>CM075669.1:294084350-299084350 GCA_037962975.1 Clitoria ternatea
TAATAATAATAATAATAATAATAATAATAATAATAATAATAATAATAATAATAATAATAATAATAATAATAATAATAATAATAATAATAATAATAATAATAATAATAATAATAATAATAATAATAATAATAATAATAATAATAATAATAATAATAATAATAATAATAATAATAATAATAATAATAATAATAATAATAATAATATCATTATAAAGTCACCAGGAAGTAGGCCAATTTTTTCTAAAGCTTTTTTTTGTCGGTATAAAAACTGAAAATTCAGCCCCATTTAATCATGGGCTCTAGGTGAGTGCATAATGGCCTCCTTGCCACAAGGTCGGGCTTGGCTGGAATTAGGAATGTGTGGCCCGATACACCATATAGGCTCTGGGTTATGCATCTATGGAAGAACTTTTGTAAGCAATGGAAGGTAGGCCATAACACTAGTGGGGTTCAACACATGAATGCAGTTTCAAAAAAAAAACACATTAATGCGAACATTAAAATGTAAAAATCAAAAGGCATAGGAATACTTGACATAAAGTACAGAACCAGGACAATGGAGTATGTCACACTTTGATGACAGTTGCAGGGTTGATATATTTTGCAACAACTGTTAGGTATTTAATGCAAGGATCCTAAAGTAGGATGAAGCCAATCTTTACCCTGCTGAAGGATGTGAGGGGATATCGAATGAGAATGATGACCAAGAACAAGACAAAGTTGACAAATCAAGTAAGGGTGCTACCACTATTCCAATAAAAAAATGCTAGAAAAATATAAGCGATTAAGGGTCCGTTTGGTTTTTAATTGAGGAAACAGAGTTGGGAAAATGGAAAAATTTAAGGGTTGATATTGATCCTTCACGTCGTTCGAGACAGTTAAAACTTTATTTGACTGTAGGATGTATTTTTGGGGTTGGTTAAACCCCTAAGCACAATTTGGACACCTACATGGATCGGTGATAGTGAATGGGTCAAATTTAAGGTGAGAAAGTAGGTTCATAAGGTTAATGTTAACATCACAACAAGGTTAATGTTAACATCACAACAAGAACTTATACCTATAGGCAATGACAGTTGACTAGGCTTCTATGTAGACTTGTTATTGCACATGACTTATTTAAATGTCAAGCCTGAAGATTATGTGCATGAATGACTCACCATGGAGTTCTACAACAAGACTTATAATGGCTTCATTCCATCATATGCCACTTAGTTAGGGATGGATACAGACTTTGTATCTTTAATACACCTTCCGTATCACTTCTTTTGTTGAACATCATTTGACTTGCATTAAGCATGATCAACCTATTACATTTTTACCACAACAAATACAAACTAAAACTGAAGGAACTACATTCATGTAATTAATCAAAATAATGAGGACTAATATGATTAGTTTTATTAATACATTAGGATTGATTTTGATCCAAAATAAAATCGTTTACTGGCTAATTGGATAATATTGTTTTCGACATATGATGCCAATCTACACAACCTAAAGTCTTACCTAAATAAGAAAAAAAAACCACATTCAACACAAACAACTCAACTCTCATCAACATTAAAACTCTCATAAGCTTTTTCACCATTTTCATCTGGTCGTGTGAATCCGTCCTTATTAACCTACCTAAAGAAGCCATATTAGCCTCCTCTACTTGGTCTTGCACATCTATAGGACACTTTTCTAGAGTTTTGTGTTATCTTTGATATCAAGCATGTTGTTAACTAATTGCACCTATAGAAAGGGAATCGTTGTAACTCATAATGAAAAATGGCCTCAAAATTTTGATGTTGCAGTGCTTGAGTTCCTTCCCATAGTCCTTTGTGAACTCTCTAAATCTATTGCATATCAACCTTCTCAAAATGCTTTACCTGGGCCATTAGAGACATCCATGCATGCAAAATAAGATAATATTTAATCTAGGAATAAGCTAGTTTACATAGATAAGGATCTCAATACGGGTAAACCTGCCTCGCCTCACCCCACCCTTAACCTCCCAAATACGAGGTGAGATGAGTTTGACCCTCTACTAGAGACGGGCTAGAATTTCTGGTTCGCCCCGCTTTGATGGCAAGTGGGTTGGCTCATCAATCTTTAAAAATTCTCTTTTTTAAAATATTTTTAGTATTTGTAAAAAAAAGTTTTTAGTTAGGGGTTGATTGATGGTTAACACCCTTAAAAAAATATATAAAATTATCAAAATTAGAAAAAAGAGAAAATGTTATATGAATTGTGAACTGTGAAGTAACATAATAGGGAAAGTTAAAAAAAATTAAGTCTTCACCCCGCCGAGCCAACCCACCCCGCCCCGCCAAAATATGAGGCAGACCAATTTTGGAACACTTACACACTAAAACAACACACATAACGTTTTATGAAGGTTGGCAAGTCAGCCCATCAAATTCAACCTGTTTTCCATCCCTATACATAAATACAAAAAATGAAGGTTTTTGTCTTTTTTGAGTCGAGAACTAAATTGATGTATTCAATAGGTTAGAGATGAATTTGATGTTACTAATGACTCGACTTTTGGAGAAGTTCACATAAGTACCAACCCAAGACACATGGCAACTTAGATGGACTTTAACATGTCACATTACACTTAACATACCATTATCCTAATGGATGTAACGGCGGAAACAAACTCGATCAACGGAGGCATACATTATAGGTTATGAAGTCATTTTCATTGGATATAAAAGAATTTAATTGATGGAGCATAATTTGAGGTTTTAGTCAAAATTAAATCCATAACTTTTGCCAAAGAGTGTTTGGAATATACAAGATAAAAATTTTTGAAGAGTTTAATTTTCATATACTATCAATATAAAGACTTAGATAAAGACTTTTATACTGTTATATGATTAGACCCTACCGGTGTAATCCAAAGAAACTCAAATATTATACTGTCGACTTGTTGGGTAATAAATGAGAAAATTCACATTTCGAATTCAATTAAAGACAATGGAATCACCCTGCTCAGGACTAGCTTTTTGAGTCACGAGCCTGTAAAATGTGACATGATATTACTGAAAAATTAGTAAACTACCGTGAATTTCACAATCCACATTAGCAACTAGGGAAGAGCAACTCTTACATTAAAGAGCCTAAGTTGACAAGTAACAAGTTTTTAGATTAACATAGTGACGCTCTAATCTTGAAGGACCCAAAAACTAGAGTCTACATAAACTGTTTCCAATGTTATTTTTTCATGACAATTTTTTCTTCAATGCCCATGAGATTCTATATAGCAGCCAAGCCCAACATTGATACAGGGAGGTCAAAAGATATCCATATATAAGCTCTCATCAATGCAATTACGCAAGCAAGCACGAATTCCATACTAAAATTCTTATAAACAAGCACAACAGTAAAAACAATTCATGGAGGTGGGGAAGAACGAAGAAGTTTAAGGGCTAATATATAACCAGCAAAAGGAACCGCTGGAATCAAATTGGATGTGCTATTTTCAAGCAACCAGATACTAACATCACAATGCCAAAAAACATTCATTTTAATGTGAACTGCCAAATCAGCATTATGGAAAAAGAAAACATTTAAGTTGCAAGATCAACAATAAAGTGCTACAAAGTACTACTACTAGTAGTACTACCAACTCTACTCATCAGCTGGCAAATTTAGCTTATAGCGACAGTACCTATTGGTTTTCCCTAGTTCCACAATGTCATTGGCCTCTGAAATCATGGACTCACTCACCAGTTTATCCACTACAAGCTGCAGCAACGACACATCAACGCGGCACATGCTGGTGAAGATCTCCTTGGTCATCTCAATTGCAGTCTTCAAATCACCCTTATCACACAGGAAAGGAACAAGGATAGCATAAGTGGTCTTATCAGGGTCAAACTCTGATTTTACAATTTCCCCAAACCATTTCTTAGCCTCATCCAAATTACCCTCATTCACAAAACCTCTGATCACAGCATTGATGCTAAAAAGGCCAGGCTTCACACCCTTCTCCTCCATTTCCTTCAAAAACTCAACAGCTTCACCTGTTTTCTTCTCCAAAGCCAACCCAAGCAACCTCGCATTGTAACTCCTTATATCAGGAATAACACCCTTCTCACCCATTTGCCCCCACAATTTCTCACCCTCCTCAAAACGACCCTTGGAATACAACCCATCAAGCAATGTGTTAAATGTGATGATATCAGGGTTCAAACCCTTGTCCTTCATCTCCTCAAGCGTCTTCAAAGCAGAATCAAAAGAACCCGCTTCACAAAACGACTTGATGAGAGTGTTATACGACACTAAATCGGGCTCAACGGAGAGTTGAGTGGAAAGATCCCTGAAAAGGCGTTCAACTACGTCGTATTTCTTGGAGTGAAGGTAAGCGGCTAAGAGGGCATTGAGAGAGAGCACGGAGCGGTCGCAATTTCGTTGGGGCATTTCGTCGAACAGCTTGTGTGCGTGTCTGTGCATTTTGGACTTGCCGTAGAGGGTTATGAGGCGCGCTGAGAAGCCCTCTTTGGAGAAGTCGGGGTACTTCTTTTGGTGTTCGATGATGTCGCGGACCCATCTGAACCGCTTGGCGGCGGCCAGACGCCGAACCGTGTCCTCGTAGATGCCGGTTTTTTTCCTGAACCGGTCTACGTCAGAAGCTTTCTTGAACTTCTCTACCAGCTTCTTCAAGTTCACTTCCTTGTACAGATCCTGCGAAATTGCCTTGATGTTGTTGCTGGTGGCGGATTCTGTTGATGTGCACAGGGTTCTGTGAAGGACGCGATACATTTTGTCTTCTTTTTTCCCAATGAAACAATGCGAAACAAAAGCTAAACAAGGTATTACGCGAGTGCCACCCTACTAGGTAATAGGAGCCATTGTTTGTTTAAATTTTTGGGCTTGGAGGACCCTCTCCGACCCATGTTTTGTAGCTTAGTTTTGTGTTTCAAACATGTTCACAGGCCCATATGTGTTTGGGATATGTCAAAGGGAAGTGATATTTTTTTACCAAAATAAGATAAGGGAAGTTCACCCAAAAAAAAAAAAGAAGATAAGGGAAGTGTAAGTGTCATCAAAAAAAGAGATAAGGGAAGTGGTATAGAAAAAGGGAAATAAAACCCGTGAAGTAGCTCAAGTGGTTGAGAGTTAGTTAAGGTTACTTTGAGCAGCAGGTTCAAGCCCTTGCAATCCCCTCTCCCCATCTCTTGGACCAAAAGAAAAAGGGAAATGATATTTTCATTATGATTAAGAAATAATATTTTGTTATAAGTCATGAAACCAATCTGGTGGACTAAAATTTCCTTATGCACTCCCATTAGTTAACCTAACATGTTGGTCTTGTTTTGTCATCTTTGAGTAAGTTGAGAAAGAATTATGCTCTACCAACATACCTTATTTTATCTCTGAATAACCAAATCGTATTTTGCATATACTTAATTATTCAATTCTATCACTCATCCATGCATCATGTTTATGAAAGCAGGGAACATCACACGACAAGTTGGGCTCATATCACGTTGAGTATCCTTGCCCACAGCTCTAACAAACTCTCTCGACTATGTGCTTTTGGACGCTGCAGTAAAAAAGACCAACTGTCAAAGGCCCTACAAATCCAAACATTTTTTAAGTGGTCCAAAACTATGCATCATCCATACTTTCAATCAATTTTGTAATCTAGCACGTGGACTCTCTTCTGAAGGAAAGAGTATGTTTTCTCCTCTTGGGAGAGGTTTGGTACAATGGGTACCTTGAGGATATGATATCTTCTCTATTGCCCCTAGTAGCAGTAAGCTCCCTCTGCCCTCTTCTCCAACTTTGTCCTTGAGTTTTTTGTCAGTTTTAGCTACCTTCTCCAGCTATTTAGAGTCTCATTTGTGTGTCCTGTTCTTTCTTTGTTGTGTTCATTGTCTCCTTGTCTTTTTTTTCTTTTCCTTTTTCCTCTATGTTCTTAAGTCTAATATCCTTGTCTTGTTTTCCCTTGATTTCTAACCGTGCCTCTCTGCTCTATCTCCCTTTTGTTCCTACCTGCTTGTGGTCTATCTGTTTGTCCTGCCTTTGTTTGTTGCCTTTGGCCCATTGGCCTGTTTACTTCTCAGGTTGGTGTTCATCTTTTCTCGTTCCCTGTTCCCTGGTGGTTATTCTATTATGGATGAAATGAGAGAGAAAATCCTGCAAAACATTAACAGAACGGGGTTATGGGATGAATCTATTGTTGAGTTAGAAGCAAACAAGCAACACATCTCTGATATTTTCCAAAATACTTTGTATGGAAAGATTATCACTACTAAGAGTGTTAATTTCACGGCTATTCAGAAAACTCTTGAAGCCTCCTGGTTGAAGTTTGGTAGGTTCAGAGTCACTGAAATGGGAAAAAACCTCATCATGATCAGATGGAAAGATAAAGGGGTGTCCTCCATTATTATGAACCGTAGTCCTTGGCATGTGATGGGGTATCTTCTCAGCTTACAAGAGTGCCAACCCAAACAGCCTCTCAGTAATGTGGATTTTTCTAGTGTCTCATTTAGGGTTCAGCTGCATAATATTCCTTTGGAGTTCATGACTCTTGAAAATGCTAGAAGATTAGGGAAAAGAATTGGTAATCTTATGGAGATAGAAGATCCTCTAGTAGATGGCATGTTTTTGAAATGTTTTTTGAGAGTTAGAGTTTCAATAGATGTGACTAAGCCTATCCTTGCAGGCTTATTTTTCCCAGGATCAGAGAAACAACTTATTCCAATTTTTTTGAGATATGAGAAACTACAAGGCCTTTGTTTCAGTTGTGGCATTATCGGTCACGATTTTAAAGCTTGTACTGGTTCTAAACAGCAGTCACTTTTTGAAGAAGGAAGAAATATGTTTGGCCCTCATTTATCAGCCCCTCCTGCTAAGTCCTTAGCCTCCATAGCGACCCAAAACTGGAGTGGTTCTGGTTCAGGAACGAAGAAGACGCATGCTAATCACCCAGCTAGGAGTGCAGATACTCAGATAGAAGATGATGGTAACCCCTTGAGCCCACAAACTCGCCAGACAGGTCACATCAAGGGGGGAGCAACCCTGTCAGAGTATCAGAGGCAAAGCTGGCATCAGAAGATCCTGAGTGCCCAAGGCCTACTAAAGAAAGCCTTAGAAAATCTCCTACTGGGACCCACTATACCAACCTTTGCCTAAATAAAACCGCTTCCCAAGGTAACCTTTCTTCTGACCACTTTCCTCAGTTATCCACTCATAGACCTCTATCTCCCAAACGCCCTACACAAATCTGTTCCCATAACTTACCCAATCTTGTTCAGGACCCTTCAATGATTCCTATCCACATCCCCAGAGCCGAGCCGGATAATAGCCAAATTCGCCAAAACCTACCTCACCTCCAAAATAAACTCGAAAATACTCTTGAAAGTATCCCTCCCCAACACTCCCCTAGCTCAAAGAACAAATCCCAACCTACCTATTTTGTTGAATTCCCAGAAGAAACACCCTCCCCTCTTTTACCTAAATCAATTCCTTCCCCATGTGAGATCATTCTTAGCCGAGGGTTTCAGGATGTTCTGAAAATTAAAAGGAGAATAGAAGAGTATGACGACAAGGGTTTTTCAAAAAAAAGACTGTTGCAGCTTACTGACACTGATTTCCAAGTGCTACAATTGAACCAGTATGGTTCAAATATCAGAGACCTTTCTTCTGAGGCTGAAGAGGCGGGCCAAAACATGCCCCCAAATCCGTCATGAAGTTCCTAAGTTGGAACTGTCGTGGGATGGCCAATCCTACGACAGTTAGGGAACTCAGGGCCCTAAAGAAAAAATTCAAGCTGGCTCTGATTTTTGCTATGGAAACTAAGGCGCAATCTAATCGTGTGAATGCTGTCAGAAGGCAATTAGGCTTTAACTCCTATTTTGTTGTAAATGCTAATGGCCTCTCAGGAGGTTTAGCTCTTATGTGGGACTCTACTTTGGACGTAGTTATTGAGATGTCTAGTCCAAATATTATCCACACCTCTGTAACTTTTTTGGCTACTAATATTAGAATTAAATGCTCTTTTGTGTATGCTCCGCCTATTTTTAGTGATCAGAAACTGTTTTGGGAGGTCTTGCGACAAATTAACGTCCCTAACTCTGTTGGTTGGTATTTATTGGGTGATTTTAATGAATGTCTGCATGATTATGATAAAATCAGCCACATTCCTCCTCATCCTAGCAGGGTAGCTCTATTTACTGATCTTATTAACTATCTGAACCTTATGGAGATCCCTATTAAGGGTTGCAGCTACACGTGGATTAGTAATCCCAGGAATGGAAGGGTTACTAAGGAAAAAATTGATAAAGTTTTCTCCAATACTCAGACTCTTAGTCATTTTCCTCACTCCTTTTGTACTGCTTTACCTGCTGCCTCTTCCGACCACTCCCCTCTTTTACTGGATCTTAATCCTAACAAACCAAGCAATTTCTATTTTAAATTCAAGGCATTCTGGACTGAACATCCTGATTGTAAAAGAATCATTCTAGATGGATGGAACAAAGCTGGAAGGAAAAGTGATCCATGGGAGCAGCTTTTGGAGCATTACACTCAAGTTTGTAATTCATTACAGAGTTGGAATAAAGCCACTTTCAGAAATTCAGATCTTGAAATAGCTAGACTTCAGCATAAACTTGAAAATCTAATCAATGAGAGAACTGGAAATTATAATGGGGAACAGGCTGAAGCTATCAAACAGAAAATTGATCAAATCAGGGAGAGGGAGGAAATTTATTGGGCTCAACGATCAAGAGTTCAGTGGTTACAATGGGGGGATGCTAATACCAGATTCTTCCATGCTACCACTATTCAAAGAAGGGTAAAGAACAGAATCACAAGGCTCCAAGATGAGAATGATACATGGGTAGAAGGTCAAGAGGAGATTCTTAAGATGGTTACTAGATATTTCCAGCAGTCCTACATGGCTGAGCCGGTTTATAATCTATAAGATTGCTTAAAATTCATCCCTAAATTGGTCTCTCAATCTATGAATGATACCCTGCTAGCCCCTGTTTCTGAGGCTGAAATTGAGCGAGCGGCAAAATCTATTCCCCCTCTTAAAGCCCCTGGTCCTGATGGACTAAATGGGCTCTTTTTCCATAAAAATTGGGAAGTGGTGAAAGATGAGGTCATTCAGGCGGTCAAACATTTCTTTGAATCTGGCCTGATCCCGAAAGATGCAAACTTAACCTTGATCTCTCTTGTTCCTAAAATCCCGAACCCGGATAAGGTAACCCAATTTAGGCCTATTAGTTGTTGTAACTTTGTTCCCAAATTGATCTCTAAAATTCTTCAGCTTCGTCTCAAAATGTTTTTGCCCAAGCTTATATCTTACAACCAATCTGCCTTTATACAAGGTAGACAAATCCAGGATAGCCTTATTATTGGCCATGAGGTTTTTCATTCCTTAAAGAGTAATGTTGCCTTTTCTAGGAACCATATGGCTATTAAGCTTGACATGTCCAAGGCCTATGACCGTCTTGATTGGGTGTTCCTTAAAAATGTTCTCATCTCTTTTGGCTTTGATTCTAAGTGGGTTGACCTTGTTATGTCTCTTGTTCAATCTGTCAGTTATTGTGTTAACCTTAATGGGGCCAAAAGCCCTCCTTTTTCCCCCCAACGTGGTCTGCGGCAGGGGGACCCGTTGTCTCCTTACCTCTTTATTCTTGGGGCAGAAGCGTTATCTTATTTGCTATTACGGTCAATGGAGGAAGGGTCGTTCTCAGGTATGCTATTGGCACCAAACTGTCCCAAACTAACCCACCTGTTTTTTGCAGATGACGCTTTCATTTTAGGCAAGGCTACTGAAGCTGAAACTTTTGAAATCATGAGGATTCTAAATGTGTATACACAAGCATCTGGCCAAAGAATTAATACTTCTAAGTCAGGGGTTATCTTTGGTAGAAGAGTTCCTCAGTCAGTCAGAACAAAAATTCTACCCATGCTCTAGATGAATCAGTGGATGGAAGCTACTCACTATCTGGGTTTGCCAACAGATTGGGGTTTGTCAAAAAATAGAACTTTATCCTGGATAAAACAGAAAATCATGGCTAAGGTGGCTGGATGGAAGGGATCTCTTCTTACTCAAGCTGGGAAGGAAGTTCTCATCAAGGCGGTTTTACAGGCTATTCCTGCATATGCTATGTCCCTAGTCCGACTGCCAAAGAAATTAATCAACTCCATCAATTCCATAATTTCAAATTTCTGGTGGTCGAACCAGGGGCGTAGTAAAGGGTTACATTGGAAGAGTTGGAAGTCTCTCACGATTAGTAAACACTCTGGAGGCATGGGCTTCAAGGAGCTTTTCTGCTTAAATTCTGCATATCTAGCTAAACAAGCCTGGAGGGTTCTGAAAAACCCAGATGCGCTTTGGGTCCAAGTATTGAAAGGAAAGTATTTTCCTGAAACTCCCTTCTTGGATTATCAGAGGAGGAGGAATTGTTCATGGACTTGGAATAGTTTGCTACAAGGGAGGGATATCATCCTAAATCTTGGCCAATGGAATATTGGTAATGGAAAGTAAATCTCTGTTTTCAATCATAGGTGGTTGTGGGATGGCACTTTGTGTCATGCTAACCAGCATCTTAATGTTGACCTGGGGATTAAATTGGAGTCTATTATCCACCAAGCTTCTCACACCTGGGACCTCACTAAATTAAGGCAGCTTCTTCCTCCACAACTCTGGCTTACTGCTCTTCAAACCCCCCTTAGTTTATGTGAAACGGAAGATTCTTTGAGGTGGCCACACTCAGTTAATGGGGAATACACTATCAAATCAGGTTACAGAGTAATCAAACAATCAACAGAAAATTTGGCTTCAAGACCCTCCACATCCTATGTGCCTACCAGGAATCTTTGGAAGTCTATCTGCGGTTCAAAAGTTCCTTAGAAAGTCCAAGTGTTTATCTGGAAAATGTGCAACTATTTACTTCCAGTTAAACAGAACCTGAAAAATAGAAGAGTCTGTATGGAATCCATATGCCCATTGTGCCTGGAACAGGAAGAGTCTATTGAACATACTTTTCTTCTCTGCCCCTGGACTGCACCAGTCTGGTTTGGTGCCAATATTCAATGTCATCCTAGGGATGAGCAGATCTCAGGGATAGTTCAATGGATTGATATCAAGCTGAAGTTATTTGCTTCAAAAAAAGTGGACTGCCAGCTACTTACTGCCAAATTATTTTATACATGTTGGATAATATGGAAAGCAAGAAATAATTTTGTTTTTCAGGGTTGTATTCCGGATCCAAATCAGAGTATTATTACTTTACAACAGAGGGTGAACGAATTACTCAAGACAAATTGGGGGTGTATATCTAAGGAGCCTAAGATACCTTCTCAGAAGTACCAATCTGTTTGGAGACCTCCTCCCCCTGGGAAAGTTAAATTGAATACTGATTCCTCCTGGTTGGACCCATCTCAGAGGGCTACATCAGGCGTGGTTGCTAGGGATCACCATGGGGATCTGATCTATGGTCACTCAATCTCCTTCTGGGCTCCAAGTCCAATTCTTGCAGAAGCTGTGGCGATGAGAGATGCATTAATCCTAGCTCGTAATTTCGAATGGGAAAACATAATTATGGAGTCAGATAACCTGAACCTCATTCAAGCGTGTCGAGGAGAAACTAAGATTGGTGAAATTGAAACGATTATTAAAGACATCATTTACCTGAAAAGTTTCTTTGTTTTTTGTGGATTCACTTGGACAAGGAGAGTTTCAAATGTAGCAGCTCATACGGTGGCTCGACTAGCCAAGCTTAATTTACTCGGACGTCGCTGGTGGATCACGCCACCTATGGAGTTGAGGAGGATCCTCGTCGAGGACAAGCGTAACATTCCTCCGCACAAACCTGTCATACAGGATCCTCGTTGTCAGGCCCTCGGGTAGTCGTCATTCATGAATGCCCTTTGTTCCTCTGTCCTGCGTTCATCTCGTCTAGGGTGCCTTTGCTCTGCCGTGGGGACCCTTGCCGAGTTGGGCTGCTTAGGATGGTGGCCCTGGTGCAAGCAGGCCCTATGTTTCATTGGTTTCTTGTTGGCCTTGTGTATTGTGCTGTTTTTTCTGGGCTTTATAGGCCCATGTCATTGTATTGTGTTTCTCTCCTTTCTATCAAAAATACTTATTTTCGACCAAAAAAATCAATTTTGTAAGAGACAAGTAACAAAATTTACATGAATTAACTGGAAAGAAATTTGATAAAATCTTTTTTCACCACATCACATAAAAAACTGATACATACTCGTCTGAATGAAAAAGTTATACCTCACTTTTATGGCTTATTTAATAATTAGTTGTATTGAGTTAACAGATCTCTTTTTTCATTAGCCAAATGGTCAATGTACACATTCTTTAAAATATTTTTTAATTCTATTTGATCAACACATGAAGGATAATTTTGACACAATGATTAAAGTTGTTATCATATAATTTAGAGGTCACATGTTCAAATTGTGAAATCAACCTCTGACAAATACATGGATTAAAAATTTGTTTCTAATTATCCTCAATTAGTAGCCCCAATAAGAAATCGAGTAAAGAGTAAAATTATAGAACAAGTCCATTTTATCCTATGAAACGCACTCTTCAATTGTGGCCAGCGGAGGATGCAGTGAATATCAAAAAAGATCATAGGCATATAAAGTCTTGTGTCATTTAATAAATCCTCGTACAAATCACTCAAAATTAAAAAAGTACAGAATAAAGTGAATTCAATTAATCAGCATTTTTTCATCAATCTCTTGTGGAGTAAAAATTTTTATGATAATTCACCCAACAAAAGAAATTATAATATGGTGGAAGTTGCAATTACCAAATTAGGGAAGACATGAATTATGACTACATTATTTCTTTTAGAAACTAATAATTTGACTTCTCAGTGGAATTTTTATAACAGAACACTCATTACATAGTCATATTCTGTCAGTTCTGTTATGCAGAATCAAACATGTAACAAACACTTAATTGGCCTAAACAGGAATATGTTTCTCTCTCTCATAAGAAACGCCTGGATTAACCAGGGACCATAGGAAAGCCTCTCAAAACACATGATGCCTTTGTGAGAAGCCCTTAAATAGCAGGTTTCACTATCTCTTGACATTGATTGATCTTTCTTCAATACCTTATTTTCTTCTTTAATTTTGCAAAGACCCACTTATCTAGAAATGGAACATGTATATGAAGATAGGCTATACGTGTCTCTAGATGAGTTGTGTTTTAATGCTGAAGATGGTGGCAACAATATGGGAAGGATGAGCATGAAGAACTATGATGATGACACAAAAGTATTCAAATCAAAGAACCTTGAGACAGAAAGGAGGAGGAGGGAGAAGCTGAGTGCAAGGCTTTTGAAGCTTCGGTCTTTAGTACCCATCATTACAAATGCAATCTCCTAATCTTATAATATTCCTTTATAATGATTCATTTAGTGTTCATTTTATTGGATTAGTTTTAACTAGTGCACCATATGTTGGAAGGGACATTGATTATGAATCCTGATTTTGATTTCAGATGAACAAAGCAACCATTGTTGATGATGCAATCACTTATATCAAGAAGCTGCAAGACAAAGTAAAAAGTCTTGGCCAAGAGCTTTGTGAAATGGAAGCAACATCAGAGGAAATAGCAGAGCCAAAGAAAGAGGGTTTTGACGCTGCAGAAGAGATGAAGAAATGGGGGATACAGGTTATCTACAAGTTACTTTCATTAATTTAATAGTTAATTATATTTTTTTTAATCCTTGAGTTTCTATGTTTTAAAAATATTGGTTTAAATCACATTGATAATGAACGGGATGAATGAGATAAATAGTATTGCGTCCTAAATTAATACTATATCCATATGATTCGATCATTTTAAAACTAGAAGGATTTAAATCAGTAATTTGAAATTTACAAATAACTTAGAGATTAAAAATATATCTAACCCTTAATTTAATTAAAACTGAATGTTCTATGTAATTACAATTATTAATTTTGATACAATTGTTTTCTACAGGAAAAGGTCAGGGTGACGAAAATTGATGGAAATAAATTTTGGGTCAAGATGATTATTGAGAAGAAAAGGGGAAGATTCAGGAAATTGATGGAGGCCATGAGTACTTTTAGTCTTGAACTTATGGACACCAATGTTACAACCGTAAAAGGAGCATTTCTGATTACAACCTGCATGCAGGTGATCCTAGGAAAGATGATAATACAATTACCCTATCATAAGATTTGTTTTCTTCAAATGTCCTACCACAGGAAACTATACCACATGCTGTTACATCATTTGCTTTAATTTGAACAACTCTGAGTTTCTTAAGAAGTTGAATGTATGTTGATTATTTTTCAGGGCATGGATGGTGAAGCACGCGAAGTTCAGCAAACCAAAGAGTTGTTGCTAGATATAATCAAAGCCACATAGAGCTATTGGAAAGCTTATTTCTTGATCATTTACACATTAAATTAAAATGGATTAGTTTTTAATCATCATGTTATGTACCAAAACAACAAATTATAGTTTTATGTGGGGTCACACATGGTTTCGCTACTAGCATTTACCAGGCTTGATATACATCAGTTATAAGAAGAAATTCAAAATATGTACTTGAAAAGACAATTTTATTTGTTACGGTGAACTATCTCAATTGTTATGAAATTAAAAACATTCAATTCCTTTCGAAAAAATTATATTTCTCATAGTTTTAGCAAATAAGTGTTGTGTGTCACACCAGCCTGATAATGCTTTTGGTTGAATTTAAAAATCATATGAAAAAATGAGAGAAAAATTATAGAAAAGAAGTATGTGTAGATTAATCTCATAACATGTTAATTTGTAGAGGTTCACATTTTAAATAGGTCTGTTTTTTTTTTTTTTCTACAGGAAGACCACACACTCACATATACGAGACTATAAGCAATTTTATTTTTTAGAAAAATAAAAATTGTTGAATTTTAACTCAAAACACATACAAAAGTAGATTTAATTTAATAGTTATAATTACATCAGGCCTACTTTTCAATCAGAAACTATATCTAAATTACAAAGTCCCTGTTCAGAGGCGGACCTTAGTTCATACTCAAGAGATCGATGGACCCCTAAAAATTTTCATTTACCACCTTTATTCGAGTAAGAAAAAAATAGGAGACCCCAAAACTATCAATATATATATATATATATATATATATATATATATATATATATATATATAATATTTATTAATTTTCTTAATATTTACATACCATTACTTTTAGTTGCTAAAATATATTTTTAAAGGTTTTTCTGAATTCTAATAACTCAACCCCTCTCTCAACATATTGTATTGTTCAATTTCAATTAATTAACGACTTCTATGGATTATGCTTCATAAAATTATTTGCATGGTTTAAGTTAACACAACTTCAATTAAAATCATAAAATTATTTATCAATTTGGTATTGTTAAACTTATCTGCATTATTTTTTATGTTTTGAAATTTTTAGTTTATTACAAATTTGTAAGAAGATAAATAATAATTGAATGATAGATAAGGACTTTTTTGGAAAATATCATAACATTAAAAATATTATTTATTTCTCAAGTATAAATATAGTATCTTAATAAGAGTACAAGATTATATCATTTGTAAAGTTTAAAAAGATTTTGTTGAGAAAAATAATTGCCTTAATGATCTCGGTATTTAAAGGATGTTTTTGAATTTTGAGTTGAGCATATTCTTAGATTCACAAAAACAAAACATATTTAGTATTGATCTTGACAACATAAGGGTATTGTGCCACAGCATATATAAAGTGTGTATTAGGATTTTAATTCAATAAGAATTTGATATGTTCTCGTCTAGTCTGGTAAAGAGTAAGATGACTTGATGTCAATTCTAATTTAGTGTCTTATTCAATATAGGGGACAAATTGTGGTGTCACTTAAAAAGATACTTTGATATTTTTTATGGTTTAATTATATATAAAAAACATCTATAATTATGTGAGATTAGGATCACCTCTAAAATTTGTTTTTTAAGTAAAAAAACCCCCCAAAATATTTTAATATTTATTTAAGACTTTATCGTTAAGTTTTGTTAGTTAAGTTATATATGTAATTTTAAAAGTATATTTTTTGTCAACTGTTCTTTTATTTAACCCCAAACAAAAAAAATCACACTATAAAAAGTTTATTATTAGTGATTTCTTTTTTTAAACGCAAACAAAAAACAAACACACTTCTTTACTAAAGCCAGTTTTATTACAGAACATCAAAATTTCAAAACAAATTGGTTAGTCACTTTCTTCTTGAAGTTTCCAATCAATCAAAGCACCAAAAATCCCAAAAGGAGAAATCCCAAAACAACAATCAATGAAAGCACCAAATAATAAGTCCTGAAATTATGGTTATTTAGAAGCCAATTGCATAAACCAAAAGATACTTCCACTAGTGGAAAAAATAGATATAATCACGGTTAAAAAAGACATTTAATCACGGTTAATGAACTGTGGTTATTGCAGCCGTGGTAGTAGATGAGGGTCTTTAACCACGGTTAACAACCATGGTTATAAATTACATCTAACCACGGTTACGAACAACCGTGAATATAACAGACTATGTATATTCACGGTTGTCGGGCATAACCGTGAATATAACAGACAATGTATATTCACGGTTATAGTAGAAACCGTGGATAAAGAACATCTATAATCACGGTTGTGTAGCATAACTGTGAATATATGTAGTCAAAAAAATTCACTTACAAACTATGTATAATCACAGTTATGGTAGTAACCGTGGATAAATAGGGTCTATAATCACGGTTGTTACCATAACCGTGAATAAATAGTGAGGTTTTTTTTTAATATGGTTTCTGTTTTATTGTTTCCCAAACCTGCAATCAGACAACCAGCACAATATACAGTATATCCCAGCATATCCAGGAACAATATATAAAAAGAATGGTATGTATATAACATTATTTTGATATGAATTCATAACAACCTAAAAAATGAAACTATATACAATTCAGATGAATGTAACCTAATAAAATGTAAACCCTAAATCCTACACTAGATACATATATAAGAGAATAAAGATCCTATATCTAGCTAAGTCCTTTCCTCACTTCAATGAAGTATGAGGCCCATTGCTTTCTAACATTATCAACAAGTGTCTTGGAGAAGTATGACCGATCCTTGAAGTACTGCAAACAATGCACAAAACAATTAGAACAAAAGTTATATTTATTACATGAAAGTGATGAAATTGTTAGAAAAGTAGTCCAAATGATGAGACTTACATCTGTCCATCCATCTACTAAATGTTCTTGGACGATGGTCAGCATGGTATGCATGACGTAATAGCCACACTCGAAGGTACCCTCCTGCTTGTAAGACTACAATAGACATAAAATATAGAATAAGTGAATTCGCAACTTAAAAAATATATATTGAAGATTTGAATGAATACGATTGACTTACTTTTGGGTGCACCCACGCAACTTTTCTTCCGCTGGACTTAATTCCAATCAGTCGATTGTATCCAACCACCACCCTACGTCAAATAAAACACAAGATAAGTTAGAATCGTATAGGTCCAAAAATGATGTTTTCGAATTTGTACTTATTTTTTAGGGATTAACTTACCCGTCTACTATACTTTTCAGGTCTTGTGGAACTGTCCCGTGTAAAGTATCAAAGTACAGAGCAAGATAAGCCCGGGGACAGATCACCACAAGCGTCCAGTGAGCGCTGCTGTTACCAGTGATAAGTGAGACTTCAAAATGCAAAAATTAATGACAATATAATTATGGAATAGAATATTACCCTTTATGATAAGGGCCCATGTATACAAGCTTCCTAGACTCAAACATCCAATTCTGGATGTATACCTGGGTGTCCTGCATAGTGTTTCCTTGCTTCTGTATGAGAGAGGGCTCTAAGAAACCATAAGTTCCTTCGAAACCCAAGTCCACACAGAGTTTTGTCAGAAACCTAAACAAGTTAAGACATGGTTAGCGACAAATAACTTGTATAATGAAAAAATTGGACAAAAAATGATATACTTACAGCTCCCACAGCTGAAATGATAGAGATGTTCATCATCGACTTCCCTGAAATAATCTCACACATGGCACTGTGTGTGATGTAGAGTGGTACTGCACTTGGACGGCCGAACACTAGTGGCTGCCATGGGACCTGAACAGTCTCCTCTCCTTGCTCATACCCGATGCGTCATAGCATCCGGATGGGATCGTCGGCCGGGTCTGGCCTCTTCAATGCATGTTCCTGTTGAACAATTGACAACCATCACAGTTTGTACCATAATTGACAATATAACAAAATTAGTTAGTGTTTAAGGTTTTTACCTGTCTAGGGGAAACCGACAGAAGTCTGTTGGGCCACATCAGAAAGTGGCCCACCGCCTGACCGACGGTCTCCACCTCTGGAGTTGCCACTGGCACAGCAGCATCCTCCTCGAGGACGAGCACAACAGAGACCCTGGACATACCATCAGATAATGTCTGATGGTGAACCACAGGGCCTAAGTTGTAGACCATGCCAGTGGCAACTGGCTCCTCCGACCCATCAATGAACAGGTCACATTGACGGGTATCTGGTGGCTCGACCCCATCATCGTCAGGGTCAACCACAGCGCACGACCCCTTAGTGCTAACCCTTCGTACCTACATATTTACACATCAAGCAGAAGTTATTCAACAATGAAATGAAGTGATTACAAACAATAAAACCGAAGAAATTGAATAAAGAATCTAACCTGTGGGTCGCTAGGTGGTGCAGTAGTCTCCTGGTGGTGGCTGAGTGAGGCCTTCATCTTCTCCCTGAATCGGGCCATCTCCTGGTGGAGCCTAGATATCTCCTCCTGATACTCAGCCTTTACAACAGCCACCTTCTGCTCCACTAACTTCTCAAAGGAGGGGGCAGGGTCGGGAGCACCGTAATAGCTGCGGAGGCCTGTGAAATGTGAATGATTAGCCCATAATTGTTTAACAGATAACAAAATGAAAGGATACAGTTATTTACAACTTACCTACACCTCGACCAACAACACGCACTCTTCCAGGGTGCTCTGGCCTACCGATGGCGATAGTCAAAATATCCTGCCTACCATGGGCTACGAAAGACCCTTGGGTTGATTGCTCAACTAAGGAATCCTAAAACCAAACAAGTTAGTATTCACTTCCTTCACGTAAACCAAAAAATAGACACTGATACAAGGGGAATACTTACTATCCGTGAGGTGACCTCCTGAGCTTGTGAGAAAGTGTATTCCCCACTCTTCTTGATCCTGGCCCGCTTCCATTTGTCGTGGCGTGTAGGTGGGGAAGGGGATCCACAATACCAGTGTCAGGCTGACTAGTCTGACACTGACTCAGCCTCTCCTGGGCCAGTCGTTCCTCCAACCTACGGTAACCCCCACGTGACAGTGTGTGGGGGCAGTCATTCAGCTTCCTAATGTCTCGGGCTTTCTTTCTGACCGCCTACAACAAGAAAGAAAAATATTCAGAGTTAGCCGTTTAAATTATACATAATTTAATCATTTAAAAACCAATGTACCTGAAACTGGTCAGAATGCCTAGATGCAACGAAAGCATCCCAAGTCTCCTGATCAATGAATGGATATTTCTCTCCATGGAACTGTCCTCGGTCCTCCCCGAATACATACCTACAATTCAGGTACATTTAAACTAATGATTGGTACAATTTGGCAAAGCGTTGATTAAGAATTTAAAGTCCAAATATACCTCTTGGTGAGTATCGATTTGAACAACCTCCATCGCTCAGCCATAATACCGAGGATCTTCCTCCTCGCTATGTCATGTGATAGTATGTCAAAAGAATCCTACATGAAAGGAGTTAGTCTATAAAGGAGTCCTTATTATGAATTACATGAAATAATACACTAAAATAAAACTTAAATGATATCTAAGTTACCAGAATATCACTCCATATCTGGTTGTTCACCACCTCCTCGACATTATCCCAGTCGGGGATAATGATGGACACCTTCGACCAAGCCACGACTCCCAAATAACTGCTAAACTTCGCGGCATTTGGTCCTCAAAATCTACCAGTGTTGACATCCATGTCAACAGGTAACCTCTCACCCCGGTGTTGCCTAAGTGCAACGTCTGGCATCCGGGTAACACCTCTACTCTTCCGAGTAGAGGAATCAGTAGCCTGTGAGTCAGACCTAGATCGTCCATCCTGATCAGCCATGAGTATCTGTCCAAACAAGGAAACACAGTTGTCAAATATTTAATATAACATTTAATACAATGAATAATTAATATAACATGTAATTCAATGATTCATTAACATGATTAATACCCTATGAAGATGAAATATTTTCCCACAAGCCTTCATAGTGGTCATGACGACTGGCAACTACATCATCTATGTCATGTTCCATGATAGATGTTAGAATACGTGTTGTGGTCGATGGAATTTCCACAATATCAAGATTGGGGTCTCCAATGTGTCTACCTTGGATAACAATTGACTACCATTTGTCAGCTGGGTCAGCAACATAAAAAATTTGCTTCACCTGTGTTGCCATTATGAATGGTTCGTCCTTATGCCCTATCTTGTTGAGGTCCACCAATGTAACTCCTAAATCATCAGTTTTGACACCATTCTTATTGTCAACCCATTTGCATTTAAACACAGGAACGGTGAAGGGACCGTAATTGACTTCCTATATATCTTCAATCACACCAAAGTAGCATGACTCGGCCATCACAGGGTTGTTGTCCTTTGAAGTTGAGAAATGCATTGACTGAGCCACAACCATCACTCCACTGTTTTGATTTGTACTATTTTCATCCTGTGTCCTTGTATAAAATGAATAGTTATTTATGTCATACCCACAAAAGGTGAGGACATCAAAGTTCGGGCCCTGTGCTAGTCGATGTAATGTCGAGGATGCAGATGCATCTTTCAGAACGGTCTTTTGGAACCAGTGCATGAAACTCTTGTTGTGTTCATTCAACAACCACTTTTCAGTCATTTTAGGGTTGGTTTTCTTGACTAGCTCCTTGTGAGTGGCTAGATACGGTTGCACGTCGTTGGTGTTGTTTAAAATATACAAGTGTGCCTGAAGGACATCATCACGTGGCATGCTCTTCATTTTTTTTCCAATCGTTCCTTTCCCATCCAATCTCCCTTCATGACGAGTCGTTGGAATACCAATGCTTGCAACATGTGACATGTATTCAGTGCAAAACTCAATTGCTTCCTCTACAATATATCTTTCCACAATTGAAGCTTCGGGACGATGTTGGTTCTTCATATACCCTTTCAATATCTTCATATACTGCTCAACGGGATACATCCACCGTAAGAACACTGGACCACACAAACGGACCTCTCTCACCAAATGGATGATTAAGTGGACCATTATGTCAAAAAAAGAGGGCAGGAAATACATTTCAAGCTGACATAATATAAGTGATGCTTTCTGTTCCAACACATCCAATTCGCCGGGCATGATTACCTTGCAACATATGGCATTGAAAAACATACACAACCTTGTTATGACATTTCTCACATTTTTAGGAAGAATGTCACGAATGGCGATAGGCAGAAACTGTTGCATCAACATGTGACAATCGTGAGACTTCAACCCAAATAACTTCAAATCTTTCATGGAAACATAAGAGTTGATGTTGGAGCCATAACCAGACGAAACTTTCACACTTCGTAATGATTCACACAGACTTTGCTTTTCTTTTCTGGACAACGTATGACATGCTGGGGGCAAATATATTCTTTTGCCCTTTTGATTCTGGATGCAAATCCTGACGTATACCCATCAACTCTAAGTCCATACGCGAGTTTAGGCCATCCTTAGTCTTCCCGGGTATGTTTAAGAGTGTACCAACCAAACTGTCGCACACATTTTTCTCCACATGCATTACATCAATGCAGTGTCTTACATCAAGCTTCCTCCAATATGGCAGGTCAAAAAACACTAACTTTTTCTTCCAGTTGTTTTGTGTCGGGTGCTATTTTTCACAGTTACCAAACTGCATGTTGATGTCTTTCACCTTTTCATATGTCTGGCGACCAAATAGTGGTGGAGGAGCCATTTCAAAATCTTGGGCACCGTTAAACAACTTCTTCAACCCCCAAAACGGATGATTCGCTTTAAGAAACCTTCGATGTCGAAGATAAACATTTTTCCTACCATGATGCAACCGCACAGAACTAGTCTCGTCCTCACATACTAGATAAGCTTTATGACCCTTCACGATGTACCCGGATAAGTTACCATACGTTGGAAAGTCATTGATCGTGAAAAATAGCATGGCACACAATTTGAATAATTGCCCTGTAAACCCGTCAAACACATCAACCCCGTCTTCCCATAACCTTTTGAGGTCTTCAACCAATGGAGTTAAATATACATCAATGTCGTTCCCCGGTTGTCGTGGACTAGAAATCATCATTGATAACATGACATATTTCCGCTTCATGCACAACCATGGCGGCAAGTTGTAAACAAACAACAAAACAGGCCACGAACTATGGTTTGTGCTTAGGTTCCCAAACGGGTTCATGCCGTCTGTGGCTAGTGCAAGCCTAACATTTCTTGGTTCATGGGCAAATTCCAGAAAAATCGTATCCATTTTCTTCCATTGCGATCCATCAGCCGGATGCCTAAGTAGTCCGTCAACAACCCTTTCATCAGCATGCCATCTCATAAGTTTTGCATCATCTGCATTGGCAAACAGACGCTTTAGTCTTGGAACTATAGGCAGATACCACAACACCTTTGCAGGAGACCCTTTAGTGCATACCTCTTCAGAATCCGCCTTTTTCTTCTTATACTGTGACACCTCACACCTAGGACATCGATGCAGCATTTCTAACTCACCCCGAAATAATACACAATCATTTGGGCATGCATGTATTTTCTCATACTCTAAACCCATAGGACACAACACCTTTTTGGCCTCATAGTTACGATTCGACAAGGTGTTTCTAGCTGGGAGCATTTCTTTCAACAACTTTAGTAAGTCTGTGAAACTTTTATCCGTCCACCCGTTTATGGCCTTCAAATTAAACAATCGCAAAACTGCTGATAACCTCATGAAATTGACGCAGTTTGGATACAACGGCTGCTCAGAGTCCTCACACAGAGTCGTATATACATGAGCTTTCTTAAAACCTTCTACCCCTACATCATGGATCATATCCTCGAGTCGGTCATCCATGTCGACATCGGTGTCATGCATCGAGCTTCGATTTTCAGTTTGAGAGCTGTTACTTGGCACTACCACATCTTCACCATGCCATATCCAACGTATATAACTACATAGAAAACCGTCACACAGTAGATGTTCTCGCACCTCTTCCAAGTCTACCCGACGCAGGTTTAAGCATTTAACACAAGGGTAAAAATACTTTCCATTCACCTCCACTGCATTCCTCGCTACGAATTCTATAAATGATTCAACTCCCCCTTGTACTCTAGACTTAGGTGTGATGCAGTTATCCAACTTCGATCCATACCAACTGTTTACAAGGTGCTATGATCAATCTCACTTTTTCTACAAAGGTGGTGGTCCTATACCCATTCAGGATGACAATTGTTTTTATACGTCATTCATATATACAGGTTAGGAGTTATTTTAAAATTTGATAAAATTTTGGCAGTATTTCGCATTGGTCTCTAAGTACACAAAATTAGAGTGGTCAAATCAAATTCAACCACAACCAAATATGCACTCAGAGAATAACACAAAATACAAGTTATCGAAAGTTTATCAAATTTTAAAATAACTCCTAACTTGTACATACTAATAAAGACGCATAAAAAATAATTGTTCATTCCAAACTGTCCAAACAGACAATTCAAGATTCAACACAAAGGATGAAATTAATTAATTTAATGACCATTTGTGTCGAATTTCAAACGGGAAACTACGGTTCACTAAGCAACTTTCATACTAGTTAACTAGTATGAGCCTACTAGTTCGCAACAATGAAAACCACACATATACAACAGCAACAAAAATAACATTATATGAGCAATAGACAGTAACAAAAATAACATTATATACTGTATAGTGAAATGTTAATTTTTGATTTAAAATATACTTAAAAATATGTAATGATTTACTTAACTTTTCTCCTAAATTAGTACGATGTTTTTAATTTATGTTATTTTGAAGTACAACTATGGTGTAGGATTATGGATTATGAATTATGGATTATAGATTATGCATTATGGATTATGTTGTTGGATTATAAGACTTTTAAAGTTTGGACTTTTATTTAGTAATTAGTACGATATTTTTAATTTATTCTTGAGCTGTTGCTCAAAGGCTCATGATTATTGCACACTATCCTGATTTTTTAAAGCATTTTTTATCATGTACGAGGACTACAGGTTCATTTCTGTAAGTCAATCCTGATGCACAATAAACCATTACCCATCCACCAGATTGAATTCCATCTCTTAGATCTATAAGTGGTCATTTTTGTGGCATGATAATTATAACATCATATTCCTATTCCAATAAAATTGACCTGCCTTCAGCTAGTTTTGCATCTGCCAACACTTTATTATCCATTGAAGGTAATGAACAACAACATGTAGAATACAATGATATTTACTGGTTATATTTTCACTTATCAAGAATAGTCTAATACTCTAATTTGTTCTATTCATATTGTGTGCAGATGTTTTTCTTCTTAAAAATTCTATTGA
Organism: Clitoria ternatea; assembly: GCA_037962975.1. Lineage (NCBI taxonomy): Eukaryota > Viridiplantae > Streptophyta > Magnoliopsida > Fabales > Fabaceae > Clitoria > Clitoria ternatea. The sequence continues at coordinate 294,109,026 of CM075669.1, forward strand.
TTTTCCTTTTTAATTAATTGTAGTAGTGGAATCATACAAAATAATCATACAGAATTTATACATAAGAAGTGTGAGGATTGTGTTAAGAATCTTATGATATCCCATGTTGGCTAGGAATATAAGCCAAGTAAGACTTATGGTAGTCTCTTTCTTGAACTAACGTTTGGGAGTGAGTTATACATACAATGACAGCACGCAGTATACGACAATATTGGGGGTTTAGGGAACAGAGAGACCTACCTGAATGAAGACCTGAATGAAGAAACAACGAAGATGGTTGTATGCCGACGGTGAACAGAGAAGGGCACGACGCACCACCAACGTATGTGCTCTGCACAGCCAAACAGAAAAAGACAACGTCATGACAAAGGCATAATGTAGCATATAGGGAAAAAGATAGAGGCAGATAACACTTACCTGAACGGGACGATGACAAGAAGAGGAAAAATGGGGAAGAAAACCAACAAGAAAACGAAAGTAAGCACAGAGAGGTCGAGGACAAGCAGCGGAAGACTAGCGCGAAAGAAGGAGAAGGAGAAAAAAGCCTAGAGGCGCGACTTTTGAAGTTTTAGAAAAGATGTATATTCACGGTCCCCCTTGAAACCGTGAATATATTACACATATATTCACAGTTTAACAAACAACCGTGGATAAATGTTAACTTTATCACCACGGTTAAGACCAAAACCGTGGATATATATTCAATCTATAATCACAGTTATACAAACAACCGTGGACATACAGTACCCAATGATTAAACCCTAAAACCTGAACTATATATCCATGGTTGGAAACACAACCGTGATTATAGACATCAATATATTGTTAACCAAGTGTCCTCAAGTACTCAAGAGGGGGGGTGAATTGAGTATTAAAAAAATTTTACTTTGAATGCTTTTGAAGTTGATTCTTTAGTTACTATGTTTATTGAAGATGATAAACTTAATGGCAAGTAGTAACAATTTATACACAAGACAAAATAATAAGCACTTAAAAGGTCTAAGTAATATTCAAGAAATGGAATCAAATTAATCACAACACTATTTATGGTTCTTAGAAAGATTTCAAATTAATTCAAGAATATTACTTAAAGCTAATTTCAACAATGTTAATCGAAATAATTTACAACTTAATATAACATGCACTTAGTCCAAATTAATTGGCAATAATACAATAAATCAAGCAAGCAAGTTAAGTGCATAAATTAAATGAGTTTAGGGAAGAGAGATTTGCAAATCGATATATACGAGTTCCACCACACCGGTGTACGTCTCGCCTCTAAGCAACCAACTTAGAGGATTTTCACTATTGGAGATTAGAGATACAACTTTGAGCAATCGCGGCTTCCTAGTGTCCCACACTCAAGAACCCAATTCTCACAAGTACAAGGACACCCCACCCAATCTCTCAATCTCACAATTTACAAGGTTGAAACCCAACCCACAACTCTAGAAATTTTGGTGTTTGGAATACAAGAGTAACTCTCCCATAGAGTGGATATACAAATTAAAGCTCACTTAAAATATTTTCTCTCTAACTCTTAAATAAACTATCAAGAGGAATATGCCAATTAAGGAAACAAGAAAGAAATGCTTGCCAAGGAAGAAGAGGAAAGCAGAGAAATGCGTTCTGCTTTTTTTTGTGTTGAATGCTTCTTCACTTCTCCTATTTATAGCCTTCAATGAGCATGATTTTTGCATTTAAAAATTCTCCAGCATGATGCCATTTTCATATTTAATTTCAACGTGAGATGGTGCAGCATGGAATGTCCAATTGATTTAATCCTTTGAAGTAGTGCAGCATGGAATATGGAACTTGTGTCTGCGTAGTGTGTTTCATAATTTGCTTAGTGCGATCTGTGGCTGTCTCCATTTGAATTTAAATTGAATGAATCGGTTCATGTTTGAAGTTCCTGGGCAAAACACTCATGTGAATCGATTCAAGGGAAGGAGGAATCGATTCCTATATGTAAAATTCCAATCCTTGGTGTAATTTCTTCGTGTGAATCGATTCAGCCATAGTGGGAATCGATTCATTCATGGCTAAATCATATCTTGGGCTATCAAAACTGAGTGAATCGATTCATATGATATAGGAGTCGATTCATTGCTTGAATTTTCTATTTCCTATACCGAAATAACGTAGGAATCGATTTAGGGATTGTGGGAATCGATTCATGTGATGAATTTTGCATATTCTTGGCCTGTCACATGTATGAATCGATTCATATGGCCATTTGTTGCTGTATGAATCGATTCATGCACCTGGTACATGAATTTTGAAGCTTTGTTTCACCCTTTTAATATCTGTTCAATCTTGGCTCTAATCCTTTGATTCTTAGGCACTTTGATGATTGTATTTTACTTGTTTTAGACCTCTATGAATGCTTTGACTCAAGTACTTGATTGTTCATCAAATTTAATAGCTTGACAACATCCTTAATATTTCTTCATTTGTTGTGTCATTATCAAAACCTACATCAACATATAAATACATTCTCCCCCTTTTTGATGATGACAACAAATGTTCATCTCGCGGGGTGTTAGTTTCATAACAATTTATATACATTTGATACCACATGTTATACATATAATTGAATATCACTTTGTCATTTACACATATAATTTGATATCACTTGTTGTAAAGAAATATAGTAAGGCTTCCTCTTAATCATGCATTTTCAACAAGGATAGATAGAGATATTGATTTCTAGATTTTATCTCCCCCTTAATCATTTAATAGATACCATTATAACACCATGATATTCTCTCCCCCTTTGTAAGATATTTTATGCCACTTAGAATGTATATATTTATTTTCTCCCCCTTTGGCATCATCAAAAACATCTAAGAATATATATACCACTTTAAGAAGCATACATTTTGTAGAGATAGATACCATTTGCATGTAAAACTCCCCCTAAAACATGCAATATATATCACAGAGTAATTCGAAGTATGTAAGTAATCATAATGATGTTTTCTCCTTCTTTTGGATAAGCAAAGTTAGAGGTTATACAGGATTAAAATTTTGTAATTTGCCAATGATTTTTATTTCACAAGAGAGTCAAGAAAATCAAAGGTCATTTGCCATTTGTTTTTGAGAACCATGTGGTACATAGGAGACTATTTTTGTGTAAAGATTACTCGGAAAGTCAATAAAACATGATTATTGATAATGTGATTGGCTTTTCAATGAAAAAGATTTGACCATATATCACAAAGTAAATCACTATGTTCAAAGAGTAAGAAAATAATAACTTAATTAAACAATTTCCAAAATTCCTAATTCCCTTCTAATATTTATAAACTGTTCTTTTAGAAGAGGTTTTGTAAAAATATCCGCCAATTGTTTTGAAGTTTCAACATATTCAAGAACACAATCTCCTTTTAAAACATGGTCTCTTATAAAATGATGTCTTATTTCAATATGTTTAGTCCTAGAATGCATGACAGGATTTTTGGAGATATTTATGGCGCTATTGTTATCACATTTAATAGGCACTTTGTTTAAAACAACACCAAAGTCAAAAAGTTGTTGTCTCATCCAAAGAATTTGAGCACAACAACTGTCAGCTGCTATATATTCTGCCTCAGCCGTCGATAAAGCAACACTTACTTGCTTCTTGCTATGCCAAGAAACAAGGGAACTACCAAGTAAATGACATGTGCCACTGGTACTCTTTTATCAAGTTTACAACCAGCAAAGTCAGAATCAGAATATCCTATGAGAATACATTCAACGCCTTTGGGATACCATAAACCAACATTTTGAGTACCCACAAGATATTTCAAAATTCTTTTTACAGCAGTGAGATGTGATTCTTTAGGACATGCTTGATATCTCGCACACATACATACAGAAAACATAATATCGGGTCTACTAGCTGTTAAGTAAAGTAACGATCCAATCATACCTCGATATTTAGTTATTTCAACGTCTTTACCCTTCTCATCTTTGTCTAAGTAGCAAGAAGTACTCATTGGAGTTGCTATTTCATTTGCTTTGTCCATTTCAAATGTTTGTATATATTTGTCATTGTGTGTAGGATGAGCCAACCATGTAAATAAGAAGGATAGAAATTTATCCCATGTTATTTTTTTCATGCCACACTGTTGTGAAATCTGAAGGAAAACTAAACTCCTTTATGATATGCTTGAAATTAGGGAAAAGGAGAGTGAAAATAGTTTTCTTTTGTTTGTTTAGAAGGAAAAAAGAAATGAAAAAGAAAAAGTAAGTGGAATTCAATGTAAATTATTTTTTTCTTCGTATGAAAGGAAATTAAGTGAGATTTGTGTTTAATAAATATTAATAAATTTATAAATACTATTAAAAATATAAAATAAACTAAACTAAATTTTTTATATATTATAATTGATCATAATAAAAAAATTAAACTTTTATACATAAAATTTAATTTATTTCTCAAATAACTATTTTATTTTCATTCATTTTATTTCCATTTATCCAAACAAGAAAATGTTCTTTTTTTTATTGTTTTCTTTTCTATTTCTCTTAATCAAAACAATTTCTCCTTCTTATTTCCTTTATATTTCTTTCCTTCCAATTTATTTTCTTCTCATTTATTTCAAACAAAATTGCCCTTTTGAGTGAAATTTAAAAAAACCATGGGTACATTTTGTAGGAGGGTTTTTGGAGATGGTCAGTAGCAAGTGTACCACTACCAATTGTAACAAGAAATTAATTCGGATATCGTTCCATTGGAGTTGTTGTAACTTAAAACTATCAATTTATAATTGATTAAACGTATTTACGATGGAATAAGGCATGTTCATGATTAATGGAATTAAAAGGAACTTATGACAAATGTAGATAAAAAGACAATGAACTATATAGAAAAAGAATCAATAGAGTGAGAACTGGGATTGAATTTCATTTATCTTCCCCCTACCTGAATATACATACATATATATATATATATATAGTTTTTCAAAACTATTTTATATTTTCCTCCATTGTTTTTATTTCATTTCATCCAAACAATAAGATAAAATAAAATAAAATAATCCACTTAATTTTATTTCATCCAAACAGCCTATTTTTTCACTATATTTCAACTCTATTTCTTATTCTCCAATTTCTTTTCTTTTAAAACTTTTCCTCATATTATTTCATCTGTTATCCAAACAAAGGCTTTGCGATAATGAAACGGTTTTGTTTAACTTTAAACTTTCATATACTTTTCAAGCCAATAAAAAAACAAATCAATTAAACATTTTCTTATCAGCAGAACGAAACACTCATATAATTATAAACATAGCCAGAGGTGCTACAAGAGAATGCAAGGAAAACACTAGCAGCCTGTTAGTTCATAATCAAGAACAAAAAACTTGATGTAACAATAGCCTAACACGAGTACATAAACATGAAGAATAATGTAATGTAAGATCAAAAATTCCAAAAAGAAAGAAACCAACGTAACCAAGTTAGCTTATTTAATTAAAGACCAAAATGAACATTAGAAAGCAAGAAAGCAATGAAAAACAATGCGGAATTAGTCAACTTCTTCCTTGTATCCGGTCTAAATTATCACAAATACATGCAATTGGAAGAATTCCATAAGGGACAAAATTCTACAACAATAAAGAAAAACACCAGAGTTATTAGTAAAAGAAGGTGGCAACACAAAAACTACTAAGGCGGACAATGACAAAATGTGTAAATGAATGTTGTAAGAAATAACTATTATGATGATATAGAATCTAAGCTAGTATAACATCAACACTACAAATACAATAAGAATGAATAATATAAGTTTTATTGAAAACTGTATTATAACATGAACACTACAAATAACTATTAATGTTATAATTTTTAAGTATCTTATCAAAGATTTGAAACGATTAATGAGTTAAGGTCAAATAAAATAAATGAATTTTGAGTTTGTCAATAAACTTATTAAAGAAGGTTTTGATGTATTTAAGGCTCTAAAACTTTGTCAATAGCCTATTTTAGGTTATTTTCCCTAAGAATTTAGCCTTAAACTATGTTTTATTTCACTTGTTTCCATGTGTATTTAGTCCTTAATTTTGTTAATTTTAAACATCACTTCTTGTCACTTTCATCTTCTGTTTTGGTTACTTTATAGGTAAAATGGTCCACAAACGAAGGATGGAAGCTTATCAAGAGGGGAGTTGAAAGAAACAGCTCACACCTATAAGTAGGTCTTGCACTTGTAAGCATATTTTTTTATAGGCACATCTGCGAGAGTAGCTCGCAAGTGTTAGCCTTGCAATTTATGTTTTTCACTTAAGAGTTTTAGGTTCAGTTGTAAGGGGTTGTCTTGGATACTTTAGAGAGGAGACCAAATGACTACTAGGGTTTTAGTTGGAGAATCTTTAACCCTTTATGTTGTAATTCCTACTCTTCCTTTTTCTTTAATTCAATTTATTTGATGTTGTTCATGTTTACCATGTGTTGCTAGTCCCTTTTGTGTTGGGATTAAGCAAACCCCATTGCAATATTATAAAACCATTGTGAGTATTAATGATTAGTTATGTTTTTATTTCATTGTTAGCATACCTCTTTCTTAACTTAATGCATTTTCAAACAGAAGAATGATAATGTATGTGTTTAGGGTTCTAAATGGGTTTTATTAGTTGCAATGCTCATTAATGTCTTTTCCTAGGAATAGGATTTTGATAAGTGAATGTTAAGGCTCATTCCTAATACAAGTCCTATCATCATAATATCAAGGAATTGAGTCTTGATGCTAGGACTTATAATTTAGCTTCCAAGGGATTAGAGCTAATGAACCCTTACTACATTAGCATAAGTTAATCACATAAATAATCATAATATAACCTTGATGAATTAACTTGTATAGGGAGAGCTTGATCTCAATGCCTTTAATATCGATTTATTTAACTTAAACTCATTTCTTGCTTTTAGTTGCTTAAAACCTTCTTCAACTACTAAAATTGGAACCAAACTTGAACATATTGTGCATAGCTCTTTGTGATTACAAACAATAACCTATAATTATCTTAATTCCTATAAGTCCCTATGGATACAATAACTCATTTTCAAATATTTAAAACTATAACGACATTGGTACACTTGTCAAAGTCTTGATCAAACTCAATCTTGATAAGATTTGATGAATGGTTATGAAACCATACTAAAACTTTTTTGTGCAATAGAAATTTATTTGATAATTTGGAAATGTACAATTTAGTGACTATGTTGTGATTTGTAAGCCCCAAGAATATATTTTTTAACTGAGTTTCTAAAAGTCTTAACCAATCTAATGTGTGACTACTTCATATGAATCATGAAATATCCAAGAGAAAAGATTTGATGTGATATTACCTAGGGATGAACTATAAAAATCAAATATACAATATAGGAGGTTCAATTATGAATCGTGAGATGGAGGACTATGAAGATGGTGCTTTAAGTGACCTGGGGTCGCTCCTTAGTATCGGGTATCTTCATAACAAATTCTACTCACTTTGATTAGTCTCAAAATGATTCCATGTCAATAGAGTTATATTCATATTCCATAAGGGTATTTATATTATTATTATTAATACCTGGATTTATGAAATGGTGTAAACTCTTGGTTGGCCTAAAGTAAAATAAGAATTTAAGGGCCTGCATGTGTAGATGAAAAGATTTGTGACATTGGAAGCATTGCATTGCATTTATGTGATTATGACTATCTTTATGTGTATAATGTTTATAAAAACCCTTTATGTTTATGTTTTATCTATAAAGTGTTATATTTTATTTCTCACTCCTTGTTTTATTTTTATGGTTAAGTGCAAAAGAGTGGTTATAGCTCTCAAGCAAAGATAAAATCATGTAACTATAAGAATGTAAAATGGTCTCACCCCTTAATTAGATAACTCAGGAACATGACAAAAATTGAATTTTAGTCATGTGATTCAAGATGAGAAAATGAATGGTCATGGTAATAGTAGATGTGGAATATATGTTAGACCTAGCCTTAGTTTTAATTTACCTTATTGTAGTACTAAATTTTGGATGACTGTAAAAAGGTAAAAGTTAAACTTTGGTTGATATTGTTATTCGAACATAACATTATAACTTCTATTCACTTAATTTGTGATTTATAGAAAATTGAATTTGTCATTAGGGACAATTATAAAAAAATAAAAATTTTACTTTCATATTTTTAAGAAAACCAAGTTATGTACACATCTTTAGGTATGCAAGATAGAAAATTTAAAGAAACAACCAACCCACAATTTTTAAAAACTTCAAGGTTATCTATCTCATATATACAAGGAAGTGTTACAGTTATCTAAGCCAACAATAAGTCCAAATGCTTCCTCAGAGTGTTCTGATTATCCACCCTTAAAGAAGATGATTTGCCTTGCCAAGTAATGAAATTTCCAGTTTTTTTAGAGCATAATTTTTTGAGCATGTTGTGTTATTTGCATTTGGTGGGGTGTGGTGTATTAAGCGGGTATACCAAGTTGTGTTATTTGGATTTGATAGATGATAAACCAAGTCTTGACTTTCTGCTAAGGCTAAAGCTTATTCACGCCACATTGGGTAGTTTGCAAAGGTGAATCTAAGTGATGAAATTTCCAATATCGAGGGATAAGAAAGTCGTTAATAAGTGTTCACAAAAGCTCTGAATGCCAAGTAGAAAATAAGGATGAATAACATAAATTTTATTGATAACGTGAACACTACAAATACAATACGGATGAATATATATATATATATATATATATATATATATATATATATATATAAGTGTAAAACGGTGTTGTATAATTGCAAATTAATAGATTCCAAATATAAAGATATTTTTCCTATTATGTTGAGCTAGAATCATGTTGATTTGTTGGACTGATTTGTGATAGTCGAAGCGCTTTGATCCTCCAAAGGGTCTGTCAGTGGATAATTCTAGCATCTCTATTTCCTTTTTTTTCTTTATAGGTATGATTGTTGTGAATGGATAATTGTGAATAAGTTATCCTTTATAGTGTTAGCCTGCATCTAAAACCAAGATCTAACTTGGATTAAATAAAAAATTACTAAGAAGTTTGCCTTCTTACTGTTCAAGATTATGCCATTCCTCTGATTCCATATATTCTACTTCAAGCCATATTAAATCTAAATTTTCCTTTTCTTATTCATAAAAATCGCAAACACTCTATGATTGAGAAGATGTTCAGCCGCATAACATGGGCTCACCGATGATAATCGAAGCCAGTTATAGCATGTCTTCAACACTTTGTTTGGTATGAGACAACCGAAGAATAAGTGATCCATATTTTCTTCTTCTGAAATGCATATATATGACATACAACATTCAATTGGAGGTAGTATATAACCTTTTTGCTCCAGTTAGACTTTGATGTTATGCCATTATTCATTACTTTCCAACCAAAAGAAGTAACTTCAGTGGGATCTCCATAAAATGTTAAAAATCTCATTTTCTGCTTCCAAATTTAGAGGTGCGTATATTGTTCGTATCGCATACCTTCATGAAGAATCCAAGGATCATTCCAACCTGCAGTTAGACATTATTAATAGTGGAAAACAACATAGAATTGAAGTTTTCCTCTCGCCAAACAAAAAGGTTTCTGCCACTTAAGATTCCAATTCAAACTAGTTACTATGAATTCATGTCTTTTACAAGAGCACTGTTTACAACTCAAATGGAAAAAAAAAGTCTCTGAAATTGACCCTGGAATAAGGTATCGGCCTAAGTGCCCATAATTTTTCTAAACCTTAATATTTAAAATTCAAATTGATCTACATCATTATTTTTTAAAATAAATCGGATGTCACTCATAAGTATTTAACATCATCAATGTAATGTGGATGTTGTCAAACATTTGAATCCTATTAAGATATATAAAGGACCAAAACAAAACATTAATTTAAAAGATAAAATAATTGAAATGAAAGTAAAAAAAGATGATAAAGGGTTTACGGAACAAAATAAATTTTTAAATAATAAAATATTTTAAAACAGTTACACGAAAAAGACAGGACCACAAGCCTAATTTCTCCTAAAGAAAGCGCAACAGCTTCTCTGGGCCCTCGTACCACTCCTGGCCCCACAGCATCAAGCAGCCTGTCAAGCGTGATCAAATCATGGTCCACCCTTCGTACCCTCGTCATGTTGAAATGGAATTAAACATAAATTTCATATATTTTTAATTAAGAACAGAAAAAGTAACACCAAGTTAGTACATTACTCCATCAAACTATTAAACTGTAATTATGTTAAATTTTAATTGAAAAATGTAATTTATCTAGTCAAGCACGTGGGTTACCGCGATACAGTCTATGTACTATGGTACTGGTACAATAATAATTTAGTATATTTTTCTTTAGTTCGATGTGGAGTAAAAAGCTTAGAGTACGTTTTGTGAGAGATTTTTATCCTACAGCTCAATAGAGTTTTGATTATTTCGAATGGCGTGAAAAATTAATATCAATCTTTAAATTTTTCATTTCAACTCAACTCTGTTTCCCCTACTATAAATCAAACAACTCCTTAATGTTAGATTTAACATCGTGTCTTCTATACGAATTTTAATGTTACTTATAATGATACTTTGTTTCTTAAGTGAGTAATAAATATATCAGAGTTCAAACATATAAAATTAAAATTAATGTAACGTGTGATATTTATAAAAGATAGGAATCAAACTTGTAATGATGATGGTGTCGTTACTTTTTATGTAGTAATTTCTAATACATCGTGTAGGTACTATCTGGTTTAGTATGTGGTATAATAACTCTCTACAACATTGGTGCATGGTGTCATTACCTTTTTGTAGTATTTTCTAATACATCATGTAGGTATCATCCGGTTTAGTATGTGGTATGATGACTCTCTACAACATTGGTGTAGGTCATGGGATAGCATTTGAACAACTGGATTAGACATGATCGCGTCTAACAATTGGTCAAATCGGTTACTCCTAAATAGTCAACACGCTAAAATATTTACATGTCAAAATTTAAGTGTAATAAGGTTGGTAGAAACTATGTGAGATGAAAGAGGTGTTTTACCACTAAGCTACTTAACACATTTAAAAAATATAATGCAACCATATATTATTGTATTATATGCATAGAATGTATATCCATTAATAAAATATATTTTTAAAATAAATATTCCCATCTTTTTTCATTCATTAATTTTAATTTTAAATTTTATACTAAACAAAAATATTTATTTTATAAATAGATTTTATTAATGAATACATATTATATAAATATAATATAATTATATATAGTTGCATTATTTTTTAAATGTGTCAAATAGCTTAGTAGTGAGACTCTTCTTTTATCTCTTATGTATTGTAGAGTCAAGCCTTGTCAACAATCATGTACATCTGTTCGAGTTGTTCAAATTACACATGATTTTAACATGTGGCTAAGGACATTAGAATCCTATTTTTTTATACATGTAGAAAAATAAAGTTAAACTAAAAAGCTCAAAATGTTACCTTATATTTAAATATTTGTGTGGTTTATATCTCAAAAAATATACAAGTATCATAGCAAAATAGTGATTTTGTCCCCCCACCCCACCCCGAAGGTATATGCCTAAAGAAAAATCTATGTATTCTCTTAAAATATATACACCCTCTTCGAATTTATCAATATTGCAAGTTATTATATAATTTAACTCAAATATATTTAGTCAAACTATTATTTATGTGTTTAATAAAAAGAAATACCATTTGACTGTACTAATGTACTATAAGAATTAAGATATTTCCTATATTCAAACAATCAAAAAGTTTAGGAATAAAATAAATATTTTTTAAAAATATATTAATATGGTCCATTAATTACAACTTAATTTTATCAATTTGCTCTGAAAATTCAAATTGCAACAAAATTTTTGTCCTTTTTATATCCAAATAATTAAGAAAACGACAGGTTGAAAAGCTTGTTGAAAATACTAATGTTTTGAAATTTTGGATTCTGAAGAAAAAATGAAATGATAATTAAAACTAACGATCTAAATATGTAACAAGTACTTGCAAGAATTGATTTCAAGTTGGTACTAACGGACACAAGTTATAGTAATTTCTTCCAGATGAAGGTAATATTGATCTTCTTGTGACTTTATGCAATTACCGGATGGCATATTATGTATTTTTTGGGGTTTTAACATTTCTCCACATAATCCCTTGTGGTTCCACCAGAGGTAAACCAGAACCCAGAAAAGAGAAACCAAAATCAAAATGAAGCCATCCTTTCATATACAAGCGAGCAACCTTTCATCTCTCAGATCTTTAAATAAATCCAATACCCTTCCTTCCACCAATATTAAGCGAAAGACCTGCACATTCAATTTCAATATCAGAACTCTTTTCCACATATTCAACAAAATTCAAAAAGTAAAGAGAAAAAGTGATCGACAGCAGAAACAACATCGTACTACATGGTCACTGCTTAGTTGGCATCCTGAAAAACCATGGCTTCAGATTCAAGTTTACAGCATACAACTTATTATTTAATAATCAAAAGGAAAAAACTTATTCGTTCTTTTTGTCGTTTCTAGCTAGTGCCGTTACTCAATCAGAATTATAGTTTCAAATTACTGATACAACCATTCATCATTCACAGCCTGTATTTCGTAGGTTATGAAAACAAAATTCAAATTTTAATTAAAATAAACAACCCAAAAACACTTAAAAAACTACAATCAAATTTTGTTCTAATCAAAACTCAGAATCGAAAAGTACAAATTATAGATAAAAAAGAGTTTTATTAATCTTATCTATCGACTGGAATAGGATATGCCAAAAAAAAAGAGAAGAAGATCAATTCTTTTTAAAAAAAATCATGTCTTGCGTATATAAGACTGAAGGGTATAAATTAAAGTACCTTGAGGTGGTCTACAAATTGGAGGATCTTCAAAACGAGACAAGGAAAGGTGTTTATAAGCAAGACCAATATCAATAAGAATGAGTCCCAATGACGGATCAGTGACAATGATATCCTTCACAGGTAGCCACAAGAAAAGCTCTTCCCTAGACATACCCTCCAGCACTTTAAGCTGTCCAAAACTAAGGTTAGCCCTCACCACACTGTCAAAGAACACACTTGTTTCGTACTGAGCCAAACAGGGCTCATCCAAGTGCACCTCCAAACCACCCGTTTGGTCCAAACTGAATGACTTCACACTCTGAGGGAAAAGCCCTGCTGGCAAGCCATGCCTATGGAGGACCTCGTGAAGAGAAGAATCCATTGCTGTCACCGTGATAGGAATTAGGACAAGAAGGAACAAGGGAAAAGAAGATCTGGGTGTCAGAGACATGGTGACAGAGGTGGTGAGGGTGGTAATGATTTGATGATAGTGCTTTTTTGATGTTTTTAAGGTTTGGTCATTTGGACTATGTAACACTGTGGAGTGACTATAATATAGATAAGAGCTAGAGTGGTGTGGCCACTGTTTTAGAATCTGAGTTGGCATGAATGGGATTGAGATTACTATAATACCCTTGTGTTTTGATGTTGAATTTGGGAAAATGATATTGAACATCCAAATTTGGAAACGGGGTAAATTAGGGTTTAGTGAGCGATGATGATGGACAATTTTTTTTTTCGATGATCTAATTCTTTGTACTGATTAATTAAAAGTGGAGATTTGTACTGCATTAAATCTGATGAAGTTATTTTTTCTTATAAGATTTTTTTACGTATATAAAATTTCCGACACGAGACTTTACTTAAATAGAATTAAGTTACCTAATAGTTAAACCAATCTACATTAATACAATGATACGATGATGAGCATTAAAATAATATAATTATAATTTCTATAAGATGATTTATTTGATATTTTTTATATACATTGGTGCATCTTTTATTTAAATTAATATTAAATTTAAAATTGAAGAATTTTTTTGGATTTATTTTTCTCATTCTTGCTATTGAATGTTCATTGGGACAGTCAAATCTAATCACTTTGGCTCAAAAGTATATTTTGAGTATGAAACAACCAACAAATAATTTTTTTCAATTGAAATGATACTTTAAAGTATTTTTGAGTTTTTTAAAACAAATATGATTGGATTTGATTACTTCAATGAAATATTTAATAATAAAAATAAATTAATTAATAAAAAATTAATTTTAAGTTTTATATTAATTTAAATGAAAAATATATCAATACCTAATGAAATACAAAAGTACCCAAACAATCAACGTCCTAAAAATATAATAGGAAAAAAGCATAAGCGTTCCCGTGCTTTACGATTTAAGTGGTACACATACGTGTGATTTCAACGTGCTTACCTTGATACGCGCCTGTGGGGCCAAAATCGGGGAAAATAAGCACCACCTACTTCTTTTTTGCTTTTTCTTTTTCAGTTATTAATAATATACTCTTTATAATTAATTTCTGCTTAATTTGTTAATTCAATCTTGCAAATGTATCGACGATTGTACTCAAAATTCATATTAAAATATGCCTAATTAATGAAAAGAATGATAAATTCTCTTTAAAAAGTTTTTGGTTTTCGATCATATGCTTCTGGGTGATGTTAATGATAAATTATTTGATGATTTTGAATTACAAATATCATAATTATTCAAACAAATTATAAATTAAATTACGAAGTATTCAGACCAATGAAATAATGTGAAAAATAATGAGAAAAATAAACATATATAACACAAGATGATAAAATGAAATTTTCACCAAAAGAAAATGAAAGAATGAAAGGCCACAAAATGATATAGACGATGAAATTGGTGAGTCGTGTGGAGAGTTATTTAATTCATAAGGATTGTTGGTATCAAAATCTAACTGGTCTGATTACTTGAACTATGAAACAGTTAGGTGATCGGATCAATTCTTTAATTATTACTACGGGTACAACCACGGATCTCCAATTTGATCATGGTTCGCTTGACCCAATTTAATGACTGGTTCAATTCTAAAAATATTTATTAACATTAGCTTAGTGGTGTAGGGTTTAAGTTGTTAAACTAAAGTTCTAGATTCAAAGTTTAGCTTTTACTATAATCTTTAAAATAAAGCTAAATACTTATTTAGTTCCTTATGTTTCACGTATGTGTCACTTTAGACCCTAAGTTTCTTTTTGTTAGTTATGTCCCATATGTTTCAAAATAGTGTCGCTTAAGTCCCCTTGTTACATTCCATCCAACTCCATTAACGGAACGCTTACGTTGTAAGTTAGGATGATAAGTGTCTATTTAAGTGACTTGTTGACTTATATATTTAGTTTCAGTTAGGTCTCATTAGTTTTTAGAAAGTTTCAAACAAGTCCTGATCGTACACACGTTGTGGATGGTGATCCTAGAAAGAATTTGGTTACCTTTGAAAATGACTTACCAAATATGATGTTAGAATACACACCTAATCCAATAGATGTTTTTAGCCCAAGAGTATTCCCATATTACAAACATTTTGCTATCATCCTCGTCCTTTTCCAACATGTTTTGGTTAGTCAAATGAAATGGAGACTATAGTGTCAGGTCTGGATATCAGGTTATATACTTCGTTTGAGATACAATTAGGGTGCATCAAGTTATGGGTGCAACACCCCTTTATGGAAGAAACTTTGGCTCCTTGATTCCTTACCTCATTGCAAGGAATCGACATGGAAGGCTTGTAAGGGTTCTTTCCAATGAGATCAAACTTATGTGTGTATATATATGTATGTATGTATGTATGTATGTATAAGAAGAAGGTGCAGGTGGAGCTTGATGTCTATGTTATGGTGGTGCTAAGGAAATCGTGATTCATGTTATTGTAACATTCCCTCTAGCATCACAAGTTTGGTTTCCCTCTAAATTGAATTACAAGTGTGAGAACTCTTCGACAACATCATGAATGAACTAAGAGAGCAAAAACTGATTATGAAAAATTCATTCATTCATGAAGTAAGTACAAAGAAATGAAAAGAGGTACTTATATACAAGGCTGCCAACTAACAAACTCTTAATAGAAAAACTAACAAGACTAATAATAATAAATAAGGCTAACACCCCACTTAAGCTGGAATGTGTATATCTATCATTCCAAGCTTGCTTACAAAAAAAATGAAAGAACTAGGAGGAAGAGGCTTAGTAAGAAGATCAGTAATCTATTCCTTGGAGGGGATGGGCAAAAGATGAATGGTTCCAACCTGAACCTGATCGCGAACAGTGTGGCAATCAAGCTTAATGTGTTTTGTTCTTTCATGAAAAATTGGATTGTTAGCTATATGCCTTGTGGACTTATTATCACAGAAAATAGTAACAGGTAAAGAATGAAGGAACCTGAAATCTTGAAGAAGGGTGAGAAGCCATTGTGCCTCATAAGTTGTTAAGGCTAATGCCCTGTACTCTACTTTTTGAAGAGGACCTAGATACAGTGGCCAAAAAAGAAACAAAAAGCAGAAATGGATCTTCGGGTATCAGGGCAAGATGCCCAATCTGAATCTGAGTAGGCAGTGAGCTTCAGATCAGAGGAAGAAGGGAAGAACAAGCCTTTTGCAGGTGCTAGCTTTATATATTTGAGAACCCGAAGAGCTGCGTGGTAGTGAACTATGGTAGGATGAGACAGGAATTGGCTGAGTTTGCTTTTAGAGAATAAGATGTTTGGTCTGGTGTTTGTGGGGTAAACAAGGAGGCCAATTAATCTTCTATAAGAAGTGACATCTGCAAGGGGAGTTCCTGAACATGAACTCAAGGAAAGAATGGGATCCATGGGTGTGGAACTGGGTTTAGATGCAAGCAGACCAACATCATGTAGTAAATCAAGAGCATACTTCCTTTGATATAAATTGATGCCTTTTGAGGACCTAGCAACCTCAAAACCCAAAAAATATTTGAGTTGTCCAAGGTCTTTAGTGCCAAATTGTTGATGCAAGAGTTGTTTAACAGAAACAATTTCTTCCAAGTCTTGACCTCTTAAAACAAGATCATTAACATAAGTGAGAATAAATTATATACATTATTATATACATTATTTCTGAAATACCTCACAAATTATATACATTATTGTTAAAAAGAAACTATCGGAATAAATTATATACATTATTTCTGAAATACCTCACAAATATTATTAAAACTTTATAAAGTATTTGTACATTCATCCGAAGAAAATAAACATTAAACATTATAAGAAAGAGAGGAAACTCCATGGCCCAGAAGCAGTTACTTAATAACATTATTTATTCGTTGGACCACGGTATTCATACCGAGCTCCCTTTCTAGAACGTGCTATATCTACTGCCAAAATTCTTCGATCCTTCCCTCTGAACCATCAATTTAGAATATATGAAACAAAGACACGGAGAAAGGAGTGAGAAACAGAATATAATATTATTAATTAAGACATAAGCAGCAAAGGGTTTTTCACAAACCAATACATAATAATATCAATCACAATCACATACACAATCAATTATGAATGCATGAATGTATGCAATATCTTCATCATAACTTACCTATATATGTAGGCCCTTAAATTTTAATTTGCACTGGGCCAACCAGGAGTTTACACTGTTCCATAAGTCCGGATAATAATAATATGAACAGCTCAACTGACATGGAAACACTTAGAGACTAGTCAGATTGAGAAAGTTTTTATTGTGAAAGTACCCGACACTAGGGAGCTACCCCAGGTCCCCTGAAGCACCATTTCACACCCTCTCATCCCAAGGCTCGTAATTAAGCCTCCTCTAATGTATCCTCGGTTTCTATAATCCGTCCCCAGACAATATCATTTTATTTTACTTTAATGATTCATGATGCATGAACTACTCACGTATTTAGTTGGTTAAGGCTTTTAGAAACTCAATTATTAAATCCCTTAAAAGTTTACAATATCATTTCAATAAACTGTACATTTTCTCAATTCTCTGAATTTCTGTCCCACAGAAATAAATTTGGTATAGTTTTCAAATCTCACTGAAATTGAGTTTCTAAGCCTTAAATATCTAAAAACTTTCTCATATAAAACTTTACATAATCTTTCTCAAATTAAATCTTAACAAAATCAAATTTAGGAATCTCAATTATTTCCAAATATCTTTAGTTATTAAGTTGGAAAAAAATAAAATAATTTTCTTTTAAAAAATTTTGTTTTATTAAAAGAGAATAATTATTAACCAAAAATACTTAAAATTACAAAATTTTTCTTTAACTCAAGATTTAATTAATTAATTCTCATAAAATATTTTCTTTCTAAAATAAATACTAAATTTTTATTCTAAATATTGAAAATAAAGTTAATAAAAATAATTTCTAAGAAGAGAAGATTTAAAGTAAAAATTTAAAGAGTAAGGTAAGAAAATTCTTACTAAATTTAGCTTTCCGTCATGCTCGCTATATGCTCAAACTCCACGTCACAAAATCATCAATCAAAATCAAGCATTATCAATTATAACTAAATATCATCAATCACATCAAATATTATTAATCACAATTAAATATCAATCAAAATCAAGTCAACAAAGCATTATTTATAAATATTATAATTCAAAGTTTAATGGTTATTAATATAGTCAATTTGAGTCCTTTTGGTCAATTCCTCGTATAGGTCTATGTAAGTCCATATAATCCAGTCCTTGCATAGGTATAGTTCAGTCCATATGGGTCATAATGGTCCAGATCCTTGCATAGGTATAGTCCAGTCCATAAAGGTCATAATGGTCCAAGTCCTTACATAGGTATGTTAGAGTTAGTTAAACCGGATATTTAATTTAAAATTTATTAAAAATGTTAAGTTAAAAAGTTAATATTTTAAAATAATATTATTATTAAATTTAAAAGGAGTAGGGGACTCCTCCCATTATTCTTATGTCTTTTCATATTATACTCTTATCTCACTCCCCCTTACCTTGAGTTGTTACCAAAAAGAGATTTGCTTTGCGCCTCCGATTTCTAGAAATATTGATACCAATCTTATTTCAGTATAAGCATAAGACGAAGATTAAGATTAATACTTAAAACAGAAATGGTAAATTTTGAATAGTGAATAGTAAATCATGAATAGTAACAGTAAATAGTAAAACATGAATAGTAACGGTAAATAGTAAATCGTGAATAGTAACAGTAAATAGTAAATCGTGAATAGTAACGGTAAATAGTAAATCGTGAATAGTAACGGTAAATAGTAACAGTAAATAGTAATTTACTATTTGAATAGTAATTTACTATTGAAATAGTAATTTACTATTGAAATAGTGTTTACTATGCAGAATAGTAACTTAAAATAATATTGTTTCCAGTATAATAACAGATTTCTAAAAACGATATGAAAATAACCCAAAAAATATAAAAGAGAAGTATTCTTACCTTAGGATTTTGGCAGAACCTTCTCTCCAAAAACTTTTCTTCTCTCTCTCACTTCCACCACTATCTCACTAACACTACTATATTAAGAAAACTTAATCTAAAATTGTGAATTCTAAAGAAGAAATCCTTCGGTATTTATAGGAAAAAAATTTACTATGCATTCTATTATTTTAATATAAAAGTACTATGCATTTTTGAATTTTTTATTCCAGGTTACTGTGAACCTTTTGAAAATTTCGTACATGCATAGTATTTTGCATAGTAACTGTCGGCAGAATTATTAAGCCAAATAGTAACCTTTCACTCGGTATATTTTAAATATTCAAAATGAGTCCTTTTTGAAATTTAGCGATATTATATCAGTCCTTACTAATTTTATAACATGTAATATAAAGTTGAAATTTTAAAAATCTAAAATTTTTTGTTAATAAAAATTTATTAATACGTTTCCAATTTTTTAACGATTGGAAAAAATCAAGATTTTTCTCAAACCGATAATTTTTAGATAAGTCTACTTGAAACGGATTTTAGAAAATTTTCTTATAATTTACATTCACTTTCTTATAAATATTTTTAATTTAAGTCACTTATATGAATTTAAAATTATTTAAAAAATATTATTTTATATAAAAAATTTCAAAATTTCAAAAAATTTCAAAAAATCATAAATAATACGTATATTAAAAAGTTCTAAAGAGCCATAATCTAATTACTTCAAAATTTTAATATAAAAATAAAAATAGGGGTGTTACACTGGTGACTTTTACTACAGGGCTGAATGTTTCAAGAAAGTCTATGCCTTCTCTCTGTGAAACCTTTGGCCACTAACCGAGCCTTATGTGTTTCAAGAGTACCATCAGATTTTAACTTGAGTCTTGAAGACCCACCTACACTAAATCAACTTCTTCCCATGAGGAAGATGTATGAGTTTCCAAGTTTGATTTGCTTCCAAGGCTTGCACCTCAGTACTAATAGCTTTCTGCTAGGGATGCTGTTTAGCTTCCTGATAAGGCTTAGGTTCATTGAGAGTAGTTAAAGCAAGAGAAAAAATTTTATGTGGAGCAGAAAGATGTGAATAAGAAATGGATGAAGAGAGAGGATACCTTATTGTTGAAGAATCATGTGGTGTGCCATTGTAGATCAATGTGTGATGATAGTCTTTCAAGTAAGAAGGAATTTTCTTTTCCCTTGTTAACCTTCGAGGTTGAACAACAGTTTCAAGTGGTATGATGGTAGGAGTAGAATGATTATCAGTAGAAGGAGTGGGTAAAGGATAAGTGAGAGAAGCTGGAGGATTATCAAGGGGAATGAGTTAGTCAACAGACCAAGTAGAAGGGATAAAGGAAGGCTGAGAATGAGATTGTGGAAGGGATGAATAGGAATTGGTGCTGGATGGTGACATGGGAAAAATGTTTTCATGAAAAATGACATGTCTAAAAAGAAAGGTTTCTCTAGTATTGAGATCATAAAGAACATAGCCTTTGATACCTGTTTTGTATCCTAAAAAGACACACTTTCTAGACCTAGGATCCAATTTTGTTCTGCTTGAGACTAAAGTAGTAGCATAAGAAAGGCAACCAAAAACTTTAAGATTAGAAATGCCAGGAATAGAACCATATAGAGCATGATATGGTGACTGATTATTAAGAAACTTGGAAGGTAACCTATTTATTAAGTGTACAGCAAGAGAAACAACATGATTCCAGAAGGATTTTGGAACATAAGATTGAAAAAGTAAGGATCTAGCAGTTCCTAAAATATGCTGGTGTTTCCTCTCAACAATTCCATTTTGTTAAGGGGTTTCAACATAGGACCTTTGATGTTCAATACCACACTCAGCATACTAATCAAACATATCAAATTCTTTACCATTGTCAGACCTAATAATTTGGACAAATTGATGAAATTGATTTTTAACAAATTGATCAAAAGACTTAAGCAGAGAACTAGCTTCACATTTATGCTTCATTAAAAATATCCAAGTGAAACAACTAGTGTTTTCTACAATGGTCAAAAAATACCTATGCCCAAAAACAGAAAGAATAACAACAAGGCCTCAAATATATACATGTATAAGCTAGAACAAAATAGTGGTTACAGTATGACTATTATCAAAAGAAAGTTTCTTTTGCTTGCCAAAATAACAAGCATCTTATGGATTAGAATCCTTATTACATGAAATAAAAGGATAAATTTTTCTAAGTTGAAGAAACTTCTCATGTGAGGGGTGACCACACCTGAGGTGCCAAAAATCATTATAAGAATTGAAACTGTGTATCCAATGTTGAGAAAAATCCTGTAATGTTGAGGGCTTCATCACATAGAGATCCGAATGCAATTTAGAAAACACCAATCATCTTTAGGGTAAAGCAATCTTGTATCTGACAGGTATTAGAAGAGAAAGTCAGTTTACAATGTAGATTTTGAGTGAGTTTGGAAACAGAAATTAAGTTGAAACCAAATGTAGGAATGAACAAAACATTTGTCAAATATAGGTGCTTTGTAAAGAAAATGGTGCCTAAAACAAATGTTGTAACTTTATTTCCATTAGGTAAGCCAATCAAAATAGGTTTAATATGTCTATAGGTATGAAACAAGTCAAGGGAATCATAAACATGATTAGTAGCTCCTAAATCTATAATCCAAGAGCTAAAATTAGAAAAGTTCATTAAATTGAAAATAAAACCTGATGGTAATGACCCTAAGTTCTTATCTGTAACATGTGAAGCCAATTGATTAACAGTATGAGCATCATTCTGTTGAAGGAGAGCTAACAGTTCCTTATGCTGGTCAGGGGTAAAACTCAAATTGGATTCCCTAATCTCCCTCTGAGACACAGTACTACCTTTCTCATTTGCCTCATCATTAAGATCTTCCAGGACATAATTATTCACATTATAATTTCTTTTAAATTGTGATTGATTTCCATTGCCATTGTTCTTGTTGAAGTAGTGTGGAGGATACTCGTGCTTCTTATAACAAGTTTCCATAGTGTGACCATTTTTCCCACAAAAGGAACATAGTTTGCTGCCAGAGAATCTACCTTGACCTCGACCTAAATTACCTTGACCTCTCCCTCCCCTCGGAAAACCCCTTCCATGACCACCAACAGCCAATAATACTTGTGAATCAGAGACAGGAAGACCAAATTGTCTTTCCTGCTGTACCAAAAGAGAAAACACCTTATTCAGGATGGACAGAGGATCAATGAGCATAATCTATGATCTAACAGCGAAATATTGTTCATTGAGACCTTTCAGAAAATGAATAACATGATCACACTCATGATAACGCTTAATGGTAGGTATCATCAAACAAGAACACTTCACCTGACACGAGCAATTAGGAATAGACCTGAATTTTTCTAATTCTTGCGATAAACCTTTCAATTGAGTGAAATATGCAGTGATGGTCAAATGACCTTGCCTTAAGCCATAAATTTCTTCTTGTAGTTCTGAAATTCGAAAAACATCACCTTGATAATATCGATCTTTAAGATCTTGCCACACTTCTACCGCAGTATCCATCCAAAGCACGCTTTGAGCTATTGAAGTTTCTAGAGAATGCATGATCCAAGACAACACCATAGTGTTGCACCTCTCTCATACACCAAACATTGAATCTTCTGAGCTAGGTTTAGGTACAGAACCATCAACAAATTTTACCTTGTTTTTGGATTTCAAATCCATGAAAGTTGATCTTAATCACGAGTGATAATTTTCACCATTCAAAGGAGACGAAGCTATGGATGCTCCTGGCTTCTCATTCACATGAAAATAATATGGACTCGAGACATCGATCATTAAATTCGCCATTGAAAGAAGAAAAAAGAAAGACGAAGCAGAAAGTAAGACGAAGAGAAAAGAGAAATCGAAGTTTTGAGAGAGAGAAAAGAATGAAAGAAAAGCACGCTCCTCAAGAAACAGTGACACGAGGCGAAAGAGAAAAAATGGAAACAAAAAAACAAGAATTGAGGCAAAAGATCAATTCTCCAATATGGAGAATCAAAACCTCAACAACAAATTTTCAAGTTCAATCATGCGCAGTAGAGCCCCTAGGAAAGGGGCTCTGATACCATGTGAGTACTCTTGGACAAAATTATGAATGAACTAAGAGAGCAAAAATTGATTATGAAAAATTCATTCATTCATGAAGTAAGAATAAAGAAATGAAAAGAGGTACTTATACATAAGGCTGCCAACTAAAAAACTCTTAACAGAAAAACTAACAAAACTAATAATAATAAATAAGGCTAACAACAAGTTATAATTGTAGATGAAGCTTCGAATTTCCCATAATGATTATAGGGAATCATGAATCTAGATGTTGAAGTTTCTCACAAAGAAATAATATTAATACATGCATGATCATCCCGAGGTAACAAAATAATGTTTGAAAAGGTTCTCTGGGATGTTGATTAAATGCCATGTCATTATTCCAATAATCTTAATGACACAAGGCTATTGGAAATGGTTCATGCATGGGAAAACACTTCCAAGAAATTAAGGTATCCATGTGAAGGTTGGATCCATACAAATGTGGATGCTTCAATAAAAGATCAAAGTGACATTGGTTTCATAGCAACATTTAAAGATTTGAGAGGTAATGTTCTAGTCTCTACTTGTTTGTTAGCACTTGAGATGCACCAAGACTCTAAGATTGTTGAAAGCCTTTCTTTAAGATGGTGTTTAGGTCTTGCAAAAGATCTTTGCCCTGAGGGGAACAATTCTTGGATTAAGTGTGTGTTCCAACATCTCACATTTGATAACATTAAGTCATTTTCAAAGGTAATCAAATTCTTCTAAGCATCATCATCCGAAACATGTATATGATTAGGACTTGTTTCAAATGTTTTAAAAACTAAAGAGACCTAACTAAAACCAAAAATATAAGTTAGAGGGCCTACCTGAAACTAAATATACAAGTTAGCTAGTCACTTAAATGGACACGTGTTATCTCAAGTACCACGTAAGCATTTCATTAATGGAGTTAGACAAAACGTGACAGAGGAAACCTGAGTGAAGCTATTTTCAAATATAGGGGACCTAACTGACAAAAAAACAAGGGTTTAAAGTAAAACAAACACAAAACACAAGAAACTAAAATATGTATTTAACCTAATAAAATATTGGTATTTTCATCCAATTATTGCTTCTACAAGACTTTATGATGTGTTCTTTGTTTCTTAACTTTTGGTATTTGAATGCAATTAAAGCACTATGTTTTTTCTTAGCAAGAAAACTGATAAGATTTAAATTAAGAGCTCAAAACTCTTCATACAACTAAATTAATATGTTTAATTTTGATATATAATGCATGTATATATAGTGTATTACTTTTTTTACAAGTGTATTGCGTATTTTCAAAATAATTTCACATTAGTTCATTCATTTATTTTTCATATCATAATTTCATTTAAATATATTTTTAGTTTATACAAAGAGAGAAAAAGTTAATTTTGTTTTTGTCATTCTCAAAAATTTTGTAAAGTTATATTTTTTATGTAAAAAAAATAGTAGCTTGTCATGCATGTGTGACATGATACCATTAATTATGTGATTACAAAATTTATTTTAAAAATAGTTTGATTCAAAGTTAAAATCATTTAAAAAAATTGATTAAGCACCAATGATTACTTTAGCTGTTTTTTCAACTTTAATTACGTATAAATTTATTATTTTAGTTTTATCATTAATATTTTATGTCAATTCAAGAAACATAACTATATTTACAAGGATTAGATTAAAAATATATTGAAGGATAACAAATTTTATACTTGGTTGAATAAGAGCCTTAATGATTACTTTTGTTGTTTTTTTTTTACTTTTTAGGTGTAGGTAACATAGGGTATCTACCGTTGATTATGACGACTATAATATCTTTACAAGCTCAAGAACCTTGATGAATAGAATAGTTGGTCAATTTTAAAGTTATTTAATATTTAAGACGATGATCGAACTCTCGATACTTACTTACAGAGTTTTATTTTAACTTTAATTACACGTAATTTCATTATTTCATTTTTATCATTAATATTATGCCTATTACGAAAAAAAGTAAGTGATTCAATAATATCTTGATACATGCTAAAAATTTTAGCTTACATTTAATTAAAGATTAATTATTAATTATTTCTATTCTTCGTTTTTTTATTATTTTTAACATTCAAAATTAATTTGTTTATTTATGACATGTCATAAGAAGAAAAAGATATATATTTACAATTAAAATTATATATCAAAACATATTTACAATTGAATTTGGAAATTTCTTATAATTTTCACTTAAAAATTGGATTAGACTAGATGGTTCAACTAAAACATGAGTGAATCGACTATTGTTTTGGTCTCTTTAACCATAAAATTGTTTAGTGCACTACAAGAAAGACATTCTGTAACGTGGATCCAGACCAACACAGCAGTCTTAAAAACCAATGCAACAACCATCAATACATATGAGTCAGAACCCAAGAAAATCCCTCTATGCAATAGTTAGGTCAAACTCCAATGCATCCTTGTATACGCCCTTAATCACACTTAACCACGTTTACGCATTACATTCACTAAAATGTTCATTTAGCGTTTGAACAAATCACTTGCTAAATTATTTAGCGACTGAATTACATCCATCGCTTTTAGCGACCGTATTTAATGGTGGTTTCTAATTTAGTGACTGAATAAGGCGGTTGCTAAATGAAGAAAAGAGCTAACTTATAATGGTGACTTTTATAAAGAAATTGAGCAAATTGTGAAACAGAATATAGTGAGCAAAATAATTTGGTCACAAAATGAAAATGAGACACTTTTAATGCAATTCCACATGGACTACTGGCCTATTGTAATATTTTGACGGAAAGCTCAAGTGCATTTATTGGGAAAATAAGGACATGGGTTATGTTGAAGAAAAGTCTGGTCGAAGACGAAACCATTTTTATATATATACCAGATCTCATGAGATTTGTTGATAACTAACATTATGTTTGCTAACTT
The DNA here is from genome assembly GCA_037962975.1 of Clitoria ternatea. Lineage (NCBI taxonomy): Eukaryota > Viridiplantae > Streptophyta > Magnoliopsida > Fabales > Fabaceae > Clitoria > Clitoria ternatea. Next base: position 294,135,308 of record CM075669.1, read on the forward strand.
GAATAAAGTCACATGTTATTGTTTGATGTGGGTGTTTAAGTGTTTCAGGAAACATAAGGCTTAAGCTACAAAAGAAAAGGGGAGCCCATGCATCAAAAGTCTGAATAGTTTAGTCGCAACATGGACTCTACATTCTAAGACAAAAGAAGAATCAAAAGTCTGGTAACTCGCTTTAAAGAAATTCTCTCGCATTAGAATAACTCACCAGACCCAGACTTGAACAACATCATTCAAGCTTCAGAAAATACGAAAGCATCAGACCTTGTCTTCTCCCTTCAAATCTTTTTAGAAGTGGTCCGATACATGAAGCATCAGTTGTCACAAGTCATCTCCACCAAAAGTTTAATGAAAAGATTCGCGAAAGGAAGATTGACTAAATAGGGTGGATTCTAGTATATCTTAAAAGCATATAAGTTTCACTTTTATCTTATGCATTCAGAGATTCCCTGAATCTAAGCTTTCCTTCTTGGTGAAACTTATGCTACATTTACTCCACCTACGACTGCACACATCCTGAAAGCTCTCATATTTACAGTGATTGTGGAAGATGTCTCTCTCAGACAATAAAAAGTCTTTGCCCTTTGTGTATCTCCAACAAGAAAGGCTTTTGTCCCTTGTGTAACAACTCTCTCAACAGTTATATGGCTGATAGCCTCTCCCTGAGCTCAACAGGATGATTCTATATAAATAGAATCAATTTCTTCATAAACCACTCTCCAAGAAATAGAAGAATAAATGAAGAGAGCAAAAATAAATATGGAGAGCTGAAGCAGAAAAAGAAACACAAGAGAGTATAAGAAGAAAATTAAAAAAGAGAGAGACCTTGTGAAAAGAAAAACATGAGCTGGAACACACTAAGAATAGTATGATGGAAAAAGAAGAACTATCATGAATGAGCACCAGACGTTCATGCATAAAAGCTCATGAGAAATGAAGAAATGACAATTTACTTAACAATGAGTAATCTTACCTGGAAGATCTGCCGTGAAGACAAAGAAAGCTCGCCATGTACAATCATCTTCCTACTTAGATGCCACAGTAACTTGGGATATGCCTTCGTGTGCTTAATAGCATACTATCCCAAGTCATGCTTTCTAGCTCAATACATTTTCCAATCATCTTTCACTTTCTGAATGTACTGAGCCCTATGGGAAAATAAGTCTTTTCCTTTCTTCACAAACCCATGTTCATGGTTTATCACTTGGCTCTGCTAAGTCAAAGGGCTTATTCAATTTGAAATAATTCTTTTGATCCTCTAGTAGTACAGGTCTGATGTGTTTCCAGACTCTGTTAGTGTAGGAAACACTGTTGGCCTGGAGAGGATTTCAAAAGAATACTCAGGGTTTGAACCAGGAGTGGCTTGTGAAAGAATACTTGGGTCTGCCCCAGGAGTGGGTGCTGCAAAATAATACTCATAGGAATCCAGAGGGGTTTGGTATGTTGAAGCACGGGCTGTGCTTAAGCTAGGAGTGGCTGGAGTCAAGAATACTCAAAACATGAGTTGTTCTTAAGCCAGGAGTGGCTGGAGTCAAGAATACTCAGAACATGAGTTGTGCTCAAGTCAGGAGTGACTGGAGCCAAGAATACTCAGGGCCAGGAGTGGCCAGTGTCAAGAATACTTGAAGTACGAGATGTGCTTAAGCCAGAAGTGGCTGAAGTCAATAATACTCAACACTTGATGTAAAACGTTTTTACATAGTGGAAATCCTTCAGATTTAAAGGTACTGGATGTAGTCTCCACATTGGAGGTGAACCAGTATAAATTGTTTATGTATTGTCTCTTTCTCTCTTACTCTTTATTATCAAAAGTCTAGTGCATTATTATTGTTATACTTGATAGTAAAAGTCTGGTAAAATTACGTTCGCTAAATCAAAGTATCACGCTATCTATATAAGCAAAAGTCTAGTCTGCTGTGCAAAATGCTGTTGCACTTAAATATCACTTTTTGGTTTAAAAAAGTGAACAAACTTATTTAACCCCCTTCTAACCCTGTTCTCCAAACCATCAGGTTAGTTATGTATACATGGGTGTGTGAAACATTCAAAGCACAAATCCCTAACCCAAAACCCCTAACAACCAAAGCCCAAAAACCACCATCCTCTGTAAGTCAAGCAAACCATCAAACCTTAAATCCTTAACCCAAAGACCCTTATACTTATACACACTGTAATCTAACCTTCAATAGGCACCTAAAATGCATAAAGAGACAGAAGAGTATAAAGGGTACCTAAAATACATAGAGCACAACAACCATGGTGTAACAAGGTAGTTACCAGAGAGAGATTCTGTCAATCAAAATATGGGATGTATAGATGAGATGAGAGAAACACTTTAAGGATAGAGAGTTGAGAGAGGTAAAGAGCAAAGAGGTAGAAAAGTGTTAGAGGATGAACGAAGGGAAAATGAGAAAAAAAAGAACTAGCTTCATAAATTTTAGGGTTAAAAAGTTACGCATTAAAATAATTTGTTGCAAATAAATGCCTTTTAACTTCTTATGTAGATATTTTTGTGACCACCTATTAGTTGGATGCTAAAATAAAAAAACTTTAGTGCTTGACTCTGATTCGGTCGCTAACTAGTTACTTTAAGCCTATCTTAATGCTTTTAGTGACTAACATCTTATGCTTTTTATTTTTTGTGACTACACATTCGGTTGTTGGTTTAGTCACAAAGAAAAATAAAACTTATAGTTCGTTGCTAATTAGGTCACTAAGTTGACACTAACAACCGCCAAATACTTTCTGTCACTAAAATTCCTTTTTTCTAGTTGTGATTGTATCGGATAGGGTCTAACACAACTATCTATTTTAAGTACACATTAATTTTTGAGCATTTTAAAATGTTATTAAACATGTAAAAATGAATTTTCAATTAACCAAACATTCTAATAAACTATACTCGATTATAATTTTCCCTAATCAACTCTAATCAATGTTAATGATAAAAAAACGATACCCTAATATCAATATTCAATACAAATACATAATTAATATAATAAATAACTAATTATAAATACAATTTTAGTCAATACTGTTAAGAGACCACCTGTAGTATGTAATATTCCTCTAAATATACAAGATGGAAACTGTGAAAATCTATAAATATTTATTTCATTTCCTCATAAACGTCCATCTCAGACACATAAGGGCATGTACCTACTCTAAATTTTTCCAAAAGTGCAAAAATAAAGATTTCTATAAAAAGCGTTGGCGGAAGTTTAGAGCAACAGTTTCATATCTGAGTACCGTAAGTAAGGCGAACGTGATGTATGAGTTATATACTCATATTTACATGTTTTCTTGACATATAGGTTTTTTCCCAGGTGAGTTATACTCAAATTTTAATTTTAATTTTTAGGGCTTAATTATTATTTATTTATATTATAGTTTTTTAAACTCATAACATTTTTTGTTATGATTCTTCTAAAGTCAACTATTTATTTTATGTTTCTTTTAGATTTGTATTTTTTATATAATTCTATTCTTAACAATTTAGAGCTAATTTATAAATCGAGATGTTTCAAAACAAATGATAAGTATAAAAAAGAGGAATTAAAATAATTACCTAAAAGAGTAAGTTTTGCAAAAAAAAGAGATGAGAAAATACCAATTCTTAATTAGCCGAAATGTTATGTTATGAAAAGAGATAAGAGAAGAGAGTATAAAAAAGTCAGTATTATTCTTATATTCAATATTACAAGTATCTTTATTTGTAAATATAAGCTCGATTGAAAATTGAGTCTCTATTAAAATCCTTTTAAAAAACATCTAAATTACTCTACATATTCATTTATAATATTCATAATTTTCGTGGATAATGAACATGTACTGGAACACAGTATCTTTGCCTATGTGAAGGAGGTGAAGAATAACCCACTTTTTGTATCTTCGGATGGACTGGACATGGTGCTCACTAGTTATGGATCATAGCACTTTAATCAGGGCATAGGTAGAGGCTAAAACAATTGGATTATTGAAACCCAAATCTGTGGGTCCATGTTTTTGGGCTTCTATCCATTTATAAGTCTCAGTTGTTATTTGACCGTAGAGCAAGAATGCTATGAAAAACAGGAAGAAGAAAGGCTATTTATTTATAAAATATACTTTCATTTTTTATTTTTATTGTCACTTTTAATTAAACATTGATATATTTTTCTTATATTTTAAAAAGTTTGTACAGAAAATAAAATAAATAAATAAATTGTTTTGAGCATTTTTCATTCAAACTCTTACAAAAACAATAAGTTAGTTTTGTAGTTAGAAGGGGAAGAAAAAAAAAACGTTTTCTTAAATCAAATGACTCATTTCCTTCTTTGAATTCATTACACATGATAGGAACCTGTTCAGTTTAAGAACCAAGTATGTTTTTGGTTGCTGAGTTATTTTTAAAATTTGATTTTTATCTCACATTTTAAAAGCATTAGTTCAAGCTTTTATATTTTTTGAAATATCATACGTCAGTTATATTAAAATTAGTATCCATTACCTAACAATAGTACATGCAATATTAAAGTGAATGTGATGAGTAGGATGATTGATGTTGCATGCACTACATGAAACCTGCGTCTCAAAGTCGCTGCAATGATGTGGGTCACGAGCCTAAAACTATTTGCATCATATATAATGAAAATGTACATGTAGTATCGATTAAGCTAACACAAAATACATGCGAGTTTTAAAATATATAAATAAAAAGGGAACATTGTAAGAATTAATGTTTGTGACAAACATAAGTTTTAGCATCATTGTTAGTTGGTTTAGGGTTTGTCTGATGTTAGTTCAAATTTGATTTTACATCAGTAGGACGATGCTACATTTAAATATATCTAACACACAATTTTTCTTCCCCTCATTTTTTCTATTTCAAAACTCAAACTTCTCATCCCTTTCTTCTTGCTACTCCTCCAAAACCCTCAAAACCAACAATGCAATTTAAGCACAGCCTGGAAGTCAAAGCAAAGCAAAGCCAAGCCAAGCCAAGGAATCAAGGTCGATGCTCCCTCATTATCCACACACTTGACAAATTTAATAGCAATCAATTTTCAAGTTCCTAAAACACAGGTTTGTTGCAATATGGCACATTTTAAAATTTTCATATATTAGTTATTTAATTATTCATATTGTGATCATTCCCTAATTGAAAATTTTATCCTTTTAATAATGGCAGAGGTAACAAGGGGCTCGTCGAAGAAGTAGAGGCGCAATGGTGGTTTACTAGTTGCTCACGATGGATGATGTATGTTTTAGTTTCAGCCAGGTAGATACAAGGTAGTGTTTGTCATAAATTGACATTACTTAGCATTTGGCTTGAGCCAATACTTTGGAATATAAGTCAATAAATGGGAGCATGCTTGCCAACATTTTCCACCACCAAACAAGTCACAACACTTCACCTCCAACTCATTAGAATTTCAATCCAGCTCATTCCAACTTTTCGTTGTATTATTTTAATCATTCTGATTAGGATAAATAGACGTTCATTGTAAGCTTAAAACATTGGAGTATTCATTAAAGAGTTTCTCTCTTTAGTGAGTTTATATTCTCACCCCTTAGTTTCTTGAGCCATTTTGGTAATTAGAGCAAGGTTTCTAAAGCTTGTTACGGACTAAGTTAAGTCAGAGAGAGGAAACGATGAGTGGGTAGTTGTTCCCTCATTAGAAACTTTCAATCATAAAAAAATATCATTTTTAGTCTATTTTTTAATTAAAAACTGTCACCATAGAAGTGTCTAGAATGTCAGAAAACCTTAAGATATCAAGCTTTATGATAAAATGGAGCTCATGGGGGAGCTTGAGTAGCCTCGCCAGAAAAGTCACCGAAATTTAAAGGTAAAAGCCGATATCTTTTATACTGATTGTAGAACTGTCATAAGAAGTGCAAACAACAAGTTTAACCATTCGTAGAACTTCTACATTTTTAAACATCTGGTCAACAAAATATGGACCATTCATGTTCAGCCATGTGTCATCTCATAAGCTAATTAGATTCTGCCATGTGCTTTGTTGCCTTAGGTTCGACCATCAACTTTTAAAATTATAAAGTATCCTGTAAAATTTTAAATATTCCATAGTCACCCTTAGGCATTTACCAATTATATATTGTCCCTTAATTTTATTAAATTTGATACTTACTCCTGATAATTTTAAATTACATATATACCCCTAGCCTTTCAAAATCACTATTTTAGCACTACCTAAAATTACTATTTTATCTTATTTTGAAAATTATCATTCTACCCCAACCTTTAAAATACCCTTTTAGACCTAAATTCATCCATAAATCCTTAAAGCCTTTTTCCAAATACTTTTATCATGTCTCTTAGAAGACAAAACCAAAGAACACTCCAAAAAATTAAATTTGAAGAGTTGAGAATACAACTACAAAGGCTCCTAGCTAGAGATAGTTGAGACTCAACAAAATCAATAAAAGGATACAAATAAAAATCCATATTCCAAGGACATGTTTGATGAACAAAAACCTAAAGAATATCAACATGACTTTGATGGTCCTTTATTGTTTGACGAAGAAGAACTAGAAGAACATCAACATGACTTTTATGGTCCTCTGATGTATGTCAAAGAAAGCACTACAGATACTGGTGATTAGCTAAGGTCTGCACACGGCACCGGTAAGAAAAAAGTCAGGGTGAAGGCATAATATCTTCCACCCATGTTGCACCTCCGAGGGCAAGGTATGTAATGATACCATAAACAATGAAAGTTGTGAAAAAATATTGTCTAATAACACAGTGGAAAAATTGAAGCTTTGAACGTATAACCTCGTTCGTACAAGCTACAATGGCTTAATAAGGAAAGCGAAATCAAAGTCAATCAACATTATCTAATAGCTGTATCCATAGGTAGTAAATATCATGATAAAGTTTGATATGACATAATTTTCATGAATGCTTGTCATCTCTTATTAAGACATCCTTGGCAATATGATCGAGAAGTCCAACGCGTGACTCAATTGCTACCAAATAAATGCCACCAAAACAAAGCCTGAAGACCAATGATAATAGTTTCCACTACACCATTTAAAGTATCTTTGGAAAAAAAAATCCTTCAAATTTATCACTAAATGAAAATTTAATTTTTCATCTTACGTGGTTTAAGAAAAAGCTTAGACTCAAGGACGAGTCTTCCCAAACTAAGAGAGAATGATTTGGAATAGAAGTCAATAAATGGGAACATGTTTGCCAACATTTTCCACCACTAGCCAAACCATAATGCTCCACCTTTAACTCATTTTTCATGTGTTATTACAACTTAAATCCAACGCATTCCAACTTTTTATTGTATTATATATTTTAATAATTTTGATTAGTATAAATAGACACTTTGGTATAAGCTATTGAATCATTGAAGTATTGAGTTATAAATCATAGTTAGAGAGTTTCTCTCTTGGGTGAGTTATCTCCTCACCCCTTAACAGCCAACATCCTTGTTAACATAGGATGATTTAGTGTTGAGTGTGACACCAACATTATATTCATATTAACATTTGTAAGAATTAAGGATAGTATCAAAAGTTTGTAATAACTCACACAACTAAACCCATCAACCTATTAACGATACTAGAGTTATATATATATATACACATTCATAAATCTAAATTGCTAAAAGGAACGATGCTTAACATATAAAATTGAGAAATTTGGAAATAACAAGTGTTTCCCCCTCAAATATGTTGTTATATTGTAAGTATATATGAAATCCAATCGAACCATAGATATAATGTAACTCGGGTTAAATAGAGTTTTTGTATTAAGTAATAAAATTTAATGAACTGAAAGAATTTTCTGTTCATCAAAACTTAATAATTTACACTTTGTGGGAGCATTCGGAATATTATAAACAAAGAAGAAGCACGGGTAAAAAAAACATACCAAACCTTGTTTTATTAACGTCAAAACAGTTTTCTATTGCCGCCGCAACATGTTGAAGCAATCAGCATATATCACATTGATTATTTACTTCTGCTCCTTTTCTTCTTCTTTAGCATAAAAAATTATGCTAATGTTATCTTCTTATATATATATATTTAGAAGCCAAAGAGAATCTTCTTATATTTGTTGTTTCTGTTTTAGACACGATTATTATCATCGTCTTTATCTTTTTCAAAACATTAATAAGACCACCTGCTTATTATTATAAATGAACAGGAGGGAGCAGTGGAGCAATGGGAATGTAGCACTTGGAAGGAAGAAGCAATGTACGTTCTATGACAAGGATTTATCTCAACATGTTTTTAACTTCTCACAAGATTAATTATTTCTATAGTTAGCTTTTATGATTTGCTCAAGTTACTTAACACAAAAAAGAAATGCTATATTTCTATTTCCTTTAGTTGTATTTTTCCTCTGCTTGTTTGTATTCTCATATGGGGTAGGTTACTTGAACCATCCTCAACATATAAGTTGATTGGGAAAAAAAATCTACTTGAAGAAAAATAACACTAACAAATTTTGAATCGAATGACTAAGCTCAAGTTTATTTATTAACTGATTTTAAAAATTATATTCGACTTTTTTCGCCATTATAATAACATTAGTTAATTTTGGTAGTGAAATAATGATTGAAGAAGTTAAATTTAATATGAGATTACCGGACCATTTTTTTTTCTTTTATGATGACATATAGACAATTTAAATTTATAGCTCAAATTTTGTTAGTTATTAAAATAATTTATGTAAAAATGAAAATTAATTTGTTTTTATATCATAGTTCCTTCTCAGCGTTCTTGATTATGGCACTGTGGCAGAGTACTTTTGAGGTGTACGCGAGTAATTGACATTATTCATTCAAACTTGTAAAAAGAAAGTGTGCCCAACTTCATGTTTATCATCAAATAAAAATTGGAACAAAATCTACCTAATGTAGAAATGTTTTTTTTAAATGGAATACTACTGCCATACTTGAATATGGTAGGTGAAACTTTTAATATAGATTTTTTATAGGAGTGTATAAAAATTGAATTATCTTAAGTTCAATCTAAATCTATTTAAAAACTATTTATAAGGATTAGATTTTGAATCTAATCCATTTTATCATTTTAATTTAATTATGATATAAATTTAGTTTTTAGAAAATAGATTTTATCTAAATCCATTTTTTTAAAAACTGGATTTGGTTCAAGTCTGGTTTATTAAAATTGAATTTAATTCAAAATCAATTTTTAATTCAGTTTTAACTCAAATCTAGTTTTAATTTAATTTTTTAAGTCAAATACAATTTTTTAAAATTAAATCAATTTTTTAATTCAAGTACAATTATTAAAATCAACCTCCACCATCACCATTAATTCAAAAATTGAGATTTGAACTTTGAACAAAAATAATTACTACATAAAAACTGTTATTGATTTAGAAATTAAGATTTGAACTTTAAATAAAAATAATTTGAAAGCAAAGATGAAGTAAGTAATTTAAAAAATTAAATTATACTATTTAAAGAATTAGATTTTAAAATCAATCCATTTTTGTTATATTAAACTCGAGTGGTTCCAAATCCAATCTTTTAAAAATGGATTTATCCAAATCCAATTTTTTAAATCTGAATTTAATCAAATTTGATTTTTTAAAAATTGGATTTTATCCACATCTAAATATAAAATGTGCCTTTAATATTCAATTTGATGAAATCCAATTTTTTTTATTTGGATTGAGCTTAAATATGATTTGGGCTCAAAAACTAAATTTTTATACACTCATATATACATAAGTAAGGATGGAAATGGGTCAGGCGAGGCTGGGCTTTGAAAGGTCTGAGTCTGGCCTACATCAAATTTTCAAGGCTTGAGCCTGGCCTATTAGCCTGTTATAGGCCTTTTTTTAAAGATCTATTATGGCCTATTTGAAGGTCTGACCTGTTTAAAAGCCCATTTAAAAAGTCTGTTTATAGTGAAACTATTAAAATGCTAAAACCAACCTAAAAAAATTGTGTTCCATTCCCTCCTAATTTTTTTAATTATAAACTTGTAATATTAATTTATATTATATAAATGTAAATATGTAATATATATATATATATATATATATATATTAGTTCATGTTATAAATATTATATATATAACTAATTAATAATTAATTTAATTAAATAGGCCGGCCTATTGGGCTTCAAAGGCTTTACAGAAAGTCTGTGGCCTGACCTGTTTAGTTAAAAAGACCTTTTTAAAAGCCTAAGCCTGACCTTCTAGCCCGACAAGTTTAACCTATGTAGGTTTTAAACGAGTCGGGCCATAGGCCCCCGACAGATGACCTGACCCATTTCCATATCTATACATAAGGTCTTAAATGGAAGACTTTATTTAAAGGATATCAAATCACTTACCACTTGTACCAACCCTAATAAGATATATAAAATTGTTTTTAGTCTCTACTCCAAGCATTCAAAAGTCTTTTTATTCATCAGAATACAATTGACTAGTCCTGGTAACTAGTCGTCCCCGTCTAAAACATGGATAAATCATATATATATATATATATATATATATATATATATATATATATATACCAGCTATCTAAAATTAATATTAATATACATACCCGATTATATATGTTATGTTTATGTCATTTTACACTTATATAACTAGGTTAGTAGTTAATATTTTCTCGTTTAATTCATTTACATAAGAGGTGAATTTGAAATAGTTTATAAACTAACTAATAAAAATAATTTATGATTTTAATAAGTTATTTTTAACTTATTTCGATAAGTTACTTTGATATAGTTTATCAAAATAAATTATTATTAATTTATTTTAATAAATTTTAAAATCAAATTAAGTTTTTAGTTAAGAATAATTTATTATTACATAAATTCTTAACTAAGCTATATATCTAAACATATCTTAGAGTTTGAATCACATTAGGGTTGTAGCATATATGTCTTTACCATTTCATTGTTGGAAATAAAAGAAGATTATTTTTAATTTTAGAATTAAATATTAAAAACTTATTTGATAAGAATAGTTTCTTAAAATATTGTTTGTTAAAATTATATTCGTTGTTTAGAACTCAAAGCTTTCTAACCTGTTTTGATTTCTTCTGATTTTTTATTATTCATATAATCTCACTTATAATTATCATCTTTTCTTTTTAATTTTCTCCAACCACTTTTAAATAGTTTCTAAAATCATTTTACAAAATAACTTTTAAAAACTAAAAATTAAAAAAAATAATGAGACAAACACAAAGTGATTACATTTGGATTTTGTCATGAACCCTCACACGTTTTAGAGTGTGTTTGGTTTTTCAATTGAGTTGATCAAATGCTGGTTTGACCAACTCAAAAATAGATCTTACGATCAAAAGGAGTTTTGACTGTCTCGAACAACGTAAAGAATCAATATTAATCTTGAGATTTTTTCAGTTTCAAAATAGAGATTTTTTCATTTTTATAACTGCGTTCTAAAATCAAACAGAACCTTAGATTCTTAATTTAAAAAAACACTTGGATTTTGTTTCACTAACCCACGTGAACTACACTACACGCGCGTCGCTACGGCTGGTTGGGCAACCAATTTCCAATTGAGAAAAATGGAAACTAGGTTGTGGCTTGGCCCTGCTAGTTGTACTAGGACTACATGGCCCGCAATGATGAGCTTTTGGACCAATTAAATGGTCCTCAATTTTATCTTAGGGTACATATTTTGGATCATAATAATAATTGTCTGTCATAATTTGTGAAGGAGAAACAAAAAAGCTGGGTCCTTAGAAAGTAAGTGTTTAAAGGGTTTAATATATCAGCTTTTCTAAAAAGTTATAGTATTATTTTTAAATCAATCAATAAATAATAATATTACAAACTAAATGATTTGTATATACACACTTTTAGCATTATGGAACCCATCACGAATGATAAATCATTGAAATAATTTTATCATTAGTTTCATTTATATATTGAGAATTTGCACTTGATCAATGATGAGTGACCGACACACTCAATATTTCAAGAGCTTTTTTGAATGATAATGTAAAAAGAAGTTGCTTGACTCTCTATAACATAATATAATATGTACATATATAGCTTGTTTGGACTCAAATTAGTTAATATTCATATAGACAATAAAATTATCTTTATTAAAATTTAACGGTAGATTCTTCTGTACTCAAACTCAAAATCATATAGATTAAATTGCAGCCATTAATGATCAGAATGTCATCATATATATATCCACATCCCTTCATTCACAAGGAACACGCATTTTCCAGTGGACACCACTTGTATAGTATTAGTTTTCTTTTAAAAAAATTAATAAATTAAGAAGTGAGATGAGAAAAGAAAAGAGAAGAGAGGGAGAGAATGAGAGAAAAGAATGTTATACATTATATGTGATAAAGAAGAAGAAAAAACATAAAAACTGAGGCTAAATAAAGGTGTTTTTAATGTGATTGATAAATGAATTTCTTATAAATGTTTAGGACATGGTTGTTGTAAAAAGTTTTATGTGTTACATCACTCAATTAAAAATTCAACTTATAATAGTAAGATTATTATAAGTTTGAATTTTATGATATGATGATTTTATTGATAAGTATTCTATTTATAAATACATCTGTAAATACTAATTAAATTTCTAAAACATGTATAATCCTAATGAGTTTCTAATAAATTTATCTAAACTCTTAATTATAAAAAATAAAAAGCAGTAGTCTTACGGTGTACTTTCCTTGCTTGACATATGTAGGTATTTTAAGCAGAATGTTTCTCACCAAATAAATTCTCTTTAACTCCCCCATAGGTTAGGCCTGTGGACTAAAATTCTAGCAGTTATACTATATAATTTCTCAACACCAGCAAAGACAAAACCACTCCCAAGAAAAGAATTTACAGCCATGTATATATCATATTTATATACATATGAAAAGAAGAATTAGAATATGATTCAAAATTCTCTCTCTCACTTGTCCAATCATCCCGTTGTAATGTCAACCTGATTCCGGTAATCTCCATTGACCGTACCCTTACAACCGTTTCATATATAAAAATCACTCAACCTCCAACCTGTTGTTTTTGCCAATAAGCCTATATTGCTGTGATACTACCAAGTTCCGTAGAGCAGGTATATATATAGCTGAACAAGCAAAGCTCAAATTAAGACCAACACAGTCAAAAATCATCAATTTGTGAAGAATAAATAAAAGGGTTGATATGGCTGAAGAGTTTCAAGCAAGGATTTGTGGTGAAAACTGGTGGAGTAGTACTAGTAGTGTTGATTCAACAAGAAGTGCTTTCCCTCTTACCTCATCAGCACCTTGTTCTGTTGCAGGAATCTATACTCAGGAAACTACTGATATCATAGATTTGAAGGCAACCAAGTGTTGTGCTGATCAAGAGACTAATGGTAATTTGGTTTCTGGTACTTACCTGGGTTCTGTTGATTCACAGAAGCCACACAAGAGTGAATCACCCAGTGGAAGTGGTAGCATATTGATTGATTCCACCTTACAGATGATGGGTTTTCGCCACACATCTTCAACTCCAGCCAATTGGAATCAGCCTCTATTATTGTAAGTTTCAGATATATATATAGATATAACGGATAAATATATGATATACTTTACTGTGTTTGATAATATTTTCTTGTGAGAGAAATTAATTAAATAATTTTGAATTTTAGTTGCATTACATATGTAATATGTGTTGGTGAAATAGGTTTATCGTAATAGTACATGGTCCAAAGGTTCCACTAGGGATGAAAAAGGTTTATTTTCCTTAACTTTTTCTCATTGATTTCATTTGAAAAAGGGAACTTCATCTCATCAAATTAATTATAGCTCTTAACAGTTTCTTTCCGTATTGGATTCTCCTTTCCCACGTCTTTATATTTTGTCATTTATTTTTTATCCTATAGTCGTTGTAATGGAAGGGCAGAGAGCAATTTCCAATCGGTGCTTCAAGAAGAACCATGCATAGATTCTTCTAATTCACAAATTCAAAGGGACTGGACCCCAAAGAGCTTCTCCTCTAGTGGTGGAGACCAAACAGATAATAATTTCAAGCAAATGAACCAAGAATTTTCCTTAGATCACCAAAGCTTGAGTTCTTTAACTAGCACCGGGTTACCAAATCGTGGTTTCCCAGTTGGATCATATGGTTGCCCTCCGACATTGATACAAAGCTTATATGACCCTGCTGATCCTCAATTACAATCACAACACTCACCACTTTTCACCAACCGTTCCATGTCCTATTCATCAAAAGCAAGTTATGGGACATCATCCAATGAACTACCTTCAATATGGTCCACTTTTTTGAAGCCCACACCAATTGCAAAGGAACACCCTATTGGACTTCACTTTTCTAACAACACTCCTTTCTGGAATGCTTCCGCCGAGGCACGTAACGACACAAGAGTAGGTACTTTTGCTTCATCACAATCACAATACCATCAAACGCCAACTCTAGAAGAGAAACTCAATTGCCCAAGTACTCTATTAAACAAGGTACATATGCATATTCGAGCTAATAATCCTTTTATTAATTTTTTGTTTGTCATCGGCATTCCTTCCCTTTCCCCATCTCAGTTTACTCAACTACTGAGCCACGTTATATCTCCTATATGAATATATTAGAATTAATAGTTAGTTTGTTAATTCTCTTTAGTAGTAGAAATGAATTCACGAGTCACTACTTTTTTCTTAATTTTGTCTTCTTTTACCATTAGAACAACTTATAATCACTACTAAGTCCTAATTTTCAATTAAGTTCATAATCAAAATATTTTATATCCTTGTCTAGCTAGGGTTTTTCTATGATGGAATATAATTTAAATATAATGTGCAGCTTAAGAGTGAAGAAACTCGAGACTCAATGGCTAAGAAAAATGTTTGTGATCCAGCATTGAAGAGGCCAAGAATTGAAACTCCATCCCCTTTACCAACTTTTAAGGTGTTGTGATGTAAACATTAAGCGTTTTTTTAAATCTCTAACGTTTTTCAATATGCAAGAAGCTTGTTCAACCTTCATAATAATTACACTTTAGAATTTAATCAAGTTGATATGTATGACAGGTTCGGAAAGAGAAGCTAGGGGACCGGGTCACTGCTCTTCAGCAATTGGTTTCACCTTTCGGAAAGGTAAAATTTTTGGATATGTCTCTTTCACTTTATTTCCCCCTTCCCTACACAAGCTACGACTGTGATGTAATTGAAACCTTTACTTTCTTTAGACTTTGAAAGGTAAAAAAAAAAAAGTAAAAACTCAAACAGATATCTTGTTCTTGTTGTTCTTAACAGACCGACACAGCATCCGTTCTTCACGAAGCCATTGAATACATCAAGTTCCTTCATGACCAAGTCAATGTATGTGTCGATTCATTGAACCATGTTTTGCAGAAAACCCTAATTATTGGGTACCATGTATATATAAAAAATGTGAGTTTTATTTTAAGGCTTTTCTTATATTGTGTTTAAAACTGTATCCGCACACTTCTTGAATTTCAGGTTTTAAGTACTTCATATATGAAAAATGGAGCTTCAATTCAACCGCAGGTAATCTAAAATGGTCATATATATCTAGCTATAACTTTCTTTGTATAAGAATTCACTATTAAAAAGAATGTCATGCATACACTATTGCTAGGAAAATATTAGTGTCTTATGGCTTTTCTTACTAGAAATTTAATTATTTTATATTAATAATACGATGCATTGACATGTAATAGTTTCCATGATTATTGAATTGTCCATATTAGTGTCTTAGCTTTTCTTAATATGTGACATTATATTTTTCATTATACTCATTAATATAATACCTAACTCAGTTGGTTAAAGAGTACCTAAGTTATTATGATTCTCTCGATATGTTTTCTGTACCAAATGGTGAGTTTTGAAACATCTATTGTTTGAACTTTGAAGGGTCGTGATGATGATGATGAGGAGGAGAAAGACTCCGAAGGACGAAAACAAGATTTAAAAAGCCGAGGGCTGTGTTTGGTACCAATTTCAAGTACGTTTCCGGTGGCAACAGAAAGCAGTGCTGAATTCTGGACGCCTACATTCAGAGGCGCACTACTAAGGTAGAGAGAAAGATAAAGCCAAACAGAATCGACCAGTGGAGAATTGATGATGATGACGTATTATTAACTATTGCATTTGCAAAAGAGGGGATGAAGCCACAGTTGTTGAAGAGAAAAGCTGAAGAAAACAAAGGATGAAAAAGAAAGAAAAGTGATAAAAGAAACAAACGAAGTGACCCTTCAAAAATGCTGGGCCAGCCACATGCAGAATGATGTGCGCTTGCAAATGATTAGTGACCCCTGAAAGATATATATATAGGTTTATTATTAATTATACTAGTTAATATATAATCCCAAATGTGTTAGTTAATTTGAGGTTGGTGAGAGTAGGAACAAATGCTAATTAATTCAGCGACATTTGACATTATAAGATTATAGATTTGTTGCTGCTTTTTTGTTGGAGAATATATGGCAGAATTTAGCGGTTATGCTGGAATGCCTTTTGCTCAATAGGCTGTATTCCATTTTAAATATAAATAAATTTTAATAAAATTTTTTATTCTTAAAATTATATTTTTTAATATTATTAAATGTTTATCAATTAAATATGTTTTCCTTAGGTATATTTAAGACAAATAATATTTTGTGTAATAAATGATATTATGAATATTTTAGGATATTAAATCAAGTATTTAATAACATTAATACAAATAACTATTAATATAAACAAATATTAGATCAAGTTTTGGATTCCAAATTGAGAGTTTAAAAATTAATCTTTAATCTCAATAATCAATAAATAGACTAGAAGATAAGGGACTGATCAAATTCGTTTTATTTTTATTATAAAAAAATCTTTTAATGATAGGGTGCTCACACTCACACTTCGTTTTCAGTGTTTTGGGCGATTAGTTAGGGATATTAGCTTTACCGACATTCACAAGCAATACAAGACTCCATGCCATGTTTGAAATTAGAGAGCGCTTTCATCGTATCATCGAGAGACCACTCAAAACAGAAGTGTTATGCGAAAGTTCACTGATTGTTTTCTTATAAAATCTGTTTTAAATTAAGATAATATATACAGAAAATTTATAATATGAGAATGGCTCTTTATATAAGAATGAGATAGGTTGCGATTTTTAAAAAACAATCATATGATCCCATCTTATATAAAAGATTAAATAATTATTTCAGCCACTTATATTTTGTATTTGATTTAGTTTATCCCTTATAAGTTTTTTTTTTTCAGTTTAGCTCCTATGTTTTAAAATAATTTTATTTAAACATCATTCATTTCATATTTCATCTAACTACGTTAATGAAATGTTTATATAACATTTTGAGATGACAAGTGTCTATTAAAGTAACTTGCTAAGTTATATATTTAGTTTTAAATTATATTTCCTAACTTATATTTTTTTGTTTCAATTAAGTCTTTTTAGTCTTTTTAAAAGTTTTCAACTGGGTCCTTTGAATTTCACCTTATTAATGTCGCTAGTATTTTTATGCTAGGTTCCTAATTGTGTTGAGAAGCTATTAAGGCTTCTTAGTTTTTAAAAAATTTTGAATAAATTTTCTATGATATCAATATGTTTTAATTGATTCTTTTGAATTTCAGCTGGTTAATATCCCATCCCTTGTATTTTGTGTCAGGTCCTAATTTCGTTAACAAGCTTGCACAGGCAAAAATTAAAATTTGGGTTTTAACTGGGGGATAAAATGCGGATTACCAATCAGTATTGGGTATTGTATTCTGATTATGCTTTTTGTGTCATGCTTTCACTGCATAAATTGATTTTCATGTTATATGACATAAATGTTCAATTTCAGTTTTGCTTGTGGTTTGCTTAGACATAGAATAAAGCAAATAATTCATTTGGATGCTCTAGAAATTCAAGCAGTGAAGAAGGATAGGGACAAGATGGCTATTGCTAAGGTAAAATAAACTTCATACCTTGGTCTTGCTTTTATCTAGCATGATGTCATCTGCATTTATGATAAAATATTTCAGCAAGCAAGTTAAAAAAAATTAGTTTCTTCATCATTTTGAATGTCGAGATAACATCCTCCTGCATGTGTTGATATGACAATTTAATCTACTTTATGTGGTTGAAAATTACACTCATATTTCATTCTGATTTTTTATTAAAACAAATGGAAAAAAGCAATGTTAAAAAATTTAGTAACTATGTTGGTGTTGCATTATTCTCTTCTATTTAAAAAGATATATATAACAACTAGAAGCATGCCTTAATAATTGAGTGAAGAGTTGTATGACATTGCTTGGTATAATTAAGTTCTATGTTGTTATCAACTTTGGGGCAAAGTGTCCTCCTTTAGACATCTAAAGGTACTACTCTAATACAAAGGGGTTGGACAGAATTGAAATATATCAATACCATAGAGAAGTTGTTTAAAAGTTTTTAAAAACTAAAAGGGTTTAATTAAAACAAAAAAATATAAGTGAGAAGATCTAACAAAAATTAAATGTATAAGTCCACGTATCATTTATGGATATATGTTATCTCAGTATATCACGTAAGCACACTATTAATGGAGTTAGACGAAAACTGGTTTGAATAATTTTTAAAACTTTATCAACATCAATGGTCGAATACGTATTTAGCCTATATAGAATTATACATGATTTGAATAATTTTTAAAACTTTATCAAATTAATAAAAAATTGGTTTGTATTTGGATTAGATTATTTGATTTTTATATTTGTGTATGTTTTTTTTAGATAACAAACAAGGCTTACTAACCTGAAAACACAAAAAAAGAACACCTAATAATCCTACGAAAATTGATCAAAATCAACGACGGCAAATGAAAATTAGTAAAAGGAAAACAGACCTGATAGGAGTTATTCTTACTCCTACATATTCCCGGGTACGTCGCGAAATCAGGGTTACGTAATTATTGATTTGGAAATAAACTTTGAAAATATTTTTTTAGTTTTTTTTAAAAGATTATAAAGGCTTTAGGAAATGATTTTTTCTTAAAGAAATTTAAATTTTAACTTAATCTAAAGAAAAAATATTCTTTAACTTTATATATACATACATATATATAAGAGATCCTATTACATCTTTTTATATTTTTTCTAGTAAAAGAGCTTTTATGCCAAAGAAAAAATATAAGACCAAGTACTTCATACATGTATCAACCTTCATGATCCTATAACGCTGATATCGGTGAAGTGTTTCGTACAACACCATCATAGAATCATTGCGCAATTTATTTAAAGTAGAAAATTTATTTACGTCATTCGATGTGGTGGAAAAGGATAGATTATAGCCACCGTTGGGTAATTTAATTAATTATAATGAGCATGTCAAGTGGTAAAGAACTAAAGGATAATTAAATAAACGATATAAAGGGCGAGATCTAGGCTATGAATGTATGTATGTAAATATATATGTGTGTGTGTGTGTTTGAGAAGGAAAAGTTACGAAGTGAGTTATAACTATTAGGGAATCCCTCAGGGTTAGGCAGTGAAAACACAAAGGATTCCCAAAAGAATTGCAAAAATGAATGTTTTAAGGCATTACATATGATAAAAAAATTAAATTGTGTTTTAGCATTTACCTTTTGTAGACGCAACGCAAGTTCCTCAATTGAAGTCCACACGAGTACTCCCACCAGAAACTGAATTTCGAGTGCTAGTACGAAAATTCAGAGTAATCCTAATTTTCTGAGCCGCTACATAGACTTTACTGGGTAAATATCTAATATTTATTCTTCCTAGCATGACCATGCATTTCTTTAGTCTCACTCTATCAAGTGACCCATATTACTCCTGTCACATAAGAGAGACAAATCTTATCTACATCACTCACATCCCTCTACATAATTTGTTCATTGCCTAATCACAATCTTTATGGTCATCTTATTTCAGATAACGTTTAATTGCATTAAAACAACAAACTCCTCATGTAGGAATCGTAGTGACTTCAAGTCGAAGGACTACATATATTGTTATCACATTGAGAGCTGTTTATGACACTTATGTAACGATCCATGCAATGTTCTCATGGTGGGCCTGTCCAGCATAACATTACTCTTAATATGTACCCGTATGAAGACTTGATATCATCTATATCCATGATCTGTGAGATCAAATCGTCAGTACATTCACACACTAGTCTTAATGTATTTACATGTTCCCATGTAGACATTTTAAGAACAATTCTCATATGACATATTATTCCAAGGATAAATAGTTTTAAAACAATCTTAAAACTGAAAATACTTATTTTATTGATAAGTTAAAATTGATACATTTATAGCTCGTAGTGCATACACCAACAATAACTTAACATATGAATATAAGCATTTGATAGAATTATAATGTAAAAAGTGAAGTTATATGCATGAGATAATTGATACTTATGGGCAGGTCAATGTAATTATATGTAGGAAGTGAGTGAAAATCTGCTATTTCTGATTTATATGTTTAAATAAGTTTGTTTTGATAAGTATGGCCCTATTCTATTCCAAATCTATTGTAGTTTTCCTGCATAATAAAAAGCTGTTGTTTCTATCTTACACATTAAGTCTATTTCTGCCTTCTAAGTCTGTCCCTATTGTATTCCAAATCTCTTGCTATTTTTATTTTAAGGTTGTCTTTGTCTTGTATGTTTAAGTATGTTTTTATTTTACTATCACGTTTGTCTTTGTTGCAAAATAAAGGCTGCTAAATTTGTTATAGCTTGTAGAATAAAGGTAGCTAGGTTTGTTGCTGCTGGCAACATAAATATAATGAAGTCTGTTTTTATGCCATATATACGTGGCTAAGTTTATAAGTCTATTGCAACGGTAGATATGTTAAGTCTGTTGAGTTTGTTGCAGCTCTACATATGAGTTGTCATTTCTGCTACTCTAAGTCTATTGTAGTTGTATCTATATGATAAGTCTATTGAGTCTGTTGCAGCTATGCATATGAGTTTGCTATTCTTTCATTGTAGGTCTGTTGCAGCTATTTATATATTAAGTCTGTTGTGATTGCTTATGGTTAAGTTTGTTGCTGCCTTGCAATTAAAATTGTTGTTCCTATCACTATAAGTATGTTGTAGTCGCATATATATATATATATATATATATATATATATATATATATATATATTAAGTCTATTATGACTTCTTATGGTTGAGTTTGTTATTTTCATCATTATAAGTTTGTTGTTGTGACTATGACTGGTCTGAGTCTCTTGACTCTATAGTCGAGTTTGCTACTTTTGTTTTGTATGAACCCGTTACAATGACCTATGGCTAAGTCTGTTGTTACTATTACTACACATGAGTTTGTAGTTTTTGACTCTGAGTCTAGCTATTGTTTATGCATTTCATTCTGTTTTAGTTTTATATATACCTAAGTTTGTTTCTGCTTCTTAAAAATCTGATAATGCTCTATTTTGAGTATGTTATAGGTGATTATCATGTTGTTGCATCCCCTAATTTTTGAGTCTGCTATTATTGTTTTGTTTATGGGTCTATTACTGCATGAGTTCTATTTCTGCTACAATCCCTCTAATGTTAAGTCAGTCTCTGTTTTCTTGCTTGAGTCTGTATCCCTGACTCTATGTTGCTGCTAGTTCTATGTGTAGGTTTTGCCTTTACCTCTTTTCTAGTTTCAATGGTTGTAATTAATTAATAAAAATGATTTTTTTTTGTAAATTGAATAATATTTTGTCTGAAAATAAATAAAGAAGGAATGTTATAGGTTAAATCCTAAAATAATTTCTTAGAGGATTAACCTAATTTTAAATATGTTTAAAGATTAATTTTATATTTAAATATTAAATCAATGTAAAAATAATACATATTTAAATATATTAAAATATTAAAAAAAACATGTCTCTTATGAAGAAAATAATAGTAAAGTACAATAACTTTAAAACAAAATAAAGAAAAAATAATTAAGTTATATAAGAATCGACATTGGTATGGTCCTCTAACAACCGACACAACACTCATTCAATGAGGGTATTTGGTACCCTATTGGATGAGGTTTGACCAACCTTAGAAAAAGATTGGTCAAACGGAGTTTTAATTATTTCGAACAACATAAAAAATCAATATTTATTTTGTTTGTAATCCAATTACAAAGATAAAATTACATAAGAGACAAAATACTCAATGCAAACATTGTGTTGGCCAAATCAATGCTACATTACCTTGCAGATTTAGTATCAGCATATCTGACGCAACTCCTATATTTTTTAAAATAATCTATTTATTTTTTATTTCTCTTTAGGAATTAATCATGTATATATACATACAATTCTAATCAATTATAATCAAATCCAAATAATGTTAACCAATTCTAATAAATCTAAATATCAAAATAAAGAGTAAATGACTGTTTCAGTCATCTATTTTCTCAATAAATTTTAAATTAGAATCTTAATTTTTTAGTTAGTTACGTCCATCATCATTTTAAAAATATTTTAGATAGATTTTTTTATTTTATTTCTTACTAACTTCATTTATGAAGATTTGACACATCATTAAACTTGCTGATGTGATTATTTTATGTGTTAGATCCTGTTGATATATGACTACTTTACGTGTTATTTACTCTTCAACTAATAAATATTTAACACAATGAGTCATGTCAGCAGAACTTGATATGTGTGATGATGTTATATAGTCAACAAATGAGTGTACATAGTTGTGTGATATTCGTCTATTTGTTATGACTTCATTAACAAAGTTAATTAGTAGAAATTGGATAAATGGTACCTAACTTAAATATTTTAAAAGGATTAGGGGTTTAATTAATTAAAAAGAAAGTTAAAAGTCTAACATAAAATTTATTGAAAGATAAGAAACTAAAAAGAATAATTTATTATAAAATAAACAATTATACTCAATGCAAAATACAATTAATACATAATACCATAAACATACAAGGATGAATTTTACTCAAAATAAAATAAACAATCAGTCATGGACCACATTTCTAAATAACGTAAAAGGCATTTTTTTTTCATAATATCATCTCTATGTCTAGTAGCCTCCTATTTGATATTATAAAAAATCATTTAATTTGAAACTCAACTCTCAATTTCCTTTCAATTAAAAAAAGAAAAAGAAAAGTGTATTGGAGATTATCATCATCATCTGATCCACGTCAGATTGGCCTTAACGAGGCGAGTGGTCCATTCGGTTGAACTGCGTTTATATAACAACGGAGGAAATAATGAACGAGAAACATGCTTAAAGCTGAAGAATTCCTCTGCAAGTGACTTAAGTACCACTTTTGTAAATAAAAATCTATTTGATTTCACTTCTAGTTATGACATTTTAAATTGAACTAATTGAAATCTGACAACGGGTATTGCACACCCAAATCTTAGTTTCTTCACTACTCAATACACAATAAAGGAATTTATAAAGTTGGGGAACGAAAAGGCCAGCATGAGGCATCATTGTGGTATTATTAAAGTATTTTGTATTAATATGACTCCTCACACATCTTTCTTAGATACAAAACTTTAGCTTTTTCCTGTTTTGGCTAATCAATAACAATATGTCTCTATCTTCTAACATAAGCTTTCGTTCCCACCTGAAAAGGGTTCCTTCTTTTCGCCAAAGAAAAAGAAGGTTATTCTTTGTTAGTACCTTCGAATCTGATTTTAAAGCCCTTCAGACACCCAAGTACACATTCTTTCAATAGTGATTGATTCAAATAACATAAGTTTAATGTCTCAAGTTTTATTCTTATAGATATATAAAAGATAATTGTTAAATATATCATGTTTTCAGCCCTAAATAGAAAAATATATCAACAATTATCTTCATAATATTATTGTTATTTAATCTCACTGTAACTTACTACATGCTGCTTTTTTGTTACCCCATATTTTCGCTGTTATATTATTCCGAGGCTGCAGGGAAATGACTAGGGCCTCCATTTACAAGTTTTGTTGGCTAATATCAATATTAGAAGGGCATGCAAGAAAATAGAAGACAAGAAATTGCTTTAAAAGATAAGCTGGAATGACAATAGGCTAAGTTTTTATTCTTTTCTTTGGTTCTCTTCCATGGAAAGATACGTAACCCATTATTTTTGGTAACATATATACCTGTCAAGTTGCAAGTTTGAGATGTTTACATTTGTAAAGGATTTTTCCATTTTAGGGTGAGAGACGTACAGATACTGACTTAAGCACAATAATGCTGCTGCTTGACATTGTTTATTCCCAAAGTTTCTACTACTGAACTATTGGGCTAGATCATATTGTGTTTGGGTAGGGCTTAACTCGCGTATCAACCCATTAGAGTTGGGCTTCAAACATACTTCAGTTTTACCAAATTTACGGTTTAGGGTTAAAATATCTCTCTCTTTTTTCTTTATCTTTTTTACTTTCTTACTTCTTCCCCTAAGCTTTGCCTTTTTTAGGTGAAGGATGTTTCCAGAGCTTCTCAAGATCAGTGTTCCTCAAATGAAAAACGTAAAGAATCCAGAGATGCTGGTGTTGTCTTCATTCTAGTATATCATGGTATAAAATAAAATTAGTTAATAACCACTTATTTATAAAATAACTATCATGGTATATTCTGTTTTGTGAGTTTATTTGTTTTAGGTTTTTTTGTTTAGGGGCATTAATGCTCACTGTGTTGCCTAGTTGAGTTCATTAAAGTTCTTGTTAAGTCTTGAAAAAGTATATGAGGTCTTTAGGATCCCTAAAAAATTTTGATTATGATAAAAACATTATATTATTTGTTAGAAAAGTGTTTTAAGATTATTTAAGGTTAATATGTAGTAAATATAACCTACAAGTCAAGAAACAAGAAGTCCTAAGTAGTTGTCTTAAGATTTGCATAACTCAAACACCTTAGTATGATTCAACTCAAACACTCTACATAAAAGATAGTAAATACAAGTCATAAGTCAAACCTCGTGTTTCGATGTTGATTATAATCGTTCTAACTTCAAACATACCTATTCATCCAATCAAAGCATTAAAAGAACTATCTGGGCAAAAGAAGCGTCCTACTTATGTATCAAAAAGGAAAGTCAGACAACCAAAGTATCGTAAACTGATAAAAGACAAAAATGTTTTGCAAGACATCTCAAAAGGCTCTGTTTAGATATCATGTTGCCCTTGGATAAAGGTTCTTTGTCTCTTAATGTCTTAAGAAGCCTATATAAAGAAGCTAATTTGAAGAATTCAAAGTGCCCTAACTTCTTACATCTCTTCCCCTTGATTTATGCATTCTACAAGTTATGCAAAATGTAACACCCTCAGTTATACCTTAATAAAATATATAAAAAATTCATAATTTTTTTTTAAAGATATGATTGTTAAAAAAAACTATCGGAATAAATTACATACATTATTTCTGAAATACCTCATAAATATTATTAAAACTTTATAAAGTATTTGTACATTCATCCGAAGAAAATGAACATTAAACATTATAAGAAAGAGAGGAAACTCCATGGCCCAGAAGCAGTTACTTATTAACATTATTTATTCATTGGACCACGGTATTCATACCGAGCTCCCTTTCTAGAACGTGCTATAGTTACTGCCGATATTCTTCGATTCTTCCTTCTGAACCATCAATTTAGAATATATGAAACAAAAACACGGAGAAAGGAGTGAGAAACAGAATATAATATTCTCGATTAAGACATAAGCAACAAAGGGTTTTCACAAACCAATACATAATAATATCAATCACAACCACATACACAATCAATTATGAATGCATGAATGTTATGCAATATCTTCATCATAACTTACCTATATATGTGGGCCCTTAAATTTTAATTTACACTAGGCCAACCAGGAGTTTACACTGTTCTATAAGTCTGGATAATAATAATATGAACAGCTCAACTGGCATGGAAACACTTAGAGACTAGTCAGATTGAGAAAGTTTTTATTGTGAAAGTACCCGACACTAGGGAGCTACCCCAGGTCCCCTGAAGCACCCTTTCACACCCTCTCATCCCAAGGCTCGTAATTAAGCCTCCTCTAATGTATCCTCGGTTTCTATAATCCGTCCCCAGACAATATCATTTTATTTCACTTTAATGATTCATGATGCATGAACTACTCGCGTATTGAGTTGGTTAAGGCTTTTAGAAACTCAATTATTAAATACCTTAAAGGTTTACAATATCATTTCAATAAACTGTACATTTTCTCAATTCTCTGAATTTCTGTCCCACAGAAATAAATTTGGTACAGTTTTCGAATCTCACTGAAATTTGAGTTTCTAAGCCTTAAATTTCTAAAAACTTTCTCATATAAAACTTTACATAATCTTTCTCAAATTAAATCTTAACCAAATCAAATTTAGAAATCTCAATTAGTTTCAAATATCTTTAGTTATCAAGTTGGAAAAAAATAAAATAATTTTCTTTTAAAAATTTTATTTTATTAAAAAAGAATAATCTTTAAGTTATTAACCAAAAATACTTAAAATTACAAAATTTTTCTTTATCTCAAGATTTAATTATTTCAATTTATTATTAATTTTCATAAAATATTTTCTTTCTAAAATAAATACTAATTTTTTTTATTCTAAATATTGAAAATAAAGTTAATATGAATAATTTCTAAGAAGAGAAGATTTAAAGTAAAAATGTAAAGAGTAAGGTAAGAAAATTCTTACTGAGTTTTAGCTTCCCGTCATGCTCGCTATATGCTCAAACTCCACATCACAAAATCACCAATCAAAATCAAACATTATCAATTATAACTAAATATCATCAATCAATCAATCAAAATCAAATCAATTAAATATCATTAATACATATCATAATGCAAAATTTAATGATTATTAATATAGTTGATTTTTTTTTTGTTCTTTTTGTCCATTCCTAGAATAGGTATATGTAAGTCCATATAATTCAGTCCTTGCATAGGTATAGTTCAGTCCATATGGGTCATAATGGTCCAAGTCCTTGCATAGGTATAGTCCAGTCCATATAGGTCATAATGGTCCAAGTCCTTACATAGGTATGTTAGGGTTAGTTAAACTGGATATTTAATCTAAAATTTATTAAAAATTTTAAGTTTAAAAAATTAATATTTTAAAATAATAATATTATTAAATTTAAAAGGAGTAGGGGACTCCTCCCATTATTCTTATGTCTTTTTATATTATACTCTTATCTCACTCCCCCTTACCTTGAGTTGTTACCAAAAGAGAGTTTGCTTTGCGCCTCCGACTTCTAGAAATATTAATACCAATCTTATTTCAGTATAGGTATAAGATGAAGATTAAGATTACTACTTAAAACAGAATGGTAAATTTTGAATAGTGAATAGTGAATAGTAAATCATGAATAGTAACAGTAAATAGTAAATCGTGAATAGTAACGGTAAATAGTAAAACATGAATAGTAAAGGTAAATAGTAACAGTAAATAGTAATTTACTATTTAAATAGTAATTTACTATTGAAATAGTAATTTACTATTGAAATAGTATTTTACTATGCAGAATAGTAACTTAAAATAATATTATTTCCAGTATAATAACAGATTTCTAAAAACAATATGAAAATAACCTAAAAAATATAAAAGAGAAGTATTCTTACCTTAGGATTTTAGCAGAACCTTCTCCCAAAAAATTTTACTTCTCTCTCACTTCCACCACTATCTCACTAGCACTACTATATTAAGAAAACTTAATCTGAAATTGTGAATTCTAAAGAAGAAATCCTTCGGTATTTATAGGAAAAAAATTTACTATGCATTCCATTATTTTATTATAAAAGTACTATGCATTTTTGAATTTTTTATTCCTGGTTACTGTGCATCTTTTGAAAATTTCATGCATGTACAGTGTTTTGCATAGTAACTGTCGGTAAAATTATTAAGTCAAATAGTAACCCTTCACTCGGTATATTTTAAATATTCAAAATGAGTCCTTTTTGAAATTTAGCGATATTATATCAGTCCTCACTAATTTTATAATGAGTAATATAAAGCTGAAATTTTAAAAATCTAAAATTTTCTATTAATAAAAATTTATTGATACGTTTCCAATTTTTTAACGATTAGAAAAAATCAAGATTTTTCTCAAACCGATAATTTTTAGATAAGTCTACTTGAAACGGATTTTAGAAAATTTTCTTATAATTTCAATTCACTTTCTTATAAATATTTTTAATTTAAGTCACTTATATGAATTTAAAATTATTTAAAAAATATTATTTTATTAAAAAATTCCAAAATTCCAAAAAAATTCTAAAAAAATATAAATAATACGTAGATTAAAAAGTTCTAAAGAACCATAATTTAATTCCTTCAAAATTTCAATATAAAAATAAAAATAGGGGTGTTACACAAAACTTCTCTGATTCTCTCTTGTAAATTATTTAGAACTTTTTTTTATTTTATATCTAGAGCAATCAATTTAGTTTTTGTAAGCTTAGACAATCCTAAGGTCTTTGTAAAGACTTAAGAAATTCTTACTTTCTTTGTGAAGTTGATTGAACCTGAATAAGCTTATTTATGAAAGAATACTTGAGTAATTAGCTTAGAGATATTAAGTTATGAAAAAATACTTAAAATTTTAGTTTGGAGAGGTTAAGCTGTAAATACTTAGAGTGTAAGTTACACTTATTTTAACTGAAACGGCTTCAACTTCTATAGGGACGGGGGGAGCACTTTTCATCCTCAACATGCCCTATTACCACGCCTAGTTTTAGATGGTTACATTTTCTCTTCAATGTGTTTCTCACTTACTATATGTTTTATTCACCAATCTAGTGCTATTCTTAAGTTACTCGATCAATTTAAAATATTATCCTACATAAATATCAATTAAAATGATTTTACGTGTGAAAGGTTTAAACAATTATCTTATAGTAGTAAAATATATTAATATTTTTGCTTTTAAATAACAATCTTTCAAGTAAAAATTGCTTTAAACATCTCAATTGCTTTAAATATCTCAATGTATAGTGGTTGTGAATTAGTTAATCAAATACTACCGTTTCCCATGAAAATGTGTGAGAAAATTAGAGTGTGTATGGGAGAAATTTTTTTTAGGAATTATTTTAATAATAATTATATCAATTATTGAATGTGCTTAATTAAAAATTTATTTTTTGTAATTTTTTAGTAGTTAGGTATGTATATTGTAAATTAATTAATTAATGAAATAAAATAGAAAAATAAAAGTTAGCTAGAAAACAGTCTAGTAATTAATAATCATAAGGAGGGTTTGAAAGAGCTTATAAAGAATTTGTAGAAATATCTTATGACTCTCGGGAGTTGGTTTTAAGTTATCTTAATAAGCATTTGATGTAGTTTATCAAAATAATTATTTTCAACTTATTCTGATAAATTTTTCCTCTAAATTTATAATACAAACTCTCATTATATAAGCTCTTGATTAAGTTACGTAACACTACAAGAAAATGGAATTGTAGCAAAGGAGCATGACGTGGGGCCTTTCCCATACCCCACATAGCATAGGACTTAATGGCTTTCGTGTGGAACAAGTCCCACACCAATTTTGAGGTTCCAGCGCATAGAATGAATTTGGGCGTGGGACAAGCTTCCCGCGCTTTAAAATTTGAATTAGGTGTAGGACAATTTCCAATGCCTATCTTGTGTGTCTATAGGATGTGTTTATCTAGACACGTTGATGGTCAGGATATTAAAATCCTAACATGGGATAGTGTGGGACACGTTTCACGCCATTTGGAGCTTTTATGCATGCAACTTCTATTCTCTCATTTCTTGCCTACTTTAAAATTTTCTCTCAAAACCTCTCAAGATCCCAAATTTTGTTTTGAGTGGTTTTTTGCATATAAGAATTCATCTTGTTCCTCGTTGGTCTTGTTGTGTTCGGGGGGCAAAAAGGAACATTTTAACTAGAGTAGAATTTGAAAAAAACTCAAACATTATAGTAACCTACTGAGTTCCTTTACTTTTATACTTTAAGGTTCTTTAAGTTAGTCTTAGGCTTATAATGTTTTATAAAATATTAACATTTGAACCTTAGGATAGATGACATGCATCAAGTTTATGTATTATAGTATATTATACACATTGAATAAGATAGAAATTTACATCTATTTACTAGGAATTATAAAATATTAACTTGTTAATTATAAATTACAAAGTAAAAAATTAGAAACTTACAAATTAAATATGTACTCAAGTTTTACATAATTAGTTTAGGGTTTACTCATAAAAATTTTAATTTCTGATTATAAATTACAACATAAATAAATTATAAAATCTTAATTAGAGTTTAGGGTTTAATAAAAAATAAAAAAATTATAAATTATAAATTTCAAAATAAAAAATAGAAACTTACAAATTAAATATGTACTCAATTATTACATAATTAATTTAGGTTTTTTAATGAACACGCATGTAACTTGCAATCAACTTTAATTCTATTTCAAATTTAATTAACTTTGTATTATTCATAGTTTTTAACGTATTAATGAGCAATGGGTACAACATGCATCTAGCTGAGGCAAGCCTCTTGAGGTGGCTGCGAGGATTCACTTATGGATGGACATTGTTGGTGAAAGGCACCACAGTCGCCTTTGTGACACTGCCTCCTTAGCCTCCAATATTCAACCAGGGTCATCTTCGATGGTGTGGCCTTCCCATTCCATTGGCGCTAAGTCTGCATGTGTAAATCTAGAGGTCACACACCTTTGGAGGGGTATCTAGCACAATATAGTCCGTTATAGGCGTAATTCAATTAGCTGCAGGCCTAGATGGCCACACCCTTGCTTGAGCATAGTAGGGTGGGTTATTTAGGGGTAGTCATAAGCATTTTGATGCTTTCCCAGATTATCAGTTTGTCTTGAAGGAGGAGGAAGAGGAGAGCTTCGCTAACATACAACCCAACGCCAACACCGATGTCATTATCGTCAGGCACAACCGGTCGTCCAACCCCCTACTTCGACCAAATAACGCCCCTAAGACCCATTTTTGTTTTCGCCATAGACATTGAATTAATTAGTTTTTTTATTTTACTTGTATTTTATTCTATTTTTATTATTCTCATGTAATAAATAAATATTAAATAATTTTTACTATAATTATTATAATATTAAAATAATAAAAAATATAGAATGCAATTGGAATTAATCTATCTTGAAGAATGACGTGAAACATGTAGTCCCACGCCATTCAAAACATTGGAATTGGGATCTATGCGAATTTTGCATGGGACAAATTAGTACGAGAGAGTGTATCCCAAGCCCTATACGCTTTAGTGTGAATTTTTTGTCTTTAGACGTGAAACTTTGTTTCTTTAAGTGTATAACATATCGACAATCTAAAAGTTTCAACTTATAAATTATAATATGATTTTTTATTATAAGCTAATTTTGAGAAAAGGTGTCAACCGCAATTTCTCTCATATTGTAATTTGAAAAACTAAATCAATCCAAACATATCAAATAAACTATTTTGAGTTCCTACACAATAATAACAAACAAAGAAAATATGAATCACAATGACAATGTTTTTTTGGTACTTTGTTTTCTTATGATTTTTACACAATAGTATGTCATGTATCTTCATAGAAAATGTCATTTATATTGAATATGGTATTAAATAAATTGTTTGAGTTTTTTTATTACAATAAAAATAAAAATTTAATATTTAAATCTAAAATTTTAAACTAAATCTCTCATGTAATCCGATATGAATCGGTTTCGTAAATAGAATTAATTTATATATATTGTAAAAATAAAATGTCCAACCAAACGCTAAAAAGGGTTTGGATTTAAGTTCTTCAAATGAACTTTCACCAATAGGTCATTGTTAGAAGAATTTTTTTTTTGCTAACCCTCGAATTAACTTGATTTTTTTAACCGGTGAAAATCAACAAACATCATAATAAACTAATATACTAATAAATGAATACTATCCATGGAGAACTCCACTCCCTAAAAAGAACATGAAGAAGGACGTATTTCATAACCAAACAGTTAACAACTAGGTTAAGTTCTTAAAATAAAAAAGTCAGCTAACTCATTCTGCATCAGAATTGAAAAAACATCTACACTGTCAAAATACTTTGAATATATTCATTAAAAAAATGACACACGCAAGGGCACATGTTTGGAAGTTCACCCATAAACTCTAATGTCACATTCCTTTATAAAACGGAACCACGAAATGACCGATATTGAAATAACGTTTCCGTATGAAGCGCTCCACGTCAACTTCGCATGAGATGGGTAGACAACTGAGATTGGCACTGCGTTTCTGTAATCTATCAATCTAACGACCGTTTGCATGCCATCCTTCATGTGAAATCATTCATTTGAGAAGGATTGCTTTTTCAGATCAACTCTTGGAGTGTTTAGTTTACAATTGGGAACATGGAAAAATTTAAAATTGATATGTTTGACTGTAAGATTTATTTTTAGAGTTTGTCAAATTAGGATTTAACCAACCTAATTAGGGAACCAAACGACCCCTTCATATGATATCCTAACTATCATCAGCAATTAACCACTTCATCAAGAAAACCTTAAAAAAGTTCTATAGTTAATTAAGTTGCTTGAAATGAGATCCACTAAAATTAGCAAGTAACACGGTAACTTTTAGGGGATTCTGATTATAGGCGTAAGGTTATCTCTCGCTGAAATTTTGAATGAGGCTTATGGCATGTTATGAATGAACAAGGTTTTTTTATTGTTAAAAACAAGAACTTATGTTTTTAAAGTTCTTAATGGAAAGAATAAGGTAAAAAAAATAGTTTTTTTTAGTATGCGTTTCGGAGCACACATTAAAAAATTCAAATATGAAATTTTTTATTAAAAAGTGGAACTAACCTACTCTAAAAAATCATAAGGACTGCATTGTTATTAATCTTATATGCAAACGTTTCATTTTCATATCTTGTAAAACTGATTAATAAAGTTGTTTCGGTTATCTAAAAGTATAAGTCACATCACATTAATTTTTCATATAATACTATAGTAAATTTGTTTCTCATTGATGATTAATTATATTAGTTTCTTCTCAATAATAACTGATGGGATGCTATTGAGAATCAGCTTGGACACTAAAACACAAATATATCGAATGACCATTTTGATAGTTTAATAAATAGTATTAAGAAAGAGATATTTCTAAATAATAAAAAAAACAAATATATCAAGAAAGTGCAACTTAGTGGATTGAAGAAAGTTATCATAAACTTCTGATAATGTCTTCAATTCCTATGTATAAATAAAACAAAAAACTAATATGCCAAAATGAACATTTAATTTGTGAATGTGATGCATCCCTAATTATTAAATTCATCCATATCTTGCAATTACTGATCTACCATTGGCTTTGGCTTTGACTAATGTAAGGAGAAAAATCGAAATTTTTGAGTCATTGTTTCTGCTTGAGAGTCTTCTCTAACACAACTTTGATAATAAACTATTCTAAAAACAGAATAACTTAATCTAAAAATGCAATTTGCAATAAGGATAAAACTTCTAACCCATATATCTACTTGCCTGAAGCATCAATTAAATCAGCGTATATAGCGTCAGGCAAACAAAACCAAAAAAATCAACATGATTTGGATTCAATAGTGTAATATATGGTGCGTTGGTGTTGTTGCCCCTTTTATCAACTTTCTAAATCAGTTATGATTACAAGTGATTTAAAAATCAATTTTTACTGACTTTCTAAATCAGTTTTCAGTTCAACCGATTTAATAAGTACTGAATTTACTGACTATGCTTCCTGGCAGCATGGAAGCCAGATTCGCATGAGTATTTTTGAAAGAAAAAAAAAACAATAGTAATTAATTAC
Organism: Clitoria ternatea; assembly: GCA_037962975.1. Taxonomy (NCBI): domain Eukaryota; kingdom Viridiplantae; phylum Streptophyta; class Magnoliopsida; order Fabales; family Fabaceae; genus Clitoria; species Clitoria ternatea. Next base: position 294,169,049 of record CM075669.1, read on the forward strand.
AAGATAAACATTATACAAGTATGAGATTATGTTTAATGTTTCAAATACAATATTCTAGAAACAACAATGATTTATAAACACTCAAACAATATCAACACTCCTACAAGACATAAGCGAGTTAACAATCATCAACAATGTTCAGACAAACTGATAAAGAGGACATCGAAGTCAAATTAGTTAGATGGTCAAAGTCATGGACTTGTGGCTCATCAATTTATCATATCGAAAATACAAGATATACTTTAATTGTCATTGATTAACACCGTTCCACCAACATTATCATGCTAAAGACTTTAATCTCAGTTGAAATAGTAACAATTGCCCAATAATTGTGATAAACAATAACTCTGTAATTGAGGACACACTATATGACAAGTGATTACACAATTGTATTGAACCCAAGTATTAATTATTCTCTCTCTCAATCTGTCTCCCTAATTAAACAACTTATTATGATGCATTATGGGAATTGGAAAGTGAACTCTCATGCTTAAGTATATAGAAACTCAAAATGGGAGATGTATAGAAACAGAGGATAAAAATCACTGAGATCCCTTGAGCTTCTTAGCAATGCCAGCAAAGTACTTGCCCTGATGGAAAGCTTGAGCCAATTCTAACTCAGTAGGTTGTCTGGAGCCATCCCCTGCAAAGGTACCTGCACCATATGGGGAGCCACCCTTCACCGCCTCCATCTCAAACATCCCAGCACCAAATGTATAACCAATGGGCACAAAAATCAGCCCATGGTGAACAAGCTGAGTAATAGATGTCAACCTGCACAATTTTACAACCAGAAAACAACCAATGACACTGGAATGCACCCAAAATACAACTGTTGGATATACAAAACTGAGAGATTTAATGACTCACGGAGTAGTCTCTTGTCCACCTCCTTGAGAACCAGTGCTGTAAAAGATTCCTGCAGGCTTTCCGGCTAGTGCCTGTGTGCGCCACAGGCCTCCAGTTGCATCTAAGAAAGCTTTGAATTGAGCAGCCATCAGTCCAAATCTAGTCGGGAAACCAAACAATAAACCATCAGCCTCAGGTAGCTCATTTGGTGTAATAATTGGTACATCACTCTTTGGAGGTGCTACCATCTTCCCAAGGACCTCTTCAGACAATGTTTCAGGTACCTGAATGAATAAGATAATAATAAATGAAGAATGAAAATCACCAAATTGTTGTGGATTATAGTTCTAATGAGTTCTGGAGAATACTATAACTTGGTTTGAAGAGTAATGTAACACATTATTTTAACACATGCCTTGTCATTGTCATTGGGTGAAATTTACGTGAGTTTCACTAAATAATATATGGGACTCATCAAATAAGGAAAGTGACACATATTTTAGTGGATCTCTTTGATGAATTTCATCTAATAGTAGAGAGTGTGCATAAAAATTGTGTTGGAGAATACTATGCTGTTATTTCTCAATTTGGTTAAAGAATCTAAAAGACATGTTATGGTTGTTTTTGAACACTTTGACTACAACAGGCCAATCTTGCAAAGATGGATTGAAGATGGTCATCTACAAATGTGGAATAACTGAGTTACATTATACGAGAGAGACATTTATAACTACAAGGACTTCATTACAAACCTGCCATAGCTTAACTTCTACTCCTTCCACAGAAGCTGCCCCTTTTTTAATTTCTTCAGCTAGCTTCTCCACATGTCCATACATAGAATAGTAACTAAAAAATAAACATGCGATACAAATTCTAATCAGATTCATGCCAGAGCATTATAACAGATATTAAGAACAACTTAAGGAGAAAGATATCAGATGCCTTAAAGGTCCTAAATTAACAATTATCCACAGAGGAACACAAAATAAGGGTTGAGGCACAGACAAAAGAACTCAGCAGTAAAGGTTGAATTTTGGGTCAACAACATACAGAGCTCAAATTCATCATAACCCAAAACAAGGCGTGATTCACTGATTCAGGAAAATTACTATACCTACCACTAACACATAAAACAGAGGATTATGGTAGGACTATGTTATCACAAACAACTATAAGCATTTTAGTAATCAGACAAGACATGATGACATTGACAACACATGCCCTACAGTAAGAAACCATTTAATTAAGCTTGCCCCATGTGTATTTGCACAAAATGATAGGAATGGTTGGGGCCAAAGAAACACTTTCAAAAACAAGTTATATTATCAGAATTGCAAACCAAGGAAGAGTCATCAATAATGATGAATGTCAGGACCACACTCTATCAAAGTGCGTGGGGCTTTGCACCCTCTTCTCCATGGATATTGCCTTTACAACCTTCTTGAGAAAAGGTAGGTGTTCACCATCATACCTTTCCAACAAAAATAAATAATAAGAATTTTTATTAACTTCAGCACTTGAGGGTTAAGCTTAAGCCACCCAAGATTGTAACTTTTTAGGAAAAATGAATACATTTATTGTACTCTTAATTTTGCGGTGGAATGATTACATTCATCTAATAAAAGATTATCGTTTTTAGTAACCCTAAGACCTGAGATTAACGAAACTCATGAATAAAATCCTCCTCACCAAACCTCTCTTTCCTTTAGTTGTATACCCTCAACTCCCTTCCCAAAAAAGGCAAGTGTGGTTGAAGAAAGGATCCATGAACAGAGAATCAGTGAGTCAGAAACGATCCATTGAATAATACATTTGTGCAGGTTTGACAACCTAGTTGATGAAACAAAGTTCTGTTTAAGACACCATGAATAATCAGTGTTAATCCCACGAGTGATTCGAGGCACCATCCAGTTTTATTTTATCAACATATAAAAACTTATTTTAACCAAACAGACACTAATATGACCCTTAGGCTTAGACAAAGACTTGGGAGGAAATAATTCATTTGTGTGACTCTCCAATTTAGCTATAATTAAATTCTAACAAGTAAAACAGAACAAATCTAATGAATGATGACACAACACTACTCTCTTTTATATGATGTTTTTATTAAGAGACGTATCTATCAAAAAGACCCCCTATTAGTATTGATAGGTAAATAGAGACACCAAAAAAGAAAGGGCTATCATTGAATAGGTTCTCTCACTCAATAAACTAGTTTTTTAAAATAAACTAACTTCTATCACTCCCCTAATTTTTTTCAGATCAAATTGTAATTCGAAAACTACTCTTTATCAAATAAATAAACAAACAAATAAAATTGGATAGCTTGCTTGATATACTAAAAAGTAAAAATGATTAAGCGGCACTAACACGCAAAGTTGACTTTCAGTCTAATTCGTGCCATAAAAGAAAAGACACATAACAATAGCGCACTAAAACACAAAGACCCACTTCCCAATTCACCAATACCAAATCAACAAACTGAAGAGGAAAACATATCACCATAGTCAGCCAAAATCATCAAAACAGAAGAGAAGAGAAACTCGACCCATCAGCGAAGGGGAAAAAAATATTCCAACCATTCATCATATATATGTATATAAGGAGAAAATAACGCAAACCCAAAGTTAGAGACTGGGAAAATAATGATTTTTACAACAGATAAATGAAAAGTGAGAAGGGATAAACAGAAAAAGAAAGATGATCAAATGAAATTAGAGTGCCGATCGAAGCTTGCTTTCTGATAGGAGAATACAAATAAATAAATAAATAAATAAAAAGGAAGAAAGAAGAAAGAGGAAAAATGGCTTACACAATGTAAACTTTAGTGGTAGCCATTGGTGGACTCTACTGCACGGTGGCGCTCTCTTTCTTTCTCTTTCTCTATAGAAACCAAAAGAAGATGTAAGTGGATGAGGTGAGAACGTTGACAGGGTACCTGTGCTTATATAGTGCATGCCCCCTATGACAAGCTGTAAATGCACACATTAACGAGAAAAAAAAAGGATTAAACATACTTTTGTCACCAATATTTAGTTCTAATTTGTATTTTTCTGAATGGTTTTAATTGTTATTAAAGTTCAATCGGATCAACCAGTCTATTAAACATGTACTAGTTTTTTTATCATGATTGGTTTAATAATGGTTCAATTTCTGATTTAATTATGATTAAGGTTAATCAATATCGTATCCAATCCAATTTAAAAAAAAATAAGATTTTCGCACCTAGATTTTTTAAATATTATAATTTTTTCACAAACGTAACATTGAATAATCATTTAATAAAAATATGTCATAGGAACTAAGTGTAAGTTTGGTAAAAGTAGAAGAGAAAGTAGTTTATAATTAAAAGGCTTCTGGAAGATGAAAACTAAAACTAAACAGTTGATAAATTAACTTATTGTGAAGATAAAGAAGTTGTACATGGCTATAATCGGTGTAAAATACTTTTTAACGTGGTTTATTTGTATAATTGGTCTAAAATTAATTGTTTATATCGGTTATAAAATAACTAGTGTAAAATGATTCAACATCTTATGTATTTTTTAAATCAGTTATTTTTTCAACTAGTATAAAAAATATTTTTTAAATCAAATATAAGAAAACAATATTAAAATATAATTTATACACCAGTTATAAAATAACCAATATAAAAAGGGAAAGCATATGTCAAGTACAACTTCTCCAAGCTGAGAAACCGAACGTGACTGTGAAAATTCTTGATAAAATTAGACGTTGTATCAGTTGATAAATGTAAAATAAGATAAAAAAGTGTGTGTAATTATTTAGACTTAATTTGTAATCTCTTTTGTGTACACATAATTTGTAGGTTTTTTTTAAAACATTTTAAATTTATCTCAAACCATTTATGAGCTTAAAAATTGTAAAATATTGTCTTAATTTATATAATTTTTAAGTTTATATGGAAAAGAACTAATTTTTTATATATTATAATAAATTTAATTAAGTAAACATCTATTCAGAAAAAAATTGGATGTAAATGAAATTTTATACAAAAATTAGAACGTTTATTTGTTCAATTCTTTGTAATTTAAAATTTTATCCGTGATAAAAAATACTTTATTAAAAATGTAACATTAAATAAAATGTAAATGGTAGTTTCTGAAAGATTTTTATTTTTGAAAATAAAATAAAATAAAAGGGTAGAAATAGTAATTATTAAACACAATGAAGTATGAAAACTTTATTTATCAAAACACTTTTATTTTACTGAAGGAGACATTTTAGCTAATGAAATAAACTTTTAGGTAGCTTAAATGTTTCACTAAACATACATTAAGTTTATTTGAGAAAACTAGCTGATAAGCTATCTCAAAGCCGGGTCTATTTAGTTTTTGCTTCCACTTTTTATTTTTAGTTTTAATTACAAAATTGATATCATGTTTCTAGTTATTTTCAAAATTTTATACAGAAAAATAAAAACAGAAAAAAGTTATTTTCAATATTTTTTTACAAAATTTTAAAAACATAAAATAAAGTAACGGTTTTGTAATTAAAATTGGAAACAAAAAACAGGAACCAAACAAGCCCTTATAAGTTAGTCAAAAGCTTAAAATTAGTAGTTAGAAGTTGGAAACTGATAAGTTAAATAATTAAATTAAAATGTGTTTAGTAAAACTAACTGTTTAATGTAAATTGACATGATAGATATACATATATATATATATATATATACTTAAAATAAATATGAATGATTTTAAAGTTCAATAAGAATAAAAGGGTAAGAAATTAAATAAAATCGCCCAAACATTACTTTAAGAAACTTTTCAAAAAACACGAATAAGCTACTAAAATAAGTTTTTTTTATTAAAACAAAACTATTTTATCTAATAAATTATTAAGCTGGTAAAATAAATTACTATTTGTCCAACATAGGCTAAAACTATTAAGAAAAAAATATATGGACTAAACAGAATGATTCAAAAATATAAGAATTAAAACTAAATATTAATCGAAACTATTACACCAAAAACACATGTTACCTAAAATGCAACCACTGCAACCACGTTAATCCACTTGTAAATTTATCTATTTATAACTCTAAAAAAGTTAATTATTCACCATAAACCACAACTACTATCAACATATACGGTGCTTAAATAAAAGCTTATAGTTTCAATTGAACTCCATCATGGATAACCTTATTGTCAAATTTTCCAACTTTCTGTGTGGTTTTGCTTCACTTTAGTATAAAAGATTATGTTTTTTGTATATATCTCTTCTTTTTATAAACTAGATATTAATTCGTCCAGAAAAATCAAATTGTGGGGACAGAACTTCAAAACATAAACAAAACATTGGATAATGCATAATTTTCATGGGGATAACTAATACATCTTACATACAAAAAAATTAAGGAGGCACTAGCCTCAGGAGCTTCAATGTAGATATATGAGCTACGGGTTCAAACCAATAATATATACTATTAATATAGTTACTTACATGTTGCTTTTAACCCTGTGAAGATAGGTAAACAAATCACTTTTAAAGAAAGTGTTACTATAAGTTATAATGTCGATTTTCATTATAAATTTATTGAACAAAATTTATATTAATAAAGGCAATCTTGTCAAATAAATTGTTAGAATTTTTTTTTTCGCAGTGTTTTTAGTATACAATGCTATCAAACAGGGTGTGTTTTGCACGCAATAATATATGGCACAATATATCCAAAGGAAAATGCCATCACTGCACCAACCAATTATAATATATATGATAAAAAGTAAAAGCTACTTTAAAAATATTTTTGATTTGCTTTTTATAAATATTGAAAAAAGAATTTAAACTAATTATTTTTTTGGTATTATTTATCATTTATTTCTCATATCACAAACATTTATATATATGTACACATACTAATTAATTCATGCTATTCAACAAGCTAATCCAATGATTAAACTAATTTGGTAACTCTGAACCAATTGATCTCCAATTCAACTTTTATAATATTACACTTGATTTATTTTTGTCCCTAATACTAATTATAACGATATGAAAGAAATAAGAAATATAAAAAGGCTTGGTGTGTATTAAAAAAAATTGTTAAACTCTGGAAGGTTAAGAACCGAGATAATTATTTTAAATACAACCATAATGACTTGGAAAGTTTTTTAAAAGATGAAAATACTCCTACAGCATATGCTTTGCTTTGAACGACATGCACGATTAATCACTGTTTCGTGTATTTCAAGTTGTACATCATAATTCACTGTGTCCTAAATCTGAATTATGTCTTGCTCTTCAGGTAAGTTGAGGCATGAATCATGGCTCATTCTTGAATGCTCACGCATGCTTGTTCTCTGTCTATATATTAATTAATATATACATTCACATATAAAGTGAGAATAATTATTTTAGGTGAGAGTAAATAATGAGAATAAGTTAAATTAAAATATAAAACATTAAAACTCATGTACTTGAGTTTTTAAAAATTTGTCATTTTTTTTAATGGTAATGTGTCTAATTTGATGTGTGAATATTTGTGACACTGTTATTGACATGTATACCTCTAACCCGCCACCTGCACAAGAGTCCTAAGAGACCAAATAAGGATTGGAACATAAAACTTCTCTGACACCCAATCCAGTAAAGCAGCACAATGGTTCAATTTATAGGTTCAAGGATCAAGAAAACGTATAGTGTGTATCAATGATGCAATATTTATAGTAGACATAATTGTACAGACACAACCATTGATTGTACACATTTTTCTTCAACTACTTTTCAACTCTCCATGAAGTTTTCGTAGGTCCCCCACTAGCAAAACCTTCAACAACCATACCTACGACAACACACTAACTTGCCTCTCCATCTTTGGCCCCTCATCAAAGTCATTGCTTTTCGGGCTTCTTGTTTCCACAACACTAGATTGTTGTTGCAAACCTATCATTTCCCTTTACTCGCTACAATGTGTTTAGTGACTTCTCTCTTCTTTTTGTAGTCGCCCTTGGGTGGCTCAATTCTTACTCCCCCTTAGTCTACATATTTCCTCAATTTCCCATGACGTACCAAGGTTTCGATAACATTTTTTAACTACCTACAACAACCTGTCGAGTGACCATGGCTTTTATAGTAATCTTAAAAGAATCTTTTATCCTTCGTTGGTTTTAAGGTCTAAGGCTTTTTAACCCTGACACTAGGCAAACTTACATGGCCCATTTCCTTAAAAATTAGCAAAGGATCTACTCTAAAAGGCATATAATCTTATAGCTTTTCCTTATTAAGCTTTGGGGGTACATCCTTAAAAAGCCTTTCCTCTTTAGGCCTATCTATCAACTTCGAAGGAAACATCAGAGTGACTACTACCATATGCATTTCCTTGCTAATGTACTTGTAAGCTTTGCTTCAAAAATTATCCAGGGTTCAAGGTTGATTTTTTACAAACGAGATAATGAATAGGGGAGCATGCTTTATAGCCTCAATCACAATATGTATTAGATTTCTTATGATAACCTTGAAATGAGGCCTACTTCTTTATAGAAGTGGGTAAGGAAATCTTGAAGTGATTTTGACTATCCTTACTTCAACAATGACAATGTGTGAAAGATCCATGGTGCCACCCTAGAGACCACGAACTGCTTTGAGAAAGCAACATGTAAAGAAGTCCAATTGTCAATAAACATCTAGGGTAAAGACTTAAACCACTTCAATGCTTCTCCAGCTAATGTCTTGGCAAAAACCTTACACCGAACATCATATATTGCTTTTATATACATCATCTCATTGGAAAAGGCATTCAAGTGATTTTCAAGGTTAATTATGTCATCTATTTGTCTATGGGTAATGACATCAATGTACGAAAGGCTTCTGGGACCTAGATTAAGGAAAGTCGAGTGGTAAAGGGATGGGAGAAATGGCTTGGAGCTTCCTGGGGAGTAAGGTAATATCCCCCTAAAGGAGGCATGGGAAAAGATAATTGGGGAATTTGGTGCGTATAGGTAAGTTGGGGGTTTAGTTAAGGTATTAGGTTATTGATAAATTATTATATTCTACCACTTTATCTAGAATTTTTCATATGACTTTTTTTTGAGAATGCAGTATTATTGTTAAAAAGGCATGATAAATGCATCATTTTATAGAAGTAGCTTTAGAGCCCAAGATTTTGATGGTCCCCAAAAGGTGGCCTACAAGAGCTTAGGATTCGGGTCACAAAGCTGAGCATGATCGGTCCTTGGATGAGCACAGCCTATGTTTTGATTTAAAGGAAGTTATGCGTAAACTGAGCATAGCTGATGTATAATTGAGCACAACTATGCTTGGTTTATTTTTCTCGACTATGCTTAGTTTATTTATCTTGACTATGCTTGGTTTATTTTTTTCTCGCGCTTAATTAAGTTAGAGAACTGGTCATTCTTTAGTTTAATCATAATTGACTAGGATTATTTTCTTGGTTAATGGATATAGGGAATAGTCATGAGTGCAATGATAGGACCATAGGTATTTTGGTGTATCTTGACTAAAGCCCTTTTAATAATTGATTAAGTTCATAAGCTTTATTAGAATTCTAGTGCACTCTGAGGGCATAATGAGATTGTTCTTTAGGTTCGTTAGTTGTTTAGCATAGTGTTGGCACATATTTGAGAAGCTTAAGATTAATGAACAAATTTGAGGTAGTCAGATGAAATCGTATAAGTGAATCGTAAGTACTCGAGGAAATCTTTAAGGCATGAGACTTTAGTGATTTCTCTATTTTTTATCTTTCTTTTTAAGACAGTTTGTTCTCATGGATTAGGTACTCATTTTGTGTTTCCTTTCATTTTATCTCTTTCTTTCTTTTTTCAAAATATTTTTAAAATAACTTTAAGAAACTACTCAACGTTCAAAGAGTTTGAGTTGTGAGTGCGTAAGGTTTTCCCTCTCACACAATCCTTGTGGGTTAGACACTTGGGGGCTTATTTACTTATTATATTACATCTGATGGTTGCATTTGCCCATGGATGAAGACGTGTCCTATGGTAATTAGTTTTAAAAGATAATATTAATTAAGTTTTCTTCCATACCTAAAAACGTAACAATTATAATGAGTATAGGGTATAAGATGTGTTAGGTGTATAAGGTGTGTTGAAGGTGACATATTGTGGAATGTAAGGCTGGTGTAGCTGTAGTGGTATTTAGGTATGAGCTACTTATGATGTCGGATGAGACGTCAGGTGATATGGATTTGCATAAGGATTAGGGGCTTCAATGGTATTTATGGTTGCATATTATGGATGAATTATGACCTGAGGTCAGAGGATCCTGCTGGTTGGGAAGATTGGATGAGCTTAATTGCAACAACTTAGATTTTAGAAATAAAACCTAATAGGAGGTTAGAATCATTAGGGTCAACATATTGAATTGTTGATTGAGGTGGGGGTGTGGGGACCTCGGTATAAACTTTAGCGTAGTAAGAGGATGATTCATCAGTTGAATCTTGATACTCTGAGTGATAAGATCTTTGATTGGGCATAGCAAGTTGCATTCAAAGGTTCTTAATTATGGCGTCTCAAGGACTAGGCTAGGATTGGGAATCCACAACCGAGGTAGCTCTTAAATCAAGTTGTTGTTGAGCTCGGGGCTTAATGACTACTTCCACTATATGGTGTGTTAATTGTTCTCTAATAAGGACTTGTTCAAGCTTCGATTAGCCCCGATTACCTAGTTACAGTAATCGACTACTTAGACGAATATTTTAATTTTTATGATTTATGAGGGGTTTATAATTCCTATCTCATTTCTTATGTGAAAGAATTGATCCTTAGGCAGTGGTTTGGTAAAGATGTCAGCAATTGCTATGAATTCTAAAATACAATCGCCTTTTTGTACATGATCTCTAATAAAAATGATGTCTAATTTCAATATGTTTTGTTCTAGACTGAAGGATAGGATTTTTGGATAGGTCTATTGCACTCATGTTATCACATTTCATAGGGATTTGATCTAAGGTTATACCATAAACTAAAAGTTGTTGCTTCATCCATAAGATCTGTACGTAACATCTTCCTGCAACAATATGTTATACCTCTACAGTGGATACGACTACATTATTTTTCTTCTTACTATTCCATGAGACTAAGGCAAATCCTATAAGATAGCAGGTTCCACTAGTGCTTTTTTCTATCAATTTTACAATTGGAAAAATCAAAGTCAGAATATCCTCCTGATCCGGTCCTAACACCGGCCCCCAAGAGCATGGCTTCAATGCCCTGCCAGATCAGCATTTGGAATAAAGAGAAGTATTTTTCAAATACACTACAAATACAATACGGGGTGCACACCGCCAGGGCAAGTAACGCCGCCAAGGTTCATAACTCCGCCCAGGCACGTTACCCCGCCAAGGAACGTAACTCCGCCCAGGCATGTTACTCCGTCAAGGAATGTAACCTCGCCAAAGTTGTTACTCCGCCAAGCCATAGGCTCAACTCAGGCGGAATACTGAATTTCCCACACTGCGTAGCGAGCCCATACTCACAACCCCGGCACGAGATTGACTCTGTCTTGAGAGGTTAATAATGGGAATCACGCTGTCACGCATAAAGGGAAATAACAATAAAATATTGAAGCACTAACGCTTTCCAGACAAGTTGTGATACCTACTACAATAATGGTGCTAGTAAACGGCGCAGGGACCCACTACCTTTTCAGCATTATGCCTGGAGACAAGGAGCGGGTCCTACCAATAATGCAGCACCCGTGACAGGTATATAAACCTCTCTTGAAAAGGTATAAGGGATCTTTTTCCCATTCTCTGAACCTTACACTCTCTTACTTGCATGATTCTCTCTGACTGTCTTTCTAAGTCTCTAAGTATTCTGAAATACTGACTTGAGCGTCGGAGAACGATTGCAGGTACCATCCCCAATCGGGTCAAGGCAACGTAGATCCCGTCAGGCGGACTGTGACACCACCCCAGAGTACATTGCACTCCGTCTCAGCATACAAAGACTCTCCGTATTTACATTTATATGCACATTGCTTTGTATCAAAAACACATTTATATGTATATTTTGAGTTGTTCTACAAGCATACTTCTACACCCCCTGTAAAGAACAGTTCATTGGCACGCCCAGTGGGACCTGTAAACTAGGTAATCCCACAATCTTGATCAATCTTCATCATCAATGGAGAGACAAGGACCAGAGATGCAGAACGAGGATTCTCCTCCACGCAATCCCAGACGTCTTAACTTCGATGATGGTGCTCCGAAAAAAGCAACGCAAGCTGATTCTATAGATCCGAGAGATGACATGATTCGAATCTTGAGAGAAGAACTTGCAGAACTTCGTCGTGAAAAAGCAAACCCAGTGCATGAGAAAGCTGGTCCCGCAAGACAACCACATCATGAATCACACGTGCAGGAGGAATCAAGTACTCCTCACTACTCTCGTATTCCTACATACATGGAGGAGCAACGAAGCCTCCCACTGGTGAATGCTCAGCATCAAGAAGGAAGGAGAGCAGGCTCAAACGCATTCCCCTCAGGATATAAGATGAGCATCCCATTTTCCAAAAGGCTCATGAATGTACATGTACCCAGACACTTGCAAACCATGCAGCCCATTTCTATAGGGAAATATACTGGGGAAACAGATCCCTCTAAGCATTTAGATGCTTATATCTATGAGGCCATGTTTCTAGGAGCTGAGGAGGACATCATGTGCAGAATGTTTCCCAGAACTCTTACAGGTGAAGCTCTTAGCTGGTTCAAGAGCTTACCTTCAGGTTCCATTGATTCGTGGGAGGAGCTGGCCTCAGCTTTTGGAAGCCACTTCGTGATCTCCAGGGATGCACCTAGAACCTCTCATACCTTGGCTCAGATCAAACAAGGCGACAAAGAATCTCTGAAGGATTTCCTTAAGAGATTTTATAAAGAGGCGGCCATGGTCCCTGATCTGACTGAGGCAATCCAGTTGCATATTCTCATAGAAGCTATGCAACCAAAGTCACCTTTCGCTTTGTCTTTGGCAAAGGGACCTCCAACTACGATGGAGGAATTTCGCAGGAAGGCATCTAAGTACGTGGGTATTGAGATGCATCTGGAAGCCACTGCATCTCGCAGCAAACCACTCCCTGCAACTCCATCCCAAGACAAAGGGAAAGATAAATTGTTGAAGAATGACAAATCCAACCAAAGAGACAAAGTAGGGAACCAACCTTTTAAACAGCAAGACAGACGCGTGTTCAATTTTGCTCACTATGCACCACTGAACACAACCTGCGAGCAAATCTTGCGTGAGATAGGATGGACCACCCTCAATGTTTATGGAATTCAACGTCCACCCCCAATCAGGCGCGGTGGAAACCCAAGGAAATATTGTGAATTCCATGAATCAGTTGGCCACACCACGGAAGAATGCAAGCAACTCAAAAATACTATTGAGGTGCTCATTCGAGAAGGTAAACTGAAACATTACCTGTTCAAAGGCAAATCTCATGATGAGCCTGAGAAGTTTGAAAAACGACATCGTGATCGCTCTCCGGATCCTGATAGTACTCGGGAACCAAAGCGTACGGCGGTGTCAGAGAAACAAAAAGGCATTGTTTTGGAGTCCGCCCAACGAGAACCGAGCCCTGAACCTAGGTCGCGAGGTAAAAGGCAGGTGGTGGACATGATTGCTGGAGGCTTCGCAGGAGGCGGACCCTCAAACAACGCCCGGAAAAATCATCATCGTATGATCTTATCTGTGCAGGGCAAGAACAAAGAATATCGCCCATTCAGGGACGGAGTTCAGACTCCGCCTATAACTTTCACAGATGATGATTTTGGCCCAACCATCCCTGAGGGAGATGATGCAGTAGTGATCATTGCGGTGATCGCTAATATGGATGTAAAACGCATCCTAGTTGACCAGGGAAGTTCCTGCGACGTTATTTTTTATGACTGTTTTAAACGCATGGGACTGACTGACGCTGATTTGCAGCCTTACACACAGGACCTCACAGCCTTTAATGGCGCCAAACAGCCTACTAAAGGCTACTTGGATACAAGGATTACCTTCGATGGTGAACCTGGAGCAAGGACTGTGAAATCCAGGGTCCTCGTCATTGATGTTAAATCCCCATACAATGGCATCATTGGGCGGCCTACTCTGAATGCCATGGAAGCCATCGTTTCAACCCCCCACTTGTTAATCAAGTTCATTGATAAAGATAATCAAGTCTCATCCGTCAGGGGTGACCAGGAGATGGCTCGTTACTGTTACAATTTAAGTCTTAACATGGTGAAGCTTGAAACCATGTCTAAGAAAAGGAAATTGAATGAAGGAAACAGTGCGGCGGCATCCGTCAACTTGGTGGATCTTGATCCCAGGGCGGAGTCTTCTATAGACCCACTGAACCCTTTGAAACCAACTCCTGAAGGTGGCTCCAAGTCTATTGTTTTGGGCAGCACCCCGGAGCAAATAACTAACATTAATGACAAGCTGGAGCCTAACATGGAAGCGAGACTGATTGCACTCCTCCATGAATATAAGGAGATTTTTGCCTGGACAGCCGCAGACATGCCTGGTATGGATCCTAACTTCTGTTGCCACCGCCTGGCGGTGTATCCTGAAACTAAGCCAGTGGCACAAAAGAAACGGCGTATGGGTCCTGCTAAGCAAAATGCTGCTTGCGAACAAACCGAAGAACTCCTTAAGGCGGGGTTCATCAGGGAACTCCGTTACTCTTCTTGGCTGTCCAACGTGGTTATGGTGCAGAAAGCCAATGGCAAATGGCGCATGTGCATAGACTACGTTGATTTGAATAAATGTTGTCCCAAAGATCCTTATCCTCTCCCCAACATTGACAGGCTGGTTGACGATTCATCAGGATACAAGTATCTATCCTTCATGGATGCTTACTCCGGATACAACCAAATTCCAATGTGCGAGGATGATCAGGAGAAAACAGCATTTATCAACGACAGAGGGGTCTTTTGCTACAATGTCATGCCATTTGGGCTGAAGAACGCTGGGGCCACCTACCAGCGCATGATCAACAAAGTCTTTGAGGGCATGCACACAAAGCTGGTGGAGGTTTATATTGATGACATTATCGCCAAAACCCCAGAAGGAGGAGACCATGTTGAAGACTTACGCCTCATTTTTCAACGCCTACGGCAATACAACATGAGACTCAACCCACTAAAATGTACATTTGCTGTGCCTGGGGGGAGATTTTTGGGTTTCATGTTAACGCAAAGAGGCATAGAAGCTAATCCTGACAAGTGTCGTGTGATACAAGAGTTGCAGAGCCCCAAAACATTGAAAGAGGTACAATCCCTCAATGGCAAAATCGCTGCTCTAGCACGATTCATGCCAAAAATGGCTCATCGCTCTCTCCCCTTGTACAAGATGCTGAAGAAGGATAAAAAATTCAATTGGGGCCCAGAGCAAGAGGCGGCCTTCCAGAGCTTGAAAAATGTCTTAGCCAGCCCCCCAATCCTGGTAAAACCAAGCCCAGGTGAGCAACTCATCGTTTATTTGTCTGTTTCAGATGAAGCGCTGGCAGTGGCACTGGTCAAAGAAACAGTCGAAGGCCAACGACCGGTATACTTCACTGGTAAAACATTGCATGGTGCGGAGTGCCGTTATCAGAAGATTGAAAAGGCAGCACTTGCAATTGTTTGGGCCTCACGACGTCTAAGACCATATTTCCATGCACATCCCATCCTGATTCGCACAGACTTGCCACTCCGTACTATATTGTTCAAGCCAGACTTGGCAGGAAGGATGATCAAATGGGCCATAGAGCTCTCTGAATTCGACATATCCTACGAACCAAGAACTGCTATTAAGGCACAAGTCCTAGCAGATTTCGTAGTTGAATTAACAGGCTCTAGCCCAGATGCAGATCATTCACACTGGACAGTATACGTCGATGGGTCTTCAAACAGCAAAGGATGTGGGGCAGGAATCGTTATAGAAAGTGATGACGGGGTACATCTTGAAATTTCATTGCACTTTACCTTCACTACGTCTAACAATCAGGCGGAGTATGAAGCCTGCTTAGCCAGACTCAGAGCAGCACAAGATATTGGGGCCAAAACTGTCACCCTATGCAGTGATTCTCAACTAGTCATCTCACAAATTCTTGGTGAGTATCAGGCTAAAGAACCTCTACTGCAACAATATCTGGACTGCGTCAATGAGTTGAAACAGCGCTTCGATGAAGTAACTTTCAAGCATGTACCTCGCGAAGAAAATACACGAGCTGATATCCTGTCCAGGTTAGCCAGCACAAAAAAGGCGGGGTGTACAACCACGGTTGTACAGAGTACTTTGGCCGAGCCAAGTATATCCCTTCCCTCTTCAATTCATATGATTAAAAGCCGCCCCGTTGATGATAACTCCTGGGTAACACCAATAGTTCGTTATCTTGTTAATGGACAATTACCCACGGATGATCTTGAGCGAAAGAAGCTAAGGAGGGAGGCACCCTATTATACGCTCCTAGATGGGCAGCTATACCGCCGAGGAATTTCTGTCCCATACTTAATTTGCATAAATGAAAACGAGGTGCAAGCTGTTTTGGAAGAAGTCCATGAAGGGCAGTGTGGACATCATCCAGGGGCACGAAGTCTAGTGAGAAAAATCCTCAGGGCGGGGTATTGGTGGCCCACTATGAAGCAAGACACTGCCTCATATGTTCAAAAATGCGATCAATGTCAACGATTCGCAAATTTTCACCATACCCCAGCTGAGGAAATGTCATCATCAGTGACACCCTGGCCTTTCTATCAATGGGGTATGGATATTCTAGGTCCATTCCCAACTGCGCCCGGCGGTATCAAATACCTGATAGTTGGTGTTGATTATTTCACCAAATGGATTGAGGCAGAGGCAGTGGTGCACATAACGTCAGCCAGGACTCGAAGATTCGTCTATGAGAATATCATTGCACGTTTCGGAGTCCCCGAACGCATAGTCACTGATAATGGCACCCAGTTCACAGATCGCAAGTTCACTGAACTCTTAGAAAATCTCAGCATCACGCAGATTTTCTCTTCTGTGGAACACCCTCAAACCAATGGACAAGCTGAGGTCGCCAACAGAGAAATCTTGAAGGGCCTCAAAAAACGCCTTGGTGAGGCAAAGGGAGACTGGGCAAATCAGTTATGCCACGTTTTATGGGCATATAGAACCACCCCACACTCCACTACGAATGAATCTCCATATCGGCTGACATATGGAGTCGAGGCGGTCATTCCCATTGAATTAACAGCCCCCTCAGCTCGAGTCCTCTATTTCAATGAGGAAGCCAATCAACAGAACCTCGCACACGAATTGGAGGTTTTGGCGGAGTTGAGAGAGGAAGCCTTTGTGAGAGATCAAGCTGTCAAAGCAAAGGCCGCCAAACGGTATAACGCACGCATGTGTGAACGCCGTTTCAAAGAGGGAGATTTGGTCCTGAGAAGGGCCAACATTGGCAACAAATTTGCGCACCAAGGCAAGTTGGCACCAAATTGGGAAGGTCCATACCGAGTCACCGAGGTCTTGGGCAAGGGTACATACCGCCTAGAGAACTTGGATAGCACTCCGGTCAGAAATAAATGGAACATTTTGAATTTACGCATATATTACAGTTAGTTGGGTAATACGGTATGATCTTTTCTTCCTAACTCAAGGATCCTCCTCTGTATGCTTTCCTTGAAAAGGTTTCGAAAAGATATCTCCCAACCCAATCTTTTATGTAATTCCATTCTCAATGAAATGCCTTCCTGCATTTAATCTTCACTCTAACTCTGAATTGATTATCCATGGCAGAATTTATTCCCATGCAGATAAAACGACTCTAAAATTGAAGCACAAACGCATAACTCTTTATTCCATAAAGATCAACTAACATGCAACGCCGCTTCACAAACGGAGTCAACAAAAACTCCTTGGGGGATTGGTGTCTCAGCTATATGCTGCACCATGCCGACCCTAAGGTACAGAAAACTCCTTGGGGGGAAAGGATTGGTGTCTCAGCTATATGCTGCACCATACCGACCCTAAGGTACAGAAAACTCCTTGGGGGGAAAGGATTGGTGTCTCAGCTATATGCTGCACCATACCGACCCTAAGGTACAGAAAACTCCTTGGGGGGAAAGGATTGGTGTCTCAGCTATATGCTGCACCATACCGACCCCAAGGTCCTGCAGGCCGCCTATGGAAAGAACTAGTGTCACAGCTATATGCTGCACTAATTCACCCCCAAGGTCCTGCAGGCTTCTTGTGGGAAGAGCTGGTGTCTCAGCTATATGCTGCACCACGCTAACCCCAACCAATTTCTTGCAGGTTGAATTGGTGTCACAGCTGTATGCTGCACCATACCGCCTCGAAGGTTTAACCAAATTCTTGCAGGATGAATTGGTGTCACAGCTATATGCTGCACCATACCGCCTCGAAGGAGTCGCACTCCAATCAAAATGCAAAAGGATGAACATTCCATCCAAAACTTGACTCTGCTTAACTCCCAACGTTTTACGGAGTACATGAGAAACAAACTCAAGCACTACCCAACAAGTTCAAGTAAGTTCAATACTTGTAAAATTGTGCTTCATTGAAATTCCTAAGGGGCAACTCCGCCTCCTTACGGAATACAACTTCATTGAAATTCCTAAGGGGCAACTCCGCCTCCTTACGGAATACAACTTCATTGAAATTCCTAAGGGGCAACTCCGCCTCCTTACGGAATACAACTTCATTGAAATTCCTAAGGGGCAACTCCGCCTCCTTACGGAATACAACTTCATTGAAATTCCTAAGGGGCAACTCCGCCTCCTTACGGAATACAATTTCATTGAAATTCCTAAGGGGCTACTCCGCCTCCTTACGGAATACTATTTCATTGAAATTCCTAAGGGGCTACTCCGCCTTCTTACGGAATCCATTTCATTGAAATTCCTAAGAGGCCACGCCGCCTCCTTACGGAATCCAATTCCCTTTAAATTCCTAAAAGGCCACTCCGCCTTCTTACGGAATCTATTTCATTGAAATTCCTAAGAGGCCACGCCGCCTTCTTACGGAATCCATTTCATTGAAATTCCTAAGGGGCTACTCCGCCTTCTTACGGAATCTATTCATGGAAATTCCTAAGAGGCCACGCCGCCTTCTTACGGAATCCATTTCATTGAAATTCCTAAGGGGCTACTCCGCCTTCTTACGGAATCTATTCATGGAAATTCCTAAGGGGCTACTCCGCCTTCTTACGGAATCTATTCATGGAAATTCCTAAGAGGCCACGCCGCCTTCTTACGGAATCCATTTCATTGAAATTCCTAAGGGGCTACTCCGCCTTCTTACGGAATCTATTCATGGAAATTCCTAAGACGCCACGCCGCCTTCTTACGGAATCTATTCATGGAAATTCCTAAGACGCCACGCCGCCTTCTTACGGAATCCATTTCATTGAAATTCCTAAGAGGCCACGCCGCCTCCTTACGGAATCCAATTCCCTTTAAATTCCTAAGAGGCCACTCCGCCTTCTTACGGAATCTATTTCATTGAAATTCCTAAGAGGCCACGCCGCCTTCTTACGGAATCCATTTCATTAAAATTCCTAAGAGGCCACTCCGCCTTCTTACGGAATCTATTCCTTGGAAATTCCTAAGAGGCTACTACGCCTCACTATTAAAATCATTTCAACGAAATTCCCACGAGGTTACGACGCCTCACTATTAAAATCATTTCAACGAAATTCCCACGAGGTTACTACGCCTCACTGTTGAAATTACTTCAGTTAAATTCTCAAAAAGGCCATTCCGCCTCGTTATACTTAGTCATATTTCATTAAGTCCTCAGATAAATATTCCGCCTTCTCAATATCATTATACAAGGCATAAATACGACGGACTTAAACACTACATCTATGAACAAGTATACATTTGCAGGAAATATACTTTATTAATATTGTCAAGAATTGATAAAAGTCCAGAGCCTATCCTGGAACAAGGCAATATTAACAAAATTCAAAAAATAAAAGCTGGCGAAAGGTCTCAGGAGCTGGTCTTTAAGGGTTGGACGGCGTCCCTTCTTGTTGGACAGAGGTGGTTTGACCTTCACCAGGTTTGCTTAAACTCTGAGAGGGAGGCAAGTCCGCCAAAACATATTCGTCATTGGGCGCAGGAGCATGACCCCCTTGAACAGGCACCATCAATTCTCCATGGATGAATTCATAATAAGGATGAATGCCTGTGGTGGTTAGAGCAACACCTGGATTGCGGTAACGGAGTTGACGAACAGCCATGCTGAAAGCATCATCAATCGCTGCCTCAGCCGCATCCAGCGTGGATTGTAAATCCTTGTCAAGCTTTTCATTGACGGCCTCAGAGGTAGTTTTTTCAGCTTGCAACACTTCAACCTGTTTTTCAAGGTTAGTGTACGCAGTAGCTGCTTGGTCTAACTCCGCCACCCAGGTATCTTCAGCAGTGGCCTTATCAAGTTCAAGAAAAATCAACCTCTGCTGGAGCTCACTTGCATCCTCGCCCAATTTTTGTTTCTGCTGAATTAAATCTGAAATCTGTTGTTTTAGCAGATTATTGTCAGCCCTCACCTGGGTCAGGCCACTCACCTCCTCGCCCAGTTTTTTGTTTTGCTCTTTTAAGCCGGAGACCTGCTTCTCCAGCAAAGCTTTATCAGCTCTCACCCGAGCCAGCTCCTCCTCCAGCTTTTTGGTGTTGGCATCGGCGGTGTCCAGATGCTTGTCCTTGGCCTTGATCACCTCGGACAACTGCTCATTGTCATGCTCCAAGCTACGAATCTTTTCCACTGACTCGTGGTAAGACGCTTGGAACATGTTCGCCTCAGCAGCAACCTCAGCTATCCGGGGAACAGAAGCCAAGAAACCATCTAATTCAGAAAGGTGCCACCTCGCAGCTGCGGCAGCCTCCGGTACCTCCTCGAAGTCGATGTCGGGGCGGAGAATGAATTCTGGGTCACGCCTCTCTGACTGGCGGAATCCCGTATTTGTAAAGTATAAGAAGGGATTCAAGCGAGACCCCGCCTCAGGCAAAGAAACAAGCCGCCTAGATGTTTCCCCTGGTACATCAATGGGAAAAACGGCCGTCCTTCGGGCGGTCAAGCTCAAGGCGGGATCCTCAGACGGGCGGACTGGAGAGATTTGAATTCCCTCTGTCTGGTCCCCCATTTCCTGGCCAGAAGCAGCTTGAAGTCCCTCCGCTTGCTCCCCCTCGATATCTTCTTCGAAAATGCCTTCGGCTCCGCCCATATCAGCAGAAGTACCCACAACAGGTACTTCCGGAGTCTCCTCCAAATCAATGGCGGCATCGATTGATGTCCCCGCCTCAGCCCTCTTCTTGCCCTTGGTCCTCCTTCTTTGCAAAGGCTGGAGGTCTATTTCCTCTTCTTCTTCTTCAGCAGCTTCTGGTTCTTGGCGTTTTTTAGAACGCCTTTCAACAGTAGCTGCTGAAGATCCTGCACCACCTTCAAAATTTGCTATGTTGGTGGAGGCAGGGAAGGGAAGGGTCTTTGTGAGAGCAGCAGTCAAACTCCTCCTGGGCTGCACATTATTCTCCGCGTTCCTTTCCCTGCGGCTCATTTGCATCTGCTTAATACGGTCCATCCCAGGGAACTCCGCGATTTCTCCTGCAAAATAACAAGATGAAGATTCAGTTAGAAAATGCAAGGTAGAGGAAACACTCAATCACATTGCAAATTGTTCATAATATTACTCAAATATCCTTGAGCATCCCGCCCAAGCAGCCTTCGGCAAAGAATCAGCTTGTGGACGGAGTTGTACTCCTTTAAAATCCGGAGTACTTCCACAGACGCCGCCGATAGAGCACCCTCTTCAACCTCATACGCTCGTTTGGTTAAGAGAAAATGCTCATGCGTCCATGCCACTGGGAATTTGTCAACACCCTCCTTATTCCGCCAAAAGACAGGTTTGCCCTTCCTGACGGATACCTTCACGAAACTCATCCTGAAATGAAGTCCGCCTTCTTTGGCGGAGTCAGCAAACGCCTTAAAATTCAAAATCTTTGGCTCCGCCCGGAGAGTCACAAAACCCATGCCGCCGGTTTTCGTATTTACTCTCCTCATAATGCGGCAGAAGGAGAAAAACAACGCCACCGTAGGCGTAAACCCCAAATGTTCAGCCATCACCTCAAAACTGCGAACTATTCCCCAACCATTCGGATGCAGCTGGGAAGGGGCACAATCCAAAAACCTAAGCACACCCATCTGGAATTTATTCAATGGGAAGCGCACCCCTAACTGGGTGAATAGAATATCGTACATATATATGGTACGATTATCCTGAGGACGATGGCACACCCGTTCATACGTCTTGGGTGAACGGACGATGAACCTATCCTCATACTTCTCGTCTTTCCATACCGGAACAGACAACTCCACTACCCCTCCGCTTGTCGTCGCATGTCGCGAGGAAGCATCCTTGACATCTTCCTCAACCCAACAGTAAGGGTCATTCTCAAGTGTTTTCTCCCAATCCAACCCATGCAATACAACATTTCTGCACTCTGCCATAGTCAGCACTTGTGTATGGGAAACACCTCCTGACACAAATGAATGTACAGCATTACTAAAGTACTCCACGCTGCTATAAAACGTCGAGTCCCTCCCAGTATAAAAAGCATCATCTCCACTCTCAATGTCAGAAAACATGGGACGAACAGAAACCCTAGAACGTGACCCTGCCCTCTTTCCTCTCATCTTCCTTTTTACAAACACACAATAAGGGGAAACAAAGCTAACCCAAAGGAAATGAAGAAGCAAAGAAGAAGAAGAAGCAAGTACCTTAAGCTTCTGAAAGATAGAAGAACTCCAAACACCAATAAACTCGCAAGAGAGTAGCAAAAACTCTTTCAGCAAACAAATACAAAGAGAGAGATGAAACAAAACATTCCCCTTCTGAAAGTTTACCTATTTATAGGCATGGCTTGGGGGGAAAATAAGCGAATCATCAGGTATCTCGAAGATGTGTTTGCAGCCGTCAGATAAATCTTATCAACGGTTCTAAAAAACTTATGCGTTTACAACCGTTGGATTTACCCCACTGACGGTTCCTTTTTTACTGAAATCAATAGATATATCTAAGGGCAGATATTCCATGGGCCACGTTTTCAAAATCCAAGGCCCACGGTAATAACCTCGAAAACGGTTCTCAATTGCCATCACGCGCATTTATGTCCCATCATTAGAATGGCAACCGTTACGAGGGCATACGTGGCAATAGGAGACTGAAGAACAAAAAAAAAAAAAAAACGTGGTTTCGAGGCGCATTAATGACAGGCGTGACAAGTGATGACAGCTAATAAATGCACGAAAGCACTTGTCCACAAATCCTGAACTGGCAAATGCCGCCTAAACCCATGCCTACAAAAGCTAAACTTAAGTGTTGTAGCTTATTAAAGTGACTCCGCCAGTCACTATAACAAGCTAGGGGGCATATGATCCGGTCCTAACACCGGCCCCCAAGAGCATGGCTTCAATGCCCTGCCAGATCAGCATTTGGAATAAAGAGAAGTATTTTTCAAATACACTACAAATACAATACGGGGTGCACACCGCCAGGGCAAGTAACGCCGCCAAGGTTCATAACTCCGCCCAGGCACGTTACCCCGCCAAGGAACGTAACTCCGCCCAGGCATGTTACTCCGTCAAGGAATGTAACCTCGCCAAAGTTGTTACTCCGCCAAGCCATAGGCTCAACTCAGGCGGAATACTGAATTTCCCACACTGCGTAGCGAGCCCATACTCACAACCCCGGCACGAGATTGACTCTGTCTTGAGAGGTTAATAATGGGAATCACGCTGTCACGCATAAAGGGAAATAACAATAAAATATTGAAGCACTAACGCTTTCCAGACAAGTTGTGATACCTACTACAATAATGGTGCTAGTAAACGGCGCAGGGACCCACTACCTTTTCAGCATTATGCCTGGAGACAAGGAGCGGGTCCTACCAATAATGCAGCACCCGTGACAGGTATATAAACCTCTCTTGAAAAGGTATAAGGGATCTTTTTCCCATTCTCTGAACCTTACACTCTCTTACTTGCATGATTCTCTCTGACTGTCTTTCTAAGTCTCTAAGTATTCTGAAATACTGACTTGAGCGTCGGAGAACGATTGCAGGTACCATCCCCAATCGGGTCAAGGCAACGTAGATCCCGTCAGGCGGACTGTGACACCGCCCCAGAGTACATTGCACTCCGTCTCAGCATACAAAGACTCTCCGTATTTACATTTATATGCACATTGCTTTGTATCAAAAACACATTTATATGTATATTTTGAGTTGTTCTACAAGCATACTTCTACACCCCCTGTAAAGAACAGTTCACCTCCCAAACTACATGATGATCCCCTAAGGTACCACAATCCTAGGTTTATGGTTCCTATTAAGTAACGCATTATTCTTTTTACCGCCTTAAGGTGTGATTCTTTAGGATTAACTTGAAAGCAAGCACACAAACATACGCTAAACATAACGTCTGGTCTAATAGTAGATAAATAAAGTAGGGATCCGATCATACCTATATATTGCTTGACATCAACAGATTTGCCTACTTCATCCTTGTCCAAATAGCAGGTAATGCTCATACGCATTGAAATTTTTTTGGCATTTTCCATTTCGTATCTTTTTAGCAACTCTTTGAAATACTTAAAATTGATTGATAAATATTCCATCATTGTTTTTTTTATTTGAAGGCCAAGGAAGAAATTTAATTCTCCCATCATAGACATTTCAAACTCATTTTGCATGATTTTTGAAAAATTGCTATGCCTTTTAACAAATAAGGTAGTGTCTGTAACGCCCTCAGTTACACCTTAATAAATATTAGAAAAATTCGTAATTTTTTTACTAAAGATATGATTGTTAAAAAGAAACTATTGGAATAAATTACATACATCATTTCTGAAATACCTCATAAATATTATTAAAACTGTGTAAAGTAATTTTACATTCATCCGAAAAAAATAAATATTAAACATTATAAGAAAGAGAGGAAACTTCATGGCCCAGAAGCAGTTACTTAATAACATTATTGGACCACGGTATTCATACCGAGCTCCCTTTCTAGAATGTGCTATATTCACTGCCGAGATTCTTCGATCCTTCCCTCTGAACCATCAATTTAAAACATATGAAACAAAAACACGGAGAAAGGAGTGAGAAACAGAATATAATATTCCTAAATGGGGCATAAGAAATAAATGGTTTTCACAAACTAATATATAATAATATCAATCACAATCACATGCACAATCAATTATGAATGCATGAATGTTATGCAATATCTGCATCATAACTTACCTATATATGTGGGCCTTTAATTTTTAATTTGTACTAGGTCAACCAGGAGTTTACACTATTTTATAAGTCCGGATAATAATAATAATATGAACAGCTCAACTGACATGGAAATACTTAGAGACTAGTTAGATTGGGAAAGTTTTTATTGTGAAAGTACCCGACACTAGGGAGCTACCCCAGGTCCCCTGAAGCACCCTTTCACACCCTCTCATCCCAAGGCTCGTAATTAAGCCTCCTCTAATATATCATCGGTTTCTATAATTCCTCCCCAGACAATATTATTTTGTTTCACTTTAATGATTTATGATGCATGAACTACTCGCGTATTTAGTTGGTTAAGGCTTTTAGAAACTTAATTATTAAATACCTTAAATGTTTACAACATCATTTTAATAAACTATATATTTTCTCAATTCTCTGAATTTCTCTCCCACGGAAATAAATTTGGTATAGTTTTCGAATCTCACTGAAATTGAGTTTCTAAGCCTTAAATATTTCAAAACTTTTCATATAAAATTTTATATAATCTTTCTCAAATTGAATCTTAACAAGATCGAATTAAAAAAATCTCAATTATTTCCAAATATCTTTAGTTATTAAGTTGGAAAATAAAATAATTTTCTTTTGAAAATTTTATTTAATTAAAAAAGAATAATCTTTAAATCATTAACCAAAAATACTTAAAATTATAAAAAAAATTTAGTTCAAGATTTAATTATCTCAACTTGTTATAAATTATTTTTCATAAAATGTCTTCTTTCTAAAATAAATACTATTTTTTTATTCTAAATATAAAAGTAAAGTTAATAAAAATAATTTTTAAGAAGAAATAAAAGATTTAAAATAATAAAAATTTAAAGAATAAGGTATGAAAATTCTTACTGAGTTTTAGCTTTTCGTCATGCTTGCTATATGTTCAACTTCATATCACAAGATCATCAATCATAATCAAATATTATCAATCACAATATCATCAATCACAACCAAAAAAATGTCAATCACAATCAAATAATATCGATCAAATTAAATATCATCAATAATAATCAAATACTAATAATTATAATCAAATCAATTAAATATAATTCAAATTTTAATGGTTATTTAAATTATCAAAATTGATTTTGAGTTTTTATAGTCCATTCCTTGCATAGGTCTATGTAAGTTCATATAATCCAGTCCTTGCATAGGTATAATTCAGTCCATATAGGTCAAATTAGTCCAAGTCCTTGCATAGGTTCAGTCCAAGCCGTATAGGTTAGTCCAGGTCCTTGCATAGGTATGTCAGAGTTAGTTACATCATATATTTAATTTAAAATTTATTACAAAAATTTAAGTTAAAATGTTAATATTTTAAAATAATAATATTATCAAATTTAAAAGGAGTAGGGGACTCCTCCCATTATTCTTATATCTTTTCATATTATATTCTTATCTCACTCCCCCTTACCTCTTGTATCCTGATTCGTTATTGAAGATCCGTATGCGTCTCGTCTCCGAGTTCTAAAACATACCAATTTTATTTTAATATAGTTATAAGATAAAAATTAAGATTTATACTTAAAACAAAAATAGTAAATTTTGAATAGTGAATTGTGAATCATGAATAGTAACAGTAAATAGCAAATCGTATATAGTAACGGTAAATAGTAAATCGTAAATAGTAACAGTAAATAGTAAAACGTGAATAGTAATAGTAAATAGTAAAACATGAATAGCAAAGGTAAATAGTAATAGTAAATAGTAATTTACTATTTAAATTATAATTTACTATTGAAATAGTAATTTACTATTTAGAATAGTAACTTAAAATAATGTTATTTCCAGTATAATAATAGATTTCTAAAAACGATATGAAAATAACCCTAAAAATATAAAAAAAGGTATTCTTACCTTATTATTTTGGCAGAACCTCTTTCTTTTGGAAAATATCTTCCTCTCTTCACTTAGCACTCTCCTCCCAGCACTATTAACTTTTCAATTTTCGACGAGAAACTCGGTGCCTCGCCCCTCTATTTATAGCAAAATAAGTTACTGTGCATTTGAATATTTTATTATAAAAATACTGTACAAGAATTGAAAATTTCATATAGATTACTGAAAATTTCATAAATGCATAGTAAATTTTCCCGTGAGTGTGGATGAATTATGAGGGGAGGTGCAAATAGTAATTTAGGGGGTGGTACAAATAGTAATTTAAGGGGTGTAAATAGTAATTTTTTATTTTTTAAATAATTATTATTTTTTAAATTTATTTTTTTATTTTTTTATAAATTCCAGAAAAATATACTAATCAAAAACTTCTAAAGGTCTATGGTCAAATTCCATCAAGATTTTAATATAAAATTTTTTGTAATAAATAAAAATAAAAATAAGGGTGTTATAGTGTCAACATTTTCTCTAGTAAAATTATTTTCCAAGAGATATTTGTTCAATCGTTCATACCAAGCCCTACGGGCTTACTTCAAGCCATATAAGGCCTTTTTTCAATTTAAAAACATGATTGGGCAATTCAGAATTTTTAAAACTAGGAGGTTGATCTACATATACTTCTTGAATAAGGCCATTCAAGAAAGCACCTTTTACGTCCATTTGATGAAGTTTAAAATTCATTATAGATGCAAAAGCAAACAATATCCAAACAGCTTCTAGTCGTGCTAAGGGTAATAAGTTTCTTCATAGTTTATTCCTTCTTCTTGGTTATATCCCTTAGCTATAAGTCTAACTTTATTTCTAATTACTATTCCATTTTCATCTAGTTTGTTTCTAAAGACCTATTTAGTTCCAAATAATAGGATAATTGCTAGGTCTAGTTACTAGTTCTCATCTTGATTTCTTTCAAACTAGTTTAATTCCTCTTGCATGACAATTATCCAATGCTCATCAATTACGACTTTATTTATATTTTTAGGTTCAATTAATGATACAAAAGTCATGTTATTGCATGCATCTTTAAGCGATTTTTGAGAAGTTACCCTTTTTGATATATGACCAATGATGTTGTCAATGGGGTGATTTTTTTGAGAATCTTCATTCCTTAGGAAGATCAGGAATTCTTTGATGTGTGTCTTTGTTAAGATCAACTCCTTTGGATTAGTCTTCTTCTTCGTTGGTGTTGGATTTTTCCATCATATCTATGAGATATCAATGAATTCTTCTCTAGGTTTCAAGAGGTTAGTTTCATCAAGAGCCACATGAACCAATTCTTTTATAGTCATTGTTCTTTTATTATAGATTCTAAAAGCTTTGCTATGCGATGAATATCTAAGGAAAATTTCTTCATTTGATTTAGCATCAAATTTTCCTAGATTCTCTTTACCATTGTTTAAAACAAAACATTTGCAACAAAATATGTGAAGATGGGAGATGTTAGGTTTTGTACCTTTATATAATTCATAAGGAGTTTTCTTTAAGATTGGTCTTATTAAGGCCCTATTCATTACATAACAAGCAGTATTTACAATGTTTGCCAAAAATATTTAGAATTTTCTCTTTCTACCATTCCATTTTGTTGTGGAGTTTTTGGAGCAAAAAAATTATGATCTATTCCATATTTTTCACAAAAATTATTAAAGGATTCATTTTCAAATTCACCACCATGATCACTTTTAATAGAGATAATGTTCTCATTTTTATGCATAATTCCTCATTAATAGACACTTTAAAGTAACGAATAATGCGAGTAATAAGTGCAACATAAGGAAGAGGGGCATTGGGTTTGAGAGCTTTTTTCATACGGTAATGAATAAGACAAGCCCAATTGAGAGGGCAAACAGTGAGAAAGGACCACATGAGAACAATGTCTTCTTACGTTAACTGAGCTAGATTAGTGGTGTGAGGGAGAAGGATTCGAGCAATGATGCAATGCATGAGATAACAACTAAAGGTTAGAGGTGTCCACTAAGATCATCATTTCACTACAAATTAATTTACGAGCCTTAATGTTATTAAATTCATTAGCCTCCCAAAAAGAACCTTCGATTTTAAGTCCCACCACTCAAACTAAGTCATACAACTCACAAAAGGAAAAACTAAAAGTACAGTTAGGGTTAAAACATCCTCAAAGCCATTTACGGAGAAAATATGGGTTAGAGGTGATTATTTTTGCCAATGTGGAGACCCCTTGTATAAAAGACCCAAATAAGTCATGTATAAAATGGTTAACCAAATTGTTAAATGAATGACCGAGTGGTATCATAGAGGGAACAACATGTCACCTTTCCTGAAAATATATCTTGGCATGCATTGTTAATTGAGTCATACTTCTTTTATTTGTATTGTTAGATTTAAGATAACATAATAAAATCAAGTGTTGATAAAAGTAGGAAATGAATAATGAACTAACCTCCCCATCACACTAAAACTCACCTACACAATGAACAAATATTCAATACATGGATCGCCTAACTTTGTGCTCCAAATTTATAAAATCCGAACATAGGAAAGGGGAGAGAATCCCTATTAGAGCTGTCAAAACGGGTCAACCGGGTTGAAATTTTTTGTAACCGAACCCAACCCGGCTCACTTTATTGAGCGAGCCAATTTTCTCAACCCAACCCAATCCACCAACTCACTAAGTAACTTACGAGTTGGCCCACCTTTTTAAAAAATAAAAATCAAATAAAAAATATGAAAATGCAAAAAAAAAAATTCTCACATTCCAATACCAATTTTTTTTTTTATTTTTCTAACATTCCAATACTAATCAAAAATAGAAAAATGTCAATTCATTAATCTATAACCGATATAAAACAAAACTAAATAATTCCATAGTTTAACTTCAAAATAATATTAACTTGTGGGCTAACCCGATTCATCACGGGTTTAGCCCACCATGAGCTGGATTGAGTAGACTGAGCCAAAAAAAGCTTTACTTTGAAAATGAGTCATTTTTTCAATCCAACTCACCTAAAACCCACCTGAACCAGATTGACTTACGAGTTGGAACCCATTTTGACGCCTCTAATCTCTATGCAAGAAATGAAACAATGATTCTCCATTAAGCTAACAGATTTTTTTGGTTCGATATACCTTATAGAAAACCCAGCCATTCAAAACCACTTTAAATGACAAAAATTTAACGAGAATGCATTCCCAAGGATTCTGTACGCTGATCAATTTGCTTAGTGGTCCATGTATTAACCTTTTTTAAAATATGCCTTTATACTGTCAGGTTAATTGCATATTAAAAATCGATTCTTTAGCATATACAACCCTACACACAATAAAAAAAAGTAAGTTCAATACAATTTCTAACTAAAAAAAATTCGGTTTTTTATTCCTCATCGTGAATTATAATTTTTTATATTAAAACTAATGTTAAAACTTGCGTTAAAAGTGGTTAAGAAAAAAAAATCTGTTTAATGTCTTATTCTGTACATGCTTTGGAGATTAGAAACCCCGATCAATTTATAACGAGGGAAGCATCTGAGAAGTAACGCTCTAATGTAAAAGAATTTGGAATAATTATTTTTTGTCTGGGATGAAAATTCTAGGAACGCAGACAAGACAAGCACACTTCGCAGTACATACGCACATAAATACACGTATTGTTTATTGTTTCAGTTTTTTTATTACCCTTTTTTTTCATCGGTCTGGGGAACGAGGAATTCTAAATGACCCAAATACTCTTAAGTTAAAGGAGGTCTTTAATACTCTTCTCAAAATACTATTATAATAATCATTGCAAATTTGCAATCATAATCCGATAGTACTTTTTTTTTTGTCAAAATAATCCGATAATACTTACTTACGTAGTAGCACAACATTAGACTAACAGCTCGTTTGAGGTACATTCTCAACGGAGCTTTTTTCTATTTTTCTCCGTTAAATGAAAGTAGGATTTTGATCTTACAGGTTAGTAGAGTTCTAATTATCTTAAACAACGTAAAAAATTAATATCAACCTTTAAATTTTTCATTTCAACTTAACTCCGTTTACCGACATAAAACAAATCCTAGTCAGTTTCGGCCCTCAAACCTTGAAACGACACTAGATATAATAGCGAGAACTATTGTCCGGTGTATGTAAAGCTTTTAATATACTATACGGTAATTTTCACACCCGTTTTAAAGATAATCGATTTAAAATAATTTTTATTAGTGTTTTCCAACTAGTGCAGAAAATACCGAAAATAACACTTAGAGAGGGGGATCAACAGCCTTTGCAGAGGATCCAATCACGTAATTTTCAATGCATCCCAAGAAAAATTTTAAAAACTAGGGATTTCTTTATCATAATAATTAATAGGAATTCCTAATAATTTATCAACCTCGTTGCCTTGTTCTGTTGGTATGGAATCGTTCAGCAGCAAATATAAAACGTAAACAACGAAAAAAGGACGGGTCAGGGTATGAAAAGAATCGAAAGTTATGAAGAAAGCAATCGAAGGCCACAAAAAATGTGTTGACCAAACCATTCTCGTGACAGATTAAAATACTTTGAAAATGTAACTTACAGGAAAACTCTTCTTATGTCTATAGAAAAATATACTCTTTGAGAATCAAATGCTTTGTAATCTGAAGGAACCATCTCTAGTAAAGACTTCGTGTAACATTATTTCAACCCCAACCATAGCTGGAAAGAAATTAAAATTTATTATTTTCATCTAACAATATTGAAATTTGTATCATAATCATTCATTTATCTTTATAATGCATGCCACATCATTTCAACTATAAACCAAACCAACAAACTTTGAAAGTCAACCCAAATCACCTACCAAATGCCACCATTGAGAACAATAGCCCCAAAAAAATTGCTTTGCCATTGACTGCAAAACCAAAAACAAAGTACCAACTTGCCTCTTGAAATCATGGTTATCATGTCATAAACCGTGTGCTAACCGGCGAAGTTTAACAACTAGGCAACCTCCTTCAGTAAGTTAAGGGACATGCATACGTAGTATTTATTATGGCTTGTAAAACAATGAAAAATTTATGATGAAATTTCCTATTAAATCTGACAAATTTTAAGAGCAGGATGAGATGTTCAGTAGAAATCACTAAAGCACAAAGCATATAATATAACAAATGCATTAGCTATGCCTAGGGTACTTTCAGAAATCCTTAATCATCAATTAGTGTCTCTGAAATCTTAAGCATCACAATGGTAGAGCATTTACAGTTATTTAGATGGAGAGAAATCTTGCAACTAGGACTGTAAACTCTCATTATCCATGAGTAAAGATTTACAAAATGGCCAAACCACTGAAATGCTTCAATGACGGATGAAACAGTTGGTTGTTGCAGCAGCACTAGTAACATATTATGGGAAGTAGTTTTTCGTAAGTTGTGATTAATAACTCTTCCCTTACTCCAAGACATCACATTCATTTATTACTCCTGTACCCAAAATTTAAATGAGCATAAAGCAGTACCAATCACATGATGCAGGGTCCTGTACCCAATTTGTCCCACATATCTTGTGAAGAATTAGCAAAATGCAGACAATTTCAGACTAAACCATCCGTCCCCTTTCATTTCAACCTACCCAATCTTGAAAGTAAACGATGCATCAAATATTCCTTAAAAGTCACAACCCTAACAGTAACACAAAGACCAGGCTCCAAATATTAAAAGAGAAAGGAAGACGGGGAGAGGGGGGAAGTCAAAAATGGGAGAAGTAAAGAATCCCCAATTACAGATGCTTGTCCTAAAAACACTCAGCATTACATTCTTAAATATCAAACAACAGCAATGCAAAAAATTATTTAAAAGAACAACAAAAATTGATAGAAAATTGGAGTAAAAGGACAAGAAGAACATAGAATCATATAAACATAAATAACAAGTTTAGGTATATTTACAACCGGTGTATGTGAGGGTGAAAAGTGTTTTCCTGCAACCTTTTATGTTCAGATCAAAGGAATGATTTATTAATTTTACTAAGTAAGTGTTTCTGGCATTTTCAATTTTGGTATTTCGCTTGTACTTTGTAGCCGTCTGAACATCCTTTGTTGAAAACTTTCATCATTTGTTGTTCTTCAGCATACATACATCAAAACTTCAGGATATTATAAATATCAAGAATAGAGCACAGATTTTCATCCATTAGGAATTTATTTCATACATGCTTATATCCAAGAACAATCCAAAGTCCAGATGTAGATATAGTTGCATAACATAATGATGATGGATATAAAACTATATGCTCAAAATGTACACGTGAGTCACAATTGAAGAAAACAAGAGTTTACTAGCATGAAAAGTGTAGGAATAACTGGTTTCTTAACAGAGAGTAAAAGGGTAAAAGTCAACATCCTAAGGTTAAACATACCTTGCAACCAAAAGAATTATGATCTCCAATTAACCTAAACATTGTTTAATAAACAATAATAGCAATGAGCCTTCTGGTCAAAAACAACCATCATTGGCAATTATGGCTTGATGAAACAGTTTTAGAAGATATGCTTCCTAAGTCACAAGTCTTCAAATATTAGCCAACAAATTCTAGCATGTAAGTAAGACCTTTTTCTTAAACTTCATAAATTGCACATAAATGTTTTGATTGAGGAAAAAATACAGAGTAACAGAGTGAAAGAAAAATTTAAAGTTTGAAATTTTATCTTCATTTCAAACATTCATTTAACAAGTGACACTACCTTTTACCTGGGCTACACATTCATTGACACTAAAATCTCAATGCAGTGCTCTTTAGATAGAAGTACAACCTACATACAAAAGGAAAGATGTATCTAGAAAACAAACATGGAAATTCGAATCAAGAGCTTAAGTTAAACCTAGTATAGCAGAACAGCAAGGAAACTAGGATTGATTTTCAACCATGAAGCACTACAATTCAAGGGATGGACGATCACCTTTCCCTTTAGAACAGCTAAGTTAACACTTAACACCACAGAGCTAGCCCATAATCATCATTATTCAATATACAAGATACATAAAAAAGAACCCTATCACATTCACAAAAAAAATTATATTTTTTTTACCCCATTTTGTACAGAGGACCCACCCAACAACAAGGCAGAGCCAATAAACCCAAACCAAAAAAAGAACTCACCTCCACAGAGGAGACAAACAAATGTTACTTATCAAAACTGAACACTTTCCAGTTTCCACTACCATCATCATCACCTTACTCGATGGTGATTGTTGTTGTTGTTACCACGCAGAACCCGAATCAAATTGGAGGCATTTTTCCTCACTTTCTCATTACCATCTTCAATCAACCCAACAGAAGCTTCTAGAGCCCCTTCTTCCATAGCTACCAAAGCCATTTGGTGGCTATATAAACAAAGCGAAGTGAGTGCAAACAGTGCATACTGAACCCCTCTGGAACTTCCATTCCTCAAAACCCGACACAGAATCTTAACACACCCATCACAACCTTCCATTTCCTCTCTCCCTTCCTTACACTTCGCCAAAACGCCAATAACCTCAACACCCCTTTCAAGCCCACAATCAACGTTCCTCAGCAAAATCGGAACCGCGCCGCACTCCACCGCTCTTCTCCGGTTATCCGGAAAAGAGCACAGCGCGTAAAGCGCCGTGGCCGCTTCTTTCCTCTCCCTCCCCTTCCCGTCCCGCAGAATCGCCACCAGAGCTCCGATCGCCGCCGGGAACGCGCCGATCGTCGCCTTGTTCACCTCCACGACCGCGAGGCTCGTGATTATCGTCGCCGCCACCGCGCGGCAGTCCGGAGACGCGCCGCGGAGGAGGACAGCGACGACGCGCGCCACGACGCCCTCGGCGACGAGGCCGACTTTGGAGTCGTCGTCAAGGGTGAGATTTAGGAGCAAGGGGAGGGCCGTCTCCTGGAGGAGGGGATCGTCGACGGCGTCGAGGACGGCGGGGACGGCGCCGGAGTCGGCGAGGCGGCGGCGGAAGGATGAGTCGCGCTTGGAGAGGCGCGTGAGGTGGGTGAGCGCGTCGATTTTGGAATCGGAGGATGAAGATGGAGAAGTTAGGGTTGAGATTAGGGTTTCGGGTTGGGAAATGTTTTGGTGGAGAGGGGAAAGAAGAGTGAAGTTAGAGATGAGGCTACGAAGCGCGTGGTTGGGGATAAGTGAAGGGTGGTGAGGGAGGGGTAGTCTGGTAATTGGACATGTTCTGTGGCCAGCGTCGAGCCAACGTTGGATAGAGGAACGGTCGAAGGTGTGACCCGAAGAGAGGATGACAGGGTCCGACATTATTTCTAGTGAAATTGGACACTTGAAGTGGTCGGGGAGATGTGTGGCCATTTCCAACCTTAAGAATGATTGCCAAATAGAAGCTTCCAGAATGATGTTCCCGTGTTCTATGGGTCTCCGTGTGTCTTCCTCTGTGACTGTGTCGGAAAGAGGGTTTATGAGGTTTTTGAAGCCTCTACGAATTTGCTTCCGTTCCGCCATTGTTCCCTTTTTAGCTTCGTCGGGTACGGGGATTTTCTCTCTCGGACGATAATACCCCCGTCAAACACATTAATATCCACAGAGTGGATTCCATGATTTTGGATTGTTGTTCGATAACTTTGAATTATTTATTCGTGTTTTTGTTTTAATATATATCTATGTTTACGTGTTTACTTGTGCACGTTTAATTTATAGCTTAACTAAATATTTGCATATTTATTCTGGTTGTAAAATACATTAAAGGGTCACGAGTAAGATTAAAATATATTTTGTCATATTTGCTTTTCAGTTTTATTTTATTTTAAGTTTGTGAAATAATGAAATCATTTTCCTTTATTAAATAAAGATATTTTGGTTATGATATTAAGTTAAAGATGGTTGGTTCCTATAGTTTTATGGGAGATAATTATTGTGGTTGTGCAAGATATGTAACATTCTATGAGAAATAAATAAAAAAAAGGTGCCTAGGATAAACATGATTATCGGTTTATTTTAGACATTTTTCATGATATTGGTGTTCCGTCTAATCTTGTGAATGTTGTTTGATGTTGTATTTCTTCTCATGTGCAAGTTTTGTGGAATAGGGAGACGAGTGAGTTTCGACCAAAAAAAAAAAAGGGAGACGAGTGAGTCTTTCCTTCCAGAAGATCATGGAAAGCTAGTAATGCTTTTGGTTTTACTCTAAGTGAAGATCTTGGAATATATCTTGATGTTCCGCTTTTCAATTTAGGATGACTAAAGGAAAGTTTTTTTTTTTCCTTTTGGATCAGGCACAAAAACATATTAGTTTTTTAAAAGACAGATTTTTATCTTTTGCGGGTAGATTTACCTTAATAAATGTGTTTTTAGTTATTGGTAAGTGTTAAAAGAATATGTAAAATTTTAAGGACCCTTCAAAAGTTTTGATTACGATAAAAATATTACATTATTTGTTGGATTAATATTTTAAGATTGTCTAAATTCAAAATGTAGATATTACGAAGTACAAGTCAAGAAACAATAAGTATTGAAAAGTTGTTTTAATGTTTGAATAACTCAGACACTTTAAAAACTCAACTCAGACGCCCTTTAAGGAAGACAATAAATACAAGTCACGACCAAAACTTGTACTTCTATGTTTATTTATAACCGTTCTAACTTAAAGTATGATTATTTATCTACTTCAAACATTAAAAGGACTACCTAAACAAAAAGAACATCCTACTAATGTACTAAAATGAAAAAGTTAGACAGTCAAGTTGATATAAAGACTAACTAAGGACAAATATGTTTTCTAGGAATCTCAGAAGCTCTGTCTAGCTATCATTGTGCCCTTAGATAAAGGCTCTAAGTTTCTCAATATCTTTCTCCAAGAAACCTATATATAGAAGTTAATTCTAAGAGTGCAATATAACCAATTCAATACATCTTACAACTCTTATATGTTTTATACAAGCAATGTCATATTCTTTTGTTCTTTCTTGTAAAAAGAAATTCTTAGAGCTTTGTCTTTGTTTAATATCCTAAACAATTGGTTTAGTTTTGTAAGCTTACACCCCTAAGATATTTGTAAAGACTTAGAAAATCTCTCTTCTACTATGAAGTTGGTTAAGCTTGAAAAGACTTGTTTAAGAAAAATACTTGGTTAATTAGCGTGAAGAGGCTAACTTAAAAAAAATTACTTGGGTAGTTAGCCCCGAAGAGGCTAAGGTATGAAATGATACTTAGGATCGTTGTAAATAAGTGCGATTTACTTACACTTAGCTCATTGATCAATAATGCAAATCTTATTGTGCTTGAACAAGGACTATACATGACATTGATTGAGAGATGAACCAATATAAAACTTGCTTGTGTGGTGTTCTCTTAACACTTTGTAAAGTTGATTTATTGTCATTGTGTTTTAAACTTAGTCTTTGTGAAAACTCAAATAGGTGTCTGAATATCTATTTTAAGAAAAGAATTTGCCAAAGTTTTTACACACTTTATTCAACCTTTCTCTTTCTAATGTGCCAATGTAACCTTTTAGCTCTTTCTAGTTATATAATGTAAATGACTTTTTTACCTAAAGGAATTTGTGAAGGGATTGATAAATTGTGTCGTAGCTTCTTATAGAGGGATTCATTGAATAATATAAAATTACTACTAGTTGGTTAGGACATTTATTTTCATAAGATAGGCGATGGACTTGGGTTGCACAAGGCTTACTGGATGAATATGACTTTTTTTATGAAATTAAACTGGTGGATGTTTGTGGATAGAAGGTATGGGTCAAAATTATTTGTAACAAATATGGATGTGGTGATACTATCATTCATATCATTGATGCCAAATCAATTTGCTCCAACATTTGGAAAGGTTTGTGTGTAGTGTGGGATATTTCAAAAATGCATCTTTGTTGGCATAGGGGAGGTGGTACTAACATCCATTTCTAGGATAGTGGTAGTGGTACCAATACATAGTTGTTTTTGTAAAATTAAGCTTTTATTAGGCCTTTTTTACTAAAAATCATATGAAAATATGTTAGATAAAGTGATAGAATAGTTTATCATGTAACCCTAAGGTTAGAAATGACATGTTTAGTGTTTAACACAATGAGTTATGTCATTCAATTAATCCCTTGTCATGTTTTGTCTTTCGTGGATAAATAAAGTTATAGAATTGGTGCTTGTGGTTGGTATGAATATAAGGTGTCAAAATAGGATTCTAACTTAGGTTCTCAAATTTCTTCCCATTTTTACTGTTACTTCAATGGATCAAAAAAGTATATAAATAAAATTGTCTATTACATGAGGATGAAGACTTTATATTGAAGTATATAAATATTTAAAATATTAAAACACGTATATGTAACTTACAAGGTAAATTACATTAACCAATATTGAGGTTTGTTAAAATTACAATCTACCTCAAACTTAACAAGAAAATCACATCTTGCCCCATTTTAAAAATTTATGGTGGTTTTAAGATTTTTTGTCAATTTTAACTGGAAATGTTGAATTTATTCTTTTATCGCGGTTAAAACTACCACAATTTTTTAAAAATAGGGTATGGTGTAATTTTTTTCATAAGTTTAGGGTAGATTGTAATTTTAGAAAATTCAAGGTGGTTTATGTAATTTATCCTAACTAAGATAGAAGTTTTATCTGAAGATGCATCATAATTTTATTAATAAGTTGTACTCTTACATAATCTAAAATTAGTGCGTAACCAAATCCTTAAAAAATTGGTTTCCCACAAAATAATCACGATAATTTAGGAAAAAAAGCCTTATACTGATAGCTAAGGTCATGCTGGTATAGTAGAGGATCATAGGCATATGCTGGGGGCATATCAGGTTATACTTGTAGATGTGTCGGGAATCACTATGTTGGCAGCATGCTTTTATGTAAAATATGTAAAAGGTGTTGACACCCTATCATTGTGGTGTTTACTTCTTAATTATTATAAATACCACACATTCAATGCATTGCATTAGAGGTAGGTTAATTCGGATCCTGTATGTTTGAGTTCTAGTATCTTTTATCGACTTAAACATCTAAGTATTTTTATAGGTGACACCAAATTTTGTCCCACATTGAATTGAACTTAAATATCAAGCCCTTTAGATCCTTATTGGGTATGTCTGGCCAATATGAGGGATACCAGACTACGAGCTATACACGATATTTGGTATGTGATAACAGTCTAGTGGAGATCTAATATCCTCAAATGCAATAGGGACCAAGAAGACTTGATGTTTAAGTATAATCCAATGTGATACGAATTTTTATGTCACCTAAAAAGACACCAAAGAGCATAAGTTAAGAAGGGATACTATAAAGCAAACATATTAGATCAAAATTAATATTCCTTTTGTGCATTAAATATGTAGTATTTATAGAAATTAAGAAGTAAACCTTGTAATGATAGAAATTTCAATGTATATTTTATATAGGCTAAAGGGTAAATTTAGCCCCTTAAAAATTTGAGATTTTGGCTTTACCCCCTAAATTAATTTTTCTTAGGATTGTGTCCTTAAAATATTTTTAGTTGTAGTATGTGACCCCTTCCATTGACTACCTCTGCCAAGTGATGAGGTGGAACCTAGTCACATGTCAGTGAGTGCATATGTGGTATGTGACTCATGATTTTAAATGTCTTGTAGGATTGAGTTTCTGATTAAGAAGTCTAATGCTATGAAATAACTTTATAAAGGGCCTATTGATATATTCTTTGTGATTGAACCATAACCCTAAACATAACAACACCATTTCTTCAACCCCTTAAATCCTTCACTGCAACCAACACTAGGATGAGGAAGACAATAGCCCACGATATATTGCACACAACACCGCGAATACCACTCCCATTCCTATCATTCTTCTTTTTGTGCCCTCTCTCTTATCTTGCTTACGACAGCCATGGGAGCTTGAAGAAAGCTTTAATTTCTTAAAATTGTTAAAGGTAAGGTTGAACTCAAACTTAGCTTTGTGTAGATTATGAACCCCCACACCCAATTCTTGCGATTTCTTGAACTTTGAAGCAATTTAGGAGCTTAGGGTGGTTGAAGAGATGATGTTGTTATATTTAGAATTATCGTTCAGTCACAACAAATATATCATTAATTAGAAAGTAGTTTCATAGCATTAGGTCCATTAATTAGAAACTCAATCCTACAAAACATTTAAAATCATGAGTCACATGCCACATATGCACTCATTGACATGTGGCTAGGCTCCACCTCATCACTTAGTAGAGGCAGTCAACAGAAGGAGCCACATATTACAATTAAAAATGTTTCAGGGACACAATCATAAAAAAAATAATTTAAGGGGTAAAGTTAAAATCCCAAATTTTAACCTTTTTTATATTTTATAAAAGAACTCGTGTGTGCAATAATTCACGACGCTTCTACAGTATATGCATATAATCCTTTGCTATATCAATAATAATTTTACATACAAGCTTAAATATTTGTTCCCTAACCAATCTACCAAGACACTAATTTTATTTTAAAGAGGATAAAAGATTAAAGAAGGGCATTTGGGACATTCTCATGGATGCTGTGCCACCATGTTTTCAACGTTCTAACGGTACTGTCGGCTACTTTACCGGAAACAAGAAGTAAAGAGAGTGGCGTTTCTTCCTTTCTTTTAAAAGGAAGTATTTCCATTAACTTTTATCATTATTGACAATTCTTTTCATTTATTTTTGTGAATAGCGTGAGAACAATGTACTATTATAAGGAGACACTCCTGCATATACACTTACCATTTGTTGGGTTTAAGAAAGTGAAAATGAGAAGAGACAAACATTTGAAGGTGTTTTTGGATAACTTAAACCCATCTTATTACTCAAGTTAGCCAAAGCTTACAAGAAAAGATTATGCGGGCCAGCAGCAATTCAGTGGCTGGCGGTAGTCAACAATCAAACAGTGACCGCAAACAAAAAGAGTCCAATTTTGTGAGCCAATCTCGCTCCCACTGACACGTGCTTCTCTTGCGTCTCTTTTCTTTGTTTGGATTCGATCATTGTCTTCTTCCCTTCACATTTAACGTACGTGACCATATGAATATATCTCAAACAAGTGGATATGGATCCCTCCTTTTCTAAGATTTTTAAAAAAATTCATCTCCCCGGATAACCTCACTTTTGAGTGAGTTTTTTTTCATTTTTCTGGTTTCAAAGACGGGGACGATTTTTACCCGATAGATAAAAGTCGGGGACGGAAGTGGTAGTATCTATCCTGTCTCGGTCCTCGTCTCCACCCCAACATACTTAAATTACTTAATACTCTTACTATATATATATATATATTACTATAGATGATTTATTAGACAATGTTTAATAATTGAGTCCAAGATGATTTATTACTATTTTTATTATTGTATGTAAAATATTTAATAATTTTGTAGATACAACAACAACTTTTAAAATACTTGATAAATAAATTTTTTTATAAAAACGGGAACGAGGATGAGAGTTATTTTATCTTGCCCGACGATGATCAAAGACGAGCACGGGCACAATTAGGACCTAGGATAACATGGATAGGGATGGTAGGAGTCCGTTGCCATGTCTAGCTTCATGTCACGTAATAAATTTATTACAATGATATATATAACATATTTCATTTTCTTCCCTTCACTTTATTTTTAATTATAAGTTTTGCTTCCTCAATTTTACTAACTACTTCATTTTCTCACTTAATCTTTATGTTAATGTTGTTATTCTACTTTCATTAAAATTTTGTTGCCCGAAACACTCTCGCATTCATGCGAGTAGAGTAGGAGTGGGTCTGTGGCCAACTTTGCCTAACCCTACGTAAGCCCACAGTTAAAACATTTAAACAAGCCCATTTTTATTCTTCGAATATATTTTTTAAATAATGAGTTTAAGCTATTAAAAATAGGAAAATTTTAACATATGTACATTACCAATTAAAATAAAGATATAATAAACGTGTTCATTTCTAATAATTTTTTTTACTACTTTTAGTGACATATACAAACTCAGATCCTAATTAGGACTAAGATAAACAAAACTCTTTAATCTTATCATTCATTATTAAATTTTGATTTTTATTATTTTCATGTTAACGTAAAAACTTTTAAATTAGGGAACATCAATATATTGATATACAATTTTTTTTCATTTTAGAAATAATGCTTTGCAATAATCATATTTTTTAAAAATTAAATTGATAGGAATATCATAAATATGTTTGATATATTTAAATAATTTTTTGTAATATTAATTTATTGAGCACCTACTTAAAAGTTTTAGGGCTTAGTTTGATAGTCCTTTTAAAAATAGCTTTTAGTTTTGGATTTTAAAAAATTAAGAAATGTGTTTGTTGTCTATTTTATAGAAATTGTTTTTTAAAACTATTATTATATGATGCTTTTTTAAAAGTAAAAAGAAAGAACTGTCACAACCAATTTTACTATTTAATTTTGCTCCTCTTTCCCCAAAACTAAAACACGTGAATGAGAGCTATGTGTAATATTGATTTGTTCTCTTAATTGAGGTTTTATTCACTTTCATACTTGAGTTGAGATTACCCTTATGATCTCTTAAAACTTCATTATCATGCCATACAAATTCGTCCTTCTCCACACTAGTAGTCGCACCACTTTTTCCTACTCTACACAGGCAATAATCACATCGCCTAGTGTAACAGCCCCTTATATACACGAGATATAAAAAAAACTTTTAAAAAGATATACATATTTATCACTCTTTATCTCGCGTATACAAGGACGTATATACTTCTGATTTCCTTTGAATATTGAAAGTAAAAAAAAAACATTGTCTTTCAATATTTATCCATAATGATAAAATAATTTATAGAAATCATAAGTGATAAATCATTACAGTATTATATTCGGATGGGAAAGTTTATCAAAGTT
Organism: Clitoria ternatea; assembly: GCA_037962975.1. Classification (NCBI taxonomy): domain Eukaryota; kingdom Viridiplantae; phylum Streptophyta; class Magnoliopsida; order Fabales; family Fabaceae; genus Clitoria; species Clitoria ternatea. Next base: position 294,211,887 of record CM075669.1, read on the forward strand.
TAACCTTTACCTTGTTACAATTATCTAACTTGATATTATAATAAAGTAAGGTAAAACTAAACTACACCTCTACTACAAATGTGACCAATCATTTCCTAGTCCTTGAATCATCGAGTTTTAGAATCCTACTCTTGTCATATCTCTTCATCTATCTGATTGAGGATGAGACCACTTTACCCTTTTGTAATTACATATCATTCCATCTTGAACCGCTAGCTATATATACATAACATATATTTTGGACACAAAATTCAAACAAGAAGGAGTGAGAAACAGAATATAATACTTTACAAATAAGACATAAGCATAAGGGTTTTCACAAACTAATAAATTAATATCATTCAAAATTTTATACACAATTAATTATAAATATAGGGTTTTCACATACATAACAATCATATTTTCATTTAAAATCATACTTTCATTCATAATCATCCATACAGAATATCACAATCACATGATTGACATGTAATGCTTTTAATACTATCTCATTTAGTTTATGCATGTGGGCCCTTAAAGTTTTAATCTGCACTGGGCCAACTAAGAGTTTACACTGTTCCATAATTTCGGATAATAACATAAATGCCTTTGTAGCATATGAACAGCTCAACTGACGTGGAAACACTTAGAGACTAGTCAGACTAAGAAAGTTTTTATTGTAAAAGTACCCGACACTAGGGAGCGACCCCAGGTCACTTGAAGCACCCTTTCACATTCTCTCATCCCAAGGCTCGTAATTAAGTCTCCTCTAATGTATCCTCGGTTTCTATAATCTGTCCCCAGGCAATATCATATCTCATTTATCTTTAATGATTCATGATGCATGAACTACTCGTATATTTAGTTGGTTAATACTTTTAGAAACTCAATTATTAAATACCATAAAGGTTCACAAAATCATCTCAATAAACTGTACATTCCCATAAGTTCTTCTTTGAACTTCTGTTATACGGAAACAAATTTAATACAGTCTTCAAATTCAGATCTCATCAAAATTGAGTTTCCAAGCCTTAAATATCTCAAAATTTTCTCTTAAAAAACTTCACATATTTACATAATCTTTCCAAATTTGAATCTTAACTAGATTGAGTTTAGAAATCTCGACTATAACAAAATATTCTTTAGTTATTTCATTAGGGAAAACCAATTTAAATTTCTGATTTCTAAAAGAAAAAATATATATATATATTAAAATCATTAACTAAGAATACTTAAAACTATAAAAATTTTCTTTAATTCAAGAATTAATTATCTCAACCTTTGATTTTCATAAAATATCTTCTTTCTAATACTAGATTTTATTCTAGAGATTAAAAATAAAGTTAATGAAAATTATTTCTAAGAAGAAATAAAAGACTAAAATAATGATAAAATACTTTCTTTTAGAATAAAAATTTAAAAAGTAAGGTAAGAAAATTCTTACTAAGTTTTAACTTTCTGTCATGCTTGCTATATGCTCAAACTCCATATCACAAGGTCATCAATCATTCATCATTCACAATCAAGTATTGTAATATCATCAATCATAATCAAATATCATCAAATAACAAATATTATTAATCACAGTCTAGTATTATAAATCACAATATCATTAATTAAAAACAAATATTATTAATTATAATCAAATCAAATCAACTAAATATCAGTCATAAATACAATTCAATTTTTAATAGTTATTTAGATTAATAAGATTAATTTTAAGTCTTTATAGTCCATTTCTCACATAGGTCTATGTAGGTCCATATAGTCTAATCCTCGCATAGGTATAGTTCAATCTATACAGGTCATAATAGTCCAAGTCTTTGCATAGGTTTAGTCCAGTTTACATAGGTTATCTAGGTATTTGCATAAGTATTCAGATCAAGTTACACAAGATACTTAATTTAAAATTTATTATAAACTTTTTTAAGTTAAACAGTTATTATTTAAAATAATAATATTATTAAATTTTAAAGGAGTTGGGGACTTCTCCCATTATTCTTATGTCTTTTTATATTATATTCCTATCCTACTCCCCCTTACCTCTTGTATACTGATTCGTTATTGAAAATCCGTACGCGCCTCGTCTCCGAGTTCTAAAACATACCAATTTCATTTTAATATAGTTACAAGATGAAAATTAAAATTACTAGTTAAAGCAGAAATGGTAAAATTTGAATAGTGAATAATGAATAGTAAATAGTGAATAATAAATAGTAAATTATGAATAGTAACGGTAAATAGTAAATCATAAATAGTAATAGTAAATAGTAAAACGTAAATAGTAAAGGTAAATAGTAATAGTAAATAGTAATTTACTATTTGAATAGTAATTTACTATTGAAATAGTAATTTACTATTGAAATAGTAATTTACTATACTATTCAAAATAGTAACTTAAAATAATATTATTTTTAATATAACCATAGATTTCTAAAAACGATATGAAAATAACCCTAAAAAATATAAAGGAGAGGTATTTTTACCTTAGGATTTTAGCAGAACCTTCTTCTAAAAAATTTATTTCTCTCTCTTACTTCCACCACTATCTCACTAGTACTACTATATTAAGAAAACTTAATCTGAAATTATAAATTCTAAAGAAGAATTCCTTTAGTATTTATAGGAAGAAAAATTACTATGCATTCTATTATTTTAATATAAAAGTACTGTGTACTTTTTGAAAATTCAATCTTGGTTACTGTGCACCTTTTGAAAATTTTGTATATGTACAATGTTTTGCATAGTAAATGTCGGATGAATTATTAAGTCAAATAGTAACCTTTCACTCGGTATATTTTAAATATTCAAAATCAGTCCTTTTTGAAATTTAGCGATATTATATCAGTTCTCACTAATTTTATGATAAGTAATATAAAGTTTAAATTTTAAAAATCTAAAATTTTCTATTAATAAAAATTTATTTGTATGTTTTTAATTTTTTTACGATTGGTAAAAATCAAGATTTTATTTAAAGCGATAATTTTTAGATAAGTCTACTTGAAATGGATTTTAGAAAATTTTCTTATAATTTAAATTCACTTTTTTGTAAAATTTTTTAATTTTAAGTAACTTTATATGAATTTAAAATTATTTAAAATATATTATTTTATTAAAATATTTCAAAAAATTCCCAAAAATCTTAAATATTATATAGATCAAAAAGTTCTAAAGAACCATAGTCTAATTCCTTCAAAAAAAAATTTTAAAATTCTAATAAGAGTTAAATCATAAATATGTAAAAACATAAATATAAAAACATAAAATAAAAGTTGTGAATAATAAATATATTTAAAATTTTTAATATAATTTCATTAATCATTGCATACTAATTAATTCATTTTAAAATTCTCATTCATAAATATTATTATTATTATTATTATTATTTTTAAAAAACAAATAATTAAATATAAATACCAAAATTTCATAAAAAATGATAATAATAAACTAACTAATAGTAAGTATTTCTCATTAAAGATATATTAATATCTATTTTTTATTTGTGTTGAAAATAGGATGTTACAACTAGCTTCGTCGTACTTTGCATAGCCTTGTTGCACTCCATATAAGCAAGCCTAGGTTTGATCCCTTTTCTATCTCTTGATTATGAGACCACTTTAACAAAAGCAATACAACTTAAGTACTACACTATTCAGCTACCCAAATTCCATCAAATACAAATAAGGAAAATGAGCTTGAAAACTAATACTTCAATACTAGAGGTCATATAAAGGCTGATAATGATAGTTCGAATGAATATGCATAAGAAATTGAGTTTGTCACACGTAGAAAAAAGCGTAAAGTTCAGGTAAGGGAGCACAAGTTTAAAAAAGATTTAAGGATACTTCAAATGGGAGATGCACTTCTAGCTTGAGCTGAGGTGGACTGTTAACATTTTATATTAGCGGAGAGCGAGTTGAGGCGGACCGACAAGAGACTCGCAGGCAGCTGGCGGAGCAGCAGGATATGATCCGCCAGATGATGGAAGCTCTTGGCACTCGACTCACACCTTCATCTACTTCCAGCCGCCCCTGTAGCCCCCACCCCCACCCCACATTGACCATCCTACCCATTTTTAGTTCATTTATTCTATTCTTAGAATTGTATATATTTTTGGATTAATTTTATTTATTTTTTATCTTATTCTCTTTTTTACTTGTCTATTCTTAGAATTGTCAACTACAAAATGAACTCTCGTTAATAATAAATAAGGTAATATCAGTTTACATTAATAGTAAAAAAAGGAATATAATTTTATATATAAATATTTAATTTAAAATTTTAAAATATTGTTTATAATTTTATATAAAAATATTTAATTTAAATTTAAAATAATTGTACAATTTAATTATAAAAATCAAACTTTGTCGTTGATTATAATGACCAATTAGCTACTTCTTCATGTTTGTTGCTAATGTGGTTCTACAAAAACAATGGACTTCGTGATGTCAATCACATAGCTATACGATTGTTGTCCGTCACTATTTCATAACCCAACAACGACAGACTTAGCGACGTAATTTGAACAATCCTATAGCTACGTTGGTCTGTTCGTCTAGCTTGGTTATCAAATAGCGAAAGGCTTAGCGACGTAGGTTCATCAATCATAAAGCTATGTCACACTCTTCGTCGCTAATTTGGTTATAAAATAGTGACGAACTTACCGATGTCGTTTTAACAATCCTGTAGCTACGTCCAATTTGTCGTTGCTAATGTGGTCCTAAAACAGCAACGAACTTGATGATAAAGGGATTATTGTTGTGTCACCTCCAATGACGATGTCTAGGCCAGGGTTTCTGTCATAACTGTTGTGACATGTTTCGCCGTTCGCCGCTGTTGTGTTAGCGGCGAGTGTTTCAACGATAGAAACTTCTTGGTCGTTGAGACCGTCGCAGAGTTCCTTTAATGACGGATTGCCCTCTTATAGCGATAGGTGTTTGCCGTCGCTATTTAGACTTTTTTTTAGTGGTGAAGTGGAATAAAACTTATTCTTAGAATATCTAAATAATTTAGGTGAAAAAAGTGATTAAGAGAAATGAGAAAGTTAACTACTAGCTAATTATTAATTAGATTTTATGTCAAGATTAAAATACAAATTTATATTATATTTTTAAGTGTTCATGTAACTACTTATTCTGGTCCTTTTTATTATAAGATCAAATTATTTAATTTCAACACAGATTGAAAAATTTATTTGTTTTAGTTAAATGCATCATATATAAATTCATCAATTATTTTATACTTTTAAAAGTATCCTTAATATTAATGAATATAAAGAGATAAACATATCCTTAATTTACAACTTTTGTAAATCCTATCACTTTATTAAGATTAAATATTTGATTTTTAAAATTAATAAATATGAATTAATTTATAACTCTTACAAATCCTATTAAAATCAATAAGAATGAATTATTTAAATTTATAACTTTTACAACCTTTAAATTTAATAAATATTTCAAATATGATTTGTAACTTTTACAAAATGAATTAAATACTAACTAATATCAAATATGTTATTTGTAACATTTAAAAAATAAATGAAATGTCTCTTATAGGTTCAACTTTTGAATCCTATTTTTTTTAAAATAGAAACAATATAAACACTGATCATATACAAAATTTCATTTTAATTTAGGTATTTAAGTCATGTAAAATATTATGAGGTAGGCGATATGAGACTTCCAACACGTCCCTTCCAACGAAGCATGGACCAGGAAAGGGGTAACTTTTGATCCACAATGAAAGGGAAACTCTTAGCCCATAAGAACCAGAAAGAATGTTCTAGCTCTGATATCATGTTAAAGGTTTCATCCTAAAACCAATTGACAATGGTTCGAGTGGCCTAACAGGTATTTTAGCAATGTAAAATATTATGAAGCAGGCGATGTGGGACTTCCAATAGGTCATATGTTAAGGATTTTGGGTACGTGGAAAGTTTCCCACTTCCCATTGTAGTAATAAAAATGTCGTTCCATTGAGGTTGCTGTAATTTAAAAGTTTTAGTTTCAAATAATTTAAGCCGAAAAATGATTTGATAACATTCATATATTGCGAAACTAAAATTTAAATTTGAAAGCTAACATAAACAGGAATGTAAATAAAAAGGGAAATCATATAATGAGAAGCTGGGATTGGATTTAACCTATCTCACCCAGCCGTACACTATAGCATTCAGAACTAGTATTTTTACACAACAAATCCAAAGTCATTCATGTCGATTTCCCAATTACGAAATCCTAATAAAACTCTTAAAACATTGATCCCTCAATCATTTTAAGAAAATTTTTAGCATTACAATCATTTGTTTAAAGTGTTCGATACGTCAAAAGCTATTCCTAACACCCGATCATATCGAGTATTTCATTTAGATCAGTTTTCACAAACCATTTTTCAACAACTCAAGAAAACTGAATCAAGAAACTATTTATCCAATATAGAATCAAGCAATAAACATAGAATGAAATACCAAAATCAATAAAAAAATACCATATATATAAATACAGAGCCAATGTATGTCGGGCTCAAATCGACTACATCCAATCCCAAAAGGAAGTTTAGCTACACATGGTAGCCATTACAAACTAAAGAAATGAAGAAAAATAAGAAGAAAACAACTTTTGTGGCCTTCTAAACACTTTCACACAAGGTGGAGTTTCGTTGTTCTCTTCGTATTCCCAGCTGTGTGATTCTTTGTTTTAAACCTTTAAATATAAGTGATCTTGCTTAAGCGAGAGCCACTTGCTCTGCCATCGAATTGCTTTGTAAGTTGCTTAAGTCTTCAATGTCTCGCTCAAGCGAGAGCTTCCTTGCTAAAGCGAGATTAGGCCTGATGCTACTGCCCTGTTTTTGCTTTAGTGGGCATATAGCCTTGCTCAAGTAAAATTAAATCATGAAGTCTCTGTTCGATTTTTGCTTGAGCGGAATAAGCCTCGCTCAAGCGAATGCACCACCTCTGCTCTCTGGAGTTTTCTCGCTTAAGCGGGACAAGCCTTGCTTAAGCGAGAATTCATCTTATTCTCTATGGACAATTTTTGCTTGAGCATGATGCACCTTGCTCAAGCGAATACGCTTGGTGTGCTCTCTGACTTCATCTCGCTTAAGTAAGAAAGGCTACGCTCAAGCGAGTCACTTGCTTAAGAGAAATTGGCCTCGCTTAAGCGAAATACTCCATACTTGTTCAATTTTCTAGCCACTTCAACCTCTTTTCCCCAATTCTCCACTATTTCCTACAAAATAGACAAAATAATAGGGATTAAAAGCTATCAAGGCTAACAAAACCTAAGTTAGGTTAGACAAATTCAATTTCTTTCTGTTTTTCCAATTAATCCACATTTAACCTAATAATTTATCACAGAATTTGTCCAATTAACATATGAATTTATAGTATTTTGGACACTTATCATTATACCATTAAGCATATCTAAGCAACATATTCTATAACTAAAGTTAACAAGAAAAACAATCAACGTGCATAAAATAAAAGTTGATACTAGCTTTCAAAAACATGTAATCTTTGCATTATATCTTACAAAACGATACAATTTTTGTAATATTTTCATAAAACGATGCAAACTTTACAACATTTTTTTACAAAAGTATACAACATTTAAAACTTTTTTCTACAAAAAGATTTAACCTTTGCAACAATTTTTTTTCATAAAAATTTTAACAAGTTCTCACACAAACAGCTATTTATCCAAAACACAATCTTGCAACCGGGTTTTAATATCACAATAAGGGAGCCCCAACGGCCAGGCAACAAAAATACAAGGATTCCTAAATGCCCTTGCAAAAATACATAATTTGAAGCAATTAAATCAAAGATATAGTTTAAGAACCTTTTAAAACATGCCTTTCGTAATGTGGAACCTTTGATAATAAGTCAAACTAGGTTCATCTCCATAAAAGTCCATGTGAGCACTCTCATTAGATTTCACATATACGAATGCTAGTTCGTCAAAGCGTAGCCTTTATAACTATTTATGGAATTTTATGTATCACAAAAGTATAACTTATGAACATCTCATGCTTTATAAGATTATATTTGACCTAATGAGTATTATCTAGTGTTTGTGCTCCACTCATTTTAAATGAGTTAGACTCAATTTTAATTTTAGTCTACCTAAAATAAAACACTATCATTTGGTGGACTTACTATATGCGTATGACCCTTTAGAAAATATATCTGGCTTATATTAAATATAAATAAGCGGTATCTAATAATACATCATTATCTAAATATAAATATCAAATTATAAGCAATAAGTGATAACCATTTTACATGTGTTGTTCCCTTTGTTACGATATTTGATTGGGTCCAACACATGATCATTATCACCTTTGTATGATCTAATTTATTTTACTTGATACCAAAGTAGACTTGAATAAATATCCAATATTTGTTCTCCCTAGCACGACTATGTATTTCTTTAGTCACACTCCATCGAGTGACATATAGATATCACTCTCGTTATATAGGAGAGACAGATCTCATATATATCACTCATATCCCTTTGCCTAATTCGTTCATTGGCTAATTATAGCCTTTATGATCACCTTGTTACAAATGACGTTTGATTGTATTAAGATAACAAATTCCTCATGTAATAGTCATAGTGACTTTAGGTCGAAAAACTTCATATACTATCATATTGAGAACCGTTTATGACATTTATATAGTGATCCATGCAACATTCTCATGGTAGGTTTATTCAGTACACCATTACTCTTAATGTGTACCCTGTAAAGATTCGATATCATTGATAAGTCCTTAAGAGACTTATTTATTTGATATTATTTTAAGTGTTATTTCAGTAATCTAATTCTCAAAATACTTAATTTAGTATTAATTTAGTAATTATATAGTAATTTTATTTATTTAGGTAAGGAATAAAATATTTCAATATTTTAAGTTATGTTGTGCATATTTATAGCACACTTATAGGTCAAGTTACACTTATAAGTTTTTGGCAAGTTTGACCCATAGTGTAACTATGTTGGTATGCAACGTAGGCACGCTAGGATGTTGTGATTTGTACATGATTCAGGTGCCAGGGCATGTTCCTATACTCAAGACCAAGTTCCTACGCTCAAAGGCACCAGACAAGGCCCTAAGTCACGTGTAAACACGTTCCCAGGCATGTACTCACACTAGCATATGGCAAAGAAAGCAAGCAGGATCAGGTGCAAAGTCTCCTAACCATGAATGCTTACGCTGGACAACATAAAGTCACACTGGTTGGGCTAGTGATGAAGGATCCCAACCAGTAAGCCAACTTTCCAACGCCACATACACAATGCATGCCTCACGCTCAGGATCAAGTCTTCCCAGGCACCCGCACATTAGTATGCTACCTAGCATAAGCTCACCCTGGGTGAATATGCAAGTATCAGAGGCCTCCAGAGGCTGGGTGTAGGCATGCTCAAGTCACACCCAAGGAAGTGTGTCATTTCCATCCAACTCTAGTGGACCAGCGTATTTATGCAACTCACCCTCACTTCCACGCCCATTATACCATGCCATTCTAGGAGCCCAATGTACTCACGCTCACCCCCAACCTGTGCACGCCCCAGTTTTGGACAGGAGCTCTTGAAGCTCACTAGCATGAGCACGTACATGTGTGAGGGAATTTTGTAACTTGGAATGTTGTAACCCATGTACCTTGTAACTTAAGTAAGCTAAATTATGTTATTTATTTACAAACCCCTAGGGACTACTTATGCAATTAAATAGTATTAGTTATTAGTGTTAGTTAGTAGTTCTTAGTTAGTATATAAGTGTTGAACACTTTTTTAATTCAGATTCTCATTTTTAGATTTCATTCTTTCTCTATAATTTTTCTCTCTCTTAATTCTCTTAATTCTCTGAGCATGCCTATCCCTGTATTCATTTCTCTTCTACCATGTGTGCCTAAATCCCTAGGGTATTAATTGAGGCTACTATGGATCTTGAGTTCATATGATTGAAGCTGAAGGATTCAATTAAGGAAGGTTCTGAACATGGAAAGTGTGAGATTACACCTCTTTGATTGGGAAATCCAAGCTCATTTAGAAGCAATTACTAGAGAGGAATCATGGTGTGAGCTTCAGGTTTGCACCTATTGACATAGTTACTTCGTGCCTGAGGAATTAGGTGAATAGCTAGGGTTTTCTAATTTCTGCATTTAAATTCAGTGTAAATTGACACGTAAGGGATTAAGGCTAATCTGTGTTGAATTAGTAATAATCACCTAAGGGATTAGCGATTATTCACCTATATATGGAGATTTGAACACTTCCTTAACTAAATCTAATGAATCATTCATACGAATTTAAGTGAAACTGTATGCTGATTTCAATTCCAACCTATTGTTATACTGTTTGTTAATTTATTCCATTACTATTGTTACTTTAATTATTGCTTACTCATACTGAAAAGTATAAAAATATATATTTTAATTCAAAAAATTATTATGCATTGTTTTATTATGAAGGTTCAGATAGTGTCTTATTTGGATTGTGGTACTTAACTCAATCTTTGTGGGAATGATAATTACTACTTTTTAACGATTGGTGCGTTTGTAGAAGATTTATCACACAGTGAATCCGCATTAATCATTTATATCCATGATTATCAAATCATCAATTCACTCACATACTAGTCTTAATATATTTATATGTCCTTATATTAATACTTGATTAAAATATTTTAAAAATAATTCTTATATTGACTTACTATTTCAAGAACTAATAAAGGTTGTTAAATTATTTAACCAAAATGTCTTATTCCAATGAAACTATACGCTCTTAATACATAGACTCATAGGGCATACTCCTGACACACCGTAACAAAGATATCCCGCACTTGATTTGGGGTTGTCGTGTATCTAAGGAGCTATGATGGCATTTTGGAATCCCATTGACTTGCCTCGTAAGATTGATGATACTAAGGGCTGGTTGGATTCTAAAGCACAAAAATTCATGCCTTATTATATTTATTATATGGTCGACTTGGAAATGGAGGAACGTGGTGGTGTTTGATGGGGACAGGACTCAGAGCATGTCCTTTGTTGCTCGACAGATAATGCTAACACACGGAGAGTTTAAGAGGTTTGGCAAACTAGGGGGAGGTTCTGTTGTTAACATTTCCTACGAGCTTCAACTGATATTGTGCTACGTATTGATTGTAGCTAGATCTCAAGCACAAACAGGATAAGGATGGGTGGTTTAATTACTGATATTACAGGAAGGTGGGTGACAGGTTTCGCGACAAGCTCCAATGGCGCACATCCACTCGAAGCTGAGTTAGGAGCATTGGAAGAGGGCCTTAAAATAGCTTGGAACATGGGATATAAGGTCATCTCTTGCAAAACAAATTGCCTACTCTTAACCAAAAAGTGGATATCACCATGCATTGGCTTAGGGATCTTTTTATGTGAATCATGGAAATTTTCGATCGAGCTTGGCATGCAACTTTAGTGCATATCCCTCGCGAGGCTAATGAGATAATGGATTGTCTAGCAAAGAATGTTGTGGCACAGGTTGAAGTTTTGAAGATCTAGAGGTTCCCTCCTATTTGTGTCATACAGTTGCGATGTAATACTTTAATGTGGTAGTTTTTCTCGTCCCAATGTTAAAAAAAGTAAGAGAGAAAATATGTTAATTGAAAAAAAAATTAATGCAGTGTAATAAATAAAATATAAATAAAAATTTACATATAATTAAGATAATATAATTATATTTTTTAAATTATATTATTTTTTAAAATATAAGATTTTTTTAATTTGTATGTTATTAATTATTTTTAGATTAAAATATCCCTATTAAATTAGTAATTTTTATTCAAGTTTAAAAAATAATAAATAAATTATATTTTTTAAAATATTTATATTTTTTTATTATAATTGATAAAAAGATTAATTTCTGTTTTTATTAACTTTACTTTTTTCATTCTATAATGGAGAGATAATTAATAGAGATAATCATAAAATGAATCAAGATTCTTATATCTAGATACAAATATATAGTTTTTCTGAACAATTAAATGCCTTACTTACGCTATGTAAAATTACATGTAGTAAGTACTGGTACGTATATATATCATGAGGAGTCAAGTCTACGGGTCTTCTTCATAGACAGTCTGTCTATCTGTAGTGTGAGCCACATGAGAACCCAGGATTTTAATGTCAAGCAACTACCAGTACTTCAATATTTCGGTTGTGTGTCTCAATCACACTCCCTTTACATGCAGGACCCGACTATAACAACTCATGCATATCAACCATCAACCAAAAAATATCACCACCCTCATAAATAACACGTAACAATACCTCCTACCCGAATCCACCTTCAAATCCTAACATCCACAACCGACCCTAATCACTGATCATGAACTGCAAAACAATGAAGACATTTTCCGCTAAAGAGTTTCTGAATCCATTTCTTCTGCTATTGCTCTTTTTCCCTAGTTTCCACTCACTTGATAATACCATAACCCAAGAAAACCTCATCAAAGACGGCGATGTCTTGGTATCCAAAGACAGAGGAAACTTTGCACTCGGTTTCTTCAGCCCCAAAAACTCCACGAACCGGTACCTTGGGATATGGTACAACAAAATCTCCGAACAAACGGTTGTGTGGGTTGCCAACAGAGACACTCCTCTCTACAACACTTCCGGTGTTCTCTCCATCAACAACCATGGAAACCTCGTACTTCACGATGTAAAGAACCGAAACCTTAACGCCCTTTGGTCATCAAACGCTTCCGTTGCCTCCAGCAACGTTTCAGTTTCAGCTAAGCTTTTAGACACAGGAAACTTAGTTTTAGTCAACAACAACAACACCGTTCTGTGGCAGAGTTTTGATCATCCCGGTAACACTTTGCTTCCGTTCATGAAACTCGGGTTGGACCGGAAAACCGGTCTGAACCGGTTCCTAACGTCATGGAAGTCCGCGAAGGACCCGGGAACGGGAAACGTAACGTACAGGATCGACCCGAGCGGGTTTCCGCAACTGTTTCTGTTGAAAGATAAGGCGGCGTTTTGGCGAGTGGGGTCATGGACGGGTGAGAGATGGAGCGGGGTACCGGAGATGACTCCGAATTTTATCTTCACGGTTAGTTACGTTAACAACGAAAGCGAGGTTTCGATAATGTACGGAGTGAAGTACCCCACGGTTTTCTCGAGGATGGTGCTGGACGAGACGGGTCACGTGACGAGGAGCACGTGGCAAGCGCGCGAGCATAGGTGGTTTCCGATATGGGACGGTCCGAAGGAGGAGTGCGACAACTTCAGACGGTGCGGGTCGAACACGAACTGCGACCCTTACAATGCGGACAGGTTTGTGTGCGAGTGTTTGCCCGGGTTTGAGCCCAGGTTTGCAAGGGAGTGGGATTTGAGAGATGGGTCGGGTGGGTGCATCAGGAAGAGGAACGTGTCCACGTGTCGGAGCGGGGAGGGGTTTGTGCGGGTGTCGCGCGTGAAGGTTCCCGATACCTCGAAGGCGCGTGTGGATAATATGATAAGCGTGAGAGAGTGCAGGGAGAGGTGCTTGGGGGATTGTTCGTGTGCGGCGTACGCGAGTGCGAATGAGAGCTCCGAGACTGGGTGTCTCACTTGGCATTCTGACATGGAGGATACAAGGACTTACACACAAGTTGGACAAATTTTGTACGTGCGTGTCGATGCCCATGAATTAGGTACTCATCATCTCTCACCTTTTTTCTCTTATTATATAGATTTCACTTAATACTTTGTCATGTTTTAAACCCTTCAGAGATAAAAGTAAATTAGATATAGCAAGGTGATATGAAGAGTCAAGGGTCTAGATCATTTAGTTTACTGTAATTGTAAAACTCTTCTAACATGTGATCCATTACTCCTGGAAAAGTGATACAAAGACGGATCAAAATGCTAATAAATATGTGAGAAAATGAGGTGTTTAAAAAATTGAAGTGATGATAATCACTGTTGGTAATCAATGGAAACAGAACTTTTTATATTGGTTAGTGTAAAATAGTCTTACAAAAATTAATTTAATTTAGATACCTTCGCATTTGCTTTTTGCAGCTAAATATGAAAAGCATCCGTATGGTTCACTTGGCAAGAAGGGGATGGTGGCAATTTTAACCATTACTGTTTTCATGTTATTGTTTTTGGGGTTCACTTTCGTGTTCTGGTTTGCTAAAGCCAGGAAACAGGGTAAATTCATTTATTTGTTTGTTTTTATCAAATTTGAGGTTCTTAATTCTAGTAACGCGTTCAAATGTGTTTATTTCCTTATTTTCGATAGGATTAAGAAGGGCACGCAAGTATTCCTTTCGTCTTAGCTTTGACGACTCTCCTAGTCTAAAGGAATTTGACAGTGCACAAAATTCAGATTTACCATTCTTTGATCTTAGTTCCATTGCTGCTGCAACTGACAATTTCTCTACTGCTAACAAGCTTGGTCAAGGCGGTTTTGGATCTGTTTATAAGGTAGCTATTCTTCTTTAACATTTTGCTCTGGTTTTTAATGCATTGTTTGTGCCCCTATCACCTTTTAAAAATAAGGCATTTGTTTTCACTTTGCACTTTTCACTTTTTTGAGGGTCTTCTGAGTAATGGAACGACAATAGCAGTGAAGAGACTGTCAAAGTACTCTGGACAAGGTATAGAAGAGTTTAAAAATGAGGTTGTATTGATTTCAAAGCTTCAACATAGAAATCTTGTGAAGATCTTAGGTTGCTGCATTCAAGGAGAGGAGAAGATGTTAATCTATGAGTACTTGCCTAACAAAAGCTTGGACTCTTTCATTTTTGGTATGTCTTGTTTTCAACTCCGCAGAATTAGTAGTTGAGTTCTCTCTTTGGACATAAGCTTGTCACTACATAACCATTTATAAGGATATTTTCATTCATCAAGTAACAGAACATTTTTTAACCAACTTGCTTCTCTACTTGAATATTTTGGCCCAGATGAGTCTAAAAAGTCACAGCTAGATTGGAGTAAAAGATTCAATATAATCTGTGGGATTTCTAGAGGGATGTTGTACCTTCATCAAGATTCCCGATTAAGAATCATTCATAGAGACCTAAAGGCCAGCAATGTCTTATTGGACTCTGCATTGAACCCAAAAATTGCAGATTTTGGTATGGCTAGAATATTTGGAGGAGACCAAGTTGAAGCAAACACAAACCGTGTTGTTGGAACTTAGTAAGTACTCCTACAATTTGCTATGAAAAAACAATTTCCAATAAAGTCACATGTCAATGATTCATTTTTGTTTCCCTGTAGTGGTTACATGTCACCGGAATATGCCATGGAGGGACAATTTTCAATTAAGTCTGATGTTTACAGCTTTGGAGTTTTACTTTTAGAGATTGTTACTGGCAGAAAGAATAGTGGTCAATATGAAGACATTACATCCACAAATTTAGTTGGACATGTCAGTATAGTTCTCATATATATGCTCCAATTAAATATACCCTTTAATAATCCAATTAACCAAGAAACTTAAATTTATGTAGATATGGGAACTATGGAGAGAAGGCAAAACCATGGAGATTGTTGATCAATCTTTAGGAGAGTCACGCTGTGACCTGGAAATCCAAAGATGCATCCAAATTGGGCTTTTATGCGCTCAAGATTATGCAGCTGATAGGCCATCTATGTCAGGTGTTGTTTCCATGTTGGGTAGTGACTCAACTCTTCCTACTCCAAAACAACCAGCATTTATTTTCAAGAAAACTAATTGTGATAGTTCAAATCCATCAACTGGTGAAGGAATGTATTCAGTAAATGAGGTAAGCATGACTATTATTGAAGCTCGTTGAAGGCCTAGGATCTCAGAATTGTGTGTGGAAGATCTGTATATGCTATTGTATGATGCTGGTGTTATTATGAGTCTAACATTACTAAGGTTTGCAAATATATTGTATATGATATTGTATATGATAACGTATAATGTATAATGAAAGGTAATAATTAGTATTGGAGTCATATCCTTCGTAAGAAACTTGAGGGTTTCTTATCATTACACAATTGGACCCTGGTTTAATACTCCAGTAGCTGTTTGCCATCACAACAGATTTGTAAAATAGTTCAGTTATAATCTGTTCATGATACACATTTGCAATGGATCTTTCCTTTATAAATACTTGTATAATTCTCACGTATATTAACGTTGAATAAGATCAACCTCACCTTAGTTATCCTTTATAATAAGGAGGGAGGTGAAATTTATACTTGCATTTTAGTACTTGTGTGATAACACTGTTCTAAGTATATTTTTGTTTAAATAAAAATATAAAACCCGGTTAACAAGGCTTTGTTTGGAAAAAGAAAAGTTTATACCTTGTACCTACTTTTATATATCTTAGTATAGTTTTTAGTTTATAATCTTTTAAGTAGGTTATTAAATTAGAGTTGTTTAGTAAAATATAATGGACAAAGTAACTAAATCATATTAAATGACTTAAATGAATATATAATATTAGTAATATGAAAGGTAAAGGTTATTTTTTTTCTTTTTATACGAATAAGAGTTAAAACTGAAATATTGAGGGAAAACTATAAACTCATTTGTCTATATGACTTAAATCAGGTTTAACAAAAAGTAAATAGAATATAAATAAACACATATGAGTTTTTAACATATAGAAAACCTCCTCATTATGATAAAGAAATGGGAACTAGCTAGTAAAAGGTCTCCAATATGAAAGTTGGATTACAATAAATGTTTCTCTATAGGAGAGAATAACACTCAATCTCACTTTTCTTAAATGGTATATATCATACAATCTCACCATTTATGGTGGAATCACTCACTCTCTCTCAAAGAAGATCATAAATTCTCTCATCTTCTTTGATTGTCAACACACTAGTTAGATTGATGCATTACGCTTCTTTCAAGTCCCTTATTTTTATAAAAAAGGGTGAGGCTTCCTTCAAGAAAATAATGGATATTAAGTTCTCTTTCACATTTCCAAAGATGAAATCTCAAGATGCAAGATGAATGTGTATGTTCTGAAAAGTTGAAGAAATAATTTCAAGAACTTAGATATACTTTATCTCGTCTCAAATGTAAGATAAAGTTAATTAAATCATCAATACCAATAAAAATAGTTAAGTATGGTAGTTGAATCTATAGATTTTCTAAAAACCACTACAATTAAACATGTGTGGGGTGTGAGGCTAAAGAGAGATGTCTCATGCTAAAGTAAGAATACGTGAGACAGTGTCTCTCATACCATTTTCTCTATGCAAAAGCCACATGAGACATTGTGTCCCACGCTAAAGCACGTCTAGTCTCATATCAATTAGGTCCTAGTTTTTTTTTTATTATTATTATTATTATTATTATTATTATTATTATTATTATTATTATTATTATTATTATTATTGATCCGGTCTCAATACCAGTACCGAAACAGGGATGTAATTTTGTTCGCCTTCATCATGATACCGGTGTGGCAGGTATACCATTGGGCTATGAACCCCATAGAGGGGGCCTACACCGGCATGACCCAGTAGTTATCTCACACACCGGGAAGCTCCACGTTCCCCGACAGGAAGTAAAAGGTACAACCGCAAGGGGAATTCGCGGAAGACACGGCTCTCCCCGCATCGCGCGTTAGAATCGTACACTGAGCAGTGTACTATTTGTCCCCCTGGTCCCACCTACTCAAAACGATTCATTCTCCAAACTCATCTATAAATAGTTGATTCTCACACTCATAAAAGGTTACGTTGTTCTTTGTAACACCCTCTGTTACACCTTAATAAAATATATAAAAATTCGTAATTTTTTTTTAAAGATATGATTGTTAAAAAGAAACTATCGGAATAAATTACATACATTATTTCTGAAATACCTCATAAATATTATTAAAACTTTATAAAGTATTTGTACATTCATCCGAAGAAAATAAACATTAAACATTATAAAAAAGAGAGAAAACTCCATGGCCTAGAAGCAGTTACTTATTAACATTATTTATTCATTGGACCACGGTATTCATACCGAGCTCCATTTCTAGAATGTGCTATAGTTACTGCCGATATTCTTCGATTCTTCCCTCTGAACCATCAATTTAGAATATATGAAACAAAAACACGGAGAAAGGAGTGAGAAACAGAATATAATATTCTCGATTAAGACATAAGCAACAAAGGGTTTTCACAAACCAACACATAATAATATCAATCACAATCACATACACAATCAATTATGAATGCATGAATGTTATGCAATATCTTCATCATAACTTACTTATATATGTGGGCCCTTAAATTTTAATTTACACTGGGCCAACCAGGAGTTTACACTGTTCCATAAGTCCGGATAATAATAATATGAACAGCTCAACTGACATGGAAATACTTAGAGACTAGTCAGATTGAGAAAGTTTTTATTGTGAAAGTACCCGACACTAGGGAGCTACCCCAGGTCCCCTGAAGCACCCTTTCACACCCTCTCATCCCAAGGCTCGTAATTAAGCCTCCTTTAATGTATCATCGGTTTCTATAATCTGTCCCCAGACAATATCATTTTATTTCACTTTAATAATTCATGATGCATGAACTACTCGCGTATTGAGTTGGTTAAGGCTTTTAGAAACTCAATTATTAAATCCCTTAAAGGTTTACAATATCATTTCAATAAACTGTATATTTTCTCAATTCTCTGAATTTCTGTCCCACAGAAATAAATTTGGTACAGTTTTTGAATCTCACTAAAATTTGAGTTTCTAAGCCTTAAATATCTAAAAACTTTCTCATATAAAACTTTACATAATCTTTCTCAAATTAAATCTTAACAAAATCAAATTTAGAAATCTCAATTATTTCCAAATATCTTTAGTTATTAAGTTGGAATAAAATAATTTTCTTTTAAAAAATTTTATTTTATTAAAAGAGAATAATCTTTAAATCATTAACCGTAAATACTTAAAGTTACAAAATTTTTTCTTTAATTCAAAATTTAATTATCTCAATTAATTTTCATAAAATGTCTACTTTCTAAAATAAATACTAATTTTTTTTATTCTAAATATAAAAATAATTTCTAAGAAGAAATAAAAGATAATAAAAAGTTAAAGAGTAAGGTAAGAAATTCTTACTGAATTTTAGCTTTCTGTCATGCTCGCTATATGCTCAAACTCCACATTACAAAATCATCAATCAAAATCAAGCATTATCAATTATAACTAAATATCATCAATCAATCAATCAATCATAATCAAATCAATTAAATATCATTAATACATATCATAATGCAAAATTTAATGATTATTAATATAGTCAATTTGAGTCCTTTTGGTCAATTCCTCGCATAGGTATATGTAAGTTCATATAATCCAGTCCTTGCATAAGTATAATTCAGTCCATATGGGTCATAGTAGTCTAAGTCCTTGCATAGGTATAGTCCAGTTTATATAGGTTATAAAAGTCCAAGTCCTTGCATAGGTAGGTTAGAGTTAGTTAAATCAGATATTTAATTTAAAATTTATTAAAAATTTTAAGTTAAAAAGTTAATATTTTAAAATAATAATATTATCAAATTTAAAAGGAGTAGGGGACTCCTCCCATTATCCTTATGTCTTTTCATATTATACTCTTATTTCACTCCCCCTTACCTTGAATTGTTACCAAAAGAGAGTTTGCTTTGCGCCTCCGATTTCTAGAAATATTAATATCAATCTTATTTCAGTATAGGCATAAGATGAGGATTAAAATTACTACTTAAAACAGAAATTGTAAATTTTAAATAGTGAATAGTGAATAATGAATAGTAAATCATGAATAGTAACAGTAAATAGTAATTTACTATTAAAATAGTATTTTACTATGCAGAATAGTAACTTAATATAATATTATTTCGAGTATAATAATAGATTTCTAAAAACGATATAAAAATAACTCTAAAAATATAAAAGCGAAGTATTCTTACCTTAGGATTTTAGCAGAATCTTCTTCCAAAAAAATTTACTTCTCTCTCTCTCACTTCCACCATTATCTCACTAGCACTACTATATTAAGAAAACTTAATCTGAAATTGTGATTTCTAAAGAAGAAATCCTTCGGTATTTATAGGAAAAAAATTTACTATGCATTCCATTATTTTAATATAAAAGTACTATGCATTTTTAAATTTTTTATTCCTAGTTACTGTGCATCTTTTGAAAATTTCATACATGCACAGTGTTTTGTATAGTAACTATAGGTAAAATTATTAAGTCAAATAGTAACCCTTCACTCGGTATATTTTAAATATTCAAAATGAGTCCTTTTTGAAATTTAGCGATATTATATCAGTCCTCACTAATTTTATAATAAGTAATATAAAGCTGAAATTTTAAAAATCTAAAATTTTCTGTTAATAAAAATTTATTGATACGTTTCCAATTTTTTAACGATTAGAAAAAATCAAGATTTTTCTCAAACCGATAATTTTTAGATAAGTCTACTTGAAATGGATTTTAGAAAATTTTCTTATAATATAAATTCACTTTCTTAAAAAAATTCCAAAATTCTAAAAAATTCCAAAAAATCATAAATAATACGTAAATTAAAAAGTTCTAAAGAACCATAATTTGATTCCTTCAAAATTTCAATATAAAAATAAAAATAGGGGTGTTACATTCTTACTCTTAATATACAGTTTCATTGCTTAAGTTCCTTTAGCCTGAATTCTCATTCTGGTGACTGACTTGAGCATCGGAGAATCTTCGCAGGTGACACCACCTTTCGCCCCCTTCAGCGCGAAAGCTTGGTGTGCAGAATCTCCAGGACAACAAGACCGAATTCTCCCACTTGAGAGTTCGGATTATAATACCGGATACCCAATGTACCGGTGTACAAACACTTCAATCCTTGACTTTTGAGGCTGGTCCCCACTCCGGATCTTTGACCCTGGATTAGACCAGTTTAATTATTATTATTATTATTATTATTATTATTAACATATGAGAAATACATAAATAAGATTGAATAGATCGTCTTTTAAAATCAACAAACCACAAATAAATAAATCAGAATCTTCAAGACATTCTATAGACAATTCTACTATTAACCTAGATTTAAAGGGATTAAGAAATGATTTACCACATATAGCTATATGAGTTTATCAAGAAACTCATAAATCAGAATTGCCTCAATACTCCCCAACTGGATCTCAAGTTCTAAACACTTTAACTAGAGAATTACCTTTTGAAATAGATGAAAATTGGGTTCATCCTTTGAAGCATCTTAAATAAAGAAAGAAGAGATTGATATTTTTCAAAATTTTCAAAAGAAGAAACAGTAGAGTATAGAAGGCTATTTTATAAAAATATAGAAGAAAATAAATTAAATAGATATTTCTTTAATTGGTTTATGGAATACTACAAAGAGAATAATATATAATAATATATATAACACATAAAGTAATACAACCTTTAACAAAAACTACTAGTACATGAAAACCATTAATAATAAAAGTATTGAGTCTAAATATCCTCCTATGGAAGAAATAAAAATTTTAGCCTCCAAAGATCTTGAAATAGAAGCCATTCCGTATAAACACATAGATAATGAAGAAGCATCAATAGAAAAGAAAGATATAAAGAAGATCCATCAACTGTTAAATTTTTCAAATACGATTTTTGGATAGTATGAGCAAATAGCTAGTGAGGATAGAAAATAAACTAGACACTAATAATAATAATAATAGTTTAAAACCTTCTTTAGTTAGTCCTATTTATAAATTTAATAATATACCATAAAAAGATTTAGAATCTCTAAGGCTTAAAACTAATTTCGAAATAGATATAGAAGAAATCAAAGAAAAATTAAACATATTTAATATTGGAAACACTGTTAATGTATTAGAAAAGAAAAATCTTACCTTAAATAAAATAAGATCTCAACCCAAGAATTATCCTATATTAATAAATTACTATCCAAGACCAACATTTGCAAATGTACAATTTAAAGAAAATAGGAATTAACTAATGTAAATTACTCTGGATATGATATGATAGAATGGAAGATAGATGGATTAAGTGAACAAACTATACTAGATATAGTAACACATATGATTATGTGTGCAACTACGTATTAAACAAAAAAGATGTCTGAAAGTGATGTTGCAATATTATTAATTTAAGGGTTTACTCGTCAACTAAAAGGGCAGTGGGATAATTTATTAACTCCCCCAGAAAGAAATATGATGCTTGGTAGTGTAAAAAGTAAAAACAATAAGTCAAATGTTATAGCTATTATTCCATTATTAAAAGTTTTATAGGAGATCCACATATGTTTAAAGATAGACTTTCAACTCAGTTAATAAATCTGTATTGTCCAACTATGTTTGATTATCGATGGTATAAGGATAATTTTCTAGTAAAGGTAACAATGAGAGAAGATGGTAATGAAAGATTTTGGAAAGAAAAACTTATAGTAGGATTACCAAGACTGTTTTTTTGAAAAAGTAAAAATAAATTTACAAAACTTATTATGAACATGAAATTAATTATAGAAACTTAACTTATGGAAAGTTACATAATTGTATAGTAGATACTGGAATAAATGTTTCTATTGATTATGAATTGTAAAACAGGACAAGAAAAGAAAGCATAATAGATAAAAGAGAAGTGGGAACATTTTGTACTCAATATGGAATAGAAAACATAGCAGCTCCTAGCATACAGAAAAAGAAGGAAAATGAAAGAACAACAAGCACAAATATGTAAAAACTAACAATAGTAGTAGAAAAATTATAATAAGAAACCAACCCTAGAAAATCAACCAACTACAATTACAACTCTTAAAAAGAGCAATAACATTCATAGGAAAAGAACAGTTATTTGTTGGAAATGTGGGAGAAATGGTCATATAGCTAAAAACTCTAGAGTAAGAGAAAAAATAAATGCCTTAGATGAAAAACTAAAAGAAAGTCTACTAAATGTTCTAATTAAATCTGAACCTAAAGAAGAAACTAGGTCAGAAAGAACACAGAGTCCAAAAATAAAATATATCAATTAAATTAATCTTGTTTAGGACTAGGATTAAAAAAGAACACAGAATTAGAAGAAGATGATGATGATTTTTGTTTAGGACTAGGATTATGTTCTTGTTCAAATTGTTTAACAATCAATATGATAATTAAAGATCAAACATCTACATTAATATTAATAATAGATAAGATGGAAGATTCTCCATTAAAAACTGAATTTTTACATTAATTAAATGACTTTATTATAAAAGAAGAACAAAATAAAGCCTAAACTATAGAAGCAATAGAAATAAAAGATATTCTAAAATGATTTTAACAACCTATTAATTCTGTAACTATTAAAGATTTGCAAGAAGAAATAAAAGAATTAAAAAGAAAAATTCAAGAACTAAGACAAAATGATATTTCTCTAGAATATAGACTAATAGAATTAGAGAGGAAGAATTAAAGCTCAAGAAAGGTCTAAAGAAAATTATGAACCTACTGAAACTTATATAAATTTATTAATGGTTGGTAGATATATCATTAATAATAAAAGAAGAAATTTTTGACATGATAGCTCTAATTGATTTTGGGGTAGATATAAATTGTATTCAAGAAGGATTAGTACCCACTAAATATTATAAAAAAACTAATGAAGGAGTTAGTTGTGCTAATGGATCAAAAATGAATATTCAATAGAAATTATCAAATGTAAAAATTTGTAAAAATAAAATGTTATCAAACTTCTTTTCTATTAATAAAAGTATGAATACCCACTAATATTAGGAACTCTATTTTTAACTCTGCTATACCCATTTGAAGTAACAAAAATAAGAATAGTATCTAAAGCCATGGGTCAAGAAGTTTGTTTTGGATTTATAAAGCCCCCTAGATTAAGAGAATTATACTTACTAAAAGAAAATTCAATAAAAAGTGTAAATCTTTTAGAAAGAAAAACTAAACAAATCAAAATGTTAAATAAAGAAATACAATATAAAAAATCGAAGAACAGTTAAAAACCCCAAAAATTCAACAAACCATTAAAAAATTTCAAGAAAAAATAGAGAAAGAAATTTATGAAACAAATCTAATAGCTTTTTGTAATAGAAAGAAATATGAGATTGCATTACCATATGAAAATAATTTTGATGAAACAAAAATACCTACTAAAGCCAAAACAATACCAATGAATCAATATTATTTGAAATGATGTAAAAAAGAAATTTAAGAATATTTAGACAAAGGATTAATTAGACCCTCTAATTCACCTTGGAAATGCTCAGGCTTTTATGTAATGACCACCTCTGAATAAGAAGAGAAGCTCCAAGATTAGTAATTAATTATAAATCATTAAACAAAGTATTGAAATGGATTAGGTATCCATTACCGAATAAATTAGACATAATTAAAAGATCACATAACGCAACCATATTTTTCGAAGTTTGATATGAAATCTGGTTATTATCAAATTACTGTAAAAGAAAGAAGATAGATATAAAACAATTTTTGTAGTACCCTTTGGGCATTATGAATGGAATGTAATGCCTCAAGGACTAAGAACGCTCCAAGTGAATTTGAAAATATAATAAACGATATATTTTACCCTTATATGGAATTTTCAATAGTATATCTCAATGATGTTTTAATTTTTTTTCTAAAGAAATTAATCAATATATTTCTCATTTAGAAAAATTTATAAAAATTATAAAAGAGAATGGACTTGTGGTATCAGCAAGAAAGATAAAATTATTTCAAACAAAAGTAAGATTTTTAGGTTATGAAATTTATCAAGAAATTACTCCTATACAAAGATCTTTAGCGTTTACAGATAAATTTCCCAATGAGATTAAAGATAAAAAATAATTACAAAGATTTTTAAGGTGTATTAATTATGTAGCTGAATTTATGCCCAATTATGCATCACTTTATAAAAGACTTAGAAAAGATCCTCATTTTTGAGATGATCAAATAACTCTAACAGTAATACAAGTAAAATCTTTAACCAAAAAACTTCCATGTTTAGAAATCCCTAACCCAATAGCCTTCTTAATATTAGAAATTGATGTCTCTAATCTGGGATAAGGAGGAATATTAAAATAAAAGGTTTCTGATTCTTCAAAAGAACAAATTATAAGATTTCATTCTCGTATTTGGCATCCGACTCAACAAAAATATTCTACTGTTGAAAAAGAAATTTTATCAATAGTTTTATGTGTTTTGAAATTCCACGATGATATATTTAGCAAAAAGTTTTTAATAAGAATTGATTGTAAAACTGCATCAAGTGTTTTAAATAAAGATGTTCAAAATCTTATTTCTATACATATTTTTACTAGATGGTAATCCCTACTATCTTGTTTTGAATTTGACATTGAACATTTAAAAGGAGAGAAAAATACCCTTCCATTAACCCAAGAATTTTTACAAGGATCATCATGAGTGATAAAGGAAAAATAGTCTCGAAAGATCAATAAGCACTCCTAAACGTGTTTTACCACTATCCTTTCCATCATTGTTAGTCACCCTTTCTCCCCAAACTCCTTAAAAAATTGTTTCTCAAGTAGCCCAAACACCCCGCTAAAAGAATTTATATTCTCCTATTTAATATGTTAATACTTTAGTAAAGCCCTCCGACTTAACAAAAAAATACTCCTTATATAGCTCAAGATAGGTATTTTGAAAAACCAGAAAAACTACCCATTATAGTATTAGAGAAGGAATTGATAAAGCAAAATCCTAGGGAAATTGCAACATAATTACTTTCTTCATTTCAATACGTACCAGAAGACCTTAGAAAGACACGACTATTTTATAAGTTTATACTGGTTAACACAGATTCAATATAGTTAGAACATCACTATTAAAAAGATAATACAAATATTATCGCTTTTTCAAAAATAAAAATTTGTAAAATCATTTCTCCTCAAGAATAGGGTAAATCCTTAATCATTACCAAAGAATTTTCAAGACAATTTAATCATCCTTCATATAATTATTTTGATTATGTGAATACATGTTATAATATGTTGTATCTAAGATCATATACCTACTCCTGGTTGATTTGGTTTCGGAGAGGGATTTCTTTAAAGTTTCCTAAATGGTTCATCCAGTGGTTTTATGAGATGAAACGAGTCACTCAATTGTTTACAAAACCAGTTTTCAAGACTTGTATCTTTATTTCAAAGAGAAGACTACTTTTGTATCTGGATACCGTTTGATCTCATTTACTACTAGCCAATCAATTACTTGGATATTAGCTTGACATTATTTAGTTAATCCTACCCATGAGACTCTTAAACTCCACTCTTTAACAAGAACTATCAGAATTAAGTGGTGGAATAAATTTAACAATGATTTGATTTCAAAAGCAAGAATAGACAAATAAGTAAAACAACAAATATCAGAATCCATTCATCAAGATCCCGTAATAACTCACAAGACTTCATTATTTCGAGCAGAGAAACAAAAAATAACGGTCGAGTTAGCTGTTGTGTCCTCTGAGGAAGAATGACAGAAAAAGTTAGACAAAATAAAAACTCTTTCTTCAGGATCCTCCTCCTCTTCCTCCCCAAAGACTTGGATAATTAATTAGAATTTTCTCAAGACTTTGAAAAACCAAATGAAGACATGTGTTTTCGTATGTTTAATTAAGAGTGTCAGCAGAATTCGACAAAATTAAAGCAAGATTCCTTATCAGTTTGCAAGACAAGACATCTTTTAATAAAGGATACTGTCAATTGAGGATAACAAGCATTTCTCAACAGTAAAATAGGACAATGTAATCTTATCCTTTATCTATAAGGGATAATTAATGTAATCTTATCTAGAGCAATGTAATCTTATCGTCAATGGTGTGATTTTTTAGATATAAATAAGAGGTTAGGACTTCAGTTCAAGGAAGAGCGAAAAACCAAAATATGTCTCTACTGAAATCCTCTCCATGTGTGTAGCGTTTCTTTTATTTTCTGTGTAAGTTTTCTTATAATAAACTTTTACTTTCAATATCTCATTTCTTGTTAAATTTTGCATATTTTCCCTTTTTATGAATTCTAAAAGAAACTTTATTATCTATAATCATTTTCAAAACAATAATTTTATTAAAATTCCTATATTTGATAGCATGAATACTTCTTAATTATCCCAGATGCAGAAGCTGGTATCAATAATGATGATGATAAAAAAACAAGGACACGACCATTTTTTCTTTGAGGTTATAGACAAGATCATTAAAAACCAAATAATAAACATATTAAATAACTAAGGACACGACCATTTTTTCTTTGAGGTTATAGAAGATCATTAAAAACCAAATAATAAACATATTAAATAAGTAACCATATAAGGATAATGTAGACGTGAATTTTCATTTGAACCGATACACAAAGCGCGCCCTTGAAAAATTGCGTCTCTTCGAAAAGTTACGAGTGAAAAATTAACTGACACTTGAAAACTCGTGTCTATAACAAGTTATATATATGTGACCCGGCCCTTAAGAATAAACAAAAAGAATCATCCTTATTTTATGCAAATTAGTTTATCCAAAAACATACTAATATGGTTCCATCAGGTACTCCACTTCACCTTCAGGAGGAATATGATCATCCCAAGAATTTTCAACAAGCTGAGAACCTCAACAACCTTGAAAATCCAAAGACTGGGAATGTTTTGCACAAATTTTCAAGCTATCTTTCAGATTCAGGTAATGATCATATTACGGGTAATAGGCTATATGTTTTACTTTTAAAAAGTTAAAATTATTCTGTGGGCTTCTTATACATTTGCCTAACAAGAGTAGTATTTTTTTTAGCT
This sequence comes from Clitoria ternatea, assembly GCA_037962975.1. NCBI lineage: Eukaryota > Viridiplantae > Streptophyta > Magnoliopsida > Fabales > Fabaceae > Clitoria > Clitoria ternatea. Next base: position 294,239,613 of record CM075669.1, read on the forward strand.
GAGGAAAATGAACACTTTTGGAACGCTAAGATCCCTTCAAGGAAACGTTCAAAGGTGGTGCACAAGAAGAAGACACCAATGAAGAGGTTTCATAAACAACTTCTGGGTATAATGAAACATGAAGGAACGCAAATTGGGTCATCCTCAGAAGAGGTGTTATTGGAGCATAAAGTGAGTAACTTCATACCAAGTAATGAAATAGGCCTTGGATGCATTCTTCTCAAACCAGATCATACTACTGTATAGAAGGGTTCATTGTCAATGTATTACAAATGTGGTCCGCATTGGTATTGTTTCTGATTTCTGTTGGAATTTTCGAATTCAAGAGTCTTGTTTATCCCATTTCTTTTTTACTATCTATCAGGAAATATGATTAACGTCATTAACTCTTTAAATATAGTTATTTATTTTTATTTTGTTTATTATTTTTAATATGTTCTTATTTTGAAATTTTAGAGAAAATTTGCTTCTTTATACCTGTTTATTTATAATTTGAAGGGAATATAAATGGACTTATTTCAATAATTACCTATGTTAATCTTATGAATCGTTGGAATATTAAAATTAATAAGTGAGAGATAAAGATAAAGGTGGAAATTAAATAATTATATTATTGAATTTAACATTATTAATTGTATTTTATAATGTCTTTTCTTTTTTATGCAATTAAACAGAAATTAATATATAGAAAATATATATTATCACAAAGTACTCCCCTATTTCTTTTTATTTGGTGTAATTTTAAAAATAAATTGTTTTTAAATCTATTAGTTTAGGAATTTAAGAAAATATTTATTATTTATTTTTCTATTATACATTTACTCATTAAACAAATGACTATTATAAATATATAAAATAAAGAGAGAGAAAAGTCTCAGGCTAAACTAAAAAATTAAATAATGAAATAACGTATTCTAAGGCCATTTAATGATTTTCTTAATATTTATGTTTTTTAAAATTTCACTAGATAAAAGAACAAGAGAAGTAAGAATCACACAAATCCAGAAATTAAGAAAATAATTATTGAAAATTGTGTTGGTAATAATCTCTTCATAAATTTCAATGCAATTCCAACATAAATACTAACATATTTTTTAATATCTTAATTTTTTAATTTATAGTTATCGATAAATGGTTGATTTGAGTTTTTCTAGTCATAACTTATTGAGGAGCTTATAACTTTTTAAAAGCCAATAGAAGTGTTTCGTAAACACAATATAAGAAGGTTTATAACTTCTAAAAAATCATGTGCACTAGTTAGATTTTGACAAATTACTTAATATAGCTTATGATTTTTTAAAATATTTAAGATTCTTCATTAATTACATAATTATATTTTATTTTTATGAATTTTTTTAAAATGAAAATTTTTACTATCATCTATAATTATAATATTATATACCCCTTAAAATTATTTAATATAATTTAAGATAATTTATTAAACAATTCTATTTCAATAAACTATTTAAAAAACTGAGTTATAAGCTACCTAAAAAGTCATAAGCTATATATAGTATCCATTGGTATAGGTAGCTTATAGTTTATATAGGAACTTATGACTTCTCAAAAGTAAAACTATAAAATAAGAGCATAACTTTTGAAAAACAACAAGCTCACAAACTTTTTAAAAACTATAAGTTTCTTCATTAATTGTTTTAAAAATTATCATTTAATTTTTAAGAGTGTTTAGGTAGCTTATGTCAATTTTTTACCTCTCATATAATTATATATTATATGTCATTTAAAGTTATTTAACACAACTTAAACTCATTTTGTCAAACAAGTGTATTTCATGAAGCTACCTAAAACACTATAAGTTACAAGATAACCCAAAAAGTAATAACTTGCAAACAATAAGTTATAAACTATAAGCTTGTTTACTACAAACCATAAACTATAAATCCGTTAAGTATTAATGTGATTAAATCCCTTAAGGGTTAATATGACTAACTAAATTAAATATCGGTGTATTCGACTGGTTCTATCATGTCCAATTGATTTGACATGAAACATGTGTTTTGTTAGTTCTGACGGCTAAAATATATTTGTTGGCTGTTGAAAATAGAAAACTGGTTTTCATTATCAAACATGTTTGTTTTAATATGTTATCTTTTTTTTTTCCAATGTCATTTTCTTTGTGAAAGTTTGTACATGAAATAATAAAAATAAAAAATATTATTTTTAGAGTTTATTATACAAACTTTTAGAAATAGAAAACAATGTAATAATTTTATAATTAAAACTAAAATAATAATTTTATAATCAAAAGTAAAAAAATAAAAACAAAAAATACTTTCCAAAAATAAACGCCAAGGCTGTAATATTTTTACATCAGCACTAATGCTTCAATACAAAAGATAGAAATTTCAACATGATAACACTTGTGTCAACTAAAGTCCTCATATTTGATAAGTGATGGAAAAAGTCACCACAAAATGGAAGGCTGCAAGAGATCCTTTCAAATCTCTATTTACATCTATCGATTAAGAGAAAAATAATACCTATTACATTTGTTTCTTATATCGAGAGAGGCAACTGGATTTAGGCTACAACACACTTATCTTGCACAATCCTAGGAAATTATTGAGTATTTCCAGCCATGTAGAGAAATCAATGAAGTGCATCCCTTTAACCACTTCATGAGCTAAAACATAGGATTGTAATGTTTTTTATTTTGTGGTTTTAATTTCTTGTTATTTAGTATAACCGTATAAATATACATGCATTTCATTTGGTTATAGAAACAAGACCGCAAAACCAAATACAACAAAATGAAAGTTGCGAAACCAAATATAACAAAATGAGAGTCGAGAGGTGTGTATGTTATATATAAGGGTAGTTTGATGTTTCAGAGTTTTGTAATGATTTTTTTAACAGTTGAGTTGACTATTTTTTCTTAATTTTATTTGTGTTATTATTCTATTTCCCTAACAAGTGGTACCACTAGTGTAAAAAATGGCTATGACAACGGGATATGATCACGGTCCAGGGGAAAACCGTGTTTAAAAAATACGCGGTGACATTTTTGTAAATATAAGGAAGTTTTTTAATCACAGTTATGACGTAACCGTGGTCGTAGGAACAAGATTTTTTATTTTAATTTTTATATTTTTAAAAAATATACCTATAATCACGGTTGAGAAGAAACCGTGATTGTAGGGTATATATAATCACGGCTTTATGAGAAGCCGTGATTATATCTACAACCAGGTTTTTTTATTTTAATTTTTATATTTTTAAAAAATACACCTACAATCACGGTTGAGAGGAAACCGTGATTATAGGGCATCTATAATCACGTCTTTATGGGAAACCGTGATTATATCTACAACCAGATTTTTTTATTTTTAAAAAATGTACCTACATTCACGGTTGAGAGGAAAACCGTGATTATAGATACCCTACAATCACAGGTGTTTGGGAACCGTGGTCATAGGTGTTTTCAAAATATAAATTTTGAACATCGCACGCTCTTTCTCTTTCTCTGTTAGCTTTCTCTCATCTTTCTCTGTTAGCTTTCTCTCATCATTCTCTCTAAGATTTCTCCTTTTTGTTTTCTCATTACCATTGACGTTTGCATTTTTTTATGTTCTAGATCTAACGTGGTTCTATGTATATATTTTGCAGGTTTTCTTTTGTTATTCTCGTTGCGCGTCATTGACGACCACCACGCGACCCTTCTCTTATTTTCTCGTTCAACCATGTAAGGCTTCTCTTTTGTACATCTCTTCTTTTCTATTTCTTTCAATTATAATGAAGGCTTTACATGTTTCTTAGTTATTCTGTTTGTTTTTATTCTCTACGTTTTGCTTCTGTTTGTTCCTATAATGGAGGTTATCTGTTTTGAAGGTCAACGTTGGGGTTATTTTGAGGAGGATGTTGGTGGCAACTGTGGAGATGTGCATAGAACTTTTAATCATGTTCTCTGATCGAAAGGAAAGATGGTGGTGATGGTGAGTTGGGTATGGATTGTGGTGTGGAAGATTATAGAAGGTTGGCTTTTAATCATGGTTGTGGTTGGCAACCGTGATTAAATATGATCTATAACCACGGTTGTGAACCGTGATTAAAAGCCCTGATCTATTACCACGACTGGAACAACCACGGTTCATGAACCATGATTAAAGGCCAATTTTAACCGTGATTAAATCCCCTTTTTTGCACTAGTGTACTAGGGATTTGATTAAGGTTCTGGGGAGGATGGAATGTTGAGATATCAACAAAATCACGCTACCCTTGTGGGAAACAACCCATCAACTACCACATAAGCAAAATGTCGATAACACGTCATCGCCATGTGTCATCTAGTCATCTCATTAGCACATTTTTTTTAACAAAATTATACATTAGCCTCATTTTTGTTAATTTGGCTCCAATGTGTTTTTCTTCGTAACGGAGAATGGATAATTCATTTGGTGTCATTATTAGGCTTATGTTAGGCCTCTTATAAGTAAATATTATAAGAGGAAAGCCAAGACTTAAGCTTTCTAATAGGACTGAAGTGTTTTTAGCAGTTATTAATTGTTTTAACAGTTACTTTGAGTAGTTATTTTAAAAATGTAACTAAAGCATAACTGTCTCTAAGCAGTTATTAGCATAATAAAAATAGAAGAAGAAGCGGGAGAAAGAATAGGTAGTTTTTGAGTGATTTCAGGAAGGGAGAGACTAAGTTCTCGAACATCTTAGGAGGAAACCTTGATACTCAATTAGTTTTACTCAATTTCCTGTGTAATTTGTATTTCTGTAAGTGAATAAAATTTAGTTCTTATTCTTATATTGGTTAAGGTTTATCAACTGGTATCAAAGCAGCACGTTTCTGGAGACCATTCATGGTTTTAACACGCAGCATGGAGGCGAGAATAGAAGCGTTGGAGAGGGGGTTCGAAGGCTTGTTGGCGATGCGTGACATAATAGAAAAGACCGCTGAATAATTAAATGAGGTGCATGCTTCGGTGCAAGAAATTTGTGCAAAACAGGAGGAAGAGAACAGCAACAGAAGCCAAACAAATTTTTAGGGTGGAACACAAGGGAGCCACAATGGTGGACGACACAAAGTGGATAGATAAAGGAAGTTAGAGATACCTATTTTTAATTGAGAAGATGCGTATGGTTGGACAACCAGAATTAAGAGATATTTTGATTTGAAAGAGATGTCTGGAGAAGAAAAATTACAGGCGGTTATGGTGGTGATGGAAAGAAAAGTGCTGGCTTGGTATCAATGGTGGGAGTTCTCGGCACACCAACCAAATTGGGAGGATTTTTGGGCAACGGTTATTAGGCATTTCTAACCCATCATGGTTGAAAATCCTTTTGAACTATTGCTGAGTCTCAAGCAAACAAGTTCAGTGGAAGAATCTAGAGAGAAATTTGAAATTTATGCTGGTCCGTTAAAGAGTGTAGAACTAGCATACTTAAAGGGTATCTTTTTGAATAGGCTCAAGGAATTAATTAAAGCAGAATTAAAGCTCTATCCAACAGAAAGCTTGGCTGATTTAATGGATTGTGCATAGAGAGTGGATGAGAAGAACCAGTTAACCACCAAAAAGGAAAATTTAATAGGTACAATCAGCAGGCCAATTAGGACGCATAGCAGTAACCGCATGGTGACATGGGAATAAGAAGCGAAGCAACAACCCAATGTGTTCGGAACTGGAAGTTCTACAGGAAAAGGAAGTATGGTGAAATCTTTTAATACATTCAGAGGAAGAAGCTTCAGAAAGTTAACAAATGCAGAGTTACAAGAAAAGGTCTAGGAAGGGATTATGTTTTAGGTGTGATGAAAATTTGGTCCAGGCCATGTGTGTGTAAACAAACAGTTATAAATTTTAGTGTTGGCTAAAGGGAAGAAGAAGGGGATGAAAAGGGAGAAACTATGGTGATCGAGCAAGATAAAGAGCTAAAAAACCTTCAGTTATCTATGTATAGCATTGCTGGCTTTACGTCAAAGAAAACAGTTAAGTTATGAGGTAAGATTGGGAGAGAACAGGTCATGGTACTTATTGATTTTGGAGCCTCTCATAATTTCATTTTAGCCACGTTTGTGAAACAATAGGAACTGGACATGTATGCAACCTCTATTTATACAGTTGAGGTGGGTGACGGGAGAAAGATAGATTGTGAAGGGGTATGTTCTAAATTGAAGTTAGAAATGCAAGGCTTAAAAATTCAACAAGATTTTTATGTCTTTGATCTTGGAGGAGTGGATATGGTGTTGGGAATAGAATGGCAGGCTAGCCTTGGAGAAATAAGAGCAAATTTTTAAGAATTAATTCTTAGAATTCCGGTTGAGGACAAATATCACACATTGAAGGGAGAGTCAGATTTAACTAGAGTCGTAGCTTCTTTAAAATCTGTCTTAAAGGCTATACGTGATCAAGGCCACAGATTCGTTGTGAAGTACTATCATATGCAAGCTGAAAAAACAGAACCAAAAATCTGTCCGGCTTGGACAGAATCAATCTTGGAATAAAAAATCTATCAATCTTGGACAGAACCACCCCCTAAAAGGCAAGACCATGCGATTCGGCTGAAGGAAGGGTCTAATATCCCCAACATCAGTCGTACAGGTACCCACACTACCAGAAGAATAAAATTGAAAGGTTAGTGGATGATATGCTTAACTCTGGTATAATTAGACCTAGTGTCAGTCCTTATTCTAGCCCTATAATCTTGGTGAAGAAAAAAGATGGTGGATGACATTTTTGTGTAGATTATCAGGCTCTTAACAAAATTACTATACCAGATAAATTCCCTATTCTTATTATTGATGAATTGGGAGGAGCGGTGATTTTTTCTAAGTTGGACTTACTATCTGGTTACCATCAGATCAGGATACAGGAAGAGGACATTCATAAAACAGCTTTCCGGACTCATGAAGGGCATTATGAATTTATTGTCATGCTTTTCAGACTTACCAATGCCCCTTCCACTTTTCAATCTCTTATGAACAAGGTGCTAAAGCCATATTTAAGAAAATTTATACTTGTTTTCTTTGATGATATTCTGGTTTACAGTAAGGGTGAGGATGAACATCAGTGACATTTATGAGCTATTTTAGCATTGTTGAAGAAGAACCAATTGTTTGCTAATAAGAAAAAATGTACTTTTAGCCAACCTCAATTGGAATACTTAGGTCATATCATTTCAGCAGAGGGGGTGGCAGCAGATCAAAGGAAAATTGATGCTATGTTGGATTGGCCAATACCTAAGGATATTAAGGCTTTAAGGGGATTTTTGGGATTGACAGGTTACTATAGAAGGTTTGTTACAGACTATGGTAAGATAGCTAAGCCTTTGACTCAACTATTGAAGAAGGATAAATTTCAATGGAATGATGAAGCACAAGCTGCCTTGGAAAAAATTAAACACCTGGTGGCTGAATTACCTATATTGACCATCCCTGATTTCTCCAAAACATTCACCATAGAAACTAATGCATCAAACAAAGGGCTAAGGGCAGTTTTAATGCAGGAGGGCAGGCCTGTGGCTTTCCTCAGCCATACTCTTTCTGATAGGGCATAATTCTAAGTCAGTATATGAGAGAGAATTAATGGCAATTGTGATGGCTGTACAGAAGTAGAGACACTACTTGTTGGGAAGGCACTTCATAATTCTGACTGAACAGCGAATATTGAGCGAGGAATATTTCAGGTGGACCTCTAAACTCATGGGTTTGGATTTTAAGATATGTTATAGACTAGGAAAGGAGAATGGGGTGGTTAATGCTCTCTCTAGAAAAATGATATTTTCAGCATTGTCCTCAGTCCACTTTGAGCAAGGGATAATTCATGATCTGATACAAGATTCTAATTCATATCCGGTTATAAATTTCAAAATCAGAAGCTGTTGTATAAAGAGGTTGCTGAAATTTTTATCACAAAGGTAGTTAAATTGCATGGGTTTCCTTCTTTTATTGTATTAGATTGTGACAAAATATTCCTCAGCCATTTCTGGTCAGAATTCTTCAAACTGGTTGGCACTAGACTCAAGTTTAGCTCTGCATACCATCCCTAAACAGATGGCCAAACTGAGGTGGTCAACCGATGCTTAGAGACTTATCTAAGGTGCCTCACTGGAACTAAACCTAAGCAATGGCCTAAGTGGTTGAGTTGGGCTGAGTTCTGGTTTAACACCAACTACAAAAGCTCTTTGAAACTGACTCTTTTCAAAGCCTTGTATGGCCGTGATCCACCCCATCTTTTGAAAGGAGCCATCATTCTATCAAATGTGGAAGAGGTGAATAAGATGACTCATGACAGGGACCAAATGTTACATGATCTCAAAGGAAATTTGGTCAAAGCCTAGAATCAAATGAAGAAGTTTGCTGACCAATCTAGGCATCCAATATCTTTAGTTGTTGGTGATTAGGTGTATCTCAAGTTACAGCCATATAGGCTATGGTCATTGGCTCGGAAGAGAAATGAGAAACTGAGTCCATGTTTTTATGGTCCTTATCAGATCATAAAACAGATTGGAGTTGCTGCTTTTCAGTTAGCCCTTCCACTGGAGAGTAAAACCCACCGTGTGTTCCATGTTTCCTTACTCAAGAAGGCCATCTCTCCCTCAGCAAATCCTCAACCTTTACCACCTATGCTGTCGGAAGAGTTGGAATTACAGGTAACACCAACTGCTATGAAATCAGTGCATAACACCACGAATGGGAATGCCGAAGTGCTTATTTAGTGGACTAATCTGCCAGAATTTGAAGCCACTTGGGAACTAGTGGAAACCATCATGCATTAATTTCCTTCTTTTCACCTTGAGGACAAGATGACTCTTTTAGGAGGGAGTATTGTTAGGCCTCTTATAAGTAAATATTATAAAGGGAAAGCCAAGACTTAGGCTTTTTAATAGGACTGAAGTGTTTTTAGTAGTTATTAATTATTTTAACAGTTATTTTGAGCATTTATTTTGAAAATGTAACTAAAGCATAACTGCCTTTAAGCAGTTATTAGCATAATAAAAATAGGAAAAGAAGCAGGAGAGAGGATAAACAGTTTTTGAGTGATTTCAAGAAGGGAGAGGCTAAGCTCTCGAACATCTTAGGAGGAAACCTTGATACTCAATCAGTTTTACTCAATTTCCTTTGTAATTTGTATTTTTGTAAGTGAATAAAATTCAGTTCTTATTCTCATATTGGTTGAGGTTTATCAGCTCATTACTAACAACTATACACTTTGGAAGTCAAGGATGAAGGATCTTTTTAATTTCAAAGACTAGTCTGATCCTTTAAAGCATGGAGGTAAGAATCCTGAGCCTAGTAAAGATACAATGTGTCATACCCTTACGCTCTAATACCACTAGAAGTGTAACACCATTTAAATAAAAACACATGGAAATTTTTTTTTGATCTTAGCGAACCACTCAGATCACTCAGAAGTCCCGAAATATATAAATATATGTGTATATATATATATATCGCTATATGATTCTCTAACTCTCCCTGAGAATTTCGTACTAAATCATCATCAACAAGAACATATAAGTATCAAAATAAATACTGAACCTCTACTGAGGTTATCAGATACCTAATCCACTATACAGAGTGTATCAGAAGAGTTGACCAAGGCGATACTAAAAAAAGCTATACACGTACTAAAAAATAACAACTTAGGGGTAAACACACACACACACATGCATATATATATATATATATATATTAAATGACTGGTACTGAACCAGATTCAACACAATTTATTAATCAACATCTAGTTTCTCACATAATTACTAATTCATCATAATAATTACCACACCCACCGTCATTTAATACAATTGCATTACCAAGAATTTAATCAACTACAATCAATATACATTTAGGATATCCCACAACATTTAAATCATAATATTTATATGCAAATGCATATGCATGCGGATCTGACTTTAATGATGGAAACTACATTGTAGTGTACAGATTTTCACAACATAATATCAATTATGTTTTATCGGTACTGAATCGCTCGTCCATAATGCAACACTAGTCACTCTCAGTGACAGCGGCACCTCAACTCGGGTATTGTAGACGACCTTGAACCCAATTCAACACGGTTGTGAAATCCCAAGGAAACCACTAAAGGGTCTGTGCCTATCCAAAGGTCGCCCTCCCATCTAGGCCGGCATCACAGACCCTCTACAGTCCTGTGTGCGTCTAAATACAAATGTTATGTCAAACAATTATTAATCATCAATAAACCACCTAATTGCTATCATTAGAGGCTACCACTTGGTTACCCATCACTAAGGGATTCATCTCAACATATCAACAGGCATAACATGCAACAACCAATCACAACACAACATTCACTAAGCTACCTCAAGGTTAATAATCATCATTAACATATAAAGTTAGTTATCATTGTGACCCAATGGAATATCATATCATCAATATGGCTGCCTCAAGCCTATGCAATCAATACAACTAAATTCATCATTAACTCAATACAATCAACCATTGCAACCTTATGCAATCAATATCAAAACATATATGAACAACACCAACATATTTACAATTATTATTCAGTCAATGAGGTATATTACCAATGACAACAAATAACACCACCATCATGAAATTCATCAAGCATCAATCGATCATAAAAACACAACATACGCATATATTTCTATTTGTTCATAATCTATACATTTAAAATATAATACTCTACCTGAAATCCTCGATTTTGAAGCTCAAAACGCTCATCGAGCGCTCCGATTCAATCACCAATATTCTAGTTTTCAAGGCTAGAAATTTTTAAATTAACAATAATTATTTTTAATAACCTACATGCTACATTAAACTCATATTTTGGCGCTTAATTGACCAATCCACATAAATTCTAAAATTTAATAATTATTTTAATATCCCTTTCATTAAAATCAAGTTTTCTCCTTAACCTTTATAAAATTTTCTTTTGTTCTTAAGCGATCAAATATTCAAAAACATTTTGCTTAAAAGTTCTTAAATCATTTATAACTTTCTAAAACTTTAACATTTAAGTACTTATATAAAATTATCCAATAGACTACACTTAATTTAATTAGTCCATGGTTAACTTATAAAAATTCTCTTTTGATCCAAATTACTATAATAAAATTTATTACTCAAATATTTAACATAAAAAATTCAACCTTCAACATTTCTTAAAAACTTGTTTTTAACATCACTAAAATCTGACCTTTTTACACATGTTAAAAACTTCAGGTTTTAATTCTTAAACTACAGCTTTTAACATCACCAGATTCATTTTTAACACCTGCTGCTAGCTTTTAACACTTGTTATTACAGACTTTTAACACCTGTTATTCTAGACTTTTAACACCTGTTAGTTCAGACTTTTAAGACCAATATATTTTTTATTTTTAACACCATCAACTTCAGACTTTTAACACCTGTTTTAGATTAATAACACCTTAAATTATAACTTTTAACACCTGTAATTGACATCTTTTAACATCGATCTAATTTCAATATGTCTCATATTTTTCCAACAATTAATCACCATGTTCATGATAAGGCCTCAAAGCCACAACCCATAACTCAAAATGATTTCTAACGCAATCTATAACCAAGGAAAATAAAGTAATTAAAGGTGGGAGTTCAATAATTTGATTAAAGCAGAAACAGGTTTCATGCACCTAAGTTACGGGAATTAGAAGAGATTTAAAGACTCCAACCCAAAATCAAAAATAGATTTCTTTAGAATTTACCTTTAGAAACAAAAGTTAAAGAATTCCCTTAAGCTCTTTTGTTGTCTTGGAGGAGGAAATAAACAATAGAAGCTTGAAACTTGCTTCAATTAGAGAGCAGAACAATGGCTTTTTGTTTATTTTCTTACATACGCAAAATAAGAGAATGAGAGTTGGAATAAGGAGGAAAGAAATCAATTGGCAATTTTTCTTTTCCTGGCTACTGCATGCATAGAGAGTGAAAAAGAGAAATTGGAAGAAATAAAAAATGAATTAAGGGAGTGATGTTCAGTGGAGGTCTGCATGCCAAAAAGCAAGAGAAGGTGAAAGCGATATTGATGGAGATAAAAAAAGAGATAGAGATGTGTGAGATTAAGAAAGAGCCACATGAAATGGGTGCATGCAGAGAAAGAATTATATATGTATATATAAAAAAAGAAAAAATGTTACAATTTACCCCACCTATAAAAATTTCGTTCTTGAAATTTAATGGATTACATACCTCAATGAAACAACTCTAGATGTTATTGTCTCATTGAGTCTTCACGCTCCTAAGTCAATGTGATAGCGTTTCCCTGTTTCCAAGCCACATTCACCAATAGTACATCTTTGCTTCTCATGTGTTTGATCAATCGATCCATGATTTGGGTAGGTTCAGCGGGCATAGTTAAATTTTATTTGATGTCAACATTATGATCAGGAATTTCATGTGTAGAGTCAAGCATATACTTCCTCCACTAGGATACATGGAATACATTATGAAGGTTTGCCAATTAAGAAGGAAGTGCAATCTGATAGGCCATAAGATCAACCCTCTTCAAGATTTCATTGGGTCCAATGTATCTCGAACTCAACTTCCTACTTTTTAACACTCGCCTGATACCTTTATGAGGAGAAACCTTCAGGAATACAAAATCATGAACCTGAAACTCAAGGGGTTTCCTTTTATTATCATAATTAACTTTTGTCTATCATGAGATGTCTTTATTTTCTCATGAATTATCTCAATTTGTTCTATAATTTATTGCATAATTTCAGGCCCCAGCATCAAGCTCTCACCAGTCTCTAACTAACAAAAAGGCATCCGACATTTTCTATCATATAAAGCCACAAATGGAGTTATATATCGATGTTGTTGTGGTAGTTATTATTATAAGTGAATTCAATCAGAGGGAGGAGTTGCTCTAACTACCACCATGCTCTAGCACACAGAACCTCAACAAGTCCTCCAAACTCTAAACAGTAAGTTCTGACTGCCTATCCGTCTGAGGATGATAGGCTGAACTCAACCAAAGCTTTGAGCTTAACTCCTGGTACAAGATTCCCCAAAATTGGGAAGTGAACCTTAGATCTCTATCAGACACCATACTAAATGGAATACCATACAGCCGAACGATCTCACTGATATATATATATATATGCTAGCTTCTACAACAGATATCTTATACTAATAGGTAAGAAATGTGTAGACTTCGTCAATCTAACCATAATAACCCAGATAGCATCATGACCAGCTCTGGTCTTGGGCAATCCCATCACAAAATCTATGGCAATTGCATCCTATTTCTATACAGGAATCTTAAGTGGTTGTAAGCCACCAGATGGCTTCTGGTGCTCAACCCTAGCCTTCTGACAGATAATGCAATAAGCAACATAATTAACCACATCTTTCTTTAATCTTGGCCACCAGAAACGTGATTTCAGATCATGATATATCTTTGTAGTACCCAAATGGATACTTAACATGCTCTTATAAGCCTCATCAAGCACCATTTTCCTTAAATCACCAGAATTTTACACATATATCTGGCCTTTAAGCCTCCAAATACCATGAAAACCTTCAGTCAATGATGGGTTCTTACCACCAGCTTGAGTCTCTTTCAACTCAGCAAGATAAGCATCAGTCATTTGTTGTTCATAAACCAACTTTAAAAATTCATTGGCAACCTTCAAAGTGCCCATAATCACCTTCTCACATGAAAAAACATCCACGACCAGATTCAAATCTCTGAACTGTTCCAATAATTCCATCCTTTTTACCATCATCGTAGCAATATGAATGGATTTCTGACTTAAGGCATCGACAACCCTATTCATCTTTCCTGGATAATATCTCAGATCAAAGTCATAATCTTTCAAAAATTCAATCTATCTTCTTTGCCTCGTGTTCAATGTCTTCTAATCAAATAGATATTTCAGGCTTTTATGGTCACTATGCACCTCAAATTTGGATCTATACAGGTAATGTCTTTAAATTTTTAGTGCAAAGACCACAGCTGCAAGCTCTGAATCATGTGTGGGATAGTTTTGTTCATGCAGTCACAGCTGTCGAGTAGCATAAGCAATCACCATACCAATCAAGATCAAGAAAGATGGTAATGGAAAAGTCATGAAACACAAGGCGGTACTGGTGATTAAAGGACTCCTCCAAAATAAAGGAATTGATTTTGATGAAACCTTTTCATGTGTGGTGAAGATGACATCGGTACGTGTCATTCTTAGATTAACTACTAGTCTAGACTTAGAGCTTGAACAGATGGATGTGAAGACTGTATTTCTTCATAGTGACTTTCATGAAGAAATATACATGACATAACCTAAAGGTTTTGAGATTGTGGGAAATGAAAACCTTTTGTGTAAATTGAAGAAGAGTTTCTATGACCTTAAGCTAGCTCTGAGGTGATGGTATAAGAAATTTGATTCTTTCATGACGAGTCAAGGCTACAAGAGAATAATTATGGACCAATGTGTTTAGCTTCAAAAGTTCCTATAAGGAAACTTTATTGTACTACTATTATATATGGACAACATGTTGATAGTTGGTAAGAATGCAAGATAAAACATCTGAAGAGGAAGTTTTTCAAGAGGAAGCGTGTCTTGACAATCAAGGTTGCAGAAGTGTGTTGCTTTATCCACAACAGAGGTAGAGTATATAGCAACAACTATGTAATTAAAGCGTTTTCTCCACAATACCTTGGGATCAAGCAAAATAAGTACATGATATATCATGATAGCCAAAGTGTTTACGACATGAGTAAAATTTCAATGCACCATTCCTACATAAAACACATTGATGTTCTCTATTATTGGATTAGTTACATAATGGATCAACGAAAGTTGAGCTTGGTGAAGATTCATATAGACAAGACAACAAATATATGTACCAAAGTGGTCACTAAGGAATTGAAAAGCTTGAACTGTATAAAGACATTATTGGAATAGATGTTAGATGATGACCTCATAGATGTAGCCGAAGGGGGAGAATTGTTGAAGCTATATAAAGAACAGAGTGCGTCCCTTTGACCACTTCATGAGTTAAAAAAAATAGGATTACAATGCTTTTTATTTTTTGCAATTTTAATTCTTGTTGTTTAGTATCAATGCACATGCATTTCATTTGTTTATAGCCACAAGAGCACAAAATCAAATACAACAAAAAGAGAGTCAAGAGTTGTGTATGTTATATATAATGGTAGATCTTTTAACAATAGAGTTGATTATTTTCACCAATTTTTATTTATGTTATTATTCTATTTTCCCATATAGTGTTCTTTTGAATTTGAGTAAACTTCTCCCTATGGTTGTGTGATAAATTTGCCTTTGAAATTCGAAGGTAAAAGACTATTTACCTCAATAAATCCATGGTTTCCAAGTCTTTTACCTTCATTCCAAAGTCCCCGTGCCTCCATAACTTCAATGTATATCAATGCACAAATTTCCAATTATTTATTTTACAAGACTATATTAGTGCACAAAGTGATTTTAACCACACGAACTGAGTTAGTATCAAGAAAGCATAGGATCAAAAGCAAATTGGAAAAAAGCTACATATGTACACATGTTAAAAAGGAAAAATGAAAATCTCAATCATCCTTAACAATTGTAAAATAAACAAGTACTTGTTGGAAAAGCTGTTAACAGATTAAATGTTTGAGCTAGCTTTTAGCGAGCACTAATGGTTGTTTCAGATAGTTCATTTATTGAAGATCCTCCTCCTGATATTGACGACTCTTGCAAATTTCGGCTCCCATTGAATAAAAATGCTGGCTTTTGGGGTTGGCAAAGAGGGGTTTCATTGCCTAGCATGAAAACAACTTCTGACATAGATGGTCTATTAATGATATTTTCTTGCACACACAAAAGTCCAATTTGAATGCACCTCAAAACAAGAGCCGGGGGGTAAGAATGACCTAGTGTTGAATCAACTATATCCAAGGCACTTTCTTCTGTCCAAAGTATCCACACCTACAAAATGTATAACATACATAAAGTTTACAGGAGTAAACCATCCGTATATAATTCATTAGAAGGAAAAGTCTCAAATTAGTTCTTAACTTTGTAAATATAAATTAGTTTAATTTTCAATTTTAAAATTACTTACATAACTTAACAAGAAAATCAATTATTTTAGTCCTTAACAAATGGTTAAAATGAATGATATTAAAAAGTATGGGAGTAAAATAATTGATTTTATAGTGAGATTAAACTGGTTTATATTTAGAAACTGAATGAGTAATTTTTAGATTTAATCTTCAGCAGCTAATTTTAAAGCTTCTTCTTGTTTTTTCCTTTTCAACTTACATATCCAATTAAATTTGGGGAGGCGCCTCCTATTTCAGAATCTGTGATCTTCTTACCCGCAATAATCTCTAATAGTAAGACCCCAAAACTAAAAACATCAGATTTTGTTGAATACCGTCCTTCCATTGCATATTCTGGTGACATATAACCGCTACAAATATATAACATGGTTAAAATATTGTAAATAACACACATAAAATTCAATTACTCTATTCTTGAGACTTATAAGTGTATGACACTTACAATGTTCCAACCACTCTTTTTGTTCTTGCTTGAATTTGATCTTCTCCAAATATTCTAGCCATACCAAAATCTGAGATTTTTGGAATCATTGCAGCATCAAGTAGAACATTGCTAGCTTTTAGGTCTCTATGAATTATTTTCAGCCTTGAATCTTGATGAAGATATAATACACCTCGAGCAATTCCCAAAATGATTTCAAATCGCTTACCCCAAGTTAGTGATGAGCTTTGCTTTTTATCTGAATTGAACAGTTTAAGTTTTCAATAATCTGAATTAGAAGAATTTGGGCAGCTACATAAAAAAAGGTTTATTTGCATAGAATGTCTCCCACTATTCCATGTTTAAGATACAAACTATGTTTGTATAATAAGAAAACTACATGAAAGATTTTTGTGAGGAACAAAATGAGGGTAGGAAATTTATCTCATGTTTGGATTTGTATTGTGTCTACTAAATATATTTTCTCACCAATAACCATGAGAAGTAGAAAAATTTCCCTCCTCAATTCAGTAACCATGATTTATGTCAATCTAAATGCAAACTTAAATATAAGAGGCAAAGAATGAATAGAGAAAGGCATACCAAATATAAAGAAGTCCAAGCTTTTATTTGGCAAGTATTCATAAACTAGCATCCTTTCTTCTTTTTCAAAGCAACAACCAAGCAACCTCACGAGATTTCTGTGTTGGAGTTTAACTAGTAGTGTAACTTCATTTTTGAACTCTTCTGTCCCTTGACCTGAATGTTTGGACAATCTCTTCACTGCTATCTCTTGTCCATTGTGTAGGCAGCCCTGAAATAATACTTTTAATTCTCAATTCACTATTTTTGCATCACTTTTCTGTAATGCAGTTGAAGGAGATCAAAGGATGTTCACAAAATTGTTGCATAATGTTTAGCTTCAATTACCTTGTAGACACAGCCAAATCCACCTTGCCCAAGTTTGTTCTCATGATCAAAATTTCTTGTGGCTGCCATTATCATTTTAAAGCTGAAAAAGGGGAGATTTGAATGCATGTTGCTTTGAACATCATTCTCTTCTCTTGGGGAATCTGGGTTTAAATGCTGCATCATTTTACCTTAAATAACAAATGCCATGGGATAAGATTTCAACCAACTCACAAATATTAAAAATGGGAGTGTTCAATTACCAACCTTAGAAGTAAATCATATACCTTTGGTTTTCATCTTCCGCATGTAATACACACAGGAGACAAGAATGACACTTGCAAATACAGAAGTTACCACAATTGCAGCCATCCACTTTTTACCTAGCACTCCTTTTGTCTTCTTGTAATAATTAGCTGACAAGAAGAAACAAGTCCAAACAGGATGAAGAAGAACCCTCAAAAATCTACATGGCATCAAATTCACGAAGGAAAAACATAGTGGGACGAGGGTGTACCTAATTCAACTGCATCAACACGCACAAATAAATCTTGGCCTTGATCACTTAGTTTTTGCACGTCCATTAAATTACCATGCCATGCCAGACACCCACTTCCACCATTCCTCACATCAGCAACTGCATAAGCACTGCAAGAGCAGTTTCTCAAGCATTCCACCTGACATTCTTTCAAACTCAATTCCTTATTTTCAATTGCCACAGAGGTATCAGGAATCTTCAAGCCTTCAATTTTGACAAACCCTTCTCCATGCCCACAAACAGAAGCACCTGGCTTCCTCACACACCCTCCTGACCCATCTCTGTTCTCATACCAATCATGTGGGAATTTCGGTTCAAACCCAGGCATGCAAGTACATTTAAAGTCCTCAAAGTTCAAAGGGTCACAATTACTGTTTGATCCACACGTTCCATAGTTATCGCATTGATTTGCTGGGTCAGACCAGTACCGGTTCCATTGACTCTCTTGGTTATCCCAAGTGTACACTTGAAAGAAACCTGATTGCTGAACCACTATTCTAGTAACAATGGACTTATCAAACATGTTATACGAGAGTGCTACTTGATTCTCATCTTCAAAAAAAGAAACGTTAAAAATGAACATGTCTCTTTTCATGTTGGGTATGCCCATAAACAATTCACCATTCCATGATCCACCTCGCCACAAGGGAAGGTTCTTGTTGTACAAGAACATCTGTGGTTTCCCACTGGTGCTGAATTTCAACGTGTAAGAGCCTGTACCAGGGTCATCATCAGTCTTCCAAGATTGAAGAGACCAGGTCTTGTTACTTTTTCTGTCAAAACCAATTCTTAGATACTGAATCAAGGTGTCTGTTGGATAATCAAAGCTTTGCCATATGACAGTTTTGGTGTTGTTTTGAATGAGAACAAGGTTTGCTAAGTCTGAGAGTTGAGCTATCACGTTTGATTGGGTAGTTGAAACATTGGTTGACCAAATGGGAATGGTGCTATAGTTGTGGTGTAGGACTAGATTTCCATCTGGGTTGATTGAGAGAACTCCAGAAGTGTCATTGATGGGACTATCTCTGTTTGCTACCCATACTACGGTTTTTTCTGGGATATTGTTGTACCATATTCCCACATAGCGAGAGCTAGATTTGCCTGGACTGAAGAATCCTAAAGCAAAGGATTTGGCTTTAGAAACAACAAGCTCGCCATCTCTGAGGGCTTTGTTACTAGATATGGTGTCAGAACCTGAGAAACATGAGAAGCTTAGGAGTAGAATGAAAGAATTCAGTAGCCAAATGTTATGTCTATGAATTTTAAACATGACAAGAAGGTGAAGATTTTTGCAGAGTGCATGCATGGAGTTCCTCTTTCATACCCCTCTTGCACATTTTATGACGAGAAATAGTTTCAATCTGAGAAAATTTTAGGAGGTATCAAAGTCTTCTCAAGGTAGATATAAATATAAATAGTACCAACTCCTAAGGCTATACACCATAAGAGTTTATAATAGAGTAGAGGGTTTCGATAAAAATAGAAACTCATTCTATTAAATACGATGATTGATTTACAATATGCGGTATATATGAATTTAGAGGAGATGGTTCATAAACTAACAAATTTACTTAACAATTAATAACAAAATAACTAATAATATAAACTAGAGTGTATTAATCAAATCTAACACAATTAACATATAGTTGAATCTTATCAACATATTTTTTAAATATTCAAATCTTATTATATGTATAAAAATGATTTTGTTATAAGAAACAAGATCCATTTTGATAATCCATGTCAATAGGCTTCGACTTTCTATCAAAATATTCTAGTTTAATTAAAAGTGTAGAAGAGAATGGGAAAGTGTGTTCACAATTAAGAACTACTCTAATTTTTTTGTTCAACACAAGGTCAAGTACGCACAAGACTTTCACTTAGACTTAGGACACATACATCATTTCTGACATCATTAACCGAATAATATACTTTATACATCTCAAAACGGTTCCTTGATATTTCCTTGATTCTCGTCATATGTTACTGTTACATACCATAAAAAAACAAGAATATCCATCCAAACACAAGGTTAAGTATGCACAAGACTTTCACTTGGATTAAGAACTACTAGACTTAGGACACATGCATCATTTCTGACATCATTCCTTCTTGTGTTTTGGATGGCTATTCTTGTTTTTTATGGTATGTAACAGTGACATATGACGAGAATCAACGAAATATCAAGGAACCGTTTTTGAGATGTATAAAGTATATTATCCGGTTAATGATGGACTAGTGGAAAATTTTCTCTAATAAAGGCTGCTTTCCAAATACATATGTATCTAGCTCAGAGTAGAAAAGTAAATTGACTTTAGTACCAAGAGAAACCCACACGTAATTAGGCTTAGAAACACTTGTTAATGAGAATTTTCATGATGTCCTGTTAGTAACACTCCTTTTACATTGAAGTGGGTGAAAATGGTTTTTCTGTTAGGCTTACAACAATTAACACACATTACTTAATCATGATAACATACTCATGAAAATGTTTAACTGCTTCATTAATTATTCACCCTGTGAAATTGATTTATGCTTTTCTTGACCCTCTTCAGAGCAGGGAAATTCATTCTCCTTTCATGCCAAAAATTACTCTCCCAAAGTTCTAACCAATTGTCTCAAGATCAATGACCTTCTGAAGATAAGAGAATTTTTAGAAAAGAAAAAACTTAGAGCTGGGATCTAACTTTTCTTCTTTTTCTTTCTGTGGTTTAACCGAGTCACGTGACTTATTGTTTGGGAACCCATTGGACAATGTTGTAAATAATACTAAAAATAGTTGGTTAAAGTTTTATGCTTAATTAAGACTCCTGTTTATTAAATAAATAAACTGGAACAAGTTTATATTTATATCAATAACTTAATCATTAAAAACTTACATAAATTTTGATTATATGTTTTGAATCTATATGTTACCTTAGAAAATATATATCATAAAAAAAAAGTTTTAGGTCATTTTAGATTGTTTATTAAAAATATAACACAATTTTCTTGAATAAACTCAGTTCTTTCATGTATAAGTCTACGTAAAGTAAATGATGTTATTCTTAAATTGTTTAATAAATAAGCCGGGTTTGATCGTTTTGATTTTATTCGAGTTAATTGATATACGTTCTTTCATTTTGTCAAATTAATTGGTCTTCATTAATGATTAGCTCAAGAACCAACTCTACTCAATTAAAAGTTGCTACTCTTTACATTTGATATGATGAAATATTCCCCAACTCAATTTGTTGTATATGTAGAACTTCCTAATATGGTCAAATTGTCTCATGCTCTCTAGCATCTTTGATCTTTCCATACCAACCGAAAACATTTGATTTGATTGAGTGTTAAAAATGCATTATTTAATGATCAACCTTCTCTTTCACTTTGCCATTCGCGATATCATCACTTATTGACTTACAGTGGACCAGCTTCTAATTAAGTATAACAATTTCTTGAGATGAAATGCATTCAAGAAAACACATTCCGTTGCCATAATTGATTAGGGATCATTGCTTCATCAGGCTCGCCAGTTATAGCTACTGATGTTCCAGCGTAGAGACTTAAAGTTGCTCCTAATAATGAAATATGGATTATGTGAAAACAAATCTCACTGTAAAAGAAGTTTCAAATAATGTCATGATTCAGAAATTGAACGACATGGAGAAAAAGGCCATGTGGGTGAATTGAACTACATATGAGAAATAAAAAGTATCATACACTTTATAATACAATTTGATGAAGGCATCTCTAACATATTACACAAAACAAGATCAGACTAGATCTTAAAGATATCGCAACTATAGAATGAAGGAAAACTTACAGAATTTTGAAAACTTCTTTGTGAATACCCTGATGTGCTAGATGAGGTCATACTTGTTTCACTACCTGGCATCTAGCATTGTGACAGTGACTTGATTCACAGTGAATGATTCATCTTGTTTACTTGAAGAAGAATCAGTTTCCGTAGGATTCCTCCCTAGGCAAAACCCGGGGTTTTTGGGCTGTGGCATTGATGCAGTGTCACTACTCAGCATCAACACTACTGAAGACATTGTTGGCCTATCTTCTGCTCTCTCTTGCACACATAAGAGCCCAACTTGTATGCATCTATGAACTTCAGATGGTGAATATGAGTTGTCAATTGATGAATCTATCAGTTCCAATGCATTTTCTTCTTTCCACAGCTTCCACGCCTACAAGAAAGCACAATCTATTGTTTATTAGCAAGCAGCACATGATGAGTATAACAACCAAATACTAATAAAAGCAACTCTTTCACATACATGACCAAGAAGATTCAATTCTTTGTTTACAGAATAGAACCCCCTGTTCTTTTTCCCACTTATGATCTCTAGCACAAGAACTCCAAAACTAAAAACATCGGATTTCACTGAGAAGATCCCGTCCATAGCGTATTCAGGGGACATGTAACCACTGCATGTAAGAAAAAATATTTATATATAGTTAATATCTATTTTTTGCTTTTAGAGTACCCGTGTGTCATGTTAATACTCACTATGTTCCAACAACTCTCATGGTGTTTGCTTCTGTTTGATCCGTGCCGAAAATTCTAGCCATCCCAAAGTCTGATATCTTCGGGTTCATCTCTCTGTCAAGTAGAATGTTGCTTGCCTTGAGATCCCTATGGATGATCCTGAATCTGGAATCATGATGTAGATAAAGAAGCCCTCTGGCTATTCCACATATGATGTTGAAGCGCCTTTTCCAATCCAGTGAGGATCTTTTTGCTTTGTCTGGATTGTGGTTATTATAAATATCAAGTGTTTGAATACTCATTAAAGCCTGAATGAGCCAAACGCATGCAATGATAACATTAAAAAGCTTTTGAGTTATGAATAAATGTTGAAATAACTGACCAAATAAAATTGCATCAAGGCTTCTATTTTCCATGTACTCATACACTAGCATCTTCTCATCCATCTGGATACTGCAACCAAGTAATCGAACAAGATTTCGATGTTGAAGCTTGACGATTAACTTGACCTCATTTTTAAACTCTTCAATGCCTTGCCCAGAATTCTTTGACAATCTCTTCACAGCAATATCCTGACCTTCCATCAACCTGCCCTGGTATAACAACAATCATTCTAGTCATGTTTTAATGATGATGATTTTTAGGATTTAATGTGGTGACGGCTATAAAAACAACTTACTTTGTAAACACTACCAAAGCCTCCTTGTCCAAGTTTATGTTCTTCAGAGAAGTTGTTAGTAGCAACTGTAATGGTATTAAAATCAAACAATGGTAACTCTAGGTCATCCAAGTTCCTTTCACTTGACTGTTCTCTATTGCTTGAAAACACCACCTCATTCATTAGCAAATCCTGACTTCTTTCTGGAAAACCTGGTTTAGGGACAAACAAGCAAATCATTAATTATACTGCACAATTGCACATACACACCTTTTTCTTTCACGTGCTGGACACTACTTGTGCATTACCTCTGTGTTCACTCTTCCCTTTCAATATCCACTGCAATTTCCTCTTCTTCCATAAGATACAGATACCCAATACCAAAAGTATAAAAGCAGCAGCACAAACTATAATGCCAACAACCTTAGCTGTATTATTTGCCTTGTCAGAAACTCCTTCAAACCCGATGTCATCTGAGAAATAGTTTTCTTAGTTGAGAATTGAGATATCCACTTCACATTTAGTCCAATTGTTAAAAGAAACAGTACTTAAGTATTAGGATTATGTGGTACAAAATAATTGACCATTACAAGTAATAAATTAGTGTTCTATAAAGGCATGTCACACTTTCAGCTAACAAATTTAAAAGAAACAAATAAGCTGGTTAAAAAGGAAAAAGTGCTGTCATGATCTTTCTGAAGTACAAGGGAACATTCATGGTGCTTGCATGGTATTCATGCAACAAAAGGGATCATGTGTCCAATTAACAATGTGATAATACTTGATAAAGAACATAGATAAGGAAACCAATTAAGTACAAGTTGATTCTACTCCTTTTTTGTCATTGTAAAATCAAACCAACTATGATATTTAAATCATAGGTTTTTCTATTAAAAAATGAGTTGCAAAAAAGCTATTAAGAAAAAAAGGGGAATGAGAATTTGTTTATTCATAGAATTTGATGGAACTTTTTTTAGTACACCTACTCCCACCAAAATGGATCAAAATTCCCCTTTAGGCATTGGGTGGCACCAGACAAGGTGGTGGGCTCCATTTCATTCACCGAATCCCTATCCTCACAAATTTCTAGGTCCCGCGGAAGATAATTCAAACACTTTTCCTCCTTCGTTGATTACCCTTTTCCCCAGTTCCCTCTTAGATTCTTTACTTTTTGTCAAATTTCAATAGGATCATACTTGTTCATGATAAGATAAGATGTGACTTTAGCGAATTTGTGATCATGCATTTGTTACGAGTTGTCACATTATTAAAACTTATAGTGGAACTGCAAGTATTACAAGTTTTATTTAATTTTGTGTGTTTTTTTATATACCATAACTAACTTTCGGCAAGTATTTTTTCCATTCACTTGAACATCAAATCTTCCTTAAAGAAAATAAGCATATGGCTACTTAAACCAATAAACCCGTTGATTTATTTAATTTAGTTTAGATAACTGTGAAAGGGAAAATGATTTGATACATGAAATATTATACTGCAAAAGCACGTGATCAATGCAATAGACAAGAATATGGTAAAAATTATAAAAGAGCAATTGGTGGGGCCCAATGGAACCTTACAAGTCAAAATTGTTGGCCTACATCTCACTGATATAAAGCCTAACATTTAAATTCAGAGACCATCCTTATGGTGGGCCAAGAAAACTTTAAATATTAAATAAGTTCCGTAATTAAGAGTTTAATTTCATTAACTTACGCAACAAATCAAGGTGAGGGGTGAACTCATGCTAATGCAGTTAACGCACTTATTTTTCTCGCCAACTAACACCTAGTTCCCCTTTGTCATCCTCTTTTCTCTCAAATTTGGAAAGGTAGTTCATCCGTGTTGGTACGAGAATAAACAATAAATATTCATCTTTTTAATTTGTGCAAAATTTAACATTGGTGTTGCCGGTTTTGGACAGTAGACATGAAACATATATGAAGAAGATTGAACATAGAAAATATTCACAGGAACTTTTGTTTGAGAAATAAAATTCTCATAATGTTTGTTTTCGTATAAAAAAATTATATATCAAACTTAAAAATGTACGGTTCCAAACTTACTGTTTCTAACAAAATTATACAAGAATTTTGGCCGGTAAGGCTACTGGATTTTTGTTTGTAGAGCTACGCTATCATTGATTATAGTTTACCAAAGTTTCAACAAATGAATAAAAGGGCTGCCACATAATGGTATAGTTCTTGTTTAGTATCTAATTAAAGGAAAACTAAGTTTCATTAATTGACTCATTTAATAATTTATATTTATCGATATTGTTTAATACATTTTTTATCTCTATTTAATCAATAGATTAAGAATTTATTTCTAATCAATCCCAATTAAAAATTACATAGGTATATACGGAAAGCACAAAACCCTAAAGAATTCTCTTAGAGATTAGGTTTATTATTTCTAAATATTGTGTTACTTAGCTTACAATATTCATCTAAAATATATCTAGGTAAAAAAAAAGGCCTAGACCCATTAGAATATAACTAACATAAATCCACTCCTTAACAGGATAGGGGGAACTTATGGGCCCCCTGATCCTAGGGAACAGTATATAAGGCTTAGTTTGAATTGCTATAATGTTTTTTGTTTTTCAATTTTAATTATATAATTAAAATTTTCTTTTTGTTTCTAAAATTTTATACAGAAAATACTGAAAATAATTATGTCATGTTTCTTATTTTTATTTTCTATTTTTGTTGTGTTTTCAATATAAATTTTTAAAACCAAAAAACATAATGATAATAGTTTTATAATTAAAATTAAAATAAGACACATTTTCACAATGGACCTAATGTTTTTTTAAGGTAAAAGTGATTTCCACAGAGAAAATAAAGCACAGCTGATATCAGCATGCAGAGGAGATTTACGATCACAGCAGTATAGACTGCATTCAAACGTTCTCTTTTGACAAAAAAGGCAATCGTTAGCTATCCGGCTTCTATATAAACAAAATCAATAGTAAAACAAGGCAAAAAATATTAAGACAATGAGACTCAATTACTTAAGAAAAGTAGCTCAACCAAACATTCTAATAATAAATATAAAAACTCTTTAATTCACAATCATCACTGTAAGCTATTTTAATTAGTTAAAAACTAAAATTAGTAGCTAAAATGTTACAAACTGTAAATTAAAAATATTTTAGTAGTAAATAAGATGTTACTTTTCAGCTGTAACATTTTTTAATTTTAGCTATTAGCTAAAATCTTTTTTTTACTTTATTATTCCTATATATTTTTAATAATTTTTACTACTACCTTTTATTTTATTTTTAAAAAGTTAAATATTTAATTTATTTAAAAAAACAACCTAAAACAAACCATCTTTTTTATCTCATATTTTCTACTACTTTTTTCCTCCAACTACCCTACATGTGGTTTTATATATATCTCATGAATTTTTGTTATAAAGAAAAAAACTTAAGCATTATTTTATTAATTGATATATTAATTAAAATATCTCAAAAAATTACAAATTATATATATTAGAAAACGAAGTTTATCTAAATAATTATATCCTTTTATTATATCATTTTATATTTTTGAGCTACTAAAATGATAATTTTACTAAATACTTTTAATATATGTAGTTAATTTATCAGCTTTCAATTTCCGCTAAAGTAATTTTTCACATTCCAGCTAAAAAAAATGAATTAGGATAGAAAAATACTTGAAAGCAATGGGACCAGAAGCATTGAAGAGATCACGTGGGGACTCATAGCTTTGTTTTGTTCTCATTCATTTATTTCACTTGCATTTCGTTGGTCTCATTCACATTGCAATCTCTCAGTCAATCCCCATTGCAAGGAAAACACCCAAAACAAGATTCCCCAAGGAACTACACAATCAAAGTTTCAAACTTAATAAATTCCAAAAAGAAAAACCAATTATTTTGTCTATGGAGATTTTTTGTAATTAATTGATTTTAAATGTAAAAAATTACAACATTTTATTTATTAGAATAGTACTGCAAAATATTTCTAGGACTGAAGTCAATTTGTTAGTTTTTGGTACGAAGACTGAAGTCGGTCAGTGTCGGGCTAACGTGCATATCATGTTGTCATGGAAATTTTTTACTAAAATATTTGATTTAAATTTCCTTTGATTAAAAGTGTTTTACAACACACATTAAAAATCAGTTACCACGTCTACTACAACTGGAATCTTATAATTCACTTTAATATTCCACGCACCATAGGAGGTGACTTAATAAAAAAACAATTTTATTTCCTAAAGTTATTATTATTAAAGGTACCAATAATTATCCTTGTGAATATGACACGAGTACTGCTAATCTGCTACCTATAGACAGCCTTGAGAGGTCTGCATCCAGTCTTCCTTCCCCTAGCCACGCGAACTTTGAATATTCTCCTCTCCAATTCCAATTCCAATTCCAATTCCAATTCCAATTCCAATGGTTCAAACAATTTTCAAGTATAGTAATACAGTCTAATCTTAATGTAGCTTAAAGATGTGTTATTCCTAATTAAGATGAATTTCAGAACCATCCTCTCTAAGTGTCAGGTTTGAATTCTTGTAATCTATAATTTAATTTAAAAAGGACCAACAGTACCAATTTTGATCAAATTCAATCAACAAATTAACCAAATGCGTATGACCCAATTTAAATCTTTCACGTGAAAAATAAAACCCAGAAAAAATGCAAACATTTGTGGAATAAGAAACAACATACCTACATCAGAAGCTGCCAATCTGACATACAGATCTTGCCCTCCAGCAGGGTACTGTCTTATATCCAAGAGCTCACTAACCCAAATCACACACCCAGTTCCTCCATTTGTGATCTCAATGTTAGCATAAGCAGTGCAGGAACAATTCCCGTGGCACAAATCACCACATTCAGTTAGATCCATGCTCCTGTTCACGAACACCGAGGTTGTCTCTGGCAACTTCACATTCCGCATATGCAAAAAACGATCACTCCCACACTCCAATTCCGTGTTCCTCACACACCCATCAGACCCATCTCTCAAATTCCAAGCCTGCGGGTTCTTGGGGCGAAACCCTCTAACACACTGGCAAACTGGTGAAGCGTTTGTGTCACATATCCCATAAGGACCACACTCTTTGTAAATGTCACATTGGTCTTTCGGTGCATACCAAAACTTGTTCCAAGCCTGTGTGCTCTGTATCCACGTGAGCCGTTGAAGTTCCCCTACAGAACTCACACAGAGCCTAGAGAACAAAGATTGGTTCCCAATTGAGAATGTATAGTACACCTCATGCTGATCCACAAAAAAGGTGAATTTAATGGAATCTGTAACGGGTTGCATCTCGGGTACCCCGCTGAATCTCTCACCGTTCCATGGTCCACTTCTGTAGATTCTCTCACCTTTGTTGTACAAGAAGATTTCTGGGAGGCCACGGTAATCAAGCTTGAAAGAAAAATCCCCGCTTGAAGGGTCTTGGTTCGTGACCCTCCACGAGGTTATGTGTTTTTCCGAGCCTGTGTCCAAGTTCCAACCAAGTTTCATGCCAGGCAACAAGGTATCCGTGGGGTAATCGAAGCTCTGCCAGAGAAACTTTGTGGGGTCATTCTCGTTTGCTTCTCGGAGAACCAAGTTCCCAGAATCCAGAAGCTGGAGAACCGGGTTTTCATTGGTCGTGGTTTGATTCGAGGACCACAGGGGTTTCTGGGATTGATCGATGATAACGAGGTTTCCTTGGTTGCTTATTTTGAGGAATCCTGTGGGGTTTTCAAGTGGGGTGTCTCTGTTTGCGACCCAAACCACTGTTTTATCTCCATCTTCGTCGTGGGTTGTTTTGTACCATATGGCTAAGTACCAGGTGGAATTGGTGGAGGAAAAGAAACCGAGTTGGAAAATTGCGTTTCGTGAGGAGAGGGTTTGGTTGGTTGTGAGGAGCTGGGATGTGGTTAAGGTATCTGTGGAGAGTGAGAGAGTGGAGAGAAAAGTGGTGAAGCAAAATAGGGAGAAAGTGAGGAGGGTAGTGGAACCTCCTTCTCCCATGTTTGGAGAGGCCAAATTAGAGTGAGAAAGTTTGTTAGATTGTTAAGTACATGGACCAGGTTTCTTCATGTCCAAGAAGACAATTTATTCTTCTTTTGGATTCATAGGGAGACAGTAAAGGAGAGCAAGCTGACACGGACACTCATTTCTCTGTTGATGTTATTGCTCTTGCTTTCTTCCTTTTTTCCCTTTTTATCAACCCTGCACCTTTTTTATTCCTCAACTTTCAAATTATGGCCTCAACTTCATTTTTGTATCATTGAGGATATTAAGGATGGTTGGCAATTGCATGCTATTCGTATGATTTAAATATTTATTAGATAATTATAATTATTATTAATTATTTTTGGGCTTGAAACCTTTTATAAAAATACTGGTTTAAATATATCATAGTTTTCCTCAGAAAAAAAATATTGAAACATATTAAGACAAATTAATCCTGACTTTAATTGGTTTAGTCATTATATTATAAATTATAAAATTAAATAAATCCAAACCATTCTAATCACTATATTTTTCATATTATTTTAAAAATCTTTTAAAATTTGATTATTGTTTCTTAATAAATATTTGTTAATTAGAAATTTAACTTGAAGGTCTTTAATTATTTTTTATAAAAAATTATGTGCTTTTTATTTATTTATAATTTTATGTGATTATATATACATATGATATATTTATGAAATTTTTATTTTTTAATTAAAAATTTTGTGTATGTTATCCATGCCTAATAATATAAAAATATGTGATTTGGTTCGTTTCATTAAAAAAATTACATAAACATAATCTAAACTAATAAATCGGTTAATTTTGATTGACTCGGATTAATTTTTCTCTTAAATCTAATCCAAACCTTTATATCTTTATCCCTAATCCCCGTTCGGCAAGAGATAACTTCCTGTTTGGATTGCCGATTAGGTTTTACTTGTAAAATATGAATTACAGGTCCAATAAGGTTGTACAAGACTTAAATAATTTGGTATGCTTTATAAAATCTGCCAAAAGGTTTGATTATTTTGTATAGTTAATTTAGCCCAATAAAGCATGCCAGAAGTTGTGCTTCCCGCGTTCAACTTGTGTAAATTTTTGTTAAAAATTACTTTCTAGGAACTAATAATAATAATATATTGTAAATCAATAAATATACTAAATTTATATAATCTGTTTATTCTATCGTCTACTAAATCTTAACCTAAAATTATTATATTGTTTAATTTATTACGGAAATGTTTTTATATTTCTAAAATAGTTGAGATTATTTTAACATGTGATGTGATTTGTAATTTAAACTAAGTAGCTGTGACTTGTGACTCGATTTATGGTGATATTTAAGCCGTTTGAATTAGTTTCTTTTATATTTATTATTATATATTTTATGTTTGTTTAATTTATTAAGCATTGTCCTTTAATGAAAAATTTGTGTTTATAAAATTCTTTAATAAAAAATTTAATTATAAGAAGATTCATATATTTGTTTATTGTGACGCTCGAAACTCATATCACAAATCCTAAGGTAATTGTTTTGAGCTTGTTTGAAATTGGAGTAAAAAAAATTTCTTTCAATAACAATTATCCCAAGGTTCGTGATCTAAGCTTCAAGGTCACATTAAAACGTATATAAGTTTATCCTAAACTGATTTCTAAGTCAAGCATTCATCATCAATATGCTTTACATATACCATTTCATCCACACGTTTCAAATATCCTATTTGTCACATATTTACTAAGCACCATATTTGAAATCTAATTATACATCTCTAGTCATCGGATCGACATGCCACAAAACGAATCTAAATTACTCGCAGGTATATTCACAAGCCAATATGTCAAATTAACACTAGTTATGAAGGGCTACCAAAAGCTATATGCAAATATATACATATGAGCATCAAAATATCTCTCATGTTTCCTTGCAAAGCCAATAAACACTTCCAAGTTTTACCATGCATTTCTCTGTTTCACATTCACTACGCCACAAGTTTGGAAGAGTGGGGTGATGTATAAAATAAGTATGAAATGAAATAAAATCACTCAAACGCGCAATCTGTAACACCCCAGCTGCTTTTCAGGAATGAACGACTCGCCCCACAGACCAACACGAGACCTTTCCAATGTGCTTTTGTCCTCACTCACACATTTCCTGAGAACTTCCCAGGAGGTCACCCATCCCAGAATTACTCCAAGTTAAGCACGCTTAACTTTGGAGTCCTTATGTGATAGGCCACCGAAAAGGCTAATGCATTTGTTGGTATAGGTAGTACAAATTCATTTCTTTAAGCTATCCTCGACTGTATAGTCCCATACCTATACAGTCTTTGGATCCCTCTCATTCTGGTATGTATTCGGTTCGTTCATGTGTCCCTCCCACTGGAAGCCTGCCAAGAGCCGCTCCTTGTCCGTGCCTATGCACCGGCGATCACTCCCCGCCCTCAACAGTGACCGGGATATCACATCTCCCGCTGGAAGCCTGCCAGGAGCCGCTCTTTGTCCGTGCCAATGCACCGGCGATCACTCCCCGCCCTCAACAGCGCCGGGATGTCACACGCCCACCAGCTTCCGCCTGGTTCGTCCCCGAACCATACCGTACTAGGAGAGGCTAGGCTCTGATACCAACTGTAACACCCCAGCTGCTTTTCAGGAATGAACGACTCGCCCCACAGACCAACACGAGACCTTTCCAATGTGCTTTTGTCCTCACTCACACATTTCCTGAGAACTTCCCAGGAGGTCACCCATCCCAGAATTACTCCAAGTTAAGCACGCTTAACTTTAGAGTCCTTATGTGATAGGCCACCGAAAAGGCTAATGCATTTGTTGGTATAGGTAGTACAAATTCATTTCTTTAAGCTATCCTCGACTGTATAGTCCCATACCTATACAGTCTTTGGATCCCTCTCATTCTGGTATGTATTCGGTTCGTTCATGTGTCCCTCCCACTGGAAGCCTGCCAAGAGCCGCTCCTTGTCCGTGCCTATGCACCGGCGATCACTCCTCGCCCTCAACAGTGACCGGGATATCACATCTCCCGCTGGAAGCCTGCCAGGAGCCGCTCTTTGTCCGTGCCAATGCACCGGCGATCACTCCCCGCCCTCAACAGCGCCGGGATGTCACACAATCACAACATAACAAACTCATCCAAGTCCAAATGCAATGCTATGTTATGCATATGCCAAACAATATTTGTTCACTTAAATAATCTTTCAACTTCATCAATGATGTTATGATGGATCCACTCAAATGGTGAGAATTTACTGTAATACAACAATTCTCATATCATTTTTTACTAGTACCGAACTGAACTGCCTTCTTGCAACACTATCACACATTGTGACTCGGATATACATATAACTATGTTGCGAACCGACTCTAAAACATCTCGTCTAGAATGTACCAAAAATCATAGGTTTCATAATCATAAGGTCTAGGTTTATCATAGAGTTGCCTCCACCAGGCTGGCAATCAAGGGACCTTTACATCCCAAGATGCACCATTTATGCTTATGATGCATGATGCTTTAATTGTTATTATATTTCATTATATCATATTTTGAATCTCAAATCAATGATTATCCATAACCGCATGATCATTCACAACTCTTAAGGGGTTACACATATCCACTTACTTAATACATAAAGATCTAATTCCCATGACAATATAATTTATGCTTCATCAATCAAGGCATTCAACCACTTTTCTCTCAAGTTCACAAGAACTATCATGCCACACAGTCATTTCCTTACTATTAACATTTCATATAACATTACTAATCCATTATAATATCTAGAAAAGGTTCCAACTAGGTTGGGGATGTAAATTTCAATTTTTGGCATGCTCGCTTAAGCCAATACAACTCTCCTAGGCGAATTGGACATTTTCTAGAACTCTCGCCTAAGCAAATTAAGTCCAAAGGTAATTTACCATTTGGGACGCCTAGGCAAATAGGACTTGTCTAGGTGAATTTATCAAAACCTCTTATGCAGAAACATGACAAAATTACAGAATTTTACTTACTCATTCAGTTGATTCAATCCAATGCTTGTATACTTACTAATTTCTCTAAAAAAAAATTCAATTAATCTATTTTCATAATTTCCTTATATTCTAACTTTTCATCACAATACCATATACTTTAACTCATCCATCCATTTCAACAAATTATTGCAATAATTCAACATTTCATCCATTTCAACTTCTCAATCTTAAATTAACCATGCTCTACAATTTCAACATTCAAACATATATCCATATCATCAATCCTCACAATTAAACCATATTTAAGAATTTCAACACAACCATACATTTAAATCAACAATTCTACAATTAGATCACATTTTACAATTTAACGACTAAGTACATTCAAGTTACTATTTCCATACACTATTTTATTCAATCCAACAATTTTCACAAATACGAGTCTTTTAACATTTCAACCTGTAGCACCCCTATTTTTATTTTTATATTAAAATTTTGAAGGAATTAAATTATGATTCTTTAGAACTTTTTAATCTATGTATTATTTATGATTTTTTTAGAATTTTTTGGAAATTTTGAATTATTTTAATAAAATAATATATTTTAAATAATTTTAAATTCATATAAAGTGACTTAAAATTAAAAATATTTATAAGAAAGTGAATTTAAATTATAAGAAAATTTTCAAAAATCCATTTCAAGTAGAATTATCTAAAAATTATCGGTTTGAGAAAAATCTTGATTTTTTCCAATCGTTAAAAAATTTGGGAACATATCAATAAATTTTTATTAACAGAAAATTTTAAATTTTTAAAATTTAAACTTTATATTACTTATTATAAAATTAGTGAGGACTGATATAATATCGCTAAATTTCAAAAAGGACTGATTTTGAATATTTAAAATATATCGAGTGAAAGGTTACTATTTGACTTAATAATTCTATCGACAGTTACTATGTAAAACACTGTGCATGTACAAAATTTTAAAAGATGCACAGTAACTAGGTTTGAAATTTCAAAAAATACACAGTACTTTTATATTAAAATAATGGAATGCATAGTAATTTTTTTTCCTATAAATACCGAAGGAATTCTTCTTTAGAATTCACAATTTCAGATTAAGTTTTCTTAATATAGTAGTGCTAGTGAGATAGTAGTGGAAGTAAGAGAGAGTGATATAATTTTTGGAAGAAGGTTCTGCTAAAATTCTAAGATAAGAATACCTCTCTTTTATATTTTTTAGGGTTATTTTTATATCGTTTTTAGAAATCTATTATTATATTGGAAATAATATTATTTTAAGTTACTATTCTGAATAGTAAAATACTATTTCAATAGTAAATTACTATTTACTGTTACTATTTACCTTTACTATTTATCGTTACTATTCATGATTTACTATTTACCGTTACTATTCACGATTTACTATTTACCATTACTATTCACGTTTTACTATTTATTGTTATTATTCACGATTTACTATTCACTATTCACTATTCACTATTCAAAATTTACCATTTCTGTTTTAAGTAGTAATCTTAATTTTCATCTTGTAACTATATTAAAATGAAATTGGTATGTTTTAGAACTCGGAGACGAGGCATGCACGGGTTTACAATAACGAACCAGTATACAAGAGGTAAGGGGGAGTGAGATAAGAATATAATATGAAAAGACATAAGAATAATGGGAGGAGTCCCCTACTCCTTTTAAATTAAATAATATTATTATTTTAAAATATTAACTTTTAACTTAAAATTTATAATACAATTTAAATTAAATATCTGATGTAACTAACTCTAAAATACCTATGCAAATACCTAGATAACATATGCGAACTGGACTGAACCTATGCAAGGACTTGGATTATTATGACCTGTATGGACTTATGGACTGAACTATACCCATGCGAGAATTGAAATATATGGACTTACATAGACCCATGCAAGGAATGGACTATAAAGACTCAAAATCAATCTTATTAATCTAAATAACCATTAAGATTTGAATTACATTATGAGTGATATTTAATTTATTTGAATTGTTTATAATTGATAATATTTGATTTTGATTGATATTTAATTGTGATTAATAATATTTGATGTGATTGATGATATTTAGTTATAATTGATAATGCTTGATTTTGATTGATGATTTTGTGATGTGGAGTTTGAGCATATAGCGAGCATGACGGAAAGCTGAAACTCAGTAAGAATTTTCTTACCTTACTCTTTAAATTTTTATTACTTTAAATCTTCTCTTCTTAGAAATTATTTTTATATTTGGAATAAAAAAAATTAGTATTTATTTTAGAAAGAAGACATTTTATGAAAATTAATTTATAACAAATTGAGATAATTAAATCTTGAATTAAAGAAAATTTTTGTAATTTTAAGTATTTTTGGTTAATGATTTAAAGATTATTCTCTTTTAATAAAATAAAATTTTCAAAAGAAAATTATTTTATTTTTCCAACTTAATAACTAAAGATATTTGGAAATAATTGAGAATTTGATCTTGTTAAGATTCAATTTGAGAAAGATTATGTAAAAGTTTTATATGAAAAAGTTTTGAGATATTTAAGGCTTAGAAACTCAATTTCAGTGAGATTCAAAAAGTGTACCAAATTTATTTCTGTTGGACAGAAATTTAAAGAATTAAGAAAATGTACAGTTTATTGAAATGATGTTGTAAACCTTTAAGGTATTTAATAATTGAGTTTCTAAAAGCCTTAACCAACTAAATACGCGAGTAGTTCATGCATCATGAATCATTAAAGTGAAATTAAATGATATTGTCTGGGGACAGATTATAGAAACCGAGGATACATTAGAGGATGCTTAATTTCGAGCCTTGGGATGAGAGGGTGTGAAAGGGTGCTTCAGGGGACCTGGGGTAGCTCCCTAGTGTCGGGTACTTTCACAATAAAAACTTTCTCAATCTGACTAGTCTCTAAGTGTTTCCATGTCAGTTGAGCTGTTCATATTATTATTATCCGGACTTATGGAACAGTGTAAACTCCTGGTTGGCCCAGTACAAATTAAAATTTAAGGGCCCACATATATAGGTAAGTTATGATGAAGATATTGCATAACATTCATGTATTCATAATTGATTGTGTATGTGATTGTGATTGATATTATTATATATTAGTTTGTGAAAACTCTTTGTTGCTTATGTCTTATTCGAGAATATTATATTCTGTTTCTCACTCCTTTCTCCGTGTTTTTGTTTCATATATTTTAAATTGATGGTTCAGAGGGAAGGATCGAAGAATCTCGGCAGTGAATATAACACGTTCTAGAAAGGGAGCTCGGTATGAATACCGTGGTCCAATGAATAAATAAAGTTATTAAGTAACTGCTTTTGGGTCATGGAGTTTCCTCTCTTTCTTATAAAGTTTAATATTTATTTTCTTCGGATGAATGTAAAATTACTTTATAAAGTTTTAATAATATTTATGAGGTATTTCAGAAATGATGTATTTAATTTATTCCGATAGTTTCCTTTTAACAATCATTTCTTTAGTAAAAAAAATATAAATTTTTCTAGTATTATTAAGGTGTAACAAAGGGTGTTACACAACCCATATTTAATTATCCATAACCGATTCATCATTTCTACAACTATGATATGTTCTAACAATTTTACACATGCCAACTATCAAAATACCTCAATTCAAACATGCAATCCTATTTTGCCAAAAAAAAACATGCAATCCTATTTATTTTATACTTATTCACTACATCATCTCTTCTTCATTACCTTAAGGAAGACAACCAACTAGGTGTTATGAGTTCCTCTTGAGTTTAACTTCAAACCTACAAGCAAATGACATCTTAAATGTTTTTCCACTTCCCTACTTGGTCCAACGCTACCAAAACATTTCAATATACTTCTCGTAAATTATTTTATATCTAGATTTTAATTATGAGCATTCCAGTGAATTAGAACATCACCTTAAAAATTTATTTAGCATTCAATGGGGATGTCAAGCATATTAATTAAAATCATTAATTCTAAGCTACCAGTCAGTCTCAATATAATTAAATTTTATGCTCCAATTTCAAAAACTTATAAAGCATTCTTTTCAAATCTAAATATTATGAAATTGATAAAGTAGAAACTTAACACATGTATCATCAATCTACTAAATTCTCATGGCCAAGGTTCATTAATAGACATTTCATATCATGCTCACAAATATCGCCATAAAATAATCCTATGCCAGAAATTATAACTCTCATTCTAAAATTAATTTGGATAATCATAGGCAGTCCAGCTACGCTTAGAAATGACAAACACAATTAATTTATATTCTTCTAATACTCCTAGCTAGTCTAACAATCAAATATGTATATCAAATAATCCAATCTATTGATAATTAAATACGTACCTATTTTACTAGGTTTCAACACAAACTTGGTCAAGGTCACCAAGTTACCATTCAAGCAACCTTAGAGCAAAAACACCTCCCTATTACATAAGCAAGATTTGGCCAATAACAGAGAGAATCCAAGAGGTCATTTTGAGCTTTATTCATTTACTTATTCGGTTCCTAAAACTCAAATATATAGCAAGATATATTTAGGATTACGATCGTTAACTTTTGAAAGTTTCAAAATTTTAGGGCTATACTTATTACTATCTAGACTTAAAAGTCTTTGAAGGAAACCCAACCAAAACAAAGATTTGAGCCTAACCTTTGGTAGTTTGAAGAAGCAAACTCAAAGAGATAGATGGTTAAGGTGGGTGGTGGTTTCGATCTTCTTGGTTGGAAGGGAAAAAAAACTTCGAAACTCAAAATGGATCTTAGAATCAAAATCTACATGAAAAATTGGAGGGGTTTAATCGATTTGCATGTTGGAAATATGGTGGTCGGAAATCTTCCCGATGTGGTGGTTGAAGGCTATTATGTGGTGGTTGTAAAATGGTGCATGGTGGTAGGGTTAAGAAGCAACAATGACAAAGAAATAAAAGGACCGGGAAATGGAGATGAAAGAGTGGGTCTAATGGTTTAATGAGATGAAAAATGAATTTGGGAAGAAGATCATGCGTGTGAGGGAGCGTGTAATGAGAGAGAGAGAGAGAGAGAAAGAAAGAAAGAGGGAAAGAAAGAAAAAAAGAAAGAAAGAAAGAAAGAAAGAGAAAGAGAGATAGGAAAATGGGTTGTGCATTAAATGAAGAAAAAGGGACAGAGATGTCAGGTAAAAGGAAATGAAAGTTGTGAATTAAAAATACATAGGATTTTCGTTCAATACACTATAAATTTTCAAAACAATCCAAAACTAAAAATAGAAATATTTTTTTGAACCATAAGAATTTTAGAAACACTATGGTATAATTTAAAATTTCAAAATCCAAAATTTTCTGTCAATAAGATCCCCAGGTGCCATTTCAGTTTTCCTAGGAGCAATAAAAACCTTCATTTTACCAAAAATCGGATTTCTTTAAACAAACAAGCCAAATTAAAGTTTTGACCAAATTACCAACATTTATCAATACTCATAAATGAAAATATTTTGCTCAGAACAATTTTATTGAAAAATACAAATATTAAAATTTTTAAAAGTATCATTTTAGTCCTTGTGGAGCCAAAAGTCAAAGCTTAACCATTTAGGTTTGTGTTTTACCAACTAAGACCATAGTTAGTCATTGGGTTGTCTACCCACCACTTAGCATTACGTTAGTAAGGCAACACAAACAAGTGTAGACCCTGACAATAGTAAGGAGTTCATGGCTTCACTAGCACAACATAGAGCCATGAACAAACAGACACAACCATAAAACATACAAGCACTTAGGAAACAGACAACTAAAAATGAGGGTGTTACATTTATTGGGTTAAATATGTTACCTATATATATTATATACATTTATGCAACATGTTAGAAACTATTTATGACAATTATTGTCACATGTTAGTTTCTCATGTAATATCCATTTTATTTTATTTTTTAAAATATAATAACTTTATAGAAAATATTCAAAATCCTTTTAATAATACATGAGATTTAATTTATTATAATCGATTGATTTGATTATAATGATTGGTTATAAAAAGCTACATTGATCCAAGGAAAAAGCTTGTAAGCCCCATCATTTTAAGTCATATTTTTTTCTACTTAGTCTTTTCAATTCTATCTCACAAAATTTTTCCCCTTTTCTTTTTGTTCCACCTCTAACACCCCTAATTTCATTATTTCTTATTTAAAATAAAATTTCAAAGGAATTTGATTATAGTTCTTTAGAACTTTTTGATTGTTATATAATTTAGAATTTTTTAGAATTTTTTTATTTTTTATTTATTTATTTATTTTAGAATGACAAAAATACCCTTAACCTTTCATCTAATAACTAAAATGCCACTGCTGACATCATCGCTTACATCATAGCTTACATCATCACTTACATCATCGCTTACATCATGAATAGTAAAATAAATAATTAAATAATCTTAAATAGTAAAATTTTCTTCCTATAAATAGATGGCTCATTTACAACATTTCCACACCAAAAATTAGAGAGAGAATCTAGAGAGATAGTGCGTAAGAAATTAGTGGAGAGTAAATTCTTTTGGTAAAAAGAAGTTCTGCCGGAGGTGTAAGGTAATAACTTTCTTCTATATTCTTTTTATAATTTTAGTTTATTTTTTGGCACTCTTAAACCATTAATATACTAGTACTATTATGAATAAGTTACTATAGTAAAAATAAATTACCACTGTGTTATTTTTACTATTTACAGTTACTATTCAAAATTTACTATTTATTATCACTATTCATAATTTACCATTTACTGTTATTATTCAAATTTATCATTTACCATTATTATTCAAAATTTATTAGTTGTTGTTATTATTCAAAATTTACTATTTACCATTACTATTCAAAATTTACTATTTACCATTACTATTCAAAATTTACTATTTATTGTTACTATTCAAAATTTACTATTTACTGTTATTGTTCATGATTTACCATTTACCACTACTATTCAAAAAATTACTATTCACGATTTACTACTACTATTCAAAAAATTACTATTTACCGTTACTATTGATGACTTACCATTTACCGTTACTATTTATTATTACTATACATATTTACTATTTATCATTCTGATAGCAATCTTAATTTTTATCTTAAGCTTATACTGAAATAGATTGGTATTAATATTTCTAGAAATTGGAGGCGCAAAGCAAATCTCTTTTGGGTAACAATTCAAGGTAAGGGGGAGTGAGATAAGAGTATAATATGAAAATACATAAGAATAATGGGAGGAGTCCCCTACTCCTTTTAAATTTAATAATATTAATATTTTAAAATATTAACTTTTTAACTTAAAATTTTTAATAAATTTTAAATTAAATATCTGATTTAACTAACTCTAACCTACCTATGCAAGGACTTGGACTTTTATAACCTATATAAACTGGACTATACCTATGCAAAGACTTGGACTACTATGACCCATATGGACTGAACTATACCTATGCAAGGACTGGATTATATGAACTTACATATACCTATGCGAGGAATTGACCAAAAGGACTCAAATTGACTATATTAATAATCATTAAATTTTGCATTATGATATGTATTAATGATATTTAATTGATTTGATTATGATTGATTGATTGATTGATGATATTTAGTTATAATTGATAATGCTTGATTTTGATTGATGATTTTGTAATGTGGAGTTTGAGCATATAGCGAGCATGACGGAAAGCTAAAATTCAGTAAGAATTTCTTACCTTACTCTTTAAATTTTTATTATCTTTTATTTCTTCTTAGAAATTATTTTTATATTTAGAATAAAAAAATTAGTATTTATTTTAGAAAGTAGACATTTTATGAAAATTAATTGAGATAATTAAATTTTGAATTAAAGAATAATTTTTGTAACTTTAAGTGTTTACGGTTAATGATTTAAAGATTATTCTCTTTCAATAAAATAAAATTTTTAAAAAGAAAATTATTTTATTCCAACTTAATAACTAAAGATATTTGGAAATAATTGAGATTTCTAAATTTAATTTTGTTAAGATTTAATTTGAGAAAGATTATGTAAAGTTTTATATGAGAAAGTTTTTAGATATTTAAGGCTTAGAAACTCAAATTTCAGTGAGATTCAAAAACTGTACCAAATTTATTTTTGTGGGACAGAAATTCAGAGAATTGAGAAAAGGTACAGTTTATTGAAATGATATTGTAAACCTTTAAGGGATTTAATAATTGAGTTTCTAAAAGCCTTAACCAACTCAATACGCGAGTAGTTCATGCATCATGAATCATTAAAGTGAAATAAAATGATATTGTCTAGGGACGGATTATAGAAACCGAGGATACATTAGAGGAGGCTTAATTACGAGCCTTGGGATGAGAGGATGTGAAAGGGTGCTTCAGGGGACCTGGGGTAGCTCCCTAGTGTCGGGTACTTTCACAATAAAAATTTTCTCAATCTGACTAGTCTCTAAGTGTTTCCATGCCAGTTGAGCTGTTCATATTATTATTATCCGGACTTATGGAACAGTGTAAACTCCTGGTTGACCCAGTGCAAATTAAAATTTAAGGGCCCACATATATAGGTAAGTTATGATGAAGATATTGCATAACATTTGTGACGTCCCGTGTAATTTTTCGAATAAATTTTTCGCGTTTTAAAAATCATTTTTTGAAATTTGTAATAAGTCATGTAAAAGTTGATAAACGCGGATTATTATCATACTAGTCGCGAATAATAAAAGTCATGAAATATTTATATAGCGGAAATGATTTAGAAAAATATAGTACATGAAACATTATATTATTACAACCCATCAAATTAAAAATAAAGTCAAATTCCAAGCAATAATTCACGTAAACTCCATTCATGGCATCACTCTTCATTCTGTGTAGCATTCACTGTAAAAATTAATGTAAGAGTGAGACAGAATATAGAATAAATATAAAATAAATAAAATTGTACAAACACAACCAACAAGGTGTAATGATATGATGAATATGCCAAACAAGTTCATTTATAATTAATAAATCTTAAATTAGTTAAATGATGTCATGCTGGATCCATTAGATTTGGTGGGAATACTGCAGTAAAAAGTCTCATAGAGACACCAGTAGGAATTAGCATAACCATGAATCCCTACACCTTCATGGCTCCTGCGAAAATAAGTGCACAAGTAGGAATTAGCATAACCATGAATCCCTACACTCCATGGCTCCTGCGAAAATAGGGCTTAAACTCATCATAGAGTAACCCCCCACCAGGGTAGGCAATCATGGAACCCCTAAATTCCATGGTGCGTCCAAATGCTTATGATGCATGAATGCCTTTAATTCTTTTTACCATTTAACATACCATGATATCAACATTTCCAAAACCTCTTGGAAAAACCACAAGTCCTCAAAGGGACACATCATATATAATAATTTTCAAAATCATGGATTTACTGTTTCAACCACATGTATCAATAACCGCAAGGCATTCATATATATATCTTAATTTAGTCATTCATAATTATTCACCACCAAAATACACAAACTGTATAATACTCATTAGACACTCATCAACATCCATAATACTTCATAATATCTCAAGAATTCAATAATAAATTGTTACTCATAGAGAAAATATCTTTTTCATCCACAATAACCATTGTAAGTAAATTTCAGCATTTCCAACAGCGACATACGTTAGTAAAACAACCATAACATGAGAAAATCAAATCCTTTTTATGTGATTCCACTTTCTATAGCTCAATAATAGAATTATCTACAACTTTCATGAAGACCGTAATTTCATATTCCAAACAGAAATACCTCTTATTCACAGAATACAGAACTGCCTCAAAGAGAGTTTTCAAAACGTACATATGTTAGTATTTTCAACGTTTCTGGAGCTACAAAAATAATTTTGGCATGGGACTAGTTTTAAATTACTCCTAACACAAATATCTATAACTTTTATGAAGACACTGAACATTAATTCTCATCACAAAATTCTCAGTTTTAAAAATAATATTCGTATTTCATTGTTAACAGATTTTCAGTTTGAGCATACTTCAGTATTTTAGGTATAATGAAAGCTACAGACATCCTTTTAACTTGAAACCACTTTCTATAGATCCATAACATAAATATATACAACTTTCATGAAGACATCATAGTCTAAAAACATATGTATAATTCCCAGAATATTAATATATGCACAAAACATAAGACAAGTATTTTAATCGGACATGCTATAGTATTTTGGCTATAACTCATGCTACACATATCATTTCAAACAGATTTTTAGTTTGAGCATACTTCAGTATTTTAGGCATAACTAGATCTACAAACATCCTTTTAACTTGAAACCACTTTCTATAGATCCATAACATAAATATCTATAACTTTTGTGAAGACATCAAAGGTTGATTATGCATGTAAAATTCCCAGAATATCAATATATACACAGAACATAGAACAAATATTCCACTCAGACATGCTGTAGTATTTTGGCTATAACTTTTGCTATACATATTCAAATTAATTGATTCAGGTCTCAAAATTCAGATAACAAAAATATCTACAACTT
The DNA here is from genome assembly GCA_037962975.1 of Clitoria ternatea. Lineage (NCBI taxonomy): Eukaryota > Viridiplantae > Streptophyta > Magnoliopsida > Fabales > Fabaceae > Clitoria > Clitoria ternatea. The sequence goes on from CM075669.1 coordinate 294,283,242, forward strand.
TCATGAAGAAGTTAGAATCAAAATCACACGTTTTCAATCTCAAAACCGAGTAACATGATACGAAAATAAAACTGGAATCCTAGGACAGCATACAATTCTACCCATTTCATAGTTATTCACAACCCTGTCCCCTCTTACCTTAATGGAGGTTCTTAAAGTGGTTGAAAGTGTTGTATTATTGTCCTAGCTTCAGATCAAGAGTGAACTTGATGGAGAAAGTGAAAGAAAATAAGAGAGAGACTTCACTAACTTTAACTTGTTCTAAGAATTGAGACTTGGGAGCAAGATGTAGTGTTGATTTAATGATGCAAATGACAAGTGAGGGACAAGATTTTCATAATGGGATTGTAGTGGGATGTTAGGTGCATGAATTATGGTGATAATGGAGGTTTTAGGTGAGAAAAATGAGCTGGATTGTTGACCATTTCCGCAGCCTACATAATGTAGCTTGTATGATTGAAGTAAATATCAACTTTGACACTGTTTCGGTATTTTAGGCATATCTCTCTCATATCTTAATGGATTTTAACAAATTTGGTCTTGTTGGAAAGCTAAGACAACAAGGAACAACTTTGTAGTTCACCACTTTTTCAAATTCGGACTCTAACAAGGTATTAAAATATGTACAAGAGGATATGATTGAAGTAAAATATCAATTTTGACACTGTTTCGGTATTTTGGGCATATCTCTCTCATATCTTAATGGATTTTAACAAATTTGGTCTTGTTGGAAATCTAAGACAAAGGGGAACAACTTTGTAGTTAATCACATTTCCAAATTCGGACTCTATCTAACAATTAAAATGTGTAGAAGATGACGCATTTTGAGTGGAGTATGTGGCAATTTGGTGAGAGTAATTGGAAAAACCAAAGGAATTAATAACTAAGGAAATAGGTAATAAGTTACTTGATTAACTTTTACCTAAGGTATAAAGTTAAAATTATTTACCATGGTAAAAGGTTAAATTGAAGATGTTGTCCTAACCAAAAATTTATGTAGAAAGTTGAGATAAAATAGATAATATCATTGATGGTCTAAATCAAAATGATTATACATGAGAATAAAATTTTTAGGATGTTACAATTCTCCCACCCTAATAAAAATTTCGTCCTCGAAATTTAACATAACGCACTCCTCAGTGAAACAATTCTGGGTATTGCGTCTTCATAGCATCCTCACGCTCCCAAGTCAGAGTTACATCATTCCCTTGTTTCCATGCAACCTTCACTAATGGTACGTTCTTGTTTCTCAGTTGTTTAATCGACCTTTCTATGATCTGTGTGGGTTCTGTAGGGATGGTCAGATTTTTTCGAACTTCAACGTCATCATTAACAATCACATGAGTGGGGTCTTGTACATACTTCCTTAGTTGTGATACATGAAACACATTGTGCAGGTTTGCCAGGTGAGGAGGAAGTGCAATCTGATACGCCACTGTACCAATCCTCTTCAGGATCTCATATGGTCCAATGAACCTTGGACTCAACTTCTTACTCTTCAATGCTCGACCAATCCCCTTGTGAGGTGAAACCTTCAAGAATACATGATCACCAACCTGAAATTCAAGTGGTTTCCTCCTTTTGTCATAGTAGTGCTTTTGTCTATCTTGGGATGCCTTCATCTTTTCTCGGATTATTTCTATTTGTTCAGTAGTCTGCTGCACAATTTCAGGTCCTAATGCCAAACTTTCACCAGTTTCTAACCAACAAAGGGGCGTTCGACATTTTCTACCATACAATGCTTCGAATGGAGCCATACCAATACTGCTATGGTAGCTATTGTTATACGTGAATTCAATCAGTGGAAGAAACTGCTCCCAACTACCACCATGTTCAAGTACATAAGATCGCAGTAGGTCTTCTAAACTTTGTATGGTACGCTCTGACTATCCATCTGTTTGGGGATGATAAGCTGAGCTTAATCAAAGCTTCGAACCCAATTCCTGATGCAAACTTCCCCAGAATCGGGAGGTGAACCTTGGATCTCTATCTGACACAATACTAGAAGGTACACCATGAAGTCTCACGATCTCCTTCACATATAATTGTGCCAATTTTTGCAGAGAGTTTTTCATATTCATTGGGAGAAAATGAACAGACTTTGTCAATCTGTCTACAATAACCCAGATTGCATCATTCCCTGAACGTGTTCTTGGTAATCCTGACATAAAGTCCATAGAAATGTCATCCCATTTCCAGACAGGAATCTCCAATGATTGCAGTTCACCAGATGGCTTCTGATGTTCCACCTTGGCTTTTTGACATACTAGACATGAAGACACATATTCGGCTATTTCCTTCTTCATCCTTGGCCACCAAAAGCTTTTCTTCAGGTCTTGATACATCTTGGTTGATCCAGGATGAATGCTCAACATACTTTTATGCGCTTCTTCTAGGATCGTCCTTCTCAGACCAACATCATCTGGTACACAAATTCTGCTTCTGATTCTCCAAATTCCGTCTGATCCTTCTTGTAATCCCATATCTTTTCCATTCGCCTGTAATTCTCTCAACTCTTGTAATGGCAAATCTTCTTTCTGTCTTTCACTTATCAGCTTCAGAAAATCATTGGTTATCTTCAAGGTTCTCAAGATCATATTCTTTGAAGATTTCATCTCCACACCCAAGTTCATGTCTCTGAACTGTTCTATCATCTCCATTTCTTTTACCATCAAAGATGCCATGTAAATGGACTTCCGGCTAAGTGCATCTGCCACCACATTTACTTTTCCTGGATGGTACTTCAAATCAAAATCATAATCTTTAAGAAATTCCACCCATCTTCGCTGCCTCATGTTTAATTCCTTTTGATCGAACAAATACTTCAAGCTCTTGTGGTCACTGAACACTTCAAACTTAACTCCATATAAATGGTATCTCCAGATTTTCAGAGCAAATACCACTGCTGCCAATTCTAGATCATGCGTTGGATAGTTCATTTCATGCGGTCTCAACTGTCTAGAAGCATAGGCAACCACTCTTCGTTGCTGCATCAAGACACAACCTAAGCCCATCTTAGAAACATCACAATACACCACAAAGTCTTCTTGTGGGTCAGGCAAGGTTAAGACTGGAGCAGATGTAAGCTTCATTTTTAGTTCCTGGAAACTTCTCTCACATTCTGGCGTCCAATCAAAAGGTTGATTCTTCCGGGTTAGACGAGTCATTGGTAGGGCAATTTGAGAAAACCCCTCAATGAATCTTCGATAATAACCAGCTAATCCCAGGAAGCTTCGTATCTCAGTGACTGAAGTAGGTCTCTCCCAGTTTGTTACAGCTTCAATTTTGGAAGGGTCCACGGACACTCCTTCGCTTGAGATTACATGGCCTAGAAACTTTACTTCCTTCAACCAGAATTCACATTTAGACAACTTGGCATATAACTGCTTCTCTTTCAGAATTTGTAATACCACTCGAAGATGCTTTTCATGTTCCTCCCACGTCTTAGAATAAATCAGGATGTCATCAATGAAGATAATAACAAACTGATCTAAGTATGAATGGAACACTCGATTCATGTAATCCATGAATACAGCTGGGGCATTGGTTACTCCGAAGGGCATCACAAGATACTCGTAATGACCATAGCGTGTTCTGAAAGCTATCTTTGGAATATCCTCAGACTTGACACGAATCTGATGATAACCCGATCGCAGATCAATCTTGGAAAATACTGTAGCACCCCTCAATTGATCTATCAGATCATCAATTCTGGGCAAAGGATATTTATTCTTCACCGTCAATTTATTCAACTGACGATAATCTACACATAATCTCATGCTTCCATCTTTCTTCTTGACAAGTAATACTGGCGCTCCCCATGGCGACACACTGGGTCTGATGAAATGCTTCTCTAATAACCCTTCAATTTGCTTCTTTAGTTCTGCTAGTTCAATAGGTGACATGCGATATGGAGCCTTAGATACTGGTTCTGCTCCTGGAATGAAATCAATTGAGAATTCTATCTCACGTTCTGGTGGTAAACTTGAGACATCCTCAGGAAATACTTCAAGAAATTCAGAAACAACTGGCATCTCGATTGCTTTAGATTCACCATCTCCTTGTGGAAGAGTAAACAAGGCAAATAATTGACTTTCACCTTGTAAGGCAAAGAGTTTGAGATTGTCGGAAGTAAGATTTTCTTCTGATGGGAATATCACAGTCTTGTTATGACAGTCCACCAAGACTCGATTTGTCGATAACCAGTCCATCCCTAGGATTACTTCTAGGTCCTTCAAAGGTAAACAAACAAGATCTACTAGAAATGTTTTACCCTCTATGAGTATAGAACATTCGTTACACACCTTAGTAGTCCTAAGTTGTGTACCGGTGGGAGTGGAAATCAGATCATATATCATCGGCTTCACAGGTAATTGAAGACGTCTAACACACTCATCAGAAATAAAAGAATGTGTAGCACCAGAATCAAATAACACAGATAAGATAGTACCATTGATCTCACACTTACTTTGCACGAGGTCATCAGCTTGGTCTGCCTCTGAACCGCTGATGGCAAAGACTCTTCCAGTTGTTGGTTGTAACCTCTGGTCTGTTGACTCCCTGTTCTGTCTTGGAGGTTGAACAGCTCGCATGTTTCCTCCATGACCTCCCTGATAGTTAGAGCCTCTTTGATTATTCATAGTGTTGCTGTCGTTGTTTTGTCGGTTCTGTGGGCAATTTGGACTGATGTGTCCTTTCTGATTACAACGATAGCAGGTAACATCTCCTAGGTGTCGGGTGCAATCGCGTATATGGTGATTACCTCCGCAATTATGGCACCTGATATTCGTATGATTGCTGCGTCTTTGAGAAGATGATAATCCTCCCTTGAAACGATTTGGATAGAATGTCCCTTTCCTTTTGAAATCAACTGGCTGAGGTTTCAGTTGTCTATTGGCCTTTTCATGTGCCAGTCTGGCTTGGTGATTTTCTTCGAAAATTCGGCATTTATTGATCAGAATAGGAAAACTCTGAATTTCTTGATATCCTATCGCCTCTTTGATTTCAAGATTCAGCCCATTCTCGAATTTGACACATTTTGATTCTTCGGCACCAGCCTGTTGAAAAGGAGGGTAAAAGAGAGATAGTTCTTCAAACTTTGCAGCATATTCTCCAACGGACATTGAGCCTTGTTTCAGCTCCATAAATTCCAGCTCTTTTCGGCTTTTCACACTCGTTGGAAAATATTTCTCCAGAAAACAGTATTTGAAGTTGATCCAGTCCAAAGGTCTGTCGGTTTCAATCATACGAGTTCTGGCATGTATCCACCAGTTTTCTGCTTCCTCAACCATCATATAAGTGGCATACTCCACCTTTTCGAATTCTGTGCAGGGCAAGGCTCGGAAGATGTGCTCCATTTCCTTAACCCATAAGTATGCTACCTCCGGATTACAACCTCCTTTGAATTGTGATGGCTTCCGTTTTAGGAAGTGATCTAACCCGTGAAGTCCTCCTGTACTTTTTGGTTGATTTTGTCTTTCTATGGCTTCAGCTAAGCGATTAAAAGCAGCTGCCATATCGTTGTTGTTGTTGTTGTTTCTTGCCATCCTACATTCGTAGTTTGGTTTATACTAATTCTAAGGGAAAATATATTGTATTATAACATAACTATAAGTATTCTACAGTTTATCAGTTAAGCAATAAATTGTATAACACATTTATCATATTATCAAGCAATAATCAAACAAATCATTTTATCAGTTAGGCACAAGTCATATAGCACATACTTATCATATTTTCAAACAAATAATCAAATAATTCACATAGTATATCAAGAATCAATACATGTCATAGCAATTGGTCCTGAATTTTTGAAAATGCTCTGATACCACCAATGTGACGTCCCGTGTAATTTTTCGAATAAATTTTTCGCGTTTTAAAAATCATTTTTTGAAATTTGTAATAAGTCATGTAAAAGTTGATAAACGCGGATTATTATCATACTAGTCGCGAATAATAAAAGTCATGAAATATTTATATAGCGGAAACGATTTAGAAAAATATAGTACATGAAACATTATATTATTACAACCCATCAAATTAAAAATAAAGTCAAATTCCAAGCAATAATTCACGTAAACTCCATTCATGGCATCACTCTTCATTCTGTGTAGCATTCACTGTAAAAATTAATGTAAGAGTGAGACAGAATATAGAATAAATATAAAATAAATAAAATTGCACAAACACAACCAACAAGGTGTAATGATATGATGAATATGCCAAACAAGTTCATTTATAATTAATAAATCTTAAATTAGTTAAATGATGTCATGCTGGATCCATTAGATTTGGTGGGAATACTGCAGTAAAAAGTCTCATAGAGACACCAGTAGGAATTAGCATAACCATGAATCCCTACACCTTCATGGCTCCTGCGAAAATAAGTGCACAAGTAGGAATTAGCATAACCATGAATCCCTACACTCCATGGCTCCTGCGAAAATAGGGCTTAAACTCATCATAGAGTAACCCCCCACCAGGGTAGGCAATCATGGAACCCCTAAATTCCATGGTGCGTCCAAATGCTTATGATGCATGAATGCCTTTAATTCTTTTTACCATTTAACATACCATGATATCAACATTTCCAAAACCTCTTGGAAAAACCACAAGTCCTCAAAGGGACACATCATATATAATAATTTTCAAAATCATGGATTTACTGTTTCAACCACATGTATCAATAACCGCAAGGCATTCATATATATATCTTAATTTAGTCATTCATAATTATTCACCACCAAAATACACAAACTGTATAATACTCATTAGACACTCATCAACATCCATAATACTTCATAATATCTCAAGAATTCAATAATAAATTGTTACTCATAGAGAAAATATCTTTTTCATCCACAATAACCATTGTAAGTAAATTTCAGCATTTCCAACAGCGACATACGTTAGTAAAACAACCATAACATGAGAAAATCAAATCCTTTTTATGTGATTCCACTTTCTATAGCTCAATAATAGAATTATCTACAACTTTCATGAAGACCATAATTTCATATTCCAAACATAAATACCTCTTATTCACAGAATACAGAACTGCCTCAAAGAGAGTTTTCAAAACGTACATATGTTAGTATTTTCAACGTTTCTGGAGCTACAAAAATAATTTTGGCATGGGACCAGTTTTAAATTACTCCTAACACAAATATCTATAACTTTTATGAAGACACTGAACATTAATTCTCATCACAAAATTCTCAGTTTTAAAAATAATATTCGTATTTCATTGTTAACAGATTTTCAGTTTGAGCATACTTCAGTATTTTAGGTATAATGAAAGCTACAGACATCCTTTTAACTTGAAACTACTTTCTATAGATCCATAACATAAATATCTACAACTTTCATGAAGACATCATAGTCTAAAAACATATGTATAATTCCCAGAATATTAATATATGCACAAAACATAAGACAAGTATTTTAATCGGACATGCTATAGTATTTTGGCTATAACTCATGCTACACATATCATTTCAAACAGATTTTTAGTTTGAGCATACTTCAGTATTTTAGGCATAACTAGATCTACAAACATCCTTTTAACTTGAAACCACTTTCTATAGATTCATAACATAAATATCTATAACTTTTGTGAAGACATCAAAGGTTGATTATGCATGTAAAATTCCCAGAATATCAATATATACACAGAACATAGAACAAATATTCCACTCAGACATGCTGTAGTATTTTGGCTATAACTTTTGCTATACATATTCAAATTAATTGATTCAGGTCTCAAAATTCAGATAACAAAAAGATCTACAACTTTCATGAAAAAAGTTAGAATCAAAATCACACGTTTTCAATCTCAAAACCGAGTAACATGATACGAAAATAAAACTGGAATCCTAGGACAGCATACAATTCTACCCATTTCATAGTTATTCACAACCCTGTCCCCTCTTACCTTAATGGAGGTTCCTAAAGTGGTTGAAAGTGTTGTATTATTGTCCTAGCTTCAGATCAAGAGTGAACTTGATGGAGAAAGTGAAAGAAAATAAGAGAGAGACTTCACTAACTTTAACTTGTTCTAAGAATTGAGACTTGGGAACAAGATGTAGTGTTGATTTAATGATGCAAATGACAAGTGGGGGACAAGATTTTCATAATGGGATTGTAGTGGGATGTTAGGTGCATGAATTATGGTGATAATGGAGGTTTTAGGTGAGAAAAATGAGCTGGATTGTTGACCATTTCCGCAGCCTACATAATGTAGCTTGTATGATTGAAGTAAATATCAACTTTGACACTGTTTCGGTATTTTAGGCATATCTCTCTCATATCTTAATGGATTTTAACAAATTCGGTCTTGTTGGAAAGCTAAGACAACAAGGAACAACTTTGTAGTTCACCACTTTTTCAAATTCGGACTCTAACAAGGTATTAAAATATGTACAAGAGGATATGATTGAAGTAAAATATCAATTTTGACACTGTTTCGGTATTTTGGGCATATCTCTCTCATATCTTAATGGATTTTAACAAATTTGGTCTTGTTGGAAATCTAAGACAAAGGGGAACAACTTTGTAGTTAATCACATTTCCAAATTCGGACTCTAACTAACAATTAAAATGTGTAGAAGATGACACATTTTGAGTGGAGTATGTGGCAATTTGGTGAGAGTAATTGGAAAAACCAAAGGAATTAATAACTAAGGAAATAGGTAATAAGTTACTTGATTAACTTTTACCTAAGGTATAAAGTTAAAATTATTTACCATGGTAAAAGGTTAAATTGAAGATGTTGTCCTAACCAAAAATTTATGTAGAAAGTTGAGATAAAATAGATAATATCATTGATGGTCTAAATCAAAATGATTATACATGAGAATAAAATTTTTAGGATGTTACAACATTCATGCATTCATAATTGATTGTGTATGTGATTGTGATTGATATTATTATGTATTGGTTTATGAAAACCCTTTGTTGCTTATGTCTTAATCGAGAATATTATATTCTGTTTCTCACTCCTTTCTCCGTGTTTTTGTTTCACATGTTTTAAATTGATGGTTCAGAGGGAAGGATCGAAGAATATCGGTAATAAATATAGAACGTTCTAGAAAGGGAGCTCGGTATGAATACCGTGGTCCAATGAATAAATAATGTTAATAAGTAACTGCTTCTGGGCCATGGAGTTTCCTCTCTTTTTTATAATGTTTAATGTTTATTTTCTTCGGATGAATGTACAAATACTTTATAAAGTTTTAATAATATTGAGGTATTTCAGAAATAATGTATATAATTTATTCCGATAGTTTCTTTTTAACAATCATATCTTTAGTAAAAAAAATTATGAATTTTTATATATTTTATTAAGGTGTAATAGAGGGTGTTACAAAGTGGTATCAGAGCAGTTAATTCAACAGGCCTGGGGAAAAGGTCTATCTTTCTTTGTATGTAAACTCTGTATAGGTGATAGAGAATAGAATATCTGACTTGGTAGTAACTGTGATTGATGTGACAAATCTCAGTTACTGTGAAACAGGAAACTAATGGCTGGAAACGATCTTGCTGGAGTTGTAGAATGCTTAATCAATGCAATGGGAGCACGTGAAGGTCAAGGTAACGATGCCTTGAGAAGGCTGGACCTATTCGAAAAGCGCAATCCACCTCGTTTCAAGGGAGGATATAACCCTGATGGAGCACAAATCTGGATTCGAGAGATAGAGAAGATCTTTCGAGCATTGCAATGTAATGAAGCTAATAAGGTAGTCTTCGCTACTTATGCCTTATCTGAGGATGCCGAACATTGGTGGGATAGCATGCGTAGACAATTCGAAGTCAACAACGTGGAGATCACTTGGGATTATTTCAAGGATATGTTTTTGGAGAAATACTTTCCAGCTGATGTTAAAGAGAAAAGACAATTCGAATTCCTGTCGCTGACCCAAGGAAATATGACCGTTAGAGAGTACGCATCCAGGTTTGAAGAGCTATCTCGTTTTCATTCTCATTATAATGATGCTACTAATGAAAGAGATCGGTGTGCAAAGTTTTTAAATGGATTACGGCCGGAAATTAAGGAAGCTATACGAATGCAGGAAATTCGTGAATTTTCTGTATTGGTAAATCGCTGCAGGATCTTTGAAGAAGATCATAAGGATAGAATGACCAAAAGTCATGAGCCCATTCACAAGGCAGGAGAAATGAGAAGTGGAGGACCTCACCATCACCAAAGAAGAGACTTCAGGAGAAATAAGTCTTACCAAACGCCATTTCACCGGTTTGGAGCAGCATCTGTTCCTAACAGACCCCAAGCTTCAACTGGAAGCTATTACCCAACATCTGCACCAAATTTTAAATGTTTTATCTGCGGAGGACCCCATTTGAAAAGGGATTGTCCTAAAAACACTTATGTTTGTTTTAAGTGTAACAAACCAGGTCATCACATCAAGGATTGCCCAGAGATGAAGAGGGAAAACCCTGAAGGTGCAAGTACAAGCATAAATACTCAAGGAGGCGCGCACAATGCAGTCGGAAGGCCGAAGGCAAAAGGAAAGGTTTTTGCAATCACTGGAGAAAAAGCATCTCATTCTGATTCCATGGTGGAAGGTAAGTGTATCATTAATAAGATTCCTTTAACTGTTATGTATGACTCAGGTGCATCACATTCCTTTATTGCCAATGACTGTGTAGAAAAACTAAAATTACCTGTGATAGAACTGCCATTTGACTTATCTGTACATACTCCTGGAAACAATCCCATTGTCACTTCTAAAGCCTGTTGGGAATGCCCTATTGTCATAAATGGTAGGGACTTTAAGGTTAATCTTTTCTGTTTACCCCTTTCAGGCTTAGAAGTTATTATTGGGCTAGATTGGTTGTCTGACAATCATGTTCTAATAGATTGTCATAATAAAACCATAATGTTTAAAGAACCAGTGAATTTGAATCCTGAAGATTCGAGATTTCTAACCGCCAACCAAGTGAGTGCCTCTTTAAAAGGAGGGGCTCAAGGATTCATGCTATTGCTTTCAACGAAAGGAGAGCAAGAATCAAAAATCAAAAATCTGCCGGTTGTGTGTGAATTTCCTGACGTTTTTCCTGAAGATATCCCTGGTTTACCCCCAGAAAGAGATGTGGAATTTGCCATTGATCTAGTACCTGGAGTTGGACCCATTTCAATTGCACCATACCGAATGTCACCTCTAGAATTAGCAGAGTTAAAGAAACAACTTGAAGAGATGATAGAGAAGCAGTTTATACGACCCAGTGTATCCCCCTGGGGTGCACCAGTGTTGTTGGTTAAGAAAAAGGATGGTAGCATGAGGTTATGTGTAGATTATCGACAACTGAACAAGGTGACGATCAAGAACAAATATCCTCTGCCAAGAATTGACGACTTGATGGATCAGCTGCGTGGTGCCACGGTGTTCTCCAAAATTGATTTGAGGTCTGGATACCATCAGATAAGGGTGAAGAAAGAAGATGTACCAAAAACTGCTTTTAGAACACGCTATGGCCATTACGAATATCTAGTAATGCCTTTTGGTGTAACTAATGCACCAGCCGTATTCATGGATTACATGAATAGGATTTTTCATCCATATCTAGATAAATTTGTAGTGGTGTTCATTGATGATATATTAGTGTACTCTAAAAGCAAAGAAGAACATGTTGAACACTTGAAGGTTGTGTTGGAAATCCTGAAAAAGAAACAACTGTATGCAAAGCTGTCGAAGTGTGAATTCTGGTTGGAAGAAGTGAACTTTTTAGGACATGTAATTAGTCAAGGAGGAATAGCTGTAGACCCTTCCAAGCCGGAGGCAGTTTTAAAATGGGAGAGACCAACCACAATCACTGAGATTAGAAGTTTCTTGGGCTTGGCTGGATACTATAGGAGATTCATTGAAGGATTTTCAAAGTTAGGATACCCACTGACCAAGCTAACACAGAAAGGACAACCTTTTGTGTGGACGACACAATGCGAGAATAGTTTTCAAGAGCTGAAAGATCGACTTACTTCTGCGCCGGTGTTAGTACTCCCCGATCCACATCGAAGTTTTGAAGTTTACTGTGATGCGTCTAAACAAGGACTAGGAAGTGTACTCATGCAAGACAAGAAGGTTGTAGCCTATGCGTCGCGTCAATTAAGGCAACATGAGATTAACTACCCTACCCATGACTTAGAGTTAGTCGCTGTAGTTTTTGCCTTAAAGATTTGGAGGCATTATCTATACGGTGCAACATTCGATGTGTTTAGCGATCATAAGAGTCTCAAGTATTTATTCGACCAAAAGGAGTTAAACATGAGGCAATGGAGATGGATAGAGTTCTTAAAGGATTACGACTTTGAGTTACAGTACCATCCTGGAAAAGCGAATGTAGTAGCTGATGCTTTGAGTCGAAAGTCTCTACATGCGTCCACAATGATGATTAAAGAGCTGGAATTGATAGAGAACTTTAGAGATCTTAACCTAGCAGTAAAGATTAATGATAACAACTACAGATTAGGAGCGTTGCAAGTGACAAGTGAATTCCTGAGGCAAGTCTTAGAAGCTCAACGAAAAGATGAATTCCTGCAAGAGAAGAAAGAACTCTTGGAACAAGGAAAAAAAGTCAAGTTCAATGTGGGAAACAACTAATTATTGAAGTACAAGGATCGAGTGTGTATCCCTGATCAAGAGGAGTTGAGGAAAGCAATTCCGGAAGAAGGCCACAAAAGTTATATGAGCATTCATCCCGGAGCTACTAAAATGTATCAAGATTTGAAGAAGTTATTTTGGTGGCCTGGAATGAAGAAAGCAGTGGCAGAGTACGTGGCTGCATGTCTAATTTGCCAGAAGGTTAAAGTGGAACATCAAAAACCCCCTGGAATGCTACAATCAATGGAAATACCAGAATGGAAATGGGATAGCATTACCATGGATTTTTTGACTTCTCTACCTAAAACTCCATTAGGACATGATTCAATATGGGTAATAGTTGATAGATTAACCAAATCTGCCCACTTTATTCCCATTAATATTCGTTACTCTATGGAGAAGCTGGCAAAATTATACATCGAGGAGATTGTGAGATTGCATGGAATTCCTTCAAGTATCATTTTTGATCGGGACCCTCGTTTTACATCACAATTCTGGAAGAGCTTGCACAAGGCTTTGGGAACAAGACTGCGTCTGAGTTCAGCATATCATCCTCAGACAGATGGACAATCAGAAAGAACAATCCAATCTCTAGAGGACTTGTTACGAGCTTGTGTGTTGGAGTATAAAGGAAGTTGGAATCAATTCTTACCATATGTGGAGTTTACCTACAACAATAGTTTCCACGCTAGCATTGGCATGGCACCTTTTGAAGCATTATATGAAAGAAAATGTAGGACCCCGCTATGTTGGTTTGAGACTGGTGAAAACTTGATGCTAGGACCAGAGTTGGTACAACAAACCACGGATAAAATCAAAATAGTTCAGGAAAAGATGAAGGCAACACAGAGCAGGCAAAAAAGTTACTATGACAAAAGAAGAAAGTCGCTCGAATTTCAAGAAAGCGATCATGTATTCTTGAAAGTCACACCTATGACTGGGGTCAGTCGGGCAATGAAATCTCGAAAACTAACTCCTAGATTTATTGGTCCATATCAAATAATTCATAAAGTTAGTCCTCTTGCCTACCACATAGCATTACCACCTTTTCTTTCTAATATCCATAATGTTTTTCATGTGTCAAACTTACGAAAGTATATATTTGATCGTACACATGTTATTGAACCTGATGTCATACAAGTTAAAGATAATCTTACATTTGATGCACCACATATCAGAATAGCTGACAGAAGAATAAAGAAGCTAAGAGACAAGGAAATTCCACTCGTGAAGGTCATTTGGAGTGAAACGAGAGGGGAAGATACTACATGGAAACTAGAAATTGAGATGAAAGAGTCTCATCCCCAATTGTTTTACTAAAAAAAAAGTGTAAATTTCGAGGACGAAATTTTTTTTAGGGGAGTAGAGTTGTAACACCCCTAATTTCGTTATTTCTTATTTAAAATAAAATTTCAAAGGAATTTGATTATAGTTCTTTAGAACTTTTTGATTGTTATATAATTTAGAATTTTTTAGAATTTTTTTATTTTTTATTTTTATTTATTTTTATTTTTTTATTTTTTTAGAATGACAAAAATACCCTTAACCTTTCATCTAATAACCAAAATGCCACTGCCGACATCATCGCTTACATCATCGCTTACATCATGAATAGTAAAATAAATAATTAAATAATCTTAAATAGTAAAATTTTCTTCCTATAAATAGATGGCTCATTTACAACATTTCCACACCAAAAATTAGAGAGAGAATCTAGAGAGATAGTGCGTAAGAAATTAGTGGAGAGTAAATTCTTTTGGTAAAAAGAAGTTCTGCCGGAGGTGTAAGGTAATAACTTTCTTCTATATTCTTTTTATAATTTTAGTTTATTTTTTGGCACTCTTAAACCATTAATATACTAGTACTATTATGAATAAGTTACTATAGTAAAAATAAATTACCACTGTGTTATTTTTACTATTTACAGTTACTATTCAAAATTTACTATTTATTATTACTATTCATAATTTACCATTTACTGTTATTATTCAAATTTATCATTTACCGTTATTATTCAAAATTTATTAGTTGTTGTTATTATTCAAAATTTACTATTTACCATTACTATTCAAAATTTACTATTTACCATTACTATTCAAAATTTACTATTTACCGTTACTATTCAAAATTTACTATTTACTGTTATTGTTCATGATTTACCATTTACCACTACTATTCAAAAAATTACTATTCACGATTTACTATTTACTATTATTATTCAAAAAATTACTATTTACCGTTACTATTGATGACTTACCATTTACCGTTACTATTTATTATTACTATGCACATTTACTATTTATCATTCTGATAACAATCTTAATTTTTATCTTAAGCTTATACTGAAATAGATTGGTATTAATATTTCTAGAAATTGGACGCGCAAAGCAAATCTCTTTTAGGTAACAATTCAAGGTAAGGGGGAGTGAGATAAGAGTATAATATGAAAAGACATAAGAATAATGGGAGGAGTCCCCTACTCCTTTTAAATTTAATAATATTAATATTTTAAAATATTAACTTTTTAACTTAAAATTTTTAATAAATTTTAAATTAAATATCTGATTTAACTAACTCTAACCTACCTATGCAAGGACTTGGACTTTTATAACCTATATAAACTGGACTATACCTATGCAAGGACTTGGACTACTATGACCCATATGGACTGAACTATACCTATGCAAGGACTGGATTATATGAACTTACATATACCTATACGAGGAATTGACCAAAAGGACTCAAATTGACCATATTAATAATCATTAAATTTTGTATTATGATATGTATTAATGATATTTAATTGATTTGATTATGATTGATTGATTGATTGATGATATTTAGTTATAATTGATAATGCTTGATTTTGATTGATGATTTTGTAATATAGAGTTTGAGCATATAGCGAGCATGACGGAAAGCTAAAATTCAGTAAGAATTTCCTACCTTACTCTTTAAATTTTTATTATCTTTTATTTCTTCTTAGAAATTATTTTTATATTTAGAATAAAAAAATAGTATTTATTTTAGAAAGTAGACATTTTATGAAAATTAATTGAGATAATTAAATTTTGAATTAAAGAAAAATTTTTGTAACTTTAAGTATTTACGGTTAATGATTTAAAGATTATTCTCTTTTAATAAAATAAAATTTTTAAAAAGAAAATTATTTTATTCCAACTTAATAACTAAAGATATTTGGAAATAATTGAGATTTCTAAATTTGATTTTGTTAAGATTTAATTTGAGAAAGATTATGTAAAGTTTTATATGAGAAAGTTTTTAGATATTTAAGGCTTAGAAACTCAAATTTCAGTGAGATTCAAAAACTGTACCAAATTTATTTCTGTGGGACAGAAATTCAGAGAATTGAGAAAATGTACAGTTTATTGAAATGATATTGTAAACCTTTAAGGGATTTAATAATTGAGTTTCTAAAAGTCTTAACCAACTCAATACGCGAGTAGCTCATGCATCATGAATCATTAAAGTGAAATAAAATGATATTGTCTGGGGACGGATTATAGAAACCGAGGATACATTAGAGGAGGCTTAATTACGAGCCTTGGGATGAGAGGGTGTGAAAGGGTGCTTCAGGGGACCTGGGGTAGCTCCCTAGTGTCGGGTACTTTCACAATAAAAACTTTCTCAATCTGACTAGTCTCTAAGTGTTTCCATGCTAGTTGAGTTGTTCATATTATTATTATCCGGACTTATGGAACAGTGTAAACTCCTGGTTGGCCCAGTGCAAATTAAAATTTAAGGGCCCACATATATAGGTAAGTTATGATGAAGATATTGCATAACATTCATGCATTCATAATTGATTGTGTATGTGATTGTGATTGATATTATTATGTATTGGTTTGTGAAAACCCTTTGTTGCTTATGTCTTAATCGAGAATATTATATTCTGTTTCTCACTCCTTTCTCCGTGTTTTTGTTTCACATGTTTTAAATTGATGGTTCAGAGGGAAGGATCGAAGAATATCGGTAGTAAATATAGCACGTTCTAGAAAGGGAGCTCGGTATGAATACCGTGGTCCAATGAATAAATAATGTTAATAAGTAACTGCTTCTGGGCCATGGAGTTTCCTCTCTTTCTTATAATGTTTAATGTTTATTTTCTTCGGATGAATGTACAAATACTTTATAAAGTTTTAATAATATTGAGGTATTTCAGAAATAATGTATATAATGTATATAATTTATTCCGATAGTTTCTTTTTAACAATCATATCTTTAGTAAAAAAATAATAATAATTATGAATTTTTATATATTTTATTAAGGTGTAACAGAGGGTGTTACACCACCGAGGTTAGGTTTTTTTTTACTTTTCAATTTTTTGCTATTTTTTAGTTATAAATTAAACCTTACTTTTTAAAACTTATTCTTGATCATTGTTCTCTCTTTAATATTTCATTTGTATCAGAATTTGTAGTCATGTAATTTATATTTGTTTTATTTTTTCTTTTTCTTATGAATTTTTAAATTTTATTAAATAATAATAAATTTAACTAAATTTTTTGTTATTATTGTTTATTTGTTTATTATTTTTCTTAGATACAAAGTCTTTGATGAAGTGGATTGAATCAAAATCAATTGGAACAAAATTAGTCATTAGAGAGTTTGTGTTCAATAGTTCATTTGCTCGAGTTATGGGACATAAAAATGTAATCTCTTTTCTTCTTCTATTTTTGCAACTACTTATATAAATTTGTAATTTTTGTCAATATATATTTATTCTTCTTAATCCAATTTTAAATTTAGTTACTCAATAAAAATTCATTGTTGAATTCATAGGTTTTATTTATTTTATTTATTTCTTAATTAAATCTATGGAACCCCATCACACTCTATCTATTTTTACTAATTTTAAATACATCAAAATAATTCATTAGACAAGAATAATTTAATTTTTCTAATCTCATTATTCCATCTAAAACATCCTAACATTGAAACAAAGTGCCCAAAACCCAAATAAATTTTTTGGGGTTTTAGGGAACTAAATTTACCACAAAAAAATCCAATAAATCATAAATGATAACGCAATAAAATAATATAACCATAAATATAATTGAAGTAATTGAAATAAATAATACACTATTTCACATTAAATAAAACACAAAAAATCATAGGTTAAATATTTCATATTAAACAAGGATAAGTATTTAAGACAACAATTATATCATCCAATTAAAAAGGAATAGTTAAATAAATAAAGAATGAACAAATGATAATCAATAAATAAATAATATAAATATATATGTATATATGTTAATAGTGAACCAAAGTGAAAGACAATTACAACAACAAAAGAAAGAAAAGGAAATGCTGATGGACTTTCAGCAGCGGACATAAACAGGTGTTGGTGGAAAACAGCAAGTGTAAAAAAATAAAGGAATCAAGAAGGACTTTTAACACCAGTGCGTAACAGGTGTGAAAGGGGAAAATGATAGGTGTTAAAAGGTCTGCTGACAGCTTTTTAATTATGCAGAATTTTATGAAAAAGTGAACTTCTCACCCACTTAAAACCATGCAAATGACCTCAGAATGCCACCAAATTTTGACACCACCTAATATACACCATTTATGACGTGTAGCCACTGGCCACACTCAAGATTTCCCAAAAATGAGGGACTTATGCGCAGAAACGCATTTAGCCCGTTTTAAGGTGTTTTTGTGCAACTCAAGGGTCAATTCTCAACGGATTTGACCCGTTCCAGTTTCTACAAGTCACAAATCACACATAGATATTAATGGAACTGTCCTATGCCATCCAAACCTTATAAATCTCTATTTGACCATATCAGTTGCCTAATTATACATAAAGATCATGTAAAACTTCATTTCTTTCATTCAACATCACACATTCAAGGTTCTAATGCATGATTCACATTAATCCTCACGCATTAACAATACCTGGACATTTCATACACATGCAATGCACCAAGTGCATATTACAATTCCTAGAAATCATGCATCATCATTATATATACTAATATGGTGGGACCATCCATGGTCACCACACTCAAAACAAGATCACCATCATACTTCATCATTCATCATATTACATACATTCTCAAAACGAATTCTAAACTTCCAGTTGAAGTTATCAGTTACCTAAATCCACTAAGCATTCATATATATATATATATATATATATATATATATATATATATACAATCATCAAAATAGGTATACACAGGAGCCGGCCAAGGCTACTACCAAAACTACCATATGCATTATATACAAAGTACTAAACTTCCAGTTGAAGTTATCAGTTACCTAAATCCACTAAGCATTCATATATATATATATATATATATATATATATATATATATATATATATACAATCATCAAAATAGGTATACACAGGAGCCGGCCAAGGCTACTACCAAAACTACCATATGCATTATATACAAAGTATATACAATGCTTCATGCTCAATCTTGGTGACCTCTCACCAATCGCCATCTCGGCCCAAATCCACTGAAAATATAGCCACAAAGTAGGAGTGAGCAATATACATGTTAAATGACAGTTATTGAACTTAATCTACTTATCCAATCCTTTATCATGCAATATGACATCTCAAACAAACAACAACACACACTACCATTCAACATAATCACTCACATAACATCATCTCATCACAATTCACCTAACTCATTCAAGGCTATATAAGTCATGTTATTCTCAATAACATACACACATGGTCATACAAATCACATTGTTCTCAACAACATTTATCAATACACATACATATTCAATCAATTGGATCCAATTGTTCATTATTAAGTTTTGTGTTGCAACACAGGCTCTCATCCATATATTTAGCTCTCAACTGATCCGTCCGTTTTACTAGTACTAAACCGTTTACCCTCTCACGTAACACAATCACTCTCAGTGACAACGGGAGTGTTACAGACAGCCCTGAGTCCCACTCAATAGGCTTGCCTTGAGTCCCACTCAAGGTCTTTCATAGCATCTCATGCATATACATATAATCATCATTATTTTATTAATTCATTTGAATCAACAAGCGTCTCACGCTATATGCTCTCAGCATTTCTTAGTTTGCATCTCATGCAACAATTCATACCATTAATCAAGTATCTTACTACATCTCATGCATAGGAATCATTCACTTAAGTCATTACATCTCATACATACATATATCTCAATAATTTCAAAGCACACTTTGCATCTCATGCTATCTCAATATCAATAATATATGGACGGAAGACATCATAACACAAGATATATCTCATACATCATACAATCGGGGTAGTATTCTAATAACTCATAATTAAACATGTCATTTCATCATATTTCACCACATATGACATATAACATAACAATACAACCTCGAACCCCTATAAACTATACATTTAAATGTAAAGCTCCCCCTACCTGGAATAAGAGATCCTAGAAGCTCCCTGAGTTATCCAAACGCTATCTGATCACTAATCCGAAGCCTCTAAAAATCCTAAAACATAAGCATTTAATTTTTAATAACTTGCACACTATTAATTTCATACTCCAAAGCTTGTAACTAAAATTATATTTAGTATTCGACAATTATAACTTACTGATAGGCGTTATTAACTTTTGATTCTCGCTTCCGATCAATTACTCAAACTCCAAAATGCCTCTGAATAATTTTCTAAATTATGATTAAGTCGATTAATACTCAAATTAATTAAACGGAGCTTAAACAACCTTCCAATAATTATTTAAATAACCAACGACTTACCGAATCAAGTCGTCAACCTCCAAAACTCAATTTCGGCGAAACCCCCAAGCTGTCCACTATCGTAACGTCCACTGAAACAATTCCTAACCATGAAATTGGCACCTTTAAGCTTCCAACACATGAAATGGGGTTAACCAAGCCAATGGGCATCAAGGATACTTACCAAAAATGAAGAATTTCCAAGCTCCAAGGAACCCCAAAACTGCCCACACGTGTAAATGGCCTCCCAAAGCTTCAACATTCAATAATTTGAAAGAATTAAGGGGTGGAAGCAAGAACAACTCAACCAAAAGTGGGGATTCATCAATTTACCTCAAATTAAAGAAGTTGGAGCTTTCCCCCCTCAAACGTAAGCTGCCACATGAAGGAATGAAGAAGAAGAAGCTTGGGTATCATTTGATTTAGTGAGCTTAAGAGAAGAAGATGGTGGGTGAAGCAACGAAGCCACGAAAGTGAGAAGAAATGGCACCAGGTTTCTTCCTTTGCATGTACGTGAAACTGAAGTTGAAGAGGAAAAGGAAATTTTACTCAACTTAAGTGACCAATGGCATAATAGTAACTTCGCATTTATTTAATCAATTAGTCATTGTCTTTAATTTCCCCTTAAGGCTTAATTAGGATGTTACAATTGATAAATGCTGAGGGCATAATAGTAATTCTACCTCCTATTTTAAATTAATTAATTAAATCACATGTAATCAATTATGGCAAATTAGGATGTTACACCATCAAAGGTATTTAAAAAATTCATAAAATATTTATAATGTTTTATTATAAATATTGCAATGAATTTTAAAATTTTATGCATTGTTTAAAATTAAATTACCATATAGCATAGAAGAATGCAAAAGGAGAAAAATATATCTTTCATTGTCAATCACAATGACAAATTAAAATATTTATATTAATTTTCTATAGGCATTATATATAGTGACCCAGTCTTGAAACTGGCCTATGGACAAAAAGGTCATTCGACTTAAAAGCCATCATGCAAGACCAATGTCGCACAATTATTAAAATGCGATATTGGCTTCCAACACTACGTATGAGACTCATGACGTAACACCGATGCAAGCCATTGTCTTAATACCGAAAGGTCAGAGTTGACTCATGTAATCATGTGTTGAGGAAGTAACCTGCAAAGTGACTGATGGGAAGGTACAGTCGGAGGTAGGGTCACTGTTGTGTGTCAGTCTTTCTGCAAATGATACAGAATCGTGTTGACCTCTTCCACTACTCTAAGGTATATAAATTTACAAATTAATGAAAGAAAAGTAGAATATTCTCACTTGAACTTATGTTTGAGCTTTGATATTCTTTTTGAAATTCACTAACTTAGCGTAAGAGTCAGAGTGTTCTTGCCGGTGACACCTCTTTTGCCCCACAACGTGTAAAGCTAATGATTTTGATACGATGAATCACTCTAAAACCTTTATTTCTTTATTGGAGTAAAGGATATAATATCGGTTCTCCACCGGACCGGTATAAAATTCAGATTTTCAACATCTCTTGAGGACTATGCATTCCAGCTAAGACCAATTTATATAGTATGTTTATTAAATTCAAATTACCATAAATAAAGTAGAATAACAAAGGAAAAGATTATACATCATTTAAAATCAAATTACCATAAAATAAGAATAGAAAAGAAAAAATATTTCATTAACATAAATATTTAATTCATTAACATAAATATTTAAAATTAATTTGTTTCGCCTTATATGATGAACTACCTCCGATGCAACAATGATGTTATTATCAGTGGTGCCTCTGCCAAGAATAAAATTGCTCTGATGAGGTCTCACCATGTTGTTCAAAAAAGGACGCAGGGGTTGCATGATGATCTTAGAGATTAATTCCAGGACAATGTTACACAACAAATTCGCTTGTAATCCTTCATAAATAAGGGAACATCAATTTCGGGGATCAACGCAACCATCACCTCTGCCAGATACTCCTCCACCTTGCCCTCTTGGAAAGCCTTCTAAATTTTCATGTAAACATCCCTGCCCACAAGGTCCCAATATGTTTTGTAGAAAACAGCTTGGAAGCCATTTGGCCCAGGGGCCTTGTAAGATTTCATAAATTGTAAAGTTTGAAAAACCTCCTTATGAGAAGAGAACCCGACAGTAGAAAGGATAAGAAAGTTCTCAGGGGAGCACAGTGGGTCATTAGTAAATAAACATTGGAAAAAACTCCTAGCTTCATCTTTGATAACGTCTACATCATTGCACCATTGACCATGGATTAAAATGCCACTGCTACGATTCTGCCTTTGAGTATGAACATATTTGGTATTTTTATTCCTAAATTTTATACATTGCTCACACAACTTTTACTGTGTTGTTATATTCTGCGTGTAATTGCTTCTTGAAGCTATCAAGGAAGGTGAAGGAAAATCCTCCAATTTTGAACTCCGGTGATTCGAACTTCAAGTTGTCTTTTCCTCATGAAAATATTACCAAAAACATGTTTATTAATATGAATGGATTGGGACCGTACATGGCTACCACTTGAAAATAACCCCCATGTTGGATCCATGAAGCATGAAAGCGAAAAGGACGTTCCCCGTTGCGTTGAACCGGAGTTCCACAAGCAAGAATTAGAGGGCGATGATCTGAATGAATGCCTCAAGAAAGGCAAGCTTCTAATTAATATCACCAAAGCCTTATCGAGCCTTTTGAGTTTCACTGGTCCCCATGACGGTGGCACACCCAAGTATATTGTGACCCATACGTGTGAATTTACAATTATTTAACTAATCATTGAAAGCCATCACTCTTGATGGGTTAAATTCTTTTACACAAATTAGAAAGATACTCCCAAAAAGTAACTCGTTGAGAGTGCATGCCCATATTTGATCACTCGGTTTTAACTCCACCGAAATAACTCTACTATTAGATTCGAGCACTTGTGTAAGGATCGGGCTTTGACACTTAAGGATCCATAACCCATTAGAGTTCCTTGAGGCTTCTTGAATATCAATTGTAGAGTAACCCAACTTTGTCCGAGAATTCCTAACCCTTGAGAATGCCACATAAGGTTCCATAATGGTTAGAAGGGTTGGATGATGCTTAGTTACAAATTCTCTAAAGTGACTTTTAGCTAGCTTGCACGTTGCACCTCGAACATTCCATGAGGCCAAAGTGACTCCTTGAAAACTTATACATCATCGATAAACAGATAGGGGAGGAGCCTCCGCAGAGGATGTCATTCGTGCATATAATAGCCAAATCCAATGTCTACCTATGGAATCCTAAGTGCAATTTCTATAGTTTGGAAAGTCGACCTTTCATGACGTTGTAACCAACATGCTTGCCCAGAAGCTTGATCACCAAAGCATCCTCCCATGGTGTGTGTTCCCCCCGGTTCGGGAAGGGACTCATGGGACCCCTCTATTTTCAGAAAAATATCTTGGATATTATGATCTCACTTGATTTTAGCAGGATGACGGTTATCTTTTAATAATTGGGCTGGGGTCAAGGCCCCCCCTTTTTCACCTATATAAATAGGGCGTCGTTGCCCCCTTTACCTGACATTTTTTAAGTAATAAAACCCTAATGCTCCTAGAGTAATTCTCTAGGGTTTAACTTTTACACGTTCAAAAGTGAATATTTTTGCGCACACAGTGGGGCCCGATAAAACGGTTCCCACATCACATAAAGAAGGACTAGCTCCAAGGAAGAAGAAAATGATGATTACACATGGCAACCCTAGCCGCAGAGATGATGGAAATCCCCAGGAGAACTAAGGAGGACATTGGGATCAGCTTGAAGAGGTTTTGGCTCTTATCAAAGCACTACAACGCATGGTGGAAGAACTAAGAAAAGAAAACAAGGACTTGTGAAACCACCGATTGGAGGAAAGGGAGGCCTCCGGTTACCAAAACACCCAAGCCACAAAGCAAAAGGAAGACAGACCGAACACTCGGTACCCTATGCTATTCACTTATTCACAAAAGAAATAATGGCAACCCCAACGCCATTGCACTATAAACCCCTAACGATGGAAAACTACGACAAGAGAGGCGACTCAAAAAAACATCTTACTATGTTCACCACCAACCTACTCATTTCAAAGGCATCTGACTTTTGGCCATAGCACGGAGGATTGTTGGTCGCTCAAGAACCAAATCGAGCACCTCATCCGATAAGGATACCTGAAGAAGTTTGTTAACCAAGGAAGAAAAGTACCGCGAGAATCTGGGTGGAAAAGAGAAAGAGAATCCCCGGGGCAAGTGGAATTGTAACTACACGAACGTCCTAAACATGAGTGTGAGTGTTCCCGATCTTGTAGACCAGAGAACATGAGGAGTGACGGGAAAAAATTATTCACACCATTTTTGGGGGTTTTCCCGGAAACAGAACTAACTCGTCACATGAGGCAGGACAGGTTAACTTCATACACTACCTTCCGAGTAGCAAAGCCATCACTTTTGACAACCAATGTAACATCCCAAATATTCAAATTATTTATTTATGTTAAAGAGAAATTAATGAATAAATTATTTGAGAATTAATAAAAGTTAAATTAAATAAACTAGGGAAATTCTAATTAGAAATGAGTTTGATTAGTTAACTAAAAGTGAATAATTAAGAGGTTAGTTAAATTAAATTGTTATGGTAAATTATTAATTACAATAATCCTAATTACTTAAAAGAAAGAAAAGAAAATGAATTTAGAAATAAAAGAAAATAAAAAATGGGTGAAAAAATGAAAATACCCTTGAAGTTAAAAAATTAAATTTCAATCTTCTTCTCTACTTTGTTCACATCAATGTTTGAGAGAAAGAAACAAAGAAATACCATTGCCATGATCATGTGATCCTTGTGCCAATTAACCTTTGAATCCTCACCAAAAGCTAAAATTAGTCGTATTTTTGTGATCGGGGGAGCGAGGTGGGTCTATTGATCTGTTCAATTTCATCTTTCTTCCCTCATCTCTCTAAGGCCGAAAATGGGGTTAGTTATTGGGTTATCGGGTTCCTTTCAATTTTAAGAAATTGGAGCGTTGAGGTTTTAAATCAAGCTTACGAAACTTTATTACGACACTCGGTACTAATGGGTTGTTACAATCTTACTAGGTGGCGGAACGGACCTCGGAAAGCAATTAGCGGAATCGGGTTGTGAAACAAAGGGTGAGAACGACAAAAGTAAGCTTCTTGAACCTTGAATTTGGATTTCAAACTAGTTTGGTAAAGTAGATTATGATTTCGGAAGTTAACATTTGATTTCACTTTGTGGACTTCTTAATTTTAGATATTCTAAGAAATTGGTGAACTTGGTGGTTGATTCAAAGCTTCGGAAGCGCAGAATCGAGGTAAATGTGGTGTACGTGGTGTATGAATTAATAAAAATAATATTAATGTCAAATTCGACAGTGGGAAAATGGTAGGATAGATTAAAAGTATTGAATTAGAAATAAATGGTAAAATATGGATATAAGTATAACAATAGAATTAGATAATTATATGACATTGATGGATGATAACTTGGTTGAAACTATAGATATAATTGGTATGGAGATAATGTAGACTTTGAAACATGAGATTGATGACACTAAGTTTAAGTGTGTAATTGCAAAGAGAATCATTTATGTGATGGTTATAATATGAAGATATTATATGATGTTGATATTAAATGATGATAATTATGATGTTGATATTGTATGATGGTGATTATGATGTTGATATTGTATGATGATCATTATGATGTTGATACTATATAATGATGATTATGATGTTGATACATGATGATGAATTAAAATAGTGATAAATTGTAAATGTTGTTGTGAATTGAGGAATTGGGAATGTTGAGAATTATGATGATATGAGAAATTTGTAGCCTGAGTGGCAGGTGGTTGTCCCATTTTAATGGTCGTAGTGTCAGGACTAAATGGTTGAGATTTTATTTGGAATGATTTATGATAAAGACGTTATATGTGATTATTATGTCGTATGGACGACCGATCAGTATAGTTACCTCTTATTTTGGTTTTCGTGGTCAAGTGTAGCCCAATTGAGCTACCTAGTGGTCAGGTAGAACCTAATGGTAAGGTGGGGAGCCAGGTAGGGCTCGGTGGACCAGGTAGGGTTCACGAGTGGTCGGGTAGGACCCTTCCAGCTGACGGTCAATCCTTTTAGTATCCGGATACTAAAGAGTCTTAATGATTAATTATAGTGTTGCGAAGTTGAGTGATTGCTTGTGACAATGAATTGAATGTTTAATGATGATATTGAGAAATTAAGTAGTTAGTTATGATGTTGATGAAGTAAATGGTTAACTATTAAATTGATGAGGTTTAGGACCTATGAATGATGTGGAAATGGAATGAAATGAATTAATGAGAAATGACTAAATATATCCCTGAGTATGCTATACCTTTCTTAAGTGTGTGTATATATATATATAGTTGATTATTTGTATTGATTTGTATTACTAGTCACCCATCCTTACATTTGTTTTTAGTGACTAAAGACACGGATGTTGCAGATGCTGTAGAGACCAGTGTAGTTATGCATATGTATATTGTTTAAGTTTTGATGTCATGTGATGATTTATGTAACCATAGGTGTATATAATGCTTGGTGATGCATGATACTTTATGGCCAATGAGTATAATGGTTTTATTAAATTGTTTGTGGTTTGGAAGGCCAGGTTAATAGTCATGGATATATATATATATATATATATATATATATATATATGTATGTATATAGTTGTATGATGTGAATGATGATGAGTAGGATAATTGATGTTTAAGAGTTGTTACATGGCACTGAACCATTGATTGTGAATGCGTGATAATGATGGGCAAGGTATTGTGATGATGTCGGAATTGTGTATGATATCTATACATGAATCTGTGTGGTTGACATGGAGCCAATTATACCTTAATGTTATAGTTGTCAATGCAAATATAGATGGAATTAGAGTGGAATAATGACTTTTATCCAACTGGGATGGTGAAATAAAGTTCCAGTGGGATTCAGAATCCTTGAAGGGCACCAACAAAATCCTAGATGTAATTATGATGTGTGTATGTGAAGAGATTGATATAGGTATTGCATTTGATGTGGTTTAGTTAGTGAAATTGCATAAAATGATGTTAAATGCATTTTTGTGCATACCTTGTTTTAAATATTTAATAGCATACATTTTTTTTACACCAATTATTAAAATTTGTTGTGTTAAAAATTAATATTTTACATTGATTATTTTAATAAAATATATAAAAATATTTTTTCACCAATTATTCAAACAACATGTATATAAAATATTAAAAAAATGATCTGCTTGTAATATTTGAAGTACAATGGTCAAAACCGATGTAAATTAGCATATTTGATTGAATATTAAAAAAAGAAAAGAAACCACATGACGAAAAATCATCCATGTAAATTAGCATTTCTTATAAAATATACAAGAAGAAACCGATGTTGATTTTTATGTGGTTGATCAATCGTGTGATAAAATTAGTATTAAATCACATATGAATTATCGATTGAAATTTTAACCTTTCATATAAAAAAAAAACAATAACCAAATTACACAACAAATTGTACGTAAATTTTATTCTATACCAACATATAATAAATAGAGATATGAAAGAAAACTCAAGAAAAACATCTCTTTAGATTTATACAGGAGCAATTACATGTCAAAAACTCACCGACTGAGCGAATATAATTTATCTGATGCATTTAGTATATTTATGCTTATTAAATTAGTTGTTTTCAATATAAAAAGTATTTTAAAATGATTTTTTGCATTAGTTACTAAAACCACCAATTTAATAAATATAAATGTACTAAATATATCAAAGGCTGAATGCATACTAACTTTTTTTTTTTCCAATATGAAAGGCACGTAGTTGGAAAGATTAAAAAGAAAAAATGAAATAAAAAGTCTTTCAAGTTGAAACAAAAAGTAGAAGTTGGAATATGAGGCGTGGTTGGAACTAGAGCTGGGTATCCGCGACGGGCTGGCCCGCATAAGCCCGTTCTGTAATGAGCCAGCCTCCGAAACCCATTTTCTAAATGGGTCAATTTTTTTGGGCCCGCGATAAACCCACGAACTCGTGGGTTAACCCGCGGGCCAACCCGCCTATGAAATATTTTTTTTAGCTTCTTTTTTATTCATTTGAATTTGTGGACCTACATTATTTTTTATGAAACCAAAAACATATGCATTTCAACATATTTAATTATCCAAAATCTAAAAAATTCAATCATGATTCATGAAATAAGCTCATGAAATTTTAAATTTAATAGTTTTTAATCAAATATAAACCTTAAACATGACAAATAGGTTTCAAATGCATGATAATAATTAATAACATCATCAATGTCTTAAAAACTCAAAATACAATTACATAAGTTTAAGTTAGGGTTAGAGTTTTTAGGTTTTTTTTCTATTTTTGATATATCTTTTATTTTTACCTGGCCCGCGGTCAACCCGCGGGTTACGCGGTCCCAACCCGTAAGCCCGCTTTTTAAATGGTCCAAATTTTTTTGACTGGCAACCCGCATAAGAAGTGACTAAACGGGCTGGCCCGCGGGCCCGGATCCTATTACCCAACTCTAGTTGGAACTTGGGAAGGCAAAAGGGACATGACAATGAGATGAATTATGAAAAAAAAGCAGAATAAAAAGGAGGTAATCAGTTGGCGGTGGCAGTGGAGGTAAGAATGGCAAAACCACCAAAAGGAAGAAAAGGAGAGAAACCGTAGTCACTATTGTGTACCTGAACATGATTCCAACACACCATCAAACACTTTGGGCTGTGTCTCCACCTATATAACATTAAAAACACCCACAGCTTGAAGAATACCACATTGAGATTCACGCTTAGGTTGATATATCATAAATTGTGTATTAATTGATTATAAATATTCACATCGACAACTACTCATAAAGTTTCTTCCAGATTCAGAGCACCTTTTAGCTGAGCTGCTGTGTGATTCTGATGAAAGAAAAAATGAATTATATGTGAGAGAGAAATCATTGAAGTGGCCAAAGCGAGGCTGCAACAAGTAGTAGAGGTTTTATTGGTATATAGAATTGTAAAAAATAAAGTTAAACATAATTATAAATAGCTGGCTTAATTAATTCTCTGTTTCATTAGTGATTTTGTTTGCAGTAAATAAAAGTTTCATTACTAGTTTTACTGATTTCGTTACTAGGTTCGAACACTTTTGCGTTTCTAAATTTGTATTAGTAATTCTAGGTTTTGAATTTATCTTGTTTTCAGATATCATTTGTTTTGATTGGTGGAAGCTTATCCGCTTTTGACCCAAATCAATTTGTTGTGATTAATGTTATCATCTCTGCATTTATAGTTAATTTAGGTTTGTTTCTTTTCTGCTGATTATCAATTATGTTATTAGCCTAATGAAAAACTATGAATTGTCAAGTAGAAGATATGTCTACACTCCTGTGGATTATTCTGTCCACATTTTCCCCTATGTTTGTGTTTATATTTTTTATTGTGTGGTGTAGGCGTGCGAAAAGTGGTGAATTCAGTGATTTTTTTTATTTTACAGGATCAGGTGAGAATGGCGGCATCAGATTTTTCTTACAGAGAGACTGCGTACCTGGTGAAATTGGCAGAACAGGCGGAGAGGTACGAGTGGGGTTTATGGAGGAGGTTGTGAAGAGCGTGGAGGTTGAGTACTGAGGAGAGGAATCTGCTCTGTAGCTTACAAGAATGTGGTTGGTGTAAGAAGGGCTTATTGGAGGATCATATCCTCTGTTGAACAAAAGGAGGAGAGTAGAGGCAATGAGGATCATGTCTCTGTTAGAAAGGAATACAGAGGCAAGATTGAGTCTGAACTCAGCAAGACCTGTGATGGCATTCTCAAGCTTCTCAAGTCCAACCTTATCCCTTCTGCTGAATCTAATTTTTTTTACCTCAAAATGAAGGGTGATTACCATAGGTGCCTTGCTGAGTTCAAGATTGGTGCTAGAGAGAAAGCGGCTGGGAGTACTTTGCTTGCTTATAAATCTGCTCGGTTATGTCTATGTATCTTAGATTTGTACAATGGAACTGTATTGTAGTTGTTAATGAATCGCTGAATGTTGTGTTTATTTGATGCAGGATACTGTTCTTGCTGACTTGTTTCCTAACCACCAGATCAGGTTGGGTCTTGGACTCAACTTTTCTGTGTTTTACTGTGAAATCCTTAACTCACCTAATCATGCTGTAATCTTGCTAAGCAGGTATATTTGAGGCTGACTTTTATTTTTTTAATTTTGATTCCTTGATGTTCTTTTACTATTCTGTATGCCTCCACTGTTCAGCAATTGAAGAAATTGAATGTGTTATGGACTGTAGAGTGCAGTATTTGATTATAGTTTGTTAGTATAAACCGGTTTTCTTTTATTAGCTTGTGATGATTAAGATCTTCCTTTGTCTCTTGCTTCACTAGAATCTGTTGTGTGTCGACATGCCTTACTTTGCTTACTCAATTCATTGAGTAATCTATTATATCAAATGCCCTTGTGTAGTTTTAATAATTTTTGTTAAAGAAAATTGGAGGTATTTTGTTCTTTATCAAGAGACTGAACTTTTAGCAAAGTGATATTGATGTCAACGCTGCTCATTATTTGTCAATTTTTTTTTGTTATTTGTTTAGATTGAAGTAATGTGTGTTTATATCAAGTAATCTATTATATCAAATACTGCAGCTAAACTAATGGTCCACGTGATTTTGGAGCTGAACAATTGGACACCAAGCGATATGGTACTCATTGTTAATGTTCTTTCTCTCATTTCTTAGAAGTGGAAGAATTGATGTATGTTTTACAGGCTTCTGCAGTTGCTGTTCGAGCAGGTGTATGTGTTGACATATTTGTCGAATGAGTACAAACTGATTTGGATTCCTTAAAATTTCTGAGTATTGGGGGTTTCATATTTTTACATAGAAGTATCGCGGATTCAACTTTGTCTCAGGCCATGTAAGTCTCATCTGTTTACTTAATATAGCTAGACAGCTTTATTGTAGGATCATTGCAAGTGTTTAAAATACATCAATAAGAGATGCAGATACATGCGCAATATATGCTGATTTTCTGTCCTGTCTGAATGTCTCCAATAAAATCTCAACTTGAGGTGGTATTAATATTATATCACTTTTTCTCCTTAATTGCATCGGATTTAAATTAACCAAACCAAATATATTTTTATGTTAACTGTATCAAAATCATGCTTATGCTTTTAGTTAAGGATTTATATATGATGTAAAACAATCAAGAGCAAGTGTGTGATCAAAATTCACCACTAATTTTTTTTAATCACGTAAACTTAAATTTGGTTTAATTACAATTAAACTAAAATGTAACTGAAGGCGGAAGCCATTGGGACCAAGAACTTCAACTAAATGCAAAGTAAAAGGGTGGTGTTAATAAAGCCAAAAGCTCCTTATAAGATATACCTTTCATTGTCTTTCAGATTAAAAGTGAAAAAAAAATTCTAAACTTTTAATTTTTATCAGTGCTAAAAATTAAGAATATCAAACAGATAAAATAAAGATTATCGTATAATCATATAATAGATGGTTGAAATTAATATATAATTTTTTTAAAAAGTCGTGTAACTTTATTTACCTTATGTATATAAATTAGGGTTGACATTCTCTAATAGACAATTCAATTCAAATCAACATCAATTAAACAATATATTAAATTTTATTTACCTTATGTATATAAATTAGGGTTGACATTCTCTAATAGACAATTCAATTCAAATCAACATCAATTAAACAATATATTAAATTTAAGATATAGCGTAAAAATTTTATATTAAATATCAACAACCGAATCAATATATAACTTTCAACTTTAATTTAATCCATGTTAATTTACATTAATATAAAAAGTTACACTTCAATTAATATAGATATTCTAGCTAGTTTTTAAAAAATAGATATTCTAATAATTCATTTTTAATTTTTTTATTTTTAACCGTTAAGTCAATTCTTTAAATTTACCAGACTCAAATATAAGATCCAAATCATTTTTTTATTATTCGTTATAGCGGTAAAAAAAGAAGGAAACACCAATAATTTATACACTCTGCTTAACCAAGTAAACTAGTTCCCATGCCATTCAAACAAAAAAGTAACGACTAATCATTATTTCTTATTTTCTTCTGTTTTTTTATTAAATTCAATATAAAAATTAAATAACTGATTTTTTAAAAGCCAAATAACTGAATATTAAATGAATTACACAAATAGCATCTTTTGACAACACAAAAGTGCCAACCATGTTTGTGATCTAAACATGAAAGGTATAATTTAGTGATCTAACAATATCCTATTTTATTATTTACAATCGTATATTTTTAATTATATTTCTTTATAACCTTTAAATGCATTTCTTCTTTTTGCCACCATTGTCAATATCAATTAACAACTTCCATTTATAAAAAATTACTGAAAAATTTACTACTTGATTTGAAGTTGGAGTTTCAAAACAAAAATATAGTTGTATTAAGTTTTGATATATTGAGAAATTATTTTCTCAACAGAGTGTTTGATTTAATCTTGAATTTGTTGTGTGTATATATATATAGGTATATATATATATATATATATATATATATATATATATATATATAATGTATCATATGAGAAAGATTTTTTAGGTGAGAGTGAGAGAAATAAATTTGAACCATTAAATCTTATTATGAATGGTCAAGATTAAAATACATGAAATATATAATATAATATGATTGTCATGTTAATTATTAAGATATAGTCCTCCTTTTTTAGTAATTTTATTTATTTATTTATTTATTTATTTATTTATTAATCTAAATATATTTCATAATTTTTAAAATTCAATTATTATACTTTATTTATATTACTTTTATGGTTCAATTGATTAATTTTAAATGTGTTTGGATGAGATTATTTATGCATATTATTCCTTCTTGTTTGTTAAATACGGGGAGTCAAAGTTGTTGAATTAAAATTCTATTTTACTTAATAAAGTTTATTCGAAAGCGGTAGACCAAACAAACATGTGTATTTGGATAATTACTTATTTAAGTTTTGTTGTAATAAATACAAGTTTATATTATAAATTTTATCATAAAATTTGTTAAAATAAGTTTAAAATAACTTATTTTAATAAGTTATACCAATAAATTTATTGAAATTAGTCAAAAATAGCTTATGTGTGTTATATGTTATTTGCATAAGTTCTCAATTTGTGGTGTGGTTTAATTTTGAAATAAAAATAAATTAATTTGTATAACAAAATTACACATTACAATTAGGATTGGTTCATTGAAATAAAATACAAAAACAAATCATTCCTTTTAAGTGGTGTTTAGTACGGGAGATCTTTGAACTTTCCTGAGAATGTTATTTAAAATATTTTCTTACCCATGTTTGGTATGAGATAAAAAAAAATATTCCCAGGAATGTGAGATTCCAGGAAACTTAATTATGAATGAATTAAAAATTTTACTTTCTCATTTCAACAGGTGGGTATCCTATACATTTTAGGATAAAAATGCCCCATTTTCTTTCCATATCCTCATAAAACAAAAAGATTTTCGGGTAAGTCTTTTTAATACCAAACATAGGAATGAGAGAAACTAAAAAAATTTTCGATTAAGTTTTTTTAATACTAAACATGGGAAATAAGTTACCTGAGAAACGCATTCCCAGAAAACACATTCACGGGAATCTCACTTAAAAAGATTCTCATACCAAACACCACCTTAAGTTTAGATTAGCTAGTTTTAAACAACAAACACACAACTATATAATAAATATGATAATATGTTTTTATCCCTTTATTTAAAGAACATTTGGATTTACTATATTTTTATTGGTGTTGTCCCTAGGTTTTTGGAAAATACGTTTTTAGTCCCCTAAACCTAATTTAGTAAAGTGTCTTAAGTAATCTAAAGACATGTCCTAAGGACTAAAATTGACTAAAAACATAAAAGGACTAAAGTTAAATATTCACTAAAACTAAAACTGGGAGACCAAAAACATATATTTTATACAAACTTTAACTACCTTAATACACACAAAAAATCTATTATCAGTTTTAATGAGATATAAATATATATAATATGTCTTTGATTTTATAATGAATTTGTTAATTATATATAGCTAGTTATAAATGGAGCACTGAACATACACAATCTCTTGCGATATGTATGGAATGGGGAAAAAGAGGAGGAAAATTGAGTGGGGAAAATGGGAGGAAAAACACATTTTTGTTTGTTTGGAAGGAAAAGGATAAAAAAAGTAAGTATGTCGGTGGAAATTAACTCTATACTCATATGGAAAGAAATAGAGAGAAATTGAGTGTGCTTTATGTTTAATAAATATTAGTAAAAAACATAAATGAAACTTTTTATATTTTAAAATTGATTATAATAATAAAATATATATATATAATTTATTTTATTTCTCAAACAACTATTTTATTTCCATCTATCCAAACAAAAAAAAATCTTTTTTTTTTATTTTTTTTCGATTTCTCTCCATCCAACCAATATATTTTCCTTTTTATTTTTATGTTTATTTTCTTCCATTTTCATTGTAAGTATTTTTATTAAATGTTTATTGTATTATTTGACATTATATACTTATCCAATTAAATTAAAACTTGAAATTTACTTATAACATGTATAAAAGCGTTTAGATATGTTTCAAAAACTAGACAAACATCAAATGTAGATTTAATCAATTGTAAATAACCAAAAAACACACATGTAATTTAGTTATTTAGTGGGGTGACTTATGTATAAATAGAGGTTTTTTATTTGCCTATTATGAGAGAATTAATTTCTTATTATCTTGTCATATATTTTGTTTATATTTTTTATATTATTTATTAGTAAAAATATTAATATCAACACTCTATTACTTTTTAATCAAAATTTATTTAAAATTATGAGTATAACCTATTAAATAAATAATAAAATTCAGAAACTTTTGTATTTCATAAAAAAATTTAAATATAACATTACTCTGTCTCTAAATATAAAACCATTTTTAGAAAAAACTTTATCCTTTAATATAAGACACTCTTTTAAATTTCAATGTCATTGATTATTTTTTTGACCTAATTACCCTTATTAATGTATAACTTTTATTGGAATCAATATAATAATAAATGACATACCTCAATTAGATTATTTATCTCTTTGATAATAATTAGTTAGTAAGTGGAGATAGATTAAATAGAGAGAGAATAAGTGAAAACAATTTAATGTAAATGATAATCATTTTAGAGGCACTTTTAGAAACTATTATTAATTTTAAATAAATTTAATAATTTTAACTAAATTAATTAACTTTCTTAATATATATGAATTAGGTAAAAGAATATTATATTTAGATACGAAGGTAGGTAGTAAAATTTTTTTCGAACTCTAGGATTTAATTCTAGAAAATAAATACATTTGACTATATTTCATTCTCTACTGGAAGTAATTTTGTCCAAGCAGAAAATTCTTTCAACTGCAAAATTTTATGTACCATTTGAATTAAATCTATTCATGATCTGATTGTACCATTTATAGCTTCATCATTTTCTAAATTAAATTTTTAAAGACATACGGTGTGCTGAATTGCGTAAATTTACTATTAAAGTATAAATGAATTATTAAATGAATTTTTTTTATAATAATCAAGAAATTTTAGCCTCTAAAAAAATTACATAATAAATAGTAATTAAATTTTATACTATAATAATTATAATAAATGGAGAGATAAAAGAAAACTAAACTATCAGATTTATATTTGAGCAGTTACATGATACCATCACATACTGAAAACTAAACTAAAATACTAGTTTTTTTTTGTTTTGTTTTTTTAATGTGACATGCATATTTTGAAAAATAAAAAGAAAAGAAAAGAAATTAATAGAAAGTCTTACAAGTTCAAACTAGTGGAGTAGGAATATTCTAGAGACCTCTTGGAAGGTCAGAAGGCAAAAGTAGCAAAAGAATGATGAGAAAGCCAAAGTACCGAAAGAAAGAGAGTGATGAGAAGAATCACCGGAACAAGTATGAACCACATAGTTGGCCATGGCAACGGAGGTAACAATGGCGGAGCCACCAGAAGGAAGACGGCCACCCGAATCAAAAAGATTGTTGAGCGCCTTGATATTTCCATATGCATTCAATTGCAATACTTACATTCACTTTTCGGGCATCTCCATCCACCATTTATATAGAGTTGAAAACATGACATGTCTCTGTCTTTCGACAATACCATATTGAGATTCACGAGGATCATCAATTGTCTATTAATTGGTTTGACATCATTTGTCGTCATTTTAATCCAACTATTCATAAACCTTCGTGCCGATTCTTAACTGTGCTTCTGATGAAAGAAATGGGGATTATATGTGACAGAGAAATTGTTGAAGTGGCTAAGCATGGTTGGCTAGAGAGAGACAGCAAGCGGCAGAGATTTTATTGGTATGTAGACTTGTTTTTGTAAGAATTTTGTAGACTTGTTTCTATTTTTCATTTTGTTTTTCCTCTTCTGTTTCTGTAAAGATTTATGGCTTGAAATGTTTCCGGCACGTTATATTATAATGTAGATGATTTCTTATGAAATTTTTGTTTGTGTAACTGGAAATCTTGTTGATTTGGTTGAATTATAGTGCGAGGCTCGAGTATTGATGCATAACTATGGGAAGAGTTGACTTCTCTTTTATTTTTTTTTATTTATTTGCTGTCTATTTTTGAAGGGAACAAATGTATGATTCTTAAAGGAATTGTGGTTCTAATAGCTAACCAATCTGTTATCCAACTAGGTACAAATCTCCGTCAAATCTCAAACGTTGGGAAGTCAACAAACATTTTTTGGCATGCCTGTCCAATTCAAAAATAAGATAGAGAGCATTTTGAAAGGCTGTTATATGACTAACTAGCCTCAGGGGTAGGTTTGTGTGTGGTATTTCAGATATTTACTGTCTTTGATGTCTGCATAGTTCTTTTAATCAAGAGAAGATAAGAGAGCAGTTGTGAGCACAAATAAATTCAGGTCATGTTTTTCCTCTATCTCAAATGCTTCCAGAATTCTAAATTGTTTGGATGATTTGGTTTGTAACTACAGTTGATAATTTTTTGCCTGAGTTGACGTTATGTAAGTCATGAAAGAAACACACCAATTACTCTTTAATTTTACTAAAATATAAAGGTATAGCAGTAGACTTGCAGACTTTTTTTTTTTTAACTGCTCTTACATATTCTACAGATGAATTAATTTCTCTAGTTATCAAGTTATGCTGTTAAATCACCATAGTGCAAATTACTGGTTTTTGCTTGCTTGCCTATCTTAAAACTGAGGTGTAATACTTTTGTGGTTCAAACTCAGCTTCACTTTAAAAGTTGTTCATGTGAAATAAAAATTGAACTTGCTTTAGCTCTGGATCAATAGCCATATCAGAATGAGTTTTGTTTGCTTATCTATGTTGACATGTAATTTGACATGGCAGCCTTAGGCTGAAATGAGTTTCTATATCTTATCAAGTGCTTATATATATCAATACTATGTGTGACTAATCCCTACATATGTATACGATAGTGTTCTTAAACATGAATTTATCGATTGTCATGTTGATGTTTGTTAACTTGTTTTGGAAAATAGTTCAATAAAGTGTACAACTAAACTAAATATATACTGGGTTAAGGTTTCACTCTCCTAGCTGCCTTCGTCTGTAATTTTGTCTGATAGATGCTTCCATCTAAGGAATCTTGGGAATCTTGTTGTTCCTTTTGTCAAATCATCCTTCAATTACTAAAATAGTTAAGAAAACACTTAACACGTCTATAAGCAAGTGTGCTCGCATCTAGTTATAGTGGTTATAGTAGCATTACATATCAAATCAGATAAGGTATATAGCATACCTTTGAAACTGAGATAAGCCTGATCAAACTTGGTATTTGTTAAAGTAATATAGCTTCGCAAAATTCAAATGATAGTAATGTTGTTATGGCCATGATATTCCTAATAGAAATATCCTGATATATGGTCAAATGATGTTATTGATGGTGCATAGTTATTTAATAGATTGGCAAAGAGATATTTGCATGAATAAATATTGAGTTAAGTGAGGAGGTTTTGTTTTGATATTTTATTGTTTCCAACCTTGTCATGAGGCTAAGAGCTAGCTAGCCAATTGGTACTCCTTTGCTAGCTGATTTGTACTTCAAACTCCCAACTCATACTCAATGTAATTAGAGAATTTGGTAGCTACTAAGTCAAAGGATTAATGATTTGATGACAAAGATTTCTTTCATTATTATCAGTCCTTATTTGTTCCATGAAGTAATAAAAAAAAGTTGGATGAATGTTTTGATTGTTGAGTGAGTGATTGTGATTGTATAAACAGAACAGACTTATAATTACAGTATTTTTGTGTTGTCATTGTTAGGGTATTGATACATAAGGCAAGCTTGTTAAGAAACAATTACAACAAACCTTTTAAGATCACCTATTGTATTGAAAATGGTTGTCACATAGGGTGTGATCTTTATGTGCCATTTACAATTTTGCAGGAGAAAATATTCAAACATATGCATCTAAGTTGAATATTCGATGATGATAGCCTTAAGTGTGTATTGGATGTTTTGCTATTTGGATATGTGTTGTACTTGTACCTACTTATTGGAAGTTTGACCTATTCCTTTTGTTTATCATTCAACTTTGATTATAATATAGTTGCCAAATATTGGTGGTATAATTTTAATTGTTCAAATGTGTTTTTCTCAAGGCTGTTGAATGGGGATTCAAATCATGAATTAAAAGATCCTATTGTCTAAATCATGAATAGAATCTTAAAATGTATATTAAGACACATGATGATTAATATTAAAACTCATTATAAAAGTTATAATTTTATAGTATTAGTGCAGATAAAATATATTATATGACATTGTTATAAAATTGTTAAATGGTTTTTATTTAATGACTAAAATTATTTTTACATTTTTTTAAGAGATAGGTCTTGAAAAAAATATTTTCTGTCTGAATTTATTTTAAATGTTAAAAAGCATTTTCTTTGTATTTTTATTTGAAAAAAGCTATAAATATCTTTTGATTTTTCTTTGAAAAGGACTTTCAAATATTTATCTGACACTAAATAAAATATCTTTTTTGTTTTTTCAAAGGAGTAACCAACTAAAAATAAAGTCTGAACGCGTAAAATAAAACACGACTTAATAAGTAACAAAGATAACACACAACAGGGGAAGGGGCCGATTTTATTATTATTATTATTATTATTATTATTATTATTATTATTATTATTATTATTATTGGTGAATATTATTATTATATTTTTGTGTTACAAACATACGCTTGCATCATGATTCAGGCAAAAATCTAAACAAAATCTGGAACTCAGTGGATTGCTTCACAGGCCCACAATACCAAACACTAAAACCAATAGACAAAAAGAGCGTGGGCCTCAACTGTGGCTTCACAGACCCAGCAAACATGTAAATAGAACTAAAAAAAACACAAAACAAGAAACACTACTTGTAACAAAAAAAAAAACAAGAAACACTACAGCCCAACAAAGGAGTAAAGAAAACATAAAAAAGGAAAAAGGAATTTACCCAAGGAAAAAGGAAAAAGGAAAAGAGTAATAAAAAAACAGAGATTGACAGTGCTGTGCAATATCAAGAAAAATGTGATATAACTAAGCAAATGTGTAAAAATTACTTCATAAAAAATAATTAAAAATGCTATAATTACAAGTTGGTTAAGATCTTCTGTTTTTTTTAACAAGTGTTAACACAAGAATTAAATACAGAAAAAATCATATATCTCATGATATATATACTTATCATTGATTAGTTAATATGACAGAAAATTCATTAAACCCAATTCTTTAATAGATAGATTTTAAAGTTAATCTTTGAGAAGTTTAATACATTTATTACCCTAATGAGCACTTTCTAGCAATTTCATTAACATATAAACCATTAACATAGAAATCATGTAATGTTCTTTTAATGCTAAACAAGCATTAAGAATAGAAATAGAAACTAATATAATAAAAAAAATAAAATACATAGTCAAATCAATACATAGATTCTCACAAAATATTCATTACACTTTAATCCTAACAAAATGAGGTTATTTTCATGTGAACTATTCCTTAAATAAAAGAATACCACAAAGATGAGTTACAAAGTGTTGGATCTGTCGCCTCCAAAGCCTCTCAATGAAGCGGAGTTCTTCTACCACCCCATACCAATGGCTAAAACATCTCTAGGACTCAAAATAAAGTCAGGGCAGAGAGGTGACCACGTAGAGCTTACTTTAATTCTTCATACTAAGTTGCTTACTTTTGTAAGTTTATACCTGATCCTTATTTATAGTAGAAACATTTCTTTAGCATTAAGCAGGGTAAGTGGGATATTTATTGGTTCACACTAAAGTAAATTCACCACTAAAGTGTGTAACTAGGGTTTCAATATTTTTTCTTATTTAGATAAAGTGAGAGAAGTATTGTTTCAGCTAAGTATGAACATGAGGTTACTTTTGTATGTTGCACAACATGATGTAGATTTTTCTAATCTAAGCAACATGTTAAAATGACCTTTTTACCCCTCTGTATAATCTTGCTTAAGCGCAATTTGTCACTGAAGCCAAGTTCAAAATTTAACTTGATGATTTCTTGCACTTCAAAATTTTATATTGAATCCTTTTAAACCACAAAAGCTGAGAAAAATAGAAGTTAGTTCAAAGTATTTGTGAAAATGACAACATGCTTGGGTAGTAAACTTGAGATAGTTTTAGGTAGTAAAAATATGGTAAAATTGATAACTAACACTACCACATACTGTCATTAGTAGTCATTGCCTCTCTCAAAACCTCCCTTTTGGAAACTGTGGACATGTGTTGTTAAGGACATGTGTTGTTAAGGACTTAGGAAAATGCTTTTACTATATCCAAAATTATAAGTTGAAAAGCTACTCCAAGACTATGATTATTTAAATTAGTTTGTAGCTTATTTACTATTTTAAAAATGTTAGAAAAATTTTAGTTTTTACATTTTTATTTTTATTGATATATATTTATTGAAAACATCACTTATATCTATATTTAAAAAATATAAATCTTTTATTTCATTTTACATTTAACAGTTAGTTTTACTAAATATATTTTTATTTAATCAATTAGTTTATCAACTTTCGATTACTAGCTTTAAGTTTTCAACTAACATATCCGCTAGTTTTATCAAATAGACCCTTATTAACTATTCAAAAAACATTAAAAACTATTATAAGTTCCTTCATCAAATGTTTCATTTTGTAACTACTAAAATAAGCTATCAACTATATCATGATCATGATGTATTAAGGGAGAAACATGAAATTAGATTTCACTTTACTAAAAATAATTTAGTCGATAAAGATAGTCACCACATAGTCAGTGGTCACCACGATTAATTTATTGGCTAATTCTTAACCTTATTTTTTTAAATTACTTTTCTTTTATATTAAATTTAAAAACTTTATTGTTACAAGATTTAAAATTTTACCATAACTTTTGTGTTATGTTTTGTAATCACCCTTTATATACAGGAAAATTAACTCACATTATCGTTTTACTGCTTCTTTTCCTTTTTTTATAAAAATAATAAGCAATCACACACTTTGTTTATTAATAAAAGAATTACCACAAAAAGAAATACAGACTTCCGCTAGTATATATATTAAAGATACTTCCAAATAGAAAAATATGTATAATTAAAAAATTATATTTAAAATAAAAAAATGTTTCAAAACACTAATTTAAAGCCCGTCCTTTTAATATCCATAGGCAGTTTCGATATTTCATCCCATAATTTATGTTATATACTTTTCAAAATGACTAGTTAGTTTGTTTTATTACGTATTTGTTAAAGTTTTTATTTTGAGCAAATTATATTATATTAAAATTTAAAATTTTATTACCGAAGAATGGAAAATTTATAAATAAATAACTTCAATTCAAACTAAAAGATAAGACTGAGGGATTTTCATCCGAATAAAGTGCAACTTAATTTCAA
Organism: Clitoria ternatea; assembly: GCA_037962975.1. Classification (NCBI taxonomy): domain Eukaryota; kingdom Viridiplantae; phylum Streptophyta; class Magnoliopsida; order Fabales; family Fabaceae; genus Clitoria; species Clitoria ternatea. The sequence goes on from CM075669.1 coordinate 294,325,668, forward strand.
AACTAGATAAGTACTAATTTAGAAGTGAGTGATCCAAACATTTAAATTTTTTTAAAAATAAAATAAAATCAGAAACTGGCTATATAAAGGAACAAGCAATGTCAGATGAAAGTGTGTGTGTGTGAGATCATTTTTAGTATATTCGAAAATGACAATGGGCAAATCCTGTGTGTTTCTCTTGCTAGTTTGCATATTTGCAACATTCAGTTGGTGTTGCAACTCAATGCCTCTCTCAGTCCACAAGAGATGGATCATTGACGATGCAACGGGAAAACGTGTGAAACTAGCGTGTGCTCATTGGGTCGGTCACGCGAAGCCAATGCTTGTTGAGGGTCTTGACAAATTGGCGCTAAATGAAATCGCGGATAAAGTGTCAAAAGCAGGGTTCAATTGTGTTCGACTTTCTTATGCTACCTATATGTTCACTCGCTATGCCAATAACACCGTTGCGTCAACTTTTGCTTCTCTTGATATCCCTACGGAGGTGATTGAGAAACACAACCCTGGGGTGTTGAACATGACCCATCTTCAAGCCTTTGAAGCCGTTGTTGATGCTCTTGGCACACAGGGTGTCATGGTCCTCATTGATAACCATGTTAGTTTGGCTGAGTGGTGTTGTAATGCTGCTGATCAAAATGGATTCTTTGGTGATAGACATTTTAACCCTCATGAATGGCTTCAAGGGTTGGCCTTTGTAGCCTCCCACTTTAAGGGAAAACCCAATGTAAGTGATTCTCCATCATTTCTGGGTTATAATCCTTCATTTTCAATTTACTTGTCACTTTAAAGTTATCATGGATTGCTGTAATAAAATTGTTCGTATAGGTGTTAATTTGCAACTGTTATATCTATATAGGTGTTCGCTATGGACTTGAGGAACGAGCTAAGGGGTTCACGTCAAAACCATGGTGATTGGTACAAGTACGTGAGCCAAGGAGCTAAGACAATTCACGAGAAGAACCCTGATTTGTTGGTTATCATTTCAGGCTTAAGCTTTGACAACGATCTCAGCTTCTTGAAGAAAAAGACTCTTGACCTCAACTTCGCAAACAAGATTGTGTACGAATCACACATCTATTCCTTCTCAGGAGATACAGAGAGATGGAACGTTCAGCCAGTGAATCGAATATGCAACGTTACTCTCCAGTTGTTGAACGACCAATCGGCGTTTCTTTTGGGTGGAAAGAACCCATCTCCTCTGTTTGTCAGTGAATTTGGCTACGACATGACTGGTGGGAATTCGGTTGACAACAAATTCTTCCCATGCTTTGTGTCCTTTGCTGCCTCTGTCGACTTGGATTGGAACTTGTGGTCCTTTGGTGGAAGCTATTACTATAGACAAGGCAATGTTGGAGCTGGAGAGTCTTATGCTGTTATGGACTATGATTGGAAAACTTACCAAGACCCTAATTTCACTCACAAATTTCAGCTTCTTCAAAGGAAAGTTCAAGGTATACACCTATGGTACTTGTATCCTACTATTTTTAACAACTTATGTGTGTGATATGCTAATGCATGTGATGCTATTTGATTGGGCAGATCCAACTTCAAATCAATCAAAGTCGAACATAATGTTCCATCCGTTGACTGGAAACTGTGCACATGTGAATAATAGCAATGAAATTGTGATGGGTGATTGCAAGAGTAACAGCTTGTGGAGATATGAAGGGGACGGGTCTCCGATGAGGTTGAAGGACTCTGCCTTGTGTCTGAAGGCAATTGGTGAAGGGCTTCCTCCAATTCTTTCACAAGATTGCTTGTCATCACAAAGTTCTTGGAAAGCTGTTTCATTGACTCGTCTTCACTTGGCTACCTTTGATAAGGATGGATCCCTTTTGTGTTTGGAGAAGGAGTCCAATTCTTCCAAGATTGTTACCAGAAAGTGCATCTGCGTTGAAGATGATTCTTCCTGTTTGGATAATCCCCAGAGCCAATGGTTCAAGCTTATTTCAACCAATGTTTAATTAATTAGGATTTTTAGGAATCCTTTTTGGATAAATGGTTAGAAATTAATTAGGATCCTAGGCGTATGGTGTTTACTTGTAGTCGAATGATAATAACAATGATTTTGCTGTCTATATGGTACTATGGCACCAACCAGTTGCTTTTCCATAGAAAAATATTTGAACTAAGGATCCTTTTGGTATGTAGTTAAAAAAAAAAATTTAGAAAATAAAAAAATTTAAAGGTTAATATTAATTTTTCACGTCGTTCAAAACAGTCAAAACTTCATTTGACAGTAGGATCCCTACTTGCAAACTCTATTTACAAGTCTTCAACGTTTATACAAACACACGTTAAAACTATTAGTTATATCTCATACATAAATTATGATTTTTTTAAAATTTTTTTGGTGCTGCCATTGATTTTCTATACAATCTTCAAGATCTTAAAACCTATTACTACTTGGACCATTATGAAAAGTGTAAAACAATAAGAAAAACATTAAAAAAATCATAATGTGAAAAATGTCATACTTATTAGAAATTCATAATCACATCACCACTACATAGGATATTATTTGAAATCTTTCTCATTTTGTTTTTTTTTCTATTTGCGCTAAAACCTAAACCCTAAATCTATCCTTAAACACATCTTAAATGTCTATTTTTCTTCCCAAAATGTTGTGTTTTCCCTATTCCCTACTCTTTTTTCTATGTTATTTGAAAACCAACCCCCCTCACCTCATGACCTTCTACTTTCCTACTATCTCTCCACCAAAATGAGTCATTGTTATTCCCCCTACCACTCTTTAAGCTTTCTCTTGCACCTTATTTTTCCTGAATTGTTTTGCACCACAAGCTCTCTTTCTCATTCAGTAGGTGACATTTCCTCCTAGCTAACAATGCCCTAATAAAAGATTTCAGATTCCTCACCCCAAGCCACCTAGTTCTTTGTGTTTTGCAAATCTTATTCCAATCCACGCCATTTTTCTATCCCCTCCCCACAACCCCAAGAGAAATCTCTTTGCATAGATGTTAGTTTTTCTTTCAATAAATTTAGGAAGCAAAAATAATGAAAGGAAGAATATAGGAAGAGAAGTGAGGATAACTTTTATCGGGCACAAACATCTTCCAAGAAACAAGTGTTTTCCTTTTTAGTGAGAGCTTTTTCTTGACCTTTTGTTTAGAAGAAGGATCCATGTTAATGGTTTTCTAGGGTTTACAATTTGGCATAACAGTTTACCTTTTCCTCCATACAAGAGATCCCCCAGCTTGCTTTTATTAAAATTGACCTTTAGGCTAGAAGCCAATTTAAACCACCTTAGTGCATATTTTAAAGTTATTACATTTTTTGGGCACAAATTACTAACAAACACAGTATCGTCTACAAATTAAAGGTAGGAGATGTTTACACTCCCATCCTTAATTTTGTATCCTTTATGCCAGTTTTTCTAAACAACCATTCTCATTATCCCCCCTTTAGCAACTATTAAGAATAGGAATGAAGCAAAGGGGTCGACTTGCCGCAACCCTTTAACACCTAAAACTTCTCCATGGGGCTTCCATTAATGAGTATTGAAACGACAACTGAAAATAAACACCCACAGATCCATTTGTCCATTTATTAGACATTTCATCATCATGTAATGCAAGAACTCCTAGCTTACAGAGTTGTAAGCTTTTTTCGAAGTCAATTTTAAAGAGTAGACATCTCTTCTTTTGTTTCTTAGCTTTGTCAATAATCTCATTAATTATAACAATGTTGTCTAGCATGCTTCTTTCTCCGACAATGATGAAATGGTATTCTGGGATGATATACTGCATAACATGTTTTAACCCTAAGACTTTGGAGATCTTGTACATGCACCTAATCAGTGTAATTGGATTGTACTCGCCTAAATGTTACGGGTTATCCACCTTCGAAGTGAGAGTAATAAATAAAGCATTTGTACCCCTTGGTATTTCCCGTTTCTAAAAAAATCTTCCATCATGTGCATTATTTTTCTCTTCATCATGTCCCAAAACATTCTAATAGACCTGAAATTAAACTCATTAGTGCCTAGGCTTTTGTTTCCTGTGCAGTCCTACATGTTCACACACAGAGGTTGGAGCACAAAACTCTAGGAAAATCCTCCTAGGAATTAGGTCTATTAATATCTATAATGTGTCACTTGATTACAATATGTGAATAACATGTGCTTTTATACAAAAGTTACAAAGTGGGCTTCTGCCCATTAGATTAAAATATAAGCTAATCCATTATCTAATATTGGAGGGGGATTTGAGGGATTGGTGGAGACCACCCTCATCTCGAAGGGGGGAACACTACACAACTTCTTTCACTTTTTTCAAAAATTTCCTTGTCAACTAGAGACTTTGCTAGTCTGTGATTTTTTCAAAGTAGATCTCATCTATTTTTAGTCTACTCCATGCATTTTCTCTAAATTTGTCTTCAAAGAATTTCTTAACCTTCATTTTTACTTCCATTGGCTCCTCAATCTAGTTCTCATTCAGCCATAGATCCTTCATCGTATTTTTCTCATACATGTAGTTAACAATAAAAAGGAAAAACATGTTGTTTGAATCACCTTCCTCTATCCATTTCATCCTTGCCTTCTAGTGTAGGATACTTTTTTGTATTCTTGATAGCTTCCCGAATTTTTCCATCAAGACTTGTTTTCTGTTGCAATTCCTCTCGAGAGATTAATGGATTTTCATCCTTCAAATCGAAATGGTTGATTTACTAGATTTTATCATGGATGTGTTTTGATTAGCCCAAAGTCTTCAGTATTCCATTTTCTAATGGCCTTATTCACGCGCTTCAACTTTTCTTTTAACACGAAGGCCCCTCACCCATGAATTTATTTCTCCTCCCAAGCAGATTTTACCGGCACCTTGAAGCTTGACTCCCTCAACCAGCAATTAATTACTCTAAAAGTTTTGTGCCCCAATCCTTGATGTTGTTTTTGGCAAAGATCGAGCAGTGTGGTCCAAGAAGTCTCTTAGTAGAACATATTGCGTTAAGTCGGGGCAAATTCTAAGCCATTCCTCGATCATTAACACCTTGTCCAATCTATTTTTTACATGGCTATTTGGTTTGAACCATGAAATCTTCTTCCAACAAGGGGTATATTTACATCGTCAAGGTCTTCTATGAACTTATTAAATTCTTCAATCTCCACTCCACTTTGAGAGTCTGAGTTCTGCAACGCTTTTGGATAAATGTGAGTAAAGATGCCAAGTCTGACTTATCAAAGTCTAATGTATTTTCTCTTATTGTTATGTGCATGAATTAAGACTTCAAGGCCTTCATTCATAATTTGAAGTAATGAATGGTTGATTTGTTTTTCCTACAAGATTAAAAATAGTGTTCTTCATAATATATCAAATTCATGTTTATAATTTTAGTGCTAGGTTTATTATTTTATCCTTTGCATAAGTATGTATAATTTAATTAAATTTAATAAGGTTTTGTCTTATTTGAAGGTGATGGTGTAAAAAAAGCATCAAACACTCAATTATGATAGTACGAATGGACTTCAAGCAGAAAAAATGATGAAATACATGCTAGAATTGTAGATGAGTTCATTCTAAAACTTGGGATGGAATTCAATAGCTGCATATGACTTTTATGTTTCTTATGCTTATAAAATGGGTTTCAGTGTGGGGATTAGTAATGGACATAAAAGTGCTGATGAGGAAATTCTTAACATAGTATTTTGTTTTTCTTGTGAAGGCTATCTAAGGAAAGATAAACGAAAGGCTAATGTTAAGAATCCTTATGTAACAACAAGATTTGGTTGTTTGGCGACATTACAAGCTAATCATTGATTAAGGAGAAAGTATTGTGTTACTGAATTTATTGTTAAGCATACACATGAGGCATCAACTCCTAGTAAGATCCACTTGCTTAGATCTTAGAGGAAGATAACTTATTCTCATGAAGATAAGGTTAACTTGGTTAAAAGTTCTAGAATAACTTCAAAATCTAGTTATAAGTTATTGGCTTAGTGAGTAGGTGGACACAAAAATCTTATATTTATCCTAGAAGACTATAGAAATTATCTGTTTGAAGAGAATAATTAACTACATCAGGAGATACGAGTGTTAGAATATTTATTGGGCATACAATTAGAAGATCCTAATTTTTCTATATGATACAAGTTAATGAGGATGAATTGATAACTAACATGTTTTGGGAAGATGCAAAAATAATGGTTGACTATTCATATTTTGATGGTGTAGTTTCTTTTTATATTAGTTACAGAAAAATGAAGGTGATACATTTACAATGTTTATTAAAGTCAATCATCACAGGCTTAGCATCATCTTTTGGTGTTTCATTGTTATATGATGAGACTGTACTGGTTTGGTTTTTAATACTTTTATTAAATTTATCCATAAAGAATCCTTGCAATATCTTTACTAACCAAGATGTAGCAATGGCAAAAGCCTTAGCTCTGATGTGGCTAGAAGCATGTCATCATCTTTGTATTTGACATTTGTATCAGAATACATTAAAAAAAACTCTATTGTATTTGGGAACTCTCCAGATTGTAGTAAATGTTTTAATAACTGTATCTATGAGTTTAAAAAATATGAGGAGTTTCTAATAGCTTAGAACAACATGCTTCAAAAGTATAATCTAGTAGATAATAATTGGTTGCAACAAACTTTTACTATAAAGGAAAATGGGGCATTAATTTATATGGTTGAGAGAACTTTTATGCAAAAATGAAAACAACATAATGTAATGAAAGCATAAACAATGTAATTAAAAAATATGTGAGTTACCAACATAATTTACTCATACCTATCATTTTCAAAGGTTATTTGATGATGGTCAATTGAAAGCGGATGTCATAGCAACCAAAAGAAGTTTAAGTTTGCCATTTGATGTGGAAGCCTTAAGGTATGCGACAAAAATTTATACTCCTGCAATACATAAGAGGATTCAATATGAAGTATCAATTGCTTATGATTGCAATATGCATATTTCCTCTAAAAATAAGGAAGTTACTGAATACAATACAAAGTTATTCCTTATAAAAAAATTTATAACATATATACAATATGACTCATCAGCCGATGAAGTGCATTGTAGTTGTAAGAGGTTTGAGTTTGCAAGAATTTTATGGTCTCATTCTTTTAAGTCCTCTCATTAAGAAATATTATGCAAATCTATACTAGGTATATATTAAAGATATGGATAAAGCATACAAAAGGGGAAATGATATAATAACTAATCATGTTGTAAACCACCAAGATGAAAAGGCAAGTCTAGGAGCTCGATATAAGGATTTGTGTAAATTCCACGCTTAATTTGCATCAAAAGATGCAATATAACTAAAGAAGTACATTCTATAGTTGTTAATGATTGGATTAGGGCTATGAATAAAATAGATACATGTCTTAGAGGTAGCGATGGGTAAGCCAACACACATAGTGTTCCACCTGTTAATGGAAAAAATACGACGGGGGTAAAAGCTAAAGAAAGATTTCAGGGATCATCTTCTAGACCAAAGGAAGTTCTTGAAAAACAACGGGGAAAAGAGAAAACTGCACGACCAAAAGATATTGGCATAATTATGAGTCTCCACATGCACATGTATCTACTTATTTCATTTATTTTATAATTTTAAGCTACACATGTTATTTTTCTAGTTAATGTATTAAATTTATATGATATTTTCCACATAATTTTGTCCATTGATAGGTCATTTATGTTGTGTGCAATACAACCAAAGAATCAAGTGGTAACATGAGCATGATACACTTGTTGCAGGTGATAATTTGGTTCCAATATATATTTGTTTTAATATTTTTCTATCCTAGTCTAAACAAACATGTAATATTAATTTATATATAGGCACAGTTATCTAGCCTTGGACATAAAGCAATTGATTTAAGTAATTCTCAAAGTCGACGTCAACAAAGAGTTCCATGATGTAGCTTAGCATGTTTGTATTATTGGACGTGATGTAGTTGTGGTACAAATATTTTGACACATGACATTATTTTTTAGGTGCTTGTGTTAGACTATTTATTTATTTATTTATTCTCTAAATAGTTCTTTTCACATTTTCAACATTTATAAATTTTTAAACTTGCCTTATTTTTCTTAATCAAGTTATATCAAATGTATCCTTGCTTTGTTGGTGTAAGTTTCAAATATTTGATTTTCATACTGTAATTTATGGCATGTAGTTCTGTTGTTGATAAATAATGTGAGTTATTTTGTTAAACTATCTTGGTTAATAACAATTATAACACATGTTAAAATTGGTTGCATAATGGTTCTCATGTTAATTGTGCGAAATAATTAATGGTTTTGCATAATTCATGCCAAGTAGAGGTTGTCATATTAATTTTGTACTATCATTGTTACTGTAATATGGACTTTGTATGATGCTCCTTGCGGAAGGAAAACTTTATTGTTTTGTTTTCTGTGGGTACTTCTTATACCCTTTAATTTAATTAATACACTAATACATTTGGTTTCTTCCAAATAAATAAATAAACAAATTAGCAGTATAATGTAAATGTGAAATCTTGAATTTATTTTATTAATCAAGTATAATCTTAAATGTATAGCTGTGAACCATTACATAATCAATATAGTCTTAAATCCTTACTTTAAGTATATATCATCTTTTGACTAACCACCATATTGATGATGTTATAAGAAATCTATTTCCACAATACCAAAATACACTTGTTGAGATTCTTCTTGATTACTGCATGAACTACACAATATTTTCAATGACCATATGCAGGAAAACTGACAAATAAACCATTGCTGCAAGAATATAATTACAAAATATCATGCACATAGACACTAATAAACATACATCATTGAAATTTTCAAATCTAAGTACATTATTGCTGGAACAATTTCAAATCATAATTGCAAGAATAACACTATATTGGCATTGAAAATTTTCTTACATGATGTTGCTTAAGTCCCTAAGTAAAAAAAATGAATTTGTATAAATAATGAAGTTGACTGTAAATTTTCACTTGGTACATAAGTAACATAGTTTCGCACCTACTCTTTAGATACATTCTATCCATGGATACTCAAATGCCTCTCCATTTTTTCAAGATAATTATTGAAGCTAATGTTTAGAGGCTCATAAGTGTTCTTTACTTCCAAGTATTGCAACATATATGCATTTAACATTATATTAATGTTATTGTTTTTCATAGTATTATGAACATGCATTTACCATATTAATTGAAATGTTCTATGAGTAAAAAAAAGTTGTTTATTATTCTTTTAATTTGATAGTTTAACTTGAAAGCATTTGAGTAATTTTCTCAAATACTTTACCTACAATTATAACCCTCAAGTGATGATTTCCAAGGGATCAAAGTCTCTTGTAGGCATTTTAATAAACACGAAAGTTGCATGTTATGCCAATTTCAAATCGTACACTTACAAAAATAGTTGACTTTCTAAAATTTCAAATCCATCATACGTAAAAACATTCTCGTAAAAATTATTAAAATGACTTGGAAAGAAATCAATGGCCAGTTTGTTCTTTATGATGGGAACTCTAGGACCACTTACCCGCCTCCAATAAACAAATTAATAAATTTTCTACACTTAGTTGTATTGGTGATTCCTAGCGTTGGCGTTTGGGATTCCTAGCATTTCTCTCATAATCTTCCTTTGTGTTCTCAGAATCTTGGTAAGGTCATGAGGAGCGAGAAAACATAGGTTCAATGGTTTCAAACTATTATAGGAAAGAAAAAGAGGCGAATGACCTGTACCTTGACAGAATTAGCTAATTTAATGCTCGTGTGGTTTCCGGTTGGGGAAACAGAGTTATAAAAATAGAAAAAACTCAAAGGTTAATATTGAACATTCACGCTGTTCGAGTCCATCAAAACTCTATTTGACTGTAGGATCTTTTTGTGTTAGTTTGACCAACCCAACAAGGAACCAAACAACCCCTTAGGATAGGTTTATTAAAATTGAAAGATGATGTGGATAATTTTAATGATTTGTTATGTTTTTATGAGGGGATAGGAATAGGGACATGAGGTAAGGATAGAGGATTTTTTGTCAAAATTGGAAGGCTTTAAAGCCACTTTTGTGTAGTCAAAATTGGTACCTAATTTTGTGGAAAATTAGTGATGCATGGTACCTAATTTTATTGAAAATTAGTAATGCATAGTTCCTATATTTCCCTATAAATACCTTGTTTTATCATCCTAAAATCAATACTAGAAGCATTTCCTAGTATCTAGAGAGGAAAAATTTAGAGAGAAAAATTATAGTGTTCTCCTGTGAGGTTCCTCTAGTGAGTGTTCTCCTATTAAAGAGAGAGTGTCATTGTTCTCTCCTTTTGAGTAGAGAGAAGTTGTAATATTTCTTCCACTTAGTGAAAATATTTCTCTAGTCTTGCCCGTGGTTTTTCCCTTATCTGTTGAGGGTTTTCCACGTAAAATTACTATGTTTAGTTCCTTTTTTCTCATCTATATTTTAACTGTGTGATATTATTCTGATACTTTGGTACCTAACAGTGGTATCAGAGTCACTGGTTGTTGACGCTATGGTACTATTCATGTGGTACTATTCATGGGTGCTATTCCCGGATACCATTCACATGTGTGGTTGTATACTTTTGCAGTGATTGTTAACGTATATTGGAATTATTCTGGTGTACGGTAAAAATATACAATACTGTTCACGTATACTATACTATTCACGGTGAAATTATGTAAACCAGTTTAGTCAAAAAAATGGCGACGGAATTTGAGATTGAGAAATTCAGTGGGAGTTTCTCCCTCTGGAAATTAAAGATAAAGGCAATTTTGAGAAAAGAAAATTGTTTGGCGGTAATTGAAGGTAGACCCGCTGATATAACCGAAGAAAAGTGGAAAGAGATGGGTGACAACGTTGTTTCCACCTTGCACTTAGCAATGACAGATTCAGTTTTGTCAAGTATTGCAGAAAAGGAAATTGCAAAGGAGATTTGAGATACCCTCATCAAACTATATGAGGTGAAATCACTTCACAAAAGAATATTTTTGAAGAGGATATTGTATACACTTCGGATGAGTGAGTCCACATCAGTGACGGACCACATCAACAATCTGAATACGTTGTTTGCTCAGCTTACAACATCAGACTTTTTAGTACCAGAAAATGAGCGTGCCGAACTTCTGCTTCGGAGTTTGTTAGATTCCTATGATCATCTCATCATCAATATAACAAACAATAATATTGTTGGTCGCTTGCACTTTGATGATGTCACCGGAGCTATTCTTGAAGAAGAATCTAGGCGCAAAAATAAAGAAGATAGTAAAGAAATTTCAAAGCAAGCGGAAGCCTTGACGATGACGAGAGGAAGATCAAAGGAGCGTGGCCCTAGTGGGAGCCAGAATCATGACATATCAAAGTCTCGAAGAAGGAAGAACTTTAAATGCTACAATTGTGGCATGAAAGGGCACTTGAAGAAAGATTATTGGTACAACAAGAAAAATTCGGAGAAATCTTCTGGAGCAAGTACATCTCAAGGATGTGTTGCTAGTACCTCTGATGATAGAGAAATTCTGTACAGTGAAGCAACGATTGGTTCTAAAAGCAAAAGACAATTCACTGACGTATGGGTAATGGATTCGGGAGCAACATGGCACATGACTTCACAACGAGATTGGTTTTGAACTTATGAACCTATCTCAGAGGGATCCGTGTTCATGGGAAATGATCATGCTTTGGAAATTCCTAGGGTTGGTACTGTCAAATTAAAAATGTATGATGGTACTGTTTGCATAATTCAGGGAGTACGCCATGTGAAGGGATTGAAGAAAAATCTTTTTTCCATTGGGGAATTGGATAACCTCGGTTGTAAGACCTATATTGAAGGTGGGATCTTGAAAGTGGTGAAAGGGGCTCTGGTAGTAATGAAAACAGAGAAGATCACTGCTAATCTATATATGCTTTTGGGAGATACTCTGCAGGCGGCAGATACATTAGTTGCTTTAACCAACCAAGAAGAAATAACGATGATGTGGCATCACAACTTAGGCCATATGTCAGAACGTGGCTTGAAGATCCTTACAGAGCGTAATCTCCTTCACGAGCCCAAATCGGTGAGCATTGTGTAACTAGTAAGCAGCATAGATTAAAATTTGATAAGTCTACTGCTAGAAGTAAATACATATTAGACTTGATTCATTCTGATGTGTGGGAGTCACCAGAAGTGTCCCTGGGAGGAGCAAAATATTTTGTATCTTTCATTGATGATCATTGTAGGAGATTATGGGTGTACCCAATCAAGAAGTCTGATGTGTTTCCAGTATTCAAGGAGTTCAAAGCACGAGTGGAGCTTGAAACTAGAAAGAAAACTAAGTGCTTGAGGATAGACAATGGAGGAGAATATACAGATGGTGAATTTATAGCATTCTGCAAGCAAGAGGGTATTCAGAGGTAATTCACAGTGCCACATACACCTCAATAGAATGGTGTAGCAGAGCGAATAAATAGAACTCTCTTGGAGAGGATGAGAGCCATGTTGAACACTACAGGTCTAGCCAAGTCTTTCTGGGCAAAGTAGTCAAAACTGCCTATTACGTGATAAATTGATCACCATCAACTGCTATTGGTCTTAAGACGCTAATGGAAGTATGGAAAAGAAAACCAGTAGATTATTCTTCTCTACATGTATTTGGTTGTCCTATGTATGTCATGTACAACACCCAAGAAAGAACAAATCTGAATCCAAAATCCAAGAAATGTATATTCTTGGGCTATGCTGACGGTGTTAAGGGGTATCGCCTATGGGATCCCACTGCCCGCAAGGTTATTGTCAGCAGAGATGTATTTTTTACAGATAATGAACTGCAAGGTAAGCAGAAACATGAGAGCACTTCTAAAGAAGCTACTACTGTCCAAATAGATGAAAAGTCTGGAGAAGATGATTCTTCTGAAGCAGAACCAAAGCACAAAGAACAAGAACCAGATGAGACCAATGATGAAGAAATTTGACAATCAACACGTCACATAAGGAAGCCATCTTGGCACTCAAACTATGTGATGGCAAGCCACGATGCATATTGTCTTCTAACAGAAGAAGGAGAACCATTAACCTTTCAGGAGGCTGTGAGTGTAACACCCCCTTATATACACGAGATATATATGTATTCTTCTTGCTTTTAAAAAAAACTTTTAGAAAAATATACATATTTATCACTCTTTATCTCGCGTATACAAGGACGTATATACATCTTATTTCCTTTGAGTATTGAAAGTAAAAAAAACATTGTCTTTCAATATTTGTCCATAATGACAAAATAATTTATAGAAATCATAAGTGATAAATCATTACAAGATTATATCCGAATGAGAAAGTTTATCAAAGTTTAACCTTTACCTTGTTACAATTATCTAACTTGATATTGTAATAAGGCAAAGTAAAACTAAACTATACCTCTACTACAAACGTGACCAATCATTTCCTAGTCCTTGAACCATTGAGTTTTGGAATCCTACTCTTATCATATCTCTTCATCTATCTGATTGAGGATGAGACCACTTTACCCTCTTGTAATTACATATCCTTCCATCATCCGAAGGTTCGCATTTGAACCTCCTCTAATGTATCCTCGGTTTCTATAATCCGTCCCCAGGCAACATCACATCTCATATCTCTTTTAATGATTCATGATGCATGAACTACTCGCATATTTAGTAGGTTAAGACTTTTAGAAACTCAATTATTAAATACCATAAAGGTTCACAAATCATCTCAATAAATTGTACATTCCCATAAGTCCTTCTTTGAACTTCTGTTAAATAGAAATAAATTTAGTACAGTCTCTGAATTCAGATTTCACCAAAATTGAGTTTCCAAGCCTTAAATATCTCAAAACTTTCTTTTAAAAAACTTCACATATTTACATAATCTTTCTCAATTTGAATCTTAACTAGATTGAGTTTAGAAATCTCAACTATAACAAAATATCCTTTAGGTATTTCGTTGGGGAAAGCTAAAATAATTTACTTTAAACTTCTGATTACTAAAAGAAAATAATTTTTAAAATCATTAACTAAGAATACTTAAAACTATAAAAAATTTCTTTAATTCAAGAATTAATTATCCCAACCTTTAATTTTTATAAAATAGCTTCTTTCTAATACTAGATTTTATTCTAGAGATTAAAAATAAAGTTAATGAAAATAATTTCTAAGAAGAAATAAAAGACTAAAATAATTATAAAATACTTTCTCTTAGAATAAAACTTTAAAGAGTAAGGTAAGAAAATTCTTACTGGGTTTTAATTTTCCGTCATGCTTGCTATATGCTCAAACTCCATATCACAAGGTCATCAATCATTCATAAATCAAAACCAAATATTGTCAGTCACAATCAATTTATCAATCATAATCAAACAAATAAATTACTTATCATTCATAAATATCATAATTTAAAGTTTAATGGTTATTTAAGTTAATAAACTTAATTTTAAGTCTTTATAATCCATTCCTCGTACAGGTCTATGTAAGTCCAAATAGGTCATAAAAATCCAAGTCCTTGCATAGGTTTAGTTCGATCCATATAGGATATAAAAGTCCAAGTCCTTGCATAGGTTTAGTCCGATCCATATAGGATATAAAAGTCCAAGTCTTTGCATAGGTTTAGTCCAGTCCGTATAAATTATAATAATCCAGATCCATGCATAGATATTTCAGAATAAGTTACACAAGATACTAAATTTATTATTCATTTTAAGTTGAGAAGTTATTATTTTAAAATAATAATATTATTAAATTTAAAAGGAGTAGGAGACTCCTCCTATTATTCTTATGTCTTTCATATTATATTCCTATCCCACTTCCCCTTACCTTAAATTGCTACCAAAAGTGAGTTCGCTTTGTACCTCTGAGTTCTAGAAATATTAATATCAACTTATCTCAGTATAGGCATAAGATAAAAATAAAGATTACTATATAAAACAAAAATGGTAAATTTTGAATAGTGAATAGTAAAACGTGAATAGTAATAGTAAATAGTAAAACATGAATAGTAACCATAAATAGTAAAATGTGACTAGTAATGGTAAATAGTAAAACATAAATAGTAATAGTAAATAGTAAAACATGAATAATAAGGATAAACAGTAACAGTAAATAGTGATTTACTATTGGAATAGTGATTTACTATTTGAATAGTAATTTACTATTGAAATAGTATTTTACTATTCAGAATAGTAACTTAAAATAATATTATATCCAGTATAATAATAGATTTCTAAAACGATATGAAAATAGCCCTAAAAAATATAAAAGAGATGTATTCTTACCTTGTTATTTTAGCAGAACCTTCTTCCAAAAAAAACTATTTCTCTCTCTTACTTCCACCACTATCTCTCTAGCACTATTATATTAAGAAAATTTAATTTGAAATTATGAATTCTAACGAAGAATTCCTTCGGTATTTATAGGCAGAAAAGTTACTGTGCATTTCATTATTTTATTATATAAGTACTATGTAATTTCTGAAATTTTCGTTTCTGGTTACTGTACAAGTTTAAAAATTTCATACATGCACAGTTTTTACATAGTAAATGTCGGCTGAATTATTAAGCCAAATAGTAACCTTTCACTCGGTATATTTTAAATATTTAAAATTAGTCCTTTTTTAAATTTAGCGATATTATATCAGTCCTCACTAATTTTATAATAAGTAATATAAAGTTTAAATTTTAAATATCTAAAATTTTCTGTTAATAAAAATTTATTGGTATGTTTCTAATTTTTTTACGATTGATAAAAATCAAGATTTTTCTCAAACCGATAATTTTTAGATAAGTCTACTTGAAATGAATTTAATAAAATTTTCTTATAATTTAACTTTATTTTCTTGTAAATATTTTTAATTTTAATTAACTTTATATGAATTTAATTTTCTTTTAAAATATATTATTTTATTAAAATATTTCAAAATTTTCAAAAAATTCCAGAAAATCATAAATATTATGTAGATCAAAAAGTTCTGAAGAATCATAGTCTAATTCCTTCAAAATTTTATTTTAAAATTCTAATAAGAGTTAAATCATAAATATGTAAAAACATAAAATAAAAGTTGTGAATAATAAAGATATACAAAATTCTTAATATAATTTCATTAATCAATGACTACTAATTAGGTCATTTTAAAATTCTCATTCAAAAGACATATATATTATTATTATTAACAAAATAATTAAATATAAATACCAAAATTTCATAAAAAAATAATAATAATAAACTAACTAATAGTAAGTATTTCTCATTAAAGATATATTAATATCTATTTTCTATTTGAGTAGAAAATGGGATGTTACAGTGAGTAGTTCAGATGCTTCTCTATGGATTACATCAATTCAAGAAGAAATGGAAGCTTTACATAGAAATCAAACATGGGAGCTTGTAACACTTCCAAAAGGTCGAAAAGCCATTGGATCCAAATGGGTTTACAAGATCAAACGAGATGGCAATGATCAAGTGGAGCGGTATCGTGCTAGATTGGTGGTCAAAGGATATGCTCAAAAAGAGGGCATTGATTTTAATGAGATTTTCTCTCCAGTGGTAAGACTTACTACTATCAGAGTAGTGTTACCTATGTGTGCTTCATTTGATTTACATCTTGAACAATTGGATGTAAAAATTGCTTTTCTTCATGGAGAAGTTGAAGAGAAAATATATATGCTCCAACCAGAAGGCTTCAAAGAACAAAGAAAAAGAAAACTTGGTTTGCAGGTTAACCAAATCTCTGTACGGTCTAAAACAGGCGCCAAGATGTTGGTACAAGAGATTTAATTCCTTCATAATGAGCCTCAGATACAATAGACTGTGTTCAGACCATTGTACGTACTACAAGAGGTTTAGTGATGATGATTTTATCATTTTACTGTTGTATGTGGATGACATATTAGTTATAGGCCCCAACAAAGATCAAATCTAGAAATTGAAGGCACAATTGGTTAGGGAGTTTGATATGAAGGACTTGGGACTAGTAAACAAGATTTTAGGGATGTAAATTTACCGAGACAGAAAAGATAGGAAGGTTTGGCTTTCACAGAAGAGCTACTTACTGAAAGTTTTGCGACGCTTCAACATGCAAGACTATAAGCCAATTTCTACCCTACTTGCTGTCAATTATAAATTATCCTCAAGTATGAGTCCTAGCAGTAAAGCGGAGAGGATGGAAATGTCTCGAGTACCATATGCATCAGCGGTGGGAAGCCTTATGTATACAATGATTTGTACGAGACCAGATATTGCTCAGGAGGTTGGTATGGTCAGTCAGTTCATGGAAGATCCTGGTAAAGAGCATTGGAATGCTGTGAAAAGGATCCTAAGATATGTTAAGGGAACCTCTGGTGCTGTATTATGTTTTGGAGCATCAGAGTTTATTGTCAGATGATATGTTGATTCTGATTTTGCAGGTGATCTTGATAAAAGGAAATCTACTACAGGCTATGTGTTTACACTTGCAAGAGGAACGATAAGCTAGTTATCTAAATTGCAATCTGTTGTAGTTGTATCAACTATAGAAGCAAAATATATGGCAGCTACTCAAGCATGCAAGGAAGAAATATGGATGCAAAGGATATTGGAAGAACTCGGGCACAAGCAACCGAAGATTACGGTGTATTGTGACAGTCAGAGTGCATTGCACATTGCAAAGAATCTAGCTTTTCATTCAAGGACAAAACATATAGGGGTATAATATCTCTTTGTTCGAGAAATAGTGGAGGGAGTGTGGATCTACAAAAGATTCATACAAAAGAGAACCTAGCAGATGTTATGACAAAATCGATCAATACTGACAAGTTTAAATAGTGCAGGTCCTCCTATGGCCTATTAGAAATGTAATGCAACAGGAAAATGGCAAGAAGAGAAAGATTTGAAAAGTTCACAAAAGTGACTTTAAGTGGAAGATTGTCAAAATTGGAAGCCTTTAAAGCCACTTTTGTGTAGTCAAAATTGGCAAATACAAAGGATTCAAATTGGTACCTAATTTTGTGGAAAATTAGTGATGCATGGTACCTAATTTTGTTGAAAATTAGTAATGCATAGTTCCTATATTTCCCTATAAATACCAAGACATACACATTATTTTATCATCCCAAAATCAATACTAGAAGCATTTCCTAGTATCTAGAGAGGAAAAATTCAGAGAGAAAAATTATAGTGTTCTCCTGTGAGGTTCCCCTAGTGAGTGTTCTCCTATTAAAGAGAGAGTGTCATTGTTCTCTCTTTGTGAATAGAGAGAAATTGTAATATTTCTTCCACTTAGTGAAAATATTTCTCTGGTCTTCCCTGTGGTTTTTCCCTTATCTGTTGAGGGTTTTCCACGTAAAATTACTGTGTTTAGTTCCTCTTTTCTCATCTCTATTTTAGCTATGTGATATTATTCTGATACTCTGGTACCTAACATTTTTGACCCATTCAAAGTATTAAAAAATCATAAAAATTTAACTCTGATACTCTTGATGTTGTGAAAGCAAAATAAGACACAAAATTTGCACACTAAATGAAAGAAATGGACAGCAAGAGTAAGATGAATCCTTCATACTCTATTTTTCTTGTATACTATAGAACTAAAACTCTATACATCACCTAGAAAGATGGTTCTATAAACCTATAAACTTGCCCAGGAAGTATAGACAAATATTACAAAAGCCAAATTACAAAATTATTCTTTATCAATACCCCATAAAGTTGGGTTGTGTATATCAAAGAGATCCAAGTTAAAGAGAATTAATTCTGAAATGAAGTTGAGTGTAATGGTTTGGTTAAAGCACCAACAAGTTAAGCAGAAGGTTTCACGCACGACAGCAAGTAAATTAAGTCAGACTTGGTTTTTTCTCTCACATGCTAATCTATTTCATATGCTTTGTTCTTTCATGTAAGATGGGATAGTGAGCTAGATGAATAGCTAATTTGTTGTCATAAAAAAATTGAGGCTTGTTGTTCAAGATTCATGTGATGATCTCACTAAATTTAGTATACTAAACTAGCCAAGACCCTATATTTAGCTTCTAAGAGTACCTAGAAACAATACTTTGTTTCTTCGTTTTACATAAGACCAAAGAAGATCTAATGAACATACAATATTCGACAATTAACTTTCTAGTGTCCAAACAATACGCCCAATCTAAGTTAGCAAAGGCTGAGACCTTTGGATCAGATGAACTAGGGAAGAGCAATCTTTTTACTAGTGGTGTTCTTAGGTATTTAATAACATGAATGACAGCTTGATAATGTGAATCCATAGGACTACAAAGATACTGACTTAGTTGTTAGGCTAGGTAAGATAAATCAGGCATGTTGTTAGGTACAATAGCTTCCCAAACAATCTCTTATAACCAATTACATAAGGATATAGAGCTCCTTAGCTAGACTTGGTTATAGATTAAATGGTGTAGCAACAGGTTTAGCCCCCCAACAACCCTATTTCTTCTAACAATTCCAAAGTACACTTTCTTTGGTTTTAAGAATGATCCTATATTTTGATCTAGCAATCTCACAGTCCAAAAATATCTCAGTTGACTAAGGCCCTTAATTCAAAATTAAGCTCTAAGAGGTGTTTAACTTGCTTAATTTCATCTTGATTGTCTCTTTCTATAGGACAATATCATCAACGTATATTAAGAAGGATGTGAAATAAATGGAAGTGCATTTAACAAAAAGTAAGCGATTAGCATTTGATGGTTTATATTGGAGGGCAAGTTACATAGTAAACAATTTTGAGTACCACTGTCTGCTAGCTTGCTTCAACTCATACAATGACTTGTTGAACTTGTAAACCTTCGAAGGTTCATTACATTCTAGACCTAATGGCAGGAACATGTACACTTACTCATGGAGATATCCATGAAAAATTGTGTTATTCATATCTAACTACTTTAGGAACCAACCCTTGATGACAACTAAGGTAAGGAGAACTCTTACTATAGTAAGCTTAGCCATAGAAGAAGGGCATCAAGTAATCTACCTTTACCATTTGAATGTAACCTTTGGGTACCAACCTCACCTTGTGTCTTTTGATGCTTCCATATGCATGCCTATTTACCCTATACACCCATTTACATCCAATTAGAATTTTTCTAGTTGAAAGATTTATTATAGAGCACGTTTGGTTTTCCTAAATTGCATTTAATTTAGTTTGCATGGACTTCTGTCAACAGTCCATTTTAGATGCTTTTTTTATATTTATAAGGTTCTATTAAAGTGGTGACAGACACAATAGTTTTTGAATATAGGTGAACATTTATTACAAGAAAGTACATAAAAATTAATGTAATGATAGAAAAACTACAATGGTTGTGGTTTTTCTAGTGTGAAAATAAATTAAATTTTCAAAAAGGTTTTAGACTGTGACAATCTTTTATATTTAGACTGTAACAATCTCATCCAATTGAATTCTAAGTTCTAAAAGACTTAGATATCATTAGACGGGTTCTCATATTTTGAACCATTTTAACATACTCCAACACTCTACGCAAAAAACCACCCATATAAATGCTCATCTATTACAAGCTTCTTTTTTCTACACCTCCTTAATCCGATCACAATCACACACCATATGCAATATTATTTCATGTTAATGTTATGAAGGATAATATAAAAATAGTACGCTATAGAAGTTGTATAAAATATTAAATTTCAATTTACCTGCTACTTATGAAAGCATTCTAATGGATGATGTTGGTCAATATGTGAAGACCTTCTTTTGCAACATAGGGAGCTAATTCTTAAACTCATTGCTCTTATTAATTCAAATGCTTATGAGGTCCCATTCCTTAGAATAATTATGTAATTTTAGATTTTTTACCCAGTTTATTCTATGAACATATATTAAATTCAAAAATTTTATATAAAATAAAAGGGTTAAATATGTTATTGGTCCCTATGTTCTATATATCAATTTTTTGTTTTTGTTCTTAAGTTATTTTTTTATTGGTTTTGGTTCTTATATTATTTAATGTGTTAAATTAGTCCTTTAAAACATTGACAGAGAAGAAAATAAAGTCCATTTTAAGAAGTTAAAAAATAGAATAAGCTGGAAATACAAAACAAACGATAAATGATATAATATTTTCGTTCATTTAGTTCACAGTTGAGGATTACAGTGTTACATTTTAAGGACCAATTTCAACATATTCAATAACATAAGAACCAAAACCAATAAAAAATAACTCAGGATCAACCAAAAATTGATAAAAATAAAGAAACTAAGAAGATATTTAAATATAGGCTTAATTATATAAAAAAACTTGAAATTATATGAAACTAGGATCACCCCTAAAAGATTTTTTTGTTAAAATATCCCAAAATATTTTTAACGTTTAAGAAAGACTCCTACCATCAAACTCCGTCAGTTAAGTATTGAGGTGGCCAATAATTGACCATCTCAACACAGAGACATGTCCTACTGATCTCTACCTTAGCCTTATTCGTCTTCTTTCTTTATCCTCCCTCTTCCTCACACCTCATCTCATTCATAGTCCTTCTTCCTCCTTCTCTCCTCATTCTTCTTTATCTTATTCCTCCCACATGCTACACAATTTAATATATGAAATCCCTTTTGTCATTACCATTAAATCTAATTAATTTTCTTCAATCACCTCCACCAAATCCATTCTCCTCTATAAGCCACGACCCTTCAACAACTAACCATTGTGCAAACTCTTCGGGCCGCTTTCCTCTGTACCACGCCGTGTGAACTGTAAAGCCCCGATTCCCGGGATCCAAATCACGATGTGAGTATAAAAATAAGGGTAAATTTTTCACGATTCAAGTTATACAACAAAAACTCTCACCTCGAGACCAAACCTCGAAGAACCGAGTGCCACAATATAAAAGAAAAGAGAAACGGATCGATAGCTCAACACTTTTCCCATACATGAAGATATGAGAAGAGTCATAAAATAAAATTTTAACATCATACATACAGAAAGATCAGAGTATAAATAGCGGAAGTAATCCATCAAACACAATATCATTCATCAATATTGTCATTTAAAAAACATCCACAAAATCACCATTATTCAATATTGCCGGTCAAGGCATTCCATTACAACTATTTACCTTCATTCAATAGCTTTTTGTAAAATCATATATCTCCCATGGCACCCTGCATCAAGATGCTAAAAAAAATAATGTAGGGAGTGAGTTTCATATTCGAAATGACGAAATCGAATACATTATGATTATGCGTATATACATATTATCATCATACATGTTGTGCTTTAGTCATAACAAATCATCATGTAAAATTTCATCAATATTCATGCATATACACATTGTCCTTGGGCTATCACAAGAATTTTTACTTCTTTATTTAAGACTTTTAGTGATCAGGGATTTAAAACCACCCATGTTAGTCAAACATCTCCAAATCATTATCATTCTCATAATATCATCATTTCTTATCATGATCCATAACATCTCATCAAAATCTCGTACTTCATCATCATTTCATAAATCATTACTGTCTCATATTGGCATACTCATCAATATCATTTCAATATCATCTCACCTTGGCATACTCATCAAATACTTTACTGATTAGACTGTGGGAAATATAAACAATTGTGGGTATTAGGTCATAGCCGGTAAACTATACCCCTACTGCAGTAGTATAAAATGTGTACACATATATCTCAAATCACATAATATTTTACTGGTACCAAACCGCAGCGCCCATATTGCAACACCTGGCTATATCACAATTGTAACACCCCTAATTTCGTTATTTCTTATTTAAAATAAAATTTCAAAGGAATTTAATTATAGTTCTTTAGAACTTTTTGATTGTTATATAATTTATAATTTTTTAGAATTTTCTTCTTTTTTTTATTATTTTTATTATTATTATTTATTTTTTTTAGAATGACAAAAATACCTTTAACCTTTCATCTAATAACCAAAATGCCATTACTGACATCATCGCTTACATCATCATCGCTTACATCATCGCTTACATCATGAATAGTAAAATAAATAATTAAATAATCTTAAATAGTAAAATTTTCTTCCTATAAATAGATGGCTCATTTACAACATTTCCACACCAAAAATTAGAGAGAGAATCTAGAGAGATAGTGCGTAAGAAATTAGTGAAGAGTAAATTCTTTTGGTAAAAAGAAGTTCTGCTGGAGGTGTAAGGTAATAACTTTCTTCTATATTCTTTTTATAATTTTAGTTTATTTTTTTTAGCACTCTTAAACCATTGATATACTAGTACTATTATGAATAAGTTACTATAGTAAAAATAATTTACCACTGTGTTATTTTTACTATTTACCATTACTATTCAAAATTTACTATTTACCATTACTATTCAAAATTTACTATTCACTGTTATTGTTCATGATTTACCATTTACCACTACTATTTAAAAAGTTATTATTTACAATTTACTATTTACTATTACTATTCAAAAATTACTATTTACCGTTACTATTAATGACTTACCATTTACCGTTACTATTTATTATTACTATACATATTTACTATTTATCATTCTGATAACAATCTTAATTTTCATCTTAAGCTTATACTGAAATAAGTTAGTATTAATATTTTGTTAGAACTTGGAGGCGCAGAGCGAATTCACTTTTGGTAGCAAATCAAGGTAAGGGGGGTGAGATTAAGGATATAATATGAAAATACATAAGAATATTGGGAGGAGTCCCCTACTCCTTTTAAACATAACAATATTATTATTTTAAAATAATAACTTTTAACTTAAAATTTATAATAATTGTTATTAATAAATTAAGCATCTTGTGTAACTTAATATCTAAAATATTTAAGAACTTGAACTATTATGACCTATGCGGACTGGATTGAACCTATGCAAGGACTTGAACTATTACGAACTTGACTGAACCTATGCAAGGACTTGGACTATTTATGACCTATATGGACTGAACTAGACCTATGCAAGGACTGGACTATCTTGGATTTACATAGACCTGTGCGAGGAATTGACCATAGAACTTAAAACAAACTTTATTAATTTAAATAACCATTGAATTTTAAAATTATCATATTTATAACTGATGCTTAATTATTTGATTTGATTATGATTGTTAATATTTATTTATGTTTTATGATGTTTGATTGTGATTGACAATGTTTGATTATGATTGATAATCTTGTATTGTGGAGTTTGAGCATATAGCAAGCATGACGGAAAGCTAAAATTCAGTAAGAATTTACTTATCTCCTACTTCTTTATTTACTTATTCATATTTATTCAAATTACTTTTAAGAAATTTCTTAGATTTCAATAAAACTACATAAGTTTTTAGAAATCTCTTTTATATTTTAATATATATGTATATATCTTTACTAAAATTTAGATTTTTTTAGTTAGTTTATTAAAAAGAAAAAGAAAGAGAAATTATTTCATAAAAATAAAATTTTTACTAATATTTTAATATATACATATATATATACATATTATTTAAATGTATAAAAATATTATACAAAATTTTCAAGTACTAAGGTTTTAAAGATTGATAATTCCAAATTCGAGTTTTTAGAAATTGATTTTGAATTGACCTATAAACTTTCTAAAGAAGGTTGTGAAATATATTTAAGGCTTTGAAACTCAAATTTATAAGGAGATTTGATTTGTGATTTGAAAAGGAACTGTACTAAAATTCTATGTGCGTATTTGAGAAGTTGAAAAAGTACAGTTTACTGGGATGGCTATGTCGCGATTCGTAGGCCCTTATAATATAATTGAGTTTCTAAAAGCCTTAACCAACTAAATACGTGAGTAGTTCATGCATCATGAATCATTGAAGAGAAACAAAATGATATTGTCTGGGGACGGATTATAGAAACCGAGGATACATTAGAGGAGGCTTAATTGTGAGCCTTGGGATGAGAGGGTGTGAAAGGGTGCTTCAGGGGACCTGGGGTAGCTCCCTAGTGTCGGGTATTTTCACAATAAAAACCTTTTCAATCTGACTAGTCTCTAAGTGTTTCCATGCCAGTTGAGCTGTTCATGTTATTATTATCCGGAATTATGGAACAGTGTAAACTCCTGGTTGGCCCAGTGCAAATTAAAATTTAAGGGGCCCACATATATAGACAAGTTATGATGAAGATATGGCATATCATTCATACATTCATAAATTGATTGTGCTTGTGATTGTGATTGATATTATTATACTAGTTTGTGAAAACCCTTTATTGCTTATGTCCCATTTGGGAATATTATATTCTGTTTCTCACTCCTTTCTCTATGTTTTTGTTTCATATGTTTTAAATTAATGGTTCGTACAGAGGGAAGGATCGAAGAACATTAACAGTATATATAGCACGTTCTAGAAAGGGAGCTCAGTATGAATACCGTGGTCCAATGAATAAATAATGTCACTAG
Source organism: Clitoria ternatea (assembly GCA_037962975.1). Taxonomy (NCBI): domain Eukaryota; kingdom Viridiplantae; phylum Streptophyta; class Magnoliopsida; order Fabales; family Fabaceae; genus Clitoria; species Clitoria ternatea. The sequence continues at coordinate 294,351,016 of CM075669.1, forward strand.
GCAACTGCTCTTGGGCCATGGAGTTTCCTCTCTTTCTTATAATGTTTAATGTTTATTTTCTTTGGATGAATGTACAAATACTTTATAAAGTTTTAATAATATTGAGGTATTTCAGAAATAATGTATATAATTTATTCCGATAGTTTCTTTTTAACAAACATATCTTTAGTAAAAAAAAATTATTATGAATTTTTCTAGAATTTATTAAGGTGTAACAGAGGGTGTTACAAAGTGGTATCAGAGCAGTTAATCCAATAGGCCTGGGGAAAAGGTCTATCTTGCTTTGTCTGTAAACTCTGTATAGGTGATAGAGAATAGAATATCCGGCTTGGTAGTAACTGTGATTGATGTGACAAATCTCAGTTACTGTGAAACAGGAAACTAATGGCTGGAAACGATCTTGCTGGAGTTGTAGAACGCTTAATCAATGCAATGGGAGCACGTGAAGGTCAAGGTAATGATGCCTTGAGAAGACTGGACCTATTCGAAAAGCGCAATCCACCTCGTTTCAAGGGAGGATATAACCCTGATGGAGCACAAATCTGGATTCGAGAGATAGAGAAGATCTTTCAAGCATTGCAATGTAATGAAGCTGATAAGGTAGTCTTCGCTACTTATGCCTTATTTGGGGATGCCGAACATTGGTGGGATAGCACACGTAGACAATTCGAAGTCAACGACGTGGAGATCACTTGGGATTATTTCAAGGATATGTTTTTGGAGAAATACTTTCCAGCTGATGTTAAAGAGAAAAGACAATTCGAATTCCTGTCGCTGACCCAAGGAAATATGACCGTTGGAGAGTACGCATCCAGGTTTGAAGAGCTATCTCGTTTTCATTCTCATTATAATGATGCTACTAATGAAAGAGATCGGTGTGCAAAGTTTGTAAATGGATTGCGGCCAGAAATTAAGGAAGCTATACGAATGCAGGAAATCCGTGAATTTTCTGTATTGGTAAATCGCTGCAGGATCTTTGAAGAAGATCATAAGGATAGAATGACCAAAAGTCATGAGCCCATTCACAAGGCAGGAGAGATGAGAAGTGGAGGACCTCACAACCACCAAAGAAGAGACTTCAGGAGAAATAAGTCTTACCAAGCGCCATTTCACCGGTTTGGAGCAGCATCTGTTCCTAACAGACCCCAAGCTTCAACTGGAAGCTATTACCCAACATTTGTACCAAATTTTAAATGTTTTGTCTGTGGAGGACCCCATTTGAAAAGGGATTGTCCTAAAAACACTTATGTTTGCTTTAAGTGTAACAAACCAGGTCATCACATCAAGGATTGTCCGGAGATGAAGAGGGAAAACCCTGAAGGTGCAAGTACAAGCATAAATACTCAAGGAGGCGCGCACAGTGCAGTCGGAAGGCTGAAGGCAAAAGGAAAGGTTTTTGCAATCACTGGAGAAGAAGCATCTCATTCTGATTCCATGGTGGAAGGTAAGTGTATCATTAATAAGATTCCTTTAACTGTTATGTATGACTCAGGTGCATCACATTCCTTTATTGCCAATGACTGTGTAGAAAAACTAAAGTTACCTGTGATAGAACTGCCATTTGACTTATCTGTACATACTCCTGGAAACAATCCCATTGTCACTTCTAAAGCCTGTTGGAAATTCCCTATTGTCATAAATGGTAGGGACTTTAAGGCCAATCTTTTCTGTTTACCCCTTTCTGGCTTAGAAGTTATTATTGGGCTAGATTGGTTGTCTGACAATCATGTTCTAATAGATTGTCATAATAAAACCATAATGTTTAAAGAACCAATGAATTTGAATCCTGAGGATTCGAGATTTCTAACCGCCAACCAAGTGAGTGCCTCTTTAAAAGGAGGGGCTCAAGGATTCATGTTATTGCTTTCAATGAAAGGAGAGCAAGAATCAAAAATCAAAAATCTACCAGTTGTGTGTGAATTTCCTGACGTTTTTCCTGAAGATATCCCTGGTTTACCCCCAGAAAGAGATGTGGAATTTGCCATTGATCTAGTACCTGGAGTGGGACCCATTTCAATTGCACCATACCGAATGTCACCTCTAGAATTAGCAGAGTTAAAGAAACAACTTGAAGAGATGATAGAGAAGCAGTTTATACGACCTAGTGTATCCCCCTGGGGAGCACCAGTGTTGTTGGTTAAGAAAAAGGATGGTAGCATAAGGTTGTGTGTAGATTATCGGCAACTGAACAAGGTGACGATAAAGAACAAATATCCTCTGCCAAGAATTAATGACTTGATGGATCAGCTGCGTGGTGCCATAGTGTTCTCCAAAATTGATTTGAGGTCTGGATACCATCAGATAAGGGTGAAGAAAGAAGATGTACCAAAAACTGCTTTTAGAACACGCTATGGCCATTACGAATATCTAGTAATGCCTTTTGGTGTAACTAATGCACCAGCCGTATTCATGGATTACATGAATAGGATTTTTCATCCATATCTAGATAAATTTGTAGTGGTGTTCATTGATGATATATTAGTGTACTCTAAAAGCAAAGAAGAACATGTTGAACACTTGAAGGTTGTGTTGGAAATCCTAAAAAAGAAACAACTATATGCAAAGCTGTCGAAGTGTGAATTCTGGTTGGAAGAAGTGAACTTTTTAGGACATGTAATTAGTCAAGGAGGAATAGTTGTAGACCCTTCCAAGGTGGAGGCAGTTTTAAAATGGGAGAGACCAACCACGATCACTGAGATTAGAAGTTTCTTGGGCTTGGCTGGATACTATAGGAGATTCATTGAAGGATTTTTAAAGCTAGGATACCCATTGACCAAGTTAACACAGAAAGGACAACCTTTTGTGTGGATGACACAATGCGAAAATAGTTTTCAAGAGCTGAAAGATCGACTTACTTCTGCGCCGGTGTTAGTACTCCCCGATCCACATCGAAGTTTTGAAGTTTACTGTGATGCGTCTAAACAAGGACTAGGAAGTGTACTCATGCAAGACAAGAAGGTTGTAGCCTATGCGTCACGTCAATTAAGGGCAACATGAGATTAACTACCCTACCCATGACTTAGAATTAGCCGCTGTAGTCTTTGCCTTAAAGATTTGGAGGCATTATCTATACGGTGCAACATTCGATGTGTTTAGCGATCATAAGAGTCTCAAGTATTTATTCGACCAAAAGGAGTTAAACATGAGGCAACGGAGATGGATGGAGTTCTTAAAGGATTACGACTTTGAGTTACAGTACCATCCTGGAAAAGCGAACATAGTAGCTGATGCTTTAAGTCGAAAGTCTCTGTATGCGTCCACAATGATGATTAAAGAGCTGGAATTGATAGAAAACTTCAGAGATCTTAACCTAGCAGTAAAGGTTAATGCTAACAGCTACAGATTAGGAGCGTTGCAAGTGACAAGTGAATTCCTGAGGCAAGTTTTAGAGGCTCAAAGAGATGATGAATTCTTGCAAGAAAAGAAAGAACTCTTGAAACAAGGAAAAGAAGTCGAGTTCAATGTAAGAAGTGACCAATTGCTGAGGTATAAGGATCGAGTGTGTATCCCTAATCAAAAGGAGTTGAGGAAAGCAATTCTGGAAGAAGGCCATAAAAGTTATATGAGCATTCATCCCGGAGCTACTAAAATGTATCAAGATTTGAAGAAGTTATTTTGGTGGCCTGGAATGAAGAAAGCAGTGGCAGAGTACGTAGCTGCATGTCTAATTTGCCAGAAGGTTAAAGTGGAACATCAAAAACCCCCTGGAATGCTACAATCAATGGAAATACCAGAATGGAAATGGGATAGCATTACCATGGATTTTGTGACTTCTCTACCTAAAACTCCATTAGGACATGATTCAATATGGGTAATAGTTGATAGACTAACAAAGTCTTCCCACTTTATTCCCATCAATATTCGTTACTCTATGGAGAAGCTGGCAAAATTATACATCGAGGAGATTGTGAGATTGCATGGAATTCCTTCAAGTATCATTTCTGATCGGGACCCTCGTTTTACATCACAATTCTGGAAGAGCTTGCACAAGGCTTTGGGAACAAGACTGCGTCTAAGTTCAGCATATCATCCTCAGACGGATGGACAATCAGAAAGAACAATCCAATCTCTAGAGGACTTGTTACGAGCTTGTGTGTTAGAGCATAAAGGAAGTTGGAATCAATTCTTACCATATGTGGAGTTTACTTACAACAACAGTTTCCATGCTAGCATTGGCATGGCACCTTTTGAAGCATTATATGGAAGAAAATATAGGACCCCGCTATGTTGATTTGAGACTGGTGAAAACTTGATGCTAGGACCAGAGTTGGTACAACAAACCACGGATAAAATCAAAATAGTTCAGGAAAAGATAAAGGCAACACAGAGCAGGCAGAAAAGTTACTATGACAAAAGAAGAAAGCCGCTCGAATTTCAAGAAAGCGATCATGTATTCTTGAAAGTCACACCTATGACTGGGGTCGGTCGGGCAATGAAATCTCGAAAACTAACTCCTAGATTTATTGGTCCATATCAAATAATTCATAAAGTTAGTCCTCTTACCTACCAAATAGCATTACCACCTTTTCTTTCTAATATCCATAATGTTTTTCATGTGTCAAACTTACGAAAGTATATATTTGATCCTACACATGTTATTGAACCTGATGTCATACAAGTTAAAGATAATCTTACATATGATGCACCACCTATCAGAATAGCTGATAGAAGAATAAAGAAGCTAAGAGACAAGGAAATTCCACTCGTGAAGGTCATTTGGAGTGAAACGATAGGGGAAGATGCTACATGGGAACTAGAAAATGAGATGAAAAAGTCTCATCCCCAATTGTTTTACTAAAAAAAGTGTAAATTTCGAGGACGAAATTCTTTTTAGGGGAGTAGAGTTGTAACACCCCTAATTTCGTTATTTCTTATTTAAAATAAAATTTCAAAGGAATTTGATTATAGTTCTTTAGAACTTTTTGATTGTTATATAATTTATAATTGTTTAGAATTTTCTTATTTTTTATTATTTTTTTATTTTTTTTTATTTTTTTTTGAGAATGACAAAAATACCTTTAACCTTTCATCTAATAACCAAAATGCCATTACTGACATCATCGCTTACATCATCATCGCTTACATCATCGCTTACATCATGAATAGTAAAATAAATAATTAAATAATCTTAAATAGTAAAATTTTCTTCCTATAAATAGATGGCTCATTTACAACATTTCCACACCAAAAATTAGAGAGAGAATCTAGAGAGATAGTGCGTAAGAAATTAGTGAGGAGTAAATTCTTTTGGTAAAAAGAAGTTCTGCTGGAGGTGTAAGGTAATAACTTTCTTCTATATTCTTTTTATAATTTTAGTTTATTTTTTTTAGCACTCTTAAACTATTGATATACTAGTACTATTATGAATAAGTTACTATAGTAAAAATAATTTACCACTGTGTTATTTTTACTATTTACCGTTACTATTCAAAATTTACTATTTACCGTTACTATTCAAAATTTACTATTCACTGTTATTGTTCATGATTTATCATTTACCACTACTATTTAAAAAGTTACTATTTACAATTTACTATTTACTATTACTATTCAAAAATTACTATTTACCGTTACTATTAATGACTTACCATTTACCGTTACTATTTATTATTACTATACATATTTACTATTTATCATTCTGATAGCAATCTTAATTTTCATCTTAAGCTTATACTGAAATAAGTTAGTATTAATATTTTGTTAGAACTTGGAGGCGCAAAGCGAATTCACTTTTGGTAGCAAATCAAGGTAAGGGGGGTGAGATTAAGGATATAATATGAAAATACATAAGAATATTGGGAGGAGTCCCCTACTCCTTTTAAATATAACAATATTATTATTTTAAAATAATAACTTTTAGCTTAAAATTTATAATAATTGTTATTAATAAATTAAGCATCTTGTGTAACTTAATATCTAAAATATTTAAGAACTTGAACTATTATGACCTATGCGGACTGGATTGAACCTATGCAAGGACTTGAACTATTACGAACTTGACTGAACCTATGCAAGGACTTGGACTATTTATGACCTATATGGACTGAACTAGACCTATGCAAGGACTGGACTATCTTGGATTTACATAGACCTGTGCGAGGAATTGACCATAGAACTTAAAACAAACTTTATTAATTTAAATAACCATTGAATTTTAAAATTATCATATTTATAACTGATGCTTAATTATTTGATTTGATTATGATTGTTAATATTTATTTATGTTTTATGATGTTTGATTGTGATTGACAATGTTTGATTATGATTGATAATCTTGTACTGTGGAGTTTGAGCATATAGCAAGCATGACGGAAAGTTAAAATTCAGTAAGAATTTACTTATCTCATACTTCTTTATTTACTTATTCATATTTATTCAAATTACTTTTAAGAAATTTCTTAGATTTCAATAAAACTATATAAGTTTTTAGAAATCTCTTTTATATTTTAATATATATGTATATATCTTTACTAAAATTTAGATTTTTTTAGTTAGTTTATTAAAAAGAAAAAGAAAGAGAAATTATTTCATAAAAATAAATTTTTTACTAATATTTTAATATATACATATATATATATACATATTATTTAAATATATAAAAATATTATACAAAATTTTCAAGTACTAAGGTTTTAAAGATTGATAATTCCAAATTCGAGTTTTTAGAAATTGATTTTGAATTGACCTATAAACTTTCTAAAGAAGGTTGTGAAATATATTTAAGGCTTTGAAACTCAAATTTATAAGGAGATTTGATTTGTGATTTGAAAAGGAACTCTACTAAAATTCTGACCTGTCCTTTACAAGGGGTGTAAAGTTATGATTCTGAAACAGCTCAAAATGTACATGCAATGTCAATCTGATACAAGGATGTGTTATACAGATGCAAATACGGAGTGTCCTTGTGTATTGGGCGGAGTATAATCCACACTGGGGCGGAGTGTAACTCACTCAGTGGCGGTGTAGTAGTCCGCCTGAAGTTGTTTTCTTTGCCTTGACACAATTGGTGGTGGTACCTGCAATTATTCTCCGACGCTCAAGTCAGTATTTCAGAATACTCTTAGACTTAGAAAGCAAATCTGAGAGAACTATGCAAGTAAAAGAGTGTAAGGTTTAGAATTGGGGATCCCCCATATACCTTTTTGCTGAGGTTTATATACCTGTTACTGGTGCTCCATTATTGGTAGGACCCGTTCCTTGTTTTCAGGCATTATGCTGGAAAGGTAGTGGGTCCCTGCGCCGTTTGCAAGCACTGTTATTGTAGTGGGTGTTTCCACTTACTTGGAAAGCGTGAATGCTTTATTATTTTATTTGTTTTTCCCTTTTATGCGTGACAGCGTGATTCCCATTTTCAACCTCTCAAGACAGAGTCAATCTCGTGCCGGGGTTATAAGTATGGGCTCGCTACGCAGTATGGGAAATTCAATATTCCGCCTGTGTTGAGCCTATGGCTTGGCGGAGTAATATACCTTGGCGGAGTTATGTGCCTTGGCGGAGTAACATGCCTTGGCGGAGTTACTTGCCCTGGCTGTATGCATTCTGTATAAAAGTAAAGTAATTATAATGTACTTGAAGCGTACTTCTCTTGTTCAAAATGCTTGAACTAGCAAAGCATTAAAGCCATGCTCTTGGGGGCCGGTGTTGGGACCGGATCAAATTCTATGTGCGTATTTGAGAAGTTGAAAAAGTACAGTTTACTGGGATGGCTATGTCGCGATTCATAGGCCCTTATAATATAATTGAGTTTCTAAAAGCCTTAACCAACTAAATACGCGAGTAGTTCATGCATCATGAATCATTGAAGAGAAACAAAATGATATTGTCTGGGGACGGATTATAGAAACCGAGGATACATTAGAGGAGGCTTAATTGTGAGCCTTGGGATGAGAGGGTGTGAAAGGGTGCTTCAGGGGACCTGGGGTAGCTCCCTAGTGTCAGGTACTTTCACAATAAAAACCTTTTCAATCTGACTAGTCTCTAAGTGTTTCCATGCCAGTTGAGCTGTTCATGTTATTATTATCCGGAATTATGGAACAGTGTAAACTCCTGGTTGGCCCAGTGCAAATTAAAATTTAAGGGGCTCACATATATAGACAAGTTATGATGAAGATATGGCATATCATTCATACATTCATAAATTGATTGTGCTTGTGATTGTGATTGATATTATTATACTAGTTTGTGAAAACCCTTTATTGCTTATGTCCCATTTGGGAATATTATATTCTGTTTCTCACTCCTTTCTCTATGTTTTTGTTTCATATGTTTTAAATTAATGGTTCGTATAGAGGGAAGGATCGAAGAACATTGACAGTATATATAGCACGTTCTAGAAAGGGAGCTCGGTATGAATACCGTGGTCCAATGAATAAATAATGTCACTAGGCAACTGCTCTTGGGCCATGGAGTTTCCTCTCTTTCTTATAATGTTTAATGTTTATTTTCTTCGGATGAATGTACAAATACTTTATAAAGTTTTAATAATATTGAGGTATTTCATAAATAATGTATATAATTTATTCCGATAGTTTCTTTTTAACAAACATATCTTTAGTAAAAAAAATTATTACGAATTTTTCTAGAATTTATTAAGGTGTAACAGAGGGTGTTACAACAATAGCCGCGGACAATCACAAAATACATAATTGGTGTTGCGGGCCTACCCTCATCCTCACCACGGCAGCTGTAACACCCTCGGTTACATAAGACAAACTCTTCTGTAGGTTCATCCTATTTAACTGAGAGTGTTAACAGTTTTCAGAAAAAGTGAATATATTTTTTTATTTTTTTTTAAAAATAAGTAAATGGCAGATCAGTGGAAGCAATAATGTATATTTCACATAGTCATTCACAAACTGTAAGTAATTGTACTCTTAACAGAATGGGGCACACAGGCACCCTTAAAATATTATACAGTCATCCAATTTGTTCATAAATATCTATTACTTCTATTCTTAATCCTAATGAACATTCTTAGTTGGATTAGCGTATTGCTGTTCTTCGTGTTCTGGTTCTTGATTTCCTAATTCCTCTGAAAATTGTCAACAGTAAGGGTGAGTATAACCCAAGACCCTGATGGTTAATCCGGTGCGGACATAATCCAGTTAACAAATAATATCACATAATTCATACAATTAGCATATTTATAACAATCAAGCATGTCATCATGAAAATGCATGAATTGAATTTATTATGATTTATCTTTGATTAAGTCTCATGATGCATGTGGGCCCAAGAAATCATTTCTTCTTCTCATTCTATGGAATATCACCATTCCATTGTCTAGAGCGATCAGGGTCCGCCCAAGCTCATAAGGTACGAATGAACTCATTGGTTCTCATTAATATATATATTTCATTTTGAGACTTGGATCCCTACGATCATAGTTACACCCCGTCATTTAGTCGAAGTACACTAGAATTCCTCGTCTCACCCGGCTATCAGGCGCGACTCTGATGCCATTGGGTTGCCGTTCCAGTTGTACTCCCAAGATTCTTCTACTGAGATCGAACGTGAGTGTCCTCCAGCGTACCAGGTGTATGCTCTAGACATATATTTTTTTTATTTTTTTTATTTTTTTTCTTCTTTCTTTTTCTCCGTCAAAATATTTTCATGATGTGAAATGCATTCTGTTATCATTGGTCATTGGGTATTTATGTGATTCCAGTCTCACCATACCTATTTCATAAGCTCTTGAATCTTATCAACCATTCAAATGTTTCAAGACGTTGCATTATCTCATTTGTAAAATATATCAGTTATCTCTTAGATGAAATTATACTTTGTATAAAGATTAAAATAATATAATCCTTATTTAATCACTTATAATTAAAACATTAACGATATCTATAACAACAATACTAATTATAATAATAAGAATAACAATAATGATACGAATAATATTAATAATAAAAGGAAAAAGATCAATAATGATAATTATATTATCTTAATAATTCAAAAAGGATTAAGGAATAGTTTCCGAATGAAAAATTCAAGTGAAAAACGTTAAAACCAAGTTTTCCGAGTGAAATAAGCTAAGTACCGAGTGAAAATGAATTATCCAAGTAAAAATAAATCTGTTTCCGAGTAGAAATGAATTTTCTGGGTAGAAAGAGGTTGGTACCGAGTGAAAATGAGTTTTCCGACTAAAAACAAGTCCTTTCCGAGTAAAAATGTTAATAATCAAGCTTTCTGAGTAAAATAGGTTTAATACAGAGTGCAATAAATAAGTTTCCGAGTGAAATAAGCAGAATTTCTAGTAAAATCAGGCTGAGAGGATTTTCTGAGTAAAATAATTATGAATCCGAGTGAATTCAGACTGAAAGAGTCTTTCTAATGAAGTTAAAAATGTTTTCCGAGTGAAATATGATAAAGAAAGAGTTTTCTGGGTGAAATAATTAATTCCTGAGTAAATTCTGTCTGAAAAGGGGTTTTATGCGTGAAATGATTATAAATCCGAGTAGAATCATACTGATGAGGTTTTCTGAGTGAAATTAAGGTGTTTACCGAGTAAATAATGTTTCTGTTTGAAAGTTTAAACAAGGTATTTACATTTTTCAGGTAACCGATCTGGTTGATATAAAACTGGTCGGGTTGATGTAAATATCTAAGTGAATTTGTGTATTCTTAAATAATCTGGTTGGTTTGTACAATACCGAGCTTATTATCATAGAATCCGACGTCTGTTTGTAACTCCACTGGAATTCACATAATACCCATGATATTTAATATTTTCACAATCCAGCATCAAACATATTCACTTACTCATTAATATTAATCAATACAGTCAATTTAAACATATTCACTGAATTCTCATGGTCAATAATAAGCAACGCCGTCAATTAAACATGTTCATAACGATATATATATATATATACAAATATAACAATTAAGACATTTAAAATCACACAACTCCGAATCTGTCCTGGAAAGGTGAGGACCCAAGGTACCTTAACCCTTCCTTTCACTCAGATTTTCCCAGAATACCCGAGAATATACCCCCTTACCTTGATGGAGTTCTTGGAGGAGAAGAAGAGTTGTCCTTTCACTGTCCTGCACCAATTCCGAGTGAAACAGAGGAGAGGAACTTGAGAGAGAAAGAAAGAGGTTGGTGCTGGTACGTAAGAGAAAGAGAGAAGAAGGAAGAGGAAGAAGTTCTTAATTTTGGTTCTGACAGTTTGGCTTGGAGATGCATTGGTTTAATAGTGCAGAAGACAAGTGGGAGACATCAATTAGAGGATTAGGTGTGATAATGGAAACTTTTGACTCATTCCACTGTCAGCTTTGCATTAAAGGGGTTAGTGATATATTAAAATATATAAAGTGGTCTGAGTGGGGTTAAAAAGGTGTTCGGTGTTGGAGTTTTGAAGAGGGCGGCATTGAGTATGTGGGGCGGTGTAGGGTGTGAGGGCGGAGTGCAGTATGAGGGCGGTATTAAGAGAGGGCGGTGTGGCGTGTGAGGCGGTGTGCTGTGTGAGGGCAGTGTGGAGGGTGACGGCGGTGTGGAGTGTGAGGTCAGTATGAAGTGGGCGGTGTTGAGTATGAAGTAGGGAAGGACGGTGTGTATGAAAGAGTTAAGGACACCGTCTGTGGAAAGAGGGCGGTGTTGTGATGAACACCGGCTCAGAGTTGTCTGGTATGAACTCCTAATCTAAGAACGGATTTAATAGCCAACCGGTGTGGAGTGCTGACATCGGATCGCTTAAGCGAAATTCGATTCGCTTGAGCGAATCCGCCCTTTATGGCTCGGAAATCTTCTAAAACTGATTCGTTTCTCTTGGTCCTCACTCTTGATTGTTTCTTCTTGAAACATCTAGTCGGATTTCTTCTCTCTAGGTCGGATTTCTTCTGGATTCAGTCAGATTCTCTTTTTACTCAGGATTTCCATTCGGCAAACAACCTATTCTTATTTATTTCTCACTTAACTAAATCATTCCTTAGTCAACTCAACATCAAATTACTTTTTATTCGGATTTCATAACACCTTAGGCTCACTCGGAAAATGTATCCATATTCATTCGGAATATATATATAGTTTCCACTCAGAATTATAACATCCTTTATTTGGAAATTAACTTGCAGGAGTATTAAAGTCTTTCTCCACTCCTTTCACTCGGTTTAGACCATCTTCAACTACATTTTCCAATCAAAAGCCCATTTAAGGCCATCACCTTTCGGAAAAGACCCACACATAAGAGTGTCACTCGGTATTTATTTATATACCTTAGATTCACTCGGAAATGGCTCTGTGCACACTACTATTTGCTCGGAACGGGTTCCCACTACCATTTTTCCACTCGGTATCAGTTCACTCAGTATTATTCATTTATCATCACTCATATTCAAGCCAAGTAATTCCTTAATCACACAATATATATACATATAACTACTCGGAATCTTTAACTTAATCACTATTTCTCCCATCAACACCTCCCAAATAATTTTAATAACTCATTTCAGTCGGTAGAAGCATCAACTTAATATAAAACACCTATGCATTCATTCACTCGGAACTCCTCATCATTCACTCGGGTTTATTTCATGCTTAACCACTCAGGTAAAACTTATTAAGTCAGGTTCCTCTCGGACTCATTTCATACTTAGACCCTCTAATTACACATTATTTAATCTACTCGGAAATATCATCACATTAAGTTCAACTCATACTTGTTCTAACCCCATCCACTTGGATTTATATATGGATCATTCATTCGGTTTATCATATACTTAGAAATTTTCCAATCTAAGCCATTATAACCAAATCTTCCCTCGGATTTTATACTCGGGAATCTCTAAATTCATTCTTACACACATATTTCATTCAGTATTATTTTCCACTCGGGTATATCTTACTCGGGAATATTCAAACCCATTCACTCGAAAAGGCTACATATTTAGTCCTACTCAAAATGGCTTTCATCCTACTCGGATTGCTATCTTCTATCTTATTAGGGAGGTCTGACTTGGACAACTTCACTCGGATTGCACTTGGTTATAATTCTGACTGAGTTTATTCACTCGGTATACTGTAATCATAGAGATTACCACTCGAAAAAGAAGCAATTTGCAAAGTTTGACTCGGAAATGAGTCTTTCAAGGGTGTTTTCACTCGGAATATTCACCCAGAAGTGGTTCCCTTGAACCCACTTCACTCCAGCTGTCTCTAAGACCAAGATTTCACTTGGTAGTATCCTTTTTAGTAATGTTTTATTCGGTCAACCTAACTTTACACTCGGAATTTCATTCCTCACTCGGATTCTCTTTCTATCACTCGGAATTGCTCACTGTCACTCGGATCAGAGTCCCTTTTCACTCGGAATTTGATTAATTTCCCTAATGGTCCATATAAATTCCATAATTACATACAAAAATGAATTTCTTATGATATTACAGTCCATCTACATGGTATTCATTCACTTATTACCACCTACAGACCTTCCAAACTTCAAATTTGACTTAATAGGACTGCTACTAAAAATGGGGATGTTACATTCTCCTCCCCTTTTGGGAATTTCGTCCCGAAATTCAAGGTTGGAATAATTGAGGGTATACTCCTCTAATCTTTCTTAATCTCCAAATAGTGTTCCTATCATTTAACTGACTCCAAACTACTTTGATCAAAGAGATTTCCTTGCGTCTTAGCTGTTTTAAACATTGGTTAACAATCTTAACTGAGGATGCTTCAAAGGTAAGGTTTTCTTTCAAAACATATTGATCAGGACTCAGAACATGATCAGAGCCTAGTATATTTTTGCGGAGTTGGGGAAACATGGAAGACATTATGAAGGTTTGGTAGAGCTTTACTGTACACATTGGTTTTTATCTTTTGCAGAATCTGATAGGTTCTACGTATCTGGGATTTTGACTTCTTGACCTTTAGAACTCTCTTTATTTCAGTTGGTAGAGGTAACTTTGAGAAATACTTACTAATATACCATTATAGGGTATTATTCCCTCAAAATTCGTTGTCAAGTCTTAGACTTGTCTAAATCCAATTTACACGCTCGTATTAGGCTTTGGGAATTCCTTTCTCAAAACCAAGATTCTTTAAATCTTAATGCTCCAACCACACCTATCCATAAAAATACTATGATTTTCTTAGCCTTAAGACCTCCAAATCATCACATGAATCACTTACCCATCGCTAAATTTATTTGAACTTATTATAAACTTCTTGGTTTTGTCTAAGATCATCACCAATTCAATTATGGCATATCTATTTACTCAAGTATCTTAATCCACTATCGATTATTCCCTTAATCCACTATCAAGGGTTTGCAACTATTATCATAACATCCATAGTTTAAATTAATTCTTCCAATTACATACTTACTTATATACACTCCTTTCCCAATTCTCAATAATCAACACCTAATGCCTCAGATATTCATTTCCTCATATATAATCATTCTAGAGTATTCAAAGCCATCAAAATTATTATCTTAGTTTAACATCCTCAAATCATTACACTTAGGGTTTTTAACCAAAATACGTACACACATTATCATGGGTTTCACTGACAATCATCTTTCCTAATATTATTACTCATTTCCTTAAATCTTAGAGTTAGAGTTCCATCAAATAATTACCATTAACAACCATCATCTTCCATCTCAAATTTTAAAATTTTTTTGTATACTACTTCACATCCATCCTAAGACACACATAATTACATCCCTCCTTTGGGTTTCAAATGCGAATAATTTTTTTTTTATTCCTAACACCCATTCATAAGGCACTTCCACAACTACATAGAAATTTAAAACCTAGCAACAAAAGATTAGAGATTTTTACCTTAAACTCCAAGCTATCCCAAGTCCTAGTATATACACGAAAATGAAGAGAGAATAGGTCATATCTTGTTTCCCGTTTTACAACGAACAGGATCTCAGTTTGGGCTTAATACTAACTTCAAAAATTTCACTAATTTCCTTAATAGCCCTGACCAATGGTATCTCAATCAGAGATACTTGGTCCTATACTCAGATTTCTAATCGGTTCTTATTTTAACTCTTATGGTCTAATAATACTTAACGGATTTTCTGTCGTAACCCTTCTTTGAATTACGTAAGATCGTTCTGCTGGAAGTTAGCTAGTCCTTGGTTCTGTCTAGTAGAGATATAGGGTAATTCTTGTTGTTCTATCATCTCCACGATTTGAGTAAGAATTTCTCCATGTCGTGATCATTGTTTCAGTGAGCCATTAGGAAATTGTTGATGGAATATCAATAAAGAGGTTTAGGATATATGTTATGTGGAGTATTCCACATAGGAGTGTTATGGACTGTTCAATATTTCTATCAGAGTACGTGGAAACCTAATGGTCCACTCCACAAGCTTAATGAATCGACTATGCTCTGATACCACCTTTTTAACACCCTCGGTTAGATAAGACAAACCCTTCTGTAGGTTCATCCTATTTAACTGAGAGTGTTAACAGTTTTCAGAAAAAGTGAATATATTTTTTTATTTTTTTTTAAAATAAGTAAATGGCAGATCAGTGGAAGCAATAATGTATATTTCACATAGTCATTCACAAACTGTAAGTAATTGTACTCTTAACAGAATGGGGCACACAGGCACCCTTAAAATATTATACAGTCATCCAATTTGTTCATAAATATCTATTACTTCTATTCTTAATCCTAATGAACATTCTTAGTTGGATTAGCGTATTGCTGTTCTTCGTGTTCTGGTTCTTGATTTCCTAATTCCTCTGAAAATTGTCAACAGTAAGGGTGAGTATAACCCAAGACCCTGATGGTTAATCCGGTGCGGACATAATCCAGTTAACAAATAATATCACATAATTCATACAATTAGCATATTTATAACAATCAAGCATGTCATCATGAAAATGCATGAATTGAATTTATTATGATTTATCTTTGATTAAGTCTCATGATGCATGTAGGCCCAAGAAATCATTTCTTCTTCTCATTCTATGGAATATCACCATTCCATTGTCTAGAGCGATCAGGGTCCGCCCAAGCTCATAAGGTACGAATGAACTCATTGGTTCTCATTAATATATATATTTCATTTTGAGACTTGGATCCCTACGATCATAGTTACACCCCGTCATTTAGTCGAAGTACACTAGAATTCCTCGTCTCACCCGGCTATCAGGCGTGACTCTGATGCCATTGGGTTGCCGTTCCAGTTGTACTCCCAAGATTCTTCTACTGAGATCGAACGTGAGTGTCCTCCAGCGTACCAGGTGTATGCTCTAGACATATATTTTTTTTATTTTTTTTATTTTTTTTCTTCTTTCTTTTTCTCCGTCAAAATATTTTCATGATGCGAAATGCATTCTGTTATCATTGGTCATTGGGTATTTATGTGATTCCAGTCTCACCATACCTATTTCATAAGCTCTTGAATCTTATCAACCATTCAAATGTTTCAAGACGTTGCATTATCTCATTTTTAAAATATATCAGTTATCTCTTAGATGAAATTATACTTTGTATAAAGATTAAAATAATATAATCCTTATTTAATCACTTATAATTAAAACATTAACGATATCTATAACAACAATACTAATTATAATAATAAGAATAACAATAATGATACGGATAATATTAATAATAAAAGGAAAAAGATCAATAATGATAATTATATTATCTTAATAATTCAAAAAGGATTAAGGAATAGTTTCCGAATGAAAAATTCAAGTGAAAAACGTTAAAACCAAGTTTTCCGAGTGAAATAAGCTAAGTACCGAGTGAAAATGAATTATCCAAGTAAAAATAAATCTGTTTCCGAGTAGAAATGAATTTTCTGGGTAGAAAGAGGTTGGTACCGAGTGAAAATGAGTTTTCCGACTAAAAACAAGTCCTTTCCGAGTAAAAATGTTAATAATCAAGCTTTCTGAGTAAAATAGGTTTAATACAGAGTGCAATAAATAAGTTTCCGAGTGAAATAAGCAGAATTTCTAGTAAAATCAGGCTGAGAGGATTTTCTGAGTAAAATAATTATGAATCCGAGTGAATTCAGACTGAAAGAGTCTTTCTAATGAAGTTAAAAATGTTTTCCGAGTGAAATATGATAAAGAAAGAGTTTTCTGGGTGAAATAATTAATTCCTAAGTAAATTCTGTCTGAAAAGGGGTTTTATGCGTGAAATGATTATAAATCCGAGTAGAATCACACTGATGAGGTTTTCTGAGTGAAATTAAGGTGTTTACCGAGTAAATAATGTTTCTGTTTGAAAGTTTAAACAAGGTATTTACATTTTTCAGGTAACCGATCTGGTTGATATAAAACTGGTCGGGTTGATGTAAATATCTAAGTGAATTTGTGTATTCTTAAATAATCTGGTTGGTTTGTACAATACCGAGCTTATTATCATAGAATCCGACGTCTGTTTGTAACTCCACTGGAATTCACATAATACCCATGATATTTAATATTTTCACAATCCAGCATCAAACATATTCACTTACTCATTAATATTAATCAATACAGTCAATTTAAACATATTCACTGAATTCTCATGGTCAATAATAAGCAACGCCGTCAATTAAACATGTTCATAACGATATATATATACAAATATAACAATTAAGACATTTAAAATCACACAACTCCGAATCTGTCCTGGAAAGGTGAGGACCCAAGGTACCTTAACCCTTCCTTTCACTCAGATTTTCCCAGAATACCCGAGAATATACCCCCTTACCTTGATGGAGTTCTTGGAGGAGAAGAAGAGTTGTCCTTTCACTGTCCTGCACCAATTCCGAGTGAAATAGAGGAGAGGAACTTGAGAGAGAAAGAAAGAGGTTGGTGCTGGTACGTAAGAGAAAGAGAGAAGAAGGAAGAGGAAGAAGTTCTTAATTTTGGTTCTGACAGTTTGGCTTGGAGATGCATTGGTTTAATAGTGCAGAAGACAAGTGGGAGACATCAATTAGAGGATTAGGTGTGATAATGGAAACTTTTGACTCATTCCACTGTCAGCTTTGCATTAAAGGGGTTAGTGATATATTAAAATATATAAAGTGGTCTGAGTGGGGTTAAAAAGGTGTTCGGTGTTGGAGTTTTGAAGAGGGCGGCATTGAGTATGTGGGGCGGTGTAGGGTGTGAGGGCGGAGCGCAGTATGAGGGCGGTATTAAGAGAGGGCGGTGTGGCGTGTGAGGCGGTGTGCTGTGTGAGGGCAGTGTGGAGGGTGACGGCGGTGTGGAGTGTGAGGTCAGTATGAAGTGGGCGGTGTTGAGTATGAAGTAGGGAAGGACGGTGTGTATGAAAGAGTTAAGGACACCGTCTGTGGAAAGAGGGCGGTGTTGTGATGAACACCGGCTCAGAGTTGTCTGGTATGAACTCCTAATCTAAGAACGGATTTAATAGCCAACCGGTGTGGAGTGCTGACATCGGATCGCTTAAGCGAAATCCGATTCGCTTGAGCGAATCCGCCCTTCATGGCTCGGAAATCTTCTAAAACTGATTCGTTTCTCTTGGTCCTCACTCTTGATTGTTTCTTCTTGAAACATCTAGTCGGATTTCTTCTCTCTAGGTTGGATTTCTTCTGGATTCAGTCGGATTCTCTTTTTACTCAGGATTTCCATTCGGCAAACAACCTATTCTTATTTATTTCTCACTTAACTAAATCATTCCTTAGTCAACTCAACATCAAATTACTTTTTATTCGGATTTCATAACACCTTAGGCTCACTCGGAAAATGTATCCATATTCATTCGGAATATATATATAGTTTCCACTCAGAATTATAACATCCTTTATTTGGAAATTAACTTGCAGGAGTATTAAAGTCTTTCTCCACTCCTTTCACTCGGTTTAGACCATCTTCAACTACATTTTCCAATCAAAAGCCCATTTAAGGCCATCACCTTTCGGAAAAGACCCACACATAAGAGTGTCACTCGGTATTTGTTTATATACCTTAGATTCACTCGGAAATGGCTCTGTGCACACTACTATTTGCTCGGAACGGGTTCCCACTACCATTTTTCCACTCGGTATCAGTTCACTCAGTATTATTCATTTATCATCACTCATATTCAAGCCAAGTAATTCCTTAATCACACAATATATATACATATAACTACTCGGAATCTTTAACTTAATCACTATTTCTCCCATCAACACCTCCCAAATAATTTTAATAACTCATTTCAGTCGGTAGAAGCATCAACTTAATATAAAACACCTATGCATTCATTCACTCGGAACTCCTCATCATTCACTCGGGTTTATTTCATGCTTAACCACTCAGGTAAAACTTATTAAGTCAGGTTCCTCTCGGACTCATTTCATACTTAGACCCTCTAATTACACATTATTTAATCTACTCGGAAATATCATCACATTAAGTTCAACTCAGACTTGTTCTAACCCCATCCACTCAGATTTATATATGGATCATTCATTCGGTTTATCATATACTTAGAAATTTTCCAATCTAAGCCATTATAACCAAATCTTCCCTCGGATTTTATACTCGGGAATCTCTAAATTCATTCTTACACACATATTTCATTCAGTATTATTTTCCACTCGGGTATATCTTACTCGGGAATATTCAAACCCATTCACTCAAAAAGGCTACATATTTAGTCCTACTCAAAATGGCTTTCATCCTACTCGGATTGCTATCTTCTATCTTATTAGGGAGGTCTGACTTGGACAACTTCACTCGGATTGCACTTGGTTATAATTCTGACTGAGTCTATTCACTCAGTATACTGTAATCATAGAGATTACCACTCGAAAAAGAAGCAATTTGCAAAGTTTGACTCGGAAATGAGTCTTTCAAGGGTGTTTTCACTCGGAATATTCACCCAGAAGTGGTTCCCTTGAACCCACTTCACTCCAGCTGTCTCTAAGACCAAGATTTCACTCGGTAGTATCCTTTTTAGTAATGTTTTATTCGGTCAACCTAACTTTACACTCGAAATTTCATTCCTCACTCGGATTCTCTTTCTATCACTCGGAATTGCTCACTGTCACTCGGATCAGAGTCCCTTTTCACTCGGAATTTGATTAATTTCCCTAATGGTCCATATAAATTCCATAATTACATACAAAAATGAATTTCTTATGATATTACAGTCCATCTACATGGTATTCATTCACTTATTACCACCTACAGACCTTCCAAACTTCAAATTTGACTTAATAGGACTGCTACTAAAAATGGGGATGTTACAGCAGCCGTGCTCCACAAGGAACACTGGGGAAATATCTCGCTCCTCAAAGAGCCGCCCCCCTCTGGGCCTACCACATGCAATCCCCCGTGATTAAACATGGGCAGCTTCATGATCCAAACCAAGGGACCACTGGGGTAACAAAATCGCTCGTGCACAGAGCCGCCCTCCCACTGGGCCTACTAGGAGAAATCCCCCATCATTTCTCACTAGCAGCGTATGCCATTATATGCCATCTCATAGTGTACATCATGCCACTCATCAAGATCATTATTCTTTATCTATAACACCACCCAATACTTAGTGGATTTCATTGTTAGTTATTGTCTTAATTCTTAGTGTAGCTTTTCAAATCAATATTTGATTCTACATACAATGACATGCATATTTTCATTATCTCAATATCATTAACCAGTCATCGTTTATCATACATCATTAATCTTATCATTAATTATCATTCATCATTAATTTCATCATATACCATTAATCTCATTGTCATTTATCACATATCATTAATGGTGATCAAATATATATATATATAGGTCACACATAAATATCCACTTCACAAATTAATTGCAATCACCATAGACATACCACATATCAATAATCCAAATGCATTTTATCTTGCCAAGCATACCAATCATCACAATAATCATTCATTTAACATTATATAGGTAAGGCAAGGCAAGTATGAGACATAACATTCACATAAATCAACAAGTAGACATCTCATGCATTTAGATTATGATAACTTCTCTCCTACCTCAAATGAAGATTCACAAGTAATTTTCTAACGATTCGAAGGCCCCACCTCATTGTCCAGAATACGATCTACACCAATACATGTATATATACATATACATTTGATCAATAAGCCATCTAAAGGCATCATCTCAATTTACAGAATTTCTAACATATCATAAAGTTTAAAAATGAATCTTAGGCTCGTCAAAATACCAAAATTTCATATTTTGTTACGTTTTGGGAATTCCTTTTCTAAAACCAGAATTTTCTAAATTTTAAAAGTTTAATAAATACAATCATAATAATTAATACTAATTATTTCAAAATCTCATTTTTGTACCCAAATTTGCTTTCATGGCTATAATTTATAAATTTATCAACTTTTGTCCAAAAGTTACTAAATTCCAATTCTTAAGGTTTTTCCATATAATTCGGTAATTTATTAAATTCCAACAATTTTTAAATTAGTCTCAAAAATATCATTAACCTTATTAACTAATTTCAATAACTTAAAATTACCAATTTAACTAACTTAATCAAAAGCCTCAAAACCAATATGTCATTTGAACCGAAAACTCCATTAATACCAATAATTATTCTAATTTATTCAAAACTTTAGTTCTTTCATACTAACCATTCCAAACCTTAAATTTATAAAATAAATCTTTATAGTCATAATTCATTAATTAATATTTTGTCAAAAGTCTCTAAATTCAAAGTGGTACTTATCAAATTCTATAATTTTTGAATTATTAAAAAAAATCTTACAAATATTACTTAATTAATTCTGATTCCTCTAAAAATTTTATTTTCTACATACTATTAATTTATCAATTTCACTAATTTAATCAAAAAGTCCAAAATCTCTCATTTCTTTAATTTAGTCTAAAAGCTTCATAACAACATCACCACTAATTTCGTGTAACATTCCCAATCATGCTAAAAATTAATTATGAGAAAAAAATTCTTATACTCCAATTGGTTATTTATTTATTTTATTGAACATAACGGTAAGTAATAATAATAATAAGGCGGCAAAGTCGACCATTATATCCAGAAAGTGAGAAAGAAAAAGAGAAAAAAAATGACTAAAGATAGGCGGCGGAGCCGACCATTATATTCGGCAATAATAATAAAAATTTAAGTAGTGAATAATGAATAGTAACTTTTTACTAATAATTGTAAAATTTCATTAATAATAATTACCCCGATTTATTCAATAATTCGATACTCAAAATTACCAATTTTCTTAATTTGGTCTAATTATTTCGGAATACCATACGTATAAACATTACCACCAATTAGACCCAAATATCATTAATTTCATAATTTTAGCAAAGTGGGTTGAAGAGCTTACCTCTTTTTCCAAGCTAAAATCAAGAAAATGAAAATTTTAATGATGATGAAGAATTGAAGGAGTTACCGAAATGGACAAAGAGCAAGGAAGCATAGAACTTATGTGTGAATGAAAGAATTGGTGTGCTTGCTCCCTTTGAAATGTCCTCTATTTATAGCATTCCAAAAAGTTATATTGTTATTAATTTATTTTGTATAATGGAGCATTATGAAACGCAATTGGGATGGCTGAGTGCTCCACTTGCATTTTTTGTGTTTTAATTATGCATTTTTTTTGAGCTGTACCACTTCAATTTTTGCATTCTGGTGCTTTGTTTCATCCAGTTTGACACATGTTCCTTAATTTTGGCATAACTCGGGCTACGGGTATCGGATTTAAGTGATCTTGGTCTTGAAATTTTCACAACAAAATTATCTAAAACTTTCATGAATACAACAAGATCCAAATCTGATCCTATCGGTACAGAATTGTGAAAAACCGATCCTGTCCCGCATTGAAATTTCAGAAAACATAGTTTTCGTATTTTGGCTATAACTTTTGATCTAGACGTCGGATTTTTGCGTTCTTTAGCTTGTTGGAAAGAGGAGAAAAATGTCTACAAGTTTTATGTTGACCATGAAGCCTATTTCTAAGCCAATCAGTACAGAATTAAAAAAAAACATACATGTCTGGAATTACACTTTAAAAGTGCAGTTTTAGTATTTTGCTCACAATTTTGCCGTTTATAATTATATGTTGTGCCCGAATAATTATCATTTCTTATCATAAAATTATTTTTAACATACCTTCGGAATCACAATAATATTCTCTTCACTATGAGCTCTTCAAAAATAATTTTATGGTCCCGTGTCATCTGTATATTCGTCCAATTTCGGTCGATCTTAATTCGCCGCTAAACCTTAATAATTATGTAACTAATTTTTCTAATTATTCTAAGCATCAACTAATTTGTCACCAATAAATAATAATTTATTTTAAAAAAATTGGGATGTTACATGAACTCCGACCTTCATTGACTTTGTAACAAGATCATGCCATCATTGTAACTTTCTCTATTCACTACCACCAAATCGTGCCACCATTGTCTCACTTCACCGCACCAAACCGCGCCTTTTTTTTCTTTTTCTTTTATTTTGTTGGGCCTAGCCCAATTTGAGATGGTTCTTTATTGTTATAATATGATTTGTAGATGGTGGGTTTTATTGATGGTGATGGTGATATTGAATTCCCCAATTTGGGGGTAAATTCAACTTATTCACTCTTAAGTATTCATATTTTTTCCTCCACTCACTCTTTCTAGCAGTACATTCCTTTTTCTTTGTTAGGGCTTCTTCTTCATTCCTTCACTTTCATGTTCTTCCTTTCTTCCGTTCATGCTAGTTTTCTATCAAACCCTTTCCCATTTCCCTTCATTAAAGGACTTTTCATCGCTTGTTCTTGTCTCATTCTCTCATTCTCTCATTCTCTCATTCTCTCATTCTCTAATCAAGTAAGGCTTGATTTAATTTGTGTTTTACTTAGCTATTAGATTTTTTGTTAGGATTTTCATCACTTAGGTCTATTCTAATGTTTGCTTTCTATTATTTCTTGTCTTCTTTTTCTTTTAGAGGTTAATAATGGAGAAAGGTTGAAGGGTCCTTGTTATTCAATGGAAGAACAAAATGAAAATAGGTTTCTCAAAACATTAAGGTAAAAAGCTTGTGTTTGAACTCTTCATTTTGTTTTGCATGCGAGTTCCTATATTGCTATTAATGATTCAGAGTCAGACTTAGAAGGGGCTTGAATAAGTATAAGATTGTTTTCTTGTGAAATTAAAACTTTTTTAAACAAAAGGATGGAAAACTTTGATTAAAACAGATTCAGACTAAAGAGATAAGGGATAAAAAGATTAGACATAGTAGATTTATACTACTTCTCTTTCAACACAAAAGCTACTTCCAATACCTTCAGACTTGAAGGATTTTCACTATGTAAAAATGTCTTTTTACAAGAACAGCACAGCTCGAGCCTTAAGTATTCTTGACTCCAGTCACTCTTGACTTGAACTCAAGTATTCTTTCAACAAGCCACTCTTGGCTCAATACCCAAGTGTTCTTTCAAAAGTCTCTTCAGGCCAATAATATTTCCCTCAAGAAACTAAGATTGGGAACATACTAGATTTTGGCACAGGTTGTGATTTGAGAGTGTTCGTGTTTTGGTAACTTAGTGTACAAGAGAATGAAACTTAAAGAATAGATACGCTAAATAGAAAAACAAAGACTAAGTCTGCAAGAAGTAGAGATACAAAGAAAGTCTTTATTTTGAAATGAAAGCTATGATTCAATCACTTGTGTTTTCAATTGGTTGCTTTCACGTGTGTTCCTACTGAGTCTGAATGTCTCTTCATATTTATAGGCCAGTGAAGATAACCATTACTGATATATTGAGAAGAGATTGTCGTTTGAAGTATGCAGACTGTGAGAGTTGAGAAGAAGACAAAGGCCTGAAACAAGGATCTTCATAAGTTACACTAAAAAGGAGTGCCTCGAGCATTACAGAGCAAAAGTCCTTTTGTTGGGCATTAACTATCATGAACTTTTGTAAATCAGGCTTGGTTGACCTTCTAAAGCATTCTGACCCAAGAACTTATCAATGTCAGCTTTTTAAATAGCCCAGAGTAGCTTCCTCGATTTCTTCTCCATGCAAGCCTTGGTTCTCTAAAAACTTTGTCTTCTTCCATTTCGGTGATAAGAGTAGTTTAGCTTTGAAAGAAGCTAGGTCTAAGGCATCTTCAAATTATCCATGAGTTTGAAGAGTGAGATGATGAAGAATGTGACTCAGTAGTCCTAAGTCTGAATAGACACATTTGAAGTATTGTCGTGAGATAGACTTGAACTGGGACAAACTTAGATAAATTTTGATTTGTCCCACATAGACTTGGTCTTAAAATATTTTACATTGATGGACTCCCCCTTTTAGTTACAATAACAAATGCATTATAGACTTTGTAACCTAAAATACTCAAATAAGGAGATTAGATAACACGTAGACAGACTTTATTTAATCAAAAGTCTCAATGTGTGTTATTAACAAATTTTAGGGATATCTAAAAACTCCAAAGTTCCTTATGAAACAGACTTGGTTCTAACAACTATTGTTACTCAGTATTGAATTTCAATTTGCCTTGTACGTGAGATATGGGAGTTGAAAATTATGGTTTTAGTGAGGTTTGATTGTTGGATTATTGATACTAGTGTGTTTATTTTTGTTTGAGGTTAAATAAAGGAACTACTGACAAAGAGTTTTCAATAATGTGGTTGCTTTTGTTGCGGTTAAAAAAAACCATTGACAATAAGTATTTTTTTTTAAAATCACATATATCATACTGAAGTGATTAATGGATGACCACCTCATTTAACTGATGAAATTTAACGGTAAGAGCTTTTTACAAACGTTACAAATAATTTTAGGGGTGTTTTATATATAAATAAACCATTCAGGGATGATCTAGTTGAGCATAATATATATATAGAACATATGGATATGATAGTCTCTAGTATCCATAAATACAGTTAGGTTTGGGCCTAGAGATTAGGAAAAGTAGTTGGGCTCCTACATCAAACCAACACTGATTTCTTTATGACATAAAATAAGAGATACAGTTTTTGACAAAAAAAAAAAAGAGATACAATTTCGCTTCCAAAAACAATAAATAAGAGAAACAAAACACAGTTTTTTATTTTTTTGTCGTTGTTTTTTTTTTTTTGGAAATCTTTTTTGTCGTTGTTTGTCACACAAGAATACGACTCCAATGTGGTTGGGCCCATACATGCTTCTTTCTATAATTGCAACTCCAACAAAAATCGTGGTTTCTACTTTCCCCTTCCTTTCACCTCTCGGGCAGTCACAGAAAACTCCGTACCAGAAAATGGTTAGTCCCCCACTCACCAATTCTGTTACCCTTTTATTGAATCTCATGTGTTTCGGCAAATGGGTTTTCTTGTTCTAAACGAAAGTTTTCTGCTTTTTGATTTTTCTGATATGTTTTTGTAGCCTTTCAAGAGGTACGTTGAGATTGGTAGGGTTGCTCAGATCAACTATGGCAAAGAATATGGGAGGCTCGTGGTCATTGTTGATGTCATTGACCAGAACAGAGTATGCCTTTTGTTTTCTGCCTTTTTAATTTCTTTTTGAGTTGTCTCTGTTCGTTAGATTAGATTCCTGGGGTGCCCATTTGCTTGGTTTGATTTCTTATGGACTTGATGTAGAAATTGTGTGACATAATTTTATAATTTTTTCCCACCATATGTTGACAGGCTCTTATTGATGCCCCTGATATGGTGAGATCCCCAGTGAATTTCAAGAGGCTCTCACTTACTGACATTAAGATTGATATTAAAAGGGTCCCAAAGAAGAAGGATCTCATTAAAGCCATGGAGGCTGCTGGTTGGTACAAGTTTTCATGAAGAAATTGCAATTTTACTTGAAGGCATTTCTTTTGTTCATCATTTTGTTTACTTGTTGAACAGATGTTAAGAACAAGTGGGAGAAAAGCTCATGGGGCAGAAAACTCATTGTGAAGAAGAGGAGGGCAGCCCTCAATGATTTTGATAGGTTCAAGATAATGTTGGCAAAGATCAAGGTTTGCTTCATTCTACATGCCCGTGCTTTTTTGCTTCGCTTTTAGTACAAGGGCTGTCTCAGTTTGGTTTTCTAATTTTAGTTTTACTCACTTTGGTCCTTTAACTCCACTTTAACATCTCAGTTTGTTCCTTGCCATTGTTCTCGTCCTCTAATTTATGTGACAGGTTTCACTTTGGTCCTCTAATTAAGTATGATTCAGTTTGCTCATTTACTTGTACAAATGCCCGTCAGAACAAAGTGAATAAACTAAGATTAGAGAACCAAATTGAAATGTTAGGGTGTAGTTAGAGGATCTAAGTGGGTAAAACTAAAATTAGAGAACCAAAGTAAGACAAACTTTATACTTAGAGTACCTCAATACATATTTTGGCTTTTGTTTTGAAGTTTCCGATTTCAGTACTATTGCCCTTCTTGCAGTTGGTGTAATAGCTTTCAGCCTTTTAGGCATAGCAAAGGGGTCCGTTTAATTCTGTTGATATATCTATGTTTATTTTCGAGTTGAAGCTAATTTGCAAAATTAAAATTTGTGCAGAGGGCAGGTGTTGTTAGGCAAGAGCTTGCTAAGCTAAAGAAGACCGCATCTTAGGCTTGACTTAATGTACAATTTTCAAATTTTGATATGAATTTCCTTCAATTTGTACACTTTGGTTTTTATGTATCATTGAGAGACTTGGTAGAAAGGTTGATTTTGAGATATTTGATGTTAGGATGTTCTTGTGTTTGGATTTGTTGTTTTTCTCTTCTAATTTTTATATCCTTGCCTCAATTGATGGCTTCCTTGGTTATCCTTGGTAATTGGTAATGATGACATCCATGAAACTCATTTTTGTGTCATAAACTACGAATGAGATTCCGCAGTTTTTTCGGTCACACGGGATTCCGCAATTATATTATCTGTTGGGTCTTGGTAACCAGTTGTTTAAGGGCACTCTTTAAGGAACTGGAAGTTGAGAGTCTTTATTGGAAATTATGTTACAATTGCGTGTTGTTTGGAAATCACGATGACTATTTAATGATAATTTTAAATTGTACTCCCTACGTACTTTTTTACAAGGTGTAATTTTGAAAAAAAAATGTTATGTTTTTATCTATTACTTTAGGAGATTAAGAAAACAATTCTTCCTCTTTTTTTTATTATATTATTTTTTAAATAAATGATTACAGATGTATAATTAATGTACAAGGGTAAACTGAAAAATTAAATAATAAACTTATGTGATTCAAAACTATTTAATAAATTTCTTAAATTGTGTAATAAATTTTCTATTTTTGTTTTCTTAAAATTTTCCCTGTCTGTTTTGTTTAGTGGGGACTGCAAACGTAATCTTGGGTTATCTTCATGTTGTAAAATTGGTTTTCATTGTAAGCGAGTTTGCGGATAGTTGGAATTTCAATATCTTCAATTGAAGAATTGATTTTTAGCGTATTTTAAAGTAAGAGAACATGTGTCCAATTCAACTAAGTATATTGAATAATACTTTTTCATGTGATAGCTTGGTACAAAATTTGAGCACGAAACTTAATAAAATTAGTTAAGAAGAACTTATTCTTGTAGATAAAGTTTTATCAACTAGTTGCCAAGGTAAGAGGCATTTATTTATTTATACTTCAAGGCATGGTAGAAACCATTTTAGATGCAGATCAATCTTGTGTATCAGTTCACATTTTTTAAAGCAAACAATGAAAGGCAACTTTCACTCCCAGCACAAGTACTTCAAGCATTGTTTCTCAAATCATTGGATCAGTTTTCTGGTAGGTGTATCAACATCATCCTTTCATGCTACCTGTAGAGCATCGTCTGTAGAGTATTCTCTTTAGGAATTAGAGTTTCTCCATCAGAGAAAGCAAAGCAAAGTGAAACTGAAAGCAGAGCGGCATAGTGCCTATGAGCAAAGAATGCTGCAAATTCACTATGAAATTGGAATGAGTACATGCATAGGCACCACACAGGAGTTGAATTGACAACGGAAAGAAACAACAACCTCCAGATAGTTACAACTAAATAATAACCACACCTAAGTAATCGACAATAACAATATATCATGTATGACATTGACGTAACCAACTGAATGAATTCAGTTAACCCCGGCAATGGCCAGGCTTTTAATCTTTCTTGATCTTCTCAGCAAAAAAATTGCATCTTATTCAGTGTGCAGTAGTCCTTAGCAGTCCTTCTAACACGTCTTAGCTGTCAAAACTCCCACGGAATCCTCAAGAAGGTTTAGCTTCCATGCGACACCAAATGCTTTGTAAATGAATTTGACCACGGTTGGCTCCTGGAAATGCAAACTAGAGGTTACTTTTACCTTGCTGTATCATATTTGGTTAAATCCTTTCAAAAGGAAAGAGATCCGCAATGTTTCTTATTCATCCTTCTTCCTCTTTTGCATAGTGTCATCCTTGTGTGGACTCCGCATGTAAAGGCTTTCAAGAATTGTGAAACAATCATGCATGGAGCAACTGATTAAGGGATTTGAACATCCCTATGCTTTAGAAGTTATAAATCCAAGCTATGCTGTGGGTCAAATAGGGGTGGCACCAAGGCACTCTCATTTAAGGATTCACTGGAGAAAACACCTAATGATTTATACGTATTCACTAGGGGATCTTTCAATATCTCCAACCTCAAACCTTTACATAATCCTATCAGCTAATCCCTCTTCTCCCCACCTTTGGGGTTGAAACTTGTAGAAAAGGCTAAACACCCAATAAAAACAAACAATTAAACACTACCGTCATAATAATCAAGAAAATCATTCTGCTGAGACTGCAAACTTGATAAACTCTCTTGACCCCAGCCTTTCTGTACACGCTTGAGAGTTTTCAATGCAATTCCACTGCCACTATCCCTGTGAAGTAGTTTTTAATAGATCATCGGTAAAGATAAAAAAATATGTAGCATATATAAATTTTGGATAACACTCATTAAAAAGCCCTATAGGTATTACAGAACTTACATTACATGACAGTCAAAGTTACAAACAAAGAAAAAATGCAGGATCCTTGTTTGCATATAGTTTGATGATAGAACTAATAAATTTAATATGGCAGCAAATAATACTGAGACAATTTTAAATGTCACATGATAAAGCAACTCTTTCAAAGATGAAGAAAATGCAAACATAAAATGTCTTACTGAGAGTTTGTCAACCGGATTGAGTTGGAAACTGTCTAACTAACAAGGTTTAGAAATGACACCACAGGTTCTATCACATAATGTTTCATTCATACAAATCTCTTTTAAAATTTAGTAATTTGAGTTGTTAATGTCATTGTTCAAATGTTCTAAAAGAAATTACATAGATCTTGTTTAAGGAGACTAGTGGTAACCTTAAGAAATTCAGGATGCAAATTATGGAATGATTAGCTACAGACAGAACAGATAAAAAAAAACTGAATAAAAAATTCAACCCAAGCTATCAAATTAAAAACCCTTCTTTTTAAAAGATGAACAGACCGAAAGTGGAATGGTAGATTATTTTTATCATGTATACAGCCATACCTGTTAATTATATCCTGCCAGTCATTTCCACCATCCTTGTGTACTTTTCCAGGAGCAAATCTCTTTCTATTTTGATAAGTCCTACCGGCAGTTCTATCTTCTATGGCCAATTCCATCATTCTCTTTCCTAGTTCATCTGCCTGTCGCTTGTTTCCTCTTTTACATAAGCCATCAATCACTGGCATGAATGACGCATGATCGAAGTCAAGTCCCTTGTCAATCAATTTATGAAGAAGGTGATTAGCATCGTCTAACCTTCCATCCTGGCAAAGTCTTTCAATCAAATTTTTATACATGAAATTCTTCATTGTGAGAAATCTATCTAGCGAAGCTTCAAATAGCTCCTTTGCTTCAGAGAGTTGTCCTCCAGCAAGTAATTCATTGAACATCAAACTGTACAAGGCTTCTTTGTGGCCACATATATTCAGAGCTACCTCAAATAGTTCACAAGCAACTTTGAAATCACTAGACTTGCAGAAGGCTTTAATCAATATTTTGAAGGAAGATACATTGGGAGATATGCCCTTATCCAACATTTCATGTAAAAGAGAAGTGGCATCCTTTGCTTTTCCTCCTTCACATAGACAACTGATTATATTATTATAAGTGCAAATATCTGGACGTATCCCTTTTTCTCTCATCTCATCCACCAATCCGTATATTTCAAAAATCTGCTTTTTACTTCCTAAGCCCAGGATCAATGAATTATAAGTTTGAAGAGTCTTGGTGCAACCATTTCTCTCCATATCCTTCAAGACACGGAATGCCGATGATATTTTCCCTTGTTTACAGAAACTCCTTATGAATGTATCATAGGTCACAGAATCAGGTCGCAAGTTTTTTTCCATCATCACAATAAACTTTTTTTTGGCTTCCTCTAGCCTCCCAGCTTTGCAAAGTCCATTCATCAAAGTTGTATATGTGATAACATCTGGCAAGCTGTTTGATACATTACAAATCGAATTAACTAGGCTGGCAAATGAGTTTCCTTTATCAAGGGATGTTGGTCCTCCATTAGTCCACATCTCACTTACAATTTCAATTGCTTTGTCCAATTCTCCATTTCTACAGAGACCATTGACCACAATATTGCAGGTCACAGTATCCACTTGATAGCACTTCTCATTCATCTTTTGCAGCATTTCCTCCGCTTCCAGTTTTCGCCCCTCTTTCCACAGGCTATGCAGCAACATGTTGCAAGTATAAGAATTCGGGTGACAACCCTTCCTTGCCATTTCATGAAGAACATTCTTAGCTCCAAAAACCTTCCCTTTGCTACAGTATCCATGCAAGAGAGTGCTATAAGTTACAGTATCAGGGGAAATCCCATTCCTCATCATTAAATTTATTATCCCTCTTGCATCCGACAACATATGGTTCCTGCACAACCCGTCCATCATAATGTTATACGTGTAAGCATTCGGTTCAATGCCTTTTGCAACCATTTCATCAAGCACCAATCGAGCTTCCAAGAGCTCCCCAATCCTAAGCAAGCCCAACAACCATACATTATAACTCTCCAAAGTATCAAAATTCCCAGCTTTCTTCATGGTGTCAACCAACCCCCTTGCTTCCTTCATCATCCCTCTCTTGCAAAACCCCTTAAGCATCAAATTAAAAGTCACAACATTAGGCCTCGGAAGTCCCAATTCTTCATCCATCTGCATATCTCTGAAAATCCTTGATGCCTCCAAAACCTTCCCTGCTCTACAAAGTGCCGATATCCTTGAATTAAACGTGACAACATCCGGCAACACACCACAATCCTTCATCCTCTCAACCAATTTCTCAGCCTCATCGTTCATGTCTTCCCTACAGAACCTAGAAACAAGAGTATTATACACAACCCTGTTAGCATTATGACAGGACTTGTCAACAAGCTCTAAAGCTTGTTTACTGAGACCAGCGCGGCATAACCCGCGAACCAAAATCCCGAGAGTGAACTCGTTAGGGTGGCATCCCTTCTCAGACATTTTATCGAACAATTGTAGGGCGTGGTCGAAAGCGCGTGAGTCGCAGAGGGATTGGATCAGGAGGTTGAAGGTGTAGGTTTGGGGGGTGACACCGGCGGCGATCATGTCGGTGTAGAGCCAGGTAGCGAGATCGGGGCGGTTGTATTGGAGGGATGAGCGGAGGAGAAGGTTGTAGAAGGGAAGGGAAGGAGGGAGGGATGGGAAATGGGTTCTGAGGGATTTGAAGTGAGAGAAGGTGGTGTGGATGTGGGGCCCTCCTGATTGGGCTAAGATTTGGAGCATGGAAAGGATGGAAGAATGGGCAATGTGGTCGGGTTGAGAGGATATGATGAGGTTGTGGAGGTTGTCGAGTTCGCTATGAAGGTTGGCGTTGACGAGGATGCGCGTGGTGATGGAAACAAGATGCTGAGTGGAAGTGGAAGAAGAAGAAGAAGAAGAAGAAGAAGAAGATGAAGGGGAAGACAAGACACGCTTGAGGAGATGCCATGCCAGTTTCGGATTGTTGCTGTTCTTCAGAATGCCATTCATTACCTTCTTCGTGTGTTCCGGCGACATGATTACTTTGGTTGTAACTGTAACTGAATCAAAAACTTGACGCCATTTTTGTTGGTTTTAAAAAAATAAAATAAAACTGATAATAGGGTTCCGCCAGATATCCAACGATTATTTAATTTACAGGTTATATTGGAAATAATAATAATAATAATTTAACATATACATAATTAGTCTCAAATCTTTTTTATTTTTTTATTACTGGTTGAAAACAACTTAAACACCTTGTTCAGTTAAGTAAGCAAGTTTCCTTAACATTTTAAAATGGTGTTTTACATTTTTAAAATTTGAAATTACATTTTTAAACTATTTAATAAGCTTATAACTACAGTCATATTGGCTAGTGTTCTAATTTTAAACTATTTAATAAGCTTATAACCTGTGACAATATACAACTGTATACATGATATTACATCAGAACTACATGTCTCAAAAAACAAGACTAACTGCAAATGCAACAAAACATCCTACATAAGATTGCACTAGTTTTTCTATGATGTTCCCACATGATAACCATCAACCTATACTTTTTCTTCTAATGGACCAGGGAACAAGGACCTTTTTTGGAGTCTCAAAATATAATTTTAATTATAAATCATATACACAACAGAACATATTAAGGAGCTTTGCTTTCAAGAGGGGCAAAACTTTAAAAAATACTTTATGCCTTGTACTTACGTAGAGTGAAAGGGAGTCTAAAGTCTAAACAAAAATGAATGGAAAAGGAAAGATGTAATATCCTATCTTCCTGTCACCATTGTAACAGTCAAATCATTTGACACATCAAGGCCTTCAATATTGAATTCTTTATCATCATATCTCCTCATGGAAGAAATTAGCAAAGGTTGCCTAGGCAAAGGAAGAGTTGTGGCTTCACTTCCCAGCATCAACAACACAGAGGACATGCTTGGTCTATGAGATGCTGAATCTTGTACACACAACATCCCTATGTGTATGCATCTCAAAGCTTTGCTTTTTGGTGTTGTATCACGAATGGAAGGATCAACAAGCTCCATTGCTCTCTTTTCACTCCAAAGATGCCAAGCCTACACCCAATTTATCATAAAGCATCAGCTTTTAGTTTTACCACTCTAATAATAAACTAGACATGTTAAATAATGCTAACTGTACAACCATTTCACAAAATTTATTTCATGTAGCTAACATGAAAACTATAGCTGTAGTATGAAACAAACATAGTTAGTGCGTGACATAAAAATGACATATTGGGACTTGTGTTCGAACCCCAGTCCTCTCCCCTTACTTCCCAACACTTATCTCCTTCCTCTTTACTGTTATCTCAAAGAATAAAGAGAAAAACATGAACACTATAACTTCAATGTGTTACTTACATATCCTATGAGACTTGAATCATCAGTGTGACGAAAGCTAGTGTTCTTGCGGCCGCTCACAATCTCTAATAATAGTACTCCAAAACTATAAACATCAGATTTGGTTGAAAATAGACCTTCCATTGCATACTCAGGGGACATATAGCCACTGCAGCAACATTTTGAGTGTTATATTGAGATTAACATGGTCATAGAAAGAATCAAAGGATGATTTCTCTAAGAAGATTGATTAAAGAATACTTACAATGTGCCAACCACTCTTGCTGTATTGGCTTCATTTTGGTTTCCCCCAAATATCCTGGCCATGCCAAAGTCTGAAATTTTTGGGTTCATGTTTTCATCCAACAAAATGTTGCTTGCTTTTAAATCTCTATGAATTATTCTGAGTCTCGAATCCCGATGCAGATAGAGTAGCCCTCTTGCAATGCCCTCAATGATTTCAACGCGTTTTATCCAGTCTAGTCGTGTTTGCTTCACTGGATCTGCAAGAGTTCACAAGAGATCACAAAAAGTACTATAAGAACAAGCCAATTATTATGAATAAACACTGATAGTTTCTAGTTTCACCCTTGAAATGCAAAAAATAATGCACATGGTTAATATGAAGAAACATACCAAATAAAAAGCAATCCAAGCTTTTGTTTGGCAAGTATTCATATACAAGTAACCTTTCTTCCCCTTGAATGGAACATCCGAATAGTCTAACCAGATTATTATGTTGTAGTTTGGCTATTAGCATCATTTCGTTCTTGAACTCTTCTAAACCTTGGCTAGACCTTCTTGAAAGCCTCTTGACAGCTATTTCTTCTCCCCCTGGAAGCTTTCCCTGGTAAATGGAATGCATGAACCTTTAGTTTAACCCTTTATTACAAAAAAGATAACTAAGCTTAAAGAGTAGTATTTTTATTTTTTACCTTGTAGACAGGACCAAATCCCCCTTGTCCAAGCTTGTTTTCTTCTGAGAAATTGTCTGTTGCCAATACAATGCAACTAAAATTGAACAATGGAAGTTCTGCTCCACTTAGTTGACTCCCTTCAAAGCTGAGTTCAGCTGATTCTGAACATCCTGCCGATACGTCTGTACTCTTGGTTTGTTCAAAGACGGGTAAATCGCTACTTTTGTCCCCAGAAGCTGAGGAAACTGTTGCCAAATACAAAGGTAGATAGAACATATAGAAGTCAATATTGAGACACAGCATGTAATACATTGTCATTCATCAAAGAGACAAAAAAATAAAAAATAAACTTTGGAAAATTAATATATTATTACCATTGAGTTTTCCCTTAAACCTCCACACCAGCCATACAAGGATTCCAAGGCAGATCAATCCCACCACAACAGCTAATATTATCCAGATCTTGGTCTTTTTGTCCCCATTACCTGTATTTGAAGATAGAGAAATCATAAGCTGTTATTTCAACCTGACAATCAGGGAAGCTTGTGAGTAATTGTGTGGGGTTTGAAGTGATGTTTCCTTCTCATAACATTCATTGACAACAATTAGCAGGCAAAAGATTAATGTAAAATAATGGTTTGGGTTGCTAAATTATTGGATTGGATATAAAATGGAATTTTTAAATCAAAATTGGGCAAACCAAATGGAAACAAAGACAAAAGACTACCTAAATCAGAATCGGCAAGACGAATGTTCAATACATTTCCAAGACTTTCATAGTGCTGAACATCAACCAACTCTCCATACCAAACCATGCACCCAATTCCAAGAGTATGAGAATATGCAGTACAAGAAGTGTTCTGCAGACAACTGTTCTCACAATCATCATCATTTTCAACATTAACGACCAAACTCCCAAAATCCGGCAATTTCATACACCTTTTCACCGAGAAACCATCCTCTCCAACACTTACCTCAGAACTATTAGCTCTCTCAGCCTTCAGGGGAGTCACCCTCTTACACCCCACTGACCAATTCCCTCTATTCCACTCATCCATATCCCTTGGTTCAAACCCTTGCATGCAACTACAAACAGGTGAAGTAGACAAATCACACACTGAAAAATTCCCACAAAAATTATAAAGCTCACACTGATTATTATAAGGCTCACTTTGTGTTACATGCCATTGTTTCTCATCTTCATCCCAGATGAACTTTCTTTCATATCCATCCCAACCTATCTGAAACCTCACAGTGTTGTTCAATTGATTATACACAAAGTACCTTCTTCCTTTATCATCCGAATTAAGTCCAAAACCAAATAAATAATTTGCTGACATATTGGATACACCAGTGAACATTCTACCATCCCAATACCCACTTCTCCATCTCCTTTTCTCTCCCTCCAAAATCACTATCTGTGGTGGTGCTACTGCTATCTCATAAGAATCAACCCCCATTGAGTAGTTTCCTGGTGAAGGATCCGTTGCTGATTTCCATGACCTGAAAACAGGCTCCTTCATCATTCCAGCACTAGCTGGAACTTTCATACCTGGCAAATATGTATCACTCGGGTCCTCAAAACTTTCCCACAAAACTTTATCACCATCTGAAAGAACAAGGTTCCCATCATCACGAAGAACAGCCTGTGAGTTGTTCGTTCGAATTGACACGTTACTTGACCACACTTCATTGTTCTCTCCGTCGAGAACAACCAAGTTTCCATCATTTCTCATTGTGACAACCCCTCCTCTGCCTTTGATGGGTTTGTCTCTGTTTGCAACCCACACGCATGCTAAACTTGGAACCTTGTAGTACCAAATCCCAACGTATCTTGAAGAGGAATTGCCAAAACCGAAGAAACCCATTCCGAAAATGAGACCTTCTGACACCAAAGTGTCACCGTCGTCATCATCTCTGATCGATATGTCACGTGTGATGGAATTGACTGCGTGTGAAAACACACCGTGAAAACAGACGAAATAGAAGAAGGAGAACATAAAAATTGCATCTCTGCATTTAATGGTGATGCTCATATCCTTAAATTTTCAGAGAAGATTCTGAGAGTTTGTGTTTTGGAAATATAAAATGATAAAAAGTGAGTAAAAATCAAATAAGAAGAAGAGGGTTCAAAACTTCAAAGCCGGCTAATGCTGTTGTTATATGACCAAGTACTAGGTGCAACGTGCACGTGCAACGTGGTGGTGAAACGAAAGGGCATAGATGGGTTTTGACCAGTTTCGGTAGTGACAAATATCCAAGTAACCTTGATGAAGAAGAGAATTGTGTTAGGTGAAAAAAATTTAGAAACACGGAGAGTTGTTAATGAATGGCAAGTTGAAAGTTGCAAAGAAGGATCTTCTTTGTGAAAAGGTGCACGTGTTTGCTAAATAACTTGAAAGATATTAACAAGTTGAATGGAATTTTTATTAGGACTAATGTGTTGACTTTAACGGCTCCCACTGAAAATTGGAAGACTCCACCATACCAAACTTGGAAAATTCTCCTTTACCGCTTACGCTCATCATCGCAGGATTTTCTACCACAAAGATAAAAGGATGAAGAGAGAATATTCAAAAAACAGTATAATTAGAATGCATAATTATTTAAGGTAATTTATCACATTACATTTAATTAGAATTTACTGTCATATAAACATAAATTGATGACTTGTACAATAATTATTTTAAAAATTAATCTAAAATAATTTTAAATTAGTTCACAATATAAAATTTTTCAAAAATTTGTTTCAATTGAAAATTAACTAAAATTATTTTGAAAACTACATCTAAAATAATTTTATATTAGTTCACAATATAAAATTTTTCAAAAGTATATTTCAATTGAAAATTAACTAAATTAGTATAAAAATAAGATAGTAATTTTCCTTTTAATTCAAAAACAATAGAGAGAAAAGTAGAGAGAATACATTGCAAAAATTAGAGAATGATAATTTTTAGTATGAACTTTGGGTATTTATACACAAACTTACAGCTAACAAAGCAGGGCCTATTGTTAATCGAATGTTGACTCGACATAATAACTTTGTTGAATCACGAAAGCATGGATCATGTTTTGACACTTGACATCAAGCTATACTAGTTCACTAATATTCTATACTAACATCTCTCCCTTAAACTCATACCCTTAAACTCATAGAGTTAATTTATCACACATTTTAAGTTTGTTCCTAAGAGTAAAAAATTGAATATTAGAAAGAGGCTTAGTAAGGCAATACCTTGTTGATCTTTAGTAGGAACAGGAACATAAGAGACAATAAGGTGCTTAACAACAACCCTATCATGAGTAAAATAAAGGTCTAGTTTAAGATATTTGGTATGATTGTGAAGAATAAGATTATTAGCAAAGTTTATTATGTTTAATTTATCATAATAAATGATAAATACAACAATAGGGACATGAGGTTCTATAAGAAGAGACTTAGTCTATAGCACTTCTTGTGTTATAAATGGTAGGTTGCGATATTTAGCCTTGGTGCTAGACCTTGCCACCAAAGGTTACTTCTTGCACCAACACGAAATAAAGTTTGGACCAAGAAAAATGGAAAGATGTGGAGCGCCTATCATCACTTCCATTAGCTGAAATAGTAAGTGGGGATGTAGTTGTTGTTTGCAAAGAGAGGCCAAAAGTTGCCCTAGAAATAATGAAGACTATGTTTTATAACCTTCCAATGAGTAGAATGAGTTAGCCATAATCTAGAAAATGTTGTTGACAACAAACCCAATATCAAGATGAATGATTGTAGGATTATGAAGAGCACCCACTACTAATTGGAAGAAAAAAGGGTCTTTGAAGGTTTCAGTTCCAAATTTGGATAACTAAAGGGAGCTTGCCATGGGAATGGCAATAAGCTTGAATTAATGCATTCCAGCCTTTACTAGTAAGTCCCAAATGTACTTGCTCTGAGATAGAATGATAGTATTGTTAAGAAGCTTGGTAATTTCTAAAGCCATAAAATATTCAAGTTCACCAAGAAGTTTCAGAGCAAACTTGCTTTGAAGTTAGCAAAGTAGACTTTGAATTTGTGAGGGTGAAGTACCTATGACAATTATATCATCAACATAAACTAGAACATAGACTGTGAAAAGGGTAGTAGCTAGGACAAAAAGAGAGGGGTAACAATGACTAAAGACAAAGCCAAACTACATTAGCATCGCTGAGGGTTTCTCAAACTAGGAATGGTAGGCCTACTTGAGACCTTAGAGGACTTTATAAATCTCATAAACCAGTTAAGGATTGGAAGACTCAGAGTCAGGTGGTTGAGACATGTAGACCTCTTCATGGAGGTCATCATTAAGGAACACATTATTGATATATAGTTGTTGAAAATCTTATCCATGAGTGGGTGCAAAAGTGAGAAGGATATAAATAGGGATGGGTTTAAGAACCGAAGAAAATTTCTTGATATAATCAAATTTGGGTTGATGAGGAATTGCTACAAGGCATTCTTTTAAAGCTATTAATGGAGCCATTAAAGTTTTCCTTCACGTGAATACCCACTTGTAGCCAATAGTAGTACAATTTGGAAGGAGGGGAACCAGAGACCAGGTATTGTTTCAAAGGAGCACACTAAATTTGTCCTACATGGCTTGTCACTATTTTAGCTGAGTTAGAGCAAATTTACCAAGGTGGGTTCAACATGTGCAAGTAGAATAGTCAATCAAAGGCGAGGTTAAAACATGCTAGCTTTTGATCTTATAGTCATTGGGTGGATATTTTGTTTAGGTGATGAGAGGTGGAAGAGGTTGTTGAAGGTGAGTGATTATAAGGTAGATTTGGATAGGTTGAAAGTTATGAGTAGGAGAAGAAGGTACAACAGTTAATGGTTTAACAAAAGGAAAAGGATAATGAATAGTGGCTCTTATGGAGAGAGTGACAACAGGTGTGGATTGTAACACCCTCTGTTATACCTTAATAAATTATAAAAAAATTCGTAAATTTTTTTTTAAAGATATGATTGTTAAAAAAAAACTATCAGAATAAATTACATACATTATTTCTGAAATACCTCATAAATATTATTAAAACTTTATAAAGTAATTGTACATTCATCCGAAGAAAATAAACATTAAACATTATAAGAAAGAGAGGAAACTCCATGGCCCAGAAGCAGTTACTTATTAACATTGTTTATTCATTGGACCACGGTATTCATACCGAGCTCTCTTTCTAGAACGTGTTATATTTACTGCCGAGATTCTTCGATCCTTTCCTCTGAACCATCAATTTAGAATATATGAAATAAAAACACGGAGAAAAGAGTGAGAAACAGAATATAATATTCTCGAATAAGACATAAGCAACAAAAGGTTTTCACAAACTAATACATAATAATATCAGTCACAATCACATACACAATCAATTATGAATGCATGAATGTTATGCAATATCTTCATCATAACTTACCTATATATGTGAGCCCTTAAATTTTAATTTGCACTGGGCCAACCAGGAGTTTACACTGTTCCATAAGTCCGGATAATAATAATATGAACAGCTCAACTGGCATGGAAACACTTAGAGACTAGTTAGATTGAGAAAGTTTTTATTGTGAAAGTACCCGACACTAGGGAGCTACCCCAGGTCCCCTGAAGCACCCTTTCATACCCTCTCATCCCAAGGCTCGTAATTAAGCCTCCTCTAATATATCCTCGGTTTCTATAATCCGTCCTCAGACAACATCATTTAATTTCACTTTAATGATTCATGATGCATGAACTACTCGCGTATTTAGTTGGTTAAGGCTTTTAGAAACTCAATTATTAAATACCTTAAAGGTTTACAACATCATTTCAATAAACTGTACATTTTCTCAATTCTCTAGATTTCTGTCCCATAGAAATAAATTTGGTACAGTTTTCGAATCTCACTGAAATTGAGTTTCTAAGCCTTAAATATCTCAAAACTTTTTCATATAAAACTTTTACATAATCTTTCTCAAATTGAATCTTAACAAGATCAAATTCTCAATTATTTCCAAATATCTTTAGTTATCAAGTTGGAAAAATAAAATAATTTTCTTTTGAAAATTTTATTTTATTAAAAGAGAATAATCTTTAAATCATTAACCAAAAATACTTAAAATTACAAAATTTTTCTTTAATTCAAGATTTAATTATCTCAATTTGTTATAAATTAATTTTCATAAAATGTCTTCTTTCTAAAATAAATACTAATTTTTTTATTCTAAATATTGAAAATAAAGTTAATAAAAATAATTTCTAAGAAAAGAAGATTTAAAGTAATAAAAAATTAAAGAGTAAGGTAAGAAAATTCTTACTGAGTTTTAGCTTTCCGTCATGCTCGCTATATGCTTAAACTCCTCATCACAAAATCATCAATCAAAATCAAGCATTATCAATTATAACTAAATATCATCAATTACATAAAAAATTATTAATCACAATTAAATATCAATCAAAATCAAATATTATCAATTATAAACAATTTAAATAAATTAAATATCACTCATAATGTAATTCAAATCTTAATGGTTATTTAGATTAATAAGATTGATTTTGAGTCTTTATAGTCCATTTCTTGCATGGGTCTATGTAGGTCCATATAGTCCAATACTCGCATAGGTATAGTTCAGTCCATAAATCCATACAGGTCATAATAATCCAAGTCCTTGTATAGGTTCAGTCCAGTTCGCATAGGTTATTCAGGTATTTGCATAGGTATTTTAGAGTTAGTTACATGAGATATTTAATTTAAATTTTTATTATAAATTTTAAGTTAAAAGTTAATATTTTAAAATAATAATATTATTTAATTTAAAAGGAGTAGGGGACTCCTCCTATTATTCTTATGTCTTTTCATATTATATTTGATCCGGTCTCAATACCGGTATCCGATCTACAAGGTGTATTTCAGCATCTTTGACAGTTAAACAAAGTATGACCGGTGTCCTCGGTATACATCCGGACTGTAATTCCGTATCAGGCGCTCTCCCTATACCGGTTTGTCCGGATAACACCACACACACTGGATACTATACACGTCACCCCACAAAGGACAAAGGGCATTGCTACGGGGACCGATCAATAATTCCCTGCACTACGAGCCAAAATCTGCTCACGGGAATGGTCCACTTGTCCCCTAATTCTGGTCTATACACTCTACGCTCAATATAAAATAGCCACTTGACCCAATCATTCTGGTAAGTGCGCAATAAAATAATGCTATTGGAGGTTAGTGGTTCCCCACTAACGAGTCCTCGTAAATCGAGCCAATCAGGTATATGAACTCCCTTCATGAAGGAGGGAGAGATCTTTTGGACTAAAAACCTATTTTACGATTACTCTCTGAAAAACATTCCTCACTTGGAATTTTATCACTGACTTGAGCGTCGGAGAATCTTTGCAGGTGACACCACCATTCGCCCACTCAACGCGTTAGGTCGGTGTGAAGGATCTCCAGAACGCCCAATCCGCCCTTCTCATATAAGGACAACGGATATTTATACCGGACACTCATACATCCGGTCTTCTACACAGAATCTTCATACTATTTATGATTGACTTGACACTGGGTCTCTAGACCCCGGTTCAGGACAGATCAATATTCTTATCCCACTCCCCTTTACCTCTTGTATACTGGTTCGTTATTATAAATCCGTGCACGCCTCGTCTCCGAGTTCTAAAACATACCAATTTCATTTTAATATAGTTACAAGATGAAAATTAAGATTACTACTTAAAATAGAAATGGTAAATTTTGAATAGTGAATAGTGAATAGTGAATCGTGAATAGTAACAGTAAATAGTAAAACGTGAATACTAACGGTAAATAGTAAATCGTGAATAGTAACGATAAATAGTAAATTATGAATAGTAATGGTAAATAGTAAAACGTGAATAGTAAAAGTAAATAGTAATAGTAAATAGTAATTTACTATTTGAATAGTAATTTACTATTGAAATAGTAATTTACTATTGAAATAGTAATTTACTATTGAAATAGTATTTTACTATTTAGAATAGTAACTTAAAATAATATTATTTCCAGTATAATAATAGATTTCTAAAAATGATATAAAAATAACCCTTAAAAATATAAAAAAGAGGTATTCGTACCTTAGAATTTTAGCAGAACCTTCTTCCAAAAAACAATATTTCTCTCTCACTTCCACTACTATCTCACTAGCACTACTATATTAAGAAAACTTAATCTGAAATTGTGAATTCTAAAGAAGAATTCCTTCAGTATTTATAGGAAAAAAATTACTATGCATTCTATTATTTTAATATAAAAGTACTGTGCATTTTTTGAAATTTCAAACTTGGTTACTGTGTATTTTTTAAAAATTTCGTACATGTGTAGTGTTTTGTATAGTAACTGTCGGCAGAATTATTAAGCCAAATAGTAATCTTTCATTCGGTATATTTTAAATATTCAAAATGAGTCCTTTTTGAAATTTAACGATATTATATCAGTTCTCACTAATTTTATAATAAGTAATATAAAGTTTAAATTTTAAAAATCTAAAATTTTGTGTTAATAAAAATTTATTGATACGTTCCCAATTTTTTAACGCTTGGAAAAAATCAAGATTTTTCTCAAATCGATAATTTTTAGATAAGTCTTCTTGAAATGGATTTTAGAAAATTTTCTTATAATTTAAATTCACTTTCTTATAAATATTTTTAATTTTAAGTCACTTTATATGAATTTAAAATTATTTAAAATATATTATTTTATTAAAATAATTCAAAAATTCCATAAAAATTCCAAAAAATCATAAATAATACGTAGATTAAAAAGTTCTAAAGAACCATAATTTAATTCCTTCAAAATTTTAATATAAAAATAAAAATAGGGGTGTTACAACTCTACTTCCCTTTAAAAAATTTCGTCCTCGAAATTTACATTATTCAGTAAAATAAATGGGGATGAGACTCTTTCATCTCAGTTTCTAGTTCCCATGTAGCGTCTTCTCCTCTCGTTTCACTCCAAATGACCTTTACGAGTGGAATTGTCTTGTCCCTTAGTTGTTTTATTCTTCTGTCAGCTATTTTGACAGGTGGTGCATCATATGTAAGATTATCTTTAACTTGTATGACATCAGGTTCAATAACATG
This sequence comes from Clitoria ternatea, assembly GCA_037962975.1. NCBI lineage: Eukaryota > Viridiplantae > Streptophyta > Magnoliopsida > Fabales > Fabaceae > Clitoria > Clitoria ternatea. The sequence continues at coordinate 294,395,283 of CM075669.1, forward strand.
TGTAGGATCAAATATATACTTTTGTAAGTTTGACACATGAAAAACACTATGGATATTAGAAAGAAAAGGTGGTAATGCTATTTGGTAGGCAAGAGGACTAACTTTATGAATTATTTGATATGGACCAATAAATCTAGGAGTTAGCTTTCAAGATTTCATTGCCCGACCGACCCCAGTCGTAGGTGTGACTTTCAAGAATACATGATCGCCTTCTTGAAATTCGAGCGGCTTCCTTCTTTTGTCATAGTAACTTTTCTGCCTGCTCTGTGTTGCCTTCATCTTTTCCTGAACTATTTTGATTTTATCCGTGGTTTGTTGTACCAACTCTGGTCCTAGCATCAAGTTTTCACCAGTCTCAAACCAACATAGCGGGGTCCTATATTTTCTTCCATATAATGCTTCAAAAGGTGCCATGCCAATGCTAGCATAGAAACTGTTATTGTAGGTAAACTCCACATATGGTAAGAATTGATTCCAATTTCCTTTATGCTCCAACACACAAGCTCGTAACAAGTCCTCTAGAGATTGGATTGTTCTTTCTGATTGTCTATCCGTCTGAGGATGATATGTTGAACTCAGACGCAGTCTTGTTCCCAAAGCCTTGTGCAAGCTCTTCCAGAATTATGATGTAAAATGAGGGTCCCGATCAGAAATGATACTTGAAGAAATTCCATACAATCTCATAATTTCCTCGATGTATAATTTTGCCAGCTTCTCCATAGAGTAACGAATATTGATGGGAATAAAGTGGGCAGATTTGGTTAATCTATCAACTATGACCCATATTGAATCATGTCCTAATGGAGTTTTAGGTAGAGAAGTCACAAAATCCATGGTAATGCTATCCCATTTCCGCATTCCAGGGGGTTTTTGGTGTTCTACTTTAACCTTCTGGCAAATTAGACATGCAGCCACTTACTCTGCCACCACTTTCTTCATTCCAGACCACCAAAATAACTTCTTCAAATCTTGATACATTTTAGTAGCTCCGAGATGAATGCTCATATAACTTTTATGGCCTTCTTCCAGAATTGCTTTCCTCAACTCCTCTTGATCAGGGATACACACTCAATCCTTATACTTCAACAATTGGTCATTTCCCACATTGAACTAGACTTCTTTTCCTTGTTTCAAGAGTTCTTTCTTCTCTTGCAGGAATTCATCCTCTCGTTGAGCCTCTAAAACTTGCCTCAAGAATTCACTTGTCACTTGCAATGTTCCTAATATGTAGCTGTTAGCATTAACCTTTACTGCTGGGTTAAGATCTCTAAAGTTCTCTATCAATTCCAGCTCTTTAATCATCATTGTGGATGCATGTAGAGACTTTCGACTCAAAGCATCAGTTACTACGTTCGCTTTTCCAGGATGGTACTGTAACTCAAAGTCGTAGTCCTTTAAGAATTTCATCCATCTCCGTTGCCTCATGTTTAACTCCTTTTGGTCGAATAAATACTTGAGACTCTTATGATCGCTAAACACATTGAATGTTGCACCGTATAGATAATGCCTCCAAATCTTTAAGGTAAAAACTACAGCGGCTAACTCTAAGTCATGGTTAGGGTAGTTAATCTCATGTTGCCTTAATTGGCGTGATGCATAGGCTACAACCTTCTTGTCTTGCATGAGTACACTTCCTAGTCCTTGTTTAGACGTATCACAGTAAACTTCAAAACTTTGATGTGGATCGGGGAGTACTAACACCGACGTAGAAGTAAGTCGATCTTTCAGCTCTTGGAAACTATTCTCGCATTATGTCATCCACACAAAAGGTTGTCCTTTCCGTGTTAGCTTGGTCAGTGGGTATCCTAACTTTGAAAATCCTTCAATGAATCTCCTATAGTATCCAGTTAAGCCCAAGAAACTTCTAATCTCAGTGATCGTGGTTGGTCTCTCCCATTTTAAAACTGCCTCCACCTTGGAAGGGTCTACAACTATTCCTCCTTGACTAATTACATGTCCTAAAAAGTTCACTTCTTCCAACCAAAATTCACACTTCGACAGCTTTGCATATAGTTGTTTCTTTTTCAAGATTTCCAACACAATCTTCAAGTGTTCAACATGTTCTTCTCTGCTTTTAAAGTACACTAATATATCATCAATGAACACCACTACAAATTTATCTAGATATGGATGAAAAATCCTATTCATGTAATCCATGAATACGGCTGGTGCATTAGTTACACCAAAAGGCATTACTAGATATTCGTAATGGCCATAGCGTGTTCTAAAAGTAGTTTTTGGTATATCTTCTTTCTTCACCCTTATTTGATGGTATCCAGACCTCAAATCAATTTTGGAGAACACCGTGGCATCACGCAGCTGATCCATCAAGTCGTCAATCCTTGGCAGAGGATATTTGTTCTTGATTGTCACTTTGTTCAGTTGCCGATAATCTACACACAACCTCATGCTACCATCCTTTTTCTTAACCAATAACACTGGTGCACTGCAGGGGGATACACTGGGTCGTATAAACTACTTCTCTATCATCTCTTCAAGTTATTTCTTTAACTCTGCCAATTCTAGAGTTGACATTTAGTATGGTGCAATTGAAATGAGTCCAACTCCAGGTACTGGATCAATGGCGAATTCCACATCTCTTTCTGAGGGTAAACTAGGGATATCTTCAGGAAAAACGTCAGGAAATTCACACACAACTGGCAGATTTTTGATTTTTGACTCTTGCTCTCCTTTTTTTGAAAGCAATAGCATGAATCCTTGAGCCCCTCCTTTTAAAGAGGCACTCACTTGGTTGGCAATTAAAAATCTCGAATCCTCAGGATTTAAATTCGCTGGTTCTTTAAACATTATGGTTTTATTATGACAATCTATTAGAACATGATTGTCAGACAACCAATCTAGCCCAATAATAACTTCTAAGCCAGAAAGGGGTAAACAGAAAAGATTAGCCTTAAAGTCCCTACCATCTATGACAATAGGGCATTTCCAACAGGCTTTAGAAGTGACAATGGGATTGTTTCTAGGAGTATGTACAAATAAGTCAAATGGCAGTTCTATCACAGGTAATTTTAGTTTTTCTACACAGTCATTGGCAATAAAGGAATGTGATGCACTTGAGTCATACATAACAGTTAAAGGAATCTTATTAATGATACACTTACCTTCCACCATGGAATTAGAATGAGATGCTTCTTCTCCAGTGATTGCAAAAACCTTTCCTTTTTACTTCGGCCTTCCGACTGCACTGTGCACGCCTCCTTGAGTATTTATGTTTCGCACCTTCAGGGTTTTCTCTCTTCATCGTTGGGCAATCCTTGATGTGATGACCTGGTTTGTTACACTTAAAGTAAACATAAGTGTTTTTAGGACAATCCCTTTTCAAATGGGGTCCTCCACAGATAAAACATTTAAAATTTGGTGCAAATGTCGGGTAATAGCTTCCAGTTGAAGCTTGGGGTCTGTTAGGAACAGATGTTGCTCCAAACCGGTGAAATGGCGCTTGGTAAGGCTTATTTATCCTGAAGTCTCTTCTTTGGTGATGGTGAGTGTCGCGACCGGGGTCCCGGCGCGCGACGCGGACTGGTTAAAGACAAATAAAAAAAAATTAAAACGGTATTGAAATGAGGCTCTTTGGGAAGCCTAAAAAAAATAAAGGGTTCAAGGAGTCGCCACTAATATTTATTAAGGAAAATATTAGGAAAACCTTTAAACAGCACTGGTTTTTTTTTTGAAAAAAAATATGAGATTCTGTTTAGTCCGGGAGTCGAATTACAGGAGGGGAAGGTATTAGCACCCCACACTGTCTGTAAAAAAATGGTTACCCAAATTGATCATGCATAATTTCAAAAATGATTATTAAGTATTTCATCCTTCATAAAACAATCATAAATAACATACACAATAAAAAAAATATATAAATATGAATAAAACAAAGATAATAATAAAATACATCTCCTAAGTTTGTTGTTTTTAGTTCTAAGAAAATAAATAAATAAATGATTAAAAGACCATAAAAATAAAAAGATAAAAAAAAATAATAAGACGTCTTGTCTTACTTATTTTCTAGTAAAAAAATTGATTTTTATTGAGAAATATAAAGTTCAAAACGAACAAATAAATAAATAAATAAAGATAAGAGGAAAAAAAGTAGAATTAAACACATCAACATGAAGATAAAGAAATATAATACACTTAATTAATTAAAATTGATAAGGAATATTATTTAATTATCTTTTAGAAAAAAAAAATAAGATTAATAAGATGTCTCATCTAAATTAATCTCATCTTAAATTTAAGAAAAAAAATGAATGAATAAATAACACACTATTTATTAGTCTTGATTTTTTTATTTTTTTTATTTTTTTATGAAAGTGATTTTTTTTCTTAATTATTAAAAGGTTACTAAGAGAAAATAATAGGAAATCATGACCATAATAAAAATGGATAATTATGTATAGATATATATACTGAACTGTTCTTTACAGGGGGTGTAGAAGTATGCTTGTAGAACAACTCAAAATATACATATAAATGTGTTTTTGGATACAAAGCAATGTGCGTATAAATGCAAATACGGAGAGTCTTTGTATATTGAGGCGGAGTGCAATGTACTCTGAGGCGGTGTCACAGTCCGCCTGACGTGATCTACGTTGCCTTGACCCGATTGGGGGTGGTACCTGCAATCGTTCTCCGACGCTCAAATCAATATTTCAAAATACTTAGAGACTTAGAAAGACAATCAGAGAGAACTATGCAAGTAAGAGAGTGTAAGGTTCAGAGAATGGGAAAAGATCCCTTATACCTTTTCGAGAGAGGTTTATATACCTGTTACTGGTGCTCCATTATTGGTAGGACCCGCTCCTTGTCTTCAGGCATAATGCTGAAAAGGTAGTGGGTCCCTGCGCCGTTTACATGCACCATTATTGTAGTAGGTATCACAACTTGTCTGGAAAGCGTTAGTGCTTTAATATTTTATTGTTATTTCCCTTTATGCGTGACAGCGTGATTCCCATTATTAACCTCTCAAGACAGAGTCAATCTCGTGCCGGGGTTGTGAGTATGGGCTCGCTACGCAGTAGGGGAAATTCGGTATTCCGCCAATATTGAGCCTATGGCTTGGCAGAGTAACAACTTTGGCGAGGTTACATTCCTTGGCGGAGTAACATGCCTGGACGGAGTTACATTCTTTGGCGGGGTAACGTGCCTGGGCGGAGTTATGAGCCTTGGCGGCGTTACTTGCCCTGGCGGTCTGCACTCCGTATAGTATTTGTAGTGTATTTGAAGAGTACTTCTCTTTATTCAAAACGCTGATCTGGCAAGGCATTAAAGCCATGCTCTTGGGGGCCGGTGTTAGGACCGGATCATATGCCCCCTAGCTTGTTATAGTGACTGGCGGAGTCACTTTAATAAGCTATAACACTTAAGTTTAGCTTTTGTAGGCATGGGTTTAGGCGGTACTTGCTAATCCAGGTTTTGTGGACAAGTGCTTTCGTGCATTTATTAGCTGTCATCACTTAACACGCCTGTCATTAATGCACCTCGAAACCACGTTTTTTATACTTCAGTCTCCCATTGCCACGTATGCCCTCGTAACGATTGCCATTCCAATGATGGGACATAAATGCACGTGATGGCAATTGAGAACCGTTTTCGAGGTTATTACCATGGGCCTTGGATTTTGAAAACGTGGCCCATGAAATATCTGCCCTTAGATATATCTATTGGTTTCAGCAAAAAAGGAACCGTCAATGGGACAAATCCAACGGTTGTAAGCGCATATTTCAATTTTAGAACCGTTGATGAGATTTATCTAACGGCTGCAAACACATCTTCGAGATTTCTTATGATTCGCTTATTTCCCCCCAAGCCATGCCTATAAATAGGTAAACTTTCAGAAGGGAAATGTTTTGCTTCGTCTCTCACTTCGCATTTGTTTGCTGAAAAAGTTTTTGCTATTCTCTTGCGAGTTTCTTGGTGTTTGGAGTTCTTCTATCTTTTCAGAAGCTTAAGGTACTTGCTTCTTCCTCTTCTTTGCTTCTTCATTTCCATTGGGTTAGCTTTGTTTTCCCTTATTGTGTGTTCGTAAAAAGGAAGATGAGAGGAAAGAGGTCAGAGTCACGTTCTAGGGTTTCTGTTCGTCCCATGTTTTCTGACATTGAGAGTGGAGATGAGGCTTTTTATACTGGGAGGGACTCGACGTTTTATAGCAGCGTGGAGTACTTTAGTAATGCTGTACATTCATTTGTGTCAGGAGGTGTTTCCCATACACAAGTGCTGACTATGGCAGAATGTCGAAATGTTGTGTTGCATGGACTGGATTGGGAGAAGACACTCGAGAGTGACCCCTACTGTTGGGTTGAGGAAGATGTCAAGGATGCTTCCTCTCGACATGCGACAACAAGCGGAGGGGTAGTGGAGTTGCCTGTTCCGGTTTGGAAGGATGAGAAGTATGAGGATAGGTTCATCGTCCGTTCACCCAAGACGTATGAACGGGTTTGCCATCGTCCTCAGAATGATCGTACCATATATATGTACGATATTCTATTTACCCAGTTAGGGGTGCGCTTCCCATTGAATAAATTCCAGATGGGTGTGCTTAGGTTCTTGGACTGTGCCCCTTCTCAGCTGCATCCTAATGGTTGGGGAATAGTTCGCAGCTTTGAGGTGATGGCTGAACATTTGGGGTTTACGCCTATAGTGGCGTTGTTTTTCGCTTTCTGCCGCATTATGAGGAGAGTGAATATGAAAACCGGCGGCATGGGTTTTGTGACTCTCCGGGCGGAGCCAAAGATTTTGAACTTTAAGGCGTTTGCTGACTCCGCCAAGGAAGGCGGACTTCACTTCAGGATGAGTTTTGTGAAGGTATCCGTCAGGAAGGACAAACCTGTTTTTTGGCGGAATAAAGAGGGTGTTGATAGATTTCCAGTGGCATGGACGCATGAGCACTTTCTCTTAACCAAACGAGCGTATGAAGTTGAAGAGGGTGCTCTATCGGCGGCGTCTGTGGAAGTACTCCGAATGTTGAAGGAGTACAACTCCGTCCACAAGCTGATTCTTTGTCGAAGGCTGCTTGGGCGGGATGCTCAAGGATACTTGAGTAATATTACGAACAATTGCAATGTGATTGAGTATTACCTCTATCTTGCATTTTCTAATCGTATCCTCATATTGTTATTTCGCAGGAGAAATCGCTGAGTTCCCTGGGATGGAGCGTATCAAGCAGATGCAAATGAGCCGCAGGGAAATGAACGCGGAGAATAATGTGCAGCCCAGGAGGAGTCTGACTGCTGCCCTCACAAAGACCCTTCCTTTCCCTGCCTCCACCAACATAGTAACTTTTGAAGGTGGTGCAGGATCTTCAGCAGCTACTGTTGAAAGGCGTTCTAAAAAACGCCAAGAACCAGAAGCTGCTGAAGAAGAAGAAGAGGAAATAGACCTCCAGCCCTTGCAAAGAAGGAGGACCAAAAGCAAGAAGAGGGTTGAAGAAGGAGCATCAATTGATGCTGCTATTGATTTGGAGGAGACTCCGGAAGTACCTGTTGCGGGTACTTCTGCTGCTATGGGCGGAGTTGAAGGCATCCCCGAAGAAGATGTCGAGGGGGAGCAAGCGGAGGGATTCCAAGCCTCTTCTGACCAGGATACGGGGGACGAGGCAGGGAGAGTTCAAGTTTCCCCAGTCCGCCTGTCTGAGGATCCCGCCCTGAGCTTGACTAATCGAGGGACAGCCGTTTTTCCCATTGATGTGCCAGGGGAAACATCCAGGCGGTTTGTCTCTTTGCCTGAGGTGGGGTCTCGCTTGAATCCCTTTCTGTACTTTACAAATACGGGATCCCGCCAATCAGAGAGGCATGATCTAGAATTCATCCTCCGCCCCGACATCGACTTTGATGAGATTCCGGAGGCTGCTGCAGCTGCGAGGTGGCACCTTGCAGAGATAGATGGTTTCTTGGCCTCTGTCCCCCGGATCGCTGACGTTGCTGCCGAGGCCAACATGTTTCAGGCGTCTTACCACGAGTCTGTGGAAAAGATTCGTAGCTTGGAACATGACAATGAGCAGCTGTCCGAGGTGATCAAGGCCAAGGACAAACACCTTGACACCGCCGATGCCAACACCAAGAAGCTGGAGGAGGAGCTGGCTCGGGTGAAAGCTGACAAAGCTTTGCTGGAGAAGCAAGTCTCCGGCCTAAAAGAGCAGAACACAAAACTGGGCGAGGAGGTGAGTGGCCTGACCCAGGTGAGGGCTGACAATAATCTGCTGAAACAACAGATTTCAGACTTAATTCAGCAGAAACAAAAATTGGGCGAGGATGCAAGTGAGCTCCAGCAGAGGTTGATTTTCCTTGAACTTGATAAAGCCACTGCTGAAGACGCCTGGGTGGCGGAGTTAGACCAAGCAGCTACTGCGTACACTAACCTTGAAAAACAGGTTGAAGTGTTGCAAGCTGAAAAAGCTACCTCTGATGCCGCCAATGAAAAGCTTGACAAGGAGTTACAATCCACGCTGGATGCGGCTGAGGCAGCGATTGATGATGCTTTCAGTATGGCTGTTCGTCAACTCCGTTATCGCAATCCAGGCGTTGCTCTGTCCACCACAGGCATTCATCCTTACTATGAATTCATCAATGGAGAATTGATGGTGCCTGTTCAAGGGGGTCATGCTCCTGCGCCCAGTGTTGAATATATCTTGGCGGACCTGCCTCCCTCTCAAAGTTTAAGCAAACCTGGTGAAGGTCAGGCCACCTCTGCCCAACAAGAAAGGATGCCGTCCGACCCTTAAAGACCAGCTCCAGAAACCCTTCGCAAGCTTTTATTTTTTGAATTTTGTTAATATTGCCTTGTTCCAGGATAGGCTCTGGATTTTTATTAATATTGGCAATATTCAATAAAACATATTTCCTGCAAATGTATACTTGTTCATAGATGTAGTGTTTAAGTCCGTCGTATTTATGCCTTGTATAATGATATTGAGAAAGCGGAATATTCATCTGAGGACTTAATGAAATATGACTAAGTAAAACGAGATGGAATAGCCTTTTTGCAATTCTGGTAAAGTAAAATTCAGTGAGGAGGCGAAGTAGCCTCTTAGGAATTTCAATGAAACAAATTCAGTAATGGGGCGGAGTATCCTTTTTGAGAATTTAACTGAAGTAATTTCAATAATGAGGCGTAGTAACCTCTTGGGAATTTCATTGAAATGATTTTAATAGCGAGGCGTAGTAGCCTCTTAGGAATTTAAAAGGAATTAGATTCCGTAAGAAGGCGGTGTGGCCTCTTAGGAATTTAAAAGGAATTGGATTCTGTAAGAAGGCGGTGTGGCCTCTTAGGGATTTCAATGAGATTGGATTCCGTAAGAAGGCGGAATAGCCTTTTAGGAATCCCCAAGAAATAGATTCCGTAAGGAGGCGGTGTAGCCTCTTAGGAATTTTGATGAAACGGATTCCGTAAGAAGGCGGAGTAGCCTCTTAGGAATTTCAGTGAAACTAGATTCCGTAAGAAGGCGGAGTGGCCTCTTAGGAATTTCAATGAAGTTGATTCCGTAAGAAGGCGGAGTAGCCTCTTAGGAATTTCCATAAGTTGTATTCCGTAAGGAGGCGGAGTAGCCTCTTAGGAATTTCAGTGAAACTAGATTCCGTAAGAAGGCGGAGTAGCCCCTTAGGAATTTCTAAGGAATTGGATTCCGTAAGAAGGCGGAGTAGCCCCTTAGGAATTTTGATGAAGCACAATTTTACAAGTGTTGAATTTACTTGAACTTGTTGGGTAGTGCTTGAGTTTGTTACTCATATACTCCGTAAAACATTGTAGTTAGGCGGAGTCAAGCTTCGGATGGAGTGTTCATCCTTTTGAACTTGGATCGGAGTGTAATTCCTGATCAAATGAAAATTGTTGAATCCAGGATTGCTATGGTGCAGCATATAGCTGTGACACCGATTCATCCTGTAAGAAATTGGTTAAACTTTCGAGGCGGTATGGTGCAGCATATAGCTGTGACATCAATTCATCCTGCAAGAATTTGGTTAAACCTTCGAGGCGGTATGGTGCAGCATATAGCTGTGACACCAATTCATCCTGCAAGAAATTGGTTGGATTTTGGGGTTAGCGTGGTGCAGCATATAGCTGTGACACCAGCTCTTCCCACAAGAAGCCTGCAGGACCTTGGGGGTGAATTAGTGCAGCATATAGCTGTGACACTAGTTCATTCCATAGGCGGCCTGTAGGACCTTAGGGTCGGTATGGTGCAGCATATAGCTGAGACACCAATCCTTTCCCCCCAAGGAGTTTTCTGTACCTTAGGGTCGGTATGGTGCAGCATATAGCTGAGACACCAATCCTTTCCCCCCAAGGAGTTTTCTGTACCTTAGGGTCAGTATGGTGCAGCATATAGCTGAGACACCAATTCCCCAAGGAGTTTTTGTTGACTCCGTTTGTGAAGCGGCGTTGCATGTTGGTTGATCTTTATGGAATAAAGAGTTATGCGTTTGTGCTTCAATTTTAGAGTCGTTGTTTTATCTGCATGGGAACAAATTCTGCCATGGATAATCAGTTCAAAGTTAGAGTGAAGATTAAATGCAGGAAGGCATTTCATTGAGAATGGAATTACATAAAAGATTGAGTTGGGATATATCTTTTCGAAACCTTTTCAAGGAAAGCATACAAAGGAAGATCCTTGAGTTAGGAAGAAAAGATCATACCGTATTACCCAACTAACTGTAATATATGCGTAAATTCAAAATGTTCCATTTATTTCTGACCGGAGTACCATCCAAGTTTTCTAGGCGGTATGTACCCTTGCCCAAAACCTCGATGACTCGGTATGGACCTTCCCAATTTGGTGCCAATTTGCCTTGGTGCGCAAATTTGTTGCCAATGTTGGCCCTTCTCAGGACCAAATCTCCCTCTTTGAAACGGCGTTCGCACATGCGTGCATTATACCGTTTGGTGGCCTTTGCTTTGACAGCTTGATCTCTCACAAAGGCTTCCTCTCTCAACTCCGCCAAAACCTCCAATTCGTGTGCGAGGTTCTGTTGATTGGCTTCCTCATTGAAATGGAGGACTCGAGCTGAAGGAGCTGTTAATTCTATGGGAATAACAGCCTCGACTCCATATGTTAGCCGATACGGAGATTCATTTGTGGTGGAGTGTGGGGTAGTTCTATATGCCCATAAAACATGGCATAACTGATTTGCCCAATCTCCCTTTGCCTCACCAAGGCGTTTTTTGAGGCCCTTCAAGATTTCTCTGTTGGCGACCTCTGCTTGTCCATTGGTTTGAGGGTGTTCCACAGAAGAGAAAATCTGCGTGATGCTGAGATTTTCTAAGAGTTCAGTGAACTTGCGATCTGTGAACTGGGTGCCATTATCAGTGACTATGCGTTCAGGGACTCCGAAACGTGCAATGATATTCTCATAAACGAATCTTCGAGTCCTGGCTGACGTTATGTGCACCACTGCCTCTGCCTCAATCCATTTGGTGAAATAATCAACACCAACTATCAAGTATTTGATACCGCCGGGCGCAGTTGGGAATGGACCTAGAATATCCATGCCCCATTGATAGAAAGGCCAGGGCGTTATTGATGATGACATTTCCTCGGCTGGAGTATGGTGAAAATTCGCGAATCGTTGACATTGATCGCATTTTTGAACATATGAGGCAGCGTCTTGCTTCATAGTGGGCCACCAATACCCCGCCCTGAGTATTTTTCTCACTAAACTCCGTACCCCTGGATGATGTCCACACTGCCCTTCATGGACTTCTTCCAAAACAGCTGGCACCTCGTTTTCATTTATGCAAATTAAGTATGGGACAGATATTCCTCGGCGGTATAGCTGCCCATCCAGGAGTGTATAATAGGGTGCCTCCCTCCTTAGCTTCTTTCGCTCAAGATCATCCGTGGGTAATTGTCCATTAACAAGATAACGAACTATTGGTGTTACCCAGGAGTTGTCATCAACGGGGCGACTTTTAATCATATGAATTGAAGAGGGAAGGGATATACTTGGCTCCGCCAGAGTACTCTGTACAACCGTGGTTGTGCACCCCGCCTTCTTTGTGCTGGCTAACCTGGACAGGATATCAGCACGTGTATTTTCTTCGCGAGGTACATGCTTGAAAGTTACTTCATCGAAGCGCTATTTCAACTCATTGACGCAGTCCAGATATTGTTGCAGTAGAGGTTCTTTAGCCTGATACTCACCAAGAATTTGTGAGATGACTAGTTGAGAATCACTGCATAGGGTGACAGTTTTGGCCCCAATATCTTGTGCTGCTCTGAGTCCGGCTAAGCAGGCTTCATACTCCGCCTGATTGTTAGACGTAGTGAAGGTAAAGTGCAATGAAATTTCAAGATGTACCCCGTCATCACTTTCTATAACGATTCCTGCCCCACATCCTTTGCTGTTTGAAGACCCATCGACGTATACTGTCCAGTGTGAATGATCTGCATCTGGGCTAGAGCCTGTTAATTCAACTACGAAATCTGCTAGGACTTGTGCCTTAATAGCAGTTCTTGGTTCGTAGGATATGTCGAATTCAGAGAGCTCTATGGCCCATTTGATCATCCTTCCTGCCAAGTCTGGCTTGAACAATATAGTACGGAGTGGCAAGTCTGTGCGAATCAGGATGGGATGTGCATGGAAATATGGTCTTAGACGTCGCGAGGCCCAAACAACTGCAAGTGCTGCCTTTTCAATCTTCTGATAACGACACTCTGCACCATGCAATGTTTTACCAGTGAAGTACACCGGTCGTTGGCCTTCGACTGTTTCTTTGACCAGGGCCACTGCCAGCGCTTCATCTGAAACAGACAAATAAACGATGAGTTGCTCACCTGGGCTTGGTTTTACCAGGATTGGAGGGCTGGCTAAGACATTTTTCAAGCTCTGGAAGGCCGCCTCTTGCTCTGGGCCCCAATTGAATTTCTCATCCTTCTTCAGCATCTTGTATAAGGGGAGAGAGCGATGAGCCATTTTTGGCATGAATCGTGCTAGAGCAGCGATTTTGCCATTGAGGGATTGTACCTCTTTCAATGTTTTGGGGCTCTGCAACTCTTGTATCACACGACACTTGTCAGGATTAGCTTCTATGCCTCTTTGCGTTAACATGAAACCCAAAAATCTTCCTCCAGGTACAGCAAATGTACATTTTAGTGGGTTGAGTCTCATGTTGTATTGCTGCAAGCGTTGAAAAATGAGGCGTAGGTCTTCAACATGGTCTCCTCCCTCTGGAGTCTTGGCGATGATATCATCAATATAAACCTCCACCAGCTTTGTGTGCATGCCCTCAAAGACCTTGTTGATCATACGCTGGTAGGTGGCCCCAGCGTTCTTCAGCCCAAATGGCATGACATTGTAGCAAAAGACTCCTCTGTCGTTGATAAATGCTGTTTTCTCCTGATCATCCTCGCACATTGGAATTTGGTTGTATCCGGAGTAAGCATCCATGAAGGATAGATACTTGTATCCTGATGAATCGTCAACCAGTCTGTCAATGTTGGGGAGAGGATAAGGATCTTTGGGACAACATTTATTCAAATCCACGTAGTCTATGCACATGCGCCATTTGCCATTGGCTTTCTGCACCATAACCACGTTGGACAGCCAAGAAGAGTAACAGAGTTCCCTGATGAACCCCGCCTTAAGGAGCTCTTCGGTTTGTTCGCAAGCAGCATTTTGCTTAGCAGGACCCATACGCCGTTTCTTTTGTGCCACTGGCTTAGTTTCAGGATACACCGCCAGGCGGTGGCAACAGAAGTTAGGATCCATACCAGGCATGTCTGCGGCTGTCCAGGCAAAAATTTCCTTGTACTCATGGAGGAGTGCAATCAGTCTTGCTTCCATGTTAGGCTCCAATTTGTCATTGATGTTAGTGATTTGCTTCGGGGTGCTGCCCAGAACAATAGGCTTGGAACCACCATCAGGAGTTGGTTTCAAAGGGTTCAGTGGGTCTATAGAAGACTCCGCCCTGGGATCAAGATCCACCAAGTTGACGGATGCCGCCGCACTGTTTCCTTCGTTCAATTTTCTTTTCTTAGACATGGTTTCAAGTTTCACCATGTTAAGACTTAAATTGTAACAATAACGAGCCATCTCCTGATCACCCCTGACAGATGAGACTTGATTATCTTTATCGATGAACTTGATTAACAAGTGGGGAGTTGAAACGATGGCTTCCATGGCATTCAGAGTAGGCCGCCCAATGATGCCATTGTATGGGGATTTAACATCAATGACAAGAACCCTGGATTTCACAGTCCTTGCTCCAGGTTCACCATCGAAGTTAATCCTTGTGTCCAAGTAGCCTTTAGTAGGCTGTTTGGCGCCATTAAAAGCTGTAAGGTCCTGTGTGTAAGGCTGCAGATCAACGTCAGTCAGTCCCATGCGTTTAAAACAGTCATAAAAAATAACGTCGCAGGAACTTCCCTGATCGACTAGGATGCGTTTTACATCCATATTAGCGATCACCGCAATGATCACTACCGCATCATCTCCCTCAGGAATGGTTGGGCCAAAATCATCATCTGTGAAAGTTATAGGCGGAGTCTTAACTCCGTCCCTGAATGGGAGATATTCTTTGTTCTTGCCCTGCACAGATAAGATCATACGATGATGATTTTTTCGGGCGGTGTTTGAGGGTCCGCCTCCTGCGAAGCCTCCAGCAATCATGTCCACCACCTGCCTTTTACCTCGTGACCTAGGTTTAGGGCTCGGTTCTCATTGGGCGGACTCCAGAACATTGCCTTTTTGTTTCTCTGACACCGCCGTACGTTTTGGTTCCCGAGTACTATCGGGATCCGGAGAACGATCACGATGTCGTTTTTCAAACTTCTCAGGCTCATCATGAGATTTGCCTTTGAACAAGTAATGTTTCAGTTTACCTTCACGAATGAGCACCTCAATGGTATTTTTGAGTTGCTTGCATTCTTCTGTGGTGTGGCCAACTGACTCATGGAATTCACAATATTTCTTTGGGTTTCCCCCGCGCCTGATTGGGGGTGGACGTTGAATTCCATAAACATTGAGGGTGGTCCATCCTATCTCACGCAAGATTTGCTCGCAAGGTGTGTTCAGTGGTGCATAGTGAGCAAAATTGAATACACGTCTGTCTTGCTGTTTGAAAGGTTGGTTCCCTACATTGTCCCTTTGGTGGGACTTGTCATTTTTCAACAACTTCTCTTTCCCTTTGTCATGAGGTGGAGTTGCAGGGGATGGTTTACTGCGAGATGCAGTGGCTTCCAAATGCATCTCGATACCCACGTACTTGGACGCCTTCCTGCGAAATTCCTCCATCGTGGTTGGAGGTCCCTTTGCCAAAGACAAAGCGAAAGGTGACTTTGGTTGCAGAGCTTCTATGAGAATATGCAACTGGATTGCCTCAGTCAGATCAGGGACCATGGCTGCCTCCTTGTAAAATCTCTTAAGGAAATCCTTCAGAGATTCTTTGTCGCCTTGTTTGATCTGAGCCAAGGTATGAGAGGTTCTGGGTGCATCCCTGGAGATCACGAAGTGGCTTCCAAAAGCTGAGGCCAGCTCCTCCCACGAATCAATGGAACCTGAAGGTAAGCTCTTGAACCAACTAAGAGCTTCGCCTGTAAGGGTTCTGGGGAACATTCTGCACATGACATCCTCCTCAGCTCCTAGAAACATGGCCTCGTAGATGTAAGCATCTAAATGCTTAGAGGGATCTGTTTCCCCAGTATATTTTCCTATAGAAATGGGCTGCATAGTTTGCAAATGTCTGGGTACAAGTGCATTCATGAGCCTTTTAGAAAATGGGATACTCATCTTATATCCTGAGGGGGATGCATTTGAGCCTGTTCTCCTTCCTTCTTGATGCTGAGCATTCACCAGGGGGAGGCTTCGTTGCTCCTCCATGTATGTAGGAATACGAGAGTAGTGAGGAGTACTTGATTCCTCTTGCATATGTGGTTCATGATGTGGCTGTCTTGCGGGACCAGCTTTTTCATGAACTGTGTTTGCTTTTTCACGACGAAGTTCCGCAAGTTCTTCTCTCAACATTCGAATCATGTCATCTCTTGGATCTGGAGAATTAGCTTGCACTGCTTTTTTCTGAGCATCTTCGTCGAAGTTAAGACGTCTGGGATTGCATGGAGGAGAATCCTCGTTCTGCATCTCTGGTCCTTGTCTCTCCATTGATGACGAAGATTGATCAAAGATTGTGGGATTACCAAGTTTACAGGTCCCACTGGGCGTGCCAATGAACTGTTCTTTACAGGGGGTGTAGAAGTATGCTTGTAGAACAACTCAAAATATACATATAAATGTGTTTTTGGATACAAAGCAATGTGCGTATAAATGCAAATACGGAGAGTCTTTGTATTGAGGCGGAGTGCAATGTACTCTGAGGCGGTGTCACAGTCCGCCTGACGTGATCTACGTTGCCTTGACCCGATTGGGGGTGGTACCTGCAATCGTTCTCCGACGCTCAAGTCAATATTTCAAAATACTTAGAGACTTAGAAAGACAATCAGAGAGAACTATGCAAGTAAGAGAGTGTAAGGTTCAGAGAATGGGAAAAGATCCCTTATACCTTTTCGAGAGAGGTTTATATACCTGTTACTGGTGCTCCATTATTGGTAGGACCCGCTCCTTGTCTTCAGGCATAATGCTGAAAAGGTAGTGGGTCCCTGCGCCGTTTACATGCACCATTATTGTAGTAGGTATCACAACTTGTCTGGAAAGTGTTAGTGCTTTAATATTTTATTGTTATTTCCCTTTATGCGTGACAGCGTGATTCCCATTATTAACCTCTCAAGACAGAGTCAATCTCGTGCCGGGGTTGTGAGTATGGGCTCGCTACGCAGTAGGGGAAATTTGGTATTCCGCCAATATTGAGCCTATGGCTTGGCGGAGTAACAACTTTGGCGAGGTTACATTCCTTGGCGGAGTAACATGCCTGGACGGAGTTACATTCTTTGGCGGGGTAACGTGCCTGGGCGGAGTTATGAGCCTTGGCGGCGTTACTTGCCCTGGCGGTCTGCACTCCGTATAGTATTTGTAGTGTATTTGAAGAGTACTTCTCTTTATTCAAAACGCTGATCTGGCAAGGCATTAAAGTCATGCTCTTGGGGGCCGGTGTTAGGACCGGATCATATACATATACACATTTATAAACTATTAAAAATGGTCAAACGTAAATAAATAAATAGAAAGTATAGAAAAATAAATAAATAAAAAAGGGGCACAAAGATAAATAACTAAAAATAAAGGTACAGAGAATAAATAATAATAATAATAAAATAAAAAAATAAAGGTACAAAAAAATAAATAAAAGTTCAAAAAATAAAAATAAAAATAAAAATAAATAGACATAACCATAAATACATAAAAATAAAAGAGTAGAAAAATAAATACATAAAATAAAGGGGTAGAAAAATAAATAATAAAAAAATAAAGGAGCAGAAAAGTAAATAACAAAAATAAATGGGCAGAAAAGTAAATAATAAAAATAAAGGGACAGAAAAGTAAATATATGAAAATAAAGGGACAGAAATGTAAATAACAAAAATAAAGGGGTAGAAAAGTAAATACATGAAAATAAAGGGGTAGAAAAGTAAATAACAAAAATAAAGGGCCAGGAAAGTAAATACATGAAAATAAAGGGGTAGAAATATAAATAACAAAAATAAAGGGGTAGAAAAGTAAATACATGAAAATAAAGGGACGGAAATGTAAATAACAAAAATAAAGGGGCAGAAAAGTAAATACATGAAAATAAAATGGCAGAAAAGTAAATAACAAAAATAAAAGGACGGGAAAGTAAATAAATAAAATAAAAGGGTATAAAAATAAATAATAAAAATGTAAAAAAAATAAACTAATAATTGCAGAAATATAAAATGCGGATAAGTAAAGTGCAGAAAAATAAATTAACAATAATAAAAGTACAGAAAAGTAAATAAAGAGAAATAAAAGTGTAAAAAAATAAATAAATAAAGAAAATAAAGGTACAAATAAATAAATAAAGATGGAGATGCATAAAAATAAATAAATAGATAAATAACTGTAGAAAAATAAAGTGTAGGAAAATAAAGTGCTTGAATATAAATAAAGAAAAATAAAAGTGTAGAAAAATAAATAACAATTAAATAAAGACGAATAAATAAATGTAAATAAACAACCTTGTATTAATAAAAAATACCTTGGTACAAGATCAATTACAGAGAAACTAGAACGGAAGTCGGGAAATCAATTTTGTGTAGATTTCCTTTGCTTTTGGCTTTGTTTGGACTCGATTTGAAGGTATTTGGATACCGGTTACAACACTTGGACAATATTTTGGCTCACAAAAGCTCACATACTAATACAAAGTAGAGTGGTGCACTCATTTTCCTAACTAGGATTACACAACGTAATTTTTGAAAACCAAAACTTCTAAAAATTCTCACAAAAATTTAACACTATTTCCTCTCTTTTTCTCCTTCTTTCTCCAAAATGCCTCAATATCACCTTCTATTTATAGAAGAAATTTGGCATTGGATCCTCCATAAAAGACATCACTTTTCTACTTTTTCAATTTGTCTAAATTTGATATCAATTTCCCCAATTTTCTTTAATTATCCAACCAAACTGGGTCTCACCAATAATAAACCACCGTGACCTTTCTTTTCTTTTTTCCTTTTTTTCTTTTTTTTCTTTTTTTTTAAATTTTCATTTTTTTTAACTTTTTTTTTGGACCCTTTTTGTTTTTTGGCCCATTTTTTATTTTTTTGGGCTTTTTTTTTCAGATTTTTTTTTGGGCCCATTTTTTTTCTTTTTTTTAGCCCCCTTTTTTATTTGATTTTTTATTATTATTATTACTATTTTCTTTTTTATTTATTATTATTATTTTTTTGGTTTTTTTTATTATTTATTTTTTTTCTTCTTTTTTCTTTTTTTTTCTTTTTTTCTTTTTTTTGGCCCATTTTTATTTTTTATTTTTTTGTTTGTATTTTTTTTGTTTGTATTATTTTTTGGGCCTTTTATTTAAAAATACAAATGGAAGCTTAAATTATTTATTACATATATGGAAATATATAAAATATCCAATAAATATAAATTACTACCCATACTATAAGGAGTAAAAAGGTAGTCACAAAACATCGTCTTCCCTCCCTTATTCTTTCCTCTTGGCTTCGGCATCCATCAGCCATTGCTTGAGAGAAATGAAGAGAATTGATGAAATGAGAGGTGTGGTAGGAAATAAAGAGGGATTGGGTATTTATAGAAATGGGGAAGGGTTACTATTCCAATGGTCACTATGCAATTTTTAATAATATTTTTTTAAAAAATATGATCCGGGGTGGCAATTTGGACTGGATGAGGTTCTAAGCATTGTACCACGTCACCAATGAGAACTGATAAGTCATAACCGGGGTCTGAAATCATTGGTCAATTATAGATATTTCTCTTCACCTCGGTTAAATATTAAGCATTGGGGGATCTCCTGCAGGTTTACCTCCGGTGTGTCTTGAAGTTCGAGTACGGATTAACACATCAGTTTTAACTTGAAGAACCTCGGATTCCCTTCGAACTGAGGTATAAAATACCGTACTCCACTGAGGCTGTACGAGCTTAGAACTAATGAGGTAACACCGGTCATGAAACCGTGCTAGGACCCCGGTTAATGCAGTCAACATTGACTCCGAATTCTAGGACAAATAAACTCTTTTTTTCTTTTTTTTCATATTTTAATATATATTGCCGGACAAAAATAGGTGTTCACAGATGCCCCTCTTTACTTCTTTTCATGAAAGAATATGAGACATATTCATATTATTGATGTGAAAAGAAAGTAAAGACGTGAACACCACTAAGAATACTCGACAACTTTTGATAAGAAGTAAATAGCCGAATGGTGTTGTCCCAATGCTAGACAGTTTAAGGAGAGGCACTTGGAACATGACAGGAAGATAAACGGCATAACCTAGGGGTTAATACCTGAAGCTTTGGAAAAATATGAAGTTGTCTTGACATTTCGAGGAGCCTAAGAATGGGTATTTGAGGCTTCGACACAAAATAGATGACAGGGGGATGCCCCTGAATGATTTTGATTGAGATAGCCTAGGGAAGAATACCTGAGGCTTTGTCATGAAAATAAATGACTGGGTGGATGTCCCTGATTTGATTTTGATTATGATAGCCTAAGGAAGAATACCCGAGGCTTTGACATGAAACTAAATGACTGGGGGATGCCCCTGATTTGATTTTGATTGAGATAGCCTAAGGAAGAATACCTGAGGCTTTGACATGAAACTAAATGAATAGGGAGATGCCCCTGATTTGATTTAATAGCCTAGGAATGAATACCTGAGGCTTTGACATGAAAACAAATGACTGGGGGATGCCCCTGATTTTTTTTAGTAGCCTAGGAATGGATACCTGAGGCTTTGACATGAAAATAGATGACTGGGGGATGCCCCTGATTTGTTTTAGTAGCCTAGGAATGGATACCTGAGGCTTTGACATGAAAATAAATGACTGGGGAAATGCCCCTGAGTTGATTTGGTAGCCTAGGAATGGATACCTGAGGCTTTGACATGAAGTAAGACTTAAGGGAAATATCTCTAACATAATGACTTATGATGGAGAATTATATGAGATCTATGCTCAAGAAGAATGTGTCTGAGATTGACTTTTCTGACTTAGTGAGGGTTCCGAGTGAATACAAGGATTGCATTTTCACATCTTAGTAAACCATCCCTACTAGAGTTAGGTGATAGGCTGAAACTGTTGATCTCGACTCTTCATGGGGAATATTTGTCCTTGTTGTAACCTCAACCCTGCATAGAAGAAATAATCAAGTGGAAAACCAAAGGTTAAAGATCTTGTTTCCTCCAGGTGACTACCTTAATCCTTATGAGACTTGTTATTACTCATGGCAGAGCGGAATATCCTGATTACCAAGGTCTGTGTAATTGGGAAGTATCAAGCTTGTTTGAGATTAAAAATATGCTTTTCATGATTTTTTTTTAAATATTTTTCACAAAATGCATGCAAATGAAACCTGACAAGACAAGGATTGGAACTGAAATTGAGAATTCCATATATTTACTTGGGAAAATTACAAGTTTACATCATAATTTTTAATCCAAACTTTTAGAGGACATAAAGACTACCCTATCCCTTTAGAGTATGCTCAAGCATAATACTTCTTGACTGCATCTGAATTGACTGGGAAAGATAACTCCTCACCATCCATGTTCGTCAAAATCAAAGCTCCTCCAGAAAATGCTCTCTTTACGACGAATGGTCCTTCATAATTTGGCTTCCATTTGCCTTGGTGATCATTTTGATTCGGCAAGATTTTCTTCAGTACCAAATCACCTTCATGAAATTGACGAGGTCGTACTTTTTTTTCGTATGCCTTCTTTATACGCTTTTGGTATAACTGCCCATGACAGAGAGCGGTTAACCTTTTCCCATCAATTAAATTTAAAGTAAATACATGATGAATTTTAAATATCGGTAAGCAAAGATAAACCTTTCTTTTAGAATGTCTTTTTCTAAAGTACTAAGTTAGAAGAAAAATGCAAATTCAACATGAGATTTATTCATTGATCAACAAGTTCTGATACATTATTTGTTACAACAACTCAAAATCAATTTTCTCTCGCTTTAGCAATCCAGACACTCATTTTATCCAATCGCCCCTTGTAGTATTGGATGAATGTTGCAATTTCCTCCGGTGTAGAAAGCGGATTCATCATTGCTTCAGCCTTCTTCAATAGATGAGGAATATCTCCAAGTGTTCCATTAGCAAGACCGGCTAGATTAGAAAAATGGTCTCTCCAAGAATAGACAAGACTTTCCAACTCAACCCTTTCTAGGGTCATTAAACGTATAATCTCTTCATATCTATCCTTGTCTTCCATGGCTTGCCATTTTTCTTCATTTATTTCACGTTCGTAAGCACTGGCGACATCTCTGACTTGTTGTTCCAGTTCATCAATTCGTGCTTGCATAAGGTTCTTTTCAACTTGAGCTTCTTCTTTTGTCTTGGCTAGAATTCCTTGTAACCGCCCTTTGTCAGCCAATATATCGTCCTTTTGTTTCTCTTTGGTCTTCAATTGGCTGTTCGCTGTTTGGAGGCATTGATCTAATTGCATCATATGTTCTCTTTCAATTCGCCGCTTCTTACCCATGTCTTCAAAGGCATTTTCCAATTCACACCTTTTTCTCTTAAGGGAAGCATTGTCTTGTTGAATTTTGATTAAATCATCCTCCAAAGCTTGATTTTTCTTTGTCATTTCAGCCAACTTACTCCTCAAATTTTCAATCTCTTTACTTTCATCAGGAGCTAGATTTCTCACATGAGCACCATGATCTTTGAAGGGTAATTTGACAATGGCTACCCTATTTGAAATCCACTGGTGGTAACTTTCTTTTGCAGCATAACTTCGGACACCCAATTCTTTTCCTTTCCTATGGACCTTGCCCCAAGCATCAATGACAGTTTGAATAACAGGAGCACTATTTCCCTCAATATAATAATGAAGAAAAGGTGTTACTATTTCTTCTTCTGGAGGCTGTATCATAGGATAAGCAAGTTGTCTTTTTGCAATGCTAGGATTATAATTGATGCATCCTTGAGTTCCCATGAGAGGCACATTCGGAAATTTTCCGCAGCAGTAAATAATGGAATCCATGTTCATCCACTGAGGGTACTACCAAATCATGCTAGCAGATAATCCTGCCAGATGTCCTGCCCACTCCCTATTAGTCTTCTTGGTTAATCTAAGGAGCTTCAAATCAGAGATAGGACATTCAACCTTGCCAACTTGATTGAAGACATGAGAAGTAAGCCATACATACAAGGCGGGTAGACAACAGACGATCTTCTTCCCATTCCGGTTGTGACAAGAATCCATTGTACAATAGATATCAGCTAAGACAGCAGTCATGGAACTTTCACCCCTAAGCTTTCTAGCTAGGAAAACATCAATTGCCTTGAAATCAATATAATTATCAAGGCTTGGGAAAAGGATCACACCATAAATGGCCAACGCCAAAATGTCAACAAACATGTCCCATTCTCCGTTCCCTGCCTGACTGAGGAGTTGTTGCTCAAAAAAGCTTAGTGCGAATCCTGAAGTTTGGTTCCTGTTTAATTGAGCCTTCTTAAGCATTTCAGGATCCATCTTGAGAATGCGAGCTACACTGAAGATTGAAGCATGATGTTTAGTTCGACGATAAGGTTTCAAATCTTCTAATGGCAAGCCAAATATCTGTTCAAACTCCTCCAAAGTAGGAGCTAACTGGAAGTCTTTGAATGTAAAACAGCGGAGAGGAGGATCATAAAACTGAGCTAGAGCAGTAAGGGCCCCTTCTTGCACTTCGACCTCTAAGAATTTTAGGATCTTTCCATACTTCCTTGTAAAGGTCATTTTCTGAGTAATATCCATCCTTTTGCTTAAGGACAACAGATTACTAGTATTTGATCTGATGACTTTGAGGTGTAACAAATTTTTTAGACCAGTTGTGTTCACTTCTTGATCTCTTGATCTCATGTTAAATTCCATTTTTAGTGATACTTACCGATGTTTAAATTTCACCTTTATCAAAAGAAATAAATGAATCAGATTAACAAAGAAAACAATTTGATAAATATCCTCACATAAGAGTGTGATAATATTTATCATGACTTAAGTATAGAAAATATACATTTTTGATTTTTTTTAAAAAAAAACTTTGTGCAAATGAATAAAAGATAAAAGGAATGTCTGCCCAATTGTGTCTTAGACAAGGTAACCACCTAATTGGCTCTAAGGCTATTTAATCGTGTTTCTTCAAAAGGTGATTGTTCTAATTGGTTCTAAGAAGGTCACCGGAGCTCTGATCTTTAGCTATGAGTCTTATGCAAAAAGTAGGGAATCCTACTTAGTGCGGACATCATAACTAAGATAACACCCCGGCTGAGATTTTCACGCGAATCATGATAGGACGTCTCGTCCTAAATGACACCGCTAATAATCTCCCCTAGCCTATGTCTTTTGCGGGGCCCAGGAATAGGGTCCCTTCTAATAGTGTGTGCATTATGATAAATGTGAAGTGTGTGGGGCATTCATACCTGGACTTTTACCCATTCTTCACAATGAACAAACACAAGGCAAAATAAATATAACATGTCTTCTACCCCATGGTTCTAAATTAAGGCAATAAAGAAGTAAAAAAAATAAATAATAATATACAATCTAAAATTAATGGGAGATTAAAAGAACAACGAGAATAACATAACAAATAAATATAAATGATGAAATAATTAACAATCAACAAAACACACAAGATCAATTATAACGGGCTTGACTCTCAAAATATCCCCAGTGGAGTCGTCATCTGTCGCGACCGGGGTCTCGGCGCGCGACGCGGACTGGTTAAAGACAAATAAAAGAAAATTGAAACGGTATTGAAATGAGGCTCTTTGGGAAGCCTAAAAAAAATAAAGGGTTCAAGGAGTCGCCACTAATATTTATTAAGGAAAATATTAGGAAAACCTTTAAACAGCACTGATTTTTTTTTTTGAAAAAAATATGAGATTCTGTTTAGTCTGGGAGTCGAATTACAGGAGGGGAAGGTATTAGCACCCCACACTGTCCGTAAAAAAACGGTTACCCAAATTGATCATGCATAATTTCAAAAATGATTATCAAGTATTTCATCCTTCATAAAACAATCATAAATAACATACACAATAAAAAAAATATAAATATGAATAAAACAAAGATAATAATAAAATACATCTCCTAAGTTTGTTATTTTTAGTTCTAAGAAAATAAATAAACAAATGATTAAAAGACCATAAAAATAAAAAGATAAAAAAAACAATAAGACGTCTTGTCTTACTTATTTTCTAGTAAAAAAAATTGATTTTTATTGAGAAATATAAAGTTCAAAATGAACAAATAAATAAATAAATAAAGATAAGAGGAAAAAAAATAGAATTAAACACATCAACATGAAGATAAAGAAATATAATACACTTAATTAATTAAAATTGACAAGGAATATTATTTAATTATCTTTTAGAAAAAAAATAAGATTAATAAGATGTCTCATCTAAATTAATCTCATCTTAAATTTAAGAAAAAAAATGAATGAATAAATAACACACTATTTATTAGTCTTGATTTTTTTATTTTATTTATTTTTTTATGAAAGTGATTTTTTTTCTTAATTATTAAAAGGTTACTAAGAGAAAATAATAGGAAATCATGACCATAATAAAAATGGATAATTATGTATAGATATATATACATATACATATTTATAAACTATTAAAAATAGTCAAACGTAAATAAATAAATAGAAAGTATAGAAAAATAAATAAATAAAAAAGGGGCACAAAGATAAATAACTAAAAATAAAGGTACAGAGAATAAATAATAATAATGAAAAAATAAAAAAATAAAGGTACAGAAAAATAAATAAAAGTTCAAAAAATAAAAATAAAAATAAAAATAAATAGACATAACCATAAATACATAAAAATAAAAGAATAGAAAAATAAATATATAAAATAAAGGGGCAGAAAAATAAATAATAAAAAATAAAAGAGCAAAAAAGTAAATAACAAAAATAAAGGGGCAGAAAAGTAAATAACAAAAATAAAGGGACAGAAAGTAAATACATGAAAATAAAAGGGCAGAAATGTAAATAACAAAAATAAAGGGGTAGAAAAGTAAATATATGAAAATAAAAGGGCAAAAAAGTAAATAACAAAAATAAAGGGGCAGGAAAGTAAATACATGAAAATAAAGGGGTAGAAATGTAAATAACAAAAATAAAGGGGTAGAAAAGTAAATACATGAAAATAAAGGGACAGAAATGTAAATAAGAAAAATAAAGGGGCAGAAAAGTAAATACATGAAAATAAAATGGCAGAAAAGTAAATAACAAAAATAAAAGGACGGGAAAGTAAATAAATAAAATAAAAGGGTATAAAAATAAATAAATAAAGATAAAAATGTAAAAAATAAAAAAATAAAAAAAATAAACTAATAATTGCAGAAATATAAAGTGCGGATAAGTAAAGTGCAGAAAAATAAATTAACAATAATAAAAGTACAGAAAAGTAAATAAAGAGAAATAAAAGTGTAAAAAAAATAAATAAAGAAAGAAAATAAAGGTACAAATAAATAAATAAAGATGGAGATGCATAAAAATAAATAAATAGATAAATAACTGTAGAAAAATAAAGTGCAGGAAAATAAAGTGCTTGAATATAAATAAAGAAAAATAAAAGTACAGAAAAATAAATAACAATTAAATAAAGACGAATAAATAAATGTAAATAAACAACCTTGTATTAATAAAAAATACCTTGGTACAAGATCAATTACAGAGAAACTAGAACAGAAGTCGGGAAATCAATTTTGTGTAGATTTCCTTTGCTTTTGGCTTTGTTTGGACTTGATTTGAAGGTATTTGGATACCGGTTACAACACTTGGACAGTATTTTGGCTCACAAAAACTCACATACTAATACAAACTAGAGTGGTGCACTCATTTTCCTAACTAGGATTACACAACATAATTTTTGAAAACCAAAACTTCTAAAAATTCTCACAAAAATTTAACATTATTTCCTCTCTTTTTCTCCTTCTTTCTCCAAAATGCCTCAATATCACCTTCTATTTATAGAAGAAATTTGGCATTGGATCCTCCATAAATGACATCACTTTTCTACTTTTTCAATTTGTCCAAATTTGATGTCAATTTCCCCAATTTTCTTCAATTATCCAACCAAACTGGGTCCTACCAATAATAAACCACCGTGACCTTTCTTTTCTTTTTTCCTTTTTCTTCTTTTTTTTTAATTTTCATTTTTTTTAAATTTTTTTTTTGGACCCTTTTTGTTTTTTGCCCATTTTTTGATTTTTTTTGGGCTTTTTTTTTGTTTGGGCCCATTTTTTTCTTTTTTTGGCCCTTTTTTATTTGATTTTTTTTATTATTACTATTTTCGTTTTTATTTATTATTATTATTATTTTGGTTTTTTTTGTTTTTTTGTTTTTTATTATTTATTATTTTTTCTTTTTTTTTCTTCTTTTCTTCTTTTTTTTGGCCTATTTTTATTTTTTATTTTTTTGTTTGTATTTTTTTTTGGGCCTTTTATTTAAAAATACAAATGGAAGCTTAAATTATTTATTACATATATGTAAATATATAAAATATCCAATAAATATAAATTACTACCCACACTATAAGGAGTAAAAAAGTAGTCACAAAACATCGTCTTCCCTCCCTTATTCTTTCCTCTTGGCTTCGGCATCCATCAGCCATTGCTTGAGAGAAATGAAGAGAATTGATGAAATGGGAGGTGTGGTAGGAAATGAAGAGGGATTGGGTATTTATAGAAATGGGGAAGGGTTACTATTCTAACGGTCACTATGTAATTTTTAATAATATATTTTTTTTTAAATATGATCCGGGGTGGCAATCTGGACTGGACGAGGTTCTAAGCATTGTACCACGTCACCAATGAGAACTGATAAGTCATAACCGGGGTCTGAAATCATTGGTCAACTATGGACATTTCTCTTCACCTCGGTTAAATACTAAGCATTGGGGGATCTCCTGCAGGTTTACCTCCGGTGTGTCTTGAAGTTCGAGTACGGATTAACACATCAGTTTTAACTTGAAGAACCTCGGATTCCCTTCGAACTGAGGTGTAAAATACCGTACTCCACTGAGGCTGTACGAGCTTAGAACTAATGAGGTAACACCGGTCATGAAACCGTGCTAGGACCCCGGTTAATGCAGTCAATATTGACTCCGGATTCTAGGACAAATAAACTCTTTTTTTCTTTTTTTTCATATTTTAATATATATTGCCGGACAAAAATAGGTGTTCACAGTGAGGTCCTCCACTTGTCATTTCTCCCGTCTTATGAATGGGTTCACAACTTTTGGTTATTCTATCCTTATGATCCTCTTCAAAGATCCTACAGCGATTTACCAATACAGAAAATTCACGGATTTCCTGTATTCGTATAGCTTCCTTAATTTCTGGCCATAATTCATTTACAAACTTTGCACACCGATCACCTTCATTAATAGCATCATTATAATGAGAATGAAAACGAGATAGCTCTTCAAACCTGGATGCGTACTCTCCAACGGTCATATTTCCTTGGGTTAGCGACAGGAATTCAAATTGTTTTTTTCTCTTTAACATCAGCTGGAAAGTATTTCTCTAGAAACATATCCTTGAAATAATCCCAAGTGATCTCCATGTCATTGACTTCGAATTGTCTATGCATGCTATCCCACCAATGTTCGGCATCTCAGATAAGGCATAAGTAGCGAAGACTACCTTATCAGCTTCATTACATTGCAATGCTCGAAAGATCTTCTTTATCTCTCGAATCCATGTTTGTGCTCCATCAGGGTTATATCCTCC
This sequence comes from Clitoria ternatea, assembly GCA_037962975.1. Taxonomy (NCBI): domain Eukaryota; kingdom Viridiplantae; phylum Streptophyta; class Magnoliopsida; order Fabales; family Fabaceae; genus Clitoria; species Clitoria ternatea. Next base: position 294,423,637 of record CM075669.1, read on the forward strand.
CTTGAAACGAGGTGGATTGCGCTTTTCGAATAGGTCTAGCCTTCTCAACGCATCGTTACCTTGACCTTCACGTGCTCCCATTGCATTGATTAAGCGTTCTACAACTCCAGCAAGATCGTTTCCAGCCATTAGTTTCCTGTTTTACAGTAACTGAGATTTGTCACATCGATCACAGTTACTACCAAGTCAGATATTCTATTCTCTATCACCTATACAGAGTTTACAGACAAAGCAAGATAGACCTTTTCCCCAGGCCTATTGGATTAACTGCTCTGATACCACTTTGTAACACCCTCTGTTACACTTTAATAAATTATAGAAAAATTCGTAATTTTTTTTAAAGATATGATTGTTAAAAAGAAACTATCGGAATAAATTACATACATTATTTCTGAAATACCTCATAAATATTATTAAAACTTTATAAAGTAATTATACATTCATCCAAAGAAAATAAACATTAAACATTATAAGAAAGAGAGGAAATTCCATGGCCCAGAAGCAGTTACTTATTAATATTATTTATTCTGGACCACGGTATTCATACCGAGCTCCCTTTCTAGAACGTGTTATATTTACTGCCGAGATTCTTCGATCCTTCCCTTTGAACCATCAATTTAGAATATATGAAACAAAAACACGGAGAAAGGGGTGAGAAACAGAATATAATATTCTCGAATAAGACATAAGCAACAAAGGGTTTTCACAAACTAATACATAATAATATCAGTCACAATCACATACACAATCAATTATGAATGCATGAATGTTATGCAATATCTTCATCATAACTTACCTATATATGTGAGCCCTTAAATTTTAATTTGCATTGGGCCAACTAGGAGTTTACACTGTTCTATAAGTCCGGATAATAATAATATGAACAGCTCAACTGGCATGGAAACACTTAAAGACTAGTTAGATTGAGAAAGTTTTTATTGTGAAAGTACCCGACACTAGGGAGCTACCCCAGGTCCCCTGAAGCACCCTTTCACACCCTCTCATCCCAAGGCTCGTAATTAAGTCTCCTCTAATGTATCCTCGGTTTCTATAATCCGCCCCCAGACAATATCATTTAATTTCACTTTAATGATTCATGATGCATGAACTACTCACGTATTTAGTTGGTTAAGGCTTTTAGAAACTCAATTATTAAATACCTTAAAGGTTTACAACATCATTTCAATAAACTGTACATTTTCTCAATTCTCTAAATTTCTGTCCCACAGAAATAAATTTGGTACAGTTTTCGAATCTCACTGAAATTGAGTTTCTAAGCCTTAAATATCTCAAAACTTTTTCATATAAAACTTTTACATAATCTTTCTCAAATTGAATCTTAACAAGATCAAATTCTCAATTATTTTCAAATATCTTTAGTTATCAAGTTGGAAAAATAAAATAATTTTCTTTTGAAAATTTTATTTTATTAAAAGAGAATAATCTTTAAATCATTAACCAAAAATACTTAAAATTACAAAATTTTTCTTTAATTCAAGATTTAATTATCTCAATTTGTTATAAATTAATTTTCTTAAAATGTCTTCTTTCTAAAATAAATACTAATTTTTTTATTCTAAATATTGAAAATAAAGTTAATAAAAATAATTTCTAAGAAGAGAAGATTTAAAGTAATAAAAATTTAAAGAGTAAGGTAAGAAAATTCTTACTGAGTTTTAGCTTTCCGTCATGCTCGCTATATGCTCAAACTCCTTATCACAAAATCATCAATCAAAATCAAGCATTATCAATTATAACTAAATATCATCAATTACATCAAAAATTATTAATCACAATTAAATATCAATCAAAATCAAATATTATCAATTATAAACAATTTAAATAAATTAAATATCACTCATAATGTAATTCAAATCTTAATGGTTATTTAGATTAATAAGATTGATTTTGAGTCTTTATAGTCCATTTCTTGTATGGGTCTATGTAGGTCCATATAGTACAATACTCACATAGGTATAGTTCAGTCCATAAATCCATACAGGTCATAATAATCCAAGTCCTTGCATAGGTTCAGTCCAGTTCGCATAGGTTATTCAGGTATTTGCATAGGTATTTTAGAGTTAGTTACATGAGATATCTAATTTAAATTTTTATTATAAATTTTAAGTTAAAAGTTAATATTTTAAAATAATAATATTATTTAATTTAAAAAGAGTTGGGGACTCCTCCTATCATTCTTATGTCTTTTCATATTATATTCTTATCTCACTCCCCCTTACCTCTTGTATACTGGTTCGTTATTGTAAATTCGTGCACGCCTCGTCTCCGAGTTCTAAAACATACCAATTTTATTTTAATATAGTTACAAGATGAAAATTAAGATTACTACTTAAAATAGAAATGGTAAATTTTGAATAGTGAATAGTGAATCGTGAATAGTAATAGTAAATAGTAAAACGTAAATAGTAACGGTAAATAGTAAATCATGAATAGTAATAATAAATAGTAAATCATGAATAGTAACGGTAAATAGTAAATCGTAAATAGTAACGGTAAATAGTAAAATATGAATAGTAAAGGTAAATAGTAATAGTAAATAGTAATTTACTATTTGAATAGTAATTTACTATTAAAATAGTATTTTACTATTTAGAATAGTAACTTAAAATAATATTATTTTCAGTATAATAATAGATTTCTAAAAACGATATAAAAATAACCCTAAAAAATATAAAAGAGAGATATTCGTACCTTAGAATTTTAGCAGAACCTTATTCTAAAAAATTATATTTCTCTCTCTCACTTCCACTACTATCTCACTAGCACTACTATATTAAGAAAACTTAATCTGAAATTGTGAATTCTAAAGAAGAATTCCTCCGGTATTTATAGGAAAAAAATTACTATGTATTCCATTATTTTAATATAAAAGTACTGTGTATTTTTTAAAATTTCAAACCTGGTTACTGTGCATTTTTTTTTAAAATTTTGTACATGCACAGTATTTTGTATAGTAACTGTCGGCAGAATTATTAAGTCAAATAGTAACCTTTCACTCTGTATATTTTAAATATTCAAAATCAGTCCTTTTTGAAATTTAATGATATTATATCAGTCCTCACTAATTTTATAATAAGTAATATAAAGTTTAAATTTTAAAAATCTAAAATTTTCTATTAATAAAAATTTATTGATACATTCCCAATTTTTTAACGATTGGAAAAAATCAAGATTTTTCTCAAACCGATAATTTTCAGATAAGTCTTCTTGAAATGGATTTTAAAAAATTTTCTTATAATTTACATTCACTTTCTTATCAATATTTTTAATTTTAAGTCACTTTATATGAATTTAAAATTATTTAAAATATATTATTTTATTAAAATAATTTAAAAATTCCAAAAAAATTCCAAAAAATCATAAATAATACGTAGATTAAAAAGTTCTAAAGAACCATAATTTAATTTCTTCAAAATTTTAATATAAAAATAAAAATAGGGGTGTTACATGGATAATAAGTTGGGACTAGGTGAGGATATAGGAATAATTAGGGAATGAAGATAAGCGGAAGGAGAAGGAGAATTAAGAGTATGATGAAGTAGGGAAGAGAATTAGATAAGGGAAGTGATATTTATTAAACAATACATCCTTAGAGATGTAGATGCAACCCAAAGGATGTAGACACTTATAACTTTTATGCATGGAAAGATATCCTAAGAACCCATATTCAAAGGATAAAAAATCAAGTTTATGAAGATTATATGGTTGTAGCAATGGAAAACAAGCACAACTAGATACCTTCACACTCTTGAAATTAAGAAGAGACATAAATAGTTTACCACAAGGAATATCATAGTGCAAGGTAGTGATAGGGAGTCAATTGATAAGGTGAACAACAACAAAGAAAACATGATCCCATGTTAATCCTAACTCAACAATGTGTTGATGCTTGCATTTCACACTTCTAATTTGGTGATGAGTGTGAGGGCGTACCAACTTATGGATAATTTCAGAATCAATGAGAGCTTTGGAGAAGGATTAAAATTCAACCCCCCCAATATGTCTGAATTACATTGATTTTCAAATTAAATTACAATTCCACCATAGTTTTGAATTGCAAGAATGAGTGGAAAGCTTCCCCATTGGATTTGAGTAAGTAAAGCCATCTATACCTTTTAAAGGCACCCACAAAAGTAATATATGTATTGTATCATTTTTGTGAATGACTTTGTAAGGTATATATGTGCTAAAGGGATGTTGTGTATATAGTGTGAGCAGTAAATAAATTATGAATTTTCCTTTCACATCATGCATTGTATAAGTCTACGACATGTTTTATTTGTATATGGTATATTACGTTTATCAAGAATTTTCTTTACAATGTTAGAGTAAGGATGTCCTGGTCTTTTATGCCATAAGGCACAGGGTGAACAATCTAAATAAGAAAATACAATAAAATTTGATAAAGAAGTTAAAGTGGAATTTGCAGCAATATTAATGGACATGGAAATGACATTGGGAGTTGAATAGATGTAATGTGTACTTGAGTAAATTTGTAGAGACCATAAGCACCAACGTTTCCCTTAAGCAAGACAAAATTGGTGACTTATGATTTAACAACACAAAAAAGGGATGGAATTCAAAGAATATGTTATCATCCTTGAACAATTGGCTTACACTTAATAAGTTCCTAATGATGTTAGGAACCAAGAAAAGATTGGTAAGTGAAACTATAGTGTGTGGTTGTAGTGGAGAGATGAAGTGTGATGTGCCAATTGAATTTATTCAAGCGGAGGTTTCGTTACTCATATATATAGAGTGAAAGCCATTAAGCCCTACTTTATTGCCAATAATTTGTGACTGTGTAGTAACAAGGTGGTTAGCCCCTGAATCCATATACCATTCTTATTGTTGTGATGAGGGATAAAGTGAATCAACATGATTTACTTTAGGATGTCTAGAGGACTAGAGTATAGGACATTGTAATGTTCTTATTGATACGACATAAGGGGTTGGGCAACAATGTGATGTGTATGTGGTTGAGATGGAAAGTAAGGAGATGAGTAACCTGGCAAAGGTTGAGATCGATAAGGTGAGTTTAAAGGATGTGAATTCCACAATAGAGGATGATTAGGAGGGCCATTGAAGTGACAATCCCACACACTAAAGCTTTATGTCCTTGTTTGTTATAAATGATGTAATATAGATGAGATCTGAAGGTGTCTCCACCTTCACAACCTTTGAAACGGCCACCAGGACCTCTTCCAAAGTAAAGGGAAAGTATTGTAATAAACATTTCTGGTTAATTATGTCTAATTACTATCGGTGGAATTAGAGTTTTATCCATGTAAGTATTGTAGATAACAGGTCACATTGGCCGAGAAAGAGTCTAGCACACTCTTCTTAATGTGCTTATGAAAAGCTTTAAATGTTAACAACATAGACTTTATCTCATTGACAATATACGGATCTAGTTTAGTGTTATAAATTAGATTCAAAATGGCTTATTCATATTCATTTGTAAGCCCTTCAAGTAAAAAATCAATGTATTCTTGAGTAGCCATATGAGAACCTATTGAACCTAAAGCATCAATTATTGTTCTCAGTTTAAGAAAGTATTTAGACATTGTACTTATGTCTTTCTTAAGGATTCTCATCTCTTGTTGTAGCTGGTGAACTTTGGCTTGGGTTATCTTGTCAAAGTACACATTAAGTTTCTCCCATATTTGAAAAGCATGTATGTAACCTACCATACATATTGATAATGCATCATATAATGAAGAAATGGGTCAAGAAACGAGCAATTGGTCATGTTACTCCTATTTTTTGGTAGTTGGGATTCATTGATTTTGTGTAATGATCTTTTTCGTGAAGAAATTTGAGAATTTAAGGATTTACCACATAGTGATGCAACTTATGGCTTTAGATTGTAGATTGGGCTTCTTTCAATATCACAAAATTTCACTTGTTGATCTTGATTAAAATTGGCTAAGAGAAATTGGCTATAGTGATGCAACTCTCAAAGCAATTATCTCCAAAATCTCAAATAATTTCGTAATTCACAATTCCTAACACACGATAATTTATAGACCAAAAACCTTTTTTGTTATATCGTAATTAAAAGAAAATAAACACCCTTTAACAACACAACTCTTACTGAGAAAATTTGAATAATTTAATGAAAGAGGAAACTGAGCGAAATCTAATATTATTAGATCATTATTGAGAAGCAACTAAGTAGAATTTACAACTCAAGTCAATAAGGACCCTAGCAAAGTAAAGCACGGAAGAAGCTTATACTTATACACATTATATGAAAACAAATTAACAAATCAAATCAAATCAACAAACTATACATATACAATTAAGCTTCACTGAATCATAATTCTGAATTCTTCAAAGCTAAACATGCCATCCTTATTCAAATCAAACCGCTTGATCGTGGCTTTACACTAATCAATGGACTTGGACTTATCCATCTTCTTAAGCATCCTTCTCAAACTCTTTGGGGGTAACAAACCCACACCCCTCAGTGGCATACATCTCAAATGCTTCTCTCAAGTCCTTTAACTTCCGCTCCTTTCCACCTGGTTCCACAAGTGTAACCAATTCCTGCAAACTCAACAACCCATCACTATCACAATCCAATGCCTTAATTGCCATTTTTTCTTATCTCATCAAAAGCTCCTCACCCATCATCCCTATCCCATCAGTTAGTGATAGGTAGAGAGAGGTTATGGTGGTGTACAATGGTGGTTATGGTGTTTGGAGGGAGAGAAAAGTAAACAATGTGAGGAGATAGAGAATGAGAGGGAGGGAAGGTCACCCATGACCCCCACCACCACACTTCTACACCACTTTAGCATGACACTACCCCACAACCTGTAACATCACTATGTTTTACATTCAGAATTATGAAGATTTAGTAATGTAAGGCTATTATGTGATGTAAAAATGATATAAGAGGGAATTTTTGATTTATGCTTGACGTGTAGCGTCAGCATCGTGGGCAGAATAAAGACCTCTCAGTGACAGCCCGCGAAGTAGAAGCTCAAAACAACGTAGAGCTTCCTTCTTTCCCTCTTCTTCTTCTGAGTTCAATCAAGGCTAAAATTAAAGGTGAAATTCAAAATTGATTGCGAATTAGAGGTGAGAAACTTAAGGTAAACATGTGGGATCTTTTAATTTTAAATTCCATGAAGATTTCCTATCTTTGCCTATTTCTTGGAAAAACAAGAGAGCCTTAAATTTTAGGATTCTAAACCGGTTAAAGGGTCCCTTATGGTATTCAAGATAAGAATTATGTGACAAATTTGAGTTCTTTTTTGTATAGGTTGCGAACAAGCCGTTGGAAGCTTAGTGGAAAAAAGGGTTTCTCGGAGAACTCATCGGTTTTAGAGTGGTAAGCTTCTAAAGCTTCAAAAGTAATTTTTGAGTATTCTCCTAAATTAGATTAAGGTTTTAACGGTCAAATCCTTAAATCTCTTCGTAATTCTTGCCTTTTAGTGGTTGCGGCGCATCTATCTTTGTGATTAAGTTAAAAGGCGTCGAAAGTGAGGTAAGGGGAGTATTGTAGTGTATACTTGATTAAGATTATATGATTTTATATTTGAAATAAATTCGTGAAATTACATGAATAATATATATATATATATATATATATATATATAAGAATATGTGGTTTAGGATATGTTTATGGCCATATAGTGTATTTGGCGATTATGATTGATGGAAGGATAATAAGTGTCATCTGTATAATGAATAGGGCGACAATTAATGTATAAATTATGTCTAGAATGGTGCATGATAGAGGGTAATGAAAAAATGAAATATATGTGATGCGGATAACATGAAATTATGTTTGATTATGTGAATGTTATAGAATTTAAAGGAGATGGCTTTTATGCCAAGAAATGGCCTTTGTACCAAGAATTATATATTAATTGATGTGATTAATGGTTACATGAAGTATATGCATAATATGTAATGTGAACAGCCATTCGATATGTATTACCCCTCGCTTTTGGCTCCAGTGGTCCATGTAGAGATCCCAGTTGAGCTATTTAGTGGTTGAGGTGGGGAGCCTGTGTGTGGCTCGGTGAACCAGGTAGAGTTCACGGATGTCGGTGTGACTCCTAGGTGGTGGCTACTCCGTTACTATCTGGATACTAGTCTATGTATATGTATATGAATTGACCATGAGAGTCAATTATGGCTGTTGTACCCTTATTATTCTTTTGTGAAATATTCATTATGAAGAAAATAGAATGAACCATGATGATTATGAGGAATTACTGAATACTTTGATGTTGTAAGAGGAAAGATAAATGGATCAATAACCAATGAAGGAGCATGGGATTCTCCAAGTGATATCAACTCTATTTAAATCAATTGTAATGTTTTGAATACTAAGTACTCACCCTTGTATTATTTTTATAGTGAATGAACAAAGGGATATTGCGGATGCTACGAAAACCAGTGCAAAGTGAGCAAGGATCAATGCTAGGAGAATTTAGGATATGTATATTGTATGTAGATATATCACCCGATAGATCTGAAGTGGTATATGTGTGTTTGAGTTTGTTTGTGATGACTAGTGTGGAGAGGGTAACTAATGGCACTGAGCCATTGGTGTGTGTGTATATATATATATACATCTGTATCTATGTGGACGTGTGTACATATACGTAGTATGATATGTTTACGATATGGATGATGAGAGACTGATATGGCATTGAGCCATTAGATAATTCTGCATGCATAATGACCAGGTTCTATTTTGAATGGATATAATTATGGCACGGAGCCACAATAGATAAAATCATGCATTATGGGCAGGGTCTGTTGAAATGTGTAGTTGAATAGTATTGTGTATGATTGGTATGATGAAGGGGTAACATAATGGAATGTTGTGCTAACAATTTTGATAGGTTAGAGGATTTTGCCTTTAGTCAAAAATATGAATTTACGGAATGAATTAGGTGAGTTTGAAATCTAGCGGGTTTCTGGACCCCCGAAAGGTACCAATAGGTCCTCTTGAACATTTAGGAGTTGTGTGTATTGGCCTTGGGCTAATTAGAATCTAGTTAGGGTATTTGGTGCAAAGGATTTGCACAAAAAGATGTTTAAACTGTGTTTGCGCATAATTCACGTATATGTTGGAATTTTGATGAACGGACGGTGTCAACACTTCTAGATTAAGGAAAACATGTGGCCCATAAAGTTTTGTGGTAATTGGACCTGAAATGGGCCAATTAGATGAGATAGAAGTTGGCCAAAATGGATAAAATATGTGACAGCATCAGGTGCTGTCACTGATAAGCTCACGCGTAGCATCAATCGGGGGCGTAGCGCCAGAGCTGCGAGTTGAGGCTCACGCGTAGCGTGGGGCTGGCGCGCAGCGTCAAGCCCCTGTTTCATGTTTTTAATTTATTTCTTTTTAAAAGGTTTTAAGGTTTAAATTATCTAAATATATTCCATAACCTAGTTATTTAAAATAAAAATGGACATTTCTTGAAAATTTGAATTTAATTAAATTTTGCATTCGTGGAAAAAATTTATTATAAAAGTTATAAATTAGGAAAAATAAATAGAAAATAACACGGGATGTCACACAACACACCACCACACTTCCACTGCCAACACCACCACATTCACACCACCTTTATACAGATCACCACACCACCACATCCCCACCAGCTCCATACACATCACCAGCACAACACCCCTACCGTCATATACCCCCAACATCACAGAAACCCCCACGGCCTCCACCTCCACCACGGCCTCAACCCCCACCCACACTCTAAATAACACCACACGAATAATAGAATAGAAAAGAAAAGAAAAGAAAAGAAAAAGCAGAAACGTTACCTCACATTGGATCCCCTTCAAAGATGGAGCCTTTCCTTCTAGGCAGCAGATCAGAGGAAAGATTGGGGTTTTCCACCAAATCACGGTAGATCGAAGCAAGAGGGTGAGAGGGAGGTACGAAGGGTCTGGTTGGTGGTGGTTCTTTAAGCTGACAGTGAGTACACGAAGGTCTTTTCCTAACTCAGTTGGCTAGAGGCGGGTTTCACGGAGACCAACGGTGGTTTTGGCCACACAAATAGAGCTACCGCAACGGAACGGAGGTTGCATAGACACCCAAACAAAACATTGTTCACCGGACAGAACGAAACAAAGTTAGCTGGTTGAAACGGAGCACTTCAACACATATGATAAAACTTTTTCCGTTTGAAATTAATGTCTTAAAACCATTTTGCTTACTATACCACATATGATAAAACTTTTTCCGTTTGAAATTAGTATAAATATGATCCCTCTATCGTTCTATAGCTTGAAATTAGAATAACTAAATTCTCTTCATCGTTAACCGCCAATTTGCTTACTTTACTATGAATGATAAACTTTTTCCCTTGGAAATTAGCATAACTACATTCTCCCTATGGCTAAATACTTAAAATAATATCTTACAATCAATTTGCTTACTTGTGTTTACCATGCCGTTTGATTTAGTTGAGATAAGAAATGAGTCTAACTGTAAGATAAAATTTAAGAAGCAGTTTAGTTTGATTTAAATAAAATTAAAAATTAAATCAAAGTAAACCAAATCATTATTATCTAAATTGATTTGAGTGATATGATTTTAAATTTCAATTTTTAACTCAAAGACTTAGTTATACTCTATATAATAACAAATTTAACAAATACTAGTTGGAATTTCTAGATTTAATCATACATCAATAACAATATCCAAATGAAAACATATATGTAAATTATCGCAACGGTGTTTAAGTAAAGTAGCATAACCGAGGTCTTATTTGGGGATTTTTGCCAATATAGTGTATTTTTTGAAATTAATTTGTGAAATGAGGTTGTTTTGAAACAATTTGGTTGTCTGGGGTTAAAAACGTCACATCATCTTTCTATTACGCATTTTGGAAATACGTAATAGCTATTACGTATCTCTAAAATACGTAATAGTTGTGAGTGCGACATGTGGCGGTGGAACAGCAGTGTTACGTATTGTGGGGCTGCGTAATGGAGCATTGTCAGCGGTTAAAGATACAAACCACTGACAATTCTTCTAAATATGGGGTGTAGCCTGATTGCATTATTGTCAGCGGTTAAGATACAGAACCGTTGACAAAGTATTTAAAATATTCAAATCAATATAATAAAATAAAATATTTTTAAGTATTTTATGCTAAAGTATTTTAAGTATTCATAAATATTTATGCTTTAAAATATTTTATTTTATAATATTTATTTGAATATTTTAAATATTTTATTTTATTATATTTATTTAAAGTAAAAATTTGAATTTGTTTGTTCAAATATTTTATTTTATTATATTTATTTGAAGTAATATATTTATGATATTTAATTTTTACTTCATATTTTTATTATTTGAAGTATGCTTAAAACTATTTGTTGTAAGTAATTTTTTAATTTTTACTTAAAAGTTAATTGTCAACGGTTCTATATTTTAACCGCTGACAATAATGCGTTCAGGCTACACCTATATTTTAGAAGAACTGACAGCGGTTTGTATCTTTAACCGCTGACAATGCTCCGTTACACAGCCCCACAATACGTAACACTGCTGTTCCACCGCCACATGTCGCACTCACAGCTATTACGTATTTTGGAGATACGTAATAGCTATTACGTATTTCCAAAATGCGTAATAGAAAGATGATATGACGTTTTTAATCCCAGACAACCAAATTGTTTCAAAACAACCCCATTTCACAAATTAATTTTAAAAAATACACTACATTGACAAAAATCCCGTCTTATTTGTGGGTTATAAAGTTCATCAACTATACATTATTTGCAAATTGACTCGATTTAAATATCCAAATAAGCTTTTCCATCACTAACAAATTAAAAAAAACAATTATAACTCTATAAACAATCAATTCTTTCATTCATCAATAAAACATATTTATGATCTATTTTTTTGTCAAAGACATATTTATGATCTTGTTAACCTTAATTATTAAAATCGAACCATTGATTGGTTAATTATGAATGGACTAAGTAATTAATTTTAGTCAGTTCTTTATTACTACTAATTTAATCATAGTTTGATGTTCAGTTTCACACATTTCACTAGAACCAGTAGCTTTATTAATTCGTCTAATTTTAAAAACAATATTGTTATAGACAACCAATTTTCAAAGCATATATCAAGATCATCTTTCAATCACCACTAGAATTTATCTTTACATCTACATCTAGTATTATCAACAAAATTAGTAAGCCAAGAGCAACAAAGTGTATAGGTACAATGCATTTGGGTTTGATTCAGTTTGTTATCAAAGTATGCAATTTTTTTTACTGTTTTAATTGATACGATTTAACGATTCCCGCAACCAATAATTTAGATTGATTTATTTTTGAACCCCATAGTATTTACAAATAATTTATAACAACCTGTTAATTCAATACATTACTTAAATTTCAACAACCACCTTTACATTATTCTTCTCCGTGATATTTAAACAGTGACTTCACTGTTGGCACTTGACATTATTCATTTGTCTATTTCATGACTTCCAACCTCAACTAAGCAACAGAATAGCTATTACTTTAGGCAGTTATGCTCCAATTTGGCTTGTAACCACTACCTACCCTGTCTGCTGAAACAAAAAAAGGTAGAAACCAAAATAACTAGTTAATTGAACATTTTACCCACTTATCAAATTCTAAATTCTAGTAGAGACACGAGAATTGGCAGTAGCATGCCGTTAATCTCGTATTTAGTGGAGAAAACACTATTCCACTGCATGCCACGTGGCACCAGGTGCACCCCTATAATGGGTCCCACAACAATAATTTCCCGCCAACCATGAACGTGTCTGTCCAGCACAGCCAGCAACAAAAGAATCGTCGTTATCTTATCTACTAATCCTTTTAATAATATTATATTATTATTTTGCTGTTGCTTCTGTTTTCTGTTTTTCTCTTGCTTCTCTGTTTTTTCGAAAACCCATAAAGCGAAGGTTTGAAGGGTGGCTTCAAAAAGGGAACTTTGATTTGGTTACTACAACGTATAGGAGAGGAGGTTTTGAGCTTGAAGTAATGGGGGATTTGGGGAGGCAAGAGAGGGTGGTGGTGGTGGACGAGGAGGAAGAGAAAGAGAGGTTGATAGAAAATGTAGCGGTTTTGGACTTTGACATGCTTTGTTCTACTGTGGCTTTGCATGCTGCGCATGGGAAATGGGGGAAGCTGGGAGTTGATGAAGAGGGTGGTGAGATTGGTGGAGTTTTCAGGATGTGGGAAGGTGAAATCCTTGATTGCTTTGATGATCAACGCATTGCTCTTGAATCTGCATGGTAATGAATGGTTCATTCACATTTGGATCATGGTTCATTTTGTTCGTTGTCTTTTCTTTCTTTTGATTTTTTTTTTCCAATTCACAATCGATAGTTGTTAGTTGTTAATTTTTATGTGTGTTAGTTTCCCTTATTTTCTTCTCTCTTTTTGAATTAAATCATCTCTGATTATTAAATATAGCAGTTTATAAAAAATACTTCTTTTTTCTTCCTTTTTGGGAAAAAGGGTATTGAGATTAGTTTATACTCCTTTATTTTCCTATAGAAAAGTTATTAAGGGGTCTTGTTTCAGTTTGAAGATAAGGAGTTAGGAAAATTAACGAGGATTCATATAATGAAATTTTGTAAATAATAGTTCATTTGGATGTTGCAGTTGTCCTTGCTACCGATTTGGGAAGAACATGAAGAGGGCTGGTTTAGGTTCTTGCTACATTCAGGTTAGACAGACAGAATTAACTTTGTTTGCAAAGTTATAGGCTAATTTAAAACTTGAGCGGAAAAAATGATAGTGTTAGAATTGGCAGTTTTCTATGTTGTATTTCAATTTTGGTAATGTGGTTCTCTGAAATTGAAACTTGATTGTGTTATTTTGCAGGCAGCAGTTTATTTTCTTCTAGCTATTGGTGCCTTTCTTAACATGATTGCCTTTGCTGTCACGAGACGTCGTTGCTTTCTATACCTGGCAGTTGCCTTTATTGTTTCTCTTGGAGCATATTTAGGATTCTTCAGGACACGTATAAGAAATAAATTCAACATCAAGGTTGGCATTTTCTCTCATTATTGTTTATAATTACTTAGCTGCTATTCGGTTATTGGTTTTGACCTGAGCACATTTATTCGTACGTTCTTCAGGGTAGTGATAGTTCCTTGGACGATTTCGCTTACCATTTTGCCTGTCCTTGCTGTACATTATGTCAGGTGAATTTTTCAATTTTCAATTTTCCTTCCTTCTCAATTTTGTTATCTTGAATTATCTTATTGTGGCACATATGATGAAAAAAAAAACTAAGGATAATGAAAAAAAAAAAACCAAGGATAAAGGGGGGCATACTACAATTAATTGGACCCATTTTGTGACATTGAATATTTTTTATCTTTGTAATATGATGCAGGAGTCTAGAACCCTGGAGATGAACAATGTTCAAGATGGAACTTGGCATGGTCGGGGTGACAAAATATGCATAGGTGGCTTTGGTGAAAAAAATACACCATTCTTTGGTTTACATCCTCCTCCTATTGTCTCCATCAAGTCAACTACTGATGAAAGTTGCATGGAAACAAAATCAAATGTCAGCAATCCATCTTGACTTCAGTATTAATGAGGAAGATTTCTTTATCCTAATTCAATTACCAAGCATCTTCACCACATTTTTGAAGTTTTCATTAACTTATTGCCCAAGAGAAAGAAAAATATGCATAATGCTCAGGAGTGTGGTAGGAGATGCTAATTTGCTCGTATGTAAATATTAACCGTATATCATTCACAGCTAATAAATGGGGTCTAATTTGACCAAGCACTGTGATATAGTTTGATTAGTAACCATCCACATGTTCAATTCATTTAAGTAATGAGTATACGTTTTTCAGATGTTTGACATCTCAGTCTATAGCACGCCTTTGCTGGTGATTATAATTGAGAAGAATTTGAGAAATCTTTATTAAAAGAAAAACAACCAACAATTTTGCTTTCATTGAGAGTCGAACTCAAGACCTCCCGCTTACTAAACGGGTGCTCTAACCAACTGAGCTATGAAAGCTTTACATGTTGTTTAAAACAAATACATTATTTTATGCACAAAACGCAAATAGTAAAACATCAAACATGCATTAAGAATAAATGTTGACATGTTGTTTAAGGGTCTTCCAAAACCAATCAAATTGGATGCAAATTGTAAAATTGAGATCTAAAAAATCAAAAACCGTAAAAATTAAATTTTTTTTGGGATTAGATTAGATTTCGGATCTATGTCGTGCATCCGACTCAATCCAAATCGAACTTATATATATATATATAATTTCATTTATGAAATAAATTTTTATAGTAATATTTATGTAATTATATATTTATAAGATTTTCTTACTTGATTATTTATTAAATTTATTCTTAGAGTTATATTTTTTTAATTTTTCATGAGACATATATCTTAATATTTTAAAGTATTTACAAGTTTATTATTTTTAAATTTAATTAAACTTAAATTTATGTCTTTTTTTTCTTTACTATTTTGAGTTTTACATTTTTTATATTAGCACTCATGATTACTAATGAAATAACATTTAATTTTTACCTTCTAATTAAATAAAATATAAAAATATAAAAATCAAAATCCAATCCAAATCATATTTTATCTGATTGGATTGGATTTGGAAAAATAATTTCAACCGGTCCAATCTAAATCGTATTAAAATTTTATGATTAGGTAAACTTTTTACTTTAAAACTGATCCAATCCAATCAATCCACGAACACTCTTACTTTTACTACATTTTCCAATAACCAATTATCAAAGGACTTGATTATGGTAAGATGACTAAGCTTTCTTCTTCTATTTTTAGTTATCTCTTTCCTTATGAGTCTTTTCCTTGGACATGCTTCTTTTAGGTCTATCTTTGACCTATGCATGAGCTTACTGGGTGTAACTTTATTATAATATCAATTGCTTAAAAAGAAGTGAAGTTATCATTCTTATTCAATATTAGAATTGTTTCATAATAAATTATAATTATTTATTTACCCCCATAACATGTGTTGCATTAATTCAACTAGAAACTAAAAAGATATACAATTTGACAATGGCTTGGAACATCATGACGTACTTCATGTCCAAAATATGCGGGAGAGGCTGTAATGGTCCCATAACTTTTGGACCATTGGTGGTCAATCTATTTTGTTAGTGATCTCGTTCGTTTATTTTGAAATTAAAATGTACTGTAGTTACACAATGTCTCTTAATTGAAAAAACAATCTCTAACCCGTCTTAAAATTAACGATTCAACAAAAAGGAAAATTAATGATTTGTGAGACAAGAATAGAGATTATTTTTTCAATTCAAGGATATTGTATAGTTATAATTTACTTTAATTTCAAAATGAATGGATGAGATCACCAACAAAATAGAAAATCACCAATGGTCCCAAAGTTATAGGACTATTTCAGCCTTCTCCAAAGTATGCCTTTTCTTATTTTGTATTTTCTCTGTTTAAGTTTAATTATTCAAAATAACATAAATAAAAATATTAAAAAAAACATAATAAATGTTGTTGATTTTTGTTTTCCTATTTTATTTTAATATTTTTTTATGTATTAATTTTGATTTCGCCCCACACCGACCCATACGACACAACATTGGAATGGTGCCCTATTACATAAACACTCCACGTAAAATATCTTGTGACACTAGTGGATCCTGATTCCCTGACCGGAGTCCGTGAGGATCGAAGTTAGTGAAACACTAACAGATCTGCTGGGCACACCAATTAACAACCTGCAAAATGTGTCAGGAATGTCTACGGAGGTGTCAGCTTTTCCTGTAATCTACAAATTCGTACTAACACAATACCATGTAGAACTCAACTGCCACCAAACTATAAATACTCTTCATTTATGACACATGAAGGTATGTTACATTGTCTAACTTACGCTTGAGCTTCAATATTAAGTATCCGGACTAACTTGAGTGTCCAAGTACCCTTGGAGGAGACAACATCTTTCGCTTATCAACGTGATAGACTAATGTAATAACTGAAAATGAGACATCAAACGTTGAACCAGGAGATACAATACTGGATCTCCATTGGATCAGTGTACTATATAAGAGAGATTTGACCACCGGTTGTGTTATCCCCATACCGGATAGTTCAAATTTTAATATTTTCTGTGTTTTTAATATCAACCCCAGGTATTGTTGGAAAAAATAATTAATGTTTTTGGATTTCTATGAAGACAAATATATAGAGACAAATATTTTTTTAAGTGGACAGTTAAATAGAAACGAATAAAATATAACATCATTTTTAGAATAATTTCATTAACCATTTTTAATATTTACTTTTTTTAAAATTTGAGAAAAATTAATTATTATATATCTCCTTTCATAATTCATCACTCTTTTGAATTTGATTTGGGTCTAATAAAGATATATGGCTAAGAATTTGGGTCACAATACTAGATACTTGCCATGTCCTTAAATATAGGTAACCAAAAAAGTGAATTTTGTTTTAGAATATAAACAAATCTAACTAACTCCACTTCATTATATGTATAAGTATTCTTAAAATGACTTTATTAAAACACATTTTAATTTTTAATAGAGATAGACTAAACCTCTTCAATAATCTCTAGATATTATTGTAAAAAAATATTTTTTAGAAGAAATCAATAAAATTAAACAAGGTTAATTATTTTTCTTTAAAAGCGTGTAATAGTTATTTTTTTATATTTAAAGACGAAGATAATAGTAACTAAGAGATAGCTAAAGAATAAAATACAACCAATTAAATATGGCTAAATATATTCTTTGATCCTTTATATTTTATAAAAATATTAATTTGGTCCTTTAATATTTTTTTTTGTTCACTTTCGTTCCTTATATGGTTCAAAATGTATCAATTACATCCTTCCCTCAAGTTCCTCTAAGACTGTTACTATTGCCATCTTTTTCAATAAAAGCTTCTTCTCTTTCTTCATTGGCTTCCTCCATAAGAGCCCGAGGTCGATGACAAGGAAGTCATCGTTTTGAAGGACAAGAACTTCACAGACATCGTCAATATCAAAAACTTCGTCATGGTTGAATTCTACGCTCCTTGGTGCGGTTACTGCCAGGTCCTCGCCTTCGAGTACGTCGTTGCTGCCACTGAATTGAAGGACCAAAATGTCATTTTAGCTAAGGTGGATGCCACTGGGGAGAATAATTTGGCTCAGAAGTATGATGTTTAGGGTTTCCCCACTATCCATTTCTTCATTGACGACGTTCACAAGGCTCATCAGGGTCACAAAACCAAGTAACGTATACTATCTCTCTCCCGTTTGTTCCTTGACTCGTTTTGACTTTGAATTTCATTAGATCTGTTTCTTTTTCTAATTTAATTAGAATGTAGAGATGCTATTGTGGCGTGGATTAAGAAGACAGGACCTGGTATACATAATGTCACTACTTTGGAGGATGCTCAACGCATTTTGACCAACGAAACTAAACTCAGTTTAGCAATCTTACTTTTTTTATTACTTTTTTGAGTTAATGTTTGCTAGTTGGGTTGGATCTGCTTGGATGGATTATCAACTGCAACTTGTCTATTTTAGATTGGTTTGTAGATTTGATGTTTGTATCATGTTGTATTCATTGTGATATGGTTATTTGGTAATGCTTTGTTTCCTAAATGAAGCTGATGTTGTTGGAATGTAAAGGGCATTTGCCATTCTTGATTTGACTAGATAATGCGCTTGGTTCCAGATGTAATAGTTGCATCTATGAAATTGTTGGTTCTTATGAGTGATTAATCTTGTGAGACATAATATATTGTAGAGGCCTAAGAGTGAGGAGCTTGCTGCTGCTTCAAGACTTGAGGATGATGTTAATTTTTATCAACCTGTGAATCCTGATGTGGCAACGCTTTTCCATATCAACCCCAATGTTAAACGCCCTGCTTTGATCCTTATCAAGAAAGAGAAGGAGAAACTGAACTACTTTGGTTTGTCTAATTACTCATAGTTGTCTCACTTTCCCAAAACTTGATGTATTTTCCCCTTTACAATTTTGATTTATTTTTATCATGTCTTTGTAGATCGCCAATTTGTTAAGTCAGCAATAACAGACATGTTGTCTTCTCCAACAAGCTTCCTTTTTCTTTCTAACTTTGGTTAATGGAAAGGGTTTGGTTTTGGACGGGGTTTCCCAATTGGGTTTGTATTATGGTTTTCAATTAAGAGGTAATAGAGCTAAATTATTACTTATTTCTTCTGCTGATGTTTTATTGCTAATTTTGTATGTATTCTAACTTTTTAACATTTTTTATGCAATTGTACAGCTTACTTCAACGATGCTTAAAGGCAGGCCACTAAGGATGCTAGTGTCATTACTGGTTTGAATGTTGCTAGAATTATTAATGAACCAACTGTTGCTGCCATTGCCTATGGATTGGACAAGAAAGGTGGCGAGAAGAACATTCTTGTTTTCGATCTTGGAGGCGGAACTTTTGATGTCAGTATCTTGACAATTGATAATGGTGTCTTTGAAGTCCTTACTACCAATGAAGATACTCATCTCAGAGGTGAAAACTTTTTTAATATGATACAGAAGAAGATGAAATTATTATATAGAAGAAAACTTATTTTTTCAATAAATTTTTCTTCCTTCGGTTAATGTTTGACGTTTCTTCTTCCCATTGCCAGGTGATGACTTTGATAAGAGAATAATGGATTATTTCATTAAATTGATCAAGAAGAAGCATGGAAAGGATATTAGCAAGGACAACAGGGCAATTGGTAAGCTCAATGGAGGGAGTGCGCATGCAAAGAGAGCTCTCAATAGCCAGCACCAAGTCCGTGTGGGAATTGAGTCACTTTTTTATGGTGTTGAATTTTCTGAGCCCCTCACCCGAGCTCGGTTTGAGGAGTGGAACAATGATTTGTTCCGAAAGACAATATGTCCTGTGAAGAAGACAATGGAAGATGTTGGACTATAAAAGAATCAGATCATCGTGAAGGGTTTCTTGAGTTTGGGAATTTGAATATGATGAGTGTGGGATTAGAGAATAATTGAGGAAGAATAGGGGATTGGATAAATTTTATGTTTTATGGAAGAAGCCATCGAAGAAGCTTACATTGAAGAAGATGGCAACAACAACATCGTTAAAGGAACTTGACGAATGGATGTAACTAGCACATTTTAAACCATATAGGGGACCAAAGTGAACAAAAAAAAACATTAAAGGACCAAATTAACATTTTCATGAGCTATTAAATATAGAAATAAAAAAGAAATGTTATATATATATACACATGTATGTAAAAAAATTTAAGAAACTTTCCCATCTTTTTTCTAATTTTGTACTAGGGGTGCTTATAACCCACCCAACCGACCGATGTCCGTAAAATCTTAATCGAATAATGAGGTATTGAGTGGATAAAAACGGGTCACGGTTGAAAACATATAAAAATATGGTCAACTACGATTAAAATTGGACGGGTCTGGATCTGAAAAATTTGAATTATAGTTAACCAAACCCGACCGGTTATTTAATAATAAATCCTACTATCAAATTTTGAATGAATGGTTGTGATGGAAAACACATGGATCAAGCAATTCCATTTAATGCACAAATTAATAATTTTTAATTTCATTTCCCACGGTTTCTCACCCACCCTTCCATGTTTTTTTCCTTCTCCGGCTCCACTCTCTAGTCCTTCTGCACTGCTCCGCTCCACAAATTATGCAACTCCTTCTCCAAAGAAAACAACACGCATTGCATTTCTCTTTCATCCCTCTCCAAAGAAAACAACCACATAGTGCATCTCTCTTTCTTCCCTCTCCAAAGAAAAGTCACAGTGCCTAAACTTGCAATAGCACAACAGCGGCAAGGGTGTAGAGAATATGATCTACTTTTTTTCAGATCTATGATTATTTCTATTTTTTTTTGTTTTTTAAGATGAATATAACCGTTCGAACCAACCTGTTTCAACCGCCACACGTCAACCCAAGGGACCAAATAGTCGGTTTTGGTCTTAATTTTTAGATAGTTGGTTATGATCAATTCTAATTTTTCTTACCTGAAACTGACGAAACTCGCCCAATGAACATCCCTATTTTGTACATACACATAACAATCTTTTTAAAAAATAGAGTGGCTATAGCCCCGTCATTCATTCTAAGACATAGTTCCATCCAACTAGGAATTATCATATAGATAAAAATGATGGACTTAGGTAATAATTATATTAAAAATCACATCTATTGTGATATTTAGTTAGTTAATGGTGTAAAAGTCTTCACATTACTCAAGTTCAATTTAATTTGTTTAATTAAGTTTAATTTAATTCTTTTTTATTTTAAAATATTATTAATAATTTCTTCTCTCAAATTCTAAATAATCCCATATAATTTTCAATAAAAAGTATAATTTTTTATGTTTTATCTCGTGTATTCGTGGGGTAGGCAAACCGATAACACTTTAGTAAGTCATTACCATTAACATTTTTAAAATAAGACTGATCATTAAATTGGTTCAAATGAATAAAACTATAAAGCTATAATTAAACAAATAATAATAAAAATTGACCTAAACCTTTACCAAACTAATTTACGATTGAACTGTTGGACCAACCGATCTATTAGGATTTTTTATAACAATACCACACGGGTAGAGAGAAAATTTTGTGGTGATTTTCATTCGGATTTAAGGTAAGCACTGTTTCTTAGCTTTATGGTTTTATTCCCTATTTCGTTCCATTGGTGCTTTATTATAACACACGCACAATCTCTACCCAAACGTTTTTTCTTTCTGTTTTATCCAATACACTGTATTTGAAATATTTGTTCTGAAAAACACTTAGATAGCCTGAGTTGGTTCAACAATTTCTCAAAGACTGGTTTAGAACTAAATGGACCAAATGAGTTAAACAAAATATGAATTTGTTTCAGCATTGAAAACCATCAAATTCTATCTCTTCTAAATTCTAATGTTTTTCTCCAACACATTGACTGGAATTTCTCTGCTCACAAAGCTTGTATCTATGATTGCTTCCACCTTCATTTCTTGCATGAAATTGAAGCACTTTGACAACATCTCCTAACAAAACACAATCAACATAATAATACCATGCAAACAAATAATCAAGCAATATGAAAAAGACAAGTGAGAAACTAAACTTACCTCATCTAGATACTCACAAGCAGTAATTGAAGCTCTGAGAGTAGAGCATTGCAGAGGGAATAGCTCATGAGTTGCATAGATAAGTGCAGATGCCGCAATTGTCGAAGGTTTATACTCCCAAAACTTAACATCTTTGTGACCAAAACGAGGAAAGAAAATCAGTGTTTGTTCTTATTTTTTGTAAAATTCATGATGAGGTTAAATGAGTCAGTGTTAGAAATAGAAATACCATTATGAGTATTAAGGATTATCTCTGAAGCTCGTAGTTTTAGTGCTTGTTTCACTGATGGGTCATTGAGTTCATATACAGATATGAAGAAATGCAAGAATGGAAATGGTGTAATTGGCCTCATACGCCAGTCCAAAGCTCCAAGAATAACAAGCTCCATTTTCTGAATACTTTGAGCCTCTAACACATAACCTTCTTTCTGATATATTCATTAGATATAAACACATCACTTGTTTAAGTTTCAACTTGCAATGTCACTGTACAGTTTTACTTTTTCTTTCTACTAATGATTGTAATCATACATGAAGTTGTAAATATACCTGAAAAGTTGAAGGAGAGAAGGATGTGTTCTTCATTTTTGAAGCAAGAGAAAGACAAGCTATGACAATGACTCTGAGTAACCATGGCTTTTCCTGCTGCAAACTCACAGAACTACTATTAAAAAGTAGGAACCAAAAAAATTGGAAATATTGGTCTAGTGGTAACAAAAGCTTAAAAAGAAATCGTTTGATATTTCCTTACTGGTATTTCTTGCTTTGACATGAAGCGGTCCAAGTAATTTATAGCAAGGTAAGATACAAATGGATCCAGATTGCAAGAAAACTGAACCTGAAAACCATCAAATATGGAAAAAAAGGTGCAGCATATTATGTGACAAGAGAGAAACTACACCCACTATATATATCTAAATTTTAACATGCTATATAACTAGAGCTAAATTTCACCTTTAATATGAAGAAAATGGCTTCACAACGAAAGGAAAGGGGAAAATCTGTTGAGCTCAAGTAGTTTGGTGGTGGCATGTAATCAGATTCAGAGTGGAAGAGTTCTGATATGGGACAAGTTTGATGTTCTTTGATGCTTGATATGGAATCTTCAAGATCAAACTCCATTTTCGTTTCTTTAGCTAGATTGTGTTTTTCTCTTCTGGGTTACAACTGAGAAACTCGCGCAAGGACTATAAAATGAGAAACTTTTTGAGACAAAAAGTCTCAGATAGAGTAATTGTAATGATGGAAAAGAGAGAGGGAGTTTGGCATTCTGTGCTGAAAAGTGAGTGCTGAGCTATTCACAGTTCACACATCTTTTGGATTCTTTGTTCCTGTGTGTCTCAGTAACTGACATAGAATTCAGCAAAAGCACGAGTTAATGGAGGTTCTAGAGAATTCAATAAATTTTGTATAAATTATTAAACTTTACATTTTCTGTCACCTCTCATAGATAAAGAAAATTACCACCAGTAGTGTTACAGTTATGTATTTATGTACATAAATACACACAAGTGAAGCGTATAATCCCAGTTCCCAACCCAATATATACATTAATTTTAGAGAATTAGCTTTTTCTTAACGGAATATTCTTAATTAAATGATTAAAATACAAAATGTGACCAAATGATTTTTGTACTCTCTCATAATAAATAAGGGATATGAAAGGAAACCGATCATCAATTGTCTCTTTTAAAAAAGATCAAGAAATAGATTCTACATTATGCATTTTGCTTTGTAACATTTCATTGTGAAAATTTTCTATATTATGTTGTGTGAGTCTAGTTTGAACCATCCATGTAACCATACTTTTCAAACTCGGGTGCTAATCGTAGCAGTGTTTACACCTCAATTATTTGTGAGTATCAGTATTCAGTAGTAGGTTGCAATGTTAAAGGGTATTTGAAAAGCTCATAAACAAGTCTAAACCGGTCCTCTGCATGGTAGAGATAGTTGTTTACTTTGTATTCTATTAAACATGGAAGCGTGGTGTTGAATCCATCACTAAGTACAAGACAGACAAAACAACTTTTCCTAGTGGGACCTGGTTTGAGTCCTTGTGATGAAAAATGAGAATACTTTTTTGTGTTCATCTTATGCACTATTGAGCTTTTTACTGATAGAATCCCTTTTTCATGTCACAGCCTTCTAATTTTGTCCTAATGGCCAATACACTCCCTCTTTTGGTTCCTGCCTCTGATCCTATTCACACCCTTTTTGCCTTGTAAATGAAAGGAAAAGCAGGAAACCTCTATTCCCCTCAATGATAGCTATGAAAATCTTTACTTTATTCCTTTTGACCTATGTGCTACTTGAACCCCAATAAGAAAAAATAGAATGTTCTGTTACAATGACCTCCTCAATAATAACTTCGACTAGTTTTGATGCTCTCTTTTACTATTATTGCTTAAGACTCACTCAGACAATCATTTTTAATTAGTAGAGACACTCATCTCACTCTGAAAATAAATTAACAATGTTGCAATGTTTCTCATGTATGGAACTATGGCCACAGACTATATCATGTAATATACTTATTTGCAAATGGTGCTAAAAAGCATTTGGTGCAGAGTTGGTTCACATGATGATGAACAAAAAGTGAAGTGTGTCAGAAACGTCCCCCTTGAATGGACTCCCATCAAATTGGAATTTTTCTGTAACATTTAGGCCTCAAGGGGACTTGAGGGTCATTTAGTTGTCTATACCAACAAGAGATACAATTACATGTGACTCGTGTTAGACAAAGGTCCAATTTAGTACTGTCTAGAAGCTGAAATCTCATGGGCCTTTTATGAGAATCAATACCAAATATATGACCGTATGATGTTGAATAATTAAGGTCAGTTAAGTTTACTTGTCAGTTGAAGATTTTTAGTTTCTAAAGGTGAATTTAAAAATAAAATCTATTCAATAAAAATGGTGTTGAAATTTTTCTCCTTTTTAAAATGGTTTTTAGTTATATTTAAAAGAAAAAATAGTTTTTTAATTTTTATTTTTAGTTTTATAAGCTTCTAATCTTTGTTATTTATCACCACCATTATCATCATCACCATTGTCGTCACTGTCACCATTGTCGCGGCTACCACTCTAGTGTATCGCCATTGCCACCGTCACCATTGTTAGCACTACCATCATCACCACACCCTTTACAATCATCATCACCACACCCTCCACAACTACCATTACTATTGTCACCGCCACCACCATTACCACTATCGTCCCCATCATCTTCACACCTTCCACCAGTCCACCATGGTTACCATCGTCCTCACCACCATCGTCATCACTACCACCACAACTACTATCATCGCTGTCATTATAATCAACTTCATCATTATTCTCACTATTGCCACACCCTCCACTACCATCACCATCATTGTCGTCACCAACACCACCATCACCGTCGTCACCAACACCACCATCACCACTTCCACCCCCATAACACCATTGTCGTTCCAACCATCAACACATCCTCTACCACCATCATTGTCACGACTATTGCCATAACCACGACCACCACACCCTCCACTACCACTACCACGACTAGAGCTGGGTATACGAGCCAGCCTGCCCTGTAATGGGCTGACCTGTATAGGCCCACCCTGTAACGGGCTTACCCATGAAACCCACTTTTTAAATGGATTGTTTTTTTAGCCTGTGTCAGGACTTAAACCCGTGGGCCAGCCCGCTTATGGAATTTTTTTTGTTTTTTTTCTCCTTTGAAATTGTTGGGCCCAAATCATTTTTTTATGAAACCAAAAACATATATAATTTAACATATTTAATTATCCAAAATCTCAAAAATACAACCATGATTCATTAAATAAACTCATAAAATTTTAAATTTGAAAGTTTTATCATCCAAATATAAACCTTAAACACAACAAATAGGTTCCAAATGCATGATAATAATTAATAACATTACAAATGTCTTAAAAAAAGAGAAGATGACCTTTATCCTTTAGGTTTAGAGTTTTAGTTTATAAGATTTTTATTTTTAAATTATTTTTAATACATTTGTTTTACGTGGTCCCAGCTCACGAGCCCACCTTTTAAATAGTTCAATTTTTTTGATCGGCAACCCACATAAAGAATAACTAAATGGGCTAGCCCGTGGGCCCGGACCCGTTTACCCAGCTTTAACCACAACCACCATCATTACCATTGTCATTGTTGTCATCGTCGTCACTACAGATGTCGAAGTAGATTGGGCCCAACAGGCATGCCTGCTAACTTTCCTAAACAATGGCAGGGCAAGTTAAGAAAATTTAGCACGCAACATTACAACCACATCAAATTCGGTCCGTCCTATCCCAACGACGGCCCAACCCAATAAGCTAATATCTTTTTGAATATTAGCTTTTTTTGGTGTTATTAGTATAATTATATTTAAAATGTTCCATTTTATCATCATATTACTTTATGTTTTTTCTAATTTAATAAAATTTCTTTTATTTGCTTCTTAAACAAATATGTTAATTGATTTTTTTTATTAATTTTGATTATTTTATATATTATTTTAGACATATCAACCCATCAACCCACCATTAAAGTAGGGCAAGCCAAAAAATTCCAGCCACCTCTGGCAGAGGGTCAACTCCTCCCCCGCATTTGGTGAGTTGAAGGCAGGGTGGGGCAGGTTGGTCCACATTAACAGTCCTAATCACCACCACCAGCGCCACTAAGCCACCATCATCACCACCACCACTATAACGTGCCCACCTAAATTCCTAAAAAATTGGTTCTAGGGTCTAATAACAATTAGAGGATATTTTTCACAAGTAGAATTAAACAACTCAAAACCTCATTTTTCCCCTTGTTTTTTATTACATGGACTCTGTAATCGATTACCCGCGATTAACTTGTGTAAGATTTTTAGACTTGCTCTCTAGTAATCGATTACCAGCGGCTTGAATTGCATAACTATGCAAATTTTAGTCTTTGGGACAACTTCTGCGCACTCTATGGGCACTATCTTTGACTTATTTCGGATCAGTTGTCACAATCCGTACTTAAAAATTCCTTTGTATCATAGGGAATGCAGAAAAATACAATTAAATCATTTTTACTCAATTTCAACACCAAAACCTTATCAAATTTCATCCAAATGGAAATCTCTTTTCACACACAAGTCTTATATATATGCCTAGGAATCTATTGGCACCTTCCGGGGATTTCGAATCCCACTGGAACTCATCACTAATTTAGTTGGCTTAATTAGCCATTTTTTCTTCTGACATCTCTCTTTCTCTCTTTCTTTCTCTTTCTCTTTCTTTCTCTTTCTTTCTCTCTCTCTATATATATATCACTTACTTTAATTCACAAGCATTTATCAATCAACATAATAACAACGTTACTCTCAAACATATCCAAGCCATGGAAATACAATTTCATCAATACCTTGGCTTAGCACCATTTTACACTACATTCAAAATACCTGGGTATAACATATATAACTCGTCATCATTATCTACTCGGCTCAGTGCCATCTATAAGCAAAATACACACACATACTATACTAGGCTTTTTGACCCATTTAGGGTTGTTTTTTAAAAAAATTAGAAACAGGGGGTGGGAACAGAAATATTTTTTGGTCTAGGGTTGTTTCTGTCTTGTCAAAAATTAAATTTCAGACCCTCTTTTAATTTCGCATTTGCAGAAGATGAATTTCTGCATGCTTGACACGTATCAAGCATGTAGAGAAACCGACTGATGATGGGACAAATTCCTGCATGAATTCGTTGGTCCAAGGGACGAAATTGGAATGTCAGGGACCAGGGGAACAGGCACAGAAAATCGGTTGGTTGAAGGACGAATTCCTGCATGAATTCGTTGGGCCAAGGGACAATTTTTGACTGTCAAGGGACCAGGAGACCAGACCTGCAAATCGTTGGGTTGAAGGACGAAAATGTGAGGAAGATGGACGAATTTAAACGTGGTCCAGCGGGGGAAAAGCTCTCAGTCATAATTCTCAGGCAAAAACTTTCACTTCCTTCCTTTGTGTTTTACCGTTTCCAGGCGTGGGTGGTCCATTTGAAAGGCAAAGTAAGCATTTGTGTCCCCTTAAACAAAGGTATGTTTAATATTAAATTAATTTATTTTGAAAGTTATTTATGTTGATAGTGATTTGTTTTATGTTGTTAGTGATATGTTTATTAAAATATATTTCTAGTGTAGTTTATTGATAGTGTGATAGTAATATATATTGTTTATAGTGTAATATTATATTTTATTTATAGTTATTGATGAATATTTGTTGTTGTTTATATGAAAATAATTTTTTTAACATTGTTTTTTGTATGTTATTTATTGGTAGTGTGATACATGTGATTGATAGTGTTATAATATTTTGTTATTGGTAGTGTGATACATATGATTGATAGTGTGATTATTGTGTAAAGTTAAAATAAATATATTTTAAAATGTTGATGGTATTTTTTTATTGGATTAATTGGTAGTATGTGAAGGCATTGTATTTTTGTAAATATTTATTTGTATATATACCTTTAAATAATTTTTTTATCATTGTTGTGTTTGTGAAAAAATATATATTTTGTATAGTGTTGTGTATTGATGGTGTGATAATTTGTTGTTGATAGTGTGATTTGTTAAAAGTGTGAAGATAAAATGATTGTATTTTGAATTATTGATGTTTTGTTTTATATTGAAGTATTTGATAGTAAGTGAAAGTATGATACTCTTTATAATAATAATTTTTTGATTATAGTGTTATTTGTTAATAAAATAAAAAAATGTATGTTAGTTGTTCATATCATGTGAAAATATATTATTTATTATGTTAAAATAGTTTTTTATTATCTTACTGTAGTGCAAAAGATGGAAGCATCATCTTGTGTGGGATAGTTAGGAGAAATACATCCTGGCCCTGAAAATCCATCACTCCTGAAATTTCAAAATGTGCATGTATCCGAATCTATATGGAATAGAAAACCGGACAAAATTTTAAAATGTCGGCGTGCCTTACTTTTTCGTGGTGGGAGAGATTTTGTTCCCCAACAAATTGTGCCATTATTACGGAGAACTGGTTTCCTTGGTATAGCTCAACTACATTTTTTTCAGGTGGAGCCTGCCCTGGTCTCTACACTTGTGGAAAGGTGGAGACCTGAGGCACACACTTTTCATATGCCACCTGGGGAGTGTACGATTACCCTCCAGGATGTGGCAGTGCAAATTGGTCTATGAGTTAATGGTCGACCACTGATAACAGATACAATAGATCAAGATTGGTCGGTGACTATCCAAAATTTATTTGGTTTGTATCCACCTGCTGATGCATTTCATTGTGGTTGTCTGAAAATGAAATGGCTTTCGGACAACTTTGCCAACATTGATGACCACGTTGGGACTCCATTGCAGTTATTGAGATATACCAGGGCCTATATTATGCGTTTGATTGGTGGGGTTATATTTTCTGATCAATCCAGTAGCAGGGTCTCATTGAAGTACCTGCCATTACTAGAAGATCTTGATACATGCGGCGAGTACAGCTGGGGTTCTGCTGTGTTGAGTTATTTATACCGTGAGTTGTGTAAGTCCACAGATTATGGTCAGTCGTCAATTTGTGGATTTCATCTACTCCTCCATGTATGGGCTTGGGACAGGTTTCCTTGCATTGCACCAAATGTCCCCCCTGGTGACAGACTTCCAGAAACCCCATATGCTGCGAGGTTAGAAAATATGGGCTTTTTTATTTTCTTCTTTTTGTTTATAGGGTTTTAATGTCACTAACGTTTTTGACAACCAATTTCATTTAGGTGGTTAGGGAGTCAAACGTTTAAGACTGTTTGGCAAGATCTTGACTTCTACCGGTGTGCATTTGACCAAATGGGTTGTAGTGACGTAAGTCTTGTTTACAAGTTTAAAAATTTAAGGTTTAGGGTATATTGATTAATTATTTTTAATTTGATAATGTCATACAGATTGTTTGGACCCCATATACAGATGAAGTATTGCAAAGTTTGCCACAAATATACTTGCAAGGAAGAGACTCTTGGAGAGCGGTGGTACCATTGTTGTGTACTAACATTGTTGAGTGGCATCAGCCAGACCGAGTGATGAAGCAGTTTGGAATGCAACAACATATTCCGTTGGCTCCTCGTCAGCCGGATGATCTACACGGAATTACACAAAGAGGGAAGGCTGGTGAGAACTAGGCACAGATGTATGTACCGTTGGTTAGCATGTGGGAAAACCGCCTTCAGTTTGTATGCACAAACCCTCCCATGGAGGGTATAATGAGCGTTAATTCTGAGTACATGCATTGGTACCAGACACATACGCTTAGATGGATCACAAGAAAGTTTGTTGTGGTCGGGCGTGCGGTAAGTTCAAACAAATATATGAGATTATGTTTGTCTATAACAGTTTACAATCAATTTTCTAATAGTGTTTTTTGGCTTATGTAGGTGGATGCAGTGGAGACCATCCACTATCTTGCTACGGAAGATGTCCATGGACCGAACATTCCGCCTGTACAAGTATTTGACCAAATCCGGCAACAGTCGCAGAATGTCATGCAAATGTGGTCTGAATCGGGTAGAGTCTTGGAAGCTGCGCGTCCTGCGATTCCATGTGCATATGATCCGCCAAATCAACCCTTTAAGATTAATATACCTGGAAACAGAAATGAGCGACATGGTATTCCAAGGGGAAGGACACAAGAAGACCACCAAGTATACATCCTACCGTTCATGCCTCTTCGTGAACCTGGCATGTATTATGTTCCAACCCAATCTCAGTCAGAGCCAGGGGGAAGTGCAACATATGAATGGCCATCTCAGGGTTTTGGTCAGGAGCAACCGTATTATACCCCTCAAGTGGATCCTTATTTTGGGCAAGCAGGGGGCAGTGGATTTGGCGGGGGAAGTGGCTTTGTAGGGCATGCAGGACCCAGCGGCTTCGCAGGGTATGCAGGGGGAAGTGGCTTTACAGGGTTTGGCGGGGGAAGTGGCTTTACAGGGTATGCAGGGGGCAGTGGATATGTTTTTTCACCAAATGATTCACCAACGAGATTTGTAAATGACTTATTAACACCTAACACACCATTGGTGACACATAGGGGTGACGGAACCTCGCGTGATTTAGGACCTGGTTTGGACTTAGGCTTGGATCTTTTTAGTGCTACTAGCACAGTAAACTTGGCGGCTTCTGAGGATGCAGAAGAGGACCATTGACCAGAGTACGCCTTCATGACATTTTCTTGGGTGTATGCCAAATGAATGAATTGAAAGTAGTCTAGGCTCACAACCTGACACGTTGCAATTAAGTACGAACACGAAAACTGATACGCCTTCAATCTACCACAGGTACAACATGGATTAGTTGACAATGTAACCGTGTATTTTTCCCCCCACGTTGTGTGATTGGGTCAAACCTTTCCTCAACTTTGAACCGCTTCCCATGCACATCATAACGTTGAACCTGGTGACTGCAAGCAGTGGCTTGATTTTTCCCTATTTCTTCCATAACTTTTTTTGTGTACCTCATCCCTTCCCCAAATTCAGATCTGGCATGCGTACCACGATGCACAAAGTATTCAACCATCCGGGCATAAGTGCACTTCACCAATGTTGTAATGGGCATGTTGCGCACACCTTTTAGGACTTTGTTTACACACTCAGAAAGATTGGTTGTCATATGACCAAATCTACTCCCAACCTCATCATATGCCAAACTCCATTGTTCTTTGGGGATTCCATCTATCCACGCCGCAATCTCTCGTCCCTCCTCCCGAAATTTAATTAACTTTCTATCAAACATGTCCTTATTTGCAGTGTACCCTACAAAAATTCATACATAACAATTAGTATATGACAAGCAAAAAAAAGATTATACAGTTATTGGTTTAGGGTATTGATTAATACCTGATAGGCCCGCAAGTGCACGAGATATCGCGTAATAAAAAGTTATCGTCCCACAGAGATTGTTCCCAAGTACAAGTTTTCACAGTGGTTCAATTATCTAGAAAATTGTGAAATTAGGTTTGTAATTTAGAAGATTAAGAAAAACAGAAGTTAAGAAGGAATGCTATCTGAAAGAACTAAATGAATTCCGAGATTGAAATAGAACAAATGATGGTGAAACTCTTGGGATTTGGTATATGATCATGCCATGTATTTAATTTTCCTAAGACCTTTCTATTTATTAATTCATGCTCTAAGGTTGGATTTCCGAATTTAATTAAGCCCTCTTCTCAGAGTAACATTAATGTGCCCAAATAATAAAGAACCGCGTTCGATTTATTATGTGAACTCATTAAGAACGGTGAAATCCTATTAAACCTCGAATCGTCATACCCACTTTCGTGACCTATGATTCTAAGTTCAATTTCATGCGTTCAAACAACTAATTAACCTTTCGATTCTCTTAGAGTTTAATTTCAATTGATCCTATCTCTAGGTATTCAAAAGCATTACACCCTCATGGAAATTGAATAGAAGCAATGAATTAATAAACAGAAACATCCAAAAGAGGTTCAATACATAAGCATTGTCACACCCTAATCCCAAGATGTCGTTTAGCTACACATGCTCAATTCCCTACAGCCCATTGATGGAATCATATGCAGAAATTACAGAGAAAGAGAAAACCTAAGGAGAAAGCAAAGAACACAAAGCAAAAGCTCTCACTTGTGCTTGCGAATCCTTCTGAAAAATGCCCAAGGATGTTCTTCAACGCCTATGGTCTTGATTTCTTTAATAATCCCCAAGTAAAACTCTCTTTTTCTACCCAAAAATGTCCCAAAATGTCTGTGTATTTTATTCCTTGAAAACTGTCCATCCGGTGCCCCAGAAACTGCTCCCTAAAATAAGGAAACTGCTGTGCGTGCAAAAACCCACTGGCAGTGGGAAAAACCCACGGCCAGTGGATCGTACTGGAGGTCCAATTTTTACATTTTTGAACATTCAAACAGAGGAACCCACGGCCAGTGGGTTTTTCTGGACCCCAAGATATGCATTTTCTCTACATGGCAGCAAGATCCACTGGCAGTGGGAAAAACCCACGGCCAGTGGGTTTCTCTGGTCCCCAAATTGTGCAAGTTTTTGTCATAGGGCAGCAGGATCCACTGGCAGTGGGAAAAACCCACTGCCAGTGGGTTTCTCTGGACTTCACTTTGCTGCTTTTCATAGCTTGAAAACCTTCCCTTTATCCAATGCTTCCTCGAATGCTTCGCGTTTGGAATGTATGTACCTGTAAACAAGCTATTCCTGCAAAAACTTGAAACACCCGAGTAACAAATGCGGAATGAAAGAAAAAATACTTGGAATTAGGGACAAGATAACACAAATGACCTAGAAAAACTGAATAAAAAGCCACTAAAATCATGCAAACAAAACACCTATCAATACCTAGCTTCAACAACTCCTATTTTAGTCAAGCGTTCTTAAACTTGTTGTTAAAATTACTAGCGATATGCCTTATATAGAAAACATGGTATGCATTTGGTGGTTGCCAACCAATCTGGGGATTTGAGACAGCCGACTTGATGCTTTGGTGCCGATCAGATATTAGACAAATGCCTATTTTTGTGGTCACATGAATCCTAATCTGGGCTAAAAACCATGTCCATGCCTGTAACGTTTCCCCTTCTACTATTGCAAATGCAACGGGTAAGACATTATTGTTGCCATCCTTGGTGGTTGCAATCAACAACGTGTGACAGTATTTTCCATACAGAAATGTCCCATCCACTTGGATGATAGGCTTGCAAAATGCAAATGCATCAACACATTGTTTGAAAGTCCAAAATACTCGTTTGAAATTCTGAAACCGTGGATCAACTTGAGTCCCAACGTAGTAGTCAGATGTCGTTAAGTGGTACGTTGAACCTGGTGCAACCTGGAGCATACGAGACATCCACCGTGGCAAGATAGCATATGACTCATCCCAATCACCAAACGCACGCACTATAGCCTTTTGTTTTGCCTTCCAAGCTTTGCTATATGAGATTTTGAATCCATATTCACCTAATATCCTCTCTTGGATCATGGTAATGGAAACCGACGGGTCTTGATTGACCATCCCTGATTATGATATGTCAAAAATGATCAATAACTTTACAATTTGAGTTGGACATATACACAACATGGACATACCTAGTGTACACAAGCAGATGAACTCAGAATCCAGTTTCGGATGGTCCTGGGACAACCCAACATTGACACAAGTGTGAATCCTGCCCCATTTACTAACCACCCATGCCTTTGTTTTTTTGGATAGTATTGCTCTCTTCCTCCACGGACAGCCATCTACTTGATTTGGGCATTTCACTGTTAAATGTGTTGATTTAGATTCACCTACAATATACGTTTGGTGCTTCTTCATGGCGTATTGTTTTAAGGCAGTTTGTAGTCCAACCTTTGATGCAAACTGAAGTCCAACATACAAATCATCACCGATCCACCAATCAGGTTCATTGTCTAACCCAACCGACATTTCTTCCTCGTCTGGATGATCCCAATTTATGTTGGTATAATGCGGTGATAATGTCCAAAATGGTGTACACACATTTCCTGTTAACGTGCAGTGTTTATCAACATTCCAAATAAAACATTAACTAACCAAACACAATGAAATTTAATATCACCAACTTGTCACCGTTGACCCTGTTGGAGCACCTCCACCAGGTAAAACGGTCATGGGATGAACTGTTACGGAATCAAAGTCCCCTTCAACATCAGTATCCACATCACTATAGTTGGGGATATTTTGCTCATCAGCTTCATCCTCCTCACCACTCAAATATTCCTCATCAACATTGAAATCAGGCAGATCATCGTCTGATAAACTCATCACATTATCACCTATCAAATGTCCAACAAAAATATTACTACCAAATATTAACTATAAATAAAAGTTTAAAGCCTGCTTACCCCCTACCAATGTAACACATTGTGATAAACCTCCGTCTATCTCCCGGAATGAACTTCTATCTCGGTCTAAATCAACGTATATCTCTAGCGCAACCATCTCAGATTATAACTCAAACATTCTCAATGCAACATCAATCATCTCATCATCAGTTAATTGAAAAGCATCAAATTTATTTTTCCTTTTATTCACTACCAACCGACTAGTTAACTTTGTAATCACCATTGTATTTTCAAGTTCTAACTTAGTAACTATTTTTTCTTTTAGTTGCTCAATAGTAATACCTCGCTGGACATACATTAACTTCTTGTCACCGTCAAATATATATCCCTCAGGGCCTTCATATTTTTGGCCGTTAGTGAATAACACCACAGGAGAAGACATTTTTGCAGTCCTTAAATAAATACATGATCAAACTCATTAACCAGTAACAACATAAAATTAATTGAACAAAAATTGTTTTCCCAATACTTATTTGACATAATTTCTTATATTGTTTTCACAGTAATAAAATCATCAAACTTATTATTAGTTTCTATCAGAAATGTCAAAATAATTAACCAATAATAAAACAATGAAACTTAATACTTACCTACACAACAAATCTCAACCAGCAATCACGGAACAACAAGATGCAAACACCGACGAAAGGAAAGGAAAAGATGTTCACTGTATGAACGGGGAAGAAGGAGGAAACAAATTTTAATTAAATTCGTCTTTAAAACGTGAAGAACCGGATGAATGATGTCCAACAAAATGAAGATAAATAAGCTTAAATTTGTCCTAGTAGAAGACGAATTCAACGTGACGGAAACAAAGACCTGCAAATTCATCCTATGCCTGCATATTTCGTCTCTTCAAGAGACGATTTTGGCTATCAATTTCGTCCTGCCAAGAGACGAAATCGCCTGCTACTGCCACACCTGCAAATTCACCTTTCAACTCAACGAATGCCAGACGTACTGCTGCCAATTTCGTCTCCTCATTAGCCGATTCTAGTATTTCGTCTGATGCCCAGCCGAATTCAAAATTTGACAAGACAGAAACAACCCCAGACCAAAAAATATTTTTGTTCCCGCCCCTTATTTCTAATTTTTTTAAAAAAATAACCCTAAATAGGTCAAAAAACCTACTATACTATCATAGTTATTCAACACATACATGATTCATGAACCATTCTTTATGATAAATGGTGAATGTAGAAAGTTTTTGTGATGATTGGTGTTGTGTTCTTTATAAGTGCTTGATAAAATAACAAAACTAAATTTCATAAGTACATACTTATGCTTTTTGAAATCTAGCATTCAATCTATATATGGGTAGCATGATGTGCACAGTGTTTGAAATGACGTGCTAATGCATGAGTTAGTGGTAGTCTTCATGCTTTGTGAGGTGATATGCATGCACAAAACTGGTAACTAGGGATGGAAACAGGATGAGTCGAGGGCAGGTTTAAGTCTCCCTGACCCCAACCCTATAAAAGTAAGGGCAGATTTTAAAAAAAAAGAGGTTTAACATTATACAACTCAACTATGTAGTGCATGTGTTAACAACATAAATTAGAACTAACTAATTAATTAGAGTTTAGTTTAGTTAGTTTTTTTCTGTTAGGAAGTTCGCTACCTCAACTAGTCTTTTCCTTCTCTTATAGTTTTTGTATAAAAGCCTTGTACTTTTATGTTTTTCAATAGATGAAGAGTCATAATCATAATCAACTTCTCTCTCTTATATTTTTCTCTATGGAACTCTATTTCTTATCTTGGTGATTTTTATGTTCCATACATGTTAACCATGTGTTTTCATATGGTATTAAAGCATGTACCAAATTACAATTAGGAAGTCTAATTGGGATAAGGATTATTTTCTTGTAGGTTGAAGATAAATCTAGGGAATGGTACACATGGTCAGTGGCTTGGGTATCAATGATCCAAGAGTCAGAATAAGTATTTTTGGCCACAAGATTGATTATACATATGGCCTTGTTATTTTATTGAGCCTTTTGAACTCTTGTGATTTGATTGACATTGTGAGATTTGTGAGTCTCGGATTGTTGAAGTAAGGAAAATATAGCCTTGGGGTGTTTTGGGGCAAAAAAAAAATCTGAATCCGAACCTTCTCCTGTGTCATTTTGAGAGACTGTTTCTATCATCATCATTATCATCTTCTTCTTCAATGAAACAGTTATTCACATTACTTTCTTTCTTGAAATGAGATGGGTAACCATGTTTTTGTAACAAAAATCTACTATGTGCCTAATTCTTCCACAATATGAAGATATCTTGTTATTTTGACCCCTACCATGATTATTTCAACCTCTTGACATCACTTGGCCTCTCTACCCTTTTTCTTTAAAACTTCATCTTCCACCTCCTCTAGTGTTCACACTAGCCAAAATAAAGTTTTCAGTTACAACCTCTATTTGTCTTTCTTGTTGGACCAAAATTGAAAAAACTCTATTTATGTTGACATTAGATCCATCAACACGATTTAGGATCTTACAACAGAATATTATTCATTCAATCCTTTTAGATACTTGATCACATAATCATTCTCACGGTATGACTTAATTGTAGTGATTAAGGCACAATCGCATAGAACTTGACAGGTGTAGCTTGGAATAGGTTTGAAATTGTTCAATTCTTTCCAAAGTCCCTTCAATTAGGTGAAATATGGAGTTATTAAAATTAGCTTTGGAGTTATTGTTTTCAAAATATGGCTTGAGTTTGTCAAGATTGTGTGGAGAAAGATATGATGGAGCAAGTAATATGCAAAGTGAATTTAGTGGCCTTAAAAGCTTAATAGTGAAAGAGAACAATTCTGCATTTTATATTCATTGTTTTGCACATCAACTTCAGTTAGCTCTTGTACAGTGGCAAAAAAAACATGTCGGAATTGCATTATTTTTTAATATTGTTGCTAACTTGTCTAATGTTGTTGAAGCTTCATGTAAGCGTTGAGATATTCTTTGTGAAAGTCAAATTGTAAAGGTAAAAAAGGCGTTGCAAAAAGGAGAAATAACCAGTGGTGGTGGCTTGAATCAAGAAACCAAAATCAAGAAGGCGGAGAACTAGATGGGGCTCACGTTATGGTACATTGCTTAGTTTAGTTTCTTTGTTCTCTTCCATGATTAATGTGCTTGAAATTATTGAAGAAGATGACACAAGTTTAGATCAAAGAGCTGAAGCATGTGCTTTGTTAAATTCTCTACAGTCTTTTAAATTTGTTTCCACCCTACATTTGATGAAAAACATCTTGGGGATTACTCATGAGTTATCTCAAGCATTATAGAGAAGTGATCAAGATATTATAAATGCTATGAAATTAGTTACAGTATCCAAACAAAGGTTACACGATATGAGAAATGATGGTTAGGATTCTTTGCTCAATGAGGTTTTTTTTATGAAAATAATAATATTGTTATTCCAAATATGAATGATACCTTTCAAATGCAAGGAAGATCAAGGCATAAAATGGAGAAAGTTTCCAATTTACATCATTTTCAAATTGAATTTATTTTACCAAGTGATTGGCCGACAACTTCAAGAGTTAAACAATGGTTTTACAGAAGTGAATACTGAATGACTTCTTTGTGTAGCATGCTTAAATCCATGAGAGTCATTTCTTGCATTTGACAGAGAAATTGATTTGTTTAGCTCAATTTTATCCTTCAGAATTTTCTCCAGTGGATCTTTTAGCATTAGATAGTCAACTTGAAAATTATATCATGGATGTGCGTTCAGATAATACATTTTCAGACTTGGGAGGAATCCATGATCTTTCTATAAAGCTTGTGAAGACAAGGAAACATATTGTATATTCATTAGTGTATTCACTTTTAGAGTTAGCTTTGATATTACCAGTGACAACCGCAATCGTTGGAAGAGCTTTCTCTACTATGAATATCATCAAGAATCGGATGCGAAATCGTATGGGGATGAATGGTTGAATGATTGTTTGGTTACTTATATAGAAAGAGAAATTTTTGATAACATTGAAAATGAAAAGATCATTCAATGTTTTCAAAATATGAAAAATCGAAAAGAACAATTATAATATATATTTATACTTTTTAAGAGTTTAATATTATCTTTTCTATGTTATATGTGCATATTGTCCCGTGGTTTAAAATTTCTGAATCCGTTACTGTATACATTCAAGTTTGAGAGAGGTGTTAATTGTATAAATTAGTCCTAACTAATTAAATAAAGTTCAGTTGAGTTAGTGTGTTTTGTATAAAAGCCTTGAAGCTTTCTGTTTTTTAAATTGATGAAGATTCATGTCGGTGATTTTTGTGTTGAATGCATGTTAACCATGTGTTTTCACAGCTTATATTCAAAATAGATGTGTGACCTGCAATGCAATTAAATGGATCAGTGATCATACTTCAAAAGGAGTTGGAGGATATTGCTAAAGGCCGTTTGATACCCACCGTTTTGGGACAACAGAGCATGTCCGTCGCTTCTGACCTTAGATCCAAAGAAATACAAGGAACCTGTGTACTGTTATTAACTAATAATCTACACTAAGTTAATATGATAAAGGTTTGGAATTCATCATTTCAATTATTTTTACCTCTAAAAAAATAATTATGGATGGTCAATTCTCATATTTAAATAAAACCACCGAGGATTTGTAAAAAAAAAATAATTCAAACTCAAATTTGATAAAAATGCTTTTAAAAAAAATGTGGGGTGTTGTTTATGTCTTTCCGCTAGTGATAATGGTAATGCATACGTAAGACATTTTTCATTATTGTCTCGAAATTTTATGTTGATTTTTTAATAGCAAAAATACAAAGATCGTTCCTTTAGATAAATTGAGATCAGATCGAAAGATTCCCCACCTTTTGGTTGCTTCTGGTTTGTGGAAACATACCAATGAGAAATGCCCGTAATTGGAGAGAGATAATGGAAGAAAAAGAACCAAAAATGAAAAGAAAATCAAGGTTTTCTAATTATTTAAAAGAAACGTCATATTTGTTTCTGTTTAAAATAAAATCAAATCACCCTCTTATCATCCAATCTCACTCAACTATAAAGCAGAAAGCCCAAAAAATGTGCAAATTTGTTATGAAATAAACTAGAAATTATGAAGGAAGAAGAATTATGGAGGAAGAGAAATTTGAAGAGAGAAATGAGAGAATAGAAATGAAGTAGTATTGTGTTAATGAGTGAAGGGGGTATTTATAGGAGGTGAGAGGGGGACATTTATAAATATCAAAACTTTAGGGGGGACATCCATAATTATTCATAATACTCCCCCTTGGATGTCCGTATTTAGAATGTGCCTCGTTAAAACCTTACTAGGAAAAACCCAGTGGGACAAAAACCTAGTGAAGGAAAAAGAGTACAACATTCTTTACAAAGTATATCCGTAAAATTAATTAAATTATAAATATTTAATTCTCCCCCTCATCAGAACACTTATGTAAGCGTCGAAGACCAATCTTCTGTACTAGTTGCTCGAAGACTTTGGTTGGTAATGACTTTGTAAAGATATCTGCTAGATTCTCGCATGATCGGACTTGCTGAACATTTATTTCACCATTCTTTATAAGATCATGAGTAAAGAAAAATTTTGGTGAAATATGTTTTGTCCTATCTCCTTTAATATAGCCCTCCTTTAACTGAGAAATACAAGCTGCATTATCTTCACATAAAATTGTTGGTGGTAGTTTTCCAGCATGCAAGCCACAAGTTTCTTGAATATGTTGAATCATAGATCTTAACCAAACACATTCTCGACTTG
The DNA here is from genome assembly GCA_037962975.1 of Clitoria ternatea. Taxonomy (NCBI): domain Eukaryota; kingdom Viridiplantae; phylum Streptophyta; class Magnoliopsida; order Fabales; family Fabaceae; genus Clitoria; species Clitoria ternatea. The sequence continues at coordinate 294,464,447 of CM075669.1, forward strand.
CTTCATGTAATGCTAAGATTTCAGCATGATTAGATGATGTTGCTGTGATTGTTTGTTTTATGGATCTCCATGAAATTGCTGTACCACCACATGTAAACAAATAACCTGTTTGTGATCGACCATTATGAGGATCAGACAAATACCCCGCATCTGCATAACCAATTAGGTTTGCCTTAGATACATATGGAAAAAATAAACCCATGTCCATTGTACCTCTAAGGTAGCGGAATATGTGTTTAATCCCATTCCAATGCCTTTTTGTGGGTAAAGAACTATGTCTTGCTAACAAATTAACAGCAAATGATATATCAGGTCGTGTATGACTAGCAAGATACATTAGTGCACCAATTGCACTAAGATATGGTACTTCAGGACCAAGTAGTTCTTCATTTTTGTCTTGAGGTCGAAATGGATCTTTGCTCACTTCTAGTGACCTTACAACCATTGGACTGCTCAATGGGTGTGATTTGTCCATATAAAACCGCTTTAACACCTTTTCTGTATAAGTCTTTTGGTGCATCAGAATTCCTTCCTTTAAATATTCTAATTGTAATCCGAGACAAAACTTTGTTTTTCCCAAGTCTTTCATCTCGAATTCATTTTTTAAGCAATTTACAGCCTTTGAGAGCTCTTCGGGAGTTTCGATGATGTTTAAATCATCTACATAAATAGCAATTATGACGAACTCTTTTCCGAGTCTTTTCATAAAAACACATGGACAAATTGGGTCATTTTTGTACCCTTCTTTCAACAAATATTCACTGAGACAATTGTACCACATTCGTCCAGATTGCTTTAATCCATAAAGAGATTTATTCAATTTGATTGAATAATTTTCTCGTGGATTTGTTTTATATGCTTCAGGCAAATGAAATCCTTCAGGGAGTTTCATATATATGTCATTTTCAAGTGAGCCATATAAATATGCTGCAACAACATCCATAAGGCGTAAGTCAAGCCTTTCACGGATTGCCAAACTTATCAAGTATCGAAAAGTAGTGGCATCCATCACTGGTGAATATGTTTCTTCGAAATCAATTCCAGGTCTTTGTGAGAATCCTTGTGCAACAAGTCTTGCTTTGTATCGCACAATTTCACCATTTTCATTTCTTTTTCTCGTAAAGACCCATTTGTACCCAACTGGTTTTACACCTTTGGGTGTTTGGACTACAGGCCCAAAAACTTTACGTTTTGCAAGTGAGTTTAACTCTTCTTGCATTGCATCTTTCCACTTTGGCCAATCATTTCTTTGTGCACATTCTTTAACTGATTTTGGCTCATAATCTTTATCATCATTTATGATATCAAGAGCTACTTTGAATGCAAAAATTTCATCAACATCGACTTCAGGTCGATTCCATTGTATACCATCCATGACATAATGTATCGAGATCTCTTTATTTGTATCAATTTCAGGTACCTTAGTTTCTTCTGGATTTGAAACTTTGATTATGTCAGGAGACTCTACTGGAGTCTTTATATCCTCGATTCGACCATCATCTTTATTTACTTTTCTTTTCCGAGGATTTTTATCTTTAGAACCAACAGGTCTGCCACGTTTTATTTTGGCTTCAGACTCATTTGCAAATTTATATTGTCCTTCGGGGATATCAATCTTTATTGGAGTATTAACAGCTGGTATATGTGACTTAGTTACTCTTTTTGGATCAGCAAATGCATTAGGCAATTGGTTTGCTAAATTTTGCAAACTAATTATTTTCTGAACTTCTAGTTCAGATTGTTTTGTTCGAGGATCAAGATGTGATAAAGACCTCTCATTCCAGCTAATCCTTTTATCCAACTGTTTATGTTCTCCCCCTAATGATGGGAAAATAGATTCATCAAAATGACAATCAGCAAAACGAGCTGTAAATAAATCACCTGTTAAAGGTTCAAGATATTTTATTATGGATGGACTTTCATATCCAACATATATTCCCAACCTTCTTTGAGGTCCCATCTTAGTGCGTTGCGGAGGAGAGATAGGAACATATACCGCACTTCCAAAGATTCTTAGATGAGAAATATTTGGTTCTTTACCATGAACCAATTGTAAAGGGGAATATTCATGATTACTTGTAGGCCTGATACGAATAAGTGCTGCCGCATGCAAGATTGCATGTCCCCAAGTTGAAATTGGGAGTTTTGATCTCATTAACAATGGTCTTGCTATCAATTTCAAACGTTTAATCAATGATTCAGCAAGTCCATTTTGTGTATGAACATGTGCTACAGGATGTTCAACATCAATTCCAATGGACATACAATAATCATTAAATGATTGAGATGTAAATTCACCAGCGTTATCAAGGCGTATTTTCTTAATTGGATAATCAGGAAAATGAGCTCTTAAACGAATTAATTGAGCTAGTAATCTCGCAAACGCCTGGTTGCGAGTTGATAATAAGCAAACATGTGACCATCTTGTTGATGCATCAATTAAAACCATAAAATATCTAAATGGTCCACATGAAGGGTGTATTGGTCCACAAATATCACCTTGTATACGCTCTAAAAATATAAGTGGTTCATTCCCAATTTTCATTGGTGATGGCCGAATGATTAATTTTCCTTGAGAACAAGCAGCACATGAGAAATTCTTAGTTTGCATAATTTGTCTGCTGGACAAATAATGACCATTTGAATTCTCAACTATTTTTCGCATCATAATTGATCCAGGATGGCCTAATCGTTCATGCCAGATAACAAAGTCATTCTTATTTGTAAACTTCTGGTTTACTATGGCATTTGTTTCAATTGTACTAATATATGTGTAGTACAAACCGGAGGAAAATGAAGGCAATTTTTCCAATATACATTTCTTACCAGAAATTAATTTTGTAATGTATAGATATTCATCATTTCCTTCATTTGTGGTCTCAATATGATATCCATTTCTGCGGATATCCTTAAAACTCAATAAATTTCTTTGAGACTTCTTAGAATATAATGCACTTTTAATGTGCAATTTTGTTCCTCCAGGCAACAAAATACTGGCTCTACCGGAGCCTTCAATTATATTTATACTACCAGATATTGTATTAACATTTGCTTCTTGTTTTACTATTTGGTAAAAATATTTCTCATTCTTGAGAATGGTATGAGTTGTTGCACTGTCTGCGAGACATATATCTTCATCATTCACATGAGCATTCATTCTTCATTAAATAAATAAAAATAAATCATGAGTAAAATATAATTAACAATAATATTTAACAAAATTTTATTGATAAAGACAAAATTTACAACAAAACAAATTACATGAAACATTAAAATAATTTATTTGGGGGCACTCCCTTCTCCAATCGAGTGGTCAATTTCTTCTTCAGGAAGAGCAAGAAAATCATCAACACTAAAGTCAGAGAAATCATCATCTATACCAGTAAAATTTGTCTCTATTATTTTCCCTTTATTTTTAAGGGATTTTTGGTATAGATCTACGAGATGCTTTGGTGTGCGACAAACTCGAGACCAATGTCCTTTGCTACCACAACGATAGCAGATGTTTTTAGTTTGTTCGCTATTTTGAGCATCTGTCCCTTTTTTCATAAGTTCTTTATTTTTCCATGTGAATGATGATCTCTTATCATTTCGACCATGACCACGGCCAAAACCATATCCACGACCAATACCATGTCCCCGAGCATTACCTCGTCCACGACCGCGGCTACGGCCACGACCACGACCATGAGTATTATGATCGTGCGTTGCTACATTCACTTCTGGGAATGGAGCAGTTCCAGTTGGACGGGATTCATGATTTTGCATAAGCAATTCATTATTTTGCTCAGCCACAAGGAGACAAGTAATTAATTCAGAATATTTTGTAAAGCCCTTTTGGCGATATTGCTGCTGCAGGAGCAAATTGGATGCATGAAAAGTAGAGAATGTCTTTTCTAACATGTCACTTTCAGTGACTTGTTCTCCACATAATTTCAATCTCGAAGTAATTCTAAACATTGCAGAATTATACTCATTTACGGATTTAAAATCTTGAAATCGTAAATGCATCCATTCATAACGGGCTTTTGGAAGAATTATATCCTTTTGATGGTCGTATCTTTCTTTTAGATTATTCCAGAGAACAAGAGGGTCTTTAACTGTTAAGTATTCATTTTTTAACCCTTCATGGATATGGTGGCGTAAAAATATCATGGCTTTAGCTTTATCTTGATTAGATGCCTGATTTCCATTTTTAATGGTGTCTCCAAGACCTTTTGCATCTAAATGGATTTCAGCATCCAATGTCCATGATAGATAGTTTTTTCCAGATATGTCAAGAGCCACGAACTCAAGGTTGGTAATATTTGACATAGTTATTTCTATATAAGAAGTTGAAACAATATATTAGATATATTTTGAATGAATAAATTTATTAATTATAAATATCTAATGATGGTAACAAGTCAATGATGAATTATTAATTTTATTTTATTATAAGAGTAAAAAAATGTAAATTAATTAAACAGGTTAAAAAAAAATTATTATTATGGTTATTAAAAAAAATGTTGCTAGGTAACTTAGTGATATAACAATTTAGTTTGCATAAATACATGAATTGTATCAAGTGTTCTAGTGGTAAGCTACCTTTCTTTCAAGGTCAAGGTTCATGGTTCAAATCTTGGCTACCCTTTGTTAAGGTCCTCTTTTTTTTTTTTTAAATCATTTATGCATGTAATATTTTGATACACATATATTAATATAGTAACTCAATAATATAAATGTATAATCATTTATGTAGGTGGAATCAATAAGAGCAATTGGAAGCAAAACAATATTATATGTGAAGCATTATTAAAAGTGGTAATAATTGGAAGCATTATGTGAAGCATTATTAAAAGTGGTAATAATTGAAAGCATTATGTGAAACATTATTAAAAGTGGTAATAATGTGAAGCATTGTTAGCTAGCCATCAATAAAGTGAAAGCAAATTAATTGGCAATTGGCAAAATAATGTAAATATAATTTATAAATAAATCATAATATAAATATAATTAATTAACATATTAAAATGTGATAAAATAACAAAGTATTTAATTTCTAGTTCTTCAGGAACTATCAGTAAATATTTTCAAGAATTCTTCAGGAATTCTTTTAAATCCCATAGGGATGTTCAAAATATAAGTTCTTCAGGAACTTATTAATATTTTATACATCCTGCTGGGATGTGTGGAATATAAGTTCTTCAGGAACTTATTATAATATATATATATATATATATATATATATATATATATACATATAATATAAATTGAAATAAAATTATGAAAAGAAATTAAAATTCTGTTACCTTAGATCTCAGTTGGTCAGAACCTGGTGCTGATAACGTGTTATGAAATAAACTAGAAATTATGAAGGAAGAAGAATTATGGAGGAAGAGAAATTTGAAGAGAGAAATGAGAGAATAGAAATGAAGTAGTATTGTGTTAATGAGTGAAGGGGGTATTTATAGGAGGTGAGAGGGGGACATTTATAAATATCAAAACTTTAGGGGGGACATCCATAATTATTCATAATAAAATTATTGATATTGTAAAATATTCATAGCATTACAAAATATCAGTTATTAACAATATACAACCCGAGTAATTGATTATAAATTACTCGCTAAAACAATTTCACAAAATACGACCATTCTTGGCTTTTTGTCCATCAAAAACTTCAAAAGGAAAGCCTGATATTGCAGGCACACATAAATTATCCACTTGTGTGCAACTTTGAATTTTCAATTTTTTTGCGAGTTGGAGCCCCGACCCGCCACAAAATCCGCCCCACCTCTCTGTGGCTCATCCCCACCTGTCATCACCGAGTGAATCATACCCGGAACCGGGCCGGAATTCGGCACAGCCTGGTACACCTGCTGCTTCAAACCGGATGGATTGTAATGGTGCACCGGTGTCACATGTCTCATCCCAGTCCCATACACTTGACCCGAACCCGGAACCATATGGTGGTACCCAAGTGGAACCTGTGATGGCATCATTGCATGATATGGTTGTTGAACGTATGGATAGGGTGCATGTGCATGCAGAGGAACCGGTTGGACAGGTACACTCCCTGGTTGAACCGGACCCGGAACATAAAATACAGGAACCGGTTGTACAGGATGACCCGAATAGGCGGTTTCTGGTGGAAATTGTACCACAGGATTGTTACTCGGGTACGGGTTGGGTTGCGAATGCCCCACCGTTTCCGGTTCACTTTGATTTTCCTTGGAGTCGGTGTCAGGAACCGGGTTAACGGGTTTGGTTTTAACGGGGGGAAGATTGGGGATAGAAGGAACACACGGCGCTGATGATGTGGAACAAAACGGTGATGACACAACCGGGGCGGGAGAACCCGGATCCGAAGCTGAAACGTTGTCAAGGATAACGGGCCTGTCTTTGGGCCTGGGCTCGCGGTGATGGTGAGTTGTTTCTTCCGAATTATCTAACCCGAAAAGATAATCGGGTACTTCCGAAACCATCGAAGAGGCTTCGGAGCGACCTCGTTCGAGCCCCGAAACGCCGCCGTTTAAGGCGTCGAGAAACCAGTTCTCGCGGTTGGCTGAGCCGTTTAAGAGCGAGCTTATGCTGCTGGCTCGAGAGTTCACTTCGCCTTCTGGGAATAAGAAGAGGCGAAGCCGAGCCGATCGAGGGTTCTGATTGTGTGCGACGCGGTCATACTCGTCCATCATATTCTCCACGTCTTCGTCCGTTGTCACCGAGATCAACGCGTCTAGATCCTCGTTGGGAAGCTGGTACTTGGCGGTTATATTGCTCATGCCTGCACCCGATCATCAAAATTCAAATCCCAACAAAAAGGAATTATAATCTTATGAATTGTGATTAATAAAAATGGAAGAAATAAAAGGGCGGAGGGGATTTTGGTATTGGAATTTGGACCTGAGAGTTTGGAGAGTTTGAGAATGAGGGCGGAGAAGGAGATGGAGCGGTGGACGGCGACGATTCGGGTGTCGCCGCCGACGTAACGGAGCTGGTTGTCATGGGGGCGGGGGAGGATCTTGCCGCCGAAACTGCACATGAAGCGGACACGTGGCGGAGGGTCGTGGAAATGATCGGAGCGTGGGGAAGAGGTGACTGAGTCGGTGTCTAACTCGGGAGGGTAGTGTGAATGTGACGTCATTTTCCCTCCGTTCCTCCTCGCTGGCGGTGTAGAACATGCTCTATCAACCTTTAAATAAGTGACGCATGTTCACCCACTTGATCCATTGTCCCAAATTCCCTATGTCGTCAACATTAAAATAAATAAATATAATGTGAAAGAATGAAAATATCAATGCTAATATGCTTCAATATTTAATGCTTCTAATATCGAATAAAATTAAGAAAATATCATAAGCATTATATTTTTATATAATACAATAATTGTTTTATAGCCTAGTTGGCCAGTTATTTAGTTATTTAATGGATGAAATAATACCTCCGGTTATAAAATTTGTTTAAAGAGTTAGTTTTATTGTAATGTAAACGTTTTTGGTTTAAATAGAACTTCTAATATCGCCTAAGTGAAAATTAGAGAAAATGAAAGGTGGCCATTAGAGAAATATCGCTCAAGCAAAAATGATCTCAGTGAGGGGCTACTGGAAGATTATCACTCAAGCAAATAATAATAATAATAAATGTATATATAACTTTTAAGTGTTTTAAGTGGTTTGAGTTACGTACCCCTTAAATTCTTATTGTTTATTATTAGGAACATGCACTACGTAAAAAAATTATCTTGATTTTATCATATCCTAAACTAAATTCTAGGAATAGAAGGGAAAGTCATACCGTTTGTATTTTGAAACAAAATCATACAAATATCATAACTTATATTTTGAAAAGAGACATTGGAATTTGAACTCTTACCAAAAAAACATTTCACTCCATCTAAACATACCTCTTAGCAAGCACAACATCTATACGTGTGCACGCACAAAAAAGTTTGTTTAGCATATGTAACATTATGTAACACTGCATAAGATAAGAAAGTTAAAATAGAAATTTGATATTGAAAATTATGTGAGAATTATTTAAAAATTAGAATGGGTATTAATAATATTTTTAAATAAAAAATTTCCTCTTTTGGCTCCTTATATAGTTTTGAAAAATTACATAGGTTGGATAAAAATAAAATAAAATAAGGAACTAACACAAATTTAATTATATATAGTTACAACATTTCCCCCTAAAATCAACATGCAGTGTTTTTTAAGTGATAAGAGAGATAAATTTCTAAAAATTATGAGAATTGAAATTGATAAAATAAAAATTAATCATATTAATTTATGGGTACAGTACACAATATTTTACCATAAAATCAATTTATACAAATAGTAGCACTTGCTTAACTTTTGGCATTTTAAAAATTGAAGTAGTTGCAGGTATAATTGATTTTAAGAAAACTGAAAAAAATTGATTCTCTTATTAAATTAATATTGTTTTGAAAGTGAGACTAAAAAGTTGATAATATTGTTCTTAAATTTAGTTTAAATACAATTTTGAATATAATTTTATTTGTTTATAGTTTGCATGGTTTTATTTACCTCCAGTACACCTCCAAAATCGTAATTGTACATGCATAATATAATTATCTTTATAAAAGTGATATATATAGAATAATTCTAAAAAAGAAGAAATGATTAGGTGTATATAAATTATAATAATTGTATCCAAATTGAAGGTGTCGCAATCAAACTTTACTCCAAAAATAGTTTAATGATAGTTAGTTAGTTGATAGAGAAGATGGTGAATATGCAAATATATTTTGTAGACGCATCTCCACTGATGGGAAATCAGCCTATAAAATCCTATTGATAAATGTCAACGAATAGGAAACTGGGATTTGTGCTGGGAATGAGTGGCTAAAAATGGTTGTGCTATTCACTACTATATCTTTTTATTTGTTGGCCGGCAAATTAAAGTAATTATTAATGCCTATAATACTTAATAAAATTGAATCATTGGTTCTTGTCTAAAACAAAGTAGTTGGTTCAATGACCCCTTAAAATTATGTAAGATTTGGCTACCATGAGATTTAAACTTTTTAGCTCTTAAATATTGGGCATCAACGCCAATTTTTATTTCTTTTTAATGACAAGTAGCTTTGCTTAGGCTAGTGTCACTATTTTAAGTAATAAAACATTCCTATTAAATATTACCATACATAAGATCAAATTTTATATTACCCTTTAAGCTAGATCAACTCCACCAACTAATGCACACGTTAATGCGGCCTTGATAATTGATATATCTGGGGGAATTAGTTTTCGGTATGTATTTAGGTATATTGATATTATATCTTTAAGTTTAATGAGAAATAAGAGGTTTTGTTGTTTTTTTTTTTCAATTTGATATCATTGTATTGAAGGAGCAATTATAGTGTCACCTACAAGAATATTTTGATATTCAAGTCACCATAACTTAAACAATAAATTTGACTTAACGTCTCTCATGTGTAATGAATATGTGGTATTTATAAAAGTCAACGATTAATTCTAACAATGATGTTTGTGTAAGTATTTTTTTGTAAAGTAAAGAAAAAATTAACATAAGTGTAGTAATTCCTGATATAGTTATATATATTTTCTCGTATACCCCAAACCCTTAATCTCATTTGATACATGTATTATATCTATATTAGTTATTATGGGTTATAATGGTTATTATTCTGGGTCTCATAAATACCGAATATTATTGTCTAAGAAAATGGACCTCCACATCCAAACTAATTATATAAGTACGTTTTAATGTGCAAAATTATCCTTTTTTTTTACTTTTTATCATAGGTAATGTTACATAAGTTTTATCAACCTTATATAAAATACCAAGTTTTGTACTACTTGTTGTTATGCATTAATTATTTAGAATAAAATGTGAAGTATCATTGATTTTATACAAATTAGCGAGGGGGAAATTTACAAAGTTTATAAATAAAATATTTTGTGCAATTACGGCTACAATTGAGCACACCAACATTGGGTAAAATTTAGGTGTCATCATTTAAGTATTTTTTTGGTATTTTTTAATAAAATAAGAATTTTACCTACTAATTTTAATAAAAAATCAATATTAAAGACGGACATACATTTCTAAAAGTTCGATTTTATTTTCGAATACATTTCAGTTTTTTTTTTTCAATATTGAAGTTTCTACCTAGATAGTTTGCCAACTGGCTGAATGGAGACATCAAATTGATTATTCATCTTGTCATTACAATACTTCCATTATTAGTAAAACGTTAATAGCGGGCCCAATCTTCATCATCTATTACTTTAGTTATACCTTTCCATTATCAATTAGTTAACGAAGAACGAAAAGGACACACATACACATATATATATATATATATATATATATATATATATATATATATATATATATAAAGATAAGCAACGGACTTTTTTTTATTAATAATGCTGATTGAAAAAATAATTATGTATTTGGGATTCTTTTTAGAAATAATTACATGTTTGTGTTATTTTTGGTGTTGCATGTGAGAGAGATGACATTAAAGTTGTACCTACCTGAGGTGACATTGTGGGTAGGGATGGAATAGGCCAGGCAAGGCCGGGCTTTAAAAGGCCTGAGCTTCGCCTACATCAAATTTTTAAGGCCTGAGTCTGACCTATTAGCCTGTCATAGGTCTTTTTTTTAAGGTCTGTTCTGGCTTGTTTGAAGGTCTGTCATGTTTAAAAGCCTGTTTATAGTGAAACTTTTAAAATGTCAAAACCAACCTAAAAAAAATTTGTATTACATTCCCTCCTATTTTTTTTAATTGTAAATTTGTAATATTAATTTATATTATATAAATGTAAATATCTAATATCTAACATAAATATTATATATATATATATATAACTAATTAATAATTAATCTAATTAAATAGGCCGGTCTGTTGGGCTTCAAGGCTTTTTAGAAAGCCCGTGGCCTGACCTGTTTAGTTAAAAAGACCTTTTTAAAAGTTTAAGTCTGGCATTCTAGCCTGATAAGCCTAGCCTATGTAGGCTTTAAGCGAGTCGGGCCATAGGCCCCCGACAGACGGCTTGACCCATTTCCATCCCTGATTGTGGGGAGTTGCCACGTGGAGGATTCGTCCCTTACATGGACAACACATGCTGTGGTGCTTTTCCCTCGTATGACACACCAGCTATGGTGCTTATCCTTCAGATGATATAGGCGCGTGGTGTAACATCCCTAATTTTATATAAATGATTAAATATTGGGAATAAATAATAAATAATTATACGTGAGTTAATTAATGTCCCAAAATGTTAAAAATAATTAAATTAAGATTTTTAGGGATTATTTATAATTTATTGGGGCTTTATGAGTTAAAATCATACCCAATTAAAATATGAGTGTTGGATCATGTATCTCCGATTGAGGTACCGTTGGTCAGGGCTGTTAAGAATCTTATTGGGAATCTGAATATATATTCCGAATAATTTTTAGATAAAGTATTGAGCCAAAATAGAGATCCTGTAAGTTATAAAACGGAAAAGCTTTAATGAAGCGGGTTAAAATAAAACTCTAAACCTCTCTTCTTCCTTTCTAATTCACATGACCTTCTCCCTCCAAGGCAAACTCCCTTTCTCTTCTCCTTCCACTCATCTTCTTCTTCTTCTCTACAAATCCATCAAGTGGTGTGTGTGCCTTTTGCTTCCATTGTCATCTTCATCAAGCAAGAAGGAGCTTGTGGTTTGGAAGCTTTCTTCTTCCTTCTCCCTTTCAATTTTCGTGCTCTTCTCCTCCCATTCTTGGAGCTCTCTTTGCTTGGCTTGAGGTAAAGTTTCCTCACCATTTCTCTTGAGCTCTAGCCCTGAGTTAGGGGTTATTGTGGTTTTTGAGAGGGTAATGCATATGGGTTATTAATGGGAGGCATTAATGATGTGAAACCCTAAGGTGGGGTGTTTTAATATGAGTTTTATAAGGGCATAATGGGTACATAAAAATGGCATGGAAGATGATGGAAAATGATGAACATTTATGATGGTTGATAGGTTTTTAATGAAACCCTAACCCTTTAATTTGGGGGAAATGAGAAATGTGGGTGGATGCATATTTATTATTGATGGGAAATGTTATTTATGATAGGTAATAACCATTAATGATGGTGAATGATTGATAATGGTTGTTGGGAACCATTAATGTAGGAACCCATTATTGGGCATGGTATTGAAGATACATAATAATAAATGAAAACACCTAACCTATGGTAGTTGTGGTGGGTTGAATGAAATAAATGAGGTTGAGAATTGAAATGGTATAAAACACCAAGAAATAAATATGAGTACTTGAGTCTTAGTTGATGAAATAAAAATTAATTGTATGGTATATGACATAATGTAGGAAACGACCCTTTCAACGAGGTGGGACCTTCGGACCGCGTTGATTTCTACTTCTCTTGAGGTAGGAGGGGGGTAACATCTCTAAATGCTTGATTTCATCCATTAGTGATATGTGTATATGATTGTGTTATGCTAATTGGCTTGGATGAATGATTTGATGATTACTTGATTGAAATGCATTTAGAGTAAATGGTGTTATATAGCCTATGTTGTGGAATGATAATTATGTTGTTGAATTGACTCATGATTAATGAGAGTTGTTGTTAATGGTTTGTAACCATGCTTGTATTGATTTTAATATTATTGAACATCCCATGATACATGAATTGATGAATTGTGATTGCCACTAACTAGTATGTGTATAAAATCCAATGAATATTGGTGACGCTTGAGAATGATGAGAACCTAGAGTTCCACTAAAGTGTTGAGGATGGATTATTGATGGTGGAGTGGTATTTAGGATGCATAGTGTGAGAATACATTTGATTTGCATTGCATTGCATCTATGGCATATCATTCGCTACTTATATGGAATGTTAGGGGTTCCAATAGGCAGACCCGGTGGGAGGGTGACCCAATGCATAGGTAAATTGTTGTTGTTCCCTAGTGATTCTGGGAATCACAAAGCTGCCCTTAGATTGGTGGCGAGGCACCCTATGTGACAGGCCCTGTAGGTGGGCGGCTCTGTATTGAGCAAGTTATCTCGGTGTCCGATTGGGCACGACTCTCTCAATGTGGGTTGGGAGAGGCCCGTAGCACTTGTGGCAAGTGAGGCCATGTTGTTGAATCCATAAGTCACAGGGTGACTAGTGCTACAAATGGGCGATAACGGTTTGGTACTAGTAAAATATAATGTTAAGCATGCATAATTTGAGATATAAGTGTATACTTTTACTACTGCAGTAGGGGCATAGTAGCACACCTATGCTTGACCCACACTTGATATAATATTGTTTCCACAATCGGATCCGCAATTGTTATTGATTCCTTTGTGCATATGCATTAGCTATAAGAGCATTTGCATATAGCCGGAGATATGCCTAGTTGGTAGCTCATGGTGGTGATGGATGATTGTCAAATAAAGAGGAAGGAAGTTGTGGTACTAACATTGAATGTGTGATGACCTTATTGAGAATGCCATGATTTTGATGTGTGAGTTGTGAATATAATGATTTGGATATGTATGATGTTAAAATGGAATGAGATGATGTGTGAATGAAGCTCATAATGCTTCTTGAGAAATATATGTTATGCACACATGTATATGTTTCATCATAATGTATGATTTTGAATCATTTGGTATATGTTACTCACCTCTTAATGCCATTTTAAAGTTTGATTTAGGTATGATAAAAATCCTACTCTTTTGGAGGGTGAGCAATGATGGAGGTAAATATGGAAAGAAAGTGTGAGCCTTGGCCGGTAATCTTTTGTAAATCACTTGATAAGTGTAGATTGTTATTTTGTGTATGATAGTTGGTTGGTCATGAATCTTGATTTATGGGTCATGTGTAAAAATTAGACCTATGTATTTTTGAATGGCTAATTTTTAGTAATGACCATAACAATGGATGATATTGATTGTAAATTGAAGGATTATATGCCATGTTAATGAATGGATATTGATACCATGAGGTTTATGTTTATTAACAATGCATATGAGTATTATGTATGAATGAGAATGTGAGTAGGGTATTAGAATGATGAATGAATGATTTTGGCATGAAGTATATGATGAATTTTCATGGTTTTATGCATAATTGAGGAACCAATAGGGTCAAAATGAGTTTTGTGAGGTTTGAATGACATATAATGGTCCCAACGGCTTAGATGCATGATTTGTGATTTGTAGAAATTGGAATGGGCCAATTCTATTGAGAATAGGTCCTTGAGTTACACAAAAATGTCTCAAAATAAGTGAAATGAATTTATGGGCATAACTCTCTTGTTTTTGGGAATTTTTGAGTGTGGTCGGTGGCCACACTTCACAAATGATGTATATATGTTGGTGTCAAAATTTAGTAGGCATTGGAATTCGTGTGAGAAAGTTAGGGGGCTTAGAAGTCCAAAAATGTGACTTTTTTGCATAAAATGACCTTTGTGCTGTCATGAATCGACTCACAATAGTGCATGAATCGATTCAAGACACAATGTTTTTACTATTCCTGAATTTTGAGCAGTTTGAATCGATTCAAGCCCCATATGAATCGATTCAAAGCTCACTGGAATCACTGTTCATGAGGTCCAGGAACGTTTGAATCGATTCATACGAGCTTGAATCGATTCAAGGGGCTCTGTTTTCACTGTTTGGACTCCAGAAGCATCTGAATCGATTCATGGGGTTTTGAATTGATTCATGGCCCTGTTTTCATATATTTTCCTTTGTTTTGGGGTATAATTGGTATCGTCTAGTCACGATATGCTTATACAACAACATATGCGTATAATTATCACGTTTTAACAACTAAATGAGATGCTTTTGAACCTTCCCTCATTTCTATTCACCCTTCATGAATTAATTGTGTAATTCCGCTATTCCTTGTTGACGATCATGAGATTGATTGTCCAAGGTCCACTTTTGATTGAATCTATCCATCTTCTCATATCTTCATATATGAGATAGGTTATTTAAATGATCCAGTGTTACTTATTAAATATTTACCTCACGGTTTCTTATATTCTTTAATTACTTTAAAATCGTGAAAAATTTACCCTTGTTTTATTATTCAAATATTATCACTGAGACCCTATAATTGGGGCGTCTCACGTGGTGTACCTTGGTCAGACGACATAGCTCTGTGGTGCCTCTTGGTCATACGACATAGGTCACGTGTACAACCTATGGTGCATGTAGGGAATGCATTACCCATCTTCTTCCTCAATCCCACACCGTTTTCACCATTTTAAAACCAGTGAGTCCCCACCGTGGAGACAAAGCCAAGGAGCAGGAGTATATGAAATTTGTCGTTTTCTTGTGTTTTGTGATTCTCAATACATTACTATGGTCCTAACATCACGCTTTGGTCATCAAAAAGCTTATTTGAGGTAAATAATTGACTTATTTAATGATTATTTTTTAAAAAATTTAGTATACTCTTTACTTTTTTATGTGGGTGTATTATTTACTATATTATTTAAATGAATAATAATTAGATTAGTGTATTTTATTTAATTGTTTTTGGATAAAGTTTGAATTAGATAATAAATTTTTAAAATATTATATAAATTATAATTAATTTAGTGTATTATTTATTTAATAAATTTAGATAGAGTTTATATTACGTAATGAATATGTTATGTAATTGTTAATTTTTTAAATATTATATAAATAGTAATTAATTTAGTGTATTATTTATTTAATAAATTTAGATAGAGTTTGTATTAGTAATGAATATGTTATATAATTGTTAATTTTTTAAATATTATATAAATAGTAATTAATTTAATTTAAATTTAGATAAAGTTTGTATTATGTAATGAATATGTTATGTAATTGTTAATTTTTTAAATATTATATAAATAGTAATTAATTAAGTGTATTATTTAATTATTGTATGGTTTATTTTAGATTTCTGGACCATTGGATCCATCTCTGTTAAGATTCTAAGAGAAACATGTATTAACACATGATGGAATGGACGACCTGACCGTATACTAAAGGCGAGGAAAGCACTTTGTTGGAGGAGTGAAATACTATAAACAATTATACCTCACTTACGAAGGGCGAGTTTCTATGAGTTTGCAAAAGTTGTATATTTCCCTATACCTTCAAAGTTGATATCTGCATTGGTTGAGAAATGAAGGCTAGAAACTCATACGTATCATCTATTGGTTAGGGAGTGCACCATTACTCTCCTGAATATGGTTGTCTTGGTTAGACTAAATATTGATGGACACGTTGTTGTAACTCATACTGCTTGTGACGATTGGCAGAGATATGTGGAAGAACAATTGGGTAGACGACCACTGCGTAATGTGATGCACAAACAATGTTTGAGGTTGTCTTGGCTTCAAGAGAATTTTGGAAACATCCAAGATCATATGGATAGTGATGAAGCAGTTGAGAGTTTCGCTTGTGCATACATTCTAGGGTTGATTGATGGGTGTATATTTTCTGATCAATCATCGTGTAGAGTGCCATTAAGATACCTGTATTTGCTTGAGGATCTCGACAGATATAGTATGCATGAGGTGCAACGACTTTGGGTTACCTATACAGGTAGCTATGCACTACACAGAAAGATATTTGTGGGCTGACTATGTTGGTGCAATTGTGGGTTTATGAGTGAATCCCACATATTGCCTCACGCTGCCCAGATGTTAGGGAAACAGATAGTCCTTATGCTGGTAGATGGTCATAAGTTTTACCGTATAAAATAAAAAATATAAGATATTTTCTAACGAAAAAGTTTGTAGCAACTAGCAAGTTGCATGCAATTTAAAAGGACGTCTTCGGTTACCCCTCGAGTGGACGGTACATAAAGCAATTCAAATTTATATGTTGAACAGAGCAATAAAGACAAATTAATCTCATAATCTTCAATTTTAACAAGCGATGACAATTTCTTCTAACTAGAAAATTTAGATTTATGGATGTAATATTTGATGGCACTAAAGGTTGAATTTTTCTTTCATAAAAAATTAAATTTTTCAGCATTTAAATCTCGCGATACGAAATACATTTTAGAGTTTTCTTTAAAACAAGCATACACAAGTTAGCCTCTGAAGATAACATAGTTAGCATTTAAAATTAATATTATATGTATACAAAAAAATTAATATTAGATGTTTAAAATATGATTTGAATATCAATATTTCCTTTTCTCTACCACTATTTTAAAGAATAAAAAAATAAATACAAAAAACTAGCATGGAAACACGAGTGACCTATGCAATATAATAATTAGTATTCTTCAATTTTGTTAGCAAATTTTTATAACCATTTTCTTTTATTTTTTTGGAAGAAGACCATTTTTCTTCTTTTTTTTTGGAAGAAGACCATTTTTCTTTTATGAGATATATATCATTTATCACCACTTGTTTTGCGTTTTTATCTTTCTTGTTTTTTTTGTCAGTGTCTTTCTTGTTTTTTAGTCTTTTTTTTTTAGTTTTTGTCTTCTTTTTAGGCTTATCATTTTTTTTCTAGGGTTACCTTTTTTTCTTTTTTAGGGTGCTCACTTTATTTTTTGGAGAGTGTCCTCTCTCTCTTAATTTGGGTTGTAAGTGAAATCTTCCTTCATTTTTGGGCCGGTATAGGTATGTCGTATTTTTTCCTGGTAGCCAAGTCCCTTTTACAATACTCATGGGTTACTTTTGGCACCACTCTTTATTACTTTTTGCATATTCCCTATCTTATTAGCTCAGGTGTTAAAGTGACGGGTTATCGTATCTGCACCCACAGACAAAACATAAACCTTCACCAATTTTGTTATTCATAATTTGGCATGAGGTATGGATATGCACAATAATATTTATTAAAAATATAAAATGACAATCAATATAATATTTTTAGGTAAAATTACGCTTTTAGTCTCTTTGGGTTAGACTTGAGTAGGTCTCTTATGTTTTTTTACTTGGAAAGTCCTAACATTTTAAAATTAGGTTTAAACTAGTGTTGCTTGTGTCTTAACTGGTGGTAACAATGAATAAATAACTAATAGGTGGGTTATTTTGCCAATAAGATTGAATATAAAGTTAATGACCCTTCTTCTCTAACTACTTCTTGCAACGCATTCACTTCGCCTACCCTCCCCCAAACACCTCTTGGAAATCCTCACTTTGACAATATGGTTGTTGATGTCTCTTAATAAAATAGGAGATCATGATTTAATATCTCATATATTGGTCTCAAGCTACACAAAAGTTCATGGAACATCAAAAGAAAATACAACTAAATCATGATTCATGGCTTCACAAATTCAAAAACTCCCTCACCAGTTAATAGGAAAACCCAATTGAAAGTGATCATATAGAATCAGTGTCATTGCCTTTGATGGATAAAGATAACCATTTTCTCTTGTTGACCTTAGGGTTCTCAAAATTTACATGTTGTAGTGGTTGAGCTGGCCTTTAAGTCTTAATTTTCACGTCATACTTTAATTGATCCAAATTTTGGTTACAATAAAAAAGTCTCAAACTCGCCGAGACTACAAAGGAGTTGAGAAGGTGATTTGTCGAGTATGAGAGACAAAACTTCCAATATGGATACCGGGAATATCTCTCTGTATGTTACACCACTTTAACGAGGATCCAGTATCTTTAAGTTCAGTAGGGATTAAAAGGTCTTATCATAATTTTGTTTAGTCAATACACCGATATCTCACATTTTAAGGAGAAATAAGG
Source organism: Clitoria ternatea (assembly GCA_037962975.1). NCBI lineage: Eukaryota > Viridiplantae > Streptophyta > Magnoliopsida > Fabales > Fabaceae > Clitoria > Clitoria ternatea. The sequence continues at coordinate 294,483,124 of CM075669.1, forward strand.
TGTCACCTGTAAAGACACTTTGACGCTCAAGTCAATACAAGATAAATCAATAGCAAAGCAGCATGGTTGGTAATATAACACCCCTGATTTTCTGGACTCGAATCCCGATGTAATCGTCATAATTAAATAATAAAAACATGAGTAAATTTTTCACGTTCAAAAATAGTTTCTAAACACTATCTCAACTACACCAAGACTCGAATCACAGAAAACCAAAGAGTGAGATTTAGTAACTTATGACTGGATCATTAAATAGTTTGCCCATAACGGTATACAGAAATAACAGAGTTTTACAGCGGAAGAATGTATATACCGGGAAAACGCCTAGTCCCATATATGATGATATGAGAAAAGGCTCGGCAAAGCATGCAAATACCTAACATAAAACTATTAGATCAAAGCCCATCTATTCACTCACAATATACGCATGTATTGCCTAAGATATAAAAATATATACATATACATCCGGGTCATGCTTAAACTATTACCTCTACCCATGACTCATATGTGGCCCATTTACTTGCCTAGTGGCATTGATACAATCATCACCATCGTCAATGTACATTATTCAAATTTTAATTCCTCTAGTACTCATCAAATCGTCTCTTACGTACTAGATACATATATTTACCATTAATGAATACGAAAGATTATCTTACACATATCCAAAATTACTAAATCATCAATATCATTATATACAATTTATTCAATACATTAAAATTCACAATTGATGTCGGCCAAGGCATTCCATTACCACTATTTACCTTCATCAACAGCTTTAATTCAAAAACCCAAGCTCATCCCATGGTAAACGTGCATCACAATGCTAAAAAGGAGACCACATGGGAGAGTGAGTTATACATTCAAAATGACGAATATAATAAATATTGTGATCATGTGTATATGCATATAATCATCATGTGTGCCTTGCTATAAAACCATTAAATCATCATTCAATCATCATCACATTATTATGAAGGGCATACAAGCCTCATGAATCGCAAATTCATAACATAAACAAGCACAAGCACGTACACAATCACATTGCCACTTATCATCAAGGGCATTCACAATCATCATCATCATTTTATTAAATCTTATTCACTTCCTCCTCGCAAGGGGTATTTCATCTCTCATGGTCATCCCATCTCAAATTGCATGCACCTATGGCTAATGCATATGTCAACTATTTAATGCATATGCAATGGATCCATTTCATTCAATTAGGTGATCGCAGCCACCATAGCAATCATTTTATAATCTATATATCAATTGTCTTCACGTCGGTTACTCCCTTCGTGGAACCTCACAAGGTTATTCATTCATCAAATATCATATCATCACATTATCATCACTCCGGGATACACTCTTCGTGGCACCCCGCAAGGCGATTCACTCAACAACAATTATCATAATATCATCATCACTCAGGGATACACCCTTCGTGGCACCCCGCAAGGTGATTCATTTCATAATAAATATCTTAACATTATCATTGTAACACCCTCAGTTACACCTAATAAATTCTAGAAAAACTCGTAATTTTTTTTTTTACTAAAGATATGATTGTTAAAAAGAAACTATCGGAATAAATTATATACATTATTTCTGAAATACCTCACAAATATTATTAAAAACTTTATAAAGTATTTGTACATTCATCCGAAGAAAATAAACATTAAACATTATAAGAAAGAGAGGAAACTCCATGGCCCAGAAGCAGTTACTAATTAACATTATTTATTCATTGGACCACGGTATTCATACCGAGCTCCCTTTCTAGAACGTACTATATTTACTGCTGATATTCTTCGATCCTTCCCTCTGAACCATCAATTTAGAATATATGAAACAAAAACACGGAGAAAGGAGTGAGAAACAGAATATAATATTTCCGAATAAGACATAAGCAACAAAGGGTTTTCACAACCAATACATAATAATATCAATCACAATCACATACACAATCAATTATGAATGCATGAATGTTATGCAATATCTTCATCATAACTTATCTATATATGTGGGCCCTTAAATTTTAATTTGCACTGGGCCAACCAGGAGTTTACACTGTTCCATAAGTCCGGATAATAATAATATGAACAGCTCAACTGGCATGGAAACACTTAGAGACTAGTCAGATTGAGAAAGTTTTTATTGTGAAAGTACCCGACACTAGGGAGCTACCCCAGGTCCCCTGAAGCACCCTTTCACACTCTCTCATCCCAAGGCTCGTAAATAAGCCTCCTCTAATGTATCCTCGGTTTCTATAATCCGTCCCCAGACAATATTATTTCATTTCACTTTCATTATCCATGATGCATGAACTACTCGCGTATTGAGTTGGTTAAGGCTTTTAGAAACTCAATTATTAAATCCCTTAAAGGTTTACAATATCATTTCAATAAACTGTACATTTTCTCAGTTCTCTGAATTTCTATCCCACAGAAATAAATTTGGTACAGTTTTTGAATCTCACTGAAATTGAGTTTCTAAGCCTTAAATATCTAAAAACTTTATCATATAAAACTTTACATAATCTTTCTCAAATTAAATCTTAACAAAATCAAATTTAGGAATCTCAATTATTTCCAAATATATTTAGTTATTAAGTTGGAAAAAATAAAACAATTTTCTTTCAAAAAAAAAAAATTTTGTTTTATTAAAAGAGAATAATTATTAACCAAAAATACTTAAAATTATAAAATTTTTCTTTAACTCAAGATTTAATTAAATAAATTCTCATAAAATATTTTCTTTCTAAAATAAATACTAATTTTTATTTTTATTTTTTTAAATATTGAAAATAAAGTTAATAAAAATAATTTCTAAGAAGAAATAAAAGATAATAAAATTTAAAGAGTAAGGTAAGAAATTCTTACTGAATTTTAGCTTTCCGTCATGCTCGCTATATGCTCAAACTCCACATTACAATATCATCAATCAAAATCAAACAATATCAATCATAACTAAATATCATCAATCAATCAATCATAATCAAATCATAATCAAATTAATTAAATATCATTAATACATATCATAATACAAAATTTAATGATTATTAATATAGTCAATTTTAGTCCTTTTGGTCAATTCCTCGCATAGGTATATGTAAGTCCATATAATCCAGTCCTTGCATAGGTATAGTTCAGTCCATATGGGTCATAATGGTCCAAGTCCTTGCATAGGTATAGTCCAGTCCATATAGGTCATAATGGTCCAAGTCTTTGCATAGGTATGTTAGAGTTAGTTAACCGGATATTTAATTTAAAATTTATTAAAAATGTTAAGTTAAAAAGTTAATATTTTAAAATAATAATATTATTAAATTTAAAAGGAGTAGGGGACTCCTCCCATTATTCTTATGTCTTTTCATATTATAATTCTTATCTCACTCCCCCTTACCTTGAGTCGTTACCAAAAAGAGATTTGCTTTGCGCCTCCGATTTCTAGAAATATTAATATCAATCTTATTTTAGTATAAGCATAAGACGAAGATTAAGATTACTACCTAAAACAGAAATGGTAAATTCTGAATAGTGAATAGTGAATAGTGAATAGTGAATAGTGAATAGTGAATAGTGAATAGTGAATAGTAACGATAAATAGTAAAACGTGAATAGTAACGGTAAATAGTAACAGTAAATAGTAAATCGTGAATAGTAACGGTAAATAGTAAAACGTGAATAGTAACGGTAAATAGTAACAGTAAATAGTAAATCGTGAATAGTAACGGTAAATAGTAACAGTAAATAGTAATTTACTATTTGAATAGTAATTTACTATTAAAATAGTAATTTACTATTGAAATAGTGTTTACTATGCAGAATAGTAACTTAAAATAATATTATTTTCAGTATAATAACAGATTTCTAAAAACGATATAGAAATAATCTAAAAAAATATAAAAGAGAAGTATTCTTACCTTAGGATTTTGGCAGAACCTTCTCTCCAAAAACTTTTCTTCTCTCTCTCACTTCCACCACTATCTCACTAGCACTACTGTATTAAGAAAACTTAATCTGAAATTGTGAATTCTAAAGAAGAAATCCTTCGGTATTTATAGGAAAAAATTTTACTATGCATTCTATTATTTTAATATAAAAGTACTATGCATTTTTGAATTTTTTATTCCAGGTTACTATGCATTCTTTGAAAATTTCGTACATGCACAGTGTTTTGCATAGTAACTGTCGGCAGAATTATTAAGCCAAATAGTAACCTTTCACTCGGTATATTTTAAATATTCAAAATGAGTCCTTTTTGAAATTTAGCGATATTATATCAGTCCTCACTAATTTTATACTGAGTAATATAAAGTTGAAATTTTAAAAATCTAAAATTTTCTGTTAATAAAAATTTATTGATACGTTTCTAATTTTTAAAAAATTGGAAAAAATCAAGATTTTTCTCAAACCGATAATTTTTAGATAAGTCTACTTGAAACGGATTTTAGAAAATTTTCTTATAATTTAAATTCACTTTCTTGTAAATATTTTTAATTTAAGTCACTTATATGAATTTAAAATTATTTAAAAAATATTATTTTTATTAAAAAATTCCAAAATTCCAAAAAATTCCAAAAAATCATAAATAATACGTAGATTAAAAAGTTCTAAAGAACCATAATTTAATTCCTTCAAAATTTTAATATAAAAATAAAAATAGGGGTGTTACAACTCTACTCCCCTTAGAAAATTTCGTCCTCGAAATTTACATAATCAGTAAAACAAATGAGGATGAGACTCTTTCATCTCAGTTTCTAGTTCCCATGTAGCATCTTCTCCTCTCGTTTCACTCCAAATAACCTTTACAAGCGGAATTGTCTTGTCTCTTAATTGTTTTATTCTTCTGTCACTTATTCTAACAGGTGGTGCATCATATGTAAGATTATCTTTAACTTGTATGACATCAGGTTCAATAACATGTGTAGGATCAGATATATACTTTCGCAAGTTTGACACATGAAAAACATTATGGATATTAGAAAGAAAAGGTGGTAATGCTATTTGGTAGGCAAGGGGACTAACTTTATGAATTATTTGGTATGGACCGATAAATCTAGGAGTTAGTTTTTGAGATTTCATTGCCCGACCGACCCCAGTCATAGGTGTGACTTTCAAGAATACATGATCGCCTTCTTGAAATTCGAGCGGTTTTCTTCTTTTGTCATAGTAACTTTTCTGCCTGCTCTGTGTTGCCTTCATCTTTTCCTGAACTATTTTGATTTTATCCGTGGTTTGTTGTACCAACTCTGGTCCTAGCATCAAGTTTTCACCAGTCTCAAACCAACATAGCGGGGTCCTACATTTTCTTCCATATAATGCTTCAAAAGGTGCCATGCCAATGCTAGCATGGAAACTGTTGTTGTAGGTAAACTCCACATATGGTAAGAATTGATTCCAACTTCCTTTATGTTCTAACACACAAGCTCGTAACAAGTCTTCTAGAGATTGGATTGTTCTTTCTGATTGTCCATTCGTCTGAGGATGATATGCTGAACTCAGACGCAGTCTTGTTCCCAAAGCCTTGTGCAAGCTCTTCCAGAATTGTGATGTAAAACGAGGGTCCCGATCAGAAATGATACTTGAAGGAATTCCATGCAATCTCACAATCTCCTCGATGTATAATTTTGCCAGCTTCTCCATAGAGTAACGAATGTTGATAGGAATAAAGTGGGCAGTTTTGGTTAATCTATCAACTATTACCCATATTGAATCATGTCCTAATGGAGTTTTAGGTAAAGAAGTCACAAAATCCATGGTAATGCTATCCCATTTCCATTCTGGTATTTCCATTGATTGTAGCATTCCAGGGGGTTTTTGATGTTCCACTTTAACCTTCTGGCAAATTAGACATGCAGCCACATACTCTGCCACCGCTTTCTTCATTCCAGGCCACCAAAATAATTTCTTCAAATCTTGATACATTTTAGTAGCTCCGGGATGAATGCTCATATAACTTTTATGGCCTTCTTCCAAAATTGCTTTCCTCAACTCCTCTTGATCAGGGATACACACTCGATCCTTATACCTCAATAATTGGTCACTTCTTACATTGAACTCGACTTCTTTTCCTTGTTTCAAGAGTTCTTTCTTCTCTTGCAGGAATTCATCCTCTTTTTGAGCCTCTAAAACTTGTCTCAGGAATTCACTTGTCACTTGCAACGCTCCTAATCTGTAGCTGTTAGCATTAACCTTTACTGCTAGGTTAAGATCTCTGAAGTTCTCTATCAATTCCAGCTCTTTAATCATCATCGTGGACGCATGTAGAGACTTTCGACTTAAAGCATCAGCTACTACGTTCGCTTTTCCAGGATGGTATTGCAACTCAAAGTCGTAGTCCTTTAAGAACTCCATCCATCTCCGTTGCCTCATGTTTAACTCCTTTTGATCGAATAAATACTTGAGACTCTTATGATCGCTAAACACATCGAATGTTGCACCATATAGATAATGCCTCCAAATCTTTAAGGCAAAAACTACAGCGGCTAACTCTAAGTCATGGGTAGGGTAGTTAATCTCATGTTGCCTTAATTGACGTGACGCATAGGCTACAACCTTCTTGTCTTGCATGAGTACACTTCCTAGTCCTTGTTTAGACGCATCACAGTAAACTTCAAAACTTCGATGTGGATCGGGGAGTACTAACACTGGCGCAGAAGTAAGTCGATCTTTCAGCTCTTGGAAACTATTCTCACATTGTGTCGTCCACACAAAAGGTTGTCCTTTCCGTGTTAACTTGGTCAATGGGTATCCTAGCTTTGAAAAGCCTTCAATGAATCTCCTATAGTATCCAGCCTTCAATGAATTTAAAATTATTTAAAAAATATTATTTTTATTAAAAAATTCCAAAATTCCAAAAAATTCCAAAAAATCATAAATAATACGTAGATTAAAAAGTTCTAAAGAACCATAATTTAATTCCTTCAAAATTTTAATATAAAAATAAAAATAGGGGTGTTACAATCATCACTCCGGGATACACCCTTCGTGGAACCTCACAAGGTTATTCATTCATCAAATATCATATCATCACATTATCATCACTCCGGGATACACCCTTCGTTGCATCCCGCAAGGCGATTCACTCAACAACAATTATCATAATATCATCATCACTCAGGGATACACCCTTCGTGGTACCCCGCAAGGTGATTCACTCAACAACAATTATCATAATATCATCATCACTTAGGGATACACCCTTCGTGGCACCCCGCAAGGTGATTCATTTCATAATAAATATCTTAACATTATCATCACTCGGGGATACACCCTTCGTGGCACCCCACAAGGTGATTCATTTCATAATAAATATCTTAACATTATCATCACTTCGGGATACACCCTTCGTGGCACCCCGCAAGGTGATTCATTCAACAACAAATTATATCAATGCCATGTTATGCCATTAATGCAATAATGCAATAATGCATGTGCCGATCTTAACCTCACAAGGATATCTCACCCTCTCCATTAGGGGTTTATTTTACTTTGGCATTTTCAGTAATTATTACACAATCGTGTACAAGGCTCCTCAAGACACATTATTCATATACTTGGCATTACCGCTCAATATATCTCTTGTTTATATATTTCACATCAAACAGGCGAGTCAATATTCAAAATCATCTGTAATGGCTTCACATTATAATCATCATCCATTAAATTTTCATCATTATCACCACATACTCAATTTGTGGATTCTTGTAATATTATTCATTGCCATTGTTTCCTTCTATATATATATATATATATATATATATATATATATATATATATATATCGGTGTGGCATTTACACATTTCATCATTTTAATACAAACCACACATACAAGACCACACTTATACCACTCATAATGGTATACAACAAAATCATCAATAATAACGATCATCCTTTACTCAAGGAAATGATCTGTAACATCATTCGTTATTACACATTATCATTGTCATCTCCGATTCATCAGTTGTTAACAAACACCTTATCATTTAATCATTCTCTTAAAGGGTTCATTGTAACACCCCTATTTTTATTTTTATATTAAAATTTTGAAGTAATTAGATTATGGTTCTTTAGAACTTTTTAATCTACGTATTATTTATGATTTTCTGGAATGTTTCGGAATTTTTGAATTTTTTAATAAAATAATATATTTTAAATAATTTTAAATTCATATAAAGTGACCTAAAATTAAAAATATTTATAAGAAAGTGAATTTAAATTATAAGAAAATTTTCTAAAATCCGTTTCAAGTAGACTTATCTAAAAATTATCGGTTTAAGAAAAATCTTTATTTTTTCCATCGTTAAAAAAATTGGGAACGTATCAATAAATTTTTATTAACAGAAAATTTTAGATTTTTAAAATTTAAACTTTATATTACTTGTTATGAAATTAGTAAGGACTGATATAATATCGCTAAATTTCAAAAAGGACTCATTTTGAATATTTAAAATATACCGAGTGAAAGGTTACTATTTGGTTTAATAATTCTGCCGACGGTTACTATGCAAAACACTGTGCATGTACGAAATTTTCAAAAGATACACAGTAACCAGGAATAAAAAATTCAAAAATATACAGTATTTTTATATTAAAATAATGGAATGCATAGTAAATTTTTTTCCTATAAATACCGAAGGAATTCTTCTTTAGAATTCACAATTTCAGATTAAGTTTTCTTAATATAGTAGTGCTAGTGAGATAGTGGTGGAAGTGAGAGAGAGAGAAGTAAATTTTTTGAAAGAAGGTTCTGCTAAAATTCTAAGGTACGAATACCTCACTTTTATATTTTTTAAGGTTATTTTTATATCATTTTTAGAAATCTATTATTATACTGAAAATAATATTATTTTAAGTTACTATTCTGCATAGTAAAATACTATTTCAATAGTAAATTACTATTCAAATAGTAAATTAATATTTACTGTTACTATTTATCTTTACTATTCACGTTTTACTATTTACTATTACTATTCACGATTTACTATTTACCATTACTATTCACATTTTACTATTTACTGTTACTATTCGCGATTTACTATTTACAATTACTATTCACGTTTTACTATTTACTGTTACTATTCACGATTTACTATTCACTATTCACTATTCAAAATTTACCATTTCTGTTTTAAGTAGTAATCTTAATCTTCATCTTATGCCTATACTGAAATAAGATTGGTATTAATATTTCTAGAAATTGAAGGCGCAAAGCAAATCTCTTTTGGGTAACAATTCAAGGTAAGGGGGAGTGAGATAAGAATATAATATGAAAAGACATAAGAATAATGGGAGGAGTCCCCTACTCCTTTTAAATTTAAAAATATTAGTATTTTAAAAATATTAACCTTTTAACTTAAACTTTATAATAAATCTTAAATTAAATATCTGGTTTAACTAACTCTAACATACCTATGCAAGGACTTGGACTTTTATAACCTATATAAACTGGACTATACCTATACAAGGACTTGGACTACTATGACCCATATGGACTGAACTATACCTATGCAAGGACTGAATTATATGGACTTACATATACCTATGCGAGGAATTGACCAAAAGGACTCAAATTGACTATATAAATAATCATTAAATTTTGTATTATGATATGTATTAATGATATTTAATTTAATTGATTTGATTATGATTGATTATATTTGTGATTGATGATGTTTAACTGTGATTGATAATATTTGATTGTTGATATTGTAATGTAGAGTTTGAGCATATAGCGAATATGACGGAAAACTAAAACTCAGTAAGAATTTCTTACCTTACTCTTTAAATTTTTATTATTTAAAAATCTTTTATTTCTTTTTAGAAATTATTTTTATATTTAGAATTAAAAAATTAGTATTTATTTTAGACAGTAGACATTTTATGAAAATTAATTTATAACAAGATAATTAAATCTTGAATTTAAAAAAATTGATTAATGATTTAAAGATTATTCGCTTTTAATTAAAATTTTTCAAAAGAAAATTATTTTATTTTTTCCAACTTAATAACTAAAGAATATTTGGAAATAATTGAGATTCCTAAATTTGATCTTGTTAAGATTCAATTTGAGAAAGATTATGTAAAGTTTTATATGAGAAAGTTTTTAAATATTTAAGGCTTAGAAACTCAATTTCAGTGAGATTCAAAAACTGTACCAAATTTATTTCTGTGGGACAGAAATTCAGAGAATTGAGAAAATGTATAGTTTATTAAAATGATATTGTGAACCTTTAAAGTATTTAATAATTGAGTTTCTAAAAGCCTTAACCAACTCAATACGCGAGTAGTTAATGCATCATGAATCATTAAAGTGAAATAAAATGATATTGTCTGGGGACGGATTATAGAAACTGAGGATACATTAGAGGAGGCTTAATTACGAGCCTTGGGATGAGAGGGTGTGAAAGGGTGCTTCAGGGGACCTGGGGTAGCTCCCTAGTGTCGGGTACTTTCACAATAAAAACTTTCTCAATCTGACTAGTCTCTAAGTGTTTCCATGCCAGTTGAGCTGTTCATATTATTATTATTCGGACTTATGGAATAGTGTAAACTCCTGGTTGGCCCAGTACAAATTAAAATTTAAGGGCCCACATATATAGGTAAGTTATGATGAAGATATTGCATAATATTCATGCATTCATAATTGATTGTGTATGTGATTGTGACGGATATTATTATGTATTGGTTTTGTGAAAACCCTTTGTTGCTTATGTCTTATTCGAGAATATTATATTCTGTTTCTCACTCCTTTCTCTGTGTTTTTGTTTCATATATTCTAAATTGATGGTTCAGAGGGAAGGATCGAAGAATTTCGGCAGTAAATATAGCACGTTCTAGAAAGGGAGCTCGGTATGAATACCGTGGTTCAATGAATAAATAATGTTAATAAGTAACTGCTTCTGGGCCATGGAGTTTCCTCTCTTTCTTATAATGTTTAATGTTTATTTTCTTCAGATGAATGTACAAGTACTTTATAAAGTTTTAATAATATTTATGAGGTATTTCAGAAATAATGTATGTAATTTATTCCGATAGTTTCTTTTTAACAATCATATCTTTTTTTAAATAAAATTTACGAATTTTTATATATTTTATTAAGGTGTAACAGAGGGTGTTACATTCATAGTATCCCAAGGGTATATCTCATAACTCCTTATCAAACCCTTATCGTCACCCTTCCATTATCCCATTCTGGGTGGCGAATATATCATAAGTAATTCTATTTCGATGGTATCAATCAATGTCAATCACCACCATGCCGTCCCATCATTAAGTACCCCATACATGCCTTTAATCATCTCACCATAAAAGGAAAAATAGGTCTAACATATGCCCAAAATAAGAAAATGGAATAAAATCTAACTCTAGGGAAACTCGCTCAAGCGAATCTCGCTTGAGCGAGATCGGCAATGCTCGCTTGGGCAAGCCTTTTCACGTAGGCGAAACTCCTCTAGTAGCATTTCCACGCTCATTCGCTTGAGCGAAATATTTCCACACATGGCCACTCGCTCGAGCGAGGAACGTCTAGTACCTATTTCAAGGCTGGCTCGCTTGAGCGAGACCCAGCTTGCCTCATCATTCGCTGAAGCGAATAACTCATAGAACCAATTCCTCTCTCGCTCGCTCAAGCGCGGCCACGCCCGCTTGAGCGAGATTCGTCCAGTGTCTCCCCTGTTCGCCTCACACACGTCTCGCTTGAGCGAGACGCTCACTCGCCTGAGCGAGATTAGGCCAGAGGCCTTAATTTTGGTCCAGGGGATTCTCGCTTGAGCGAGAATCCATCTCGCTTGAGCGAGATTACCAGTTCAGGTGCAGAAATGTGAGACTTCAACAACCTCACATACCAAAATCCATCCAAAGCCAAATTGACCAAATTCTATACTTCATATATCTCTTAATAGACAATTAAAACTTGTCTCTAATATTCATACACAACAATTCCCATTCCAATTCATTTATCACATTAAGATTAAACTTATCATCATCACACATATAGGTATACATTTCCATAACAATCATCGCCTATTCTCATATACCATCCTCATAATCAATAATTTTCCATTCATATTATTTCAATATCTACTTGGCAAGGCAAGCATGAGTACTAAACACATACAACAATCACTAGCAATCTACTCATGCAATTTGAATGTAAACTCCTCTCCTACCTCGAGGGAAGAGTCGCAGCCAAATACATGCTCTGAATGCTCCGCCACAAAATCCAGAACACAATCTACATATCACGTACATATGCATTCATACAATCAATAATCATTTCAAGACATTCCTCATAAATTCTAAATAACGACCTACATATTGTAAGGCTTACGAACAAGTTCTAAACTTGTCAAAACATCGAATTATGCCATTTTGTTAGGCTTTAAGAATTCCTCTCCCAAAACCTTGATTCTCTAGGTTTCAAGGGCTACACAACTTAACAACAACAACACCATGACCCTTATCCATAAGGCCTCCAATATCTCATATAAATCATCCATTTGCCATCATTGTCATTCGAATTCATTTAAGCCATCCCAGCTTCACTTAAATCATCATAAATTGACAAATTTCAAGTGACACATTTCATGGCCTAAGGCCTCATCAATTCCTCACCAAAATCCACAACCTCAAATATCAACACCAATGATTCCAACCATCACCTCTAAACCCTAAAAGTTACTCACATGACAACCAAATCACCAATTCAACTATTTATGGCCAAAAGTCCCAATCATCATCAGTTCTAAGGGTTTCCTACAAATTGGCAAGCATCAATTTAACAACTTTCATACATCACTACAAGTATAATATTTTCATCAAAGTGCTAATTATTTGTAAACAGCAATCAATTATCCCAATGGTCATCTACCCTAGGATTTGGATTTCACATGCATAAATCATCACACAACAATATGAACTTAGCTTAAATTTTCATTAACATCTCTAATCAATTCTAACATTTCTAAAATCTCATTTCCCTTATATAAATCATTCTAAAGCATTCATGATCATCAAAATCATAGAGTGGGTCAAAAACCCCAAATCATTAATACTTAGGGTTTCTGTAACATCCTAAATTGAGAATTTTAGAAAATAATTCATTAAAGATCAGTGGAGAATTTCCGAGTGAATCATGTCTGAGATAAGACCTTCCGAGTGAAGAAATGGATATGATTTTGAGTGAAGTATGACCGACAAAACTACTTCTGAGTGAAGGAAGGTTAAGATGTTTCCGAGTGAGGCATTACTGAGAGAATCACTTCTGAGTGAAGAAAAACTTTGTGTCCAAATAAGACACTTTTGAGTGAGGCAAATCCGAGTGAAACGTTTCCGAATAGGTCGTTTCCGAGAGAAGTACTTCCGAGCAAAGTAAAGCTTTGATTTTGAATGAGTACTTCTCGGGCCAAGATATTTCTGAGTAGTGAATTCCCGAGTGGGGTGTCTCCAAGTTGAGTGCAACTTTCCGAGTAGGGTATCTCCGAGTGCAACACTTCCGTGTGGGATGGCACCGAGTGGGACATTTCCAAGTGGGATAGCACCGATTAAAACATACCGAGTGAGTCTTTTCAGGGGAAGTACTTCTGGACAGAGAAAGACTTTAACTTCGAATGAGTACGTTTTCAAGTGAATAGTTCCCAGGGGAAGTAAATATCCGAGTGGTGAACCCCTTCATTCAATTCGTGCTCGGGTGTCTTAAAGATTGCCTAGAGCCTGTGCTCGGACCCATATTCAAGGTTGCCGAGAGCTTGTGCTCGGGTTCGTCTTCGAGATTGTATTCGACTCCGAGTGATATTCCCAAGTGGAAAGATTTCGAGAGAGGACTGAACTTTGACTCCGAATGATTCCTCTGGTTGTAAGACTTCCTAGTGACGCACTTCCGAGAGAAATATTTTTGAGTGAAGAAAGGCTTTGACTCGGGGAGAGATATATCCGAGTGAGATATTTCTGAATGAGGTGTCTCCAGGTGAGACATTTCCGAGTGGGTCACTTTTGAGGAAAGAAAAGCTATGACTGAGTGTTTCAAGTAGAAACATTTCCGAGTGAAGCAATTCTGAATGAAAAGAGACTCTGATGAATCCTTCTCGGAAAAAGATATTTCTAAGTATTTTCAATTTAATCTTTTTACCATGTTAGAGTCTGAATTTGGAGATATGGTCAACTACAAAGTTATTCCTCATTGTCTTAGCTTTCCAACAAGACCAAATTTATTAAAATCCATCAAGATATAAGAGAGATATGCCAAAATATCGAAACAGTGTCAGAATTGATATTTACTTCAATCATCGAGGCTATTCCACGTCACTCTATTCTTCTAAACTCTAGCAGATTCTCTTTTCTAATTTTTTCTAAGTACGGGACCCTCTCTATTGTCCTATCCTCTTTTCTTTTATTATCTTGTTTCTTCCTTATCTCTTAATATGAATATATATAAGCACTTCCTCACTTCGTGGACGCCTTTTCCATTAACGATCTCTGTAAATCCCACCGTTGGATCGGCTTGAAATTTGGAGAGTGGAAAGAACTTTAAATTCCTTAGTTTAAGGTAGCTTCAGAAGGTTTCAGAGCTAAGAGTTTGATTCGGAACTTGCGGAAGTGAGCGTATAATGTTCGATAGCTCGAGGAGCTTTTGGAATCGTTTATTCCAGGTAGGGGGAACGTTACATTTTAAATGTATAGTTTATGAACGGAATCGGGATAATATTGTTATCCTCAATGAGAAATCCCGAATATATGTGATATGTGTGATATATTATGAGATATGATGTTTTCCGTTCATATGTGAGTGGTATTGATATTGAGTTTATATGAGATATGAATGGTATATGTGATGTATGTATTTGTGATAAATTCTATGCATGAGATGCAATAGAATATGTGATTGATGATGATGATATGAATGATATTCATGAAGTTTTCATGATATATAAATGCATGTGATGCATATTGATAAAACATGAGATGCTTATGTGATGAACAAATATGAAATATGATTGTGGTTTCGAGGATTCCACAAAAGACCTTGGGTGAGACTCAAGGCAAACCTCTTGAGCGGGGCTCGGGGTTTAGCCCGTGACACTACCGTTGTCGCTGGGAGTGATTGTGTCACGTGAGAGGGCAAACGGTTTGGTACTAGTAAAATGGCCAGATCAGCTGAGAGCTGAGTTATGGCTGAGAGTCAGTGTTGCAACACAAAATAAAAAGACTTAATAATGGATCAATTTGATTGAGCATGTGATTGAATTGATGTATGTTGTTGTAAACAACATGATTATATGATCATTGTGAATGAATGAAATGTAATAAAATTATGTGATATGATTTTTATTTATATGTGGTTATGAATTGGACACTTGATCCGATTCAATAACTGTCATTTGACATGTATATGCTCACCCCTATTATGGTTATCTTTTTCAGTGGATACAGGACGCAGTAAAGGCATATGAGAACACACTCAGTAGAAACTAAAGTATTATGTATATATTAATACATAATATCTTGTGATAGTATATAAAAGCCTTGGCTGGCTCTTGATAGTATACGTTGTTATATATATGTTTGAAGGTTTGAGAATTGATGTAGAATAACTTCTTTTTGAAGTTTAAAATTTGAGAATGTATATAGATATATGTATGTGTTCATATGTATGTTATATTGCATATACAGAAATTGGAAGTCATTTTCTTTAATTTCTTCATTTTCTTTATTTACCTTAATATGATTTTATTACTTTTATTATAAAATTATATTTTCTTATATTTATCAATTTAATATACGCTTTCCGCCGATTCTTGTGATAATCTTCATTTTGATTATCCAAGCTATGTTTTACTTATTTTCATACCTTCTCATATCGCCATATATGGGAAAGGTTTATTTAATTGGTCCAGGGGTATTGTTTAAATAATTATTATAAACTAAAAAAAATTTACCCTTAATTTTATTATTCTAATTAATTATATTGGGATAATTATATTAAGGGTTAGGATGTTTTAGTTTCCACTAAAATCACCCAACATCAACCATTCTCCACCATTTTCCAAGAACCTTCATAAACCCAATAATCTCATTCTCACATATCCTCAAGGCCATAATCAAAATCATTCCTCAAGCATTCAAGCCTAGGGTTTTCAACATTTCCTCAACACCCATAGTTTCTAATATAACCATTTCAACTTAAATGACATAACAGTCACCAATGGAATATCATAGAGGTAAGAAACCTTACCTCATCCTCTAGCCCAATGTCAAACACGAAAATGAAGAGGTGAGGAGGGAGGAACATCAAATATTTGCTCCAATGTCACCTTCATGCTTTATGAATTCAAGCTTAGTTCTTGTTTTTAGCAAGAAATGGAGCAAGAGGGAGGTGGTCAGTTTTGGCATGGTGGAGTGAAGAAGAAAAAGAAAGAAAATGAAGAAGAAGAGAAAAGAGGAGAGTGCTGTAGAAAGTGAGGAAGAGAAAGGGAAAAATTGGGTAAAATTAGACATTGTCCAATGGTCCAAAGGGTGCACCATGTTACCTTTTACCAATGGGTAATAATTCCTTATTACATAATGGACAAAAGGGTCAAGTGAGAAAGAGAAAAGGGGCTACGGTCATGACAAGAGAAGAAATGAGATTTTGGATTTTCTTTTAATTCCATTTGGTTCTTAATTTCCCCATTTCACATCATACATCGAGTCTAATTAATTATTTTCTTAACACTAAAAATCGTTTCAGCTATATCACTATAACCACAATAATTTTCTAAATATTCTAAACCTATCAAATATTCAATTTGACCAAGTGAGTCCCGAATCATCCATTAAATCATCCGATTTTGGTAATTCTTAATTTACCAATATTTCACCTTTAATGTCTAATAACATCTCCCATAATTTTGACCATAAATAATCAATTATCATTATCAAATAAATTTATTTTCTTTAAAATCCAGGATGTTACAGGTAAAACGTATCTTTATGAGTAGTAAAGTATGGTATTTATAGATTTGGGTGGTGAGAATGTCCTACATGGCATGTATCAATTTGGATCCTGTAAAATGCGGATAAAGTTGACACAAGCACATGCATTCTTGACACCCTTTACAAGTCTTTGACTGGTATGCCCCCGACGTACCCAAAGCCTTTGCCTAGCACCGGTCATCATCGACTTTGATCAAGAAGGTTTATCATGGGAAACATGTAAGTGGGTTGATCTAGTGTCATATGGCACTTATTTAGAGGTGTCCTACACTGACTTAAGCATGTCATTTCGGTAGAGTCTAGGCCGATATTAGGCCCAAAATGATGAAAATATTACCCATTAAAATAGGAAGATTACACTAAAGATGAAAAGTTGGGTCGTGGTTATTAGGTACTGCCTTGAAAGCTAAAATCTGGTAGACCTCCTATGTAATCAAATGCTAGTATTACACCTACAGCCACATACCTGACCGACTCAATACACTTTAAGTCTTACATATTAGAATTTCTACAACAATACTTAAAAGGAATAGTGGAGTAAGGCTTTTAATGATGCATCCCTTTTAGGCTCTAGTGATTTAACCTTTATAAGAAAAAAAACCAACAACCCTTAAAGCTAGAGAATAATGGTCTTTAACCAAGCTACAATGACTTAATGAGGAGAGTGAAATCAAGGCCGACCACCTTGTCTAATATCCTTTTTCAATGGGTAATAACTATCATGATGAAGTCTGATGTGATGTAATTCCTATGGACATTATCTCCTATTAGGGCGTCCTTGACAATATGATCAAAAGGTCATACACGGCGGGTTTGAGAACACTTATTCCTTCGTTTAGGATAAAGTGAAGATAAAACCAACTCCATTGTTATCAGATAAAATAATCCAAAGAAAAGCCCAAAGACCAATGATGATAAACATCACCACATCATTTAAGGTACTTTCAAGAAAAAGCTTAGATTCGAGAACTAGTCTTTTTCCAACCTAAGGAGAATGGACTAAAAGCTTTCTTGCACCACCCACCATCATACCTCACCCCTCCCTCGAAAGTAAAAAATGATGGCTCACCCCATGCAAGTTTTCTTTTATTATATTTTAAAAACCTTCTTATGCCTATAAAAGGAGGCTGTTTATGTATCATTTCATCAAGTTTTAAGTTTATGAATCATAGTGAGAGTTTTTCTCTTTTAATTGAGTTTTATTTCCTTACTTCCTTGCATCTCTAAGCCAATAAGGGTGGGTTATTATTTTTTATTCAACCCTAGTTGGCAAAATATACGTGTGTCAATCACTTATCATTGTCTTTGGCAACTAAACACCATACAAACAAGTTCTATTAATTAGGTTAACAAACGGAAAGGACCAATCCTATTGTTCGATCTGGGAGCGAGATTGAAACCCTGTTGTTCTTGCATTTCTCCTCCTTCTCTTTATTTATAAAGAATACAAAATAGATAAATTAATTTTGAAAAAAGAAGAAATTTTTTATTTAAAATTAATTTTTAAAGGTAAACTAACATAATTTTCAATGACTTTCCCTTGTTCTTTTTAAATCATGGAATGGTAGTAAAAAAGACCACGACAATCAATTAATCAACAAAGGGTCATTTCTCTTTATAAAAGGCTCGTCTATCGTTTATAGGTACATGGATATGATAATTAAGGGTTACCCGTTCTTTCTCTTTTTTTAATAATTTAATGTACAAAGGATATCTCTAACTCATAACTGTCAAATATATGCAGATTTGTAACAAATTAAAAGGTTACATGTGGGGATTGAGAAAGAAATAATGTAATTTGTTGACTAAAGGAGATGGCTCATATTAATCCCATGTAGTACAATGTACAAGAGTAGAACAACTGACTAGTACAATTATTTACGTGATGCTAAATGGAAACAGTTGATAGTGATGTATAAAATGAGCAAAAACAGTTAACACCTAGCCTACTAATGATGAAATGGAAGTACCAAAGCAAAGGTTGGTCATTGGTGGTATAGTGTTACTACACATTGAACATTCTCTATGTAAGATATATTCATATATAACTGATACAAATGCCACAGCAAGGAAACTTGTAAAACACCATAGTTATGGAAAGTCTCCATATTAGAGAAACATCATCGAGTGTAGTGTTGGTGAAGTTTCTCTCACTTGGTGATATTCTTATCGACGCTTCACTCAATCATGTTTTTCTCACAATATGGGATTGTGCAAGACAGGTTATGTTTCTGCGCTACTTTTTTCTGTTACTTCTTATTAATATGTTGGATTTTGCTTAAATATTGTAGCTTTGTTAATTCCACTCTGCAGAAATTCAGCAACGGAAATGGATCATTATGTCAACAACACTTTTATTTGACATTGTTACTTGAATTTGATTGTGTATACATCTTTTGATCAGAATACAGACATCGCAGTTCACTTTGGAATTTCTAAGTTATTTTGTTTTATTGGATGAACTATCAAGAAATGAGAGCTCCAAAGTTGGTGTACCAAATTTTCAGTTGAATATAACCTAAGAAAAATCAAATCAAATACAACTATTGTAGATCACAAGACTCGCTAGATTTAACACACTTTTACCAATATTTTTTTTCTACACATATTTATTATGGAAGATAATTTTATTTAAGGTAAGTAGAATATTTACAATATAATAAGATTTTTTATACGAAACATTACTAAAGTCTTATTTAATTAAAAATGGAATGTATCATTTTTTGTAGTATAACTAAAATATTTACTATTAATTACAATGACTAATTAATCTTTTTCAATAATTTATAGACACCTCGTTAAATAAAAAAACTAACTTACAATTCTAAAATTATTTCATGATTAAGAAAGACAAACACCTTCTACTTAATCACTCACATGAGATTTAAATATATCATTGATGGAAGGCATTTGATAGAAAAAACCAACTAGAAATTAGAAAAAAAGAAATTGATCCTATATATATATATATATATATATATATATATATATATATATATATATATATAAATAAATGTTTCTCTTATTCAACATCAAAATTAATGAAATTGATATAACAGCCAGCTTATGTTTCAATTGGCATGCACCCCAAGCAAGCATTTAAGAGATTTGACATTTGACATGATACTCAAGTTTCAAAATTCCATAGTTCTTGCACTTCCAATAAAACAAAAGAAAAGTAACTGATGACATGATTACTAGTGAACGAAAAAGATGCGCAATGAAAAAGAAAAAGAACTCGTACTCAAAGCAAGCTTTCTGATATTGTAACCGTGCCCAAAAGAAGTTTTTTTTCTTCAAAGTTATTGTGTTCAAATTTAATGCAATGACAATAGCAGAAGTATTTCTGTGATACTCCATATTGTGGCAACATGGCTCGCTGATTTCCAAAAACATTTAGAAGCTCATATAACAATTTACAGCTTTAAAACAAACAACTGAAGCAAATACACTTTCTTTTTATAATAAAACAGCAAAGCAAATAAATATATTTGAATCATACTAATATGTGCTACTAGTTTACATTACATTTATCTCATACTGTTTGATTTATATGCAATCAGAAGTCTCGCAAAAATTGACAGCCAAACATCTCAAATTGGTTGGTGTCCACATTCCATGATGTGAGATTCTCTTTAAAACATGTGTGTCCAGCAGAGTGACAGTAATCTCTCTGTATTCAAATGTGAGCCCAGTACTTTATAATGTTTGTTTTCAGAAACTTTTATACAATGTAGACACTAGAAAAATGGGTTTCATGCCTTCATCAAACGAAAGTTAATGATTTGCAGCCCAAAAGAAGTACACCTGTGTTCCAATTAGGAAATTAGGTGTATATTTGATAATTTAATTATGGAAATAGAGTTACATTTAAAATACTATTTAATGATCAAAGTTGATGTTGAACATCAACATCATTTAAAATAACATCTAATTAGTTTGATTGACAGATAAAAATTATTTTTAATTGATTTTAGTGTTAAGTAATCTAAATAAAAAATAAAACATATACTAAACCGCAACAAAATAAATTAATCTATAAGATAAAAAATAACATAAGACTTGTTGCAATTCTGATCTCTATGCTCCGGAGGGTGTTCAAACTTAAATATTAAATAACAATTTTTTATAATTAACAGCATTCAACTTAATTTAATAGATAACTAAATCATTTAAATATAGGAGAAGTTTAAATTATTCATTTCAAAAAATTGTTTACTCAACAAAAAAAACATCAAATCACTTGTGTTTTTTTTTCTTTACCTAAGAAATTTCCAATACAAATCTACAATATAAATCAGCTTAAAACAAGAAAGCATACTTCTAGAGTGATGTTACATATACTCAGAACAATATATCTTGGGGGAAATTGCACAAGAGGGCTTACCAAAGACAGATTGATTTGATAGCATAAACAACAAAAGCATACACCCTTAAACATGCTAAAACAACACAGGCAAATTACAATTTACAAACCAAACAAGCCAATTGGTCACTGCATTGGTCATTCATGAATATAGGGTACACACAGGACACTAAGATTGATACACATGCAACTGAATTCTGCCTAAGAAACTCAAAAAACTTACAAATCCACCCAAAAACTCCCACAACATACAGTCTCACAAAATCAGTTACATAATTTGGAACTCAAATCCTGTTACAGAACCAAAATTTTTATCTTTTTTTTTTATTTTAAAAAAAATCATTCCTGCTCTTGACAGAAAAATTGCACTCTCATCACAAGATCACAAGACTTTGAATAGTCCCAATCTTACTGATACAATCAATGATCCCACTGGTTTCAAGGTTGAAGATTAAGAGACCAAAGGGGACTCTGAATTTGCAATTAATTACAGGA
Organism: Clitoria ternatea; assembly: GCA_037962975.1. Taxonomy (NCBI): domain Eukaryota; kingdom Viridiplantae; phylum Streptophyta; class Magnoliopsida; order Fabales; family Fabaceae; genus Clitoria; species Clitoria ternatea. The sequence goes on from CM075669.1 coordinate 294,504,961, forward strand.
ACATGCCATGCTATTCCACCTTGGTTTTTTCCCTCCCCAATAAATAACAACAAACAAACACTCCTTTTGGGCCTGAAAAACAGAAAAAACCCTTTTCCCCTCTATCTGCACATAAAAAATAAAACACGGGTTTCTCTTCTCTTTTCTTACTAGGCACTGCTCTTTAGGTTTCACTTTTCCCAGCGAATAATTTTCCCGAGAAAATCCCAAATTCTCCCGGAAAATCGAAAAACCAATGGCGAAAAAATCCGCCGTGAAGGAAGAGGAAGCAGCGGAGGAGCCTTTCCCGGACCATCTCCGGTGCGGTCGCACCGACGGTCGGCAATGGCGGTGCCGCCGGCGAGTGAAGGATAATCTGAAGCTCTGCGAGATTCACTACCTTCAAGGTCGCCATCGCCAGTACAAGGAGAAGGTTCCTGAGTCGCTGAAGCTTCAGAGGAAGCGGAAGAATGAGGAACCCTCGGTTATCGATAATACCGAATCTAGGGCACGAGAAGGTTCCAGAACGGCGAGGAAGAAACGCAAGGTTTCGGAGGGTTCAGACGCATTGGCCATTGTTCCTTCTGGTTCCGCCAGGAAGAAAGCGTTGAAGCAAGGTGGTGGTGGTGGTGGTGGTGGTGATATGCAGTTGGAGCTCATAAAGATGGTTCTGAAGAGAGAGGCTGAGAAGAAGAACAAGGACAAGAAGAACGTGAAGAAGAAGAAGAAGATTAAGAAAAAGAAGAAGAAGAAAGAAGAAGAAGATGAACAAAAGGAATTGCATTATAGTGAAGGAGAGTTGAGGAGGGAATTGCCCAATGGTGTTATGGAAATCTCTCCTGCTTCGAAAACTCATGATTACGACAATGTGGATTCACATTGTGATGTAAAAGTGGGTGTTGATTGTAAAACTGTTACTCCTCGTTACTTTAGGTCTAAGAATGTTGATAGGGTTCCTGCTGGAAAGTTGCAGGTGTGTTTAGCTGAGGGTTAGGTGTACTTGTTCTGTTTTTTTTTTTGAGATTTTGTTTTTAGTTGTGTTTTCTGTGTTGTTGTGTAGATTGTGCCATTTGGATCGAACTTGAAGAAGGGTAAGGCTAAGAGGAAGAAGTGTCATTGGTGCCAGAGTAGTGATTCCTGGAATCTCATCAAGTGTTCAAGCTGTCAGAGGGAGTTTTTCTGCATGCATTGCATTAAAGAGCGGTTTGTTTTTGTTAAATTCAACTACTACTCCCAATTTTTAAAATGAGTCCGGGTCTCTGATATTAACTGTGTCCGTGTGCACTTGTTTCAAAGATTGATGTTGTGTTGAGATTTTTGCTTTGTTGGTTTTTTTTGTGTATGAGGTGCTTTATCTGCAATGTTGGCTATTTATTCATGTTTGAAAACTTTTCGATATTGATTCCTTAGGCACACCTATAATTGATCTTTTTGGGACAATGTAGGAGCTTCCTTAGGTGAAAGGATACCCCTTTTGATGTGGTTAAGAGAGATGTGTGGAATGCTTATCTCTGTCAACAGAGGTTACCGAGAATAATTGAAATTTAACAAAAAAAATAAGGATTTTCATGCCTATGGAATCATTATCTTTTTTGACAATTTTCAGGAATAAAGTAACAGATGAATCGATAATGATTAGTGCTAAGATGTTTGCCAATATAATTTTTGCTGTCTGTTCCTTTTAAATTGAGAATTGCTTTATAACGAGACATTTGGCAATATTTGTTGAATCAAATTTAGGTATTTTGACACTCAAACTGAAGTTAAGAAGGCATGTCCAGTTTGTCGTGGAACTTGCACTTGTAAGGACTGCTTGGCAAGTCAGTGTAAAGACAGTGAAAGTAAGGTCTGACATCAAACATGGATGCCCTTTCTGCATTAAACAGTGTTTCATCAGTAGCATATGCTGACCCTTGAGTTTATTCCCCCATTTTTTCAGGATTATTTGACTGGTAAAAGCAGAGTTGATAGAATATTGCATTTTCATTATTTAATCTGCATGCTCCTTCCCCTACTAAAGCAAGTAAGTGGAGATCGGGATAATGAGCTAGAAACTGAAGCAAAAATTAAAGGTAGCAATTTTTTTCTTATAGCATTGGTGTTTTATGGAGCAGTTTTTGTTTATTGTAATACATTTATCTTAGATGCCTCTTGTGTACAGGGAAAAATATTTCTGATATTCAAATCAAGCAGGTTGAATTTGGCTGCAATGAAAAACATTACTGGTAAGTTCTCTTCCACAGGTTCTATTAAGAAAAGTCAAATGATTTTCTGACAATGTGTTTTAGTTTTAACTAATCTAATACATGTCTCAGCAATCACTGCAAGATGCCCATTTTAGATCTCCATAGAAGCTGCCCCAGTTGTTCATATAGTCTATGCTCAAGTTGTTGTCAGGAATTAAGTCAAGGAAAATTTTCTGGAGCAACTAACTCATCTATGTTTAAGCGGCCTGATAAAATGAAAGCTTGTGTTTCCAGTGAGAGCCATACTTCAGATGAGAAGGAAATATCTAGTGGAAAAACAACTGCTATTTCAATAGTGTCTGAGGTGACAAATTGTAATGGCACTGATAGCATGTCATGCCCTCCTACAGAGTTTGGTGGTTGTGGAAATAGCCACCTTGATTTGAGATCTGTTTTCCCCTCTAGTTGGGTCAAAGAGATGGAAGAAAAGGCAGAAGAAATTGTTTGCAGCTATGACTTTCCTGAAACATCAGATAAAAGTTCAAGCTGCTCATTGTGTTTTGACACTGATAACAATACTAACAGATATAAGCAGTTGCAAGAAGCAGCTCTAAGAGAAGATTCCAATGATAATTACATATTTTGTCCCACAGTTATGGATATCAGTGGTGATAACTTTGAGCACTTTCAGAAGCACTGGGGGAAAGGCCATCCTATATTAGTTCAAGATGTGCTCCAAAGCACATCAAGCCTCAATTGGAATCCGCTGATCATGTTTTGTACTTATCTTGAGCAGAGCATTACAAGATATGAGAATAATAAAGACTTACTTGAATCTTGTCTAGATTGGTGTGAGGTCAGTATATCAAGTAATTTATATTGTATTGTCACATTCTTTTAAATTGATACTGTTAATTGTTTGCCAAAAACTGTTAAAACTATCTTACAATACAATTTATTTAATTCAATGCATCTTTTTATGATATTTAGTGTATTTAGTTATTGCTACAGGTTATGAGCATATGATGGTCACATACCAAACTGTATAATTGAACCTATAAACTTTGTTCTTAATAATGATAGTGCTGCCATTGAACCAAATTGCTATTGTTGAAAGTGTATTACCCTTTCCAGGTTGAAATTAACATTAGGCAGTATTTTACTGGGTCTGTCAAACATCGTCCTCAGAGAAACACTTGGCATGAAATGCTGAAATTAAAGGGGTGGCTGTCTTCCCAAATATTCAAAGAACAGTTTCCAACTCACTTTACTGAGGTAATTGATGCTCTACCTGCTCAGGAATACATGAATCCCTCGTCTGGTCTTCTAAATTTAGTTGCAACTTCTCCACATGGGAGTGCAAAACATGACATTGGGCCGTATGTCTATATTTCTTATGGCTCTGCTGACAAAGAAGCTGATTCCGTGACTAAACTCTGCTATGACTCGTATGACCTGGTGTGTGTCTTTTCTCATCACGTTTCACTTTATTTGTTCTTTGATACTGTCCTGCACTATCAAGTAATAAGTAGTCATTATCTCTGAATTCAAACTCTCTTGTTAATGCAATTTCAAATATTATGAATTAAGCAATAAGAACCTTGGGAAACCACACCACAAAAGTTAGTTGCTGTGGTTGGAAAAATGCCACACTAAACCTAATATAAACCCTAAACTAGAATCCCACACTTCCAATGTAGTCCCTTGTCTTGCAATTGGAGCCTAACATTAAGGTTTTTTTTTTAAAAAATATTTCCCAGGGTAAAAAAAATTATGTGTTTGTATCCTGTCATGGTAACTTAAGAGGGGGTTTGTCCCTTGTATTAATATGCTATGAAAAACCTGTAGCATGTATATGTGCTTGTTTTGTTTAAGTCTGGGAGTGAAAATCTGAAATCTTTTCTCAATAAAACTCTAAAACTCCTACTGCATTGGGCTATATAAGCATTTAAAATTGGTTTGTCACTGACTCATGTCTAGAAATTAAAACTCGCTACTAATTCCTTCTCCCACTCTCTCAAATAGCAGTGCTTGTTTGTAAAAAAAGATAATCCATGTTTATTGTGTCTGATTGGTAATTTGTAATGCCAGGTTAATATTATGACACATAGCACAGATGTCCCCCTATCCACAGAACAGCTTACAAAAATTAGAAAATTGCTGAAAAAGCATAAAACTCTTTGTAAAATGGAGACTATTGCTACTGAAGAGCCACAGGAACAGAAAGTGGGTGGAATGACATTACTGCAAGCTGAAGAAACAGAGCAAGAGGGCATTCGGAATATGATTCAAGGAATGGACTTTTTCCGAAGAGTCAATAGAACATCTTGCATCTCCACCAAAGCTGGAAAGGTTGCTAGTCAGAGTACTGAGAGCAATATTTCTCAGGATGGAGAATGTGACTTTTTTTCTGATTCTGATTCTGGACCCATTCTACTTCTCCATGGGACTGATCAAAATACCAAAGTGTCTAAAAATGATAATCCTAGAAACCCCTTTGGAATCTCACGAAGAGACAACAATATGTGTACTGAGCGTTCAGGTGCCCAATGGGATGTCTTTCGTAGGCAAGATGTACCAAAGCTCATAGAATATCTTAAAAGACACCATGATGAATTTTCTTACACTTGTGACTCCAACAAGAAGGTGAGTTCAAAATAAGACAATTCCTAGGAAGGGTTTTGGTTGAGTTGTTGATTCTTCATTTTCTCATGTCCACAGATGATTCATCCAATTCTAGATCAGAACATTTTTCTTGACAGTACACACAAAAGGAGGCTAAAGGAGGAATTCAGTAAGTGAATATGCTTATATTTGTTTCATCATCCGTTAGAGTGTTAGATATCTCTATTGAGTATTGACATGCCTCACTATTACCAGAGATTGAACCATGGACTTTCCGGCAACATGTTGGACAAGCTGTCATCATTCCTGCCGGATGTCCCTACCAGATCAGGAATCCTAAGGTCTTGTTCCCTCACATAAAGTTTCTCTCTCTAGTTTAAAAAAGCAGAAACCTTGTTGATTTTTAAACGTTGATGAAATTGATATCCATACTTTTGGACTTATTACCTTTGTCCCTTATTATAAAAACCTTAAGATATTTCTTTGGTCTTTAATATAAAAACCTCATCAAAAAGTCAATAGCATTAATTATTTTTCACCAAAATACCCTTATTAGTGATTAATGAAATAAATATTAATTAAATAGAAAAAGAGTAAGATTTGTGAGTATCAATAAAAGTAAGAGGGTACTTTTGAAAAACTAGTATAATTTGTAAACAAATTAAATGACTTTAACTACATTAACCAACTTTTTTTAAAAACTGGAATTTAGTTAAGAGGTTCTTATATTAAGGGACGAAGGTAGTATATTTTTATATTTTGAAGATTCCTACTGATTCCAATATGTTAAGTTGTACTTTTTAGAAAATCATTTCTCATTATCAATAATGTATGAATGTATTTAGCTATCAACACTTTTTTAAATAGAATTCAGAAGGAAAGCATAGTGATGATCGATCATTTCATAATATCATTAATGTTCTTACTCTTCCCTTTAACATACTCTTAATTTATGAATGTATGACAAGCATTTGTTTTTTGATCTGTAGTGTTGTGTTCATGCGGTACTGGAATTTGTGTCCCCTGAAAATGTCACTGACTGTATCCAGTTAATCGATGAGGTCCGACTATTGCCTGAAGACCATAAAGCCAAAGTAGACATGCTGGAGGTAGATCTTGTAATGTTATTTATACGCCAGTTCCTGCTTTCTTCGTTTAGTTGTACACAGAATTTTGACAAACCCCTCATTTTGGCACTCATGAAAACAGGTAAAGAAAATGGCGCTTTATAGCATGAATACAGCAATTAAAGAAATTCGTCAGCTCACAAGCAAATCATGATTGCACCTTCTAAAATATACTTATATGCCTCTAAGGCTTTGAAGATATCATGTCTCAATCTCACCTCCATATCTTCATTCTTGTATATAAAAATGCTCAAACAGATTCATATCCAGCAAGGTACCTATTAAATTGATTACTTTCCATCTCTCCCTTCTTTCTTCTGCTGTGACTTTATGATATACCTGGATTTTAAATTAAGTTTTATGGTTTGTATATATTCTTCAATTTGTTTAAAGTAAAATTGATAGATATAAATTTCAGTAGTTTTGAAAAAGTAGGTTTATATGATGATATCTATGAAAATAGTACCTTGAGTGGTATACATAATAATTACTGAGGTAGGTCGATGAGTATGATGAATTTGAGAATGCTTAAACTAAAATCTTTATCATTTTACCCTGGTGGGTTGTGTTTTAGCTCACCGTCTAGATGTGGGTTTAAACTAATCACAATCCAAAATCTTATGTCATAGACCGCAAACCTAATTTACTGAAGTGGGTTTTACTTTGCATGAACGTCTATATCTCTGTTACTTTTTACATTTACAAGTGCTTCATAACGGGGAAAGTAATATTCGTGTATTCTACCATCAAAACTGTAGCTGGTGTAATTCTTTTCATCATCCATAAAGCTTGAGTTGCATGTGATCGTATCAGTTACAGGGTTAAGCATTTGAAACCAGTCATAAATCAGTAAGATTGAGAAGAATCTAAAATGAGGCGATGTGTTGGAAGTTCAATTGTAGCTGTGTAGTATATCTACATATTTTTCACCCATTTATCACAAGTTTGATATCATGTTGTGACACTGAACAAACTCTCACTTCCTCACAACGCAAATGAAGTCCGACATTGAGAACTTTGGTGCTTATGGTATGGGTGTATTTATAAACACAACCTATAATTATAGAAATGTGAATTCATAAGATAAATTAAAATTTAAGTTAAAATTAAAAGATAAATTCATAAGATAATTTTTAATAAGCATATGATCATTAAGTAATTTTTAATGTAGATCACACCTTTATAAAAGCCAAAGAAATAAAAATAAACCAATGGATCATACTGGTACTGGTATGAAAGGAATATATTGATGGTTGTATTTTACTTTTATTTTAGTTTTATGCAAATCTTGTGTGGCATGTCGGTGGGAGTAATGTTGATCAATTTCCACAAGTTTACCGTATAGAAACAAAAGCAAGCAGAATTATAATACCGCAACTTTTAGAAATTGAGCCAGACAAAGAAGTCCATCGGAAGAACAAATGCATCTTATGCCATATATATTTCAAATAATATGGAAATAGGGATAAGCTATTGACATTATGAAAATTTCTTAGAACTAGTAATTTGACCCATGGATTCTTTTTTTCCTCATATGGGAGAAATATAGCCTTGTCCCAATGCTGTGACCGCTTTGAATATCCTCACACTTTGTATTCTCTCTCAGCTAACTACTCAGGGCAAGTGAAAACATTGACCGCTTTGTTAACCTTTTCTTGTAAACTGTGATGCAAAGGCACACAGTAATAACACGAAAATAAACAAAATTTAATACAACACGGGATAAGCTTTCACAAAAAGAGAACCAAAAAAAGACATCCTGTTGCAGGTTTGGGTCAAAATTGTTTGAGGAACCTCCATAAACAAAGAAATCTCAAGGGGCCATGAGCCCATCAATTGTGTAAGAAAGAGATTTTGCCAAATCAGATTTAAGTAGCAATTTCTGTAGCGTGTGCATTACATCATACCCAGGATCAAGCTTTCGCTGCCAACCCTACATGCAAATTACATATCACGTAAGTCACAACAGCTACTAAAAATAATGAAGATAGACAATTGAGTATTTGAACACCTTCTCCAAATAAGTTGTTTTTAGTTTCTTTTTTTCATCTTCTGTTTTTTAAAATTTTACACAAAACATCTAAAAATTACATTAAATGATTTTTTTTTTGGTTTAAAAAGACACTTTTCTTCAAATCAACTTAAACAAACTCACCTATTGTATAAACCAAACGTTTTAATTTAATTTCTAACTTTACAAAAAAAAGCATTCAATTTAGTTTGTTTTTTTACTTAAAACAACAGTTGGCTAATACGATATTGAGGTTTAATTTAAGGTTTTATCTGAGATAAAATAAATAAATAAATCATTTAAAAAATCAATAAACCTCATTATTTTCTATATCTAAACAATTCCTATATAATTTTTAATAAAATAAATTTTACTTTTTGATTTTTAATTTTTAATCATAGGTTAGACAAATCCTTTTTAAGACTTGGTAATTAAAATGTCTGACCCATGCAATATCAAAGACTAATATGGGAATTTACTAAGATGTCATTTATGTTTTCACGGATGTTTCCAATGCATGAGTCACAATGGTGTATCACCAAGAATTACCTCAAGAACCAAGGTGGTGACTATGACAGTACAGACATTGCCATCAATATTAACTCTGTGACGCCTAACTTTCTCAAGTAATTGCTCGATGCACTCGGCAGGATGGACCAGGTCACCTTCTGGAGTGCCCCAAAAGGTAAATGATTCTGTCACTTCCTTGAGAAAACGAAGAGGAAACCCAATGTATAAAATGACACAAAACCATAACCAAGGAATTCAAATTGACTGAACTCAAATAATACATATAATTATTGTTAAATGAAGCAGTCTATAAGCCAACTTCAATGGCCAAGTGCAAAATTGTGATATGCAGAACCAAAAACAACACATTAGCATATGTATAAATATGTTAACGTGCACATCAACTCTGACAATAGATGTCAGCGTGCGCACACACAAGCCAAGGGTGGAGGTTAGGAAAAATCCTTGGTGACTTCAGGATTTGAACCCTTGACATATCAGGTAAAGGTTGAGATACAGCAGCAACAAAATAAACTGCGGTCACGACTGACCATTGTTAGATTATAACATTAAGAGGGTGTTTGGTTTGCAGTTGGGAAAATGGAGTTGAGTTGAAGTGAAAAATTTAAAGATTGATATTAATTCTTCACGCCGCTCGAAACAATCAAAACTTCGTTGACTCATAGGATCAAAAAGTTCCCTCCACTTAACGGAGAAAACTCCGTTGGAGAGATACCAAACGTGCTGTAAACATTATGTATATCAATGAAATAATACATTCTATAAATATAATTTATCTCATAGGAATGTTTGTCCAATGGATTCTGCAAAATGAATATAGAATTGCGTTGACCTACACCAGTGTAAACAAACATCCTCTATACACACGCACACATAAATCAATAATGCAATAGTTCCCTACCAAAACAGTTGGAAGCCAAAAGAATTACCTCAATAAAAGCCTTTGGATTTGGACAGTTCTGTTGCTTTGATAACTTGAGTGTACACTCTGCAGCAGTCTGACCGTCTCTGAGGGCAACAGCTTTGAAAAATTTCAATAAATTTACCCGATCACTACCAGAGAGTTCAGCGGTCATGCCTACGTCAAGGAAAATTACATGAGGTTTTGATTTGAAGAGCCGTTTGTGAGGCTTGCTCCGAACAAGGATATTCCCAGGATGCATGTCTGCATGAATAAAGTTGTCCTCCTGAAAGAAGTCATCTAAATTTAGAAGCTAAAATTCATGATGTTCAATTTCAAAACTAATGCACAAAATATAAGGTGCAAAAAAATTGATGGAAAATTACACTTTCCCATAAAGTTAACATTCTCTAAATTTATCCCCATGACCCTTTTATACCAATACTAAATCCCCGGTGAAAGATGTTAATTTCTGTTACTGCAATGTTAGGCATATTAACCACTGTCCACTGGTAAAATCAAATCAAACATAAACAATCATACAGTGTAATTATAATTAATAAAAGTGTAATTAGGAGAAGTGTTAAATCATAGGAGAAGAAAAAGTGTAATTATAATTAATAAAACAAATGCAATCATAAAGCAATTAATTTGGAGGAATGATAAACTTGAAATGACTCTCTCCCAAATCCTCATGAATAGGTTCTATATCTACCTAACATGCTCCCTAATGCAGGATCCTTTCAAGCTTTAAAAGTACACAACTCATGGGCACACCCCTAATGAAAAAATTCAAATTTTATATGCAACAATGGGATGAGATCAGTAAGGAATGAACGTTTGAACACTTTGTAATAGAAGGCTTTCGATGTTAAGCAAAGGCTCACAATTGGCTCTATATTTAACATGTAAAATAATAGAATATATTCTTCTAAAAGGAAACGGAATATACAAGATCTAGGCAGCCTGGATGAACTTAATTAACTAAGGAGAGCCAGTGTTATCTCTCCATAATCTCTAAAAAAAACCTTAAAAATAGCTACCGGCTAAATACTGTAAGCAAGCCAAGAAGATCATTTTAACACCGCAAAAAGCAACTTCACAAAGTAAATCTGGATCCTTTAAAATCTAAAGTGCAACATGGACATTGTAAAGGGTCTTGTTGATAAATGTTGAAGGAAAATTAACAGCCTAGATTTTAATAAAATACAAGCACAAGAAAACACACAAGTTAAAATAAACTTATTGCTTTAATTTTCCATGTAATCGCATTAGAATCAAGAGATACATAACACAATGGAATTAATTAATTTATAATTCGACAACTTTGCAGTATGAAGACAAATACAAAATAAATGTATCTTCTAAGAACAATAACAGTAGTAGGATGTTAAATATTGTACTAGACAAATATATGGACATTAACATTACAATCAGAGCCCAACTTTTTAATTGCTAAGAATTTTTAGTTTGATTTTGATCCAACACACAGGGTGAAGTAATAAAGAAATAAATAAAACAAACTAAACACTTTGCACTCACAGTAACTCTCTCTCTCTCTCTCTCTCTCTCTCTCTCTCTCTCTCAAACACACAGGGTGAAGTAATAAATAAATAAAACTAAATACTTTGCACTCATAGCTCTTGATCAAACACACGGGGTGAAGTAATAAATAAATAAAACTAAATACTTTGCACTCACAATAGCTCTCTCACACACTTCAGAAAATATCAGTAATCAATCATGGTCAGCCCTTCACGAATCACGACAAAGGATATATATAAACAGCATAAAAAATTCCAAGTGAAAGATATGTTACCAAAAGCATCTTCAAAAGTGCATGAGTACCGATGTGAGCAAGAGCACTTTTAATCCCTTCATGTCCTTCAAGTTCATCAACATAATGTGAGACACTTTCTCCATTTTCATATGTTTCCACCAATACTGCAGGATGCACAAGTGGATAGACAGGCTTAGGAAAAGAGACATCCCTCCATCGACGAAAATTGTAAATGAAGCGGCTCAAATGAGCAGCTTCCCTTGCAAGGTCAACTTGAGACATCATGAAAGCTGCAAACTGCTGGACACTTTCATCCAACCTTAACCACTTAAGTGCAGGGATGAACTTTGAAGATTTTGCCACCAAGTTGATAATAGCAAAATCCCTTCTGATAGATTCACCTACGCCAGGATGTCTAACCTTTACTGCAACCACTAGGGGCTTTGCTTGCTGACCAGGGTAACGATATTTTAAAGAAGCACGATGCACTTGGGCAATACTTCCAGATGCAACAGGAACTTCTTCAAAATTCTCAAAAATTTCAGAAATGTTTCGAACAAATGCTTTTTCTATAGTTTTCTTCGTGTAGCTAAAATTATGCTGAGGTGCTTTAGTATGAAGTTCGGCAAGCTTGGTACATAGATCCTGAGGAAACAGATCAGGCCGTGTAGCAGCCCACTGACCCCATTTTATGAATGCTGGACCTGCTTTTTCTAGTGTGCCAAGAACAACCTGGAGCCATGTTTTCCTGAACTCTGATCCAAAATAATCTGCAAAGGGTGCCATCAGTATGCTTGGAGAGAATAATATGGCCAGATAGATAGCTCTTGCTAACAAGACAAGGCCTTCTACTACGTTGAATACAAAGGCAAACATGTGACTGTACCCATCATGCGCATGCCTATACAAGGCATTCTGTGATGGGTAAAAATCTGTGTCTGCCCCATTTTGCTGAGCCAATGCCAGCTTTCCACATGCAAATGCAAAAAAACTAGGAACCAGCAAATAAGAACGAGCCATAGCCAGGCTCACTGCTTGAGCAATCATATTTATGGGGCTAAATCCGCTTTGACCATTGAAAGGGTATTTTCTGTACCGCAATTTCCAAGCTACTTGAGATTTATATGCTGCTACATTACTTATTGAAATTGCAGAGAAGTTTCTAAGAGAACTGCCTCTGCGTAAGTTTTCTCTTGTTCCCTGCCACAAAATTGAAGTACGTCCTTCACTAAGAAATTTATATTGCACGTACATCTTGCATTGGTTGATATTCGGTCCAACTGAGGCAAAAGCCCCATTTCTACTCACTTCCTGATATCTGCCTCTATGGATTCTAAGAATAGATTGGGCAACTCTCCCTATGTTCCAGAGCATCAAAAATCTGCAAACCAAATATGTCAATTAGACCGCTAGATGAGAAAGAGGCTCCTAGATGTGAAGAATAAGCTGCCCTGTGTGTATTCAAACATGGGGATCATTTAAGGACTAACAAAATTGTGAGGTGGTTGTAACAGTTATGTGTCTCTAACATGCCTCCTAAGCTAGAATATATCTGGGCTTTATGTGCAGAGAATTCACATGGATGACTCTACCTTGTGCTGAAATTCAACTTCTATTTACGAGAATAGAGGCAGACAACTATCAAACTCCAGACTCTTGATGATAGGTTAGAGGATCGAATACTGTATCAAGGCAACAGCTCTCCAAAGAGCTTAAGCAATTGGGTAGAGGAATCTGAAACAAAAGAAAATGACCAAAAAGGGGTGGAAAATACTTAGAAAAAAAGGAAATATATAAAATATCACTAACAATGTGTTAAAAACAAACTAAAAACAAAAGAGAATATCTGCATATGCCTAAATATTTTACATTGACAGAAATCAGTTCATCTAAAACTCAAAATCAGCTTTGAGTCTTTTGACCACTTAGAATAGGAATTTGATAGCAAGAGCCCTAATCAGTTTGGTTGAAATTGCTACAAGTCTTTCAATGAAATCCACCTAATTATCTGGTTGGTAATCAAATCAGTAATCAGTAATCTAGCAAACTAGTTCCGTCACCAATTAATCACCAATCTAAATTTTAAAATTATGATACTTGGCTTTCTTTTTTTTGAAAATTTAAAACTGATAAATCTAGGGCAAATTGAAGACATAAATAGACCAAGAGTATGTGTGGTTGAAAAAAATATAGCCACAAATATGTATCACCAAATTTTCCTTGAAGGAATTCAATACAATTATAATCTCCAAATAATGTATAAGTTGACTGCTACGCGTTTCAGGGAACATGATTAGATTAGAAGGTAATAAAACTGTTATGTCCATTGTGATGGTGGAATCACCTTCATCAATGCCTTACACACAACCCCAAACAAGTACAACCACGTTTTATGTGCCTAGAACACACACATTGTAAATTGCTCGGAAATTGAATCAACTATTTGTTTCCTACTCTCTTACCATTATGCTACCCTCAAAATTAAAATAAATAAATAAACAAAGTAAATAATCAATAGAAATTTTATGATCATAATCCAACAATGACGAAGAAAATATAAGAGAAAAGGGGAAAGAAACCAAAAATGCAATTCCCCATTAAAGACCCCAAGTCTCCTTTGTTGCAGAAAAGCATTAAAAATTCCTCCTTAAACGAAACGAAGCCATGATCCATTACTAATTATGGAGAAATAGTGATGGGTAGCACGAAAATCAAAGGAAATTTGAAAAGGAAAAAGAACCTGAAAGGAAGACGCAGGAGAACATGCTATTTAGCGGCGCCGGTCAAATCGAGGCAGCGAAATTGGAAGGATGTGAGGCACGTCAATGTGAATGTGAGAATTGCGAGGAAATCATTGGAGAGTTGGCGCGATTGTGCTGAGCCTGCAATAACAGGCACGACCCAAAATTCAGGAGCTAGAACAATGGGTTTTTGACCACTATGGGTGGATTTTAAAAAAAATCATAAATTTAGGGCTGTTTGAAAAATATTTAGTTGTCTGAAGTATTTTCTGTCATATTAAATATTATGTTACGTATTTTGAAAAACCGTAAAACATATTTCATACCTTGAAAATACGTAATACTTATATAACTGCCACGTGTCAAGTCATGCAAAATTACATATTTCAGAAGGACGTATAGAGTTGCGTAATCAAGTTTGGACCCTGTTGAACTTGTAAAGTGAATGAATGATAAATTAAGATTTAATATATGAATTTTAGATGAATTAATGATAGTAGACCAAAAATTTCAGATGATTTGATGTATCATATCTTTAAGCACTGTGTCTGTGCATCCAATAGTGGGGCCATCAACTTTGCAAATTGCAATCCACTAATTATTATACATTATTAAAATATTAACTTTTAAAATTATAATAGGTTTTTTATGGTAAAACTTATAACAACTTAAAAAGCTTATTACAATTTTTTTGTGTTACTATTATCTCGTATGATAATTTCTAAATTAACAATTATGAGGTATTCTATCTCATGGCTTAGGGTCCGTTTGGTTTCCAATTGAAGAAACAGAGTTGGGGAAATGGAAAAATTTAAGGTTGATATTGATCCTTTACGCCGTTCGAGACTGTCAAAATTTCATTTGACCATAGATCTATTTTTGGAGTTGGTCAAACCGACCAACCAGATTGGGAAAACGGAAGGATCCAAACAGACCCTTAGTTGGATTTTGAAATGGTTTATCCTAATTTGTTGGTAATAATAAAATAAGTGATACGATTAGTCAAAATTTGTATTATTATTATTATTGTCTTTTTTGTATTATTATTATTATTGTCTTTTTCCATCTGACGAGCATTATAGCTTAGCACAGTGGTGGTGGGTATGGAAATTGAAAGTACTTGTTCTCAAGGGCAAAAAACGATAAGGGGTGCACTCAGATTACCTGATTCACGCATGATGCAAGCCCTCTTTTCTTTGTTACGCATTTCCACAATACGTAAACCCATTGCCATTATAGGATGAAATTCGCTCACATTCGTTAGCCCAAAATGCGTAACACTGGTTACGTACGTTTGAAATACGTAATGCTAGATGGCTTGCCACGTGACAGTTGTAACACCCTTTATATACACAAGATATATATATTTTTATTGCTTTTAAAAACTTTAGAAAGATATATATATATATATATTTATCATTCCTTATCTCGCGTATACAAGGACGTATATATACCTGATTTCCTTTGAATATTGAAAGTAAAAAAAATGGTGTCTTTCAATATTTGTCCATAATGACAAAATAAATTTATAGAAATATCTGAATGGTAAGGTTTATCAAAGTTTAACCTTTACCTTGTTACAATTATCTAACTTGATATTGCAATAAGGTAAACTAAAACTAAATTATATCTCTACTACGACTGTGACCAATCATTTCCTAGTCCTCGAAATCATAGAGTTTTGGAATCCTACTCTTGGCATGTCTCTTCACCTATCTGATTAAGGATGAAACCACTTTACTCTCTTGTAATTACCCCTTTCCATCTTAGACTAGTGGCTATATATCAATATAGCATATATTTTGGACACAAATTCAAACAAGAAGGGTGAGAAACAAAATATAATACTTCACAGATAAGACATAAGCATAAGGGTTTTTACAAACTAATATAATAATATCAGTCATAATCTCATAAACAATCAATTATGAATGTAGGGTCTTCATAAATATAACAATTATACTTTCATTCACAACCACCCACATACAATGTCACATTCACATGAATGTCATGCAATGCTTCTAATGCTACTATCTCATTCAGTTTATGCATGTGGGCTTAAAGTTTTAATTTACACTGGGCCAACCAGGAGTTTACATTGTTCCATAATTTTGGATAATAATAACACAAATACCTTCACGACATATGAACAACTCAACTGGCATGGAAACACTTAGAGACTAGTCAGATTGAGAAGGTTTTTATTGTGAAAGTAGCTGACACTAGGGAGCGACCCCACATCCCCTGAAGCACCCTTTCACACCCTCCCATCTCAAGGCTTGCAATTAAGCCTCCTCTAATGTATCCTCGATTTCTATATTTCGTCCCCAGGGAATATCACATCTCATTTCTCTTTAATGATTCATGATGCATGAACTACTCGTGTATTGAGTTGGTTAAGACTTTTAGAAACTCAAGTATAAACTATATCTTTGGGGCCTACAAATCACAACATAGCCACCTCGATGAACTGCATATTTTCAAACTCTTAAATAAATTCTGCCACACGCAGAAAAATTTTAGTATAATTTTTCTTTATCATTCATAAATGATTTGAGTTTCAAAGTCTTAACATATATTTCAAACCTTCTTTAGAGTATTTATAGGAAATTAATTTACTTTAGACACAAGTTTGAATTATTAATCTTTTTCCATCTTTAATTTTAATACTTAAAAAATGTATAATATTTCTAAACACTTTTGAAATTAAAACTCTTATTTTCAAAAGTTTAAAATAAAATTATATTGAAGTATCTCATTTCCATTTGATAATCAAATAAAATATCCATACATATACATATAAGTATATAAATATATTATTTTTATAAAATACTTTCTCTTTTTTATATAAATAACTAAAATTTAATTTAATTAAATAATTTATTTTGAAAGATAAAAGTGAGTTATAAAAATTATATACTTTTATTGAAAGTTAAGAAAAATTTCTTAGCAATAATCTGAATAAATATTAAGAAATAATTTCTTTTAAATTAATACTTTAAAGAGTAAGACATAAGTATATTCGTACTGAGTTTTAACTTTCCGTCATGCTTACTATATGCTCAAACTCCACATCACAAGATCATCAATTATTTATCAATCACAACCAAATATTGTTAATCATAATTAAATATCATCACTTATAATCAAATATCGATCATAATCAAATCAAATAAAAATAACACAATTACTATACAAAATCAAATAAAAATAACACAATTACTATACAATTACTATACATAATCAAATGTCAAGGTGTCTTAATTATTAAAGTTCATTTTAAGTCGTAGTAGTCCAGTCCTAATGTTAGTTGGTCCATATCAAGTCCAAAATAGTCCAATGGTCATATAGGTCCATCATAGTCCAATCAACGCAAAGGTATAATTTAGTCCATATCAGTCTATAACAGTTCATATAAAGTCCATAACAGTCCAAATCTCAATGATACAATATGTTAGGTTAATGAATCATCTAATATTTTAAACTTTATGTTAGGTTAATCAATATGATTCATCTAAATATTTTAAACTTTTGAATAAATTTTATTTATTTATTTACTTAAGATAATAATAAGTATTACCTTAAAATATAATACTTATTCATAGTTAAAGGGAGTAGGTGACTCCTCCCATTATTCTTATATTCTTATCTCACTCCCCCTTACCTTGAATTGCTACTAAAGTGAGTTTGCTTTGCGCCTCTGAGTTCTAGAAATATTAATACCAATTTATTTCAGTATAGACATAAGATAAAAATAAAGATTACTATTTAAAACATAAATAGTAATTAGTAATTATGTATAGTAACAATAAATAATAAATTTTAAATAGTTTCAATAAATAGTAAATAGTAAATAGTAAATAGTTACCATGAATAGTAATAGTAAATAGTAAAACATGAATAGTATTAGTAAATAGTAAATCATGAATAGTAATGATAAATAGTAAAAAGTAAATAGTAAAGGTAAATAGTAAATTGTAAATAGTAACAGTAAATTATAAATAGTAACAGTAAATAGTAATTTACTATTTGTAATAGTGATTTACTATTGACATAGTAATTTACTATTTAGAATAGTAACTTAAAGGGTAAAATATACACATGGTCCTCTACGTTTATCCAAAGTCTCAGTTTGATCCCATATGCTTTTTTTGTCCCAGTTTGGTCCTATACATTTATAAAACACATCAAACTTTTCCCCTCTGTTAACACCGTTAGAATTTTGGACGGAAATGTGACATGACACAGTTGAGTGACACGTGTCACAATCTGATGGGCTGAGTGGTTTAGGTTGAAAATTAAAAATATTTTGCCTTCCATGGGACTTGAACTTGGCACCTTTAAGTGACAAAAAAGATTGCTTTACCACTAGGCCAAGATGTACCTTTGTAATAAGATAATGGTTTTTCATTTATAAAATATATACTTAAGTTAATTATATGTTAAAAATATATTATTAAATATATTATTGATAATATACTTATGAAATTATAAAATTATAATTTAATTTAATTTAATTTTTTAAAATATATTTTTAAAAAATATATTTAAAATATTTATCAATAACTATTAACGTATTACTAATATATTTTTAAATAAATGATATAATATATTGATATTATTTATTATTAATATATATTATTGTAAATATAATTTTTAATGATATATTAAAATATATATTTTAAATAATACTTATTATTATTAAATAATTTTAAAATGTATTATAAAATAATATATTTATATATTATTAAATATTATGTTAATAATAATTTATATTAATACTATATCTAGTATAATTTATTTAATAATACATTTTTAATAAAAAATATTATTAAATATTTAAAAATTTATTTTTAAAATGTTAGATTAATATTTAATAATTTTTTGAGAAGGATTTTATTAATAATATATTTAATAAATTTATTTATTATAACTAATAATATTATACATATAATTAACTTAAGTGTATGTTTTATAAATAAAAAACCATCATATTATTACAAAGGTACACCTTGGCCTAGTGGTAAAGCAACCTATTTTGTCACTTAAAGATGCCAAGTTCGAGTCCCATGGAAGGCAAAATGTTTTTAATTTTCAACCTAAACCACTCAGCCCATCAGATTGTGACACGTGTCACCAACAGTGCCACGTCTATAGGACCAAACTGAGACTTTGGATAAACGTAGGGGACCATGTGTATATTTTATCCTAATTTAAAATAATATTATATTTAGTATAATAATATATTTCTAAAATGATATGAAAATAAACATAAAAAATATAAAAGATAATTATTCTTACCCTGTAATTTTGGCAGAACCTCATTCCATGAAAATTATTTCTCTCTCTTACTCCCATCACTATCTCTCTAGAACTACTATATTAAGAAAATTTAATCTAAAATATGTGATTTCCTTCGTTCACTTCCTCGCTATTTATAAGGAAAAAGTTCACTGTGCATTTCAATATCTTATTATAAAAGTACTGTGCAATTTTGAAAATTTCATTCCTAGTTACTGTGGAACATTTGAAACTTTTATTCATGCACAATGTTTTACATAGTAAATGTCGGCTGAATTATTAAGTCAAATAGTAACCATTCACTCGGTATATTTTTAATATTCAAAATCAGTCCTTTTTAAAATTTAGCAATATTATATCAGACCTCACTAATTTTATAATAAGTAATATAAAGTTTAAATTTTAAAAATCTAATATTTTCTGTTAATAAAAATTTATTGGTACGTTTCTGATTTTCTTACGATTGGTAAAAATCAATATTTTACTCAAACCGATCCTTTTTAAATAAGTCTACTTGAAATGGATTTTAGAAAATTATCTTATAATTTAACTTCACTTTCTTATAAATATTTTTAATTTTAAGTACTTTATATAAATATAAAATGATTAAAAATATATATTTTTTATTAAAATATTTTCCAATTTTCAAAAAATTCCAAAAAATCATAAATAATACGTAAATTAAAAAGTTCTAAAGAACCATAGTCTAATCCCTTCAAAATTTTATTTTAAAATTCTAATAAGAGTTAAATCATAAATATGTAAAAACATAAATATAAAAACATAAAATAAAAGTTGTGAATAATAAAGATATTCAAAATTCTTAATATAATTTTCTTAATCAATGAATACTAATTAAGGCATTCTAAAATCCTCATTCAAAATACATATATTATTATTATTATTATTATTATTATTATTATTATTATTTTAACAAAATAATTAAATATAAGTACCAAAATTTCATAAAACTATTAATTAGTTAATAATCAACTAACTAATAATAAGTGTTTTCTCATTAAAGAGATATTAATATCTATTTTCTATTTGAGTGAAAAATGGGATGTTAAAGAGTTACTTTCCGGTGTGTCTTAGTGATGACCTGGACTACCCAGTATAGAAGGTGACTTCACGTGGGTATTGAGTCCAGAGGTTCACCTGCGACACCGGTAGATGGGGAAAGCAAGTGAAATTACCCTCTTGTCCATGCACCGGTATCTAGACCGGATCATAAATGAAAAAGAGAAGGTGATATACATATATATATACATGTGTTGAAAAGTTTTAGGAATTCTAAATTAATATGATGGTGATAGTGAAAATTAATTATGCTTTCTTTATTGATAAGAAGATATCATGTTGATGATGAAGGATGAAATAAAATATTATGATATTAATAGTGATGTTGATATATGCATATGTGATAAGAGGATATGATGTGATGATTATGATATTGATATGTTATGATGAGTTGTGAATGATTAAAAATGTTTTGGTGTGGGGGGTTGGGTCGGTGTGGCCTCTCCCTTTCTTGAAATTGAAGTTGTAATGGCAATGTGATGCTATGAGTATGTATGTTGGGGCTAGGTCTAAGTGGCAGCCCTAGTGGTAGAACATGGGTCGGATTTGTATCCCTACCCCGTTTATTTAAAATAAGGCCTTATGCCATTTAATAAAAAGAAAAAGAATTTGAAATGAATTTATGTGGTTTGTGTGATTGAGAACGGTTGATGGTATATTTCGCCCCTCACTTTTGGCTCCCGTGGTCAAGTATGACCCAGTGGTTGAGCTACCCAGTGGTCAAGTAGGACCTAGTGGTTGAGGTGGAGAGCCAAGTCGAGCTCGGTGGATTGAGTCGGGTTCACAGGGTGTCAAGTACGACCCCCAACTGAAGGTCGATCCTTTTAGTATCCGGATACTAGCAAGTCGCTATATTTGCTTTGAGAGTCTATTGTATTTTGTATGATTTGACTTATAGTGATGATGAAATTGTGATTTTTATGTTGATTAATATGTTGAAATGAAATAAACCTATATTGGTGCTTATGAGATCTTTGATAGTCTGGTATGCTTGTGATGGTGTTGATATAGTGGTGTGTTATTTGATGATTGTGGACTTAGATGGATCAATTGAAAGCGAATAAAAGTATATTGGTATATATATGAGATTATGGATGGCCCGATGGACTGGTGATGAATTTTATATGATTAAATATTATCAATGTAGAGTTGTGAATATGATAGCACGTTTGTGGTGACTATTGGTGAGGTTAAATACTATCGAATAATGAATAATGAGATGTATGAATTATGAACTGGAGGTAAATGTGATGTGCAAGTATGTAAATTCTAAATATAATGGCAAACAGGTAAATTATGATTAATAAGGAAGTATTTTAACTAGGAAGATAGCTAGACTACGATTTTCCTAGTATATGTTTATATGTTTCTGGATTAATCTTTGTCGCGACCGGGGTTCCGGCGCGCGATGCGGACTGGTTAAAGACAAATAAAAGAAAATTGAAACTGCATTGAAGTGATGCTCTTGAGAAGCCCAAAAAATAAAGGGTTCAAGGAGTCGCCACCAATATTTATTAAGGAAAATATTAGGAAAACCTTTAAATAGCACTGGTTTTTTTTATTTTTAAAAAAATGAGATTCTGTTTAGTCCGGGAGTCGAATTACAGGAGGGGAAGGTATTAGCACCCCACACTGTCCGTAAAAAACGGTTACCCAAATTGATCATGCATAATTTAAAAAAACGATTATCAAATATTTCATCCTTCATAAAACAATCATAAATAATATACACAATAAAAAATATATATAAATATGAATAAAACAAAGATAGTAAAAAAATACATCTCCTAAGTTTGTTGTTTTTTAGTTCTAAGAAAATAAATAAACAAATGATTAAAAGACCATAAAAACAAAAAGATAAAAAAAACAATAAGACGTCTTGTCTTACTTATTTTCTAAAAAAATTGATTTTTATTGAGAAATATAAAGTTCAAAACAAATAAATAAATAAATAAATAAAGATAAGAGAAAAAAAATAAAATTAAACATATCAACATGAAGATAAAGAAATATAATACACTTAATTAATTAAAATTGACAAGGAATATTATTTAATTATCTTTTTTTAAAAAAAATAAGATTAATAAGATGTCTCATCTAAATTAATCTCATCTTAAATTTAAGAGAAAAATGAATGAATAAATAACACACTATTTATTAGTCTTGATTTTTTTTATTTTTTATGAAAATGATTTTTTTAAAATATTAAAAGGTTACTAAGAGAAAATAATAGGAAATCATGACCATAATAAAAATGGATAATTATGTATATATATATATATACATATTTATAAACTATTAAAATGGTCAAACGTAAATAAATAAATAGAAAGTGTAGAAAGATAAATAAATAAAAAAAAGCAAAAAGATAAATAACTAAAAATAAAAAGTATAGAGAATAAATAATAATAATAAAATAATAAAATAAAGGTAGAAAAAAAATAAAAAGTTCAAAAAAATAGAAATAAAAATAAAAATAAATAGACATAACAATAAATACATAAAAATAAAAGAGCAGAAAAAATAAATATATAAAATAAAGGGGCAGAAAAATAAATAAAAAAAAATAAAGGAGCAGAAAAGTAAATAACAAAAATAAAGCAGCAGAAAAGTAAATAACAAAAATAAAGAGACAGGAAAGTAAATACATGAAAATAAAGGGGCGAGATGTAAATAACAAAAATAAAGGGGCAAAAAAGTAAATATATGAAAATAAAAGGGCAGAAAAGTAAATAGCAAAAATAAAGGGGCAGAAAAGTAAATACATGTAAATAAAGAGGCAGAAATGTAAATAATCAAAATAAAGGGGCAGAAAAGTAAATACATGAAAATGAAGGGCATGTCACACTCCCTACTTACGTTGAACATGAAGGCCAACGTGGCCAAAGCATCGGCTAATTGGTTATCATCCCGAGAAATATGATGGAAAGAGACTTCATCAAACCCTTTGATTAGTTTCATGATGTGAGCTTGATAAGAAATCAATTTGCCATCTCTAGTACCCCATTCTTCTTTCAGTTGATGAATCACTAAGGCAGAATCTCCGTATATTTGCAGAGATTTCACCTTTGCTTCAAGTGCCGCCTGAATCCCCAAAGCACAAGCTTCATATTCTGCAATATTATTGGTACAATCAAAACAAAGTCTAGCAGTGAATGGGAAAAGCTTGTTATCTGGTGAGATTAGGATGGCTCCAATCCCATGCCCCAGTGTATTCGACGCCCCATCGAACATCAAAATCCAAGTTCTATTAGGACAATCTTTCTCTTCTGACAACATCATAATATTTTCGTCAGGAAATTCGAATGACATTGGTTGGTATTCTTTTAGGGGATGGTGGGCCAAGTGATCAGCCAAAGCACTCCCTCTTACAGCTTTTTGGGTGACATGAATGATATCATACTCAGTCAAAAGAACCTGCCAACGAGCTATTCTTCCCGTCAGAGCCGGTTTTTCAAAGATGTACTTAATTGGGTCCATCTTAGATATCAACCAAGTAGTATAAGATAACATGTATTGCCTTAGGCGACGAGCAGCCCATGCTAATGCACAACAAGTTCGTTCCACAGTGGAATATCGTGCTTCGCACTCAGTGAACTTCTTGCTCAAATAGTAAATAGCATGCTCTTTTCTCCCAGACTCATCATGCTGCCCCAGTACAGAGCCCATAGACTCATCTATCACTGTCAAATACAACAGGAGCGGTCTTCCCGGGGTTGGGGGAACCAAGATCGGTGGAGATTGCAAGTATTGCTTTATTTGGTCAAAGGCCTCCTGACAATCATCATTCCATTGTGATGGTTGATTTTTACGAAGCAACTTAAAGATTGGATTACATACAGCTGTTAGTTGAGAAATGAAACGAGCTATGTAATTCAACCTTCCAAGGAATCCTCGTACTTCTTTTTCAGTGCTAGGAGCAGGCATTTCCATGATTGCCTTTACTTTATCAGGATCCACTTCGATACCTTTCTCACTGACAATGAAACCAAGCAACCTTCCAGAACTAGCCCCAAAAGTGCATTTAGCCGGATTTAATCTGAGTTTGAATTTTCTCAGGCGTTCAAAGAGCTTTCGTAAGTCAATCAAGTGACCTTCAACAGATTTGGATTTGGCAATAATATCATCCACATAAACCTCTATCTCTTTATGCATCATGTCATGAAATAGAGTTACCATCGCTATTTGGTAAGTGGCACCAGCATTTTTCAATCCAAAAGACATCACCTTGTAGCAGAAGGTTCCCCACAAAGTGATGAAAGTGGTTTTTTCCATGTCTTCGGGTGCCATCTTGATTTGGTTGTACCCAGAAAATCCATCCATGAATGAAAAAATGGAATGTTGGGCCGTGTTATCAACAAGAACATCAATATGTGGCAATGGAAAGTCATCTTTTGGGCTAGCTCTATTCAAATCCCGGTAATCAACACACATTCGTACCTTCCCATCTTTCTTCGGGACCGAAACAATGTTGGCCACCCATTCAGGGTATTTGGAGACAGCCAAGAACCCAGCATCCAACTGTTTGGTTATCTCTTCTTTAATCTTTAAGAACATTTCTGGCTTCATCCTTCTCAACTTTTGCTTTATGGGGACGCAACCGGGTTTTAATGGCAACTTGTGTTCAACGATGCAGTTATCTAATCCCGGCATATCCTGATATGACCAAGCAAACACATCGCTGAATTCGACCAACAATTCTATTAATTCCCTCCTATGTTCTCTACTCAAAGAGGTGCCGATCTTGACTTCTTGTTTGTTTTCTTCACTCCCCAAATTTATGACTTCAACAATTTCTAGATAGGGAGAAATTTCTTTATCTTCCTGATCTAGCAGCCTTAGTAATTCAGGGGAAGGTTCATCGGACTCTTCGTCCTCTTCGCTTGTTGGATTAAAATCATGATGGGAGAAAGCAATCTTATTATTTTGGAATTCAATTTCAGATCTGTAATTTATTTAATATAAAAAAAAGGCAAAATAAGGAAAACGATAATTGAACATAACTTTTATTTATTTGAAATGATAAAGGAAACATGTTTTGCCCTTATTAAAACTCATCCTAAGGCTTTAGGCATAGCCAAAGGATTTAAACAAAAACCTACAAAGTGAACAATTACTTTGAAATGATCTCTGGAAACTCAACGGCTTCCCAATTACACAACTCAGTATCTGAAGGACAAGGGTAAATCAAGTCTTCTTCTCTCTTGGACTCATCATCGATGACTGCCACTTGGTCTGGAGATGTCAAGCCTGCACTCCTGAAGCTTTGGTAAAGGTCACAGATAGGGATCTTCGCAGTTAGGGGTTCTCGGTTTTCTAACCGTGCAAGTCGTTTTTCTCTTTTATCTGCAAAAACCTTCGTTCTTTCCATTGGATATGGATGATATCCCAGCCCAAAGCCGTTCTTATTCTCCTTAACCGATAATGGGTCTACTCCTCCATCAAGCATCTTCCCAAGCCCTTTCCCTGGCTGGAATCCAGATTTCATCATCACTTTGGCTACCATCATTGAAGCTTTGGAAGGACGAGCTAGTTGCAACCCTTCGCTCACATAGGTGGTGTGAGCAATTTCCAATGATTGGAAGGAAGTCTCAAGACTTTCTTCAGCCGCTTCTATATATGGAGTTGACATGGGCTTACTGATAAGGAAATCTCCCTCACTAGAAACAATGATTAGCTTGTTGTTTACCATAAATTTAAGCTTTTGATGAAGGGTAGATGGAACCACACCGGCAGAATGTATCCAAGGCCTCCCCAATAGGCAGCTATAAGCAGGATTGATGTCCATCACTTGAAATAATACATTGAAGGTGCATGGGCCCACTTGGATGGGGATCTCAATATCTCCAATGACCTCTCTCCGAGTACCGTCAAAAGCTCTTACTACCATTGAGCTTGGCTTCATATGTGACCCATCAAAAGGTAGTTGATTTAAAGTGGACTTTGGCATGATATTCAGAGAGGAGCCATTATCAACTAGGACCTTGGCTACGATATGATCCCGACACTTGACAGAGATGTGTAATACCTTATTATGACCTCTTCCTTCAGCAGGTATCTCTTCATCGGTGAAAGTTAAGTAGTCATTTGAGGCAATATGCCCCACTATCCCTTCAAACTTTTCTAGCGAAATATCTTTCGCAACATGTGCTTTATTCAAGACCTTCAATAACCTTCCACGATGTGGTTCTGAGTCCAATAAGAGAGATAACAAGGATATTTTTGCAGGAGTGCGATTTAACTGGTCGAGGACCTAGTATTCACTTTGCTTAATGAATTTCAAAAATTCACAAGCATCTTCCTCTGTTATTCCTTGGGGAGGGTCTTATTCTTTACCACGACTTTCTTTTTCACTTACAGGTGCATCCTCCTTTCTCAAGTTTTCAGGAGCATAAACTAGTCCACTCCTAGTCATTCCACTTGTCTCGGAAATATTGGTTACTGAGGATGACGATCCCTTTAGGAGTTGAGGGATTACATCCACTTCATACTTCCAAGGTACTGCATGGGTATCCTTGTATGAAAATGGAGATGGGGTCCTAATTGTCAAGGACGGATGGTTTATGACTGGTTCGGTCAAAGGTTTCTTGGTGTAATATGTAACAACCCAATTTTTAAGCAGTAATTAAACAGTGAAAAAATTAAAGTTTCTCAAAGAAATAAGAAATGAATCATAGAAAATAGGAAATTTAATTATGAATACAAGGATATTTTCAGTCTGACTTAAAACGGAAATAAACGAGAATGGAATAAAGAATAGAATAATAAAATAAAATAAAAATCTGCTACAGTAAAATGCTACAGTAAAATGCTACAGTAAAATGCTACAGTAACGTCACATGAAAAATGTTGCAGAATGTAGAGAATTCGTGAGAATTCTCCAAATTTCCACCGCCTCATGTCAATTTCGAACTGCTACAGTGATTTGCTACAGTGATTTGCTACAGTAACCGCCATTGAAAGCCTATAAATAGAGCCCTGACCTCCCACATTTCCTCAGACCAAAAACCTCACTAATCCTATAACCTTTCATCTCCCTCTTCAAGCTCTCAAAACCTTCTTTCTTTAATTTTCGCATAAGGAGAAATTACGCAAACTTGAAGATTTGAAGAAATACAAAGGAGTTTAGCATAAGGAAAGTTTAACGATCTTCACTTGAGGTAAGAAAGAGGGGATAGGATATTAAATACATAGAAATTAAGTTAGAATTGCTTGTTTAATTGTTTAGAAACTCATTTAGTTAGATTTTAATTTAATTTGAATTAAATTGTGAAATTGATGGTTTGGAATATGATATTAAACAATTACTATAACATGGAAAATGTGTTTCCATATTCTTTGAAATATGAAATATTATGGAAAATATGATTTCATATGTTTGAAATATGATATGAATATTATGGGAAATGTGCTTCCGTATGATTGAATTATGATATAAATAATATGGAAAATGTGTTTCCATATTCTTGAGTTATAAATAAAGTATGCTTAATTGATTGTTATAATAATTTTATTGTTAAAATTAGTTATAAAGGAATTTGATAATGTAATGCATTCATGCATCATATGCATTGGCCGTTCAAAGAATCCGCAGAGGGGTTCTTTGAGGGGGTTCCCGGTGGGGGAACGCGCTCTGTTGAGCACAGACCTCTGCGGTGGTTTTATACCACGGCCGTCTTAAGGGCTAAGCAGTGTGTCCTTAAGGGGGGTCCCGCAACACTTGTTATTGATATTATGATATTGTTATCCGATGTTGGTGTTGTATTATGGGGCGCGGTATCGGTTGGATATCCGTAAAAATGTTATTGTTGGAAATCACTGCAAATGTTCCCACCAGAATGGATCCATCATGCATTTTCATTAAAAAGAGCAGAATATAATAATATCAGTATAAAACAAAATACTTGTTTGGCATTTGCATCGCATAGCATCCTACTTGTGATTGTGTTTGTTCTGATTTGATTTCTATTTATTTGATATTTTATCTCACTCTTTCTGTTACTTGTGGCAACCCCTTTTAGTGATTAACCAGGAAGATATGTGACAAAGTGGAAGCTGCCTAATTTGGATGAATTATGAAGGCTTTTGATGATGATGCTTGCTTGCATGTCTACTGTGGCTGTATTATGTGTATACTATGTTGTTGGTACTGTACGTCTTTATATTTTATAAGATCTAGGTGCCTGTTGTAAAATATAATATGTATGAAACTCTTATGTTATGTATAATAATAAACAAGTTAATTATGTAAAAGGTTGCGTACTCTGATATTATATCAGTAACCCTTGGAATCAGGTTGTGAATCTCTTGATAATTACCATATGGAAAAATAAGTTATCTAAGAAATTTTATATGGTGACGGTAATTATCTTGGGATTTGCAAGTTGACTCCAGGGTGTTACATAATAGACCACCAAAGGAACAGGGGTGACTGGGCTTACTAAGTCTGTACCATGCTGCCCATGGATCATGTTGACATCATGGCAAGGGCAACGATAAACTTCTACCAGATGTGTGTCAAGTAATTTTTGAAGCATTTCAGGCATCTGATTATGAATATCCTCATTAGAACTTTGAGTTTCAGATATTAATCCTTTCCTCAAAAGTTCATTATAGATCCATGGGAGAGGAGTTTTGATATCTGAAACATTCCTAACATGATCACTTCCCAAGTCATGTGTTATTACATTTACCCCAGCATTTCCATGATTAGGCAAAGGATTTCTAATCACATTTGGGGAGCCTTCTTCGAAATCCAACCACTTGGCATTTATCAAATCACGTACCTTAAACGTTAAGGCAATGCAATTTTCTGTAGAATGCCCCGGTTCCCCAGCATGATAATCACACTTCACATTAGGATCATACCCCTTAGGATAGGGTGGCCCTATAGGTTTTAAAGGACATCGTACAACAAGAGAACTTTTGAGAAGTTGAGGCAAAAGTTCGGTATATGTCATGGGAATTGGATCAAATTGGACAGAAGGACGGTCATTGTTTGGCTTTTTTGTGGAAGATTTGGGTTGGGATTTTGCATCCATTGTTGGGGAGGAGGTGGTGGTGTATTCTTAAAATTATGGACGGGTGGGGGTCTATATGATTGAGGATGGGAAAATGGATTTCCAAAAGCAGCAGCTACATAAGGGTAAGGTCCGTACGGTGGATAATGAGGTGGGAAAGGGAAAGGGGAAGGTTGAAACATTTTTTGATTATGTTGACCTTGATTTCCCATTACAACATTTGCTTCCTCACCCTTTCTTCTTCCTGCCCCTGTCATAGGTCTTCCTATTGATGGGGAACTTTGGATAACTTTTCCTGTTCTCAAACCGCTTTCAATTCTTTCCCCTATTACCACCATATCAGAAAAGCTTGATGATACACTCCCAAGCATCCTTTCATAGAACGGTGGCTGAAGAGTGTCAATGAACATTGCCACTATCTCTTTCTCTATCAGGGGTGGTTCAACTTGTGCAGCCATTTCTCTCCATCGTTGAGCATATTCCTTGAAGGACTCAGTATTCCTTTTGGTCATATTTTGAAGTTGCAGCCGGTCTGGTGCCATGTCTATGTTGTATTTATACTGCTTTAGAAAGGCATCGACTAGATCCTTCCAGCAACGAATACGAGTTCGTTCAAGGTGAGTGTACCAGCTCAATGCTGCTCCAGCAAGGCTGTCTTGAAAAAAATGGATCAGCAGCTTTTCATCATAAGCATATCCTGCCATCTTTCGACAGTACATGGTTAAATGGTTACGAGGACAAGTTGTTCCTTTGTATTTATCAAATTCCGGCAATTTGAATTTAGGAGGAATTACCATATCTGGGACTAGGCATAATTCAGAAACATTTGTTATGCCTAAGCCACTTCCTCCCTCTTCTGCACGCAACCTTTCTTCCAATATCTCCATTTGCCCTTTTGACAAAGGCGCTACTGGCTGATCAGGATTTGGTGGAGGGACCTGAGCTTTATGTGACAGGTTTTGGGAAGCACCTGCCTGTGGTATTGGGCAACCATAAGGGAAATAATATGGCACTGCTTATGGGTTTGGTTGTGTGGCATCATTTGGAGTCTGGTGATTTTGTGGTAGAATTGTATTAGGTGGAGTGACATTGGGTGGAGCCTGAGTGTTTTGGGGAACAGCTGTTGATTGGTTGAAATTTGGAGGGTTAGATACCGGGGGATTGGGAATTTGTTGAGCAGCAGGAGGATTTTCTTGATTAGGATTAGGGTGCACGGTGTAATATCCTTGAGGTAAGCTATATGGAGGCCAAGCATATGCTTGCTGAACATTCCCGTCTTGGGAAACAAAAGGTGGCAATGGCATACCATAAGGTTGGTGTGAGGTGAATGGAGTTTCAGTGACTGGAGCAGGATCATTTAAAGGTATAGGGTTCCCCTCTTAAGCTTGAACTTGAGGAGTGGATGTTTGTTCCCTATTTCCTGCAGAAGATCCCCTTTCTGTACCTCTTTTTTCAAGGAGCTTAAGTATTTCTGCCATCTGTTCCTTGATCTGGCCAACTTCATTCCTCAATTCTTTAACTGCGCTTTCCGGCTCTGCCATGAGTCTTGTTTGCAATCGGGTTTGATAAGGATGCTTTGAGCCCTTTCTCCCCGTGATGTGAATAAATACAAAGAAATCCCCCTTGGTACAAGAACAAGTATTGTTAAATGACATAAAGAGATGTAAAGTAAACACATGATGAATTTTAAATATCGGTAAGCAAAGATAAACCTTTCTTTTAGAATGTCTTTTTCTAAAGTACTAAGTTAGAAGAAAAATGCAAATTCAACATGAGATTTATTCATTGATCAACAAGTTCTGATACATTATTTGTTACAACAACTCAAAATCAATTCTCTCTTGCTTTAGCAATCCAGACCTTCATTTCATCCAATCGCCCCTTGCAGTATTGGATGAATGTTGCGATTTCCTCCGGTGTAGAAAGCGGGTTCATCATTGCTTCAGCCTTCTTCAACAGGTGAGGAATATCTCTAAGTGTTCCATTAGCAAGACCGGCTAGATTAGAAAAACGGTCTCTCCAAGAATAGACAAGACTTTCCAACTCAACCCTTTCTAGGGTCATTAAACGTATAATCTCTTCATATCTATCCTTGTCTTCCATGGCTTGCCATTTTTCTTCATTTATTTCACGCTCGCAAGCACTGACGACATCTCTGACTTGTCGTTCCAGTTCGTTAATTCACGCTTGCATAAGGTTCTTTTCAACTTGAGCTTCTTCTTTTGTCTTGGCTAGAATTTCTCGTAACCGCCCTTTGTCAGCCAATATATCATTCTTTTGTTTCTCTTTGGTCTTCAATTGGCTGTTCGTGGTTTGGAGGCATTGATCCAATTGCATCATATGTTCTCTTTCAATTCGCTGCTTCTTGCCTATGTCTTCAAAGGCATTTTCTAATTCACACCTTTTTCTCTTAAGGGAAGCATTGTCTTGTTGAATTTTGATTAAATCATCCTCCAAAGCTTGATTTTTCTTTGTCATTTCAGCCAACTCACTCCTCAAATTTTCAATCTCTTTGCTTTCATCGGGAACTGGATTTCTCACATGAGCACCGTGATCTTTAAAGGGTAATTTAACAATGGCTACCCTATTTGAAATCCACCGGTAGTAACTTTCTTTTGCGGCATGACTTCGGACACCCAATTCTTTTCCTTTACTATGAACCTTGCCCCAAGCATTAATGACAGTTTGAATAACAGGAGCACTATTTCCCTCAATATAATAATGAAGGAAAGGCGTTACTGTTTCTTCTTCTGGAGGCTGTATCATAGGATAAGCAAGTTGTCTTTTTGCAATGCTAGGATTGTAATTGATGCATCCTTGAGTTCCCATGAGAGGCACATTCAGAAATTTTCCACAGCAGTAAATAATGGAATCCACGTTCATCCACTGAGGGTACCACCGAATCATGCTAGCAGATAATCCTGCCAGATGTCCTGCCCACTCCCTATTAGTCTTCTTGGTTAACCTAAGGAGCTTCAAATCAGAGATAGGACATTCAACCTTGCCAACTTGATTGAAGACATGAGAAGTAAGCCATAGATACAAGGCGGGTAGACAACAGACGATCTTCTTCCCATTCCGGTTATGACAGGAATCCATTGTACAATAGATATCATCTAAGACAGCAGTCATGGAACTTTCACCTCTAAGCTTTCTAGCTAGGAAAACATCAATTGCCTTGAAATCAATATAATTATCAAGGCTTGGGAAGAGGATCGCACCATAGATGGCCAACGCCAAAATGTCAACAAACACGTCCCATTCTCCTTTCCCTGCCTGACTGAGGAGTTGCTGCTCAAAGAAGCTTAGTACGAATCCTAAAATTTGGTTCCTGTTTAATTGAGCCTTCTTAAGCATTTCAGGATCCATCTTGAGAATGCGAGCTACACTAAAGATTGAAGCATGATGTTCAGTTCGACGATAAGGTTTCAAATCTTCTAATGGCAAGCCAAATATCTGTTCAAACTCCTCCAAAGTAGGAGCTAACTGGAAATCTTTGAATGTAAAACAGCGGAGAGGAGGATCATAAAATTGAGCTAGAGCAGTAAGGGCCCCTTCTTGCACTTCGACCTCTAAGAATTTTAGGATCTTTCCATATTTCCTTGTAAAGGTCATTTTCTGAGTAATATCCATCCTTTTGCTTAAGGATAACAAATTGCTAGTATTTGATCTGATGACTTTGCGGTGTAACAAATTTTTTAAACCAGTTGCCTTCACTTCTTGATCACTTGATCTCATGTTAAATTCCATTTTTTAGTGATACTTACCGATGTTTAAATTTCACCTTTAACAAAAGAAATAAATGAATTAGATTAACAAAGAAAACAGTTTGATAAATATCCTCACATAAGAGTGATAGTATTTATCATGACTTAAGTATAGAAAATATACATTTTTGATGATTTTTTTTTAAAAAAAAACTTTGTGCAAATGAATAAAAGATAAAAGGAATGTTTGCCCAATTGTGTCTTAGACAAGGTAACCACCTAATTGGCTCTAAGGCTATTTAATCGTGTTTCTTCAAAAGGTAATTGTTCTAATTGGTTCTAAGAAGGTCACCGGAGCTCTGATCTTTAGCTATGAGTCTTATGCAAAAAGTAGGGAATCCTACTTAGTGCGGACATCATAACTAAGATAACACCCGGCTGAGATTTTCACGCGAATCATGGTAGGACGTCTCGTCCTAAATGACATCGCTAATAATCTCCCCTAGCCTATGTCTTTTGCGCGGCCCGGGAATAGGGTCCCTTCTAATAGTGTGTGCATTATGGTGAATGTGAAGTGTGTGGGGCATTCATACCTGGATTTTTACCCATTCTTCACAATGAACAAACATAAAGCAAAATAAATATCACATGTCTTCTACCCTAAGGTTCTAAATTAAGGCAATAAAGAAGTAAAAAAAATAGTATAAAATCTAAAATTAATGGAAGATTAGATAAACAACAAGAATAACATAACAAATAAATATAAAGGATGAAATAATTAACAATCAACAAAATACACAAGATCAATTTAACGGGCTTGACTCTCAAAATATCCCCAGCGGAGTCGCCATCTGTCGCGACCGGGGTTCTGGCGCGCGACGCGGACTGGTTAAAGACAAATAAAAGAAAATTGAAACTGCATTGAAGTGAGGCTCTTGAGAAGCCCAAAAAATAAAGGGTTCAAGGAGTCGCCACCAATATTTATTAAGGAAAATATTAGGAAAACCTTTAAATAGCACTGGTTTTTTTTTATTTTTAAAAAAATGAGATTCTGTTTAGTCCGCGAGTCGAATTACAGGAGGGGAAGGTATTAGCACCCCACACTGTCCGTAAAAAACGGTTACCCAAATTGATCATGCATAATTTAAAAAAACGATTATCAAACATTTCATCCTTCATAAAACAATCATAAATAATATACACAATAAAAAAATATATAAATATGAATAAAACAAAGATAGTAAAAAAATACATCTCCTAAGTTTGTTGTTTTTTAGTTCTAAGAAAATAAATAAACAAATGATTAAAAGACCATAAAAACAAAAAGATAAAAAAAACAATAAGACGTCTTGTCTTACTTATTTTCTAAAAAAAAATTGTTTTTTATTGAGAAATATAAAGTTCAAAACAAATAAATAAATAAATAAATAAAGATAAGAGAAAAAAATAAAATTAAACATATCAACTTGAAGATAAAGAAATATAA
The DNA here is from genome assembly GCA_037962975.1 of Clitoria ternatea. NCBI lineage: Eukaryota > Viridiplantae > Streptophyta > Magnoliopsida > Fabales > Fabaceae > Clitoria > Clitoria ternatea. The sequence continues at coordinate 294,539,436 of CM075669.1, forward strand.
TACACTTAATTAATTAAAATTGACAAGGAATATTATTTAATTATCTTTTTTTAAAAAAAAATAAGATTAATAAGATGTCTCATCTAAATTAATCTCATCTTAAATTTAAGAGAAAAATGAATGAATAAATAACACACTATTTATTAGTCTTGATTTTTTTTTATTTTTTATGAAAATGATTTTTTTTAAATATTAAAAGGTTAATAAGAGAAAATAATAGGAAATCATGACCATAATAAAAATGGATAATTATGTATATATATATATACAAATTTATAAACTATTAAAATGGTCAAACGTAAATAAATAAATAGAAAGTGTAGAAAGATAAATAAATAAAAAAAAGCAAAAAGATAAATAACTAAAAATAAAAAGTATAGAGAATAAATAATAATAATAAAATAATAAAATAAAGGTAGAAAAAAATAAATAAAAAGTTCAAAAAAATAGAAATAAAAATAAAAATAAATAGACATAACAATAAATACATAAAAATAAAAGAGCAGAAAAAATAAATACATAAAATAAAGGGGCAAAAAAATAAATAATAAAAAAATAAAGGAGCAGAAAAGTAAATAACAAAAATAAAGCAGCAGAAAAGTAAATAACAAAAATAAAGGGACAGGAAAGTAAATACATGAAAATAAGGGGTAGAGATGTAAATAACAAAAATAAAGGGGCAAAAAAGTAAATACATGAAAATAAAGGGGCAGAAAAGTAAATAGCAAAAATAAAGGGGCAGAAAAGTAAATACATGTAAATAAAGAGGCAGAAATTTGTAAATAATCAAAATAAAGGGGCAGAAAAGTAAATACATGAAAATAAAGGGGCAGAAATGTAAATAACAAAAATAAAGGGGTAGAAATGTAAATAACCAAAATAAAGGGCAGAAAAGTAAATACATAAAAATAAAGGGGCAGAAATACAAATAACAAAAATAAGGGGCAGAAAAGTAAATACATAAAAATAAAAGGGTAGAAATGTAAATAACAAAAAAAGGGCAGAAAAGTAAATACATGAAAATAAATAGGCAGAAAAGTAAATAACAAAAATAAAGGGACGGAAAAGTAAATAAATAAAATAAAAGGGCATAAAAATAAATAAATAAAGATAAAAATAAAAAAATAAAAAATAAACTAATAATTACAGAAATATAGAGTGCAGATAAATAAAGTGCAGAAAAATAAATTAACAATAATAAAAGTGCAGAAAAGTAAATAAAGAGGAATAAAAGTGTAAAAAAATAAAAATAAAAATAAAGGTACAAATAAATAAATAAAGATGGAGATGTATAAAAATAAATAAACAGATAAATAACTGCAGAAAAATAAAGTGCAGGAAAATAAAGTGCTTGAATATAAATAAAGAAAAATAAAAGCGCAGAAAAATAAATAACAATTAAATAAGACGAATAAATAGATATAAATAAACAACTTTGTATTAATAAAAAATACCTTGGTACAAGATCAATTACAGAAAAACTAGAACGAAAGTCGGAAAATCAATTTTGTGTAGATTTCCTTTGCTTTTGGCTTTGTTTGGACTTGATTTGAAGGTATTTGGATACCGGTTATAACACTTGGACAGTATTTTAGCTCACAAAAACTCACATACTAAGACAAACAAGAGTGGTGCACTCATTTTCCTAGCTAGGATTACACAAAGTAATTTTTGAAAACCAAAACTTCTAAAAATTCTCATAAAAATTTAACACTCTTTCCCTTCTTTTTTCTCTTCTTCCTCCCAAATGCCTCAATATCACCTTCTATTTATAGAAGAAAATTGGCATTGGATCCTCCATAAATGACATCACTTTTCTACTTTTTTAATTTGTCCAAATTTGATGTCAATTTCCCCAATTTTCTCCAATTATCTAACCAAACCGGGACCCACCACTAATAAACCACCGTCAACTTTTCTGATTTTCTTTTTTTTTTTTAATTTTTGTTTTTTTTGGACCTTTTTTTTAGGATTTTTTTTTTGCCCATTTCCTTTTTTTTGTTTTTTTTGTTTTGTTTTGTTTTTTTTTTGGGCCCATTTTCCTTTTTTTTTAGATTTTTTTTAGGGCCCATTTTTTTCTTTTTCTTTTTCTTTTTTTTGGCCCTTTTTTATTTGATTTTTATTTTTTTATTTTTTTTTATTTTCGTTTTTTTATTTTTTTTATTTTTTTATTTTTTTTATTTTTTTATTTTTTTATCATTTTTCATTTTTTTTGCCCATTTATTTTTCTGATTTTTTTTTGTTTTTTGTTTTTTTTGGCCTTTTATTTAAAGGTACAAATGGAAACATAAATTATTTATTACATATATGGAAATATATAAAATATCTAATAAATATAAATTACTACCCACACTATAAGGAGTAAAAAGGTAGTCACAAAACATCGTCTTCCTTCCCTTATTCTTTCCTCTTGGCTTCGGCATCCATCAGCCATTGCTTGGGAGAAATGAAGAGAATTGATGAAATGAGAGGTGTGGTAGGAAATGAAGAGGGATTAGGTATTTATAGAAATGGGGAAGAGTTACTATTCCAACGGTCACTATATAATTTTTAATAATATTTTTTGTTAAATATGATCCGGGGTGGCAATCTGGACTGGACGAGGTTCTAAGCACTGTACCGCGTCACCAATGAGAACTGGTAAGTCATAACCGGGGTCTGAAATCATTGGTCAACTATGGACATTTCTCTTCACCTCGGTTAAATATTAAGCATTGGGGAATCTCCTGCAGGTTTACCTCCGGTGTATCTTGAAGTTCAAGTACAGATTAACACATCAGTTTTAACTTGAAGAACCTCGGATTCCCACCGAATTGAGGTGTAAAATACCGTACTCCACTGAGGCTGTACGAGCTTAGAACTAATGAGGTAACACCGGTCATGAGACCGTGCTAGGACCCCGGTTAATGCAGTCAACATTGACTCCGGATTCTAGGACAAATAAACTTTTTTTTTTCTCTTTTTTTTTCTTTTTTTTCTACTTTTTTTTTACACGTCTTAATATATATTTTGCCGGACAAAAATAGGTGTTCATAATCTTTAACTCTGGTCACTCACCCCCTTGTTGTGGTTTTTAAGTGACTCATGGTAGGTTTTGATGGACACCGCGAAGGCTAGCATTGAATGAGATTGATGTAAAGTCAATGCCAATGAGGGAAATGAAGACTATATAATTCGTTGTAGTGGTGAACATTGATGAATTTGATGATTTGGTTGTGGTGTGTAAAATCTTGAAGTTAATGGTGTGTTGTGTGTTGAGTTGGAATTATGACAATAATGAATATTGATATTGTGTGTGTTTTGACTTAGTTGCGATAATGATATTTTGTATTTATGTGTGCAAGATTGATAATGGTGATTTAGGATTTGGAATTTGATGATGTGAAATTAGTATATCTATTGTTTATGTGTGTATATTTGGCAAGAAGCCATTTTGTTTGATGATTGATGCATAACTCATAATGGGGTAAGTATCTGTGTATGTGTGTGAGATGCATTTTAGTATGAGTGTGATAAATGGCAATGAAATTGATAATTTTATGATTGATGATGAATTTGCAAATTAGGTGAGGAATAAGGAATTTGAATAATTAGGAGGGTGATTTGTGATCCGGTAGGATTTAGGACCTTCGAAAGGGACCAATATGTTCCCCACATCGTCTAGAACTGGTGTGCATGTGCATTACCAAATTTGGAGGTCATTTGATAAGGTTTAGGCGAAATGCATTTTAGCACATATCTTGGTCATACGTAGGAATTTTGACAAATGGACCACGCTAGCAGTTCCAGAATGGGGAAAACGTAGTGCCCATGAAGTTTCATAGCGATCAGAGTTAAAACAGGTAAATTAGGTAGGTCGAAAGTTAGCCGAAATGTAAAATTTTGCATAATTTCTGGTTTTGCGCTGATGGTAATCGATTACAGCATATCTGTAATTAATTACTAGCTGTTGAAACGTGAGAATTCACAAATTGATTATAATCTAGTGTAATCGATTACCATAGTCAAAATTTGAGCTTTTTGGGTTGTTTTGAGTGATGTGGCTCTTAGGTTCCTAGTGTTTATATTATTAGGGACATTTCCAAAGCAAAACATTTACCGTGATTTAATCAGACCTCAGGATAAATATTAGAATCGTTAAGGGGACGTTACGGATTTGGCAACTACAAGCTGAGCTCCAGGAGCTCAAGCAGTCAAGGGTAAAGGAAAAAAAGGAAAAAGTTGTTGCCACACCTCGAAAGCAACCACTAGAGATATCAGTATCTCCAGAATACTTGCAGATTTCAATGTATAACGATAATTAAAAATCCACCTTGAGGATGAAGCATCCTGGTAGCCAAAGAAGAGCATTGCCAACCATAGGAGGCTCTGGAGAATATTGTTTTAATATACCGTTCTCTAAGAGATTAATGAATGTCTTCATCCCAAGGCATCTCCAGACCTCGCAGTCATTGTCCATTAGAAAATATATCGGGGAAACGGACCCAGGTAGGCATTTGAATGCCTATGCAAATGAATCCTTATTCTTGGGAGCTGAAGAGAACGTGACGTGGTGGATGTTCCCAAGAACCTTAGCAGGTGAAGCATTGGGCTCGTTAAAGGGACTGCCACCAGGGTCTATAGATTATTGGGAGGAGTTGGCCCAAGCATTTCTAGATCACTTCATCATATTTTGGGATGTCCCAAATATTGGTGTATGCACTACGAGCTATTAATGTATCAATTTTAACTTATTAATAAAATTAGTATTTTCAGTTTTAGACAAATGCTATTTATCCTGGAATAATAGGTCATATGAGAATTATTCCTAAAACGTCCCTAATCAAGTATTTACATGGGGACATGTAAATACATTAAGATTAGTGTGTGAATGTACTGATGATTTGATCTCACAAATCATGGATATATGATATCAAGTCTTTACACGGGTATACATTAAGAATAATGTTGTACTGGATAGACCCACCATGAGAACGTTGCATGGATCATTACATGAGTGTCATAAACGGTTCTCAATGTGATAATGGTATGTAGTCCTTCGACCTGAAGTCACTACGATTCCTACATAAGGAGTTTATTGTTTTAATACAATCAAACGTTATCTGTAATAAGATGACCATAAAGATTGTGATTAGGCAATAGATAAATTATGCAAAGGGATGTGAGTGATGTAGATGGAATTTGTCTCTCCTATGTGACATGAGTGATATCTATGGGCCACTTGATGGAGTGAGACTAATGAAATGCATGGCCATGCTAGGACGAATAAATATTAGATATTTATTCTATAAAGTCTACTCTGGTATCAAGTAAAATGAATTGGACCATACAAGGATGACGACGACCATGCCTTGGGCCCAATTAGATATCGTGACAAAAGGAATAGATATATAAAATAATTATCACTTATAGGTCATGTCGATGATAAATAATATTCGGACATAATGATGTATTGCTAGATACCGCTCTTATTTTATATTAATAATAAAATAGTTTATTATTAATATAACCGAATATTTTACCTATAGGATCACACACATAGAGTAAGCCCACCAGAGGATAGTTTTATTTTAGTTGGACTGAAAATAAAACTATTTGGGCCTAATTCATTTAGAATGAGTCAGGAGCCCAATGTTTAATGAGAGCTCAGGTCAAGACCTAAGCCTATATATAGAGCATGAGATGCTCATAGGCTACTGCTCAGAAATTAGATTACACTAAAATTCCGTACTAGCATTCGGATCGTTAGTTTTCTGGTGGGAGTGCTCGTGTGGACTCCTAAGGGCGAAGCTACAATTGCTTCGATCGAGGATCTTGTTCTGCGTCTACAAGAGGTAAACCCTAATTAAAATTTTAATTTAGCATAATGCTTTGAGACATACGTGTTTGCAATTCTTTCTTGGGAATCCTTTGTGTTTCCACTGCCTGACCCTAATAGGATTCCCTAACACCAAAGACTTCCCACACTTTGGCTTAGATCAAGCAAGGTGAAGAGAAAAATGAGAGATTTTTTGAAAAGATTTTATAAAGAAGTTGCATAGGTCCTAGGATTGACTAAACAAATCTAACTGCATATAGCCATAAAAGCTCTACAACTGCAATCACCCTTTGCCTTATCTTTGGTAAAGGGGGCACCACAAACATTTGAAGAGCTTAGAAAAAAATGTCGCTAAGTATGTCAGACAAGAAATGCACCTTGTCATAGCACAAAGCAAGGCCACACCACCAGAGCCTAAGATCTTATCCCAAGATCGAAGAGTGGCAAAAAAATGATAATCAGAGTAGAATGAAACATCCATACCTTAAAAACAATAATAAAAATTCAAGGAAAATTTTTTCGTGATTAATTTAATGTCAATTAATTACTCAAACATCAATGTCACACATAAGGGCCTAAAACAACACCTATACAACATGCTTAATGCCCCAAAACAACCACCAACAAGGAAATATGCAAAACAACAACTGGGGCCTAACGCTAGGCGTCAGCCCCACGTGTAGCATCAGCCTAAATTTTTGCAACTGACGCTAGGCGTCAGCCCCACGTGTATCGTCAGCATGACAATAATAGCAATGCTGCTGTCATGGATTTTAGGCCTTTTGGCCAACTTCTAACCTACCCAAATGACCTGTTTTAAGTCTGATTGCCACGAAACTTTACAAGCCACATGTTTTCCCCATTCCGGACCTGTTGGAGCTGTCCGTTTACCAAAATTCTGATGTATACTCACCTTATGCAGAAAAATGCGTTTTGGTCATAATATGAAAATTGTATGCACCAAACCCATCAAATTACCTTCAAACTAAGTAAGGCCTATATGCACAACTCATAAGTGGTGTAGGGGATCTAACCATCCCTTTTGAGGGTCCAAAAACCCATCGAATCATAAATTCACCCTTCTGGTTTCTAATTTCCACATTATGCAATATTTCAACACTATGCAAACATAATCAATCCCATCAACTTATCAATCATATCATTCATCATTCGTTCATGACCATAACACAATTATGCAACTCATTACATAACCTGCCCATGTATGCAATACAACAATCACCTGGACAATTAATGCAATGCATCACAAACACATTGATCCATCCATGGTATTCCATACACAATCATATTAATTACTGATCCGGTCCTAACACCGGCCCCCAAGAGCATGGCTTCAATGCCTTGCCAGATCAGCATTTTGAATAAAGAGAAGTACTCTTCAAATACACTACAAATACTATACGGAGTGCATACCGCCAGGGAAGTAACGCCGCCAAGGTTCATGACTCCGCCCAGGCACGTTACCCCGCCAAGGAATGTAACTCCGTCCAGGCATGTTACTCCGTCAAGGAATGTAACCTCGCCAAAATTGTTACTCCGCCAAGCCATAGGCTCAACTCAGGCGGAATACTGAATTTCCCACACTGCGTAGCGAGCCCATACTTACAACCCCGGCACGAGATTGACTCTGTCTTGAGAGGTTAATAATGGGAATCACGCTGTCACGCATAAAGGGAAATAACAATAAAATATTAAAGCACTAACGCTTTCCAGACAAGTGGAGATACCTACTACAATAATGGTGTTAGCAAACGGCGCAGGGACCCACTACCTTTTCAGCATTATGCCTGGAGACAAGGAGCGGGTCCTACCAATAATGCAGCACCAGTAACAGGTATATAAACCTCTCTTGAAAAGGTATAAGGGATCTTCTTCCCATTCTCTGAACCCTACACTCACTTACTTGCATAATTCTCTCTGATTGTCTTTCTAAGTCCCTAAGTATTCTGAAATACTGACTTGAGCGTCGGAGAACGATTGCAGGTACCACCCCCAATTGGGTCAAGGCAAGTCAGATCCCGTCAGGCGGACTGTGACACCGCCCCGCAGTACATTACATTCCGCCTCAGTATACGAAGACTCTTTGTATTTACATTTATACATACATTGCTTTGTATCAAAACACATTTATATGTATATTTTGAGTTGTTCTACAAGTATACTTCTACACCCCCTGTAAAGAGCAGTTCATTGGCACGCCCAGTGGGACCTGTAAACTAGGTAATCCCACAATCTTGATCAATCTTCATCATCAATGGAGAGACAAGGACCAGAGATGCAGAACGAGGATTCTCCTCCACGCAATCCCAGACGTCTTAACTTCGATGATGGTGCTCATAAAAAAGCAACGCAAGCTGATTCTCTAGATCCGAGAGATGACATGATTCGAATCTTGAGAGAAGAACTTGCAGAACTTCGTCGTGAAAAAGCAAACCCAGCGCATGAGAAAGCTGGTCCCGCAAGACAACCACATCATGAATCACACATGCAGGAGGAATCAAGTACTCCTCACTACTCTCGTATTCCTACGTACATGGAGGAGCAACGAAGCCTCCCACTGGTAAATGCTCAGCATCAAGAAGGAAGGAGAGCAGGTTCAAACGCTTCCCCCTCAGGATATAAGATGAGTATCCCATTTTCCAAAAGGCTCATGAATGTACATGTACCCAGACACTTGCAAACCATGCAGCCCATTTCTATAGGGAAATATACTGGGGAAACAGATCCCTCTAAGCACTTAGATGCTTATATCTATGAGGCCATGTTTCTAGGAGCTGAGGAGGACGTCATGTGCAGAATGTTTCCCAGAACTCTCACAGGCGAAGCTCTTAGCTGGTTCAAGAGCTTACCTTCAGGTTCCATTGATTCGTGGGAGGAGCTGGCCTCAGCTTTTGGAAGCCACTTCGTGATCTCCAGGGATGCACCCAGAACCTCTCATACCTTGGCTCAGATCAAACAAGGCGACAAAGAATCTCTGAAGGATTTCCTTAAGAGATTTTATAAAGAGGCGGCCATGGTCCCTGATCTGACTGAGGCAATCCAGTTGCATATTCTTATAGAAGCTATGCAACCAAAGTCACCTTTCGCTTTGTCTTTGGCAAAGGGACCTCCAACTACGATGGAGGAATTTCGCAGGAAGGCATCTAAGTACGTGGGTATTGAGATGCATCTGGAAGCCACTGCATCTCGCAGCAAACCACTCCTTGCAACTCCATCCCAAGACAAAGGGAAAGATAAATTGTTGAAGAATGACAAATCCCACCAAAGAGACAAAGTAGGGAACCAACCTTTTAAACAGCAAGACAGACGCGTGTTCAATTTTGCTCACTATGCACCACTGAACACAACTTGCGAGCAAATCTTGCGTGAGATAGGATGGACCACCCTCAATGTTTATGGAATTCAACGTCCACCCCCAATCAGGCGCGGTGGAAACCCAAGGAAATATTGCGAATTCCATGAGTCAGTTGGCCACACCACAGAAGAATGCAAGCAACTCAAAAATACCATTGAGGTGCTCATTCGAGAAGGTAAACTGAAACATTACCTGTTCAAAGGCAAATCTCATGATGAGCCAGAGAAGTTTGAAAAGCGACATCGTGATCGTTCTCCGGATCCTGATAGTACTCGGGAACCAAAACGTACGACGGTGTCAGATAAACAAAAAGGCATTGTTCTGGAGTCCGCCCAACGAGAACCGAGCCCTGAACCTAGATCACGAGGTAAAAGACAGGTGGTGGACATGATTGCTGGAGGCTTCGCAGGAGGCGGACCCTCAAACAACGCCCGGAAAAATCATCATCGTATGATCTTATCTGTGCAGGGCAAGAACAAAGAATATCGCCCATTCAGGGACGGAGTTCAGACTCCGCCCATAACTTTCACAGATGATGATTTTGGCCCAACCATCCCTGAAGGAGATGATGCGGTAGTGATCATTGCGGTGATCGCTAATATGGATGTAAAACGCATCCTAGTTGATCAGGGAAGTTCCTGCGACGTTATCTTTTATGATTGTTTTAAACGCATGGGACTGTCTGACACAGATCTGCAGCCTTACACACAGGACCTTACAGCTTTCAATGGCGCCAAACAACCTACTAAAGGCTACTTGGACACAAGGATTACCTTCGATGGTGAACCTGGAGCAAGGACTGTGAAATCCAGGGTTCTTGTCATTGATGTTAAATCCCCATACAATGGCATCATTGGGCGGCCTACTCTGAATGCCATGGAAGCCATCGTTTCAACCCCCCACTTGTTAATCAAGTTCATTGACAAAGATAATCAAGTCTCATCCGTCAGGGGTGACCAGGAGATGGCTCGTTACTGTTATAATTTAAGTCTTAACATGGTGAAGCTTGAAATCATGTCTAAGAAAAGAAAACTGAACGAAGGAAACAGTGCGGCGGCATCCGTCAACTTGGTGGATCTTGATCCCAGGGCGGAGTCTTCTATAGACCCACTGAACCCTTTGAAACCAACTCCTGAAGGTGGTTCCAAGTCTATTGTTTTGGGCAGCACCCCGGAGCAAATAACTAACATCAATGACAAGCTGGAGCCTAACATGGAAGCAAGACTGATTGCACTCCTCCATGAGTACAAGGAGATTTTTGCCTGGACAGCCGCAGACATGCCTGGTATGGATCCTAACTTCTGTTGCCACCGCCTGGCGGTGTATCCTGAAACTAAGCCAGTGGCACAAAAGAAACGGCGTATGGGTCCTGCTAAGCAAAACGCTGCTTGCGAACAAACCGAAGAACTCCTTAAGGCGGGGTTCATCAGGGAACTCCGTTACTCTTCTTGGCTGTCCAACGTGGTTATGGTGCAGAAAGCTAATGGCAAATGGCGCATGTGCATAGACTACGTTGATTTGAATAAATGTTGTCCCAAAGATCCTTATCCTCTCCCCAACATTGACAGACTGGTTGATGATTCATCAGGATATAAGTATCTATCTTTCATGGATGCTTACTCCGGATACAACCAAATTCCAATGTGTGAGGATGATCAAGAGAAAACAGCATTTATCAACGACAGAGGAGTCTTTTGCTACAATGTCATGCCGTTTGGGCTGAAAAACACTGGGGCCACCTACCAGCGCATGATCAACAAGGTCTTTGAGGGCATGCACACAAAGCTGGTGGAGGTTTATATTGACGATATCATCGCCAAGACTCCTGAGGGAGGAGACCATGTTGAAGACCTACGCCTCATTTTTCAACGCTTGCAGCAATACAACATGAGACTCAACCCGCTAAAATGTACATTTGCTGTACCTGGAGGAAGATTTTTGGGTTTCATGTTAACGCAAAGAGGCATAGAAGCTAATCCTGACAAGTGTCGTGTGATACAAGAGTTGCAGAGCCCCAAAACATTGAAAGAGGTACAATCCCTCAATGGCAAAATCGCTGCTCTAGCACGATTCATGCCAAAAATGGCTCATCGCTCTCTTCCCTTGTACAAGATGCTGAAGAAGGATAAAAAATTCAATTGGGGCCCAGAGCAAGAGGCGGCCTTCCAGAGCTTGAAAAATGTCTTAGCCAGCCCTCCAATCCTAGTAAAACCAAGCCCAGGTGAGCAACTCATCGTTTATTTGTCTGTTTCAGATGAAGCGCTGGCAGTGGCCTTAGTCAAAGAAACAGTCGAAGGCCAACGACCGGTATACTTCACTGGTAAAACATTGCATGGTGCAGAGTGCCGCTATCAGAAGATTGAAAAGGCAGCACTTGCAGTTGTTTGGGCCTCACGACGTCTAAGACCATATTTCCATGCACATCCCATCCTGATTCGCACAGACTTGCCACTCCGTACTATATTGTTCAAGCCAGACTTGGCAGGAAGGATGATCAAATGGGCCATAGAACTCTCTGAATTCGACATATCCTACGAACCAAGAACTGCTATCAAGGCACAAGTCCTAGCAGATTTCGTAGTTGAATTAACAGGCTCTAGCCCAGATGCAGATCATTCACACTGGACAGTATACGTTGATGGGTCTTCAAACAGCAAAGGATGTGGGGCAGGAATCGTTATAGAAAGTGATGACGGGGTACATCTTGAAATTTCATTGCACTTTACCTTCACTACGTCTAACAATCAGGCGGAGTACGAAGCCTGCTTAGCCGGACTCAGAGCAGCACAAGATATTGGGGCCAAAACTGTCACCCTATGCAGTGATTCTCAACTAGTCATCTCACAAATTCTTGGTGAGTATCAGGCTAAAGAACCTCTACTGCAACAATATCTGGACTGCGTCAATGAGTTGAAACAGCGCTTCGATGAAGTAACTTTCAAGCATGTACCTCGCGAAGAAAATACGCGTGCTGATATCCTGTCCAGATTAGCCAGCACAAAGAAGGCGGGGTGTACAACCACGGTTGTACAGAGTACTCTGGCCGAGCCAAGTATATCCCTTCCCTCTTCAATTCATATGATTAAAAGCCGCCCCGTTGATGATAACTCCTGGGTAACACCAATCGTTCGTTATCTTGTTAATGGACAATTACCCACGGATGATCTTGAGCGAAAGAAGCTAAGGAGGGAGGCACCCTATTATACGCTCCTAGATGGGCAGCTATACCGCCGAGGAATTTCGGTCCCATACTTAATTTGCATAAATGAAAACGAGGTGCATGCTGTTTTGGAAGAAGTCCATGAAGGGCAGTGTGGACACCATCCAGGGGCACGAAGTCTAGTAAGAAAAATCCTCAGGGCGGGGTATTGGTGGCCCACTATGAAGCAAGACACTGCCTCATATGTTCAAAAATGCGATCAATGTCAACGATTCGCAAATTTTCACCATACTCCAGCTGAGGAAATGTCATCATCAATAACGCCCTGGCCTTTCTATCAATGGGGTATGGATATTCTAGGTCCATTCCCAACTGCGCCCGGCGGTATCAAATACTTGATAGTTGGTGTTGATTATTTCACCAAATGGATTGAGGCAGAGGCAGTGGTGCATATAACGTCAGCCAGGACTCGAAGATTCGTTTATGAGAACATCATTGCACGTTTCGGAGTCCCTGAACGCATAGTCACTGATAATGGCACCCAGTTCACAGATCGCAAGTTCACTGAACTTTTAGAGAATCTCAGCATCACGCAGATTTTCTCTTCTGTGGAACACCCTCAAACCAATGGGCAAGCAGAGGTCGCCAACAGAGAAATCTTGAAGGGCCTCAAAAAACGCCTTGGTGAGGCAAAGGGAGATTGGGCAAATCAGTTATGCCACGTTTTATGGGCATATAGAACCACCCCACACTCCACTACGAATGAATCTCCATATCGGCTGACATATGGAGTCGAGGCAGTCATTCCCATTGAATTGACAGCCCCTTCAGCTCGAGTCCTCTATTTCAATGAGGAAGCCAACCAACAGAACCTCGCACACGAATTGGAGGTTTTGGCGGAGTTGAGAGAGGAAGCCTTTGTGAGAGATCAAGCTGTCAAAGCAAAGGCCGCCAAACGGTATAACGCACGCATATGTGAACGCCGTTTCCAAGAGGGAGATTTGGTCCTGAGAAGGGCCAACATTGGCAACAAATTTGCGCACCAAGGCAAGTTGGCACCAAATTGGGAAGGTCCATACCGAGTCACCGAGGTCTTGGGCAAGGGTACATACCGCCTAGAGAACTTGGATGGCACTCCGGTCAGAAATAAATGGAACATTTTGAATTTACGCATATATTACAGTTAGTTGGGTAATACGGTATGATCTTTTCTTCCTAACTCAAGGATCCTCCTCTATATGCTTTCCTTGAAAAGGTTTCGAAAAGATATTTCCCAACTCAATCTTTTATGTAATTCCATTCTCAATGAAATGCCTTCCTGCATTTAATCTTCACTCTAACTCTGAATTGATTATCCATGGCAGAATTTATTCCCATGCAGATAAAACGACTCTATAATTGAAGCACAAACGCATAACTCTTTATTCCATAAAGATCAACCAACATGCAATGCCGCTTCACAAACGGAGTCAACAAAAACTCCTTGGGGGATTGGTGTCTCAGCTATATGCTGCACCATACCGACCCTAAGGTACAGAAAACTCCTTGGGGGGAAAGGATTGGTGTCTCAGCTATATGCTGCACCATACCGACCCTAAGGTACAGAAAACTCCTTGGGGGGAAAGGATTGGTGTCTCAGCTATATGCTGCACCATACCGACCCTAAGGTACAGAAAACTCCTTGGGGGGAAAGGATTGGTGTCTCAGCTATATGCTGCACCATACCGACCCCAAGGTCCTGCAGGCCGCCTATGGAAAGAACTAGTGTCACAGCTATATGCTGCACTAATTCGCCCCCAAGGTCCTGCAGGCTTCTTGTGGGAAGAGCTAGTGTCTCAGCTATATGCTGCACCACGCTAACCCCAACCAATTTCTTGCAGGATGAATTGGTGTCACAGCTATATGCTGCACCATACCGCCTCAAAGGTTTAACCAATTTCTTGCAGGATGAATTGGTGTCACAGCTATATGCTGCACCATACCGCCTCAAAGGTTTAACCAATTTCTTGCAGGATGAATTGGTGTCACAGCTATATGCTGCACCATACCGCCTCAAAGGTTTAACCAATTTCTTGCAGGATGAATTGGTGTCACAGCTATATGCTGCACCATACCGCCTCAAAGGTTTAACCAATTTCTTGCAGGATGAATCGGTGTCACAAGCTATATGCTGCACCATAGCCATCCTGGATTCAACAATTCACATTTGATCAGGAGTCATACTTCGGTCCAAGCACAAAAGGATGAACACTCCATCCAAAGCTTGACTCCGCCCAACTACTAATGTTTTACGGAGTATATGAGTAACAAACTCAAGTACTACCCAACAAGTTCAAGTAAGTTCAACACTTGTAAAATTGTGCTTAATCAAAATTCCTAAGAGGCCACTCCGCCTTCTTACGGAATCCAATTCATTGAAATTCCCAAGAGGCCACTCCGCCTTCTTACGGAATCCAATTCATTGAAATTCCTAAGAGGCCACTTCGCCTTCTTACGGAATCCAATTCAGTGAAATTCCTAAGAGGCCACTCCGACTTCTTACGGAATCTACTTATGCAAATTCCTAAGAGGCCACTCCGCCTTCTTACGGAATCCAATTCATTGAAATTCCTAAGAGGCGACGCCGCCCTCTTACGGAATCCAATTCGTTGAAATTCCTAACAGGCCACTCCGCCTTCTTACGGAATCCAATTCATTGAAATTCCTAAGAGGCCACTTCGCCTTCTTACGGAATCCAATTCAGTGAAATTCCTAAGAGGCCACTCCGACTTCTTACGGAATCTACTTATGCAAATTCCTAAGAGGCCACTCCGCCTTCTTACGGAATCCAATTCATTGAAATTCCTAAGAGGCGACGCCGCCCTCTTACGGAATCCAATTCGTTGAAATTCCTAACAAGCCACTCCGCCTTCTTACGGAATCTATTCATGGAAATTCCTAAGAGGCCACGCCTCCTTCTTACGGAATCCAATTCATTGAAATTCCTAAGAGGCCACTCCGCCTTCTTACGGAATCTATTCATGGAAATTCCTAGGAGGCCACGCCGCCTTCCTACGGAATCCAATTCCTTGGAAATTCCTAAGAGGCTCCAATGTCTCCCTATTAAAATCATTTCAATGAAATTCTCAAAAAGGCTACTCCGCCCCATTACTGAATTCGTTTCATTGGAATTCCTAAGAGGCTACTTCGCCTCCTTACTGAGTTTTACTTCACCAAAATTGCTAAAAGGCTATCCCGCCTCGTTATACTTAGTCATATTTCATTAAGTCCTCAGATGAATACTCCGCCTTCTCAATATCATCTTACAAGGCATAAATACGACGGACTTAAACACTACATCTATGAACAAGCATACATTTGCAGGAAATATGTTTTATTGAATATTGCCAATATTGATAAAAGTCCAGAGCCTATCCTGGAACAAGGCGGTATTAACAAAATTCAAAAAACAAAATTTGTAAAGAGACTGAAGAGGAGACTGAGAAGCTGATCTTTAAGGGTCAGACGGCTCCCCTTCTTGCTGAGTGGAGGTGAGCTGATTTTCTCCTGGCCTGGCCAAACTCTGAGAAGGAGGCAACTCCGCCAAGACATATTCATCATTGGGCGCAGGCATATGACCTCCTTGCACAGGCACCATCAATTCTCCATTGATGAACTCGTAATAAGCATGAATGCCTGTGGTAGAGAGAGCAACACCTGGGTTGCGATAGCGGAGTTAGCGAATAGCCATGCTGAAAGCATCATCAATCGCCACCTCAGCTGCGTCCAAGGCAGATTGTAATTCTTTGTCGAGCCTCTCACTGGTGGCATCTGAGGCAGTCTTCTCCGCTTCCAACTCTTGAACCCGCACTTCAAGATTTCCATATGCGGTTGTTGCCTCGCTCAACTCCGCTGCCCAGGCATCTTCAGCAATGGTTTTATTTATTTCTATGGAAACTAGCCTCTGCTGAAGAATGCTCACGCCTCCGCCCAAAACTTGGTTCTGCTGATCTAAATTTGAAACTTGTTGTTTCAGCAGAATGTTATCAGCCTTGACTTGGGAAAGTCCACTCACCACCTCGCCCAGCTTTTTATTCTGTTGTTCTAGCTGGGCTTTCTCAGCCTTCACCTTAGCCAACTCCTCCGTTAACTTCTTGATATTGGAGTCGGCGGTGTCCAGATGTTTGTCCTTGGCCTTGATCACCTCGGACAACTGCTCGTTGTCATGCTCCAAGCTACGAATCTTTTCCACAGACTCGTGGTAAGACGCTTGAAACATGTTCGCCTCAGCAGCAACGTCAGCTATCCGGGGGACAGAAGCCAAGAAACCGTCTAATTCAGAAAGGTGCCACCTCGCAGCTGCGGCAGCCTCCGGTACTTCCTCGAAGTCGATGTCGGGGCGGAGAATGAATTCTGGGTCACGCCTCTCTGACTGGCGGAATCCCGTATTTGTAAAGTATAAGAAGGGATTCAAGCGAGACCCCGCCTCAGGCAAAGAAACAAGCCGCCTGGATGTTTCCCCTGGTACATCAATGGGAAAAACGGCCGCCCCTCGGGTGGTCAAGCTCAGGGCGGGATCCTCAGACGGGCGGACTGGGGAAGCTTGAACTCTCCCTGCCTCATCCCCCATATCCTGGTCAGAAGCACCTTGAAATCCCTCCGCTTGCTCCCCCTCGACATCTTCTTCGAGAATGCCTTCAGCTCCGCCCATATCAGCAGAAGTACCCACAACAGGTACTTCCGGAGTCTCCTCCAAATCAATGGCGGCATCAATTGACGTCCCCGCCTCAGCCTTCTTCTTGCCCTTAGTCCTCCTTCTTTGCAAAGGATGAGGATCTACTTCTTCTTCTTCTTCAGCAGCTTCTGGTTCTTGACGTTTTTTAGAACGCCTTTCGACAGTAGCTGCTGAAGATCCTGCACCACCTTCAAAATTTACTATGTTGGTGGATGCAGGGAAGGGGAGAGTTTTTGTCAGGGCGGCACCCAGATTCCTCCTGGGCTGCACATTATTCTCCGCGTTCCTTTCCCTACGGCTCATTTGCATCTGCTTAATACGATCCATCCCAGGGAACTCAGCGATTTCCCCTGCAAAATAACAAGATGAGGATTCAGTTAGAAAATGCAAGATAGAGGAAATACTCAATCACATTGCAATTGTTCATAATATTACTCAAGTATCCTTGAGCATCCCGCCCAAGCAGCCTTCGACAGAGAATCAGCTTGTGGACGGAGTTGTACTCCTTCAACATCCGGAGTACTTCCACAGACGCCGCCGATAGAGCACCCTCTTCAACCTCGTACGCTCGTTTGGTTAAGAGAAAGTGCTCATGCGTCCATGCCACTGGAAATTTATCAACACCCTCCTTATTCCGCCAAAAAATAGGTTTGTCCTTCCTGACGGATACCTTCACAAAACTCATCCTGAAGTGAAGTCCGCCTTCTTTGGCGGAGTCAGCAAACGCCTTAAAGTTTAAAATCTTTGGCTCCGCCCGGAGAGTCACGAAACCCATGCCGCCAGTTTTCACATTTACTCTCCTCATAATGCGGCAGAAGGAGAAAAACAACGCCACTGTAGGCGTAAACCCCAAATATTCAGCCATTACCTCAAAGCTGCGAACTATTCCCCATCCATTCGGATGCAGCTGGGAGGGGGCACAATCCAAGAACCTGAGCACACCCATCTGGAATTGATTCAATGGGAAGCGCACCCCTAACTGGGTGAACAGAATATCGTACATATATATGGTACGATTATCCTGAGGACGATGGCAGACCCGTTCATACGTCTTGGGTGAACGGACGATGAACCTATCCTCATACTTCTCGTCCTTCCAAACAGGAACAGACAACTCCACTACCCCTCCGCTTGTCGTCGCATGTCGCGAGGAAGCATCCTTGACATCTTCCTCAACCCAACAGTAAGGGTCATTCTCGAGTGTTTTCTCCCAATCCAACCCATGCAATACAACATTCCGACACTCTGCCATAGTCAGCACTTGTGTATGGGAAACACCTCCTGACACAAATGAATGTACAGCATTACTAAAGTACTCCACGCTGCTATAAAACGTCGAGTCCCTCCCAGTATAAAAAGCATCATCTCCACTCTCAATGTCAGAAAACATGGGACGAACAGAAACCCTAGAACGTGACTCTGACCTCTTTCCTCTCATCTTCCTTTTCACAAACACACAATAAGGGAAAACAAAACCAACCCAGTGAAAATGCAGAAGCAAAGAAAAGGAGGAAGCAAGTACCTTAAGCTTCTAAAAGATAGAAGAACTCCAAACACCAGTGAACTCGCAAAGAGGGTAGCAAAAACTCTTTCAGCAAACAAATATGAAGCAAGGAATGCAGCAAAACATTTCCCTTCTGAGAGTTTACCTATTTATAGGCATGGCTTGGGGGGAAAAATAAGCGAATCCTCAGAAATTTTGAAGATGTATTTGCAGCCGTTAGATAAATCTCATCAACGGTTAGATGTGTTTGCAGCCGTTAGATAAATCTTATCAACGGTTCTAAAAAACTGAAATATGCGTTTACAACCGTTGGATTTACCCCACTGACGGTTCCTTTTTTACTAAAACCAACAGATATATCCAAGGGCAGATATTTCATGGGCCACGTTTTCAAAATCCAAGGCCCACGGTAATAACCTCGAAAACGGTTCTCGATTGCCATCACGCGCATTTATGTCCCATCATTGGAATGGCAACCGTTACGAGGGCATACGTGGCAATAGGAGACTGAAGAACAAAAAACGTGGTTTCGAGGCGCATTAATGACAGGCGTGTCAAGTGATGACAGCTAATAAATGCACGAAAGCACTTGTCCACAAAACCTGGACTAGCAAATACCGCCTAAACCCACGCCTACAAAAGCTAAACTTAAGTGTTATAGCTTATTAAAGTGACCCCGCCAGTCACTATAACAAGCTAGGGGGCATATGATCCGGTCCTAACACCGGCCCCCAAGAGCATGGCTTCAATGCCTTGCCAGATCAGCATTTTGAATAAAGAGAAGTACTCTTCAAATACACTACAAATACTATACGGAGTGCATACCGCCAGGGAAGTAACGCCGCCAAGGTTCATGACTCCGCCCAGGCACGTTACCCCGCCAAGGAATGTAACTCCGTCCAGGCATGTTACTCCGTCAAGGAATGTAACCTCGCCAAAATTGTTACTCCGCCAAGCCATAGGCTCAACTCAGGCGGAATACTGAATTTCCCACACTGCGTAGCGAGCCCATACTTACAACCCCGGCACGAGATTGACTCTGTCTTGAGAGGTTAATAATGGGAATCACGCTGTCACGCATAAAGGGAAATAACAATAAAATATTAAAGCACTAACGCTTTCCAGACAAGTGGAGATACCTACTACAATAATGGTGTTAGCAAACGGCGCAGGGACCCACTACCTTTTCAGCATTATGCCTGGAGACAAGGAGCGGGTCCTACCAATAATGCAGCACCAGTAACAGGTATATAAACCTCTCTTGAAAAGGTATAAGGGATCTTCTTCCCATTCTCTGAACCCTACACTCACTTACTTGCATAATTCTCTCTGATTGTCTTTCTAAGTCCCTAAGTATTCTGAAATACTGACTTGAGCGTCGGAGAACGATTGCAGGTACCACCCCCAATTGGGTCAAGGCAAGTCAGATCCCGTCAGGCGGACTGTGACACCGCCCCGCAGTACATTACATTCCGCCTCAGTATACGAAGACTCTTTGTATTTACATTTATACATACATTGCTTTGTATCAAAACACATTTATATGTATATTTTGAGTTGTTCTACAAGTATACTTCTACACCCCCTGTAAAGAGCAGTTCAATTACAATTCCTGGATATCAAATGCACCACATGCAGTAAAATAGGACCATGTATGGTCACCACATCCATATATCCCCAACATCATATATAACATCACCCATGATCTCATCATATACAATCAAAATGTAATCTAGGTTTCTAATGAAACCATCAACTACCTAAAAATCCTCTAAACAAGCATATACATCATCAAAATGGATATCTACAGGAGCCAGCCAAGGCTATACCACAAAATACTATACAAGTATATACAAATACTCCTCGCACAAGCACGGTGGCATCTTACTAGTCGTCATCAAGGTCCAAACCCACTGAAATATAGTCACATAAATAGGGGTGAACACAATGCATGTTAAACGATAGTTATTGAATCGGATCAACCTATCCAATTCTCTAACACATAACATAATATCATAATCAATCATCATATTAACAGTCATTCAATACAATTCACCAACATCAATTATTCTTAACCTCATACATATAACTATCCTAATTATGTCATTCCCACAATACATCACATAGGCTATACCATCATGTTATTCCCAATAACATACACCAATGCATTCACATACTCATTCATTTGGATCCAATTACACATTAAATGATTTAGTGTTGCAACACAAGGCTTTCAGCAGTATATTTAGCTCTCAGCTGATCTGGCCATTTTACTGGTACTAAACTATTTGCCCTCTCAAGTAACACAATCACTCACAGCGACAACCAGAGTGTTACGGGCTAGCCCTAAGTCCCACTCAATAGGCTTTCCTTGAGTCCCACCCAAGGTCTTTTGTGGAATCCTCAAAACTATAATCAATCATATAAATCACATTTCATATGCTTATATCTCTAATGAGCATCACATGCTTTAAATCATTATCCATTTAATCATCCACACAAGCATCTCATGCCATTAAATGGTATCACTTCATTCATTCATTTGCATCACACACAAAATCATAATTTAATATATATTCCACCGTATCTCATGCATATAGATACTAATCCAATCAAGTCATACATTTCATATAATATATAATCATCAATTTAGTCATTAATAGCATCTCATACAATTTACTATCATCATTACGGACGGATAACAACACAACACACAATATCTCTTAGATATCATTCAAACTGGGGTATTTCACTAACAATTCATAATTTAAACAATTCAAGCATCATGTTTCACAAACGCATAATTCACAATACGTCAATATACCCATAATTCATCCATAAACTATGCATTTAAAATATAAAAGCTCCCCTTATCTGGAATAATAAATCCCAAAAGTCCACAACGCTAGCCAAATGCTATACGATCACTAATTCGAAGCCTCTAAAAATCCTAAAACATAAGTATTTAATTTTTAATAACTCGTACACTATTAAATTCATACTCCGAAGCTTATAAATAACATTATATTTGATATTCGGTAATTACAACTTACCGGTAAGTGCTATCAACCTCTGATACTTGCCTCCGATCAATACCCAAGCTCCGAAATGCTTCCAAAACAATTCCTAAACTATAATTAACCCAATTAATACCCAAATTCCATAGAACAGAGCCAAAACAACCCTCCAATAATTATTTTACAACAACTTACCGAACCAAACCGTCGACCACCAAAGCTTAATTTCGAAGGACCCCAAAGCTGTCTGTTACTTTAAACTATTCTGAAACCACCTAATTTCACGAAATTAATTATTGTCAAGATTCGAAACTCATGGAGTAACATTGTAGAAGCTATGTGCATTCAGAATACTTACTTGGAATCGAAAAACACCAAAATCCAACAACACCCAAGGCTGCCCGCACATGTAATTGACCTTCGAAAGCTTTTATATTCAAAGAATTGAAGAAATTGAGAGAGATGGAAACAAGGACAGCCACAAAGATGAAAATGGGTTCATCAATTTACAAAACATGGATTGGGTTCCACCATTTTACCTTAAAATTAAAGAACCAAACTTTCCCCTTCCAAGACCCAAACTGCCGTGAGATAAGGGAAGAAGAAGAAATGAAGTCTTGCTCAATTCGTGAATTAGGTGAAGGAGAAATGAAGAAGCCAAGCCATTGCCCACTTCTTGCATGTAACCTGCGGGAAGTAGGAAGGGAAAGGATGAAATCAGTTCTTGTTTTGCCCTTTTTCCTAGAAAAGCATGCATGAATTAGAATGGGAATGAGAATGGAAGTGAATTGACCTTGTTAAAATCAGGGGTATATTGGTAAATTCTACCCATTTCAATTAATTAACTCATTTAACCTCTTTCTAATCCTTAATTTAATTTAATTACTCATAATCTAAATTAGGATGTTACATAGAAACTACAACTGAGATGCAACATCCCGAAGTAGAGACAAAAATATGGTTAACTTTACCCACTATGCTCCTTTAACGACCCAACCTGGTCAAATCCTTCGGGAGATTAGAATGTCTAGACTAATGGTGTATATGGCCAGCAAGCCAGCACCCATGAAGTGACCAAAAAACACAAGCAAATATTGTAAATTCCCTAAATAAGCTAGCCATAATACTAATGAATGCCGTCAATTGAAAGATGCTATCAAAGTTTTTGATCTGACCGGTGTTCAGGGTATGGAATACGTCCCGTATAACAGATGTCTAAAGTACCTCTCTCTCTATATATTTTACACTGTCTCGATGGAGTCTGGTATTATACATACAGGTCCAGTGGGAAACTCTGTGCTCTTCACCTTAAGGTGATGATTTGAATCAATTCCGAATCGATGTTGATGGGACACACCGGGAGTGTACCTACAAAAGGCGTTTTGATGCTTAAGTCAGTACGATGATTACGAGAATTTTAAATGTGATTACGGAGGTTCAATAAGTGTTGTAAAGATCTCCCTTTTAGTTAATAAATAAATTGTATTTATAGACTTCCCTGAATATAAGAAGTGATTTGACCCTCCTCCTAGAATACTATAGTTACAGTCCTAACAGGGACATGCTACCTATATCTTATCTGACTCATATTCAGATGTCAGCTTCCTGATTGGGGTCATGATCAAAAATCCGTACTTTGACATGTTGATTACATCGGTTTTGGAGTACCTCGTCCAATATTTAAACCAAGACTTGCTTGTCTAATTTTGCACGTTGAGCAATGTCACTCATAATTATAGGGACCGGTATACATACCAGATAATTTTAATCAAAGCAGGAAAGCTAAAGCAATACATTTTCAAGTCAAAAAATTTGCATTTGTTCAACCTAGCTACTAGCTAGGGATTGAGTTCATTTTATATACATGCATACCCCGAATATCGAAACCGCAATAAATCATTGAGCCTTTTTTCAAGTATATTGTTGAAATTTTAACGATAATATACAGTGGGACATTGCATTAATCTATCACACGAAGACATCAAACGAACTTTGGATCTGAATGCAAGTTTACTTGGGAATTAAAAGTATAGTTGAAATTTTCAGTGGAGTGGGACATTGTAATGGCTTAATATATATTGGCATAAGCCATTAAGCCTTTCATTTTGGACTTTGGATCCTAGTGTAAAATTGAGTTGAAATTAAAAAGTTTATTGTTGAAATTTTCGCTATATCGAACATCGTAATCTATCAATCGAATACATCAAACACACTTTTTTAAATCATACACTATGCAAATGAGTTTGTCAACGGTTTTAACTTTTAAGAGTGTGTGTGTATATATATATTTTGTTATCAAAAAGTAGTGTCTACAATGTCTCTGTTTGAATTATGGGACATTCAAAACAATCGAAAAGCAAATAATCAAGCTTTCCCGCGAGCGAATTCCCCTATTTCTGACTTTCCCCATTAAAAAAACAAAGACACAAATTCAAATCGGGAAAAAAGTATACCTTAATTATTGTTTTTTAATACAGATAATCTGACCAAGCTTGATACCTCCATGATTTGAAGTTCATGCAACTTTGGGTAGTTTCCTTCTCCCAACCCCACAACATCTACTACAGAGGCCACAAAACAGAAAAATTTATTTACGGTGTAGATATTAGTGAAGTAAATCTTATTATTTTTAATAAAAAGAAGTTATATATACACAATAGAATATAAACACCAACAATATATTTTTAAAAAAACTCAATTATATATCGACCGGTTTACTATGAAATAAAAAGTTAGATGATAAATTAGTAACAAATCGAGGAGTAATAAGGTAGTCTAATGGTTAATGTTTTGTGAAGGAAAAGGTCGTGAGTTGGACTCCTTTCTATACAATTGTAGCATTATCGCGGCAAGAGAAAATTACCTACTTAGCCAAAATTTATCTCCCACTTTGAGTTCATAAATTGCATCAAACTTTATAAGGAATTTCGGATAATATTTCTATTTAATGCAAGACATTATCATGCCTGATTAAGATAAAACATGTGCAGCCTGATGGTTTGATATCATAATCAAGTCTTATATATACAATTTTAAGTCGTATTCCAAATTAATTGATGTGAAATATTTATATTTTGTTTGTTTAAATATTCAGTTTTATAAATAAAGGTTTTCACTTTAAAATTTTTACATATTAAACGAACACTTAAATAAATGTTGTGACATAAAAGACAAAAAGATAGAAAGAAAAAATTAATGAGGGGCAGAATTATAAGAGAAAGTATAGAGGGGAATTCAAACAAAGACATAAACCCACTTTTGAGTTTACTTTCAAAGGCTTTGAAGCAGCTTTTTCCTTGGACGGTCCAGAAAGAAAACGAGGGATGGTTATGTAGAATTGTAGAATATCTCTAAGGCTTGTCGTTTATGCAGTCAAAGATAATTAGATGCCGTGACTCTGATATCTTTTCTCTTATAATTATTTATTATTAATGAAATAATAAAATTAAATAATAATATTTTAATTTATATTGACTCATATAATTACATATTGAATAATTTGTTAATTTGTATTAAATAATCTAAAACAACAATAGACATAGACGGGAGTTTTGATTATAAATGATAGATTAAGTTGATTATCTACTTTTATATTTATCATTTTTGAAAATCATATTAAAATTTAAAATTTAAAAGTAACTTACTTAATAAATGTACAATGATCAATTTGTGTAAAATATAGACATGAATGTCCATTGGTTGTGAGATAGAGTGTCTTAAGCTCAACTTTCAATGATGAATACGACGTAACAATGACGAAGAGCTTACATGGTCACCTGCAAAATTAAAGAACCTTCGATTCGTACGGATAGATGCCAACTATATGCTTCAAAAATGTGGTTGAGCTTCATGTGTGCTGGGTCAAACCAAAGTGTATATTAACACCCTAAATTTTTACACATATTTATTATTTTATTTTATTTTTTGTTTCTCAAGTGTATTCTCTTTGAAAGCAGTTATGTCCGTCTCATATCACGTATCTAAATATAAAAAATGAGACTCTTAATAAGGTTTTTACATATATAAATTCTAAAACTCAAAGATCAACTCATATTGGTCACATTTATTTACGTTACATCTGAATGTTAATGTTTATGGACAAAAAATTGTTTACTCCTGAACCTTTTTTTTCTCTATCATTCAATCATATCATATAAAGTTATTCAAAAGTATGCTTTAAAAAGAAACTTGATTCTTTTAAAATAAAAAGCACTTGTGACTGGTAGATAATTTAATTAGAGAGACAAAATTTCAATACATTATTTTCATGCAGTTATTTAATTACTTATATATGTGTGATTTTGCAAAAAGTAGGAATAAAAATAAGTTAGGTTAAGTTATACTTTCTGTATTTATGTGAGAAGTTAGGGGTTGATATATTTAAATTTATAAGCTTAATTGTGAGGCCTTACTTGATCTTTTGAAAAAACTTGACTTAACTTGAAAGTTTGATTATAATCATAGTTATTAAACATACATGTAATGTATTAATAGGTATAATTTTATATAATATAAAATAACACATTTAAACATGTAAACATAATAGAAAATATATGATATTAATTATATTTTTTATTATTATCTTATTTTTATTAATTTAAATAAGTTGGTTTGTTAAGTTTAAAAAACCTTTTTTAACAGTTTGAAGTCTGACCTAATATGCTGAATAAACTTTTAAAATGGCCTAAATACTAATTTGAAAAAATAATTCATCCTAACTTAGGGCTAATGTAGGTCAGACTTTAACCTGTATCAAATGGTCGATTTGTTCCCACTAATGCTTGCAAGAGAGTACTAAATATATCTTAATTTTCTAGGCCAAAATATATCCTTGGCAGGGTACCTACTATTTTTTTATTTTATTAACTCTAATCCCGAGGATCGAGTTATTAAAAATAAATTATGTTTATTTTTTTATAATATGATTATATTCATCCCATTAAAAAATTATTACTATTAATAGGTAAAATCAGTTAGGACTAAGTTTAACAAAGTTATTTCT
Source organism: Clitoria ternatea (assembly GCA_037962975.1). Classification (NCBI taxonomy): domain Eukaryota; kingdom Viridiplantae; phylum Streptophyta; class Magnoliopsida; order Fabales; family Fabaceae; genus Clitoria; species Clitoria ternatea. Next base: position 294,566,024 of record CM075669.1, read on the forward strand.
TTTTATTTTTTTTCTTTTAATAAGTTGTGGTTTATTCTTTAAAACCTCTTAAATTTTAATTTATGATTGTAGTTATAGTCATTGAGACTTAAAATAAGCTGCACCGTTTTTTTGGTAACATTTATTTAAGTTGTGGCTTAATTTGTGATCGAAATGTGTATTTTTTCTTTAAAAACAGAAAAAAAATAGATCAATTTATTTGGTAGAGAATAGGAGGAAGTAATACTTGTACCTGTATATGTATTCATGGTTATTGTAGTGAGTATTAATGAGTATTTGTTAATATTTAAAAAAAATATGATAGAGAAGAAAATAATATAATATATTAAATGTAATATTATTTTGATATAAAATAATATAAATTAGTATTATATAATGTAATTATCATTTTTCTAAGTAAGGTTTTTCCTTAGGGGTATCCTATGAGTTAGAAGTCCATAAATTAATTTATAGTCTCAATTGACAACACACTAAGTAGTAGAGGATTGACTAAACGATTTTCTTCGTTCATACCACAATTACAATTTAATACATTAAAAATATCATCATAATATTAAATAAATTTTATCTTATTATTAAAAAATAATATTTATATATTTTAATAAAAAAATAAATATATAAAAATATGAAAGTAGCTGTGAGACAAATAACATAATACTCATATGATTCATGCAAGGTTAAACTGGTTGGTTGACAACATTAATCCGATTGAAAGTGGATAAGAGTCTCCCCTTCACCGGGGCAAGCGGTTACCCTCTTGCAGTATTATTGAGGCACGCGTCCCCACTGGGGAAAGGAGCACAAGATGCATGCCGTGATTTTCAATGAAAAAGCAATCTCGCTTTGTGTAGCGGCCCCTACAAATTGCCGTGTCACCATTCGTGCATGCCCACGTACCCCTAAACTTTTGGTCAAAGCCCCCCATGCAATACTATATTACTTTATTCCTTTTCAAATACGTGAAGACACACTTACCTGTTACAAGTGTCCCTCCACACGTGTCAACCTCACGTGCTCCGGCGTTTCTCTCCGGCCACCCCGCCGCCATCTTCGACTCCCTGTCGGAATCTCTCAAACCATAAATCTTGCTCCCCCTCCTCACTCCTGTTTCTAAATTATACACTTCTTCTCTCTTTGTCCCCTACTATACTCTACTTCAATTTCTGCAAAAGGGTTATCATTCAAGACACTTCATATCCAACTACAATATTATAATACAATAAAAAATAAATACATATCAAAGTAGCTTTCATATATGGATTTTGAATAAGGAAAAACGTTAAGTGTACATAACTTAATTGTTTTTGTCTTTGACAATAGAGATTTAAAAAACTAAAAAGAAAGAATAAATGAGGGACGTAATAAGTAATAGATAAAAAAAAAGCTTAAACCATGTTTAGAGATATACTTGGTGGAACAATAGGCGTAAACAATAATTTTATAATTGTCTTATATATTGAATCGATAAAGATATCAATTCAAGTAAATTATGATTAAATCCAAATTTAATTATGATTGAACCGGAAGTATTAGAGAATTAACTCAGGCTAGTCACCCAACCAGTTCACAATATAGTCCAATTTTTACAACAATGACTATGAGTAACATAACATCTATACTGATTAATATCAATGGTAGTGAGTATATATATGGGCAAAGGAGCAATATATATGTATCAACAACTAATTGTTGATGTTTTAAAAATAATATTTAGGAGATACGATTGGTGTAGTGGTTAGCGATAAGGTTGTAAAAATGAGTCAACCAAAGTCGGTCCTATCTCGTCTCGATGTCAATTCGCTAGAAGCATTAGAAAGTGGATTTGACCACCTACTAAGGCGTATTGGTTATTCTAATTCTCTTTATTTTGCTAATGGCCTGGTCCGCCAAGTTTTAAAAATATTTGTTATCAAAATTGAATCAGAACAACCATTTGAACTATTTATGGTGGTCGATTCAACCACAGTTCCCCCGATTTCATCACAGTTCTCTTGAATTAACATCTTCGTTAATTCAATGATTAGTCTAGTTTTGAAAATATTGTAAAAATATAAAAAAATCTTATTTTTACAAGAATATTAGTGGTGGTCCAGTGGTTTGACTTGTCTATATATAATATAAATTAACAACTTAAAAAGTAAAACACATAGAAAATAGAATACACTTAATAATAATAAACAAGAATTAATTAACTTACAATTTTTATTAAGAAAAAAAAGAAAGTTTATTAAATAAAAAACAGAAAATATTATTCTAAAATGGAAATTTTTGAATATAATTACACTAATAATACCAACTCAAACAATTTAAATATAGTGAGTATCTAAGTGAGTGAGTTTAACATAAAATAAAAAAAATGTAACTAACCTAACGAGTTGTTCTGCCCTGCCTCGACCAAAAACCCATCGGATTGACAAGCTAAACAAAGCATGTTGAATGCTGCTACAGGTCTAAGTTTCTCTAACTCGTCTTACATTTTGTAGTCAACCTAACGGACTCAACTCTGTTTTAACAACACAAAAATGACAAGAATGGGGACAAAGTAGCATTTATTTGAATCCTCTATTGTCTCTAACAAAAACTAACAAATTAATATTATTGACAAAAAAATATTTAAAGAAAGGAAAAATAAGAAAAAAAGGATAAAATGTAGAACAACATACTAAATTTCATATGGTTTTAATATAATATAATATAATATAATATAATAATGTTATACAATATTATTATAATTAAGTATTAAATACATTAAAAGTATTATTTGAAATAATATTAATGAAATTTTATCTTAAAGATATTCTCATGAAGAAATATTTGTCTTTACTTATTTCGTACACATGCATATGTATTTATTACAGATGTATCTGCGGACGTTGCTGTTACCATCTTTAACTATCTTTCTCTATTGAAACAAATTATGGATTTGGATAGTCTTTACCATATTCTTTCTCATCTTTCTCCAGCAAAATATATAGATGATTGAATTGGATTTGAATTTTCTTAATCATACTTTTTTTTATCGGTTTTAAAAATAACTAATGCAATAAATTAATATAAAAATAATCAATCAATTTTATTATTTGATCTATTCAATTCAATAGTCTAAATTATATTGGAAAGATATAAATCAAATCCAGAAATTATTACCTAGTCCCAATTTTAAAAGTGAATTAAATCTAATCCGTTTTTATTATGATGCCTTATATTCTTTTTCTTTTTTTTTTCTTTGCAATTATCTGATATTCTATATTAGGATAAAAGATATATTATTGAATACTTAAATCTTATGTAAATCGTAAAAAAAAAGTATAATTAATTAATTCATAATTTCTTTGACATTTATGTGTTTGGTTAGTTTGTTGGGCATGTTATATTCATGTCTTGTCTGGAACTGGAAATGGTTCTGGTTCAGCCCTTACATTTAAATAATCGAATAATTTCTTAGTATATATGTATATGTTGCTCTATTAGGAAGAAAAAAATAGACATGCACAGTAGCATAGCAATAATAGAAACTTTTGAACTAAAAATAATTGGAAAAAGATATGGACTATGCTACTACTTCCCAACACAAGGTCAAACTATGAATACCAATGGCAATTTAAAAAATGTTACACAAGATAATATGTATCAACACCATGGATCCCTAGCCCAGATAAATCATCAATTTGAGGAATTAATCAACCTTTTGGTCGAGTACATTACATGAACTCATTCACACCTAACATATCTGGGATTTCAAATCTCATCAAGTTGCTGCTCACATAGCTTTCTGTTTCATCCTCAGTGCTGCAGCTTCCATTCACATACGTTGAGTTCGAATTCAACGGTGTGGGGCTTGAAGAACCCAAGCTGAAATTTTGGTTCCTGTGGTACGTTGAGGAATCCGACATTGGAGGCTCTATGAAATTTGCCTGATAATAATCAGAACCATGGTAATTATTATAGCTTGCTAATTGATCAGGAACATAAGTTTCTGTTACAGCACTGCTTGAATCAATAACATTTGTGCAATGCCAATCACTTAGCTGAGAATAGGCAGAGTCAGGGAAAATTGATGATATTGATGGGTAAGGGTTCATATTGGATTCAACCAACTCTGCTTGCTGAGTGAAAGGCAAGGAAACACAAGAGGGGTTCATTGTGCTGCAAGGTGTTCCAGAAGCTTCTTGAGTTTCCACAAATTGTGGGATGATTTGGTTCTGAATTTCAGGATTGCTGCAGAGTTGGTTCTCTTCGCCATTTTGCTGAGAGGAGAAGAGTGATGAGGCTAATTTTAGAAGCTTAGGGTTCACTAGTGTCTGTGTGCCAAGAAGCCTTTGGATGTTGATATGTGGTGATGAGTTATAAAGTGATGAATTTAAAATAGAAGAGAGGTCCAAAAGATCAAGTCTTGGACTATGTGTCACTGGATCAATTCCCATCCTTAGGAGCCTTTTTCTAATGTGTGTGTTCCAGTAATTCTTTATTTCATTGTCCGTTCTTCCAGGTAAGCGAGAAGCAATAGCAGACCACCTACACAATCCAATAGTATACCAATTTAAAAAAATTAGAACCTTCTATCTTAGTTAATACTTAAATTAATGAATGAAAACAATAGTATTTGGCCCATGATGTTTTTTGTATCTTAAAAATGACTAATGTAATGACAACATAGTTGATATATACCTGATATCTATATTAAATGTTTAAAGTATGGTTTAAATGATGAATTTACCCTCTAACTTTTTTATTACCAAAGGATGAGAAAAAAACAGAACATGGGCAAATTATGGACCAAGAGGCTTACTTGTTGCCAAGAATGCTATGTAGTTGTATTATTGCTTCCTCCTCTTCAAAAGAGAATCGACCTCTCTTTATATCTGGTCGGAGATAGTTTGTCCAACGCAGACGGCAACTCTTTCCACACCTTTGCAACCCTACAATTAAAAAAACACATAAGCAAAGCAAAAACCAGTCTTTTAGTTCAAGTATAGAACACAAAAAGCAAAAAATACATTATATGTAGTGTTTTAACTCATGTTCACTTTTGGTACATAAAATAAAGATACATGCATGGGATATAAGATTAGCCAATGATTTGGAGAAAGGTAGAGGGAAAAGAAAAGGGAAGAAAGGTTAACATCTGTCCATAAAAATAAGAAGATACATGCATGACATACCAGCATTCACTGGGAGTAATCTCCAGTTGCCGTAGCCATGTTTTTGAATGTAATCAACAAGTTTTTGGTCTTCCTCTGGTGTCCAGGGTCCTTTTTTGAGGCCATTTTTGTCACAACAAGGTGATCTCCCCATGGTAGTTCTCTTTGGCTTAACTTGCTGAATGAGTTTGCGTGAAGACAGAAAAGAGGGAGAAGTTTTGGAGACGTGAGAAAATTAAGAAAGAGATGTAGATTTTGTATGAGACTCAAACTCAATGGGACGTAGGTGCTTGTTGTTGTATAAATAGGAAATAAGGAAATGAAGGGTAGGAAACAGGGGAAGTCAAATGGATTTGGTACCGTCCTCTGTTATCTGTATTGCTATGTGTCCCCTTTACATAAATTTTCTCTACGTTCTTTCTGTGCCTATTGTTTCCTTATTTCAATCTTGCATTACCAAATTCAACTCAACTTTTGTTTAACAGAAAAAATTAAAGGTGGAGTGAATTAATTAATTAAAATGTATTGAAAAATGAATAGATCTTTAGCTTTTCATCTCACTTTGAAATTTGATCATTGTATTCATATGTTAATGTTTGGTATTAAATTTAATTTTCTTTCATTTACTTTAAACATTATCAGGAGTCAAGCCATCATTTTCCGCGGAGTGTGACCCCTTGCTTTCTGGATTCATATTAGCTGTAATCAACGATACCGTGCCACGTAACCCAACAACACATGCATTTCTTTCCACTACCATGTTAGAGAGGAAATGTTTTAATTAACTTGATATTACCCCTAATTATAATTAAAATATACGAAATGTATAGCCACATAGATATAAGTTTTTTTTTTCTTCGTACGTATATATGAGACTATTTAACTCAACATTTTTCAAAATTTTCAATCATACCGTCACTGAAAATTACAATCAAAATATCTCCTTTTTTTCTAAGCCAAACTAAAGACGCGCAATGAGTTTATTTTAGTTTTATTTTTTGACTTTTCAAAAACTTTTAATTTCATTCTTTCGTTAATTTTGGGCTAACAATGTGACAAATTTAATATATGTATGATAATTTAAATGGTATATGTGTGATCAACAAATTCAAACATATACCAAAATTTAATTAATATAATCATATAATTTAAAATATATTTCTTATAAATATATTTACAAATATTATATTATATATATATATTAATAATATATTTAGTAAATTTCCCATAAATATTTTTAAAATTATTATATATTATTAATATAGTAATTATTAAATAATATACTAAGTGTTTATATCATATACATAATTATTACCATACATATTCGGCTTCTACTTTTGAAATTTTGTACGCATGAGATAATAAAAGTAGTTTTTACAAAATTTAAATTTATATATGTTTCAAAACACGTAACTCTAATTAATCACATTTTCTTCCATACGGCAAGATCCTACATATGTAGGTGTACACTACAAGAATTCAGCATTTTGTACGTAAGTTTCTTAGGGTGGGAGCCAAGACCTAAGCAAAATATTCTCATGAACATTGTGTGGCAAAGCACCATCCCATGTAAAAACCTTTTTTTTGCCACTCCTCTCCCTTCTTCTCTTCTTTTGATATTCTCTCTTTTTATTCTTCTAAATGAAATTAAACTCAACAACTAGAGGTTGGATTGAATTGGTAGAGTAAAACCTACGGAGTGTAAAATTAAACTCAACAAGGAAGCAAATCTCAAAGAAATCAAAGTGAGAATTTCATCAAATTTTACCAAAACTTGAAAATGAAAAACAAACATGCGATTGAGATATGAAAGAAGACGCGGTTGGGATTTTACTGAAACCTCGCGGAGAAACATGTTCTTTGAATATTCCCACACTAATTTCTAGTGCCTTTGAATGTCATGCATGAGTTAATTGGAAGAATTAATCTTTTGATGAAAAGGAGATTTTGAGGATCTCGTGAAAAATATAGAATTTAGGGAGCTTGAAGATTGAGAAAAGTGTGCATGAAAATTTTCACATAATTTAGCGTTTTTATTGAAGTGAACTTAGTGTGGAATGTTTTCTCACTAAGTTAAGCTCTTGTTCATGCATCATGTTTTAAAATAAAATTTATAACACCCTCAATTAACTAGGATGATTATAGTGTTATTTAAAGTTCATAAAATTGAGAATCGGAAAAAAAATTGTACATAGTAAAACACATTGTAGAGTAAAACGTTTATAAGATAAGTTGATTCATCACATGGTCTTCAACAGTACATTACATATTCTGAAAATATAACTCCAGAAGCAAGCTATACATAAATAAAGATAGTTTAATATTGGAAGCTGTCATGTATACTGGCGCAAAAAAATTCATGGGACATGTGTAAATAATGCTTATTATGATACATATTAGAGATGAGAATATGTTAGACCATTTGGGGCTCACTGTCTAACCTACTTAAGATCTAGTTTTAATAATAAGACTAGACTAAAACTTTTTGAAAAGTTTATTAATTAAAGAAGCTAAGTTTGGGTTTTTGAAGAAAAAAACATTTTTACCTTACTCTGTCAGTTTTTTAAACTCTTATATGATTTTATAAAATAAATCATAATTTATGATATAATATAATTTATAAATACACATGATATTTTATATATATAAAGTTAAAATTATGATATTAAAATATATTAAAATTAACTTAAATATACAAAATTGATAATTAAATATATTTGTAGGTTGTCAACTTTTTAAAGGCTCATTTGCTTATTTAAAACAAATTTATTATATTTAGTTTGATTGTTGGTGTTTTGTTGGTTTTAATGTAAATCAAGTTTTTATATATACTATCAAGATAATTCAAGCTTCTAAATAGGAGAGACTGAAACTAAAAATATAGTTTAAGTCAAGTAACAAGAAAAACACTTTTTTTTACTTTTTTAATACTACCTCATCTCATTGATATTATTAGTTAGACTATTTTGTCATCTCTTTATAGCAGTATTAATGAGTAATTGAAATAAAATTAATCTAGTATATAGTATTATACTATTATAAATTGTTGAATTATATATATGAAAAGTATTTTAATTTTTATGATGCTATAGGTAATTTTCAAGTTTTAAGTAATATAAGACTCTTTTATTTGACTATGAAAACATATTCATTTATTTTACAGTCCCTTGTATTTTGTAACACCCCCTTATATACACGAGATATATACAAAAAAAAAACTTTTAGAAAAATATACATATTTATCACTCTTTATCTCGCGTATACAAGGACATATATACATCTGATTTCCTTTGAATTTTGAAAGTAAAAAGTTTCAAATTATTCAAAATGATAAAATGAACTTTCAGAAAATCATAAGTGATCAAGGATTACAGTATCATATCCAAAGAATAAGGTTTATTAAAGTTTAACCTTTACCTTGAATTACAATCATCCAACTTAATATTGTATTAAGGTAAACTAAAACTAAAGATTTAATACCTCTACTTCGACTATAATCAATTATTTCCTTATCTTCAAACCATATGATTTTGAAATCCTACTCTTGTCACATCTCTTCTCCTATCCGATTGAGGATGAGACCAATTTACCCTCTTGTAATTTCATCCTTTCATCTTGAACTGCTAGCTATATATCATATAACATATATTTTGGACACAAAAATTCAAACAAGAAGGAGTGAGAAACAGAAATAATACTTTACAGATAAGACATAAGCATAAGAGTTTTCACAATCTAATATAATAATTTCAAACACAATCATACACATAATCAATTATGAATGTAGAGTTTTCATAAGATAATAATTATACTTTCATTCACAATCACCCACATAGAATGTCACAATCACATGAATGTCATGCACTGTTTTTAATACTACCATCTCATTCATTCTATGCATGTGGGCCCTTAAAGTTTTAGTTTGCACTGAGCCAACCAGGAGTTTACACTGTTCCATAATTCTGGATAATAATAACATAAATGCCTTTGTAACATATGAACAGCTTAACTGGTGTGGAAATACTTAGAGACTAGTCAGACTGAGAAGGTTTTTATTGTGAAAGTACCCGACACTAGGGAGCGACCCCAGGTCCCCTGAAGTACCCTTCCACACCCTCTCATCCCAAGGTTCGCATTTGAACCTCCTCTAATGTATCCTCGATTTCTATAATCCGTCCCCAGGCAATATCACATCTCATTTCTCTTTAATGATTCATGATGCACGAACTACTCGCATATTTAATTGGTTAAGACTTTTAGAAACTCAATTATTAAATACCATAAAGGTTCACAAATCATCTCAATAATAAACTGTACATTCCCATAAGTTCTTCTTTGAACTTCTGTTATACATAAACAAAATTTAGTACAGCCTTCAAATTCAGATCTCACCAAAATTGAGTTTCCAAGCCTTAAATATCTCAAAACTATCTCTTTAAAAACTTCACATATTTACATAATCTTTCCCAATTTAAATCTTAACTAGATTAAGTTTAGAAATCTCGACTATAACAAATATCCTTTAGTTATTTTGTTGGGGAAAACCAAAATAAATTTACTTTAAATTTCTGATTTCTAAAAGAAAATAATTTTTGAAATCATTAACTAAGAATACTTAAAACTATAAAAAAAATTATTTAATTCAAGAATTAATTATCCCAACCTCTAATTTTCATAAAATAGCTTCTTTCTAATACTAGATTTTATTCTAGAGATTAAAAATAAAGTTAATAAAAATTATTTCTAAGAATAAATAAAAGACTAAAATAATTATAAAATACTTTCTCTTAGAATAAAACTTTAAAGAGTAAGGTAAGAAAATTCTTACTGAGTTTTAATTTTCCGTCATGCTTGCTATATGCTCAAACTCATATCACAAGATCATCAATCATAGTCAAATATTATCAATCATAATCAAAAAATGTCAATCATAATCAAATAATGTCGATCAAAATTAAATATAATCAATAATAATCAAATACTAATAATTATAATCAAATAAAATAATATAATTCAAATTTTAATGGTTATTTAAATTAATAAGATTAATTTTAAGTCTTTATAGTCAATTCCTCGCATAGGTCTATGTAGGTCCATATAGTCCAATCCTCGCATAGGTATATAGTTCAGTCCATACAGGTCATAATAGTCCAAGTCCTTGCATAGGTTTAGTCCAGTTCGCATAGGTTATCCAAGTATTTGCATAGGTATTCAGATCAAGTTACACAAGATACTCAATTTAAAATTTATAATGAATTTTTAAGTTAAATAGTTATTATTTTAAAATAATAATATTATTAAATTTTAAAAGAGTAGGGGACTCCTCTCATTATTCTTATGTATTTTCATATTATATTCCTATCTCACTCCCCTTTACCTCTTGTATCTTGATTCGTTATGGAAAGTCTGTGCGCGGCTCGTCTCCGAGTTCTTAGAATTTTAGCAGAACCTTCTTCTAAAAATTTTATTTCTCTCTCTTACTTCCACCACTATCTCACTAGCACTACTATATTAAGAAAACTTAATCTGAAATTGTGAATTCTAAAGAAGAATTCCTTCGGTGTTTATAGGAAGGAAAATTACTATGCATTCTATTATTTTAATATAAAAATACTGTGCATTTTTTGAAATTTAAATCCTCGTTACTGTGCACCTTTTAAAAATTTCATACATGCACAGTGTTTTTCATAGTAAATGTCGGCTAAATTATTAAGCCAAATAGTAACCTTTCACTCGGTATATTTTAAATATTCAAAATTAGTCCTTTTTGAAATTTAGGAATATTATATCCGTTCTCACTAATTTTATGATAAGTAATAGAAAGTTTAAATTTTAAAAATCTAAAATTTTCTGTTAATAAAAATTTATTAATACGTTTCCAATTTTTTAACGATTGAAAAAAATCAAGATTTTTCTCAAACCGATCATTTTTAGATAAATCTACTTGAAATGGATTTTAGAAAATTTTCTTATAATTTTAAATTCACTTTCTTATAAATATTTTTAATTTTAAGTAACTTTATATGAATTTAAAATTATTTAAAATATATTATTTTATTAAAATTTTTCGAAAATTTTTCAAAAAATTCCAGAAAATTATAAATATTATGTGGATCAAAAAGTTCTAAAGAACCATAGTCTAATTCCTTCAAAATTTTATTTTAAAATTCTAATAAGAGTTAAATCATAAATATGTAAAAACATAAATATAAAAACATAAAATAAAAGTTGTAAATATATTTAAAATTATTAATACAATTTCATTAATCAATGAATACTAATTAAGTCATTTTAAAATTCTCATTCAAAATACATAACTATTTTTATTTTATTATTATTATTTTAAAAAACAAATAATTAAATATAAATACCAAAATTTCATTAAAAATGATAATAATAAACTAACTAATAGTAATTATTTCTTATTAAAGATATATGAATATCTATTTTCTATTTGTGTTAAAAATGGGATGTTACATATTTACTATGTCCCATGCCTTAAAAAGGTCAAGAATGACCTTAAATACAGGATAATATCTGTGCAATTTTAATTCAACAAATACATAGAAATATAGAATTGAATTATATATGCTACCTATATTGTTGTTACCACCTACTATTATAGTTGAACTAAGCTGAGTTAGAAAATTGAGAAGAATGTTGTAAGATGGGTAGGTAGCTGACACCTCCTGATTGACATGATTTATTTATTTTTTAAAAGTATTTTATGTATATATTTGTCTATGAAATTAATTAATATTATCTTTATATTTTCAAGTACATATTAAAATTAAAAATTGAAACCAATGGGACAGATGGTTGGTTCTAGGGGTGTTTAACATTTAATTCGGATTGAACAAAACCGCTTGACAGATCTAAAATAACTGAAAAATTGATCAGACACAAATCATAAAAATCGAGCTCAACCGAACTAAAATTTTTAATATATTACTTCTATATTTATATTATCTTACTAAATCACATATATTGATTAAGCTTAAAGTGAGACTTAAAAGACTTTAGATACTAATTTGTGTTTTTTTAATATGCCAAAATCGTTAAGGGTAGTGATTATATTTTTGAAGTAGTCATTCTTTATTTAATTAGGTTGGAAATATATGTCTTATACTTGATTTTACAAAAAGTATAATTAATTTAAAACCAAACAAATCGATCTAATCAGATGCTGTGACGTCCCGTGTAGTAATTTTCCGAATAAATTTTTTTTTTGCGTTTTAAAAATCATTTTTTTAAATTTGTAATAAGTCATGTAAAAGTTGATAAACGCGGATTATTATCATACATACTAGTCGTGGATAATCAAAGTCATGAAATATTTATATAGCGGAAACGATTTAGAAAAATACAGTACATGAAACATTATATTATTACAACCCATCAAGATTAAAATAAAGTCAAATTCCAAGCAATAATTCACGTAAACTCCATTCATGGCATCACTCTTCATTCTGTGTAGCATTCACTGTAAAAATTAATGTAAGAGTGAGACAGAATATAGAATAAATGTAAAATAAATAAAATTGCATAAAAACACAACCAACAAGGCATAATGATATGATGAATATGCCAAACAAGTTCATTTATAAATCTTTAATTAGTCACATGATGTCATGCTGGATCCATTTGGTTTGGTGGGAATACTGCAGTAAAAAGTCTCATAAAGACTCCAGTAGGAATTAGCATAACCATGAATCCCTACACCTTCATGGCTCCTGTGAAAATAAGTGCACAAGTAGGAATTAGCATAACCATGAATCCCTACACTTTCATGGCTCCTGTAGAAATAAGTATACCAGTAGGAATTTACACAACCATGGATCCCTACACTTCCATGGTTCTTGTGAAAATAGGGCTTAAACTCATCATAGAGTAACCCCCCACCAGGGTAGGCAATCATGGAACCCCTAAATTCCATGGTGCGTCCAAATGCTTATGATGCATGAATGCCTTTAATTCTCTTTATCATTTAACATACCATGATATATCAATTTCCAAAACCACTTGGAAAACCACAAGTCCTAAAAGGACACATCATATATAATAATTTTCAGAATCATGGATTTACTGTTTCAACCACATATATCAATAACCGTAAGGCATTCATGTATATATATTAATTTAGTCATTCATAATTATTCACCACCAAAATACACAAACTGAATGATGCTCATTAGACACTCATAAACATTCATAATATTTCATAATCACTCAACAATTCAATAATAATTTGTTACCCATAGGGAAAATATCATTTTTATCCATAATAACCATTATAAGCAAATTTCAGCATTTCCAACAGCAACATACGTTAGTAAAACAGTCATAACATGAGCAAATCAAATCCTTTTCATGTGATTCCACTTTCTATAGCTCAATAACATAAATATCTACAACTTTCATGAAGACCATAAATTCAAATTCTAAACAGAAACATCACTTATTCACAGAATACAAAACTGCCTCAAAGAGGATTTTTAAAACGTACACAGGTTAGTATTTTCAACGTTTCTGGAGCTACAAAAACAATTTTGGCATGAAACCAGTTCTAAATTATTCTTAACACAAATATCTACAACTTTCATGAAGGCACCAACCACTAATTCTCACCACAAAATTCCCAGTTTTAAAAATAAGATTCGGATTTCATAGTTAACAGATTTTCAGTTTGAGCATACTTTAGTATTTTAGGTATAACGAGAGCTAAAGACATCCTTTTAACTTGAAACCACTTTCTATAGATCCATAACATAAATATCTACAACTTTAATGAAGACATCATAGTCTAAAAATGTATGTATAATTCCCAGAATATTAATATATGCACAAAACATAAGACAAGTATTTCAATCGGACATGTTGTAGTATTTTGGCTATAACTCATGTTATACATATCATTTCATTGTTAACAGATTTTTAGTTTGAGCATACTTCAGTATTTTAGGCATAACTAGAGCTACAAACATCCTTTTAACTTGAAACCACTTTCTATAGATCCATAACATAAATATATACAACTTTCATGAAGACATCAAGGTCTAAAAACGTATGTATAATTCCCAGAATATTCGTATATGCACAAAACACAAGATAAGTATTTCAATCGGACATGCTGTAGTATTTTGATCATAACGTATGCTATACATATCCAATTCAGTCGGTTCAGGTCTCAAAATTCTCATAACAAGAAGATCTACAACTTTGATGAAGACACCAATCACTAATTCTCACCACAAAGTTCCCAGTTTTAAAAAATAAAATACGTATCTCAAGTTAACAGATTTACAGCTTGGACATACTTCAGTATTTTAGGCATAACTCGAGCTACAAAAATCATTTTGACTTGAAACCACTTTATACAGATCCATAACACAAATATCTACAACTTTCATGAAGATATCAAAGGCTTATTATGCATGTATAAGTCCCAGAATTTTAATATATATACAAAACATAGGATAAATATTCCACTCGGACATGCTGTAGTATTTTGGCTATAACTTTTGCTATACATATTAAAATTAATTGATTCAGGTCTCAAAATTCAGATAACAAAAAGATCTACAACGTTTATGAAGAAGTTAGAATCAAAATCACACGTTTTCAATCTCAAAACGGAGTAACAAGATACGAAAATAAAACTGGAATCCTAGGACAGCATACAATTCTACCCATTTCATAGTTATTCACAACCCTGTCCCCTCTTACCTTGATGGAGGATCCTAGAGTGGTTGAAAATGTTCTCTTATTGTCCTAGCTTCAGATCAAGGGTGACTTTGATGGAGAAAATGAAAGGAAATGAGAGAGAGACTTCACTAACTTTAGCTTGTTCTAAGAATTCAGACTTGGGAACAAGATGTAGTGTTGATTTAATGATGCAAATGACAAGTGGGGGACAAGCTTTTTATAATGGGATTGTAGTGGGATGTTAGGTACATTATTATGGTGATAATAGAGGTTTTAGGTAAGAAAAATGAGCTGTATTGTTGACCATTTCTGCAGCCTACATAATGGAGCTTGTATGATTGAAGTAAACAACAAATCTAACACTGTTTTAGCATTTTGGGCATATCTCTCTCATATCTTAATGGATTTTAATAAATGTGGTCTTGTTGAAAAGCTAAGACAACGTGGAACAACTTTGTAGTTTATCACTTTTTCAGATTCGGACTTTAACTAGGAGTTAAAATATGTATAAGATGATATGATTGAAGTAAAATACCAATTCTGATACTGTTTTGGTATTTTGGGTATATCTCTCTCATATCTTAATGGATTTTAACAAATTTGGTCTTGTTAGAAAGCTAAGACAATGAGGAACAACTTTGTAGTTGATCATATTTCTAAATTCAGAGTCTAACTAATAATTAAAATGTATACAAGATGACGCAATTTGAGTAGAGTATGTGGTAATTTGATGAGAGGAATTGGAAAAACCAAAGGAATTAATAACTAAGGAAATAGGTAATAAGTTACTTGATTAACTTTTACCTAAGGTATAAAGTTAAAATTATTTACCATGGTAAAAGGTTAAATTGAAGATGTTGTCCTAACCAAAAATTTATGTTGAAAGTTGAGATAAAATGGATAATATCATTCATGGTCTAAATCAAAATGATTATACATGAGAATAAAATTTTTAGGATGTTACAGATGTCATCATACATTCCAATTGAACCGAAGTGCAACTTAATAATATGATCAGATTAGGTGATATTTTATCAACAAAAAACAACGAATTGATCTGAACTGTGAACACCCCTAGTTGGTTCAAGTTGTACCTATATGTTTGACTCTCCTTTAGTAATGTTTCAGGTTTGAGCCACGTGGATGGAAAATATCTCTGCTATGAGAGTTGCCTCAACATGATATAAATGTTTCTAACTCGAACATGATTGTTTCTGAATAAGGATATAATTGGTTAAACATTTATATATATATATATATATATATATATAACAAATGAAAAATAATCATCTTTTGTTTTTGTAATACAATTTAAAAAGTTATTGTGGATTTCAAATTAATATAAGTAAAATTATATAATTTCTAACATCATTAAATATTAGTTTAAGAAAAATCTTCTTCTTAAAGATGGATAAATTTTAAAAAATTAAATGAAATATTTGACCATAAAAATTTAAGCAAATAAATTAAATATTTAACAACATTAAAGAAAATTAATGATAATATTTAACCAATATTGTTAATAAATAAAATTTTCCTTTCATGTAGCACCGGAATATATATATATATATATATATATATATATATATATATATATATATAACAAATACATGTAACAATAATAATTTTATTGTCGGTCTAGCTAGAATTGTCAAAATAGGTTATCTAATTTGCCTTGTTGTAAGTTTTGGGCTATGATTTTAGGGCTCAGGCCTAACCCGCACGGGCTACCTATTTGGGCGACTTTTTCAAGCTTATACAAGCTTTTGGTTTCCACGCATTATTTTTTTATATTAAAAATTAAGAAAAATATAACCTATAAAATTATACCAAAATATGGAGAGTAAATTTCTTTTCATGTTAGTAAAAAAATTATGGTCGAACTACTTGCGGCAGGCAAAAGTCCACCCAAGTAGGAATGGAAATAGGTAAGGTCGTTCATCGGAGGTCGTTCGTCGGGGGCTCGTGGTCCAACCTGTTTAAAGCCTATATAGGTCAACCTTGTCGAGCTAGAAGCCCAGACCCATACTTTTAGAAAGACATTTTTAAGTAAACGAGTCAGACCATAGGCTTTCTAATAAGCCTTTGAAGCCCAACAGGTCGGCTCATCTAATTGACCTAACTACTAATTATTTATATATATGTATACATTTATACATAGAAATAATAAATATATATTACATATTTACATAATGTAAATTAATATTACAATTATAATAACTTTTTAATAATATAAAATTTTATTTTATAAGTTATATTTGTCTTGTTGAATTTAGAATTAAATGCATTTGGCTTATTTATATTGATAGACTCATTTATAATGATAAATCAATTTACAGTGATACGTAGTTTGATTGGCCTTTTAGGTGGCTGTTAACTTTTTGCAAACTAATTGTAAACAGGTCATTTAAATAGGTTTTTAAATGAACCATTTAAGCTTGGTCCACGACTTAACAATTAGAAGAAAGTCAGACTTAGACCTGTCAAAGTTTAGTCTGACCTAAACCATTTCCATCCCTACTTCCAAATACAAACTTTTTCATGTTAAACTTAAAAAGACCCAATTTTAATTTGGGCTATTTTTTAATAGTAGAGTTCATCTGTTTTATAAATCTGATCCATTGTAGAGCTCAAAGTCTAGCTGGGTATTTGAGCAAATATAAGTATTGGTTTTAGTCTCTATCTTCGACTTGTGTATCTAATTAATGCAAAGAAGGTTGAAGATCGATAAGCATTTAATACACCTTGGCAATAATAGAGTTCGGTGTGTGTCTTGCAAATATATATACACATTAATTATATGCATAATGATGGATAAGTTTTATTTAATCAAATGTTGATTTAATGTATTGACTTCACTATTATACAAAGGGTGCGTGTATATAAATAATATTTTTAAATGCATCTCAAGTATCATGTTGGCATTAACAAATTTTTAAAAAATATTATACAAATATAGTTCTATATATTTCTTATTTCCTATATTTCCGTTATATTATTAATTGCTACTCTTGTTCCCATTTATAAGACAGAAAAATAATATTCTGGTAATCATATTTATAAGACTAAACTCCTTTATTCACGAACATTCAATGACTTTTTCTATGTTTATTCTTCTTTTAAAAAATGTTACTATTAAATTTAAAGTAAAATTTAAATTTAAATATGGATAAGCTTAGAATGTTACAAAGATTTTTTTATAAAAATTAGTGTATTATTATTTTTATAATATGAATATTTTGATGTGAATTGTCTTATAAATATAAATTAAAATAGTAAAAACTAGCATGTACATTAATTACACGAATACTTATAAATAAAAATATATAATTAGAAAATGTAAACGTATAAGTATTTTAAAAATATATTTGTTTAAGTTGTCAAATATCTTATTTTACTGACAATTAAATATAAATTTAGATATGAAAGTTCTAATCATTTAAATTTTAAATTTAAAAATAAAATATTAATTTAATTAATAGTTTGGTATTTAAATTGTATTTAAAAATACCTCATTATAATAATTTTAAAAATTAAACGATTTGAAAAAAATTAAGATGAAGAAAAAATTAAAGAAAAATTATTGATGTGATACAGAAGCTAACAGGTTAATGAGAAAAATGTGTGGCTGCAGAATAAACTTAAAACAAACGTGTTATACATTCTATTGTGTTGAAGAAATTCGTTTAAGCACCAATGATATTGGTTAAAAGTCCAAATTAACTAAAGGTATGACTATAAAAATGAGACCCAATAAAATAACATAAGATTTAAAGGATACTGTTTCACATATGTCATATAGGATAAGTTTTGATATAATCTTGAGAATGACCTAATAATGTTATTTTTATGAATGAAAATGTTAGTTTACAGAAAATATTTGAATTGATACAGTTTAGAAATTGACTTTGGCTTAAGTCTAGAATGAAATGTTTCTTTAGAGATTTTTTGGAATGGTATAATTTTATATATGGGTTAAGATATTAAGTATTATTTTTTGCTTATAAAAAATCTTAAATTAAGATATTAAATTCAACTCAATTCTAATAACTAATTTATATAAGATCAGAATTAATTTTGTCTTTATATACAATTAATTGACATTATTTCTAGTTAATAAAGAAGTTTCAACTAGATTTATGTATTATATAGCTAGAGGTAGAGAGTTCATAAAAATTAATAAATAGTTTTTTAATGCTATATTTAATTAATAATCTTTTTATAACAAATTGATTTTTGGCTAGATGTAAAGAATTTGTCCAATTGCTGGATCTTCAAACATGAACTCAACTTGTTTGAGTTTGACATTGCCGTAACTAATTAAAACTAGTAATTTCATTTAAATTTCGCGGTTAGACTAAGAATAGTGTAGCTATGGAATGCTATGCTATGCTATGATTAGCTTAAATAAATTAAAATGTTGAAGAGAATCTCATGTAATTGTCTTTTCAATCACAGCTTTTTAGCTGTTTGGTAATCAAAGTTAATATTAATCGAATATATTATTTAAAATTAAACAAATTAAAATTCCTAATTAGAAGCCATACAAATGTGTAGGCTCTTTTAGGCATAGTCAAGTTATAGCTTTATTTGATTTTTTCCTGAAGGTGTAGTCATTATGTTTGACTGTATAAGTTAAAAAAGCACGTTTTGGTTAGTGTGAACTTGTTTGCAAGTCAGAAAAAGAAGTATAAGCATACCCTTTTTGAAGCATATATAGAAAAATCCATTAATAATTACACTATCATGCTTCCTCTATCTCCTTCATATAACTCACTTGGATACAGTACAGGAAACATAAAGACGCAAATATTATGATATAAATCACCTCAATATTTCCCCATTTTGGTTTTTCAACTTTTGATTCCATTTTTCTTTTAAAACTATTTGATTTATTGATATTTGATTTTTAATTTCTAAACTATTTAATTTATCAATACATATGGTCCTCTTTTTATTTTTTTGTCTAATTTTTTTTTTTGCTTGCTTAAAGAGTCTTTATCAACTATTTTTTTTCATGGTATGTGTTTAGATTTTCTATTATTTAAAATAATGAATTTTTTTAGATACAAAAACTAGAAGGAAGGGATCCTTTCAGATGAAGGTTAAAGAAGAAAATTCTTCAAACTTGATTGAAGAGGTTGAAAAACATAAAAATTTGAACCTGACGGAAAAGGTTTGAAGATTATTTTTGTTATTTAATATTGAAGAAGTTTTTATTTTTTATTTTAAATTTTTTGGTGATTTTATTCAATATTGATGTTAAAAAATTATAAAAAAAGGTGTTATTGTTAGTTTTGTACATATTGAGAAAATTAAAAAAATGTTATTGGATTGTTCAATATGCTTTCATTCATACTCCTTATTTTTTTTATCAGCAGTTGTACTATTTTTTTTTTCACATGCTTTCCATCTTAAAAAATTGTATTGGTGTTTCTTTAATTTTTTTTTGTTTCCTATTTTTATTGCTATAGTCACTTATTTATGTGTTTTTATAGTTGAAATCTTTGTTACTACGTCATATGGATAGAAAAAACCCAATAGCTAAGATATTGTAGATCTAACACCTCACAATTTCATGAAGAGGAGAGGGGCATAGGAGGATCCTTATTATAAATTCATGTTATATCTATTACTTGATTAGATTCAATTGACAAATGCTTATTATTTGATTTGATATTTCCCAGAAGCCTTTATTATTATTCTTTTATGTTGATAGTTTTTAATACATTTACAATTTCTTAAATCATTTTTATTAGTCTTTAATTGATAGTCTTTAATACATTAAAGATTTTTGTAATTTTTCTAACCATTTTTAGTGTTGAGGTAGATATGAATTAAAATATTTTATAATTTATATTTAATATTTAATTAAATTAAATTGCCAATTGTTTGATACTTGATATTCTCAAAAGCCTTTTATTATTTTTCTGATATTGATATTCTTTAATTGATAGTCTTTAATACATTAAAGGCTTTTGTGATTTTCTAAGCCATTTTTTTATATCCAGTTAGGTATTAATTAAAGCCGTTTTTATTAGTCTTTAATTAATAGTCTTTAAAACATTAAAGTCATTTATGATTTCCTAAGTCATTTTTAGTGTAATGGGTAATCCTTACCGAAAAAAGCTGGTTGTTCTAAGGAGTTACCATGAATCTTGTTCCTTTTCACTCGTTGGAGCCTTTTCACTCGTTGGAGTGATTAACCCAAAAGGACAAGCTCTAATACCAATTAATGGTTCAGAGTCGGACTTAGAATGAGGGTTGAATAAGTCAAGGACTTCTTTTGGGGAATTTAAAAACTTTGTAAACACAAGTGACCAGACTTTTGTACTAGACTTTTAAGAGCAGGGAAAGAGAGAATGAACACAAAATTTATACTGATTCACTTCTAACTCAGAAGCTACATCTAGCCCCTTTAAACTTGAAGGATTTCTACTATTATAGAAAATACCTTTT
Organism: Clitoria ternatea; assembly: GCA_037962975.1. Lineage (NCBI taxonomy): Eukaryota > Viridiplantae > Streptophyta > Magnoliopsida > Fabales > Fabaceae > Clitoria > Clitoria ternatea. The sequence goes on from CM075669.1 coordinate 294,587,329, forward strand.
ACAATGTCAGCACTAGACTGTGCCACAAGTATTGTTGACTCCAGCCACTTTTGACTTAAACCCGAGTATTGTTTCAACAAACCACTCCTAACTCAATCGCAAGTATTCTTTCAAAAGCCTTTTCAGGTCACAGACTATTTCTCAGCAGAAACTAAAGACTAACAACACACCAGACTTTACACATACAAATTTGAATGAAGGATATGTGTAATGTCTCTAAGGACTTAGTGTATGACAAGATACAAGATATGAACAAATACACTAAGTAAGAAAGACAAAAACCAAGGTTTGCTAGAGGCAGAGAAACAAAGAAGGTCTTTGATTTAGAGACAAAAATTAAGAATGAAGAATAATGCTTTGTGAATTAATTACAAGGGTTTCTTCAAAGGTCTCAGTAGTTCTATTTTCAAATTTTGAATCTCTTCATATTTATAGTTCACACAAAGTGGCCATTTGGTAATTTAATGAAGAGACATAGCCGTTGTAAATTCATAAAAGAAGTTTAGCCTTTGTGAGCATCAGACCTTAAAGAGTGAGGAGAGGACGAAAGGTCTAGTATGAAGGAACATCAGAGCTTGCACTGAAATGATGTTCCTTATGATCTTGAGAATAAAAGACTTTCTGTTGGATTTCTTCTTTCAACTAAAACACGCGGAGCATATACGGTTGACCTTCTGCAAGTTTTTTGACACACAAGTTGATCTTCATCGGCTTTTTTGAACTGTGTAGAGTAGCTACATTGGTTTCTTCCTATGAGAGCTTTAGTTCCTGCACTGCCTTGTCTTCTTTTCTCTTTTGATGATAAAAAGTTCTTCTTGATGAGAGTTTGGTTCAAAGCATCATCAAAAATAGACTTTGATCTTTGTTTGATGTGAGCTTGAAGTAATGTTCTTGTTGCATCAAAAGTGTGGGGTCTGATTAATGAAACAAGTACATGTGCTAAGAACTTGACAATCCAAAAGTCTGGGTGAGCGCACTTGAATCATACTCTTCTTGACCATTATTCTAGGATCACACTTGTCCTGAATTACTTGCATGGCTCAAGGCAAACTTTTTAATTTGATGGACTTCCCATTTCATTTGTAATCTATGTACTTTAAGCTTGTATCCTGAAACACTTAATTGAACAAGTTGAATAACACATAGACAGACTTTATTTAATTTAAATATCTTGATTTGTGTTATTAACAAATCTTGAGGTTTGGTTAATAATGGTAAATAGTTTTCTTTTATAAACCAAACTTGGTTCCAATATATATATATATATATCAATGGTATTGTTTGCTTCAGTCATCATAAGTCTCACTAATTTATTGTCATAAAAGGTGTCTCAATGGTCTGGTCCAAGAGCATGAAGTGTTTATATACTACACTTAGACTTGACTTTTATGTGATTTGAAACTTGTGGGAGGAACATATAGGTTTCCAAAAAAAATATTCTTAATGAATATTGAGACAGTTTATCTCAGTATTTCACTTGTATCTATGAGTGTTCATCAAATCAGGTTTATCTGTTCAATAGGGCTGCCCTTAGGGGACAAGTGAGATAGGTACCCGTCCAGGGCCCATAACTAAATGGGACCAATTTTAAAAGTTATTATGTATACTCTACAAAAACAAAAAAATTTTCTTTAAACTAAGAGCCCTGAGGTGCATGTAAATAATGTTTATCTTGACACTTAATAGCTTGTTAGGGTTCAAGACGTGGCTTATTTAAGGTCTAGTGTGAATTGACTAGTTTAATAATAAGATTAGACTGACTTTTTAAAATGTCTATTTAATTTAAATAGCAGGTTTTGAGCTTTTGAAAAAAAAACTTTTTCAACATGTCGGGGTTCTTTTTTCAACTTTTGTATGATTTTATAAAATAAATGTTTAAATTTAAAATTAACTCATACAAAGTTTTAAATTAGGGTCAACTCCAGAATAATTTTTTAGGGATTTAGCCCTTGAAATACTTTTTTATTAAGATTGAGCTCTATCGTTGACTTTCTGTTAGTTAAGTATTAAGATGGCTAACAGTTTGTCACCTTAGCATCGACATGTGTAATTAATTTTTTTGCTTAAATATAAAATTAACCTATAAAAAGTTCAAATTAGGATCAATCCCCAAATTTTTTTTTAGAATTTATCCCTTAAATTTTTTTTTGGATTAAGCCATATTAACTTTCTGTCAATTAAGTATTGACTCGGCATTTACACATGTATTTATTTATTTTTTTAAAAAAATAGTCACTTTAACCCTTAATCATACTCTTCTTCTCACTATTTTCTATTACTTTATTTCATGTCGTCTCTATCTATCATGTTCTTCTTCTTTTTCTTATTCTCTTATTCATCTCTCTCTTTCCCCCTTTGCCTCATGGTCTGTTTTGGGACGCCACCGATGCAATGCAGGGGATGCAAATACAAGTTCGTTATGATGCCAAAACCAACCATCACCTTCTCCATTATGTGAATAGAAAATGACACGATTATCCCCCAAGTATCTATTTCAAGAATAATTAGCCTCCCTACACAACAAATTTTAAGCCACACCATATCTTTATATACTATGATCTCAAGGCCCATCCATATTTTTGATTTGTCTCACTCCAATTACTACTTTTTTTTTTATCCTCAGTATACTTGTGAATCAGCGTCCTTCCTTCACCCCCCATGCCAAAGACATCGCTACATTTTGCCCTTGTCTATAAACCTTCACCTCATTCACAATCTTCATGTTTTCTATCTCTATTAATTGTTTGTCTTTATTTTGAAGCCTTTTTTCTTTCCTCATTAAAATACACCCTCCTTCTCAAACTTTGCAAAAGTTGACATTTATTTTGTTTGCCTCTAATTCTTATTTAATCCAATTCCTTTTCCAGCCCTTTAGCATTATTTACATCCATGAATCTGACAAAATCAAATCTTTGCCCCACCTTATTCTTCCCATTTAGCATAAATACTTCCTACACTCCCTGATACTTTTGAAAGATCTTCCACATATCCTTTTTGTAACATCCTGACTATTAAAACTAATTTATTGTGTTGTCTAGAATTGATAAATAAATTAATTAGGTGTTATTGAGAATTAAATTAGATTAATTAGGAAAATTTAATTGGAAATAAAATTAATTAATTAATTAATTAATTAATTAAAGGTGATCAATTATGAAATTAGATTTAAATTAAACTATAAAGGTAAATTATTAGTTACCATAAAGCGAAAGAAAAAAGGTTAATTACTTAAGGTAAAGGTGAACTTTATCAAAGAAAATAGAAAAGAAATAGAAAAATATCCATTTTACCCCTTTGGTTAAAATGTAAAATTTTATTTCCTTTTCCCTACCTTTATCACGCACGCGAGAGAAAGAGAAAAAAGAAAGAAATGGAAAAGCTTCCATGGTCGTGAGGTAGTGCTGCCAATTGACGTCAAATTTCGTGTCAAAAGTTAAAATTGGCCGTATTTTTGGAATCGTAGTACTTAGATGAGTCAATTGGTAGTTTTAATTTCACATTCCTCCATTCTCTCTCTAAAATAAAAAATGGGGCTTTATAGGGTCTTTTTGTTTTTCACTCTCATGGCAGCTTCAAGCTTAGAAATGAAACTAGATGTGGTGGGTGTTGATTAATGACTAACGGGGTTTTGTTTCGGTGTCGTTAGATGACGAACCGAGAGTCAAAAGGTCATTAGGAGAAACGAGTCTTGAAGTAGAGGTTGAAATTTACAAAAGTAAGCTTAGGAACCTTTAAAATAGAATTTAAGTGGTTTCGATGGATTGAATTGTGGTTTAGAGGATTGGAATGTTAAACCCTTTTTGTAAACCTTTGATTTTAGATTCTTGATGTGCCTGGTGCTGTGAAGAAAAGCCTAGAAGTGCGGAAGTAAGGTAAGAGGTGTACTTGGTGTATGAATCAATGAAATTAATATTGACAGTAATTTCGATGTGCGGGGAAAGGGTATGATAGACTAAGAATATTAAATTTCATATAAATGTGTGTGTGTATATGATGTTAGACTTATATAATTAGATGATATTAATGAGTAATGAATTGGTTGATAATGTGGGTATAATCGAAATTATGATTGTAACATCCCTATGTTTTATATCCAGAATTATGAAGATTTAGTAATGTAAGGCTATTTTGTGATGTAAAAATGAATATAAGAGGGAATTTTTTATTTATGCTGCGCGTGCCCATCTAACACGTAGTGTCAGGGTGAAAATTTAGACCTGACGTGTAGCGTCCGAGTGACGCATAGTGTCCGGGTGACGCGTAGCGTCAGCGTCGCTGGCAGGATAAAGACCTTTCAATGATAGCCCATAAAGCAGAAGCTAAAAAACAGCATAGAGCTTCCTTCTTTCCCTTTTCTTCTTCTGAATTCAATCAAGGCTAAAATTAAAAGTGATATTCGAAATTGATTACGGATTAGAGGTGAGAAACTTAAGGTAAACATGTGGGATCTTTCAATTTTAAATTCCATGAAGATTTCCTATCTTTGCCTATTTCTTGGAAAAAAAAGAGCCTTAAATTGTAGGATTCTAAACTGGTTAAAGGGTTCCTTATGGTATTTAAGAGAAGAATTATGTGACAAATTTGAGTTCCATTTTGTATAGGTTGCGAACGGGCCGTTGCAAGCTTAACGGAAAAAGGGGGTTTCTCGGAGAACTTGTCGGTTTCAGAGTGGTAAGCTTCTAAAGCTTCAAAGAGTAACTTCCAAGTATTCTCCTAAATTAGATTAAGGTTTTAACGGTCAAATCCTTAAACCTCTTTGTAATTCTTGCCTTTTAGTGGTTGCGGCGCATCTATCTTTGTGATTGAGTTAAAAGGCGTCGAAAGTGAGGTAAGGGGAGTATTGTAGTGTATACTTGTTTAAGATTATATGATTTTATATTTGAAAGAAATCTGTGAAATTACATGAATAATATATATATATATATATATATATATATATATGAGAATATGTGGTTTAGGATATGTTTATGGCCATATGATGTATTTGACGATTATGATTGATGGAAGGATAATAAGTGTCATCTGTATAATGAATAGGGCGATAATTAATGTATAAATTATGTCTAGAATGGTGCATGATAGAGGGTAATAAAAGAATAAAATATATGTGATGCAGATAACTTGAAATTATGTTTGACTATGTGAATGTTATGGAATTTAAAGGAGATGGCTTTTATGCCAAGAAATGACATTTGTACCGATAATTATATATTAATTGATGTGATTAATGGTTACATGATGTATATGCATGATATGTAATATTGACAGTCATTCGGTATGTATTACGTAGTGGTCCAGGTAGAGACCCAGTGGTTGAGGTGGGGAGCCTGTGTGTGTGGCTCGGTGAACCAGGTAGAGTTCACAGATGTCGGTGTGACTCCTAGTTGGTGGCTGCTCCGTTAGTATCCAGATACTAGTCTATGTATATGTATATGAATTGACCATGAGAGTCAGTTGTGGCTGTTGTACCCTTGTTATTGTTTTGTGAAATATTCATTATGAAAAATAGAATAGAATGAATCATGATGATTATGAGGAATTAATGAATACTTTGATGTTGTAAGAGGAAATATGAATGGATCGATAACCAATGAAGGAGAATAGGATTATCCATGTGATATCAACTCTGTTTAAATCAATTGTAATGTTTTGAATACTAAATACTCACCCTTGTATTACTTTTACAGTGAATGAACAAAGGGATGTTACGGATGCTACGAAAACCAGTGCAAAGTGAGCAAGGATCAATGCTAGGAGAATTTGGGATATGTGTATTGTATGTAGATATATCACCCGATAGATCTGAAGTGGTATATGTTGTTTAAATTTGTTTGTGATGACTAGTATGGAGAGGGTAACTAATGGCACTGAGCCATTAGTACATATATATATATATATATATATACATCTGTATCTATATGGATGTGTGTACATATACGTAGTATGATATGTTTACGATATAGATGACGAGAGAATGATATGACATTGAGCCATTAGAGAATTCTACATGCATAATGACCAGGTTCTGTTTTGAATGGATATAATTATGGCACAGAGCCATAATAGATAAAATCATGCATTATGGGCAGGGTCTGTTGAAATGTATAGTTGAATAGTATTGTGTATGTTTAGTATGATGAGGGGGTAACATAATGGAATATTGTGCTAAAGATTTTGATAGGTTAAAGTATTTTGCCTTTAGTCAGAAATATGAATTTGCGGAACGAATTAGGTGAGTTTGAAATTTGGTGGGTTTCCAGACCTCCGAAAGGTACCAATAGGCTCTCTTGAACATTTAGGAGCTGTGTGTATTGGCCCTGGGCTAATTAGAATCCATTTAGCGTATTTGGTGTAAAGGATTTGCATAAAAATATGTTTAAACTGTGTTTTGCACATAATTCACGTATATGTTGGAATTTTGACGAACGGATGGTGTCAATAGTTTTAGATTAGGAAAACATGTGGCCCGTAAAGTTTCGTGGCAATTGGACCTGAAATGGGCTAATTAGATAAGATAGAAGTTGGCCAAAATGCCTAAACTATGTGACAACTTCAGGTGTTGTCACTGATAAGCTCACGTGTAGCGTCAGCCGGGCGCGTAGCGCCAGAGCTGCGAGTTGAGGCTCACGCGTAGCGTGGGGCTGGTGCGCAGTGTCAAGCTGTGACATCCTGAAAATAGGGGTCAATTTTTCGCAAATTAATTAGAAAATAGTCTGGATCTAAAATAAATATACTCCCATATATGAAGATATGAGAGCTGATCCCATGACCAAGGACAAAAGGGAAGGAAGGCAAAGGCAAATAAAATCTTTCACAGCGGAAACAACAACGCCTGAGCGATCCCACAAACAGCGTGCACTCGCTCAAGCGAGATCCAAACCCGCTTGAGCGAGACCGACCAACTCGCTCGGGCGAACCACCATTCGCTTAAGCGAAACCGACCGCAAGCCTTCCAACATCACACACTCGCTGAAGCGAGAAGCCATACTCGGCAAATAATAATAATCTCACTCGGGATCAAGACATCCATTTACTCGGTAATGACTTAGTCCACTCGGTATAAGGAAATTCCAAACACTCGGGAACTACCCCAACAATCATACACCCCATAACTTAGTCGTTAAATTTATACACCCAAGCACACACACAATCCACTCAGTAACTGAAGGTTATCCCACTCGGATTCCATAAACCCTCACTCGGAATATCTTCCAACCCAACACCACTCGGTATAATTCAACCTCGAGTCACTCGGTAAACATCAACCATTAGCACTCGGCATAACAGAACTCCCTTACTCAGAGAGTACATAGGCTTCCTCTCAGCCATAAATCACTCGGTTTAATCATTCATAACCAACTCATCATCAGAGTGGTATTCCACTCGGTAACTAATATCATTGCCGACCAATACTCATTCGGCCACACACTCGACATTCATGCCTATTCTTACTCGGGTAATCCCTTAACCATTAATTACTCAGATATAGTCTACAAAATCAATTCCACTCGGAATGATCCAAACTCCTCAACACTCAGAGGAATTACCCAAGTAATTCACTCGGACATATGAAATACTTAACCACTCAGGGAAACCAATAAGTCAAGTCCCACTCGGACTCATCCCATACTTAGCCACTCAAATTACATATTACCCTATTCACTCGGAATAGGTCCCCATATTCACTCGGGATACATTCATAATTCATATACTTAGAATATAATCAATCTGAGTCATTACAACAACACTCCTCTTGGAAGAGGATCACTCGGATTTCCACTCGGATTACTCGAATCATTCCCCACTCGGGGTTCACCATATATTCTTCACTCGGAATCCACAAGAGCCATTATCACACAGTAAGAGGCTCACACATGAGTTACACTCGGATATGGAGTCCTATACATAAGACTCACTCGGAAAAGCAACTAAGCCACATATATTCCACTCAGGATTCATCAACTTAGAGATATTCATACATCGTCAATTCCTAGTCGGTAGGAAGCATCAAATCAACATAAATCCCTTGTATAGATATATTCTCTAATTCCAAATCCGACCACTATTACAGCAATACACTACCACCGATTCATAACCATGTTATCAACATAACATATATGTATATACACACGCATACACTCAGATTCTTATCTTTATACTTTTCATTCACCAACACATTCAATCGGTATGCATATAATACCATCACTCGAAGTATATATATATATATATATATATATATATATATATATTAACATACACTCAGATCCCAAAACATATAATTCATATTCATGATTATGTTCATCCACTCGGATTCTATACATACATATTTGTACACGTTATACAACATTAATATTATGAGCCGGCCAAGGCTTTAGTACATCAAACGTACACGGGATATAACATTATTCATACAGCCTCATCATAAATACCCATCACTCGGGTTTAAGGCCATCATAACATGCCAAACCGACCTGCAAACACTGAAAAATGGTGTAGGGGTGAGCATTACATATTAAATGACTGATATTGGCTCGGATTAATCATAGAATCCACAACATGCCATAGTACACAACATCAATCAACATATAAGCACTGCCATTCAACATGAACAATCACAAGCATCTTCCGATCGGGATTTCACCAATTTCACTTGGCTATAAAGCTCAATTCACTCAGTACAAGTACACTGGCTCACTCGGATATCACTCACCGATCCACTCGGATTTCACTCACTCCGAGCCCTGCTCAAGGAGTGTGCCTGAGCCCAGCTTCAGGACTTAACCATATTCCATATAATGTCATCTGATTGCCGATCGGTAAATAAACATTCAACGCATTCTAGTGGCAAATCGGATGCATACGGTTTCATTCACTCGGCGTCCAATGCCAATGCACTCGGGCACTGCCTGAATCCAATCCGGGTCTTTCATCACACTCAATATTAGGACCCCGTCCTCTTCACTCGGGATAATACCCTCGTGGCACCCCGCAAGGTGTTCATATTCAGTAACACAATAACACGTATGCTTATAAATTCAACTCATATTCATTCGATTGCCCACTCGGAAGTCTGCGTTCAACATCATGTGCACTCGGCAATTCAACGACAATCAGATGACTCGGCTTATACCACATCCACTCGGCAATCCTATGCCATCCACTCGGCAATCACTATGCCGTTCACTCGGATTATCATCTATTCACAAGCCTCATAGGCTGTTTCATGGGATACACTCGGACTCAGCATTTTCTAAGCCTCACACCATTCTATATGAAATTTCCACTCGGAAATTAACTCTATTAATCATCCCATGCCAATATTTCACTTAGCATTCATCATCACAGTCTCCATTCATTCATTTATCACACACAAATTCAATAACAAACATCACATGCCCTTTTGAATACATAATTACATACGGGGACTCATGAATGGCCATACAATGCACTCAGCATACATAATACAAGCACATGCATCTCATGTATTAACTCACATCATCACAAATATCATCATACATCTCTTGGACAGATAAACATGTACCATGCAACAATAAATAATCATACATCCGGGTTCAACTCAACAACAGCACACAATACACATCAAACACAACATAATGCAATCATGCCACCCGAAAATCCGTCCATAAGCCATGCATTTGAGATGCAAAGCCCCCCTTACCTGGATGAAGCTTCCAGGAGTCACATGGCCACTCGGTCCAGCCACAGCAGCACTCCGCTCGGCATTCCAATCGTGGGAAGAGCCAACATGGCTCCCAGTCGCCCCAGCACACGTTCTCAGCCTTGGAGAACCAGCCACTGCTTCCTCTCGAAGCAGATCAGCTACCAAGCACACCATGCCAAGCTTCCAAGGCACCACAGACCTCACTCGGCCCAGTAGAGGTCCTAAACGCTATCTCCACTCAAGCCTTCAAGCCATCGAGTCAGTGGAGAAACCTCCCAGCACAACATGAAGCTGTTCCATACTTCCCACAATACCGTGAGATAGTCCTCACCATCAGTGGAGGACAACCAAGCTTCCATGCACCATCTAGGCCTTCCTCTTCGCAACAGCAGCACAACACGGCCTCAACAACAGTAAGCCACTCTTCTCAAACGAGGCACCCACACAACTGCTGCAGGCTCCCAACCGAGCCCCATCTAACCCAGCATATGGAGGAACAAGAAGAGGAAGAAGAAGCACCAAAACAGCAAGGTGCAACCCAGCTTACACACACAGCCACAAGCTGTTTCACTCACCAAGCTGTTCCTTACACAACAACACTCTTCCACTCGGTTCTACACCAAGCATGAGTGGAAGAAGAAGATGAAGGAGAAGAGGAAGATGAAGCAGAAGCTTTAATGAACTCTAGAGAGAAGGAGGAGCATTTCTCTCACTCATAAGAACATACTCCAAGCAAAATGGAGAGGATGAGGAGAGAAAACGTGAAGCTGAAGACTTATCTCCATGCAGCCAGCGTCTGCTCCCATTTCAATCAACATTCCATCCTCATTAATGCAATCCCATCTGCATTTAATGCAAACTCTCTCAGCAATGATTACTCCCATCCAACTAAGCATTCAGCCAACAACGTGGGGACCACGCAAAAAAGGAAAAAGAGAGGACCAAAGCTTCTCTCATAAGCCACCAAGGCATAATATTATTATTATTATTATTACCCTCTTAGTGACCTTCGCATAGGGTCCCAGCATCAGACCCCACACCACTCGCTCAAGTATCCCAGGCTCGCTTGAGCGACCAACACTCAGAATCCACACCCTCTCTCGCTCGCTTAAGCGCGACAACATTAGCTTGAGCGAGATTCGTCCAGAATCCCTCTTCTGCTCGCTTCACACTTAACTCGCTTGAGCGAGTAGCCCATTCGCCTGGGCGAGATCGGGCCAGAGACCCTAAAACCAACACAAAAGATTATCGCTTGATCGAGAATCCCTCTCGCTTGGGTGAGAATATCAAAACCTGGGCAGAACATAAGTCCCCAATAACCATACATGCCAAAATCCATCCAAAGCCAATTAACTCACTTCTATACTTCATATGCCTTATAATAATTATTTAATACTTGTATCCAATGTTCATACACAACAATTCCCATTCTAAGTCATTTACCACATTGTTCACCTTCATAAAAATTTGGGATGTTACACTCTCCCCACCTTTTAAGGAATTTCGTCCTCGAAATTAAATCAGGAATCTGACACAACAAACCACTCGGTATTTACTACACGCTACACAAAATAGTTCACATACCAATGCCTTCCAAGCATTCACAGATTGGCCCACTCGGTATTCCGAGACATCATACACCCAACACCTTCCCATTTGGAAGTGTCTCAGTTCACTCGGAATATTACAACAATTCGACTCAGTACCACTCTTATCTTTGCTCGGAGCAGTCCAATAGACTCAAGCCATCCCCATAAGCAGCTACAGTCTCACTTACCTGACTTATGAATTACTGCATCCAACTCATAGGATGATGTCTCATTCCTATAGGGTCACAACAATTGCATAAAGTCAATGCAAAATGTACACTGCCACAATACCTATGGCATGGAGAGTCTCTCGGAACAACATCCTCACATCCTATTTCACTCAATCCGACCAAAATTCACTCAACTATCACCAATCTATATGAAAATAATGGCAATTTCTAAAATTCTATAAGCAACACTTCTGAATTACATTCATCATTAAGCACCAACAAGGGTATATTACTTAACAACAGTCAGCAATTATCACTCAACATCACTATAAAATGACATACTAACAGCATAGTTCTGACCCATACAAGGCATGAAAACACTCGGTTTCCAGTCCAAACCGAACCAATACTCCTCTTTAAGTCTTATCCATCACAAATTATTGGCCAAACAACCTAATATTCCTTAATATCACCATTCATTACAGGCCACGACTCGGATTTAAACTCATGAATTCACTACTCATACTATGACATACAGATTCGGGTCATCATTCAATCAACAATTCACTCGGTTGTCAACCATAAAACCGAGACACTACTCAAACTAATCACGTACCAGGGTTTAAAATCAATCGGCTATCACACGCCCAGATTTATAACCTATCAGTCATTTGTTTCATTAATCATCACTGGCCAACAATTAATTTGAGCCTAAATGATTTATCAAAAAAAAAAATTTTATGATAAACAGCTCGGTTTACAATATGATTTTCACTTATAGTAATAGCCTCTACATTGACGAATCTTCTCACTGAGTAGCAACACAGTCTATCATTCGGACATACAATCTTCATAATATTATTAATATTATCACTATACTCAGCACCAAGGTGTACGCGAATTTCAACATTACAGTTCACTATCCACCTGGTTATATAAGATCACATTAAATCCAGTCAGTTTTCTACACCTTATAGGTCACATTTTGATCAATGCTTCACTCGGTTTCTTCAACCAATTCCCTAGCCAACAGGGTCACATGCCTAGTGGCCATCATCAACTAATCTATTTACTCGGTCTTCACACACCAAACCGAGACACAAGATCAATTTAACACATGCCTGATTTCACATTTATACATTCATGATCATATTCAAATTCTTAAACTAGGAATCTGCCATCAAGCAATCTTCATCATATATATATATATATATATATGTATAAATATTCATCATGCAGAGTTCCCATGCCAAGGGTATAAATCATCCTTTAAGAAATGGCACGATCAAACATCCATAATTCGAATTCAACCCACTAGGGAATTCTTCCACTACTATTCTCTTAATTAACTCAAATATGAGTCCCAATCCATCAAATAAACATGACTCAGCCATGAACCATTAGCATGGCATACACAAGAGTCCTAACCAGTTAATCCAACCTCACAAGTATAAGGGCCACAACATAAGAATCCCTCTTCTGCTCGCTTCACACTTAACTCGCTTGAGCAAGTAGCCCATTCGCCTGGGCGAGATCGGGCCAGAGACCCTAAAACCAACACAAAAGATTATCGCTTGATCGAGAATCCCTCTCGCTCGGGTGAGAATATCAAAACCTGGGCAGAACATAAGTCCCCAATAACCATACATGCCAAAATCCATCCAAAGCCAATTAACTCACTTCTATACTTCATATGCCTTATAATAATTATTTAATACTTGTATCCAATGTTCATACACAACAATTCCCATTCTAAGTCATTTACCACATTGTTCACCTTCATAAAAATTTGGGATGTTACACAAGCCCCTGTTTTAGGTTTTTAATTTACTCCTTTTTAAATGGTTTTATGGTTTAAGTTAGCTAACTATAATCCATAACCTAGTGATTTAAAATAAAAATAGAAATTTCTTGAAAATTTGAATTTAATTAAATTATGCACTCATGGAAAAATTTATTACAAAAATAAATTGGGCAAAAATAAATTTAAAATAACACTAGATGTCACAATATGTGACATCCTAGCACTGTTGATGACGGGGAGTGATCGTCGGTGCATGGACACAGACAAAACACGGCTCCTGGCAGGCTTCTAGCGGGGAATGTGACATTTCAGACACTGTTGAGGTCGGGGAGTGATCGTCGGTGCATAGGCACGAACAAGGAGCGGCTCCTAGCAGGATTCCAGTGGGAGGGACACATGAACGAACCGAATACATACCAGAATGAGAGGGATCCAAAGAATGTATTGGTATGAGACTATACAGTCCAGGATAGCTTAAAGGAATGAATTCGTACTACCTATACCAACAAATGCATTAGCCTTTTCGGTGGCTTATCACTTAAGGACTCTAAAGTTAAGCGTGCTTAACTTGGAGTAATTCTGGAATGGGTGACCTCCTAAGAAGTTCTCAGGAAGTGTATGTGTGAGAGGAAAAAAACACACTGGAAAGGTCTCGTGTTGGTCTGTGGGGAGAGTTGTTCATTCCTGAAAGGCAGCTGAGGCGTTACAGTGGTATCAGAGCCTAACCTCTCCTAGTACGGTATGGTTCGGGGACGAACCAGGCGGAAGCTGGTGGGCATGTGACATCTCAGTGCTGTTGAGGGCGGGAAGTGATTGCCGGTGCATGGGCACGGACAAGGAGTGGCTCCTGGCAGGCTTCTAGCGGGGAATGTGACATCCCGGGCACTGTTGAGGACGGGAAATGATCATCGGTGCATAGGCACAGACAAGGAGCGGCTCCTGGCAGACTTCCAATGGGAGGGACACATGAACGAACCGAATACATACCAGAATGAGAGGGATTCAAAGACTGTATAGGTATGGGACTATACAGTCCAGGATAGCTTAAAGGAATGAATTCATACTACCTATACCAACAAATGCATTAGCCTTTTCGGTGGCTTATCACTTAAGGACTCCAAAGTTAAGCATGCTTAACTTGGAGTAATTCTAGAATGGGTGACCTCCTGAGAAGTTCTCAGGAAGTGTGTGTGTGAGGATAAAAACACACTGAAAAGGTCTCGTGTTGGTCTGTGAGGAGAGTTGTTCATTCCTGAAAAGCGGCTGAGGCGTTACAGTGGTATTAGAGCCTAGCCTCTCCTAGTACGGTATGGTTTGGGGACGAACCAGGCGGAAGCTTGTGGGCATGTAACATCCCAGCGCTGTTGAGGGCGAAGAGTGATCACCGGTGCATGGGCACAGACATGGAGCGGCTCCTAGCAGGCTTCTAGCGGGGAATATGACATCCTGGGTACTGTTGAGGACGGGGAGTGATCGTCGGTGTATAGGCACGGACAAGGAGCGGCTCCTGGCAGGCTTCCAGTGGGAGGGACACATGAACGAACTGAATATATACCAGAATAAGAGGAATCCAAAGACTGTATAGGTATCAGACTATACAATCGAGGATAGCTTAAAGGAATGAATTCGTACTACCTATACCAACAAATGCATTAGCCTTTTCGGTGACTTATCACTTAAGGACTCCAAAGTTAAGTGTGCTTAACTTGGAGTAATACTGGAATGGGTGACCTCCTGTGAAGTTCTCGGGAAGTGTGTGTGTGTGTAAGGACAAAAACACACTAGAAAGGTCTCGTGTTGGTCTGTGGGGAGAGTCGTTCATTCCTAAAAAGTGGTTGGAGCGTTACAATGATAATGTGAACTGTGAGACATGTAATGGATGATTTGAAATTTTAAATACATGATGACAAGGAGAGTTAATTATGTGATGGTTAGCTATATAAATGTATTGTATGATGATGATTATAATTTTGATGTGAAATGATGAATTTCTTGATGATTGAGGAATTGAGAAATGTTGTTAAATGAGATCAAAGAGAAGTACAATATGCCTGAGTGGCTTGAGTTTAATCACAGGTTAATGGTCGTAGTGTCAGGATAAATTATTGTGAATTAATTAAGTTGATATTGAGATATATTGATATATGTGATTGTTATATGGTGTGGATGACTGATTGGTATATTTACCCCTCTTTTTGGCTCTTGTGGTTGAACGTGGCCCAATTAAGCTACCCAGTGGTTAGATAGGACTCAATGGTGAGGTGTGGAGCCAGGTTGGGCTCGGTGGACCAAGTAGGGTTCACGGTTGGTCGGGTAAGACCCTCAACCGACGACTGATCCAATTTAGTATTCATATACTAAGGAGTCCTATATTATCTTAATTGAGAGTTAGTTGTATAATTGTATGAATTATTATGATATTTGATAAATTAAATGTGATGCAGAGGACTTGGCTTATGAACTGTGTAATTAATGAATTGGTGATATAGAGTTGGAAGTTAGTAAGAAAGACGTAGTTGAGTAGGTAATGGAATGGGTAAACTAGCCGGCTATGCTTTTTCCTACAAATTTGAGTTATTTGTATTGATTTGTATTGCTAGTCATTCACCCTTACTATTCTTTTAGTGACTAAAATCAGGGACATTACTGATGTCACAGAGACTAGTGTCAGATGAGCTGGTGGAACAATGCCAAGGAGATTTGAACATTGATGCATATGTCTAAATATGTATATATGTTATGTTTTGATTATTTAGTGCTATGATGATGGTTGATGTGAGTATATGTGTAATTGGTTTTGTGATGTATATCGCCTTATGGTTGATAAATATGATTACTTTGATATTTGTGCAAGTGTAGTGAACGCTTGAGGCATTGCTTAACAACCCGATTTGTAGTGTTAAGAGTTTGATTGATGGTGATGTTAATATATATACACGTGGTGGTATAATGTGGATGATAATGAATATGTTGACTGGTGACTAGGTACTATGATATGGTATTGAACCATTTGATTGATGGTGTGTGATGATGGCCAGGTGCCTGTAATAGTGTAATATACCTGTAATGAAAGAAAAATAACAATGAGCTGATTACATATGAAGGTCCATGATAATGCTAGATTTGTGAATGGTAACTTGAATGTTTGATGACATGGGGTGCTTTTCTTACCATTATACATTCCTTATAAGGAGGATGAGTTTAGTTGAGAATTGATGAAAGTATAAGCGTTGGGAATTGTTTTGATAATTGGTGTCATGTGAGGCTATAAGTAATTGATAGTTGTAACCTTGGTTTATCGGGAAATGACTAATTAAGCCAACTGGATGAGTGAATTTGAGTTTTAGTGGGATCTGAAGTCCCTAGAAGCATCCTTGAAACCCTAGGCATATTTAAGGTGTGTGGGCAAAAAGATTGCCAATTTATTTATATTTGGAGTGATTTAGGAGATGAAGTTATTTGAAACAGAGCTAAAATCCTACACAGGTTGCTTGTGGGTAATCTATTACTGTAATCGATTACCTGGTAATTGATTCCAAGCTTTGTGTAATCGATTTCCCAAGCCTATGCAATCAATTACAAGTCTTATGTAATCGATTACCAAAGCCAAATTTAAGAGTGTTGTACGGTTTTGGGTTGTGTATCCCTTTGATTCCTATTGTTTATTGCTGAGGAAATTTCCAACGCGAAAAAAATTTACTCTATTTTTTATAAGACCTTGTGATAAATTCTTGGAATTGAGAAGGGGACGTCACAACTTTCCCCATGACTTTCTATTACATTTGAAAAGAAAAAAGTTGTTAAGTGATGTTGTTCATAACCTCATTGTCCCTTTCTTGAATGACCTTAATGTAGATATCCCCTTCTAAAAGCGTTCTTTCCTATTCGGTTTTAGCTTGTTAGTAAATCACCCCTTTCTATTCTCGACCTTCACTTCTCTCATTAGTGCATACTCTACCATTTAGTATGGTTCGCACTAGTTTTTTATTTTCATTATTTGAAAATGTATTATTAAACAACCCAATTACATGAATCAAACCATTCTAATCATTATCATATTGTTTTCCACCTACAAGTCCCATATTACATAAAAGTTGAGGTCAAGGGTTACTTATAAACACTTATTTCTTTTAAATCATCAAGGTGTGATTTTACACAAGGACAAATTTGTGGGGCTTACGATAATCAAATAGGACGTTATTTTAGATATGATAACCTTATTGATCACAAAAGTAATTTTAAGACAAGGTTAGAGAATGATCATGATTGATTAATAAAGTTACCTAAATTTACTATGTAACGTTGATATAGACTAATTTAATTAGTTAAATAAGATGTGAGTTGTTATAAACCTATAACAAATGTCGGATTCAAAAAGAAAATAAAAAAAATCACTATGTAAACTCTATTATTCTTTTCCCTCCTAATATATTTGCTTGGCCTAGGGGGAAAAAAAATAAAAGCCTCCATGACCCAAAAAGGCTTATCAAGTGGTAGCATTAAACTTTTGTGGAGCTAGTTATAATTGGTTTCAACGAAGACAATAAAGATATGCCAATACCACGTTTCTTTTTCGGGGTACGACATTGGTCACACTATATGCTTATGAAACTATTAATCTCCATATATCATGGTTGTTAAAAAATAATAATTTATGAGTTTCTTTTTAGTTTATAGCTTATAATATTTTAAGAAGTTTATTAAAATAAAGTTGTTTGATAAAACTAATTTAAATTATGTTAAATGACTTTAAAAGATATATAATATTTTAACTATATAATAAATAAAAATTGTCATTAAAAAAATAAATAATACAACTAAATAATTAATAAATGAGTTTATAACTTTTGAAATATCATAAGTTTTACTATAAATTTTTTATTTTTTGTGTTCACAAAACAATTTTAATAATTTTTTAAAAATTTATAAACTCGTTTCAACTTACATTACATTGCTTAACCAATAATAAATATGAATTAAACATTCTCAATTCAGCAATGTGAATATAGTCCCAGGATAGAATCTGTACATAGCTCTTCAACGTGTTTAAAGGAACTTAGAAAAAAGTGAAGGTGAAAAAATGAAGAGTGAAAATGGAGTTTGTTGAATTTACAGATTTTGATGAGTTTTATGACAGAATTTCAGCAACAAATAACAATATCATCCAATGAGCATTAGCAACACCTATTTTATAGATATAATAATTAAGACATTAATTGGTACGATTTTGAGTATTTTAAACATTAATTGGTACGATTTTGAGTATTTTAAAAGGACACCTAATTGAATAAAGAAGGTGCAAATTCCCACAGTGGATACAATGCCAAAGGATTAGCAAAATTCACCAAATCATTTGATTTGGAAAGTGCCACGCCACCAAATCTGACGTCTAATGATGCCTCTCTTTTTTACTAATATTAATTAAATTATTGTAAAGTAACATGAATTGCTTTGAAAATTAACTTATTTAAAGAAACATATTTGTTTGTTGAAAATTGATGTTTTTTTAATGATTTAAAAGTACCTCCTTTGTCAAAAAGTGACTTCTTTTTCTATATAAAATTACTTCCTTTTTTATTTTTCTTCTAATATAAACATAAACATGTACAATAACGTTGAAATCTTCTCTCAAAAAGGTCTTACCTATTGTTCACACACAGAAAGTAGACACAAAATCCTAGTAAAACCCTCCTAGGAATTATGTCTATTAATCACTGTTATGTGTCACTTAGGTTACAATGTGAATAACAAGCGCTTTTATACAAAAGTCATTAGGTGGGCTTTGGCCTAATAGCTTAAGATATAAATTAATCTATTATTTGATACTAGTGAGAGATATAAGGGATTGGTGGAGACCATCTCTCATATTGAGGAGAAACACCTATATTATTATTATATTTATAAAAACGCGAGTTTATAACTCCACGTTTTCTAATATATAATATAATGTTATATAATATTAAATATATTATAATATTATGCATAATAGTTTGCTATATATTTACCACGATATATACTTATACTTAAATTTTTTTAATTTAAAATGTTTATTTTTCTTAATTAAATATTAAATTCTACTTTAATATGAATTGTAATATTTTTTAAAACAAGGGTAAAGACGGGGAAACATCAAATACTTTTAAATTTGTAAACTTTAATAAGACTACTGACACACTTCATAATTTGTATTATAAATAGAACCAGATCGAGTGATAAATTATTAAAAGAAATATTTCTAATAATTTTAAAAATATACAAACATGTAATCATATCATTTTACAAGTACTTTGCCCTTAGCTATAGGGATAAATGGGGTAATTTATATATTTTTAGATAACATACAATAATATAATATTATGATTCAACAATATAATATAATATAACATACTAGTAATATAATATAAGATTAAACAAATTCATAATATAAAATACATTATATATATATTTACGATATAATATAACAATTTATTTTTCTGTGTAAATTTTTTTAGTAGATGAGAAATAATAATAAAAATTCTTTACCCTGATATTTTTGGTAAGGAATCATTAGAAAAGGAAAATAAAAAGAAACTAACTAGCCTCTAGGCCAAAGATACCCACAAGCATCCTCCACTAAAATCAAACAAAACTTCTTAAGTTAGGATGAGGTCGCACCAAGCTTAGCAATTTTTAATAAAAAAATTATATTTTTTAAATTTTTTATATTATGTAAGGTTGTATATATATAATCAAACTTTATTTTTGATTTCTTTTATCATACAACACTATAATATAATTATTTATCTAATATATACAACTTTTCACATGATAAAGAATTAAAAAGAATTTTTTTCTCAAACACATAATTTTCACTCACCTTGATTTCTAATAAATCTTTTCATAATTTTCAATAATAATAAAAAATATAATTTTAATTTCTTATCCCATACAAAAATTACAGATTAGACAACTTAAAATAAAATAGTCATTTGTATTATATAGCATTTAAAACTTAGTTTTTTTACATTATGTATTTTTCACCTTAATAACATGTTAAATATATTTGAAAAAAATATTTCATTTTAAATTTTTTATAATGTATTTTAAAAAATAAAAAATATAGGAACACTTAAAGAAGAATATAATAATTATAAGATAATAATATCAAAACTAACTTTTTTTGTTTTCATAATAATAATAATAATAATATTTTAACTCATATTCTTATAAAATTTATAAATCTTAAAAATTAATTTTATGAAAATGAAAAATATATATTATATTTAAAGAACATAATTTTAAGTATTTTGTATTATTTAAATTATATTATTAAATTTAAATACAAAATAAAAATAAGATTTTTATAACTAGTTAAATTTATAAATCACACATATTATAGTTGATAGAACTTATAAATAATAATACTATGTTATGAATCTTCGGTAATGAAACAGCTTAGCAGTACACATTTATATATATATATATATATATATATATATATATATATATATATATATATATATATATATATATATATTTTTACTTTTAATATTATTATATATAGAATATATAATATTATAAATTATAATATATATGAGTATTTATTTTGAATTTGACACTGTATCCCTATAATGAACCATACGATTAGGGATGTTAAAGTGGGTCGAGTCCGGCGGGCGGGTGGGGGTTGACAAAATTTAATCCGCAATAGGTTCAAAATTGGCTCGTCCTACCCCGCAGTTTCACGAGTTTCTGGCGGGGCGGGGCGAGTTGACCCGATAGGCTATATAATATTTTCTTTTAAAGATAATAATATAATATTAATAATATTTTATAAAAAAATTCTAATTTTTTTCATAGCATATTATTTTGATTAGTGTTTAAGTTAGAAATATTAATATAATTATATTCAAAATTTTTATTTTAGTTGTATAATCTTTTTTTAATTTAATTGACTTTTTCTTATTAAAAATAAGAAGTTTATTAATTTCTTTTAATTTATATTTTTAAGTGGACCAACCATTGACCAGTCTTCCATTAAAAACTTTTTCTAAATATTAAAAATAATTTTAATTTTATAAAGGTTGGCGGGTTAGCCCGTCTCGCCTATCCATCAAAACGGGACGAGCCAAAAATTTCAACTTGCCTCCAATAGAGGGCCAAACTCGTCCCGCCCCGTACTTTGACGGGTTGATGGCGGGGCAGGACGGATAACCCACATTGACACCCCTACCTACGATGATTGGATTATGTTTTTATATTATATATAACTAATTAATATTAAACTTAAATATTTTATTTTACACGATAAAATATAAATCTCATTCTCTTTCAGCACACGGCCCAAAAATCTAAGTGTATTACGCAAACAATATATTAATCATGTACGGAGATTTCACCCTAGATTTCTTTCCTATACTTAATTATTTTACTGAACCCAATAATAATCTGTTAAACCTAACTCCACTCTTTATTTTACACTATAAAATACAAATCTCTTCAACTTTTCCTCCTTTGAAGCTTGAAACTATCATTGTTAACTACGAAAACCAGTATCCATTTTAGGTATTTCATACGACTATTTATAAATGCAATGTAAATATAAAAAATATAAATCTTTAAAATGTTTTAAATGATATGATATTATTCAGTTAATAATTAAAATATGCATAAACTAAAATATAACAGATCTGAGTCTTTTATTTTTAAATATTCTCTCAAAATTTATTATGTTTAATGCTGGTAAATAAAATTAAGTACTGCTGAAAGAAACTCGAGAAAGTATAAGAATATATATTCTGATTGGACAATTAATCAAAAGGGATGATTTAATTTACTTTAATAAAATAACTTTGAAGGCATGTATCATAAATTTGAACAAATTCTGGTTTAATTGAGAATACGGATTAACATTATGAAATTAGTTTTGAGTTTGATATTTTCATTCCTGTTAAATACATTTTTAGCACTTTTTAGGAGGAAAAGAATCCTTTAAATGGAAATACATGTGCTTAGTATCTCAAAAATTTGGTAATAAAAAGTTTGCTACTGAAAATAGTGTGCCCATTTTGAGCCGAAGTAGAAAAGAAAGATTTATTATATATAGCTGCAAGTAGGATAAGAAATTGTATCATTTCGAAAACTCAAATTTTCTATTAAAGAAAGGATAAAGAAAATATTTTCTTAAGGATTCTGTCATGACTTGTTAAAGAATAAAAAGATTAACAAATATTAAATTCATTATAAATCCTAATTTATAATTTAATGTGTGTAGCTTAAAGGGATTTATAGAGGATACTAAACAAACACCTCATAGTGTTTTAAGCTAACGATCAAAAGCATATATATACCAATACCATTTTATGTTTCTTCTCTTTCTTTTTCACTTCTTCCATTATCTTCTTCGTTGTATTCTCCATTTAATTATTGCGTAAAAATTAAACATAAGACTTAAATATGAATTTTTCCTTGTGAAATTAATCTCCATTTAATTAGCTTTTCTTGTTTACTTTGTTTTTTTTTTGTCTCTTATTTATTATTTCATTTTTTAGACTTTTGTAACAATTTTAAGTTAAAAAATAAATTTCGAAAGAATATTAAAAATAAAGGAAAGAGTGAAAGAAAAAATGGTGAACAAGCAATTCTCATAGACTTCACATGAACTTGTATTTTTCATACTTTATGGCAGGTTGCCCGACCCAACTTTTTTTTAAAAAAATTCCTATTCTTTAGTGGGCCTAACTGTGTAAGGACTGGCAAAGTGAGTTACAGTTAGATTTGGGCTTTTTGCTTTACGTGGATCTAAAACTTTTTTTTCCAAGCCACAAAATTGACACCCCGAATCAACTTGAACTTACATTTTATACCTAGATTTTTTTTTTTGGTCAACATTTTATACCTAGATTGATTAGCCTAATATGATCTCAATTAAAGAAACACTTGAGTGGGTTAGAGCAAAAAAGCTTAGAATTATTTTCAACGCAAGTGACATACTTTTTATTTTGAAAGGGAGGTCCTCAAAGTGTCCTACAGCTAGAAGCCATGAAATTAATCTTCTATGGTCAAAGCACTAAATAGGAAAAAAGCTGACCAGGGATCAAGTCGGATACTCTAAGGCTCCATTTGGTGGCAAGATAAAAATAATATAATAAAATCAATCATTGTAGCATCCTTGGTATTAAACTAAAATTTATTTTTACCACATAAAATTAATTAAGTATTATTGAGTATTAAATTAAATTAATTCAAACTTAATTGAGAATTTTTCTAATTTAATATGAATTAATTGAAAATTTTTAATAAAATGATAAAATTAGAATAATTAATTTTGGGTCATTAATTTGTAAAATTTAAAGTTGAATTAAATTGTGGTGGTAAAATATAAGTTACTATAAGGTGGAAGTAAATTTTATTTACTTAAAGTAAATAAAAGAAAATAGAAAAAATGACCAAAAGACTAAAATGCCCTTGAAACTAAAACAATATTCATTTCCTTTCTTCTTCATCATGTTACGCGTGAAAGGAAAAACAAAAAGCCTTTTCTTCCTTCTCTCCATGGTCGTGTGCTTTTAGGTTTGAGCGGGAGCTCAATTCTTAATGAAACTCGAAATTGATCACATATTTGGATGAAAGTAAGGTGAGCATTATGGTGGTTTTAATTTTGAGGTATGAAGTGTTTTACTTTAAATTGAAAATGCATACATGATGGGGGTTTTTGGGTTCCCTTGAGATTTTAGAGGTTTTAGCTTGTAAATGGAAGCCTTGTGTGGTGGGTACTGGTAATTAATTAACAGGTTTCTAGTTTGGTGTCTGTAGGTTGTGAACCAAGTACGGATGAGGTGTTAGTTGAAGCGAAGCTTGAAACCAAGAACGAAACTAATCGAAGCAAGTTTCGGAAACGTTAAAAATGTATTCAAGGTTGTACGAGAAAGTGAGTTTTGGTTTCGAAGGTCGAAACATTAACCCCTTTCTTGAATTCCCCGAATTTTAGATATTAGGTGTATCTGACATCAAGCACAAGTGTTGGAAGCGTAGAAAAGAGGTAAGGGGGTGTACTTGCGATATAAATTAATGAAAATAATAATTAACGTTGAACTCGACGTATTGAAAAGGGTAAAAATAGCCGGTGTGCGAATAAATTCTTTGTGTTACAAAAATATATGATTGTGTTATAGAAGTATGAGGTGAATTACTTAATGATGTGTGAATATGGTATACATTGTGAAAATATAGATTTTGATATGTTGAGACGATGAATTATAATTTTATATATGTGCCTAACGGGAATTATGATATGGTTTGTGAAATTATATGTTTGGAATGTGAAAATGATGAATAATAATGTACATGAAACTAATGACATTTTAATGTGAAACAATGAGTGAAAATGGTGATTTGTTATTAATTAAGAAGTTAAAATGTGATATGAATTGAGATAAAGGGCAAGAATACGTCGGAGTGGTCTAATTGTGGTCTAAGGTGATAGTCGTATTGTTAGGACAATAAATTGAGAATTTATTACATTAATATTGAGATAAACTTGTTTTTATGTGTAAAAATGTGTGGTGTGACAATTGATTGTATAACCCAAAAAAAAAGTTTTTTAAGGCTATGCTTAAGGGAGGGGATTTTTAGTTCCAAAAATCTTCGTTAACAAAAGAAAAACCACCCTACTTTATCTCCATAACGAGGATGGTATAAAATCAGTTTTATGTTCTCTACTATACTATCCTATTCTAGTCATAAATAAGTTTTAAGAAATTTTTTGTCTTAAATATAAGTAAAAGTCTATTTTTTTAATGTGATTAAATGTTTATATACCAAATAAGACAGCTAAGTATTTTTATGTAATAAATAAGATGAAGAACACTTCATACAAATCTATCATATATTTAATAACATTAATGTAAATAATAATTTTTAATCAATATAAAATTTATGTATTTTATTTATTTTGTGAGAAGGTACCAGTATGTTTTGTCACACATGGTTTAAACGTAATAACAAGAAGTTACAAGCTTATAAATCTTTTGGCACACTTTTGGTTTTCTTGCAGGGATAAAAGATTATGTCAATGGGAATTACCCCCTTAACGTTAACTTGCAGCGACTAAAAATCGACTTTCACATAATCGATTCCCGTGTTCACAAACTAGCTTTATATTAGGTTGAAATTTTCGAAAAAACAATTAACCATAATTAGCGACGAAACAAAGGATAGGGACAAAGACAATGTTTATCCAAATAAGCCAACATCCATAACTGATCGAACTCAACGACACGCTTTCATCAGTATACTTATAATCATCCTTAACAAAACACCAAACAAAATTAAAAAAACATTTATAAAATTAATTTTAAATAGTAAAGTCAAGAATTTGATTTGCTTAGTGTGAAAACTGGGTGTGAAAGTCAACCCCATTAACGTGTAGTTGTTACCTTGGAAAGGACCCCACCACTCCTCTCGTCACCGCGATGTTGTATTCGCATTTCCCAGTGATTGCACACTAAGCAAAAACGCTTAAATCCAAAACATAAATAAATAAAACAAACAAACGAAAAAACGCGTGGACGTGAATCCGGTTTTCTCCACCGCAATTCATAATCTCTCTCACATCCGCGTCTGCACCACTTTTCAAAACACCCATCCCCGAGAAAACAGAAGGGAAAGTAAACGACGACGTTTAACGCGCGTGAACTTTGAAGCAAAAGTCAAGTCTCAGTTATTTGTTTCTTCTTCTTCTTCTGCGATCACCGTTCTCCTTTCTCGGAACAGAGAGAGATGGCCGTAGCTGATCCGAAGCCTCACTCCGAACCTAAGGTTTGGAATTTCTTCAAGCTTCCGTTTCGCCATACTGTGAATACGACGTCGTCTTCGGCTAACCTTCACCATCATCACCATCATCATCACAACCCTAATAACCCTCCACTTGAGGGTGGTTCCACTTCTCATACCTCTAATTCCGTTTCTTCCGTTGCTAGATCGCTTCTCCCAACACGACGCCGTCTCAAGCTTGATCCCTCCAACAAGCTTTACTTCCCTTGTATATATATTCTCCTTTTGGTTTTTTATTTTAATTTATTTATCGAGAATTGGTGGTTTTTTCTTCTTATTGTGTCTTTGTTTGCATGCAATAATTGCTTTGATTGTGATCTAATTTGGGTCTTAGCTGTAATTTAATTTCGGTTTTACTTGATTTTAATTGCTGTTTAATAAGTGTGGTTTAAGGCTTTAATTGGACTCTCACTGGAAATAGAAGGTTTTCCCTTTTCCGTTCGGGTAGAGGTTATTGCCGTTAGTTTCAACGCGGCTTGAAAATTAATGCTTAGTTTGTTTAGTCGTGTTGCTCGTAGTTTTTAATGCTGCACTTTCCTTTCTTGCTTATTCGTGTGTTAGGTAATGCTGTGTTGCTAAAATTGAAGTCTTTTCCAAGATTTAGGTTTGGGTCTAGGAATGAAGATAGTTTTTTGATTTTGTTAGCTGCTGCTGTTGGTGGTTTTTGAATTTGATTATGGTTGTTGCACTTTTTACTCAAGTGGGTCGTGGTTTTCTAGAGATGGAAATTGTGAACGAACTGTTAATGCATATGTGGAACAGATGTGGATGTTTATGTGATGATACGGAGTAATTATGCCGACACAACATTTGACATTTCTTTCGGGGCAAGTTTTGTTTGTTCATGTCAGTGATGGAGATACTTGTGGTAGAAAAAAGTGAAGTATTTTTTTTCTTTTTTGCGATTCGGTTTTTGGTCATTTATTGTTGTGAAATCATTTCCCTTCTTCATATGATCTGGAGATTGTGAGATTGCTTAGAGTGCTATAGGCTTAGATAAGTGTCCTGCTTAAATTCCTGCTGACTTGCACAAGTCTCCATAACAAAAATGGGCCCAACAAAGCTTGACACTGCTAATAGGATAGTTGGGTCCTTAAAACATGTTGTCATGGGTTCGGCTTTGTTTGTAGTAAACACTTTGTTGAAAGAAACTAAAAGTCTGCTTTGGTAATCTTACATTTTGAAGGGATTAATTTTCAGTTGTTAACCAAAAGATACCATTATTTATGTTCCTAAGATTAATTACATATCATTTTCTAGCTTCTATGTTTTTTGCATTTTATCTTAATTAAGCATTTAACTTTGAATAGTATCAATTGCATCTTAACTTTTACATAGTGGAAGTTGCTAACTGTTGCAATTGATTATCAAGCCTCTGCCTTTCTTGGGAAAAATACATTTGCATGGTAGATGACAAAGACAAATATGTTAAATTCACATGGCTATAACCTATCATAAAATGCAAGTAGTGGAAAGCGTTAATGGTCCGGCAACCATAAAGTTTTAAAGTAATAGGTCAACTGATGGAGCTACATGACAAATAAGAGAAAATTTTCTTTGCTTGTCTCCCCTTTTCCTATGTCTCGGAGATATGTGCTTGGTTGCTTGCTTTATTCGTGTGCATGCATGTCTAATTTCATGTAAACTGTTGGCATGGATTTTATCTTTTTTGCGGGGGTAAAATTTTTATGCTAATGCTCATGTGATTGGTTGATTTACTTATCCTTGTGTTATGACTTACCTCTTATTTCCTTACTTCTTGTGTAGATGAGCCCGGCAAACAGGTTAGGAGTGCCATCAGAATTAAAAACACCAGTAAATCTAATGTAGCTTTCAAGGTATGGTGAAACATGTAGACCTTTTTAGTTATCCCAATTTAAAATTATCTTTTCCTCATTTGTAATTTTTGTTACTGAGATACTTTGGTTGAGCCTTGAACTCAACTGTCTATTCTTGCTGTTATTACTAAAAAGGAGTTTTGCAGGAGAATAATTCATTTATTGCTTTGTAAATTAATGAGATCACCTATGAGTTTAAATGACTAATAGATTTAGTCTATATATTCTTACAAAATTTTTTTGGTTTATCATTCAATATATGTTTAGTTCCAAACAACTGCACCCAAAAGCTGTTTCATGCGTCCTCCTGGGGCTATCCTTGCACCTGGTGAGAGTATCATAGCAACAGGTAAGCAATATATGATTTTGCTGTATGTTACTGTGTTTTTTATTTGTGTAATGAAAGGTCGTAAAAAATACAAGCTCTATCTATCTCACTAATTTGTATTTTGTTTGCTAGTGTTCAAGTTTGTAGAGCAACCAGAAAATAATGAGAAACCGGAAAAGACTGGACTTAAGTTTAAAATCATGAGCTTGAAGGTGAAAGGAACAATTGATTATGTCCCTGAACTGGTTAGTTAATTTTATTTTGGCTACAAATTACTGTTGTCATGAATAAGATGTCGCCACTTGATTTTATTTTTTATGGTTCTGTTGTGTTACCTGCCTTCTCCTTTTGAAAACTCCCTCTCAGTCAACATGGGCATGTAACAGTCTTGAAACTGTTTATCTTCTTAGATTGCCTTTCGCACATACTCATATTATGCACAAAGTATTTATTCTACAGCAATAAACATTTTTTCCTTGGTGTTTTAGTTATAATTGATTGAAAATGATTTTTTTCCTCTAATTATTCTAAGCCTTATAGATTTTGTCCTTTAAACCATCAAAAGCTTTATAGCTTTCCAGTAGTTTGATAGGAAAAGTAAGAGGACGGGGGATTTTATTACAATTAATAATGAGAAGGTCCACTTCCTTTTGGATGCTTATCTCCCTCTGTCTCTCTCCACAAAATTTTGTGCACAATGGGAATTCAAGTTCTTTGGTTGTTTATGCTTCCCTTTTACTTTTCATTTTAGCCACTCTAGTGTCTCCAGTTTCCTGCTTGATATGAAGATATGGTCTGCATGGTTGGATCTTGTATATCTTTGTTTTAAAATACACGTATTTTTTTCCCTGGAAACAGTTTGATGAACAGAAGGACCAAGTTGCAGTGGAACAGATTTTGCGAGTTGTATTTCTAGATCCAGAGCGTCCTAGTCCTGTGAGTAGTGAGTTTTTCCATATTGGTTTTCATAAGATGTCTGTTAGTAAGACATTAAACGATTGCATGCTACTTATGACTTATGCGGATCTAATTCTTGCTTGTTAAGGCTTTGGAAAAACTGAAGAGACAGCTGGCTGATGCTGATGCTGCTCTTGAGGCACGCAAGAAACCTGCAGAAGATGCAGGTCCTAAGATTATTGGGGAAGGGCTCGTCATAGATGAATGGGTCAGTATTCATATTTACCTTTTGAATACAGAAGTTTTTTACTTGCAAATGTTATTTCTGACAAATGCTTCATATGTTAATAACCCATGATCATGTTTTCAGAAAGAGAGGAGGGAACGATACCTCGCAAAGCAGCAAGGCGAAGTTGTAGTAGATTCTGTATAGCGTTGGTTTGGAGTGTGTATGATTAAATAGGAAATGGCATTGCAGCCAAGGAAAATGTTATCCTCAGAGAAACAATTATTAAAGTCAAAGCGTCTTTTTCTTAGAAAAATTTCAGGTGAATGGCAAGTGTACTTTGGAGAAAACTATGCGTGTGGTGATCATTCTGTGTGTAGATAAATGTCATTTTGTTTTTAGGCTTTTTGGTGGCGGGAATAATATTTTGATGAATTTATGTGAAATTGTTTATCCAAGCTCTCATGATTCAATGAGTGAGTTGCTGTTAACCTCCTCAGGTATTTCACTCAGTACATATGACTCAGATTCTCGACTAATTTGATAAAATGAATGAGATTATAGTAGTATTTAGTTTGGTAAAGTTGGGAATACAACTTTTTTAGGATTGTTTACATCGAATTTATGTTAGTTTGTAATATCTAAGGAGAGTAAATTTTCGGTATTCTTCTAATAACTTCTTTCTTGATATATATATATATATACTTAACAGTATTTTAAGTTCAAAATTTGTTTTTGAAATTAAAGAAATTATCAATCTTGTAAGATGTCCTGATTACAAAGTAAGGTTCGCATGACTAGGTTTATTCTCTTGAGAGTAGTTTCAATTCAAGAGGGACTAGAGATACCATTTATCCTTGCCCAGGAGCTACTCCATACTTTAGAGAGAGATAAGTCAAAGAAGGGTCGTGGTCATAAAAATTGATCTTAAGAGAAGCTAATGATAGGGTCAATTGGGAGATTTTAAGAACCACATTATTTGACTTTTGATCTCCACAAGGCATTATTATTGTTAGACTTATTATGTGGAGCGTCAAGATCATCTTTATCAATTTTATGGAATGGTTCTCGGTTGGATCCTTTTAGCGTAGGTGGAGGTCTCCACCAAGCCCCCCCACCTCCCCACCCCTGTCTTTTTTTGGTAAAATAGCCTTTCATAAAATGAACGTGATAACAGATAAAGACTATCAAAAAGGAAGGTACAGGGCCAAAAAATTAGAACAAGGAAGTACAGGGCCAAAAAAATAGAACAAGGAAATTCGACCCGCACAATGGTCATCCTTACAGCATTGTAGAATAGCCTCATCTAAACTTGTATAGGGTAAACCTATCAAGTGCGTGAACCCTAGTCAAGGTGAAGGAAGGATGCTCAACAGAGTACCTTGAAATGGAGATGTAAATTCACCATCGTCAGTTGGGAGAAACCCATCTCTTGTCTTCTATGAGTGCTTTCCTGACGTTCGACGTTGGCCTTAACCACTAATTTCTACCCAACAAACCCTTGAGACTCGCCTGCACGATCTCATGAGCTACGCGATTAGCACTTCTCTTGGCCCATAGAAAACTGCATGAAGAGAAAGACTTCTTAAGGCTGGTGATGTCTCACACAATCGCTTTAATTTCACCTAAATTATATTCTTCTTGACATGCTCTGACTGTTAGATTATTTGCTTCAAATAGAACATCCCTGAAGTCCAAGTTGGCAGCCAACACCATAGCTTCCCTTATTGCAAGAGCTTCTGTAACTATAGATGGAGCCCAAGTAATTGAGGACTGTCCGAAGATCACATTACCAAGATGGTCCCTTAGCACCACTCCTGTAGCTGTTTTCTGAGAAGGCAATTTCTAAGCAGTATCTGTATTAACTTTTAATTTGCCAACAGGGGAAGGTCTCCACCTTGGGTGATTCACTAGTTTAGGAAGGTTAGTTAGTTTACTAGGTTCTGTATCTTCCCTACTACCCAATTCCATAACTGCATGATGTATTGACTTGAGAATCATTTCTGGATTGGGAGGATTTCCATGATAAATGCTTTTGTTCGTGTAACCAGATTTTCCAAAAAGTAATGAATAATTTTGTTATCAAGAATTAGTAGTCTTCCTTTTTAGTTTTGAACAATTCACTTTTTGTTGACACCCATTGTATAACTGAATTTTCATTTTCTCTTGCTGGTTGACTTTGAATCAACTTATTTATTACTCATGTGTATGGAGCAGTTAGCAGAAGACGATTGGCTACCTATGAGAGCTTCCAAGAATGGTTTTGGCATATCATACCTTTTCTTTACCAATTCGTATATTCTCTATTACCAAGAAACAATACATCAATAAAGAAATATTTTAAAAAATCATAAAAAATGAAATAGAAGGTCTTTAGGTGAAAATCCTACAAGGTTTTCATGACCGTTGGAGTGCGGAAATAAGTTAGGTTGAGTTAAGCTTTATCAGGTCTAACCTTACCACTTCTTGATTTCAGAACTTAGAATTATCTGTTTATTTAATATAGGTCTCATTTGTGAGGTATGATGTGACTTTTTAAAAGTTAGTAGTAGTAACAACCTAAAAAGCTTTTTGAATGACTTATAGTCCAGTTTAATTAATTAAATAAATTTTAAATAAGCTTGGGTCTGATTCATTAAACAATAAGTTAGTATAATCTGGTTTGGGCTTGATATAGGCTAGATCGTAAGCCTATATTTGAGTAATATGACATATTTTCACCTATATTTTTTATTTGGTTCATTGAACAACAATTAATCTGACGTGGTTCATTAAAATGTGTTTGAATATTGGGTTTGGTTATATACCAATTGGGATATTTCCCATTCACCCATATATTTTTTCCTTGCATCACCCTCTCATTTTTTCCATGGTTGAATTACATAATTGCCCTTAATTGAAATAAATAAATAAATAAATAAATAAATAATAGGTTATTAATACATAAGTGTCCTAGGATGAGTCATCGTGCGCGCATCTCCTGTCCATCGTATTATCTCGCGTTCTCTTGACCTCTATTCCCAAAATCTTGTGTAGAAAAGTCTTCCATAACTAATCTGAGATATTCACGTCAAGTTAACAAATTTAGTTACAATGTAAAATTGGAAATTATTATATAGAGCCTTATGAAAATTATAAACCGGTTATTTCTAAATATTATAATCAGGTAACATCTAATTATTATGATCTAGCTATGTTAAAAGAAACGTTATAAAAGATGTCCAACCCAAATTCACGATGAACACATAAATAGTTGGATTTACATAAGAAGGGTTTGTACTTATTAAAAGTCAGGAAGATGAAAGAAAGGTTTATACTCACAATGATCAAATATCAAACTTGGTATAAGAGGAATGAAACAAAAACCATGAAACAACAAAAGAAACAAGAACAAAACTTTTTATAATGCAAAGTGTGATCACACCAAACATTGACAAACAAAAATTGTGAATGGAAGCTCAACAAGGGCAATGGCATCAATTGCACAATCCTCATATAGAGTAAGAATGGGGAGACAAACAAACAAACAAATGTCCATTTGAATTTTATGATTGGGAGTGATAATTTCAAAATGAGGGAAAGAGTGAGATTTCAATAGGGGGTGTTGGGAGAATAAACATAAGTGCAGGAAGAGATAGCCAACCAGGAGTGGTGGACCTTATATATAAAGATCCATAGAAATAGGCCAATGATATGAAAGCTGAGAACAAAAAAAAAAACTTCCTCGTTCGCAAGTGGTTTATTTTTAACCAAAAATAACACTTGTTTTTTTTTGAAACAGTAAAAGAGAGTGGTTTATTTGGGACCTAAATACTCAATTTGCTCTCAAACTATATTTTTACTATAAATAATTTGAAAATTTGTATATTGGTTAAAATAATGTGTTTTTCGTAATGTTTACTTTTACGCTTACGTAAGTATTAGTTCATGAAAATATTATAAGTTTTCATTTTAAATCTCTATAAAAAACTTTATTTGTGCCTATATTTTTAAGAAAATAATGTCTTTTATGCTTTAACGAAAAACAAATTATTTTCTTTTCAATATTCTTCCCCGAGATTAAAATATCTGTGATTTTTGTACTTTTTATCGACTAAAACTAAACATTTTTTTATGAAACTATTTATTTAAGTCCAAAACTTATTTTTTAAAACTAATAAATTTATTTAAAGTCTTATCCCAATGTATTCAATAATAAAAACTTTTTATCCAATTAGAGAATACAGTTAAAAATATTTCATAGTTGTAGATACGAGTTTATTTTCATCAAAGTGGCGCAAAGAAGTGTTTCCCTAAACCAAATATGTGGGTGGGAGACATGCTAGTCCCCATTTAACAAAAAGTTGTAGGAGGGCCCTAAAAGAAGATGGCATATGATACCCACATAAAGATGATTTGGCTTGTTAAAATAGGTGATTATTCTGTTTAGTTATTTTAAAATTAAAACATATTATAATTTTATAATGATTATTAATTGAAAAATCAGTCTTTACTTTTATTTCAACTGAATGAATCATTGTTTTTTTTATGAATTATTGATTTGAG
Source organism: Clitoria ternatea (assembly GCA_037962975.1). NCBI lineage: Eukaryota > Viridiplantae > Streptophyta > Magnoliopsida > Fabales > Fabaceae > Clitoria > Clitoria ternatea. The sequence continues at coordinate 294,621,221 of CM075669.1, forward strand.
AGTCAATAAAAATCACTGTAATTTCAAAAAATTAAATCCAAATGTGATAAGAAGGGGGAAAAGATTGATAATGAGTGAGAAAATAATTCCATCTTATCCAAAAACGTATCCTTAGAAATGATAATGCTTTTCTGGTTGTGACGAGTGCAAAAAGCGTGAGTGAATCTCCTTTTTGGCTCCAAAGATTTTGTTCCTTATCATAGGTTGCATCATTTGTTCATTTCGTTGTCACGCTTGTTAACCGAAAGTTCTTACACTCTCATGATTAATAAAATGCTACTCAAAAAACATGTGAATTAACTTCACACCTACTGCTGCTCGCATTCAAGGAGTTTTAGTGTTCGTTTAATATTTAGTTGAAAAAATAAAAAAATTTAAAAATTAATATTAATTTTTTATATTATTTAAAATAGTTAAAACTTTATTTAACCATAAAACTCTAAACAAACAAAAAGTCGTTTCAAAATTTCGAACAAGGTAATCATTTTGATACCACGTATTTTCCGTCTTACATCCCCTTATTACGCTACAGAAAATTTGGCAAAAGCTGAGAAGTGCATATGATTTTCTGTTGTTTTCTCGTTGGCTAACATACACTTTTCTCCCTTCAAAATCTGCAACTTCCAATATATCTTTTAGAAATTAACTTTTAAAATTGTACAGGTGGGATTATTTATTTTACAATTTTTTAAATTTTTATTATATATTATTTCAAGAATTTATTTTAAATACACCACTTTTTACATTAGTATTTTAAATACTTTAAAAGTTATATGCATAATGAGTTTTGATTAGTTAATAATCTTAATTTTCCACTGACAGTATATACTACCATCATTAAGACGAGTTAAAAATAGACAAGACAGAATTTTATTCTTTTTTAATTATTAAACTCTTTTTCTTAATCTTATGTCCCATACGAATTCTTAAGAAATAAATTAAATGATTCCACACATGGTTGAGTTTGAGTGAGCGTGCAGTCAACATAGAAAGTTTAAATGAATATACCAATTAGCACTGTATATTTGTTTTAAATTGAAATTAGAGTTGTTACGCTGTAAAACTAAATGACCAAATTTTGCGCCAAAAACAAATTCGGCCCATATAATTGTGATAATATTTTAAGCTATTTTTAACTTCTGAAAATAAAAATAGTTAAATTACTTTTATAATTTTTTAAATTATTTAATTATTATAGAAGTTGTTAAACATTTTTAGAATGGAAGACACTGGCCATGTTTGGAATCACTTTCATAACGCACCAAACCATGATTAAAAATGTCAAGATTGATTTGACAAAAGAGAATGATATTTGGATTACTTTGTAAAATAATACCCTTGTGCTTAAATATAAAATTATTTTGAGAAAAAAATATGTCTTTTGATATATTTTTTTCAAATTTTTACGTTATTAATTACTTTTTTACTAAAATATCTTTATTAATGTACAACTTATTATTAGAATTAATATGACAATAAATGAAGTACATCAATTATATTATTTATCTTTTTTATGATAATTGAGCAATAAGTGGAGAGAGATTAAGTGAGGAAGATTGAATGATGAATCATAATTACCTTATGGAAAATTTTAAAAAACGACAATAAATTTTAAACAAATTTAATAACTTTAACTAAATTAATTAACTTTTTTAATGAGTATGATGTTCTTATATTTAGGGATGAAGTTAGTATAGTATCAGTGAATGTAACTACAATTTTAATTTTTCTATTTACAAAAATTAAATTTTTTTAATAATTATATATCTCAAAAAGAGCATTCAAACTCTTAAAAATGACTATTTTTTTTATAATCATTATCTAAAAGTTTATTTGAGAAAACTAATTGAAAGTGGGTAGTTTGAAACTAAAAATTGATAAAGTTAAATAATTAAATTAAATTAAATTAAGTAAAACTAGTTGTTAAATATAAAATGACATAAAAAGAACATATTTCTTTAAAATAGATAAGAATAACTTCTAAAAAATATAAGTGGGATAAAAATATAAAAAATAAAAAAACTTAAAGTTTATAAGTTCAAATACTATTTCAAATGACTTTTTAAAAAAACACTACATGATACTAAAATAAATTTATTTACTAATTATGATTATCTTATTTAATAAACATTTAAGTTAGTGAAATAAACAAATAAGATAACTTACTGTATCCTTAATAAACATAGCCTAAATGAAAATCACTTTATTTTAAAAATAAATTTACACAATCGATTTTACAACTTACATGAATCTGAAATCAGTTTTTATCATAGCAAAATCAAACCCACAGTTTTAGAAAAAGAAAAGTTCATGTCCTAAGCAATTTTCTTAATCAATTCCATCAATCAATATTTGAAAACAACACTTATGCCACTTTAATTGTTAAAAAATAAAATAAAAATCCTTTGCAGTAGATGTTTTATTTTCACCTGTACATTATATTTTTATTTAGAGACACTTAATTGACATAAAGAAGAGTACTACCAACTCATCTATAGGATACTTATCTGTAAATGAATTCATTCATATAATGAATTCAATAACTACTTTTTTTTTTGTCAACAAAATAACGTTACTTTGTATTATGCAAATATGCAATGCAAATGTGTAGGCTTGGGTCCTGTGTCACAAAATAAAGGCTTGTTTGTTTTTCATTTCCGTTTTTTAATTTATTTATTATTTTTAGTTTTAATTACCAAAATGTTAACATGTTTTTTGTTTTTAAAATTTTGTCTAAACATGAATAATTAATACCACCTCATAGCAGAGGTATAATGTTACCTCTGGGAGCAACCTAAAATGCATAATTTTATATGGAAATGTATAACAAATTAATAAAAAATGGTAATGATCAATTGACAGAAATATAATATTTATTAAATATGTTCACTGAAAAGAAGGGATCTATGAGAAAAATGAAACTCTTTAAATTTGAGTGACAATTACATTGAAACTGACATTAAGACGAAATTGAGAAAAAATAAATAAAAGCAGGAGTATAAACTATACAGTTTTCACAGGTCCATGGGCCAACTCAACCCCATTGGCATAATCATCATGTTGAACGAATCTGGACCAGAATGGGTGTGACTTCCAAACCTTGCCCATTTCTTCAATTGGAATGCCCTTAGTTTCCGGGAGAAAGAAATAGATATAGAAGCTCATCACCAACACAAAGAAAGCAAAGAAGATGAACAAGCCAAACTTCATATGACAAAGCATAGTCAAGAAAACTTGCGCAATGAGGAAAGTGAAGAGCATGTTCACCGACACATTGATACTTTGAGCAGCCGAACGAATCTCCAATGGAAAGATCTCACTGGGCACCAACCACCCTAGAGGACCCCATGACCAAGCAAACCCTGCTACGTAAATGCATATGAAGAGAACCACAACTATCGCATACCACTTTGGCAATTCACCAGGGTTCCCATCAATTCCAAACTTGGCTCCAATAGCAGCAGCAACCACAGCCTGTGCCCACCAACATCTTCTTAATATAACAATTTCATAATTTAAAGCAATAAACTACCCCAACTTAATACACACACTAACTTTTTTTAAAAAAAATTGATTCTTTTATAATCAAATAGTAAGGAACGCAGAAAAGGGTACCTGGCATATGAGCATTTGAACTCCACCTTCAAGGAAAAGGGCTCTTCTACCCCACTTATCAACTCCATAAATTGAGACACAAGTGGCTACAACATTAACAATGCCGGTGATCACAGCTGACATGAGAGCGGCATCACTCTTAAACCCAATTGAATTGAACAAAACTGGTGCATAAAACATGATTACATTGATCCCAGTGAGTTGCTGGAAAAATGGAATAAAGATGGCCACAGTGAGATGGGGTCTGTACTTCCTTTGCAACAAGTTTCCCCAAGGATGCTCCACTTGCTTTGAAGCTTCACTAGCCGCCACTAGATCATTGAACTCTTCTTCAACATCATCAACTCCACGAATTTTCTGAAGCTGAGCCTTGGCTGCTTCACGGTCACCCCTTTCAATCATGGAATTTGGAGTGTCTGGAAGGACTAATGATCCTATTGTGATAATCAGAGCAGGGACCATGGCGCCCCCCAAACTCAACCTCCATCCCCACCCCCCTTTGATCTTGGCAAAGAAATAGTTCAACACATTTGCCACAAGTATACCAATTGTGATTGATAATTGAAAACCAATATTCAAAGCCCCTCTGTATCTGTAAGGAGCCATTTCAGAGAGATAGAGTGGCACAGACTGTTCATCACAAAAAATCAACAAAAATAACTAATTAACCAACAATAATAGTGTAATACCAAACAATATTCAAGTAAAAAATGATTAATAGAAGGAAAAATTGTTGATGCAGAAATAATTAATAATTAATGAACAACAGGCCACTACATGTAATGGAATTATTTTAAATAAGTGGTAGAGTAGGACCATAAGTTCTTATCTATAACATTTTTAAGGAGAAACTATTAACTTTTAGAATAATCATTAATCTGACATATGGAAATAGATATAATATTTTTTTTCCTATGGAATTCTTATAATTATTGGTTAAGTAGTCCAAGATTAGTTTCAGTCCATCTTTTTTTATAGGGTAAAAAACATATTCATGGAAAACAAAACGGTGCAATTGAAAACATGAGTTATAGTATAAATTCATTTTTTTAATAATTGAATGCCGTGAAAATTGATGTATTGGGACGTGGGAATATCACACGCAAAGAAAAACGGGGCACAATAATTAAGCCACCGTTAATAAAATAGTGAAAGCGCGCTCCCTTTGAGTCCTAATCCAGCTATCACTCTCAAGTCTAAACCATGTTGAAGATAAAAAACAATAAGGCTTAAGATTCTTTCCTTTTCATGACAACTCCAATTTGCAGAGTTTCAAAAGCAAAGTCAAAATTTAGCCGATATCATATCAAATGTACAGAAAATAAATAAAAAAAAATACAGTAAAGTAGAAACATCAGAAGAAGCTACGGTAACCGACGACTTTGGGACTCACCAAAAAATTAAATCATAGCCAATCAATGCTTTGAAATAAAATGGAGCAAGTAACTGTATGTATTTACTATGTGTCAGCAACTTTCTACCAAAGACTCTCTTTCTGTCAGATCAAATAAAACCAATAGGAAGTTTTACTTTAATATATATAGTCTCTACTCTGCCAACTATGTCCCGAAAAACACGAATTAAAATAAACACTCCATATTAAAAGAATCCGGCAAAAAAGGTTCAGCACAGACCCAAAGAGTAACAAACAAAGAGACACACATATTAAACAACAACACGTTCCCACTGCTCAATTAATTGGGCAAAGAAACAAGATAAAAACGGTAACCAAAGAATCAAACCAAGCTCATGATCAGAATGCTTTGATGTCTTAATTCGAAAAACCACACAGATTTTAACTTGTTTTTTAGCCTGTAAACTACACAGCGAGAGAATATCGGAGACATACCCATGTTTTCGTGCTCCAATCCAAAAAAAGACAAAATTGATTGAACAAATTGTTTTTAAAAAATATTAATTACTATTTAAAAAATTAAATACGAAAGATTTAAAAAGATTATAGAATCCGGAAACGTGGGACATAAGAGATTATACCTGATTGGCAAAGCCAATACCAAACCCGAGTAAGATCCGACCCACAATTAACATCCAAACGTGCTGGGCGAAACCATTGATAAGGGCACCGACCAAGAAAAGCAGGCCTCCGAAAAGCATGGAGAGCTTGCGGCCGAATTTACGCGTGACGGTGGAAGCAACCAACGAAGACAACAACGCCGCCAAATACAAGGACGACGTGAACATCGTCAGTGTCTGGCTGTCGTATTGGCAGTACTGGTTCGTTGACTTGTCGGAGTTCTTTTTCCGGTAAACCTTCGGAAAAAACTTCAACAGAAACGGATCCATGGACGTCACGCCACCTGATCACAACCCAACCAAAGTTTAACACTCATACAATAAACATCTCTGCGAGTAACATTCGATTCTTATTGAAATAAAAAAACAAAAAGCAAAACTCAATGTGTGTGTGCGAGAGAGAGAGAGTACCGGAAATCCCAATATCGTAACCGAAGATCAAGCCACCCATGGCTGCGACGATGCATGTTATGGTGACAAAAGGAGTGAGATTACCAGGGTACTCCTTGCCCCCTCCACTAGCAATTCCTCCAACCGCAGGCATTTTTGGAAAACAAAGGATTGAGAAGAGAGAAAGAGGTGGAAACAAGATGGAGCTTTTGGAAGAGGAGTGGGATGTGTTTATATAGAGAAAGATTTTGCTTCATTTTTTTAACTCTTATCATCCGTTGAGCTGTCAATGATCATACACTATTTCTCTAATACGCATTTCCTTTCCTTTCCTTTTTTTTTAAATTTAAATCCTGCAACATGTAATTTTTGTTGGAATTTATGTTATATTTTAAAAGTTTAAATAATGTTTTATCTTATTTTAATTAAAAAAAGTAATAAATTATTTTTATAAAATATTATTTATAACTTATAGATAAAATTTGATTAAGTTAAATCTTATCTTTAGACTTAGTCAAAACTTATCTTTAAGTTGGTTATATATTATCTACTACTTGATCAGATATTATCTAACTGATTTGTACTCTTATTTAATTAATAGTTTCTCACTCTAAGAGATGAAGATTACAATTTCCTCTAGTCTTGGATTACATAAAAAATTTTATTTCTACTAGTTCTGATCCTAGGTCTATGCTAGAAGGAACTGTTATATCTTGGAGATACACCTTAGGCGAATAAATCCTTAAGTACAGTGTTACCACACGTGTCAGCTCATGAAAATTCAAAATTATCCCAACAATAATTAACTCACTATTATTATTAACGTTTACTTTTTCTATACGTATACATTTTAAAGCATGGAAAATCAATAATTTAAAGCTTCTTTTCTTTGTTTTAATAATAATATAAAAGAAAATTGACCCATCTACGTTGAAACAAGTACACTGTACAAGATAAACTTATTAATTAAAAATTAACATACAAGCTTATAACATCTTAATTTTTTTTATGTTAATATAATTTCAATAGCTGATTTTATTATTAACCGTTGTTAATGGACTTTTTTCTTAACCTTACCTTACATGAGACAATTTTCATTTTTTCAAGGTATTATTAAGGTTATCTTCGGAGGGAAAATATATATGAAAAAAATCACTATTATGGTTAGCTGACGTAGGGCAATTAATACTTTTTATTTCACTTACCCGAACTGTATAAGCATCACTGTCTCATCAAATTTGTTGTATTCGTGTGAATGAAAAATGAAAAGGATTTAATACTTTTTTTGGAGTCTAATATATTTCGAGAGTAATTAATTAAAGTATACGTATTTTACGGATTTCTGAGCAATAGTTTCAAATTATCAATTTGAATTTAATCTGAAAATATGCTTTTACTATAAATAAATGCTGCATCTTATTTTCTATCCTTTACAATACATTTTATGTTTACGTCACCAATTGCGTTAATTTTATTTGATGTAATATATATATATATATATATATATATATTAAATATAAATAACAAGATTTTAAGTTTTTATTAAAAAAAATGTTACCATCTTCATTTTCTCATCAAACTTCTCTTGTTAATTAAGTTTTAGAATACATTATTTAAAATCTAAAGAGTATTCTCTAGCCAATAACTAACAATTAGTCCTTTTAAAATGTGAAAATCATTGAAATAAATTTTATCCCTCCTAAAAAGGTTATTTTTTATATATATGTATCTCAGAATATATTTTGATTTTTAAATATCCAACTACCTAATAACTCTATAGGTTTTGTTGATCCATTATCCTTGGATAAAAAAGTTATGTAGTATTTGGATTCAATTATTAAAAATACCATGTGTTGGTTTAGGAAAGTTGTTTCACATATATAGAAATTAATTTCTCATTTCTTGAATGAATAAATACTTTGAAAGGTCAACTAAGATGTATATTGATTAAACAATTAATATTCGTTATTTGATTTAAAATTCAAATTGTGTAAATTGAATTTTGATTTGAGAATATTTTGTTTATTAACCATATTAATGAATTGTTAGTGAAATGGTACATGTTTAGTTTTTTTTAGACAGAATTTGGAGTTTAAATTTTATAAATGAAAGAAACTTTCGTAACTCGAAAATGTTGAGAAAAACTTGTAATAATTTATTGGTTTATTTAAAAACTTTATCTTAATTTAGTATTAAGTTATTTTTAGGATAACATTAATCGGAATTTGGATAAATATTTATTTTCGTAGATGAATCGGGTTTTGTGTAAACATTCGGAGACTTTTGATTATTTTATTAATAGAAGGATTGTCAAAATTTAGAGTTAGAAGAAATTTGATTTGATATTGTTTTGTATGAAATAGAAGAAAAAATAATAATTAACATATAAATGGTACTGGGCACCGTTTGATGAGCCGACAAAAATGAAATTGAAGCCCACAATATAAGAAAGAAAAAGAATTGTGTTTAAAATTGGTGGATTTGACACGTCAGATATTAAATGGATGTGAGGTAATTATCCATAATCCATATTAAGAGAGAAATGGATAACGTTGGATTAAATGGTGTTGGTGGGATTATGTCGGTGTTCATATTCATAGGATGCGTGACTTCCATTCCCTTTACACCAACCATCCCAACAATTTATTCCTCTTTTTCTTTTTACCATCAAACTTCTCCCTCAACCTTTCAATTCTACTTTTTTTTTCTTAGAAATATATATATAAAAAATAATGGTTACTTTTACTAACTCCATCATTCATTATAAGAAATAGAAAAAATTACACAAACAAAAAAAATGTAATTATACATATTATCTTAATTACTTATTTATCATTTATTTATTAATTATACTAACTCTCTTTACTTTATCTCATAGGGACATTATTAAAACAAATTAATTATTGATTCTTTAAAATTCCAAATGGAAAGTGAAATAGGAACAAATGAAGTATAATATAAGCAAATGTATCCACTTCTTTCTTTCCTTTATCAACCGAAATTTTGAAAAAAGAAGTTTCTTTTTATATATCACTTTAAGAATTTAAGAAAACATTTATCATTTATTTTTCTATTATGTTTTTACCTTTATATTGTATATTAAATATAAAAAATATTCTTAAAATAGTCTTATTTAACAAACACTTTGATTTTTAATACAAAGATTAAACCTTCTCAACAGGTATAATGAAAGGTATTATGGTATAAAATATTTTTTAGATAGAATCAATAATATTAAATAAAGTTAATTAACTAATTTTCTAAAACAATGTGAGACAGATATTTTTAGTTGTATTAAGAGGTATTATTTTTATTAAAAAAATTGAAACTTCTTATAATACCAGAGTTTTTATTTTTTTTAACTGGAGTTCTGAATCTTTTGGTAATCTTTTTTTTATCTTTTTTATACAGTGTAGTTATAATTTGTTAAAGCATTTACTAATATTTTTATTTATCTTTATTAATTGTAGAAAGTAATATATAATTTGAGAATGTGACAATTTGATCTAGTAGATAAAAAAATAAAGATATTAATATCATCATCATTTTAAAAAATATTAATTAAGTTTGTAAGAAGTAATTCAACTTTTAAATGTCAATTTTTTTTAAGAAATCAATAAACATAACTAACAATTAACTACTTTTATTTATTTTGATGATTCAATTAATTTAATTTTATAATAAGAATCAAAGTGAGTATCATTTAAAACATGTAAAATGACAAATAAATTTAAATGTTTTTCTTTTTTAAGCAAGCAAATAAATAAGAATAAATGTAATATTTAATTGTAATAAGAAATCTTAGCAATATACTTTGTATCACCCATGGTTGATTTAGTGGTGAAGAGTTTAGGTAGTCACTTTGAAATTATAGGTTCAAATCTCATATTTAATTGTTTTTATTGTAAAGTGAAAGTACTATTTAATTATTCACTTATGTGTTATGATTCTATTGATAATGTAAATTGAACTTGTGGGAAGAATTTCAGATTCGATGCTCACTAAACATATTTCTTATAAGGCCTTAACTACAATTAAGTCTCAAATAGAATTGCCTCTTAAAGATGATAAATGTGTTTAACACAAGTTTGTGTGTGTTTATACATATATATATATATATATAGTTGAATATCATCTTAGTTAATTGAAGTTTTAAAATTTTAAAATATAAAATGTCCACTTTATTCAATATTAAGGATTTAATATGAAATTTTACTTGACATTCTGATACTAGCTCAAATCTATATATCTAGTTCTTGATATAATCGGAGATGAAAAATGGGTGAAACCATTCTAGGTTTTGATTAGTCTCATGATCTCTTATGATATTTTTTTATATTTTTTGTTTTGGTTTGATTTTGTAGGGAAAAGGACCAAAAAGTGAAGAATGGAAGCTTGTTAGGAGTGGAGCTAAACAGAGCAGCCCACACCTGCGTCATAGGAGGGAACTATGCGATGTATGTTTTCCATTTAAGGTTTAGTGTTCATTTTTTGGCTATATATCATATATCTTTAGGAAGAAGACTTGGAGAGTGTTAGGACTTGGAGCTTAAGGATCTTTGGCCTTTTATTTGTATTTTCCTACCCTCCATTTCTTTTATTCAATGTATGTGATTTATGTCATCATTATGATGTGTGGCTAGTTACCCTTTTGTTGGGATTGAACAAACCTTATTCAATCACAAAACTCTTGTGATTGTTAATGAATATTTAAGTTGTTATTCCATTGTTAGCATTCTTATTTCTTAACTTAATGTATTTTCAAACAAAGAATGATAATGTATGTTTTTAGGGTTCTAAACGAGTTTTGTTGGTTGCAATGCTCAATAATCCCTTTGTCTTAGGAATAGGATTTTGATGAGTGGATGTTAAAGTCTATTCCCGATGCAAGTTTTATCACTAAAATATCAAGGAATTGAGTTTTGATGTTAAGACATTTAATTTAATTTTTAATTGATTAGGGTTAATGAACTCATGCTACATTAACATGGTTTAACTAATATTCATTATAAGAGTTTGATGCAATAACTTGCATAAGGGGTGTTCAATCCTAATGTTTTTACAATCAATTTTCTCAACCTTAATTTGAATCTAGCTTAGTTAATTAACTCAAAACCTTTTTATACAATCTAATACTACGAACCAACTCTCGAACATATTGTTCATAGTTCTTTTGTGATTACAAGTAACAATTACATAATTGTCATAATTCTCATAATTGTCATACTAGAGATGAAACCTTTTCCCCCTTGCACATGTATCATGGTTAGTTAAGTTGTTGACTAAGACCTCAGACTTGAGTTTAATCTTCAACTAAAAGATAAAATGATTTGAAAGGCCACTTCACCACCACTCAGTTGCATATTTGAATTAAAAAGTTATGTTATATTTTTTATATGATAGACTTTTTAAGTAAGTTGCCCCCATCTCTTCTGTTGGATTCTATTTATTTGATGTGATAGTGGACTGAAGAGCTATTTTTAAGTTTGTGTTGTTTTTCATTGTTTCCAATACTTTTGAAAGATCCCTATATTTTTTTGTCTTATATCTTTTCTCTTATAAATTCTTACTTCCTTTTAGATTTGTACTATGTGAAGGTTATCCCACCCTTTGAATTATGATATTATTTCATATTACAAAATGCTAACTGTTGTGAATGCTTAAGTTGATATCAATAAGGGTGAAACTATCTATCTCACACACTTCACTAGTAGAATTGACCTTTAGTTGTTAATGGGAAATCTTGTTCATTATTGTGAATCATCCAATTTATTGAAACAAGAAACATGGAAAAGTGAAGTGAAAATTGATCAAGTTTCTCTTGCTTCTAGCTGTTGATTGATTGTGTGTACTCTGTCCTTCGTTATGTAAAGGAAATACTTACTATTGGAGAATGTACAATGCCTAAAAATGTATGTCATTGATTCCTCGTAATTAACATTTTCTTATTTAAGCATATCCTTTATTTTGTATATGTAGTATCTTCCGTAATTTTAGAAGTAAAATTGCATTCCAAATGATTTGCTTGAAGTGAAAGATAAATGAGTAAAATATGTTTAAGAGAATTGTTTAGAATAGGATGTCATTTCAATATAATAGTTTAGTACTAGATTTTGATATATAGAATTATTTTACATCTTGTATATATGTTCATTTATATTTAGTAATGAAATTAGTTTGCATGTGGTTGAATATAACAAAATATATTTGTGTGGATTTTATTTGTTTCTTATATAAAATTAGAAAATAAACAGAGAGTATAATAATAATAATAATAATAATAATAATAATAATAATAATAATAATAATAATAATAATAATAATAACATAGAGCAGGTCTTTCTTAGCGGTTTTCAGGTACTAATTGTTAAGAAAGAACTATTGCATCAACTTTTTGTTAGCAGTTTTTGTTAGAAAACCGATAAGATATAAAGATTACTTAGCGGTTATGTTTGATAAACTGCTAAGATAGAACTACAAATAAAACATGTCTTGGACGGTTGTTATTAGGAAATTGCTAAGATACAAAGATTTCTTAGCAGTTATGTTAGATAAACCGCTAAGACAAAGCTATAAATAAAACAATTCTTTACGGTTTTTGTAAGTAAACGATTAAGATAGGATCCCATCTTAGTATTTTTTTAGTTAAAACCACTAAGAAAAATGCATGTTTTTTAGTGGTTATAAAAGTACCTAAACCACTAACAAAAACTTTCTTTGCAAGGCTAATTTAGTGGTTTGAAACCGCTATTAAATACAAAAAATGACCGCTACAAAAAGCTTTTTTTTGTTGTAGTGATATAACAAGAAAAAGATCAAGATTAAGATCAAACTTTGTATAATCAAATATCAAGTCAACCTCAAACCCTATAAAATTTAATTTGACCTGACTTATTTCATTTCTACATATGAAAACTAGGTTTTATTAATAAAATAAGATTTATTTTTTGTCTTTGAATTAATATAAAAAATGTATAGAAGATTTTGTTAAGAGAGACGAAACTCTTTTAAATAATTTTTATGTTTAAAAAGAATTAATCCTAATCGTCAAATTGAATAATGTCATTGGTTTATTTAAAATAGCCTAAATAATTAAATCTATATTAAAATGGATTGAATCATATATTTCAAACTACAATATCTTTTTTTATAATTTTTCTCAGTTTATATAAATTAACTATAATAAAAAATAGAGTAAACTTTTAGTTTTGTAATGCTAAACACTGTCAATTTTTGAAAAGCATAAGCTAAAGTAGTTTGTTCTTGAATTGATTAGCAACAAATTGCTGAACATCTTTGGTTTGAGAAGCAAATGAGTATAACCGTTTTAACTGACACATGATATCGTGGAGCGTTTGATGAGAGCATTTTGGTGCTTTAACAAAGGTTAAAAAGAAATGAGAATCTGTGTTGGTAAAAGAAATTGGGTTGCGAAGCATCTCATAAATAAGATTTGTACAAAACAAAAGTCGACTTAAAAGAAAAAGGCAAAATCGATATATTACGTTGCTACACTTCTTTTCATTTCTCTCTGCTGCATCATTATTGTATTTTCTCCCAATTCTACTCTTTCTATTCCTCAAAACAAGCTTCTCTTTATCAAAAGGTAGTAACTCCATTTTAAGAAGAAAGATGAAAAAAGAAAAGAAAGAGACAGTGAACTGTAATATAAACTAATATATGGAGAAATAGGTTATAGTTTCTGGGTTAGACTGAGTCTGACTTATTATATAAATGTGATATATTATTGTAAAATGAGGGGTATTTCCTCATTTAAATATTATATATATATATATATATGGTTTTATTACATATACAAGGTATATATAATTAAATAAACCCTTGCTACTATTTTTAATACATTATCAATTACTAATAAATATGATTATGAAACATTATTAAGGTCAACTTTCTAATGAAATGATAATTGTAAATTTTCTTTCTTTTTTTAATTTAATCTTTATATTTGGCCCTTTCAGTTAAAAATATCTAGTTCTATCTATTTTATGATTTTTTAGGCTTGAGATTTGACTAGATTTAATAATAGATCTATCCAAATAGTCTTTTTAAGGTCTGACCAATAAAAAGTCTTATAAATAAGTTCACTTATCTTCTAGCTCCAGTAGATGACCTATTAACCTAAAGAGTAAAAATACACATATTTTAGACAACTATAAATGAAAATAAAAATACCAAATTCAACCAACAACATTCAATAATTAAAAATACTTTAGCCAATAAATTATCCAATAATACATTAATATAAAACTAATAATCATACAACCTCTAACACATTAAACATGATTTTACGACTTTCTTATTTTATTTAGATAATATTATAGATTAAAATTTTATAAATATTATTCTAAAAATATTGTAGTTATATATTATTATATTATAAATATATATGTTTAACATAATAAATCAATTAAACAAACTATCTTGATAGACTTTATAGACTTTTTTGAAAGTTATATATAGCCTAACCTATTTAAAAAAATAGGTCTTTTATAAAACCTAAATCTGACTTATTTACGCGACAAGTCTGACCTAGATAGGCCCTAAATAGGTCACGTCATAACCCCCTATTAAGTAGTCATGTCTATTTCCATACATACTAGTATCGTAAAAATGGTTATGTATTTAATTCCCACTAAATAAATGCATTTTTTTATAAAAATGAAGAAATTTAAATTAAATATGATTAATCTAATTATCTTTTGGTGTACTTTAATATTTGTAATTAATTATGTAATAACCATCCTTGTAAGTAACTTTACCATAGTTGTAACCAACTAAGCACTCTTGTATATAGCCTATCCCTCTTGTACTTAGTGTTCAATGAAATCATTTTCATATTTCAATATTCATTAAACTTAACCTAGTTCTACTCATAACCCATTGCTTTAGTGATGCTGGTAATTTTTCTTCCTACAACCTATGATATCCTTTTATTCATATTTAGTATTTCTTTACCACACCTTAAGGATTCGGGTTTACCCTTTACCTTAGTTTCCCTTTATACACCCATATTATACAGGTTTGGTATCTAATACTTATCTCATGGTTACATAATAAATCTAGTATTTTTCAAGTCAAAGGTTTGGCTCACAATTAATGATGCCAATTTTGAACAATTTATTAAATATGTTTTAGGTTCTTATGGGAAGGTTGTGATGGATAAAGAATATCAAGCTCTTATTTACAACCACACATGGAATCCTATTCTTTTTTCTTTAGGCAAGAGAAGCCATTGGTTGCAAATAGATATTCAAGCTCAATAAAATACTAGACGACTCCATCAACAAACATAAGCTTTCCATGTCACAAAAAGGGTTTCACTAATATGGTTACTTTGAAACTTTGAGTCTAATGGTCAAACTCATTACTATATGAATTGTTCTTTAGCCATGTCCAAAGGCTAGTCTTTAAGGCAAATATGATAATTGATCTGTCTAGTATGGGGACGAGGCAATCAGTATCAGTATCGAGGTTGATCTCTTTCACGTATTACACTAGTCCAATAAGGATCTAGTATCATATCTCTTAGTCTAGTAAAAAACAAAGAGTTTTGTAATTAGCCGTCCAACCAACACACTGGTCTATCACATTGAGGGGAAAAAGAGGGTGTCACCTACAAGGACACTCCAACTCTCAAGTCAGTTATTGGATCAATCAAGATCAGAGCTCAAGCGAGGATTTGTGGACGTACCTTAATCAAGAGTAAATAAGTGATATTTATAGATTTGGGTGGCGAGAACGTCCAACGTGGCGTGTGTCAGTACAGATTCATAAAAAATAGATAAAACTATGACAATTACAGGCTTTCTTTGACTCTAGTCCTTAGTGACACTAGTTAGGGGATGAGGATTATGTGGGGGCCTAATTGGTGTCATGAGGTGCTTGCGAGAGGCATCTGCACGTCTGCACGTTATGTATAAGTTCTCTTCTATGTCCTTTTAATTTGGACATTACCTGTCGGTATGTCTAGACCTGCATTGATAACAACAGATACCACAGATACATAACTTGGCATCCTTACAAAGGTTTTTTTTTAGCTGGTATACACCATTATATCAACACATACTGTGACATCCCGGGCACTGTTAAGGGTGGGGAGTGATCGCCGGTGCATAGGCACGGACAAGGAGCGACTCCTAGCAGGCTTCCACTGGGAGGGACGCATGAACGAACCGAATACATACCAGAATGAGAGGGATCCAAAGACTTTATAGGTATGAGACTATACAATCAAGGATAGCTTAAAAGAATGAATTTGTACTACCTATACCAACAAATGCATTAGCCTTTTCGGTGGCGCATCACTTAAGGACTCCAAAGTTAAGCGTGCTTAACTTGATGAAATTCTAGGATGGGTGACTTCCTGAGAAGTTCTCGGGAAATGTGTGAGTGAGGACAAAAGCACACTGGAAAGGTCTCGTGTTGGTCTGTGGGGAGAGTCGTTCAATCCCGAAAAGCGGTCAGGGTATTACAGTGGTATCAGAGCCTAGCCTCTCCTAGTACGGTATGATTCGAGGACGAATCAAGCGGAAGCTGGTGGGCATATGACATCCTGGGCATTTTTTAGGGCAGGGAGTGATCACTGGTGCATAGGCACAAACAAGGAACGACTCTTGGCAGGCTTCTAGTGGGAGAGACACATGAACAAACCGAATACATACAGAATGAGAGGGATCCAAAGACTATAGGTATGAGACTATACAGTCGAGGATAGCTTAAAGGAATGAATTTGTTCTACCTATACCAACAAATGCATTAGCCTTTTCGGTGGCCTATCACTTAAGAACTCAAAAGTTAAGCGTGCTTAACTTGGAGAAATTCTAGGATGGGTGACCTCCTGGGATGTTCTTGGGAAATGTGTGAGTGAGGACAAAAGCACACTAGAAAGGTCTTGTGTCGGTTTGTGGGGAGAGTCGTTTATTCTTGAAAAGCGGTCGGGGCATTACACATACCCTAAGTATTTGATATCCCCATGTATACACTAGACACCGTGGTTGTTAAAATATGTAATTAACTTTTAGAATCTTATGATTTTATGAGCCTAACTAAAAATGAATTAACTCTTAGAATCTAAATTTAGTTAGACTCTATAAAATCTTTTCTAAAATCATTACAATCTTTGAAATCTTCTAATTCTAATGAATCTAACATTTCTAATAATTTTTATTTTTATTTTATTTTTACCAAAATAATTGTGTTTCACAAACTATCTTCAATTCCTCCTCTTTTGCATTAGAGAATACTCTGTATCTTCAATCTATACCTCTGAGTCTCTAACACACAATGACACAACACACTCATATTATTTGTTAGCATCTTCTATGTTTGCGGTCTTCTTACTTGTATTTACGACCTACATGTCTTTTACATCGTCTGTGCGTGTTCTTTGCGCCTTTGTCTTGTCCATGTGTGACCTATGTCTTTGCTTTTATTTGTGGACTTGTATTGGACTTAGAATTTTTTTATACTCGCTTTATGTTAGACATAAAATGTTTAACTTAATGGTATAGTGTTTTTAATAATATTCTTTTAATTTTAGTTAGAAAATTATGATTTTGGCTAAATATTGATTTTATGAGTCTACCGAGACTCAATAATTCTACCTAAAATCTTAATTCTGATAACTTTGTTGAACACAAATACCATATTATATGACATGATTCATACAAATCTAAAAAAAGTATTGACACGATAATCATTACTTTTAGACAATTACTTTACTATAAATACAACCTGTATTAAATACGAAGGTATGTCCCTTCTTACTCTTTTACAAATAAAATCTTTTAACTCTTTATTGACTTTAACCTAAGAGGTATTTGCTGGTATACCTACAACACATCGAAGCATCAAGCCCAATGACGACAGCCCAGATCACAAAATCTTTCCTTTTGTTTCCCCCCTTTAACAATTTCCGGTTAATTTCCTTTGCATTTCATTATTTTTTTTCACAAGGCAAATACTAATACACTTTTTTTATAATACAAATGCTAATACACTAGTGCGTAGTGAATTTATTGAGTAACATGTATGTAAGCATTTGCAATATGTATATAACATTGCTCATTCAAACACGGAAAGGCCAAAAGAAAGCAACATGTATAAGTAAGCAATTGTGGGGTCTTTCTCTTGTGCATATCGATTGTGTGTTCAAGACTTTATACTATGCGCATTCCCATGCAACCACTGGAAGAAGAAATTCAACACAAAAATTCTGGAATGAAAATAATTGTGTGTAATCAAGGAAATTATACAAAGAAAACCAATTTAATTTTGCTAACTGTAAATTACAGATCCTATCAAAACTCTACAGAGAAATTAAACCCAACAATGCAAAATCAATGAAAAGAAAAGTGCCATGCATGCCCAGCAATACAATATGCAAAAGCAAGGAAGCCTGTATTGAAACAGTGCCCCACGTTTGGCCATTTCCATTAAGAATAACTAACAAAACCAACAACCACATGCACTTTATTGTTTTTCCCTTTCAAATTAATATTTAATACTTAATAAAACTTATTTTCATAATGGACTAAATTTTCGCTGTTGCCAACTACGATCCATCTAAAGAGACAAAAATAAATAAATAAATCATACGATGGAAAATTTGAAATATATATAAAAAACTCAATTTAAAATTTGAAAAAGCTATACATTACATTTGTGATTAGATATGGTTTAATAAAACCATATCAACTGGCCAAACAACGGGAACCGACTTAGTCACCGGTCTGAATAGATTAAAAGAAACTGGATAGTGGATATTTTAAGAATTCGTCAAAGTCAAAGAAACTGTGTTCAATTCGGTTTGGATCGGGTCTCAGATTTCTGTCTATTTTTTATTGTTCTTTAAACGAAGAAAGTTAACATTAGTGTCCACCATTCGAGACAAAATTAAATTGGGTCTAGTCAACAAATGGAAATGTCCTCTTGATCAATAACTTACTCCTAACTAAATAAAACATATTTCCCCAAGGCTTCAACTTGTAGAGTTACTCTATGACAATACCGACCATCTTTACCTTTTTGTTCTCCATGTTATAAAAAATTGAGAAAAATAAAAACTCTAAGGTGTGTTGACATTGTCCTAAAATGATTTATTCACTAAACCGCGAAACCCTCTAAGATACGACAAACTCATCTATCCAAAGGGCAGGATCTGGGCTAACAAGAATTTTAAAGTAACTTAACGAAGAAAAGAATAAGATTTTTTTATCTATTTGGGAAAATTGAGTTGAGTGCTTTAAATAGGAAATGAAAAGGTACTACCGACATCCACTAAAAAACAGATCCACCATGGAAACATATTTGTTCTTAGAAAGATAAGTCTATTCCAATGGTGTGACTGTTTGGAAAATGGTGGGAAACACATCCATTCAATTTTGGTAGGAAAATATGGCTGTTAAAAAATATGACTGTTAAAATGGTAATCCTTCGATTCAAATTTTAAAACTAGAAAAATAAGGTTTTTCAGGTAAGCCCCAACATAATAATTAAAATTTCAAAAATAAAAGCCATTTTCCAATATTAATGTGCACATAAAGAGTGGGGATCTGTCAATTTGAACTAAATTTTTCAATACCGTGTTTGGACTAATGTGCATTAGGGCTCAACACTTTCTATCATGTTTACAGGTCTTGCATACACATTAATATATAAATTCTTAAAGAGTCTTAAGTCTAAGCAAGATGGGACTAGGTTTCTTTTGGAATATAATAAATCCAACAATTCTCTACATATTTCAAAAATTTCAAGAAAACATTTTATAAAGCAGAAGGAATTTTGATGAGTTAATATAATGAGTACAATGCATCAACTTTGATATCTTTTAGATTATGAACCAAACTTTAAACAAATAGGCTTAAAATACAATGCTTTAGTGAAGCAAAGCTTCTATGAATTAAAACCATTTAGTGTACATCAAAGGTTCATTTGTCATATACACCCTACAATTCAGTCGTTATCATTGATTTGTAGTAATAAGTCATGTGCGTGCTTGGTATTTCACAAGAGCTCTAAAGATTGCACCCCAATCTGATGCAAGCGACCATACTTCATATATGTAACTTCGTTAGATGTATGATGCATTTTCATACACCACCTATAAAGGCTATGATAGTCACTAAAAGCAGTAAGCTTAACCTCACATTTAATTAGCACTTAGCATGCATAGGAATGAAAAAAAATTAAAGAGTGTTATAACAATTAACTATAACTTGTTATTATCTCATATGAACCTTCTTCATGAGATCTTTAATCACAAAGGTTGGGTTTCCTGTTAGTTATTTTTTTGTTGGAAAAAGTCTTATTTCCCGTGATGTTTCATAAATAGATTTTCTACCTAATGGTTTAGTAAAAGGATCGATCAAATTCACTTTTGACCTCACAAAGTCAATGGAAATAATTCCAACTCTCAATGGCTACTTACCACGTCAAGCCTTAGACCAATATGTCTATTCTTACCATTGTAAGTTTTATTTTTCACAACGACTATTACCGATTGACAATCACAATGTAAAGATATTGAAAGTGTTGGTTTCGTTTCTAAATGAATACTTGTTAAGAAGTTTCTCAACCATTCACCCTTGTTATTAGCCAAATCTAGAGCAATGAGCTCTAATTCCATGCTGGATTTTATAAAAATAGTTTGTTTGATGATCTCTTATTTACTGCACCACCACTAAGTGTAAATAATTGATCGCTAATGGATTTTGTCTCATTTGAATTTGATATCCAGTTATCATCAATATTGTATACTTTCAATACAACAAAAAATCCACTAAACAGAATACTGTAATTCATGGTACCTCTTAAATATTTCATTAGTTTGACTATTATAGTCTAATGCTCATTATTAGGGTTTTGAGTTTATTTACTCAATCTACCCACAAGTTGGCGATTATGGCAACAGTGGCGGCAATGGTGATTGTGGTCGTGGTGATGACAGTAATGGTGGTGACAATGATAATGATGATGATTTATGGTTTAGGGTGGCAACAATAATGGTGATAGTGATAATGACTCAAAAAAAACATTTTTTCCTTGTTTTCGAATATGTTTAAAAATTAATAAGTTAAAATTTAACTTCACACTTTTTCATTGAACAAGTTTTATTTTATAAATTAATTTTAAAAACCAAAAACTTATGAACACCCAAATTGGTCCTTAGATAAAACGTAATAAATCTTGAAATATTATTAAATCAAATTGTAATTCAATCGGAACATAGTCGAAATATCATTTACCTCCATTGACAACGGTAAACATGCATAAAAATATATGGGGTTTGGTTTTGGTTTCAGAATATGCAAAACGAAACCATATGAAAATGATTGATATTTTGGGATTGCTAATTTAAGTGGTTAACGATTGTGCACCTTGTGATTCAGACTGATTTAATTCTAAAAATTTAGTTGACCTAAATTAATTACTACGCTGCAAAATCATCATTATCATCATCATCATGTTTACGTCAACTAGGATTTCTTTTATAAAGGACAACAACGGTGTTGGGACGATGTTGCTTTTTTTATTCCAGGCTTAATATTGTCCCCATCAGCAAACGGTGTTTTCACGTTGTTGAGAGAATATAATATTTAATGTGATAATGATGAATTACTTGTATTTCAAATTAAGGAATCCCCGAATTCCTGAGAACGTAAGTGAGTAAATTATTTGAAAATCATGTGCATATGCATTCAAATTATACCAAAAAAATTCCAACTTGGTCATCACCTTTCCTCCTTCAATTTTTATTATATAATTTTGTCGTTTCACATTAGAGCCGTTATATAAGTTTGTATTTCTAATTTATATATATATCGTTCTGGTAAACTAAAAATAACTATATATATTGTGAAGAATTAAGATTAATTTATGCAACAGGTTCTCCTACAAAATTTATTGTTACGTTTGTTTTGCTGAGTCGAAACGTACGTGTGACTTAGAGATTTAAAATACCTCATTTTTAAAACTAAAAGTATAATTAATATTAAAATTTAACACAATTAAAAGAAATTTAAAATATACTCAAAATAAATTAAAAATACGTTAACATCATACAAAATTAAAAAATAATTAAAATTACAATAAAATAATTTAAAATGTAGTAAAATTAAATCTAAAACATTTTAATTTAAACATAATAACAATCAACCTTTATTACTATTACATTCAAAACAGTGTAAGATATGTTTCACCAAAATTACTTGGAATTGTTGATGAGTTTATCTTTATCGAGTATTGTATCTCACTATTAAAAAAAACAATGGTTTGCAGTAGTTAAAATTACAAGTTTTGGCTGTTTTAAACTGCCACGAATACATTCTTTGAAAAAAAAAACAAGAAGAAAACAGGGTGTTAGAAATTATTTCTAACTGGTTTGACTGAACGCTGGCAAGAGTGCCACAAAATTATTAAAACTTTATAAGGGGAATTTGTACATAATTTTTATAGTTAAAACTGCCAGAAATAAAGCCCTGTGCATTTAAAAATATTCCAGACTTTATTAACAATTCCTGATACTAGCAACATATATATCAACAATCAAAACAGTAGATATTTCAGGATCCCAGGGTTTCCACTCATTAAATTCACTCAATAGATCACACATAACAAATAAACATAATCTCAATTGCCTAACTAGACTATTGAACATAATAAGTACAACATAACTAGCTTTATTACAAATTTCCACAACCTAATTTCAACTTTTGGTTCCAACTTTATTTATAATTGGGATTTGGGAGTTCTTCAAGTAACCAAATTAGTATCAAGTTGCAATCCTAATACCAAGTGCAGAATATGATGCAACGCAAAGAATATGGTGATATAGCAGCAAAATTCATAAAAACCCTCGCAATGAAATCAAGGTTTTACCAACAATCACCATATCTGATGAAGAACATTGATTGGCCAACTTAACACACACATATCAATTTACAGCTATAAAAGAGCCGTTAAGAACTTTAATCAAATGTAAGCAATGTCGAATTTAAGGGAAAATTGAAGTGGACATCAACTGGTCCGTTTGTATATAAAGTAGTAAACTAGACAACATGTTCCTTCTGCTAAAAAAGTCCGTCCATGTTGAATTCTGACCAACCCTATACTTCATCATCTTTAACAAGAAATAGAATAGATTATATTTATAACAAGTGTGACACCCTCGTTTATACAAGATTAAACAAAAGCTTATTCATTAACTTAGACACAAATATTTTTTCAATCTCATACAAACAAGAGTGATCACATCTTAGAAACTAGTAGAGATATAAAACGTTCAAGGAGATTATTTGATTTATACGGTATGGGAGATAGAACCTCGGTTTAGAGAACTCGTATCATTCTCTAACTATATATTACTTCGGTTTAGTGGGATCTGGAATTATGTCTCCTGATCCAGTGGGGAGTCAGAAGTCTTATTGTCTCTCTTCAGTTATCACATTTGTTTATCATGCTAAGGGGTGAAAAAGTATGCCACATGCAAGGACACTCCAACTCAAGTGGGTTTGGACACTTATAATATCAGAGATTAAGTTAGTTAATGTAACGTACCTTTGTAGGTCATAAATTAGATGTATCTATAGAGTTTAGTGGCAGTTGAATCTTACATAACATTGGATCTATAAATCAGGAGAAAAGCTTACACTTCCATAAACATTCCTTACACTCTTTGTAGGTTAATTGCCGATGTGCCCCCGACGGATCTGTCAGACTCTCTGTAACTCCGGTCCTTAAGGACTCCAGTCAGGGATCAGGATCATGCTAGGTTCGGCCGATGTCGTGAGATGTTTCGCAAGAAGTATCTGTGCGTCACAAGACATCATTCAGATGTCACACTGTCGGAGCTGATGTGAGGCCTAGATCACCATCCAAACCACTTGTTTTTGAGTGAGTATAGAAACCAATATCCTTTTTAATGGAAAATAAAAATTCAATCGAAATGAGATAAAATTTTTCAGTTAAGATCTTCAAGACATGAGAATTAGACTCAAAGTATTGATTGGAGAAAATTCCATTCTGAAACATGCATTTTAGAGGAAAACCTGCAAGCTGTCAGGATGTAAAATATTTAGGGCAAGTTTCATTGCAATCTCAAAAATGGAATAATGGGAGTTAACACTTGAAGTTTGATAGACACAATATAGATACATATTAGAATAAAAGTTATATTTATCAGGAATTTTCAATCGGTGAAAGAAGGGGAAATATGTTGCACAATTTAACTAGGTAAAACAAGACACAACAAGTTCAAGGAATAAGATAAAATGGAAATTACAGGTTGTGTGCAACTTGGAATTCTCAACCAATTTTGTAAAAGTAAGAGGAAATTTTCTCTGGTCCCACTTGAGGCAAATTACCGTGAAGGATAAAGGACAAATGATTTGAAAATAAGAGATGAAGACACAATGTTTGATACATGGCTTGATATAAGATTGGATTAGTGTCTTGTAATTGTGAGATTGTAAAACAAGTGTCTTGCTTAGTGTTATAAGGCTGGACAGAATGTCTTGATGTGTAGAAAGATTAATGAGATATGTGGCTGAATATGGTTAAGAAAGAGTGGAAAGACATGATAAATAGCCAATATATACTATAGCTACACAATAAGGAATCATTTGTGAAAAGTATAAATTTGAAAACACAAGCCCCAAGAAATTTCTTAATTTCTTACACTAGTGGAAAAAAAGGATATAATCACGGTTAAAAAAGACCTTTATTCACGGTTAAAGAACCGTGGTTGTTGAAGCCGTGGTAGTAGATGATGGTCTTTAACCACGGTTAACAACCGTGGTAATAAATCACATCTAACCACGGTTAAGAACAACTGTGAATATAACTTACTATTTATATTCACGGTTATCGAGAATAACCGTGGATATAGATACATTTTATCCACGGTTGTCCATCAAAACCGTGAATATAAGTAGTTTGTAACTGAAACTAAACCATACTTA
Organism: Clitoria ternatea; assembly: GCA_037962975.1. NCBI lineage: Eukaryota > Viridiplantae > Streptophyta > Magnoliopsida > Fabales > Fabaceae > Clitoria > Clitoria ternatea. The sequence continues at coordinate 294,646,240 of CM075669.1, forward strand.
TATTCACGGTTATAATGGACAACCGTGGATATAGATACATTTTATCCACGGTTGTCCATCATAACCGTGAATATAAGTATGGTTTAGTTTCAGTTACAAACTACTTATATTCACGGTTGTGATGGACAACCGTGGATAAAATGTATCTATATCCACGGTTATGGTAGTAACCGTGGAAAAATCTTGTCTTTATTCATGGTTGTTGCCATAACCGTGAATAAATGCTGAGGTTTTTTTTTAATATGCATTCTGTTTTATCGTTGCCCAACCCTGCATTCAGACAAACCAGTACAGTATACAGTATGCCACAGCAACACTATGCCGAAAGAATCGTATGTATATATATAACAATTTATTTTCTATATCAATTCATAACAACCTAAAAAATGAAAGTATATACAATTAAGTTGAATGTAATCTAATAAAAGTAAACCCTAAATCCTACTAGATACATATATAAAAGAATAAAGATCCTATATCTAGCTTTGCCTAAGTTCAATGAAGTGTGAGGCCCATTGCCTTCTAACATCATCCACAAGTTCCTTTGGGAAATATGACCGGTCATTAAAGTACTGCAAACAATGCACAAAACAATTAGAACAAAAGCTTTATTTATTACATGAAATTGATGAAATTGGAGAAAAGTAGTCCAAATGATGAGAATTACCTCTGTCCATCCATCTACTAAATGATGTTGGACAATGGTCAGCATAGTGTGCATGACGAAATAGCCACACTCAAAGGTACCCTTCTTCCTGTAAGACTACAATGGACATATAGTATAGAATAAGTGAATTCGGAACTTAAAAAACATGTACTGAAGATTTGAATGAATACGATTGACTTACTTTTGGGTACACCCATACAACTGTTCTTCCTGTGTGCTTGTTTCCAATCAGTACATTGTATCCAACCACCGCCCTGCGTCAAACAAAACACAAGATAAGTTAGAATTGTATCGTTCTAAAAATGATGTAATTGAATTTGTGGTTATTGTTTAGGGATGAACTTACCGGTCTACTATATCTCTCAGGTCTTGTGGAGCTGTTTTGTGCAAACTATCAAAGTACAGAGCAAGATAGTCCTTCGGACAGATCACCAGAAGCGTCCAGTGAGCCCTGCAGTTACGAGTGATAAGTGAGACTTCAAAATGCAAAATATCATAACAATAATTATGGAATAGAGTATTACCCTTTATGATAGGGGCCCATGTATATAGACTTCCCAGACTCAAACATCCAATTCTGGATGTATGTCTGGGTGTTTTGCGAGGTGTTTCCTTGCCTCTGTATGAGAGAGGGCTCTAAGAAACCGTAAGTTCCTTGGAAACCCAAGTCCACTGAGAGTTTTGCCAGATACCTAAACAAGGTAAGACATGGTTAGCGACAAATAACTTGTATAATGAAAAAATTGGACAACACAAGGATATACTTACAGCTCCCACAACTGAAAGATGGAGCCGTTCAGCATCGACGTCCCCGTAATAATGTCACAAATGTCAGAACTTGTAACGTAAACTGGAAAAGCACTGGGATGGCCGAACACTAGTGGCTGCCATGGGACCTGAACAGTGTCGTTAGCTTCCTCATACCCGATGCGCCATAGCATCCGGACAGGATCCTTGGCCGGGTCTGGCTTCTTCAATGGCTGTTCCTGTTGAACAATTGACAACCATCACATTTTGTACCATAATTGACAAGGAAATAAAGCTAGTTAGTGTTTAGGGTTTTTACCTGTCCAGGGGCAATCACCAGAAGTCTGTTGGGCCACATCAGAAAGTGGCCCACCGCCTGACCTACGGTCTTCACCTCCTGAGTTGCCACTGGCACAGCAGCATCCTCCTCGAGGACGAGCACAACCGAGACCCTGGACATACCATCAGGTAATGTCTGATGGTGAACCACAGGGCCTAAGTTGTGCACCATACCAGTGGCAACTGGCTCCTCCGACCCGTCAATGAACAGGTCACATTGACGGGTGTCTGGTGGCTCGACCCCGTCATCCTCAGGGTCAGCCGCAGCGCACGACCCCTTAGTGCTAACCTTCCGTACCTATATATTTACACATCAGGCAGAAGTTATTCAAGGGATGGGGCAGGGTCGGGAGCACCGTAATAGGCGCGGAGGCCTGTAAAATATGAATGATTAGCCCATAATTGTTTAACAGATAACAAAATGAATGCATAGAGTTAGTTAGCACTTACCTACACCTCGACCAATAGCACGCACTCTTCCTGGGTGCTCTGGCCTGCCAATGGCGGTAGTCAATATATCCTCCCGTCCATGGGCTACGAAAGACCCTTGGGTTGATTGCTCAACCAAGGAATCCTGAAACCAATCAAGTTAGTATTCACTTCCTTCACGTAAACTGAAAAACAGACACTGATATAAAGGGGAATACTTACTATCCGTGAGGCAACCTCCTGAGCCTGTGAGGAAGTGTATTCCCCACTCTTCTTGATCCTAGCCCGCTTCCATTTGTCGTGGCGCGCAGGTGGGGAAGGGGGATCCACAATACCAGTGTCAGTCTGACACTGACTCAGCCTCTCCTGTGCCAGCCGCTCCTCCAACCTACGGTAACCGCCACGTGACAGTGTGTGTGGGCAGTCATTTAGCTTCCTAGTCTCCTTGGCTTTCTTTCTGGTCTCCTACAACAAGAAAAAACCATGTGTACAGTTAGCCGTATAAATTATACATATTATTTAATCATCTAAAAACCAATGTACCTGAAACTCGACAGAATGTCTAGATGCAACAAAAGCATCCCAGGTCTCCTGATCGATGAATGGATACTTCTCTCCAGGGAACTTTCCTTGGTCGTCCCCGAATACATACCTACAATGAAAGGTACATTTAAACTAAGGATTGGTACAATTTGGTGAAGCGTTGATTAAGAATTTAAAGTTTAATATACCTCGTAGTGAGTATGGATTTGAACGACCTCCATCGCTCAGCCATGATACCGAGGACCTTCCTCCTCGCTATGTCGGAAGATGGTATCTCAAAAGAATCCTACATGAAAGGAGTTAGTCCATAAAGGAGTCCTTATTAAGAGTTACATGAAATAATACACTAAAATAAAACTTAAATAATACATAAGTTACCAGAACATCACTCCATAGCTGGTTCTTCACCACCTCCTCGACACTATCCCAGTCGGGGATAATGATGGACACCTTCGACCGTACCACAACCCCCAGATAACTGCTAAGCTTCATGGCATGCGGTCCACTAAATCTGCCGGTGTTGACATCCATGTCAACAACTGGCCTCTCTCCCCGGTGACGCCTACGTGCGACGTCTGGCATCCGGGTAACACCTCTACTCTTCCGAGCAGAGGAACCACTGGCCTGTGAGTCGGACCTGGATCGTTCATCCTGGTCAGCCATGAGTATCTGTCCAAACAAGGAAAAAAACTGTCAAATATTTAACATAACATTTAAAACAACGAATAACTAATATAACATGTAATGAAATGAATCACCAACAAGATTAATACCCTATTAAGATGAAATATTTTCCCACAAGCCCTCATGGTGGTCATGACGACTGGCAACTACATCATCTATGTCATGTTCCACGATAGATGTTGGAATATGTGTTGTAGTTGATGGAATGTCCACAATATCAAGATTGGGGTCTCCAATGTGTCTACCTTGGATAACAATTGACCACCGTTTGTCAGCTGGGTCAGCCACATAAAAAACTTGCTTCACCTGTGTTGCCATTATGAATGGTTCTTCCTTATGCCTGATCTTGTTGAGGTCCACCAACGTAACTCCTAAATCATCAGTTGTGACACCGTTCTTATTGTCAACCCATTTGCATTTAAACACAGGAACGGTGAAGGGACCGTAATCAACTTCCCATATATCTTCAATCACACCAAAGTAGCATGACTCCGCCATCACAGGGTTGTTGTCCTTTGCAGTTGAGAAATGCATTGACTGAGCCACAACCATCACTCCACTGTTTTGATTTGTACTCTTTTCATCCCGTGTCCTTGTATAAAACGAATAGTTGTTTATGTCATACCCACAAAAGGTGAGGACATCAAAGTTCGGGCCCTGTGCTAGTCGATGTAATGTCGAGGATGCAGATGCATCTTTCAGGACGGTCTTTTGGAACCACTGCATGAAACTCTTGTTGTGTTCATTCAACAACCACTTTTCAGTCATTTTAGGGTTGGTTTTCTTGACTAGCTCCTTGTGTGTGGCTAAATACGGTTGCACGTCGTCTGTGTTGTTTAAAATATACAAGTGTGCCTGAAGGACATCAGCACGTGGCATGCTCTTCACTTTTTTTCCAATCGTTCCTTTCCCATCCAATCTCCCTTCATGACGGGTCGTTGGAATACCAATGCTTGCAGCATGTGACATGTATTCAGTGCAAAACTCAATTGCTTCCTCTGCAATATATCTTTCCACAATTGAAGCTTCGGGACGACGTTGGTTCTTCATATACCCTTTCAATATCTTCATATATCGCTCAACGGGATACATCCAATGGAGGAACACTGGACCACAACCACGGACCTCTCTCACCAAATGGATGATTAAGTGGACCATTATGTCAAAAAAAGAGGGCGGGAAATACATTTCAAGCTGACATAATATAAGTGATGCTTCCTGTTCCAACACATCCAATTCGCCGGGCACGATTACCTTGCAACATATGGAATTGAAAAACATACACAACCTTGTTATGACATTTCTCACATTTTTAGGAAGAATGTCACGAATGGCGATAGGCAGAAACTGCTGCATCAACATGTGACAATCGTGTGACTTCAACCCAATTAACTTTAAATCTTTCATGGAAACACAAGACTTGATGTTGGAGCCATAACCAGATGGAACTTTCACACTTCGTAACGATTCACACAGACTTTGCTTTTCTTTTCTTGATAACGTATGACATGCTGGAGGCAAATATGTTCTTTTGCCCTTTGATTGTGGATGCAAATCTTGACGTATACCCATCAACTCTAAGTCCATACGCGAGTTTAGGCCATCCTTAGTCTTCCCGGGTATGTTTAAGAGTGTACCAACTAAACTGTCGCACACATTCTTCTCCACATGCATTACATCAATGCAGTGTCTTACATCAAGCTCCCTCCAATATGGCAGGTCAAAAAACACTGACCTTTTCTTCCAGTTGTTTTGTGTCGGGTGCTGTTTTTCACACTTACCAAATTGCATGTTGACGTCCTTCACCTTTTCATATGCCTGGCGACCAGATAGTGGTGGAGGAGCCATTTCAAAATCTTGGGCACCGTTAAACGAATTCTTCAACCTTCGAAACGGATGATTCGCTTTAAGAAACCTTCGATGTCGAAGATAAACATTTTTCCTGCCATGATGCAACCGCACAGAACTAGTCCCCTCCTCACATACTGGACAAGCTTTATGACCCTTCACACTGTACCCAGATAAGTTACCATACGCTGGAAAGTCATTGATTGTGCAAAATAACATGGCACGCAATTTGAATGATCGCCCGGTAAACCCATCAAACACTTCAACCTCGTCTTCCCACAACCTTTTGAGGTCTTCAACCAATGGAGTTAAATTTACATCAATGTCGTTCCCTGGTTGTCGTGGACCAGAAATCATCATTGATAACATCACATATTTTCGCTTCATGCACAACCATGGCGGCAAGTTGTAAACAAACAACAAAACAGGCCACGAACTATGGTTTGTGCTCAGGTTCCCAAACGGGTTCATGCCGTCTGTGGCTAGTGCAAGCCTAACATTTCTTGGTTCATTGGCAAATTCTGGAAAAATCCTATCCATTTTCTTCCATTGCGACCCATCGGCCGGATGCCTAAGTAGTCCATCAACAACCCTCTCATCAGCATGCCATCTCATAAGTTTTGCATCATCTGCATTGACAAACAGACGCTTTAGTCTTGGAACTATAGGTAGATACCACAACACCTTTGCAGGAGACCCTTTAGTGCATACCTCATCAGAATCCGCCTCTTTCTTCTTATACCGTGACACCCCACATCTAGGACATCGATGCAGCATTTCTAACTCACCCCGGAATAATACACAATCATTTGGGCATGCATGTATTTTCTCATACTCCAAACCCATAGGACACAACACCTTTTTGGCCTCATAGTTACTTTTCGGCAAGGTGTTTCCAGCTGGGAGCATTTCTTTCAACAACTTCAGTAAGTCAGTGAAACTTTTATCCGTCCACCCGTTTATGGCCTTCAAATTAAACAACCGCAAAACAGCTGATAACCTCGTGAAATTGACGCAGTTTGGATACAACGGCTGCTCAGAGTCCTGACACAGAGTTGTATATACATGAGCTTTCTTAAAACCTTCTACCCCTACATCACGGATCATATCCTCGAGTCGGTCATCCATGTCGACATCATTGTCATGCATCGGGCTTCGATTTTTAGTCTGAGAGCTGTTACTTGGCACCACCACATCTTCACCATGCCATATCCAACGCGTATAACTACGTAGAAAACCGTCACACAGTAGATGTTCTCGCACCTCTTCCAAGTCTACCCGACGCAGGTTGAAGCATTTAACACAAGGGCAAAAATACTTTCCATTCACCCCCACTGCATTCCTCGCTACGAATTCTATAAATGATTCAACTCCCCCCTCGTACTCCAGACTTAGGCGTGACGCAGAAATCCAACTCCGATCCATACCAACTGTTTACAAGGTGCTATGATCAACCTCACTTTTTATACAAAGGTGGTGGTCCTATACCCATTCAGCATGACAATTATTTTTATACGTCATTCATATATACAGGTTACGACTTATTTTAAAATTCGACAAAATTTCGGCAGCATTTCGCATTGGTCTCTAAGTACACAAAATGAGAGTGGTCAAATCAAATTCAACCACAACCAAATATGCACCCAGAGAACAACACAAAATACAAGTTACCGAAATTTTATCAAATTTTAAAATAACTCCTAACTTGTACATACTAACAATGACGTATAAAAAATAATTGTTCATCCCAAACTGTCCAAACGGACAATTCAAGATTCAACACAAACGATGACATTAATTGATTTAATGACCATTTGTGTCGAATCTCAAACGGGGAACTACGGTTCACTCATATGCACAACAACTTTCATACTAGTTAACTAGTTAACTAGTATGAGCCTACGAGTTTGCAAGATTGAAAACCACATGCATGCAATAGACAGAAATAACATTATATACGAGCAACCAACAATAACAGCAATAACATTATATAGGTGAAATGTAACTTTTGATTACAACTCAACTCAAAAATCTAATAATAAAATATCAAAATTTTAAACTAAACTTCAACAAAACAAAATTCATAAATGGAAAATGTTTTCAAGGGAATGGTTAACAATGATGAAGTGAAAATTTTCCATTTAAAAATATCTAACTTGAACCTTATTAGGCCCTGTGTATTCAGAATGTAACATTAAATTGTATAGATCATGTGTGAGGTAACATTAAAAACTTGATGGTAATGACTTTGGTTATTCTAATGGAGAATATGATATATCTAACTTACAATGAAATCTTTTATGATATATCTAACTTAGATCATATTTTTTTTTTTGGTCGAAGCTTAGATCATTAAAAAAGTTGTTAAAACATTGTTAGTTTGGTTTAAAAAATGGTCAAACAAAAAATCAGTTAAAAATGGTAGAGTTATTAGAATGGGAAGATTTTAACAACTTTAGCTATTTTAACATAGATGCATTGAGTCTAACTAAGTTCAGATTCTAAGTAAGAATTAATTCTAGATTTTAAAGAACATGAATTTTTATTTTGGAGGAGAGCCTGAATTTTATTACTGATACCAAAACAAAACAGCAAAGAGATTGTAGTCATCCATTTCAGTTTCTTGGTCCTATAAAATAATCTTTCAAATGTTACTGATTCTAAACCATAGAATCAACCAAAGATTAAAAAGTAAAAACTAAACAGAAAATTTGACTATACAGGGGATTACTAGCAAGTGTCAATTGCCGATTACAGTTTACCAAGTTTGACTATACAGGGGACTGTGCAACAGTTTACCAAGTTTATTCTAGTTTATTAAAAAAACATATACACAATAGTCCACTCGATTCTAGGTATTATAAACTGGTAGGAGTTTAAAACTTAACTCAAGAGTTTGACAACATAGAGACAGAGACAATGAAATGTTGGCACAATAAAACAAACTTAATCACTAGTACAACATAGAGACAGAGACAATGAAATAGGTTCCACAAACAAGGCAGAGCATAATAACGAAGTACACCAGCAGTGAGCGAAGAAGAAGGGTAATGGAGCACTTACTTGAAAATGGTGCGAAGATGACACGAACGAAAGAAGGAAGAAGCAAGTGAACACGAACAGCAAAGAACAAACTCAAGGAAGAAGACGATAACCAGCGCGAAGAAGAAGAGAAAGTGAAAAAAGAATGAAAGGCGCGGCTTTTGAAGTTTCAGAAAGGATGTATATTCACGGTTCCCCTTGAAACCGTGAATATATTACACATATATTCACGGTTTAACAAACAACCGTGGATAAATGTTAACTATATATCCACGGTTACTATCCCAACCGTGGATAAATATTAAATTTATATTCACAGTTATAGAAACAACCGTGGACATACAGTACCCAGTGATTAAACCCTAAAACCTGAACTATATATCCACGGTTGGAAATACATCCGTGAATATTGACATCTATATATATCCACGGTTAACATCATAACCGTGAATGTATCCATCAATATATATTCACGGTTGTGCACACAACCGTCGATATTACTATATATCCACGGTTGACTTATCAACCGTGAATATATATTGATGGATACATTCACGGTTATGATGTTAACCGTGGATATATAGTTTTCTCTGATTATAACGTTCACCTTATAATTTCAAAAATGCCACCGCGCATGTTTTTATCACTGATCCTCTTCTACCCGTGAATATATCCCCGTTGTTATATCCATTTTTTCCACTAGTGTTAATATATAAATGAACTACACACTTGTCATATAATCAAGTAAATATCCAATGAGAAAAGTCTCAAATTATGTAACAAAGAGGTAATCCACATGCAAGAGTTTTATTCGATGAAGTCCAAACTTGTAAACTATCATTATCATGTAGATCATAACATTTATTTGGTATTACTATTATAAACATAAAAATTCTTCTGATTGGTACACAAAAAATTGAACAATGTAGCTAAACTCTTCTGATACACCTTTCAAGAAAGCAAATATTCAAGAAGTATGAAGCAAAAACAAAAGACACTAACACTAATTGTGATCATTGTTCCGATTGTTGTTTCAATGGTGCTTTTAGCTATGTGCTGTTGTTGTTCTCTACATAGAAATAAAGAAAGAATCAACATGATATTCTCAAAGAAAGAAGTAATGTGGAAAATAATACATTTTCTTGTTTTTCAACTTCAAGATGCATTTCCTTTAGTTAAATAACTTAGAGGCAATAAAATTGTTGACATCAAGAATGGTGAATTAAGCTTAAATTGTAACAATTCTTTGAAATAAATTGTATTAGGTAGACATCTAAGGGCACACGAATCGCAAAGGCAATAAGGTCCACATTCCACTGAATTTTATCTTTTTCAAAAAATTCTCCAAAAGGGAACATCTAGATGATTGACAGGCAACAACAGAAGAATAAAACAAGATATCATTATGTGGGTCTTAATATTCAGGACTACAAAATTAAGCATATGACCCCTTTTTATGAGACCAAATGTGATAAAACTCAGATAGAGTGGTTTAAAATTTCTAATAAGCTGAATAATAAAAATCCAAATCTCATCTAGGGTTAGAAAAAAAGAAGGAGAAGAGAGTTTGCAAGCAGCGGGAAGAGTTAAAGCCTTGGTGATATTCAAGGTCACACCAATCTGAGAGCTACTTTTGAAGGCCTTATAAAGACATGAAGAGCAGCATGTTTCTTCTGGTTTCATTGTAGTGCTGCCATTCCATTTTCATTCAATTGCATTCATTCAAACAGCCAGCACATGCCTTTTCCATATCCTTCAGCACACTTAGCCATACATCCATCAATAACAAAAAGGCACAGATATATTGAAAAAAAATCATACACCATACGTTTTTGACACCATTTCTCTATTCCTCTACCGTGGTTTCTTTATCTTATGGCCAATTGATTCATTACATTATATAATTTATAATTTATATTCCATTAAAAGCATTTCAAAATACATCACATCCAATTCTTCAGTCAATTTACAACACAACAAAGGCAACAAGCACATGATTGTAAAATAGTATTCGTATGTTGTGTTTTTTTTTCCAGCAGGAACCGAGGTATAGCCCTTATCATATATTATGATATATATGACATTTATGCCAATAAATATGAAATAATTGTAACATTTTTTATTTTTAAATCAAGAATTTATTTTATTGTATAAAATTAATTGAGTACTATTGAACATTAAATTTAATTAATTGAGAATTTTTAATTAAAATTAGATTAATTAATTTTAGGTGATTAGTTATGAAATTAAAGTTGAATTAAGTTGTGGTGGTAAAATATAATTTACCATAAGATAAAGGTAAGTTTTAATAAAAAGAAATAAAGAATAGAAAAGAAATGTTAAAAAGACCATTATGCTCCTAAGGATAATTTTTTTTTTCTTTCCTTTCTTCTTCATCATCTCCATGCGTGAACAAGGAAAAACAAAGCTCTCATTTCTCTCTTCCATGGTCCTACCATTAAATGTATTAATCTATATTTTTTTAGAGTCAATTAAGTGAAAATACAAAAGAAGTAAAATTTTTAACGTTATAGTTTTATATAATTATTATTTTTATTTATTTGTAATACAATCTGTTAGAGTCGTGCTGATTCAATATGGTGGAGACATTAATTTATGAATTTTTGGACAAAATTAATTATATTATGATTTTTATTTTATATAAATAAGAATAAAAACCGTATCAATTGAATCAAAAAGAACCGCACTTCAATTTTTATAATTTTTCAATTGAATCAAATCAAATCAAACCAAATTATAATTATTTTTAATAAGCGGTTTGACTTTTTTTTTTCTTTTAAACCGAACCAAATCATACCGTTAACTCCCTAATAACAAATGAGGGGATATATTTCGACTGAATTTTATCCAAACAAAATGGACAAATAAATGTTTACAAATTAAGCTAAATTGAGAGAGTTAAACAATTAAGAATAGTTAGACTTATTATTAAAATTAGTGTTGTGAAATGGGTTACCTAGAGTGCATTCTGATGTGGGAATGACTTTTGTCAAGCTGGACAAAATATGTCTCGATTGAATTTGAGCTTAAAAATGAATTATTAAAACCTGTAAAAATTTGAATATTTTTTGGGTTTAGTTCAATTGGACTTGGTTCGACTAAGATTTAAAAGTTTGAGAAAACTGGACTTATTAGATATCTTAATCTATGTCATAGAATAGGAACTTATACAAAATACCAATTTACCTTCTTAAAATAGGGCTTAACATACAGACGAATTCAACGGTGGGGTCTGCCATAAATGATTTATTATGCGAGAACATGGCACTGCCTTTGGTTTTCATTAAGTTTTGTTCACATACATGTTGGGATTATTTTTATAAATTTAAAGATGCATCTTTTATCCAATTGTCAAGAAAGTGTCCAATGATATATTCTGGAACTAGAAGCTGCGTGTGATACTTCATGTCTAATATCTACTATAGGCATACTCATAAAAATGTGAAAGCATTAAATACACATTTTATTAATTTCTTTAAATTATCATCTTTATAGATATACACGATTAAAAAAAACCAATAATCGTGTAAAATTGGGAAAAACTAAACATATTTTTTCAGAAATAAAAAAAATATTAACTGTAACTAATTTAACTAGATTGCCTTAAAAAAAATTCTGTAATTAACACAAAAGAAAATTCTGTAAAACCGCGTTGCGCTTTCCACTATATGGATCGGAGTGCATCACAGAGATTGTGGAAGAAACAAACCATTTGATCATGACAGCGACTTGCATGATCAATTAGCAACAAAAAAAAAAACATTAATAATTTTATCAATTCACATTAAAATGTGGAAAATTGTATCTTAATCCTCATTCATGGTAAAAACAAAAAAACAAAATATTACTGTGTTGATATTAAAATATTGACATCAGTCTCACATTTTTTGTAATAGTTAGGAATATAACTATTATCCAATTTATAATACTTAGATAACACTTAACTCAAACTAGTTTTCAAATTAAGTTAACTTAATCGATTTTCTAATTGATGACATATGATCCGGGACGCTAACTAACTTCCTGATAAATCTGGTGTGATATTACGATAAAGTCACGTTATCAGATAACTTACTTACAAATGGCTCAGATGGCGTATCCGGGGTCTAGGATTCATGACAACCACGACTCCAAGACCATTGTCCCCGTCCCAATCTGACAGCCAGACAATTAGTATGGGTTGCATGTCCTTCCAAACGCTTTAGCTACAGTAAGTTAGGAAGGATGTCAAATCAATTCTCAAGCCAAGGTAAACACTATATATACAACTCATCTATTATCGAAAAAGGGATCTGATCGAGTTCTAGTGAGTTACCTCCATAATACCCTATCTTATCTTAATCACCGTACAGCATCGAAGAATCTTCCCGGTGTGGTTTGTTGGACTTCGACTTGGATAGGAACATCAATTGCACTCATACTTGAAGAACCTCAGATTCCCATTAAACCTAAGTATAAGATATCGTATTCCATTAATTAAGATTTAGAGAGGGAACTACGGTCAAAGCCATCAACCCTTGACCCCGATCAAGATACCAAACTCTTGACCCTAGTTCCAGAACATAACAATATATAAGCAATCTAACAAATTAGTACCATAACTCCATCAATAAAATGCCAAACATGTCAATTACAATTAAATAAAAAAAATTATCCAAGACGGCAACACAATGCACGTATGGGATAAATGTTAAAAAATTCTACTATTTGATTTCAATACCGCGTCCTTAGCAAAGGAATATTAATGAAGCATTGGGAGTATTGAATTATAGTACAACATAGGCGTTGACACCAGCGTCAATTAATTATAACATTAATTGTTGATATATAGAGGTACAAGGTTAATTAGGTTTGGGTCCCATTGAAGAGAATAAACTTGCACTGGACCACCCTGAGATTCTGTTTGAAACTTGGCCCAGAATTAGACGGAGACTGATAAAGTGGTATTCTCACTTGTCATAACTCCTTATACTCTTATAGGCTAATTCCATCCATCATATTTGACTTCACAGATCATTCTCACTTTAACATTTCCATAACCCTTAGCCTCCAATTATTGCTGTTTTTCTAATATGTTTCCCATATCCTTTGCGTGTTCTTAATTGACCAAGAGTCATCCAACTTGTATAAATTCGGTTGACTTCGAATGTTCAAACTTGCAACTTGCAAGCGGGTATCTCCCATCACAACCTGGGAAAAATAATGGATATTGATGAAAGATATACATAAGTCAATTATACTAGTTTTATGATCATAAAAGTTTGGTTAGAATTACAAAACAAAATGAAATGTTATTGACTAATAATGACAGGTTTTCATGAGTAAAGTATACAAATGATTGATGGAATATATAAGTGTGTAATAGATAACACTAACTTCGGTTGTAAATATAAACAAATCTACCTAATTTCACACATATTAAGAATAGTGGTTGAAGGTAGTTATTTGCATTAATATTACCACATATTTGATTTAATTTTCTAAAATACCCTTAATATCATTTATCATATAAAGAATTAGTAATCTTGGAAATATATATAATGAGGACATATTTGGTAAACAAACATTTAATGGCATTGGGAAAGTCTAATTTTGCTTATATTAAGGGACAAAAAAATTCCACTAAAATTTCCTTATATTTGGAACTAGAGGTAGTATTCTTTTTCGTTCAAAACTTCTTCCCTCTTTTTTATCTGTCCACTTTATATTTTTTATTTTATTTTTTCAAATATTTGTTCACTAAGAAATTCAAGATAATATTTAATATTTTTATAATTATACTTATTTTTTAAATTATTAATTTTATTTAATTTACTAAATATGAATGTATTAATTAAATATTAGCTATAGAAAGAGAAATTATATTTTAAGAAAAGGTAAAAAAGATACATTAAATATATATTTTAATTTATGTGAAAACACTGTAGTGAAAAAAGAGGAGTATGATGACAATTTTATAATTAAAACTGAAAACATGAAATGAAAATAGGAAATGCTTTCACAATCTAAATAGGGCCTAAGGTGGCAATGGCATGTGGTTTCTGTTTCTATTTTTTGTTTCCATTTTCTGTTTTTAGTTTTAATTACAAAATTGTCATCTTGTTTTCTATTTTCAAAATTTTATATGAGAAAAAGTGAAAATAAGAAAAAAAACTTGTTTTTAGTATTTCCTATACAAAATTTTGAAAACATGAAACATTATTACAATTTTGTAATTAAAACTAAAAATTAAAAACTTAAAATGAAAAGAGAAACCATACACCACCCATTTCCTCTCTTGTATTTGAGAGTTTGATATTGTATGTGTATCTTACAAAACATTCTCACTTCTTCCTTCTCTTCCCTTCCCCCTTTAAATATTCCTGTCCCCTCCACTACACGCTTAAATTCAATTATAAATGCCGAGAAAAATAAAGCCCTAAAAAGAACTTGAAAACACATAATATAAAAATATTATAGCACCGTTATAAAAAAAATGATTGGAATGATTGATTTTTTTAATGTTTACAAGACACGTGTCAAGAAATTTTAAAAATCATTTTTATTAATATTGTGTTAAATATATTATAAAAATTGAAGAATTAAATTAATATTAAAATTTAAAAATAACTTAATCGTTTAACATATATGAACTAGTCTGAGCCAGGGTGCGGGATCTGCCCTCACGACAGTCCTTAAAACTGTTACAATGCTTAAGTCTTACACTAGTTCAGTTGGGATCCAGTATTATCTTCTCAATTCTTGTGGGCAATAAAGGTCTTTGAGTGATTCCTCGTACCAACAACACCAACCCTATGCATTGTTGGACGAAAACGGGTGTTACCTGCAAGGACACTCCAACGCTCAAGTCAGTGAATATTCAAGGGAATTTTAGAGCTTAAGCGTAAGTTAAAGAGAGAATGTTCTACCTTTGTTATGTTGATGCATTATGAGAATTTATACTTGGAGGTAATGGAAGAGTCCTTTTGTTTACCAAGTTGTATGTACTTTGTGTCAACACTTTTCTAATCCCTTACAGAAAGGCTGACACATGAAAAGAACGTATTCAAACGGTTCTACCTACCAGTCAATCACTTTGTAGGTTACTTGTTCAACACGTTGATGCATAGGTCAACCATGACTTTCTGGTGTTAAGAGAATGACTCACATCGGGGTCGGTTCAGAGACCTTGCGCTTAATTCTGGAGATCCGACATTAGGACGCCTGATATTATGGCACATTGGTTTTGAGGACGGATCCTGGTCAAAATACCGTTGTGTCCAGGGACCGATATCGGGATCAGATCAATATACATAAAGGGTCCTGGTAAAAAATGTCTTGTTAAATTAACTTTTAAAAATAAAATGTTAAAAATTGTGTTATAATGGTTTAGAAATTCTGTGTGAGACTATTGATGTTTTTAAATAAAAAATTTATTTTTTTAGTTCCTTCACTAGTACATTTAGAATATTGGTTAACATTTAAACTGAGAGACCATAAATAGAATTTGAATAGTACATTTAGAATATTGGTTAACATTTAAACTAAGAGACCATAAATAGAATTCAGATTCGTATCTATAGACTTGTTGAATGTGTGCAAAAATGTTACTTTAGATTTAGAATCTAATAAATAGTTGTAACTATAAGTAGAATATTTCCACGGAGATAGATATCCTTTTAAAAGTTGTTTTGTACATATTTATTTTGATGAACTCAAAAGTATCTCATAATCAAAAAACAAAGATTTATCATTTTGAGATGTAGTAATTGTTAAAGTACGTCTTTCTTCTACTAAAAAAAACATTTTTTAGATACATGACAAGATTTAAACCTCGAATGACAACATACTTAAATGACTCAATTATTTGTAAATTATATTAGACTTTATCAATATACATTTTATATCTATAAACCTATGATGGTTGGGAGAGGGTCCACTAACATGATTTGAGACCAAATGGTGGAGAATTGTTTTAAGAATCTTACTACTACATCTATGTAGAGTTGACAAAATAAGTCGACCCGCATGGGCCGGCCCAAGCCTACTGTCAAAAGCAGAGCGCGTGGATCTTAAAAATAAATTCAAAGTTAATGATTGAAAAACAAAGCCCGATAGCAAAAAGCCTAAAAAACAGGTTGAGTACGGGCCAGCCCGCATGGGCCTGGATAGCCTAAAGCCTTTATTAAAAAAATTGTTCTCACTTGGGAGGGAACTCAAAACTTTTTTTTAGGGTTTAAGCTTATGCTAATACCTAATGTTTCATTCATTTTAATTTGTAATTATAGTACAAAAACAAACATATTTTTCACAAGAAAAGTTATTAACTTTATAACATTGTTTGTTTAGTGACTGTTAATTAATTTTAATAGCATAAAATTTTTGACAAATGTAGTTTTAAAAAAATTATACTAAGTTGGTTCAGTTTTTTGTAATCTATTTTTTTATAAATCAATTTTTTAACAACTTTTTAAAAAAATGGGTCTCACGATCGAGTCTACAATCCATAAAGGGTCGGGCTAAAACCTTTAATTTTAAGGCTTAAATTTATGTGAGTTTTTTTTGGTTGGCCTTAAATAGTCTGCAACCCGATAAATCCGTACCAGTTTAAAACCACCCGCCCGAATTGTCTGCTCTTCATCTATGTTCCTTTGATTTTTTTAGTTTATCGAGAGCTCCATATGCACACTTAGTATTTCAAGAACACATGGGAATCAGACCAAGTATTTCAAGCTTATCCCATAGGGTTTATGACATACCTCTTTTCTTGAACCCGTAAATTTCTTCTTGTATCTTAAATTCAAAAGAGATCATGATTTGAAAATGTTTCTTATGGTTCTACCTCAACTTCTAATGCCTTGTCTCTCCATATGATAAACTGAGCAATTTTAGGACTGATGGATCGAATGAGCTATCCAAGAACGACGGTATTGCAACACTCCCAATAAGGATGTGTCGCGGTTGGTTCAACCCAAAAGAGTTCTGAATGTCCTTTCAGAAAAACGGTTCAAACATAGAGTCGCCAGCAATATTTACTTTTTAGGAAAATATCAGGAAATTATCTTGTTAAGACGTTGATAATAAAAATGAGATTTTGAGTTTAGGAGTCAAATTATAGGTAGGAAAAGTATTAGCATCCTACATTGTCCGTTATAAAACGGTTATCCTAAATTGATCGTGTGCATTTCAAATAGCTCAAAAATAATTGATTTAACTTCTTTTAAAGCAACAATGAAATAAGAAAGGAGAAACATGTAAGTGAACGCAAAACAATGAAAGAAGAAAGGGGAAAGTCTCCAAAGCAAGATTAATAGGATGTTTCATCCAAACTAATCCCTATTAACAGGATGTGCCACCCAAATTAATTTCAGGAGACATAACCGAAAAGCTAACAGTGTTGGAAATGTTTAAAAGGGAAGGGTTAACAATACATCTCGTCTAAAGTAATATCACAAGCAATAAGTCGTAAAAAATTATAAGATTAACAAGACGTCATCTAAATTAATCTCATCACATAAAAACTTCTTTTTAACAAACATGAGAGGAAGGTAAAAATAAATCATAAGACGAATAAATAAAGCGGGGTAAAACAAGCTAAAATAAAAAGGATAAACATAAACAGAAAAAGAATAAAAATAAATAAATAAAGGGATAAAGTCGGAAAAGGAAAAAAGAAAGAAAAAAAGGAAAGCTCCTTCCTATGCACATGGTGCTTGCAATGAGGCTCACCTAGGCGAGCTAAGGGCAGCAACAAAAAAAGGATTTCACCTAGGCGAAAATGGCTCGCCTATTGAATCTATCAGCAGAGCATGTTTCTGCCTTTCGAAAACTAAGTTTTCAACCCCTAAACAGTCCTTCATGGCTCAAACCGTGGTGAAATCTTGAACCTTACAATCATGTGAACAAGTTTATACAATATTTTATTTCTAAAAATGTAATCAGAGGTATAATGAGGTATTAAAGGGCCGAATGCATTATAAAGAAAAAGGAACTATCAACACAAGCATTTCACCCTATCATAGCAAAATGACCTTTATAAAAGAAAACATAAGATAGCAATATGCAGGTCCGATGAAAGCTAAAGTGAAAAGTCACAAGCGTAAACTAAAACTCTTAAGGAACATCATATATAAATCGTGAAAAGAACATGTTCATTAAGTTCAAATCACCATGAGTGTATAAGAATATAGATAATAAGTGTACCTAGAAAGGGGATATACCTTTCCACCCTCATAAAAATAATAAGAATCTTGTAACGCCTCTCCCCATAGACCAACACGAGACCTTACCAGTGTGCTTTGTCTTCACTTACACACTTCCCGAGAACTTCCCAGGAGGTCACCCATCCCAGAATTACTCCAAGTCCTTAAGTGACGGGTCACCGAAAAGGCTAATGCATTTGTTGGTATATGTAGTACGAATTCATTTCTTTAAGTTATCCTCGACTGTATAGTTCTATACCTATACAGTCTTTGGATCCCTCTCATTCTAGTATGTATTCGATTCGTTCATGTGTCCCTCCCACTGGAAGCCTGCCAGGAGTCACTCCTTGTCCGTGCCTATGCACTGACGATCACTCCCTGCCCTCAACAATGCCCGGGATGTCACATTCCCCGTTGGAAGCCTGCCAGGAGCCGCTCCTTGTCCGTGCCCATGCACCGGCGATCACTCCCCGCCCTCAACAGCGCCGGAATGTCACAAATCTCACTCTCTTTACCCTCAACTTTAAGGAGTCTAAAACTTCTCTCTCCAAATACAAGAGTTCCTCTATTTTTTCCTTAAACTCAAAGACTCCCTTTAAAAATGAAAAAAAAAGAAACCCTTAGAGAACGAAAAAAGAGAAGCCTCATCCTCCTCTTCTTCCCCTCTTTTATAGAGCAAGGGGAGGTCTTCCTCATAGCTCCGTGCCCAATAGAGGGGTCGATCTAGCTAGACCTCAAGCCTCCCCTTTTCCCTTTCCATGCTTATTTCCTCTGCTCCAAGTCTTATCTTCCTCTTACACAAAAACAGATACCGCATTTGTCTCTGTCCCTTCCATGATTTGCTTCTTCTTGTCTAGTGCAAGCTCTTGCCTTTTGTGTAAAGGTAAGGGCTTGGCTTTGGTCCATTAGGAAAAGAGAAGGATTACGGCTTCAAAACTAGGGAGGAAGTCAAAGCCCTTTGAGTAAAAGGGAATGTCATGACCTCTATTTTCCCTATTTTTTATTTCTAAAACTTGCAAAATTAACTTAGGTGAAAAATGGCTCGCCTAGGCTAAATGGTAAAAAATCTGAATTTTCACCTAGGTTAAATTACAATAATTTTGAATTTTCACTAGGTGAGAAAGCACTCACCTAGGTGAAAATACTTCTTTTTTTCTTTTGCTTAGTTTCTTTTTTCTTCTATTCTTTTCTTTTCTTTTCTTTTCTTTTCTTCTTCTTCTTTGAAGTATTTTTGGGTCAGATGAAAATTGATGTTCACAAGATACATCCCATTGGTCTTCGAATCTTTAACGGTTCCATCAATGAAATCCACTTTATATTCTTTGTCAACAAACTCATCTTCATGGACCTTTACCAAGTGCGGTAATTTACATTAATGAGAAAGGGGCATAACAAAAACCATGATGGGGTTTTCATTTGAATGAACTTAATATAGACATGATGAACTCTCTATGTCCTTCAATGTGTGAGTGAATTTATGGCCCATAATCAGAGTTATGCAGCAGAGCCTTCCTAAGAGAACTTTGATACCATAACATGTATATATGGTATTGGTATGCCAAAGGAAAAAACTATCAAAAAGATGAAAGGAAGAAGGGATGAATGAAGAAGAATGAGTGAAAACAAAAGTATTCTCATTGAATAAAAAACTAATAACAAATTAATATATGTAGAATAAAAAAATAAAATATCTTTAAAGTCCAAAAACAAAAAATAATATGGTTGTATCAAAATCTATGCAATTTAATCGTTACAATATGATTATACCAAAAACCTATAAATATATCAGTTAAATTTGCATATTTATCTCTACAATAACTATTAAATCTTATTATATGCATTTTAAATTTAATTGATCATATTAATAAATGTTTTTGATATAAATTTTATATTTTAACTTAATAGCAGTTACTACTATGTAGATGAGTATTCAGAGTCATTTGTTATTCATCGAAGATTAAAAAAAGGAAAAAAGTTACAATACATTAATCTCAAGTGCAAAGGACACAAACCACCGCTACCACAACAATCATTTTGATTCATACTAGCTAGATGTAATTTTACATGTTTTATTATATATATATATATATATATATATATATATATATATATAACTTCAATATGATATTGAACATGTTTTAGTTTATTTTAACATTTATATTTGTTATTTTAAAAACTAAAAATACATAATTGATTGTTGGATAACTTATCTCAAAATATGAACTTGATTCCGGAGTAAATATTTCCTTTGTTTTTTTTTTTGGAAGAAAAATATTTCCTTTGTTTTGTCAAGAGTGGAAACTTTTTGGGTCAAAAGATATTCCAGTAAGTAAACAACGGGCCAAGGCCCAAAAAGTCAATAATAATAACTTTAAAGTAGTACTTTTTAATTTTTTAAAGAAAGAGAGAAAAAGAAAACGAATGGTTTTATTGGGCCCATCCATGGACTTTATAAAGTTAGAATGATATCATGCTTCCCTAAAGGCAATGGAAGGAAGGTTCCTCAGTCCCCCTCACACAGTATATATCAATGCAGGCACATTCACAAAGAAAGTATATCTCAAGTGCTTAATACATGGAAAAAGATACTGGACCACATTCACTTCTAGAAACCACACTATAAACACATATGCTGTCTAAGGGTAATCTAGGTATTGATTGACAATGCTAGTAACTAATTATTTCCTTGACTTGTAGACACCTTTTAATAAATGTAACAATTGGTTCAAAATTTTAAAATTACTTCATACCTAAGATAATAATTGTATCCTTGACACTTGGTTAAAGGAAGATGAAATTCTCAGTTCAGCCTCACTTATATGATGAACATCTAGTATGTCTTTTAGTTTTAAGTTTTATTCTTTAAAAAAATTAAAAGAATAATTTTAAAATGACAGAACACCCCAGTTAGTCCCTGTCTCCAACAGAGTCGGACATTTAGGTCCCCGACTTAGTAAGTTGGACCCATAAATCCCTCACGTCCAGTATCGTCGGACACATAGGTCCCTACCGTTAGGCGTCCGTTGGTTTAGGGTGACGTGGGTCGTTATGTGCCAACTAGGACTGCCAGGTACGCACCAAACGACAGCGTTTTGGCTACACACGTCAGATGCTTCAATGGTGATTAAACGACACCGTTTTAGGGGTTAACCCTAAGTAAGTTGTCTTCTCCACGTTGTCCTCTCCCTCACCATCTGCGACACGTGATCTTCTCCCTCACCATCTGCGATTTGTCGAGGCTTCAACGAATCCACCATGAGTCAAAACCCAAGCCAGGGATCGTCGTCCTCTTCATCCAGCCAAGGTCGACGGCGGCTCCGTTGCCGTTGTGGCGACCCACCAGCATTGCGCTTTTCCCATACAATGAACAACCCCAATCGACAATTCTGGAGATGCGCACAACTCCGTGGAGGACAATGCGATTTTTTTGCTTGGGTCCAGGAAGGGGACAATGTGCTCCACGAGGAGGAAATGAGGAATACAGTGTTATGCAAGCTGACAGAGATGAAGGAGGTGATTGAAGGGCATAAAAGTAATGTGCACAGGGATGTCTATGAAGCTATGGCCCAAGTTATACGTAAGGAGGAAGGTAAGTGGCAAATGCAAATCGAATCATTGGTGAAGAAAGGATGCATGGAAATCCATCAGGATGTGCATAAGTTGAAGATGATTTTGGTTGTGCAGAGTGTAATAATTTTGATTTTGGTTTTGGTTTTGGTTATGGGTCCTGGTTCTTAGGGTAGTATAACTCAAGAATATGTCACCAATATGCATTTGTAATGAGAATCCAGCTGGGTAGGTTATAATCCTAAGGATGTGTATTCCTCTGTATTATACAAGCATGACAATGAGAAAGTGTATTCCTTTGCAGTTGACAATGAGAATGTAGTATTCATTGAATTACCATAAGTGTTTGTTTAAAAATTGATTTAATTGTCTGAATGATTCAAAAACTGAGTTTTGTATTTGAAGCAAGGAATGGAGTGACTGAAAATATAGTAAATGGTTCACCAACCATGTTTTTACTTTTCACTTGTGATAAATTTTAAGTTTTCACCTGTGATTGATTTTAAGTCTTCACCAATATGCATTTGTAGTTGAATCCCATTAGCATTTTCAAAAACCATTAGTTTTCACCAATCACCATAGCTCTTTAAGTTGCTTGTCTAGTTTGCAGCAGAAAGAAGACATAACCAAAAATTGTTTCAGAATAAACATAAAAAACAGAGTTACATGGAACCATCAAATTGTCAAATTTTGTAGCAACAGGCTAAACCAAGATTACATGAAACCAGAATTACATGAAACCAATTAAATTGTCATATAAAATTTGCAATCACTTCGTTGATCCTGGTGTGTCTATGAAAACCATGTCTCCAGCCTTTTTGGTAGGCAACTTCCTCCTTAGACTCCTCCTGGGTGGTGAAGTTGTGCCAAGTGGTGGAGCTGCCAACCTTGGACTCCTCCTCACAGGGGTTGTTTGAGACAGTGGCTGTGAGTTAGACACTGAAATTACATCTTGGGTTTGTTGTGGTATTGGGTAGGATGGTTGAGTCTCCTGTGGTTGAATGCTTTGGTTGGTTTCCTGGGTTTGTGTTTCCTCAGCCCTTCTTCTGTTGTCTTTAGCCACTGAGCATGAGCCCTTCCTATGTCCAGTCTGACCACACACACTGCATCTCCCTGGCTGTAACTTCCTCTTCATCCTCTTTGTATGGTTGTCCCCTGTATTGTTATTTTTTGGATCCTCTTCATTGTTATTCTGAGTTTGGTTCTCTTTCCTTCTCTGCTTCTTGGGCCTTCCAATTGTCTTTTGAACTGTTGGTGGAATTGGTGGTACACATCCTGTCTTCTCCCAAAACTCTGTGCCTGGGACAGATTCAATATGGTGCTCATAGGTTGCAGTCCAAGCTGCCATGGTGACCCCTACATGGCAATGATCTTCTGGTCTTTCTCCTTTGTAGGATATGGCTGCACAAGCATGCTTGCATGGCAGTCCTGTAGTCAACCATTTCTAATTATCAGTTAAAATGCATACTAAGATTGATTAAATAAAACAATGCACACTACACAATACACACCTGTCAGCTGCCATACTCTACAACTACACTTTTGTGTCCCTAGATTTACAGAGACTTTGTCTGGAAAACAGGTTACCTCATATCTCTCAACTCCACCATCACCTACATCAAATGGTGGACAAGTCAATCTCTAACACCAGAAATGTTAAGCAAAAGAACAATCAAGCAACCAGGACATACCTGTCCACACCACTGTGTAGTTGTTACTTGCAGTCTTAGCCTTCTCCAACCTACTCTGTTGAATTGGGGGCAACACCCCAGAATGGCCTGTTAACTTCAACTTGTGATTGCCTATACTCACCATGATATAGGTCCTGACCTCCTCAAGCATTGTTAAAATAGGTTTGCACCTGGCATGTATAAGCTTGGAGTTGAGTACCTCACAGTTGTTGTTAGTGATGTTGTCTACCTTGCAATTTTCATCAAAAAATGCCTTACTCCATGCCTCCTTTGGGAATTTACACAAGTATGTCCAAGCTTTATCATCCACCATCCTGATTTTCAACATACATCTTTCAAAATCATTGGGTGTAGTGGATCTGGCTGCTTGCCACAGGAGTCCCCTTAGCTCTTTCCCCCTCCACTGTTTTGAGAAGTTCTGCCATAAGTGCCACACACAGTATCTGTGTGGTACACCAGGCATCACCTCCTGTAGTGCGGGTATCAGGCCCTACAAAAACCACACAGAAGAATACAAGCATTAGTAGATTAATAGGTTTTGATAAAAAAAATACTAAATTATAAGGGTTAGTGTTCACACCTTCTGCATGTCACTCATGAAGGTCAACATCCTCTCCTTATAGTCACCTATGTCTCCATGTAACAGCTCCAAAAACCATTTCCAATTCTCCTTGTTCTCAATCTGACAGACCCCATAAGCAATGGGCCATATATGGTTGTTGGCATCCTGTCCCACAGCAGTCAACAACTGGCCCCTGTAGTAGCCTTTCAAAAAACATCCATCCAGCCCCACCAATGGTCTTCTACAGTCAACAAATCCATCCTTACACCCCTTCAAACAAATATACAGCCTACTAAACACTGGTGGTCCTTCAGGCTGTGGGTCACATTCCATCTTAACTGTAGACCCAGGGTTCCTCTTCAATAGCTCCCCACAATAGTCCCATAGCATCCCAAACTGTTGCCTTTCACTACCCTCAATCACTTCCCTGGCCCTCTTCATTGATCTATATATCATCTTATGCTCTAACTTTACTTTGTACCTTTCCCTGAACAATTCATACACTCCTGAGTGTGTAATGTTTTGATGCCTCCTCATATGCTTCACCAATTTCCCTGTAACCCATTGCTGGTCACAGGCTGAATTTTTTAAAACCCTCACACATGTGTGCTGATCATTGAAGGTTTTGATCTGATATGATTGCCTTGTTGGATTCAAACTACAAAAAATCTCCCAACCACAGTGCTTGTCCTTGCACCTTGCCCTGGCTCTAAGCTTATCATTCTTCACCCATTTAAACTCTCTGCCTAGGTGTACATTATAATCTTTAACTGCATGTTTAAAGATATTCAGTGTAGGAAACTCCATCTCACACTCCAGCACTACATGCCCAAAAGTAGCTGTTTCATTAAACTGAGGGTACACTTCTCTACCTACTTCCTCTTCATCTGATCCTTCAGGAGTTTTTAACTCTTCCGAAACCCAAGAGTTTTCAGAACCTCCATCAATGCCTGTACCACCCAACCCGTATCTACCTACATCTTCAGTGTCAGAATCACTGTCAATTATAGTAGGAGTAGCCGACTTCCTATTCTCTTGCACCTTCCTCTTATGTTTCTTATTTTTCTCATCCCTATCATCTAGCCCTTCATCACTGGTCTCATTTACTTCATCACATGTACCCACATCTCCATCACTGATCCTAGAACTGCCCCCTACATCCTCCTCCCTAGCCTCAGGACCAGCTTCATCACATGTACCAACTTCATCATCCACACTCACAGGCACCTTCACCCTCACCGGTACAGCTTCAACAGGGTCCCTCTCATCCACATCCATCAATACTGTGTCATCATGTGGATGCTCAAAATATACTTCTACTACCCCCATGTTATCCTTAGCACACTTGACCATATCCAATATATCAGTGTCCCCCTTCACCACATTCAACCCTTCATTCATCTCCATCTTAGGGTTATACCAATACACATTCTCTACCTTAAAGAACCCATGATTTTCTGCAAACCTAATGAAAGCAAAATAGTCTAAATAATCAGGGTCCAACTCCTTCCACCCTTCCACCTTACCCCCTTTATATCCCCTTTTGCCATCCCCGTCAACCACAAACCTTCCACCTATGTGAAGCCTAATCTGAGTATTAAACCCAAAATATATAACAACACAAGTCAATGGCTACGTTTACAAAAAAGGCTAAACCATTACGCAAACACAGAACCAATACGCAAATTGAAACAATACCCAAACAGAAACAATACGCATACACAGAACACAAAATATATAACAACACAAGTCAATGGCTACATTAACAAAAAAGTTAAAGACCATTACGCAAACACAGAACCAATACGCAAATGTAGGTGTCTACGGGTTTACTAACCTCAACGCGATCTCCCATCACTTGCGAAACAGCCCAATACGACCCCCGTCCAACACGATCACTGACGACGCTAACCAATTAAGGGCCTGGGGTTACAAGAGTGAGTTTCGATCGTTGGTGAAATTGAGGGGATTACGTTCAGGGATACCAAAAACACGAAATTAAGGGGAATTGATGGGATTACGTTTAGGGTTACACGAGAGGGACTTGAGAGAATTCAGGGGAATTGGAGGTTTCAGATTAGGGTTACGCGAGAGGGAAATGAGAGATTGAAGAGGCATTGCACGTCGTCTAATGGAAACGACGTCGTATACTTTCTAATGGAGACGACGTCGTTTGGTGCGTACCTGGCAATCCTAGTTGGCACATAACGACCCACGTCACCCTAAACCAACGGACGCCTAACGGTAGGGACCTATGTGTCCGACGATACTGGACGTGAGGGATTTATGGGTCCAACTTACTAAGTCGGGGACCTAAATGTCCGACTCTGTTGGAGACAGGGACTGACTGGGGTGTTCTGTCTTTTAAAATTTAAAACTGAGAACTAAATTTAATAAATATGAAATCAAATTATTAATCATAAATTTTATTAAGTAAATTTATTGGCTGAGGTGGGGTGCTGCTAATATAATTTGAAGACAATGTTTAGAACACTAATGATATTGACTGACTGGAGTACCTTCTATGATCTAAGAGAACCCACTATTAACCAAATAGTAGTACTAACTAGAACTACTATTATTTGTTTTTTTTTTTTTGGATCCAAACTATTATTTGTTTATATCACATTAACATTTCCCCTCAACTCCAAATTAGATTGGTCTATAGTATTTCGAATTTGGGCTTTACAGGACATAAGTTCCATCCTCTGTTGTTGTCTAGATGTGTGCTCTTGTGTTTTGTTTTTTGGCAACTGCTATTGATTTAGCTTTAAGGCAACATGTCTACTGTTATTAGTTTGCTTAGCCCTTTTTTGTTTTATCCTCATTTAATTTTGGGCTTCATGTATTTTTCTGAAAAGTGGAATTACATAGCATACTGTGTTCATTTTGTCAGAGAATAAATAATCTAATATGAAGTTTTCCAAAAAAAATAATCTAATATGAAGGCTACAAAGCATGGCCAAGGCCAACCAAGGTTAATGCATCCAACAAATTAAAAAATGACATGTGATTAAAAATGAAACAGTCTCTTTAATTTGGTTGTTAGTTCTAAAATGGGGACAGGTAATCTGGATTTGATTCCCCTTCTCTTGTTATCTGCATATGCATCCTCACCCACTTCCAGCCAGCACAACAAAGTTCTGCAATCACTTGTAATTATTAGTTACTCACAAAAATGTAACACCTAAATAATAATACTTCCTCTGATTTTATAGTTGAGTTGTTTTGTTTTATATTATAAGCAAAATTATACTTCTCTAATATTATTAAATATTTATCTATTAAATATGTTCTTCTTTTATATATATATATATATATATATATATATCCTAAAACAACTAATGTTGTATGTAATAAATGATATTATATAATAAATAATATTAGGGGTATTTTAGGATATTACATCAAATATTTAATAACATTAATACAAATAACTATTTTCAACAATTATTTTTAATATGTGTGAAAATAGTTATTTTTACTTATATTTAGATCCGAAAGTGTATTATACTGTAATGTGGGTAAATAATCAATCCTAGAATGAATACATTCTCAAACAAAGGAGTGAAGACAGAGTGACAGATATTTTGATTAACAAATATATAAAGATTGGAATGTAATAAAGGAACCTCACTCCTTATAAAAATAATAAAGTGTTTGTCATTGTTGATGGTGGTAGTGGTCTCTAAAAATACCACATAGCATTTATCCTAATTTTTATACTACCTCCGGTTCTAAATATAAGCAAATTTTAGTGGAATTTTTTGGTCCCTTAATATAAGCAAAATTAGACTTTCCCAATGTTATTAAATGTTTGTTTACCAAATATGTCCTCATCATATATATTTTCAATGCCACTAATTCTTTATGTAATAAATGATACTAAGGGCATTTTAGAAAATTAAGTCAAATATGTGGTAACATTAATGCAAATAACTACCTCAAACTACTATTCTTAATATGTGTGAAGTTAGGTATATTTGCTTATATTTAGAACCGGAGGTAGTATTTTATGGACAAATCACATAAATCATTTTTGAGATTTCTCAAAATTACACTCCATTCTAAAAGTTGTCTAAATTACACTTCACCCATTTTAAAAAGTTGTGATGGTTTTTATATGTTCTTTTTATGGTTTTAACCGCCACGAATGATAAAATTGTTTTCTTTTGGTAGTTAGAATTCATAAAAAAAAATTAAAAATGAGTTAAAGTGTAATTTCAACTCAAGTTTAGATTAGAGTACAATTTTAACAAACCTCAATAATGATTTGTGTAATTTATCTTGTACTTTATTTTTAAATTTATTAGATATATTTATTGTTTACTATCTTTATATTTTGTATGCTAACTTTTTAAAAATAAACAAAACACCATAATTTAATTTTTATAAAAATTTATTTAGTTTATAATACTCATTAATTTGAGCATGAGGTTATATCATGTAATAAAAATATCAATCTTATAGGGACCACGTCACTAAGTACTAATTATAAAGAAATTATTTATTTTATAATATTCATTAGTTCTTAGACTTTAGTTTGAGCAATGATCAAAGGTCGAGTTTTAAGACATTAAACTCCTAATAATTTTAAAATTCATAGAATTTTTTAAGTAATTTTAATATATCTAAAATTGAGGAATTTAAAATTCTATCAAAAAGAGAGAAATTTAAATTCTACCCTCCACCATCGTAATTGTTGTGCTCTAATCGAGATTATTCCTACATTCCTAAGGGTACATAAAACTACTTGCTCATGGTGGTGGATTTCACAAAACAATCAAGAGCACCCACCATCATGAACAAAAAAAGAAAAAAAGTATTTATTGAGAAAAGAGAGGAGAGCCGTTGGAGCATCTATGTGATCCTCGGTGCATAAAACCAAAAGTAAAATCAAAGTTGACTAACTTAAACTATTTAACCTATATTAGGTCAAAACTGGAGTATTAACCAAAATAGGGCATTTTTCAACAAATATTTTATTAAGTGGAGTGGTTTGGAAAATATTCCCTATATGTGGTAGATTTTGTCAAATTTTATTTACATTTCACTGTTCAGAGAGATGAAACCTCTATTTCGCATGCTGGGGGGCAAAATATGTGCATGTGTGACAAGTGGTGGGAGATGGTGTATTTCGCCTGATGAAGGGGCAAAACAAATACGTGACAAGTGCAGTTTGCCTCTTGAAGGGGCGAAACAACCTCACTGTGACAAATGGAAAACGTTAGTTCATTTCTCCTGGTTGGCCTACAAATCATGTATTTCATATGTCAGAAGGTGAAATATGTGTCTTTTCACAACATGAAAAGACAAAATAAGCAATATAAAATATACCTAGTCTTCATTGCTTCGAATTATTATGTTTTTTATTAATATAAAATCATTCTTGTTGTCAGGTTTCTCATTTTCATACTAGTTGGAAACTTAGGCCATGGTTTCTCCAATTGTCTTAATTGATGAAAATTTAAAGGTACGGATGGTTATACATTTGAATGTGACATCAGATTGATATAGGTCAATCATCTTTTTCCTCTTCTTTTGCATGCCATATTCTTCTTTTGCATTTGAGATATATGTTGATCTTGATGTTGTGGGGTGTTTGTTGCACCACATGTAAAAAGGTCTTTCACAATGTCTTACATAGACAGGAAGTAAGTATAACTGAAAATTTTTTTATAAATTAATTTATTGAATTTTTTTTATTATGATAATAAAATTTTCATATTTTTTGTGGAAGATTAAATGAATATTAGTTTGTCAGATGATGATGATTTAGATTTTAATGTTGATTTAGAATGTGAAAATAATGACACAGAGCTAAATGAGAGAAAGAAGATATAGTTAAAAGCAAAAAATATTATGGGAAATAAAAGAAAATAAGTCACACGGAGCTAAATGAGAGAAAGGGATACAAAAATGAGGCATTAAGATTGAAAGTGAGAAGTTTAATGCTGTCATAATGTTCACAAGCATTTTAACAAACACTTACTAAGCAACAAAGGAGGTGAAAATAAAGATTTAATAGGGTGAGAATAGAAACTTCTCCATGTGTTCTTGCCTTTCTGGCAGGAAATTGAATAAAGGATCAGAAAAAATATGCTATGCTCTGCCTATTGTTTTCAGTGCATAGGGCTTAGGTTTTTCATAAGTATGTATGAATTTGATTATTGTAATTTTTTAGAAATAAAATAGTATGAGATCTTTATGTTTTAGGAGGTCGACTAATCACTAATTGATCAAGGTTCTAAGCATTTTTGTTAGCTCTTATGCATGAAACTCTAACAAATGTGAGCTATGACACCTCTTCCCCACACTGGCCCTTTTCATATTCTACACCCTCTCAAATTTTTCTTATCTTACTTTTTTAGAGCTTTATATTATTTCTGGATCTCTGTACTAAGATCCAAAACAATATTAATTTTTTAAAAAATACTAAATGTTATTTTAAGAAAGAAAAATAAATATGTATGTATATGTAAAATAATAGTAAAAGAGTATATTAATGATATCACTTCATCTGTATATATAAAGACCTTAAAAGATAGATAACAAAACAAGAAAAATACATCTTATTTAAAGAAAAAAAAGAATAATATATCTTATTTTATCAACCACAAATAAAGGAATATAACCTATTTCATAATTCTGTATAATTTTTTGGTTCTTTTTTTTTTTAAAAAAAATAACCACATATATCTCAATTATCCTTAGGGTTATTGGTACACCTTATAACTGCGAGCCTCCGGTGAAAAGGAAAGGAAAGGAAAGGAAGTCTTTGCATTATGAAAACTTAAAAATATTTTTCACAATTATTACGTTCAATTTTTTTTTCTCTCTGGTATGAAAACTAGATTATGAAATTATATTCAGTAGTTTAATTTGTTGCATAAATAAAACGGTCATTTTTGTGTGTTTGGTGTAACTGTAAGAAAGCTTTGTTTTAGTCGAATGGTTATAATCCTTTTAAGCCAAGTCATTTTCCTATAAAGACATTTTCACCGAAAAATAAAGATCAACGTGAAAGAAGAGCCTCCATCATATCATATGAGCTCTAACGGTTTACATATGACAATTTGCAACCATCGAATCCAACCGTTCAACTAAATATGACTTTTTGATATCTTGGTTTGCATCTAGTTAAGATGAGAAACCCAATGACAATGCACAAACTAACTTTTTAAAGTTTGAACGTTCCAAGACTTCAATTAAGTGACCATTCATTAGATTTTAATGTGTAAACAACTTTTTGAAGTTTGAAGATTTCAAAACTTTGAATTAGTGAAATTATTGACTTGGGGAGCTTGGGAATTGGAAGAATCATGAGTTTCATGTGGCTTCCTTGTTCCCATTAACACCTCCCAAGATCAACCAAATTGATTTGCATATTCACATGTTTCCCACTTTCTAGTCATATAGCATTGGTTGCATACACGCAACATAGGACGAGAGCCAACACTTTGCAACCACCACACAACCAAAACCATTAATTTTCACTCTTTCACCGAACACAAGGGGCCTCTTTTGCCCAGATTTAAGAACCTTCAGTCTTACGTGTGATTTTTCATTTACAAACTTTAGGTTCAATGTTTTTTAATGTATTGGAGTTTTACCTTCATAACACGATCAATAAATGATATTTATTTCCCAAGTTACTAATGTGAGTGAAACTGCAATTCTGGATAGAAAACAACACTTAAAACACACAAAGAACTAGACTTAAATTTTGTTATGGGGGTAAATATAAAATACATAAAAGGGAATGGTGTGAGATGATTATATGCTTCCTTGGTTCTTAATATGTTATGTTGCTCAAACGGAGTTAAAGTCTATCTTAAATTATGTATAAAAGCAATAATAACCATTAGATAGTGTCGTTGTTCAAACTCCATTTGCAGTTACGAAATGTATTGTTCTATCTAATCTTTTAAGAGTTCTCAAGCAACAAGCAAATTTGTCAACAATTGGAAAATGGACATGTGTACATTCTTCATTAACAACTAGGAAGTAGCCACAGATAAAAGACAGTGATTGCTAAGAGACAAAGCAATACAGATGGAAACTTCATCATCTATCGCTATCTTCTTTATACATAATGCTGGATAGAGAAAAGCAATGTTGACACTACTCACATGCCTGCCAAGGATTGATGTCTTCGCCATGTGGTACCACACACGATTCACAAATGCATACACTATATAATATTTTCGAAGCACTTACAAACAAAAACTGAGGTAGGTAGGTGAATAACTGTATGTAACTAGTAATTACATTCTTCTTCTTTCCATATATTATAATATAATTCTTTTCTTCTTTGGTACAATCCACCATTGCTAAAGGCCTATAACAGCAATGGTAGAGTATCCTCCAGAAAATCTACAACAACGCCTTTTATGGTATCACTACTATCTGGTTACAATCTCAACATAGAGCTGTGCTATTCTCTTGTCATAGGCAAGGCCAATGAAATTAAACAGAAAGCATATTGAGAAGGTGAACACAAAATTAGCAAAACTTGTAAGACACTTATGTAAACATACAGTTAAAAAAGGGTGAAAAATAAAAAAAAATGAATTACATTCATGAGTGCCAGATTCCACTCAACATACTGCGGAACCGGTTTGTTGATAGCTTCCTGACAAGTCTCTTGGCATCAGAAGAAACTTCAGCCTCAGCAAGCTTTTCTATGTTTTTGGCATATCCAGAACTAACGATTTTTTTCCTCCCACTGTTGCAACTAGTTAATGACATTAAGATAGAGATTAAAAACTTTTTATTACCTGAATTCCCTTCTTCTGGATCAAGCAATTGCAGAAGAAGGGCTATATTATGATCATCCTGCACAAATCTCTTTCTATTTCTAGGTACCATAACCATGCCAGCGAGTGCCTCAGCTGCCATTTCACGAACTTCAAACGATTTTGCATTCAGAAACTTAACAAACTCCGGCATAAATCCTGCATCTCCCATTGCTTTCTTAGCCTCCTCTGATGTCCCACACAATCTAAATGCAACTTTCAGTGACAACTCATGAATTGAAACCTCCCCGTTTCGCACATAATACAACAACTGATCCACAAAACCATAACTCATCAAAACACCCACAGAACTAGGTGAACAGAAACACAAATTCTCAACAGCCCTCATTGCTATCTCCCTTGTTTTCGAAGAATATGACGATTTTGGGTCCAAAACACGCAACAAGGCACGGATTCCTCCTTCTCTAACCACCGTCTGCCTAACCATCTCATCTCCAGAGGCAATACTCTGAATAAACCCAATTGAATTCACCTGAATCACTTCCTCCTTGGACCTCACAAGCCTAATAAACGTAGACACAGCACCTTCCTCAACCATAAACCTCTTAATCTCCTCAACACCAACAAGATTCCTCAACACCCCACAAGCAGGACCAACCAAATCACCTCCACAATCAGCACTGGCACAAATCTTCAACAAAGCAGTGACACCCCCATGAGCGGAAACACACCAAGCATTGTCCGAATTCTCAGTCAACTTCATCAAACACCTTGCAGCCGCAACCTTCCCTAACTCACTCCCACAATCCAAAACCTTAACCAAAGGCGCAATAACCCCAGCACTAACCAAAACCCCTTTATAGGAATCAAACCCTGCAACAACAGAAACAACCTTAGCACTTTCGTCTTGGATTTCAACCTCGGAGGACCCCAAAAACCCAACCAGCAAATGAACAACATCACCCACATCCACAATCACCTTCACATACTTGTCATCCTCCAACACAACTTCTAGAAGGTTCCTCAATGCCTGTCTCTTCATACCCAAATCCCCAATCTTCATCCTCGTCAACAAGTCCCTCACGTAGAACCTCATGTCCTCTCTGGAAGCACCAAGACTCGGTTTTGACACAACCAACGCATACCCATTTGTCAAAATACCTTTTTTATAAATCTCCGAGAGCCTCTTCGCAAGCCCATCGAGCTTCGCGAACGCCACGTCCAAATCGCTCTGCATCAGAAGCTTCCCACTGTAAGAAACGTCCACGCAGCGCCGACCCAGATCGTGGCACTCCTTCACTGTCGCTACTATCGACGGGACTAGCCGGGAAAGTGAAGGGTTCTCGCCGGAGTCGCAGTTCTCGCCGGCGATTAGACCCGCGTGAAGCTCCTCCAGCTTGTTCCGAATGAGTTGCCATTTTCCGGCGAAGACCCTGATCGAAAGCGATAGAGAGAGAACGGCGCAGATGAGCTCCACCGCTCTCCGGAGACCGGAAGCTCCTCCAGCACGTGAGCCCGCCGCTTGGGATTCTCCGGCGAACTCTCCGTCACCCATTGTCGTTCTCACTGGTGGCTGAGAAAACCCATTTTCCGGCGAAGGATATTCCGCTGGTTTCGGCGAGTTGGGAATCTAAAGTAACGATCTTTATGATATCACGCGAAGAAAGAGTGTAAATAAGACAGAGAGAGGGTGTTTTCTGCAGATCTATGCTTATCCTTAGATTGCAGTTGATACAGAAAATTGGACCTTAGCGGGTGAAACTACGAGAATACCCTTTTGGAATTCTGTGTAGAATGGTTCTTGGGAGAGAGAATGAAGAGCAATTGTGTCATTGCGATTAGTAAATAGTGGAAGTGATGCGGTTCGGAAGTTGGAGGTGTGTTAAAAGGAGACAAGAGGTTGTATCTCTAAGCTTCTACCTAGTTAGATGCAAAACTCACAGTTTATCCTGTTTCTAAACACAATTTTGTCTCTATATACTACGCAAAATTATAATTATAATACATCACATAGGACAGAAGGGAAGTCAGTTGAGATGTTCAATACAACCAAGCCTCGCATTGCAATTTGCAAATACTCTTCTTATAAATCTCATTCTTGTTTATTTAAAATAGTAATAATTAACTTTTTTTTATTAATATCTACATGGAAGAAAAGTATCTTAAATAAAAATAGTTAAAAGAAGATAATTGAACTGGTCTGGACCGGGGTCTAGGATCCGGTGTGGGACCAGCCACAAGGATGCAGGTGTTTTTAGGGTTTGCACACCGGAACTGTGTATATCCGATGTATTAATCCGGTCTCTCAGTGGGAGAGGCCGGTCTTGTTGTCCTGGAGATCCTTCACACCAACGATTCGCGTTGTAGGAGGGCGAAAGGTGGTGCCACCTGCGAAGATTCTCCGACGCTCAAGTTAGAAGAGTGTATGAACTTGAATGAATACTCAAGCGTGATAACAGTAAAATGTGAGATAGAATAACGATACCATGCATGTGTGTTGATATGGCTTCTTATAGTTGAACGTAAGAGAAAAAATGAGACGTTGGATGCAGGTGGGTCCCTTATCTCTGATTGCGTGTATATTGTGTCAATCAAGGTGGCTCGACTTTCAGAATGTGTCAGGAGGGTAGGTCAATTATCAGAGTACAATCCTCCAGAGAGAGGAGGGGATAATCACCTTTTCCGCATAATCTGCTGACACGCCCCCTTACTTTCTGAAGCCATTGATGTGACGTATTTTGCTACAAACAGTGTCTTCGTTGATAAGTTATCAAAAGGCTCTTCTCTTGCTATGAGGGAAAAGCTAACAATTATATAAAACATCCCGTATCAATGAACATAGAACCGTTACAGCGAAAATGAATGATTATGTCATGGAGTGAGGGCGGATGACCAGACAACGGATATCCGGTGTGGTAACGTTGAACCAGGACACCGGTTTTCCTTATATGAGGTCAGTCTGACGTCACAAGTATGGGGGCCGGTATCTAGACCGGATCAATAATTATATTTTTTATTTCTTAAGTACTAGTACTATTTGAGTGCATTGATTATTAGTTAACTGTTACTTACAAATTAGTTGCAGAAGTCATAGACTACAGTTACTTCCGCTCCAGTGTGCTGTGAGCTTGATAACTTTTTTTTTTTCTTTCACCTTTTTATCTAATTAAAAGTTGATTTTAATTTAAATACACATTCAATCATAAATTATTATATAAACAATCATCCTTGATTCTAATAATAATTACTTTAATAATAATATTTAAGATGAGTTCTGATTAATTGATAATGTAAAAATTTTTAGTTACAATATATATCAATTAAACTCTTAAAAGTTTGAAATACTTAAAATAGTCCTATGACATGGACTGAAACCCTTAGAATATAAATAGATTAATCAGTAAGAAGTTCTCCTAATTAACTAAGTTTTAACAACTTTAACAATCATATAAGGTATTTTAAAAAAAAACAAAGCTAATAAAAAGATTATCAATAAGTTATTTTTAATTTATTTAATAAAATTTAAATGTAATTTATTAAAATAAATCATTTTTAATTTATTCGAATAAATTTTACGGTCAAAATTATAATATAATTTCTTATGTATTTAGGCTGTATCCATAAATTGGTTGGTGTAAATGACCAGCTCCTTTAGACTAAAGTAAGATTTTTTTTCCCCTTTGAGTAATGTTGTCTAGATGCCTCAAATCTCTTAGAATCATTAGACCTGAAAAAAAAAGGGTTGAACAACAGGAAATCGTATTTGTATAGTAAAAAATCAAGATAGATGGAAATAAAAGAGAAAAATGTGATATGAACAGAAAAAACCAAGATTCTATTAATATAAGCAGCTTAAAATCTTGATGACATATTTAAGCAGGTAACCCCATTAACCATTATAATAAAGTAGACCCTCTTTTTTTTTTTTCCAATATGTGGACCCTGTATAATAAACACGATGCGATTTCAGCTTTGCATATACTAAACACGATGTCACCAATAAACATTAATCAACTAACTTTTCAGTTTAGTTTACACTCTAATTAATAGGATTTTAGAGGCGGGCCATAGCATTATCTAGCAATCTGATGTGAGAATAGTAAATTTTAAAAATTACTTAGAATCACAAAATAATTTTAAATAACTTCATATTGTGACTCCACACCATTGCTTATAAGCCATTTTTGCCATATGAGTGAATATAAAAATTAATGGTTCCATTTACTATCGTTTTAATCCTAACAACTAGTAAGTATAAATACATTGTTTTTTTTGCTCGACAGATATTTTAAAAGTAATCTTATCTGTTACAATACTAAGTCTAAATCGTTTACTACTTGAATCAATGTTCGTCACATAACTAAGTCTAAATCGTTTACTACTTGAATTAACCTTCGTTTGGATTTGATTCCCTGGAAGATAAGATAAGTAGGGAGAGTGTTTAAGTTTTAGTTG
This sequence comes from Clitoria ternatea, assembly GCA_037962975.1. Lineage (NCBI taxonomy): Eukaryota > Viridiplantae > Streptophyta > Magnoliopsida > Fabales > Fabaceae > Clitoria > Clitoria ternatea. The sequence goes on from CM075669.1 coordinate 294,683,775, forward strand.
ATAGCATGAGAGTAGATGGACCACGCCTTAAAAGAGGGTTGGAATGGAAATGACACGACCACACCCCACCATGTGAAACCCTTTGTCGGATGCCTTGAGCGAGCAGTGACCTTTTGAATAGGAAGTGGGGAGTGAATCGCATAACTAATTTACAGAAAGTTGCTTTCTTTTCCAACACTTTTTTTCTGCCTTCTAATTTGTAAACGCATAGTAGCTAGTAATCAACACTCTAACAAAACCCAATAAGCCCAACCACCACCATACAATACATACAATTTTGCAATGAAATCATGAGAACGAGGTCGAAATGGTAATAGACCGAGCCGAAGCTCAAAGCAAGAGGGTAAAGCTGGCTATGTCATGACAATATCGACTAAAAAAGCATTAAAATATTAACCATTAGAAGATGAACTTTTGGAGAATTTATCGGGGTTAGTTAAGAAGGGTTAAAAGAATATAACGATCCATTTTAAATTTTAAACCTTAGTACAAGACAAATTAGATACTAGTACTAAGGCAAAACAAAAAATTAGAATGACCCATCATGTCATTTTTGTCTATTTTTTTACAAACAATGTTAGATTAAAGGTCAAAATACCATTATTTTGCTGGTCACGGATTCTTGTCTAATGTAACGTGACTCCAAATAGGCTTTAGACCAAATTAACCATAGGGTTAGTAGTTCTGAACTAATCCAAAATAGTTCAGCTTGGTTATTTTACAAGGCTAAGTAATTGTATTTATGATCACAGGCCAACATGGTGGTTGAACCAAAATAACACATTGCAAAAATACGAGTTGATTTGATTCTATATTCCTCCCTAATTGCAATCTGCACATGCCTCAATTCAAGCACTGTGGGATCTTTTGCTCTATTTTCTTCTTTTTATGACTGTGCCCTTTTAGTGGTGCACTTTGTATCAAACTAAATGAATCTAGCTACATTATAATTCAATTTTAGCTCATCACCACTTGTCACTTTAAGTTGCAAGTTTAATTAAGTTGTAATCATGATCAATTTCATCAGTTTGGTCTCACATTTTACTGTTGAGTGAAAAAAGCATTCTGTTGTTTTTTGGGGGGTCTTTTTTGATATGTTAGGTGTAAATTGCCATTCATATGCTAAAGTCATGCCATGGTACCTTTGAGTGGGGAAGAAGCGAAATTCAAGATAGTAGAAATTCTGAAAATGTCTTAGCTTTCAAGAGAAAAATAGATATATAAAATGATATCTTCATGTTCATTAACTCAACCAATATAACAAATTGGGAATGGGAAACAGCAATACTACTAAAGATTGCTTCATTGCTTGGCGTGGCTACTTGGATTCTCTATTATATATTTGAACAATATGTCAATTAATAACCATTCAACGTATCATGGAGTATGGATTGTTTAGAAATACGTTAATTATTATCATTTTGAATCTGTTTTAAGGTTCAAGCAATCAAATTTGGTTTTAAAGAAAACGCCAATGATTTGTAATAAAATTAGGATCCAAACATGCCAACATAACAAGTCTCTTATTTTTTTGGCCGCAAAGGCTATGCTGGACTTTAGATGACCGGGTCCATCATAGGTTCTGTATGTAGTAATCTATCATTGTAGGTTACATAAGTTCAAAAATTGTTATTTTATATGGTACCCGCTACTATTACTTACACAATAAAGAATTGCATTTTATTATTTTTGCATGAAATGTACCAACACAAAATACATCTATTCCCAATTATACAATGTTTTATTATTTTTATTATTATATATTCTATAAAAATGTATATATTATTACTGTACCATTTATTTGTTTATAATTATTAGTATCATAAATCATCATGATTAATTATATATTAATTATTATCAGTATTACTATTGTTTTTATGTGATTATTTATTATTATTATTAGTTTTATTATTATATATTCCTCAAAAACGTGTATACTATTACTATACCATTTCTTTATTTATTTATAAAACATCTAACACTTATTGGTTATTAATAGTGAAAAAATGTCTGATATTAATTAAAAAAATATTAGTCATTTAAGTAAAAAAGATATTTTGGAAAACCTCTAAGTAGAAAAGGACTTAGATCCTTTAATGTAACAAGAGATGAAATTTTATTTAGGAAGATGAATCTGAAGTACCACAATAAAAAAATGATTTATCGTGAAAAAGTTTAGCATTTAAGGACATTGACTATGAAAATTGACAAGTCCCCCTTGAAGTTAGAGCCAGGAGTTAATGTTATTGGGAGGACTATTCCAATCCCATTATATATTATCATGCATAATATTTTGAAGATCGCTTTAGGTGATATAATGTTGAGTGTATCAGTACAATTTTGGATGATGTACTATTATAGCGTGACATAAAAATTATGATAAATGTTATTTTGGATTTATTAATCATTGTCTTTATAAAATTAGGCATCTACATTACTTATGCAAGAAAAAGAGAATCACAAATATTTATGGATTCATCCATCATGTCCATCTTCATGGTAAAGGAAACAAAAGAGATAACATACAAAACTACATTTAGAGCAAATTAATGGAAGGAAACATGTGTTACCTTACACTGTATATTATTTCGTAAGTAATATGGTATTTTACTAATTGTTTAAAAATATTTTTTAAATTATTTCATGTTTGATATGAATTTATGTAGAGATCATTGGTAGTTGATAATAATCTGTCCAAAATAAAATGTTTGTGTATTATTGTGCTCAGTAAATGGTCAATCATTAGTGGATGATTTTTAAGCAATTTCAACTCAATTTTCAACATAAGTTTTATACTTCTGATTACTTAACCAATGCCCTAATTAAGGATACTAATTAACAGAATCCTATAATTGCTTAAGAAAAATTAAACATGTACTACTTAAACCCCACTAGTTAATTAATATACAATTATGTGAATATGTGTGTAACACCCTCTGTTACACCTTAATAAATTCTAAAAAAATTCGTAATAAATTTTTTTTACTAAGGATATGTTTGTTAAAAAGAAACTATCGGAATAAATTATATACATTATTTCTGAAATACCTCAATATTATTAAAACTTTATAAAGTATTTGTACATTCATCCGAAGAAAATAAACATTAAACATTATAAGAAAGAGAGGAAACTCCATGGCCCAAGAGCAGTTGCCTAGTGACATTATTTATTCATTGGACCACGGTATTCATACCGAGCTCCCTTTCTAGAATGTGCTATATATACTGTCAATGTTCTTCGATCCTTCCCTCTGTACGAACCATTAATTTATAACATATGAAACAAAAACATAGAGAAAGGAGTGAGAAACAGAATATAATATTCCCAAATGGGACATAAGCAATAAAGGGTTTTCACAAACTAGTATAATAATATCAATCACAAGCACAATCAATTTATGAATGTATGAATGATATGCCATATCTTCATCATAACTTATCTATATATGTGGGCCCCTTAAATTTTAATTTGCACTGGGCCAACCAGGAGTTTACACTGTTCCATAATTCCGGATAATAATAACATGAACAGCTCAACTGGCATGGAAACACTTAGAGACTAGTCAGATTGAAAAGGTTTTTATTGTGAAAGTACCCGACACTAGGGAGCTACCCCAGGTCCCCTGAAGCACCCTTTCACACCCTCTCATCCCAAGGCTCACAATTAAGCCTCCTCTAATGTATCCTCGGTTTCTATAATCCGTCCCCAAACAATATCATTTTGTTTCTCTTCAATGATTCATGATGCATGAACTACTCGCGTATTTAGTTGGTTAAGGCTTTTAGAAACTCAATTATATTATCAGAGCCTACGAATCACGACATAGTCACCCCAGTAAACTGTACTTTTTTAACTTCTCAAATACGCACATAGAATTTTAGTACAGTTCCTTTTCAAATTACAAATCAAATCTCCTTATAAATTTGAGTTTCAAAGCCTTAAATATATTTCACAACCTTCTTTAGAAAGTTTATAGGTCAATTCAAAATCAATTTCTAAAAATTCGAATTTGGAATTATCAATCTTTAAAACCTTAGTACTTGAAAATTTTGTATAATATTTTTATACATTTTAAATAATACGTATATATATATTAAAGAAAATTTATTTTTATAAAATAAATTCTCTTTCTTTTTCTTTCTGATAAACTAACTAAAAATCTAAATTTTAGTAAAGATATATACATATATATTAAAAGATAAAAAGAGATTTCTAAAAACTTATGTAGTTTTATTGAAATCTAAGAAGTTTCTTAAAAGTAATTTGAATAAATATGAATAAGTAAATAAAGAAGTAGGAGATAAGTAAATTCTTACTGAATTTTAGCTTTCCGTCATGCTTGCTATATGCTCAAACTCCACAGTACAAGATTATCAATTATAATCAAACATTGTCAATCACAATCAAACATCATAAAACATAAATAAATATCAACAATCATAATCAAATTAAATAATTAAGCATCAGTTATAAATATGATAATTTTAAAATTCAATGGTTATTTAAATTAATAAAGTTTGTTTTAAGTTCTATTGTCAATTCCTCGCACAGGTCTATGTAAATCCAAGATAGTCCAGTCCTTGCATAGGTCTAGTTCAGTCCATATATGTCATAAATAGTCCAAGTCCTTGCATAGGTTCAGTCAAGTTCGTAATAGTTCAAGTCCTTGCATAGGTTCAATCCAGTCCGCATAGGTCATAATAGTTCAAGTTCTTAAATATTTTAGATATTAAATTACACAAGATGCTTAATTTATTAATAACAATTATTATAAATTTTAAGTTAAAAGTTATTATTTTAAAATAATAATATTGTTATGTTTAAAAGGAGTAGGGAACTCCTCCCAATATTCTTATGTATTTTCATATTATATCCTTAATCTCACCCCCCCTTACCTTGATTTGCTACCAAAAGTGAATTCGCTCTGCGCCTCCAAGTTCTAACAAAATATTAATACTAACTTATTTCAGTATAAGCTTAAGATGAAAATTAAGATTGCTATCAGAATGATAAATAGTAAATATGTATAGTAATAATAAATAGTAACACTAAATGGTAAATCATTAATAGTAACGATAAATAGTAATTTTTGAATAGTAATAGTAAATAGTAAATTGTGAATAGTAACTTTTTGAATAGTAGTGGTAAATGGTAAATCATGAACAATAACAGTGAATAGTAAATTTTGAATAGTAATGGTAAATAGTAAATTTTGAATAGTAACGGTAAATAGTAAAAATAACACAGTGGTAAATTATTTTTACTATAGTAACTTATTCATAATAGTACTAGTATATCAATGGTTTAAGAGTGCTAAAAAAATAAACTAAAATTATAAAAAAGAATATAGAAGAAAGTTATTACCTTACACCTCCAGCAGAACTTCTTTTTACCAAAAGAATTTACTCCCCACTAATTTCTTACGCACTATCTCTCTAGATTCTCTCTCTAATTTTTTGTGTGGAAATGTTGTAAATGAGCCATCTATTTATAGGAAGAAAATTTTACTATTCATGATGTAAGCGATGATGTAAGCGATGATGATGTAAGCGATGATGTCAGTAATGGTATTTTGGTTATTAGATGAAAGGTTAAGGGTATTTTTGTCATTCTTAAAAAAATAAATAATAATAATAAATAATAAAAAAATAAAAAATAAGAAAATTTTAAAAAATTATAAATTATATAACAATCAAAAAGTTCTAAAGAACTATAATCAAATTCCTTTGAAATTTTATTTTAAATAAGAAATAACGAAATTAGGGGTGTTACAACTCTACTCCCCTAAAAAAAATTCGTCCTCGATATTTACACTTTTTTTTTTTAGTAAAACAATTGGGGATGAGACTCTTTCATCTCATTTTCTAGTTCCCTTGTAGCATCTTCCCCTCTCGTTTCACTCCAAATGACCTTCACGAGTGGAATTTCCTTGTCTCTTAGCTTCTTTATTCTTCTGTCAGCTATTCTGATAGGTGGTGCATCATATGTAAGATCATCTTTAACTTGTATGACATCAGGTTCAATAACATGTGTAGGATCAAATATATACTTTCGTAAGTTTGACACATGAAAAATATTATGGATATTAGAAAGAAAAGGTGGTAATGCTATTTGGTAGGCAAGAGGACTAACTTTATGAATTATTTGATATGGACCAATAAATCTAGGAGTTAGTTTTCGAGATTTCATTGCCCGACCGACCCCAGTCATAGGTGTGACTTTCAAGAATACCTGATCGCCTTCTTGAAATTCGAACGACTTTCTTCTTTTGTCATAGTAACTTTTCTGCCTGCTCTGTGTTGCCTTCATCTTTTCCTGAACTATTTTGATTTTATCCGTGGTTTGTTGTACCAACTCTGGTCCTAGCATCAAGTTTTCACCAGTCTCAAACCAACATAGCGGGGTCCTACATTTTCTTCCATATAATGCTTCAAAAGGTGCCATGCCAATGCTAGCATGGAAACTGTTGTTGTAAGTAAACTCCACATATGGTAAGAATTGATTCCAACTTCCTTTATGCTCTAACACACAAGCTCGTAACAAGTCCTCTAGAGATTGTATTGTTCTTTCTGATTGTCCATCCGTCTGAGGATGATATGCTGAACTTAGACGCAGTCTTGTTCCCAAAGCCTTGTGCAAGCTCTTCCAGAATTGTGATGTAAAACGAGGGTCCCGATCAGAAATGATACTTGAAGGAATTCCATGCAATCTCACAATCTCCTCGATGTATAATTTTGCCAGCTTCTCCATAAAGTAACGAATATTGATGGGAATAAAGTGGGAAGACTTTGTTAGTCTATCAACTATTACCCATATTGAATCATGTCCTAATGGAGTTTTAGGTAGAGAAGTCACAAAATCCATGGTAATGCTATCCCATTTCCATTCTGGTATTTCCATTGATTGTAGCATTCCAGGGGGTTTTTGATGTTCCACTTTAACCTTCTGGCAAATTAGACATGCAGTTACGTACTCTGCCACTGCTTTCTTCATTCCAGGCCACCAAAATAACTTCTTCAAATCTTGATACATTTTAGTAGCTCCGGGATGAATGCTCATATAACTTTTATGGCCTTCTTCCAGAATTGCTTTCCTCAACTCCTCTTGATTAGGGATACACACTCGATCCTTATACCTCAGTAATTGGTCACTTCTTACATTGAACTCGACTTCTTTTCCTTGTTTTAAGAGTTCTTTCTTTTCTTGCAGGAATTTATCATCTCTTTGAGCCTCTAAAACTTGCCTCAGGAATTCACTTGTCACTTGCAACGCTCCTAATCTGTAGCTGTTAGCATTAGCCTTTACTGCTAGGTTAAGATCTCTGAAGTTTTCTATCAATTCTAGCTCTTTAATCATCATTATGGACGCATACAGAGACTTTCGACTTAAAGCATCAGCTACTACGTTCACTTTTCCAGGATGGTACTGTAACTCAAAGTCGTAATCCTTTAAGAACTCCATCCATCTTCGTTGCCTCATGTTTAACTCCTTTTGGTCAAATAAATACTTGAGACTCTTATGATCGCTAAACACATCGAATGTTACACCGTATAGATAATGCCTCCAAATCTTTAAGGAAAAGACTACAGCGGCTAATTCTAAGTCATGGGTAGGGTAGTTAATCTCATGTTGCCTTAATTGGCGCGACGCATAGGCTACAACCTTCTTGTCTTGCATGAGTACACTTCCTAGTCCTTGTTTAGACGCATCACAGTAAACTTCAAAACTTCGATGTGGATCGGGGAGTACTAACACCGGCGCAAAAGTAAGTCGATCTTTCAGCTCTTGAAAACTATTTTCGCATTGTGTCGTCCACACAAAAGGTTGTCCTTTCCGTGTTAACTTGGTCAATGGGTATCCTAGCTTTGAAAATCCTTCAATGAATCTCCTATAGTATCCAGCCAAGCCCAAGAAACTTCTAATCTCAGTGATCGTGGTTGGTCTCTCCCATTTTAAAACTGCCTCCACCTTGGAAGGGTCTACAGCTATTCCTCCTTGACTAATTACATGTCCTAAAAAGTTCACTTCTTCCAACCAGAATTCACACTTCGACAGCTTTGCATACAGTTGTTTCTTTTTCAGGATTTCCAACACAACCTTCAAGTGTTCAACATGTTCTTCTTTGCTTTTAGAGTACACTAATATATCATCAATGAACACCACTACAAATTTATCTAGATATGGATGAAAAATCTTATTCATGTAATCCATGAATACGGCTGGTGCATTAGTTACACCAAAAGGCATTACTAGATATTCGTAATGGCCATAGCATGTTCTAAAAGCAGTTTTTGGTACATCTTCTTTCTTCACCCTTATCTGATGGTATCCAGACCTCAAATCAATTTTGGAGAACACCGTGGCACCACGCAGCTGATCCATCAAGTCATCAATTCTTGGCAGAGGATATTTGTTCTTGATCGTCACCTTGTTCAGTTGCCGATAATCTATACACAACCTCATGCTACCATCCTTTTTCTTAACCAACAATACTGGTGCACCCCAGGGGGATACACTGGGTCGTATAAACTGCTTCTCTATCATCTCTTCAAGTTGTTTCTTTAACTCTGCTAATTCTAGAGGTGACATTCGGTATGGTGCAATTGAAATGGGTCCAACTCCAGGTACTAGATCAATGGCAAATTCCACATCTCTTTCTGGGGGTAAACCAGGGATATCTTCAGGAAAAACGTCAGGAAATTCACACACAACCGGCAGATTTTTGATTTTTGATTCTTGCTCTCCTTTCGTTGAAAGCAATAGCATGAATCCTTGAGCCCCTCCATTTAAAGAGGCACTCACTTGGTTGACGGTTAGAAATCTCGAATCCTCAGGATTCAAATTCATTGGTTCTTTAAACATTATGATTTTATTATGACAATCTATTAGAACATGATTGTCAGACAACCAATCTAGCCCAATAATAACTTCTAAGCCAGAAAGGGGTAAACAGAAAAGATTGGCCTTAAAGTCCCTACCATTTATTACAATAGGGCATTTCCAACAGGCTTTAGAAGTGACAATGAGATTGTTTCCAGGAGTATGTATAGATAAGTCAAATGGCAGTTCTATCACAAGTAACTTTAGTTTTTCTACACAGTCATTGGCAATAAAGGAATGTGATGCACCTGAGTCATACATAACAGTTAAAGGAATCTTATTAATGATACACTTACCTTCCACCATGGAATCAGAATGAGATGCTTCTTCTCCAGTGATTGCAAAAACCTTTCCTTTTGCTTTCGGCCTTCCGACTGCACTGTGAGCGCCTCCTTGAGTATTTATGCTTGTACTTGCACCTTCAGAGTTTTCCCTCTTCATCTCCGGACAATCCTTGATGTGATGACCTGGTTTGTTACACTTAAAGCAAACATAAGTGTTTTTAGGATAATCCCTTTTCAAATGGGGTCCTCCACAGACAAAACATTTAAAATTTGGTGCAGATGTTGGGTAATAGCTTCCAGTTGAAGCTTGGGGTCTGTTAGGAACAGATGCTGCTCCAAACCGGCGAAATGGTGCTTGGTAAGGCTTATTTCTCCTGAAGTCTCTTCTTTGGTGATTGTGAGGTCCTCCACTTCTTATTTCTCCTGCCTTGTGAATGGGCTCACGACTTTTGGTCATTCTATCCTTATGATCTTCTTCAAAGATCCTGCAGCGATTTACCAATACAGAAAATTCACGGATTTCCTGCATTCGTATAGCTTCCTTAATTTTTGGCTGCAATCCATTTACAAACTTTGCACACCGATCTCTTTCATTAGTAGCATCATTATAATGAGAATGAAAACGAGATAGCTCTTCAAACCTGGATGCGTACTCTCCAACGGTCATATTTCCTTGGGTCAGCGACAGGAATTCGAATTGTCTTTTCTCTTTAACATCAGCCGGAAAGTATTTCTCCAAAAACATATCCTTGAAATAATCCCAAGTGATCTCCACGTCGTTGACTTCGAATTGTCTATGAGTGCTATCTCACCAATGTTTGGCATCCTCAGATAAGGCATAAGTAGCGAAGACTACCTTATCAGCTTCATTACATTGCAATGCTCGAAAGATCTTCTCTATCTCTCAAATCCAGATTTGTGCTCCATCAGGGTTATATCCTCCCTTGAAACGAGGTGGATTGCGCTTTTCAAATAGGTCCAGTCTTCTCAAGGCATCGTTACCTTGACCTTCATGTGCTCCCATTGCATTGATTAAGCGTTCTACAACTCCAGCAAGATCGTTTCCAGCCATTAGTTTCCTGTTTCACAGTAACTGAGATTTATCACATCAATCACAGTAACTACCAAGCCAGATATTTTATTCTCTATCACCTATACAGAGTTTACAGACAAAGCAAGATAGACCTTTTCCCCAGACCTATTGGATTAACTGCTCTGATACCACTTTGTAACACCCTCTGTTACACCTTAATAAATTCTAGAAAAATTCGTAATAATTTTTTTTTACTAAGGATATGTTTGTTAAAAAGAAACTATCGGAATAATTATATACATTATTTCTGAAATACCTCAATATTATTAAAACTTTATAAAGTATTTGTACATTCATCCGAAGAAAATAAACATTAAACATTATAAGAAAGAGAGGAAACTCCATGGCCCAAGAGCAGTTGCCTAGTGACATTATTTATTCATTGGACCACGGTATTCATACCGAGCTCCCTTTCTAGAACGTGCTATATATACTGTCAATGTTCTTTGATCCTTCCCTCTGTACGAACCATTAATTTATAACATATGAAACAAAAACATAGAGAAAGGAGTGAGAAACAGAATATAATATTCCCAAATGGGACATAAGCAATAAAGGGTTTTCACAAACTAGTATAATAATATCAATCACAATCACAAGCACAATCAATTTATGAATGTATGAATGATATGCCATATCTTCATCATAACTTATCTATATATGTGGGCCCCTTAAATTTTAATTTGCACTGGGCCAACCAGGAGTTTACACTGTTCCATAATTCCGGATAATAATAACATGAACAGCTCAACTGGCATGGAAACACTTAGAGACTAGTCAGATTGAAAAGGTTTTTATTGTGAAAGTACCTGACACTAGGGAGCTACCCCAGGTCCCCTGAAGCACCCTTTCACACCCTCTCATCCCAAGGCTCACAATAAGCCTCCTTTAATGTATCCTCGGTTTCTATAATCCGTCCCCAAACAATATCATTTTGTTTCTCTTCAATGATTCATGATGCATGAACTACTCACGTATTTAGTTGGTTAAGGCTTTTAGAAACTCAATTATATTATCAGAGCCTACGAATCGCGACATAGCCACCCCAGTAAACTGTACTTTTTTAACTTCTCAAATACGCACATAGAATTTTAGTACAGTTCCTTTTCAAATTACAAATCAAATCTCCTTATAAATTTGAGTTTCAAAGCCTTAAATATATTTCACAACCTTCTTTAGAAAGTTTATAGGTCAATTCAAAATCAATTTCTAAAAATTCGAATTTGGAATTATCAATCTTTAAAACCTTAGTACTTGAAAATTTTGTATAATATTTTTATACATTTTAAATAATACGTATATATATATTAAAGAAAATTTATTTTTATAAAATAAATTCTCTTTCTTTTTCTTTCTGATAAACTAACTAAAAATCTAAATTTTAGTAAAGATATATACATATATATTAAAAGATAAAAAGAGATTTCTAAAAACTTATGTAGTTTTATTGAAATCTAAGAAATTTCTTAAAAGTAATTTGAATAAATATGAATAAGTAAATAAAGAAGTAGGAGATAAGTAAATTCTTACTGAATTTTAGCTTTCCGTCATGCTTGCTATATGCTCAAACTCCACAGTACAAGATTATCAATCATAATCAAACATTGTCAATCACAATCAAACATCATAAAACATAAATAAATATCAACAATCATAATCAAATCAAATAATTAAGCATCAGTTATAAATATGATAATTTTAAAATTCAATGGTTATTTAAATTAATAAAGTTTGTTTTAAGTTCTATGGTCAATTCCTCGCACAGGTCTATGTAAATCCAAGATAGTCCAGTCCTTGCATAGGTCTAGTTCAGTCCATATATGTCATAAATAGTCCAAGTCCTTGCATAGGTTCAGTCAAGTTCGTAATAGTTCAAGTCCTTGCATAGGTTCAATCCAGTCCACATAGGTCATAATAGTTCAAGTTCTTAAATATTTTAGATATTAAATTACACAAGATGCTTAATTTATTAATAACAATTATTATAAATTTTAAGTTAAAAGTTATTATTTTAAAATAATAATATTGTTATGTTTAAAAGGAGTAGGGAACTCCTCCCAATATTCTTATGTATTTTCATATTATATCCTTAATCTCACCCCCCTACCTTGATTTGCTACCAAAAGTGAATTCGCTCTGCGCCTCCAAGTTCTAACAAAATATTAATACTAACTTATTTCAGTATAAGCTTAAGATGAAAATTAAGATTGCTATCAGAATGATAAATAGTAAATATGTATAGTAATAATAAATAGTAACATTAAATGGTAAATCATTAATAGTAACGATAAATAGTAATTTTTGAATAGTAATAGTAAATAGTAAATTGTGAATAGTAACTTTTTGAATAGTAGTGGTAAATGGTAAATCATGAACAATAACAGTGAATAGTAAATTTTGAATAGTAATGGTAAATAGTAAATTTTGAATAGTAACGGTAAATAGTAAAAATAACACAGTGGTAAATTATTTTTACTATAGTAACTTATTCATAATAGTACTAGTATATCAATGGTTTAAGAGTGCTAAAAAAAATAAACTAAAATTATAAAAAGAATATAGAAGAAAGTTATTACCTTACACCTCCAGCAGAACTTCTTTTTACCAAAAGAATTTACTCCCCACTAATTTCTTACGCACTATCTCTCTAGATTCTCTCTCTAATTTTTTGTGTGGAAATGTTGTAAATGAGCCATCTATTTATAGGAAGAAAATTTTACTATTCATGATGTAAGCGATGATGTAAGCGATGATGATGTAAACGATGATGTCAGTAATGGCATTTTGGTTATTAGATGAAAGGTTAAGGGTATTTTTGTCATTCTCAAAATAAATAAATAATAATAATAAAAATAATAAAAAAATAAAAAATAAGAAAATTCTAAAAAATTATAAATTATATAACAATCAAAAAGTTCTAAAGAACTATAATCAAATTCCTTTGAAATTTTATTTTAAATAAGAAATAACGAAATTAGGGGTGTTACAATGTGTATGTGTGAAAAGGTGAGAAGCCTAGGGGTTGTCGAGGCTCCCTTATGCCAACACTAAGGTTTGCCCTTGATTGGAACCCCAACACAAACTAACATTAAAACCCCAAACCACCCGTATTTTTTTATGGAGACTCTTTTGTTCTCTTTTAGGTCAAAATAGGTTGGTAAAGAAAGAAAAAGTGGTGGTGAAGGAGGAAGATAAAAAAGATGAACGGAAAAGAAAAGAGTAGAGAGTAAGGTATTTTATGACACAATTCTATTCAGTTTTGACATAAAAAAAATGAGTCAAAGCACATATTGAAAAAAATAGAAGAATAAGAATCCAGACCAATGTAGTTTGGATTGATTAGATAGTTTTTTAAACTTCAATTACTATATAATAAGCATAATAAATGTTTGATCAGAATATCCAATTAGTCCATCTACCAATAATAATATCATAAGAATCAAAATATCTAAGTACTAAACTAGGTTCTTAATTGTCATTTATATAATAATAAAGTTAATCCATTGTAACCCTTTTGTAAATTATAACTCAATTAAATTTTCTAAATGAACCCATTTATCACTAACAAAGTAATAATAAAGCAAATTATAACTTCATAAACAAAACATTAACTTACCTACTAATAATAAAAACATGCTTATTGTCTTATACATAACTGGTTTCTAAAGCATATATCACTCCAAAATCATCTTCCAATCACCCAATAACTTGTCTTAACATTTACCCAATATACCATCAACAAAATTAGTAATATGAGTCACAAAACTATATATGTATGGTACAATTTAAGATTCATTCAGTTTTGTTCATTACAACTATAAATTGAATCGAACTACATCAAAACATATGGTTTTGGGCTATTTCGGTTGATATGGTTGACAATTTGAATTGATTCAATTTTATAGTTGATAGTGGATCGATTCAATTTTTCAACACTCTTAATAAAAAGATAAGGAAGAATAAAATAGTGACATGTGATAAACTAAATGTGACGACCCGTGTCAATTTACCATTTAATTACATCCTTTTAATTATTTTTCACAATAAATTTATCACGTTTAATGAAAAATTAATTTAGTCCTAATATAAAATAATATTTATTTTTCTTAAGCACACTCAAAATAATAACCGATCAGAAATAAATCAATTAATAAAATGGAATTAACTACAATCAGCGGAAGAAGAAAAACAAAACAGGAGTCATTCGCCTGAGCGAGACCCTGATTCGCTTAGGCGAAACCCGAGAAGGTCGCTTAGGCGAGTTCCGATTCGCTTGAGCGAATTCTACACTTTAAACCTGAGCGAACTACGGGACCTACAAGGAAAATTAATAAGTCGGGTTTCACTCGGAAATGTGTCCACTCGGTCATCTATCACTCGGGAACAACTTAACCTTACTTCACTCAGAAAAGGTTCTCTCGGGTATACCTCACTCGGAAACATTCTAACCTTACTCAGAAATAGTTCGCTCGGCCATAGCTCACTCGGAAACATTCTAATCTGTCTACACTCAGAAGTGGATCTCTCCCGGCCATACCTCACTCGGAAACATTCTAATCTTACTTCACTCGAAAGTGGCGAGGGATACACACGAGCGAAAGACACAGGATCAAATTCCCCCAGCCCTCGCTCGGACAAGTCTGGATCCGCTCGGGAGAGTTTCGCCCGGTAATCGACTTTACTACAGCAACACAAATTCACTCATGAAAATCAATACCGATCACATAGCAACATAATTCATATGCACATTAGTCAACATACACAAGCAACATAGTATAACATCACATACTCAGAAAATTCATTATACATTACACACAATTCATTTCACAATCACTCGGTTCCTTGGCATCAATCCTCCGCTTGGCGCACCTCCAAGGCTCCGACCTCTTCCCTGTCACTCGTTACTAAATTGAAAACCACAACAAGGGTGAGTGTTTGACATCATAATTAATCTAGAACGGAAATTAACAAATTACATGTATATAAACTCCATCCAATTGCATTATCATCATATTGCAAATCACACTCGGCAATTATAACAAATCACACTCGGCAAGTAACTCACACTCGGCAAGTATAACAAATTGCACTCGACAAATATAACAAATCATACTCGGCAAATATAGCAAATCATACTCGGCAAATATATCAAATTGCACTCGACAAATATAGCAAATCATACTCGGCAAATATATCAAATTACACTCGGTAAATATAGTAAATCATACTCGACAAATATATCAAATTGCACTCGACAAATATAGCAAATCATACTCGGTAAATATATCAAATTGCACTCGGTAAATATAGCAAATCATACTCATCACAATACTAAATTCATCAATTGTCACCACTGACTCTCAGACAAAATTGACGCCTAGTATTCGGATACTAAAGGACTGGCCTTCAGCTGGGAGTCTGACTTGACATCCCGTGAACCCAACTTGGTTCACCGAGCCCGACTTGGCTCCCCCTCAACCACTAGGTCATAGACCTCTGGATAGCTCAACTGGGTCCGACTTGACCGCGGAAGCCAAAAACGAGGGTAATACATAACGTCGGCCGTCCCATACCACATAATCACATATCATATCTCAATCATTACATATCATCAACAAACAGCAGATGCAACTACCAGAAACTGGCATGTGCTTACAATACAGGGCGACCGACTTGTCAAGCCCATCCATCACATTGCCACTGGGCGACCTCCTTGTCAAGCCCGTCATCACAACGCCACTATACACATCGAATCATCACCACAAGTATTTCAAACTCAATCATCGTAAGCCACACACGATCCTCAACCGATCGGTGTCCATATTCATACATGCATACACATACAACTCATCCAGCAATATTTCTTACCATGTTCATAATCAGTTCAACGACTCGGACCCAAAATATGTCCTATTCTAATTAATTACAACCCGAACACCCCTTTACCTCTATTCCAAGCTTCAACAATCTGCTCCTGATGCTGATTGCGTCCTCTAAGTGTTGGGTTCACGGTTTCACTTCTGAATCCAGCACCAGCTTCGTCAATCAGTCCTCCGATGTTCGTTTTGCTACCGAGGTCGGAATGCAAAACCCATTAACGTCATACCACCCTCTGCTCTAAAGACCATTTTCGAGCTCACACTCACCAGAGGAGTGGAAAACAGAACCTTACTCCGCCATGCATGACCATTCGGTCAGGGAGTGAAAATGAAAAGGGAAGAGATAACTCAATTCAAAGAGTTCATTGGACTCATATTGAAACCACGGTCACGGAAATGAGGTTATCTCGAAGTTTTGATGCGAAATGGACCTTCCTCTGGAGCATGCAGCTCGGCAACGATGGAGGAAGGAGAAGAAGAAAAAGAAACGGAAGAAGAAAGAAGCAGCAGAAGAAGCGCGTGAAAGTGAATGAGGAAAGGAGAAGGAAAACCTTCTTTATTTAAGGCTCAGGGGCAAAATAGTCTTTTCCCCATTTCTTTTATATTTTCTTTGAAAGTTTTAATTAACTTTTACCTCCTTCTAATTTCACCTCATTTAACTTTTTTATAATTAATCAACCAAATAAATTTATTTATTTCCACACTATTTAATTATTTATAATTGCCTAATAATTCATAAAAATATCAAATAAATCCCTAAAACAATTTTTAATATTTTCCACTACTCATAATTTTACTAAAATATCAGGGATGTTACACTAAAAATGTCACATGCCATTTGATTTAATGTAAAGTAACAAAAAAGAGTTTTTTTGTTTTATGAGGAAAAGTTAAGTGACTTATATTTAAAACTTTTTAAAAGTCAAGCAACTTGGAGAAATAAAAATAAGTTAAGGTTATTTTATTTTATTTTGCCAGAATTTTTATTAAAGATAGTTTACGTAACCCTCACTTGGAAAGGGAAAAAATATTAAGAAAACAAAAACTCATTGTTGTTGGTAAGTTGTAACCTATAATAAATTTAAGAAACCTTGGTACCCAAAAAGGTAGAGATACTAAACCACGTTATCTTTCATCTGTTGGGGACTACACAGTTTCCGTATTCCATCACTTTCACATGGACCATTCATTAATAACATAGCTTTATAACATTTCAATTATTAAAAAAGAAATGTCTATTATCCACTTCAACCCCCATATTATATAATAAATGCATGTTCATGTATTTTTTATCTAGCATTTCCATATTTTAATTTTTTACAAGTTGACATTTACAGGTTGTTTAATATATAAGGTGGATCAAATTTTAATACTATATTAAAAAATGACGAGTTTAATTCAATTTAAAAATTAACTTATAATTTAAAGGTTGTATAAGTTTTATAAGATATATATCGACCATATTTTTAACTTTTTTTTTATTAGCAAAAGATAATAATATTATTTTAAAATAGGTACAAATGGTACCTCAACCCATATACAAAAATAAAAATAATTACAAATCAAAAAGACATAAAAAAGGTTCCTTATACCACTCCATAAATCCTCTATAGAAACCTTTCATACAAGACTTAAGTCAAACCCAACTTCTAAATTGTACCAATTCAAACATTTTCTGCACATAAACACTTTGATTCCTATAAATGACATTATTACGGCCATATTCTTAACTAATATGAGATTTATCTTAACATCTTAAGAGAGTAGATAAATTTAAAGCAATAAGAGAGGTTCATAATATATTCTATTTCTATTATTCATCCTTGTTGATTTAATGTGGCATTTTGGCATATGCGTGAAGCAAGCATGATGTCCAACCACTAAATGCTGAGAAACAGTGAGTCGATTCCAAGTGGAGTAATGTGCATCGATCGTTCATACCTCAATCTTTCTACTTACTCTCTTGACCAATTACTTTGATAATGGCTATGGACTAGATTTAGTGCTTTATTTTTACGACTTGTGTGTATCTTTGAGATCATGCATGGTTCCTGCATAACCCAAACCCTCATTAGCTACAAATTTTGAACCGGATTCTTATTTGCACACACACAAAAAATTTAATTGTGTTAAACAACTTACATAAAAAATGATAGGAGTGAATATTAAAAAAATGATATAGTGTGTAATTAAGCAAAACAATGGAAGAAAAAGCAGACATCTTTAATTTAATTAAAAAACCTATTTTATTATAAACTTTTAATGTCAATTGAAAAGGACTAATAAATAAACACATACTCACAACCACCGTCCTGCTTATTGATAATTAATTGATGCATGATCAAATACTAAACATGTATAAAATAACAAAAAATAGACTTCTTACCAAACATCACTTTCAAGTTATTATAGCCTTATATTGGAGTTGGAGAATGGGAATTGTGAATTGAAATGATAAAATATGGGGCCAGGTCATAGAATCAAGATCCCCTGCATATATATTAAGCATTGCAAGCAATCATTGTATAAAAAGTGCCAGATCAAAACAGTGATTAATTAGCATGTATGTATGTGTACATATCTATGTGCATGGGCACATGAATTTTCGTCACTAGCAAGAAACTGACACCGTAACTGTAATCAAAGACTCTCTTGTTTAGAGTACTGAAAACAAAAAACCATCACTAACACAAAGGTTTGTGCATTATTTTTTTCCATAAACAAAAGGTATGTCCTAAGCTCGATGTTTATGCATTATTTGTTGGTGAATGTTTTTAACTTAACAGCCTAGTAATCTAGAATGTAGATAGTTTCGTATGATTAATGCTGATTCACTCATAGTGAATTGCATTAAACAGAAAAATTAATTAAACAATGATTGTGCTTTGTGTATGAGGGGCCACATGAATCTCAGTTTCTCCCCCAGCACAAAATTAATAAATGGACCCCTCTATTGTAATCTTACTATAAATAATTTAACCCTTCTAGATGAGGACGTGAATCCAATTTAACAAAAACAACTTCTCTTGTAGCCCAATTCTGGCACAGGCCAAATTTGGTCTTTCAAGAGTGCCTACTTTTTTAAATGGGCCATTTCCATTCTTATAAGCTTCATTACCTATTTTGAAGCTAGTACAGGTCAATAATCACGCTTTTTAGACTGATTAATGCCATGATCATAATGTTTATATTTGAAACACTATTTAATAAATTTCAAATATACTGTAGCAGTATAGCGGTTGAGAATATTATCGGCATAGTTAGCAGGGGATATGCTTTGCAATTGTGGTGTGGTGCATGTTTATTTTCATCTTTACATAGATTCATTTCAACGCAATTAAGAGTAACTTTCATGTTTCAGATTAATGTTTGGCCTAATTTGATTTGTTTCTGGCCATTCAGAATTGTGCAGTACTGGGCAAGTTGTTCAGAGTATTGGTACTCATTGAATATCTTTGAGAAAGAAAAAAAAAATCAATAGTACTCACCGCATTGCGTATATGGAGAAGCTTGGGGAGAGGGATTAAGAACAAAACACAAACAAAATAAATGAGGTGGAAGGAATGTGAGTAGTATTCCAACTGGCAAGTCTTTATCTATATGTAGCAACCATTTTTATTTTTATTTTTATTTAACATTAATTTAATCAGTTCAAATTAATTGTGAAGTGGGTTTACTGTTAAAGGTGTAACCTAATGCAGATTCCACAGAATATTACGTTCTAATTGAAATAAAATTTGAAACTGATTCTTTCAAGTTTAGACTCACTTATAATTTTTCTTGTATTTTAGGACTCATTGTATTAAACCTAGACCACAAGGGTCCTTACAATTGACCCAAAAGAAAATTTCTCAGGTTGAAATGCATTACAATTAAAATTCACTGATATGTTAAGAAAATTTTAATTAAAATACATTATCAATGTAAACACTTTTTACATTGTCATACAACTATGAATTATCATGTAGGTAAAATTAATTAATTGAAATAATAGTTACATTAAAAGTTATTTTCTAATTGATTAAGGGTAAAAATCTTTGCACCGATACTACATTTGAGTTAAATTCAGATTACAGTATTTAATGGAACATTTTATTATTTATTCTCTCAAACAAAAGTGCCAAAAGAAACTAGTTAATATTTCCCTTTTCTCGCAATGAACGAAAAAGAACACGCATATTTTCATGAGGATTTGCCAAATCAACCTTGCCTAGTTAATCATCTTGATTTCATGAGATCATTTGATTATCAAAATGGAAAGAAATTGAACTGCATATCAATAAAAATTGCTGCTACAATTTATCCAATGAAGCAAGAATCACTAGTTTTTCAGTCTCGGTTATTTCCATAGTTTTAACAAATTTCAGAAGGGAATGAATGCTGTCTTTTTCCTGAACAGATATTTCAATAAGCAATAAAATGTCTTCATTAAGCAGCAAAAGACCAGAGATAAGTGTACACAGACTTGGTTTGCTAATGCAAGCATCCATCAAATTCCTGTACCATGATCCACTGGAATTATACAACTTTCTGTCTCCAATCAATACCATATTTTTCATGTCATATGGATATTGTTGACAATGATTGCTCAGGAACCCCATTAATTTTTACTCATCTTCAATGGATAGTTGCATTATTTCTCTTGGTGGGTCCAGTTGGTCTCAATAAGGCAAGTATAGCAATTATAGGATGTTAAAAATGAAGCTGGCTTGGCCTTTCCTTATCCTTAGCATTTATGTACCAAGAGAACAATCAATGGTTGTTACATTTCAAGCATTGACAACATGATTGAAGCCTTAACCTTGCAGAATCCACATTTCCTCCTTCCACCTTCCATATTATATTACTCAGTCTTGGTTATCAATATGGGTTTTGCCATCTGTGGAAGCAACCAATGGCTGAAGAACAAAATTATCAAACACAGATATTAGCGCATAATACTAACTTCAATAGAACTAAGTCATGAATGGGATATCTGTTGAGGGTTCCAAATTCCAATCTAGCAAGTACTGTAAAATTTAGAAGTAAATTCTCTATTACTTATAGAAGGATTAACTTTGGTGTGATCACACAAAACTATGGTGTAGTTTGTTCGAAGGTGAGTTACTGCATATGGCTGTCTATCTGTGTGTAGGAGAGAGAAACAGAGAGATTACCAAGGGACATTTTGAGCTCCAACAGTAGGAGTGGAGAGTGTTTTAGAGAGTAAGAACAAATGGAGGAGCATCCCTTCTTGGCCCAGCAACAGATCGATAAACATAAACCTTGTTGGCTGAACCTTCATAACTTCCATCTTCCTTAATGACCTCAACATTCAACCTAGGCATTTCTTGGGCCAACAATCTACAGGCATTCATTGTGACTTTGCAGTCTGACATCCAAAGTGACCTCATTGATTCATACTTCTCCACACCTGAAAGAAGAGCTGCATTGCCAAATGGACAGTCCCTTACCTCAAGTTTTCTCAGCTTTGGACAGCCTTCCAGCACACACTGCATGCCCCAATCACTGCTTCCAGCAAAAGCCACTGAAAGAGTCTCCAAGTTTTTGGCATACTTCCCTATGAGCTCAAAAGTTAGGTCAGTCAGCTTACCTGACACTGCTAGCCTCTGGAGCTTAGTGCAAGTCTTAACAACGGCTCCAAAAGCCTCATCCATAGATTCGTTTGTCAAATAATCTGGCTGACCGGGGTTCATGATGCACAGTCGGAAATGAGTGAAGTTAGGACAGTTTTGCACAACAGTAGCAACAGCAGCGTTGGTCATCTGACGGCAAAAGTAGAGGACATAGTGAAGTCTCGGGCATCCTTTAGAGACAGCGATGAAGCCAGATTCAGTAACCCCGTGAGCAATGCCCTCATCAAAGGGATCTGAAGGAAAAACGCGCAGTTCCTCAAGCAATGGACAATGTGATCCAACAGCTTCTAGCCCCTTGTCTTCAACTGTGTCCACAACCTGTATCAGTTATTCAATCAGTAAGGTAGACGTTCCAGTGTTGAATTTATGCACCATCAACTGGGATAGTCACAACTGTGCTAAATTCAACATGCATATTACAAAACCTTTTGGATGTATTTATGTTTATCCAAGAGAGAAAAAGAATAGAAAAGGACAATTATTAAATTATAGCAAGAGAAATAATAGACAAATATCTATATGGAAGTTGGAACTATCAATGACAGTTTGGTTTAGAAGTTATATATCAAATGGTTTCGTAAATCACTATCATAAATTTGCGAGAGAAAGTGATCACTCATTCCAAGAATTTATCAGTCTAGATTT
Organism: Clitoria ternatea; assembly: GCA_037962975.1. Taxonomy (NCBI): domain Eukaryota; kingdom Viridiplantae; phylum Streptophyta; class Magnoliopsida; order Fabales; family Fabaceae; genus Clitoria; species Clitoria ternatea. Next base: position 294,706,193 of record CM075669.1, read on the forward strand.
GGCTCACAGATGGTGATCCACTTTCTGATAGAGTAGAGACAACTTTCAATTCTAGCTAATGCATGAATTAGAAGTTTAGAACTCAGGAGAAAAGCATGACATATGGTTTCTTATTTGTGGAAACCTCGATATCAGGAAAACTATGCAATAAGAACCCAATAAGAAGTCATACCCAGAGGCGCTGAAGCTTACGACAGTGAACAAGAAGCTTAGTAAGATCATCACCGTCAAGAGGAGCATAACTAAAATTCAAGAAAGTTAGATTTGTGCAGGCCGGGTACAGAACTGGAAGGTATTGCCCTGGAGCCACCCATAAGCCAGAAAGAGTGTGCAGACATTTACACTTACTAAATGCACTTTCAAGCTCTGAGTACTGCTGTGGTGTCAGCTCTTGTGAAAATGAGCCACTACCAAGCTCACCTAACTGCGGAGCCTGAACAAGTAGCCTTTGTAACTGTTCCAGTGTCACACTTTTATTAACCTTCAAAGTCTTCAATGATTTGCACCTACTGACAAGTTTCTCAAGTGCATCAAAATTTACATCACTTTGCAGATTCGCAAAGTTCAATACTTCCAATGATGTGAAGCTGTCTGGGAAACAAGTCAACCAATTTCCACTCTTATCCTCAATACCATTCTCTTGTATGTCAAGCTCAGTTAAATTCCTGCATCCAAGGAGAACACAGAAGATTATTTATTTGTCAAATGAAGGATAAAGCAAAGAATGCAGTCGTAATGGAAATCATAGTGGAAGTATGGTATTAGGGATGGTATAGTTTTAATAACTGTAATCAACAATATTCACACAGTTTATGCTTTCAGTTAAAAATTTGTTCAACTTACACAAGATCCCTTGTCAAAAACATATAATTAAGGTTAACATATGAAGTATGGACATGGAATTTGAAGGGTGCCCAATCACATCATAACACAAGTATGTAACTGTGAGGAAATTCAACAGAATGTTTATAAATGTCTTGTGATTTAGTGAATTCCAGTAAACCAATTTATGAACTAGTGGGAAATTCTCATCCTTATACATGCATTAAAGAACTTCTAATAATGAAATAGTCATTTCAACTTCTGTCCAGCTATAGACTAAGTAGCATCTGAGGCATACAACCAATCTTAGCAAAGTCTATCCTCATCCTGGGTCTTCACTTCTTTTCTGTTTTTTTTTTGGTATAAGTAAGGAATATTACCATGTTCCCACTCAATTGATGCTCAAATGCTAATTTCGTCATACAGAAAAGAAGTGGCTCTCATAAAAAAACATTTCTGTAGTGGGATTCTGTTTCCACTCCCAACAAAATTCACAAACGTTTCACCAATAAGAAATTGTAACAACAAACACAGCATGTGAAAATGGCAAACAAGCAGGGCACTCAAGTAAAAAGAGAAACAATTAAGAAAATAATTAATCAATTAAAGGAGGGATGGATACAACTAGAAGGTCAAAACTGAGAGTAAATAGCTACAATGCTTCACATATTCTTTGAACTGGGTAAAAGAGGCGATTTAAGCAAGAGAATCAAGTTTAAAATTGGTAAAACCTAAAAGGTAAAGGCATCAATTAACAGTATTACCTCATCCAAAAATTTAAAGCAAAGATCTCATACCAAAACAGTAACATTCAAATTGATAGAAAGTGATAAGAAAAGCACACCCATCAACAGAAAACATACAAACTCCACCAGTGATCAATCACAAGAACATCATTCTCTCTTCTCATAACAATCAAACCACATTCATTAGAAACAAAAAAAATTCACAGCATCCAAAAGTAAAATCCTTAATTAAAAAATATAACAAATTCCTTGTATTTTCTAGATTAGACATAACATAAGAGTTCTAAGTTTCATGCTTCAAGTTTCAGGGACAGTTGAATCTTACTTGCAATTAGTAGCAATAGCAGCCAGGCCATCAGTGCTGAATCCATCACAACTGAGAAGGGAAAGAGCCTTGAAATTGGGAAAATGGAGAGATATGAACTCCAAGCTCTCATCAGAGACATTCATTCTCTTGAGCCTCAACTCCTCAAGGGAAGGGTACTTTTCAGCAAACACCAGAAGCCATGACTGAATATCAGCACCCCAATTGGCAGGAACCAAGTTGAAATCCGAAAAGCGAGGCTTCCCTTTCAGTGTAACACTTCTTATGTTAGGGAACCTGCGAGTCAAGATCTCAGGAGACACAGAATAACAGTTTCCTATGAACACATTCCTCCTTGACCATCTCTCGGCGTTGTACCACTCTTTGCACACCAAAGAAACAGAACTTCTATCCTTGCGAGACTTCAACATCCCAAGAACTCGTTCCAACACCTCATCAGGAAAAACTGAAGCTTGCTTCATGCAGTTTGATTTTGGATTTTCCTTCTTTCTCTTACACTCCATTCTCAGCCCAAAACATAAAAAGAAAAGGAACAAACTTTCAAGTACCCTTACGAATGAATCAACCAAGGATGAGATTTGGAAACGATCACTTGGTAAATTAAGGTAAAGTGACCAATTAAAAAAAAAAGGAGTTTCAAAACAAGTGAAACATGGGTTCAAAGAAAAAGCAGGTAAAAACAAAAGGGAGGGTTGTACAGAGAAGAAAATTGTCAATGACAACAAAAAAAATCCCCGAAAAAAATTAGAAAGATTAAAAAATGTGAAACAGTGAAAATAAGTGTGCTATTCCACGCTGAAAACTTGCTGCTATGTACCCTTCAATCTTTGACTGCAAAGCGACAAGCTTCCATCCATTTCTTTCTCTTCCAACACAGGAAAAACACAGAATTGGGGAAGAAACAGCTCAAGAAACTAATGATAATAATTAGAAGAGCTCAGAAGAGGGGTGAGAATCTGAGATCCGTGAAGGGGGTGGAAGAAGATCCAGAAGGTGTGTATTTATATGGAAGGAAAGGAAGAAGAGTGAGGACAGAGAAGAAAAGAGATTGGGATCTTTTTTTCTATAAACCAAAGTTCTCAAATCACTTTTAGTAGCTGATTATTATTATTATTATTACTATGAGCTCATACGATACGAGCGGTAGCAGTGTCCGCCTACGGCGTATTATAGCAAAAGCAGAGGATGATACAGCACGAAACAAGTTAACTCTCCATTATTATAATGTCAAGTCCTACAACAGTTATCATATTTTACTGCTGGTCCAGTTAAACCCGTTTGGTTTTTGTATGGGTGAAGTCCTAGAGAAACGTGAGTGATTAATGTGTGTGGACCGGAGACCAAACCAAAAATGTTTGTGGACCCGAGAGTGAAATATATCTCATCAGCTTTTCTAATTTTTTTTTTCAACAGATTAGGTTTAACTCAAGTATCATTACACTGTGATTAATCTATATGTTTACGGATAGATATTTTTACGAGTGAAGAGTGAAGTACCTTGTCTAAAATTTTAAAGATAGATATAAAACTCTCCACACTTATTCAAGGATGACAAACTTTTTCGCCCAATTATACTTTTAGAATGATAAAATTTTCATTTCAAATTACATTTACATACAACTTATCATGATTTTAAGGTAAATTCAATATAATTTTTTCACCTAAATATATTTTAGGTGTTTATATTTTAATGTTTAGTTAGAATGGATCCCACAATTTTTTTCATATGTTCTAGAAATAAAGTGAAGTTTATGACAAAAAAAAAGTAATGAAAATAAAATTTGATCTGGTCGGGGTGCAGTGGTAAAGTACTCGATGCATCACCGAGGCCCACACTCATGATTTGATGTGAACTTGGAATATGGTTGTTCCGATCTGATCTCGTGAATTGAGCCTGTCTCATGAAGTACTCTATGACTGGACCGGTGTCATCAAATGACGTTGTCAAGCTCCTCACACCGGCCCAACATATTGAGGGGCGAAGGGGATAGTACCTGCAAAGACACTCCGACGCTCAAATCAGTTCAAAAAATCTGAGTTCTCTTAAAATACCAGTTTTCCATAATTTACCTTGACTTTTACGAAGGAGTGCTTAAAACTCGCCCCATCTGTCTTTGCTGACTCCGTAAAGGATTCAAAATTAGAAATCTTTGAGTTGCATCGGAGGTTGATAAAACTGAGGCCTCCGTCAGGGTTACTACGACGCATAACTCCGTAGTAAGAAAAGAATAGTGCAACAGTGGGGACGAAATGAAAATACTCTCCCAAGACTTCAAGAGCTTTTATTAGACCTCAGCTGTTGGGGTAAAGTTGGCTTAGGACGCAATCAAGGAACAAGAGTACCCTTATGTCAAATTCATTAAGGGGAAACCAGACTCCAATATTTAAGAACAACATCTTGTACATGAAGAGATATCTTGACCCCGGTTGATGACAGATGCGCTCTGATAGTAAACGACAGTAAAAAGTGAAGTAATCTTTAAATTCTTCTCCGGAGTGGACGTTCACATCTTCAATGACCACATCGTCTGTTTCCTCAGCATATCGGGAGGAAAGGCTTAATGGCTCCTTATGCATCCAAAAGTAGGGATCTTTGACCTTCTCGGTGAGCCAGTCAATCCGTTGTACAACTATGTTGGTCTCTGGGGGGTCGGTTGCGATAATAGGAAAGTTGGTGCCAGAGTTGTCGTCGGACGCCATGGGTTGAACAACATGGTAAAGAAAAGGTATACAACTGTAAAAAGCTACATCGTCATCTAAATACAAATTAGCACTACTTCCAGGCTCACTAGCTGAAGCCATGTAAAACCTAGACGATATGGGGGACGGTGTGGCGGGATTGAACTGACGGAGGCCTAGACAACAGCTTAATAGTGTCACTACTTGAGCCGTTGTCCCCCATACCCTTCTATGATTCAAACTAGTTAAGGAAAAGACAGTATTGAAGTATCTGCTGAGACGATGCGATTAGTCTTCCTTGTATGAGCCAAATTCTTGAGTAACACCAGAGTAACTTGATATCGGAGCAGCAGCACTTCGGTATGAAAGACAAGTGAGAGGCACTAACCACCTCACCTGTACTAAAAGGGGAGTCTCGAGGGACAAAGAGTTGCGAGAACCGTTGCTCTAATTTATGACGCAACGTTTCACATTCCGTCTAGGCCCATAAACAATTGGCCCATTAAAGAGATGCTTCACATTTCGGCTAGAAGACGCGTAAAATGTCAAGCGACACAGTAAATCAAGGCGTGACACGCGTCATAGACCTTAAGAAACAGTGCGTGATTTTAGCTAAGAAAAGGCATTGTCCAGACAACCACACCGTCTAAAATAATAAGGCTATATTGTCCGATGGAAGGTCACACCGTCTATTACTTAAAAATTTTCATCACTCTGGACCAACAATAGATAGAAGTCCAACATCTATTCAAAATTGCCCTTACACAGACATTATGGTAAAGGCACTGATATGGAAACCATTTCAACTTAACAAATTTTTTATTTCAGTCTTTATAATGCAGGAGTTGAGTAGCCTATTAAAGCAACTCCCCAGTCACCTCAACAGGCTAGGGGGTATGATCCGGGCTAGACACCGACCCCAATTTCCTAAAATAACAACCGATATGGACCAAATACTGTCAACATCATATTTGACTCCATATCGGCCACGAACAAAGTCAATCCCTTCCGTGACCGGAGTCAAGAGCCCCTTATGTGGCTTAATGACCAGAGTCATGAGAAGATGAAAAAATAACAACACCGGACAAACCTGCAGCAATGTCAGTCCCACGTGATGTACAAACCTACTTTGGTACACTAAACGAGACACAACAATGACACTCTATTGCTATAAATACAACTAACACCCTCATAAGTGGTAAGCTCTCCGGTACCCATCTCATTGACCGACATAGCTCCAATGTTAGAAACCTAACTGACTTGGACTTCGGAGTGTCTTTGCAGGTACTACCCTATTTTGTCCCTCAACGCGTTGGGCGGGTGTGAGGAGCTTGACAATGTCATTTGATAATATCGGTCCAGTCATTGAGTACTTTATGAGATGGGCTTAATTCACGAGATCGACTCAGAACAACCATCTTTCAAGTTTACATCAAATCATGAGTCTGGACCTCGGTGGTGCATCGAGTACTTCACCCCCTGCACCCCGACCAGATCAAAATTTAACATCGCATAGAGATGTCTTATAGTATATTTTTTAAACAAATGAATCAAATAGAGGGAATAGACTAAATACATATTTTAGTCTCTGTCTTTTGTGTTTGTGTTATATTATTCAAAGTGATGTTTTTTAGGCTAAATAGGAAATACATATTTCAGTCTTTATGTTTTATGTGTAAGTTATGTTAGACCTACTTACTACATAAAGGATCATCTACTTAACCTTTAAACTATAGTAACACTTAAAGTTATATATGAAAATTGTTATATATATATATATAGGATATCAATTTATATTTTTTTAGTGTTAATTTAAATACATCGTAGATATGGTAATGTGTATGATAAAATATAAATTATATATGACTTAACATATCATATTTCATATTTTTAAAATATATTTATTAAGTATATCTTGAATAATATTTATTATTGAATATATTAATCATAATATATTTAAATACATTTTTATTATATATTTATTAAATATATTTTAATATTAACATAATTAATAATAAATATTATTAAAAAATTTAATAGTTATGTTTTAGTAAATATATTATAAAATATAAAAATAATATATTATTTAATAAAATTTAATAAATATATATTTTAAATATAAATAATAAATATTTTTAATAATGATATATTTGAATAAATATATTTATTAAAGTTTTTTAACACATCATATTATTTTAAATATTAAATATAATAATATTTTGTAAATATACTGTTATTAAAAAATATATTTAATAAATATATTGTTATTAAAAACATATTTAATAAATATGCTAGAATAAGAAATATATTCAGATACGTGATGATTAATATATATATATAAGATTAATAACAATATAATATTAATTAATATTTTATCATACATATTCACCTTATTTACGTTGTATTTAAATTAACACTAAAAAAATCACTAGTGCAGAAACAGGATTTAACATTAGTTTTTTTGGACATTTCACATCGGTCCGATGTGAAAAAAAGGACATCTAACAGCGGTTTTACTAAAAATCGTTGTGAAAATAAGGACTTCTAACATCAGTTTTTAAAAAAACCAATGTGAAATCCAGTACTTATAACATCGTTTTTTTAAAAAACTGATGTGAAAACTAGCTTTTTTAACTTTTTTATAATTTTTTATAATGACATTTTAATTTTGTTAACAAAACCTAGACAAATTAATTTTCAATATTCATCCTTAATATATTCATTTTTTCATAACAATTCATGGACATACATTTATACAACACATATACAAAACAAATGTATCAACACCAATTAAATTCATATGTAACAATCAATCATATTGAAGTTCTCTTAGGCATTTTAACAAACATGTTCAAGGCAAATATTGGTGATCTACCTCAACCATAAGTTCTCTTGGGTATTTTCACAAACATGTTAAAGGTAAAAATTAATGGTCCACTTCTACCATACACACGTACACATATTCAAGCTAAAAACTCATTTTCAACGCAAAACAAAAGTCATATCCAACACATGATGAAGACAGGTTGTTGAAGAAACTTATAATAATGGAGTTTAAGATGTGGAGTTGAAGAAGATGGAGTTGGAGAAGGTTGTACACGAGTTGGAGAACAACGAATGATGGAGGCACGACGCAATAATGGAGAGAACACTGAATAATGGAGACATGGAGAGCTTAAGAAATAGTCGTTGCACAATGTTGGATAGTAAAACGTAAGTTGAGAATACAATATTGGAGAGCAAAATACAAGTGGTATCTCTAAATTCCAACGCATTAGATGCGGCCCAAAATTTATTCGTACATTCCACATCAGTTTATTACAAAAATCGATGTTAAAAGTATATGTATTTAAAATTTTTTATTCAAAAAAATGAAAATTTCTAGGATACCATATCGGTTTTAATAAAAAACCGATGTTAAAACTAGAAACCACATCGGTTTTCATAAAACCAATGTTAAAAATATAATTTTTTAATTTTTTTATTTAGTGTTTTCATTTTTGATATTGTTTTAATTTTTTCATTTTATAAAAAATGGATGTTAAAAATAATGCTCTTAAGAATTAGTGATATCTTGACGTCCTTTGCAATGTGAGTGTCGGTCTTTAATTTTTAAGATACCACATCTGTTTATTACAAAAACTGATGTTAAAAATATATGTATTTAAAATTTTTTATTTTTAAAAAAATGAAAATTTCTAGGATACCGCATCGGTTTTAATAAAAATCGATGTTAAAACCAGAAACTACATCGGTTTTCATAAAGCCGATGTTAAAAATATAAATTTTTTTGATTTTTTATTTAGTGTTTTCATTTTTTATATCATTTTAATTTTTTCATTTTATAAAAAACAGATGTTAAAAATAATGTTGTTAAGAATTAGTGATATCCTGACGTCCTTTATAATGTGAGTGTCGGTTTTTAATTTTTATAAAAACTGATGTTAATTCCCATTACCAATTTTAATTTTTAATTTTTTAGCTTCTACTTTATATGTTGTTGTTGCGTTGGGTGTTTTTTTAATATTTTAAACATTTTCCACATTAGTTTTATTAAAAGCGTTGTCTAATATTGTCAAGCAAACTTTGCACATATTTTTAAAATTGCCACCGCGTAAATATCTAACATCATTTTTAAAAAACCGATGTGATAAATTGGATTCTACATTGGTTTTTTTAAAAACTGATGTGAAATATCTTCTGATGTTACATATATTTTCAAAAATGCCACCGCCCAAATATTTCACATTTGTTTTTGTTAAACCGTGATGAAACTTACGATGTGAAATAGTACTTTTGCACTAGTAAATATTATCTTCATCATCAAATATAAGACTCTTTTAACTAATTCACGAATATCAAGAGTTTAGTTAAAATCATTAACTTTTTCTCTTCACTAATTCTCTCTTCATAACATATTCCATAAAAGAAGGCAAAGTCAATAAGGTGATAAATTAATCTTTGTGTCAACTAATTATAATAGGAGAGATAAATATTTTAAATAATATAATTTATTTATTGTCTTTTTAATCTTCAATAAGAGTTACTCATTTAATAAAGGTATTTTAGTCTAAAAATAATTGATATAAAAATTTGAAAGAGAGGGATAAAAAAAATTCTCAAATGGTATGAATTATTATCTTTTATGTATGTATAAAACACTTTTCATATAAAAAGTTTAGATGAAATTGTTGATTTATGGTTGAGTAAATGGTCCTATTCACACTAAATCATAGGTTTAAATCTCATCAAGTGTATTTTTAAAAAAAATTCAATTCACACATATAATTTTTAGGGAACTTAACAGATTAAAAAAATAGACCATAAAGGATTAAAATAAGTATTTAACTTAATTTTTTTAATAGAACTTGATACATTTATAACATTTCTAGTTTTTATAATAAATGGTTGTATTTATTACAATAATAACTTAACATTATTTTGAGTGACCTAATTAAAAAATTTATTTATACATCATTTTTTTAAAATTCTATGTAATTTTATGTCGGATAAAAAATTTTAATATTTGAATTTAAACTTTTCTTAAGAATCATAAAAGATTGTATTGCCCTCAGATTCGGAGAAGGGTCCCACAACATCCTCATCCTCCTTCATTTTAGGTAAGGATTTAGGATATTTCAAATCTCACTCTAGTGCAGTTATTCCCCTCTACCCCTATGTCATCATGAGCCTAAATTCGAGCCCATTACCTTTCTTTTAACCTTTACGTGTTTTTCCAAATGTATAAAAGGGCCTAGGAGCCCCCTTTCTAATTATGTAACATATTTTAAAAATTATAAACCCTAATTCCTAGAGTAATTCTCTAGATTTTTTATGTATTCATGGCTTTATTGTAAATATTTTAGTGCCTATTGTGGGCCCAGTGAAACAGTTCCCATTCACAAATACTAAACCCTAGAAAACAACAATGGTAATAACTCGCAGCAACCCCAGCTGCCGCAAAGAGGGCAACGCTCAACCACCACTGCCAGATAAGGATGATCAGATACAAAAGCTTACTAGTATTGTAGAGACACTACAGCATATGGTGGAAGAATTACAAAGAGAATTAAGATCTGCGTGCATATAGGATGGATGAATGAGAGGTCTTAAGCTATCACAACACCCAAACCACCAGGCAAGGGGCGGGTGGTCATGATAAGCAATCAATAAAAGGAACAAAAAAATGACCCAGTGAACCCTTATGTTGCTCATCCATTCACAAAGGAAATCATGATGGCACCAACCCCACAGAACTACAAGCCGCTCGCAATGGAAAATTATGATGGGAGAGAAGACCCAGAGAAACATCTTACGATGTTTACTACAACCATGTTGATCACGGGTACGTTTGACGCCCTGCTCTGCAGGACATTCCCAATCATGTTAACCAAGTTGACATTATTTTGGTTCTCCCGCATTCCTTCAAGGAGCATAACGAGTTTTTATGAGTTGACAAAGAAATTCCTAAGCTAGTTCACCACCAACCGAGCGATACAGCAAACCTCACACAGTCTAGTGAATCTGAGACAACTTCGGGATAAAACTCTCAAGCAGTACATGGCTCATTTTCACGAGCAAGCCATCCAGATATGTGACCTTAGTTCGAAAGTTGCTTTGTATGCGATCAAAACCGGTTTACACTCAAGTAAGTTCTCTGATTCTTTGGCTAAGAAACCATCTGTAGACATGGATGATTTCAGGCAAAGAGCTGTATGATACATCAACATGGAAGAACGTGAAGTCACACAGGTAAGACAGGTTGAATAGAACACAACCCGAGTAGAGCCACGGAGAAGAAGCCCAGACCAAACAAGGAGAAAAGGGTGGAAACCTACTTGAATCCCAAGTACAATAACTTTACCTCCTTTGAATAGCAGAAGAGACTAGATCATACATGAACTCTACAATATTGGCTTACTCAAGCTACCACCACCCGAGGAGGGTCCTAAAGGTTTGGACAAGACAAAATTTTGTGAATTCTATTGCATCTCTGGATATGGGACGGAAGGTTATCGATCCCTTAGAAACCAAATTGAACATCTGATCCACCAGGAGCACTTAGGAAGATTTGTAGACCACAAGAACAAAGCACCACGAGAAGTCAGTCAGAAAAAGGAGAGAGAGTTCCCAAACCAAATAGAGTTGTAGACACGAGACTGATCACGACAGGGATGTGAGCATGCCCGATCGCGCAGACTAGATGATGAAAGAGACGATGGAAAGAGGATTATTCACACTATCTTAGGAGGGTTTCTAGGAAGCCGAGTAGGTACTTGACGTGGAGTGGGGCATATAAATGCCTTACAGAGCTACCCAGCTACGGAGTTCATTGCTTTTGACAACTCAGATCTTCCCAGAGGAGGTCTAAAAAAAGACGAGCAGATGGAAGTTACTATAGGGATAGTCGAGTGCATCGTGGAAAGAGTACTGGTGGACTAGGGAAGCTCGATGGACATCTTACACTAGAAAGCGTACCAAAAACTCCAATTGCCATCTAGCTGGCTCAAAAGGTATGATGATGCATTACTAGTTTCATAAGTGATTTTGTGCATGTATTAGGCTACGTTAAGTTAAAGACTATCTTTGGAGCGAGAGGAGACAACAAAGTAATAATGATGAAGTACTTGGTGGTAGACTTTCCCAACTCTTACAATGCACTTCTGGGTTGCCCATCTTTGAACGCCCTAGGAACGATCGTTTTCAACCTACATTTAACCATGAAGTTCCCGCTCAATGATGTATGAGTCAGGGTAGTGCGCACAGACCCAGAGATTACGTAGGAATGCTACTCCGAAAGCCTACGACCCAAGGAAACCTTTATAGTAGAGTATGACATGGAAACATGATTCAATCCCTGAGACGATAGACAACACAAGCTCCCCCAGCTAATAGAATCTTTGAAGCTGGTTCAAGTTAGTTCAACCCCGAGCCAATGTACTCAGATTCGCGCAATGCTGAATTCAACCTTATAAGAATCCTTGGTTAGCTTGCTGAAGGCTAATGTAGACCTCTTTGTGTGAAGCCCTGTAGATATGCCCGGCATTGACCCAAAGATCATATGTCACTCACTTAACGTGGAACCTAATGCGAGGCCCATAACACAAAAGCATAAGAAGTTGGGACCAGATAGATGAGCAACTATCAAAGAAGAGACCAATAAGCTAGTGGCAGTAAACTTCATTCAAAAAGTAAAATACCCGACCTGGTTACCTAATATTATTATGGTGAAGAAGGCCAGTGGTAAATAGAGGATTGCGTAGACTTCACAGATCTAAACAATGTATGTCCCAAAGACCTTTACCCTTTATCTAGCATTTACCAGTTGGTAGATGGTACTTCAGGGTACCATATTATGAGCTTCATGAATGGTTACTCGGGTTACAATCAGATAGGGATGGGCCCGAGGGATGAAGTGAAGACAACCTTCATAACAAGGGGGCGAATTTCTGCTATAAAGTCATGACGTTTGGATTAAAGAACGCGGTAGCAACTTACCAATGATTGGTAGACAAAATTTTTACCAAACAAATTGGTAGAAATATGGAAGTCTATATGGATGACATGGTGGTAAAGACTAGGGAGACAAGAAACCACACCTGACATTCAATAAAATAGTTTTTTTTCAGTCATATCTTACTATCCAAGATCACGCTAAGTTATGAAAACTCGAGTGAGATATGCTCACTTGAGGGAAACGAAAATTATCTTCCCAAGCTTACGTCAAGTTATGAAAACCTGAGCAAGATACACTCACTCGGGGAAAACAAAAATTATCTTCCCAAGCTTATGCCAAGTTATGAAAACCCAAGCGAGATACACTCACTCGGGGAAAACAAAAATTACCTTCTCAAGCTTACATCAAGTTATGAAAACCTGAGTGAGATACGTTCAGTCAGGGGAAACAAAAATTATCTTCTCAAGCTTACGTCAAGTTATGAAAACCTGGGCGAGATATGCTCACTCAGGGGAAACAAAAATTATCTTCTCAAGCTTACATCAAGTTATAAAAACACGAGTGAGATACGCTCACTCGGGGGAAATGGAAAATTATTTTCTCAAGATCACGTTAAGTTATAAAAACCTGAGTGAGATACGCTTACTCAGGGGAAACAAGAATTATCTTCTTAAGCTTACGCTAAGTTATGAAAACCCGAACAAGATACACTCACTAAGGGGAACAAAAATGATCTTTTCAAGCTTACATCAAGTTATGAAAACTCGAGTGAGATACGCTCACTCAAGGGAAACAGAAAATTATCTTCTTAAGATTACGTTAAGTTATGCAAACCTGAGTGAGATACGCTCACTTTGGGAAAATGAAAATTATCTTCTCAAGCTTACACCAAGTTACGAAAACTCGAGTGAGATACGCTCACTCGGGGAACCGAAAATTATCTTCTTAAGCTTACATCAAGTTATAAAAATATGAGAGAGATACACTTACTTGAGGGAAATGAAAATTATCTTCTCAAGCTTACTTCAAGATAGAAAAACCCGAGCAAGATACACTTACTCAGGGGAAACAAAAATTATCTTCTCAAGCTTACGTCAAGTTATGAAAATCCAAGTGAGATATGCTTACTTGGAGAAAAGGTTAACGGTTATGCAAAGTAAAAGCACGCTCAACCGCATAATCATCATAAAATAAAGGCACGCTCAATCGGTATAAACGGCGAGAGAAATTCACTATGGCAAATACACAGGTGTAGACATCACATGGAAAAATGAAACGGTGGTTACCAACTTTGACATATGTCCTATCAGGATTCCCATAACTTAATGACACACCTTGCTCAAATACGATATCATGTTTAAGTTTCCCTTAAACCCTCATCCACTAAAGAAAACTCTTACTTGGGAGATGAGCAAAGACACTCGGCTCGGGTTTACGCTCGATACATGGGTAAAACTCCTCACTTGAGGGACAATCAAAAGACAGTCAGCTTAGTTCTTAGTCATTCGGCTCGGTTCTACGCTCGACACTCGTGACTGGGTGTCTCTTGTTCCCCCCGGATCCCGGGGGGTCTCACAGCATCCTTATCATCCCTTATTTTAGGCAAGGATTCAGGATATTTCAAATCCCACTCTGGTGCGGTTATTCCCCTCTACCCCCCACGTCATTGATAGATGTCCAATTTATATATATATTGCAGTGATAATAAAGCATAAATTGGATATAATGTGCAATGTTTGTCATTTTGTAAGCTAGATAGAACATAAATTGTGATATGAATATTGTACAAGTTGATTGGTTAATTTTGTTGCAATTCCAGGGAAAATTGAAGAAGAAAGAAGAAGGGAAAAGAAAAGAAGAAAATTCACTAAGTTTTGAGCAAAGAAGTGATATTCGCTCAAGCGAAGGTTATATCACTTGAGCAACTCAAAGTCGCTGAGGCCATATTGAAGGCTCGCTTCAGCGAGCAAGGAAATTAACAGATACAAGTATCAGGTCAAGACTCGCTTGAGCAAGAAGCCTATCCGCTTAAGCGAAATCAGGCCAGTGAAGAATGATAAAGAAATCGCTCAAGCAAAGACATTTTGCTGGAGCGACAATATGATAGAATACAATAACAATGTCTTCGCTTAAGCGTATGGATAAAAGCATCAAGCGAAATTCCTCAAGTGAGTTACAATGTTGAATTCGCTTGAGCGACCTGATTTCGCTCAAGCGAAATTTGTCCAGAATCAAAAAGCATAAGACTCGTTGCGGCGAAGGACTTAAGGAGCAAGCGAAATTCAAACAGAGGCTCATCATCTTGAGTTTCGCTCAAGCGGAAGTGGGCGCTTAAGCGAATCAAGCATATAAATGAAGCAGGACGTGGACTTTCTTCATGGTGAAGTATGCATATCGCTTGAGCGAGACTTAAACTCGCTTGAGTGAGTTAATGCATTATAAAAGAAATTAATAGGAAACAGAGGCGGCAAGCAAGTAGGTTATACATGTAGAGTGAGAGAACGTGAGAGGCAGTTTTCTTACAAACAGTGTATCTAGCTTAGGTTTTTCTTCTTCATCTCACTTATATTGTATTATCATGGCTACCATGAGTGGCTAATTCTTTCATTGGGATTGGAGGTAACCAATCAATCCGGATGAACACGTATGTAATGTTTATGTAATTGATGAATTTGTTATATGATTCTTGGCTTTTCATTTCATTCTTATTGCCTAAATCTGCTTGATCAACAGTTTCTTGATTCAAAATTTACGTTTGTTATTGGAAAATAACTTTTGAAAATGGATCTAAATGGAATGCTCATTGTGAGTAGATAACCAGGGATGGTATCTAACGCAATGAACGTCAAAACAATCATTCTTAATGCTGGAATAGATTTAAAACGATCAAGGGATTGACGTTATCAAATCTCTTCTTATGGATTTCATAGTCAAGGAATTGATATGAATGACTGTGATTGTGACGTAAAGAATCATTTCGCAAACATCGATTACATGAATATTAAAGGTGTATCGGAAGGTGAGAAAGGTGAATCCGATTCCCAAACTCTAAACTCTGTCATTTCACTTACATTTCTTGTATTGCTTTCATAGATTCATAAATTTATGAAGAGTTGTTTAATTCATTATCATGAAAACCACAAATCATTTCTTGTCGTAATAGTTTGAAATTGAATTGAAATGATCCGTAGTGGGAACGATATTTGTTCTCTTGAACATATACTACACCGATAAGTGGTATACTTGCCACGAGTTACTTTAAAACTGACCATCTGAGTGTTTTGTGAATATATCATACCGAAACAATCACCAAGTTTTTGGGCCATCCGCCGCGGATCGAATTTAAATCGAATTCAATTATTTTGGTTTGTGAATATAGTACTTGTAATTTTCTGTTGTTATATCTTTCTCTTTGCTAACCTCTTTGTTGGAAGTGAAGTTTTGCTTATGATATTAAGAAGTCAGGGATCGAAAGAACAGGTTGAAATAGATCCTGAAATTGAGAAGACTTTGAAGAAAATAAAAGCTAAAGAAAAAGCACAATTAGAGGAAGGACAATCTTCTTCTTCAACTTCATCACCAATATCAACTCCAAAAATTGAAGATATGGAAAGACAAAACCAACCACCAAGGCGTACTTTGGGAGACTATGCAAATCAACAAGGACCACGATACTTCTCAAGTATTGTGATGCCACAAACAAATGAAACCAGCCTTTCTAAGTTTGATAAGTGCTCATCAATTCACTGGAATGTCCAATGAAGATCCTTACACTCATTTGGCAACTTTCTATGAATTGGTTGGTACCATGGGTTTTGGTCAAGAGGATATGGAAACTGCATACCTTCGTTTATTCCTATTTTCATTGGCTGGAATAGCTAAGGAATGGTTACAATCACACCCTAATCAGAGCTTGACTAGTTGGTTTGATGTAGAAGAAAAATTTCTGCACCGTTTCTTTCCTCCATCAAGATTCATAAAAGCTAAATCTGATATTTCAATATTCCGTCAAGGAGCTGAGGAACCATTTTGTGAAGCATAGGATCGTTTTAAATCACTACTTCGCAAGTGTCCTAATCATGGTTTTGAAGACATTGCTCAATTGAATATCTTTTATAATGGCCTTCGACCAGACACAAAGATGATTTTGGATGCTGCAGCTGGTGGCACAATGATGACAGTTGATGCTGATCAAGCTACTAGAATTATAGAAGCTTTATCCTCAACGGATTATCAAGCTCAGCATGATCGTCAACAAATTCAGAGGAAAGGAGTTCTAGATTTGAATACTTCAGATGCTATTTTGGCCCAAAATAAAATCTTGACTTAACAGATTGAAGCTTTAACTCAACAAATGGCCAAACTCCTACAGCAATTACATTCTGTGCAGTCTTCACAACCAATACAACAACAAAATGCAAGATGTGATTTCTGTGGAGGTGAACATCTGAGTGGTCATTGTGAAGCACAAGAGGAGACAACTCATTATATGAATAACCAAGATAAACCAAATAATTTCAATTCCAATTATTCTAACCAACAATTTCAGGGGTGGAGGAGTAATCAACATAAAGGACAAGGATGGAAACAAGAACCAAGTTCTTCAAATAGACCATATCAAAGTAACTATCCTTCTTTGATGGAGAAGACTTCAAGACTGGAAGATACCTTGGAGAAATTCATGCAAGCTTCTTTAACAAATCAGAAAAATACTGAGGTATCAATAAAGAATTTGGAGACTCAAGTGGGACAATTGGCCTGACAAAATTTCTGAAAATCAACGACCTCAGTATGGAGCTAATACTGAGCCAAATCCAAAGGAGCATTGCAAAGCTGTCACAACAAGAAGTGGTAGACAAATTGGAGTTGAGCTAGGAGAAAAAGAAAAAGAAGAAGAAGAGATTTTGAGAGAAAGAAAAGAAAAAGAAAGAGAGTATGAAAAAGAAAGGAAAAAAAAGAAAAAGAATATGAAAAAAAACAAAAGAAAATGTAAATAGAGAAAATGAAAAAGAGAAAAACAAAAAGAGTGAGTTAGAGAAGGGCAAAGGCAAGGTAGATGAAGAGTTGCCTCAATTAAAAAGCATGCCTTACCCAAAGAATCCTTCAAAGCGGGAAAAGAAAGACAATTTGCAAGGTTCTTCGATATTTTTAAAAGGCTTCAAATTAATGTCCCATTCATGGAAGCTATGAAGCAAATGCCCACCTATGCAAAATTTATGAAAGATTTATTAACAAAGAAGAGAAGATTTTCAGAAGAAACAGTTGAATTGGAAGCTGGATGTAGTGCCATTATCCAAAAGGCATTACCACCTAAAACCAAGGATCCAAGAAGTTTCACAATCCTCGTCACTATTGGTCACATGTCGGTAGGGAAAAGATTACTGGATTTGGGAGCAAGCATAAATCTAATGCCACTCTCAATGCTTAAAAGGATTGGAGATATTGAGATAAGGCCAACAAAGATGACATTATAATTGGCTGACAGGTCAATGAAGTTTCCTTATGGCGTGGCAGAAGATGTCTTGGTAAAGGTGGAGAAATTTGTATTTCCAGTGGACTTTGTGATAATGGACATGGAAGAGGATGCTGAAGTATCATTGATCTTAGGAAGACCGTTTATGAAAACTGCTAAAGTAATCATAAACGTTGATGATGGTAAACTAAAGGTACGAGTTCAAGATGAAGAGGTGAATTTTAATGTTTTTGAAGCAATGAAATATCCAGCAGATAAACAAAGTTGCTTCAAGATTGATGTTGTAGAGGAGGTCATTGAAGGACAGCTTAATAAAATGCAAAATTCAAATCTTCTTGAAAAGGCTTTGATAGGAGCTGTTGAGAATCTTAATGATTTTAAAACTGAAGAAGTCAGGCAAATTCTGCAAAGATTAGATGCAGGAAAAGAAAGTAATAGTAAACAAGAGGTAGTGGAGACCCTTCCTCAAAAGCAAGTTTCTGAAGTTCAAAAGTTAGAGTTGAAAGAGTTGCCCTCACATTTAAAGTATGTCTTTTTAGATACTGAAGGACAAAAACCAGTTATCATTAGCAAAAACTTGTCAAAGGAGGAAGAAGAAAAATTAACTGAGATCCTAAAGAAGAATGAAGAGGCAATGGGTGGAAGCTGAGTGATTTAAAAGGAATTAGCCCTTCATATTGTATGCACCATATCTTTATGGAGCAAGAGTATAAGCCTGTAGCACAACCTCAGAGAAGATTAAATCCAACCATGAAAGAAGTTGTTAAAAAGGAGGTCATCAAATTGTTGGAAGCTGGGATGATCTATCCAATTTTTTATAGTGCTTGGGTGAGTCCAGTATAGGTTGTACCAAAAAAAAGAGGTATGACAGTGGTGAAAAATGACAACAATGAGCTCATTCCTACGCGTACAGTAACTGGTTGGAGAATGTGTATAGACTACAGGAAGCTCAATCAAGCTACAAGAAAGGATCACTTTCCATTACCTTTTATGGACCAAATGTTGGAGAGATTGGCTGGACAAGCATATTACTGTTTTCTGGATGGTTATTCAGGTTACAATCAAATTGCAGTAGTACCAGAAGACCAAGAAAAAATAGCATTTACTTGTCCTTATGGTGTTTTTGCTTATAGAAAAATGCCTTTCAGAATTTGTAATGCTTCGGCCACTTTTCAAAGGTGCATGCTCTCTATCTTTGCTGATCTTGTAGAGAATTGTATAGAAATTTTCATGGATGATTTTTTAGTTTTTGGTAAATCATTTGAATTATGTTTAGAAAACCTTGACACCATGCTTAAAAGATGTGTAGAGACTAACTTAGTGATAAATTGGGGAAAATGTCATTTTATGGTATCCAAAGGCATTGTGTTAGGCCACACAATTTCAAATAAAGGCATTGAAGTGGATCGTGCTAAAGTGGAAGTTATTGAAAAATTACCTCCACCAATCAATGTTAAGGGTGTTAGGAGTTTTCTTGGGCATGCTAGTTTTTACCGAAGGTTTATTAAGGAATTTTCAAAAATTACAAAACCTTTAAGTAATTTGTTACAAAAAGACATTCCTTTTCATTTTAATGAAGCTTGTTTATCAACTTTTCAACTATTGAAGCAAAAACTGATTACTGTTCCTGTCCTAATTGCTCCAGACTGGTCACTTGATTTTGAATTGATGTGTGATGCAAGTGACTATGCTATTGGTGCAGTGCTTGGACAGAGGAAATCTAAATTGTTCCATCCTATATATTACGCTAGTAAAGTTTTAAATGAGGCACAAATAAATTATGCCACAACTGAGAAAGAATTACTAGCTGTAGTATATGGATTAGAAAAATTTAAGTCATATTTAATTGGTTCCAAGGTTGTTTGTTTTATAGATCATGCTGCAATAAAGTACCTGTTAAACAAATAAGATTCCAAACCCAAATTGATCAAATGGATCCTACTTTTACAAGAATTTGATTTGACCATTCGTGATAAGAAAGGCAGTGAAAATCATATAGCAGATCATTTATCCAGGCTGATCAACAATGAAGTTACAACACTACAACCTGAAGTCCAAGATGAGTTTTCGGATGAGAAATTGTTATTGATTCAGGAGAGGCCATGGTTTGCTGACATGGCTAATTTTAAAGCTGCAGGGATACTTCCAGAAGATTTCACTTGGCAATAAAAGAAGAAATTTTTGAAGGATGCACAACAATATGTATGGGATGACCCATACCTGTGTAAACTTGGATCTGATCATATACTGAGAAGATGTGTATCTCAACTGGAAGCCAGGAGTATTTTGTGGCATTGTCACAGTTCAGCATATGGAGGCCACTTTAATGGAGAAAGGACAGCAACAAAGGTCCTTCAATCAGATTTTTTCTGGCCCACTTTATTTAAAGATGGTAACTTATTTGTGCAAAGTTGTGATGTATGCCAAAGAACAGGAAGTATGACAAGGAGAGATGAAATGCCATTAACAGCCATTTTACAAGTTGAAGTTTTTGACTGTTGGGGCATAAACTTTGTTGGACCCTTACCAACCTCACTTTCTAATGAGTACATTTTATTCGCTGTGGACTATGTTTCCAAGTGGGTTGAGGAAACCGCTTGTGCCAGGGCAGATGCCAAAACTGTTATAAAATTTTAAAAAAGAAATATTTTCGGTAGATTTGGCACCCCCAGAGTTTTGATAAGTGATAGAGGATCCCACTTTTGCAATACACAACTGCAAAAATGTTTAGAGCATTATGGTGTAAGGCATAAGGTGACTTCTCCATACCATCCATAAGCTAATGGGCAAGTGGAAGTGTCCAATAGAGAAATTAAAAGAATTCTAGAAAAGATAGTCTCTCAGAGTAGGAAAGATTGGTCTCTGAAGTTAGATGATGCTCTCTGGGCTTGTAGGACTGCTTTTAAAGCCCCAACAGGATTCTCACCCTATCAACTAGTTTATGGCAAGAGTTGTCATTTACCAGTAGAGTTGGAGCATAAAGCGTATTGGGCAATGAAGTTGCTCAATTTTGATCAAAAAGCATCAGCCAAGGAAAGAAAGGTTCAGCTGGAAAAACTTGGAGAATGGAGGCTAGAAGCATATGAGTCTTCAAAAATCTACAAAGATCGAATGAAGGCTTATCATGATAAGAAAATTGTGAAAAAGAGCTTGTATCCAGGTCAGTTTGTGTTGTTATTTAATTCAAAATTAAAACTCTTTCCAGGGAAACTGCGCTCGAAATGGTTAGGACCTTTTCAAGTCAAAGAAGTAAAGCCATATGGTGCAGTGGAACTTCAAGATCCAACATCTGAAAGAACCTGGACTGTCAATGGACAAAGGCTTAAACCCTACATGGGAGGAGGCGTGGAGAAGCTAAATATGCTACTCCACTTTCATGATCCCAAGTGGAACAAATCAGGCATCGAGCTAACGATATTAAATAAGCGCTAACTGGGAGGCAACCCAGTGTGTTTGATCTTTTGCAAGTTTTAGTTGTTTGAATTTTCCTATATATGATATGTTTTATAAGTAAGTGTTAAGATCAAAGAAACTGAAGAATGGAATAATGAGATGAATTTGTGAAGAAAATGTAAGTGGAAGATTAAAGTTTCTAAGTATAGGAAAATTCACTCAAGCGAGTACCACTTCGCTTAAGCGAATGAGATCTACACATACTTTCGCTTAAGGCCATTGTAAGTCACTTAAGCGAACAATTACAATTTTGATACTGGACAAAATTCGCTTAAGGAGTTGAAATCCGCTTAAGCGAATTATGCAGAGTTTCCACAACTTTGAAAAATTTTAACTTTCTGCAACATTCGCTATGGCGAATTAAAAACCGCTCAAGCGAGATTCCTTCATTTAAACACTGGAACAAAATCGCCCAAGCGATTACCACGCGCTCAAGCGAGTTTTGTCCAGAAAAGAAACTCTAAAGACTCGCTCAAGCACCATTTAATTCACCCCAGCAAATTTTGGCCAGTGTCTAAAATATACTTGTTCGCCTAAGAGAAATTTATTCTGTACGAGCGAAAGGATTTTTAAAAGTATCAGGTACCTTTCCCAGTCTATTTCGCTGCAAGGAAGTTAGGTCGCTTAAGCGAAATAAGAGGCTCTTCACTTTCGAGAATAAAATTCGCTGCAGCGATTTACATTCCGCTTGAGCGAATTTTAGCGGTTAAGGTTTTAAATGGAGTTTAATTCTTATTTCACAGTTACCTTTCTCACTCCCCTTTAAAAACCTCTCGCTCCCACATTCTTTTCCACTCCCATTTTTGGTTTCGGAGATTTAGCATCACTTTCTCTCCTTCTTTTCAGTTTAAGGTTCCTGATTTTCGTCACCCACAGGTAAGTTCTCCAACACAGAGTTGCAATTTCTATATTCCTCTCTATTCCTCATGGGTAGTTTTAGTGAGAGAACGTTTTCAGTTTTCACATGCTAACAATTTTGAGACATACACTTCATTATAGGGTTAGGTTTTGTTGTTACTAGTGAGAATAAATCATGAATATACACTCATGCCCTAGGATCAAATACTAGTCATGTCCTAGAATGTTGATGCTCTGTTTTTCTAAATTCCACAAAGTAAGTTATACCTATTGTTCTGTTCTGAGAAATTGGTTCATTAAGATCATGCTTTAGGTCACAATTTTTGTTAGAATATAGAATAACCTGTCATGACATGCTTGCATATTCCTCTGTTTTAATACTCTGTTTTGACACCATGAAATGTTTGCAGAAAGTAGTACATATGGTGCACATTAATTATTTGCAAAAGTGCCTACATGTACATTATGCTTTCACAAGCCTTATGCTTATAATGTGCTTATGATTTCTTTATAGAAAATGGCAAGAACCAAAAATCCCCAAGAAATACAAAGAGGACAGGAAAGGGCTGCTACGCATAGGAATCGTCAAAAAAGGAAGCGCACTTCTCCTCCATTGAATCAGAAATTTAAGACCAAGGAAACCGAAAAGCGATTCCATAACATTCATCACTGGACCATACTTCCAGAGCGTCGTGTTGACCTAAGGGAAGATGATTGTGATGCTTTCATGAACATGCTCAGAGAACGGAAGTGGTTGCGAGTTGTAAATCCTCAGGTTAAATATGACCCTGAAGTAGTGAAGGAATTCTATGCAAATGCTTGGTGGACTGAAGGTGCCATGGACCGAAGAGCTTGGGTTTGGGGCCATTGGGTTTCCTATGACAGAGACACCATCAATGAGCACCTTGGAGATGTATTGCACCTAGAAGAAGATGAATTGTGCACATACGGCAGATTAAAGAAGGAGCACTATATGTATTCTGTTCACAAGTTGGAATCTGTTCTATGCCTTCCTAACCACCATTTTCAGAGGGGCGCCAACCAACATCCTACCAGACTTCTCAGAAAAGACATGAAAATACTGACAAGGGTATGGACTGTATTTCTTCTAGCAAATGTGGTTCCGAATGCTCACGTTTTCGATCTTCCTTTACCTAAGTGTGAGCTTCTTCTTTGCATTTTGGATCCGAGGATATCTGTGGACATTGCACAAATACTCTCTGATGAAATCTTCCATTTTGCTTAACAAAATCCAAAGACCACCATAGCAGATGCAAATCCGAAAGGTACCTTGGGTTTTCCTGCTTTTATTACAGGTTTGTGTGTATCTCAGGGAGTGGATGTTGACCCTATTACCCCAATTCAACCTTCCATCGACAAAAAGTTCATAGATCAAAATTGTCAAATTGAGGCATCAACAGGACCTTCATCATCCGTACCTCCTCCAGTCTTGACATAATCTGAGCCTACATCAGTAGGACCTTCATCTTCCGTACCTCACATTGAAGCTCCACCACTGATACCACCTCCATCTCCTACCACAGATCCCATCCTTCTCACTCACCTCACTCATATCCAGCAGTAATAGGCAGCTCTTAATAGAGCAATCATATATTTCTATCGTGCCAGCTATTGGAGCCACCCATTAGGACCCTTCATGCACCCAAATGAGTTCATTGCCAAAGTTGCTTGGCCTGGGGACAGTCCAACTTTCCCGGAGGAGGAGAGGCCAGCAGCTGCAGCTAAAGCTGAACAGGTTGGTATCAGAGCTTGACTCTTGGTAAATCAAGCTTAACAGCTTCAAGAGACTAGATGGCCTCAAGTTCTCATAACCTTTTTCCCGAGGGTGGTGCTATAAACAGACCTCCCGCTTTCAATAGGGAAGGCTATGCGTTTTGAAAAGAAAGAATGAAAATCTTCATTCAATCTATTGATTTGAGAGTTTGGAATGCCATTGAAAATGGTCCTTATATACCAATGCATACTATTGATAGTAAAAATGTTGAAAAACCTATGGATGAATGGACCAGTGATAAAGAAAAGAAAGTGCAATATGGCTATAAGGCAAAGAATCCCATCACTATGGCATTAGGTCCAGATGAATTTTTTAGAATAATGACTTGTCAATCCGCTAAGGAAATGTGGGATACTCTACAAGTAATTCACGAAGGTACCAGCGATGTGAAGGACTCCAAGATTAGTACCTTGATAAGTCAATATGAAAGCTTTAGAATAAACTCGGGGGAAACCATAGTAGAAATGCAGAAGAAATTTACTCTTATTATTAATCATCTCATTACTCTTGGCAAAGTTTACACTAACAAAGAACTTGTGCATAAAGTTTTAAAAAGTCTTAGCAGAGAATGACAACAACTTGTCACAGCCATAAAACAATCTCCAAGCATCAATGGGGTGTCTCTTGCAACACTCTTTGGGAAATTACAAGAGCAAGAGCAAGAACTAAAAGTCTTAAAGCTAGCGGAGGAAGAAGAAAAATCCTCCAAGAAGAAAGGCTTAGCTCTCAAGGCCACCTCTATACATGAAGAAGAATAGTGTAGTGATCTTGATGAAGAAGAAGAATTTGGATTGTTTGTAAAAAGATTCAGAAAGTTCATGAGAAACAGATGATTCCAAAGGAACTTCAAAACACAAGGTAAGAAATCTACACCTAATGAATCATCTTCCTCACCTAGTTGTTTTGAGTGTGGGAAAGAAGGACACTTCAAGGCCGATTGCCCAAATCTTAAAAAGAAGGGCAAAGAGAAAAAGGGAAGAAGAAGAGCTTATATCGCGTGGGATGAAAACGAGATAAGTAGCTCGGATGACTCAAAAAATGAAGAGGCAAACCTTTGCCTCATGGCAAATCACCAAGAAGAAGATGATGAGGTAAACCTTCATAACCTTGATAAGGGAGAATTACTTAATGCTTTTAATGAATTGTATGAAAAATTTATGAAAGTCTCTAATAGACTTAAGGTGTCTAGAAAAACTAGTGACACTCTAGAGATGCACCTTATGGAAGTGTATAAAGAGAATGATTGTTTAAATGAAGAACTGGAAAATGCTCAAACATGTTCTAAGAGTAAACCTTATAATTTTGCTAAGAAATGCATTGATCTAGAAAATAAAGTCCTAGATCTAAACAAAACTTTAGAAAGGTTTACAAATGGTAGAGATAATTTGAATGTACTTCTTGGAAACTAAAGATGCATGTTTGACAAAACCGGTTTAGGGTATAATTCCATTAAAAAGGAAAAGCATTACAAAAACTTCTTTGTACCTCCTATGAAATCATCTTCGCCCTCTATGAAATGTAATCATTACGGTTTTAAAGGTCATAACTCTTCGAATTGCAATGTTAGAAAATTAGGGCCAAAGGTTATAAGAAAGGTGTGGGTTCCCAAAGGGACATTACCACAAGCTAACCTTAAAGGACCCAACTTAAAGTGGGTACCTAGTTCTCTAAACTGATTTTGTTTTGCAGGTATGCTTCAAAGCAAGCAACACCCACTGGTACTTGGATAGTGGGTGTTCAAAGCATATGATGGGAGACATAAGCAAGTTCACATCATTTACTCCTAAGAGAAAAGGAAGCGTCACCTATGGAGACAACACCAAAGGAAGGATCCTAGGCATCGGAAATATTAGTAAGAATTCTTCCACATCCATAAGTGACGTGTTGTATGTTGAAGGCCTCAAACATAATCTACTTAGCATTAGTCAATTATGTGACAAAGGATATAGAGTTTTGTTTGAATCAAATTGTTGCATAATTGAGCATAAGGTTAATAAGGAAATCAAATTTGTAGGCCAAAGAATCGATAATATTTATATGATTGACATGGATAGTTTGTCCTCAAATGATGTACAATGCTTCATGACTAGAGAGGATGAAACTTGGCTATGGCATAGGAGAATAGCTCATATACATGTAGACCATTTGAACAAACTTGTTTCTAAGGAGTTAGTAATTGGTTTACCAAAGCTCAAATTTGAAAACAAATTCTGTGATGCATGTCAAAAGGGGAAACAAGTAAAGGCATCCTTTCAATCTAAAAACATTGTTTCCACACAAAGGCCTTTACAACTTTTGCACATGGATCTTTTTGGACCATCCAAAATCAAGAGCTTTGGTGGTAACTACTATGGTCTAGTAATTGTAGATGACTATTCTAGATATACATGGACCTTGTTTCTTGCTCATAAAAATGAAGCATATCATGCATTCAAGAAACTTGCAAAGATTATCCAAAATGAGTAAAATTCTAAAATTACATCCATTAGAACCGATCATGGGGGAGAATTTGAAAATCAATCTTTTGAAAAGTTTTGCGAAAAACATGGTATAAATCACAATTTTTCAGCTCTTAGAACTCCACAACAAAATGGAGTAGTTGAAAGGAAAAATAGATCCTTGGTGGAGCTTGCAAGAACCATGTTAAATGAAAACAATATTGCAAAACATTTTTGGGCCGATGCGGTAAACACCGCTTGTTATGTTATGAATAGATGTTTAATAAGGCCTATTCTAAAGAAAACCCCCTATGAACTCTACAAGGGTAGAAAACCCAACATTTCACATTTTCATATTTTTGGATGTAAATGTTTTGTGCTCAATAATGGAAAGGATAATCTAGGAAAGTTTGATGCCAAATCTGATGAGGCAATCTTCCTAGGGTACTCTCAATCTAGTAAATCTTATAGAATTTTGTTTGAATCAAATTGTTGCATAATTGAGCATAAGGTTAATAAGGAAATCAAATTTGTAGGCCAAAGAATCGATAATATTTATATGATTGACATGGATAGTTTGTCCTCAAATGATGTACAATGCTTCATGACTAGAGAGGATGAAACTTGGCTATGGCATAGGAGAATAGCTCATATACATGTAGACCATTTGAACAAACTTGTTTCTAAGGAGTTAGTAATTGGTTTACCAAAGCTCAAATTTGAAAACAAATTCTGTGATGCATGTCAAAAGGGGAAACAAGTAAAGGCATCCTTTCAATCTAAAAACATTGTTTCCACACAAAGGCCTTTACAACTTTTGCACATGGATCTTTTTGGACCATCCAAAATCAAGAGCTTTGGTGGTAACTACTATGGTCTAGTAATTGTAGATGACTATTCTAGATATACATGGACCTTGTTTCTTGCTCATAAAAATGAAGCATATCATGCATTCAAGAAACTTGCAAAGATTATCCAAAATGAGTAAAATTCTAAAATTACATCCATTAGAACCGATCATGGGGGAGAATTTGAAAATCAATCTTTTGAAAAGTTTTGCGAAAAACATGGTATAAATCACAATTTTTCAGCTCTTAGAACTCCACAACAAAATGGAGTAGTTGAAAGGAAAAATAGATCCTTGGTGGAGCTTGCAAGAACCATGTTAAATGAAAACAATATTGCAAAACATTTTTGGGCCGATGCGGTAAACACCGCTTGTTATGTTATGAATAGATGTTTAATAAGGCCTATTCTAAAGAAAACCCCCTATGAACTCTACAAGGGTAGAAAACCCAACATTTCACATTTTCATATTTTTGGATGTAAATGTTTTGTGCTCAATAATGGAAAGGATAATCTAGGAAAGTTTGATGCCAAATCTGATGAGGCAATCTTCCTAGGGTACTCTCAATCTAGTAAATCTTATAGAATTTTCAACAAACGCACGAATACCATAAAAGAATCCATTCATGTTAAATTTGATGAAAATAGCCATAACCCTCCGAGAAAGGAAGATGTTGATGATCTTGTAGGTACTCTTTAAGAATTGACCTTAGATGACAAGGAAGGAGAAATCAAAGACACAAATGCAGCAAAACATGAGGAACCACAACAATGGATCACTTTGAAGGATCATCCTCTAGACAAAGTCATAGGTGAAATGACAAAAGGTGTAAGTACTCGTAATGCAATTAGAAATACATGCAATCATTTAGCCTTTGTATCGCAAATAGAACCCAAATGCATTAATGAAGCTATTATTGATGAACATTGGATGTTGGCTATGCAAGAAGAGCTAAATCAATTTGAAAGAAATGAAGTTTGGGAGCTTGTGCCAAGACCCAATGATCACCAAATAATAGGAACCAAATGGGTATTTAGGAATAAACTGGATGAAAATGGTATTATTACTAGGAACAAAGCTAGGCTAGTAGCTAAAGGCTATAATCAAGAAGAAGGCATTGATTATCAAGAGACGTATGCACCCATAGCTAGATTAGAAGCAATTAGACTACTATTAGCCTTCGCATGCTGTAGGGACTTCAAATTGTACCAAATGGATGTTAAAAGTGCTTTCTTGAATGGATACATTCAAGAGGAAGTATATGTTGATCAACCTCCAGGTTTTGAAAATCATCAATTTCCAAATCATGTTTTCAAATTAAAGAAAGCTCTGTATGGTTTGAAACAAGCTCCAAGAGCTTGGTATGAAAGGTTGAGCAAATTTCTTTTAGAAAATCATTTTGAAAGAGGAAAGGTTGATACAACTTTATTCATAAAGCACAAAAAGAATAACATACTATTGGTACAAGTTTATATTGATGATATAATATTTGGTGCCACTAATGAGTCAATGTGCAAGGAGTTTGCTAAGTTAATGCAGGAAGAATTTGAAATGTCCATGATGGGGGAACTCACTTTCTTCCTTGGACTACAAATCAAGCAAACCAACGAAGGCACATTCATTAATCAATCCAAGTACTGCAAAGAACTACTTAGAAAATTCAACATGGACAAAGCAAATGATATTGCCACACCCATGGGCACTTCATGCTATTTGGACAAGGATGAGAAAGGTAAGGATGTTGAACTCATAAAATATAGAGGTATGATAGGATCCTTACTTTACTAAACCGCTAGTAGACCGGATATCATGTTTGTTGTGTGTATGTGTGCTAGATACCAGGCTTGTCCTAAAGAATCATATCTCACTGCAGTAAAAAGGATAATGAAATATTTAGTTGGGACTCAAAATGTTAGTTTATGGTGCCCCAAAGGGGCTGAATGCACTTTAGTTGGTTACTCTGATTCAGATTTTGCAGGATGTAAACTTGACAGAAAAAGCACTAGCGGAACATGTCACTTGCTTGGTAGTTCTCTTGTTTCTTGGCATAGCAAGAAACAAGTAAGTGTTGCGCTATCAACAGCTGAGGCAGAATATGTTGCAGCTGGTAGTTGTTGTGCTCAAATCCTTTGGATGAGACAACAACTTCTAGACTTTGGAGTTGTATTGGACCATGTGCCTCTTAAGTGTGATAATACTAGTGCTATCAATATCTCAAAGAATCCTGTAATGCATTTTAGAACCAAACATATTAAGATTAGACATCATTTCATTAGAGACCATGTATTAAAGGGTGATTGTATACTTGAGCATGTTGAAACTTCTAGGCAACTAACAGATATTTTCACCAAACCTTTAGCTAGGGAGAAATTCATCCACATTAGAAGAGAATTAGGAATTCTTGACATGAATAATTGTGCTTGAATGATGAAGTATTTTGATAAAAACAGTGTTATATGGCATGTTTGTATGAGTTGGTTATTATCAGTGGTATGATTGATTAATATTGCAACTCTCCTATGTGAAAACTGCAAATTCTTGAACTAGATAATCGATTATATACATCTGCATAATCGATTAATAAGCTCCTGTCTCATTGATAATCGATTATGAATTGCCATCTAATCGATTAGTAAGCTTCTGTTTTACGCATAATCGATTACCTTTTAATTCATAATCGATTACACAGCCTTTGTTTCTGGTATAAAATGTTTCATCTTCACATTAATCGATTACTGAGCCAATTCCAATCGATTAGGACGCTTTTGCTTCTTCACTAATCGATTACTCAACTGCTGTAATCGATTACTCTCTGTGTGAAACGATTCAAATTCCCCAGAAACAGTGAGCTAATCGATTACCTATGCCTCGTAATCGATTAGCATCTGTACTGGAACAGTCAAACGCTGCTTCCCAAGGTCTGCTTGAATTCTTCACTCCTTTAACTTACCTCACTCTCTTCTAGACCTAATTTTTCCCTATAAATACCTTCCTGTTCATCCTCTCATCTCACACTACCTCCTTCCTCTTCAAATCTCTCAAAGCTTTGCCTCTCTTCATCTTCCCTCTGCACCTTTTTCTTCTCTTCCTCACCATGTCTTCCTCCCACACCGTCAAAAGAGCAAGGTCCTCCATGGCCCAAGCCAACAACCCCCTAGATTTTCTCTAGGTTCTTCTGCTCTCCTAAAGACCTCCAAAACTTTGTCAATAATTTTTCTGAAAAGGATATCATGACTCCCTACTACACCATTGCTGAGACCTTCGATAACCATAGCCTCACCTTCACCCAATGCCTTCACCACTATAACCTTTTTCCCTTCCTCACCCTTAAGGAAGAGCAGTATTATCCTGAACTCATTCGAGTTTTCTACTGCAATCTCAAACTTGTAAATGGGATGGTCGAATCTAAGGTCAAAAATGTAACCATCAAGCTCACCAACGCCCAGTTTGCAGAAATTTCTACGCTGCCGCTTAACAATGCAGATTTTGACAGAGGAGAACCTGAAGATGAATGGGGCTTCAATGCTCTAACTACTCGTCAATCATTGTAGAAGGCTGATCGCCCCAGGAGCAACCACAAATTGGTAGGACACTTGACCATGAACAACTGCCTCCTATACTTTTTCTTGGTCAAGATGTTGGTTCCCCGTGGTGGGAACTATGCTTTGGTGGAAGAGGATGATGTCCTATTGATGTGGGCTATGCTGAACCACAAAGAAATCAACTGGGTTCAAATGGTCAAATTTCACATGCGCCACGCCAAGGACCAACAAAAGCTCCCATACGCCATCCTACTCACCAAAATATTCAAACATAGTGGAGTGGACCTGGCTGGAGAACTCTCGGAGAATGTGCCTTCAAAAGCATGCATTGGCACTCATCACCTCACTAAGATGGGTCTTGTCTTTCTAAATGGAGCATGGTACTCACGGATGGAAGGCTATCATGCCAACATTCCCTTTGAAGCTCCTGCTGATGATGAGCCCGTTCCTCCTCCTCCTCCTGCACCTCAAGCCTCTTCATCTGCCTCTACTGACCCATTTACATCGCTCTATGCTCATCTTGACCGCCGCTTCGATCGTCTCGAAAACTCCCTTCAAGAATTTTCAATGACCGAGCAACAACCCTTTGAGATGATGCAACAGCATTATGAAGAGCTGTCCCATCAAGTCTCTGAACTTAGATTTTTCAACCCGGATAATTAGATCCATTTTTATGCTTTGATCATTATGTTTTCTTAGTTTATACATCAGTTTTATCATTTCTTTGATTGTACTTTCCCTTAAATTATCATGAATAAAATCTGTCTTTCCATGACTTTAATTGCCTTATTATTTTTGATGATTCCAAAGGGGGAGAAGCAATAGTTGTTGTTCATCTGATCTTCTGCTTAATGATAAACTGTTTTAATTATCTCCAAGGCATTAATTCCTAAAGATAGAGGGAGACATTTAAGAGATAAGAGATTTACTTGTATAAGTGATAACTTTTAACAGATAAGAGTTTCTTGAAAAGATAAGTGATAATCTGATTTTAGAGATAAGGAAAAATTCAAATGTTTTTGCAGATACAAAATTAGAGATAATTGTTGTTTAAACTAACAACCCTCAAGAGATGAACATGGTTGTCATCATCAAAAAGGGGGAGAATGTGTTTGAATGTGATAACAGGTACAAGGATTTTGATAATGACAAAACACTCTTGAAGAAACTCTTGCAAAAACAAAGACATGGAATCAGACCCATAAACAGTGCAAAGATAATCGATTTGGAAGCCCAGTCTAATCGATTAGGGTGATTCTGTTTTTGGAACAACTGCAACAGGACATAAGCTAATCGATTACAGCAATTGAAATAATCGATTAAAGAGCTACTGGAATTACAGTAATCGATTACAAACATGACATAATCGATTACCCAAACCAAAAAGGCATTAAAAGCATCAGGTATAAAGGCTAATCGATTAAGGAAATTCATCCAACCGATTAGAAGGCTACTGGAAGTAAGCTAATCGATTACCAAGACTATATAATCGATTACGTAGCTGCGAAGCCAAATTAAATGCATCAGGTATCATCTCTAATCGATTGCAGGCCAAGATGTAATCGATTAGAAGCCCTCTGACTTGAAGCTAATCGATTACACATAAAGGGATAATCGATTACAGCACGATTTGAAATGAAAAATTCAAAGTATAATCGATTACAGCTCGAGGCGTAATCGATTACTATAGTGGGAAAACACATATTAGTGGGAAACCAGCACATGTCTCCACCATTCCTTCAGACCCCCACTATGTGCAACGGCTAGGAAGAAGAAAGGCACTCCTCAAGCTCTCAAATGGCTCTATAAATTCAAGAGGAACTCAAGCACAAAACACACAACTAGAAGCTATCATTCTACACTTGTTCTTGTGCTTAGTAAGCCATCTTTCTTGTATATTCTGAGTTTAAATTTGTACATCCTCTCATCTTGAGAGTTAGAATTTGTGTGATCTTTCACTTGTACATCTACTCTATTAAGAGAGTCATTTCCTTGTAAACACTTCATCAAACACAAAGGTTTTCACTCTAGGATTGAGTGGTCACAAAGGTTGGGGTTCAACCTTTGGGTATTGAGAGTTTGAGAGATTGGGTGGGATACCCTTTGCTAGTGAGGATTGAGTTCTTGAGTGTGGGACACTAGGAAGCTGCAATTGCTCATAGCTTGTATCTCTAAACTTCAATAGTGGAAATCCTCTAAGTGGGTTGCTTAGAGGCGAGACGTACACCGGTGTTGGTGGAACTCGTTATATTGGTTTGCAAGCTCCTCTCCCTTACTCTTTTACTTTCATATACTGCAATTGGTTGATTTGTGTTGATTGATTGTGAATTGCATACTTGAGCTTGTCTAATTTGATATATTTCAAATACTACCCACCAAGTGTTTGTTAAATTGCTTCAGCTATACTTATCCTTGTGGTGCATTGCATACTATCTTTAACTTGATTTCACTTGCATATTCTTTTAAACTTGGATATAAAAATCAAGTTCAAAGGCATTCCAATCAAAGTTTTTAAAACTCAATTCACCCCCTTCTTGAGTATTGAGGCCACTTGAACAACACAGGTAGCACCATCACCACCACCACCACTATCCGAACCAGCAGAGACACCAATCCTAGCATCATCATCAACTGTTGCACAGACTCAAGAGCAGCAGGATACTGAGGATAGAGAGTTTGAGGAGCAGCTCGATCGTGTGGTCACCGATATCTTGATGTCGCGTGATTGATCGGCCTCTGTGGTTCCATTTCATTTTGTCCAGTTTATTTACGTTTATGTTATTTTAAATTCAGCAGTTGTTTCAGTACTTTCGCTTTATGGTTTATAGTTAGATTTTCATGTTTATGCCTAACTGAATTTTATTGCATACGCTAGTTGTTATGTTTAGGCGCGAAAATTTTTGATGTATGAAATGTTTTGGAAAAGTGAAGAAAGATATGAATTAGTCTTAGGTTGCATAAAAGGAAGGATAGCTAGTTTTGGAAAATATGATAACTTCTTATGAATGCTGAATGAAATCTCTCTAAATTTTGAGTTAGGAATTAGCTCACAATGGTTGAACCCTTTTCTGTAAAAGTAAAGAAATCAAGACAATTAACCCAGTAAGTGAGTGTAACCTTAAACACCGAGAGTTCATTGATTCTTGTGTAATCTTTCATTGCATAAATTTCTAGCAAGGATCATTGCTTAGTCAAACATGGACAGGATAGAGGCAAACTTTGTGTAGAATAGGTTTAAACAAGAGCCAAAAAGCCAACCTTCAATAGTAATCAATCCAAATTTTTCTTTAACCCCATTGAGCCAAAAAGTTTATTTTTCTTTAACCTTAGAACATGCTTGTATAAAAGTTTCGACCCTAATGCATGCTAAGGACAAGAATAATCTTTTAAGAGGGTTATGTGAATAACTTGGCTAGAACTGTCAAAAAGAAAGGAAAAGTTGGAAAATAAAATAAAATCCTTCTAGAAATGTCAAAGAACAAACAAAAGTAAGGAGGAATACAAAGAAGAATTCAATGGCTCAAGTGAAGAAAGAATAAGAAAACAAAAGCCAAGCCTAAGAAATTTGATTGTTATTAGTATGTTCTTTGCACTCCAAAGAAAAACCAATAAGTTTCTTGTAAGCCTGGCCAAGTTATAATCTACTAAAGACCTTTTGATCTATGTTTGTTTGAGTAGTTATCTTATGCAGTGAAATGAAATGCAATGATTGAATAACACTTGATCAATGATATAGAGAGTAAACACTCACCCGGAAGGTATAAATAGAGAGGGTTTCTTATTTTTACAGCAGAGTGGTTACTTGCAATTGTGTATCACATTTTAAACCTAGAATTTGGTTGGATGAATTGAAGCATGATTAAGGACTTATCATTTGTAAATAGTGAAAAGTTGTCCTTCTTTTTAATTGTAGCTGTGATTAATTAGGATCTTTGTTTCACTTAGCTTTCTCTTGACCATTTGCTTGAGGACAAGCAAAGTTCTAGGTTGGGGAGAGTTGATAGATGTCCAATTTATATATATTTTGCAGTGATAATGAAGCATAAATTGGATATAATGTGCAATATTTGTCATTTTGTAAGCTAGATAGAACATAAATTCTGATATGAACATTGTACAAGTTGATTGGTTAATTTTGTTACAATTCCAGGGAAAATTGAAGAAGAAAGAAGAAGGGAAAAGAAAAGAAGAAAATTCACTAAGTTTTGAGCAAAGAAGTAATATTCACTCAAGCGAAGGTTATATCGCTTGAGCGACTCAAAGTCGCTGAGGCTATATTGAAGGCTCGCTTCAGCAAGCAAGGAAATTAACAGATACAAGTATCAGGTCAAGACTCGCTTGAGCGAGAAGCCTATTCGCTCAAGTGAAATCAGGCCAGTGAAGAATGATAAAGAAGTCGCTCAAGCGAAGATATTTCGCTGGAGCGACAATATGACAGAATACAATAACAATGTCTTCGCTCAAGCGTATGGATAAAAGCATCAAGCGAAATTCCTCCAGTGAGTTACAATGTTGAATTCGCTTGAGCGACCTGATTTCGCTCAAGCAAAATTTGTACAGAATTAAAAAGCATAAGACTCGCTGCGGCGAAGGACTTAAGGACCAAGCGAAATTCAAACAGAGGCTCATCATCTTGAGTTTCGCTCAAGCGAAAGTGGTCACTTGAGCGAATCAAGCATATAAATGAAGCAGGACGTGGAATTTCTTCATGGTGAAGTATGCATCTCGCTTGAGCGAGACTTAAACTCGCTTGAGCGAGTTAATGCATTATAAAAGAAATTAATAGGAAACAGAGACGGTAAGCAAGTAGGTTATGCATGCAGAGTGAGAGAACATGAGAGGCAGTTTTCTTACAAACAGTGTATCTAGCTTAAGTTTTTCTTCTTCATCTCACTTATATTGTATTATCATGGCTACCATGAGTGGCTAATTCTTCCATTGGGATTGGAGGTAACCAATTAATCCGGATGAACACATATGTAATGTTTATGTAATTCATGAATTTGTTTTATGATTCTTGGCTTTTCATTTCATTCTTATTGCCTGAATCTGCTTGATCAACAGTTTCTTGATTCAAAATTTACGTTTGTTATTGGAAAATAACTTTCGAAAATGGATCTAAATGGAATGCTCATTGTAAGTAGATAACCAGGGATGGTATCTAACGCAATGAACGTCAAAATAATCGTTCTTAATGCTGGAATAGATTTGAAACGATCAAGGGATTGACGTTATCAAATCTCTTCTTATGGATTTCATAGTCAAGGGATTGATATGAACTGTGATTGTGACGTAAAGAATCATTTCACAAACATCGATTACATGAATATTAAAGGTGTATCGGAAGGTGAGAAAGGTGAATCTGATTCCCAAACTCTAAACTCTGTCATTTCACTTACATTTCTTGTATTTCTTTCATGGATTCATAAATTTACGAAAAGTTGTTTAATTCATTATCATGAAAACCACAAATCATTTCTGCTGTAATAGTTTGAAATCGAATTGAAACGATCCATAGTGGGAACGACATTTGTTCTCTTGAACATATACTACACCGATAAGTGGTATACTTGCCACGAGTCACTTTAAAATTGACCATCTGAGTGTTTTGTGAATATATCAAATCGAAACAATCACCAGTCATCACGAGCCTGAATCCGAGCCCACTACCTTTCTTTTAACCTTTACATGCTTTGCTAAATGTATAAAAAGGTCTAGGAGACCCCTTTGTAATTAAGTGACACATTTTTAAAGTTATCAACCCCAATCCCTAGAGTAATTCTCTAGGTTTTCTATGCATTTATAGCTTTATTGTGAAGAAATTGTATTAATACTTTTTAAAATAAAAACTTTCCTTTTATTTTTTTTATCTTGCATAAGTTATAGTTGTTAGAAAGGTTGATTTTATATATTTGTACAATTATAATTTTTAAAGAGTATTAATTAATGTTGAAATATAAATCTACAATCAAATTAGTCCTTAAATTATTCCCTAATTTTATAATTTATAGGTAGATTATTGATTATTTTGGAGAAATTTTGAAAAAAATATTACAAAATTGAAAGTAAAAATTGTATAGAAAAGCATATTAAACTCATCATAAAAGTTATGAAAATATTATATTGATTGTTTTTAAATAA
The DNA here is from genome assembly GCA_037962975.1 of Clitoria ternatea. Classification (NCBI taxonomy): domain Eukaryota; kingdom Viridiplantae; phylum Streptophyta; class Magnoliopsida; order Fabales; family Fabaceae; genus Clitoria; species Clitoria ternatea. The sequence continues at coordinate 294,743,269 of CM075669.1, forward strand.
TATTTATAATTTTTAACATGTGTATTAGATATACAACATAAATATCAAATTTCAAAAAGAAATATATTGCCTTGACATCCTCTTGAAATGTATAAACCTAGAAGATATCAGAATATAAGATAGGTAAATAAATAATATTTGGTTAGCTCTAAACTAAAATCATCTAAACTTTTATTATATGTAAAAAGGGTACATAATATCCTCTTTGTTTATTCTTCAACATTCAATGTTTTGCATAAAAATTTTAATAAACTATTATTATTTTACATTATTAAAATTTTTGCTACTTTATTTTTATTACATCATAATTTATCTATAAAATAATTAATCTCATAAATACTCAATAAATTAACATGAGTCTACAAGGAAAAGATGAGCATTTAAAATGAAAACAAATTTTAGGGTAAAATTATTAAAACAAAATTAATTACTTATTGATTTTTCAAGTGGCAATAATAACTAAATATATTAAGCTTGCTAAACTATAGCATAAAAAATTGCTAAACTATATAAAAAACACAGAGATATGAAAAAAAAGAATGTCGATATTAAATAAATATGAGGGATAAATAAATGTGTGAGAAAATAAAATATGATGTGGAAATACAATTATTTAGAGAAAATGATAATTTTGAGGAGAGAGAGAAAAATAAAAGAAAATGATATAATTGATATCCAATACAAGACATAGAGAAAGAAAGAAAAGAAAAGTACAAGACATACAGAAAGAAAAGAAAAGAAAAGAAAAGTGTGGAACTCAAATAATTTAGGCGGGAAAGTGATTTAAAACATAGATATGATGCGAAAGTAAAACTTAAACTTAGAAATAAACATAAACAGTAATATAAATAGAAAAGATTCAAGTGATAGGAAGCTGGGATTGGATTTTATCTATCTCGCCCAGTCATACCCTGGATATACCTATATAGATGACATTCGAAACTATTGATTTTTACGCGATAATTCAAAGTTCTCCGTATCGATTCCTTCATTACAAAATGCGTAAGAAAACTCTTAAGATGTTCATTCCTCAATCATTTTAAGAAAATTTCCAGCATTATAATCAGTTGTTTAAAGTATTCGATACATCAAAAGCTATTCCTAACCATTAATTGTATCGGGTATTCCATTCATTTTGGTTTCCAAGAATCATTTTTCAATAACTCGAGAGAAACTAAATCAAGAGACTATTTATCCAATAGAATCAAGCAATAAACACAGAATGAAATACCAAAATCAATAGAATGAAGTACCATATATATATAGCCAAAGTACATCAGGCTCGAATCGACTACATCCAATCCCAAAAGAAAGTTTAGCTAGACATGGTAGCCATTGCAAACCAAGAAAATGAAGAAAATGAGAAAAAAACAGCTCTTGTGGCCTTCTACGTCATTTATCGTCATTCTTTTTGTTCAAAAAACTGCTCATGTATCTTCATTGTAATTCTTTTATATAAGTAATCTCGCTTAAGCGAGATTGTTCTCACTTAAGCGAGAGCTACTTATTTTACCCTGAAGTTGCTTTATCGACTGCTTAAATCTTTGCATGCTCTCTTAAGCGGGAGGTTCCCCACTTAAGTGATATTGGTCTTGATGCTACTACCTTGTTTTCGCTTAAGAGGGCCAAGCCTCGCTCAAGTGAATCAACATCTTAAAGTCATTGTCTCTTTTTCGCTTAAGCGATATAAACCTCGCTCTCGCTGGAGTGAGATGAGTCTCGCTCAAGCGAGTACACATTCCTTGCTATCTAGACTTTTCTCACTTGAGCAGGATGAACCTCGCTCAAGAGAATATACTTGTAATGTTTCCAGTCCTCTTCTCACTTGAGTGAATGAAGCCACGCTCAAGTGAGTCACTCGCTAAAGCGAAATTGGCCTCGCTTAAGCGAGTTGCTCTAAATTTGCTTAACTTTTTGGCCACTTCAACCTTCTTTCTCCATTTTTCCTCTTTTTCCTACAAAATAAACAAAATAGAAAGGATTATACACTATCAAGCTCACAAAACCTAAACTTGGTCATTCAAATTTAAATTTTTACTGTTTTATCAATTAATTCTCATTTAAATCAACAATTTCTCATAAATCCAATTAACATGTAAAATTACTACATAATGGACATTTATCAGCATGCCATCACCATTAGGGTGTGCATGGATTGGATAAGTATAAATCCAATCCAAATCCAATTTAAAATCATTTATTAAGATTGAATTTTAAAATGGATTTACTTTTTTATGCTAAACTGGATTTGAATTAAATCTAATTTTTTTAAAATGGATTTATCCAAATCCAATTTTTAAATCCGGATTTAACCAAATCTGGTTTTTTAAATCTAGCTTTTATCTAAATCTAGATTTTATCTAAATCTAAATCTGGTTTTTGTTGAATCTGATTTTAAAAACCAAATTTTTTAATTATATTTCAATTTTAAAATCTAAAAATTTTAACTAAATTAACCATTTTTTAATACTACCTATGAATTGGGGAAAATTTTTAACTATATTCCAGTTTTTGTTTGTTAACTTAAAATTAAAAATTTTCATACTAAAAATTTAACAGCGAAAACTTGGACACCGTTGGAGAGTCAGAGGCTGCAATATTTTGATTCTTTTTTTCGGTTGAATTTCCTCTAACATTAAATTCGTCTACCCTTTTAATCATTGTTAATTAAAACATTAATCATCCACTAGTAGTTTTACTTTATAATTAAAATTAATTAGCCTATAAGAATGACATGATCAATGTGCACGTGATCATGTTTGTGCCACTCATTTGTAATTGCATGAGCACAATTTCACTTTTAATTTTATTCATGTTTGATAAAATAAATTTTCTTCACCACAGCAGATCTTGCATTTATGTGGTTAATTATTCTTTATCTCAATGATGATGAAATTTTCAAAAGGTGTAGAAAAATATCGAGTTTGCATCCCATTTTGTAGTTACTGGAATCATAGAGGATAAAATTATGGTTTGGCATATTGCATAAAACAATAGCAGTATTTAACATACTGAAAATCAAACTTAGTCAACAAAAACCAGATTATTCTTTCGTAAAGCGAATGCTTTTTTTTCTTGATCTAGTTTATGTTTTAATAAATTCAGATTTTCAAAAATTTGTTCTAATTTTATAAAATATGGATTTGGTGGATCTAGTTTTATTTTTTTTAGACAATGTAAATCCAGTTTTTAAAAATCTAGTTTTTTTAATATAGTTTAGATTAGGATTAGGTTTGGATATAGAATCCAAATTTTTTACACACCCCTAATCACCATTGTAACACCCTCTGTTACACCTTAATAAATTATAGAAAAATTCATAAATTTTTTTTTAAAGATATGATTGTTAAAAAGAAACTATCTGAATAAATTACATACATTATTTCTGAAATACCTCATAAATATTATTAAAACTTTATAAAGTAATTGTACATTCATCTGAAGAAAATAAACATTAAACATTATAAGAAAGAGATGAAACTCCATGGCCCAGAAGCAGTTACTTATTAACATTATTTATTCATTGGACCACGGTATTCATACCGAGCTCCCTTTCTAGAACGTGCTATATTTACTGCCGAGATTCTTCGATCATTCCCTCTGAACCATCAATTTAGAATATATGAAACAAAAACACGGAGAAAAGAGTGAGAAACAGAATATAATATTCTGGAATAAGACATAAGCAACAAAGAGTTTTCACAAACTAATACATAATAATATCAGTCACAATCACATACACAATCAATTATGAATGCATGAATGTTATGCAATATCTTCATCATAATTTACCTATATATGTGGGCCCTTAAATTTTAATTTGCACCGGGCTAACCAGGAGTTTATACTGTTTCATAAGTCCAGATAATAATAATATGAACAGCTCAACTGACACGAAAACACTTAGAGACTAGTCAGATTGAGAAAATTTTTATTGTGAAAGTACCCGACACTAGGGAGCTACCCTAGGTCCCCTAAAGCACCCTTTCACACCCTCTCATCCCAAGGCTCGTAATTAAGCATCCTCTAATGTATCCTCGGTTTCTATAATCCGTCCCCAGACAATATCATTTTGTTTCACTTTAATGATTCATGATGTATGAACTACACGCGTATTTAGTTGGTTAAGGCTTTTAGAAACTCAATTATTAAATACCTTAAAGGCTTACAACATCATTTCAATAAACTGTATATTTTCTTAATTCTCTGAATTTCTGTCCCACAGAAATAAATTTGGTACAATTTTTAATTCTCACCAAAATTGAGTTTCCAAACCTTAAATATCTCTATACTTATCATAGAAAACTTTACATATTTTTTTTTTAAAAAATGAATCTTAACAATATCGAATTTAGAAATCTCAATTATTTCCAAATATCTTTAGTTATTAGGTTGAAACAAAATAATTTACTTTTAAAAAAAAATTATTTTACTTAAAGATAATAATTCTTAAATTAAAAAAATACTTAAAATTATAAAATTTTTCTTTAATTCAAGAATTAATTAATTTTCATAAAATGACTTCTTTTGAAATAAATACTAGATTTTTAAAGATTAAAAGTAAAATCAATGAAAATAATTTCTAAGAAGAAATAAAAGACTAAAAAAAATAATACTTTTTCTTAGAATTTAAGGAGTAAGGTAAGAAAATTCTTACTGAGTTTTAACTTTCCGTCATGCTTGCTATATGCTCAAACTCCACATCACAAGATCATCCATCACAATTAACAATCATAAATAATTAACAATCACAAAAATAATCAATCAAAATCAAGTCAATAAAGCATCATTTATAAATATTATAATTCAAAGTCTAATGATTATTAATATAGTCAATTTGAGTCCTTTTGGTCAATTCCTCGCATAGGTCTATGTAAGTCCATATAATCCAGTCCTTGCATAGGTATAGTTCAGTCTATATGGGTCATAGTGGTCGAAGTCCTTGCATAGGTATAGTCCAGTTCATATAGGTTATAAAAGTACAGGTCCTTGCATAGGTATATTAGAGTTAGTTACATCAGATATTTAATTTAAAATTTATTATAAATTTTAAGTTAAAGAGTTGGTATTTTAAAATAATAATATTATTGAATTTAAAAGGAGTAGGGGACTTCTCTCATTATTCTTATGTCTTTTCATATTATATTCTTATCTCACTCCCCCTCACCTCTTGTATACTGGTTCGTTATTGTAAATCCGTGCACGCCTCGTCTCCGAGTTCTAAAACATACCAATTTCATTTTAATATAGTTACAAGATGAAAATTAAGATTACTACTTAAAATAAAAATGGTAAATTTTGAATAGTGAATAGTGAATAGTTAATAATAAATCGTGAATAGTAACAATAAATAGTAAAACGTGAATAGTAACGGTAAATAGTAAATCATGAATAGTATGGTAAATAGTAAATCGTGAATAGTAATGGTAAATAGTAAATCATGAATAGTAACGGTAAATAGTAAAATCTGAATAGTAAAAGTAAATAGTAACAGTAAATAGTAATTTACTATTTAAATAGTAATTTACTATTTGAATAGTAATTTACTATTGAAATAGTAATTTATTATTAAAATAGTATTTTACTATTAAAAATAGTAACTTAAAATAATATTATTTCCAGTATAATAATAGATTTCTTAAAATGATATAAAAATAACCCTAAAAAATATAAAAGAAAGGTATTCGTACCTTAGAATTTTAGCAGAATCTTCTTCCAAAAAATTATATTTCTCTCACTCACTTCCACTACTATCTCACTAGCACTACTACATTAAGAAAACTTAATCTGAAATTGTGAATTCTAAAGAAGAATTCCTTCGGTATTTATAACTATGCATTCTATTATTTTAATATAAAAGTACTGTGTATTTTTTGAAATTTCAAACCTGGTTACTGTGTATTTTTTGAAAATTTCATAAATACACAGTATTTTGCATAGTAACTATCGACAGAATTATTAAGCCAAATAGTAACCTTTCACTCGGTATATTTTAAATATTCAAAATCAGTCCTTTTTGAAATTTAGCGATATTACATCAGTCCGCACTAATTTTATAATAAGTAATATAAAGTTTAAATTTTAAAAATCTAAAATTTTCTATTAATAAAAATTTATTGATACGTTCCCAATTTTTTAACAATTGGAAAAAATCAAGATTTTTCTCAAACTGATAATTTTTAGATAGGTCTACTTGAAATGGATTTTAGAAAATTTTCTTATAATTTAAATTCACTTTCTTATAAATATTTTTAATTTTAAGTCACTTTATATGAATTTAAAATTATTTAAAATATATTATTTTATTAAAATAATTCAAAAATTGCAAAAAAATTCCAAAAAATCATAAATAATACGCAGATTAAAAAGTTCTAAAGAACCATAATTTAATTCCTTCAAAATTTTAATATAAAAATAAAAATAGGGGTGTTATAACCATCCTCTAAAAACATCACATTCACTTTCTTCTCCAAACTCACAATCATTCCACGATCACTCTCTTTATCTCACTCTCGTGCTTTCTCTATTTCTTTTCAAGGTTCATGTCATTTCTTCACCGTCAACCACCACACCACTCTTCGTCTTCCACTTCATCTCATCATCACTATACCTTTTCCGTTATCGCATGCAAGCTCTCTTTCCTTCTTGGAGCATTTTGCATGCGTAGCTGCGAGCATCGCAAACCTTAGAGGTTCGTTGAGGGGTAGCTGATCGTTCGATCAAAGGTTCGATCGAAGTTGAAACAAAGAATCTCGGCCACCGACCAGTGCAAAATCGACGTCGGTAAGCTAATCGAGCCTCGATCCTTACATGCATGGCCTTTTCTCTTCCATTTCAACATGCTGAAAAATTATCAAATTCGTGTAGTTTTTTAATTTGTTTGCATGACCATGATTCGTCAAATTTTTTTAAGAAAACAAGCACCATAAAAATTATTCCTCTTTCTTGTCTCTTTTCAACGAGTCAAAGAACACCTAAATCTGAAATCTAGATCAAAAGTTATGGCTGAAATACAAAAACTATGTTTTCTGGATTTTTAATGCAGAACAATGACCTTCTTTCTCAATTCTGTACTTTTTGGCTTAAAATTGGGTTTTGTTATCTTCATAAAAGTTGTAGAGAATTTTGTTATGAAAATTTTGAGACCGAAACTTCTTAAATCCGACATCCGTAGCCCAAGTATTGAAAAAATAAGGGAGTACGCGCAAAGTTACCACCTTTCACGCAGAACAGTGGCAAAAATGGTAAACTCAATTTTATATTTGGAAATAATTTTTGGTGTCTTCATGAAAGTGATAGGAAATTATTTCATGAAAAATTTAAAACTGAATCATCTAAATCTGATAACCTTAACTTAAGTTAAGCCAAAAATACGAAGGTATGAACAAATCGATGAATTAGGATTGAAATTTAAAATTTATAAAATGAGTGGGTAAAACCCCTAAATGAAAAAGACATAGAAAATATATTATGAAGCCCTATAAGGTTAAAATAATATTTATCAAATTGTCAGGCTAGCCCTAAGCTCAAGCTTTGACCTTTAAAATGTTAGAAAATGGGCGGTTTAGGGAAAGAAATTCCTAAAACCTAACGTATGGACCCAAAACAATATTTGAAAATTTTAAGAAGCTAAGTGTAAATTTTATTATTTAGAATTTGAGTTGATTATCTTAATTAAAGTATTTCTACATTTATTTAAATGTGTGAGTTTATCTGAGCGATGAAATAGGATCGTCAGACCTCCCAGACCACTTCTCTTAAGGTAGGAGTTATATTTTAAATGCATGAATTATGAATGGATGAGAATCTGTTTGGATTCTTATATTGTTGAATATGATGATTGATGATATATCTTCTCTTGATATTGTTATTGATATGATTGATGATTATTTGGAATCCGTTCAGGTGTTGCTATTTGATAGATTAATGATATGATGGATATTGCATTAGGTTGCTATTGATGATCATGAATATATTTATGATGATTGAATAAGCTTGAGGTAGCTTGATTGATGTTGTAAATTGATTGTAATCAATTTGATTTTGCTTGTTATGCTTGATTGAATAATTAGCTGTAAAACCCTCGGTGATAATAACCAAGCGGTGGCCCATGGTGATTGTAATTAAGTGGTCCATTGGTAATTGATAGTTGTTTTGCATGACATGTGCATTAAGGAGGTACACAGGACTACCGAGGGCTGTGATGCCAGCCCAGATAGGAGGACGACATTTGGATAGGCACAAACCCTGTGGTAGTTTCTTCGGATTCCATAGCCACCTTTGAGTTAAACTAAGGTCATCCTGCAATGCCTGAGTTGGGGTGCCACTGTCATTTGGAGTGACCGGTGTTACAAATAGGTGAGCATAATGGTACCAATAAAAAATTACATATTGATATATGTTGAGAAAATTTTATACTATAGTATAAATCCTATCAGTAGAATCAAATCTACATGCATATGCATTAGGATATAGATATTGAGATTGAAATGTCGTTGGGCAACTTATGATGATTAATGTTGTAGATGATGTATCTGTGTTAATGCAAATATGTTAAATGACAATGTTACTAATAACGAATTGTTATGATTGGTTGATTAAATAAAAAGTATGATGATTACGTGATTATTTTAGGGATTGGATATGTACAGTTACAGGTTACAGGTTGAGGTTAATTCCAGTTCAGTATTTGTCATTTAACATATATATGCTCACCCCTAAACATTTTTAATTACAATGAACTTGGAACGAGGGGATAACTGGTGAGATGCCAGTGTTGTTGTGATTAATGATCCTTTGGAAGGATTTGTACATAATTGTATAATTTTGATGTCATACGTCTCAATCGATTCCTTTAATACATATTATATATATATATATATGCATAGTGGCTTAGGTATCTAATAACCTCACTGGAGGTTTAGTATTTGTTTTGATACCTAAATGTTTACGTTAATGGCTTAGTAAATTAAAAATATATTATGGTATTGAATTATATATATTTCTTCTCAAGGATTGTTTAGAGAATCATATATGTGTTTTGGGGTTCCGAGCGATCAAATTGATTCGTAAAAATTGGAAAATTTTCCCACGTATTTTTATTAAATTAGTGTGAGAATTTTAATGGTATCAGAGCATTAGGTGCTCACAGTCGTCGCTACCATCATCACCCCATGTCATCTTCATCAAGATTGCCATCGCCACGCAATTACCACCCTTACAACCATCGTTATCGTCATCACCACCACCATAACCACCATTACTGACATTGTTGCTATCATAACCCCTAACCTGAAAACCACCACCGTAATCATCATCATTACTGTTGCCGCCACCTCACCATCGCTGTCACCATTACCACCACTTTGCATTGTCATCATGACTGCCACCATTACCATCATTGTCGTTGCCGCCGCCACTATAACCATTATCATTATCACCGCCAACACCATAAACACCACCATTACAACCGTAACTCCATTCCTGAAAACCATCATCATTATCACCATCACCAAAGTAGCCATCGCTGCCACCACTACCACCACCATCATCGCTATTGCCACCACCATTACGGCCACCCTTATCTCATCATCCTCATCATCATTGTCGTCACTACCACAATTGTTGTCGTCACTACCACCACAACCACCACCACCACCTCACCATCATCATCATCACTACCACCACCGCCTCAATGTCATCATCATCGTGACTGCCACCATCACCACCACACTTATCACAACAACCATCGCCACCTCCATTAGTATAATCATTGCCACTGCCACCGCCACCACCATAGGCACCATCACCCTAACCCCTAGGCAATCACCATCACTATCGCCATAATCAACCTAAATCCTAAACCACTACCACCACGCAGCCACCATCACTACCATTCACATTACCACCACTGTCATTGCCACCAACACCACCATTGTCGTAATCACCACGATTATATTGTTGTTGCTTATGTGTAATGTGGTTGAGATTAAATGAAAATTTTATAACAACTATTAAAAATTCAAAACCATAAAATAAAAATATGAAACTAAAAACCAAAAACAAGTTTTGGTTTTAAAATTTTATAACTAAAAATCACCTTGGATTATTTTTATTTTTTATTTTATTCTTTTTAATAAATTAGAATGAAAAATATATGGAATAAAAAATCATTAATTGGTACAGCTAATAGCCTCGGATATCTATGATTAAGGATAATAATATAACCATAAACATCACATTATGAGTCTTTTATATTAATTTTCGATTCAATATATAATTTGTTACCGCTGACCTCTGCCGGTTATAGACAGCTGGGAGTAGTACTTTCTTCTAGTTTAGCTGGAGACACGTGGACCTTTCTAAAAGGTAAAAAGAAAACCGGAAACACGTGATGCTCATCTCAATTTTATTTTTCTGTTTATTAATTACATGTAACATTTCTTGCATTTTTAATGAAATTATATTCAAAATATATTTTTTATTGATATTACTTCAACCTATGTTTATTTATATAATCTATAAAACGTCATTTATAATAATGGAAAAATAACAATATTTTTATATAAATTAAATGACGTATTATGTGAGATTTTGTTAATTATAATAAACTTTAAGTGTAATTTATTTCTAAATTTATTATATTTTCCCACTTATTCCAACTTACCTAATTTTATTATATTTAACACATCTTAAAGTTTCATGACATCAATTAAGCAAGGTAATAATATTTTAAAGGTTTTATTACAAAAGTGAAAAAATATTATCTCAAATTTGTAATTTTATGTATTTAAAATAAAATTCGTAAAACACTCAGCATTGAAAAAATATTATGTAAATTAGCATTTACAAATATAAATTAAAACTACAACATACAAATCTGCTGTCTTGCAAAAATATAATTAATTAAATTATAGTGGAAAAACGTAGCCATGAATAAATATTTATATTGCTACAAAGAAACACATGGTGTAAGTGTAACATTGGCTATAGCCCACGTTTGAAAAAAAAAAAACTTACGTAATAATTGTTGTTATGTCGGAGTCAGGTTCTAAATAAAATTGTCTTACTCAATAATTGTGAGACTATCTTCCATATAACTGTTGTGTCAAATGTCCATGTCCAACGTAATAATTAAACCTCTTTTTAAAATTATTACTGTTGTTTTATCAGTTACATTTATTCTTATTATTGTTAACATATGCAAATTAAAATCAAATAGCACGTATTAAACTGATATAAAAATTCCAAACATAATAAAATTATGTTTAATAAAAATGACAAAAACTACAAGTATAAAAAAGAAAAATAATTAAGATATAGGGTGGCAGCAATGACGATGTTTAGTGGGATTTTCTTGGTGATGCCTTTACTAGTGTTAGTGCTAGTATAAGGGGGTTGTCGACCACGTCTTTATTGCTGGTAATGGCTCATGGAATGCCAAGGAAAAACTCTTAAAGAGAGAAAACTCAAATGAGTTAAGGAAGAAAACTTATTGATTGCTTGATGAGAATAGATTACATTGCCTGGCTATTTATAGAACTCGGAATGCTAATGAACTTAATAATTAAACACTAGTTGCAAGAAAAAATGAGTTAGAAATGGGTTGGATTTTGAAAAGGTCCCTTTGCATTTGTCAACAATGGCTGCACCATTTTGGGAGTTGGTGGAGAGGAAGCTTCTGGTTCATTCTCCCTAGGTTAAAAAGACTCGTCCTCGAGTCTAAGCATCTTCTTCTTCGAAGTACGGTGAGAGATCAGCAATGTTAAAGGTAGCTGATACACCATAGGAACCTAATAGCTCAATTTTGTAAGCATTATCATTGATCTTTTGAATTACCCGAAAGGGTCCATCGGCTCTAGGGGACAACTTGGCATTGGGTTGCTTTGGAAATCTTTCCTTTCGAAGATGAATCCATACCAAGTCTCCTTCTTTAAACACTTAATGCTTTCGATGCTTGTCTCGTTGAGCTTTGTATTTTGCATTTTGCTTTTCGATTCTAGCTCGAACTTGTTCATGAAGCTTCTTGATTTCTTTGGCTCTTTGGTCAGCATCAACACTGAACTGATTCTTTGTAGAACAAGGAACCATATCCAATGGACTGATAGGTCATACACCATACACTACTTCAAAAGGGCACATTCCAGTAGCCTGATTTGTGGAATTGTTGTAAGCAAACTCCACCTTGGGCTATGACTTGATCCCATTGACGAAGATTTTTACCGACAAAACTTTGTAATAGGTTTCCTAGCAATCGGTTGATTGCTTCTGTTTGGCCATTTGTTTGAGGATGACTAGCACTGCTGAACTGTAGCTTCGTACCCATCTTTTTCCATAGAGTTCTCCAAAAGTGACTTAGAAATTTGACATCTATGTCTGATGTGATAGTTTTGGGAATTCCATGGAGTCGTACAATCTCCTTGAAGTATAAGATAGCTATGTAGACAACATCATTAGTCTTTTGACAAGGTATGAAATGCGCCATTTTTGAAAACCTGTCTACGACCACCATTACAGAATCCTTCTGATGTTGTGTTCGTGGTAGCCCAAGAATGAAATCCATGCTAACATCTTCCCATGGTGATGTGGGTACTGGCAATGGTAAATATAATCTAGTATTTTGACTCTTAGATTTGGCAAGGTGACAGATACGGCATCGTTGAATATACCGAATGACATCCCTTTCAATCTTAGGCCAGTAGAAGTTTTCCTTGATCAGTGCAACTGTTTTGTCTCTGCCAAAGTGACCAGCTAATCCTTCATCATGTGCTTCCCAGATAATGGCTTCACTTAAAGAACAACGAGGAATGCACAAAACATTGTTCTTAAATAGAAAGCCTTGTTGACGATGGTAACTTTGAAAAGGTTGGTTCTCAGTTGACTGCCAAATACTGGTGAAGTCAGGATCATCTTGATACAATTCCTTTAGAATCTCAAAGCCAATAACTTTTGTTTGCAAAGTGGATAGCAAAACATGATGTCGGCTGAGAGCATCTGCAACAAAGTTTTGTTTCCTAGACTTATGTTTGATTAGGAATGGATAAGCTTGTAGAAACTCGATCCATGAAGCATGCCTACGACTGATTTTTTATTGGGAATTCAAGTATTTGAGAGCTTCATGATCTGAATAGAGAATGAATTCTTTTGGGAGCAGGTAATGACTCAAATATTGCAAAGCTCGTACGATGGCATGAAATTCCTTATCATAAGTGGAGTACCTCAGCTTAGCATCATTTAGCTTTTCACTAAAGAAAGCTATTGGTCTGCCTTCCTAACCGAGTACTGCACCAATACCAATGTTAGAAGCATCACAACTTACCTCAAACACTTGGTCAAAGTTAGGTAGTGCTAGTACAGGGGCTTTCGTCAAGTGCTCCTTTAATTCATCAAAACTCTTTTGTGCTTGTTCTGACTATTGAAATTTATCACCTTTGATGCAACTGGTGAGCGGAGCTGCAATGGTACTGAAATTCTTGATAAACCTGTGATAAAAAGAAGCTAGCCCATGGAAACTTCTGACGTCATGGATTGACTGTAGAATAGGCCAGTTGTTGATTACCTCGATCTTGCTAGGGTCTACACGGATGCCTTCAGCGCCAACAATATAACCAAGAAACATCATTTCTTTGGTCATGAAAGAGCATTTCTCCAGGTTGGCATAGAGTTTCTATTCTTGAAGAACTTCTAACACCTGTCTTATATGTTTTAAATGCTCCTCCTTGCTTTTGCTGTAAATCAGGATATCGTCAAAGTAAACAACCACAAATTGTCCATTGAAAGGCCGTAATACCTGATTCATTAGGCGCATGAATATGCTGGGGGCGTTGGATAACCCAAATGACATGACTATCCATTCATACAGACCATCTCGTGTTTTGAAAATGGTCTTCCACTCATCTCCTGGCCTGATTCTGATCTGATTGTATCCACTACGAAGATCAATCTTGGAAAAGATAGTGGCACCATGTAATTGGTCCAACAAGTCATCAAGTTGTGGTATCGGGAATCGATACTTGATGATGGTCTTATTCACAACTCTACTATCCATGCACATCCTCCATGTGCCATCCTTTTTAGGGACTAATATAACAGGAACAACACAAGGACTGACACTTTCCTGAATTAATCCTTTCTTCAGCAATCCTTCAACCTGTCTCTGTACTTCAGCATGCTCTTGAGGATTCATTCGATAAGCAAGTTTATTTGGAATAACTACTCCTGGAACAAAGTCTATAGCATGTTGAATATCACGCATAGATGGTAGTCCTGGAGGAATTTCTTTTGGAATAACACCTGGGAATTCTGATAAAAGTGGCATAATTTCTGATGGTATATTGGTTCCACAATTCTACTCAATCAACAACAAAAATCCTAAATGATTAACTTCATCTGTAGCCACCTTAAATTGATTCTTGGTGACTAAGGACACCAATTGCTTTTCTTCATTTTTGTCTTAGTTGAATTCATCAGGCGGTAATGGAGCTAATCTGATTTTCACTCTGTCTTTCTCAAACAAGTAGGTGTTTGCATAACCGTCATATTGGGTACGACGATCATATTGCCAAGGCCTTCCAAGAAGAAGATGGCAAGCATCCATAGGAACCACATCGCACCAAACTTCATCCTGATATTTCCTGCCAATTAAAAAAGACACAAGACATCTTTTAGAAACTTTTACCTCATTTCCTTCATTAAGCCACTGCAATTTGTAAGGATGCAGATGACTTTGTGTTGGCAACTTGAGCTTTTCCACCATGTAGTTTGATACTATATTCTCACAACTTCCACTATCAATGATGACATTACAAATCTTTCCTAGCGAGGTACAACGGGTGTGGAAGATATTGTGTCTCAACCAAGAGTTCTTTTTTATTTGTGCTGTGTGTAGACTTCTCCTGACAACTAGTAACTCACCATGATCAACAGGCGAGAGTTCATTGTCATACACCGGCTCTCCTAGTTCTACTTCTAGCTCTTCTTCTGAAGCTTCAAAAGGTTCTCCTTCAATGATGGTGACAACCTTTCGGTTTGGACAATCAGAAGCTATATGACCAAAACTTTGAGATCTGAAGCATTTTATAGTGGACTTGGATTGGTAGGTAGGTTTAGGGTTGTTATCTTTGTATGGTTTGGCTGGTGTTTTGTTTGGGATAGGTGGTTGGGTGGTTTATGTTTTTTGGGAAAATGAAGGGTTTCTAGAAGAAGAAGGTTGGAAAGGTAATTTGGAAGAAGGATGAAACTAGTTTCTCTTAGGGAGTTGTTTTTCTATCCTGATGGCAAGTCGAATAACATCATCTAGGGTGAAATATTGTTGTAGCTGGACTAGATGAGAAATCTCTGTATTTAGCCCTCCAAGGTAACGAGCTATGGTATGTTCTTCTTCTTCAGTCAGCTCACATTTCATCTTTAGCTGCTCAAATTCCCTGGTATACTCCTCAACTGTCATTGTCTTTTGTTGAAGATTAATAAGCCACAGATAATTATCTTGACGATAATTAGCAGGTAAGAATCTTGCTCTGAGTTGCTTTCGCATTTTCTCTTAAGTCTTAATCTTACTTTTCCTATCTTTTACACGATTCTTCTGCAGAGTCTCCCACCAAATGGATGCATGTCGCTTTAGTTTGATGGCGGCGATTTTCACCTTTTACTCATCTGGAATATCCTTCAGATCGAATATTCTCTCAACAGTGCGGATCCAATCCAAAAATTCATCAGGTTCTAATGTCCCTTCGAATTTTGGTATATCCATTCTGAAGTCATGGCCTTGTTGTCGTGACCTTCTCACTCTATAATTGTTAGAGGAGGAAGAATTACTATCATCAGAGTCACTTTCAACAGAATTGGTATTTCTTTGTTGGTTGAGCTGGACTTGTTGGGCTTCAACTATCTCCTGCAACCTTTGAATTTGTTGTCGTAAGTCATCTAGTTCGATGTCTTGGAGATTTCTTTCAAATTGTCTTCTAGGAGGCATTTTAAAGGTAATGGTAAAAGGATAAAAAAATTGGGTAAAAATGGTAATTCTAAACGGACAGGGGTAAAATGGTAATTTTAGATGGATAGGGTAAAATGGTAATTTTTGGAAGGATGGGGTAAAATGGTAATTTTAGATGGATAAGGGTAAATCTGTAATTTCAAAATTATTAGGGGTAAAAAGAGAATTTAATGAAACTATAGAGGCCAATGTGTAATTTGGAAAGGGTATGGGCTACAATGAAATATATAGAAATATAAGGGGCTAATGTGCAATAAAAAAAGTATCTAGTCAAACCTGGGTCAATGAGACACGTGGCAGGATGTGGTGTAGGTGATCGGTCCTAAACCGGGGTTAAGAGATCCGGTGTCGGGCCGGTCACAGAGGTTGAAGACCGAGTGATGTTGAAGACCGGTTCTGTGAGTATCCGGTCTATATATCCGGTGTCTCTGTATGAAGAGAGCAGTCTTGACGTCCTGGAGGTCCTTCACACCGACCTCACGCGTTGATGTGGGTGAAATGTGGTGTCACCTGCGAAGATTCTCTGACGCTCAAGTCAGTAATATATTCCAAGTGTGGAATGTAAATGATCACTCTATGGGATCAAATAGATGCATGCAGGGGAGAAGTACTAGAACCAGAACCAGAACCTCACTCCAGTAAACTGAAGTGAGTTCTTATACCTGATTGGCTCGATATACGAGGACCTGTTAGTGAGGAACCACCAACCTCCATTAAGTAAGTATATTATTGTTTAATGCGCACTCACCAGCATGATTGAGGCAAGTGACTATTTTATATTGAGCGTAGGGAGAATGGGGCTAGACTTAGGAGACAAGTTGATCATTCCCATGAGCAGATTATGGCTCGTAGTGTGGGGAATGGAATTATTGATCGGTCCCTGTAGCAATGCCCATTGTCTTCTGTCGGGTGACGTGTATGTTATCCAGTGTGCATGGTATTATCCTGGACTAACCGGTGCAAGGAGAATGCCTGACTCAGAATTAGAGTCCGGATGTATACCGATGACACCGGTTGCACGTTGGAGAACGGTCAAAGACGTATTGTCTTGTAACAGGTGCCTTATCTGGTGTGCATGGTGTTATCCTGGACTAACCGGTACAGGGGGAATGCCTGACTCGGAATTAGAGTCCGGATGTATACCGATGACATCGGTTGCATGTTATAGAATGGAAACCAGTAAATAATCTGGATTAACCTCTCGAAATGACTGAGGCAATCGGTTATACATAACAAGGAAGCGAGAACGGATGAAGTGTCTGGTCTCTCAAACGTTACCTCGAATTGCCGATACGTGGATACTACGCCAGGATACCGGTTGCCCTTCTAGAACAGTCGTGCTGACGTCACAACTTTAGGGGCCGGTATCCAGACTGGATCATATGTCCCCTAGCTTATATGAGGGACTTATGAAGTTTCTCATATGAGCTATACAACCTGCGAGAGGTCTGGATGCCGGTATAACCTGTAAAAATATCTTTGCAGTACCCGTTAACCGTTGAATATTGTAGTGACTCTGAATCAGCAACTGACTCTGAAGGAGCGACTCCAAGTGTAGTAGGTTCTGGCCTTGTTACCAGGGTAATTCCATTACCTGGAGCCTCCTCGTGCTATTTGGCGAGAGTATGTGCGTGCCATTCGAGTCTTCTATTTTTTGATTTTGAGGACTCATGCCCGGGCTCGTCTTAAAAAATACCGAGTGATCCTCCCGGGTAGTAGATTTTCGATTGATCCTTCCTGGGTGGAAGATTTCCGAGCGATTCTTCGACGGCGTTCGGTTTAATCCTCCTAACCGTACTCGGAGTTTGATTTTTCCCTATAATCCGAGTTTTCATTCGGGTGGGAAGTTTCTGAGTGCAACTTTCCCGAGTGGGTGTGTCTCCGAGTTAAGTGCAACTTTCCCGAGTAGGGTGTCTCCGAGTGCAACACTTCCGCGTGGGATGGCACCGAGTGAGACACTTCTAATTGGGATTGCACCGAGTGAGACGTTTCAGACTTCCACTTGGTATGGCACCGAGTGAAGAATTTTCGACTTCCACGTGGTATGGCACCGAGTGAAGAATTTCCGACTTCCACGTGGTATGGCACCGAGTGAAGAATTTTCGAATGGTCCATTTCCAGGGGAAGTACTTCTGGTCAGAGGAAGGCTTTGACTTCGAATGAGTACGTTTCGGGTAGAGATATTCCCGAGTGAATAATTCAAGTCTGACTTCGAATTTGAAGTGTTTCCGAGTGAAGAAATCCCGGGGGAAATACTTCTGAGCGAATTCGAATAATGAGGATGACGATTGATTCTTCTTCAATCGTTCGGACAAACCTATTAGGCATTCTTGGAGTTCGGTTTAATCCTACAATCCAAGCCTTCGACTGGGGTTCGATTTGATCCTACAACCCATGTCTTCAATGGCGTTCGGTTTATTCCTACTAACCGTGCTCGGAGTTCGGTTTATTCCTACAATCCGAGCCTTCAAATGGGGTTCGGTTTGATCCTACAACCCATGTCTTCAATGGCGTTCGGTTTAATCCTACTAGCCGTACCCAGAGTTCAGTTTAATCCTATAATCTGAGTTTTCGACGCGGGGTCAGGGCTAATCCTGAACCTACTGTGTCCGTTACTCGGGGTGCAGCGTGGTCTTGAAGAAGAACCAGTTTATTGTGCCCAAGCCTTCACCATTCTTCTTCAATCGGTGTTGGATTTTACCCATTCACCGAACTTCTCAATCGGTGTTGGATTTTACCCATTCACCGTTCTTCTTCAATCGGTGTTGGATTTTACCCATTCACCGTACTTCTCAATCGGTGTTGGATTTTACCCATTCACCGTTCTTCTTCAATCGGTGTTGGATTTTACCCATTCACTATTCTTCAATCAGTGTTAGATTTTACCCATTCACTGTTCTTCATCAATCGGTGTTGAATTTTACCCATTCACCATTCTTCTTAATCGGTGTTGGATTTTACCCATTCACCGTACTCAGGATTTAGCGTGCCCTGAAAAAGGAACCAGCTTACTGCGCCCAAGCCTTCACTGACGTTCGGCCAAACCTACTAGTCGTACTCGGAGTTCGGTTTAATCCTACAATCCGAGCCTTCGAATGGGGTTCGGTACAATCCTACAACCCATTTCCTGAGGTTCGATTTAATCCTACAACCCAGGTCTTCACCGGTGTTCGGTTTAATCCTACTAACCGTACTCGGAGTTCGGTTTATTCCTACAATTCGAGCCTTCAAAATATGGTTCACCCAGTTATACCTTCGAAGAGGTTCATCACTAACGACGGATACGTTGTCAGGATTGTCCGTCCTGAAAGTATCTTGTCAAAATAGTGTTGTGCATTGAAATAAAATCATAAAGACAATGGGTGAATCATAAAGAATTTTTCATTAGTTATGAATTACAATACAAAAGAGAGAAAGAGAGCCGAGCCGGGGTGATGCCTCATTAAACCTTCTTGGTAAAACCCGATTGGAAAAACCCAAGTAAGGAAAAAGAGTGCACACCGTCTTACCGACTAGCTATAATAGCAGAAGGTGTTCTTCGCTTTGATGGCCTGATCCCTAATCAATGACCTCTCAACGGCCCTGATGTTGTTGTTGGAGCATAACATTTTGTTGTGCAGGCTCACCAACTAGAACTCCCTTTTGTTTTTCAGAAGCAGTAAATCTTCTGATCAGAGTGGGATGATCATCATCACCGTCTTCGTGATACCTTCCCCTTTTCTCTATCCGGTCCGGTTCATCAAAAGACCTTTCTTTGAAAAGGTACTGTTTGAGCTCACCCTCTCGGATCAAGGTCTCGATAGTATTCTTCAGGGCCTGACATTGATCTGCCGAGTGGCCCTTTTGCTCATGGAATTTGCAGTATTTCCAAGAGTCACCATGTTTACGAAGTTGGGGCGGCTACCCGACCCCGTATGTTGTAAGCGTTGGCCATCCGATCTCTTTCAGAATCTGTGACCGCTTAGAATTTAACGGAGCATAATTGCTAAATGAATTTACCCGTTCTTCCCGACTCAGAGGTACAGGATTATCGAAGATGTTGTTACGGAGTGATCTCTCCTTGCGTTTTGACCCAGGCCTGTCCTTATCTCTCTGTTGTTGTTGATATGGCGTTGGGGATTTCCCTTTCGCCGATGTTACTTCCAAGTGCATTTCAATGCCCACATACTTGGATACTTTCCTCCTGAATTCTTCAAAACTCGCCGGAGGACTTTTGGCCAACGACAGGGCGAAAGCAGAGTTCGGTTGCAAAGCCTCTATCACGATGTGCAACTGTAATGCCTCTACCAAGTTTGGAACAGTAGTTGCTTCCTTGTAAAACCTCCTCAAGAAGTCCTTGAGAGTTTCAAGTTCCCCCTGCCTAATCTGGGCCAAAGTATGAGATGTCCTGGGAATATCTCTGGAAATGACAAAGTGGTCCACAAACACTGTTGCCATTTCTTCCCATGAGTCGATGGAACCTGATGATAACCCCTTGAACCAACTAAGGGCATCATCAACAAGAGTCCGAGGGAACATCCTGCACATGACATCTTCATCTGCCCCCAGGTACATGGCTTCAAATACATAAGCATCAAGATGCTTAGCAGGATCAGTTTCACCACTGTATTTTTCGATAGAGAGTGGTTGAGTAGTCTGCAGGTGCTTAGGGATATGTACGCTTATAAGTCTCCTTGAAAAAGGAACTGTGAGCTTATAGGTTACCGGAGAGACTGTCATCAGCTCTCTCTTCCTTTTAGCGACTCTCTCATCAGAATCGTGGATCTGTTCCTTCCCTTCAAACGTGGGGATGTTTGAATACTAGGGGGTTGTGGATTTTTCTCCCTCAGTTGTGTGATGTGTCCCCTTGGTCTGAGACATGGCTCTCTCCTCCATGCTTTTTATTTCACGCTTCAATTCCATTCCATCAACTTTCGTATCATCTCATCCCTTGGATCTGGTGCAGATACCTGCACCATTCTTCTTGAACTTTCCACAGGCGACTCGAAAACTAAGCACCTGTTTGCTGGTTGTTCTTGGGCAGTGATGTCTTCCACATGCCCATCTGGTAGGTTTCTCCTATTGCCTTCCATGATACAAGACAAGACTCTAGAAACTAGAGGTGGGAATAACTTTAGCGTGTCCCACTGGGCATGCCAATGATCGGTCCTAAACCGGGGTCAAGAGATCCGGTGTCAGGCCGGTCACAGAGGTTAAAGATCGAGTGATGTTGAAGACCGGTTCTGTGAGTATCTGGTCTGTATATCCGGTGTCTCTGTATGAAGAGAGCGGTCTTGACGTCCTGGAGGTCCTTCACACCGACCTCACGCGTTGATGTGGGCGAAAGGTGGTATCACCTGTGAAGATTCTCCGACGCTCAAGTCAGTAATATATTCCAAGTGTGGAATGTAAATGATCACTCTATGGGATCAAATAGATGCATGCAGGGGAGAAGGACCAGAACCAGAACCAGAACCTCACTCTAGTAAACTGAAGTGAGTTCTTATACCTGATTGGCTCAATATACGAGGACCTGTTAGTGGGGAACCACCAACCTCCATTAAGCAAGTATATTATTGTTTAATATGCACTCACCAGCATGATTGAGGCAAGTGACTATTTTATATTGAGCGTAGGGAGAATGGGGCTAGACATAGGAGACAAGTTGATCATTCCCAGAAGCAGATTATGGCTCGTAGTGTGGGGAATAGAATTATTGATCGGTCCCTGTAGCAATGCCCATTGTCTTCTGTCGGGTGACGTGTATATTATCCGGTGTGCATGGTATTATCCTGGACTAACCGGTGCAGGGAGAATGCCTGACTCGGAATTAAAGTCCGGATGTATACCGATGACACCGGTTGCACGTTGAAAAACAGTCAAAGATGTATTGTCTTGTAACAGGTGCCTTATCCGGTGTGCATGGTGTTATCCTGGACTAACCGGTATAGGGGGAATGCCTGACTCGGAATTAGAGTCTGGATGTATACCGTTGCATGTTATAGAATGGAAACTGGTAAATAATCTGGATCAACCTCTCGAAATGACTGAGGCAATCAGTTATACGTAATAAGGAAGCGAGAATGGATGAAGTGTCCGGTCTCTCAAACGTTACCTCGGATTGCCGATACGTGGATACTACGCCAGGATACCGGTTGCCCATCTAGAACAGTCGTGCTGACGTCACAACTTTAGGGGCCGGTATCCAGACCAGATCAGTAGGATACTTTTAACAGCAGCTTGAAAGAAAAACTGCTGTAGAAACTCCAAACTTTTAACAGCGGTTGTTTAGACTTTTAACAGCGTTGTAAAACCGGCGTTAAAAGTATCATCTTCAACCTCTGGATTTTTCGGCGAAGCCTGATTTTCCGGCGACTTTTCCAGCGAGGCTGTTCTAACCTCAAATGAGTTCCATTTTACACGAAACTTAGTATCTCAAGGTTTTAGGACCTTCCAGACACTTTTGCGGTGGCGGTTTTGTCAAAAATAGACTGGAAAAGGGTGTTTAGTGGTGACCCAAGGGAACAACTACCCACTCACTGTTTCCGCTCTCTCTAACTCAACCTAAGGCGCAGCAAGTTCTGGGAACCTTGCTCTGGTACCAAGATGGCTCAGAATACCAAGGAAAAACTCTCAAAGAGAGAAAACTCAAATGAGCTAAGGAAGAAAACTTATTGATTACTTGATGAGAATAGATTACATTGCCTAGCTATTTATAGAACTCAGAATGCTAATGAACTTTATAATTAAACACCACTTGCAAGAAAAAATAAGCTGGAAACGGGTTGGATTTTGAAAAGCTCCCTTTGTATTTGTCAACAATGGCTGCACCGTTTTGGGAGTTGGTGAAGATGAAGCTTCTGGTTCAGGTAACGTTGAGGCTGCTCCTTTTCTTCAAAGACAAACTGGTCATCCAGCCTAATATCACAATGAGGCCGATGGCTAACCCTGAAGAACCTGCTTGGTGGGCACAATGAAGCTCTAGAACCCGAGTCCTTAGTTCATTCATGATGCTCAGTTACGCCCTCATTTAGTCAATCTCTCTCAATTGTGTCCTTATTTTCTCCATCTTAGCTCAAAAGTATGCCACCTCTAGATCCGGCTGCGGCGAGGAAAGGCCATTAGATGGCTGGGTCATCGACATGGAACCTATGTACATTGGTAGCCAAGGATTTGATGCCACAAACAAGACACTAATTTCATCCACCAACTACCTCAACTTAGAGATCAAAATTTTTTATGAGTTCATCCACTCGTTAGGTTCTAACAGTTCCTAGAAATGGTGTCAGTACTGCTATGCTCAATAATAGATATTAAAAAATCATTATAAACATAAATAATTATATACTTAATTAAATTTGAAAAACAGATTAAAGGTTTTTTACTTACAATATTGATCATTGATTGACTCACTACTAGATTGATGATGAGTCACCATAAAAGCTCATGTTGTGTGATAGGTCAACCTGATTGCTCCTCTAACAAAAAACACATGAATAATATTATATTGGTAAAATGCCTATAAACAAATATACAATTTTTAGAATAAACTTACCATCTCCCATGTAATATCAACATTTGTCGTCCTCCCATTGCACTCTTCCAGTTATGCATATTAAGCTCTAGGACAACAATATAATCAAGCTTGACCCATTTAGCGAGTGGGCCATTCTATTCCTCCTCTCCTATCTAACGAGGACGAGTAAGGGTCTGTCCATCTTGTCCCACTCTCCAGGCCTTCCCGAACATGTCATTCAGGTAATACTTTCCCACCTTTACAAAAGCGAGCCTCGTGGCCACCTCATGCTACAATGTGAAGGTGACATTCTCATGTGGTTGAGAGATGATATAAAACAATTTACAAAATTAAATAAATAATTTGAAAAAACATTGTATTAAAAGACTATTAAAAGTAACTTGCCAACCATTTTTCTCATTACATCTTTATTATGTCCTCTGGAATATGTGTAAATTACTTCCATGGGCCATGAAAGTGGGAACAAAATATTGTGCATAGTGCCCTAGTCCCTTGGTCCTTTAGGTTGAAGACCCTAAATTCAAACCGTATATTTCTAAGTCCAAAATTCAAAGGACATAAACGTTTAAAATTGAAAAGACACTAATTTAAAGAATCATTTGTACCCGTCCTCAGAGGTTAAAAACCACTTCCCAACATCGTCCTACAATGGAGAGTGTTATCGCGTGCACAACTCCTCTAACCATCCGGTGGCTTGGAGGGCTCTGCATTCTACTCTTGACCTACCCCCTGAATTACCTAATCCTTAAAGAAATCCTCAAAATCATCCTTAACGGAGTTTGAGGATGAAGAGTATATGTCGTCACCCCCTATTGGCTCTTGAGTTGGTGGTGGAACCCAACTAGGGTTTCATTGGCCATCTTGACCATCACAATTAAACCCCAGTTTAGAAAATTGGAAACATGAAATTTGACCTATAAAACGTAAAAAGGAAGAAGAAAAATAAGGTATATGCGCCACAAATCGGAAAGTTTGATAAGCCTTGAGATAACCATATGAATTGAACAATTTTTGATAATATTAGTTTGGTCTAAAGAAGAACCCTAGTAGAGAAAATTTTTACATTTTCTGAATAATATATATTCAATACTATCTATCTAAATCCCCAAATGCTTAATACAAAATTAGTTTATGACTTTGGCTCATTTAGATATAAATAAATAGAAAATAAAATCTCTATATCACAAGCAAAGCTTATTCACCCTAGTGGTTAATTTTGGTTTAAACTAAGATTGTGGCCCTGAGTTCAACTCTTAGCTACACATAATTTATTAATCATTTTACATGCCTTTTTATAAGAATAAAATAGAATAAAGACACTCTTAAAATTTAACTTTTAAAAGAAACCAAGTCTAGCAAATCTAGATATGCTTTTCTCTTATTCCAAGTGGGCTGGCTATGTTGAGCTTCTTCCTAGCTTGGGCTTAGGCCTTGGTTTAGGCTACCCCATAATATGACCTTTTTGGGACCTCGTCCCTTATCTCCATCCAGGGATTTATCCATGCATCGCTTTTCATTCCTGTTGGGCACATCATAAGATTTATTCCAAAAGAGGTATTGTTTCAACTTTCTCACATTGTACACGTTGAACCCTAATGAACCAACTTCCTTAACAATCTAGCTTGGCCTTGCATTGAGGGAAGGGTAGTGGTCAAAGTTGAACACTTTCTTTTCTTTGGAATGGAATATGAAATCCCTATGTCAATCCTTCTGAGGAGTTTTTTCTTACTTGAGCTTATCTTTTAGAGATGATGTGGGTGTTAGAGCTGTTATTAGCTTAGTGGCAGCAATATGCATTTCACGACCCACATATTTGCTGCTTTCTTCTTAAACTGTTCAAGAGTTTAGGGCGGTCCCTTTGCTAAGGACAAGGTGGAAGTTGACTTTGGTAGTAGGGCGTCAATGGTGATTTAGAGATAAATTGGTTCTAGTCAATCCTGGAATAATAGATGCCTCCTTGTAGAATTATATTAGAAAATCCTTTAAGGATTTTGCCTCACTTTGCTTCATTTGAGCCAAGGTATGGTATGTCATTGGCATATTCCTTGATATGATGAAATGATCACTAAAGATACCCACCATATCGGCCCAGGAGTCGATCAACCTCGTGGGTAGACCCTTAAATCAGTGAAGAGCATTTTAAGCAAGAGTCCTAGGGAACATTTTACACATGACATCGCCCTTCATTCCTAGAAACAACGATTCACTCGTGTAGGCATCTAAATGTTTAGTTGGATTAATCTTACTGATATACTTCCTAATATGCAACAGATGTGGAGTTTGAAGATGCTTAGGGATTGGGACCTCATGAGATATCGTGTAAACAAGATGTTAAACTTGTTTCCTTGAGATCATCAGAGGCTTGCAGGGTATGATACTAAAGTGAGTGATGCTCTGTCTAATATGTAGACTCTTGATAATCATCGTCACATGCCATAATTATAGAGTATTATGGAAATGTTGAAACACCGTGATGAGAGAGCGAAAGGTGTGGCTTAGCGAGCGAGGTTCTTGGTTGCACAACCATATTGTTCTCTACAGGTTAACCTTGTGCTTACCTTAGCTATTACACCTCTACTTGAAACTGCCAAATGATCTCATCGTTTGAGTCAAGCTATGGTACCACTCCAGGCTTTCTCGAGATTTGAGCAATTAACCCTGAAGTTTCCATGAATCCCAGGGTATAACCAATGTGTTTTGTTCTAGGTGTGTCACATCTTACACCTCACAATTTGAGGTGTGAGGTTTTAGATGTGTCAAATCCATATCAATGATTTGAAAGCGAGAGTAATTTTAGTTAGGCGTGTCATTGATCTATCTGGTATAGGGGGACAGATTTTCGGTATGGATATCAAATATTTATTTTTTTAAAATTTTATATTGGTCCAATGGGGATATGATATTATATCATTGAGTTTAGTGAGAATCTCAAGGTCTTAATGTCACTCTATCCAAAACAACACTGATATCTTGCGCTATTAGGGTAAAATAGGATGTCACCTGTAAAGACACTCAAACACTCAAGTCAGTACAAATACTTAATATCGGAGCTCAAGTGATGAATTGGTGAACATACCTCAAAATTATAGTAAATGAGTAATATTTATAGAGTTGGGTGGTGGTTATTTCCTGTGCAGCCTATGTCAACATCTTTTTCGTAATGTTTGGGCAAAACTGACATAGGCGTAAACATTCCCGACATCCTTGTAACCCGATATTGGATGTTGTTGATACCAATTTCAATATAGGGACGGTGTTGTATGGACCATCTCAATAGCAGATGTAGCTTCCCATGGTGCAGGTGCGGGTCTGCTCCCATGGACCGAAGCTGGTATCAAAGTGCATATACACACACCAAAGAAGGAATAAAATTAAAATGAAATTATATTTTATAAAACATATATATTATAAAATAAATTTGAACAATGCAAATAAATTCATATGTTATGAAAAATATTAATTAAATTACAAACTTTTATATTATTCATTCATAATTGTTAAGAAAATATAACTTCTCACAAAATATTATAACTTAATATGTTAGATTAGTGGGATGATGGGTTGGATCTTGATTAATGGACAAGAATGGTGGTGTCATAAATGTAATTGTGTTGAATATGACAAAAGAAAGAAGAAAAGGAAAATTGTTAAATAGTCTCCGTTTGAAACTCTAACGTGTACACAGATGGAGAAAAATAATAAAATTTAGAAACTTGACGAGCTGAACTACTAAAGGTTCACGTCATGGGATGAAATAATTTTAAAAAATAATGGCACTGAAAGTTGAATGTTTCATTGAAAAGAACTGTGGCAATGTGAATTGATGAAGTGTGGTGGGGGCTTGCATCTCAATTGAATTGGGTAGGGTTAGGTTGAAGAAAGCACATGCACCCAACCTTCTTTGGAATTCTAGGTTCTTTCCTTGTAAGATGGAAAGATATCCATGTCATAATTCATATATGTATTTCTTTAGGGTAAATTAATTTTTAGTGCTGTCAACGATCTTGTAGCTAAAATCATTGGCACTTACTCATTTAACCAAATGCGAACACTAGCCGGTTTTGTAAGTTGGAGCTCCACTATAATGGTGGTCAATGTATTTGCACCCTTGCTATCAAATCATTATTGTAACTAGTTTTAAAAGATTATTTAATTAAAGCACCATTATAGGCATAGCAGATGGTGACAAAAAAGCCCTTGTTCTTTTCATTGACTAATTGGAATTAATTGGCATCATGTTTTGTTCTTATATATAACTTTGAGTGAGAATTAGGTAACAATAGAATATATAACATCCTTCACCAGCATTAGCATTGGGATAAGGTTGAATGCTAATTGAATTGTAATTCCAACTCACTAATTTTTGTTTGCAATCTTGGTGGTTATAGATATTATAAGGCCCAGCCTTTGGTTTTAGGCTCCAATGCTTTTTCAGTTTGGTGTTAAAGATAAGATATGAAAGGGTTTATTGGATCAAATTTCTTGACCTTAGCCAGAAACACCAATAAGCTTCTAAATAGTACTACGTACAAATTATTGAAAAGTAAAGGTTATGGTTCACTTTCAATTGAAATGGACCCCTACCCATTTGTTCCCCAAAGCTTAAGAACCCCATGTTCTTCTTCTTTTGCCAAACTTTCCCTCTTCCTTTCAATCCATATCATATCCAATCTACTCTTGCCTAATGTGGTTTATTTTCATGTGGCCATTTTGACTATAGGATATAACAATATCGCATTCACTGAGAAATTATGCATAATTTCGGATTACCATAAGCTTGTGGTCAGGCTAATAGAGATTGCAACAATCTACTTTAATTATTGACACAATCGATATAAAATATTGTTTTTTAATTTTTTACACAAGCTATATTGATAATTAATATATTTTCTTTTACACTAGTTATTAAAATAATCAATATAAAATATTAATTTTTCAAAACGTTTTTATACATGTTATTTGAATAACATATGTAAATTTATACTGGCATTAACCAATGTAAAAACATTAAAATAATATAAATTACATATTTTATTTTCACATATTAAATAATTATGGACTAGTATGATGTTACTACACCTATGTAATAATTTCTCCTCTCCAGCTTAAACTAATAGTATTCACACACCTCTTTTCTATGTCTTTGGATTTTCTAAATGGTTTTAATATTAAATCCATGTTTTTATGTAAATTATCTAGCATCATCTCTACATGAAGTATAACTAATTAATTACTGTAATTAATTTAAGGGTATAAATTCCCTGTAGTTATATATATATATATATATATATATATATATATATATATAATTAGGAATATGTTTTGAATGAAAATGTTGTCTTGGGAATTGTTTTGTTGATGGATTCTTATAAAGAGAGCCATATTAGGGTTACGTTTGACTGCACAGCGTGGGCCATGTGCTGGGTAATGGTTCATGTCAAATACTAAACTTGTTCACGCCCCCTAGCAGAAACACAAAAAAATGTTTAGTATATCGTTTTTGGATGGGTCTAATTGATTGTCTTATTGGTAATTTCATTGCACATGGGGTGTTCAATCTCCCTGTTCTGCTGACAAAAAATTCCATAAATTAATGTAAATGCCCATATTAATCAATGACTTTTGCGGATCATCCAAGGTCATCATTGCAAAACTTGTTTACAAAGTATAATTAAGTTACACACATTTTGGTATATCACCACTTCACTCATCTAATCTGCTTTGTATTTATTCGGCAGCCACAATTAAAAGTATATTTATAATAATTACATCTTCTATCAATCAATTGAGTTTGACCCTAAACTAACTTATTGTGTAAAAATACATTATTTAATAATTAATTATAAATAAATAGTTATTATTATTAATATTTAGATATATGATGTAAATTTATTTTAAAATAATATAATTTGTTTAATAATAAAAATAATTCTAAAGTAAAATAAAAAGCTTCAACTGTTAACTATTTATAAGTTGTTCTCATAGCAAGGCATAATATCACAAGCATTACGATAGGACGCTAATATTCTAGCACTTACATTTTTTCTAGGTAAATTATGTATTGTGGTAATTTGTGTATAAAGTTTACCTCGGTTTAATCTTTTAATTTCAGTATATTCATTTTGCTTATTTAACTCTACCCTAACTTGTGAATTTATTCATTTAATTTTAGTTTACATATTGTCGTCATCTAACTCTATCCTAACATCTTCATCTGCTCCTCTATTTTTCTCCACCTTAACCTGTTAAGTAAAACTGATGAAGTATCGTTTGTCTGGACAAGTAATCATACAAATAAATGAAAAAAATTGAATCTTACTTAATAAATTAGAGAATCAAGATAAAGGACCCGTTTGTTTAAGCTTATTAAAAAAGTAATTATAAAAAAACGCTTCTTTTATAATTACTTTTTTAATAAGCAGATCAGAGTTGCTTCTTAAAATAAGCTAAAATTAGCTTATTTTTAGCTTTTACTTATTTTTGAAACTTTAAACAAACACGTCAAAATTTAAAATAAGTGTTTTTTTTAAAAAAAACACTTATCTCTTAAAATAAGTTTAAACAAACGAGCCCAAAATCCTTCACAAAAATCAGAAGACTATGATGGTGGAAAAGACCAAACTAAGACATTTAAATGATGTTTAATAACTAAAATAAATAGAACTAAAATTAAATAGCCAAATTGAGACACCCTTGTGCTTAAAGTTAGAGGACCAAAATACTTATCCCCTTTAATCTATACGGTATGAGGGATAGACTTCCGATATAGAAACTGAGCTTATATGTCTAATATCTCTTACACTGGTTCAGTAGGAATCCAATATTATATCCTTAAGTTTAGTGAGCATATCAAGGTTTTCCTATACTTCGTCCAACATACACCAGTATCTCAGGTTGTGGGGCGAAATACGATGTCACCATGATACTTCGGCGCTCAAGTCAATTCGATATTGATATTTGAACTTAAGCCTTAGGATTTGTTGAATGTATGTCATGCATAATAAATGAGTGATATTTATAGAAGTCGAGGGGTAATCAAATGCCTTGGTTCCTATGTTAATACTTTTTCATAAAGTTCGGGGAAAATTGACATTTCTGACGTAGCTACACGTGTTGACCGCTACGTCCTCAATGTGACCTTCAATCTCTATTTGATATCAACTCATTAGCGATACCGTTTATCATGGATTTTTCTTGGGAATGATGTTGTGGTTCACATATTGTTCCTGAATACCATGTGTAGCAATTGGTATAGGCCTACTAATACTGGCATCAGTATCAAGCTCATATCACCCCTCCTTTTTATCATTTATTTACATTGACCTACATTAGCTTTCAAAATTTTCCACTCTTACCTTTTCCAAAAGTAAAGAGAGAATTCAAATCCTCCCTATAATTATAAAGGTTTTGATATGTAATTGCTAGAGATATCATTTTACCATCTTTTATAGAAATTGTTGATAATGAGCAGGTTTTGTCAATTCGAGTAAAGAAAATCAGGTTAAAAACCTAAGATAATGATCTAGCCTAATTTTTAATGGGTTTAGTCTACATCAACTTTAGCAAAGGTGCTTATGAAGGTTCTTAATTGGAACTACAAAGGTGCTAAGGCACATGTGTTTGTTTGTTTATTGTTAAACATGAAACGTATGTATCTATTTGACTTTTTTATACTCCTCGTGATGCATGCACAGGGTTGTATTAGATGGTATCATGAGCAAGTTGGGAATGAAAGGTAAAGCATTGGTTGAGGCGGAAGGTCATGCAATGGGTATTTGGTGTGGCTAGGACTCTAATGTCTAGGATGTTTTGGTTTATAGTAGCTTTTTTAGGCCTTATACCTAAAAGTCTAAACGAGGGAAAAAAGGTCTTGGTTGCTATCAGCTATTTATGGAAGGCCTTAGTTGGCTAGGCATTAGGACCTCTGGGATGAGCTAAGAAGCGTGAGTGAGGAGGTTGATGTTCCTTTGGTTCTCCTTAGTGATTTTAATTTTATTTTGACTCGTTTTAAGAAGAAAAGAGGAGGTGGTAAGTTTAATCATTGAGGGATTACCGCATTCCAATCTTTTTTTACTAGTGTGATCTTATTGATATGGGATATGTTGTCAAGCCCTTCACTTGGAGGCATTGTGGTTTATTTGAGAGGTCGAATAGAGGACTTTGTAGCATGAATTAGAAGGTTTTGTTCTTAGAGGCTTGTATTGAACATCTTCCACACCTAAAATTTAATCATAATTCTTTGTGCCTTCATCTTTTTCTAAACATAATGGTTAACAGAATGTAGAGGCCTTTCAAGTTTTAGGAGGCTTGGTTAACCTACCATGGTTCCCCAAAGGTTATGAGGCAGAATTAGGAGTATATACATGGTTGGGATAAGGATATCTTGAAGCTCCAAACCAACCTGTAAGTTTGGAATTAAATTGTTTTTGGGGGATATCTTTATGGGGGAAAAGAGTTGATGGGAAGATTGCATGGTATTTCTTGGAAGTTTCATGAGGAAGGAATGCAGGATCACTTGGTTGGGTTATTGAGAAAGCTCTGGAAAGAATATGAGACACTTTATCAACAAGGACTCCTCTAGTTCCAAAAGTCTAGAGCCAATAAAATTTAGTATGGTAATCGTAATACATGATATTTTCATGGATCAACAATTGTGTGTAGGAGGCGAAATAAGATTGAAGCCCTGTAATCCGATAAAAGTGATTGGGTGAAGGAACTAAGAGACTTGGAAAGCTTAGCTCAGAACTTTTATACTAAGCTTTACACTGATCCAGGGGTGATGCTTCCTTCATTCTTTGTGGATGTTTTCCAGTTCTACAAGGTGCTCTTATTGATTGATTGAGATACATCCCAACTCATGAGGAGATCCAGTGATTAATGTTCATGATGGGCAAGTTCAAAACCCCAAGCGAAAATGATTTTCATGCAATCTTCTATTAGACCTAATGGGAGATTGTGGACAATGATTTATGTCATGTGATCCAAGATGTATTCAGGAACCCTTACAAGGTAAAATCCCTTAATTCTACTTTGATTGCTCTTGTTCCTAAGGTTGATATGGTTGTCGTGGTTAAACAATTGAGGCATATTTCTCTCTGTAATGTTACATATAAAGTGATTACCAAGATCTTGACTCATCGACTTAAGCAGTTAATGACTAAGCTTATAAGTTCTGGCAGTGTAGCTTTATATCTGGTAGGCAAGGGAGTGATAACATTATGATCACCTAGGAGGTAACCCATACTATAAGAAAAAAAAAGAGTGGTAAGGGCATGATGGTTATCAAGTTATATATAGAGAAAGCTTATAACTAGCTGAATTGGGCTTTTGCTAAAGAGACTTTGGTTGAGTTAGGGTTTCGAGACTCTTTTATATAATTTGTATGGTGGTACATCTCCTCAGCAAGGATAAGGGTCCTGTGGAATGGTGAGAAGTTACAAGAGTTTGAAACCAATGAAGGGTATTAGGCAAGCTAACGCAAAATTATTCTATCTTTTTATGCTATGTATGGAGTAGTTGCCCTATTTGATTAATGCAGTGGTTAAGGCTAAGGCTTAAAGGCCTATTCATTTGAACCAATGAGGCCCATTGTTATCCCACCTTACTTTTGTTGATGATCAGATTTTGTTTATTGATGCTCGTGTTGATCAAGCAAACAATTATCACTAGATGGTTACAGATAGGGGTGTTAATGGATTGAATTGATTTCAGAGCAAGAAATCATTCGATGTGACCATAAAATTACAATGTGATTTGGGTTGGATTGGTTGAAATAATTTTTCAAATCCAATATGATTTGATTCGATAAAATATAATTTGGATTGGATTTTTATTTTTATTTTTTATTTATTATTCAATTAGAAGGTAAAAAATAAATTTTATTTCATTAGTAATTGTGAGTGCTAATACAAAATGTGAAACTTAAATAGTAAAGAAAGAAATGAGACATAAAATTAAGTTTAAATTGAAGTTAAAAATAATAGACTTGTAAATACATTAAAATATTAAGATATACGTCTCATGAAAAATTTTAAAAAAAATAACTTCAAAAGTAAATTTGATAATGATTAAGTAATACAATGTTGTGAATATATAA
This sequence comes from Clitoria ternatea, assembly GCA_037962975.1. NCBI lineage: Eukaryota > Viridiplantae > Streptophyta > Magnoliopsida > Fabales > Fabaceae > Clitoria > Clitoria ternatea. The sequence continues at coordinate 294,776,872 of CM075669.1, forward strand.
TTATATAAATACGACTATGACAAGTTTATTTTATAAATAAAATTATATATATGTATAAGTTCGGTTTAGATTAGATTGGTTCTAAAACATAGATCTGAAATCCAATTCGATCCAATAAAAAAATTAGTTTTTGTGATTTCCAGTTAGCTCAGTTTTCAATTTTCAATTATTTTAGATCTCAAATTTTTTGGATCGATTTTGCGGTTTGCATTGAATTGTATCGGTTTATGAACACTCTTACTTGTAGTTGTTTAGGGATAGTTCTGAGCAAATGGTGAACCTAGATAAATCAAGGGTCTTCTTCTCTCAAAATGTGCATTGGGTTTGAGGGAATATATTAGTAATGGTCTTGGTATCCAAAAGACTAATAGCTTAGGGAAGTATCTTGGGGTTCCCCTCTTGCATGGAAGAGTTTCAACACAGTCTTTTAACTTTATTCTATAGGCTATGTAGAGGAGGTTGAGTAGTTAGAAATCAACAAATATCTCCTATTTAGGTAGGTTAATGTTAGTTAAATCTATTCTTTAGGTGGTGCCTATTTATTCTACGTGGTCTACTATCTACTTGTTGTAGTCTGTGATTAAATATATCAAACTTATAAGAGTTTCTTATGGGGACATGATAGAGGGGTGAGACACTTACACGCTGTTAGTTGGGTCAAAATCTGCCAATTGAAGGCCCGTGGGGGTCTTGGGCTTTGCCTTGCTAAAGGAATGAATCAGATATGTTTAATAAAAGGTAAGATGAAGATTAATTCAAGAAAGAAATACGTTACGGGCAAGGGTTTTAAGGTCAAAGTATGTTGTTAGAAATTGATCCGGTCTCGATACCGGTACATGGGAAATGCTGTAATTTCATCCGTTCTCATTATACTACCGGCATTCTCAGATGCCCTTCAACACCGGATTGTCCAGGCCAGCACCTTGTACACCTGACAAAAGGTACAAGGTACAGTTGTAGGGGACGTTTGCGGGAGACGCGGCTCCTCCAGCGTCGTGCGTCAGAATTGTTTATACAATGTACTATTTGTCCCTTCCCCAACCTGACCCTTCATTCTCCATGCACGCTTATAAGTAGCCATTTCTCATACACTGGTACGTTAGCTACATTCCCTAACTTAAGCTTTCAGAACTTGAATTCTCATTTTGGTTTTACTGACTTGAGTGTCGGAGAATCTTCGCAGGTGACACCACCTTTCGCCTCCCCCTTCAACGCGAAAGCTTGGTGTGAAGGATCTCCAAGACTTCAAGACCGGTATCTCCCACTGAGATATCGGATGATAATATTGGATACCCACTGTACCGGTGTATAACCACTCTTTATAGTTGACTCTCGTGGTTGGTCCTACACCGGATCTTTAACCCCGGATTAGACCAGTTCAGGAATAAACAGGTACAAAATTAACATTTTGTAACAAACTTATCCTCTAAAATATACCTTTAGTGGAGTTAATTAACGTTTTAAATTTAATATAGCTAATTTTGTTCAATAAAATAAGAAAATAAAAGTGTCTTGCAATGTTTTTTAAAAACATGTATCATACGGTAAGCTTACTAAATGAAGGAAGCAGTCCCCGTTTGGGCTAACCCGTTGCGTCACTGGCCGGCCTGGATCCGTTGCATTGGGCTGTTGCACCTTTGTCCACTGACAATCTCTGTCTCTTAACACAAACCACACATTTCATCAATGAAACAACCAAATGTTAAGTGTACATTATTAATACTGATGTCTTTTTTAGTATCTGAGCAGAGAAATATGAAAAGTAAAATTAAATAAATGGAAGACATAACTGACTGGGAGAAAAAGAAGAAAGAAATCAAGAGTAAAAATTAATATTAAATAATATTTGATGTGGTCAGTGTATATTATTGATAAAATAATGCATAGCAAAACAATAAAATGTAAATGGTCACATTCATTTTTAGAATGAAATATGATACGATACGCATCCTTTACACAACATTTTCTTCGGCTAGTGATTTTTTTACTTATACTTCTGGCCTTCTAATTGTAGCATTTTCATGATTTTGGCCTATAAGCTTCAATAGCACGATTATACTTCCTTAATTTTAAAATTGTTTGATTGTATGTATTAGTTTTTGTCAGACTTTTAATCAAATTATGATTCGTTTCTTAGTAAATAAAGATTCATTGTAAAGTCATAAAGTAAAGTCATAAAGGTAAAAAAAATAATATCATATATCACACATAAATGATTAAACTTAAACATGTTTATTCGAAAATCATAAACCTTACAGCAAACACCATAATACGGCTAGAATCGAAAAGACAACATAACCCTACTACTATTTTTTATTTTAGTTTATATGATTTTTTTTTTTATAATTTGGGCTCTTTTTTTATGAGTTTCAAGTTTTGTGATATTTTTTTGAATTATTATGGTTAAGTATTTGAGCTGATATATGTTAAAGTTTTAGCAGAACACAAACTCAATATACTTAAGAAGTGACGATAATTTTATAACATAAAAGTAACTTAACCTAAAATATCTTAGTTTTCACAACATTATAAAAGTTTTAGCATCTTGTATTTTTCCCCAACGGGTAAAAATCTGGGAAGAACCTCATATTTAAATTGGATAGAGTCTAATACCAATTTATATATTTAAGTCACTTCCAAGAATTAAGAATTACGTTAATAGAATAAAGTTTGAAACAGTAGTTCAAGTAGGAGTTGCAACAGTATCTAAAATCTCTAGACCATCAATATTCTCTATGTGCATTGACCAGCTAATGCAGCAGAAATCTTCTTTTTTGTTCCTCATCACCATCATCTATGCTTAAATATCCCACTAGTTGTGACTGACAAGACCCCATTTATATATCAACGTCAATTTTTGTATAGTTTCTTTTCTTCCTTTGAAACTTGGCCTTACATTACAAGTGGACAAGATCTATAGCAGAACATATTTCATGGTTTACGGGGGATGTATATATTTGTCGGCAACGCCAGAGTTTCTGGAAACTCTACTTTTATTGTATCCTCTCATACATGCACAAAACATAAACAAATTCACCACCCAATTAACCATAACTACTCTAAAAATAATATAGTACAATTTATAAGGAAGTATTTTTTTAATATTTACCTTAGCATGCTGAATCACTTGATTCACTACTATTAAGAATATGAAGCCAACTACATCATGTTTGCATAAACCATTGTATATGTGACAACTATTTATGCTTTTAAATATGGAGAATTTTCAATATCAATGAATCACCTGTGCCTTATTCAATGCCAAGTCATTATTGAATCTGAAATTGGGCATGCATGGTTCATGGGTGTCAAAGAATCGCTTTTAAATGCATACAATTAATTTGTCTAGGACAAAACCCAAGAATCACATCAACAGAATTCACAAAGAATTTCCAAATCAATTCAAAGACGACACATCACTGCACTTAATAATATAATATTATTTACCACTTATAACAAAAATAAATGAGATGTGTCAGTTGCAATTATAAGGCTACTTGTATAGTACATAATATCAATCATCATCGTTTATTTTCGTAATCTCCTTTTCATTCTAGTTTTCTTTGTTAAAATCAATTATAGTGTGACTATCTTATAGGAGATTATGTGAAACCATTTTGCGCAGCTGACATTTTACTGACAATACATGTAGGACACATCGGAGTCCAACAGGGGATCATAGCTTAATAATAAGATGTTATAGCTTAATGATTTGGTCAATTATCTTACAGAGTTGTTTAGTGATCATCAAATTGTACCTAATAGCTATGAAATTATAGCTCTTAAAAAGCTAGTTTTTTATTACAAAATTACCTGAACCTTTAGTTTAGAAAAACTAGCTACCAGGTAATACACTCCTAATTTCACCTTCACCTGCTTAAAAAATGAGGAAAAAAAAAGGTGTAAGAAAACTTTTCATTGTTTACAAGAAATTGTATTATATGGTTAGAATATTTTTGGCCCTAGACAATTTTTTAAAAATAATGGTGAGAAAAATGTGAGGAAATTATTGTTGAATGATGAATATGTATTTTAATAACTTTTTTCTCATTGCTTTTTATTCATTGCATTGTTTTTTATTAGTAATAATAACAAATTGTTAATAATAAAAAATAATAAAAAATAGTAATAATAATGAAATAATAATTATAATAATACAAATAATGGTGATATATTGGGATTATTATTTTTTTTTTTGCTTAAATATGCCCTTTATAATAGAAAGAGTACATTGATAATTTCAACATTTTTTCCTCATACTTCTCTAACAAACTAAATATTAAAGAAAAATAATCTTATGATTTTTCTATCACTTTCTAATCAACCAAACAACACTTTCATACTTTTCACACTACTTCCTTTTTCACACGTTTCTTTTCTCATACTTTTCCCAGCAACCAAACATACATTAACATTTTCAACAAATCACAAATATTGCCAAATAATTATTTAATTAACTAATTGATAATAAAAAGTATAAATAAATAAATATCTAACTAATTTTATTAAATAAAAAATTGGAACAAAAGGGTCTATTGCGCCCGTTGACTTTAATGAGTTTACTAAGTTTAACCCTTCTTCTAAATTTAATGTGCGTTTTGTATTTGATGACTAACAGACCGAAACTTATTTCTACACTTGGATCTTGACTATCCTAAACAAATTGTGTTACTGTCAACAAAAATAATAATAATTCTAGCTAAAATTCATAATAACTTCCATTAAAAATTTATTTTTTGGATAGAAGTTTTTATATATACATATATCCCTTTACTCAAATTCAGAATTGGAGTGTTTTAGGTAGGGTTGAGTAACGAATCAAATTTACTTATTTAACCTGATCATTCAAACCAAAAACTAAGCTGGATTGGATTTTTCTGGTAATCAAATTACAATTGATCCAATCCAATCAAAAACTAATTGTAATTGGATCAGATATCAAATTGCAAGTTAGTAAATCTGAGAGCTTGATTACCACACAGTCTAATTATATTATTATTATTATATGTTTTTTCCGCACGAACCTAACCTAACTAAGAGATCGTAAGTTTACACGGAAGGGAAATGGAAGTCACTTATTCTAAAAGCTAACCTAATAACATTTCTTTCAAGACTTCAGTTTGTACTCTGTAATATTGATTAATCATGAATTTGTAATGGTTAATCATGGATTTAAGTTTTCAGTTTAAATATTTGACATTGGTTTTAGCAATTGTGATTTTAAATTTTTTGTATTTCTATTTTTTAAAAATTGTAGCAAGTTCATTAATTAGATATCCAATCATCTAATCCAAACTAAGCAGACTTAGATCGGTTGGATTTCAAAAACAAAATTTACACAAATTTGATCTAACCCAATTCAATTATCTTTGATCAGATCAGATTTTTTATGCCAAAATTGGACTTAACCCGATACTCGCCCAACCCTAGTTTTATGTCGACAGGTTAAAGCTACCTTTTACTTATGTTGTTAGTGCTTGTTTGATTCTAAATTGGGGTTACCCAACTGATGTTAATCATAAATAAATTTTTTATTCGTTGGTCAAACAAAGTTAAAAGGTATCCCAAACCACTAAAAGAATATGATATAGCATGAGAGCATGACATGTGACATATCCCACACTACAATTGAGATGTCAAAAGGCGTGTATAATTAGTCATGGGCGTGAGATAAGCCTCCGACGCCCCTTTTCAGATTTTAAATTGGAGTACATGTCACACCATTTTGAATATGCCTTATATGATTTTCTTATTTAGACATTGAAAAATCCTAGTCTAGGAAGAGGTGTTGGACATATCTGACGCCATTTTAGAGCTTCCTTACACATAATAGCCCCTTCTCTCCCTATTTCTTCACTCAAATCCTTTAAAGATCTCAAAAATTCTTTTGTGTGGTTCTTTGCATAAATGAGACCATTCCATTCCCTATTGATGTTGTTCTTGTTGTGTTCATGACATAGAAATGAATCATTTTAATCAGAATAACATTTGAAATAATTCAAAGGTTAATAACCTATTGAGTTCATTTACTTTTATATTTTAAAGTTCTTTAGATTAGACTTTGGTTTATCATGTTTTATAAAGAAATATTTGAACCCTAGGATACATGGCATGTTTTAAACTTATATACTATAGTATATTATGTACATTAGGTAAGATAGAAATTTTCATTTATTTGCTAAGAATTATAAAATATTAAATTTTTAACTATAAATTACAAAATAAAAACCTTAGAAACTTACAAATTAAACATGTACTCAATTATTACATAATTAATTTAGATTTGTTAATAATAAAATTTCTAATTTTTTAATTTTTAATTATAAATTAAAAATAAATAAATTATAAATTTGTAGTTAGAGTTTAGGGTTTATTTAAAAATTAAAAATTTTATAATTTTAAATTTTAAAAATAAAAAATAGAAACTTACAAATTAAATAAGTACTTGAGTATTAAATAATTAATTTAGGCTTGTTAATTATAAAAATTTTAATTTCTATTTAAAAATTATAAAACAAATAAATTGTAAATTCCTAATTAGAGTTAAGGGTTTCATAAAAAATTAATTATGAATTATAAAATAAAAAATTAGAAATTTACAAATTAAATATGTACTTGAGATAAATTATAGGTTTCAAATTATAGTTAGGGTTTAATAAATAATTAAAAAAATTAATTATGAATTACACAAATTTAAAAAATTAGAAACTTACAAATTAAATATTTACTCAAGTGTTACATAATTCATTTAGGTTTGTAAATCATAAATTTTTAAATTTCTATTAAAAATTACAAAATAAATAAATTATAAATTTTGAATTAGAGTTTAGAGGTGTGCAATTTTAAATAGTACATGTGTTGTCACTTAATATGTGTTGGTAATGCAAATTTTGGTATGGATCGTTTATAGATGTATGGTAGAGTGTGTACACATAAGAGAGGTTTAAAAAGTCAGTTGATTAGAGGGGTTAAAGAGTTTATTGCTATTTAGATGATGGTATAAAGTGTCCCTGTGTGAGACGTAGGTGTTGTAAGATTTTGAGTAAAAGTAGGGTAACATTTCACTTATACAAGTTTAGTTTCAAACCGAATTATTGGATTTGGACCCACTGTGGTGAGGTGATATTTAGGAAGAACTGTCATATTCAAAGTTACAGACAACTTTGACCTGTTTAATTTCAATGTTGGGAGGAGGACGTTGATGGAGCTTTAGACATCGATTTTGTCTCAATTGAGAGCTCTAGCTTAGATAGTGATAAGGGTTAGGAGCAGTGGTAGGGTTACCTCCAATAGTAGGATGGGGTTGTTGGGGATTTAGGTAGTCACACCCCTTGGATGTTGAGAGTCTAGCTTCAAAGTAGACCTTTTCTATACGCATCTAGGAAGATTATTCTTACACCTATAAGGGATAAGTATTTTAAATTTAATTTTTAGTATGTTTTTACTTTTGAGATTAACAACTATTTATTTTGAAGTAGTTTTTTCAAACCAAAGAACGGAGGTACTACCAAGCTGTGAAAGGTCATTCAACTGTGCTTTGAATAAACCATGGAAGGACTCGATGTCTATTCCTAAGGACAATATTGAATTATGGTGGAGGAAGTGGTTGGTACTTTTATTTGTCATTTGTCAATGTATATAATGTTTTATATATTGTCTTTCAACTCCATTGTCAAGGGCCTTAACAACAACTGACCCTCCAAGATCCCCCACCTCATATCCAGTAGCGCTCCTGAGGAACTCACCGTCGCTTTCGACATGGACAATGATTGAGTTTGTTAGTTTTTTATTTATTTTTATTTTACTTAAATACTTTTTATATGTATTTTTGTTATTTCTTTCTATTTAGTGTATTAATTTTATTTATATTATTCTTATGTGTTAATGATAACTAATAATAATTAAAATAATAATTAATAATTCTAATAGTAAATATTAAATAATAATAATAATAAATAATTATTATAATAATTAGGCTTGGAAAATGACATGGGACATTATATTTTACATCATACTTAGGTGAGAGTCACTTCGAAGCTAATTAACACGAAAGGAATTTGTATGGAATGACGCATCCCATGCGTAAGGGCTGAGACATCGGTTTTTTGCCCTTGTTCTCACGCCTCACACCCAATTTATTGTAGTAAACGACATACAAGTTCAACATGGACCATTAAATAATGTTGTACATCAAACTTCCTTTGCATAATCGAGTTATTAAACAGACTTTAGTGTTTGCTTAATATTTAGTTACATAAACTAAGTTTAATTGACTGAGTCATTCAATAATAAATATAAATTTAGTATACTATTCGAGAGATCTTCAAACTTCATTTGATACACAAATCAAAAATTTATTTCTTACGTACCACAGTTAGAAAATGCAGCTTCGCACAGCTTATGATGCTAATTCCTAAAAAAAGGTTACCCATGCTTCTCCTTTCATTTTTTTATAAGACCTTTTAACTAGCTTTTTTTTAATATGATACTTAATTTTAATATACGTATATATATTTCTAAGTTGCGTGTATATAAGCTTATACATGTTTTTATTATTATGATCAACTTAGTAATTGAAGTTTGAGTTGTTTGCATGAAGTTTTAAGTTTAAATAAAGTGTTTTCATTGTAAAAAAAATCACGTTTGTTATTAACATGATTATGAACATGTAATGTGTTTTGAACAAGTTTTTGATGTATCATATTTGACATTTTCTTTAACTTTTTAAAAATATTTTACTTCTAGTTATGTTTTAGGCTAAAATATATATGAATTTAATCTTTTATGATCTAGGAAATTAAGATCAATCCTCTAACAAATTTATTTTAATATTTAGTCTTTAAAAAAATTTAGTTAGTTTGAAACTCCTATCATTACCTTATTCTTATTCTGTGAAATGATGATGTAGATTTACATAACTCTATCTAAATTACATATATTAAAATGTAAATGAGTGATTGTTGCTTGTGTTAATAAATTAATTTGGTAAAATTAATTAACTAATTTTATAGGGTAATTTTATATTTTAGCCAAAAATAAACATTACCTAAACCTTATTCATCACTTGTCTTTATCCTTTTTCCTTCCCTTCTCCCACCCCTTCTTTATTTCTGTTCCCCCTATTATTTCTTATTCTCACTCTCATACTTAAAGTCTAGAGAGAGATCAAGAAGAAGGAATTAAAGGAATTTTTATTTTTGTTTTGGTTTTTTATTTTGCTTTTGATTTTATGGGTAATGTGAAAGAACCCTTGCTTGCTAGGTGTTTGAATAAATGTCTCAATGATTAAATGTGAATTAAGGATTCATTCTTAGCCAGATTGTGGTAAGGTTTGTGATTTTGAAATCTCATTTTGTGTACTTTGTGATTTTGGGGTTCTTCAATCACTCTATGTGCCAATTAATTAATTGATTTTATCTTAAAGAGTGTATTTATGCTAAACATAACTTAATTGTTCTGTAAATTGTTGTGTTGATGGGTTTGACAATGAAAGGTAATGTAATAAAGAATTAAGTTTGTGTTTGAAATGTTGTTGATAAAGGCATTTCACCCATAAGTATGTATTTAATATGTTCTCATGACTCTTGTCCTCATCACCTTGCCTTGGCTTTCTCCACCTTCATGTCATATGATCCCACACATGTGTCCCTTATTAAATAATTGCTTAAAATTCTCAAGAAACATAAAACCAATTCCTTTCTTTGTTTGTCTTCTTTATCTGAGCAAAACACGAACATTGCTTCCATATTTATGTTGCTACCTCTTTTATAAAACAATTAACGATTCCCGAAGTAACGTCTAAACCCAATAATTCAAGGAAAAGCTAAACGACCCTGGAATAAGTAAATACCATTTGAAAATGGATAGAGATAAAAGACATAATATAGGAAAAATAAAATAAATAATTACTAAATGCAAAATTGGGTTTATAAAGACATTATTTGAAATAGGGTGGTTTTTTTCTTTATTTATTCTTTTTTATTCATTTAATTTCTATTTTGAAAATAGAATTCAATATTTGGTAGATGGCGATAAAAAGGCATTTTTCAATAATTTCGTTCCTACCATTGATAATGAACCTAATTACAATGTCAGCATTTAGCATCGGTAACTACACATTCGGTAATGATGTACTTAATGTCCACGGTTAATCATTTAAACCACAAACAATAATGTAATTTTCTTATATAATAATTTCATATATTGATTATCTTTATATACATATTTCAGTAACGTTACATATACAATAAACAAATTATTAGTACTTAAAACATCATAGGTATTAAGAAATTTATTGCTTAATACATTAAGATATTAAAGTATCTAATACTTTGATACAATACACAAGAGTTACAATGGCTGATTGTTGAATCACAAGAAATGTCAAATGCTTGCATGCAATTCTTTCAGTAGATTTCTAGAAGCTTCGAGCAACATACAAACTCAACTCTTCATTCACCTAAATATAGTGGAAAAAATAATATAAAATAAAACAAGAAAAGAAAATTTCATCAATCACAATAATAACAAGGTAAACTTAAACTAAATAGTTTCTATTTATTCTTAAGTTTCAGTAGTTCACAAAATTACTCTTGCTCCAAGTTATACCTAATTTTGAAGTTTTTTATGTTGATTTTGTTAGGACTTTTCATAATATTTCTATATGAAACAACGATCAAAATGACAACTATTTTACATATACTAGTTTCTTATGAATTTGTTCGAACACGTTGCAAAATTCTCAGCTTCATCTGCATCCACCTGTTGGAACATTACAACAATTGAGCTGGGTTTCATTCTTAGTCTTTTAGACAACTTATAGCAGAGATACCATGACAACCCCATTCTATCTTCTTCTTTAGTCACTAAACTCTCTCTGCAAAGCTTGTAATAATTTGTGTTTAAACTATCCCTCAAACAGGTTTATAAAAAAGAGAAAATGCTAAAAAAAGTGTTCATGCATAGAAATATTAATATGAAAGCTGCTCTCGTATCATCACCAGAGGCCATTTCCCATTTTGTAACGGTTCTCCTATAATCACTGAAAAGCCATTTCCCATTCTGTAATGTTACTCTTCTATAGTACTTAAAACCTTTATTGGACTTATGAAATTTAGTGATATGTTTTGGAAGCATATATACCCTAGTGGTACTCACTCATAAATCCCAAGTTTTGTCATATTATAGCACCAATTAGTAAGTATAATGCATTGCTTAAGTTAATGAAAATTGGACCAAATTCTGGTACCCTTATACGCGGTTTTGTCATATTATTGCACTAAGAAAAAGGAACTATCAAGTTTTATTTTTGTTAGTATCGGTTTCTATTATTCATTATTACACTAAGAAAAAGGAACTACTTTAGGTCTTATTCATATTGGATTATGGTTGTTCTAATTATTTAATAAGTAAAAATTGAGAGATTATATTATTCCTTCAAGTTACTTCATTTAACATAGAAATACCATTACCTGTAAATTAATGTAGAAGAATAAGCCATTTCCTATAAGAGTCACTTGCAGGGGAAATATTGGCATTACTGTAAGCCAACAACAGATGAGACGAAGAAATGGGGACCAACAATAAAGGTTGAGGCATAGACTAGATGGACTAATGTTGTTTGTGGCTACGAATTAGAGACAAGGAGTGGGTCAAAGATAATGACACAATTTTTTGTTCATGTAACAAGTAGAACATGGCAAAAGGGGAATAACCTACCTACATACACACAACACCAAAACCAATCGTCAAACTTGTTAACAGAAAAAAAGAGTAGGAAATGGAAATTAATGTAGAACCAAATATTGTTGAGCAAACATTACAACAAACAAATGAAATAAAGTATATGTAACTATGTCATCCCGCAAGAAAATGAACCGGAAAAGTAAATAGAAAGAAGAAAAGGAATTCCATAGAAAACCTAGTTGGTTCAGGTATTTCTCTAACAAATAATGTACAACAAAATACTTTCTAAACTTACACTAAGTTTTTAAGATAGTACAACTCAAGGAGAAATGGTAAATAATGAAAATTTTTCCTTAAAAATGTTAAATTTGTTAGTTTCTGGGAGAAGTATCAATAGAGGGTTCAAACCCTCAATCTTTTTCCATTTCTTCCCTCATCACACTTTCTCCCTTAAAAGGGATTTGTCCTCAAATCCAAGCTTTTCCTTTAAAACTCCCAAGAAAAATTTATCATCCCTATAAAACAAAGGAGAAGAATGAGTCCACATTATGAGAAAGGACAAATGAACAAAACAAAGATAAAGAATTTATTTATGTAATGAAAAGGTCAACCAGGATCAAAGACTAACCTTCCTTTGACAAAAGCAAAAATATCATCAAAGAATCCAATAAGATGGTCCCACAAGAATGCACATGTAAAACTATGGGGAATACCAAGAAGCCTAAGTATGATCTTATTTATGGAATGCATAATGGATGTATATAAGATATGGATGCATGAACATGTAATGTAATAGTAAACATGGGCATATCATGAGTAATCAATGAATGTGATGCCTTAATGGGGTCATAATGTGTGATGACATTTAAACTAGGCACTATGGTGGTCATGACATGTAATGATACAACAAACTCCCTATATAACCCCTCATGCAAATAGATTATATCAACATGGTCAAAGTTATAATATGGTCCTATATTAATCCTAATGGTGATGATATGAGATGGAAAAAAATGCAACCCTATGAAAGTCTTTGACTCAAGCAAAATAACAAAAGACATGACTCTTAGGAAGGTCAACTCAAAGGAGTATAAACACATCTTTATCCTATAAGACCCTGTAGTAACTATGTATATCTTACAAGTAATCTTAAGAAAACTATACAAACTCAATGTGCAATATATCTCATAGTTAATATGAGAAGTTGGAAAAACTTCTTCTAAAGGGTTTGACACTCCTTGGGGCAAAGAAGAGGTGTCCATGAAGCACATAAAGATGCTTGAAGTGTACTTGCAATAATATTTGTATAACGGTTGGTGAAGGAGCAAGGCTTTCTTCACATTATACTTTAAGGAAAACAAAGTATAATGCCCTTTGGAGTCATCAAGGTTTGGCTTGAGAGGTGGAAGGCCAACCTTCTCATCCATTTTCAACTTCATTTGAAGTTGATCCTCTATAACTTGTTTAGGAGTTTAAGGATGAAACACAAACTTTTTATTTTTCATGTACAAAGGTGAGGGTGTTGGTGATCCCTATGGGTGACCTTTTTGTCAAATTGTCAAGATCTCCTAAGCATAACATGAGTTTTGTAACACCCCTATTTTTATTTTTATATTAAAATTTTGAAGGAATTAAATTATGGTACTTTAGAACTTTTTAACCTACGTATTATTTATGATTTTTTGGAATTTTTTGGAATTTTGGAATTTTTTTAATAAAATAATATTTTTTAAATAATTTTAAATTCATATAAGTGACTTAAATTTAAAATATTTATAAGAAAGTGAATTTAAATTATAAGAAAATTTTCTAAAATCTGTTTCAAGTAGACTTATCTAAAAATTATCGGTTTGAGAAAAATCTTGATTTTTTCCAATCGTTAAAAAATTGGAAACGTATCAATAAATTTTTATTAACAGAAAATTTTAGATTTTTAAAATTTCAGCTTTATATTACTTATTATAAAATTAGTGAGGACTGATATAATATCGCTAAATTTCAAAAAGAACTCATTTTGAATATTTAAAATATACCGAGTGAAAGGTTACTATTTGGCTTAATAATTCTGCCGACAGTTACTATGCAAAACACTGTGCATGTACGAAATTTTCAAAGAATGCATAGTAACCTGGAATAAAAAATTCAAAAATGCATAGTACTTTTATATTAAAATAATGGAATGCATAGTAAATTTTTTTCCTATAAATACCGAAGGATTTCTTCTTTAGAATTCACAATTTCAGATTAAGTTTTCTTAATACAGTAGTGCTAGTGAGATAGTGGTGGAAGTGAGAGAGAGAAGAAAAGTTTTTGGAGAGAAGGTTCTGCCAAAATCTTAAGGTAAGAATACTTCTCTTTTATATTTTTTAGGGTTATTTTTATATCGTTTTTAGAAATCTGTTATTATACTAGAAATAATATTATTTTAAGTTACTATTCTGCATAGTAAAATACTATTTCAACAGTAAATTACTATTTCAATAGTAAATTACTATTCAAATAGTAAATTACTATTTACTGTTACTATTTACTGTTACTATTCACGATTTACTATTTACTGTTACTATTCACGTTTTACTATTTACCGTTACTATTCATGTTTTACTATTTACTATTACTATTCACGATTTACTATTCACTATTCACTATTCACTATTTAAAATTTACCATTTCTGTTTTAAGTAGTAATCTTAATATTCGTCTTATGCTTATACTGAAATAAGATTGATATTAATATTTCTAGAAATCGGAGGCGCAAAGCAAATCTCTTTTTGGTAACGACTCAAGGTAAGAGGGAGTGAGATAAGAAGTATAATATGAAAAGACATAAGAATAATGGGAGGAGTCCCTTACTCCTTTTAAATTTAATAATATTATTATTTTAAAATATTAACTTTTTAACTTAACATTTTTAATAAATTTTAAATTAAATATCCGGTTTAACTAACTCTAACATACCTATGCAAGGACTTGGACCATTATGACCCATATGGACTGTACTATACCTATGCAAGGATTTGGACCATTATGACCCATATGGACTGAACAATACCTATTAAGGACTGGATTATATGGACTTACATATACCTATGCGAGGAATTGACCAAAAGGACTTAAATTAACTATATTAATAATCATTAAATTATGATATGTATTAATGATATTTAATTTAATTGATTTGATTATGATTGATTATATTTGTGATTGATGATGTTTAACTGTGATTGATTATATCTGATTGTTGATATTGTAATGTGGAGTTTGAGCATATAGCGAGCATGACGAAAAGCTAATACTCAGTAAGAATTTCTTACCTTATTCTTTAAATTTTTATTATTTTTCTTTTATTTCTTTTTAGAAATTATTTTTATAAAACATTAGTATTTATCTTAGACAGTAGACATTTTATGAAAATTAGTTTATATCTTTAATTAAAATTTTTCAAAAGAAAATTAGTTTATTTTTCCAACTTAATAAATAAAGAATATTTGAAAATAATTGAGATTTTTAAATTTGATTTTATTAAGATTTAATTTGAGAAAGATTATGTAAAGTTTTATATGAGAAAGTTTTTGAGATATTTAAGGCTTAGAAACTCAAATTTCAGTGAGATTCGAAAACTGTACCAAATTTATTTCTGTGGGACAGAAATTCAGAGAATTGAGAAAATGTACAGTTTATTGAAATGATATTGTAAACCTTTAAGGGATTTAATAATTGAGTTTCTAAAAGCCTTAACCAACTAAATATGCGAGTAGTTCATGCATCATGAATCATTAAAGTGAAATAAAATGATATTGTCTGGGGACGGATTATAGAAACCGAGGATACATTAGAGGAGGCTTAATTATGAGCCTTGGGATGAGAGGGTGTGAAAAGGTGCTTCAGGGGACCTGGGGTAGCTCCCTAGTGTCGGGTACTTTCACAATAAAAACTTTCTCAATCTGACTAGTCTCTAAGTGTTTCCATACCAGTTGAGCTGTTCATATTATTATTATCCAGACTTATGGAACAGTGTAAACTCCTGGTTGGCCCAGTGCAAATTAAAATTTAAGGGCCCACATTTATAAGTAAGTTGTGATGAAGATATTGCATAACATTCATGCATTCATAATTGATTGTGTATGTGATTGTGATTGATATTATTAAGTATTGGTTTGTGAAAACCCTTTGTTGCTTATGTCTTATTCGGTAATATTATATTCTGTTTCTCACTCCTTTCTCCGTGTTTTTGTTTCATATATTCTAAATTGATGGTTCAGAGGAAAGGATCGAAGAATATCAGCAGTAACTATATCATGTTCTAGAAAGGGAGCTCGGTATGAATACCGTGGTCCAATGAATAAATAATGTTAATAAGTAACTGCTTCTGGGCCATGGAGTTTCCTCTCTTTCTTATAATGTTTAATGTTTATTTTCTTCGGATGAATGTACAAATACTTTATAAAGTTTTAATAATATTTATGAGGTATTTCAGAAATAATGTATATAATATATTCCGATAGTTTCTTTTTAACAATCATATCTTAAGTAAAAAAAAATTATGAATTTTTCTAGAATTTATTAAGATGTAACAGAGGGTGTTACAAGTTTCTTCCATAGGCACTACATCACACCAAACTTTATCTTAGTAGGTTCCTATAAAAAAAGAAAAGCAACACTTGTTTGTTCATAAGCATCTCACCTCAATTTGTGGACTAGCCTTTGACTAACCACATTAGCACAATTCCCACTATCCACAATAAGAGAACATAGTTTTTCATTTATATAACATCTTGTATAAAAGAAGTTCTTACTTTATGTAGTGTCATCCTCCTTAACATGACTATCTAGTTTTTTAATCATATATAGCTCATCTTCATATCCTAAAACATGTTCATTATCATAATACTCACTTCTTGAGCCCTTACTAGAGTGGGATGGGGAAGAATCCTCTTGACTAGAATAGTGGTCTTTCCCCCTTAAAATCATAATTTTCTTGGTGAGGCATTAGAGTAATGTGACCTCTTCCCAAACATTTAAAATATTTGATGGAGCTTGTTCTAGAAGAAGATGATTTGGAGGTAGAGTTATCAAACTTAAAGGGTTTAAAATAGTGATCATATTTATGTATCTCACTTTCTATTCTTGGAGAGGAAATGCCCACTTCCTTCTTCTTATCTATTTTCTAATATTTTTCCTCATGGGAGTCTTCCTTGCCTTTCTACTTGGAACTAAAAGGTTTGTAGCCCCTTTTGTAATAAGAGTCTCCCTTATTTATTTGTGAAACATCCTTATATTTAAAATTAAATTCAAAAAAATCCAAATAAATTTTTCGCAAATAATTTAAATTTCAAAACAGGATTTGGATTAAATAATAACACTATCATTATTATATCAACCGGCTCATTTAAGTATACAAATAAATATAATAACTCAGTATACACAGGAGCCGGCCAAGGCTACTACAAAATAACTATGTGCATCATGTACTATACATATATATACATAATGCTCCCTGCAGACTGAGTGACTTCATATGTCATCGCTGCCTCCTATATCCACTGTAAAAATAACAATAATAAGGGTGAGCATAAACATGTCAAATGATAGTTATTGAATCGGATTAAATGTCCAATTCATAACTATATATATAAATCATAACCAGATCACACAATCTCATCATATATCATTCATTCTCATAACATCATGTTATTCTCAATAACATATATATCAATGAATTCATATGCTCAATCAAATGGATCCATTATTAAGTCTTTTAATTTGTGTTGCAACACTGGCTCTCAGCCATAACTCAGCTCTCAGCTGATCCGGCCGTTTTACTGGTACCAAACCGTTTGCCCTCTCACGTGACACAATCACTCCCAGCAACAACGGTAGTGTCACGAGCTAAACCCCGAGCCCCGCTCAAGAGGTTTGCCTTGAGTTTCACCCAAGGTCTTTTTGTGGAATCCTCGAAACCACAATCATATATCATATTTGTTCAGTACACAAGCATCCCATGCTTATCAAATGCATCCCATGCATTCATACATCATGATATATTTCATGAATAACATTCATGTCATCATCATCATCAATCACATTTCAACATCATATTTATAATCATATCTCATATAAATTCAATATCATTAATATGAATGGAAGACATAAAAACATAAAATATGTCATGCTTGTCTTTCAATCGGGGTTTCATACTAATAATTCATACACATATCATATATATCATAACAATATCACCTTGAATCCATTTATAAACTATTCATTTAAAATGTAACGCTCCCCCTACCTGGAATAAAGACTTCCAGCAGCTCTTCAAGTTATATCCAATTCACGGTTCACAAATTCCGACTGGAATTTCAGCTCTGAACCAGTTCAAAGCTTCTTCTTCCTAAAAGCCAAGCTTCCTTGTGAAAGAGAAGAAGTGGAGATTAATTTCTTCTTTGTTTGATAATTTCCATTAAAGATTGGAAAGAAAAGGATAGAAGTGATGTTTTACACTTTCAAAGTTCCCAAACTGATTCAACAGTAGAAGTATTTATATATCGTTCATGCAAAAGAGACGTGAACGAAATGAAGAAGTCTGACACACGTATCTTAAATGATAAGGAAGAAACAAGATATTTAAAGAAAAGAAGATAGGACAACAGAGAGGGTCACATACCTAGAAAAATATCAGGAAAGAGAATCTGCTAGAAGTTAGAAGAATAGAGTGACGTGGAAGTCTCAAGGATTGATGTAAGTATCAATTCTGACTCGGCTTCGGTATCTTGGGCATATCCCTCTTTCCGAGAAGATTCATCACAGCCTCTTTCCGTTCAGAATTACTTCACTCAGAGGAAATTCACTCGGAAAATTTTCTTCATGAAACAGTCAGCTTTCCTTCCTCGAAAATGACCCACTCAGAAATATCTCACCCAAAAATACCTCATTCAGACATATCTTACTTGGATATATCTCTGCCCGAGTCAAAGCCTTCACTTGCGTCACTCAAAAGTCTTACAACCGAAAGATCACTCGGAGTTCAGTCCTCTCTCGGAAATCTTTCCACTCGAAAGGATCACTCGGGGTCGAAGACTATCTCAAATACGAACCCAAGCGTAAACTCTCAGCAACTCTGAATATGGACCCGAGCATGAATTAAATGAATTCACCACTCAGATATTTACTTCCCTCGGAAACTATTCACTCAGAAACATACTCATTCGGAGTTAAAGTCTTTCTCTGTCTAGAAGTACTCTCCCTGGAAAAGACTCTCTCGGTATATCCCAATCGGTGCTGTACCACACGGAAATCGAAAATATCTCACTTGACGCTATTCCACTTGGAAATGTCTCACTCGGTGCCATCCCACTCGAAAGTATCGCACTCAGAGACACTCCACTCGGGAAAGTTGCACTCAACTCGGAGATGCCTCACTCGGTCACTATTCAAAAATATCTCGGCCCGAGAAGTACCCATTCAAAATCAACGCTTCTCTTTATTCGGAAGTACTTTTCTCGGAAACGATCCATTCGGAAACGTTTCACTCGGAGACGTTTCATTCAGATTTGCCTCACTCAAAAGTGTCATTCAGACACAGAGTTTCTTCACTTAGAAGTGATTCTCTCGGTTATGTTTCACTCGGAAACATGTTAACCTTCCTTCACTTGGAATTATATCCATTTTTCACTTGGAAAGTTTTGTCTCAGACATAATTCACTCAGAATTTCTCCACTGATCCTTAATGAATTATTTTCTAAAATTCTAAATTTTAGGATGTTACAATTTGACTCTCCACCTAGTACATTGGTGGAGAAGCTCTTCAATATCCACATGAGGTAAGAGCTCAACCTTTCTTTTTATATTTTTTTTATTCCATGAAGAAACCTATGCATTAAGGTCTCTTTATATTCCTTAACATTAACCCTTGTCATGGCCATTGTAAGGCCTTATAATAATCTTCAACACTTTTGGCCCCTTGGGAGAGTATATTGAGCTTAGCCAAAAGCTCTCCCTTATAATTGGAATTAACATATCTCTTCCTAAGCAATGCCTTAAGGTCCTCCGAATCATCTATAGGAGGAAAGTGATCTTTCTTCCTATTCTTACAAAGTTGGGTCCACAATACTAAGACATAATTTTGAAAGAAAAGGGTAACAACCTTAATCTCTTTTTCATCCTTGGTTCTATAAAAGTTGAAGAGTTATCCAACTCTTATTTCCCAATCAAGGCAGGCCTCCACATCATGTTTACCATGGACTGGAGGCATTTCAAATTTGACTTCCCTTAGCCTCTTATCCTCATGATGTCTATGATGCCTCTTTAGCTTATTCTTTACCTCACTTGCATCTCTTTTAAGCTCTTTTTCATTTCTATTTCCATGTCTCCTACAAGGCCTTTCTCTTTCCTTCCTATGTTCTATATCATTTAACTTTGCATTCATGACATTTAATTGCTCTAAAATAGCTCTTATATAGGGAGGTGTAGCGTCTCTCTTGTGCTCACTATAAGAAGACATATTTATGATAGTAATATAACAAGAACTGAAACAAGATAACTAGTCAGAAGTAAGAAATTAAACTATGCCTAAGTGCAGTTACCCTATAACTACTTAAACCAAAGTCTAAAAGTCCAAATACAAAGACTAAGAAAAATTAATTAAAAAGAATTATATTTTTTAGTTTAAATCTTCATTTGTGATCATTTTGTGTTGCACTTAAAGTGCTTGTTTAATTTTTGAGTCTAATTCATAAAACTATGTGTCACTTGTTCTCTTGATTTAATCCATTGTAGGTTAAATTTATGTTAAATTTTTATTGTTTTTGGTGTCTAAATATTTAGATCTTGTGTCTATTGTGTGATTCCATCATTTTATGGCTTGGATCTAATATTTTAGAGCAATTTTCATCACTTTTCTACTGTTGTTTTTTAATGCATATTTGCCATTAATTCTCCAATTGTTCATGTTTGATTCTTACCTTAGATCCTTTCTATTGATAGAACTGTTTGTTGTTTTGAGTTTGTAGGTTTATTAGCTCATTATACCTAGTGTTTGAGTGTCTCTTTTAATTTATTTGTCTCTCTTGTTCATGTCATGTCATATGATCATTTTACTTCTTCACACCATACTTTTTTAAAGAAAATGATGCAACTAGTGGTTTGAATTATGAAAATTTTTAATTTTCTTGATAATTGTTAAACTTGTGCTTATTCTAAAGAGAATTTAATGGTGATATCCTAAAAAAGTAATTGCTAATTTTGCTTGGTTAAGAAGTTACAAATCAAATTACATTGTTGATTCAAGTTAAAATATGTAAGTGCTTTTATGTGTTGCATCTCTTTCTAACCACTTTTGTTAATCATTCTTGTTTCTTTGATTAATTGTGTGTTAATTATTAAAAGTTAATCAAGTGATTAAAGACATGACCAATATAAGTCATAAAAGAAAAAAAAATTACAAGTGGAATGACACATTGCCATCACTACTAGCTTAAAAATATAAAAAAGTATAAAAATTGAACAAAAGATACAAATCACTATTAACTTTAAATTTCAATTGATTTGATTGTAATTTGGTGATTAGAAGTTGATTTTAAGTTGATATTTGATATAGCTTGAACAGGGTTGCATTCTAGAGTTTCTAGGAATTGTTTTAAGTGCTTAACTATTGTTTTTGTACCTAAATTGTTGCTTGTCATTTATTGATTCTTGTTTGTTACATCCTTATTCTATCTTTGAGTTTAGCTTCTTTCTTTTCTTATGTTGGTCCCTTTTCAGCTTGTCTTTGTTCACTTCTGTTGTTTTGTCTTAGAGTATTTCACTTATTGCCTTATTGAGATATCCTTTTGGAGTTCCATTACAAGGTAGCCTTTTGATGTTATTGCTTGAGGACAAGTGCTAATTACTAACATTAAATTGCCTTTTAAAAAATGATTGAGTGGATAGGTGCATCAATGAGAGCACTAAATCGAGTGATACATAAGTAACCATACACTTCAATTTAAACACATGAGAAGTGAAATTATGAGGTCCTTTACACTTTGTAAAATTATAATATTTTAATTGCATTTTTTCTTGTACTTTGGGAGCCAATTTATTTTGTAGAAAATTGTAGTAGCTTGTCATTTCTCTTGGACATTGAGACTTTGGACTTTATCTTTTTTAGAAATTATCTAGGGTAAAGCGCTTATGATTGGATTGATTTCGATCTTAGGTCCTTTTTAATTAACTAGTAAATAAGTTTTATTTCTTTTGTGTAAGATTGAACAAGAAAATTATAAAGATGAGTCAAAAAAAAATTTACACATGTCATGGACTTAATAGCACCAATTGGATGCCCTAGCTAAGTCCTTCGCAAAAAGAATAAGGAAAACATGAAAACCATGATAATAGAAAAGAAAGAAAATATAAAGAGAAAACCTCCAAATGGATAAAATAATGGTGTCACCTTTCTATGTGAAAGTGATGCCAAGGCTTACATAGAGTGGAGATTGGAGGAAAATAAATAGATAGATCTAAAGGAGATTTATAAAAAAAAGAATAAATATTTAGATAAGACCCGTCAAGAGGTGTTTGAAGAAGTATGTCCTAAAGGAACATCTTCTTTTTTCTTGGTCACCACACATCCTTTAACTATCATTCCAAACTAAGAGACTCCTCCAACATCCTACATTCAATGTGAACAAGGTTGACCTTTAATTATCCATAATCACGTAAGGATTTCTTATAGGTTGTTTGTGGTATATGTTAGGTCATATAAGATAAACATTGTTTTGTATTCCTTTACCTTGACATTTCCTAAAGTGCATTCTTATGGTGGTGCTTGCCTTTAGAAATTTTAGGAACTTGAAATATCTTGGGCAATGCTTAGATCTTAATGATTACTTACATGATATTCCTTCTTGCATGTGTCCTACGATTTTGATGTGCATTCCTAGAATCTTCTAATTGCATGATGATTTATCTGACGTGTTACTTTCTTTGGTTCATGACATGCCATATCTATATCCTAGTTTAAATGTCATATCATATTATGATTCTCCTAGGCATTTTCATGCTTTGGCATTTCATAACAAATTCTTACTTTTTGAAACATATCCATCTAGTTCTACGATCACATTGCTTGTTGTACATGACCTCATATATGGAAACTTTAGGGGTGTATAGACCACATGTTTTCTATTGTGTTTTTCTATGGAGATTTCTTGTACCCTTTAAGATCACTAACATGCCTCATAGTTTTTTTTTTTTGTTTTCTTATAGAAACACTTATTGGTTTCTTTAATGACATATCTTCTTTTATATGTGCGGGTACCACAAGGATCAAAAGGTTAGTCTTTAATCCAAGTTGAATTCATACATACAATAAATAATCAATAAATAATCCATTTCCCTCTCTTTGGCAAAAGATCATGGAGCTAATCTTTTAAAACAAAAGCTTCTAAAGAAGGAGGGGCGTGATATGAGCATAACCTTGGGCTTTCTTTCACTTTTCTTTTAGGCCTTGTATTTAGGCTTATTTCTTTATGTTTTAGTGTTGAGCCTAACCCAATGTAACCTTTCCATGATGTATATCTACTTAAAGCCTTTTTTAGCGAGTGTTTAGTATATTAAGAGTGATTTTGGGCCAGCTTTCATTTTATGTCAAAATACAATAAGGCTTAGTGAAAGGAACCATGTTTCTCTATAAATAGATGTAATCCCCTCTCTTTTATTACATTTGAATCATTTGATAAGTTAAGTGAGTCTCAAATTCTTTCTAGGGCTTCTTTGTTAAAAGCTAGAGATTCTTGAGATCTTTATCAAGAAACACCTCCTTGTGGTGGATCATCATTAGGTTTATTTCATCTTTGATGAGTGACACCTTTCCTCTTCTTTCTCCTTCCATTTTTACATTTTTTTCTTTTTTCTCAAACATGAAGATTTTAACCAAGAGCTTTAAATTTATGCAACACTTTATGAATTAATTTTGATAATGGAGAAGCATTCTAAATCCTCTCTCAAGGCTAGATCTAAAAAAGTAAGCACCTAGAGTGCATCAATCCAAATGAAGAATATAATCTTACGGGGTTGGATAACCTGCATGAATGGTGTGTTGGAGATCCATATTTGCATCACGTTTAAAAAGTGTTGTCTGATCTTATCAAATATGAAGGCGGGTGATTATGATAAGGTTTAAGCATCCTCTTTACATAAAAATGTCGACTTATTCCATTATGCTTTTCTGGATTCACACTACTTGACAAGACATTATTAAAAAATACCTTGCTGCTAATTCTAACAAAGCAATCGTCTAAATTATATTTATATTTATTCCCTGAGCAGAAATTCAATCAAATAGGAAACGTTTCGAAGTATTTAATCAATGTAAGTATAGCACAAGTGATTAGGCATGAGAAGGTAACATCACCAAGCATCTCCGAAATAAATATGCAAAACTCAGAGATACACCCATGCCGCAATTCCAATAGCAAAAGCATCAAAGAAAAGGGGTATAGAAAATTCATACATGAAGTTAAAAAATGACAAGGCATGATGACAAATCCCAGCTGTGAGTGGGGTTTTCTTGTGTTATTCAAAGAATCAGGAACGGAAATGTTAAGAGGAAAAAAGGAAGATTCTCTATACCAAAATAAATTCAAGAGTGAAGAGCCCTACAATGTTGCCAGTGCAAGACTTGTGGAAAATGCTAAAATTCTTTCTTTTAGATTTGACTTGAGTCCCTCCCAAAAATAAAGCGTCTTGTCCAGTCTGATACTACTAA
The DNA here is from genome assembly GCA_037962975.1 of Clitoria ternatea. Lineage (NCBI taxonomy): Eukaryota > Viridiplantae > Streptophyta > Magnoliopsida > Fabales > Fabaceae > Clitoria > Clitoria ternatea. The sequence goes on from CM075669.1 coordinate 294,801,302, forward strand.
TGCCCTTGTGCGCCAGCTGACTTGCTTGCTGTTCAAGGCATTGGATGAATATTTTAATAACTTTATAATAAGAATGCCCGAGTCTTGTAGATTTAAGAATTTAAGAATATAATTAAACAAATGGTTTTGTTTGACAACTTAAAGATTGAGTTTAAGTTACTAGAAATGATAACCTTTTAATGATAAAGAATACAATTATAACATAAAAAAATTAGAAGTAATAAACGCAGGGAAATGTCTACTATGGAATCAGAAATAAAAAATTACCATTATTTATGTTTTTTTCCCTTGATAAAGCTTTCTACTTTTGATATGTTAAATTATCCCCTCAAGGGAAATAGTTAACAGGACCCATAAATATATTCTTCTGGATAAAAAATTACTACCCTTAGTAATTTAAACTTAATTCTAAGAGCTGAGGTTGAGAAAATCATTAAGAGAGGAAAACTACCTTGCATAGACAGAATACCACAGCCATTGACTGCTGTGTCCAATTGAAACCCAATCCCCAGGAAGCTGTGCAGCTGTCTGCTCTCCTCCCAAAGGAGCAAATTGACCTAAATGCTTGTACCTTGAGGAACAATCAACCATGTACTAATGAGAAAAACAATGGGCAACTACAGAAAAATCTCATCACTATGGTAATGCATAAAAGGTCAGTAACAGAAGCATAGTAGAAGTTAATATGATTCTGTTACCTAAAGGGTTTGAAGCGATGGCGCCCCTCTCCCCTGAACCTGAGAGGACCCTCTGGATTTTTTTCACACTCTTCCATCCTGTTGAAGCACTTCGCCAGGTAGGTGCCTTGCTGAGATGCAACCTGGTATGAAGTTTCAGAAACCGAAAGTCATTTCACTGAAGAGACAAAAACAGATAGATCCAATCATAGAGATTGCCACAGGCAAATAACAGGACACAGGACACGCACCTGCGCTGTAGCTGGAAGAAATTTCATCTGAGAATCAACTTTAGAGAGTGCAGTTTTGAGTTCTTCAATATTCAGTTCAATAGATTCTTTTTTAACATCTCCCTTTGACTCCTTCATCAAATCAGCAATGTCGTGCAATTGTTTACTCTTTAGATATAGCTCCACCTGAGGGTATCTTTCACATATGTCATCCAATACCTCCTGAAATTCTTTGACTGTAAGAGTTCCTGAATTGTCTTTGTCAGCCTTCTTAAATATTACCGCAATGTCTTCCTAAAAAATGCCAAAACCAAAATTAACAATCAATAGGAAGAAAGATAGCATTTGAAATTCAAATAAATGGAAGTATGCAACAGATCATACGTGTCCCAGATTCCCAATAGATTTAGCTTTATAATACATTCAGCAAGCTTGACAAGGCAAAACTACTGGTGAGCAGAGTTATTAAACAAGATGTGTGCTCAGTTGTTAAAAATATGATAAAGGTTTTACCATTTCATCAAACTAAATAAACACATTACTCTAATAGTCTAATGAAAGACAGAATAAAGAAACTGCTAAAACAAAAGCTAATTGTAATATTACAGGCTTTACAGTATTGATAAAAATTAAGTCTGTACATAAGAATGGAATATAGCTGGCATGTTGCATTCATGTGAGAATATGCATTAGTGAGAATGCCCAGTGTTAAATAAATGATGGACAAATAGTATATTGTACCATGACTTTTCGTTGGTTTATTGTAGCACAATCTCCAAGTGCATACACATTGCTGGTTGCTTCAACTCTTAACCATTCATCAGTAGCTATGGCACGTCTGTTAATCTGTTCAGAATCATCAATGTCAAGTGAATAACAAATGCATGTAAAAGATTTTTGATGGAGAAATACAAACTACAAGAGGAACATGATATTGAATATTGAATCAGAACAAATATAATTGCCAAATTCCCAATGACATACCTGACCAATTTGTGACATAAAATCTTTGATGAATGGACGAGTGCCAATACCAGTTGACCAGACAGCCATTCCATATGGAATTGTTTTAATTTCTCCTCCATTCTTCATTTCTTTAGTAGAAATTTCTTTCTCAGATACCTTCACAACCATGGATCCTGTTTTCACATCAATACCATCCCTTCTGAACTTGTCTTCCGCAAATGCAGTGATTCTTTTGTCAAACCTGAAAAATGAGCACAAGAATGAGAACATATAAGCCCATATGTAGCACGTTCTAGTTTAAACTACAAAACCACCCACCATTACATAAAATAAAATCCATGACTGAATCAAATACTTCCAAATGCAGAAATGCCTATTAATAAACACAAGTGGGGGACAGCAAAGAATCATTGAACAAGTTTTGAGTAAGGACAAATGTGTAATAAAGAGAGTTCCCACTCACATGCCCAGAATATGATCTCCAGCCTCCAGAAGAGTAATTTTAACTAAATCTTTTATCCCAGGATATAACTTGACCAAATCCTCAGTAACAAAGTCATGTAGTGAGGCTGCAAACTCCACTCCAGTTGGACCACCTCCAACAATAGCAAAATGAAGAATTCTCTTCTTTTCTTCTTCACTTACACTAGGCAAACTTGCTCTCTCAAAGCAGTCAATAACAGTTCTTCTAATCTTCTGCGCATCCTCAACTTCCTGCACAGTATGCGCACATGTCCATGAGATAACTAAAAACCAAATCCTCATATGCATAAACTAAATCCAACCACACCTAAGACATCATTCAATTTGACCCCTTCTACTTGCCTAATTATTTGTTAACAGAACAAAGACCTTTTTTTGAAAGAAAAATGTACACCATAAATACATGCTAATATGTTACACATTATATGATGGTAAAAGAAGTTACCTTCAAGAAATGGCAATTCTCCATCACTCCAGGAGTATTAAATGTGTTGACATTTGCTCCAACAGCTATGATTAGGTAGTCATAGTCTACAACAAACTCTTCTTTCTCGTTCAAATTATTGCTTATGTTAGAGCGACAGAAAACTTTCCTGTTTGCTGCATCAATCTTGAGACATTCTGCTTCACTGAATTGAATGTTCACCTTTTTCTGCTCGGAGAAGAAAAAAAAGAGTGTAGTTATATCCACTAGCAATCAACTTGACAATATGCAAATTTCTTTAGTCCCAATATAATTACATTAATATTGAAAACGTATGAGGGGTGTCCATGACAATATTGAGGTATTGAGGAGAGCAAGCCCACAAGCGTTGGGTTCTAGAATATAACCTAAAACCTTAAGGTATTAGATATATGGGTCCTGACACATAAACCGCTCAACTCACTCATGAGTCACACTTGAATTCTTTCGACACTGCCCCCTAAGTGTGACTTGAGATGGTGTCCCTCAAATGAGGCTCTAATGCCATTTTAAAAGCGTATAAGGGGTGTCCATAATGATAGGGGGGCATTGAGGAGGCCAAACCCACACATGTTAAACTCCAAAATATAACCCAAAATCTTAAAGTAATAGGTGTATAGGTCCTTGTACTTATAAATTGCCCACCTTAAATCTACTTGACATAGGACCGAGTAACACTTAGATTCTTCAACAACTATAATATACATTTCCTAATAGCAATTTGTCATCACACCTTTACAATCTCATAAGTGGGGTTCAGATAATTCCATTCTTAAATGAAAAGGAAACTCCCATTACAACAATGTAGGAAAACTTCACTGACATTGCATCCAAGCATGACACATGACATGGAATTGAAGCTCTGTTTATTTCAGGGAAAATGAAACACAACCATGTCAGAAAATCTCCAGAGAAAATACAAGCATGCTTGTGCCCGTGTAGTTTCTATAGTTCTCACTCTGCATGTTAGATAAGTTTGGCTACTTATTGGTAAATGGCTAGAAATTGAAGTTGATATGGATATATGCTATACTATCCACTTTCCAGTTATGACAGGTTCCATAGAAACCAGCTCCCTCCATCCCAAAGTAAAAAATAAAAATGAAAAATACTTTTCGATCTCCTCAAATATTGGAAAGCACATAAAAAACAGTTCTTCTATCTAATCTATCATACATTACCTTTACGATTGTATGTAGTAATTACTTTTAATGAAAAATTTCTATTTCAAGTTGATGAAAAAACTATAAAAATTAAAAAGAAAAACAGTTATTTTCCTAGAAATGAAATTTCATTAAATTTTGGTAAGTGAACTTTACTGGGGAGAGTTTTCCAATTTATAATAGTCCGACCCACTCAAACTCCTAAGTCAGAACATGATACCCAAAAAGAAAAACTGTCATTCTATGAGCATCATTGATAAGACAACAAATGTCCATATACACTCTCCGGTTCATTTTATAAGACCTCTTACAATTTACAATAAGTATTTATTTTTTTTATTTTTCTCTATAAAAAATACATTTTTTTATGTCAATAAGATGAAAAATACATTTCTTTCTCTTCATTAATATGCAGGATAATTTGGAAAGATAACAAGAATAATTGACATCTAATGCATTTACTTAAAATGACTACATTATTATTGTAAAAATAAAACTATCTAATAATTAATATTGATTTCGTTAGAATAATTAAATCTTTATTTAACCAACTGACATATATAATATTTTATGTGAAGGAAGAAGCAACGATACTTTATATTTCTTAACCAATGTGAAATCATGTAATAATATCTTATAAAAAAAGACAGGAGGGAGTATTACATTCGAGATCTACTTAATCTAATTGGGTTTAGGGTAGCCTGGTAGTTCGTTTTTCAGATCGGTTGATAAATAGTATTTTCAAATTAGTAATTAACAAATTCATAATGCAACAGTGAGCGGTTTTGTTTCCACAACATAATAATAACAATAAATTCAGTAATCACCTTCCTAAATATATTGCGGACGGGTTCAACAACGCTGCGCGCTTCGACGGTGCCGCAGGTAACACTGGGCAGCAAAGGAGTGAAAGCAAAGTAATTGCGAGGCGACACCACGTGAACTTCATATCTTGGATTGTCCAAATTCCTCAAGAAACTCGTCCCTGCCCACCCTGTTCCAAGCACCACCACCTTCTTCTCCGTCACCGGCACCACCGCTGCTTCCGATGCCTCACAGTAAGCCAATAGCCCCCCACCACTGCATTTTCATCAACCCAAACTCTTCATTCACTCACACATAATTCTATTTAATCTGATCATAAATTTTAACTAAAATACACTCTCCAACGATCATAAAATTACGTATTATTAAAAAACAATTAATAATTAATTTCGTCATAATTATAAAACATATTTTACACTAATGTAATTTTTATTTTCATTATATCTGAATTCAAGTCTACACGTTAGTGGCAAAGCATTTTAAGATCCGTTAGAACAAGAACAACAACAGTTAAAGTCTAGAAAGGGTAAAGAGAAACAAATTTGATACTTGAAACAAAAAAAATTCAAGTTTTTACATATTCTTAATTACAGGGAATCTCTCCCTGGATAATTAGGCAAAACAGAGCACAGTTTGATGCGGAGGATAAAACAATAATTTTCAAATTTTAGTTTTTTTTTTTTTAAGATTGGCTAGAAAAAAATCAATTTTTATTGCAATATGTGTGAATGGATCTACCTAACAGGCGCATGGGTGAAAATAAGATATAGGAAGGAAGAGGATGAAAAGTGAAATCAGAAAAGAGAAAATTTGAGTGAATGGTACCTACCTCACGGTGGTGCAGAGAATTACAAGCTTATGATCGCGGAAAGGTCTAGAAAGGCGTTGGAAGAAAGTAAAAGTAGCCATTGTTGTGAGGGGGGGAGAGAGAGACGGTGGAGAGAGAGAGAGAGAGAGAGGGTGGAGAGAGGTGTGGTATGTTCTTTTCTTCTTATTATTATGCAAAATGGGGTCAGAAAGAGAATCCGCGGAGGTGGGAGAAAGGGGAAGTTACCACGCACCAACTTCTTTTTTTTTTTTTTGGTCAAACACGCAGCAACTTCTCCAACTGCGTGTCTTGTAGGCATTTAGGTGGTGGCGGCTTTTTCTATTCCTTGTTTTTTTAACCATTTTTTAAATATATATGGAAAGAGAATAAGAATTTAAAAATGAGAATTTTTATTTAAAAATCTTATTAATATCTATATATCTTTTAAGTAATTTACTTTAGATCCTTTAAGTAGTTTTTATATAATTTTTTAAAAATATTTTATTTTTGATATTTTATTAATAATAGGTTACATATACAAACTTTTATGGGACGGTTGATACTTGATTTTCTTTTTCATTCTCATTATATATTTGATTGGCATTTAAGTTTTTCTTGGAATAATTTTTTATTTTTATCGTAATTTTATTTTTATATTTGGTTCAATTAAAATATTTTTAAGAATGTAAAGTAAATTTTTAATATTATCTTACTTAAAATATAAAGGTAAATTGTAAAATTTTTCTCTTAAGTAACAAAAGCTTACAAGTTTTAAAAAATAATTTTAAACACATTTTAAGAGTCTTTTATTTTTAGAGATAATTTATTATCTTCTACAAACATGAGAATATTTTATTTCCATCAAACTTATTCAGGAATTTAAAAAGATACTGCGTACCAAATACATTTGTGTCAAGTTAAGAGTCAATAAAAAAGGTAAGGTTGGTACAAGGAAAACACCTAAGAGTTGAAATTTATGCATTTGTGCTAAGGTTGTGACATGATGTTCTTTTGAAACATTAGGTGTTCTTGAAATAATTGTTCTTGTAGCCAAACCTCATTACAACTCTTAAAAGACTCTGTGATCCTTGTGGATTTCATGTGGTGGCATTTGAAGAGATGATGAAAAAATGGAATTTAGCTTGATTCCATGCTTGTTTGAGTGAAACATAACCTTATTAATAAGTCTTTATAGAGACTAGTTTTATAAACATAAATTAGACCATTTGTGATTATTTATTAAGTATTTAAGTTAGTTAATTGATGATTATGGTTAAAATAAGATATTGTAATTATTACATGAGTAATAAATTTATTTGTGATATTTAAATTAATTATTAATAAATTAATAATTTTTGCAGGAAAATAACTTGAGAAAGAAGAAAAAGAAGAAGAAAGAATCAAAAGTTGAAATCTAGGATCTGACGTTTGTACGCCATAAACCAACGCTACAACACCTAGATGATGGGATGAAATATGGAGTTTGGCTTTAATACGTTCGGATGACGCCACTTAACCCCCTAATGCTCTCGAAGATGCACGTTACAACACTAAGTCTGGCGTTATGATGCCCAAAAGAAGAAAAGGAAGTCGTGCGCCCCCATCAACTATGTTGGTATGCCAGGAGCCAACATTACGACGTTAAGTTGATATTTTCCCTTTGATCCATGTGTTGTAACTTTCTCTATTATCAACTGAATGATGTCATTAAAGTGGTTTACTAAAGGACTAGTAAACTACTAAGTTTCGGGATAAGAGTGTGACCTCACACTTATCAAAAGCATGAGAAAAAGAAACAAAAAGAAGAGGAAAGCGTGAAAAGCTGAAAAAGGAAACAAAAGAAGAGAAAGTCCAAAGGATAAAATAATTGAGCAAAGATCAAAAGCAAAAGAATAAGAGAAAAAGAAGAAAAATGCATCTTCTCTTCCTAAAAAAATAAAGAGAGAGAAAGTCAATGATGAAAGTGAGTTATCAACATCTGTGTACATTTTCACCTTTTATTGACAAAAAAAAACCAAGAAAACCAAAAACTTAGCCCCATTACAACCTTAAAAGACCTTGTTAATCCTTGTGTTAATGCAAGTAGTGTTGGTGAACTAAGAATAATTACAAGCCTATGATAACAATGTTATCTAGTTAAGATTTGAGTGATTAAATTAAGCTTAAACACAGAGGGAAAAATGAAACATCATCTGTGAGATAAGTATGATCATCTTATTCTCAAAGAACGACATTGCATCAATTTTGAGGGACTTGATTAAGAGGTTAAGCATGACATGATTTATTCAAATACTTAATTATTGAAGTAAAGTTTCATAACATTATGTGTTCTTAGGAGGCATGCTTGTCCTTAATTTGTGGAATACGTTTTGTTTGTTTTAGGACATGCAAAGATTCAAGTTTAGAGATGTGACAAGTCTCTAAAAAGACGAGTTTAATAAGAATAAATTAGACCATTTGTGATTATTTATTAAGCATTTGAGTTGATTAACTGGCAATTATAGATAAAATAAGATGTTGCAATTATTGCATGAGTAATAAGTTTATTTATGATATTTAAATTAATTATTAATATATTAATGATTTTTGTAGGAAAATAACTTGGGAAAAAAAGAAAGAATCAAAAGAAGAAAAAGGAATTGCTAGTCAACATATCCAAGCACGTATTTGAGATACATGTAATCCTAGTATGAATTATCAGCATAAAATAGTATAAATAGGATCTTTTTAAAGTATATTACTTGATTAGGTTATCTTGCCAACCACCATCATATATGGGCAACCTTCTAGATAGTTCATGAACATTCTAGAAGCTTTTATCATGTCTCCAACAGAATTTCTATAGATCTAGGAAGGTTACTATAGACAATCATTACCTTTGTACACAACATCTCCCGAGTCTCATAAATACAATGGTACATTATTTGGACTTAGATACCTTGGGCCGACTTTACTTGCTTCGTCATTCATTGGCTTGAGCATCATAGGTGCATGAAGAGACATACTCCTTCTCGCATTCTTGTAGGTTATAAAAAACATGTGAATTACAACTCAAACCTTGATAGCACAGTTAGACAAAAAACATAAGAAATTTACACATCATATTAGAACCGATCAAGAGTCATGTCTGGTCATTTGATACATGAGATGACAATAAAATTTTGAAAGCTTGGTTAAATTAGAAAGGAAGAGCCAATGCAAGTTGGTACAATAGGTTAAGGATCCGGTCTCAACTTACAACTCCAAAGGTTGTGGGTTCGAGACCATCCCAAGCAAGGGGAAGTCGAGTCCTATGGGTTGACCGGAGCTGACCCAATTTTGGGGTTATAGATGTTTTGACCCAAGTGGCGGTTTTTATCTATTAAGTTGGATGGCCCATGGAGTGTTTTAGAGAACTTTTATTTCAGGCTATAAAATTGTATTCCCAAAATTAACATTGATAGGAATACAATAATGGAAATAACATTTCTAAACATGCTTAAAAAAAGTGTTTGATTTGAAATTACTTTTCCTGGAAATATATGTTACTGTTAGTAAAATACTCTTGTTATATAGAAGATGAATTATTCATAATAGAAGCATTATAGAATTTTCACAAAAAGTTTAATCTCATCACCTAGGAATCCAACTTTCACACATCTTTCTTATGGGAATAAAAAATGATTGAACATGAGAATATTAATTAGGCGATAATAAAATATACACATGAATAGTTTTTAATAACCCTTAATAAACATGAGTAATGATATTTCCAACTCAATATTTTTGGGAACACAATAGTTTTTAAAATTTATAGAAATCTTATTAAAAATAGTTAAAAATAGAATATCGTAGATACAAATGCTCCCTAAAAAAATATAAGCACACCAATTATTAATATAGGAAAATAAAATATTATATTCAAATATTCAGGTTGTGATAATTTACTTACATGATTTTGGCATTGCTTTATTTGCGAAAAGTTGACAACATTAAACACACGCACATATATAAATATAAATAAAGGTAACACTAACCACTTATCTCCCCTACCATTAGGAATGTGTTTGTCATTTAAAGTTGTTTTTGTGGCCAACTTAATTAATTTTCATGTTAATTACTTCATATATATATATATATATATATATATATATATATATATATATTTATCACAACTTGATATTTAAGCACCTTATCAAATGCTATCTTAATGCATCTCAACTTCATTTTCTCATCTTATGAATTCTGGTTTTGCGCCGACTCACTCTTGTGCCTATCTGCTTGATGTTATAACTGGAGGCTTATTTTCTCTCATGAGTTTTATAAGGCTAATATGATGACAGATTCTTCAGTTGTTTGATCTTGATATATTATATTTGTATACAAATGACATCATTAAATAGTAACAGAAACAGAATAGTGTAAACTTACGTTCAAATAAATAAATAAAAAAATCATAATGACAAGTATTTTATGAAGGCTTAGGTTGTTCTAGAGAGAGACAGGCTGTTCCTCCAACATACGCTACCTTTATCACATGCTTCTCCTGTCAAACAACAACAACCCCTTCTATTAAATTAAAGAAACAAACATTATTTCGCATCATATCATAGTGTATCTATATGTTACAAATACAAAGAAAAGGATTGATGTTTTTTTTTTTTAACAGTGGAAGCTATAACGCTTAAGTTAATATGAGTTTAATACAGTAATAATATGATGAATATGGCGTATTTGTATTGATCCAAAAAATAAGCATTTGCAAGAATGTTTTGTTGGTGAGATATTGTAAGGTGAGAGTAAGTGTATTTACTATTTACAGAGACAGTGAATTCTTTCTAACAAAAACTTTTGGTGGTGTTATGCAAAATGATATGGTTGAACATGATCTAAGGGATTTTTAGTTTTCAGTAGAGGAAACAGAATTGGAAAAATGAAAAAAATCTAAGAGTTGATATTGATCTTTCATGCTATTCGAAACAATTAAAACTCTGTTGGACCGTAAAATCAATTTTTTCCTTTTCAATCCGTTCCGTTTAACCCACCGTACTCCTAAACATATAGCCTTAGTGTATTGCATTACTGAAGTAATATAGTGTGAGCAAAGTTGAGAATAATATGATATAAACTAAATAAATATAATTTTTTTTTCATTTTCATGTCTCTATTTTTCTAATTATTATCACTTCCGAAGAGTTGAACTTCAAAACAGGATTTTGTTTTTTGGACAAACTAAAAAGCAGGATTAATCACTGTGTACTCCGTTAACAAGATGCAAGAGAGAGAGCCCAAGATGCTGGCCCAAAGGCACTTCTAAAACGGGAAATTAGATTGTTGGGCTTTTTCTCTAGCCCAAATCTTTCTGATTATCACCGGAGGGTGGCTCCAAATTATAGGGGTTTTTCTGAAAGGTTGTAGGGTTTTTCAACTTTTCGTTCCTCCTGTTGACGGAGAAAGGCATCAAATTTGCAGGTGTTAGGATGGGGAAGACAGCGTACAAGAGGCTGAAGGGAAGTAGAAGTTTCAGGCAACGGCTTCTTCTGGCCACTCTCTCTTCCACTCCCATTCTCATCGACGACATTCGCGCCGACGAGACTTGGCCTGGCCTTCGCAACCACGAAATTTCACTCCTCCGTTTGTTCGAAACCGTTTGCGACGATTGCCACGTCGAAATCAACGAAACTGGTTCCTTTCTTTTCAATCTATTTCATTTTTTCTATAACAATAACAATAGCAATGAGGGGTTACTCATTCTCGGCAGGTACCAAATTGAAGTACAAACCGGGAACTATTGTTGGTGGCCGACAACACCGTGCACATGACTGTGGTGTCTCGCGATCCATTGCTTATTTTCTCGAGCCACTCATTGTGCTGTGCTTGTTTGCCAAGCAGCCTCTCACCATCACGCTCAAAGGTACAGTTCTTTTCTCCTTTTCTCTTTTCAATTAAATTTTTCAACCAAAAAGAGAAAGAAAGGATATATAAAGTATGTTAAAGCTTCAAAATTAGGAGGAAAGTATAGCATTTGGTAAGTAGTACTGTCTCTTAGTATTTAGAGATGAGGAAACTAACCATAGCCATTGGAAATGGGTGGAAAAAGAGAACTTGAGAGTTACTCGTCAGGTACTTATTTGTAACTATTGTATGAACTCTGTTTCTGTTACAATGAGTCAAGTTGAGTCAAAGAAACCTTTTTTTAACACATCTCAATGAAATTCGGTTTGATTTGAACTTAATTTAACTCAATTTAAGTTCGTGAATTGGTTCTACTTCACTAATTCAAGTGCTTGACTTTACAAAGTGCCATCTACTTTTAGTCTTTTGGCATAAAATAGCAGTGGAAAAATGTAACAAAAAGGGACTAAAATAAGTGATTTTTTGCATAGTCAAAGACTGAAATAACTTGTGTATGTATTGAGGTGGTTCATCAATCAAACAAATTGAATTATGCTTAATTCAAGTTCAATTCATTTAGTTCATGAACCATGTTCACTTATTATCTAGTTGGGTCGGTTCAGTTCATTGCTGGGCCTTATTTAGAAGATATCATAATGATTGAAGTTATAACTGACTGATATACTGTTAATCAGGAATCACAAATGATTCTAAAGATCCATCAGTTGATGCCTTCAAGTCTGCTGCTTTACCCATATTAAAGCGATTTGGAGTTCCTTCTGAAGGCTTGGAACTTAAAATAGAGAGTCGTGGAGTGCCTCCAAAAGGTGGTGGTGAAGTTGTTTTGTCACTTCCTGTGGTGCAGAGCCTAATGGTAGGTTTCTGAATATTTTTATCTTTTGTTTCAAATTTTTCGTTGCTATCTTATGTGTTCTTCCTAGCAGGCAGTTCATTGGATTGATGAGGGATTTGTTAAGAAGATTAGAGGAGTTACGTTTTCCACAAGGGTGTCGGTTCAGTTTGAAAATAGCATGATTAAAGCTGCCCGAGGAATCATCAATCCACTGGTATCTGATGTGCATATTTTTTCTGATCACCGATCCGGTCCACAGGCTGGAAAGTATGATTCCATTCCTTTGGTAGATACTGTGCGTTATTTAATTCAAAATCTGGTAATATATTGTGTAGGAATAATGAAAATCATAGTGTAAAAAATGTAATTTCTTTTCATTTGATTGGTCATTTGCTGGCACAGCTCTCCAGGATACGGGATTTCACTTGTTGCAGAAACTACTTCTGGCTGCTTCATCTCTGCAGATACTGCTGTTTCTCATGCTCGGGATGAAGATAATTCTAGCCCTGCAGATGATGATGTTAGAAGAGACCTAATGCCTCCAGAGGATATTGGCAAGGGGGTTGCTCATGTTTTACTAGGGGAGATATCTCAATGTGGAGTAGTAGATTCAACGCATCAGGTTAGTATATCAGCAGCTCCAGGCTTGGGCTGCTTTACTTTCTTCACCAAATGATAGGTACCAGGATTTCATGCAGAAATATGGATGGTAACCTCTTATAGATGAGAAAAAACTATGATCCAGTTGACACATACTGGTCACTAAGTTGATAGAATATAAGGGTAGACTCCTTACATTAGAGAGGCAAAACTGTGTTCATGGGGGATAATGAGAAGAGAAAAGGGAAAAAATGCACTCTTCCAGGGAGTATGCAGAGCCATTTTTCTCTACTACGCAACTTTCTATCCCTCTTTTAGCCCATGCACTTTCTTACCTTATACTTGTCTCCCAAGTCTTTTCCTTCTCTATTGGACTGCTACTGGTGCTGACTGTCCAGTGTATTACAGTATGCTTCTATCCATTCTCATGATAACCAATCCCTTCTTGGACAGAGTTCCCTTGTTACCCTCTTGGTCCTCTCTACTATCTACACACATGCATCTTCAGCAATTCTCTCTTTTATAAACTTGTTTTATTGGAGAGGCTTTCATCATTTAAGTTTCTGATTGTTTCATTTAAAATTTTGCACTTAAATACATCTTCCAACATATTTTGGATTTAGGAAACATTCAGAAGAGCTTATGAGGAGTTTATTTAAGTTTTTGAAAATAGCCTATGACTTCAAAAAGTTTCTTGGTGTAACTTGTTAAAATAAGCACCTCTTAGTTTATTCTAAATTTTTAATAACTTTCATGGTTAAATTTATAGTATAAGCTTCCATGTGATAAGATCATATTGAATAAAAAGTAAAAACACTTAAAGTAGACATAATGTTGTTTATTCATTGGTGTTGAAATACAAATAAGTTGCTACTCAGTCTTATTGTTACTCATGTTGGTACAGGAGACTTGTGTATTTGAGGAAATTTCCCTCCATTTGTTGAACTTAAGCTTCATCTGATAATTTTCAATGTTGTGGTTTACAGGGTTTGTTATTTCTCCTTTGTGCTCTATGTCCACAAGATGTTTCCAAGGTTCGTGTGGGAAAACTTTCCCAGCATGGGGTTGAAACTCTCAGAAACATAAGGGATTTTTTTGATTTGAAGTTTATTATCAAGCCTGATCCGGATTCACAGTCTGTGTTTCTCAAATGTATTGGTTGTGGCATGAAGAACCTTTCTCGAAAGGTGTCATGAAGCGTGCTCAGCAGTGTTATACTTTCCAAAATGAGTCTTGCGAATTGTAATTTTTTAGCAACTGCTAATCCAGCACATAGAAAAGAATGCAACAAGAGCTTCGCTATCTAATATAATGCTGATGGTTACTCCTATCTAAAAATTCGGCAGTTGAAGCTCTATTTCATTTGTAACGCAATTTTGATAGCAATACATATTTTGAGCATTTCTCACATTTGATAGCGTTTTCTCAATACTGAAGACCAAGTAATTTTCCATGCATTTCCTGGACTTGCGCTGATAAGCTTGCACCGTGTTTTATTAGAACCTCCATTCCATGACAACATATAAGTTTACAAGCAATTGGTATAATTAACATTACATGGGATAAAGTAATAAATAATTTGAAGAAATCAACTTGTGAAAATGAAACGACAAATTTAGGATATAAACTGGTCAGAGCCTTAAAACTCTTATTTTCTGTGAACTGTAATGGAGTAATAGACGGAAAAAAGTTTCAACGCATATAGTTGCAGGCTGACAAAAAAAAGGTTATGTAATCGCGTAAAACCATGTGGGGGGCCAGAAAATACTAGTTCTGTCAAACTTCTATTTTTAGGGTTCTACAGACTACAATCATCGGTTATGTGATGTATTTGGTGTAAAAAAATTAAGAAACAAAGCATATGCGTGTCTTTGGCTTAGTAGCACTTACATACGATTTTTAAAAAATAAAATATCATTAAAAATAAATTAAATGACACTTACAATATTGCAAGATAGCTATCTACAAAATGATTCACAATATAACAAATCAACATTACATAGTCATAAAACTAAAATTTAGTAGAATATATACCGGCTTTGTCGGTATTACAGCTAACAAGTACTCAAAGGATCTGAAGATGAAACCTACCGAGAATATGTAAATCTAAAGGCTTAGTTGAGACTGATCTTAGAGTATTTCTTTAACAAAAAAACTCAAATAAAGACATATAAAGAAAAATAAGTGAAACTGAGACAACAAAACGATAGTGTAGAACAAATGAGAAAAAACACATATTTAAGGTTAAACAATGATATAGAGATGGAGACAAACACAGATATGATGTTGACAAGGACAAACATGAAACTAAAATATCAAATAACAACATATGGAAGAAAATATATCTGAAACAACACAATGATAGGGTTGAAAAAAAAGGAGAAAACACAAAACTAAGATGGAATAACTAAGATGGAATAGTGATATAGAGATGGAGAAAAACACAAATATAAGGTTGATAAGGGAAACAACATGAAATTAAAACACCCAACAAAAAAAGAAAAAAAACTCACCCAAAGTGAGGATCAGTCTTTCAAAGAGGCAGAGGAACCTCCCATATGGAGGTAAAAAAGCCTTTGTGTGAGGCTTACACACCAAAACCAAAATGTTGGGGGGGGGGGGAGGTAGAAGAGAAAAGGTGGAGACAAACAACGTAAGAGAGAGAATTAATTGCATTACCCTATATGATATTTAAGTTCCTCCATTACATCTTTGACAAATGCCATGAAGGGTAGATACCTTAAGATGAAAATTGGAAAGCGACTATGAATCATACATGGGGCCAAAACTATGAACAAAATACAAAGGCTACATAAAGAATGATGTCACGCAGATAAGAAGCCCAATGTAATGGTGTATGTATATTGGTCCAAAGAACTTCATTCAAATGCCTTAGGGTAGCCAGGAGACGCTTACGATGTCATGTAGATAAAAAGCTCGGTGTAATGGTATGTGTTCATTCAAATGCCTTAAGGTAGCCAACAGACTTACGATGCCACGTAGAAAAGAAGCCTAGTGTAATGGTGTGTGTGTGTGTGTACAAAACTTCATTCAAATGCCTTAAGGTAGCCAAGAGACACTTACGATGTCATGTAGATTAGAAGCGTGTGTTGGTCAATAAAACTTTATTCAAATGCCCTAAGGTAGCCAAGAGGCGCTTATAATGTCACAGAGATAAAAATCCTAGTGTAATGATGTATATGTGTGTGTATAAAACTTCATTCAAATGCCTTAAGGTAGCTAAGAAGCACTTACAATAGAGTGATATATAATATAATACAAATTAACATAACAACTCAGACATGATCACTTAATTGTAAGATTCGTTTGAAACTTGTGGGTATCATCGAAAACCCCAATTTGCTCTTGAAACCTCGCTGACTTTAAATCGATAAGTTGAAACCCTCTACACCTAACCTTTTCCATTAAATTTGAGTCAATTCTTAGTTAATTATACTTTGGGTAGCTTAGGCTAAGCTAAATTGATGAGTTCCAAAGTTAAGTGAAATTGTTGAGTAATCGAAATATGTTTCAATATGTAGGATTGTAAGCGGAAAAGACACGAGCTCTGTTCTCGGGAGCGTCATCAATCCAGGTATAAAAGAAGGACATGACTTGAGTATGTGGGTATCAACTATAGTACCCACACACTACTATTTGTTTATGCAAAATTGTTGTGTTTAATAGTAGTGTATGTTGAAATTATATAATAACAAGATAGCTAATGATGATTGTATTGGTAAACTATAATGCTTATATTGCCACTTGTTAGAAATTGTAAGAGAATTGTATTATGATAAAATGTAATGATAATGAATGATAATTGTGGTTTAAGATGAAATTGTGATTCATGATGATGATTGATATTAGAATGGAATGATAACGATTGTTGTTATGGATCAACAATGTTAATAATGATGGGTAAATGTTGTGATGCATGATAATGGTGATGATGATGATAATGTAATTGATGTGAATATGACCTCCTAGTGAGGATTAATGCCAAAGAGGGAAAAAAATGCATAGTGAGTTGTATTGAGATGAGATTATGTGTTTGGATCATGCATCATATGCATTTAGCCGCACAAGGATATGCAGGGGACCCTTGTTGCCGACCATGGTGGGGGTGGCTCTATGAGTGAGTAAGGAAGCCTTGTGGGTCAAGAATGACCTAGTCGTTCTAAGTCGGCATGTCCTAGAGTTGACCCGTAACACCATTATTTATTATGAGCTGCGTCACTAAGGGTGACAGGTGTTGTAAGATGGGTGACTATGTAGTAAATAAATTAAGATACATGGCCATTTATTTCATACTGTAGTACAAGCCATCTTAATCGGATCCATATTACGCATTAGTGAGATGGGATGATAAGCATAACATGACATATGCATTGTGTGTGTTGATGAATAGGTAGTGATGATGATATTGAGTATATTGAGATTGATTGATGATGGTGTATGTAATATTGATGTACGTGTACTGGTGTTTGATTATGCGATCTGTGATTGGTGTAGCTAGTACATTATTGCACTATCTGCTACTTTGAGTTATGCTCACTCTTCCACCCATTTTTTTAGTGAGTTTGCAGGAGCGCGACACATGGTAAACTTTGGAGGGATGGATTCTGAATACTGGGAGGTGAACCTTTTGAATGATTCCATGTAAATACCTTGTGTTTGGTATCATGTGTGTGTGTATATATATATGTGTATGGAGCATATGTTTATAAGACCAATGTAACGGTTAATTATATAGTGTTGAATGAATGTTAATGTTGATGTTAGTGATGATGTCATGATGCGAAACCATGTGCAATTACATATGTAACTGCGTGTTGTATTGATTTCACTTGGATATTGAACTGGTCTGAACCGGGGTCAAGGATCCGGTGTGGGATCAGCCACAAGAATGCAGGTGTTTTAGGGTTTGCACACCGGAGCAATGAGTATCCGATATGTAAATCCGGCCTCTCAGTGGGAGAAACCGGTCTTGTTGTCCTGGAGATCCTTCACACCAGCGTTTCGCGTTGAAGGGGGGCGAAAGGTGGTGCCACCTGCGAAGATTCTCCGACGCTCAAGTTAGAAGAGTATAAGAACTCAGTGAATGCTCAAGCGATACAATAGTAAAAAGTGAGTTAGAACAACGTAACCGTGCATGTGTTTTAGATCAGGCTATTTATAGTTGAACGTAGGAAATGAATCGTTGGATGCAAGTGGGCCCCTTAGACTCTGATAGCGTGTGAAGTATGTCAATCAAAGTGGCTCAACACTCAGAATGTGTCAGGAGGGTAGGTCAATTTTCAGAGTACGATCCTATAGGGAGGATGGAGGATAATCACCTTTCCGCATAATCTGCTGACACATGTACTTGCTCTCTGAGGCCATTGATATGACATGTTCTGCTACATGGAGTATCTTCGCTGATAAGTTATTAGGAATTCTTATCTTGCTGTGACTGAGAGACTAACGACTATATAGACGTTCAGGGATAACGAGTGAAGTATCCGTGGTAAAGAGAGCGAATAGAACGTCTGATTGGATAAGAGCGGATATCCGGTGTGGTGCTACCCGAACTGTGACACCGGTTTCCTCCTCATGAAGTCATTCTGACATTATAACTTTAGAGACCGGTATCCAGACCGGATCAGATATTGATCTGTCCTGGACCGGGGTCAAGAGATCCGATCTCAAGCCAGTCACGAATAGTATATCAATACCGTCTAGTAGACCGGATGTATGTGTATCCGATGTAGGTATCCGTTGTCCTTGAATGAGGAGAGCGGATTGGGCGTTCTGGAGATCCTTCACACCGACCTAACGCGTTGAAGTGGGCGAATGGTGGTGTCACCTACAAAGATTCTCCGACGCTCAAGTCAGTGATTATATTCCAAGTAAGGAATGTATTCAGAGAGGAATCAGTCATAAAGAGCTCAGGAAGAAGATCCCTAACTTCAATCATGAAGTTAGTTCATATACCTGATTGGCTCGATTAACGAGGACTCATTGGTGGGGAACCACCAACTCCCATTATCATTATTATATTGCGCACTTACCTGCATGATTGGGTCAAGTGGCTATTTTATATTGAGCGTAGAGAATGTAGACTAGGATTAGGGAACAAGTTGACCATTCCCGTGAGCAAAGTTTGGCTCGTAGTGCAGGGAATTATTGATCGATCCCTGTAGCAACAATCCTTGTCTTTTGCACAGTAACGTGTGTATTGTCCGATGTCATGGTGTTATCCTGAACAACCGGTATAGGGAGAACGCCTGATACGGAATTACAGTCCGGATGTATACCGATGACACCGGTTACACGTAGATGTCTTATCAAAGACGTTGAAATATGTATAGCAGATCGGATACCGGTATTGAGACCGGATCATATGTCCCCTAGCTTGTGTGAGGGACTGAATAGTTGTTCACATAAGCTACTCAACCTGCGAGAGGTCTTAATATCGGTAAGCCTACGTGTGTAACAGTTCCTTAGCATCTGTTGTCATTCGTAAAGAACCGCTCTGAATTTAATAGAAAAGACCTTTCGGTACTGCCACAACGGATTCAGACAAAGATTCGTTGTATGAGAATTTCAAGAGTTTATTGGAATTGAAAGCTCTTGAAGTTCGTGTAACGGCTGTAAAGCGTAAATTGCGTTGCATGATTAGACATTAATGCTTTTAATCACGTGGGCAAGCAATTATTGCGCCTGAGATGAAAATCTCATTAACCGTCGTTTTGGGCTTAATGGGCCTGAAATTTTCGAAACTTTTGGGCCTAGTGGATAGCCCTTTGCTGAGTCGCTATCGTTTTGGCGCCCAAGAATTTGGAACGGTTGTGTCGTTTCGCTTGTGAACGGGTGCGTTTTACCGAGAACGACACAACTTCAAGAGGAGGTAACCGATCCTCTTTGTTTCCTATAAAAGGAATACTTAGTGGATTCTGGGTTCCACTTGCTTTTGCTTTCTCAACGAAACTCTGCAGAAATTTTGCAAGGAAGTTTATCGCCTACATTGCGAGGGTCTCATCGTTCCTCAAATTCATCACTGTCATCTGAGGTAACTATCTTTTCCTTGTCGCTTTAGTTTCGCTTTGACTTGCTACTCGTAGTTATAGAAAGTAGGCTTCATAAAAAAAAAGGGGGGAATCAGTTTCCCTCAACCCTAATAGTTGTGGGGAAGAATCCTTGTGATTCTTCCTAAGACTGAACCGCGTCGCTCAGAAAGGGGATCTTACTCACTGCGGGAAGTGACCTTTCCCTTCTCAGAGTCGCCCTCTGATTGTAATTGCTTTTAAAATGCAGTGAGTAATGATTGCAACTTTCTGACGACATTTTATTTCTTATCATAGATTAAGGAGTTCGGTCTAGATACTTCCAATGGCAACTGGAGGAGGATCTTCTGGAGATAGTGCCATTTCGAAGACAGCTGAGGGTCTCTTCAGCGTAGTTGCTTCGAGGCTGAATTGGGAGGAGGTTCAGGCTAAATGGCCTTTCTGTTGGGTGTCCAGCGAATTTAAGGACTTGGCCTCTCGTCATGCGGATGAAGAAGGATCTCGGATTCAACCGAGGTTCACACTGAGTACGGATGAGGAGACAAAAAAGTGGTATAGGGTTTACGCACCACTTCTGACAGAGCGGATATGTCATGTCGTCCCCAACGATCGTTCAGTGTACATGTATGACTTTATATTCCATAATCTGGGAGTTCGTTTTCCTTTAACCGAACTCCAGATGGGTGTTTTGAGGTTTCTGAACTGTGCACCCTCTCAACTTCATCCCAACGGTTGGGGCCTCATCCGAGCTCTCGAAGTGCTTGGGGAGCACTTCAATTTCACGCCAACAGTAGCGATGCTGTTCTACTATACTCAGGTGGTTAGAAGGGCGAATAAGCAGGGCGGAGTTGGCCTGGTGACACTCCGGACTCTCTGTTCCTTTGTGAACTTTGAGTCTTACACAGATTCTGCCAAGGTTGACGGGAAGTCCTTCAAGACTTACTTCACTCGCATCTCCATCAAGAAGGGCAAACCAAAATTTTGGAAGGATGAAGAGGACGTTGACAAATTTCCCTTGAGCTGGACACACGAGCATTTCCTCTTGAGCTCTCACGCGTACTACACTGATCAATCCGATCTGTCTCGTGAGACATCGAGAGTGTTGTTCGCGCTTGAATCGCACACTACAGGTCGTCACGTCTTTTCGTGTAGGCGTCTGCTAAGTAGCTCAAGCGGAGTCCGGGAGGAATATTTGCGTACTTCTCGTTTTATTTCATCTTTCCTCCTTTATCAAATATATATAGAATATTTGCAGTTGCTGACATCTTGTGTTTGTTCATGTAGGTGAAATAGAACAGCAAACTCCGGAAATGGATAAACTGAAAAAATTCAAGGCGGCTGGTAAATCCGTTGCTCGTGAGAATGAAGTAAAGCCCAGGCCCTCAACTAAGGATCGTCCTGAGGTAATCATCTTGACCTCGGATGTTGAAGGGGACATCCCACTGGTTGAGGGCGGTACGTCCGATGTTGGTGCAATCTCGGGTCAGCCTCCCGTTACTGAGAGGAGAAGAAAGATCCAGAATGATCCTGCAAGGCGTCAGTCCAAGAAGCAAAGAGTTTCGGAGGATCCTGCTGCCGGGGTTTCTGGATCAGAGCCGACCTCCTTCCCAACTACCTCGTTTCTCACCCCCTTCCTCTCTTATGAAGGTTCTACTCCAGCCACTCTTCCTCCTCCGATGTACAAACTCCGGCCTACACTCAGTCCTAAAGAAATTACGGAAGCGTGTGAGGCCGGAAGGTGGCAGTTAGCCGAACTTGCTGGAATGCTTTCTTCAATCAGCGAGTTGGCTAGCAACGCCGATAAAGTTGAGGAATTGAGCGACGAATTGAAAGAACTCAAGCTTTCCTCGGAAAAGGACAAAGCCGCCGTGAAGTTAATGGAAGATCGTCTTCACAAGTCTAAGGAGTTTGGGGATCTCATCACTAAAGAGAATCTCAAACTCAAAGTCGATCTTAAAAACTTGGAAGGCAAAATGGCAGAGAAGGAGGAAGAACTCCGCAGCAGCCAGGATAAACATAAAGCTGATGCTGAGGAGTGGTCTCAAAGGGAGAAGAAGCTCCTTCTTGAGATAGAGGGATTGAAGGCTAGGAATGCGGAGTTCGAGGTGTCTAGTGAGGAGCTGTCCAAGTTGCGGGGAGAATTGGCTACAGCGAAAGCTGAGAGAGAAGAAGCTGTTGACATATGCAGCCGGGCTGTTGAAGAATCCTTCGGCCTAGCTATACGCCAAGTTTTCTACCGCAACCCCACTGTGAAACTTAACCTTTATGGAATGGATCCGTTCTATGAATTCCATGGGGGAAAGTTAGTCGCAGTGGTGGATGGTCGTCACGAAGACCCACCGACGTCCCTGTATGGTTTGCCTCCTCTTCCTGAGGGTCAAACCATGGGACCGGATTACGTCTTTCCTATGTCCGAGGTTCCCTCTTCTGAAGAAAGGGCTGAGGCTCCTGGAGGTAAGACTCCTGCGGAGGTCCCAAAGGAAGGGGGACGAGAGCCTTGTGCTGAGGAGGCGCAAAAAACTGAAGAACAGATTCCTCCTCTGTAATTTTTGTTTTCATTTATATGTATAGTTGTGTACCGGGATCAACTCCGGATTCTGAACTATTGTATGTAATTTCATTTCAATGAATGAATTTTGGTTGAAGAAATTTGTCTTCATTGTTTCATGTATATATAAATCGTTACTAATCCGTTCAGTGTAATTAATCTTAAGGCCGGATTGAAATAATAGCCTAGGAAGATTAAATAACAAATAAAATTTAGAACGGATAAATATATACATGTCCCCAAGTGCGTATTAAGAAGAAGGTGCCTGTCTTTGGGGCATGATCCTTAATTCTTTTGGGGAAAGATGGGTCGATCCGCTGTTTAGCAAAGTAGTGTAACAGGACGGATGACTGCTTTCTTACAGGAGATGATAATATTGTTCCAAGTTTAGGGAACTGCAAGGAAGTGGTGTTTGAGCCCTTTATCATAAGGATGATGATGGGAGTTTTTTCTGCACCAGGAGTTACGTCGTTGTATCACAGAATAGGTGATAAAGAGTATCCGTCCTGGGAGAATACCACTAGAAAGCGAAAGTGCGGACTGACTTTCAGAATTTTCCATCATAAAGATGATTATGAGTATTGATCATGCCAGGTGTTTTATCATTAAATCACTTCATAAGTGATTGAGATCATCCGTCTTGGGGATGTGTACGATACCAGGAACTACATCATCAGGTCGCATATTAGGTGATTGAGATCATCCGTCCTTTAGGTGTGTGTGGCGCCAGGAGTTACATCGTCAGATCATAGAATGGGTGATTGAGATCATCCGTCCTGGGCAGGTACACCGCGTTAGGAGTTACATCGTCATATCACATAATGGGTGACTGAGGTTATCCGTTCTGGAAAAGTACACATCGTCAAGAGTTACATCGTCAGATCACAGATTAAGTGATTTAGATAATCCATCCTGGAGACATTTTTCAATCGTAGGAGTACGGATTGAGTGAATACTTTCATCGTAAGAATGATGATGAGAATTGTTCATACCAGGAGTTACATCGTCGAATCACTTTATAGGTGATTGGGATCATCCGTCCTGGAATGATTCACACCAGGAGTTACACCATCGAATCACAAAATATGTGATTGAGATCATCCGTCCTGGAATGATTAGTGGAGCTCTTCGTACCAGGAGTTACATCATCGAATCACTGAATAAGTGATTGAGATCATCCGTCCTGGTGTGATTATTGGAGTCCTTCGTACCAGGAGTTACATCATCGAATCACTGAATAAGTGATTGAGATCGTCCGTCCTGATGAATTTTTCCAATCAAGGGAGTGCGGATTCAATTGGCAATTTTCGCTTCCTCCGAAATCCGAGTAATACCTCTACTAGCCCCCTAGCTGATGTGAGGAAGTAGTTGACTTGCTCATATGAGCTATATTGATCATAGTATGTTTGGATTTCGGATTTGCACCGAAGTGTAAATATCCGCTCTGGGAACCATGTTCCGAAGCGATGAAATTTTAAGGGCGGATTCGACAATGGGAATATCAGAAGTTTATCGAATTTCGCAACCCTTGGTATTCGAGTAATGGTGGCCACGTTTCTAATGATTGGACATTTAATGCCTTAATTCACGTGGGCGCGCCATTATTGCGTTAAATGCGCATGTCTTAATAACCGTCACGTAGGGGCTTGTTGGGCCTAAAATTTGGATTTCGTAGGCCCATTTAGAAAGCTCTGTGACGAAACGATGGCATTTTCGCGCCTTGATGTACTAAACGACAATTTTGGTCTACTAAACGGGGAGTCGTTTGGGGGTAAACGACAAGTTATGTTTAGTGGGTATTTGAAAAATTTTGGTGCCCTGATATACGCATATTTGGCAATCTCAGTTACCATTTCTCTTAATTCTCTTGACGAACTTCTGCAAAAGTTTCGAGAAGATTATCGTGTCTGCCTCTGTGAATCTTAATTCACTATCCTCATCCATCCTTAGGTAACCACTTTCTTTCCATACTTTGTGTCTTGTTTCAATTTCTGAAAATGTCTAGGAAAGGTGTTAGTTTTAGTGGTATCAGCCCTAGAGGAAGAGGAGGAAGGGCCTTCAATCAAAACCCCACAGTTCGTGGTGGGAGGATTCCAGTGGTCTTTCAATCGAAGCCACTAAGCTCAGAGAGGGAGGCGTCGCCGTATCAGAGACGAAGGGCGATTATACCCTCTTCAGAATCCTCCTCTAGTGAGAGTGCTGAGAGCGGTGACCTGTATGTATCTGACGATGTGGATTTTTACCGCAGTGTAAAAGCTTTCACAATGGTGGTGAAGAAAGCGACTGGGAGGAAATCATCTGAAGGGGGATCTTCTTCCGAGAAATATATCTTGAAGACCCAATCCGGCCTCTGCAATGTGGTTGCACACCGGATAGACTGGGTGAAATTCCAACAGAAACGCCCATTCAGCTGGGTGGCTGAGGAATTTCGTGAGACACCGTCCGTCCACGCTCGGGAGGATGAAGGGGAGCTGGAGCCGCGGTTTACCGTGTGGAAGAAGGACAAATACAAATGGTGCTTTCATGTATATGCTCCCCTTCCATCGGTTCGGATATGCCACACACCGGACGAGAGGTCCTTATTCATGTATGATTTTATATTTCTGAACTTGGGTGTGCGTTTCCCCTTGACGAAGTTTGAGATGGGAGTCCTGAGATTCTTGGACTGCGCCCCCTCGCAACTTCACCCTAACGGATGGGGATTGGTCCGCTCTCTTGAAGTGCTTGGGGAGCACTTCAACTTTAAACCGACGGTGGCCATGCTTTTCTACTTCACTCAAGTGGTCCGTCGTGCGAATAAGGAGAAAGGAGGAGTGAGCTTGATATCCCTCCGGACTATCTCCAAGATCATCAACTTCGAGGCGTACACTGACTCCGCCAAAGTTGATGGGCGTTCATTCAAGTCCTATTTCACGAAGATTAGCGTCCATCCGAATGAATCAATTTTTTGGTTGACTGAAGAAGGGATTCCAAAATTCCCAGTGACTTGGACGCACGAACATTTTTTGTTGACCTCCCAAGCGTACTATACCGAGGAGGACGAACTGAGCCCAACTTCAATCTCAGTTCTTTCGGCTCTGCAGTCCTACACAGCCTCACACCAATTTTTCTCCTGCAGGCGTTTGTTAGGACCAAAGTCTACTCGCGAGGAGTATTTACGTAATTTCCCTGCCATTCTTCATGCGTTATTATGTCATGTCTTGAAACTTTTTCGTCTCTGATTGTGTCTTTTAATTGTGCAGGTGAAATTCAGAGCGAGTCACCAGAGATGAATAGACTAAAAGGTCTCAAGGCCGGAGAGACTTCCGTTGCGGCTGAAAATGACATTCAGGCAAAGCGGAACTCGAAGAAGGCTACTGCTGAGACGATAATATTAACTTCGTCTGCTGGTGACGATATTCCTCTGATTGAGGGCGGATCTGAGAAGGTGGTCGAGAAAAAGAAGAGGACTAAGCGTGATCCTTCAAAGACCTCAGACCGTCAATCCTCGCCCAAAAAGCCAAAAACTTCAAGAGGGGCTGCTGAGCCAGGGCCTGCTAAAGAAAAGAGAGCGGAAGTGTCTATTCCGGATACTCCAAGTGGTGTTATAACACATGGGGCGAAACCAATAACGACTTATTTCGCGCCCAAAGCCCCCTGC
This sequence comes from Clitoria ternatea, assembly GCA_037962975.1. NCBI lineage: Eukaryota > Viridiplantae > Streptophyta > Magnoliopsida > Fabales > Fabaceae > Clitoria > Clitoria ternatea. The sequence goes on from CM075669.1 coordinate 294,827,481, forward strand.
TCTCTTGAAGGTAATTCCGGTCTTGTTCAACATCCGGTGTACGAGGGTTCCGTTCCTGAGGGCGTTCCTGAATCCTCACCCAAGGTGAAGCCCTCGTTAAAGAGTGAAGAAATGATGAGAGCTTGCGACGACGGACAGAAGCACTTGGCTGATTTATCCAAGCTCCTCAAGTCAGTTCGCGAGCTCACAGAAGAAAACGAGAGGCTCACCTCGATGGTTGGCAAGGACAAGGCAATCATCCTCCAATTAGAAGGGAAATTAAAAACTTCCGAAGAGGAAACTCAGAAGAAGGATGAAGAAATTGCCAAGTTGAAGAAGCTTGCCAAGGAGCTGGAGGGTCAGGTTCTCGATCAGAAGAAAATCAACGCTGACCTCCATGCCAATTTTTGTGTGGAGAAGGAACGCTCTTCGAAGCTAGATGAGCGGTTGAAGGAGGCTAAGGTCGTCTATTCCCAAGGAGCAGATGATTGGTCACGTAAGGAAAAGGAGCTGCTATTAAAGCTGGAGGATTCGAATGGCGAAGTCAAGACCCTGAAAGCAGACTTGGACGATGCTGTAAACATGTGTGATCAAGCAGTCAAGGAGGCTTTCGGGTTGGCAATTCGTCAGGTGTTATACCGGAATCCCAAGGTGTCACTTAATTTGAACGGTATTGATCCGTTCTATGAGTTTCACCAAGGGAAACTGGTGGCCATCGTTGACAATCGTCAAGAGAGTCCGCCTAGAACTCCTTATAAGTTTGCTCCTTTACCTAAAGGTCAATCAATGAGACCTTCCCTCCTGAAACCCATAAGTACAGGACCGAGCTCTCGCACTGAAGGAGGCAAGACCGGAGACAAAGGCAAAGGGAAGGAGGGAGACTCAAGCCAGAAAGAGTAGCGCCTTTCTTGTTTTCTTTTTCGTTTTATTGATTTGAATTCGCTGTGTTCCGGGATCAGCTCCGGATTATTACACGAATTGTAATTCTTATTGAATCAATAAAAGAGTTTTTTACCTCCATTCTTGTTTAGTGAAAAACAACTTTAACAGAGGGACTGCATGTGTATTGTATTATTCCGGATTTAAGTAATGAAGATCGGATTGTAAAACAAAATCTCCATACCGGACATATACATGCGAAATGAATTTCATAATAAAACCACCGCTTGTGAGGGAACACATCAGTGCCTCAAGAACGGCTTAAGGGGAATGATTGTGAGATCGTTTAGACGAGAGTTCATTCCTCAAATTATTCGTTAAACCGTTGATGTTGTCCCCCAGTATCATTTGGTGATTATCACTTTGAATAAACTCTGAGTGAGATTTTCACGTGAGAGATCTTGAGAATGAGGATTTAAAATAGAAATTCCTCTTCAAATATTTCCGACTGAGGAATTTCGGGCGAAAATGCCTTAGATTGTGGCGTACCCGAGTGAATTGTTTGTGTCGGAGTTTATGAGTCAGATCTCAATTGAAGAATTGATGACTCAGAATTATAAGCTATAAAACTCCCAAATAAAGAACTTCACGAGAGTATTAATTTGGAGTTCAGTATAACTTACTTGTTGTATTTGGAGTTCGGTTTGATCCTACTGTCCATGTCATATTTGGTGTTCGGTTGAATCCTACTAGCCGTTCTTCAATTGGTCTTTGGTTTTACCCAATGACAATTCTTCACCGACGTTCGGTTAATCCTACTAGTCGTACTCAGAGTTCGGTTTAATCCTACAATCCGAGCCTTCGATACGGGGTTCAGATCAGGGTTAATCCTGAACCTACTGCGCCCGTCACTTGGGGTTCAGCGTGGTCTTGAAGAAGAACCAGCTTACTGCGCCCAAGCCTTCGCATGGGGTTCGGTTTGTGGCCTCGAAAGAGGACCAGCCCTACCACCCATGTAGTCTTCGAATGGGGTTCGGTTTGTGGCCTTGAAGAAGGACCAGCCCTACAACCCATGTCCTGAGGTTCGGTTTAATCCTACAACTCAGGTCTTCACCGACGTTCGGTTAATCCTACTAGTCGTACTCAGAGTTCGGTTTAATCCTACAATCTGAGCCTTCACCGGTGTTCAGCCAAACTTACTAACCGTACCCAGAGTTCGGTTTAATCCTACAATCTGGGCCTTCAACATATACACACTCGAGGAGTTACATCGTCAATTACAGAATGGGTAATTGAGATCATCCGTCCTGAGTATGTTCTTGTACGTTGCGCATATTCGAAGAGTTACATCGTCAACTACAGAATAAGTAGCTGAGATCATCTGTCCTGAATATGCTTTTGTATACCGGATAAGCTGAAAATCACAACATAAGAAAAACTCGAAAGAGTTAAATTGTTATGAGAGATTCTTATTAAATCAAAAATAAGAATTACAAGGAGAGCGTAGCTGTGAAAATAAATTCTCCAGTATGCAATCCAAGATAAGGATAGGAGAGTGTAGAAACAGCTAGCTATAGTAGATGCGCAAGTTTTGGGTGTTCCATTTGTTTCGGATTGGAGTGCCATCAAGGTTTTCAAGGCGATAAGAGCCTTTGCCAGTGACCTCGGATACCCTGTATGGGCCTTCCCAGTTTGGGGCTAATTTGCCTTGATGGGCGAATTTGTTCCCTATACTTGCTTTCCTCAAAACCAAATCTCCAACGTTGAAAGTCCTTGATTGGACTCGTTTGTTGTACCGGAGAGCAACTTTGGCTTTGATGGCTTGATCTCTGATGAAAGCGTCTTCTCTGAGTTCTTGTATGACATCCATTTCAGATGCCAAGTTAGCATTGTTGGTCTCTTCAGAGAAGTACTTAATTCTTGTGGAAGCAATTTGCAGTTCCACAGGTATCATTGCCTCGACCCCGTATGTTAGGCGATATGGGGATTCATTGGTGGACGAATGAGGCGTTGTCCGATATGCCCATAGGACATGACACAGCTGGTCTGTCCATCCGCCCTTGGCTTCACCAAGGCGCTTCTTTAGTCCCTTAAGCACCTCCCTGTTGGCCACTTCAGCTTGACCATTTGTTTGGGGGTGTTCGACGGATGAGAATATTTGGGTTATTCCTAACCCTTCAAGCAAATCTGTGAATTTTCTATCCGTGAACTGGGTGCCATTGTCTGTGACAATCCGTGCTGGGACCCCGAACCGTGTTATGATGTTTTCATACATGAAACGGCGAGTTCGGGCTGAAGTAATATGCACCACCGGCTCTGCTTCTATCCACTTAGTGAAATAATCGACCCCTACAATGAGATATTTGATGCCCCCAGGAGCAGTTGGAAAGGGGCCCAGAATATCTAATCCCCATTGGTAGAAAGGCCATGGAACAGCGGATGTGAAGAGTTCTTCCGCCGGTGTGTGGTGTAAGTTAGAGAATTTTTGGCAAGCGTCGCATTTTTTGACGAAGTCAATGGAGTCTTGCTTCATTGTGGGCCACCAGTATCCAGCTCTGAGGATTCTTCGCATTAAGCTTCTTCCTCCGGCGTGGTGTCCACTTTGTCCTCCATGCACTTCCTCCATTACACCTTGCACCTCATCCTCTTTGAGACAAACTAAATAAGGCACAGAGAGTGCCCTTCTGTAGAGATTACCATCAATCATAGTGAAATACGGTAATTCTCTCCTTAACCTCGTCTTTTCCTTCTCATCTGTGGGTAGCTGTCCATCAGCCAAATAACGGATGTAAGGAGCCATCCATGTATCTCCGTAAAGGGAGTCAGTCATTATGGCGTTTAGAGAAGGGAAAAGAGGGATGCTGGGCGACGTTAGCGTGCTTTGAACCAGAGTAGTGGTGCTACCCGGTCGTTTAGTGCTTGCTAACCTGGAGAGTATATCCGCTCTCGTATTCTCTTCACGTGGAACATGCTTGAACTCCACCTTTGAGAATTTCTCAGTCAACTCCTTGACACAGTTCAAGTATAATTGGAGTTGAGGTTCGCGAGCTTGATAATCTCCTAAGATCTGCGAAATCACCAGCTGTGAATCGCTACAGAGTGTCGCCTCGGAAGCTCCGATGTCAATTGCAGCTCTTAGCCCGGCCAAGCAAGCTTCGTACTCAGCCTGGTTGTTGGATGTTTTGAAATTGAAACGAAGGGAGATCTCCAGGTGTACTCCGTCATCACTTTCGAGAACTACACCTGCTCCAGAGCCTCTTTGGTTTGATGAACCATCAACGTAAATGGTCCAGTGGACTCGAGGGTAATCCGGATCAGTCCCTGTCATTTCCACAATAAAGTCAGCCAGGACTTGAGCTTTAATAGCGCTGCGGGGTTCGTAGGATATATCAAACTCAGAGAGTTCAATAGACCATTTGATCATCCTCCCAGCAAGATCGGGCTTGATTAAGACAGAACGGAGTGGCAAATCCGTTCTCACTATGATTGGATGGGCGTGAAAGTACGGACGCAACCGTCGTGAGGCCCAAACAACAGCGAGGGTGGCCTTTTCAATTTTCTGATACCGGATTTCAGCACCTTGCAAGGTCTTGCTAGTGAAATAGACCGGTCTTTGTCCATCAGGAGTTTCTTTTATCAAGGCAACGCCCAAAGCTTCATCTGAAATAGCCAAGTACAGAATGAGTGTGTCTTCAGGGTCAGGCTTTGTGAGAATGGGAGGTTTGGACAACACCTCCTTAAGCTCTTGGAAAGCTTTTTCTTGTTCCTGTCCCCACTCGAATTTCTTGGACTTTTTCAGTATTTTGTACAGGGGGAGCGACCTGTGAGCCATCTTCGGCATGAATCGTGCCAAAGCTGCTACTTTGCCATTCAGGGATTGGACTTCTTTAAGATTCTTAGGACTTTGCATGTCTAGAATCGTTTGGCACTTCCCTGGATTGGCTTCTATACCACGTTGAGTTAACATGAAACCCAAAAACTTCCCAGCAGGGACAGCAAATGTGCACTTCATCGGGTTCAGCCTCATGTTAAATTGTCTCAAACGGGTGAATACTTGGCGCAGGTCGTCAATATGATCGCCACCAACCGGTGTCTTTGCTATTATGTCGTCAATATATACTTCAACAAGTTTGGTGTGCATACCTTCGAAAACCTTGTTGATCATGCGCTGATATGTCGCCCCAGCGTTTTTCAGGCCAAAGGGCATGACTGTATAGCAAAAGACGCCACGATCATTTATGAAAGCTGTCTTCTCTTGATCCTCTTCGCACATCGGAATTTGGTTGTAACCAGAGTATGCATCCATGAAACTCAGGTATTGATAACCAGAGGAATCATCCACCATCCGATCTATATTAGGAAGAGGATAAGGATCTTTTGGACAGCAGCGGTTGAGGTCCACGTAGTCAATGCACATTCTCCATTTACCATTGGATTTAGGGACCATCACCACATTCGAAAGCCAAGAGGAATATCGGATTTCCCTGATAAATCCGGCCTTCAGCAATTCCTCAGTTTGCTGACAAGCTGCTTTCTGTTTCTCTGGGCCTAATCGTCTTTTCTTTTGGGCCACAGGTTTCGTCTCTGGATAGACAGAAAGTTTATGACAGCAGAATTCAGGGTCTATGCCTGGCATATCGGCTGCAGTCCATGCAAAGAGGTCTTTAAACTCTTGTAAGAGAGCTAGCAGTCGCTGCTCTATTTCAGCATCTAGCTTGTCATTGATATGGGTGATCTTTTCTGGAGAATCTCCCAATACAATGTCCCTGGAACTTCCATCTGGTGTGGGCTTTGATGGGTTGAACGGATCAATGTTCAAATCCGCTCTAGGATCCAGGTCGACAAGACTTACAGATCCAGCCGATGTTCCAGCATCATTAAGTTTCCTCTTTTTATTGGAGGCGTCCAGCTTTGTCATGTTGAGGCTAAGGTTGTAGCAGTACCTAGCCATCTCTTGATCACCCCGGATAGATGACACAGCATTATCCTTGTCAATGAACTTGATAAGGAGATGTGGGGTTGATACAACTGCCTCCATTGCATTCAGAGTAGGACGGCCTATGATGCCATTAAATGGTGATTTGACATCAATCACTAGCACCCGAGATCTAACCGTCCTGGCTCCTGGCTCGCCTTCAAACGAGATAAGGGTATCAAGATACCCTCTAGTTAGTTGCTTTGTGCCATTGAAAGCTGTTAGTTCCTGCGTGTAAGGCTGTAAGTCTGAGTCTTTAAAACCCATTCTTTCAAAGCAATTATAAAAAATAACATCGCAGGAACTTCCCTGGTCAACAAGGATTCTTCGGACGTCCTTGTTGGCGATCACAGCAGTGATGACTACAGCATCGTCACCACCAGGAACGGTTGGGCCAAAATCCTCGTCAGAGAAAGAGATTATGGGAGCCTCATTCCCTCCTCTGTAAGGGCGGTTGTCTTTGACTTTCCCTTGCACAGATAGAATCATTCTGTGATGATTCTTAAGGGCTGTAATTGAAGCTCCTCCTCCAGCGAACCCTCCAGCAATCATGTCAATGACTTCACGTCGGCCCTGACGTTGTTGCTGGGGGATGCTGTCTTTCTGTGCTGCATTATCGGTCATTACACCTTTTTGCTTCTCTGCAGCAGAGAACTTTCGAACCGGACTGGGGTTGTTGTCATCCCCATCGTCGGGATCTCTTTCTCTTTTCTCATTCCGTTCTGCCCTGTCAAAGGATTTTTCTTTGAACAGGTATTGTTTTAATTTGCCTTCTCTAATTAGCGTCTCAACCGCGTTCTTTAGAGCTTGGCATTCATCAGTGGAATGACCATTTTGTTCATGAAAATCACAGTACTTTCGTGAATTTCCTGGTCTTTTCATAGGAGCTGGTCTCCTGATGCCATATGTGCTGAAAACTGGCCATCCGACCTCTCTCAAAATCTGAGATGGTCTGGCAGATAACTGTGCATAATGGCTGAAGGAATTGACATGCCTTTCTCGAGGTCGAGGGGGGTGGTTACCCACCTTAGGATTGGTGAATGGCCTCTCCATGCGTTCTGACCTCGTCTTTTCCTTACCCTTCTGGGTTTGGGGAGATGGTGTTGGTGGCTTTTTCTTTGCAGCCATTGCCTCCAAGTGCATCTCTATGCTCACATACTTTGAGGCTTTTTTCCTGAACTCCTCAAAAGTTGATGGGGGGCTCTTCGCTAATGAAAGAGCGAAAGCTGATCCTGGCTGCAATGCCTCAATTACGATATGCAACTTGATAGATTCTGTGAGGTTAGGAACCAGAGCTGCTTCCTTATAAAACCTCTTCAAAAAATCTTTTAGGCCCTCTGTTTCACCTTGCTTAATCTGAGCCAAGGTATGAGACGTCTTGGGTACGTCTCTGGAGATGACAAAATGGGTTTCAAAGGCAGCTGCCATTTCTGCCCAAGAATCTATGGATCCAGAAGGCAAGCCTTTAAACCACCCGAGGGCCTCCTCAGACAATGTTCGAGGGAACATTCGGCACATCACGTCTTCATCAGCCCCTAAGTACATGGCTTCAAACACATAAGCATCAAGGTGCTTAGTTGGATCAGTTTCACCATTATACTTTCCGATGGAAAGTGGTTGAGTGGTTTGAAGGTGCTTGGGGATGCTGATGCCCATAAGTCTCCTTGAAAAAGGAATCTTCAGATTGTAAGACAATGGGGGTGCTGTTGTTGAATCTCTCTTCCTTCGGGAAGCTGCATCCTCAGAATCGCGAGTTTGTTCTCCCTCCTCAAACGTTGGGATCTTTGAGTACTGAAGAGTGGTGGACTTTTCACCATCAGTTGTGTGGGGAGTGTTTCGCGTGCGAGATGACTCTTTATCCTCGCTTTGCCTTTTTTCTCTTCGCAATTCAGCGAGTTCCCTCTGAAGTTGTTTGATCAACTCATCACGAGGATCAGGATCAGACACTGTTACTATCTTCTTTGAGCTGCCCCCATGAGAATCAAAGTTGAGTTTTCTGAAGGCGTTAGGATTGGTTCTGCCTTCAGCTTGATTCTCCACGAAGTCTCGTGCTTCGCCTTCCATGGAGGATTACCTGCTCTGTCAAAGGATATGGGAATAACTTTATCGAGTCCCACCGGGCGTGCCAATGATCTGTCCTGGACCGGGGTCAAGAGATCCGATCTCAAGCCAGTCACGAATAGTATATCAATACCGTCTAGTAGACCGGATGTATGTGTATCCGATGTAGGTATCCGTTGTCCTTGAATGAGGAGAGCGGATTGGGCGTTCTGGAGATCCTTCACACCGACCTAACGCGTTGAAGTGGGCGAATGGTGGTGTCACCTGCAAAGATTCTCCGACGCTCAAGTCAGTGATTATATTCCAAGTAAGGAATGTATTCAGAGAGGAATCAGTCATAAAGAGCTCAGGAAGAAGATCCCTAACTTCAATCATGAAGTTAGTTCATATACCTGATTGGCTCGATTAACGAGGACTCGTTGGTGGGGAACCACCAACTCCCATTAGCATTATTATATTGCGCACTTACCTGCATGATTGGGTCAAGTGGCTATTTTATATTGAGCGTAGAGAATGTAGACTAGGATTAGGGAACAAGTTGACCATTCCCGTGAGCAAAGTTTGGCTCGTAGTGCAGGGAATTATTGATCGATCCCTGTAGCAACAATCCTTGTCTTTTGCACAGTAACGTGTGTATTGTCCGATGTCATGGTGTTATCCTGAACAACCGGTATAGGGAGAACGCCTGATACGGAATTACAGTCCGGATGTATACCGATGACACCGGTTACACGTAGATGTCTTATCAAAGACGTTGAAATATGTATAGCAGATCGGATACCGGTATTGAGACCGGATCAGATATCATTGGCTGGAATAAGGTAGTTAGGTAAATGGAATAAAGTGAACATGTGTGTATGTTTAACTCAACAAAATAATTAATATATTATGTTGAGTCATGCATAATTAGGGTGATTATGCAATTTGATGCATGTGTTGAGGAAATCGATTGATAGGAAGATGGACAAGTCTCAAATAGGTATGCTAAAGTATGTATGGTAAGGTCTTGGTGCCACGAGCCCTAATTTATGATTTCACCCATCCTGTAAAATGTTGTTTTCAAACAAAGGTGTTTGATATATGCGAAATTCGAATGGAGAGTGTTTGGCATGAGAACTAGGTCACTAACTTGGAAATGGCATGTAAGTGTAGTATGTCAAGGTTAATGAGGTTTGGAAAAGAGAAAAAAGAGGAATTAGAGGTGAAAAAATGGGATGGCACGTTGGGGGTCGTGGGTGTGCCCATGCCAGGTTCTAGAACCCCAGTTGGGCTCCCTATTAAGAGGCGTTACCACACTGGGGTGGTAGGTGTAACCACGCTGGAGGGAACCTGGGCAAGAAAGCATGTGCGTAGGTATATTGTCCCCTGGGTGTTACCACGCCCTTTCCCAGGGAGTGCATGATGCTACGCGTGGTAGCCTCTTATGCCTGAACGTAAGCACATGTAAGGCTGGGTGTGTCTATGCTGGCTGGTAAGAGTAACGACGCCCAATGGTAGGGGAAAGGCATATGTTGGGCATGGTACCCTCTTACGTTGAGGCATAACCACACCCAATCCTTGACCAATTTTGCTTCTTTTTAGATTTTGGCCATAAACAATTTGTGTTGGGCACCATTCTTAGGTACACCCTGTGACGTCCTACGTCATTTTACATTTATTTATATCCGTTTAATTATTTTTCACAATAAATTTTTCACGTTTAATTAATTCCATTTTATTATTTGATTTATTTACTATTGTTTATTATTTTGAGTATGCTTAAGAAAAATAAATGTTATTTTACCTAATTAATTATCATTAAACGTGAAAAATTTATTGTGAAAAATAATTAAACGGATATAAATAAATGTAAAATGACATAAGACGTCACACACCCACCTTGATTCAATTATTAATTGTAATTGTCAAGGTGGTGCAACATAAATGGTGAATGTCAACAAAAATATAAGGCACTCGAACGACGTGCATCAAGGGATTTATTATTTGATTTATGATTGTGGCATCATAATAGAGCCCTTTTGACTTACGCTTTTGTGTTTAAAATGTATAATGTCACAATTTTATTGAAATGCCTTATAATGCCACGTAGCTAAAATGCTCTTATAATGTCACGTAGATAGGAAGCCTAGTGTAATGGGAAGGGGGTGTTGGTCAACAGAACTTCATTCAAATTCCTTAAGGTAGCCTCTGTGTGTGTGTTGTATGTGCGTATTGATTAACAGAACTTTTTTCAAATGCCTTAAGGTGGTTTGTCTCTGTGTGTGTATTGGTCAACAAAACTTCACTTAAATGCCTTAAGGTAGCCAAGAGGCATTTACAGTAGGCATGATCACTTAACAAAAATCTAGCATCTAGGACATTAAGAACGAACTTAAACGATCTCATATACTCAAACTAAAACCTTAAATATAGCCAACATTTCATAAAACAACTTTGAATAAATTGATCTGTCAATTTGGCATCAAAGCTTCAACCATTTTTCCAGCTTCAACTTTTTTTTATGTTATATCGTCTTTGCATATACCTAAAATTATAGTGTCACTAAGGTAAATTTAGAGATATAGAAAGACCCTAGGGAGATCATAATCAAACAAAAAAAAGAACAATAGAGAACAATGGGGAGAGGCAAAGTGGGGCAACACAAAAATTAACAAAGGACAACAATGTGATTCAATGATAATGGTAGACAATGGTGGCGGAGTTGATGATCTAACACTTAAGAGGCGGGTAACATGGCTTAATGATGTGAAAAATAGTGGGGTCGGTAGGTGGTAGCAGAAGCCGGCTGTGTGTCAATCAGAGAAGATATGGGTAGTGGTGGCCGGACAAAATCAACATGATGGAAAAGAAAAAGAAAACTCAAAACAAAATAAAAACTCACCTAATGTGAGAAGAAAACCCACTTAATGTAGGGGATGAGACTCTCATGAAGGAGGGAAGCCCCCTAGACAGAAGAGAAAAATGAGCACCCAAACTTGTTTTCTTGTATCGTTAAGGTTTCTTTTGTGAGAAGCACTTAGGATTGAGACAATCTATTATCTAGAGTGAAGCGGTATATTAAAAATGCCTATAATGATGTTAAATCTAGTCTCCTGACTAAAGAAAAAAAATGTATCCACTTTCTAAAGCCATCTTTACCTATGCAAATCTTAGGACATAACAATCTTCATGAATTTGGATTCTCTGCTTAATGGAAGGATCTTGTAGGTGAGGTAAAGATGGAATAATGTGTGATGGGAGTGAGACCCAATGGGTATTAAGGGAGAGAAAAAAAAGATAAAAAGAAAATTTAGCTTTGCATGTGTGTCTATTTGATAAAAAAGAAAAATGCAAAATCAATTTGATTAAAGGTGCGAAAAGAAGAATAGCGGTATTTGTGGTTGCTTGCTTTAAAAATTGTTTGCCTATTTTTATTTTATATTTTCGTTTTTATTTACAATGTTGCCGTTTTAGTTTTTTATCTTTAAAAATTTACATAAAAAATTATTAAAAATAACCTTTTTGAAATAAATTTTGAGAAAGAATAAAGTAACAATTTTATAACTTAAAAGTAAAAATAACAATAACAAGAGAAAATTTCCTCAAATCAAACAACCCAAAATAATTAGAAAAGTGACATCCATTGATTATTTTGTTTTAACATAAATCATCCTAACAAAAAATGCTGTTCTCTACAAGATAAAGCTTACTAAAAAAAAGAGAATACAAATAAGTAATAATCTATATTTATATCTATAGTATATACGTGAAATATTTTAAAATTATTTTAGGTAATTTTTATTACATGTCAACTTCTTATGTAATACAATTTTTATCTTATTTTTTAATTATACATGATTGATGATATATAAAATACTTTATTTTAGATAAAATTTACAAACCATATTTATACCACCATTTTTTGCTGTTCTAATTATACTTTCTAATTTTTCTCTAATATCCTCCAATAAATACTTCTCCCCCCTTTTTCTATTTTATTGAGGTTAGTTTTTTTTAATCTTCTTAGTTTTTTTTCGAACTCCCTAATGTTATGTATTTTTATGAAATAAATGTGAATTTTTTAAAAGTTTTTATTTGAATTTGTTCTTTCTAGCTTAATGTTTTAGAGGTATTGAAATTTGAAGGCAAACAATAATATCTATAATTTATGGATAAGTAATTTATTTCTATTTTGTTTTAAATTGATTGATTTTTTGTTTAAGAAGTTAATTCTGCATTTCTTCTTTTAAATCTTTAGTTTTTTAATGAATTTTCTTAGTTTGGTTGTGTGGAGGACTAAAAACCAAGCTTTCATGAAATGTTATTTTCTTTACCATGTTTAGGTTATGCAACTATGCTCTTTTTATCTTTTATTTATATTTCTATTTTTAATAAGTCTCGACATTTATTTTTGTAGGCAATGTAATATGGGTATTGAAAAGATATAAATATTGAAGAGAAGAACCTTCAAAAGTATATATACATCAAGTTGGAGAAAAGAAACTTCAAGAATTTTTGCTTGTTTGTTCATTTCTTTGTCCTTAAAATTGAAAAATTGTGTTTAAATGTTCATGTTGTTCAAATATGAAACGTGACCTCATTTTTTTATTCGATATAATCTATTCGGATCTGAGTATGAAGATGATAATGTTCATGTTGTTCAAACATGTTTAAATGGTTATTTGTTTATTGCAATTTGGTTTATTTTATTTTTTTAAAATGAATACATGTAACATCTATAGCACTCTATCCATTTTTACTAATTTTTCAATGCAAATAATTTAATATTTAATTCAACCATTTTCATCAAAAGTATTTTTAATATCCAAACATTTCTTATCAGAATTTATATCCTCAAGATTAGACCATTCGTTTTTTTTTTATTAAGATTGTTTCTTTCTGTTATCAATTTGTAAACCTAATATATTTTACATATTTTAACTAAATTATCATAGTTATAAATTTTAAAAAAATAATACAATCTGTGCAAGTACGTACGCTAGTATTGAACATTATCTAAATTTGTATTTTAAAAAAAAGATTAGCCTAATTTGCTACGTACATGTCATGTGTGCGCGTGACTTGCTGTCTATGAATTTTTCTACCGGCCACATGAACATGCAAACCATTTCATTTCATGCAAACCATAATAAAATTATTATTATTATTATTATTATTATTATTATTATTATTATTATTATCATTATTATTATTGATGCACTATCCTTATAATTTTTTTTACAATAATTACAAATTTGAGTAATTTTTTCTAATTTCTACAATTAATAGTGTTAGATTATTAAGTCTCGATTTTCAGAAACAATCATTTTAGTTTAAGTGACTGTTCATGCATAAGAGATATAGTTGATTACCGTTGAATAATATTATAAACTAAAGTGATGATTTTGTACTATCAATCTTGGGACAAAGTAAAATTTAACTATGGAAATTAATGATAATTTAAGTGTTAATTATATTTAGACCCTTTTATTTTGTAAATTATATTTGGCTTGTGTATCTTTTCTTTATTATTTTAAATGGTACTAAATGCCTAATTTATATATTTTATAAAAGATACGAATAATTTTAAAAACTAAAACGTGTCAAACTGTCAATGTGTAAGAAATTATACATAAATTAAAAAATATAGATGTACAAACACAATAAAGAAATCTTTAAGCGTAAATTCTGCAAACTTCAACTTTGAGAGGTTATATAATCATCTAAAAATATTATCTTTGATTTCTATACTTTTCAAGTAATCATTATAAAAATTTCTAAAGTGTTTTCGTACATGATAGTTGATAAGAAGATTGGTGTGAAAATCTTGTGTGTTTATAGTGTATTATTATTATTATCTGGGTGTACTACCCTACTATTTATTGGGGTTGGAATGTTTGGGTTTAGTAGTTAAATAAATTGTAATCAAAACATAGATTTAATGAAACAGGGAAGAATAAAAGAATAAAAAAAAATTTAAGATTTCCACTCTCCCCTTCAAACGAACCTGAAATCCATAACAATCCACTGTGTTAATGTTCAAACAAAGATCACATAAGTCGCAAGATGCAACTGATCTAACCGGAAAAGGCCTCGTCGTCGCCGGAAAGTTCTATGAACCTCGACGGAGAAATATCAATCTCAATCAAGTTCTCTTCCTCGAAGTGAAACTCCAAAGCCCTCTTCATCTTGCAATCATCATCAAAAGCTATCTCAATCAACCCTTCTCTGTCTTCTTCTTCCTCCTCTTTTTCGTCCCACCGGAAGCATACATTTTCTGGCGAGTCCCAATCCCCGATCGCCGGAAAATCATTCTCCGACGAGCTATCCGAATCCGATTCCGGGTAGTAACGTGACAAAGAAGGGTACCTCAAAATGCCCATGTTCCGGTTCTCTTCTTTCTCGTTTGGATCTTCCCCTGCTTCTTCTTCTTCACCTTCATAGTACTCTTCATATATAACCTCCAACGGCGCTTTCACGTCCCATTCAACAAAACACGAACTTGACTCGAAACCCATTTCGGAATTTACCTCTGTTTCTGAATGGCCACATGAATTGACCCATTGGTGCACTTGTTCTAGAGGTTTCGTTTCGTTTGGTTCAATGGGACATGAACTTGGTTTATCTTCTCTACATTTGCTTGCTCTGTTTTCTTCTTTGATGATGATGAAGGGTTCTTCTTGGGGTTTCCCTTGATTTTCGTGTTGTTCATTTTGAGATTTCTGAATTGCACCAAGACGGAGAATGGTTAGCAAGAGAATCGCGGTGAGAATGAGCACTGGAGAGAGAACTATGTTGAAGAATAGGTTTGGCAGGTAGAGGAAAACCAAGATGCAGAATGCGACAATGCATGAAAACAGAGGATCTGAAGAGAACAGAGAGAGAAAGGAAATCGTTTCTAAACATAGCAAGTTCGTGAATTTGTGAACACATAAGGAAGAAACGAATTTCAATTCTAAGAGAAATCTACTTTCATCCATTGTTTTTCTTTTTCTTCCTATGGTTCCGAGGGAAGTGGGAGTAAGAAAATCAAGCCCATGATAGAAGAGAAAGGGGTGTTTGGATGATAAGAAAAATTAAAGGGGGGAATTTTGATGGGACTGAGAGGACCACTATGCATGAGGGCTTTAGAAAGGGTGTTTTTGTGGGGTTTATAAGCCTTATGGCGTGAGAAGGAGGCATGAACAATAAAGGTGAAAGAAAATATTAGATCTGATATGGTGTGGTATAGTGGTAGTTTACATTGTCTGACAATTATATATGGGATTTTAGCATCATTATTAGTGTAAATAGAGTGATGTTTTATAACTATGAAAATTGTTTTGTATGAGTTTAACATCGAAGAAGAATTAATCATTATTTGGGATGATGTATACTTAAAAAAAACAGATAACGAGGGGGAGAGGACCTACACAGGGAACACTAACCTAGAGGATCATTTTTATGCAGCAAAAACCTAAAAAAGTGGTTTCGCTTTTGCCCCTTAACACAAATCCATGAATTTAATCAGTGTATTTGAGGAAGTGTTGGTTTTTAGGCTTTTATTCATGGAACCTGTTCATGAATGTTTTTTTACCTTTGATGGCAAGACGTTGATTTTAGGTCCAAATGGCGTAAAGCTGTTGAGCACTTTTGGTTGTATTTTACTTTTCAGAATGTGAAACTTCACCTATACCACATGAGATGCAGGCTGGATAGTTCTTTTAGGGTAAGTCGGCCAATTAGTGCCCACTTATATCACTATTACTTACTCATTTTTGGACCCATTCTCTCTCTTTTTTTTTCTTCCTTTCCTTTTTTATTTTCTCCCAAAAGAGAATGCTTTAGATAGGAACAACCTACTTCAAAGGCTTTGCTTTGCTCATTGTTCATTTTTTTAATTTCTTTGGTTGCATGGTTCAAGGAAAATGGAAGAAAAATAAGATAAGAGAAAATACATTTTAATAAAGTTATATAGTTTGGTTTAAAATGATGAAAGAAATCAGAGAGATTTTATTTTTGTGTTTAATTAAAATTTTAAACAAAGGAAAAGAAGTGATGAAAAATAATGTTATTTGAATCTATTTAATTTAAATCCCTTATTGAAATGTTTCCTCTTCCCTTTTTTTTTCCCTTAAACTAAACACAAAGGTATTTTATCTTTTTTTTAAGTGGTTGATACTTTATATTAGTTTCAAGTATAATTTCTATGTATTGATCAACTTTACTAACATATTTTGAGACAAAAATTTAAGAACCAAATCAGCTAACTCAATTCAAGTTGTTTTTATAAACAAAATAATTTAAAATGTTTTTAGTCAAAATATAATATTATTTATCAAAACTCGAATTACTAATTTCAAAGTAATTGTTTATGACATAAGGAAGTTGGGATAAAATTTTTCCCTTTTAAAACAAACCTAAAAATTGATAATTTAAGCTTCGACATCACATAAACTTACATAATCTATTCTAAGCTAAAACATTTCATACACTATGTATATCACGTCATTCACAAATTCAAGATATCATACACATCGGCTACACATTAAACATCAAAACATCTACTTTACTTTCACATTACTAACTATCGAGTCAATAAGCAACCATAACAAAAATAAGCTAAGTTTAGGTCCATATATACAATATGTCTATACATATAACTATTTGACCATTTACATATAGTGGTATAGGCCCAAAAAATCGACTAATACTATGCAAGTAAAACTATAAGAAGCTACATATATACAAATACATAAACATCAAAATATGCCCATGCTTCCTTGGATTGCCAACCAACACTTTAAAAGGCATCACCATGCATTTCCATGTTTCCACATTCACTAAACCATAAGTATGGAAGAGTGAGATTATGTACAAAATAAATATAAAATGAAATAGAATTACACACTAACACAATCACAGGAAAAATGAATGCTATGCATATGCCCAACAATATTGATTCATGTAGACATTCTTTCATTTTAGCCAATGATGTTATGATGGATCTATCCTAAATGGTGGGTAATCACTGTAGTGTAACAATTGTCATAATCATAATCTTTATACCGATACCAAACTGAAGTGCCCCCTACATTATCACCCACTGTGACTCATATATATATATATATATATATATATATATATATATATATATATATAATTGTCTTGCAGTCTGGATCTAGAACATCTCAAGAGTGTCAGTAGATCATAAATATCACACTTGTAAGGTCTTTACTCATCATAGAGCCTCCCTTGCTAGGTCGATAATCAAAGGCCCCTTTGCATCCCAAGATGCATCCTTCATGTATATGATGCATGATGCTTTAATGTCTTAATAACTCACTGTGTTACATACTTTAGATCTCGAATCAACAATTCATCTTAACCATATGGTCATTTTGAACTCATAATGAGATATACATATTAACCCAACACATAAATTGTCTTATTTTCATGCCACCATATTACTTTTCATCAACCAAGCACTTAACCATATTTTCTCATTAAATTCATAAGAACTATCATGTCATACATTCAATTTATCACTAGTAATATTCCATATAATGTTAATTAATCCATCTAATTCACATTCCCAATATGCGTATCTATTCAGTCACCTAAAAGGTCCACTAAGGGTTGGAAATGTGTTTTCATGCAATTTAAGGTTAGATAATCAATTACCATATTTTGGGCAATCAATCATTCAGCAAACAGGGATTTTATAATCGATTGTCATGTTTGGGTAATCAATTACCATAATTGTGATAATTGATTACCATGTTTGGGATGATCAATTACTAATAAATGAAAACCCATCCTAACAAACAGGGATTCAGTAATCGATTACCCAGATCATAGTAATTGATTATCTTATGCAGGAAATGACAAAGATGAGCAAAAATTATAGAATTTACCAAATGGAACCATTTCAAACTACCACATACTTAAATTGGTCACTCGCAACATACCACATAACTTCAATCAAGTTATCCAATGCACACTTTCAACATATACATATGTTTATACTCTTTTTAATTCATCTAATTCAACCATCATCACAATCATTTAACATTTTATTCACCAATTCTATCATTTCAATTCACCACTTCCATAATAATCTAATTCTGATAATCTCACATATAAATACTTTCAAGTTACCAATTCCACAATAAACCATTCACCAATTTCTCACAATTACATTATACAATTTTAACCTACCAATGCATTCAAATCATCAATTCTATAACTACATTATGTATTAATATTTCAACACATACGTATTCTTTCAATTCACTAATTCAACAACTACATTACACTTTAACAATTCAACATATAAATGTTTTCAATTCACAAATCCTACAACTACATTACATGCAAATGTTTCCAACCTATGTCAATTATCAAAATCTATAAATTTAAACTTATTCATTCTCTACTTATTCATAACATTATCTCCCTTTCTTTACCTCAAGGAAGACAGTCATAAGGTTTGGTGAGCTCCTCTTGGTTCTAGCTCCAACCTACACATCAACAGGTTCAATTTCACACAATTATCAAGCTACACCACAATCTAATCGATTAACCAACTTCCAACCACCTGGAAGCTCAAGAACATAAGAATGTAACAAATTAAGGAAATGACATTTCGTAAGTTTTGACTTACTGAATGGAAAATTATGTGGAAAGAGTTTAAGTCTTTCCCCAGAACATAAACAAATAAGAAAAAACCCTACAAACATGAAATTAAGGGAAATGAGGTTTGGTCTAAGAAATTGAGTAAATTATCAAGTGGATTCTAGACTCATACCTAGGTTACTAAGAAATGAAAATCAAAGAGATAACTTTTCTTTCCTTGTACCCTTGCATGCATATGAGGAAGATGGAAGGGAATGAAGAAGGCTCCTCCTCATGGCCTTGGTGACCTGAAAATGATGGTGATAAGAGGAAAGAGTGGTCACGATTTTGGGTGAGAGAGGAGAAGAGAAAATGTGTCGGTGAGGAAGAAAAGTGTGTTTATGAGCGATAGAGAAGGAGAGTGGCGAGATAGTGAAAGTGAGGTGAGGTCCTCAGTGAGCATAAACAGGGATAGGTAACCAGTATGTTTAGGGCATGTTGGAATTCTAACAAGCGTACCAAACTCAATTGTAGTATAATAGTTTGAAAGTAAAAGTGTCGATCCTACGAGGAACGATTTTAATTAAAATTTAAAGTTTTATACCCACTAAGCATATATACATGGAAGATAGATTTGTTCATGATGGATTTTGTAGTACAATAAACTAAATTATAGAACAAGCATAAAAGAGTAACAAGCTAAATGATAAAGACAATTCAAAGGGAGAAATTAGGATTGAATTTCATCTATCTCACTCATATGTATCTTGGATACATAAATACATCTAGTATTTAAAACTATTGATATTAATGCAACATACACGAATCATTTATACTGATTCCTCAGGTATAAAATTCTCAAGGAAATCTCTTAAATACTGATTCCTCATATATTTAAAAGATTATCTAGCCTTACGATCAAATGTTATAAAGCAATTGATATATTGAAATCTATTCCTAACAATACAATACATTGAGTATTTTCATTCAGGATGGATTTCTAGAAATACATTCTAGTTAATTCTAAAAATCAAATTCAAGAAGAGCAGAATGAAATACCAATATCAAATAGGTATGAAATTACTATATATAAATATCACTAGAATACATCCGAGTTCGACTCGATTACATTCAATCCCAAAAAAGGAAATTAGCTACTCATGGTAGCCATCATGCAATAAGAATTGAAGAAGGATTGAAGAAAACGACTTCTGCAGCTCTTTGTTTCGTTCTCTATCTTTTTCTCTACCCCGCCCCCCAATCCCCTTTTTTCACGTTCAGAAGCTTTTATATAATTGACCTCTCACTTGAGCTAGCCAATTCTCGCTTAAGCGAAGAGTACTTCAGCTTAAAGAAAGGTGTCAATTCTCGTTCAAGTGAAAGTACTCTAAAGTATCTTCCATCACATTCATTCTAGCTCACTTCTCTTGATTTCTTCAAGATTCTTCCAATCCTTTCATTCTTGCATCCTTAATAACCTAAAATTTGTACAAAATGGGATCATATACGTTTATTTAAAACAAGACTCAGAAACATACATTTGGATTCAATAATTCTTCGATAAGGGGTAATTAATATCTAATAAACTCAATTAAGACCAAAAAGCGTCACAATTCCATATAAAAATTTACTAACAATTGACACTTATCAAGGCATAATTGGACATACTAAAGGGTCAAAACTAAATTTCGGGTATGTTCCTATAACCTAAAATTAAAACTCTATTTTCCTTATTAATTCCAAAATAAACCAAAAAACTAAATTATATCTTTAAACTGTCCAAGATCAAACCGACCATAATTAAATTTCTAAAAATAAGATGTTATAATTGCATAATCAATTCAAATCAAACTAAATTATATATATTTTTATGATTGAATCAACTTTTTGTTCAAAATATTATTTAAAGCGAATAATAGTGGTAATAAATATCTTTGTATTGCATGAATTTTTAAAGTATAGTTAAAATTAAAAGAAGTATAATTTTAAAATGCATTAATATATATATATACATATATATATATATATATATATATATATATATATATATATATATATATATATATTTGAAGGAGAAAAGGTTAAAATTGAAACGAATACTATGTATTTGGGTAAAATGTCACATGTGAGAAGTGGGACATAACAAATCCCCTCACAAATCAGTACCTAGATAATATACTCCTATTTGATAAAACCAAAACAATTGAGATTTGGGGGCAAAAGAGCAAACTTTAAATTAACAAAATAATAAATGTAAATATTAGGATATGAGAAATATTGATTTACATAATAACATTTAAAAACAATTATGTTGAGTGTAATTTTTTATTTAATTCTAAATAGCTTTAATTATCGTCGTTCTCGCTTTAGATTATTTTACTTTTAGTTTAATATTTTTTTTAGATCTTTTAGTTCAATATATAGTAACCGTAGTTGCGTTTTTTGGTGAAAAAAAGAAACAAAAAGTATCAAAATGAATTACTATTGAAGGAATTATTTAAATGAGATTATTTAACCAAACATTGTACGTTGTTTCTAAATTTGATCCAACAGTGTGAGAGACCCTATAACTAAAAAGAAGGTCATTTATTGACGGATTATATAAGTTAAGCGTCAATATTATCAGTATACATACTTAATTTTGTCAAATAAATCAAATTTCTAGTATAATATGTATTGTATTATCTAGCTATCATATTAATTATTATTATACTAGCTATCATATTTATACTATATTCAGTCTAGAAAATATAAGGTTAATCCCCATAAAATTATCAATATATAATACTTTCTAATTAAAAAGATTTACTTTGGTCAAAGTGGTACTAACTATGTTTAAGTCAAATCTCATGTTAACACTTTATATATTCAAAAAACCTTTGTTGGAAGTCTTATCTGTCATATTTAAGGTTTTAAAAATCGGACCGGTAATCGAACAGATGAAGGTATTGGTTTAATGTTCATTGGTTCAACCGTAGTTGAACCGTGGTCGAACCGGTTATAATAAAATATATATTTTTAATATAATATAATATATTTCTTGATATATTAACTATAAATTATATAAAAATTAAGTTAATTAAGTAATATTATATATAAGTTTTTTTATTTATTTAAAAATACTTTTTAATAATTTTTTTGAAGAAATAACAAAAAAATAATTTTAAACCCTGACCGGTTCTGAAATGCCCAGTTTTTTCCTTGTCCGGAGTGGTATCCTGACCGGTTCCCGGTCCAACCGGTTGAACCGGCCGGTCCGGTCCGGTTTTCAAAACCATGTATTTAAGTATATGATATCGGGGTAAAAAAAAAGTTTATTGTTTTTTTATATGAAATAAATTGTTCTAACTTATAAAAGCAAATACAAGATATATAGATATTAAGTACTATAATTCTCTTTCCTTTGTCTAGAGAAACATGTGTCATTTGATTTCTCTATCGTTTAATGGAATAATGAAGAGTTCTATAACGTCTCTCCTAATTATTAAACACTAACTCAGTGATTACACTAGGATAAGCCCATGATGTTGCGCCGATTAATTAAAATATAGAGAAAATTTTTACAAAAGGAAATTTATTCCCATCAAAATGAAAATAGTCATGCATTCCCAATTTAAGGGCCTAAAATAATAAATAACAATTAGAAATAAATAAATCAAATAAATAAAATAAAAAATAAATAAAAATTTGGTTAAATAAAACAAAAGAAGAAAATGAGGTCAGGGGTTACTCGCTTGAGCGAGACCCTTACTCGCTTGAGCGAATCCAGTGAAAGTCGCTTGAGCGAGTTCTTACTCGCTTGAGCGAGATCCACATCTTATTCCCAGGCGAGCCACGATCACGCTTGAGCGAGAGCGTCCATGCGCATCAGGGCCTTATTTCGCTTGAGCGAGAATTTTCTCGCTTAAGCAAAATCGGTCCAGTGGCATCACCATCGTCACTCGCTTAAGCGGATCATTCTCGCTTGGGCGAGATCACTCCAGTACCTAAACTCCCCTTCTTCGCTTGGGCGAGTCACATTCGCCCAAGCGAAATAGACATAGAACCAATTCTTCTGGACCTCACTCGAGCGAGACTGAATCTGCCCGAGCAAGATTCATCCAGTAGCCACACCCACATGATACGCACAGGTCTCGCTTGAGCGAGAATCTTCCTCGCTTGAGCGAAATTTGGCCAGAGGCCACACTACAGGTACAGAGCACTCTCGCTTGAGCGAGAATTCATCTTGCTTGAGCGAGTTATGCAGTACATGCCTAAGAGCTAGAAATTTCTACACAATCTGATATATTTGCACCTTTACATGCATCTTTTGAGCTAATTCATCCATTTCCACACATTCAAGCATGCACATGAGATTGATTTTAACTCAACACCCTCATCAATCATATTTCTAATTCATCAAATGCATCATAATCAAATCCATCATTCATTTGCCACATCATCTAATTACTAACAATGCACACACACACAATTTACATCATTCACTCTTCACATGAATAAACATAGCCTGTCCATAATAATTTATCATCTACATCTAACTTTGGCTCCATGCCAATATGTATATATATACATTCAGTTCATGAAAATTTAACACAGTCATCAACTCCTCACTACCTTACTAATATGAATTCATATCCCCATCAACCAACGTACCAATTCTAGATTAGTCCAATACATATAAGCAACATATTATGGCATCACATACACAGAGACTCATTACATATTACACATATCATTTACTTCATAGTTTCCTTTACTTCTTGGCATCAGTTCTCCGCTTGGCGCACCTCCGGGGCTTCGACCTCCTCCGTGTCACTGGTTACTAAATTAAAAGTGAACCATAGCAAGGGTGAGTGTTTGGTATCCTAATTAATCTAGAACGGCAATTTAATGATAAAATACATGATTACTACAGTGCTATCACTAGTACTAATTCACTAACCCTACCTTATGCAATTAATTTTCACGTTTCATTATCTACCAAATTCATACTTACAGATCCTTAACTTCATTCACGTTTCAGTATCATAAAAATGCAATACACAGCCAACAAACGTAATATAACACATTCATATCATTACACAATGCCAACAAGTTCATCGAATATCACAACTGACTCTCATATAAATTTGACGCCTAGTATCCAGATACTAAAGGATCGGCCTTCAGCTGGGGGTCCTACTTGACACCTCGTGAACCCTGCTTGGTCCACCGAGTCCTACTTGACTCTCCACCTCAACCACTTAGTCCTACTTGACCACTGGGTAGCTCAACTAGGTACAAAAACCACGGGAGCCAGAAACGAGGGGCTATACATACCGTCGGCCGTCCCACATCACATAATCGTACATGTATAAATCATATTCCTCATATTATATATCAAGTGGCCGTCAACAACAGATCATACTCATCAAATGGGCGACCTACTTGTCAAGCCCACCATCACAATGCCACTATACACATCGATTTATCACAATGTAAAACACTTTAATCTCATAATCACTATAAACTAATTACACTTCATATTCACACATACATACACATACAATTATCATTCAATAACTATTCTCATTATTCCAATGCTTGATTAAATAATTCAATTCCATCGTACGTACCTATTCTAATTAATTACGATCTGAACACCCCCTTACCTCAATTCCAAGCCTCGACGATTTGTTCTTGATGCCGGTTGCGCCCTCTAAGTGCTTGGTTCAAGGTTCTACTTCTAAATCCAACACCCGTTTCGCCACTCGACCTTTCGACGTTTGTTTCGCTACCTACGGAGGTCAAAATGCAAAACCTGTTATCGTTATACTACTCTCATTGTTTTAAATACCATTTCAAGCTCACATGCACTGGAGGAGTAGAAAACAGAAGCTCCTCCCTCCATGCATGGCTATCGGTTAGAGAGAGAAAGTGAAAGGAAAGAGATAACTCAATTTAAAGGGTCCATTATACTCATCTCGAAGTCACGATCTCAAAAAAGTGGTTACTTTGAAGTTTTGACGCAAAACGGACCTCCCCTTAGAAGCTCAAAACATTCGGCAGTAGTGAGGGAGAAAAAGAAAAAGTTGGCGTGAAAATGAGGAAGAAGAAGATGAGGTGTGGTTATTTTAAGACCCAGGGGCAAAATGGTCATTTCCCTATTTCTTTTATATTTTTCCTTTTAAAGTTTTAATTAAAACTTTTACTTTTAACCCTTGTTGGTAATTCTAAATTCACTTTCATCCAATTACTCCTCATCTTAACTTCATACTTAATTAATCAAGTGAATTTATTTAATTCCACAATAGTTAATTATTTATAATTGAATTGATAATAACAATAAAAATTCCAAAACCTCAAATAAATCTTTAAGACAATTATTAATATTTTTCATCAATCAAAATTTTAACTAAATTATCCGGGATGTTACAAGTTCTATGATTTGTTATGTTATGTTTCTTTCTCATTTATGTTCTCTTTTATTTTGTTCATACCTTGGATTCGTGATTTATCCAAAATCCAAATGGCTTGCTTGACAACACAAGAGGCGATAGCGCCATAGCAAAATATAGGTTTGAAGATATTCAATTAGACTCCTATTCCATATAAATTTAGTCAAAATATTTATTTTATAAATTATGGATTTTACTTTAAAACATACATGTATGTATAACTTATAAAAGGAAATTTTCTATTTGTTGAATGTAAATTTAGTTTTCTAAAAGTCTTAACACCATGTGTGCTCTTTTATGAAAAAACAATCTAATTCAACATAAAAATAATTAATCCTAGCAGGGTGGTACTTGTTTTTTTTTTACATACACATAATTTGAATATACAAATAGTATTTAAAGTGATAGACATAAATCAACTCAAACAACCACTTAGTGGTAATTTTTTTTAAGGCAAAACTAGACTTTCAACTCAAACATATCAGGTTAGGTTTGAGTAGATCACTCATTTTTGTAACCTAAATTAGTCCCTTATATTTTATAAGTTTGTTCATTTTAGTTCTTTCCGTTAAAATGTTTAACCTAGTTAACATAAAGAAGTTACATGAATCATAGTCGAGAAGTGACAATGCAAAAATGTTGAAACATGTTAAAGAATTGCAAGTTGCAAATTTCACATAATCTATATTTTTGGAAAAGAAATAAAAAATAAATAAATATTACCTAAAAATAAAAATAAATAAATTATTTTCTCCTAGCCCTAACCTCTCCCCATCCTTTTCCCTATCTTTTTCTCTTTGCCCATCTTTATTCCCTCATTTCTCTCTTACAACTAGATCTAAATCTTGAGTTGTCGCTTGACGGTAGAGATCAACAAAGGACGTTAGAAATTAGTTAAAGTCTCAAGGGTACAAGTATCCTTGGAGACATCGGGAAGAGGAATGCAACCTTGAGGGTGTAGTTGTTGGTGTAGACTTTGAGGTGGTTGTAGTTTTTTAGCGTTACCAAATCTTCATGGCAGTGATAATACGGGATTTCAATGAAAGGTGTGGCTAAGGGTAAAACAATTAAGCATGGAGAATATTTTCAAGGTAGATACACTAAGCCAAAATAAGCATACTACTACATAATGTATTAGTGCTTCCAGGAAAAGATGCAGTAAAATGTGGATGATTTTTGTGTTTTTGACTTGTTAATGTAATTGGAGGTCTCGATACTAGTGCATGGGCAAGAGGGTAATTTTACCCACCCTTTACTAGTCCACCGATGTGGCAGATAGACCTTTAGATTATAAGCTATATCAGATACCTTTCTATATCGAAAGTCCAGGTCAGCACCATGTACACCGGAAAGCATCCATGTCACCTGACAAACAGTACAAGGTACAGTTACAAGGGAACATTCGTAAGGGACATGGAGGCACCCGCATCATGTGTCAGAGTGGTACTGACATATTGTACGAATGGTCCCCAACCCTAGAAGACTCTTCATTCTCCATATGCACACATATAAATACCAACATTTTCACAATTATGGTACATTAGACTCATTCTTAAACTTACGCTTGATAACCTTGAATTCATCTTCTAGTTACTGACTTGAGCATCAGAGAATCTTTGTAGGTAACACCACATTGCCCTCTTCTTCAACGCGAAAGCTTGGTGTGAAGGATCTCCAAGACTCTAAGACCCTTATTTCCCACTAGAATAGGGGATATAATACAGGATCCCCACTGGACCAGTGTACAAATCATTGAAAACTGAGAACATTTGTGGCTGGTCCCACACCAGATCCTCAACCCTAGTTCAGATCAGTTCAAAACCAAACCACATTAATAAAGGCCATTTATTGATGACGTGGTAGAGATATATAAAGGTGGTTGACATGTGGAAGGTCTATAAGTATGGTTTTATACACATGTAACCGCATTAATATCTATTGACCATATATTAATGCGGTTAGCTTACAAACCGCAACAACAGATGAAAAACACGAGATGTATCTTTTAATGTGGTTTCTATTTTTTGAATAGAAAAGTGAGGTACCATGGATTCAAACCTTGCAAATAGAAGTAATTACAAATCAATAATTCCTAATTGTTTTATCTTTTATTTCTTTTTTATATTTTTATTCACCCATACGCATTCCCTTTCTTCTCCTTTCATGTTTATCTCTTTTTCCACCAAAAACCTTATAGCCACTATCAAAGAGCTCTTTCGTCCAGATGTTTTTCTCTTTTTTCATCCTAAAATTGTTTAGCCTTCATCGAAAAGCCTCCATCTATGGTTATAGGAACCTCTAGAAATACAACAAATTACTCTTTTAACTTTTAATATCATTGGGAAAATCATGAATGATATCTAGTAATGTTCGTAGACCATTTTACCATCAAATATGAAAGCCTAATAGCTCATGATATTTTAAGAGTAAGGGGGATATAAATAAATAAATAAATGCTAATGAAGAGGTTTAAACCCATGGTGGTAACCCTAAAATCATAATCACATAACCTTGCCTCTTATTCCAAACCTTCTTGCACCTTGGAATCAAAATTAGAATCATTCATTGTGAAATCAGAATTTGCATCACACATGAATTAGAGACCAAATTTTTTCTTATAGGAATCGTTTACTATGAAAAGATCGTAGTCGTTGTGAGAACCTTGTTATTGTTCTCAACTCAACACTAGGAGGTACGTTTGAGTATCATCCTTCATGTTTTTTGGACTTTGTTAATTGAAGTTGTTGTTGTTATGTTTAGTTTACTAGTGGTTAAGACCTTTCTTGTTAGCAAAACAAAGAATGCTTGATTTTGGTTTGCATCTCAATGTTTGTCACACTTTCTGATCTTTGCATTTATGTTTCAATTTCACTTGATTTTAGTATGCAATCTCTTAAATTGATTTTTTTTTTTTGTTTTGATTTCAACTTCATAAGAAACTTTCACATTGGAGATTTTAAATCCATTTCTTATGCTCCCTTAATCTTGAGTCACTATAAGGAGTGAGTTTGATCCCTATGTTGGTCACAGTGTTGGGGAAGGCATCACCAAAACTAAGTGAAGCAACATAAATTCCTACATATAATGCTATAAAAAAGATTTGTTTGTCATGCTCCCGTACCCATAAAAACAAGTCTAATGAATCATAAGTTAAGTGTTCTGTCCTTAAACCTTTTTCCTAAAATTTTATCCAAAATTTTTTTAAAGAATTTAATGGCAAATTATACATGTAAAGATAATAGATTATGATTCCATGAGAGGAACAATTTACAATATTATTTTTTTGTGAACAATGATGGTACTAATTAGGGTGTATTATTAGCTCATCATGATCTTCTTCTATATACTACCCAGTTATTGAAGTATATACTAAAAAATTCTATTTAATAACACATAAAATTTAGAAGTTGTTCATTTGTTGGTATAACTTTTAACTAACAAAAAAAAAGTGTTAGTAAAAATATTTTAAAATTTTACTAACAATATGGTGTATTTTTCTAGCTGATAAGTCAGCTAAAAGTTGAAAAACTAGTTGATAACTTGGAACTGAAAGTTGATAGTTATAAGCTACCTGATTTATTTATTTACTTGGTAAATGGGAACAATAAACAGAAAAACAATGACTAATAAAGGTCTAATACAATGAGGATAAGAATCTTACACCCTCATAGAATTATTAAGAGTCAAACCATACTTAGCAAGACTATCAATAAGGAAATTTGATTCACGCAAGATAGGACAAGTATGAATCCTCTAAGCCATGTTAAGCATTTTCCTTATAGTAGCAAGATCCTAATGTACCACATTTAGGACTGGAATTCAATCGTCATTAGTGTTTCTCACCGTTAACAAGCAATCTGATTCATAAACTATGTTCTCGATGTCTTTACTCCAAGCAAGCTTTAAAGCAAAAATAATGACTCTAATTTCAACTTGTGATAGGCATAAAGCTAGGCCACCAAACGACAAACCCCCAAATCCATTTTCCATCAACATCACAACAAACACCATCCAAACCTTGTCTGTTAGTGCCTTGTATAAAACTCCCATCAACATTGATTTTGAGCATTCCTATTTGGGGCGGAATTCACAAACTCAACATAATTCAATCATAGTCATCCTACATTACTAGTTTAGCCCACAACTTATGATCTTGAGCCATCTTCTAAGTTTCATGAACAACAAAATTAACAAGTCAAAGCTGAGAATCAAAGCACATATTATTCTGCCACCTCCAATTCCACCCAATGCCTACAAGAAACAATTGAGCATTGACCCTTAAGGCTTGACTTTTGATCCATTCACTAACATCATCTTTCATAAACCATGGCCATAAAAAAGCCTTATAAGTTACCTGATTAAATTAAAATATATTTGATAAAGCAAACTGTTAAATGTAAAATGACGTAAAAGATATATATTTTTTAAAATAGAGTGATTTTTTGTTTAAAATTCATTAGTGATGATAAAAAATGTAAAAAATAAAATAAACTAGAAACTTATCAGTTTAAACGCTACTTTAAGTAGCTTTTCAAAAATTATTATAAGCAATATATTAAAATAAATTTCTTTATCAATTAAAACGATTTTGTTTAACAAACTTTTAAACCAATAAAATAAGATACAAACTAATATAAATTTTTACTCGTGAACATGTTAAACATATTCTTTATACAAACAAAATCATTTATAATATACTATTAATGTGTCCAAATTACCTATATATACCAACATTTTCTTTGTTACTTAAAGGGTACAAATAATTTTATGTTAATAAATAATTTTTTTAGTGATATACACACACAAATGCTACACAACATCACCTATCCTACAATATGTCAAGGGAAATGATTGGTTTGTTTGATTCTTAACCTACTTTTGCATTCGCCAGCTAATTATGATAAATAGTATTCTTAAAAGAAACAGTTTTCTTAAATAAATTTTAAAAAACTATGTAACATGGCTAATTCAACAAAAAAAGACAACTGAAAATTTTAATAGACAAATCATCATATAAGAAAAGGAAGTTTGATAGTTGTTTTACAAAATGAGGTATATTAATTGTAGTTTGGTACACGTTATCCTAAGTGGAAATTGGCGAGCTTGACACTTACCACTGGTCTAGTCGGACAGAAAACACTCAGATCCCACTGCTTTTTTTCTCTGCATAGGATTCAGAATGAGGGGACATATTCTTTTTCTTTACAACTAGAAATAGAAATTAACCAGAAAATGGCTTTGTGTTTAGAAATTGTATAGTTGAAGTTGAAGGTAAAAAACAAAGGCTGGAAAATTCATTTAGTGGAGGCAATAGTCGTTTTGTAGTTGCAATCGAAATGTCATCTTTACTAAAATGATGTCTTACTTTTCTCTCATACTTTTATGACAAAACCTTTTATCAAGTAGCCATGTTCTTTATGGGCACAACTTCTCCCCCTTTTTTCTTTTTATACAGTGGAATTAAAATAAATGTGTCTTTGTTGAATGTTTATTGATTTGATGATATAATAAACAAATAAAATTAGATTGGCGTTCCTACATCTAATAGAACTTAATTATTTTTGGGGAGTATATTGAATGAATTAAAAAATTGTAAAGAAATGGTTTTAAATTAATGGGTTGAGTTCAATGAATTATTTAATATTTACCTTGAGTTAGAAAGGTGTATATATATATCCGACTCATTTATTTAATGGGTATTTAGAGTTTGGATTTGCCTTATTAAATAGTATAAAAGTTGAATTCGTTAGTTTTAGCTCATTCATAATTCTTTTTCTGTGCTAGGTTACATATCTCTTAGTTGATACCTAGGTTTTTCAAGGGACATAGACCACTTTGGTTATACCTCTTCCAAGGAATTTTCATATTCATCAAGTCCGTTTTATTTGATGTGTATTATTAACACTGTTTGTGACACTTGTAAAAAGATCTAAAGGATCAAAAAGTATAAATCTTTTAAGGTTTTTCTAATATCTAAGTCAAAAATTGATGGTAATGTCAGAGTAATAATTGAGGTTAGGTAAGAATACAGAAGTGATTACCTACTCAATAAATGTAAAGATATTTATAACAATGAGTAACTCTTAAGTGCATTCATGATATTGTCGGTGACCTTTTCAAGATTTGTTGGTGGGTATCGGTAACGTGACATGTCGAGTCGGTATACAAGGCCAAAGGTCAATGGATATGTACCTCAAATTCTTTGTGCCAAGACATTTTTAACACACGTGACACATCTCTTGGTGGGGCCCTTCGTCTAGGGTAAGCATGATAAGCTCAATACAGGTATACAAATGTATTATGTTCAAATTACATACATATAACTAAAATTCCAACTTGATCAAATGTATTTAACAATGAAACATTCTAACTACATCAAACCAAACCACAATTATATAATAAAATTTATATTATTTTCTTTTTTAACTTTATTAAAAATTCAATTGTATTCTACATTAATAAAATTTCAATTGATATATTTTTATATATGTGTATTAATTTTTACAGTACTTAAAAGTAGTACTTGATTTGTTTTCGTATTTTTGTTCAAGTAAACCGCAAATTGCATAGTTTGGTTGATTTTTTTTTTTTTATTTCAAAGTTAAATCAAATCACCCTGCAAACATTTGTCATCGACATATTTATAGATATTCAACCATCTAAGTTGATTTTTTTTTATTTGTCAAATATGTTGAAATTAAAGTAATCTTTAAGTTTGTTAATTAAGTAGATATATTCACACATGCTTTATGGGATAAAAGAAAATGAAAATTAATAAAAATATTTTAACATAATAAAAATTTTGTATTTACATATTTTTAAGAAAAATGTAATTTATTATGAATATATGGTTAACATAAAATTAAATTTTTATATTAATAATGAAATACAGCCAAAATTAACTAGTCACAAACTTATAGTTTTAAAGTTATAAAACTTAAAAGAATTTAATTGAAACATAATAATAGTGTAAATACGTCCATCAAATAATAAATTATGTATATATAAATCATTTATTATATTAAAAATTATATATAAATTTTTTTAACTAAGTATTATATGAAAATCTTTACACTAAAAATACAATAATTAAACTCAAGTTGACTACTTGAAGTCAACAAAGGAAATGATTGAATTTATGTTTATCTAGCTGATCTATGAATACATCTATAAACCTACATCACATCTTGAGTCTAGACTACTGACCATGACATAATGAAGATTTATTTTTTATTTTTATTTTATTTAAAGAGATCCGCTTTATGTATTTATTGCATAATGTCAATATTCCCACGTAGCTATATTGTCCTTTTAATCTTTATTTCCTATAGCCAGTTGGTCAGAAACAAAGTATTGAAGTAGTAGAAAAGGAGATGTCGTAGCAGTGAAAAATTATTGCATAATCCAAAGCTAATAAATACTCGCTTTGTTTTTTTTTATGAAAAATGTTAATAAAGTGAAATGTATTTTTTTAAAACACCATTTGTAACATCTCAATTTAAAATTAAGAGATAAACAATTAGTAACTCAACAATTAAATGGATTCAATAATTATGATTGGAAGGGGTATGCCAATTAATGAATTAATCTAATTAAGTTTAGGGTAATCTATAGTTACCGAATTTTGGATGTTTTAGGTTTCTGGGTAGTTATAATTAAGTTGAATTGGATGAAATTAATGAAGTGGTAACTAATCGGCAAAGGCTGATGTGTTTGTTTGTTGTAGGTTGGATTCCGGAACGAAACTAGAACAAGGAAACGTTATGGAATCCTTGACTCTAGGTAAGTGGGAAACGATATATATTAAATGTATAGATTATAAATTAATAAGGGTATATATTTATAATTGCATGTTTTGATTATGAACATGGTTGACTTTCTTGTGATGGTGGTGTTATGTGAAATTGATGTTGAACAATGTTTCCTGTTGTTGATTATGATAAATAATAATGAACTAGTGATAATAGTGTAGTGATGAATTGTGTTATGAATTAGTGGATGATGACGATGACTTGATGTGTTATTAATGATAATAAATAATTTTGATGATATAAATGATTCGGTTGAATAATGATGTTGAAAAATTAATGATGGTGTTGTAAAAAGTGATAAATGATGATGAATTATAATGTGAATGATAATGGTGATCTTAACACATGGTGATGGTAACCATGTTAGAATGTTATGTATCCTTGGTGATGGTAACCAAGTGGTAACTTCTGATGATGGTAATTAGTAGGTGTTATTGATTTGATTGATGTTTGATATAGCATTTGCATAAAACTGCTTACAAGACTGTAGGGGGCGTGTGAGGAGGCCTAGATGGAAGGACGATCTGATGGTAAGGCAAAGACCTTGCGGTGATTCCTTAGAGAATCCTAACTACTCTAGATTGGGCTCTAGAGCCAGCCTGCAACACCTGCAATCACTTGGAGTGGCGATGTTGCAAATGGGTGTGTGGTTTGGTCTCAATAAAAATAATGTGTATGTATTTATGGAGATTATTAAGTACTATAATATATTTCATCAATAGAGTCGGATCGACATGCATATACAATAGTATAACAATATTGAGTTAGGTGAGATACAATGCAGTTGATGATGATTGGTGATGTTGGCAATTATGTCATGTGTAATGTTAAATGACCATATAATTATGATGTTGAAATATTAAATGATGATGAATAAGTTGTTGATGATTATGGTGATATTGGTGTTGTATAAACTGGATGATGATTGATGCATTAAGTGGAATCTAGTTCAATATTTATCTTTTAACATATAATTTTCACCACTATTATTTTTGTCATTATAGTGAACTTCATAGATGGCGAAGTGTAGTGGTGTAGAGGATATGTATGGCACTAAATGCACCTTAATGTTATGTATATAAATTTGTACAGTTTTGTTAAACTTGTGTATATATGTTTTGACTGACGCTATATAGTATTGGTAGTTATATAGGTATCTAGTAGATGCCTCACTATAGGTTATATATAGATAAATGATGGTGTATATGTTTTGTAGTATGCCAAGGGAAGCCATGAACGTGATTTGTAACATTCCACCTTATTTTATTTATTTTCAAACATGATATTATTCAATTTACAGAATTTTTTCCACTTCTAATAATTAAGTTCAGCCAAACAGACTTGAAATAAAAGCATCAACAGACTTGAAATGAAATAGAGACAAACTGAAAAAATAGAAATAATAACATAATAGAGATAAAAATAGTATCGGCCTCAAAATAAAATAGAGACAGACTCTTAGGAAAAATAAAACAGACTTAAATATTGAGACAACATCAACAAATTCATAAAATTAGAAACAATAGCAGCAAACTTAGTACATAAACAACTACAACATACTTATAGTAACAGAAACAACATACTCAGATGCATAAATAGCAGCAGACTTAAACAAAAACAATCACAACAATCATCAACCATATCATACCACCACCTATACATGTATATTCACATGGCCATCAATAAGGCCTTTAATATCGTAATCAAAGCATTAAGATAATCACACTTACTAATCAAGTCTCTACATGCATCATAAACATCATACACAGATATAAATATACAAATCAACACTTTGTCCATAATTTACTCAAAACATAACACATATTCAAATTTATACATATATGTTAATATTTTAGCCTTTTTGGCGTTGCTTCTAACTCATTTGGCACTGGTCTCTACGACGTCTACAACATCCCTATCTCTAGTCACTAAAATAGCAATAAAGGTGAGTGATTGACCATACAAATCAATACAAACAATTTAAACCATAAAAGGAAAAGCATAGAATGGCTATCAGATTACACGACTACTTACTCAACTACCTCTTCAACTTTCAATTATAACATAACTCCATATCATCTATTTATCAAATTCACAGTGCATAAACCAGATTCTCATCATCACATATACTTCATCAAACATAATAATTATTCACATCATCTCAATACTGACACACAATGAAGATAATAAATGACTCTCTAGTACCGAATAATAAATTAGATCGGTCGTCAATTGGGAGTCATACTTGACCACTCGTGAACCCTACCTAGTCCATCGAACCTAACCTGGCTCCCCACCTTAGCATTGGGTCCTACCTGACCACTGGGTAGCTCAACCGGGCCACGCTCGGCCACAGAAGCCAAAACGGGGGGTAACTATACCGATCGGCCATCCACACCACATAGCATTCACATAAATCAACATATCTCGATATCAACTCAAATGAAAATATCAAATATCTCATCTCAGCACTATGGACATCAACTGGGATCTTAAACAGCAACTCAGGCACCTCAGTCTCTTCAATCTCATTCCACAATATCTTTAATTCATCATGTCAATTGTATTTCATCATTATATCAATTTATCATTATACATCACATAATAATCATCAATGTCAATTCCACAATATTTTCTTATAATAAAATTCACTTTTATTTTAGGAAATAAATCTTTTTACTTTCACTCCCTGGTAATATATAATTTACCCTTATAATTAAATTTAGAACTAATTTTTAATTAATTACCCCTTAATTAATTACTTTAATTTCATTATCAATTTAAAATACCTAGTTAATTTAATTTAATTCTTAACAATCTCCAATTAATTAATTTATTTATTCCATAGAACAGAGTTAATTTAATTTAAACATCTAGGATGTTACATGATCCATGTGGCTTTTATAGATATGTGATCATATAGTATATTGGCTCTACTAGAATGGGCAGGAATTGTGTTATATGCTATACTCATGAATTGTGATGTCTAGAACTTGCATGAGTATATGTACTTATCCTATATGAATTGCAATGGGCAGGAATGGTTAAATATTGAATTGAATGAAAGATCATAAATGCATGTGGAATTATGCATAAGACTAGGTGATTATACAACATGAAGTAGAGTGTGATATACCGGATGAGCTAGATGGTAATTAAGTCCCAAACAGGTAGTGTAATGAATGTATGATGAAGGTTTGGTGCTAAACCCTCATGAATTGAAATTCGCATGTCATGTAAAACGTCGTTTTTAACTTGAAGCTTCTGATACGCGTGAATTTCAATTTGATAGATATTTTGGCACAAGACTTAGACCATTGGCTTGGAAATAGCATGTAGACACTGTGTGAAATTTGGTAAAGTTTAGATAAAGGCAAGCTGGGTAAAAGGGCCAGAGAAGTTGGCAAAAGTCTACCAACTCTGTATTTTCTACATAATTATGGAATTCTACATGATGTAATCAATATTACCAAGGTGGTGGTAATCGATTATTGAGCTTATATTTGGGACAGATAAATTTTTAAATCCTAATAATAGATTACCTTGACTACCCATTTTATGGTAATTGACTACTTAAGTATGGTAATCGATTACCTTGACTCTATTTTCCCAGATGGATTCTTATGCAAGAATAATAGATTATTCTGTTGATTTTCGCTTAATGTGATCTTCCCAACTTGTGTGATCATTCTTTGAGCCCCTTATTTCACTTATTTAACACTACGAGATGAATATTTGGCACGCATGGCATCCCAAATGTGGGTATCAATCGCAAAAAGAAATGGACAAGGTGTCATACATTAAAGCCCTAAACCCTAAATCGAGTTTAGGGTTTATGGAAACAAAAAGTTATTTTTTCTTAAAACACTATTAAAATCCACTCATTTTGATTTCTAAACAATCTATATATAATTTTCAATAAAAAATTTATTTTGCTTCCCTAAACAATGCCCTTAGGACACTAGTATATTTTTAGGATGTTTTATTTGTTTTTAAATATATGCATTTTTTAAAGATTTTAAGATATAATTAAATGTTCATTTATCAATTATACTTATATATTTTATTTAAATCAAGAAGATATTAGTTAAGAAAGTGATATAAAATACAGAAAAAGAAAAAATATATTAAAAAGATAGATTGATAAAGAAACACAATAATTATATTTCTTAATTAGAGTGTGCAACAACCTTAAACACAATAAATAAAAAACATAGAGAGAGTAATAACTAATATAAATATAAATAATAAAATAAAAAATGATTTGAACATGTCATGTCATGTGAGAATTGAACATAGTCATATCATATGATACAATGCAATCATTTTCCCATTAGGAAAAACAGAGACAATGGTGTGCCGTAGCGTAAAAATGCTTAGGAATTGGGTAAAGGTTGCGGGAACATGAATATATAGCGAAGAGGAAATTCCTCCTGAGTCAGCCAAAGTACCCTAAACTTAGATACACAAAGGTGTGTGTTTAACAATTAACATACACTTTGCTAATCACAACATTGCAAACCTACACTTTGGAAAGGGACTTTTGGTTCCAAAAAATGAAAAAGTTAATTTCGTTTAAAGCAGGAAACAACCATACTTTAGCTCTACCTTCAATGTAAAAATATTTATTGCTTGAAAATCTAATTAAAGAGTTTCTTGAATTAACTCTGAAATAAAATAAAGTAGAAAACAGAAAATCAATTAATAAAGTTACAAGCGAATTTACTTTAATTTGATGATCATATCACTTCATTTATTATTTTGGAATTGTAATCACTAAAAATATTGTTAGAAAATACTATAGTGTACAGTTTTGAACTGTAATATATCTTCGCTATAACAACAGTATGACTTGCTTACCATATCACACACCGATCCCTGTTTTCTTCGGAGCATTAAATTGTTTGGATTTTTTCTGGTTAATTTCTCCATCTCTATCTTTTTCAGCGAAATTATAATCACTTATTTACATTTAATGCTTCAAATTAGTCAATAAAAATGTGAGAGTGTTGTAGTTTTCAATGAGATTGATGAATAAATAGTTACAATTTTACTGTAGAGAAATATTGACAGAAGAGAATCCAAATCCTTTATACTAGGCTGAAATGCTTTATTCACCACATTCAAAACTTTTTGAAGTAGGGGTTAAAAAATTGAGGTTTTGAAAACATGATTGAGAAAATTAGGGTTTTAAAAACAGTGATTTATGTTTAGAATGTTTGTTGTAAAAGTGAGTTGGAAAATAGTGATTGTATTTGTTTGGAAAATGTTTTGGTAACCTTGGTTTAGAAAAGTGAAATTTGAGGGTAAAACTACTAAAAAAAGGTATTACTTAAAAAAATAGTAAAGTAATATATTTTTTTAAAATAATATTAACAATTACATATTAAAATATGACATTTATAATTTGATTAACAAAATATATTTATTAATAATAATTAATAATATAAAAAGTTAATAATAAACATATTTATTAATAAAAACATATTAAAAATCCCAACATATTTATAATTTGATCAACAAACTATATTTATTAATAATAAACATTAAAAAATCCAAACAACATAAAAAAATAAAAAACTATTTAAATAATAAATAGTTAACATAGTCTATATTTTTCAATCCACACCCATGCACCGTAAATCTAAAGCAATCTAAACCCTTAATTCTTATCAACCTTACAACACACCTCACAACCTGAAGCACACTCATGCTCCACCATCCAAACCAATCATCCACTATTAAAACACTCTAATTTTACAGTACATTTCACCCCTCATCCACACCCATGCACCACCACCCTAAACCAATCACCATCATAGGATCATCCAACCTTTACGGTATACTCAAACCAATCATCCCCACCAGTACTTCATCTTCCCTAACAAACCCACGACATCCATTTTTCCACCTCTTGAAACTGTCGTTCCACCATCCATGGACCTCTGACGACCACCATCACTGTCCCCAAACCACTGAAACCCTCACCACCCAAACGTCCACCATCAGTGGCTACCCTCACAATCCCCCACCAACACCCCATGCCAAAACATAACCCAAAACAGTCCACACAGCAAAAAAAACAAAAAAAACAACATAGAGGCTGCCAAATGCAGTGCTCGCAGGGGGGTTCGGAAAACCTCACTTTTGCTAATGGAACGGAAGAACAACATTATACCAAACAAGCACTAAGTTGACGGTTTTACTGCTGCAACGATTCCTTTTGTTAATAAAAAAATGAATAAATCTAAATCATTTCACAATTATAATATAAGTGTCTGTCTGATAGTCAGTTAAAAAATAGAATTTTAAAAATAAAAAAATTTAATATTAATATTTTTACATCGTCATTCGAAACACTTAAAATCTCATTAAATCAACATTTTTTGGTTAATTAACAATTTATTTGACCCAATAGAAACAACCTTAAATTAAATTTGGACTGAGTGTATACAATATCTAATACATTTCATATGTTTATACTTATTAAATTAATTAATGGTTCTTAATAATCAAATATTAAAAAAAATATATATTATATTGATTATTAAGAATAACTCATTTAATAAGTGGGAATGTATCATCTAACCTAATACTTTATAAATCTTTTCACTTTTTGTATTCTCAAGATATCAAAGGTATTTATGTTTTCATTTAAGAGAGAAAAAAATGTTGGGAAAAATCTGCATAAATTGATAATTTCCTCGACGCAACGGAATGACGGACCAATAAAATAGGTGGTTGCAGAATAAATTAAATACGAGCAAAGTAAATAAATAATTAAAATAACACCAGCAATTTAACATGGTTCACCCTTTTGATTTGGGCTACGTCTGTGACGTCCCGTGTAATTTTCTGAATAAATTTTTCGCGTTTTAAAAATCATTTTTGAAATTTGTAATAAGTCATGTAAAAGTTGATAAACACGGATTATTATCATACATACTAGTCGTGGATAATCAAAGTCATGAAATATTTATATAGCGGAAACGATTTAGAAAAATACAGTACATGAAACATTATATTATTACAACCCATCAAGATTAAAATAAAGTCAAATTCCAAGCAATAATTCACGTAAACTCCATTCATGGCATCACTCTTCATTCTGTGTAGCATTCACTGTAAAAATTAATGTAAGAGTGAGACAGAATATAGAATAAATATAAAATAAATAAAATTGCACAAAACACAACCAACAAGGCATAATGATATGATGAATATGCCAAACAAGTTCATTTATAAATCTTTAATTAGTCACATGATGTCATGTTGGATCCATTTGGTTTGGTGGGAATACTGCAGTAAAAAGTCTCATAAAGACTCCAGTAGGAATTAGCATAACCATGAATCCTTACACCTTCATGGCTCCTGCAAAAATAAGTGCACAAGTAGGAATTAGCATAACCATGAATCCATACACTTTCATGGCTCCTGCAGAAATAAGTATACCAGTAGGAATTTGCACAATCATGGATCCCTACACTTCCATGGTTCTTGTGAAAATAGGGTTTAAACTCATCATAGAGTAACCCCCACCAGGGTAGGCAATCATGGAACCCCTAAATTCCATGGTGCGTCCAAATGCTTATGATACATGAATGCCTTTAATTCTCTTTATCATTTAACATACCATGATATATCAA
This sequence comes from Clitoria ternatea, assembly GCA_037962975.1. Taxonomy (NCBI): domain Eukaryota; kingdom Viridiplantae; phylum Streptophyta; class Magnoliopsida; order Fabales; family Fabaceae; genus Clitoria; species Clitoria ternatea. The sequence goes on from CM075669.1 coordinate 294,867,844, forward strand.
TTTCCAAAACCACTTGGAAAACCACAAGTCCTCAAAGGACACATCACATATAATAATTTTCAGAATCATGGATTTACTGTTTCAACCACATATATCAATAACCGCAAGGCATTCATGTATATATATTAATTTAGTCATTCATAATTATTCACCACCAAAATACACAAACTGAATGATGCTCATTAGACACTCATCAACATTCATAATACTTCATAATCACTCAAGAATTCAATAATAAATTGTTACCCATAGGGAAAATATCATTTTTATCCATAATAACCATTATAAGCAAATTTCAGCATTTCCAACAGCAACATACGTTAGTAAAACAGTCATAACATGAGAAAATCAAATCCTTTTAATGTGATTCCACTTTCTATAGCTCAATAACATAAATATCTACAACTTTCATGAAGACCATAAATTCAAATTCTGATCTGGTCTGGATACCGGCCCCGATCTTGTGACGTCAGAGTGACCTCATGTAAGGAGAACTGGTGTCCTGGTTCAACATTACCACACCGGATATCCGATGTCTGGCCTTCCGTTCTCATCTCACAACCGCCCCACTTATCTTCTCTATAACGAATCATTGTTCATTTTCACATAACATTTATATAACTGTTAGTTTCTCAGTCACAGCGAGATAAAAGCCCCTAATAACTTATCAGCGAAGATACTGTATGTAGCAAAATATGTCACGTCAATGGCCTCAGAAAGCAAGTACATGTGTCAGCAGATTATGCGGAAAGGTGATTATCCTCTCTTCTTCCTATGGGATCGTACTCTGATAATTGACCTACCCCCCTGACACACTCTGAGTACTGAGCCACTTTGATTGACACACTTCACACGCTATCAGAACCAAGGGGCCCACTTGCACCCAACGATTCATTTCCTACGTTCAACTATAAATAGCTCATTTCAATACACATGCAAGGTGATGTTGTTCTAACTTACACTTTACTATTACATCGCTTGAGCATTCATTGAGTTCTTACACCCTTCTAACTTGAGCGTCGGAGAATCTTCGCAGGTGGCACCACCTTTCGCCCCCTACAATGCGAAACGCTGGTGTGAAGGATCTCCAGGACAACAAGACCGGCTTCTCCCACTGAGAGACCGAATTAATACACCGGATACTCACTGTTCCGGTGTGCAAACCCTAAAAACACCTATATTCTTGTGGCTGGTCCCACACCGGATCCTAGACCCCGGTTCAGACCAGTTCATTGGCACGCCCAGTGGGACTCGTTAGAGTTATTCCCATTTTCGCAGAAGTTTAGTTGTCACGATGGAAGGTGATGGGAGAGATTTCGTTGATGGTCACGTGGAGAATGTGACCCATCAACAGACTGGAAGGAGACTTGTCTTCGAGTCCCCTGTAACTCAAACCCGGAGGATGGTGCAAGTGCAAATGCCTGACCCTCGCGATGAGGTTATCAGGCAACTCAGGGAGGAGCTGATGGAGTTGAAGCGGGAGAGAGGAGAAGCTGGGGACAGGGTAACGTCCCATGCAGAAGAGACTCACCACGCATCAGCGAGGGGCAGGTCTACAGCCCTCCAGTATTCGAAGATCCCCACGTATGAAGAGAGAGAGCAGACTCAAGACTCTGGTGATAGAGTCAGTACCAGGAGAAGGGAGCAGGCGGTGGTGACTTCAGGGACGTACAAGCTCAGTGTCCCTTTCTCAAGAAGGCTGATGAGCATTGCCATCCCGAAACATTTGCAAACAACTCAGCCACTGTCGATAGGCAAGTATAATGGAGAAATCGATCCCACTAAGCATTTGGATGCTTATGTGTATGAAGCTATGTATTTGGGAGCAGATGAAGATGTTATGTGTAGGATGTTCCCAAGAACACTAACGGAGGAGGCTCTCAGCTGGTTTAAAAGCTTACCCTCAGGATCTATAGACTCTTGGGAGGAAATGTCCGCCGCATTTGAAAGCCATTTTGTCATCTCTAGGGATATCCCAAGAACTTCTCACACCCTGGCCCAGATAAGGCAGGGAGAAACTGAAACTCTTAAGGAGTTCTTGAAAAGGTTTTATAAGGAGGCAGCTTTGGTCCCTAACCTGACGGAGGCCATACAACTTCATATTGTAGTGGAAGCTCTTCAGCCTGGTTCAGCCTTTGCCCTATCTGTGGCAAAGAGCCCCCCAACAACCTTCGAGGAGTTTCGAAGGAAAGCTTCCAAATACATGGGCATAGAGATGCATCTGGAGGCAACCGCAACAAGAATGAAGCCTTCAGCACCTACTCAGCAGCCACGGAGAGAAAAGGAGAGAGTGAGACCTGAGAAGCATGCCTTTAGAGAAGACTTTGTAAACGCTCGCCCGCATCCACGAGATAGGCGTGTATCATTGTTCAAAAACTATGCTCCGTTGAACACCAGGCACTCCCAAATCATGAGGGAGGTTGGTTAGCCAACGTTGAACGTCTTTGGTATAAGGAAACCATCCCTAGTCAAGAGGGGTGGTAACCCACGTAAGTATTGCACTTTCCATGAACAGACAGGACACAATACTGATGAGTGCAAGGCATTAAAGAATACGGTGGAAACTCTCATTCGAGAAGGAAAGCTGAAGCAGTATTTGTTCAAGGAGAAATCTGTAGACGAGCCTCAGAGGATGGAAAAAAGGAGTAGAGGTCCTGATGACGAAGATGATAATACACGTAATTCAGCAAGGAAGTTCACTACAGCTGAAAAGCAGAAAGGAGTAGTGATTACTGGAGATGCCCAACAAAATAACATGCCCCAGCAGCAGAGGCAGGGCAGACGGGAAGTGATTGAGATGATAGCTGGAGGATTTGTGGGAGGAGAAGCGTCAATCACAGCACGAAAGAATCACCACAGGATGATTCTATCTGTCCAGGGCAAACCAAGGGATAACCGCCCTTTCAGGGACGGTATGGCAGCTCCGACGGTGTCATTTACTGATGATGACTTTGGCCCAACAATTCCAGGAGGTGATGATGCAGTAGTTATCGTGGCAGTCATAGCCAACAAGGATGTCAAGAGGATCCTCGTTGATCAGGGAAGTTCTTGTGATGTTATCTTTTATAATTGTTTCAAACGAATGGGTTTCAATGATGCAGATTTACAACCTTACACGCAAGAACTCACAGCGTTTAATGGAGCCAAGCAACCCACCAAGGGGTATCTTGACACTCTGATTTCTTTTGAAGGAGAGCCGGGAGCGAGAACAGTCAAGTCAAGAATTCTGGTGATTGATGTGGAATCCCCATACAACGGTATCATAGGCCGTCCTACACTGAATGCGATGGAAGCAATTGTATCCACTCCTCACCTCTTGATCAAATTCATTGACAAGGACAACGGTGTGTCCTCTCTCCGTGGTGATCAGGAGATGGCTCGATATTGTTATAACCTGAGCCTCAACATGGTCAAGTTAGAAGCATTCAACAAGAAGAGGAAGCTGAACGACGGAGGAACAGCGGCAGGGTCTGTCAGTCTAATTGATCTGGACCCCAGAGCGGAATTGAAGATTGATCCACTCAATCCCTCTAAGCCCACACCGGATGGTGGTTCCAGGGATGTTGTCTTAGGGGATTCCCCAGAGAAGGTCACGCACATCAATGATAAGCTGGAGTTTGCTATGGAGCAACGCTTATTAGCCCTTCTGCAGGAGTTCAAGGATCTTTTCGCATGGACAGCAGCAGACATGCCTGGGATGGACCCTGATTTCTGTTGCCACAAGCTTGTTGTGTACCCTGAAACAAGACCGGTGGCCCAGAAGAAGAGGAGGTTGGGACCGGAGAAGCAGAGGGCAGCTTGTGAGCAGACAGAGGAGTTGTTGAAAGCGGGCTTTATAAGGGAGATACGCTACTCTTCTTGGCTTTCTAATGTAGTTATGGTGTAGAAAGCTAATGGCAAATGGAGAATGTGCACAGATTATGTGGATCTTAACCGTTGCTGCCCCAAGGATCCATATCCCCTGCCCAACATTGATCGTATGGTGGATGATTCATCTGGTTACCAGTACCTCAGTTTCATGGATGCTTATTCGGGGTATAACCAGATTCCGATGTGGGAGGGAGACCAAGAGAAAACTGCCTTTATCAATGACCGCGGTGTTTTCTGCTACACCGTCATGCCTTTTGGATTGAAGAACGCCGGCGCTACCTATCAGCGCATGATTAACAAAGTCTTTGAAGGGATGCACACCAGGCTGGTCGAAGTTTATATCGATGATATTATAGCCAAAACGCCCGCTGGAGGAGACCACATTGAAGATCTGCGCCAAGTTTTCACTAGGCTTCGACAGTACAACATGAGGTTAAACCCCTTAAAATGCACCTTTGCCGTTCCAGCTGGGAAATTCTTGGGATTCATGTTGACCCAGCGAGGTATTGAGGCTAACCCTGGGAAGTGTCAAGCAATCTTGGATATGCAGAGCCCCAAGAGCCTGAGGGAAGTCCAATCATTGAATGGGAAGGTAGCTGCTCTGGCTCGTTTCATGCCCAAAATGGCACACAGATCCCTTCCCCTGTATAAGGCGTTGAAGAAACACAAGAATTTTGAATGGGGAGAGGAGCAAGAACAAGCCTTCCAGCAACTCAAGGTCGTTCTCTCGAGTCCACCAATTTTGGTTAAGCCTGACCCTGGTGAGACTTTGATCTTGTATTTAGCAATCTCTGATGAAGCCCTAGGCGTGGCCTTGGTTAAAGAAACCCCTGAAGGGCAGAGGCCGGTGTACTTTACTAGTAAGATGTTTCAGGGGGCGGAAGGAAGGTATCAGAAGATTGAGAAAGCTGCTCTAGCAGTCGTGTGGGCATCACGACGGTTGAGGCCCTATTTCCACGCACACCCAGTACTGGTGAGAACGGATTTGCCTCTCCGTTCAGTGCTTAGCAAGCCAGACCTCGCCGGAAGGATGATAAAATGGTCTATCGAGTTGTTTGAATTTGAAATTTCGTATGAGCCTCGAGGAGCCATCAAGGCGCAAGTGTTGGCTGATTTTGTTGTGGAGATGACTGGGGCGGACCCTGCCACCCCTCGAGCGCATTGGACCATTTATGTTGATGGATCGTCGAATGGCAAAGGTTGTGGAGCAGGTGTTGTGGTAGAAAGTGATGATGGTGTGCACCTTGAAATTTCCCTCCGATTCAACTTCAAGACCTCCAACAACCAGACTGAATACGAAGCATGCTTGGCCGGTCTTCGTGCGGCGATTGACATCGGAGCATCAGCAGTCACACTGTGTAGTGATTCTCAATTGGTGATTTCGCAGATCCAGGGGGAGTACCAAGCGAAGGAGCCGCAACTTCAATTGTACTTGAATTGTGTTAATGAGTTGAAGGGAAAATTTGAAGTTTTAGAGTTCAAGCATGTGCCCAGAGAGGAAAACACCAGAGCGGACATCTTGTCAAGACTTGCAAGTACAAAGCAGCCCGGCAGCACAACAACGGTGGTTCAAAGCACTTTGGCATCACCTAGCATACCTCTGTACCCTTCTTTGAATGCTGTCATGGTGAGCTATCCATATGAGGATTCTTGGGTCATCCCCTATATTCACTATCTGGCTGATGGTCAACTTCCCATTGATGAGAAGGAGAGGAGACGAGTGAAGAGGGAGCTACCATATTTTACTATGGTTGATGGTGTTCTCTACAAAAGGGGATTCTCTGTCCCATATCTTTTGTGTTTGAGAGAGGATGAGGTTCAAGCGGTTTTGGAGGAAGTGCACGAGGGGCAGTGCGGGCACCATGCTGGGGGTCGAAGCCTAATGAGAAAGGTCCTCAGGGCTGGATATTGGTGGCCCACCGTGAAGCAAGACTCTGCAGATTTTGTAAAGAAATGCGACGCTTATCAAAGATTTTCCAACCTCCACCATACACCGGCACAAGAGCTTTCCTCGTCCGCTGTGCCTTGGCCGTTTTACCAGTGGGTCCTTGACATTTTGGGCCCGTTCCCCACTGCGCCAGGAGGTATCAAATATTTGATCGTGGGAGTGGATTACTTCACCAAATGGATTGAAGCTGAGCCCGTAGTGCACATTACTTCTGCGCGAACAAGGCGTTTCGTGTATAAAAACATCATAGCTCGATTCGGGGTGCCAGGGCGGATTGTGACTGACAACGGCACCCACTTCACAGACAAGAAGTTCACAGATTTGCTTGAAGGACTGGGGACAATTCAGATATTTTCGTCTGTCGAACACCCTCAAACCAATGGCCAAGCGGAGGTAGCCAATCGAGAAGTGTTAAAGGGGTTGAAGAAACGTCTGGGAGAAGCGAAGAGAGGATGGACTGACCAGCTATGTCATGTTTTATGGGCATACCGCACCACGCCTCATTCTTCAACTAACGAATCCCCATACCGGTTGACGTACGGGGTTGAGGCGATGATTCCAGTGGAGCTACAAACAAGATCGGCTCGTGTGGAGTATTTTTCAGCTGAAGATAACAACGCCAATTTGGCATCAGAACTGGACGTCCTCCAGGAGTTAAGGGAAAAGGCTTTTTTCAGAGATCAGGCAGTAAAAGCAAAGGCAGCACTCCGGTATAATAAACGTGTCCAGTACAGAGCTTTCAACACCGGAGATCTTGTTTTGAGAAAAGCGAGTGTGGGGAATAAATTCGCTCACCAAGGAAAGCTAGCACCGACGTGGGAAGGTCCTTATAGAGTTTCTGAAGTGACTGGAAAGGGGTCATACCAGTTGGAAGAACTTGATGGAACTCCAATCCGCAACAAATGGAACACTCAGAACTTACGTGTTTATTACAGCTAGTTGGTAAGACGGCGTGTACTCTTTTTCCTTACTTGAGTTTTTTCCCATTGGGTTTTCTCAAGAAGGTTTTAACGAGGCATGACCCCAACTACGCTCTCCATGTAATGTACTTTCAATCTTAATGAGAATACATTTTAACCGCCCTATCATTCTCACTTTTCTTATGTGTTGCAATTTATAGCCGTAGCTTAACACGCATACACCTCAGGACGGAGGAATCTAACTACCAATTCTGTAGTTGATGATGTAACTCCTCGAGGGACTGATGAAGACCCCTCAGGACGGGTGATCTCAATCACACATCGTGTGTTTTGACGATGTAACTCCTTGAGGTGGAATGGGTTGTAGGGCTGGTCCTTTCTCAAGGCCACAAACCGAACCCCATTCGAAGACCACATGGGTTGTAGGGCTGGTCCTTTCTCAAGGCCACAAACCGAACCCCATTCGAAGACCAAATGGGTTGTAGGGCTGGTCCTTTCTCAAGGCCACAAACCGAACCCTATTCGAAGACAACATGGGTTGTAGGGCTGGTCCTTTCTCAAGGCCACAAACCGAACCCCATTCGAAGACCAAATGGGTTGTAGGGCTGGTCCTTTTTCAAGGCCACAAACCGAACCCCATTCGAAGACAACATGGGTTGTAGGGCTGGTCCTTTCTCAAGGCCACAAACTGAACCCCATTCGAAGACCAAATAGGTTGTAGGGCTGGTCCTTTTTCAAGGCCACAAACCGAACCCCATTCGAAGACAACATGGGTTGTAGGGCTGGTCCTTCCTCAAGGCCACAAACCGAACCCCATGCGAAGGCTTGGGCGCAGTAGGCTGGTTCATACAGAAAACCACGCTGAACCCCGAGTAACGGGCGCAGTAGGTTTAGGATTAGCCCTGATCCAAACCTCGTGTTGAAGGCTTGGATTGTAGGATTGCACCGAACTCCAAGTACGGTTAGTAGGATCGAACCGAACACCGTGTGAAGACTTGAGATGTAGGACCAAACCGAACCTCAAGAGAAAGGCGTAAAGCTTACCCTTGTCAAAGCTGTACCAAAATTCAAAGGCAATGTCCGTCCTCAATTATGGAATATCCACCACAGAGCGGTTGAACGCTAACGTACCCGCTCTACATCTTCGAGGATAGATGAGCATTTCTATCTTTTTAAGAAGTTAAAAGGTAATTCTTGAGATAAAATTTCCCTTCCCAATGTACTTATACTTGGGGACAGGGCATGCTTTAACTTAATTGTCGCTTCTTTGTTACAATTTGTTATCTTAATCCAGTGTGATAAGTACGCTTTAAGCAGCTAGGTAACCACACAGAACGGATTCACAAAGCATTGAAAACAATAAAGTGTTTTGTATAGCACTAAGTTATCCAGCAATCATACATTCGACGCAAGCAGTTGAAGAGAAGCAACAGTAAATTTTATTTCCAAAAATAAGAAATTATACAGGTCACAAAATAGTTAAAGACTGGAGCTGATCCCAGTACACAGCTATGAATAAAGCATAAATTAAGAGGCCGGTGCCTGATCCTCTGCAGTGGGCACTCCTGTCCTCTCCTTTTTGTCCTCTGCTCCGGCTTGGGCACCTTCTTGCGTTTCAGCTCCAGAGGCAGCGGTGGACGTTGTTGGCTCCATACTTTGACCTTCTGGAAGGGGAGGAAGTTCATACAGAGATGCACGGGGTTCATGGTGCGAGCCGTCCTTATGAACTTCGACAAGTTTTCCCCCATGGAATTCGAAGAACGGATCCAAACCGTACAGATTCAGCTTCACTCCAGGGTTACGATAATAAACTTGACGGAGGGCCAGGCCGAAGGATTCATACGCCACATTTTTGCATATCTCCAAGGCTTTGGCAGCCTTGGCCTTCGCAGCAGTTAATCTTCTTTGAACCTTGGCAAAATCCTCTTCTGAAGGCCCAACACTCGCACCACCCTTCTTGAGTTCTTCAATTTGGGCTTGCATCTCCTTCCGAAGGCTCTCTCACTCCCCAAGGTCTTTGTTGCGACCGTCCTCCATAATTTTGAGATCGTCAGCAAGCTTAGCCGATCTCTTCTTCTCCAATTGTAATTCTTCTTCGAGGAGGGGTATGGATTTGTTCTGTTTCTAAAGGTCGGCAACTTCCCGCTCTAGAGCCTTGTTGGCAAAATGAACTTGGCTTGCCTCCTCAGTTTTCCTCTGGAGCGTCTCCTTGGTTTTCTTCAATTCTGACTCCACGCCTCTTTGAACTTCAGCTTGTTTGGCCGCCCATGTCTCCTTCACCGTGAGTTCGGTTTTAAGTTTTTCAACCTGCTCCATATAATCTACCTTTTCGCTCAGGGAATCAAGGAGGCCGGACAGTTCATCCAGCTGCCAACGCCCGGCCTTACAAGCACCTCGAACCCCAGCAGCGTCGAGGGAGGGGCGGAGGCAATACCTTGCTTTTGGAAGAGTGGGGGGCATGGACCCTTGAAACCATAAGTATGGGGAGAGGAAGGAGTCGCGTGGAGGGTCAAACGCTGGAGGAGGACCATTCCCGGAGTCCGGCTCTGAAGCATTCTGTGAAGAAGGGGTAGAGGATTCAGGAACGGGCTTCTTTCCCTTATCCTTCTTCAATCCAGTTTCTTCGAGCGTTTTCTGACGCTTCTTCACAGGGTCATCAGAGGAGGGCTTTTCTTGATCTGCCTTTTTAACAAGGTGCCTCTTTTTCTTCTTCTTCTCTGGGACGGCCTCCTCGTCGCCCGCTTCAGTGGCCTCAGCTTGTTTTTCTGTTTCCTCCTCATCAAAGAGAGGAACCTCTTCACCTACTGCAGAGGTCAGGGGAATGAGGGGAGTTTTGGTGGCGTTCCTCTTCGCCTGGATCTCATTCTCCTCAGAGGAGGAATCACCGTCAGCCATCATGGTCTTTAACGACAACATCTCTGGGCAGGCTCTTTCGATTTGTTCTGTAAAACAAGAAAGGTTGAGTTAACACATAAGAAGAAAAAATAATCAGAGCGGAATAACTATACAACACAAATAGAGTAAGAGCGGATATTACGGAGGTAGGTGTTTCGGATGTTATCCTCTGCCAAGAGGAGCCTGCTGGAAAATCCTTTGAGGGTCTTTGAGGCCGTCTGCATGGCACTCAATGTAACATCCTTGTTTTTAGTAGCAGTCTTATTTAATAAAAATTGAAGTTTAGAAGGTCTGTAAGTGGTAAAAAGTGAATATACACCCCGTTGATAGTCTGTGGTATCTCAGAAATGTCATTTTTGTGCATAATAATGGAATTTATACGGACCATTAGTGAAATTATGCAAATTCCGAGTGAAATAAACTCTGATCCGAGTGACAGAGTGAAATTCCGAGTAAAGAATTAGCAATTCCGACTGAAGGATGAAATTCCGAGTATAAGGTTATGTTATCCGAGTAATATATGATCAAAAAGGTTACTACCGAGTGGATCCTTGATCACAGAGACAGCTGGAGTGAAGTGGGTTCAAGGGAACCACTTCTGGATGAATATTCCGAGTGAAAACACCCTTGAGAGACTCATTTCTGAGTCAGACCTTGCCAATTGCTTCTTTTCGAGTGGCAATCTTTATGATTACAGTATACCGAGTGAATAGACTCAGTTAGAGTTATAACCAAGTACAATCCGAGTAAGTTGTCCAACTCAGGATTCCCTAGAGAGGAAGGGAATAGCATTCCGGGTAAAAAGATCTTCGAGTGTGGTGTTTTGGCAGTAGAGTTCCGAGTAAGAGCATACCTGAATCCAGTGTAACCTGTCCTAAGGGGCATGACCCCAAATATGCAATTCCGAGTGGAATATAGAGTGATAGAAGCTTATTCCGAGTGGAATATATAGGGCAGAGATATTTCCAAGTGAGGCTTATATTCTGTTGCTCAATTTCCGAGTGAAAATGGACCTGAAAGGATTCTGAATGAAATGTATTGTGAGGAAGAATTCTGTGTTGATAAGAGATAAAAAACCGAGTAAACCTGAATGTAAAGGACTTAAATGTTAAGTGGTAAATACTGATTGATTAAGAAGTAACTAGTCCGAGTGAAAAAGGCAAGACTTTATTAGATCTGAATGAGAACCCCGAGTAAATAATGTGAAGTTCCGAGTGAATGAATACCTGTAAGTATTTTATACCAACTGGAATGTGTTGATTGGAAATTATTTGGGAAGAATTGATGGATGAAATAGTGACTGTTAAGGATTCCGAGTGGTTATATATATATATATATCGTATGGTTAAAGCATTACTTGGCTTGAATATGAGTGGTGATGAATGAATAATACTAATTGAGTAGATACCGAGCGGAAAATGGTATTAGGGAACCCATTCCGAGTGAATTACAGTAGGCAGGGCCATTTCCGAGTAAGTCTATGAGTATGACTCCTCTTCCGAGTGAGAAGTACTCTACTAGACCAAGTCCGGGTGAGGCTTATACATGTGTGTCTTTTCCGAGAGGTAATGACCTTAATAGGCTTCGATTGAAATTGTAGTTGAAGAGTTTGGTTCAAACCGAGGGAGAAAAATGTGTAGACCAAGTGGAGAAAGTGTTGATTTCTGAATAAAGGATGTTATAATTCTGAGTGGAAACTATATGAATATGGATACCCTTTTTCCGAGTAAGCCTAAGGTGTTATGAAATCCGAGTAAAAAGTGAATTGATGTTGAGTTGACTAAGGAATGATTTAGTTAAGTGTGAAATAAATAAAAATAGGTTATTTGCCGAATGGAAATTTTGAGTAAAGAGAATCCGACTGAATCCAGAAGAAATCCGACCTAGAGAGGAGAAATCCGACTAGATACTTTAAAACAATTATGAGTGAGGACCAAGAGAAACGAATCGGTTTTAGAAGATTTACGAGCCATGAAGGGCGGATTCGCTCAAGCGAATCGGATTTCGCTTAAGCGATCCGATGTCAGCACTCCACACCAGTTGGCTAAATTAGGTCGTCCTTAGAGCAGGAGTTCACACCGGACAGCTCTGAGCCGGTGTTCATCACAACACCGCCCTCTTTACACAGACGGAGTCCTTAACTCCTTCACACACACCGTCCTTCCTTACTTCACACTCAACACCGCCCACTCCACACCGCCTCACACTCCACACTGCCTCACACAGCACACCGTCTCACACTCCACACCGCCCTCTCTTAACTCCGCCCTCACATATTCAATACCGCCCTCTTCAAAACTCCAACACCGAACACCTTTTTACCCCACTCAGACCACTTTATATATTTTAATATACCACTAACCCCTTTAATGCAAAGCTGACGGTGGAGTGAGTCAAAAGTTTACATTATCACACCTAATTCTCCAATTGATGTCTCCCACTTGTCTCCTCCAACTATTAAATCAATGCATCTCCAAGCCAAACTATCAGAATCAAAATTAAGAACCCCTTCCTCTTCCTTCTTCTTTCTCTTACGTACCAGCACCAACCTCTTTCTTTCCTCTCCTCTGTTTCACTCGGAATTGGTGCAGGACAGCTCTTCTTCTCCTCTAAGAACTCCATCAAGGTAAGGGGGGTATATTCTCGGGTATTCTGGGGAAATCTGAGTGAAAGGAAAAATCTGGTTTATTATGATTTAAATGTTTTAATTGTTTGTTATATTTGTATATAATGTATTGAACATGTTTAATTGCAGCGTTGTTTATTATTGACCATGAGAATTCAGTGAACCTGTTGATTTTATTGATTAATATGAATGAATAAGTGTATATGTTTGATGCTGGACTGTAAAAATATTAAAAGTATCATGGGTATTTATGAGGACTCCAGTGAAGAGATATGAACTGACATCGGATACTATGATATTAAGCTCGGTATTGTACCAATCAACCAGAGCAGTTAAGAATACACAAATTCACTCAGAAATTACAGTGATATGACCAGTTATATATTAATCCGATTGGTTATCTGAAGAATACAAGTTTCTTATTTAAAACTTTCAAACAGGATTATATTACATTTGATAAACACCTTAATTTCACTCGGAAAACATCTTTTCAAGTTGATTTCACTCGGAATTCAGTATGTCACTTAGAAAGCTCTTTTTAATTGATTTCATTTGAAGCTATATATATATATATATTTGAACTAGAATAAAACTTATTTCACTCAGAAAACAGTTATTCACTCAACTTATTTCATTTTTAATTCACTCGGAAAATCATTTATTTCACTCAAGAAAACTTACCCAGTTTGATTTTTACTCGGAAAACATCTTATTTAACTCAGAAAACTTCATCAGTATGATTCTACCCGGATTTATAATCTTTTCACACATAAAATCTCTTTTAAAATCAGAAATTACTCAGAAAATAATTATTTCACTCAGAGAGCTCTTTCTTCATTATGATTTACTCAGAAAAACGTTTTAACTTCACTGAGAAAATTCTTTCAAATTGATTTCACTCGGATTCAGATTTGTTTTATTCGAAAAATCCTCTCAGTTTGATTTTATTGGAAATCCTGCTTATTATTACTCGGAATCTTAACATTTGCACTCGGTATTTATCCAAGTTTTACTCAGAAAGTCTGGTTATCAACAATTCCACTTGGACATAACTTATGTTTTAATCGGAAAACTCATTTTACTCGGTACTAATCTATTTCTACCCGGAAATTCATTTTTTTTTACTCGGAAACAGACTTCTTTTACTCGGATAATTATATTTCACTCGGTATTTAATTGATTTCACTCGGAAAAACCTATTTGTCACTCGGTATTTAACTCCTTCTCCTCAGAAAAGCAGTCTTAACGTTTTATACTTGGATTTTTCATTCAGAATCCCTTCTATACTCCTTATTGAATTATTAAAATGTTATAAATATCATTATTGGTCTTTTCCCTATTATTATTCTTAATATTATTATTATTATTTACATTATTATTTTTATTGTTATTCCTATTATTATAATTAGTATTATTGCTATAAATATCTTATTTTATTAACTATGAGTAAATAAATATGAATTATAATTTATTATTTATACAAAGTATAATTTCAACCAAGTTATAAACGATGTATTTTATCAAAATAACCTGCAACGTTTGATCCATTAAATCAAAAGCTTGTGAATGAATATGATGAGGCTGGAATCACATAAATACCCATGACTCAAAAGATGAAAGAGAATACATTTCGCATCATGAAAATATTTTTGAAGAAGAAAAACCTCTAGAGCATACACTTGGTACAGTGGAGAACACTCACGTTCGATCTCCATGAAGAATCTTGGGAGTACAACCGGAACGGCAACCCAATGGCATCAGAGTCGCGCCCTGATAGCCGGGTGAGATGAATAATTCTGGTGTACTTTGACTAAATGACGGAGTGTAACTATGATCGTAGGGATCCAAGTCTCAAATATATATATATAAATTAATGATGAGAACCAATGAGTTCATTTGTACCAGAGCTTAGGCGGACCCTGATCGCTCTAGAGAATTAGAATAGTGATATTCCAGAGAAGAAGAAATAATTTCTTGGGCCCATATGTATCATGTAACGTAATCAAGAAATATCATAATCAAACTCATGCATTCCTTGATGACATATTTGATTGTTATAATCTTTGAAATGTGAATTGTATGATTACATGTTATTACTTGTTAGCTGGATTATGTCCGCACCGGGTAACCTACAGGGTCTTGGGTTATACTCACCCTCACTGTTGACCATTTTTCAGAGGAATTAGAAACTCAAGAACCCGAATGTGAAGATCAGCAATGTGCTGAACCCATTGAGAATAATCATTAAGGATAGAATATTTATGATTAATAATCAGACAACGGATGACTGTATAATATCTAAGGGTGCCTGCGTGCCCCATTCTGTTAAGAGTACAATTACTTACAGTTTGTGAATGACTATGTGATATATACATTATTGCTTCCACTGATCTGCCACGTACTTATTTAAAAAAAAATTTACTTTTTCTGAAAACTGTTAACACACTCAGTTAAATAGGATGAACCTACAAAAGGATTTGTCTTATCTAACCGAGGGTGTTACACTCAAGACCTCAACAGAATGAGGGGAGAGTTCACTCTCATCTGTGTAATAAGCACGGCTCATGAGGAGAAAATGCTCGTGCGTCCAGCTAAGAGGAAACTTGGTAAATCCCTCCTTGTTTCGCCAGAAGACCGGCTTATTCGGTTGAATACGGACCCGCGTGTAGTAATGCTTGAAGGAGCGTCCATCCACCTTCGCGGATTCCGTATAAGATTTGAAATTTACCACCCTTGAGTCACTACGGAGGGTAATGAACCCAAGGCCGCCCTTCTTATTAGCACGGCGGACCACTTGGCAATAGTAGAACAGTTTGGCCACAGTGGCGGAGAAGTTGAAATGCTCCCCTAGAATCTCCAGAGCCCGGACCAGACCCCAACCGTTGGGATGCAGTTGTGTAGGGGCGCAGTCTAAGAAGCGTAGAACGGCCATCTGGAATTCCGTCATGGGGAAGCGTACCCCCAATTTCAAGAAGACGAAGTCGTACATGTAGACCGACCTCTCATCAGGGACTCTGTGGCATACTCTCTCAGAGGGACGTGGTGCCAGCACAGCGTATCGCGCTTTGTATTTCTTGTCTGAGTATATTTTACAGCGGAAAGAGACCGTGGATTCTTCCTCACTCGCATGGTGTGAAGGGATCTCTAGGAATTCCTCTTCCACCCAGCAGTAGGGTTTCTCCCTGTTGAGCTTTTCCCAGTCAAGCCGGTGTGCCACAACGTTGACACATCCTTCAGCAGAGCGGAGAACTGGTGTTTTTCCACGTCCCGGAAGATCCATAGTTGTGCAGGCACAGTGGAACGCGTACGTGCTGTGGTAAAAAGCAACATCGTCAGAGAGATAACCTTCAGCACTTGACCCTTCATCAGAGCGGCTGGTAGCCCTCTAGTCAAGGGGAACCTCAGAGTGATGTTGGGAAGAGGACGCTCGTGAGGAAGAAGCTTCAGCTCTCTCTGAGCGACGAGGCCCAGCCACAGGAAGATTCACTGGAATCCTCCCACCACGGTGGCTAAAGGGGACACGAGAGCCAAAACTCCCCCTGTTTGAAGGACCAGCGTTGCCTGCTCTAGGGCGCATGGTAGAAACAGAATGAACAAAAATTACAAGGAGTTGAAGAAAAGGGAGGTTACCTAAAGGAAGAAGATCTTTGAGAAGTTTGAAGACGGCAGAGAAATTTCCAAGAAATTTGAGCAGAGGTTCACTAAGCTTGAAAACAAGAGTGGATTCCAAAATCTGCTAAGAGCCCCTTTTATAGGTAACGAGGAGGCATAGTGTTCTGTCGAAGGTCACAATGCTTGCCTCAAAACGCAACCTTTCAAATTGAAACGACTCCGTCGTTTCGTCACGTACGAGCGCGAAAATGGTAACGTTTCAGTAAACGTTTTGGCAAAATGGGTCCCCCATTTCAGTCTGAATCCAGGCCCAATAAGCCCAATCGACGGTTACACTCTTGGATAATGATGGCTCGTGCGTAAAAAATGCATTTAATGTCCAATCATGCCATGCGCAATTAATGCCTTTCAACCACTTTTCGAATACCAAGGGTTTTGATTCTCAAAGACTCTTGGGATTTCCATCACTTATTTTACGCTGTCTGAATCCGTTGTACGCAACGCAAGAAGAGCGGTCACTCGTTTATTAGAGCGGATGCAACAGAGCTTCCAGAGACCTTCCAGAATGTACCACCGGCATCCAGACTTCTCCAGAGTTGTGTAGCTCATATGAGCAACTTAACAGTCCCTCATACAAGCTAGGGGACAGATGATCCGGTCTGGATACCGGCCCCGATCTTGTGACGTCAGAGTGACCTCATGTAAGGAGAACCGGTGTCCTGGTTCAACATTACCACACCGGATATCCGATGTCTGGCCTTCCGTTCTCATCTCACAACCGCCCCACTTATCTTCTCTATAACGGATCATTGTTCATTTTCACATAACATTTATATAACTGTTAGTTTCTCAGTCACAGCGAGATAAGAGCCCCTAATAACTTATCAGCGAAGATATTGTATGTAGCAAAATATGTCACGTCAATGGCCTCAGAAAGCAAGTACATGTGTCAGCAGATTATGCGGAAAGGTGATTATCCTCTCTTCTTCCTATGGGATCGTACTCTGATAATTGACCTACCCCCCTGACACACTCTGAGTACTGAGCCACTTTGATTGACACACTTCACACGCTATTAGAACCAAGGGGCCCACTTGCACCCAACGATTCATTTCCTACGTTCAACTATAAATAGCTCATTTCAATACACATGCAAGGTGATGTTGTTCTAACTTACACTTTACTATTATATCGCTTGAGCATTCACTGAGTTCTTACACCCTTCTAACTTGAGCGTCGGAGAATCTTCACAGGTGGCACCACCTTTCACCCCCCTGCAACGCGAAACGCTGGTGTGAAGGATCTCCAGGACAACAAGACCGGCTTCTCCCACTGAGAGACCGGATTAATACACCGGATACTCACTGTTCCGGTGTGCAAACCCTAAAAACACCTATATTCTTGTGGCTGGTCCCACACCGGATCCTAGACCCCGGTTCAGACCAGTTCAAATTCTAAACAGAAACATCACTTATTCACAGAATACAAAACTGCCTCAAAGAGGATTTTTAAAACGTACACAGGTTAGTATTTTCAACGTTTCTGGAGTTACAAAAACAATTTTGGCATGAAACCAGTTCTAAATTATTCTTAACACAAATATCTACAACTTTCATGAAGGCACCAACCACTAATTCTCATCACAAAATTCCCAGTTTTAAAAATAAGATTCGGATTTCATAGTTAACAGATTTTCAGTTTGAGCATACTTTAGTATTTTAGGTATAACGAGAGCTAAAGACATCCTTTTAACTTGAAACCACTTTCTATAGATCCATAACATAAATATCTATGACATCATAGTCTAAAAATGTATGTATAATTCCCAGAATATTAATATATGCACAAAACATAAGACAAGTATTTCAATCGGACATGTTGTAGTATTTTGGCTATAACTCATGCTATACATATCATTTCATTGTTAACAGATTTTCAGTTTGAGCATACTTCAGTATTTTAGGCATAACTAGAGCTACAAATATCCTTTTAACTTGAAACCACTTTCTATAGATCTATAACATAAATATATACAACTTTCATGAAGACATCAAGGTCTAAAAACGTATGTTTAATTCCCAAATATTCATATATGCACAAAACACAAGATAAGTATTTCAATCGGACATGCTGTAGTATTTTGATCATAACGTATGCTATACATATCCAATTTAGTTGGTTAAGGTCTCAAAATTCCCATAACAAGATGATCTTCAACTTTGATGAAGACACCAATCACTAATTCTCACCACAAAGTTCCCAGTTTTAAAAAAATAAAATACGTATCTCAAGTTAACAGATTTACAGCTTGGACATACTTCAGTATTTTAGGTATAACTCGAGCTACAAAAATTATTTTAACTTGAAATCACTTTCTACAGATCCATAACATAAATATCTACAACTTTCATGAAGACATCAAAGGCTGATTATGCATGTATAAGTCCCAGAATTTTAATATATATACAAAACATAGGATAAATATTCCACTCGGACATGCTGTAGTATTTTGGCTATAACTTTTGCTATACATATTAAAATTAATTGATTCAGGTCTCAAAATTCAGATAACAAAAAGATCTACAACTTTTATGAAGAAGTCAGAATCAAAATCACACATTTTCAATCTCAAAACGGAGTAACAAGATACAAAAATAAAACTGGAATCCTAGGACAGCATATAATTCTACCCATTTCATAGTTATTCACAACCATGTCCCCTTTTACCTTAATGGAGGTTCCTAAAGTGGTCGAAAGTGTTGTATTATTGTCCTAGCTTTAGATCAAGAGTGAAATTGATGGAGAAAGTGAAAGAAAATAAGAGAGAGACTTCACTAACTTT
This sequence comes from Clitoria ternatea, assembly GCA_037962975.1. Lineage (NCBI taxonomy): Eukaryota > Viridiplantae > Streptophyta > Magnoliopsida > Fabales > Fabaceae > Clitoria > Clitoria ternatea. Next base: position 294,886,557 of record CM075669.1, read on the forward strand.
AGCTTGTTCTAAGAATTCAGACTTGGGAACAAGATGAAGTGTTGATTTAATGATGCAAATGACAAGTGAGGGACAAGATTTTCATAATGGGATTGTAGTGGGATGTTAGGTGCATGAATTATGGTGATAATGGAGGTTTTAGGTGAGAAAAATGAGCTGGATTGTTGACCATTTCCGCAGCCTACATAATGTAGTTTGTTTGATTGAAGTAAATATCAATTCTGACACTGTTTTGGTATTTTAGGCATATCTCTTTAATATCTTAATGGATTTTAACAAATTTAGTCTTGTTGGAAATCAAGACAACGAGGAACAACATTGTAGTTTACCACTTTTTCAACTCGGACTCTAACAAGGTATTAAAATATGTACAAGATGATATGATTGAAGTAAAATATCAATTCTGACACTCTTTCGGTATTTTGGGCATATCTCTCTCATATATTAATGGAATTTAACAAATGTGGTCTTGTTGGAAAGATAAGAAAAAGATGAACAACTTTGTAGTTAACCATATTTCCAAATTTGGACTTTAACTAACAATTAAAATGTGTACAATATGACGCATTTTGAGTAGAGTATGTGGCAATTTGATGAGAGTAATTGGAAAAGCCAAGGAAATTAATAACTAAGGAAATAGGTAATAAATCCGGGTAGAATCATACTGATGAAGTTTTCTGAGTTAAATAAGATGTTTTCCGAGTAAAAATCAAACTGGGTAAGTTTTCTTGAGTGAAATAACTGATTTTCCGAGTGAATTAAAAATGAAATAAGTTGAGTGAATAACTGTTTTCTGAGTGAAATAAGTTTTATTCTAGTTCAAATATATATATATATAGCTTCAAATGAAATCAATTAAAAAGAGCTTTCTAAGTGACATACTGAATTCCGAGTGAAATCAACTTGAAAAGATGTTTTCCGAGTGAAATTAAGGTGTTTATCAAATGTAATATAATCCTGTTTGAAAGTTTTAAATAAGAAACTTGTATTCTTCAGATAACCAATCGGATTAATATATAACTGGTCATATCACTGTAATTTCTGAGTGAATTTGTGTATTCTTAACTGCTCTGGTTGATTGGTACAATACCGAGCTTAATATCATAGTATCCGATGTCAGTTCATATCTCTTCACTGGAGTCCTCATAAATACCCATGATACTTTTAATATTTTTACAGTCCAGCATCAAACATATACACTTATTCATTCATATTAATCAATAAAATCAACAGGTTCACTGAATTCTCATGGTCAATAATAAACAACGCTGCAATTAAACATGTTCAATACATTATATACAAATATAACAAACAATTAAAACATTTAAATCATAACAAACCAGATTTTTCCTTTCACTCAGATTTCCCCAGAATACCCGAGAATATACCCCCCTTACCTTGATGGAGTTCTTAGAGGAGAAGAAGAGCTGTCCTGCACCAATTCCGAGTGAAACAGAGGAGAGGAAAGAAAGAGGTTGGTGCTGGTACGTAAGAGAAAGAAGAAGGAAGAGGAAGGGGTTCTTAATTTTGATTCTGATAGTTTGGCTTGGAGATGCATTGATTTAATAGTTGGAGGAGACAAGTGGGAGACATCAATTGGAGAATTAGGTGTGATAATGTAAACTTTTGACTCACTCCACCGTCAGCTTTGCATTAAAGGGGTTAGTGGTATATTAAAATATATAAAGTGGTCTGAGTGGGGTAAAAAGGTGTTCGGTGTTGGAGTTTTGAAGAGGGCGGTATTGAATATGTGAGGGCGGAGTTAAGAGAGGGCGGTGTGGAGTGTGAGACGGTGTGCTGTGTGAGGCAGTGTGGAGTGTGAGGCGGTGTGGAGTGGGCGGTGTTGAGTGTGAAGTAAGGAAGGACGGTGTGTGTGAAGGAGTTAAGGACTCCGTCTGTGTAAAGAGGGCGGTGTTGTGATGAACACCGGCTCAGAGCTGTCCGGTGTGAACTCCTGCTCTAAGGACGACCTAATTTAGCCAACTGGTGTGGAGTGCTGACATCGGATCGCTTAAGCGAAATCCGATTCGCTTGAGCGAATCCGCCCTTCATGGCTCGTAAATCTTCTAAAACCGATTCGTTTCTCTTGGTCCTCACTCATAATTGTTTTAAAGTATCTAGTCGGATTTCTCCTCTCTAGGTCGGATTTCTTCTGGATTCAGTCGGATTCTCTTTACTCAAAATTTCCATTCGGCAAATAACCTATTTTTATTTATTTCACACTTAACTAAATCATTCCTTAGTCAACTCAACATCAATTCACTTTTTACTCGGATTTCATAACACCTTAGGCTTACTCGGAAAAAGGGTATCCATATTCATATAGTTTCCACTCAGAATTATAACATCCTTTATTCAGAAATCAACACTTTCTCCACTTGGTCTACACATTTTTCTCCCTCGGTTTGAACCAAACTCTTCAACTACAATTTCAATCGAAGCCTATTAAGGTCATTACCTCTCGGAAAAGACACACATGTATAAGCCTCACCCGGACTTGGTCTAGTAGAGTACTTCTCACTCAGAAGAGGAGTCATACTCATAGACTTACTCGGAAATGGCCCTACCTACCGCAATTCACTCGGAATGGGTTCCCTAATACCATTTTCCGCTCGGTATCTACTCAATTAGTATTATTCATTCATCACCACTCATATTCAAGCCAAGTAATGCTTTAACCATACGATATATATATATATATATAACCACTCGGAATCCTTAACAGTCACTATTTCATCCATCAATTCTTCCCAAATAATTTTCAATCAACACATTCCAGTCGGTATAAAATACTTACAGGTATTCATTCACTCGGAACTTCACATTATTTACTCGGGGTTCTTATTCAGATCTAATAAAGTCTTGCCTTTTTCACTCGGACTAGTTACTTCTTAATCAATCAGTATTTACCACTTAACATTTAAGTCTTTTACATTCAGGTTTACTCGGTTTTTTATCTCTTATCAACACAGAATTCTTCCTCACAATACATTTCATTCAGAATCCTTTCAGGTCCATTTTCACTCGGAAATTGAGCAACAGAATATAAGCCTCACTTGGAAATATCTCTGCCCTATATATTCCACTCGGAATAAGCTTCTATCACTCTATATTCCACTCGGAATTGCATATTTGGGGTCATGCCCCTTAGGACAGGTTACACTGGATTCAGGTATGCTCTTACTCGGAACTCTACTGCCAAAACACCACACTCGAAGATCTTTTTACCCGGAATGCTATTCCCTTCCTCTCTAGGGAATCCTGAGTTGGACAACTTACTCGGATTGTACTTGGTTATAACTCTGACTGAGTCTATCACTCGGTATACTGTAATCATAAAGATTGCCACTCGAAAAGAAGCAATTGGCAAGGTCTGACTCGGAAATGAGTCTCTCAAGGGTGTTTTCACTCGGAATATTCATCCAGAAGTGGTTCCCTTGAACCCACTTCACTCCAGCTGTCTCTGTGATCAAGGATCCACTCGGTAGTAACCTTTTTGATCATATATTACTCGGATAACATAACCTTATACTCGGAATTTCATCCTTCAGTCGGAATTGCTAATTCTTTACTTGGAATTTCACTCTGTCACTCGGATCAGAGTCTATTTCACTCGGAATTTGCATAATTTCACTAATGGTCCATATAAATTCCATTATTATGCACAAAAATGACATTTCTGAGATACCACAGACTATCAACGGGGTGTATATTCACTTCTTACCACTTACAGACCTTCTAAACTTCAATTTTTATTAAATAAGACTGCTACTAAAAACAGGGATGTTACAGGACAAACTCCGAAATTTCTTTCACTAATAAAATTAGTAGGTGTACAAGAGGGACTTATCTAATAAAATATTAGAGGCACAAACACGAGATTAATCCAAAATAGTGGCACTCAAGTGTTTCCCAAACACCCCAATTAATCTCACTATTTTGTCACTCACTAATTATTTTTTCCCTCACTCTAAATCACCAAAGCAATTAATTGCTTTGGCCTAAACACTCCATAGTGTTTCTTGCAATTTCTCTCAATTGCTACTTTCAATTTCCTTGATGCATTATGTTGAAATGCAAAGCCTATTTATAGGCTTATGAAATGAATTCCAACCACTTAAAATTGAGTGGTTTCTATGTGTCCACGCTGATTGCATTTACTTGCCACAAGATTTGCAATTAAATATTATTGTTATGGTTTTATGGCCCTCCTTCTAGAGGGATCCAGCAACAATCTCCCCCTCACGATTAGATGGAGGGCTCTACCAGTCCTGTTCTTTGTCGACAGTACTCTAGCTTCTCCTTTGGAAGAGTCTTTATCATCATGTCTGATCCATTTTCATCTACGTGGATCTTCTCAAGTTGTAACAACTTCTTCCTAATCCAGTGATATCTCACATCAATCTGTTTTGATCTAGAATGAAAGGAGGAATTCTTCCCAAGGTGAATTGCACTCTGACTGTCATAAAACAGCTCATACTTTTCCTGGTGCATGCCAAGTTCTTCCAAGAACTTCTTCATCCATATTAGTTCTTTGCAAGCTTCAGTGGCTGCAATAAATTCTGCTTCAGTTGTTGAGAGAGCAACACACTTTTATAGTCTTGATTGCCATGACACAGCTCCCCCTGCAAAAGTAATCAGGTATCCTGATGTAGACTTTCTTGAGTCAACATCGCCAGCCATATCAGCATCTGTATAACCTACTAACATAGGTTTTTCATCTCCAAAACACAAACACATTTTGGAGGTACTACATAGATACCTGAAAATCCACTTTACTGCAGCCCAGTGCTCCTTTCCAGGATTTGAAAGGAAATAACTCACTACACCCACGGAATGAGCAATATCTGGCCGTGTACATACCATGACATACATCAAACTCCCAACTGCTGAAGCATATGGAACTCTATCCATCCCATCTTTTTCATCCTCTGAGGAAGGGCACTGCTTGGTACTTAGTCTAAAGTGATTAGCAAGAGGACAACTAACCGCTTTAGCCTTGTCCATATTGAATCGTTCAAGTACCTTCTCGATATACTTCTCCTGTGACAACCACAATTTCTTGGCATTCCTGTCTCTGGTTATTTTCATGCCAAGAATTTGTCTTGCTGGCCCTAAGTCTTTCATAGCAAAAGACTTGCTCAATTACTTCTTTAACTTGTTGATTCTGGAAATATTCTGGCCAACGATCAGCATGTTATCTACATAGAGCAAAAGAATAATAAAATCATCATCAGAGAATTTCTGTATGAACACACAATGGTCTGAAGTAGTCTTCTTGTAGCCTTGCTCCCCCATCATAGACTCAAACTTCTTGTACCATTGTCTTGATGCCTGCTTCAAGCCATACAAGCTTTTATTAAGCTTACAGACATAGTCCTCTTTCCTTTTTACTTTGAAACCCTCTGGCTGCTCCATGTATATCTCTTCCTCCAGGTCACCATGAAGGAAGGCTGTCTTTACATCCATCTACTCGATTTCAAGGTTAAGATTTGCTGCTAACCCAAGCACTGTTCTGATGGATATCATCTTCACCACTGGTGAGAAAATCTCATCAAAGTCTTCTCTGACTGAATCCTTTGATGACCAATCTAGCTTTGAATTGTGGCCGGGGACTGTGTTCTTCATGCTTGATCCTGAACACCCATTTGTTCTTCAAATCCTTCTTGCCTTTTGGCAGCTTCACTAGCTCAAATGTCTTGTTCTTATGCAAGGAATTCATCTCATCTTGCATGGCTTCAACCTATCTTTTATGTTGTTCATCATTCATAGCTTCTTGGAAGCTTTCTGGTTCTCCCCCGTCATTCAGTAACACATACCGTTCTTTAGGATATCTTTAGAGCGTTATCTGACTCTATCAGCTCTCCTTAGATTTGGAGAACCCGCTGGAGCTAGTGGTTGATCATGAACACTTTCATCATCAGAATTATTTGATGGTATCTCAAAGGAAGCAATCGGATCACCTGCCTCAAGTTGATCAATTAGGAGCTTCATCTTCAACTTCTCTTGGCACCATCGTTGAGGGAACTAGCTCTATGTTTGTTGAACCATCATTGGATTTGGAAGCATTTTCCTTAGCTTTTTCTATATCTTCAATGGTCTCATCTTCAACAAACACTGCATCACGGCTTCTGACAAGCTTCTTATGGATTGGATCATAAAATCTATAGCCAAACTAATCTTGACCATAGCCGACAAACACGCATTATCGTGTCTTGACATCAAGTTTGGATCTTTCATCCTTCGGTACATGCACGAAGGCCTTACAGCCAAACACCCACAAATGATCATAGGAAACATCCTTTCCTGACCATACCTTCTTTGGAGTGTCATACTGAAGAGGAACACAAGGTGAACGGTTTAATACATGAGCAAATGCTTGCATAGCCTCACCCTAAAACATCTTTGGTAACTTTGCATGTGAGAGTATACATCTGACTCTCTCCATCAAAGTCCTGTTCATCCTCTCAGCTAAACTATTCAATTGCGGCATCTTTGGCGGTGTCGTTTGATGTCGAATACCATGCTCTTCACAGTAAGCATGAAATGGTCCTGTGTACTCTCCACCATTGTCTGTACGAATACACTTAAGCTTCTTGTCAGTCTCCCTCTCTACCATAGATAAGAACTGTTTAAAGACACCCAATACTTGGTCTTTAGTCTTTAAAAGATACACCCAAGTTTTTCAGGAATGATCATCAATGAAAGTCACAAAGTATTGAGCACCACCAAGTGACTTTGGCATTGGCCCACACAAATATGAATGTATTAGATCCAATACATTCTTCATTCTGGAAGGAGGGGAACTCTTGAAAGCAACTCTATTTTGCTTTCCCGCCAGACAATCAGCACACTTCTTTAAATGAACCTAATCCAATCCAGGCAACATATTCTTTTTGGTTAGAACGATCATACTTTTCTCACTCATATAACCGAGTCGCTTGTGCCATAATTCAACTATACCGTCATTCTCCACTGTATTCACAGCATCTTGCAAAGCCTTTGCCTGCATCATGTACAGTCTTGAGCATTTGTCTCCTTTGGCCACCACCAACGATTCTTTGGTGAGCTTCCACTGGCCGTTGTTGAAGGTGTTGCAGTAACCTTCATCATCCAACCTTCCGGTTGAGATCAAGTTCAGGCGCATGTTTGGAATATGCCTGACGTCCTTTAGGACTAACCGCGTACCATTCTGTGTCTCTAAACAAACATCTCCTTTTCCTGTAACTTTTGAATAATTTTTGATCCGGTCTAGATACCGGCCCCCATTCTTGTGACGTCAGACTGACCTCATATAAGGAAAACCGGTGTCCTGGTTCAACGTAACCACACCGAATATCCGTTGTCTGGTCGTCCGCCCTCACTCCACGACAGCATCATTCATTTTCGCCATAACGGTTCTATGTTCACTGTTACAGGACATTTATATAATTATTGGCTTTTCCCTCACAGCAAGAGAAGAGCCCCTGATAACTTATCAACGAAGACACTGTTTGTAGCAAAATACGTCACATCAATGGCCTCAGAAAGTAAGTGGGCCTGTCAGCAGATTATACAGAAAAGGTGATTATCCTCTCCTTTCCCTAGAGGATTGTACTCTGATAATTGACCTACCCTCCTGACACATTCGGAAAGTCGAGCCACTTTGATTGACACAATACACACGCAATCAGGGTTAAGGGACCCACCTGTATCCAACGACTCATTCTTTGACGTGCAACTATAAGTAGCATATTTCAATACAAATGCATGGTATCGTTGTTCTATCTCCGACTCCTTACTATTACTACGCTTGAGTATTCATTGAGTTCATACACTCTTCTAACTTGAGCGTCGGAGAATCTTCGCAGGTGGCACCACCTTTCGCCCCCTACAACGCGAATCGTTGGTGTAAAGGATCTCCAGGACAACAAGACCGGCCTCTCCCACTGAGAGACCGGATTAATACATCGGTTACTCACAGTTCCGGTGTGCGAACCCTAAAAACACCTGCACTCTTGTGGCTGGTCCCACACCGGATCCTAGACCCCGGTCCAGACCAGTTCATTGGCACGCCCGGTGGGACTCGATAGAGTTATTCCCATTTTCGCAGAAGTTAGGTTGTCACAATGGAAGGTGATGGGAGAGATTTCGTGGAAGGTCACGTGGAGGATGTGACCCATCAACAGGCTGGGAGGAGACTCATCTTCGAATCCCCTGTAACTCAAACCCGGAGGATGGTGCAAGTGCAGACGCCTGACCCTCGCGATGAGGTTATCAGGCAACTGAAGGAGGAGCTGATGGAGTTGAGGCGAGAGAGAGGAGGAGCTGGGGACAGAGTAGTGTCTCATGCAGAGAATGTTCACCATGCATCAGTTAGGGATAGATCTACCACCCTCCAGTATTCGAAGATCCCCACATATGAAGAGAGGGAGCAGACGCAGGACTCTGGTGATAGGGTCAGTACCAGGAGAAGGGAGCAGGCGGTGGTAACTTCAGGGACATACAAGCTCAGTGTCCCTTTCTCAAGAAGGCTGATGAGTATTGTCATCCCAAAACACTTGCAAACAACTCAGCCATTGTCAATCGGGAAGTATAATGGAGAGACTGACCCCACTAAGCATTTGGATGCTTATGTTTATGAAGCTATGTATCTGGGAGCAGACGAAGATGTCATGTGCAGAATGTTCCCAAGGACGTTGACGGAGGAAGCTCTCAGCTGGTTTAAAAGTTTGCCCTCAGGATCTATGGACTCTTGGGAGGAAATGGCTGCAGCATTCGAAAGCCATTTCGTCATCTCTAGGGATATCCCAAGAACTTCTCACACTCTGGCCCAGATAAGGCAGGGAGAAACTGAAACTCTTAAGGAGTTCTTGAAAAGGTTTTACAAGGAGGCTGCTTTGGTCCCTAACCTCACGGAGGCCATACAACTCCATATTGTAGTGGAAGCTCTTCAGCCTGGTTCAGCCTTTGCCCTATCTTTGGCAAAAAGCCCACCTACAACCTTCGAGGAGTTTCGAAGGAAAGCTTCCAAATATGTGGGCATAGAGATGCATCTAGAGGCAACTGCAACAAGAGTAAAGCCTTCTGCACCCGCTCAGCAGCCACGGAGAGAAAAGGAGAGAGTGAGGCCTGAGAAGCATGCCTTTAGAGAAGACTTTGTGAACGATCGTCAGCATCCACGAGATAGGCGTGTATCATCGTTTGATCACTATGCTCCGTTGAACACCAGGCACTCACAAATCATGAGGGAAGTTGGTTGGCCAACTCTGAACGTCTTTGGTTTAAGGAAGCCAGTCCCAACCAAGAGGGGTGGTAACCCACGTAAATACTGCACTTTCCATGAGTAGACAGGGCACAACACTGATGAGTGCAAGGCGTTAAAGAATACGGTGGAAACTCTCATTCGGGAAGGAAAGCTGAAGCAGTACTTGTTTAAGGAGAAATCTATGGATGAGCCTCACAGGATGGAGAAAAGGAATAGAGATCCTGATGATGAAGATGATAATACACGCAACCCAGCAAGGAAGTTCACTGTGGCTGAGAAGCAGAAAGGGGTAGTGATTGCTGAAGGTGCCCAACAAAGTAACATGCCCCAGCAGCAGAGGCAGGGCAGACGAGAAGTGATTGAGATGATAGCTGGAGGATTTGCGGGAGGAGGAACATCAATCACAGCACGAAAGAATCACCATAGGATGATTCTGTCAGTCCAGGGTAAACCGAGGGATAACCGCCCTTTCAGGGATGGTGTGACAGCCACGACGGTGTCATTTACTGATGATGACTTCGGCCCAACAATTCCAGGAGGTGATGATGCAGTAGTGATTATGGCTGTCATAGCCAATAAGGATGTCAAGAGGATCCTCGTCGATCAGGGAAGTTCTTGTGATGTTATCTTTTATAATTGTTTCAAACGAATGGGTTTCAGTGATGCAGATTTACAACCATACACACAAGAACTCACAGCGTTTAACGGAGCCAAGCAACCCACTAAGGGATACCTTGACACTTTGATTTCTTTTAAAGGGGAGCCCGGTGCAAGAACGGTCAAGTCAAGAATTCTGGTGATTGATGTGGAATCCCCGTACAACGGTATCATAGGTCGTCCAACACTGAACGCTATGGAAGCAATTGTATCCATCCCTCATCTCTTGATCAAATTTATCGACAAGGACAATGGTGTGTCCTCTCTCCGCGGAGATCAGGAGATGGCTCGATATTGTTATAATCTGAGTCTCAACATGGTTAAGTTGGATGTAGTCAACAAGAAGAGGAAGTTGAACGACGGAGGAACAGCGGCAGGGTCTGTCAGTCTTATTGACCTAGACCCCAGAGCGGAATTGAAGATTGATCCATTCAATCCATCTAAGCCCACACCAGATGGTGGCTCCAGGGATGTCGTATTGGGAGATTCCCCAGAGAAGGTCACGCACATCAACGATAAGCTGGAGTCTGCTATGGAGCAACGCTTATTAGCCCTTTTGCAGGAATTCAAAGACCTTTTCGCATGGACAGCAGCAGACATGCCGGGGATGGATCCTGATTTCTGTTGTCACAAACTTGCAGTGTATCCTGAAACCAGACCGGTGGCCCAGAAGAAGAGGAGGTTGGGACCGGAGAAGCAGAGGGCGGCTTGTGAACAGACAGAGGAGTTGTTGAAGGCAGGCTTTATAAGGGAGATACGCTATTCATCTTGGCTTTCTAATGTGGTCATGGTGCAGAAGGCTAACGGTAAATGGAGAATGTGTACAGATTATGTGGATCTTAACCGTTGCTGCCCTAAAGATCCATATCCCCTGCCCAACATCGATCGCATGGTGGATGATTCATCTGGTTACCAATACCTCAGTTTCATGGATGCCTATTCGGGGTACAACCAGATTCCGATGTGGGAGGAAGACCAGGAGAAAACTGCCTTTATCAATGACCGCGGTGTTTTCTGCTACACCGTCATGCCTTTTGGACTGAAGAACGCCGGCGCTACCTATCAGCGCATGATTAACAAAGTCTTTGAAGGGATGCATACAAGGCTGGTCGAAGTTTATATTGATGATATCATAGCCAAAACGCCCGCTGGAGGAGACCACATTGAAGATCTACGCCAAGTTTTCACTAGGCTTCGGCAATACAACATGAGGTTAAATCCTTTAAAGTGCACCTTCGTCGTTCCAGCAGGAAAATTCTTGGGATTCATGTTGACTCAACGAGGCATTGAGGCTAACCCCGGGAAATGTCAAGCAATCCTGGACATGCAGAGTCCTAAATGTTTGAGGGAGGTCCAGTCATTGAATGGGAAAGTGGCCGCTTTAGCTCGTTTCATGCCTAAGATGGCGCACAGGTCCCTCCCCTTGTATAAGGCGTTGAAGAAACACAAGAGTTTTGAATGGGGAGAGGAACAAGAGCAAGCCTTCCAGCAGCTCAAGGCCGTTCTCTCGAGTCCACCAATTTTGGTTAAGCCTGACCCAGGCGAAACGTTAATCTTATACTTGGCAATATCCGATGAAGCTCTAGGTGTGGCCTTGGTGAAAGAAACCCCTGAAGGGCAGAGACCGGTGTACTTTACTAGTAAAACATTTCAGGGGGCGGAAGGAAGGTATCAGAAGATTGAGAAAGCCGCCCTGGCAGTTGTGTGGGCGTCACGACGGCTGAGGCCTTATTTCCATGCGCACCCAGTATTGGTGAGAACGGATTTGCCACTCCGTTCAGTGCTCAGCAAGCCAGACCTCGCCGGAAGGATGATAAAGTGGTCTATCGAGCTGTCTGAATTTGAAATTTCATATGAGCCTCGAGGAGCCATCAAAGCGCAAGTGTTGGCCGATTTTGTAGTAGAAATGACTGGGACGGACCCGACCACCCCTCGAGCGCATTGGACCATCTACGTCGACGGTTCATCGAACAGCAAAGGTTGTGGAGCAGGTGTGGTGGTAGAAAGTGATGACGGCGTGCACTTAGAAATTTCCCTCCGATTCAATTTCAAGACCTCCAACAATCAAGCTGAATACGAAGCATGCTTGGCCGGCCTCCGTGCGGCGATTGACATCGGAGCATCAGCAGTTACACTCTGCAGTGATTCCCAGCTGGTGATTTCGCAAATCCAGGGGGAGTACCAGGCGAAGGAACCACAACTTCAATTGTACTTGAATTGTGTTAATGAGTTGAAGGGAAGATTTGAAGTTTTAGAGTTCAAGCATGTGCCTAGGGAAGAAAATACCAGAGCAGACATCTTGTCAAGATTGGCAAGTACAAAGCAGCCTGGTAGCACAACAACGGTGGTTCAAAGCACTTTGACATCACCCAGTATACCTCTGTATCCTTCTCTGAATGCTGTCATGGTGAGCTATCCATATGAGGATTCTTGGGTCATTCCCTATATTCGTTATCTGGCTGATGGTCAACTTCCCACTGACGAGAAGGAAAGGAGACGAGTAAAGAGGGAGCTGCCATATTTTACTATGGTCGATGGTGTTCTCTACAGAAAGGGATTCTCTGTCCTATATCTTTCATGTTTAAGAGAAGACGAAGTTCAAGCGGTCTTGACTGAGGTGCACGAGGGGCAATGTGGGCACCACGCTGGAGGCCGAAGCCTAATGAGAAAAGTCCTCAGGGCTGGATACTGGTGGCCCACGGTGAAGCAGGACTCCGCAGATTTCGTGAGGAAGTGCGACGCATGCCAAAAATTCTCTAATCTCCACCATACACCAGCCCAAGAGTTATCTTCATCTGCTGTGCCTTGGCCGTTCTACCAATGGGGCCTTGATATTTTGGGTCCGTTTCCCACTGCGCCAGGAGGAATCAAATACTTGATTGTGGGGGTAGACTACTTCACCAAATGGATCGAGGCAGAACCAGTAGTGCATATCACTTCTGCACGTACAAGACGTTTCATGTACGAAAATATCATAGCTCGGTTCGGGGTGCCAGGGCGGGTTGTGACTGACAACGGCACCCAGTTTACAGACAAAAAGTTCACGGATTTACTTGAAGGACTGGGGATAATCCAGATATTTTCATCTGTTGAACATCCCCAAACCAATGGCCAAGCAGAAGTAGCTAACCGAGAAGTGCTAAAGGGGTTAAAGAAGCGTCTGGGAGAAGCGAAGGGAGGATGGACTGACCAGCTATGTCATGTTCTATGGGCATACCGCACTACGCCTCATTCTTCAACTAACGAATCCCCATACCGGTTGGTGTACGGGGTTGAGGCGATGATCCCAGTGGAGTTACAAACAAGATCGGCTCGTGTGGAGTATTTTTCAGCAGAAGATAACAACGCCAACTTAGCATCAGAGCTGGACGTCCTCCATGAGTTAAGGGAAAAGGCTTTCGTCAGAGATCAGGCAATAAAAGCAAAGGCTGCACTCCGGTATAATAAACGTGTCCAGTACAGAGCTTTTAACACCGGAGACCTCGTTCTGAGAAAGGCCAGTGTGGGGAATAAGTTCGCTCACCAAGGAAAGCTAGCACCGACGTGGGAAGGACCTTATAGAGTTTTGGAGGTGACTGGAAAGGGATCATACCGGTTGGAAGAACTTGATGGAACCCCAATCCGTAACAAATGGAACACTCAGAACTTACGAGTGTATTACAGCTAGTTGGTAAGACGGCGTGTACTCTTTTTCCTTACTTGAGTTTTTTCCCATTGGGTTTTCTCAAGAAGGTTTTAACGAGGCATGGCCCCAACGATGCTCTTTGTGTAATCTATTTTCAATTTTAATAAGAATACACTTTCACCGCCCTATCATTCTCACTTTTCTTATGTGTTATGATTTAAAGCCGTAGTTTAATACGCATACACCTCAGGACGGATGAACGCAACTACCTATTCTGTAGTTGATGAGATAAGTCCTCGAAGAACGGAGGAAGACCCCTCAAGACGGACGATGTAATTCCTTGAGGTGGAATGGGTTGTAGGGTTGGTCCTTTTTCAAGGCCACAAACCGAACCCCATTCGAAGACTACATGGGTTGTAGGGCTGGTCCTTTTTCAAGGCCACAAACCGAACCCCATTCGAAGACTACATGGGTTGTAGGGTTGGTCCTTTTTCAAGGCCACAAACCGAACCCCATTCGAAGACTACATGGGTTGTAGGGCTGGTCCTTTTTCAAGGCCACAAACCGAACCCCATTCGAAGACTACATGGGTTGTAGGGCTGGTCCTTTTTCAAGGCCACAAACCGAACCTCATTCGAAGACTACATGGGTTGTAGGGCTGGTCCTTTTTCAAGGCCACAAACCGAACCCCATTCGAAGACTACATGGGTTGTAGGGCTGGTCCTTTTTCAAGGCCACAAACCGAACCCCATTCGAAGACTACATGGGTTGTAGGGCTGGTCCTTTCTCAAGGCCACAAACCGAACCCCATGCGAAGGCTTGGGCGTAGTAGGCCGGTTCACATAGGAAACCGCGCTGAACCCCGAGTAACGGGCGCAGTAGGTTCAGGATTAGCCCTGATCCGAACCCCGTGTTGAAGGCTTGGACTGTAGGATTGCACCGAACTCCAAGTACGGTTAGTAGGATCGAACCGAACACCGTGTGAAGACCTGAAATGTAGGACCAAACCGAACCTCAAAAGAAAGGCGTAAAAGCTTACCCTTGTCAAAGCTATACTAAAATTCAAAGGCAATGTCCGTCCTCAGTGGTGGAATATCCACCCCGGAGCGGTTGAACGCTGACGTACCCACTCTACATCTTCGAGGACAGATAAGGATTTCTATCTTTTAAGAAGTTAAAAGGTAATCTCTGAGATAAACTCTCTCTTCCCAATGTACTTGCACTTGGGGACAGGGCATGTTTTAACTTAATTGTCATTTATTCATTACAATTTGTTATCTTAATCCAGTGTGATAAGTACGCTTTAAGCAGCTAGGTAACCACGCAGAACGGATTCGCAAAGCATTAAAAACAATAAAGTGTTTGGTATAACACTAAGTTATTCAGCAATCACACATTCGATGCAAACTGTTGAGGAAAAGTAATAGTGAATCTTATTTTCAAAAAAAAAAAAGAAAATATGCAGGTTACAAAGTGTTTTAAAGTTGGAGCCGATCCCAGAACACGGCTATGAATGAAAGCATAAAATTAAGAGGCCGGTGCTTGATCCTCCACAGTGGGCACTCCTGCCTTCTCCGTCTTGTCCTCCACCCCAGTTTGGGCACCTTCTTGTGCTTCAGCTCCAGAGGTAGCAGTGGACGTTGTAGGCTCCATACTTTGACCTTCTGGGAGGGGAGGCAGTTCGTACAGAGATGCGTGTGGTTCATGGTGCGATCCGTCCTTATGAACTTCTACAAGTCTTCCCCCATGGAACTCGAAGAATGGATCTAATCCGTACAAATTCAGCTTTATTCCAGGGTTACGATAGTAGACTTGACGAAGGGCCAGGCCGAAAGATTCATACGCCACATTTTTGCATATATCCAAGGCTTTGGCAGCCTTGGCCTTCGCAGCAGCTAGTCTTCTCTGAACCTTGGCATAATCCTCTTCTGAAGGCCCAGCACTCGCACCACCCTTTTTGAGTTCGTCAATTTGGGCTTGCATCTCTTTCCGAATAGACTCCCACTCCCCAAGGTCCTTGTTGCGACCGTCCTCCATAACTTTGAGATCGTCAGCAAGCTTAGCCGATCTCTTCTTCTCCAGTTGTAATTCTTCTTCAAGGAGGGGTATGGATTTGTTCTTATTCTGGAGGTCGGCAACTTCCCGCTCTAGGGCCTTGTTCGCAAAATGAACTTGGCTTGCCTCTTCAGTCTTCCTCTGGAGCGTTTCTTTAGTTTTCTTCAACTCTGATTCCACCCCCCTATGAACTTCAGCTTGCTTGGCCGCCCATTTTTCCTTCACCGCGAGTTCGGTCTCAAGTTTTTCAACCTGATCCATACAGTCAGCTTTCTCGCTCAGGGACTCAAGCAGGCCGGACAGTTCATCAAGTTGCCAACGCCCAGCCTTGCAAGCACCTCGGACCCCAGCAGCGTCGAGGGAAGGGCGGAGGCAATACCGTGCCTTTGGGAGAGTAGGAGGCATAGACCCTTGAAACCACAAGTAAGGAGAAAGGAAGGAGTCCCGCGGAGGATCGAACGCCGGAGGAGGACCGTTCCCAGAGTCCGGTTCTGAAGCATTCTGAGAAGGAGGGGCAGAGGACTCAGGAACGGGTTTCTTTCCCTTGTCCTTCTTCAATTCAGCTTCTTCGGCCGTCCTCTGACGCTTCGTCACAGGGTCATCAGAGGAGGGTTTCTCTTGATTTACCTTCTTTACAAGATGCCTCTTCTTCCTCTTTTTCTCTGGGATGGCCTCCTCGTCACCTGCTCCAGTGGCCTCAGTTGCGTCTTCGGTCTCTTCCTCGTCGAAAAGAGGAACCTCATTTCCTACCGCAGAGGTCAGTGGAATGAGGGGAGTTTTGGTGGTGTTCCTTTTCGCCTGGATTTCATTTTCTTCAGAAGAGGAGTCATCGTCAGCCATCATAGTCCTTAACGACAACATCTCTGGGCAGGCTTTTTCAATTTGTTCTGCAAAACAAGAAAAGTTGAATAAGTATACAAGAAGAAAAATAACTAGAGCGCAATAACCATACAACACAAGGAGAATAAGAGCGGATGTTACGGAGGTAGGTGTTCTTGATGCCATCCTCGGCCAAGAGAAGACGGCTGGAAAACCCTTTGAGGGTCTTTGAGGCCGTCTGCATGGCGCTCAAGACCTCAACAGAATGAGGGGAAAGTTCGCTCTCATCTGTATAATAAGCACGGCTCATAAGGAGAAAATGCTCGTGCGTCCAGCTAAGGGGAAACTTGGTAAACCCCTCTTTATTCCGCCAGAAGACCGGCTTATTTGGTTGAATCCAGACCCGCGTGTAGTAGTGTTTGAAGGAGCGCCCATCCACCTTTGCGGATTCCATATAAGACTTGAAATTTACAACCCTTGAGTCACTACGGAGAGTAATGAACCCAAGGCCGCCCTTCTTGTTAGCACGGCGGACCACCTGGCAGTAATAAAATAACTTGGCCACAGTGGCAGAAAAATTGAAATGCTCCCCCAGAACTTCCAGAGCCCGGATTAGAGTCCAACCGTTGGGATGTAGTTGTGAGGGGGCGCAGTCTAGGAAACGCAGGACGGCCATCTGGAAATCCGTCAGGGGAAAGCGCACTCCCAGCTTTAAGAAAACGAAGTCGTACATGTAGACCGACCTCGCATCAGGGACGCTGTGGCATATTCTTTCAGAGGGATGCGGTGCCATTACAGCGTATCGCGCTTTGTACTTCTTATCTGAATATATCTTACAGCGGAAAGAAACCGTGCACTCCTCCTCACTTGCATGGTGCGAAGGGATCTCTAGGAATTCCTCTTCCACCCAGCAATAAGGTTTTTCCCTGTTGAGTTTCTCCCAGTCAAGCCGGTGTGCCACAACATTGACACACCCTTCAGCAGAGCGAAGAACCGGTGTTTTTCCACGTCCTGGAAGGTCCATGGTTGTGCAGGCGCGGTGGAACGCGTAGGTGCTGTGATAAAAAGCAACATCGTCAGAGAGATAACCTTCGGCACTTGACCCCTCATCAGAGCGGCTGGTAGCTCTCGAACTAAGGGGAACCTCAGAGCGACGAGGGGAAGAAGACGCTCGTGAGGAAGAAGCTTCGGCTCTCTCTGAGCGATGGCGCCCAGCCACAGGAGGATTCGCTAGAATCCTCCCACCACGGTGGCTAAGGGGGGCACGAGAGCCAAACCTCCCCTTGTTTGAATGACCAGCGTGGCCTGCTCTAGGGCGCATGATGGGAATAGAATGACTAAAATTGCAAGAAGTTGAAGGAGAGGGAGGTTACCTAAAGGAAGAGGATCTTTGAGAAGTTGGAGACGACAAGGAAATTCCAAGGAAATTTGAGCAGAGTTTCACTAAGCTTGAGGACAAGTATGGATTTCAAAATCTGCTAAGAGTTCCTTTTATAGGTAACGAAGAAACACAGTGCTTCATCGAAGGTCACAAGGCTTGCATCAAAACGCAACCCTTCAAATTGAAACGACTCCGTCGTTTCACCACATACAGGCGCGAAAACAGTAACGTTTCAGTAAACATTTTGGCAAAATGGGCCCCCATTCAGTTTGAATCCAGGCCCAATAAGCCCAATCGACGGTTACACTCTTGGGCAATGATGGCTCTTGCATAAAAAACGCATTTACTGTCCAATCATGCTGTACGCATTTAATGCCTCCCAACCACTTTTCGAATATCAAGGGTTTCGATTTTCAAAGACTCTTGGGATTTCCATTACTTATTTCATGCTGTCTGAATCCGTTGTACCCAACGCGAGAAGGGCGGTCACTCGTTCACTAGAGCGGACGCCACCGAGTTCTCAGAGACTTACCAGAATGTATCACCGGCATCCAGACTTCTCTAAAGAGTTGAGTAGCTCATATGAGCAACTTAACAGTCCCTCATACAAGCTAGGGGACAAATGATCCGGTCTAGATACCGGCCCCCATTCTTATGACGTCAGACTGACCTCATATAAGGAAAACCGGTGTCCTGGTTCAACGTAACCACACCGGATATCCGTTGTCTGGTCGTCCGCCCTCACTCCACGACAGCATCATTCATTTTCGCCATAACGGTTCTATGTTCACTGTTACAGGACATTTATATAATTGTTGGCTTTTCCCTCACAGCAAGAGAAGAGCCCCTAATAACTTATCAATGAAGACACTGTTTGTAGCAAAATACGTCACATCAATGGCCTCAGAAAGTAAGTGGGCCTGTCAGCAGATTATACGGAAAAGGTGATTATCCTCTCCTTTCCCTAGAGGATTGTACTCTGATAATTGACCTACCCTCCTGACACATTCGGAAAGTCGAGCCACTTTGATTGACACAATACACACGCAATCAGGGTTAAGGGACCCACCTGTATCCAACGACTCATTCTTTGACGTGCAACTATAAGTAGCATATTTCAATACAAATGCATGGTATCGTTGTTCTATCTCCGACTCCTTACTATTACTATGCTTGAGTATTCATTGAGTTCATACACTCTTCTAACTTGAGCGTCGGAGAATCTTCGCAGGTGGCACCACCTTTCGCCCCCCTACAACGCGAATCGTTGGTGTAAAGGATCTCCAGGACAACAAGACCGGTCTCTCCCACTGAGAGACCGGATTAATACATCGGTTACTCACAGTTCCGGTGTGCGAACCCTAAAAACACCTGCACTCTTGTGGCTGGTCCCACACCGGATCCTAGACCCCGGTCCAGACCAGTTCAATTTTCATTCCCCATTCTAACAACACCAAAATCACCTGGTGTGTAAGAAGAGAATAATTCCTTCTGAGATGTCACATGAATGGTAGCTCCACTGTCAACTACCCAACTGGTCTCATGGGTTGTAAGGTTGATAATGTCTTCTTCATAGATGATATGGAACTCCTCGGCAGCATTGGTTTATTCATCATCTCTGCTGTCATCTTGGACCTTCTCCTTGTCTTTGTTCTTCTTTTGAGATCTCTTGAGCATCCGGCAAAACCTCTTTATGTGGCCCTTCTGTTTGTAGTGATAGCACTCCACATTTGCATATTTATTTGACTTTCCTCTGCTTTTGCTTCTGGACTTTGAACCTTTGGTTTGATTCTTCCCCCTTGTTTCTGCAACAAGAACATCCTGCTGCGATGATGTGGATCCTTGTGCTTTTCTTCTCATTTCTTCATTTAGGACACCACTTTTGACATTTTCCATATTTACTACACCATTTGGTGCAGAATTTGTGATTGAAATCTTCAAAGTCTCCTAAGACTCTGGTAGGGAAGCCAGCACCAAAAGAGCAAGTACTTCATCGTCAAATTTAATACCCATCCTTGACAGCTGCTCCATGATCCCCTGCATCTCGTTCAAATGATCTGCCATCAATGTACCCTCCCGGTACTTCATATGGAGTAGCCTTGTCAAATAAAATAATTTATTGTTACCGGTTTTAGAAGCGTACAGCTCCTCTAGTTTGTTCCACAATGTTCGACCATGAGTCTCACTACAAATGTGATTGTACACATTGTCTTCGACGAATTGTCGGATAAAGCCACAGACTCGTTCATGCTCAAATTCCCATTCTTCATCTGTCTTGTCCTCAGGTTTAGTTGTACTAAATACTGGTAGATGCATCTTCATCACAAACAGGAGATCCTTCATCTTGTTTCTCCATATGTGGTAATTCATGCCATTTAAATTAATCATTTTGCTCGTCTTCACCTCCATGGCCCCAACTAGACTTTTGAAGAGTAGATAATAATCTGACTTATTTTCTGATGTGGAGGGTCCACCTTAGTGGCAACCACAGAACATACGATAACTAGATATTAATTCCCCCTGGTACCGCTCTGATACCAGTTGTTGGGAAAAATCTGCATAAATTGATAATTTTCCCGGTGTAGCGGAATGGCGAACCAATAAAATAGGTGGTTGCAGAATAAATTAAATACGAACAAAGTAAATAAATAATTAAAATGGCACCAGCAATTTAACGTGGTTCACCCTTTTGATTTGGGCTACGTCCACGGGACAAACTCTGAAATTTCTTCCACTAATAAAATTGGTAGGCGTACAAGAGGGACTTCTCTAATAAAATATTAGAGGCACAAACCCGAGATTAACCCAAAATAGCGGCACTCAAGTGTTTCCCAAACACCCCAATTAACCTCACTATTTTGTCACTCACTAATTATTTTTTTCCCTCACTCTAAATCATCAAAGCAATTAATTGCTTTGGCCTAAACACTCCGTAGTGTTTCTTGCAATTTCTCTCAATTGCCACTTTCAATTTCCTTGATGCATTATGTTGAAATGCAAAGCCTATTTATAGGCTTATAAAATGAATTCCAACCACTTAAAATTGAGTGGTTTCTATGTGTCCACGCTGATTGTATTTACTTGCCACAAGATTTGCAATTAAATATTATTGTTATGGTTTTATGGCCCTCCTTCTATAAAGATCCAGCAACAAAAAACGCTTCAAACAAAATAAAAAGATTAATGGAGAATATAAGATAGTCTTTATTAAAAAAATTGCTATTAATTTTAAATCGAGCCTCCTCAACTAAACCTTTCATATCAACATGTGAATTTTTGAAATTTAAGTCTGTATATTATCCAATATATGTTATTTCATCAACAAGACGGATGTAACGCACAATAGACAAATGTAATTTTCAATTCAAATTGTTGTATCATTGACGACTCTAAAAAAATAACTAATACACTTTACCATTATCTATATATACACCACTTTCCATATGAATACTAGCACCGTAAATATCAAATACACTGTTTCTCATAGTTGCCTTGCATGCTGACATCAACCTATTTATTCTGAAAAGGTACACATATTCTCATGTTTGTTTTAGAGAGTGTTTGGTTATTTGGTTTGGTTGGTCAAACCTCGGTTTGACCAACCCCAAAAATAAATCCTACGGTCAAACGGAGTTTTGACTATCTCGAACGGCGTGAAGGATCAATATCAACCCTTAAATTTCTCCATTTCCCCAACTCCGTTTCCCCAACTGGAAACCAAACGGACCCTTAGTTGGTCGAGTTCCCCTTGTTCTTATTAGAACCGTATCTCACTCCAAGTTCACTGGGCTTTCTCTTATTAGCTCAGTGGATATTGATGGATATAAAAAAGTTACAATGTCTGAAACGCAAGCCATTATTATGGAAGCCATCATTTCAATTTCCATGGAGCTTAGCTTATAGCCCACCAAGAATCTATCATATTACTACGTATTTTCCTTAAAAAATCATTAAATTTCATGTGAACTTAATAAATAAAATTTTGGATCTCGTGTTTCTGAAACATGTCTAAATTATCTGAAAAAATCATTAAATCTCATGTTCCTGTTAAGTTTTAAAAGATACATCATAGACGAATAAATTTTTAAAAATAGTATTATCACACGTGTAAACTCTCATAACCTATAAAAAAGTGAAGTTGAAACATTGTATTCTCATTCTGTAGTTTCTATCTCATTTATATTATTATTAACCCTAAACCCTAAACACTCACGACCTATAAAAAAAATAAAGTTGAAACCTTGTATTCTCATTGTGTAGCTCTTATCTCATTTGTGTTCATATTATTATTCTTATTCTGTAGCTCTTATGTCTCCTGTGTTCATATTATTTCAAGGGAATCGCTGCTCTATCCATCCACTTTATTTTCTTTATAGTTTGCTTGGCACTTGTGTGCTCTACACGATTACCCCATTAGGCAAGACCAAATAAAAGAGCAGACTTTACCATAGTCTAATGTCTAAATTTGTTTAGATGGAGAAAATCCAAATGATGGAATCAAACCAGCTCAATAGTACCGTACTGACTCTGTAGATCAACCTAACTGGAAGGGAGTTATTTCCGTTTATCTAATAGTCTTGAGTTTGAGGATTATGACTGTAGTTACAAAATTAAAATGCAACGGAAAAGAGTTTTGTCGTTGAAGTCATAACTTAGTATATATGTATATAGCTCAACAGTTAGGCTTTCTAGCCAATGAATAAAACCAACCTCTCTTTCAATTGTCTATCTTATTCCCAATTACTGATACGAATGTACCTTTCAGGGGCTACATAATATTAAACCGATATCCCTCAACCTCCACAATATCATAAGTTTACACAGATCATGGGTTAGATCACACCCTCATAAGACATCATCCCAACTGATATGAGAACATTTCAAGATGATACTAGTAATTCATATCATGTTTGAAAACATTCTAACACACTTATTATTATCTTTATACATGTGAATTATTATAAATACAATCCCATAAAAGTATCATCTCCCTGTATTTATTATTTTTTTAATTTATACAGTATTTATTCTTTCCTGATATTCTTTTGATTTAAGTATTTAAGGTGTCTAAAGAGACACACCCTATTCTATTTTTTCTTGACATTTTTATAAGTAACACGTTAATCTCTAAATACCATATTTATCTCCATCTCTCCCAAGTTCTCATACCTCCTTGTCATATACCAGACCACCACCTGTCTATCCCATGTCAAATAGATGAATTACAAAAATGTGAACTTGGGTCTACCACTATATCCCAACTTGGCGTACAAGAATTAGAGCATGATTGAATGCCACAATGTAAGCTAGATCTTTCCTGAGAGAGAGGGTGTGGATTGATGTGAAAATACTAATAGCCAAGGACGGGACAGAGTTCACTCCAATATCTTTTGTATCCTAATATTCATGCTCCTAGGACTCTTCAGTTTTTTTCCCTTCCTACTTGTATTCTATCATTGCCTACACAATAAGGGAAACTTGCAGCAGAGAAAGGACTTAGAAGGACACAACAGTAGGTGAGACTAATAATCTACATGTTGGCAGGAAGCCATGCCTCAAAGACAGAGTTGATAGATGGGCTTCCATTAGTTGTGTGGTAAACAATTTATCCATCTGTTCTCAAAGCCATGGAGCTGCTCAAGGGAATTTCGCATTTGCAAAGCCTTCAGTCACATGGTTTGGGGCCCTTGTGCCTAAATCTTCATCTTGAAAACATTCATATGTCAAATCAAAATCAAATATGAGGACCCTCATCAAGTTTGCTGTAATTTCTTTCTCTTTTTTCCCCACGGGATTCTGTGTTAATTTGGCTCAAATGTGGCTTACTATGAATAAGAGGTAGTTAATGTACTAATTAGAACAAAATTGTCAAATATATGTGATGAAGATGATGGCTAATAAAGTTGAGATAAGACTTCACACATTTGGATTGAAAAATAATATCTGTTTTGGGTTCTAAAAATCAGATTCATGGCTTGGTCACATGAAAATGAAATGAGATGGTGTGGCCAAATGCAAAATGAAAATATGTCTTATTTTAACTAGAAGATAGTTGATATGTATGATGATATATAATATTCTTCAACTAATTTTATGCTCGTTTCGGGTGATTTAATTAATATACTTTATGGTGGAATAAGAGTTTGTTAAACAAATTACGTGAAACAAATATTTAATAAAAGTTATGCATACACTCGTCGTAGTCCTTGGGGTATGTTAGTACGAGGAAGCCAACCAAAGTAATGATTGATGAAGATAGTACTAGAAAACAAAGGGGAAAAACAAAATAAAAGACGCGGAATCTAATATAGGGTGGGTGCCATATCATTAGGTTAGCACGTGAGGACTGCTTTGGCAGTGAAAACCATATATGCATGTGCAAAACCCATCACTACCCCACAAGAAACTATTCACCCCACCGAAAATCATACAAATAAAAAAAGTTTTGAGTTTTGAATAGGTAAATGGATAAGTTGGTAAAAGAAATTAACTCAACTCATCATAAATTTTAATTAAGTCTAAATTGATGTAAATTTATGCATTGATATTATGTATAAACTTATATGTTTATTTTAATTAAGTCTTTTATTAGATGATTAGAAATATATACAGAGTATACTATATGCATTAAATTATTTTTTCTATAGAATTGATAGGGAAAATGTGTAAAAAAAGTTTTAAAAATAAATTTTGGCCAAAAAAAAATTTAATTCATTACAAGTTTAAACCGAAATTACTCGTTCTAACTTAACCGAAACCCGATGAAATCGTGAGGTTATTCGATCGGTTTTGGTTGAAAATAAATTACATTCAATTAATATTAGTTGAGTTATTCATCACCCGTACCCGCTCAAACCCGACCGCCTGTTGCCCATGGAATAAAACTCCCCTTGGCTTTATGGATCATGGGCAATGTTGCCTAGCTAGTTTATGGATGAAAGCTCTTTCATGTTTTCTTAGGCTTCGTTAAGACGGAAAGATGAAATAATAAAAATAAATAAGGTAAAAATATGAAAGAAAAAAATATGTTATTTGAATGGATAATAGAAAATAATATATATAATTTGTGCCCTTCTATTTCTTTGTCTAAGCTCATTCTTCTCTTTCATTTTCCTTCCTACCAGCAACAAAACCTCTTATTAATCACTTTAAGAGGATAATCACATTGTTACGTAAGTTGAAGAGTTTTATTAGTTTACTTTAGGGTGTTATAGTACGTAAGTGAGAAACTGGTGATTTGATTTGCTTATTAAGGGTGGTGTAGATGAGGGCAGGCACAAGGCAGCAACTGAACTCACCACATCAAAGGTTATTTTCATCGCTCAAACTAAAATCGATTCTAAAACTTACCCACCTCATGGGCAAAGATGAGCCACCGCATTGCCTTTCATGCTTCCTACAAGAATTCTATGCACTTTGCTCCCTATAAAGTTTCATTGTTTAGTTCTTGGGCCAAACAAAAATTTTGTTAATACTTACTTCCAAATAAAAAATTAATGTTATATAGTCTAGTCCATTTTTGTTAAGTGATAATATATGAATATATAGATGTTAAAGACTGAAACTTAGAGTTGTCAAAACAGAGGCTATGATGGAGGTTGAGATTTTTTTAATTGGACTTTGATTTTAGGCAACGGTTTAATGGCTTAGGTTAGACCTGTATCAGTCAGGTGAGTTTTTATGGAACAAGTTTGAAAAGATTCAATTTCAATTTATATTTTTTTAATGCTTGAGTTCATCTGTTTTAAAAACTCTACTAAAACCTAATTTTTTTTTAGGACGCATTATTAACAATATTTTTGTTAGGGACTAAATCTTACTCATGAATTTTTATAAGGACTAAAAACTTAATTAAGTTTTTAATTAATTAATCTCTTTTTTATTTGACATAGACTTCTTTAGAGGAAATAACAATGCAACCTTTATCACCTATCATTCATCACAACCATCACCCTAAAAGCAAAACTTCTTTAAACTCTCTCCATTGCTCACTTAACGTCGAATATTACGGACACCAAATTATCATTATTTTATTAATAATAATTTTCCATCTGTATTATTATTATTGTTGTTATTAACAATAATATTTTTAATTTTTATAATCATAAGTGGATAATATCCTAAATATGATGATCCAATTTCATCTTCCTATTCTTTTATCTTCACTACATCACATCCAAAAACCATGGAGCCTTTCCCATGTGGAAGTTCGAACAAGACCTGCATCAAATAAGAGCCGAGGTTGACAATAACCTCAAATTGGATAATACTTTGAATATGGTAATCTCATTTCATCTATTCGATGATGGGAATAGTAGGATACACGTTACACTATGATTTTGATTAAAAAAAGATTGCAAAATATATACTTAGCTATAAGAACAAAATCAATGTGAATGATAGCAAAAAGTTCTTTCAATAAAGTTTACAACTACAATATTTGAATGTTTTCCCTAAGCATTCCAAGCTATAATAGCACAAATTTCTTCGAATAAAATTTTAAAGCAGCTGCTGTTACATAGCTCACTAAACATTTAGTGTTATTATTTCTCTAACAATTGAAGGGTATAATAAATTTTCCATCTAATATGAATAAGGTGCTATACTTTGTTCATAACTGAAGAAATTTTCAGGATCAACCCTGGTTTTCACCTGCACCAACTTTTCAAAATTATCTTTAAAGAGCTTGCCTCCATAAGTGCGAGCCATGTCCAAGGTATCTGAAGTACTAGGATGTTTGACACCAATATCAATATCCCTGTAATTAAGGAATGTCTCCCTAGGAAAACGTGAAACTAACGGGGACATAAATTCATAAAACATCCTTAAATATTTTATATTACGGTTAGCCACCTCAATACCGTCTTCTTTCCAAGACATATAGTACTGAATCAAGAATAAGTTTCCTGCCCTGTGAGGAAAAGGAGTTTCTGACGGTGAAATTTGTTCCATCCTTCCTCCATAAGGATTCCATTGCATCCATATGTTCTCACCTTTAATCATCAAATCCCAAATGGACATTAATTTGTCCTTTGGAATTGGGTGCTTCACATAATCTGACTTGGCCTTAAAATATGATATCATTGGCTCCTTTGGGATAGATGTAAGAGTTTCAATTGGCGTACCAATTGGATGTCCAGCCCAATAAAGAGTGCTATTGATCCAAGGCATTTGTATGCAATCACTCTGCTTCAAACCCAATTCAGGGAAACGCTCATTCACCAAAGGCAAAAGCCTTTCAGTATGCCCCAAGAATTGACCAATAAAAGAGACTTGTACTGTTTCATTCACCACAGTAAGCATAGCTCTTAAGAAAAGATCTTCATGTAGTTTTGATGCAACTTGTTGCCATTTGTAAATAATATCCGTTGCACCTTCTTTTAAGGTCCATTTAACTTTAAAAACAGTCACTTCTTGTGGCACAGAAACCAATTTGATTTTCCATGCAAGAATGACAGCAAAACTAGCCCCACCACCACCTCTTATAGCCCAAAACAGATCCTCCCCCATTGAATTTCTATCAAGGATATTACCTTTCACATCAACAATTTTTGCATCAATAATATTGTCCACAGAAAGACCATATTTTCTCATCAAATTCCCATACCCACCACCGGAAAAATGACCACCAGCACCCAATGTAATGCACACCCCACCAGGGAAAGCATGCACCTTGCTTTTATTTGCTATGTTATAATAAACCTGACCAACTGTTGCACCAGCTTGAACCCAAGCTGTTCCATCTTCAACGTTCACATCGACATTTTGAAGAAGGAACATGTCAAGTATGACAAATGGAACATCTGAGACATATGAAAGGCCCTCATAATCATGGCCACCACTTCGAATCCTGATCTGAATGGCGTTTGATTTGGCACATGTAACGGTTTTCTGCACGTGAGATTCGTGCTGAGCGGTTATGATTGCCACAGGTTTTGATGTTGTTTCTAGTTTGAATCTTTTGTTTTGAATGTGCATGTTCAAGATAGAGGTGAATGAGGAGTTATCTGGGGTGTATGTAGGGTGGTTTGAGATACAAGAGAGAAATTTTTTGATTTTGATGGGTGAATGTGAATTTACCTGGGAAAAACTTAACATAATTGTTAGGAATGTAAGGAGAAAAGAGAACCACTCCATTGTTTTCATGGTGGAATTGGATATGTGTGATTTGCTTTGTTATGTTATGCATAGCATTCAATATATCATGGTGTTAAGTTAAACTTAAACGAGTATTTAATCTATTTAAAGAAATAAAAAACGTTACAATCTCATTTTAGAGAAAACAAAAATGGCATTGAATGATGAGGATCATTAAATAATCAATGGTTAACTTTCTTTCCATATTCTTTTCTATGTTTCTTTTATGATGTAAAAATTAATGGTAAATTTATTGTACCGAATTAAGAAAGGAAACATCACAAAAGAAGAAAGAGAAGATTTTTCTTTTCATTGGAGTTTAAATATTGAACATGTATTTTAATAATATTGTACAAAATTCTGAACAATTTTAAATGCTCAGTAAAAAAAAAAAAGGCTCTTTATCTCTCCCAGTATGTTTAGTGGGGTCAAAACCTAACATCCTTTCTATAATCTCAGCATATGAATTATAACCGATTAATAAATATTTTATAATTATTCAACTTGAGATTAAAAAGAGTTATAATTCAAAATTAATATTGATGTGATTTTCTAGGTATAAAAAAATTTCATTCTGATTTTTTATTATGTAAAAAGTTGTAGATATTAAATAAACTCTTGAAATATATTACACGAGATTACATTCTCTTTATTTATTTCATTTATTTTTGTTAACTTAAGTGATAAGTGTTGAGTTTTAATCACTAAAAATAGTAATTTTTTTTATTAGAATACATGGACATAAATAAAAAGGTGCACTAAATGTGTTAATTTTTTTTACAACTCCTGGTGACTTAAACTCAATTCTAAAGACCAAAGTTTTTTTAAAAAAAAAACACTCATTTTTTACCTCAGAAATTCTTCTTCAATTATCTTTTCTATTTTTTCTTTCTATATTTTTCCACTAATTAATATACATTGGATATTAGATATCACATAATTTATATAAATAGATATACACTAGTATATTGTGTATCACATACACATAATGCATTCTTTCTCTCCCATTCCAATGCACTTTTTTTACCGGGAGGGGATCTCTATACACAAATACAGATTAAAGGCAGTCAAATTCAAAGGTCAAAAGGGGAAAAAGCTTATTAGCTTTGAGGTTATCTTGAAAATAAGAAGGCAGTATCAATGTCAAATTTAAATAAAAAAATCTGATTTATGATTTTAGGTTGGTGTTTTCAATGTGACCTTTTTCTAATGGTCGAGAGTGGTTGAGGAAAAAAATTGTTTTATGGTTCAAATTTATTTTATTAGTATATTTTCAAAACAATTTAAACTTAAAAATTATGAAATTTATATGTTAGTTTTCACACAATGGTGATAAGCTAACTAATTAAATTAAAAGTATTTAATAAAAGTAGTTGTAGTAATTAATAAATATAGGGTTCGTTTGTTTAAATTTATTTTAAGAGATAAGTACTATTTTAATTAAAAAATACTTATTTTAAATTTTGATGTGTTTGTTTAAAGTTTCAAAAATAAGAAGAAGCTGAAAATAAGCTGATTTTAGCTTATTTTAAGAAGCAACTCTAATCTGCTTATTAAAAAAGTGATTATAAAAAAACTTTTTTAAAAAGCACTTAAAATTAAGTTTAAACAAACATACCCATAATATAATATGATAGACATGTTTAATTATTTAGATTATTTGTAAAAATATTACTTACACATAACTTGTAACTTATGTAAGACATTTTATAATTAATCTCAAATTTAACAAAAATATTTAAGTTTTTTTATAATAGTTTTATCCACAATAAATTTTTCTATTAAAAATGTAACATGCACCTACTTCTAAAAATAAAAATTGTTATAGATTTTATTTTTTAAAATATAAGTAAAGATTTTACTTTTTTAAATAAAATAAAGGGGAGAAGGGAAGGAGCAACTCACATGTTTAACAGATTTTGCTTTTCAAATTAAAACAAATGGTTTCACGTTTTAAAAATAAAATAAAGGAGGTTATTAGGAATTATTAAAGTTTTGAATATATAATAAAGAGTAAAAATAAATTTCTACTAGTAGTTGAAATCTACATATGCTATTTCAAAAAATGATATTTACCTTAACATTTTTATTTTGCTTAAAGTAATATTTTAATTACTGATTTTAATGTTTTTAACCAACTGAAATATCTTAACAAACATGAAATAATATAAAAAGCCAATAGACCTATTTTAAAAAGTTCAAAACATCACTTATTATAAACAAACAAACGAGTTTTTTATTTAAAATATTTAATTATTAATTTTATGTATTAAAAGTTATTTAAATATTTTTTATTTCTATAAACTATATTATAAAACTATAACTTAATATGATTATTGTAACGTCCTAGGTTATTTTTACATTTATTTTTATTCAATTGATTACATCTTATGATAAATTTTTCCTTTTCTTGAAAATTAATCGAGGTTTAGTGAAATAGCATGTAGTTTTACTGACTTATTCAAGTGACAGCAGTCGCAGTCAAATTAAATAAATGAGATCTAGAAAGAAGAACAAATTAATCTAAGCACAACGGATGGGAAAAGGGGAATCAGGGCCTCCCGCTTGAGCGGGGCCCCTACTCGTCTGAGCGAGATTCCGGACTCTCGCTTGAACGAGGTTTCTATTCGCTTGAGCGAATACCTTTCGCACATCGGATTGGGAAAAACATGCAAATGGACTCCCGAAAAATCTCACCCTAAAAATGATTATGTTAACCCAAGAGTTGTCATAGCTACCATGAGAGCATATGTAAATGACAGTGATGTATTTTAAAATATAGATTTGTATCCGGTCCGGTCTTGGTTAAAACACAGCTAATAATAATGCTCGGAAGTTCTTATACACACATATAACTCTATAGAGAGTCACTCGGACCCTGGCACCGATCTCCCCCTTGGCGCGACTCCATGGCTCCTTCCCCCTCCCTGTCACTGGTTACTAAAAAAAAGCAAGGGTGAGTGTTTGGCATTGTAATTAATATAGAATGGAACTTAACGAATATACATGCATATTTATACATATACATCAAGCATCATTCGAAAGTAAGCACACCGAAACATAGTGTATTACATACAGTAACTATATTAACCCAACCAAGCAATTCCATCACATCCATCACAATCATCACTGACTCTCATACAATCTGACTCCTAGTATCCGAATACTAAAGGATTGGCCTTCAGTTGGGGGTCCTACTTGACACCCCGTGAACCCTGCTTGGTTCACCGAGTCTTGCTTGACTCTCCACCTCGACCACTGGGTCCTACTTGACCACTGGGTAGCTCAACTGGGCACGAAAGCCACGGGAGCCGGAAATGAGGGGCTATCATATACCGTCGGCCATCCCACACCACAAAGTCATTCAACAATTTACCTTTCACATAATAATATCAATTCTTCATCACTCGGGTAGCCTGCTTGCTAACCCGGCGTCACATAACACTGATCATTTCAACATTAGATATCACAAGATCATAACATGATAAACTCAACCACACACCCGATCCTCAACTAATTAATGTACACAGTCACGCATGCACAAGCATAAACACACAACTACGTTTAGTAATATTTTCCTTAACCTGCTTACACCATCTCAATGACCTGTATAAGAAGCGAGTCCTATTCTAATTAATTATAACCCGAACACCCCCCTTACTTTGGTTCCACGCTTCGATAATCTGCTCTCTGTGTCGATTCCTTCCTCTGAGCACTGGTTTCGCAGTCTCAGCTCCGTCACTCAGTCTTCCGTTGCTTAACCTACTACCTACGGATCATAAAGTACAGCTTGTCACTTCGACGCCCTTAGTTCATGGACCGCATTTGGGCTCACACTCACCAGAGGAGTGGAGAACAACCTCGAATATAGCCATGCATGGCCCTTGACCGCCAAAGAATAAAAGGGATAAGGGAATCACAATTGGAACGGATCAGTAGACTCACCTTGAAGCCTCGATCACAGGAATGGGATTCAATTGAAGTTTAGACACAAATAGAGTCCCTCTCCAGCGCATGCAACTCAGTGTTAAGAGAGGAGAAAATGAAAGAGAAGGGACAGACCAGCAGCAGAGGTAACTTGTAAATAATGAAGAGGGAAGGAAGAGAATCTCCTTATATATATATATATATAGCTTATGGGCAAGATCGTCTTTTCCTTTATTTTATTTGTATTCTTACTAAATTTAATCAATTTCACTATATTAAACTATTGCATAGTTATCAAATCAATTACACTTATTTATTCTCTCAACGTTTAATTATTCACAATTCTCTAATACTTCGCAAGAGTATAGGCCCAGTATGAATACCGGCCCACCGGCGTCCTAGCTTAGTGTTCATACCTCGGAAATCCGAGCTACAACCTGAGAGGTCGGATATCTCATCCGCGCTCGCCTCGTGGTTACCTACACCCGTTGTTTCAATCATTATGAGGTTAGTCCGGGCTATGACCCCGAGTGAGGCGCTCTCCTCACATCGGTTTGGACCAAACCACCTGGCCCTGTCCGCTCTTCTCTTACACTCCTAATCTTCAACTCCGCCTGCCCGCTCTTCTGAGACCGATCTCGACACCGGCTTTCTCGTCTCTGGCTCAGACAGAACAAATATTAAATAAAACTTCTAAAACATTTACTAACATTTCCCATTTCTTATAATTTTCATTAAAACATCAGGGATGTTACATCCACCCCCCCTTAAAAGGAGATTTCGTCCCCGAAATCAGTGTTCCGGTTGGAAAAGATGAGGGTACATTCGCCTCATATCGGATTCTAACTCCCAAGTGTAGTTCATCCAATGTAAATTCTGCCACTTCACCTTCACCAGCGGTACCGCCTCCACCGTCAGGTTCTCCTTCACTTCAATGGAGTCACTCGGTACAATCATGGTATCACACGGAATGTAGGCTCGAAGTTGCGATACGTGGAACACGTTGTGAATGTTAGTCAACGATTGGGGAAGATCCAGTCGATAAACGACTTCACCAATCCGTTCTAGTATTTGGTATGGTCCAATATACTTCGGATTAAGCTTTTGGCTCTTCAAAATTCGACCTACACCCTTAGTCAGTGAAATCCTTAGGAACACCCAATCACCCACTTGGAATTCAAGGGGTCTATGCCGATTGTCATAATAGCTCTTTTGCCGGTCTTGGGCAATTTTTATCTTCTCTCGGATTAAAGCGATTTGTTCGTTCATCTCTTGAATCATCTCAGGCCCCAGATGAAGGGCATCGCCGTTCTCATTCCAACATAATGGAGTACGACATTTCTGACCATAAAGAGCTTCGTATGGAGCCATCCCAATGCTGCTATGGTAACTGTTATTATATGCAAACTCTACCAAGGGCAAGTATTTCTCCCATGATCCGCCTTGTTCCAGCACACATGCCCTTAACATATCTTCAAGAGTTTGTATAGTCCGTTCTGATTGGCCATCGGTCTGGGGATGGTAGGCTGAGCTCAGTTTGAGCTCAGTACCCAGTTGTTGTTGCAAACTCCTCCAAAACCTTGAAGTGAATCGGGGATCCCGATCAGAGATAATGCTTGAGGGCACACCATGCAATCGTACAACCTCAGCAACGTACAACTTAGCTAACCGATCTAGCGACCACTTCATATTTATTGCCAGGAAATGCGCACTTTTGGTTAGTCGATCAACAATCACCCAAATCGCGTTGTATCTGGTTCGAGTGCGAGGCAGTCCGGATACGAAGTCCATGGTGATACCTTCCCACTTCCAGATCGGAATTTCTGGAGGTCGAAGCAAACCTGGAGGTCGTTGGTGCTCAACCTTGCACTTCTGACATATCACACAGGATTTCACATACTCGATTATTGCATTCTTCATGCTTGGCCACCAGAATTCCTTTTTTAAGTCATGATACATTTTTGTCACTCCTGGATGTATACTCAGAGAGCTCTTGTGTGCTTCTGCTAGCACCGCCTGCCTGAAGCCTCCATGTGCAGGCACCACCACTCGGTTCCTGAATCTCCATATACCATCGTTACCCCGAGTTATCTCCACATTTTTGCCTTGGGTCTGGGTATCAAGCAGCCTCAGTAACTCTTCATCGTCTTTTTGTGCAGCTACCACAGACTCCAGAAATTCGTTGGAGATTTTTAACATTCCGATTGTCATTCGATTTGGCGCATCCATAACAATTCCAACATTCATATCCCTAAAGCTTTCCAGCAATTCCTGTTCTCTACCCATCAGGTAAGCCACGTGTAATACCTTCCTGCTTAGTGCATCTGCCACAACATTCACTTTGCCCGGGTGATACTTCAAATCGAAGTCGTAATCCTTCAAATACTCTACCCATCTCCTCTGTCTCATATTTAACTCCTTTTGATCAAATAAGTACTTCAGACTCTTGTGATCACTGAATACTACAAAGCAAGCCCCATATAGATAATGACGCCAAATCTTCAGTGCGTACACCACTGCTGCAAGTTCCAGGTCATGAGTGTAACACCCTCTGTTACACCTTAATAAATTCTAGAAAAATTCGTAATTTTTTTTTTTACTAAAGATATGATTGTTAAAAAGAAACTATCGGAATAAATTATATACATTATTTCTGAAATACCTCACAAATATTATTAAAAACTTTATAAAGTATTTGTACATTCATCCGAAGAAAATAAACATTAAACATTATAAGAAAGAGAGGAAACTCCATGGCCCAGAAGCAGTTACTAATTAACATTATTTATTCATTGGACCACGGTATTCATACCGAGCTCCCTTTCTAGAACGTGCTATATTTACTGCTGATATTCTTCGATCCTTCCCTCTGAACCATCAATTTAGAATATATGAAACAAAAACACGGAGAAAGGAGTGAGAAACAGAATATAATATTTCCGAATAAGACATAAGCAACAAAGGGTTTTCACAACCAATACATAATAATATCAATCACAATCACATACACAATCAATTATGAATGCATGAATGTTATGCAATATCTTCATCATAACTTACTTATATATGTGGGCCCTTAAATTTTAATTTGCACTGGGCCAACCAGGAGTTTACACTGTTCCATAAGTCCGGATAATAATAATATGAACAGCTCAACTGGCATGGAAACACTTAGAGACTAGTCAGATTGAGAAAGTTTTTATTGTGAAAGTACCCGACACTAGGGAGCTACCCCAGGTCCCCTGAAGCACCCTTTCACACTCTCTCATCCCAAGGCTCGTAATTAAGCCTCCTCTAATGTATCCTCGGTTTCTATAATCCGTCCCCAGACAATATTATTTCATTTCACTTTCATTATCCATGATGCATGAACTACTCGCGTATTGAGTTGGTTAAGGCTTTTAGAAACTCAATTATTAAATCCCTTAAAGGTTTACAATATCATTTCAATAAACTGTACATTTTCTCAGTTCTCTGAATTTCTGTCCCACAGAAATAAATTTGGTACAGTTTTCAAATCTCACGGAAATTGAGTTTCTAAGCCTTAAATATCTAAAAACTTTATCATATAAAACTTTACATAATCTTTCTCAAATTAAATCTTAACAAAATCAAATTTAGGAATCTCAATTATTTCCAAATATATTTAGTTATTAAGTTAGAAAAAATAAAATAGTTTTCTTTCAAAAAATTTTGTTTTATTAAAAGAGAATAATTATTAACCAAAAATACTTAAAATTACAAAATTTTTCTTTAACTCAAGATTTAATTAAATAAAATCTCATAAAATATTTTCTTTCTAAAATAAATACTAATTTTTTTATTCTAAATATTGAAAATAAAGTTAATAAAAATAATTTCTAAGAAGAAATAAAAGATAATAAAATTTAAAGAGTAAGGTAAGAAATTCTTACTGAATTTTAGCTTTCCGTCATGCTCGCTATATGCTCAAACTCCACATTACAATATCATCAATCAAAATTAAACAATATCAATCATAACTAAATATCATCAATCAATCAATCATAATCAAATCATAATCAAATCAATTAAATATCATTAATACATATCATAATACAAAATTTAATGGTTATTAATATAGTCAATTTTAGTCCTTTTGGTCAATTCCTCGCATAGGTATATGTAAGTCCATATAATCCAGTCCTTGCATAGGTATAGTTCAGTCCATATGGGTCATAATGGTCCAAGTCCTTGCATAGGTATTGTCCAGTCCATATAGGTCATAATGGTCCAAGTCTTTGCATAGGTATGTTAGAGTTAGTTAAACCGGATATTTAATTTAAAATTTATTATAAATTTTAAGTTAAAAAAAGTTAATATTTTAAAATAATAATATTATCAGATTTAAAAGGAGTAGGGGACTCCTCCCATTATTCTTATGTCTTTTCATATTATACTCTTATCTCACTCCCCCTTACCTTGAATTGTTACCCAAAATGGATTTGCTTTGCGCCTCCGATTTCTAAAAATATTAATACCAATCTTATTTCAGTATAAGCATAAGACGAAGATTAAGATTACTACTTAAAACAGAAATGGTAAATTTTGAATAGTGAATAGTGAATAGTAAATAGTAAATCGTGAATAGTAACGGTAAATAGTAAAACGTGAATAGTAACAGTAAATAGTAAAACGTGAATAGTAACGGTAAATAGTAAATCGTGAATAGTAACAGTAAATAGTAACAGTAAATAGTAATTTACTATTTGAATAGTAATTTACTATTGAAATAGTAATTTACTATTGAAATAGTGTTTACTATGCAGAATAGTAACTTAAAATAATATTATTTTCAGTATAATAACAGATTTCTAAAAACGATATGAAAATAACCCAAAAAATATAAAAGAGAAGTATTCTTACCTTAGGATTTTGGCAGAACCTTCTCTCCAAAAACTTTTCTTCTCTCTCCCACTTCCACCACTATCTCACTAGCACTACTATATTAAGAAAACTTAATCTGAAATTGTGAATTCTAAAGAAGAAATCCTTCGGTATTTATAGGAAAAAAATTTACTATGCATTCCATTATTTTAATATAAAAGTACTATGCATTTTTGAATTTTTTATTCCAGGTTACTGTGCATCTTTTGAAAATTTCAT
This sequence comes from Clitoria ternatea, assembly GCA_037962975.1. NCBI lineage: Eukaryota > Viridiplantae > Streptophyta > Magnoliopsida > Fabales > Fabaceae > Clitoria > Clitoria ternatea. The sequence goes on from CM075669.1 coordinate 294,923,529, forward strand.
ACATGCACAGTGATTTGCATAGTAATTGTCGGCAAAATTATTAAGTCAAATAGTAACCCTTCACTCGGTATATTTTAAATATTCAAAATGAGTCCTTTTTGAAATTTAGCGATATTATATCAGTCCCTACTAATTTTATAATAAGTAATATAAAGCTGAAATTTTAAAAATCTAAAATTTTCTGTTAATAAAAATTTATTGATACGTTTCAAATTTTTTAACGATTGGAAAAAATCAAGATTTTTCTCAAACCGATAATTTTTAGATAAGTCTACTTGAAATGGATTTTAGAAAATTTTCTTATAATTTCAATTCACTTTCTTGTAAATATTTTTAATTTAAGTCACTTATATGAATTTAAAATTATTTAAAAAAATATTATTTTTATTAAAAAATTCCAAAATTCCAAAAAAATTCCAAAAAATCATAAATAATACGTAGATTAAAAAGTTCTAAAGAACCATAATTTAATTCCTTCAAAATTTTAATATAAAAAATAAAAATAGGGGTGTTACAATGAGTCGGGTAATTCTCCTCATGTGGCCTCAATTGCCTCGAAGCATAAGCAATTGCCCGATCAGCTTGCATCAACACACACCCCAATCCAAATTTGGATGCATCACAATATACTTCAAATTCCTGTGTTACATCGGGCAGTGCAAGCACAGGGGCAGTCGTTAAACATCGCTTGAGAGTTTGGAAGCTTAATTCACACTTTTCCGACCACACGAAGGGGTTTCTTTTCCTCGTTAACCGAGTCAGAGGGAGTGCTATCCGAGAGAACCCCTCAATGAAGCGTCGATAGTATCCAGCTAATCCGAGGAAACTCCTGATTTCAGTTACTGACTTCGGCCTCTCCCAAGCCATAACCGCCTCAATTTTTGTCGGATCAACTGAGATTCCCTCTTGGGAAATTACATGCCCCAAGAATTGTACACTACTCCCCCAGAAATCACACTTAGATAGTTTAGCGTACAACTTCTTCTCTCAGAGTATTTGTAAAACAAGTCGAAGATGTTGAGCATGCTCCTCGTCCGACCTCGAATATACCAAAATATCATCAATGAATACTACCACAAACTGGTCCAAGTACGGTTGAAAGGTCCGATTCATATAGTCCATAAAAATGGCAGGAGCGTTCGTTACTCCAAAGGGCATTACTACGTACTCGAAGTGCCCATACCGAGTCCGAAATGCTGTTTTTGGGATATCCTCCGACCTCACTCGGATTTGGTGGTACCCCGACCTCAAGTCGATCTTAGAGAACACAACGGCGCCTCGCAACTGGTCCAGTAAATCGTCAATCCGAGGTAGTGGATATTTATTTTTGATCGTCAGTTTGTTCAGCTGTCGGTAATCAATGCACATTCGTATACTACCGTCCTTCTTCTTTACCAGTAACACCGGAGCGCCCCAGGGTGAGGCACTGGGTCGGATAAAGCCCTTTTCTAGTAATTCGTTTACTTGTTTCTTCACTTCGGTCAATTCCACCGAAGACATTCTATATGGCGCTCGGGACACAGGTTCTGCCCCGGGAATCAAGTCAATAGAGAAATCAATCTCCCGACTGGGAGGTAGCTCCGGAATTTCTTCCGGAAAAACGTCAGGAAATTCGCAAACAATTGGAATATCGCTCGACAGGAGGTTATGCCTACCCTCCGAAGCGAATAAAACAACATACGTGGTTAGGACATCGCTCACCCCGTCCTTCATGTCAAGTTCCTGAGAGAAAACAATATTTTTCCGATAACAATCGACCAACACATGATTAGCAGCAAGCCAATCGAGACCTAGAATAACATCTAAGTCCTTCAATGGCATACAGATAAAATTCACTCGAAAAGTACGGGATTCGATTTGCATCGGCAGTTCTCTACACACTGTAGTCGCACGGAAAGTGGAACCAGTTGGAGTGGAAACAATAAGAGCGTGCTCCATTAAACTGATCGGCAGACCAAGTCGTCGCACACAACTTTCCGAAATAAAGGAATGGGTGGCACTCGAATCATAAATTACATCAACCAGATAGCCACAGATGAGGCACTTACCCTGTACCAAATTGTCATTCCTCGTAGCTTCCGAAGCATCAAACGCAAACACTCGCCCGGTCATGGCGTTCTGGGCACCGCTAGATTGGGCATCATATCTTCCCGATTGTTGGTTCCCTCTACCAGCTCCATTCCGGCCTCCCCTCGGAAAGTTGGAACCCCGGGTCCTAGAAGAATTAGTTCGGTTGTCCTGCCTGCCCTGCGGCTGCCTCTGAGGGCAATCGGGCCTGAGGTGCCCTGGTTGTCCGCACTGGAAACACACAATTTGGTTGGCTGGGCAATGTTTGGCAATGTGACCTTCCTGACCACAATTGTAGCATGCACGGCTACCAGAAGGATTACCCGATCGACCAGTAGAACCCCGACCGGAAGAGGATGAGGAGGTAGCAGAAGACTTGCCGCCCCGGAAGAATTGACTCATCCTCTTGAAGTTGAATCCTTTCGCCTTCAGTGGCTTTTTATCTCTCGGCTGGGATGTCCTTTGTAACTGCACCTCTTCAGTCAGTCTTGCTTTATTCACCAGGGTTGGGTAATCCCTAATCTCCATCGGTACGATTACACTACGGAGTTCAATCCGTAGTCCAGCTTCGTATTTGGCGCACTTGCTACCTTCAGTCCCTTCTAACGAGAAAGGGTGGTAAAAATCACACAGCTCGTCAAACTTGCTGGTGTACTCGGCCACAGACAGCCGGTCTTGCTCCAACTTCAGGAATTCCATTTCCTTCCGGATTTTGTAGTTATCCGGGAAGTATTTAACAAGGAACCTCCTTCGGAAATTCACCCATACCAACGGCTTATTTGTTGCGTTCATCTGCACCTTCACTCGGGACCACCATACTCTAGCCTCTTCTTTTAGTTGGTAAGTAGCAAATAAAACCTTTTGCTCTTCTGAGCACTCAAAATATTCAAAAACCTGCTCGATATCCCTGATCCAGATGTATGCCCCGTCATAATCGTGTCCCCCTTTGTAGATCAGAGGATTCCTTTTCAGGAATTTATCCAGAGTGGGACCGGACTCGGTCCTACTCATCAGCTGAGTAAATCTAGAGAAGAAATCATCTCCTCCCCCAGAACTAGTTTCTTCGGCCATTTAGTAACTCTACAATGAGCAAACACATCACCATTAATAACCAAGGTCAGCCAGGGAATCGGAAATTTACCTTATATACATAGAATATGTAACATCCCTGATGTTTTAATGAGAATTATAAGAAATGGGAAATGTTAGTAAATGTTTTAGAAGTTTTATTTAATATTTGTTCTGTTTGAGCCAGAGACGGGAAAGTCGGTGTCGAGATCGGTCTCAGAAGAGCGGGCAGGCGGAGTTGAAGATCGGGAGTGTAAGAGAAGAGCGGACAAGGCCAGGTGGTTTGGTCCAAACCGATGTGAGGAGAGTGCCTCACTCGGGGTCATAGCCCGGATTAACCTCATAATGACTGAAACAACGGGTGTAGGTAACCAAGAGGTGAGCACGGATGAGATATCCGACCTCTCAGGTTGTAGCTCGGATTTCCGAGGTATGAACACTAAGCTAGGACGCCGGGGGGCCGATATTCATATTGGACCTATACTCTTGCGAAGTATTAGAGAATTGTGAATAATTAAACGTTGAGGGAATAAATAAGTGTAATTGATTTGATAACTATGAAATAGTTTAATATGGTGAAATTGATTAAAATTTAGGGAGAATACAAATAAAATAAAGGAAAAGACGATCTTGCCCATGAGCTTTATATATATATAAGAAGATTCTCTTCCTTCCCTCTTCATTATTTGCGAGTTACCTCTGCTGCTGGTCTGTCCCTTCTCTTTCGTTTTCTCCTCTCTTAACGCTGAGTTGTATGCGCTGGGGAGGGACTCCATTTGTGTCTGAACTTCAACTGAATCCCATTCCTGTGATCGAGGCTTCAAGGTGAGTCTACTGATCCGTTCCAATTGTGATTCCCTTATCCCTTTTATTCTTTGGCGGTTAAGGGCCATGCATGGCTATATTCGAGGCTGTTCTCCACTCATCTGGTGAGTGTGAGCCCAAATGCAGTCCATGAACTAAGAGGCGTTGAAGTGACGAGCTGTACTTTATGATCCGTAGGTAGTAGGTTAAGCAACGGAAGACTGAGTGACGGAGCTGAGACTGCGAAACCAGTGCTCAGAGGAAGGAATCGACACAGAGAGCAGATTATCGAAGCGTGGAACCAAAGTAAGGGGGTGTTCGGGTTATAATTAATTAGAATAGGACTCGCTTCTTATTCAGGTCATTGAGGTAGTGTAAGCAGGTTAAGGAAAATGTTGCTAAACGTAGTTGTGTGTTTATGCTTGTGCATGTGTGACTGGGTACATTAATTAGTGGAGGATCGGGTGTGGTTGAGTTTATCATGTTATGATCTTGTGATATCTAATGTTGAAATGATCAGTGTTATGTGACGTCGGGTTAGCAAGCAGGCTACCCGAGTGATGAGGAATTGATATTATTACGTGAAAGGTAAATTGTTGAATGACTATGTGGTGTGGGATGGCCGACGGTATATGATAGCCCCTCATTTCCGGCTCCCGTGGTTTTCGTGCCCAGTTGAGCTACCCAGTGGTCAAGTAGGACCCAGTGGTCGAGGTGGAGAGTCAAGCAAGACTCGGTGAACCAAGCAGGGTTCACGGGGTGTCAAGTAGGACCCCCAGCTGAAGGCCAATCCTTTAGTATCCGGATACTAGGAGTCAGATTGTATGAGAGTCAGTGGTGATTGTGATGAATGTGATGGAATTGCTTGGTTGTGTTAATATAGTTTTTGTATGTAATACACTGTGTTTCTATGTGTAATTTGATAGATTTCCGAGTGAAAAATTGATATCTTGTTAAATATGGGCTAACCCCTTTGATGGTTGCAAATGACGTACTTGTTGTGTAAACTGTGCTTACTTTCGAATGATGCTTGATGTATATATATAATTATGTATGTATATTTGTAAGTTCCATTCTATATTAATTACAATGCCAAACACTCACCCTTGCCCTTTTTTATAGTAACCAGTGACAGGGAGGGGGAAGGAGCCATGGAGTCGCGCCAAGGGGGAGATCGGTGCCAGGGTCTGAGTGACTTTGAGTGACTCTCTATAGAGTTATATGTGTGTATAAGAACTTCCGAGCATTATTATTAGTTGTGTCTAACCAAGACCGGACCGGATACAAATCTATATTTTAAAATACATCACTGTCATTTACATATGCTCTCATGGTAGCTATGACAACCCTTTGGTTAACAGAATCATTTTTAGGGTGAGGTTTTTCGGAAGTCCGTTCGCATGTTTTGCCCAATCCGATGTGCGAAAGGTATTCGCTCAAGCTAATAGAAACCTCATTCAAGCGAGAGTCCGGAATCTCGCTCAGACGAGTAGGGGCCCCGCTCAAGCGGGAGGCCCTGATTCCCTTTTTCCCCATCCGTTGTGCTTAGATTAACTTGTTCTTCTTTCTAGATCTTATTTATTTAATTTGACTGCGACCGCTGTCACTTGAATAAGTCAGTAAAACTAAATGCTATTTCACTAAATCTCGATTAATTTTCAAAAAAAAAATTTATCATAAGATTTAATCAATTGAATAAAAATAAATGCAAAAATAACCTAGGATGTTACAGAATACTACGCCAGTGGAGTGCCAAGGGAACGATGCCAGACCACACACACAATCATGGTACAACGAAATACAATCAACCTTCATAAGGCTGACACAATCACTAGACCGACCCATACACCGGCTCTAGAAAGAACCGCTCTGATACCAAGTGTAACGTCCTAGGTTATTTTTGCATTTATTTTTATTCAATTGATTACATCTTATGATAAATTTTTCCTTTTCTTGAAAATTAATCGAGGTTTAGTGAAATAGCATGTAGTTTTACTGACTTATTCAAGTGACAGCAGTCGCAGTCAAATTAAATAAATGAGATCTAGAAAGAAGAACAAATTAATCTAAGCACAACGGATGGGAAAAAGGGAATCGGGGTCGTCTGAGCGAGATTCCAGACTCTCGCTTGAACGAGGTTTCTATTCGCTTGAGCGAATACCTTTCGCACATCGGATTGGAAAAAACATGCAAATGGACTCCCGAAAAATCTCACCCTAAAAATGATTATGTTAACCAAAGAGTTGTCATAGCTACCATGAGAGCATATGTAAATGACAGTGATGTATTTTAAAATATAGATTTGTATCTGGTCCGGTCTTGGTTAAAACACAGCTAATAATAATGCTCGGAAGTTCTTATACACACATATAACTCTATAGAGAGTCACTCGGACCCTGGCACCGATCTCCCCCTTGGCGCGACTCCATGGCTCCTTCCCCCTCCCTGTCACTGGTTACTAAAAAAAAGCAAGGGTGAGTGTTTGGCATTGTAATTAATATAGAATGGAACTTAACGAATATACATGCATATTTATACATATACATCAAGCATCATTCGAAAGTAAGCACACCGAAACATAGTGTATTACATACAGTAACTATATTAACCTAACCAAGCAATTCCATCACATCCGTCACAATCATCACTGACTCTCATACAATCTGACTCCTAGTATCCGGATACTAAAGGATTGGCCTTCAGCTGGGGGTCCTACTTGACACCCCGTGAACCCTGCTTGGTTCTCCGAGTCCTGCTTGACTCTCCACCTCGACCACTGGGTCCTACTTGACCACTGGGTAGCTCAACTGGGCACGAAAGCCACGGGAGCCGGAAATGAGGGGCTATCATATACCGTCGGCCATCCCACACCACAAAGTCATTCAACAATTTACCTTTCACATAATAATATCAATTCTTCATCACTCGGGTAGCCTGCTTGCTAACCCGGCGTCACATAACACTGATCATTTCAACATTAGATATCACAAGATCATAACATGATAAACTCAACCACACACCCGATCCTCAACTAATTAATGTACACAGTCACGCATGCACAAGCATAAACACACAACTACGTTTAGTAATATTTTCCTTAACCTGCTTACACCATCTCAATGACCTGTATAAGAAGCGAGTCCTATTCTAATTAATTATAACCCGGACACCCCCCTTACTTTGGTTCCACGCTTCGATAATCTGCTCTCTGTGTCGATTCCTTCCTCTGAGCACTGGTTTTGCAGTCTCAGCTCCGTCACTCAGTCTTCCGTTGCTTAACCTACTACCTACGGATCATAAAGTACAGCTCGTCACTTCAACGCCCTTAGTTCATGGACCGCATTTGGGCTCACACTCACCGGAGGAGTGGAGAACAGCCTCGAATATAGCCATGCATGGCCCTTGACCGCCAAAGAATAAAAGGGATAAGGGAATCACAATTGGAACGGATCAGTAGACTCACCTTGAAGCCTCGATCACAGGAATGGGATTCAATTGAAGTTTAGACACAAATGGAGTCCCTCTCCAGCGCATGCAACTCAGTGTTAAGAGAGGAGAAAATGAAAGAGAAGGGACAGACCAGCAGCAGAGGTAACTTGTAAATAATGAAGAGGGAAGGAAGAGAATCTCCTTATATATATATATATAGCTTATGGGCAAGATCGTCTTTTCCTTTATTTTATTTGTATTCTTACTAAATTTAATCAATTTCACTATATTAAACTATTGTATAGTTATCAAATCAATTACACTTATTTATTCCCTCAACGTTTAATTATTCACAATTCTCTAATACTTCGCAAGAGTATAGGCCCAGTATGAATACCGGCCCACCGGCGTCCTAGCTTAGTGTTCATACCTCGGAAATCCGAGCTACAACCTGAGAGGTCGGATATCTCATCCGCGCTCGCCTCGTGGTTACCTACACCCGTTGTTTCAATCATTATGAGGTTAGTTCGGGCTATGACCCCGAGTGAGGCGCTCTCCTCACATCGGTTTGGACCAAACCACCTGGCCCTGTCCGCTCTTCTCTTACACTCCCGATCTTCAACTCCGCCTGCCCGCTCTTCTGAGACCGATCTCGACACCGGCTTTCTCGTCTCTGGCTCAGACAGAACAAATATTAAATAAAACTTCTAAAACATTTACTAACATTTCCCATTTCTTATAATTTTCATTAAAACATCAGGGATGTTACAATTATAAATTAAGATGTATTTAATAAAATTTTATATATGTAAACTTAACTAGGAATGCTTGATAGATTAAAATGGTTTTTTTTAAAAGCTTGACTAGTCTCTTTAATCAAATTAGTTTTTTAAAAGTTTAAGTTTCATCTTTTTACTAAGCAAATTAAATCAAACTAAATTACAAATAGGCTAAGTCATAAACATTTCACGATGAGCTAACCTATATATTCTCGTCCCAACTTCATATTTGCTTATTATAAGGACCTTTTTGTAGTAGAAAATTAAATAGATGCCTTTCTGATGGTTTGATCCACATTCATTTTATAATCTTCAAAAATCATATTTACTCTCTTAAAACATATGACAATGATAATATTAGGGTCTATTAGTAGACAAATATGATATGATAAGTAATGGGATAATATAAATTTCTCGATCATGTAATAATTATATTTACTAATATAGTTAAATATAAATATTTTATTTAAATATATATATGATTTCAATTATACATATTCTTTTTAATTATTATTTAAATCTTTATGTTATAAAATATTTAATTTACATTTTCGGTATGCAATAAATCACTAGAGAAATAAGGGTTTCATTTTAATTCATTGAATAATTATACTGCAATAAATTAGTATTACAAATAAAATTATCTTTTTGAGTAACTATAATTGAATATTGTTATTTCTTTAGACAACTTACATATAAACAGTAAGTACAATGATATTATATTACTAAAGATTCATTTTCCAACATAGAGAGAAAGAGGTGGTATACTCTGTTCATGCCTAAAGAAGTTGTTGGGGTCAACCTTGGTTTTCACCTTCACCAATCTTTCAAAATTACCTTTGAAATATTTTATCCCATAATTTTGACCAATTCCTATGCGCGTTACATTACTTGGACGATTGGCACCTAAATTAAGGTCCCTGTAATTCAGAAATGCTCCCCTTGGAGAATTCGAAACATAAGGGGTCATAAATTTATAGAATGACCTTGAGATTTTCAAGTAATGATTAGTTGCATCAATACCATCTTCACTCCAAGACGTTAAATACTCAATCAAGAATAAGTTCCCTGCTCTATGAGGAAATGGAGTCTCTGATGATGAAATTTCATGCATCTTCCCACCATAAGGATTCCACTCCATCTTCACTCTCTCACTTTTGATCATAAAGTCCCAAATGGATTTAAGATCATCTTTTGCAATTGGCTTCTTCACATAGTCTGACATTGTTTTGAAATAGTATGAACCGGGCTCTTCGGGCACATCAAGCAAAGCTTCAATTGAGGTTCCATTTGGGTAATTGGACCAATAAAGCGTGGAATTAACCCATGGCATTTCAGTGCAGTCACTTTGCACCAAACCCAATTCAGGAAAACTCTCATTTAACAAATTCAACATTGTCCCACTTTGGCCCAAAAACAGACCAATAAAACTAACTTGCAGGGTCTTTTTACCTCCTTGAGTGCAATTAACTACCTCAAACGTGGACCTTAGGAAAAGATTCTCCGGAAATTCTGTTGCTATTAGTTGCCACTTGTAAACAAGATCCGTGGCACCATCTTCCAATGTCCTTTTCACTCTAAAAACAGTCACATTAGGAGTCACAGAAACCAACTTAATCTTCCATGAAAGAATAACACCAAAACTAGCCCCACCACCTCCTCTTATAGCCCAAAACAGATCTTCCCCCATTGCTTTTCTATCAAGAATGTTACCATTCACATCAACCAATCTTGCATCAATAATATTATCCACAGAAAGACCATATTTTCTCATCAAATTTCCATACCCACCACCAGAAAAATGACCCCCAGAACCCATAGTGGGACACACACCAGCAGGGAAAGCATGAACATTGCTTTTATTTGCAATGTGATAGTAAACTTGACCAATTGTTGCTCCAACTTGAACCAATGCTGTTCCATTCTCAATGTTAACATCAATCGATCCAAGATGGAACATGTCAAGTACAATAAAGGGCACGTCAGAAACATAGGAGAGGCCTTCAGTGTCATGTCCCCCACTTCTTATTCTAATCTGAAGGCCACTAATCTTGGCACATTTGACACTGTCCTGCACATGAGACTCATGTAGAGCAGTTACAATAGCCAAAGGTTTTGGCACTGTTGAGGCAGAAAATCTGTGATTATATGTGTGCATGTGCAAGATGGATAGAAATGATGAGTTGTTTAGGGTGTAAATGGCGTTTGATATTGAAGATGGAGAATGGTGCGAAAGACAATTGAGAAAGGTTTCAAGGGGTGATGAATCTGAAGTTGCTTGAACAAGAGATAGCAGCACCATGGTTAGAGTTGAAAGGAGAAACCAAAGTGGGTTGATGGTGTCCATGAGTGTCGCGTACGAGAATGTTAATTTCAAATTGAAATTGGTGATGAATTATCTATCGATTAGGAATGAAACAATGGCATATAAAAGGGATCTGAAGGCTGATTTTTATCGATGATTACAATTAACAGGTGATTAAACTTTTGTATATTTACTATTAATGGATTCGAATCGGGTCACTTTAGGAAGTCAAAACAATAATTGTAGAATCTATATGCATTTATATATTACCTTTAATATTAAAGACATAAAAATTTTACAGATTGACCGGATCAATGTTAAAAAAAGATAAAAGTATAAAGTTTTATAGAAAATCAACGCAGTTGTCTTTTAATTATAAGCATGCATGATTTTTCATAAAAACTTTTCATTTTATCTTTCTTAAAGTATATTGTTAGGAAATTATATATATTTCCATTAAAGAATTTTCCTTAAAAACAAAGAAGTAAAATATCAATAAACACAATCACTATACAGGGAGAATAACATTATATGAAAATTTATACATCACATAAACTTCACTTTCAAACACCTTTTTAGCCTCAAGTACACCCTTACTCTTTAAAGCTCGCATCTTACCACACTCTAACTCAAACATTACAACAGAGAAAAGCTTAAAATGTTTCCGGGCATTTTTCACCGGTGTCAAAAACCCTGATACAACCATTAATAACCATGGATGTTTTCAAACTTGGTGTATTTATTACAAAGAGCCTTAAGGCCTATATATAACATAAGCCTCCATCCCCTTTGCAAATTCAAGCAACATGGGACTTTTTAATCACCAATATTCAACATATGTTGTGATTAGAAAAATCAAATTTTAATACTCATTTCTATCTTTTTATTTTTTGAATTTTTATTCTTAATATTTGTGTATGTTTTGATAATAGTTATAAGAAAATATTCATGAATAAATAAGATTATTAAAATTTTAAAATATGAATAATTTGTGTTATGGAAAGATATTTCACAAAATCTTAATATGGATATTCATGACTTTCATATGATAGTGTTTTTAGAAAAAGCTTTTAGGATTAAACATAAAAAATATTAATCCCATAATTCAATTTAATTTAAGATATATATCCAATTCAGAATTTAATCGTTTTTCAAACTATTTACCTAGTATTTTAGTTGAGACCCAATCCAATACTATCCCCACAAAATGTCAACTCACGAAGCATTGCTAAATTAATTTAAATGTAAGATTATATTAAATATTTTGTTGATGTCGAAATATAAATATCTAATTTCATATGCAATTAAATCAATTATCAATCCTATAACATACAGTATATGTGTATATGTTTACTCTCTTTGAAAGTAAATCCCGTCTAATGCTTTGATGCCACATTGCTGTCATCTTTTTGTAGTTTGTAATATCTTGTTAACTATACATCATTGTCTCATGATGTCCTCCCTGTAAAAAAAATCTAATTAATTGATATTTATTCTACGTATAGTTGTAAATAATTAAATTATCCTTGAAACAAGGATTTTTTTATTGGCTCAATCCTAATTTGGTTGGCACAATGACCAATCAAATAGGTATAAATATATGTTTTTGGGGATTTTGTTAATTATTTTTTAATAAACCAAAGTTAACAAGTTATTCTTTGTTTTTTTAGAAAAATCTCAAAATTGTCTCTAATGTATACATGATTAATCAAGTTAGTTTTTAACCTATCAAAATAGTGTTATAACTTTTAACGTATGTAAATCATTCATCAAATTGGTCATTGTCGTTAATGGTCATTACACGACGCTGGTCAAAGGATCACATTGAACATTAAGTGTCATATAAGTTGTCACGTGACAGTCACGTTTCATTTTGATGTTGACATTTCAAATATTCAATGATAATATACATCAATTTTGTTTCTAATATTAACTTTGTCATTTCCCTGTATTAAAAAAACTATCGTATTAGTCCTTAATTGATTATAATTTGTATCAAAAAGCTCATAATATATTAGTAATCAGATCATATTAATCCATAATATTAATCTAAATACTTCAAACTAGATGGATGATTTAGATACATTAGGGGTTATAACCTCATTTTGATAGATTGAAGACTAATTTAATCGATCGTGCAAACATTAAGAACGATTATTAGTAAAGGAGGTTGAACTCATGAACTTTCCCCTCATTTTTGTCTCTTTTTCTTCTCATTTCCCATTCTCCTTTTATCATTTAAGATTCAAAATTTAAAATCTCAGTATTTATGTTGGTTTTGAAGGAAAATATATATAGTAACAAATCCAACCTTAAAGAAATATTTCAAAATTTAAAAATATATAATTTAATATTTTACTTTTTATACATGTTTTTATTATAAATTTAAGACTAATTACAGATTTTTAAAAAGTACAAGCTCAATGCTTTTGCATTGACTACTTACTAGTAACTTAGAAAAATATAATGGAAGAATATTGTAATAGATGACGTTAGAATGCCAACAAATATTATCCAATTAATTAAGAATAAACGTGTAACTTTGAGTAGGAGTGGGAATAAATTTACCGAGCTAGATTTTATAACATTGATATAATACTTAATTAAAATACTTAAACCTAGTATCAATCTTGTAACATTTTATAAACTGAAAAAACATTCATAAATGCTATTAATAAAATTTACATTTAAGATATACTACAAATGAATTATAAAAATAAATTAAATTAATTAAATACTCAATTATCTTTTTCACTAAAACTACTAGAGTTCAAATATACTTTTTTCTAACATAAACATTAATTTATTTCATATTTTTATTTTAATTAATCTAAACTATACATGTATAACAAAATACATTTTTATTATACTAAAAATTTTATCATACTAAAAATTATGATATTTCTTATTCCAAATTTTTAATATTTTGAAAGTAAAAATATATTATCAAAAAAGAAAGTAAAAAGTATAAAAATGAAATTGAAAAGGTTAGAAATAAAAAGAAAGTCATAATCTAATGAAGCAATTAAAAGATTAAATGAAAATAAGCTACGATAATAAATTAAAAGAAATTTTTTAAAAAATTAAAAGAAAATGGCATATGGCATGTTAGTGAAAGGAGTTAAGTATATATAATAAATGAATAAAATATAATGATGTTACAAACTTAATCAGGAAGTAAGCATGGGGGGTGACAGTCAGTATTAGTAGGAAACTTAAAACTTCTCTTATTTGTAATTGTGAATACAACCTTCGTTAATAAAGTTAAAAAGGCTTGATATAGCTTTTTTTAATTCACCACCAAAATCTTTCAACCTTAAAAGTGTATAAAAATAGCTCACAGAACTACTTTTAAAATAATTGCAATGAATCACCGACCTAGTCTTCAAAATTTTGTGGAATGACTTGCCCCCACAGAACTTTTCTTTATTATGGCAGGGTCTAAAGTTAACCTTAAAACATTGGAATTCTTAGACTTGTATGTCAATCTGACTCTTCAAAGGTTATAAGGTTGATTTTGTTTCTTTTCTTTTCTGCAAAATTATGTCAATGATAATTGTTGATTTATCAAATAGATCTCATTATCATTTGCGTGAATTGTTTTCATTTCCAACCTTTCCTATATTCACCCTTAAAAACTAAATGGAATATTGAACACATTGACAGTCAACAATAACTGTTTGGACTGGTGTAAGTACACTTCGTACTCTGCTGGTGTAATATATTTGTATTTGCCTCTTCAAAAGAAAAATCAACCATAACACTCTAAAGTCCAATGGCGTGAACTATTATTTTCAAACATAAAAAAAAATTAGTAAGAAAATGCTAAGTAAAACTAAAATTAGCTATTTTTATAGTGACCAAATCTGTTTTACTATTAAACACACATTCCAAAATTAACGACTTCCAACTCAGACACCAGTAGGAATTCACAACAGTCAGAACTAAATTGAAATTCTAATTCTAAATTAAATATAAATTCTGACTAATTAAATTAATGCAGTTCAAGGTTTACCACAAATCCAAAAGAGAACCAAATTGAAACTATAAGATCAATATTAGGATAAATTAGAAACTTCCGAACTTGGCTAAATTTATCAGTTTTTCCCATTGGCACACATACGTGTGATAACCTCAGCTCCATGTGACTAAAGATGTTCAATGAGTATTCAACAGATGTTCAAACTGGAAAGTATCTCAATCTATATTTCCCTCAAATCTTGGTGGACCATCATTATGATGACATGTCTAATCGCTAACCTTCACTTTACAATAGTTAAGTGGGTAGTAGGGGAATTCGATGACGATTTCTCTATCAAAACAGATTAATAAACATTCTTGGAATATTTTCAAAGACATCAAGCAGAATGAATCTATTACAAAAGATGTTAAAAGGAATAAAGTAAACCAGGTATTCATGAACAAAGTTAATCAAATAATACTAGTGGAAACTTTACTCGTTTTATTAGAGAAGAAGCACAAAGAGCATGCAGAATGGTTTCAATGAGCACACTCAAATTTATCAGATTAGAAGGGCCTAGGATTTCCCTCCAAACAAAATCACTAGAATCTCTCACTATCTATTTTGCCTATAGATGTACAGAAAGATTACAAACAAGCCAAAAGCAATCTTCAATGAAGAATTTGAAGAAATGACTTGTAAAGACTTCTATACGTGTGAAAGCAGCCAGTAAGATCCTCCAAGCAGATCTCAAGTCCCCCTCTAATCTACCAATTCAATATACACAACACAAGATATACTATACTATACTATATATATACAGAACTACCCAAAGCAAGAGAAACTCTATTGGTGATTCATCAGAAACTTCTTTTCCTTGGCTCACTGTCCTTCATTAGTGGAAGCAAACAAAGCCACCGAGACACCGGCCAGATTCTTACCACTAAGCCTTGAACTAGATTTCCTCAATGGTGCACTTGGAGGTTCAATTTCATCATACCAGCCTGAACCCTCCACATCAAATGGTGAACGAATAGCAAAAGTCTTCTTCTTTGGCGTGCTATACTCAAAATGCAACCTCCTAGCAATCTCAGCCTGCAATAGCAAAAACCCAACACTTACCAAAATTAGGACAACCAATTGGAAACACCAAAAAAGTCATACTTGAACAACATTACAAAAAAAAAACTCACCGCTTCTCTAATAACTTTCGAGACATGAACAAGTTGCTCCAAGTCTTCATGGTCCACACTACACAACACCCTTATCTGCAATTCAACCAAAATAAATAAATTTCAGTATACCCAATACAGAATTAGAAACTAAAAATCCCAGAGGATGAAAATTGAAGCTTGAAATGAGTAAAACTCACCAAAACATCAAGAGGAAGGGCTTCAAGGCGAGACCTTTCACAGTTGAAAGTGATTTTCCCACTACACATTCTCTTCAACGGTGTCACCCCAGAATTGGAATCGATGGAAGAAGTTTCCACATTGTTGGAAACCACAACCCTCTTCCTACCCAATGCTCGTGTATAACTATAACCCTCAAACCCTAACAATGCCATAATCACAAATTCACCTAAATACCAACACGCTCCAAGCTTCAAAATTAACACCCGTTTCACTCCTTTCTGAAAATACAAAAAAATTCAAACCACTAGTTATAATCAACAATTGCTAAAACAAACGAAGAAATCGGAAGGCAATTAAAAAAATTGTGGGAAATTCAAAAAAAAAAAACTACCCAGAAAAATAGGAATGATAATAAACGAAGCAAATAACTAACCTAGATTTAAGACGGTTTCTATCTCTGCTCGTTGATGTAAGAGGGTAGCTAAAAAAAGAAAATGAAATTGGCGTGTTATATCAAACTCAACTACGCAGCTGTTTTACAAATTGGGAACAAATTGGGGGAAATAACCCTCTTTATATATGAACCCACCAAGTAAAAAATTTTAATTTTTTTTATTACTATTTTTTAAAAAAATTATAAAGTACAGTGGATGACACTTGAGGATATTACCGGAAAGTTCTAAGAAAATATCAAACACGAAAAAGGGGTTACTTTTTTTTTTTTTCTCTCTCTCTGTTTATTTGCAAAATGGCGGTTAAAAAATAACGAGTGAGAGGGAGAACCAAAAACTAGCCGTTGGAATGGACACGTGGCGACGTGGGAGAGGATGGAGAAGAAAGTGGGGTATGACGAGGGTTTTGGTCGGCTTTGTCGGTAGCTTCTGGAGCACGTTCCGTGTAGGTGGACGCGTGGATACCATGCACCATGACCGTACACGTGTGAGGTGGCTGGATCAGCGGTGGAAAAGTAGGTAAACAAAGACGTGTGGGTCCCACTGGTAAAAGTGTCTTTGTGGGTTTCAGTTTGACGGAGTTTTCCAAGTAGGCGGCTGGCGGCAATCGCCTGTTTTGTGCTGGCTGATTGCAGGTTTTACACCATGCTGAGGGCATTTTGGTCTTTTCATCTTTTTGTTTTTTTATCTTAATTAATCTAGTCTTGTTTGGTCCACAGCATATGAAGAAACAACGCAGCAATAGCATGTTGCTGTGTGGAAGATCAAAGAACATTATGCATTCACATGGTAACAAATTATACAGAAAGAAATTAATTAATGACACAAGGATAAATGATTACTCCAACATTGTAACTGAACAAATATTTAATGACCATATTAAAAAGCATGAGAAATTAAAGGGAGCACGATCAATGAATTTCTCCACATTCTAGCTCCAAAGCCTTTCAAGAGGAGTAGTAATTGCCAAGCAAAATTTCTGGTCAATATAGTTTTGATATTATAATAAAACTAATTTAATTCTTAATTTGATGATTATTCATTATTTAAAAAAACGATGGTTATTTCCTAAGATTGGTACCACCCATTAATTTAATTATTAACGTTATGAAAAGAAAATCAATTCCAAATCTTATTTCAATTAAATTGCCTATCAATTAAGCTCCTGAGAGCCAGTGTTAATATTATCACACAAATTGACCTATCCAGATATTAATAAACTAACTGTTTACTTTCTTAAAAAGTTGAATTCATTCAATCAAACATGAGTGAAACACAATTCTGTTGCAAATTGTAAAGCTTCCTTAATAGTAATATCATGTTCCACCTGATTATGAAGAGTTGCAGAGGTCAAGAGAAGTGCATCATGGTCTCTTCTCTTGCAACCATTCTAAATCCCATCCCAATGTTGCTAAAGATATGGTTAATGTCAACTAACTATTACTAAAGATATGGTCAATGTTTGCTTTTTCATGATATTATAATTACAATGTCAACTAATTTAATATTTTTCCTAATGTTAACCTAATTGACCGATAATCTACCTTTTATAGAACATATTGATAGTTTGCTAATAGATTCAGTCGTTTTTTTCCCTTCTCTTAATTGTTTTGTATATGAACCAATTCCTCAAAAACCAAAATTTACTTTTTTTTTAAGATCATCTAATGTTTCCCATTAAACTAGGTAAAATTTTGTCCAACTTAAAGTGCATCAATTAATAAACATAGTAGTTTACAAAAGAAATCGGAGAATAAACATAATTGATCGAAACTAATCACATTATAAATACATATATAATATATATTCATATAAACATTAGTGTGCCCATATCTAGCCGAGCACGCTTACCTCAGATATGAGCCCACTAAAGTAGCATGAAACATATTCTCATTATTGCCCTACACCTTAATATCGAGGTACGTATCATCCAACCCTTACCCTGAGACATTGACCTAAAATGTTATATCATTAGAAGATTCAGACAAATCTAAAAAAAGCTACTGACAAAGTCATGATTGCACTTAGACAATCATCACTCCTATAAATACTCTAAACACTTATAGTAAGTTACTTCGTTCTCAGCCTTCACGGACTTTGCAATGATTACTTCGATATACAATTCTAGTATTTCTGACTTAAGCAAATTTAAGCGATTCACCTTATTTCAGTTCCTTGAACTCTTTTACAAGTATTGCAAGTAAATACCGGATTGCGCAAATCAAATCCCAAGTTGATATTAGACATGATTATATATATATATATATATATATATATATATATATATATATATATATATATATATAATTTTCAAGCACTAAATATTAAATATGAAATAATGTTAAATGAGGACAGCTCAATATAAATTGTATTTTTATCAGCAAAAAATATTCACACGATAAGCAAAAACTACAATATAAATATATATATATATATATATATATATATATATATATATATATATATATATTACTCAAATGTAATATTAAGCCAAAAAAATAAATAGAGATTTAAATCAAATCAACATTTCATAAAGTTAACATATATTTAATTCTAAAAGATTTTGGCAGTAATGCCAAACAAAACAATTTAGCTACGGCTATAGAGTGGAACTTTACTTTATAGGACTACCTAGGTTATTACCTTCCTCTTATTTGAAGGGATTTTCCTCAACCTATTCCATGCCTTTTACTAAACGTAGGAAATAAATAATTTAATATTTATTTATATCTATATTTTATTTCTCAATAGATGATATCTAAGATAAGCGATTTATTTGAAGGCAATCCCATTCGTGTATAACATAACATATAGTATCGAAATTTAGATCCTCTCACTTCCTTCCTGATAGTTATTACTCTTCTTTCCCATAACTTTAAAGGATTTAAAAAAAAAACAGAATTCATCTTTGATACACAAAAATCAACAACGATTCTGGTAACTACTAAGCTTCTATTTGATGTGAAATGGATGGGGTGATTGGTAGCTATGGTCTTCAATCCAACCCAACACCGATTAAGAGATAGTTTGGAAATTTCTTTCATTAAAATCGAAATTTTGGTGGGCTTGCACGATAATCACAGGGTGCTTGACTCTTCGGCTTTGCAGGTGTTTGCAAGCAGAGTCAGTGTTAGTTGAAACAAAATTATAAAAATAGAAGAATTTAAAATTAATATTTATTTTTTAAGTCGTTTGAAACAATAAAAACTACATTTGATCATAAAATCTTCTTTTAGATTGATCAACTCGAGGTTTAACCAACCCAACGAAAACGCAAACACAATCACGTAGCAGTAGTCTTCTACTGGTGTAAGAAATTGAAACCCTCCTGTTTTCCTGGGGTTGAGCTAATTGGCAGATTCTTGACATACAGTGTATTTTATGATTTGTATTTTATCAGGAGAAATTATTCCAACCTGGGGTCTAGTAATTTTTTCTATCTCACAAAACTATGAGAAAGTGTAAAAAATTTGGGTTTGCTGCTGCTTTTTGGTTTCATTCTTCGATTGTTTTTTTTCTTCAAATACTCTCTTTATGATATAAAAGATATATTGATAACTTTAATAATTTTATAGTTATTTTCTTATACTTTTTAATGAATCAAACATTAAAAATAATCTCACAATTTTCACAATATTTTCTAATCAATCAAATATAATCCGACATCTTAATACACCATTTTTCTTTCCCTTTAAAGAAAAATTTACCAATTGCTTCAACTTTGAATTATAAGTACAAAACTACACGTTAAAATTTAATGGTATTTTTTTTATCCATAACAACTCTGCCAATATAAATCCTAAAAAAATATTAAATTAAAAACAGACACATAAGGAAACAAGCAATATACCGTCCATCGTTTCCTTCGTTTCTTTTAATATTCTTTTAGTTATCCACTCTTTCTTCCTCCATGATACCAAAGCCTCAATTTTATTTTACTTTTTTAATCTTGGGGTTATAGTCAAGAGTATTGTGAAAGACAAACTACAAAGTAAGTGATTCGATAAAGTGAGTTAGCAACGAGTTAGTATAAAAAGGCAACCCAAAAAAATTAAATAAATAAATAACGAATCACTGTACTGTTCAAAAGTTTTAGAAGGTCCCTTTTATTATTTGAAAACTACAAAATAATTGATGGAGCGAAATTTTAAAGGATTACGCATTGAACTTTCATTTGACTATTGAGTCGATGGATAATAATTCATGTTAGTGGTGGTAAAGAGGAAATATTATCATTTAAATTTTCCAAAGCAATTATCTGATTTAACATAAAGATGTTTCAAATTTGTAACGTGAAAATAAAAATTATAGTGCAATAACATTATGAATTCAAGAAGTGAACATAAAAGAAAAGGAGATTCCATTCCCCAAACTGATTTAATATATGAATGTCTACCTAATTCTAGCAAGCCTGAGAAGAGAATTATTATACTGAAAACGCATCACCTTAAACATGGGAGAAGCCGAAAATTCACCGAAACCTGTCCTAAAAGTTGAGTAAAATCACATTGAGTTAACTTGTTCATTAACAAATACCAAATACAGGAGAGTATAACAAGGCTCAATGATCGTATACATTTTAAAGAGAAGATAAGAAATGGCTCATATCTGCTTTTAACAGCAATGCTTCATCAACAAAGAATTACGCCTTCGTTGAATCTGTGATTCCACCAAATGCGACTGAACTTGATATGTGACCTACAATGTATGCCTTTTTTCAGTATAGAATATCGCCGTACAGTGCACTAATAAAACGCTAGTTACTATATTGAATTCCTTTTACCTCCGTTGATACAAGCCTGGGTAACAAGTATAATACAATCAATATTGAGACATTAGCCTATTTCACTCTCATATAAGAGAGTCTTTCTCATATGATACATCCTCTATATTATAGTTTTTCTTTTTTAATTTTTCAACATGGAACAATTAAACAGTGAACCATTCTGATCATTGGTGACAAAACAGATACCTGATCAGTACAAGTTGGCCACAAAAACATTATGGAATTTCAGTCCAAGTATCCACTTTCAGACTGATTATTGAAACTACCATCGTTCTTCGAGTCTATCTCCATTGTTGAATCACAATGGAAACTCCATACCGAGACACAGTTTTCCTGACCTATATTAAACAATCAAAATTAGCAATGAAAACCAGTAAAACTTGTGAAACTGCTTTAAGTAGCACAGACTATATGTTTCTCTAGAACCTACTGATATCTAGAGTTCATAGATAATAAGTTATATTACAACTGTTAGACTTGTGTAAAATAAAGCCAATGAAATAAAAAATTCAAAAAAAACTGCATGTCTATATCAATGATACCAGTCAAACACAAATCTTCATTGCCATCATCCAGAATTAAGAATCTCCGGTGTCCTGAGGATGACACTGCAAAGGGAAGAAATGGATGGAACGAGAAACCATTAACTGTGTCTGCACAACAAAGAACAAAAGAAAACTTATTATGGTTACAAAATGAAAAGTATATACACAGAAAATATACTCCCATGAGTGCCATCTAGTTGATCATTAACAAATAATAGCATATTAAGTGCAAAAAACAATTAAATCATCTTTTTTTAAGGGAGAGAAACTTTAAGTAAAATGTCTGTCCAATATGCTAAGAGTACAGAAGTGAATGTAAATACATGCATCAAAATCTTGCCTCCGTCATGAGACTAACATTTAATACATGAACAGAATATTAAAATCAGAGAAGAGGGGACAGATAACATGGGTTACATATATGCAGAGATCAGGAAAGCACAACAAATATGAGATCAAAGTCAAGATTGAGATGAAATATAACCACCAGCATATTTTAAGAGTACAAAACTTCAGTACCTAAAGCCGCCTTGAAACTTGATACCCACTGCCCAGTTTGAAGATTATATATATGTACTAAACCATCCTGAAGTGCCAAAATTGCAGAAGTAATCATTTAAAAACATTAACTGGGTATTAGTTGACCATCATTGACATTGCTAGATATATAATAGGAATGTTAAGCAAGAACATACCTGGCCACCAGTACCAAGATGCTGTCCAGAAGGGTCAATATCAAACAGTATCCGCTGATTGGTGTTTTCTGATGATCGGTATAACCTAGTAACAAAGTGCATAAACGCAGCCGATCAGCTCCCAACATGAATACTACAAGTAAAAAAAATTCTAGCAAACAAGTGTGCCTTAAAAAAATCAGGGAAACAATTTAGTTAGAATTAGCCAAGGTTTCATAAGAATACAATTATATGAAAACCATATAGCAAACAGCAACTTAACTATGCAAAAGCAGGACCCTTTGGATTGACTGAAGCACACACATTAGCAGTTAGTCAGTAATATGGGAATTTAGCTCTGGAATTCACATGCTCAACTTGGTAGCAGCTAAGAGGCATATTATGTGCTCCCTCTGATTGTAATGTAATGGAAAGTCTATGACAATTTCAATAAGGAAATCCAATCCTTTATTTTCAGGGAAGTACTGTAGATTAGGGTTATTTCATTATTGTCTTGAATCACAACTTTGACTAAGTTTTGTTATTAGGAAGTATACTTCATAGAAAATGGATGTTTGGATTAACTTGTTTAGAGGAAGTGATTTTTTTTCCAGCTTTCTAAAAAAGATCTTGGAAAAGAAACAGCTATTTTTCTTAATTAAAGCTTTCTCAAACATTTGTATAGATGATATTTTTCTTCAACTCACACAATATTCATTGATAAACCACAGTAGAATCAAGTGAGGGAATAGTACTTGTAGACACAATCAACAGCTTTGCGTACATCCCAGCAGAGTATATAAGGGTCCTGCAAGAAATTATTAATGTTAGAAATTGAACTTGAAATAACAATCAGATTTGAAAGAAAGAATATGGCCCATAGGCCTGTCCAAACTCTAGACATAGGGAAGGAAATTTACAAAGCTTACCTTTCGAGCTCCGGTGTATACATAATTTCCATCTTTGGAAAACTGGACCTGAAGGAGGGAAAATCTTAGGTTCTCTATAATGAGAATGAATTATTTACAAGCCCTGACTTACATGTGTTATACCACCTTCTTGACCATGCAAAACGTACAAGAGTTCCATATTGTCTTCCCTATAAATAGCAGTAGTTTGATTGTACGAACCCAAAGCTAGCATCCCAGAATGAAATGGAGAAAAAGCCATTGCAGATATAATACCTGCATTAATACAGACACAATTATATATCTGTTTGTGTGCAACAGAATTTTTTCATGACATTTTTTTATGGCCATAAATGTCACCCTCCTCCCCTACTCCCAAAAAAGTTCAGTATCCTAGGTTGGTAAAATTACCTGTTTGGCCTTCTTTTTTATCTTTCACTGTTGAATGCAATTCAAAATCTCTACCAGGGCGATGTAAATCAAATATCCTAATACATTTATTATATCCAGCAAATATCCTACAACAAGAAAAAGCAAGAGTTTAGTGTTCATCATCTACTAATAACTCCTAATTTAAGTCATCACACATTCATCAAGATAAATAAAGTATACCAAAAAGCATACCACATGCTGGAAAACAAAGAAAAAAATGTCAACTCAGACAGTCACATAGCAATCTCAAGAATGTTCCTCGGTAAGGCATATCTTCCAAAGTAATTATATTGTCAGCTTACTCAAGCAAGGTATAAATATAGCTAACAGTGGTTTGAACATAATAAGTTAAGGGATGACAGTAAATGTCTTAAAGAAAGCTTATGAAGCTTGAAGGAAAAAAAGGGAATTGTGAGTGAAATACAAGTTATTATATATTGTAAATCTGCAATAAATATCTACAATATGTGAACTACAAGTCTTTAAAATGATCCTTACTTAGTCCCTGCAGGATTAAAAGCAATTGAAAAAGCAGCTGTAATTTCATCCATAGCGTCATAGGCCCGATACGTGCAACGTAACTGCAAAGATTCAATACAAGCAATGATCAGAAAAACCAGACAGCAGTAGTAGCACAGAAACCAGAATATCTCTTCCCAGATGCAAAAGAACATTAGTACTAATGAATAACATTTAAACCTACAAAGAACAAACACAAAAAGAGAAGTATCTCTGTTCAGCCAGTTCAACAAATCTCTGCTGCCTTGACATTGTACCCATGCTATCAATGTTGAAATAAGAAATATTGAATTCCAAAGTTCAAAACTTTTTCAAAGCTTTGTAGGATAATGTTGACTTTTTGGGGATGGTAATTTTTCAGTGTGACAAACACTGTAGGCACAACACTGAAAGATATACCTGGCCTGAAGTAGCATCCCATAGATGAATTGGATGATCGCGAGTAGTGGTCGCAAAAACATTGGTCACCAAATCTGAAATATTCATTAACATAGGGCCACAGGCAGACATACATCATTATCAGCTCAAATTATACAAATTGAACAACCAGAGAAAATATTTAGGTGCTGGGCCTCCGAGTCTCTCTATTCAAAAGAAATTTAAGAAAAAATGAAATCATAAAAAAGTGGGATAAAAGAAAGACCTGAGGCAGACATGTAAGGATACCAACAGAAATCATGTATAGACTCTCCTTCATTCATGACTACATTAGCAGCAAAGGAATCTGCATCCAACAACAGCAACAAGCAATGAAGTAACGCATTGAAATGAAAACGCAAAGACGTAGTTGCAACGTTCATACCATCGTGAGAAGCATGGAGAGGAAGGTCACTTTCACTACGCGGTCTGTAAAATGCAAAGCAAAGTGAAGTAAGTAATTATAGGGAAGAATGAAACAAAAAAGTAAGATTGGAATAAATATGGGGATTACGGGGTGAAAAGGCGAAGAGTGTTGTCGTCGGAAGAGGTGAGGAAGGAGGAGCCATCGGGTGACCTAAGAGAGAAGAGAAGATGAAGTGAAGTTGAATTTGGAAATGAGAAAGAGACAGTGAAAAGAGTACCATTTAACGGCCTTGAGGAAATTGTTAGGGTTGGTGGGAGTGATGAACTGGCGGTGGAAGTGGTAGCTTCTGTGAGGAGAGACATCGAAGCGAAGAGTGGGATAGGAGTAGTTTTCGTTGGATTCTGATTGAATTGCCTCTTCTTCCCCCATGGCTACTGCTTTCAACTACAACCGCCAAAAAAATTCAGTAGAATTTTGCCCGTTTGTTAAAAATGGTTTTGAAAAATCCCGTGAAATATATATGGTGACCTGATGTACCAGAATAAATTATTATTTTATTATTTAAACAATTTATATATATATTATACTAAGTCACGTGTGAAGGTTGGTTTTAAAATATAAACATTTATAACCCAAAAACCTAATCAAATAATAATTTATCACAAATACATGACATGTCATTCTCTAACTCTTGGCTCTCCTTTTTTACTGTCAAACAAGTACCCTTTTATCTCTTTCCTTACTCTCAGATTCTTACCTTTTCTTCCCTTTAATAGTTCTCCATTGCAATTTTGTCACTCTCAAACATTAAATCTTGTACATATTTCCCCTATTACAACTTAGAAAATGAAATCTCTAGAAAATTCTATAGAGGTGCAAGATGAAAATTCCATATGCAACTTGAAAATTCCACAGGGGAGGAGATCAAAAATTCCATCGAGGATAATGAAAATTTCAAGACTATTGGCTTTGAAGATGGTGAGGAAAGTTAGCATTGGATCTGGTTTTTTATTGTAAAATCCATGTATGTAAATTTTTATCTAGCTTCCTCAATTATTTCATTGTTAATGAAGGATGGTTTTAACCGTAACATATCTACTAAGTTAATATTGAGTTTTTTTTCTTAAATTTTTAATCATGCCTTCATTGATTTTGACATTGTATTTTTAACCTTAAAAGCTGCCATGCAAGACCAGCGTGCACGACACACTAAAACTTAACATCAGCTCCCAACACCGCTTATAAGACTCATAATGTAACTCCGGTATGAGCTACCCTCTCAATACTGAAAAGTCAGAGTTGACTTATGCAATCGCGTGTTAAGGAAGCAATCTGCCAAGTGACTGATGGAAATATGTGGTTGCTAGGTAAGGTCATTGTTGTGTATCACCTTTATGTAAATGATCAGAATCACGCTGACACCTTATACAGTAAACTCATCTACTCAAAATGACTCTTTCGTTACCTCTATGTTCAAATACCCACACGTCGATAATGAAAGGTAGATTTTTTCACACTTAACTTATGCTTGAGCTCTGATATTCTCCTTAAATATTTACTGACTTAATCGTCAGAGTGTCCTTATAGAGGACACCCTTTCTTGCCCCTACAATGCGTAAGGCTAGTGATTTGGTACAAATCAAGACCTTTATTTTCCAATTGAAACAGAACGGTTCCTCACTCGACCGATATAAAATCTAAGCTTACAACACACATTAAGGACTAGTCACCAGGTCATTCCTTAAACTTGCGCCACGGCCAGTTCATTAATTATCTATTTTAATAATATATTTATTAAATCTAATTTTTATTAATATATTTTAATAAAATGTTTCTCATATATTTGTAATAATATATTTCATTGATATTTATTATTAAATATATTTTCAATATCTTTTTAATAATATACTTCTTAAATATATATATGTTTCTTATATATTTTCAAAATATATATTATATTAAAATGAGCATTAATAATATATATGTATATATATTTAATAAAATGTTATTAAAAAATATATCTTATGTTAAATATATTTTAAAAAATATTTAACCCATATAAAGGATAACATAAAATAATATATTTAATAAATATATAATAAATATATCTTTAAAACATATTTAATAATATATTTTATTAAGAAATATATTTAAATATAATATTAAAATATATTTAATAAATATATATTAAATAGATGATTAATATATTTAATAAAATGTGTTATTTAAAATATTTTGTAGTTAATGTAGTACTAAAATAAAAACTTAAAATGTATGCTATATCAATATAACATGTCTTAAATTTATAAAACTTGTGTATATATACTTTAATGGTTAGGCATCTGGTTTATCATCCTTACATTTTGTGTATGGAACTTGGGATTTAAATATTTTCAAAATTTAAAACTAATGGGCATCGGTTTTTTTATATGAAAAAGTTAAAACTCTTTAAAAAGATAGAGAATCAATTTAAAACAAAAAATATAAGAAACCAATTTATGTATTTAGCTTTTTAAATTTGTTCAAACCTGCTTGTAATATGTCAATTTGGCTACTGATTTTATCATATTAGGTGGTCAGGAATAGTTTCAACTAGTAATTATTTTGCTAATGTAAGGATTAATACAAATTCAAAGATAAAATATATGATATTATATCTGCTTGCACATTTTACTTCCAAGTACCATGAAATACTTTTTTAGTAAAGCAGGACCCCCTATATATATAGGTTTCCAGTTTCCCTTGATGAAAGAAAGAAAGAAAAAGAAACTACTGTGTTTTTTCAACAAAGACACAGCACTAGTGATTTTATTTCACATCACTTCATATTGTGATCGGATAATACAAAGGGTGGAGAAATTTTGGTTTCTTCTTATTGCACGTAATTATTCAAATTTTTGGTCCATATGTTTATGTTTTGTAAGTTGGATAGGATTGTTAAGACAACCTCAAAACACTGTGCCATGCACACACACCCATTGAAACACAAAGAGAGCCTTGCAGTTGATGTTAGGATTGAGGTCAAGGAAGTGGCTTTCTTCAAGATTGAAGCTTTGAGTAATGCTAAAGCAAGTTTCACCATTTCTCACTCCATGAATTGTGTCACATACTGGGAATCCAGCTGCAATATTTATACAACTGTTAGATGCATGATGGTTCGTTATTAGAAATAATGGGAAAGTGTAAAAGAATTGAGTGTTGCAGATTTACCGTTTGGTAGAATTGGTCGACTTTCAGCTACAAACATGATAATGAGAAGAAATGATAAAATGAGAGGAAAGTTGAAGTTGGTGGTGTTTGCCATTTGGCGCTTCAATTCTTAATTAGAGAGAGTGAGGTTTTAGTTTATATAGGAAGAGGCTAATCTGCAAAGGACGAGGTATGGCATTGTATTTGAAGACGAAAGCCGGCTAATGCTGCTTCTGCTTCTGCTTCTGCTTCTCTCTTGTTACCAACTTCTATACAAGAAATATCCCACCAATTAAACAATTCTCTGCTTTTCTTTGTCGTAATGTAATCGGATTATTAATTACTACAAACAAATAAAATAAACACCCATGTAATGTGTAACATCCTATTTTCATCACAAATAGGAAATAGATATTAATATATTTCTTGAGAAATACTTACTATAAGTTAGTTTATTATTATCATTTTTTTTTGAAATTTTGGTATTTATATTTTTATTATTTGTTTTTTTAAAATAATAATAATAAAAAAATAAAAATATTTCTGAATGAGAATTTTAAAGTGACTTAATTAGTATTCACTAATTAAGAAAATTATATTAAGAATTTTTAATATCTTTATTATTCACCATTTTTATTTTATGTTGTTATATTTTTATTTTTTTACATATTTAATATTTAACTCTTATTAGAATTTTAAAATAAAATTTTGAAGGAATTAGACTATGGTTCTTTTGAACTTTTTGATCTACATAATATTTATGATTTTCTGGAATTTTTTGAAAATTTTGAATTATTTTAATAAAATAATATATTTTAAATTCATATAAAGTTGCTTAAAATTAAAAATATTTACAAGAATGTAAAGTTATATTATAAGAAATTTTTCTAAAATCCATTTCAAGTAGACTTATCTAAAAATTATCGGTTTGAGAAAAATCTTGATTTTTTCTAATCGTTAAAAAATTAGAAACGTATCAATAAATTTTTATTAACAGAAAATTTTAGATTTTTAAAATTTCAGCTTTATATTACTTATTATAAAATTAGTGAGGACTGATATAATATCGCTAAATTTCAAAAAGGACTCATTTTGAATATTTAAAATATACCGAGTGAAGGGTTACTATTTGACTTAATAATTTTGCCGACAATTACTATGCAAATCACTGTGCATGTATGAAATTTTCAAAAGATGCACAGTAACCTGGAATAAAAAATTCAAAAATGCATAGTACTTTTATATTAAAATAATAGAATGCATAGTAAATTTTTTTCCTATAAATACCGAAGGATTTCTTCTTTAGAATTCACAATTTCAGATTAAGTTTTCTTAATATAGTAGTGCTAGTGAGATAGTGGTGGAAGTGAGAGAGAGAAGAAAAGTTTTTGGAGAGAAGGTTCTGCCAAAATCCTAAGGTAAGAATACTTCTTTTTTATATTTTTTGGGTTATTTTTATATCATTTTTAGAAATCTGTTATTATACTGGAAATAATATTATTTTAAGTTACTATTCTGCATAGTAAAAACTATTTCAATAGTAAATTACTATTTCAATAGTAAATTACTATTCAAATAGTAAATTACTATTCAAATAGTAAATTACTATTTACTGTTACTATTTACCATTACTATTCACGATTTACTATTTACTGTTACTATTCACGTTTTACTATTTACTATTACTATTTATGTTTTACTATTTACTGTTACTATTCATGATTTACTATTCACTATTCACTATTCACTATTCACTATTCAAAATTTACCATTTTTTTATTTTAAGTTGTAATCTTAATTTTCATCTTGTAATTATATTAAAATGAAATTGGTATGTTTTAGAACTCGGAGACGAGGCGCGCATGGATTTTCAATAACGAATCGGTATATAAGAGGTAAGGGGGAGTGAGATAAGAATATAATATGAAAGACATAAGAATAAAGGGAGGAGTCCCCTACTCCTTTTAAATTTAATAATATTATTATTTTAAAGTGATAACTTCTCAACTTAAAATTTATAATAAATTTAATATATATTGTGTAACTTATTCTGAAATATCTATACATAGATCTGAATTATTATAACTTATACGGACTGAACTAAACCTATGCAAGGACTTGGATTTTTATATCCTATATGGATCGAACTAAACCTATGCAAGGACTTGGACTATTATGACCTGTCTAGAATGAACTATACCTATGCGAAGACTGGATATATGGACTTATATAGACCTGTGCGAGGAATGGACTATAAGGACTCAAAATCAAATCTACTAATTTAAATAACCATTAAAAATTTGAATTATATTTATAAGCGATATTTAGTTGATTTGACTTGATTATAATTAATTATATTTGATTTCGATTAATGATATTGTGATTTATAATATTAGACTGTGATTAATAATATGCAATTATGATTGATGATATTTGATTGTGATTGATGAGATTACTATACTTGATTGTGGTTGATGAATGATTGATGATCTTGTGATATGAAGTTTGAGCATATAGCAAGCATGACGGAAAGTTAAAACTCAGTAAGAATTTTCTTACCTTACTCTTTAAATTTTTATTCCAAGAGAAAGTATTTTGTAATTATTTTAGTCTTTTATTTCTTCTTATAAATAATTTTTATTAACTTTATTTTTAATCTCTATAATAAAATCTAGTATTAGAAAGAAGCTATTTTATGAAAATCAGAGGTTGAGATAATAAATTCTTGAATTAAAGAAAATTTTTATAGTTTTAAGTATTCTTAGTTAATGATTTTAAATTATTTTCTTAGAAATTAGAAGTTTAAAGTAAATTATTTTGGTTTTCTCCAACGAAATAACTAAAGAATATTTTGTGGAGATTTCAAAAACTCAATCTAGTTAAGATTCAAATTGAGAAAGATTATGTAAATATATGAAGATTTTTAAGAGAAAGCTTTGAGATATTTAAGGCTTGGAAACTCAATTTTGGTAAGATCTGAATTTGAAGACTGTACTAAATTATTTCAGTATAACAGAAGTTCAAAGAAGAACTTATGGAAATGTACAGTTTATTGTGATGATTTTGTTTTATGGTATTTAATAATTGAGTTTCTAAAAGCCTTAACCAACTAAATATACGAGTAGTTCATGCATCATGAATCATTAAAGAGAAATGAGATGTGATATTGCCTGGGGACGGATTATAGAAACCGAGGATACATTAGAGGAGGCTTAATTGCGAGCCTTGGGATGAGAGAGTGTGAAAGGGTGCTTCAGGTGACCTGGGGTCGCTCCCTGGTGTCGGGTACTTTCACAATAAAAACTTTCTCAGTCTAACTAGTCTCTAAGTGTTTCCACGCCAGTTGAGCTGTTCATATGCCATGAAGGCATTTATGTTATTATTATCCAGAATTTATGAAACAGTGTAAACTCCTGGTTGGCCCAGTGCAAACTAAAACTTTAAGGGCCCACATGCATAAACTGAATGAGATAGTAGCATAAGCATTACATAACATTCATGTGATTGTGACATTCTATATGGATGGTTATGAAGGAAAATATAAGTATTATGTATGTAAAAACCCTATATTCATAATTGATTGTATATGAGAATATGACTGATATTACTATATTAGTTTGTGAAAACCCTTATGCTTATGTCTTATCTGTAATAAATTATATTTTGTTTCTCACTCCTTCTTGTTTGAATTTTTGTGTCCAAAATATATGTTATATGATATATAGCTAGCAGTCCAAGATGGAAGGATATGTAATTACAAGAGGATAAAGTGGTCTCATCCTCAATCGATTAGATGAAGAGATATGACAAGAGTAGGATTCAAAAACTCGATGGTTCAAGGACTAGGAAATGTTTGTTCACATTTGTAGTAGAGGTATAGTTAAGTTTTATTTTGCCTTATTACAATATCAAGTAGATAATTGTAACAAGGTCAAGGTTAAACTTTGATAAACTCTTTCATTCGGATATAATATTGTAATGATTTATCACTTATGATTTCTATAAATTATTTTGTCATTATGGATAAATATTGAAAGATAATTTTTTTTTTTACTTTCAATATTCAAAGGAAATCAGATGTATATACGTCCTTGTATACACGAGATAAAGAGTGATAAATATGTATATCTTTCTAAAAGTTTTTTTTATCTCGTGTATATAAGGGGTGTTACAAAGTGGTATCAGAGCAGTTCAATCCAAACCGGCTTGTGGTATGGTCTTACTAGCGTGTTAGTATACTCTGATGGTTGAGTTTGACAAGAGATTTTATGGTTGAGAAAAGAGGAAATTTTATTAGAGTAAATGGTAAGAAGTAAGTGAAGAAAAATTAGGAGTATAGAAAGAAGGAACTAATTTTAAGTTCATAAGAAGTATAAGTTAGAACTTTATAGCCTGTTACTTGAAAAATATTATTGCAGGGATTATCAGAAACTGGCCATTCTGAAGTCTTTCTTGACATTGTTTAAGTACGGGCCTTAATGTATGGTGGAATGATAAGGTAAATTAACTAATGCAGTTATTTCCTTTTATTCCAAATGTATTGTATGGTGTTTGATTCTCTGATTAATATGTGATAGTGAAATATTCTAACATTTTCCTGTTTTACAATATGGTATGAGACAACAAGGGAGATAAGACAATAGAAAATTCTTAGAAATATTTTGGTATGAATTCTAGACTGGAGCTGTCGTGACTTTGACTACTTAGTTATAAACTATCGGGACTGATCACCCCGAATGATTTGCACTAAGTAGTGAAAGACATGTCAAAAGAAGGATGTTAAGATCAACGAATTTAACCTTGGGTTAATGTGGTATATGGAGAAATGGAGATAAACTCAATAAATTCTATTAGGATATTCCTTACCATGTCCTTGAAGTTGTAAAAGATACTTGTGTGAATTAGAATTCCAATGGGTAGATAACTGTTGTAATCCCAAACTAGTATAACAAATTGTTTAAGATAGAATCATAGTTTTGTCCTTTGGTGATATATTTTGAAAAGAAAAATGTGTGGATGTATGCTTCATGAAAGAAATATGATAATTTATAACTTGTTTGATATAACAAATAATCATATTAGGAATTGTATCTCTGGCTATTTGTATTGATTCTTCTTTTGTATGACATATAAAATATGTTAATTATTGTTTGATTTGATGAAGTTTTCATTTATGATGTCTACGATTGAATAATATATATGATGGTTATGTGTGTAAATATATGAATTAATGAAACTTTTATGATTGTGACATCGAATGTAATTAACCATATATTTTTGATTTTTTTTTAAATTGATTTATTGTGATAAATATATCAATGAATGACCTAAAATAAGCATTATAGATCTTTGGAAGACATTGATATTGGTTTAATATTTAGAAATTGTGACATAAAATATTTTTGTGATTCCTAACAATATGATACATGTTTATCAAGTTATTTTCTTTTAGTCATCGATTTTGTTCGACGAATATACATACCTGATATAAATCATTGTTATGTAATGACCATTGTAGATTTAAAATAAAGAAATGTGTTAGTAAACCATGAGGAAGTATATATGAACCTTTACTTATTGATTTTCCTATAAAGATAATTACATAAGTCTTAGTTACCAAAAAAAAAAAATTCAAGTGAGTATTTCTAAGTCAACGTAGTGATTTAAGATTGGAGAATTTATCAATTATATGTAATGGTTGTAGTCAATTATAATGGAATGGACAATCACTTAGTTAAGGAATATTTAATTCATTATAGAAGACAATAAAAAATAATTACATACCCTGGATTATCATGAAACAAAGACCACAAGGATTTAACTAGATAAACAAGTACAACATGGACTAAGACATATTTATCCTTTCTCACTAGGATAATTTATTATACACGATTACATTAAGGAAAATAAAATAGAACATCTAGTATATCATAGATAGAGGTCTAAGAGTCTTGGCAATACAAAAATTATCCAAACTAGAGAAATAATCATAACGATTATAAGAAGTGAGGCACTTGTTACCACAACCTGTAGTCCATCCCGACTTCGTTCTTCCTTACTTCTAGGAAGGTTGGCCATCGAATAGTATGATAGTACTTGAGAAAAAGATTGAAGAAATTAGATAGAAGAGAGAAACTAAGAAATCTTGAAGTTGTGATAGGAAGTGAGAATGGAATGAGAATTTATAAGCAAGCAAGGGAGGGAGAGTTGCAACGGTCATAAACGGCTAGTCCAACGGCTAGTTGCTAACAGCTAGTTGTCCAGTAATTAATTCTCAGCAGTCCATTTTACTATGTTATGAGTAGGAATTTTAATTAATAGATGTTATGGATTATGTTAAGTAAGATTTTAATAGATTGAGAAACGTAATTATTGAAGTGTTTAGAGTTAACCATTAATTTATGATGAGCATGGTTGACAAAATTAAGACGAGTAATATTTTTGAGTTAAGGAAAAAAAAATACTGATAAGATTAAAAAAAAGAGAGATAAATGGCAATGTTAAGGAAAATGTACACAATTGTCAAGGAAACTAGAAATATATTTTAGAACAGTTCAGTTAGTTTATCTATGGTAAGATTTATTAACAATATTAAATTTCGAGGACGAAATTTCTTTTAGGGGAGTAGAGTTGTAACATCCTATTTTCATCACAAATAGGAAATAGATATTAATATATTTCTTGAGAAATACTTACTATAAGTTAGTTTATTATTATCATTTTTTTTTTGAAATTTTGGTATTTATATTTTTATTATTTGTTTTTTTAAAATAATAATAATAAAAAAATAAAAATATTTCTGAATGAGAATTTTAAAGTGACTTAATTAGTATTCACTAATTAAGAAAATTATATTAAGAATTTTTAATATCTTTATTATTCACCATTTTTATTTTATGTTGTTATATTTTTGTTTTTTTACATATTTAAGATTTAACTCTTATTAGAATTTTAAAATAAAATTTTGAAGGAATTAGACTATAGTTCTTTTGAACTTTTTGATCTACATAATATTTATGATTTTTTGGAATTTTTTGAAAATTTTGAATTATTTTAATAAAATAATATATTTTAAATTCATATAAAGTTGCTTAAAATTAAAAATATTTACAAGAATGTAAAGTTATATTATAAGAAATTTTTCTAAAATCCATTTCAAGTAGACTTATCTAAAAATTATCGGTTTGAGAAAAATTTTGATTTTTTCTAATCGTTAAAAAATTAGAAACGTATCAATAAATTTTTATTAATAGAAAATTTTAGATTTTTAAAATTTCAGCTTTATATTACTTATTATAAAATTAGTGAGGACTGATATAATATCGCTAAATTTCAAAAAGGACTCATTTTGAATATTTAAAATATACCGAGTGAAGGGTTACTATTTGACTTAATAATTTTGCCGACAATTACTATGCAAATCACTGTGCATGTATGAAATTTTCAAAAGATGCACAGTAACCTGGAATAAAAAATTCAAAAATGTATAGTACTTTTATATTAAAATAATGGAATGCATAGTAAATTTTTTTCCTATAAATACCGAAGGATTTCTTCTTTAGAATTCACAATTTCAGATTAAGTTTTCTTAATATAGTAGTGCTAGTGAGATAGTGGTGGAAGTGAGAGAGAGAAGAAAAGTTTTTGGAGAGAAGGTTCTGCCAAAATCCTAAGGTAAGAATACTTCTTTTTTATATTTTTTGGGTTATTTTTATATCGTTTTTAGAAATCTGTTATTATACTGAAAATAATATTATTTTAAGTTACTATTCTGCATAGTAAAAACTATTTCAATAGTAAATTACTATTTCAATAGTAAATTACTATTCAAATAGTAAATTACTATTCAAATAGTAAATTACTATTTACTGTTACTATTTACCATTACTATTCACGATTTACTATTTACTGTTACTATTCACGTTTTACTATTTACTGTTACTATTTACGTTTTACTATTTACTGTTACTATTCATGATTCACTATTCACTATTCACTATTCACTATTCACTATTCAAAATTTACCATTTTTTTATTTTAAGTTGTAATCTTAATTTTCATCTTGTAATTATATTAAAATGAAATTGGTATGTTTTAGAACTCGGAGACGAGGCGCGCATGGATTTTCAATAACGAATCGGTATACAAGAGGTAAGGGGGAGTGAGATAAGAATATAATATGAAAGACATAAGAATAAAGGGAGGAGTCCCCTACTCCTTTTAAATTTAATAATATTATTATTTTAAAGTGATAACTTCTCAACTTAAAATTTATAATAAATTTAATATATATTGTGTAACTTATTCTGAAATATCTATACATAGATCTGAATTATTATAACTTATACGGACTGAACTAAACCTATGCAAGGACTTAGATTTTTATATCCTATATGGATCGAACTAAACCTATGCAAGGACTTGGACTATTATGACCTGTCTAGACTGAACTATACCTATGCGAAGACTGGATATATGGACTTATATAGACCTGTGCGAGGAATGGACTATAAGGACTCAAAATCAAATCTATTAATTTAAATAACCATTAAAAATTTGAATTATATTTATAAGCGATATTTAGTTGATTTGACTTGATTATAATTAATTATATTTGATTTCGATTAATGATATTGTGATTTATAATATTAGACTGTGATTAATAATATGCAATTATGATTGATGATATTTGATTGTGATTGATGAGATTACTATACTTGATTGTGGTTGATGAATGATTGATGATCTTGTGATATGAAGTTTGAGCATATAACAAGCATGACGGAAAGTTAAAACTCAGTAAGAATTTTCTTACCTTACTCTTTAAATTTTTATTCCAAGAGAAAGTATTTTGTAATTATTTTAGTCTTTTATTTCTTCTTATAAATAATTTTTATTAACTTTATTTTTAATCTCTATAATAAAATCTAGTATTAGAAAGAAGCTATTTTATGAAAATCAGAGGTTGAGATAATAAATTCTTGAATTAAAGAAAATTTTTATAGTTTTAAGTATTCTTAGTTAATGATTTTAAATTATTTTCTTAGAAATTAGAAGTTTAAAGTAAATTATTTTGGTTTTCCCCAACGAAATAACTAAAGAATATTTTGTGGAGATTTCAAAAACTCAATCTAGTTAAGATTCAAATTAAGAAAGATTATGTAAATATATGAAGATTTTTAAGAGAAAGCTTTGAGATATTTAAGGCTTGGAAACTCAATTTTGGTAAGATCTGAATTTGAAGACTGTACTAAATTATTTCAGTATAACAGAAGTTCAAAGAAGAACTTATGGAAATGTACAGTTTATTGTGATGATTTTGTTTTATGGTATTTAATAATTGAGTTTCTAAAAGCCTTAACCAACTAAATATACGAGTAGTTCATGCATCATGAATCATTAAAGAGAAATGAGATGTGATATTGCCTGGGGACGGATTATAGAAACCGAGGATACATTAGAGGAGGCTTAATTGCGAGCCTTGGGATGAGAGAGTGTGAAAGGGTGCTTCAGGTGACCTGGGGTCGCTCCCTGGTGTCGGGTACTTTCACAATAAAAACTTTCTCAGTCTAACTAGTCTCTAAGTGTTTCCACGCCAGTTGAGCTGTTCATATGCCATGAAGGCATTTATGTTATTATTATCCAGAATTTATGAAACAGTGTAAACTCCTGGTTGGCCCAGTGCAAACTAAAACTTTAAGGGCCCACATGCATAAACTGAATGAGATAGTAGCATAAGCATTACATAACATTCATGTGATTGTGACATTCTATATGGATGGCTATGAAGGAAAATATAAGTATTATGTATGTGGAAACCCTATATTCATAATTGATTGTATATGAGAATATGACTGATATTACTATATTAGTTTGTGAAAACCCTTATGCTTATGTCTTATCTGTAATAAATTATGATCCGGTCTCAATACCGGTATCCGATCTGCAATACAAATTTCAACGTCTTTGACAAGACATCTACGTGTAACCGGTGTCATCGGTATACATCCGAACTGTAATTCCGTATCAGGTGTTCTCCCTATACCGGTTGTTCAGGATAACACCATGACATCGGACAATACACACGTCACTGTGCTAATGACAAGGATTGTTGCTACAGGGATCGATCAATAATTCCCTACACTACGAGCTAAATTCTGCTCACGGGAATGGTCAACTTGTTCCCTAATCCTAGTCTATATTCTCTACGCTCAATATAAAATAGCCACTTGACCCAATCATGCAGGTAAGTGCGCAATATAATAATGCTAATGGGAGTTGGTGGTTCCCCACCAACGAGTCCTCGTTAATCGAGCCAATCAGGTATATGAACTCACTTCATGATTGAAGAGAGGATTTTCTTCAGCTCCTTTACGACTGATTACTCTCTGAATACATTCCTTACTTGGAATATAATCACTGACTTGAGCGTCGGAGAATCTTTGCAGGTGACACCACCATTCGCCCACTTCAACGCGTTAGGTCGGTGTGAAGGATCTCCAGGACGCCCAATCCGCTCTTCTCATTCAAGGACAACGGATACATACATCGGATACACATACATCTGGTCTATTATACGGTATTGACATACTATTCGTGACTGGCTTGAGATCGGATCTCTTGACCCCGGTCCAGGACAGATCATTGGCACGCCCAGTGGGACCCGATAAAGTTATTCCCATATCCTTTGACAGAGCAGGTAATCCACAATGGAGGGCGAAGCACAAGACTTCATGGAGAATCAAACTGAGGGCAGAACCAATCCCAACGCCTTCAGAAAACTCAACTTTGATTCTCATGGGGGCAGCTCAAAGAAGATAGTAACAGTGTCTGATCCTGATCCTCGTGATGAGTTGATCAAACAACTTCAGAGAGAACTCGCTGAATTGCGAAGGGAAAAAAGGCAAAGCGAGGATAGAGAATAATCTCGCACGCGAAACACTCCCCACGCGACTGATGGTGAAAAGTCCACCACTCTTCAGTACTCAAATATCCCTACGTTTGAAGGGGGAGAACAGACTCGCGATTCTGAGGATGCAGCTTCCCGAAGGAAGAGAGATTCAACAACAGCACCCCCATTGTCTTACAATCTGAAAGTTCCTTTTTCAAGGAGACTTATGGGCATCAGTATCCCCAAGCACCTTCAAACTACTCAACCACTTTCCATCGGAAAGTATAATGGTGAAACTGATCCAACTAAGCACCTTGATGCTTATGTGTTTGAAGCCATGTACTTGGGGGCTGATGAAGACGTGATGTGCCGAATGTTCCCTCGAACATTGTCTGAGGAGGCCCTCAGGTGGTTTAAAGGCCTGCCTTCTGGATCCATAGATTCTTGGACGGAAATGGCAGCTGCCTTTGAAACCCACTTTGTCATCTCCAGAGACGTGCCCAAGACGTCCCATACCTTAGCTCAGATTAAACAAGGTGAAACAGAGGGTTTAAAAGATTTTTTGAAGAGGTTTTATAAGGAGGCAGCCCTGGTTCCTAACCTCACAGAATCTATCAAGCTGCATATCGTTATTGAGGCATTGCAGCCGAGTTCAGCTTTCGCTCTTTCATTAGCAAAGAGCCCTCCAGCAACTTTTGAGGAGTTCAGAAAGAAAGCCTCAAAATACGTGAGTATAGAGATGCATTTGGAGGCAATAGCTGCAAAGAAAAAGCCCCCAGCACCACTTCCTCAAACCCAGAAGGGTAAGGAGAAGACGAGGTCAGAACGCATGGAGAGGCCATTTACAAATCCTAAGGTTAATAACCACCCTCCTCGACCTCGAGAAAGGCACGTCAATTCCTTCAGCTATTATGCACAATTGTCTGCCAGGCCGTCTCAGATTTTAAGAGAGGTCGGATGGCCAATGCTCAGCACATATGGCATCAGAAGACCAGCCCCTATGAAAAGACCAGGAAATTCACGTAAGTACTGTGATTTTCATGAACAAAATGGTCATTCAACTGATGAATGCCAAGCTCTAAAGAACGCGGTTGAGACGCTAATTAGAGAAGGCAAGTTGAAGCAATACCTGTTCAAAGAAAAATCCTTTGACAGGGCAGAACGGAATGAGAAAAGAGAAAGAGATCCAGACGATGGGGATGACAATAACCCCAGTCCGGTTCGAAAGTTCTCTGCTGCAGAGAAGCAAAAAGGTGTGATGACTGATAATGCAGCATAGAAAGACAGCATGCCCCAGCAACAACGTCAGGGCCGACGTGAAGTTATCGACATGATTGCTGGAGGGTTCGCTGGAGGTGGAGCTTCAATTACAACCCGTAAGAATCATCACAGAATGATTCTATCTGTGCAAGGGAAAGTCAAAAACAATCGCCCTTACAGAGGTGGGATTGAAGCTCCCACAATTTCTTTCTCTGACGAGGATTTTGGCCCAACCATTCCTGGTGGTGACGATGCTGTAGTCATCACTGCTGTGATCGCCAACAAGGACGTCCGAAGAATCCTTGTTGACCAGGGAAGTTCCTGCGATGTTATTTTCTATAATTGCTTTGAAAGAATGGGTTTTAAAGACTCAGACTTACAGCCTTACACACAGGATCTAACAGCTTTCAATGGCGCAAAGCAACCAACTAAAGGGTATCTTGACACCCTTATCTCGTTTGAAGGCGAGCCAGGAGCCAGGACGGTTAAGTCTCGGGTGCTAGTGATTGATGTCAAATCACCATTTAATGGCATCATAGGCCGTCCCACTCTGAATGCAATGGAGGCAGTTGTATCAACCCCTCATCTCCTTATCAAGTTCATTGACAAGGATAATGCTGTGTCATCTATCCGGGGTGATCAAGAGATGGCTAGGTACTGCTACAACCTTAGCCTCGACATGACAAAGCTGGACGCCTCCAATAAAAAGAGGAAACTTAATGATGCTGGAACATCGGCTGGATCTGTAAGCCTTGTCGACCTGGACCCTAGAGCGGATTTGAACATTGATCCGTTCAACCCATCAAAGCCCACACCGGATGGAAGTTCCAGGGACATCGTCTTGGGAGATTCTCCAGAAAAGATTACCCATATCAATGACAAGCTAGATACTGAAATAGAGCAGCGACTGCTGGCTCTCTTGCAAGAGTTTAAAGACCTCTTTGCATGGACTGCAGCCGATATGCCAGGCATAAACCCTGAATTCTGCTGTCATAAACTATCCGTCTATCCAGAGACGAAACCTGTGGCCCAAAAGAAAAGACGATTGGGCCCTGAGAAACAGAAGGCAGCTTGCCAGCAAACTGAGGAGTTGCTGAAGGCCGGGTTTATCAGGGAAATCCGATATTCCTCTTGGCTTTCGAATGTGGTGATGGTCCCTAAATCCAATGGTAAATGGAGAATGTG
This sequence comes from Clitoria ternatea, assembly GCA_037962975.1. Taxonomy (NCBI): domain Eukaryota; kingdom Viridiplantae; phylum Streptophyta; class Magnoliopsida; order Fabales; family Fabaceae; genus Clitoria; species Clitoria ternatea. Next base: position 294,964,922 of record CM075669.1, read on the forward strand.
TATTGACTACGTGGACCTCAACCGCTGCTGTCCAAAAGATCCTTATCCTCTTCCTAATATAGATCGGATGGTGGATGATTCCTCTGGTTATCAATACCTGAGCTTCATGGACGCTTATTCTGGTTACAACCAAATTCCGATGTGCAAAGAGGATCAAGAGAAGACAGCTTTCATAAATGATCGTGGTATCTTTTGCTATACAGTCATGCCCTTTGGCCTGAAAAACGCTGGGGCGACATATCAGCGCATGATCAACAAGGTTTTCGAAGGTATGCACACCAAACTTGTTGAAGTATACATTGACGACATAATAGCAAAGACACCGGTTGGTGGCGATCATATTGAGGACCTACACCAAGTATTCACCCGTTTGAGACAATTTAACATGAGGCTGAACCCAATAAAGTGCACATTTGCTGTCCCTGCTGGGAAGTTTTTGGGTTTCATGTTAACTCAACGTGGTATTGAAGCCAATCCAGGGAAGTGCCAAACGATTCTAGACATGCAGAGTCCTAAGAATCTCAAAGAAGTCCAATCCCTGAATGGCAAAGTAGCAGCTTTGGCACGATTCATGCCGAAGATGGCTCACAGGTTGCTCCCCCTGTATAAAATACTGAAAAAGTCCAAGAAATTCGAGTGGGGACAGGAACAAGAAAAAGCTTTCCAAGAGCTTAAGGAGGTGTTGTCCAAACCTCCCATTCTCACAAAGCCTGACCCCAAAGACACACTCATTTTGTACTTGGCTATTTCAGATGAAGCTTTGGGCGTTGCCTTGATAAAAGAAACTCCTGATGGACAAAGACCGGTCTATTTCACTAGCAAGACCTTGCAAGGTGCTGAGATCCGGTATCAGAAAATTGAAAAGGCCGCCCTCGCTGTTGTTTGGGCCTCACGACGGTTGCGTCCGTACTTTCACGCCCATCCAATCATAGTGAGAACGGATTTGCCACTCCGTTCTATTTTAATCAAGCCCGATCTCGCTGGGAGGATGATTAAATGGTCTATTGAACTCTCTGAGTTTGATATATCCTACGAACCCCGCAGCGCTATTAAAGCTCAAGTCCTGGCTGACTTTATTGTGGAAATGACAGGGACTGATCCAGATTACCCTCGAGTCCATTAGACCATTTACGTTGATGGTTCATCAAACCAAAGAGGCTCTGGAGCAGGTGTAGTTCTAGAAAGTGATGACGGAGTACACCTAGAGATCTCCCTTCATTTCAATTTCAAAACATCCAACAACCAAGCTGAGTACGAAGCTTGCTTGGCCGGGCTAAGAGCTGCAATTGACATCGGAGCTTCTGAGGTGACACTCTGCAGCGATTCATAGCTGGTGATTTCGCAGATCTTAGGAGATTATCAAGCTCGCGAACCTCAACTCCAATTATACTTGAACTGTGTCAAGGAGTTGACTGAGAAATTCTCAAAGGTGGAATTCAAGCATGTTCCACGTGAAGAGAATACGAGAGCGGATATACTCTCCAGGTTAGCAAGCACTAAACGACCAGGTAGCACCACTACGTTGGTTCAAAGCACGCTAACGTCGCCCAGCATTCCTCTTTTCCCTTCTCTAAACGCCATAATGACTAACTCCCTTTACAGAGATACATGGATGGCTCCTTACATCCGTTACTTAGCTGATGGACAACTACCTACGGATGAGAAGGAAAAAACGAGGATAAGGAGAGAATTACCATATTTCACTATGATTGATGGTAATCTCTACAGAAGGGCACTCTCTGTGCCCTATTTGATCTGTCTCAAAGAGGATGAGGTGCAAGATGTAATGGAGGAAGTGCATGGAGGACAATGTGGACACCACGCCGGAGGAAGAAGCTTAATGCGAAAAATCCTCAGAGCTGGATACTGGTGGCCCACAATGAAGCAAGACTCCATTGACTTCGTCAAAAAATGTGATGCTTGCCAAAAATTCTCTAACCTTCACCACACACCGGCGGAAGAACTCTTCACATCCGCTGTTCCATGGCCCTTCTACCAATGGGGTTTGGATATTCTGGGCCCCTTTCCAACTGCTCCTGGGGGCATCAAATATCTCATTGTAGGGGTCGATTATTTCACTAAGTGGATAGAAGCAGAGCCGGTGGTGCATATTACTTCAGCCCGAACTCGTCGTTTCATGTATGAAAACATCATAACACGGTTCGGGGTCCCAGCACGGATTGTCACAGACAACGGCACCCAGTTCACGGATAGAAAATTCACAGATTTGCTTGAAGGGTTAGGAATAACCCAAATATTCTCATCTGTCGAACATCCCCAAACTAACGGTCAAGCTGAAGTGGCCAACAGGGAGGTGCTGAAGGGACTAAAGAAACGCCTTGGTGAAGCCAAGGGCGGATGGACAGACCAGCTGTGTCATGTCCTATGGGCATATCGGACAACGCCTCATTCATCCACCAATGAATCCCCATATCGCCTAACATACGGGGTCGAGGCAATGATACCTGTGGAACTGCAAATTGCTTCCACAAGGGTTAAGTACTTCTCTGAAGAAACCAACAATGCTAACTTGGCATCCGAAATAGATGTCATACAAGAACTCAGAGAAGACGCTTTCATCAGAGACCAAGCCATCAAAGCCAAAGTTGCTCTCCGGTACAACAAACGAGTCCAATCAAGGACTTTCAACGTTGGAGATTTGGTTTTGAGGAAAGCAAGTATAGGGAACAAATTCGCTCATCAAGGCAAACTAGCCCCAAACTGGGAAGGCCCATACAGGGTATCCAAAGTTACTGGCAAAGGCTCTTACCGCCTTGAAAACCTTGATGGCACTCCTATCCGAAATAAATGGAACACCCAAAACTTGCGCATCTACTATAGCTAGCTGTTGGAACCATCTACACTCTCCTATCCTTATCTTGGATTGAATACTGGAGAATTTATTTTCGCAGCTACGCTCTCATTGTAATTCTTATTTTTGATTTAATAAGAATCTCTCACAACAATTTAACTCTTTCGAGTTTTTCTTATGCTGTGATTTTCAGTTTATCCGGTGTACAGAAGCATATTCAGGACGGATGATCTCAGCTACTTATTCTGTAGTTGACGATGTAACTCCTCGAATATGCGCAACGCACAAGAACATACTCAGGACGGATGATCTCAATTACCCATTCTGTAATTGACGATGTAACTCCTCGAGTGTGTCTAAGTATTGAAGGCCCAGATTGTAGGATTAAACCGAACTCTGGGTACGGTTAGTAAGTTTGGCTGAACACCGGTGAAGGCTCGGATTGTAGGATTAAACCAAACTCTGAGTACGACTAGTAGGATTAACCGAACGTCGGTGAAGACCTGAGTTGTAGGATTAAACCGAACCTCAGGGCATGGGTTGTAGGGCTGGTCCTTTTTCAAGGCCACAAACCGAACCCCATTCGAAGACTACATGGGTTGTAGGGCTGGTCCTTTTTCAAGGCCACAAACCGAACCCCATGCGAAGGCTTGGGCGCAGTAAGCTGGTTCTTCTTCAAGACCACGCTGAACCCCAAGTGACGGGCGCAGTAGGTTCAGGATTAGCCCTGATCTGAACCCCGTATCGAAGGCTCGGATTGTAGGATTAAACCGAACTCTGAGTACGACTAGTAGGATAAACCGAACGTCGGTGAAGAATTGTCATTGGATAAAACCAAAGACCAATTGAAGAACGGCTAGTAGGATTAAACCGAAGGCCAAATATGACATGGACTGTAGGATCAAACCGAACTCTAAACACAACAAGTAAGTTATACTGAACTCCAGATTAATACTCTCATGAAGTTCTTTATTTGGAAATTTTATAGCTTATAATTCTGAGTCATCAATTCTTCAATTGAGACCTGACTCATAAACTCCGACACAAACAATTCACTCGGGTACGCCACAATCTAAGGCATATTCACCCGAAATCTCTCAGTCGGAAATATTTGAGGAGGAATTTCTATTTTAAATCCTCCTTCTTAAAAGCTCTCACGAGAAAATCTCACTCAGAGTTTATTCAAAGTGAATAATCACCCAATGAAACTGGGGGACAACATCAACGATTTAACGAATACCTTGAGGAATGAACTCTCGTCTAAACGATCTCACAATCATTCCCCTTAAGCCGTTCTTGTGACGATGATGTGTTCCCTCACAAGCGGTGATCTTATTATGAAATTCATCTCGCATGTATAAGTCCGGTATGGAGATTTTGTTTTAGAATCCGATCTTCATTACTTAAATCTGGAATGATACAATACACATGCAATCCCTCTATTTAAGTTGTTTTTCACTAAACAAGTATGGAGGTAAAAAACCTTTTTATTGATTTAATGAGAATTACAATTCGTGTAATAATCCGGAGCTGATCCCGGAACACAGCGAATTTGAATCAATAAAATGAAAAAGGAAACAAGGAAGGCGCTACTTTCTCTGGCTTGAGTCTCCTTCCTTCCCTTTGCCTTTGTCTCCGATCTTGCCTTCTTCAGTGCGAGAGCTTGTTCCTGTGCTTATGGGCTTCGGGAGTGAAGGTCCCATTGATTGACCTTTAGGTAAAGGAGCAAACTCATAAGGAGTGTCAGGCGGGCTTTCATGACGCTTATCAACTATGGCCACCAGTTTCCCTTGATGAAACTCATAGAACGGATCAATACCATTCAGATTAAGTTTCACCTTGGGATTCCGGTATTGAATTTGACGAACAGCCAACCCAAAGGATTCCTTGACTGCTTGATCGCACATATCTACAGCCTCGTCAAATTCTGCTTTTGTGTCCGCCAACTTTGAGAGCAGCTCCTTCTCCTTACGCGACCAATCTTCGGTTCCTCGAGAATAAACAACTTTAACTTCCTTAAGCTCCTCTTCCAGCTTTGAAGAGCGTTCCTTCTCCGCACAAAAACCGGAGTGGAGGTCAGAATTGATTTTCTTTTGGTCAGCTACTTGGGCCTCCAACTCCTTGGCAAGATATTTCAGCCTGCCAATTTCTTCATCCTTCTTATATGCTTCCTCTTTGGAAGCTTCTAATTTACCTTCTAGACGAAGGATGGTTGCCTTATCCTTAGCAGCAGCAACGCTAAGGTCATTAACCTTGCCAACCAACAAGCTCAGCCTCTCATTCTCTTCTGAAAGCTTGCGAACCGATCTTAAGAGCCCGGATAATTCTGCCAGGTGCTTCTGTCCAGCATCGCAAGCTTTGGTTACTTCATCGCTCATCAATGAGGGCTTCAGCTTGTACGGAGTCTCAGGAACGCCCTCAGGAACAGAACCCTCGTATACCAGATATTGTGCAAGACCGGAGTTACTTTGAAGAGGGCGAGTAACTTTTGGTGCAAAGTAAGTCGTTATTGGCTTTGCACCATAAGTGATCCAGTCGCCGGGGGCATCCGGAGTGGATCCTGCATCCAGAACGGACCCTTCCACTTTCTTTCCCTTTAAAAGCTCCGGATCAGCACCCTCACTTGAAATTTTTTGTTTTTTCGGAGAGAGTTGACGATTCGAGGTCTTTGAGGAACCGCGTTTTATTCTTTTCTTCTTCTCTCCGACCTTCTCAACCGCAACCCCCTCAGATCCTCCCTCTAGCAAGGGAATATCATCACCAGCAGATGAGGTTAAAATGATGGTCTCCGCTGTAGCTTTCTTCGAATTCCGTTTCGCTTGAATGTCATTTTCAGCTGCCACGGAATTCATCCCAGCTTTGAGCCCTTTCAGTTTTTCCATCTCTGGTGACGCAGCTTCAATTTCAACTGCAAAACCAAACAATACGGTTAGATATCAAAGACTTCAAGGCATGATACGATAAAACATGAAAAATAGCAGGAAAATTACGCAGATATTCCTCGCGGGTAGACCACGATCCTAACAAACGCCTGCAAGAGAAAACTTGATGCGAGGCGGTGTAGGATTGAAGGGCGGAAAGAACGGAAACTGAAGACGGGCTTAGTTCATCCTCCTCAGTGTAGTACGCCTGGGAGGTCAGCAAAAAGTGCTCATGCGTCCAAGCCACTGGGAACTTCGGAATCCCATCTTCAGTTAACCAAAAAACTGACTCATCAGGGTGAACGCTAATCTTCGTGAAATACGACTTGAATGAATGTCCATCAACTTTGGCGGAGTCAGTGTACGCCTCAAAGTTGATAACAGTCCGGAGGGATATCAAGCTCACTCCCCCCTTCTCTTTATTTGCACGACGGACCACTTGGGCAAAATAGAAGAGCATGGCCACCGTCGGTTTAAAGTTGAAGTGTTCCCCAAGCACTTCAAGAGAACGGACTAATCCCCATCCATTGGGGTGAAACTGCGAAGGAGCGCAGTCCAGGAATCTCAGAACCCCCATCTGAAACTTCGAAAGGGGAAACCGCACACCAAGGTTCAAAAATAAAAAAGTCATACATATACAAGGACCTTTCGTCCGGAGCATGACAAATTCGATCGGATGGCAACGGAGCTATCACCATGAAGCACTTCTTGTATTTGTCCTTCTTGAAGACCGTGAAACGCGGCTCCAACTCCGCTCCCTCCTCTCGAGCGTGAACTGATGCTATTTCACGAAATTCTTCAGCCACCCAGCTGAATGGGCGTTTCTATTGGAATTTCACCCAGTCTATCCGGTGTGCAACCACATTGCATAGGCCGGATTGGGTCTTCAAGATATACTTCTCAGAAGGAGATTCCCCTTCAGACGATTTCCTCCCAGTAGCTTTCTTTGTCACCATAGTGAAAGCTTTGATGCTGCGATAAAATTTCACATCATCAGAGAGATACAAATCCCCACTCTCGACACTCTCACTGGAGGAGGAAGACTCTGAAGAGGGTATAATCACCCTTCGCCTTTTATATTGCGACTCTTCCCCCTCTGTATACTGTGGCCTCAACTGGAAGATCACTGGGATCCTCCCACCACGATTTCGAGCTAGAGCCCTTCCTCCTCTTCCTCTAGGGATAACGCCACTGAAGCTAACACCCTTCCTAGAAATTCTCAAATACTGAAAAGAGAGAAAAAAAACGAAGGGAAAGTGGTTACCTAAGGATAGTGAATTGAAATTCACAGAGGCGGACACGAAGAACTTCTTGGAACTTTTGCAGAGGTTCGTCAAGGAAGCAAGAAGAAATGGTAACTGAGATTGCCAAATATGCCTATATCAGGGCACAAAAATTTTTCAAATACCCACTAAACACAACCTGTCGTTTACCCCCAAACGACTCCCCGTTTAGTGGACCAAAATTGTCGTTTAGTACCTCAAGGCGCGAAAATGCCATCGTTTTGTCACAGAGCCATCGAAATGGGCCTATTAAAACCAAATACTAGGCCCAACAAGACTATGCGTGACAGTTACTAAGACATGCGCACTTAATGCAATAATGGCTCGCCCACGTGAATTAAGGCATTAAATGTCCAATCATTAGAAACGTGGCCACCATTACCCGAATACCAAGGGTTGCGAAATTCGATAAACTTCTGATATTCCCATTGTCGAATCCGCCCTTACAATTTCATCACTACGGAACATGGTTCCCAGAGCGGATATTTACACTTCGGTGCAAATCCGAAATCCAAACGTACTATGATCAATGTAGCTCATATGAGCAAGTCAACTGCTTCCTCACATCAGTTAGGGGGCTAGTAGAGGTAATACTCGGATTTCGGATGGATGCGAAAATTGCCTAATCCGCACTCCCATGATTGGAAAAAATTCACCAGGACGGATGATCTCAATCACCTAATCCGCACTCCCATGATTGGAAAAAATTCACCAGGACGGATGATCTCAATCACCTATAAAGTGATTCGACGATGTAACTCCTGGTATGAACAATTCTCATCATCATTCTGAGAAGTATTCACTAAATCCGTACCCCTACAATTGAAAAATATCTCCAGGACGGATTATCTAAATCACCTAATCTGTGATCTGACGATGCAACTCTTGGTGTTGTGTACTTTTCCAGAACGGACATCACCCATTATGTGATCTGACGATGTAACTCTTTGACATGGTGTACCTGCCCAGGACGGATGATCTCAATCACCTATTCTGTGATATGACGATGTAACTCCTGGCGCCGTACACACCTCAAGGACGGATGATCTCAATCACCTGTTATGTGATCCGATGTTATAACTTCTGGTGCTGTACACCTCCCCAAGACGGATGATCTCAATCACTTATGAAGTGATTTGATGATAAAACACCTGGCATGATCAATTCCCATCATCATCCTTATGATAAAGGACTCAAACACCACTTCCTTGCAGTTCCCTAAGCTTGGAACAATATTGTCATCTCCTGTGAGAGCATTACGGATTAAAAGCAGTCATCCGTCCTGTTACACTACTCTACTGAACAGCGGATCGACCCATCTTTCCCCAAGAGAATTAAGAAAATTAAGGATCATGCCCCAAAGACAGGCACCCTTCTTCTTAATACGCACTTGGGGACATGTATATATTTATCCGTTCTAAATTTTATTTATTGTTTAATTTTCTGAGGCAGTTCTTTTAATCTGGCCTTAAGATTAATTATACAGAACGGATTAGTAACGATTTATATATACATGAAACGACAAAGACAAATTTCTTCAATCAAAACTCATTCATTGAAATGAAATTACATACAATAGTTCAAAATCCGGAGTTGATCCCGGTACACAACTATACATGTAAATGAAAACAAAACTACGGAGGAGGAATCTGTTCTTCAGTTTTCTGTGCCTCCTCAGCACCAGGCTCTGCTGCCCCTTCCTTTGGAACCTCCTTAGGAGTCTCGCCTCCAGGAGCCTCAGCCCTTTCTTCAGAAGAGGGAACCTCGGACACGGGAAAGACGTAATCAGGTCCCATGGTTTGACCCTCAGGAAGAGGAGCCAAACCATACAAGGACGTCGGTGGATCTTCGTGACGACCATCCACCACTGCGACTAACTTTCCCCCATGGAATTCATAGTACGGATCCATTCCATAAAGGTTAAGTTTCGCAGTGGGGTTGCGGTAGAAGACTTGGCGTATGGCTAGGCCGAAGGACTCTTCAACAGCCCGGCTGCATATGTCAACAACTTCTTCCCTCTCAGCTTTCGCTGTAGCCAATTCTCCCCGCAACTTGGACAGCTCCTCACTAGATACTTCAGACTCCGCTTTCCTAGCCTTCAGTCCCTCTATCTCAAGAAGGAGCTTCTTCTCCCTTTGAGACCACTCCTCAGCATCAGCTTTATTTTTATCCTGGCTGTTACGGAGTTCTTCCTCTTTCTCTGCCACTTTGCCTTCCAAGTTTTTAAGATCGCCTTTGAGCTTGAGATTCTCTTTAGTCATGAGATCCCCAAACTCCTTAGACTTGTTAAGACGATCTTCCATTAACTTCATGGCGGCTTTGTCTTTTTCTGAGGAAAGGTTGAGTTCTTCCAATTTGTCACTCAGCTCTTCAACCTTGTTGACGTTTTTAGCCAACTCGCTGACTGAAGAAAGCATTCCAGCGAGTTCGGCTAACTGCCACCTTCCGGCCTCACACGCTTCTTCAATTTCTTTAACGCTAAGCGTAGGCCGGAGTTTGTACATCGGAGGAGGAAGAGTGGCTGGAGTAGAACCCTCATAGGAGAGGAAGGGGGTGAGAAACGAGGTCGTTGGGAAGGAGGTCGGATTTGACCCAGAAGCCCCAGCAGCAGTTTCCTTATTAAAACTAGAGGGAGAACCAGCTGCTTCCGAGGTTTCAACAGGCTTATCCTCCAGAGTTTTACGCTTTTTGGACGGGCCTCCCACTGAGTCATTCTTGATTTTTCTTCTCCTCTCAGAAACTGGAGGATGGCCCGTGGATTCATCAGCGGCAGAAGAACCGCCCTCAACCAACGGAACGTCCCCTTCAGCATCCGAGGTCAGTATTATTAACTCAGGACGATCCTTGGTTGAGGGCCTGGGCTTCACTTCATTTTCACGGGTAACGGATTTACCAGCCGCTTTGAATTTCTTCAATTTGTCCATTTCTGGAGTTTCCTGTTCTATTTCACCTACATGAACAAACACAAGATGTCAGCAACTACAAATATTCAATATATATATTTGGTAAAGGAGAAAAGATGAAATAAAACGAGAAGTACGCAAATATTCCTCCCGGACTCCGCTTGAGCTACTCAGCAAACGCCTACACGAAAAGACGCGACGACGTGTAGTGTGCGATTCAAGTGCGAACAACACTCTCGACGTCTCACGAGACAGATCGGATTGATCAGTATAGTACGCGTGTGAGCTCAAGAGGAAATGTTTGTGTGTCCAACTCAGGGGAAATTTGTCAACGCCCTCTTCATCCTTCCAAAATTTTGGTTTGCCCTTCTTAATGGAGATGCGAGTGAAGTAAGTCTTTTGAAGGACTTCCCGTCAACCTTGGCAGAATCCGTATAAGACTCAAAGTTCACAAAGGAACAGAGAGTCCGGAGAGTCACCAGACCAACTCCACCCTACTTGTTTGCTCTTCAAACTACCTGAGTGTAGTAGAACAGCATCGCTACAGTTGGCGTGAAATTAAAATGTTCACCCAAGACCTCCAAAGCTCGGATGAGGCCCCAACCGTTGGGATGAAGTTGGGAGGGTGCACAGTTTAGAAACTTCAAGACGCCCATCTGGAGTTCGGTTAGAGGAAAACGAACTCCCAGATAATGAAAAATAAAGTCATACATATATACAGAGCGGTCATTAGGGACGACATGGCATATCCGCTCTGTCGGAAGTGGTGCGTAAACCCTATACCACTTTTTCGTCTCTTCATCCGAACTCAGCGTGAACCTCGGTTGAATCGGGATCCCTCCTCATCCGCATGACGGGAGGCCAAGTCCTTAAACTCACTGGACACCCAACAGAAAGGCCATTTAGCCTGAACCTCCTCCCAATTCAGTCTCGAAGCAACTACGCTATAGAGACCTTCAGATGTCCTCGAAATAACGTTATTTCCAGAGTTTCCCTCTCCAGTGGCCATTTGGATTTTCTAAATCGAACTCCTTAATCTACGATAAGAAATAAAATGTCGTCAGAAAGTTACAATCATTACTCACTGCATTTTAAAAGCAATTACAATCAGAGGGCGACTCTGAGAAGGGAAAGGTCACTTTCCACAGTGAGTAAGATCCCCTTTCTGAGCGACGCGATTCAGTCTTAGGAAGAATCACAAGGATTCTTCCCCATGACTATTAGGGTTGCGGGAAACTGATTTCCCCCCCTAGACGAAGCCTACTTTCTTTAACTAAGAAGTAGCAAAATAAAACAAAACCAGAGCAACGAGGAAGGAATAGTTACCTCAGATGACAACGATGAATATGAGGAACGAAGAAACCCTCGTAATGTAGGCAACAAACTTCCTTGCAAAATTTCTGCAGAGTTTCGTTGAGTAAACAAAAGCGAGTGGAACCCAGAACCCACTAAGTGTTCCTTTTATGGGAAACGAAGAGGGTCGGTTACCCCCTCTTGAAGTTGTGTCGTTCTCAATAAAACGCATTCGTTCACAAGCGAAACGACACAACCATTCCAAATTCTTGGGCGCCAAAACGATGGCGACTCAGCGAAGGGTTAACCACTAGGCCCAAAAGTTTCGAAAACTTCAGGCCCATTAAGCCCAAAACGACGGTTAATGAGATTTTCATCTCAGACGTAATAATTGCTTGCCCACGTGATTAAAAGCATTAATCTCTAATCATGCAACGCAATTCACGCTTTACAGCCGTTACACGAACTTCAAGAGCTTTCAATTCCAATAAACTCTTGAAATTCTCACACAACGAATCTTTGTCTGAATCCGTTGTGACCGCACCGAAAGGTCGTATCTATTAAATTTAGAACGGTTCTTTACGAATGACAACAGATGCTAAGGAACTGTTACACACGTAAGCTTACCGATATTGAGACCTCTCGCAGGTTCAGTAGCTTATGTGAACAACCATTTAGTCCCTCACACAAGCTAGGGGACATATGATCCGGTCTCAATACCGGTATCCGATCTGCAATACAAATTTCAACGTCTTTGACAAGACATCTACGTGTAACCGGTGTCATCGGTATACATCCGAACTGTAATTCCATATCAGGTGTTCTCCCTATACCGGTTGTTCAGGATAACACCATGACATCGGACAATACACACGTCACTGTGCTAATGACAAGGATTGTTGCTACAGGGATCGATCAATAATTCCCTACACTACGAGCCAAATTCTGCTCACGGGAATGGTCAACTTGTTCCCTAATCCTAGTCTATATTCTCTACGCTCAATATAAAATAGCCACTTGACCCAATCATGCAGGTAAGTGCGCAATATAATAATGCTAATGGGAGTTGGTGGTTCCCCACCAACGAGTCCTCGTTAATCGAGCCAATCAGGTATATAAACTCATTTCATGATTGAAGAAAGGATTTTCTTCAGCTCCTTTATGACTGATTACTCTCTGAATACATTCCTTACTTGGAATATAATCACTGACTTGAGCGTCGGAGAATCTTTGCAGGTGACACCACCATTCGCCCACTTCAACGTGTTAGGTCGGTGTGAAGGATCTCCAGGACGCCCAATCCGCTCTCCTCATTCAAGGACAACGGATACATACATCGGATACACATACATCCGGTCTATTATACGGTATTGACATACTATTCGTGACTGGCTTGAGATCGGATCTCTTGACCCCGGTCCAGGACAGATCAAATTATATTTTGTTTCTCACTCCTTCTTGTTTGAATTTTTGTGTCCAAAATATATGTTATATGATATATAGCTAGCAGTCCAAGATGGAAGGATATGTAATTACAAGAGGATAAAGTGGTCTCATCCTCAATCGATTAGATGAAGAGATATGACAAGAGTAGGATTCAAAAACTCGATGGTTCAAGGACTAGGAAATGTTTGTTCACATTTATAGTAGAGGTATAGTTAAGTTTTATTTTGCCTTATTACAATATCAAGTAGATAATTGTAACAAGGTCAAGGTTAAACTTTGATAAACTCTTTCATTCGGATATAATATTGTAATGATTTATCACTTATGATTTCTATAAATTATTTTGTCATTATGGATAAATATTGAAAGACAATTTTTTTTTACTTTCAATATTCAAAGGAAATCAGATGTATATATGTCCTTGTATACACGAGATAAAGAGTGATAAATATGTATATCTTTCTAAAAGTTTTTTTTATCTCGTGTATATAAGGGGGTGTTACATAATGTAATATTGATGTTTCAAAATCAATCCAAAAAAATATCACATTTATTCTCATTTCATTTTCAGGTGCTTCTATATAGTCTTCTACAATTTCTTAACGAGGACGGGATTTTTTATATGGAAAACATTGCTCACGCAATTTTCAAGAATTTAAAGTTATTCCCATTTCAACTAGGACACTTGTCAGTGGTTAATTTGTATTTGGGAATTCGGACTATTTATCTATAGTTTAACTTGTTTAAAGATTTGATTGAAGTAAAGTTATCAAAATAAGTTTAACTCATCAAATGAATGGATTTGACATGTAGAAAAGAGCCTAAGTTAAAAGCCTGTCTATTTTTAGTTTAACTAGTAAAAGTTTATATAAGGTCGTATAGTAGAAACATGTAAAAATTTTGATATGTTTTTAATGGTGGTATTTTTTTTGTAATTTTTTACCAAAAAATAAAAAATAAACATGTAAGCTTATATAAATTCAAAAAAAACCCATCAATATAGGTAACTCGTAAGCTCGTTGAGTTAATGTGGCCGAACTTACACCTTAAAATTTGAGTCTAAATTTAAAGCGGGTCTTTTTTGACCCAACTTAAAAAAATCTCAAACCCAATACAAATCAAAGTAACCCATTTTAACAATTTTAAATTAAAGGATGTTGTACAAATATGATCATGCTTAAAACCTAATTAACAATAATTACGTGTTCTATGAAACATTTTAGGTAAAAAAATATTATTTTATTGATTAAAATGTCACGTTTGAGATGAAAAAAATGTCACCTTTGACATAATAGATATGTATAAATATGTAACATTTTCAATTAGTAGCTAAAATTTCACTACTATCGTCTAATAATTTGGGCAATTCTCTTTTTATCTCCCCCCTGCATTTTCGTAAACTTTAGAATCCTATTTAATTTATTCTTACACGTAAAAGTTAATATTTTTAGTATAAAATTTTATTTACACTAGCTTTTACTTTTAAAAGATAAATGCCTATTTAATTAAATTTGAGCAATAGATGTTGAATTTTACTAACAAGCACTACATAAACATATAAAATAAATAAAATTATGATAATATATATCAAAATTTAACTTTTCATAATATAATTTAAAAAGTTTTCATAATTTATATGATGAAAAATGATTTAAGATAGATTAAAATATAAAACTTTTTATGTGATAATATTTTCAAATTATAAGTTATGACTAAGTAAATAGTCAAATCCTTTTATATCTTTTTACATTCATTACCTGTTAAATAGTTAATTTTACCAAATATTTTCAATTTAATAACTAAAAAAACAATATTGATTTAGCATTTAAAACCAGCGTCACTGGTTGACAGATATTATTTGTTTTGGCCTAATTAAGTAGATATTAATGGTGTAAAATGAACGCTAGCAGGATCATAACTGTAATGCAAAAACTAGCATTAGTAGTTGGTTGATGCTAAGTAATATGGGCTTTACTTGAAATTATCATTAACCATGATCGACACTAAATTTAAAGAAGAAGGAGGAGGTATGTAGCTGGGCACCGACTCCAGAAACAAAACTCTTCCTATGTTGTAAAGTAGTGGGCACACCAAAGTTCCACATACACCACTCTATATGTCTATGCTTCTAACCACTTTTATCATTCTACTGTTTTTTTTTTTTGAGAACTCATTCTACTGTTGTTTATTCACCACTTTCTGATAAGAGGGTTGGGCCTCCATTTCAGACAGGCCGCGCTCTGAATTAAGAGCTGGGTATATGGGTCAGCTTATACGATAAATGTTCACCACCTACTTAGGTCCTCGTTAGTCAAGGTGGAATGAGTGTAGAAAAATGAGGAAATGAAAGAGGGAAGAGGCACAAGGCACAAAAGTTGTTGTTGTATGGTGGATGAAGGAATTGGTAACAGTTTTTAGCAACGGAGTTGGTTGTAAGCAAAAACGGATGGTCTAATCCATCGTTAAATTCGTCACCAAACTAGCGACAGCTTATCTATCCCTCGTTAATTGTTTAATTGCAACAACCTCAGCAACAGATAAGGTGCTTTCCCTTAAATAATATCCTTAGAATATTGGTTAATAACACCGTAAATTTTAACATAAGACTTATACCAAACGTAGCTAATAACCGCATTCTAAGTACAAGATTATATATAGGCTGTTGTTTTGCGAAACTACCCTCTATTAATCCAATACCATATACTGCTCTAGACTATCATCAAAGTATATAGTCCTCGTGATAATCGTACTCTAATATGTAGTTAATTATACAACACCAATAATAAAACTTGTTATTTTTGTTTCCTTATCTAGTGTTATTATAACACTTATTAAGATTTTCCTAAATTTAATTGCCCAAAGAGTTGTGAGACAAATGTAACTATGGACTGTGTGGCAAATTAATTAGTGTGAATTGGGGGTCCAATATGGATATCATTTGAAGATGTTTTAATTGCCAATTGCATTATAGCAGTAATTAAGAGAAAAATACAATCAAGCATTCAATTATTCAAACGATCATTTCGGATTGTGATGATAACTAGAACAGTAAATGTGAAGAAACTTTTGTTTCTCCTTCATTGTCCATACAAATTTATTCACTTGGATTGAGCTTGGTGCAAGTCAAACGACTTTGCCATCGACGCACACCCATTGGCCAACAAAGATAAGGTTACAATTAATGTTTGGATTGATGTCAAGAAAGTGGCGCTCATCAAGATTGAACTTTTGAATGATGAGAGTGCAAGTTTCATCTACTTGCACCCCATGAACACTGCTGCATATTGGGTCTGCAACTGCACATTGAAATTGAAACAAATGTTAATTATCATCATCGATCATCATCATCATATAGTTATGTGATTCTTACATTCTAAAATCACATAATTCTTACTGCCCCTCCCAATAATCATATAACATCATAATTATAATTAGTTAGGTAATATTTTTACAAAAGCAAATGTGTAATCATACTCACTATTTTCATTATAAAGTAAATATAGTATCTTAGTCTTTAAGTTAGACAATGTATTATAATTTAGTTCTCCGTACCAAAAAAAATAACAAATATATTCCTCACCTCCTATCAATTATCATTCATTTTAAATTCAACATGTAGTAACTCTTAAATCAAAAGAAAATAATAAATTTAAATCCTCAATGAATAAATTTTAGAGATGGTTTGTTAATAGCTTTAATTACCGAACACAAAAAATTGTTGACTATAAAGACCAAAGGGTTTACAACATGCCAGATATTGTAAGTTTAAGGAGTGAGAAAATAAAGTTAGAGGAGAAACCAAATAAAGGTAAGGGTGAGTTGAGGTGAAAAAATAACATAAAAAATGCGTGAGTAATATCCAAAATTCATATATCTTACACGAGATTGTTTAAAACTATTATTCAAGCTAACAATTTGAACTAAAGTGAATAATGGTTGGTTGGATGAGATATATTTATCATATTTTGGTTATGAGAAACTAAATTATAAGACATTTGTATAGTCTAAGAACTAAGATGTTAGTTTACTCTTTCATTCATTATGTTACAAAAATATTTGTGTAAAAAATTAACTTATTATTTTACTTTATATAATTAATTATTTAAAATGGTATTTAAAGTATATATGGTTTACTCAACACCTGTTGACTGGTTATCGCTTGCTAGGTACCTAGGTATCGAAGTGTTAAAAAGACTATATGGTCTCAAACTCAAATGACACTCTAAACCTTGACAGGTCATGGAAAATACATCATTTAATGATTTGTGTTGTTTTATATATCATTTAAAATATATTTAATTAACAAATCAAACATTTGTTTCTAATTAACCATAATTAGATATCCCAACTATAAACCAATATTAAAAATATATAACAAAGGTTGATTAATTATACTATTTATACAAAAAGCTATAATTAAAGCAATATAGCGATCAAAAGGGTAAAGAGTTACCAGTTTCAGCTACAAGCAGCATAACGAGAAGAGATGAGAATATGATAGCAAAGCTGATGGTGTTAGACTTAGCCATTGTTCTTGCTGCTGTGGTGCCCTTTTCAATATTTGACTCTAATATGTTAGTTGTGGTTTTAGAATTTGAGATTTCAGTTTATATAAACTCAAAATCTGCATTGAGACAAATCTGCAGGTTTAGAGTTAATTTCTATGCAATATTGAATATTAATATTAGCATGATAGCATTGGCAATGCTATAGCCGCTCTCACCCCATCGCAACCATATGTTGATGTCTCATGTACACGAGGCCGACCATATTTTCTAAATTTATTCTTGTTCATCTTTTTGTTAACTACAACCAACCTTCCATAACAAAAGAAACAACATGCTAATATTAAATATTTAATTAAAGTTGTTTCCAAAAATTAATATGAATATTTTTATTCTCAATATTGATATTGTGATTTATTTTGATACAAGAGAGGTGTATAAGGGGAAAAGAAAGTATGATTGTATCCAATTTGGTCGGTACGAGGATTACCAGGATTGTATGTGTTTTTGTGTGCACTTGTTAGTGAGGATCCAATATTTTGTCTTCAATCCTAGTGAGGATCAATCCTAATGCACTTATTAAAAAACGTATTTATTATCTTTTTCATAAGCCCCCTCTTTTTCTTTAAAAAAATCATAATCGTAATATAAATAAAGTAACTCTACCTCTCTTATAAAAAAGGACCAAATGGAGTAGCTTTATAAAATCAGAACCTTAACCAAACTTATTTGTTAGTTTATTCATTTTGGTAGTTTTCATGGTGTTGGCTCACTTTCTTCTCATACAAGCTTTGTTCACGCAGGCTCACATTTCACAAACACTTCACCACATGTTTCTCCCAATTTCACCTTTATTTCCCCCCTTCAACATAGAAAATGATGGAAAAAAAAATAGTTTTTTGATCTTTTATCTTTTGTGCTATACTTAATTTATTTTTCTTTATCCAAATTAACACCCTAAGTTTACAAATGCCCATATTTTCCTCTTTAACAAGAACTACATGTGACATAAATGCGTAAAGAGATAGATGACATGATAATTACCACTTAAAAACAACAATGATCATTGGGTCTTATTTGTGCATTTCTCCGGATTAGTTTTTGCAAAAACGAATTGAGAGATATTGAAAAACTGTGAGAGTGAATCACACATGTCTGGATGATTTTGATTAAAATTAAAGAAATTTGTGAAAATCAAGGGAATCCAACTTGATTTGAATCATGCAATTATGAATGTTAGGTTCATTTGTGTGGTCTCATGCGTGATCTATTTATTCAATATGGATAAATATATCTCGATTATAACTTCTTAACAAAATTTTAATAATCTAAATAAATTTAAACATTATATAAAGTTATTATCTTTTAAAAATCTTGTTAAATTGAAGTATTATATTGTTTTTTATCTTCTAAAAATCTTGTTAGGATTATATAAATTTAAAAGCTCGAATTTGAACAGAGATGTTTTTAGGAGTCGATCTTCCTCAGTTTAAGCCTTTGTTTGGAATGAAGGGGAAATAGGGAAGAAAATTAGGAAGTAGACACATAAGATAGAAAAGAAAATTTTTCTTTATCTTTTGTTTATAAGGAAAAAGAGGAAGAAAATGAAGAAAAAGAGGTAGAAGAAATGAGACCCGATAGAAATTAATTCTGAAATTAAATGGAAGGAAATACGATAAGATACTTGTTTAATAAATATTAATGACTTAATAAAGATTATAAAATTTATAAAATTCAATAATAATAATTTATATATTAAAATTAATTATAATAAAAAATAAATTTGTATATAATTTAATTTATTTCCACACACTTTCTTTTTATCCATCCAAATGGAAAAATATTTTTTTCACTCTTATTATTTTTATTTATAATTTTTAAATATAAATACACAAATATTAATTCTTGAATATTAAATATCGATAAATTAAAAAATACATATTAAGTTAAATTAAAATCGTTGATTGTATTTAAATATAATATGCGTTGATTCAAATAACTTATCTTTTATAATTTATTTATAAACAAATTTTTTAAATAATTTATATTTACAAAACAAAATAACATAAAACTTAAAGGAAAGTAACCCTCACTAAAGAGCAGCTTTAACTACGCAACTCAGGTGAGGTATTTAATGTACAAAATGTGGGTCCTGTGTGCTTTAAATCATTTTTTTTAAATTTTTTCTGATTTAAGAAACTCTCTTGTTTAATGGGATAAATAGCCAAGCACTGTATCTTGACTCTTTTCAACCAGACTTTTTCTATTAAATATTTGATTATAGGACCCATAAGCTTGTTTCAGCAGTTGCTTGTGGAAGCAACCGTGAAAGCAACTCTTTCTAGTGATATATTTTTCTCAAGAACCGCATCATGTAGAAGAAAGGGTTACTCTAAGCTCCCTTAATACTATTGTTTTTTTTTTTGTTTGTTGAATTCATTTTCCAAAAGCAGAACACACGTATTTATACAATATAAACATGTGCTTCAACATACTCATGATCAAAACATTTTTGTCATTCAATCCAATTAGCAACAGGACATGTGATCTCATGCATAACTTGAAATTCAACCAGTACTTAAAAATATATCATGGTCGTACAACGTTAGCAAAATTTAATCAAAGGATGAATTTGTAACATTCATGACAAAATGATGACCTTTTTGCACATAGTTTTCTTAATTACGCCCCCAGGCAAAAAAGGATAATTTCATTATTTTAGTATTTTGGAATAGGAACTGCTGCGCTTGAATTGGAACAACCCAAGACAAGGCAGGCTTTATGCAATCCAGTGGAAGATTTTCACCCTGTCCCCAACTCCACTCCCAATGACAGCTCATGAGCAATTTCTTTCTTTCAACATTCCAATGGTATAGTTACAAAATATATTTTCTAAAATTTCATTGTGCTAGCAAAGAAATTTATAGTGCCACTGCCACTGTTGTTTGGAGAGGCTTGTTTCAGTGATGGTAATTAGCAGCCATTGTTGCAGTAACATTTTTGGCTTCTTTATAGTGCCAGTGATTTCACACTAACTAGTATACACAACACAAGTAATCAGAAAGTAGGATTGAGATATGGGTAATGATCAGATTGTGATTGCAATTTGCTAATAAATATGCAGAAAAACAGTAGTCACAGATTGAAATAACAATGTGATGCAATTTTGATAATTTCATTATTTTGTCATATGCAAATTGGAGAATTAATTTCTTCGTTTGGAGATCTTAATAGATGGATTACTTTCAACCATAATAATGACATTGATTAAAATCCAAGTTGGAATTGGTCTGAGGTATGGTTGGGCTAGTACCATTTACCCCTATGGCAATGGCGCAATGATCATGTTCATGATCCTAATTTTATTAGATCAACCAGATCTTAGCTAGTTCTGCTACATGGTATGAAGTGCTCTTAGCATGAACAACTTCATCTGACACTGGGTTGAAATATAATTATAAAGTATTCAGATAGTGAATAAAAGTGAAACTTAAATACAGTGTAAATTATAATTTGGATAACAACTAAACATCAATTCAAACGCACAATAGACTTAGCACCACAGTTGTAATGGAAGTAAGCAATTCAAACTCACAATACACCTTCAATACTAACATTACTTCAAGAACATCTAGGCAAAATCGTTAGAAATTACAGCAGAATCCAACTAATATTCCAGCTTGGGATGATGCAAACACTCAAAATCATTCAATCAAGTAGACTAAAGAGTTGTTTGGTTGGTCTTTGAACCAATCAAACCTCGGTTGCATTAACGGAAAAAAAATATGTTTATTCAACGAAATTTTGACCATGAAACAGTATAAAAGATCAATATTAATTATTAGTTTTTTTTTATTTTCACAACTTTATTTCCCTAAACTTGTACTCAAACACACTAATTTCAATCAACTCATCACACTAATTCCAATTGAAAGCAGGTGATGACATTTGGGCTAAGTTAGGAAGACTAGATTTTTAGACATCATTTGTATTGGGTTTTTATTGTACATTTGTATTGCCTTAGCCCATACTATTTGGATTTGTATTGATCCATTAGTTTTTTAGGATTAGGTTCATTGAAAGCTTAGACTAGTTAAGTTGTATTAGTTTTATCTGGGTCATAAGTATGTTTCTTTAATTGTCTAAGTTTAGTTTAGCTTCTTTTAAAACCTTAGATTTAGTTAGCTTTCATAAACTTAATTGTTTTCATATAGCCTTAGACTAATAATAACTTCTGTCATAATTTATTTGTGAATTAAAAGAGCCTTAGACTAATAATAACTTAATTGTCTAAGTATTTTTGGTTGAACCTTGACTTGAATCCCCTCAATAGATTCCATCCATCGTGGTGGTGATTATCCTTAGGCTTATTTAAGCTTGTTTTTTGAATTCTTTGTTAGAAAAAACTTGAAAAATCCTTAATGAACTTCATGGTTTTGATGATGATTTTCGAGCTTTGACTGTTTGTTGGACTAGATCTTGAAAAATCTTCCCTGAAAGATCCTTTCCATATAGAATGTTATCAGCAAGGTACAATACAATGATTATTGATACAACATATTTTATATACAAAAATTAACAAAACATTTTCCCGCTAGAAAAAATTCTATATAAAAAGAGAGGAATTATAATTGAAAGTGGAATTGAGAGCGTATCGGAGAAACTCTAGCAAAGCAAGTGAAGAAATCAAAAGTGTACATTCACCTGAAAATTGCAATCGAACCATAAGAATCAGTCATAAACGAGAACAATCTTGCTGAGAGGGCTAGAACGAGAACGAGAGCGAGAATAAGAGATCAGAGGGAGAAGGCGAGAACAAGATTTTCACGAATTTCAATGGAATTTGAAGTTACATAATTTCACTGTTTAAAACTCTTAAAAAAGTCTTGAAGTTTAATTTATATTTAACTAAAACACCCAAACAAAATATTTTATCCAACAAAATTTTAAATTTTCTAAAAAGTAAAATTTTTCGAATAAATTATCTCATCCAAAATACTATAAAAGATTTCTAAATAACAAAGAATAATAAACAATAATATTATATGAAAATTTTAAATAAAAATTCTACATAAAAAATGTTAATTTAAAATTTAATATTAATAAAATTACGCATCCGTACCGTCTCACAGAAAAATGTGTACGTTTTAGAGAAAAACTCTTCGTATTGTAGCACTCATTTCACAATTACAAATTTTCACAACTCATTTCCTTCCCTCCCTTTGTAGCACTCATTCAAACGTACTCACTTGCAATCCCTTTCTTCCCTTCCATCATTCCATTCATTAATCTCACTTTTCTTAGGGTTTCTGCATCGAGCTTAGGCATGGAAACCGATGATGAATCCTCTCGCGTGGTTCCCTTTCAGCTTCAAATCGATAAACCCCTCGCTTCTCAGGTTTTCTCATTTTCACTTTCCCTTCCGTTTTCACAGTTTTTTTTGTTTTTGCTTTTTCTTCTCAATGAATTTGGATTCATAGATCAAAATTGCGGTGTGGAATCCCGAGAAGGACTTGCTCGCCATGGTTACCGACGACTCTAAAATCTTGCTTCATCGTTTCAATTGGCAACGCTTATGGACCATAACCCCAGGTCCCTCTCTCTCTCTCTCTCTTGATGTATTCGATTTTTTAATTATTATGTTTATAATTGAATGTGCGGTAATTTTTATACTATGTGCAATGGTTAAATTTTTGGAACTTACTTGAAACAATAAGCCACGTGTTGTTCTGGTTTTTAGTTTCGATTCGAAGTCACGGTTGTGTATTAGATGTGACTAATACTGCTATGCTCTGGTGTTGATTGGATGTTGCTTTTTCCTGTAGGAAGATGCATAACATCTTTGTGTTGGCGTCCTGATGGCAAAGCAATTGCGGTCGGGCTTGATGATGGGACGTTGTCATTGCATGATGTCGAAGTGTGTAGTGGTTTTCTTTGTTCGGATTTGATCTTTCTAGTGATTTTCTGTTCATTAGGCTTATTCTATATTTATAGTTCTGTTAATAAATGTTTTACATCATATGGTACCGTGAGAAATCTAAGGGGGGGGGGGGGGGGGGGGGGGGATGTATGTTTGGAGCTTCTAAGAGGGTCCTTAGTTGACTGTATATTCTGAAATTTGAAGTATACCGAAGTAAACAAGCTACTTTATCATCAGTCTCAATTTTAATTCCTGTAGCCATCTGTCTCTTCTGGTTCAACTGTACCATTGTGACATTGTTTGGTATCTATACCGGCCATAACACTGGATCAAAGTTTCTACTTGTTTAAGATTGCTTTGGCAATAAGATTTTGAAATTTTGTTGCCTAATAATGAGCAATAGGATGTTTGTCAATCAGCGGGATGGAATATCAGTAAATTAAAAGCTAACAACGTACTTGAACAGGCTTGTTTTCTGGTTCATATTTTTTGTTGGTTTTCCTAGGAAGATGAGATAAAAGTGTTAGAACCCTGTTTATCAGGTAGATACAGTGGATCTGTTTTTTTCACTTTTTGTAATGGTACTTTTATCTTTCTGTCTGTATGCGGATAGGTTTTATGGTTGATGATTTTCCTTTAAATTTGTGACCACTAATTCCTGATATTTTCTGTAAGGCAGAATGGAAAGCTGTTAAGAAGCTTAAAGTCACATTCTTCTGCTATTACATGTCTCAACTGGGAGGAGGACAGTCAACTAATTACAGTATGATTCTTCATGTCTAATGGCTACTCTTGATATTTAGTTTGATTGATAAAATTTGATTCAGAGGAATATCTCAAAGATACTTGCTATATACTAAAATAAGGTTTCTATATATATACCACTTGATGCTGACTATGCTGAGCCACATGTTAAATCACAAATATCATTTTCTAATGCATAGGGTCAAGTCTCACATGCTACATAATGCAAATGGAAAATACATGGTCTCATTGGAAAATAGGCATGGTTGTGAATGTAATATATGTGTGTTTGTGACTTGTGTGTGTGCGTGTATGCTGAAGCAGCTGAACAAGAATCTCAGGTATTACACTGTACATGAAGTGCTTCTGATAAAGTAGTCTCTACCAGCGTCTTTCTTTTAGGATGGTTTCTGGTTAGAGTGTATTAGAACTACACTTTTGTAATTCTTATGTCCTATTAGTCAGTTAATCTATCAGTTAATCAGGGTGGCATGGCATGGTTACTTAGGAAGTTAGCTCAGCTACTAAGTACTGACTGTATGTAGCAGACCTTAGAAGATTTAGTTCAGTTTTTCAGGGACAGAATATTTTATAAGAGCAAATAACTCTCATTCTTTCTGCATTTTCTTTCCCTTTCTAGTATTTTCGTTGATTTATCTCTGATTCTCAGTTGCTACTAGTGTGTGTTTATGTACTAGTGTGAATAGTGTGCAGTTATGGTTATGGTAGTTAAAATCAATAGTGTGCAGTCAAGAATGATTAAGTTGGAACTAGAGTTAAGGGATGGAAGAATGTTTAAAGCATATGATGGAATTAAATAAACAGAATAGGAAGAGGTGAACAACATTGAAACTTTAAACCACTGATTACATTATTCTGGTTTATTTTTTCTCACATATATCTACTTGAGTCCTTGCTTAGTAAACTAAAACACTATCGCAGCACATTGTATCTCTAACAGAAAGTTGTATGAAAGTACCATCTATCTCGCATGCTCAATGCTTCTTAGGTTGATGGTAAACTCATCCTTTCCCCTTTCTTTTGGGGATGTGTTTGCATATTTTCTCATCCTGTTTTTTTGGTGTGTGTGTGTGTGTGGGGGGGGGGGGGGGGGGTTGCTTCATATTGGCTGGGTGCCTCCACTTTAATTTTGTGTGCTGTTTTAATCTTTGCTCCCTAAATTTTCTTCTAGGATGACCATGGTCACACTTCAAAGTATGAAGATAGAACCTCCCGGTTCTTTCCTCCTGCTCCAAGAGTTCCTCGGATGCCAGGATTGGTATCTGGGGATAATGGCTTCATGGATGATAGCGAAGATTCATTTCAAGAGCTGTCAAATTCTTCTCACCAACAATTCAACATCCTATGCAGCGTGGATAGTGATGGGAACATTTGTTTTAGTATATTTGGCATCTTTCGTATTGGGAAAATTGTAAGTTATTGTCTGTCATAGATGTTAGCATTTTTCATTGCACAAATTAGTTGCAGAGGTGCGATGCGAAGTGGGGGAATACCGTCATAATCTTTTGAGCTTGTGTTAGTTGATATATTACTATCCCTCTTTCCAAGGAGTTTGATTTAATTGATTCTATTTTGCAGCATTAATTATTGTTTATTTATTTGATTGGTTGGGCTAACAAAAGTAACAGCACATTCTATCTTAATCAGTGTTCTAAAGTAAATGAGGGTATCTATGCTTTTGATTCAATGTAGATCTGAATCCCTCATTGGTGAGTTAGCCTAACATAACTTTTCTCTGTGGGAAATTGATAAGGTTGTTGAAATCTTAGATTGCTAGATTGGGCTGGAATGAGGAGGTCGGGGGGGGGGGGGGTAAGAAACAATTTTTTATGCATGAGATTAACTTGTTCAAGAGCATGACCATGAAATTACAAATATACTGTTTACTTTTGGTATAGTATTAGCTACTCCTACTGCTTACATACCGGAGAAGATTTTCCTAATAACATAATAGTAAATTAACTCTCCTGGAAGATATCATATGTTACATTTTGTTGATACTTTTCTGATAAAACCAATAAAATACTCAGACAATACTGGTAAAATAATCAATTCTTAACATTATTATCAAGTTAGTTTTGTTTGTTTCTTTATTACCTTTATCTTCCGTTTACTTCTCGGGGACCTTTTGGGGTTGAGAATACATTTTGTTTTTCATTTTCTGTTGTCATTTTTAATTATGCTATCTTGTTTTCATGTTATTTCCCATTTTTGGAAGTTTTTGTACAGGGAACAATGGAAACAACTTTTTTTGTTTTAACTGTTCCCTATACAAACTTTTGAAAACATTGTAATTAAAAGTGAAAACAAAAGATGTTTTCTCAAACTGGACAGCTCCTTAGTTTCCTTTTTTTACTTGATATTGAATCTTCTTATGGTTGTTGGTTTTACAGAATGTACACAACCTCACTTTTCCTACTTCCTGTCATGGTGTGGGAACAACTAACAAACTTTTAAATGCTTCAATATTCAAGGTAAATCTCCTATTTTGATCACTGAACTTCATTTGCTGATCCCCTTTCCTATAGTTGGAGGCTGAAACAGAAAAGCCCCAGACAATAGTTTGATTCTTAAAATGAACTAAGTTATTTAGCATGTTAATGAATAATTAAAACTATAGCATGTTAATGGTCTTAGGTTACATTTCTAAAAATATCCTTTTAAATTTTCAATTTATTTGTGGAAGCTGTTGTTTTCTGTCACTAGGTGTCTTTATCAAAAGATCTTTGTCGTTTGATAGTCATGTGCTCTGGAGACCTTGTTGAAGTCGATGACCTGGGAGAAATTCGCATGACTGGGCATTATGAGCATGGCTTGCATTGCTTAGCATTAAACACAGCCATATTTTGGAACAGGTAAACATTATTTGAGAAATGGGATGTTCTACTGGGACATTTTTTCAAGATGCTTCATTCTTTTTCTTTGTGAAATGTAAAATCTTACTTATTTGAGACAAATGCAAATGAAATTGATATGGTCTTGCTTTACATGGACATTCTGTCTGCCTCTTATTTCTATAATTTGGTTCTTTCTGCATTTGCATAGGAAAGGTGAACTTCATCAGGTAGCTCAACAAGCTTCTAGCATTGAGGATTTGACTGAGGTTGTCCGGACATCATTATCAGTTATGTGTAGACAGTGGTCTGATGCCATGAACACATTTCAGGAGAAGTTCAGCTCTTTGTCTACTCTGATTATAAATCATGGTAACTGAACAACATTTATAGAATTGTTTTTGTTCCTACCCTTGAAATCATTTGTTGCTATCATCCATAACCAGGACTTGATTCGTCACCTCAAGAAGAGTTTTTGAGCCTTTTGGGTGGTGCAAGGACTAGCCCACCAGTTCATCAATTTCTTGTTAACACTCTTGGTGAAGTGGTATGTAGACTACCCTAACTAGTGGTATTCCCCTTCTTTATAAAATGTAATTTTCATTCAGCAGATTTGTTGCTTTACAGGGTGTCAAGCGTATTTCGAAGGTTCTGTGCGGTGCGGGCAAAGAACTTCAACGTATTGTCTTGGACCACCTCCAGGTGCTACATAGTACTCTCTAGTGTAATGTAATATTTACTAATCAGGAGCAATAGATCACTTTTTGAAAGCATATATTTAAAAGTGTTCATGTCAGATAGCTTCTTGTACCCTAGATCTATGAAGTCTGTGTCAAGGTGTTTTTGCTTTCATTTGTAACTTTTCATCAAACCCCTCTAAGTGTTTTAGGTCAGGTCATTGTTGCACACCTGCTATGTCTTAAAAATGTAGTAGGCATTGAGGGCAAGCCTGTTCCTAGCACAATGGACACTAGAGGCTGTTTCCCTGTGATCAGCATGAAAGTATAACTCTAAAGATTCCAATTTTGTTGTCACCAAAGGAACCTAATATAATTCTCTTATTTTTTTTAAAAAAGAAAAAGCATGGTTTTGCCTACTTTAATAACATGGACAGCTCTGCATGGCCATGAGATCAAAATATGGAAAATGAATGGGAGTTTGTAGTATCAGTTGGTAGGAGATATAAAACATTAATGTATTTTAACGAAGTTTTGTGATGATTGCATTGCATTTTGCTTTTAAATTAGCTCAAAGTGTGTGTATGTATATATATATGTATGTATGGATGTATACACACATTACAAACTTCACTGCAAGCTCTCATAAAGTTTAAATGATGTATTAATCAGCCTGCTGTAGAAGTTATTGGATTCAGAATAGGAGAACTAAGAGGGCTTTCACGATGGCGTGCGCGCTATCATGGCATTGGCTTAGATGAGTCACTTATTAACAATGCAACAGAAAAGGCTGGTATGCTACTTGTACAAGTTGAACGATTTATGAGGGTTCTTTCATCTGTTGTACAGCAGGTGTGCCTTTCTTATGTTTAAATGGATTTTAAAGAGTTTAGTGTTATTATTTTTTTATTGCTATCAAGTTTACATTTTAAAGTATTAGTTTCAGTTTTTAAATTGTTATCAATTATATACTTTCTTGAGAGCTGCAAAAAAATGCAATTTCTGCATACCATCGTATTTAAAATGGGAATTAGTAAGGCCACATGTTCTGATAATCTTGATAATCAGTAGAGAAAAAAACTGGTCAAGAATTGTCCAAAACTGGTGGCAGAAGACAGGTTTGAATGGTATTTTAAAATCCAAATGAACAATATATTGCTTCATTATGCTTGTATTCGAATACTTCGTGGGAGGTATTTTTTCATATTCATAACTTTTTATCACTTCTTTTCATCAAGTTAGAAGCAATAATATTTAGGTGCATGAACACTTGTCTCTAAGATGAAGAAAATTTACGTAATATCTCATTTTGTTTGAATTGATTTTACTTTGAATATGTCAAAGATCAGCAAAAATGTTGGGCAAAACCTATGTTTTCCCGCAGCAGAATTCTCACATATATACTTTTTAATACAAGCTGATATTCAGGGAAAGAATTAGCTAAACTGATATATACACATACACATTAATCTACAGTTGTGTATCCTAATTAAGGAAAGACTACGGGTTACAAACTTACAGCTGCTGGGTATCCTAGTTAAGTAGAAAATAACAGTTACAAAGTTAGAAATAAATCTTGTTTTAATGACCATCAAATTTTCCCATCAATGCTGGTTTTATTGATCAGCTAATTCGCTCATTAAATCCGTTGACAGAATATGACCCTATTTCTTATGCTATGGTTGATGAACATATTGTAGTATTGAGGGAGGATATGTCCCAATGAGAAGCTTGTAATTGGCTTCTTCTGACAAGATCTGCACACATGTATCTGAAATTCACTTGTCTGTACAAAAATAATGCTTGGAAGAAGCATTTTTATAAAAGCTTATTATGTCTGTTATTTTGTTTTTTTAATTTATGGTTTTGATCATTTTGACCAGTATTCAAACTTCTTCAACTGGCTACTAAAGTGTATCAAATTACTCATGTCAGAACCAAGTGACCAACTTCTACCATATAACAGGTTTGTCTAAACATTCCTTAATGTTATGAATGATTGTAGGTTTAAATATCTGACTTTAGTTTTGGTTTTGCAGTGAACTTGTTATTATATTCCTGAAATTTCTGTATGAACAAGATCTAGTTAAACAATTGCTGGAGATATCAGAAACAGAATATCAAGTTGAAATTGATTTGTAGGTTTTGTTGTCTTACTCCCAATTCTTTAATATTCTATCCAAATTTGTTGTTAATTTGAATTTTGCATCCCCTCATTTTTTGCATTCTTACATTGTTGGCTTACTATAACTTGTACAGCCATTGTAGCACTTTGGATGTTATTGATACTTCATGGTTCACAATTGACATTTCTATTATCTAAGATAAAATTTGAGTTAAATGAAGAATTTAATAGTCATATCAAGAATTTCTTTAAATAATTTCTTGTAAAATAATATGATCTTGAACTTTTTCTGCAAAATCACCTTTGTTATTTTTATAAAGAAGGAAGAAATGTTACCAGACAAGAGGAAGAGAGTAGCAAAACAGAGGCGAGAAATCCAGCATAAGAACCGTGCAAAGCATGCCTGTCTCTATTTGTATCTCTGGTAAAGTAACCCTCAAGAAGTGACTAAAACTGCCTTATCCCATTGGAGAGACAAGATAACAAAAAATTGTACTTGAAATAACCATAAGCTCCAAATGACAACAGACACTACACATCTTCAAAGAGCTCTCCTATCTTTACACCCAAAACAGAAAAAATTACATTATAGAATTGCTTACAAATTACTTAAAAATATATATAAAAAATGATTACTAATCTATGAATCAGAAAAAAACCACAATTCTAACACAGAGTGAAAGCTCTGTATGCTCAGCCGACCTGCTTAAATCATTTCATTCGTTTGTATTAATTCAGGTACCATTGTGAAAATGACAGCTTTCACCTTAGAGGGCCTGGATTTCCGGAAGGGAGTTGTAGGAAAAAATTATCCTCACTAGGAAAATAAATAATAAACTTAAAATACTAGTCACTAGAAAACACTCCAAAGGAGTTTAAAATCCTAATCTTGCTATCTGCAGAAAAATGGTGAGTACAAATGATTGGGAAACCAAAAAGTGATTCTAGTTTTGATATCAGCAACATTTCAGAATAAGGGGAAATTACAAATGATTGAGTATTCCAGAGAGAATAGAAGTTGCTAATGGGATGATGATTGACAGAACTGGACCATAAATAAGATGAACTGATAGACTTTATTGCAGAAATTGCCCTGGACAGTTTCCATTTGATACAGTATGGAGGACAAGAATATTATGATGGAATTCTCTAATTCCTATGTACTCGAAAGTCTTGTTTCTCTTCTTCCTCATATTCCTATTCCAAATCTAAAACACTACCTTTTATTTTATTTCCCTCATATTCTTTATATACTCTGTTCACCATTCTAACTAACTAACTACATTACTGTTGATACAGTTGCCAACTTGCTGAGAACTAACTGCTGACATCTGCACCTAATATCTAACAGTGACATTGAGAAGATTAATCATAAAGAAGGGATAAGAAATATATATAAAAAGAATGATTCCCAACTCAGATTCTTGCACTTCCCATTCCCAAATGTATAAAAAAAATCAATATGTATGAAACAAGCATGGGTGCAATATGAATTCCTAGCAGGTGATAGAATGTCATGTGGGCTGCCATAGGAGTGTGGAACATTCACAAAAGTCTACATTGTTGTAGGTTTTTTTTTCATGTTATTCTGAATGCCTTGGATTAATCTTACTTTAAATATGTCTTGGTCAAATTCTTCAGTGAAACAGTACAAAGAGTTAGAGAATTAGTTCAGTTTGGGGGATTTTCTGATACTGAATATCTAAGGAGAACATTGGCTAAAGAATTTCAGCAGATGGAATTAAGGTATTTCTCTTTTCCCTTCTATTCCATCTAGTTAGACGAGACCTGTTTGTTTTTGTTGGTTTTGCCCTTTCAACTGAATTGATGATGACTATGCATAAATTATTATGGACAACATTAGAAATTTTGAGAAAATGCCACAGTTGTTAGTTATTCCATAATTAAAAGAAATATGGAGTTATTTTCAATTCTATACTTGAAGAGTGTTGGTGTATATAAACTGTTAAAGGTTCCATCTCAAAACCAATTGGCAATAGTTGGAGTGGCCCAACATGTATCTAAACTATGCGAAATATTATGAGACAGATGATGTGAGACTTCCAACACGCCCCTTCCAACGAAGCCTGCCAGACCAGACAAATGGTAACTTTTGATCCATAACGAAAGGGCAACTCTTGGCCCATAACAACCGGAAAAAATGCTCTAGTTCTGATATTATGGTAAAGGTTCCATCCCAAAACCAATTGGCAATGGTTGGAATGACTCAATAGGTATTTAAACCATGCAAAATATTATGAGGCAGACGATGTGAGACTTCCAACATGAACTCTAAATCATTATGATTTATGACTCATTTGATTTATTACTGAACCACTTTATATGTAGCTTGGATGCATTCCATCTTAAAATAGTTTCAAACAAAGATTTATTTTCCAGTTTAGAAATTGGTTTACCTGAAAATCTGCCACTTATAGCTCAGCAACAAGAAAATGAAACTCAGTTCTTCTAACTAGGTGGAATATATCTTTTTCACATTGTCCTGGACATGTTACTGGATTCTTTCAGATTTTCATCAATGGCTGTATTGTCTTTCAGCTTCAAAGAGGCTTTTCAGATGCCTTTTACCACTATATCAAGAAAGATACTTTGTGAAGATATGCTACCACTGTTTCCTCTTCCATCTCTGCCAAAAACATCTTCACCCGTGAAAATTCCCATTTCAGTATCTTATTATGAGGTACTTAACTACTTATTCACAGAATGATTAGTTTTACTAAGTTTTAATATTCTAATCTAGGGAGTAAGAGGCGTTTATGTGTGTTATATCTAGATTTGTTTGAATTTAATGTCTGTTGCTTTTGAATTCTGTTAAAATGGTGTATTATTATTTTCTTCACTCTTTACTTTCTTTCTGTAGGATTCCTCTAGAGCTTCTATGTCACATCATCCTGGTCAAAGTCAGTTTATTGATTACATATCTTTCCAAGTACCTGATGAGTGTTTCTCAGATATTGAAAATTGCATATGCATAGTCAGGGGATTTATGCATGATTCACTCTGTCTAAAGAAGGGGTATAGGGGTTCTTTGGAAGCTGTGCTGTTATGTGTTCCTGTTGATTATCAATGCGTGGATCTGTCTTTATATATGGTAACATCTGAGAAAATTATAGATATTTTAATCAACCTTTCTATTCCTAATTCTCACATTAGCAAATATAGAGATCGTTGCTAGTGTTAAATGTGTTGCTTGAAACAGGATAGTCAAATTGTCTTGTTACTAAACAGAGCTTATGCTACATCAGAAGGTGCCGGAGATGGTTGTATGATGGTTCTGCAAGCAAGTGATCTACCATATGTCTCTATTTCGAGGTCCACCGATATCGATGTCTGGAGGTTACGAGAACTGAAGGTAAGCTGTACTATATCTATTGTAGCATCAATTAGTGATCTTTGGAACCAATGTTTTTATAAACTGTCTTCTTTCCTGGGGGCTTTTTGAGCTTAAACTTCTTTCAAACCACACCTCCTCAACCTCGTTTACTGCTCTATTTGCTTTGGTAATGTTAGATACTTTATAACAACATCTGTGCCATGCAGGACATGGCACATGATTTACAAGAGTCAAGATGATAGAAAGCCATAGATGATCAATATTTCAAGGATAGCATTTGTTTATTTTGAAAATTTATTTTTTTCCCCATCCTTTCCTGCAAGAAATCATCAAGAGTTTATCTCACTGTTTCATATTTTTCATTTTATAGTGAAAACTTCGATATCTCCTTTATGAAGTTATGCATGATTTCTACATTCCATTATCATCATATAATTTGTCATTATGTGCTTCTAGGAATCTGTGGCTCGCCTGCACATAGGGGATGAGAAAGCTCGCACCATTCCCCATTCTGTGATTGCTCCCTTGGCAGTTAGTGGTGAGTATACTTTCTTTCTATGTGGCTTGAATACATCATAACTTGTATTAGAACAATCTTCCTAACAGAAGTTTCTGAGAAATATCAAATCAATAGGTAATTTTTGTCATGTCAATCATAACTATAAACTGACTTAACCGCAGCATATCTATGCACCTAAGTTTAATTACATGTAAAGTAATACCATTGGGTGTAGGTTTTGTACGATACTGGAATCTACAGTTTTATATTATATTTAAGGGTAAATTCAAATGTTTTTTTAATAAACTTCTGAACTAAACGATAATAATTTTTCCTCGTTAAAGATATCTCAGATTCTTTACTTTCAAGCCGGTTGTTATGTTAGTAAGTATAAGCCATTTAACTTGTTAACTGTCTCTACTGTACCATTGAATCTTGATTACAGCATCAAGAGGCGTGGCTTGTGTATTTGCTGCAAGAAAGCGTGCTTTGGTCTACATTTTGGAGGAAGATGAAGAGGAGGACTCGGAAGCAGAATAACTCACCCTTTAATTTTATCTTTTGTTAGCATTTTTCTTATTTTTTGGTCCGGGGAGTTTGAAATCATTTACCATTTCCTTGGTAGTCCTTGTCTCCTTGAACACGTTGTTGTAGCATGTGTCCAATCCATATCCCTTGTCTGTGCTCATTTATAAGCACGAAATTATATTTAATTATTTTTCTTGTTTTAGTAGTAAATGAGTTTAGTATTAGAAAGTACTCCTACTGTTTGGAGAGAAAAAAAAATTAGGAATCTATTCATTTTTGTTAATTTTAATGGAACAAATAGTTATTTTATTATTTTACCTTTAGTAATATAGAGAAGAAATATATTCTCTCATTCGTCATTTCACTTCAACTTTTATTTTTTACTAGAATCATAATATTAGTGAAAATTTATAGAACAAATGTTGACAAGACTTGTAAGGGTATTTTTGGTAGAAAATTAATTAATAGTGTCTTGAACCTGCAATGTGGATAGTTAAATATAAATAAAGAAATTGTCTCTAAATGGATAGTTAAAAAAAATAGAGTAAAGTTGGAATGATTGATAAAATCAATAATACTAGTTTTTCAAGTAAAGTATTGGGACCTGTTTTGTCACCTAGTGAAAAAATTTAAGAATCAATTCTACAACAATTTTAACATGGAGACAAATTTCATTACATAGAGGTATTATCTTCATGTCAAACTTCGGTTGCATGTTTCCATAGAAGTTGCTCAAATCCATAGTTTTTTTTTCCTGATCTTTTAACTAACATTTTTTTGCGCCAAACATGGCCTTAGCAAGATAATTTTTTCAGTAAATTTAAATTAATCGGATAATGCTCTTAGTTGGAATTAGTCTAGCTGCTACCAGTAACATTTTGAAAAACCAAAGTCTCGTAAACCGAAAATGTATATTCTCCTGTTGTAATTATTGTGATTCATTCGAAAGTATATTTAGATGTCTATTAAGACCTTCTCACATTGATATATTATATTATATATTATATATATATATATATATATATATATATATATATATTATATAATCATATTAGGAAGAAGAGAGAATAAATTGACATTTTCTACCTAATCTAATTAGTACTTTCTTTTTGTATTTTTCTTTTTTTTTATCTTATGTGAATCAAAAATATGTCCAGAGAAATTTAGCATCCCTCAAGCACAACGATGGTCGCAAGATTGAAATCATTATGCGGGCTTGTACAGTTTAAAAACAGTAGTAGAAGCACAACAGTTCAAATTGATTACATTATACCACAGACCAACTACAAAATATAACACAGGTTGGGTTGAACATCTAGCTTACTATACAGAGTTGATTGCAACCTGGTAAATGTAGTAAAGATCCTAATTTCATGAGATTCCACACTTAGACATTGATGCCAATTTTAAGGTAATAGTTGGCTCTCAGTTTAAAAACAGGCAAGCTGAAGATTTCACAACTTGCAGGCAGGAACGCTGGGTGGAAACTGGCAACATGACAACCGAAGCAGCTATAAACAGATGTTGTGCAGTGATAGAGGTCTTTCCACAACTCTTATGGATGAAGGGCACAGTGAAATCTCTAAGTTAAGCCTGCACCAAATAATTCAAATCCAGATTTCATATCCTTGCCCATGCTACTAAATTTTAGCATGACAACAATTCTGAATGTTGGGAAAGCAACCTTCGATGCTATAACCAGAAAAAAAAATTATTGTACAGATTGTTACAGATGAGCAATGCCTCCAAGATCTCTACGAGTCATCCAATTCAACAAGTTGTGCCCGTCTCTCAGCAGCCTTCTTCCGAATAAAAATACCCCATCTTAAAGCTGCCTTTAGCTTGAGCCAGCCTACAACAGCTTTGCCTGAGGAACGGTTTTGTTCATCATCAAAATTGTAGCTCATGGAGGTTGAAGGCATGTATCCGGATGAACTAGGGTACCCATCTTCATGGGCATTAAAGGAAGGATGATGTGCTTGGCCTTCCATGTTAAAAATACGAAGTAGATGCTGCATATCTTCGTTTTCTAGCATCTCGTGACTTCTAAGTCGAATCTCATCCTCTGGGAATAACTCTTCAACTCCTCTGTAAGTAGGGTTTGAGATGCTGGCTGTCTGGAAGCCGGGCATGGTGGATTGTGGAGGACCAAGAGTCAGCCCATTTTCAATTTTTGGAAGTTGAGCTTGGTGTGAAGCACTCATCAACTGGTTTTGTAATGGAAACGCATTATCATCAAACTGAACGGAAGAAATAAGATGAGCATTCTGTGGTTGCATGCAGAATCTGGAAGTTGTACCATCATGATGAACTGCAGACATTTGTGTGTAGTAAGTCAATCATCAGAATATTCCAACTGGCTAAACATTTTTATTTGTGAGTAAGAAGACAATCCTGTGATGCTGTCATTCTCTTCTGCTAAAGTTTTCACTACGCGACGCATATTGCAAACTTGAAACATTAACTAAATCATGTCTATCTAACACTCTGAATAACATGCAGTGACTTCATCCGCTTAAAGAGTGGATGAAAATTGAAAATCAAATAACTCAAAAAAAACTTATATATTTTTGTTATTGTATTGATTTCATTTCCAACTTTAAAAATTATCTAATTCAATCCAAACTTACACACAAACCATATATGAATTTACACATTTATTAAACGTACTTTGTAGAATCCACATCTGAGCAAAGATATTATTTTATTAATTAGATGATTGAGTGAAAGTATGATAAAGTGGCCAAAGATAATCGTGGTATTTTAGATGATAAGTTTTGATCAACGACTTAAAACGTGAATAAATTTACAAAGTTGTGTGGGTTCTCTTTCAGTGGTTTAGATTTTGAATGAGATTTGCCAATAGCGAAATTCAACAATATGTAATGACTTATGAGATGAGAAATATTTGAAGGACTCGGGAAAAAGAGGGATAAATTCGATTTTTTTGACTAACAAAAAAAAACTAGCAAAGTAATAATTAACTTTGACTTATTTTTTAAAAAAGTTCAACACTTTAAGTTATTTTATATTATATTTATGTATAATTAAGGTTTATTTATTGCCTTTTTAATAAAAAACTAATATTAAAACCAAAAAATAA
The DNA here is from genome assembly GCA_037962975.1 of Clitoria ternatea. Classification (NCBI taxonomy): domain Eukaryota; kingdom Viridiplantae; phylum Streptophyta; class Magnoliopsida; order Fabales; family Fabaceae; genus Clitoria; species Clitoria ternatea. Next base: position 295,001,891 of record CM075669.1, read on the forward strand.
GTAAAATTGAAACCATCTGAATCGGATCAAATTTAAAGTTAAAATCCAGATGATAAAGAATGTGATGATTAAAATGAAAAGAAAAGACTGAAAGAAAGAATTGAAGTACAAAGAATGTGATGATTAAAAAATAGATCTTATGTTATGATTCTTTGGAATGACAGAAATATAAAAGAAGAAAAGAAATTTGATTTTTATGAAATGATCATATGTCTCTATTAAAATATGAAGGTATAAATAATGATTAAGATACTTTATGAAAGATTTAGAGAAGAAAATTTCTCTTCCTGGCAGAAGATCTTTTTTTTCCAGCAAAAAGAAAAAAGAAAATTCATTAACTGGTAGATGTAATTGTTTTTCTATTTCTTTCACAGCTAAATCTCTCATACCAAATAACGACACTTTCTCATTTCTCACCTATTTCTTTTTCATTTAGTTCTTTCTTCACAATTTCACCTCGGTTGGTTTGAGCAAAGAAATATTAATAGGTGGTGGGTGTATGAACGAAGTAAAGAAAAAAGTATTGGCAGGGTTCAGAAAGTAATGTAAATCAAAAGGAACTGCAAAAGCCTTTTATTACTAATATAATAATATTTTGCTAGGAAATTCATACCTCCAACTGTTACTCCTGAATCCATTGAAGGCTGACCAGTATGTGTTGGAAGTGGCAAACTTGGGATGGAAATCTGCTGAAGTGAGTTTGAATATTCATGGAAGCTCATTGAAGACTGAGGAGGAGTGTTGTCCAAAGTCTTATTATCCTGATTGTAATTCAGCAGAGACTTCCCATCATACTCAATAACATGCATCCAATTATCATACGCCTTCTTCACCAACGTGTCTACAAAAACCTGCAACAGAAACCATCGGCAATTTCAGAAAATTCATCTTTTCCTTTCCCCGTGGTTTTTTAAGTTTTTGAAATTTTTTATTTTCCATTTTTTCCTTTTGCCAACCTGATGTATTCACACAAGTTTCAGAAACAATATTACTGTAGACTACCTGTGCCCGAGTAAGGAAGGAGTTTAAAACTAGCAAGTAGCAACAATTTTCATACCACAAGAACGATTCCTAGAATGAAACAAAACTATGCAAAGGTATTGAAACCAGCACAAGAGGAATTGCTTTCAACATGAAGAATTGCTACCACCAACAATCAGGTTGCAAGGAAAAACAGAATTCTGGTCATATATATGGCTTTAGAGATCAGCTTCATCATATAATGGAAGAAACTCAATCGGTGAACTGCAACACATTCAAAATTTTCTGTCCAGGTGTACTTGCCTTTTGATTCTCAGAGAGAGAATCAGCTGAGTAAAATTGATCGTTGGTAATTAAGCCACTCAGTTCATAGATGTTATTGAAAACAACACCCACGTTTCTTGCATCTTCAGGATAATATACATAAAGCTTTCCAGTGAGAACACAAGTCTTTGCGTGCTCAACAAGAATATCCCACATCTTATTTGACATGCCGCTCCCAAGAATCTACAATAAGAAGGATAGCCTATCAAAACCTTTGACAAAATAATTTAAATTCATTAAGTCAAATACTAAACAAAACAAAGGAATTGAACATTTTATCAAACCCCTCACCTCCTTAAAGGGGAAGGAAGGGTTGGCATTAAAACTCTCAATGGACAAAAGTCTGGATTCTTACATTCCGCAATCTCTGAGGATCTCTGACCACTAGTCTTAGGAAGTCTTCGACAGTAAATATTCCTGCTTTATTGAGCCTTTTGTGAAAGGACCCATCCTTGCCAATCTTCTCTAGTCTCCAGACCTCATCATTCAAGGCTGGAGGGTAGTGTTTCTTGTATACTAAAATCCAATAGAAGTTTCATCACAATTAAGTCCCTACAAAGATATAATAAAAATATATATATATTAACTTACATTCTCCGCGATGATCTTTAACGGTGAAAGCTTCTGATTTGGCTTCCCGAATACGCATTTCTTCACAACAACCTGAGGCAAGTTTCAGTCCCAACCTGAACTTCCTACTCCTTATCCAGCTAGAGTTGTCAGTAAATGTAAGCTCACCCAGTGTTCCTACACCATCCTTCAGAATGATTTGAAGATCGCCGGTTAGAAGAGGCCTTTTTCCTTCCCGCTCTTTTACAATATGACTATCAAACTCTTCTTCATTCCAATTATCATCATCCTCATTATTGAAATCACCTTCAAGCACAATAATATCTAGTCTGGCACATGACTCAGGGCCTGATGTGACAACATGGCCTGTGTTTGCATCAATCAAAACAATATGTATGGCTGCTCCTTGCTCGCCCTCTACCTTCCCACCAGTAAAGAGGGGAAGGGATAGCCGGGTCTTGAAGTGCAATTGTAAGTTTTTGCCATCACGGCCTTCTATTCGCTTTGGGGAAGACCTGAATTTTGCATTGAGTTTTAGAGAAACAAAGTATAGATATACGAAAACACGGTCATAATTAAACTGAAACCTGAAATAACACACAAATCACAGGACAAATATGAATAACTATGTTTTGACTTCAAAATCTAGCCGGATCTCTGTTAGCTTAGACCATCTGTCTAGTTCCATTATTCCAACCTCCAGCAAAGCAAGTTGTTGTAGGAAATAATCTTCCATGAAAACATAAGCTATGAAAGAGCAGGAGAATTTTTGTCTAATATAATTAATAAGTTTAAAGCTTCATGGCTCATGCAATACTTAATTTCCATTATAACCCATTTGTTACAGGCATTCATCTGACACATTTTCTCAAACAAAAAAAGTACCTGCCAGACAACTTGGAAGGGCCTAGTTTTGCCAAAGCACGCTCCACTTCTTCACTAACCTGTTCAGCAGGAAGCATGAAAAATAAGAAACAAGACAGATATCCATGATTGACCAAACATTATTCATGTCCAAGTAGCACACATTCACTCAATTTACAGCATTGTTTCATTAAATTACAGTTGACAAGTGACACCACTCAAACACGCACAAACACTGCGGAACCACTTATTCCATGCAAGTGATAACTTCAGGCAATATATAGTCCAACAAAGTAATTTAAAAAAAAATCACAATTATCATATCATCATCTTAAGAATTAATACCACAATGAACTGAATTTTCTTACAACTCTGCGTAGAATAGGCTCCAGTGATGAACAAAGTTTCTGCAGACTGTCAACCTTCAGTGCTTCAACGATAACACTGCAAAATAACATACAATAAATGAATAAAAACATTAAACACATTCATAAGCAAGTTGAAGCATCAAATTAAACATTTAACTGATGAAAAACATAAGCCTTTAAACTTCGCATTAAATTAAACATTTCAACAGTTGTCTCATCAGACCCACTTCTTCGTACGAATTTCAGACTCTTACAACTCCAATTTTTTCAGTGATTTTTTTTATATATATATATAGAAGTAAGGTAGAAATTAAAATAAGATACGGTGACACCGTCAATTCAAACTCACTCACTTCTCTATCAATTTTCACACAAACACTATAAACTAGACCTAGCATAGCAACTACAGAGACTCAGAAGAATGTCGAGGAAGGAGGAACAATGGAAATGATGACATACCTAGCCAAAGCAGGTCGCTTCCGATCAGGTTGTCCTTCATCGGAGGAAGCAGAATCCAAGCCTCGCTTCTCTCTCGATCTCTCCATATACCTGCCTTGCATTGTTATTCCAGTTTAAACCGTTTGGTTGCCGAGAAAGTGAAAGAAAAGGCAACGCACAACAGAAGAAGTAATAGGTATTCTGAGTCACGTAAACTTGAACAGTTAACAGTTTCAGTTTGACTGGGGAACCTTAAAAGGAAGGAGTTAGCGCTACTTTTCGTTCGTTTTCTGAGCAGCCAAACAGGGAGTGGTGTGGCGACGAGAGAAAAAGGCCAAAGGTACGGAGCCTGAGAAATTTCGGGGAAACGTCTCAGAATTTTCTTTTTTGTCTTCATTAATACAATCGCTCTTTTGCGTTCTGACGCTTATTTTGTCGCATGCCTCCAGACACATGCAAATCTCCTTTTCACCTTCTCTTTGTTTTCTCCTTCTTTTGGTTTTTCGCTGGATGCCGAATCTTTCTCGATGTTTTACGATTTTGCCACGGTAGGACAAGTGTTGCGGCACTTAGCCGTCAGATTTCTCTTTTGCCTCTTACTTTTGTACCATGTTTGGTTAGGATTAGAAAATAAATAAAAATCATTTTTAAATTGATCATTTAAAGATTAGATTGTCCATAACTGTAATTTTCAAACAGTTTTATCCTTAAATAAGTACCTCAATTTCAAGTTGTATATCAAAATAGTTTTATCGTTACTTTTATTTTTTACTAATGTATCAAACAAAAATCATATTTATTATGTTTTCTAAAGATGTGGAATGAGACTTCTTAATCTATATGAACTTATACAAAGTTATGGTATTTATTTGGGTTTTTTCTTGCTATGATTTTGTATGATCTTTTTTACTTTTTTAACTTCTGTCTGTCTATACAAGCAATTTAGTAGAATGAGACTATAAGAATTTGACCTTTTCATTAAAATGCTATAGTAAAATCAATGAACTTATCAACATAATAATATTTTGATTATATGGATGTTTCTATTAATTGAACCTTAAAACTCATATAATCTATAGCAATGCTTATAAAAGTAGAAGTTAATGATTTTGAAGTAGGATTAACACCCATAATATTATCATGACAATGAGAAGGTTGTAACATTACTTTCCCTAACTCTTGGAACAAACGAGAAATGTTAAATGAAAGTAATTTGACTATGTCACAACAAGAGGTAGAACATGTTCTCTATTGTCATATTCCTTCTTATTATTAGCCCCAAAAACATCTACTATAAACTCAAAATAATTCAAGTGATTATTAATGCCTATGTATTTGTTTGAAGTGATGACAAAATTTGATTGTTGCTGAGAACGAGTGGCACAACCTTCATCTGTGCCACTGAGCCCACGACCTTCACTCTAACATAGCTTCGTTCCTTTCTACCCAAATACAGTTGTGAGTTTGATTCGTGCCCCACCCCAACTACTGAGATGTTACCTTCACATCACCGATGTGGGGGTAAAGTTTCCTTCCCATCCTAGACATTATTTCCCCCCAACCACCGCACATCTTCCTTCGAACCACCAACATAGCCTCCGACCACCTTGCTCCTCTGAGCATGCACCATCCAAACACTTTATCATGCCCCCGTCCGACAATCCCATTCACACAGCCCCAAACCTTTTGTTAGGCATAAGCTTACGACACATATGTATTTGTTTTAAATTGTATATGCCACCATAATTTATGCATGTTAGTAGTGGGGCCAAATGTTAGCCAATGCCAATAAGAAACGTTACGCTCAAGACTCTATTTACGATGTTAATGGAAAAAATGTTAGGAGAACAAACTTTATAGATGGTTTAAACATTGAAGGACTTATTTGAGAATAAAAATCTTTAGGACCCCATTGGGGATGACCCAATATTTAAAGGACCAATTGAAGGTTTTCTCAAAATAAATAAGGCGGATAGAATTTGAGTAGAGGGAAAATGTTTGTGTTTGGATAGATTTTTTAAAAACCACATATACCATCCACGAAAGATAATTGTCTTTAAGAACTGATGACATCTTACCTAGCTAGGGTTTTAAGCCCACCATGAGGCCCACATTATTGGCCATGTCTCTTCATTTGTTTCTCTTATACTTTAGTGGATTAGGATTAATGATTTTATGTTAAAACTTATCTTGGTCATTTCCCTTGTATTGTAGTTAGGTTTTTATGGTAGGTCTTGATAGTCGTCATCATTAAGCTTGATAGCCATCAATATTGTATTTGTTTGGACCATGATCAGGTCTTAATATCATTAGTTTGGGCCTTACTTAGGCTAGCTAAGCCTTAGCCATGGCATTCATAGGAGTTTGTCTATATATAGGCTTCTCATCTCTTTCTTGTGATAGCTTAGATCATTTTGAGGTTTATCATTTTGAGTGAGATAATTCTTTCTCTAAGATCCAAGAGTCTTTTGACATTTCAGCCTAGCTCTTATAAATGTAGCCTTCCATCATGGTGACCATTCCTATGGTCTATCTATTCTGCCAAATTCTTCCATCTTTTTTCCTTCCATTCTTTTTCTTTGATTGTTCTTGCAATACATTGTATGAATTTTGCAAATTCCTTTACGTGTTATAGTTTGTAGAGATTATGCCATTTCTTTACTATAATTTTCATATGGAATCTTCTCCCATGGCTAGATCCCAATTTAATGCACCTGGGAGGTTACCATTTGGTATCATGAGCTTAGGCCCCTAAAAGAGAAAATTCTAGATCCACTCTTCATTTCAATTCATTTTTTAATTCTAATTGTAGTTTCTTCTTCTCCTCAATATCCATTTTTCAAAGCTATGCAATTTTGAACTTTGGCACTAAAACTTTACAAACATCATCTTTTGATATTTTTGAAATCTAATTGAAGATCCTTCATCCTTGTTAGGACTGGACCATAACCTCACAAAATAATTTCAATTGGAAGCATTTTCATTTTTAAAGTTAAAATTGTTCCATCATTTATTTTTGAGTCAAATTTTGAATTGCTTAAATTTTTCCTATGTTTAATCATTTTCTTATTGTTAGTTTAGTGTTTTAATTGGTTTAGTTTTTCAATTTGAGTTTTAGATTGTTAGAATTTGATCATCTTGTTCACCGAAATTGGCCCTACCTTTTAGTTGATCCTCTAGTTTCAATTCTTGTAGTTTTGTGCTATATTGAGTTGGACCTTAAGTCCTTGTGTTGTTTAGTAATGAATTATGTTTTGAATTGTCAATTTAGTGCCTCTCTAAGGTTTTGGACAACTTCACATTATCATCCTTTACATTGTGTTGTTCATGCCCACCAAAATATGATCCAATCCACTACAATGGCAAATTTTTGTTTTCTTTATGTTGTAGGTTTTCTGCTTTTCTTTAATTTATTGTAGTTGTACCTCTTTTCCTTTCTCTCTTATTCATATCAATTTCATCTTTATTTCATGTCATAATATCGTGCCTTCCTTGCTTGCTTTGGTTAGGAAGACGACACAACCTGTTGTTTAAATTGTGTTGATAATTGTTGGCATTGTGAGGTGATTTGATTTGTCACTTTTAAGACATCATTATTAAGTGGAAAAGGCCATAAAAAGTTAGAAAAAGTTAAGATAGACACCAAAAAAAGAAGCCTTGTGGGGACCTAATTACAAAATCCTAAACTCTAGGACTCCGCTTACAATACTTAATACTTTGGATAAAAAAAAGGAGTATAAATTTGAAAAAAGGAAGCAACACACTGAGTTTAACATTTTTATGATTTCATTTTAATGGTATAAAATTTAAAAATATATAAAAGTTTGATGCTTATGTGAAGATTATTTGTTGCTTATCCTAAGCCCTTGTTGTATTCTAGAGTTCCTGGACACCTTTTGAGTGTTTTCTTTCTAAAGTTCCCTGACTCTAGTTTTTCTTATTGACTCAGGTTTGCCACATATATTCCACTTGATATAAGCATTTCTTTCTTTGTCCCTTTTCTAGTTTGTCATTTAAATTTCCTAATTTATCATATATTAACTCTATTTGATGTGCTTTCTTGTTTGTCTTTTTTGGATCCTTTGGTTTTTTGTGTTTTTTCTTTCTTTGGATATAACTATAAGAGCTTATAGTGGTAGCATATTGGGGCCATTTAATAAGACTTAGGTAATTTCTACTTGATTACTTGGTTATAAAGATAATGAGTAGTAAAAGGCTTGCGTACATATTATAGTAAAACTCATTTCTTGAGTGTATACACAAGTGAAATTTTAAGAGTAAACATATAAGAAGAGTGGTGAGGTCCTTGGTACTCATTATCTCTATATACTTGTGATCACTAACCATTTTATTGTCTTTGTTTTTTATGCCTTACTTGGAGTTGTGCTAGGCTTTTGACATTTTGTACGTGGAAAGCGTTATCCTTGTAACCACTTGGTTTTGAGGTTTATTTTAAGCATATTTCTCCCTCATTATATTTAGAGATTTCTTTTATTTAGGGTTTGGGAAAGTAATTCTTTGTAGTATGTTGAACTTTCCTTATAAAAGAATTGGGATTTTACACATTATTTTTTAGAAATTACTTTAGGTGATTGTGCTTAGGTTTAGTTTATTTTCTGGCAAGCGGCTAGTTTTATTACTTCCTTTGCATGCTATATTACATTGCAAATTAGAAGATTGAACAAAAACTACCTTTTTCTCGCTAATTGTCTTGGTATATTTTCAATCCTATGCCTTTAAATAATTAGGGGTCACATTTTTAGTGTAAAGTTAGGTAAATTTGAACCAAAGAAAAAAAAACTGACAAATGATCATAGTGATACACCGTCACCTTCCCACATAACCACCTTGATGGATCAACTTGATGCCATCTCAAAAAGGCTGAGTAACATTGAAAATAGGGAGGGAAGATGACCTAATATGCATAGGGATAGAGAGCCAAAAAAGAGGTGATGGTGGTGAGGAAGAAAAGGCGAGTGATAGAAATAATAGGAGGAATAGAAGACATCATAGAAGAGACCATAGAAGACATGATATTGGTGAAGCAAGCTTAGGGATGTGAAATTAGAAGTGCTACATTTCCATGGAAAGAATAATGTTGAAGAGTACCATGAAGCCCTCATACATTGGTTTCTCCATAGCTTAAACAAAGAAATTAACAAAGATGTTGAGCTTTTGCCTCATGTTGATCTTGAGCTTTTCAGGCTATCTAAACCCTGGTCATGACATTCATAGGAGTTTTCCTATATAGGCTTTTGTCTCTCTTAGTGATGGTTTTTTTCTCATCCACAAGGTTTGAATCCAAGACCTTGTTTAAGGGGAATGAAACATGTAACACTTAGACCAATCACTTATTGATCTTTAAATTAAAAGATAATGAAAATTGTGTATCTTAGGATAAACTAAAATAGAATAGGAACAAAAAATAAATAATAATTTTCTATTTTATTGAAGTGAGGGAAACTTTTTGAAAGGATAAAATTACTTTATTTTTTGTGATACTCATTTACTCGTCTCCTTCGGTGATTCCAACATTCCTTTTCTCCACTCTTTTCTTCCACCGTTAAGCCAAAATTAATGGCTTGATGCCTTCACCCTCTGCTTTTTTTATGCCTTCATCTCCTTCTTGCGAGCTTCCAATCTGCCTAACGTGTGACCTAGTGACGCTTATGTGTGTTTGATAGCATATTCAAACACATATTAGGTGGTGGCTACCCAATTCTAATGATACATCAACTACAATCATTGTCATTCCAATTCAACAACAAGCAACTCACGTGTCAAAGTGCCTATCTACGTGGAAATGATAATACAGAAATCTTGTGTGGCTGGTCAACTGGATTAACTTCAACTCTATACATGTTCTTTGAGTTCCAAAGTTTGCTAAAAACATGGTAACCATGTTTTTGTTTTGGCAACATTTATTTTTCATATTATAACATGCACCTTTGACATTTTAACAATAAAAAATTTAAATGCAGGAAGAAGAAACTACACAACTGTGGAAGAAAGGTCCCAAGAATAGTCCTTGAAACTTTTTAAAAGTGGGTAGGCCACGTGGTGTTGGGTCCTAATCATATTGAAGTCAAGACACAAAGAAAGCATCCAAGACGCATTTAATTATCATCCACTTTTTATTTATGATGAGATCGATTAGTCTCTCTGTTTTAATTGCTAAAAATAATAGGAAGATGGGCATGACAACAAATAACATTTAGATATGGTATTCGAAAATTTTGTGTTCATATATTATTTACTTTTTTAAGTGTAACGCATGATATTCATCATTAATAATAATTTTTACTGACTTGTAAGTATATTAATAAATGAGTTAGTTGGTCCAAAATTTTAAAATATTCATATTAAAGTTAAAATAAATAATACTGACACATATTCTTGTAAGTTGTAATTTGAATGTTCATGTTATTTAACAGGTGTTTATATGCTGAAAATCAAATATAGGCATATTTGCCATATTTTAATTAAACAGAATATGTTCCTTTAATGAATCCTTTACTCCTTTTTAATTTTACAAACAAGTAAAACATGAAGAATATTTTAACATTAACTAATAAATTGTTTTGAAATATCTAAAATTAAGTGCTAAAAGATCCAATACTGCGAGTTAGAATACATTTCTCACTTTGAAAGAACCAAACCTTATATTAACAACAGAATTTAATCATTGTTGATTCGCATCCTTGTAGTATTATGTTTCAAATATTGAATCAAGTAGATTAGAAGCTTTTAACTAAATTAGTCATTTGAATTCTTAATTAAGTTTTGCAAATATGAAAAATATTCTCAATTAATGTTTAGGTAAAGTGTATGTATGGTAAAAAAATCTTTTAATTTTTTAAAAACTACTAAAATTTTTTAGTAAACATAAAATAAAAGTTTATAACTTGTGCTTTTAAAAAAACTATTAAGCTCCTAATTTTTTAAAAAATAATTAAAATAACATAATTTTAAAAAAATTATAGAGTCTGATTAATTATTTTATTATGCTTTTTATCCTTATATTTTTTTAAAAAAAGACAACTTTAACCTTTAGCATAATTATAATATTTATGTAGTCATTTAACATAATTCAAACTTACTTTGTGACACAATTTTATTTCAATGAAAACTATAAATTACCTGAAAAACTATAACACATTCTTGTTTTGCCAAATAGGGCAAAACCAATTGACAACAGGTCCGACCTAAAACCAACCGTAACTTATTAGCTGAATAGAAACACTACCTAACTCAAAAGATATAATAATTTTAAGGATTTTGCTTCTCTTGTACCTTAAAGGATAAAGTGCAATATTAACCATTGATGTATGTGATAAGATACATGAACGAACTAATATTGCACTTCATTGTCTTAAGTGTATTCCTTCTTCTCAAAGACACCTCTTTTTTCATGTGAAGTGTGCAAGTACTAAAATATACAACAAAATTATCGATTGACAAAACATAAAATCCAGTAATGACCCTGCAGAAGAAAACTTTGTCGTGGACATTTGGAATATTATATATATATATATATATATATATATATATAGAGAGAGAGAGAGAGAGAGAGAGAGAGAGAGAGAGGAGGGGGTGGAGAACAAGCCCAAACTCTGCAATTCGCACGCATGAGTTGGTGACTGAATTCAACAATCACCTTCACATAAAAAAAATCCAATTTACTGTAGACTTGGGAGTGTCCTAAGAATACAAGATGCCCCTTGCTACCATTACTTCTTCCCACGCTTTTTTCCTTTCTTTTTATCTCTATTACTTGTACGCCTTGACCGTGATCTCTGTTTTGCAACCTTCTTAAATGGCTTCTTGTTATTTATCGGTACACCATGTTTTTTATCAGCAACAACAGAATGAAGGGGCACTGCTGCTGCCTCCTTCCTTTCACTAGGATAACTTTCTTCTTCAGGGTTGATCTCACTTGTTACAACAGTGACTTTCAAATCATCATTTTCATACGTCTTTGTGTCTGTCAACAACAGAAAGTAAATCCAATCAACCAAATGAGCCATAAACCAAAAGCAGGAGGAAGAAAACCAGTCACATTATATACTAACATCCACCAAATAGCCTAAGATTCATAGCCAAAGAAGCATTCAGACTCGTTTTAGTTAAAACTTTTATGCTAGCTAAATTTCAGTAAGTGTGAAAAGCAGGTGAAAAATATTCTCATTCAGTATCAATTACACTCAGCTAAGGGGAAATACATTTTAATTAAGAGTTTCTTCAATAAGTTCTTATGAGTGTTATCACATGAGCTTGTGCCATAAATTTAATCATCGAACATAGAAATCAGTTAAAAGTAAAAACTTTATTTTGACAAGCTATTTCAACTTTCCAAAAGTTTATTGAAACAAGTTGAAAATTTTAAAATTCTCATGTCATAAGATACTTTCATAATAGTAATTAATCCCAAATCGTGGTATAATGCTGTTGACTCTGAAACCGGGATTGTGATCACAGCCAAGATTCTATCCTATAGCAGGATGGTTAATAAAATTTAAACCTCCCACACACACACTCACATGCTGAAGTGGTAAAGAAACAAGTAATGCAACTAAATTCAACTTAGGGGAATATTGTAATTCAAACAGCTGAAGGCTTGAGCAAACGTACCAGCAATAGATTCAACTTGATCAGTAGCATCTTCTTGGCACTCGTCAATTTCATCATGTTCCTCCTGTGGCACGCCTCCACTAACAACGAATTCTCTTTCCAGCTTCCTCTGCAAAATAAATCCAATAGAATAGATAACAAACCGAACATATAATAGAAGCACCCTCCATTCCAACACTAACAGAAACAAACAAATTAGTCCTCGTTGCTGAGAGACATCAATAAATGAATTTGAATAAAAGCTAAAATCCAGCAAGTGGTAACAAATTCTAACTAAATGAAACCAAGTCCAAAGTGCAAATTAACTTGAAGTTCCTAAATCCCAAACATTAAAATGTAATTTTGGCAAACCCATATGGAGAGTGAAGGGAAAGAGTACCTTTTTGCGGTCTTCGTTGCGCTTACGGCGTAGTGCCTCTTCTTGTTGCTTCTGGGCTTCCTTTCTTCTCTTCTTCTTGCGCTTGTGAAAGCCGGTGACATAGTCCTTGAGATCTTTCTCGTTGAAAGAGATGCCCAAAGCTTTGTTCCTTAAAGCTCTCTTCTTCAGCTGCCCACCTTTGCGTTGCACTTGTCCCTCCACCGTTTCCTCTTCCATGTCGATTCCGCCGCAATCAACCACAACCTAGTCCTATGCAAAACCAACACAACACTACACTACACATTCAAGTTAAACCCTATTATTATTTTTAATAATAATAATAATAATAGAATATATTTTTCACTCACAAATATAGTTTATTTTTCATTCTCGAATTCAAGTTAAAATAGGATATATCAAACTTAATAAATATAATTAATTTAGTTTTATTATTATAAAACCATTATTTTAAATCCAAGTATTATGTGCTATCCATGATGCATCTAAACATGTAAAAAAAACATCTAAATACATGCGTTAGGTTCCCAACAAAAAATCACACATGTCTTATTTCTTATTTTAAATACACTATTTTCTATAGAATAATAAATATAAGTTACACCTCATAATCATCTAACCTTAATGAATAACTACGTCTCTTAATGATATTTTGTCTTTACCGTAAATGTCAATTTCATTGTTGACTACAGTAAAAAAAATTGTCATTATTGATTAATTTTACACATTTTATTATTGTTTTTAATATTTAAAAAAAAGAGAAATGTTAAATACATATCTAGCTCTATTGATTAACAGATTGCGTAAGTAGTTATAAATTTTCTGATATTAAAAGTACATATTAATTTATCTACCCAAAAAAAAAAACCCGTCTCTATTATCATCATGTAACAAAAAAAATACATTTGTAGCATCACTTTTAACTTTCATATAAAATATTTATCTCGTCTTTTATAGCCACAAAATTAAATTAAACGTTCAAAATTAATTCTTAAATATTCTAAATGTTTTTTATGAGCCTAAATATGATTTATAGAGATGGACTTTAATGTAATACATATTAATTTTTAAAAAAGGAAGTTAATATTTTTCTTTTGGCAACAAATTAATATTTTAAAATAATAGATGATTACATTATAAAAGTTAAAAAATCTAGTTGAAAAGTGAAAAAATAATTAAAAATTGAAAGTTGATAAATTAATTTATTATATTAAAGTGTTCTGTAAAATTAAATGTTAGATGTTATAGTAGTTAATAAATATAAAAAAGACATAAAAGTAATATTTTTAAAATTAATTGAACCATTAAAGATACCGGTTTAAGGGAACTGTGCTCAAACCATGATTAAACAAGTAATGAAAAAAATTAACTTGGTACCAATGCATAAAAAATGCACACTTAATTATTTAGACACGTATTTTTTTAATTTACATGTATAGTTATTTTTAAAAATATTTTAATTTTTCTCAAATTATTTATATCTTACAAATTATATATTTTTATCTCAATTCATATAATTTTTATAGTTTATAACTCTATAATATAAAAGAAATAAATTTGGATATATTATAATAAATTTATTTATTAGTACCAAAAAGGACTTTGTTTACTCTACATAAAGAGAAAATATATTTTAAAATTTTATCCGTTAGTTGTAGTGTGAAGACAAAGAAATTAATAAACTAATTGGTTTCGTATACAACAAAGCAAGCAGACTTTGTTTACTCAGAACACAAGTCATTAGTGTCACGCTAACACATAACTCACGTCATTAGCATTGTTATTTGTCCCCTCAAACCGGGTTTTTTGGGTATAGCGGTTCATAATCAAACCGGTTGACTGGTTCTCCCGCGAAATGGACGGACCCGCTGACCAGCACGCCGCCATAATCTCCGACAGGGTAACAGTCAACGGCACGGTGACGAAGCTATCTCTGCTCGCCGACGGGAGGCTATGGTGGTCGGAGGAAGGTCAAAGAAGTTTGACCGTCGAAAAGGATGTTCTCGGGTTCACCGGCGACGGCGCCAACATCATTCTCAAAACCATCGTGGAGACCGGAGACGGATGCTTTGGTGGTGGAAGCAGAGGAAAACAGAGAGTGATCCGAAAAGACGTTGTGTTTCGGCCCTCGTCGGAGGAAGCTCACAAGCTCTGGTGCCAGAAGCTGCGAGAATTCATCGATTCTCTCGGTGACTAATCTCAATATTTTTTATGGCTTGTTTGGTATTAGTTTTCTTCTTGTGTGTGACACACGTTCTGATTTTGAATGGAACAGGACGACCCAAGAGGCTTTTTGTTTTCGTTAATCCGTTTGGGGGAAGGAAAACTGCTACCAATATTTTTCGCGATCAAGTCAAACCTCTTTTTGAAGATGCACAAGTTCAATTTACACTCCAAGGTTTTCATTTTTTTTCATTCATTCGTTTTGTTATTTGTTATTAACGATAAGGATTTTCTGGTGTACTTCAGGAGAAATTATCGTAGTCCTAATCTATTTTCATGTGACATGTCACGATATTTTTTTCTAACTTCTCTCTTTGAATTGATTTAAATTTAAATTCTGTAACCTGTCACACGAATTGATAGAACTATAATTGATGTCAGCATATTTTGAATTATAATATAGATTAAATATGTCTTGTGTGATTCTGAAATAATGAATATTTTTTAAAAATTTGTTTATGATGTACCTTACGACATATAAAGCAAAGATGTCGACCTATTATGAATTTATGATTATGATGGTGATGATGATGCAGAAACCAAGCATCAGCTCCATGCAATGCAAGTTGTTCAGTCACTTGATTTTTCTAAATACGATGGGATTGTTTGTGTTAGTGGAGATGGGATTTTGGTTGAGGTGAGTTAGTTCATTCATGGTTGACATTATTTTTCATGGTTACAATCATACAATACAGTTAAACCAATAATTATTTTGAGGTTGTTTTTGTTAATTAACATCATTGTCTCTGATTCTCTTGCCTAATCTTAGTTGTGTCACACATTTTAGTAGGTTGTAAATGGACTGCTTCAGAGGGATGACTGGGACACAGCAATAAAGATGCCCCTTGGCGTAGTTCCTGCAGGTTTTATTCTTTCCTTCCCCCCCTTGTATTCATATAAATTTAGTTATGTTAATTTTTTAAATTTTAATTATATCTTCTGTGACGTTCATATAAAATGAATTATTCTATTTTAAGGTACGGGAAATGGCATGGCAAAGTCTCTTCTAGATTCAGTTGGGGATCCTTGTACAGTAGCTGATGCTGTTCTTGCCATCATACGAGGTTTCAAATCATTGTCATTTAAACTTGTCACATTTGAGACCAAATATTTTTCTTCTTTTAGTGTGCTTATAAGTGATAACTTTGTATTAAATGCTGCCAGGCCATAAGCGATCACTTGATGTGGCCACCATCAAACAAGAGGAAACCAGATACTTCAGTGTGTTGACCCTTGCATGGGGTATTTATAAATTATACTTTCACCATATATTTGACTTGATTTTCTATTAGTTGTGCCAGCATCTGATTCTGGCCATGATTATATTTTCTGTAACATGTTTATGATATCTGTGAAAATTTAAATTTTATTTCAGGCATTGTCGCTGATATTGACATCGAGTCTGAAAAGTACAGGTGGATGGGAAGTCCTCGAATAGATTTTTATGTTAGTATGCCATGTTATAATTACCATGCATGTTTGTTTTTGAAGCTTTTGTTTAGTTGATGTGTCATTTTATATGGATTAGTGGTACAGTATCTCTAATACTTTGGTTTATGGCAAGAATACGAAAGAACAATTAAACATCATATTAAGTCATCTACACAATTTACAATTTAAAGCTGTTGCTTGTTTGTGGTCGTGTAGATTGCTTTAAGCCAAAGCATTGAATATTTGATTTCTTGCTCTAGAATCAAACATAGCTAGTACTAGTGACCCACACTTTGATACCAATTTAGTTTAGAGTAAATCTTTAAATTGGTCTTTTAGATTGTATGTAATTGGACAATTTAGTCCCCTGGTATTTTAAAATTCCTTCATTAGTTCATATCTGATATCTCTAACTTAATGAAATGATGTTCATTTTATAGTTTTTTTTGTACTAAAAAGAAGTGAAGTGACTTTGTTTTACAAAGTCAAGAACTAACGAAAAGCTTTTAAAGTTTGAAGATCAAATTGATAGAAATATAATCTCAAAGACCAATTTAAGAGGTTACTCTAGTTTTCATTGTTATACTTTTATTGAAATTACTTTGACCTACAAAATTTGAAATTATTTGTTATTTATATTCTATACATTACCTACTATTGTAGGCTCTCACTCGAATCATCCATTTAAGACATTACATTGGGAGTCTTTATTTTGTGCCTGCACCTGGGTTTGAAGCTTATGGGGAGCCCACTAGTTATCCTGGAAGTTCCGCTAGCAAAGGCAGCAATAGTGATCCAATTGATGTTGAACCTGTGAAGTTACAAAGGCTAAGTTATAAGGGACCTGAAATTTTCTTGGAGAATCTGAGTTGGAGAGGTCTAAGTGGACCATTTATTTCTGTCTGGCTACACAATGTGCCTTGGGCTGCTGAAAACACCAAGGCGGCACCAGATGCAGAGGTTGGTTTTATGTGAAAGAATTCATGTTCATCCTTTTCCTTTACTTTCTCCTGCACTATTAATAATTCTTCTCACTGAAAATTGGTCGTATAAAATTATAGTTCCAAAATTTGAAAATATATTTAATTTCTTGTTTTTATAAAATGTATTATGAAATTTTCAATTATTCCCTTTATATAATTTATTTTACATTTTAATTACTTATTTTATTTTTTCTCTCCATAATAATTATCTTATGAATAAAATTGAAAGAAAACATTAGTCATACCTTAAAATTACAAAATGACCATTACTTTGAAACAAATAAATGTGTGGGGGTTCAATCCCTATTGGTGGGAATAAAGTGACATTTCGTGGTCATCCGATAACCACTTCATGCAAGCTCAACTTAAGGAAGAGATTAGTATCAGTATCCTATAATATCATCCCCTAATCTTCCTACTTACTAATTAAGAAAAAATGGTATCATTCCTTGAAATAATTCAATATTCTCCTATTATGTCCGCTAATTCTCCTACTTACCAATTCAAAAAAGAATGGAATTTTTTTTTCCAAAATAATGTATTATTTATTTATTACTTTATAAAGTGATAGGAAGACTTGTAGGAGGATATTCATTTACTTGATGTTAATGATTATTATTGTTTGAAATGAACACGGTGGAGAATTAAATTGATAAGGAAACTCAAACTGATGTCAAGTGGACTCCACGCCACAAATTTTCTACCTTATTGTGGGACACCATTACTTAATACTTGTAATTGATGGTTTTTGTTTTAGCTCTGAGCTTGACAATTCCTTTGCTATTTGATTTTGGAAAATGCAGTTCTCGGATGGTTATCTGGACTTGATCCTTGTGAAGAATTGCCCAAAACTATCGTTGCTATCATTGATGTCGGAATTGAATAATGGAGGTCATGTAAAATCGCCTTATGTCATGTACCTAAAGGTGTGGTCACTAATATGTTTCAGTGCAATAGTTTTCCTAACTATATGCTCCTACTCTTATCTATTTGCATAACGTAATTATTATTCTTTGCTTCTTGCATCAAATTATAGGTGAAGGCTTTCATCTTGGAACCTGGCCCGCGTGTGGGGCACCAAAAGAAGGAAGGGATCATAGATGTAGACGGTGAGGTTCTGGCAAGGGGGAAAGGGTCATACCAGTGTGAGAAGAAGGCTTTGATGGCCTATGATAAACTTCAAATAACAGTGGATCAAGGTTTAGCCACTATTTTCACCCCTATATAAAAGTCTTTTACTTCTATACACACAAAGAAAAAGAAAATAAAGAAAGGAAAAACTCTTGGTTTAAGTATTTTCCTCGGTCCATTCCATTTCATCATTCATGTCTCTTACCTGCAATTGCACACATGTAGATATAAGCTGAACATTCCACATTTTATACTGTACAGAAGGGACACAAAGGAATCACAACTGTTTGTAACAAGTTTGTATTACACCAACAGATTGGTGTACATGAAAAACACAATTTTTTTCTCCCCGTGTTCTTCTGGATTGAACTCCTAGTCTGTTTCAAATTTCAGCATTTCTTGAGTGTAGCAGTATATTATAGACAAACAGTGTTGCCTAATAAATGCATTTTTAAGTGAGTTATTATAGTAGAAGCTAGGCAAAAAAAAAAAGAATCTTTATTTTTCCATATCTCATTTATTATGCTCACTGCACAGTTTTTTCTTTCTTTCTCTCTTTTTTCAGTCTTTTTTTTGTTTGCATTACCTTCTTTATAATAGCTATAACTTTCTCTTCATTGCTATTCTTCTTCATCACATATATGCTATCTGTCTGCAGTTCTCATTTTAACCCTGGAATATATATCTCTTCATTTTCATCACCTGTTTTCTTTGTAATTTTTTTTATAAACCAAGTGATGCTTGCCTAAGACATCAACCGGCTGAGGTTTTTATTTGGAATAAGGTTTATTGTTTTTTAATTTCTTGGTTCACCAAAATGAAGGTGATGGCTAACCATAGTATCACACTTCTGACAGAATCAGTGTTTTGAATTGCGGTTGTCATCACAATTGCAATGATATCAAAAAATTTAATATTATGATCACAACCGCAATTGCAGTGGGTGCAGTTGTGAAAAGCCTAAAAAATCTTGTAGTGCAGGAAGAGTATTTAGTGAGGTTACAAGTTTGTCCAAGAAGTAATTTGCCATGCTTATATAATGTTAACTTCTACTATATTAATTATCCAATTTTACAAATAAGAATCTTCTGCAGCCACCGTTGGTTAAAAATAGAATGTAGAAAAAGGGAAAAAAAATAGAATGAATGAAAAATGGAAAGCAATCCATTAGGTTTGATTCTAGCTAAAATTATTTGTTAGGTAACAGGATCATCTAATTGACTCGAGATGGTATGCGAAGGGAACTTGTATAATTAACACTCCTAAAAATAAAACAGCACAAGTCTTGAGCGGACAAAAACAAGAGGACCAAGTCATAACCAACTTAAGAGCACATTCAAAAACGGCAATACCATTTGTTAATTATATACATTTAAATCAATGTTTGATTAGCATCATGCTAATTTGGCTGGTCCTTCTTTCATAGTTATAATAACGAAAAAAGGACCATAATTTCCCATCAGAACCTCTCCTTGGTGACAAATTTGTTTTTCTTTCTGCCACCTTCCTCCTTTTCACTCAGTTCACCATAATCCAGAGGAGGATGAAGGCATTACCACCTCAAAATTTGTCACAAAATGGAACATTTACATGTACATATTCATATACCAATGTGTTGGATAATAATTAATTAGTAGTGCAGAAAGAGACCAATTGTTAGACATCGTGCATTAAATCAGAAAAAAATGAACGACCTATTCTCAAACTCCTTCAAGAAATACACGGACCTGAAGGAGCAGGTATACCTGGACGACGTGGAGACAGGAAAGGAAAGCGTGAACCTGGACAAATTCTTCGAAGATGTTGAGGACGTGAAAGAAGAGATGAGAACGGTGGAGAAGCTCTACAGAAAACTGCAAGAGGCAAACGAGGAGAGCAAAATCGTGCACAACGCGAAAACCATGAAAGAACTTCGATCAAGAATGGACAGGGACGTGGAGCAAGTCCTGAAGAAAGTGAAAGTGATCAAAGGAAAGCTGGAAGGCTTGGAACGTTCCAACGCCACGAACAGAAACCTGCCCGGGTGCGGTCCGGGTTCATCAGCGGACAGAACAAGAACGTCGGTGGTTAGCGGGTTGGGAAAGAAGTTAAAGGACATGATGGACGATTTCCAAGGTTTGAGGGCGAGGATGCAGATGGAGTACAAGGAAACGGTTGAGCGGAGGTATTTTACGATAACAGGAGAGAAACCAGACGAGGACACAATAGATAACTTGATATCGAGTGGAGAGAGTGAGAGTTTTCTGCAGAGGGCGATTCAGGAGCAGGGGAGGGGTCAGATAATGGACACGATTTCGGAGATTCAAGAGAGGCATGATTCTGTTAAGGAGATAGAGAAGAACTTGATTGAGCTGCATCAGGTGTTTCTGGACATGGCGGCTTTGGTGGAGTCTCAAGGGCAACAACTTAACAACATAGAGAGTCACGTTGCTTATGCTAGTTCCTTTGTTAGGAGAGGCACTGAGCAACTTCATGAGGCTAAAGAGCAACAAAAGGAATCCAGGAAGTGGACATGCTATGCCATAATTCTTGGCATTGTTCTTGTTATTGTCCTTTTGTTTCCTCTCTTCACTTCGCTTTTGCCTTATTTGTTAAGGTGACCCTTACACGAAAGAGAGATGTGATAATGTTGTAATTAATGTAAATAGCACTTAGGTGGTGTTTGATACGAGAGATCTTCTTAAGTGAGATTCCTGGGAATGTGTTTCCCGGGAATACGTTTCCTGGGTAACTTATTTCTCATGTTTAGTATTAAAAAAACTTACTCGGAATCTTTTTAGTTTCTCTCGTTCTCATGTTTGGTATTAAAAAAACTTATCCGGGAATCTTTTTGTTTTATGAGGATTTGAGAAGAAAATGAGGGCATTTTTGTCCTAAATATTTTTATTTCTAGGAATGTATAGGATACCCACCTGTTGAAATGAGAAAGTGAAGTTTTTAATTCCTTCATGATTAAGTTTCGTGGGAATCTCACATTCCTGGGAATACTTTTTTTATCTTATACCAAACATAAGTAAGGAAATATTTTAAATAACATTCCTAGGAAAGTTCAAAGATCCCCCGTACCAAACACCACCTTAAAATAACCACTAACAAGTCATTCTAATTATTAGTAATTACAATGTTTTATTTCTTATAAAAGTTTATATTATTAATTTGATAATTTTAAATTATTTTTACATATAATAAAAAAATTATACTTTTAAAATTATTCTTAATTTTTAAATTATCATTGTTATTACTCTTTCCAATTCTCATAAATTTTAGTAGCTTTAAATTATCATTGATTATTTGAGTGATGAAACTATGTAAAGATTTACTAAATATAAATATAATTCTACCAAAGAGAATAATAATAATGTAGTTCTTTGATTAATAATATGTTTTTAATTAATGAAGTAGATAAAAAAGTACTATTAAATTTGACAACAAAGGAAAATAATATCACAATAGTCAACTCATGATGTTGTTAGGAATGTCTCCAAATATGAGATATTTTATTAAAATATCAATGATAGTGAACTTGGCTATAAGATTTTTAAAGGAAAACATAATAAATTTGACATGATTATTCAACAAATAAGGAACATTACAACTGGAAGTCATTTGTTATTGTGAAATAATACAAAAATATAATATAGATAACTATTCAATCTTCTATTTCTTTTACAAATATGTCAACATACATTATTTTTTATAATGTTACTTCTATTTCTTTTAATCAAACACTATTACATATTACTACTGTAACATCCCTAACAATTTAGGAAAATTATGTGTAGTAGAAAATATTATTATTTGTTTTTGAAATTATTTGGTATTTTTATGAAGTACTGGACAATTATGAGTAATTAAATATTGTGAATATAAATAAAATCATTTGGTTGGTTGATAATAAAGTGAAGACCGATTGAGGGAAGAGAAGAGTTTGAGGGGGGGGGGGGGGAAACGCTTGAGCGAATGGGTGAAGGAAAGTGGGATGGTAACCGGTTGGGAAGGTTACCGGTTACCCCTGGACTTTAAAAGGCTTCTTTCTCTCTCTCTCTCTCTCTCTCTCTCTCTCTCTCTCTCTCTCTCTCTCTCTCTCTCACACACACACACACACACACACATTTATCACTCACACACGCGAGCTACTGCTTTTCTCCCTTCTTCTTCGTTTACTTCTGTTCCTGTTCATCTTCTTCCTCCTCCATCGCTGAGTTGCATGCTCTAGGAGAGGACTCTGTTTGCATCAAAACCGAGTAACAAGCTCATTTCTGTGATCGTGGCCTCAAGGTGAGTCCACTGATCCGTTGCAATTGTGTTTCCCTGCCCCTTTCGTTTCTTTGGTGACTGAGTGGCCATGCATGGTCGTGTGTGGGTCTGTTCTCCACTCCTCTGGTGAGTGTGAGCTCGAAGGTGGTCCATAGAGTTAAGGATGGTGCAAAGCTAACGGGTTTTGCATTCCGACCCGTAGGTAGCAGTGAAGGAGCTGGTGCTGCATTCGGAAGAGAGACTGTGAACCCAGTGCTAAGAGGGCGTAACCGACACCAGGAGCAGATTATAGAAGCTTGGAACCGAGGTAAGTGGGGTGTTCGGGTTATGATTAATTAGAATAGGACATGTTCCGCGTCCAAGTCGTTGAGCTGTGTGAACATGGTGAGAAAATGTTATTGAATGAAAGTTGTGTGTGTGTTTATGCATGTGTGAGTATGGACACCGATCGGTTGAGGATCGGGTGTGTGTGTGGCTTATGATAATGATGATTTTGAATGGTTGATGTTGTGACAATCGGTGTAGTGGCAGTGTGAAGCTGGGCTTGACAAGCAGGTCGCCCGAGTGATGAGTATGTGTTGATAATGGCCAATCGTGATATGATGAGAAATGTGAATTGTATATGTATGATAAGTAATTGCTATGTGTGGCATGAGATTGATAATGTTTGTTATATTGAGTTACATATTGTGTATGAGATACTCCGTATACTGTTGAGGGTGGGGAGTGGTCGCTGGTGCGTTGCACGAGCAAGGAGCGGCTCCTGACAGGCTTCCAGTAAACGGATTGTATGATTATGATACGTGATTATATGGTGTGGGACGGCCGACGGTATATATATAGCCCCTCATTTCCGGCTCCTGTGGTTTTTGTGCCCAGTTGAGCCACCCAGTGGTCAAGTAGGACCCAATGGTCGAGGTGGAGAGTCAAGCAGGACTCGGTGAACCAAGCAGGGTTCACGGGGTGTCAAGTAGGACCCCTAGCTGAAGGCCGATCCTTTAGTATCCGGATACTAGGCGTCAAATTTTATCTGAGAGTCAGTTGTGATAATTGATGAATTATTAGTTGTGATGTGTAGATTTGCCGAGTGAAATTTGTTATATTTGCCGAGTGAAATTTGTTATATTTGCTGAGTGAAATTTGTTATATTGGCCGAGTGTGGATTATTATGTTTGCCGAGTATGATGTGTTGTATCTGCCGAGTGTGAAATGCTTTACTCGCCGAGTGCGAAATGTTGTAACTGTCGGGTGTGAATTAATTACTGAGTATGATGTATTATAATTGTCGAGTGTGATTTGCAAAGTGATGAAAATGCAATCGGATGGGACTTATATATATATATATATATATATATATATATAATTTGTTAATTTCCGTTCTAGATTAATTATGATGCCAAATACTCACCCTTGCCATTGTTTTCAATTTAGTAACCAGTGACAGGGAGGAGGTCGGATCCCTGGAGGCGCGCCAAGCGGAGAACCGATGCCAAGGCCCGAGTGATTTTTGAATGAATTGTGTATTATATATGTATAATGAGTTTTCCGAGTGTGTGATGCTACACGTTGTGTGTTGAACTAAGTTTGAATCGGTATGCTAATTAATCGGATGCAAATTTATGTTATTATATGATTGGTATTAATTTCCACGTGTTTTGTAACATCCCAGATTTTTGAGAAAATAAATTTATTGGGTGATGATAATTAATTATTCATGGTCAAATAATTGTGGGAGATGTTGTTAGACATTAGAGGTGAATTATCGGTAAATTAAGATTTACCAAAAACGGATGAATTAACAGATGATGTGGGACCCATTTAATCGAATTGAGTGTTTAATGGGTCTAGAATGTTTGGAATATTATTGTGGATAAGATGGTGTAGTTAGAATAATTTTTAGTGTTAAGGAACTAATTAATTGGACTCGACGTATGATATGAAACAGGGAAAATACGAGGGGATTGGAATTAAAATAAATTGCAAAATCCACTTCTCCTCTTCATTTCACCGTGGCTTCTCCCTCTCCTTTTCTAATCTCTATTGACCAATGGACAAAGGGAATTGTGGACAAAATGGCAAACACAAAAGTCAGGACATTAACCATTGTGCAAGAACCTAGATTTTTATACTTTCTCTCTCCCTTCTCCTTCATATTTTCGGCAGCTCCTCCCTCTCACCTTCTCCTTCACTTTTTCTACCTCCTCCTCCCTCTATAATGGGCAAACCGAAACCCACTTCTCTCTACCCCTATTCTTGCCAAAAATATGAGCTTGAGCTTGGATATATGAGGCATCTATGGAGCATGGGAGCATGCATTGGTCTTCTCCCCTTCTTCTTCACCCTCATTTTCGTTTTGGTGGAGTTTGGATTTAAGGTAAAGATTTCTTACCTCCATATCATTCTATTATGGTTTTGTGATATTGGGTTGAAGATGATAATGTAGAAGCCTTGCATGTGGATGGGTGTTGATTATGTTGGTTAACCTAGAGTGAAACTTTAAGCATGAATATTGGAGGTGTGAAATTGAACATGGTTTGATGTTGTGGGATGAAGAGAAAGTTATAGTGACCATAAAGATTTTAGGAGATTGATTGAGAATATTGTTAAATGATTTTAGATGGGAAACCCTAAGTGCTAATAAATTGGGGGTTTTGACCCACTTGATGACCTTGATGATTTTTGGTACCTTAGGATGATTTTATACATGGAAATGGATTTTTGTAAGATATGAGTTGAATGTTGATGTTGATAAAATGGGGAACTAAGTCATGAGTTACAAATAATGATATATGCATGTATATAGGTATGTTGATTTGAGGGAATTAGTCTTAAGTGTTGATGTTTATGATGCTGATAATGGTTGTGAACCATTAATATTAGACTAAGAGAATGGATGTTTAAATTGATGAAGCCTTGGGTCTTGTTATAGGCCATGGTGTTGTTGATGTTGGGTTGTTTAGCCCTTTGAAATCTAGGAATCTTAGCTTTGGGGAAAGGAATTCCCGAAGCCTAATACAAGCATATGAATTTGGAGTACTAGACAAGTCTAGGACTTGATCATGGGTTAGGAGATGATGTCCAAGATGATGCTTTGTGATAGTATAATAATGGCAATTTCATGTATATTGTGATAGGATTGCATCCCTGACGATGATGCGGAGCGATTGAGGCATTTGGAGCATTGGAATTATGGATCTTCTCTCGAGGTAGGAGAGGAGTTTGCATTTCAAGTGCATGAGTGATTAATTGATAATTATGTTATGTGTGCACTCATGCAATGCCTTGCCAAGAACTAATTGTATGTTTGAATTGTTGTAGTAGTGAATGATGGCTTGGCTTATGGGATTGTTGTGAAAATTATATGAATATATGATGTTGATGATAAATACTTGATATCTCTTTGAATTAACATGAATCAAATGTTTGGTAACATTCAATGAATAGATGAGTTGAATAAAGTGTTGAAGATTGTATTGTAATAAAGAGAAATGAGGATGAGAGGTGGTTATATAACTCTTTTTCATAGTTAATGAATTGATATTTGAAATTGAGATGTACGAATGGTTGAACCAGGTTCTAAGTGCATAAATGGATGAGTAAGAAAGATTAATCTAGGCCAAACTTATATATAAAGGTTTTGATGTGAGAAGAAGAGTGAAAGACTGAGTTTCTAAGCGTGTACT
The DNA here is from genome assembly GCA_037962975.1 of Clitoria ternatea. Lineage (NCBI taxonomy): Eukaryota > Viridiplantae > Streptophyta > Magnoliopsida > Fabales > Fabaceae > Clitoria > Clitoria ternatea. The sequence continues at coordinate 295,028,151 of CM075669.1, forward strand.
GGTAATCTCGCTCAGGCGAGATGGGATCTCGCTCAAGCGAGAGTCCCCTGTACCAGAGGATTGGTCTCGGGTTCAATCTCGCTCAGGCGAGATGGGGTCTCGCGTAGGCGAGACGCGTTTCACAGAGAAGAATAAGATACTGGATGAATCTCGCTCAAGCGGGCGTAGCCACGCTTGAGCGAGCGAAGTGGAGAAATGGCACTGGAGGAATCTCGCTTAGGCGAGAAGCGTGGCATACTGGGTCTCGCTCAAGCGAGCGAGTATGAGATGGGATACTGGAAGATTTCCGCTTGAGCGAGGGTGACTCGCTCAAGCGAGATGGTGAACTAATACTCCAAGGCTTCTTCGCTCAAGGAGGATTTTTGGGTGCTCAAGCGACCCACTTCAGTCTCGCTCAGGCGAGTGTGTGGCTCGCTCAAGCGAGCGAGCGTGAAAACGTTACTGGTAGTATTTCGCTCACGCGAGAGGACTCGCCCAAGCAAGTGATGTTGATCTCGCTCAAGCGGTGGTGAATCTCGCTTGAGCGAGTTGCCCTGAAATGAAATTTATTTTATTTTCCTTGTGCTGGGCTTATGTTGGACCCCTTTTCTTTATAAGATGAGATGATTATGGGGATGTATGAAGGACAATATAATGATGATATAATATAGTGGTGTTTGGGATTGATTAGTACATGGGGACTAATTAATTGTGATATAATTTCCACTAAGAAAGGTGTAATGAAAGGATGATATTGAGAACCCAATGATAGAATTATGAGATATATCCTTAGGATGGATTTGAAATGTATGAAGGGATAAACAAATGACATTGTATGAATTATAAATGGATGAATTAGAGGGAATACGATATTAAATAATGTTAGATGATGATGTTGAACATTCTCTTGCACAAAGAGGTGTAAATTTATGTTGATGAATTGTCGTGTACCATTGTGTGTGATACAAGCATGGTCTTGTATGTGTGGTATGAAATATGAAATTGATAATGTTGTGAATGCCACACAATTTTGTATATATATACATATATGAGTATACTTGAGCAATGGTAATGAATAATGAGATGATAATCCACTAAATGAAGTGTGATAATATTGATGAATAATATGTGATGTTGAAATGCCATAGTGGCTGTTTGCAAGTATTGACTTGCGTGTGTGATGTGAAATATATGTGAAAATATGTTAAAATGGAAATGCCACATTAAAGACTTGAAAATAGTAATGATGAAACCAACAATGTTGAATCCACTAAGGTGTATGGTGGTGTTGGTGATTGTGATGATGATGATGATGATGTTTGATGAGTGGCATTTAGGATGCATAGAGTGAGAATGCATTTGATTTGCATTGCATTGCATCCATGGCATATCATTGCTGTCTATGTGGAATATTAGGGGGTTCCACTAGGCAGGCCCAGTGGGAGGGCGGCTCAGTGCACGAGCGTATTGTGATTTTCCCCTGTGACTCGGTGTATGCGTCACAAAGCTGTCTATAGTTTGGTGACGAGGCACCCTATGTGGCAGGCCTAGTGGGCTGGCGGCTCTATGGTGAGTGAGTTTACCTCGGTGTTCGACGGGACACAGCTCTCTCGATGTGTGTTCGGGAGGGGCCCGTAGCACTTGTGGTAGTTGAGGCCACGATGTTGATCCGCAAGTCACAGGGTGACTAGTGCTACAGATTGGCGATAGCGGTTTGGTACCAGTAAAATAATGATGATGTAAGCATGCTTAAATAGAGATATATGTGTACATAATTTTTTTCTACTGCAGTAGGGGCATAGTAGCACACCTATGCTCGTCCCACAATTGAATTAATGTTATATTCCCACAGTCGGATCCGCATTTGTTAACTATTCCATTGTGCATATGCATTAGCCATAAGAGCATTCGCATATAGCATGGAAATATGCCAGAACATGATGATGATTGATGATGAATGAGATGATGGGATTGGTAGTGATGAGATGAGAAGTTAATATAATGAAAGACCACATAAAAGTAATGAATAATATGAATATATGAAATGATGTTGAATATGACGATATGTATGATATGGCCCAATGTAATTAAGGGCGTATGTATTTATGATTGGAGATAATAATGTAAGCCCATGGTGGCTTGATGAGAGACCAGAATGGTCTATGTTGATGATGTTGGCCCATTGTGGCGATGTTATAAATGTGTATATGCTTGCTTTGCTATGAATTGATGAATAAGCATGAAATGGATATAATATATTGTTGAATTGATAATCTATGACGATCGTTTTTGTGTTTAACAAAGCATACATGATGTTGATATGCATATGCACATAATTTCAATTATATTCATATCGTCATTTGAAATGTATAACTCACTCTCCCATGTGGTCTATTTTTTTAGTATCAATGCAAGAAAACCATGGGATGAGGATGTTTATGAAGTGAAGTTTTTGGGAAGGTAAATAGTTGTTGAGGAATGTCTTGGCCGGCAGCATTGTAATTAAATGTGTTAGGTATATGATGAATTGTATGGTGTTGTTATTTATTGAGTTTGATGGACGAATTGTAAATACAAATGTACACTCGGACGATGTACTAATAGTGAAGATATATGAATTGAGGTTGGGCTGAATATGGTCTATTACGAATGTGAATATTGGAGATGCATGACGCATGACCATATAGATATGTAAATATATATATATATATATATATATATATATATATATATATATATATATTTGTATTTTAGGCTTTGCATGCTTATGTGAATATGTGAAATGATGATGATTGTATATTAGGCCTATATGCTATTGAGTGCTTTACCGAGCCTTTTCTCATATCTTCATATATGAGACTAGACGTGTGCCCGGTATACATATTTTTCTTCCGCTATAAACTCTGTTATTTTTGTATACCAGATGGGCAGACTATTTATCGATCCAGTTATAGGTTTTTAAATCTCACTCTTTGGTTTTCTGTGATTCGAGTCTTGATGCGGTCATGGTGGTGTTTGGAAATATTTTCCAACGCGAAAAATCTATTCGCATTTTTATTAATTATGTCGATCACATCGGGATTCGAGTACAGAAAATCAGGGGTGTAATATGTTTGTTGTAGCAAAGTCGATTACCAGACGAATATTTCCTGAGCGAATTTATTCTTGTTCGAGCGAGGGCCAGCTGGTTTGGTGTCTGTTCCGTTCCTGTGTATCCCTCGATCCTTTCCGAGTGAACTAGGACCGAGAGATTCTCTTCCGAGTAAGGAAAGAATAGAACATTTCCGAGTGACTTATGCCGAGAGAGCCTTTTCTGAGTAAAGTAAAGTTAGGGTATTGACCGAGTGGGGATACCCGGGGGGGGGGGAAACCTTACCGAGTGAAGGAGGTTAGATTATCCCCGAGTGAGCTGAGACTGAGTGATCTATTTCTGAGTGAAGGTTAGGAATGAGTCAAGAGTGGTGTGTCCGAGTGAACGAAAGCTAAGAGTTTTCCGAGTGATGAAAGTGTAAGCTGTAACCGAGTGGTCCTTTTCCGAGTGAAACCCCGACTCGTGAGTTTGGTTCGCCCGTGTGGCATTCGCTCAAGCGATTCGACACTCGCTTAAGCGACTCCCTCGGATTTCGCTTAGGCGCAGCAGGGTCTCGCTCAGACGAATGACCCTCCTGCCTTCGTTTTCCCCGTTGTTTCCAATCGCCTCTATTTTATTAATGTATTATTTTCTGATCGGTTATTAGTATTATATTGAGTATGCTTATTTACTTTGGATGTATTTCAGAAAAGTAAATATTAATTCATATTAAGACCGAGTTGATTTTCTTTTTACGCGAAAAATTGTTTTTGAAATTGATTAAATGATTGTATTAAATGGTAAATTGACTGGGACTGTCACAACTACTATATGATTACTATTATAAAATTATTATTATAATTATTATTATCTTATATTCATTACAATAAGATAAAACTCATCCTTATTATTTTATTTACTATTTATAAAACTTTAAATATGACTATAATCTCTAAAGATTATGTTTCATGTGTGTTATATCTCACACATGGGCTTCCAGGGTGCCGAACGTTGATTCGAGTCCATGGAAATGTCTAAGATTGCAAAAGTAGGAATATATTCAATGGGTCTCATAGCGTATGTCAATATTTTGTCCGGTATGGAGGAATAGACTTTGGTATGAATAGTTGTTCTTCAAGTTCTCACGCATTACACCGAATTAATAAAAATTCGATATTATATCCTAGAGTCAAGTGGAGATCTTAAGGTCTCGATATGATGAGTCTAACATCTACCATTATTTTGTGTTGAGGGGCGTAATACGATGTCACCTTCAAAAACACTTATCAGAGCTCAAGCGATGGTTTGGTGAATGCTTTATACGTGTAGTAAATGAAAGGTATTTATGAGATGTTGGATAAGGGTGGTCTTGGCTATAATGTGTGTTAGTACTCTTCTGTAACGAACATGGAAAGCTAACACAAGCATAGATCTCGGTGTGGGGGCTTCTTATGAAGCTCTTTATGAGATCATACGAACCACGTCTTGGTGGCGTCTGGTTATACTAGATGCGCACATGGCACGTTTTGGTATACTCTTTAAAAATCAACACAGACCAAGTTTCACCTTATAGGTGCATCTCTTGTTCCCCTTTAATTCATGCAAAATAATGAATTAATAGCCAACCGGCTTATGAATCTAATTATTGGTTAGAAACATAAGTGATACTGTCATGTACCTATAACTACTCTTATAACACTTGATTTTATTCCTTAATCTATCAATTAGTAAAAGATACCATCATAATTCTAATTGATTAGGTTAAATTAAGAAGTGGTTAATTTTCTAATTTAGGCAAGCTCAAAAAATGAAAACACCTATTACCCGTGTCCCTAAATATAAGACCCCTTTGAGGAAAAAATTATCCCTTAATATAAGACATTTTTTCAAATTTTCATGTTATTAATTATTTTTTAACCAAAATACTTTTGTTATGTATAATTTTTTCTTGGAATCAATATAACAATAAATGAGATACATCAATTAAATTGTTTATCTCTTTTGTGGAGAAAATAAGTGGAGAAAATTGAATGATGAGTCATAATCACTCTAAAGACAATTTTGGAAAGCTAAAATAAATCTCAAACAGATTTAATGATTTTAATTAACCATCTTTCTTAAGGGACAAAGATAATATTAATAATAGATAATAACTCTATCTCAGTCTCTTCAACTAAAGGGGTACAATTGTACATCTTCACAATTAAACATGTAAATATACATTTAACATATATTTTATTATATATATATTATTTAAAACGAAATATATAAACTCTTTTAGAAAAAAAATCTGAAGCATCAACATATATGTATATATGTATACATATAATGGCTACTATTAGTTACAACGTGTTGATAGCTTAGTGGCTATAGAGTGTTCTTTTTCTACTATGTGGATCTGGATTTAATTCTTATATTTATGCTCCCAAAAAAAACATTGAGAAGTTTCCTAACTTTATTTTAAAATATCAAAATTCCATATTACAACCATTTGATTTAGATTCTATTTACATGAGGAATGAATGACACTCATTAAATTCTGGTTTTGCTAACCTGAGAATAGAACGCGTTCCCTCAATGCAAATCTAAACAAAAGTTTTCATTTTTAAGTTTTGAGTTTGTATTTTTTGTTACCATTATTGTTTCTACTATAACAAACAATATTCAAATTTTAAAATTTGTACATATAAACCATCTGAACTTCTAAATTTTTTTAAATTATTTTTATATTTGGAGTCATTTTTAAACTATTTATATGAATGAGGTTGTTTTGTATGTCACATTGTTGTGTGACGACTTTAGTGTCATTAAGTCGCCCTAATGCAAAATAACGCGTATTTCTAACGGTTAAAATTGTCATAAAGTAAAGGAGTGTCAGGTAAAGTACCCTAATAGTTTCTAGCGGTTTAAACCGTAAAAACTAAATCGGCAAATATTATATATATATATATACATTTTAATTTATATTAAATATATGAATATATAATATTTTAAATATGTTTAATATATTAACATGTATACATTATTAACATATTTAATATATTATTTTTAATATATGAAAATTTCAACTACATTAAAATGTAGAATATATTGTAAAATTACATATTTAATATATTGTTAAAATGCATAAAAATTTTAATATATTTTTAATTTAAAATACTTTTAATTATTTGATATCTTAAAAGGTATAAAAATTTTAATATATTATTTTTAATATATAAAATATAAATTTTTTTAATATATTTGATATATTAAAATGTATAGTATATTAAAATGGGCCCATATATTAAAAGTGTTATATAAAATACTTTTAATATATGAAAATGTATTAAATTTTTAATATATTAAAATATTATATATTCATATATTTAATATATATGAAAATGTATAAAATATATATATTTTCAGCATCTATATTCTCACGGTTTTAACCGTCGAAAACGAATGTCATATTGCATTAAGACATACAAAACAATTTCAGGTACGTAAATAGTTTTAAAATGACACTAAATATATAAAAGAATATTCAAAAATGCATCATTCATGCTAAAAGGACCATGATTTAGATATAATACCCCGTTGTGGCTCATGTATTATATAACCGGTTACATATTAAAGAATGAATAAGTATAACTTTTATAGTATTATATAGTCAAACGAGCAAGTGTGACTTTTCTCTTCATATCTAACATTTATTTAATATATTTTAAATAAATATAATAGTACTTAGTTTTTAAAATATTCACAATATTATTATTTATAACTTACGATAACAACATTCAAAATATTTTTACATTTTAAAATAATAAATTTAAATACTTTTTAATATTTAACATAGTTATTTTAAATACTAAGTTTATGCCTTTTATAGTTTATGGTGAAGCCTGCCACTTCAATATCTGATCTGCTAAAAGTATTTTTATGCCTTAAGGGAGTTACTACAATGATTATGGTGTTCCACAAGCTATTCCAAAGGGTTATCTTTGGGAATAAAAATTACTTACATTTTCAGGTTAACACACTCTAGGTGTTTTTTCTAGAAAGCCTCAAATTTAAAATAAAAATTACTTACACTTTGAGGTTCCAAATCAAGGAATAAAGAGGAGTGATCAAAAGATATATGAGGGAGGGTTGTACATAAGGAATGGGGAAAAGTGTCAAGAGCATGATAGTTTATGAAAACTTTATCAATTCTCTCTTTTGTAACTCCCACATTACTAGGGTTACTAATCTAGGTGTAACACCAGCCTTTAATTGGATACACAATGAGATTATGATTGTTTAACATATCCCTAAACAATGTTAATCTATTAGGGAGGAATATGGCTACATTTATCACTATTGTGTAAACACTCATTGAAGTCTCCCATCATGAACCAACTAGCATTAGAAGAAACATTAAGATTTTTAACCTTGTTCTAAAATACTTTCCTCATAATTAAAATAGGGGGCATAAACAAAAGTGTAGTATACTTTAATGTTAGTAGAAACAAAAGAAACCAAGGAGTGAATTACATTAAGATTGGACTCTAGGATACTAATAGCTAAGGTAGAGTCCCATAAAAGAGCAAGCCTCCAGCCAGACATATTGAATCAACAACAAAACAGAATTTAAAGCCTAACTTCTTTATAATCTCGTCTATATGAGCATCATTAGCCTTTGTTTCCATCAAGAACATAGAAGACAACTTCAATTTTTTCTTGAGGGATTTAAGTTCCCTTATTGTCGCGGGATTGGCTATCCCACGACAATTCCAACTTAGGAGTCTTATGGATGAGTTAGGGAGTTGATAAGGTCCGCCTCCTCGGCCATTGTAGAAAATTGGTAGTCATTGGAACCATATTGATCAATTTGTAGTTTTTGAAATTCTGTGTCTGATGGTTGTAGAAGTCTCCTTTTAACTATATGGAAAATTTCCTTATTTTCTCTTTTTCTTTTTAAATTCAACACTTCTTGAATACCCCTACTTAACAAAGATTCATAGGGGGATGAGACATGGATAGTGGGTTTAGGGGGGAAATCATCTGGGTGTTCAACAAAGTAGGCTGGGGAAGAGTTAGGTAATAGTTTTGGACTGATAGATCTGAGTAAAGAGCCTTGGGCATTTGGGGGTATGGTAGGGAAAGACTTCTTGTTAAGGGTTGGAGAAATAGTGGGAATGCTGGTTGTGGATAGACAAATAAGAGGAGATAAAGGGTCCGTTGGTCAAACAAGTTTGACCAACCCTAAAAATAAATTTTATGGTCAAATGGAGTTTTGATTGTCTCGAACAATGTGAAGTATCAATATCAACCCTTAAATTTTTTTATTTCCTCAACTCAGTTTGCCCAACTAGAAACCAAACGGACCCAAAATTGGATTGTGGATATGGGCTTGGGAAATTTTTTCCAGAATTAACTGATTTTTTATGAGGGAGACACACATAGGGACTTTCTCGAGAGTTGTGGGTAGGGGTTAGGAATTGATGTTGACCTTTTGATTCTGACTAGTTGTAGAAAAGGTAGGATCAGTTAGAGCACTGAAGACTGATTGCAGATTTGAGAAACTCTCTTTTTTGCCCCTTGGTCACTTTTTCTTAGGGAGTGACCAGTAAGAATTTATTTTTTCTTGGAAAACAAAAATTTCTTTCATTTTATTGTTCCCCTTCTCAAAGATCATATCCTGCAGTTCAATGACCTTGATACCTACTTCTTCTTTTATTGTAGACATCTTTTTAGTACATATTCCCATTTTGACTGGTCATTTTGCTACTCTTTCTCGATTTCTCTTTCTGGTCTTGAGCTTACCCAACCAAGGGTGGCTATAGAGGTCAAGGATCTGGCCGAAAAGGTAAAGATATGCAGCCCATACTGGATTTTCCTTCCTCAAAGACTAATTTTTCCTTAGGAACTTTCTAGTTTTTAAAGTCTTGACCAATAATTCCACAATTAAAGCATAATCCCTAAAGTTTCTTATACCTTAGCCATATTGGGATCAAGTTGTCATCCGCCCCTGGAAAGAAGGGACCTATAAGGAGGGGAACAATTATGTTAGTCTTGACCTTGACCCTTAGAAAGCTTCTGAGCACCGTCCCTCCCACCAATGGATCTTTTATTTCCATAGGTTCCCCTATTTTCTTATTGATCTTTAAGGCATTCTCAATTGTGATGTACTCCAGAGGGACATCATGAATCTGGACCCAATAAGGAACCTTAGTGAAATCTACCTTACTCAAGGCATTGAGGTTTACATTCTTGGAGGCTTAGAAGATGATCCATGATATGCCAAGGACTTCGTTCTAGAATTTCCTTAGTCATCCTAGGTTTTCTACACTTGATCATAATTGTATTCTTTCCCATTTCAGTAACCTGAAAAAGCTCCAAATTTTTACCAAGATGCCTTTAAAGTCTTTTTGATGGAGGTGAAGCTAATTGTCTTTGTTGTGATAAGCTTACCAAACAATTTATTTTCATAAAGTTCTTTAACCTGTTGTTTGTTGGTTTCAAGCTCAACAATGACTTCATCCCACACCCCTGTTTTATTGATATGTTGTATGATCTTTTCCTTAGCTTCATCCATACTGGAACACAGAGACAGAGCAAGGGAAAGAGAAGATGAGGCACATAGGGAAGCAAAAACTAGGAGAAAAAGATCACAGACAAACATATTCAAGAAATATGCAGAAACTAAAGCTATACAAAGATTGACAAATAGAAAGATGAGAACAGAAGGACACAAGATGAAAGGAGAATGCAACCTTGAAGCACTCCTAAACTCTTAGATCAATGGAGTAGATAAACACTATTGTTAGCCACTATACCAAGCTTCCGAGAGGGAAAAAAAGCTTTTCCATGTGAAGAGATAGACAGTTTCATGAACACATTTTAAATAAACTGGTTTTTTTTGGAACCGCGTAAGAACTATATGCTAAGTTGTATGTGACTAGTTTTTTTAAAAACAATGTTGGGCTCTAATCAAAAACACATATTTCTTATGAAATCCAAAACATTTAATCATACAAAACTTCTCACCCTGACACCTAAATTTCAACAAATTAACAATTAATAGAATTTAAAATTTAATTTTTTCCTATTTCAATGTAAAGAACAATAACATAATATTGTGGTTTTTAAAAAAAAAGTGAAATATAAAAGTAAAATAGTATAAAAAATAAGGTAGGATTGTTTAAAATAAAATAATAATTTTAAATATAAATTAGTTGAAGGGTTGACATGTGAACCCACGAGCTAAAGGGGCTAGGCCTGTGAGCTTGTGTTAAATGGACCTCTTTTTTTAACTTATGACCATGAAAGAATGAGTTAATTTGGTTGGCTTGCGATCCGTAATCTTGTATACCTAGCTTTAGTTATTAGTTCGATTTTATTATTATTATTATTATTATTGAAGTCATTTAGAGCACGTTTGGTACAACAAACCTCTTTTGGCTTAAGGGAGAAAAATCATCCTATTAATAAAGTTTTGACTGTCTCGAACAGTGTGAAGGGTCAATATCAACCTTTAAATTTTTTTCATTTCCCAACTCTGTTTCCTAAACTGCGAACCAAATTCATGAAGCGACTTGATTTTAGTAGTTTCTAAATCGGTTTATCATATAACTAATGTAAAGAATACTTAAACTAGTTTAAAACCAAGAGTAATAAATATTATATTTTAAATCGGTGAATGTATTAAAGTAAAGAAGCCAAATCCGTGAGTGGCTAGAATTTCTGTCTCCTGATTATCTTGATTTTTTAAAATATACACTCAGTCTTTAACTAGGTAAAAAAAATTCATTTAACTTAGGTTTTTATTTTATTTATTATGTAATATTTAAAAGATTAAAACAAATATATCCTGTTACAATGTAGGTGACTGAATATGATTTTGCAAGGTTAAAATTTAAAATGTTCAATAGCTACTGATAATACTTACACATAATTATGACCGAAGAGAATTTGCAAGTGTGGTAATTATTCCTATTCCTATTAGATTTTCCACATGAAAGGCGTAGTTGGTATTTTGATAGAGGTGAAAGTGAATTTGCAAACGGGTCAAATTTGTCGGCTCTGACATGACAGTGATAATGGTGTGCATAAATTAGAGAAGAATCCATATCCAGCAACAAAGAAAGAGAAAGAGAATGGGAGGGGAAGACGTGAAGGTGGTGAGCTTTTGGGCGAGTCCATTTGGCCAAAGGGTTGAATGGGCCTTGAAACTGAAGGGTGTTGAGTATCAGTATATAGAAGAGGATATCTTCAACAAGAGCAATCTCCTTCTCCAGTTGAACCCGGTCCACCAGAAGGTTCCGGTTCTTCTTCATCACAACAAACCCATCGCTGAGTCATTTGTCATCATTGAATATATTGATCAAGTATGGAACCACTATCCACTCTTGCCTCAACATCCTTATCAAAGAGCACATGCACGCTTTTGGGCTAATTTTGCTGAGCAAAAGGTTCTTTTTTTTTTTAATCCCCCCTTTTCTATTGTTATATATTTAACATATGTTTTTCTGTCATAAGAGATTCCAATTCATGTTCTAAGTATTTCCAATCTGTATTTAGTCTTAAATTTAAAATTAGTTAGAGTTACAAATCCATGCAGATTTTACTCATAGGTTGTAAATTTGCTCTTAGGTTGCAATAGTATGAGTATCACATATCAAAAGTGAGCCCATAACTCATATTCCAGAGTGGCTCACATAGCTTTATAGATCCAAGTAGATTAGGCCTTCCATAATTAAAGCTTTTTTTAAAAAAACTTAATTAAATCAAAGTTACTTGTTAATTGTCTCATTAGTCTCTCTCATTTTCTGTCTTGGTAGGTAAAATATCACTTTAATTAATTAATCACTTTAAATTTTATCTAATTAACCATACCTTTTAAAAACCCAAATTGTAAGGGTCAATTATTTCTTTTTATACCCATTATTACAATAAAAAATATTTTTATATCAGGTATTGAAATAAGTAGGTGTAAAGTATTAATCTTTTATATTTTTTTTATTGATCTTTTATATTTTTTATACTATTTGTTTTAATAATTTGTGTATAAAATTTGTTTATACCGATTATTAAAACAGCCAATGTGAGATATTATGTTTTTATACATGTTATCAATTATAACAAATATATAAAAAAAATTACACTAATTATTGAAACAATCAATAAAAATTAATCAACAAGCAACTCTTATTAAAATTTTAACTAATGAATTAATTGATGTGATTAAATTATTAGCGTGATAACAAGAAAAGAGACAACTCAGGAGAAAAATGATTTTCATCCCTTTAATGCTAGACCATTATATCTTATTTATCAATGACTGAGTTGTATGTATGTGTAGCTTTTGGATTCAGCATGGCTTGCAATGTGTACGAAGGAGGATGTACAGGAAAATGCTGTGAAAGCAGGTAGAGAAGCAATGGAGAAGATAGAAGAAGAGATAAAAGGGAAGAAATTTTTTGGTGGGGAGAAAATTGGGTACCTTGACATTGCACTTGGATGGATCTCTTACTGGGTTCCTGTTTGGGAGGAAGTTGGGTCAATGCAGATAATAGACACATTCAAACATCCATCTCTCTCTGCATGGATTACCAATTTTCTTGGCCATCCTGTGATCAAGGACACCTTGCCCCCAAGAGATAAGATGCTTGCTTACTATCACAGTCGTAGAAGGGCATTATCTTCCATTTTGCAAGCCAAGTTCAAGGTTTAATTATGCCCTTTAGGCCTTTATCTTTCCTAAGGTGCATCTGATAGCTGAATAAGGATTGGCCATGTCCTTAGCCAATAAAGACCTTTAGCATCTTGTGACTGGATAAGATGCAGTCATACTTATTTTCTATTTTGGGATGGAAATCACTCTCTTGTTTATTTCTCAATCTCCCAATTATCCAATTATATTTTGTCATGGGTATATTATTAGTTAAAGAAAATTATACTATTTTTTTATTTAAAGTGGATGTCTTTTAAATGACATTACAAGATTTGATTTGAAGATAGGAAATGGAATATAATTTAGGGACTTTTTATGAGTATCTTTTATCCATTTCATTACAAACCGCCACTGGATGTAAGGGTTGAAAAAAAAAACTCAATCACAAACACTAACTTTAAGAGAAGCATGAACAAAAGAGATTGAAAAATGGGAGAAAAAGATTCACAATTTTATTGATAAATACATTTTTTATACAATCAAAAAAATAGTCTCATAACAATCCAAACAAATTACAACTCCTTAATATCTATCCAACTATTAAAAAATGACACGTCTAATTTATCTAGTATAATAGTTAAAAGTTATTTCAAATCTTATAAATTAGATACTAATTATATTTATAACATTTCACCTTATTTTATTTATTTTTAAACATAATTTTATTTAATTTATAGAAATTTATTCGCTTTTAATAATTAAGTACGGTCATACAAAAATAAAAACTTATTCATTAAATTTTAAAGTGCAAGAACCCATGAAAACCAAAAACCCCCTCATAAGACCTCCCATTTTCAGTTTAAGGAAAAAACCCATAAAAATGGAAATTGAAAACCACCATTTAACTTACCTTAGCATCACGAATTCTAAAAATGTGTTTAATTTTAGCTTTGGAGGAGAAATGGGTCTTGAATTTAAGCTCTCAAAGGTACACGTGATGGAAATGGCATTTCCCATTTTCTTTGTTCAACTCACGTGCACGTAGAAGGAGAAAATGGCTTGGAAAAGTGGTTTAAGTCACAAGGGCATTTTTGCCATTTTACCACCCTTTTTCCTTTTTTATTTTATTTAATTTCTTTTCAAAATTCATTTTCTTTTCTTGTATTTTCCTTTAACTTAATTAATTTAACTTTAAACCATAGTAATTTATATTTTACCATACTAGTTTAATTTAACCTATAATTTCTTAATTTCTACCATAAAATCAATTATTCTAATCTCATTAATTTAATAATCTCTCCAATTTATTTAATTTAATACTCGATATCATTTAATTTATTTTATGCAATTAAATTTAATAAAAGAGATATTACAATATTTCTAACCGATATGAAACTTATCTCGACATTTTAACACCAATTAATATCACAACACACCTTAATCTCTCTTGCTCATCACTTGTTTCTCTGATGAAGTGAAATATGGTCTCTATGCACTTGTTTCTCTCATGAGCAACTAAACTCATAATCAAACTTATTATTGATTTGCAGTCCATCAAAAGCTTCATATCTTCTGCTCTCAATTCCAATTCCCATAGCAGTATATCAAGCCACATTGCTTGACAAGTACACATTGTTGCGGCTACATACTCAACTTCACATGAAGATAATGTTATACCCAATTCCTTCTTTGAAAATCAAGATAATGGTGCATTTCCAAGCATAAAAATACATCAACTTATACTAATTCTTTCATCTTTGTCTCTACACCAACCACAAACATTATGTATAACCAACAATATCATCTTGAGTTGTTGCTTCCATTAGAAAACAAAATTGCATAGTAAAGTGTTCTCTTCACATATCTAACTATCTTTTTCGTTGTTTACCTATGAGGTAGTCTAGGCTCTTTCATAATCTGCTAGTTAGACTCACTACATATGCAAACAAGTTAGCTATAATAATAAGGCAAAAATACAAGTCTGATACTTTATATTTATATTTATACTTCTGATTTTGTCTTTTAAGATTTTTTTTTCAATTCAATGCTTTATATTTAAAATTTCATTAAAAAAATAAAAAGAATACAGACATACAACCATACAGAAAAAATAACAAAATTATATGTCTTTCTTTTAGTGGTAAAAGTTTAGGAGTAGTAGCAGTAGTGGTTGGAGTATTTATAAAACGTGCATATCTATAATTATGCTCAACTTCCTCACCAAAATCTTTAATTGGCTTTTGAAAAAAAAAAACTATTTGGTCTCATTTTCTTTCTCATACTTTGTTTATCATCCAAACAAAAACTTAGGGGTGGAACTTTTCGTTATTGATGTACTAGATTGATGTTAGCTTTCATGGTTGAAATAGCATCGTTTACCTATCAAAAATTAAAGTAACGTGAATAGAATAAATCTCCACTCCATTCTTGAACTTTTAAATATACTTAAATATATTTTTGGTTTATATAAAATAAAGGTGTTTTGCTTTTGATTCCAATAAAATATCTTTTTATATCCTCTTATGTTAAATTTTTGTTTTTAGTCTTTACTATGAACTTTAATTTTTTAAATGATACGTTAACTTGTTCAAATAGTTTTGATATGTCCAACTATTTATAACATGTGATTTTGATTACTCAAATATAATTTTTGTTATTAAAAGCCTTAACAATTTTATTTTCTATCAAAGTTTGTTTAACTATTAAGAACTGTATTTTAACGAGGAATATGTTAACCATTAGTTGAACATGTACCATATAAATAAGTTTATATGTAATTTAGTTACTTATATCAACAATTAACGATTTCAACTTCGTTGAGACTAAAAACAAAATATTCAATATAAGAGAGGTAAAAGAAAAAAAAATATTTTATAGGTCCAAAAACTAAAAGAAAAAACTTATTTGATAGGAATAAAGATATATTTAAACCTTTTAAATATTCTCTGATCTTACAAAATCATTATTTAAGCTGTAATTTGATAAAAAAGAAAAAACACAACTTTTAATTCTTTTTTATAATATTTTCATTGTTATCTGTAAAAATTTTAAAAAGGAAATTAAATTAAATCATGTTTTACAGAATCGATGCTTAAGGTATGGATTTTGTAAAAGGATTTATCTAATCTTTATAATTTTAGACATGATAAGAAACAAAAAAGAAAATTTTATTTGGAAACTTTATTAATGTATACTCATTTTGATTTCTAACCGATCTTTATAATTTCAATAAAAAAAATATACTTTTATTTTTTTTTCCTGTGTAATCTACACGCGTTAATGATGCTCAAAATTTGAAGGACTAGAATGAAAATTTATTATGTGTGAATTCAACCTTTCAGTTTCAGAATAAAAGGACTTGACATTCATTTTGCGTCAATGCCTAATATCATTCAAGCTTCTATTTTATACAGACATACTGAAGGTTCGGTGAATGCTTAAGACTTTGCCTGTACAAATATCACATGAAGGACATTACCACATTTCTACTTGTTGCGGCCATTTTCTTCCTGCCACAGATCTGTGACTGCAACCATCATTGTTAAGTAATACTTGTGCTTTGATTATCTACATTAATTCCCAAGCATAACATCCTAATTAACTTCCTGTCCTTAAAACGATGTACAAGATCACTCTCGTCTCTTCATTTAGATACTGCGTATTAGCCAAAATTAAAACTTATAGAAACAAAGCTTGAACTAGCACTACAAACAGTTTTTTGGCCATCAAAAAGAGGATAATTTTTGTAGTTTCTGCTTCTATATTCAGTTAAAGATGGATGAAAAACATGGTTTTGATGTTAGAACGGATTAACCAAGTATCAATCTTCATACCACAGGGAAACCAAATAATTTTGAGTTTGGTTTTCCCTTTCTGTTATGGGTATTGCTTTTCCCCACTACATTCCTTGGTTTGTTTGGGCTTTGGCCCCTTTCAATACAAAAAAGAATAATAAGTTAGGGTTAAATATCATAGGGGTAAAGTATACAGTTCACGAATTAAAAAGCATACCATACCAACTCACATTGACTTGCAACTTAACTAATTCTAGGTAACTATCGCTTTCTATTAATATCATATCATGTAATAACATTTCTCTTTTGAACATCAGAAGTTCAGAACAGGTGTACCACTTTACATTTCACTAATTTAGTAGGTCTCATGCAAAAATATTGTGGATGATGACCGTGACTTGTGGCAGAGTACCATTTCTTACACAGCCTCCAAACATCATTTGTACCTGTACATCAACTATTTCTTACACAGCCATATAATCATAAAGACCCTTTTACTAATAGAATATTGACCTCTATTATAGGAGAGAAACAAAGAAAGAGATGAGAAAAAAATTCATTGACGCTTCGATGCTTGTCAATTAAGATAATCAAAGGCCATACTGCGTAAGTCATTCAGATAATCAATACTTGCCTACAAGGTAAATCCATACTACCAAACTGCCTTCTTATATTAATTGGTTAATACGCAGGATAATGAAAATGTATCTTAAGGCTACATTATTTTTAGAGTACGAAGCTCAGGGTTTTTCAGTAATCTTGCACATCTTTGGAGTCTACTTTCTCAGAAAGATCAAGACAATAATTACGTAACTATGATTTATAGGCTCTGATGATATTCATAGGTCTGCACATTTTAAACCAACTAACGATGTCAATTATTTGAAGGATCTTTAAGACGTCTCCACATCACCGATCCGGAATGCTGTTGAAATACATCTATATCTATTTAATCTATTACTCTAAATAAAAGAAAGACAAACAAACAGCTGTAAACTCAAGTTTCTAAAAGATTTCATCCTCGCAAAGCCAAGGAGTACAGATAAACTCAAACCAAACAACAGCAAGGAAAGAAAACCACAGTTCAGCTCATCCACAATATCAAATAAAGCTTCAATAATCAGCACAAAGCCACAATTTGTAAACATCCAGGATCCAGCATTTTAAAAGTATAAGCTGTCACCAAACATAAAATTCCTTTCCAATCAACAAGATCAGTAGTAACCAAAGAAAAGAAAAATAAGGATTTTCTGATTTAATTTACAAACAATCACCCCTCAATCATGTACCAGCATTAGGCAGAGCTGCCATAAAGGAATTGTAAGAAGACTCAAGATCAAAGTGAAGCTGCCGTGCCTGTTGCTCAGTCAACTCATCAGCTGCACCCATCTTTGACAACCTTGCAATCCATTCCTTCATCTTGGTTTTCCCCTCAAAATCAGGTGGCAAAATCGTCAACTTATTGAGTGAGGCATAAAGGTCCGAGAGCAACGGGTGCACCTGATCCACAGCCACCATGTTAAGCTTCAAAGAGTCCATTGATGTAATAAAATTCTGCACACACTCCGCCACAATGGCAGCCGAGGTAGAAGCAGAGGCGGCCGCAGTAGCACGATGCTCCACGGTGGCAGGCACACCAGACACCACGAGACGGTTAATTGCTGCCGGGCATTCCATCTTATAAGTGTCTGCAAACCGCTCAATGCTCGGCACGGTGTCTTTGAGGGTGGAAGCTAAGGTTTTGAAATGGGCTATAAGCTTCTGGCACTCTAATTCATACTCCTGTGGTGCGATTATATCCCTCACGTAGGCTTTCTCAAGCCTCTCAGTGGCTTTAATAATGGCATAAAGCTCAGCAAAGTTGTCATACATTTCTCTCTCGCGCTTGTCATTCCAGAGCTTAACCTCCATATTATACTAACAGGTATGTAAAGACACTAACTATATTCGGATCAGATTATACAGTGGTTTCCCTGATGGAGGAGGATTGGAGAAGAGAACGGGACACGCGCAAAGAGAAGGGTCCTTCTTCACTGAAAAGATAAAGAACAACATGACCCATGACATACCCAGCAAGTTAACTACTCCTAAAATCACAACATCACAAGGGGGATCTAAAAGCTAAGATCATTATTTCATCACACCAACCATCAAAATGCATACAAAACAGTAACTATAGACACAACAAAAGAGATATCCTAAAAATCTAAACTTTTTCTCAGATTAACATTAAGTGATTCAAGATAGTCAAGTGAACACGGGTTATTCACTCTGGGGTTTAGTAAACGTTTTCTCTTAATATTCGAAACTAAGGCAAAACAGGGTTTAATAATGATAATAATAATAATCATAATGATAAACATTGGGAGTTCCGGGTTTGTGAAATTTTCTTCAAATTTCTGAGCTGACCAAATAACATAACAACAAGTGGGCATAAACATAGATGAAAAACAGATGAATCAGCAGAAAAACATTGAAAAATATATAAATAAATAAACCTATATGAAAAATCTGCCCCAAATCATAAGAAACCCAAAATTCCAGAATATTATTAGGTAAAAATGAAAAATAAATAGAGAAAGGGAATAACTATGAAGATATAAACATGAAATTGGAGAGAAAGAGAGTGGTTACTCACAAGAACCAAAAGATGTTAACGAATGGGGGAAGTGAAGTGCGTTTTGTTATGGTTTTTGTATAGAAGAAGGGAAGGGAGATTGCATGAGATAAATCTGGTGCGGTACGGTACACGGGAGAAAGGAAGGTTGCGTGTGGGCTCCCACATATTATTATTATTGCTGCACTGCTTACGGCATCGACGTGTAGCAGTTGAAAACCAAATAGCTAACAAGCAAACCAACGCTCAAATCTCAATGCCCTCTTCTCTTTTCGCCTTCCTTTTTTTTTATTACTTTATTGTATTTTTTATTTTAGTTTCTTACATTCTAATTAAATTATTTAATGTTTTATATTTAAATTATACGTACTTGAATTTTTTTAAAACTTTGTTTTGATTGTTTAATTTTAAAAATAATCTTACTTTGGTTTTCTTAATTTTAGCAAAATTCACTCATTCATTATCCTCAAACTCAATAGCTAATATGTAAACTCGTATGTTTACTATCTATCTTAGAAAATTGATTAACTCCCGTGGACTAAAAAGTCTATGTCAAGTTTACAAGTTTGGGTTGTAATTAAATTTTTATTTAAAACCCCCGAAAATAACTACATTTTGAGTTCAAAGCCTGACTTTTTTTTTATGTATTTTCTTCAACTACTTACGCCTGTTACATTTTTCATTTATTTTGTCATTCTTCCTTTCATATGCACACCTTTTTCAATGTTTTCTACTCATGTTATTGTCCACTTTGGAATTTGGGCATTGGTTTTTTAGTGATTTGTGATTTTTTGGGCTAGACATATAATTTTTATTATTTTAAAAAGCGGTAGGCTATCATGGTCTATGATTATGAGTTAACTCCCGAGTCAAGTCCATAAAACCTAAACGAGTTTACCTAAACCTAAAATTATTTAAGTTTTAGAAGTCTCCCATTTTATCCATTTTTATCCTTCTAAACCATAAATTTCACCATTTTATTTGTTGGAAATTTTGGTGAAACTTTTATTTTGTTTGAAAAGAAGAAAAAAAACACAAATTTCATGAAAGAAACTCATTTTCTTATAAAATGTGAAGAATTTAAATATGTGAAACCAAAGGTGTTGGAAGATTAAAGTCAAACTAATCTTAAAAGTTAAAAGATTCAAATATTATATTTTACTAATGTTTATAAAATCGAAGTAGTAATTGAATCGATAAAGACACTAGTTCAAGGTTCAATGGTTTAACAGAATTCAATCAGAATCGAACGAGTGATGATTAAATGTATATTTCCTATATGATATAATATATTAATAAAAAATTTGTAATTATGGTAAAATAATTTTAGATTAACATAAATGGACCATATATTATATGTTTTATAAGATAACACAAAAAATAATTAAGTGATATTAATTCATACATATATTCATAAATGAATTTTTATTTATTATACAAATATTTGAGAATTTAAATCTTCAGAGAAATATTTTAAAAAACAATTTTTTAATGTAGGTAAGTTAAAATCAACTTTTGTCCAATTTTGATTAATTCGGGATGAATTTGATTAGTTTTTTGCTTTCCCGATTTTCAAAGTCACACAGATGAGTTTTCTGTCAAACCAATTGATGTAGAGCCTGTTTGGTTATTTGGTTTGGTTGGTCAAACCTCGGTTTGACCAACCCCAAAAATAAATCCTACGGTCAAACGGAGTTTTGACTATCTCGAACGGCGTGAAGAATCAATATCAACCCTTAAATTTCTCTATTTCCTCAACTCCGTTTCCCTAACTGAAAACCAAACGGACCTGTAGTATGATATTCTAAACACTTATCTTTACTTAATTTATATTCTATTTAAAACATTCAAATTATTATTTTCTATCTAAATATTTGACAATTTATGATATTAATGAGATTTGTAATAATTTCAAATTTATAAATATGAAATTAAGTGGAATTTTTAAAAATATAAAAACTTTTATAAGATGTGATATTAATGTTTACATGGGGTTATTATATATATATATATATATATATATATATATATATATATATATATTATAATTGAAGGTTTGTTACTAAATTTTGAGTGAAAAACAATTTAGTAAGAGGTTAAATTTTGTTTCTCATTATTGTAAAATTCGCGAATTTCAATTCTCATTCTTTATGAATTTAAAATTAGCGGTCTCTTTACAATTAATTTGTTTACTTTAATCATTTATATTTATTTTCTGTTTGATATACTTTATTTAAATTTGAGTAAGATAGATTTTTGTAAGGAATAAACTTCTACCAATCAAGATTTACAAAGATCATTCTGTAAGTAATCACAGATAAGTTAAAACAATCTTTATTAGTTAAATTACCTGTTTGGTGTCCAAATTTGAAAAAAAAAAAAAGAGTTAATGCCATAAAAATTTAAAAAACCAAACTTATACATAATGTGAATTAGAAAAAATGTATTAATTTCTTATCAGCATATTAAATTTTTATTAATACAAATATGCTTCCCATTATGAGTTAATAATTTTTAAAAAAAAGTTTGGTATTTGACTATTTGCTATTCCCGTTGGAACACGTTATTGAAAATTCTCATGAAATCGCTAAGTATCTGCTTTCAATTTCATCACGAATGAATATTTAACCAATGTTTTGAACCTAACCTGACCTAACTGTTTTGAACTAACTTTATTATTTATTATTTGTTATTTACGTCTCTACATTTTGGTCCTCTCAGATACCCAGCCTACACTAGCATGAATCACACTTCTGCTCATTTTTTTATAAATACGAATTTGG
This sequence comes from Clitoria ternatea, assembly GCA_037962975.1. Taxonomy (NCBI): domain Eukaryota; kingdom Viridiplantae; phylum Streptophyta; class Magnoliopsida; order Fabales; family Fabaceae; genus Clitoria; species Clitoria ternatea. The sequence continues at coordinate 295,050,031 of CM075669.1, forward strand.
GGCCTCCAATTTGGTTATTGCACAAATAAGATGGAATTATTGTGCATGCTTAGTGCATTATAATATTTTGTGGCGTAGGATGGAATTATTGTGCGTTATTGCTTAGTGCATTGTAATATTTGGTAGAACAGGACACACTAATATATGTATTAATTAATAATTAATAAATATGAGGAAATAGCATTCTTTATATTAATATTATCATCTTTATAGTGATGGTATATTATAGTCTAGTGGTAATTATGTTGATTTTTTTTCTAAAGGACTTGAGTTCAAAAGCTATGCACTCAATTAAGATTTTTATTAATCATCTATTTTAAAAATATAATAATGGTTTATTAAGATTTTATACATTGTTGATATTTTTTACTGTTTGCTTAGGATATGTATGAAGACAATGATTACAATGAACAAAAATAAAATTTGACCACACAAGTAGATGATAACATCAAGGTGAATATAAATACTTACGCTAATTCATATTACTAACTATACTTTTGCATCATTATTTTATTATTTATATATTTTTAGTGTTTGTTTTATTTCTATATAGGATACATATGACCATGAATTGTCAGTCTCTAAAATTTAGTTGTGTCGACAATTTGAAGAAAATCATTTTATTCATGTTCAATATTTAAATGTCATTCACTATTTGATCATTGTTTTATGTTTAGTGTAGACTATTCAACTTAGATACAATACTATGTTATGAATTTGCATAAGTTCTAATTGCTCATTATTATAATGCTTGATATTAGAATGTGTTTTGCTATAAATTAGTTCATCATTAGCACAAATTGTAGCATCCTATAATTTAAAAGGGGGTAAATACTTTTACTGGGAACGTTCATTTTTTTTACTTTAAATATTCATTTTAATCATTAAAAGAATTGAGATTAATTCTCGGTCATATTGATGTAGAAAATTTTACCAAACGATGATCATGAGACTTCGTTGTTGAGCAAGGTTATTGGGAAGAGATCTATTGATAATGTCACTGGCCATAGATGATGGAGTCACATAAACTTATAGTACAAAATTCTTCAAAAAGGTGAAGATCAAGATAAAGCCTAGGTAGTAAAATGGGTCTGTTGTTTTTTTATATAATACTGCAGTTAAATAAATTCATTATGTTTGGGTAAGTTTGGACAATTTTTACTTAACCCTTCGTATTTTAAACCATATTCTTCAAGTATATTTGGACCAAGTTTACATCTTTGATTATGGTTATGATAATTATAATATTTATTATTTGATGAAGGAAAAAGGTAGAGTTATGATGATCATTAATAGCATATTTCTTTAGGTAGAATTTTTCAATCAAGTTGATGAAATTTACGTCATTTCATATGCCTCATTGGAAAGTGAAAACATCATTGGGAAAGTTTAAATGCATTATTAAACAATTGTAATGTTTTGATTCACGTAATAATGTAAATATTAATTTGTCGTTTTGAATTCCAAAAATATCATTTGAATCCAAAAATTAAGGCTAAAATATATACTCAACCCTTTTAAAGTTTAGGATTTTGAAAATAAAACTCTTAAAAAACTACAATTTTGGCCCTTAAAATTTTTTTAGGGTTTGTAAAATTAAGGAAACGTTAGGCTTGGCTGTTAACTAAGGAGATGGCTAACATTTGTGCCACCTCATCAGTGACACATGTCATATGATATTAATTAATTGGACCTTTATCCAGATGGTTGCTTACTTGTAAAGCTGCAATCTTTCCCAAATTAAGAAACCCTAATTAACGAGGGTGAGACCATTAATTTTAGTTTCGAATGTCATCTTCAACCTCTGAACCATTACGTAAATACATATGGCAATGTTAAATGCTTCAACCGGGTCTTCCTTATCCATATAGATTCAACACAGTTAGTGTAGGTGTGGGGAGCACTATGTGCTTCTTGTTTCAAAAACAAAGAACAATGGGAAGGCCTTTAGGAGGTGTCAATTTTTCTTGGTAAGTGAAATAATGAGGATTGTGGGTTTTCATAGATGGGTTTTTTATGGTGTGTATTGTCTTGTCTCAGAGCAATGATGATTGTGGGTTTTTCAAGTGGGCTCCTACTGTTCAGATTGAAGGGAGTCAGGGTTATACTTGCAAGTGGGATATGGAGAAAATGCGTGAGGAATTTCAGATGAAGAATGCAAAAATTAAATCTAAATTGGTGGCTAAGAAGAGTAAATCCTCAATGTTGGTGATGACTACCATTGTTTTTGGGCCATTACATTGATCATGATGATGTTTTATGTAGCAATCAACCATTGAGGAGAGATCAGTTAATGGGGAATGAGGGTTGGTGGTCGGGTTCTAGGGTTAAAACCTGTGTTTTATTTTTTTGTAAGAAGAACTTTGTATTAAATAGGGTTTAGAAAAAACCCTATAATATTAAGGGTTTATGGTTTAGCCCTTGTTTCATGTAGGTTTAGGGTTTAGCCCTTATTGGATGTAGGGCTTGTTATGAGTCTATATTTGTTATGTTGTTATGGTTTGTAATCAACAAATATTCTAATAGAATGAACAATTTTATGGTTTGGTTAGTTCGTTATGATTTGGTTTGTTCATTATGTTTTTTATGTTTTTAGTGAAAGAAATTGGAACCTAATGCACATAAATTGAAATAAAACCTTAACACGAGTAAATTAACATGTTATATTCACAGAATAGAGGGATCTTGTAACAGCCCAATTTTTTTAAGCAGTAAATTAAATAGTGAAAAAATTAAAATTTCTCAGAGAAATAAGAAATGAAACCTAGAAAATAGGAAATTTAATTATGAATACAAGGATATTTTCAGTTTGACTTAAAACGGAAATAAACGAGAATAGAATGTAGAATAGAATAGTAAAATAAAATAAAAATCTGCTACAGTGAAATGCTACAGTAACGTCACATGAAAAATATTGTAGAATGTAGAGAATTCGTGAGAATTCTCCAATTTTCCACCGCCTCATGTCAATTTCGAGATGCTACAGTGATTTACTACAGTGATCTGCTACAGTAATTTGCTACAGTAATTTGCTATAGTAACCGACATTGAAAGCCTATAAATAGAGCCCCAACCTCCCACATTTCCTCAGACCAAAAACCTCACTGATCCTATAACCTTTCATCTTCGTCTTCAAGCTCTCAAAACCTTCATTCTTTAATTTTCGCATAAGAAGAGATTACGCAAACTTGAAGATTTGAAGAAATACAAAGGAGTTTAGCATAAGGAAAGTTTAACGATCTTCACTTGAGGTAAGAAAGAGGGGATAAGATATTAAATACATAGAAATTAAGTTAGAATTACTTGTTTAATTGTTTAGAAACTCATATAGTTATATTTTAATTTAATTTGAATTAAATTGTGAAATGGATGCAAATGGTTTGGAATATGATATTAAACGATTATTATTACATGGAAAATATGTTTCCATATTCTTTGAAATATGAAATATTATGGAAAATATGTTTGAAATATGTTTGAAATATGATATGAATATTATGGGAAATGTGTTTCCGTATGATTGAATTATGATATAAATAATATGGAAAATGTGTTTCCATATTCTTGAGTTATAAATAAAGTATGCTTAATTGATTGTTATAATAATTTTATTGTTAAAATTAGTTATAAAGGAATTTGATAATGTAATACATTCATGCATCATATGCATTGGTCGTTCAAAGAATCCGCATAGAGGTTCTTTGAGGGGGTTCCCGGTGGGGGAACGCGCTCTGTTGAGCACAAACCTCTGCGGTGGTTTTATACCACGGCCGTCTTAAGGGCTAAGTAGTTAGTCCTTAAGGGGGGTCTCGCAACACTTGTTATTGATATTATGATATTGTTATCCGATGTGGTGTTGCATTATGGGACGCGGTATCGGTTGGATATCCGTAAAAATATTATTGTTGGAAATCACTGCAGATGTTCCCACCAGAATGGATCCATCATGCATTTTCATTTATATAAAAGAACGGAATATAATAATATCAGTATAATATAAAATACTTGTTTGGCATTTGCATCGCATAGCATCCTACTTGTGATTGTGCTTGTTCTGATTTAATTTCTATTTATTTGATATTTTATCTCACTCTTTCTATTACTTGTGGCAACCCTTTAGTGGTTAACCAGGAGGACATGTGACAAAGTGGATGTTGCTGAATATGGATGAATTATGAAGGCTTTTAATGATGATGCTTGCTTGCATGACTACTATTGCTGTATTATGTATATGCTATGTTTTGGTACTTTACATCTTTATATTTTATAAGATCTAGGTGCCTGTTGTAAAATATAATATGTATGGAACTCTGATGTTATGTATAATAATAAGAAGTTAATTACGTAAAGGTTGCGTACTCTGATATTGTATCAGTAACCTCTGGAATCAGGTTGTGAATCTCTTGATAATTACTAGGCAAAAAATAAGTTATCTAAGAGATTTTATATGGTGAGGGTAATTATCTTGAGATTTGCAAGTTGGCTCCAGGGTGTTACAGACCTATTGGTCAGGTTCCACACTAATACATAAGTTTTGGGATATTCAATAAAATAAAAAGGTAAAATATTCAATTGTTGTTGACACTTTGCTAGATGTTTGGGAAGTCATAGGGCTCAGTTATGGTCTATAGCTAAATAGAGACTGTCACAATCTCATTTCCTTTTCCCTTTCCCCTTCTCTTCCTCTTCCTTTAGGTTTGCCCCTCCCTGATGTTGTTGTTGTGGCAACTTGGTCTACAGGTGCATCAAATTGACCATTACAAATATTAGACTCAAATATGTGCAGATGCATCACATTGACCACCAACATCACTATGTAGAGGTGCATCAGTTGCGGCCTTAATCCCTGCATTCTGAAAAAACAATGGAACATAATTGTTAGGAAGAATTGATCTACATGTTCTATAGGCAGGTTGTATGAATAATGACACCAAGTCTGTGACCTTAACTTACCTTTGTAACAATGGGATTTGGACATGTTGTTCTATTATGACCAGTACCATCACAGTTTGCGCAATGGTACTGGCCTGCAAATCTTGGGCGTCGTGATGGTTTGTCCTCTTCATATGGGTTTCTCCTTATTAGCTTTTTTGGTATGTCAGGACTCCTCTTGTATAATGGAGGGAGAACCTCTGGTGCATCAATTGTTGACCACATAACCTGTCCATTTATTGGTTGGGTAATACCAATATAACAAGCATATGTACTTTTGGAGAGCCATGGTGACACAAACTGCTATAGGTTGTCACCATTGTATTTCATAGCAGATATGACATGCCTACAATGAATGTCATTTAACTCTCACCAATTACAGCTACACTGTCTTTTGGCCAGATCAACTATAAACCTATGATCAGACTGAGTATGTTTCAACTCAAACAACATTTCTCCTACCCAAACTGGAACCCAATCCCCATTGAACTCTTCCTCTCTTAACAACCTCCTACATGGTCTTGGTATAATATCTCCCTCAAGTGTCCACACCTTGGATCTCAGGTTGGCAAACCTACCTAACAAATAATGCCTTACCTATTTTAGCATTGTAATTATTGGCTTATCCATAGATGGCAATATCACTGAATTGAAAGCCTCACAGTTATTGTTAGTAATTACTTCACATTTAGGGTAATGGGAAAAATCATGCTTACACCAAGTCTTTGTTGGAATTTCTATTAGGTACTCATAGGCCCTTTCATCCAGCTCCTTGATTTGTTGCATCTTGGCCCCCTAACCTTAAACAAACGTAGTTTTGCTTACACCTAACATGAGATGTTTGAGTAAGACACCTTTACCATATCTCTTCTTTAGGTTTGTGTATAAATGTCTGACACAATACCTGTGCTCCACACTATCCAACAACTCCTCAAAAATTTGTAACAATAAAAAAGTCAATTAAATATCAACCTAATCTCCCAAAAGCATACAAACAACTCTAGGACAAGGATTTTAAGATAGTACCTTCTCTTGGTCAGAAATAAAGACATACTTCTTGGTTCTCACATCGCTAGTGTCCTCAAACAACAGGCTTAAAAGCCATTTCTAATGTTACTGCCACTGCCACTGTAAATGGGAAGTATTGATCATTCGCATCCTTTCCAACTGTTATTAAAAGTTGGCCACCAAACGTGTTCTTCAAATGACACCCATCTACACCAATAAGGGGTTTTCATCCATTTAAGAAACCCTACTTCCAGGCATCTAAACATATGTAAAATGAACCAAAACGTGGTTGCAGACTTCTATATAGGTTTTCTCGTTGTAACTTGCATGTGTTGACACTTCACACTCGCCTCTACTCAGCACTGTAACTCCACAACAGGCTGTATTGCTTACTAGCCTCACCTTCCAAGATCTCGCGTGCAATTCTCCTCCCATTGTGGGCAGACCAATTAGATAATTGCACAACATATTAAGATATGAAAATCTCAATGATCTCAAGTACTAAAATCTTGGGATTTACCCTTAAGTACTTTAACAATAACTTAACAACCCATTTAGAATTTTGGTTTTTGTTTTCAAAAACTCTAGAACAGTTGTGTTGAGGTCCAAAACTCTTCAACATTATAACATTTGTCCTCCTAACCTTACTGTCAAATGCCTTCCAGCCACAATCTTTATTTATACACTTCATACTACACCGTTCAGACTCGTTCCTTACAAACTTTCCCTACCTCATTTTGTACAGATTGTACTTCTTAATGGCTTGCCTAAACTGAGCCATAGACTATAACTTCATACCAACTTTCAATTCATACTTCTCCATCATTTTTTCTTCATCAAATGCCTTAGTTTGACCTCCACATTCCTCATCTGTTTCCACATCAATCTGCATCTCATCAATGTCATACCTGTCATCTATGTCTCTATAGTCATCAACCCCGAGACAATGTAGGTTTTCATCTCTAAAATATGTCCTGCACTCAGCCTCCTCACTAGTGTTACTTCCAAAATTTTCTTTTTCTGAAGATTCAGAATTAACTCATACACTGGCTTCGGGTCTTGACTCAAGTTCAGGCACATCATCTACCTTTGGAACCTCAACCTGTTCAATGTTTAGACTACACACGAAGCTTTTAGCAAAAACATTCCCTGCTACTTAAATGTATTCCCCTTAGTTGCAACCTCACTAGACCTTAAACTCTTCAACCTCTACAGTTCACTCTTGTAATTTTTTTCCTGGTCACAACTTTTTTGAGACTCATATAAGACCTGTAAGTAGGCCTAGACTTTGTTTTCCTAATTTTGTTGCCTTGTTGGGTTTGGACCACACCTTCTTGGATCATTGATTCCTGCCTCAGCCAAACCAACAACCACCTCAGCCCCATGCACACAATGCTCAACATACATATCGACCTCACTATTATTATTAACTGCATACTCATCTATTTCCAACGCATGTGAGTCTCATGTGACACTCTTGTACCCGGACTCTCCTGATTTCTTCCACTATAATTTAAAATCCCTTTTATACCCAAGGTCTTGGATGAGTGACAATGCCTCAAAATAAGACCATTTATCCAAGTCAATATTGTGAATGAAATCTATGTCTTTATCAATGTACACAACTGGTGGACCCTTTTCAAACTCCCCCTATGGTGTATGACAATTGTAAAACTCATACCTAAATCAAATAAAACCAGTAAAGTAGTAAGTGCACTAAGTGAAATCCTACATAAAGTGCACACAAACACTACAATATGCTTTCTTAATCAAGGAAATATAATACACCAATAACAGACAATCAACATGTGGTCCTTCCATACCCCAAACCCCATCCCATAAACATAGATTTGTAACAAATTTTAAAAATACTAGGATTCGCCACTACAATAGTTAAAAAATGTACTTGAACACTCGAAACACTAACCCATGTTCTCTTTTCATGTCCCACACGACCTTCTACAACCACACAATTTTAAAATTTGCATGATAGTGACAATTAAGAGAAGATGAGGGAAGGACGAGAGTTGTAGAAATAGTCAAAGTGAAGAGAAGACTAAGGGAGTTGCACTCAACTTTTCAAAACACGCGTTTTGAATTTTTTTTAAATTACCTTAGTTATAAATTAACTCAACTTATGACTTAATTAATTGTTCAAACTACCATTTAACTAATTATAGCCATGTCATGTGACATGTGCCACTGACGAGGTGACATAGACGTTAGCTACCTCGTCGGTTAACAGTCAAACCTAACATTTTCTTAATTTTGCAAACCCTAAAATCTTTTAAAGGCCAAAATTGTAGGGTTTTTTTGGTCGGACATAGGTTTTTTAGGAATTTTTTTCAAAATCCTAAATTTTAAGAGGACTGAGTATATATTTTAGCCCAAAAAATTAATAACGATTAATGAAATTATTGTTAAGCACTTCAATGGGTTATTGTTAAGCACTTCAATGGGTTGCATGCTGGTTTTTACCTCATTCAATTACTTATTTAATTAATATAACACTTATAATAAATAAAGGATTGTGGGTGTGGTTTATAGATAGAACTTAACTTTTCATTGTCATTTGTTCTATTCCTTCCCAAATAGTTTCATCATTTCCCAAATAGAGGTGCTTCTAGCGTCTCATTATTATTACATCTTTTTAATGAAGTCTACTATTAATAATAATTGTTATTATTTATTTTCACATATTCTTAGTTAAATCTAATACTCCACTTTATCATTCCTCTTTATATTCCCGCCCGTACATGACACGAGCTCCCCACCATCCATAATAGTATATCACAGTCAAGCTTAATTTGAAAATTTTAAAATAAAAAAATTGAATTGATTTGTTTTTCAATTCACCCTTATCTTATAAATATCCTATTATTATTTATAGATAATGCTAGCTAGAATATATGTTAATTTTATTAAAAAAACATGAATAGAGTTGTGAGATTTTGTTAATTATAAGTGGTTGAATTGATTATAAATATATGATTGACTTAATTATAGATAATTATTCTATTTATATATGATATATTGTCGTTAAATTTTGATTAATTATAATTTCAAATGAAGAGCTAAAAATCAATATATATTTCTTGTAGAATACTTCTTTTTACATGTAATTTAATAATAGTAATTAAGAAATATTTTTATATCCAAAATGTTAAAAAAAATATTAGATTTTTTTTTGTTATTATTGGTAAAATTTAATATATATTATATCTTTAAATTCATGGACTATATTCATGCACTACTCCCAAAACAAAATTTTGGAGAGTTAACCCGTCTTACCAATCACTGTACTACCAACCACAACAACTCAACCTCAACTACTCCCTCCCTCCCTCCATCGTCCCTCTTCAGTGACTGTAGCAGCACCCTCTAAACCCATTTTCATCTCAATTCCTTCCTTCTACCAAACACGCCCCAACCCAATGGATTCTCCCAATCCTCTGGTAAGTATTTTTTCTCTCTCTTTTCTCTGCATCCACCTCACCTCACCTTAATTATCTTTCCATCTATCATTACTTCTATTCCATTCTCAATTTCTTCAGCTTGCGTCGGCATCAGCGGAAGGCAGAGGAGCGAGGAACAATGCAACCTTAATCTGCGTTCCAATAATGGGGGAATCGATTGAGAAGATGAAAATCGACGTGCACTCGGCTAAATCGAACGGTGCTGACCTCGTCGAAATTCGATTGGACTATTTGACCAGCTTCGACCCCTATCGCGATCTCAACACTCTCATTCAAGACCATCCTTTGCCCTTGTTGTTCACTTACAGGTTTGCCACCTCGCAATTCTTGTTTGAATTTGCTGGCCACTATGAGCATTGTAAGTGATGAAATTCGGTAACTTTTCTAAGGCCCGTATGGGAGGGTGGTAAGTACGATGGCGATGACACCAAACGCTTTGACGCGCTTCGATTAGCCATGGAGTTGGGAGCTGATTACATTGACGTTGAACTTAAGGTTGCGTTTCCTCTCTCTCTCTCTCTCTCTCTCTATATATATATATATATATATTTTCTATATATATACATTTGAAAATAAATATAGATTTTAATTAGAATACAGTGTGAGTGTAAAGGTATAAAGGTTTTTTTCTTTCTTTCTTTTACACGGTCATCCAATCATGAATTAATATGTAAGCAAAATTCATTGAATTATGTAATAATTATTATAAAATTCTGGTCTGTGGTGATTTTGAATTGATGACAATGTAAAAATCTTTACACTATGGGTGTGGGGGGGCGGAGCTCCTTGAAAAAGGAACAGTTACTTAGCTTGGTTCTGTTGATATGATGATAATTCCACTTGGCTAAACTTGGTTTATTCTTGTGCCTTGGTTTTTCCAATATATTATGCAATGGAGTAGAAATGGATACATTACGCTGTGCTTGTATTGTAATTGCTTAGTTTGATGTACTATTAGGTTCCATTATTCATATGTTATGCTCTTAGTAGTCTAGCAGTTCCATTCCATGTGTTATGATGCCTAAGAAGATATACGTAGGCCCGGGCTCTTTATTCTCACTTTTGTGGTTAAATTTAAGCTTTTTACATGATTCTTGTGGAAATGCTATGATATATCTCACGCTTGTAGCATCTGAAGTTGAGCTAACTCAACTGCAGGTTGAATAATGTAACTTTTCTGATATATTGTTGATAGTCAAAGTAGTGTGTAGAAATATCAGATAGTGGACTTGAAGGCAAATAATTCAGGTTTCTCGCCATCTACCATTTCCCCCTCATTTCATGTCACGTGGCCATATAATATATAATATCTTCATATTATTTGCCATCTGATGTCTGAACTCTGAAAATTAATGAAACATTTCCTATTCTGCTGTGTCTCCAAAGGTAGCAGACCAGTTCTATGACTCTATCCGTGGGAAGACATTCAGTAAGACCAAGGTCATTGTTTCATCTCACAACTATCAGCTTACTCCATCAGTTGAGGATCTTGGCAATCTTGTAGCAAGAATACAAGCTACAGGGGCAGACATTGTGAAGATTGCAACAACTGCCTTAGATATCACTGATGTGGCATGCATGTTTCAAATAATGGTGCATTCTCAAGTAAGGCGTGTATGTCTAGTAATTGAAACTTTGACAAAATTTACACTCCTTATACAATTTCTCTCTAATATTTTATAGTCTATTGACCTTATAAATGAGTAAATTTAATATGTATGTATATAATCAATCAACAGCTCAATTGAAGAAGAGAGGGTAAAATTGTAAACAAGTTGCATAGCTCAAGAAATAGGGGCTGATGCAATTGCAGCCAATGTAAAATTAATGAAACATTTTCCCCGACCACTTAAAACCAAGCAGTGATGGTAGTAGAAAGAGTTTGTGACACACTGTCTTTGCCATAAAAGTATCCAATAGGTTTGGACTGTGAGTGTCTCATATCATGCTAATGCGTAAGACTTTATGTCTTTGCCATAAAAGTATCCAATAGGTTTGGACTGAGTGTCTCATGTCATGCTAATGCTTAGACTTTATGTTGCTAGTTTCAAGTCCCATGCCCCTTTGAGAAATACCCTCTATGGTTCTATTTATATTTTGACTTGTAAACTGAAATTTATGGTTACCATGTTGAGGCTTTCTGTATGACAACAGATAATTTTAGTGTAACTATTGTTCTTATTTCCAGGTTCCATTTATTGGCCTTGTTATGGGTGATAGGGGAGTGATTTCACGTGTACTTTGTGCAAAATTTGGTGGATATCTCACTTTTGGTGCTGCTGAATCAGGAGTAGTTTCAGCTCCTGGTCAACCTACACTTAAGGATTTATTGTATCTATACAATTTTAGACAAATTGGACCTGCTACAAAAGTATATGGGATTATCGGAAAGCCTGTCGGTCACAGTAAATCACCCTTATTGTACAATGAGGCCTTCAAGTCAGCTGGGGTTGATGGAGTTTATGTATTTTTATTGGTGGATGACCTTGCCAATTTTCTCAAGACTTACTCATCAACAGATTTTGTGGGATTCAGGTTCCAACTCCTTACAAAGCTTGCTTGAATTTATATAAGCCAATGTTACTGGCTTCTTGCATGTTTGCTATGGTCACCATGGTAGTCGAATCGAGATTCGAATCATGTATCGGAAGACTTTAATTTTCGAATTGTGAATCAACTCTTAAAATTATCGTAAGATACATGATCGATATGAAAACTTAATATAATAGACAAAATTCACTGCATAAACATAACTATAAGCTCATGTTTCATCAATGAACTTCATAATAAGCTAAAATCCATGTCATAAAACAAATTTGCAAGTGTTTTAAGGTTGTGGCAGCCCTTAAAAAAGACAACAAGGAACAGAGGAGGGTGGGACATGATGCAGAGAAAGATGAGTGGGATGGAGAGAGTGAGAGAGATTCCTTAATTAGCTTTAGGTTATTAAAAGAGAGTATGGGGCGGGGGGGGGGGGGGGGGGGCAATTTTTGACAGTTTCCCCCCATTTTTGTCACGACCCCAATTACAGACCATGATTGGCGCACAAGCTAAGACTTCGATCTATCACTTAGCCTGACAAGCCTAACTCATACCTATCAGTTACAAGCCTTTAACATTTAAATCATTATATTCTAACAAAATTTCGATAGAGTTTTCTCTGTAAACTCAACATCCAACAATAATATCACACCTGCTATAATCTATATCATTATTTACAGAGTTTAGGGAACCACCATTTTCAAGATTTGTAGTTATGGGTATATCTTAAGAGCTCCAATTTGTAGTTTCCAAATACTAGAGCGTTCCTTTTACTCTTTTAAGGAAAAATCCCTAAACTCTAAAATATACCCTTGGGCTGTGGAAACGCATAATAAAATTCATAGGATCCAATATTTCTTCCTAAATTGAAAATGGATGTTGTAAGATGAAGATTTGATGCACTTACCGGAGGAAATTGGAACTGAACGGAGGGGAAATTGCTCACGGGAAAAGAAAGAAGGAAAAATGAAAATGTTGGGGTTTTGTCTGTTCTGATGCCTCGTCCCTCTTTTTTTTTAAGCCTTGATCTTTCTTTTTTTTTTAACCTTAAGTGAAACAGTGAGTTTCACTCTTTTTTAAGCTGTGTTTCATTTTTAAAACAACAAAAACTAAAAAAAACCCTAAAAACCTGGTTTTTTAAGTTCTGGGTGGTGCTGGCCCGGCCCAGGGAGCTCCATCCACGTGTTTGGAATCGCAAGAATCAGCTTAGGAATCTCGATTCAACCAATTCATGGTGTGATTCATAGCCAAAATGATACACCCATGCGATTCGTATCGGAGAAGGGTGATTTCGTATCAAATCTAGATACGTATTGTACGATTCATATGATACTAACTACACTGATGGTCACAGTAACATGTTCTAGGTTATTTTTTGCATGCTTGAAATATTTTCCAAGTTTATTGAAAAGTTATGTATGCAAAATATGCTATTAGTCTATTGCTCGTTCTTTTGTAGCTTGGGTTATTGATATTTTTATATTATTAAGTATTGAGGATATTTAGCAAGATTCAGAACTTATGAAGGGTTGTCAAAGCATTTAATGGCTCAAGCAATATTTCAAAATCTTGCTGTGCCTTGTCATAGCTCATGAAGTCATTTCATAATCTATAAGACTTGTTTCACGTTGGCTTACTTCACTGTTTTAGAGTTAATGGGTATTTCTTAAATATTCCCCGTCTGCTGGCCAGTGAGTGGAATTGCCAATTTGCCATACATCTTTTACGTTGCTTTTGGTATGCTATTCAGTTAGTGTTATTTTATTGGGTTTTTTTTCTACCTTCGGTTAGCATAAAGTCTTGATGCATATTCATATAGTTATAGTCTTTTCAAATCTAGGTGTCTATGCCATAGGGATAGGAGCATACAAGTAAGAAATGACAAAGTAACCCTGTATATTGATTTCTAGTTTTTCTTCCTCTTCTATGAAATCTTCCTATTGTTGAATGTTTTGCAATTATCTTCCTATCACAAAACTACTAGAGTTTGATCTATAATGTTTGTATTTCAGTGTTACCATTCCTCACAAGGAGGCAGCACTTAAGTGCTGTGATGAGGTTGATCCAGTGGCTAAGGTATTTGGTTATTGATTTGCTTTGTGTTACAATGTGTGTTTGACAGTCTTGTATCTAGATTTTGAAGAGTTTTGGTCCCTTTTTCTTAATCCCTTAAAATTGGTCATGTTCACAGTCAATAGGAGCGGTGAATTGTGTTATAAGAAGACCAACTGACGGGAAGTTGATTGGGTATAACACAGATTATGTTGGTGCTATTTCTGCAATTGAGGATGGGCTACGAGGTAGTTGTCATATTTGATGCCTTAGCAATCATGCTATTGTCGTTCTTGGTTACTGATATTCTGAACATGTGTACTTAAATTATTTCTTGCCAGGTAAACATAATGGTAGTAGCATAGCTGTTTCACCATTAGCTGGTAAACTGTTTGCTGTTATTGGGGCTGGTGGTGCTGGGAAGGCACTTGCTTATGGTGCAAAGGAGAAAGGAGCTAGGGTTGTCATTGTGAACCGCACCTATGGTAAGCTTTATGATTTATATTTTCCAGCTTAAAACATTGAATTGTGAAAGGTTTCTCCTGGTTCTTACTGACAAAACACCATATGAGATAGCTGACATTGTGATCAATTTTTAATATTTGTTTTAAGGATGAGATTGTTTTCATGAAAAATTTCTGTTCTTAAAGAGAGAAATCATTTTTGTACAAAGTTACATGGTTTGGAACAATTATAGTGGTTTGAAGCATCTCAATTGTTTGCTTTGGGTTTTATTTTCATCTGGTATCTGGATCACAAGTTTAAGAAAACAGCCTGCATTCTATAAATGGTAGTGTCCAATCTAGTTCAAATTTCATGTTTTGTTTACCCTTTTGTGTACCTATTATTTTTAAACTTTCTTTCTTAAATTAAATAATAGAAGGCTTTCTCTGTTTACTATTTTTGTATTTCACTCATGTTAGTAGATTTGTTTGTTCAGTTCAACGTCACATGGATGAAATTTTTAATCAAGTTTTGGATAATAGCATGTGTGTAGAGTGATAGAGCTAGAGAATCAGTTAGTTACTCAAATATGATTGAGGAATGATTTCCCAATAGATCTACTATGATGCTGAATTCCCATTTTGTATATTGGTAACCTTTGAATATCAGTACTTATCAAGCTGTATTAAGTTCATAATATTAGGCATGGCATATTGTTGCCTGCCTCTGGAATCGGTATATTGCACTCACTGTATAGCTTTTCTGACCTAAACAAACAATCCTAGCTGTTACTTCCCATCCTTTGTTAAATATATTTAATGTACCATGTTTATTATTAATATATAGATCGTGCCAGAGAACTTGCTGAAGTAGTTGGAGGAGATGCTGTAGCCATTTCTGACTTAGATAATTACCATCCGGAGGATGGTATGATTCTTGCGAACACCACATCCATTGGAATGCAACCCAAAGTTGATGAAACACCTATTTCTAAGGTTTGCCCCTTTAATTTGGCTATGCTATACTAATTTGGGCCTTTAAAAATTGTTATTGGGAAGTATTGGATCATTGGGTTTTTATTCAAAATAAATATGATTGTTGTTTTATGAAAGTGCATATTTCATTACATGATCTCACTTAATATTTTGATATATTATGGGTTGTTTAATCTACTTCCTTAACAGTAATTTGGTTGGGACCTAGGAATCAACCTGGTTATTGTGTCTAAATGCTTTTAAACATTGTCTGTGATTTTGACCTTTTTTGTTTGAGAGTTGATGCTCTGTACCAAGGTTGTCAAAATCGAGATTCTACCTAGAATCGTGGAGGCTCCAACGACTCATAGAATCGAGATTCTAGATAAAAATAAAATAAAATAACATACCAATACATAAAATAAAACATAAAATTGCATAAACAAGTCCATAAAATTGCAACAGATGCAGAATTTTTATTCTATCCAATAGCAATATAATTTCTATTCTATTCTAACAGCACAGAACAAACAGCAAAATTACAACATTATTTTATATCCAACAGCAAAAACAACATTTTTATTCTAACACAAACAAACAGCAAAAAATTTGTATCCAACAGCAACAACAAGCAACAATTTATAACTTGTATTTTCTATTCAGCAACAGCAAGCAATCATTTTCTATCCAGCAGCAGCAGTATAAGCTAACAGCAATAACACACAGCAGAAACAGGTACAGTGCAGGTATGACTTCAACATACCATGAGGGAGGAGAGGAGAATGACACGGGAAAGAGGTGCACGATTGAGGCAGAGATGGGAGGAGATGTCACTTCACCACCGTGGGCTCGCACACCAAAACAGAGAACGGAGAAGATGATGGAGATGCACCAACCACGCGCACCACCAGAGAACGGAGGAGAGGCAGCCCACCCACCGGTCCACGACGGGAAAACGCCGACCCCACGACCCAAGAACAGAGGAGGCAGAGCGGATGGAGGAGGCACACACGGAAGCAGACCAGCCCGATGGAGAGAATGGCGACGCGAAATAGAAGGGGGGTTAGGGATTAGGGGTTTTAAAATTTGCACACCAAAACGACGTCGTTTTGGGCTCTTCTCAGTCCAAAAAAAAAATATGCTAGAAACGGTGGAATCTGTGGAAACGGTCCGTTTTTACCATTTTTACCGTTTCTACCTCCGATTTAACTCGAAAACGCACCTAGAATCGTCCGATTCTACGTGTTAAAACGCAATTTTAACAACCATGCTCTGTACTATTTGGTATAGTTGAATACTTGAGTTTGAGTTGAACAAATTGTGAAGGACTTGGCCAAAACAAGCATTCTCATTCTTTTGGTAGAAATGGAGCATTAGGCCTGTCCAAATAAAAACACATGTACACCATCCATTTATGTTTGTTTAATCCACGTTGTTTCTGTTCTAAATGGGTGTCATTGTCAAATAATATTAGTGTGAAGGCATTAAATCCTTTGATATGGAACATGAGTAAGTTGAAAAAAATCATTCCTTTGTTTTTGCAGCATGCTTTGAAACATTACTCTCTGGTGTTCGATGCTGTCTATACACCTAAAATAACTAGACTCTTGAAAGAAGCAGAAGAATCAGGAGCTACTATTGTAACAGGGTTGGAGATGTTTATTGGACAAGCATATGAACAATATGAAAAGTTTACTGGATTGCCAGGTAAGCTGAATGTTAATTAGCTGTGTTCCATCCATATAATTAGCTGATGTTGAAATCTTTTTTCTTTTTTTTTTGCATTGGCAGCACCAAAGGAGCTCTTCAGAAAAATTATGGGAAACTATTAATGAGGTTTGCAAGCACTAACTTCTTTCTAATTGTTGACCATGTTTTTCCTGGTACTGAAAGTTCAAACTTTGCTTTTAATCTGTTACTCTATCCATGATTGCTCTAGAGAATGTTGTAAATGTAATTGTGTCTCTGGTGTCTCTGGTGTAATCCTGGCTACTGAGTATGGATTTGTTGCCATATCATCACATAATTTGTCTTATTAAACAAAAAATTATCTGTTTAATTCTTTGAAAATGTCAATTTTAATCTATGCTCAAATAGCAAACCACAGTTGCAGCAAGTCAGCAACTAACCAGAATTAGTAAACTCTTTAAAATTAGTTTTCAGGGTGAAAAATTGTATGGTTGGGTATTTTAATTTTTGAAATTCTTAAAACCCTCTTAGTCCCTAGTTTTACAAAAAAAAAAAAAGTCATTGATTTTAGTTCCATCCATTATATTTTTTCGTGGTCCTTTTATTATAAGAGGGATTGAAAACGACTGTTATTTTGTAACATCAAGGACTAACGAAGGGTTTTTAGAAGATAGTGTTTTCCTGCTCTATTTCTTCATTTCTCTGTTCTTTATCTTAAAACTTTTGGCGCCCATTGTTTGCTGTATTGCCAGTTATATACTTTAAACCTAATTTATTTATTATTTCCATTTATCCTTGAAACATTCGCTTCTAAAAGCAATGACTGCATGTCCTTCTAAATAGATTTTTGTATATTTGTACTTATTTCAAATTTCTTGCTGTAATAATGAAAGCATTGACGCCAAATATCTAACTGGAAAGTAGTTGTCTCTTTTTTCTTTTTGTTGCAGAGATCGGTGGTGGTTGTTGCAGCATCACAATCTCAAGAATATGGATGGTGAGCGCCTTTGCTTACATCTTTTGTTGTAACTTTTAAACGGAAGTATTTTGGTTATGAAAGGGTTCTCATGGAGCAAATTTTATTTATCACAGCCAAGAAGATTTCTTGGCGACCACAATTAATATCAGCAATTGATTTTGTATCTCAATTCCTCGAAAATGTCTGCATTTTAATTGTATCTAACTTTTTAAAGCAGAAGATGCTTTTTTTACTAATTAATTTTTGTGAAAACAAAAAACAAGCGAGGGTGTGGAATATTCTTATTTGTACTTCTTACCTCAGCCACTGCACTGTTTCTTTATACTACCATAAGCGCAGGTATTAGGGTTTTTGGGCACAATGGGGTCCTTTTTACAATTATTTGTGTTTTTGGGTACTAAAAATAATATTTGGTGGTCTGTAGTAGAATCTGTCACATCATATTTTAATTCCGCATTTTCAAGGGGTGTATTTGGTATTTCCGCATGTCCAAGGGGTGTTTTTAATGTAAGCGTGCCATGTGTCATTGAAATCGCATTCCTAGTAGACGTTTTTTGACCAGAAAAACACACTTTCACATGCGTTTTTGGTGGGACCCGTCAACCCATTAAGTAATTACTAAGGCAATTGCTTCATTGATAAAATGAGGCAATGTTATAATATCTATATCATTTATATGTTAAATATATATAATAAAAAAAATTGCATGCCAAAGAAGTTGAACCTGGAACCCTTCAAACACAATAGGCTATAATAACCACTAAGACAAAAATTTCATTGATGTAATTAAGGAATGTTATAATATCTATATTATTTATATATTAAATATAAATTAAATATATCCAATATAAATTAATGTATAAAATATATTATAAATTACAATATATACTATTAATGTGTTTATATATATATATATTGCAATATATACTATTAATGGTTATATATATAATTTATAATTTATATATATATAAATACATTGATAGTATATATTGTAATTTATAATATATAATTTATATATTAAAACCATAAAAATAATTTATATATAATTTATAAATTATATATATATTACAATATATTATAAAAATTAATTATTAGATGTTATTAACGTTAAATTATATATTATTAACATTAAATCAATTATAAATTATTTTAATGGTTTTAACATATAAATTATTTATATTTTATATATCAATTTATATTTAATATATTTAATTTATTAATAATATATTTAATATATAAATAATATAGATATTATAACATTCCTTAATTACATTAATGGAATTCTTGTCTTAATGGTTACTATGACTTGTTATGTTTGAAGGGTTTCAGGTTCAACTCTTGTGGCATGTAATTTTTATTATTATATATATTTAACATATAGATGATATAGATCTTATAACATTGCCTCATTGTATCAATGAAGCATGGCTTGTTGCGCTTGATGAGTTCCAGGTTTATATATACCGTTAAACCAACACAACCTCCAAATAAATTTATATCTCAACATTTTTTTAATGAAGGTTAAATTAATCTGTTAGTCTGAACTGTTCAAGAATTTTTAAATAATTTTTTATATTTTAAGAGTTTGTGACGAGGTTCTTGAAATTTTGAATGTCTAATTGGATCCTTGTTAAGTGTCAACAACTCTGTTAAAGAGTTTTTGTTAAATCAGGAATCTTATTGTAAATTTTAATGTAGTTTTACCACACTCTATTATCCTAAGGTGATACGTCCTAGCGGTGCTTCATCAATATCTATCTATTGTAAGCATTTGGTTGGTAAAATTAGTTAAAAAAATTACTTATATTGTAAAACTAACTGTTTTAGTATTTGAAAAATATAAAATAATATAAAAGAACATATTTATTTATTTAGGTAAAATTTGTTTTTTCATACACATAACTTATAACCCTTTGAGATATGTTAATTAATATTAATATTAATAAAATAATATTTAAGATTTTTTTCTTTATAAAAATTTATGAAATATATAAATAAAAAATAATTTAAATATAATAATTCATATAAATATGGCTAAATACACGGTTTGGTCCCCTAACTTTTTAAGTTTTTTTAAATTGGTCCCCTATTTTTTTTTCAAAGAGGTCCCAAAACTTGTCAATTTGGTCCTTCTGTTAGAAAATCCCCTAACACCGTTTGCTAACATGGCATGCTGGAAACGTGTCAATTTCTTATTCGCACATATGTTACCATCAAAATATAGGACACATGTCAGATTTTGATTGGGTGATGATTAAATTCAAATTTAAAAAAAATGACACTTGGTGGGAGTTGAACTCAGGACCTTAAACACAAATCCCAAATGCACTAACACTAGACCACATGTCACTTTCAACATATAATTGATAGAATTTGTATATGAAGGTAACATTTTATTATCTTCTAAATATAAATGTAACTTAATTTAATTATTATTAATAAGATATTTATAAGTATATTTAATTTATTTATTGTTAATAAAATATCTAAAGGTATATTTAATTTTATTATTGTTAATAAAATATTTGAAAAATATATTTAATTTAATCATTATTAATAAAATAACTAAAAAATAGTTAAATTAATTATTTTTGATAAAATATTTAAAATATTTTTAGTTTAATTATTATTAATAAATTATATCTAATTTAACTATGATTAATAAAATATTATTTAAAAATAATATTTTAAATTTAATTAAATTAATAAAATATACTTAGTTTAATTACTATTATTAAAATATTTAATTTAAATAAAATATTTTTAGTAAAATATAGTTAAATTAATTATTAATAGTAATTATTAATAAAATATTATTTAAAAATAATAATAATAATAGTATTTAAAAATAATATTCAAAAATTAATTATTAATAGTAATTATTAATAATTATTTAATTTAATTATATTTTTAAATAATTTATTAATAATAATTAAACTAAATATATTTTTAAATATTTTATCAAAAATAATTAGTTTAACTATTTTTAGTTATTTTATTAATAATAATTAAATTAAATATACCTTTAGATATTTTATTAACAATAAATAAATTAAATATACTTATAAACATCTTATTAATAATAATTAAATTAAGTTACATTTATATTTAGAAGATAATGTAAGGTTACCTTTATATAGAAATTCTGTCAATTATATGTTGAAAGTGACATGTGGTCTAGTGGTAGTGCACTAGGTGTTTATGTTTAAGGTCCTAAGTTCAACTCCCACCAAGTGCCTTTTTTTAAAATTTGAATTTAATTATCACCCAATCAAAATCTGACACGTGTCCTATATTTTGATGGTGACACATGTGTGAATAAGAAATTGACACGTGTCCAACATGCCATGTTAGCAAACGGTGTTAGGGGATTTTCTAACGGAAGTACCAAATTGACATGTTTTTAAAAGTTTTTGGACCTTTTTAAAAAAAAAAGAAATAGGGGACCAATTTGAAAAACTTAGAAAGTTAAGGGACCAAACCGTGTATTTAGCCTAAAAAATAATAAATATAAAATAGTTCTATATATATATATATATATATATTAACATATATATTATAGTTATAAAATGTTTTTATAATTGGTGCACACTGATTATAAATATAATCCGTATAAAAAGATCAACCGATGATGTAAGCAGTCAGTACTAGAAGGCCCAAACGCATTCTGATTACGGTTTAGGAACTAAAATCTAAGTGATAAAGGTTTATGGAATTTTTTTTCCCCATAAAGCACTGTGATTTAAATTGAGATTCAAACTAGATCTCATGTAAAGACTCTGGCAGGCTAAGGTTTATGAATTAAGGGTTATTACCTTTTTCTAATTTTATGAAATGAATTGTACCTTTTTTATGGCATTAGGAAGTGTCTATAAAAGATACTCCTCCCTCCGGTCTCATGTAAAATGTGAAATTTCTTACAAGAAAATTGATTATATCTTTATAAAGTATGTATAAATTTTTTATTTTTATTAATTAACCTAAATACTATTCATGACATTAAATATATTCTTAATTACCATTAATATTTTAAGGCTTCCTCTTAAAGTTTAAGGTTTTAAAAAAAATCTTTTAAAAATTTACTCTAAATTTTTATCCCTTACAAAATTTTAAAGTTTAAAAAATTAAAAAAAAAACTTTAAATTTGACTGTTATTTGATAAGATTAGTGTCACATAATTAATACGTGATAATTTTTAAAAAAAATAAAATTCTCATAATCATTTATAATAATTTTCTTAAAAAGTAATTTTTACCCCCTTTTTTTTTCTCAATATTTTCTCCACTTTCTCTCTCTCTAAATCAGATCTCACTTTCCCTATCTAAATGCCTACGCAGATCTCTCACACACTATCACAATCCATGTCTCCTTCCGAGTTTTGCATCACCCTCTACCTCCCGAGTAAAGAGCATTAAAATCAGACACAAAGACATAACAAAAGGAAGTTGTTGAACAGTGAACTAAATTCAATCATCCAAGTCGATTGCTAATTCACTAAAAAAACCAAAATCATCATACACAGTAGAATCGAAATCAAAAAGAAAATACAGAAGATGGCCGAACCTAACACGAGAATTCCCCTTGTCAAGTGCGGAGAAGTGACAAGCCACAGACGAGAACAATTGCATAAACAGCACAATCCATGAAGACGGCATCGGCGACGTTCTGCAGCAGCACGCCCAATTCCAGTGTGGTCGCAAGAGCACCCCACTTACCCCTATCACCAGGAGAATAAAATCTTCTGCCAATCCCAGAAACAAGCGTCGCAACCACAACCGTTAAATTAGTGACAAGAACCAAATAGAGAGGTCTAAACCCTAACACACTCTTAACCAAGCTAGGACCCGGAAAAGAGAAGTCTAGATGAGAGGCAACCGTCAGAATTGCAACAAGAAGTGAACAACAAAGACGGGTAACCTTTGAGGCATTTATGGCACTAGTTATGTCACTTGGGGTTATAAAAAGTTTGGGTTTTTCAACCAGTTGTGGTGGTGGTTGTGCTAGTGAATTTTGAGGTGGGTCGGGTGGTGAAGTTGGGGCGGTTGAAATCTCGGTTATACCCTCGTGGTGTTTGGGAGAAGGGGGCGTTTGGATTGTGCGGTCGGAAGCCTGGTGAATTTGCGAAGAGGAATCAGAGTGATCATCAACTGCAAAGAAAAGAAGGGAAATTAGAAATGTTATTGATTAGTGGAATTGAAAACAAGGTTAGGTACCAGTAGTGGGAGGAGGATCCGGAAGGGATTGGATCCGACCCGTGATGAAAGCGAGACGATCGGATCCTTGTTCGAGGATTCTTCGGCGTCTTCGGGAGTCTCTGCTGCTCGCTTCTGCCATACTTCACCACAGCTCCTTTCTTTGCCTTTCGTCTCACTATCACTTCACTTATAATAAGGGCTGGCGGATGGAGTAAATTTATTAAGTAAAAGCAAGATTTTTACATTAAAAACATTAGTCCGCAGGGGACTCGTATTCACGACCACGACACACTTAAATTCCATTATATGATAGCTGCTAATAGATGAACAAATTTACGATGATTCCATTTGTGTGTCTGTGTTGTGTCCCCATTAATTAAGAACTTGCAAATTTGATTGCATAATATGCAAATGGATTATGTGAGTGTGAGATTACTCTTTCTTCTGTTGTTGATGCCATTGCCAACTGTTCTGTGTTGGGGAAAGGAAGGCCACTATGCAATTTGTAAGATAACACAGGTAACTAACCATACCATTCTCTTCACTTTCACATCTGTTCCTATATCCATATCATACCCCAATCATTTTCTATTGTTTTTGCACAAGCACTCTTGAACCCTACCCTAGTGATAAATTGTTCTGAATAAAAATAAATAAATAATTTAGATTGGTTAATGAAGTGTAGAGCATGCCATGGTCATTGTCGGTTGAACAATAAACCATTGAGCATTAATATTTTAAATTGAAGGGTTGGTTAGAACTTGAGTTGGGGGTGATTGTACTGAAAAAATGTTCTTGGATGTTTGTAATTATAGGACTATCTTAGTGAAGATGCTTTATTTGCTGTCAAACAATTGCTTCCAGATTCTGCCGAAGGTGATCTTGCTGCGGTTTGTTCTTGGGCTGATGAGGTTCGGCATAACTACCACTATCGTTGGAGTAGTGCTTTACATTATGTCGACACACCGGATTTCAAGTGTAACTATGAATACTGCAGTGAGTTTGTCTTGCTCTTCTTTGGTACAATGGTCTGGATGAATTGTTGTGTATGTAGATTGCTCAATGTGCAATGGCCATTTGCTTCATAAGTTACTGTAATGGTCTCTCATGATTCTTGTAGGAGACTGTCACGATTCTTCTGGACATAAACATAGATGTGTTACTGGAGCGATATATAACTATACAATACAACTAGTTAAATCAGCTGAAGCAGATAATTTGACGGAGGCACTTATGTTCTTGGTACATTTTGTTGGGGATGTTCATCAGGTTTGTTCTTCCTAGTTCTCTTTTGAAATCTGATGACTAACAGAATTATTATTTGTTGAAAATGTAATTATGAGTTTAAAATCTTTTGTCCTTGAATTGCTTGAGTGGCAAACTCGAGTTTGAGTTTATCAATGAGTAGACAAGTTGAGAAATGACAACTTGAACCATTAAAACAAGGACCTGTGGAAAGGAGTTATGGTATTATTCCCTCTGTATGATGTGGAAATTATAAAGACATGGTTCAATGTATCTTTATTTCTTGTTCTCCAAACTTGTGCTATAAAGGATTTATTTTTGTTCACATTTTCTGGTGCAGCCCCTACATGTTGGTTTCACTGGAGACCTAGGTGGAAACTCAATAACAGTTCGTTGGTACAGGAGGAAAACAAATCTTCATCATGTGAGTGTCCAAAATCATATTTTGTGTTAGTTGATGACTTGGCGCAAGCTGATTTGCGATTTTGCTTTCTGTAACTTAATAGTATTGGGCATTTTCTCCCCTGGTTTGCCAAGTGCCCGTGATTGATTGAGAATTTTTTTTTATCTTGTCTCTTATGAAAGATTTGCAGTTCTCTGAAAGAATTTTTACCAGTATCGGAACCCCATATGATTATTGATCTCATATGTCGTTGCTTCATTGATTGTGGTGGTGAGAAAGAGGTTGTGTGAGCAAGGAAAAGATTGAGGATCTTTATCCATTTAAAAAAATAGAGAATGAATTTTAATTTTAATTTCAATTTCATACATGCTCTGCACCAGTTCCCACACTTAGCAATTGATGCCAATTTTAAAGAAACCTTTTTGTGTTCTTACTCTCATGCTATAGCTAAAGATGTGTAACTACAGATGCACCCACTTTTGAAATTGCTTCTTAATTATGATGTCACTTGTCACCAACATCTTCGACATACTTTGGTTTTGATCTGTTAGTCATAATGCTTCTGTCATTATTATCAATGCAGTAAATTGACTAAATTTAGTAATTTTGGTTTTGAATCAGGTATGGGATAACATGATTATCCAATCTGCTCTGAAAACATTCTATGGTTCAGATCTCTCAGTCATGATACAAGCTATTCAAAGGAATATTACAGTGAGTTTTATTTTTCCCTATTTTTTAAATGTATTTATTCAAAGGATGAAGATACCCAGCATGGAAAGCTAAGTTTTTTGTGTGTCATCCTGAATCCTGATTATTACTTTACTTGGACTTGTAATGGTGATATGTATAGACCCAAGAGCCTGACTATTCTTTTTCCTCACTTTCTACAGGATGTTTGGTCAAATGATGTATTAATTTGGGAACATTGTGCACACAACTACACAGCTTGTCCGGATAGGTAAATGCATAATACATTTCCTGTTCAATCTTTTATCAGTTCACTGTCAAGTTTTGCCTGATTGGTTTTGTTGCATTGAACTGGTCACACATTTCATTTCTTGGAAGTCGATGTTTTGTATGGACATTGACAGATTTATATTGTTAATCTTGTGTCTCATTACAACAACTCTGCACCTTGAAAACATTGTGAATTGATTATGTTGAAATTACTTAATACTTGTATTAATCAATCATGAAAGTAATTAATTCATGTGTTCTGAAACATTTGATTGTGTATTTGGACAGCCATGACTAGGTATTACAATACTTTTTACATACAACCAATACAAAAAAATTACATTTCATGATTTGATTGGTTATAATTCAGGTATGCATCAGAAAGCATTAGCTTAGCCTGCAAGTTTGCATACAAGAATGCCACACCAGGAAGCACTTTGGAAGGTACTTCCTGTTTCCTTATCCATAAATAAAATATTCTGGGAACTCCAGAATCCTCAACAAGAGATTACCTCCTGATCATCATTTGTGGGATAGTGTTGAAATTTGAGCCTGCTTGTCTTACTCAGCTTCAAGGGAATTTCCTTGTTTGATATGGTAAAGGGATTGATTTTCTCTTTTGAGCAACTCTCCATTCTTTTTCTCTGTTTTGTTCTCCTCTATTATAGGAGGACTATTGGTGCTCATGCATCACTTTCTTTTCTTCTAAAGAATCTTTTTATATATATAAAATAATGGTAAAAATAAGGTATTATATGTGTATCATTTTTACTCTACATTTGCTTGTATGTGTCGCCTTTTTTGCTTGTTGCATCGGCTTTTGGTCGACTGTACACCATCAAATTCTTGTAGTGTTAACACTATATAGGCACATTATAGCGCATGAGCAATGCAACACACCAATTACCCTACATTAGATGATTGCCATAATTTTTTTTCCCATTTCCCCCTACCTCAATAACATTGGTTTTGTCTCTTCCATGTATCATCATCTTCTTCCTCTTCACTCAATATTTTTAGTTATACTTTGTTAACAATTATGTTTTCTTCTTTTTTTGATACTAGGTTTAATGTAGAAGAACCTATTGAATTCTGGGAGATTTTTTCATTATTAAAATATTCATTATGTGATGTGAAAAAATCCCTGAACCTAGTGTTTCCTTAAAGCTACTATTTTCTATGTTTTGCTTCTAATTTTTACAACATAATGCAGATGAGTATTTCCTTTCTCGGCTGCCTATTGTGGAAAAAAGGCTGGCTCAAGGTGGTGTTCGACTTGCAGCCATCCTCAACCGTATTTTTACATCCAAGACCAGAATTGCTCAATCTTAAAGACATCTTCAGGGGGATCATTCCATGACAGATATGGCTGTCATTTTAGGCGTGTGTGCAATGCTCTCCACTTGCCAACTCTTGTAACATAGAGTAGCACAGTTGTAGTTCTTGACTTGTTTATGTGCTTATTCTTTGAGCCTTGTGTAAAGGACAATTTGCTTGATTTGGATTAGGCACTAGGCACGTGAAGCTACCTAACACTACACTTACATATAGCTGGTATGCCATTGTTGATAGTTACTTTATATGTTTTCCTTGCATTATGCAATTCGAGGTCTTTCTTATATGGTGAAATGGTGTGTTGCATGTTCATGAATGAAGCAAATTTAGATTGAGAAGAACTAAGAAAAGCAGGAATGCATCTTCCCTCTATCAAATCATTTGCTTTATGGGTCATTCATTCCATTGACAGCTAATAACACCAAAAACACACGAAAAAGGAATATTAAGCCTTATGGCTAATGTATATTATTAGCCTAGTAATTGAGAACTATGGAATAGTTTAGTAGGACTCTGCTATAAAATATTTTGATAATCCATTGATTGTTACAATGTTTGTCTCCTGTTGACGGGGTGTGTAGTTAACGTTGTTCGGGTACCTGCAAAAAGGCCCACATACCTAATGGGGGTAGGTTCTGGAGGGTTTTTTTGATGCCTAAGTCAATATATATAAGGAAGTAAGGTAGAAACTAATAAGAGATTTATGGTTGGAGAATTAAATAAATATTTCTAGTTAAAGAATTAAATAAACTTGTCCAATAAATGTAAGGTGTATTTATAGCCATTAAGGTTGTCAAAAGTAATCATGAGTGTGTTAGGAGTTGTAAGTGACGTGTCAAAGCCACTAATGTTATTATGGGTTGAATGCTAGAGAGGTTAATGTCAGTAGTACCACTAATGTTACAAGTGGTGTATGTAGCAACCATATTCAATATTCCCTTCTACAATACCACCATCAGTTGTACTCAAAGCTGTACCAAACATACTGTGTGCTCAGTAAGTTGAGAGCTATTTAAAAGCTATAACCTTTTTCATGGTTTTAGTTATCATATATATACTACAAGTTATATAAGTTACCTAAAAAATTATAAATTATGAACTATAATTTATATGTTTGTTTTACTAAATAGAGTCACGGTGATAATTGCAACAAAACTTAAACATGTTACTTGATATCAAAGTTGTATGTGATACTTATTATGAATATTGTTATGCCATGTTGTTTTCGTACACTTCACCATTATGAATTCAAACCAAATCATTTTGACAACAACTTAGAGACTTTTTTTGTCTAGGAAAATCCCAACAGAATGATGTTGTAGAATGTTTGAACAAAACTATACTTGAGAGAGTTTATTGTATGCTCTCAAATGTTAGGTAATTGAATAAACATAAGTTTCGATAAAAGCTACACTGACACATAAAAAAGTGGGTTTGGAATAGATAGGAATGACATGTGTATAGGTTTAGGTAAGATCCTATAGTTTTCGTTCTGATGGTTTAGAGTCAGACTTACAATGAGGTTGAATAAGTCTTAGACTCTTTTCGTGAAAAGTTGAACCAAAATTAAAACGAGTAATCAAGCAAGTAATGAATAAGAGAGATAAATGCACAGAGTTTATACTGGTTTACTTCCAACACCGAAGCTACGTCCAGTCCTTTCTAACTTGAAGGATTTTCACTATTGTAAAATCTCCTTTACAATAATAGCACCAGACCTGTGTCATAAGTATTCTTAACACTGGCAACTTTTGGTTTATCCCAAGTATTCTTTTAACAAGTCATTCCTTGCTCAACCCAAGTATTCTTTCGAAAGCCTTTTCAGGTCAAAGTGTTTCCCAAAGTAAACTCGTGCTGGTAACACACCAGACTTTTACAAATTGAATGAATGAAAAGAAGTTTTCAGAACTTAGTGTATAGGTGATGAACAATTTGAATTTAAACACTAAGTTTTTGACACAAGACCAGAGTCTGTTAAAGGCAGAACAAGAAAGTAATAAGGGTCTTTGCCTTACAAGAATGAACAAGAGAATTTAAGAATTCAGATGAGATTGAATAATGACTTGAAGAGATTCTCTTTATATTTTCTTGTATATGTGATGTTCAAACTTCATTGGTATTTATAGAGGATGAAGGATATGACCGTTATTGCTTCTTGAAAGGAGATATATACGTTGAAAATCCTTTAAAGGTATTTTATCTTAAGCTTCTTGTTATCAGACCTTGAAGATGAATTAAACTTGAGAGAGGTCTGAATCATTTTTCAATATTTTCACGAAAATAGTTTCTCATGCATTTCCATGCACAAACCATTCATGAACTAATTCTTGATTGAGCGATAAGTTGCTTTTTGAGATGTTCTGTTGAGATCTCTGACTGTGATCAGAATTTGCAAGGGTAGGTACACTGACAGTTGCTGCTTATATTGATCTTGTTCTTTATGTTCTTTGGTGATAAGCACACAAATATGATAAGAGCATTACTCCCAAAGCATCATCAAAATAGAATTTATGAACGTTAAAACAAAAGTTCTTTGATCAGTATACTTTTGTTGTTCTACTAGACTTTTAGAACGCGTACGCTCCCTTTGTTTTTACAGCCAATTCTTCATATCCTGAAATTGGTTAGGCATACAGAAAAGCGTTATAAAAATTCACAGACTTTATTCTTTTAGCAAAAATATTTGATGAATGATATAAACAAATTCAGGAGTACATAAAATCTGGGGTCTGGTCCGAAGGGACTTAAAATTATATTTTCAACCAGACTTTTTCTCAACACGTTCCATACTCATGTTTTAAAAAATTTGTTATAATAAAACCATACCCGCATGGTTACTAATTGTAATCTTTGTCACTTAGACTCATTACACACTTTAGTTAAACAAGTACTATGTCATACCTTGATAATTTACCATATATTTGATAAAATCAAGGAAAATGTAAGTAATTAGTTGCATTCCATAAAATACATCAAATTTATACAATAAATAAATAATCTAAGTAAATTTAATATTGTTAGAAAAGTTGTAGGTTGAGGTGCGTCACTCACACTTTTCAATCCTTTTCTTTCATCCTTCAACAACATGAAGTACATCTTTGTTCCTCTATTGGTTCTCCTCTATTCAGTTTCTTTTCTCTAGTAAGTGTATCATTTCTTCATCTTATAGCATCCATTTTAAATTTATGAAGAAACATTTGAGTCCTATTAATTTAATGTATTCCCACTAACTAAGGATGAGTTTTGGAGTTTAGGAATTTTCACCTAAGGGGTAAAAGGAGTCCTCCAGTGTTTAAAAAATTCATATTGGAGCTTTTGAGACATAGACATACCTAAAAATCTTAAAGACAACGGTTCCTAATTTTTTTCTCTTTTAGATTACTTTAGGGTTCTAAGTGTAAATCTAAGGATCCTTTAGTTAGAATGTTTTTTTTTTCTTTCTAAAGTCACATTGTATGTTGTGGGTGCTCTAATTTATAGGATTTCAATATTATATTGAGGTTCTAGATTGGTCCCAAGAACATATTATGGTTCTTCATTGTTCTCCCTATAATATTAAATTATTGGAATTAAATGATTTAAGTATGTATTTTTAAACAATGTTTAATTGGTTGTTTCAATCATGGTTGTGAAAACTAAACTGAACTGGCTAGTTGGACTGAGAACTGAGTTTGACAAGTGAAACAACCGATCGAGTTTAGAACTAGCCAAAACTGGTTGAAAATTAGTACACAAAACCAAGATTAAACTACTCTACTTTAAAAAAATATTTCTTGTAAAATATTTTTAAATAAAACTATTTACATTCAATTTTATTATTTTATATTTATTGTGAATTTTCATCTTATAAGACATATAATATGATCATTTTATAATTTTTAACTTTCACTGAACTTAATTTTTATATACTTTATTATTAATATATCATAAAATATATTAAAATTTACATTGTATTATTAATGAGTTACCATGTTTGATATATTACTTAAACTGTCATAAACCTCGTAGATTTATCCTTATAAAAGGTATACATTAATGCAAATAATTAGTTTCAACTACTATTCTTAATATATGTAAAATTAGATATATTTACTTATATTTAGAACTGGAAGTAATACCTTAGTGGTTTGAGAAAAAGAAATATTTATAAACTACCTTTGACCCGACTTCTATGCGATGTGGGACTTGTGGGTGGAACACAAGCCCTTTAGTTGAGGCAAAAGGACACATGAAGATCATTGGTGTTACGTGTAGCCAAGTGGTGTTATGTATTGAACATTGGCTCCTTTCTAGCATGTCATTGTTCAAATCCCGCGACATCTATAAAGCTACAATATTTGAGGTATTGTCCATTTTAACTATCGTAAACTTATAAAGTGGATAAAGCTACAATATTTGAGGTATTGCCTCAGTAGTTTGAGAGGATAAAGTGTTTATAAACTATTCTTGAACTCAACTTCTATACAATGCAAGACTTGTGAGTGGAACATTACGTATTGCCAACCACTTGTATAATTGCATGTTGCCCTTCTTGTTAATTATAGTTGTCATTTACTCACGGAATTTATGTGATTCATCATTTTATTGTGTAACATTTTTCAGTTAATCTGTCTATTAAGGTACATGTTACTATCGTCCTTCC
This sequence comes from Clitoria ternatea, assembly GCA_037962975.1. Classification (NCBI taxonomy): domain Eukaryota; kingdom Viridiplantae; phylum Streptophyta; class Magnoliopsida; order Fabales; family Fabaceae; genus Clitoria; species Clitoria ternatea. The sequence continues at coordinate 295,081,906 of CM075669.1, forward strand.
AAATTAACACTTGATATGTCGGTGGGTCTCCATTGTTCCAATATTTTGTATTTTGTTAGCCTCTCATGCACCTTTAAGAGTCCAATGATAGTTAGTGTGACATTAGGCTATATGTATATTTTTGGGATTTAGCTAAATGAACTAAATGGTTACAGGTGGTTGAATTATATATATGATATGGAAAGTGGATTATAGTAGGTGATGTTATTATGTTTTGAATGTTGAAATTACAAAGGAAAGTATACTGTAATTTCAATTTCCTTACCCGTACTCATCCGTGAAATTTTGTATGAGTAATTCTTTATATCATACAACGTAGCCGTCAAGCATATAAATACTCAATCATAGGTAATTTTTATGATGGCTATGGGTTGGGTTTAATATGATAGTATTTTTATTTAGAGTTGTTAAAATGAGCTGACCTGTACGATTCAGTCCGAACCACTATCAAAAGTTAATGTGTAAGTCCTAAAAATAAATTTAAAGTTAATAATTGAAAAAGCCTGAAAAACAGACTGAGTATAGACTGGTCTGAGAAATTTGTTAAAATAAATTGTTGAGAACTTGAGAGGGAACTCAAATTTTTTTAAGGGTTTAGCTCTATGCTAGTAGCTAATATTTCAATCATTTTAATTTTCAATTATAGTATAAAAATAAACATATTTTTTACTAAAAAAAATTATTAATTTTATCACAATCTATGGGGCTCACTAATATCATTATCAACCGTTGATCTAATTTCAACACCGCGTCCCTACCGAACTTTATTGCACCTTCTTTGACCCCTCCCGCGTCAATGTATTTGGTAATAGTTACTTTACGGGGAAATTATGAATTTATAATCAACTATGACCTGACTCTATTATACATAAGATATTCTAGATTCATTATTAAAAAATATAAAATAGAAATTTTTTATGTATGTTTACACTTATCTTAAAGCGATCTCAACTGACTTCTAACACAATTTTTCAGTTCCTATTTAAGGGTCTAGTTATCGACATGCTAATCTATATTAACAATTTTAAAAATCCGAACAACCTTAGTAAATTAGAAGAAATTACATCTTATTTCAATTTCTGATACTAAGTTGAACATGTTTAGAAAAATAAATATATTAATAGTTACCCGCTGTCTGGTTGAAATACAAGTTTCCATTTTGGGTCAAAGAGGGAACGAGCAAAAGAATATACGGGAAAAGGTGCTTCTTTCCCATAACCTGGGCACTTGGCTTGCCCTTATTAATATTATATTTAGTAATTCAGACGAGAGACGTGGGCAATTACGCAAATTTTATGAAGTTATTTGTAGGGATGGCAAAACAGGCTGGCCCGCCCCGCCAAAGCCCCCCAAAAAGCGGGCCGGGCTAATCCGCCCCGTCAAGTTAAACGGGCCAAAATTCAGGGCCCGTCCCGCCTAAGGCGGGTCCGGTGGGCTGGTGGGCCAGCCCGCCAAAGTTAAAATTGTAATTTTTTTTTAAAAAGTGTCAAATTAAGATTAAAAAATTAGAAAAATAAATTTTTAAAAAAATTAAAGAAAATATTATTAAAAGAAATATTATTAAAAACTAGTAAGAGATGTTACTTTTTTTTTAATTTTAGAAAATCAAAGTATATATTTTAATAAAATAAAGTATAAATTAGTAATATTTAAATATTTTTTCTTTTGGCGGGGGCCCGTCGGGCCGGCCCGCCCCGCCAAGGTTTTGGCCCGCCAAATTGGCGGGCCAGGTGGGGGCGGGCCTTGGCGGGAGGCGGGCTAAAAATTCTTGTCCGCCCCGCCAAATTTGACGGGCTTGGCGGGCCAGCCCGTTGGGCCTGGCCCATTTTGCCATCCCTAGTTATTTGAGGTGAAGGTGTAATTTAGGGTATTTATTATTGATTATATTGATTAAGTTTTTTGTAAATTTATATTTAGTGTTTGTTTGGTATGTAGTTGAAAAAATGAAGTTAAAAAAATAATTTTTTTTAATTATTAATACTTATTTTTCACGTCATTTAAAATAATCAAAATTTTATTTAACTGTATGATTTTTTTTAATCAATCGTAACTTTAAATCAAACACTTTAAGATAGGAATTGAATCTTAAGGATGAATCTTTTCGATGATCACCTTCCTGGGTCTTATAATGTTTAATGAAATTATATTTTATATTATTGTAATAATTTAGTTAAAATATAAATATAAACAAATTTTGATTGATTAATAATAGAATATTTTACGTCGATGGTATATCAAAATTAACTTTTATTTTATTCTTTCTTCATTCACATAAATAAAATCAAGAGAGATCTATGTTAATGAAAATTCTTAATAATAAGCATAAGTTGCCGGATGAATTTGAATTGTTCTTGTAAGTTTCTAACACAATCCATATTTTTCTTTTAAAAAATAAGATTTTGATTCTTCTAGAATATTAGCTGAACCGAATTTCTTGGGTCTCAAGTCGGCGTAGTTGGTCACACCACGGGAATAGGGGCATAAGTTATAGTATACTATGTACACACACCTCATATATACGATAATTCGTCACCAACAAAACGTGAAAAATTCTTGAATCTTCTTCTCCCACAACATAGCCATACGACAACTACAACACTCTAACAGAGAGAGAAAAAAGGTTACTTTTCTTGCATATGGTGGATGATCGATATTATTCATTTTGCTGTTTTTTTCTTAATTTCATTTGGTTATGTTATTTTATGGAAGAATTGTCATGGCTTTATTGAAGATCTATATAGTGCAAAGTCTTCATCGAAATAAACTGCACTTTCTTCCTATGTACTTCTGATTTCTGTGATCTTATTCTTATTATGTGACTTTGAGCATTAATGTTATAGTTTTGTTTTGACATTGTTTTCTATGGGATTGTGGCGGTCACAAACTAAATTTGATGATCTTTTCTATGCCTTTATTTTTTGTATTGAATCTAGATAATTATTGGTTAATCATTTTTCATCAATGAAACTTTTAACATTTTATTTTTCTGAAAAATTTCAATATAAACTCAGTTGCTGATTTTAAATCTTACATGTAAAGAGTTTCCGTATATCAATCCTCTCCATTCGCAGTGTGCAAACTGTACAACAGGTCATATGATGAATCTTTCACTCAGAGCATAGCCTCTGGATCTATATGATAATCCAACTCATCGTTTTGTTCACTAAAGATCATTTTTTGCAGACAATAGGTTTGGTAGCATCTTCAAAATTAAATCTTGACAATGACATATCTTTGTATCCATCACATGTTACGAACTTCTCTGTCGAATTCAATGCACCGGTTACTTCTTGTGTCGAATTATTGTAAAATCAGCTACCATTTTTTTGGAGTTTCTAACTAAACTTTACAGGGTTCATTTCTTTGTATCTGCCAATGGCTGATGAGCATTAACTTTTGTTTTCTTTTCCCATATCCTTGGAATTGATTGTTGTCAGCTAGTCACCAACTGTAGATTTCTTTTCAACCCTCAAATTCCAATTTGTTTTCCCTTTTGTCTCTGCTCACGTTCTGAAGCATCTATAATTTGCAGTGTTGTATACATAATTTGTTATTTCCTGTAAAACATCTAAATTCTTATCCTTGGTGGTGCTGTCAAAACTTGAGAGCACTAAAACCTCTGAACTTTGGTCTTTTTCAGTAAGTTCTCGATAGAAGGTCTAAAGGGTTGTCGACATAAGTTGTTCTCTAGCAATGGCATTGGCAAGGATTGCTAGGGCCAACCTGAGAAGATCAGGTCGTGCTTTTGGCAGTTATCGGTGCGAGAAAGATATGTTCAATGAGGGAGGTTGCACTGGCAGATTCTCCTTACCTTCTTCCTATATAAATTTCAAATCAGGTGGAAAGTTTTCTCATGTTCCAAGAACCATGGAAAATAATTACATGAACTCTTCAATGAGGGGAATATCAGGAACTCCGTATCATCAGTTTCCTTCTGCTAGCACCCAGAGGGTTATGGAAGAGCCCGAGTCAGATTTGGAGTGTGATCAGCCAAGATATGCAGGACTAGAGGCAACAAAGCCAGGTGAAAAGCCTAGGGTGGTTGTTCTTGGTACTGGCTGGGCTGCTTGTCGGTTCCTCAAAGGGCTAAACACCAGAATTTATGATGTTGTGTGTATATCACCAAGGAATCACATGGTCTTTACTCCTTTGCTGGCTTCAACTTGTGTTGGAACCTTGGAATTCAGGTCTGTTGCTGAGCCTGTTAGCAGAATACAAGATGCATTAGCAAAGGACCCCAACTCCTACTTCTTTCTAGCCTCCTGCACCGGCATTGACACAGACAAACATGAAGTGAGTAAAATGATGTATCCTCTGGCATGTTTTTTTCTTTACATTCTTTGGACATTCAAAAAAATCATGGAACACTCAATATGAAATTTTAATAGGATGATACATTTGAGTTCATATGAAGTTTTTCTGTAAAATGTTGTAGTCTGCATTCTGAAGTTTTTCTCTAGTGAAATGCCTACTTATATTTATTTCATGCCAACAGGTCTATTGTGAGGCAGTTAACAATGGTGGATTGCCTCGAGAGCCTTACCAGTTTAAAGTAGCATATGACAAGCTTGTAATTGCAGCTGGATCTGAGCCTTTAACTTTTGGTATCAAGGGAGTACAGGAACATGCTTTCTTTCTTCGTGAGGTGAACCATGCTCAAGAAATAAGGAAGAGACTTCTCCTTAACCTCATGCTTTCTGAAAATCCAGGTAGGATTTCATATCCATCATGGTTAACTTTAAAGAATTCGAATTGTAATTTTTGTAAAATTGACAGAAAATAGACCTTGGTAATGTAACAACTCTATGTGCCATTCACATATTTTGTTTTTTTAGTGCTCTATTCTTCTCAAATTAACTTTTTTTCCCTTCACCTGAAAAGAGCAAGAGCTTTCTTTTTCTTTTAACATTATTCAGCAGGAGCCATTTAATGCTATTTATAGCACATGGTTTATGTTTAAATTATTTACTTAGTCTGTATTAATAATTATGCAATAGTTATTTTCTTGCTGAAGCTTAAGCTAAAAACCTTATCATGTAACAGGTATATCAGAAGAGGAAAAGAAACGCCTTTTACACTGTGTTGTTATCGGAGGTGGCCCAACAGGAGTGGAATTTAGTGGTGAGCTAAGTGATTTCATCACGAGAGATGTTCATGAGCGTTATACTCATGTTAAAGATTACATTCATGTCACACTCATTGAGGTACCTGGTTCAATTTACTTCCATATATTAAAGTATATTTTTCGAGTAGAAGTTAAAATTGTTATACTCAACCGTTGTGTTTACTCTTGATCATTAGGCAAATGAGATACTCTCATCCTTTGATGTTAGCCTACGACAATATGCAACAAAGCACTTAACAAAGGTACACCTTCTGAGTTTTGACTATTGACATTATATTCTAATTCTAGTCCTTTAAGATTAGCCACTACCACTTGCTCATAATTTCAACTTTCAAGTTTAACCCTGAGACATTCAATTTTTGTATCAGTCTGGAGTTCATCTTATGCGGGGTGTCGTGAAGGAAGTGCACCCTAAAAGCTTAGTTCTGAGTGATGGAACAGAAGTTCCTTATGGCCTCTTAGTCTGGTCCACAGGGGTTGGTCCCTCTGAGTTTGTGAAAAAACTAAATCTTCCCAAATCTCCCGGTGGAAGGTATGTTGCAACCAAGAACAACACTCTTGCTTGATTTTTATCTGTGATCACCATTTAATTAATGTTGTTGATTGATGCAGAATTGGCGTTGATGAATGGCTGCGTGTTCCCTCTGTGGAAGATGTCTTTGCACTTGGAGATTGTGCTGGTTTTCTTGAACAAACTGGAAGGCCCGTGCTTCCAGCTCTAGCTCAGGTTAGCCACTTATCATTTATTATCTATGATGTTCTGCCAAATAATATGGATAAAGTGATCAAGAAAATAACTAGATAATGTTGAGCGTATGTTGATTTTCAATTTCTTACCGATTGCATTTTGAGTTCTGTTTATGTTAATTCAAGAGTATGTGATAATACAAAGCCTCTTCCTGATGGCCTGGTAGTTGCTGATTGCAATGTGCACCATCTAATTTAATGTTCAACTCTTCATGTGAACTGTCATTGTTCAAACCATGCTGAAACAGAAGATAGTGTTACTCTGGCCATTCCCTGCCATTGGAAAGCCTAATGAATGAGTAATGACATTGTGCTCATCAAAGAGTAGCGACCATGTACTAGGCATTTCATTCATAACAAATTTCCATAAGGTTGCGTTTCAACCGAGAGTTAAATTGACAATATGTTTTAATAACAAGAAAGAGTTTTAAGAATATTATAAAATTTTAACAATAATTTTTAATACAAATAAGAAAAATTTCAAATGATAGTCATTAAAGTAGTTTTAAAATTCATCTTTTTTTTTAACTCATCTAAATTACAATTTATAGTTACTTTCATATTTGACTGTATATAATCATCATTTTTAGTTTAATAATTCTAGAATTATAAAATTCTTCACCGTAACTGTGTTCCATGTTGTATGTTGGAAGAAACAAGCATCTAGAGATGATCATGTGATTCATGTTCCATGAACTGACATGTGGAAATGTGGATTAATTAACAAATGCATTGGTTACCTACAGGTTGCTGAAAGGGAGGGGAAGTTTCTTGTGGAGTTGTTCAACAAAATTGGGAAACAGAATGGCGGCAAGGCTTTGTCTGCAGAAGGCATGCCACTTGGAGATCCTTTTGTATACAGACATCTTGGGAGCATGGCATCAGTAGGTCGCTATAAAGCACTGGTTGATCTACGACAGTCAAAGGTATAGTATGAACATTTCTAATTCTATCTTTAAGATTTCATTTGATCGTTCTAAATTCCAAGAATATATTTAGAAAATACAATGAAATATTAATCATTAATTTTAAAATTAATTATAGTATTTCTAATAAAATGTATATAGATACAAAATGAAAGATAAATTACATCAACCTTTCATAGCACCTCGTTTATTTTAAAGGTAACATTTCAAACGTAAAAAAAGATACAGCTTCTGATTTTTGCAATACTTATGTAGGATGCAAAGGGGTTGTCACTTGCTGGTTTTACTAGCTGGCTTATATGGCGCTCAGCGTATCTTACACGTGTAGTTAGCTGGAGGAACAGGTTTTACGTGGCAGTGAACTGGGCTACCACATTAGTCTTCGGCAGAGACAACACCAGGATAGGGTGAAATATCATTATAGTAGCAGCAAAACAAGTCAATTTTTTGTTTCTTTAGCCTCATTTATTGACTTAAGTTCTAAGCCTAGCCTACGTATTCTTTTGATCTTTTGTAATTTATGTAGGAATACAAAAAGGTTCAATTGCATCTCAAAAACATTATATAAGTTAAATATTTGAAAATGCATGAGAATATTGAAAAAATCATTTAGAGTTCTGAGTTCGAAACAGAGAATGTACTACTATTTCTGTTTTCTTATTTCTAATAACGGTATTTTAAATTAAATCATGTAATTTTAAAGATAACTTTAAAATTGACTTAACAAACAGTGGAAAGAGACAAAAAAAATTTTATTTTGAGGAAAATGAGTTTGATAAGAATTGATCTTTTTTTCTACGTATTATTGAGTACATTGATAAAATAAAGTTAGTAGTTATTTGTTGGGATTTGGAAAATAATTTATCATTGTTTTTTTTTTTTTGAGATATGATTAAAAATATTTTAGATTTTTTTATATAAACAAGAAAATTTATGTCAAAGAAAATTACGAGATAGTAATATAAAAGTACATCATACGTCACCGTTAAAAAATTATTATGTAATTTTATTAAATAAAAATATTTTTATTTTTAAGTATTTTGTTAAACAATTTGAATGTTGAAGAGAAGTACGAGATACATTTATTTTCCTTTATAATTTTATAACATTGGTATAAATGAATTCATCATACAACATCGTGATAATTATTGCATTGTTTATTAAATAAAAATATTTTTATTTTTATATGTTTTTTAACAAAATCAATGTTGAAGAAAAGTACGAGATATTTACCTTCCTTCATAATTTTACAGCATTGTGTACATGAAATTCATCATGAAATTCATCATATAACACCACTATAAAAATATTGTGTTGTTTATTAAATGTGAATATTTTCATTTTTTATATATTTTTAAAAATTCAATGTTGAAGAAAAGTATAAGATGAAGTAATCTATACACTTATTTTTCTTCATAATTTTATAGTATTGGTGCATGAAGTTCATCATATGACATCACTATGAAATTAATGAATTATTTTTTAAGTGAAAATATTTTTGTTCTTTTATATTTTTTTAAAAAATTCAATGCCAAATAAAAGTACAAGATAGTAATCTATAAGTTTACCTTCCTTCATAATTTTATAGTTGGTACAGATAAAGTTCATCATACAACACTGTTATAAATTATTGCATTGTTTATTAAATTAAAATAGTTTTTGTTTTTTCAAAATATATTTAAAAGAAAAAAATTATGTACCAAAGAAAAGTATGAGATAAAGTAATCTATACGTTTATTTTCCTTCATAATTTTATAGCATTGGTGCAGATAAAGTTTATCATACGACACTGTTATAAAATTATTGCATTGTTTATTAAATGAAAATATTTTTTTTTCAAAATATATTTTTTAAAAATTTTCGATGTTGAAGAAAAGTACGAGATAAAGTAATATACACTTACTTTCCTTCATAATTTTATAGCATTGGTGCAAATGAAGTTCATCATAAGACACCGCTATAAAATTATTGTGTTGTTTACGAAATGTGAATATTTTTGTTTTTATATGTATTTTAAAAAAACCAATGCCAAAGAAAAGTACAAGATAGAGTAATCTATACACTTACTTTCCTTCATGATTTTATAGTATTGGTGCAAATGAAATTCATCATATGACACCGTTATAAAATTATTGTATAGTTTATTAAAACAAATAAATCTCTTTGTTTAAGAGGATATTTCTCAAATAAACATTCCTAAACCAAATTTATTTTTAAATGCTTCAGAATCTATTTTGTTAATCTTATTCATAAAAACATATGTTTTTACAAAGGTAAATCTTAAACAAATGTTATTAATCAAAATTTAAATTTAAACACCATAAAAAAAATTATATTTTCTTTAATTTCTTAAGATGAAAATAGACAATAAAATTAAAATGAGACGTAAAGTTTAAATACACATAAAACGAGAACAATGACTCATATTATTTTTTATCTTTTTATATTAAGGTAAAAATGAGCAATAAATAATAATAATAATAATAAAATATATAAAAAATTATAATAAAAAAAGGTTAGGTAAGTATGGAGGTGATGATGATTGTTAACGTTGATAGGATTCGTGGATCGTTAGGTTTTGAGTGTTGGTTGGTGATGGTGATGAGGGGTGGTTAATGGTGGTGATATTTTTTGGTGGTGGTGTTTTAGGTTGTTGTTAGTTGGTGATGGTAAAGAGAGAATAAAACTCAACAACAAAATCATAACAAAATGTAACATCCTAATTTTTAAGGGAAAAATTTTCACGAAAACAAATATGAATAACCGGGCCAGTTAATTAGAAATCACCTGGATCAATAATTAAAAGCCACTCCCATATATGAAGATATGAGAGCTAGGTCCAATGACCAAGAAGAGGAAGCAAGCAGCCCGGGGCAGAAAGGCAAAATGCCATCCAAGGAGAAGAAATGTAAATGGGAGTAAGGCAAAGGACGAAAACCGAGCACAAGCCCAGCAGAAGACCATCAGCGCTCAAGCGAAGGCCATAAAGCAACGCACACTCGCTCAAGCGAGACACAGGTCCGCTTGGGCGAAACAGCTCTAGTCGCTCGGGCGAGGCACGATTCGCTTAAGCGATGCCAACACAAGAGCCTTCCCAAACACACACTCGCTGGAGCGAGGACTCACTCGCTGAAGCGAGAAGCTAGAAGCCACACTCGGCTAATCCACCACTCGGTATCTAGAGGCAACCACGCACTCGGTAATGACTTAGTTCACTCGGCATAAGGAAATTCCAATCACTCGGGAACTACCCCAACAAGTGTCTCACTCAGCAACCCATAACTTAACCTCTCAGTTTTGTCCACAGAGTCATCATAAGGATCCACTCGGGAAATGAGGGATATCTCACTCGGATTCTAATAATTTAAACCACTCGGTATGATTCGACCTCTAGTCACTCAGAAAACATCAACCATTAGCACCGGCACATCTGAACTCCCTTACTCAGAGAATACCTAGGCTTCCTCTTAGCCATAAATCACTCGGTCTAATCTTGACCATCCATCACTCGGTATTTCATTATTCCTCTCACTCGGAATATACATAGGCCTTCCTTCACTCAGAAGGAGTCTCCACCTTCATGCTCCACTCGGAATACTCCAGTCGGATTCACTCGGGAGTGTTACACGATCGTCACCTATTATACTGATATCTAGTGTCAAACCTCACTCAGTAACTCATTCAGAGACCGAATCCTTTCACACGGCTTTTCACTCGATATTTAACTCTAAAACCGACCAACACTCATTCGGTCACACACACACACGGTATTCGCGCTTAATCTCTCTCAGAGAATACCTTGACCATCCATTACTCAGAAATAACCTCCTTAATCAATTTCACTCGGAGTTATCCGAACTCCTCAACACTCGGAGGAATTCACCAAGTTAAGTCATTCGGACTTATGAAATACTTAGACACTCAGCATACCTATTACCCTATTCGCTCGGAATAGGTATCCATGTTCACTCGAAAAACTTATACAACTAATATACTTAGATTATTTCTTATCTGAACCATCAACAACTCTTCACTGGTCAGAGATTCACTCGGGTTTCCACTCGGCATATGCAATCTCCTCTCTTCACTCGGGGTTTACTTATATTTTCACTCTACCGATTTTCACTTAACCACCAATAGGCTTACCTTAACTCAAAATACACTTCACTCAAACCCCTAAGGTCAACACCACTCAGGAATAGCCCAGTAGAGTATATCTCACTCGGAAGAGGAGTCTTGCCCACAAACTCACCCGGAAATAGCCTTGAGCCTTTTATATCTCACTTGACATGGACATCCAGCATCATATTTCACTCGGTATCTATTCGCTTAGCGTTATTCATTCCTCACCCTTCATATTCAACCCAAGTAATGACTTAACCATCAACATATACATGTGTAAACATTCCGAATCATTAACTCTAACACTATTTCATACTTCAACACTCCTCCAATGATCAACAACGCATTCCAGTCGGTAAGAAGCATCAAATCAACAGAAAACACTTATATATATATATATATATATATATATATATATCTATTCATTCACTCGGAATACGTAGTATCTTAACATTATTCATCCACCAATCCTCATTACCCGATACAAGTACATGACTTCAATGTAAATCATAGATATATAAAAGCATACACTCGGATTCCAATATATGTATTTATATTCATTATACAACATACTATATGAACCGGCCAATGCCGTAATACATTAAACACACTTGGTACATTACATCATGTACAAAGCCTCATCATAAAAACCCTACACTCGGGTTTAAGGCCATCACATCATTCCAGTCGGACCTGCACATACTGAAAAATGGTGTAGGGGTGAGCATTACATATTAAGTGACAGATATTGGCTCGGATTAATCATAGAATCCTCAACATGCAAATGTATATATATATATATATATCATCACCCAATTAACACGTACTGCCAATCAATATGTACATCAACACATAAAGGGACAGAGTTCATCAACATCACACGTTAAATAATCATCATGCATATCCGAGCTACTACTCACTCGGAAACCAATCAACAACACATACTGAATCCCACACAACATAATACAAGAATTTCACCCGGAAAACCCGTCCATAAACTATGCACTTAAGATGCAATAGCTCCCCTTACCTGGAATGAAGTTCCAGAAGTCACATTGGCTACTCGGCCCAGCCACAGCAGCACTCTGCTCGGCATTCCAGTCCTGGGAAGAACCACATAACTTCCCAATCAATCATCAACACGCTTCTCAATAACCAAGTATCAAACATCACCCTTTTGCTCAGGCTACACATGCACTCGCTTGAGTGAAAAGGGTCCAGTAACCCATTCTTCACTGGCTCGCTCAAGCGTGGCCATTCTCGCTTGAGCGAGATACGCCCAGTAGCTCCCTTGAACAGCATCAACACTCCAAGCTCCACTCTACTCTGCCACCCAGTCAGTGGAGAACCTCCAGGCACAGCACCGTCTTCACCACCATGGAGGACAACCAAGCTTCCATGTAACATGCATGCATGCCTTCCTCTTTACTCAAGCATCACCGCATCAAGGTATATCATCTTTCTCACTAGCTCAGTGGAGGATCAAATGCTTCCCAAACATCATGCACGTCTTCTTCTTCACATACAGTTCTACCTCAGCACCAGTGGACCACCTTCCACAACCAAGGCACCCACACACCTGCAGGCCCCCAACCAAGCCACAAACATGAAGGAGAAGAAGAAGAAAGGACCATCAAGAAGAAGAACCAGGGAACAGAGAAGGAACCCAACCTCCAGAACATAACACCATGCTGTTCCCCTCCACTCGGTTCTTACACAGCCAGAGGAATGATTCTCAACCTTCAAGGCACCCAATACCACGCTGGACTCCACCACTATGCTGCTCCACTCGTGCTCCCACTTCCCACTCGGGCTCAGCACAGCGTTGAGGGGAAGAAGAAGATGAAGGAGATAAAGAAGAAGAACGGCCAAGAGAAAGAGGAAGCAAGAGTTTCAGGGAGCTCAATAGAAAAATGGAAGAATAGTTCTCAACTCAATGTACCCCCAAAGTATATGAGCAATGGCAAGCATGAAACGTAGAGTGGAAACATTCATCATTCCAATGCTTTGTGGCAACAACTCTCCCATCCCATCTTATCTTAATTTAATTCCTATCACCTCACCACTAAAACTTGTCCCCTTAGTCCTCGTTATTCCCATTGCAGCGTGATTAAAAGAGAGAACTGAGGCTTTGCTAAACACCACCAAGGCATATGGGTCACTTAGCATTATTATAATCATTTTCCTCTTAGTGTATTCTGCCTGAAGTCCCAACCTCAAACTCCTTCACTCGCTCAAGCGTCCCTAGCTCGCTTGAGCGAAAGGCATATAGTATGTATTTCCTTCCTCTCACTCTCGCTTGAGCGCGGCCACACCCGCCCGAGCGAGAACCGTCCAGTGACTTTACCAACATCGTTCGCACGCATCTCGCTTGAGCGGATCGCCATCTCGCCTGAGCGAGATGGAGCCAGAAACCATAATTCTGGTCTAGGGGATTCTCGCTTGAGCGAGCATCCATCTCGCCTGAGCGAGAATACCAATTCTAGTGCAGAAACATGAAGATTAATAATCTAACACTCCAAGACTCACACCAATCCAATCTGTTCAACTTCAACACATCCTACGCATCACATGAGGTGTATGAAACTGCTCATACCATTCACACTCCCCAATTCTTATTTCAACTCATTAATCACTCAATAATTTGCCTAATTGGCAATTAATCCTTAATTAACCATTAATCCCATCAATCCCTAATCTTAATCTAAAACTTATAATTATTTAAAAATCTGGGATGTTACACTCTCCCCACCTTTTAGGAATTTCGTCCTCGAAATTCAATCAGGAACCTGCCTCACAGACAACTCGGTATAACCCTGCATGCCACACAAAATAACTTACATACCCGTGCCTTCCAAGCATTCACCGACCAATCAATTTCCAATTGGCACAACTCCACTTCACCCAGCAACTCTTTCTTTCACTTGCCCATTATTTTAATACTCAACCACATACTTATCCATTCAGATTCAAATCCTCACCCTACTCGGAGCTGTCCAATAGACTCAAGCCATCTCCATAAGCAGCTATAGTCTCACTAGCTGACCTATGAATCTGCTGCATCCAACTTATAGGATAATGCCTCATTCTTATAGGGTCACAACAGTTACATCAAGTCGATGCAAAGTGTACACTGCCACAATACCTATGACATGTAGAGTCACACTGGAACAACATCCTCATATCTTATCTCACTCGTACCGATCAATTTCACTCAAATAATGATAACCTATATGAAAATCAGTGATAATTTATACCCATCTATAAGCAACACACCAGGATTAACTTCATCATTAGGCATCCACCATGGTACATTTCCAGTCCAAACCGAGTAAAAATTCCTTCTTTTGTCTTATCTATCACAAACTATTGGCCAATCAACCTAATATTCTTTAATATCACCATTCATTACAGGCCACAACTCGGATTTAAGCTTAATAACTCACTACACCCACAGATATGTATAACTCAGGATCAGAAATTTAATCAACAACTCACTCGGTTTTCAATCACAAAACCGAGACAGTACCCAAACTAACAGGTACCTCACCTTATCAATTTATCATAACATCCTACCACACATGATTATGCCCAATCAATTGAGTTACCACACCTAGTGGTCTATCATCAATTAATCCCTCACTCGGTTTGACACATTAAAATCGAGACACCAATCCAATGTAACATATACCTGATTCCATATTTATTCGTTCATTACATATTAAAATTCTCAACCTAGGTAATTGCAACCAATTAATTTCACCATATGTACACATAGGTACCAATAGTCAATAACATACACGCTATTATTCAATCAGAACGTATTCAAGTATCATTCAATCGGAATCTATCCAGCCAGCTCTCGGCTATATTACTTACATTATGTATAACCACATATATATATTTAATCATCCAATCGGAATATTAAATTCACACTCGGCCATACAATTCATATCATCCACCACAGCGTGCATTACAACCACAATATCATATTGCACCCGGTCATAACATTAATATACATACATTCATCCAATTCACATTGAGTCAAATGACCATCATAAGTGTGCACATAAACTTTCAATCGGAAATTGCACAATAACATACATTCTCAATCATAAAATCACATTGTACTTGGCAAATATTACACATCACAGCTAATAATTCATCAATTATCACCACTGGCTCTAAGACAAAATGGACGCCTAGTATCCGAATACTAAAGGATCGGCCTTCAGCTGGGGGTCCTACTTGACACCCCGTGAACCCTGCTTGGTTCACCGAGTCCTGCTTGACTCTCCACCTCGACCACTGGGTCCTACTTGACCACTGGGTAGCTCAACTGGGCATAAAACCACGGGAGCCGGAAATGAGGGGCTATATATACCGTCGGCCGTCCCACACCACATAATCACACATCATAATCATACAATCCATTTACTAGAAGCCTGTCAGGAGCCGCTCCTTGCTCGTGCAACGCACCGGCGACCACTCCCCGCCCTCAACAGTATACGGAGTATCTCATACACAATATGTAACTCAATATAACAAATATTATCAACCTCATGCCACACATGGCAATTACTTATCATACATATACAATTTACATTTCTCATCGTATCATAGTGGCCATTAATAACATCACATACTTATCACACGGGTGACCTGCTTGTCAAGTCCGGTATCACATTGCCACTATACATCGATTATCACAGCATCACAGGCATTTGTCATAGTAACTCACAACAAGCAAAGCAAGGTAACAATACTACAACACACCCTCTCGGTATTTTTAATGAAGTCAGCATACATTTCAACACAACATTCCAAATGGAATTCAACAGATCAATTCACATATCATGCATTCTCATTCATATACATTTGAACATGAACTGCAAACAGAGCTCTGAGAATCATCCCTCTTTAACTCATGGACGGAGTCACACAACACTAAACAGTTTACAAATACCGCAAATCATACACATCATATACCATTCATTCATCACACAAGTCATGATTGAACATAAGTCAACATTTAATAGAATATCATAAGTAATTATGACAATCCGGCATAATGCACTCAACCGCCCACTAACAGTAGGCAAACCTTGGCCATGGACCTTTTGGTCTGCTCTGATACCAAATGTAACATCCTAATTTTTAAGGGAAAAATTTTCGCGAAAACAAATATGAATAACCGGGCCAGTTAATTAGAAATCACCTGGATCAATAATTAAAAGCCACTCCCATATATGAAGATATGAAAGCTAGGTCCAATGACCAAGAAGAGGAAGCAAGCAGCCCGGGGCAGAAAGGCAAAATGCCATCCAAGGAGAAGAAATGTAAATGGGAGTAAGACAAAGGACGAAAACCGAGCACAAGCCCAACAGAAGACCATCAGCGCTCAAGCGAAGGCCATAAAGCAACGCACACTCGCTCAAGCGAGACACAGGTCCGCTTGGGCGAAACAGCTCTAGTCGCTCGGGCGAGGCACGATTCGCTTAAGCGATGCCAACACAAGAGCCTTTCCAAACACACACTCGCTGGAGCGAGGACTCACTCGCTGAAGCGAGAAGCTAGAAGCCACACTCGGCTAATCCACCACTCGGTATCTAGAGGCAACCACGCACTCGGTAATGACTTAGTTCACTCGGCATAAGGAAATTCCAATCACTCGGGAACTACCCCAACAAGTGTCTCACTCAGCAACCCATAACTTAACCTCTCAGTTCTGTCCACAGAGTCATCATAAGGATCCACTCGGGAAATGAGGGATATCTCACTCGGATTCTAATAATTTAAACCACTCGGTATGATTCGACCTCTAGTCACTCAGAAAACATCAACCATTAGCACTGGCACATCTGAACTCCCTTACTCAGAGAATACCTAGGCTTCCTCTTAGCCATAAATCACTCGGTCTAATCTTGACCATCCATCACTCGGTATTTCATTATTCCTCTCACTCGGAATATACATAGGCCTTCCTTTACTCAGAAGGAGTCTCCACCTTCATGCTCCACTCGGAATACTCCAGTCGGATTCACTCGGGAGTGTTACACGATCGTCACCTATTATACTGATATCTAGTGTCAAACCTCACCCAGTAACTCATTCAGAGACCGAATCCTTTCACACGGCTTTTCACTCGATATTTAACTCTAAAACCGACCAACACTCATTCGGTCACACACACACACGGTATTCGCGCTTAATCTCTCTCAGAGAATACCTTGACCATCCATTACTCAGAAATAACCTCCTTAATCAATTTCACTCGGAGTTATCCGAACTCCTCAACACTCGGAGGAATTCACCAAGTTAAGTCATTCGGACTTATGAAATACTTAGACACTCAGCATACCTATTACCCTATTCGCTCGGAATAGGTATCCATGTTCACTCGAAAAAATTATACAACTAATATACTTAGATTATTTCTTATCTGAACCATCAACAACTCTTCACTGGTCAGAGATTCACTCGGGTTTCCACTCGGCATATGCAATCTCCTCTCTTCACTCGGGGTTTACTTATATTTTCACTCTACCGATTTTCACTTAACCACCAATAGGCTTACCTTAACTCAAAATACACTTCACTCAAACCCCTAAGGTCAACACCACTCAGGAATAGCCCAGTAGAGTATATCTCACTCGGAAGAGGAGTCTTGCCCACAAACTCACCCGGAAATGGCCTTGAGCCTTTTATATCTCACTTGACATGGACATCCAGCATCATATTTCACTCGGTATCTATTCGCTTAGCGTTATTCATTCCTCACCCTTCATATTCAACCCAAGTAATGACTTAACCATCAACATATACATGTGTAAACATTCCGAATCATTAACTCTAACACTATTTCATACTTCAACACTCCTCCAATGATCAACAGCGTATTCCAGTCGGTAAGAAGCATCAAATCAACAGAAAACACTTATATATATATATATATATCTATTCATTCACTCGGAATACGTAGTATCTTAACATCATTCATCCACCAATCCTCATTACCCGATACAAGTACATGACTTCAATGTAAATAATAGATATATAAAAACATACACTCGGATTCCAATATATGTATTTATATTCATTATACAACATACTATATGAACCGGCCAAGGCCGTAATACATTAAACACACTCGGTACATTACATCATGTACAAAGCCTCATCATAAAAACCCTACACTCGGGTTTAAGGCCATCACATCATTCCAGTCGGACCTGCACATACTGAAAAATGGTGTAGGGGTGAGCATTACATATTAAGTGACAGATATTGGCTCGGATTAATCATAGAATCCTCAACATGTAAATGTATATATATATATATATATATATATATATATATATATATATCATCACCCAATTAACACGTACTGCCAATCAATATGTACATCAACACATAAAGGGACGGAGTTCATCAACATCACACATTAAATAATCATCATGCATATCCGAGCTACTACTCACTCGGAAACCAATCAACAACACATACTGAATCCCACACAACACAATACAAGAATTTTACCCGGAAAACCCATCCATAAACTATGCACTTAAGATGCAATAGCTCCCCTTACCTGGAATGAAGTTCCAGAAGTCACATTGGCTACTCGGCCCAGCCACAGCAGCACTCTGCTCGGCATTCCAGTCCTGGGAAGAACCACACAACTTCCCAATCAATCATCAACACGCTTCTCAATAACCAAGTATCAAACATCACCCTTTTGCTCAGGCTACACATGCACTCGCTTGAGTGAAAAGGGTCCAGTAACCCATTCTTCACTGGCTCGCTCAAGCGTGGCCATTCTCGCTTGAGCGAGATACGCCCAGTAACTCCCTTGAACAGCATCAACACTCCAAGCTCCACTCTACTCCGCCACCCAGTCAGTGGAGAACCTCCAGGCACAGCACCGTCTTCACCACCATGGAGAACAACTAAGCTTCCATGTAACATGCATGCATGCCTTCCTCTTTACTCAAGCATCACCGCATCAAGGTATATCATCTTCTTCACCAGCTCAGTGGAGGATCAAATGCTTCCCAACATCATGCACGTCTTCTTCTTCACATACAGTTCTACCTCAGCACCAGTGGACCACCTTCCACAACCAAGGCACCCACACACCTGCAGGCCCCCAACCAAGACACAAACATGAAGGAGAAGAAGAAGAAAGGACCATCAAGAAGAAGAACCAGGGAATAGAGAAGGAACCCAGCCTCCAGAACATAACACCATGCTGTTCCCCTCCACTCGGTTCTCACACAGCCAGAGGAATGATTCTCAACCTTCAAGGCACCCAATACCATGCTGGACTCCACCACTATGCTGCTCCACTCGTGCTCCCACTTCCCACTCGGGCTCAGCACAGCGTTGAGGAGAAGAAGAAGATGAAGGAGATAAAGAAGAAGAACGGCCAAGAGAAAGAGGAAGTAAGAGTTTCAGGGAGCTCAAGAGAAAAATGGAAGAATAGTTCTCAACTCAATGTACCCCCAAAGTATATGAGCAATGGCAAGCATAAAACGTAGAGTGGAAACATTCATCATTCCAATGCTCTGTGGCAACAGCTCTCCCATCCCATCTTATCTTAATTTAATTCCTATCACCTCACCACTAAAACTTGTCCCCTTAGTCCTCGTTATTCCCATTGCAGCGTGATTAAAAGAGAGAACCGAGGCTTTGCTAAACACCACCAAGGCACATGGGTCACTTAGCATTATTATAATCATTTTCCTCTTAGTGTATTCTGCCTAAAGTCCCAACCTCAAACTCCTTCACTCGCTCAAGCGTCCCTAGCTCGCTTGAGCGAAAAGCATATAGTATGTATTTCCTTCCTCTCACTCTCGCTTGAGCGCGGCCACACCCGCCCGAGCGAGAACCGTCCAGTGACTTTACCAACATCATTCGCACGCATCTCGCTTGAGCAGATCGCCATCTCGCCTGAGCGAGATGGAGCCAGAAACCACAATTCTGATCTAGGGGATTCTCGCTTGAGCGAGCATCCATCTCGCCTGAGCGAGAATACCAATTCTAGTGCAGAAACATAAAGATTAATAATCTAACACTCCAAGACTCACACCAATCCAATCTGTTCAACTTCAACACATCCTACGCATCACATGAGGTGTATGAAACTGCTCATACCATTCACACTCCCCAATTCTTATTTCAACTCATTAATCACTCAATAATTTGCCTAATTGGCAATTAATCCTTAATTAACCATTAATCCCATCAATCCCTAATCTTAATCTAAAATTTATAATTATTTAAAAATCTGGGATGTTACACTATACTGTAACACCCCAGCCGCTTTTCAGGAATGAACGACTCGCCCCACAGACCAACACGAGACCTTTCCAATGTGCTTTTGTCCTCACTCACACATTTCCTGAGAACTTCCCAGGAGGTCACCCATCCCAGAATTACTCCAAGTTAAGCACGCTTAACTTTGAAGTTCTTAAGTGATAGGCCACCGAAAAGGCTAATGCATTTGTTGGTATAGGTAATACGAATTCATTTCTTTAAGCTATCCTCGACTGTATAGTCCCATACCTATACAGTCTTTGGATCCCTCTCATTCTGGTATGTATTCGGTTCGTTCATGTGTCCCTCCCACTGGAAGCCTGCCAGGAGCCGCTCCTTGTCCGTGCCTATGCACCGGCGATCACTCCCCGCCCTCAACAGTGCCCGGGATGCCACATTCCCCGCTGGAAGCCTGCCAGGAGCCGCTCCTTGTCCGTGTCCATGCACCGGCGATCACTCCCCGCCCTCAACAGCGTCAGGATGTCACATAAAACAAACAACAACAACAAAAAAGTTGAAAGATACTTGTTTTCTTGTAATCTAACCTTCTTGATTTAACAGTGATTGATATTCTCTTAATTCTAACAGTGATTAGATGCTCTCTTAAATCTTATGGTGACTAAACCCCCTCTGCATTTAACATCGACCACTGAATTCTCCTTTGGATTTAACACTAACTTTCCTCTAAATTGAACTCCTATCTACAAAAGACTCTATGGATTCCTATTGCGGCATTTATAAGAAAGTTCTAAACCTTCTAGTTAGAAACCATTAATTCATTCATTCCCTCCTTTAAAAAAGTAACTACCCACTCTCCTAAAAGTACTACTCATTTCCTCATTATTTAAATATAAATAAATAAAGACAGAAACAGAAATGGTAAAAAAATAAAATAAAAAGAAATAAGAAAGAAAAGAAATAGTCAGAGAAAAAAATAAAGTAAAACAAAACAAATAAACAATAATAAAATAAAATAATAAAAGACAAATAAAATAAAAATAAAAATAAAAAAGAAAAGAATTTTTTTCTTGAAATGTTGTTGTATGGTTAAATGAAATTGTGGTAATGGTAGAGTTAGTGGAATTACGATGATGGTAAAGTAAAGTAAATTATGATGTAAATGAATTTGAGTGAGAGAGAGAAAATAAAATTAAATATTTTTATAATTTTTAATTTGATAGTAAGGAGATATTTATTTTGAAATTTGATATTGATGAAGAAATAAAGAAAATGGTATTTAAATTTTTAAAAAACTAAAATCAACCAAAATTATTTGTATTTTTTATAAAAAAAAATTCTTTTCTTATTTTTTATATTTAAAAAATAATAATGCCTGGGCAAAAATCAAGGTCAACATGTAATATGAAGTATAAATAATTTTTTTAATTGTCGAACACATTTTTGATACTGATACTTTTACAACATATCTTTAACATACATTGAATATTTTTTAATAAGTATTTAATTAAAGATGAGATACTTAAACCGACACCTCTATATAAATAAACACATATTAATCTTGTAAAAATATGTGTTTATCTTTTTAATTTTACTTAATTATAATATAAAATATTAATAAATAATGTGTCTCGTTTATATTTTAAGGTTTATTATTATAGTAAAAATATGTACTTTTAAACATTTGATATGAGAAGTTGAATATACATATTTTATGTAAAATGTTGATTATTGATTTATATTTTTATGCTATTCATATTTTATTTTATTTTATTAGAGTTTTATTTATACACATCATATACAGTGTCGTAATGTCTTATGTTTTAGAGATAAAGCATATCAAAATGTCCGTGTAAGGATCGGTGCATTGTAGATAATATATTGTCAAGATAGTTGACAATTTGAAAGAGAATAAGGTAAATACAAGAATCTTAATGGTTATTGCCCGAAGCTTCTTTTTCAACATCAACAATGAGATTCGTGTATTAACAAACTGATAAATTCCACTTGTTTAGAAATTTCTAATAGGATTTCCAAGAGTTTATATCTTAAAGGTTGTACATAAAGTGTATGAATTCATTGATTTTCTATAAAGCTCGACATTGCATGTATAAGACTTTTACATGTAAACTTAAACCAAATTATTTTTGAATTACAATTGAAATATTCTATTGTAAAATAATTTATCTCATGTTAGGCTTTCCTAATGGGTTGGTCAGACATCGATACAAGCTTTCTATTTATGCCGAGTAAGATTGGATAATTTGGTGAAACTACTTTGTTGGATGAATGAGGTTAGGTAATCTAACGAGCCTGGCTCATAGGCTACGTAAGGTTAGATGATCTAATGAGGTTGACTTGTTGGGTCGATTAGGTCCCCGAGAGTAGGTCCAAGTTGTTCTTCTAAGAGGATAGGGGCATGTTGATTGTTGTCCTATAGGGGTAAGGGAAATATAAGCCCACCAACAACATGCTTTAAAAATTAAGAGAACAATACCATTATGATTCTCCTTCTTCTATGTCACTTGTGCAAGATTATATGATAGATTATCTAATTGAACAGATCATGCTCGCTCGTAGATGCGAGCAACTTGGCTGATGAGGCTTGTAGAATGTTAATGATCGGGTGAGTACACAACTAGGCTGGCCTTATTACGATTAGTTTACGGTTGTCTTTTTCCATGTATTCCTCTGAAGTTTCTAATAAATTTTGACATTTTACACTTTTTTTGAAAAATCATAATGGTGTTTTTACATCTCCCAATAAACTTCAATCATTTCTTCTATTTCCCATTTTCTTTAGTAGTTCAGAATCCAAAACCTTTCATTTCTCCATTTTGAATTTTAAAAAATCCTTTTATTTCCTTTTAAATTTTCAAATATCATTCTTCTCCCCTCTCATTTTTTTAACCTTTCTACTTCTTTTTCATTGATTTCATTTCCACTTTATCTCTTTTTCTTTTGCTTAATCCATTTTTTCTTCTACTTCAACTACTTTTGCTTCTGTCTTTTAGATTCTCCTCAAACATTGTTGGTGTTCTGATAAGTTCCCTTTTCTCTATTTTTTTATTTCCTTTTACTATCTCTTTTCTCTTTTTTGCTTCTTTGTTTTTCTTCTCATTCTTTTATTTTTCTTGTTTTATTGTTCTTTTTCTCATTCTCTTCTCTCTTTTTCCTTTTTCATTATTTTTTTTCTCATTCTCTTATTTTTCTTGTTTCATTGCTTTTTTTCTCATTCCCTTCTCTATCTTTTTCTATTTCATCGCTCATCTTTTCATTTTTTCCCTTTGTTTTCCTTTTCCTTTTCTCTTTTCAAGTTCGTTCTTTTTCTTGCTTGTTTGCTACTTCCTTATAGGGATTTTTTCTTTCTTTTTCTTTGTCGGGTTAAAATTAATTATATAGTTTTCTTTATGAAAATATAATCTGATACCTTGTTTTTACTTCACAAATTTTACCTTTTTCTTGCTTCATGTTATCTTCTTATTCTACTTGCATTAAATAGGCTACTCATTCCTAGCTATCTCTGTCTTTTGTATGCATGATTTTCTTCTTACTTTTCTTCCCTCTTAACTTACGATCGAAGAGGAAGAGCTGGCCCTGGTCCTTGATAGCAAGGGAAATGGCCCAAAGCCCATTGTCAATGAGGGTTTAAAAAAAATAATATTTAGCTTATGTAAAAAAAATTAAAAAATTTTAATAAAATTTAAATGGTTTAATGGTAAAATTATATAAATTTTGTCTAAAGGTTTCAGGTTTCATCACATACTAACTTTAATTTTTATATTTTCTTATTTTATTCTCATTAATGAGTTATGAAAAACTAGCACAAAATAAGTTCAAACTAACGGGTGACAAAAAAAAAATCCAAACAAACAGTACAATTAAATAAAATCTTGGTTTCCATTCCTACTCATAAACAAAGTAAAATTTGGAGCAGGGCTTGTATTGTAGGCGATGTTAACACTAAAAATAGAGATACAGGACACTATAATTTTGAACTACTAGCTGTGCCTTAACTCCTTCAGTATATTTGTAACAGTCGTAATTACTACATCGATTATTTCAATAAACAACTTTTTACATCGGTATAGTAATTAGTACACCAAATACTGTGCTTTCTTTTACAGTGGGAAGAGGATGATTCATAACTACTTATCCAGCTAGGTACTAACTGCTGAGTATCCCTAAGTTGGTATTCAAATTGCTTTCGATATATTTCTTATAATTTTAAGTAAATTTCTATCTCTAATTTCCTATATGCTATAGATTCGTTGAAAAAAGAAGTAAATCAGATAGAAATGATTGGGTTAGAGATAATGAGGAGGAACAGGGGAAAAAAAGGATCTAAACATGAGTCGTGTTATAAATTTAATTTACTGGGTTTGTACAAGTTTTTAGTGAGAAATATAGAAGTGGATGGATCAAGATAAGTGAACACATCGTGTAGTGAAGGAGAAGACAGAAGAGACACCGTGAAAGAAGGCGACAACAATTCCCAACTTGACTTGGCCCCTTTTGGGGATCAAACGGCCAGAAACATTTCTGCTGGAGAAATAAGTGTCGTTGATCAGCACAACACCCGTTTTTGCCTTTTTGCTTAACATCTTTGGGTTTCGCCTGCAAACCAAAAATACACAAATGCACAAGGCGTTTCACTTATATAGAGAAGGTCACTCGTGGGTTTTGAATCTGTTGACCATTTTGACCTCGCTTTTTTCCGTTGCCAGCTGTCTACACTTTCTTTGTTACGTGGGGTGGCTTCCTTTCAAATTCACCACAAAATCAATCATTACCATCCATCCAATTTTCCTTAAGTAATCTTCCATATCTTTTAGTTTTCAACGGATTAATCTTTATGTTAATACTCAATTAAATGACAATTGTCTTACTAATTAAAATGTCATGTTAATCAATTAGTTATATTAAATTTTTATCTTATTAATCAATGTATTTTAACTTCTTAAAATTTAAGAATTTGTAATTTTTTTACATTAGTTATCCGCTGTAAAATAATGATTTTTTAGTATAATTTATTTTAATAACTTCTGTAAAGATTATTTTTATATTGATTATTAAAATAACCAATGTGAAATATTAATTTTTTAACCAATTGTTTAAATAAGAATTTAAAAAATATTCTTTTACATTAATTATTCAAATAATCGGTTTAAAAATAAATTAATATTTTAAATTTAAAAAGTTAAAATGCGTAGTTAATGACTAGTTTAATTAGTGGGACATAACAGGAAATGAAACACGATTATTTACATGTGGCTTTAATCCGTCGCAGACAAGGGTATAACTCATCACAATCAGCAAAACTTTAAATACTGTGTTTTGAAGGTTAACCTCGATTCTATGTGTGTGTTGTATTATTAATAAAGACCCTAAACTAGATTAAACAACGTTTAATTCTTTAAATTAGTGTATTGAAAGATGAAAATGCATGCTATAACGACATATAATAAATTTTCAACTGTTAGGATTTGTCCTTTCATAACACTACAAAACATTTAAAAAAAGAGAGACTACAACCATAGATAAATTAAGGGATAAACTTCATATTATAACAAGGTCAACAGTGGATTAATTATCATTAACACGGATCTGAATTGTATATAGAATAGAATAAAGAAAATAGAAAAAAAAATACTTGGTCAGCACTTTTAACTTGAGCAAACTCTTTGGTATTTTAATATTTAATAAAAGCAAACAAGTCGTATTATGTAGGGAAAAGATTAGCCAAACGGGTCAATAGTCATTAGTCAATATGTAACGCTCATCAGTGAGTAAAAAAATGCGTCACTTTATTTTTAAGCTTTGATCTTATTTTCAAACATGTACGTAATCTTTTAGAAGGAATAATTTGAATTTGTCATTTTTAAATAATAATTTTAAATAGTAAAATAGATTTTTGAAATTTTTATTTTTAAATTTTAAAATGTTATAGTTTTTGCTTTTTTATTAGCAAAATTGTTTTTATTAAACTGCTATATTTTTTTTATGAGCACGTAAATTTAAGAGAAGGAATAACATTTTTTTCTAAATAATGGCCCGTCTTCTTTTATTATACAGTAAATAAAGATTAAGCAAAATATTTTCATAACCTCTTTACCCTTGTAAATGCACATCCTTAATTACAAGGGTTAAGAAAGTTACCAGTCCAATCCATCCAACCATTAAGTTTGTTTTTTTATATGTAGTAGTTGTTTAGAAGGCTTAATAATTTGATTAAAAAAATGTTAATTTAATAAAATTTAAATTATTTTAAATAATATAAAAATTAATATTAATTATTAAAATTTTCAATTTACTGTTGATGAAGTCGAGGTCGTGGTCGAAGGAAGACACGAGTGCTGGTCCCGCATGGCGGCTATATTTAAAATGGCCAACAGGCTGCGGAATTAAAAATAATAATTTAATTTAATGAGATTAAGATAAGCAATATAAAAGCCTTTATCATATGTTTATCCTTTTTCGCATTAAAATCACGTGCACGATTTCTCCAATTAGGAAAAGCAAAGAAACGATTCTGATTTTTGAGAATCACAACCCTTTAGCTGTCATTTTGTCGTTTAGCTCAAATGCCGTACCCTACCACTTACCCTTAATTAATTATTTCATTACTTTAACCAAAGCAAAGGCAACCCACTTGAGCTCAAATTCTTTATTAATTACCCCCAAAATTTCAATCCTCTGAATCTTGTAAATCTTCATACAATGTACTGAAAACGTAATATTTAATTACACTGGGTTTTAGATCATGTTGGATTCTGTTTAGGGAGGAATAGATTCGAAGAATTAAAAAAATACTCGTAGGATTATGACAGTTGTTAAACTCATTGTTAATCTCAATTATTGACTATTATTTTTAAGACAACTTGTTGCGTTGTCGCTTTGCTTAGCCTACTCATTCACTCCCATTCTCCTGCCTCCAGAAAATGTGAAAAAAAAAAATATAGTATTCGACAAATGTTCCCTATCCATCCAATGCAAAAAATAAAATACCACATGATAAAAAAAAATTAAATTAAAAAACGATTTAATTAAAATTTCGTAAAGAAGAGAAAATGTTACGAATTCAACTCTTACTCACTAACGAAAACTTACATTTATTAACAATTAAATTTAGTTCTTTTATGGTTTTCAATTTGTAATATAATTAATTATAATGACTTGTGCCTGTAAGGGATTTATAAAGGGTTGTGGGATACTAAATGTCCAAAAACAAGACGCATAGAGTGCAAATTGCATTTAGATTTACTCAAACTTTATGATTATTTTGATTAGTACTCCTTGCACTCCTATTTATTTCAATGCATTTTGTTGTTTTCTTTATGAAAAAAACTATCTATCTATCTATCTCAAACACTAAAATTATTTGTAAATTGTAAATTAAATAAAATAATTTAGATGGACGACAATACAATGTTTTAGAGTTTGAACATGGAGTGGGGATAAACGACACATTGATTCCCGTTTCATGTACGCTGCACGGCTGCGGTACCATATCAGTTATTGATAAATTTCTCAAGCCACAATAATAATTTAGTACATGAAAGTTTTATCAGGAAAAAAACTATACTCGCTGAGATGGTATTGACAGAGATTGATTCGCTATTAATTGAGGATACTTGATCCAAAAATAAAAATAAAAATAAAAATCTAATTCTGAGACTTTGTTTGATTAGAAAGATAAATCTCCCTTGTCTCGAAGTTAAGACTGGTTTTGTTTCTTAAGATGAAATCTGATAAATTCATGAATGGAACTGTACTAGTAAGGAGTGGGGAGGAGGTATAAATAAAGAAGATTAGGAAGAAAAGAAGAGATGTAAATTTACATATGAAGATAGATAGCATGAGAGGGAATTAAAAGAGCCCCCAATTTGTACAAAATTTTGGTCCAGAATGATCTGGGATCTAGTGAACAGCACAGGGTGTGGGTCTGGTGGTGCGAGAGAAAATATAAGCAACAGAGTTTGCAAGACCGAGCACAATTGCAACCTTCACTTGTCCCCTCTTTGGAATTGGACGCCTAGAGATGCTTCTTCCGCCCTTCATCAGTCCACTTGCTCTTCCACCTCCCATTTCTTACTTCTGGCTTCTGATTGATAAGTGGCAACCGTGAAGAAGCTCTGCTTATGTTGTGGGTGTCGCACGGCTTTGAAGCTTTATTTATAGAGGAATGGGGCTGGGGAGATGACCCTTGTTTTGTGTCAAAATTATGTCTGTTGCCACTGGTTTTGGACTAATTTGACCCTGTCTTGGCTCGGTCTTCCCTTTGGGATACAAACAGTGTGTACAGGAACACTATATTCTCGTCCAAGTCAAAACCAATGCAGCATTTCACACCTAAATTATGTACGCTTCAATATTTTTTTGGTCTTTGTCAATATTTTCTTTTTAAAAATTATTATTTTATTTAAAAATACCATTTCAACATATTTAATACCCGCATGATATGTTCAACTAAGATATTTTTCTTGAGGCCCTTTATAGGTTTTGGATAATTGGAGAAAGTTATCAAGGAAAGGGAATATGAAGAAAGGGGGAAGAGAGAAAAAAATGCAAGTGTTGCATCAGAGATTACTTTCTTTAAGATAAGAAGTGTATGAGAAGGTATAAAAATGACTAAAACGTATCATGGATAATCAAAATAAAGATTATCACAAGAATTAGCGGAAAGCGTATTTTAAATCACTAAATATAGAAAAATATGATTTTATAATAAAATTAATAAAATCATATTAAACAAAATAAAGAACATAGAGAAATGAGGAAAATAAAGAAAATAACATGTTGAGCGAATCTCGCTTAAGTGAGATGACCATTCGCTTAAGCGAATCTAGTATGGTTCGCTTGGGCGAACCAACTCGCTCCCCCTTTCAAAGGCATTTTACTCTTTTTCGCTTGAGCAAGATTCACTCGCTTGAGCGAGTTCGATCTATTTCGCTTGGGCAAGGCTTAGCTCGCTGGGCGAATTCCCAAACAGCATCAGACCCCCTATCTCACTTAAGCGAAACACATTCGCTAGAGAGAAAATTACCACATGGATCAAACTCCTTGTTTCGCCTGGGCGAAACCCATTCGCTTCACATTTCCACTCAATCTCGCTTGAGCGAGACTTACTCGCTTGAGCAAGATTGATCTAGAATCAAAATCTCTTGCATTTCGCTTGGGCGAGATAGGCTCGCCTGAGTGAAATCACTCTAGTGGCAACCCCTGATGTTTCAATTAATTTTCGCTTGGGCGAAAGCCATTTTCGCTTGAGCGAAATTGAACCCAAAACCAATTTCCTGATACAAAACAGCTTCGCATGAGCGAGATTCCTTCTCGCTTGAGCGATAGGCCAATTTCGCTAAAGCGAATTCCATTTGCTTGAGCGAGAATGGATAAACATGCCAACCGCCATAACTCGTTTGAGTGAGATTCAACTCGCTTGAGCGAGTTATGCAGCTCAGACTTGGAAATTCGATTTTCCTGTATAAATGACATTTTAAATAATTTAAACCAACTTCCGACCTACGTAATTTGTCTGTTTTAAGTCTGAATACTACGAAACTTCATGGGCTCTATATTTTTCCCATTTCGAATCTAATGGCGATGCTCGTTCACCAAAATTCGGACATATGACCAATTTATGTATAAAAATACATTATGGTCAAATTATGCCAATTATATACATCAACCCCTCCTAATTTCATTCAAACACATCAATACCTATTTAAACAAGTCATATATGATATAGAGAATCTATCGATTCCTTCCGATGACTCAAAAACTCATCGGATCATTATTTCACACTTCCAATTCCTAATTTTTCCAATTCATGCATATATATATATTTCCAATTCATGCATATATATATATATATATATATATATATATATATATATATATATATAATCAGATTTCAAACTTCAAAGTGAAGTTATCCATCATCAGATCCTCAAAATCATTTATACATAATATATTGTATCCTCAAGAGCTGGCCAAGGCATAAATATACTACCATACATACTATGTGCAAACATGACATAACACTTCAATCTTCATTGAATGTCATCTCATATGCCTTCATTGCGTCCTATATCTACTGTAAAAATAACTACAAATAGGGGTGAACATACTACATGTTAAATGACAGTTATTGAATCAGATCAAATGTCCAATTCACAACACATATAATTCATGTCCATTATCACACAACCTCGTCATATATCATTCATTCTCATATTCTCAATCAATCACATAACTCATATTGTTCTCAACAACATATATCAATGCATACACATGCTCAATCAAATGGATCCATTATTAAGTTTTAATTTTGTGTTGCAACACTGACTCTTAGTTATAACTCAGCTCTTAGCTGATCCGGCCGTTTTACTGGTACCAAACCGTTTGCCTTCTCACGTGACACAATCACTCCTAGCGACAACGGTAGTGTCACGAACTAAACCCCGAGCCCCGTTCAAGGGGTTTGCCTTGAGTCCCACCCTAGGTCTTTTTGTGGAATCCTCAAAACCACATTATATTTTATGTTTGTTCATCACACAAGCATCCCATGCTTATTGATCCGGTCCTAACACCGGCCCCCAAGAGCATGGCTTTAATGCCTTGCCAGATCAGCACTTTGAATAAAGAGAAATACTCTTTAAATACACTACAAATACTACACGGAGTGCATACCGCCAGGGCAAGTAACGCCGCCAAAGCTCATAACTCCGCCCAGGCACGCTACCCCGCCAAGGAATGTAACTCCGTTCAGGCATGTTACTCCGTCAGGGAATGTAACCCCGCCAAAGTTGTTACTCCACCAAGCCATAGGCTCAATATTGGCGGAATACCGAATTTCCCACACTGCGTAGCGAGCCCATACTCACAACCCCGGCACGAGATTGACTCTGTCTTGAGAGGTTAATAATGGGAATCACGCTGTCACGCATAAAGGGAAATAACAATAAAATAATAAAGCATTCACGCTTCCCAAGTAAGTGGAAATACCTACTACACTAACGGTGCCCGTGAACAACACAGGGGCCCACTGTCTTTCTTGCTTTATGCTAGGAAACAAGGAATTGGCCCTACCAATAATGCAGCACCAGTAACAAGTATATAAACTTCTCTCGAAAAGGTATAAGGGATCTTCTTCCCATTCTCTGAACCTTACACTCTCTTACTTGCATAGTTCTTTCTGACTGTCTTTCTAAGTCTCTAAGTATTCTGAAATACTGACTTGAGCGTCAGAGAACGATTGCAGGTACCACCCCCAATCGGGTCAAGGCAACGTAGATCCCGTCAGGTGACACCGCTCCAGAGTACATTGCACTCCGCCTCAGCATACAAAGACTCTCCGTATTTACATTTATATGCACATTGCTTTGTATCAAAAACACATTTATATGTATATTTTGAGTTGTTCTACAAGCATACTTCTACACCCCCTATAAAGAACAGTTCATTGGCACGCCCAGTGGGACCTGTAAACTTGGTAATCCCACAATCTTTGATCAATCTTCATCATCAATGGAGAGACAAGGACCAGAGATGCAGAACGAGGATTCTCCTCCACGCAATCCCAGACGTCTTAACTTCGATGATGGTGCTCAGAAAAAAGCAACGCAAGCTGATTCTCTAGATCCAAGAGATGACATGATTCGAATGTTGAGAGAAGAACTTGCAGAACTTCGTCGTGAAAAAGCAAACCCAGCGCATGAGAAAGCTGGTCCTGCAATACAGCCACATCATGAACCACACATGCAGGAAGAATCAAGCACTCCTCACTACTCTCGTATTCCTACATACATGGAGGAGCAACGAAGCCTCCCACTGGTGAATGCTCAGCATCAAGAAGGAAGGAGAGCAGGCTCAAACGCATCCCCTTTAGGATATAAGATGAGCATCCCATTTTCTAAAAGGCTCATGAATGCACATGTACCCAGACATTTGCAAACTATGCAGCCCATTTCTATAGGGAAATATACTGGGGAAACAGATCCCTCTAAGCATTTAGATGCTTATATCTACGAGGCCATGTTTCTAGGAGCTGAGGAGGATGTCATGTGCAGAATGTTCCCCAGAACCCTTACAGGCGAAGCTCTTAGTTGGTTCAAGAGCTTACCTTCAGGTTCCATTGATTCGTGGGAGGAGCTGGCCTCAGCTTTTGGAAGCCACTTCATGATCTCCAGGGATGCACCCAGAACCTCTCATACCTTGGCTCAGATCAGACAAGGCGATAAAGAATCTCTGAAGGATTTCCTTAAGAGATTTTACAAGGAGGCAGCCATGGTCCCTGATCTGACAGAGGCAATCCAGTTGCATATTCTCATAGAAGCTATGCAACCAAAGTCACCTTTCGCTTTGTCTTTGGCAAAGGGGCCTCCAACCACGATGGAGGAGTTTCGCAGGAAGGCGTCCAAGTACGTGGGCATTGAGATGCATCTGGAAGCTACTGCATCTCGCAGTAAACCACCCCCTGCAACTCCACCTTATGACAAAGGGAAAGAGAAGTCGTTGAAGA
The DNA here is from genome assembly GCA_037962975.1 of Clitoria ternatea. NCBI lineage: Eukaryota > Viridiplantae > Streptophyta > Magnoliopsida > Fabales > Fabaceae > Clitoria > Clitoria ternatea. The sequence goes on from CM075669.1 coordinate 295,114,625, forward strand.
ATGACAAGTCCCACCAAAGGGACAAAGTAGGGAACCAGCCTTTCAAATAGCAAGACAGACGCGTGTTCAATTTTGCTCACTATGCACCACTGAACACGACTTGCGAGCAAATCTTGCGTGAAATAGGATGGACCACCCTCAATGTTTATGGAATTCAACGTCCACCCCCAATCAGGCGCGGTGGAAACCCAAAGAAGTATTGTGAATTCCATGAGTCAGTCGGCCACACCACAGAAGAATGTAAGCAACTCAAAAATACCATCGAGGTGCTCATTCGTGAAGGTAAACTGAAACATTACCTGTTCAAAGGCAAATCTCATGATGGGCCTGAGAAGTTTGAAAAGCGACATCGTGATCGGTCTCCGGATCCTGATAGTACTCGGGAACCAAAACGTGCGGCGGTGTCTGAGAAACAAAAAGGCATTGTTCTGGAGTCCGCCCAACGAGAACCGAGCCCTGAACCTAGATCACGAGGTAAAAGGCAGGTGGTGGACATGATTGCTGGAGGCTTCGCAGGAGGCGGACCCTCAAACACTGCCCGGAAAAACCATCATCGTATGATCTTATCTGTGCAGGGCAAGAACAAAGAATATCGCCCATTCAGGGACGGAGTTCAGACTCCGCCTATAACTTTCACAGATGATGATTTTGGCCCAACCATTCCTGAGGGAGATGACGCGGTAGTGATCATTGCGGTAATCGCCCATTCAGTCTCGAAGATGTGTTTGCAGCCGTTAGATAAATCTCATCAACGGTTCTAAAATTGAAATATGCGTTTACAACCGTTGGATTAGTCTCACTGACGGTTCCTTTTTTTTTTGCTGAAACCAATAAATATATCTAAGGGCAGATATTTCATGGGCCACGTTTTCAAAATCCAAGGCCCACGGTAATAACCTCGAAAACGGTTCTCAATTGCCATCACGCACATTTATGTCCCATCATTGGAATGGCAACCGTTACGAGGGCATACGTGGCAATAGGAGACTGAAGAATAAAAAACGTGGTTTCGAGGCGCATTAATGACAGGCGTGTCAAGTGATGACAGCTAATAAATGCACAAAAGCACTTGTCCACAAAACCTGCACTAGCAAATACCGCCTAAACCCATGCCTACAAAAGCTAAACTTAAGTGTTATAGCTTATTAAAGTGACTCCGCCAGTCACTATAACAAGCTAGGGGGCATATGATCCGGTCCTAACACCGACCCCCAAGAGCATGGCTTTAATGCCTTGCCAGATCAGCACTTTGAATAAAGAAAAATACTCTTTAAATACACTACAAATACTACACGGAGTGCATACCGCCAGGGCAAGTAACGCCGCCAAAGCTCATAACTCCGCCCAGGCACGCTACCCCGCCAAGGAATGTAACTCCGTCCAGGCATGTTACTCCGTCAGGGAATGTAACCCCGCCAAAGTTGTTACTCCACCAAGCCATAGGCTCAATATTGGCGGAATACCGAATTTCCCACACTGCGTAGCGAGCCCATACTCACAACCCCGGCACGAGATTGACTCTGTCTTGAGAGGTTAATAATAGGAATCACGCTGTCACGCATAAAGGGAAATAACAATAAAATAATAAAGCATTCACGCTTCCCAAGTAAGTGGAAATACCTACTACACTAACGGTGCCCGTGAACAACACAGGGGCCCACTGTCTTTCTTGCTTTATGCTAGGAAACAAGGAATTGGCCCTACCAATAATGCAGCACCAGTAACAGGTATATAAACTTCTCTCGAAAAGGTATAAGGGATCTTCTTCCCATTCTCTGAACCTTACACTCTCTTACTTGCATAGTTCTTTCTGACTGTCTTTCTAAGTCTCTAAGTATTCTGAAATACTGACTTGAGCGTCAGAGAACGATTGCAGGTACCACCCCCAATCGGGTCAAGGCAACGTAGATCCCGTCAGGTGACACCGCCCCAGAGTACATTGCACTCCGCCTCAGCATACAAAGACTCTCCGTATTTACATTTATATGCACATTGCTTTGTATCAAAAACACATTTATATGTATATTTTGAGTTGTTCTACAAGCATACTTCTACACCCCCTATAAAGAACAGTTCACTTATCAATTGTATCTCATGCATTCATATATCATGAAGAATTCATGAATATCATTTATATCATTATGAATTACATATCATCATCATATTTCCTACTGCATCTTGTGCAAAGGAATCACAATCAATTCACACATTCAATTCACATCTCATGCTAATTCAATATCAATAACATTAGTTTATGAACAGAAAACATCATATCACAAACATGTCACACATACTATACATATTCAGGATTTTTCATTAAATATAATATTATTATCCTGAATTCGTTCATAAACTATACATTTAAAATGTAAACACTCCCCCTACCTGGAATAAATGATTCCAGAAGCTCCTCGAGCTATTGAATATAATCCTCTTGCTATCGCAAATTCCGAATTGAATCTTTAGCTCTGAAACCTTCCGAAGCTACCTGATTTATTGAAACATCACTGTTAAGATTCAATTCTCTAAGAATAGGAGTCAAAAAGCTATCTCTACTATTCTTTCTCATGAGAAACTCATATCTCTAGAAACCTAAGCTTTCCATCTTTATCCATGGCTTCTAATCTTTAGAAAGCTTAAGAAATTGAAAGATTTATGAATCAAATCATGATTCTACATAAAAGTTCATCATCTTACCTCATTTGGAGAATTCAAAGCTTTCTTTTTGATCCAATCTCCTTCTTGAAGAGAAAAGTGAAGAAGATGATAAAGTTCTTCTTTAATTTGATGTTTCTCACTGGAATTTGGAAAAGAAATGATTAGGGATGATGATTTGGTATGAGAAGAAGAAAAAGAAAATGAATAAGAAACAAAACCTCTCTATTCTCATGAAATTTTGAGAAGAAAAGAGAAAGAATTCAGCTTTAAAATAGTTTAGGGACGCGTCTGTCATTACGACAAATGTTAGGGACGTATCCGTTATTTTGGTAATTGTTCAAATTAATTCCTCATTTGCCTTTAAATTTGTTTTTAAGCCTTGTTTTAATAGTAAATCCTATTTTTAAGATGTTACACTGATCATGGGAAGAAAATTATTTACGCTACTTCAGGTGAATTCTCAAACCATTCCATCAGTTCAGACAAAATTTTTCAAGTGAGTGTAATGTGAGCAAACCCTTATGATCCCATCAGCCCCACACTTATGTTTGATGACAATGACTACTTGGAAACTAGCCCAAATTATTTTGATCCTATAATGACAATGGTGGAAATAGAGGATTGTTTGTTTAAAAAAGTCCTAATAAACTAGGGAAGTCAAAAATAAATAAATTTAAGCTAGAGCAATCGAGTTTTTGAGCATTCATTTTTGGGAGACATTATGAGAATATACAGTCAAATATATTGACTATTTTGAGATCAGATATACAACGCATTAATGTTAAATACTAATCTATATTATTTTTAAAATTAAGAAGAATAAAATTTAACAAAATATAACTCCAAAATTATCATTTTACATTATTAACAATCCTTTCCCTCTCCGGTTGCAGACACCATCCGTCTTAACTAGCGCTTATATCCAATTAAAATCACGCTTATTCCTTTCATTCATTTTTCTAGGTTCATTCATTCATGATAAGACAATGAAGTTAGTAAAAAAATTTGAAGAAATTTCTACTTAATAAAAAATTAATTATTTCATTTCATATAATCAAAACTAAAAGTGCGCGAATTTCAACATTGTTAATTTTTTAATAATTTATTTTATATAATGTAAAAGATATAAATAAAATATTATTCTTGATGTGCATGCTTTGAAAACCCAAATTCTTGGTCTCTTCTTGGTATTATTGGAGAAAAAGAAAAATTATCGCAAGTCTCTCAAATATTATTTAATTATAGTTTTGGTCTCATTAATTCTATACGATTTTCTTATTTTTATACATTTATCATTCCGAATATTTAGAATGAGACGAAATTTTAATTAATAACTGAAAATTATAAAATCTATACTCTTATAGGTCCATTTTTCAAAAACGAGAGGGCATAAACTAGTTGAAAAAGCTAACAAAAAGTTTAAAATTGATAGGTGTAAATTGAGAGTGGATAAGCTAACTGATTAAATTAAAATATTTTTAGTAAAATTAGTTGTTAAATATATAATGATATAAAAAATATATATTTTTTAAGTAGAGATATAAGTGTTTTTTTAAAAAAATAATACCAATAAAAAATAAAAAATAATTTACTAAAATAAACTATAAGCTATCTTAAATTGCTATTAAACATAATATAATGAGAATTAAAAAGACTAAAAATATATATAAATTAAAATATGAGAACTGAATGAACTGAAAGTGTAATTAAATACTTTCGCTATTGATGGCAATCACTTATAGCAGCCGTTTCAAGATATGTATAAGGTAATGAGTGAAAATATTTGAGTTTCAAAATAGTTTCAATAATTTTCCCACAAATATTAGATTTGTATAGTGTAGAGTTGTGAGAGTAGAGGCTCGACACGAATTTCACGTTAGGTGTTGGCAGGCATTAATTAATTAGAGCCTCCGTGTCCTTGGTATCATAATCAACTCCATTTACCTTAAAAGTGGATTGTATTCTTTTAATTAAAACGTTACATTGCTTATAGACATTTTCCATCGTTGAGGAGCACAAAAATGACAAAATCTATTGGTCCCACACACACTCAACAAGTTCCACACGAAAAGGATGATTCAGAAGTGTTGACATTTCGAAAGCACTAGAATCACATTCATGCATGACTCTAACCACATTAACAATGACTCCTACGATCGTTAGCAATTGACGCACACGTTGCATCATGCACTAATACGTTTCCTACAAATTGATTTCTTCAATTGTTTCGTCGATTGGATGTGTCTTGAGTAACTTCAGCAGCATGGCATGACCTAAGCCCACCACTATAAGAATTGTATGGCATGGCAAAACAAAAAAAAAAAATGCTAAAACCATTGTTGCTGTTATGAAATAAACTAGAAATTGTGAAGGAAGAAGAATTATGAAGGAAGAGAAATTTGAAGAGAGAAATGAGAGAATAGAAATGAAGTAGTCTTGTATTAATGAGTGAAGGGGGTATTTATAGGAGGTGAGAGGGGGACATTTATAAATATCAAAACTTTAGGGGGGACATCCATAATTATTCATAATACTCCCCCTTGGATGTCCGTATTTAGAATGTGCCTCATTAAAACCTTACTAGGAAAAACCCAGTGGGACAAAAACCTAGTGAAGGAAAAAGAGTACAACATTCTTTACAAAGTATATCCGTAAAAATAATTAAATTACAAATATTTAATTCTCCCCCTCATCAGAACACTTATGTAAGCGTCGAAGACCAATCTTCTGTACTAGTTGCTCGAAGACTTTGGTTGGTAATGACTTTGTAAAGATATCTGCTAGATTCTCGCATGATCGGACTTGCTGAACATTTATTTCACCATTCTTTATAAGATCATGAGTAAAGAAAAATTTTGGTGAAATATGTTTTATCCTATCTCCTTTAATATAGCCCTCCTTTAACTGAGAAATACAAGCTGCATTATCTTCACATAAAATTGTTGGTGGTAGTTTTCCAGCATGCAAGCCACAAGTTTCTTGAATATGTTGAATCATAGATCTTAACCAAACACATTCTCGACTTGCTTCATGTAATGCTAAGATTTCAGCATGATTAGATGATGTTGCTGTGATTGTTTGTTTTATGGATCTCCATGAAATTGCTGTACCACCACATGTAAACAAATAACCTGTTTGTGATCGACCATTATGAGGATCAGACAAATACCCCGCATCTGCATAACCAATTAGGTTTGCCTTAGATACATATGGAAAAAATAAACCCATGTCCATTGTACCTCTAAGGTAGCGGAATATGTGTTTAATCCCATTCCAATGCCTTTTTGTGGGTAAAGAACTATGTCTTGCTAACAAATTAACAGCAAATGATATATCAGGTCGTGTATGACTAGCAAGATACATTAGTACACCAATTGCACTAAGATATGGTACTTCAGGACCAAGTAGTTCTTCATTTTTGTCTTGAGGTCGAAATGGATCTTTGCTCACTTCTAGTGACCTTACAACCATTGGACTGCTCAATGGGTGTGATTTGTCCATATAAAACCGCTTTAACACCTTTTCTGTATAAGTCTTTTGGTGCATCAGAATTCCTTCCTTTAAATATTCTAATTGTAATCCGAGACAAAACTTTGTTTTTCCCAAGTCTTTCATCTCGAATTCATTTTTTAAGCAATTTACAGCCTTTGAGAGCTCTTCGGGAGTTCCGATGATGTTTAAATCATCTACATAAATAGCAATTATGACGAACTCTTTTCCGAGTCTTTTCATAAAAACACATGGACAAATTGGGTCATTTTTGTACCCTTCTTTCAACAAATATTCACTGAGACAATTGTACCACATTCGTCCAGATTGCTTTAATCCATAAAGAGATTTATTCAATTTGATTGAATAATTTTCTCGAGGATTTGTTTTATATGCTTCAGGCAAATGAAATCCTTCAGGGAGTTTCATATATATGTCATTTTCAAGTGAGCCATATAAATATGCTGCAACAACATCCATAAGGCGTAAGTCAAGCCTTTCACGGATTACCAAACTTATCAAGTATCGAAAAGTAGTGGCATCCATCACTGGTGAATATGTTTCTTCGAAATCAATTCCAGGTCTTTGTGAGAATCCTTGTGCAACAAGTCTTGCTTTGTATCGCACAATTTCACCATTTTCATTTCTTTTTCTCGTAAAGACCCATTTGTACCCAACTGGTTTTACACCTTTGGGTGTTTGGACTACAGGCCCAAAAACTTTACGTTTTACAAGTGAGTTTAACTCTTCTTGCATTGCATCTTTCCACTTTGGCCAATCATTTCTTTGTGCACATTCTTTAACTGATTTTGGCTCATAATCTTTATCATCATTTATGATATTAAGAGCTACTTTGAATGCAAAAATTTCATCAACATCGACTTCAGGTCGATTCCATTGTATACCATCCATGACATAATGTATCGAGATCTCTTTATTTGTATCAATTTCAGGTACCTTAGTTTCTTCTGGATTTGAAACTTTGATTATGTCAGGAGACTCTACTGGAGTCTTTATATCCTCGATTCGACCATCATCTTTATTTACTTTTCTTTTCCGAGGATTTTTATCTTTAGAACCAACAGGTCTGCCACGTTTTATTTTGGCTTCAGACTCATTTGCAAATTTATATTGTCCTTCGGGGATATCAATCTTTATTGGAGTATTAACAGCTGGTATATGTGACTTAGTTACTCTTTTTGGATCAGCAAATGCATTAGGCAATTGGTTTGCTAAATTTTGCAAACTAATTATTTTCTGAACTTCTAGTTCAGATTGTTTTGTTCGAGGATCAAGATGTGATAAAGACCTCTCATTCCAGCTAATCCTTTTATCCAACTGTTTATGTTCTCCCCCTAATGATGGGAAAATAGATTCATCAAAATGACAATCAGCAAAACGAGCTGTAAATAAATCACCTGTTAAAGGTTCAAGATATTTTATTATGGATGGACTTTCATATCCAACATATATTCCCAACCTTCTTTGAGGTCCCATCTTAGTGCGTTGCGGAGGAGAGATAGGAACATATACCGCACTTCCAAAGATTCTTAGATGAGAAATATTTGGTTCTTTACCATGAACCAATTGTAAAGGGGAATATTCATGATTACTTGTAGGCCTGATACGAATAAGTGCTGCCGCATGCAAGATTGCATGTCCCCAAGTTGAAATTGGGAGTTTTGATCTCATTAACAATGGTCTTGCTATCAATTTCAAACGTTTAATCAATGATTCAGCAAGTCCATTTTGTGTATGAACATGTGCTACAGGATGTTCAACATCAATTCCAATGGACATACAATAATCATTAAATGATTGAGATGTAAATTCACCAGCGTTATCAAGGCGTATTTTCTTAATTGGATAATCAGGAAAATGAGCTCTTAAACGAATTAATTGAGCTAGTAATCTCGCAAACGCCTGGTTGCGAGTTGATAATAAGCAAACATGTGACCATCTAGTTGATGCATCAATTAAAACCATAAAATATCTAAATGGTCCACATGAAGGGTGTATTGGTCCACAAATATCACCTTGTATACGCTCTAAAAATATAAGTGGTTCATTCCCAATTTTCATTGGTGATGGCCGAATGATTAATTTTCCTTGAGAACAAGCAGCACATGAGAAATTCTTAGTTTGCATAATTTGTCTGCTGGACAAATAATGACCATTTGAATTCTCAACTATTTTTCGCATCATAATTGATCCAGGATGGCCTAATCGTTCATGCCAGATAACAAAGTCATTCTTATTTGTAAACTTCTGGTTTACTATGGCATTTGTTTCAATTGTACTAATATATGTGTAGTACAAACCGGAGGAAAATGAAGGCAATTTTTCCAATATACATTTCTTACCAGAAATTAACTTTGTAATGTATAGATATTCATCATTTCCTTCATTTGTGGTCTCAATATGATATCCATTTCTGCGGATATCCTTAAAACTCAATAAATTTCTTTGAGACTTCTTAGAATATAATGCACTTTCAATGTGCAATTTTGTTCCTCCAGGCAACAAAATACTGGCTCTGCCGGAGCCTTCAATTATATTTATACTACCAGATATTGTATTAACATTTGCTTCTTGTTTTACTATTTGGTAAAAATATTTCTCATTCTTGAGAATGGTATGAGTTGTTGCACTGTCTGCGAGACATATATCTTCATCATTCACATGAGCATTCATTCTTCATTAAATAAATAAAAATAAATCATGAGTAAAATATAATTAACAATAATATTTAACAAAATTTTATTGATAAAGACAAAATTTACAACAAAACAAATTACATGAAACATTAAAATAATTTATTTGGGGGCACTCCCTTCTCCAATCGAGTGGTCAATTTCTTCTTCAGGAAGAGCAAGAAAATCATCAACACTAAAGTCAGAGAAATCATCATCTATACCAGTAAAATTTGTCTCTATTATTTTCCCTTTATTTTTAAGGGATTTTTGGTATAGATCTACGAGATGCTTTGGTGCGTGACAAACTCGAGACCAATGTCCTTTGCTACCACAACGATAGCAGATGTTTTTAGTTTGTTCGCTATTTTGAGCATCTGTCCCTTTTTTCATAAGTTCTTTATTTTTCCATGTGAATGATGATCTCTTATCATTTCGACCATGACCACGGCCAAGACCATATCCACGACCAATACCATGTCCCCGAGCATTACCTCGTCCACGACCGCGGCTACGGCCACGACCACGACCATGAGTATTATGATCGTGCGTTGCTACATTCACTTCTGGGAATGGAGCAGTTCCAGTTGGACGAGATTCATGATTTTGCATAAGCAATTCATTGTTTTGCTCAGCCACAAGGAGACAAGTAATTAATTCAGAATATTTTGTAAAGCCCTTTTGGCGATATTGCTGCTGCAGGAGCAAATTGGATGCATGAAAAGTAGAGAATGTCTTTTCTAACATGTCACTTTCAGTGACTTGTTCTCCACATAATTTCAATCTCGAAGTAATTCTAAACATTGCAGAATTATACTCATTTACGGATTTAAAATCTTGAAATCGTAAATGCATCCATTCATAACGGGCTTTTGGAAGAATTATATCCTTTTGATGGTCGTATCTTTCTTTTAGATTATTCCACAGAACAAGAGGGTCTTTAACTGTTAAGTATTCATTTTTTAACCCTTCATGGATATGGTGGCGTAAAAATATCATGGTTTTAGCTTTATCTTGGTTAGATGCCTGATTTCCATTTTTAATGGTGTCTCCAAGACCTTTTGCATCTAAATGGATTTCAGCATCCAATGTCCATGATAGATAGTTTTTTCCAGATATGTCAAGAGCCACGAACTCAAGGTTGGTAATATTTGACATAGTTATTTCTATATAAGAAGTTGAAACAATATATTAGATATATTTCGAATGAATAAATTTATTAATTATAAATATCTAATGATGGTAACAAGTCAATGATGAATTATTAATTTTATTTTATTATAAGAGTAAAAAAAAAATGTAAATTAATTAAACAGGTTAAAAAAAATTATTATTATGGTTATTAAAAAAATGTTGCTAGGTAACTTAGTGATATAACAATTTAGTTTGCATAAATACATGAATTGTATCAAGTGTCCTAGTGGTAAGTTACCTTTCTTTCAAGGTCAAGGTTCATGGTTCGAATCTTGGCTACCCTTTGTTAAGGTCCTTTTTTTTTTTTTAAAATCATTTATGCATGTAATATTTTGATACACATATATTAACATAGTAACTCAATAATGTAAATGTATAATCATTTATGTAGGTGGAATCAATAAGAGCAATTGGAAGCAAAACAATATTATATGTGAAGCATTATTAAAAGTGGTAATAATTGAAAGCATTATGTGAAGCATTATTAAAAGTGGTAATAATTGAAAGCATTATGTGAAGCATTATTAAAAGTGGTAATAATTGAAAGCATTATGTGAAGCATTATTAAAAGTGGTAATAATGTGAAGCATTGTTAGCTAGCCATCAATAAAGTGAAAGCAAATTAATTGGCAATTGGCAAAATAATGTAAATATAATTTATAAATAAATCATAATATAAATATAATTAATTAACATATTAAAATGTGATAAAATAACAAAGTATTTAATTTCTAGTTCTTCAGGAACTATCAGTAAATATTTTCAAGAATTCTTCAGGAATTCTTTTAAATCCCATAGGGATGTTCAAAATATAAGTTCTTCAGGAACTTATTAATATTTTATACATCCTGCTGGGATGTGTGGAATATAAGTTCTTCAGGAACTTATTATAATATATATATATATACATATAATATAAATTGAAATAAAATTATGAAAAGAAATTAAAATTCTGTTACCTTAGATCTCAGTTGGTCAGAACCTCGTGCTGATAACGTGTTATGAAATAAACTAGAAATTGTGAAGGAAGAAGAATTATGAAGGAAGAGAAATTTGAAGAGAGAAATGAGAGAATAGAAATGAAGTAGTCTTGTATTAATGAGTGAAGGGGGTATTTATAGGAGGTGAGAGGGGGACATTTATAAATATCAAAACTTTAGGGGGGACATCCATAATTATTCATAATAGTTGCATCAAATTCGAGACCTAGGAAAAAAACAGTTACTTATGTAGCCTATGTTACATTTAGTGCAATATTACACATCTCTTTTGTAACCATTGATATTCCTAGGCCACAATCAAATCATAAAATCACACACTAAAATTTACCCTCATCTTCTATCCTCTATCAGCCACCCTTAGCCACTTCACCCACCGCCCTTCGCGACCCCTTTGAACCACTCATTGTCGAAGCACCCTTCTTCATCACCCCTATCAACCTACACAAACTAATCTTTTATGAAACCAAAAACAAAGAAGAGAATCAAACAGAATCAAAACTTCACCACCATTGTTCCCCCTATGACCCTTATCTTGTTTTGATTCATGATTTTGAGCCACGGTATCCACGACTTCTAAATCTTAGATACCCTTACCACTGTGGCGTTGCCACAACCATTGTAGCAACATTCTAAATAAATGCGTTTGTGTCCATCATTGCAAGTTATGTTGCAACCACTATTCGTCGCCAGTGACACAATTTGCAAATGACATCTCCCCCTCATGTTGCTTCAGTCGGCATCTCTATCCTAACCATGGTGTATATAACATCCTTAATTTTTAAAATAATTTTCAATACAACAAATAAATTTTTCACAATTAATTTAAAATTTTTAAAACAGGAGTCGAATTCCACCAGCCAGTGCCGGTTAAACCTCAGTCCGACTGACTTATTTTAGAATACAAATAAATAAAAATAAACTTTTCACAATTAATTCCAAGAGCTAAACAAAATCTGAATTAATAATATCATTGTCACTTTATAAAAGCCAACCGGCCATCTAATAAAAAATGTACAATCGGTAATCACAGGAGCCGACCAAGGCTTCTACCAAAGTAACTATGTATACTATGCATTTCACATGCTAATACATAATGCTCTAGCCGATTGAGTGACTTCAAGTGCCATCACTGTGTCTCCTATCCACTGTAAAAATAGTAAGTATGGGGTGAGCATAAACATATCAAATAATAGTTATTGAATTGGATTAAAAGTCCAATCCATAACTATGCAAATAACACATACCAAGCTATATAAAATAACATGAACAGTATGTTATTCTCAACCACATATACATCAATGCACACAGGTACTCAATCAGAGAAATCCATTATTAAGTCTTTTAAATTGTGTTGCAACACTGGCTCCCCGAGCCATAATTCAGCCCTCGGCTGATTCGGCCGTTTTACTGGTACCAAACCGCTCTACGCCCATAATGTAACACCGAGTACCACTCCCAGAGTGATAGTGGTAACTCTACTCAGTGCTATAGGCTAAAACCCCGAGCCCCGCTCAAGAGGTTGCCTTGAGTCCCACCCAAGGTCTTTTGTGAATCCAAGAAATCACATCATATTTTATATTCAATCATCATACATGCATCTCATGTATATACATAAATATCATAAAAAATTCATGAATCATTATCAATCTCATATCAGTATCAATAATATGAATGAAGGATATGAAAACATAAAATAACATATATACATAATGATAATACCCTACATCCATTCATAAACTATCTATTTGAGATGTACGCTCCCCCTACTTGGAATAGAAGTTCTTGTAGTTTCTTTAAGTTATATCCAATTCACAGCTTGTAAATTCTGTCTGGAATTTCAGCTTTGTACTAGTCCAATATTTTCTTTGTAAAGAGAAGAAATGAAGGTTGATTTCTTCTTTGTTAATGGCTTCAGTAAGGTTTTGGGAAGAGAAGGATTACAGATGATGTTTTGTTTTTGAAAGTTTCTAAAACATCCTTCAGTAGTAGAAGTTGATATTTATATCATTCATGCAAAGAAACGTGAATGATAAGAAGTTATCTAGTGTACGTTTCTTCAGATGATGAATAAGGAATAAGCATTTAATGAAAAGAGACAACACATCTAAAAGGGTCCCATTCTTAGAAAATATTTAAAAAGTGAAGCTGCTAGAATATGGAAGATCAGAATGACGTAGAAAGCTTCCATAATTAAAATATTTATTAATTCTGACTCGGTTTCTGTGTATTCCGACTCGGAGAAAGCCTCTTATCCGTTCAGAAATCCTTCACTCGGAGAAATCCACTCAGAAGCGTTTCATCCCATGGAACAGAGCTTTTCTTTCTCGGAATGACCCATTCACAATTATCTTATTCGAAAATATATAAATTAGACATCTCACTCGGTTATACCTCTTTCCGAGTCAGAGTCCTACTCCTTCGTCATTCAAAAATTTCTCAACTAAAAGATTACTCAGATTTCAAAGTCCACTTCTTTTCTTGGAAATTACTCCACTCAAAAGGATTGCTCGGGGTTAAGGACAATTCTGAGGACAAACCCGAGTACAAATTTAACGAGGTTCAACACTCGGTAACTCACTACTCAGACATTTACTTTTCTCGGAAATTGTTCATTCGAAACTATTCATTTAGAAACACACCCATTCGGTATATCCTATTTGGTGCCACGTCGTTCGGTAATTAATAATTTCTCACTTAACACCTTGCCATTTGGAATAGTCTTACTCGGTATCATTCCTCTCAGAATGTCGTGCTCAGAGACATTTCTCTTGGGAAAATCCCAATTCATAGATTCTCCACTCGGTCATTTCTCAAAATCCATCCTGAGAAATACTTATTAAATTTTCAACGTTTTTCCCACTCAGGAGTGCTTTTCTCAGAAACGTTTCGTTCGGAAACATTTCACTCAGATTTTTCCTTATTCAAAAGTGTCTCATTCGGACACCGTCTACTTAACTTAGAAATAATTCGCTTAATGATGTTTCAGTCGGAAACATCTTAACTTCTTTTGGAAATGGCTTCCTCGGTCTTACTTCACCCGAAATCACACCATTTTCACTCGGAATATCATATTTCAAACGGTATTCACTCGGAATTTCATTCAAAATTTCTTCATTAATCCCTAATGAATGAATTTTTGAAAATTACAAAATTTGGGATGTTACATTTCTCCCCTCCTACAAAAATTTCGTCCTTGAAATTTAAATACAAAAATCATACATCAATGAAATAACTCAGGATATTGTTCTCTTATAGCACCTTCTCGTTCCCAAGTATACATGATACTCTGATCCTGCTGCCATGCAACCTTGACCAATTGGACATTTTTGTTTCTCAATCGTTTCACCGATCGGTCCACTATACCAGTGGGTTCAGCTATAGTGGTCAGGTTCTCTTGGATTTCAATGTCATCATCCGGCATTTTATGAGTAGGATCTGGCAGGTACTTCCTCACTTGACAAATGTGAAATACACTATGTAAATTTGCCAAATGAGAAGGCAATACAATCTGATAAGCTATAGGTCCGATTCTCTTCAATATTTTATACGGACCAATATATCTTAGACTCAACTTCTTACTTTTTAATGCCCTTCCAATACCTTTTCTCGGAGAGACTTTCAAAAAGACTTTATCACCGACCTGAAATTCAATTGGCTTTGTCCGTTTGTCATAATAGCTCTTTTGACGGTCCTGGGATGCTTTCATTTTGTCTTTGATTATTTGGATTTTCTCGGAGATCTGCTGCATAATCTCTGGTCCTAGCATTAGATTCTCACCCGATTTTGACCAGCAAAGAGGAGTTCGGCATTTCCTCCCATATAAAGCCTCGTATGGAGCCATACCGATGCTACTGTGATAGCTATTATTATAAGTGAATTCAACCAGTGAAAGGTATTGTTCCCAGCTTCCACCATATTCTAGCACACAGGACCTTAACAAGTCCTTCAAACTCTGGATAGTCCGTTCGGATTGCCCATCTGTCTGAGGGTGATAGGCCGAACTCAATCAGAGCTTCGAACCTAACTCCTGATATAGACTTCCCCAAAATCGAGAAGTAAACCTCGGATCTCTATCCGACACAATCGAAGATGGAACACCATACAGTCAGACTATCTCAGTAATGTACAATTGTGCTAGTCTTGGCAAAGAATAATTCATGTTGATCGGTAAGAAGTGTGTAGACTTTATCAATCAGTCCACAATAACCCAAATAGCATCATGATCACTCCGAGTCCTTGGTAGCCCCATTACGAAATCCATAGCTATAACATCCCATTTCCACACGGGAATTTTCAAAGGTTGTAAACCACCGGTCGGTTTTTGATGCTCAACCTTCACTTTTTGACAAATTATGCAATGGGCCACAAAGTCGACTACATCTTTCTTCATTCTGGGCCACCAGAAATACAACTTCAAATCATGATACATCTTAGTAGTACCCGAATGAATACTTAGAATGCTTTTATATGCCTCATTAAGCACCGATTGTCGTAAATCTCCCGAGTCAGGTACATAAATTTGACCTTTTACTCGGTAAATACCATCAGAGCCCTCAGTTAGGAATAAATCTTTACCTTTAGCTTGAGTTTCTTTCATCTCGACTAAATAAGAATCTGTCATTTGCTGTACATAAACAATCTTCAAAAATTCATTAGCTATCTTTAATGTACCGAGAATCACTTTTTGAGACGAAGACACGTTTACTTGCAGGTTCATGTCTCAGAATTATTCCAGCAACTCCATCTCTTTAAGCATCATTGTCACCATATGTATGGACTTCCGACTCAAGGCGTCAGCTACAACATTGGCCTTTCCTGGGTGGTATTTCAAGTCGAAGTCATAATCTTTCAAAAATTCAATCCACCTCCTCTGCCTCATATTCAATTCCTTTTGATCAAACAAATATTTCAGACTCTTGTGGTCACTGTACACTTCAAACTTAGAGCCATAAAGATAGTGCCTCTAAATTTTCAGTGCAAAGACCACTGCTGTAACGCCCCGGCCGCTTTTCAGGAATGAACGACTCGCCCCACAGACCAACACGAGACCTTTCCAATGTGCTTTTGTCCTCACTCACACACTTCCTGAGAACTTCCCAGGAGGTCACCCATCCCAGAATTACTCCAAGTTAAGCACGCTTAACTTTGGAGTTCTTAAGTGATAGGCCACCGAAAAGGCTAATACATTTGTTGGTATAGGTAGTACGAATTCATTCCTTTAAGCTATCCTCGACTGTATAGTCCCATACCTATACAGTCTTTGGATCCCTCTCATTCTGGTATGTATTCGGTTCGTTCATGTGTCCCTCCCACTGGAAGCCTGCCAGGAGCCGCTCCTTGTCCGTGCCTATGCACCGGCGATCACTCCCCGCCCTCAACAGTGCCCGGGATGTCACATTCCCCGCTGGAAGCCTGCCAGGAGCCGCTCCTTGTCCGTGCCCATGCACCGGCGATCACTCCCCGCCCTCAACAGCGCCGGGATGTCACATGCCCACCAGCTTCCGCCTGGTTCGTCCCCGAACCATACCGTACTAGGAGAGGCTAGGCTCTGATACCACTGTAACGCCCCGGCCGCTTTTCAGGAATGAACGACTCGCCCCACAGACCAACACGAGACCTTTCCAATGTGCTTTTGTCCTCACTCACACACTTCCCGAGAACTTCCCAGGAGGTCACCCATCCCAGAATTACTCCAAGTTAAGCACGCTTAACTTTGGAGTTCTTAAGTGATAGGCCACCGAAAAGGCTAATACATTTGTTGGTATAGGTAGTACGAATTCATTCCTTTAAGCTATCCTCGACTGTATAGTCCCATACCTATATAGTCTTTGGATCCCTCTCATTCTGGTATGTATTCGGTTCGTTCATGTGTCCCTCCCACTGGAAGCCTGCCAGGAGCCGCTCCTTGTCCGTGCCTATGCACCGGCGATCACTCCCCGCCCTCAACAGTGCCCGGGATGTCACATTCCCCGCTGGAAGCCTGCCAGGAGCCGCTCCTTGTCCGTGCCCATGCACCGGCGATCACTCCCCGCCCTCAACAGCGCCGGGATGTCACAACTGCTGCCAACTCCAGATCATGGGTCGGGTAGTTTTGCTCGTGTGGTCGTAGTTATCATGAAGCGTAAGCAATTACTCGGCTATTCTGCATCAGCACACATCCTAGGCCAAGTCCGGATGCATCACAGAAAACTACAAAGCTTTCCTGTAAATTTGGCAAAGCTAATATAGAAGTAGAAGTCAATCGGATTTTCAATTCTTAAAAACTCTGCTCACACTCGGAGGATCATACAAAATGGACGTCTTTCTGGGTTAGCTTGGTCAATGGCAAGGCAATTTTGGAGAACCCCTCAATAAATCTCCGATAGTAATCGGCTAAACCCAGAAAACTCCTGACCTGGTAACCGACTTAGGTCTCTCCCAAGTCATCACAGCTTCAACCTTTGAAGGATCTACCGAGACACCTTCTTTGGAAATGACATGACCCAGGAATTGAATCTTATTCGCCCAGAATTCACACTTAGACAATTTGGCAAACAATTTCTTCTCCTTCAACACTTGGAGTACCGATCGGAGATGCTCTTCATGCTCTTCATAAGACTTTGAATAAACCAATATATCATCAATAAATATTACTACAAACCGATCCAAGTAGGAATGAAAAATGTTATTCATATAATTCATGAACACAGCCAGAGCATTTGTCACTCCGAACGGCATTACTACAGTGACCATACCGGGTTTTAAATGCCGTTTTAGGAATATCAGTAGTTTCACTCGGATCTGGTGATATCCCGACCTCAAATGAATTTTTGAAAAGACCGATGCACCACGTAGCTGATCAATTAAATCATCGATCCTAGGCAATGGGTATTTATTTTTAATGGTCAGCTTATTCAATTGGCGGTAATCAATACATAACCGCATGCCACCATCTTTTTTCTTGATGAGTAACACCGGAGTACCCCACAGTGATACACTCGGTCGGATAAATTATTTTTCGAGCAGCTCATCAACTTGCTTCTTTAACTCAGCCAACTCAGTTGGGGACATTCTATAAGGAGCTCTAGAAACTAGCTCGGCTCCATGAATTAAATCAATAGAGAATTCAATCTCTCTATCGGGAGGAACACTAGGTACATCCTCCGGGAATAACTTAGGAAAATCATAAACAATAGGGATATCTCGGATTCGAGACTCACTCTTCCCATTAACCATACAAAATAGCACAAGCAGTTGAGATATACCTTTAATTTCATATTTATCAGCTTTTTGTCTAGGAAAAATTACTTGTCGATTCCGACAGTCAACCAGGACTTTATTGGCTGATAGCCAATCCATACCGAGAACGATGTCAAGACCTCTCAAAGGTAGACATATTAAATCACCCGTAAAATCCCTATCACCGAGAGTAAAAAGATACGTTCTCACACATCATGGAAGTCCACAATCTAGCACCAGTCGGATTGGACACATTTAATGGCCGATTCATAGTAATAACAGGCAATCTCATTCGCATGACACAATCATTAGAAATAAATGAGTGAGTAGCGCCTAAGTCAAACACCACATCAAGAGTAGTATTTCCGAGTAAGCACTTACTTTGAATCAAATCGTTGGCTTGGGCAACTTCCTCAACAGTGGTAGCATACACTCGGCCTGCTACCGGTGAACTAGAACTCCGAGGCTGATAGTTCCTTGGCATCACAGAGTTATTGCCACGTTCCTCATTGCCTCTTCCTCCTCTATTACCGTTTCCACAGCCTCGTCCTCTGAAGCCTCCGCGGTTTACACTAGCATGTGATTCAGTCGGTTGGAGAAGAGGACAGTTAGGACGGACATGTCCTTTCTCGTTGCAATGGTAGCAAATGACTTCCTCATCTTTGTCACAAGTCTAAGCATAGTGGTTGCCCCCACATCTAAAACATTTGATGTCCCCCGGTCTATTCAATGGCCGGCCACCAGCATTTCCTCGACCTCTGGATTTAGAGGAAGGTTCTCCTCTAACAGACTTTCCTTGCTTCTTAAAATTAATCGGTGGTAACCTTGATGAACTGTCTGACTTACTACTCGAGCCGGTTGAAGCTTTATCGTCCTCCTCATATATTCTGCATTTATTGACAAGGATCAGAAAGCTTCTAATCTCCTGATGTTGGAAAGCTTTCTTAATCTTTGGGTTCAAACCACTTTCAAATTTGATATATTTTGAACCTTTTGTACCCGGCATCTGGAAAAAAGGATAGAACAGACACAGCTCCTCAAATCTTGCTGCATATTCTTCAACGCTCATATTGCCCTGTCGGAGTTCCATGAATTCCAATTCCTTCTGACTCCTAACAGTATTTGGGAAATACTTTTCAAGGAAGCATTCCTTGAAATTCTCCTAATTCAGCTTGGTCCTAACAACTACCAGTCGGGCTTTAGTAATTCTCCACCAGTTTTCAGCTTCTTTCCGAAGCATGAAAATAGCATACTCCACCTTCTGTACTTCAGAGCACTGCAAACTGCCAAAGATCCGTTCAAGGTTCTGGATCCAGGCATAAGCTTGATCAGGCTGAAATCTTCCATGGAATTCGGTCGGTTTTCTTTTCAAGAAACAATCAATACTTTGATTATCACTAGGCTGGGGTTGATTCTGCCTTTCTAAGATATCAGCCACACGCTGAAAGGTAGCAGCCATTGCGTCCATACCATGAGGGTCCATTCTTATCCTAAAATAATCATCATACTTTAGTACCACCCATGGATATGAAAGCAATTTATTTATAGTTGATTTCCCCAACTACATTACACAACAACAACAGTGATATAACTTCACTCAATCGCATTTAGTAGCTTAACCTTGGCCTTGGACTTTTCAAGTCTGCTCTGATACCAAAATACAACATCCTTAATTTTTAAAATAATTTTCAATACAACAAATAAAATTTTCACAATTAATTTAAAATTTCTAAAATAGGAGTCAGATTCCACCATCCAGTGCCGGTTAAACCTCAGTCCGACTGACTCATTTTAGAATACAATTAAATACAAATAAACTTTTCACAATTAATTCCAAGAGATAAACAAAATCTGAATTAATAATATCATTGTCACTTTACAAAAGCCAACCGGCCATCTAATAAAAAAATGTACAATCGGTAATCACAGGAGCCGGCCAAGGCTTCTACCAAAGTAACTATGTACACTATACATTTCACTTACTAATACATAATGCTCTAGCCGATTGAGTGACTTCAAGTGCCATCACTATGTCTCCTATCCACTGTAAAAATAGTAAGTAGGGGGTGAGCATAAACATATCAAATCATAGTTATTGAATTGGATTAAAAGTCCAATCCATAACTATGCAAATAACACATGCCGAGCTATATAAAATAACATGAACAGTATGTTATTCTCAACCACATATACATCAATGTACACAGGTACTCAATCATAGAAATTTATTATTAAGTCTTTTAATTGTGTTGCAACACTGGCTCCCCGAGCCATAATTCAGCCCTCGGCTGATTCGGCTATTTTACTAGTCCCAAACCGCTCTACGCCTATAATGTAACTCCGAGTACCACTCCCAGAGTGATAGCGGTCCTCTACTCAGTGCTACGGGCTAAAACCCCGAGCCCCGCTCAAGAGGTTGCCTTGAGTCCCACCCAAGGTCTTTTGTGAATCCAAGAAATCATATCATATTTCATATTCAATCATCATACATGCATCTCATGTATATACATAAATATCATAAAAAATTCATGAATCATTATCAATCTCATATCAGTATCAATAATATGAATGAAGGATATGAAAACATAAAATAACATATATACATAATGATAATACCCTACATCCATTCATAAACTATCTATTTGAGATGTACGCTCCCCCTACCTGGAATAGAAGTTCTTGTAGTTTCTTTAAGTTATATCCAATTCACAGCTTGTAAATTCTGTCTGGAATTTCAGCTTTGTACTAGTCCAATATTTTCTTTGCAAAGAGAAGAAATGAAGGTTGATTTCTTCTTTCTTAATGGCTTCAGTAAGGTTTTGGGAAGAGAAGGATTACCGATGATGTTTTGTTTTTGAAAGTTTCTAAAACATCCTTCAGTAGTAGAAGTTGATATTTATATCATTCATGCAAAGAAACGTGAATGATAAGAAGTTATCTGTTGTAAGTTTCTTCAGATGATGAATAAGGAATAAACATTTAATGAAAAGGGACAACACATCTAAATGGATCCCATTCTTAGAAAATATCTGAAAAGTGAAGCTGCTAGAATATGGAAGATCAGAATGATGTGGAAAACTTCCATAATTAAAATATTTATTAATTCTGACTCAGTTTCTGTGTATTTCGACTCAGAGAAAGCCTCTTATCCGTTCAGAAATCCTTCACTCAGAGAAATCCACTCAGAAGCGTTTCATCCCATGGAACAGAGTTTTTCTTTCTCAGAATGACCCATTCACAATTATCTTATTCGAAAATATATAAATCAGACATCTCACTCGGTTATACCTCTTTCCGAGTCAGAGTCCTACTCCTTCATCATTCAGAAATTTCTCAACTAAAAAATTACTCGGTGTGAACAACTCTTTCGGTCCGGAAGAATTCTGAGAGGACTGGACCTCGATTCTGAATAGTCGTTTCTGAGTAGAATGTCTCCTGGAAAGTCATTTCCGTGCAGAATATCTGCTAGTATGGCATTTTTGAGGGAGATACCTCCGACTGAGTCGTTTCTGAGTAGTTTGTGTAGAAAAGACTGACCTGGGAATTAAATCTGAGTGAAAGGCTCTCGGTTGCAACCACTCTGGGTGAAAAGAGACTGATTTTTTTGAATAAATGTTGCCCACAGGTATATAACCGAGTAAAGGATCACTGAATGAAGCAAAGCTCTGGCTTGGATTACCGAGTAAGGGTTTAGTTTTGTTCCTGAGATGAAATTCCGAGCGAAGAAACACCCGGGTTCCATACTTCCGAATGTGATATTTCCGAGTGTATATCCGAGTAACGCCCCTCCGATTCAAGAAGTTCCGAGTGAATGCTTCAAGCAGTGATAAGTTCCGAGTGAAAAATCTCCAATTAAAGCAGTTCCGAGTGAATACTTCAAGCAATGACGAATTTCGAGTGAAGAGGCACTGTCCGGTGTATATCAATGTGACACCGGTCCAGGTTCCAAAGAGGTCACATCGGACCAGTTGGAATTCTATCTAACCGATGTCTTTAATGGCCGATGTCACAAACCTCACAACGGAAGGATAAGCCCGGATGTTTATGCGCGCTGACCTAGAATCGCACTTTCTAAAAGTGGCAGACAGGGGGCGAAAATGGACAATTGAAAATGCCCCACTGAACCACTGTTCCCCACAAACAGGTAGTGGCCAGGGTAGCACCACTACGCGTATGGGTGAGTGGAAACTCTGGTTGTCCCAAACACTCAGCCCATGTCTTCAAAAATGCCCCAATTAAAGAAGCTCAAGGGGTTGGTTTTTCTCTCCTGGCAAGAAAACTCTGCCTGTACTCTCTCCGATCCCTAAAATCCCCTTTGATCAAAGTCCTTCCTGGTCACACTCTGTGACCCGTTCTGATCACCACAGAAACCTTTTTATCCTAGAAAGTTTGAAGTTTCCCCGGCGTTTAAAGTTACTGACCCTTCATCAAACCTTCACACCGTCCCTTTACCGAGTCACTGTCCCCCCATCCACCCTTCACACCATCCCTACACCAAGTCTACGCCGTCCCCTTACCAAGTCACTCCCTTCGTCGAACCTTGACACCGTCCCTGCAGGCATCCACACCGTCTCTTCCTCACTTCGGCTCAGTCTTCTCACCAACACCGGTCGCACTCCACTTCGATTTCCAGCGTCTGAAATCTACACCGGCCCAGCACGTTAGCCACTGTTTCCATCGTTCAATTCCAGCACCAGCTCGACATAGTCACTGCTTCCAGTATCCAACTTCAACACCAGCTTCAAACTTTCCACACTGGTTCGTTTCTGTTCCTTATTCTCTTTGTTTTCATCATTTATATTCCTGTCAAATTTCTGCCTGTTTGTTCTGATTTCTTTTGTTGTATAGTTCATGCTTTTAATTTATATCATTTACCCCTAAGGAAAAATAGAAAAGCACAAAATAAGTCTCGCACGTCTTTTTTTATTTTCTAGCCTAAAAACTCCATTTTTAAACAGTGTCATACGGGAACACTCCTGTCTACACAACCTCTCTAGGATCCCTACACGTGCGAAGAACTTCGCCTTGTACGAGTTCCCCACCTCAATGACATCCATCATCATCTTCCAAGTCCTTTTCTAAAAAATAAAACACTCAGAACTACGTAACCCTAATTTTTTGATAACTCAAGAATACATAGGAGCAGGACCTCAACTCCTGTCAGGCCCATCTTTCTTGTTTCTTTTACTATTTTATTTCTTTGCTTTCGTGTTTCTTTCATAAATGCTCCTTTTTGTCGCTTCCGTGAAAATCAATTTAGACGTGACGTCTTGTTGATTTCCCCCTAGTTTTTTTATTCAAACCTTGCTAAAATTCATAGGGAATGGATACTTAGGACGAGACGTCCCACTTATCTCTTTCCTATCCCAATTCCTATATTTTTAATCCGAGGATGGCTAATTTAGGCGTGACGTCTTGTTAGCATTCTCTTCCCTTCCTTGTCTTATATCGAAGTCAAGATTAATTTGGATGGAACATCCCGTTGACCTCGCTCCGATACCCTATGTTTGTACAGTTCTCTTACTCTATTCTGCCTTTTTTAAAAAAAAAATACAAAAAAAGGAAGAAATCATGTTTTATGTAAGGCTATCTATGTTGTGCATTTTCCAATCATGGTACCGTTTCTAACAGGCAATGTAGGGTGCTAATACATTCCCTACTCGTAACCGACTCCCGAACTTGAATCTCATTTTTAAACCAGTGCTTTACTGAACTTAGTTTTTTTTCCAATGTTTTTTCTATGGATAAAAACGTTGGTTGCGACTCCCTGTTTCACAATCCGTTCTTCCTTCTCGCCGTACTGTCGTGATCCAGGTTACGGCAGATGGCGACTCCACTGGGGACGTTACGAGAGTCAGGCCAATTTGATTGAAGAATGCATGTTTTTTTTATATAGCCTTCGTTAGTTTGAATTTCTTCCCCTTGTTTTATTTTCTGTTAATTCTTTTTGTGAGTGTCCGTTAATTGTATCTTGTTTTTTTTTCTTATTGTCCATGTGTTAACCTGTTTGTGGAACCTTAGGGTAGAGGACCATGTTACTTTTCTACGATTGTTAAACCCTAGGGTAGACGACTTTGTGTATTTGCTTTGTGTTTGTTCTCTGTGCAGGATGGGGTAAGGTAAAGGATATTGAATGCCCTTTCACACACTGCACTCATAATTACTTGCACACACTTATGAGTGGCGCCTATACCCGGGCCCCAAATGAAGCTTAAGTTAGGAGGGGTTGGTATACGGAATCGTATAGGATGTACTTCCTATCCGGTGATCGTGAGAACCCCAACTAGAGTTCAACCTCTTGTGACATACGCACCTAGTGGATACCCCTCTGTTGCGTCTCTGTCATCGACAGGATCTTGGCTCTAGTGGCCTTTTAAATGTCTAATATAAGCCACCCGGTGTGAAAAGTCACTTTTAGACGAGCCATAGGGCCTAGAGAAAACTTTCAACAAAACCTGACCTAGGCCACAAAAGGGCAAACTTTACTTTACCTTGCGTCATTTTTGCTGTCACTTTTATCCAAATAAATGAATTATCCACCATCCGAAGGATTTGCTTTGTTTGGGAAAATTTTTGGAACACGCAGTATTCTTTGGATGAATAGATAGTCCTCTTTTGGTCACGTACCTCAGAGTCCTAAGTCATGGGTTCTCCTAATCTTCAAATAAAAAAAATCCAAAAATACATACTTCGTCTCCCTCCGATTGAGGTGACAATGATGATTGGGAGGATCTACGACCTTTGTAATCTGAGCTCGCATGAGTTTTAGAAATCCAATGTTCCCCCTAACTCTTTTAAACTACATCAAATCCCTGGGGTGAACTTTGGTTTTTTAGAACGTAGCAATAGCCGATTCCTTTCTTTGACTTGATGTTCGCAGGGAACGATTCTGAATTTGACGGTATTTCTGAGTCAGTATGGAAATTAACATGGGACACGGTAATTGTGATATGGAGATGACTGAATTAAAGAAGTTACTGTACCTCAAGGCTAGAAAGGTCGATACTGATAGTCTACAGGTACTAGGGAGGAAATTGAGTTTGACTCAAAGAATGGCTTTCACGAGGAAATATGGGAAGATCCTGAAACTTTTAGAAGTGGAAGTCCAAACTGAAGCAATTACGGCTCTGGATCAATTCTATGACCCACCCCTCCGCTGCTTTACTTTCCAAGACTTTCAGCTGGCACCTTCCATAGAAGAGTTTGAACAAATATTGGGGATACCAGTGGAGGGACAGATTCCTTATCGCCATCTGGATCATCACGCATCAGTCGCTTCTGTCGCGCATATTTTGAAGGTCCATCCTGAAATGTCAAGAAATACATAAATGAACAGAAATCAGATTCCCGGGTTTACTAGGGAATTTCTAGAAAAACATATGCATATCCTAGCAGAAAAGGAAGAATGAGAAACCTTCATGGACACCTTAGCTCTCACTATCTATGGGGTTGTCTTGTTCCCTAACTTAGATAACTACGTGGATTATGATGCTATAGGAGTCTTCACTGCTCGCAAACACAGACTCGAGAATCCTGTCACAGCTGTATTGGCCAATGTGTATTACACCCTGGATTTCTGCCACACTCAAGGTGGAAAGAGGATTATTTACTGTTTATCTATTCTGTATGTGTGGCTCACATCCCACACTTTTTATCAGCTATGCAAAGTCGGGTGTCCGATCTCTGATTTGAAATTGTGTCAGTTGGCAGCGAAGAATGGGCGCGAGTGGGCTAATCACCTCGTGAGCCTTACAGCTGAAAGGGTAAGATGGTATCCTCAATGGCTAGAAGTCGAGTCAATCATTTATAGCTGTGGAGGATATCCAAATGTTCCTCTAATGGGTACACAAGGGTGCATCAATTATAATCCTGTTATTGCAAAACGTCAGTTAGCTTATCCTCTACTTGGGCCATCAAACGGAGAGTGCTCACTCCTTTCACTTTGTATTATACGAAAGGAAATTATACTTCCACTGTTCGGGATATAGCCAACGCTTAGAAGAAGGTTCATAGGATGGGCAAGGAACTGGGAGCATGAAGCCATGTTGTGGGGGCTGAATACTTTAAATGGGTGGTAAACAGAGTTTCCATTGTGAAATTGCCTTTCAAGGGCTCTTCATACCAACCCATGGACACAGTCCTTCGCCGTGCATCATGGAAGACAAGGCTACCCTATCACTGAAAGCTCAAATAGAAGAATTGAAGGCAAGGAATCAAAAACTAGAAGAAGACCTCTTGAAGTGTCGACAAGAGTACGCCCTTCATAGGAAAGAGAATTCTGAAGGGAAACATGCTATGGAGGAAATGCGGAAGAAGAGAAAGATTGATGAAAATTATAGGGTGAAACAAGATCAATGCCTTCGCACAGCCAATTCTCAGTTAAAGATAAAAGATCAGTAGAACGATGCTGTATTGGCTGAAAAACAAATTTTGAAGGACCTGCTGGCACAATCCAGAGAGAAAGGGAAGGAGACCTTGGTACAAAAAGAGATGTTACAAACCCAGGTCCACAAATTGGAACGACAACTTGAGGAAGTAATAAATGCCTGTGAACAAGAGATAAACACAGAGCATAAAAAAACCCTTGATGCTGAACGACGTTGCTAGGAGACTACACAGGCTCTGAGGGTAGAGTTGGCCCGAAATGACGAAATCATTCATTCATCCATGGATCATTTCGCTAAATTGGCTTACCTAGCCAATGGAGCCCTGGAAGATTTTCCCTCAATGCTGAAGCAAGCCGAAGGCGTGATCAATCCCCTGTCCACTCCCAAAGAGATATCATCATTTCTGAGCTATTTCCAGGAAAGACTTTGTAAAATAAGGGCCATGATTGCCCGAGCCAGGAGTGGTTAAAGTTTTTGTAATCTGAATCTTTCTAGCAACGTTGTATCATTTGGAAGAATAAAATAATGAAGCTCTTTTCATCCCTACAATTGTCTCATGTTAATTTCTGATCTACTGCTATACCTAGTACTTTTGAACGTGATGTTCTGGGAAAAGTTAAGAAATACGTGTCAAATTCAGAATTGCACCCCGCATACACCCATTTTCTTTTGTTTTATCATCTTTAACTGTTTTCTTTATTTTTCTAACAATTTGTTGTGATTCTTTAGACACTACGGGTAAACACCCCTACGAGACCAGGCTCAAGAAGAAACTCATGGCCAATATGGAACAAGAAAATGAGAACTTGAGAGCTGAGGTTAATCAGTTGAAAGAGAAAATGGCTGAAATGGCCAAGCCCCTGGAAAGGAGAGTCGTAGAAAGGGATTCTTTAGTGGAAGTTGAAGATGCCAGGCAGCAACCTCCTACTCCCTGACACACACAGGGTCATACTGGAGGGCCAAGCTCTAACCCTGCAGGGCCTACCGTTACGGTTCGCCACGGTAAGTCAGACCCTGCCAATGCTCAACAACACACTTTTGTTGACGTGGAAGGGAATGTCATACCCTTTCCACAGTATGGGTTACCTCTGGGCTATGTCCCACCACTTCAAGAGGAGCCAGATTATCAAGAAGTGATCCTTCGTGCGGCTCAACCAAGCATTCCACTTGTCCGAAATCCTCAAATGATTCTGGTCTATACACAAGCTGCGCAGCCACAAGCCGCACAACCACAAGTTGCCTGAGCAACAGCGGACCCCACGCCTCAATGCCGAATGTAAGCCCGGTATATGACGACCAGCCAATTAGGAGTACTAGTCATTATGTAGTTACAGGTCCAAGTGCTGCCGTTGCCGCCACCCAGGAGGGAAGGTTAGAGTTCCTAGAAAGGCATTTAAGAGAAATAAAAGGAATGAACCGGTTTGGATTGGGCAGTGCCGTACAACTCTGTCTGATCCCTGACGTTGTTATTCCTCACAAATTCAAAATGCCTAAATTCAATAAGTACCGGGGACTAACCTATCCGAAGAACCATCTGACCATGTACTACCGGAAGATGGCTTCACACGCCTCCAATGACCCTCTGCTCATTCATTGTTTCCAAGACAGTCTGGCTGGAACACCCCTAACTTGGTACAATCATCTTGAATGATCTCGTATACGTTGTTGGGAGGATCTAGCAGATGCTTTCATGCAACAGTATAAGTATAATTTAGACATGGCTTCAGATAGAGTACAGTTACAGAACATGTCTAAAAAAGACAACGAGACATTTAAAGAATACGCCCAACGGTGGCGTGAGGTGGCGGCCCAGGTTGACCCCCCTTTATCAGAAAAGGAGGTGATTTTGACATTCATTGATACACTCCAGTCGCTATTCTACGATAAGACGATTGGAAGCATTTCATCCTATTTCTCTAACATCGTCACTATCGGAGAATGAATAGAGAATGGCCTACGGACTGGGAAAATTATTTGAGGTGTATCCGGGGTTAGTGCAACAAGAAAACCTTCCCTGGGAGAAGGGAAGAGAAGAGAAGGGGAAACTAACTTAGTCTCCCTTAACCTAGGGAGGAACCAGCCCAGATCACCTACCCCTATCACCTTTCCGTCAACATATCATAATGCACCACACCCATATGTGGCTGCAATCCTAAATCCAAACCCACCTTATTTTTGCCCGCCTGTTATACGACCACCCACACCATCGTAAGTACCTTACCAAACACCACAAATGAACCCGCCAAATCCAAATCCAAGGAGGCAAAACAATGACCGTGCCTAACCACAATTTGACCCGATTCCCATGACTTACACTGAGCTTCTCCCCTACCTCATTGAAAATACAATGATAGTGCCATGCCCTCTAAAACGCTTCAGCCGCCATATCCTAGAGGGTACAACCCGAATGCACGATGTGATTACCACGCTGGTGCACTGGGGCATTCTACCGAGAACTGCCTGACACTAAAGTTTAAGGTGAGAGATTTAATTCGGGATGACTGGATAAGCTTTAAAAGGGGGAGCCTGAGTGTGACGACCAATTCTCTTCCCAACCATAAAGGATCAGGTATCAATGCTAAAGGGGAGGACGAAGAACGTGTTTCCAAGATCAAGGACATCCAAATGCCGTTGGAAATGATTCACTCCCATTTGCTTAAAGTAGGATTAATAGAAGAATCATGGGATGAAGAGTGCAATGACCTCCAGTCTGCAAAGGGAAGGGACTTCCAGGAAATCCTCCAAGGACTCATGGACGCTCGAGTCATAGAGGTTTGCAGATGTCGTGAAGGCCGAGTGAATATGATACAGGAGTAAGGCAGGGCACGAGTCTTGAAACCCCTGGTTATATTCTATAACAAGAATACGCCAGCGACTTCGGCTCCTGCCAAAACAGTCATTACGGTAAGAGCACCAACCCCATTCCCCTTCAAAGATTCCCATGCTGTGCCATGGAGGTATAATACGGAGGTGGTCGTCACCAATTCGGGGGCGGTCGACTCCGCGCCATCCTCTTCCATTACAAATATCGTCGGGGTTGGAAGAATGACCCGGAGTGGAAGGGTATATATGCCGCCTGAGCCTAAGCAAGATAAAATCACCGGAGAGGTAAAATCCAGGAAAGAAGTAATCGCTGATGAGACAAAGAGGGCTGTGACTGATGAAGAAGCCCAGGAATTTCTCAAGTTCATCCGCCACAGCGAGTACCAGGTGCTGGACCAGTTGAATCATACTTCAGCAAAGATATCCTTGTTGTCCTTGTTGATAAGTTTAAAACCACATCGGGACATATTAATGAAAGTTCTGAACGAGGCCCATGTTAAGCATGACTTGTCCGTTCATCAGTTCGGGGGCATAGTCGGGCATATTGTTGCCAACAATTACTTGACCTTTACAGATGAGGAAGAACCCACTGAAGGAAGAGGACACAACAAAGCCCTCCATATTTTTGTAAGGTGTCAGGATTACATCCTGGCAAAAGTACTTGTTGACAATGGGTCATCTCTGAATGTAATGCCGAAATCCACACTGGTAAAATTGCCTTTTGATGGAACGCATATGAGATCGAGCTCCATGGTGGTTCGAGCTTTCGATGGGACTCGTCGGGAAGTCATGGGGGAAATTGAATTGCCTATACAAGTTGGGCCCTGTACCTTCCAAGTGCTCTTTCAAGTGATGGATATCGCGCCCGCCTATAGCTGTTTGTTAGGGCGGCCATGGATTCACTTGGCCGGGGTGGTCCCCTCCACACTGCATCAAAAATTGAAATTCATTGTTGATAACAAGTTAGTGGTTGTTTCCGGGGAAGAGGACTTCCTGGTTAGCAAACCCATCTCTACTCCATACATTGAGGCTGCCGAGGAAGCCCTCAAAACGTCATTCCAACCCTTAGAGATTGCCAATGCAACAAGCATTGTAAAGGTGTCTTTCCCCAACGTGCCTCTAATAGTGGCATTGAACATGTTGCGGAAGGGGTACCAGCCAAGAAAAGGATTAGGGCATGAATTGGAAGGTAGAATCCAGCCCGTGCGCCTCCCAGAAAACAAGAATAGATATGGCCTGGGGTACAAACCCACTACGGCAGATAGACGAAGGGTTAAAGAAGAGAAAAGGAGAAGGAGGGTGGCCCGCCTCACTGGACAAGAATTCGACACCGCGAGAATCCCTGTCTGCGATCTCTATCAGAGCTTCAGAAGCACTGGAATAATATACCCAGATCAGGTCACCATGGTTAAAAGCGAGCCTGACCACAATACGGAGTGGGTATATTCTTGTCACCCGGATCAAGAAGTGAGCAACTGGGAAGTCATGGAATTCCCTACAACCGTTAACGTTTGGCCAGAGTAATTACTGTCATAACTTGGTGGTCCCTTGCCATGCCCAAGGCTCTGGGACCTATTTTTTTGTAATAAAGGTAGAACTTGTTTATTTTGTTTCGAAAAGATAATGAACACATTCCATTTCCCTTTACCTCATTTTTGTTCACTCTCTGTTTCTTAAACCTTTCGTTTGTTTGTGTCTCTTTTCATTTTTATAATATAACCCAAATGCAGATCCAAAAATGATCTCCCTGAGAGCAATGAGAACTTGGTTTTATTTTATGACTCTGATTATCCAAATGATTATGCCTATGAGGAAGGTGAGGAAGACTTTGGACCCTCGCCTGAATTGACAAGACTGTTAGAACAAGAGGATAAAGAGGTTCGACCTCATCAGGAGGAAATCAAAACCATTAACCTGGGGAATGAAGGGGAAGAAAAAATGATCAAGATAAGTACCTGCCTAAACAAAGGCCGATAAGATGAACTGATCAAACTACTCTGGGAATTTCAAGATGTGTTTGCTTGGTCATATCAAGATATGCCAGGGTTGGATAACAGCATAGTAGAACATAAGTTGCCTCTGAAACCTGAATGTCCGCCAATCAAGCAAAAGCTGCGGAGAATGAAACCTGAAATGCTTCTTAAGATCAAGGAAGAGGTCAAGAAACAATTTGAAGCCAGCTTTTTAGCCGTGGCCAAGTATCCGCAATGGATAGCCAACATAGTCCCAGTCCCAAAAAAGGATGGAAAAGTGCTGATGTGTGTGGACTATCGAGATTTAAATAGAGCTAGCCCCAAGGACGATTTTCCTCTGCCGCATATTGACATTCTGGTTGATAACATAACCCAACACTCCATATTCTCATTCATGGATGGTTTCTCCGGGTACAATCAAATTAAAATGGCGCCAGAAGACATGGAAAAAACCACGTTCGTCACTCTGTGGGGTACTTTCTGTTACAAAGTAATATCCTTCGGTTTGAAAAACGTTGGGGCAACCTATCAAAGAGCAATGGTCACTTTATTCCATGATATGATGCATAAGGAGATAGAGGTCTATGTGGATGATATCATTGCAAAATCTAGAACTGAGGAAGATCATGTCCGCAACCTAAGGAAGCTGTTTGAACGGTTGAGGAAATATAAGCTCAGATTAAACCCTACCAAGTGTACGTTTGGCGCAAGGTCAGGCAAGCTATTGGGTTTTATTATAAGTAAGAAAGAAATTGAAGTAGATCCCGACAAGGTCAAGGCAATCCTAGAAATGCCACCTCCTTGTACAGAAAAGGAAGTCAGAGATATTTGGGAAGGCTAAACTACATTGCTCGGTTTATCTCACAACTGACATCGACTTGTGAATCGTCTTCAAACTACTCACAAGAACCAATCTGGACAATGGAATGAGGACTGCCAACAACTTTTGAGAAAATTAAGCAGTACTTGTAAGAGCCACCAATATTGGTGCCACCAACCCCTGGGAGACCACTGATATTATACCTGACGGTATTAGATGAGTCCATGGGCTGTGTATTGGGCCAGCACGATGAAACGGGGAAGAAGGAACATGCAATATATTACCTGAGCAAAAAGTTCACCAATTATGAAATGAGATACTCTACGTTAGAACGAACTTGCTGTGCGCTAGCATGGGCTGCGAAGCGCTTAAGGCAGTATATGTTGAGTCACACCACCTGGCTAGTTTCTAAGATGGATCCTATCAAGTACATCTTCGAGAAGCCAGCTCTGACTGGAAGAATTGCTCGGTGGTAAGTACTATTAACTGAGTACGACATAACATATGTCACTCAGAAAGCCATAAAAGGGAGTGCTTTGGCTGACTACTTAGCCCATCAACCCATAAGTGACTACTAACCAATGCCATTTGACTTCCCGAATGAGGATATCTTGGCATTGCCTGACGAAGAAAGTGGCAGTAAGGACAAGTGGATTTTGAGATTTGATGGAGCTTCTAACGCTTTGGGACACGGAATCGGAGCCATTTTGATTTCACCAAAGAAAGAGTTCATCCCTGTTTGTGCTCGGTTATGTTTCGATTGTACCAATAACATCGCCGAGTATGAGGCTTGTTCTCTAGGGATCTAAGCGGCACTAGATGCGAAAGTAAAGTCATTAGAAGTCTACGGGGACTCCACTTTGGTTATTCACCAGCTAAAAGGCGAATGGGAAACTAGGGACAACAAGTTGGTTCCCTATCACTCCCATATCAAAGAAATGATCAAAGACTTTGATGAAATCTCATTCCACCATGTTCTGTGGAAGGACAACCAGATGGCTGACGCTTTGGCTACCCTTGCTTCAATGTTCAAACTGAGTAACGATTATGATGTGCCTCTCATCGAGATAGAGAATCGTTGTGAGCCCGCATACTGCCAAGTGGTTGAAGAGGAATCAGATGGAAAACCTTGGTACCACGACATTAAGAATTATATACAGAGCCAAGAATACCCAGACAATGCAATAAAAAATGACAAGAGAACCCTGCGACAGCTCGCCATGAGTTTCTTCTTAAGTGGCGACGTGCTTTACAAGAGAAACAATGATTCTATACTCCTTCGTTGCGTCAATACCACCGAAGCAAATAGAATCATGAGGGACATTCATGAGGGATCTTTCGGAACCCACATCAATGGACACACCATATGGGGGAAAATCTTAGGGGCTGGTTATTTTTGGATGACCATGGAAACAGACTGCTTCGCTTATGCTCAGAGATGTCATAAATGCCAAATATATGCTGATCATATTCACGCACCCCCGTCATCTCTAAATGTTTTGTCAACACCATGGCCCTTCTGGAAATGGGGCATAGATGTCATTGGTCCCATTGAACCGAAGGCTTCAAATGGCCATCGTTTCATTTTGGTCGCCATTGATTACTTCACAAAATGGGTAGAGGCAGCTTCATACACTAATGTAACCAAAGGTGTTGTCATTAAATTCGTCAAGCGTGAGTTGATATGTCAGTACGGCCTACCGAGCCAAATCATCACAGACAATAGTACAAATCTAAACAAAAAAATGATGAAGGAGCTTTGTGAGAGCTTTAAAATCTCCCACCATAATTCCTCTTTGTACCGCCCGAAAATGAATGGGGCAGTCGAGACGGCTAACAAAAATATCAAAAAGATAGTGTAAAAGATGGTGGTAACTTACAAAGACTGGAACGAAATGCTTCCCTTTTCTCTACACGGTTATCGTACCTCAGTCCGAACCTCAACTGGGGCAACCCCTTTCTCCTTGGTTTATGGCATGGAAGCAGTCCTGCCTTTCGAAGTAGAGATCCCTTCCCTCTGAGTGGTCATGGAAGCTAAACTAGTAGAAGCTGAATGGATCCAGGCTCGACATGACTAACTAAATCTGATTGATGGCAAAAGATTGACTGCCCTCTGTCATGGTCAATTATATCAAAAGCGTATGAAGCGAGCGTTTGAAAAGAAGGTGCGACCTCAGCAGTTCCAAGAAGGAGACTTGGTGCTCAAAAAGATTTTACCGATTCAGAAAGACAGTCGGGGCAAATGGACTCCTAGCTATAAAGGGCCTTATGTCATGAAGAAAGCTTTTTTCGGAGGTGCTCTCATACTCACTAACATGGATGGGGAGGATTTACCGATGCCTATAAATGTGGATGCAGTGAAGAGATACTACGCCTAAAAAAAAGGGAGCTCGCTAGGTCGAAAACCTAAAAAGGCGGCTTAGTTAAAAGTTAGAGTGTTTGGTTGATCCGAAAACCCGAGAGGGTGGCTCAGACAAAATCACGGCCTGTAGATTCAACACTGCAACATCGTCTTTTCAAGTCGTACACGAGGAGGTCAGTTTAGGGCATTGAAGCCATTATCAAATCACGTCCTCGGAAGCAAAATCAGAGGATAAACAGGAAATCATGAGAAAAACCAGAATCTCGTCGCTCTCAGGAAATCGATGGAGGATCTAAAAGGCCTTCCTTTTTTACCTTTACCATCAGTTCTTTGCACCTTGTCATATCATATCTTTTGTATTGTTTTGATCACCTGTACATACTTGATGATCATAAATAAAATGTTTCCTTCTTCTTACATGTGTTCACAATTTAAGATGAATAAACAAGTTTTGCCTTAAGGAAATTTTTGAATTTGAAAAATGACAAAAACACAAAGTTATGGGGAACGAAGTGTATACCATTGCCGGATCTTACCTCTGATAAGCACAACCAAACTCCACTAGGCAGCCTCAATGAAGCCAAGAGTAACAGTTATTTTGGCCATGAGTTACTTCAAAAGCCAGTTGCCAAGGGAATTCACTTGTAAGTTTTAGTTTGTCTCATGACCCCAAGATATTTAATCGTCCAAAGTTTTTCCGGCTGAGGTTTCCTCCCCATTGGAACTACACTTCCCAAATCAAGTCAAACTGGGGCATCACCCCAGGTTTATTTTCTCAGTCAAGGGGTAGTTCCCCAGGATTCCATCAAATCAAGTCAAACTGGGGCATCACCCCAGGTTTATTTTCTCAGTCAAGGGGCAGTTCCCCAGGATTCCATCAAATCAAGTTAAACTGGGGCATCACCCCAGGTTTATTTTCTCAGTCAAGGGGCAGTTCCCCAGGATTCCATCAAATTAAATCAAACTGGGGTATTACCCCAAGCTTATTTTCTCAGTCAAGGGGCAGTTCCCCAGGATTCCATCAAATCAAGTCAAACTGGGGCATCTCCCCAAGTTTATTTTCTCAGTCAAGGGGCAGTTCCCCAGGATTCTATCAAATCAAGTCAAACTGAGGCATCACCCCAGGTTTATTTTCTCAGTCAAGGGGCAGTTCCCCAGGATTCCATCAAATCATATCAAACTGGCGCATCACCCCAAGTCTATTCTCTCGATCAAAGGGGGCAATTCTCTAACAACCTTCAGTCATGTTAAACCGGGGCATCACCCCAAGCCTTTAAATCTAGGTTAATCAGGATATGACATTCTGTTAATCTTCAGATCTCCCAACTTTACATTTCTGTCGACCA
Organism: Clitoria ternatea; assembly: GCA_037962975.1. Taxonomy (NCBI): domain Eukaryota; kingdom Viridiplantae; phylum Streptophyta; class Magnoliopsida; order Fabales; family Fabaceae; genus Clitoria; species Clitoria ternatea. Next base: position 295,150,589 of record CM075669.1, read on the forward strand.
AGGGTCAACCCCAACTTTTATATTTCTTGTCAACTGAGGGTCAACCCCAACCTTTACATTTCCTGTCAACCGAGGGTCAACCCCAACCTTTACATTTCCTGTCAACTGAGGGTCAACCCCAACTTTAACATTTCTTGTCAACCGAGGGTCAACCCCAACCTTTACATTTCCTGTCAACCGAGGGTCAACCCCAACCTTTACATTTCCTATCAACCTAGGGTCAACCCCAACTTTTACATTTCCTGTCAACCGAGGGTCAACCCCAACCTTTACATTTCCTGTCAACCGAGGGTCAACCCTAACTTTTACATTTCCTGTCAACCGAGAGTCAACCCCTAACCTTTACATTTCCTGTCAACCGAGGGTCAACCCTAACTTTTATATTTCTATCAACCAAGGGTCAACCCCAGCTTTTATATTTCTGTCAACCAAAGGTCAACCGCAGCTTTTATATTTCTGTCAACCAAGGGCCAACCCCAATTTTTAGTTTTCCTTTTGACCAAGGGTCAACCCCAATCTTTCCATCTCTGATCAATTGAGAATCAACCCCCAATTGTCTCACCTCCTTGTAACTGAAAGACAATCCTTTCGCTACTTCCCACTTAACCACTTCTTGATAAACTGGTACACCGCCCATTCCATTTTCTAGATTCAAAAAAAAAAGAAAAAGGATCTGATGTTAACACTGGTTGGAAGAGGTTTTCTCCGCGTCTTAGGACAAAGGTGGAGATGTCCAAAAATAATGTCATGACCCTTACATTGATTGAAGTCAGATGCACTTTGGTCCAATATGAACTAGCCGTCATAAGAGATGATGTCCCAATAACTACACCGGTTGCTATTTTGAAGCCATGAAGAACGGAGTCATGAACCCTACCTCGATTAGAATCAAGTAGAGTTGATCATAAAAGATGATGTCATATTGCCTACACCAGTCACTCAAGTTTTGAATGGCAAAATGAGATTAAAGACGACGTGACCAACGTTGCACTGATCCCAAATTCTATGCTCTGAAGAGATGGTGTTGAAGGTTCAATTTAGAGTGGCCAATTGTTAAGGTGTAAATGTGAATTCAAAGTACAAATTAATGTTCAGACGGTGTTACTTCAAGTTGTTACTATACATCGGTGTTCTTACATCGGTGTTCTCACACCCCCCACCTGACTCTTACATCGGTGTTCTTATCTTTACTTCCTTTTCACTTCAAAAACACAAATACTTCATGTTTCTTTTGTGAAAAAAAAGTAAAGAGGGGCATCTGTGAACACCTCTTTCGGTCCGGAAGAATTCTGAGAGGACTGGACCTCGATTCTGAATAGTCGTTTCCGAGTAGAATGTCTCCTGGAAAGTCATTTCCGAGCGGAATGTCTGCCAGTATGGCATTTCCAAGGGAGATGCCTCTGACTGAGTCGTTTCTGAGTAGTTTGTGTAGAAAAGACTGACCTGGGAATTAAATCTAAGTGAAAGGCTCTCGGTTGCAACCACTTTGGGTGAAAAGAGACCGATTTTTTTGAATAAATGCTGCCCACAGGTATATGACCGAGTAAAGGATCACTGACTGAAGCAAAGCTCTGGCTTGGATTACCGAGTAAGGGTTTAGTTTTGTTCCTGAGATGAAATTCTGAGCGAAGAAACACTCGGGTTCCATACTTCCGAATGTGATATTTCCGAGTGTATATCCGAGTAACACCCCTCCGATTCAAGAAGTTCCGAGTGAATGCTTCAAGCAGTGATAAGTTCTGAGTGAAAACCCTCCAATTAAAGCAATTTCGAGTGAATACTTCAAGCAATGACGAATTTTGAGTGAAGAGGCACTGTCCGATGTATATCAATGTGACACCGGTCCAGGTTCCAAAGAGGTCACATCAGACCAGTTGGAATTCCATCTAACCGATGTCTTTAATGGCCGATGTCACAAACCTCACAACGGAAGGATAAGCCCGGATGTTTATGCGCGCTGACCTAGAATCGCACTTTCTAAAAGTGGCAGACAGGGGGCGGAAGTGGACAATTAAAAATGCCCCACTGAACCATTGTTCCCCATAAACAGGTAGTGGCCAGGGTAACACCACTACACGCATGGGTGAGTGGAAACTCTGGTTATCCCAAACACTCAGCCCATGTCTTCAAACCCTATAAATGCCCCAATTGAAGAAGCTCAAGGGGTTGGTTTTTCTCTCCTGGCAAGAAAACTCTGCCTGTACTCTCTCCGATCCCTAAAATCCCCTTTGATCAAAGTCCTTCCTGGTCACACTCTGTGACCCGTTCTGATCACCACAGAAGCCTTTTTGTCTTAGAAAGTTTGAAGTTTCCCCGGTGTTCAAAGTTACTTTTGTTTTATCAAACCTTCACACCGTCCCTTTACCGAGTCACTGTCCCCCCATCCACCCTTCACACCATCCCTACACCAAGTCTACGCCGTCCCCTTACCAAATCACTCTCTTCGTTGAACCTTGACACCGTCCCTACAGGCATCCACACCGTCTCTTCCTCGCTTCGACTCAGTCTTCTCACCAACACCGATCGCACTCTACTTCGATTTCCAGCATCCAAAATCTACACTGGCCCAGCACGCTAGCCACTGCTTCCATCATTCAATTCCAGCACCGGCTCAACATAGTCACTGCTTCCAGTATCCAACTCCAACACCGGCTTTAAACTCTCCACACCGGTTCCTTTCTGTTCCTTATTCTTTTTGTTTTCATCATTTATATTCCTGTCAAATTTCTGCCTGTTTGTTCTGATTTCCTTTGTTGTATAGTTCATGCTTTTAATTTATATCATTTACCCCTAAGGAAAAATAGAAAAGCACAAAATAAGTCTCGCACGTCTTTTTTTATTTTCTAGCCTAAAAACTCCATTTTTAAACAGTGTCGTACGGGAAACTACTGTCTACACAACCTCTTTAGGATCCGTACACGTGCGAAGAACTTCGCCTTGTACGAGTTCCCCACCTCAATGACATCCATCATCATCTTCTGAGTCCTTTTCTAAAAAACAAAACACTCAGAACTACGTAACCCTGATTTCTTGATAACTCAAGAATACGTAAGAGCAGGACCTCAACTCCTGTCGGGCCCATCTTTCTTGTTTCTTTTACTATTTTATTTCTTTGCTTTTGTGTTTCTTTCATAAATGCTCTTTTTTGTCGCTTCCAAGAAAATCAATTTAGACGTGACGTCTTGTTGATTTCCCCCTAGTTTTTTTTGTTCAAACCTCACTACAATTCCTAGGGAAGGGATACTTAGGACGAGACGTCCTGCTTATCTCTTTCCTATTCCAATTGCTATATTTTTAATCCAAGGATGGCTAATTTAAGCGTGACGTCTTGTTAGCATTCTCTTCCCTTCCTTGTCTTATATCAAAGTCGAGATTAATTTGGATGAAACGTCCCGTTGACCTCGCTCCGATACCCTATGTTTGTATAGTTCTCTTACTTCATTCTGCCCTTTTTTTTCAAAAAAAAATACAAAAAAAGAAAGAAATTATGTTTTATGTAAGGCTATCTATGTTGTGCATTTTCCAATCATGGTACTATTTCTAACAGGCGATGTAGGGTGCTAATACCTTCCCTACTCGTAACCGACTCCCGAACTTGAATCTCATTTTTAAACCAGTGCTTTACTGAACTTAGTTTTTTTCCAATGTTTTTCCTATGGATAAAAATGTTGGTGGCGACTCCCTGTTTCACAATTCGTTCTTCCTTCTCGCCGCGCCGTCGCGATCCAAGTTGCGTCACTCGGATTTCAAAGTCCACTTCTTTTCTCGAAAATTACTTCACTTAAAAGGATTGCTCGGGGTTAAGGACAATTCTGAAGACAAACCTGAGCACAAATTTAACGAGGTTCAACACTCGGTAACTCACTACTTAGACATTTACTTTCCTCAAAAATTGTTCATTCAAAACTATTCATTTAGAAACACACCCATTCGGTATATCCTATTTGGTGCCACGTCGTTCGGTGATTAATAATTTCTCACTTAACACCTTGCCATTTGGAATAGTCTTACTCGGTATCATTCCACTCAGAATGTCGTGCTCAAAGACATTTCTCTTGGGAAAATCCCAATTCATAGATACTCCACTCGGTCATTTCTCAAAATCCGTCCTGAGAAATACTTATTAAATTTTCAACGTTTTTCCCCACTCAGGAGTGCTTTTCTCAGAAACTTTTCGGTCGGAAACATTTCACTCAGATTTTTCCTTATTCAAAAGTGTCTCATTCGGACACCGTCTACTTAACTTAGAAATAATTCGCTTAACGATGTTTCACTCGGAAACATCTTAACTTCTTTTGGAAATGGCTTCCTCGGTCTTACTTCACCCGGAATCGCATTATTTTCACTCGGAATATCATATTTCAAACGGTATTCACTCGAAATTTCATTCAAAATTTCTTCATTAATCCCTAATGAATAAATTTTTGAAAATTATAAAATTTGGGATGTTACAGTGTACCATTGCCATTGCCATCTATTGTGACCAAGAACCTCCTTAGCGCCAATGTAAACAATGCAACATAATACAAAGATGAAAGAAAAGAAAAGAGGAAAATAGCTTGAAAGAGAAAAAATAAGAGGAAAGGAAATAGAAAACTGAGAAATGGGGGAAGAGGGTTATTACTATGGTTTTACATAGCAGTTGCATCGGATCTTCTCCCACATGATGACCAGAACCTCTTACGTAATGTGCAATATTGCTTTTTTTATAAAAAAAATATATGCGTTTGTTATGTCAAAGGTTGTCTGGCACAATGACCAAAATAGTTGTTGCGTCGAATGGTAATCTAGGTAATGTTGAAATATCTTACACAAACTTGTGTTAGAATCATTCTATGAGGCAACGTTGCGTTGGATTCATTCTTTGACACAACATTTTCCATGCTAATTACTTTCTCATTGTTTAATGTGAAAAAGATTAGAATGTTAATAGAATGCGGCTGGGTTGTGAATATAGCATCAACAACGATGCTGATCCAAAAGCCAAATTTAATATTTAAAAATAAAAAAATACAAGAAATACAAAATGGTGGAAAATTAAGCCAAGCTAATGTCGTCTAGGTCAATGCTAATTGTCAATCACCTTTATCTTCTTTGTTTTAATCATGGATAACCCAAATTTATAGGCGATAAAGTTAGGTGGGCCAACACTACATAGCATCATTAGATATTGGTTAGATTAGTCGATGCTGTGTTCAAATAAGTGTGGCACAAAACGTCTTTACCCCTCATTTTTCTTTCTCCAAACATAAACTTTCCATGTTTCTCTCAAAATCTCAAAGCTTTAATTGTGTATCGTGAGGTGTCGAGTAGGCCTTTTGTAAAACCAATTGTTCACTCTTGAGCATGTAAAGGCTAAACCTTAAAGAATTAATCTAGGAGAATTAGGGTTCATTGCTCAAAGAAATGTCACTTAGTTTACAACGAGACTAAGAGACTTGAACTATTCTTTACTGGGGGTGTAAGGGTGTGATTGCCAAATAATTCAGAATATATAAGTTGTATGAAATCTGATATGAAGAGGTCTTTACACAGATACAAATACGGAGTACTCTTGCATACAGAGGCGTAGTACAATACACTCTGTGGCGGTATAGTAGTCCGCCTAGAATAGCCTCCTTTGCCTTGACACAGTTGTTGGTTGTACCTGCAATTATTCTCCGACGCTCAAGTCAGTATTCAGAAATACTGTTCAGACTTAGAAAGCAAATCCAAGAGAATTATGCAAGTATGAGTGTAAGGTTCAGAATTAAGGGTTCCCCCTGTATACCTTTTTGCTGAAGTTTATATACCTGTTACTGGTGCTCTATCATTGGTAGGACCCATTCCTTGTTTTTAGGCATAATGCAAGAAAGGTAGTGGGCCCATGCGCCGGTTACAAGCACCATCACTATAGTGGGTATTTCCACTTACTTGGAAAGCGTTAATGCTTCATTATTTTATTTATTATTCGCTCTTATGTGTGACAACGTGTTTCCCATTTTCAACCTCTCAAGACAGAGTCAATCTCGTGTCGGGGTTATAAGTATGGACTCGCTCGCAATATGAGGATTTCAGTATTCTACCTGTGTTAAGCCTATGGCTTGGCGGAGTATTGTGCACTGGAAGTGCTTTATGTACATGTGTACAAGTTTTTAATACTTTCCGCCTTGACGGAGTAATAGGCCTCGGCGGAGTCACATGCCTCAGCGGAGTCACATGCCTTGGCAGAGTAACATGAATGTCCTTTTGGGCATGAACTTCGTTTAAAAGATACTTACACAATAAGATGTGACATATTCCGCCTAACTAAATCGCTTTCTTGGCGGAGTGTTAAGTACGTCTTTAAGGTATGTACTCCGTATAAGAGTAGTTATAGGGAATTTGAAACGTACTTCTTCTGTTCGAAATGCTAATCTGGCAAAGCATTAAAACTATACTCTTGGGGGCCGGTGTTGGGACCGGATCATCTGCCCCCTAGCTTGTTATAGTGACTAGCGGAGTCACTTTAATAAGCTATAACACTTTGTTATGTTTAGCTTTTATAGGCATGGGTTTAGGCGGCGTTTGCTAGTTTCAGATTTACGGGTAAGTGTTTTCACGCATTTATTGTTTTTTGTCGTTATTTGCCACGCTTGTCATCAAAGCGCCTCGAAACCGCGTTTTGCTGTTTCAATCTCTCATCGCCACGTATGCCCTTGTAATGATTGTCGTTCCAATGATGGGACATAAATGCGTGGGATAGCAGTTGGAATACGTTTTTAAGGTTATTACCATGGGCCTTGGATTTTGAAAATACGGCCCAAAAAATGCCTGCCTTGAGATTCATCTAACGGTCTCAGAATTAATGGAACGTCATTATGATTCATCCAATGGCCATAGGTGCATTTCTGAAATTTTCAAGGCTTTGCTTGTTTCCCCCCAAGCCATGCCTATAAATAGGTAAACTCTTAGGAGAGGAAATGTTTTGCTTCATTTTTCACTCTGCGTTTTGGTGTTTAAACTGCCTTTTGAACGCTGCTCAAAAATCGTGGTGCTTCCTCGCGAGTCATTCTTTGTTGCCAGTTCTTCATCATTTCTTTAGAGATTTAAGGTAACTTTCCTCTTCCTCTGTTTTTTGTTCTCGTTGTTATTGAGTTGGTTTTATTTTCTTTATATGTGTGTTTGTTGAAACGAGGATGAGAGGAAAAGAATTGGAGTCGTGCCCTAGGGTATCTGTTCAACCTATGTTTTCTGATATTGAGAGTGAATATGAGGGCTTCTATACTGGGAGGGATTCAACGTTTTACAGCAGCGTAGAGTGTTTTAGTAATGCTGTTCATTCATTTGTAGCAGGAGGTACACCTCAGGTACAAGTGAGAACGATGGCAGAATGCCAAAACGTTGTGCTCTACGGGTTAGACTGGGAAAAGATGCTTTAGACTGATCCTTATTGTTGGGTTGAGGCAGACGTCAGGGAAGCTTCTTCGCGTCATGCGATGATAAATTTGAAAAGAGGTTTATTGTTCGTTCGCCGAAGACGTTTGAACGCATCTGCCATCGCCCTCAGGATGGTCGTACCTTGTATATGTACGATATCTTTTTTACTCAATTGGGGGTGCGATTTCCTTTGAATAAATTCCAGATGGGTGTTCTTAGGTTTTTGGATTGCGCCCCCTCTCAGCTGCACCCTAATGGATAGGGAATAGTTTGAAGCTTTGAAGTGCTTGCAGAGCATTTGGAGTTTACACCTACTGTGACGTTGTTTTTTGCTTTTTGTCGCATAATGAGGCGGGTGAATTCGAGGACCGGCGGAATAGGTTTTGTCACTCTTCGGGCGGAGCTGAAGATTGTAAACTTTAGGGCATTTGCTAACTCCGCCAAAGAGGCTGGACTCCATTTCAGAATGAGTTTTATGAAAGTTTTTGTTAAGAAGAATAAGTCCATTTTTTGGCAGAGTGCGGAGGGGATTGATAAATTCCCGATGGCGTGGACTCATGAGCATTTCCTCCTGACTAAACAAGCATATGAGGTTGAGGAGAGTGTTCTGTCGCCTACCTCTGTTGAAGTACTCCAAACACTGAAGGAGTACAATTCCGCCCATAAGCAGTTTCTGTGCCGAAGGCTGCTTGGGCGTGATGCTCAAGAATATTTAAGTAATGCTTTAAGATTTGTTGCTTGAATATTACTTCCGTTTTTCCTGCAACTTCTAATTTTATTCGCGTATATTATGTTTGCAGGAGAGATTGCAGAATTCCCTGGGATGGAACGCATCAAACAACTTTGTATGAATCGCCAGAAAATTAATGCTGAGAACAATATGCAGCCTCGGAGGAACCTTGCTGCAGCTCTAACAAGGACTCTCCCTCTGCCTATATCTACCAAGGTAGTGATGCAGGAGGGTGGTGTTGGACCTTTAATAATTAATGGAGAAAGGCGATCTAAAAAGCGCCAAGAGCCAGAAACTATTGAAGTGGAGGAAGAGGACCCCCAGCCTTTACAGAAGAGGAAGAGCAGAGGAAAAGAGAAGGTGGGTGAAGGGACGTCATCTGATGCTGCGATAGGAGTTGAGAAAACTCCAGAGCCATCAACTACGCCTATCACTGCTGAATTGGGCGGCCAGGAAAATATCCCTGTAGAAGATATTAAGGAAGAGGAAATGGAGGGGGTTCAGGGTTCTCCACCTCGTCAGTTTGAGACTCCCGCCCTGGACTTGACTGCTCAAAGAACGGCAATTTTTCTTGTCAATGTTTCAGGGGAACTGTAACATCCCTGTTTTTAGGAATAGTTTTACCCTTGTAATTTTTGAATTATGGGAGGTTTGTAAGAAAAAATAAGTCAATATATACCCTGTTGATGGTCTGTGGTATCTCAGAAATGTCATTTTTGTGCATAATAATGGAATTTATATAGATCATTAGTGAAATTATGCAAAAAACCGAGTGAAAAAGGGCTCTATTCCGAGTAACAGAGAGAAATTCTGAGTGAATAATTAGAAATTCCGAGTGAAAGAATACATATATACTTATGTTTATGTTGATTTGATACTTCCAACCGACTGGAATGTATTATGGAATTATTTGGGAAGGATTCCGAATGGTTTCGTATGTGTATGATTAGGAAACCGAGTGGAAAATGGTAGAAGAAGCCATTCCGAGAGAAATATAGAGAGGTTGAACCATTTCCGAGTGAGTTTATGGGTATGACTCCTCTCCCGAGTGAGATATCTTCTGAGTAAGTTCGAATGAAGAGAATCCGACTCAGTCAAGAAGAATTCCGAGCGAAGATTGGCTGATTCGCTCAAGCGAATCGGGTTTCGCTTAAGCGATCCGATGTCAGGAACCACCCGATGTCTTCTATATCACATCGGATGACTGGAGTGAGAAAAGATTTACTTAATGCAGACCGGATTAACACTCCATACCGCCCTCACACTCCATACCGCCCTCACACTCCATACCGCCCTCACATTCAATACCGCCCTTACATTCAATACCGCCCTCACCCTCAATACCGCCCTCACACGCAATACCGATCTCTTCAAATCAGCTTTAAACACCTTTTAATTCCACTCAGCTAGTGATCAGCCCACTTAATCACATAAATCCAAAAATGAGTGGCACAATGAACCAATCACAAGGGAAAGTTGTAACATCCTGCTTTTAATAATAACTCTATTTTGTAATTTATGAAGCATGGAAGGCTTATAAGTGTTTATTAATGAATAAAAACACTTTATGAATGGTTTATAATACTCCAAAAATTCCATTTTTGGGTATAATTATAGAAATTACATAGATCTATTTGATAAGATCCATATTCCGAATGAAAGAATGAAGATAGAGGAGTAAATTGAGTGAGATTGGAAGAAACATTTCTGATCCGTTCTGATCTCCAAGGCTAGGACGACCTCAAGGTTCCAAAGGGGAAGAACGGATGACAATAAATGCCACATCACACCGGACAACCGGTGTGGATAAGATTGTCTTTTATGTTGCACACCGGATCAACACTTTACCAAGAGCTGTAGGACGGATAACTTTGAAACGATATTCAAGACCAGAATTGAGTCCGTCCAAGAAAAGAAGATAACAATAAAAGGGTACGGTTTTCCTAAGCGGAAAGCTTACTAATTGTCCACAAGACTGAGTGACGTCTTGCTGGTTGATGGACGGTATAGTTTTCCGAGCTGTTGGCTATTGGACGTTGTTACTTGCTTATTGATTAGTTGGATGATGTTTGAACTGTTCTTTATTGGAGGAGTAATCAGTCTTGGCGGGATCACGTACCTTGGCGGAGTAAAACTTAGGCGGAGTCACGTACCTTGACGGAGTAATTAGATTAGGCGGAGTCACATACCTTGGTGGAGTAAAGCTTAGACGGAGTCACGTACTTTGGCGGAGTAAAGCTTAGACGGAGTCACGTACCTTGACGGAGTAATTAGATTAGGCGGGGTCACGTACCTTGGCGGAGTAATTAGCTTAGGCGGAGTCACGTACCTCGGCAGAGTAGTGAGTATAGGCGGAGTCTCATGCCATGACGGAGTAATAGGCATTGACGAGGTCAGATGCATTGACGGAGTGATGAGAACGTCTATTGAGCATGGACATTTCTTAGGAGTTATTTACACACTAAGGTGTACCTACACCGCCCCATACATTCAATACCGCCCCTCACACTCAAGACCGCCCTCACACCCACCACACTGCTCTCACATAGCTGACTTCGGTTCAGGTGAGACCGGATGAATTTAGTTTGGATTATCATTAATGAACACCGATCGGTTGCTAGGAAGGTTAGCTTTCCTTAGAACGGATGTACACACCGGATGATTTTGAGCCGGTGTACAAGACCGGATGCTCAACCGGACTTAGAAATGGAATTCTAGTCGGTTTTGAAGTGCAGAAGTAACTTTTTGACCCTTCTCTTGTCTTTTAGGCATTATTTTAATATATTTTAATCCCACTAATTACTCTAGTACGTAGGACGGCTAGAAATGAGCACTCAGATAGCCACTTTCTATTATTAATCCTCCATTATCTCCACTAACAGCACTAACAAACCCACTCACAAAGGGCTTGTTCCCCACTGCCTTGCTTTTTAAAAACAAAACCATATCTCTTCAGAAACTCTTAAGAGAAAACAGCATTACAGTATACCATTTTTCTTCTTCCTCAAGACCTTCGAATAGAACCAGGACAGCCAGGAGACCTCTTTTCCAGTCAGCCAAAAGTCTTCAAACCAAGTAAGAGGGGACAGGGTTGTGAATATTTGTGAAATGGGTAGAGTTGTATACTGTTCTAGGATTCCAGTTTTAATTTCGTATCTTGTTGCTTAATTTTGAAGCTGAAAACGTATGAATTTGACTCTGACTTCTTCATGAAAGTTGTAGATCTTTTTGTTATGTGAATTTTGATACCTGATTCAACTGATTTGGATATGTATAGCAAAAGTTATAGCCAAAATACTACAGCATGACCGAGTGAAATGTTTAAGCTATATTCTATGCATATTTTGATATTCTGGGATTTGTACATGAATAATCAGCCTTTGATGTCTTCACGAATGTTGTAGATATACATGTTAGGGATTTATAGAAAGTGGTTTCAAGTTAAAAAGATGCTTGTAGCTCTAGTTATGCTTAAAATACAGAAGTGTGTTCATGATGCAAATCTGTTAACTATGAAATCCGAATCTTGTTTTCAATACTGGGAATTTTGTGGTATGAATTAGTTGTTGGTGTCTTCATGAAAGTTGTAGATAATTATGTTAAGAGTATTTTAAAATTGGTTTCATGTTAAAATCATTTGTGTAGCTCTAAAAACGTTGAAAATACTAATATATGTACGTTTTGAAAACTCACCTGGAGGCAGTGTTGTATTTTGTGGATAAATGGTATTTCTGCTTAGAATTTGAATTTATGATCTTCATGAATATTGTATATATTTGTGTTAAGATTAATTTAGAACTGGTTTCATGCAAAAATCATTTTTGTAACTCCAGAAACACTGAAATTACTAACATATGTACGTTTTGAAAACTCATCTTGAGGCAGTATGGTATTTTATGAATAAGTGGTATTTCTGATTGGAATCCGAAACTATGTTCTTCATGAAAGTTGTAGATAATTGTATTATTGAGCTATAGAAAGTAGAATCATCTAAAAAGGAATTGATTTGCCCATGTTATGACTGTTTTGCTATTGTATGTTGCTGTTGGGGATGCTGAAAGTCACTTAAAATGGCTATTTTGAAAGAGAATGATATTTTCTCTATGGATAGAAAATATTTATTAAATTATTGAGTGATTATGAATTATTATAAATGTTGTTGAGTATTACACAGTCTATATATTGTGATGGTGAATAATTATGAATGACATAATTAATATATATGTACATGAATGCCTTGTGGTTATTGACATGTGTGGTTGAAACAGTAAATCCATGATTTTATGAATTATTAAGTGTATTGTGTCCCTTGAGGACTTGTATTATCCAAGAGGTTTTGGAAATGTGGATATCATGGTATGTTAAATGATAAAGAGAATTAAAGGCATTCATGCATCATAAGCATTGGACGCATCATGGAATTTAGGGGTTCCGTGATTGCCTACCCTGGTGGGGGGTTACTCTATGATGAGTTAAGCCCTATTTTGTTGTGTGCCATGGAGTGTAGGGATTCATGGTCTATGCAAAGCCCTACTTATGATAATTGTGTACTTCGGTACTTAAGCGCCATGAAGTATAGGGATTCATGGTATATGCTAAAGCCCTAATTGTGTAAGCGCCATGAAGTATAGGGATTCATGGTATATGCTAAAGCCCTAATTGTGTCTCTATGAGACTTTTACTGCAGTATTCCCACCAAACTAAATGGATCCAGCATGACATCATTTAACTAATTGAAGAATTATTAAATGGAATTGTGTGGCATATTCATCATATCATTATGAGTTGTTGATTGTGTTTGTGCAATTATATCTATTTTATATTTATTCTATATTCTGTCTCACTCTTACATTTATTTTTACAGCGAATGACACGCAGAATGCAGAGTGATGCCATGATGAATGTCTATTTGGATTATTACTTGAACTTTGATTTTATGGGTTGTAATAAGTATAATATGACATGTACCATTATTTTCTAAATCGTTTCCGCTACTTAAGCATTTTCTTGAATTTAATTATTCACGACTAGCATGTATGATAATTTTTCCGCTGTTATCAACTATTACGTAAACTCTGAATTAAATTGATGAATTTTAAAATGATCTTTCGAAAAAGCGAAAATTTTATTCGAAAATTTTAATCAACGTTTTGGGACGTTACATGTTGGTATCAGAGCATTTTCAAAAATTCAGGACCAATTACTATGACATGTATTGATTCTTGATGAATTGTTTAATTATTTGTTTGATAATATGTTACGTATGTGCTATATGACTTGTGCCTGATTGATAAAATGCAAAGTGAATTGTTTGGTTACTAGCTTGATAATATGATAAATGTGCGTTATATGACTTATTGCTTATCTGATAAATTGTAGTTACGTTATATTATATATATATATATATATATATATATATACGTACGATATATTTTCCCATAGGATTAGCATAAATTCAAACCATGAATATAGGATGACAAGGAACGATAACGACACTATGGCAGCTGCTATCAACCGTCTGGCTGAAGCTATAGAAAGGCAAAATCAACTAAGAATTTTCGAAGAAAATCACCAAGACAGATTGGCACGAGAAGAGATCAACAGACAACTGAAACCTCAGTCAACTACCTTCAAAAGGAGAGGATCGTTTTATCCAAAACGCTTCAAGGGAGGATCATCATCATCTTCTGAGAGACGTAACAATCATGTGAATATAAAGTGTCATAAGTGCAAAGGTAATCACCATGTACATGATTGCAATAGACGCTTAGAAAATATCACTTGCTATCAATGCAATCAGAAGGGGCACATCAGCCCAAATTGTCCGCTGAAACAGCAAATCAACAACACTATGAAGAAACAAAGAGATTCGGGTTATCAAGAAGTCTGTAGAGGAAACACTCGCACTGTTCAACCTATAAGACAGTATAGGGAGTCAACAGACGAAAGATCACATACAGGAAGAGTCTTTGACATTAGCAGCTCAGAGGCAGACCAAGCAGGCGACCTCATGCAAAGTAAGTGTGAGATCAATGATACCATTTTATCTGTGTTGTCTGATTCGGGTGCTACACCGAAGTAAGTTAGACGTTTTCAATTACCCGTAAAGCCTATAATATATGACTTGATTATTTCCATTCCCAACGGTACATAACTTAGGATTACTAAGATGTGTAACGATTATTCTGAACTCACAGAAGGTAGGAACTTTCTTGTCAATTCTGTTTATCTTTGAAGAATATGGAAGTAATTCTAGGAATGAATTGGTTATCGGTGAATCAAGTTTTAATAGACTATCATAACGAGACCAAGATAGTCCAAATGTTGGAAACTCCTTATTCCCTCTTCATTTTCTTAGACATACTAAGGCTAGAGATAGCTTGGAGCTTAAGGTGAAATTCTTTACTCTTTTGTTGTTTTTGGTTTTAGGTTTTGGTTTCTATGGTGATAGAAGAATACTTTATGAATGAGTTTAAGAATAGAAATCATTTTTCATGTGAAACCCAAAGGAAGAATATGTCTTAAGTATCTCTGGATAAGTGTGAAATGGTATACGAAGATTTTAAGATTTGAGATGGAAGATAATGGCTGTTAAGGGTGATTGTTTAATTTTAGTGAAACCCTAACTCTAGGATTTGGGAAAAATGAATGATAATGTTATGAAGAGTGATTTTGTGGAAGCCCATGATAATGTGTGTGTAGGTGTTATTAATAACAGAGATTAGTAGTTATTAGAAATGATTATTAAGTTTTGATGAAGAGTATAATAAGTTGAGGATTTTAGTTAAGTTGATGATTCTGATGACTTTTAATACTCTAGGATGATGATATATATGGGGAATCGAATTATTAAAACATTGGTATTGATTATTGGGGATTAGGAGAAGAGTGTATATGAGTATGTGAGTGATTAGAGGACTTAAATTGTTGATGTTTATGATGATGTTAATAATGGTTGCAAGCAATTGATAGTGAATTAAGGTAATAAATACTAGAGCCACTTTGAAGTAGTTGAAATAGTAATAGTTGAATGATTCATGTGATGATCTTAAAAACTAAGGACCATAGTATTATTATTGACGGGTGTGATTAGCTCTTTTAAGACTTAAGGAAATCTTGGACTTGGGAAGGGAATTCCCGAAGCCTAACACGAGGATGTAAATTGAAGTTAGACGAGCTAGGATTCGATAAAGAGTATTGGAGAAGGATATTTACGATGGTATATTAATGGCATAAATATGTATATTGTAATAGGATTGTATTCCGGATGATGATACGGAAAGATTTCAGCTTTGAAATTTCGAGGACGAAATTTTTATTAGGGTGGGAGAATTGTAACATCCTGCTTTTAATAATAACTCTATTTTGTAATTTATGAAGCATGGAAGGCTTATAAGTGTTTATTAATGAATAAAAACACTTTATGAATGGTTTATAATACTCCAAAAATTCCATTTTTGGGTATAATTATAGAAATTACATAGATCTATTTGATAAGATCCATATTCCGAATGAAAGAATGAAGATAGAGGAGTAAATTGAGTGAGATTGGAAGAAACATTTCTGATCCGTTCTGATCTCCAAGGCTAGGACGACCTCAAGGTTCCAAAGGGGAAGAACGGATGACAATAAATGCCACATCACACCGGACAACCGGTGTGGATAAGATTGTCTTTTATGTTGCACACCGGATCAACACTTTACCAAGAGCTGTAGGACGGATAACTTTGAAACGATATTCAAGACCAGAATTGAGTCCGTCCAAGAAAAGAAGATAACAATAAAAGGGTACGGTTTTCCTAAGCGGAAAGCTTACTAATTGTCCACAAGACTGAGTGACGTCTTGCTGGTTGATGGACGGTATAGTTTTCTGAGCTGTTGGCTATTGGACGTTGTTACTTGCTTACTGATTAGTTGGATGATGTTTGAACTGTTCTTTATTGGAGGAGTAATCAGTCTTGGCGGGATCACGTACCTTGGCAGAGTAAAACTTAGGCGGAGTCACGTACCTTGACGGAGTAATTAGATTAGGCGGAGTCACATACCTTGGCGGAGTAAAGCTTAGACGGAGTCACGTACTTTGGCGGAGTAAAGCTTAGGCGGAGTCACGTACCTTGACGGAGTAATTAGATTAGGCGGGGTCACGTACCTTGGCGGAGTAATTAGCTTAGGCGGAGTCACGTACCTCGGCAGAGTAGTGAGTATAAGCGGAGTCTCATGCCATGACGAAGTAATAGGCATTGACGAGGTCAGATGCATTGACGGAGTGATGAGAACGTCTATTGAGCATGGACATTTCTTAGGAGTTATTTACACACTAAGGTGTACCTACACCGCCCCATACATTCAATACCGCCCCTCACACTCAAGACCGCCCTCACACCCACCACACTGCTCTCACATAGCTGACTTCGGTTCAGGTGAGACCGGATGAATTTAGTTCGGATTATCATTAATGAACACCGATCGGTTGCTAGGAAGGTTAGCTTTCCTTAGAACGGATGTACACACCGGATGATTTTGAGCCGGTGTACAAGACCGGATGCTCAACCGGACTTAGAAATGGAATTCTAGTCGGTTTTGAAGTGCAGAAGTAACTTTTTGACCCTTCTCTTGTCTTTTAGGCATTATTTTAATATATTTTAATCCCACTAATTGCTCTAGTACGTAGGACGGCCAGAAATGAGCACTCAGATAGCCACTTTCTATTATTAATCCTCCATTATCTCCACTAACAGCACTAACAAACCCACTCACAAAGGGCTTGTTCCCCACTGCCTTGCTTTTTAAAAACAAAACCATATCTCTTCAGAAACTCTTAAGAGAAAACAGCATTACAGTATACCATTTTTCTTCTTCCTCAAGACCTTCGAATAGAACCAGGACAGCCAGGAGACCTCTTTTCCAGTCAGCCAAAAGTCTTCAAACCAAGTAAGAGGGGACAGGGTTGTGAATATTTGTGAAATGGGTAGAGTTGTATACTGTTCTAGGATTCCAGTTTTAATTTCGTATCTTGTTGCTTAATTTTGAAGCTGAAAACGTATGAATTTGACTCTGACTTCTTCATGAAAGTTGTAGATCTTTTTGTTATGTGAATTTTGATACCTGATTCAACTGATTTGGATATGTATAGCAAAAGTTATAGCCAAAATACTACAGCATGACCGAGTGAAATGTTTAAGCTATATTCTATGCATATTTTGATATTCTGGGATTTGTACATGCATAATCAGCCTTTGATGTCTTCACGAAAGTTGTAGATATACATGTTAGGGATTTATAGAAAGTGGTTTCAAGTTAAAAAGATGCTTGTAGCTCTAGTTATGCTTAAAATACAGAAGTGTGTTCATGATGCAAATCTGTTAACTATGAAATCCGAATCTTGTTTTCAATACTGGGAATTTTGTGGTATGAATTAGTTGTTGGTGTCTTCATGAAAGTTGTAGATAATTATGTTAAGAGTATTTTAAAATTGGTTTCATGTTAAAATCATTTGTGTAGCTCTAAAAACATTGAAAATACTAATATATGTACGTTTTGAAAACTCACCTGGAGGCAGTGTTGTATTTTGTGGATAAATGGTATTTCTGCTTAGAATTTGAATTTATAATCTTCATGAATATTGTATATATTTGTGTTAAGATTAATTTAGAACTGGTTTCATGCAAAAATCATTTTTGTAACTCCAGAAACACTGAAATTACTAACATATGTACGTTTTGAAAACTCATCTTGAGGCAGTATGGTATTTTATGAATAAGTGGTATTTCTGATTGGAATCCGAAACTATGTTCTTCATGAAAGTTGTAGATAATTGTATTATTGAGCTATAGAAAGTGGAATCATCTAAAAAGGAATTGATTTGCCCATGTTATGACTGTTTTGCTATTGTATGTTGCTGTTGGGGATGCTGAAAGTCACTTAAAATGGCTATTTTGAAAGAGAATGATATTTTCTCTATGGATAGAAAATATTTATTAAATTATTGAGTGATTATGAATTATTATAAATGTTGTTGAGTATTACACAGTCTATATATTGTGATGGTGAATAATTATGAATGACATAATTAATATATATGTACATGAATGCCTTGTGGTTATTGACATGTGTGGTTGAAACAGTAAATCCATGATTTTATGAATTATTAAGTGTATTGTGTCCCTTGAGGACTTGTGTTATCCAAGATGTTTTGGAAATGTGGATATCATGGTATGTTAAATGATAAAGAGAATTAAAGGCATTCATGCATCATAAGCATTGGACGCATCATGGAATTTAGGGGTTCCGTGATTGCCTACCCTGGTGGGGGGTTACTCTATGATGAGTTAAGCCCTATTTTGTTGTGTGCCATGGAGTGTAGGGATTCATGGTCTATGCAAATCCCTACTTATGATAATTGTGTACTTCGGTACTTAAGCGCCATGAAGTATAGGGATTCATGGTATATGCTAAAGCCCTAATTGTGTAAGCGCCATGAAGTATAGGGATTCATGGTATATGCTAAAGCCCTAATTGTGTAAGCGCCATGAAGTATAGGGATTCATGGTATATGCTAAAGCCCTAATTGTGTCTCTATGAGACTTTTACTGCAGTATTCCCACCAAACTAAATGGATCCAGCATGACATCATTTAACTAATTGAAGAATTATTAAATGGAATTGTGTGGCATATTCATCATATCATTATGAGTTGTTGATTGTGTTTGTGCAATTATATCTATTTTATATTTATTCTATATTCTGTCTCACTCTTACATTTATTTTTACAGCGAATGACACGCAGAATGCAGAGTGATGCCATGATGAATGTCTATTTAGATTATTACTTGAACTTTGATTTTATGGGTTGTAATAAGTATAATATGACATGTACCATTATTTTCTAAATCGTTTCCGCTACTTAAGCATTTTCTTGAATTTAATTATTCACGACTAGCATGTATGATAATTTTTCCGCTGTTATCAACTATTACGTAAACTCTGAATTAAATTGATGAATTTTAAAATGATCTTTCGAAAAAGCAAAAAATTTATTCGAAAATTTTAATCAACGTTTTGGGACGTTACAAAAGTTGCATCCATTATAATATCTTTATATATTTTATTCCAATCTAATGCAGAGCTGACTGTGAAAGGAGTCAAAAGGCTCCATTATCCCACCTAATCCTTCAACCAATGTTCCCCACTCACTTTCTTATTATTAACCCAGTGCTATGACTCTAAGAACACACACACGAAAACATATCCATAGACACACCTCTATTATCATTCCCTCTTCCTGCAAGTTTCTTCCACTCTCTTTTCTTGTCTCTCTCACACGGATCTGAAGCAACACAGAGAAGGGAGCATTTCTTCTCATCTAGGAACTCCATAAAGGTAAGAGGGTATATTCTTGGGTGCTCTGTGGGAAAACCGAGTGAAGGAAAGGGTTAAGGAATATTGTTCCTCACCTTTCCAGGACAGTTCAGAGTTGTTTGATTAAATGTTTTAGTGTTTTATTATTGTTTTATATTTGAATATATGTATAATTAAATTGATTGGAATGATTATTATTATGTATGCTTAAAATGTTACTAATTATGTATATATATATATATATATACGATGCTAAGTGGATGTATTCAGTGTTGGATTACGAAGAGATATGAACTGTATTGGACTGAAAACACTAAGAATCATGGGTACCTGGGTGATTTCCAGTGATGAATTATGAATAGAAGATGGATTTAATAATAACAAGCTCTGTTTCTATTAATCCGACCGGTTTTACATCTATAACAACTCGGTTTTGCTTAATTTCAATCGGATTCCACCTTAACTGAATATATTTCATTCTAATATAACAATTTTTCATTCGGTAAACAACCTTATTTCACTCAGAGAACATTTCCTAGTTTATTTTCACTCGGACAGCATCTTTCCAGTTGATATTACTCAGAAAACATAGTTGTTTCACTCATAGACTTATTTTCACTCTGACTCACATACATTTTTACTCAGAAAACTCCTTTCAGACTGATGTCACTCGGAATCATACTTATTTCACTCGGATTTACCCTTGCTTCACTCGGAAAACCTTGTTTTTAATGTTTTTCGCTTGGATTTTCAATTAGAAATTTTTTTTAAATTATTGGGAAGTTATAATTATTATTATCAATCTTATTTCTATTTCTTATTCTTATTAATATTATACTTATTATTATTATTATTGTTCCTATTAACTAGTATCATTGTTTATTATTATTAATTCAATAAATATTATTCTAATATATATAAAGTATAAATTTGAACCAAAATACAACCGATATATTTGCGAATAAGATGATAAAATGGATTGCAACGTCTGAACAAGTTGACAAGATTCAAGAACTTATGAATAAATACGGTGAGACTGGAATCATATAAATACCCAATAATCAAAGATAAAAAGAATGCATTTCGCATCATGAAAATATTTTGAAAGGAGAAAAATTATCTAGAGCATACACCTGGTACGCTGGAGGACATTCACGTTCGATCCCCATGAAGGATCTTAGGAGTACAACTGGAACGGAAACCCAATGGCATCAGAGTCGCGCCTGATAGCCGGGTGAGACGATGCAATTCTAGTGTACTTTGAATAAATGACGGAGTGTAACTATGATCGTAGGGATCCAAGCTCCAAAAATATATAAATCAATGATGAGAACCAATGAGTTCATTCGTACCTTATGGGAGCTTGGACGGACCCTGATCGCTCTAGAAAATGGAATGGAGATATTCCAAAGAATGAGAAGAAGAAATGATTTATTGGGCCCACATGCATCATGAGACTTAACCAAAGATAAATCATAATAAATATGACTCATGCATTTCATGACAACATGCTTGATTGTTATAATTGTGAACATGCTAATTATATGATTTATGTGATATTGTATGTTAACTGGATTATGTCCGCACCGGATTAACCAATCAGGGTCTTGGGTTATACTCACCCTTACCGTTGACCATTTTTCAGAGGAATTAGAAAATCAAGAACCCGAGTGTGAAGAACAGCAATATGTTGAACCCACTGAGAATGATCATTAGAGATAAAATTTATTTAGTTTGAATGTTTTTGAATGATAAAGACACCGGATGACTGTATAATAATTAAGGGTGCCTGCGTGCCTCATTCTGTTATGAGTACAATTACTTACAGTTTGTGAATAACTATGTGAATTACATACTATTTGCTTCCACTGATCTGCCATCTCTTTTTATTTAAAAAAAATATATATCACTTTTTATGAAAACTTATGACCTCTCAGTTAAATAAGATGATCCTATAGAATGGTTTGTCTTATCTAACCGAGGGTGTTACATTGGTGGTATCAGAGCATAGTCAATTCATTAAACTTGGGAAGTGGACCATTAGGTTTCCACGTACTCTGATAGAAAGATTGAACAGTCCATAACACTCATAATACTAAAATTCCTATGTGGAATACTCCACATAACATACATCTTGAATATTTTGTTGATATTCTTTCAGCAAAATTCCAATGGCACACCGAAATAACGATCATGTGATGGAAGATCTTCTTACCAGAATTGTGGAGGTAATAGAACGCCAAGAGTTACCTCAATCTTCTACTAGGCAAAGCCAAGGATTAGCTGACTTCCAGAGGAATAATCCTACTCAATTCAAAGGAGGCTTTGATCCAGAAGGAGCACAATTATGGATAGAGCACCTTGAAAAGATTTTTACTGCTATGCGATACCCTGATGAGGACAGAATAACTTTTGCTGTCTTCATGATGGTCGGAGAAGCAGAGCATTGGTGGACTCATGCTAGAATTAGATTAGCAACTGAAGGACATGTCATTACTTGGGGACGATTCAAGACAGAGTTTCTCGCTAAATATTTTCCTGAAGACATAAGGAGGCAGAAAAAGCAGGAGTTCTTTAATCTGAAATAGGGAAATATGACTGTTGGAGAGTACACTACTAAGTTTGATGAGTTGGCAAAATGTTGTCCTTACTACACCCACATAGGAGAAGCGTCAAGATGCGTAAAGTTTGAAGCAGGGCTACGGCAAGAAATTCGCCAAGCTATTTGTTGTCAACAAATTACACAATTCACTACTCTGGTTGATAGATGCCGCATTTTTGAGAATACCTCTAATCTTTGACGACCTGGAACGTCTAATCATGGGCCCGAACGACGTATGCCAGACAGACTACAAAGGAGGGATTTTCAAGCAAATCGACCCTACTCTCGACCACCCTATTCAGCCAACCAAACTTCTTCAAAGGATCAGTGGAACCAAAGAGGTAAAGTCTGCATAATTTGTGCATGGATTAGACATCGTGATGTTGACTGTTGGTACAGAAGTAATAACAACCAACAACAAGTGGCTCAAAGGCAGGTAGTACGACCTACAGGTCAAGGAAGTGGAGGATCTGCTGCAAATACCTCTTCGAACAATGCCCCAAGGATGCAAAATGTTCACCGCGGCAACAATTTCCATCAGAACAATAATCCTAAAAGGCCTGGGAATGGCTCGACAGGGAGACAGGGAGGAAATGCCAGAGTTTTTACTATGAATGGTACGGAAATATCACAAGGGAACGACCTTGTGCAAGGTACATGTCTTATAGGAAGCACTCTATTGAATGTATTATATGATTCAGGAGCCATTCACTCTTTCATATCTGAGAATTGTGTAAAACATTTAAAGCTTCCTACAACTTCTCTGCCCAATCATATGATTGTCACAACTGCTGCCAATAAGCCCATTTGCCCTTCTTACATGTGTTCGAAATGCCCACTCAACATCGAAGGGAAAGCTTATCAAGTAGATCTGATATGTTTGCCTTTGATTGATCTAGACATTGTTCTAGGAATGAATTGGCTTGCTGCCAACCATATTCTGATTGACTGTCATAATAGATCCATTTCTCTCGGGTCTACTACATCACACTGTAATCAAGAACCCGAGTGTGAAGAACAGCAATATGTTGAACCCACTGAGAATGATCATTAGAGATAGAATTTATTTAGTTTGAATATTTTTGAATGATAAAGACACCGGATGACTGTATAATAATTAAGGGTGCCTGCGTGCCCCATTCTGTTATGAGTACAATTACTTACAGTTTGTGAATGACTATGTGAATTACATACTATTTGCTTCCACTGATCTGCCATCTCTTTTTATTTTAAAAAAATATATATATCACTTTTTATGAAAACTTATGACCTCTCAGTTAAATAAGATGATCCTATAGAATGGTTTGTCTTATCTAACCGAGGGTGTTACAGGAACCATCTAGGCGGTCTGTTTCTCTTCCTTTGGCGGGGTCCCGTCTGAACCCTTACTTGTATTTTGTAAATATGGGATCCCGCCAGTCAGAGAGGTGCGATCCTGAATTCATACTCCGTCCGGAGCTCGACTTTAAAGAGGTTGCGGATGCTACTGCTACTGCAAGGTGGCATCTAGCTGAAATTAATGAGTATCTGGCTTCTGTACCCCATATTGCTGAGGTGGCTGCGGAAATTGCTATGTTTCAAGAGTCATTCCATGATTCTCTTGAAAAAATCTAAGGCCTGGAGCATGATAATGAACAGCTGTCGGAGGTTATCAAGGCTAAAGATAAACATCTCGATACCGCCGACTCTGACAAGAAGAAGCTTGAAGAGGAGCTAGCCCGGGTCAAAGCTGATAAAGCTCTGCTGGAAAAATAAGTTTCAGATTTGAAACAGCAGAATTCAAAGCTGGGCGAGGATGTGGGTGAGCTGACCCGGGTCAAGGCTGAAAATGTTCTGCTAGAAAAACAAGTTTCAGATTTGAAACAACAGAATTCGAAGCTGGGTGAGGACATGAGCGAGGTTCAGCAGAGACTGGTTTCTTTTGAAACCAGCAAGGCTTTTGCTGAAGACGCCTGGGCTGTAGAATATAGTAACCTTAAAAAACAGGTCGAAGAACTGCAAGCTGAGAAAGGCATTTCAGATGACAACAATAAGCGCCTTGATCAGGAGTTGCAGACGGCTTTAGATACGGCTGAGGTAGCGATCGACGATGCTTTCAGCATGGCTATTCGCCAGATCCGTCATCGCAACCCAGGCATTGCTCTAAATATAGCAGGTATTCACCCTTACTATGAGTTTATCAATGGTGAATTAATGGTACCTATTCAGGGGGGTCATGTCCCTACTCCTAATGAAGAGTACGTCTTGGCGGACTTGCCCCCTTCACAGAGTTTGTCCAAGCCCAATGAACCTCAGCCTAGCTCTGCCCATCAAGAAGGCGTTCCACCCGAACCTTTGTGATTAGCTCGGGGTGTTGCTAATTTTTTTTTGCGTCTCTTTGTAAATTTTGGTCTTTGTAGGGTTTTATTTATCATTTCTTATGCACTTTATAGATATTGCCTTGTTCCAGGATAGGCTCTGGACCCCTGAAGAATTCTTGGCAATTTTTAATGAAGTATAATTTCTGTAAATTTATACTTGTTCCTATAAATGATGTTTGAGTCCATTGGATATATGCCTTGTAAAACGCTATTAATAAGGCGGAGTAATCCTTTGAGGACTAATGAAATACGACTTAGTATAAGGAGGCGGAATAGCCTTTTAAGAATTTTATGAAGTAAAATTCTATAATGAGGCGGAGTAGCCTTTTAAGAATTTTAATGAAGTAAAATTCTAAAATGAGGCGAAGTAGTCTTTTAATAATTTTAATGAAGTAAAATTCTGAAATGAGGCGGAGTAGCCCTTTAAGAATTTTAATGAAGTAAAATTCTGAAATGAGGCGGAGTAGCCTTTTAAGAATTTTAATGAAGTAAAATTCTGAAATGAGGCGGAGTAGCCTTTTAAGAATTTTAATGAAGTAAAATTCTGAAATGAGGCGGAGTAGCCTTTTAAGAATTTAGTGAAGCAAAATTCTGAAATGAGGCGGAGTAGCCTTTTAAGAATTTAGTGAAGCAAAATTCTGAAATGAGGCGGAGTAGCCTTTTAAGAATTTTAATGAAGTAAAATTCTGAAATGAGGCGGAGTAGCCTTTTAAGTATTTTAATGAAGTAAAATTCTGAAATGAGGCGGAGTAGCCTTTTAAGAATTTTAATGAAGTAAAATTCTGAAATGAGGCGGAGTAGCCCTTTAAGAATTTTAATGAAGTAAAATTCTGAAATGAGGTGGAGTAGCCTTTTAAGAATTTAGTGAAGCACAAATTTTACAAGTATTATACTTACTTGGACTTGTTGATAGTGCTTGAGTTTGTTGATTATGTACTCCGTAAAACATTAGCAGTTAGACGGAGTAAGGTTTTGGATGGAGCGTTCATCCCTTTGAATTGGAATTGGAGTGTGTCTCCTGGTCAAGTGAGAATTATTGAATCCAGGGTCGGTATGGTGCAGTATAAGCTGTGATACCAATCCTTTTCGTAAGAAGTTTGTTGGACCTTGGGGTCAGTATGGTGCAGCATAAGCTGTGACACCGATCCTTTCCGTAAGAAATTTATTGGACCTTGGGGTCAGTATGGTGCAGCATAAGCTGTGACACCGATCCTTTCCCCCCAAGGAGTTTGTTGGACCTTAGGGTCGGTATGGTGCAGCATAAGCTGTGACACCAATCCTTTCCCCCCAAGGAGTTTTTTGGACCTTGGGGTCGGTATGGTGCAGCATAGGCTGTGACACCAATCCTTTTCCCCCAAGGAGTTTTTTGGACCTTGGGGTCGGTATGGTGCAGCATAGGCTATGACACCAATCCTTTTCCCCTAAGGAGTTTTTTGGACCTTGGGGTCAGTATGGTGCAGCATAGGCTGTGACACCAATCTTTTCCCCCCAAGTAGTTTTTTGGACCTTGGGGTCGGTATGGTGCAGCATAGGCTGTGACACCAATCCTTTCCCCCAAGGAGTTTTTTGGCTCCGTTTGTGAAGCTTTGTTGCATATTGGATGGTCTCTATGGAATAAAGAGCTATGCTTTTATGCTTTAATTGTTGGAGCCGGTGTCTTATCTGCATGGGAACAAGTTCTGCCACGGATAATTGACTGAAAGTTAGAATGAAAATTGAATGTAGGAAGGAATTTTATTAATGATGGAACTACATACAGAGTTGAGTTAGGGTATGTCTCGTCGAAACCTTTTCAAGGAAAGTCCATTTGGGAAGAACCTTAAGTAAGGAGAAAGAGAACATACCGTATTATTCAACTAGCTGTAATATATGCGTAAATTTAAAATGTTCCATTTATTTCTGACCGGAGTGCCATCTAGGTTTTCTAGGCGATATGTGCCTTTGCCCAGAGCTTCGGTGACTCGGTATGGACCTTCCCAGGTTAGCGCCAATTTGCCTTGGTGTGCAAATTTGTTGCCGATATTGGCCCTTCTCAGAACTAAATCTCCTTCTTTGAAATGACGTTCAGAAACACATATGTTATACCGTTTGGAGGCCTTTGCTTTAACAACTTGATCCCTCACAAAGGCTTCCTCTCTCAATTCCGCCAAGACCTCGAGCTCATGGGTGAGGTTCTGTTGATTGGCTTCTTCATTGAAGTGGAGGACTCGAGCTGAAGGGGCTGCCAATTCAATGGGAATAACAGCCTTGACTCCATATGTCAGCCGATATGGGGATTCATTTGTGGTGGAGTGAGGGGTTATCCGATATGCCCATAAAACGTGGCATAATTGATTTGTCCAATCTCCCTTTGCTTCACCAAGGCGTTTCTTTAGGCCTTTCAAGATTTCTCTGTTTGTAACTTCAGCTTGGCCATTGGTTTGAGGATGTTCCACAGAAGAAAAAATTTACGTAATGCTGAGATTTTCCAGGAGTTCAGTGAACTTACGATCTGTGAATTGGGTGCCATTATCAGTGACTATGCATCCAGGGACTCTGAAACGTGCAATGATATTTTCGTAAACGAATCTACGAGCCCTGGCTGATGTAATGTGCACCACTACCTCTGCTTCAATCCATTTGGTGAAGTAATCAACACCATCTATCAAGTATTTGATACCTCCAGGCGCAGTTGGGAATGGACCTAAGATATCCATGCCCCATTGATAGAAAGGCCAAGGCGTTATTGATGATGACATTTCTTTCACCGGAGTGTGATGAAGGTTTGCGAATCGTTGACATTGATCGCACTTCTGAACATACGAGGCGGAGTCATGCTTCAGGGTGGGCCACCAATACCCAGCCCTGAGTATTTTTCGCATTAGACTACGCGCCCCCGGATGGTGTCTACACTGCCCTTCATGGACTTCTTCTAAAACAGCTTGCACCTCATTTTCGTTTATGCATATTAAGTAAGGAACAGAAATTCCTTGACGGTATAACTGTCTGTCAACGAGTGTATAATAAGGTGCTTCCTTCTTTAATTTCTGTCGTTCAAGATCATCCGTGGGTAATTATCCATTAACAAGGTAACGAACTATCGGTGCTACCCAGGAATCGTCATCAAAGGAGCGGCTTCTAATCATACACATTGAAGAAGGAAAGGAAACACTTGGCTCCGCCAAGGTACTTTGTACAACCGTAGTTGTGCTTCCAGCCTTCTTTGTGCTAGCCAACCTGGAGAGGATATCAGCACGTGTATTTTCTTCCCGGGGTACATGTTTGAAAGAGACTTCATCGAAGTGTTGCTTTAACTCATTGACGCAGTTTAGATATTGTTGCAGCAAAGGTTCTTTAGCCTGATACTCGCCCAGAATTTGTAAGATGACTAATTGAGAATCACTGCATAAGGTGACAGTTTTGGCTCCAATATCCTGTACTGCTCTGAGTCCAGCTAAGCAGGCTTCATACTCCGCCTGATTGTTAGACGTAGTAAAGGCGAAGTGCAATGAAATTTCGAGGTGTACCCCGTCATCACTTTCCACAACAATTCCTGCCCCGCATCCTTTGCTATTTGAAGACCCATCAACGTATACCGTCCAATGTGAATGATCTGCATCTGGGCTAGAACCTGTTAACTCAATTACAAAATCTGCTAGAACTTGTGCCTTGATAGCAGTTCTTGGCTCGTAAGATATGTCGAATTCAGAGAGTTCTACAGCCCATTTAATCATTCTTCCAGCTAGGTCTGGTTTGAACAGTATAGTACGGAGTGGCAAATCTATGCGAATCAAGATGGGATGGGCATGAAAGTATGGTCTTAGGCGTCGTGAAGCCCAAACAACTGCAAGTGCTGCCTTTTCAATCTTCTGATAATGGCATTCTGCACCGTGCAATGTTTTACTGGTGAAGTATACCGGTCGTTGGCCTTTAACTGTCTCTTTGACCAGAGCCACTCCTAAAGCCTCATCTGAAACAGACAAATAAATGATGAGTTGCTCACCTGGGCTTGGTTTTACCAGGATCGGAGGGCTGGCCAAGACATTTTTCAAGCTTTGGAACGCCGCCTCTTGTTTTGGGCCCCAATTGAATTTCTTGTCTTTTTTTAGTATTTTGTACAAGGGAAGAGAGCGATGAGCCATTTTTGGCATGAAACGTGCTAGAGCAGCGATTTTGCCGTTGAGGGATTATACCTCTTTCAGTGTTTTGGGGCTCTGCAACTCTTAGATAACGCGATATTTATCAAGATTAGCCTCTACACCTCTTTGTGTTAACATGAAGCCCAAAAATCTGCCCCCAGGGACAGCGAACGTGCACTTCAATGGGTTGAGCCTCATGTCGTATTGTTGCAGGCGTCGAAAAATGAGACGTAGATCTTCAACATGGTCTCCGCCTTCCGGGGTCTTGGCAATAATATCATCAATATAGACTTCTACCAGTTTTGTATGCATACCCTCAAAAACTTTGTTGATCATGCGCTGGTAGGTTGCCCCGACATTTTTTAACCCAAATGGCATGACGTTATAGCAAAAGACTCCTTTATCATTAATAAACGTTGTCTTCTCTTGATCCTCTTTACACATTAGAATTTGGTTATAACCGGAGTAAGCATCCATGAAAGATAGATACTTATATCCTGAAGAATCGTCAACCAGTCTATCAATGTTGGGGAGAGGGTATGGATCCTTGGGACAACATTTATTCAAATCAACATAGTCTATACACATACGCCATTTGCCATTGGCTTTCTGTACCATGACCACGTTAGACAACCAGAAGGAATAACAGAGTTCCCTGATGAACCCTACCTTGAGAAGTTCCTCTGTTTGCTCACAAGCAGCCT
Organism: Clitoria ternatea; assembly: GCA_037962975.1. NCBI lineage: Eukaryota > Viridiplantae > Streptophyta > Magnoliopsida > Fabales > Fabaceae > Clitoria > Clitoria ternatea. The sequence continues at coordinate 295,179,859 of CM075669.1, forward strand.
TTTGTTTTACCGGACCCATACGCCGTTTCTTTTCTGCTACAGGCTTGGTTTCAGGATACACCGCCAGGCGGTGACAACAAAAGTTGGGATCCATGCCAGGCATATCTGCAGCGGTCCAAGAAAAAATTTCTTTATACTCATGGAGAAGTGCAATTAGTTTTGCCTCCATGCTAGCTTCAAGCTTGTCATTGATGTTTGTAATCTGTTCCGGGGTGTTACCCAAAATAATAGACCTGGAGCCACCATCTGGAGTTGGTTTCAAAGGGTTTAGTGGATCTACAGAAGACTCCACCCTGGGGTCAAGATCCACCAAATTGACGGACGCCGCTGCGTTACTTCCTTCATTCAACTTTCTTTTCTTAGACATGGTTTCAAGCTTCACCATGTTAAGACTCAAATTATAGCAATAACGAGCCATTTCATGGTCGCCCCTTACAGATGAGACTTAATTATCTTTATCAATGAACTTGATTAACAAGTGAGGGGTTGAAACGATGGCTTCCATGGCATTCAGGGTAGGACGGCCAATGATGCCTTTGTATGGAGATTTCACATCAATGACGAGAATCCTGGATTTCACAGTCCTTGCTCTAGGTTTGCCATCAAAAGTAATTCTTGTGTCCAAGTAGCCTTTGGTGGGCTGTTTGGTGCCATTGAAGGCTGTAAGGTCCTGCGTATATGGCTACAAATCTGCATCAGTTAATCTCATGCGTTTAAAATAGTTATAGAAGATAACATCGCAAGAACTTCCTTGATCAACTAGGATGTGTTTTACGTCCATATTAGCGATTACTGCAATAATCACTACTGCGTTATCTCCTTCAGGAATAGTAGGGCCAAAATCGTCGTCTGTAAAGGTTACAGGCGGAGTCTGTACCCCGTTCCTGAATGAGCGATATTCTTTGCTCTTGCCTTGTACCGTCAAGATCATACGATGGTGGTTTTTCCTGGCGGTGATTGAGGGTCCGCCCCCGGCAAAGCCTCCAGCAATCATATCTACCACCTGCCTTTTGCCCCGCGATTTGGGTTCAGGGCTTGGTTCTCTTTGGGCGGTCTCCAGAACAATACTCTTTTGTTTTTCTGTTGCTGCTGTACGTTTTGGCTCCCGAGTGTTATCGGGATCTGGAGAACCATCACGAGGTCGTTTCTCGAACCTCTCTGGTTCATCATGAGATTTACTCCTAAACAAATAGTGTTTTAGTTTGCCTTCACGGATAAGCACCTCAATAATGTTCTTGAGTTGCTTGCACTCCTCCGTGGTATGGCCAACTGACTCGTGGAACTCACAATATTTCTTTGGATTCCCACCGCGTCTGAGTGGAGGTGGGCGTTGGATCCCGTAAACATTGAGTGTAGTCCATCCTACTTCGCGCAAGATTTGTTCATATGTCGTGTTAAGGGGCGCATAATGAGCGAAATTGAAAACACGTCTATCTTGCTGTTTGAAGGGTTGGCTCCCTGCCTTATCTTTCTGAGGAAACTTATCATTCCTGGATGATTTATCCTTATCTTTTATGTTTGAATATGTTAACAGGTCCAAAGATATGCAAAGATTTTGATAATGACAAGCACTCTTGAAGAAACCGATGCAAAAACAAAGACATGAAATCAGAATTGAAGTAACAGCGAAGCTAATCGATTAGGCCATAGATGCTAATCGATTAGGAGCTTTCTGTTTTGGACAAAATGCATCAGGTATGAAAGCTAATCGATTAAGGGAACCATATAATCGATTAGTGAGTCACTGGATTTAAGGTAATCGATTACAAGACATGCTAATCAATTAGGATGCTGTGAAAACAAATTAAATGCATCAGGTACAGATGCTAATCGATTAGAGGAAATGAAATAATCGATTAGTAACTCTCTGACTTGAAGCTAATCGATTACAACGTGAGGGTGTAATCGATTACGCTAGTGGAAAAACAGATTTAAGTGGGAAACCAGGTCATGTCTCCACCATTCTTCAAATTTCCACTAACTGCAACGACTATGATGGACTAGGGCACTCCTCAATAGCTATCTTGGCTCTATAAATTGAAGAGGAAGACAAGCACAAAGAAACAACCAAGTAGCAACAATTCATAGCTCTATTTTGTGCTTTGTAAGCCTATTTCCTGCATATTGTACTTTCACTTGTATATCCTCTCATCTTGAGAGATTAGAATTTGGGAGAGCTTTTCATTTGTATATCTGCTCTATTAAGAGAGTATATTGATTGTAAACACAAACTCCAAACACAAGATATTCACTCTAGGTTGAGTGGTTGTTCACTCTAGGTTGAGTGGTTACAAAGGTTGAGGATTCAATCTTTGGGATATTGTGAGATTGAGAGATTGGGTGGGTTGCCCTTATACTTGTGAGGATTGGGTTCTTGAGTGTGGGACACTAGGAAGCCGCAATTGCTCAAAGTTGTATCTCTAGTCTACAATAGTGGAAAATCCTCTAAGTGGGTTGCTTAGAGGCGAGACGTACACCGGATTGGGTGGAACTCGTTATATCGGTTTGCAAGCTTCTCTTTCTTACTCTTTTACTTTCATTTACTGCATATTTGTTGATTGGTATTGATTGGTTGAGAAGAGCATACTTGAACTTGCTTAATTTGTTATATCTCTAATATTGCACACCAAGTGTTTGGTAAATTGCTTCAGCAACATTTCTCATTATAGTGCATTGCTTGTTATCCTCCATTCTATTTCACTTGCATAATCTCACAAACTTGGTTATAAAAATCAATTTCAAAGGTATTCCAATCAAAAGTTTTAAAACTCAATTCACCCCCCCCCCTCTTGAGTATTGAGGCCACTTGAACAACAAGTGGTATCAGAGCTTGACTCTTGGTAGATCAAGCTTAACAGCTTCAAGAGATTAAATAGCCTCAAGTTCTCAAAATGTTTTTCCCGAGGGTGGTGCGATAAATAGACCTCCCGCTTTCAATGGGGAAGGGTATGCCTTTTGGAAAGAGAGAATGAAAATCTTCATTCAATCAATTGACTTGAGAATATGGAATACCATTGAAAATGGTCCTTATATACCAATGCATACTATAGATAGCAAGAATGTTGAAAAACCTATAGATGAATGGACAAGCGAGGAAGAAAAGAAAGTCCAATATGGCTACAAGGCCAAAAATCTCATTACTATGTCTTTAGGTCAAGATGAATTTTTTAGGATAATGACATGCCAAACTGCTAAAGAAATGTGGGATACTCTTCAAGTAACCCATGAAGGTACTAATGATGTAAAGGACTCCAAAATTAGTACCTTGACTAGCCAATATGAATGCTTTAGGATAAATTCAGGAGAATCTATTGTAGATATGCAGAAAAGGTTTACACTTATTATCAACCATCTTATTACTCTTGGCAAAGTATATACTAACAAAGAGCTTGTGCACAAAATTCTGAAAAGTCTTAGCAGGGAATGGCAACCTCTTGTCACAACAATAAAACAATCTCCTAGCATCAATGAAATGTCTCTTGCAACACTCTTTGGAAAATTGCAAGAACAAGAGCAAGAACTTAAAGCATTGAAGCTAGCCGAGGAAGAGGAGAAATCCACCAAGAAGAAAGGGCTAGCCCTCAAAGCCACCTCCATGCATGAGGAAGAATCATGCAGTGACTTAGATGAAGAAGAAGAGTTTGGGCTATTCGTAAAAAGATTTGGAAGATTCATGAAGAACAAAAAGTTCCAAAAGAACTTTAAGCCCCAAGGTAAGAAACCTACCTCTAATGAAACTTCCTCTTCACCAAGTTGTTTTGAATGTGGCAAGGAAGGGCACTTCAAAGCCGATTGTCCAAACCTCAAAAAGAAGGGCAAGGACAAACAAAGAAGAAGAAGAGCCTATATTGCTTGGGATGAGAACGATGTGAGCAGCTCCGACGACTCGGAAGATGAGCAAGCCAATCTTTGCTTAATGGCAAATCATCAAGAAGAAGATAATGAGGTAAATCTTCTTGACTTAGATAAAAATGAGCTGTTAGATGCATTTGAAGAATTATATGATAAATTTACAAAAATCTCTAGTAAACTCAAAGCATCTAGGAAAACTAGTGATACCCTTGAATTGCATCTCATGGAAGTATGTAAAGAAAATGAGAGCTTAAAAGAAGAACTAGAGAAAGTTCAAACATGCTCTAAGGATAAACCATGTGATTTTGCAAAAAGGTGCATTGTATTAGAAACCAAGGTTGAAGACCTAAATAGGACACTAGAGAAATTCACAAATGGAAGAGATAATTTGAATATCCTACTTGGGCAACAAAAATGCATGTTTAGTAAAACCGGTTTAGGATATGACCAAGAACATAGTAACCATAAAATGGAGAAACACTATGAAAGTTTCTTTGCACCACCAAGCAAATCCTCCTCACCGTTCATGAAATGCAATCATTGTGGTTCCAAAGGACATAGTGCTTATAAGTGTAGTGTTAGAAAACTAGGACCAAAGGTCTTAAGAAAGGTGTGGGTTCCCAAAGGAACATTCCCACAAGCTAACCTTAAAGGACCCAACATAAAATGGGTACCTAGTTCTCTAAAATGATTTTGTTTTGTAGGTATGCTTCAAGGCAAGCAACACCCATTGGTACTTGGATAGCGGGTGTTCAAAGCATATGACGGGAGACATAACCAAATTTACATCATTCACTCCCAAAAGGAAAGAAAGTGTCACCTACGGAGACAACACTAAAGGAAGAATCCTAGGCATTGGAAATATTAGTAAGAATTCTTCCACCTCCATAAGTGACGTATTGTATGTTGAAGGCCTCAAACATAATCTACTTAGCATAAGTCAATTATGTGACAAAGGATATAGAGTGTTATTTGAATCAAATTGTTGCATAATTGAGCATAAGACTAATAAGCAAATTAAGTTTGTAGGCCAAAGAATTGATAATATTTACATGATTGATATGGATAGTTTGTCTACAAATGATGAACAATGCTTCATTTCAAAAGAAGATGAAACATGGCTATGGCATAGAAGAATAACTCATATACATGTAGACCACTTGAACAAACTTGTTTCTAAAGATTTAGTAATTGGTCTACCAAAGCTTAAATTTGAAAATAGATTTTGTGATGCATGTCAAAAGGGAAAACAAGTAAAGGCATCTTTTCAATCCAAAAACATTGTTTCTACTCAAAGGCCTTTACAACTTTTGCACATGGACTTATTTGGACCATCCAAAATCAAAAGCCTTGGAGGTAATTACTATGGTCTAGTTATAGTAGATGACTATTCAAGATATACATGGACATTGTTTCTTGCTCGTAAAAATGAAGCATATCATGCATTCAAGAAACTTGCAAAGATTATCCAAAATGAGCAAAACTCAAAAATTGCATCCATTAGAACCGATCATGGGGGAGAATTTAAAAATCAATCTTTTGAAAAGTTTTGCGAAAAACATGGTATTAATCACAACTTTTCAGCTCCTAGAACTCCACAACAAAATAGAGTAGTTAAAAGAAAGAATAGATCTTTAGTGGAGCTTGCTAGAACCATGCTAAATGAAAACAATATTGCAAAACATTTTTGGGCCGATGTGGTAAACACCGCATGTTATGTTATGAATAGATGTTTGATAAGGCCTATTTTAAAGAAAACCCCCTATGAGCTTTACAAGGGTAGAAAACCCAACATTGCATACTTTCATATTTTTGGATGTAAATGTTTTGTGCTCAACAATGGAAAGGATAATCTAGGAAAGTTTGATGCAAAATCTGATGAGGCAATATTCCTAGGATATTCTCAATCAAGTAAATCTTATAGAATTTTCAACAAACAAACAAATACCATTGAGGAATCTATTCATGTCAAATTTGATGAAAATAGCCGTAACCCTCCGAGAAAGAAAGATGTTGATGATCTTGTAGGTACTTTTCAAGAAATGAACTTACAAGACAAAGAAGAAGAAGTCAACAATGATGGAGGTGCAGCACAACTTGAGAGACAACAAGAATGGGTAACTTTGAAGGATCATCCCTTAGACAAAGTCATAGGTGAAATGACTCAAGGTGTAAGTACTAGAAATGCTATTAGAAATACTTGTAATCACCTAGCATTTGTATCACAAATAGAACCCAAGAACATAGATGAGGCTATTATTGATGAACATTGGATGTTGGCCATGCAAGAATAGCTAAATCAATTTGAAAGAAATGAAGTTTGGGAGCTTGTGCCAAGACCCAATGATCACCAAATAATAGGAACCAAATGGGTTTTTAGAAATAAAATGGATGAAAATGGCATAATTACTAGAAACAAAGCTAGGCTAGTAGCTAAAGGATATAATCAAGAAGAAGGCATTGACTATGAAGAGACGTATGCACCCGTAGCTAGATTAGAAGCAATTAGACTACTATTAGCCTTCGCATGTTGTAGGGACTTCAAATTGTACCAAATGGATGTTAAAAGTGCTTTCTTGAATGGATACATTCAAGAGGAAGTATATGTTGATCAACCTCCAGGTTTTGAAAACCATCAATTTCCAAATCATGTTTTCAAATTAAAGAAAGCCTTGTATGGTTTGAAACAAGCTCCAAGAGCTTGGTACGAAAGGTTAAGCAAATTTCTTTTAGAAAATCATTTTGAGAGAGGGAAGGTTGATACAACCCTATTCATAAAGCACAAAAAGAATAACATACTATTGGTACAAATTTATGTTGATGATATAATTTTTGGTGCCACTAATGATTCAATGTGCAAGGAGTTTGCCAAGCTTATGCAGGAAGAATTTGAAATGTCCATGATGGGGGAACTCACTTTCTTCCTTGGACTACAAATCAAGCAAACCAATGAAGGCACATTCATAAACCAATCTAAGTACTGCAAAGAACTACTCAGAAAATTCAATATGGATAAAGCAAATGATATAGCCACACCCATGGGCACTTCATGCTATTTGGACAAGGATGAGAAAGGTAAGGATGTTGAACTCACAAAATATAGAGGTATGATAGGATCCTTACTTTACTTAACCGCTAGTAGACCGGATATCATGTTTGCTGTGTGTATGTGTGCTAGATACCAAGCTTGTCCTAAGGAATCTCATCTCACTGCAGTAAAAAGGATAATGAAATATCTAGTTGGGACTCAAGATGTTGGTTTATGGTACCCCAAAGGGGCTGAATGTACTTTAATTGGTTACTCCGATTCGGACTTTGCAGGATGTAAGCTTGATAGGAAAAGTACTAGCGGAACATGTCACTTGCTTGGTAGTTCTCTTGTTTCTTGGTATAGCAAGAAACAAGTAAGTGTTGCGCTATCAACAGCTGAGACAGAATATGTTGCAGCTGGTAGTTGTTGTGCTCAAATCCTTTGGATGAGACAACAACTTCTAGATTTTGGAGTTGTATTAAACCATGTGCCTCTTAAATGCGATAATACAAGTGCCATTAACATCTCCAAGAATCCAGTAATGCACTCTAGAACCAAACACATTGAGATTAGGCATCACTTTATTAGAGATCATGTGTTAAAAGGGGATTGTGTACTTGAACATGTAGAAACTTCTAGGCAACTAGCTGATATTTTTACAAAACCCTTGGCTAGAGAACAATTCATTCACATAAGAAGAGAGTTAGGCATTCTTGATATGTCCAGTTGTGTTTGAATGATAGGATATCTTGATAAGAACTATGTTGAATGGCATGATGCATGGTATTTATCACATTTCATGATTGGAACTTTGCTGTATGTAAAATTTGAAGTTTTTGACTCAATAATCGATTACATGGCTACTCACAATCGATTACTATCATTCTGTTTCTAAGATAATCGATTAGCTCCTACATATAATCGATTACAATGTAATCGATTATCACTAATCCACAATCGATTACAAAGCTTCTGTTTCAGGTTCAAAACGTTTCCTCTTCTTCATAATCGATTACCACATTGCTCCAATCGATTAGGACGATTCTGTTTCTAAATTAATCGATTACCCTAAGCCTCTAATCGAATACCCCCTGTTTGAAACGTTTGGAATTCCCCAGAAACATTGATCTAATCGATTACCAGCTGTCTCGTAATCGATTATCACGTGTTCTGATGAGTCAAAACTTCAATTTCCTAGGCTCACTCGAACAACACCCTCTCTTAACTCACTTCACTCCTTTCTAAACTCTCTTTCCTCCTTCCTAAACCTAATTTTCAACTATAAATACCCCTTCATTCACCTTCTCATCTCACACTACCTCCTTCCTCTTAAACCTCTCAAAAACTCTCTACCACTCATCTCTCTTCATCTTCCTCTTTGCCTTTTCCAACCATGTCTACCTCAAGAAATGTCAAGAGAGCTAGGTCCTCTGCAGCTCAAGCCCATAACCCCCTTGACTTCTCAAGGTTCTTCTCTTCTCCCAGAGAACTTCAAAATTTTATGAAGAATTTTTCTGAAAGGGAGATTATGACCCCTCATTACACCGTTGCTGACACTTTTGACAACCCAAGCCTTACTTTCACCCAAAGCCTCAACCACTACAACCTCTTCCCCTTCCTATCCCTCAAAGAAGAAGAATACTACCCTGAACTCATGAGGGTATTCTATTGTAACCTTCGCCTTGTAAATGGGATGGTTGAATCCAAGGTCAAAAACACAACCATCAAGCTGTCCAATGCCCAATTTTGCAGAAATTTCCAAACTGCCCCTCAACAATGCTGACTTTGATGGAGGCGAACCCGAGGATGAATGGGGCTTCAATCCCATCACTGCCCGCCGATCTTTATGGAAACCGGCTCCTCCTATGAGCAACCACAAGCTGGTTGGTCATTTGACCATGAACAACCGCCTGCTCCACTTTTTCTTGGTCAAGATGATCGTTCCCCGTGGTGGGAATTATGCTCTGGTTGAAGAGGATGATGTCCTCTTAATGTAGGCCATGCTGAACCACAAAGAGATCAACTGGGTTCAGTTAATCAAATTCCACATGCGCCATGCCAAGGACCAGCAAAAGCTCCCTTATGGTATCCTCCTCACCAAAATTTTTAAATTCTGTGGTGTTGACTTGGCAGGGGAACTATCTGAGAAAGTGCCCCCAAGAGCTTGCATTGGCATTTCCCACCTCAATAAAATGGGCATGGTCAACATTGCTGGAATGTGGATTCTAAAGAGTGACCGAGAACATGGTGCCAACCCCTTTGCTAAACCTGCTGCTCCTCCTCCTCCTCTACCTCAACCACAAGCTGCACCATCAGCCTCTTCATCTGCACCACAAGCTGACCCATTTGCATCTCTCTACGCCCATCTTGACCGCCGCTTCGATCGCCTTGAAAACTCCCTTCAAGAGTTTTCAATGACCGAGCAGCAACATTTTGAGATGATGCAGCAGCGATATGAAGAGCTGGCTCACCAAATTGCAGAAATTCGCTTCTTCAACCCGGATAATTAGAACCTTAGTTATGCTCTTGTTTCGAGTGCTTATGTTATTTTCTGAATTTTGAATAATTTTGCCTCTTGTATTTCCCATTTTCTAAATTCAATAAAAGTTTCTCATTTCAGTTCATATTATTTCTCTTCACTGCTCTAATTATTTTTGATGATTACAAAGGGGGAGAAAAATATCATGTGTTCATATCTTGCTTAAATGTGTTAGATGCTCTGATATATGATCTGATATGTGTTCACATCTTGCTTATCTCTTGTTTAAAATTTGAATAATTTTATCTGGTTATTAAATTCCTTTTGATAGGGGGAGAGTTATAGATAAGAGATAATAGACAATAGATAAAATGAGATAAGACATTGGCTGCTGAATGTGATTACTCTGATTTTTTTTTGAAATTGGTCATCTGCTATTTGAAAAAGTGATAATGTAGCAGAGTTGTTTTTGCAAAAAGATAAAAGATAAGTCTATATTATTTAAACTAACAACCCTCAAGAGATGAACATAGTTGTCATCATCAAAAAGGGGGAGAATGTGTTTGAATATGTTAACAGGTCCAAAGATGTGCAAAGATTTTGATAATGACAAGCACTCTTGAAGAAACCGATGCAAAAACAAAGACATGAAATCAGAATTGAAGTAACAGCGAAGCTAATCGATTAGGCCATAGATGCTAATCGATTAGGAGCTTTCTGTTTTGGACAAAATGCATCAGGTATAAAAGCTAATCGATTAAGCGAACCATATAATCGATTAGTGAGTCACTGGATTTAAGGTAATCGATTGCAAGACATGCTAATCGATTAGGATGCTGCGAAAACAAATTAAATGCATCAGGTACAGATGCTAATCGATTAGAGGAAATGAAATAATCGATTAGTAACTCTCTGACTTGAAGCTAATCGATTACAACGCGAGGGTGTAATCGATTACGCTAGTGGAAAAACAGATTTAAGTGGGAAACTAGGTCATGTCTCCACCATTCTTCAAATTTCCACTAACTGCAACGGCTATGATGGACTAGGGCACTCCTCAACAGCTATCTTGGCTCTATAAATTGAAGAGGAAGACAAGCACAAAGAAACAACCAAGTAGCAACAATTCATAGCTCTATTTTGTGCTTTGTAAGCCTATTTCCTGCATATTGTACTTTCACTTGTATATCCTCTCATCTTGAGAGATTAGAATTTGGGAGAGCTTTTCATTTGTATATCTGCTCTATTAAGAGAGTATATTGATTGTAAACACAAACTCCAAACACAAGATATTCACTCTAGGTTGAGTGGTTGTTCACTCTAGGTTGAGTGGTTACAAAGGTTGAGGATTCAATCTTTGGGATATTGTGAGATTGAGAGATTGGGTGGGTTGCCCTTATACTTGTGAGGATTGGGTTCTTGAGTGTGGGACACTAGGAAGCCGTAATTGCTCAAAGTTGTATCTCTAGTCTACAATAGTGGAAAATCCTCTAAGTGGGTTGCTTAGAGGCGAGACGTACACCGGATTGGGTGGAACTCGTTATATCGGTTTGCAAGCTTCTCTTCCTTACTCTTTTACTTTCATTTACTGCATATTTGTTGATTGGTATTGATTGGTTGAGAAGAGCATACTTGAACTTGCTTAATTTGTTATATCTCTAATATTGCACACCAAGTGTTTGGTAAATTGCTTCAGCAACATTTCTCATTATAGTGCATTGCTTGTTATCCTCCATTCTATTTCACTTGCATAATCTCACAAACTTGGTTATAAAAATCAATTTCAAAGGTATTCCAATCAAAAGTTTTAAAACTCAATTCACCCCCCCTCTTGAGTATTGAGGCCACTTGAACAACATCTTTGTCATGGTGTGGAGCTGACATAGGTGGTTTATTGCGAGCTGCAGTTGCTTCCGAGTGCATCTCAATACCTACGTACTTGGATACTTTTCTGTGAAACTCTTCCATGGTGGATGGAGTTCCTTTTGCCAAAGACAAAGCAAAGGGAGATTTTGGCTGCATGGCCTCGATGAGGATATGCAGCTGGATTGCTTCTGTTAAGTCAGGGACCATGGCTGCCTCTTTATAAAATCGCTTCAGGAAATCCTTTAAAGGTTCTTTATCACCTTGCTTAATCTGAGCCAAGGTATGGGAGGTTCTAGGCGTATCCCTAGAGATTACAAAGTGGCTGCCAAAAGCTGTGGCCAAGTCTTCCTATGAATCAATGGAACTTAAAGGTAAACTCTTGAACCAGCTAAGAGCTTCACCTGTGAGGGTCCTGGGGAACATTCTGCACATGACGTCTTCCTCAGCACCTAAGAACATAGCCTCATAGATGTAATCATCTAAATGCTTAGAAGGATCTGTCTCCCCAGTGTATTTCCCTATGGAAATGGGTTGCATAGTTTGCAAATGTCTGGGGACATGCGCATTCATGAGTCTTTTGGAAAATGGGACACTCATCTTGTACCCCGAGGGGGATGTATTTGAAACGATTCTCTTTCCCTCAAGATGATGGGCATTTGCAAGTGGAAGGCTTCGTTGCTCTTCCATGTAAGTAGGGATGCGAGAATAACTTGGGTACTCGATTCCTCCTGTACATGCGATTCGTGTTGCGGCTGTTTTGCAGGGCCGGCTTTCTCATGCATGGGATTCGCCTTTTCACGTCGAAGCTCTATAATTTCTTCCCTCAGCATTCTGATCATGTCATCTCTCGGATCTGAAGAGCCAATATGCGTTGCCTTTTTGTGAATATCGCTGTTAAAGCTTAGACGTCTAGGATTACGTGGAGGGGAATCCTCAGTCTGCACTTCTGGTCCTGGTCTTTCCATTGATAACGAACGTAATGGGAATTGATCAAGAATTATGGGATTACCAAATTTACAGGTCCCATCGGGCGTGCCAATGAACTGTTCTTTACTGGGGGTGTAAGGGTGTGATTGCCAAACAATTCAGAATATATAAGTTATATGAAATCTGATATGAAGAGGTCTTTACACAGATACAAATACGAAGTACTCTTGCATACAGGGGCGTAGTACAATGCACTCTGTGGCGGTATAGTAGTCCGCCTGGAATAGCCTCCTTTGCCTTGACACAGTTGTTGGTTGTACCTGCAATTATTCTTCGACGCTCAAGTCAGTATTCAGAAATACTGTTCAGACTTAGAAAGCAAATCCAAGAGAATTATGCAAGTATGAGTGTAAGGTTCAGAATTAAGGGTTTCCCCTGTATACCTTTTTACTGAAGCTTATATACCTGTTACTGGTGCTCTATTATTGGTAGGACCCATTCCTTGTTTTCAGGCATAATGCAAGAAAGGTAGTGGGCCCATGCGCCGTTTACAAGCACCATCACTATAGTGGGTATTTCTATTTACTTGGAAAGCGTTAATGCTTCATTATTTTATTTGTTGTTCCCTCTTATGCGTAACAGCGTGTTTCCCATTTTCAACCTCTCAAGACAGAGTCAATCTCGTGTCGGGGTTATAAGTATGGGCTCGCTCGCAATATGAGGATTTCAGTATTCTACCTGTGTTAAGCCTATGGCTTGGCGGAGTAGTGTGCACTGGAAGTGCTTTATGTACATGTGTACAAGTTTTTAATACTTTCTGCCTTGGCGGAGTAATAGGCCTCGGCGGAGTCACATGCCTTGGTGGAGTCACATGCCTTGGCGGAGTCACATGCCTTGGCGGAGTCACATGCCTTGGTGGAGTAACATGAATGTCCTTTTGGGCATGAACTTCGTTTAAAAGATACTTACACAATAAGATGTGACATATTCTGCCTAACTAAATCGCTTTCTTGGTGGAGTGGTGAGTACGTCTTTAAGGTATGTACTCCGTATAAGAGTAGTTATAGGGAATTTGAAACGTACTTCTTCTGTTCGAAATGCTGATCTGGCAAAGCATTAAAACTATGCTCTTGGGGGCCGGTGTTGGGACCGGATCAAGACCTTATTTATACAATAGGAAATGGGGGCCTTGACTTCGGTCCAACTATTAAAAGATTACAATCATCTGCTAAGAATGAGGGGAATTATAATATTAAGGATATTTTCCCTAAAAAAGGGAGAATACAGGGTCATACGGGGACAAAAGCCCCTTAGTCACAAGCTCTCGGCCAAAGGTTGGGTCGAGTGACTATATGCCACGTGGAGATGCCTTTGGGAGTATTGATACCGAGTGGAGATATTTCGAGGGAAGGATTGAGTGATTAGATTCCGAGTGAAGGATTCTGAGGGGCTCGATTCTGAGCGATTTTACATTGGGGCAGACTAATGGGTTTTTTTGTTTGTCTGTCAATGTTGGGGAGAATTCATAACATTTTTCATGGGGGATTCAAAGGAGAATATGTTTATGGTAGTGGGTAGCCGCCACTTCATTTCTCAAGGTGATGTCTGAATAAATTCATTTTCATAATGATGAGGTGTTTTGTATCCCAAGGCTCTTAAATGCACCCTAGCGTTTATGTACATTGTTTCAAAATGTGAGTGGGCTTTTAGCCATGTGTCGAGGGAAATTGTCCTTCGAGGGGTCAGTTTGGCATCGTGGTCATGCATTTGGTGATGTTGTTCCTAACCGTTAGACCTTTTGCCTATGGGTTACCTTTTTTCTCGTGTACATATAGCCCAAGTCTCTTTTATTTTTTACCTTTTGTTGTGTTTTCTTCTTTCCATTTTCCAGTCTCTTGGTCTTACTTTTTTCATCCTTGGGTTGTATGTTCTTCCAAAGGTCAGTTCTCTTTCCCCCTTCTTCTTTACTTGTTGCGTTGTGGTTTCAGTAGCTCTTATTTTTCTGTTTTCTTTTACTCTTAAGAAAAAAGGCTTCTTCTTCAAACACCTTTTCATGGCTTAGGGAAGAGGTTTTGTCTTTCCCCTTTTCCATTAGGAATGAGGTGTCGTTGCCCATTTGTGACAAGAGAAGACCTTTAATGGCTCTATGCTAGCCTCCAATGTGGACTTCCTGGGATTTTCTCTAGAGGAGAGGGTTCTTCATGTTAGGATAAACCCCAGGGAGTTAGCTTACACATACGGGTATGAAACCCTCTTCTCCTATCTCCATTTATCTCTTCCATTTTCCAATTTTGAACAGGTGTTCTGAATGCTTTGAATGTTTCCCTAACTTAGCTTCATTCAAATAGGTAGGCCTCTGTAAAGGCCTTTGAGGTCCTTTGTGACTATTTTGGGTGTATTCATTTAGTCCCTGTCTTTTTATATTTTTTATAGGCTAAGATTTTTAAAGCGGGGATTCTTGTCGGATGGGTTTCCCCGAGCGGTGTCCCTGATCGTCGTCTAATAGAGGCGTTCAACTAATCCTATAAGAATTTCAAGGGTCGTTTTTCAAAATCCGGGTGATTCCAGATGTGCTGGTGGGGGGATTTTCTTCATTACCCCGATGGGCATCCTTCTTTTCCGTTGTATTAGATTCTGATACCAGTTCAATGCCGGATAAATTGGGAAGATCTGTCTCATGCCGAACGCGATGACATGAAATTATTTGCGAAGAACTTGGGACAATATGTTAGTTCACAACCGTTCCTGTTGCCGAATCCACCATCTTTGCATCTACTGCTTCCCTACACCCTTCCGTGCGTGTTTCTAGCCCTGAGTTCTCGACTCGGGCTAGTAAAAGGCAATGACTTCAATAGGGATCCGTTCAATGAGATTTGGGGTCTTTGTAGGGGATGCCCTCGGGATCACATATAGTCCGGGTGCAGAGTCCCCTAAATCCTCTAAAGTTCCCTTTATCACTTGGGAGCGTATTTGTCAAGCATCTAGCTGTTTCTCTCAAATCTGACACCACCTCCCGGGAATGGAAACGCTTTATGCTTTAAGACGCTTCTGCTAGGAATCCTGCGAACATGAAGCATTTTATGTCAACATATGCAAAATATTAATTTTAAAACAAAATCACAAGTACATGATCTAAACCCTTTTTATATATATACCTTTTTTCATCCACATGTCTATTGGTTATGTACTGTGGTATGTATAGGACCTTTTAAACCCATTTTACAATAATTATAAAAAAGTTAGTTAATATTGTTAAAATTCAATAAGTGGCATATTTTTTTAAATTATATATGTTAATTTCTTTGTTCTTCCCAAATTAATGTGAATGAGACAAATACTTTAGGTTAGTTATCTTCTCTTTTTTTTAATGAAAAAGAGAATAAATAAATTATTTATCAAATTTGAGATTACTTGTAAAAAATATCAATTTCACTTAATAATTTTAATTTTAATAAAAAACTTATAAAATTTGACATGTTAGACCATGTATTAAAGCAACTTCCCCACTAAATTATTTGGCGGCGGAAATATAACAATTTAATTAATTGACCGCAACGCAAGGCATTGAACCTATACACCTTTGGGCTATGGTTGTCAGAAGCAGGAGAATGACATTACCCTAATAGTAACAGTAAGGTCCACAAGTCAGAACTGGAATTGTTTGGACTTTATAGACACCACCAAACCAATATCTATCAGATTCTCCACGTGATTATAATATGCCACAAACAACCATAGCTATTCAAATCTTTAAATTATTTTATATATTCAAAACTGGATTAACTACGAGCTTGTTTGGAGAAGCATTCAAACGGAGCTTTTCTCCGTTAAGTAGAAGCAAGTTTTTGATCCTACGGGTCAACGGAGTTTTGATTGTCTCGAACGGCGTGAAGAACTAATATCAACCTTTAAATTTTTCACTTTAACTCAACTCCGTTTTCCCAACTACAAACCAAACACCCTCTATCTACTTAAAAATAAGTTATACATATAGGTTTCTATCAGTACAGAACTTATCTCTCAAATCTTTTAATTACTATTTTTAATACTAGGTTTATATTTTTTTGGGTTGAGCTTAAATTCAAGTTTTAATATTAAGATTGAGTTTCATCTGGATCGGTGAGTTTGGATAATTTTTTTAAAATTTATGTTACCTTTTGGTATACCCATATTTTTTTTTTGGTAAAATATTACAAAAATATAACTATTAGAATGTACTAAAATTTTTATATACTTTAAATTAATCTAATTTAAGTAAAAAAATATAAAGAGTAGTTCTTTTCTCACGTGAGTGAAAAAAATAAAATAAAAAAATGTTACAAGGTACTTATGGACTAACCTGACCTGACAAAAGCTCGACTGAGTCCAGGTTTTTATTGGCTAGACTTAACAGACCTAGTTGTTAAAAAACTAATTTTTCTATTTTTTATAATTTCTGTATTTATTTTAAAAAATATTTTTTAGACGTCTCTTAGTTTTTTTGAATAGATTTTTAAGGCTATTATAATAGTTAATGAGAATTTATTTTAGGGAAATTATTAATAACAACTTCACTTCAAGTAAGGATAATTGAAGCAATGGTGAGGAAGGTTAATTGACACATTGATTTGAGATTCACAGAAAATATGTTGTTTTCTTGTTGAATAATGAATATTATATCTACGTGTATGCTATATAAAGTTCAACTGTAAGAAAGAGAGGGTGTTTCTTTTTCATAGCTTATTACGAAGGCCCATTTATATTATTGGTGAGCTTTTTCTATATATCGTATACCTGGGCCTTGGGCCTGGCCTTAATGAATTCCCCATTTTCCTTTAAAAAAAAGGAAAAAAGATAAGAAAATTTGAAAATATCAATCATAGATTATTTCATCAAATAGAGCTTCAATAAAGTGAGTAACAATGGTTATAATGAAAGAATCATCCAACGAAATTTTTTTATATAATTTAATGGTTCACAATTAACATGGCAAATAAACACATATAGCTTTTAGCATCTTACTCAATAAGTCAATATCGTTAACAATAAATATAGATATAAATATATTTAAAAATGTTTTGAAACTTAAATAATTAAACAATAAACTGAAAAGACTCAACCAAGAATTACTTAAAATATAAAAGAGCAAAGGTTTATTTTTCATTTTTTAAAATGAAAATTGTTACCTTTATATATGTATATATTCATATAACAATATATTAATGCATTATTTAAAATTATTTCTCTAAAATATATTTTTCAATAAAATAATGTTCAAACAATATATATATCATTAATAACTTCTTAAACAAAAAATCTATTACTACTAATTAAGTCTGAAATATCTTCTTCAACTGAAAATTTGAACATTTACTCTTAATCAAATATACATGTATTATACTTGAACCAATCAATAACACACTAGTTGTTAATGAAAATTTTAAAGAGATTAACCAGGCTTACAATTTCTTATCTTTTTTTTTTTGAAGTTGAATATGAATATACATATATTTGATTCACAATTAAGACAAGGTTTAAACCGGTTCTAAGTAACTTTCTGAATTTTCTACCCACTCTAGTTGATGTTGATATATTTCATGTGTAAAAAAATTACATTATTAATCAATCAATATACATTAGAAATACATCTTATTTGCATACATCATATTAATAATTTTTAATATATATGTTAATTAAAGGTTAATTTACAATATAAAAATCTTTTATATTTTTATAATATTAATATATTTTAATTAAATTCTTTCATAACTGTCAATAAAATCCTTTACAATTAATAAAGTTTAAACTTATTGCATACGTTTAAAATAAACTCTCGAGAAAAAGATAGATTATATTTCAGTGATTTTGACGAGAATTAACATTCGATTGTTGATAATAATAGGTAGGGGGATATTTTTTTTAATATTTTTAAGACAGAAAAATAAATTTTTTTTAGAATTCTTCGATGACAATAGAGATAAAAGCACAAACTATTATAAACTAATATTTTAATAGAAAAGAAACAAGGAAATGGAGAATGGAATAACGCAAAGAGGAAGGAAGAAGGTAATACACTTCAGCAACATGGTTTTTGTGTACACAATTAAGAAGGGAATGATTCCCTTTTATAGCCCAAGGTGGACATCCACCTTATAATATAATATTCATAATACTCCCCTTTGGATGTCCATATTTTAGAATGTGCCTCGTTAAAACCTTACTAGGAAAAACCCAGTGGGATAAAAACCTAGTGAAGGAAAAAGAGTACAACATTCTTTACAAAGCATATTCATGAAAAATAATTAAATTACAAATATTTAATTCTCCCCCTCATCAGAACACTTATGTAAACGTCGAAGACCAATCTTCTGTACTAGTTGCTCGAAGACTTTAGTGGGTAATGATTTTGTAAAAATATCTGCCAAGTTTTCACATGATCGTACTTGCTGGACATTTATTTCACCATTCTTTATAAGATCATGAGTAAAGAAAAATTTTGGTGAAATATGTTTTGTCCTATCTCCTTTAATATAACCTTCCTTTAACTGGGAGATACAAGCTGCATTATCTTCACATAAGATTGTTGGTGGTAATTTTCCAGTATGCAAGCCACAAGTTTCTTGAATATGTTGAATCATAGACCTCAACCAAACACATTATCGACTTGCTTCATGTAATGCCAGAATTTCAGCATGATAATCGTTTGCTTTATGGATCTCCATGAAATTGCTGTACCACCACATGTGAACAAATATTCTGTTTGTGATCGACCATTATTAGGATCAGACAAATACCCCGCATCTGTATAACCAATTAGGTTTGCCTTAGATACATATGGGAAAAATAAACCCATGTCCATTGTACCTCTAAGGTATCGGAATATGTGTTTAATCCCATTCCAATGCCTTTTTATGGGTAAAGAACTATGTCTTGCTAACAAATTGACAGCAAATGATATATCAGGTCGTGTATGACTAGCAAGATACATCAATGCACCAATTGCACTGAGATATGGTACTTCAGGACCAAGTAGTTCTTCATTTTTCTCTTGAGGTCGAAAAGGATCTTTGCTTACTTCGAGTGACCTTACAACCATTGGACTGCTCAATGGGTGTGATTTGTCCATATAGAATCGCTTTAGCACCTTTTCAGTATAAGTCTTCTGGTGCATTAAGATTCCTTCGTTTAAATATTCTAATTGTAATCCGAGACAAAACTTTGTTTTTCCTAAGTCTTTCATCTCGAATTCCTTTTTTAAGCAATTTACAGCCTTTGAGAGCTCTTCAGGAGTTCCAATGATGTTTAAATCATCTACATAAATTACAATTATAACAAACTCTTTTCCCAATCTTTTCATAAAAACACATGGACAAATCGGGTCATTTTTATATCCTTCTTTCAATAGATATTCACTGAGGCAATTATACCACATACGTCCAGATTGTTTCAGTCTGTAAAGAGATTTATTCAATTTAATTGAATAATTTTCTCGAGGATTTGTCTTGTATGCTTCAGGCAAATTAAATCCTTCAGGGAGTTTCATATATATGTCATTTTCAAGTGATCCATATAAATATGTTGCAACAACATCCATAAGGCGTAAGTCAAGCCTTTCACGGATTGCCAAACTTATCAAGTATCGAAAAGTAGTGGCATCCATCACTGGTGAATATGTTTCTTCAAAATCAATACCAGGTCTTTGTGAGAATCCTTGTGCAACAAGTCTTGCTTTGTATCGCACAATTTCACCATTTTCATTTCTTTTTCTCGTAAAGACCCATTTGTACCCAACTGGTTTTACACCTTTGGGTGTTTGGACTACAGGCCCAAAAACTTTACGTTTTGCAAGTGAGTTTAACTCTTCTTGCATTGCATCTTTCCACTTTGGCCAATCATTTCTCTGTGCACATTCTTTAACAGATTTTGGCTCATGATTTTTATCATCATTTATAATATCAAGAGCTACTTTGAATGCAAAAATTTCATCAACATCGACTTCAGGTCGATTCCATTGTATACCATCCATGAAATAATTTATCGAGATCTCTTTGTTTGTATCAATTTCAGGTACCTTAATTTCTTCTGGATTTAAAACTTTGATTATGTCAGGAGACTCTACTGGAGTCTTTATATCCTCGATTCGACTATCCTCTTTATTTACTTTTCTTTTCTGAGGATTTTTATCTTTAGAACCAACAGGTCTGCCACGTTTTACTTTGGCTTCAGACTCATTTGCAATTTTAGATTGTCCTTCAGGGATATCAATCTTTATTGGAGTATTAACAGCTGGTATATATGACTTAGTCACTCTTTTTGGATCAGCAAATGCATTAGGCAATTGGTTTGCTAAATTTTGCAAACTAATTATTTTCTGAACTTCTAGTTCAGATTGCTTTGCTCGAGGATCAAGATGTGATAGAGATATCTCATTCCAGCTAATCCTTTTATCCAACTGTTTATTTTCTCCCCCTAATGGTGGGAAAACAGATTCATCAAAATGACAATCAGCAAAACGAGCTGTAAATAAGTCACCTATATTTTATTATTGATGGACTTTCATATCCAACATATATTCCCAACCTTCTTTGAGGTCCCATCTTAGTACGTTGTGGAGGAGAAATAGGAACATATACCGCACTTCCAAAGATTCTTAGATGGGAAATATTTGGTTCTTTACCATGAACCAATTGTAAAGGGGAATATTCATGATTACTTGTAGGCCTGATGCGAATAAGTGTTGCTGCATGCAAGATTGCATGTCCCCAAGTTGAAATTGGGAGTTTTGATCTCATTAATAATGGTCTTGCTATCAATTTCAAACGTTTAATCAATGATTCAGCAAGTCCATTTTGTGTATGAACATGTGCTACAGGATGTTCAATATCAATTCCAATGGACATACAATAATCATTAAATGATTGAGATGTGAATTCACAGCGTTATCAAGGCGTATTTTCTTAATTGGGTAATCAGGAAAATGAGCTCTTAAATGAATTAATTGAGCTAGTAATCTCGCAAACGCCTGGTTGCGAGTTGATAATAAGCAAACATGTGACCATCTAGTTGATGCATCAATTAAAACCATAAAATATCTAAATGGTCCACATGAAGGGTGTATTGGTCCACAAATATCACCTTGTATACGCTCTAAAAATGTGAGTGATTCATTCCCAATTTTCATTGGTGATGGCCGAATGATCAATTTTCCTTGAGAACAAGCAGTACATGAGAAATTCTTAGTTTGCATAATTTGTCTGCTGGACAAACAATGACCATTTGAATTCTCAACTATTTTTCGCATCATAATTGATCCAGGATGGCCTAATCGTTCATGCCAGATAACAAAGTCATTCTTGTTTGTAAACTTCTGGTTTACGATAACATTTGTTTCAACTGTACTAATACAAGTATAGTACAAACCGGAGGAAAATGAAGGTAATTTTTCCAATATACATTTCTTATCAGAAATTAACTTTGTGATGTAAAGATATTCATCATTTCCTTCATTTGTGGTCTCAATATGATATCCATTTCTGCGGATATCCTTAAAACTCAACAAATTTCTTTGAGACTTCTTAGAATATAATGCACTTTCAATGTGCAATTTTGTTCCTCCAGGTAACAAAATACTGGCTCTGCCGGAGCCTTCAATTATATTTATACTACCAGATATTGTATTAACATTTGCTTCTTGTTTTACTATTTGGTAAAAATATTTCTCATTCTTGAGAATGGTATGAGTTGTTGCACTGTCTGCGAGACATATATCTTCACCATTCACATGAGCATTCATTCTTCATTAAATAAATAAAAATAAATCATGAGTAAAATATAATTAACAATAATATTTAACAAAATTTTATTGATAAAGACAAAATTTACAACAAAACAAATTACATGAAACATTAAAATAATTTATTTGGGGGCACTCCCTTCTCCAACCGAGTGGTCAATTTCTTCTTCAGGAAGAGCAAGAAAATCATCAACACTAAAGTCAGAGAAATCATCATCTATACCAGTAAAATTTGTCTCTATTATTTTCCCTTTATTTTTAAGGGATTTTTGGTATAGATCTACAAGATGCTTTGGTGTGCGACAAACTCGAGACCAGTGTCCTTTGCTACCACAACGATAGCAGATGTTTTTAGTTTGTTCGCTATTTTGAGCATCTGTCCCTTTTTTCATAAGTTCTTTATTTTTTCATGTGAATGATGATCTCTTATCATTTCGATCATGACCACGGCCAAAACCATATCCACGACCAATACCATGTCCCCGAGCATTACCTCGTCCACGACCGCGGCTACGGCCACGACCACGACCATGAGTATTATGATCGTGCGTTGCTACATTCACTTCTGGGAATGGAGCAGTTCCAGTTGGACGGGATTCATGATTTTGCATAAGCAATTCATTATTTTGCTCAGCCACAAGGAGACAAGTAATTAATTCAGAATATTTTGTAAAGCCCTTTTGGCGATATTGCTGCTGCAGGAGCAAATTGGATGCATGAAAAGTAGAGAATGTCTTTTCTAACATGTCACTTTCAGTGACTTGTTCTCCACATAATTTCAATCTCGAAGTAATTCTAAACATTGCAGAATTATACTCATTTACGGATTTAAAATCTTGAAATCGTAAATGCATCCATTTATAACGGGCTTTTGGAAGAATTATATCCTTTTGATGGTCGTATCTTTCTTTTAGATTATTCCACAGAACAAGAGGGTCTTTAACTGTTAAGTATTCATTGTTTAACCTTTCATGGATATGGTGGCGTAAAAATATCATGGCTTTAGCTTTATCTTGACTAGATGCCTGATTTCCATTTTTAATGGTGTCTCCGAGACCTTTTGCATCTAAATAAATTTCAGCATCCAATGTCCATGATAGATAGTTTTTTCCAGATATGTCAAGAGCCACGAACTCAAGGTTGGTAATATTTGACATAGTTATTTCTATATAAGAAGTTGAAACAATATATTAGATATATTTCAAATGAATAAATTTATTAATTATAAATATCTAATGATGGTAACAAGTCAATGATGAATTATTTATTTTAGAGTAAAAAAAAATTTAAATTAATTAAACAAGTTAATAATGATTATAAACATATATATTTTATTATAAGTCTCGGGTTCGAATCCTTATAAATGCTATATTATTTATTAACTTCATTATTTATATAAAATATATTATATTATTTATAGATACTAATTATAAGGTACATTAATATAAAATATTGTTTAAAGGTAATGAAATTAAAATAAAAGTGTAGGCACAGGTGGTGCAAAATAATTATGCATAATTAATATAAAACATTCACGTGAATACATAAAGCAATAAAGCAATTAGCAGTTGGATTCACGTGAATACATAAAGCAATAAAACATAAAGCAATAAAACATAAAGCAATTAGCAATTGGAAAGCAAGCAATCAGCAATTGGAGCAATTAGAAATATAAAGCAATTGGAAAGTAAGCAATCAGCAATTGGAGCAATAATTAACATAAAGCAATCAGCAATTGGAGTAATAATTAACAATTAGGAAGTTACAGGGGCCAATTCACGTGACATATAACAATAGCAATCAGCAATTGAAAATTGAAGTAACAATTAGTTAAACACCCAGTAAATTATTAACATAAAGCTATAATAAAATGCACATAAAGATCTAATATATATATATTTTTTAAAAAATTGATATAGTTCTTCAGGAACTATCAATAAACATTTTTAAGAATTCTTCAAGAATTCTAAATTATTTGACTATTAATTTTATACATCCTACAGGGATGTTTATAAATAAGTTCTTCAGGAACCTATATTTTTTTTTTATAAATAATATAGATGTAATCTTATACATCCTTCTGGAATGTTTAGAATATAAGTTCTTCAGGAACTTTTATAAAATATAAATAATATAAATTAAAATTATAAAAAATAATAATAATCATCATATATTACCTCTCTTATAGTCTTGACTATATCTCAGTTGGTCAGAACCTCGTGCTGATAACGTATTATAAACTAATATTTTAATAGAAAAGAAACAAGGAAATAGAGAATGGAATAACGCAGAGAGGAAGGAAGAAGGTAATACACTTCAGCAAAATGGTTTTTGTGTACACAATTAAGAAGGGAATGATTCCCTTTTATAGCCCAAGGTGAACATCCACCTTATAATATAATATTCATAATACAAACGTAATTTTCATACTAAAAAAAGGTTATTATTATTATTGAGCATTATGAAAGGAATTAGAAAAATAGCAGTACGAGAAGGAAAGACAAACCGAATAGTGGAGCTTGAAGAAGAGAAGACGATGGAAGTGCTGAAGAAGAGAGTTACACGTCAGATCTGTTTGGAACAAAAGCTGTTTTCAAGGTAAAATCCTTTTATTCCTAATTAGGGTATGAGATTCTGTTTCCAATTGTTGTAAGTAATAAGGGGTACAAATACAATAGAATTGAGGCTCCTAATTAAGGTTTATGCTAAATTCATTTGTAGTGCCAAAATTCAGCACCAAACTGGCCTCACTTTAATTGCTTGTTAGAAAAAAAGCACCGTTAATGAAAAGAAAATAAACAAAAATTCTTTTTTATTCTGAAATGGGGCAGAAGCTTAAGTCTGGTGGAGTCAAACATGCACTTGAAAAACAGACACATACTGTATAATTTTCAATCTGGTCTGAAGAAAGTCAGGCCAAACTGTTGGAATAAAAGATAATTTAGAAGGTATAAACTATGAAAGCTGAAACTCACCATTTCATTCATTTTGAAAGTACTTTGGGGTTTGGTGATACACACAAATCTCAACTTGGGATGGCTGTAACGTGGTTTGCTACTGTTTGGACTATTTGGGAGATATGTAATGATATCATTTTCAAAGGTGGAGTTGCAACTGGTCAGAATATGTTTGAGAAGGTTCAATATAGGTCTTGGTTATGGTTAAGGTTTCGAATGACATGTTTCTTTTGGGGTTTTGCTGATTGGTACCGAGAGCCATTGTTATGTTTATCTGGATAATTTTCATTACTTTGTAATATTTTTGTATACGGGTTAAGGTACCCCTTGTACCTTTTTAATATATTTTTTTCTTTGCTGATAAAAAAAAAATTCATACTAAAGTTCTTTAAATATAAGAAAAACAAAACTGAAAAGTGGTACTAATTTTACGTATTAATCAAACATAAGTTAAAAAATAAAACCTGCCCATGAATTTGTAAGAGCCATCAACATCTATAATTCCTATAATTAAAACTCATAACAGTAAGAATTTTAAGAATGCGCTAATAAACTGAGCTAGTCGCTTAACAAATTGAAATAAATTTTAATAATAATGAGGCATATTCTCAACACAGCCTTAGTAGCACGTGAGAGTGAGACACTTCCATTTAAACTCATTGGTGGCATTGATGATCCAAGCCTTTTACCACCGAGTCTGCAATGGCAACTCCATGAGGTTCCTTCTGCATGATGATCCATGTGGTTTTGTTCATGTACATGGTTAGGTTCCTTCTGCATTAGCTAATTTGTCACAATTATTGAACTTGCCCCATCTGTTGCCCAGACATAATAGAGTGAGAGTTGTATAGAAAAAGATCCTAATGGGCAAGCGTGCATGCAGTTGAAATTTCTCTCAGTTTGCACTTTGCAGTGCATTTGCAATTGTACTCCAAAGCTCCGCTCGATCTGAGTGTCAAATTAGCTAGTGCAGAAGGAACCTAATGATCATATACATAAACAAAACCTCATGGATCTTCCCAGCAGTCTCTTAGATTAATAGCTACAATTATTTTACTAGATCGACAATATAGTTGTATAGATATCCACACCCAAACAAACACAAATTAACAAGTGGGCTGCTTTTTACAAAATCAAAGATTCACAATTGATTGTAGCATTCAAAAATTTCTTTCATGAGCGAAATGTGAAAATTCTAACTTAAAATATTCATCTTTTTTCTCTCTTAGTTTTTTCCATTAAAGAACAAGTAATGCAAGCCTGCATTGACAATTATTTGAGAAGTAGATCAAAGGCATGGAGTTAGCAGGAATAATATGGGATGCGGCTACTTGTTTGTTTGGCTGTGGTAAAGCACATGCTGCGTATGTTTGTAAGCTGGAGGAGAATCTATCATCATTACAAAGAAAGTGGGGTGATCTTCATAACATGAGCATAGACTTACACAGAAGAATCAATGAAGCTGAGGACTCAGGGGAGATGCGAAGGACAAATGAAGTGAGTGGTTGGCTGCAACATGTTCAAAATCTACAAGAGGTAAATTTCCATTGATAAAACATGTTGACCATCCAATTGAATTTGAAACCGCGAAAAGCTTGTTAGCTAACTTTTTATCTATATAGATATGATATTATGATATTATGATTTCTCTTTATTTTTGATGCCTGCCGTGTGGTGGTTGTCATATATATGACACATAAATGTTGTTTTTTGCAAGAAACATAATTAGTTTGAAGAATGTCATAGACAACTTTGAAAATTCAAACAGGTCAATATTGACAAGATATATATATATTACAAGAAAATGTTTCATCTTAATTATTTATGCATGTTTGTTTGGCTTAGATTTGTCATGTAAAACCATGTGATGAGAATGATAGTTATATACAAGAATGAGAATGACAAATTTAAACTATACAACCATATATGGATAGTTAGGATTGAACCTTAAGAAAAAATTATCACTTTTAGTGAATGACTTAAATATAGGTAATTCAGTTATAAGCTACATTTAAAAATATGCACTAGTAATTTCAGTTATTATTTTTATCTTTACCTTTTATTTTAAATTATCTCTCATATAATTATAATATTACATTTTTTTAAGTCATTTAACACAATTTAAATTAATTTTGTCAAACAACTCTATTTATTTAAGTTACTTAAAAAGTTTATAATCCACCTGAAAAACCATAAACTAAAGCTATAGACTATACGCTTGATTTACTAAACAACTGAACTGGTTTGGAAGAGAGTTGCGTGAGTGAATCTAGAAAAAATAAAATCAGTAAAAAAACAAAAGTAATATTCTTCTTTTGTGAGAAAAAAAGTACTCTCTTGTACTTTTTATATATGATTATTTTAGAGTTTTTATATAAAACAATTTTCGATTTATGTGCATTCATTATTTTTTTTACAACACACATTTTAATCAATTAAGATTCCGTTTAGGGTAATTTTTAGTTTTAGGTTCAGTTCTTTTAAAATTAGACAAAACCCCCCATTTGGTCCCTGTCTCTGTTACGGTCGGACATTTAGGTCCTCTGTTTAGTTAGTTAGTCTGTTAGGTCCCCAACGTCCATGTTCGTCGGGCAGTTAGGTCCCCTCCGTTAAAAGACACCAAACGCCCGTTAGAAGTAGGTGACGTGGAGCGTTATGTGCCAACTGGGACGTGTAGAAAAAGTTATGAACGGTGCCGTTTCATGCTCACATGGACGTCCCAGTTGGCAGATAACGCTCTGGTGTCTGTTAACGGCGGGGACCTAATTGCCCGACGAACATGGAAGTTAGGGACCTAACAGACTAACTAACTAAACAAAGGACCTAAATGTCCGACCGTAACAGAGACAGGGACCAAATGGGGGGTTTTGTCTTAAAATTAAAATGATAGTTTGAAAACTCAAACTAAAAAGAAAATACTATTTTTGGTTTTGAAATGTAGTATTTAAACTGTTTTGAAAATATATTAAAAAGAAATGAAATTTATTTAGTTTGAACAAATTTTACTTTCAAAATTGTATTTCTTTTAAAACAAAAAATAAAAAGGTCGCAACCACTCTCAACAAGGTCTAAGCTTTGTCTCTCTTTTAATATCAATGAAATATGGGAAGTTCATGTTTCTATCTCTTAACATGAAAGATAATTTGGAAGTATAACAAAAATGATTAGTAAATTTAACTAGAATATTTAGATTTATTAATATATGTAAAATTAGGTAATTGAGATTATAAAAACGACTTTATAACAGGGGAGTAATATTCTTATTTTTTCACAACCTTTATTATTGCCATGTTTTTTTAAGGTATTATTGCCACATTGTTGAATCATAATTTGAGTCTAATTTTTTATTTTTTATTTTGACACATCATATCAATAAGGACAATGTATCTTGATTAGTAATTTGTTTTAAAATGTTTCTCAATAGTTAAAATTATTATCTCTCAAATTTATTATATATAAAAATATTTATTGTTGATATTGATACTGAAAAATACCATTGTTTTTCATTTACTCTTATTATATATATATATATTTACTTAAAATTAGAAACTTCTATATAAATTATAACACACGAGAAGCATTTTAGTAATATATAAAAGTTGTCAACAATTAAAAAATGAGTGATTTTCTTGTATTTAAATACACATGATAAGATTGTTAATAAAAAAAGGAGAAAGTAATGGAGTGCTGGTAGATGTTATGAAATAGAAAAATACCTGTATAATTCAATTCATTGTGATATATGTAAATTATGTAAGAGTAACTATTACAGGTAATTGAGAATATTCAACTACAAGGTTCTGAAGAAAGTGATATTAAATGCCTGAGTGGTTGTTGTCTAAAGAATTGTATTTCAAGGTATAAGTTGGGAAAGAAAGTTATGAAAGTGCTTAATGATGTGGATGACCTATTGGCTAAGGGAATACGTTTTGATGTTATAGATATTGCTTTCAAGCTTCCACTTAGGCCGGTAATTAAGATGCCTTGTGTTGAGACTGTAGGCTTGGATTTAATGTTCAAACAAGTTTGGAATAGCATTGAAGAAAATATTGGCATCATTGGTTTATATGGAATGGGTGGTGTTGGAAAAACTACCCTTTTAAAAATAATTCACAATGAATTTGAAAAGAGGAAGGATGATTTTACAGTGGTACTATGGGTGGTGGTCTCTAAGGATTGTGATACCAATAAAATTATGACTGATATTAAGAACAGGTTAGGGATCAAAGATAGTATTTGGAATGAAAGTAGCCCAGATCAAAGAGCAACAACGATTTATCAAGTTTTGAGGCAAAAGAAATATGCGTTGATGCTAGATGATGTATGGGGAAAATTAGAATTGGAAAAGGTGGGAGTTCCACATCCAAAGGATACTGAATACAAGTCAAAAGTATTGTTTACCACACGGTTTGAGGATGTATGTGCTAAAATGCAAGCCCAGAAGAAATTCAAAGTGGAATGTTTATCGGAGCAAGAAGCACTTGATTTATTTTATAAAAAAGCAGGTGAAGAGTCATTAAAGAGTCACAGGGAAATTCCAATGTTAGCAAAAGAGATGGTTAAAGAATGTGGAGGATTACCATTAGCACTTATAACAGTTGGAAGTGCCATGGCTGGAGTTAAAAGTGTTGAAGCATGGAGGCAAGCCAAAAGTGATTTTAGGAATTCTACTTGGATAGCTTCAGATTTGGAGGACACAGTGTTTCGTATCCTCAAGTTTAGTTTTGACAAGTTGCCAGATGAAGCACACAAAAGGTGTTTCCTGTATTGCGCACTATACCCAGAGGATCATGAAATTAGAGTTGATGGTCTCATTGATCGATGGATCAGTGAGGGGTTTCTTACTGAAGATAAGGCCTCAAAGAGTATATATGATATGTATGAACAAGGGGAATCCATCCTTCAAAGGTTAAAGCTTTCTTGTATGTTAGAGGGAATCGAATATTGTGATCGGTGGTGGTCTACAGTTAAAATGCATGATGTGATCCGAGATATGGCTCTGTGGTTAGTGCGTGACCAAGATGGAAACAAAGACAAAATTATGGTTCAAGAGGAAGCATTAGCAACATCAGAGATGAATTCTGAAAGGTTAAATGCTGTGAAGAGAATTTCTATTATAAACATTTGTGGAAGTTGGCAAATTCCAACTTGTCCTAATCTACACACTCTCTGTGTACAACATGGTAAGCATAGAGTGGATATTACTGACTATTCAAATATCCAGTACATGATAAAACTGAAGGTCTTGGATCTATCAGGTATTTGCATTAAACGTCTCCCCCCTGAAATAGGACACTTGATCAACTTGGAATTCCTTAACCTATCAAGAACAAGTATCGAAAATAGGCTACCAATTGAATTGAAGAATTTGAAAAGC
Source organism: Clitoria ternatea (assembly GCA_037962975.1). Taxonomy (NCBI): domain Eukaryota; kingdom Viridiplantae; phylum Streptophyta; class Magnoliopsida; order Fabales; family Fabaceae; genus Clitoria; species Clitoria ternatea. The sequence continues at coordinate 295,210,120 of CM075669.1, forward strand.
TTAAGGGTCTTGCTTATGGAAGATTATGCTCATCATCTTGAAATGATTCCTTTGGAAGTGATAGGAAGTCTTGTGCAATTAAAGGTGTTTAGATTTACTTCAAGGCTCAAGAAAAGTCAGGGAGAGATGGCATTCCTGGAGAAGTTAGAGTCCTTGCAAAAATTAGAGGAATTGTGTATCCAATTAAATACCATCACTGCCATGCACAAATTATTTCTCTCGGCCAAATTGCAAGGATGCTCAAGACATTTTTGGCTTCATAGAATCAAAGAACCACTTGAAATGACATCATTGTTAGGATCTCTGTCAACAAAGAAGCACTTGGAATATGTATCTCTGTGGAATGTGAACAATATTATGGAAGCTTCATTCATCACTAACGCATGTCATTTTGGAAAGCTTCGCTGGGTGAGGATTGGATACTGTGATTCACTAACTCATTTAACATGGCTAACGAATGCCCCATGTGTGGAGTTCCTTTACGTTACTTATTGTTATTCAATTAGAGAAGTGGTGAAGGAAGTTGAAAATGTTAATGGTTGGTCAAACGGAGAAGATGACAATGGTGTATTCTCAAATCTCAAACATCTTTGTCTTTATGGTTTACCAAAGCTGAAGAGCATATACAATGGAACATTGAATTTTCCCTTCATTAAATCCATTGATGTATTTGAATGCCGGAATTTAAGGAAGCTTCCTTTGAATTCCAATTCTGCAAAGAATAGCTTAATTGCTATTAAGGGAAACAGGGAGTGGTGGAATAATTTAGAGTGGAATGACACATCTGCTAAAGACTTGCTTCATTCAAAATTTCAACCACTCTATGATTGAAATAATGTATGTTCCTCAGATTAGTTTCTCAATTGCATTTGGGTGTTACAATGCTAAACCTTTTCATTATTGTTGGCAACAACTTACTGTCAAGTGTTTCTTTCTGAATTTGCAACGCTGAAGTTCTACATAGATTTCTGCCTCAAAATGTTGGAATATTTAAACCATACCACGTTCACATGAAATAATCAATTAATAATAGGATCTTAATTAGATGATTGAGTTAGAATACCTACATTAGCATGAGGAAGACAAGTATACCTTTGGAAGTCATGGTTTTTAATTTGATTTCAGAACCTAGATTGTCAACTTTTTTAAAAGAATCAACTTAAGCTATTTGAAGTCAATTGTTTTGGATAAGATCTTTCTCATCTATGGTGGCAACGTCGGCTTTCAACGTGACGTGTGTGTGTGTATATATATATATATATATATATATATATATATATATATATATATATATATATATATATATATAGGTTAAATATTTAAAGATGTAGAGTTGCCATCAAAATTTTATTTTGTTTTTTAATAGGGTAAAATATTAGGAAAAATCTTTTAGAGTTTTGAGTTTGGAAATTGTTACGAATAAGAAAAATATTAGCACCTTTATTTGTTTGTTTTGAAGAAAGGTATCTCGAATCTGTACCATACGGTTTAATGATAACTTTGAAATTGACCTAATAAATAAATGACAATAGAAAAAGAGTTATTTAAAAGGAAAGTGAATCTGATAGTAATTGATCATGCTCTTACGTAATCTTGGTACATCAAGAAATTAAGGTTAGGTAGTTCTTTATGGTTGATTTGAAAGTGATTTTTCTTTTTTTTTTTTGTATAAGATTTAAAGATGTTTTGGATTTTTTTTGTTAGAAAAATTCATGTTAAAAGATATGAGATAGAATAATTTATACGCTCTTCCTTTTATAATTTTATAGCATTGGTGAAGATGAAATATATTATACAACACCACTATAAAATTATTGCATGTTTTTTATTCAATGAAAATGATATCTTTAAATTATTATAATCATTTTTATTTTATTTAAAAAAGACTATGCCAGAAGAGGAGTACGAAATAGAGTAATCTATACACTTATCCCCATTCCATAAATTTATAGGATTGGTGCAGAGGAAGTATATCATATAATACTGTTATAAATTTATTGTATAATTTATTTAATAAAATCAATATGTAATTTTTATTTTTCATTTTAAAAAAAGGGAACTCAAATAATTGAGATAATCTAAAAAAAATTAAAATCAAATATCTTTTGCTTTTTTCCTAAGAAAACACACAAAAAAACTCTCTCAAATGGTCATTGACACACTTTAAAATGCAATGTTATTTTATCCTTTAATGTTTGAAATGGAAACAAATAAAAATTGACTTCACACACGGTCCTTGGCTAATTAAAAAACTAACTATTTGCTTTCTATTTTATTTATTTATGAGAAGTGTTAGAGTAATGTCTGAACTCATGATTGAGTAGTCTGAACCCCATGTGATTTGTTAATAATACACATCAAGATCTTAGCTAAAATAAAGTCTGTATTGCTTGTTTGTCTAACAATTCTGTTAATGTATGACAGGAGTCCGTAGAGCTCCATTTGCAAAGAATCATTTTGCGTCTGAAATAAGGAAGTCCATACTCATTTAAGCTTTACTGGATCAAGTCTTTTAGTGCCTTAAGACCTTCAGAAGATTGCTCTTGAGATCACGAGAAGATATGTGACTCTTCGAGTTCTTAACAAAAGATCTTCACTTACTTAATATGAAGTTGCATGAACCTTCTTTGAACTCTCTGAAGCTGTCATCAAAAAAGGCAATCAACGAAAAAGTTGAAGACTTTCTCATGCTTATCAATAAAACTGTCTCGCATGTCCCAAAGTGTCAGAAAAGCTGCACCTTGTGACATCCCAGTAAATTAATATTGGTGGAAGTAAATTAAATATTTACTTAAGTCAGAATTAAGAAGGAATGGAATTTTTTTAAAGTGAATCAGTTATTTAAAATGGATCTTAGAAGGATGGGATAACTTAAAATGAATTCTTAAAGGAAATGACATCAGGAACCTAACGCGAAGAGTAGTTGTGGTGCGTACAGGTACGAATTAATGAGCTGACGCGTAGCATCAACGTTCCGATCAGTTTAAAACAAGGGGCATGCAAAACAGAAATGGAGAAGCATCATTTCTTTCCCCCTTTTCTTCCTCTCTGCGGTTTGTGACCAAGAAATGCTAGGGATCCCAAATTGCTTACGTTTTGGACCTTGGGAGTTGAGGTAAATGCATGAGAACCTTTAATTTTACATTTTCCTTCTTCCCATCTCCTCTTTTTCTCTCTAACCGTGAGTACATGCTAATGGGAGGCCATGGTTCTGTGTTTTGTGGCGATAGGGAGTTTAAATACTGCTCCTAAGATAATGGGTATAGTGAAAAGTTAATGAATTTCGTATTCTGGCACTTGAAGATTCGGATTCGGGGATTAGGAGGCCGCTTGATGCGGTGGGTCTTGGAACAAGGATCGTAAACAGAAATGGTAAGCTTCGATAACCTAAAATTGAGGTTCGGAATTATTTTAAGGTTGTGGGTTATGGTTTTGGCAAGTATAATATTTATTGAAGTTTCTTAAAAATTAATCTTAGAGTCTTAATGAGATGCGGAGGAACCCGATAATGGATTGGAAGCTTTGGAGAGCTCGGAATCGAGGTAAGAGGGATGTGCTGGGTTTAACGCCATTGGCGGATAGGGAAAAGGGTATATATAGCCACTATTAGATGATTTAATTAAATTTAGAAGTTTAATGGTGAGAGATTCGAGAAAGAGAAAGTAAATTGAAACGGTATTGAAATGAGTCTGTGTGTGTATGTTGTCGCGACTGGGGTCCCGGCGCACGACGCGGACTGGTTAAAGACAAATAAAAGAAAATTGAAACGGTATTGAAATGAGGCTCTTGAGAAGCCTAAAGAAAATAAAGGGTTCAAGGAGTCGCCACCAATATTTATTAAGGAAAATATTAGGAAAACCTTTAAACAACACTATTTTTTGTTTAAAAAAATGAGATTCTGTTTAGTCCGGGAGTCGAATTACAGGAGGGGAAGGTATTAGCACCCCACACTGTCCGTAAAAAATGGTTACCCAAATTGATCATGCATAATTTTAAAAATGATTATCAAATATTTCATCCTTCATAAAACAATCATAAATAATATACACAATAAAAAAATATATAAATATGAATAAAACAAAGATAGTAATAAAATACATCTCCTAAGTTTGTTGTTTTTAGTTCTAAGAAAATAAATAAACAAATGATTAAAAGACCATAAAAATAAAAAGATAAAAAAACAATAAAACGTCTTGTCTTACTTATTTTCTAGTAAAAAAATTGATTTTATTGAGAAATATAAAGTTCAAAATAAATAAATAAATAAATAAAGATAAGAGAAAAAAATAGAATTAAACACATCAACATGAAGATAAAGAAATATAATACACTTAATTAATTAAAATTGACAAGGAATATTATTTAATTATCTTTTAGAAAAAATAAGATTAATAAGATGTCTCATCTAAATTAATCTCATCTTAAATTTATGAAAAAAATAAATGAATAAATAACACACTATTTATTAGTCTTGATTTTTTAGTTTTTTTTATTTTTTATGAAAGTGATTTTTTCTTAATTATCAAAAGGTTACTAAGAGAAAATAATAGGAAATCATGACCATAATAAAAATGGATAATTATGTATATATATATACATATTTATAAACTATTAAAATGGTCAAACATAAATAAATAAATAGAAAGTGTAAATAAATAAATAGAAAGTGTAAAAATAAATAAATAAAAAAGGGAAAAGATAAATAACTAAAAGTAAAAGTACAGAGAATAAATAATAATAATAAAATAAAGGTACAGAAAAATAAATAAAAGTTTAAAAAAATATATAATAAAAATAAATAGACATAACAATAAATACATAAAAATAAAAGAGCAGAAAAATAAATGCATAAAATAAAGGGGTAAAAAAATAAATAAGAAAAAAATGAAGGAGTAGAAAAGTAAATAACAAAAATAAATAACAAAAATAAAGAGGTAAGAAATTAAATAACAAAAATAAAGGGACAGAAAAGTAAATAACAAAAATAAAGGGGTAGGAAAGTAAATACATAAAAATAAAGAGTAGAAATGTAAATAACAAAAATAAAGGGGTAGAAAAGTAAATACATGAAAATAAAGGGACAGAAATGTAAATAACAAAATTAAGGGGCAGAAAAGTAAATACATAGAAATAAAGGGGCAGATGAGTAAATGACAAAAATAAAGGGGCAGGAAAGTAAATAAATAAAATAAAAGGGCATAAAAATAAATAAAAAATGTAAAAAATAAAAAAAATAAACTAATAATTGCAGAAATATAAAGTGCGGATAAATAAAGTGCAGAAAAATAAATTAATAATAAAAGTGCAGAAAAGTAAATAAAGAGAAATAAAAGTGTAAAAAAATAAATAAAGAAAAATAAAGGTACAAATAAATAAATAAAGATGGAGATGCATAAAAATAAATAAACAGATAAATAAATATAGAAAAATAAAGTGCAGGAAAATAAAGTGCTTGAATATAAATAAAAAAAATAAAAGTGCAGAAAAAGAAATAACAATTAAATAAAGACGAATAAATAAATGTAAATAAACAACCTTGTATTAATAAAAAATACCTTGGTACAAGATCAATTACAGAGAAACTAGAACGGAAGTCGGGAAATCAATTTTGTGTAGATTTCCTTTGCTTTTGGCTTTGTTTGGACTCGATTTGAAGGTATTTGGACACCGGTTACAACACTTGGACAGTATTTTGGCTCACAAAAACTCACATACTAAGACAAACAAGAATGGTGCACTCATTTTCCTAACTAGGATTACACAACATAATTTTTGAAAACCAAAACTTCTAAAAATTCTCACAAAAATTTAACACTCTTTCCCTCTCTTCTTCTTCTTTTTTTTTTCAAATGTCTCAATATCACCTTCTATTTATAGAAGAAATTTGGCATTGGATCCTCCATAAATGACATCACTTTTCTATTTTTTCAATTTATCCAAATTTGATGTCAATTTCCCTAATTTCCCCAATTATCCAACCAAATCGGGGTCCACCACTAATAAACCACCGTAACCCCTTATTATTATTATTTTTCTTTATTTTTTTTAATTTCATTTTTTTTCAGATTTTTTTAGAACTTTTTTTTGGGCCCATATTTTTTTTGGTAAGTCATAACCGGGGTCTGAAATCATCGGTCAACTGTGGATATTTCTCTTCACCTTGGTTAAATATTAAGCATTGGGGAATCTTCTGCAGGTTTACCTCCGGTGTGTCTTAAGTTCAAGTACGGATTAAAACATCAGTTTTAACTTAAACCTCGGATTCCCACCGAACTGAGGTGTAAAATACCGTACTCCAATGAGGCTGTACGAGCTTAGAATTAGTGAGGTAACACCGGTCATGAGACCGTGCTAGGACCCCGGTTAATGCAGTCAACATTGACTCCGGATTCTAGGACAAATAAACTCTTTTTTTCTTTTTTTTCATATTTTAATATATATTGCTGGACAAAAATAGGTGTTCACAGATGCCCCTCTTTACTTCTTTTCATGAAAGAATATGAGACATATTCATATTATTGATGTGAAAAGAAAGTAAAGACGTGAACACCACTAAGAATACTCGACAACTTTTGGCAAGAAGTAAATAGCCGAATGGTGTTGTCCCAATGATAGACAGTTTAAGGAGAGGCACCTGGAACATGACAGGAAGATAAACGACATAACCTAGGGGTTAATACCTGAAGCTTTGGAAAAAAATGAAGTTGTCTTGACATTTCGAGGAGCCTAAGAATGAGTATTTGAGGCTTCGACACAAAATAGATGACAAGGGGATGCCCCTGAATGATTTTGATTGAGATAGCCTAGGGAAGGATACCTGAGGCTTTGTCATGAAAATAAATGACTAGGTGGATGCCCCTAATTTGATTTTGATTGAGTTAGCCTAAGGAAGGATACCTGAGGCTTTGACATGAAAATAAATGACTAGGGGGATGCCCCTGATTTAATTTTGATTAAGATAGCTTAGGGAAGAATACCTGAGGCTTTGACATGAAACTAAATGACTGGCGGGATGCCCCTGATTTGATTTTGATTGAGATAGCCTAGGGAAGAATACCTGAGGTTTTGACATGAAACTAAATGACTGGGGGATGCCCCTGATTTGATTTTGATTGAGATAGCCTAGGGAAGAATACCTGAGGCTTTGGCATAAAACTAAATGACTGGGGGGATGCCCCTAATTTGATTTTGATTGAGATAGCTTAGGGAAGAATACCTGAGGCTTTGACATGAAACTAAATGACTGGGGGGATGCCCCTGATTTGATTTTGATTGAGATAGCCTAGGAAAGAATACCTGAGGCTTTGACATGAAACTAAATGACTGGGGGGATGCCCCTGATTTGATTTTGATTGAGATAGCCTAGGGAAGAATACCTGAGGCTTTGACATGGAACTAAATGACTGGGGGGATGCCCCTGATTTGATTTTGATTGAGATAGCCTAGGGAAGAATACCTGAGGCTTTGACATGAAACTAAATGATTGGGGAGATGCCCCTGATTTAATTTTGATTGAGATAGCCTAGGGAAGAATACCTGAGGCTTTGGCATGAAACTAAATGACTAGGGGGATGCCCCTGATCTGATTTTGATTGAGATAGCCTAGGGAAGAATACCTGAGGCTTTGACATGAAACTAAATGACTGGGGGATGCCCCTGATTTCATTTAGTAGCCTAGGAATAGATACCTGAGGCTTGGACATGAAGTAAGACTTAAGGGAAATACCTCTACCATAATGACTTATGGTGGAGAATTATATGAGATTTATGCTCAAGAAGAATGTGTCTGAGATTGACTTTTCTGACTTAGTGAGGGTTCCGAGTGAATACAAGGATTGTATTTTCACATCTTAGTAAACCATCCCTACTGGAGTTAGGTGATAGGCTGAAACTGTTGATCTCGACTCTTCATGGGGAATATTTGTCCTTGTTGTAACCTCAACCCTGCATAGAAGAAATAATCAAGTGGAAAACCAAAGGTTAAAGATCTTGTTTCCTCCAGGTGACTACCATAATGCTTATGGGACTTGTTATTACTCATGGCAGAGCGGAATATCCTGATTACCAAGGTCTGTGTAATTGGGAAGTATCAAGCTCGTTTGAGATTAAAAATATGCTTTTCATGATTTTTTTAATATTTTTCACAAAATGCATGCAAATGAAACCTGACAAGACAAGGATTGGAACTGAAATTGAGAATTCCATATATTTACTTGGGAAAATTACAAGTTTACATCATAATTTTTAATCCAAACTTTTAGAGGACATAAAGACTACCCTATCCCTTTAGAGTATGCTCAAGCATAATACTTCTTGACTGCATCTGAATTGACCGGGAAAGATAACTCCTCACCAGCCATGTTCGTCAAAATCAAAGCTCCTCCAAAAAAGGCTCTCTTTACGACGAATGGTCCTTCATAATTTGGCTTCCATTTGCCTCGGTGATCATTTTGATTTGGCAAGATTTTCTTCAGTATCAAATCACCTTCATGAAATTGACGAGGTCGCACTTTCTTTTCGTATGCCTTCTTCATACGTTTTTGGTATAACTGCCCATGACAGAGAGCAGTTAATCTTTTTCCGTCAATTAAATTTAATTGATCATATCGGGACTGAACCCATTCAGCTTCTTCTAATTTGGCATCCATGATTACTTTTAAAGATGAAATTTCCACTTCTATTGGTAAAACAACTTCCATACCATATACCAATGAGAAGGGTGTTGCCTCTGTCGAAGTTCGTACAGAGGTACGATACCCATGTAAAGCAAAAGGAAGCAACTCACTCCAGTTTTTGTAGGTTTCAACCATCTTTTGTATGATTTTCTTTATATTTTTGTTAGCATCTTCCACTGTTCCATTCATCTTAGGTCTGTATAGAGATGAATTGAGGTGTTTGATTTTGAATTCCTCACAAAGTTCATCCATCATTTTATTATTCAGGTTTGTACCATTATCAGTGATGATCTGATTTGGTAAACCATATCTACAAATCAATTCTCTCTTGATGAATTTGACCACAACATTTTTAGTTACGTTGGTGTAGGAAGCTGCTTCAACCCACTTAGTGAAGTAATCAATGGCCACCAAAATAAAGCGATGCCCATTCGATGCTTTTGGTTCAATGGGACCAATAACATCTATGCCCCACATAGCAAAAGGCCAAGGCACTGTTAGAATGTGTAAAGAAGATGGTGGTGCATGAATGTTATCTGTATAGGTTTGACACTTGTGACATTTCTTGGCATAGTTATGACAATCATTTTCCATTGTCATCCAATAATATCCAGATCTGAGAATTTTTCTTGCCATCGAGTGCCCATTTGCATGTGTTCCGAAAGGCCCTTCATGAACATCCTTCATGATTTTGTTAGCTTCCGTCACGTCTACGCAACGAAGGAGAACAGAATCATAATTTCTCTTATAAAGTGTATTCCCAGTCATAAAGAAATTCATGGCTAGGCGCCTGAGGGTTCTTTTATCATTTTCTGAGATACCAGGGGGATATTCTTGATTTTGAATATAATTTTTGATGTCATGAGACCATGGTTTCCCATCGGGCTCTTCTTCTATCTCATGACAATATACAGGTTCGAGACGCCTTTCAATCTCGATGAAGGGCATGTCACACTCCCTACTTATGTAACAGCCCAATTTTTTTAAGCAGTAAATTAAATAGTGAAAAATTAAAATTTCCCAGAGAAATAAGAGTTGAAACCTAGAAAATAGGAAATTTAAATATGAATACAAGGATATTTTTAGTTTGACTTAAAACGAAAATAAACAAGAATGGAATGTAGAATAGAATAATAAAATAAAATAAAAATCTGCTACAGTAAAATACTACAGTAAAATGCTACAGTAAAATGCTACAGTAAAATGCTACAGTACGTCACATGAAAAATGTTGTAGAATGTAGAGAATTCGTGAGAATTCTCCAATTTTCCACCGCCTCATTTCAATTTCGAGATGCTACAGTGATTTGCTACAGTGATTTGCTATATTATTTTGCTACAGTAATTTGCTACAGTAACCTACATTGAAAGCCTATAAATAGAGCCCCAACCTCCCACATTTCCTCAGACCAAAAACCTCACTGATCCTATAACCTTTTATCTCCCTCTTCAAGCTCTCAAAACCTTCATTCTTTAATTTTCGCATAAGAAGAGATTACGCAAACTTGAAGATTTGAAGAAATACAAAGGAGTTTAGCATAAGGAAAGTTAACGATCTTCACTTGAGGTAAGAAAGAGGGGATAGGATATTAAATACATAGAAATTAAGTTAGAATTGCTTGTTTAATTGTTTGGAAACTCATTTAGTTAGATTTTAATTTAATTTGAATTAAATTGTGAAATTGATGCCAAATGGTTTAGAATATGATATATGATATGTTTCTAATGTTGTATGATGATTTGGAACCAATTGATATATTTAATTTGCATTTGAAATCATTAAACAGCAAAAACAGAGGGAAACAGAATGCTGTTTTTCATATATGAATTATATTTGTAAATATGATGAACTGTTGTATCTTCTTGAATTCTACCATAAGTTCTTATTGTTAAATTATGAATAAATTTATTGATATAAACTTACTGCATTCATGCATCATATGCATTGGCCGTTCAAAGAATCCGCAGAGGGGTTCTTTGAGGGGGTTCCCGGTGGGGGAACACGCTCTGTTGAGCACAGACCTCTGTGGTGGTTTTATACCACGGCCGTCTTAAGGGCTAAGCAGTGTGTCCTTAAGGGGGGTCCCGCAACACTTGTTATTGATATTATGATATTGTTATCCGATGTGGTGTTGCATTATGGGGCGCGGTATCGGTTGGATATCCGTAAAAATGTTATTATTGGAAATCACTGCAGATGTTCCCACCAGAATGGATCCATCATGCATTTTCATTCATATAAAAGAACGTAATATAATACAAAATACTTGTTTGGCATCTGCATCGCATAGCATCCTACTTGTGGTTGTGGTTGTTCTAATTTGATTTCTATTTATTTAGTATTTTATCTCACTCTTTCTATTACTTGTGGCAACCCTTTAGTGGTTAACCAGGAGGACATGTGACAAAGTGGATGTTGCTGAATATGGATGAATTATGAAGGTTTTTGATGATGATGCTTGCTTGCATGACTACTATTGTTGTATTATGTATATGCTATGTTTTGGTACTTTACGTCTTTATATTTTATAAGATCTAGGTGCCTGTTGTAAAATATAATATGTATGGAACTCTGATGTTATATAATAAGAAGTTAATTATGTAAAGGTTACGTACTCTGATATTGTATCAGTAACCTCTGGAATCAGGTTGTGAATCTCTTGATAATTACCAGGTGAAAAATAAGTTATCTAAGAGATTTTATATGGTAAGGGTAATTATCTTGAGATTTGCAAGTTGGCTCCAGGGTGTTATAACTGAAGTGGTATCAGAGCAATGATTTATAAAATATAAAGAAAACCTTAGGAAGTGACTAGAGATTAATATAGAATGATTTGAAGTATGTGAACCTTGATTGCTATTTGTTTGAAATTTGTGTGTGCTTGTGTGTTATGTGTGCTCTTTATATGTTTTTGTTTAGTATAATTACTAGTTAGATAATGTAAAATTGTTAGAACTTTGAGTATATTAGATACTCAGTAACTGAATGTAATGGTACTATACCAAAAGTAGCTTGGCAACAAGGAAATGAAATAAGCATAACTTGGGAACGAGAAGATGAGATGAGGAGTCAATATCCTGAATTATTTTAACAAGGTACGTTTAAATTTCGAGGACGAAATTTTTATAACGGGGGGAGAGTGTAACAGCCCAATTTTTTTAAGTAGTAAATTAAATAGTGAAAAATTAAAATTTCCCAGAGAAATAAGAGTTGAAACCTAGAAAATAGGAAATTTAAATATGAATACAAGGATATTTTTAGTTTGACTTAAAACGAAAATAAACAAGAATGGAATGTAGAATAGAATAATAAAATAAAATAAAAATCTGCTACAGTAAAATACTACAGTAAAATGCTACAGTAAAATGCTACAGTACGTCACATGAAAAATGTTGTAGAATGTAGAGAATTCGTGAGAATTCTCCAATTTTCCACCGCCTCATTTCAATTTCGAGATGCTACAGTGATTTGCTACAGTGATTTGCTATATTATTTTGCTACAGTAATTTGCTACAGTAACCTACATTGAAAGCCTATAAATAGAGCCCCAACCTCCCACATTTCCTCAGACCAAAAACCTCACTGATCCTATAACCTTTTATCTCCCTCTTCAAGCTCTCAAAACCTTCATTCTTTAATTTTCGCATAAGAAGAGATTACGCAAACTTGAAGATTTGAAGAAATACAAAGGAGTTTAGCATAAGGAAAGTTAACGATCTTCACTTGAGGTAAGAAAGAGGGGATAGGATATTAAATACATAGAAATTAAGTTAGAATTGCTTGTTTAATTGTTTGGAAACTCATTTAGTTAGATTTTAATTTAATTTGAATTAAATTGTGAAATTGATGCCAAATGGTTTAGAATATGATATATGATATGTTTCTAATGTTGTATGATGATTTGGAACCAATTGATATATTTAATTTGCATTTGAAATCATTAAACAGCAAAAACAGAGGGAAACAGAATGCTGTTTTTCATATATGAATTATATTTGTAAATATGATGAACTGTTGTATCTTCTTGAATTCTACCATAAGTTCTTATTGTTAAATTATGAATAAATTTATTGATATAAACTTACTGCATTCATGCATCATATGCATTGGCCGTTCAAAGAATCCGCAGAGGGGTTCTTTGAGGGGGTTCCCGGTGGGGGAACGCGCTCTGTTGAGCACAGACCTCTGTGGTGGTTTTATACCACGGCCGTCTTAAGGGCTAAGCAGTGTGTCCTTAAGGGGGGTCCCGCAACACTTGTTATTGATATTATGATATTGTTATCCGATGTGGTGTTGCATTATGGGGCGCGGTATCGGTTGGATATCCGTAAAAATGTTATTATTGGAAATCACTGCAGATGTTCCCACCAGAATGGATCCATCATGCATTTTCATTCATATAAAAGAACGTAATATAATACCAAATACTTGTTTGGCATCTGCATCGCATAGCATCCTACTTGTGGTTGTGGTTGTTCTAATTTGATTTCTATTTATTTAGTATTTTATCTCACTCTTTCTATTACTTGTGGCAACCCTTTAGTGGTTAACCAGGAGGACATGTGACAAAGTGGATGTTGCTGAATATGGATGAATTATGAAGGTTTTTGATGATGATGCTTGCTTGCATGCCTACTATTGTTGTATTATGTATATGCTATGTTTTGGTACTTTACGTCTTTATATTTTATAAGATCTAGGTGCCTGTTGTAAAATATAATATGTATGGAACTCTGATGTTATATAATAAGAAGTTAATTATGTAAAGGTTACGTACTCTGATATTGTATCAGTAACCTCTGGAATCAGGTTGTGAATCTCTTGATAATTACCAGGTGAAAAATAAGTTATCTAAGAGATTTTATATGGTAAGGGTAATTATCTTGAGATTTGCAAGTTGGCTCCAGGGTGTTACAACTTACGTTGAATATGGAGGCCAACGTGGCCAAAGCATTGGCTAATTGGTTATCATCCTGAGAAATATGATGGAAAGAGACTTCATCAAACCCTTTGATTAGTTTCATGATGTGAGCTTGATAAGGAATCAATTTGCCATCTCTAGTACCCCATTCTTCTTTCAGTTGATGAATCACCAAGGCAGAATCTCCGTATATTTGTAGAGATTTCACCTTTGCTTCAAGTGCCGCCTGAATCCCCAAAGCACAAGCTTCATATTCTGCAACATTATTGGTACAATCGAAACAAAGTCTAGCAGTGAATGGGAAAAGCTTGTTATCTGGTGAGATTAGGATGGCTCCAATCCCATGCCCCAGTGTATTCGACGCCCCATCGAACATCAAAATCCAAGTTCTATTAGGACAATCTTTCTCTTCTGACAACATCATAATATTTTCGTCAGGAAATTCGAATGACATTGGTTGGTATTCTTTTAGGGGATGTGGGCCAAGTGATCAGCTAACGCACTCCTTCTTACAGCTTTTTGGGTGATATGAATGATATCATACTCAGTCAAAAGAACCTGTCAACGAGCTATTCTTCCCGTCAGAGCCGGTTTTTGAAAGATGTACTTAATTGGGTCCATCTTATATATTAACCAAGTAGTATAAGATAACATTTATTGCCTTAGGCGACGAGCAGCCCATGCTAATGCACAACAAGTTCGTTCCACAATGGAATATCGTGCTTCACACTCAGTGAACTTCTTGGTTAAATAGTAAATAGCATGCTCTTTTCTCCCAGACTCATCATGTTGCCCCAGTACAAAGCCCATAGACTCATCTATCACTGTCAAATACAACAGGAGTGGTCTTCCCAGGGTTTGGGGAACCAAGATCGGTGGGGATTACAAGTATTGCTTTATTTGGTCAAAGGCCTCCTGACAATCATCATTCCATTGTGATGGTTGATTTTTACGAAGCAACTTAAAGATTGGATTACATACAGTTGTTAGTTGAGAAATGAAACAAGCTATGTAATTCAACCTTCCAAGGAATCCTCGTACTTCTTTTTCAGTGCTAGGAGCAGGCATTTCCATGATTGCCTTTACTTTATCAGGATCCACTTCGATACCTTTCTCACTGACAATGAAACCAAGCAACCTTCTAGAACTAGCCCCAAAAGTGCATTTAGTCGGATTTAATCTGAGTTTGAATTTTCTCAGGCGTTCAAAGAGCTTTCGTAAGTCAATCAAGTGACCTTCAACGGATTTGGATTTGGCAATAATATCATCTACATAAAACTCTATCTCTTTATGCATCATGTCATGAAATAGAGTTACCATCGCTCTTTGGTAAGTGGCACCGGCATTTTTCAATCCAAAAGACATCACCTTGTAGCAGAAGGTTCCCCACAAAGTAATGAAAGTGGTTTTTTCCATGTCTTCGGGTGCCATCTTGATTTGGTTGTACCCAGAAAATCCATCCATGAATGAAAAAATGGAATGTTGGGCCGTGTTATCAATAAGAACATCAATATGTGGCAATAGAAAGTCATCTTTTGGGCTAGCTCTATTCAAATCCCAGTAATCAACACACATTCGTACCTTCCCATCTTTCTTCGGGACTGGAACAATGTTGGTCACCCATTCAGGGTATTTGGAGACAGCCAAGAACCCAACATCCAACTGTTTGGTTATCTCTTCTTTAATCTTTAAGAGCATTTCTGGCTTCATCCTTCTCAACTTCTACTTTATGGGGACGCAACCGGGTTTCAATGGCAACTTGTGTTCAACGATGTAGTTATCTAATCCCGGCATATCCTGATACGACCAAGCAAACACATCGCTGAATTCGGCCAATAATTCCATTAATTCCCTCCTATGTTCTCTACTCAAAGAGGTGTCGATCTTGATTTCTTGTTTATTTTCTACACTCCCTAAATTTATGACTTCAACAATTTCTAGATAGGGAGAAATTTCTTTATCTTCCTGATCTAGCAGCCTTAGTAATTCAGGGAAAGGTTCATCGGACTCTTCGTCCTCTTCGCTTGTTGGATTAAAATCATGATGGGAGAAAGCAATCTTTTTATTTTGGAATTCAATTTTAGATCTGTAATTTATTTAATATAAAAAGGCAAAATAAGGAAAATGATAATTGAATTTAACTTTTATTTATTTGAAATTACAAAGGAAACATGTTTTACCCTTATTAAAACTCATCCTAAGGCTTTAGGCATAGCCAAAGGATTTAAATAAAAACCTACAAAGTAAATAATTACTTTGAAATGATCTCTGGAAGCTCAACGGCTTCCCAATTACACAGTTCAGTATCTGAAGGACAAGGGTAAATCAAGTCTTCTTCTCTCTTGGACTCATCATCGATGACCGCCACTTGGTCTGGAGATGTCAAGCCTGCACTCCTAAAGCTTTGGTAAAGGTCACAGATAGGGATGTTCACAGTTAGGGGTTCTCGGTTTTCTAACCGTGCAAGTCATTTTTCTCTTTTATCTATGAAAACCTTCGCTCTTTCCATTGGAGATGGATGATATCCTAGCCCAAAGCCGTTCTTATTCTCCTTAACCAATAATGGTCTTACTTCTCCATCAAGCATCTTCCCAAGCCCTTTCCCTGGCTGGAATCCAGATTTCATCATTACTTTAGCCACCATCATAGAAGCTTTAGAAGGACGAGCTAGTTGTAACCCTTCGCTCACATAAATGGTGTGAGCAATTTCCAATGATTGGAAAGAAGTCTCAAGACTTTCTTCGGCCATTTTTATATATGGAGTTGACATGGGCTTGCTGATAAGGAAATCTCCCTCACCAGAAATAATGACTAGCTTGTTGTTTACCACAAATTTGAGATTTTGATGAAGGGTAGATGGAACCATATCGGCAGAATGTATCCAAGGCCTCCCCAATAGCCAGCTATAAGTAGGATTGATGTCCATCACTTGAAACAATACATTGAAGGTGCACGGGCCCACTTGGATAGGGATCTCAATATCTCCAATGACCTATCTCCGAGTACCGTCAAAAGCTCTTACTACCATTAAGCTTGGCTTCATATGTGACCCATCAAAAGGTAGTTGATTTAAAGTGGACATTCGCATGATATTCAGATAGGAGCCATTATCAACTAGGACCTTGGCTATGATATG
Organism: Clitoria ternatea; assembly: GCA_037962975.1. Classification (NCBI taxonomy): domain Eukaryota; kingdom Viridiplantae; phylum Streptophyta; class Magnoliopsida; order Fabales; family Fabaceae; genus Clitoria; species Clitoria ternatea. The sequence continues at coordinate 295,226,852 of CM075669.1, forward strand.
ATCCCGACACTTGACAGAGATGTGTAATGCCTTATTATGACCTCTCCTTTCAGCAGGTATCTCTTCATCGGTGAAAGTTAAGTAGTCATTTGAGGCAATATGCCCTACTATCCCTTCAAACTTTTCTGGTGAAATATCTTTCGCAACATGTGCTTTATTCAAGACCTTCAATAACCTTCCACGATGTGGTTCTGAGTCTAATAAGAGAGATAACAAGGATATTTTTACAGGAGTATGATTTAACTGGTCGAGGACCTGGTATTCACTTTGCTTAATGAATTTCAAAAATTCAGAAGCATCTTCCTCTGTTAATCCTTGGGGAGGGTCTTGTTCTTTACCACGACTTTCTTTTTCACTTACAGTTGCATCCTCCTTTCTTAAGTTTTCTGGAGCATAAACTCGTCCGCTCCTAGTTATTCCACTTGTCTCAGAAATATTGGTTACTGAGGATGATGATCCCTTTAGGAGTTGAGGGATTACATCCATTTCATACTTCCAAGGTACTGCATTGGTATCTTTATATGAAAATGAAGATGGGGTCCTAATTGTCAAGGACAGATGGTTTACGAATGGTTCAGTCAAAGGTTTCTTGGTATAATAGACCACCAAAGGAACGGAGGTGACTGGGCTTACTGAGTCTGTACCATGCTGCCCATGGATCATGTTGACATGATTGCAAGGGCGACGATAAACTTGTACCAGATGTGTGTTAAGTAATTTTTAAAGCATTTCAGGCATCTAATTATGAATATCCTCATTAGAACTTTGAGTTTCAGATATTAATCCTTTCCTTAAAAGTTCATTATAGATCCATGGGAGAGGAGTTTTGATATCTGAAACATTCCTAACATGATCACTTCCCAAATTATGTGTTATTGCATTTACCCCAGCATTTCCATGATTAGGCAAAGGATTTCTAATCACATTTGGGGAGCCTTCTTTGAAATCCAACCACTTGGCATTTATCAAATCACGTACCTTAAACTTTAAGGCAATGTAATTTTTTGTAGAATGCCCCGGTGCCCCAGCATGATAATCACACTTCACATTAGGATCATACCATTTAGGATAGGGTGGCCCTACGGGTTTTAAAGGACATCGTACAACGAGAAAACTTTTGAGAAGTTGAGGTAAAAGTTCAGTATATGCCATGAGAATTGGATCGAATTAGACAGAAGGACGGTCATTGTTTGGCTTTTTTTTATGGAAGATTTGGGTTGGGATTTTGCATCCATTGTTGGGGAGGAGGTGGTGGTGTATTCTTGAAATTATGGACGGGTGGGGGTCTATATGATTAAGGATGGGGAAATGGATTTCCAGAAGCAGCAGCTACATAAGGGTAAGGTCCGTACGGTGGATAATGAGGTGGGAAAGGGAAAAGGGAAGGTTGAAACATTTTTTGATTATGTTGACCTTGATTTCCTATCACAGTATTTGCTTCCTCACCCTTTCTTCTTCCTGCCCCTGTCATAGGTCTTCCTATTGACGAGAAACTTTGGATAACTTTTCCTGTTCTCAAACCGCTTTCAATTCTTTCCCCTATTACCACCATATCAGAAAAGCTTGATGATCCACTCCCAAGTATCCTTTCATAGAACGGTGGCTGAAGAGTGTCAATGAACATTGCCACTATCTCTTTCTCTATCAGGGGTGGTTCAACTTGTGCAGCCATTTCCCTCCATCGTTGAGCATATTCTTTGAAGGACTCAGTATTTCTTTTGGTCATGTTTTGAAGTTGCAGTCGGTCTGGTGCCATGTCCATGTTGTATTTATACTGCTTTAGAAAGGCATCGGCTAGATCCTTCCAACAACGAATACGAGTTCGTTCAAGGTGAGTGTACCAGCTCAATGCTGCCCCAGCAAGGCTATCTTGAAAAAAAATGGATCAGTAACTTTTCATCATAAGCATATCCTGCCATCTTTTGGTAGTACATGGTTAATTACGAGGACAAGTTGTTCCTTTGTATTTATCAAATTCCGATAATTTAAATTTAGGAGGAACTACCACATCTAGGATTAGGCATAATTCAAAAACATTTGTTATGCCTAAGCCACTTCCTCCCTCTACTGCACGCAACCTTTCTTCCAATATCTCCATTTGACCTTTTGACAAAGGCACTGCTGGCTAATCAGGATTTGGTAGAGGGACCTGAGCCTTGTGTGACAAGTTTTTGGAAACACCTGCCTGTGGTATTGGGCAACCATAAGGGAAATAATATGGCACTATTTATGGGTTTGGTTGTGTGGCATTATTTGGAATCTGGTGGTTTTATGGTGGAATTATATTAGGTGGAGTGACATTGGGTGGAGCCTGAGTGTTTTGGGGAACAGCTGTTGATTGGTTGAAATTTGGAGGGTTAGATACCGGGGGATTAGGAATTGTTGAGCAGCAGGAGGATTTTCTTGATTAGGATTAGGGTGCATGGTGTAATATCCTTGAGGTAAGCCATATGGAGGCCAAGCATATGCTTGCTGAACATTCCTGTCTTGGGAAACAAAAGGTGGCAATGACATACCATAAGGTTGATGTGAGATGAATGGAGTTTCAGTGACTGGAGCAGGATCATTTAAAGGTATAGGGTTCCCCTCTTGAGCTTGAACTTGAGGAGTGGATGTTTGTTCCCTATTTCCTGCAGAAGATCCCCTTTCTGTACCTTTTTTTTCAAGAAGCTTAAGTATTTCTGCCATCTGTTCCTTGATCTGACCAACTTCATTCCTCAATTCTTCAACTGCGCTTTCCGGCTCTGCCATGAGTCTTGTTTGTAGTCGGGTTTGATAAGGATGCTTTGAGCCCTTTCTCCCCGTGATGTGAGTAAATACAAAGAAATCCCCCTTGGTACAAGAACAAGTATTGTTAAATGACATAAAGAGATGTAAAATAAATACATGATGAATTTTAAATATCGGTAAGCAAAGATAAACCTTTCTTTTAGAATGTCTTTTTCTAAAGTACTAAGTTAGAAGAAAAATGCAAATTCAACATGAGATTTATTCATTGATTAACAAGTTCTGATACATTATTTATTACAACAAATCAAAATCAATTCTCTCTCGCTCTAGCAATCCAGACCTTCATTTTATCCAATCGCCCCTTGCAGTATTGGATGAATGTTGCAATTTCCTCCGGTGTAGAAAGTGGATTCATCATTGCTTCAGCCTTCTTCAACAGGTGAGGAATATCTCTAAGTGTTCAATTAGCAAGACCGGCTAGATTAGAAAAACGGTCTCTCCAAGAATAGACAAGACTTTCCAACTCAACCCTTTCTAGGGTCATTGAACGTATAATCTCTTCATATCTATCCTTGTCTTCCATGGCTTGCCATTTTTCTTCATTTATTTCACGCTCGCAAGCACTGACGACATCTCTGACTTATCATTCCAGTTCATCAATTCGTGCTTGCATAAGGTTCTTTTGAACTTGAGCTTCTTCTTTTGTCTTGGCTAGAATTCCTCGTAACCGCCCCTTGTCAGCCAATATATCATCCTTTTGTTTCTCTTTAGTCTTCAATTGGCTGTTTGCGGTTTGGAGGCATTGATCCAATTGCATCATATGTTCTCTTTCAATTTGCTGCTTCTTACCCATGTCTTCAAAGGCATTTTCTAATTCACACCTTTTTCTCTTAAGGGAAGCATTGTCTTGTTGAATTTTGATTAAATCATCCTCCAAAGCTTGATTTTTCTTTGTCATTTCAGCCAACTCACTCCTTAAATTTTCAATCTCTTTGCTTTCATCGAGAACTAGATTTCTCACATGAGCACCATGATCTTTAAAGGGTAATTTGACAATGGCTACCCTATTTAAAATCCACCGGTGGTAACTTTCTTTTGCGGCATGATTTCGGACACCCAATTCTTTTCCTTTACTATGAACCTTGCCCCAAGCATCAATGACAGTTTGGATAATCCCTCAAGATAATAATGAAGGAAAGGTATTACTGTTTCTTCTTCTGGAGGCTGTATCATAGGATAAGCAAGTTGTCTTTTCGTAATGCTAGGATTGTAATTGATGCATCCTTGAGTTCCCATGAGAGGCACATTCAGAAATTTTCCATAGCAGTAAATAATGGAATCCATGTTTATCCACTGAGGGTACCACCGAATCATGCTAGCAGATAATCCTGCTAGATGTCCTGCCCACTCCCTATTAGTCTTCTTGGTTAACCTAAGGAGCTTCAAATCAGAGATAGGACATTCAACTTTGCCAACTTGATTGAAGACATGAGAAGTAAGCCATAGATACAAGGCAGGTAGACAACAGACGATCTTTTTCCCATTTCGGTTGTGACAGGAATCCATTGTACAATAGATATCAGCTAAGACAACAGTCATGGAACTTTCACCTCTAAGCTTTCTAGCTAGGAAAACATCAATTGCCTTGAAATCAATATAATTATCAAGGCTTGGGACGAGGATCACACCATAGATGGCCAACGCCAAAATGTTAACAAACACATCCCATTCTCCTTTCCCTACCTGACTGAGGAGTTGCTGCTCAAGGAAGCTTAGTGCAAATCCTGAAATTTGGTTCCTGTTTAATTGAGCCTTCTTAAGCATTTCAGGGTCCATCTTGAAAATGCGAGCTACACTGAAGATTGAAGCATGATGTTCAGTTCGACGATAAGGTTTCAAATCTTCTAATGGCAAACCAAATATCTGTTCAAACTCCTCCAAAGTAGGAGCTAACTGGAAATCTTTGAATGTAAAACAGCGGAGAGGAGGATCATAAAACTGAGCTAGAGCAGTAAGGGCCCCTTCTTGCACTTTGACCTCTAAGAATTTTAAGATCTTTCCATACTTCCTTGTAAAGGTCATTTTCTGGGTAATATTCATCCTTTTGCTTAAGGACAACAGATTGCTAGTATTTGATCTGATGACTTTGAGGTGTAACAAATTTTTTAAACTAGTTACCTTCACTTCTTGATCACTTGATCTCATGTTAAATTCTATTTTTTAGTGATACTTACCGATGTTTAAATTTCACCTTTAACAAAAGAAATAAATGAATGAGATTAACAAAGAAAACAGTTTGATAAATATCCTCACATAAGAGTGTGATAATATTTATCATGACTTAAGTATAGAAAATATATATTTTTGATTTTTTTTAAAAACTTTGTGCAAATGAATAAAAGATAAAAGGAATGTTTGCCCAATTGTGTCTTAGACAAGGTAACCACCTAATTGGCTCTAAGGCTATTTAATCGTGTTTCTTCAAAAGGTATTGTCCTAATTGGTTCTAAGAATGTTACCGGAGCTCTGATCTTTAGCTATGAGTCTTATGCAAAAAGTAGGGAATCCTACTTAGTGCGGACATCATAACTAAGATAACACCCCGGCTGAGATTTTTACGTGAATCATGGTAGGACGTCTCATCCTAAATGACACCGCTAATAATCTCCCCTAGCCTATGTCTTTTACGGGGCCCGAGAATAGGGTCCCTTTTAATAGTGTGTGCATTATGATGAATGTGAAGTGTGTGGGGCATTCATACCTGGACTTTTACCCATTCTTCACAATGAACAAACATAAGGCAAAATAAATATCACATGTCTTCTACCCTATGGTTCTAAATTAAGGCAATAAAGAAGTAAAAAAATAAATATAAAATCTAAAATTAATAGAAGATTAGATAAACAACAAGAATAACATAACAAATAAATATAAAGGATGAAATAATTAACAATCAACAAAACACACAAGATCAATTTAACAGGCTTGACTCTCAAAATGTCCCCAGTGGAGTCGCCATCTGTCGTGACTGAGGTCCCGGCGCACGATGCAGACTAGTTAAAGACAAATAAAAGAAAATTGAAACGGTATTGAAATGAGGCTCTTGAGAAGCCTAAAGAAAATAAAGGGTTCAAGGAGTCGCCACCAATATTTATTAAGGAAAATATTAGGAAAACTTTTAAACAGCACTGGTTTTTTGTTTAAAAAAATGAGATTCTGTTTAGTCCGGAGTCGAATTACAGGAGGGGAAGGTATTAGCACCCTACACTGTCCGTAAAAAAATGGTTACCCAAATTGATCATGCATAATTTTAAAAATGATTATCAAATATTTCATCCTTCATAAAACAATCATAAATAATGTACACAATAAAAAAATATATAAATATGAATAAAACAAAGATAGTAATAAAATACATCTCCTAAGTTTGTTATTTTTAGTTTTAAGAAAATAAATAAATAAATGATTAAAAGACCATAAAAATAAAAAGATAAAGAAAACAATAAGACGTCTTGTCTTACTTATTTTCTAGTAAAAAAAATTGATTTTATTGAGAAATATAAAGTTCAAAACAATAAATAAATAAATAAATAAAGATAAGAGGAAAAAAATAGAATTAAACACATCAACATGAAAATAAAGAAATATAATACACTTAATTAATTAAAATTGACAAGGAATATTATTTAAGAGGAAAAAAATAGAATTAAACACATCAACATGAAGATAAAGAAATATAATACACTTAATTAATTAAAATTGACAAGGAATATTATTTAATTATCTTTTAAAAAAATAAGATTAATAAGATGTCTCATCTAAATTAATTTCATCTTAAATTTAAGAAAAAAATAAATGAATAAATAACACACTATTTATTAGTCTTGATTTTTTTAGTTTTTTTTATTTTTTATGAAAGTGATTTTTTCTTAATTATCAAAAGGTTACTAAGAGAAAATAATAGGAAATCATGACCATAATAAAAATGAATAATTATCTATATATATACATATTTATAAACTATTAAAATGGTCAAACGTAAATAAATAAATAGAAAGTGTAGAAAAATAAATAAATAAAAAAGACAAAAAGATAAATAACTAAAAGTAAAAGTACAGAGAATAAATAATAATAATAAAATAAAGGTACAGAAAAATAAATAAAAGTTCAAAAAAATATATATAATAAAAATAAATAGACATAACAATAAATACATAAAAATAAAAAAGCAAAAAAATAAATGCATAAAATAAAGGGGTAGAAAAACAAATAAGAAAAAAATGAAGGAGCAGAAAAATAAATAACAAAAATAAATAACAAAAATAAAGAGGTAAGAAAGTAAATAACAAAAATAAAAGGACAGAAAAATAAATAACAAAAATAAAGGGGTAGAAAAGTAAATAATAAAAATAAAGGGGCAGGAAAGTAAATGCATAAAAATAAAGGGCAGAAATATAAATAACAAAAATAAAGGGAAGAAAAATAAATACGTAAAAATAAAGGGACAGAAATGTAAATAATAAAAATAAAGGGGCAGAAAAGTAAATACATAAAAATAAAGGGACAGATAAGTAAATGACGAAAATAAAGGGGCAGGAAAGTAAATAAATAAAATAAAAGGGCATAAAAATAAAAAAAATGTAAAAAATAAAAAAAATAAACTAATAATTGCAGAAATATAAAGTGCGGATAAATAAAGTGTAGAAAAATAAATTAACAATAATAAAAGTGCAGAAAAGTAAATAAAGAGAAATAAAAGTGTAAAAAAAATAAATAAAAAAATAAAGGTACAAATAAATAAATAAAGTTGCAGATGCATAAAAATAAATAAACAGATAAATAACTATAGAAAAATAAAGTGCAGAAAAATAAAGTGCTTGAATATAAATAAAGAAAAATAAAAGTGCAGAAAAATAAATAACAATTAAATAAAGATGAATAAATAAATGTAAATAAGCAACCTTGTATTAATAAAAAATACCTTGGTACAAGATCAATTACAGAGAAACTAGAACGGAAGTCGGGAAATCAATTTTGTGTAGATTTCCTTTGCTTTTGGCTTTGTTTGGACTCGATTTGAAGGTATTTGGACACCGGTTACAACACTTGGACAGTATTTTGGCTCACAAAAACTCACATACTAAGACAAATAAGAGCGGTGCACTCATTTTCCTAACTAGGATTACACAACATAATTTTTAAAAACCAAAACTTCTAAAAATTCTCACAAAAATTTAACACTCTTTCCTCTCTCTTCTTTTTTTTTTTCGAATGCCTCAATATCACCTTCTATTTATAGAAGAAATTTGGCATTGGATCCTCCATAAATGACATCACTTTTCTACTTTTTCAATTTGTCTAAATTTAATGTCAATTTCCCTAATTTTTTCCAATTATCCAACCAAACCGGGCCCACCACTAATAAACCACCGTAGCCCCTTATTATTATTTTTTTTCTTTATTTTTTTAATTTCATTTTTTTTCAGATTTTTTTTGGAACTTTTTTTTTGGGCCCATATTTTTTTGGCCTTTTTTTTGAGATTTTTTTTTGTTTTTTTTGTTTTTTTTATTTCGGCCTATTTTTTTCTTTCTTTTTTCTTTTTTTTGGGCCTCTTTTTTATTTGATTTTATTTATTTATTATTATTTTCATTTTTTTATTTATTATTATTATTTTTTGGTTTTTTTGTTTTTTTGGCCCATTTATTTTTTTTCTTTTTTCTTTTTTTTGGCCTTTTATTTAAAAATACAAATGGAAGCTTAAATTATTTATTACATATATGGAAATAAATAAAATATCTAATAAATATAAATTACTACCCACACTATAAGGAGTAAAAAGATAGTCACAAAACATTGTCTTCCCTCCCTTATTCTTTCCTCTTGGCTTTGGCATCCATCAGCCATTGCTTGAGAGAAATGAAGAGAATTGATGAAATGAGAGGTGTGGTAGGAAATGAAGAGGGATTGGATATTTATAGAAATGGGGAAGGGTTACTATTCCAACGGTCACTATGTAATTTTTAATATTATTTTTTTAAATATGATCCGGGTGGCAATCTGGACTGGACGAGGTTCTAAGCACTGTACCGAGTCACCAATAAGAACTGGTAAGTCATAACCGGGGTCTAAAATCATTGGTCAACTATGGACATTTCTCTTCACCTCGGTTAAATATTAAGCATTAGGGAATCTTCTGCAGGTTTACCTCTGGTGTGTCTTGAAGTTCAAGTACGGATTAAAACATCAGTTTTAACTTGAACCTCGGATTCCCACCGAACTAAGGTGTAAAATACCGTACTCCAGTAAGGCTGTACGAGCTTAGAATTAGTGAGGTAACACCAGTCATGAGACCGTGCTAGGACCCCGATTAATGCAGTCAATATTGACTCCGGATTCTAGGACAAATAAACTCTTTTTTCTTTTTTCTTTTTTTATATTTTAATATATATTGCTGGACAAAAATAGGTGTTCACATATGTGTTATAAGTATATATAGATATGAGATTGGGTGAGTGAGAAACAAATAATGAAGAATGTAATAATTCGTAATTAATAATGCATAAATGATAATAGTACGATAATAAGACTATATGAGTAAATGTGAAGTTATAAATTTTGATGAATAGTTTTGGTAAGGAATTACGTAGGTGGAGTTTAAGATAGCATGGTTCAATTGGGACTTACGATAATGTTAAACTTAAAATGAAGATGAGTTTTAAGTTAATAAGTAAAGATAAGGTAAAAAGGAATGTTGTCAATAATGATAGAATGATATACATGTATGTATATATGTATATATATAAGTAGATGTATGTATACTAACATGTATATAGATATCATGAGTATGTGTTGCTTGATGTTGATATGTATCTGTGTAGTGAAATGCTTGATTGTTGATAACATGTTAATGAATGAATGTATAAAGTCTGTGCATGTGTGGTACTTTGCGAGTTATGAGTTGAAATGAATATGATAATTGTGTTATTAGAGGGTATGACAATGTGATTGTGAATAATTGTTAATGAGTAATTGCATGACAATGATTTTGGTGTGGTGAGCCAATGACGAACTAATAAGGTAATGTGTCGAACCCGTGAATACCATTGTATGCGTGAGTTGATGATGTGATTATGATTTGTGACATGTCAGTAGTATTATATCATGTAAGTGTAAACTGAATGGCATATGATAATAGAGAGTTGTGACTATTATTCCGTATTGTGGCGGTATGTTGGTGGGCTTGGCAAGTCGGCCGCCCTGTATTATGATCACGTGTCAGTTTCTGACATTTGTGTATGGGATTGATGATGTTTTAGCCGTATTGACATAAGTAGATATTTAACTGTATGTTAATGATGAAGCACCCCGGGACACTGTTGAGGGCGGGAAGTGGTCACTGGTGCGTTGGTACGGTCAAGGAGCGGCTCCTGACAGGCTTACAGTAGAGGGATTGTATGGCTATGCTTATATTTATATATGATTGATTATGTAATTATGTTGTGGAGGATGACCGACAATATATGTTACCCTCATTTCCGACTCTAGTGGTTTTTGTGCCCAGTTGAGCTACCGAGTGGTCAAGTAGGACCCAATGGTTGAGGAGGAGTCAAATAGGACTCAGTGAACTAAATCGGGTTCACGGGGTGTCAAGTCGGATCCCCAGCTGAAGGTCAATCCTTTTAGTATCGGGATACTAGGGCGTCGTATTACCTATTTGAGAGTCAATTGTGTTTTACACTCCTTGACCTATATATGTGTATTTATGATGATGCTTGTATGATGTAATGTATGATGTTGATTTGAGTTGGTGATGGTGAATTCGTGATCTTGAATATTGATGAATATGTTGAGTTCGTGTGTAATGGAATTGGATAATGATTTGCAAGATAAATGATTGAGCAGGTAGGGTCAATTAACAATCATCGTAAGTTAATAATGGTGTTAACTTTAGTAACAAATCTAACCAAGAAGGTATGATAAATGGGAATGGTAAAGAAATGGAGAATGCGAAAGATGAATGATAATAATTTGACATATATATATATATATATATATATATATATATATATATATATAACTTAGAGGGTAGCTAGATTGCTCTTTTCCATTCTTGTTGGTTATTTCTGTATTAATGCTTAATTCCAGTCACTCACCCCTTGTATTATGGTGTTAGTGACTGTGGCAGGTTATGGATGCACACAACGGAGGCAAGAGCTAAATGAGGCCAGGGCATTGTGGAAACTAGAGGAAGATATATATATATATATATATATATATATATATATATATAATTGTGTATTTGTTTATTGATTTATAAAGATGTTGAATTATATTACCTTATTGATGTGGATGTGTAATAAGGTAGTATTGTATTAGTATTATGATGTGTGTCATGTGGCACTGAGCCATTGCATGATTGCATGATATGGGCAGGTTTTGTGATATATGTGTGCTAGAATGATATGTGGAGTGTGATGGAGAATTGAATGGGTGATATGATGATAATTCGGTATATGTCATGCATAATTGTGAATTAAGACATTAGTAGCATGAAGCCAATATTTTCATTTTGATGATCGCTATGGACAGGCCCTGTAATATGATTATGTATTGTTGTGTGATGTGATTAGGAAGTAGATGACCAATTGATGAATTTAATGGGTGTTGCATATAGTGGAAATAGGCGTTTCATGTGAAAAAATAGGAACTGAATAGGTGAGTTTGAGATCCGGCAGGTTTCAGGACCTTTGGAAGGTATCAATAGGTCCTCTAGGACATTTAAAAACTGTGTGTATTGGCCTTGGGCCAATTGGAACCCATTTAGGGTGTTTGGCGCAAGGGTTTTACACTAAAAGAGGTTAAACTGCATTTTATGCATAACTTGCGCATATGTTGGAATTTCGGCAAACGGACAGCGCCAACAATTCTGGAATGGGAAAGACTTGTGGCCTGTGATGTTTTATGGCAATTGGATCTAAAACGGGCCATTTGGGTAGGTTAGAAGTTGGCCAATTGGCTTAAAATGTGTAACAGCATCAGGTGTTGTTTTTGGTATGCTGACGTTGGGCGTCAGCCTAGCGCGTAGCGCCAGAGCTGTGTGGAGAGTCTCACGCGTAGTGCCAGACCCCTGTTTCAGATTTTGGGTTTTTCTCATTTCTAATGCCTTTTTAGACTTCTAAATTATTATATGCTTTATGGTTTGCGTCATTTTACTGAAAATGACTATTTGGTGAATATGGAATAATCTAATTAATTAATTGTCAAAAATTTATTGTAAAATTTAATTAAACGTATAAAAATAAATGCAAAATGATGTAGGACGTCACACACTTGATCAGAATGGATTAACCTAAGGTCAACTGCTATAGAGTGTACGTGCTTTCTTTAAGTGCATAAGCAAAAAATGGATCTTTTGTTAAAGACTTTCGAAGTTGCCCAGATAAGGAAACTTCTCTGAAGCATGTGTCTGCAATCACTAACAGCGCAGTCCTCAAGAGACTAACATCCTTCGAAGCTAATTTAATATTTTTCAAAAGGACTATAAATACAAGAAGCTTTTGGAAACGAGATAGTCATGCTGCTTAACTTGATATTTGAACACTCTCTTGTTTTCCCTCTAGAAACTGAAGTCTGAAAAACCTTTCATAAAAGTTTCTAAGTTCTTGTATTCACTACACAAATCCTCTTTGTAGTTCTGCTTAGTGCATACCATGATTTATAGTGGTCTGTAGCTCAGTGTACCTTGTAATTATTTCATTTCTTTGTACGCTGAGTTATCTGATTGTAACCTCAAACACTTTCCTACCATCACATTGTATTTTCTGGTGTGTTGTCAGAATTTGTTAGTGTTAGGAAACATTGTGGCCTGAAAAGGCTTTTGAAAGAATACTTGGGTTTTCAGCTAGGAGTGGCTAGTGTCAAGAATACTTGGGTATAAGCCAGAAGTGACTGGAGTCAAGAATACTGATTGCGCTAGGCTGTTGCAAATTGTAAATTGTTTACCATAGTGAAAATCCTTTAGACTGAAGGGACTAGACTAGCTTCTGTGTTGGAAGTGAACCGAGATAAATTTCTGCTTTGCATTTTGCTTATTCCTTATCTGGTCTTTTGAAAACTGGTTTCTGCTTGAGCGGTATGTACGCGATTATTTTTGAAAAAAATTTGAAGACTTATTCAACCTCTCTTTCTAAGTCTAACTCTGTACCATCAAGAAGGAAAAAAGAAATTGAATTTAAATACTTTTAAGTTTTTTTGTATACTTTATATTTAAAAGGAAGCAAAAAAACTAAATAAATAAAACTTAGAATTAAGTATTTGCTTTGGCTTCATTGCCTAACTTAACACAAAAAGCAATAAAAAATAAAAAAAATGGGCCTCAACCTAAACATGGGTTATTGATTGAGAGGTTGTTATGAAGGGCGAGGCAGGGTGGAGGTGGGGGGATGGGTTTTTATGGTTTTTGATGGTGATGGGAGGATGATGGTGGTGACTAGATGGGGCTGTGGTTTTGGGGTTATGGTAGTGGGTTGAGATATGGGTGAGATTTTTTAGTGGGTGATGGTGGTTTGGTGGAGGATAGTGGTTATGGTGTGAGATTTTGGTGGTGAACATGGATATGGGTGGCGGCTGTTTGGTGGTTCAGGCAGTTGGTGATGATGGATTTTGGTTTTGAGGGAAGAGGGTTTGGATGGTGGTTGTGAATGATGGTGTAGTGGTTAGGTTTAAGGTGGTGATGAGGGTGGTAGTACTAAGTGTTGAAGGAGGGAGAAGAGGAAAAAAAAGAAAAGAAAAGAGAAATAAAATAAGAAATGGAATTTTTACCTCTCTTATCTTAATGGTGGTCAGCCCTTTTTTTCTCAATCAATATGGTATTTATAGAGGAATCTCAAACTCTATTAAGAACCCTAACAAAATTTGACTTGATCTATCTTTGATTCATTATCCCATTAAAATAGTAGCGTTGACTCATTCTTCCATGAAAATAGTAAAGGATAAAAGTAAAATAAAAAATAAGCATAAAAAACAAGGAAAAAAACAGATGAGAGAAAGAAAAAACAAAAGGTAAAAGTAAAAAAGAAATAAATATATATAATAAATAATAAATTAATAAAATAAAGATAAAGATAAAACTTTGATTAAAAATTGGTGACAAGGACAAAATTGAGTATTTATAGTTTGCCCCATTTTACTCATTTTTACTAGATAAGGTAAATAACAATAAGTTTCATGTTATCGTAGTAAAATGAATAAAGAATAAATGAACAATTTTTGTCCGGGGCATAAAAAATAAAAACAAAGATGAACACAGGAAGGTGTCCACTAGTAAAATCAATGTAGAACATCATTGCAGACACTTATCATAATTACAAACATTTAACATCAATGCAGACATTTAACATCAATGTAGGAAACTTATCATCAGTGTAGAAATTTAGCATCAATATGAAACCTTAACATTGTAACACCCTCTTATATACACGAGATATATATGTATTCTTCTTACTTTTAAAAAAAAAGTTTTAGAAAGATATACATATTTATCACTCTTTATCTCGAGTATACAAGGACATATATACATCTAATTTCCTTTGAATATTGAAAGTAAAAAAAAAACATTGTCTTTCAATATTTGTCCATAATGACAAAATAATTTATAGAAATCATAAGTGATAAATCATTACAATATTATATCCGAATGAAAGAATTTATCAAAGTTTAAACTTTACCTTGTTACAATTATCTAACTTGAAATTGTAATAAGGCAAAGTAAAACTAAACTATACTTCTACTACAAATGTGACCAATTATTTCTTAGTCCTTGAACCATCGAGTTTTTGAATCCTACTCTTGTCATATCTCTTCATCTAATCAATTGAGGATGAGACCACTTTACCCTCTTGTAATTACATATCCTTCCATCTTGGACTGCTATCTATATATCATATAACATATATTTTGGACACAAAAAGTCAAACAAGAAGAAGTGAGAAATAAAATATAATATCTTACAGATAAGACATAAGCATAAGGGTTTTCACAAACTAATATAATAATATCAGTCATAGTCTCATACACTATCAATTATGAATATAGGGTTTCCACATACATAACGCTTATATTTTCATTCACAATCACCCACATAGAATGTCACAATCACATGAATGTTATGAAATGCTTATGCTACTATCTCACTCATTTTATGCATGTGGGCCCTTAAAGTTTTAATTCTGTACTGGGCCAACCTAGGAGTTTACACTATTCTATAATTCTGGATAATAATAACATAAATGCCTTCATGGCATATGAATAACTCAACTGGCATGGAAACACTTAGAGACTAGTCAGATTGAGAAGGTTTTTATTGTGAAAGTACCCGACACTAGGGAACGATTCCAGGTCACCCGAAGCACCCTTTCACACCCTCTCATCCCAAGGCTCACAATTAAGCCTCCTCTAATGTATCCTCGTTTTCTATAATCTGTCCCCAGGCAATATCACATCTTGTTTCTCTTTAATAATTCATGATGCATGAACTACTCGCGTATTGAGTTGGTTAAGACTTTTAGAAACTCAAGTATAAATTATATCTTCGGGGCCTACAAATAACAACATAGCGACCTCGAAAAATTGTACATTTCCAAACTCTTAAATAAGTTTTGCCTCACGCAGAAGAATTTCAGTACAGTTTTCTTCACCACTCACAAATCAATATTATTATGATTTGAGTTTTAAAGTCTTAACATAAATTCCAAACCTTCTTTAGAGCATTTATAGGAAATTTATTTACTTTAGACACAAGTTTAAATTATCGATCCTTTTCCATCTTAAATTATAATACTTGAAAAGTATATAATAAAGTATTTTTGAAATTAAAGACACTTATTTTCAAAAGTTTAAAATAAAATATTATTGAAGTATCTTATTTTCATTTGAGAATCAAATATTGTCATATATATACATATATGAATATATTATTTTTATAAAACAATGTCTTTTTCTTTATTTTTATAACTAAATTTTTTTCTAAAATTTAATTAAATAATTTATCTTTAAAGAAAAAGGTAAGTTATAGAAATTATATAGTTTTATTGAAAATTAAGAAAAATTTCTTAACAATAATTCTGAATAAACATTGAAAAATTATCATAAATAATTTCTTTTAAAGTAATACTGTAAAGAGTAAGGAATAAGTATATTCTTACTGGGTTTTAGCTTCCCGTCGTGTTTGCTATATGCTCAAACTCCATATCACAAGATTATCAATCACTCATCGATCACAATCAAGTATTGTAATATCATCAATCATAATCAAATATCATCAATCACCAATATTATCAATCATAATCAAATCAAATAAATATCATTCATAAATATTATAATTTAAAATTTAATAGTTATTTAATTTAATAAACTTAATTCCAAGCCCTTATAGTCCATTTCCTTGTATAGGTCTATGTAAGTCCATATAGGTCATAATAGTCAAAGTTCTTGCATAGGTAATTCAGAGTAAGTTACACAAGATACTTAATTTAAAATTTATTATTTTAAAATAATAATATTATTAAATTTAAAAGGAGTAGGAGACTCCTCCCATTATTCTTATGTCACTCCCCCTTACCTGGAATTGCTACCAAAAGTGAATTCGCTCTGTGCCTCCGAGTTCTAAAAAAATATTAATACTAATTTATTTCAGTATAGACATAAAATGAAAATTAAGATTACTATCAGAATGATAAATAGTAATTATGCATAGTAACAGTAAATAGTAATAGTAAATAGTAAATCATCAATAGTAACGGTAACTAATAATTTTTTTGAATAATAATAGTAAATAGTAAATCTTGAATAAAATGGTAAATAGTAAATTTTAAATGGTAACGGTAAATGGTAAATCATGAATAGTAAATTTTGAATAGTAGTGATAAATGGTAAATTATGAATAGTAACTTTTGAATAGTAGCAGTAAATGATAAATCGTAAATAGAAATGGTAAATAGTAAATTTTAAATAGTAATAATAAATAGTAAATTTTAAATAGTAATAGTAACTAATAAATTTTGAATAATAATGGTAAATAAATTTTGAATAATAACAGTAAATGGTAAATTATGAATAGTAATAGTAAATAGTAAATAGTAATAGTAAATTGTAAAAATAACACAATAGTAATTTATTTTTACCGTAGTAACTTATTTATAATAGTACTAGTATATTAATGGTTTAAGAGTGTTAAAATGAATAAACTAAATAATCATAAAAAGAATTTAGAAGAAAATATTATTACCTTACACCTCTACCAGAATCTTTTTAACCAAAAGAATTTACTCCCCACTAATTTCTTATGCACTATCTCTTTAGATTCTCTCTCTAATTTTGGTATGGATATGTTGTAAATGAGCCATCTATTTATAGGAAGAGAAATTTACTATTTCAGATTACTTAATTATTTATTTTACTATTCATAATGTGAGTATTTACCCACCACTCACTATTCATGATATGAGTATTTACCCACCAGTCACTATTCATGATGTAAGTATTTACCCATCGGTCACTATTCATGATGTGAGTATTTACCAACTGATGATGTAAGCGATGATGTCGGCAGTGACATTTCGGTTATTTTCTCAAATATTTATTAAAAAATTCAAAAAATTCAAAAAAATCATAAATAATGTATAGATAAAAAAGTTCTAAAGAACCATATTCTAATTCCTTTAAATTTTTATTTTAAAATTCTAATAAGAGTTAAATCTTAAATATGTAAAAACATAAATATAAGAACATAAAATATAAATTATGAATAATAAAGATATCAAAAATTCTTAATATAATTTTCTTAATTAATGAATATTAATTAAGTCATTTTAAAATCTTTGTTAAATATACATATTTTTATTTTATTATTATTTCATTTTATTTTTAAAAAAATAATTTAAATATAAGTATAAAAATATTAATTAGTTAAAAAATCAACTAACTAATAGTAAGTATTTTCTCATTAAAGATATATTAATATCTATTTTCTATTTGAGCAAAAGAAATAGGATGTTACAACTCTACTCCTCTAAAAGAAATTTCGTCCTCGAAATTTGATATTGTAAATAAATCTTACTAAGAATAAACTAAGTGAACTATCTTAGTATGTTTTCTAGTTTTATGAACAATTATTTATCCTTTCCTTGATGTTGCCATTTACTTTCTTTTAATCCTACCAGGTATTTTCTCCTTAACTCAAAAATATCACCCTCTTAATTTTGTTAACCATGCTCATCATAAATTGATGGTTAACTCTAAACACCTTAATAATTATGTTTCTCAATCTATTAAAACCTTACTTAACATAATCTATAACATCTATTAATTAAAATTCCTACTCGTAACCTAGTAAAATGGACTGCTAAGAATTAATTACTGGACAACTAGCCGTTAGCAACTAGCCGTTGGACTAGCCGTTTATGACCGTTGCAAACTCTCCCTTCTTTGCTTGCTTATAAATTCTCATTCTATTCTCACTTCCTATCACAACTTCAAGGTTTTTTAGTTTCTCTCTTCTATCTAATTTCTTCAATCTTTTTCTTAAGTACTATCATACTATTCTATGGCCAACCTTCCTAGAAGCGATGAAGAATGAAGGCGAGATGGACTAGAGTTTGTGGTAACAAGTGCCTCACTTCTTATAATCATTATGGTGATTTCTCTAGTTTAGATAATTTTTGTATTGCCAAGACTCTTAGACCTGCATCTATGATGTACTAGGTGTTTTACTTTATTTTCCTTAATGTAATCGTGTATAATAAATTATCCTAGTGAGAAAGGATAAATATGTCTTAGTCCATGTTGTACTTGTTTATCTAGTTAAATCCTTGTGTTCTTTGCTTCATGACAATCCAGGGTATGTAATCATTTCTTATTGTCTTCTATAATGAATTAAATATTCCTTAACTAAGTGATTGCTCATTCCATCATAATTGGCTACAACCATTACATAGATTTGATAAATTCTCTAATCTTAAATGATCATAAATCACTATGTTGACTTAGAAATACTCACTAATTTTTTTTTGTTAGCTAAGGTTTATGTAACTCACTTCATAGGAACTATGCTAAATTAATAAGTAAGGGTTCATATCTATTTTCCCACGGTTCACTAACATATTTTTTTATTTCAAGTCTATCATTACATAACAATTATTTATATAAGGTACATATTCATTAGACAAAATTAATGACTAAAAGAAAATAATTTATTACATATGTATCAAATTGTTATAAATCACAAAAAAAAATTTATGATAAAATTTTCCAATATTAAACCAATATCAATATTTTCAAAAGATCTATAGTACTTATTTTAGATCCTTTATTAACATATTTACCACAATAAAATAATTAGGAAGTTCAATATATGGTTGATTACATTCAATGTCACAACCATAAAAGTTTCATCAATTCATATATTTATATAACCATCACATATATTATTCAATCGAAGGCATCATAAAGGAAAACTTCATCAAATCAAACATCATTTAACATATCTTATATGTTATACAAAAGAAGAACCAATACAAACAGTCGAAGATATAATTCCTAGTACGATTACTTGTCACACCAAACAAGTTAGTGAATAAACTACCATATTTCTTTCATAAACATACATCCACACTTTTTTTTTTCAAAATATATCTGCAAAGGAAAACTATGTTTCTATCTTAGACAATTTGTTATACTACTTCAGATTACAACATTTATCTACCCATTGGAATTCTAATTCACACAAGTATCTCTATAACTTCAAGGACATTGTAAGGAATATCCTAATAGAATTTATTGAGTTTATCTCCATTTCTCCATATACCACATTAAGCTAGGGTTAAATTTGTTGATCTTAACATCCTTCATTTGACATGTCTTTCACTACTTAGTGTAAATCATTCGGGGTGATCAGTCTCAATAATTTATAGCTAAGTAGTTAAATTCATGACAGCTCCAGTCTAAAATCCATATCAAAATATTCCTAAGACTTTTTCCTAAAGCTTAACTTTGAATTCTTATATGAAAATATATGTTACTAAAGATCTTTTATTGTCTTATCTCCCTTATTGTCCCCACATGTAAACAAATAAAACATACGCACACAATTTGTTTAACTTCTTTCATTAATAAATGCTAAGACTGACAAAACATTCAAACAAAATATCAGACACCTTGTCTCTTTATATACAATATGTCCCATACCATATTGTAAAAAGAGGCAAATGTTGAATATTTCATTATCACATATCAACTAATAAAATTAAACACCATAGATCACATCTGGAATAAAAGGACATAATTATATTACCTTATTATTCCACCATACATTAGCGCCCATACTTAAATAATGTCAAGAAAGACTTCAGAATGACCAGTCTCTGATAATCCTTGCAATAACATTTTTCAAGTAGTAGGCTATAGAGTTCTAACTTATACTTTTAATTAACTTAAAGACTAGTTCCTTCTTTATCTCTAACTTTTCTTCACTTGCTTCTTGTCATCTACTCCAATTATAAAATTTCCTCCTCTATCAAGCATATAATCTTTTGACTAACTTAACCATCAGAGAACACAACAGACTAGTAAGACTATACCCCAAGCCGATTTGGATTAAACTGCTCTGATACCACTTTGTAACACCCCCTTATATACACAAGATATATATGTATTCTTCTTACTTTAAAAAAAAACTTTTAGAAAGATATACATATTTATCACTCTTTATCTCGCGTATACAAGGACGTATATACATCTGATTTTCTTTGAATATTAAAAGTAAAAAAAATTATCTTTCAATATTTGTCTATAGTGACAAAATAATTTATAGAAATCATAAGTGATAAATCATTACAACATTATATCCGAATGAAAGAATTTATCAAAGTTTAACCTTTACCTTGTTACAATTATCTAACTTGATATTGTAATAAGGCAAAGTAAAACTAAACTATACCTCTACTACAAATGTGACCAATCATTTCCTAGTCCTTGAACCATCGAGTTTTTGAATCCTACTCTTGTCATATCTCTTCATCTAATCGATTGAGGATGAGACCACTTTACCATCTTGTAATTACATATCTTTCCATCTTGGACTGCTAGCTATATATCATATAACATATATTTTGGACACAAAAATTCAAACAAGAAGGAGTGAGAAACAAAATATAATATCTTACAGATAAGACATAAGCATAAGGGTTTTCACAAACTAATATAATAATATCAGTCATAGTCTCATACACTATCAATTATGAATATAGGGTTTCCACATACATAACGCTTATATTTTCATTCACAATCACCCACATAGAATGTCACAATCACATGAATGTTATGAAATGCTTATGCTACTATCTCACTCATTTTATGCATGTGGGCCCTTAAAGTTTTAATTCTGCACTGGGCCAACCAGGAGTTTACACTGTTCCATAATTCCGGATAATAATAACATAAATGCCTTCATGGCATATGAACAACTCAACTGGCATGGAAACATTTAGAGACTAGTCAGATTGAGAAGGTTTTTATTGTGCCTCCGAGTTCTAAAAAAATATTAATATTAATTTATTTCAGTATAGGCATAAAATGAAAATTAAGATTACTATCAGAATGATAAATAGTAATTATGCATAGTAATAGTAAATAGTAATGGTAAATAGTAAATCATCAATAGTAACGATAACTAATATTTTTTGAATAGTTACAGTAAATAGTAAATTTTAAATGATAACAGTTGATCCGGTCTAGATACCGGCCCCTATTTTTGTGACGTCAGACTGACCTCATATAAGGAAAACCGGTGTCCTGGTTCAACGTTACCACACCGGATATCCGTTGTCTGGCCGTCCGTCCTCACTCAACGACAGCATCATTCATTTTCTCCATAACGGTTCTATGTTCATTTTTACAGGACATTTATATAACTGTTGGCTTTTCAGTCACAGCAAAAGAAGAGTCCCTGATAACTTATCAACGAAGACACTGTTTGTAGCAAAATACATCACATCAATGGCTTCAGAAAGTAAGTGGGCGTGTCAGCAGATTATGCGGAAAAGGTGATTATCCTCTCCTCTCCCTAGAGGATCGTACTCTGATAATTGACCTACCCTCCTGACACATTTTGAAAGTCGAGCCACTTTGATTGACACAATATACACACAATCAGAGCTAAGGGACCCACCTGTATCCAACGACTCATTCTTTGCCGTGCAACTATAAGTAGTATATTTCAATACAAATGCATGGTATCGTGGTTCTAACTTACATTCTACTATTACTTCGCTTGAGTATTCACTGAGATCATACACTGAGATCATACACTCTTCTGACTTGAGCGTCGGAGAATCTTTGCAGGTGGCACCACTTTTCGCCCCCCTACAACGCGAAACATTGGTGTGAAGGATCTCTAGGACAACAAGACCGGCCTCTCTCACTGAGAGACCGGATTAATACATCGGATATACACTGTTCCGGTGTGCAAACCCTAGAAACACCTGCATTCTTGTGGCTGGTCCCACACCGGATCCTAGACCCCGGTCCAGACCAGTTCATTGGCACGCCCAGTGGGACTCGATAGAGTTATTCCCATTTTCGCAGAAGTTTGGTTGTCACAATGGAAGGTGATGGGAGAGATTTCGTGGAAGGTCACGTGGAGGATGTGACCCATCAACAGGCTGGGAGGAGACTCGTCTTCGAATCCCCTGTAACTCAAACCCGCAGGATGGTGCAAGTGCAGATGCCTGACCCTCGCGATGAGGTTATCAGGCAACTCAGGGAGGAGCTGATGGAGTTGAGGCGGGAGAGAGGAGGAGCTGGGGACAGAGTAGTGTCTCATGCAGAGGATGCTCACCATGCATCAGCGAGGGATAGATCTACAACCCTCCAGTATTCGAAGATCCCCACATATGAAGAGAGGGAGCAGACGCAGGACTCTGGTGATAGAGTCAGTACCAGGAGAAGGGAGCAGGCGGTGGTAACTTCAGGGACATACAAGCTCAGTGTCCCTTTCTCAAGAAGGCTGATGAGTATTGTCATCCCAAAACACTTGCAAACGACTCAGCCATTGTCGATCGGGAAGTATAATGGAGAGACCGACCCCACTAAGCATTTGGATGCTTATGTTTATGAAGCTATGTATCTGGGAGCAGATGAAGATGTCATGTGCAGAATGTTCCCAAGGACGTTGACAGAGGAAGCTCTCAGCTGGTTTAAAAGTTTGCCCTCAGGATCTATAGACTCTTGGGAGGAAATGGCTGCTGCATTCAAAAGCCATTTTGTCATCTCTAGGGATATCCCAAGAACTTCTCACACCCTGGCCCAGATAAGGCAGGGAGAAACTGAAACTCTTAAGGAGTTCCTGAAAAGGTTTTACAAGGAGGTTGCTTTGGTCCCTAACCTCACGGAGGCCATACAACTCCATATTGTAGTGGAAGCTCTTCAGCCTGGTTCAGCCTTTGCCCTATCTTTGGCAAAGAGCCCACCTACAACCTTCGAGGAGTTTCGAAAGAAAGCTTCCAAATATGTGGGCATAGAGATGCATCTAGAGGCAACTGCAACAAGAGTAAAGCCTTCTGCACCCACCCAGCAGCCACGGAGAGAAAAGGAGAGGGTGAGACCAGAGAAGCATGCCTTTAGAGAAGACTTTGTGAACGCTCGTCAGCATCCACGAGATAGGCGTGTATCATCGTTCGATCACTATGCTCCGTTGAACACCAGGCACTCACAAATCATGAGAGAGGTTGGTTGGCCAACTCTGAACGTCTTTGGTATAAGGAAGCCCGCCCCAACCAAGAGGGGTGGTAACCCACGTAAATACTGCACTTTCCATGAGCAGACAGGGCACAACACTGATGAGTGCAAGGCGTTAAAGAATACGGTGGAAACTCTCATTCGGGAAGGAAAGCTGAAGCAGTATTTGTTTAAAGAGAAATCTGTGGACGAGCCTCACAGGATGGAGAAAAGGAATAGAGATCCTGATGATGAAGATGATAATACACGCAACCCAGCAAGGAAGTTCACTGCGGCTGAGAAGCAGAAGGGGGTAGTGATTACTGAAGGTGTCCAACAAGGTAACATGCCCCAGCAGCAGAGGCAGGGCAGACGAGAGGTGATTGAGATGATAGCTGGAGGATTTGCGGGGGGAGGAACATCAATCACAGCACAAAAGAATCACCACAGGATGATTCTGTCAGTCCAGGGTAAACCAAGGGATAACCGCCCTTTCAGGGACGGTATGACAGCCCCGACGGTGTCATTTACTGATGATGACTTCGGCCCAACAATTCCAGGAGGTGATGATGCGGTAGTTATTATGGCCGTCATAGCCAATAAGGACGTCAAGAGGATCCTCGTCGATCAGGGAAGTTCCTGTGATGTTATTTTTTATAATTGTTTCAAACGAATGGGTTTCAGTGATGCAGATTTACAACCCTACACACAAGAACTCACAGCGTTTAATGGAGCCAAGCAACCCACCAAGGGATACCTTGACACTTTGATTTCTTTTGAAGGGGAGCCCGGTGCAAGAACGGTCAAGTCAAGAATTCTGGTGATTGACGTGGAATCCCCGTACAATGGTATCATAGGCCGTCCAACATTGAACGCTATGGAAGCAATTGTATCCACTCCTCACCTTTTGATCAAATTCATTGACAAGGACAACGGTGTGTCCTCTCTCCGCGGTGACCAGGAGATGGCTCGATATTGCTATAACCTAAGCCTCAACATGGTTAAATTGGAAGCATTCAACAAGAAGAGGAAGTTGAACGACGGAGGAACAACGGCAGGGTCTGTCAGTCTTATTGACCTGGACCCCAGAGCGGAATTGAAGATTGATCCACTCAATCCATCTAAGCCCACACCAGATGGTGGTTCCAGGGATGTCGTGTTGGGAGATTCCCCTGAGAAGGTCACGCACATCAACGATAAGCTGGAGTTTGCTATGGAGCAACGCTTGTTAACTCTTTTGTAGGAGTTCAAGGATCTTTTCGCGTGGACAGTAGCGGACATGCCTGGGATGGATCCTGATTTCTGTTGCCACAAGCTTGCAGTGTATCCTGAAACCAGACCGGTGGCCCAGAAGAAGAGGAGGTTGGGACTGGAGAAGCAGAGGGCGGCTTGTGAGCAGACAGAGGAGTTATTGAAAGCAGGCTTTATAAGGGAGATACGCTATTCATCTTGGCTTTCTAATGTGGTCATGGTGCAGAAGGCCAACGGCAAATGGAGAATGTGTATAGATTATGTGGATCTTAACCGTTGTTGCCCTAAAGATCCATATCCCCTGCCCAACATCGATCGCATGGTGGATGATTCATCTGGTTACCAATACCTCAGTTTCATGGATGCCTATTCGGGGTACAATCAGATTCCGATGTGGGAGGGAGACCAGGAAAAAACTGCCTTTATCAATGACCGCGGTGTTTTTTGCTACACCGTCATGCCTTTTGGATTGAAGAACGCCGGCGCTACCTATCAGCGCATGATTAACAAAGTCTTTGAAGGGATGCATACAAGGCTGGTCGAAGTCTATATTGATGATATCATAGCCAAAACGCCCGCTGGAGGAGACTACATTGAAGATCTACGCCAAGTCTTCACTAGGCTTCGGCAGTACAACATGAGGTTAAACCCTTTAAAGTGCACCTTCGCCGTTCCAGCAGGAAAATTCTTGGGATTTATGTTGACCCAACGAGGCATTGAGGCTAACCCCGGGAAATGTTAAGCAATCCTGGACATGCAGAGTCCTAAATGTTTGAGGGAGGTCCAATCATTGAATGGGAAAGTGGCCGTTTTAGCTAGTTTCATGCCTAAGATGGCGCACAGGTCCCTCCCCTTGTATAAGGCGTTGAAGAAACACAAGAATTTTGAATGGGGAGAGGAACAAGAGCAAGCCTTCCAGCAACTCAAGGCCGTTCTCTCGAGTCCACCAATTCTGGTTAAGCCTGACCCTGGCGAAACGTTAATTTTATACTTAGCAATCTCTGATGAAGCTCTAGGTATGGCCTTGGTGAAGGAAACCCCTGAAGGGCAGAGACCGGTGTACTTTACTAGTAAAACGTTTCAGGGGGCGGAAGGAAGGTATCAGAAGATTGAGAAAGCCGCCCTGGCAGTTGTGTGGGCGTCACAACGGCTGAGGCCTTATTTCCATGCGCACCCAGTATTGGTGAGAACGGATCTGCCACTCCGTTCAGTGCTCAGCAAGCCAGACCTCGCCGGAAGGATGATAAAGTGGTCTATCGAGCTGTCTGAATTTGAAATTTCATATGAGCCTCGAGGAGCCATCAAGGCGCAAGTGTTGGCCGATTTTGTAGTGGAAATGACTGGGGCGGACCCGGCCACCCCTCGAGCGCATTGGACCATCTACGTTGACGGCTCGTCGAACAGCAAAGGTTGTGGAGCAGGAGTGGTGGTAGAAAGTGATGACGGTGTGCACTTAGAAATTTCCCTCCGATTCAATTTCAAGACCTCCAACAATCAAGCTGAATACGAAGTATGCTTGGCCAGTCTCCGTGCGGCGATTGACATCGGAGCATCAGCAGTTACACTCTGCAGTGATTCCCAGCTAGTGATTTCGCAGATCCAGGGGGAGTACCAGGCGAAGGAACCACAACTTCAATTATACTTGAATTGTGTTAATGAGTTGAAGGGAAGATTTGAAGTTTTAGAGTTCAAGCATGTGCCCAGGGAAGAAAATACCAGAGCGGACATCTTGTCAAGATTGGCAAGTACAAAGCAGCCAGGCAGCACAACAACGGTGGTTCAAAGCACTTTGACATCGCCCAGTATACCTCTGTATCCTTCTCTGAATGTTGTCATGGTGAGCTATCCATATGAGGATTCTTGGGTCATTCCCTATATTCGCTATCTGGCTGATGGTCAACTTCCCACTGACGAGAAGGAAAGGAGACAAGTGAAGAGGGAGCTGCCATATTTTACTATGGTCGATGGTATTCTCTACAGAAGGGGATTCTCTGTCCCATATCTTTCATGTTTAAGAGAAGACGAAGTTCAAACGGTCTTGGCTGAGGTGCACGAGGGGCAATGTGGGCATCATGCTGGAGGCCGAAGCCTAATGAGAAAAGTCCTCAGGGCTGGATACTAGTGGCCCACTATGAAGCAGGATTCCGCAGATTTCGTGAGGAAGTGCGACGCTTGCCAAAAATTCTCCAATCTCCACCATACACCGGCCCAAGAGTTATCTTCATCTGTCGTGCCTTGGCCGTTCTACCAATGGGGCCTTGATATTTTGGGTCCGTTTCCCACTGCGCCAGGAGGTATTAAATACTTGATCGTGGGGGTAGACTATTTCACCAAATGGATCGAGGCAGAACCTGTAGTGCATATCACTTCTGCACGTACAAGACGTTTCATGTACGAGAATATCATAGCTCGGTTCGGGGTGCCAGGGCGGATTGTAACTGACAACGGCACCCAGTTTACAGACAAAAAGTTCACGGATTTGCTTGAAGGGCTGGGGATAATCCAGATATTCTCATCTGTTGAACATCCCCAAACCAATGGACAAGCAGAGGTAGCTAACCGAGAAGTGCTAAAGGGGTTGAAGAAGCGTTTGGGAGAAGCGAATGGAGGATGGACTGACCAGCTATGCCATGTTTTATGGGCATACCGCACGACGCCTCATTCTTCAACTAACGAATCCTCATACCGGCTGACGTACGGGGTTGAGGCGATGATCCCAGTGGAGTTACAAGCAAGATCAGCTCGTGTGGAGTATTTTTCAGCTGAAGATAACAACGCTAACTTGACATCAGAACTGGACGTCCTCCAGGAGTTAAGGGAAAAGGCTTTCGTCAGAGATCAGGCAATAAAAGCAAAGACTGCACTCTGGTATAATAAACGTGTCCAGCACAGAGCTTTTAACACCGGAGACCTCGTTCTGAGAAAGGCCAGTGTGGGGAATAAGTTCGCCCACCAAGGAAAGCTAGCACCGACGTGGGAAGGTCCTTATAGAGTTTCTGAGGTGACTGGAAGAGGGTCATACCGGTTGGAAGAACTTAATAGAACTCCAATCCGTAACAAATGGAACACTCAGAACTTACGAGTTTATTACAGCTAGTTGGTAAGACGGCGTGTACTCTTTTTCCTTACTTGAGTTTTTTCCCATTGGGTTTTCTCAAGAAGGTTTTAATGAGGCATGGCCCCAACTACGCTCTTTGTGTAATGTACTTTCAATTTTAATAAGAATACATCTCAACCGCCCTATCGTTCTCACTTCTCTTATGTGTTGTGATTTATAGCCGTAGTTTAATACGCATACACCTCGGGACGGATGAACGCAACTACCCATTCTGTAGTTGATGAGATAACGGATGAAGACCCCTCGGGACAGATGATCTCAATCACACATCGTGTGTTTTGACGATGTAACTCCTTGAGGTGGAATGGGTTGTAGGGCTGGTCCTTTTTCAAGGCCACAAACCGAACCCCATTCGAAGACAACATGGGTTGTAGGGCT
This sequence comes from Clitoria ternatea, assembly GCA_037962975.1. NCBI lineage: Eukaryota > Viridiplantae > Streptophyta > Magnoliopsida > Fabales > Fabaceae > Clitoria > Clitoria ternatea. The sequence goes on from CM075669.1 coordinate 295,255,099, forward strand.
GGTCCTTTTTCAAGGCCACAAACCGAACCCTATTCGAAGACAACATGGGTTGTAGGGCTGGTCCTTTTTCAAGGCCACAAACCGAACCCCATTCGAAGATAACATGGGTTGTAGGGCTGGTCCTTTTTCAAGGCCACAAACCGAACCCCATGCAAAGGCTTGGGCGCAGTAGGCCGGTTCATACTGAAAACCGCGTTGAACCCCGAGTAACGGGCGCAGTAGGTTCAGGATTAGCCCTGATCCGAACCCCGTGTCGAAGGCTTGGATTGTAGGATTGCACCAAACTCCAAGTACGGTTAGTAGGATCGAACCGAACACCGTGTGAAGACTTGAGGTGTAAAACCAAACCGAACCTCAAGAGAAAGGCGCAAAAGCTTACCCTTGTCAAAGTTATACTAAAACTCAAAGGCAATGTCCGTCCTCAGTCGTGGAACATCCACCCCGGAGCGTTTGAACGCTAACGTACCCGCTCTACATCTTCGAGGACAGATAAGCATTTCTATCTTTTTAAGAAGTTAAAAAGTAATCCTTGAGATAAACTTCCCCTTCCCAATGTATTTACACTTGGGGACAGGGCATGCTTTCAATTAATTGACAATTATTCGTTATAATTTGTTATTTTAATCCGGTGTGATAAGTACGCTCTTAGCAGCTAGGTAACCACGCAGAACGGATTCGTAAAGCATTGAAGACAATAAAGTGTTTTGTATAACACTAAGTTATTCAACAATCACACATTCAACGCAAGCAGCTGAAGAAAAGCAATAGCGAATTTTATTTTCAAAAATAAGAAAATGTGCAGGATACAAAGTGTTTTAAAGCTGGAGCCGATCCCAGAACACGGCTATGAATGAAAGCATAAAATTAAGAGGCCGGTGCTTGATCCTCTGCAGTAGGCACTCCTGCCTTCTCTGTTTTGTCCTCTGCTTCAGTGTGGGCACCTTCTTGTGCTTCGGCTCCAGAGGCAGCGGTAGACGTCGTGGGTTCCATACTCTGACCTTCTAGAAGGGGAGGCAATTCATACAGAGATGCATGGGGTTCATGGTGCGATCCGTCCTTATGAACTTCGACAAGTCTTCCCCCATGGAACTCGAAGAACGGATCTAATCCGTACAAATTCAGCTTCACTCCAGGGTTACGATAGTAGACTTGACGAAGGGCCAGGCCGAAAGATTCATACGCCACATTTTTGCATATCTCCAAGGCTTTGGCAGCCTTGACCTTTGCAGCAGCTAGTCTTTTTTGAACCTTGGCATAATCCTCTTCTGAAGGCCCAGCACTCGCACCACCCTTTTTGAGTTCATCAATTTGGGCCTGCATCTCCTTCCGAATGGACTCCCACTCCCCAAGGTCCTTGTTGCGACCGTCCTGCATAACTTTGAGATCGTCAGCAAGCTTAGCCGATCTCTTCTTCTCCAATTGTAATTCTTCTTCAAGGAGGGGTATGGATTTGTTCTTATTCTGGAGATCGGCCACTTCCCGCTCTAGGGCCTTGTTCGTAAAATGAACTTGGCTTGCCTCTTCAGTTTTCCTCTGGAGCGTTTCTTTAGTTTTCTTTAATTCTGATTCCACCCCCCTGTGAACTTCAGCTTGCTTGGCCGACCATTTCTCCTTCACCGCGAGTTCGGTTTCAAGTTTTTCAACTTGATCTATATAGTCAGCTTTCTCGCTCAGGGACTTAAGTAGGCCGGACAATTCATCAAGCTGCCAACGCCCAGCCTTGCAAGCACCTCGGACCCCAGCAGTGTCGAGGGAGGGGCGGAGGCAATACCGTGCTTTTGGAAGGGTAGGAGGCATGGACCCCTGAAACCACAAATAGGGGGAGAGGAAGGAGTCACGCGGAGGCTCAAACGCTGGAGGGGGACCATTCCCAGAGTCTGGCTCTGAAGCATTCTGTGATGAAGGGACAGAGGACTCAGGAACGGGTTGCTTTCCCTTGTCCTTTTTCAATTCAGCTTCTTCGGCCGTCCTCTGACGCTTCTTCACAGGGTCATCAGAGGAGGGCTTCTCTTGATCTGCCTTCTTTACTAGATGCCTTTTCTTCCTCTTCTTCTCTGGGACGACCTCCTCGCCACCCGCTCCAGTGGCCTCAGCTGCCTCTTCGGTTTCCTCCTCGTCGAAGAGAGGAACCTCATCTCCTACCGCAGAAGTCAGAGGAATGAGGGGAGTTTTGGTGGCATTCCTCTTCGCCTGGATTTCATTTTCTTCAGAAGAGGAGTCATCATCAGCCATCATGGTCCTTAGCAACAACATCTCTGGGCAGGCTTTTTCAATTTGTTCTGCAAAACAAGAAAAGTTGGGTAAGCATACAAGAAGAAAAAATAACCGGAGCGGAATAACCATACAACACAAAGAGAATAAGAGCGGATGTTACGGAGGTAGGTGTTTTTGATGCCATCCTCGGCCAAGAGAAGACGGCTGGAAAACCCTTTGAGGGTCTTTGAGGCCGTCTGTATGGCGCTCAAGACCTCAACAGAATGAGGGGAAAGTTCGCTCTCATCTGTATAATAAGCACGGCTCATAAGGAGAAAATGCTCGTGCGTCCAGCTAAGGGGAAACTTGGTGAACCCCTCTTTATTCCGCCAGAAGACCGACTTATTTGGTTGAATCCGGACCCGCGTGTAGTAGTGTTTGAAGGAGCGCCCATCCACCTTTGCGGATTCCGTATAAGATTTGAAATTTACCACCCTTGAGTCACTACGGAGAGTAATGAACCCAAGACCGCCCTTCTTATTAGCTCGGCGGACCACTTGGCAATAGTAAAATAGCTTGGCCACAGTGGCAGAGAAGTTGAAATGCTCCCCCAAAACTTCCAGAGCCCGGACAAGACCCCAACCATTGGGATGCAGTTGTGAGGGGGCACAGTCCAGGAAACGCAGGACGGCCATCTGGAACTCCGTCAGGGGGAAACGTACTCCCAGTTTCAGGAAGACGAAGTCGTACATGTAGACCGACCTCATATCAGGAACGCTATGGCATATTCTCTCAGACGGATATGGTGCCATCACAGCGTATCGTGCCTTGTATTTCTTATCTGAATATATCTTGCAGCGGAAAGAAACCGTGCACTCCTCCTCGCTTGCATGGTGCGAAGGGATCTCTAGGAATTCCTCTTCCACCCAGCAATAAGGTTTTTCCCTGTTGAGTTTCTCCCAGTCAAGCCGATGTGCCACAACATTGACACACCCTTCAGCAGAGCGGAGAAACGGTGTTTTTCCACGTCCTGGAAGATCCATGGTTGTGCAGGCGCGGTGGAACGTGTAGGTGCTGTGATAAAAAGCAACATCGTCAGAGAGATAACCTTCAGCACTTGACCCCTCATCAGAGCGGCTGGTAGCCCTCAAACCAAGGGGAACCCCAGAGCGACGAGGGGAAGAAGCTTCGGTTCTCTCTGAGCGATGGCGCCCAGCCACAGGAGGATTCGCTGAAATCCTCCCACCACGGTGGCTAAGGGGGGCACGAGAGCCAAACCTCCCCCTGTTTGAATGACCAGCGTGGCCTGCTCTAGGGCGCATGATGAAAATAGAATTACTAAAATTGCAAGGAGTTGAAGGAAAGGGAGGTTACCTAAAGGAAGAGGATCTTTGAGAAGTTGGAGACGACAAGGAAATTCCAAGGAAATTTGAGCAGAGTTTCACTAAGCTTGAGGACAAGGATGGATTCCAAAATCTGCTAAGAGTTCCTTTTATAGGTAACGAAGAAACACAGTGTTTCATCGAAGGTCACAAGGCTTGCATCAAAACGCAACCCCTTCAAATTGAAATGACTCCGTCGTTTCACCATATACGGGGCGCGAAAATAGTAACGTTTCAGCAAACATTTTGACAAAATGGGCCCCCATTCATTTTGAATCCAGGCCCAATAGCCCAATCGACGGTTACACTCTTGGGTAATGATGGCTCTGGCGTAAAAATGCATTTACTGTCCAATCATGCTGTGTGCACTTAATGCTTCCCAACCACTTTTCGAATACCAAGGGTCTCGATTTTCAAAGACTCTTGGGATTTCCCTTACTCATTTTATGCTGTCTAAATCCGTTGTACACAACGCAAGAAGAGCGGTCACCCGTTTATTAGAGCGGATGCCACAGAGCTCCCACTTGAAGACTCAATCCGTACTCTTACGATTAAGATACACTTCCCCAATCCGACCTCAATATTGATCACGCCGAACGGGTTAATAAATGCCTTCCTGCATTCAATCTTCACTCTAACTTTGAATTGATTATCTATGGCAGAACTTGTTCCTATGCAGATAAGACAACGGCTCCAAAATTGAAGCACAGATGCATAACTCTTTATTCCATAAAGATCAACCAACATGCAACAACGCTTCGCAAACGGAGTCAATAAAAACTCCTTGGGGGGAAAGGATTGGTGTCTCAGCTATATGCTGCACCATACCGACCCTAAGGTCCAGAAAACTCCTTCAAAGGAAAGGATTGGTGTCTCAGCTATATGCTGCACCATACCTCCTCAAAGGAACAATAGGTGTCACAAGCTATATGCTGCACCATAGCCATCATAGATTCAATAGTTCTCATTCGATCAGGAGTTACACTCCGGTCCAAGTTCAAAAGGATGAACACTCCATCCAAAGCTTGACTCCGCCTAACTACCAATGTTTTACGGAGTACATGCGCAACAAACTCAAGCACTCCCAACGAGTTCAAGTAAGTTCAACACTTGTAAAATTGTGCTTCCTTGGAAATTCCTAAGAGGCTACTCCGCCTTCTTACGGAATTCAAATCCTTGGAAATTCCTAAGAGGCTACTCCGCCTTCTTACGGAATTCAACTCCTTGGAAATTCCTAAGAGGCTACTCCGCCCTCTTACGGAATCCAAATCCTTGGAAATTCCTAAGAGGCTACTCCGCCTTCTTACGGAATTCAACTCCTTGGAAATTCCTAAGAGGCTACTCCGCCTTCTTACGGAATTCAAATCCTTGGAAATTCCTAAGAGGCTACTCCGCCTTCTTACGGAATTCAACTCCTTGGAAATTCCTAAGAGGCTACTCCGCCTTCTTACGGAATTCAAATCCTTGGAAATTCCTAAGAGGCTACTCCGCCTTTTTACGGAATTCAAATCCTTGGAAATTCCTAAGAGGCTATTCCGCCTTCTTACGGAATTCAACTCCTTGGAAATTCCTAAGAGGCTACTCTGCCCTCTTACGGAATCCAAATCCTTGGAAATTCCTAAGAGGCTACTCCGCCTTCTTACGGAATTCAACTCCTTGGAAATTCCTAAGAGGCTACTCCGCCCTCTTACGGAATCCAAATCCTTGGAAATTCCTAAGAGGCTACTCCGCCTTCTACGGAATTCAACTCCTTGGAAATTCCTAAGAGGCTACTCCGCCCTCTTACGGAATCCAAATCCTTGGAAATTCCTAAGAGGCTACTCCGCCTTCTTACGGAATTCAACTCCTTGGAAATTCCTAATAGGCTACTCCGCCCTCTTACGGAATCCAAATCCTTGGAAATTCCTAGGAGGCTACTCCGCCTTCTACGGAATTCAACTCCTTGGAAATTCCTAAGAGGCTACTCCGCCCTCTTACGGAATCCAAATCCTTGGAAATTCCTAAGAGGCTACTCCGCCCTCTTACGGAATCCAAATCCTTGGAAATTCCTAAGAGGCTACTCCGCCTTCTTACGGAATTCAACTCCTTGGAAATTCCTAAGAGGCTACTCCGCCCTCTTACGGAATCCAAATCCTTGGAAATTCCTAAGAGGCTACTCCGCCTTCTTACGGAATTCAAATCCTTAGAAATTCCTAAGAGGCTACTCCGCCTTCTTACGAAATCCAACTCCTTGGAAAATCCTAAGAGGCTATTCCGCCTTAAAAGCATGAGAACATTTGTCCAAAAAGCTAAACCTGAGTGTTATAGCTTATTAAAGTGACTCCGCCAGTCACTATAACAAGCTATGTCACCAGAATATACTACCGGCATCCAGACTTCTCTAAAGAGTTATGTAGCTGATATGAGCAACTTAACAGTCCCTCATACAAGCTAGGGGACAAATGATCCGGTCTAGATACCGGCCCCCATTTTTGTGACGTCAGACTGACCTCATATAAGGAAAACCGGTGTCCTGGTTCAACGTTACCACACCGGATATCCGTTGTCTGGCTGTCCGTCCTCACTCAACGACAGCATCATTCATTTTCTCCATAACAGTTCTATGTTCATTTTTACAGGACATTTATATAACTGTTGGCTTTTCAGTCACAGCAAAAGAAGAGTCCCTGATAACTTATCAACGAAGACACTGTTTGTAGCAAAATACGTCACATCAATGGCTTCAGAAAGTAAGTGGGCGTGTCAGCAGATTATGCGGAAAAGGTGATTATCCTCTCCTCTCCCTAGAGGATCGTACTCTGATAATTGACCTACCCTCCTGACACATTCTGAAAGTCGAGCCACTTTGATTGACACAATATACACGCAATCAGAGCTAAGGGACCCACCTGTATCCAACGACTCATTCTTTGCCGTGCAACTATAAGTAGTATATTTCAATACAAATGCATGGTATCGTGGTTCTAACTTACATTCTACTATTACTTCGCTTGAGTATTCACTGAGATCATACACTGAGATCATACACTCTTCTGACTTGAGCGTCGGAGAATCTTTGCAGGTGGCACCACCTTTCGCCCCCTACAACGCGAAACGTTGGTGTGAAGGATCTCCAGGACAACAAGACCGGCTTCTCTCACTGAGAGACCGGATTAATACATCGGATATACACTGTTCCGGTGTGCAAACCCTAGAAACACCTGCATTCTTGTGGCTGGTCCCACACCGGATCCTAGACCCCGGTCCAGACCAGTTCAACAGTAAATGGTAAATCATGAATAGTAAATTTTGAATAGTAGTGATAAATAGTAAATTATGAATAGTAACTTTTGAATAGTAGTAGTAAATGATAAATCGTAAATAGAAATAGTAAATAGTAAATTTTGAATAGTAATAGTAAATAGTAAATTTTGAATAGTAACAGTAACTAATAAATTTTGAATAATAAAGGTAAATAAATTTTGAATAATAACAGTAAATGGTAAATTATAAATAGTAATAGTAAATAGTAAATAGTAACAGTAAATTGTAAAAATAACACTGCAGTAATTTATTTTTACCTTAGTAACTTATTCATAATAGTACTAGTATATTAATGGTTTAAGAGTGATAAAAAAAATAAACTAAATAATCATAAAAAGAATTTAGAAGAAAATATTATTACCTTACACCTCTGGCAGAATCTCTTTTAACTAAAAGAATTTACTCCTCACTAATTTCTTACGCACTATCTGTCTAGATTCTCTCTTTAATTTTGGTGTGGAAATGTTGTAAATGAGTCATCTATTTATAGGAAGAGAAATTTACTATTTAAGATTACTTAATTATTTATTTTACTATTCATGATGTGAGTATTTACCCACCGGTCACTATTTATGATGTGAGTATTTACCCACTGGTCACTATTCATGATGTGAGTATTTACCCACCGGTCATTATTCATGATGTAAGTATTTACCCATCAGTCACTATTTATGATGTAAGTATTTACCAACCGATGATGCAAGCGATGATGTCGGCAGTGGCATTTCGGTTATTTTCTCAAATATTTATTAAAAAATTCAAAAAATTCCAAAAAAATCATAAATAATGTATAGATCAAAAAGTTCTAAAGAACCATATTCTAATTCCTTTAAATTTTTATTTTAAAATTCTAATAAGAGTTAAATCTTAAATATGTAAAAACATAAATATAAGAACATAAAATATAAATTGTGAATAATAAAGATATCAAAAATTCTTAATATAATTTTCTTAATTATTGAATACTAATTAAGTCATTTTAAAATCTTTGTTAAATATACATATTTTTATTTTATTATTATTTTATTTTATTTTTAAAAAATAATTTAAATATAAGTATAAAAATATTAATTAGTTAAAAAATCAACTAACTAATAGTAGGTATTTTCTCATTAAAGAGATATTAATATCTATTTTCTATTTGAGTAAAAAAAATAGGATGTTACAAACATCATTAGGAAACTTAACATCACTACAGAAATTTAACATCATGCAAAAATTTAACACGTGTGAAAATTTAACATCTGTACAGAAATTTGACATCATGTGAAAATTTAGTTGTGAGAAATTTAACATCATGTAAAAGTAAGAAAGTGTGTGGATTTTATATAGAGTTATGAGAGAGAGTTTCACAGGGCCATTTAAAGTCTGATGCAATGTGTCTAAAGTGCACTTGCAGACTATCTAAAGTTGTGTGAGTGAGATATTAGATCTGCTATTTGAATATAAAACTTGTAATCCTTTTGTAATTTTTTTTATTATCTTGGTGGAGTTTGTTGTTGCTCGTGGATGTAGCCTTTGAAGTTTTAGGATGAACTATGTTAATCTTGTTGTGTCTTTTTTCTCTTTTGTGTTTCTTGCATTTGTGCTTTATAGGTTTTTCTGCTCTTTTCTAGTTGTTAGTTTTATGATATTTGCTACAGGAATTTAGTTTTCTCACCATTTTACCTATCATATGTTATTTTGGTATAGTTAGAATAGTAAAGGGAGAAGGTTAAATGGCGGTGATAAGGTTTGAACTCTATCCTCGCTACTTAAAAATGTCCTACGACATTACCAAGCTGCCTAAAGAGGGACTTTTAGGTTTTGATTTAGTTCTTTAATTTTTTTATTGTATTTAGTCCTATATGTTTTGTTTTAGTCTAAAGTTCATCCTTTTGTTAGTTTAAAACTAACTTCATGAATAAAATTGTTCCAGGTTATGTTGTATTTTAATTTAATTAAGCTTGCCTTTTTATTTTACTTTCAATTTTATCATGTGTTTTTTTCTCTTGTCCAACTTTTTCTTATAATAGCCATGAGTTCTTCTTCTACAACTATTATCATTTCCCTATTACCGTCTCTACCTTGATAGTATTGAAAAAATAGTAAGAACTTTGATGCTTATGGAAGTGTTAATGTGAAATTAACATAAATAACTAACTTGAAACTAAAATATAAGATATCAAATAACAACCCAAAAAGTAAGGAATAAATCAATTTTTTTTTTTGGTTTAACCATGGGTATCCTTCTTCAGGAGCAATTTTATTCAAGTTTGGCACATCCACATCATGATAGGACTTGTTGCAACCGAGATTGCGGTGGGAGGCAACCTAAAAAAGAGGGTTTTCGTTTGGAAAAAAGAGTTGCCACCAATGTTTTTTAGGTAAAACATTAGGAAAACCTTTTATTTTTAAACTGGTCATTAAAACAAGATTTTAAGTTCAGAGTCGATTATAGGTAAGGAAGGTATTAACACCTTACACTAACCATTATAAAAGACTTGTCTCAAATTGAATATGCATATTTTTGAATAACCATGAATTAATTTAACCTCTTAGAAATAAGTTAGGGTATGCAAGGGCACACATATCAACAAAAAAGGCTTCCAAAATAAGATTAACAAGGCGTCCTACCTAAATTAATCTTTATTAACAAGGTGTTTCATCTAAATTAATCTTTGGAGATGCAATTTCAAAAACACATGTTATTAGGAAAGGCAAAAACTCTTCAATAAAACAGGAATGAAGTCAACAAGACGTTTTATCTAAATTGATTTCCTTTCCGCAAATCTTTATCATTTTTATATAGAGAAAGAAACAAATAACAAAAAAAGGGCCAAGTAAATGAGAAAAATAAAAAAGAAGAGGAAAATAGGTTAGCTTGCCAATAGGCCAAAATTTAAGCTTTCGCATAATGAGGAAGCCGTGTCTAAGCAAATGGTGGACAAAGGCCCTTCAAATTTGGTGCATAGGAATTTGCCTAGGTGAATTAGCATAAATAAAAGCATTTTTCCTTTTAAAAATCAAGTCCTTATTCACCAACAACCTTTCATGGCCAAAAACATGTTGAGTTTTAAGCAATGTATTATAACATCTTATTTTTTTTACTCAAATAGAAAATAGATATTAATATCTCCTTAATGAGAAAATACTTACTATTAGTTAGTTGATTTTTAACTAATTAATATTTTTATAAAATTTTAGTACTTATATTTAAATTATTTTTTTAAAATAAAATGAAATAATAATAAAATAAAAATATGTATATTTAACGAAGATTTTAAAATAATTTAATTAGTATTCACTAATTAAGAAAATTATATTAAGAATTTTTGATATCTTTATTATTCATAATTTATATTTTATGTTCTTATATTTATGTTTTTACATATTTAAGATTTAACTCTTATTAGAATTTTAAAATAAAAATTTGAAGAAATTAGAATATGGTTCATTAGAACTTTTTCATCTATGCATTATTTATATTTTTTCAAATTTTTTAATAAATATTTGAGAAAATAACCGACATGCCACTGCCGACATCATTGCTTACATCATTGGTAGGTAAATACTTACATCATGAATAGTGACTGGTGGGTAAATGCTCACATCATGAATAGTGACCGGTGGGTAAATACTCACATTATGAATAGTAAAATAAATAATTAAGTAATCTTAAATAGTAAATTTTTCTTCCTATAAATAGATGGCTCATTTACAACATTTCTACACTAAAATTAGAGAGAGAATCTAGAGAGATAGTGCGTAAGAAATTAGTGGGGAGTAAATTCTTTTGGTTAAAAGAAATTCTACCAGAGGTGTAAGGTAATAATATTTTCTTCTAAATTCTTTTTATGATTATTTAGTTTATTCTTTTTAGCACTCTTAAACCATTAATATACAAGTACTATTATGAATAAGTTACTACAGTAAAAATAAATTACCACTATCTTATTTTGACAATTTACTATTACTATTTACTATTTACTATTACTATTCATAATTTACCATTTACTGTTATTATTTAAAATTTATTTACCGTTATTATTCAAAATTTATTAGTTACTGTTACTATTCAAAATTTACTATTCACCATTACTATTCAAAATTTACTATTTACTATTACTATTCAAAATTTACTATTTACCATTTTTATTTACGATTTATCATTTACTGCTACTATTCAAAAGTTACTATTCATAATTTACCATTTATTACTACTATTCAAAATTTACTATTCATGATTTACCATTTATCGTTACCATTTAAAATTTATTATTTACCATTTTAATCATGATTTACTATTAACCGTTACTGTTGATGATTTACTATTTACCAATACTATTTACTATTACTATACATAATTACTATTTATCATTCTGATAGTAATCTTAATTTTCATTTTATGCCTATACTGAAATATATTAGTATTAATATTTTTTTAGAACTCGGAGGCACAGAGCGAATTCACTTTTGGTAGCAATTTCAAGTAAGGGGGAGTGAGATAAAAATATAATATGGAAAGACATAAGAATAATGGGAGGAGTCCCCTACTCCTTTTAATAATATTATTATTTTAAAATAATAAATTTTAAATTAAGTATCTTGTGTAACTTACTCTGAATTACCTATGCAAGGACTTTGACTATTATGATCTACATGGACTTACATAGACCTATGCAAGGAAATGGACTATAAGGACTTGGAATTAAGTTTATTAAATTAAATAACTATTAAACTTTAAATTATGATATTTATGAATGATATTTATTTGATTTGATTATGATTGATAATATTGGTGATTGATAATATTTGATTATGATTGACGATATTACAATACTTGATTGTGATTGATGGGTGACTGATAATCTTGTGATGTGGAGTTTGAGCATATAGCAAACATGACAGGAAGCTAAAACTCAGTAAGAATATACTTATTCCTTACTCTTTACAGTATCTTTAAAAGAAATTATTTATGATAATTTCTCAATATTTATTCAGAATTATTATTAAAAAAATTTCTTAATTTTTAATAAAAGTATATAATTTCTATAACTTACCTTTTTCTTCCAAAATAAATTATTTAATTAAATTTTAGAATAATTTTTAGTTATAAAAAAAAAGAAAAAGAAATTGTTTTATGAAAATAATATATTCATATATGTATGAAAATATTTGATTCTCAATTGGAAATAGGATACTTCAATAATATTTCATTTTAAACTTTGGAAAATAAGAGTTTTTAATTTCAAAAGTGCTTTATTATATATTTTTCAAGTATTATAATTTAAGATGGAAAAAGATCGATAATTCAAACTTGTGTTTAAAGTAAATTAATTTCCTATAAATGATCTAAAGAAGATTTGGAATATATTAAGACTTTGAAACTCAAATCACAATAATATTGATTTGTGAGTGATAAAGAAAACTGTACTGAAATTCTTCTGCGTGAAGCAGAACTTATTTAAGAGTATGGAAATGTACAGTTTATCAGGGTGGCTATGTTGTTATTTGTAGGCCCCGAAGATATAATTTATACTTGAGTTTCTAAAAGTCTTAACCAACTCAATACACGAGTAGTTCATGCATCATAAATCATTAAAGAGAAATGAGATGTGATATTGCCTGGGGACGGATTATAGAAACCGAGGATACATTAGAGGAGGCTTAATTGCGAGCCTTGGGATGAGAGGGTGTGAAAGGGTGCTTCAGGTAACCTGGGGTCGCTCCCTAGTGTCGGGTACTTTCACAATAAAAACCTTCTCAATCTGACTAGTCTCTAAGTGTTTCCATGCCAGTTGAGCTGTTCATATGTGTCGCGACCGGGATCGCGACGGCACGGCCGACCCTCAAAACGATTTTTTTTTGAAAATGAAAATGAACAGGGAGTCGTCACCAATATTTTTAGGATAAAATACCGGGAAAACCTTTAATTAAAGCATTGGTCAAAAAATGAGATTCCAGATCCGGGAGTCTAATTACAGGTGAGGAAGGTATTAGCACCTCACAGCTGTCCGTTATAAAAACGGTTACCTCAATTTAATAGCGCGCATTATAATTAACCCAATAATTATTTTAACTTTTCCATGAAAAGAAAATATTGCGAGACGACAAAACATATATAAATAAACAGAAATAAACACGGAATATTTACATGAGATTAACAGGACGTCTCGTCCAAATTAAACTCGCTCCACCCCTTTTTTTTTAAAAAATGAGATTAACAGGACGTCTCGTCCAAATTAAACTCGCTCCTCCTTTTTAAAATAAAAAAAATGAGATTAACAGGACGTCTCGTCCAAATTAAACTCACTCCTCCTTTTTAAAATAAAAAGAATAAAGAATAAAAGAAATAAAAAAAATTACAATAATAATGATAATAACAATAGTCACACCTTTTATGCTAATTTAAATAGAATGTGTGAGGCACTCATTTTATTAATATTTATCAATCAATAAAGATTAATTGATAATTAAAAAGGAAGGTAAAATCACCGAATAACAATTGATTTAACAGAAAATAAAATAAATACAAGTAAAAAAAATAAAGGGAAGAGTGGGACTAGTGTGGTGAGAAAGGAGTTGGATGATGTTGTGGGCTTGAGGTCCTGGACAGAGGAAAGGAAGGATAAGGTGCTGTTTTTGGATGGGTGTTTGAGGGGACGGTGTTTAGAGGGGCGGTGTGTGTGGCGGAGTGGAGAGGTTTGGGAAGGGCTGTAAGGACAGTGTTTTAGAGGGGCGGTGTGTGGGGAGTCGGTTTGGAGAGGACGGTGTTTAGAGGGGCGGTGTGTGTGGCGGAGTGGAGAGGTTTGGGAAGGGCTGTAAGGACGGTGTTTTAGGGGCGGTGTTGAGGACGGTGTGTAGAGGGGCGGTGTTGAGAGGACGGTGTTTTAGGGTAGTGTGGGGCGGAGTGGAGAGGAAGGTGTTGGGCGGTGTGGAGAGGACAGTGTTGGGCGGTGTGTAGGCGGTGTGGAGGGTAAGATGTTGGGCGGTGTTGAGAACAGTGTGGGGAAGGGGCAGTGTTTAAGAAGAGGAAGTTAGACAGTGAGAGGGCGGTGTGGAGAACGGATTGGAAAGGAGGTTTGGGCAGTGTGTGGAGAGGTTTGCAAGGGATGTGAGGACGGTGTGTAGGGCAGTGTGGAGAGTAAGGTGTTGGGCGGTGTATGGGAAAGACTGAGGACGGTCTTGGGACGGCGTGGAGAAGAAGGTTGTGAGAGCGGGTGAGGAAGATTTGGGGCGGTATGTGGAGAGGTAGGTGTTGGGCGGTGTGTGGGCGAGAGGAAGGTGTTGGACGGTGTTGAGAAGAAGGTGTTGGGCGGTGTGTGGGCGGTGTTGAGGACGGTGTGGGCGGACTGAGAAGGAGGTTTGGGCGGTTGAAAAGTGAATGAGTTCTCTTTTTAATGACTCTTTCCGGGGATCCTTCTTCTTCCTTCGCTTGCAGTATTTATAGAGCATTTGAGGAGCGTCATGATTGCTGGAACAAACCCGTGACCAGCCTGGCTACCAATTGGTGAGGATTTTTAATATTTCCACATTGTCTTGTTGCCAGCCGCCCTTTGAAATTGTTAAACAACTTGCATGATGGTGTTGAAAACAGCCTGGATCTTTGACAATGAAGGCTGGTGGCAATTCTTTATCACTTTCCTCCTTGTCTCATTGCCAACTACTCTCCGTAATTCAAGGATCCACTTGGAGGCTATTTCACTCGGAAATGATCATTCCGAGTCCTTTCACTCAGAAATGATCATTTCCGAGTCATAGTTTTTTTTTTAAAATTCTTTTCTTTTTTTTTTCTTTTTTTTTATCCTTCCTTTTTCTTTTCTTTTTTTTTCTTTTTTTTTAAATTCTTTTTTTTTAAAAAAAATTCTTTTCTTCTTTTTTTTATTCTTCCTTTTTTTTCCTTTTTTTTTTTTAAAATTCTTTTCCCTTGTGAATTTCCCATTCTTGGTGAAAATTGACTGGAACAAAATAGGTGTTCACAGATGCCCCTCTTTACTTCTTTTTCATGAGGAAAAAGCATGAAGTTTCTTCTTGCTTTTTTTTGAAATGGAAAGGGAGTAAAGACGTGAACACCATTGGAAAAGTAGAAAGTGAAGGTGTTACTTCTTGATTAACAGAAATGATGAGGATGTTGTCTCTAGGTTGACAGCAAAGGTAAAAGGATGAGGGTGTTGCCTCTCGATTGACTGGAAAAATAAAAGGGTGAGGGTGTTACCTCTCGGTTGACTGGAAAAGTAAAAGGATGAGGGTGTTGCCTCTCGATTGACTGGAAAAATAAAAGGATGAGGGTGTTGCCTCTCGGTTGACTGGAAAAGTAAAAGGATGAGGGTGTTGCCTCTCGGTTGACTGGAAAAGTAAAAGGATGAGGGTGTTGCCTCTCGGTTGACTGGAAAAGTAAAAGGATGAGGGTGTTGCCTCTCGGTTGACTGGAAAAGTAAAAGGATGAGGGTGTTGCCTCTCGGTTGACTGGAAAAGTAAAAGGATGAGGGTGTTGCCTCTCGATTGACTGGAAAAATAAAAGGATGAGGGTGTTGCCTCTCGGTTGACTGGAAAAGTAAAAGGATGAGGGTGTTGCCTCTCGATTGACTGGAAAAATAAAAGGGTGAGGGTGTTGCCTCTCGGTTGACTGGAAAAGTAAAAGGATGGGGGTGTTGCCTCTCGGTTGACAAGGAAAGTAAAAGGATGAGGGTGTTGCCTCTCGGTTGACATGACTGAGGCCCTGGATTGAAAGGGAATAAATCTGGGGGTAATGCCCTAGTTTGGGGTAGTCTGAAAGAATTCTTGGGGAACCGTCCCTTGACTGAAAGAGAATGGATCTGGGATGATGCCCCAGTTTGAATTGTTCAGGGAGTGTAACTCCACCGGGGAAAGGTTTGGTTAGCACTTGCCTGGTATCCTTCATGGTTCCACTAGGGAAGTATTAGGTGAGTTGGGACAGAGTAATCTGGGGGTTGTTGGGGAAACTGTCTTTCTAAGGAAAGAGAATGAAATCTGGGGAGATGCTCCAGTTTGATATGACTGGAAGGTTGTTGGGGGAAAGCCCCCTTAAAAGAAATCTGGGGAGATGCCCCAGTTTTGACATAACTGAAGGTTGTTGGGGGACTGCCCCTTGAAAAAAATCTGGGGAGATGCCCCAGTTTGATATAACTGAAGGTTGTTGGGGGACTGCCCTTTGAAAGAAATCTGGGGAGATGCCCCAGTTTGATATAACTGAAGGTTGTTGGGGGACTGCCCCTTGAAAGAAATCTGGGGAGATGCCCCAGTTTGAGCTTTTTAGTGAGAGGAGTATGATGGATGCTAGTTTGGTAATGGCGAACTCACTGGGGAAAGACAAGTCCTCTTAAGCCTGATCAAAGAAACATCCCGGTTGAGGGAACTGATCCCATTTTTATGGAACTCCTTGGGAGAGATGTTCAGTCTATAGGTCTTGCTGAGAGAAAACTTTGGTGAATACCTGCTTTTGGATGATGGATTTGACGTCCCGCTGACAAAAGAATGAGTTAGTATAAAAGACTTACAGGTAAATTTTCCTTGGCGACTGGCTCTTTAAGATAACTCATGGATGAAACAGAAACATCCTCCGACTTTTGGCGAGAGTATTTAGCGGAAATGGTTATGCTTATACCAAGCGAAGTTTGGCGCTAGGAAATATTTCATCCCCCATAACTTTATGCTTTTGTTGTTTCCAATTTCAAAAATTTTAGGCAAAAACTTGTTTATTCATAAAAAATGAACACATGTAGGATGAAGATAGATTTTATAAACATCAGATATGTACAAAGTGATGTGACAAGGTATATAAAGAATTAAAGGCAAAATAAAAGGAAAAGGCTCATATATCCTCAAATGATCCTCCACGAGCAATGAGAAACTTGATCCCATATCATGACTTTGTGTTCGTCTTTTGATTTTGGTTCTGAGGGCGTAATTTGACAATGACCCTAATACCCGTTTTGACCTCCTTTGACTTTGGCTTGAAGGGTTTATGTTGTGGAGTAGAATTTGTAGAACCGCCTTTTTTAGGTTTTCGGCTCATCTTGCTGCTCTAACTTTTGCCTAGGTCGCCTTTCCAGGTTTTCAACCTAGCGAGCTCTTTTTTCCTTCTCTTTTTTTTTTTTATGCAAAGTATCTTTTCACTGCATCGGTATTGACAGGCATTGGTAGGTCATCTCCATCCATATTAGTGAGTATAAGGGCTCCTCCGGAGAAAGCCTTCTTTATAACATATGGTCCCTCATAATTAGGTGTCCATTTCCCTCGAACATCCCTTTGAATTGGCAAAATCTTCTTGAGGACCAAATCTCCCTCTTGGAATTGTCGGGGGCGTACTTTCTTTTCATATGCCCGCTTCATGCGTCTTTGATACAATTGTCCCTGGCAAAGGGCAGTTAATCTCTTCCCATCAATTAGATTCAATTGGTCATATTTGGCCTGGACCCATTCAGCTTCTTGCAATTTAGCCTCCATGATCACCCTAAGGGATGGAATTTCCACTTCGAATGGTAGTACAGCTTCCATTCCGTAAACCAAAGAAAATGGGGTTGCCCCAGTTGAGGTTCGTACCGAGGTTCGGTATCCATGTAGTGCGAAAGGGAGCATTTCATGCCAGTCTTTGTAGGTTACTACCATCTTTTGCACTATCCTCTTTATATTTTTGTTGGCTGCCTCAACCGCTCCATTCATTTTCGGACGGTATGGAGAGGAGTTGTGATGGGAGATTTTAAAACTCTCACAAAGCTCCTTCATCATTTTGTTGTTTAAATTTGTACCATTGTCCGTGATGATTTGGTTTGGTAAGCCATACCGGCATATCAGCTCACGCTTGACGAATTTGACCATAACATTTTTCGTCACATTGGCGTATGAAGCTGCTTCTACCCACTTGGTGAAATAATCGATAGCAACCAAAATGAAACGATGACCATTCGAGGCTTTTAGTTCAATGGGCCCAATTACATCCATACCCCACATTGAAAAAGGCCATGGTGCTGACAAGACATTTAGGGATGAGGGAGGAGCATGAATGTGATCAGCATAAATCTGACATTTATGACACCTCCGTACGTAAGCAAAACAATCGGCTTCCATAGTCATCTAATAATACCCAGCTCTCAGTATTTTTCTTGACATAGCATGCCCATTTGTATGAGTTCCGAAAGATCCTTCGTGGATATCTTTCATGATCTGGTTTGCTTCAACGGTATCAACACACCGGAGGAGAATGGAATCATAATTCCTCTTGTAAAGCACGTTACCACTCAATAGGTATCCCATAGCTAGCCTTCTCAAAGTTCATTTGTCATTGTCCGTGATACCTTCAGGGTATTCTTGGCATTGGAGGTATCTTTTGATGTCATGATACCAGGGCTTGCCATCCGGTTCTTCTTCTATGGCCTGGCAATAGGTGGGTTCTTGCTGTTTCTTTACCTCAATAAGAGGCACTTCGTAATCATTGCTGACCTCGAACATAGCAGCTAGGGTGGCTAAAGCATCTGCCATTTGGTTGTCTTCCCGTGGAACATGATGGAAGGTAACTTCATCGAACCTTTTGATCATCTCTTTGATATGAGCATGATAGGGAACTAGTTTATTATCTCTAGTCTCTCATTCATTCTTTAGTTGATGGATAACTAAAGCAGAATCTCCATAAACCTCCAGAACCTTTATTCCCACGTTTAGAGCCGCTTGTATTCCTAGAGAACATGCTTCATATTCTGCAATATTATTGGTGCAGTCAAAACACAGCCGAGCGCAAATAGGGATGAATTCCTTATCAGGTGAGATTAAAATAACCCCAATTCCATGTCCTAGTGCATTGGATGCTCCATCGAATCTCATGATCCATCTGGTTTCCAGGCCATCTTCTTCTTTGGAAAGAGCCAAGATATCCTCATCTGGGAAATCATGCCGCATTGGTTGATAAGCTTCAATGGGTTGGTGTGCCAAGTAATCTGCCAGCGCACTCCCTTTAATTGCCTTTTGGGTGACATATGTTATGTCATATTCCGTCAGTAACACTTTCCAACGGGCAATCCTTCCAGTTAAAGTGGGTTTTTCAAAGATATACTTGATGGGATCCATCTTAGACACCAGCCAAGTAGTATGATTAAGCATGTATTGCCGTAAGCGTCGGGCAGTCCAAGCCAATGCACAACACGTTCTTTCAAGAGACGAATACCTCATCTCACATTTGGTAAATCTCTTGCTCAAGTAGTAGATGGCGCATTCCTTTCTTCCAGTCTCATCATGTTGACCCAATACACATCCCATGGATTCATTCAACACAGTCAGGTATAGGATTAATGGTCTCCCATGAACGGGTGGCACCAAGACTGGTGGCTCCAATAAGTACTGTTTTATTTTTTCAAATGCAATCTGGCAATCCTCATTCCACTGTCCAGGCTGATTCTTGCGAAGCAACTTGAAAATTAGCTCACAAGTTGCCGTCATTTGGGAAATGAATCAGGCGATGTAATTTAATCTTCCCAAGAATCCTCGGACTTCTTTTTCAGTACGAGGAGGAGGCATTTCCTGAATTGCCTCGACTTTGTCAGGATCAACTTCTATCCCCTTCTCATTCACAATGAACCCTAACAATTTGCCGGATCTTGCGCCAAAAGTACACTTGGCGGGATTTAATCTAAGCTTGAATTTTCTCAACCTTTCGAAAAGTTTTCTCAGGTCAGCAATATGCTTCTCCTCAGACCTGGACTTGGCAATTATGTCATCCACATAGACCTCTATCTCCTTGTGCATCATGTCGTGGAAGAGAGTCACCATTGCCCTTTGATAGGTGGCTCCTACATTTTTTAATCTGAAGGACATTACTTTGTAACAAAAGGTGCCCCACAGAGTGATGAACGTGGTCTTTTCCATATCTTCTGGTGCCATCTTGATCTGGTTATATCCCGAAAATCCATCCATAAATGAGAAGATAGAATGTTGAGCTGTGTTATCAACCAATACGTCAATCTGAGGTAAAGGAAAATCATCCTTAGGACTCGCCCGATTCAAGTCTCGGTAGTCCACACACATCCTTACTCTCCCATCTTTCTTTGGAACGGGAACTATATTGGCTACCCATTGCGGATACTTAGCTACGGCTAAGAAACCAGCGTCGAATTGTTTCTTGACTTCTTCTTTGATCTTAAGAAGCATTTCTGGTTTCATTCGTCGTAACTTTTGCTTGATCGGTGGACATTCCGGCTTTAAAGGCAACTTGTGTTCCACAATGTTATTATCTAGACCTGGCATATCTTGATACGACCATGCAAAAATGTCTCGAAATTCCTGGAGTAGTCTAATCAATTCACTCTGCCGTTGTTTGCTCAAAAGGGTGCCTATCTTGACTTCTTTATTTTCTCCTTCATCTCCCAGGTTAATGGTCTCAATCTTTTCCTGATGAGATTGAATTTCTTTATCTTCTTGTTCCATTAACTTTGTCAACTCGAGTGAAGGTTCAAAGTCCTCCTCACTATCCTCATAGGCATAATCATTTGGATTATCAGAGTCATGAAATAGAACCGAGTTTTCATTGCTCTTAGAAGAATCGCTTTCAGATCTGCATTTAGTGTTATATCATAATGAATGAAAACAAAGAAAAGCAAGCAAATGGAAGGTTTAAAAGAAAGAGTTTGAACAAAGATGAGGTATGAAATCAGACTGCATTCATTTAATTTAATAAACAAGCAAGTTTTCGCCTTTATTACAAAACAGATCCTAAAGCCTTAGGCATAGCAAGAGGATCGACAAGTTTTGAAAACAACAATTACTTTGGCTGAAGATTGATAGTTATGGGGAACTCCATAATTTCCCAGTTGTCCAGTTCTTGACCGGGTAAGCAAGCGTACACTAATTCCATATTAGGGCTATGTCCGTCTCCAGCCATAGCCACCTGACCCAGATATATAATCCCGGCGCTTCTGAAGCTTTGATAGAGGTCACAGATAGGGATTCTAGCAGTATCGAACTTTTGACCGGTAAGGCGAGCGATCCTTCTCTCCCTTCTTTCTTCTCCCATCCTTTTTCTATCAGCTGCTGTAGGCTTGTATCCTAGACCATACCTATCCCTATTTTCTGGGAGATATATAGGTTGGGTTCTCCCTTCCAATTCTCGTCCTAACCCCTTTCCCAGCTTGTATCCTTCTCTCAACATTGTCTTTGCAACCATCAGAGGCACGTTTGGGAAGGATTTCTTTGTATTGCTCGTTGCATTGGCCACCTCTAAAGCCTGAAATGAAGTTTCAAGGGCTTCCTCAGTCGCTTCAATGTATGGGGTGTTGGCAGGCTTACTAACCAACAAGTCTTCTTCTCCAGAGACAATCACCAACTTGTTGTCAATGATGAACTTTAACTTTTGATGTAGAGTAGAAGGAACTACCCCAGCCGAATGGATCCACGGCCGTCCCAGTAAACAACTGTATGCGGGCGTAATATCCATGACTTGAAAAAGGATTTGAAAGGTGCATGGCCCAACTTGTATAGGCAATTCAATTTCTCCTATGACTTCTCGACGAGTTCCGTCAAAAGCCCGGACTACCATGGAACTGGGTCTCATATGGGTCCCATCAAAAGGCAACTTTGCCAACGTAGATTTTGGCATTACATTCAAGGACGATCCATTGTCAACCAGCACCTTCGCCATGATATGATCTTGACATTTTACGGAGATATGAAGGGCTTTATTATGTCTTCACGATGCCGGCAAACTTCTATGACGTGACTGTCCATAAATCCCTGAAGGGTTTTCTGGAAGTCCCTTCGCTTTGCAGACAGGAGGTCATTGCACTCTTTATCCCATGATCCTTCTATCAATCCCATCTTAAGCATATGGGAATGAATGGTTTCCAATGGCATTTGGATGTCCTGAACTTTGGAAATACATTCCTCATCTTTTTCC
This sequence comes from Clitoria ternatea, assembly GCA_037962975.1. Taxonomy (NCBI): domain Eukaryota; kingdom Viridiplantae; phylum Streptophyta; class Magnoliopsida; order Fabales; family Fabaceae; genus Clitoria; species Clitoria ternatea. The sequence goes on from CM075669.1 coordinate 295,276,858, forward strand.
ACAGCGTTAACGCCTTGTCTCCCATGGTTAGGCAAAGGATTGGTGGTCACATTCGGGCTTCCTTCCTTGAAGCTTATCCAATCAGCTCTGATTAAATCTCTTACCTTAAACTTTAATGCTAGGCAATTTTCGGTGGAATGTCCTGGTGCACCGGCATGGTAATCACATCGCGCATTTGGGTCATACCCTCTGGGATAAGGTGGTTGAAGCGGTTTTAAAGGACAAGGTGCCACTAAGGTGTTTTCAATAAGATGAGGGAGAAGCTCTGTGTAGGTCATGGGAATTGGATCAAATTGCACTTGGGTGCGGTCATCATTCTGTCTCCTCATGTTTGGATTTGGTGGGTTTATTTGGGGTGGTTGTTATGGTGTTTGTGGTGGTGCGGGTGGTCGCATGACAGGTGCTCGAAAATGCGGTGGGTTTGGATTTAGAATTGCAGCTACATATGGGTGTGGTGTGTTATGGTAAGTTGACGGAAAGGTGACGGGAGTAGGTGGTCTGAGCTGGTTCCTTCTTTGGTTGTGAGAGACCAGGTTAGTCTCTCCCTCTCTTCTTTTTCCTTCTCCAAAAGAAGGTTTTCTTGCTGTCCCAGGCCCAGATGGGCTACGAGTAATCTTCCCCGTTCTCAAGCCATTCTCTATTCTTTCTCCGATAGTGACGATGTCGGAGAAGTGGGAGGAAATGCTTCCAATCATCTTGTCATAGAAAGGTGACTGGAGTGTATCAATAAATATGGAAATCACCTCCTTTTCTGATAGAGGTGGATCGACTTATGCTGCTACTTCTCGCCACCGTTGGGCATATTCTTTAAACGTCTCATTATCTTTCTTGGCCATGTTTTGCAACTGTACTCTATCTGGCGCCATATCCAGATTATACTTGTACTGTTGCATGAAAGCATCTGCCAGATCTTTCCAACAGCGTATATGAGATCGTTCAAGGTGGTTGTACCAGGTAAGAGGTGCTCCCGCCAAACTATCCTGGAAACAATGAATAAGCAGAGGGTCATTAGAAGCATGAGAGGCCATCTTCCGACAGTACATGGTTAGATGGTTCTTTGGACAGGTTAGCCCCCGATATTTGTCAAACTCTGGCATTTTGAATTTGGGGGGAATGACAACATCAGGAATCAGACAGAGTTATGCAGCACTGCCCATTCCAAACCTGTTTGTTCTCTCCATTTCTCGGAATCGCCTTTCCAGGAATTCTAGTCTTCCTTCCTGGGTAGTAGCAGCAGTATTTGGACCCGCAGTGGCATGTTGACTGGTATCCCTAACTAGTTGGTCGACATGTGCCGGGTTTGCATTAGGCATTGAGATGTGGGGTCTGGCTGTCGTCTGGGTAGCTTGTGGTTGCGTAACTTGTGCAAGGATTGGATTTGCTTGAGGGTCTCGGACGGGCGGGACACTTGGCTGGGCCGTATGTAGGATTGCCTCTTGATAATCAGGTTCTTCTTGAAGCGGTGGGAAATAACCCTGTGGCAATCCGTAAGGTATGACGTTACCTTCTGCATCTACAAAGATGGGTTGCTGGGCTTCAGCAGTGTTTGGTTTCCTAACATGAATGGTTAGGGGAGGCGCAGCTAGGTTTGAACTTGGTCCCCCAGTGGGACCCTGAGTGGACGGTCGTTGTCTAGTGTCTTCAATTCCTGCTGAAGAATCCCCTTCTGTGACCCTTCTCTCAAGAAGTTTGGCCATTTCAGCCATTTGCTCTTTCAGTTGATTGACTTCAGCTCTCAAACTCTCATTTTCTTGTTCTATTTCAGCCATGAGTCTGGTATTAAGCCGAGTCGCGTAAGGATGTTTACCCGTTATTTCTGAGAAGTCAACAAGAAATTGTTAAAAAAGAAAGTTAAAAAAACAACAAAGGAAAAACAAATGATACGTGAAGCAATCGCGGAATTCAGCCAGTATCTTTTGACTTTTTTCAGAACTTCATTCAAAAGTGATGAGTGGAAATTAACATGAGGTAGTTGTGGGGACATGAAGAAAACTCCTCTTTTTTTTCGGAATACATTACTGCTGCCAGCCTATTTTTATGCAGAAAAAGTAAATCAGCCATTCCTAGCTCGGGCAATCATGGCCCTCATTTTACAAATCCTTTCTCTATAATAATCAAGGAAGGTCACAATTTCTCTTGGAGTGTTAAGAGGATTAACCATCCCCTCAGCTTGCTTGAGTAGGAGCGGGAGGTCTTCCAGAACTCCATTAGCCAAATATGCCAAGTGGGCAAAGCGATTCATCCATGAATGAATATCTTCATTTTGCTATGTTAGTTCATCTTTCAAAACACGGATAGCTTCACCACATTCTTGTTCAGCCTCTATCACACGCCGTCGCTCACCATTTATCTCATGTTGGTAAGCTTCTACCATCTCATCAAGCTGATGCTCTAATCGGCAAATTTGCAATTGCAGAAGTTCTTTCTGTACCAAGACATTTTGCTCGCGCTCTTTGGCTCTTACCAACATGTCCTTTAGAAGCTGCTTATCAGTCAACATGGTATCTCTTTGCTTGTTCTTCGCTTTTAGTTAAGCATTAGCCGTTCAGAGGCATTGGCTTTTTTTCCTCAGGTAGTCCCTTTCAATTTTTCTTTTCTTTCCAATCTTCCTGATGGTTTGTTTGCTTTCTAAATTCTCCCTTTTCTAAAGGGCACATTCTTGCTGAGATATCAGTAATTCTTTTTCCAATTCCTCATTTTTGGCGGTTAGCTCTTTTATTTTGGCTCTCATTGCCTCTTCTTCAAGGGTAGGAGAGGTAACATGTGCGCCTGTCGGGAGATAGGAGGGACTTTTGAAAGGTAGCTTGACAATGGAAACTCTGTTTAAGACCCATTGGTAGTATTCTTCCTTCACGGCGTGGCTTCGACTTCCTAATTCTTTCCCTTGTTTGTGGACTTTCTTCCATGCATTTGCTATATCCCGAATGACAGACGTGCAATCCCCTTCTGAGAAATAAACGATGAAAGAAGTAAGGGATTCTCCATCGGGTGATCCAAGTAAGGGATAGGCTAGCTGACGTTTGGCTATGACAAGGTTGTAATTGATACACCCCTGAGTACCCATGAGAGGAACATTCGGGTAGTTTCCACAATGGTGAATTATGGTATCAACCTTCAACCATTGCGGGTACCACCTTACTTTATCAGCTGTGAGTCCTACCAGGTGATTGGCCCATTCACGTCTATTCTTCGCTACTAACTGACATAACTTCAGATCTGAGACTGGACATTCAATTTTGCTGACTTGATGGAAGACATGTGATGTAAGCCATACATATAGAGCAGGTAAACAGCAAATAATTCTCTTTCCACCTCGTGTACAGCAGAAGTCCATGGTGCAGTATATATTTGCCAATATAGTAGTGACAGGATTTTCAGACTTGAACCTATGGGCAAGGAAAACGCCAATAGCATCATAGTCCACATAATTGTCGATATTAGGAAACAAGATAACTCCATAAATGGTGAGAGCTAGAGTATCCATGAAGGCTTCCCAATCTCTTTTCTCAGCTAGCAAGTGCATGTGCTTTTCAAAATACTCTCGATCAAATCCCAGGATCTGATTTCTATTCAGTTGTGCACTTCTTAACACTTCCGGGTGAATCTTTAGGACATTAGCAACAATAACGATATTCGCTTGACGTCCAAGATGACGGTAAGGTATTTATCCTTCTAATGGCATCCCCAGAATTTGTTCAAACTCCTCAACAGATGGAGCTAATTGGAAGTCCCGGAAGGTAAAGCAACGGAGAGGTGGGTCATAGAATTGAGTCAAAGCGGTAATTGCCTCGACTTGTACCTCCACTTCTAGCAATTTTAGGATCCTCCCATATTTCCTTGAGAAAACCATCTTCTGATTCATGTCTAATTTCTTCCCTAATGCTTGTAGGCTAGTTGTATCAACTTTCCTAACCTTAACATGCAGTAATTTTTTCAACTCGGGTACATTTCCACCACAACTATCTGACCTCATGTTAATTTCCATATTTCACTCAAAGATACTGGCCAAGCCCTTAATAACTTCCTGTAGAGACATAAAGAAAAGAAAAATCAATAACTGACATGCTTTGCAAATTGATACTCCCCTAATAACTTTCTTGAAAACATTTTGGGATTTAGGGAAGTTACAATTTATCGAAACTTGCAATAAATCAAGGATCACACGAGCTATGAATTTTCTGATTATTTTTTCTTCTTTTTTTTAGAAAGTTCATAACTAGATCCTAAGACTTAAGCAAATACAAAAAGAAAGGTCCACTTGCCCATTAGAGGATCACAGGTTAAAAATAGGTTATTCTTTGAAAAAGTAATCCTCTAAACAGGCAATCGGTCCATTAGTTTGGATTGGAAGAGAAAACGAGAATGAGAAAAGGTATAAGTAAAGTTTGCCTCTTGGTGCCTTAAGTCGGGTTTTTCTGAAGATGCCTTAATGGTTCTAAGGTTTATTTATCAGTGATGTCTCACATTGGGTGGTTTATTCTAAAATTTCTAAAGGTCACTAGAACCAAGATCCTACTCATGATGTTGGCCACAAATAGCAGGAAGTCTACTAAGTGTGGGCACCACGAATAAGTCGAACTCTAGCTGAGATTCTCACAGTAACTAGATAGGAAGTACATCCCAAATGGCTCCGCTATCAATCTCCCCTAATCTTAAGTTTTATTTGGGCCCGGGTATAGGGTCCCACTCCAAAGTGTGTGCAAGTTGTGAGTGTAGTGTGTGAAAGAGGCATTCAATACCTGTACCTTACTCATCCTGCACATAGAACAAACACAGAGCAACAAAATAAAGTCGACTACCCTAGGGTTCAATGATCACACATATATTTATAGAACATAAAGGATAAGATACAAATAAAACAGAAACCAAATAAAATAAAGGAAAAAGTCAAATAATTAATATGTTAATTAAAATATGCGCTATCAGATTGACTGGCTTGACTCTCTAGGTCCCCAGTGGAGTCGCCATCTGTCGCGACCGGGATCGCGACGGCACGGCCGACCCTCAAAATGATTTTTTTTTGAAAATAAAAATGAACAGGGAGTCGCCACCAATATTTTTAGGATAAAATACCGGGAAAACCTTTAATTAAAGCATTGGTCAAAAAATGAGATTCCAGATCCGGGAGTCTAATTACAGGTGAGGAAGGTATTAGCACCTCACAACTGTCCGTTATAAAAATGGTTACCTCAATTTAATAGCGTGCATTATAATTAACCCAATAATTATTTTAACTTTTCCATGAAAAGAAAATATTGCGAGATGACAAAACATATATAAATAAACAGAAATAAACACGGAATATTTACATGAGATTAACAGGACGTCTCGTCCAAATTAAACTCGCTCCACCCCTTTTTTAAAAAAAATGAGATTAACAGGACGTCTCGTCCAAATTAAACTCGCTCCTCCTTTTTAAAATAAAAAAAATGAGATTAACAGGACGTCTCGTCCAAATTAAACTCACTCCTCCTTTTTAAAGTAAAAAGAATAAAGAATAAAAGAAATAAAAAAAATTGCAATAATAATGATAATAACAATAGTCACACCTTTTATGCTAATTTAAATAGAATGTGTGAGGCACTCATTTTATTAATATTTATCAATCAATAAAGATTAATTGATAATTAAAAAGGAAGGTAAAATCACCGAATAACAATTGATTTAACAGAAAATAAAATAAATACAAGTAAAAAAAATCAAGGGAAGAGTGGGACCAGTGTGGTGAGAAAGGAGTTGGATGGTGTTGTGGGCTTGAGGTCCTGGACAGAGGAAAGGAGGGATAAGGTGCTGTTTTTGGATGGGTGTTTGAGGGGACGGTGTTTAGAGGGGCGGTGTGTGTGGCAGAGTGGAGAGGTTTGGGAAGGGCTGTAAGGACGGTGTTTTAGAGGGGCGGTGTGTGGGGAGTCGGTTTGGAGAGGACGGTGTTTAGAGGGGCGGTGTGTGTGGCGGAGTGGAGAGGTTTGGGAAGGGCTGTAAGGACGGTGTTTTAGGGGCGGTGTTGAGGACGGTGTGTAGAGGGGCGGTGTTGAGAGGACGGTGTTTTAGGGTAGTGTGGGGCGGAGTGGAGAGAAAGGTGTTAGGCGGTGTGGAGAGGACAGTGTTGGGCGGTGTGTAGGCGGTGTGGAGGGTAAGATGTTGGGCGGTGTTGAGAACGGTGTGGGGAAGGGGCAGTGTTTAAGAAGAGGAAGTTAGACAGTGAGAGGGCGGTGTGGAGAACGGATTGGGAAGGAGGTTTGGGCAGTGTGTGGAGAGGTTTGCAAGGGATGTGAGGACGGTGTGTAGGGCAGTGTGGAGAGTAAGGTGTTGGGCGGTGTATGGGAAAGACTGAGGACGGTCTTGGGACGGCGTGGAGAAGAAGGTTGTGAGAGCGGGTGAGGAAGATTTGGGGCGGTATGTGGAGAGGTAGGTGTTGGGCGGTGTGTGGGCGAGAGGAAGGTGTTGGACGGTGTTGAGAAGAAGGTGTTGGGCGGTGTGTGGGCGGTGTTGAGGACGGTGTGGGCGGACTGAGAAGGAGGTTTGGGCGGTTGAAAAGTGAATGAGTTCTCTTTTTAATGACTCTTTCCGGGGATCCTTCTTCTTCCTTCGCTTGCAGTATTTATAGAGCATTTGAGGAGCGTCATGATTGCTGGAACAAACCCGTGACCAGCCTGGCTACCAATTGGTGAGGATTTTTAATATTTCCACATTGTCTTGTTGCCAGCCGCCCTTTGAAATTGTTAAACAACTTGCATGATGGTGTTGAAAACAGCCTGGATCTTTGACAATGAAGGCTGGTGGCAATTCTTTATCACTTTCCTCCTTGTCTCATTGCCAACTACTCTCCGTAATTCAAGGATCCACTTGGAGGCTATTTCACTCGGAAATGATCATTCCGAGTCCTTTCACTCGGAAATGATCATTTCCGAGTCAGAGTTTTTTTTTTTAAAATTCTTTTTTTTATCCTTCCTTTTTCTTTTCTTCTTTTTTTTTATTCTTCCTTTTTTTTCCTTTTTTTTTCTTTTTTCTTTTTTTTTTAAATTATTTTCCCTTGTGAATTTCCTATTCTTGGTGAAAATTGACTGGAACGAAATAGGTGTTCACAATATGCCATGAAGGCATTTATGTTATTATTATCCAGAATTATGGAACAGTGTAAACTCCTGGTTGGCCCAGTGCAGAATTAAAACTTTAAGGGCCCATATGCATAAAATGAGTGAGATAGTAGCATAAGCATTTCATAACATTCATGTGATTGTGATATTCTATATGGGTGGTTGTGAATGAAAATATAAGCGTTATGTATGTAGAAACCCTATAATTATATTTGCTTAAGTATGAGATTATGACTGATATTATTATATTAGTTTGTGAAAACCCTTATACTTATGTATTATCTGTAAGATGTTATATTTTGTTTCTCACTCCTTCTTATTTGAATTTTGTGTCCAAAATATATGTTATGTGATATATAGCTAGCAGTCCAAGATGGAAGGATATGTAATTACAAGAGGGTAAAGTGGTTTCATCCTCAATCGGATAGATGAAGAGATATGACAAGAGTAGGATTCAAAAACTCGATGGTTCAAGGACTAGGAAATGATTGGTCACATTTGTAGCAGAGGTATAATTTAGTTTTACTTTGCCTTATTACAATATCAAGTTAGATAATTGTAACAAGGTAAAAGTTAAACTTTGATAAACTTTCTCATTCGGATATAATATTGTAATGGTTTATCACTTATGATTTCTATAAATTATTTTATCATTATGGACAAATATTGAAAGATAATGTTTTTTTTTTACTTTCAACATTTAAAGAAAATCAGATGTACATATGTCCTTGTATACGTGAGGTAAAGAGTGATAAATATGTATATCTTTCTAAAAGTTTTTTTAAAAAAACCAAAATGAATACATATATATATCTCGTGTATATAAGGGGGTGTTACATGTATCACTTAAACAAGTTCAAATAATAGTTTTACATCCAAAACCATAAAAAAAACCATAAGATTATTGAAGGTTTGAGGAACAAATTCATAATCAAGAAATGGGACCAATGACATGGTTTTTCACCATATTTATGCCAAATGAGTAAAGTCAACAAAAGAACACCAAGAGTATAACATAAACCTCCAGTGATGGTTAAAAAAATTAGGAATTAGAGATATAAAGTGTTCAAGGAGGATCATACAAAGCTCTAAGAGAAACATAACAAAAACTAGTTTATTGACTTTCATACAATCATGGGTGTTATAGAGAATGAGGGACAAGATATAGACTCACAAAAATCTACTTTGTCACTCTCCAAAAATGCTACCTTTCTCTCCTTTTCCTCTTTATTTTATAGAAAAGAAAAGTCTCACCTCCTCGAGATACGACAAAGAAATTTCTCTCTTTTCTCTCAATTTTGAAAATATGAACCCTTAAACCCTTGTTCCCACAAAGTCTCTTCCACCAAAAAAAACTCCGCTATCCCTTTTTATAGGGGCTTAGTCCTATTCCTTCAGATCAACCCCCTTTTTGCTTCAACCATTTTACTTTAACTAGAGGAAAGTTAGGGTTAAGCCTCTATTGCCTCTATCTCTCCGCCTCACCTTCTCCATTTTCCCTGTTCAAAATCAACTACTCCATTTGCCTTTTTTTCTTCCATGATTTGCTCCTTCTTGTCTGATGCAAGCTCTTTCCCCTTATTTAAAGATGGGGCCTTGGCTTTGGTCCATGGGGGAAGAAGAAGGGTGAGGGTTTCAATGGGAAGGGGAAAGTTTGTGTCTTTTGGGTAAAAGGGAGTCAAAGCTCCTCTTTTTTATTTTTTTCTCTCGCAAGCTTCGTCTAGACAAAGGAAGCTCACCTAGGCAAGTTGAGCATTTTTAACACATCTCACCTAGGCAAGGATATTTTGCTTAGGTGAGTTGTTTCTCCTTTTTTTCAGGACAAAAGTTAGTGTTCACAAAACTAACTTTACCGACGGCGACTAAGTGTCCATTTGGTTAGTAGTTAAGGAAACAAAGTTTAGAAAAATGAGGAATTCAAAAGCTAATATTAATCTTATACGCCGTTTGAAACAGTCAAAACTTCGTCTAATCGTAGGATATTTTTTTCCCTCCCAAACTCTGCTTATGTGATCTCTGTTTGCAACCAAATGAGTTCTAAATTAATATCTAAAATAACTTAAAAGATTATATATTAGTGAAAAAAAGTGTTGATAGATGAATGTAACGTGCCAATTTAAATTATTAAATAATATTTGTAACATCCCTAATATTTTAGAAAAGTTTTAATTGACGAAAAATATTAATAATTGCCCCAACCAGATTTATTTAAAATTTTGGAAATTATTAGTATTAAAAATGCAATTAGAAATAATTAAACGTTGTGGGAATAAATAAATTTATTTGATTAATTAATTATAAAAGATTAAATGAAGGTGAATAGAAGAAAATAAATTTGAAGTTACCTTGGGGTAAAAGGTGAAGGGTGAAAGGTAAAGGTAAAAGTTTAATTAAAACTTTTAAAGAAAATATAAAAGAAAAAAGGGAAAAAGACCATTTTACCCCTGGGTCTTAAATAATAAAAATTCACTCTTTCCTTCATCTTCTTCACGCGGGTCTTCTTCCATTTCTCCTTCTCACCATAGCCGTGATTGCATGCTTCAAGGGAGGCTCAATCTTGCACCGAAACTTCGAGATAACTACGTTTTTGAGATCGTGGCTTCGAGGTGAGTTCAATAACCCCTTCAAATTAAGCTTTCGCGTCCCTTTCGTTTTCTCCGTTAAACCAAATGGTCGTGTATGGAGGACTAAGCTTTGGTTTCCTACTCCTCTAGTGTGTAGAAGCTTGAAAAATGGATTTTAGAGTAACAAGAACGGTTTAACATTGATGGGTTTTGTGTTTCGACCTCCGTAGGTGACGAAACAGACGTCGGAGGATCGAACGGTGAAGTGGGTGTTGATTCCGGACGTGGAACGTTGGGCATAGCGTCGAGGGAACGCCAATCTCATCAAGAACAAGTCGTCGGAGCTCGAAACCAAGGTAAGGGGGGGTGTTCGGGTTATAATTAATTAGAATAGGTAAATGCAATTGAATTGAGTAAGTGAATTAAATGCGGAACTAACGAGAACTTACAAGAAAATGATAATTACATGTGTATGAATGTAAATTGTGTATGATTTGTGATGATTATGAGTACAATGTGGATTGAATAGTGATGAGTTGATGAGTATGGTGGCATTGTGGTGATGGGCTTGACAAGTAGGTCGCCCAATTGATGAGTATATGTTTTGTTGCTGGCCACTTGCAGTACGATATGTGAAATATGAATATATATGTGTGATTATGTGGTGTAGGACGGCCGACGGTATGTGCAGCCCCTCGTTTCTGTCTCCCGTGGTGGTTATGCCCAGTTGAGCTACCCAGTGGTCAAGTAGGACCCAGTGGTTGAGGTGGAGAGTCAAGTAGGACTCAGTGGACCAAGCAGGGTTCACGGGGTGTCAAGTAGGACCCCCAGCTGAAGGCCGATCCTTTTAGTATCCGGATACTAGGCGTTGATTTAATATGAGAGTCAGGTGTGTTATTAGATGCATTGTTGACATTGTATAGTGATATAAATGTGTTTTGTGGTAATGGTGCGTTGTGATTGGTAAATTAAGGTAAAAGAATTAGTAATGAGTTCTTGATTGGCAAATAGAAATTGAGGACAAGAGGTAAGACAAATGGTACAAGCTAAAATATAAGGAATGTGTACTTTGTTATTGAATTGCCATTCTATATTAATTATGATACCAAACACTCACCCTTGCTGTTGTTTCTTTAATTTAGTAACCAATGACAGGGAAGAGGTTGAAGCCCCGGAGACGCGCCAAGCGGAGAGCTGATGCCAAGGAGTGTAGAGAATTATGAATTGAAGGATGTGTGTGTGTTGTGCTTTATATGTGTTATGTTGATATATGCCTTCCATGTGTGTTAGACTAATTTAAGTGTGATTAATGTAGTTATGAAGGTTTGTAATAAGTATTAGATAGAGATTGTATGTTGGTGATGGAAAAGAGAATTCATTATAAGCTTCATAAATTAGACATAAATGTTCATGGGCAGGTCTTGCTTGTTTGATGGAGAATGAATGTTGGGAGTGTGAATTATAGCTCCTTAGGTGGTGTGTTTTAAGCTTTTGGATAGTTGTTTTATGCATGAGCTAGGAACTAGCATGGTCAAATGATGATATATGTGGTTTTGATGTAGTGGAAGGGATGCAATGGCTTAGATATGTTAATTGTGGTTTGTGAAGAACGGAATGGACCCATTTTGCCAAAAATGGACTCATTGACTACCCTAAAATGCCTTAAAATAGGACAAACGCATTTAGGCGCATAAATCTCTCATTTTTAGGAATTTTTTAGTGTGGTCAGCTGTCACACGTCACAATTAATGTGTTTTGACTTGTGTTAAAATTTGGTGGCATTTCGACATCATTTACATAATCTTTGGTAGTTAAGAAGTTCACCTGGGATGCAAAATCTGCATAATTTCTGCATAATGACAGGGTGTAATCGATTAGCCTCTAAGGTGTAATCGATTACAAGGCCTCTGTCTGCAACATAATCGATTATACCTCAGTGGGTAATCGATTATGTGTCAAACAGAAACCTTGTAATCGATTAGGCAAGGTTCTGTAATCGATTGTGAACTCAACAGAACCATGGTAATCGATTAGGTAGCTGAGGTAATCGATTAAATACTGCCCCTGATCCTATGAACCATTCCAGGAAGCTGGTAATCGATTACTCGTTGCTTAGTAATCGATTAGGACATTGTAATTAACTATTTTCAGTCCGTCCAAGCCTTGATTAATCAAAGGGATATACGATTACGTTATTTGAGTAAAAGAGATAATGTCCTTTGAACATGTTAGGGAGAAATGAATGCTATTTTGATTTAGGGCTTAATTAATTATTGTTAAATGTGAAAAATTTATTGTAAAATTTACTAGAATGAATAAAAATAAATGTAAATTGACCTAGGACGTTATAGGTGGTATCAGAGCGGTTTTTTCTAGAGCCGGGTGAATGGGCAGTGTTAGAGGATAGTTTGAGTCCCATGTCGGACTATTTTTACATTGTATTGCAATTGTTTGTGTGTTAATTGAGTTGTAACAGGTTAACTTGGCATCATTCCCTTGGCACTCTGGTGGCGTTGTGTTTTATATGTGTATGAGGTAAATATCCTAGTCCCTGGTAGATCATTGGTTATTAATGGTGGTGTGTTTGGTTATTGTAGAACTACTTTATGGCTGAAGGAACTAGTTCAGGAGGAGGAGGTGAATTCTTCTCAAAATTTTCCCAACTGTTGAGTAGGACTGAATCTGGTCCCACTCTTGATAAATTCCTGAAAAGGAATCCACCTGTTTATAGAGGAGGCCATGATTATGATGGGGCTCATGTTTGGATGCGAGAAATTGAGCAAACATTTGAATACTTTGAATGCTCTGAAGAACAGAAAGTCCAATTTGCTACTTATCAATTGAAGGATGAGGCTCGTGTGTGGTGGTCAAGGACTAAGGTTCAGATGAATGCTGCGAGTGAACCATTAATGTGGATAAATTTCAAGCGGAGATTTCTTGCTAAATACTTTCCGGATAATTATAAAATCTGTAAGGAGATGGAATTTCTAAAACTTGAGCAAGGCAAAATGTCAGTAGCAGAATACACATCACAGTTTGATGAACTGTGTGATTTCTATCATCCTTTTTCTCTTAAAGGAACTGAAGGCAGTAAGTGTGCAAAGTATGAATCCGGGCTGAGAATTGAACTCCGAAGTGTCATTGTTCCTATGGAGATCCGTGACTATCCTACTCTGGTAAATAAGGCCAGACTTGCTGAGGAAGTGCAGTTACAGAGAGCGTCTCAATCAAGGGACAAAAGACCCTTGAAGGTTAAAGGATTCAGTTTTAAAAAGATGGGTCAGTTTTTCCGTGGAGGTAAGTCTTCCACTACATCTTCTTCTTCGGGCCGTAGTTCTGCGGGCTGTTCTGGTGGTCATTCTGGTATCCGTGCCTGTTATAATTGTGGCCAGGAGGGCCATATTGCAAAACATTGTCAGGCCAGCCAAATTGTTTGCTTCCAATGTGGACAACCGGGGCATCTTAAGCCAGATTGCCCACAGAGGCAGCAACAAGATGAACATAGCAGTCGAGCTAATACTTCTGTGGCCCGTGGTGGTAATTTTCAAAGAGAAGGTAGAAATAGCAGTGGTCGTGGAGGCCAACGCCCAAGGAGGACTGATGCCCAATCTAGCGGCGCTCAAAATGTTATGACTGGGCGGGTGTTCGCTTTTGATGCTTCAGAGGTTGCAAGAACTGATAATTTGGTGCAGGGTAAGTGCATTATTCATGACTGTTTGGTAAATGTAATTTATGATTCGGGTGCAACACATTCCTTTATTTCTGAAAGTTGTGTGAGGCGGTTTGGGTTACCAGTGGTGTTAATGGAGAATGCCCTTAATGTCTCCACCCCTACTGGTTCTACATTCCGTGCCACCACCATGTGTGGAGGATTACCAATGCAAATTGAAGACCGTTCCTTTTGGATAAATTTAATATGTATGCCGTTGAAAGATTTAGATGTTATCCTGGGTCTTGACTGGTTGTCTGCAAACCATGTTATGGTGGATTGTTACCGCAAGACTATAGTATTCTCTCAGGAATTGGACACTAAGAATGTGGTAAGTAATGTCTCCGCAATTTATGCTATTCTATTTACTTCAGAAGGACGGTATAATCTTAATCCCAATGATATTCCCGTAGTGTGTGATTTCCCTGATGTATTTCCGGGAGAAATTCCGAGGTTACCTCCCAATCGGGAGATTGACTTTGCCATCGACTTAATTCCCGGGGCCGAGCCTGTGTCCCGTGCACCTTATAGAATGTCTTCGGTGGAATTGACTGAAGTGAAGAAGCAAGTGAATGAGCTGTTAGAAAAGGGGTTTATCCGACCGAGTGCTTCACCTTGGGGCGCTCCGGTGTTGTTGGTGAAAAAGAAGGATGGTAGCATGCGAATGTGTATCGACTATCGGCAGCTGAATAAGTTGACAGTTAAGAACAAATACCCTTTACCACGAATCGATGATCTGTTGGATCAGTTGAGAGGCGCTGAGATATTTTCCAAGATTGACTTGAGGTCCGGATATCACGAAATAAGAGTGAAATCGGAAGATATTCCCAAGACGGCGTTCCGGACTCGATATGGACACTTTGAGTATGTTGTAATGCCCTTTGGGGTGACCAATGCTCCTGCTATCTTCATGGATTACATGAATAGGATCTTCCAACCTTACTTGGATCAATTTGTAGTAGTATTCATTGATGATATATTGGTGTATTCAAAGTCCATTAAGGAACATGCACAACATCTTCGAATTGTTTTGCAGATATTGCGGGAGAAAGGGTTGTATGCCAAGCTGTCTAAATGTGATTTCTGGGAAGGAAGTGTGCAATTCTTGGGCCATGTAATTTCCAGGGATGGAGTATCTGTTGATCCATCCAAAATTAAAGCAGTTATGGGCTGGGAGAGACCTAAATCAGTGACAGAAATTAGGAGTTTCCTAGGATTGGCTGGTTACTATCGCCGTTTTATTGAAGGATTTTCTCGTATTGCTCTTCCTTTGACTCGATTGACAAGAAAGGATAACCCATTTGTATGGTCAGATAAGTGTGAATTGAGTTTTCAAACTCTGAAGCGATGTTTAACTACTGCACCTGTGCTTGCACTACCAGATGTGACAAAGGAATTTGTGGTATATTGTGACGCATCTAAGTTTGGTTTAGGATGTGTATTGATGCAGGACGACAGGGTGATTGCCTATGCTTCAAGGCAATTGAGACTCCATGAGCAGAATTACCCTACCCACGACTTAGAGCTTGCAGCAGTGGTGTTTGCATTAAAAATCTGGCGTCATTATTTATATGGTTCTCATTTTGTGGTATTCAGTGACCACAAAAGCTTGAAATACTTGTTCGATCAGAAAGAGTTAAACATGAGACAAAGGAGATGGGTAGAATACCTAAAAGATTATGATTTTGATTTGAAGTACCATCCTGGAAAAGCAAATGTTGTGGCAGATGCTTTAAGTAGAAAAGTATTACATGCAGCCTTCTTGATGGGCAAAGAGCAAGAATTGTTAGAAGACTTTCGCGACATGAACCTTGGGGTTGCTGTGCAAGCTCCGAATCAAATGAGGATTGGGATGCTGAAGATCTCTAATGAATTCTTAGAATCTTTAGCTGTGGCTCAGGAGAAAGATGAAGAGTTACTAGAATTGCTCGATACCCAAGCAAGAGGAAAGAATATAGAGCTAATCAAAGGTACTGATGGAATTTGGAGATTTAGAAACCGGGTTGTAGTGCCTACAAAAGGTGACTTTAGGCAGGCCGTGTTAGCTGAAGCCCATAAAAGTTCTTTTAGCATTCATCCTGGTGTTACAAAAATGTACCATGATTTGAAGAGAGAGTTCTGGTGGCCAGGCATGAAACAAGCAATCATAGAGTATGTAAGATCTTGTGTGGTATGTCAGAAGTGTAAGGTCGAACACCAGAGACCCCCAGGTCTACTTCAACCTCCGGAGATTCCAATGTGGAAATGGGAAGGCATTACTATGGATTTCGTATCCGGGTTACCCCGTACCCGTTCTGGTTGTAATGCAATATGGGTGATTGTGGATAGGCTAACAAAGAGTGCTCACTTCTTAGCTATGAATATGAAATGGTCATTGGACCGGCTGGCTAGATTATACATAACAGAAATTGTGAGACTTCATGGTGTACCTGTGAATATTATTTCAGATCGTGATCCTCGGTTTACTTCCAGATTCTGGGGAAGTCTACAACAGGAGTTGGGTACTGAACTGAGGTTGAGTTTTGCTTATCATCCTCAGACTGATGGCCAGTCTGAGCGTACAATCCAGACCTTGGAAGACATGCTTAGAGCTTGTGTACTGGAGCAAGGTGGTTCATGGGAGAAATACCTACCATTAGTGGAATTTGCTTATAATAACAGTTAGCATAGTAGCATTGGAATGGCTCCTTATGAAGCGTTATATGGAAGGCGGTGTCGTACGCCCTTATGCTGGAATGAAGACAGAGATGCAATCCATTTAGGGCCCGAATTAATTCAGGAAATGAATGATCAGGTGATAATGATTCGTGAAAAGATGAAGGTTGCACAAGACCGTCAGAAGAGTTACTATGACAATCGTCATAGGCCACTTGAGTTTCAGGTGGGAGACTGGGTGTTCCTGAAGGTTTCACCTACCAAAGGTGTAGGTCGGATACTAAAGAGCCATAAGCTCAACCCACGGTATATTGGGCCGTATCAGATTCTGGAAAAAGTTGGTGATGTTGCTTACCGATTGGATCTTCCCCAATCATTAACTAATATTCACAATGTGTTTCATGTGTCACAACTTCGAGCATACATTCCTTGTGACTCCATGATCGTACCTGAAGATTCTATTGAGCTGAAAGAAGATTTGACGGTAGAGGTGGCACCTATTGGCATTGAAGGATATCAAGCTAAACGATTGAGAAACAAAGAAGTATCATTGGTGAAAGTGAAGTGGTGGAATATAAATGGAGTAACTTATACATGGGAGTTGGAGGCGGACATGAGACGATTGTACCCCAATCTTTTCCAATAAGGTACGTTGATTTCGAGGACGAAATCCCTTTTTAGGGGAGGTGGATGTAACATCCCTAATATTTTAAAAAAGTTTTAATTGACGAAAAATATTAATAATTGCCCCAACCAGATTTATTTAAAATTTTGGAAATTATTAGTATTAAAAATGCAATTAGAAATAATTAAACGTTGTGGGAATAAATAAATTTATTTGATTAATTAATTATAAAAGATTAAATGAAGGTGAATAGAAGAAAATAAATTTGAAGTTACCTTGGGGTAAAAGGTGAAGGGTGAAAGGTAAAGGTAAAAGTTTAATTAAAACTTTTAAAGAAAATATAAAAGAAAAAGGGAAAAAGACCATTTTGCCCCTGGGTCTTAAATAATAAAAATTCACTCTTTCCTTCATCTTCTTCACGCGGGTCTTCTTCCATTTCTCCTTCTCACCATAGCCGTGATTGCATGCTTCAAGGGAGGCTCAATCTTGCACCGAAACTTCGAGATAACTACGTTTTTGAGATCGTGGCTTCGAGGTGAGTTCAATAACCCCTTCAAATTAAGCTTTCGCGTCCCTTTCGTTTTCTCCGTTAAACCAAATGGTCGTGCATGGAGGACTAAGCTTTGGTTTCCTACTCCTCTAGTGTGTAGAAGCTTGAAAAATGGCTTTTAGAGTAACGAGAACGGTTTAACATTGATGGGTTTTGCGTTTCGACCTCCGTAGGTGACGAAACAGACGTCGGAGGATCGAACGGTGAAGTGGGTGTTGATTCCGGACGTGGAACGTTGGGCATAGCATCGAGGGAACGCCAATCTCATCAAGAACGAGTCGTCGGAGCTCGAAACCAAGGTAAGGGGGGTGTTCGGGTTATAATTAATTAGAATAGGTAAATGTAATTGAATTGAGTAAGTGAATTAAATGCGGAACTAACGAGAACTTACAAGAAAATGATAATTACATGTGTATGAATGTAAATTGTGTATGATTTGTGATGATTATGAGTACAATGTGGATTGAATAGTGATGAGTTGATGAGTATGGTGGCATTGTGGTGATGGGCTTGACAAGTAGGTCGCCCAATTGATGAGTATATGTTTTGTTGCTGGCCACTTGCAGTACGATATGTGAAATATGAATATATATGTGTGATTATGTGGTGTAGGACGGCCGACGGTATGTGCAGCCCCTCGTTTCTGGCTCCCGTGGTGGTTATGCCCACTTGAGCTACCTAGTGGTCAAGTAGGACCCAGTGGTTGAGGTGGAGAGTCAAGTAGGACTCAGTGGACCAAGCAGGGTTCACGGGGTGTCAAGTAGGACCCCCAGCTGAAGGCCGATCCTTTTAGTATCCGGATACTAGGCGTCGATTTAATATGAGAGTCAGTTGTGTTATTAGATGCATTGTTGACATTGTATAGTGATATAAATGTGTTTTGTGGTAATGGTGCGTTGTGATTGGTAAATTAAGGTAAAAGAATTAGTAATGAGTTCTTGATTGGCAAATGGAAATTGAGGACAAGAGGTAAGACAAATGGTACAAGTTAAAATATAAGGAATGTGTACTTTGTTATTGAATTGCCATTCTATATTAATTATGATACCAAACACTCACCCTTGCTGTTGTTTCTTTAATTTAGTAACCAATGACAGGGAAGAGGTTGAAGCCCCGGAGACGCGCCAAGCGGAGAGCTGATGCCAAGGAGTGTAGAGAATTATGAATTGAAGGATGTGTGTGTGTTGTGCTTTATATGTGTTATGTTGATATATGCCTTCCATGTGTGTTAGACTAATTTAAGTGTGATTAATGTAGTTATGAAGGTTTGTAATAAGTATTAGATAGAGATTGTATGTTGGTGATGGAAAAGAGAATTCATTATAAGCTTCATAAATTAGACATAAATGTTCATGGGCAGGTCTTGCTTGTTTGATGGAGAATGAATGTTGGGAGTGTGAATTATAGCTCCTTAGGTGGTGTGTTTTAAGCTTTTGGATAGTTGTTTTATGCATGAGCTAGGAACTAGCGTGGTCAAATGATGATATATGTGGTTTTGATGTAGTGGAAGGGATGCAATGGCTTAGATATGTTAATTGTGGTTTGTGAAGAACGGAATGGACCCATTTTGCCAAAAATGGACTCATTGACTACCCTAAAATGCCTTAAAATGGGACAAACGCATTTAGGCGCATAAATCTCTCATTTTTAGGAATTTTTTAGTGCGGTCAGCTGTCACACGTCACAATTAATGTGTTTTGACTTGTGTTAAAATTTGGTGGCATTCCGACATCATTTACATAATCTTTGGTAGTTAAGAAGTTCACCTGGGATGCAAAATCTGCATAATTTCTGCATAATGACAGGGTGTAATCGATTAGCCTCTAAGGTGTAATCGATTACAAGGCCTCTGTCTGCAACATAATCGATTATACCTCAGTGGGTAATCGATTATGTGTCAAACAGAAACCTTGTAATCGATTAGGCAAGGTTCTGTAATCGATTGTGAACTCAACAGAACCATGGTAATCGATTAGGTAGCTGAGGTAATCGATTAAATACTGCCCCTGATCCTATGAACCATTCCAAGAAGCTGGTAATCGATTACTCGTTGCTTAGTAATCGATTAGGACATTGTAATTAACTATTTTCAGTCCGTCCAAGCCTTGATTAATCAAAGGGATATACGATTACGTTATTTGAGTAAAAGAGATAATGTCCTTTGAACATGTTAGGGAGAAATGAATGCTATTTTGATTTAGGGCTTAATTAATTATTGTTAAATGTGAAAAATTTATTGTAAAATTTACTAGAATGAATAAAAATAAATGTAAATTGACCTAGGACGTCATAATATTTTTAATACTAATTTAAATAAGGTTAAGAAGAGAAATGTTGAGTTTTTGGTTAGAAGAGAAATAGTGATTTAACACTACAACATGAATTTTGTCCGTTAAGAAAGAAAAGAGACTTCCTTTGCAGAATCCACTAAATCCAAAATACCTCACGATTATTGAATTATAATTAGATATTATGTTGATACATAATAAAAATTTAACTACAAATATATATATATATATATATATATATATATATATATATATATATAAATAAGCGTTCGAGATTATGAAAATTAAAACCTACTAAGGAGCTATATAATTATTTTAAAGAGCTAGATAGATATTTCTTTGTTTAACTTAGATAATTATTTTTTTATAAGCAAAATAAAATTAAGGGATACAAGAGGACTTCAACCTAAGTGCATCTTTAATGCATTTATACCTGTCTTTTCCTATTTATATACAAAGAAGAAAAAACCTTTTAAAATAAACATTTTTCTTAATCAAAGACACACATATATAATCTTGAAAGAACGACACGGTTATTATTTAGTATTGATATATATTGGGAACCTGATTTGAGTTATAATCTCAAATTCTTAATACTTATTTACTCTTTACCATTATTCAAACAGATTTTCTTAGGAAAAAAAAACACACATTGAAAATGGAATAGAAAAAGAAGTATATATTTAACTGTTAAAGAGTGTTTTAATGTATGATTAATGTCCAATTATTGTGGGAGTAGTAGTAATGACATCATACTTCCATGTGCTTAACGTCATGAGGAATAAAAGCACTTTTCTTAGAAGTAAGAAGCGCTTCACATCAATGTTACTATAAGCCAGAAAGGGCCAGCACTCCACAATCTTCCAAGTTATATCCAAACTCTTAATTACTTTTTCTTTATTTATTTTATTATGTTTTTTGTTTTCGCAGAATGCTATCATATACATGTCTATGGCATGCAGCATCAAAGGAGTTTCTAAGTGCTTGTTTTCATGTTTGAATTTAAAATCTTGTATAAATTACTCCAACTTTTCAGTTGTTTAAATCTATGTTTTCTGAGTATAAATGTGAATTCGATCATTCTAATGTTACATAAGATAATATTTATGATTTTAAGAAAATGTCACATGAATTTAAACATAGCCACTTAACTTTTGATAGCAGATGAGCATTGTTTGATTTTTCTTCCTTTCAGACTCTCGCACACTCGTGCACGCAATAAGCAATAATGTTGAGTAAAGTTACAATGCCAATAAGTAAAATTGGATTGAATGAATCCGAGAGTCATGCACCATAAGATCACATGGCTATGCCAATCAATCACACACATGTACATAGAAATGTTGCTTTTAGATATCTGATATCTGATATCTGGTCCCCTGCTTCAGTGCTGGTTATTTTCAATTTGTCATCAGCCAAAAGTATTGACCCAATTGCCTCACTGATTATTTTTATTTCCGGATGCGGCTAAAGATAGAGTTATAAATAACATGTAGTTATGATTGGTGTTATGAATGAAGAAAAACCGAGTAGACTACCACTTTCACTACATGAAATTGTAAATGCCTATTTATTTTATAAAAGTTTTACTTTTTTTCAATAAATTATTTTCAATAATAAAAATATAAAAGTTAAGGTTTCAACTAAGATGTTAAGTTGATTATCCAAAGCCCATCACTGTGCTGCTGATCTGGATAGTTTTACATTGATTTTACAGGTAATTGAAGGACAAGTTATAGTGGTGATTTACTTGGAAGTAAATAAAGATTGGGAATGTATTTTGTCGATGATGAGCTCATTATGACTCGGATCTTACACAAGAAAACGGCATATACAGAACAAAAATTTTGCCCTAAAATTATACATGACTCAGGCTTGGAGAAATTTTGTACAACATACAGACCACAGATTACAATACGTCACTATTTGGTAAGGTGAGTTGGTAGCATTACATCACTTATACTTGAATGCCTCAATTTATAAAACAATTTTTTAAGTAATTTTACGGTGCATATATCCACGAGTCGTGTCTTTTCTTAAATTTCATTTTTACTAATTATTTAATACAAACATTTTTTTACAATTTGTATGAAATAATTATGTGTCATCTTTTTAGTTTTTAGTTTTAGAGAAGTTTTCAATTTAGATCTAATACTAATTGTTTCCCAGATCACAGACCTCCTTCCCTTTTTATTTTTGGAGAATATAAAAGAGATTTTGATTCCCCGTGATCTCAGCAGAGTGTAATTATCTTTTCGCCAGTTAGGTCTAAATCAAAGCCTCTTTTTATTTTTTTCATTGTATAAATGTAACTGAAGGAGCTCTCTATAATTCAAGTAACATTTTTTAGTATTAACTCTAATTCTCTTAGAGTAATTCTCAAGGATTTCATGTCTTACGTACTCAGAATAAACACTAATATTGTTACCTATAGACCTAAGTATGTAATATATAGTGCCTGTACATATTTACATCTAAGATAAATTGCACAACACCATACCAAAATCGGATATGGGCCGTCAAGGTTAAGTTGGTGAACTGTCCTTTACAGGGGGTGTAAAGTTACGATTCTTAAACAGCTCAAAATGTACATGTAATGTAAATCTGATACAAGGATGTATTATGCAGATGCGAATACGGAGTGTCCTTGTATACTGGGCGGAGTATAGCCCACACTGTGGCGGTGTAGTAGTCCGCCTAAAGTTGTCTTCTTTGCCTTGACACAATTGGTGGTGGTACCTGCAATTATTCTCTGACGCTCAAGTCAGTATTTCAGAATACTCTTGGACTTAGAAAGCAAATCTGAGAGAATTATGCAAGTAAAAGTGTAAGGTTCAGAATTGAAAAAATCATCCCATATACCTTTTTGCTGAGGTTTATATACCTGTTACTGGTGCTCCATTATTGGTAGGACCCGTTCCTTGTTTTCAGGCATTATGCTGGAAAGGTAGTGGGTCCCTGCGCCGTTTGCAAGCACTGTTATTGTAGTGGGTGTTTCCACTTACTTGGAAAGCGTTAATGCTTTATTATTTTATTTGTTATTCCCTTTAATGCGTGACAGCGTGATTCCCATTTTCAACCTCTCAAGAAAGAGTCAATCTCGTGCCGGGGTTATTAGTATGGGCTCGCTACGCAGTATGGGAAATTCAATATTCCGCCTGTATTGAGCCTATGGCTGCTTAGCGGAGTGGTATAAGGTATTCAATATTTTCCACCTTGGCGGAGTAATAAGCATTTGGCGGAGTAACAAGCCTTGGCGGAGTTACGTGCGCTGGCGGAGTTACATGACATGGCGGAGTAACGTGCCTTGGCGGAGTTACAAGCCATGGCGGAGTAACGTGCCTTGGCGGAGTAACGTGCCCTGGCGGTATGTACTCTGTATAAAAGTAATCATAGGGGATTTGAAACGTATTTCTCCTGTTCAAAATGTTGATTTAGCAAAGCATTAAAACCATGCTCTTGGGGGCCGGTGTTGGGACCGGATCAGTTGGTATCCATTAAAGTCTTCTTAACATCTTATAAGATGACAGATTTTGTAGAAATATACTGACAATGTCATTATTATAGGGGATTTACCCCAAAATCTATAAATACAAATATATAAATGCATGTCAGGTATGTTCATCTATTATGTAAACCCTAAGCTTCAATATATTTATTATTGACTTACGCGTAGAAGTGCTTTGTAGATGAACATTATCTCTCACCTTTAATTTCTTGGATATCAGATGAGAACGAAGCTTATACCATTGATCAAGACCCTTGAATCCCTACTATACCCAAGGATAAATTACATTGGATCCTAACTATTAGTCGCTAATTATGCTATATTTTTATAGTGAAAATCACCTAGATTTAGCAATCATTACTTATGTTTTATTTATTGATTTATTTATTTTCCATTATCATATAGGTAAATATCAATAAAAAGCAAAACTATCAACTAGCAATGAAATTTCTCTTATTTTGTAGTAAAAAGGTGTTGGGAAGCTAAAATAAAAATTTTAGATTTTTGGCGGCATTGGTAAAATGGAATTTGCTTGAGCAAATTTGGAAAAGTTCAACATCCAAAAGTTTAATTTCACTTAAGTGAAACTACAAAGTCTTAATCATGCACTTCTTTAATTAGAGACCGTTTAATAGGCCAAAACACCTATTTTAGGGCATCTTGAGTTACAAGAGGCAAGGTGAACATTGTGGGGACATCTCAACACCATAGAGAGGCTTAAATATGAGACATATCTTCTTTTCCTTTTCTCTTGTTTCCTTTGACCTTTGGGGAACCCTCATATGACAATGAGTGACTAAACCATATTTTTGTTAGGTTTGTGTGTAACTCACTCACTCTCTAGTTATGTATTGAACATTTTGTATTGTTTATGTATGTGTTATGTTAGTGACACTTTCTTATACTCTGCATGTTTTGAAATAGAGAACAAAACAAAATTTTACAATTTGGGTTGTCATTGAGAAATGTTTTGTAATTTGTGTTGTTATTGAAAAATGTTCTTCAAAACTGGAAATAAGTTGGGTCACCTAATGAATTGTGTGCCTAGACATAAGGTGTAACACATTACTTGGTTGCTTAAGATCAAATTGAATTAATACAAAAACCTTTATCAAATAATTGAAAGATCGAAATTTAAGGAAAGTATTTAAAAATCTATTGTGAGACATCAAGATCTAGTTGATGTTCATATCAAATGACTTGACGTTTATTACTTTATGCATACACCCACAAAACAATCTCTAAAGTTTATCAATCCAGGTAAAATATAAACGCCAAAAAAATACTCGGTCAGGTAGTTAAACTTGAACTTAGCTTTAAACCTTCTCAATGTAAAATAAATGATTTACATTTTCTTAGTATTGGGCTCTTAAGATTTTGTAAGATGTAATGACAACTTCAAGATTTTTGAAAATAATTTATCTTTAATTAAGAGCTAAAAAAATGTCACCAAATTGTTGCAGCTGAACTAAGTTAATTCCTTTCTATGATTGATGTACAAATGTTTGGAAAAAGAATGACTACACTATTATATATCATTAATTAACTCAAACTTTTTGGTTAATGATCAACATTAACAATTACAAGCATGTATCTACACCATCCACTTTGATGTAAGTACTTATAGTTCTACACCATTAAATTAAAGCAAGATACATAATTGAAAGTAGCTCGTTTTAATCTCTCTTATTTCAAAGGTATCCTCATGCATGTTATTAGTCGTCTCAGAAATGATATTCTTGTATGACTTGAACCTTTGTCCTTTCTTCTTGTTTGTTTTTACATACAACTTTTTCTTTGGTTACATCCTATCTCCTTTAATTGCACAGACAAGCCACACACATATCTTGATTTGATTTTTTGTAATAAACATGGGTCCTATAAATACTCTCGTAGGCAGATCAACCCTGCAGGTTTGCTATCCTCTGCTTTCAAACGTCACAAAGCCAATCACGAACCAAATTAACTAAGAAAGGAAAAATTACTTGTGTGCTACTTGATATGCCTTTATATTGTTCCAACATCCCACGTAGTATCTTAGGACTAGGGAGGAGAAGTCACAATTTCACACTTAGCCACATTAAAACCCCAGATTCCTTCTTTTTGTCCCTCCAACATAAATCCCCCAACACCCACATTGCTTTGCTGTCAAAATTTGACCAAACTTTTTCTATGGAGGAGGACAGGAAAATGCTTTGTCTAGACTTGGCAGCAGAGGAGTATTCCAAAGAGTTAGATGCTGCTGTTAGAGCAGTTCAGATGGCATGCTTCCTCTGCCAGAGACTGCATCACACTTTGATTTCTATCTGTCAGAGTAGCAATGAGAATTCACTGCTCACTGTTGCAGGTGAATGTTCCTAAACTCTGGAATTTGTTGAACTTTGTTTTTTTCTTTTTTTCTTTTTTATATAACGACAATGATTTTAAAGTTAGATTATGACATCTGGGTTTCTCTTCTAACATTAAATTATAAATTTTATGAAAAGGTTGCAAGATATATATATATAAAAGTGACATACTCTTAATTTATCAAAGTGACAAATATATAAAAATACTCTCAAAGTAACATAAATTTAAAAGGGGAAATAAATTTGAAATTTAAATGAATTTTATTTTAAAAGTAACTCGATAAAAAAGAAATAGAACGAATGTGGTATTGGTTACTATATTTGTCTTCAAACTTCACAAGTCAGTGAGTATACAGAAAGGGAAAATAAATCTTATTACACGGGCCCAACTTGCTTTGGTACCTTATTGATTGATTGTTGCTTTGAAGTGACAATAGAGAAATGTTAATCGAAATGAATACATGCACTCTAAAATGCTCTGACTCAATGAAATGCTACTTCCATTCTTATTATTATATGTATTTTTTATTTTTATCTCTATGGTTTAAAACAATAGTAAATACTATTTTTTTTATTAATATTTCTTTATCCATATAAAGAAAGAAATGAAAAAAAAATATAATTAAATAAATGAAGAGTAGATTAAAAATTTCATTCTATAATGATTATATTCTCTGATATGCCTAATTTTTTCTCCCTTGACAAATAAGAACAGAAGTAGTATAATCTTGGTCAGAAAAGTGACGGTTAAATTTGGAGGATTCACAAATTTTCAAACACTAGTCATTCTAAAAAGAGAAATAATGTGTATCAAGTATTTTGTGTAATCCATGTAATTGGTCTCATCAGTGTTTTACGTAAGAGGTTTACTCTTAGCTCTATTTCCCATTACAAACAAAATTCTGCAAATATTTAAGTTTACCCCACGTATGAAGAAACAAGAGAACATGAAATTGCATCAAGGTGGAGATCTCAATGGCCTTGCCCTGTTTCATATGCTAACTGATTTGACTTAATTTAATTGTTTACCACATAAGGTCCACCAATTGGAAATATTCATACTCAATATTCATGAATTTATGAACTTTTCTTTTGTTGTTCACCGCACTAAGAAAATACGTAAAAGAGATATATAAAACTTTCCCCTATTTTTTGCAATTTTGTTTTACAGAGGAAGAAACTACATTGGAACTTAGAAGGGACAATTTTAAAGAGGGAGGATAAGTATCCTCTCTAAACAAATACAAAAAATGAGGGAAAAAATAAAACAAATTTGTACTTGAAGGAAAACAAAGTGTAACACAGGAACACTTCTCTAATCTCCCTTGATATCAATTAAGATGACTGGCTCCTTGGAAAGAGAATTTGCTTCACTAACAAAGAAAATCCATAGATCTTTATCCTAGAAAAAACTGTTTGGTTGCTTTTCATGTTTAGGTGGTGTCTTTAGGACTTTGAAAGTAGCCTCTCAGCTGTAGAAAGCAGAAAGTATATCCAAAAGAATTGATCTCACTGTTCTCTCTTGAAACAGTTGAGGTAATTTTTCAATTTATCGGTTAGACCTTTCCAGTGTTCTTTAACATCTCCAATTTAAGATGCTGCTACGTGCATTAAATCGAAAGTGGTTTCGGTCCAATTCATATTAGAGTTAAATAACATACCATACTCTAATAATTCAGCCTGTTTCACTTTTCAAGGTGCAACAAGTCATCGTGATTTACGATAGATACTCTAAAATACATCCTAAAAATATATCATACCATCATTGCTCTCAGTAACTGACTTCAGTTTAGAGCCACGATTAAATTTTTGTTTATTCCCATGATTAAATTTCCTTACAAGTTTGGTCATGTGATAGTGAATGCTTCTTGATGATGATTGAATTGTAAACCATATTACGTTATCGAATAGGTTGGAGTGTGAAAGCAATTGTTAGCTGGATGTTGCTTCAGTGTTTAAGGGGTGAAAATGTCTCAATTGTAACTGCTGAAGATGATGTTCAAGCACTCTCAAAGACTAATACATCAGAACTTTTAGAAACCGTGGTTAAAATTGTGAATGAATGTCTAGCTGAAGCATCTCGATTTGGTGTTGAACAGCCAAAATCAGCTCTTGCAATTTCAGATGTTGTTGAAATCATTAGTAGCTGCAACTCAGTTGGAGGTCATTCTAGAAGATTCTGGGTACTTGGTCCTCTTGATGGTGAAATGGGGCTTGCACATGGAGAGCAATATGCGGTGGCTTTATCACTCATAGAGGATGGAGAAGTGGTCCTTGGAGTTCTTGGCTGTCCTAATTACCCAATGAGGAAGGATTGGTTAAGTTACCAGAACAGGTATCATTGGATTATATCTAAGTTGACTCCTGCAACATCTGAAAGTTGGAATAAAGGTTGTGTGATTTATGCTAAAAAGGGTAGTGGCAAGGCTTGGATCCAACCACTGCTCCATGCCAATAAGAAGTTTGTGTGGCCAAACCATGCAAAACAAGTTTCTGTCTCTTCCATTGACAACCCAGCATTGGCCACTTTCTGCCAACCAACTGAGAAACCCAATTCAAGCCACTCTTATACTGAAGGACTGGCTCACAGTGTTGGTCTAAGGTGATTTTTTATTCCATTCCTTTTCAATATCAGCCACCCTTGCTGTCTTCAGGCTTTTTATCTTGTTTGAGTGCTTTTCGGTGTCTAGACATTCCAACATGAGACTTATTTCTCTGCTATTTAATTTGTTCTGATATTTTATTTCAGATTAACCAAGTATTTTTTTTGGTTAGTTTTTAGTCCTTACTTTTTTGCGTATGAATAAAATTGATCCCTGATATGAACTTGTCCTAGTTAAGTACCGAGTTGAAACTCAAGTTTTGTTAAATTGGTTCAACAAAAACTAGTTAGAGTTAAGTACTTTGTTAATATTTTGCTATAGTTGAATCTCTATTATCTAACTCAACAATTAACAGAGAAAAGTTAACCGGAAGGCTCAATTTTTTGACATTAAAGAAGTAGGGCCTAAAGACAAAAAGAAAAATTGAGACTCAAACAACTGGAAGCATTTATAAGGATCAAATTAATTAATTTTGTTGGTAATCAGTTAGCATAATCTGCATAGTAAATTTATTGAGAAAGTGGAAAATTGTATGTGCAGTTACACGTTCCTTAATGATTGGTTACATTCCCATTTATAACATGGAAAGGATGGCCAAAGACAACGTAAATTTTCTAACATAGTTCTTATTCATCATTTGTATGCAGTAACCAGACATTAAAAGTACAAAACATGATGAAATACGCGGCAATAGCATGTGGTGACGCAGAGGTTTTCATGAAGTTTCCAAGGGCTGGTTACAAGGAGAAAATATGGGACCATGCTGCTGGTGCTATCATCATTCAAGAGGCTGGAGGTGTGGTAACAGATGCTAGGGGAAGTCCTCTGGACTTCTCAAAAGGTTTATATTTAGAAAGGCTTGATCGTGGTATAGTTGCTTGTGTTGGAGCCACATTGCATGAAAAGATCATCCATGATGTTGATGCTAGCTGGGTCTCTTCTTGTCTCTGAGACTGTGTCTAATAATATGTATTTATAGGATTTATATGTGCTGTGATTTTGTGAATAATATGTAATATTTTATTTTCTGGTTTACACTGTATGTATCATAGATGTTCCCTTTGTTTATAAACGTTAGTTATTGTAGTGTTGGTGTATTGGTACCAGCTTGCTAAGCTGAGATTGATTGCTGTTGCTTGAAACTCAGGATAAAAAATTATGTTTTCTCTTGGTACTCAAGGACCAATGGCTATACTAATGTGAATATATCAATAAATTGCTCAACTTCCAGTTAGCGTCTAAATCCAAATCAGTTTAACATGTACTACATTATAATTTATAAATTTGAAGAAGCAAAAACTTGGTTTGTTATCCATGATGTAGCATTGCAGCATGAGGCTATTAGCCTCTTTCCACTCCTCAGGCTCACTAGCATGTGAAACAAACAGTGCCCAATGTTGATATTGGCTTGCCCCTGCATCGCTCAATAGATCTAGAGAATAAGAAAACAGAAAAGTAACAAAAGTAACAAAACTAAAAGAAATATATACCATTTGGTTTGTTTGGCAAACTTGAGAATATTGCATATTTATCTTGTTTGAATTCCATAAAATATCAATAGGAACATTGTCCCGCTTCCTCCTTATTTACTTTGGAATTTGTTTAAACGTGAGTAAGGAATGTGACTTTGTTTCTTTTCCCTTCGTTTTCTTCCTTTGTATGTTGCCCCTAAAATTTACAAGGGGGCAACAAAGGATGGAAATTCAAGGGAACGTTACCCACTCCATGGTCTTTAAAATCATCGAAAGCCCAATATTAGCTGAAGGATAAACAAGTATTTATTATTATTATTATTTATTGTGATGAAAAATCTCCCTTTTTAGGTGAGTTTTCTGATGAGCAACTAAGTGTTGATTTATTCTGTTTAAATGATTCATTATTCATTCTCCCTCTTTCTCGTTTCAAAAATAAAACTTGAATAACAAATTGTGTCATTGCTAAAATGCCATCTCCTTTAATTTCTGGGAAGTTATAACTAGCTATAAAGACAGTGAACAAAGACTTTATAGATCAATTTCAATCAATTATCGCAAGTTTCTTCCAGCCACTACTGTTTCCAAGCTCTCAGCTTATATTACACCAAGAAACCACACTAACAGGTTGCATGTTAAACAAGGGGAAAATACATTAAAGAAATAAATAACTGTTATGAACAAAAGTTATGCTCGGTAGAATATTTTTGTTCTCGGATTCTGTGGCATGTAATATACAACACTGATCCATACACAAGCCCCATCTCCACAAGACAATTAATCAAAATGCAGCCCTCATAGCTCCCCTTGCAGCCTCCCGTTTCATCTCGGCAGCCTTACCGCTGCCACGGAAATACATGTATACTTGCTGCATAGTAACCAAAGAAAGCAGAAAAGTGATAAGAAAATCATGAAATTCAAAATGCTGGGTCAATGTGATTTAAATGATTGAAAACTGAACAAGTGTACTCAAACCTGAATAACCCATATGCTGATCAACGTCTCAATGCAGAATAGTCCAAATCCAATGAAGTAGAAGATCTACAAGGCAAATGGAAAAAACATAACAAAAGATCAATCATTCAGATGCATAAAATTACTTGGGTTATTTAGAAAAAAGACCATTCATGACAGGCATTCATACCCCAATCAAAGCATGGTCACCCAGCACGTCTATCGCAGACAGAATGCCCCTGAGTCAATGAATATACAGTGTCAACCACTACCACTAGGTTAAAATGAATTCAGGCTTGATAATCTCATAGGTCTAGAAATAGAAACATATTCTCTCGTTACAGCACAGCACCTCTTTCGAGGTTGGCACCTCCCAAGGCCCAAAGGCCAAAAGTTTCTCACAAATGATAAGATCTCTCTCTCGATCCTTCCTCTTGTTTATAGGCAATATGCCTAAAGTCTTCTCTATGTCAGCACAACCAACAGATATCAACAACTTTTCAGCTAATTCAGGGGATTGGGATCCTCTCCATCCCTCTTGTGTATCCAGCACTCTTTTTACACCGGTTATAAAAATAATTGACATAAAAAGTATTTTTTTATACGTTATTTTTAACCAGTGTAAAACATATTTTTAGATCGGTTAATTTAATAACCGGTGTAAAAAGTGATATATTTTACACCAATTATAAAAATAGTCGGTGTAATAAATCAGTATAAAGATAATTAATAAATTTCATTATTTTAATCTTGTCAATCTAATGGTTTATATTGTGCTGGAGAGAGATGGAGAGGGAATGTGATGGAAAGGATCCAAAATCTAATTCAGGATGATGCCACATATCCTAAGGTCCATTTTTTCATAGATATGTTACTCATATTGTAGAAAAGGAAAGAAAAAAGCATATATCTTCTGCTAGGAAAATAATTTCACTGCTTAGTCCCCTTGTTACCAAAAGAAAGCCACATAAATAGAGTACATATATAAGTTGACTTACGTCAAGGATTTCCCTTTGAAAACTATAGGAGGAGCAACTGCAGCTAAGATACAGAATCCTATGTGAAGCTGCAAGCAAAAAAAAAAAAAAAAAAAGAAATCAAGGTATATTAGATTTCTTCCAAATTTTGAAGCATAGCTTATGCACGTTCAGAATAAGAAGTATAATCAATTAATATACCAGATAAAACATGAAAAACCATCCAAATTTCAAAGCACTTTCAGTCCTGCAAAAGAGAGCAGCATATTCAAAAATCAATAGTATGGCCAAATAAGAATGATCAAAATATGCATGCATATTTGCCTGTTATTCCCATGAATGCTTCAAACACATTTTTCAATAAGGACTAGACACCTCATAAAAAATTGTTGTCATCAACAACTTGCAATTAGTCTCACTTATTGAATAACCCATTAATTGATTTAAGAAGGGAAAAATAAATGGAACCAAACAAGTTCAACTCCATTAAATTTGTTTTACTACAGGAATTCAAAACTCCAATTTTTAGATTTAGATTAATAGGCTATTAGAAAATATATTACCTAAATGCACGATATAATGGGCGATACCACAGAACATATGCTCCAGGAACCCCTGCTATGAAGTAGATAAGGGAAAGAAACCATATTTTTACACCTACAACAAACAAGGCCAAGTTCCATATGCATGGAATTTGAAAACGTCAGATTGGTGATTTGAGCAGCTTAGCAACCCACAAAGATCTATCTAAACTCACCTTCACCCTTAATCCAAGCTGAAGTAACAGCTATAACATTCCATGTAAGGCACAACACTAGTCCTGCATAATTTAACATTTTATCAATGACAGTAAACTACATCACATGCTTCCATCATTTTTTAGCATAAAATTACATGATTTACAAAACACTCACGATGGCTACATTTGTTGTGACCATAATTAATTCAAAACATGCAGCTGTGCTAATAACAAATAAAAAAAGATAAAGCATTTATAAGGCCATTATCTTACTCATCAAAACAGACTAGTAGTTCAAGCATCCAGTTTAACAGTTTCAGATCAATCATTCAAAACATAACTGGTTATTCAGAGTATCTCACCTTGCTTCAAGGCTTCAGTTTTATCATAAATCTTTCATTTAACAAATTTTAGGGGGTAGAAAAGAAGAAAAGGGTCTCAATTGCTACTCTCCAATATAAGATGTAAAAACAAATTTTCATTTTAAAAGATACTTAGGAAGTCAGAAACCTTTTGTTTAAGTTAACATTTTACACAAGCTTAAAATCAAAAGACATCAATGTCATAAAACCGATCTGCAGAGAACGTCAACATAAAAAGGATCCTTGAAACAGAACCCACTTGAGATTAAACTGAAAAATAAATGAATAACACGATAATGAATGTGCATGGAACAGTCTGAACACCTGCTGGCTAACAAACAATGCCATAATTCGAACCAAGAAACCCCCCTCCCCAAAAAAGAATAAATACGAGGATAACATACCTAACAGTGTAGTAAATGCAACATATTGCAATTTTTGAAGATGAACAGGAATTTCGTTAGCAATATCATGATGGATAATTGGGAAAAATGGTGGCCAATTCTTCTCCTCAAGAACAATTCCAGCTGCAAAAGAATACATCAATACCTATTAGAAGAATTAAGCAGAGCTGAATGGGAAGACACAAAGATCACAGACATATATGGAATTTTGTTATAACTATCAATTGAATGTTGACACAGGCAAAAATATCCCCGCCCCAATAAAAGATAGAAAGAAAAAGAAAAAACTAGCAACAGAAACAATTGGTTTTTAAAAGTGATAAAGCATGCAACCACTAAGTAATTTTCTACAGTTTCATCAAGCACTTCACATACAAGATCAGGAAACGTAAACACACCTCGCGCAGCAGCTTCTTCCTTGCGTCTCACTTCCTGCATTTTGATAAATCGAAGAAATAAATATACATGTGAATTTCCACTGTTTATACCAATTGTAACTCTCAAAATTGAAACTCTCCTGAACTATGTATTTTCCATTGTTAATACTGATTTTCCAAAGGAAGAATGCAAGAGAATCAAGATTATATTAGGAATATTGAAAGACAAGATCCCTCAAAGGAAAAGGTTGGAAACTGAAGAAGGAAGTGTTCCAATCTCAGTAAATATCAAGGGAACTCTGATCTGGCAGAGAGACACTAAGAAATACTTGTATACCTGTTCCCTTCTTCTCAATTCAGCTTCCTTGGACTGAAGTTCCTTCTCCTTCTTTTTCAAATCCTAATATTGAAGGAGCATAATTAGCAAAACCACAACCAATACTTTCGAAAAGAAAACTGGGATTTCAAGTTTCAACATCTACAATTTCATACATACCGTTGATGTGTCAAGAGGTATATCAACTGTCGCACCAAAACCATAATTATAATCAACAGGCTCTGGCTTAAGAGGCGGAAGCCTAGAATTCGTGGCAGGGGGAACACTTACAGGATGCTGAAATTTTGAAAACATTAAGACAAATTAAGTTGTAAAAGATTTACAGTCCTTTTATCAGAATCTAATATGTAATATATAAATAAAAAAATAATGCAGTTTGAACCTAGACCCTAGAGTTCAGCTAGTATATGGATGTAGCCTTTTTTGTTTATAATGCAAATTGAGGTTTGAACCTATGACCTCAAGCTAAATTACCCACACCCCCACTACTAGGCAGACCCTAGTGGGTTGGATGTTCCCTTTACGTGACAATCAAAACTGAAAACTCAAAATTTTCCTTTCATTAGATAGATAAGTTGATTCCATGATGTATTAATGGACAATGCCAACAGGGAAAGTGCTTCCCTCACTTGCCCACCCACAGCGCTACTCTTCTATTTCATTAACCATTTTGCTCCCCAAATGTTTCACTAGTTATCAGGATATCTAAATTTCCCACTCTCATCTATCAGTCCATTCTATATAAAAACCAAAATGTCAATAACACAATCATGAACCTATTAAAGCATCTAAATTTATGCCATGAAAACAACAAGGGTACTGAAACATCTCCATCAAACCCAATAAGGGGTTGCATCAACTTGAAACAGTTTGGAGAATATTGTTGAAATTGAAACAAGAGGGACAAAAATATAAATCTAATAAAAAGTGGAAACCAATCAGATTCTAAAGGATTGATTGATCAAATTGTTTTTATGGATTATTTAGAGTGTTCGGGCAACGGTGGCTTAAAGGAAATACTCTTGTATATAAAAAGATTGGAGGCTTATGGTCTTCCATTTTAGTTATCTCATGTTCCATTGGTGATATTTCACTCTCCTGATTTGTTGACTATTCCTTTGATTTTAAACAAATTCTTAAAACAAATGATGATATGCTTACCCTTGATGATATTTCATTCTCCTGATTTGTTAGCTATTCCTTTGATCTTAATAAAATTCTTATTACAAGTGCTGAAATGCTAAGCTAACCAAAGTCCAATTAATACCATACACACAAAATATTTGGAACAACTTAATATAGCCACATGTACCACTACGCAACCAACAGTTTCATATTTTTTAATGAAACATGAACTCGAAAATTTCTAGAATCCCATCATCCCCCATGAAACAACTACTTTGTGCTTGTTTGTATAAAAGTTGGAACTTGCAAACGGAGGTTTACAAATGGGTAAAATTATATCCTACGGTCAAACAGAGTTTTGGTTGTCTCTAACGACGTGAAGGATTAATATTAACTTTTAGATTTCTTCCTTTTCTAAACCTTGTTTTCCCAACTACATACCAAATGGACCTTTCATCTTTTTTACCAGAAGTTAACACACTCTAAAGTTAAGAAGCACGGCATCTGCAAACAAATGTCAAGAACGTGCGGAACAAGCGTCCATAAAGTTTGAACTTATTCTAAAGGCACCTACATAAGGCCGAAGCATCATAAGAAAACACCTAAACCTACATGAAGAAGCAAAGAGAACAAAAACTACAGCTACCTTTAAAACAACTACACACACAATTACATTCAAACAACCCAAAAAAGGTTTCCTCAACCACACCAATTATAGTATGAAACAAGTCAATAAAAAATATTTTAAAAAAATGCATAAACAAAAAAAATTGTGTAAAGCTGCAGGCTGAAAAAACCCAGAACAGGATCAAATCAAGTTGAACACAAAACTGCATACCCAGCTGACAAAATCTCGACTTTGAGAAAAATAAGCAGTGATGGACAGAGGAAAAGGAACTTACAGAAAAGGGATTAACTTCTTCTTCATCAAAGGGGTTACTATCATAGCGACCAGCCATGAGAATTGGAACGCAGAGATCTGAGACTCTGCAGAGAGTAAAGTCAAATGGGTAATCAAAAAAGAAAGGATTTTTGAAGTGCTGAGATTTGAAAGTGTTGAACTTGTTATATAATTAGAAGGTAAAGTGAGGGTTGTAAAAGAAAGGGGGAAATTGCAGCTACAGATACAAAGGAATTGTCTATGGTCAGCTTCACACACAAGAAATAAAGACACAGAGACTCCTTTCAACTTTGCTTTACCAAATATATACCATTAAAATTAGAATACTAAAATATACTTTAATTGGGAAATTAGAGATTGGAAAAAGAAATTAAGAAAATTGAAAATTGGACTGCTAGAAGTTGTGAATTCTTTTCGTTGTTAAGAATGAACTGAAAATTTACGTTTCGTTACAGTAATTAAGATTTTTTATTTCAATAAGAAAATATTTTTATATATATAATACTTCATCATTCTTTAAGAGATAAATTATCTTATTTTATTTTTTTAGAAACAATTACACATTTTTAAATGTATTAATAATTAGTTTTCCTTCATACCTGAATTCAAAAATTATTTAGTCACATTTTACTATTTTAACTAATTAATTAAATATATTCTTGTAAAAATAACAAATCTCAAACCTAATTAATAAGAATCTTGATGCTAATAATTTTGAAATCAAATATATATGTTTCTAACCGTCCAAGACTAATTTTTTAAATATAAAATTAGTATAGTGATTAGTAGTTTTGTGTTTGTTAATAAAGTATCTTTTTTATAGAGACAGACAACATAAGTATGACATTATAATTATTTTACATATTTACTTTATGAATATTACTTCAAAAATCATTTGGATGGAGGAGTCGTTTGTATCATGGTTTTGGCAAGTAGTTATTATCCTAAAATAAATTTGAACCGCATTTCAGGACAAAGGCTAATGAAATGTTATTTTTACCAGTGGTTAAAAGAAAAGTTAATCAAATTCTTTTGTCCAAATAATAATATAACGTGTGCATTTGCTGTTAGAAACAAGCCAAAATTTTCAAATTTGGTTCCCTCAGATCTGCCACACAGCTTTTATTCAAAATCATGTCTTTTTCTAAGTCGAACGATAATGTTGCTTGTTGTGACTTGCAACCTCATGATAATCCAAATTGGAATTTGAATTGGGAAAATATTTTTTTTAATTATAAAATTGATATTTTGTTTTTTATTTTATATAAAAATATTAAAAATAACTTTTTTGTTACTTTTTAATTTTATTTTTTGTTTTCACTTTTTTAACTATAAAATTTTAAAAACAAAAAATATTATAATAATTTTATAATTAAAACTAAAAATAAAAAAAATATTTTCACAATCCAAACACTACTTTTAAGTTTTTTTTTTCTTTTGCTTTCCTTCTTTGAAATTCTTTACATCAAATTCTAATAGCAATTGCAATTATGTAAATCAAAAACTTGTATCCCATCCCCTACGGATAAAGAAACAAATATATTTTATATTCTAAATTAGGCTAATAAAAAATATTCGTGCTTGCAGTTTACTAAATAAATAGTTACCCACCTCAAAAATATTAAATATCTATAAAGATTTTTTAAAAAACATATTTAAATATTAAAATTTTTATAATAAGATAGAATCTATTTAATATTAATTCATGATAATATTTTTGATGTATTAATTTATGATTGTATCATATAATCTTATTTTATACTAAAATAATTTTATATTAATATATACTCATGTAGAGTCACAAATGAAGGGTGCCCATAACTATCAATCAAGGAGAACAAGACTACAAGTGTTAAACACCACAATACAACCTAGAACAATAAAGCATTGTGTATATGAGTTCTAACGCTTATAAACCACTCAATCTGTTCACATTTATTCAATGTGAAACTAGGTCACACTTTCTTCAACGGCAAGGTAACAATTTTGGTTTGTTTTTAGCTAAATCCTCTAACTCACTGCTGCAAAATCGACTGCGAGATGTTTTTATTTTGTGCCAATTTACAGTTATGGCTATATAGAGAATGTGGTCTTGTTCTTAAGACCAAAATCTTTCCTTGGCAAGCGTTATTGTAGGCATTACCTACATCAATGAACTTGGCCAATCGTGAATGCCTATTCCTAATTTGAAGTACAAGTTTTGTCCCAATGCTCAAGAGGATGTTCCTCACCTTTTTCTTGGCTGCACTTTGGTGACCGATATATGGCATGATGTTATTAAATGGCTGATGTTATTAAATGGCTGGGTTTTTCATGGGCTGTTGACAGCAGCATTTCTTAATCTCAATTGCATTTTTTGGGATTGATTGGGGGTAGAATGGGGAAGCTTGTTGTCAGAATTTGAGTGGCAGTTAATTGGACTTTTTGGTTACACAGGAATATGCTCAATATTCAATTAGGGGAGAGTAGATAAGAGTATATAGAAAGGAAATCCTTGTACATTTTCGATCTTGGAAATGGTTTTTTTTTTTATAGGTGTAAAGGAAACTTTTTCTCTTGCAAGATTGGTTTTCAAATCCCATTCTTTGTAAGGATTGTTTTAGCTAGCTTTTCGAGCTCTTTTGAATATGGATTGTTTTAACCGTAGCACTCCCTATAATATGATTTTGCTCATAAATAAAACATCGAACTTGACATCAATTAAAAATAAGATGCAATTTAAATGGGTGTAGCAACCACGATCATTTTAAACCAAGTAAGGATATGCGAATATGCTTTATAAAAGGGAGGATTGAGAGAAAGCCAACAACCCCGCTTGATAAATCTCAGCAAAGTACACCTGTTTCCCACAACCGAAAACAAAAAATGTGCATCATTGTTCAGCTAATGAACTTAGACCACCAAAACCAAAAGCACTACAAGAAGATGGAAGCTTCTTCATTATAGCTCTAATGATAAAAATAAGGTGCATATATGATATTTACACCCGAATGAGAAATATCAGGGAGGACTTGTATGGTAAAAAGAGAAAAGGAGGAGGAACCATTTGACATGAATGGGAAGAACAAAAACAAATATAAAGAAATATGAAAGCTTCCAAAATTGAATGAATTGAGAATTCACTCAGCTATAAAAACTAAATTATGCCTATAATATAAAACTAATGCCCTATGGATGAAGATGGGCTAACATATCAACCATATTAGTTAACATAACTACTAAGAGAACCGTTAGCTAGTCGGCGTTCATCTAGTGCGTTGATCACTCTTAAATGGGTCTACCCAGCTTCCGTCCTCAGCAATAGCTTGCTTCCAGCGCTCTTTGAAAACTCGAAGTTCCCATGTTGATTGCCTTCGTATCTGATCAGTCCATGTTACAATGTAAACAAGATAGTTTGCAAGCTACTTTGTGATCAATACAATATTGGTTTCAAAAGCAGTTGAAAAGCCTCACCTCAATTCGTGGATCAAAGGCCGCCGAATCACGTCTCTGATTAGGAAATAAAGAAGAAAATTAAGTTAGGATCACAGTTAGTAAATAAATAGAACTAATTAAAGGGAATAACTTTCTAAATGTCATTAAAAAACTGTACCGCGGTTGTTTTTTTGCGACTTGAAGCCTGAAAAAAGAAGACAAACAAAAACTTATTCCTGCCAATTCCTCATCCAGTAACTGTTCAACTTATCCCATTAAATCTTGTGTTCCCTATTTGTTTGTTTGATTTCCTTTTTATGACACAAAATGTTAGAAAGGCAAGGATAGGTTACTCCAATACTACCAACAAAAGCACTGATAACATGCCCAGCGAGGTCATTCAAAGGATTTCCCTCATAAAGGCTGCCCATCCAGAGTCCCTAGGCATTCAGGGATCTCCCTAAAGAGGAGAGATGACTACCAAGCAGCACAACTGGTAAAAGGGACATTTTTGTGAAATAAAGAAATAAAAATAAAATATGCACATAACAACAGTATTTGTTCCTATGAATGACCTTGTAAAGAAAAGGGAGGAGAGGGGGGTTAATATTCTTAAATTTGGGTATTGGGCCTAACTCAATCCTAAAAACTAGCTCATAGAATGAGGATTACCCTCCACCTTATATACTCTTGATTGGTCATGGCCCGTGGGACTTATAGAACACCCCCACACTTAGAAATGGAGCGTGGACAACATGAGTAATCCAACAACGGATCTAGGATAGGCTTTGATACCATCTTAAATTTGGGTATTGGGCCTAACTCAATCCTAAAAGCTAGCTCATAGGATGTGAGGATTACCCTCCACCATATATACTTTTGATTGGTCATCATATCTTTAGTCAATGTGGGACTTTTAACAAATATAGAAATGTTTTAACCATTGAATAAACACCAATGATCAATTCAGTGTGTTCATGCTACCGACATAAGTTTTAACTGCAGCTTGAGACCAGACCACTAAATTTTACCTGACAAAATGAATATAAAATCTTTTTTAAAATAATAGAATGCTAAAAAAAATGTATATCTAACAATGCTCATTCCTAAAGGCCGCCCATATGTAAAACCCCAAGGATTTGATTGAGAAACGCAAGAGGGGGTGAATATTGGAGTGGTTGTACTTTATAATCATTGAATATATATAAATGTTAATGATGTAGTTTGTGTGCTAAATTGCCAATGCTTTTTGTTTATAAGGTAGCGAAGACAGTACTTGAGCAAGGAAGCTAATACATACAAAA
The DNA here is from genome assembly GCA_037962975.1 of Clitoria ternatea. NCBI lineage: Eukaryota > Viridiplantae > Streptophyta > Magnoliopsida > Fabales > Fabaceae > Clitoria > Clitoria ternatea. The sequence continues at coordinate 295,317,168 of CM075669.1, forward strand.
TAAACGTTATGAGACAAAAGGAGAGAAGTACTTTATCCGTAACATGACTGCTGCCACCCAGAGTTGGTATTCCCTTATGAAAAACATATTCACTATCAACAACTCCCACATTTTGTGTGCGATCTCCCTGAAAATTGACATTGATTTTAATGTTAATGATACTTGTCATGAAGTAAATGAAGTTTCTAAAAAAAGTGCAGGTCAGTTAGCATAACACAACTGACTGTTGATATACAAGTTGAATTGGAAACATAATGCGTTCAAGGACTACGAAATGTTATAATTCTTCAGAAAATGTGTAATTCTCACCTGTGCACAATATCCTAGTTTCATATCCACTCCCCATCCATGAACAAGGTCATTCTGAGAAAATGATAATAATGTTACCAAAATTATGAACTATTTTGATATATATAACCAATCCAACCAAAAACATGAATAGTGAAAATTACAAAAGAGACAAAGTTGAACTCCATAAGGGCATCAACCAAACTAAAACGTGAGAAAACCCAGGTTAAATTGGAATAAGTTTTATTTTCAACTAATAGATGAGGGAAGAAAACTAACCTCAACGCTATCTTTGAAAACCTATCTATTTGCAATTAGTAAACTAGACAAACTAAATGACTAAATAAATTAAACATAAATCTCATCAAAACAAAAAAAGGAAAGTAAATGTAAGGTTGGGTCCACAACCAAAATTAATTCTAGAAGACTCAAGCAAGGAACTAGGATGAATGATACGGGGGGAACAGTCAAATTGCAGGGATGAGTAGTGTGCAGATAATGAATGGGAAAAAGGGGTAATGATTAGGGATGTCAATGGAGCGGGGCGAGGCGGGGGCGGGCACGGGTAGTATGTTACCACTACCCGTATTCACGAGTTTTAGGCGGGTAGCGGGTATTCGCAGGTCGGATAACGGGTACCCACAAGTATTTATGAATATTTATTATTTTTATATAATAATACTAAAGAAGAAAATATGGTATAATGTACTAAACATAATATTATTTTAGTATAATAAAATTCAAATTAATATTGTATCATACATTACAACTTCATAAATTAAAAGTATTATCATTGAAAAATATTAAATTTTGTTTATCTTATTATAAAATAAAATAAAAACTTAGAAATTTTAATATATTTAATAAAAAATAAATATTAATAATTAAACGGGTACCCACGGGGCAGGTAGTGTGATACCGTTATCCACCTGTTTAGTAAATATACGGGTATCCATTACGGGTAACCCGTAGATTACCCGCGGGCGCGGCTTTTTTTGCCATCCCTAGTATTGATGGGAATTGTTAGAGTTATGTAAATATAGTAGTAACTTTGCATATTAGGATTAATTAGCTTGATTCTATATTTATGTAATTAGTCTTAATTAGGGTAATTATATATTCCGTAATAATGTACAATCTCCTATAAATACAATAGTTCCACTGTGATCACACACATGGAATTCAGATGTTCTCTCGTTTTCTTCTCTCTCAACATAATATCTAAAGCCTAACAAAAGACCTTCTATTTCTTGCCTCTCAAGTGAGCCCATTGCCCACCGTGTAATTTGCTTTTTCGAAACCATATTCCTCCTTAGGTTTTGAACCCTTCCAGTCGATTTTCCTCTAACCACCTTCACTGCCCCCCCCCCCTTGTTTTTTATTGTTTTGTGCCGCTAGTAGGACTTTTCTCTTTCCTCTCATTGATCCATAGCCGCCCCAACTCTCCAAAGTCTGACACTCCATTTTTTACCAACCTTATCATTATCTCGCTCTCTTCCGAGCAATTGGATGGTAAGAACTACTTTTCCCTAGCTTTCGCTTCGTTGTTGCCTACAAAATCAACTTCATCACCTTTCTACTATGACTTCTTGAAGTGATATAAAGACCATCAGGTTTTAGGTGTCATTACTGTTGTTGCACACACTGGTAACTTTGTTACTGGCATCTCACTCTTTGGGCCTTTGGACACTTGATTCTGGGGCCACCAATCATATCACTGGTAATAGATCTCTTTTCTCTTTTCTTTCTATTTCTGGTTACTTACCTTTAGCCATTATGGCAATTGGTTCTCAAACATTGGTATTGCACGTCCTTTTCCTTCTCTTCCAATTCATAATGTCCTTTATGTCCTTGATGCTCCTTTTAATTTATTATCCATCAGTCAGCTTACATGATCTCTTGATTGTATAGTTTCTTTTACAAAAGATTCTATTTCTTTGTAGGACCGGAGCACGCAGCAGACAATTGGTTTTGGATGTGAGTCTCATGGCTTCTATCAACTCAACAGGCCCTCTCTTGTTGGACCAGTGGCAACATCTTATCTTTTAGTTCATGCTCACTTAGGACATCCAAGTCTTGATACATTCAGGTTGTTGATTCCTAGTCTTTCTAAGTTAGAGTTTCTATCCAACAAGTCATGTCAATTAGGTAAGCATACCCGTACCTCTTTTTCTAGTCGCATCGTTAGTCGGGCTTTGCCCTTTTATGTTTTAGTTCATTCAAATGTTTGGGATCCAAGTCGTATTTTCTCTACATTAGGGTCAAGGTATTTTGTTACTTATATAGACGATTTTTCTCGTTGTTTGTGGATATATCTCATGAAAGATCGTTCAGAATTATTTTCTATTATTCAATCTTTTTTTCATGAAATGAAAAATCAATTTGGTGTTCCTCTTCGCTCTGTGCAAAGTGATAATACACGCGAATATTTGTCTAATCAGTTTTAGACCTTTATGGTCTCTCATGATGTGTTGCATTAAACATTTTGTCCCCCCCTTATACCCCTCAACAGAATGAGGTTGTTGAACGTAAGAATAGACATCTTGAGACAACTCGGACCTTTCTTCTCCATTCTCATGTTCCTCAACAGTTCTAAGGTGATGCAGTACTTACATGTTATCTCATCAATCGAATGTCTTCCTCGGTTCTAAAAGGTAAAATTCCTCATCAGGTGTTATATCCTCATCACTCTCTTCACTTCTTACCTCTTCAAGTCTTTAGTTCTACATGTTTTGCTCGTGCCCTTGGTCCCAGAATTGGCATACTATTTACCCGGTCTCATGAGTGTGTTTTTTTTGGGTACCCACGATCTCAAATAGGGTACGAGTGTTACTCTCCTACGCTTCACAGGTATTTCATCTTTGCTAATGTCACTTTCTTTGAAACTGTTCCATTTTTTGGATTTAGAGCCTCACCATCTGAGACTTCTCTCGTGATTGCACCTACTTCAGTCATCTTTTACAGTGTCTCCATCTCTTCCAGACCCCTCTCCTCCACCGTTGCAGGTCAATCAGCTTTGTCTCATGTACAGTCGCCACCTCCTACCAATAACACCACAGACTCACCTTCGAAGCCAACTCCTCTATCACATCCTTTGGTTCCACCTTCTGAGTTTGATATTCCTATTGCTCTTTGAAAAGGTATACATTTTACTTGTAATCCTTCTCCTCACTATACTATTTTAAGTTATCATCGCATCTCTCCTTCCTATAATTCTTGTCTTTCTTCTTTATCCTTTGTTTCTATTTCTAACAATGCACAAGATGCCGTTGCCCATCCAGGATGGAAACAACCTATGATAGATGAGATGCGTGCATTACAGAGCAGGGAACTTAGGACCTCATTCTTTTACCACCAGGGAAGTCCGTTGTTGGTTGTCGATGGGTGTATACAGTAAAGGTTGGCCCTGGCAAAAAGATTAACTGCCTTAAGGCTCATCTCGTCGCAAAAGGCTAGACTCAAATCTTCAGCCTAGATTATAGGGACACCTTTTCTCCAGATGCCAAAGTGCCTTATATGTGACTCTTTTTATCCATTGCTGTCATTCGTCATTGGCCTCTTTATCAATTAGACATCAAGAATGTCTTTCTTCATGGTGATCTGCTTGAGGAACTTTGCATGGTTAAACAGATTCAGTATTGTAATTCAGGAGTTTGGTATGACTTGAAGTAGGGCTGGTCATTCTATTTTCTATCGCCGCTTAGATGTTTGTTGCATCTACCTAATTGTATATGTGGATGACATTGTCATCACAGGCAATAACCATCTCGGTATTACACATGTGAAGCAACATCTTTTCAAACACTTTCGAATGAAGATCTTGGCATACTCAAATATTTGTTGGGGATAAAAGTAGCGAAGTCCAAATTTGGGATCATCATATCCCAAAGGAAGTAAGCAATGGATATTTTGGAAGAAACAAGAGTGTAAATTCCAAGTCAGTCAGCACTCCAGTCAAACTCCCACCAAGTCAAGGGTCTTCTAGACCTTGAAAGATACAAGCGCTTAGTTGGCAAGTTGAACTATCTTACTATCACTCGCCCAGATATCTCATTGGCAATGACTCGCATTGTTCAATACATCAAAGAAGCTCTAGGAAAGGGTCTGTTGTATGAAGACAAAGGACATACTCGAGTTGTGGGATATTTTGATGTTGACCGGGTAGGTTCTCCCATTGATAGAAGATTTACTTCTGGGTATTGTATCTTTGTTGGAGGTAATCTTGTCTTTTACAAAAGCAAAAAATTGTGATCACACACTCAATTCATATGTTCTCTCGTTTTCCTATCTCACACAAGAATGATGAGTTGGAAGGAAATGAGAGGAAGGAGCCCAACAAAATTGCAGTGAAAAGTTAAAAAAGTAACACAAGGGTGGAGTGAAGACAAACTGTATATAGGTGGTTGAGTGGGCTTAATACAGGTAGCTTAACACTGTAATTTATCCATTTCTTGTCATGTAATTCTATTGTCGTTCTTGAATTCCAAGAAATTTCTAGATTCAGATATGATTATATATACACAATGTATTTTCATCATTTTATATAGTTTCCTACCTTATAATTAATCAAGCTCTTAAGAGGAACTAAACTTCAAAATAATTTCAAGAGAATTTCAGATGTTGCCTGTGGTTAGAACTAGTTTTGACAATTCCTATTAAGTTCTTACAATTCCAGTGGACCATGGAAAATGATGAGAAGGAGGAAACCGGGAGGCATTAGATGAATTCCATGTGTTTGAATACACAACAGAGTAGCATATTCATAATAAGGATGTAATAAATACAAGATCATAATACAATCATATACAATCAATCCTAATCAATTCTAATTATATATTGCTATATTTACAATATTCTAACAGAAAATTACCTGTATAAGATGCCAAGTACAATACCAGGCAGATCGAGAGAAAACAGGAGCCATGCCTTCCACAAACCTGCCGAGTTGTATTAAAATTTATGTGTAATTCAGGACATGATTATAGGTACAACCAAAAAACATACTATAAAACTCTAAAGTAAGAAGGGTGATTAATTTTGCTAAGTATGGTTTTCAATACACTGACTGGTAAATTTTTAAACATCTTCCATCTTGATGGTGTTAAGAAGGATAAAAACCCCACATGAACAACATCTTGAAAAAAATACACATTATAACTAGGTTTAGAGAAAGTAACAGCTACCCAGTGCATGGAGGCCCTTTACTTGCATCTGAACACCTAGTACTGCCTCTGAGTTCATAGACTCTTCTGCATGTATGAAAATCCACATATAAGTATGATGACTGATTAGTGAGTACATATCAATATCCTCCAACAATAAGTCACCTATGAACTTTTTTGGTCCTAGCTCTAACTGTAATTCTATGATGTATCTCTGTTGAATTTGGGTGAAGAGCTGGTTGAGATATCTCCAATCCTTCTTCCTTTACAATTTCAATGTATCTGCGAAAAACAGATGCCCATGTTAATTCATTCTTCCTTTGATGAGAGTATACAAGTCCCTCATGAGGTGATTGACTAGTAACAAGATTGTGAATATAAATCCAACCAATAGCCTCTTTTTCTTACCTTTCCAGATTAAGCAAAGATAGCAACCTAATGTGACCATATTAATCCAATAAGATAACATAGACCTTATCATGATGCAAGTTTTCAATTAATCATCTAATAGTAGAGAAATCATTTATAGAGCTTGAAAAAGTTTTCAATATCGCCTTTTATCTAAAACAAGAAATTTATCAATATAGCAGCAATATATAGGTGTTTTTAGATTAAAAAAAGACCATACATTCAACAATATATGCAGTCACACTCATGATATACACATGCATGTGTAAATGAACCAGCACTGCATTAGAGATGAGGGGCATAAACTATCAAATGAACCACTAATATTATGACCAGATGAAGCAGAGCCCAAAATGTTACAAATTATCAAGTGAACCACTAGTTACATTTAGGACCTTATATAATACATACATACATACATACATACATACATCTCTTTTCTACATGTCACAGTTTTCAACTTTCAAGTGGACTTTTTTTTTCATTTTTCAATGAAAAAAAAGCTGTCATATTATAAAATTAAATAAGACAGATTTATTTTTTGTATCTGGGGTGTCACAGCCGGTATATAAAATGGAGACATTCATGTTAAAAGCCAGAAGCACACAAATGTCACAGTATCACTGGCAGAGAAGTGCAATAGAACCATCAGTCATACCTTGATGGAGAAAAATTCTCCACCCCTAAATCTTCATCCCAGAGAAAGATATAATCATAAACGGAAACTATATCCGGATGTAGAAATCTTTTAGCAAACCACCTGAGAAAGAATTCAGGAATTAATATCTAAATTGGGGGGAAACCATAGAAATATAAGCATGCATAATGTATTTAAATCAAAAGCACATATGTTAGACATGAAAAGAGAACCAGCAGTCTGGTATGTGCAGAAACACAACAGATAAAAAAGGGATACATAACCAATTAACCATGCAATACTAACAGAGCCAAGGTCAGGAAGTGGCACGTTTCACATAACCAGAAAAATTTTCAACGAGGTATCATGCTGTTCTGTAATGTTTTTATTCAATTTGAATTTCCCAAGAAGAAAACGAAAATAAGTAGAGAGCTCAATTTCAACATATTGACAGAAGCCAAAATGTTCTCCCAGCCTCTAATGATGTCTACATATAGGGTAACCGGCTCATTTCAAGTACAAGGGACATTCGTTTTCAAGAAATCCTTTCAGTGATAAAGATATGACATGCCCCGTTATATTCCTAGTTTGCTAAGAAGATTTAAAGCAAACTCCCTTCAACTAACATACGAAAATCAATACAAGGTTTTCTGACAGGAGAGGGGAAAAAACCATCATGGTCAGCCTTGTTCCATACCACTTTGTTTGGTTTTGAGCAGCTATGTGTATGGCTTTGCTACTCCAACTCAGATCCCACCATCCATTCACATTGGCATCATAATGAAATAAAATAATTGTAAAATTCGCTGAAAGAAACTGAAATAAAAAAAAAAAATAGATCAGGAGTGCTGATTCAAACAATTTTGATAGCATAATGAATTGTGAAGAATACCTTCTGCACCATGGAATCTACATTACGCTTTTGTTTAATACCAACTGGAAGTGCCAGCAAACTACAATTGGAGTAAACACTAACCTGCCAACAGACAATCACCATCAACCAATCAATAAATTACCTAGCTCAGGTGAAGCAGTTTTGGTAACTGTTGGCATGCCCATTACAATTTACCAAATTCTGGCCATCATTAGTCAGTTTCAATAGAATTGAAGTGTAAAAGAAAGAACAATGCAAAGATGCTGACCTTTGACTTTGAACCACTTGATGACCATAAAGGTCTTAACTGAAAATCTGAAGTTGTCTGTATTATACCTCGTGGTAAGCCTTTCAACTTTCCAGAAGTTTCAGAATATGCCTGTACAGTGGATCAAACTACCAACATGAAAATGGAAGATGCATCCAAGTAACATTATAAAATTGATGCAAGAATTATAAAGTAGGCAGGGGTATAAAAAAATTAAAAGCAACCATAGCCATCATTTACCACAACCTCAAGACGGGTTGTGATAAATGCATCAAACCTTAAATTTGGAAAGAATCAGAAAAGTGACTAGCACCAGAACATACCTCTTCTCCCCGGATACTCCACTCTTTGTCTATCTGAAAAAAAAAAATGAAGCTTTCAATTAAAACACAAAGTACAAGAATACAATGTCATTTAACAGTATATCATCAAAAAAGAAAAGCTTGAGCCATGTAGCTGCCACCTGCCACATAAAGTGGCTTTTAATTTTGAATGTACACCATATTACCAGCCGGGGGAAAAAATCCCAAATAAAGCCATAAGGTTTTACTCCGATACACACTTTTAAATTTAATATCACTTTCTAATGATAACAAATAGTCCAATTGTTTAAAGTTTTTGAGAACCGCTACACAAGTTTTCTAAACAAAATAAACAATATCATCATTATACTACTCTGGATAAAGCAGCGCTGCAGCACTAGACTATCCCTAACCTGATGGAGAATAGAAATTAGTCAGACATCTAATCAACATCTTTGGCCCCGAGTTACAACATGCAATCACATACCTCTTCTTGGTAATATTGATACTTTATAGTCCTATACACCACGAACAACATTACTACCGTACAAACAACTGCCATAAAAGGCAGCTGTTTCATCTTCAAACCTGATTTCCCCTGGTCCCAAGAAAATCCACATTAAGAAAGTGAATATAAGAAACTTTCCTTGGAAATATCCAAAGTAAAGAGATCAAAGAAAAGGAGACAAACCATTAGGCAAGACACTCAGTTTTCTCATCAACCATCTCCATGATCTGATTGACTTCATAGAAAAAATTGAATCCCTTATTCAGCCTTCATAAAAAACTGTTTCTGTAAAAGAAAGTATCAGAATTCAGAAACTATTTAATCTAGCATAATACACACAGCGTTAAATTCTACCTTCAAGGCCCATAAAACAGAGAACAATTAGCGCAGAACTGAATGGCATATCATATACACAATAAAACCAAAGGGACTGGTGAATATCCATGCATATGCTACAGTGTGACAACAAAAAGGCATAATCCATGTGAATTTGAGAAACATTATCAGCAACGATATAATAACAAGTTGCTGAATTAATCTACACTCGTTGTCTACACCGGCCAAACTAACACACAAAAACAGCAACGAAAAAGACACCAGGCAAAGCAATTTCGGAAACTGCCATCACATGATACAACACACACAGAGACACTCGAGGAACACGAAAACAGAGCTGCATGCATTGGATTTAAGATCGAAACATTGACCTATACCTGAAAACCGAAACTCCATTCATCACAGAAAATTCCAATTGCTATTTCAAAAAAGCAATGAAATAAATTTTTAGCTGAAAAACAAAATCGAAGAGTTCATTGAATTTGGAGATAAAGGAACAGGAAGAGAAACTCGCCGAGCGTTTGGATTAAGATCGAAGCCTTGAGGAGTTTCAATCACCATAAGGAATAGTTAAGTTTAAGCCTGACCTCAAAAGGTAAAATGATAAGAAGGAAAAAGGTTCATTGCAATCGCGCAAATCGGAGCGAAAGGATTTCTAACATTTGGAGATCTTGGAAAGAATCAGAGGGAGCGAGCAGAGTAGATGAGCGCAACGAGACGCAGGAAAAGGAAGAGAGTTTGAAGATGAGGAGAGAGGACTTGTCGAGATGCGGAAGAATCCGAATGAAGGAAGAAGCAGAGAGCGAGAAAGAGGGGAAGAGAGAGAGAGAGAGAGAGAGAGAGAGAGGTGAACGAATGATACGAATATATACATATATACATGCATGCGTGGCTACGGACCATAGGTAGAGGGACATTGGGAGCTACCTGGCTTGGCTATCACCAAATTTACAGTCTCTTTCGTTACACTTCACACACCTTACAATTACATAAGCACACACCCCTACACGGACATCATTTAATGTTTTATGAAACATTTATTGCTCCCTACATTTCATATTTATTATAATTTTTTAACTTCTTTTTCTAAAATTATTTTCATTTAATTAACGTATAATTAATTTATTTTTTTCATTTGTATAATGTATATTTTCCATTACTTTTTGTTTTGACCTATGAATGAATGAAAATTAAAAAGTTAAGATATTTTATTTTATGAGAAAAATTGTTTTAGGTGAAAGTAAGAAGAATAAATATGAACCATTAGATTTTATCATGGATGGTTGAGATTAAAATACATTGATCATATGATATTTTTAAAAAGTTACATGACTTCTTAAGCGATAATATGACTTTGAAAACTTTTAATCATTATTATTTATATATGGTTATACGACCCATATATATATATATATATATATATATATATATATATATTTAAGGCGTGTATTCAATGAGAATAAAGTGATATGGCAAAAATAATAAGAACAATTAATTACGACCATTCAAATTTAATTAAGGGTTAAGATTAATTTAAGTTTATAATACTAACATCTATTATCAAAGTTATGAAAATACTCATTTCTCCCATGAAAGATAGGATGACAATAATTTATAAAATTAAGATGTAAAAAATATGAAATAAGAAAAAGTAACAAAAATAAATAGAATTTTTTGATAAAATATAATTTAATATAATTATAGGTATAATTTAAGTACTTAGATAAGAAAATATAAATTTCTAGTTATTTGTGATACTTTTTCTTCTTGTTAAATACTTTTTATATCTTAATTTTATAAATTATTATCATCTTAGGGTATTTTAATAACTATAATAAGCTCAAAAAGAAGTAAAAAACAATGAACATGATTTAATTTTAAATAGGAAATGTCACAGTTCTTTTTTTTATCGTGCATGATTTAATTTTGTTCAATAAGAAAAATACTAAATTATATAAAGGATATTAAATTGAATAAAAAATATCAAATTATATATAAAATATCAACTTTGATAAGTTAGGGAGTAATACATGTTTAAACTTAAATTAATGTTACCTTTTAATTAGATCTAAATGGTCACAATTAGTTGTTCTCATTTTTTACTATATCATTTATTTTCATTATACATGATCCGGTCTTGATACCGGTATCCGATCTGCAAGACATATTTTAACGTCTTTGTCAATTCGCCAACGTGTAACCGGTGTCATCGGTATACATCCGGACTCTAATTTCGTATCAGGCGCTCTCCCTATACCGGTTGTCCAGGATAACACCATGACACCGGATAAAACACACGTCACTATGCAGAAGACAAAAGGCATTGCTACATGGACCGATCAATAATTCTCTGCACTACGAACCAAAATCTGCTCATGGGAATGGTCAATTTGTCCCTTAATTCTAGCCTATACTCCCTACGCTCAATATAAAATGGCCACTTGACCCAATCATACTGGTAAGTGCGCAATAAAATAATAATTTAAGGTGTTATTGGAGGTTAGTGGTTCCCCACTAACAGATCCTCGAATATCGAGTCAATCAGGTATATGAACTCTCTTCATCAGTGAAGGGAGGGATCTTTTGACTCTATCAACTTACAATTACTCTCTGAAAAACATTCCTCACTTGGAATATCATCACTGACATGAGCGTCGGAGAATCTTTGTAGGTGACACCACCTTTCGCCCACATCAACGCGTAAGGACGGTGTGAAGGACCTCCAGGACGCCTAATCCGCTCTCATCATACAGAGACATCGGACATGTAAACCGGATACTCATATAACCGGTCTTCAGAGACGTAATCATCTAACTATTTGTGACTGACCCGACACCGGATCTCTCTACCCCGGTTCAGGACAGATTAATACATATATATGAGAAAAGTGTCTTAGGTGAGAGTGAGAAGAGTAAATCTGGGTTGTACAACCATACATGGATGATCATGATTAAAAGTTTTTCAAAGTCACATCATCACTTAAAAAGTTGATTTTTTAAAATAGTCACGTGATCAATATATTTTAATTTCAATCATTCATAATAAAATCTAACGGTTTAGATTTATTTCTCTCACTATCACCTAAAAAAGTCTTTCTTATATTATATATTATACATCGTGTGTGTATATATATAGATGCTCAACCATGAAGAAAGGAATTAATACCAACAATGTTTTACATTTTCATAATTGATCAAATTACTTAAAATATATTGATAATATAAAAGTGTACATGCACTGTGATAATAATTATCACATGAGTAGTGATTATTAACTTTTATAATAATCGTTTTAAAATTATATATCAAATATATTTTTAATTAATTGATAATCTAAACATTTTGTGTTAATAATATATTAAAATGGTTATGAAAATGGACCCGATAAAAGTCCAATATTCATAGTGGATTCATCACTTAAAAACAAGGGCCCCACCAAATCTTATAAAGCTTCTAGAAGAAAATAAAAAACTTAATTTGATAAGAATTTACGATATCCCCATTTAAATTTAATCTAGTTATTATCTGTACTTTTATTAGATTGGGAAAAGTTCAAAGTGATTTGAGAGTCTCTATCTAAATATAAATAGTACTGTAATAGTCTGGCGGAAGATAAAAACAATGTATTCCAAAGTTAGTAGTTAGTTTTGTACCCAAAAGAAAAAGTTAGTACTTAGTTCTTAACATAGTGTCTCGTAGGAATTATAGAAACTCTTATTAATTTGGCTTTGTGAAATAAAAATTAATTTTACGTTTCTTATTAGTATACAACAATAGATAAGCAGTATCTGTAGAGTATTTATAAGAAGATTTGGGTACAAATTGAAAACTAAAAATAAGAGTTTTCAAAGAGAAATTGTTCGGTATTTTTAATTTTTTTTTAAAAAAATGACACTTTTAAGTTAAAAGTTGTTTGGAATAAATATTTTTTGAAACTTTAAATTTTATTAAAAATTCAATTTAAAAATTAATTTTACAAATTATTTTCCACTCTAAGGCTTCGTTTGGTGTATGGAATTAGCAGCAGGGCTAGTGGTAGTCATGATGATGGCGGTAATGATCATAGTGGCAGTGACAATCAGGGTGGCGATGACGACAATGATAGTGGAGGCGACAAAAATGATGGTGGTAAGATAATGACAACGATGGTGGTGTGGTGATGACAACAGTTGTGGTGGCAATGACAATAATGGTGATGATGGTGATGGTGATTGAGGCAACAATGATGGCAATAATGGTGGAAATGATGGCGGGTGGTGGTGGTGACAATGGTGGTCGCAACAATGGTGGCGACAGTGACAATGGTTGTCACAACAATAACAACGGTGGTGACGATGACCATGGTTGTCGCAACAACAGTGGTGGTGACAGCAGAAGTGGTGTGAGTGACGATAATGGCAATGACGATAATGATAAGGATGGTAGTGGCATTAGTAGTGATAACAATGGTGACAGTGACAATGATGATGATGGTTGTGTTAACGACAGTGGTAGCGATGACACTGGCAACAACTACTGCGTCCCACATAAATTTCCAGAATTAATCCACAAGTTTAGTAACAGTTAAAGAAAAATTTTCACAAATAAAACACCCCGATGAATTAATCCTAAAAACCTAAACAACACGCGACTTAAATAACGGAAACAGAAACTACAAGCCCACAACAGACTTAAGAATAGACCTACCTGAGTATATAGGTCCCTAACAAGGTATTCTTCCCTTCCTATATGTGAAGATATAAGTAGGGAACTAAGAATACTGACCTCATGGTATTGTTTACATAACACAATCATTTCAATTCAAACAATTCCTCATCTCACTCATTCGTAATGATATGATTTGTACCTCCAATAAGGTGTCAGTTACCTATCCACTAATAGTCATACAACTATGTTTCACATATCAACACACACATACACACACACATATATATACACACATATACATACACAATGAAACTTGACACCAGAGTTTCAAAATCATCTTTTGGCATCACAACACATAATTGCCAATTCAAGCTAATCAAAGGGCTATACCATAATTTCATATGTCAGTCAAAACATCCGTATATGTGTTCACATCAAGCACCACCACAAAATAGACAGATACAAAATCCATATTTAACATTACATTGCTTCCGCCCCTGAGCTCACCAAGTGACATTATCACCCTGGAAACTCACTAAAAGGAGAGTCAAGGGCTAAGTACCATTCAAAACAATAAATAGAAATTCACGATTATAATCAAAATTGGATTATGTAATTCAATATATATTATAACCAAGCATAGTGGCATATAACTCATCAACCATATGTCGATCATCATTTTAGTTTGAAACATCACCGGATACCTCCAATTCTTCTAATGCCTATATACATATACATATATTTCTATTCTCTCTACGCAAATGATCAAATGTCATGGACTTTTAAAAGCACATTATTTTCATATGCATAAAAACATCAATGCGGATCCGACTTCGTAAATGACAAATTTGAGTGCCAAAATGGATAATCCACACAATAAATCTAAGTGCTATGAATTGGTGGACATCCTGGTAACCACATAGTAAATCTGAGTGCTATAAATAGTGGTACCTTGGGAACCACACAACAAATCTAAGTGCTATAATTGGTAAATCCATGCAACAAAAATTTGAGTGTTGAGCGAATGAAAGTGCTATAGTAACCAATGCATATGATGTCATGAGTAAAATACAATATGCATGTGTGCTAATCAAAGCGTAATAACGAACCTTCATATGTTTGACCTAATAACGAACCTTAAAATAAAATAGATGACATGAGTTGACCTAATAACGAACCTTCATATGTTTGAGGGTTGTACAAATACACCCCTTTAAATAGGCAAGATTATTATTATTTGAACTCATTGCACTAGTATAACATGAGATATATTTAATAATATAGGTAATTATCTAATTATTCAACAAGATGATAATTATTATCAATTTTTATTTTTTTAAAAATAATTTATCCACTAACTCAAGATCGTGGATCCGCATGAACAAAATTCCAAGTGCTCCGTTGATGGCAAAGTTGATAGGACCATAGTTGGCTGGTTGCTTGCAAGACACGTTCCCATATCCAATAGTTTAAATACAATATGTTGTGATGTGGCTTCCACTGAATTCAATGGTGAAAATAAGACAAGATTGCAGAATTATAATAATAGTCTTGTTTTAGGATTCTGATCCTCTTTCCAAACCATCTACATATGCCTTCACAAATACATTCAAAATATGCTTTTTTTCCAGCTCAGCATCATAAAATTAAACCATTAGAAAATGGTATTTGTAATAATCGCCTAATCATGACGTGTCCATGTCCAATTACAAATCACAAATATTCGTTTTAAAATTCAACTTATGGTATTATAGTCACATGCGTAAATTTTAATTATGATGAGATTTTGTTGATGGATTATTTATAAATATCTTTATAAGTATTTATTAGTCTTAAAATATATGTTGATCTGATAAACTCTCATTGTCAATTCATCTAAACCTTTATAAATAATAAAAAAAATACAGCAATATTAGTCACAAATGTAACATGTCTATGTGTATTTTATTTTGGTAAAATGAGCTTATGACTTATGATTTATAACTTGTAGTTTATGATTTTTAAAGGTAGTTTATAGGTTATAGTTTTTCACATGACTTATGGAAATGAAACTATTTGCCAAAATTATGTGACAGGAAAAATTATGTGACAGACGTGAAATACTTTCTTTCTTCTGACTCAACAAAACAGATACAATTTATTAACCAATTTAAAATGCATTGATCACTTGATTGGAACATAATTTTAGATCATATTAATCTAACTAGCTAGCAATGCTTGTGACTGGATTTAAAATAGGTTCATTTTGGTTTGAATCTTGTTAGTTTTCAAAGTTTTTTATTAGATTAATTTTCTTTAAATCTAAATTCAATTACAACAAAACTAATAATTAGATCAAATTAATATTTTTTAAAAATATATCTAAATATAACACATTACTAAATAAAACTAAGCATGAAAAGAAATATATTTGATCATATGTATTTTATAATAAAGTAGATAAGTGAAAAAAAATAACAATATTTATAATATTTATTTTTTGACTTTTATATCTTGTATTATCTTAAATGTGTTTTAGTTTTAAGTGTAAAAAACAACAAGACTCCCAAATGAGATTTATCTTAAATTAGCAATTTAGTTGACAATTTTTAAAATATTAAATTATTTTTAAAGACTTCATATAAAAATTAGTTTGTGGGCAATGCACTTATACATGATAAGAGAGTCCATATTATTGTGGTAAATAATTTCCTTGAAATGTTTAAAAAAAACTAATTGCAACGGTTTTAAATCTTAACCGTTAATAATAATGTGACACAAGCATGGTTAGAAGTATTGTTAGCAGTTGGTAGGTTTTACCGTTAACAATAGTAGTATCGCAAAAACAAAAGATTCCATCCGCATAAAAATGTTTTAAAGCAACCCTTACACGTAAATATATTTTTTTGGTATTGGTGTCAAAAATCGATAAATAAACATTTCTTATGAGAGGAAACTTAACAGAAAAAATAGTGTGTTTTCTCTAATTTTATTTTAAAAAACCTTTTTATCTAGTACGTAAAGCAAACAAAGATGGACGATTATAATCAAGGTCTTGTGTGTTGAGTAGATAACAAGAAAAAGAAGATAAACGCAATCAAGGTTGATTTATCTGGAACACTAAAAGTGTGATTTCATCAAGAAAAAAATATAGGGAAGAAAGATGGTGCCAGTAGGAAAAACAAGTGCAGGAAGAATTCACACCAATATTTCAATAAAATTATCTGTATAGAGAGTTTAATGAAATGTATTTAAACAGGGAATTCCTTTCTCTTTTTCTCTTTCAAGTAGTGTGACATTAGATGGGGAAAATGACACTTAATTAATGCCATATATGAGATATTGGTCTTTGTCACAATTAAAACATAGTCAACGTAACATTTAAACCCCCTCGCCTCATCATGACTTCATATTAACACTTTTTCTTTATTCAAGCTAGTTATACTCTTTCATACAGTAGAAGAGACGAGTTTCTTTCTCTTCTTAACTTTTATATTATATTTTTTTTATCTTTTGGAACATTGGTAAAGACCAGGGGGAAAAAGATATGTAAGAACCAGTATTTTAACCCTTCTCATCCTTAATATTCTTGTTAAACACTAAGATGAAGGGTACGTAAATTTATTTTAGAACTAACTTTTATATTTTGAAAGTGTTTCTTTTATTATAAAGTTAGCACAGTTATGTTTAACATAAAATATGTATTAGAAATATGGTTTGGCCTTTTCTAATCTTCAAATATAAAAGTATGTTTTGAGAAGATTGTATCTGAGAGTCTTCTCACAGTTTTCATGTGTTGATAATTGCGTTACAATTTATTGATTACTTAATTCCGTATTTAACTCTTTTTATAGTTATTTAACCATAGGGGATACATGTGACGTTCCCTCTTTATTTATTTATTTTTAAACATGATATTATTCAATTTACAAAAAAAAAATTCTCTTATAATAATTAAATTCAGCCAAATAGACTTAAAATGAAAGCAACAATAAACTTGAAATAAAATAGAGACAAACTAAAAAATAGAAACAACAACAAAATGGAGATAAAAATAGTAACAAACTTAAAATAAAATAGAGAAAGACTTTAGGAAAAATAGTAACAGAATTAATATAGGAACGGTAGCAACAGACTCATAGAGTTAGAAATGGCAAACTCAAGTACAAAAGCAGTAAGTAACAACATACTTAGTACATTACCCTGTAACAAACTTATAGAAACAAAAACAACATACTTAAATGTCTAAGCAGCAACAGACTCAAACAGAAACAGTTACAAAAGACTTAACACATAATAGTTGCAATAGACTTATAGTAACAAAAAAATCAATCTCAACAGTCACAACAGACTTAACACATAAACAACTGCAACAGACTTATAGTAACAAAAACAACAAACTTAATAGTCACAACAGACTTAACACATAAACAACTATAATAGACTTATAGTCGCAAAAACAACAACCTTTATGTTTCGGTTGTCACGAAAATCAGAAACGTTTGCAGGCAAGTTTACGTGCAGTGCATGTGCAACGCCATTCACTTCTCATTTTACACTTTTTTTTAAAAACAAAATAATTATTTATCTAAATAGTTTTATCAGATAGGAAAGATGCATCCCAGCCAAAAGTTTAACACTTATCACATTATACACTCTTTTTTTTTTTTTATAATTTGAGGTCGACATCATTCATCCTTGCATATGCGGTTTCTATTAGTTACTCACTAAATTTTTATTTAAATGATTAATTAATCACTTAATAAAATTTAGTAGCAAAAAGGCTATCTCATGTAGAGGTGGAAATAGACTAGATGAATTAGGTTTTATGTATTTTGGTCTAACATATTTTCTAATATCTAAAATTTGAGCTTAGCCAATTTATTGGTATAAGCTTAATTTTCAAATCTAACCTAACCTTTTACAAAGTCTTACTTAACTTGAAAGTTTCATTAAAACATCTGTTTGTTAACTAAGTTTATAAACATACATATAATATATATATTGATAAGCATAATTTTATATGATATAATACAACAAATTTAAGCATATAAACAAAATAATAAATATATAATATCAACAATTATAATCATATTTTATTATTATATTATTTTAAATCGGTCAATCTGTTAAGTTTGGTAAGCTTTTTTAACTACATGAAATTTGGCTTAGGCTTTTAAAAATATCACAGCCTAATTTATTTGATAAATTAGTCTTATTTAAGTCTGAAATAAGTTATACCTATACCCTTATTCCTAACCTTAGTGATCTCAATTATTCAATTACTTAAGATTTTTAGCAAAGGCTTCATATCAACTTCATAATTTTGTTGGTTGGTGATTAGTCGGGTTGGTTCGACTCATTGGAGATATAATTTTGCCTGAATCCTGCAGGCAAAGTGATAGAAGCTAAAGCATAATGTATATAATTCGTTGAGGGTTGGTTGAGTAGCTAATAATTTATAAGACATGTTCAAGTGATTTTGATGGAAATATCAAATAAAGATACTCATGCTAGCAACTTTTCCAAAGGTGGAGAGGTTCAATAGTTGAGATTGCTTGTGTTTGAAATTAAGTTAATTAATTTATACTAAACTAATTCAAAATTGTTGCTTACTTCCTAGTGTTTTTTTTTTTTTTTGACTTTTTCGTCTTTATATAATTGGCGCGCACAGTTTCGAAAGTTTTATTTTTGGCTAACAACTTCGTTTGTGTAAATGGTCAAATTTTACTAGACACATTGGTTTCTTTCTTTGTTGCTGTTGATATGTATATGGTTCTTTTTTCTGCATCATATAGCAACTGAAAGGTGTTACTCCAAAACCTTTTTTAGTGTAAATTATATAAAATGGTTGTGTTTGGACAGGGTCTTGAGTTACGTTCACAAACAACCAAATTATCTTTAAAGGCATATTGAAGATACTGCCGACTTACCGTGTGATATTTTCTTCATTGCTTTGAATGAATTTTAATAGGGTTTCCAAGCTTAGTGGCACTGATACAACCCTTTGACTAAAGAAGGAAAAAACAACAGTTTTCCTTTTTATTTTTTGGCCAACAACAACAGTTTATCATTTCAGTCCATGGTTACTCAATAATTGCAAACCAAGTGTCAACCTAAAATCTCTTCCAGTTGCCCATGAATCTACTATTTTTTTTGGAAACCCCCATGAATCTACTGTGAAATCCCACTATTCCCCAAATACAACTGGTAGTAAAAAGTGGGCCAAGTAGTTAAAGGCTTAGATTCTAATCCACACCTGGCCCAAATTAGCCCAAGCTTTATTTTATAGGCCGCAAGCTTATTTATTAAATATAAGTTGGTTCAAGATCCCCACAAAAAAATAGAAGTTGGTTCAAGAAAATCTTTCTAGATCTAATATTTAATTTAATAACAATGGTAATAATAGTTATTATTGTTGTTTTTATTAATTTTATAGAATGAATGTGTACTTGTCTGTCTAATAATCTATTTCCAATAAATTGGATACAAGCTAAAGTCCATCAATTTATTTAACTAGAGTTTTTAACATTTTTTTAAAACAGATATACAAGCTTTTAAGTTATATCAAACTCTATGAAAATATCAAGTTAAAAAATAAAATGAGTTTATATTAGGTAAATAATAAATAAATTAGTCGCAGAACATAATAGACCTTGTAAAACTTAACCAAGTCCATTGTGACCTCTATATACAATCAGTTTCTTTTCCTTTTGGATTACCAATACCTAGAGACTACATTGCCCATTATAATAATCTAGATAGGGCCGAGTAGAATTACTTGAAGTCGACAAAATCATTCAAAGTGACAAAATTTTAGTATTTAACACAACTATATTATTAAAAACTCTTAACTCAACTCGTATTTATGTTAAAGAAACTTTTTTGTCAATTGATCTTCACACTCAATAATACAACTTATTTTCCATCTTGTAGTTAATTATGCATAGAATACTTACTCAAAGTAGCAAATATCTTGTGCATTATATAAATATTCAAAAATACATGTGAAATATAAAAATGTAATCAAATTTAAAAAAGATTTTTTTTAGTATTGTTGTAGTTAAAGGATAGAAATCATTATCACTTAGGTGAGATGGGTGGCTCTCCTTCCTTAACCAGAAGTCCCAAGTTCGAACTCTGGGTATGGAGACGCTTTAAAACCCAGTAGGTACATAAGAAAATTTAGTTGCTCCATGAGTTAATCTGCATGAAGATGATGCTTCCTCCTTTGACAGCGACTAACATACCATCTGGCATGCTTCTCTAGAACCATACCAATCAGAACCTTAAGGCTTGTGAGCATAATGTAAGTTATTGCTGAAAATAGCAGAATCCAAAACAGCCTCCATGGCAAGGGATTGCAAGGAAGGTTAGCAGCGTATATTGGAGTTAGAACTCGAATGACCTAAGAACAAGAACAAGGGGGGAAATGATAAACAGACACCAGATCGGAAACTATAAACCTGGGAAGTAAAGGACACTACTTAATTCATGCTTACCACACATGCTGGAGCAACAGGAACAAAAGTCAAGTTTTTCTTTGCATCCTCTGTTTGCATATGTAGAGTCTACAAAACAAAAACAGCAGTCAGTCATATATTCAAAAACATCAGTAAAGAAATATGACCATCAATTTGCAGTAACTTTTTGTCTATGTCCTTTATTAATACTTCTCTCTCTCTCTCTCTCTCTCTCTCTCTCTCTCTCACATGTGTGCACTCCATCATCTGAGAAGCCACTACAGATCATAAGTAATTAGTTTTCAAAAGGAATTCACTAGCATAGTGTTTGGTTCCAGGGATTTTGAACGAAGGGAAGGGATTTGGAATTCACTAACAGGCATGGGCCCACATTATTAATTAATCAGGAGGAAAAGGTTTAGAGGGACTATTCTAGGGGCAAGATAATTATAGATTACAGGCATTATTAGCTAGACATGGAGCATATTCTGAGCACTGGACTAACGAAAATAAGGTTGGTCTGAGAAAATATATTTGATGAGAGCCAATAAAATTTTAGCTTTCAATTAATCCAATATACAAATTATATTTCTGTTCTGTCAACAAAAAAATTGGAATGTTGGAGTCCATATGATTTTATAAATGCTGACTTTCTGATCAAAACATACTGCAGGAAGCACCTAATGATTTCAAAAGCATCTGCAATTGAGTTAAGGAAGTTTTAGACATACTCAAGTATGATTCACATGAATCCAGTAAAAATTTCGACTTTGAATGATAACTAGAATAAAATAAATATAAATATGAATAATATTATACAAAAGAAGTTCCAGCTATCTATGCCCTTATAAGCAGCAATTACTAGTCATATTGCACAGCTAACATCCACCAGAGTCAAATGATGATACCTGTTTACATAGGTCTTCAAGGAACTCAGAATATGCAATGGGTGTAATGTTGTTGAATTTGGCAATGAATGAATGCTTGATCACATCTATAGCGATTTCAAATAGATAAACCAAGAGAATATTCTGCACCATACAAAATAACTGTTTTAGGAGCAAGCCATAGACAAACAAGGAAATTGATTTAAACGGTATAAACTTATGCAATATATATTTGGTGCTATATTTTATCAAATAATCTTACAATGATAAAGCTTTCAAACCAGGGTCCTTCTGCCTCCAGAATATTTTGAGCCAAAACAAATAAGATAAATGCTGAGATGTGAAATCTCTCTATGGAATCTGCTAGACAGCAATAAGAAAAAGGGACAGACAGAAAAAAATAAATAAATAATTATGAGACCAAATACTAAACAATTTTAAACATATACATAATGAAGTACCAGCACTCTATCAAAGGTAGGTAGGTCACTAGGTCCTATATTTTAGATTCCAATAATGGCTTGGAAATAAAATCAGCCCAGTTTTAGCATATTAAAAATTAGAGCAATTTTACTTGGTTGAGAATATAGCAATGTCTAAAATTCAAATAACTTGAGTATTACACTTGGAACAAAAATTATATAGTAAATATCTAAAAATTGTTTATTTGTGTGATGATAAGCATAGAGAAAATGGAACAGAATTGACAAGATGAAACATAAGTTTATATAGATAATTTAAGATATTTTACAAAGCGGGTTTTCGAGAGTCTGTCTCTCCACAGTTCAGATTATTCCTGATTTTTTGTCCCCTTTTCCTAATCTGGTTTACTTCTATTTATACTGCATTTAATATCCGTTATTAATGGACACAATTATTCAGAATGGTTGTGGCTGTTCCCATTTGTAACTACTCTAGATCTAATACTATTTGGTTCCAAGGGTTGCACCTTTTCTCCACCAGTTGCACCCTCCTCGGTTGCACTTCCTGGTCTTGCACCCATTGGGTGTTGTGCGCCCTGTTGTTGGGGGTCTAGGGTTGTTGCTTCTCTTGCTCGTGGCTTGCGGTTTTACACCCTGGTGATAGGTAGCTTATGCTTACAATACCCCCACCTAAAAGACCTACCTTGTCCTCAAGGTGATATTCTGGAAAAACCTCTTGTAATTTCCAACTATTTTCACTTGTAGGGAGGTGCCACTGAATTAAGACTTCCACATTGTCGGGTTGTAATTCATGAATATCTAGAACAAAGTCAAGATAAACCTTTAATTCCTGATCCTTAACATACGTGGTAAAGGTTAGGACTCGAAAGAATCACCAGTGGCTTCTTGAGGAGAGAGACATAAAAGATTGGATGAATTTTATTGTGAGATGGAAGTTCCAATTTGTATAGCACCCACCTTGTTTAACACCTGAAAAGGACCATAAAACCGACGAGAGAGTTTTTCCTTAATCCTTTTAGCCAAGGACCTTCTCCTGTAAGGTTGCATCTTCAAGAACACCTAATCACCGATTGCATATCCTATATCTCGGCAGCGTTTGTTGGCATTCTCCTCAACCCATACATGAGAGGTGCTCCATTTTTCTTCACAACGAAAACATTCTCCTTTCTTCCTCTTCTCTTGAAGTTCTGCTTCAATTAATTGTTGAAATCCTCTAGGTCAGTTGTTGTTTTCTGGCTTGGTCATAAATGCACTCCCAGCAAAAGAATTAGAACGACTACTACTTTTTCCTCTACCTTTCTACCTGATATCATAAGTAACTGTCTTTGTACAAGATGAATTTCGGTAAGAGGTGTTGAATTTTGAATTTGAGTTAACATCCCACCTTCCAAATTGCTCTGTTTTTCTGCTCGATCATTAATGCCTTCTTAACTATGATTGATAAAGTGGGGGGGTTCGTAATGCTTAACGTACTCTTCCACTGTTTCTTCTTGTTTGAGTGCAAGGAGAGCAGCAAAAGGGTTGAGAGTGACTAAAGTTTGGAACCTTTCAAGAATGGCAAGTTTGAAATCTCCTCATCCAATATCAGAATTGCAAGTCTCCCACCATTGAAACCAAGATAGCGCCTTTCCATCTAACGCCATCATAATTGCTTGAATTTTCTCTTCTTCTAGGATATCTCTCATTTGAAAGAAGCATTCTAATTTATTTATCTTAAATTTGGGTATTGAGCCTAACTCAATCCTAAAAGCTAGCTCATAGGATGAAGATTACCATCCACCTTATATACTTTTGATTGACCATATCTTTAGTCAATGTGGGATTTTTAACACATCCCCTTCACACTCAGGAATGGAGCGTGGATGAATACGGGTGGCCTACGGGACGTATTAACACACCCCTTCACACTCAGGAATGGAAGGCGGATGAATACAGGTGGCCTATGGGACTTATTAACATTCCCCTTCGCGCTTAGGAATGGAGTGTGGATGAATACGGGTGGCCCGTGGGACTTATAGAACATCCTCACAATTAGGAATGGAGCGTGGACAACATGGGTGACCCAACAACAGATCTAGGATAGGCTCTTATACCATCTTAAATTTGGGTATTAGGCCTAACTCAATCCTAAAAGCCAGCTTATAGGATGAGGATTACCCTCCACCTTATATTTTTTTGATTGGCCATATCTCTAGTCAATGTGGGATTTTTAACAATTTATCCAACTATAACATCGGATTCTTCATCATACATGGGGATTTCCAAGTTTCTCCATCGTTCTATTTTTCCATCTCCGGTATTGTCCTTGGGTGTCCATTCTCCATTGACAAAACTTTTAGGTGTGCCATTTTCTGAATGCTTGGACAAATTTTCCACCATGGCTTCTAGGCGCGCAAAATGGGTTTCAAGTTGTTGTTGTTCCGCATCTCAGTTTCGTCGGTCTGCCATTAGCATTTCCAAAATGCTCTCCATTGTGTTTGGATTATAGGAATGAGATCGAGTTGTCACCATTGTTGGAAGTAAAACACCTAATTGGTGCTCTCATACCAAGTTAATAAGCACAGAGAAAATGGAACAAAATTGAAAAGATGAAATAGAAATTTATATAAATAATTTAAGATATTTTATAACGTAGGTTTTTGAGAGCCTATCTCTCCACAGTTCAGATTCTTCCTAATTTTTTGTTGTCCCCTTTTCCTAATTTGGTTTACTTCTATTTATACTGCATCTAATTTCCGTTCTTAATGAACACAACTATTCGGAATGGTTGTCACTGTTCCCATTTGTAACTACTCTAGATCTAATACCATTTGGTTCCAAGGGTTACACCTTTTCTACACCAGTTGCACCCTCCTGGGTTGCACCTCCAAGAGTTACACCCTTTCTCCACCAGTTGCACCCTCCTGGATTGCACTTCCTGGTCTTGCACCCATTGGGTGTTGTGCGCCCTGCCGCTGGTGGTCTAGGGTTGTTGCTTTTCTTGCCCATCGCTTGTGGTTGTACACCCTGGTGATGGGTGGCTTATGCTTATCATGTGAAAATCACTCAATGAGTGATAAATGAGATTTGGGATATTATCCATACACAGTAGCTGCTAAGGTATAAACATGACAACAACAACCTTTTCAAAGATTTAAATCAATCAGAATGAAATCCTAAATAAGATGCAATCGAAGAGAGAAAAACAGCTATTGTAGAAAAGTTGACTCACCGGAGTACACCATATTATGAACATTATCCTTACTATATCCTTTGAACACGTAGCTTTTGATCTCAGCAAAATTATTTGACACCAGCAAAGCTGGCAGGGCATTGTAGTGAGAAACAATACAAGCTGATAAAGTGATTGCCTGAACTAACAAGATAAAAGAATGAACAAGTACAACAAGTCAAGGAAACTATCCAGGATTTTAGTTTTACTTTCTTGCCTTCATAAAAAAGAGATAATTATCCAGTCACACTACTGGTAAGTGGTAAAAAATGATCAGAAAGAAAAAGGATATTTGAAGTAACAACAGCTAAAACTTGGTCAGAAATATATCTGCATATCCAGAATCTCATACTTTGTCTTTCAGGGGGACATCTTGCCAATCCTTCTGCTGAATGAAATAGTATTTTCAATACATCCCCCATAAAAGTTTGACATAATTTATCAAATATCTGCAAGAAAGGTTCAAGGACCAGTCACTATAAGTTTGAAATAATTTATCAAATAAATCTCCATTAGTTTGGCCTTCCAAAAATGAGATGGCCAACAAGTAGCTTCAAAAGATTGTTACCACCAAACAATTCCTCCAATCTCCAAAGATTGAAATGGTCATCAGACTAGTCCTTCTGTTTGAAACTATGTAAAGGACCTTAAATAACCAAATAAGTCATGTAAAGAATAAAGTATCACCAAAAAAGTTCTTGAGAGGATCTATTTTGTGGTCATTAACAGCTGTTACAAACATTTCAAACGGAAAGACTAATGAAGCTGGTCATTTCAATCTTCCAAGCACTTAACTGATGACCACAATCTTTTGAGGACCTATTTAGTGGCCTTTGGAGGACCAAACTCATTTTTTATCTATGGAATATCCCCTTCGTCACACAAGTTTTCACTCGCTATCTATCGCAGGAAGTTCAACAATATCCACTTGATTTTCAATCAAAGGTCTGAAAATTGACATGTATAGAGGCTTAATTAATCAGTACAACCTAGGATCAAAGATGAATGTATGCTCACCTCTAACACATTGTATATCACATACAATTTGATTGTTGCTTGACCGCGGATCATATGATATATCAAGCTGATATCTAAGGCAATAAAAATTTAAAAGTGGGGAGCATGAAACAAGATTTAGTATAATGAAGTACCAAACTGAATTTGAACAATGCAAAATGGAAATAGATAAGATACAACTATGGAAGCATACAACCACTATACCTATCTGCTGTAAAACAGTGACTCCACAAGCCATAATAAGAAAACAGCCAAAATCAGACAACTCAATTGTAGATGGCCTCTTAAACTTCCTGCCATCAGCATGGTGGGGTCAGGGTGTAAAACTGAAAATCATGAAAAGCAACCACAAATTTTAAAACAGAACATGAACATTGGCAAAGAGCATACAGATCAAAGCACAAGAATTGGTAGATTACTAGATTGTATCATAAGTGGGAGATTGGTTTGAATTCTTCAGTGAACAACACAGAATCAGGGTAATCTGGTAATAACTTAAAAATTCAAGTCTATGTCATTTAGAATGTCTCATTAAACCAATTGTTTAATTTAGGTGACATAAGTCAGAAAATTACCTTGTCCTCTTTTGTTAAAATTTTTTATGATTTCACCAAATACTAGAAAGATTGTACTAGATTGACACTTCTGAAATCACAACCTTAAACCAATGGAACAGATACTACAGGATTAGTTTAACATCAAACTCCTCAGTCACAGACATGCTAAATTGGCAATGAAGTACTATAAGAGAAGAAAATTGAAAGAAAGGTGGTAAACCTTGTTTTCAGAAGCCTCCAAATGGTCATCGCTATCCTTGTTGGCATGACAGTTAACAATGACAGAAATGAGCTGAAGCAGACAAAGAAACCAACGTCTATAAGCTGCAAATACAGTCCATGTTTGAGATACCATAACAAAAAAAAAATGTATAATGTCTTCATAAATACACAACTATAAAATAACTAGTGTACAGTTTTGGGGTTTAGGGTTTAGGTCTGATCCGGGGATTATGATATGAAGGAAAAATACAACATCCAAGCACTGGGACATACCCTGACATCAAGAACTACCAACACTACAGAGTTCCTTTCTATTTCAATGAAGATAAAGGAACGTATAAAAAATACCAATTCACATCTCCACGGCAAGCGGAAGATAGTATCATAAACTCTTTCTCGTCCCTTCTCATTCACAATAGTTGTTGTGGTCCATACTGAATTTCCATGGTACACTTTTTCCAAGAAGTATGTTACAGGTGACTTCTTAGCTGCAAGCATGTTGCATACCATGAGTGCCTAAATAAAATAAGACACAAACCTAAAAGGCAACCAACAAAGTTCCTGAAACAATCAAATTGTAGACGGACATTGTTTTAGTCTAGATTGATTGATGAACATCAATTATTATTTGAATGCATACACATCAACTATTTTCCACTACCAAGCACTACACGGCATGCATTCACATCAATTATTACTTATCAAGATTCAAGAAAGGAACCAACTTAACCGTTAACAAGATTTCAAAATCTCATATTTCAAGCAACATTGGATCTTCTTGATTATAAAAGCCAGGATTAATCACATCAAAATCGTACTCTTAGATGCAATTATTAAAGAATATTACAAATGTAACAAAACAAACAAAAGATATATAAAAACCAATGTTGAATAGGATAAAACTTAAGTCAAAATCTAATCCCTTCTATTTCATTCCACTTATTTTAGTGAAACTAAAGGCCGTTTGATTTCAGAAAATATTTTTTTGTTTTTGTTTCCATTTTTTGTATTTATTTGCAAAATGAAAATAGAAAAAAAAAAGTTTTCAGTAACTCCAGTACAGTAATACCAACCATTGGAAACGGAAAACAAGGGGGCATTTTTGTAATTAAAGGTAGAAAACAGGGAATGAAGCTAGGAAAACGTTTTCTAAAACACCCCTAAAATGTTCCATTTACATTTTTTTTGAATCATTCTACTTTTAAATAGAGTTTAACCACGATGGACTTTTGGTGTAAAGATCTTTTATGTAGTTATTACATAAGTTAATAATTGTTGCTTACATGCCAATGCCAATTCATAATTAGATAACAATGTAAAAAACAACTGAGTACATATTCCAATTAACTACTTTAAAACATAACAAATATATAACATACCTATGCATCCTTTTCGGTTGTGTTCTAATTTGTATACCAAATACTACCTATAGGTGCATGGCCAGCTATCCTCTACCTAGAATTAGAACGTAACCTGATAATCTATACCAATCTTTGCATAAACAAATAGAAACCGCATATAAGTTTTATACAATTAAACAAATGAGATTAAAGGCATAAATTGTAGCTAGATTCTACTCACGAATCGAATCATCTGCCAAAACACGTTTCAACTCCAACGATTCCACCGTTTCTGAAGTTGCGACACTGACCGAACTACCTTCCTTCACGTAACCGTCACCAACAGCCGTAACCGCCGAATCTCCAAAACTGCCGCCACCGTTGACGCTCCTCTGCCGTAGCTCTCCGAAGCTGAAACCATCAGCGCCGACATTCGGCGTGGTCTGCTCGGGTTCAGGTATCTCCTCGCACACGACAGGAGCGTAAGGTGTGTGAGTGTTGAGGTGGTGGTGAGGGTGAGAGCCATTGGAATAGGAGGTTTCAGAGGGAGTGGAAGTGGAACTGACGGTGGCTCTGCGCTTGCGCTTCTTCTTCCGGTGAGGAAGGGAATTTGAAGGTTGGGATAGCGGCGGTCCCTCTGCGAATACGGCGCTGCAGTCTTTCATATTGAATTTCTGGGTTGGAATTGAAGAGAGCCAATGCTGTGACAAACAATTTGTCCAACTTCCAGAATGGTTTACCCTTTTCTTTGAGTCAATATCATTAATGGGGCATTCCCCTTTGGGGTTTAATGTTATTTTTCTCCCTCATAAAAAAACTCTATTTGAGATTTAACTTAAATATGTCAAGAATTTCTTATTTTTATACTATTGTTATCAAAACCGAACCGGTTCGACCGGTCCGACCGGTTGAGCCGTGAACCGCTTAAGTGACCGGTCCGGGTTAATTCTTTAATATTACCGATTGAACTCCGGTTTTAACACGGTTTTCATGAACCGGTGCCTTCTCTGGTTCAATGACCGGTCCGGTTCTGAAGACATTGTTTTATACACAGTATTATTCTTTTACTTATCAATCGGTTTTGATTTTGAGTTTTAAGAAATATAATACCAACAATCTAGGAAGACTTAAAAATTGTGTCGATGGTCGATATTAAAATATATTAATCATGTAATCTTTTAATTGTGTGATTTTTAAAAACTTTTTAATAGCTCATATTTATTACTTTCATTTCCACGTAAGATATATATATATATATAACTTCCCAGTAAATGCAATTTTAAGTAAATGCAAAATGGTATAAGTGCATATATTGTACGTGACTATCCAAGTAGCTGATATTGAAATTGAATATGCAGTTATGTAAGTCTCTGAGCATATATATACACTAATTGTATAAATGATTGTAAAATGATATGTATACATGTAGGGGATATGAAGTTAGTCCAGAGTAGTTGAAAGAATTGTGAAGGGAGATAGCAGTGTGCAAAGTCCTTTTACTATTTCTATAAATGATATCGTTTTGAATCTCTTTTTGTAGATAAAAATATATATGCATGCATATATATGTAATAATGTGTGAAAATTTATACGAATACTCCCAAAGTGTAAAGGATTTTTACACAATCATCTAATTAGGTATTTTTTTTACAATAGAACGTTGTGATTTAATTCTAGAATCGTAAGTTAAGCTATATATCCTCACCCCAAATTGATATACCTGGTTAATTGGTGTTTTAATCCGTAAGCTTCATTCAATTCGAACAACACATAATTTTTTCTAGTTTTAGTATGAATGAGAGACTTAGAAGATTTACAACAACGTATCATAACCAAATTAATTAACCCATTTGACGTATTTAACAATTAGACAATTAAAATTGAAATAAAAAACTGAGGCTTGGGCAAATAAACTTCCACTAAATCCGAACCTAAAACAAAGAATAAAACCAGACCTATTCGACATCTTAATGTGACATCAATGTATCTTCATGTTTTAATATCAGTTATTTTTATGGCACAAATAAAATGTGACCATATCATTTATTTTTATTCAATTATCAAACATATAGACCAATTAATAATGTATTGTTTTTACTTAATTAATGATTTTGAATTCAAATCTTTTTTTTTGGGGGAAAAATTCAAATCCTTAGAAGGCAGATGTATAGAATAGAACTCAATGAGATCATAATAATTTTATTAAAACCGGATATATATAAAAATCTTTATAAAATAAAGTCGGGGTTTGAAGAAATAAAACAAACAGAGAAAAGTAAAAGCAAAAGAGGAAAACAACACATTCAATTAGGCTGCAATCTTCCATGTTACTTAGTGCTAATAAACTTTTCATAACAGAAAATAATGTGATAGTTCCAAAATCAAATTTTTTAAATGTGTTATCTATTCACATTGAAACAAATCCACATTATTATTTTAAAATTTAAGTTCAATTCAGACACTCACTGCATAAGATATAGGAAATAGGAAATGGTATCCAAACGCAAATAATGGTCCGATGTGTTCATATGCTAATTTATGACACACACTTTAATTTTGGTGAAAACAAAATTCACCTTTACAGTCTTAAAAAAGACTTAAACTAAAATCTTAGAACATACTATAGTTGACAACGTTGTCTAGATTGGTGTCTGTAATTTAGAACTATGTTTGAAGTAGCTAGTTTCCCTGGTGCAGCATTTCCAATTTCCTTCTGGTTGCATGAAAGTTTCATCCTTCTGAAATCAAAAGAAAAGAAAAGGGAAACCTTTGTACAAATCCTCAGCAATATCACTTAGTTCTCCCACTTTTCTTTTCCCTCATTGGCTTTGCATTCTTACCAGCAGCACCTTCATGTCCAACATTTTTTGGTTTACCAAAAGCTTTCTTGATGGGTAATTCAACTGAAGGTGAGGAATCCTTCTTAGCTCCTGGTGAGACATGAACTGGTAATGTGCTAGAAGCATTAGCATTGGTTGCACTGCTGCTAAAACACCTTTTTTCCTTCAATGTTTTCATTACATGGTCTCTAAGTAGTAGAGCAGTTTTATATCTACGAGTCTTCTTGGAGTTGAATACTAGAGCATTGTTGGTCAGTAACAGCAAGTCTCTGAAAAGTTCCATCATTGACTTAATCTTTTGGTTCTTGATTCTTGACCTTATAGTGTCAAGGTCCATGTGCCTCCTGATCATTTTCTTATACCTTCCTCGCTTCTGTTACAAAAAAGAAAAATGTGGTGCACAACAACATTTCACTTGCCTTTAAGTATAATCTATTTCTTTCTATTTAACTATTCATTAAAAAAAATTACATATATTTATAGTGTTGTAAAATTTTAAGTGGATAGTTAAACATGAATAAAATTGATATTTTTTTATAAATAGTTAAATAGGATGAGAGGGTATCTTTACACATCACTGATACACAATTTCAAAATGAAGGATAATTGAAATTTATATTCGCCCATATTGCCTAGTATTGTGAAACTAAAGCATGAAATGCATTATTCTCATAATTACCAATTCACCATACTAATTTTAGAAGTGATTCAAATTTAATAGCTATATTTCTATCCAAATACGGCAATAGAATAGTAACAACATTAAATTACCATTTTTTTAACAATATCGAATTGAACTTTACCTTTTTTTTAAATTATTAAAGATAAAAACAAATGCTAAGCTGTTAACTATTTCATGTTCATTCTTTCCACTTTATTCTGTAAGTATATAATTATTTTGCGTTTCTTGCTCTCTAACACTAAGCACATCCTAAGGAATAATGCACAGCAACTATAAATCCATTTATTTAATATTTCTTCTATGGAATAAATAGTTAAATTGATACTTAAGGTAACTGTGAACTAGGTTTTTTAAAGATAATAATCTTCTAAAGATTGATTTTATTATCATATAGATATTTTCTCAACAATTAAAATAATTATTTTTAATGGTTTTAACTGTTTTAGCCTTTTAAAAAGGTGTAGTAATAAACATATCAAACTATAAAAAAAACTTATTTGATAACCATCAATTTTGAGAAATCTAACACCACCATATCTTTGAAAGATGAATTGAACTATTTACTTTAAAATACAAGTGACCTGTTAAATCTAAGAGAAACTAGTAGTAGTGGGCCTATCATCAAAAGGATTAGTATGGTAAGAAAACTTATAAGCCAACTACAGAAGAGTAAAATGAAGTTTCTTGGTTACACATACCTGGATATCAAGCTTGCGACCGAAGGTAGAAGCACCTTTAACTAGCAAAACAGAATCTAAAATTCCCATCAAATCTTTTATTCCACCATTTCTCAAGTTCCTATTCCCCTCCTCAATCACACCTGAAGATTTCACAACCTCGCCACAGTTGCTGATAGGACACACATGGCCCGAAAGATCACTCTCTTTTGCACTTGTTTCAATAGCATTTATGCCACAATCATCTCCTTTCTCACTCTTCTCAGCCTTCAGGGATTCAAGCTTTGCTTCAAGAGACCTGAAACAAAAATGTTGAGCATCATGCAAATGCTCCCAAATGAAAAAGTTATTTCTAGACTTCTCGAAGGGAGATAGTGTGTATAAACGAGTGTTAAAATTCAATTTGATAAGAGTTAATTGAATCAACTATGTTACTTCAATTTTTTAATATCTACTCAATTAACTAATTTAACCAATGATTTAATAATCTAATCATTGATCATTGAAATAATATCTTAATTTGATAACTGGTTTTATTTTTAGTAGAATATTAATTTGTTGGAAATGGCATAGAAAATCTCAGCTTATAGAGAAATATGGGCATGCAACTAACCCAATTGCACCATCTGATAGCTCCAAAGCTCTCCTAAGCTCTGCCACTCTTTCCTTCCTAAGCTCTTCAAACCAAGCCCTGAGCATAACAAGTTATTTTAATGCAATGAGACAACATACAAGTACAACAACTATGCCGTCTTTGGAGGCTAATTAAGACGGGTATTCTGTAACACCCTGGAGCCAACTTACAAATCCCAAGATAATTACCGTCACCATATAAAATTTCTTAGATAACTTATTTTTCCACATGGTAATTATCAAGAGATTCACAACCTGATTCCAGAGGTTACTGATACAATATCAGAGTACGCAACCTTTACATAATTAACTTCTTATTATTATACATAACATCAGAGTTCCATACATATTATATTTTACAACAGGCACCTAGATCTTATAAAATATAAAGACGTAAAATAATACAGCAATAGTAGTCATGCAAACAAGCATCATCATCAAAAATCTTCATAATTCATCCATATTCAGCAACATCCACTTTGTCACATGTCTTCCTGGTTAACCACTAAAGGGTTGCCACAAGTAATAGAAAGAGTGAGATAAAATATCAAATAAATAGAAATTAAATCAGAACAAACACAATCACAAGTAGGATGCTATGCGATGCAAATGTCAAACAAGTATTTTGTTTTATACTGATATTATTATATTCTGTTCTTTTTAATGAAAATGCATGATGGATCCATTCTGGTGGGAACATCTGCAGTGATTTCCAACAATAACATTTTTACGGATATCCAACCGATACCGCGCCCCATAATGCAACACCAACATCGGATAACAATATCATAATATCAATAACAAGTGTTGCGGGACCCCCCTTAAGGACACACTGCTTAGCCCTTAAGACGGCCGTGGTATAAAACCACCGCAGAGGTCTGTGCTCAACAGAGCGCGTTCCCCCACCGGGAACCCCCTCAAAGAACCCCTCTGCGGATTCTTTGAACGGCCAATGCATATGATGCATGAATGCATTACATCATCAAATTCCTTTATAACTAATTGTAACAATAAAATTATTATAACAATCAATTAAGCATACTTTATTTATAACTCAAGAATATGGAAACACATTTTCCATATTATTTATATCATAATTCAATCATACGGAAACACATTTCCCATAATATTCATATCATATTTCAAACATATGAAAACATATTTTCCATAATATTTCATATTTCAAAGAATATGGAAACACATTTTCCATGTTATAGTAATTGTTTAATATCATATTCCAAACCATCAATTTCACAATTTAATTCAAATTAAATTAAAATCTAACTAAATGAGTTTCTAAACAATTAAACAAGCAATTCTAACTTAATTTCTATGTATTTAATATCCTATCCCCTCTTTCTTACCTCAAGTGAAGATCGTTAAACTTTCCTTATGCTAAACTCCTTGGTATTTCTTCAAATCTTCAAATTTGCATAATTTCTTCTTATACGGAAATTAAAGTATGAAGGTTTTGAGAGCTTGAAGAGGGAGATGAAAGGTTATAGGATCTGTGTGGTTTGTGGTCTGAGGAAATGTGGGAGGTCAGGGCTCTATTTATAGGCTTTCAATGTCGGTTACTGTAGCAAATTACTGTAGCAATTTACTGTAGCAAATCACTGTAGCAAATTACTGTAGCATCTTGAAATTGACATGAGGCGGTGGAAAATTGGAGAATTCTCACGAATTCTCTACATTCTACAACATTTTTCATGTGATGTTACTATAGCATTTTACTGTAGCATTTTACTGTAGTATTTTACTGTAGCAGATTTTTATTTTATTTTATTATTATATTCTACATTCCATTCTTGTTTATTTTCGTTTTAAGTCAAACTGAAAATATCCTTGTATTTATATTTAAATTTCCTATTTTCTAGGTTTCAGTTCTTATTTCTCTGGGAAATTTTAATTTTTCACTATTTAATTTACTGCTTAAAAAATTGGGCTGTTACATATTCACTTAATCTAGAGCTAGATACATATGTGCTACCAAGTTGTAAAAAAATTAAAAGAGTAAAAGTAACCTTATTTAGGGGTAGGATTGGTTTTAGAGTAAAAAATTATCTAATTTGATTATAAAATTACACTGCAGTCTGAATTCTATTCTAACATCCTACATTTCTTAAAAATTAATTAATTAATTTTAAGTTAATTAATTTTCTAAATAGAGATGAGATGTGAAATTACTAGTAAAAAATTATCTAATTTGATTATAAAATTACACTGCAGTCTGAATTCTATTGTAACATCCTACATTTCTTAAAAATTAATTAATTTATTTTAAGTTAATTAATTTTCTAAATAGAGATGAGATGTAAAATTACTATAAGAAAAACAATTGAAAATCCATTTCACTTCTTCTTCTTCTTCTTCTTCTTCTTCTTCTTCTTCTTCTTCTTCTTCTTCTTCTTCTTCTTCTTCTTCTTCTTCTTCTTCTTCTTCTTCTTCTTCTTCTTCTTCTTCTTCTTCTTCTTCTTCTTCTTCTTAAAATGTGGTTTTGGAAGTTGACAACTTGACTCGGTATGCCATTAGCTATTGAAATAATTATTGGGAGGTTGTTTAGCCCCGTTTTATGAAATTAATAGCGAATGTGGTATTAAAATAGATTATTATGAATTTTAGGGAATTGTTTGATTGCGAGAAATTGTAATCGGAGCTTGCGATTAGTGGTTGGCTAGCGTTTGATAGCTCGAGGAGCTTTTGGAATTGTTTATTCCAGGTAGAGGGAGCTTTACATTTTAAATGTATGGTTTATGGATGGGTTTAAGGTATGATGTTAGATATGTATGTTACGTAATTATAAGATATGATGAATTGTTATGTGTTATTATCTGATGATTGTGAAATACCCCTGATTAGTGTATTATCTGAGAGATATTGATAGTGAAATGATTTCCGCCCATAATGCTATGATTTAATTGCATGAGATGTAATTAAAACATTGATGATAATGAGTGGATGATTGAGTTTGGCATGAGATGCTTGTGTTATGAGATGTATGCATTAATTGGTAGTTCCTATGCATGAGATGTAGTAGGATACTGGATTGATGATGTATGCATGAGATGCATGATTGATAAATGTCGAGGGTATATGGCGTGAGACGCCTGTTGATTGAAATGAATATTATAAAATAGCATGAGATGCTTGCATTGATGATTAAACATGAATGAGATTCTATGTTATGTGGTTTCGAGGATTCCACAAAAGACCTTGAGTGGGACTCAAGGCAAGCCTATTGAGTGGGACTCGGGGCTGCCCGTAACATTGTTGTTGTCGCTGAGAATGATTGTGTTACGTGAGAGGGCAAACAGTTTGGTACCAGTAAAACGGCCGGATCAGCTAAGAGCTGAATATATGGCTGAGAGCTTGTGTTGCAACATAAAACTTAATGATGAATGATTGGATCCAATTGATTGAATATGTATGTGAATTGATAAGTATTATTGAGAACAATGTGAATTGTATAGCCATGTGTGTGTATGTTATTGAGAATAGCATGATGATATAGCCTTACGATGAGTTATTATGAGTAAATTGATGATAATTGATATGTGAATTTTGATGAGAACGCGAGATGTGAGTAAATCGTGTTGAGTGATAGTATGTAATGTGGATTGATCATATATTGTAATTATATAAGTGATCCAGTTCAGTAACTGTCATTTAACATGTATATTGCTTAGCCTTATTTGTGGCTATATTTTTCAATGGAATTGGCCCGTGAGGGCGATTGGTGAAAGGTCACTATATTTGAAAAAGGAGCAGTGCATATGCCTTGTATATGATGTAGATAGTGTTTTGGTAGTAGCATTTGTCGGCTCCTGTGTATACCTATTTTGATGCTTGTATAATATATATATATATATATATATATATATATATATATATATATATATATGAATGCTTAGTGGATTTAGGTAACTGATAACTTCAACTAGAAGTTAAGATTTGTTTTGAGAATATATGTAATGTGATGAATGATGAGGCTTGATGATCTTGTTTTGAGTGTGGAGACAATAGATGGTCCCGCCTTATGGAAATGTATATATACAATGCATGATGTCCAAGAACTGTAATATGCACTTGGTGCATTGCATTTGTATGAAGTGTTCAGGACTTGTCAATGTGTGGTGATTGATAGGAGTTATATATTAGAACCTTGAATGAATGAAGTTGAATAAGGAAATGATGATTTTATATGTTTGCATGAGTTTTTATGCATAATTAGGAAACTGATATGGTCAAATACAGATTTATAAGGTTTCAATGGCATAAGACAGTTTGAATAGGATATATATGTGATTTGTGGTCTGTAAAAACTGGAACGGGTCAAATATGTTGGGAATTGACCCTTACATTGCTCAAAATTACCTTAAAACAGACCGAACACGTTTCTACGCATAAGTTCCTTGTTTTTTGATATTTTTGAGTGCAGCCAGTGGCTACACGTCATAAATGGTGTATATTTGGTGGTGTCAAATTTTCATGGCAATTGGATTTGGTATGAAAAAGTTAGGGGGTTTAGAAGTTAGATTTTTCAAATTTTTGGGCCCAAATCTGCATAATTACTGTCATGAATCGATTCAAGCATCTTGAATCGATTCAAGGCTACTGTTTCACCAAAAATCAAATCTAGAATCGTTTAAATCGATTCAAGGCTTGGTTGAATCGATTCAAGGTGTTCCAGAATCTCTTGAATCGATTCATAAAGGCCCACTAGAAAGTGGAAAATGACCATCCTATTCACGTGAATCGATTCAAAGACCCCCTGAATGATTCACAAGCCCCTGATGTGTGATTTTTGTCCCCTGATTCGTATGAATCAATTCAAGGGTATGCTTGAATATCGATTCATACCCTGTTAATCACCACTTTGCACATGTTTGGGACCTATTTGAGGTAGATTGAGTCTTGGGTGGTCTTCTCCACTTCTTTTGTGCAAATTTTGAATTACTTGAGCTGGTGAAACCCACCAAATCACCACCTATGACTGATATCGTGTTGTATGACCTCTAAACCCTTGTTCTGAATCTGGATCAAATCGTGAAAAATTTTCTTGGGTTTTCGAGCTTGTCTTTATTAAATTAGGATGTTTCATCTATCCGTTGGAATAATTCTTTAAATTAAAGCAAATTCAATCCAGTAATTCTTTAAATTAAATCAAATTCAATCCAATTAAAAATGGATTGGATTATTTGATTTTTATACTTCTATTTATTATTTAATTAGAATGTAATAAATAAATGATATTTGAATAGCAAACAAAATAAAAAATTTAAATAGCAAAACAAAATTAAGTTTAAATTAAAACTAATAAACTTGTGATATGTTAAAATATTAAAATATATGTCTGAAAATATTATGATATACTTTAAAAGTAAATTTTAAAAGTAATTAAATAACACAATCTTATGAATATATAATTTTATAAATATAGATCAATTAATTTAATAAATTAAATAATATATATAAAGATAAGGTTGATTTAAAATGGATTAGTTTTTAAATATAGATCTGAAATCTAATTTGATCTAAAAATTTTAATTTTTACATTTTTCAGTTAATTCAATTTTTCATTTATTCGATTCTTAATTTTTTGAATAAATCTATAATTTGTCCTGAATTGGATAAGTTTATCTCTACTTACGGGCACCCTGAATAGCGCTTTCGCAACTCTTCATATTTAGCTTTACAAACCTGCAAAAAATAAAAAGAAAAAAAACTGTTTAAAGATGAACATTCAAACAATCTTCCTTCACACATTTTGCAGTAAATAAAAGGTACGCAGGATGTTTAGTTTCAGAAAATATTTTTTACTTTAATTATAAAATTATCAGCATTTACTTTTTATTATAAAACCATCATCTAAATTTCTATTTTTAAATTTTTTATAGGAAATAGTAAAAATAAAAGAAATAATTTTCACTGTATACCACACAATTTTTTTAAAACAAAAATAACAGAATGAGTTTTTTAAACCAAACAATACCTATATTCATATCACTCAGAATTCCAATTAAATCAACTCTATTAACAATAAATTAATATCAGAAGGTTAAAGTTATATATTTTCATATTTTTTGACTTAAGAATTTTTTACTTACGGTAACGTGAGAATTTCTTAGACAAATTACAATTAACATAAAAGATTAAGGATAAAAACAAAATAATTAAATTAATAAATCAATAAATAATTTTATTAATAATTACAATAAATACACTAATAATATCATATACTATATTTTTCAAAAAAAATCATCAACTTAATTCTCAAAATTGTAAGCCCCAGCACTTTAGTCTTAAAAATTTTAAAAGTTTCAATTTAATCTCTATATATACCAACAATCTAAAATCAATGATCTGTTATAGAGATTAAATTTATGTTTTCAAAAGAGTAAAATTATAAAACAAAAATCACTTACCCATTAAATTCACAAAATAAACAAAAAAAATATTTTAACTAGGTGCGGGAACTTTCAAATTTTCCTGCAATTTTTTGATAATTTTGTGTCTCTAGGGACACTTAACATCTTTTGTATTGTGTGTCAAAAGTTTATTATAAAATTTATAAGAAATATTAGTATTTGTTACAGAATTCACCACAAATTTTCTCAAAAAAAGTTCGTAATAAGATTTATAGGGAATCTATATTTCCTGTGAATTTTTCCATTAAATATTTGCAAGAATTCACAAAAAAAAATCCGTAGAAAAATAAAAAATTATTTAATTCTTATTAGATATAAATATAACTATTTTTTCATTCAAGTTATATAAAAGTAATGTTTGAATATTATTTAATAAATCTCAATCTAAATTTATTGATTAATTTTGTGTATTAATTAATTGTATTAATATTATTTAATAATTTAAATATAAAAAAATTAAATGAATTAAAAATTAAAATTATTTTTATATAAATTCAATAATATACTAATAATTTGTTAGAGAAAGCATGAAAGAAACTAGGAGAAATAAGTAAAGGATGGGCTAAATAACATAAATAAAAAAAGTCAAATATTCTTTTAATTTTTATTGACTTTAATGTGTGAATATATATATAATAGAAAATAAAAATCTTAAGAAATTATTCCCTTAGTATATTCTTTTAGTTTTAAGGTCTTGGGATAAAATGTAATTTTTATAAAAGTTAGGGGTCTAGTGTAA
Organism: Clitoria ternatea; assembly: GCA_037962975.1. Classification (NCBI taxonomy): domain Eukaryota; kingdom Viridiplantae; phylum Streptophyta; class Magnoliopsida; order Fabales; family Fabaceae; genus Clitoria; species Clitoria ternatea. The sequence continues at coordinate 295,357,715 of CM075669.1, forward strand.
TATTTATCAACCTCAAAGGTAATTTCTCTAAGTTATCTTGAATTATAAATGTTTACTTTAATATCAGATCTTTAATATTAGATCATTTCAAAAAAAAATTCTATTCTTTTTCATAAGAAACCCTTTTAAATTTTTATGAACTAATTCCTCCATTCGTTTTTATTCAACAATTCAGAGAGAAAAGACACACAATTATTAAAAAATTTAACTAATATTATTAAATTTTATAAAATAATTCATTGTTTCTCTATTTGATCTTTATCTCTCTTATTTATTTTTTTAAAATTCTCTTTACTTTAAATATTAATAAGGGTATTATTGGAAGAAAAAAATAATTAAGATAAAATTAATTATCTTTTGAAATTCTAAATGGATGGTTAAATAAAGATATTTTTTAAAATGAAGTGCTAAATGGAAACGAATAAAGTTTTTTTTTTACAAAAGCACTCCACATATATTTAGAAAAACATTTCCTAAAAAGAGGGATATAAAAAAATATGAAGGGAGTAAATTTTTTTTAGAATAAAGATAACAATAAATAAGATACATCAATTAAATTATTTATTTTTTCTAGACAATTGATAATGAGTTAAGAAATTAAGCGAAGAGAGAATAAATAAATTACATATGAATTTATTACATAAAAGAATTTTATATTAATGAACAAATGTAATATAAGATTCTAAAAAAATTGTTTCTCTTTCAATTTCTTAAAAAGAATTAGAAAAATTTATTACATTGTTTCTTATTTTACTTTTAAAAATTAAAAAGTGCCAATTAATTGTCCTTTTTTTTACTTTTGAACTAAATGTTCTTTTAAAAAGTAAAAATTAAAATTTTCGATTTAAAAACATCATTAATGTCTAGTTAAATAATTTCTAAGAAATTTTTACTCACTCCAATAAACAAATATTCATTTTTTCTTAGAGAATTAAATAAATTTTGCTAGACAGAACTTTCTTACATCCTTATCTGACTTTAACCCGATAATAATTATTAAATAAAATATGTCCTTAGGACATTTATTAGAAGCAACATTTAATGTTTTCCAATATATATATATATATATATATATATATATTAATATAGAATAATTAAGTTTAATTTTAAATAAAAGTAAAATTAAAAGATAAAATCATCTTTTTTACAATTAAAAATAACCACTTTTCCAGAATTTTAGAAGTATGAAAAACTAATTAATAAATTTATCATATTTAATTACAATAACTGTTTGTTGATTTGAGAGAGATTAAGTCAATGGATTCTTATGTAAAAATTTTGTTAAGCCCGCGTAAATATTTATTAAATATAATAAATATATTATTACAGATTAATAATATATATAATAGGGGGTTTAGGGTTTAGTGAGTTAAATATAATAAATATATTTTTTTGAGTTACTCTCTTATGTATTTTTAGTTTGAAATTGCTCCTTTAATTAGTTTTGGATTTTGTTAACAACATGACAAGCTTAGGACACATGTCACAATTTGATTGACACGTGTATCACCAAACAAACCAAAATCAATGTTGAATGAGTTGAATTGGAACTTAATTATTAATTATATGTTATCATATTAAAACTAATTATTATATATGTTATTTATTAATATATTTAATAAATTTATTGTAAATATATTTAAAATATTAAATTTTATATTATTATTAATTATACATATATAATAATATATTTAAGATATTATATATTATTAATTAATATATTTAATAAATGTTTCATAAATATATTTAAAAATATTAAATATTATATATATTATTAATCTGTAATAATATATTTATTATATTTAATAAATGTATTTGACCTAAGAAGTGTGTATGTGATTTAATGTTTGACCAAGTAACGGTTTAGAAACTGAATCAAAGTTACTTCCTTTGTTATTTTTATCTTTATTTTTAGGAGGTTAAACTTATTTTATAATATATATTATTTTAAGATTATAGGATAAAATTAAATGTTTATTGCCAACAAAGATTAATCCAGTTGATTGAAAATTTAGCTTGTGACTATAAAGTCTCAATTAAAGATTTAGCTTGTGACTATGAATTCAAATCTTATCGTTATAAGGATTTTGATGGTAGATAATATATAAATACCTCTATAAATGTCGATGAAGCCTTAAGGTTTGTCATTAATTATCCATAAATAAATACATTAATTATTCATTTTACAACTATATTCTTATCTTTTCATTTAAAACAAAAGGTACTAATTAAGAAGGAAGTAATATTCCTTCTATTCTTATTTAATTATTTAGATAAAGAAAATCAATTTTTTTGGTATACAAAAAATACCTAGATGAGAAAAAAATATGTTAAATAAAAAGAGTTAATGTAGTGAATAAATGAGTGGTAAATAAGAAATTTAGGTATATAATAAAGCCGATATAATTACATTTTCTTATTTGTGTATATTTTTAAACAATTAAATAAGAAGTATTGAGTAAAAAATTGATAATATTAGATAAAAAAGGAATAAAAATATCAATTGGATTTCTTATGCATGTGAAAATCCATAAATCACATAAAAAACAAAAAAGGGTAAATTATGTTTGACTAAATCTGAAAAAGAGAATAGATCAAGAATGAATGAATGAAGTGACTTACCTCGGGTGTTAAAGTGAATGGAGAAACGATTCGAGTCTGGGTTTGGAGCTCTAGAGCAACTATACTCCAATCTTGCGTCCCATATCTCATAACAGCTCCACCAAGGACGAGCTCCTCCCAAGTGCCCCACTCTTCCATCGCCCTACACGTGTGTGCTCTATTAAATCAATCACCACTTAGTTTTTTGATTTCCTTATCCTACGCACTCAACTCACTTTAGTGAACCTTGTAACAGTTTTGTTAATGTCTGAAGTGGTTTTCCGATGGGTAATTTTGGAGAAGTGGCTTTAAGAGGGAGATTTTTTATTTTTTCAACTGTGAGTGTTTTTGTCTTATATATTTAGAGGAATTTTGTGTGAAATTACCCTTTTGCACTTTATTACTTTTCCATAAATTCTTTGTAACATCCCCTTTATTTTCTTTTTTGTTTAATTTTTAGATCTTGTAAATGGACCAAATTAACACCCTACCATAGCTAACCATGTATCCTATCCCACCCTAGCCTCACTTAACTCTCATTCTCCTCAATTCACACTCTCACCATCAATTTTTCATACTCACACCCTCAAGGCCTCATTTTTTTCATTTTCTCTTCTCTACTACTTCACCCACACAACAACCATGACTTCTTTTCCTCTCTATCATCACTTCAAGCAACACACTACATTCCTCATTTTCTTTGCTTCCTCAAAAAATTATGGTTTTCCCTTCACCCATTCTTACCACCTATTTCATCGATGTTCATGGACAAGTAAGAGTTTCCACCTCCTTAAGCATTTCTTCAACATGAAAGGATCCAAAGGGATATATTTGGCTTAAGGGGAGTACCATTTTAAGGGATTAGCAAGAAGTTAAGATAACATTTTCTTTTCCCAACTCTTTTAAGTTTTGGAATGCAATGGTGTGAACACCTATTTTTGTCCGGTGATATATATTAAAAAAAAAAGAAAAAAAAAGAGAAGAAAAAAGAGTTTTTTTGTCCTAGAGTCCGGAGTCAATGTTGACTGCATTAACCGGGGTCCTAGCACGGTTTCATGACCGGTGTTACCTCATTAGTTCTAAGCTCGTACAGCCTCAGTGGAGTACGGTATTTTACACCTCAGTTCGAAGGGAATCCGAGGTTCTTCAAGTTAAAACTGATGTGTTAATCCGTACTTGAACTTCAAGACACACCGGAGGTACACCTGCAGGAGATTCCCCAATGCTTAATATTTAACCGAGGTGAAGAGAAATGTCTATAGTTGACCAATGATTTCAGACCCCGGTTATGACTTACCAGTTCTCGTTGGTGACGCGGTACAGTGCTTAGAACCCCGCCCAGTCCAGATTGCCACCCCGGATCATATTAAAAAAAATATATTATTAAAAATTGCATAGTGACCGTTAGAATAGTAACCCTTCCCCATCTCTATAAATACCCAATCCCTCTTCATTTCCTACCACACCTCTCATTTCATCAATTCTCTTCATTTCTCTCAAGCAATGGCTGATGGATGCCGAAGCCAAGAGGAAAGAATAAGGGAGGGAAGACGATGTTTTGTGACTACCTTTTTACTCCTTATAGTGTGGGTAGTAATTTATATTTATTGGATATTTTATATATTTCCATATATGTAATAAATAATTTATGTTTCCATTTGTATCTTTAAATAAAAGGCCCCAAAAAAAATCAAAAAAATAAATGGGTAAAAAAAAATCAAAAAAAAATCAAAAAAAAATTAAAAAAAAAATAAAAAAATCAAAAAATAATAAAAAATAAAAAAAACGAAAATAAAAAATAAAAAAAAATAAGAAGGGCCAAAAAAAAAAAGAAGAAGAAAGAAAAAAGGGCCCAAACAAAAAAAACAAAAAAAATAAAAAAAAAGAGAAAGCCCAAAAAAAAAAGGGAAATGGGCCAAAAAAAAAAATCCAAAAAAAGGGTCCAAAAAAAAACGAAAATTAAAAAAAAAAGGAAAATCAAAAAGTTGACGGTGGTTTATTAGTGGTGGGCCCCGGTTTGGTTGGATAATTGGAGAAAATTGGGGAAATTGACATCAAATTTGGACAAATTGAAAAAGTAGAAAAGTGATGTCATTTATGGAGAATCCAATGCCAATTTTCTTCTATAAATAGAAGGTGATATTGAGGCATTTTGGGGGAAGAAGAGAAAAAAGAGGGGAAAGAGTGTTAAATTTTTGTGAGAATTTTTAGAAGTTTGAGTTTTCAAAAATTACTTTGTGTAATCCTAGTTAGGAAAATGAGTGCACAACTCTTGTTTGTCTTAGTATGTGAGTTTTTGTGAGCTAAAATATTGTCCAAGTGTTGTAACCGGTATCCAAATACCTTCAAATCAAGTCCAAACAAAGCCAAAAGCAAAGGAAATCTACACAAAATTGATTTCCCGACTTCCGTTCTAGTTTCTCTGTAATTGATCTTGTACCAAGGTATTTTTTATTAATACAAAGTTGTTTATTTATATTTATTTATTCGTCTTATTTAATTGTTATTTATTTTTCTGCGCTTTTATTTTTCTTTATTTATATTCAAGCACTTTATTTTTCTGCACTTTATTTTTCTGCAGTTATTTATCTGTTTATTTATTTTTATGCATCTCCATCTTTATTTATTTATTTGTACCTTTATTTTTCCTTATTTATTTATTTATTTATTTTTACACTTTTATTCCTCTTTATTTACTTTTCTGCACTTTTATTATTGTTAATTTATTTTTTCTGTACTTTATTTATCCGCACTTTATATTTCTGCAATTATTAGTTCATTTTTTTTATTTTTTACATTTTTATCTTTATTTATTTATTTTTATGCCCTTTTATTTTATTTATTTACTTTCCCGTCCCTTTATTTTTGTTATTTACTTTTCTGCCTATTTATTTTCATGTATTTACTTTTCTGCCCCTTTATTTTTGTTATTTACATTTCTACCCCTTTATTTCCATGTATTTACTTTTTAGCCCTTTTATTTTGGTTATTTATATTTCTGCCCCTTTATTTTTGTTAATTACATTTCTGCCCCTTTATTTTTGTTATTTACATTTCTGCCCCTTTTTCCATGTATTTACTTTTTAGCCCTTTTATTTTGGTTATTTACATTTCTGTCCCTTTATTTTTGTTATTTACATTTCTACCCCTTTATTTTTGTTATTTACATCTCTGCCCCTTTATTTTCATGTATTTGCTTTCCTGTCCCTTTATTTTTGTTATTTACTTTTTTGCTGCTTTATTTTTGTTATTTACTTTTCTGTTCCTTTATTTTTTTTATTATTTATTTTTCTACCCCTTTATTTTATGTATTTATTTTTTTTCTGCTCTTTTATTTTTATGTATTTATTGTTATGTCTATTTATTTTTATTTTTATTTTTTTTGAACTTTTCATTTATTTTTTTTCTACCTTTATTTTTTTATTTTATTATTATTATTTATCCTCTATACTTTTTATTTTTAGTTATTTATCTTTTTGCTTTTATCTTTCTACACTTTCTATTTATTTATTTACGTTTGACCATTTTAATAGTTTATAAATATGTTATATATATATATATACATAATTATCCATTTTTATTATGGTCATGATTTCCTATTATTTTCTCTTAGTAACCTTTTAATAATTAAGAAGAAATTATTTTCATAAAAAAATAAAAAAATCAAGACTAATAAATAGTGTGTTATTTATTCATTCATTTTTCTCTTAAAATTAAGATGAGATTAATTTAGATGAGACATCTTATTAATCTTATTTTCTTAAAAGATAATTAAATAATATTTCGTGTCAATTTTAATTAATTAAATGTATTATATTTCTTTATCTTCATGTTGATGTGTTTAATTTTATTTTATTTTTTCTCTTATCTTTATTTATTTATTTATTTATTTGTTTTGAACTTTATATTTCTCAATAAAAATCAATTTTTTTTACTAGAAAATAAGTAAGACAAGACGTCTTATTGTTTTTTTTATCTTTTTATTTTTATGGTCTTTTAATCATTTGTTTATTTATTTTCTTAGAACTAAAAAACAACAAACTTAGGAGATGTATTTTTTTTTACTATCTTTGTTTTATTCATATTTATATATTTTTTTATTGTGTATATTATTTATGATTGTTTTATGAAGGATGAAATATTTGATAATTATTTTTTAAATTATGCATGATCAATTTGGGTAACCGTTTTTTACGGACAGTGTGGGGTGCTAATACCTTCCCCTCCTGTAATTCGACTCCCGGACTAAACAGAATCTCATTTTTTTAAAAAAAAAACCAGTGCTATTTAAAGGTTTTCCTAATATTTTCCTTAATAAATATTGGTGGCGACTCCTTGAACCCTTTATTTTTTAGGCTTCTCAAGAGCCTCACTTCAATGCCGTTTCAATTTTCTTTTATTTGTCTTTAACCAGTCCGCGTCGTGCGCCGGGACCCCGGTCGCGACAGATGGCGACTCCACTGGGGATATTTTGAGAGTCAAGCCCGTTAAATTGATCTTGTGTATTTTGTTGATTGTTAATTATTTCATCCTTTATATTTATTTGTTATGTTATTCTTGTTGTTTATCTAATCTTCCATTAATTTTAGATTTTATACTATTTTTTTTTTACTTCTTTATTGCCTTAATTTAGAACCTTAGGGTAGAAGACATGTGATATTTATTTTGCTTTATGTTTGTTCATTGTGAAGAATGGGTAAAAGTCTAGGTATGAATGCCCCACACACTTCACATTCACCATAATACACACACTATTAGAAGGGACCCTATTCCCGGGCCCCGCAAAAGACATAGGCTAGGGGAGATTATTAGCGGTGTCATTTAGGACGAGACGTCCTACCATGATTCGCGTGAAAATCTCAGCCGGGGTGTTATCTTAGTTATGATGTCCGCACTAAGTAGGATTCCCTACTTTTTGCATAAGACTCATAGCTAAAGATCAGAGCTCCGGTGACCTTCTTAGAACCAATTAGAACAATTACCTTTTGAAGAAACACGATTAAATAGCCTTAGAGCCAATTAGGTGGTTACCTTGTCTAAGACACAATTGGGCAAACATTCCTTTTATCTTTTATTCATTTGAACAAAGTTTTTTTTTTTTAAAAAAAAATCATCAAAAATGTATCTTTTCTATACTCAAGTCATGATAAATACTATCACTCTTATGTGAGGATATTTATCAAACTGTTTTCTTTGTTAATCTGATTTATTTATTTCTTTTGTTAAAGGTGAAATTTAAACATCGGTAAGTATCACTAAAAAATGGAATTTAACATGAGATCAAGTGATCAAGAAGTGAAGGCAACTGGTTTAAAAAATTTGTTACACCTCAAAGTCATCAGATCAAATACTAGCAATTTGTTATCCTTAAGCAAAAGGATGGATATTACTCAGAAAATGACCTTTACAAGGAAATATGGAAAGATCCTAAAATTCTTAGAGGTCGAAGTGCAAGAAGGGGCCCTTACTGCTCTAGCTCAGTTTTATGATCCTCCTCTCCGCTGTTTTACATTCAAAGATTTCCAGTTAGCTCCTACTTTGGAGGAGTTTGAACAGATATTTGGCTTGCCATTAGAAGATTTGAAACCTTATCGTCGAACTGAACATCATGCTTCAATCTTCAGTGTAGCTCGCATTCTCAAGATAGATCCTGAAATGCTTAAGAAGGCTCAATTAAACAGGAACCAAATTTCAGGATTCGCACTAAGCTTCTTTGAGCAGCAACTTCTCAGTCAGGCAGGGAAAGGAGAATGGGACGTGTTTGTTGACATTTTGGCATTGGCCATCTATGGTGTGATCCTCTTCCCAAGCCTTGATAATTATATTGATTTCAAGACAATTGATGTTTTCCTAGCTAGAAAGCTTAGAGGTGAAAGTTCCATGACTGCTGTCTTAGCTGATATCTATTGTACAATGGATTCCTGTCATAACCGGAATGGGAAAAAGATCGTCTGTTGTCTACCCGCCTTGTATCTATGGCTTACTTCTCATGTCTTCAATCAAGTTGGCAAGGTTGAATGTCCTATCTCTGATTTGAAGCTCCTTAGGTTAACCAAGAAGACTAATAGGGAGTGGGCAGGACATCTGGCAGGATTATCTGCTAGCATGATTCGGTGGTACCCTCAGTGGATGAACGTAGATTCCATTATTTACTGCTGTGGAAAATTTCCGAATGTGCCTCTCATGGGAACTCAAGGATGCATCAATTACAATCCTAGCATTGCAAAAAGACAACTTGCTTATCCTATGATACAGCCTCCAGAAGAAGAAACAGTAACGCCTTTCCTTCATTATTATATTGAGGGAAATAGTGCTCCTGTTATTCAAACTATCATTGATGCTTGGGGCAAGGTTCATAGTAAAGGAAAAGAATTGGGTGTCCGAAGTCATGCCGCAAAAGAAAGTTACCACCAGTGGATTTCAAATAGGGTAGCCATTGTTAAATTACCCTTTAAAGATCACGGTGCTCATGTGAGAAATCCAGTTCCCGAAGAAAGCAAAGAGATTGAAAATTTGAGGAGTGAGTTGGCTGAAATGACAAAGAAAAATCAAGCTTTGGAGGATGATTTAATCAAAATTCAACAAGACAATGCTTCCCTTAAGAGAAAAAGGTGTGAATTAGAAAATGCCTTTAAAGACATAGGTAAGAAGCAGCGAATTGAAAGAGAACATATGATGCAATTGGATCAATGCCTCCAAACCGCGAACAGCCAATTGAAGACCAAAGAGAAACAAAAGAATGATATATTGGCTGACAAAGGGCGGTTACGAGAAATTCTAGCCAAGACAAAAGAAGAAGCTCAAGGTGAAAAGAACCTTATGCAAGCGCGAATTGATGAACTGGAACGACAAGTCAGAGATGTCGTCAGTGCTTGCGAGCGTGAAATAAATGAAGAAAAATGGCAAGCCATGGAAGACAAGGATAGATATGAAGAGATTATACGTTTAATGACCCTAGAAAGGGTTGAGTTGGAAAGTCTTGTCTATTCTTGGAGAGACCGTTTTTCTAATCTAGCCGGTCTTGCTAATGGAACACTTGGAGATATTCCTCACCTGTTGAAGAAGGCTGAAGCAATGATGAATCCGCTTTCTACACCGGAGGAAATTGCAACATTCATCCAATACTGCAAGGGGCGATTGGATGAAATGAGGGTCTGGATTGCTAAAGCGAGAGAGAATTGATTTTGAGTTGTTGTAACAAATAATGTATCAGAACTTGTTGATCAATGAATAAATCTCATGTTGAATTTGCATTTTCCTTCTAACTTAGTACTTTAGAAAAAGACATTCTAAAAGAAAGGTTTATCTTTGCTTACCGATATTTAAAATTCATCATGTATTTACTTTACATCTCTTTATGTCATTTAACAATACTTGTTCTTGTACCAAGGGGGGTTTCTTTGTATTTATTCACATCACGGGGAGAAGGGGCTCAAAGCATCCTTATCAAACTAGACTGCAAACAAGACTTATGGCAGAGCCGGAAAGCGCAGTTGAAGAATTAAGGAATGAAGTTGGCCAGATCAAGGAGCAGATGGCAGAAATACTTAAGCTTCTTGAAAGAAGAGGTACAGAAAGGGGATCTTCTGCAGGAAATGGGGAACAAACATCCACTCCTCAAGTTCAAGCTCAAGAGGGGAACCCTATACCTTTAAATGATCCTGCTCCAGTCACTGAAACTCCATTCATCTCACACCAACCTTATGGTATGCCATTACCACCTTTTGTTTCCCAAGACGGGAATGCTCAGCAAGCATATGCTTGGCCTCCATATGGCTTACCTCAAGGATATTACACCATGCATCCTAATCCCAATCAAGAGAATCCTCCTGCTGTTCAACAAGTTCCCAATCCCCCTGTATCTAACCCTCCAAATTTCAACCAATCAACAACTATTCCCCAAAACACTCAGGCTCCACCCAATGTCACTCTACCTAATACAATTCCACCACAAAATCACCAGACTCCAAATGATGCCACACAACCAAACCCACAAGCAGTGCCATATTATTTCCCTTATGGTTGCCCAATGCCACAGGCAGGTGTTTCCCAAAACTTGTCACACAAAGCTCAAGTCCCTCCACCAAATCCTGATCAGCCAGCAGCGCCTTTGTCAAAAGGGCAAATGGAAATATTGGAAGAAAGGTTGCGTGCAGTAGAGGGAGGAAGTGGCTTAGGCGTAACAAATGTTTCTGAATTATGCCTAGTTCCAGATGTGGTAATTCCTCCCAAGTTCAAATTGCCGGAATTTGATAAATACAAAGGAACAACTTGTCCTCGTAACCATTTGACCATGTACTGCCGAAAGATGGCTGGGTATGCTTATGATGAAAAGTTGCTGATCCATTTTTTTCAAGATAGCCTTGCTGGGGCAGCGTTGAGCTGGTATACTCACCTTGAACGAACTCGTATTCGTTGTTGGAAGGATCTAGCCGATGCCTTTCTGAAGCAATATAAATACAATATGGACATGGCACCAGACCGGCTACAACTTCAGAATATGACCAAAAGGAATACTGAGTCCTTCAAAGAATATGCTCAACGATGGAGGGAAATGGTTGCACAAGTTGAACCACCTCTGATAGAGAAAGAGATAGTGGCAATGTTCATTGACACTCTTCAGCCATCGTTCTATGAAAGGATGCTTGGGAGTGTATCATCAAGCTTTTCTGATATGGTGGTAATAGGGGAAAGAATTGAAAGCGGTTTGAGAACAGGAAAAGTTGTCCAAAGTTCCCCATCAATAGGAAGACCTATGATAGGGGCAGGAAGAAGAAAGGGTGACGAAGCAAATGCTGTAATGGGAAATCAAGGTCAACATAATCAAAAAATGTTTCAACCTTCCCCTTTCCCTTTCCCACCTCATTATCCACCGTACGGACCTTACCCTTATGTAGCTGCTGCTTCTGGAAATTCATTTCCCCATCCTCAATCATATAGACCCCCACCCGTCCATAATTTTAAGAATACACCACCACCTCCTCCCCAACAATGGATGCAAAATCCCAACCCAAATCTTCCACAAAAAAAGCCAAACAATGACCGTCCTTCTGTCCAATTTGATCCAATTCCCATGACATATACTGAACTTTTGCCTCAACTTCTCAAAAGTTCTCTTGTTGTACGATGTCCTTTAAAACCCGTAGGGCCACCCTATCCTAAGGGGTATGATCCTAATGTGAAGTGTGATTATCATGCTGGGGCACCGGGGCATTCTACAGAAAATTGCATTGCCTTAAAGTTTAAGGTACGTGATTTGATAAATGCCAAGTGGTTGGATTTCAAAGAAGGCTCTCCAAATGTGATTAGAAATCCTTTGCCTAATCATGGAAATACTGGGGTAAATGCAATAACACATGACTTGGGAAGTGATCATTGTCCCCCTTGCAATGATGTCAACATGATCCATGGGCAGCATGGTACAAACTCAGTAAGCCCAGTCACCCCTGTTCCTTTGGTGGTCTATTACACCAAGAAACCTTTGACCGAACCAGTCATAAACCATCCGTCCTTGATAATTAGGACCCCATCTCCATTTTCATACAAGGATACCCATGCAGTACCTTGGAAGTATGAAGTGGATGTATTCCCTCAACTCCTAAAGGGATCGTCATCCTCAGTAACCAATATTTCCGAGACAAGTGGAATGACTAGGAGCGGGCGAGTTTATGCTCCTGAAAACTTGAGAAAGGAGGATACACCTGTAAGTGAAAAAGAAAGTCGTGGTAAAGAACAAGATCCTCCCCAAAGAATAACAGAGGAAGATGCTTGTGAATTTTTTAAATTCATTAAGCAAAGCGAATACCAGGTCCTTGACCAGTTAAACCGCACTCCTGCAAAAATATCCTTGTTATCTCTCTTATTGGACTCAGAACCACATCGTGGAAAGTTATTGAAGGTCTTGAATAAAGCACATGTTGCGAAAGATATTTCGCCTGAAAAGTTTGAAGGGATAGTGGGGCATATTGCCTCAAATGACTACTTAACTTTCACCGATGAAGAGATACCTGCTGAAGGAAGAGGTCATAATAAGGCATTACACATCTCTGTCAAGTGTCGGGATCATATCGTAGCCAAGGTCCTAGTTGATAATGGCTCCTCTCTGAATATCATGCCAAAGTCCACTTTAAATCAACTACCTTTTGATGGGTCACATATGAAGCCAAGCTCAATGGTAGTAAGAGCTTTTGACGGTACTCGGAGAGAGGTCATTGGAGATATTGAGATCCCCATCCAAGTGGGCCCATGCACCTTCAATGTATTATTTCAAGTGATGGATATCAATCCTGCTTATAGCTGCCTATTGGGGAGGCCTTGGATACATTCTGCCGGTGTGGTTCCATCTACCCTTCATCAAAAGCTTAAATTTATGGTAAACAACAAGCTAATCATTGTTTCTGGTGAGGGAGATTTCCTTATCAGTAAGCCCATGTCAACTCCATATATAGAAGCGGCTGAAGAAAGTCTTGAGACTTCCTTCCAATCATTGGAAATTGCTCACACCACCTATGTGAGCGAAGGGTTACAACTAGCTCGTCCTTCTAAAGCTTCTATGATGGTAGCTAAAGTGATGATGAAATCTGGATTCCAGCCAGGGAAAGGGCTTGGGAAGATGCTTGATGGAGGAGTAGACCCATTATTGGTTAAGGAGAATAAGAACGGCTTTGGGCTGGGGTATCATCCATCTCCAATGGAAAGAGCGAAGGTTTTCGCAGATAAGAGAGAAAAGCGACTTGCACGGTTAGAAAACCGAGAACCCCTAACTGCGAAGATCCCTATCTGTGACCTTTACCAAAGCTTCAGGAGTGCAGGCTTGACATCTCCAGACCAAGTGGCAGTCATCGATGATGAGTCCAAGAGAGAAGAAGACTTGATTTACCCTTGTCCTTTAGATACTGAGTTGTGTAATTGGGAAGCCGTTGAGCTTCCAAAGATCATTTCAAAGTAATTATTCACTTTGTAGGTTTTGTTTAAATCCTTTGGCTATGCCTAAAGCCTTAGGATGAGTTTTAATAAGGGCAAAACATGTTTTCTTTATCATTTTCAATAAATAAAAGTTAAGTTCGATTATCATTTTCCTTATTTTACCTTTTTATATTAAATAAATTGCAGATCTGAAATTGAATTCCAAAATAATAAGATTGCTTTCTCCCATCATGATTTTAATCCAACAAGCGAAGAGGATGAAGAGTCTGATGAACCTTCCCCTGAATTACTAAGGCTGCTAGATCAGGAAGATAAAGAAATTTCTCCCTATCTAGAAATTGTTGAAGTCATAAATTTGGGGAGTGAAGAAAACAAACAAGAAGTCAAGATCGGCACCTCTTTGAGTAGAGAACATAAGAGGGAATTAATAGAATTGTTGGTCGAATTCAGCGATGTGTTTGCTTGGTCGTATCAGGATATGCCGGGATTGGATAACTGCATCGTTGAACACAAGTTGCCATTGAAACCCGGTTGCGTCCCCATAAAGCAAAAGTTGAGAAGGATGAAGCCAGAAATGCTCTTAAAGATTAAAGAAGAGATAACCAAACAGTTAGATGCTGGGTTCTTGGCTGTCTCCAAATACCCTGAATGGGTGGCCAACATTGTTCCGGTCCCGAAGAAAGATGGGAAAATATGAATGTGTGTTGATTACCGGGATTTGAATAGAGCTAGCCCAAAAGATGACTTTCCATTACCACATATTGATGTTCTTGTTGATAACACGGCCCAACATTCTATTTTTTCATTCATGGATGGATTTTCTGGGTACAACCAAATCAAGATGGCACCCGAAGACATGGAAAAAACCACTTTCATTACTTTGTGGGGAACCTTCTGCTACAAGGTGATGTCTTTTGGATTGAAAAATACCGGTGCCACTTACCAAAGAGCAATGGTAACTCTATTTCATGACATGATGCATAAAGAGATAGAGGTTTATGTAGATGATATTATTGCCAAATCCAAATCTGTTGAAGGTCACTTGATTGACTTACGAAAGCTCTTTGAACGCCTGAGAAAATTCAAACTCAGATTAAATCCGGCTAAATGCACTTTTGGGGCTAGCTCTGGAAGGTTGCTTGGTTTCATTGTCAGTGAGAAAGGTATCGAAGTGGATCCCGATAAAGTAAAGGCAATCATGGAAATGCCCGCTCCTAGCACTGAAAAAGAAGTACGAGGATTCCTTGGAAGGTTGAATTACATAGCTCGTTTCATTTCTCAACTAACAGCTGTATGTAATCCAATCTTTAAGTTGCTTCGTAAAAATCAACCATCACAATGGAATGATGATTGTCAGGAGGCCTTTGACCAAATAAAGCAATACTTGCAATCCCCACCGATCTTGGTTCCCCCAACCCCGGGAAGACCACTCCTGTTGTATTTGACTGTGATAGATGAGTCTATGGGCTCTGTACTGGGGCAGCATGATGAGTCTGGGAGAAAAGAGCATGCTATTTACTATTTGAGCAAGAAGTTCACTGAGTGCGAAGCACGATATTCCACTGTAGAACGAACTTGTTGTGCATTAGCATGGGCTGCTCGTCGCCTAAGACAATACATGTTATCTTATACTACTTGGTTGATATCTAAGATGGACCCAATTAAGTACATCTTTGAGAAACCGGCTCTGACGGGAAGAATAGCTCGTTGGCAGGTTCTTTTGACTGAGTATGATATCATTCATGTCACCCAAAAAGCTGTAAGAGGGAGTGCTTTAGCTGATCACTTGGCCCACCATCCCCTAAAAGAGTACCAACCAATGTCATTCGAATTTCCTGATGAAAATATTATGATGTTGTCAGAAGAGAAAGATTGTCCTAATAGAACTTGGATTTTGATGTTCGATAGGGCGTCGAATACACTGGGGCATGGGATTGGGGCCATCCTAATCTCACCAGATAACAAGCTTTTCCCATTCACTGCTAGACTTTGTTTTGATTGTACCAATAATATTGCAGAATATGAAGCTTGTGTTTTGGGGATTCAGGCGGCACTTGAAGCAAAGGTGAAATCTCTACAAATATACGGAGATTCTGCCTTGGTGATTCATCAACTGAAAGAAGAATGGGATACTAGAGATGGAAAATTGATTCCTTATCAAGCTCACATCATGGAACTAATCAAAGGGTTTGATGAAGTCTCTTTCCATCATATTCCTCGGGATGATAACCAATTAGCTGATGCTTTGGCCACGTTGGCCTCCATGTTCAACGTAAGTAGGGATTGTGACATGCCCTTCATCGAGATTGAAAGGCGTCTCGAACCTGCATATTGTCATGAGATAGAAGAAGAGCCCGATGGGAAACCATGGTTTCATGACATCAAAAATTATATTCAAAATCAAGAATATCCTCCTGGTATCTCAGAAAATGATAAAAGAACCCTCAGACGCCTAGCCATGAATTTCTTTATGACTGGGAATACACTCTATAAGAGAAATTATGATTCTGTTCTCCTTCGTTGCGTAGACGTGACGGAAGCTAACAAAATCATGAAGGATATTCATGAAGGGCCTTTCGGAACACATGCAAATGGGCACTCGATGGCAAGAAAAATTCTCAGATCTGGATATTATTGGATGACAATGGAAAATGATTGTCATAACTATGCCAAGAAATGTCACAAGTGTCAAACCTATGCAGATAACATTCATGCACCACCATCTTCTTTGCACGTTCTAACTGTGCCTTGGCCTTTTGCTATGTGGGGCATAGATGTTATTGGTCCCATTGAACCAAAAGCATCGAATGGGCATCGCTTTATCAAGTGGGTTGAAGCAGCTTCCTACACCAACGTGACTAAAAATGTTGTGGTCAAATTCATCAAGAGAGAATTGATTTGTAGATATGGTTTACCAAATCAGATCATCACTGATAATGGTACAAACCTGAATAATAAAATGATGGATGAACTTTGTGAGGAATTCAAAATCAAACACCTCAATTCATCTCCATACAGACCTAAGATGAATGGAGCAGTGGAAGCTGCTAACAAAAATATAAAGAAAATCATACAAAAGATGGTTGAAACCTACAAAGACTGGAGTGAGTTGCTCCCTTTTGCTTTACATGGGTATCGTACCTCTGTACGAACTTCGACAGGGGCAACACCCTTCTCATTGGTGTATGGTATGGAAGCTGTTTTACCAATAGAAGTGGAAATTCCGTCTTTAAAAGTAATCATGGATTCCAAATTAGAAGAAGCTGAATGGGTTCGGTCCCGGTATGATCAATTAAATTTAATTGATGGGAAAAGGTTAACCGCTCTCTGTCATGGGCAGTTATACCAAAAGCGTATGAAGAAGGCATACGAAAAGAAAGTGCGACCTCGTCAATTTCATGAAGGTGATTTGGTACTGAAGAAAATCTTGCCGAATCAAAATGATCACCGAGGCAAATGGAAGCCAAATTATGAAGGACCATTCGTCGTAAAGAGAGCCTTTTCTGGAGGAGCTTTGATTTTGATGAACATGGATGGTGAGGAGTTGTCTTTCCCGGTCAATTCAGATGCAGTCAAGAAGTATTATGCTTGAGCATACTCTAAAGGGATAGGGTAGTCTTTATGTCCTCTAAACGTTTGGATTAAAAATTATGATGTAAACTTGTAATTTTCCCAAGTAAATATATGGAATTCTCAATTTCAGTTCCAATCCTTGTCTTGTCAGGTTTCATTTGCATGCATTTTGTGAAAAATATTAAAAAAAAATATGAAAGGCATATTTTTAATCTCAAACAAGCTTGATACTTCCCAATTACACAGACCTTGGTAATCAGGATATTCCGCTCTGCCATGAGTAATAACAAGTCCCATAAGGATTGTGGTAGTCACCTGGAGGAAACAAGATCTTTGACCTTTGGTTTTCCACTTGACTATTTCTTCCATGCAGGTTTGAGGGTACAACAAGGACAAAGCGCTCCCCATGAAGAGTCGAGATTAACAGTTTCAGCCTATCACCTAACTCCAGTCGGGATGGTTTACTAAGATGTGAAAATGCAATCCTTGTATTCACTCGGAACCCACACTAAACCAGAAAAGTCAATCTCAGACACATTCTTCTTGAGCATAAATCTCATATAATTCTCTACCATAAGTCATTATGGTAGAGGTATCTCCCATTAGTCTTACTTCATGTCCAAGCCTCAGGTATCCATCCCTAGGCTATCTCAATCAAAATCAAATCAGGGGCATTTCCCCAGTCATTTAGTTTCATGTCAAAGCCTCAGGTATCCATCCCAAGGCTATCTCAATCAAAATCAAATCAGGGGCATCCCCAGTCATTTAGTTTCATGTCAAAGCCTCAGGTATCCATCCCTAGGCTATCTCAATCAAAATCAAATCAGGGGCATTTCCCCAGTCATTTAGTTTCATGTCAAAGCCTCAGGTATCCATCCCTAGGCTATCTCAATCAAAATCAAATCAGGGGCATCCCCAGTCATTTAGTTTCATGTCAAAGCCTCAGGTATCCATCCCCAGGCTATCTCAATCAAAATCAAATCAGGGGCATCCCCCCAGTCATTTAGTTTCATGTCAAAGCTTCAGGTATCCTTCCCTAGGCTATCTCAATCAAAATCATTCAGGGGCATCCCCCTGTCATCTATTTTATGTCGAAGCCTCAAATACCCATTCTTAGGCTCCTCAAAATGTCAAGACAACTTCATATTTTTTCCAAAGCTTCAGGTATTAACCCCTAGGTTATGCCATTTATCTTCCTGTCATGTTCCAAGTGCCTCTCCTTAAACTGTCTAGCATTGGGACAACACCATTCGGCTATTTACTTCTTGTCAAAAGTTGTCGGGTATTCTTAGTGGTGTTCACGTCTTTACTTTCTTTTCACATCAATAATATGAATATGTCTCATATTCTTTCATGAAAAGAAGTAAAGAGGGGCATCTGTGAACACCTATTTTTGTCCGGTGATATATATTAAAAAAAAAAAGAAAAAAAGAAAAAAAAAGAGAAGAAAAAAGAGTTTTTTTGTCCTAGAGTCCGGAGTCAATGTTGACTGCATTAACCGGGGTCCTAGCACGGTTTCATGACCAGTGTTACCTCATTAGTTCTAAGCTCGTACAGCCTCAGTGGAGTACGGTATTTTACACCTCAGTTCGAAGGGAATCCGAGGTTCTTCAAGTTAAAACTGATGTGTTAATCCGTACTTGAACTTCAAGATACACCGGAGGTACACCTGCAGGAGATTCCCCAATGCTTAATATTTAACCGAGGTGAAGAGAAATGTCTATAGTTGACCAATGATTTCAGACCCCGGTTATGACTTACCAGTTCTCGTTGGTGACGCGGTACAGTGCTTAGAACCCCGCCCAGTCCAGATTGCCACCCCGGATCATATTAAAAAAAATATATTATTAAAAATTGCATAGTGACCGTTAGAATAGTAACCCTTCCCCATCTCTATAAATACCCAATCCCTCTTCATTTCCTACCACACCTCTCATTTCATCAATTCTCTTCATTTCTCTCAAGCAATGGCTGATGGATGCCGAAGCCAAGAGGAAAGAATAAGGGAGGGAAGACGATGTTTTGTGACTACCTTTTTACTCCTTATAGTGTGGGTAGTAATTTATATTTATTGGATATTTTATATATTTCCATATATGTAATAAATAATTTATGTTTCCATTTGTATCTTTAAATAAAAGGCCCCAAAAAAAAATCAGAAAAATAAATGGGTAAAAAAAAAATCAAAAAAAAAATCAAAAAAAAATAAAAAAAAATAATAAAAAAAAATAAAAAAATAAAAAAATAATAAAAAATAAAAAAAAACGAAAATAAAAAATAAAAAAAATAAGAAGGGCCAAAAAAAAAAGAAGAAAAAAGAAAAAGGGCCCAAACAAAAAAAACAAAAAAAAACAAAAAAAAAGAGAAAGCCCAAAAAAAAAAACAAAAAAAAGGGAAATGGGCCCAAAAAAAAAATCCAAAAAAAGGGTCCAAAAAAAAAACGAAAATTAAAAAAAAAAAAGGAAAATCAAAAAGTTGACGGTGGTTTATTAGTGGTGGGTCCCGGTTTGGTTGGATAATTAGAGAAAATTGGGGAAATTGACATCAAATTTGGACAAATTGAAAAAGTAGAAAAGTGATGTCATTTATGGAGAATCCAATGCCAATTTTCTTCTATAAATAGAAGGTGATATTGAGGCATTTTGGGGGAAGAAGAGAAAAAAGAGGGGAAAGAGTGTTAAATTTTTGTGAGAATTTTTAGAAGTTTGAGTTTTCAAAAATTACTTTGTGTAATCCTAGTTAGGAAAATGAGTGCACAACTCTTGTGTTGTCTTAGTATGTGAGTTTTTGTGAGCTAAAATACTGTCCAAGTGTTGTAACCGGTATCCAAATACCTTCAAATCAAGTCCAAACAAAGCCAAAAGCAAAGGAAATCTACACAAAATTGATTTCCCAACTTCCGTTCTAGTTTCTCTGTAATTGATCTTGTACCAAGGTATTTTTTATTAATACAAAGTTGTTTATTTATATTTATTTATTCGTCTTATTTAATTGTTATTTATTTTTCTGCGCTTTTATTTTTCTTTATTTATATTCAAGCACTTTATTTTCCTGCACTTTATTTTTCTGCAGTTATTTATCTGTTTATTTATTTTTATGCATCTCCATCTTTATTTATTTATTTGTACCTTTATTTTTCCTTATTTATTTATTTATTTATTTTTACACTTTTATTCCTCTTTATTTACTTTTCTGCACTTTTATTATTGTTAATTTATTTTTTCTGCACTTTATTTATCCGCACTTTATATTTCTGCAATTATTAGTTCATTTTTTTTATTTTTTACATTTTTATCTTTATTTATTTATTTTTATGCCCTTTTATTTTATTTATTTACTTTCCCGTCCCTTTATTTTTGTTATTTACTTTTCTGCCTATTTATTTTCATGTATTTACTTTTCTGCCCCTTTATTTTTGTTATTTACATTTCTACCCCTTTATTTCCATGTATTTACTTTTTAGCCCTTTTATTTTGGTTATTTACATTTCTGCCCCTTTATTTTTGTTAATTACATTTCTACCCCTTTATTTTTGTTATTTACATTTCTGCCCCTTTTTTCCATGTATTTACTTTTTAGCCCTTTTATTTTGGTTATTTACATTTCTGTCCCTTTATTTTTGTTATTTACATTTCTACCCCTTTATTTTTGTTATTTACATCTCTGCCCCTTTATTTTCATGTATTTGCTTTCCTGTCCCTTTATTTTTGTTATTTACTTTTTTGCTGCTTTATTTTTGTTATTTACTTTTCTGTTCCTTTATTTTTTTTATTATTTATTTTTCTGCCCCTTTATTTTATGTATTTATTTTTTTTCTGCTCTTTTATTTTTATGTATTTATTGTTATGTCTATTTATTTTTATTTTTATTTTTTTTGAACTTTTCATTTATTTTTTTTCTACCTTTATTTTTTTATTTTATTATTATTATTTATCCTCTATACTTTTTATTTTTAGTTATTTATCTTTTTGCTTTTATCTTTCTACACTTTCTATTTATTTATTTACGTTTGACCATTTTAATAGTTTATAAATATGTTATATATATATACATAATTATCCATTTTTATTATGGTCATGATTTCCTATTATTTTCTCTTAGTAACCTTTTAATAATTAAGAAGAAATTATTTTCATAAAAAAATAAAAAAATCAAGACTAATAAATAGTGTGTTATTTATTCATTCATTTTTCTCTTAAAATTAAGATGAGATTAATTTAGATGAGACATCTTATTAATCTTATTTTCTTAAAAGATAATTAAATAATATTCCGTGTCAATTTTAATTAATTAAATGTATTATATTTCTTTATCTTCATGTTGATGTGTTTAATTTTATTTTATTTTTTCTCTTATCTTTATTTATTTATTTATTTATTTGTTTTGAACTTTATATTTCTCAATAAAAATCAATTTTTTTTACTAGAAAATAAGTAAGACAAGACGTCTTATTGTTTTTTTTATCTTTTTATTTTTATGGTCTTTTAATCATTTGTTTATTTATTTTCTTAGAACTAAAAAACAACAAACTTAGGAGATGTATTTTTTTTTACTATCTTTGTTTTATTCATATTTATATATTTTTTTATTGTGTATATTATTTATGATTGTTTTATGAAGGATGAAATATTTGATAATCATTTTTTAAATTATGCATGATCAATTTGGGTAACCGTTTTTTACGGACAGTGTGGGGTGCTAATACCTTCCCCTCCTGTAATTCGACTCCCGGACTAAACAGAATCTCATTTTTTTAAAAAAAAAAACCAGTGCTATTTAAAGGTTTTCCTAATATTTTCCTTAATAAATATTGGTAGCGACTCCTTGAACCCTTTATTTTTTAGGCTTCTCAAGAGCCTCACTTCAATACCGTTTCAATTTTCTTTTATTTGTCTTTTTTGTCTTTAACCAGTCCGCGTCGTGCGCCGGGACCCCGGTCGCGACAAATGGTAATCAAGGTGATATTGGTAGATGAAATTAGGAAATTAAGATACAAATATGAGCTAGGAGTAGCGGAAATTGATGAATTGTGTAATGGTAAAAGTAAGAATGTGCTTGGTTGTGAATTGTGTGATGATTGAAGAATTTAAGATGTTTGTGTATGTATGTGGTAATGGGGAAATTACCTTTTTATTGTAAAATAGTAGAGCTCTAATTTGTTCTATATGTATTAGTTAATGGTATGAATTGGTGGAATGAAAATTTGGTAAATTTGGTCTGTTCCTAGTTGTATAATTTGTCCATTTTGCTATTCTACATGAAGTAATTGATCACCACAAGGGTGGTAATTGATTACCAAATCCCTGTTTTTCAAAACAAATGCTTGATGCTCTTGTATTCGATTATTCATCCAGAGTAATCAATTATCCAAATGATTGTAATCAATTACCTTAATCTGATAATCGATTACTAGAGCCTAGATTCGTAATAATTGATTATGACCTTTATAGTAATAGATTATCCTTCTATAAATGACCTAAAAATTCTTTTCCAACCCTAAGCATGCCTATAAGAATAAGTTCCTTGACTTTACATTGCTTCTATGACACAGTTTGAGATATACATTAGTTAGAACTATAACACTTATTAATTAAATCATCTCGACATTGCAAGGGAATTGGTAATGGCCTTGTAATTTCAAAGATGGTTACACCAACCTTCTTCTTCTTCTTCTTCTTCTTCTTCTTCTTCTTCTTCTTCTTCTTCTTCTTCTTCTTCTTCTTCTTCTTCTTCTTCTTCTTCTTCTTCTTCTTCTTCTTCTTCTTCTTCTTCTTCTTCTTCTTCTTCTTCTTCTTCTTCTTCTTCTTCTTCTTCTTCTTCTTCTTCTTCTTCTTCTTCTTCTTCTTCTTCTTCTTCTTCTTCTTCTTCTTCTTCTTCTTCTTCTTCTTCTTCTTCTTCTTCTTCTTCTTCTTCTTCTTCTTCTTCTTCTTCTTCTTTTCTTTGCTTCTTCACTAAATTGTGGTTTTCCCTTCACCCATTGTTACCACCCATTTCATTAATGTTCATGGACAAGTAAGAGTTTTCACCTCTTTCATCATTTCTCCAACATGAAAGGTGTAATATCCCTAAGTCTAGGACAATATTTTTATTACCCAAAACATGCCTCATATATTCTATTGTGAGTCTGTGAAAGATACAGACCTGTATCTTGAACTTTGTGTGTGTGGTAGAGTTTTGTATTTTAATTGTGTGTGCGGTAGAGATGAGTTGAGACCCCCTGGGATTAAGACATCCCTGTAGGAAGTATTTTGGGGTAGAAATTATGTAATTTCTAACAAGTAGAAAAGTTTTGTCAAAGATATAGAATTCAACATACAACTGTTTTCAAGTCAAAAAATTTGTCTTGAGTCAGGAACCAAACTCTGGATCCTAAGTCAATTCTAAATCTTAATATTTTCCCCAACACTCTCGATATTAATTAAATTTGTTAATCAATAAATTCTTTGGGATTAAAATTTTGTATTCTTACGTTTGTCAGAAAACGTCAAAAACCCAATTGTTTGTATAATTCTTGTAAATTAGTCCTGACGCTCCTCAATTCTTTTCCTAGGACCCATAACCATTATCTTGCATCTTATTTCATTCAAGTTGCATTTGTAATACTTAGTTTCACATTGCTTGTAAATATAAACTAACATCTTGACCTCGTCGTGTTCCATTTTTCCTCCCACCTCTACTCTCACTCACAGCCTAAACCACCACCTTGCCACCTCAATACCCTTACGCCACCTCACCTCATTAAAGTGCCACCCATCTCCTCATTGTTATGACACATGGCAACTCCATGTGACACATCCTGAATAATTGTAGAAAATTTTTGTGAAGTGGAAATATTAAAAATTGTTTTTAGGAATTTATTTGATATTTTTATGAATTATTGGTTAATTATAAAGGGTGTGATTAGGAGAAGAGAAGTTAAATTAAATCTTTAAAGAAATTGTAAAGGAAAGGGAGATGACCGGTTGAAGAGGTTACCGGTTGGAAGTGACCGGTTGAGAAGGTAACCGGTTGCCATGAGATTAAATAATGGATTCCTTCTCTTTCTTCAATCATTTACGCAATCATTCACTCTCTTTCACGTTCTGCTACTTTTCTTCTTCTTCCTCTATTGATTGAGAGCTATAAGCTTTGAAGGAAGGTTCATTTTATAAAGCTGTGACAGAGGTAAGTCTATTGAACCATTTAAACCTCTTTCCCTTTCTTTTATAGACCGAATGGTTGTGTGTATGGAGGATGGTACTGTTCCGATCCTACTCCTCCCGGCGGCTAGCCTGTAAATGGCCCTTGACCGTGTGGATGATGGTGTGATGTTAATGAACTTCACGTTCTAAACCCGTAGGTGGTGGAACAACACTGCTGGAACGACCATCAGTGGGACGATTAAAGAAGTTGCTGCTGGAATGGAGGAGGAGCAGTGAACTCAGAAACCGTTGAGGCGTAGAACAGAGGTAAGGGGGTGTTCGGGTTATAATTAATTAGAATAGGACATACTGTCCGAGTCATTGTAATGACTGTGAACCGAGTGAGAATTGATGTTGAATGAAAACCGTGTGAATATGTATATGAATGTGCGTGTGAATGTGTACACCGATCAGTTTAGGATCGTGTGAATATTTGTTATGAATGTATATGGATGAATAAGAACACTGATCAGTTTCTGATCGTGTGTGTGGCATATTCCGAGTGTGGAATATTCCGAGTGAAATTCAATTATTTGATGTTGTGATGAAATGAGGCTGTGAAAATTATATGCATGTATGTGGACACCGATCGGTTGAGGATCGTGTGTGAGTATGTGTAAATTCGATTGAAATTAAAATGATGCTGTGACAATCGGTATTTTGTGGCAACATGGAGTCGAGTTTGACAAGTAGGTCACCCGAGTGATGTTATTAATGAGTCGGGTTTGACAAACAGGTCACCCGAGTGATGTTATTAATGGCCACTTGTGAAATGTGAATGTGATTGTGGTATGGGACGACCGACGGTATATGTTACTCTCGTTTTTGGCTTCAGTGGTCAAGCAGGACCCAGTTGAGCTACCCAGAGGTCTATGACCTAGTGGTTGAGGGGGAGTCAAGCAAGACTCGGTGAACCAAGCAGGGTTCACGGGGTGTCAAGTAGGACCCCCAGCTGAAGGTCGATCCTTTGAGTATCCGGATACTGTATCAATTTTGACTGAGTCAGTGGTGATAAATGATGATTTGATAATTTTGCTGAGTGTAATTGGTTTTAATTGCCGAATAAGAATTGAAATAATTGTTGAGCATTTGATGTATTTGCAGAGTGTAATTTTATATATTGCCGAGTGATTATTTTAATTACCGAGTGGTAAATTGTTATGTTTGCCGAGTGAATTATTATAATTGCCGAGTGTGATTTGCTATGATTTCCGAGTGAAAGTATATTGCCGAGTGTGAGTTAATAACCGAGTGAAAGGCGTAAATTGAGGAGAAAGAAATCGGACGGAGTTTGTACTCATATTTTATTTAAAATTCCGTTCTAGATTAATTATGATGCTAAACACTCACCCTTGCTGTGGTTTACATTTTTAGTAACCAGTGACAGGGAAGAGGTCGGAGCCATGGAGGTGCGCCAAGCGGAGAATTGATGCCAAGGCATCGAGTGAATTAAATGAATTATGTAATATATGTATATTTTGAGTTTACCGAGTGTTTGATGCTACAATGTGTTGCCTGTATGACGAAATAAATTCGAATCGGTATGTTGTGTGAAGTGAGTATAAATTCTTGATGTTAAATGATTGGTGTTTATTTTATGAGTGAATTTGCATTGCTGTAGCAGAGTCGATTACCGGGTGAAGCTAGCCGAGTGGATTCCTTTTTATCCGAGCAAGGGCCGATTGAATTGGTGGCCATTTTCGTCCAAGAAAATATCCCTCATTTCTGAGTGAAGAATAACTGAGAAACCCACTTCCGAGTGGAAAGGTTAGAGTGTCTCCGAGTGAGCTATGGCTGAGACTCCGAGTGAAGATATGAGCGAACTATTTTGAGTGAAGTTTAAGAACGTATTCCGGGTGAGGTATACCCGAGAGAAACAGTTTCTGAGTGAATGAAAGTTAAGAGTTTTCCGAGTGATGAAATTGTAAGATGTTACCGAGTGACACATAACCGAGTGGTCCTTTTTCGAGTGAAACCTGACTCCTGAGTTTGGTTCGCCGTGTGGCATTCGCTCAAACGAGTCGACACTCGCTTAAGCGAATCAGGGGCTCGCTCAGGCGATTGACCCCTGACTCTGTTTTCCTTCTTTCGCTGTTTATGAACAACTCTACTTTATTAATGGTTTCAGTTTCAAATGATTTCAGTCGGTTATTACTATTTTAAGTATGATTTTATTATTTTGAATATATTTAAAAAAAGTAATTATTATTTTATATTGAGACCGGGTGAATTTTTATTAAAAGCGAAAAATTTATTACGAAAAATGAGAAAAATGACGCAGGTCGTCACACCATGCCACCTCACCATATATATATATATATATATATATATATATATATATATATATATATATATATATATATATATAACACCACCACCAAAACCTTTTTTTCTCTCTTTACTTGACCGAGCTTCACTCCACTTCTCTTTATATTTTTGTTTCATTCCCACATACCATTGTCCTCATTTTCTCTTTTTTCCTTGTCCATTTCTTCATCCACTCGAGCCACCATCATCTACCATCAAGTTCCATCTTCAACCACCTTACACACCAATTACGCTTCCACTTCTAATTTATCTCCTTATCACCGTGTCCTTTCCATGTAAAATTTCTTTCTTCCTCGGAGCCTCTCACGAGTATAGTCGCAATCATAAAAAAGCTCAAATGTTTCATCATCGTCGATTGAGCATTCGATCAGAGGTTTGATCGAAGTCAAAATGAAGGATCTTGGTTGTCGATCAATGTGAAATCAACATCGGGAAGTTGAATAACTTTCGGTCCTTACATGCATGGCTTTTTTCTTTTCTATTTATGCATGCTATAAGAATTTTAAGCTCATTGGAATCTTAATCTCCTTGCACGAGGATGATCCATCTAGTTTTTGGAAAAATCAACAATATACAAGTTGTTCCTCTTTCTTTCCTCTTTCCAGCGTGCCAAAGAAAACCTAAATTTGACGTCTAGAGTGAAAGTTATGACCAAAATATTAAAACTATGTTTTTTGGAATTTTGTTATGGGAAAGTGATCTAAAATCCCTTCTATTAGCACCTCACCACCTTCATGTTATGATCCATAACCATTAAATTATCCTTGACACACCTCATCTTTCAGAGGATCTGTTCCTACTAGATCTTCGACTCCCCAGGTCCTACTTGCATCTTCTTCTCATGCTACCACTAGTCATATATGTTAGTCCTCAAGGAGAATGACATTGCCTTGCATTACAACTCGATCTGCCCTCATCCAAACTTTGAGTTTAGTTCCCACCCTTTTATTTCTTGCTCCCCTTAGCTCCAGAGTGGTGAGTTGAACTCCAACGACTAAAACCTAAGCATCAATGTTGTGTGAGTATATTTAGTATTACTTTTCTCTGATATGTAGGCTTTTAATATTTCTATAATGTTGTTTGTTGTCCATATGGGTAATGACTTTATGATTTCACATATAACAATCTATGTTTGTTGGTTTAATTATTTATGTGACATGGGTTTGCCATGTTACACTAAATTTGTCCACTTATTGGGATTTAGTTTCATTTAGTCTATAGTGTGCTTCTGTTTAAATAAATTGATGTAGAAAAAAGTATAAAATTTTATAACGATACGCGATATTTACTTTAGAACTCAATGGAAAAATACTATAGGTCTGATAGGATGCCTTTGTTAAGTTCCAAAGTAAGCATCGTTTTTCATGATAAAATTTCATAGTTTTTTTTCATCAATTCCTTTAAACTGAAACATATTATAGAGCGAATGAAAATAAATCTCAATGAGTGGAAATATTTGGTGTAACATGGTAAACCAATATCACATAAATAACTAAATCAACATACATATATACAATAGTACATATGGAATCATAAAGTAACTAACTCAGTCAAAACAGCGAGTAGTAAAATAAAGTTATTAAAAGCCTACAAATCAGAGAAAAGTTAAGTTTATAGATGTACATCCCAATCACTGATGCTTAGGTTTAACTCGTTAGAGTTTGAATCATTCCTTTGAGGTTGAAAGGAGTGAGAGATGGAACTAAAGTTTGGTTGAGGGCGGATCACTTTCTTACAAGGAATTATAATGCAAGGCCATGCTTCTCTCCTTGAGAACTAATGGGTACGATTAATGGTAGCACGAGGATGAGATGCATATGGGTCTTGGAGAGTTAGAGATGTGGTTGGAATACATCTTCAAGAAAAAAAGAGGTATGCCTACAGGGACAATGTGATGGTTGTGGATCATGATGATGGGAAAAACATTAATACACAACTAACTAAAGTACCAAAGTACGTAGCGGATATAATTTTCTCAAACTTGCAAGAATCTGTGAGGAGCAACAACAATAGCAAATGGCAGCAACACAATAATAATCACCACAAGAGAGACACAATAATTATTTATGTGAGAAAACCCTCTCAATTTGAGAGATAAAAACTCACGGGCACAAGCTAGTAATAAAGCTCCACTATGATCAAAATTAAGGGTGCAAAAGAGTCTCAAAATGCTGCACAAATTTGTGCATACTACCAGCCAATACAACAAACCAACTAGGCTTTCAAATAGAGAGCAAGAAGCTGAAAACTCACAAACTCATGCTACTTTTCAAGCACAATGTCTCCCAGTATGGACCTCAAAACCAAGATCCCAACGGTCAGTACCTAGCACCACATCTCAAAAACCTCATACCAAAATTTCAACCCGATCCAACGGTTAAAGAATTGGCAATGGTAGTTTTCCCGAAGTTGGTCAGAATTCCTGTGAACTAGAACAGGGTCGCGGTCTGAACATGACTTCTCCACCTACAGATGTCAAACTGAAAATCTGAATGTTGAAAATGTATAGAAGGATGTTGAGAACATACTCTTAATGTTTCAGGCCGATCCAACGGTGGGATTTCTGGAGATCGTTGACGGAAATACACAGGTCTAGAAAGTCTGCACTCTTTTCTCTCTTATTTTCTCTCTCTCTATGGCTGCGGGTTTCTTACAAAATGAGACCTCCCTCACTCTCTTTTCTGACTACTCTCTTCTCTAATTAGGTCACTAAGTGGGCTTGAAGAATATTGGGCCTCTGGATACATAGTTGGGAGCCCAACCTAACACATCTCCCCTCACAACTATGTAGAGGTGACCGCCAATCCGGCGATCTCGCAACAATACTCAAATTTTCCTCTTGGTAGTGCCTTAGTCATCATATCAGCACCATTATCATCAGTATGAACTTTAGCCAACTTCAACAACTTAGCATCCAAAACATCATGTATCCAATGATACCGCACATCAATATGTTTGGATCTAGAATGGAATGTTGGGTTCTTACCAAGATGGATAGCACTTTGATTATCACAGAGCAACAAGTACTTGTCCTGCACAAAACCAAGCTCCCGCGAGAATTTTTTCACCCATAGCAACTCCTTGCACGCTTCGGTAAGTGCAATGAACTCTGCCTCCATAGTAGACAAAGCTATACACTTTTACAACCTTGATTGCCAAGCCACAGCTCCCTCTGCAAACTTAATCAAATAGCCCGAAGTGGACTTTCTGGAATCAATGTCTCCAGCCATATCTGAGTTAGAGTAACCCACCAAAGAAGGCTTATCACCTCCAAAACAAAGCTTCAAACCACTAGTACCACAAAGATACCTTAAAATCCATTTCACAGCATTCCAATGCTCTCTACCTGGATTTGATGAAAATCTGCTGACTGTAACAATAGCATGTGCTATATCAGGTCTTGTACATACTATTGCATACATCAAACTACCCACCGTAGATACATAAGGAACTCTGCTCATATATGTCTTCTCAGCTTCATCTGAAGGACTCTGATTAACACTCAGTTTAAAATAAGCTGCAAGAGGAGTACTCACTGCTTTAGCATTTCCCATGTTGAAACACCCTAACACCTTTTCAATGTAGTACTCCTATGATAGCCAAAGCTTCTTCTCTTTTCTGTCACGGGTGATGCTTATACCAAGAATCTTCTTAGCAGCTCCCATGTCTTTCATGGCAATGACTCGCCCAGGTCTTTCTTTAACCTGTCAATTCTGGAAATATTTTTCCCTACAATAAGTATGTCATCAACATACAATAACATAATAATGAAGTCATCATCAGAAAACTTTTTGACAAAGACACAATGGTCAGAAGTAGTCTTCCTATAGCCTTGATCATGCATAAAGGACTCAAACTTCTTATACCATTGTCTAGGAGCCTGCTTCAAACCATATAAGCTCTTTCTCAGCCTACACACATAGTCTTCCTTGCCTTCAACAAGAAAACCATCAAGTTGCTTCATATAAATCTCTTCCTCTAAATTACCATGAAGGAAAGCTGTCTTCACATCCATCTACTCAACCTCCAAATCAAGAGTAGCAACTAAAGTCAGCACAATTCTGATGGATGACATTTTTACCACTGGTGAGAAAATCTCATTGAAGTCAACACCCTTTCTCTGCCTGAAGCCTTTCACCACTAATCTAGCTTTGTACCTCGGAGATATGGAATTGCTCTCTTGTTTCACCTTGAAGATCCACTTGTTCTCTAAGGCCCTCTTGCCCTTAGGCAGCTTCACCAAGTCATAAGTGTGATTATCATGCAAGGATTTCATCTCATCCCGCATTGCATCCAGCCACTTTTGCTTTTCTTCACTCCCAATGGCCTCTTCAAAACACTCAGGTTCTCCCTCGTCGATCAATAACACATAATCTCTTGAATTACACCTAGTAGAAGGTTGTCTCGACCTACTGGATCTCCTGGGTTGAACTTGTGGTATTTCATCAAGATTATCATCGGGTACCATATCACGTTCCTCTTAAACATCATCAACAGGTACCTCAAATCCATCTCCAACATGTTGATCATTAACATCACCATGTTGCTCATCATTCTGAGCATCAGTATCAGCATTCTCCAGATTGTGAACAGGCAATCGCATCGGATTACCATCAGTCAGATCACTGTCTTTATCAAGTGTCATCTTCTCCACTTTGTCAATATCTTCAATGGTTTGGTCCTCCATGAACTGTACATCACGGCTTCTAACAAGCTTCTTCTCAACAGGATCATACAACCTGTAGCCAAATTCATCTTGATCATAACCAATAAAGATACACTGTCTTGTCTTCGCATCCAACTTGGATCTTTCATCTTTTGGAACATGAACATATGCCTTTCAACCGAAGACACGCAAATGACCATAGCTAGCATTCTTGCCAAACCAAATCTTGTCTGGCACCTCAGTATTCAAAACAACTGTAGGACTGAGATTAATAACATGCACTGTCGTAAGCAATGCCTCACCCCAGAAATGTTTAGGCAACTTTGCTTCAGAAAGCATACACCTAACTCTTTCAACCAAAGTCTTGTTCATCTTCTCTGCTAGACTATTCAACAGAGGAGTTTTAGGAGGAGTATTTTCATGTCCGATACCCTGCTGCTTGCAATAGACATCAAAGGGTCCACAGTATTCACCACCATTGTTAGTACGAATGCATTTCAACTTCTTGCCTGACTGCCTCTCCACCAAAGCATGAAACTCTTTAAACTTTTCAAGCACTTGGTCCTTTCTCTACAGTGTATAGACCCATAGCTTCCTAGAACAGTCATCAATAAAGGTAACAAAGTAAAGTGCGCCACTGAATGACTTTACCTTCAACGGGCCATAAACATCAGAATGCACCAATTCAAGCAACTCTGACTTCCTAAAGGGAGAATACTTCTTGAAGGATACTCTGGTTTGTTTACCAGCCATGCAATGAGAACATTTCTCCAACTCTACACTATTCAATCCCAAAAGAACATCCTTTTTAGCTAAGCAGTTAAGCCCTTTTTCACTGATATGACCAAGCCTTCGATGCCACAAGGATGCTTCCATATACACATTATTCACACTGTCTCTAGCAACCAAAGCTTTAGTCCAATATAGTTTATAATTTTTCTCCCCTCTAGCCATAACCAAGTTACCTTTAGTGAGTCTCCATTTACCAGAACCAAAGTGATTATCATAACCACAATCATTAAATAACGGTACAAATATCAGATTAAAACATACATCTGGAGCATGTTTGACTCCTTTAAGAAACAATTACATTCCCATGTTGGTTTGTAGACAGACATCACCAACACCAATCACCTTAGACACACCATCATTACCCATCTTTAACACTCCAAAGTCACCAGAAGTGTAAGATGTAAAGAAATCCTTCTTTGGTGTAACATGCAGTGTAGCACCACTATCAACTATCCACATGCTCTCATCTGATACAAGATTAACTGACTTGTGGTCACTGAGAATAACAAGATCACCACAAGTAGCAGTAGCAACACAATCATCATTATGCTCATTCTCTTTCTGCTTACCCTTCTTATCTTTATTCTCCCTTTTCCACCAAAAATAGTTCTTCTGTATGTGCCCTATTGTGTGACAATAATTACACTCTATATTCTTGTATCTGGACTTGGACTTACTCCTGCTCTTCTCTGTACCACCCTTCAGTTCCTTTTTCTGACTTCTCCCCCTATTTTTTTGTGAAAAATACCTCAGGCTGAGATGAAGAACCCTGTGCCTTCATTCTTATCTCTTCATTAAGAGCACCACTCTTTGCCATTTGCAAAGAAACAACACCATTAGGGGCTGAGTTCGTGATTGAAACTCGAAATGTCTCCCAAGACTCAGGTAAAGTATTCAGTAGCCATAGTCCCAAAACTTCATCATCAAATTGATACCCATTCCAGAAAGTTGATCTAGGAGCCCTTGAAACTCATTCAAGTGATCAGAAATGGAAGAACTCTCCCTGTATCTTAAATTCATCAGACAATTCAACAAATACAATTTATTGTTCCTTGACTTAAAGGCATACAAGGACTCGATCTTCTCCCACAAAGTTCTTGCATGTGTCTCATTGGCAATGTTGGTGTTCAAAGTCCCACTCTTCTTCAGACATGGAATTCGGCTTTTGTACAACAAAGACAGGAAGATGCATTTTCTTTACAAATAGCAAGTCTTTCATCTTGCCCTTCCACAAGTCATAATTAGTACCATTCAAAGCAACCATTTTTGTATTTGCCTCCATTATTCAAACAAGTAATATATATAGCTCCAACCAAGGAGCTCTGATACCACTATGATGGGAAAAACAACAATACACAACTAACTAAAGTACCAAAGTACGCAGCGGATATAATTTTCCCAAACTTGCAAGAATCTGTGAGGAGCAACAACAATAGAAAATGCCAGCAACAAAATAATAATCACCACAAGAGAGACACAATAATTATTTATGTGAGAAAACCCTCTCAATTTAAGAGATAAAAACTCACAGGCACAAGCCAGTAATCAAGCTCCACTATGATCAAAATTAAGGGTACAAAAGAGTCTCAAAATGCTGCACAAATTCGTGCATACTACCAGCCAATACAACAAACCAACTAGGCTTTCAAATAGAGAACAAGAAGCTGAAAACTCACAAACTCATGCTACTGTTCAATCACAATATCTTCCAGTATGGACTTTAAAACCAAGATCCCAACGGTCAGTACCTAGAACCACGTCTCAGGAACCTTATACCAAAATTTCAGCCCGATCCAACGGTTAAAGAATCGGAAATGGAAGTTTTCCCGAAGCTGGTCAGAATTCCTACGAACTAGAACAAGGTCACGGTCTGAACATGATTTCTCCACCTACAGATGTCTAACTGAAAATCTGAACGGTGAGAATGTGGAGAAGGATGTTGAGAACACACTCTTAAAGTTTCAGGCCGATCCAACGGTGGGATTGACGGATATCATTGACGAAAGTACGCTGGTCCAGAAAGTCTGCACTCTTTTCTCTCTTCTTCTCTCTCTCTCTCTATGGCTGCGGGTTTCTTACAAAATGAGACCTCCCTCACTCTCTTTTCTGACTACTCTCTTCCCAAATTAGGTCACTAAGTGGGCTTGAAGAATATTGGGCCTCTGGACACATAGTTGGGAGCCCAACCCAACACATAACGTGGGGGTGGTGGGGTGCTAACCGTAGGGCCAGAAGGCTAGCAACACCACTTAGGGTCACGATGAAACTTAGATATACACATACCCCTGCTCCCTAGAAAGTCCTTCTTCCTACTCGCTACCAATCGCCACTTCAAAGGTGACTCTAGGTTGTGTCATCAATGAACTCAGTTGTAAACATGGTACAAAAACATTCCAACACAACACAGGGAGAGTTCCCTCTAAATAAATAAATGATCAAATTATACACACAAGTTCTTATAATATAGATACTAAATTGGTTACCACAACTTTAAATAACAAATATACAAATGCAAATATGATGCATGTCCACTATTGTGACTTTTAATTCTACTTCCCCCTATACTGATGTAATGCTATGAGCCCTTACAATAATACTTTCGTTATTAAGGAGGTTGTCAGGAGTTATATTTCGAAATTGACTTGCTTGCATAACAGTATGAAATAATCATCAAAATATACCATTCGATATGAAAATCATAAAAAATTAATTGAGATGCCCTAGGCTGCATAAAGATCACTCAACTACAAGAAGCAACCTCATGACATTGAATGTCTTAACCTCGGGACACTATCCTCAAGACCTATACAGAGTCTTCCCTATTTGATTAAGAAGGCTCCCTTGCCACCAATTCATCCATTAGATTTCTCTATTACCTCGCACAAGCTACCACACACTGGTATATAGTATGCTTCCATACCATAGGCCACACACTCATTGGCATTCTAGTGTGCTTCTCAATCATAGTTAAATGCATATATAAACAACACCATTATATTTGATTTGAACTTGATATTCGTCTAAACTCCTGGAGATTGTACAATGTGGCATAAGCATATCCAACATGCCCCATAATCAACAGTTCAATATGGAGACCACTCAAGCAAGGAAGCTCCATATGAGGCTCCCTATACTAGGATCAAACTGATTTGATGTCAGGCAAAGACCTTGGGGCAGCTAGGGGTATACTGGCCAAAAGACTTACAATAGGTGTTAGAAATGTTTGCACCTACATAAGCTTTCCTTGTGCTTTATGTAAAGGTAGTAACACATGCCACATAAGATTCATCCATTACCCAATATTATAAATATCACTCATTTATACTATAGCTTAGGTATCTTTACCAACTCATTGTCCGAGCTCTGATAAGTTAGAGTGTCTTTATAAATGACATTCTATTTCATTCCACAACACATAATATTGGTGGTTTATGGACTTACCACATCGAGATCTTGGGATCCCCAATTAAGGATATAATATCAAATTATCATTGAACTGGTGTAATACATAAAGTACTTAAAAAACTTGTATACATACCAAAAGTTTATTTCTCCATACCGGACATAACAATATTAATCCCAATCACTTATACTTTCTAATTGGACTTTATTAAAACCTTGGTATATTCAACTTTGCCAATTAGGAACAATCTTAATTTATGACTTCATTTGAAAATGACTTGATCGTTATTTCTTAAAATACTAATATCATTAAAATTATTATGAGAGTTGAAAATATAACTTATGTATAGTACCAAATAGAAATTCTGTTAAGCTTTTCAATAAACAAAAGATTAAGACAATAATTGATGGAATAGATTAAACACAAAGATACATGGAAAGCTATTCAAATCAAGGAACTTGGACAAATTAGTGAAAAAATCAAATTTAATATATAGGATAGTTCTCAATGTGAAAAATCTTTAAAATAAGATGATACTACTTAAAATTTAGTAGACTTGAAATACATATACGTAGTAGTGTTATGAAATTTTTTTCCCATAATTTTTTATGGAAGTAAATAAGAGAAGCATACTGCTCAATTGAATATATATATAGAGGGAGAGAGAATACAGTTAACCTTAGGATTTTCAAAACTCTACTTGCTAAAGATTTCATTAGTGCTACAAAAGTCCAAATTGAATCAAAATATTCAGGAAAACACTTCATTAAGTCCTAACCAAAGATGAAATTTTATCAACAATTCACAAGAGATTAGACCCCTTTTAGGCTAACAAATGAATGTATTACGTATAAGTCCAGATTGAGCACTTGCACTTAGAAGAATCCATAAATTATACCTTTATTGAAAAAAAAATTCTGAAACTCCATATACAATAACTAGAAATATAGAAGAACCATTACCAATTTTCATATCAAAATTCCAAGCCAATTCAGAAATATCTTCATAATATAGAATATTCAATTAAATTCTATTCGCACCAAACATCAATATCCATCCAAAACACATCAAAGTGATATAATTACAACATTCACATACCAATTTAGACAATCATTAAAATGGCAACATTAACCACATTACAATTATCAAATTTTATGAGCATAAACAATCAATTCAACCATATCAAACCTCAGTTATTCCTCCTTGGAGTTGGTTGAAATAAGGATGGATGAAGTCCTAAATTTTATTGATAAAAGGAATGTTGGAAATTAGGATCAATCATTTAAGAGTTTATTGCAACAAAAGAATATAATTTGATAAGAACATTTACTAAAAGAATCATACTAAAGTAAGAGACAAAAATCATTTTGAAGGAAAGACAGTATATTATATACAATTAAAATTTTGATTTCAAAACTTGTATAAGAGAATCATGTAAATATCAACTTTTTGGTGAGGTTTTCAAGGAATTACTCTTAACCTCTGATCAACATAAAATATTAAAAGATTTTTAAAATGTTGGAAGCCCAAAACGTTAAAAGCTAAATTATTATTTGCCAGAACTGGCCTTCACCCTCTTTTTTTTCTTTTCGTTTCTTAAAGCACCTTTTTTTTTTATTAATTTGCTAACATTTATACAGGTTTTTTTGGTGGGGTGGTTGTAAAGAGAGGAAAAAAATATCTTGGGTAAAAATGAGAACAAGTATGTGGTAGCAAGGAGGTAAGTGAGTTAGGTGTGAAGGATTTAAAAAAATTCAATTCTGCCTTGTTAGGGAAGTAAGTGTGGAAGTTGTTGGTAAAAAAAGATAGCTTGTAGGATAGAGTGTTAAAGTCACAATATGAGAATGGATGAGTTTGGAAAGGTGAGTGGGAGGTCTTTGAGAAAGGATTAAGATGGTGGAGGGATTTGGGAAATATCATAAAAAATTTAGATGAGGTTGGGTGGTTTAGAGATAATTTGAGAAAGGACGTCGATAATGGGACAAATGTAAGGTTTTAATTGGATTGTTGGGTGAGTGAACAAGAGTTAAAATCCAGCTATCAAAGACTATTCTCAATATCAATACCATAGAATGCATCAGTGACTGAAATGGGTGTGTGAGTGAGTAATGTATGGGTCTGAGATCTTAAATGGCGTAGATGTTCTTCAAGTTGTTACTGTGTAAAATTAGTCTACAATTTTACGAATCGGCATTCTTATATGTGGGATCATTCTTTTGTGTGGTTTTTCTGGTCCAATATTGTTCCTCTCAAAGTCATGTGTCTTGGATAAAAGCTAATATTTGATCGAGTTCAAACCAAGAAAAAAACTTGTCTAGATATGAAATTGTGCTTCATAACTCATTTGTGCTATGTGCAATTAATGTGCGGAGACTAATGCTCATTTTTTCCTTGTTTGTAAAATCTTGTATTCCTTATGGCAGTTGTGTTATGCTTGATTGAGATTCTATTTAATTATGCATAATGATTGCAAGAGTTATTTTAAATGTAATTTGAACTTGAGTTTTAACAATGAGAGTAAAAATGGATATGTTGTGTTATGGTTTACTACTGTTTGAACTATTTAAAGAGTAAGAAATGATGTAATCTTAGGGGTGACATTGCTTGCCTATAGAAAATGTTTGAGTTGGTTCAATATTAGAGTTAGGTTAGGTTAAAGTCTAAGATGAAATGATTCTCTAGAAGCTTTGTTGAATGATATAGATAATCTCTTTTATGCATTTTAGGGTTGTGATATATAAAGTTGTATATGGATTAAGGTAACTCTTTTACCTTTATTAATGTTATTATTTTTTACCAATAAAAAATTTAAAAATATATGGGAAATAGGGAATAGTCCAATTTACTCTAGAAATTAAAAGATAAACTCCTTGAAACCTTTAAAAGAGATTTACAAACTTGACTTGGAAAGAAAAGCATTAAAAATAAGACAACTGAAGTAAAAGCGCTACGCTGTCATGGGAAAAACATTTAACAGCAGCATTCATTATAGAAAATAGAAGAGAGGGAACTAAATGTGAGGTTGCATGTGAAGTCTGGTGACACAAAAGTGTTCTTCTGATATTAGGTTTGGCCAAAAATAACTTTTTTATCAAAATTATTTTAACTATCAAATAAAATACTTTAACTTCCTTATTTACAATAATTTATCAAATTAAGAGTACTAATTATTTATTTATTAGGTAGTTTCTTTCTCAAAATAAGTAAGTCAATAATCATAATATTACGATGAGGACTAAAATTGAGAATAAGTGTACCCTGCAACCATGCTATCCTTGGGCTTCCAAAGATGAAACATGCAAATTCCAGTTTCAGGTCCCATTGCCTTCAGTTGTTGTACCCCTCCTACTCTTTTAGCTTTTCTACAAGATTTTACTCTCAATTTCCCACCGTGACCACACTTGGTCGTAGGTTCTAATCACTACAGTTTGAAAGCACTCTGAACCCATAAAAAGAAAAAGAAAAAGAAAAAGAAAAAATTCATCCATTTCATTGGATATT
This sequence comes from Clitoria ternatea, assembly GCA_037962975.1. NCBI lineage: Eukaryota > Viridiplantae > Streptophyta > Magnoliopsida > Fabales > Fabaceae > Clitoria > Clitoria ternatea. The sequence continues at coordinate 295,396,686 of CM075669.1, forward strand.
GCATATACAAGGAAATTTGCATGACTTCTAAAAACAGTGGATAGAAACATATACTTATTTGGCACTAGGCCAGGACCAAGTTGCACCAAACCCCACTTTTGAGTAAACATGTAGGGATTAGTATCTTTTACAATCAGCACAAGGAATGAATAAAAAACATACAGTTCAAGACCAGCACAAGTTAAATGTTCGGAACACAAGCCTTGTGAACAGTTGCAGACCAAGATGGCTGCTGCATCCTCCTTCAAGCCATCTAAGCACAAGGTTAAATGATTCATTCAGCTATCTCACATATATCTGTTATAATTCTCTGCCATTAGCAAAGCCGATGAGGACCGTTGCTAGTGCAAATCGTCGAAACAAAATTATTGGCTGCAGATGAAAAAAATCTCAACATGAAGGCTTCATGCTTAATTTGTATATAACCCTTCTAAAGAGCATGCTAAGTCAAGTCACTCTCAGTCGTTCAAAAGTTAGCTGCAATTCATAGAAGAGCACCTTTAGTTAGGATTGTTGGAGAACTAGATTTAGCTCTTGGGCAGACTTGGCCAATAAGCCACCCTTCCTGCAACAAAATACACCTGTGTGACTCTCGATTGTTGTATCTTCTTTTTTTATCCTTCGGAATAGTGGGAAATGCAAGGTTCAAACCCTACTCTAACTATTTAAATATCTATTCCAAGTACCAACTGTATTGCTCTTAAAGACAAATTTCGATTGTTGTATCTAGATGTAAAGAAACATCACAATCATACTTGGTGTGCATTTGATTTTGAAAATGATGTTTGTGGCATGATATTAAGATATTCCATCCTTACCACAAGATGACATGTAAAAATCAGATATAGGAACTGACAAGGACTTTTTTTTTCCTGTTTAAAAACCACTAATCTGCAGCATTGATTTCAATGTATATATATACATTGGCAACACAATAGAATAAGATCACATGATTACCGTATTAACATTGGAAGAATCGTTTGGATCCTTTGCAGTTGCATAAAGCATTGATTGGAGCATTCCCTCCTGTTCTCAAGATTTCATATAAATTAGGTTCATTTTCATTCACATATAAACTTCATGAGATAGTGAAAGGCGCATTAGATGATATGGAAGGAACCTTTGATCTGCATGTAGATCAATCCCAACTGAGGGAGGAGCTGAAATGGTTGCACGTATTGTTGGACCAAAAACTGCCACAAGCTTTAGCAGCATATCCAATGATACCTTCACATGTCTGCACAGTAAGAACAGAGTAAATGTCTACCAAAATTCGACTTGGTCATTTTTCTGCAAAGGACACCATCACTAGGAACATGCATGACAAGTCAAACTGCTTTAGGTCACAGCCTATAAACTAGAAATTTAGAATCCACACAGTAGATGAGGCCATACATGAAAATTCACATACATCAACTCCAGCATGAATATTCCTAACACCATATTAATAAAGAATTACCTTTCTATCTTGCTATCCAGCAAACCTGTGAGTACAGGAAGTAAGCAAGAAAATAAATCTAAGGTAAGAATCTCTATCTTCTCCACAAGGACACTGATCACATCAGCTTGAACCTACATCCACATGAAATTATTTTCAGGACTATTTAATCATCGACAAAACCATAAATAACTTAAATCATTTAATACAAAACAAGAAAAGAGCCCACAAGTGACACATTGCCGCTTAGTAAAAAAATACGCACAGATTGATCCGGCAGTTTTCTCAAAGCACTGATGGCACCTTTGCTATCATTCCGTTCCCAAAAATGTCGCACTACCTAGAAGTGCATGTTACAAACAGTCATTGAACAAAATCATTCAGTTAAATGATAGACTTAACTCAACCAAAAAGTTAGCTTATGACTTAAGAGTTGTCTCAAGCCTTATAAGGAGTATACTGACCATATTCTTAGTCAATGTAAGACTTATCTCATCATCTTAATAATTTATATACCTATTATATTTTTTGTAAATCAATAGAAAGAAGGGCCTTTACACTTACTGGGATAGAAAAAACTCTGAAGACATGCTTAGTATGAAAGGAAACACCATTAATAGCAATGACTAGCTATACTTACCTGTAATTTTGTCAAACGTGAACGGAGATTACTTAATGTTACATCATGAGTTTGCATCAAACCTTCAATTATTTCCCCATCATTTGCAGAGTTTGAACCCCTTCCAGAAACTCGAGGCTCAACTGTCTGACAACATTATATAGCAGGATATATTTAGCAAGTTCAAGTAACTGAACACAACAATTTGTGAGAAAGTGCGTGCATCATCATGAACACAGTACCACCCCACCTCCACAGAAAAAGTGAGTGCATACTTGAGTTTGAACTGTGACATTCTTTCAACACAAACATTTAAGAGTTAGACACTAAATTCCAGAGGAAACCAACTCTAAAAGAATAGTAATAGCAGTTGATGAATGGTCCAAAACTGACAAGGATATCGAGGTGGTCAGGAAGATATTCAAAACAAAACCTGTTCAGTTTCTTCATAAGATATCTACTTCAGCTAAACCCAACTTAGGCTATTACTTTTTACCTAGGTATATTAGAACATAGGGAAAATAACTATCTCAAACAAGGCTAACCTCACCATTCCATTCTCCCCCCTTGAAAATTTACATCTACAATAGCAAAAAATGATTGATTTTTCATGTACTATAAGAAACCACTCTCGCCATTAGGCCTTTCTAATATATACTTCTTAACTTTAACACTATCACGGAACTAAACAAAGAAGAGAAATCTAACAGCAAATGCATAAGTTCTCAAACCAAAATTTGAAAAAATCAAATATGGAATTTCCTGGTATCATGTTAAATTACATTTTTAAAACTCTAATGCTACATGTGCTAGAGATATTTGTCTGGAAAAGAAACTAAATGGTTACATGTGGACGTCCAAATATATGCACAATTTCCTTTCTTTTCCCCACCCGTATCTTTTCCACCAAACATGCATAAGGAAGAAAACATAAACCACAAATATGGATACTCTAGCATACTCTTTCTATTGGATGGCTTCTTTCTTATAAGTGAGTCATAAATTGGAACAACTAAAACCTACAGTAATGATGCCATTCCTGTGACAAGAACTCCATAAAACTTGTCTTTTGCCAAGCTAGAATTTTACCGGTAAGTTAGTAGACTTATCAGTTTCATGTGCTGCGTTGGGAATGGTGGCTGTATTATTATTTCGATCTTCATCGACAGGAATTCTTTCCCTTTTCTCGGATATCATGGTGGGGATGGGGGACAGAATAGTTAGATCTTCTTTGGGAATTTCATCTCTATTTTCTTGTGTTGTGGTGAGGGTTGCCTTAGTTTGATCCTCTTTGGTGGGATTTATTTCCCTTCTTTCAAATCTCTCAACCAGAGAACGGGTCCTACCTTGTATAACAGCAACTGCCAAAAGCAGAATATTAAATATTCAGATTTTAGCGGCTTTTCTGGTCTATAAAACAATATTGATGGGATATGGCAAACCTCCATTGACATATTTAACTGGACTAATCTCTTTGCTGTAAGGAGAAGACTGATCACCTGAAAGATAATAATTATGAATGTTACACACACATGCCCATTTCTTTACAAAAGAAGAACCAAAATATCATCAAGCTACCTGTCAGAATCGCAGTTTATTAACAATCATAAAAGAGTTAATCTGTCAAGACTCAAGTACTGGTCAGCAGTTTATTCTTCAGTTTTCAAACAAGATTGAAGTGAGCAATAACATGCATAACTTTTTCTGTTATAATAAGAAGCATATATCGAACTTCAGTAAAATCTTCACTGATTAAAATAACAAATGGATGATGTGGACTAAGTCACACTTGGATTCTTTGACATTCCTCCTTAAGTGTGGAGGAGGTCGGGAGTAAGTAGAGTGTCAATCTGTCATATAGATCGGGAGACTTTGATGCCATATTGAAAACGTATGAGAGGTGTCCATGATAATGGGAAGACATTGAGAAGAGTAAGCCCACAAGTGTTGGACGCCGCAATATGATCCAAAACCTTAAGGTGTTAGGTGTGTATACCTTAAGGCATCAAGTGCATGGGTCACTGCACTTATAAACTGCTCAACTCACTCACATCTACTCGATGTGAGACTAGGTCATACTTGAATTCTTTAAATAGGACAAAGATGTCAGCCACTATTTTAGCTGCTATAACTAAGAAGGGAGAAGAAAATGTCACCAGTTAACTTAGTTTTTATTGAAGTGGCAGAAAGGAAATTGCAAGAATAAGAACATAGAACTAAAAGATTCAGCTCCTTTAAAGTGAGCCCTCACTTTAGAAGGAATATCAAACATTGATGTGGAAGTAAATGGTTGATGTTACATGTACATGCAAAACGAATGATCAATTTGTTAAATCTACCCCTTGGTTTTTCTTATCAATAGTTGAGAGATGTTACACTTTTTTCTCCTGAGTGAACTACTTAATTTAGAGAAGCCAAAATTAGAAAATACAATCAACAACAGCAATGACTAGCATTTGACCTGCATATTGGTTTAACATGACAAAACTTACACTTCTCTTTGACAGAAGATCTGCCTGGAGTTAAAGTCTTTTCAAACTTCTCGGTCATGCTCTTGATAGGATGTTTGTCCTCACAAGATTCTGTGGCTTCATTCTCGGATCCAGGTGTCATTTTGAAGTTAGGATCTTCTGCACTGTCAGATTTACTCAGTGTGTCACAAAATGTTCCAGAATCCAAATCCGATGAAAACCCTTCAACATCAAATATGCCAGTAGATGCTCCCTGAACATGAACTGGTTTAAGCAACATCCCGGGTTTTGTCTTCAAAAAGGTTGCCGAGTCCTTACCATCAGGAATGTCCCGAGGTACAACACTCGGCACAATGTAAGACCTTCTAAGTGATTGTTCATTTGGCTTTGCACGAACTCCTGCCGCAGGACACCAGTTTAGCATTTCTTTGGATTCCTCATGGATATCTACTTTTGGAGAATTATAAGTCCTGGATTTCTGTGTATTAACAGAATTCCCTCCAGAAGCTTTATATGCAAAAGGATAAAAAAAAAAGGTTCTCAAATACATCATTGGGACAGAAATCAGAATTACACACAAACTGACATGGGAAAATGTATCCGATGAAAAAACTCCTCTAACATGAGACTTTGTCTAAAAGGTGAGCAGGTAATGGTGTACCAACCTTTGTACAATCCTAAATTCCTAAGCTGCATTCATCACACCAAAAACTTCACAGCATATTTGCTAGAAAAACTAAAATTCCAGCTTGAGTAAGTTAAATTAAATTGTCAGCATGCAATTACAGCATACTACCTATTAATAAGCTCATACGTATATGTGGCATATTTTTTATTTTGAAAGCTGGATTCTTTAAGAACTTTAACGAAGCTATGTCTGATATTAAAGGAAAGCAAAAAAGATCTATGACTTACAGTCAATATATATATTCTTTATCTCTTTTGACTCATTGTCAGGAGGCATACTGCAGAACCCAGAAGTCAGTCCCACATCAGTCTCTACTCTATCTGTTTGTCTTCCCTGGACCAGGAGACTAAGTTTCTGCTCCATGCTTTCTCTTGTCTTGGTTTCCAAGCCACCACAATAAGGCTCAATAAGCTGATGCATTAAAAATAACAATCAGAGTATAGATAATAGTTTGATGTTGTTCACAGACTAATGTTGGCATGAACAACTGAATAAATGGTGATTTTGCATTTAAAACTAGTAATTAACTAATAGCAGCCACAAAAACAAGATTTCTACAATCAATAAATCATACTTTTTGAACTAAATATAATTAACACGGATCACTTTTAAATTGAGAAAGTATAACTAATCTTAGAGATGTTGAGTTCTACCGAAATGTCTGACACCCATACTCCAACTGAATTACTGTAGAACGAGCAACCCAAAAGTTTCCCATCACGAATACATAGGTCACCAAGTTTTGTCCATCCCATGTCAACAACATCATGACATATAACAGGTTCCCATGAATATACCTACAACAAATGAGCATTATGTATGATATCTTTCTCAAGTTTTTTCTATCACTATAATCTAATTATTGAAACAAAAATGTACCTTCAAACTATCCTCAAGTCCAGCAAATATGGTGCGTCCATCAGGATGGAAAGCTATTGACCGTACCCCTGCAACCTAATAAAAAAGTAATTTATACTTATTAGAGCTTACTGTTTTATATAATTTTCTGTGTCTGTGCAGGAGCATGCATCTGGAAAAATAAATGCACAGATTTAGATTAAAAGAAAAAACCATGTCATACCAAGCTATAATGGCAAGTAAGCTATATCACAGTATGACTTAAAACACAAAACATATTAACATTCTATGCATCTGTGGGATTAACAACAAAGCAAGATATATTAGCAATTTCAATTACAGAAAAATATTAACCTTAAGAGTATAAAGAAATGAAGAAACACCCTAATAATTTTTCATTAAGAAAATCATCCACAACTAGCAATGTTATGGCAAACATAGTGGATAATTGAAAAGTTTACCTAAGAGGTTCCATGAAAATTAGCAGTGATATAAAATTGATCTCAATGCGTGACAACAAAAATTCATTTGATAATACACAGATTTGCAAGCAGAATTCCTGGCATCAAATGGATATAATTGATTCCTTTCAAAACCAAAGAAGAAAGCTTCAGTGAGTTTACATACCTCTTGTCTGGTAGATCCAATCAGTTCAAAGGTTTCTAAATCCCAAAATTTCACTGTTCTGTCTGCTGAACCTGAAAATCAATTTGTGAACTCTTATTTTTTGGCTTAATAACAATTTGTGAGCTGTGATAAATAATTGAAGTATAAATACTTTGGTCAAAATAACAGCTTACATCCTTCAGGGTCAAGTCATGATACAATGAACCAAGACAAAATAGAACATAAAGTTATATATACATGTCAATTTTAAGTACTTCCACTAAGTTGATTATATTTACAGAACCTAACAATAGTTCAGGAGCAGAGATACTGATAAAAGATAATGATATTTCCGCAATGGTGAAGATGGAAACATGGTAATAGTGGTGACAGCTTCTCAATAGTGAAACAAGAATGACATTATAATTAGCAAACAATAATCTTTATAAATTTATTGCACATACATGAGAACCCATCACTCGAAAGTCCAAACTGCTCTAAGGCACACTAACTCACCTGTAGCCAGAAGAAACTCAAGAGGATGAAAATCTAGGGACCTAATGTGTCCTTCATGGAACTTGAAGTCATGCAAGAGCTTTCCACCTGTCAGATCCCAGACCTGTACATTGCTAAATTAGAACAACAATTTATTCATGTTACAGGTGTATAAGTTTTGAACAACTGAAAGCTATAGCACAACAAACTCAATGCTATTACCTTCACAACATTATCAAATCCACCAGAAACAACCCAACGGCCATCAGGACTGAATTTCATAGTACTGATGCCTTGGCTATGACCCTTGTATGTATGAATGCATCCTTTTTTCCGGATATCCCAAATCTTTAGATTAGCGTCCAAAGAGCCAGATGCAAAAAACTCACCAAATGGATGAAACTCAACAGCAGTGCAATTAGATCTGTGTCCCGTAAGAGCACGGACCACTATACTTCAAGAACAATTGCAGATATGTTAGGGGTGTATGTATTCATAAATTGTAAAATGCATGAACTCTATATCGCACCACAGTTTAAAAAGCTTTACTTGAATCTTATAATGGTCTGATTAGATACCCTTATAATCTCATGCTTGCAAAGTAGATAGTGTAACTCAATTCTTAAATCAAATATTTGTGTATGTTTATGCTCAATGAGTTTTCACTTCTCTAGCTTTAAAATTCTGATGCTCTATACATAACACCATTGTATATCATACAGCCAATGGCTTCAGAATATGCTAATTGACTTACTCTTTGCTTCTTCCAAATCCCAAAGCTTTATTGCCCCTGATGATGCTCCAGCAAGAACCAACACTTCTGCTGAGTCAAAAGCCACAGATTCTACTGGACTAGTATGACCACACAAACTCTGCATATATTTACAGTATGATTTAGTTGTTAGGTTCCAAAAGAAAGTTAAACCAATATCACAATGGTAATCCAATCAGAGAAAAAAGTATGGATGATAGATGATTATGATCTAATTATAGTAGAAAATTTTTCAGATTTGTGGGAGTTTCAAGCTCCATTTCACTCAGATTTGAGTGTGTAGGTTGCGCCAACCATGCGGACACCATCTCACTGGATTGTGCCATCATAGTTAGAACTGTATAATCCCACATACCCTCACAATCCTCAAGTCCCACAAAATATGCGGCAAATGACATGGCAGAAAGTGATGTATGCTGGTAAATTGATTTAAAGTATCCTAATTTTGGTAAATAATTTGTATATATAGGTGTAATATTTAGGTAAAAATCCTGCTTCTTATCATACTCTATTACCACTATATCATGTTCAGTAAAAATTTAAACTTATCATTTAATTAACATGAAAAGAAAGCAAATTTTTTTGTAACAAACAATAACATAATTCCTTCAATCACAACCATTACAATAGCATAAATTGCAACAAAGTGCACATAAGAAATAGACCTTCCAGTACTGCCTCGGTCATATTGTGACCAAAATGCTAAAATAACAAAGGCAGCAATCAACTCACCATTAAGGAAGTTGGTTTCCCAATCGTCCATAGATTAACATTGTAATCATCCCCTCCTGTAATCAAAAGGCGGCACGCCTTCCTTCCAATTTTCATACACTTTACATTCCCTGAATGGGCCACAAATTCCTCTGTAGTTGCTTGGCTCAGGAAACAACATTATCAAAACAACCAAACATCTACACTCCGGGGGTCTATAACAGATTAATATTGGAAAAAACAGAAAACATTTGAGGATAAAAAAAGAAAATTTTATTTCTTACGATATCCTCTCCCTCCTTTTTCTTCCTAGCTTCAGTTTTTCAAAAAAAAAAAAACAGACAAGGCAAAATAAATAACGGTTTTTCTAACTTTGGACTCTCGCACATTATAAAAACATAAAAGGAGAAATTATATTGAACATTGTACTGGACTTATCTTAAAAATCACAAATACTGCATTGAAGATAATTTTAAATAAGAATTTTTTCCTTTTTGATTTCTTATTATCCTGTGTACAAGATTGTACATGTCAGAGAAACACAATAAATAAAGCAACACAAATATAAAAAAACTGCAACTCGAAAGTTTCCATTAACCTCTTGAACAATTCCTCAGCCACCAGACTGAGAAAAAGGCTAAAAACCTAAACTTTTCACCATAACTTCCAATTTGCAAATGAGTCTCTAACATTTGCATATTTTTCCCCATAAAGCAAACAAAGCACAAATTACACACCCCAAGTTGCCCACTCCAACGATGAACCCCACCAAAAAAAAACGAAAATTTAGAAGTTTCAACAACACAAACTCACCTACATTTCAACAGAAACTCAGTCACTGGCAACCAAAAGCATATTCTGAGACAGAAAACTTAATCAAAAGGATAAAAACAAAAAACAACAAAGGATACGTAATTTGTATCCTGGTTTTGCCATTAGTGTTGGCGGGCAAGTGCAAAAGCAGCTTCTGATGCAGAAATGAACCTCCTTTCCTCACAAATGAAGAAACTGAGGATATGGGTCTGTTTCTTCAGAAGCGTAGAAGGTTCACTGCAAAATGCAAATGCAAACTGAATTTTGATGGTTGGGAACTGCTCTCAACAAACAACAACACAGAAAGAAAGAACCATAATTCAGATTCATCAGCCAAAAAGAAACTGTTTTATTATTATTTAATATATTCATTTATTGTTGTCAACTTTTTTATTTTCTGTGGGGAACACACACGTCCAAGGAGGAAAAAAGAAAACAAGAAAAAAAAAACAGTTGCTGCTACTTTGAACTCAGATTCCACTTCGGTGTTTGCAATGCAATTGTTTCAGAGTACAGACCCGTGTTTTATGTTCGGACCAAAATACCCTTCAATTCCCACGGTTGCCATTTAGAAATTAGCTCTCATTTGGATATTGCAATGCCCAAGTCTGCATAACTGCTATCAACTTTTTTCTCTTTCTTTTTTAAGCATTTGAAATTAATGCTTTGGTGGGTTGAATATGAAAACTATAATGAGAACAGGGATGGTAAAATAATTTCACGCGGGTTATCCATACTCGTATGTTTACCAAATAGGTGGATAGCGGTATCATACTACTCATTATACGACGAATATCCATTTAATTATTAATATTTATTTTTTATTAAAGATATTTAAATATCTAAGTATTTTTTATTATTTTATAATGAGATAAACAAAATTTAATACTTTTCAATGATAATATTTTTAATTTATGAAGTTGTAATGTATGATACAATTTTAATTTAAATTATATTATACTAAAATAATATTATATTTAATACATTATACCAGATTTTTTTCTTTAGTATTATTTTATAAAAATAATAAATATTCATAACCCGACCCGCGAATACTTGTTACTCACCTAAAAACCGTGGATATGAGTAACGGTAACATACTACCCGTGTCCGCCTCGTCCATTGACATTCTAAATGACAAACATTTATAAGGAAACCCTATACTACAGTTCTATTTAATGTAATAATATTATTAAATAAAGAGAGAATATAGTTTAATAAATGAATGATAAATCTAAAATTTTGATATGTAATTAGAACATAGTGATGATATTTATTGGTTTATAATTTGTTTCTCTTAAGATAATGAAATAAAAACAAAACGAGAAGAGTGAAAGAATGTAAATGTTAATGTCATTTGGTTTATAAGAAAATAAACTGTTTTTCGGTTGATGGTATGTAATATGTAAAAAAAATAATCATATCATCGACTTAAAAGGTAACATTATATTTACTTTTTTAAAAGAGAAATTTTTACAAACAATAGTAATATTTTTTAAAAAAAACTATGTAATTTTTTCAGAATTTTTTAAAATAATGATAAAAATATACTTTTGATGTCTTACGTTTTCTTGAAATCCTAGCCTAGTCATTTTTTATTTTTAGTTTATTTTTTGTATTTAAATTATTTTTTAAAGTTTTTTCCGTTAATACCATTAGCTTTTTAATCATTATCTTCTTTTTTCCTTTTTCTATTGGTATTTAAGCATTACTCTCTCTTCCTCCCCTTTTAACTTTTAAGAGTTCATTTATGATGTAGTTTGAAAAATCTTAAAGTCTGGGTTTTAACATGCAAGCAAACAGCCTCTAAATCATCATTTACATAAACTACGATCACCAATAACATAGAATATCATCGAGTTCTCTACGTGAGACATATAAACCTTTAAAGGATGAATGTTTTTTTTTTGTCTTCATTAGATCAGAGGAAGAAACAGTGGTGATACTAGGGAGGAAAAGGCAACAAGGAGTGAGAGATTGTTGTGAAAATTATTGTTCGACAAATTTTATCTTATATACATCGAAAGTAATCAATGACAAGTTTCACGAGTTAAAATTTTCTCGTAAGAAAAAAGTCTTCCAATATTTTAAACTTATATAAAAATTATTATTGTATTATTTTTTTTCCGACCATGAAAAAATATTTAAGGGTAATAAATTAATTTAATGATTCGTCACTCACTTTTCGCATATTCTTTCCATAAACCAAAAATTGACTTAATTTTTTAAATAACCAAAAAATACCTAATTTATGATACTTTTTCATACAAAATATATATTTTTCTCATACCTAATTTTGGTTGTGTTTTTCTTACTTACATTTTTGTGGAGAAAGTGAATCAAGGGTAGGAGGTCACAATTGTAAGATCAGTCCGTTTCTTGAGCTTTAATTTTCAAAAGAGAGCACCTAACACAATTGTCAAGGGAGCATTTGATTGAAAAATATGAGCTATCATTTCTCATGGGTCCGAGTTCCTTCTAGTATAACCCCCTTTCTTCAGCTTTAATTTTTCATTATTTGCCCACAAAAACACTTGCATCTTGTCACTCAATAGGTTGACGTGTCTTGTTTGTTATGCAATTGAAGAGACAAAATTATGAAAAGAAAAAAATTTAAAAATTAATATTAATCTTATACACTATTTGAAACAGTCAAAACTAACGATCTTTTTTTAAAGTTGGTTTCTCAACTTTTAACCAAACAAGAAGAATGGGCTATGTTCCCTCTCGGGTCATAGGGAGCCCGCAGTACAATGACTCCTCATTATCTCATCAGAAGCGGTTATCTCTCTTACTAAGCTTGGGCCTGAACTCTTCCTTCCCTCTTTATTGTATAAATACAGCCTAAAGACTCTCCCTAAAGAAATTCTTTAGGGTTTTGTGTCTTATACTCTTTATGTGAACAAGCTATATATCAAATACACTTAAAACAACACTTAGTTAAATAATAATAATACGTCTTACATCATGTATTTATATATAACCCGTGAAAATCCCAACAAACTTTTTTTATATACATAAAATCTCAAAATTAAAACATTCTTTAAAGACCATGAAAAGTAATTAGTTTATTTTTATATTGCATTTTTCTCTCAAAATAGCATTCGCTCGCACCCAATGCAGGTGCATAGCTGCATGCTCATAAATGGTTATCAACTCTTAGGCCATATAACGAGAAATTTTTAAATTATTTATTTAGAAAAAGTCAATTTTTCTTTTTTTCTATTTAAACAAAAAAAATGCATGGATTTTTTTATTTTTCTTTCTCTTAATTTTTTTCTTCTTATTTCTTTCTCATCCAAACGTACGTAGTACGTGACATGTATTTTTCGTTTCTACCAATTTTCACCCACGGACCTTATAATTAATTACTGGAAAGCCTGATTAAGTATAAATCCAGGTCTCTTATTGTGTTTATAATTTTTTTTAAAATATATCAAACAAATTAAAAAAAAAATTAATATATTATTAATTTTTATTTGCTAAAAATCTTGTTACTAATATTTCAGTTCAAGTTTACTTCTATTAAGATTAAAATTTAATGTTATGTTAATCGTGATTTAATTTATAGTCTCAAGTTGAAGGAGAAGATAATACATTTTTATTAAATCGTGATGGAGAAAATATTTTTGTTTATAATAATCTTGGTATATGAAAGATAAGAAATTACAATTGACAACATAATGATTAAAAAGGAGGAAAGTGTATAATTATAAGTTAAAGTATCTGTTTAATATATAATTAGAGAAATAGAGTTATAAAAATAAAAAAAATTAAAATTAATATTAATTTTTTATATCGTTTAAAATATTTAAGTTTCATTTAATTAAATATTTTTTAGGTTAACCAAATCGAAAAATCATGAAGAGAAAAATAAAAAAGAGGTGTGATTTGTTGTGGGGATGAGTTATTATTAATGATGTGATGGTGGGATCACATTCACACTGCTTGGTGATAGTTTTTAAGGGCAAAGAGAATGTTTTGGCAATGGCAGATTACTCAAACATGCACATCTACCTCCCTTCCTAATGCCCTCCCAAAACAAATGATCCTCAAATTTTTAAAATATAAAATTATCATTAATTTTATTAATTAAAAATAAACAAATTTATTATAATTTTGTTTTGGTTAGATTTCTTTATTTTTAACTAAATATACTGATATTATTTTGTGTCTTTTTTATTTATCTTTAATGATCTTGTATGCTTACTTATTAATTTTGCTTGAAAGAGTTATATATCAAACTTTTTCATAATTATTTTCTTCATTCACTCTAATTGATTATAATTTACTTGAGAGAACAATATTTAATATTTTTTCTTGCTAAAATATATTTTATTCTAGTTCTCAATTTTCAACAAAAATCAATAATATCTCAACAAATATTAAATAGATTAGTTTTATTGTCAATTAAAAAATAAATATTATAATATGTTAAATGAAATTAATTATGATATATTAATAAATAATTTTACATCTCAAAAAATTTAAAAATTAAATTTTAAATAGAATAGTTGACTTAAACTTAACGGCCTTATTTTTTGAATTATATTAGGCTTCTATTTTGGTAGAGCCCCGACCCTAAAGAGGATTATAACATCAAAGCTACAATATCGGTGATAAAGTACAACCATTATGTTTTAATCAAAACTTACTTAGTAGAAAAAAACACGAGACCTAATTTTATGATATTAAAACATAAAAAAATTATTTAATTGTATTAATGAATCATTAATATTAAGAGTGTGAGTGAAATAAGACTTAATTCTATAAAAATATTTAGTTAATTACTATTAATTAATCATCTAATAAAAATCATTTTGAGTTGTTGTTGAATAAAATATTGTTTTAAAGGAAACATTTCAAGACCACCTCCTTTAGTAGGTAACACTACTTAGTGTTTTAACACATCAAACTCAATTCTATGTATGCTATAATTCATCGTGGAGTTTGGGTAGTCACCTTAGGCCTCGTTCGAAGTGATTATGAGTTTTTATGGTTTTGTTTTTTAAAGTAAAATTGAAAACAAAACCTCTTCAGTAAAATTAGTGTTAAGTTGAGTTTTAACTTATTTTCAAAACGGTTTTTAATCATATTTAAGAACAAAATCCGGTTTCTTTGTTTTTTTAGTTTCATAAACTTCCAATCCCATTGTTCATCACCCTTATTACCTTCACGATTGTCGCCACAGCCACTGTCATTACAACTATCACCTTCACCACCCACCACCACCACCATCATTGACTTCGTCACTACCAGCACTACCTTTGTCATTGTCATCGCTCGCCCCCACCATCATCACCATCTCTGTCTCACCACAACCACCACTGTCATTGTCATTGCCATTGCCGCCACCACCACTATCATCGCCGCCTCTGCCACTAGCACTACCATTGCCACCGCCACCTCTATCATTGGCACCACCATTGTTATTGTCATCGCCATAACCAACACCCCCATAATCGTTGATGTCATCATCATTGTCATCACTGTCATCACCACCATCTCACGTTACCACCACCATTGTAGAAGATTTGTTATTAATATTAACAATATTATATTATTATTGATGTTTAATGTAAAGTAGTTTTTGTTACAATTATAAATTTCTTACAACAACTTTTTAAAATTCAAAACCATAAAAACTAAAACATGAAACTAAAAATCAAAAAAGAGTTTTAATTTTTAAAAATTACAAAATTTAAAAACTAAAAACTATAAACCACCTCTCAAACAAGGCCTTAGTTCTTGTTTGGTTTCCAATTGGGAATGCCCAACTAGATTTAGCTTGAAGTAAAATTTATGATTTGTTGATCAAATAGAATTAGAATGTATCTTGAATGGCGTTTAAGATTAACATTGATTATTGAATAATATTATTAGTCAAATTCCATTGCATAAATGAATGGCAAGAGGTAAGGTTGATTTGACAATTGGGGCTTTTTTGGTTTCTAGCTCTTAGAGGTTGTATAAGGATGTGTTAATGAGGTGAGTGCCCTCGGACCTAGGGTTAATTAAAGCTAATGTGTGATGGGTCCATGTTACATGAAGGTGCCTATGAGGAAGTATTTAAGAGCGACAGGGGTATTTAGGGAGATAGTTTCATGTGAAATTTGGATACTTGGTCTATGTTGGTAGCTAAACTTTGGGTAATTGCTTTTGCTATAAAAGTTGCTTGGAGTAAAGGGTTTAGAGATTTATAGATGGAAAATGACTCTTTGGTAGTGGTTCATCTTGGTCATGAAAGGGATGATAGGTTGCATCCTTATGGTGTCCTATTGACCTATATTAAAAGACTTCATGATAGAAACTAGTGCGTGAAGATTACTCGTACATTTCGAAAAGCTAACATGGTGGGGCATTGGTCAGAGAGAGAGACATCTGAGAAAAGTCTATGGTGTCATACTCTGGATCACCTTCCTCGGGGATGTATTCCTTTTCTTTGGCATGATTTTATGGGGATCAAGATCCCTAGATCTATTTTAGCTTAGTTTTGACCTTTAGGCCTCTTGTTTACCTAAAAAAAAGTTATCAAAGAGACATTTGAGGTCATAAGTTCGAACATCTATTTTTTTTTCTCACTTACACATATAATCACTCAAGAGTAGAGATGACCTAGTGAGTCGGTTTGTTTCACTCCGTCAAAAACATGCTAACTCACTTAACCCATCCAATATATATATATATATATATATATATATATATATAAAGCTACCTTAACTTGTCTACCTTAACTTGTCTTTAGCCAACATGATCGAATTAGACATAATTTAGGTTGTAATGGATGGTAGGGTTTTGGAGTTGCTTTATTCACCTCATTAATTTTATCAAGCTCAAAAGATTACCCAATAAACTGGATTTATTTATCTTACTTAAGAGATCCAAGTTCACTATAGTAGAACAAGTTTTTCTTTTACGATAATAGCATTTTCGTGGTGGTTCTTCAATTTCCATTAGTTGTCCTTCTCTAAGCCTTTAAACAAGGAATAGAAGGCATGTGTAATTGGAAAGTGACGAGACTGTTTAACTTTAGTGTTAACGACATAGCATGTGATGTGGGCACCGTTAATGCATATGCAATCAAAGCCAATATTTATCCCCAAAGCAGGACCATACTGCCTTCCATGTGTGTCTTTCTGTTCTCCATCTTCTCCCAAATGCGTTATTAATACTGCTCTAATATATATCCAAATCATTGCAAGACATTACTATATGTTTCAAGTAATGGAAACTGAACTTTTTTATCAGTATCATGGATATCTTTTACCAAATTTTCATAATTAGCAGTTAACTAAATTAGTAAACTTTTTTAATTCATGTAAATTAATTAAGATAGTTACGTCAAAGAGACATGTATAGTATCTTATTTGGGTTTAAGGCAAATATATGATGATTTTTATTTTATTTTATTTATTATATAAGATATGATTATTATGAACTATAAATTACATTTTATAAAAACTTAAACTCTAAAAGTCTAAACCAAGTTAAACTAACAGAACCTCATGTCACCGATTTGAGTAAGCTACTTTATGGATTAATATGAGGTAAAACTTAAAAGTGTGACATAATTTTTTCAACAAATTATAAGGGAAAAAACAGACAAAGTTTCTCCAAGCAATTATAATGGAAATATATATATATATATAAATGTCAAACATCCTGCTAAAATATTACTTTATAAAAAAAGGAAAATGCACATATTCCTCACAATGTACATACTTAGATGATTACATAAGGTATATAAAACTACACTTATATTAATGAAAATCAAGTTTTATCATTCTAATAGAATCTAATTTCATATATCTCTTACATGATATAAAAACTCATAGTATCCACATTTAATGGGAGATGTCTTCTGCTGCTCCCCAGAGCTCTTGCACTATTTTTTTTTCATGAGTTTATCCGTGCCCATGACAATTCTAAACTCAATAAATCACACATTAGTAAGCATGATTCACACAGCAAAATAATTGAAGTCGCTGTAAGAAATAATAAAAGAATGAAGCATCCAAAAAAAAATTGGTAGCCATAACTTTGTCATTTTCATCATCTCAAATGATAGCTACATGACCCTCTATGTCATCCGCAAGAGATCTTGAACAATTTCTGACATTGCTGGCCGAAATTCAGGTTCATGCTGTAAGAAAAACAATGATACAAAGGAGAAATAATGATGGACAATAAAAAAGTGATACAAACAACATAAATATCATAGTTTTAAAAACCAAAATAGATCAGCCTACCGAAAAATCAGTGAACCCATAATTAATTTGGTTCATTTAAATCAATAAATGGATCTATGATTGAATTGGTCGAACAAGTAAAAATCGGTCAAATGGGTAAACCATCAGTTTTGAATAATTCAATAAAAAAGTGTTTTGGGCTTTTTCTGTATGTTTGGGCCAGTCCACCAAAAATGAGCCAAAGAGTGGCCGGGCTAGGGTTTTTGACTCACTAAAAAACAGGTCAGAGACGGGTCGGCCTGTCGAGCCAACCATATTTAAAAAAATAAATAAAAACTAATTTAATATCTATTTAAATACCATTTTTATATGATTTTTCTAAAAGAATATTTTTTTAGTGGGTTATAATGAAAAATAGACTACTAAAAAATTATTATTATTAACAAATGAAATTTTGATAAAAAAAATTTTAAAAGAAGAAGAAAATAGGTTGGTCTGCCAATTTGCCCCTGAACGGACTAGACCTAAATTCTTGATCTGTTTTCCTTGTTGTAGTCTACCCAGCCCAACCTATATTTAAGTGATCTCATATCCTCTTTGCCACCCCTAATAAAAATAGAGTAAATAAACTCTATATTAGCTCTCAAGATTACATACATAATGTATTTTAGTCCTTGACATTTTTAAAATGACCATCTTTCTAATCTTTATTTAGTATAAAGCGGCAAAAAAAGCAAGTAAAAAACCTAAAAATAAATTATTATGTATAAAGCCAAGAATTAAATTGAAGTTTTTAAAACTTCAAAAGACTAATACCTAACTCATATGATCTTGAAGACTAATAGGAAGGTTTACTTAATTAATTCTAGACCATGATAGTGTATGCGTGTATTCATAAAAAACATATTTCAATATTAAAGATTATAGTTGTACGATGAACCATGAGACAATTTTGAGCCTATTTGGTTTCGGTTTTCATTTTCTAGTTTTAGTTTTAATTATAAAACTTTCATTATATTTCCTGTACAAAATTGTTTTTATTATTTTTTGTCTAAAAATAAAAAAATAAGATGGCAATTTTATAATTAAAACTTTAAACAAAAAATAGAAACATAAACCAATCAACCTCTTAAATCCTTTGGGTTTGTCAGAAAAATTACCTGAATACATGAAGAAATAATGTCTGCAAAACGTGACAAGGATTTCTTAGGATATGCTCCATTCAAGGAGTGGTCAACCATTTTTGACAATGCATCTATGTCATGGAGTTGAGGGATTGCCCATCTCAGCAAAAATTGCTCTCCACGAGGCCGTGAGCTATAAAAACACACAAGTAATGGTACCTTAGCTACCAATTACTCTAAACATGGATTTAATTGAACAAAATATCTAAATCACCAATGGGATTGTTAACCTGTCATAGGATTTCCTTCCAGTGAGGAGTTCTAGCATTACAACTCCAAAACTAAACACGTCACTTTGCTGTGTATAACTTCCATGTTCAAATTCTGGAGCATTGTAACCATTAGCTCTGAGGTGTTCTGATAACTGAGAATAGATGCACCAGAGATAGTCAGAAACACAACAAAGATAGACAAAAGCTAACCATTAAAGACCAATCATTCATTTGACCTCTAAAACATTTTATAGCTAAATTTGCTTAGCAGCCTCACAATGCTTGTTAGAGTATTAATAGTAATCACATTTTGTTATTAGTTTGTTAGGTGTACTAGTTTAGTTTGTACACATTAGTTTCATTGTTCTCTCATAATTTCAACAAAATATTTACACTCAATGTATTTTGGCTCTTTGCCATTCTTTGTTTCAGTCTCATCTTTTTCCCTATTCTTCAACGGGTTCATGTCATTTCAGAATCCTAACCCGTTTAGTAACCAGTTGAGGAAACAAAGTTATGAAAATAAAAAAAAAAATCTAATAATTAATATTGATATTTTACACCGATTGAGATACTCAAAACTCTGATGAACCAACGGATTTTCTTTTCCTGCTAATTTAACCGAGATTTGATTGAATAATGACTTGAATCCTTTTACCACTAATGAAGTTCCATAATTAAATCCATTTTTTTGACCCATTCCAAAATTTGAGCATGCCGCAAGCCTCAATAAGGACTTCTCAAAATTTAGCTCATAAAGGAACGATTGTAAATGAAAGTGAACATATGAAATGAAAATAGAAACATTTTCATAAACCAAAAATTCTAAGTTTGCAACTGCCGATTCCCCAATGCTTATCACTCTATACTTTACCTTTATAAAGTGCACCTTGCATTTCAGAGGAGTAAAATCCGACTCATCGTGGTACCTAAAGATACATCCAACCAAAGAATATCCACCAAAGTTGAACCTTTGGTCAATGCTACTTGATCCTACCAGATAAAACAGCATCATATTGCTTCTCAAAACTAGTTTCCTTTGACAGTATATTTATAAAAAAGTAAAATAAAATCTAGCTACATGTTTCTGTACTTCCATATCTATATACCATAATGTTCAATGGCAATCCAAGAAAATGTCAAAAGCATTAAACCAAAAAGAACTAGGAACAGAAATCCCAAAACTATACATCATTTGAAATTTAAGCAAAGAAAATAAAGCTAGAGTTACCTGACCAGCAGAGCCCGAAGACAGTAAAGAACCTAATCCACAATCAGAAACACGCACTTCCAACTTGTCATTCAGGAGTATATTAGCAGATGTAAAATTTCGGTGCACAATAGGTGGCTGAAAATGCTCATGTAGATACCTGATACATGGAAAAAAAGAGTTGATCAAAATTACTGTTGTTAAGAAAATGATCAATGCCTTAACCTAGTGTTAAAAATCTAAAACACAAACATCTTTATCATGGGTGGAGATCCAATTTCACATCAATATGCACAAAAACAGCCTTGCAAAAAATCTTACAAATTGCAAGACCTGGGATATTACTAATTTATTATTACTTTACAATTAACATACAAAAATTATGTTTCGAATCTCCGGAACAAGATGAGCTTTGCTCACTAACCAACATTGAGTTTATCTTGTCATATTAAGAGTTACTGATTTTGGTGACAAATTACTAAGCTTACTCTAATGCTCTTGCAGCTCCAAGTGACACCTGAATGCGATCATTCCATGAAAGTTTAATCTTAAGATTATCATCTGCATGCAATGCATCATGAAGGGTCCCATTACAGCAATACTCATATACAAGTAGTTGTTGGCTATACTCAGAACAGTAGCCCATAAGCTTTACAATATTGGCATGTTGAATTTTGGAGATACTGGAAGCCAGCTGAAGAAACTGGCCATGGTTTTGCCCCACAGAAGCAGTAGCATTCAGCTTCCTAACTGCCAATAGCTACAAAGAAGATTATTTGAAAGATATAAGCATATGAAGTTCCAATTAAAAAAGTGAAACTAGGAGAACAATAAGTAACAGGTCATGTCAAGCAAGCACTGACAGAAAAAAATTGCAAAAATCATAAAGCCTTAGATTACTAATAATAAGCAATGGCATCACATTCATTTAACAGACAAGTAATACATTAAGTGTTTGGATGTAGAGGTTTGGACGGAAAGGGAAGGAAGTATTACGACAACAACAGTAAGAGCAAAGCCTTATCCAACTGAGTGACATCGACTACATGGATCGTACAATCTCATTCACTAACTCCTTAGGAATTCCATTTACTAAAAAGTCCCTATTAATAACCTCTTTAAATGTCCTTTTTGATCTTCCCCTGCCTTTAAGTGTGCTCAACTCTCCTTACAGGCGCAAATATTTGCATGTAACCTTCTAAGTATGCCTTATTCTTTTTCGTAAAAAATTGTAACTCAATTCAAAATCAAAACATTAACCTTCCTTCCCTCTCCCTCCACATTTCTCCATGGGGATCATGGCCAAGTTTGCAAAGTAATGAACAAAGAAGGCCTAAATACATTAACTAGAAGAATATTACCTTTCCATTTGGGAGTTCAGCCTTATACACAGGGCCAAGTGTGCCCTCTCCAATATAATTTTCTTGGGAAAAACTATTCGTATACTGCTGAAGTGATGCAACACTATAAACTTTGACGGAGCTTGTTATAATTTGCCTTTCAGTTACTTTGGTAGATTTAGCTGGATTTATGATAAACTTATCTCCTTGAATTATTGGGAGATGGTGTGGTGGTTCCGGCTGCAGACTTGGGAGTTTGGAACCCCATCCTGTATTGTTAAATTCATAAATGTTATTGCATTCTGAAAGTAATATTTTCTTTCACAAGTACTACTTGTTCATCCTGCAACTTTGGAATCAAATTCACTCTTCAATTTAGTACTCCATTTTGAATTCCATTAGGGTGCAAGAAGATTCATTATAACAGGCAAAAAACTATAGGCTTAGAAGCTTCATCTAAGATGAATCAGATTTACCTTTCTCCGTGTCATTAGTTGCTTCAAAAGGAGAGTCACTGCTTGTATGTTTATGGAAAGGTCTTGAGTACAAACCCATGTCATGTTTCTTATACTTTACGCTCTCTGGTCTCCTCTTAAAGCACCAAAACATTATAAGACAAACTCCTAATGCAGTGAATATTAAAAGTCCTGCACCAACAATCCAAACAACTCTCATAGCTTTGAAAGGCCTCCTTGGAGGAATTGGTGCATTCATAGTAGCAGAGGGACTATTTGTCACTTTCCAAGGTGATTGCTCCGGTGAAGGAGCCATAGCAGCGGGTGCAGGAGAAGCAGCCGGAGGTGATGGAATTATAGTAGTATTAAACGGATTCCTATTTTTCCTGCAAAGTAAATGCTACTGTGACTAACTTGTATGAGAGATCTAGAAATGAGGCTATGAATGAATTTATTTTACTCTCAGCCACATGCAAAGGAACTAAACCAAAAATAAAATAAATAGATCACTGGAAAAAGGATAATCCTAGCATATTGCTTTACATTTTATTGCCATTTCTCATAATGAACCAAAACTAAAGAAGAAAAATATCTGAGAACATTGTCTTGAAGATCAAAATGGTAATACATGAACAGAGGTTTTAATTAGAAGATAGAGAAAAAGAAATTGACAAGTGCATCTTTGGATGATTTTATTTTTTAAGATTATCATCAGATTTTGTCTTGTTTGGTAACAACTTTTAAAATCATATTATAATCTTAAAATTATTTTGTTTATAAAGGAAACAGAGTACAATCTATACTGGAGATTATCATCAAAGGCTAACAAATTGTTGTATACTTAGCTTTTGTTTTTTATCCCCCAACAGTTAATTGATTTAAATACAAACTCAATTACTACAAATAATTTCATACCCTTTTTTGTAATTTCACTGTAAAAAAAATTGATTATTTTTGACAATTTAAATGAAATACATATAATCTATCAAGAATAAAGAAATACTGACAACTTAAAGCAGGGCTCACCTGAAATTAGGGATAGTCAACAACTTTGGAGGAATTGGCCCAGAGAATATGTTGTTCTCTATATTCCTACATCATTATAAATCCATGGTTTAACTAAAAACAAACATTAAACTTCCCAAACACAAACTTTTGTTGGATATAGACAAAGGACAAAATTTAGGTGCAGATCTTTTAGTATTGTTCTCTAATTAGAATTAGAGTTGCACCATGTAACTTGGCCCACTATGAATGTTGACCTTTATTTTGCCAATCCCTGAGGTAAAACTTCAATTTTGATTGTAGAATAGCACCAAAAAAAATACCTAAAGAACTGCACCTATGCTTGCCTATAGACAAAATTCATTAGACTCATTTCTATATCTGTAAAGAGTATATGGTTTCTGAGAAATATACAGATCCTGAAGAGGGAGGTCCTGCAAAACAAAGAGGGTCCCAGAAAGTTGATTGTTCTGCAAGTGTCTGCAAAATGAAAAAAACAAAACAAAAACATATGTTCATTTAACAGTAGGAATATATAATCTCTCAGTTGTTTGAAGTTTTACACACAATGTTGTAAGAGATGACAAATTCCCCATTGAGGGAGGCAGCTGACCACTCAAGTTGTTGCCAGACAGATCCCTGCAGCAAGCCACAGGATTTCTGTCATAGTTGATAAAATAAAGAGACCGAAATATTAATATGATTTAATAACATTTTCTTACATATTCATTAAACTAGTCAGCAGTACAAATGCATTTGGGATTTGCCCATTCAGAAGGTTGTCTTTCAATGACCTAAAGGTGGCAACAAATTCTCATTCAAATTGAAGAAACAGATTATTAACAATATAAACACTTATTGGTTATTATTGAAAAGAGGAAATGCTATAAACTCACAAGTCTGACAATTGAGATAATGAGGTTAAGGCATCTGGAATGTTTCCAGTTAACTGGTTTGCTGACAGTGACCTAAATTTATAAAATGAAAATAGAAACTTGTGTAACAATACTTGTGATTATGTATATGGATATGGATGCAAATAGTCAATACAAGAAAACAAGTCATGAAATTGGTGATGTTGAAGAAGAAAACTCACAGGTTCCTCAGAGTAGGAGACAAGGTAGATGGAATGGTCCCTCCAATGTGATTGTTACTAAGATCCCTGCCCAATTGGGGAATACAAAGCTTCATAAGGTTTTGGTGCAAATTGTAGTACATTTATGGAACCAAACCAAGAAAGATATAAAAGAAATGTAACCATTTTCAACATGCAGATCTATAATTACAATTATTCAAAACCAAGCAAAAGTTATTTCTCCCATTGGACATGAGCTATGAAAATTCCTAGTAACCAAAACAAATTTGACTCCTTTAGTCACCAGTGACTTCAGACGAAATAGGAAAAAATGCAATGCACTATATAGTTCAATCAAAATCACAGCTGAAATATTCAAATAGATAATACTGAATTGATTGATTTTGAAAGACAAGCTAATGAGTAATGACATATACCATTAGCTTGAAAAAACAACACTTACAATTCTATGATGGATGGGAAATCCAAATTACCTCCCAGCTCTCCACTTAAATTCATGCCTCCCAGTTGTCTGTCAACCCAAACACAAATTTTAGAGAGCTAAATAGTAATCACATTCAGCTTCATCAATTAAAAAACTCAAGAAACACCAACTAAATCATTACACATTTTAAGAAAATGGAACACAACAAGTGAACAACACAAGACAAAGATCAAAATAACCAACAATAGTTTATGAAAAAGTGAGGATTGAGGAGGGACATACAAGGCAGTTATGTTGGAAAAGACACAACTCACACCCTGCCACTGTTCCAAACATGGGTCTCCTCCTTCAGGTTTCCACCCCTCAAGGGGTGGTGAGCCAAGAGCCACATACAAACTATTGATTGCTGCCACTGACAAGTGTGAACCGTAAACACATTAAAAGAAAAAGTTAACATAACATATGCAAATAGAATAAGCATGATATTTAACTAGACCTTCTCTGAGAACAAATCACAGCACTATAAAATTAGAATGACTGAAATATATTTTTAGTTTATTAATATTGTTAGTTTTAATCTTATAAAAAAAAATCTTTGGTTTTGATTCTCATAATTTTGGAATCTTTTAAAGGAATCTCTCTGAGACGTCACATACGTCATCAGATTAAGATACATGTTGCGAAGCATAACTAGATTACGTCATATCAGTAATAACCAGTGAAAGGATTATTTAAAACAAATATAAATTTTAAAGAACCAGAAAATTAAATTTAAATTTAAAACTAAAACTAAATATATTAATAGGGATTAAAAACATGCCATTGGGATTGAAACTAGAAAATGACAAGCCAGAACAATACCATCAAGAGGGTCAGTGTCTCCAACACAGAAACTTGCAGCCAAAATCAACACTGACATGATAAACAATTGCAAATTCAACTCCAAATTCGTCCAACCCATTTCTTCCAATGGACCTGTTTTCAATTGGACCAGAAACAGAAGCTTCAAAAACGTTACTAAACTAAAAATTGAAAATTGAAGCAACAGAAGAACAGAGGAAGACAAAGACACAAACTTCGAGTGAAGAATGAGGATAATTGTGAGAAAGGAAACATACCCTTTAGAGATGGGAGGGAAATAAACATGAAAATGAAAAAGAAGAGATGGTTCCAAAGTGCACAATGATAGAGACAGTCGCACTCTGTTCTGCTGCTCTCTCTTTTTTTTCTCCTCTCTTTCCAAAAGCAGAGAGAGCTAACAAGTAACAACTACAACTTCAACAACACCAGCACTGCTTTCGATTTGAACGTTGGTCCTAATTATCTTTTCATTAAAATCATAAAAATGTGGATTCTGGGTCCACCTACGTTGGACCACCTCGGTTCCTTTTATACTGCAGAGTCCCCACTGTTTTTCCACTCTTCAAACAAAATAAAAAAAAACAGGGAAATATGATTAAATGATAATTTAATATTATTAAAAAAAGATATTTTAATATTTTTGTTGTACTTAATTTTATCCTTAAATACATTTTCAACTCTCTTAAAGTTTAGGGTTTAGAAAATAGTCTCTTAAAAAAACCTGCAATTTTGGCTGTTAAAAAATTTAAAAGTTTACGAAATTAAAGAAATGTTAGGTTTGCCTCTCTATCAGTGTCACATAGTCAACATATGTCCATTTTAAAAAAAATATCCATATCATCATTTGCAATAATTTTCTTAAAAAATATTTTTTTCCTTTTTCTTCTTTCTCATCATATTTCCCTCACTTTCTCTCTCTAAGCCCCTAAAAAAATATTTTTATTTTTTATTTTTTTTTAAATGGACACATGTCAACTACGTGTCACTAATGAGATGACACAAATGTTAACCCCATCATTAGTTAACAGTCAAGTCTAACATTTCATTAATTTCACAAACCCTAAAATTACAAGGTTTTTTTAAGTACCTTTTTTCTAAACTATAAACTTTAAGAGGGCTGAAAAGATATTTTAGCTTTTAATTTTTAATTTTTAATTTTTAATTTATTAAGTTAATAGTCTTTTAAAAAATTGTGTTTTTATGATTAGTCCCTGACTTTTTTTATTTTTGTTGAATATTTTAGTTTCTAAAAAATTTAAATTGATTATTTTTAATATTGTTGTTGTGCTTTATTAATTGCTACTAGATTGCTAATATTAGCTATGTTACATAGGACATACATCTTTCTCTTTCTTTTCTATTTTCCATGTGGCATAACTTATGGCATGCCATTAACCATGTTGGTAACATTTAACATAACACACCAATAATAAAATTTTTAAGGATCATTCCTCACAATAAAAATTAATAACTAATTGCAAACAATAAAATTTTTTAGGATTGATATTTGTTATTCTAAGTATATGTGTTTTTGTTGTAAAAATATTATGTTTAAGAATATTAAAGTTTAACAAAAAAAAACTTATCAAACCTTAAAAATAATATTACTCATCTTAATATTTTCGATATTGTCAATCGTGTATGATTTTTTAGAGGTGTTTTTAGAGGATATGTTTGGTATACCTCTTGATCAAGATTTTTTTATTGATCTTGTATTTGACGTTGAATTAGTGTCTCGGGCACCTTATAGGATGTCCCTAGTGGAATTAGTTGAGCTAAAGAAACAAATTGAGGAATTGTTAAAAAAATAGTTGATTTGTCCCAAAGTATCATTGTGGGGTGCTCCAGTGTTACTAGTAAAGAAAAATGATGATAGTATGTGGTTGTGTGTTGACTATCGACAATTGAACAAGCTGACCATCAAAAATAAGTATCCATTGTCGCAGATTAATGATCTAATGGATCAACTGAAGGGTGCCTCAATGTTTCTAAAATTGACCTGAGATCCAGATACCATTAGACCTAGGTGAAGTCTACAAGTATTTCAAAAACCATGTTCAGAACACGGTATGACCACTTTGAGTATGTTGTGATGTCATTCGACGTGACCAGCGCCCTGACGGTGTTCATGAATTACATGAACAACATTTTTCATTCGTACTTGGACCAGTTTGATGTTGTCTTCATAGATGACATCCTAATTTATTCGAAATTGTAAAAAGAGCATGAAGAGCATCTTCATTTAGTACTTCAGGTGCTCAAGAAGAGAAATTTGTTTGCTAAGTTGTCTAAGTGTGAATTTTTGGTTGGACAAGGTATAGTTTTTTGGGCATGTTATCTCTAAGGATGATGTAGCTATCGATCCATTCAAAGTCAAAGTTGTTATGACTTGGGAAAAACCCAAATCGGTCACTGAATCAAGAGTTTCTTGGGGCTAGCCGACTACTATCATAGGTTCATTAAAGGACTTTCCCGAATAACCCTATCGATGACCAAGTTGACTAGGAAGGATACACCATTTATGTGGACCCCTGAATATAAAATGAGTTTCCACTATTGTGTTAGTGTTGCCCAACTTGCAAGAGAACTTTATGGTTTATTGTGATGCATCCAAGCTAGGTCTTGGGTGTATGTTGATGCAAAGTGATAAGGTTATTATTATGTTTTAAGGCAATTGCAACCTCATGTGATGAACTACCTAACTCATGATTTGGAATTGACAGTTGTGGTGTTTGCATTGAAAATTTAGAGACATTACATATATGGCTCCAAGTTTGAAGTGTTTAGTGATCGCAAAAGTCTGAAATACTTGTTTAGTCAGAAGGAATTAAATATGAGGTAGAGAAAGTAAATGGAATTTCTGAAAGATTATGACTTTGAACTAAAGTACCATCCTGGAAAGGCAAATGTAGTGGTTGATGCCTCAAGTCGGAAAGTCATTCATGTAGCAACTATGATACTGAAAGAAATGGAATTGCTAGAACAGTTCAACGATTTAAACCTGGTCGTTGATATGAAATCATCTGATAAGGTGGTTATGGACACATTGAAAATTACTAGTGACTTCCTGAAGCTTGTGTATGAGCAGTAAATATCAAATCCTTATCTTTGAGAGTTGAAAAAGACTCAAGTTGGTGGTAAGGACCTATCATTGAGTGAAGGCTCACATGGAATATGGAGGATTAAGGGCCGAATTTGTGTCCCTAAGAGTGCTGGACTCTAGGGAATGATCTTGGATGAAACATAATAGTATATTAAGTATCCACCCAGACACAATAAAGATGCATCGGGTTTTAAAACAGAATTTCTTGTGGCCCAGAATGAAGAAAGATATAGTAGATTATGTATTCTCTTACCTTATTTATTAAAAATCTGAGGTGGAATATCAGAAACCATCTAGTAGATTGCAACCACTAGAGATACTAGTGTGGAATGGTATGTGATTGCCATGGATTTTGTTTTTGGTTCACCTAGAACCTGTGCTGGAAATAATGTTATATGGGTAATAGTTGACAGGTTGTCAAAATCTGCATATTTCTTACCTATGAGTATGAAGAGTTCATTACAAAAGTTGTCACAGTTGTATATAAAGGAGATTATTATACTACACGGTGTGTCATCTAGTATTATGTCAGATAGACATTCGAGGTTCACTTCCTACTTTTGGGGGGAGTTTGCATTAGAAGTTAGGCGCTAAACTGAAGCTGAGTTCAGCCTATCATCCTCAAAGGGATGAGTAGTCAGAAATAATTATTCAAAGCCTAGAATATTTATTAAGAGCTTATGTATTAGAAAACAGTGGCAGTTGGGAATAGTTTCTCTCATTGATGGAATTCATGTAGAACAATAATTATCATAGTAGTATTGATATGACTTCATTTGAAGTGTTGTAGGTAGAAAGTGTCAGACTTTGTTGTGTTGGTTGGAAACCAGTGAAAATTTGACTTTGAGACTTTAAATTGTACAACAAACATTAGAACAGGTTGAAATGGTCCATGAGAAAATAAAAGCCTCTCAAGATAGATAGAAGAGTTACTATGATCAGCAGAGAAAACCACTTGAATTTCAAGTTAGTAACCATGTGTTTTTGAAGGTCTCACCCTAGAAAGGTATTGGAAGAGTGTTAAAAAGCAGAAAACTTAGCCCGAGGTATATTGGACCTTATGAAATCCCAAAGAGGATTGGTTCAGTGACATACCATATTACTTCCTTCCCACCTTGCAAATTTACATGTGTTTCATGTGTCGTAACTGAGTAAGTATGTGTCTGATCATATTCATGTGATTACCACTGATGATGTTAAAGTTAAGGAGAACCGTCTATCCCTATTAAGCCTACCCAGATTGTTGAAAGATCGATCAAACACTTGAGAAGCAAAGAGATACCATTGGTGAATATGGCTTGGAAGCAAAGGAACTATGTTACCCTGACTTGGGGGCTTGAGGATGAAATACAGAAGCAATATCCAAAGTTGTTCCAGTAAGGTACATTAAGGGGAGTATTGTAACATCCTAATTTAAAATTGGATAGTTAATTATAGATAACTAAATAATACATTGGGATTGTTTAATTATGATTAAGCGGGTGAATTAAATAGGATTTAAATCTGGTTAAGTTTAGAATAACTTAAA
The DNA here is from genome assembly GCA_037962975.1 of Clitoria ternatea. NCBI lineage: Eukaryota > Viridiplantae > Streptophyta > Magnoliopsida > Fabales > Fabaceae > Clitoria > Clitoria ternatea. The sequence goes on from CM075669.1 coordinate 295,426,764, forward strand.
TTTATCATATTAGTTTCGAAAGTTAATTGAGTAGGTAAAATGGTCGAACTACCCTTAATCGCTAAAACTAAATTATCTTTCTTCTATATTTTCCTCACATACAAAAAGAATGAAAAGAAAGGCTTCTACATTCCCTCCTCCAAACCGCACCACCTTTCACCTCCACCGTCCTCAATCTTCCTTCTTTCCCATTAAAGCTTGGTAAGGAAGCTTCCTTTAACCATTTTTCTCCCCCATGTGTAGGAATGCTAAGGTGCAAGCTTCTCCTTCAATCTCCACTTAACCAAGGTAAGGTTTAAGAACCTAATTGGGTAATCCTTCCCATTTCTTGAATTCCACTTTAACATCTTTAAATCTGTGCTTGTAGGAAGCATTCTAAATCTACAAGTGCTGTCGGAGGTTTCAATTGCTTCTAGAACCCTTGTCGGAGTGTGTTTGGTAAGTCAAAACTTCTGAACTTTCTTCCTTTTGTTTGATTAGTACAATTAGGATTATTGTAAGTTTCTGGGTAGTTTGAATTATATTGAATTCACTAGATTATGTGAACAATGGAATAATTGGTGAAAGTCGACATGTTTTAATGTGTAGGTCATGCTCTAAAACTAAGTCAACATTCAGAGACGGTGTAAGACTACCTAACTCCAAGTAGGAGAAGAGTAATATATATTAAATGTATAAATTATGGATGGATAAATATATGATTATGTTGATTAGAATGCGATGACGAATCATAATAATGTGGTATAATGAGATTGAAAAATGATGATTGAAATCATAATAGGTTTGGTCATGTTGATGATGATTATTAAATGCACATGTATGATGAAACCTTGATGATGAAAATTAAGGAATGATGTTATGAATTGAAATCATTATAATGTGTTTCTATCTGCAGTTGTCTCCAAGGGATGACATATTCAACAGGTTGATGTAGACAATGCTTTCTTAAATAGGCATTTACAAGAGGAAATTTACGACAGCCATCTGGTTTTCATCAGGGACCTTCCTACATTATTTGTAGACTTAAGAAAGCCATTTATGGCCTAAAGCGGTCACCAAGGACTTGGTTTCACAAACTAGCTCAGGCCCTTCATTAGTTGGGTTTTTATTCTACAATAAGTGATCACTCTTTATTTGTCCATCATAAAAAATGATTTAACCATGTTCATATTGGTGTATGTTGGTGACATTCTCATCACCAACAATAACACCATAACCATTTCTTCTCTTATTTCTAAACTAAAATCATTCTTTCCTCTTAAGGTCCTTGGCCAAATACATACTTTTCTGGGCCTCCAAGCTTCTTACACTGACTTGGGAGACATCCATTTATCTCAATTTAAATACATATTCGATCTTTTCTATATAACCATCATGCATGATGCTAAGCTAATTAAAACTCCCATGGCTCCTGCATCCAAACTTATACATGATGGTATTGCTAAAGCCAATGATCCTTACATGTACAAATCGGTTATGGAAGCGTTGTAGTATGCTACCTTGACCAAACTTGATATTGCATTCACAATTAACAAATTATGTCAATTCATGCATAATCCTTTGGAGATCCTTTAGAAAGCTGTTAAAAGGGTGCTCAGATACCTGTAAGGCACCCTACACCATAGCCTTATCTTTCATAGATCTTCTACTTTGGATATCACTGCATATTGTGATAGTGACTAGGTTTGTGACCTTTTTAGACATAAGATCAACTTCAAGTTTATGTTTGTATCTAGGTAGCACTTAGTCTCATGGATGACAAAGAAATAGTCTGTGGTAAGTCGCTCCATTACAATGGTAGAATTTTGAAGCTTTGCCTCAACTATTACCGAAGTTATGTACATTCAATTATTTTTCTGAAAACTATATCTTCATCTTGACAAAGTTCCTCTTATATTGTGTGACAATCAAGGTGTAGTTCTTCATTTTGCTAATCTTGTTATGCACTTCAAAACCAAATATTCCGAGCTTGACCTATGGTTTATAAGAGAAAATGTAGCACAATGTCTCATTTATCATCAAGCATTTGCCCTCTCGTTTTCAAATTTTTGATCTCCTCACCAAGTCTCCAAGTTCTACTACATTCCTTGACTTACGGGACAAATTTAATGTCACTGTAACTCCTCCATTAAGTTTGAATGGGATATTAGAAAACTTTCCTAAAAAGGCAGTGCTATTACAACTATTTTTTGTTATTACAGTTGTAGTTTTCTTTTTCCTGTTACTTTTTGTGTTTGTATACAAATATGGTTTCTTGAAATCTCTTAATAAGTAAGTCAATTCAAATCATGTTATAATTCTCTCTTAGTTTCATTCTATATCTCTATCATTCTCCTAACTTATCTCTACTAGTATATTATACTATATATATATAATTATATCTCTTTAATCATGTTTTAATCAATAAACCATAAACTAATATATTTTATAGTTTAATAACAAGTTTTTTAAACATTAGAGACAATATTATTAAACATACAATTGAACATTAAATATAAAAAGTTTGTCTCGTAAATGATAAGAAATAAAAATGAGAAAATCTATATTAAAAATTATGTTAGTATTAATTTCATGTAAAAAATTTCTCTATTTAATTTTCTATTTCATAAAATATAAACAACGCTTCTAACATGAAGCAATAATCGAAAATCTCAAATATAAAATAACTAAATAAGCTAATCTAACATAACGTAATCTTCTTTCTTAAAAATAATTTTCTAATCCAATTATATGTTTTGGAGTCTCTTCTCTTGAAAGCGAACCTATTAGTAAAATTAAGTTAAAGTTGTTTGTTTGTTTGTTTTTGGGTAAAGAATAAAAAGTTGTGTTTGAGTATACATAGCTTAATTGGGATGGAGCATATCATAGCTCAACTCACATGGGAAGTTTTGTGAGATTAACCAGTATGACTAAACAATAGCCACGCCTTGTAGGGCACAAATGGGGCATACATCACAAAACGACACATTTGCCACTGCCACCCCATGCTAAAAACTACTGAGAGTCCGTTTGATTTTTAGTTGGGGAAACGAAATTAAAAAAATGAAGAAATTTAAGGGTTGATATTGATCCTTCATGCCGTTCGAGACAGTCAAAACTCGATTTGACCGTAGGATGTATTTTTGGGATGGTCAAACCGGGGTTTGTATCCAAACAGACCCTTAGTGTACAACGGAGTTGATTATTTCAAATGACGTGAAGAATCAATATTGACCTTTAAAATTTTTTTTAAACCCTGTTTTTTTAACTACATACCAAACGGACCCTTAATCTATCCAACTTCATGCAGAGTTTAACTTTTCCTCACTATTTTTTGTCTTTAATATTCAAAATGTTGGTTTTTTTAAAAAAAATTATACAAAATAAACTATTATTTTCTAATACTTAAATCTCACATGTTAAATTAGAATAACTCTTTCACATTTGATAATATGTTAGTATTAAAATAAAACCCCTAAACCATAATGAATTTATTCGCAATATGACTTTATTAACCCTTACATATAGCTCCATCCATTAAATTTATCTCTTATCACTGCCATTAGGACGTTATCTCCTTAAATATTTTGTGGCACTTAACTCTAGCTGTCATGTATTACTCAGGTGGTGCTTTCAAAGGTACAGTCACAAAAATCATTAAGTAAGTTGGTCAATATTTGATATATATATATAAAATTAATCCATCAATCTAAAATTATAAAATTTCCTTAAATATTCTTCTCTCCTTCTTAATGCAGAATATATAACATCAAGAATAAGAATCTTTCATCTGCCCAAAAGATGTATCCAAGTGAAACTTGTGTCTCTCCTGGACAAGAATGCAAGATTAAGCTTCGTCGCATACAAAATAAAAGAAGCAATCAACTAGAGAACCAGCTTCAAACTGATCGTGCATCAAATTTGGGGAGAGAAGAAGAAAGAAGCCTCTTTTACCAAAATTTTATAATTTTACGTTAATGGACTAATCTCACGTATTTGATAGTTTTTGGTGATTGTGCGTTTTAAATATATCATGTCAACATATTATGACATATGACAACTTAGACCAGCAATTAACATACCATACCATAAACATTTAATGTAACGAGTTTAAATAGGAATTACCGGATTCACGAATTTGATGGATAAAACGATATGTTGGAGTTTATGTTATATTTTTATAGTACGAAGATAAATTTGATTGATTATGAATATGTCAAAAACGACTTTGAAACTTTATTTGTTTGTACTGTTAAGTGAATTAAACAAATAATAATTAAAGAATAAATACTTTTTTACAATAAAATATTATGTTATAATCTATTCCCCACAGCTTTTGGGTAAACAATTTTAATTATATTTTGTTTTGTTGATAATATGTACACCATGTTAGAAATTTTATTTATATTTCAAAAGTTTTTAATCATTTATTAAAATCAGAAGTTACGATTTGCGTTTTAAATGGGAAATAATATCTGATGCGGTTACTATAATTAAATATGTCAATTAATTCCCGTTTAAATTAATTATTCTGTAACGTCTTTATCATTAACGGGATTTAATTGACCAATTTATTTCCGCTATATTTATTTTCCTTTATTAGAAAAATAATATCTGACTTGCCTATTTTAAGAGATACTTTCCGTTCTGGGTTTACATCGAAAAATCTACCTTTTGTGAGTTCTTGTATTGCACAGAAGGACTGCTGTATCCTGGGGGGTCACGCCTTAGGCGCATAAACCCTTAAGGACAGTGTGATTCCACACGCCCCAGTCAACCAATTTCCCAACAATCTTAAGGGTTTATACATTCTACAGGTTAATATTTCTCACCTTTCTCATGAATTTGGATTTTCGAGTGCTTTTGTTTATTATGTTATCATTGTTATTTAATCCTTTAAAAAAAAAATTCTTCATATGATTCTACAAAAGAAAATTCAATGGATTCCCATGTAATACTAATTTTTTTTAAAAAAAAATTGAGACATATACGTGCTTGATATGAGTTATACATAGAAAGATCATTGAATTTTGTTTCAACTAAATAAATTTCCTGTTTCAAAAGAAAAAAGGTTGCTATAAGATTTCATTTAAATTTAATATAATAGTATATTATAACTTTCCAAACTTACTTATCATTGGTTTTGATCAATACTGAAAATTCAACATGAGATTGTGTATTAGTAAAATAGAATGTTACTTTATATTTTAATGTATATTCTAGCATAATTACAATTATTTTGAGTTGATTAAGTTTATGAAATTAAGTTTTTAATTTGTGTGATATCTTATTAGCATGTGAAAATACATCTAAAATTTTGTCATTTAATTTAGATTTGGAATTTGATGGTTTAAAAAAAAATGGATAATTGGTCTGTTGAGTTTGTTTTAGCATACTGTTACTTGTCCTAATCTAATTAAAAAGTGTAGAAAAATATTTTTATGCAATTGTATGCCATTTTGTGAAAGCTATATTAATGATTAAAATAGAATGCTATATTTGAAAAAAAAATGGAAAAGTCCACTAGTTGTTATATATACTTGCGCTATTTGAATGGATGAAATGTTATATCAATGATATTTGATGATTTACATAATTACATTCAAAGCAAATAATTTTGAAAAATTATGATGCATTATATTTGTTAAAATTTATATCTTAGTGTTCTTGTTGATAAAGATAAAGATGCGCTTGTCGTCTTGAAATAATTAAAAAAATGTATTAAACTCAAAATTTGAGCTTTGGTATATTAAATACTAAGAGTGGTATATTGGTTAGTTTTATGGTTGTGATGTTATGTTGGTCTTGTCTCTATTTCTTTCATTGTGACCATTAACGTGGTGGTGATATATTGCATAAGGCTTATTGAAATTTGTATACCTGGTGAAAATTCTTTAAATTTGTGTGCCTGTCGTCGTGAGTAACAGGGATGAATACATTTTTTTTTAAATCCTAATAACTTTTTATTGCAATTTAATATGCATAACTTGTTACATTTGTGTAACTTTCTAGTCATAGTAATATTAATATTGATGAGTATTTTCTACACTAATTATTATTGTTATGAACAGAATATAAAAAAAAATGTATTATTCCTTTTTAAGATGATGATGAAATCTATTTTTGTTTTCCTTGTTATATTTAATAATTGTATTATTAATTGTTAAAAAAAATGCATGAACTACTTGATATATGAACATCATGATGTTGAAACTATGGTTGAAACTTAATTTGAATATATTATGTGTGATCCATGACATATATGTATATGCTAAATATTGAGTTATTATTTTTGCTAAAAATTTGTGCTCAAATTTATAAGAGACTTGTTTTTTTTTTAAAGTCTCATCTTGCTATAGAGTTTGATTCTAAATATGTCTAGGATGCCATTTCATTTTGTTGTCTCTAAGGTGTTGAATTCTCTTTACCTTAGCACTCAATTAGCAAAAAAAAAAAAACATGATGATGAATGTTAATTTGCCATTTATGTATTTATTTGTTTGAAATGCTAAATGGATATTTATAAGCACATGAATTTATGACTATTCAAATGAAATAAATTCTATTTTGGTGACATAACTTTGAGTTATTTTATAGTATTGCGTATGATGTTGCAAGTATGAGAAGACTTTGGATATCACATGAAAAAAAATGAGATTAATAATATATGGTATATTTGGATATATTGGACTACATGTATATGTTATGGTCTGTATTTCCTAAGAAAGAGAATAGAAACTATTTTGTTCAAGATGTATGGGTGGTGCCTTGTCATATATTCTTTATGATAAAGTTGTGCACATATTTGTAAATGTCAAGTTAATTATATTCTTTATAACTCTTGCGTTAATGAAAATAAAATATTATAATAATTTTTGTTGAAGTAAAAAATAGTGGTGTTGTTCATATATACTACTGTTAATTAGTAATATAAATGTAATGAAATTGATCCGGTCTCAATACCGGTATCCGATCTGCTATACATATTTCAACGTCTTTGATAAGACATCTACGTGTAACCGGTGTCATCGGTATACATCCGAACTGTAATTCCGTATCAGGCGTTCTCCCTATACCGGTTGTTCAGGATAACACCATGACATCGGACAATACACACGTCACTGTGCTAATGACAAGGATTGTTGCTACAGGGATCGATCAATAATTCCCTACACTACGAGCCAAATTTTGCTCACGGGAATGGTCAACTTGTTCCCTAATCCTAGTCTACATTCTCTACGCTCAATATAAAATAGCCACTTGACCCAATCATGCAGGTAAGTGCGCAATATAATAATGCTAATGGGAGTTGGTGGTTCCCCACCAACGAGTCCTCGTTAATCGAGCCAATCAGGTATATGAACTCACTTCATGATTGAAGGGGGGGTCTTCTTCAGCTCTTTTACGACTGATTCCTCTCTGAATACATTCCTTACTTGGAATATAATCACTGACTTGAGCGTCGGAGAATCTTTGCAGGTGACACCACCATTCGCCCACTTCAACGCGTTAGGTCGGTGTAAAGGATCTCCAGGACGCCCAATCCGCTTTCTTCACCCAAGGACAACGGATACATACATCAGAAACACATACATCCGGTCTACTAGACGGTATTGACATACTATTCGTGACTGGCTTGAGATCGGATCTATTGACCCCGGTCCAGGACAGATCATTGGCACGCCCAGTGGGACCCGATAAAGTTATTCCCATATCCTTTGACAGAGCAGGTAATCCACAATGGAAGGCGAAGCACAAGACTTCATGGAAAATCAGGCTGAAGGCAGAACCAATCCTAACGCCTTCAGAAAACTCAACTTTGATTCTCATGGGGGCAGCTCAAAGAAGATAGTAACAGTGTCTGATCCTGATCCTCGTGATGAGTTGATCAAACAACTTCAGAGGGAACTCGCTGAATTGCGAAGAGAAAAAAGGCAAAGCGAGGATAAAGAGTCATCTCGCACGCGAAACACTCTCCACACAACTGATGGTGAAAAGTCCACCACTCTTCAGTACTCAAAGATCCCAACGTTTGAGGAGGGAGAACAAACTCGCGATTCTGAGGATGCAGCTTCCCGAAGGAAGAGAGATTCAACAACAGCACCCCCATCGTCTTACAATCTGAAGGTTCCTTTTTCAAGGAGACTTATGGGCATCAGCATCCCCAAGCACCTTCAAACCACTCAACCACTTTCCATCGGAAAATATAATGGTGAAACTGATCCAATTAAGCACCTTGATGCTTATGTGTTTGAAGCCATGTACTTGGGGGCTGATGAAGACGTGATGTGCCGAATGTTCCCTCGAACATTGTCTAAGGAAGCCCTCGGGTGGTTTAAAGGCCTGCCTTCTGGATCCATAGATTCTTGGACGGAAATGGCAGCTGCCTTTGAAACCCACTTTGTCATCTCCAGAGACGTACCCAAGACGTCTCATACCTTGGCTCAGATTAAGCAAAGTGAAACTGAGGGCTTAAAAGATTTTTTGAAGAGGTTTTATAAGGAAGCAGCCCTGGTTCCTAACCTCACAGAATCTATCAAGCTGCATATCGTAATTGAGGCATTGCAGCCAGGATCAGCTTTCGCTCTTTTATTAGCAAAGAGCCCCCAGCAACTTTTGAGGAGTTCAGGAAAAAAGCCTCAAAGTATGTGAGCATAGAGATGCACTTGGAGGCAATGGCTGCAAAGAAAAAGCCACCAACACCATCTCCCCAAACCCAGAAGGGTAAGGAAAAGACGAGGTCAGAACGCATGGAGAGGCCATTCACCAATCCTAAGGTGGATAACCACCCTCCTCGACCTCGAGAAAGGCATGTCAATTCCTTCAGCCATTATGCACAGTTATCTGCCAGACCATCTCAGATTTTGAGAGAGGTCGGATGGCCAGTTTTCAGCACATATGGCATCAGGAGACCAGCCCCTATGAAAAGACCAGGAAATTCACGAAAGTACTGTGATTTTCATGAACAAAATGGTCATTCCACTGATGAATTCCAAGCTCTAAAGAACGCGGTTGAGACGCTAATTAGAGAAGGCAAATTGAAACAATACCTGTTCAAAGAAAAATCCTTTGACAGGGCAGAACGGAATGAGAAAAGAGAAAGAGATCCCGACGATGGGGATGATAACAACCCCAGTCCGGTTCGAAAGTTCTCTGCTGCAGAGAAGCAAAAAGGTGTAATGACCGATAATGCAGCACAGAAAGACAGCATGCCCCAGCAACAACGTCAGGGCCGACGTGAAGTCATTGACATGATTGCTGGAGGGTTCGCTGGAGGAGGAGCTTCAATTACAGCCCGTAAGAATCATCACAGAATGATTCTATCTGTGCAAGGGAAAGTCAAAGACAATCGCCCTTACAGAGGAGGAATTGAGGCTCCCATAATCTCTTTCTCTGATGAGGATTTTGGCCCAACCGTTCCTGGTGGTGACGATGCTGTAGTCATCACTGCTGTGATCGCCAACAAGGACGTCCGAAGAATCCTTGTTGACCAGGGAAGTTCCTGCGATGTTATTTTCTATAATTGCTTTGAAAGAATGGGTTTTAAAGACTCAGATTTACAGCCTTACACGCAGGAACTAACAGCTTTCAATGGCGCAAAGCAACTAACTAAAGGGTATCTTGACACCCTTATCTCGTTTGAAGGCGAACCAGGAGCCAGGACGGTTAGGTCTCGGGTGCTAGTGATTGATGTCAAATCACCATTTAATGGCATCATAGGCCGTCCTACTCTGAATGCAATGGAGGCAGTTGTATCAACCCCACATCTCCTTATCAAGTTCATTGACAAGGATAATGCTGTGTCATCTATCCGTGGTGATCAAGAGATGGCTAGGTACTGCTACAACCTTAGTCTCAACATGACAAAGCTGGACGCCTCCAATAAAAAGAGGAAACTTAATGATGCTGGAACATCGGCTGAATCCGTAAGTCTTGTCGACCTGGACCCTAGAGCGGATTTGAACATTGATCCGTTCAACCCATCAAAGCCCACACCGGATGGAAATTCCAGGGACATTGTCTTGGGAGATTCTCCAGAAAAGATCACCCATATCAATGACAAGCTAGATACTGAAATAGAGCAGCGACTGCTGGCTCTCTTACAAGAGTTTAAAGACCTCTTTGCATGGACTGCAGCCGATATGCCAGGCATAGACCCTGAATTCTGCTGTCATAAACTTTCTGTCTATCCAGAGACGAAACCTGTGGCCCAAAAGAAAAGACGATTGGGCCCAGAGAAACAGAAAGCAGCTTGTCAGCAAACTGAGGAATTGCTGAAGGCCGGATTTATCAAGGAAATCCGATATTCCTCTTGGCTTTCGAATGTGGTGATGGTCCTTAAATCCAATGGTAAATGGAGAATGTGCATTGACTACGTGGACCTCAACCGCTGCTGTCCAAAAGATCCTTATCCTCTTCCTAATATAGATCGGATGGTAGATGATTCCTCTGGTTACCAATACCTGAGCTTCATGGACGCTTATTCTGGTTACAACCAAATTCCGATGTGCGAAGAGGATCAAGAGAAGACAGCTTTCATAAATGATCGTGGTGTCTTTTGCTATACAGTCATGCCCTTTGGCCTGAAAAACGCTGGGGCGACATATCAGCGCATGATCAACAAGGTTTTCGAAGGTATGCACACCAAACTTGTTGAAGTATACATTGACGACATAATAGCAAAGACACCGGTTGGTGGCGATCATATTGAAGACCTGTGCCAAGTATTCACCCGTTTGAGACAATTTAACATGAGGCTGAACCCAATGAAGTGCACATTTGCTGTCCCTGCTGGGAAATTTTTGGGTTTCATGTTAACTCAACGTGGTATAGAAGCCAATCCAGGGAAGTGCCAAACGATTCTAGACATGCAAAGTCCTAAGAATCTCAAAGAAGTCCAATCCCTGAATGGCAAGGTAGCAGCTTTGGCACGATTCATGCCGAAGATGGCTCACAGGTCGCTCCCCCTGTACAAAATACTGAAAAAGTCCAAGAAATTCGAGTGGGGACAGGAACAAGAAAAAGCTTTCCAAGAGCTTAAGGAGGTGTTGTCCAAACCTCCCATTCTCACAAAGCCTGACCCCGAAGACACACTCATTCTGTACTTGGCTATTTCAGATGAAGCTTTGGGCGTTGCCTTGATAAAAGAAACTCCTGATGGACAAAGACCGGTCTATTTCACTAGCAAGACCTTGCAAGGTGCTGAGATCCGGTATCAAAAAATTGAAAAGGCCGCCCTCGCTGTTGTTTGGGCCTCACGACGGTTGCGTCCGTACTTTCACGCCCATCCAATCATAGTGAGAACGGATTTGCCACTCCGTTCTGTCTTAATCAAGCCCGATCTTGCTGGGAGGATGATCAAATGGTCTATTGAACTCTCTGAGTTTGATATATCCTACGAACCCCGCAGCGCTATTAAAGCTCAAGTCCTGGCTGACTTTATTGTGGAAATGACAGGGACTGATCCGGATTACCCTCGAGTCCATTGGACCATTTACGTTGATGGTTCATCAAACCAAAGAGGCTCTGGAGCAGGTGTAGTTCTCGAAAGTGATGACGGAGTACACCTGGAGATCTCCCTTCATTTCAATTTCAAAACATCCAACAACCAGGCTGAGTACGAAGCTTGCTTGGCCGGGCTAAGAGCTGCAATTGACATCGGAGCTTCTGAGGCGACACTCTGTAGCGATTCACAGCTGGTGATTTCGCAGATCTTAGGAGAATATCAAGCTCGCGAACCTCAACTCCAATTATACTTGAACTGTGTCAAGGAGTTGACTGAGAAATTCTCAAAGGTGGAGTTCAAGCATGTTCCACGTGAAGAGAATACGAGAGCAGATATACTCTCCAGGTTAGCAAGCACTAAACGACCGGGTAGCACCACTACTCTGGTTCAAAGCACGCTAACGTCGCCCAGCATCCCTCTTTTCCCTTCTCTAAACGCCATAATGACTGACTCCCTTTACGGAGATACATGGATGGCTCCTTACATCCGTTATTTGGCTGATGGACAGCTACCCACAGATGAGAAGGAAAAGACGAGGTTAAGGAGAGAATTACCGTATTTCACTATGATTGATGGTAATCTCTACAGAAGGGCACTCTCTGTGCCCTATTTAATTTGTCTCAAAGAGGATGAGGTGCAAGGTGTAATGGAGGAAGTGCATGGAGGACAAAGTGGACACCACGCCGGAGGAAGAAGCTTAATGCGAAAAATCCTCAGAGCTGGATACTGGTGGCCCACAATGAAGCAAGACTCCATTGACTTCGTCAAAAAATGCGACGCTTGCCAAAAATTCTCTAACCTACACCACACACCGGCGGAAGAACTCTTCACATCCGCTGTTCCATGGCCTTTCTACCAATGGGGATTGGATATTTTGGGCCCCTTTCCAACTGCTCCTGGGGGCATCAAATATCTCATTGTAGGGGTCGATTATTTCACTAAGTGGATAGAAGCAGAGCCGGTGGTGTATATTACTTCAGCCCGAACTCGCCGTTTCATGTATGAAAACATCATAACACGGTTCGGGGTCCCAGCACGGATTGTCACAGACAATGGCACCCAGTTCACGGATAGAAAATTCACAGATTTGCTTGAAGGGTTAGGAATAACCCAAATATTCTCATCCGTCGAACATCCCCAAACTAATGGTCAAGCTGAAGTGGCCAACAGGGAGGTGCTTAAGGGACTAAAGAAGCGCCTTGGTGAAGCCAAGGGCGGATGGACAGACCAGCTGTGTCATGTCCTATGGGCATATCGGACAACGCCTCATTCATCCACCAATGAATCCCCATATCGCCTAACATACGGGGTCGAGGCAATGATACTTGTGGAACTGCAAATTGCTTCCACAAGAGTTAAGTACTTCTCTGAAGAAACCAACAATGCTAACTTGGCATCTGAAATGGATGTCATACAAGAACTCAGAGAAGACGCTTTCATCAGAGATCAAGCCATCAAAGCCAAAGTTGCTCTCCGGTACAACAAACGAGTCCAATCAAGGACTTTCAACGTTGAAGATTTGGTTTTGAGGAAAGCAAGTATAGGGAACAAATTCGCCCATCAAGGCAAATTAGCCCCAAACTGGGAAGGCCCATACAGGGTATCCGAGGTCACTGGCAAAGGCTCTTATCGCCTTGAAAACCTTGATGGCACTCCAATCCGAAACAAATGGAACACCCAAAACTTGCGCATCTACTATAGCTAGCTGTTTCTACACTCTCCTATCCTTATCTTGGATTGAATACTGGAGAATTTATTTTCACAGCTACGCTCTCCTTTTAATTCTTATTTTTGATTTAATAAGAATCTCTCATAACAATTTAACTCTTTCGAGTTTTTCTTATGCTGTGATTTTCAGTTTATCCGGTGTACAAAAGCATATTCAGGACGGATGATCTCAGCTACTTATTCTGTAGTTGACGATGTAACTCTTCGAATATGCGCAACGCACAAGAACATACTCAGGACGGATGATCTCAATTACCCATTCTGTAATTGACGATGTAACTCCTCGAGTGTGTAAGTATTGAAGGCCCAGATTGTAGGATTAAACCGAACTCTGGGTACGGTTAGTAAGTTTGGCTGAACACCGGTGAAGGCTCGGATTGTAGGATTAAACCGAACTCTGAGTACGACTAGTAGGATAAACCGAACGTCGGTGAAGACCTGAGTTGTAGGATTAAACCGAACCTCAGGGCATGGGTTGTAGGGCTGGTCCTTCTTCAAGGCCACAAACCGAACCCCAATCGAAGACTACATGGGTTGTAGGGCTGGTCCTCTTTTAAGGCCACAAACCGAACCCCATGCGAAGGCTTGGGCGCAGTAAGCTGGTTTTTCTTCAAGACCACGCTGAACCCCAAGTGACGGGCGCAGTAGGTTCAGGATTAGCCCTGATCTGAACCCCGTATTGAAGGCTCGGATTGTAGGATTAAACCGAACTCTGAGTACGACTAGTAGGATTAACCGAACGTCGGTGAAGAATCGTCATTGGGTAAAACCAAAGACCAATTGAAGAACGGCTAGTAGGATTCAACCGAACACCAAATATGACATGGACAGTAGGATCAAACCGAACTCCAAACACAACAAGTAAGTTATACTGAACTCCAGATTAATACTTTCTTATGAAGTTCTTTATTTGGAAGTTTTATAACTGACTCATGAACTCCGACACAAACAATTCACTCGGGTACGCCACAATCTAAGGCATATTCACCTGAAATCTCTCAGTCGGGAATATTTGAGGAGGAATGTCTATTTTAAATCCTCACTCTTAAAAACTCCCACGAGTTTATTCAAAGTGATAATCACCCAATGATACTGGGGGACAACATCAACGGTTTAACGAATATCTTGAGGAATGAACTCTCGTCTAAACGATCTCACAATCATTCCCCTTAAGCCGTTCTTGTAACAATGATGTGTTCCCTGACAAGCGGTGATCTTATTGAGAAATCCATCTCGCATGTATAAGTCCGGTATGGAGATTTTGTTTTACAAACCGATCTTCATTACTTAAATTCGGAATGATTCAATACACATGCGATCCCTCTATTAAAGTTGTTTTTCACTAAACAAAAATGGAGGTAAAAAACCCTTTTATTGATTAAATGAGAATTACAATTCGTATAATAATCCGGAGCTGATCCCGGAACACAGCGAATTTGAATCAATAAAATGAAAAAGGAAACAGGGAAGGGCGCTACTTTCTCTGGCTTGAATCTCCTTCTTTCCCTTTGCCTTTGCCTCCGGCCTTGCCTTCTTCAGTGCGAGAGCTTGTTCCTGTACTTATGGGCTTCAGGAATGAAGGTCCCATTGATTGGCCTGCAGGTAAAGGAGCGAACTTATAAGGAGTGTTGGGCGGACTTTCATGACGCTTATCAACTATGGCCACCAGTTTCCCTTGATGAAACTCATAGAACGGGTCAATACCATTCAGATTAAGTTTCACCTTGGGATTCCGGTATTGAATTTGACGAACAGCCAACCCAAAGGATTCCTTGACTGCCTGATCGCACATATCCACAGCCTCGTCAAATTCCGCTTTTGTGTCCGCCAACTTTGAGAGCAGCTCCTTCTCCTTACGCGACCAATCTTCGGTTCCTCGAGCATAAACAACTTTGACTTCCTTAAGCTCCTCTTCCAGCTTTGAAGAGCGTTCCTTCTCTGCACAAAAACCGGAGTGGAGGTCGGAATTGATTTTCTTTTGACCAGCTACTTGGGCCTCCAACTCCTTGGCAAGATGTTTTAGCCTGACAATTTCTTCATCCTTCTTATATCCTTCCTCTTTGGAAGCTTCTAATTTACTTTCTAAACGAAGGATGGTTGCCTTGTCCTTAGCAGCAGCAACGCTAAGGTCATTAACCTTGCCAACCAACGAGCTCAGCCTCTCATTCTCTTCTGGAAGCTTGCGAACCGATCTTAGGAGCCCGGATAATTCTGCCAGGTGCTTCTGTCCGGCATCGCAAGCTTTGGCTACTTCATCGCTCATCAATGAGGGCTTCAGCTTGTACGGAGTCTCAGGAACGGCCTCAGGAACAGAACCCTCGTATACCAGATATTGTGCAAGACCGGAGCTACTTTGAAGGGGGCGAGTAACTTTTGGTGCAAAGTAAGTCGTTATTGGCTTTGCACCATAGGTGATCCCGTCGCCAGGAGCATCCGGAGTGGACCCTACATCCAGAGCGGATCTTTCCACTTTCTTTCCCTTTGAAGGCTCTGGATCAGCACTCTCACTTGAAATTTTTTATTTTTTCGGAGAAGGTTGACGATCCAAGGTCCTTGAGGAACCGCGTTTTATAGTTTTCTTCTTTTCTCCGACCTTCTCAGCCACAACCTTCTCAGATCCGCCCTCCAGTAAGGGAATATCGTCACCTGCAGATGAGGTTAAAATGATGGTCTCCGCTGTGGCTTTCTTTGAATTCCGTTTCGCCTGAATGTCATTTTCAGCTGCCACGGAATTCGCTCCAGCTTTGAGCCCTTTCAGTTTTTCCATCTCTGGAGACGCAGCTTCAATTTCAACTGCAAAACCAAGCAACACGGTTAGAAATCAACTACTTCAAGGCATGATGCGATAAAATATGAATATTAGCAGGAAAATTACGCAGATATTCCTCGCGGGTAGACCACGATCCTAACAAACGCCTGCAAGAGAAAAATTTATACGAGGCGGTGTAAGATTGAAGGGCGGAAAGAACGGAAACTGAAGACGGGCTTAGTTCATCCTCCTCAGTATAGTACGCCTGGGAGGTCAGCAAAAAGTGTTCATGCGTCCAAGCCACTGGGAACTTCGGAAGCCCATCTTCAGTTAACCAAAAAACTGACTCGTCAGGGTGAACGCTAATCTTCGTGAAATAGGACTTGAATGAATGTCCATCAACTTTGGCGGAGTCAGTGTACGCCTCAAAGTTGATAACCTTTGAGAGAGTCCGGAGGGATATCAAGCTCACTCCCCCCTTCTCTTTATTTGCACGACGGACCACTTGGGCAAAATAAAAGAGCATGGCCACCGTCGGCTTGAAGTTGAAGTGCTCCCCAAGCACTTCAAGAGAGCGGACTAATCCCCATCCGTTGGGGTGAAGCTGTGAAGGAGCGCAGTCCAGGAATCTCAGAACCCCCATCTGAAACTTCGAAAGGGGAAACCGCACACCAAGGTTCAAAAATAAAAAGTCATACATATACAAGGACCTTTCGTCCGGGATATGACAAATTCGATCGGATGGCAACGGGGCTATCACCACGAAGCACTTCTTGTATTTATCCCTCCTGAAGACCGTGAAACGCGGCTCCAACTCCACTCCCCCCTCTTGAGCATGAACTGATGCTATTTCACGAAACTCCTCAGCCACCCAGCTGAATGGGCGTTTCTGTTGGAATTTCACCCAATCTATCCGGTGTGCAACCACATTGCAGAGGCCGGATTGGGTCTTCAAGATATGCTTCTCGGAAGGGGATTCCCCTTCAGACGACTTCCTCCCAGTAGCTTTCTTTGTCACCATTGTGAAAGCCTTGATGCTGCGATAAAATTCCACATTGTAACACCCCTATTTTTATTTTTATATTAAAATTTTGAAGGAATTAAATTATGGTTCTTTAGAACTTTTTAATCTACGTATTATTTATGATTTTTTGGAATTTTTTGGAATTTTGGAATTTTTTAATAAAAATAATATTTTTTTAAATAATTTTAAATTCATATAAGTGACTTAAATTAAAAATATTTACAAGAAAGTGAATTAAAATTATAAGAAAATTTTCTAAAATCCATTTCAAGTAGACTTATCTAAAAATTATCGGTTTGAGAAAAATCTTGATTTTTTCCAATCGTTAAAAAATTTGAAACGTATCAATAAATTTTTATTAACAGAAAATTTTAGATTTTTAAAATTTCAGCTTTATATTACTTATTATAAAATTAGTAGGGACTGATATAATATCGCTAAATTTCAAAAAGGACTCATTTTGAATATTTAAAATATACCGAGTGAAGGGTTACTATTTGACTTAATAATTTTGCCGACAATTACTATGCAAATCACTGTGCATGTATGAAATTTTCAAAAGATGCACAGTAACCTAGAATAAAAAATTCAAAAATGCATAGTACTTTTATATTAAAATAATGGAATGCATAGTAAATTTTTTTCCTATAAATACCGAAGGATTTCTTCTTTAGAATTCACAATTTCAGATTAAGTTTTCTTAATATAGTAGTGCTAGTGAGATAGTGGTGGAAGTGAGAGAGAGAAGAAAAGTTTTTGGAGAGAAGGTTCTGCCAAAATCCTAAGGTAAGAATACTTCTCTTTTATATTTTTTGGGTTATTTTCATATCGTTTTTAGAAATCTGTTATTATACTGAAAATAATATTATTTTAAGTTACTATTCTGCATAGTAAACACTATTTCAATAGTAAATTACTATTTCAATAGTAAATTACTATTCAAATAGTAAATTACTATTTACTGTTACTATTTACTGTTACTATTCACGATTTACTATTTACCGTTACTATTCATGATTTACTATTTACCGTTACTATTCACGTTTTACTATTTACTGTTACTATTCACGTTTTACTATTTACCGTTACTATTCACGATTTACTATTCACTATTCACTATTCACTATTTAAAATTTACCATTTCTGTTTTAAGTAGTAATCTTAATCTTCGTCTTATGCTTATACTGAAATAAGATTGGTATTAATATTTTTAGAAATCGGAGGCGCAAAGCAAATCCATTTTGGGTAACAATTCAAGGTAAGGGGGAGTGAGATAAGAGTATGATATGAAAAGACATAAGAATAATGGGAGGAGTCCCCTACTCCTTTTAAATCTGATAATATTATTATTTTAAAATATTAACTTTTTTTAACTTAAAATTTATAATAAATTTTAAATTAAATATCCGGTTTAACTAACTCTAACATACCTATGCAAAGACTTGGAACATTATGACCTATATGGACTGGACAATACCTATGCAAGGACTTGGACCATTATGACCCATATGGACTGAACTATACCTATGCAAGGACTGGATTATATGGACTTACATATACCTATGCGAGGAATTGACCAAAAGGACTAAAATTGACTATATTAATAATCATTAAATTTTGTATTATGATATGTATTAATGATATTTAATTGATTTGATTATGATTTGATTATGATTGATTGATTGATGATATTTAGTTATGATTGATATTGTTTAATTTTGATTGATGATATTGTAATGTGGAGTTTGAGCATATAGCGAGCATGACGGAAAGCTAAAATTCAGTAAGAATTTCTTACCTTACTCTTTAAATTTTATTATCTTTTAATTCTTCTTAGAAATTATTCTTATTAACTTTATTTTCAATATTTAGAATAAAAAAATTAGTATTTATTTTAGAAAGAAAATATTTTATTAGAATTTATTTAATTAAATCTTGAGTTAAAGAAAAATTTTGTAACCTTAAGTATTTTTGATTAATAAATATTTCTCTTTCAATAAAAAAAAATTAATTAAAAGAAAATTATTTTATTTTTTTCCAACTTAATAACTAAATACATTTGGAAATAATTGAGATTCCTAAATTTGATTTTGTTAAGATTTAATTTGAGAAAGATTAGGTAAAGTTTTATATGATAAAGTTTTTAGATATTTAAGGCTTAGAAACTCAATTTCCGTGAGATTTGAAAACTGTACCAAATTTATTTCTGTGGGACAGAAATTCAGAGAACTGAGAAAATGTACAGTTTATTGAAATGATATTGTAAACCTTTAAGGGATTTAATAATTGAGTTTCTAAAAGCCTTAACCAACTCAATACGCGAGTAGTTCATGCATCATGGATAATGAAAGTGAAATAAAATAATATTGTCTGGGGACGGATTATAGAAACCGAGGATACATTAGAGGAGGCTTAATTACGAGCCTTGGGATGAGAGAGTGTGAAAGGGTGCTTCAGGGGACCTGGGGTAGCTCCCTAGTGTCGGGTACTTTCACAATAAAAACTTTCTCAATCTGACTAGTCTCTAAGTGTTTCCATGCCAGTTGAGCTGTTCATATTATTATTATCCGGACTTATGGAACAGTGTAAACTCCTGGTTGGCCCAGTGCAAATTAAAATTTAAGGGCCTACATATATAGATAAGTTATGATGAAAATATTGCATAACATTCATGCATTCATAATTGATTGTGTATGTGATTGTGATTGATATTATTATGTATCGGTTGTGAAAACCCTTTGTTGCTTATGTCTTATTCGGAAATATTATATTCTGTTTCTCACTCCTTTCTCCGTGTTTTTGTTTCATATATTCTAAACTGATGGTTCAGAGGGAAGGATCGAAGAATTTCAGCAGTAGATATAGCACGTTCTAGAAAGGGAGCTCGGTATGAATACCGTGGTCCAATGAATAAATAATGTTAATAAGTAACTGCTTCTGGGCCATGGAGTTTCCTCTCTTTCTTATAATGTTTAATGTTTATTTTCTTCGGATGAATGTACAAATACTTTATAAAGTTTTAATAATATTTGTGAGGTATTTCAGAAATAATGTATATAATTTATTCCGATAGTTTCTTTTTAACAATCATATCTTTAGTAAAAAAAAAAATTACGAATTTTTCTAGAATTTATTAAGGTGTAACAGAGGGTGTTACAAAGTGGTATCAGAGCAGTTAATCCAATAGGCCTGGGGAAAAGGTCTATCTTGCTTTGTCTGTAAACTCTGTATAGGTAAAATATCTGACTTGGTAGTAACTGTGATTGATGTGACAAATCTCAGTTACTGTGAAACAGGAAACTAATGGCTGGAAACGATCTTGCTGGAGTTGTAGAATGCTTAATCAATGCAATGGGAGCACGTGAAGGTCAAGGTAATGATGCCTTGAGAAGACTGGACCTATTCGAAAAGCGCAATCCACCTCGTTTCAAGGGAGGATATAACCCTGATGGAGCACAAATCTGGATTCGAGAGATAGAGAAGATCTTTCGAGCATTGCAATGTAATGAAGCTGATAAGGTAGTCTTCGCTACTTATGCCTTATCTGAGGATGCCGAACATTGGTGGGATAGCATGCGTAAACAATTCGAAGTCAACGACGTGGAGATCACTTGGGACTATTTCAAGGATATGTTTCTGGAAAAATACTTTCCAGCTGATGTTAAAGAGAAAAGACAATTCGAATTCCTGTCGCTGACCCAAGGAAATATGACCGTTGGAGAGTACGCATCCAGGTTTGAAGAGCTATCTCGTTTTCATTCTCATTATAATGATGCTACTAATGAAAGAGATCGGTGTGCAAAGTTTGTAAATGGACTGCGGCCAGAAATTAAGGAAGCTATACGAATGCAGGAAATCCGTGAATTTTCTGTATTGGTAAATCGCTGCAGGATCTTTGAAGAAGACCATAAGGATAGAATGACCAAAAGTCGTGAGCCCATTCACAAGGCAGGAGAAATAAGAAGTGGAGGACCTCACCATCACCAAAGAAGAGATTTCAGAAGGAATAAGCCTTACCAAGCACCATTTCGTCGGTTTGGAGCAGCATCTGTTCCTAACAGACCCCAAGCTTCAACTGGAAGCTATTACCCAACATCTGCACCAAATTTTAAATGTTTTATCTGTGGAGGACCCCATTTGAAAAGGGATTGTCCTAAAAACACTTATGTTTGCTTTAAGTGTAACAAACCAGGTCATCATATCAAGGATTGCCCAGAGATGAAGAGAGAAAACCCTGAAGGTGCAAGTACAAGCATAAATACTCAAGGAGGCGCGCACAGTGCAGTCGGAAGGCCAAAAGCAAAAGGAAAGGTTTTTGCAATCACTGGAGAAGAAGCATCTCATGCTGATTCCATGGTAGAAGGTAAGTGTATCATTAATAAGATTTCTTTAACTGTTATGTATGACTCAGGTGCATCACATTCCTTTATTGCCAATGACTGTGTAGAAAAACTAAAATTACCTGTGATAGAACTTCCATTTGACTTATTTGTACATACTCCTGGAAACAATCCCATTGTCACTTCTAAAGCTTGTTGGAAATGCCCTATTGTCATAGATGGTAGGGACTTTAAGGCTAATCTTTTCTGTTTACCCCTTTCTGGCTTAGAAGTTATTATTGGGCTAGATTGGTTGTCTGACAATCATGTTCTAATAGATTGTCATAATAAAACCATAATGTTTAAAGAACCAGTGAATTTGAATCCTGAAGATTCGAGATTTCTAACCGCCAACCAAGTGAGTGCCTCTTTAAAAGGAGGGGCTCAAGGATTCATGCTATTGCTTTCAACGAAAGGAGAGCAAGAATCAAAAATCAAAAATCTGCCGGTTGTGTGTGAATTTCCTGACGTTTTTCCTGAAGATATCCCTGGTTTACCCCCAGAAAGAGATGTGGAATTTTCCATTGATTTAGTACCTGGAGTTGGACCCATTTCAATTGCACCATACCGAATGTCACCTCTAGAATTAGCAGAGTTGAAGAAACAACTTGAAGAGATGATAGAGAAGCAGTTTATACGACCCAGTGTATCCCCCTGGGGTGCACCAGTGTTGTTGGTTAAGAAGAAGGATGGTAGCATGAGGTTGTGTGTAGATTATCGACAACTGAACAAGGTGACGATCAAGAACAGATACCCTCTGCCAAGGATTGACGACTTGATGGATCAGCTGCGTGGTGCCACGGTGTTCTCCAAAATTGATTTAAGGTCTGGATACCATCAAATAAGGGTGAAGAAAGAAGATGTAACGAAAACTGCTTTTAGAACACGCTATGGCCATTACGAATATCTAGTAATGCCTTTTGGTGTAACTAATGCACCAGCCGTATTCATGGATTACATGAATAGGATTTTTCATCCATATCTAGATAAATTTGTAGTGGTGTTCATTGATGATATATTAGTGTACTCTAAAAACAGAGAAGAACATGTTGAACATTTGAAGGTCGTGTTGGAAATCCTGAAAAAGAAACAACTATATGCAAAGCTGTCGAAGTGTGAATTCTGGTTGGAAGAAGTGAACTTTTTAGGACATGTAATTAGTCAAGGAGGAATAGCTGTAGACCCTTCCAAGGTGGAGGCGGTTTTAAAATGGGAGAGACCAACCACGATCACTGAGATTAGAAGTTTCTTGGGCTTGGCTGGATACTATAGGAGATTCATTGAAGGATTTTCAAAGCTAGGATACCCATTGACCAAGCTAACACGGAAAGGACAACCTTTTGTGTGGACGACACAATGCGAGAATAGTTTTCAAGAGCTGAAAGATCGACTTACTTCTGCGCCGGTGTTAGTACTCCCCGATCCACATCGAAGTTTTGAAGTTTACTGTGATGCGTCTAAACAAGGACTAGGAAGTGTACTTATGCAAGACAAGAAGGTTGTAGCCTATGCATCACGACAATTAAGGCAACATGAGATCAACTACCCTACCCATGACTTAGAGTTAGCCGCTGTAGTTTTTGCCTTAAAGATTTGGAGGCACTATCTATACGGTGCAACATTCGATGTGTTTAGCGATCATAAAAGTCTCAAGTATTTATTCGACCAAAAGGAGTTAAACATGAGGCAACGGAGATGGATGGAATTCTTAAAGGACTACGATTTTGAGTTGCAATACCATCCTGGAAAAGCGAATGTAGTAGCTGATGCTTTAAGTCGAAAGTCTCTACATGCGTCCACGATGATGATAAAAGAGCTGGAATTGATAGAGAACTTCAGAGATCTTAACCTAGCAGTAAAGGTTAATGCTAACAGCTACAGATTAGGAACGTTGCAAGTGACAAATGAATTCCTGAGGCAAGTTTTAGAGGCTCAACGAGAGGATGAATTCCTGCAAGAGAAGAAAGAACTCTTGAAACAAGGAAAAGAAGTCGAGTTCAATGTGGGAAACGACCAATTATTGAGATATAAGGATCGAGTGTGTATCCCTGACAAAGAGGAGTTGAGGAAAGCAATTCTAGAAGAAGGCCATAAAAGTTATATGAGCATTCATCCCGGAACTACTAAAATGTATCAAGATTTGAAGAAGTTATTTTGGTGGCCTGGAATGAAGAAAGCGGTGGCAGAGTATGTGGCTGCATGTCTAATTTGCCAGAAGGTTAAAGTGGAACACCAAAAACCCCCTGGAATGCTACAATCAATGGAAATACCGGAATGGAAATGGGATAGCATTACCATGGATTTTGTGACTTCTCTACCTAAAACTCCATTAGGACATGATTCGATATGGGTAATAGTTGATAGACTAACAAAGTCTGCCCACTTTATTCCCATCAATATTCGTTACTCTATGGAGAAGCTGGCAAAATTATACATCGAGGAGATTGTGAGATTGCATGGAATTCCTTCAAGTATCATTTCTGATCGGGACCCTCGTTTTACATCACAATTCTGGAAGAGCTTGCACAAGGCTATGGGAACAAGACTGCGTCTGAGTTCAGCATATCATCCTCAGACGGATGGACAATCAGAAAGAACAATCCAATCTCTAGAAGACTTGTTACGAGCTTGTGTGTTAGAGCATAAAGGAAGTTGGAATCAATTCTTACCATATGTGGAGTTTACCTACAACAACAGTTTCCATGCTAGCATTGGCATGGCACCTTTTGAAGCATTATATGGAAGAAAATGTAGGACCCCGCTATGTTGGTTTGAGACTGGTGAAAACTTGATGCTAGGACCAGAGTTGGTACAACAAACCACGGATAAAATCAAAATAGTTCAGGAAAAGATGAAGGCAACACAGAGCAGGCAGAAAAGTTACTATAACAAAAGAAGAAATCCGCTCGAATTTCAAGAAGGCGATCATGTATTCTTGAAAGTCACACCTATGACTGGGGTCGGTCGGGCAATGAAATCTCGAAAACTAACTCCTAGATTTATCGGTCCATACCAAATAATTCATAAAGTTAGTCCCCTTGCCTACCAAATAGCATTACCACCTTTTCTTTCTAATATCCATAATGTTTTTCATGTGTCAAACTTGCGAAAGTATATATCTGATCCTACACATGTTATTGAACCTGATGTCATACAAGTTAAAGATAATCTTACATATGATGCACCACCTGTTAGAATAAGTGACAGAAGAATAAAACAATTAAGAGACAAGACAATTCCGCTTGTAAAGGTTATTTGGAGTGAAACGAGAGGAGAAGATGCTACATGGGAACTAGAAACTGAGATGAAAGAGTCTCATCCTCATTTGTTTTACTGATTATGTAAATTTCGAGGACGAAATTTTCTAAGGGGAGTAGAGTTGTAACACCCCTATTTTTATTTTTATATTAAAATTTTGAAGGAATTAAATTATGGTTCTTTAGAACTTTTTAATCTACGTATTATTTATGATTTTTTGGAATTTTTTGGAATTTTGGAATTTTTTAATAAAAATAATATTTTTTTAAATAATTTTAAATTCATATAAGTGACTTAAATTAAAAATATTTACAAGAAAGTGAATTAAAATTATAAGAAAATTTTCTAAAATCCATTTCAAGTAGACTTATCTAAAAATTATCGGTTTGAGAAAAATCTTGATTTTTTCCAATCGTTAAAAAATTTGAAACGTATCAATAAATTTTTATTAACAGAAAATTTTAGATTTTTAAAATTTCAGCTTTATATTACTTATTATAAAATTAGTAGGGACTGATATAATATCGCTAAATTTCAAAAAGGACTCATTTTGAATATTTAAAATATACCGAGTGAAGGGTTACTATTTGACTTAATAATTTTGCCGACAATTACTATGCAAATCACTGTGCATGTATGAAATTTTCAAAAGATGCACAGTAACCTAGAATAAAAAATTCAAAAATGCATAGTACTTTTATATTAAAATAATGGAATGCATAGTAAATTTTTTTCCTATAAATACCGAAGGATTTCTTCTTTAGAATTCACAATTTCAGATTAAGTTTTCTTAATATAGTAGTGCTAGTGAGATAGTGGTGGAAGTGAGAGAGAGAAGAAAAGTTTTTGGAGAGAAGGTTCTGCCAAAATCCTAAGGTAAGAATACTTCTCTTTTATATTTTTTGGGTTATTTTCATATCGTTTTTAGAAATCTGTTATTATACTGAAAATAATATTATTTTAAGTTACTATTCTGCATAGTAAACACTATTTCAATAGTAAATTACTATTTCAATAGTAAATTACTATTCAAATAGTAAATTACTATTTACTGTTACTATTTACTGTTACTATTCACGATTTACTATTTACCGTTACTATTCATGATTTACTATTTACCGTTACTATTCACGTTTTACTATTTATTGTTACTATTCACGTTTTACTATTTACCGTAACTATTCACGATTTACTATTCACTATTCACTATTCACTATTCAAAATTTACCATTTCTGTTTTAAGTAGTAATCTTAATCTTCGTCTTATGCTTATACTGAAATAAGATTGGTATTAATATTTTTAGAAATCGGAGGCGCAAAGCAAATCCATTTTGGGTAACAATTCAAGGTAAGGGGGAGTGAGATAAGAGTATGATATGAAAAGACATAAGAATAATGGGAGGAGTCCCCTACTCCTTTTAAATCTGATAATATTATTATTTTAAAATATTAACTTTTTTTAACTTAAAATTTATAATAAATTTTAAATTAAATATCCGGTTTAACTAACTCTAACATACCTATGCAAAGACTTGGACCATTATGACCTATATGGACTGGACAATACCTATGCAAGGACTTGGACCATTATGACCCATATGGACTGAACTATACCTATGCAAGGACTGGATTATATGGACTTACATATACCTATGCGAGGAATTGACCAAAAGGACTAAAATTGACTATATTAATAATCATTAAATTTTGTATTATGATATGTATTAATGATATTTAATTGATTTGATTATGATTTGATTATGATTGATTGATTGATGATATTTAGTTATGATTGATATTGTTTAATTTTGATTGATGATATTGTAATGTGGAGTTTGAGCATATAGCGAGCATGACGGAAAGCTAAAATTCAGTAAGAATTTCTTACCTTACTCTTTAAATTTTATTATCTTTTAATTCTTCTTAGAAATTATTCTTATTAACTTTATTTTCAATATTTAGAATAAAAAAATTAGTATTTATTTTAGAAAGAAAATATTTTATTAGAATTTATTTAATTAAATCTTGAGTTAAAGAAAAATTTTGTAATCTTAAGTATTTTTGATTAATAAATATTTCTCTTTCAATAAAAAAAAAATTAATTAAAAGAAAATTATTTTATTTTTTTCCAACTTAATAACTAAATACATTTGGAAATAATTGAGATTCCTAAATTTGATTTTGTTAAGATTTAATTTGAGAAAGATTAGGTAAAGTTTTATATGATAAAGTTTTTAGATATTTAAGGCTTAGAAACTCAATTTCCGTGAGATTTGAAAACTGTACCAAATTTATTTCTGTGGGACAGAAATTCAGAGAACTGAGAAAATGTACAGTTTATTGAAATGATATTGTAAACCTTTAAGGGATTTAATAATTGAGTTTCTAAAAGCCTTAACCAACTCAATACGCGAGTAGTTCATGCATCATGGATAATGAAAGTGAAATAAAATAATATTGTCTGGGGACGGATTATAGAAACCGAGGATACATTAGAGGAGGCTTAATTACGAGCCTTGGGATGAGAGAGTGTGAAAGGGTGCTTCAGGGGACCTGGGGTAGCTCCCTAGTGTCGGGTACTTTCACAATAAAAACTTTCTCAATCTGACTAGTCTCTAAGTGTTTCCATGCCAGTTGAGCTGTTCATATTATTATTATCCGGACTTATGGAACAGTGTAAACTCCTGGTTGGCCCAGTGCAAATTAAAATTTAAGGGCCTACATATATAGATAAGTTATGATGAAAATATTGCATAACATTCATGCATTCATAATTGATTGTGTATGTGATTGTGATTGATATTATTATGTATCGGTTGTGAAAACCCTTTGTTGCTTATGTCTTATTCGGAAATATTATATTCTGTTTCTCACTCCTTTCTCCGTGTTTTTGTTTCATATATTCTAAACTGATGGTTCAGAGGGAAGGATTGAAGAATTTCAGCAGTAGATATAGCACGTTCTAGAAAGGGAGCTCGGTATGAATACCGTGGTCCAATGAATAAATAATGTTAATAAGTAACTGCTTCTGGGCCATGGAGTTTCCTCTCTTTCTTATAATGTTTAATGTTTATTTTCTTCGGATGAATGTACAAATACTTTATAAAGTTTTAATAATATTTGTGAGGTATTTCAGAAATAATGTATATAATTTATTCCGATAGTTTCTTTTTAACAATCATATCTTTAGTAAAAAAAAAAAAATTACGAATTTTTCTAGAATTTATTAAGGTGTAACAGAGGGTGTTACACACATCATCAGAGACATATAAATCCCCACTCTCGACACTCTCACTAGAGGAGGAAGACCCTGAAGAGGGTATAATCACCCTTCGCCTTTGATATTGCGACCCCTCCCTCTCTGTATTTCGTGATCTCGACTGAAGGATCACTGGAATCCTCCCACCATGAACGCTAGGGTTTTGAGTCAAAGCCCTTCCTCCTCTTTCTCTAGTGCCAACGCCACTGAAGCTAACACCCTTCCTAGGCATTCTCAAATATTGAAAAGAGAAACTGAGAACGAAGGGAAAGTGGTTACCTTAGATAGTGAATTGAAATTCACAGAGGTGGATACGAAGAACTTCTTGGAACTTTCGTAGAGATTCGTCAAGGAAGCAAGAAGAAATGGTAACTGAGATTGCCAAATATGCCTATATCAGGGCACCAAAATTTTTCAAATACCCACTAAACATAACCTGTCGTTTACCCCCAAACGACTCCCCGTTTAGTGGACCAAAATTGTCATTTAGTACATCAAGGCGCGAAAATGCCATCATTTTGTCACAGAGCCATCGAAATGGGCCTATTAAAACCAAATATTAGGCCCAACAAAACTATGCGTGACAGTTACTAAGACATGCGCACTTAATGCAATAATGGCGCGCCCACGTGAATTAAGGCATTAAATGTCCAATCATTAGAAACGTGGCCACCATTACCCGAATACCAAGGGTTGCGAAATTCGATAAACTTCTGATATTTCCATTGTCGAATCCGCCCTTAAAATTTCATCACTACGGAACATGGTTCCCAGAACGGATATTTACACTTCGCTGCAAATCCGAAATCCAGACGTACTATGATCAATATAGCTCATATGAGCAAGTCAACTGCTTCCTCACATCAGCTAGGGGGCTAGTAGAGGTAAGACTCGGATTTCGGATGGAGCGAAAATTGGCAATTGAATCCGCACTCCCTCGATTGGAAAAATTCACCAGGACGGATGATCTCAATCACTTATTCAGTGATTCGATGATGTAACTCCTGGTACGAAGAACTCCAATAATCACACCAGGACGGATGATCTCAATCACTTATTCAGTGATTCGGTGACGTAACTCCTGGTATGAAGAACTCCAATAATCATTCCAGGACGGATGATCTCAATCACCTATTCAGTGATTCGACGATGTAACTCCTGGTATGAACAATTCTCATCATCATTCTGAAAGTATTCACTCAATCCGTATTCCTACGATTGAAAAATGTCTCCAGGATGGATTATCTAAATCACTTAATTTGTGATCTGACGATGTAACTCTTGACGATGTGTACTTTTCCAGAACGGATAACCTCAGTCACCCATTATGTGATATGATGATGTAACTCCTAACGCGGTGTACCTGCCCAGGACGGATGATCTCAATCACCCATGCTGTGATCTGACGATGTAACTCCTGGCGCCATACACACCCAAAGGACGGATGATCTCAATCACCTAATATGCGACCTGATGATGTAGTTCCTGGTATCGTACACATCCCCAAGACGGATGATCTCAATCACTTATGAAGTGATTTAATGATAAAACACCTGGCATGATCAATACTCATAATCATCTTTATGATGGAAAATTCCGAAAGTCAGTCCGTACTTTCGCTTTCTAGTGGTATTCTCCCAGGACGGATACTCTTTATCACCTATTCTATGATACAACGACGTAATTCCTGGTGTAGAAAAAACTCCCATCATCATCCTTATGATAAAGGACTCAAACACCACTTCCTTGCAGTTCCCTAAACTTGGAACAATATTATCATCTCCTGTAAGAATATTACGGATTAGAAGCAGTTATCCGTCCTGTTACACTACTTTGCTAAACAGATCGACCCATCTTTCCCCAAAAGAATTAAGGATCACGCCCCAGAGACAGGCACCTTCTTCTTAATACACACTTGGGGACATGTATATATTTATCCGTTCTAAATTTTATTCGTTGTTTAATCTTCCGAGGCTATTATTTCAATCCGGCCTTAAGATTAATTATACAGAACGGATTAGAAACGATTTAAATATACATGAAACGACGAAGACAAATTTCTTCAATCAAAACTCATTCATTGAAATGAAATTACATACAATAGTTTAAAATCCGGAGTTGATCCCGGTACACAACTATACATGTAAATGAAAACAAAACTACTGAGGAGGAATCTGTTCTTCAGTCTTTTGTGCCTCTTCAGCACTGGGCTCTTGTGCTCCTTCCTTTAGAACCTCAGCAGGAGTCTCGCCTCCAGGAGCCTCAGCCCTTTCTTCAGAAGAGGGAACCTCGGACGCCGAAAAGACGTAGTCAGGTCCCATGGATTGACCCTCAGGAAGAGGAGCCAAACCATATAAGGACGTCGGTGGATCTTCGTGACGACCATCCACCACTACGACTAACTTTCCCTCATGGAATTCATAGTACGGATCCATCCCATAAAGGTTAAGTTTCGCAGTGGGATTGCGGTAGAAGACTTGGCGTATGGCTAGGCCGAAGGACTCTTCAACAGCCCGGCTGCATATGTCAACAGCTTCTTCTCTCTCAGCTTTCGCTGTAGCCAATTCTCCCCGCAACTTAGACAGCTCCTCACTGGATATCTCGGGCTCCACTTTCCTAGCCTTCAGTCCCTCTATCTCAAGAAGGAGCTTCTTCTCCCTTTGAGACCACTCCTCAGCATCAGCCTTATTTTTATCCTGGCTGCTGCGGAGTTCTTCCTCCTTCTCTGCCACTTTGCCTTCCAAGTTGTTAAGATCGCCTTTGAGCTTGAGATTCTCTTTAGTTACGAGATCCCCAAACTCCTTAGACTTGTTAAGACGATCTTCCATTAACTTCAATGCGGCTTTGTCCTTGTCTGAGGAAAGGTTGAGCTCTTCTAATTTGTCACTTAGCTCCTCAACCTTGTCGACGTTCTTAGCCAACTCACTGACGGAAGATAGCAATCCAGCAAGTTCGGCTAGCTGCCACCTTCCGGCCTCACACGCTTCTTCAATTTCTTTAACACTAAGCGTAGGCCGGAGTTTATACATCGGTGGTGGAAGAGTGGCAGGAGTAGAACCTTCGTAGGAGAGGAAGGGGGTGAGAAACGAGGTCGTTGGGAAGGAGGTCGGCCCTGATCCAGAAACCCCAGCAGCAGTGCCTTTATTGAGACCGGAGGAAGCACCGATCCCTTCCGAGGTTTCAACGGCTTTATCCTCCGAAGTCCTTTGCTTCTTGGACTGACGCTTCGAAGGATCATTCTGGATCTTTCTTCTCCTCTCAGTAACTGGAGGCTGACCCGAGGCTGCGCCAACATCGGACGTACCGCCCTCAACCAGTGGGATGTCCCCTTCAGCATCCGAGGTCAAGATGATTACCTCAGGACGATCCTTAGTTGAGGGCCTGGGCTTCACCTCATTTTCATGAGTAACAGATTTACCAGCCGCCTTGAATTTCTTCAATTTGTCCATTTCTGGAGTTTGCTGTTCTATTTCACCTACATGAACAAACACAAGATGTCAGCAACTACAAATATTCTATACATATTTGATAAAGGAGAAAAGATAGAATAAAACGAGAAGTACGCAAATATTCCTCCCGGACTCCGCTTGAGCTACTTAGCAGACGCCTACACGAAAAGACGTGACGACCTGTAGTGTGCGATTCAAGTGCGAACAACACTCTCGACGTCTCACGTGACAGATCAGATTGATCAGTGTAGTACGCGTGTGAGCTCAAGAGGAAATGTTTGTGTGTCCAACTCAGGGGAAATTTGTCAACGTCCTCTTCATCCTTCCAAAATTTTGGATTGCCCTTCTTAATGGAGATGCGGGTGAAGTAAATCTTGAAGGACTTCCCGTCAACCTTGGCAGAATCTGTATAAGACTCAAAGTTCACAAAGGAACAGAGAGTCCGGAGAGTCACCAGACCAACTCCGCCCTGCTTATTTGCTCTCCGAACTACCTGAGTGTAGTAGAACAGCATCGCCACAGTTGGCGTGAAATTGAAATGTTCACCAAGGATCTCCAGAGCCCGGATGAGGCCCCAACCATTGGGATGAAGTTGAGAGGGTGCACAGTTCAGGAACTTCAGGACGCCCATCTGGAGTTCGGTTAGAGGAAAACGAACTCCCAGATTATGGAAAATAAATTCATACATGTATACAGAGCGGTCATTAGGGACGACGTGGCATATCCGCTCTGTCGGAAGTGGTGCATAAACCCTATACCACTTCTTTGTCTCTTCATCCGTACTCAAAGTAAACCTCGGCTGGATCCGGGATCCCTCCTCATCCGCATGTCGGGAGGCCAATTCCTTAAACTCACTAGACACCCAGCAGAAAGGCCATTTAGCCTGAACCTCCTCCCAATTTAGCCTCGAAGCAACTACGCTGTAGAGACCTTCTGCTGTTTTCGAAATGGCGCTATCTCCAGAAGATCCTTCTCCAGTTGCCATTGGAAATATCTAGACCGAACTCCTTAATCTACGATAAGAAATAAAATGTCGTCAGAAAGTTGCAATCATTACTCACTGCATTTTGAAAGCAATTACAATCAGAGGGCGACTCTGAGAAGGGAAAGATCACTTCCCGCAGTGAGTAAGATCCCCTTTCTGAGCGACGCGGTTCAGTCTTAGGAAGAATCACAAGGATTCTTCCCCACGACTATTAGGGTTGAGGGAAACTGATTCCCCCCCCTTTAGATGAAGCCTACTTTCTATAACTACGAGTAGCAAGTCAAAGCGAAACTAAAGCGACAAGGAAAAGATAGTTACCTCAGATGACAGTGATGAATTTGAGGAATGAAGAAACCCTCGCAATGTAGGTGATAAACTTCCTTGCAAAATTTCTGCAGAGTTTCGTTGAGAAAGCAAAAGCAAGTGGAACCCAGAATCCACTAAGTATTCCTTTTATAGGAAACAAAGAGGACCGGTTACCTCCTCTTGAAGTTGTGTCGTTCTTGATAAAACGTACCTGTTCACAAGCGAAACGACACAACCGTTCCAAATTCTTGGGCGCCAAAACGATAGCAACTCAGCAAAGGGCTATCCACTGGGCCCAAAAGTTTTGAAAACTTCAGGCCCATTAAGCCCAAAACGACGGTTAATGAGATTTTCATCTCAGACACAATAATTGCCTGCCCACGTGATTAAAAGCATTAATGTCTAATCATGCAACGCAATTTACGCTTTACAGCCGTTACACGAACTTCAAGAGCTTTCAATTCCAATAAACTCTTGAAATTCTCACACAACGAATCTTTGTCTGAATCCGTTGTGACAGTACCGAAAGGTCTTTTCTATTAAAATCGGAGCGGTTCTTTACGAATGACAACAGATGCTAAGGAACTGTTACACACGTAAGCTTACCGATATTAAGACCTCTCGTAGGTTGAGTAGCTTATGTGAACAACTATTCAGTCCCTCACACAAGCTAGGGGACATATGATCCGGTCTCAATACCGGTATCCGATCTGCTATACATATTTCAACGTCTTTGATAAGACATCTACGTGTAACCGGTGTCATCGGTATACATCCGAACTGTAATTCCGTATCAGGCGTTCTCCCTATACCGGTTGTTCAGGATAACACCATGACATCGGACAATACACACGTCACTGTGCTAATGACAAGGATTGTTGCTACAGGGATCGATCAATAATTCCCTACACTACGAGCCAAATTTTGCTCACGGGAATGGTCAACTTGTTCCCTAATCCTAGTCTACATTCTCTACGCTCAATATAAAATAGCCACTTGACCCAATCATGCAGGTAAGTGCGCAATATAATAATGCTAATGGGAGTTGGTAGTTCCCCACCAACGAGTCCTCGTTAATCGAGCCAATCAGGTATATGAACTCACTTCATGATTGAAGGGGGGGTCTTCTTCAGCTCTTTTACGACTGATTCCTCTCTGAATACATTCCTTACTTGGAATATAATCACTGACTTGAGCGTCGGAGAATCTTTGCAGGTGACACCACCATTCGCCCACTTCAACGCGTTAGGTCGGTGTAAAGGATCTCCAGGACGCCCAATCCGCTTTCTTCACCCAAGGACAACGGATACATACATCGGAAACACATACATCCGGTCTACTAGACGGTATTGACATACTATTCGTGACTGGCTTGAGATCGGATCTATTGATCCCGGTCCAGGACAGATCAGAAATTATTACATTTTAACCATTGAAAATTGATAGCCAAAAATGTTTTGTTATGAGAGTTTTTGTAATTTGTGATATGCATGACATTTAATGTGTTTACTAAAAAAAAAAGGGACAAAGATGATGATGAGTCTATCTATGATGATTTGTGAAATTAAACTTGATGATGTGTAACACATGACATGATTATGATATTATTTGTGTTTCAAATATTATTTTGATGCCTACATGATAGGCTACGATAAGTTATGTTATCTAATTTGATTTAATAAGTAGCTTAAATATGTGATTGTTATGAAACTAATGTGATTTTAAGCTCAAATATGATTGTAAGGAAGTGTGATAATATATTTTAAAAATATATTATTATTTTGGAGAAAATTCTCATCAAGGTTATATAAGATCCCTTATGATAAGTGGTGTTCTTCTAAAAAAAATGATTTTGTTGTGTAATAGAAGTGTTTAAATTATTGGAAGATTATTGAATCTAATTTTAATGAGATTTTTATGCAATGATTTCCACCATACCAATGATATGGTGATGCAAATATGATGTTGATAGAATCCAATAATTTAAACGAGAATAAATTCATAAATGAATTTATTTTATTCTTGACGGAGTTATCATGAATAAATTTTGATATTACGTGTTCCATTGTATTTTAATGACACAATGATGAATAATTTTTCCGAGAATAAATTCCTACCTGAATTTATTTTACCCTCAAAAGAGGAGTTGTCACTTAGAATTCATTTAAGTAGACTTGAGTCATCTAAATTAAAAAAATGGAGACCAAGTTATTGTTTTACTTGGTAAATTGTAAGGCTAATAAGTGTATATTGTGATTGCCAATAGGCAAAAACAAATAACAATATTTATATTGAGACATGTACATGTATATTATAATTAAGTAACGTAGCTACAAATCATGGATCAAAGATTATTTTGATCTTGAGACTCACAAAGTGAAAAACTAGTGAGTCAAACACCGAGGGGAATGAGACTTAGCCATTTGTAACTAACAGTGATGGGAACCCAACCTTTGTGATTGGAGATCCCATGAAGAAGGTTCATATGGGTAATAACAAGTCACTTAGTTAGTCTTGCTAGCACTCTTTTATTTTTCTCTTCCTATGGTGTATGTGAGAAGTGCTAGACTGCACTGAATGATGGTTAAGCTTAAAAGCTTTTAATGATTTCCATATCCCTTATGGATGGTGTATAAAAGTGCATTATACACTTGATGGAAACACCTATGTGAGTGTGGAGTGGGGCCGCTCCTATGAAATTAAATGGCGAAATTTCTAGAGCACTCATGAATCACCAGGCACGCGCAAGGCCTATTCGCGCAAAACGGCGAAAACAACAAAAAGAGTCGGGAAGTGTAATGTGATAGGTAGACCGCTATCTTACATTAAAGTGATTTTGGTTCATAGAAGCTTTGCTTCACCAATTCACTGTAAGTTAAGTTTATCTGTCTAGGGTCTGGTTCATAGTCCAGAAGACACCAGATCTGATGCATTTGCACTATGATGTAAACCTAATTTTTTTAAAAAAAAAACTTTTGAAATATGTGGGGGATTGTTAGAAATTTTATTTATATTTCAAAAGTTTTTAATCATTTATTAAAATCAGAAGTTACGATTTGCGTTTTAAATGGGAAATAATATCTGATGCGGTTACTATAATTAAATATGTCAATTAATTCCCGTTTAAATTAATTATTCTGTAACGTCTTTATCATTAACGGGATTTAATTGACCAATTTATTTCCGCTATATTTATTTTCCTTTATTAGAAAAATAATATCTGACTTGCCTATTTTAAGAGATACTTTCCGTTCTGGGTTTACATCGAAAAATCTACCTTTTGTGAGTTCTTGTATTGCACAGAAGGACTGCTGTATCCTGGGGGGTCACGCCTTAGGCGCATAAACCCTTAAGGACAGTGTGATTCCACACGCCCCAGTCAACCAATTTCCCAACACACCATTCTTTTGGGAAGAAACATGTCTCTTTCTTTTTTATAAGATATTTCAGATCAAAATGCACATATTAATAAAATATATTAACCCATTAATTTTTATAATAATATTTTAATTTTAATTTTATTTAAATTTTCAACATTTACTTGAATATTGCCAAAACAATGATAAACATAAGAAAAAAACATTAAATATTTTAGATGAATTTTATCTTATAAATATAATCATTAATTTTTTTTTGTCTTATTAGTAAATAGGAATAGAGAAAGAGAGTATATTTCTGAATGTTCAAAAGTTGCAGTTTTTTTTAACTAATAGGGGAAGTTGATGTTTGTATCAACGATTTCATGCTAAATTATCCAAAACCCTTTATTACTAGGCCAATTATAATAAGTTAGAACATACTTATTGTATAAATGAAAATAATTTAAATTAGTGTTTTAACTTTTAAGTGACAGACACACGCACTCTTACTGTTACATCGAAGTGCTTTTTCATTGGACTATATTTAAGAAAGTGATAATGCGGAAAAAATAGACAGAAATGGTAAAATGCATAAAAAATAAAGTTTTACAGAGTTAAAATAAATATTAACAACTTAGGTTAAAAATTAAATGTTAGGGGTGGAGTTTGAAGCCTAGTTTTCATACTTCATAATTTCTATTATCTTCCCTTTGATCCTTACTATTTCAAAGAACAAAGAAATATTTCTAAAAATCTTTAATATTAAATTTCATTATTAGAATTTCATTTATTTTAGTGATGAAAAATGAAGCGGGTTTGTGGGTCCGGTCAGTAAAAATAGGTTAAATAATGAGTTAAGACAAATTTTTTAGTTTGTAAGCCCACTTAAGTCTGACCTGTTATATTAACAAATAAATAAAAATTAGTATTTATTTTAATACTTTTTCTTTGATTTTATAAAATAAAAGTATTATTTTTAATAGATTATAAAGGAAATAGACCATTAAAAAAAATCTCTAAAAAAAATTTAAGTTAAATTCAAAACGTTTCTAAAAAAAACTTAAAGAAAGAATGGGAGGAAAAGTTTGTTGGCCCGCAGCTAAAGGAGTCGAACCCTATTTCTTAATCTGTTTTTTTTTTTTTGCATGACTCGGGTTAAGGCAGCTTAGATGATCTTGGTCCCAATCTCAGTCCATCAGTCCACTTTGTCACCCTAATTTTTTCAATATCATATGTTTCTCTATCAAATATGTTCTTTTTATATATTTTTAACACAAACAATTATCTATCTAATAAATAATATCAAAGGTATTTTAAAAAATTACAACTAATATTTAATATCATTAATGTGAATAACTATTTTCAATTATTATTTTTATATTAAAGAACAATAATATATATATATATAATTAGTTACTTTTGTTTTTGTTTATATTGTAATAAGGAATATGAAATTCGATAAAATATGTGCCGTATTAATAAATACCATGAGATATTCAAAATTATATATATTTCAACTCGATGAAGCTGTTACTGATTGCATGCATGCATAAGGTAATCTAGTTATGGGGTAAGAAAATCAATATTCAATAATATAAAAATAAAATTCAATATTTTGTGTGTAAACATCAATTTAGATATTTTCATTTTAGTTTCAATTTAATCAAAACTAAAATATAGGAGTTCTCCTTTATATATATCTTTAGCAATAACATCTTCTAAAAATGTTTTACTTGTCCCACCAAGTAGTTGTGTGTGACCTGTGGTGATCTTACAATAAATGCACTCCCTTTGACCCCCAACAATTCCCTCTCTTCTTTAACTAACATTAGCTGTGACCTCTGTAATAGAAAGCAACCTCTTTGCTGAACCTCTCTTCAACATCAACAATGTTTATTTATTCTTTGAACCAAAATCCAAACACTTACTAGTTTCTAGCTAATTGTGCAAAAACACAAACCCACCCACCAATGGGCTGTTGTGTGAGCAGCAACAGAACCTCAACCTCACCACAAAAACCTCCGGAGAGTAACAACAGACCAACAGAGGAAGAGACAGTGAAGGAAGTGCTCTCATCAGAAACCCCCAAATGGAACCCAACAACCTTTGACAAATCGAAACCACAAAAGCCACTCAAAAACACAAACTTTAACAACTTCAAAGAAGAGGGCAAGGTTGGGAAGAAGACATTGTCCGTTTTCAAAGGCGATGATACCTCAGAAGTTTGGAGCTTGAGCGAAACCATGTCCACAACTACTTCAATCACCGATCAGAGAGAAGAAGCACGCAAAAGAGTCGATGGATCTCACGCCAAATTGCTGAAAAATCGTTCCTTTCCACGTGATAATGGTGGCAGAAAAAGAGAGAGAACGGTTCATGGTGCAAAGAATGTTGAGTCGGTGAGGTTGGTTCAGTGCAAAGACCAAATGGCTCAGAGAATCGGAAACAGTGGAACTCGCCACCGGCGGGATTCCGGCCAGAATTCTTTCCGGCGGTCAAGGTTGCCGGTCACCGGTGCCGACCTCGGTGCGGCGAGGCCCGTGTTGAGTCGGAGTTCATCGGTTAGAAGAACGAACCGGTCAGCTTCAAGGATCGGAACTGGGCCTTCGCTGGAAAATGGTCGCCGGAAAATGGTAAATCCGGTGAGGGAAGGAAAATGGCCTTCTGCTAGGGAGTCACTGGAAAACCCACTTGTGTCATTAGAATGCTTCATTTTTATCTAGGATTTTGAAAATATTGTATTAGTGTTAGTAGCTCATTGTTATTAGTATTTCTGTACTTTGTTCAATCTTGTTAATGATGTTTGGGGATAAATATTCTAAGTCAAAGCTCATTCGAACAACACTGAAGAAGTAAATAAATGGAACAAGAAACTATTTCATCATATCACAACTATTAAATTTGTTTTTGGTAATGCTATATTAATATTATTATAATTTCATACTTACATTTCATATTAATATTAAGCTAGAAAATTTAATTAATAAGAATATGTATTAAAAAAAATTAATACATATTGTAAATTGAATTTAACAAAAAAAAATACTCAAAAAATAGGATCTTATAAAAAAAGGAATTCCTTTTTAAAATATAAAATAAATTTGACCTCAATTAGTTGCATGATTGGATCACTATTCACTGTAACCCCACCAAGAAACCGATACATATGAGTATTTATCAATACTTAATACTTATTAAAATAATAATAATAATAATAATAATAATAATAATAATATATAAATTCATAAATATGATATTATTTTAGTATGATTAATTATAAATTAATATTGTATAATATATTACAATTTTATACCTTAAAAGTATTATTATTAAAAAATATTAAATTTTACTATCTCATTATAAAATAATAAAAACTTAAACATTTAAGTTTATTTAATAAAATAATTAATATTAATAACCATATACCCACCAATTTAGTAAATAACCGGATACCAATTATCAATAATCTATGAATTAACTGTGTTACGGATTTTTTTTACACATTTATATATTCTACAAGTTGAATTTTTGTGCTGCACTGAAATCTGAATTGCTGGGTTGAGAAAGATTGCAATTCTACCGTGTAAAAAAATATTAATCTAAAAATAAAAAAAATAAAATATTAACATCTCTTGGATGAGAAATCGACAATAATAGACAAAATTTATGACTCAAGTAATTAAGTTTTAACCATGCTACGAATAGAATTAATCGATGTGTTCAACCCTAAAATTGATAATAACAATAATAATGCAATGCAAGTACAAGAAATCAAAAATAAAGGCTTCGGTCAATTGCAATGACCGATCTCCAGCCTTCAATTGCTTTTGAGTAAACTTTTATTGAGAATAAGTCATTTTAATTTTGGGGGAATAATATATAAAGTTGCGTTTTCTTTTATGATAAATCAATGGCCTTGTATTATCCTTCTACTAAAATACTAAGTGGTCGTTTAGTTTGTAGTTGAAAAATAGAGTTATGAAAATAGAAAATTTTAAATGTTAATATTGATTTTTCATGCCGTTTAAGACAGTTAAAATTATGTTTGATTGTAATTTTTTTTTTTGGTTGGTCAAACCCAAAGCAATTGGGAACCAAACGTCTCCTAATTCTTCTACGTTGCAATAAATTGTGTTTCCAGGATAGGAAATAAAATAGAAAAGAGAAAAATACATATAATAAACATTTTGATAGTTATTTGGTTAAAGAGAAAATGATAAAAAAGATGTGACAAAAGTTGATTTCAATAAATAAAATGTTCCTCTTGATTGGAAGGGTGAGACTTCTATTCTTGAAAATACTTCTTTTTAACTTTAGTAAATAATAGTTATTATCTCTTTTATAAATAAAATTAAGTTAAACCCTTTTTTTCTTTATTGTTGTATAAATATAATCTCTCAAAATCTTTTTATACCTCATTTTGAATCATATAACCTTGATTTTATGTTTTATGTACTCGGAATGAAGACAAAATATATATCTTTTTTCTATCTATTCAAGTTTTTATTCTACTCGGTTTATTTCATCCTGTAAAATAATAAGAGTTGTACTGGTGACACTGTAAATATTTGAATGGCTATTCTCGGTATCGTATTTCAACAGTATGAATCTTTTAATAGTTTCGTTAATATGAGTCTATAAAGTTTTAAACAATTACAGATGTTTTACAAATGTATTTATTAAACATTATATTTGTGTAATTAAAAAATAACAAATTAATATTTACTTGGACATGATTTTTGCATCTCGAGGTTTGCTAGTCTCAGTGGTCCACTTTGAAAAGCACAGTAGGTGGAAGAACATTCTATAAGAGATCCTGCTATGCTATTTGGATAACAATCAACTATTCTATTGGGAAACTTTGGATACCTTGAATTTTGTGAGACAAAAATGGTTTCCCTATGTAAAGGAGATGGTTTCGCATATTCATAATCACAGCCTTTGAAATTATAATATTGTACAAGAATTTTTCTAGTGCATAACAATGAAATACTATAAAGTAGAATATGGTTATCAACCTTCATTAAAAACCTTATTGAATTTGATTTGAGAATGGAGGGAAACCCATATGGGACAAATTGTGAAATTGGACAAGTTGATACATAGTGGTCCTCAATTTTTTATATATCAAAGAAACCATTACTGAGCTATCCCTTCTACTCTTATGGTGCCATCCATATCAACCATTTCCATTTTGGACTATTTCTTTGGTTTCTTCCTCTGAAGCACAACAAGAGACAAATTAACTATGTGGAGAAAGAAAAGAAGGAATGTCTCTAGGTTCAAACTTCAAAATTTAACCCAAAAGAGCAAAGTGGACAACTAAATTACATTATTCTATTTAACATTTTCATACCTTTCGGGATTCGTCAATACAATATCTGCCTCCACTGAAATTTAAAAGTTGAAACTAGTGGAAGAAAAATAACAGCATCAGGAATTAAGCTACAAATTTCTGATATTATTTTATTTATGTATTCTTTCATCAATGTACATTTCTTTTTTGTGTACGTACTCAGGGGATTATAAATAAAAATAATTTAGGTTTAATTGCACTTTTAAATCTTTTAGTTTAAATTATGTATACTTTTAGTTTCTCAAGTTATAATTGAGCAAATTAATTCTCTTTACTTTTTAAGTTAACCCTTAAATAAGACTCGTTGTTCATTAGGGGGTCTGAGGTTTGATCCCAGATTTCCTTTCCCAAATAGTTAGCTGTTTAAGATACATTTGAGATCTTAATTAAATAATTTGTAAAATTCATGAGGAAAGAATTTGGTTAAATTTGAAGGATTTCATTTTATTTGGTTTGAAAAGAAAAAACTTTGAAGTTTTTTTATTCTAGGTGCAATTTGACATAGTCAGTAAATATTGAGTAAAATACAATCTATTTTGCAAAGATTTCATATGGAATAATGAATATAATAGTTGTAAGTTAAAAAAATATCAAATGGGTCAAAATTGCACATTATCCAAATTAAATGAACTAAAACTATAATTAAGTTAAGCTTAAGAGATGGGTCAAGTGAAGTAAGATAAAGTTTTACATATGACTAATCTCGCAAAGTTGATTGTTCACTTGAGATAAATATAAACATCTTTGTAAAATTTTTTAAGCTTAAAGTCATTTTCTACCTTTGAATGAGGACCATCCTCTCCCTCTCCCTGATAAAAAAAAATTACACATAAACAAATTTTTATATACGAATTACATTAATAATATTTTTGTTAAAAATTTTCTAATTTTCCATCATGCCAAAAAAATATAGTTTTGCCACAATTTCCTTCTGAGTTTTTTTTGGTAAAACAATTTCCTTCTAATTTGATTACATATAGAAAATTTAAGGACTCCTGTGAATTTATTTTGGTAAAATTATACTTTTCATTCCTTAAGTTGGTTAATTGGTTTGAGTTGGTCAATTAATTATTTTTTTATTTAAATCTCTCAACTTTGATTAACCGTTAACAATTTCTCTTTTAGTTTAAGATTATATAGAGTTATTAAAATGGACTATCTAACTCAATCCATAACAAGTTCTAGTTTTTTTAGGATGGACTCAAAAGGTCTAATTTTTATTCATGCCCTTATTTTGTAACCCGGATCCGATCCATCACGGGTCTTTGAATTTGACAGGTTACCTATATTTTTTTGGATTTTGTAGAGTGAAATGGTCCAACTTTTTCTAAAACAATTCTAATTAATACATACTAGTTTGTATCTTTGAATTTCCGGTCCCAATAGATTACAAATGTCTAAAAATTTATCTGCAGGGCTCATCGTTAGTTTTTCTTGAAAATGGTCATCGTTATTAATTTCAAGTTTTTTTCATTATTTGGTTCAGGTTGAACCAATTGTTATTTTAAAAA
The DNA here is from genome assembly GCA_037962975.1 of Clitoria ternatea. Lineage (NCBI taxonomy): Eukaryota > Viridiplantae > Streptophyta > Magnoliopsida > Fabales > Fabaceae > Clitoria > Clitoria ternatea. The sequence continues at coordinate 295,469,612 of CM075669.1, forward strand.
TCACAAACTAGAAGATTCCAAAACTATGATGAGAGTATAAACTAACAAAATCAACGTAACACAAGGGGGAATCTGTGGAGTGAAACATAATGGGAATGATGATTACGTAACTATCAGTGAGCCTTATAGTCTAAGATTAATTATTAACGTGAAATATTTCGAGCCAGCCTGATCAGGCACGAGCCTTATTGTGATTCTGGTGTGCTGTGGTGAAACCCCTCCTTTTATTTTGCTTTCTAAAAAAAAGAGTTTTATACTTTTCTTTGTGTGTGGTATGGTGAAAAAATGAATAGAATCCCCCCATTGTGATTGTGTTTGATATGTATGTATTGTGATGAATGAGGGGGGATGTGTGAATTGTGTCTATGATTGGTGAGATGTTGAAGGGAAAAGGGTGAGGCAGTCGATAGCTCAAGTAATGGGTTAAATTTATCCGATTAACTTGATTATTCAATTTAATTTAAGTAAGTTATAGTAGACTTTTTTTGGTAATTGAATCACAATTCTAATATGATTCAATGCAATCAAGAACCGATTATAATTAGATTAGATTTCAAATTTCAGGCTAGTAAACCCAAGAACTGGATTAGTGATTGGCCTTTTTTTTGTATTATTTGCCATTGTTATTATTTTATGTTTTTATTTTCATACTATTTTATATAATGTTAATGTTCATGTCATAGAAAGGAATGAAAGAACCCAACCCAAATGGCCAAGCCCAAAATTTCAATTTGTTGACTTAGATTTGTATTTGTGTGTTAAAGATTTACAAAAAAACGTCAAGATTTTGGTTTGATAGTTTTACAAAGTAACATTCATGTTTTGCTTGTAGTTATGATTTTGATTTTCATAGAATTTAGAGTTTGTGACATTAAATGTTTAATATAGATTTTGTAATGTTTGAAATTTTTTTATATTTTTATTTTTATAAAATTTATAACAAGTTATAATTAATCAGATATCCGATCACCTAATCCGATCTAAATCAACTTAGATCAGACTGAATTTTAAAAAACAAATACACAAATTCAATTATCTTTAATCCAATCAATTTTTTTTTACTGGAATTCGATCTAATCCAATAAAGAGTGAATAAAGATGCAGGCAGTAGAGGAAAGGGTGTGAGGAGTCGTCATTGTTGGATTGAGAACACGGGTGGTGAAATTGTGTGGAGTGGGAGGAAATGAGTTTTTTTTAAAAAAAAAAATTACAATTTATTCCATGTCAACATTCAATTGATGTCGTTAATGACACATACCATGTCACCATACCTCAAACGAAAGAAACATCTGTCAAAATCCTTAATTATAAGAGATCTTGAACCAACTTGGAAACTTAAACAGACCAAAAATGTAATTTTGCCAACTGGCAAACTTAAGGATCAACTCAAACCAAATTTGGAATAGAGTAGTTTATCAATATAATTAATTTCAAATCAATTATGATTGGTGTTTCACTTTCTAATTTTACATATCTCCTTATTTTTAAAGGAGCCAAATCCATGAAAATATATATTCAACAAAAAATTGCTGCCTTTTGCATCAACAACCAAAAATAAACAAAACAGAAAGTTATTTATAACAATTAGTTGAACTGTGTATTGTGCTGTGTGTAATATGCCTTGATCCAGTCACATATATGACTTACGTGAGTTGGGTGGTGAAACTTCAACATCTTAACTTACTTTCTATGATGTGTTCCTAGCAACAACGCATTGCATAGAATAGAGATCACAGAAAATTTATGTGCAAGAGGAGGATAAGGGAAGATTTACCCAGTTAATGGGCACACTATTCAATCTATTGAGAATTCATTTACACATAAAAGCCCCCCCAAAAAGGCTTCATCTTTCATTGACAAGAATTAGGAAGGCACAACAGAAATTAACCTTTTCATTCCAAAGATGGATATCTAATTGCCAAACCCAGTTTGCCTAAACTAAATTCTATTTGACATGTTATGAACTATAAAGAGAGCTCATCTGGGTAAAAATGGATGGAAGGCAAACTCCAAGAAATAGTCTACTCTTCACAGAAAATGAATCAACCAACACCTTGGTGCAATATGCATAACTTCGCCATGTTCAGATCTCAGATCTCTCGGACTTCATTGATATTGTTGTTGGAAGTGCAACAAGGTATTGTGTTGTGCTGATGAGAAGGCCATGGAATCCGTTCCGGATGACACGGAGCAGGGTGAGCAATGAATGTAGGAATCTGATCTCCAGGCATCAGAACTGAAACACCACTGGCATACACACTCATCTGCGAGAATTAAGAAGCCTTTATGAAATTCATGTATAATTCAAACAAAAATGAACGTGTCTCTTGCAATAGATTAACTAAAATCAGGGACTCAACTCAAATAAGATGATTGAAAAAATTGTGGTACATCAAAAGTGGACCAGAAATTGGACTAAAACCAGCTTGACAAACCATTGCTTGTTGTAAACTTCAAGGAAAGCAACAAACGCCTCTTTGTTTTACTCTATGTCTAGAACCAGTACTTTCAGCATCACAAGACAAATGGAAACATGATAGAATAAGATGTCTTATCCATGAACACATGAAATTGTTCATGGCTAAGATATTTAAGCATGCTTGTTTTTTCTCAGTTTGATAGAATTAATATAGATCCGGTTAGCAAATGTCCTTTAAAGAATTGCAAGCGGAAAGCTTTTATAAGAAATCGTGTTAAACTTACAATGGAAATCAAAACGATAATGTTATTTCTAAATAAAAACTTTTCCTTTCTAATTCTTCAACTAGTGTTCTTAGAACACTAGCTAACATTTCCCAATTAATATTGAACCACTGAATATGTAATTAAGATGTGTGCTCAGATTAACCTCAACCACAAATTTTACACTGAAATGTGTCATGATCGAAGAAATTAATTCTAGTGTTTTGCCAAGCAGGCACTGCAATCTAACTGGTTTTTACACACACACGTCAATATAGTAATGCAACAGCAGCATTACTATTTTCAAGTTAGATTTTTCAACAGATCCTACTCATAAAAGTGGATTGGAAGACAGTAAAGTATCAGAAAGGAGAAAGCAATTGATTAATACATGCCATTATCACCGATGTTTGGCTAAAGATTCTATCAGCTTAGTTGATTAGGACAGCTTTAGGATGGAAAAGAAACAATGTTACCAGTTGTAAATAACAGCCTCCCACAATCTCAGACACAGCCAAGGCATGTATGGATCTAAGATGCAAGCACACACATGGAAAGTGAATTGACTAATGTCATTCACAACTTTTTCTCCATTTAGACAAAAGGGGCAAAGAAAAGTGTAGGTAAAACACCCAAGAGCCACCCAATTTGACTATCACCCTTAAAAGAAAATAGAATTTTACTGTGAAGTTGTTTGCATCTGATGCCAAACTTATAAACCAAGAAATAGCTAATGAAATAAATCCCATCAGTCACCAAAGTGATAAAGTTTCACTGTAAGAGATTCACAAGGTACATGGAATCTTTTTCTAGACCCCTAGCGGCCCTCACTTCTATGTCAGATGATATGAAATAAAGTGATAAAAAACAAAAACATTTATATCATATTTGAGAAGAACTATAGCAAGACATTAACAACCTAGATACGAACATACAGAGGGGACATATGGATCCACAAAAAACAAAGCATAGTAAATGTCTTTGGGTCCAAAAGTCAATGTTGTGCACATAAAGGTCATCTAAGGAGGGTTGTAGAACACTTGGTAGTTGGTACTAAGTACATGTTTGGTTTAGCTTATTTTGGAGAAATAATTGCTTTTTTCCCCATCTATGCAAGACAACTGTTGATAAACAAGCAATTGCTTCATTACAACTAAGCTGAATCTAAGACCACTAGATTAACAATTCAAGAATCACATATTATATTTCTACCCTTCTATGTGATTCTTTTCTAATCCAATTTCCTTCTAGGCATGATTTGTAACAGAAATGTCCAGCTGACTTTTATGTATCTCATAATATTGGTAATGAAGAGAAAAAGAATTCCAATATGGTCTCTGGCCACTATCATTATCCATCATAAACAATAAAAAGAGTCCAAAGAATCCCAGTCAAAAGCCAAATTGGATGAAGCATTTTCTCTAAAGTCTATATTCTGTAATCTATATTCCATTATCACCATACTAAGATCCCTTAACGCGATATAAATGCCAAACAAAAAAGCTATTTAAATTCTGGATTAGCTGATCAGGCAGCCTTTATCTTTAAAGCCTCATTGGCTAATACTAGAAAAATCATTAATAATTTTGAGAAAGATGAAAGAAACAAAACCAATATAGTCAGTGTCCCAATCAAGTTGTGCCCTCCTCCTGAGCTGGGATTGGATAGGTAGGTGGGCCCAAGGTGTTCCACCAAAGGAATGGCATAAGGTAGACAACACAATTGTTACATGGTACTGGCTCATCATAGGATACTACTACATTAAAACCTAAAATAATAAAAGTTGTATATGCCAGGAATTGAAGTATAGTATAAAAATACTATATCTCAGGCAGTTACTTTATTTCTCTATTAGCATATTAGACTAGATTGCCGTTACTTAGAAACAAGTTTGGGAAAAATTCAAAGGAATTTCAAACAATGTGTGAGATCAACCCTGGTCAATAGATGGTACTATCGGTCAAACTCCGTTTTAGTTAACGTTGACCATCTTCCTTAAACGGCAAAAGGAAAATCCTATTCGCATTCTTTTTTTTCTACAACTAAGAGAGAGATCAAAAGAGAAAAGAAAGAAAAGTGTAAAATGGATCGTAACCAAGATAAGAAAATAAAAAGTTGCAAGAATAAAATAACTCAACCACAAACACGGGCTATGCAAGGTTAGGTATCATCAAAGATTGAAGATGCTAGAAAGGATGAACAACAAGGACAATGTGGGTCACAACTTTAATCACAAAGATATACAAATACAATTTAAGGCTCATGGCTAGGGACCAGGTGTTTAGCACAAAGCTTCCATGGAGGACCAGCACCCTATAAAACTTAAAAGACAATGCAGCTCCCTCATAAATCATGACTAAGATAATTAACAGAACGTGCAAATGCAGGGGGTAATGAAATCAAATGAAAAATACTGGTGGGGTTAGGTTAGTTTAAGCTATTAAGTTCAATACTCATCAAAAAAATAAAATTGGGTTTCTTGAATATATGTTCTACCTTTTATTCAAAAGGGAAGTTAGAAATTAACAACCACAGCAAACTATTAATACATAAAATGCAGAACCATTTGAAAGCTCACACAGTTGAAGAAGAGAAGAGTCACCGGTAAAACCTCTAATGAACGACCAAGACCCAAAAAAAATTCCAAAATAATTATAAAAACAGGGAAATTAATTACGAGAGAGAGAGAGAGAGAGAGAGCAAATTAGTAATTTTCAAGAAATGCCCAAGATCCAGCATTCTTAGAGCAATTTAAAAGATGGAAGAACTGCAAACTGGAACAGAACCTGGAGACAACAAAATTAAGCAACGAAACATTTTACTTTTCGGTCAGAGCAGCATGATCATCACTTGTTCACAAATCAAATACCTTTTTCATTCCCCATTGAAAGAGAAAAGAAAAAAAATTTGAATTAAATTAAATAAAAACGGAAAAATGAAAACCCGTCCAAACACTCCAGAAAATCAAACAAAAAAACAACTTTCAATACGAAAAGTTGAAGACTTTAACATTGGAGTGAAAATGGGAGCACGACCCAAGACACAAAAGAAGCTTTTTTTTTTCATTTTCTGTTATTTTTGGTCAGTGTTTACTCACTTTAGGTGACGGGTAACCGAGCTTGCCGGTAAAACCTATCTGGGACTCGACGTCAGGGGTTCTCCGGCGACCTGGCGGAGAGAGCGGCGGCGAGGGGGGACGGAGGAACCTCTCGAAAATGGCCATGACGAGGAACATGAAGATGAGAATGGCGGTGGCAACGAAGCCAAAGGAGACAGCATTTACGGAGCTGTCGAAGTTGCTCCAACGCTGTTGGTCTTTGGGGACGTTGAGTGGTGCCCCAATTGGTGGCCACACATTCACATTGTTGTTGTGTTCTTCCACCACCACCATCTTTCTTTCTTTCTTTCTTTCTTTCTTTTTTATTGTCAATTAAGAGCTTGTGTCGTGTTGTGCTATGCTGAAATTTCCATTGTAGAGAGAGTGAAGTGACACAGGTTTGAGTTGGGAAGGCTTGTGAAGAGTGAGTGAAGAAAGAGGAAGAAACAGTGACACAGAAGAAGAGCAAGAAACAAACCTTGGAGTTTGGATAATAATAGGACTCTCTTTTCTTTATACTTCCAAGAGAAACGATCAAAACGGAAAACAACTCTTTCTTTTACACTTCCAATACGCCTAATTAAATTTTACATTTTTTTTTTAATTGAAGGATGACCCAAACCTAAAATTGAATATTGCCAATTTCTTTTAGGTGTGGAGATTATTTTACTTGATTGATTTTTTTTTTTGTCTTTCTCAACAAATTTCAATCTTTTTTATATATTTATTATGATTCCAACCTATGACTTGGTTGAGAACCATTTGAACCGTCTGATTTTATTTAAAATTGAGAATCTGATTCAACTAACACCAGTAGTAATTTCTTAAATTATTTAGGTTGTTTTTTATTTTTTATTTTTTATTTTTTAAAAATAGATTGAGTTAATCAATTTAACCATTGATTCAATCAGTTCAATCATTGATACATTGAGTTAGTGTCTTAAATTGACTTATTGAGCTGGTATTTTAAATTGACTCATTAAGACAATTTTATTAGTGGTCTGATTTAATAATATTACTCTTAATAACATGCTTAAATCTCTAACTATTTAGATAATTATACTACATTAAATTGAATTTAATTGGAATATAAAAAATTACACTTAGAATGTCTAATTATAAATTGTGATGTAAGTTAAAATTATTAATTAATATAATAACTTCGTGAAAATGTTATATGAAGGTAATTTTTAATTAGGTAAAATTATTAATTATATAAATAATATAGGATTAATTATATTTTTAGTTCTCTAATTTTATTAAATGTTTGATTTTGTCCCTAAACTATTCAATTTGTTGATATTTGATTCTCAAACTTTTAATTGCACATTTTAAATCCTTAAACTATTTGATTTATTGATACGTTTACTCTTTTATATATTTTCTATCTAATTAATAATTTTTATATTATTATTTTAAATAGTCATAGTTATTATGTTTTTTTAGACTATAATGTACCATAATTTTATCGTCTGTATTCTTTTGATAACTATTCATAAATATTATATTACAATGAAAATACCAATTTATAAAAAAAATACTAAATCGGGTAGTTTTAGGGAAGTAAATTGGGTACACAATTTATTTCCAATGATTCGTAATTAATTAATTAATTATTCAAGGGTTGACAAATTAAAAGTTTTAGGGTGACCTATTGAGTTGAGGAATCCATCGGGTTGATTTTTAGGATTTAAATCGAAGAGTAGTCGGGTTTGGCCGTTAACCAAAAGGGTTAAAAGACTGAATTACCCTTGGCCAACCTAAACATATTAAATTAAATCTTTTCTCTCTATTTTCCTCCTCACTTTCATGTCCACACTCTATATATATGCAACCACCTTCTTTTTTTTCTCCTCCACTATTTTCTCTCTTTCTCTTCCTCTCTAACCTTTCATCCCACTTTATTCTCTTCCCTTTTAACTCACTTCATCTTCCTCTTCATCACCATAACATCACAATGACCGAACCATCCACTTCCTCTCTTCTGTCATCATCACCAAACTCTCTCTTTCTCATGCTTTTGTCTCTCTAAGCCATCACTGCTTCTTCCATTTCCTTCATCTACCACACCACCATGTCGTGATCCTCTTACTTATCATCACCATTACGTGTCTTTCTCTCTCTCGAATCCACTTACGGAGCTCGAGGGTTGCATCGAAGGTTGATCAGAGAGAGCCGAAACGAAGACTCTCGGTTGGCGATCGGTGCAAAATCGACTTCGGTAAGTTAAAACTATATTTTTCCCTTACAAGCATGTCCTTCTTTGAATGCATAACCATTTTTCTTCCCCTTTTACCGCATGTTGAAATTGTAATTTTCATGGGTTTCTTGATCGGTCTGCATGGGGTTGTTCCACTGTGTTTTTGGAAAAATCATTAACACAAAAAATTATTTTTCTTTCTTTCCACTTTCCAATTAGCTATAGGACATCTAAATACGATAACTAGACCAAAAGTTATGCCCAAAATATGAACATTGTTACGGTTGTATGCATGGCTACGGGTCAGTGGCCTTATTTCAAATTTTGGGATTATTGGGCTTAGAACTGGCTTTGGTGTCTTCATAAATGTTATTCTAAATTTCATTACGAGAATTTTGAGGCCAAAATCACTTAAATCAGACACTCATAACTTAAGTTATGATTAAAATAGTAGAGTATGCGCATGTTACTCTTTCCAATTACATGCATATTTTTCTTTCCTGTTGCATGAAATGTTTTTGACTTTCCCTTTCTTTTTTCTAGCTTGGTCGTGTGCATTGGGAGTCGTTAGTAGGATTTCAGAGCTTTGAGGTAGTTTTGAAACCCCGTCAACGAGATTCTTAACCCTTGGTAAGTATGATTCTTATCGAAACTCCATCAATTTCGTGTTTGAGTGACTTTGGTGTTTTGGTGATTTATGGGTTACAATATTATTTTTTAATTAATTTTCAAAATGTTTCAAATATAGGATATTGATGTTCGAAGCTGAGTCGGAAGTCAACACTTTGTTTGGAAAGTCGGATATCTCCTCCAGGTACGTGTTGACATACAAGGGGGTTTAGCACTCAAATAACGAGTACGGATTTCATTTATGGGACGGGTTTTATAATTAAAAAGTTTACTTCAAATATCGACGCCTATAAAATATTGATTTTTATAAAATAAAAATATAATTATTATTGTCTTATGAAGTATTATTTATACGCTTGATAAATGACGATATTAATATTATGAGAATTTAATTCGTGAAGTGTTATTTAAAATATTGTTTTGTATGTGTTGTTGGCAATGATTCATATTGATGCTGATGATATTATAAAAATTAAAGTTATGCTATAAAATAATATTCATAAAGTGATGTTTAGAACCTAATATTGTTGATGATTATTTGATATTAATTCTATTGGAATTTTATTAGTTATGTCCTATGAAATCACTAAATGTATGTTGAAGCCTGATGTGCTGGCTATATGTGTTGTTAAAAGTTTATTGGTCAATGTCGATATTAATATTATGAGTTTTGACTCATGAAATGCCATTGAATATATTGCTTGGTATGTGTTGTTGGCAATGACTTATGATGGTACTAAAGATGTTGTGAAAATTGGATTTTTGTGTTATGAAATAATGTTTGTAAAGAAAAGTCTGGTGCTTGATGTTGATGATTATCGATATCGTGTATATTGTAATGTTATTGCTCACGCTTGGTGGTGGCATTAAATATTTGTGGAAGCCTGATGTGATGGTTGTGTGTTGTTGAAAGTATATTGATTGGTGATATGTTATGGATGGTTAAGTGTTAATGATATGTATTGCTGAAATTGACCCATATGGGCATTATAAATATATTGATGATTATGTTAGTTATGATATTGATGGCTCCATGAATGTGTTTCAGAATCTTTGAGGTAATGGTTATTGAGTTGATAAGTATTGAGGTTAGTGGAGCTAGACTATGATGTTTGGATTATGAAGTTACACTCTGATTCATATATATGCATATTATCTTGACTCATGATATCATTATGCATTAGTTACTATAGCGCTTTGATTCGCTCTGTACTACGATTTGCTGTTTCAGACTGTCGATTATAGCACTACAATCTGTTATGCAGTTCTTAAGGTACCACAGATTATAGCACTACGATTTATTATGTGGTTACCTAGATATCCACCAAGGTATAACACTCAGATTTGGTGTGGATTATCCATTTTGGCACTCAGATTTCTCATGGTACTCAGATTTGCTATTGATGAAGTCAGATTCGCATTGCATGATAAAAGGTATCTGACGATGATAATTGATTTAGTAATGCATAATATTAAAATGATAATTGATCTAGTAATGTTTGATATTGAAATGATGACTTAATGTTTGATATTGTATTTGGGGATGTTTGACGTTAAATTGATGATTGATATGTATTTGGTAATATTAGAAATTGAATTGATGATTGAAATATGGTTTGTTAACGTATATGTCATTGTGTTGTGATTGTAATATTTTAAATTACTTAACCTAATGAGTACTTTATCTGTGAATTATTATTTATTGCTTTGAGTTGTACTCACCCCTTAACTTTCATTTTAGTGAGTTTTTAGGATGATGTCGCTCGACGAGGGAAAAATATTTGTATTTTCAATTAAGTTGCTTGAGGGAAAAATACTTTTATCTATGAATATTATCTGGGCTAAATTTTTATTTCGACTTGTTGGTTATTTGATTTTTGAAAATATAAAAGTTTTACTGATCCCGGGGCGTAACAAAAAGTTTTAAGGTTTTGAGTTTTAAATTATACTATAGTGTTTCTAAAATTATTGTAATTCATGAAAATATCGATATTGGCAGTTTTGGATCAATTCGATATTTTTAACAAATACTAGACATCTTCCCTTTTATTTAATTCAATTTTTGACCAAGCCTTTACCCCTACAGTTTATGTCACCTCTCTTCACTCTCCACCACACATTCGCTTCCTTCATTTTCCTCTCTCAATCACCCACTTGTTATCTCATTCTCTCAGTCACTTTCTTGTTATTTTCTTTCTCCTTATCACCAACATACATTTCTTTTCTTTCTCTTTTTCTCTATTACCCACACACCCAAGCTTTTCTTCTTCCTCCATATAACCAAGGCACCTCACATCACCATCATCTACTTCATCTCACCCAAGGCTAAGGAATAGCTCCCTTCACCCTATCATCTCCTTCCATATGCATGAGTGATAAGGAGAACATGTCTTCTCTCAATTTCTTCTTAATCTAGGTGTGTTAGTGTCTTATGAGTGTTGTGGATGAAACCTTAACTTTCTCCATTACCACTTCACATACCTGCTTCGATTTTCTTCTTCAAATTTCTATGGTTTGGTTCAAAACCTTATTTTAATTATGTTTTGGGTTACATTTTGATTTGGGATTTTATGTTTAAGGGCTAATAGGTATACCTCTAAAGTTTTGAATTGTCAAAAGTCAGTGATTTTATTCCCAATTATGTTTTTACTATATTTTCAAAATTCGGGAACTGATTAGGCGAAGAATCAAAGCTAAGAGTAACCCTTAAAACTCTTCAATACGGATCAAATTCTTTTTCAAGGTAACCAAGAGAAACAATGTTCTGAATGAGTAGAAATGAGTACAAACGTGTGGTTGATTGTTAAACTATGGTAGTCCTCATTGTTTAGGCGTTGAAATGTTAGTTTGTAAGGTGTTTGTGGAAATGTATGAATGAATTGGGAAAACGTATTGGGTATTTTGAATGTTGGTTAGCATAATGATGGATGAATATAACAGTTGTATGTTGAAATATTCACATATGTTGGAATTATGTGAATTGAATGATTGATGACCTAATGAGTTGGGGAATTAATGATTTGAGGAATGTTATTTGTGAAAATTTAAGTTAGAAATGTAATTTGGTTGATGACATATAGTGATATGAGTTGGAGCTGAATTGGTAACATGATAAAATGGTTACTTGAGAAATGGTTGAGTTGTTGATTTAATAAGTTAATGAGATGATTAACTGATGAAATGAAATCATATGGGCATGATAAGTGATGGAAAGATGTTTAGTTGAGAGATTGATAATTTGACACATACGAATATATGTCAAAATTTGAATTGGTTATGGAAATGATAAATTGAATTGGATAAATAGATTTGTATGTTGTGCATGTTTTTGGTGTAGGGATGAGTATGTGATAGTTTGTAATGGTTCTAAATAATATGTCTTGTGATATGTTGTGCATGTTTTTGGTGTTGGGATGAGTGGGTGATAGTTTGTAATGGTTCCAAATAATTTGTCTTGTGATTGCTGCTAAATTTTTCCTGTTTCTGCATAAAAATTTAAAGCATATTGTTAGATGGCTCGATCCACGGCCGTGGCAGGTTCCACATTCAAGGTGTGGATCATTTTGGTCATTCTTAAAATTTTTGGGTCATTGGTAGAGGGTTCCATAATTGTGGTTTTGTCCATGCCTTCAATGGAACCTTGTTTTGAGAAATCTTGGTTGTTAGTGCCTTATGGTCTATGTTTCGAGCGGTATCCTCATTAGGTGATCAATATCCAACCCTGAATAGCATGAGAATGTAGTCTTAAACCTTATTGAGCTTTTTATTGACATGTGGTATGATAATTGATAAGTGTTTTAGAGTTCTTTATTTATGGTTATTTCCTTAGGTTTTTAGAGTATACTGCATTGCATTTTTCTCTTCATCCTATGTTATTTGTTTCTTTTATGCATATGTTGCTTGGGTATTCTTGTTTCACTGGTTTTGCATTGTACCAAACTAATTGAAGACAAGTTTGGGGTTTTAGGAGTCTATAACATGAAGTAAGGACTCAAAGTAAGCAAGAAAAGCCATCCAGAGAGCACCAATGTCGTGGCAAAAAAACATCACTAGGTCAGGCTTACATTGCCTATGTGCTAACATGATTTGGGCCTCCAAGAAAGAACCACGACCTGGCTGTGTTTCCTGCCACGGTCGTGGTTCGGACTGCCAGAAGTGTAACTTCTACAACCCCAGTTCTAGGGAGGCATTTTTACCTTTTCTAAAACTCTATGATGGAATAGAGGAATTATTAGAAGAGAGAAAGGAAAAGAACGCTAAAGAACAAGGATTAATCAAAGAAAATTGCGAAAGCCATTTGTATTTGATTAGGATTTGTAATTCTTAGTGTACTATTGTTGGTTTTTCTGTCTTTCTTGAATCCTAGTTTAAGGTATTTTGATTTCATGAGTAACTAAACCCCTTTTTCTTAGGATGAAGGAGGTGTGACAACTTTGTGTATGATTTTGCTTTGATTTCCATACTAATGAATTTTTATCTTTTATTCAATTCAATTCAATTGTTTCTTTTTACGCCTTATGAATTAGAGATAATCCTAGGTGATCATAAATGATTAGGATTGATTGAGAGATCTTCTAACATTTGAAACCTGTTGAATTAAACCTAAGGTTATATAACGAGAGTAATCTAAACCTTTTGAGGAATTAAGTGAAAAAAGGATTTTTTTATGAGTCAATAATGAGTTTAGTTTAGGATCAAACATGGTTCTCTAATAGTTAAATACATTAATACTGACTGAGAGGAAATTTTTAATTAGCTTATGAAAATCCATCTTAAAAGACTTAATTTGATCTTTATTAAGAAGGAAAATCATTGTAAAATTATATGAGTTGCGTTTCATCCCTTTGGAATCCCTAGAAATACTTGATTCTTGCAAAAGTCCCTAGTTTTAAAAAAGTTGACTTGATAATTTAAATTTCTTTTGATTTTTCTACAACCTAAATCATTTCTTTATTGCCCGGATAATGCATAATCTCAATATATTGGTACTTAGAACACAGTCCATATGGATACAAATTCTTTTTATTATGTAATGAAAACCTATACACTTACGGGGATTTATCAATAATCAATGTGATATCGAAAGAATACGTGATTTAATGCCTTGTATAATGCAAGAAGTGATAATTCATATGGTGGGTTGATATGTATAAGCTCTTATAAGTTGGGAATAAATATATGGCTATGAATAACTATTGAAGTGATAATCCTTATAAAATTGAAAGAATGTAGTCAAGCACTTGATGGTGAGAAGTGGTATAATGATGTGTACACATGATGGCTTATGTAAATGGTTGATATTGATATCCCTTGTGAGTAGTGTTTAGCCATGTGCTTGTTAAGTGATATGATCATTCCCTTGTGAATAAAAAATGATTGTGTAAGTAGAAAGAATAACCTATTTGAAATTGAAATTATGTTATAATGAAATGAATAAAGATGATTTATATACCATGCGTCATATACACAAAAGATGCTCAAAGGATACATGGGTCCTTTGAGTTGGCCTGATAGGGACGATCCTAAGTGAGTAGAAAAATGTTGTATGTGCATCTGAGTTTTGTAGTGAGTTTTAAGAAGAGGCCTGCAACACAGTATATGTGTATCTGAGTCACTAAATGTGACAGTATCACAGATGGACATTTCAGTTCAATACCGATAAAATATTGATTATGATGGTGGATTATTGTGGTAATACCTACCAAGTTAATGGATCCATCATGACATTATTTAGCAAAAGTGAACTGAGGATGTTTAGCATAAGTATAACATACATTTTCCATGTGTCTATGCTTGGATGGATTCTCATATTGTGATTGTGTTCATCTGTGATTCCACTTCATTGTTTGCTTATTCTATACATAATCTCACTCTTCCAATATTTATGGTTTAGTGAATGTGAATCGGGAAGACATATAATAAAGTATGGAAACGTAGGCTAGCTTCTAAAAGTGCTTGGGAATTACCATGATGTCCCTGTGAAAATGTATAGCTCTTGGTAGTCCATTCTTAGATTGTGTTGCATGGTAGTTGGGTTCAGGTGGATGAACCTGCCATATGTATATATTTCATGTTGGTTTGAATTTTTGGTGGTTGTTGTTTTGAGAGCATGATTAGTAATAATGAGTAAAATGTATATTATAAAGCTGAATACGTACGTATATTTTAAGGCACTCCTACTTTTACACCCAAAACCTAGATCACGAATCTCAGGGTAATTGTTTAAAACGTGATGAAATATAGGATAAAATTTTTCTTTTTGAGGCAATTACCTCAAAATTCATAATCTAAGCTCCAAGGTCACTTGCATACGTACGTAATTTATCCTAAACAATTTTTTAGGTCAAATATACTAAAACATACTATAACTACTTATGTAAGGATTCCAATGAGACTAAATGTGTCTAACATGATTCCAAAACTCAAAGTGTCATGTTTTTACTTTTAATCTCATTTACAAATCACCATGTCTGAACATATTTATGTCATTATCCACTTTCCAAACTGCTAGTTACTCATCGATATTATTTCCCAAACGTAAAACATCACATATATACCATACCAATCCTAGCCTTAGTGCATTTTACAAAGCTAACATCACCTATACTATACATATATATACCATGTTATTCACGAGATCAAGGTGGCACATATATCACCTATGTCAACTACACATATCAACATACCAATTCAGGCTAGTTCAGTTATATTTGCAAACCAAAAGGATCAGCTAACACTAGTCGGGGTAAACTACCAAAAAGCTATACACACATACATAATTATCAAAATAAAGTCCATGCTTTCTAGCATTGCTAATAAGCACTTCTAAAACATCACCAAACATTTTATTGTTTCATATTCACTAAACCACAAGTAGGGGAAGAGACAGATTATGTATAGAATAAGTATAAAATGAAAGCACATGTCACAACATAACAAACTTATTCAAGTTCAAACACATGGAAAAATGTAATACTATGGATAATGCCAAACAATATTGGTTCATTTAAACAATCTTTCAACTTAACCGATGATGTCATAATGAATTCATTCAAATTGTTGTGAAATCATTATAGCATAACAATCCTCATATCACTTTTTTACTGGTACAAAGCCAAACTACCCCTTTGCAACACTATCACTTGGACATACATATAATTGTGTTGCGGGCTAACTCTAGAATATCTCGTCTAGAGCGTCCTAAAACTATAGGTTTAAAATCATAAGGTCGAGGCTCATCACATAGCTGCCCTCCACCGGACCTGCAATCAAGGGACCTTTACATCCCAAAATGCATCCTTTACGCTAATGATGCATGATGTATTAATTGTTGTTATATTTGGTTATACCATATTTATGATCTCAAGTCAATAACTCATCATAACCACATGGTCATTCATAACCCGTATAGGAATACTCATATTTTAATAAACCACATGGTCATCCATAATTCATAAAGGGATACCTATATCAACCTTTCACACAAATGATTTCATTTCACATTGGGCTCGTTTGTTTAAACTTATTTTAAGAGATAAATGCTTTTTTAATTAAAAAAAAGTACTTATTTTAAATTTTAACGTGTGTGTTTAAAGTTTTAAAAATAAGCAGAAGCTGAAAATAAACTGATTTTAGCTTATTTTAAGAAGCAACTCTGATCTGTTTATTAAAAAAGTGATTATAAAGAAAGCACTTTTTTATAATCACTTTTTTAATAAGCTTAAACAAACGGGCTCATTATCATAACACTTTTCATCAATAAGGTAATTCAACCATGCTGCCTCTTTGGATTAATAAGAACCACCATACCATATATCATTTATAAGGGTTTACTAGGGGTTAGAAAGTATTTTCATGTAACTTGAGGCTGAGTAATTGATTACCATAATAAGGGTATTCAATTATTGAACAATAAGGATTTGGTAATTAATTATCATAAATGGGTAATCGATTACAATAATTTTGATAACCGATTACGACAACCATGGTAATTGATTACCTTATGTAAAAAATGGTACAAGTATACAAAAGCTGTAGAGTTTACCAAATGGGGAAAAATCAAACAACCATACATCCATATTGGCTTCTAGCAACCAACCATATAAACATTTTGTATTCTAACATACATGTGCCTAATTCATCAATTCTTACAATCACCTTTCATACTAAAATTCCACACTTAAATATTCTATTTATTAAGTCTCATATCCAATCAACACCATAACCAATTCAATCTAAAAATTATCATACTAACCAACATTATAATTAAACTAATCTATAACTTATTATATTAACTAACATTACAACCAATTCAACCCTATGCATTCTATATTTATTCACAAAATCCTTTCTTCTTCGTTGCCTTAAAGAAGACAATTGTAAATTGATGTAAACTTTCCTTGGTTCTAGCTCTACCCCACAAGCAACAACATATCTAATATCACACAACATAGAAACTAAGTCACAATCCTAATAGTTGAACTAACTCCTAATTACCTAAAAACCTCAAGAACACAAGAAATTCATAATTTGAAAGGAAACGACATTTTTGTAAGTTCCAACATACTGAACAAAAACTGAGAAGGTTAGGTTTCTCTTCATAATACCAATAAGAACAACACACCTACAAGCATGAATTTAGGGGGTTGAGGTTTGATTCAAGAAAAAGGGTAAAGCACCATTAGGTTCTAAACCTATACCTAGGTTATCAAAAAATGAAGCAAAAGGGTGCTTGCAGTTACCTTTGCATGTGGGGAAGGGGATAAGAGGATGGAAGATAACTCCTTCTTAGCTTGGTGAGATGAAAATGAAAATGATGGTGGAGTGGGGTAGGTTGACCTCGATTTTTGGTGGTGAGGGAGGAAGAAATTAATTTGTGAGGGGAGAGGAGAAATGAAAGTGTGAATGTGGTGGATAAGGAGAGGAGCTTGGGAATGAAAGAGTGAGAGTAAATAGAGAGTGTGAGTGTTTAGTAAGAGTAAAAAAGAATGAGGGGGTTTAGGTTTTCAATTCAACAAGACAAGTAATTAGTACCTTTAGGATATAATTGAGTCTACGAAAAGATCATAACTAATTTTCAGATACGTCCCTTTAACCAAAGTTTAAAATCCTATTTTCTATATTAACTAAAAAATAAACAAAAAATTAAAATACACTCAACTATCCGAGAGCAAACAGAAAATGTTGCACTACTCACATATTAGTATCATTAATTTAATTATTTATTGTTTGAAAAGCAATTAAACTTTTTACTCAAACATACAAACATTTAAACTTTTTCTTATATTTTAATATTTTTTATACAATTATTATATTGATGTGTTTGAAGAAAAACAAGTACATTTCGCTGAATATATTCTTTTAATTTTAATTTTCTTATTCTTCTTTACTTTCTTTCACTTTTTCACTATTTTATCTTTTGTTTTCTTATGTGTGTATATATAATTAAAGTAAGAAAAAAAAATATAGCTACAGCCATGAGAAAAAAGTAAGAAATAATTCATTAAAAAATACAAAATAAAACATTGTAAATAATATATTCAGTATTAATAACAATAATAATGAAATATTAATATAAAAATAAATTTGATTATAAAACTAATTAACAGATAACAAAAAAAATTGATGAAGCAGTTTATACCACTAAAAATTCCGTAACAACAAATTTCAAGAATTACCAGTATAATATAAATATAATATTGTATGAATATATAATGATTTATTTTCAAAAAATATTATGAATAACCAAAATAATATCTCTTAACAAATTGAAATAATTATATGATTTCTTTTCCAAAATAGAAATTAAATTATAAATTAATATGATTTTACTAATATCTTTAAGATATACAAATAACTTACGAAAACTATCAACAAATAAAAAATTATAATATTTAAATTTATTATATTATTTAAGATATATTATTATAATATCATAAAAAATTTTGGATAAATTTATGATAACATATTGTAAACTATTAATAATATTTCAAAAAAGATTTACACCGAAAATATATTCAAATTAATTTTTTAAAATAAAAATTCAATTAAATAAATTTATGATTGTCTTTTAATATATATAAACATCGAGTTGAAATAATTCATTCACATGAATATATAATAATTTAATCAATATTAATTTATAAATTAAAAAATAATTTAATTTTTTAAATAAATAATAAAATAAAACATAAAAATTTATATCTGTGTAAATGCATAAGAATAAAAATCTAGTTTTGTTTTAGTTCAAAAGATTCTCAATTATAAAATTTTTAAGACATAAGAATATGTTGAGCCGAATGTAAAAAGTAATCAATTATGTCATTGGAAGTGCGTGTTTGGCATTAATCACTAATTGTAAGTTATGTAAGATGGGAACAATCACGTTTATAATAATTGATGTTATTATTTTAAATCTTAGAGGTATTGAGGATATTGTTTTACGTAATTATTTTAATTCGGCACAATTATTAGAAGTGTTAATATCATGTCATAATTAGCCATACTAATTCTACCTGATAAAGAAGAGGCGCTTTCATTTTGATCCAGTCTTTTAAGAATAAAACACAATTCATATTTTTCACCGAACGATAAACCTTATATATGCCTTACCTACATTGATTTTAAAAATAATTGGTGTACTACGCAATATATATTATTAATTATATGAATTGTAATTTAGAAGTGTAGTGGAACTAAAGAGATTTATCTCTCTTAATAATTAATTTTTGAGAGTTTAATTTTTATATTTAGTATAGAATAATTAGGTTTCGTTTGTATTGTGAAAATGTTTTATGTTTTTATTTTTTGTTTTTAATTTTAAATACAAAACTATTATTATGTTTTTTGTTTTTAAAATTTTGTATAGAAACATTGAAAACATTTTTTTTCCTGCTTTTGCTTTTTTCAGCACAAAATTTTAAAAACAATAAATATAATGATAGTTTTATAAATAAAACTAAAAATAAAAAAACAAAATATTTTCATAATTCATGTGATATCCCTGGCGCTGACGAGAGCATGGAGTAATCATCAATGCAGAGGCACGGACAAAGGGCAACTTTTGGCAGGCTTTTAACAGAAGGCATGGCATCTCGAACACTGATGCAGGTGAGGAGTGATCATCGGTACAGAGACACAGACAAGGAGCGACTCCTGATAGACTTTTAACAGAAGGGACATATGAATGATCTGAATATACACCGAAATGAGAGGAATCCGAACACTGTATAAATATAGGATTATACAGTTGAAGATAACTTTAAGGAATTGATTAGTACTACACATACCAACAAAAATGCATTTAGTTTTTGGTAGCCCATCACTCAAGGACTCCAAGGTTAAGCATTCTTAACTTAGAGAAATTATGGGATAGGTAACCTGCTAGAAACTTCTTAGGAAGTATGGTAATCGATTACTTTATGTAGAAGTGTTAAAAACCAGAATTTGGACAACTTTCGCACATCTAATACCTATCTACTTGAAACATAATGCATACCTATTATTTTTGGATTTCACATGCACCAAAAGATTTTGGACAAAAACTGGCGTTTTACAAAATGGTTGAAATCTAAATTGGAAGGGTTTGGCACCAAACCTTCATCTCCTATGCATTAACATACCTAATTAGGACTTGGTCCTCAACTCGTTCATTAGATTCATCAACCTTTACATCACCTTGTGAGTTTACCTAATTTATGCATAAATACCATATTATTTCAGTCCTTGAATTGGTTTCACAAGCATTCACACATTCAATGTATTTAATCCATCAATCCACACATTTCATGTTCATGACATTAATTCAACAATCAATATCAACATATCATCATCAAGCTTAACTCTATGCCAAGGATAATAATCATCATTGCCATACACGGTCTCACAAGATCATCACATAATTCATCTAAACATCATTATCAATCTCATACATAGTGAGTTATTATGATATCCTTTAATGAGGTACAAAACATATACATGTGTATATATAAACAACCAAAATACAACATGCATAATGGAGCCACCCATGTGATCCAACCACCCGGTATTACTGATCCACCCCCCTTCGGAGTTCACTACGCATGCAAACTCACTAAAAATGGTGGAAGAGTAAGCATAACTCAAAGTAAGAAATAATGTAATAACGTACTGACTACATAATCACAAATCACACAATCCAATTGGTACACGCACATCCATATCATCTACATTATCATTAATTAACACAATGTCATCAACAATATTAATCAATCCATATACCACGCATATGATATGTCATGCTTTCCTCCGCATCTCAGTAATGCAAAAAAAAATGCCTTGCGGATCCAACTATAATGGGTTATACTGTAATATTATAATAAGTGACCATATATCTCAAATTATTTATCAGAATTTTGTAACGTCACCCATCTTGAAACACCTGTCACCCTCAATAACGCGACTCATAATAAATGTGGTGTCACAAGTTAGCTCTAGGATATGCTGACCTAGAGCGTTCGGGTCTTTCTCAACCCATAGGGCTTTCTTGCTCATTCACAAAGCCACCCCCACCAGGGTAAGAAGGGTCCATTGCATCCCTTTTTGCGTCCAAATGCATATGATGCATAATATACACATATAAACTCATCACTATGTAACTCTTGTGTACACTTCGCCCTCCTTGGTATTAACCCTCACTAGAAGGTCATAATCTAGTAAATTACATCATTATCATTATCATGCATCACAAATAACATTCTCACCATTGTATTATGAATTTACAACATCGTATACATAGTTCAACACATCATGGATTTAGAACACCATTAATTCTAATTATCATCTTTAAGCACAATTCTATCATATACTAAAATTGTCATTCATTATCATTGCACCATACTCATGATCATAATCATCAATATCATTAACATTCATCAATCATCATAACATTATACAATGTTGACATGCACTACTATTGATCATAATAAATTCATATCGATAACTAGAAGTGTACACATACTATATTCAGTACCTACGTACTCAAGCCATGCATATCTTTCATGCCTAGGTTGACAATGCTCCCGAAGATAGCGTTCCATCCAAAATCAACTATCGACCTACATATTAGAAAACACATATTACTCAATAATTCCAAATTATCCCAAACTCGTTAATCTAGCTTAACCTAAGCTACCCAAAGCATAACTAACTAATAACTTAATCCCAATTAACAAAATATATTGATCTCAAAGAATTTTGACTTACTAATTTAAAGCCGAATGAAAATCTAGAGTGTACCGAAGGGTTTCAGTGCTACCCATGAACTCTAACCACTTCCTACAAGCATCGATTCAAAGAAATTATAGTCGAAATACCAAAACATATCAATAAGGATTTTACGGTTGAAAACCACACACCTTAGGTTAGGAAAGATTGGAACCTAGCCCTCATGCCACCTTAGCATGTGCATAAGGGATAAAGAGTAAGAAATAAATGGTTTCTTGCCTCGCTTTGTTTGAAAGTGGAAATGGAAGGTGGTGATGATGGCGGCTCAATTTGGAGGATGAAGGGAGAAAGGGAAAAGCTTAACCTTGTCCTTGCAAATTGGGAAAAATAAAGAAGGAGAAGGAGAATGTGAGGTCATGGTGGAGAGGAAAATGATAAAGAGGAAGAAAATGATTATGAAATAAAGATTGGAGATGAAGGGTGAAGGGGGTTCCACAGTGGTAATGGTGAGAAAGGAAAAACAAATGTTTATTTTGTTTAGTATTAAGAATAGTTTATTAGTTAGTTAATTTGGTTAGCCCCTAAACCTACTCGGGTAACCCTTAGTTTAATTCTAATTTAATCAATTTCAAATTCTAATTAATTTAATCCTCGACTTAGATTTAATTAATCTTAATTTAAAATTTAGGATGTTACAATTCAATTGAGGCCTTATAATTTTCCCAATAACCTGAGTTATAGCTATACCGAAAACAAATAAATATGTCAACTACCATATTTGTTGATGAATCTAAATTCATTTCCAAAGCTATAAAACAATCCATTTCAACACACTTGTATTCTAGAAATTGAAGTTTGATATGGGGAATCAAGAAAAAAAAATGATCTTTGTCATCAATATTATCGGTAAAATCCTTTGTTGATCTCTCTCTCTCCCCCATCTCTCTCTTTTAGCTTACCACTTTTCATCTCTCTTTTCCTAAAATTTTGTTCGAGGAACTAAGCGTTATAACAAACATTATTCGCATACACCTCTGGACATTTAATTTGGTGGAAATTCTAAAACTATTTTTTATAGGTATAACAACTTTGAAAATTAGGGCCCATTTAATTATAGGCCCCTCGAGGTGCCTATCTTGCCCGCCCTAGGACTGGGCCTGGATGAGGGCAGTAAAGAAAATGATAGGCCATGTATGGATTCATATCAATACTATCTCTAAAGAACAATCCTAAAGTAATGGAAATGTCCATGTATTAGCATTAGATTTTCCTCACCTATTCTATTTTTAAAAAAATGAAATTTGTTGCATTAAAGGTTTTTCATTTCAAATTTAAAATTCTAATTCTTTCTAAAATGGTAAATTATGTCATGCATGTAATTTTCTTTCTCCTTTTGTCTCTTATTTTGTTTATGGTTATACCGAGAGAAAATCATCCTCCCTTTCTTATCCAAAAGAATGAGTTTTCTTCACCCATTTTGTTTTTTTTTGTTTTAAAACATAATATGCACTGTTGTCTTGTTTTGTCATCATTGGTGTTTGATTCTCCCACACATTGAAATGGATTACTTTTTGTTGTCGTAAGATCCATCATGTGGCTTTTAGTATTCAATAAGGGTAAGTTTTCTTATTTGCTTGAGCTAAATTTTACACTTTCCAGGTTTCTCTTTTCCTTTGCTTCTTCTTCTTTCCCTCCTCCAATGCTTTCAGTGTTCTTCTTCTTCACTCATCTTGTGCACTAATCGAGGGTTTCCTCTTTTTTGTATTTTGATGAAATCCCCTTTCTTTTGAGAATGAATGAGGACGTAGTGTTTGATTTGTTCATCCTGTTTTCAATTTCTTTTAATTTGAAGTGTGATGATTTATTACTTTAATTTCATGAATTCCATAATTTGTTGTTTGTTCCTTCAACCTTAATTAAACTGATATTGAATTATTTTTTCCCATTTCAATATGAACAATTATGTTTCTTCATTCTTTGCGCTTTCAAAATTTATGTCTCCAATTATTTTTCATTTTTACAGGGTTTTCTTGATTTCTAAGTAATATGTAATTTTTTGTTTTTTAAAGATGTTTTGATTCCTTTCTTAAATTGATTTTAGTAACATGTGCAATGCACTGGAAGATTTATACCTTTAGCCTAAAAAATAATACAATTGATATAGCTGATAATTTGGACGAGCGTCCCTAAACGGGTCAGGCTTTATCGGGTTATGGGCTACTTAGGGTCAGGTCAGAAAAGGCCTACAAAAACTTGGGCCTTAAAATTAAAGGCCCTAGCTCGATCCTCAAGGGTTGCGGGCTTGATCAGGGCGATTCGCTTTAAAAAATGTTAAAAAATAAATTTATAAAAAATTAAAACTTTATCAAAAAATTAAAATTACGTAACATTTGTAAAAAAAATTTAAAACATTTCATAAATATTTATAAAAAATCAATGGTATGCTAAAATAATGGCTAATGTCAAATGTTATCCACAAAATTAAGCAGAACCTGCTAGAAAGCAATTTCAAATTCTTTTTATTATTTGTTGTATGTTAAATTAAATAAATAAACTTAGACACTATAGCTAAGATAACAACGAGAAAGAAAGAAATTAATGAATGAGACATGACAATTTCTTAATGAGATAAATTTCAAAGTAATTATGGTGGTGAAAGGATATGTTGGCTAGCATATAGTTAACATAATAATGACCAAAATCCTTAGATGTTCCGTATTTGTATTAATCTATTTATATATTACTATAGATTATTAGAAAGTTACTTTTAATTAACACCTGGGTCAGAACAAAATCTCTAACGCAACTAATTAATTTTTTAAAAATACTCGGCTGCCCTGCACTCGGCTTGTTTTTTTCAGGTTTTTTTAGGGTCAGACTTTTTTTTCCGCTTATTGATTTGGAATTTTTTAGGTCCATGGGTGGACAGGTCGGCCCATTTTACCAGCTATAGGTAATATTTATATTTTGTATTCTACTCTTAGAATGAAAGAATGTGGTCAATTAACAAATCACATTAATTAGTATAGACTACGTTTGAAAATATTACTTCTCATTATAAAATTATAAATATTTCAAGATAGTCAACATTGATAGTTTAGTTTACACGAATATCATCATGATAGTTTTAACTTTAGAGGATGTATAAGAGTTGGTTGTATTGTGTTTTTTTGATATCACTTCTAACTCTTTAATCCTTATGTTTACCTTAACTCAAGGTATAAAATTTTTTAGATGTCACACATGTGAATGCAACATAAATATTTAATTCTCCTTAACATGCTCAATTTAATTAAAAAAATTACTAATATACATAGTTTTTAATACCTATACTAATTGCCTCAATATAAATTTGCATTCTTGTGCAATAAAAATTTATTATAATTTTGTAAAAGTTTTATTTTCATAAAATATTAATTTCCTATTTATTACTTTTATGGGATGCACATATGTTTTCTTTCTAAAAGTAAAGTTTATCTTGAATAACATTTTAATTTTATTTAGTGCTAATGTATTTATTTTCACACAGGGAAAATTATTCATTTAATATAATTATATAAAATATGATTTCTACAATATAAATGTTTTTCATCTATTATTAAATATAATATATATATATATATATATATATATATATATATATATATATATATATATATATATATATATACACGATTAGTCTCAGGATTTTGTAGTTATGTTGGATTTCTTAGAAAGTAAATGTTTTTAATCTATTTGTCCCAAATTATAAAATAAAGTACGACAAACATCATATATCTATAAAAGAAATAAAACTAATCATATAAAATTATCATTAACAATGACATGAAAAGCACATTAAATTAGTTTGAATAAAAAATATATAAAGTGTATGTCCTTTTGCGATGCACCATTTGTTTTTGTATAATGTTAATTTTAGATCATTAGTTAGAATAGGCATATAGAATTGATTTTAAATATCAATTCTTACAATAAGTTGAAAGTGGGAATTGATTTTGAATGGTGTGATGAAAGTGATAGTACTGACAGATAACTCCAGGTTCTTTCGTGGCAATTTTTTTAAAAGCAAAGAAAAAATATTTTAAAAATTAGAGTTTCAAATACATATTTATCCATCACATACATTTCATGCTCCCTGAATAAAGTTTAGATATCAAACAATCTATTAGCCTATAAAACTCATCACATAATGCCAAAACAAATCCGTTCCTGATATAGGACCTAACCACACCTGTTATATCAAACCATCGCTTGTTATAAAATTTTGCACTAATTTATTATTCACTATGTTGCTCAAATCCAAATGTTTTAAAGACGCCTTAATTCCACACACTGCTACAAACACAATTGCAAAGGTATTCAAAAACTATATTAAATCAATGCTGGTATATCAATTCAATTAACTTTGTTGCAAAATTCCTTCAACCAAAACCTGTGATGCAGTATCATGATCATGAATCTAATCAAACATGGAAAATAAGGAAGGAAGATACTTTTTTCAAGTGGAAGAAAAGATTAGGGTTATCCCTTAAACTCACAATTACAATCTCAGCATGATTCTTGTAAGACATATTTTAGAAGAGTAGAAAAGGAAAAATAGAATTGTAAAAAATAATGAGTAAAAACAAACTCAAATAAGCTTTTTTTTCCTCCAAAATCCATTTTTTGACTCTACTGGCATATTCCTCATTTATTTTCATAGACAAAAAAACATAATTTACTGTAGCCCCTTCAAGACATATTTATCTATGTAATCTTCATATCTTTCATAGAGTGCTAGTACAGTAAAAATAATAAAAAGACGTACCACATAACCAAATGTAACAACAATCCATTTTTCCCAACTTGATACTTTAATTTCAAAATTGAATGCTGCTTCATCCCACCTACACTCATGACTTGAACAAATTGAGATCCACTATATTGGTAGCATTCATTCATATTGTAGGATGGGGCCAACTAAATACAAACAACATTCAAGGCTTAATACGTGTGTGTAATTAATTTTTAACATATAAGTTTTAAAAATCATATAATAATAGGTACTGGATTCACATGAAGTGGATGAAAATTAAAGTTGGAATTTGGAAATTTTGTCATACAAACATATCCAATTATCTCATTATTAATTAGTCTTTTCTCATTATTTGGTGTATATTCCTCGATTTTAGTAATCAAAACCTGATAAGATACTTCTTATTTTCTCTACATGGGGAAGCCAAACTATGGCTCTAATCATCTACAAATGCATTTACTTGTTAGAGCATAGTTCAAGAGTAGTTTTTGGCATATTTCAGACCACACCCACTTATCAATACAGTCTCCAAATTAGAGGGTATATCAAGAATTTAGAGATCCAACTTGGCCAATTGGCCAAATAAATTGCTAAGAAAGGTAAGGTGATTGAAGAAGTTGGCTATGAAGAATCTGTAGAGGTGGTGGGAGAGAAAGTAGTAAAAGAAGATGAGGCGAGTGAAGAAGAGGAGAGCAAAAGTGAGGAAAATGAGAGAAAAGATGAAAAATAAATAAGTAATGAAGAATATGTAAAGGAAATTAAAAAGAAAAACGAGAAAAACAAATGGTGATTGAGAAAATGAGGAACCTGATGTCTTGTTCGAGGATGCACATTCTTGCTCACCTTATCCTTCTAAGAAGTTGAGAAATGAGGAAACTTATAATAAAGAAACTTCACCCTCCATCAAATTCATGAAGGCATCAAGATCCAAGTTCAAAACATTGCCTGGAAAGTTTAAGCTCAAGTAACCGGAGCCATTTCTCATGGAATTAAGCAAGTAGCGAGGACCTATGAGTGCCCATAACCCTTTTAGAATCTTTTTCCTGTCATGTCAGTATCAATGTCAACAACAACATTAACGTCAAAGTCAATGTCAACATCCACGTCAACGTCACCTTCTTATCATCTTTCTAGCCAACTAGAGGCATTGTTTTTGGAATCCTTTTTTCCACCATGTCAGCATCACGAGTCATCGCAATAGAAACTGCAACCAATCACACATTCTTTGATTCCTTATTTGTTTTTGCTTTGGTTGAAGAAGAGTCCCTACATAAAAAAAGAATTGAATCAAGGTAATCATGGGAGAACAAAGAGAAAACCCTAGTATCATAAATAATTGGGGCTTGGTGTCGTGAGTGGGTACATGAAATTGCTTATGAAGATGAATAAGGCATTATTTATTTGTCATTGATGATTCTTGTAAAAAAAACTTATTTCTTTTATGGTTTTATGTTTCACTTTTGGATTGGTACAGGTAAAAGGATTATGGATTATAGTTATTTAATATATTTTTTGGTTTTCTAGTTTATATATATTTGGATTATTAGAAGAGTAGGAGTCTCTGAATCACTTTAGGACATGAAGGAGCATTTATAACAGAGTTGACGTGTTCCTAAAAGAGCTTATAATGTAATTGATTGTGATTATGATATTATTTAGTTTTTGCAAATTGAAGAGGTTGGAAAGGGAAATGGGTAGTGGTTTGGTTCAAATTTCATTATATTATTTCAAGGTCTGGAGAAATTTTATTATATTATTTTTAAATTTATGATACATGTCAGTACCAGCTTATACTTAATGGAGAGAAGTTAACGGTAGCTAGGGAACATTTTTGGAAAATGAGGAATTTACAAAGACCTAAAACTAACAGTTTTTAGAGACCTAATCTTGATTGAAAATATATAGAGACTTCCAACATATTTAAGCCTACTGTCAAATTCCACTATGTCTTTTCACCTTTATCTAAACATTTCATTAAAAAAATATTCCCTACGAATTCCTTTTAGATTAAATCGATCCAAACACAAATAATTTCTATTATTTCAATTTAAATTATTTCTATTCATTTTATTTTCACTCAATTATTTTTCTCTTTATTTCATCTGGGCCACCCCGTCCTATTATTCATCCAAAAAAGCACAATATGAACAAACTTGAAACTCCTAGAAAATGACCCCTTTTCAGCCCTCGGTTTGTATGAATCTTTGTTAATCGAGACTCATGCAACAAATGGTTAATTCAAATATATTTCTTTTGTATTTTTTGCACATGCTTCGCACTAAAAAAAGATATGAACCAAAATAAAATAGAGAATGAGAATATATCATATTTGAAACTTAAAAAATAGATTTAGAAAAGACTAAAAAGAAAAGGGATGTCTATACAATATATGCAACTAAGATCAAGAGAGTAAAAAAAATAGATCTTAAACTCGAAAACATACAAACCTATAATTTATAGTCTACACAAGTAACACAATAAAAATATGGAATGGAAAAAAAAGATCTTGAGACTTCATATAAATTCAAAATTATAGAAGAGGTCGAGAATAGAAGGCGATCAAATTTGAATTCCTAATAATTGATACTTTGCAATCTAGTAATTACCGCAAGAAAGTAAAAAGAAAAACAAATCTTAAAATTGTTGCGTAAGTATGACGATGTGAAGATGAAATAGTTTACTCGTGATGGTTGAAACGTTAGAGGACTTGGGCGGTGGCCACAATGGCTAACTTTGGCATTGGTTGCAAAGACATAGAAGAGAATGACGGTGGTCGTAGCGACATAAAGTAATCTTAAAGACAAAGGGTATATGAGGAAGTAGTGAGGGTAGTGACGGTTAGCAGAGGCGCAACTAGAAGAGAAGGATAACAACCACAATTCAGGACGGCAATGCGAGTGAGAGAAGGAGCCATGGGGGGGGGGAGAGAGAGAGAGAGAGAGAGAGAGAGAGAGAGAGAAAGAGAGGGAGAGAGAGATAGAAAGAAAGAGAGTTTGTGATTTTAGGGTTTCTAATTAAGTGTCTCTTATAAGATGAGTCAAAACTAGGCTATATGAATATGTGCGTTTGTTCAAACAAGTATTGTTAAGTCAATTTTTCCA
This sequence comes from Clitoria ternatea, assembly GCA_037962975.1. Taxonomy (NCBI): domain Eukaryota; kingdom Viridiplantae; phylum Streptophyta; class Magnoliopsida; order Fabales; family Fabaceae; genus Clitoria; species Clitoria ternatea. The sequence continues at coordinate 295,499,320 of CM075669.1, forward strand.
CTTGCAACCAATCGACTTAACGATATGAAACTAGAAAGAAAAATAACTTTTCACCCAAAATTTGAACCAACCTAAATCTAAATTGATGATATAATTTTTGAAAAAAAAAATGCTTATGATTTTAGAGTTTTTAATTAAGTGTCTCTTATAAGTTAAGCCAAAACTAAGTCCTATGAAGATGTGTACTTGTTTAAACTGGTATCATTGAGTGAACTTTTTCACCAGCAACCAACTAAATTTAATCATCTAAAACCCAAAAAAGAAAGATCACTTTTTCATCCAAAATTCAAAGAAACCAAAACCTAAAGCGAAGGTGTGTTCCCTCATTAGTTGGGTGATGTAGTCACATTCCATGTCAACTGAATATGTGTAGAGGTTTTCAAGCCCCAACCCAACATCAACATGTGGTCCGCCTCCAGATTGTCTTCGACATCTGCTCAATCCTAGCCGTTTATCTTATTCCCATAAGTGGTCAAACCCTCCCTCAGGGGTCAACAACATCATACTACACTTACGTGCAAACACCTTTCTTCCTCTAGCTGGGTGGGTGGGACCCATTCATTCCCAAATACACTTCTAAATTTATCATCTACTCCTATCATACGGATCTTTGTAATTGAAATAACCGCCTTTTTTTCATTTAAAACTCGTCTTTATACTAATTTCTTTGTTTTTCTATACTTCTGGGCATCAATCTCACTTAATTTTTATGAGCAAAATTTCGTTTTAATCTTCTTTAAAAAACTTTAATTTTAAATTTATTATGACTTTGATAGGAATGAAAGCTAATTTGTGATTACAAGTATATTTTCGAAGCTTACCTTGATATAAAAATTAAATAATTGAAATTATATTAATAGTTAAACAATAAAAAATTAATGTATTTTCTTTAAAATATGATATAGTTATTGAGTTTAATATTTTTAATATTTTCAATGTATATTTTCAAATATAACTTTCATTAAAATGTATTATATATATATATAACTTGTATTAAAATATATATTTGTATCATTAGAACTGAGGAAAAATAAGAAAGTATACTAAGTACGATATCATGGGTTAACCCAAATACGAGGGAATCAACTGGGATGAGATTAAGTGTTAAACTTGTTTTTTTAAAATTGGTTAAGGGTAAAATTAATTCTAGATAAAAATAGATGGATTTTTGAGTGCTTTTTAATTTTAAAGATAAACGTCTCTTTCATTGTTTTGTTGTGTTTGAACCTTTTTTTATAGTTTGTTTGCATTATGTTTGTATGTTGCCTTACATTTTCAAATTTAGTAAGTGTTCCATTACTATTTACATCCTTTATTTTATTCAATGCCATTATAATTTTTGATCATTATGTATTATTCATTTGTCATTTACATTTTTCATACTCTTTTTTTACATTTAAAATTTTTTTCTATTTAAAATTGTTTTCTATCACAAACTTATTAAGAGTCTCTTTGGTGGGGGAGTTGCTTTAAAAGTGACAGAGCTTCGGGAAAGAATAAAATTAATCTTACAATTCAACGAAGTTTTGATTGTCGAACAACATGAAAAACACCTTTAAAATTTTCCATATCCCTAACTTTATTTTTCCGACTGCAAACGAAGTTTTGATTGTCAAACAACATGAAAAATACCTTTAAAATTTTTCATATCCCTAATTTTAATTCCCCGACTACAAACTAAACATCTTTTAACTGAGAAATATAAACATATCGTAAAGAATGGCCGTATCTAAACCTACCCAGACAAATTTCTATAGGGTTGAAGTAGGGATACCAAAAGCCGCACCTGACACTTCAGCAACAACACATGAAGGATGTACGTGTGCTGTATTTGTAGTTGTGCCAAAGTCTCATACTCATGTGTGGGGTCCACACGAACCAAAGCTCATGTCATGGTTCGGGTTCGTGCTGGTTAGGGGATTGAGCCCTGCCTGCCCATGCTCACGTGAACAATGCCCACTTTTGTTGCCAAGTGCCAACTTTCTCTTCTTTTCATGGCATTTAAAGCTTTTCAGTGTTCATACTTCATTCAGTAATTGACTCTTTCTATTTCACTAACTAATAATGCATTGAGGTAGCGGAATGAAAATCTTTCATTGGGGGCTGGGCCTCTTTGAATCTTTTTGAAACATGAGGGCCTCCATGTGTGGGTTTCCGGAGTTCATGTTTTTGCTTACATGAGACAGTGGGTAGAGCCCATGACCCTTGTCTTGGGCCCATGAGACAGATCATGGGCTATATAATGGGCTTGTCATCAACGACATGTTCGCGGTTAAGGTGTTTGTTGAAAGCTTTATGAGCATGCAATTGGAATCTTTTCCACTTATGCCAATCTTAGTGGGACAGTGACCCAAAATGCCCCATAAGAAACACTATGCTTTAGCTGTAACCTACCTTCAACAGTGTTTAAAGGGTCGATGTTAAACTTATTTGTTATATGCATGCAATAAAGCCAAAAATTGTTTAACTATATAATTGGTGAAGGATTATTTTCTAGAAAAAGCTAATTTTTTTAATAATAATTAATTAGGGAGATTACTGAGATGTGTGTCATATCGTGAAATCACCTAAAATTGTAACATTATTGAGATGTATTTAATGCATTTCATTTTATGTTAAATATTATGTTTTTACAATTTTGATTCCACCAAAATCAATTTTAAAGAACGCATGATAAAAAGCATGCTTAAATTAGCAGGAATTACTCCATTCAGTTTCTTTTCTAAGATTGAAAAAGATACTTAAATTTTAACGAATTATTATCCCGACAAATTTCTTTTATATGGCTGAAAATTATATTTACATTATAACGAATTAAAACACGTAGGGATTGTAACATGAAAGGAGTATATAAGGAGGTAAATCTTTTTTAAAATATACAACACGGATTCCAGCCACCCCACTTGATCTCATGTTGCGTGTGTGATAAGGCTAGTTGGTTATCTTATCCACTAGCCTTTTATCCAAGATACCAAATGAGATTGGCTAGAATAAATAAAGACATGGTCAAGAGGTAGAGTTTTCAATATGAGACTTGAAAAGTCAGAATGCCAAAAGCCAAACAAAGTTATTATTCCAACAACCCTCATTAATGGCTTTAAAGGGAAAAGAAGCCCTCACGTTTAAAGGATTGAATTAATATATAGTGAAGTGAGGCAATAACATTTCGTTCAACTAATCTTGAACTAGTTGAAGTGGGGTTGGAACCCCCACTACACACACTTTTACTTTAAAATGTAGAGTTTTTGCAATAAAATAATAAGGTCATTCTCAACCTTGGGAAACATGTGAGTGTTTAAGAAAGATTGTCGGGATCTTTCAAAGAATAAGACTTTTACCATTCTTACTTGTATATTTATTCACATAGGTATCAATTTCCCTTCATACAATGCATCTCATAAGCACTATAGTCTCATAAGCATTTTCTTAATAAACTTTATTAAATGATTTTGAAAGTACACAAATGTGTCTCAATAGCACTTTTCTTATAGATACATTAAGTGCATCTCAATAGCACCACCACAACAGGCTATGTATCTATTCCAAATCAAGCATTACTTTCTCTTGCCATAGGGATGGGATGTAATACATCTAGAGTAATTATAATATTAGTTTGACCTACATATTAGGTATCCACCATACTTTCTTCTCTTGAGGGCTTAAGCCTCATCCCCCTCGACATATCCAAGATAACTCTCTTGGTTAACCTTTAGTAAAAGGACCAACTAGATTTTTCTCACTTCTTACAACATCAAGGGAACTTACACCCTTTTTAATTAATTGTCTGACAATACCATGTTGAACACAAATGTGTCTTTTCTTTTTCATTGTAAGCATTGTTGTTGGCAACTCCAATTGCAGCTTGTGAGTCATAATGAGGTGACACTGTTGGTGTAGATCTTCCCCATAAATATATGTCAGCTAATAAGCTTCTAAACCATTCTGCTTCTTGACTAGCTAACTCAAGAGTAATGAATTCAGATTCCATAGTGGAATTTGCAATACATGTCTGTTTTACAGACTTCTAGGAAATAACTTATCCACCAAAAGTGGACATATATCCACTAGGCTTCTCTAATCTTTGTAAGAAACTTAGTATGCATCACAATAACCCTCCAACACTAAAGAAAATTTTGAAAAATACAAACTCCAATCTATAGTACCTTTTAAATATTTCAAAAGACAAAACATTCCAATGTTCACCAATTGGATTATAAGTATAGCGACTCAATCTATTTACAACATATACAATATCGGGTCTAGTATAATTCATTAAGAACTTAACACTCTCAATAATTTATGCATAGTTAGATTGAGACACACTATCACTGTTGTTCATTTTTATACATATATTGGAATCATAACGAGTTTTAGCAGGTATTACATCAAATCTATTGGATCTTTTTAAAAGCTTTTCAACATAGTGTGGTAGATTTAGAGAAAAACCATTTTCTATTTTCTTTATATTTATTCCTAAAATAACATTGGCTTCTCTAAAATCTTTCATGTCAAATTTTAAACATAAAAAAATTGTTTAGTTGATCGCATTCAAATTTATTCCAAAAATTTACACATCATCGACATATAAACATATTATCACACAACCATATTTAAACAACTTGTGTAAACAAAATTATCAGATGAATTCACAATAAATTCATGTTCAATCAAAGCACTATTAAACTTTTCATACCAATATTTTGGTATTTGTTTCAAACCATACACAATTTTTTTAAGCATGCAAAGCTTGTATTCTTGACCATCAACAATACAACCTTCTGGTTGCTCCATATAAATTTCTTCATTTAAATCATCACTTAAAAAAGTTGTTTTAATATCCATTTGATGAATGAATGAATCATTTATAGCCACCGAAACAATCAGAGCTCTAATAGTGAAAATTTTTGTGACTAGTGAATAGGTATAAAAAAAGTCTATTCCCTATCCTTAAGTAAAATCTTTGATTACTAGCCTAGCTTTAAAATTTTCAATTGAATCAACAAGTCTCATTTTCCTTTTGAAAATCCACTTACTCCCTATAGGTTTGTTACCAGCAGGCAAATCAATAAGTTCCCATGTATGATTACTCATTGTTGAATCAATTTCATTTTTTATAGTTTTTTTCAACAAGATGTATCAATAGAACTAATTTCCTTATTATATATTTTCAAATATTCTTCCAATATATAACAATAAATTAATTCTTCAGATAAAACATCAACATCTTTAAAATTTATTAGAAAAGTAGTTACAAAATCTAGTCCAAAACTAGTTTTAGTTTGTTGCCTTTTACTTCTTCTAGGTTCAAAAGAATTAGAGCTAGACAGTATTATTTCAAAACTAGAACCATTAATAGCTTAAGGCAAAGATATAGGTTTAGAAACAGAATCATTCAAATAACTACTTTTCTTATACAGAAAAATATTTTTAAAGAACTTAGCATCTCTAGATTCAATAATAATATTATGATTCAAGTAAAGGAATTTATAAGCAGTATTATCATATGAGCATATCCAATAAAAATGGTATCAACAATTTTAGCATCAATGTTTGATTTTTTTAAATTATGTTATTTCAACTTTGGTTAAACACCTTCACACTTTTAAGAATTTCAAATTAGGGAAATACATTTTCTAGATTTCATAAGGGGTTTTATCCAAATATTTGAGATACTTTATTAAGAATACAACATGCACTTAAAATAGTCTCCCCCAATTAGACATCCTAAAACTAATTAACATAACATTCATCGTATTTTTTAAAGTCTTATTTTCCCTTTCTACAAGGTCATTTTTAGGTGAATAAGGTGTAGTAAACTCATAAATAATACCATTCTTTTCACATAAATCCTTAAGATTGATAGTCTATACTTACAACCCTTATCAGATCTTAACCTTTTGATTTTTCAATCTAATTGATTTTCCATTTCACCATTGTATTTCAAAAAACATCGATTCAATTTCATCTTTAGATTTTAGTAAAGACCTTTGTATAGTGTGAGAAATCATCATCAAATGTAACACAATATTTCTTACCCACTCTACTTAGAGAATTTTTAAAATCAATCAAATCTATGTGTATTAATTCTAAAAGTTCAATTTGTCTTGTTTCCATAGATTCAAAAGGTTTCTTTTTCATGAATTTAACTTCTACACAAACTAGACATTTTGAATCAATATTCTCAGAAAGAGATGGTAAGAGGTCAATTAATTTAAGCCTTTTTATCGACGCATGATTGATATGTCCTAGTCTACCATGCCAAACATCAACAGACTCCATAATATAAACAAAAGAAGCACTATTGTTCTCAACAGTGTTTAGCGGAAACAAACCACCATTTAGATACCCTTTTTCCACAAAATTCTCATTCTTATTTATCCATGTTTTATCATATTCTTAAACAAATTTTAGTCTAACTTTATTAAGAAAAGCACTAGAAACCATATTTCTATGCATAAAGGGAACATATAAAACATTCGATAAAGCTAAAGTTTTTCTAAAGTTACTTTGAGAAGTATTTTTCCTTTACTACATACTTCAGCAATTGCATAATTACCCATGTAGACAACGTCACCATTAGTTGCATCTTCAAAATATTGGAACAACTCATTTGTTGCATTTATATGTCTAGTAGTTCTAGTGTCTAGGGTCTATTTGGTTATATTGTCCACCAAATTTACTTCTACAACTACAACAACAATAATATCCCTATCATTTACTAAATTTGCTTATGCTTTTAAAGATTGATTGTCGGTTTGGGGTTTAAAATTTTTTCAAAGAGGACACTAAAATACTTTATGTCCATTTTTCCGTACACATAATGTAACATCCTGCTTTTAATAATAGCTCTATTTTGTAATTTATGAAGCATGGAAGGCTTATAAGTGTTTATTAATGAATAAAAACACTTTATGAATGGTTTATAATACTCCAAAAATTTCATTTTGGGTATAATTATAGAAATTACATAGATCTATTTTGATAAGATCCAATTTCCGAGTGAAAGATTGAAGGTAGAGGAGTAAATTGAGTGAAATTGGAAGAAACATTCTGATCCGTTCTGACCTCCAAGGCTAGGACGACCTCAAGGTTCCAAAGGGGAAGAACGGATGACAGTAAATGCCACATCACGCCGGACAACCGGTGTGGATAGGATTGTCTTTTATGTTGCACATCGGATCAACACTTTACCAAATGAGCTGTAGGACGGATAACTTTGAACCGATATTCAAGACCGGAATTGAGTCCGTCCAAGAAAAGAAGATAACAATAAAAGGGTACGGTTTTCCTAAGTGGAAAGCTTACTAATTGTCTACAAGACTGAGTGACGTCTTGCTGGTTGCTGGACGGTATAGTTTTCCGAGCTGTTGGCTATTGGACGTTGTTAGTTGCTTACTGAATAGTTGGATGGTGTTTGAACTGTTCTTTATTGGCGGAGTAAAGCTTAGGCGGAGTCACGTACCTTGGCGGAGTAAAGCTTAGGCGGAGTCACGTACCTTGGCGGAGTAAAGCTTAGGCGGAGTCACGTACCTCGGCGGAGTAAAGCTTAGGCGGAGTCTCATGCCATGACGGAGTCATAAGCATTGACGAGGTCTAATGCCTTGGCGGAGTAGTAAATTTAGGCGGGGTCACACGTCTGGCGGAGTCATAAGCATTGACGGGGTCAAATGCCTTGGCGGAGTAGTAAATTTAGGCGGGGTCACACGTCTGGCGGAGTCATAAGCATTGACGGGGTCAAATGCCTTGGCGGAGTAACGCGAATATCTTTTAGAACATGGACATCTCTTAAGATACACTCAACACCGCCCTTCACATTCAATACCGCCCTCACTCCATACCGCCCTCACACTCAAGACTGCCCTCACACCCTCCACACTGCTCTCACACAGCTGACTTCAGTTCAGGTGACACCGGATGAATTTAGTTCGGATTATCATTAATGAACACCGGACGGCTTCAAGGAAGGTTAACTCAGCTTTCCTTAGAACGGATGTACACACCGGATAATTTTGAGCCGATGTACAAGACCGGATGCTCAACCAGACTTGGAAATGGAATTCTGGTCGGTTTTGAAGTGCAGAAGTAACTTTTTGACCCTTTTCTTGTCTTTTAGGCATTATTTTAATATTTTTTTTAATCCCACTAATCGCACTAGTACGTAGGACGGCTAGAGATGAGCACTAAGATAGCCACCTTCTATTATTAATCCTACATTATCTCCACTAACAACATTAAACCTCCACTCACAAGGATGATGTTTCCCACTCACTTTGCATTATTAACTCTGCCTTGCCAAGACCTGAACGTGGAAAAAAAAAACAGAACTAGTAAACTATCCTTACCTTAACTTCTCTTCTTCCTCAATATTCCTTCGATCTGAACCAGGACAGCCGGGGAACCTCTTTTCCAATCAGCTAAAAGTCTTCAAACCAAGTAAGAGGGGAGAGGGTTGTGAATAACTATGAGATGGGTAGAGTTGTATGCTGTTCTAGGATTCCAGTCTTAATTTCGCATCTTGTGGCTCAATTTTGAAACTGAAAACGTATGAATTTGCCTTTGATTTCTTCATGAAAATTGTAAATCTTTATGTTATCTAAATTATGAGACCTGATTCAATTAATTTGAGTATGTATAGCAAAAGTTATAGCCAAATTACTACTGCATGTTCGAGTGAAAGATTTGTTCCATGTTTTGTGTATATTTTGATATGCTGGGGATTATACATGCGTAATCAGCCTTGAATGTTTTCATGAAAGTTGTAGATAATTAAGTTGTGGATTTTTAGAAAGTGGTTTCAAGTTAAAAAGATGCTTGTAGCTCTAGTTATGCTTAAAATACAGAAGTGTGTTCATGATGCAAATCTGTTAACTATGAAATCCGAATCTTGTTTTCAATACTGGGAATTTTGTGGTATGAATTAGTTGTTGGTGTCTTCATGAAAGTTGTAGATAACTATGTTAAGAGTATTTTAGAACTGGTTTCATGTTAAAATCATTTGTGTAGTTCTAAAAACGTTGAAAATACTAATATATGTACGTTTTGAAAAACTCACCTTGAGGCAGTGTGGTATTTCGTGAATAAATGATATTTCTGTTTGGAATTTGAAATTGTGTTCTTCATGAAAGTTGTAGAAAATTATGTTATTGAACTATAGAAAGTGGAATCACCTAAAAAGGAGTTGATTTGCTCATATTATGACTGTTTTACTAATGTATGTCGCTGTTTGGAAATGCTGAAATTTACTTATGATGGTTATTATGGATAACAATGATGTTTTCTCTATGAATAATAATTTATTATTGAATTCTTGAGTGATTATGAATTATTATGAATGTTGTTGAGAATCATACAATTTGTATATTGTGGTAGTGAATAATTATGGATAACGAAATTAATTTATATGTACATGAATGCCTTATGATTATTGACATACGTGGTTGAAACAGTAAATCCATGATTTTATGAATTATTATGTGTATTGTGTCCCTTGAGGACTTGTATTATCCAAGAGGTTTTGGAAATGTGGATATCATGGTATGTTAAATGATAAAGAGAATTAAAGGCATTCATGCATCATAAGCATTGGACGCATCATGGAATTTAGGGGTTCCGTGATTGCCTACCCTGGTGGGGGGTTACTCTATGATGAGTTAAGCCCTATTTCGATGTGTTGGTCATGGGGCTGTAGGGATCCATGACTGTATAAATTCCTACCGATGTGTTGGTCATGGGGCTGTAGGGATCCATAACTGTATAAATTCCTACCGAGGTGTTGGTCATGGGGCTGTAGGGATCCATGACTGTATTAATTCCTACCGATGTCTCTATGAGACCTTTTACTGCAGTATTCCCACCAAACCAAATGGATCCAGCATGACATCATTTGACTAATTGAAGAATTATTAAATGGACTTGTTTGGCATATTCATCATATCATTATGAGTTGTTGATTGTGTTTGTGCAATTTTATCTATTTTATATTTATTCTATATTCTGTCTCACTCTTACATTAATTTTTACAGTGAATGACACGCAGAATGCAGAGTGATGCCATGATGGATGTCTATTTGCTTTATTACCTGAACTTGGATTTATGGGTTGTAATAAATATAATATGTCATGTACTATTATCTTCACAATCGTTTTCCGCTACTTAAATATTTTCTTGGATTTAATTATTCACGACTAGTATGTATGATAATTTTTCCGCTGTTATTAATTGTTATATAAACTCTGAATTAAATTTATGATTTTAAAATGATCTTTCGAAAAAGCGAAAAATTTATTTAGAAAATTACACGGGACGTTACACATAACATAGTATTGGTTTCTTTTAAATGTTGGTATGTTGTGTGATTACTTGCTTTTTGTCTTACCATTTGTTTAGTTTTTTTCCTTTGTTGAACTTGTTTCTAAAACCACCATTAGTTTCAACTAAATTAGTGTTAGAAAAGTTGAGTAGAGTATTGGTACTTATCCTTTAGACAATAACCTATTCAGTTTTTATATGGTTGACTAGCTCCTGAAGTATGAAGTCTTTCTTTTTGTGCTTAAGATGATTTTTGGAGTCGGTCTAGGATTAGGGGAAGTTTTTTATCAACACATTTGCTTGAAGTATTTCATACATTTTCATACCTTCATTTAGGATGCCAACAACCAAATTCTTGTACTTGTGGACTTTCTCCATGACAAGTTTGTTATCCTCCAATCGAAACTCTAACCACTTTCCAGTCACGTGCTTTCTCTTTCCAACATCACCCGCTCTATATATTTTCTCCAATTTTTTCCAAATAGATTTGGCAGATTTATTCGTAAAAATAAATCAAATAAATTGTTAGTCATATGAGCAAGGATATGATCACGTACCAGTTTGTTACTCTTTTTAGTAAGACTCTAAATCGACAGTAGCCTTTTGAACCACGTCAGGCTAAGCATCATTGCTAGTAGGAATGACAGGTGGGTTCTTGAACAGAACAAAGTCAATCTCATGCTGCTAGAAGGATGAGCAGTTTCCACGACCATCATTTGTAGTTAGTGTTATTAGTGGCTCACAACGCCATCAGAACTCAAAGAAGAAATGAACAAAAATCAATTTTGCTTTTAGATTGATAGTTATGATGAGAGAAGATGCACATAGTTATGATACTACCCTGAAAGCAAAATTCTAATGGAACTCTAATGCCATCAAAGCTAGTTTTTCTCCATAAAGGTTTACATAGTCACACACAAGAATCAATACACTCAAACCTCTACATACTGGAAACTTCACAACACTACCTAGAAATCAGAAATGGAAGAAAAGGAAGAGATGAACAAAATGTTTGTTTAAAGAAGGGTATTCAACAATGTTGTGTAGAAGGTCCTCTAATAGGTTGTAATGAGATCAAAACAGGTTGGAAAAAAATAATGGCATTAGTTGATAGAAGCAAAACGGCCAAAAACAATGATAGTTGAACATAACAGAACTGTAACCATTATCGGGAAATTACAAAAAGAATGATCCAATGTCAAAAGACACTAAAAAAGAATGTGATAGGGTTTGGTTGGCAATCTCATCCACTAGCTCTTTATCATAGACAATAAAAAAAGTTAACTATATAAAGACATGATCAAGAGGTAGAGTTTTCAATGTGCGACTTTAAAAGTGTAAGAATCCCAAAAGTAAAACAAAAAGTCATTATTCCAACTATATTTTAGTAATATTTAGAGTGAAGTGTCTCCTTTTGTTTCCGACCCACCCTTTTATAAAAACTATTTTACTCAACTCTACATAAATTAAGAAATATAGTTAATTTAGTCCATAATATTAAAAAAATAATGTTAATAAAGAACATTTTAAAAATAATTTTTAATAACTATTTTTCTCCAAATTCGACCCCTTCCGTAAAAGAATTAACAAATTAATATTTAACTTTTTCTTATTAAAAATTTAGTTAATAATATTAATTTTCTCAATTATATTTGTCATACTTTTTAAAATTGGCCTTAATATATTAAAAATTTATTATTGTTATTATTTTAAATTTCTTTACCCAGATATGTAATTTTAATCGTTTTATTAAAAGAATGGTAAAGCAGAAACTTATTACTATTACTCAATTAGCATGTAAGGGTAAATGTTTGGCTTTTTCAAGGTTTGACCAATTCAAAAATAAATTCTACAGTCAAATGGAGTTATGACTCTCTCGAACGGTATGAAACATCAATGTCAACTCTTAGATTTTTTTATTTCTCCAACTCTATTTCCCCAATTATAAACCAAACACACCCTAAGACGATCCACCAAAGGTTTTTTTTGGCGGGATAAAATATTACTATTTAGTATAATGTTTTATGTTTAACTCTCATTTCACATCACGTTACAAATATATAAAAACTAATCCAGAATGCATTGCCATGGCTAACGTATAGTGTTTTAAAAAGTGCTCGGACCCAGATTAATCATTAACATGGCCTAGGAAACGATAACCAATGATTTTCAACTTGAAACACTTGCTACTTATTCGAATATGAGATAGATTTCAAGAGGAGTCTCATTCGTATTCCAATTAACCTGTCCTTGAATTATAGCTTAATAAGTAAGCAATGATAATGATAATTCACACCCCATGAGGATACAGAGGCAAATTGTAGTTGAAAATTTGATGAATTGACCATATTATATGTCGAATAAATCCTTTTTGCCCCAACAAATCCTACATATTCATCAATATCTAAATTAATCTAAAACATCAAGAGACATTCCAACATATCCAAGAACTTTATACAACATTTTTTCTTACATATGACAAAGCAATTAGGCAAAAGTCATGTGAATTTGGCCCATGGTGACAAATCCAACAAAATACAGCTAGGTGCCTTGCAAAAAAGCATAGTGAATTAGCCGAAAGTCACACATTGATTGTAACTTGTTGTCTACGAGTTAAACATATAAAGGCGATTCCACATGTTTCTTGTTAATCCTTTATTTCATTGTCTTCTTATTTTTGTGCCCCTTTTTTTTTTTGCTTTTCATTTTAAAGCACATGATGATGATGAGAGTTTCACAACACAACAATGGCTACAATTCACTCTCCAATATTCCATTGGCTGAAAGCACTTCCACCCACCTCTTGTCGCTTATGTGTGAAACATGTGGACAATGGAAAATGTTCTTTCCAATTGGTCATCACTAACCCTATAACCCGCCAAGAAACATAATTGAGTCCCAATTGGTGCCATAGTTTGGTAGAGTCGTTGGTTAGGAGGCCATTGCTCATTGTTGGTCTCCAATGTGGAAAGGCTTGGTTTATGTGATCCATCAACTTCATTCCAAAGCTTGCCATAGTAAGTCTCAACATGTCCCTTCCATGCATTCATATCATAATCATGAAACCTCTCTTTGTGACAAACTTGGCCACCAATTATGCAAATTGAGTGACAAAACCTTTCAATACTTAGCCGTCAATTAGGCCTAGAATTGAGCCCACATAAGTCCATGTGTTAATGGAGGGGTTATAGAGGCCTATTAAGTTATGGGCAATCATATTTGGGGTTGGTTTTTTTAGGACAACACACAACAACGACGACATAATTGGAAAGGGAATTATCACGTGAGGTAATTGATGTTTGTGGAGTGTTGCGGTGGCCAAGGGAGGGAAAGGGGTCTCATTTGGATTTATGGGAGAAAAATGGAGCTAGTATATATAGTGTGATTTTCACAAATGACTATAGTAATTGATTTTGAGTCAACATGAAATGGGAAATGTAATTATCAAGAGAGGACATACATATATGAAATCAACTAAGAGTTGGATTGTGATAATCGACTAAAGGAATAACACATGGAGATGGAATTAATAACTTCTTTTTTTTTGCTCGTAGCATCTCAAATTATAAGGTCTGTATTTTTAGAAATTAAAAGGATCATGTAATTTAAACCAATGTATTAAAGAGCATTGTAGCAAAATGAGAAATATTTTATTAGAAATTATGTTGAGATTACTTAATAAGAAATTAGGTTAAATGGATTTTAATGATGTTTTTAAATGAAATTTTTTTCTTTAACCAATTTTCTTAGGGTATTAGTTAATATTTTCTGCTTATAATTACAAAACTATTATATTAGTTCTAATTATAAAATTGACATATTATTTTTTATTTCTAAAAGTTTGTACAATGAAATAATGAAAATAAGAAAATTAAAAGAATATTATTTTTAATGTTTTTTAGAAATTTTTTAAAATAGAAAAATAATGTTACAATTGTGTGATTAAAACTAAGATGATAGCTTTATAAATAAAAACACAAAAATAATTTGAAAGTAAACAAACTTAGGTGGGTTGATTATCTTCAATGTAATGTTGGTGCTCAAGTGCTAATTAAAATTACTTTTTTTTATTTTCAAAGTGTTGGAATAAATGGCTTTGTTTGACTTTTGACATTCCTTGATTTTTCAAATCTCACATTAAAACATCTTTCTTTTGATTATGTCTTCATATATTCTAGTTAACCCTTTTTGATATCTTGGAAAAAAGTGTCAGTGGATGAGATCGTCAATCAATCCTATCACATATACGTGTCGCCAGGATAAATGGGATTAGAAAGAAAACCTTTTGTCACCGGAACATTTTTTGTGACTTTTTCCCTTTTTTGTTAGGAGACAGAGTATCAATGACAATAATCCTCAAGGTTTGATTATGCTCAACCATAATTATTTTTGGTTGTTTTGTGTCTACCAATTAATGCCCTTGATTTCTTCCTACATGTTTTGATCCTTTCACAACCTATATGACAACTTTGTTAGACACTATTTCCAAGCAACCATTTCGCTCATCTCATTCCCTTTCTAGGAAGTGTTATGGAGTTTCCAGCACACAGAGGTCTAAGTGCACCAATTATTGTATGTGGTTGTATAAACTCTTGGGGAGCAATACCAGCTTCGATGACACTGGGGGTCTGCCAGAATTTTACTTTTAGAGCAATGACTCATAACCATGACACAGTTTCCCTCATCAAAACTTACAATCTAAAATTATTTTTTTGTGTTCTTTTCTTCTTCAGGTTCTGATGGCGTTGTTCAACAACAAGCTTGCACTACTTAACCTCTCTAGGCTAAAACCATTGGACAACACCAATTACAAGTGGTGGCCATAAACAACTCATCTTTTTCAAGCAATATGAAATTGATTATATTCTATTCAAAGACCTATCTATCATCCTTGTCGACAATGATGTTTAACAAGACGTGCTTTAAAAGGTAATCGTCGATTTTGAGTCTTAGGAGAAAAGCAACAGACTAGTATATGGTCATATAATTGCTCATATGACTAATAATTTGCTTGACTTGATTTTTTTCATAAATCTACAGAAACCATATGGGAGAAACAGGAGAAAAAATTTAGACAGAACGATGTTGGGAACAAAAAATATGTAACTATAAATGGTTACAATTTCAAATGGTGGATGCCAAGCTTATCATGGAAAAAGTTCATGAGTATGAAAACTAGTTGCTGACATCCTAAATGAAGGTATGAAAATGTATGAAATCTCTAAGCAAATGTGTTGGTCGAAAAACTTCTCCCATCTTGAAGTGACTTCAGAAATCATCTCTAGCATAAAAAAGAAGAATTTCACTCTTCAGGAGCTAGTCAACCACATGAAAACTAAAAAAGTTAATCGTCTAAAGGATAACTGCCAAACCTTTTCTCAAAATTTTTCTAATGCTAACTTAGTTGACGCAACACCCTCTTATATACATGAGATATATAAGTATTCTTATTGCTTTTAAAAACTTTAGAAATATATATATATATATATATATATATATCATTCCTTATCTCGTGTATACAAGAACGTACATATACATAGTTTCCTTTAAATATTGAAAGTAAAAAAATGTTGTATTTCAATATTTGTCTATAATGACAAAATAAATTTATAGAAATCATAAGTGATAAAAGATTACAGTATTATGATTGAATGATAAGGTTTATCAAAGTTTAACATTTATCTTGTTACAATTATCCAACTTGATATTGTAATAAGGTAAACTAAAACTAAATTATACCTCTACTATGACTGTGACCAATCATTTCCTAGTCCTCGAACCATAGGGTTTTGGAATCCTACTCTTGCCGTATCTCTTAACCTGATGAGACCACTTTACCTTCTTATAATTTCATTCTTTCATCTTGGACTGCTAGCTATACATCACATAGCATATATTTTGAACACAAATTCAAACAAGGAGTGAGAAACAAAATATAATATCTTACAGAGAAGACATAAGCATAAGGGTTTTCACAAACTAATATAATAATATCAGTCAAAATCTCATACACAATCAATTATGAATGTAGGGTTTCCACAAACATAGCAATTATATTTTCATTCACACCACCCGCATAGAATGTCACAATCACATGAATGTTATATAATGTTTTTAATGTTACTATCTCATTTAGTTTATGCATGTGGACCCTTAAAGTTTTAATTTGCACTAGGCCAACCAGGAGTTTACACTGTTCCATAATTCCGTATAATAATAACATAAATGCCTTCATGGCATATGAACAGCTCAACTGGCATGGAAACACTTAGAAACTAGTCAGACTGAGAAGGTTTTTATTGTGAAAGTACCTGACACTAGGGAGCGACCTCAGGTCCCCTGAAGCACCCTTTCACACTCTTCCATCCCAAGGCTCGTAATTAAGCCTCCTCTAATGTATCCTTGGTTTCTATAATTCGTCCCCAGGCAATATCACATCTCATTTCTCTTTAATGATTTATGATGCATACACTACTTGTGTATTGAGTTGGTTAAGACTTTTAGAAACTCAAGTATAAACTATATCTACGAGGCCTATAAATCACAACATAGCCACCCCGATGAACTGCATATTTCCAAACTCTTAAATAAGTTCTGTCACACGCAGAAGAATTTCAGTACAATTTTTCTTTATTATTCACAAATGATTTGAGTTTCAAAGTCTTAACATATATTTCAAACCTTCTTTAGAGTATTTATAGGAAATTAATTTACTTTAGACACAAGTTTGAATTATTGATCTTTTTCCATCTTTAATTATAATACTTGATCCGGTCTCAATACCGGTATCCGATCTGCAAGACATATTTCAACGTCTTTGTCAAGACATCAACGTGTAACCGGTGTCATCGGTATACATCCGGACTGTAATTCCGTATCAGGCGCTCTCCCTATACCGGTTATTCAGGATAACACCATGACACCGGATAACACACACGTCACTATGCAAAAGACAAGAATCATTGCTACAGGGACCGATCAATAATCCCCAGCACTATAAGCCAAATTCTGCTCACGGGGATGGTCAACTTGCTCCCTAATCCTAGTCTATACTCTCCATGCTCAATATAAAATAGCCACTTGACCCAATCATGCTGGTAAGTGCGCAATAAAATAATGCTAATGGAAGTTAGTGGTTCCCCACTAACGAGTCCTCGTAAAACGAGCCAATCAGGTATATGAACTCTCTTCATCAATGAAGTAGGGGATTCTAAACTTAATCTAAAAACGATTACTCTCTGAAATACATTCCTTACTTAGAATTTATCACTGACTTGAGCGTCGGAGAATCTTTGCAGGTGACACCACCATTCGCCCACATCAACGCGTTAGGTCGGTGTGAAGGATCTCCAGAATGCCCAATCCGCTCTCCTCACGCAAGGACAACGAATATTTATACCGGATACTCATACATCCGGTCTTCTATACAGTATTTACATACTATTTGTGATTGACTTGACTCCGGATCTCTAGACCCCGGTTCAGGACAGATCAATACTTAAAAAATGTATAATATTTCTAAACACTTTTGAAATTAAAACTCTTATTTTCAAAAGTTTAAAATAAAATATTATTGAAGTATCTCATTTCCATTTGAGAATCAAATATTTTCATTTCCATACATATACATATATAAATATATTATTTTTATAAAATACTTTCTCTTTTTTATATATAAAATAACTAAACTTTAATTTAATTAAATAATTTATTTTGAAAGATAAAAGTGAGTTATAAAAATTATATACTTTTATTGAAAGTTAAGAAAAATTTCTTAACAATAATCTGAATAAACATTGAAAAATAATTTCTTTTAAATAAATTCTTTAAAGAGTAAGAGATAAGTATATTCTTACTGAGTTTTAGCTTTCCATCATACTTGCTATATGCTTAAACTCCACATCACAAGATCATTAATCATTCATCAATCACAACCAAATATTGTCAATCTTAATTAAATATCATCACTCACAATCAAATATCGATCATAATCAAATCATATAAAAATAACACAATTACTATACAAAATCTACATAATTTATTTCAAGGTGTCTTAATTATTAAAGTTTATTTTAAGTCATAGTAGTCCAGTCCTAATGTTAGTTGGTCCATATCAAGTCCAAAATAGTCCAATGGTCATATGGGTCCATCATAGTTCAATCAATACAAAGGTATAATTCATTCCATATAAGTCCATAATAGTTCATATAAGTCCATAATGGTCCAAATCTCAATGATACGGTATATTAGGTTAATGAGTCATCTAAATATTTTAAACTTTATGTTAGGTTAATCAAATATGATTCATACAAATATTTTAAACTTTTGAATAAATTTTATTTATTTATTTACTTAAGATGATAATAAGTATTACTTTAAAATATAATAATTATTCACAGTTAAAAGGAGTAGGGGACTCCTCCCAATATTCTTATGTCTTTTCATATTATATTCTCATCTCACTCTCCCTTACGTTGAATTGCTACCAAAAGTGAGTTCGCTTTACACCTCCGAGTTCTAGAAATATTAATACCAATTTATTTCAGTATAGACATAAGATAAAAATAAAGATTACTATTTAAAACAGAAATGGTCATTAGTAATTATACATAGTAACAATAAATAGTAAATTTTGAATAGTAACGATAAATAGTAAATTTTAAATAGTTACTATAAATAGTTACAGTAAATAGTAAATTATGAATAGTAACAGTAAATAGTAAAACGTGAATAGTAATAGTAAATCATGAATAGTAACGATAAATAGTAACTCGTGAATAGTAACAGTAAATACTGAAAAGTAAATAGTAATAGTAAATTATAAATAGTAATAGTAAATAGTAACTTATTATTTAAATAGTAATTTACTATTAGTAATAGTGATTTACTATTGATATAGTAATTTACTATTCATAATAGTAACTTAAAATAATATTATATCCAGTATAATAATAGATTTCTAAAACTATATGAATATAAATATAAAAAATATAAAAGAGAGTTATTCTTACCTTATAATTTTGGCAGAACCTCATTCCATAAAAATTATTTCTCTTTCTTACTCCTACCACTATTTCTCTAAAACTGCTATATTAAGAAAATTTAATCTGAAAATATGAATTTCCTTCTTCGCTTCCTCTGTATTTATAGGCAAACTTATCACTGTGCATTCTATTATTTTATTATAAAAGTACTGTGTAATTTCTAAAATTTTCATTTTTGGTTAGTGTGCAAGTTTGAAAATTTCATACATGCACAGTGTTTTTGCATAGTAAATGTCGGTTGAACTATTAAGTCAAATAGTAAACTTTCACTTGGTATATTTTAAATATTTAAAATTAGTCCTTTTTAAAATTTAGCGATATTATATCAGTCCTTAATAATTTTATAATAAGTAATTTAAAGTTTAAATTTTAAAAATCTAAAATTTTCTGTTAATAAAAAATTGTTGGTACTTTTACGATCTCCTTACAATTGGTAAAAATTAAGATTTTACTCAAACCGATCATTTTTAAATAAGTCTACTTGAAATGGATTTTAGAAAATTTTCTTATAATTAAACTTCACTTTCTTATAAATATTTTAATTTTAAGTATTTTATATAAATATAAAATGATTAAAAATATATTTTTTATTAAAATATTTTCAAATTTTCAAAAAATTCTAGAAAATCATAAATAAAATATAGATTAAAAAGTTCTAAAGAACCATAGTCTAAACCTTCAAATTTTTATTTTAAAATTCTAATAAGAGTTAAATCATAAATATGTAAAACAATAAATATAAAAACATAAAATAAAAGTTGTGAATAATAAAGATATTCAAAATTCTCAATATAATTTTCTTAATCAATGAATACTAATTAAGTCATTCTAAAATCCTCATTCAAAATACATATATATTTTTATTTTTTTATTATTTTAACAAAATAATTAAATATAAGTACCAAAATTTCATAAAAATAATAATTAGTTAATAATCAACTAACTAATAATAAGTGTTTTCTCATTAAAGAGATATTAATATATATATTTTATATTTGAGTGGAAAATAGGATGTTACAGTTGAAACTGGTGGTGGTTCTAGAAATAGGTTTAACAAAGGAAAAAAAATAAGTGGCAAGATAAAGAAAGGAAACATACAACATGCCAACATTCATAGAAAACCTTTAATTTGTTATATGTGTGGAAAAAATGGTCACAAAGCATTTTAGTGCCTTGTTTGAAAAAATTAAAGGCCAGTCTTTAAAAGCATAAGTGATTTTGGCAGAGGATGATAAAATCATTGCTAATGTAGTTGTGGAAGCATATTTGGTGGACAACATAATCGAATGGGTCTTAGACACTTAAGCTACTAGATATATCTGTGTAACAAATGAGCTGTTCCAAGATTATAAAGATGTAACCAGTGATGACATTGTCTACATGGGTAATTTTAAATTGCTAGAGTATGTGGTAAAGGAAAAATTATTCTTAAACTAGAATTTGGAGTAACTATTGCTCTATCCAATGTGTTATATGTTCCTTCTAAATGTAGAAATCTGGTTTCTTGTGCTTTGCTTAATAAGACTAGAGTGAAAATTGTAACACCCTCTGATACACCTTAATAAATTCTAGAAAAATTCGTATTTTTTTTTTTACTAAAGATATGATTGTTAAAAAGAAACTATCGGAATAAATTATATACATTATTTCTGAAATACCTCATAAATATTATTAAAACTTTATAAAGTAATTTTACATTCATCCAACGGAAATAAATATTAAACATTATAAGAAAGAGAGGAAACTCCATGGCCAGAAGCAGTTACTTATTAACATTATTTATTCATTGGACCACGGTATTCATACCGAGCTCCCTTTCTAGAACGTGCTATATTTACTGCCGATATTCTTCGATTCTTCCCTCTGAACCATCAATTTAAAACATGTGAAACAAAAACACAGAGAAAGGAGTGAGAAACAGAATATAATATTTCCGAATAAGACATAAGCAACAAAGGGTTTTCACAAACCAATACTTAATAATATCAATCACAATCACATACACAATCAATTATGAATGCATGAATGTTATGCAACATCTTCATCACTACTTACCTATATATGTGGGCCCTTAAATTTTAATTTGCACTGGGCCAACCAGGAGTTTACACTGTTTCATAAGTCCGGATAATAATAATATGAACAGCTCAACTGGCATGGAAACACTTAGAGACTAGTCAGATTGAGAAAGTTTTTATTGTGAAAGTACCCGACACTAGGGAGCTACCCCAGGTCCCCTGAAGCACCCTTTCACACCCTCTCATCCCAAGGCTCGTAATTAAGCCTCCTCTAATGTATCCTCGGTTTCTATAATCCGTCCCCAGACAATATTATTTTATTTCACTTTCATTATCCATGATGCATGAACTACTCGCGTATTGAGTTGGTTAAGGCTTTTAGAAACTCAATTATTAAATCCCTTAAAGGTTTACAACATCATTTCAATAAACTGTACATTTTCTCTGAATTTCTGTCCCACAGAAATAAATTTGGTACAGTTTTCAAATCTCACTGAAATTGAGTTTCTAAGCCTTAAATATCTAAAAACTTTATCATATAAAACTTTACATAATCTTTCTCAAATTAAATCTTAACAAAATCAAATTTAGGAATCTCAATTATTTCCAAATATTTTTAGTGATTAAGTTGGAAAAAAATAAAATAATTTTTCTTTCAAAAAATTTTGTTTTATTAAAAGAGAATAATTATTAACCAAAAATACTTAAAATTACAAAATTTTTCTTTAACTCAAGATTTAATTAAATAAATTCTCATAAAATATTTTCTTTCTAAAATAAATACTAATTTTTTTTTATTCTAAATATTGAAAATAAAGTTAATAAAAATAATTTCTAAGAAGAAATAAAAGATAATAAAATTTAAAGAGTAAGGTAAGAAATTGTTACTGAATTTTAGCTTTCCGTCATGCTCGCTATATGCTCAAACTCCACATTACAATATCATCAATCAAAATCAAACAATATCAATCATAACTAAATATCATCAATCAATCAATCATAATCAAATCATAATCAAATCAATTAAATATCATTAATACATATCATAATACAAAATTTAATGATTATTAATATAGTCAATTTTAGTCCTTTTGGTCAATTCCTCGCATAGGTATATGTAAGTCCATATAATCCAGTCCTTGCATAGGTATAGTTCAGTCCATATGGGTCATAATGGTCCAAGTCCTTGCATAGGTATAGTCCAGTCCATATAGGTCATAATGGTCCAAATCTTTGCATAGGTATGTTAGAGTTAGTTAAACCGGATATTTAATTTAAAATTTATTATAAATTTTAAGTTAAAAAGTTAATATTTTAAAATAATAATATTATCAGATTTAAAAGGAGTAGGGGACTCCTCCCATTATTCTTATGTCTTTTCATATTATACTCTTATCTCACTCCCCCTTACCTTGAATTGTTACTCAAAATGGATTTGCTTTGCGCTTCCGATTTCTAGAAATATTAATACCAATCTTATTTCAGTATAAGCATAAGACGAAGATTAAGATTACTACTTAAAACAGAAATGGTAAATTTTGAATAGTGACTAGTGAATAGTGAATAGTAAATTGTGAATAGTAACAGTAAATAGTAAAACATGAATAGTAACAGTAAATAGTAAAACGTGAATAGTAACGGTAAATAGTAAATTGTGAATAGTAACGGTAAATAGTAACAGTAAATAGTAATTTACTATTTGAATAGTAATTTACTATTGAAATAGTAATTTACTATTGAAATAGTATTTACTATGCAGAATAGTAACTTAAAATAATATTATTTCCAGTATAATAACAGATTTCTAAAAACGATATAAAAATAACCCAAAAAATATAAAAGAGAAGTATTCTTACCTTAGGATTTTGGCAGAACCTTCTCTCTAAAAACTTTTCTTCTCTCTCTCTCTTCTACCACTATCTCACTAGCACTACTATATTAAGAAAACTTAATCTGAAATTGTGAATTCTAAAGAAGAAATCCTTCGGTATTTATAGGAAAAAAATTTACTATGCATTCCATTATTTTAATATAAAAGTACTATGCATTTTGAATTTTTTTATTCCAGGTTACTGTGCATCTTTTGAAAATTTCATACATGCACAGTGATTTGCATAGTAATTGTCGGCAAAATTATTAAGTCAAATAGTAACCCTTCACTCGGTATATTTTAAATATTCAAAATGAGTCCTTTTTGAAATTTAGCGATATTATATCAGTCCTCACTAATTTTATAATAAGTAATATAAAGTTGAAATTTTAAAAAATCTAAAATTTTCTGTTAATAAAAATTTATTGATACGTTTCAAATTTTTTAACGATTGAAAAAAATCAAGATTTTTCTCAAACCGATAATTTTTAGATAAGTCTACTTGAAACGGATTTTAGAAAATTTTCTTATAATTTCAATTCACTTTCTTGTAAATATTTTTAATTTAAGTCACTTATATGAATTTAAAATTATTTAAAAAATATTATTTTTATTAAAAAATTCCAAAATTCTAAAAAATTCCAAAAAATCATAAATAATACGTAGATTAAAAAGTTCTAAAGAACCATAATTTAATTCCTTCAAAATTTTAATATAAAAATAAAAATAGGGGTGTTACAAAAATTGTTTTGGAATTTGGTAAAATGGTGATCACTAGGATGGGTATTTATGGGAAAAGTATATCTAAATGGTGATTTGCTTCTATTGAACATTGTTGAGAATAATAATGTTTCTTTTGTTTATAATATGGGGTTTGTTGATAATAGGCATGGTAGACTAGGACATATCAATCATGCATTAATAAACATACTTAAATCAATAGATCTATTACTAACTCTTTTTGAGATTATTGATTCTAAGTTTATAGTTTGTGTGGAAGTTAAATTCACAAAAAAACCTTTTAAAACTATAGAAGCAAGATAAGCTGAACTTTTAGAATTAATACACTCAAACTTGGTTGATTTTAAAAATCATGTGAGTGAAGGTGGTAAGAATTACTTTTGTTGATGATTTCTCACACTATAAAGGTTTTTTTATTAAAAATCTAAAGATGAAACTGAATTGATGTATTTGAAATGCAAAGTTGAAGTGGAAAATCAATTAAACCGAAAATCAAAAGGTGAAGATTTGATATGGATGGTGAGTATAACACTATTAGTTTAAAGACTTCTATGAAAAAGTGGTATTATTCATGAGTTTACTACACCTTATTCGCCCCCAACAAAATGACACAACGAAAAGGAAAAATAAGACTTTAAAAATTACGATGAATGTTATGTTGATTAATTTTGTTATGCCTAATAATTTGTAGGGGAGGTATTTTAGGTGCATGTCATATCTTTAATAAGGTACCTCATAAATATTTGGATAAAACCTCTTATGAAATATGGAAAGGATATTCCTCTAATTTGAAATTCTTAAAAATATAGGAGTATTTAGCCAAAGTTGGAATACTTGATTTTAGAAGAACAAATGTTGGTGCTAAAACCGTTGACATTATTTTTATAGGATATGCTTATGATAGTGATGTTATAATTTTTTTTGCTTGAATGTAATAAAATTATTGAATCTAGAGATGTTGAATTCTTTGGAATATCTTTTCTTATCAGAAAAATAGTGATTTCTGAAACTAGTTTTGGACTAGGTTTTATAACTGCTTTTCTAAATGATATTAAAGATGTTGATTTTTTTTGAAGAATTAATTTATTATTATATGTTAGAAGAAGATCTGAAAACATATCATTACGCAATTAGTTCTATTGATGCATCTTTTTGGAAAGAAACTATATAAAACAAAATTGATTCAATTATGAGTATTCATACCTGGGAACTTATTGATTTTCCTGCCGATAGAAAACTTATAGGAAGTAAATGGATTTTCAAAAAAAAAATAAGACCTGATAGGTCAACTGAAAATTTTAAAGCAAGACTAATAATTAAAGATATCACTAAAAAATATGGAATGAACTTTTTTGACACCTATTCACCATTCACAAAATTTTTAACTATTAGAGCTCTAATTGCATTGACTGCTATAAATGAGTTGCTTATTCATCAAATGGATGTAAAAACAACATTTTTAAATGTTGATTTAAACGGGGAAATTTATATGGAGCAACCAAAAGGTTGTGTTATTGCTAGTCAAGAAGGTTTGCAAGCTTAAAAATCTTTGTATGGTTTGAAATAGGTACCAAAATAATGGTGTGAAAAGTTTAATAATGCTATGATTAAACATGAATTTATTTTGAATTCCTTTTATACATGTGTTTACACAAAGTTGTTTGAATCTAGTTGTGTGATAATATGTTAATTTTTGAAACAAATTTGGATGTGATTAACCAAACAAAATTGTTTTTATATTCTAAATTTGACACAAAAAGTTTAGAAGAAATTGTTGTTATCTTGGTAATGAAGATAAAGAAAACAGAAAATGGTTTTTCTTTAAATCAATCACACTATGTTGAAAAGTTTTTTAAAAAATCAATAGTTTTAATGTAACACGTGCTAGAACTCCTTTTGATTCTAATGTGTATTTTAAAAGGAACAATGGTGATAATGTGTCTTAATCCGAATATGCAAAAATTATTAGAAATGTTATGTTGTCAATGAAGTATACTAGACCTAATATTACATATGCAATAAGTAGATTGAGTCATTATACACATAATCTAAATTGTGAACATTAGAATGTTTTACTTCATCTTTTGAAATATTTGAAAGGTACTTTAAAATAGAGTTTGCATTTTTTTTTCAAAATTTCTTTCAATGTTAAAAGGTTATTATAATGAAAATTGGGCTTCAAACAAATATGAAGTAAGCTTCAGTAATAGATATATGCTCACTCTATATGGATGAGCTATTTCCTGGAAGTTTACAAAATAGACATATATTGCATATTCCATTATGGAATCTGAGTTCATTGCCCTTAAGTAATAGGTTAAAAAGCAAAATAATTGAAAGCTTATTAGTTGACATACCTTTATAGGGAAGAAGACCTACACCAGTAATATCACTTCATTGTGACTTACAAGCTACAATTGGAGTTGCCAACAATAATGCTTACAATGAAAAGAAAAGACATATTTGTGTTAGACATAGTATTGTTAGGCAATTAATTAAAATAGTGTAATTTCCCTTGATTTTATAAGAAGTGAGAAAATCAAGTTGAACATATTGCTAAAAGGATAACCAAGAGAGCTTTCTTGTATATGTCGATGGGGATAAGGCTTGAGCAGTGGAGAAAGGGAAGTGTGGTGGATATTCAATTAAGTAAGTTAAACTAAGTCATACAGTTACTCTATATGCATTACATCTCATCTCTTATGGCAAGAAAAAGTAATGTTTGATTTGAAAGAAATATATAGTCTATTGTGGTGGTTCTATTAAGACACATTTAATGTATCTACAAGAAAAATGTTACCGAGACATACTTGAGTACTATAAAAATTATTTAATAAATTTTATTCATAAAAATGCTTATGAGACGTACTATAGTGCTTATATGGAGCATTATGCGGAGGGTAATTAATACTTACGTGAATAAATGTGCTAGTGAGAATGGTAAAAGTTGCCTTGTTTCTAGAGAACTTATTTTCCCTACAAAGCTATTATTGAGGATTGTTGGAATAATGGCTTTGTTGGTTTTTGACATTCCTTGACTCTTCAAGTCCCATATTAAAAACTCAACTCTTGGTCATGTCTTCATTTATTATAGTTAACCCCCTTTAGTATTTTGGATAAAAGGCTAATGGATGAGATCGCTGACCAGTCCTATTACACATGCACACCATCTGGTAGAGGTGTGTTAAGTTGGATATACTATATGATGAGTATTTCTTTTGTTTTATACAAATTAATCCATAATAATAAGGAGCACACACACATATGGAACATTTTTATAATACAGTAAACTTTTACCATATAATCTAATCACTTTGAATATATATATATATATATATATATGTATTTCATAAAAACTTTAATTATTTAGTAAAAACTTCATATTTAACTTTAGATTTTCCTATTAAAATATCTTCATATTTTACCTACTTAACCTCATTTCCTGCTTCACCCTTAGTTATAAAATTAATTTTACCTTCCAACAATTAATGGGTAAAGTGATATAGTATTTTCTTTAACAAATGTTAATTGTTAGAATCGTCGGTAGGGGGATTCAAATGCACAACCTTTCCCTTCCTCTCTTCTCTCTTCTCTTTTTCGTCTAACCACTTAGGCCACCTTATCACTCTCAAAGTGATGGAATATTGATACATGGGAGCTTTTCATTTACAAAGTTGTAAAATGAATCCCAAAAGAATGATTATAGCATATGCTTTTAGACACATGTTAAAAACAAAAAACATAAATTATTTAGAATATAAAACTAGCATTGATATAGTATATTTTCAAGGAAAATTTAATATAAGATTTGAATAAAAAAATTTCACATGTAGCATAAGATACAAGTTAAAAAATTATGAATAAAATGAATTGATTTTTTTAAAATATAAGATTAATCTCTCTCATAAGCATGAATTTTGAGGTTAGTGTTGGATGTGGGACAATTTTTGTTCCCTCGTATGGTAGCACCAAGGCTAAAGTGACTATTTGAGTGAGAAAGGCTTCAAGTGAATCTAGTGTTTCAAATGGGCACGCTTTTTCAGGCTGCAAACTTCTACGGGTCATTATATCAATTCAGGTTTCAATTTAAGGTTGAGAAAAGTTAATGTCACATGGTTTTAATTTAAGGTGTTTCAACTCGTCCATTTTCGTAGACGGGTTGGGCCGGGTTAACCCTATAAATTCAAGCTTTTTAGGGGCTTCATAATTTTACAATAAAGAGACCAAGGTCGTTCCATCCACGATAGGTGTAAATTTTTTATGGATCGACCAAAAAGCCCCCACTAATTCAGTATTCAATTTTGGATGTCCAAACTCACTCATTTTATAGACGGGTTGAGCCAACCCATAAAATGGACTCATTTTGTCAGTTCTTCCAAACACTCATTTTGTCAACTCTTTCAGCTTAGTCATTTATAATTTTAGGGTTTGGGATTTCTTTGTAACACACTAAAAGGAATTTTTCTTATAGAGTTTCTTTGTAATACCTTATTTTCCAAAGCATCAATTGAAAATAATCAAACACTCTAATACCACTAAATTGTAACACCAAAATTTTCCTTAATTTTCTAGGGACCATTTTTTTCACGTTAAAGATGTGTAGTTAGACCTATAGTTAGTACCCATTACGGAAACCAAATCAACTTAAACAAGGTAGACCTACCTAGGCAAGCCCCAACCCCCTAGCCGAACACCTAAAAATTTCACAGACTCACCTAGGCGAGCCCATCCACCTAGGCGAATGGATCATTTTATAAAATTTTAGGAGTGGGGTCTCAGTTACTATCTAATGAATCATTTTTGGAGTAGTGAGACTAAGGCCTGATTGGGGACTAGATTTTCTAAGAAATTTATAAAATTTTACCCATAATCTTTATTGTTATTATTTCTTAAAGTATATCCCAAATTCCCTGAGTATCATAAAATAGAATGGTGTGCTTATTTTACCAATTTTGGGGAAATGTCGCCTCAATGTATAGATCGATTCCAGACTTCATTTCCTTTGACATTAAAATTGAAGCACTAAAATAACTTATTAAAAGAATTTAGATTTTCCCTAGTGACAAAATAAAATTTTAAGCGTATCGCCTCAATTTATCAGGCCATTGGGTGAACATTGTCCCGTTGTATTTGATTGCTACAAAACTTTATTCTTTTGGCCTTAGTGTTAAAATCATTCTTTAGAGTATCATCTAGAAAAATATTTCTTAATTAAGTGAGTTAATATTTCTTGTCTAAATAAAAATATGCATATATATTTCTTTTTGTCAGTTTTGCCGGAAAACTTCCTTTTTATCATTCTTTCAATAGTGAACTATGATTTAGGAGATTCCAAAGTCAAAAGTGCTTAACTTAATTAGTACTTTATTTCTAAAATAAAATTTCACATTTATTCTTCCCAGAAAACAAGTTTTCATGAATTTCTGAAGTTAGTGGAAATTTCCTCACTTTTAAATACAATAAAACACAATTAAGGACAAGTACCGCATAATATCACCACCATTCACCTCCTCTCCTCTTAGGTAGTGCCCACACATTAAAATTACATACCAAATGCAATGAAATAAATTACAAATAAAGGCATTGTCCTCCCGTATAGCTTCAAAATCGCACGTTTAGCACATATTCGGCCAAGGTTTTACGTCGACACTTAAGGTTCCTTTTAATTCTTTTTCAAACGGTGTTTAAACTCAAATTTTTTCATAAAAAACCAGTTACTAAACAAGCCCAAACAACCACCATACACACTTGATCTCAAGCTCAAAATCAAGAATTTAATGCATGCAATAAATCAAGGTTTCTGAAGTTACTGATTCAAGCATAATCACATGCAATCTAGAAAAATTTAAGACTTCACCAAGATAAACATAAATCCACGATTTTAACCTCACAACTTCACCAAAAATCAAGATTTTCACATACGATTGAAGATCCAAAATCTTAAAGCCAAGAAAATCACATGCAAAGCAAAATAGAGCAAGATCCAACAACATGTAAGGCACCTATACCACATGCACCATTCGGCCAGCAATATAGCTCAAGCATTCATCATTCAAAATTCCATTTTTAAAGCTTAAAATCACAATCAATATCAAGGGAAACACATGCACACAACCACTACTAAGAGGGTTCCAAAAACAAAGTTTTCTTGCAACCATTAAAACCATTTTCACAAGCTTTTTGCAATAAATTTTTCAGCCATTAAAACCTTGAGAAAAGCTTATTTTTGGTATCCCATCATGGTAAAAACATTAGGGTGATTCTTACCTACCCATGCATGCAAGATCTAAGGGAAAAAGATGAGAGAACTCCCCCTTATCTTTAAAGGTGCTTATGGCCAAGAGAGAAAGGATGTGCCTGCATGTTGCTTTCTTGTTCCTTTGCCCTAAGCTCTTTAGGGAGTGTGGAAA
This sequence comes from Clitoria ternatea, assembly GCA_037962975.1. Classification (NCBI taxonomy): domain Eukaryota; kingdom Viridiplantae; phylum Streptophyta; class Magnoliopsida; order Fabales; family Fabaceae; genus Clitoria; species Clitoria ternatea. The sequence continues at coordinate 295,529,712 of CM075669.1, forward strand.
GGAAGCCTTTTTGAGTGGTGGTGGTGTTCGGATCAAGGTGGTGGTGGAAGAGGATGAAGTGATGAAAAGGAAAAAGGTGAAGAGATAACGAGACTTAGAAGAAAAATGCAAAAACTTAGAGAGAAAGGGAGGGCATGGTCTCGGCCAAAAAAAGGGAAGGAGAGAAAAAATGAATTTTCAAAACATACATTGGCTATTTATAGAGTAGAGAGTGAGGAGCTTAACTAATCAAAATAGAGTTAAGTGGCTAGAAAATGAATTAATTAATTAATTAAAAATCTAATGAGTGTAGGGAAAAAAGGAGCTGATTCTTGGTTTAGAAATATCATTTTATTGCTTTGAGAATTAGGAAAAGTATTCAACATCAAAGTTATAGATCTTTTTTCCCTTTTTTAACGAACTAGAGAACATAAAATTTTGACAATGGGAGTGGGAGATATGCCCAAAACACTAAAAGTTGTTCAAGGGTATACGAATTTTTGGGCCAACACTTTAAAATAAAAAGTGGGAAAATTAGCTAGGAATTAATTTTTAGTGTCTTCACAAGAGTTGTATATATTTTTGTTAAGAAAATAATAAAAAAGAATCATTCAATTTCAATAACGCATTCAATTTCAATAACGAATGGGGGAGATATGTCAAAAATACTAATAGGTGATCAATCAAATCGGGATAATTATGAACTGATGCATTGACGGGCTTAGAATTGGGCTCCGTGGTCAACACAAAAGTTGTAAAGGATTTCGATACGAGAAATTGGGACAAGAATCACTCGATTCTGATAACTGTAGAGGAAGATATGCCAAAAATACTAAAGGGAAAGCAACACGAATTATTGGGCTCAGACTCTTAAAATTGAATTTAGGGACTTGAGTGTTTGGAATCGGACCTCGGGTTCTTCATAAGAATTGCTGTGTGTTTCAATACAAACACTCGTGGCATTTGCTCTTCTAGAAATGGCAAAGCATGCGCAAAAAGTCATCGGGCGGCAATTAAGATTTTTCTTTTTACTTTTTAAGCAGATAAATTTCTCACTTACTTTGACTAGGTCTTACCACTATTCACTCACCAATCACCAAGGGTTTGTCACTGACCTTCGGGTCCTATGCCTGACTCAGAAATTTTCTCGATCGGTAACATATTTTACCGCATCGACCAAAATATTGGTGCATATCTTATATATATATATATATATATATTCATTAATCTAAATTAATGGAATTTTATTACTACTTTCACTAATAAATCTACTTCAATTAAACCTTTTTTTCAACCAGATCCCAGGATGGGTAAACACATGAAGCACGTAATTTAATTCGGCCGAAGCCCAATATCACATTATAGAAACAGGGGGTGTTACACAACTGCTTAATGCTACTATGTTAATGCATATGCATGCAGATTCGACAACTGATAATTTATATTGTAGTATTAAATGAATCACCATATAATATATTTTTACTGGTATCAAACCGCCACTCATGTGCTTTTATAAATAGGATTATCATGCAGTCATGGAGGATTGTTATTGATTTTGGCTTAAGAGAGTTATCTCTTGTGGAGTTTTAGAACTTGACTCGAACAAGGTTATAATATATATATGGGTAACGGTAGGAAAATACCACAAAGATTTGATGAAATATGTAAGAAAAGATCCAAAGTTCATATATTTTATTTGGGGTCATTAAAAGTCGTCATAAAAATATTAATAATGGTAGGAACTGTATGCAATTAATAATGATGTTAGGGGAAGTTAATGGTTCAAACTCAAGTGAATGATGTTGCTTAGGTAGGGATGTATTTGTCTTTTTTTTGGGTGGGGGACTAAATCGTAAGACATTGTTTGGTGATATCAGCCACAAATGCATAAGTTTTATCATGTAATAAAAATGATCTCACAAGGACTATGTCACTAAGCACCGGTTGAGTCTTTAAACTTTAGTTTAAGCAAACAATAATTGTGATTTTGAGGATTAAAGTAAGAACATAATAAAATTGAATATTTTAGATGATATGAATTCAATTATGGAATACACTCTCAGGGATTTCATCCCATCCTAATTATCAAATTAGTAACTATGAAGACTAAGTGAACCATGAGTGTTAAATTAAGGTTCATTTATCCTTAAGGTTCAATTGTAAGGATTACTCCTATAATGTTAATTAACTCTTTTAGGATTGTCACAATTCCTTATCAGAAATTAACTAAATCTAACATAGAATACAAAATAATCTAAAATATAAACTCAAACAGAATAATAAAAAAGATATACAGCTCTCTAATTGGGACTACTTCTGCATCCTTAAGAGTAAAAGGGGACTACTCACTCATGATGGTGTAGGTCACACAAGAACCTATACTACTCACCATCATGATTGAGAAACAAAACTATAGAAAAGAAAAGGTACCTTATACAAAATAAAAGAGAATTGTGGCAGCTTCTTTATGATTTTTGGAGCATAAAATGAAACTAACCTAAGACTAAAGTTGTCTAAAAGCTATTTTAAAATTGTTTATGCCTAAAGTTAGGTCAAAATGACACTTAAATATATTGACTCAACTAATTACAATAGGTCAACCCAAATAGAAATAGAAAAAGTAATAAAACTTGGCCTGGTTGAACTCCACACCCTGAGGTATGCACCCACACCTACCCACTTCTCCAAACTTTAGTATATGTCTTGCACTTCTTTTTGACCCAAATTTAAGATTTTTTATACGTGTCTACATGCAAAACACAAAACTAAACATAAATGGGTCAAAATATAAAAAAAAACTAAAAAATAAATAAAATGAAACAAACTCTAAGATAAACATTAAAAACCCTAAGGAAAATGGGTATGTATTTTAAGAATGCATCAAAAATCTCAAGCTAAACTCTTGCTTATACCTAAGCCATGACACTAAGACAACTGAAAATGCATAGTGAATACAAGATGCAAAAATATCCTAAAAAAAGATAAAAGAAAAATAATAAAAGAAAATATACTTACTTAAACATCCTAAAGTAAATAAAGGATATGTGATTAACAGACATCATGTAAAAAGCATTAAACAATTAAATTTCACATAACCATGGCCGCCAAAAGTACTCTAATTGCACTAAGGGTATTGAGTCTAACTCTACGTCCTAACTAGACAAAGGACACAATTCTCTATTTTAGAGCAACTTCTTTTATATTCATATTAAAAGACACTCACCTCACAACTTTATAAATCTTTTTGATTGATTATTTTGATTTTAACATTATTTATTTCACTCATTAATTAAAAAATGTGACTCCTCTGCCTAAATGCTTTACAATTGCTACTTTTGATCTCAAAGGAACACCTTTTCCCCTAGTAAGTTATTGGTTTGAAAGATTACACCTAAGTGCCAAATAACTCAGAAACCAACTCTCAAATAGGAGAAGAGAATATAGCAAATATATGTATATATACACATACTTTTTTTCTCTATTAGTTTTTTCTATTTTTATTTCTTCTTTTTTATTTCTTTTACAACCTCAATCTCAATGTGTGCCTGATTATCTTTCTATTATGGTAATTATTGTCTTTTGTCCCAATAATTACCCAATTATAAACAAAATATGTGCGTCAAGACTACTTTAACCAAAGACTAAGGTACTAATCTTGATCAGGTAACAATAAACTAGCCTTGACCAAGGATCATTGATGAGAGTAAATTTACCATAATTACTTAGTGTATTGGTTAGATAGTTAGTGTAGTAAGTTATTTTGTTAAAATTGTTTCAGTTTGTTAGACCTCTCCTATCTCTTGCATAAATACACCTTTGTTGTACTCAATAATTAATCAATGAATTAATTTCATCTTTTACCGTTCTCAAAGTTAGTTCCCTCTCTGTGAGCTTTCTCTCTTTTATCTTACACATCTTTGATATTTTAGATGGTATTAAAGCTTGTGATCTAGTGCACTCTTAAGGTTTTGCAATGGCTTCCACAATGACATAATTAGTTACATAACCTTTGATAATCTCAATCTCAATCACATTGAATGATAACTTCGTCACACGGAAGCCTTATGCATTAGGCATAATAAAGGAAAGGATATAGAATAAGAAAATATATTGTTGAAGAAAGCAAATGATAGATTCCTAGAAGGTAACTTACACACAAGGATGAAACATCAAAAAACTGAATCAAAAGTTTGTAAATTGGGATGCATCAGAGAATGTGGCCTGCATTGAAGAAGACTTTGAAGAATAATGAGGCCAAGCAATATCCTAAGTTTCATCATGATCTTTCAAGTTATGCACTTAACTTTGAAAATGGTTGTTTCAAACTTAAGATAGATATTGGAGCAAAGAAATTCGAGGGAGACAATGTTGCAGCTAAAAGGCTTCCAAATTCATCAACATACAATATGGTCTTTTATGTGATATGCCCTGAAAACCAGCCTCAATTTTCATGAGTTACTTAGTTTCATTATCATTTAAGCATAAGCTCAAGCTAATCAACCTAGTTTTCCTAACTGGTGACCTCTTTTAGACTCGATTTGTGGTTCTTCTATTAAGGCATTGCTTAATTTTTCAAGAAAATGTATACTTTAACTTATATGTGGAGTTAAACATTTACTAATAGGCCATATTTCAAGCTAATGACAGAATATCCTCATCAAGAACCTCCATAATGCAATTGCAAGTTAAATTTTCCTATAAAGAAATTTCTATCTCACTACTCTTCACCTAAATGGATGCAGATCCAAACTATGTGCAATAGTTTACACAAACATAAACTCATGCTTGACCATTTTCTTTCAAAGACATATAAACCTGAAAGTACATACAAATATATGCATATGATGGAACCAAGTTACAATAAAAAAATATATTGATAGTAGTACATGGTTACCAAATTCACTTTGTCCCAATTAATAATGATCTATACGGTGTAGAGATCAACTAAAATGGTATGCGACGAGGATGATATATCTCTAAGTCTAACAAATACCTGCACAAATGTCAATTGGGACAAAGAAGGGGTATCTCCCGGAGGCACCTCTGACGCTTAAGTCAATAAGGGATGCCAAAGCTAAATTGGACGATATTACAAAATTGTGCTATAAATACAAAATTAATGTGTAACTCTATTAAATATAAGTGGTATTTATAGTAGGTTAGTTATACGAGCATAATAATGAAGTGTCAATTGCTTTTGTAAGGTTTGTTAATGATGTGGCAACCAATTTGTCAAGGCTCATGGATGACATCCTTCGTGAGTGGATATGGCATGCCATCCATATGGGGGACAAGTTCCTTATTGGTCTGTGATATCATTCTGTAAGTGTACAAACTATATCGTATAATAAATTAAGATTCGTATCCATGATGATCGTGTTCCAAGTACCGATATATTAAAATTTCTATTTATCTAGACTACCACACAAATTTTCAATATGTAAGCTAATTTAAAGAAATTGAAGTCAGATTTTTAACTAGGGACTTTTGCAAGGACTAGAGTATCTTGGTATTCCAGAGGATTTAGATACAACTCATATAGAGTTCATTGATTTTCCATTTAATAAAAATCAAAGTAAGTTTACCAAAGTGAATTTTCCTAAGCTATTTGACACATTTCTTTTGGATTTTGTTAATGTATTTAACCTATAAAGAACCATGTTTGATCCTTAAGCTAAATCCATTATCAATTTATGAAAATCCCTTTTTCAATTAATTTTTTAAAAGATTTGGATTACTTTCGTTATCTCGACCTTATGTTCAAATCAAAAGCTTTCAGACATTAGTTGATCTTTCAATTAATCCTAAGTGTTTAAGATCAATTAGGTCCATCTCTAAATCACTAGGCGCAATGAGCAAAAATCAAATTGAATAGAAACCCAAAAATTTATTAAAACGGAAACTAATGTAAATTATACAAGCATTGTCACACCTTCTTCATCCCAAGAAAAAAGGGTTTAGTTACCCATGATACATTAACACCCAAACTATGATTCAAGAAAAGATGAACAATAGACAACATTACACTTATAGATGAATAAATACAGATCAAGTACGAAAGGGCTTTCGCGTTCCTCCTTGATCAATCCTTGTTCTTCCATGAGCAATGGTTCTTGCAACGATCGTGGTTCTCTATGGATGTCCCTTTTTGCTTATTTTGGATCCTTGCCTCTTGCCATGTTCTTATCAAGTCCAAATAAGTGTAAAACATGTCTTTGGATAGCTTGAAATGACAAGAATCCTATGAAACTAGAGTATCCCATTAAAAAAGTGGAAGGAAAATAAATAACATGGGGCAAAAGGGAAAATGCAATACAACATGTCCTAAAAATATAATGAAATAACCCTAAATGAAATGTTCTAAAACATTCATAAGTTTGTAGTCTTGGTATGTTGTTCGCATATGATATGGACCCAGAGATCAAATGAAATTTAGATTTGTTAAGGTAAGCATATATTTCACACAAACAAGAACTGAGAGTAAATTAAAGATTGAACACACGCACACACATATATATAATGATATAATTAATATATATATTGACAAACTTTATGCTCGAACAGGAAAAGCTTATAAAATACAAGCACATTTTACATTTGATATATGTAAAAATGGATTAGGTCAAGATAAGATTTATGATGCCTAAACCCTAAACCTTATATATACAAAGAGAAAATTTAAGAATTTAAATAAGTTAACAAATATAGAATATCAAACATTATATAAAATAATTATAATGATACTTTATTGTTACATTATGTATATTTTTATCGGCAAAACGACAAAGTTTATTAATAGGTATAATGGGTAACCTAATCTATATACACGTTATGTATTACAAACCATGACACATAAAGAAAGGTCTTTATATCAATCAAGAAAAGAAAAATTAAAACCATTTAATCTAGCTTAAAGTCAAGTTTAACTTCTATATTATTTACATTTATTTAAATAGGTCGGTCTGTTAAGCTTAATGTTATATCCAAGTCTGAATGAAAGACTAAAAAGTATGAATCCATGGAATTTGTTAATAACACACATCAAGACTCTTAGTTAAATAAAGTTTGGTTGTGTGTCTACTAACATGCTTTAGCAAGTGTTTCTGGAAAAAGTCTGAAGTGCACTTATTGAAAGAAAAAAGGGGAGTCTATTAAATGAAATTTATTTCAAGAAAAGTTTATATCATCCATATAAAGAAGTCCATCTTGAAACAAAAAGAATTAAGAGAAATGTCTAAATGCATTATCAAACTCTTGAGAAATAATTTTCTCAAAAGACCACTCTAAACAACAACCTTCTATTTCTATGAAAGTGTTAAACATAGCGTTTTGCTCAAAACCTGCACCTTTCATCAAAAAGGAAAATGGACAAAAAGATGAGGAATTCATGCATACTCAAGAAGATGCTTCGTATATCTCAAGATTCTGAAAAGGATGTATTTGTGTCAGTGTAAAGCCTAAGGACAACTTCTACAATGATGTACTCTTTAGCTTGAAAAAGCTAAGCAAATATGTGTATTTTGATATGAGACTTTCAAGGATTACCCTTTTGGTATAAGTTTTGAAGGCCTCTTGGTTCAGACCCTGCCACCGCCTACATCTTCAAAGTCAAATGTTATCAATGGTCATTTCTTCTCCAACAGCTGAGCAACGACTATTTCAACAGCCCTATAAATATAAGAAGATTAGAAACTTTGAACAGCTTCCTTAAAACGAGAACAAAAATAAAAGTACTTGCAAAGTTTCCTCCCTAGCAACTCTTAAGCATTTCATTGCTTTTGTCTTGTAAGCAAAGGTCTTTCTTGTTGTTCTGCTTCTAGCAGACCTTGGCTTCTTGCTTGCCATAACTTAGCGTATCTTTAGCTTCAAATACAAATTTCTCTGTATGCTAAGTTATCTTTGTATCATACCTTTACTCTATCACTCATATCTTGTGTAACAAGTTTGGTGTGTTCACCAGCTCTTAAATCAAGTGGGAAACACTTTTGGCCTAAATAAGCTTTTGAAAGAATACTTGGGACTGAGCCAAAAGTGGCTTGATTGAAAAAATACTTGGGGTTAAGCCAGAAGAACAATACTTGGAGCACGGGTTGTGCTTGTTAAGTAAAAGATGTTTTTACATAGTGAAGATTCTTTAAGCCTGAAGATACTAGACATAGCTTCCACATTGGGAGTGAACCAATATAAATATATTGTGTTACCTTTTCTCTACCCTTCTCTTGCTAAAGTTTACATCATCTTAAGTCTGAAACACCTATCAGATTTTTTAATAGTCTACACAAAAATGGTTTAAACTTATTCAACCTCCCTTCTAAGTCTGACTCTGTACCATCACTTAATAATTTTTTTTAATGACCTGAAAGTTTAAGTATAGTCTATTGGACTAAATAAGTTATTTTTACTTAAGTCTAGTTCATTTGACAAATTAGTTTGGTCTACTAAAGATTTGATGTAAGTTGAGCCTAGTTTCACCTTTAAGATTTATTGTCGTATAGTTAAAAAATGTGTAAAAAATTTATTTATGAAAAATATAGTGATTGCATGCTAAATTAGATCAAATTTTAGGCAAAAGTCATATAATCCAATCATATAATTATATTTACAACTAGTTTAGATTGAATTCGTTGGTGATAATGCTTATCTTGAAGAGAATTTATTAATGATAATGTTGTTCAAAATAAGTAGTTGCTAGTTTTACAAGTGCTTAGGAGTGTTACATTACCTCATCTTTTGTTATTTGTTCGTGTTTCTTTGAGTAATTATATGATAAATATTAAAGGTTAGAAAAAGTTAAGTGATAAAAAAAGTCATAAAAGCAAAGGGCAAAAAAATTACAAGTGGAATGATACACTGTCATCACTAGTAGCTTAAAAAAAATCAAAAAAAAAATCAACACAGAGGCAAATCACTTTTAGCTTTAAATTTTAATTGATTTGATATTGATTTAGTGAGAAGTTAATTTTGAGTTAATATTTGACATAGCTTGAGCATGGTTGCATAATAGAGTTTCTAAAAATTGTTTTGAGTGCTTAACCATTGTTTTTGTGCCTTAATTGTTGCTTGTCATTTATTGACCCTGGTTTGTTACATCCTTACTTTCTCTTTGAGTTTAGCTTGTGTCCTTCTTATGTTGGTCCCTTTTTAGTTTGTCTTTATTCACTTCCATTGTTTTGTCTTAAAGTATTTCACCTATTGTCTTTTTGGAGTTCTATTATAAGGTAGCCTTCTTGGTGTGATTGCTAGCGGATAAGTTTTTGTTGCTAACATTGAATTTCCTTTTGAAAAGTTAATTGAGAGAATATGTGCATCAATCTAAAATAGAGTGATACACAAGTGAGTCTATACTTAAGTGTAAACATGTGAGAAGTGAGATTGGTCCTTTGTACTTTGTAAATTTTAATATTTGAATTGTATTTTATTTTCTCTTTGTATTTTGGGAGCCAATTTATTTTGTTGGACATTGTAGTAACTTGCCATTTCCTTTGTAATCTTTGAATTTTGGGAAGATGATTATATAAGTCTTCTAACGGAAAAACAATTGGTTGATTAAAAAACTAAACTTGAAACTTACTTAAGTGAGCCTTGTGTGGGGAGGGATAATAACTTTGATATTTGGCAATGGTGGAAAAATAATTCAAACAAACTTCCAATCTTGTAAGCTATGGTTAAAGATGTATTGGAAACACGTGTTTTAATAGTTACCTTAGAATCTATTTTTAGCATATGGGATCGAGTTTTAGATCCTTATAGAAGCTTACTTAATCCAAAGATGGCAGGGGCTTGACATGTGCGTAGAATTGGACAAGGCCAAGTTTAAACCCTTTGGAGCTTAATGTTAATGATGAGCTAGAAATAAGTAAAGCATTGTAACAAGTGATTTTATTATATTTTAAAAAATTTTCTAAGCTTGTTATATTTATTTCATTGCCATTTAATGTATAGATTCAATTGATATTTTTTGACATGACATGTTAAGATGCCAAAGCAAGTAAAACATCAATCAAGCGTCCAGGAGGAGAATCAATGGTGACTGACTGTCGCATCAAATGATGTAGTTGTAGCAGTTGGCTCACCAACTGTTTGAACAGGTATCAAACATTTGATGTGATCTATTATTCATAACTTGTATTTTTCATATGTCTTAACTATCTTTTAAGCTTATGCAATGTCTATATACATTTTTAGGATTTAGGTGAGGTCATTTTGAGCCTGACAAGATTGGCTTTATATTTTTTGGGTGACAAACTTTGCCGAGTTCACTAGTTGTTTGAACATGTATCAAACATTTGATGTGGTTGGATATTCATGACTTGTATTTTTTTCATATGATGTATTTGTCTTTTAAGCTTGTGCAGTGTCTATGCATAATTTTTGGGATTAAGGTGGAGTTATTTTGAGTTTGACATGATATGGCCTTACACTTTTTTTATGACAAACTTTTCTAAGTTCACAGGTTAATTTCATTATCAATTGAATTGCAGTTTAATTATTATGTAAATTAATTTGAATGTTTAAAAATTTACCTTCATTTATCCTGTTTTGTAGCTATCAATTTATTTATTAGGAATTTGGTAGATCCACTTGTTTTGGGTACTCAAGAGGTTTATCATTATAGTTTTGAATTATAATTCCTAAACATGCTTAATGAGGTAACTTCAATGTGATTTTGTAATGTTTTATGTTAGTTTGAATCTTTTTATGTTTGCTTTGAAATAATGAATGTTTTCTACAATGATGTTACTAACAGAGGCGGATATACTTGATTACATTGGAGATGCAATGGATTTCATGAAATTACACATAGTTGATCGATCACACAAAGTTTTTGGGTAAGGTTCATAATTCTCACAAATTTGTACATTCATTTTTCTTTTTAATTTTCACTCAAAATTATAAATCATGTATTTAGGTATTAGATTGATATAAAATTCATTGTTAAACATTTTGGCAAGTGACTTTAGTGGATATAAACATGACAACCATGTCCTAGTAATATTGCACTTACTTTGGATGGAAACTACCATTTTACTTTGTATATTAGGATTTGTTATGGTGGTTGTTATTATTGGTTAATAAATTATATATATGTTACATTATATTAACATACTGTAGTTTTTAGTTTTAAATGTTAGTTATTGAATGCATTATGCAAATGCTCATCGAGTAAATTTATGATTATATTGAATACACTTGACCTCGGTTGTAAGCACTAAACAACATTATGTGTTTTATATAATTATTGATTAATGAATTAAAATGTATATTCTAGTGATATATTGATTCTAAGTTTATGTTTTTATTTGATAAAAACTTTTATATGTTTTATTTGATGTTATGATTTTTTATTAAAAGGTTTTTGTTTTTCCTTAATTTAGTAATATTTAAACTCATCAAAATATTAAAAAATCAACCTATTAACGAATTAGATTTTTAAGATAAAAACATTACACTTGAAAAAAATGATTATTTGCTAAAATTATAGGGAAAAAAATAAAACTTTCCTAAAAAAGTGAAAAAACTCACAAGAAAAACTAAAAACTACAATTAATAAATTCTAACGAACCCGCCATTATATATTAGATAAAAATAGATTATTATTTATGTTTGATAAATAGAAAGGGATGGATTCGAAAGTAACCGAATCCTCCCATGGATAAACCTTGCTACCGTGAGTAAACCTCATGTCTATCCGCAACCTTTTTGCCTTTTGAAATTTCAATTTGAAACAAGGTTGTGTTTGTTTTCCAGCTTCCCCTGGACATACATAGATTAGAGAAAGAAATCACGAAGCAACCAGGAAACGCGAACAAATATTCACCATCTCCACCAACTTTGTCCATATTAAGCCATTTACCAAAACCCAACTATTCCTTCTTTTCCCCCACTTTTGTTTGGTCACCGCTGCACGTAAAGCCTAAACCATACTTCAACCTACGCACACCGCGTTCTTCACGATCTACTACTTTCTCTCTCCCCCTTTTATTCCGTTTTCTCACTCTTGCCTTCTGAAATTGGGGCTAAAAGTCCAACATTCGAAGAAATCGTGGTGGACTCTTCGATCTCAATAGATTCCATTCACGTGCTCTCTCTGTCAATTCTTCCATGCGATTTTGGATTCAGAGGATGAGTTTTCGCGTTTGCTTGAGTGTGCCTTTTTCCGCGGCCTGAGAAAGCTCGTTTAGGGTTTTTGAATTTGGTCGATGCGATTGGTTTTGTTGCCGTGTTGGTGCTGATGGCGGGTGATGATGGGGATTTTTCTGAACTGTTCATTTCTGGTGATGACGATGATGATGCAACGCTTTCTATGGATATTGGTTCCATTTTGGATCTTCTCGATCAAGAAGACGATTGTGAGCCACAGGAGCAGGTAGGGTTTCTTCTTACAAAATTCCGAAGAAGATGTTGAAATGCTTGAGGGAAATTCCCAATGTTGTGATGAGTGAGGTTGCTGTGAAAAGAAAACCGCCGCATGGTAGCGGAATTGAACTGTGCCAAGTGACACTGTCCTGTAATTTTTGTTTTCTTCTTCTTTGTTTGAATGGTTTCCGTGATAGAAGAATGGAAGATTTTATTCGTGTAGTGGCAATGTTGATTTTCCTTACTTTTTTTTTCCTCAAAAGGTTTATTTATTTATTTATTAGTTTAGGCTTCATGTAAAATAAGAAATTCATTACGAGGTTATTAACAGTGAAATTTATAGCTTGATTCAAGTTGTAGGATCCTACATGTCGGTACAGAGGTTAATTCACGTGAAGGAATGCGATTAAGTGAATATTTTTTTAGTGAAAATGTCAGTACAAGTTATTTAGTTTTGGAGAATTTACAGCTTATATAATTACTTTTCCTCTGTAAGTTGTATAAACCGGACAATCGAAAATGCTAGTGATGTGTTGATTTAGTGGCAGTTAGTTATTTAAGAATTTCATTCCAAGGTTATTAGTGTCAGCCTGAAGATTTCAGGGTATCATAATTATGTGGGTGTTATGCCTAGCCTTGAGATTAAGAGAACATCCCTCCTCCCTAGAATTTTTGTATGAAAATTAATTTTTGTGAAGGGGTGTGTTTACTAATTCACAGCTTTGCAATCAATTTTTAATGAAAATGTTAGCACAAATTATTTTGATGTTGAAGAATTCATAGTTTATATAATTACTTTTCTTCTGTAAGTTATAAGCTGGACAATGGGAAATGCTAGTGATGTGTTGATGTGGGGTCAGTTATTTCCACTGAAAGTACCAAGGTGCTGAGTACACCCCATTACTTAAACCATTTTTGATATTTTAAAAACGGAAAAAATTACAAATCCGTGCAAGTACTGTTGCAGGTGAAAATTGTCATAATGTTTTAGACTTAAGATCATGTTTAAGTTATTCTGTTACTGTTAGGCTTAGGTCATCATTTTGGGCATCAGTTTATTTTCTGTATTTTTTGTGCTTTTAGGAAGAGAAAATCTCGTAGTTTCTCTACACCTTCCTTTATATATATATTTCTAATTGAAATGGTGAAGGATTTTTGGTTTTATAACTAATTTGCTCTGTTGTATTTTTATTTTGTTTTCTTATTGATGGAGAGGAGTGTGTTTTAGTTCTAATACAGATAGGGCTTGGTTTTCTGCTTGGAGTATGGAAGCTGTGCCTGCTTTATATCATTCACACAAAAATAGCTGGCTTTTTTCTCTTGTCATTGTAAATATATTTTATTTTATTTGAAAACAAAATTGAAAGGATTGTCTAATTTTAAATCTAATCCTGTTTTTTTAGATCTTTTGCATTTGGTTTTATTTCATTCTTGGGTACTATTTTTTGTTTGCCCTTTCTTTATATGCCTAATATGATCCTTATACTTATTTTCTTGATGTCATAGCGGAATAGTCCTGAGGATTCTGCATCCAAGAATGTTTCACCTAGTGAACATGGGATCCATGATACTTTTCAAATACAAAATGGTATGTAAACTGTGTTTTCTCCCTATAATATTACGTGTTATACACTTATACTTGTTGGTTGCAAAGCAATTGTTCTATTAATAGTGAGAAATATGTTCTTGAGTTAATTATAATTATAAATCATGGATGTAATAAACAATTGTCGATATATTAATATCTTACAGACTTACATTATATTGGTTCCTTTGCCTATTCCATAGGGTCTCAAGTGTTAGAAGAACCGCATTTTTCTATGTCAGACTTAGGGGATCCAGTCATGAGCCATTTTCCATTCTGCTCAGATGTGTCGGATTCTGGGGCTAGAGGTTCAGTTGGTTTATCTGATTCTGGAGCGAATTCGGTGCTTGACTGTGTGCGCAAAAACCAAGGATATCAATTGCTGGCATGCTCTTCCCCAAATGCTTTTCCTGGTAATTTCAGTTATTCATTCTCTCCAGTTGAAAGTGATGAGATTTGATACACAAAGGACAGGAGTTTCTAAAACTGATATACCTGCTTATAGTGTGGAAACAAGTTTTCTTAAGGCATATTCTAACAATCTATCAATTTTTGGAGATAATTTGAATCCGGGTATGTGAAATGGTGAGCATGAGAACCAAATCAAGCATGTGGGAGAGGATGTTGAATGTGAACATATGTAAAATCTTCATTGGTTTATCATTGATTAAGTAATAGGAACCTGGTATCTTATCATAATGAATAGGGGAAATCTGCCCTGATTACAACACTACAGGTTCTACACTACCCAATGCCTTAAGTCCCTAAACTCTCTCAAATGACAAGATGCCCTCCTTTCCTCTCTTCTATTCTCTTTATACATGTGAAACCTTTCATTAATTGTAAATAACTACTGGTTGTAACTAACTAACTTAACTAACTATTGAATTATTGAGTATCTATCAATACCACCCTCTTTAAGTTTCATCTTATTCCTAAGGTGAATGAGACCGAAAACAGTCCCATTGGGGTCCCATCGTTTGGAGCCTTTGTTGTTGTTGCCTCTGATAGCCTCTATTCTTTGTGGGTTCCAAATATTGCTCAACCTGGATCAACCACAATTAACTTGGACCGTGTCATTTCTATTTCCATACATTCTTTCTTGTGTTCTTCAAGAACTTGCTTCTCCATTTTTGTTTACCATGAGCACCTCCAAAATCAGCTTCAAGATGCACCCACAGCT
This sequence comes from Clitoria ternatea, assembly GCA_037962975.1. Taxonomy (NCBI): domain Eukaryota; kingdom Viridiplantae; phylum Streptophyta; class Magnoliopsida; order Fabales; family Fabaceae; genus Clitoria; species Clitoria ternatea. Next base: position 295,544,816 of record CM075669.1, read on the forward strand.
CCAAGATCGGAACTATGGCACCAATTAATTGGAAGGTATTTTTATTAGAATGAATAGGGATGACTCCCAATTACAAAGCTTTGCAAAACTTTGAGGGTCTGTACCTCTCATATTGCAAGATGCTCTCCCCTCCTCTCTCTTCTACTTTGTTTATATTTTTATACATGCGAAACCCTTTATTAATTGTAACCAAGTAACTGATTACTGATTGTTACTAATTAATGTAATCAAATTATTAATGGGTTTCTATCACTAAGGCATTGACATTTTTGTGACACGATTTTACTTCTAGATTACGTAATCTGAAACTAGACAACAACCTGATTCTTTTCTACTTGCAGATGCTTCACTTGGTTCTATTGTTGAGAATGATGTAGAGATTGAAGGTTGTATTGAAAACATCAATGGAGGAGTTTCTGGGCGACAGGAAAATGACTCATGTACCTCTTTTGAAGCATCATTCATTGATGCTGATAGATCTTTGCATGTTGCAACTTCAACTGATTCTACTATTGGTCAAGGTTCCCATGTTCCCAGTGATTTTAATGACTACAATCTGTCTTCAAATTATTACCGGGGAACAAATGATGGACCCTTTGTTGCTGACTCTTGTGGTGCTTTGCCCGATGATATTTGTTCTCAATTGTGGGCAAATGAAATAGTGATGAATAATGTGAAGGCTGAAAGGGTGGGGCCATATGCTGACATTACATGTATGAGTAATGGCTTTCCCTCACGCACTACTGGTGGGATATCTTTTCAAGATAGTCAAATTATGTTAGCCAGTAGTGGCTATCCATCATTTTTTTCTGGCAAAGTTACTCTCAATGACATGTCATCACTGCCACAACGATATGCTTCATATATGTCATGTGGAGACCATTGCGAAAACAATTTTTCAAATGATGCTGGGTTAAATGTAGGCCAAGAGGTGAAACATTCTCCTGGTATTTTTTCTTCTAACGGGTTTCAGACTAATGAATGTTTCAAGAATGACAATAATTATAGTGTTATGACTTTTCAAGGAAACATGAGCAATTTGAATTTAAAAGCTGCAGATAAACCTTTTCATGCCCATGCACTAACTGCCAGCGGGAAGCAGTTTGGTTGTGTTAAGAGAGAAGGAGGAGGGGTCAAAATGGTTCATCATAAAGATATTGATTCTGATCTTTCAAAAGGAAGAATGGATAAATTCAACGCCGAGGAAGACCCTGATGTTTGTATTATTGAAGACACCAGTCATCCCGCACCAACAAGTCAATCTGTTGACATTGGGAATTCTCGTAATATGTCTAAATCTTCTATATATGTTGATTCCCAACATTGCATGGTTGGAGGTACGAGGCTGAAGGCATGTGATGAGCGAAATATATTACGATTTGCATTGCAGGTTAGTGCCCTAATCTTATGGTTTTTATCATGATTATCAAATTGGGATTCAAATCATGAGTTAGAAAGCTGATTTTTTGAATTGTGAGTTGAACACGTATCGTGAATTTTAAGATTCATGAGCAACAATATAAACCAACATATACACTTACGACTTAAAAGCACAAAAATTTTATCTATAATTAAAGGATTAAATCTGAAAGCACTTTAACATGATGAAACATATAAAAACATCAATATTTTAGAACTTTGAAGTCAAATAACTCGCTAAATAGTTAACATAGTGACATATAAACTTCTAGATAGTAGATAAACCAAGATTCAAACCATAACAGTGAGGGAAAAGGAGACAAACTGACAATAAATTAGTGAGGAAGAGAAACACTTGTACTGTTGACAGAGGACTAGAGCAGAGTATTGAGAAGAAGAAAAGCAAGAAAAATGGGGTTTTTAACTTGGTTTCTCTTAAATAATTTGTGGGTAGCGTTGGAGGGAAAGCGATCGGTCGATTCCCTGTCTCAAGAAACAACCTTTCAAGGAAAGGAAGTTCTTTTTTTTTTTTTTTATTATTTTACATTTTTCAGAACTTGGTCACACGGATTCAACCTGTTTTGGGGTGCGACCTGTTCCGGTTTGTATGGTGTTAGACTCACATGAAACTCCTCTGACTTCCAATTCATACGATACACATGATTCTCTTGTGATTCCAGAACAAAAAAGAGATGATGTCCGATTTGCATTGCTGGGCATGAGAACCGTATTGAATTCGAATCACATGAATCATATTGAGATTCATGCGATACTAACTACAACGGTATTTATCCATGGTAGTGATTGGCAGATGTGGGGATATTCTTCACCAATTGCACTTAACTCTTCTGTGGTTTATTGTAGGATCTATCTCAGCCAAAGTCAGAAGTTAGCCCACCAGATGGATTGTTGGCTGTTCCTCTTCTAAGACATCAGGTTAGTTTTCTTGTCCAATGTTTTAATTTCTTTGATCTCATATCTCCTTACAAAATAATATGGTTTAGGTCTCTTATACAGCAGCTTTCACAATGAAACCTAGTTTGATCAGTGTCTTGATGTTTACATCTGGAATTTGGCATTAAATGAGAGAAAAAACTTTTTTCTTGTATTTATTTAATGAATAAATAAACCAATTAATAAATCATATGATATACGATATATGCTATGATGTGCTGTTTTGTTTGAACCAATAGATTCTTAATTTTGTGAGCTTGAATTGAGCACACCTTGGTTTTTGAACGATGTGAAATGCTGAATTTCAAAGATGCCATTATCCTAAAGTCCAGTGTCATGTATTTTGATTTGATTCCTAATCCTTGACAAGTTGTTTCAATAATTATTTTCTCTGACAATAAAATTTTCCTCAAATAAAATTATTAAAAAGGGAAAACTAGTGGTACAAGAGCTCCCGGTATCAGACCCACCAAGTGGGTCTAATGTAGCCAGCCTTACCTTGCATTTGCAAGAGGCTGATTCCACCACTCGAACTTGTGACCTCCAAATATGAATGCATATCAATTGTTGGTTAAATAATTCATATAGTCCCTAAACTATTTGGCAATTTTTAGGTAGGTCCCTATAAAATGTGTAATTAAAGTTGTTTAATTGTTCATTATCAGGTCCTGTCAATATTACTGTTAGGGTTTGTGAGGCTTTTGTTATGTACAGGGACCTAATTACAAATTTTAATCAACATTGTCAGACTCGCATCGCATCTCGGGACGTAGAGTTGTACGATTCTATGTCCAGCCGGAGCTCCACCGTGCCATGAATCGAGCAGAGACGGCGTGGAGACGTATCGCGCGATGTGGAAACATGGAGACGCCACCGTCTTTGTCCCGCACGTATGGGCAGGAAAACCGGGTCAACCGGGCGACCTGGTTTTGAAAATTACCCGGCCCATAAAAAACCCTAAAGTTCCATCTTTCTCTTTCGTTCTCTGCGTGATTTTCCTTCCATCGCACCTCTCCCCCTGCATCGAGCTCCCTCCCTCCGCTGCACCTCTGTCGAATCTCCCTCCGACACGTCTAGCTCCCTTCGTCAAAGTCTGCTACTGCATCGCTCGAGCTCCCTCCCTCCTCTGTCGCACTCTGTTTCTGTTTCGTGTGCCTGTTTCTGTTGGTTCTTCTTGGCTGTGTGTGTAGTGGCTGTCTCTGTTTGCACTCTCTGACTCTGTTTCTCTGTTTCGCGTGGGGAAAGGCACAGTGGAGCTCTTGGCTGGTGGTGGCTGTCTCTGTTTGCAGTTTGCACTCTCTGTCTCTAACTCTGTTTCTTAGGTTCCTCTGTCTCTATAAAAAAATGACATTAAATTTGGTTTAATATTATGAAGTTTAGGGGTGGCAATTTGGGCTTGGCTCATTAAAAATAGGCGGGCCGGACCAAGGATTTGATCCTGTTTTCCCAAATAAGCCCAGCCTGTTTTGGCCTGTAAAAAACGGGCCCTATGCGGACCGGCCCGGCCTGACGGGTCAATATTAAAATACTAAAAAAATATGTTATATTAATATATAGTTTATATATGTTAAAGAGGCTATGTTTTCCTATTTTCCTAACTTATATATGTTATTATAAATTCAATAGTATAATATTATAAAATATAAATAATAAAGTTTTGTTTCATTTAATGCAAATATAATTTATTTGAACTTTTAATGAAATAAATTGAGTTCATTATAAAAACTAGTTTTAGAAAAGGTAAAATCTAGTTTTTATATCTAAAGTTTTTTTTTGAAAAAGCCTTAAAAATAACACAAATTTGAAATTAAAAAGTAGCATAAATAATTTGGAAAAAACGGGCCGGCCCGCGGGCCACATAGAAAACAGGCCAATGTTTTTGGCCCGTTTTTCTTGTTTGGCCCGGCCCAGCCTGTATTTTGACGGGCTTATGTGGGCTTTGGCCCGGCCTCTTGGCCCGTTTTGCCACCCCTAATGAAGTTTATGAGTTTAGTTTGATATTTCTATTTATGTATACTTTAATATTTCTGGTAGACTCTTACGTCTCACGAGTCTACGCTTTGCAAATCCCCGTCGTCTCAACGTAGACTCTACGTCTTAACAACCTTGGACCTAATTAAGAATTGAACATATAACCTAGTCTAGTCCCTAAACTATTTCAAAAATTGTAATTAGGTCCCTGTAAATAATGGAACCCTAGCAGAAATGTTGTCAGGGACCAAATTGCAAACCATTAAATAGGTCAGTGACCGAATTACAAGTTATAAACATATAGGGACCTACTTAAAAATTCCCAAACAGTTTTGGGACTAACTGAATAGTTTAACCTAAATTGTTTGGAAATTATTTCTGGTTGGATTTTATCAGACAAGAACTTTGGTGTACTGGTTTGATGAGTCCAATTCCAACTCCTGACCTGACTGGTCATTTGCAAATTCAACCCCTTTTTTCCTGAGATGTTATGATAACTTGCTTCCTCGGTTTCCGCTCTATATCTTGGTCATAATCTTATTGTAACTATGCAAACTTGTGTTTGTTTTATTATTTGGAAATTATGCCTGGTTGGATTATATCAGACAAGAACTTTGGTTTACTGGTTTGATGAGTCTATTTCTAACTCCTGGCTGTTCCTTTATAAATTCAACCCAATCAACCCTATTTTCCTGAGATGTTCTGATAGCTTTTCTTCACCATATATTTTGGACACCTAACTTTCCAACTAATTGTGGTTGTGCTGGTCAGAGAATTGCTTTATCATGGATGGTTCAGAAGGAAAAATCAAGTTTATATTGCTCAGGAGGAATTCTGGCAGATGATCAGGTTAGTTAATGTCAATATGAGATGACAACTAATTGATAAGATGTGATTTCGTAATGTCGTAGTAAGTTAAAAGGTTTCACTTGTAGGGACTTGGAAAAACAGTATCAACTATCGCATTAATATTAAAGGAAAGACCTCCATTATTTGATGGGGGCACCAATGCCCAAAAAGGTGAATTGGAAACTCTAAATCTGGATGTGGATGATGATGTGCTTCCCCAGAATGGTAGAGTCAAGGAAGAAACTAATATGTGTCAGGATAAGTCTGGTAGATATCCAGTGAAGAGCACAAATTTGTTGATGCATACAAAGGGAAGGCCATCTGCTGGGACCCTTATTGTTTGTCCCACAAGCGTCCTACGGCAATGGGCAGAGGAGTTACATAATAAAGTAACTAGCCAGGCAAAGCTCTCTGTGTTGGTGTACCATGGAAGCAATCGAACGAAAGATCCTCATGAGGTGGCTAAGTATGATGTTGTTCTAACAACTTATTCCATTGTCAGCATGGAGGTCCCAAAGCAGCCGCTAGTTGACAAAGATGATGAAGAAAGAGGAAATTTTGATGATCCTTCTGCACCAAGTAGGAAAAGGAAAAGCCCTGCTAATTCTAGTAAAAGTGGCAAGAAGAGAATGGATGGCACAAATCTTGAGGATGTTGCTCGGCCTCTTGCAAAGGTGGCATGGTTTAGGGTTGTCCTGGATGAGGCCCAGAGTATAAAGAATCACAAAACTCAAGTTGCAAGGGCTTGTTGGGGTCTTCGTGCTAAGCGTAGATGGTGTCTGTCAGGGACTCCCATCCAGAATGCAGTTGATGATCTCTACAGTTACTTCAGATTTCTAAGATACGACCCCTATGCTATCTATACATCATTCTGTTCCACAATTAAGACCCCAATTAGCAGAAGTCCAGCAAAAGGGTATAGAAAGCTGCAAGCTGTCTTGAAGACAATAATGTTACGTCGGACCAAAGGTTAGATATGATTAATATGAATGCATGAATTTTGCACTATGAAATTAGTTATCTGTAGTTGCAAGTTATTTCCCAAGTTTGTTCTTATCCTGGAGTATAATTCATACGACTGTCCAATATGTTTGTCACTTCAATTTGAACCATGTTTCTTTGCTCTGGAATAATAATTTTTATTTTACTGTTTTCTCTAAAAGTAATTTTAGTTGTTGCATTGCATGCAGATTTGTTTAGCTAAGCAATCATTGGTTATGTTAATTTGAAATTGTCCTGTAACCTTGTGATGGTATGGTGATCATTTTCTGCAGGCACACTTCTTGATGGAGAACCTATTATTTCCTTGCCACCTAAATCTATAGAGCTGAGAAAAGTTGATTTTTCAAGGGAGGAACGTGATTTCTATTCCAGACTTGAGGCTGATTCACGTGCACAGTTTCAAGTATGGTTTGGCATCAGGAAGGAAGCTTGTGTGACTTGGATAGTCTTTATTTTGTTCATAATGTGATTTTTTTTTATTCCAACCCATATCAAGTTGGTAGAGTTGATAATAGTATTGCTCATGGATGTATATTTTCATGGTAAGCTATTTTTTAAGTCCACTGTTGATGTTATGTATGCCAGGAATACGCTGATGCTGGAACTGTGAAGCAAAATTATGTCAACATTTTGCTGATGCTTTTGCGCCTTAGACAAGCTTGTGATCACCCTCTACTTGTCAAGCGTTACAATTCTAACTCTCTACGGAGATCTTCAGTTGAGATGGCAAAGAAGCTTCCGCAGGAAAAACTAATCTATCTTCTTCAATGTTTAGAGGCTTCCTTAGCTCTCTGCGGCATTTGTAATGTATGTATTGACCATCCTTGAATATTTATAAATATAGATTTGCGTGGTTGCATGCATGTATGCATGTATATTGGTTTTTTTGCTCATCTTTTTTTGTTGTCACTGGATGTTATTGTTAGTACTTAAGTCATAGCTAGTGTTTGGATTTGGGAAGGGATGGCCAGGTTAGGGTAGTTGAAAATAGTAAACTCAAGGTGAAGTAAAAATGTATAGAGATGGAAAGGACTTTATATAATCCTTTTTCTTTCCAGGAAATTGGAAGGGTTGAGTTGATTGAGAATTATTTTTATCCCCTTTGCTTCCATGATTGTAATGGACTTCTATAATTGGCTGAGTCATCCTCATTGAGCTTATATATTGACAAATATCTATGAATTTGTTGTCTGACACTCTGCCCTACCTTTCCTATCACCTGTTGTCTGGCCAGGATCCTCCTGAAGATGCTGTTGTTTCAGTTTGTGGTCATGTTTTCTGTAACCAATGCATTTGTGAACATCTTAATGGTGATGACAATCACTGCCCTGCTACAAATTGCAAAAGTCGACTGAGCACATCTTCAGTGTTTCCAAAAGGCACACTGAACAGTTGTCTTTGTGACCAGGGTTTTGATAGTTCACCCGGTTGCTGTGGTTCTGAAGTGGAGGAATTTGAGCCTTGGTCTCAGAATCAGCCATATGAATCTTCTAAAATAAAGGCTGCACTTGGGGTTCTGAAGTCACTGAGTGAGCCACAGTTCCATACATCAAAAGGTATTTCTGTGCATGGCACCTTCAGGGAAAATACAGCCTGCCCTGTGAACCCCTCTGATGCTAACGATGGGAAATCCTTCAAAGATTCTCCTCAGAGTCAAAATTACTCCGGGGATAGAAGCTTAGATAATTCTGTTACTTCTGTAGGGGAGAAAGCGATAGTGTTTTCTCAGTGGACAAGGATGCTAGACTTGCTTGAAGTGTGTCTAAAGAATTCTTCCATTCAGTATAGAAGGCTTGATGGAACAATGTCAGTTGTTGCAAGAGATAAAGCTGTTAAAGATTTTAACACCCTTCCTGAGGTTTGTAAAATTGCATATCCCTTAATATCATTACTTAAATTTTAGTTTATATGCCACAGAATTGGCAGTGAGATAAATTGAATTATCACTGTGTTTTACATGTTGTATGTCTTGCAGGTATCAGTTATGATAATGTCTTTGAAGGCTGCCAGTCTTGGTTTAAACATGGTAGTAGCTTGCCATGTTCTTATGCTAGATTTATGGTGGAATCCTACAACTGAAGACCAAGCAATAGATAGGGCACATCGAATTGGGCAAACTCGTCCTGTGACAGTTTTGCGGTTAACCGTGTCAGATACGGTTGAAGATCGAATTTTAGCTCTGCAGGTGATTTATTTGTTCCGTACTGTGTTTCTTTTAGGCTAATTATGTTTTTGGTCCCTGAAAAGTTGGTTAGTTTTGTTATTAGTCCCTGCCGTTAATATTAACTGATAATGTAGCCAACGAAATACCACATCATCAGTGGCAGATGTCAACACACTACACACATCACCAAATTCTTCTTTTTTGTTTCTTTTCTCTCTCCCCTATTGGCATACCCCATAACCTCTCCTCTTCCTTTCTCACACTGCCTTCAACTCACCATGGCCACAACACCCTAACCCAAACAACCTCCATAACCACAACATTCCAAGCCACCCCTGTGAACGGCCACATCTTCCACCTCGCGATTTTTGGATTTTTAGTTTTCGTTTTTTTTTTTCAGTTTTTGCTCTAAACTCGATTTGATTCGCCATTGCTGAAAAATGCGTTTTCTAACAAGTTCCCAATGAGGATCATTTTTGTGAATTTTGTTCTTTGACAATGATAAGTCACTTCCTCGTTTTCGTCTTCTCATGACGGAATCCCCACCCTCAAGCGTCATTGTTTTGGCTTCTATTTGTGAATAGGGTATGGGTTTGGCTTGGTTTTGTTTGGGGGCATGAATTGATTGGCCATTGTTGCATTCTCTACATTCTCTTTTTCACTCTTCATCTCCCTCTCCCTCTTTGTCTCTATATGGGGCAAGATTTGATTGGGGAAATTAGGGATTTTCTTTTGTGGAGGGTGGTACCGTTGTAGGGTTGGGGCTATTGCGGGGTGGAGTAGGGTTAGGAGTGGGGGTAAAGGGGTGGGTGGAGGGTGGAGGGTGGAGATTGGGGTTGGAGGTGGAGGAGGGTGGCGGCTAGGGTTGGGAAAGGGGAGAATGTTGTTGGTGGCTTCATCCTTGGCAACCATGTGTCGAGGCTTTCATCCAATTTGGGTGACGGCAGAAGTAGAGTTCTCTAAGGAAGGAAGAGAGAAAGGCATGTGTAAGGAATGGGTTCAACTTATCAGTGTCCTTGGTGGCATCCTAAGCATATATGAGATGGAAGATGCAATGGACACTGTAATAATCATTTTATTTTTAGGGATTGAGATTGTTTCTGTGAGAGTGAAAGTGAATTGTTAAGTGCGGGGTGATGATGATTGGTGAAGCTTTTTTGTTTGGTGGGGTTGGAGGGTGGATGGTTGAGGGTTGAGGCAGGGATTTGGTGGGGGTGGCAGAGGGTGGAGGGCGGTGGAGGTTTGGGGATGGTTGCTAGGGTAGGGAAAGTTGAGGTTGGGAGGGAAGGAGAAGAAAGAGAATGAGAACAAAAAAAATGAAGAGATAAAATCTATTTATGTTCAAATGGCAACGATGATATGGCATTTCCATTTGCCATGTCATCAGTTAACATAGAATATTAACAACAGGATCAATGATAAACACTAAAAAGTTTTTAGGGATTATTACCAAACAAAAAAAATTATAGGAACTAGTGATAATTGAACAACTTTTCAGGGACCAAAAATATAATTAATCCTTTCTTTACATAATGAATTATGTGAGCTGAATATTGTACATGGTTTTATGCATAATAGAGCGATTCTTAGAAGGAGCCACTCTGCCATATGTTCATATCTTTTGACATTCTATCTGACACCTGCTTTGGTTAACTATTTTATACTAGCCTTAAAAAAATTTGTTCTCTAGCACTGTTTCCACTGAAATTTATCTCACTGTATTTAGATTAGTTTTATTAAAAAGTAAATGGTTGCTCATGCAAGAATATATTTCATATTTTTGCAGCAAAAGAAGCGAAAGATGGTTTCTTCTGCATTTGGGGAAGATGGAACCGGTGATCGTCAGAGTCGCCTCACTGTGGATGATTTAAAATATTTGTTCATGGTGTGATTAGGTATATACATATTATCGATATATAAACTTAATTTTTGGATGGGTGATTTTTTCCCTGGAGGCAGGTGGCATTGTGTAGGTTTCTTTCTGGCGACTGCCGAAGAAACATAGGAAACACAGCAAATTTTCTAACAGTGGATTGAAAGTAGTGACAAGGTTGCAATTGACGCATGACATGAAGGTTATACAAATTTTTATTTGCTTAGAGTTACATCTTTCATTCTTTGACCTGGAAATTTTAGTTTAGTCTCACATTTGTATAGGATAATATATATATAATATAGAGCTGTAGTTAGCATATATAGCAACACGAAAAGATTTTTTGAGTCGTTGTAAATAATATAGATTTCTGCTTCACCATTTTGTTCCTTTGTTGCTCCATTTCATGGCCACCTGTGTGTGTGGGATGGGACTATGAAGCGGGCTGTTTCACGGATTAGCCTGATAAAGTGTAATATCTATTGTAATGTACGTGGATGATTGTTCAGAAAATTTTATTGGTATTTGAATTTAAGTCTGATCTTGACCATTTTTTTTTTAAAAGTGTGATCTTTAGCTAATAGCGGGACATCATAAACAAAACAAGTTCAGATTTAAAACATTATTCTGAACACAAATTAAAAAGGATGACGGGAGCCGTTATTGGTTTACCAAAAGGTTGATAACTTTGTGATTTACCCATATCTTAGAAATTGGTAAGGATAGCCGATGTGTGTTTATGTAGCATATATGTACATGAGGTATAGAAAATAAATTAGACTTTTTCTTTTGGTTTGACGATTCGGTTCATTAATTATGGTAACAATATCAACTTGACGTATAATAATTTTTGGGATAAAGTATGATACAGAATATTATGACTACATTTTGTTATTTTATAAATAAAAAATATATACTACTCCTTTACTTTATCTTTATGGATAGTTAAACAAAATGGCCATATACAAATAATTTAATCATTAAAATAAAAGTTTTATTGGAGCAAGTAATAATTTCCCCCCGAGATGCAATGTATTCATTGTGTTTTTATTTATGAGAGATTCCAATAAAAATCAATATTTTTAGCGGGATGAGTTTCAGTTTGGTTTGGATGGACATAAAAATTAAAAAATGAGGGTAAAATTCTTTTTAGTTGATTTGATTTGAGGGTAAAATTATTGTTCATATATTGTTTGGATGGAGAGATTAATGTACTTGAAGAAGATTAATTCCATTCAGGTCATGGATAATTCTTCCCTCCCCTATTCATGTCATTTGAATGGAAACTGAAGAGGATGCGTTATGTTACCAATCTTGTGTTGTGTTGTTGAGGCAAAAACAGAGTCCCAACTCAAAATTTAATTTAAAACTATGTAACATTTGCCAATTTTTCTCTCTCTTATCTCTTAATTATTCCTTTTTCATCTTCTGCGAAATTTTGTTGACGAAACTAAGTGTCATATAAACATTATTCACATGTACCTTTAGATTCTTAAAAGACATTTTATTTGGTATATTAACTTTTGAAATTGGACCCTTTAATTATAGGCACTAAGTAGATGCCCATCTCACCCTCCCAAAGGTCGGGCTTGTATTCAATGTATCTCATGCTGCCAATTTTGTAGCATGGAAATTCAATCATGATTTTAATGGATCTGTAATTTCACGAAGCTCAAAAGGAAGGAGTGTTGAAACCTTAACAACTGTATCTCTCGCCACAACGAACATTGTTCCATCAAGCCTTTTGTACTGAATCAAAGAATTCTTTAGACACAATTCAAGCAAGTCTATGCTAGCATCCTTGTCCATTGCGAAAACGCTATCACTTTCTCCTTTACAACAATAACAGAATTATCTAAGCTTCTATTCCCAAAGTCATTTGGCTCAGAGCTAATGACTTAAAAACCTTAAGTGCGGCCTTTATTTTAGAAGATTCATATGGCTCACTTTGAGACCGAGGCTCTAATTCTTCCATTTTAGAACCAGGGCAACTAGGTGAATTATCACAACCCTAGTCAGAAAGACAACTCTTCAGTGTGCTTTTTAGAAATACAAAAGATGTTCTCAGTTCTCACAAATGCATTAGTTACAAAAAAAATGACCATAAAATGAAAAAACAACATCTTCAGGAGGATCCTATATAAAAACAACTTAGATGAATCAGAGGCCAAATTGAAAAATATACTATGCTCCCATATATATGTGGCCTAATAAGAGGATACAACTAGTTATAGAAAACCTTCAAACTCAAGTAAGCATAGGAGATGGAAACAATTCTTAATCATCTTTTAGAATTTCTGGGAAAGGAAAATTATTATAAATCTAAAATCCTAAATATATACCTTAAATCGTAATCCCTAAATATGAATAAAATTTAAGGTCTTTAAAACTCAATTCACACCTTACTTTTGAGTATTGAGACTATTTGATAATAATTTCTTTAAAATTTTGGTTAAAAATATAAAAATATAAAAATTTTCAAAATATGTTATATTAAAGAATCTAAATTTAAAATAGCAAACAAAAAATATTCATTAAACAAAGGAAAATTTATCAAATCTTTAAAAAATTAAAAGGTAAATATATGCAATATAGTGGTTGATTTGATTTAGATTTGGCTAATTTTATAAACCATTATAAATTTAGTAAATAAACCAATCTAACTCAGATTTGATTGATTTGAATATAGTTAGATTTGATTAGGTGTGGAAATCTAAACCAATATAATTAATTTGATTTAGAGGATGACCAGGTCCGTCATATCAATCTGAACCTTATGTATATTTTAGTGTCGTATAGCAATGGTTTAAATTGTTATCTTTTATCGTATTTGTATAACAATTCATTTAGAATATTTTGCCATCTTGATCTTATTTAACGGATAGCAAACCATTAGTTTCTACCAAGTTAAATCAATTTTTTCTAAGAAGCATGTGTTTAGATGAATACATATATTATCAGAGTTGACTATATATGTTTCAACCAACTTATTTAACTCACCCTTACATGGGTTATAAGTTGAAAAAAACACATTTAAATTATGGGTTCATGGACCTAACCCATTTAACTTGCAAGTTAAATGGGATGAACCTGCAAGTTTGCTAGCCAGCATACGAGTCAATTTTTTATTTAAAATTATTATCTTATTTTATACGAATCCTATCTTCTTTTATATCGTTTCACTTTATCACTTCACTTTTCAAAAAAAAGAAAGAAACTCAATCCTAAAACAATGTTATGTGATTGTTCCTTATATTAAAATAGGAGAAAATTCATATTTAGATTTCATAAGTTGTTAATTTATTAAAATTTATGTGTTAAGGTGAAAGCTTTTGGATGATTGAATATTTTAAACTATGTGTTTTAGGTTTCATAACAAAATATGTGTTTTAGGTCAAAGTCAAACAATTTTAAAACAACAATAAAAGTCATATGCGGGCCAATCTGTGGTCTTTACACGATCCCCAAAAATCGACACATTTAAAATTTGAACTCATGCAGGCTGACACATTGGGCTCGTTTGTTTAAAGTTATTTTTAAGTGCTTTTTAAAAAAGCGTTTTTTTGATAACCACTTTTTTAATAAGGAGATTAGAGTTGCTTCTTAAAATAAGCAAAATTAACTTATTTTCAGCTTCTGCTTATTTTTAAAATTTTAAACAAATATATCAACATTTAAAATAAATGTTTTTTTAAATTAAAAAAGTACTTATATCTTAAAATAAGCTTAAACAAACGAGCCTATTATAAATAGACCTATGCGAGCTCCCAATGAACCAACCCGTATACACAACTTTATACATAACAACTTAAACTTCTGCCATTATTAAGCGGGAAAAAACAAGCTTATCTCAATACCTATTTATTTGAATACGCAATTTTACACTTTATCAATGATTTTCCCTTTGCAAAGAAATGGTAAGATGTTTCGTATTTTTTAAAAATTTGTGCAGTAATTGTGAACTCGTTGTTAGTTGCTTCTACATTAAAGAGTTATATATGACATAAGCTTCATGCCATTTTAACCATTGAGGTGTTGTTAACTAAGTGACATAATCGAAGGCCCTCCATGTTCTTTTGTTTTACAAACATCCTCCCAACATTTTATTCTCGTATTTCTAGTTTATCTCCTTACAAATTTGTTTAGGAACATTTAACACATGCATAACATATGAAGGTAGGGCCTACAAAATTGACCGTGTTAATGTTAATTTCCATCATAAGATAGTGACTGTCACATTTCTTAGCGCATGTTTACACCGTGTTTTAATGAAACAGATTTATATTTATATAGTTTAATTACCAAAGTTAAGAGTTTATCGATAGAAAGTCTTCATGAATGTAGACGGTACACATTGGTAATTACTTTAAATGTAAATATTTTAATTTTTCTTTGTGTGTTTGATCTGTCTAGTATGAAAAAATAAACTTGTGGTACAGGTATCGGTATCTCAATTCATATCTCTTACGTCAGTCTAGTAAAAATCTGATGTTATATTCTTAAGTTCAATGAGGATTTCAAGGTCTTGGTGTTATTCTATCCAACAATCATTGATGTCTCAGCATTGTGAGTGAAATAAGGTGTCACTTATAACATCCTAATTTTAAATAATTGGAAACATTTTAGGGAAAAAATTGGACACGTGATTTAAATTTAACAATTAATAATTAATTAATTATTTGATAGTCGATAAATTAAAATTTTAAAACAACCCATTAAATTAAGGAATTAGTCGGATTATTTTTAGGAACTAAACCGAAAGGGTTGTTAGTTTCGGTTGTTAACCATAAGAGTTACAAGACTGAACCACCCATAACTAAGTTAACTAATTAATTTTCTCTTAGAGTAAACACCCCAGTTAGTCTCTGACTCCATTGGCGTCGAACACTTAGGTCCTTCTAATAGTAAGTTAGTCCCGTTAGTCCCCATGTCCGACATCGTCAGACAAACAGGTCCTTGCCGTTAATAGAGTGCAAACGTCCGTCAAAGTCAGCTGAAGTGACTCGTTAAATGCCACCAGGAATGTCACATTTCCAAGAGAGACGACGTCGATTTTCTCCCATTAGATAAAACACCCCCGTTAGTCCCTAACTCTGTTAACGTTGGACACTTAGGTCCCCAGGTTATTAAGTTGGACCCGTTAATCCCCTACGTTTATCATCATTGGACATGTAGGTCCCTGCCGTTAACAGATGCTTAATGTTCGTTGGTTCCAGGTAACGTGGGTTGAATCCCCTAGATTAAAGAAATTATATTGCACTATATGGCTTTAAGATGTTCTCTGTTTCTTTTTTTAGTCTATCCCTTTTTAAAGTTGACTGAAACACATGGGGTGAAGGGTTTAGCTTATGAAATTAACAGATCAACATTTCCTGCCTAATCTTTTACCATTTAGAATAGGCAATTTCTTTCAACATCAAACTAGTAGTCAGCAGTAATAAAGAGCTTACATCTATTTGTCCATTACATTAGGCACTACTTAGATGCAGAACCAACACTTTTAAAACCATCTTAAAGCCATGAAGTGCAATATAATGTCTTTAATCCAAGGGATTCGACCCACGTCACCTAAAACGAACGGACGTTAAGCGTCTGTTAATGGTAGGGAACTACATGTTCGACGATAATAGACGTGGGAACGAGTCCAACTTAATAACTTGGGTACCTAAGTGTCCGACGTTAACGGAGTCAAAGACTAACAGGGGTGTTTCATCTAATGGGAGAAAATCGACGTCGTCTCTCTTAGAAACGTGGTGTAACATCCTATTTTCCACTCAAATAGAAAATAGATATTAATATCTCTTTAATGAGAAAACACTTATTATTAGTTAGTTGATTATTAACTAATTAATATTTTTATGAAATTTTGGAACTTATATTTAATTATTTTGTTTTAAAAAATAAAAAATAAAAATATATATGTATTATGAATAAGGATTTTAAAATGACTTAATTAGTATTCATTTATTAAGGAAATTACATTAATAAGTTTTAAATATCTTTATTATTCATAACTTTTATTTTATATTTTTATATTTATGTTTTTACATATTTATGATTTAACTCTTATTAGAATTTTAAAATAAAATTTTGAAGGAATTAGATTATGGTTCTTTAGAACTTTTTAATCTACGTATTATTTATAATTTTTTGGAATTTTTTGAAAATTTGGAAATATTTTAATAAAATAATATATTTTAAATAATTTTAAATTCATATAAAGTTACTTAAAATTAAAAATATTTACAAGAAAGTGAAATTAAATTATAAGAAAATTTTCTAAAATCCATTCCAAGTAGACTTATCTAAAAATGATTGGTTTGAGTAAAATCTTGATTTTTTACCAATCGTAAGGAGACCAGAAAGGTACTAACAAATTTTTATTAACAGAAAATTTTAGATTTTTAAATTTTATATTACTTATTATAAAATTAGTGAGGTCTGATATAATATCGTTAAATTTCGAAAAGGACTGATTTTGAATATTTAAAATATACCGAGTGAATGGTACTATTTGGCTTAATAATTCAACCGACATTTACTATGTAAAACAGTGTGCATGAATGAAAATTTCAAATGTTGCACAGTAACCAGGAACGAAATTTTCAAAATTGAACAGTACTTTTATAATAAAATAATAGAATGCACAGTAACAATTTCTGCCTATAAGTACGCGTAGGAAACCGAAGGAAATTCATAAGTTCAGAAAAAATTTTCTTAATATAGCAGTGTTAGAGAGATAGTGGTGGGAGTAAGAGGGAGAAATAATTTTTATGGAAAGAGATTCTATCAAAATTATAAGGTAAGAATAATTCTCTTTTATATTTTTTAGGTTTATTTTCATATCGTTTTAGAAATCTATTATTATACTGGATATAATATTATTTTAAGTTACTATTCTGAATAGTAAATCACTATATCAATAGTAAATTACTATTAAGAATAGTAAATTACTATTACGAATAGTAAATTACTATTACGAATAGTAAATTACTATTCAAATAGTAAATTACTATTTACTATTACTATTTACAATTTACTATTTATCATTACTATTCATGATTTATTATTTACTGTTACTTTTTACCTTTACTATTCACGTTTTACTATTTATCGTAACTATTCACGATTTACTATTTACTATTACTATTCACAATTTACTATTTACTATTATTATTTACATTAATTATTTAAAATTTACTATTTACTATTCCTATTTTAAATAGTAATCTTAATTTTCATCTTATGCCTATACTGAAATAAATTGGTATTAATATTTCTAGAATTCAGAGACGCAAAGTAAACTCACTTTTGGTAGCAATTCAAGGTAACGAGGAGTGAGATAGGAATATAATATGAAAAAAACATAAAAATAAATGGGAGGAGTCCCCTACTCCTTTTAAATTTAATAATATTATTATTTTAAAATAATAACTTTTTAACTTAAAATTTATAATAAATTTTAAATTAAGTATCTTGTGTAACTTTGAGATATCTATGCAAGGACCTAGACTTTTATAACCTATACGAACTAGACTAAACCTATGCAGGGACTTGGACTATTATGACCTATATGGACTGAACTAAACTTATGCAAGGACTGGATTATATGGACTTACATAGACCTATACGAAGAATGGACTATAAGGACTTGAAATTAAGTTTATTAATTTAAATAACTATTAAACTTTGAATTATGATATTTATGAATGATATTTAATTTATTTGTTTTGATTATAATTGATAATATTTAGTTGAGATTGATGATATTTAATTATGATCGATAATATTTAATTGTGATTGATGATATTTAATTGTGATTGACAATATTTAGTTGTGATTAATAAGTGATTGATGATCTTGTAATGTGGAGTTTTAGCATATAGCAAGCATGACAGAAAACTAAAACTCAGTAAGAATATTCTTACCTTACACTTTAAGTTTTTATTCTAAGAAAAAGTATTTTATAATTACTCTAGTCTTTTATTTCTTCTAAAAAAATTATTTTTATCAACCTTACTTTAAATATTTAGGACAAATATTGAAAGACAACAATTTTTTTACTTTTAATATTCAAAGGAAATCATGTATGTGTACATCCTTGTATACACGAGCTAAGGAATGATATATATATATATATATATATATATATATATATCTTTCTAAAAGTTTTTAAAAGTAATAACAATATGTATATATATCTTGTGTATATAAGGGGGTATTACACGTGGCATTCCTGGTAGCATTTAACAAGCCACATCAACTGACTCTGACGAACATTTGCACTCTATTAACGACAAAGACCTATCTGTCTGACCATGACGAACATGAGGGGACTAACGAGACTAACTTACTAATAAGAGGACCTAAGTGTCTGACGCCAGTGGAATCAATGACTAACTGGGGTGTTTAGTCTTTCTCTTATTTCTTTTCTCTCATTCTTTCCACTCAACTCACTTCACTCCCCCTTATTTCATCTTAACCACCATCTTCCTCTTCCTCATTTCCATTTTCCTTTCTCCTCATTCTCATGGCTTCTTTCTCTTTCTCACTATCTCCTTCACTTCATCATCACCGTCATCTTCCTTTCTTTTCCTCACCTCACGCCACTCCCTCTCTCCCACCAAGCCATCATTTCCTTTTTCTTCTCCTTCATCACCACCATATCGTGCCACTTTCTCTCTTTCTCCATTTTCCATTTCCATTTTGTTTCTCTCTTCCTCATCACTATCACGTGCCACTCCCTTTTCTCTATCATCTTTATTTTCTCTTTTCCTCTTCACTACCATATTGTGAACTCTATCTCCTCTAAGCAATCAACTTCTTCCTCTTTTCTTTATCACCACCAAACCGTGAGTTCTCTCTCTTCCTTCACTCCATCACTTTTATTTTCTTCCATCAAGGTAAGGTCATGCATGGCTCTCTCTTCTTTATGCATGCATGATCCCATTTCCATTTTTTCTTTATTCTTGGATTTATGGATCCATCTTCCTTTTCCTTTGCATGCATGGATCTATCTCCATTCTCTTTGGATGCTCTGAAGTTTGGGTCTCCTCATTCTCTCTCTAGCTTAATGGTGAAGATTGACTCTTAAAACTCCATTTTGAAGCCTTGAGATAAGGACACTAACTTACGTTGACCTTGATTCATCTCTTTAACTATCGCGCATTATTTCCCTTATGCCAAAATACGGTGTTACACTCAATACGAGTTACATCAATCATTGTGATGGTTACTCTTCGATCAATACGATCGTTTCATTTCAATGATTACGTGGTGGTTACATTTTTAAACATGGGCCTTGAAAATTAAAACGATGCGACCCAAACAATTTGAATTGACACGTTACCACCTTTGCCCCCAGCCACGCCTATAAATAGGTATCTGGAAGGGCCGTGAAACTTGTCATTTGCATGCTGAAACTCAACTAAAATTTCCATAGAACCTTCACAAACCTACAGGGCGTGCCAATGAACTGGTCTAGGCCAGGGTACAAAGTTCGGCATAACTTCCAGTCCTCAAACAATGCTTTATTAATGTGTTTTACACTGATCCAGTGGGGATCTCATATTATATCCCCTATATCACTAGGGTGATAAGAGTCTTGGAGTAATCCCTCGATCAAATATCACCAGCCTTATGCGTTGTGAGGCGAAAGGGGTGCCATCAGCAAGGACACTACAACGCTCAAGTTAATAAAATATTTAGAGAGAATAAAAGTGCTCGAGCGTAAGTTTGTAGTAAAAATGTTCTACCTTTCTTTCATTGATTTGTAAGTTTATATACCTTTGAGTAGTGGAAGAGTTGTTCTGGGTAGGTGATTCTATTGTACGAAATATCAACGTGATTTTGATCATTTGCAGAAAGGCTGACACACAACAGTGACACTACCTACCAACTGTTCCTTTCCATCAGTCTCTTTACAGGTTATTTTCTCAACACGCGATTGCATAAGTCAACTTTGACCCTCAGCTATTAAGAGAATAACTCATATCGGTATTACGCGCGTCATGAGTCTCATGCGTGATGTTGGGAGTTAGTGTTGAATTTCTATAACTCGTGCCATGTTGGTCTTGCCTAACGATTTTTAAGTCGAATGACTTTTCAGCCCATTGGCCAGTATCGAGACTAGATCATGTTTTCTTGTTTCTCAATCCTGTCAATAATGTGAATGAATGATATATGATAGAATTTCTATCTGAATATTACTTTCTTCGGTCATTTTTATAAGATTCTATTATAATATTTTATATAAATTAAAAAATTTAGTTAGTCTATATTAATTTTGTTAATTATTCTTATTAAATTTTTAAATAAACCTTTTGTATTAATTATGAAAACTTTTTAAATTCTAGTGATATTGAAAAAGATAAGAGATACTCCAATTAATAAGAATATGTGTTTTTTAAAAAATAATAAGGACAAATTAGAAATTGAGAAGGACCTTACATAAAGGTAAAAAAAGAGAGTAGAAAAAACAATTTTTTTAAAAGAATCAATGAGTTTGTCTTTAACAAGTAAGAGTGATATTTTCATCCAAGTAGCTACAGTCAACGGTCAACTTCCTGTACTTATTAATTGTCCTTTTATTTAGGTCTTCTTTTTTCCCATGAAAGGGTATTGAAACTTGGAAATCCTACTAAACTCCGATTAAATTACAATAGCATATGCACTTGTAACAAAAATTAAAAATGATAATGCCTTGAGAGCTTTGGACCATACACTTATTTAATTAAGTATACAATGGAAATTGAACTCCAGCATGAGTAGTTACTAATCTCCACTTAGATTTTGACTAAAAAAACTGTATGGGTATAATTAAAGTAATTTTGACTTCAAACTCATTTTAATTTTAACGGAGATAAAGACAGGTTTAAAAGTATCTATCTTATATTTGATTCTTAACTTAATTTGATTTCAAGCTATAATAATAGATAAATAACAATGATACATTAATATATTTTTTAAAATATAATATAATTCGTAAATTTATCACTTTTTAAGTATTACATACATATGGCTTGTATTAATATATATATATATATATATATATATATATATATATATATATATATATATATTTATGTTACTAAAACTACAAACTAAAAAAACATAGGAAGATTACTCTTTGTCACGAACTCTATGGAGAATCATGAGAATAGAATTAAGTTTTATTATATCAAATATATCCCCATTGAAATTAGAAAAATATAACTTACTTTGACCTGTCATATTGTGATTCCTAATTAAGCTTAACGTGGATATCAAAGAGATTCTGTCTTAGAACATGGTAACATTTTTCAAGGGTTTTTCTCTTTCAATAATGCTGTTTTAGAACATTTTTTTGGTTTTGGGATTGTTTTAAAAGTGTTTATTTTGTTTGGCATATTCTATGTTACACATTATTTTTGGCGCAATACATTGCACATAATAACTTGCGAAACACTTAGATTCAGCCACTTGTAATTACGCTATTTGTTGCACATTATTTCCAGTGCAACATTATTTTTGGTTTTTTTAATCAAGTTGAAACTCCTTCAAACAATTTAATCCTTTAAAAATCTAATAGAATTATTCTTAATTTTTTTAAACTTATTTCTAATCGTTAATTTATGGGATTATGATTACTCTCATATTCGTCATATATAAAACTTTTAACACCTCTCATATCTAGAAATGAACATTTGAAACTTACAACACACTTCATTAAAGTCTAAATCAACAAAAATCAGCCACTAAACTAATCATATATTAAAGATTATATATTTTTGATAGGTTGTTTCTTTAAAATTTTAAATTCTTATATATTTTTGTAATAAATAAAATTCATATATTATTTAATTATTTTTTATAATTTATTATCTCTCATAAAATTATGTAATATGATTTACTTATATTAATTTAAAATCATTTTTATAATTTTATGATATTTATAAATATAATTTATTTATATTACCTTAACATTATTGTCACCCTAATTTGGTATAATTTCATATAAATTTATGATCATTATATCATATAATATTAAAATATATATTTAATTATTACTGATATGACCTATTAAATCTTAAACTGGTGTTTTTATTAATTCAATCATCAAATCAATTTCATAAAGATTAATTTAAATAATAGGGACCACCATGTCTCTCAAAAAGCTTGACGCAATAGGATTCTTGACATATTTTATATGTTACGTCAACAAAGGCTGAAATTAAAGTGTTCAAATTATAATGTGCAAAAAATAATGTGCAACAATTTAGATCCAGGAAAAAACAACTTTAAAATAACCCCCAAAATGTTTGTTTTCTTTCTAAAACAACATTATTGATTTTTTTTTTCGAAGTTAGTGCTACGGTTGACAGTTTCTTTTCCAAGCAACTAAAAAAACAATTGTTTATAATATTAAAATAATATTTATTAAAAGACTGCGAGAAAGAAGACCAATAGAAAAACACCTTAGATTTTTATTTAGCTTTTCACATTTTGTTGCCCTTTTCAATAAAAAAAATCAGTTATGAAAATCGTTTAGCTGGTTCGATTGGTTGAACCGTGAACCAGTTAGTTGATTGGTCAAGTCAATTTTTTAATACTATCGGTTCAACTACGGTTAAATCTGATTTGATCATGATTTACTTAAATCAGTATCTTCACTGGTTCAATGACCAGTCCGGTACTGAAAATATTAAAAAAGATGGATAAGGTAGTTCTCTTGTACAAAAGAGAAAATTTAAATTAGTTTTTTTTAACTTACAATCTTAATTGAAATTTGAATCTCTAACTTCATATAAAATTATTCAAATCCCATGACTAAGCTGATTTTAATGAACTGTAATACATAAATTAAAAATTGAATTGCTATTTGAATAGTATTAATTAAATTATTCAATACGAACACAACAATTTTCTCTCTTTCGAAAAAGCATGTAATTTGCAGCAATGTTTTGTTTTACAACGTCTTAGGTCACACGTCACCATAAAAGGCGAGAATCACGGAAAAATATTGTGCGACTCCGACGAAGCAGTCACAACACAACAGGCCAACAAAAGTTCCAAGAAAATTCACATTTATTTATGCAAATTATAAAGGGCAGAACCATCTCCACCAACTAAGAGCCAGAGGATAAAACATTTTAATAACTATTAATTTAAAATCAACAATTAAGACTTTGCTATTATATAAAAATATTTCATCACTTATTTTATATTTCTGGACATGTTTATTTTCTTATTATTTTATGTTAGTGAGTTAATAGGATATCATAACTCTTTTGTAATTTTCACTCCTAAAAAATATAGTAGGATAGGATGTAAGATATGAAATTTGTCTTCATATTATTAATATAATATAATTGTTATTATTATTTTAATATTTTTTATTATTTTAATATTATTATAATTTATTATTATTATATATCTTATACCCTGTATACACTGAACACAAGACATAATAATAACTTCTCTTGTTCTTATTATATTGAATTTGTTTGTCTCATTCTTCTTTTTCCCTGTCATATTTAATAAAGGAACCTTGTTGTTATTTTCAAAGGATAAAAGAAATTATAAAATATGTATAATAAATATTTTAAATTATTATAATGTTAAGCGTTAATTTAGGGATTAATTTCAATTTCCACGTGTAACTTGGTACTTTTTGGAGGAAGCAAGCCCTACTTTTCCACGTAAACATCGATGGTATGGGCACACACCCGTGGGCCGCTTCTGCTCTTTCCTTAATCACATCACTTCCACTTCCCGTACTTTGCCATATCTCCATAATATTATTACTTTATTACGGGGCTTTTTTAATGTGTAATTTAAGCTACCCTTCAAAAATTTTAAGTTTAATTTTTTTTATTAAAAATCATGTTTACTATAATATTTCTGTAATCTAACATCATTTTTAATATTTTTTATTTTCTTAAAATGTATACTGAAGCACACATTGAAAAATATAAAATATAATATATATATATATATATATAAATTAATTAAAGAATTACTAGAATCTTCTACGAGAGGTTTTAAAGTTTGAAACAAATTTTATTAAAAAAATAAATATGTATAACTTAAACTAATTATATATTACTATAAAAATTTGTATTTAAAAATCAAGTACTATACTACATTATTTTAAATGAAAAATATATACTTTTATATTCCTTAATATATTTTAAACATGGGGAGAAAATATAAAGTATATAAAGGAAAGTGATTTTCTCCAAAATTGCCCCTCTCATCTCTCTTAAATATGAGGTAAACTCTTTCCTTTTTGTTTTCGTTTCCCATTCCAAAATTATACTAGTTTTATAATAAAAATTATTTTATAATATAAACTATTTTATAATTATATTTCAAATTATAAAGATATTGGACTAAAATGAGATCTTAATTTCAAGGTGCTAATTTAAAAACTATTTTGTTCATAAAAGATTAGTTAATAAATATATAGATAACTTTGTAATTACACAATTACTTAATTTTAATACATATTTTATTATTTTTAGAAATCACAACTTTTCTTTATTTTCATGTCACTTTTTCTTTAAATGGAAAAGTACACTTTCCATTCTGTTTATCTCCTTTTTTTTCCGTTTCCTTCCTCACATTTTTTTTCCTTCCTTGCAATCAAACAAAACCTTAAGCATGTTATAGATGTTTAATTTTTTTTTCATATGTATAGAAAAACATTATTAGGAGTTGCAAGACTTACTTTAATTTTTGGTTCAGGTGCACACTAGCTTGAATTCACCTAATTTTTTTTTAAAAAAAATACATAAATTAACAAAAATATAATTTTCTATAATTTATAAGTAGACTCAATACAATTTTTATAAAATTACATATATTTTTAACTTATGAACAAATATCTCTAAACACACGAGAAAAATTAATTTTATATTTGTTAATTTTTTATGTGCAATCTTGTACCAGAGGGAAAAAATCAAAATTATAATTTTTTTTTAGGAATTGTATGATGATTGTTTAGAAATCAAAGTAGATGAACATTAATGATGTTTTAAATGAAAAATTTTATTTTTCTATTTCTTATTTTGGTCAAGTTAAATAAATATATATTATTTATTAGATTTTTTAAGGATAAAAAGGAAAATTTTTAATTTAAGCTCAAATTTAATATAGGTTTTATAGCTTTAAGATGATATCAACATAATTTTTTTAAAAAAAAAGAATTTAGCATATCAAGATGTAAGACTTCCCATGTTAGAAAAAATAATTAAGGATGAAAAAGGAAAAAATTATGTCACAAAAAAAGAAAAAACTTAGTTTAAAATAAAAATGATCAAAATTAATATAACTTCCATAATTTTCAAAAGATTTTGTCTAATCTATACAATTATTATATAAAATTATAGAATTTAGATAAACTCTGTTGAAAATAATGTAAACTAATTTGGAATAAAAAACATGTATTCTTTAATTTCTTATAACAGGTAGTAAGGTGTTCACATGTTAAAAAATTGAGTATTCTAATTTAGGAAAGAAAACAAAGGCGCGCGTATGCATCGCGTGCAGGGAATCACGTGGTATTTGCAGGTCAACAATAGTGAACTAGCAGTGTGAAAAACATCGTAAACGAATACAACTAGAGAAACAGGCCAATGATAAGGTGTTGCGCACCAAGCCTTATCCTACGCACCCTTTCCGTTAACGAACCTAAACCGTATTTAAACCTACGCCCACTCACACCGCGTTCTTCACCCCCTCTCCTTTTCTTCTGACTCTTGGCGTCTCAGTTGGGACCAAAACTCGAAGGTTCCAAGAAACCGTCGCTGACTCTTCGATCCTGATCGATTCAATTCACTCTCTCTTACACACTCTCTGATTTCTCCTCTGTGATTTTTCCAACTGGTTTTCTTGGCGTTGTGGATTTGTTTCGCTTTTGCTTGAGTGTGGCTTTTTTCCGCACCTTGAGCAACCGCGTTTAGGGTTTTTTGAATTTGATCCATGCGATTGGGTTCCTTCTTTTGTCGGTGATAATGGCGGATGATGACGTGGACTTTTCGAAAATTTTCTCCCCTGGTGGTGACGATGACGATGGAATGCTTTCTATTGATATTCAGACCTTTCTTGATGTTCTCAATGAAAAAGACGATTCCGACCTTCCCGTGGAGGTAGGGTTTCTTCTTATCGAATTTTGAAGAAGATTATTTCGAATGCATGGTTGCGGAATTGAACGGTTTCATTGATCGGAGAATTGAAGCTTCTCTGCTCGTGTTGTGGCAACGTTGATTTCATATGTACTTTTTATTTATTTATTTATTCTAATTTTTTAGTTGAATTTTGTAATTTTTGCAGAACCTGAAGGCTAGTTATTTTTCTTTTACCACTAGTAATTGTTTTTCAGTAGATAACTAAGGTGTCTGAAACAGAGTGAATTTTCGTATTTATTTGTTCTATAATTCATGTAAAGTAAGAAATTCGTCTCAAGGTTATTAACAGAGGACTCTGAAGTGGGTAGGATTAGGATCCAAACAAATGTATCTGAAGGTCTTAGGTTCGATTCTTGGTGATGGGTAACACTTAACCATGCGTAGGCTTGGAATAAGAAAACTGCCCTGTCCCTATATTATTAATTTTTTTAAAGAAAAAAATTCAGAAAGGTAGGTTAATTCATGTGAAGGAGTGTGCTTACTGTTAAGATTTGAAGTGAGTTTTTAGAAAAAATATGTTAGAGCGCTGGTTATTTTGTTTTTGAGAATTCATAGTGATGTGACTTTTCTTCTGTAAGTTATAAACTGGACAATTGGAAAATGGCAGTGATGTGTCGATGTGGTGTCAGTTGGTTTCATTGAAATTGTGGAGGGCCTGAGTACTCCCGATCCCTAAATCCTATTTTGATATTTTAAAAATTAATAAGAAATTACAAATTCATGTGAGTGTACTGTTGCTTGGAAGTGAAAATGTTGTAGTTTGTTTGCACCTAAATTTTTTATATTTTATACCGAAATGACACAGGATATTTGGTTCCCTAACTGATTTTCTCTGATGTCACATTTATTTTTTTAGGTCATTATAAATATTTTTTATTTGAAAACAAAACTGAAAGGATTGTCCAATTTTAAATCAAATCATTTTTTATAGCCCTTGTACATTAAGTATCATTTTCATCTTTGGTAGTTATTTTAATCCCTGTCTTTGAATGCTTGATATTATCCTTGTATTTATTTTCTTGATGTCATAGCAGAGTATTCCCGAGGATTCCTCATCAAAAAATGTTTCTCCCAGTGAATTTGGCACCCATGATAATTTTCAGATACAAAATGGTAAGTAAACTGTGGTATTCCCTGTAATATTACCTTTTTGTACTTGTTGGTTGCAATTGTTCTCTCAATAGTGGAAAATAAATTTTGTGTTAATTATGAACCTTTAGGTGTATATGAAATTGCTTATATTAATACTTACAAGTTACATCAGATTGATTCTTTTGCTTATTCATTAGGGTCTCAAGTGTTGGAAGAACCCCATTCTTCTAGGTTGGACTTTGTGGATTCTGTTACGAGCTCCTCTCCATTTTGCTCTGATGTGTCAGACTCAGGACCCAGAGGTTCAGTCGGTTTATCTGATTTTGCAGCAAATTCTCTGCTTGACTGTGAACGTGACAACCAGGGACATCAATTGCAACCTTGCTCTTCTCCAAATGCTTTTAATGGTAGTTTCAGTGACTCATTCTCTCCTGGTGAAAGTGATGAGATTTGCTATGCAGAAAGGATAGGTGCTTCTAAAAATGGGATACCTGATTACAGTGTGGAAACAAGTTTCCCTGAGGTGTATTCAAACAATTTTTCAATTTTTGGAGATAATTTGAATCTGGGTTTGTGGAACGGTGAAAGTGAGAGCCAAATCAAGCATGTGGGAGAGGATGTTGAATCTGAACGTATGTAAAATCTTCACTGGTTTATCTTTGACTAAGACATTGACATATCTGTGACACTCTAATTTACTTATTCTACACCTGAAAGTTGACAACAGTCTGATCATATTTTTTACCTGCAGATGCTTCATTTGGTTCTATGGTTGAGAATGATGTAAATATTGACGGCATCGTTGGAGGAGTTTCTCAGCGACAGGAGAATGACTCATGTACCTCTATCGAAGCATCATTTAAGGATGTTGATAGATCTTTGCATGTTGCAACTTCAACTGATTCTACTATTTGTCAAGGTTCCCATGTTCCCAGTGATTTTATTGACTACCAGCTATCTTCAAATTGTCACCAGGGAACAAATGATGGACATGGACCCTTTGTTGCTGACTCTTATCTTGGTGTTTTGTCTGATGGTGTTTGTTCGCAATTGTGGGCAAATGAAGAAATGACGAATAACGTGAAGGCTGAAAGGGTGGGGCCATATGCTGACATTTCATGTATGAGTAATGGTATGCCCTCAAGCACTACCGGTGGGATATCTTTTCAAGATAGTCAAATTATGTTAGCCAGTGATCGCTATCCATCAATTTTTTCTGGTGAAGTTACCTTCGATGACATGTCAGGACTGCCACTCTCAACTTATGCATCATACATGTCATGTGGAGACCATTACCAAAATTTTTCCAATGATAATACTGGGTTCAATGTAGGTCAAGAGGTGAAACATTCTCCTGGTATTTTGTCGTCTATAGGGAGTCAGACTAATGAATGTTTCAAGATTGCTAATAGTTATGCAGTTATAACATCTGAGGATCAAGATATCATTAATGGAACTGCCAATACTTTTCAAAGAAACATGAGCAATTTGAATTCAAATGTCGCATATAAATCTTTGGCTCATTTTCAACCACTAATTTCCAGTGAGAGGCAGTTTGGTTGTGTGAAGAGAGAAGGAGGGGTCAAAATGATGAAAAACAAATCTATTGATTCTCATCTTTCAAAAGGAAGAACTGAGAATTTCAATGTTGGGGAATACCATAATAATGTTTGCATTGTTGAAGACATTGGTCATCCAGCACCAACAAGTCAATCAGCATACATTGGTAATTCTTGCACTATATCCCAATCTTCTAGATTTGTTGATTCCCAACGTTGCATGGTTGGAGTTGCAAGGCCTAAGGCATGCGATGAGCGGAATATATTACGAGTTGCATTGCAGGTTGGTGCCTTAATTTAATGGTTTTTATCTTTGGTAGTGGTTGACAGATGTGGGAATATTCCTCAGTCTGTGCACATAACTTTTTTGTGCTTCATTGTAGGATCTTTCTCAACCAAAGTCCGAGGTTAGCCCGCCAGATGGATTGTTGGCAGTTCCTCTTTTAAGACATCAGGTTACTGTTGTTGTCCTATCTTTTAATATCTTGATCTGGTATCCCCTTTAAAATGCTATGTTTTGTGCAGCAGCTTTCAAATTGAAACAAAATTTTATTAGGGTCTTGAATCTTGACGTTTACTTTGGAGTTTGGCATTGTATGCAAGAGGAAAAGACAACTCCTATGATTTTTTCAACAAATGAAAAGTAAATTAATCATATAATATTTATGTATGTCACTGAATTTTTATGTGTTTTAATTCATACTTATGTGAGCTAGAGCAAACTCTGCTTTCCTTTAAAGATGTGAAATTTCAATGGTGTTGTTATCCTAAAGTTTGTTGTCATGTGTTTTGGTGTAATTCCTTAACAAATTATTTCAGTGATTATTTCCTTTGACAAATCAATAAATTCAATTCTTGTGGAAAAAATTGTTGTGAAATGAAATCCATCAAGTATGCTTCGTTGGACTGGTTTTGAGTCTAATCCTGACTCCTAACTGGTTCTTTGTAACTTTTCGTTAGATGTCCTTATAACTCGCTTTGCATTTGGGACATCCAACTTTCCAACTAATTGTATTCGCCCTGGGCAGAAAATTGCTTTATCATGGATGGTTAAGAAGGAGACTTCAAGTTTGTATTGCTCGGGAGGAATTCTGGCAGATGATCAGGTTAGTTGCCTGCAGTGTTAATATGAGATGATAACTGATTGCAGAGACATGATTTCCTCCTCATGTCGAGTTGAAAATTTTCCACCTGTAGGGACTTGGAAAAACAGTATCAACTATTGCATTAATATTAAAGGAAAGACCAACAATACTTAATGGGTGCACCAATGCGCAAAAAGGTGAATTGGAAACTCTGAATCTGGATGTGGATGATGATGTGCTTCCACAGTGTGGTAGAGTGAAGGAAGAATCTAATATGTGTCAGGATAAGACAAGTAGATATCCAATCAAGAGTACAGATTTGTTGATCCATGCAAAGGGCAGGCCATCTGCTGGGACCCTAATTGTTTGTCCTACAAGTGTCTTGCGCCAATGGGATGAGGAGTTGCATAATAAGGTAACTAGCCAGGCAAATCTCTCTGTGTTAGTGTACCATGGAAGCAACCGGACCAAAGATCCTTATGAGGTGGCTAAGTATGATGTTGTTCTAACAACTTATTCCATTGTGAGCATGGAGGTCCCTAAGCAGCCTCTAGTTGACAAAGATGATGAAGAAAGGGGAATTCTTGAAGATCCTTCTGCTGTTACAACTAGAAAAAGGAAATGTCCTAATTCAAATAAAAGTTCCAAGAGGAGATCGGATGGCACAGATGTTGAGGCTGTTGCCCGGCCTCTTGCAAAGGTGGCATGGTTTAGGGTTGTCCTTGATGAAGCCCAGAGTATAAAGAATCACAAAACTCAAGTTGCAAGGGCCTGTTGGGGTCTTCGTGCTAAGCGTAGATGGTGTTTGTCAGGGACTCCTATCCAGAATGCAGTTGATGATCTCTACAGTTACTTCAGATTTCTAAGATATGACCCTTATGCTATCTATACATCATTCTGTTCTACAATTAAGACCCCGATTAGCAGAAGTCCAGCGAAAGGGTATAGAAAGCTGCAAGCTGTCTTGAAGACAATAATGTTACGTCGGACCAAAGGTTAGATTTGTTCATTTGAATCGTGAGTTTTTACACCACCAAGTTAGTGGGCTATTATTTTTAGTTATTTCCCAAGTCTGTTTTCCAATATGTGTGTCGCTACAATTTTGTTATCCATGCTTTATTGCTCTGATGGAATTTTAGGCATAGGGTTCAATCATAGGGTTATTTACTTTACAGTTTCATTTTCTTGTATTTTTAGCCATTACATTGTATTCAGATTTTTTTAGCTTAGCAATCATTAGTTGTACTAATATGAAATTGTCTCATCTCATCCATCTGATGGTGATGAATTTCTGCAGGTACACTTCTTGATGGAGAACCTATTATTTCCTTGCCGCCTAAATTTATAGAGCTCAGGAAAGTTGATTTCTCAAGGGAGGAACGTGATTTCTATTCCAGACTGGAGGCTGATTCACGTGCACAGTTTCAGGTATGGTTCATCTTTAGAAAGGAGTTTCTCATGATTCGGATGATTATTATGGTGATTATGTGGTTGTGCTCATGGAAGTATATTTTCATGGTAAACCATATTTTAGGTTCACTATTGATATGTGTATGATATTATGCCATGTCAGGAATATGCTGATGCTGGAACGGTGAAGCAAAATTATGTCAACATTCTACTTATGCTTCTGCGCCTTAGACAAGCTTGTGATCACCCTCTGCTTGTTAAGCGTTACAGTTCTAACTCTCTATGGAAATCATCAGCTGAGATGGCAAAGAAGCTTCCTCAGGAAACACAAACCTATCTTCTAAAATGTTTGGAGGCATCCTTGGCTCTTTGTGGCATCTGTAATGTATGTGTTGACTATCCTTTAGTATTTATAACTAGTGATTTGTGTTATTTTTTTGTGTATGTGTGCATGGTAATTCGTTTTGTTTCACACATATATTGTTTACTGTAGTTGGATATTAGTATTTAGTACTAATGGGAGGGAAGAAAGGGTTATCGTAGTTGAAAAATAATGAATACTTGGAGATGAAATGGACTTTACATAACTATTTTCCTTATAAAGAATTATTTTCATTTCCTGTGCTTACTTTGGGTGTTAATGTCTTCTATAATTAGCTGTGTCCTCTTCCACTTGGACCACATATATGGGCATTGTATATCTTTTAATCTGTCCCTCTGATTCCTATCACTTGTTTCTGGACAGGATCCTCCTGAAGATGGTGTTGTTTCAGTTTGTGGTCATGTTTTCTGTAACCAGTGCATCTGTGAGCATCTTTGCGGTGATGACAATCACTGCCCTGCTGCAAATTGCAAGAGTCGACTGAGCACATCTTCTGTGTTTCCAAAAGGCACACTGAAGAGTTGTCTTTCTGACCAGAGTTATGATAATTCACCTGGTTGCTCTGGTTCTGAAATTGAAGAATTTGAGCCATGGTCCCAGAGTGAGCCATATGAATCTTCTAAAATGAAGACTGCCCTTGAGGTTTTGAAGTCATTGTCTGAGCCAAATGACTCTGGTAATAGAAGCTCAGATAATTCTGTTACTGTTGTAAAGGAGAAAGCGATAGTGTTTTCGCAGTGGACAAGGATGCTAGACTTGCTTGAATTGTGTCTGAAGAAGTCATCAATTCAGTACAGAAGGCTTGATGGAACGATGTCAGTTGTGGCAAGAGATAAAGCTGTTAAAGATTTTAACACTCTTCCTGAGGTTTGTGAAATTGCAGATTAAGATCATGATTGAATTTCCATGCCACAAAATTGGCGAGTGAGATACATTGAATTATATAATAACCATGTTTGATGTGTTACATATCTTGTAGGTATCAGTTATGATTATGTCTTTGAAGGCTGCCAGTCTTGGTCTAAACTTGGTGGTTGCATCCCATGTTCTTATGCTAGATTTATGGTGGAATCCTACTACTGAAGACCAAGCAATAGATAGGGCACATCGAATTGGGCAGACTCGTCCTGTGACAGTTTTGCGGTTAACTGTGACAGACACAGTTGAAGATCGAATTCTGGCTCTGCAGGTGATCTTTTGTTCCATATCCTTAGTTTTTTACAATTTGTTCCAGGTTGTGATATATATTTCTCTGGTTACACTTGAATGACATAAGTATTGGTAAGTGTTTCTTTGTGGTTATTTATTGACTTTGAATTATATGCTGTGGGTGGAAGAAGTCTGTGATTTAAATAATCGTTCCTGGACGGATAGTAGAATGCTTCTCAAATAGCATCATCTACGTAATGAAATGTCTGAGATGAATAATGTATGGTTTTATGATTATTGCTTTAACAGTGACTCTTAGGTGGGGCCTGTATTTTGAGCTTATCTTTTGACGTATGACATGTGTTCTGGTTAAGTGTATTTTAATTTCAGTTCCTAGCCATAAAAAGTTTCTTCCCTAGTAAAAGCTGTTTCCGCTGGATATTTTATTTCAGGGCATTTAGGATAGAAGCCTCATTATATATTATGAAATGCGTTGGTCGCTCATGTGAAATATTTGTTTCGTGTTATTGCAGCAAAAGAAGCGAAAGATGGTTGCTTCTGCATTTGGGGAGGATAAAACTGGTGGTCGACAGAGTCGCCTCACTGTGGATGATTTGAAGTATTTGTTCATGATGTGATCAGAAATATATTTACAATAGATATATAGTAATTTTTGGACAGGTGGTTTTTTTTTGTGGGGAGTAGTCATTGTAGATTTTTTTTTTCTTGTGACCATTGAAGAAATAGAAATAGGACATTTTCTAACTGCAAATTGAAACTAGGTCGATATTGACTGTTGACATGAAAGATTATACTAGATGTGTAGATGCTTAGAGTGAGATGTTTTGATTCATTGACCTGAAAGTTTTAGTTTGGTCTCACATTTGTATAGGATGTAAGAGGGCAGTAGTATATATATATATATATATATATATATATATATATATACAGTGATAGAGAAAAGTTTTATGAATTGTTCATTTCATTGTAAATAATAGATTTTTAGCTTTACCATTTTGTTCTCTTATTGCTCCATTTCGTATCCATTTTTGTACATGCAATGTTACACTTTGAAATTTGAAAAGGATATCATTGTTATTTGTTGCAGATGTCCGTGTGTATGATAGGTCTCTTTTAAGGTTCGAGCTGTTAGAAGTGTAATATTTATTCTAAAGATTTTAATTTTAAATCGTTAAAACTAGTGTTATATTCATGAAAGATTATCATATTCTGCCAGGTCTGTAAATGCAGAACATACCCCTTCCCCTACCACTCCCCCCAAAATCCAGAACATGCCCGTTTTGGTACAAACATAGAAACATGAATTTGATTGAAAAATAAGCTCATGTCTTCACTAAAGTAACATTTGGGCAAAAATAATGTTCAAATACTCTAACTTAAAGATTGATTTTACTTTGTTAATCAAATTTTAATTTGACTTAGAGTGATATATTACCGAAACTTGAAAGATGAAAATGAATAGAAGTAGAAACAAAAACACTATTTTTTCCTTTCATTTTTAATAAAGTAAATGTGTACAAACCACTGATATTGGAGAGACAATTTATAAATGAAACAAATAACAAATACCCTTCATTCATTCATTCTTGCACCTAGCATTCAACCAGGACAGAACATCGTTCCTAACAATCTCAACATTCTCATCGGTTTCCCCGAAGAGCAAAGAATGCATCATCCCATCATAAACCTTAATCGTCTTGTCTTCACTCCTAGCCTCCTTGTACAACTCCCTACTCACATCAGGATCAGTAACAACATCAGCACTCCCATGTAACACAATAAAAGGAAGATTAACATCACCTAGCCTCTGACTCAAAAAATCAGTGACCCTCAGAAGCTCCAACACAGTCCCCAACCTTGGTCTCCCTCTATACCTCGAAGGGTTCATATCAGCAACAACCTTCTTGTGATCCACCTTGACAGACTTGTAGAGAAGATCCGGGGTAGGAACAATGGGCAAAGTCGGAAAAAACCTCGCGAGAAAAGTCAAAATTTGAGGAATTGGCCATTTGGGTTTAACCTTATCGGAAATTTTGCACATGGGTGCCACCAAGATGGCGCCTTGGAACCCTTGACGGTCAGAGAAATGGATCATGAGGCAAATGGCACCACCCATGGACTCGCCGAAGAGAAAACAAGGTAAGTGATGGAAACGAGGGTCTTGTTTGATGGAGTTGAAGAAGGAGAGGCAATCGTGTACGACGAGATCCACGCTAGGGACGAAGGCTTTGAGGCCTTGGGAGTGACCATGGCCCTGTAAGTCGAGGGCGAAACAAGCGAAACCCATTTGGGCCAAGAAGATAGGGGTGGCTTGGAAGGTCCAAGAGATGTCGTTGCCGTAACCGTGGACCATGAAGATGAGGGCACGCGGGGGGGTTGTTGCTGGGTTTGGGAGCCATGACCTTGTGAAGAGGGTGAGGCCTCTGGGTGATGTGAAATGGGATTTTGATGATGTGATTTGTTGTTGGTTATAGTAGTCTTCTTCTGGGGTGAAGCCCCAGTAGTATGGGTATGATTGAAGAAGCTTTTCGTGTTCTGCTTCCATTGGCTCTCTCTACACTCTGCACTCTGCCCACCCTTTGCGGCTGCTTCTTTCAATTGCCCATTCCTCGGCTCTTTGGATAATCTTCATTTTTTTAAGGCTTAAATATAACATATATTATTATATTATTTAATAAATATATAATTAATAATATATATTTATATTTATTCAGTATATTTTTAATAAAATTATATATTGATCTTGTGTCCATATTGGCCCCATAAGTAGGTGACGTCAGAAGAGTAACAATCCTCAAAAAACAAGAGTCAGGCTGTCATAACAATCGGTATGGCTTAAAGCTGAACAATGGTGAAAAAAATGCCACCATGCCAGAGTAAGAAGCAAGTGACCAACTTGCCTCTAAGCAGATTTGACAGTGGTAAAATCACAAGTTGAATCACATGAAAAGCAGCATTTATTAGTGTAACACCCCTATTTTTATTTTTATATTAAAATTTTGAAGGAATTAAATTATGGTTCTTTAGAACTTTTTATCTACGTATTATTTATGATTTTTTGAAATTTTTTGAAAATTTTTAATTATTTTAATAAAATAATATTTTTTAAATAATTTTAAATTCATATAAAGTGACTTAAAATTAAAAATATTTATAAGAAAGTGAAGTTAAATCATAAGAAAATTTTCTAAAATCTATTTCAAGTAGACTTATCTAAAAATTATCGGTTTGAGTAAAGTCTTGATTTTTACCAATCGTAAAAAAATTAGAAATGTATCAATAAATTTTTATTAACAGAAAATTTTAGATTTTTAAAATTTAAACTTTATATTACTTATTATAAAATTAGTGAGGACTGATATAATATCGCTAAATTTTAAAAAGGACTGATTTTGAATATTTAAAATATACCGAGTAAAAGGTTACTATTTCACTTAATAATTCAGTCGACATTTACTATACAAAACACTGTGCAGGTACAAAATTTTCAAAAGGTGCACAGTAATCAAGATTGAATTTTCAAAAAATGCAGAGTATTTTTATATTAAAATAATGGAATACATAGTAATTTTTCTTCCTATAAATACCGAAGGAATTATTCTTTAGAACTCACAATTTCAGATTAAGTTTTCTCAATATAGTAGTGTTAGTGAGATAGTGGTGGAAGTA
This sequence comes from Clitoria ternatea, assembly GCA_037962975.1. NCBI lineage: Eukaryota > Viridiplantae > Streptophyta > Magnoliopsida > Fabales > Fabaceae > Clitoria > Clitoria ternatea. The sequence goes on from CM075669.1 coordinate 295,581,584, forward strand.
AGAGAGAGAAATAATTTTTTTTAGAAGAAGGTTTTGCTAAAATCCTAAGGTAAGAATACCTCTTTTTTATATTTTTTAGGGTTATTTTCATATCGTTTTTAGAAATCTATTATTATACTAGAAATAATATTATTTTAAGTTACTATTCTGAATAGTAAAATACTATTTCAATAATAAATTATTATTCAAATAGTAAATTACTATTTACTATTACTATTTACCTTTACTATTCACGTTTTACTATTTACCGTCATTATTCACGATTTACTATTTACCGTTACTATTCATGATTTACTATTTACCACTACTATTCACGTTTTACTATTTGCTGTTACTATTCATGATTTACTATTCACTATTCACTATTCAAAATTTACCATTTTTGCTTTAAGTAGTAATCTTAATTTTCATCTTGTAACTATATTAAAATGAAATTGGTATGTTTTAGAACTCGGAGACGAGACGTGCACGGATTTACAATAACGAACCAGTATACAAGAGGTAAGGGGGAGTGAGATAAGAATATAATATGAAAAGACATAAGAATAATGGGAGAAGTTCCCTACTCCTTTTAAATTAAATAATATTATTATTTTAAAATATTAACTTTTTAACTTAAAATTTATAATAAAATTTAAATTAAATATCTGATGTAACTAACTCTAAAATACCTATGCAAATACCTGGATAACCTATGCGAACTGGACTGAACCTATGCAAGGACTTGGATTATTATGACCTGTATGGATTGAACTATACCTATGCGAGGATTGAACTATATGGACCTACATAGACCCATGCAAGGAATGGACTATAAAGACTCAAAATCAATCTTATTAATCTAAATAACCATTAAGATTTGAATTACATTATGAGTGATATTTAATTTATTTGAATTGTTTATAATTGATAATATTTGATTTTGATTGATATTTAATTGTGATTAATAATATTTGATGTGATTGATGATATTAAGTTATAATTGATAATGCTTGATTTTGATTGATGATTTTGTGGTGTGGAGTTTGAGCATATAGTGTAACACCCCTTTATATACACGAGATATATATGTATTCTTCTTACTTTTTTTTAAAAAAAAACTTTTAGAAAGATATATACATATTTATCACTCTTTATCTTGTGTATACAAGAACATATATACATATGATTTCCTTTGAATATTGAAAGTAAAAAAAATATTGTCTTTCAATATTTATCCATAATGACAAAATAATTTATAGAAATCATAAGTGATAAATCATTACAATATTATATCCGAATGAAAGAGTTTATCAAAGTTTAATCTTTACCTTGTTACAATTATCTAACTTGATAATGTAATAAGGCAAAGTAAAACTAAACTATACCTCTACTACAAATGTGACCAATCATTTCCTAGTCCTTGAACCATTGAGTTTTTAAATCTTACTCTTGTCATATCTCTTCATCTAATCGATTGAGGATAAGACCACTTTACCATCTTGTAATTATATATCCTCCCATCTTGGACTGCTAGCTATATATCATATAACATATATTTTGGACATAGAAATTCAAACAAGAAGGAGTGAAAAACAAAATATAATATATTACAGATAAGACATAAGCATAAGGGTTTTCACAAACTAATATAATAATATCAGTCATAATCTCATACACAATCAATTATGAATATAGGGTTTCCACATACATAACACTTATATTTTCATTTATAACCATCCACATAGAATGTCACAATCACAAGAATGTTATGTAATGCTTATGCTACTATCTCATTCAATTTATGCATGTGGGCCCTTAAAGTTTTAATTATGCACTGGGCAAACCAGGAGTTTACACTGTTCCATAATTCCGGATAATAATAACATAAATGCCTTCATGGCATATGAACAACTCAACTGGCATGGAAACACTTAGAGACTAGTCAGATTGAGAAGGTTTTTATTGTGAAAGTACCCGACGCTAGGGAGCGACCCCAGGTCACCTGAAGCACCCTTTCACACTCTCTCATCCCAAGGCTCGCAATTAAGCCTCCTCTAATGTATCCTCGGTTTCTATAATCCGTCCCCAGGCAATATCACATCTCATTTCTCTTTAATGATTCATGATGCATGAACTACTCGTGTAATTGAGTTGGTTAAGACTTTTAGAAACTCAAGTATAAATTATATCTTCGGGACCTACAAATAACAACATAGCCATCCCGATAAACTGTACATTTCCATACTCTTAAATAAGTTCTGCCTCACGCAGAAGAATTTCAGTACAGTTTTCTTTATCACTCACAAATCAATATTATTGTGATTTGAGTTTCAAAGTCTTAATATATTCCAAACCTTCTTTAGATCATTTATAGGAAATTAATTTACTTTAGACACAAGTTTGAATTATCGATCTTTTTCTATCTTAAATTATAATACTTGAAAAATATATAATAAAGCACTTTTGAAATTAAAAACTCTTATTCTCCAAAGTTTAAAATGAAATATTATTGAAGTATCCTATTTCCATTTGAGAATCAAATATTTTCATACATATATGAATATATTATTTTCATAAAACAATTTCTTTTTCTTTATTTTTATAACTAAAAATTATTCTAAAATTTAATTAAATAATTTATTTTGGAAGAAAAAGGTAAGTTATAGAAATTATATACTTTTATTAAAAATTAAGAAAAATTTATTAATAATAATCCTGAATAAACATTGAAAAATTATCATAAATAATTTCTTTTAAAGTAATACTGTAAAGAGTAAGGAATAAGTATATTCTTACTGAGTTTTATCTTCCCGTCGCGTTTGCTATATGCTCAAACTCCATATCACAAGATTATCAATCACTCATCGATCACAATCAAGTATTGTAATATCATCAATCACAATCAAATATCATCAATATCCAATATTATCAATCATAATCAAATCAAATAAATATCATTCGTAAATATCATAATTTAAAGTTTAATAATTATTTAATTTAATAAACTTAATTCTAAGCCCTTATAGTCCATTTCCTCGTATAGGTCTATGTAAGTCCATATAATCCAATCCTTGCATAGGTTTAGTTCACTCCATATAGGTCATAATAGTCAAAGTCCTTGCATAGGTAATTCAGAGTAAGTTACACAAGATACTTAATTTAAAATTTATTATTTTAAAATAATAATATTTTTAAATTTAAAAGGAGTAGGAGACTCCTCCCATTATTCTTATGTCTTTCTACATTATATTTTTATCCCACTCCCCCTTACCTGGAATTGCTACTAAAAGTGAATTCGTTCTGTGCCTCCGAGTTCTAAAAAAATATTAATACTAATTTATTTCAGTATAGGCATAAGATGAAAATTAAGATTACTATCAGAATGATAAATAGTAATTATGCATAGTAATAGTAAATAGTAATAGTAAATCATCAATAGTAACGGTAACTAATAATTTTTTTTGAATAGTAACGATAAATAGTAAATCATGAATAAAATGGTAAATAGTAAATTTTAAATGGTAACGGTAAATGGTAAATTATGAATAGTAGCGATAAATGGTAAATTATGAATAGTAACTTTTGAATAGTAGCGGTAAATGATAAATCGTAAATAGAAATGGTAAATAGTAAATTTTGAATAGTAATAGTAAATAGTAAATTTGAAATTTTGAATAATAACGGTAAATAAATTTTGAATAATAACAGTAAATGGTAAATTATGAATAGTAATAGTAAATAGTAACAGTAAATTGTAAAAATAACATAATGGTAATTTATTTTTACCGTAGTAACTTATTCATAATAGTACTAGTATATTAATGGTTTAAGAGTGCTAAAAAGAATAAACTAAATAATTATAAAAAGAATTTAGAAGAAAATATTATTACCTTACACCTCCGGCAGAATCTCTTTTAACTAAAAGAATTTACTCCCCACTAATTTTTTACGCACTATCTCTCTAAATTCTCTCTCTAATTTTGGTGTGAAAATATTGTAAATGAGCCATCTATTTATAGGAAGAGAAATTTACTATTTAAGATTACTTAATTATTTATTTTACTATTCATGATGTAAGTATTTACCCACCGGTTACTATTCATGATGTAAGTATTTACCCACCGGTCACTATTCATGATATAAGTATTAACCCACCGGTAACTATTCATGATGTGAGTATTTACCAACCGATGATGTAAGCAATGATGTCGGCAGTGGCATTTCGGTTATTTTCTCAAATATTTATTAAAAAATTCAAAAATTCCAAAAAAACATAAATAATGCATAGATCAAAAAGTTCTAAAGAACCATATTCTAATTCCTTTAAATTTTTATTTTAAAATTCTAATAAGAGTTAAATCTTAAATATGTAAAAACATAAATATAAGAACATAAAATATAAATTGTGAATAATAAAGATATCACAAATTCTTAATATAATTGTCTTAATTAGTAAATACTAATTAAGTCATTTTAAAATCTTTGTTAAATATACATATTTTTATTTTATTATTATTTCATTTTATTTTTAAAAAAATAATTTAAATATAAGTACCAAAATTTTATAAAAATATTAATTAGTTAAAAAATCAACTAACTAATAGTAAGTATTTCTCATTAAAGAGATATTAATATCTATTTTCTATTTGAGTAAAAAAAATAGGATGTTACATATAGCGAGCATGACAAAAAGCTAAAACTCAGTAAGAATTTTCTTACTTACTCTTTAAATTTTTATTACTTCAAATCTTTTCTTCTTAGTAATTATTTTTATTAACTTTATTTTCAATATTTAGAATAAAAAAATTAGTATTTATTTTAGAAAGAAGAAATTTTATGAAAATTAATTTATAACAAATTGAGATAATTAAATCTTGAATTAAAGAAAAATTTTGTAATTTTAAGTATTTTTAGTTAATGATTTAAAGATTATTCTCTTTTAATAAAATAAAATTTTCAAAAGAAAATTATTTTATTTTTCCAACTTAATAACTAAAGATATTTGGAAATAATTAAGAATTTGATCTTGTTAAGATTCAATTTGAGAAAGATTATGTAAAAGTTTTATATGAAAAAGTTTTGAGATATTTAAGGCTTAGAAACTCAATTTCAGTGAGATTCGAAAACTGTACCAAATTTATTTCTGTGGGACAGAAATTTAGAGAATTGAGAAAATGTATAGTTTATTGAAATGATGTTGTAAACCTGTAAGATATTTAATAATTGAGTTTCTAAAAGCCTTAATCAACTAAATACGCGAGTAGTTCATGCATCATAAATCATTAAAGTGAAACAAAATAATATTGTCTGGGGACGGATTATAGAAACCGAGGATACATTAGATGGGGCTTAATTACGAGCCTTGGGATGAGAGGGTGTGAAAGGGTGTTTCAGGGGACCTGGGGTAGCTCCCTAGTGTCGGGTACTTTCACAATAAAAACTTTCTCAATCTCACTAGTCTCTAAGTGTTTCCATGCCAGTTGAGCTGTTCATATTATTATTATCCAGACTTATGGAACAGTGTAAACTTCTGGTTGGCTCAGTGCAAATTAAAATTTAAGGGCCCACATATATAGGTAAGTTATGATGAAGATATTGCATAACATTCATGCATTCATAATTGATTGTGTATGTGATTGTGACTGATATTATTATGTATTGTTTTGTGAAAACCCTTTGTTGCTTATGTCTTATTCGAGAATATTATATTCTGTTTCTCACTCATTTCTCTGTGTTTTTGTTTCATATGTTTTAAATTGATGGTTCAGAGGGAAGAATCAAAGAATCTCGGCAGTAAATATAGTGCGTTCTAGAAAGAGAACTCGGTATGAATACCGTGGTCCAATGAATAAATAAAGTTATTAAGTAACTGCTTCTGGGGCCATGGAGTTTCCTATCTTTCTTATAATGTTTAATATTTATTTTCTTTAGATGAATGTAAAATTACTTTATAAAGTTTTAATAATATTTATGAGGTATTTCAGAAATGATGTATGTAATTTATTTCGATAGTTTCCTTTTAACAATCATTTCTTTAGTAAAAAAAATTACAAATTTTTCTACTATTTATTAAGGTATAACAGAGGACGTTACAATTAGCAAGACAATAATAATTCTTCTTATTAATTATAGTCTGAGCACTCTTTATTACTCCATATTCCGTCCACACAAAGTGTTTGGGGACTTCTTTACTCCTTGGTCAGATCCTGTATAATAAATATATTATTAGTAAAAATAAATTTAATGAAACATATTATTAAAAATGTATAATATAATTTGTTAAGTAATATAAATTGATAAAATCTTGTCAAACGTTGCCTTATATATAAAAATTATTGTGTATATATGTTGAAGTTTCATTATAGCTTACTGGTTAAACATATTACCTAAAGAGAATATATCCTATGAGAATAAAGTGATATGGTGAAAAATAAAAACAATTAATTGTTATTATTCTGATCTAATTAAGGAATAAAATTAATTTAAGTTTAAAATACTAACATATCTTATCAAAGTTAATATCTTATATTCCATTTTTAAAAAATTAATATCTTATATATTATTTCATATCTATTATTCAACTTATTATTCTTTGTATAATTTAATATTTTTTATTGTACAAAATTAAATTATGTAGACCGTGTAACACTTCCTATTTAGAATTAAAATTTTCTCATTGTTTTTTTACTTTTTTTCTAGACCACAATAGTTATGAAAATAGCTTTCTCCAATGAAAGATAGGATGATAATAATATATAAAATTAAGATGTTAAAAAACATATGAAATAAGAATAAAAAAGTAACAAAATAAATAGAATTTTTATTTTAATAAAAAATATTTATATAACTATATGGTACAATTTAATCCTTAATAGATTATAGAAATAATTATCCAATTTTCACTACCGAAAATATTTTTAAAATGAAACTACCCCATTAGATAGTTAGATTCAATTAGATACTGTAAGATTATTTTAATGAATTGAATTATACCATATAGTCATATTAAATATTTTTATCAAAATAAAAATTCTAGTTATTCGTTTTACTTTTTTATTATTTCATATTTTTTATATCTTGATTTTATAAATTATTATCATCTTATCTTTCATTGGAGAAAAAAGTATTTTAATAACTATAATGATCTCAAAGAAAAAAAAGTAAAAAATAATGAACATGATTTAATTCTAAATAGGAAATGTCATATGCTCTTATTTTTTATTGTGCATGATTTAATTTTGTGTAGTAATAAATATATTAAATTATATAAAGGATATTATATTGAATAATAAATATCAAATTATATATAAGTTATCAATTTTTAAAAAATATGATATAAGATATCAACTTTGATAAGATGGGAAGAAGTATATGTTAGTATTTTAAACTTAAATCAATCTTAACCTTTTTTTATCAACAAAAAAACAACATTAAATTAAATAAGGTACAAGGGGTACCTTAACCCATATACAAAAGTAATTTACTTATAACCTAATAAACATAGAAAAGGTTCTCTAAACCATTCGTTAAAACTCCTAAAGAATTTTGGCATTCGATACCTCAACCATAACCAAGACATATATTGAACTAACTCAAACATATTCTCAACGTTCCCAATGTTTCCGTTAAAGATGACTCCATTCTTTGATTCCCAAATGGTCCAAACCGTTGCAAACCATAAAACAGCTAAACCAATTTGACTCTGATTACAAAACCCAAAGCCCAAAGAACATTCAAAATGATCCTTTCCAAAATGATGTAAGACAGAATAGTAACCCAACCAACTAAAGCACTTCTGCCAAATCTTAACCTTTAATTAGGTCTGAATGGTCACAATTAATTATTTTCATTTTTTCACCATATCACTCTATTCTCATTTGATACGCTCCTTTGCCTAAGGTTATTTTATATGAAAATGAAAGTGAAATAATTGAATTAGAGTCCAATTTATATATAAATAAATAAATAAGGGATCAACTATGGATATATGTATTACATAAGAAACTGTTCCCCCGAATTGAGAAGGGACCCCATGATGCCTCCTCTCTCCCCTATTTTAGACAAAGAGTAAGGGAGATTCCGATTCCCTCTTGATCTTCGACAGATTTAGTTACATTCATGTCATCTTGGGTCTAGATCAAAGACTTTTATCCTTTTTTTCTTTTTACCGCTTGTATAAATATGATCTCAAGGCCCCCTTCGTAAGTCAAGTGACACATTGAGTGAAATATAACCCTAATTTTCCTAGAGTAATCCTTTAGGATTTTGTGCGTTTTATGCAGCTCTCATTGTGAACAGAAATGACATCTTACATGACAGTGAGACAATTAAATTTGTGTTGTATAGTCTGTCGTACATGAATTGTTAGGATTAACATATATTTGATGTCATGTGACTACTTTAAAAAATCATGTCATTTTTGAAAAAATTCACATGACTTATATGTCTTAGTTTGAGTAATTAATCACCACCCGTTAATATTTCAATAATAATCATTTATGATAAAATTTAATGGTTCAAATTTATTCCCCTCACTCATCTAAAAGAGTCTTTTTCAAATGATATATCACACGTGTGTGTGTATATATATATATGTATATATATATATATCATTTTGAAGTTAAACAATATTTAGCCGTATGTAAAATGTTAATGAAGTTTTGAAATTGTGGTTTTATTTGTTTTGAAAAATAAGTTATTTAAAAATTGCAATAGTTGATATTCATTCACTCGATTTAAACCAATTCTTGGTTTGAATTTATTAAAATTTTACATATATTTAATTTAATACAAGCTAATAATTTTTTTATTTATTCAAATATTTTAAGACATAAAACTAAATCAAACCGGCCCATGAAGCCTTACTTCTACATGAAACACCAAAAGCAAGTTTTTATTTTTGTATATAAAAATTTTAAAATAAAAAATATTTTATCAAACTAAATGCTCCATTTAATAAAAGTCTAGCCCTTTTCTTTTGGGATCAACTAGTGAAGGTGTAGCCTAACATTGTCTTCTCTAATATGTATTGGGCCCATTTGAGTGGTTTTTTTTCTCTCGTTGACATTCAAGTAGCTTTCAACACCACCCTTCACTAACTCTCTCAGGAAGAGTTTCTCTGCTCTTCATGGGAGATCCTTGGTACCAAGGCTACCTTTGAGCCTACTCTTTTCTCATTGCCCTATTTAATTGGGGTGCCTTTGCCCCTATCCCTCTGTTGTTGTCTTCCTTGTGCTCCCTTTTGGTCATAGGTTGTCTCTCTTTTGGCCTTTTTTTGTTTACCTTTTTTTTCCTTCTCAGGTTGTAGTGTCTGTTTTTTTGTGTTGTGTTCCTTGTCCATTTTGTTGTGTTGTGCATCTTTTGTACCCCTTCTCTCTTTTTTGGTCTCCTCTTGTGTTTTCTCGTGTCCTCTTCTTCCTCTTTCCCTCTTGTTGCTTCTCTCATGGGTGAGGAAAAATCAAAATTCCTGAAAATCACAAATAATCATGATTTATGGAAAGACTCTATAGTGGAGTTGGAATCAAATAATCAGCTTATCAATGATCTTTACCAAAATACCTTGTATGGCAGACTAATAACTGCTAAAGTGGTCTACTTTATTTCTATCCAAAAGACCCTTGATGCTTCATGGATAAGATATGGCAAGTTTCAAGTTACAGAGATGGGAAAAAACACAATCATGATCAAATGGAAAGACAAAGGGGTGTCAACTCTTATTCTAGATAAAGGCCCTTGGCATGTGATGGGTTTCCTTCTCAGCTTACAACAGTGTCAGCCTAAGCAACCCTTGAATGATATTGACTTCTCAAAAGTGGCGTTCTGGGTTCAGTTACATAACATTCCTCTGGAATTTATGACAGTGGAAAATGCTAGGAGGATGGGTAGTAAAATAGGTGAGTTCATGGAGGTGGAGGATCCCATTCTAGAAGGTTTGATCCTTAGAAGTTTACTAAGGGTGAGAGTTCTCATTAATGTCTTGAAGCCTATCCTCCCAGGATTATTTATCCCAGGTACAGAAGATCAGCTAATCCCCATCATTATAAGGTATGAGAAACTGCAGGGACTTTGTTTTAATTGTGGAATAATTGGCCATGACTTCAAAAGTTGCAGAGTTACTAAGGAAAAATCAGTTTTTGAAGAAGGGAAATACAAGTTCGGCCCTCATCTCTCTGTTACCCCAGCCAAATCCATGGCCTCCATAGCAGCCCACAGCTGGGGAGCTTCTGATCCAAACCAGAAAGCAGAGGATAGTGAACAGTTGAGAAAGGAGGTCCTCGAGAATAGTAAGGAAATGCCTCAACAAAGGAGTGAAAAGTCTCTTCTTGAGCCCAGTAATATTCAGTACAAGTCAGCTCAAGATTTGGGTAACACAAGTGGTGCAGTGAGTCCCAATCCGTCAGAAAAAGCTCCTGTCACCTCTCAGAACACTGTGGATAATGTGATAAAGACAACTAATATGGCCTTTGTTACCAACCTCCATCCACCTAACAGCTCTGATCCGTGTATCCTCTCCCTTCCTAACCAAAACTCTTTTTTTCCTTTCCCTATGGCCCCTACTGCTAATCATTCCCCTCAAGACAAATCAAATCTTTTACAAAACCCCCTGAAAGATCAGCATCTGACCAAATTTGAAAACTCCTCTCCCCCTCCTCAGCTATCCCATACACCTGTTCAAAATATCCAAACCTACCCACATCTACCTGAACATGCGCTTTATCCTCTGACCCAACCCTACCTAGTTTCCTCTCCTCCCAACATACCCCTTTCCCACACAACCTACATTGTGGAGTTACCAGACGATTCCCCTACCCCTCCTACTACTAAAGCCATCCCTCCCCATTATGAATCTATATTAAGTAATGGTGTTCAGGAAGTGCTCAATCTTAAAAGAGGAAGAGATGACTATGAAGACTTTCTTTTCACAAAGAAGAGATTGCTCCAGCTTACTGATTCGGATTACCAGGCTATCCATCTGAACCAGTATGGATCAAACAACTACCCTTTCTTATCTGAGGCTGAGTAGGCGGGCCCAAGCATGCCCCCAACTAAACCATGAGGTTTCTGAGCTGGAACTGTCATGGGTTGGCAGCCCCTGCGACAGTCAGGGAACTCAAGTCCCTGAAGAAAAAACTCAAGCTGTCTCTTTTGTTTGTTATAGAGTCAAAGGCCCAGTCTATTCGGGTGGATCTTATTAGGAGGAAATTAAGTTTTAAATCTTCTTTTGTTGTAAATGCTAATGGCCTCTCAGGAGGATTAGCTATTTTATGGGATGATACTTTAAAGGTCGCGATCAAAGGTTCTAGCCAGAACTTTATTCACACTGCTGTAACTTTTGTAGCCACTAATGATCAAATATATTGTACGTTTGTGTATGCTCCCCCTATTTACTCTGTTCGTAAGCATTTTTGGAAGGTTCTTAAATAGTTGCATGTTCCTATTGGGGTTGGGTGGTTCATGATAGGGGACTTTAATGAGTGCTTGTTTCCCCATGACAAAATCAGTCATATCCCTCCTTACCCCCAAAGGATTTCTCTATTCAGAGACATGATTAATAGTCTTTATCTTATGGAGGTTCCCATAAAGGGGTGTGGTTTTACATGGATTAGTAATCCTCGTAATGGTAGAGTCACAAAGGAAAAGTTGGATAGGGCCTTATCTAATACCCATACTCTGAACTTATTCCCTCACAGCACTTGCACAACGCTTCCCCCTGTTTCTTCTGACCATTCCCCATTGTTCCTTGACCTTTGTCCTAATAAACCTATTCATCCTTATTTTAAATTTGAAGCTTTTTGGTCTGAACATGAGGACTGCCAAAGGATCATTCAGGAAGCATGGAATAAGGCTGTCTTTAAAGAGGACCCTTGGGAGCAGCTATTGGAGCACAATCATCAATGTAGTATTTCTCTTCAACAATGGAACAAGGAGACTTTTAAAAATTCAGACATTGAAGTGGCCAGACTCCAGCAGCATCTAAATTTATTAATTAATAGCAGGTCAGAGGAGTTTGATCAGAATGAAGCCTCTTCTATTCAGCAGCAGATTGACCGTATTAGGGAGAGGGAAGAGATTTACTGGCTCCAAAGATCAAGGGTTCATTGGCTCAAATGGGGGGACTCTAACACCAGTTTTTTTCATTCTACTACTATTCAAAGGCGTGCTAGGAACATAATTACAAGGCTGAAAGATGAAAACAACAACTGGATTGAAGGCCAAGAAGAGGTCCTAAAAATGATCTCTTCCTTCTTTCAGCAGTCCTTCAAGTCCGAATCGATCCATAATCTCAACACTTGCCTGAAGGACATCCCTAAATTAGTCTCTAAAGATATGAATGATAGTCTGCTTGCCCCTATCTCTGATCTAGAAATTGAAAAGGCAGCAAAAGCTATTCCTTCTCTTAAAGCTCCTGGCCCTGATGGGCTCAATGGTCTCTTCTACCATAAATATTGGGATACCTAAAGGTCCAGGTTTGCCAAGCAGTCAAGCATTTCTTTGTTTCTGGGCATTTCCCTCAGGCTGTTAATTTAACTCTTATATCTTTGGTTCCTAAATCCCCTAACCCTGATAAAGTCACTCAGTTTCGTCCCATAAGTTGCTGCAATTTCGTCCCAAAGTTGATTTCAAAAATTCTTCAGCTTAGACTTAAACCTTTTTTACCTACTATTATCTCACAAAATCAGTCTGCTTTCATCAAAGGGAGATAAATTCAGGACAGCCTCACCATTGGCCAGGAAGTGTTTCATTCCCTCAAAAGTAAGAAGGTTTTTTCTAGTAATCACATGGCCATTAAGTTAGATATGAGTAAAGCCTATGATCATCTTGAGTGGGATTTCCTTCAACAGGTCCTCCTTTCTTTTGGGTTTAGTCCTAGGTGGGTTATTCTTGTCATGTCTTTGGTTAAATCTGTCACATACTGTGTTAGTCTTAATGGTTCTAGGAGTCTTTCTTTCAGTCCTTAAAAGGGTCTCAGACAAGGTGACCCTCTCTCCCCTTATTTGTTTATCTTAGGGGCTGAGGTTTTATCTCATCTTTTAAACAGGTCAATGGAAAAAGGGTATCTCTCAGGTATGCATCTTGCGCCTTCTTGTCCTAGACTAACTCATTTATTCTTTGCAGATGATGCCTTAATCCTATCCAAAGCTGCTGAATCTGACACTTATGCAATCCTAAATGCTCTCAATATTTACACCCAAGCTTCAGGCTAAAGGATCAATGTTACAAAGTCTGGGATTGTTTTTGGTAACCAGGTTCCTAGTTAGACTCATCAAATCATACAATCTGTGCTACAAATGGAGCAATGGAAAGAAGCTGGTAGCTACTTAGGTATGCCAAGTGATTGGGGGAGATCTAAAAATAGTTCTTTATCATGGATCAAGCAAAAGATTATAACTAAGGTAGAAGGGTGGAAGGAAACATTGCTAAGTCAGGCTGGTAAGGAGGTTCTTATAAAGGCTGTTCTTCAATCTATCCCCTCCTGTGTTATGTCCTTAGTCAGATTCCCCAACAAACTGATCAATTCTATTAACTCAATTATCTCCAAGTTCTGGTGGGCTAGTAATGGTAAACAGAGAGGGATTCATTGGAAGAACTGGAAGTCACTCTCGGTCAGCAAGCATTCGGGTGGTCTGGGTTTTAAGGAGATGCAAAGTTTAAATTTTGCCTACCTTGCTAAGCAAGCCTGGAAAGTTCTTAACAACCCAAATGAATTATGGGTTCAGTTCCTTAAGGGAAAGTATTTCCCTGAAAACTCTTTCCTTGATCAGCAGAGAAGGAGAAAATGTTCTTGGGTTTGGAACAGCCTTCTCCAAGGTAGGGACATTATCTTAATGCTTGGTCAGTGGAATATTGGCAATGGAAAGCAAATATCATTGTTTAGGCATAAGTGGTTATGGAATGGTTCCCTTTGTGCCCCAATTAGGGCCCAAGATTATGAGAATGATCCGAAGCTTGAACGCATTATTAATCATTCAAATCACTCTTGGGATCTCTCAAAAATAAAATAGTTCCTTCCCTCTTATTTCTGGCTGCCCACTATTCAGACTCCCCTGAGACTTAGTGAGGGTGAGGATTATCTTAGATGGCCCTTTTCTCAAAATGGGGAATATTTGATTAAATCTGGTTATAGGGCTATCCAGAAGCTAGCTCAAGAAGCAAATCTTAGACCTTCTTCTTCCTATATTCCTAATATGGCTTTATGGAAATCCATTTGGCAATCTAAAGTTCCTAAAAAGATTCAGGTGTTTATTTGGAAATTAAGCCACAACCTCCTCCCAGTTAACCAAAATTTGAAAAGGAAAAGGGTCCTTAATGACTCATTGTGCCCTATTTGTCAGGAAAAGGAGGAGTCTATTGAGCATGTTTTTTTGTTCTGCCACTGGACTTGCCCAGTTTGGTTTGGTATTAATTTACAATACAATCCAAGAGAAGAACAAATATCCACAATAGTTCAATGGATGGAAAGAAAGCTTTATTTATTTTCAGATATTAAAAATGATTCTCAGTTCCTTATTGCAAAATTTTTCTTTACTCTTTGGACAATTTGGATCACAAGGAACAAATTCATTTTTCAAAATTCTGCCCCTGATCCTAAGCAGACTATTATTCAAATCCAGCAAAGAATAGGTGAGTATTTCAGTACAGTCTCAGAAGCCCAATATTTTCCCCTGACGTACCTGCCCAGAATAGACCTTCCATCTGGCGTCCCCCTCCCCCTGAAAAATTGAAGCTTAACTCGGATATTGCTTGGTCCGGTCCTTCTCAGTTAGCCTCTTCGGGTATTATCGTCAGAGACCATCAGGGGGATATCGTATATGGTCAGTCTTCTCAATTTTGGGCACCCTCTGTCCAACAGGCGGAAGCTTTGGCATTAAGAGAAGCTATGTCCCTTGCTCGTAATTTTCAATGGAGGGAAATAATCCTGGAGTCAGATAACCTAAATCTTATTAGGGCATGCAGGGGAGAATCCAAGTTGGGGGAAATTGATGCTATAATCAAAGATATTACCTTCTTCAAGAAAGCGTTTTCCTTCTGTGGTTTTACATGGGCTCGAAGAGAGGCGAATATGGCAGCTCATACGGTGGCTAGTCTTTCGTCAAAAGATTCGCTTGGCCAATATTAGTGGATCACCCCTCCTTTGTTATTGAGGCGAGCTCTGGTGGAGGATAAATGAATGATTCCCACGGGAATCGGTTTGCCTTGATCGCAATCCTCATGAATCTGACGTTTCTCGCATGGTGGATCATCTTCTACTTTCCTTTGCTGATTGCAACTCTCCCAGGTTTCCCTCTCGAATGCGTCTGGGTACCCTTGGCGTGTTGGGCTTCGGCGGGGTTGGTTCTGTTTCGTTAAGAAGCAAGCAGGCCCATTTATCTTTGCTGTTATATTTTATGCCTTGTGTATTGTTTCCTTTTTCCTTGGGCCTTTATATGCCTTTCCTCTTCAATGAAATCCTTTTATCTCCAAAAAAAACACCACCCTTCTTTTAGGAAAAATAGTAAACTAGCATTTTTGTCTATCTCTCTAATCCGAACTTGTAGTTTAGTACTCAACCTATTTAAATATGCTAACTATCCTTATAGTGACTTAACAATTGATTACGTATTACATTAAGTGTTAGGAGGACATACACGTGGTATAAAATACTCTGGGAAGGTTTTTAACAAATGTCGGAAGCTTTGAATAACTGTCGCAATTACATGTTCATGTTCATCTCCATTAAACATTATCCTATCTTATCTCCTGAAACACTTCATTTGAAGCATTGATCACATCCTATCATCCATCTTGAGAATCACTTTCATAATCAAATCCAATATCGCCAACTAAACAAACAATAAAACCATAATCCTCCCCCTCTTATTCTATTGTCTTTCTTAACCCACCACAAAACCCACATCACTAATAACCTAAAGAAAAAATCAAACAAAAAGAATGATCGATCTACCACAATACTGACATGACCGTCCATAATGTCTTCGCTTAACTTTGTCATGATCGATCGTGGCTTTGACTATCACTGCAAGCTCTCCCTCAACCTTTCCATGAACATTTTCCTCATCACCAGAGAATGGAACAAACATAATGCCGCCCCACAACCAATAATAAAAAAGCTCAAAAAAATAGGCTGAGTGTGGGCAGCCTGTGTAGGCCTGCGGGAAGCCCAAGTTTTTTTTTTAAAATTTTTTAATACTATTTATTAGTAGCAATATGAGAAATACTATTTATTAGTTGGTGTTTTTACAAATAAGTTTTTTCAAGAAATTTTGTTGATTTAATAGCATTTGTGTTTTAGTAGTTAATGTTTCATTCATTTTAATTTTTAATTGTAGTACAAAATCAAACATATTTTTACAAAAAAAGTTATTGATTTTATAGCATTGTTTGTCTAGCAGCAGTTAATTAATTTTAATAGCATAAGTTTTTTTACAAATATAGTTTTAGACAAATTCTACTAAGTTGGTTTAGTTTTTTTGTAATTCAATTTTTATAAGTCAATTTTTAATAATTTTTTTAAATGGACGTCCCGATTAATCTCACAACCTGTTAAGGTCTGAGTTATGGCCTATAATTTCAAGACCTGAATTTATGCGGGCCTTTTTTGACTCGGGCCTAAATAACCCACAACCCGATAAAACCCGTCCTGTTTAGGATGAGCGCTCGAATTTTCAACTATAAACTAAAGGATGAATAGAAAATACAATTTTGGAAATTGATAAAATTGTCATACCTCTCTAGGTCACTTAACATAACACATAGTCAAATGTTAACTTTGTGAGAGTCGGAGACAAAAATGTTAATTTACTCTTGGGAAAATATATAAGTAGGTATCATTTTAATTGACATTGTTTACTAAGAGAGACAGAAATAATAGAAAACAAAAACAGAAGAAAAATAAGATGTGGTATATGTTTCAAAAAGAGAGATAAAAAGTAAACAAATTGTGTCAAAAGCTATAAAAATAATATTGTTTGCCTTTTCTCGTAGCACTACATTTTTCACGTATTTTTTATATAAAATTTGAAACTTTCCATAAATAAATTTCTACAATATTTTTAAAAAAATATTTTGAATTTCAAAATTTAAAAGTCTAGTGAGGCATAAGATCCAAATGGAAGAGAAAACTCTCATTATTGATAAAAGAAATTGATAACACTAGTGGAAAAAAGGTTTTTTACACCGGTCCTTTTTGACTTTTTACACCGGTTTCATGACTGGTGTGGATGGAGCCGGTGAGAAAAATAGGGACTTTTTACACCGGTCTTGTTTATAATGACCGGTGAGAAAAATATATTTTACACCGGTCCTATTTATAATGACCGGTGAGAAAAATACATTTTACACCGGTCCTGTTTATAATGACCGGTGAGAAAAATACATTTTACACCGGTCCTGTTTATAATGACCGGTGAGAAAAATACATTTTACACCGGTCCTATTTTTCACGACCGGTGTAAAATCTATTTTTCTCACCGGTTTTGTTGTTATGGCCCGGTACAAAGAGGACTTTTCTCACCGGTCCTGTTGTTGTGGACCGGTACAAAAAAGAACCTTTCTCACCGGTCCTGTTGGTTAGGCCCGGTACGAAATACAGTTTTTTTATTTTTATTTCAGTATATTTTGAATCCTGGGCGCCAATTAACACTTTTAAGTATCGACTTTTTACTTGAACGGGCTTTAGACAACATAAAATAAATTATCATGCTAGCGTAGAGAAAACACCAAATCAAGATAAGTGAACGAGAACAAAAATCCAATATTAACCTCTCTGTCTGGCTAATTTTCTATTACATTGAATGTTCTCAAAAATTTTAAACAGAAAAAACATCCTATTTTGATTATTGAAAGCAAATGCTATATCACTCAGATGTCAATAATCATCACTGAGCAAATGCTATACACCATTGTCATAATTGATTATTGAAAGCAAATGCTATACACCATTGTCATCATTGATAAAAACATCTAATTTAAAGAATTCTGTAAGATATTGATGACTTGAAGAAGATGAATTATACAGAGATTTTACTCCCAATTTGCAATGAAACATTGAAACCTGATGAGAAGTCTAGAAGTGAAGATTTTACTGTCTCTGCTACAGTACCACACTGGGACCACAAGAAAAAAAAATAACAAAATGAGGCATATTGTATCAGGAAACTCAAAAATAGCATGAAATGAGTACTCCAACATAAAATACAAACAATACTAAAAAATAGCATACATAATGCAAAGACAAGACAATGCAAATACTCTTCTTGGCTGTATCACTCTTCTTGGCTATAACAATAAAATAGACACCTTCGGCCAGCATTCCCCAGAAGAACCTAGTAAACTTGGTTGTATCACTCTTCTTGGCATATGCAAAATTATACACAGGCCCATCTGTGAAGAAAAACCCAAACATCCCACTTATATGTCCACCACAGATTGCATGACCAGCTCTCTTCCCAGCTTCAATGATGCCTTGAACAAGCTCACCTGTGAATATATACATATATATTAAATTTAATAATATATATTTAATAAATAAACTTCAATGATGCCTCTGGACTAGCATAAGTTCGAGGACATGTCTAGTGATCTACTCCTATTAACAGGCATAATGTGCGCAGAGGCGACCCTACAACCAGCTGGCGAAGTGCCATTTGCTTCAATGTATCAACATAGTACTGCAAGGCAAACATGGATCAGCATGAGAAATTGTAAGACCTAAAGCAAGTGTCTATGATAGGCATGAAGTATCGGTAGAGTACTAAACATTCTGAAATTTGGCATCTGAACTGCTCACCAAGTTGTGAAGATAGAACAAGTGCTGGTCCCCACAATTGTCCTTCTTGTGCGCACTATAAAGCCTCCTTCTTTTTCCCAGAGATAAGAAGATTTTGAACCTCAGAAGCCATTGCCTAGATCAAACTAAAATCAGTAAAGTATACAAAATAATGTTTGGGTGGAAGTAGAACATGAGTTAAATACAAACCCTCATTTGTCCTTCAGAAGGCAAATTTTGCAAGCAATAGGTTGGCATTCCATATTGAGGGAACTCTGGTCCCTTCATCTTGGCAGAAGCAAAAAGTTTGGCAACTGCTGACTCAGGAGTATCATTTTCCTGTATCAAAGACAAACCCCAAAAGGTTACCAAATTAGAAGAATATTCCATAAGCAACAGTAGTATTCAGGCAGTAATACATGACCTGGAATCACAGGCTAGCTACTGGCATAATAAGCAAAACCATAGTGATTTTTACCAAAATAAAAGATAATAAGGCACAACACCCATTTGCAAAGCAATTATAATCATAAAACACTTCAAAAAGAAGTGATTCAAAAGGTAGAGAAATAAAAAGCATGTATCACCTACATCTACATGATAGAAACAATGAAGGATAGCAAACACAAAACATTTCCAAAATATGCAATGATGAGAATCAACCAAAAGAAAACACTTAAGAATGCTGCAAAAACTTATACCAGAGTACAACTCTAAATAGAATGTAGATCAACCAAAAGTAGTATACCAAATCCAGTTGGAAGTGACTGATATTCGGGAAGGGGGAGTTAAATGACTATTAAATGGAACTTACTTTCAGTATGGTGTCAGAACCAAAAGGAGAACGCAGCTTTCCATAATGTTGACAAGCTATTTTAAGCAAGGAAAGGAGGAGTTTCAACCTTTCACCTTTCTTATAATCCATGTCAAGCAATTGGCAGTGCGCGATCCTCTCATCTAACCATCTGTACAGTTCCTTACTTCCAACACTCCCTCCAACCAATGGACCTGGGAAAGATTGCTGGCTCGGAGCATAAAAATAATCACCACTACCATTTCCAATACTTGAAGAATCAACGCTTCCCATAACAACTTCTACCAAGTTCAACACAGAAACAGAACCTAGTACAGAATCCTTCAGATATAAATGAACATATAGTGTTAATCATTTTACTAAATCACCCATAGAAAAGTAGGGAAGAAAAAGGAAACAATATTAAGCACCCTCGGGGCATTTTAGAAAGTACATAAAGCATAGATCAAAATTGAAAAGAAGAATTAACCGCCTCCAAAGCTTCCACCTCCGTGACTTGCAACATGGCCCCAACCACATCCACAATCTGCCAACGGAGAAACCCTTGCTCGGTGCTAGCAAGTTCAATCAAAAGCTCAATTGACGACGGCGATGCATACATCAGAGGGAGTGGAGGAGTGGAGGCAGCGGAGAAAGACAGAGTGGAGGTTGGGCCAGGAAACGAAGTCGTCACGGAGAAGAGAAAGACTAGGGCTTTAAGGGAGAAGAGAAAGACGAGGGCTTCAAGGGAGAGAGAGACAGGCCTTCGAGGGAGAAGAGGGACACAATGGTTTTGAGGGAGAAGAAGACGATGGCTTCGAGGGGGAGGCGGAGGCGGAGGCGGACACGAAGAGCCTTGAGAGGATGAGTCACGCAACAGAGAACTTCCATGGGCTAGGGCTTTCGAGAAGGGGAGAAAAAGGAAGTGAAATAAAAGGTTTTCTCACCGGTCCTGAATGGAAGACCGGTACAAATTTTGTTATTTCTCACCGGTCCAAAAATTAGTCCGATACAAACTTTGTTATTTCTCACCGGTCCAAATGTTAGACTGGTATAAACTATATTTTTCTCACCGGTCCTACTTACCAACCGATAAAAAGTTATATATTATTTACAAAATTGCCACCGCCTTATTTTTTACACCGGTCACATTACAACCGGTGAAAAGCCCCGGTGTAAAAGGCTTATTTTCCACTAGTGTAATGAAAAAGAATATTTATTATATAAATAAGAAATGTGGTAAAGCACTTCATTGCTAGGTGATTTATAAGAACTTTTAAGTGCTTGTTAAGCTTTGAGACATGTTTAACCTTGGAGAATCTCTCACAGATATCCAACTTAACTAAGCTTTTTCTTTCACTAGCAAAAAAACATACAATATATATCTAACCAAAATAACTAATTAGACAACGGGAGAAACTAATTATACATAATTAAATAACTAATTCCCTATTATTTCCCATCAAAACCTTAAGTAAATCCATCTTGAAAAAGGTTTTTAAACATATAGGTAGATTGAATTTCAAAATTTTGACTTCTAGAAATTTTGAAAATGTTACGTATAAATTGAATAGCATTGCTATTATTATTAAATAGATATAAAAATGTGATTACATTTGCATTTCCTTTAATAAAAACCAATGATAATAAGAGGTTTGTGTTACTTGTGCTTTATTATAAGATTATGCACCATAAAAGAACAAGCAGAGAAAGAGTTAATTCTTCTTCGTAACTGGTATCAAGAGATATGGCATTTGCAAAGTTTACAGGAAAAAATATATATCTTCAACTTATGGAAGGTGAAAATGCTAGCTCTCCTCACACAACAAGAATGAGAGTCGGCATTGGATAGAGAAGCAAAGTTATCGGCTAATCCTACATTTGCATAAAAGAAGGCACATAGTCTAATGTTGTTATCACCAAAGAAAATTAAGATCTTTGATGCGCTTTGGGGAAATCTTAAAAGTTAATACATTACAAGTCTCTTCATAATTATCTATTTGACGAAATAAGTATATACCATGCAAGTTTGCATGAATGTAGGGTCCATTCATGAACATAATGATAATTCCAAGAAATTTCTTCTTAGTTTGAAAAATATTAAGATTGCGGAATGGTGAGGACCAACCCATTCATCTTTTTAGTTCTTTGCTAAGAGCTTATGACTTTGTAGACACAATAATTTTTAATAGAAGTTAACTTTCCACATAGAAAGTGAAAACAACTTTATAGTTTTGGGAATTGAAAAAGCAAATTACTAATTCATAAGGAGACACTAGCTTAAGTGAGGGTCTAATGGAAAGAGGAAATGAAGAGAAATTTTCAAAGAAGATGGTCTAAATTACACAATAAAAATAAGGACAACAATAGATGTCATAAATGTTAAATAGACAGAACTATTGCCCCGAGCTCATGCAAGACAAAGAAAGTACTTTAGAGTTTAGTGGAGTAGTCATGGCCTTAGAATTAGGTGGTGAAAATGTTCAATTTGTCTCGTTTGATGTTAATGATGATGGCAATTGGATTCTTGATTCACCATGTACTTTTCCCATAATTCCTAATAGAAACTGGTTTGTCATGATTCAAGAGATTAACGACGACAAACACCTGATGGGAAATGATGGTATATGTAGCATAGCTGGTAGATGATGCTATTATAAGAATATTAACCTATGTGAGCTATGTTCCCAAACTCCGTAAAAATTTGATTTCATTAAACACTTTAGGTTTTCTTGGTTGTACATATTGAGCTGAAGGCGTGAAGTCTTAGGAGTTTTCAAAGATGCCTTGATAATTATAATGAATGGGAAGTTAAAAAATGGACTATATATCTTGTAAGGAACTATAATGGTAGGTGCCAATTTCATATCATAACCAAACTCATTTATGGCATATAAGATTAGGCCATCTAAGCGAACGTGAGATGAATAAGCTTAGCAATATACGCTTGCTTGATGGACATCGAACTAAGAATTTGAAGGACTATAAATTACACAATGGAAAAGACTCTTGACTATAACCATTCAAACTTATGGTCAAGTATTCCTTCCCATCGTAGAGTAAGGCTAGGGGTGAAAATAGACCAAGTCAAGTCAAGCTTTGATGGGCTTGATTTGAACCTTTTTCATAATTATAAAGCTTAACCTAATCTTTTTACCTATGACAGACCATATTTTAAAGTTTGACTCAACTTGTTTAAAACTCTAACTTATTTAAAAGTCTGTTTTATATAAGCTAACCAACCTAATCCATTTTTTGGAATAAGTGGAAATTAAACTCAAATCTAAATAATAGAATTGTGTTATTATATTATTTTGGTGACAATTCAGCTATTATTCTTTTGAATAAGCAAAATAAACATATTATAAAAAATACTAGAAATACTCAACAAGAATTACATTCAACTCAATTTCATAACCAATATTTTTTACCAAACCAGTTCAGCATATAAAATGAAATAAAAATCATTACCTTCCAAGTTCCACCCTAACATACATGTCATAAGACACCCATCAATGTGATTGCGCTCATTATATGACATTAGAATCAAGTAGACTCGTGCTATCAAAACACATGACATTGTGTATATATAAAGCATAAAAATTATGCAGCAAACCAAAATGAAAATGCCACATCGCATATTCCTTCCCACTATATTTGTTATCTTAACAAACACAACATTTAAGCAGTGAACTAATTTGACAATAAAATTCTACTCTTACTAAACCAGAAAAATGAAATCTATAGAATTTTGCTGAATTCTAGCTATGTAGAATTTACTAAAACGATAGTACTGTGACTAAACTAGAACAATAAAATTCAGGCTATTTGAATAATGGAGACATGCTAAAATAAATCTCTCACAAAATTAAATAAGAATATCAAATCTATATCATACATCAAAGATAAAAATAAGTCGTATAGAACTTAAATAAACTAAACAAAGTAACCATACCAATGTACTGTAAACTCATAAGCCTAAGTAAATCAAGTAAAGCGATAGACTACCATATATTACTAAAGTGCAAAGTACCAGACTACTTAAATAACACAAAATAAACACTAAATATATAACTTGGTAGTTTATCTTTCAAGTTTGTTTCACAATGATCCTTTATTTTTTTTCCTTTTTATTAAAATCCTCTAACCTTCTAAAAAGGTGTCAAGTAAGTCCTTCCGTCAAATTTTATCTCACGCTATTTGTAGAATTAAATGATGTGAGCACCCATGGACACGTCACAGAATCGAACCTAGGTCCTTTAAGTAAAACACTAGCAAGACTATCACTAGGCTCTAACACATCATTATTATAAGAATGATAATATTAATATATAAAAAGTATACCATTCACATTCACACATCTTTATCAATTATTAATTAATACATATGTATTGTTAATAATATATATTGATTAAATATATTTTTAAGAATATTATTTAATAATAAATTTTATAATATAATTATATATTTTAAAAACATATTTCTTATGAATATATTTAATAATAAACTTATTAAAAATATATAATAAAATATATTTTAATATATTATTATGTAAGTTATTATTATATATAGTTGAATATTTTAAATATATTAGTATTAAAAATATATAAAAACATATTTAATTATATTATTAAAAATATAATTTGGTCAAATCCGGTCGTAATTGAAATTTTAGGCATTGAGGCAACTGAGGAGTTGCTACCACTAGTATTTTCTTCATTAGAGGATGTCCCATTCACTGTTAAAGCAACATACTCATATAAAATTTCAAGTGAAATTCTTACCTTTGTAGGTTGAGAAGGCAATTTTGAATTTCATTGCTGTTGACAACATTTCATATATGGAATTCCACCTTGTTGGACAGTCAACAACAAGCTTTCTTTCTTTTAGATGCTTTTGTTCTACAACATCACAAAAACCCTTCAATCTTGCGTCATTCACGAACATTATGGATGACATCCTTAATCTTACTAAGGCCATCTTGGACCAATAAATTCAATATATGTGCGCAGCATCATACATGAAACAAATCACCATTAAGGATTATCTCTCAAATTCCTCAAGCATGAGTCGTTATAAGAAGCATTATCAGCTAACATAGAGAAAACCTTGTCTTCAATCCCCTATAAGCCTTCAAGCACTTGAATATTGCAGAAGCCACATCAATTCCATGCCTTTGTGCAGGTACCTTCACAAAATTTAAAACTCTCTTCTAAAGCTTCCACCCTACATCGATGAAATGGCCAGTTATAACCATATGTTCAGCCACCCGATGACTTGATTTCCACATATCAGTTGTCAGGCTAATCTTGCTTACACTTTTCAGCAGGGCCTTATTTTGAAAATTTGAATTCACATATATTGGAAGGCCAACATCCAAGCTTCATCCTCAACAATGTTAAAAGGGTGCCCATGTATCATAATGGCAGTAGCAATTGCTTCTCTCATCTTCTCATTACTATACTTGGTCCCAGAGTTCATAAATGGATTAGCTGAAGTAGTAGGCTGAAATTGAATGGTGGTTTGTTTCTTTGTTGAATTCATATAAAGCTTCTTTTTTAGGCAAATTTCATAATGTCGCTTTAGATGACTTGTGGTAACGCCCCTCCCACTTGTAGATAATTTTTCTTTGTAATATTTGCATGCAACTTTCTTTCTGACTCTAGAAATTTCCACTTCGTGAAAGTCATTCCAAACAATTGGCGTTCTTCGCCTTTTCTTCGAAATGACACCCTTCTCTGCTACTTGTTCTTTATTTTTTGTTGAGTCATATTTGTCAGCTTGTCGAGTTAAATCTATCCTTGCAAGTACAATGGTCCACTAATAGGTAGAAGAGTTGAAGTTGAAGGAATTGTTTCATTACTCTCTAATGGAGATGACGTCTGCAACAAAATTAAACAAGACAATAATTACACAAGATAAAGAATCTATTGAAAGAAATAAAAACATTCAAGATTAAAACAAGCAAAAAACAGATACATGAATGAAACTTTGAATTTCTACATATTCAAAACAGGTAAAAAGAAAACCTACTTGAACTAAACTTCAAATTTACCTTGACCAATGATATGGCAAATAGTCTAGATGTCTCAGTCTCAGCAAGCAACAAACACTACCTGAGATTACAATAAAAATATATACATTTTATTAAATAAGATTCATAAATTATTTTAGACCATATATAAATTTAGTCTCCAACTTATTTTAATAAACTATACAAAAGTATACCCTGGAAAATCTTATAATATATCAATTGATTGTAACTGTGATGGAATATTTCCAAGGAAAATCCAAATATGATTAATTGCTGATAAAAAAAAACTAAATATGATTAATAAAAGTCTATGAAAAAAATTTAATCCATAAAAAAGTTTAACTTATTTTCATGCATACATTGCCCAGGATAAGATGCAAACCTATCTTCTCTAATTTCATGCAATGCAAAGCTACAACATTTTCAAATGAAAACCAAAAAAGAAGAACAAGAAATAGACCAATACTTAAACAAAAAATAAGAAAAAAGAACAAGTAATGCTTTACACACTAGAAGGCAAACAAAAACAATCTTTAATGGCCCCACATGAAGCACACTCTGTACTTTGCAATAGAAATACTAAAAACATAACAAAACTCCAAAGGCTAAAGGCAAACTAAAAATGCCAAAAACATAAAGAAAATAACTTCATAAGAATTGAGACAGTAGGAAAAACTGAGGATTACTTGATAGGAAACACAGAAGTATATATGGTTGCTGCAGAAGCTGCAAAAGAAGTTTGATGGCTTAAAGATCATGTTCGTGATCTTGTTGTCGGGCAAAAGGATATCATAATGTACTGTGGTAACGAGGAACCATATATACCACAAGAGGAAGAAGCTTATAGACGTTAACGATAACAGACCTACCTTGTAGTGAGGGTGTGCCCCTGCACCCTGTCAACTTAATAAAATACTGCTAATTATCTCAGAAAGTTATATTTTGCCTTCACAAATTTTCTATATTTGAACCCTTTAATAATGACAGACTTGCATTATGAAAATTATGCACTTCCTTATAAATATATATGATAAAATTTTGACATTTTGTACCCTTATTTTTATTATTCTCATGAACCCACTAAATTTAAACTTAATATTTGAATTGATTAGAATTAAGTCCATGACCTTTACAACTTTAAACCCACTAAACTTATTTAATTATATATATTTAAATCCATTGGGACTATGTTTAGATTTATATTTTATTTTCTTTTATAGGCTCAAACTTGTTTTAAAAACATACACTTCTTATATTTTGAAATATAAATTATATTCTGAAGCTTTTTCTTTTTTCTTTTATGCTTTTTCATGTTATGTTGCATTCTTTCTAAACCAAAAAAACCACTTTAAGTGGCTTAAACTTATTCCTAAGGACTGGAAAATCGTAAATTTTAAATATATTTCTTTACATTTTTGTCATGGCATAATGTAGCGTATAGTTTAAAAAGTTGGATGATTTTAATATTTATATAGTTATTTTGAGTTAAATATGTTTTAGGTACCCATTTTTAGTATCTAATTAGATTTGGTTCATGTGTTAAAGTTTCATTGTTTTTGTTTCTTATATTCCAAAAAAAGATTGAAATACATCATTGTGTTAAATTTTCATTGCTTTTGGCTATTGCATTCAAGAAATAAGGGTGAATTTTAGTCTATTTCTAAAACAGAGGGATAAAATGTAATAGCAATTCAGCATACGGGCGAATTCCTAAACACAATGACCTAAAGCATGTTTATCAATTGCCCCTCACATATCCGAAATCCTAGACCCGCAACAAGAAGATGTGTTGGTAGGGAAGAATTCTACTTCTATTAATCCTTTAAATATCATTGTTTGGACTTAGTTGGAAGTGGGAAGGTCGAAGCAAAATGACTTAAAAATAATTGAAGAGAAGGTGAAGATTTGTTACTTTTACCTATAATTATTTCTATTATTAGTAACTAAATATTCAAACATGAATTCAGCTGTGCTTTTGTTAGTAGTATTGTTACTAAAATGGAATTAGACTGGTCAATTCAGTCAGTTTAATTATGAACCGGTTATGTGACCAATATGAATTAATTCTTTATAATTACTAGTTTAATCATGACTCAATCTTTAATTTGATAACGGTTTCTTTGAACCAATAACTTAATTGATTCAATAATTCAATATTAGTTAATAGAATAAAGTGAGACAGAAAATAACATTTCATTTAGAGACATTACTTGTGATAGATAAACTTTGTAATTTGTTCTTCTCATAAAAAAATTTCTACTTTATTTTTTTTGGACAAGATTTTATTCTTAAATTTACATTGCATTCGGAGGGCTTTTTCTCACAACAGAAAATAAATGTTTGTATATTTCAAAATCTGTAAACTCGAAAATTGAAAAAAAAATGTAAAAGAAAAGAGAAATGATATACTTTTTTTCGGTGGGAGAAATGATATACGTTTTTTTTAATAAAAGGGAAGTGTTAAGCTCCTAATCCATCTATTGGGCATTTGGGCCCATGATAGTAAATGTGAAAAGCCCAAAATATTCAAGTTTTGCTTTTATAGTTTCTCAGGCCCTAAGAAACAAGGGGAGGCGAATTAATTATTAACTTTAAGTTTTTTACCCAAAAAAAATAACTTTAAGTTTTTTGAACAAAAAAATTTAGTTTTCTTGCCTATTGTTTTATTTCAGGAGAATAAATTGATGTTTTTTTTTTGGGTAGGCACAGTGCACTTGACTGAGTCAACAAATAGCTAGCCTCTTCACTTAAACAATGAGATTGACCTGCTCTAGGTCTAGTATCCTTTTAGTCAAAATTTTCTCCAATTGTCTCTAAAAAAGCTAATTTAATTATTTTATTTGTCTCAAAATAGTAGTTATTTTACGATTTTAAGATAAAATTATTTTTTTCTTTTAAGTTCACTTTCAAGATAATTGTTATGGAGAAAGAAGTTAAAGTAATTAATTCAGATAAAAGAAAAGTTGAATAAAGGATACAATAAAAGTTTAATAACACTTTAAAAAACCCAAGATAATTAAATGTTTAGTTATTATTGTATCATAGCCTTAAAGAACCACTTTTAAAAAAACATAGATAATAGAACTTTATTGGTAGAATGTTAAATATTCTACAATCATATCTTCTCCAATTTTTATTAAATCTTGAAGATTAATTCTAGAAATTTAGGTGAGACATCACAAACCATAAATATAACATTTGAAGACATATTTACAATTATTCCTATCATTAATATTGGAGGTTCACTTATATTAAAAATGATAAAGTATAACCCATATTCATATTTTTTTAAATGGGAAAGTGTAAATAGTATGAGAAGAGAATGTAATTTAAGCATGTCCCAAAGAGGAAAAATAATCTACTTAATATAAAAATATAGAGCTATCAAGCGCGTTGAGTGAGTTTCGAGGAAGAAAGTATTGTATAAATGATTATATTTCAAAAAAGCTTTTATGTCCCATGTTATCTGGTTGTGAACTTTTAAAGGATATATATTGCAAAATATGTGTTGGGTTTCTAAAAAGGGGAAACAAGCACACTTGCAGAGCGCAGTACAACAGATAGTTGTATGCTGCGTTCGGGACGAATGAATCGCTCCCGAAAAGGAATCTATTATGGGCTCAAGCGCTCACGAGATTGAGACAAAATGTTGATTTTAGACTTGCTCCCCTACACCCGATTATATTGGATGTTAAAGACTTTTTCTAGTTTGATTTTTTATGAATTTAAATTGAAATTTTAAATTGTTTAACTTTATCCAAAATGGCTATTTTGTGATGGTGAAAAATACCATCATTGCAAGATATATTGTGGAGTCAAAGTGGTTAAGAAATTTCTTAAGAGAATATTTCCCTCGGTACAAAACCAACAGCTATAGTGTTTATGCATTCTGATAGCATGTCGCTTATATGTATTCCTAAATATAATTCTTACAATGATAAGAAATGGAAATATGTATGCTGGATATGTAAGGTTAGAAGTGAATTTGATTGATCCTCTTACCAAACCGTTGGGTAGAAAACTCATTTATGAAACATTGAGGGGAATAAAACTTCAACCTATAACAAGATTAACTATGACAGGAACTCAACTTTTGTAATTGAATACCACATGAAAAAGATTTATATAAGTAATAACAAGTCATTATTAATTCTCTAGAACTACATTTTCTTTTCCCTCCTTATGATATGGGAAGTGTTATAGGTTGCATTGAATGAAAGTATAAGCTATGAAGCTTTTAATGATTCCATATATCTTATGGGTGGTGTATATAATGTGAGATACACTTGATGAAATAACATATACAAGTCGCGTGTATGAGATTAAGGAAAATCTCTAAAACAATCATGAATTACTAGGCATACATATGACCTTAATGTGTTAAACAGTGACAATGGCAAGAGTTTGTGAAGTGTAATGTGAGAGCTAAGCCTTTAGCTTACGCTAAAGTGATACTTGATTCATAAAAGCTATGCTGCACTAACACATTGTATAATATTTTTATCTGTTTGGGATTGGTTCACAGTCTAAAGTACATCTAATCTGATTATTTACACTCATCTACACCTATTAAACTATTTTGTTCATTTATATTATGAATTACTTCTAAAATTCTTTTGGAATATATGGGGATTGTTGTATAAATGTTTATATTCCATGTTAAACATTCTCAAAATTAGGTTGAGGTGTGTAATAGTATAATCTTTAAAGATTATTTAAGCTATGATCGTCTAGGATACAACAATCTTTTTTGGCATAAGGAAATTAAATAGCAAGGAATAATTTTGGGTAAATCCTGTGTGAAAGAGAAAGAAAGAGCAACAAGAAAAAGTAACACTTTATGTCTTAACCGTATATAAGAATTATATTTAGCAATACTTATAGTCGACAAATTATCACCATTCATAGATACTAAAAGTGTTGATTTTGTACCTAGAGGAATATTCACTAAGAAGGTTTTTAACCACTTAGCCTTGTTACCTGCCAATCCCAGAGAAATAAACTTTGACTTCATAGAAGATCCTACAAAGATGGTTTAACCCAATAAATAAGAGAAAAGACTAATTCAATTTTTAACCACCATAAAAATAGTCATTTTTGGATAAGCTTAAATAATTTAAAATAATTTAAATTTAAATTTATTAAAAACAATCCACAAAATGGCTTGACACCTAATATAATCATGTGCAAAATAAGGCAAATTAGAGGATTTGCACTAGAACTGACATTTTGGTCCAATCTTGTATGTGCGTGAGTCCAGGGCCCTTATGGCTTGTTTACAAGCCCAAAACATATTTTGTAATACATACCTTTAAAGATTCACACACCACGCAAGGTGGGACATAGAAAAGGCTTTTGGAATATAAATATTTATCCGCTAAGAAAGACTCTTTTCTTAACATATATATATAAAGAACCGCTAAGAAAAGGGGGCTAAGAAAGGTCATTTTTGTTGTTGTGTGAGGTTATATATTTGGAGAAGGGCTATATGGGTAAGGTTTATGCTATTAATGATATTAGTGATGACGGGACAATGTTAGAGAATGGTGTGATGTTTATAGATGTTTATGAGTTAAGGGAAAGACTCCATGATTATGTTATTCAAGAGGTTTTTCAAATTGTTAGGCTAAAACATGATACATATCGTGTAATGGTTATATGTGTTGACCAGGGGTTCAACCGATATTTTCATGCTAGCACAAGTTGAGATGACGTAAGTTTCAAGATTAAGGTCTATCACTAAACCATTCATGTGTAAAGATTACCATATATACAAAGAGAATATGATGGCAAACTATAGGGTGGAGGTTTCCTACAAGCAAATGTAAGTGACCAAGCTATGTGATTGTAGGATGTAGGATATCTCAAGTGAGTGTTACATATATTCTTTGCAGACTTTTTCATGTTTCTATTACATCTAAATGCTATCAAATGATGTTTTATATGTGACTTATAGGTGTTCTTTGAAAACATGCAATGTCATGAATTACATATATAAAGAAGGAGGCCTTCAAATATTGTAGTCCTTATTTCACTAAGGTGCCAGGTAACATATGCAGGGATCATCCACTTAATTCCTAATTTTAGTATGGTCAATATTGAGGAGATTCCAAGTGAGTTTTTTCTTCCCCCACAACTAAAATGACTTCCTTCCTCCCTCTTCCTTTCCCTCTCTAAAAGAAAGAAAAAGACAACGAGATGAAAAGGTAGCCAATACAAGCATTACTAGGAGGTCAATCATAATGAAATGTCAAATTTGCAATCAATGGGGGCACAAAAAGTGAACATGTCAAAGGTTGCCAATGCAAAATAATATAAGAAGTCCTAATAGAATGTATGCAACTGCAAAATAATAGTTTTTTTGGAATTCTTTTGGCATGGTATTACCTATGATTTTGCTTATGGTTGGCAAATTAATGCTTTCATTACCATATTCCATGTGTGAAATTTACTTATATTGTAGAAATTACAATAACATAAATACCTTAAAATGATTATTTATTTCATAAGTCAAAGGTTTAGTATATGTTGTAACACTCCAATTTTTTGGATTCGAATCCTGATGTAATCTAAGTAATTAAACAATAAAAATACGAATAAATTTTTCACATTCGAAATATTTTTAAAACACCACCACGACTACATCAAGACTCGAACCACAGAAAACCAAAAGGTGAGATTTGATTATCAATAACTGGATCGGTAAATAGTTTACCCACAACGGTATACAAAATAACAGAGTTTACAGCGGAAAGAATGTGTATACTGGGCATACGCCTAGTCCCATATATGAGGATATGAGAAAAGGCTCGGCAAGGTATGAAACGACATATCATAAGCCTAACAGACAACCATCATCTTTTCACATAATTTCATGAACATACAATGCCTAAGATATATGCATATACATATCTATATGATCATGCATCATACATCTCCAATATTTATATTCATAATTGACCATATCATATTCATCCTCAAGTCATGTATCTTCAACACATATACATTCCCAAAATAGTTACATAACCATCACCATTATATTCATCAAAATGGATACGAATTCCAATACCCCAATCATCAATATATCATCCACAATACATCCATCAATATCAATAGTTATCAATAATCTTATATGCATTTATTCATAATGAAATAATTCACAAATGTTACCGGTCAAGGCATTCCATTACCACTATTTACCTTCCCAAAACTTTACTTTACAAACATCCTCATCCCATGATGTTCCTGCATCAATACTAAAAAGTAGACCACATGGGAGAGTGAGTTATACATTTCAAATGACGATATGAATACAATTGAAATTATGTGCATATGCACATCAACATCATGTATGCTTTGCAAAACACATCAACAATCGTCATAATCTATTTATTTCACAATATACATATCATGCATTCACCCATCAATTCATAGCAAAGCAAGCATATACACATCTACCACAACACCACCATGGGCCAACGTCATCAATATCGACCATTCAGGTCTTTTCTCAAAGCCACCATGGGCTATCATCATTACCATCATTCATAACTAATTATGCCCTACATTACAATGGGTCATAACA
Source organism: Clitoria ternatea (assembly GCA_037962975.1). Lineage (NCBI taxonomy): Eukaryota > Viridiplantae > Streptophyta > Magnoliopsida > Fabales > Fabaceae > Clitoria > Clitoria ternatea. The sequence goes on from CM075669.1 coordinate 295,614,744, forward strand.
CACATATCGCCATATTCGATATCTTTTTATTATACTCATATCATTTATAAAGTTTTATGTGGTCTTTTAGGTATTCAATTACTCATCTCACCAATACCATACCACGATCTCAATCATCATCATCATCTAACATATCTCCATGCTATATGTAAATGCCTTAAAGCTAATGCATATGTACAATGGAATAGACAACAAATGCGGATCCGACTGTGGGAATAAACATCAAATCAATTGTGGGACAAACATAGGTGTGCTAATATGCCCCTACTACAGTAGTAAAATGTATACACGTATCTCAAAGCATGCATGCATTTCAACATCTTTTACTGGTACCAAACCGCTATCGCTCATCTGTAGCACTAGTCACCCTGTGACTTGCGGATCAACAACGTGGCCTCACTTGCCACAAAGTGCTACGGGCCCCTCCCGAACACACATCGAGAGAGCCATGCCCTGTCGGACACCAAGGTAACTCGCTCACCATAGAGCCACCCGCCCACTGGGCCCACCACATAGGGTGCCTCGTCACCAAACTATGGACAGCTCCGTGACTCACACACTGAGTCATAGGGGAAACAACAAGAATGCTCGTGCATTGAGCCGCCCTCCCACTGGGCCTGCCTAGTGGAACCCCCTAACATTCCACATAGACAACATACAATATGTCATGGATGCAATACAATGCAAATCAAATGCATTTCACACACTGTGCATCCTAAATGTCACTAATCAGACATCATCATCATAGTCACCAACACCACCATACACACCTTAGTGGATTTTATCATTGTTGGTTTTAGCCATTGTTTTCAAGTTTTACATGTGGCATTATCATCTCAACATATTTCATATATATTTCATATCATCCATGCAAGTCAATACTTGCAATCAACCACAATGACATTACAACACTACAGAATATTATCAATATTACCACATATTCATTTAATGGATTTTCATCTCATTATTCATCGTCATTGTCTCATATATATATATATATATATATATATACACATATTGGTGTGACATTCACAATAATTCATTAATATAATTCAAACCACACACACAAGATCTCACTTGTATCACACAATGGTATACAACAAATAATCAATAACAACTATCAAACACAATGGACATTGTCCTTATGAAAGGAATAAATTAACTTCATCTCTCATCAATCAACATCGTATTTTTCTCTAATTTATCAATTTACAATGCATACTATGTCATTCAATTACTCTTTCATCGGTTTCAGAATCACTCAAGGGTATATCTCATAACCTCACCATCATATTCTCATTATCATCCTTTCATTATTCCATTTTAGGTGGTAAATATATCATAAACAATTAGTCCCAAATGTACCAATCAATCCCCATCACCATCATGTTATATCATCATTATATTGCCCTCATACATTCCCTCAATCATCTCATAATATAAGCGAAACGGGCCTAACATCAGAAAAATAGAGAAAACAACATAAAATTTTAGGCTGGGCAACTCGGTCAAGCGAGACCCATACTCGCTTGAGCGAGATTGAGGTGGGTCGCTTGAGTGCCCCTAACTTCCCTTGAGTGAAGGCGTTTTAAATGTCAGGCCCCGATCTCGCTTGAGCTAGCCACTCTCGCTTGAGCGAGATTCCTCCAGTGTCTAATTCAGGCTCGCTCGAGCGAGACCCCACTCATCCTCATACTCGCTCGAGTGAAATTCTTCCAGTATTCCATCTTAAGCTTGCTCGCTTGAGCGAGATTCGACTAGCTTCTTCACTCGCTTAAGCGAGATCCTCCCAGAACCATTTTCCCCTCACGCTCGCTCAAGCGTGGCCACACCTGCTTGAGTGAGATTCGTCTAGTATGCATTCCTTTATTGCACACGCGTCTCGCTTGAGCGAGACCCATGTTCGCCTGAGCAAAATTAGGCTAGAGGCCACTCCTCTGATGCATGGGACTCTCTCTTGAGTGAGAATCCATCTCGCTTGAGCGAGGTCATCCCCATACGCCCAAACCTCAAGTTTTTCACTTTTTTCTCTTGTTAATATCTTCCTCATCAATAGTTGGCCTAATTTGACACCTTACCTATATTGAGTTATGTATTTAGGCTTATTTCAAGAAACCATACCTCTCTATTTTCAATTCTAAACCTTCAAATACCTAAGGGAGGTTTTAACAACATTCCACATCATTACCTCTCTCATTTGGCTGCATAGTCATCACAAAACAATCCTCTACACTTTAATTAACTCTTCCATCCATGGATTTTCATCAACATTTAACTCATGTCCAACCAAGGGACAATCAAGCACTTATTTTCATATATATATATATATATATATATATACATACATACATAATTTTCTTAAAATTCAACAAAAGCCAAGCCATCGTTCATTACATCATCAATTCAACATTCAACACATTCATGGCAAGGCAATGCATTAGTTCATACATATACATAATTAGCAATTATTCACTCATGCAATTTGAAATGTAAACTCCTCTCCTACCTCGAGAAAAGAACCGCAACGCAATTACCTCGATCGTTCTGCATCATCGTCCGGAATACAATCCTATCACAAACACACATATACATGCTATTAATTTACCATCATAAGACATCATCTCTCAAAGCCCATTATCAAGTCCTAGACTTGTCTAAACTCCAATTCATATGCTTATGTTAGGCTTCAGGAATTCCTTTCCCAAAACCAAGACTCTCTAGGTCTTAAAGGGCTAAACAAATCCAACAACAACAATACCATGGCCCTTATCCATGAGACTTCCAAATCATCATGTGAATTAATACTCATTATCATAATTCATTCAAACTCATTATAAGCCTCTTGGCTCCATTCAAGACCATCATCAATCAACAATTTCTAAATGGCACATATCAAGGCCTAAGACTTCACCAAATCAAATATCCATCACCCTAATCTACTATCAATGGTCTTCAACCATTATCATCATCATCATGAATATCAACAATCAAAATCAATTCCTCTAATCACATACATACTCATATGCTCTCATCTCCCAAACTTCAAGAATCAACACCAATGCTTCAGACATTCATCTCCTCATATAAAATCATTCTAGGGCATCAAAATCACTAAAATCATCAATTTGGCAAAAATCCCCAATTTATCACACTTAGGGTTTTCTCTAAAATCACTTAACAACAATTTCAACCCATTATAAAATTCATATGCAAACCTTAACCCCCATCCATTCTAACACCAAACCATAATCAAGAATCACATTTTAAGCCATTCAAGCCTAGGGTTTACATCATTTCTACTAATACCCATAAAACCCAATATCAATATTTTAAGCCTAAGCATCATTAACATCATCAATGGGCAAAAGAAGTTAGAAATCTTACCTCCAATCCCATTCTTGGGGAAAACGAAAATGAAGGTGAAGAAGAGGGAAGATGATCCAACCAAGCTCCCAAGCTCGATAAATGCTTCACATTCCATGCTCAAGTCTTAATTTTTGGCAAGAATAAGGGTGGAGAAGATGGGGTTCGGTTTTGGTGGGGAAGCATGGATGGGAAGAAGAAAAATTAGAGATGGAGGGGAGAAGAGAAGTGTATACAGTTGGGAGAAGGGAGAAAGGGAATCTTTAATATAAATTGGTTATTACCCAATGGTTAAAAGTGTAACAGCCCAATTTTTTTAAGCAGTAAATTAGATAGTGAAAAAATTAAAATTTCTCAGAGAAATAAGAAATGAAACCTAGAAAATAGGAAATTTAATTATGAATACAAGGATATTTTCAGTTTGACTTAAAACGGAAATAAACGAGAATGGAATGAAGAATAGAATAATAAAATAAAATAAAAATCTGCTACAGTAAAATGCTACAGTAAAATGCTACAGTAAACGTCACATGAAAAATGTTGAAGAATGTAGAGAATTCGTGAGAATTCTCCAACTTTCCATCGCCTCATGTCAATTTCGAGATGCTACAGTGATTTGCTACAGTGATGTGCTACAGTGATGTGCTACAGTGATGTTCTACAGTAATTTGCTACAGTAACCGACATTGAAAGCCTATAAATAGAGCCCCAACCTCCCACATTTCCTCAGACCACAAACCTCACAGATCCTATAACCTTTCATCTCCCTCTTCAAGCTCTCAAAACCTTCATACTTTAATTTTCGTATAAGAAGAAATTACGCAAATTTGAAGATTTGAAGAAATACAAGGGAGTTAGCATAAGGAAAGCTTAACGATCTTCACTTGAGGTAAGAAAGAGGGGATAAGATATTGAATACATGGAAATTAAGTTAGAATTGTTTGCTTAATTGTTTAGAAACTCATATAGTTATATTTTAATTGAATTTGAATTAAATTATGAAATGGATGCAAATGGTTTAGAATAGAATATTAAACAATTACTATAACATGGAAAATATGTTTCCATATTCTTTGAAATATGAAATATTATGGAAAATATGTTTTTATATGTTTGAAATATGATATGAATATTATGGGAAATGTGTTTCCATATGATTGAATTATGATAAAAATAGTATGGAAAATGTGTTTCCATATCCTTTGAATTACAAATAAAGCATGCCTAATTGATTGTTATTGTTAAAAGTAATTATAAAGGAATTTGATAATTTAATGCATTCATGCATCATATGCATTGGCCGTTCAAAGAATCCGCAGAGGGGTTCTTTGAGGGGGTTCCCGGTGGGGGAACGCGCTCTGTTGAGCACAGACCTCTGCGGTGGTTTTATACCACGGCCGTCTTAAGGGCTAAGCAGTGTGTCCTTAAGGGGGGTCCCGCAACACTTGTTATTGATATTATGATATTGTTATCCGATGTTGGTGTTGCATTATGGGGCGCGGTATCGGTTGGATATCCGTAAAAATGTTATTGTTGGAAATCACTGCAGATGTTCCCACCAGAATGGATCCATCATGCATTTTAATTCATATAAAAGAACGTAATATAATACAAAACACTTGTTTGGCATCTGCATCGCATAGCATCCTACTTGTGGTTGTGGTTGTTCTAATTTGATTTCTATTTATTTAGTATTTTATCTCACTCTTTCTATTACTTGTGGCAACCCTTTAGTGGTTAACCAGGAGGACATGTGACAAGGTGGATGTTGCTGAATATGGATGAATTATGAAGGTTTTTGATGATGATGCTTGCTTGCATGACTACTATTGTTGTATTATGTATATGCTATGTTTTGGTACTTTACGTCTTTATATTTTATAAGATCTAGGTGCCTGTTGTAAAATATAATATGTATGGAACTCTGATGTTATGTATAATAATAAGAAGTTAATTATGTAAAGGTTGCGTACTCTGATATTGTATCAGTAACCTCTGGAATCAGGTTGTGAATCTCTTGATAATTACCAGGTGAAAAATAAGTTATCTAAGAGATTTTATATGGTGATCCGGTCTCAATACCGGTATCCGATCTTCTATACATATTTCAACGTCTTTGATAAGACATCTACGTGTAACCGGTGTCATCGGTATACATCCGGATTGTAATTCCGTATCAGGCGTTCTCCCTATACCGGTTATCCAGGATAACACCATGACATCGGATAATACACACGTCACTGTGCAAAAGACAAGGATTGTTACTACAGGGATCGATCAATAATTCCCTGCACTACGAGCCAAATTCTGCTCACGGGAATGGTCAACTTGTTCCCTAATCCTAGTCTACATTCTCTACGCTCAATATAAAATAGCCACTTGACCCAATCATGCAGGTAAGTGCGCAATATAATAATGCTAATGGGAGTTGGTGGTTCCCCACCAACGAGTCCTCGTTAATCGAGCCAATCAGGTATATGAACTAACTTCATGATTGAAGTTAGGGATCTTCATCTGGATCTTCTTCCTCAGCTCTTTTACGACTGATTCCTCTCTGAATACATTACTTACTTGGAATATAATCACTGACTTGAGCGTCGGAGAATCTTTGCAGGTGACACCACCATTCGCCCACTTCAACGCAATAGGTCGGTGTGAAGGATCTCCAGAACGCCCAATCCGCTCTCCTCATTCAAGGACAACGGATACCTACATCGGATACACATACATCCGGTCTACTAGACGGTATTGACATACTATTCGTGACTGGCTTGAGATCGGATCTCTTGACCCCGGTCCAGGACAGATCATTGGCACGCCCAGTGGGACTCGATAAAGTTATTCCCATATCCTTTGACAGAGCAGGTAATCCACCATGGAAGGCGAAGCACAAGACTTCGTGGAGAATCAAGCTGAAGGCAGAACCAATCCTAACGCCTTCAGAAAACTCAACTTTGATTCTCATGGGGGCAGCTCAAAGAAGATAGTAGCAATGTCTGATCCTGATCCTCGTGATGAGTTGATCAAACAACTTCAGAGGGAACTCGCTGAATTGCGAAGAGAAAAAAGGCAAAGCGAGGATAAAGAGTCATCTCGCACGTGAAACACTCCCCACACAGCTGATGGTGAAAAGTCCACCACTCTTCAGTACTCGAAGATCCCAACGTTTGAGGAGGGAGAACAAACTCGTGATTCTGAGGATGCAGCTTCCCGAAGGAAGAGAGATTCAACAACAGCACCCCCGTTGTCTTACAATTTGAAGGTTCCTTTTTCAAGGAGACTTATGGGCATCAGCATCCCCAAGCACCTTCAAACCACCCAACCACTTTCCATCGAAAAGTATAATGGTGAAACTGATCCAACTAAGCACCTTGATGCTTATGTGTTTGAAGCCATGTACTTGGGGGCTGATGAAGACGTGATGTGCCGAATGTTCCCTCGAACATTGTCTGAGGAGGCCCTCGGGTGGTTTAAAGGCTTGTCTTCTGGATCCATAGATTCTTGGGCAGAAATGGCAGCTGCTTTTGAAACCCATTTTGTCATCTCCAGAGACGTACCCAAGACGTCTCATACCTTGGCTCAGATTAAGCAAGGTGAAACAGAGGGCCTAAAAGATTTTTTGAAGAGGTTTTATAAGGAAGCAGCTCTGGTTCCTAACCTCACAGAATCTATCAAGCTGCATATCGTAATTGAGGCATTGCAGCCAGGATCAGCTTTCGCTCTTTCATTAGCGAAGAGCCCCCCATCAACTTTTGAGGAGTTCAGGAAAAAAGCCTCAAAGTATGTGAGCATAGAGATGCACTTGGAGGCAATGGCTGCAAAGAAAAAGCCACCAACACCATCTCCCCAAACCCAGAAGGGTAAGGAAAAGACGAGGTCAGAACGCATGGAGAGGCCATTCACCAATCCTAAGGTGGATAACCACCCCACTCGACCTCGAGAAAGACATGTCAATTCCTTCAGCCATTATGCACAGTTATCTGCCAGACCATCTCAGATTTTGAGAGAGGTCGGATGGCCAGTTTTCAGCACATATGGCATCAGGAGACCAGCTCCTATGAAAAGACCAGGAAATTCACGAAAGTACTGTGATTTTCATGAACAAAATGGTCATTCCACTGATGAATGCCAAGCTCTAAAGAACGCGGTTGAGACGCTAATTAGAGAAGGCAAATTGAAACAATACCTGTTCAAAGAAAAATCCTTCGACAGGGCAGAACGGAATGAGAAAAGAGAAAGAGATCCCGACGATGGGGATGACAACAACCCCAGTCCGGTTCGAAAGTTCTCTGCTGCAGAGAAGCAAAAAGGTGTAATGACCGATAATGCAGCACAGAAAGACAGCATGCCCCAGCAACAACGTCAGGGCCGACGTGAAGTCATTGACATGATTGCTGGAGGGTTCGCTGGAGGAGGAGCTTCAATTACAGCCCGAAAGAATCATCACAGAATGATTCTATCTGTGCAAGGGAAAGTCAAAGACAATCGCCCTTACAGAGGAGGAATCGAGGCTCCCATAATCTCTTTCTCTGACGAGGATTTTGGCCCAACCGTTCCTGGTGGTGACGATGCTGTAGTCATCACTGCTGTGATTGCCAACAAGGACGTCCGAAGAATCCTTGTTGACCAGGGAAGTTCCTGCGATGTTATTTTTTATAATTGCTTTGAAAGAATGGGTTTTAAAGACTCAGACTTACAGCCTTACACGCAGGAACTAACAGCTTTCAATGGCGCAAAGCAACTAACTAGAGGGTATCTTGATACCCTTATCTCGTTTGAAGGCGAGCCAGGAGCCAGGACGGTTAGGTCTCGGGTGCTAGTGATTGATGTCAAGTCACCATTTAATGGCATCATAGGCCGTCCTACTCTGAATGCAATGGAGGCAGTTGTATCAACCCCGCATCTCCTTATCAAGTTCATTGACAAGGATAATGCTGTGTCATCTATCCGGGGTGATCAAGAGATGGCTAGGTACTGCTACAACCTTAGCCTCAACATGACAAAGCTGGATGCCTCCAGTAAAAAGAGGAAACTTAATGATGCTGGAACATCGGCTGGATCTGTAAGTCTTGTCGACCTGGATCCTAGAGCGGATTTGAACATTGATCCGTTCAACCCATCAAAGCCCACACCGGATGGAAGTTCCAGGGACATTGTCTTGGGAGATTCCCCAGAAAAGATCACCCATATCAATGACAAGCTAGATGCTGAAATAGAGCAGCGACTGCTGGCTCTCTTACAAGAGTTTAAAGACCTCTTTGCATGGACTGCAGCCGATATGCCAGGCATAGACCCTGAATTCTGCTGTTATAAACTTTCTTTCTATCCAGAGACGAAACCTGTGGCCCAAAAGAAAAGACGATTAGGCCCAGAGAAACAGAAGGCAGCTTGTCAGCAAACTGAGGAATTGTTGAAGGCCGGATTTATCAAGGAAATCCGATATTCCTCTTGGCTTTCGAATGTGGTGATGGTCCCTAAATCCAATGGTAAATGGAGAATGTGCATTGACTACGTGGACCTCAACCGCTGCTGTCCAAAAGATCCTTATCCTCTTCCTAATATAGATCGGATGGTAGATGATTCCTTTGGTTACCAATACCTGAGCTTCATGGACGCTTATTCTGGTTACAACCAAATTCCGATGTGCGAAGAGGATCAAGAGAAGACAGCTTTCATAAATGATCGTGGTGTCTTTTGCTATACAGTCATGCCCTTTGGCCTGAAAAACGCTGGGGCGACATATCAGCGCATGATCAACAAGGTTTTCGAAGGTATGCACACCAAACTTGTTGAAGTATACATTGACGACATAATAGCAAAGACACCGGCTGGTGGCGATCATATTGAAGACCTGCGCCAAGTATTCACCCGTTTGAGGCAATTTAACATGAGGCTGAACCCAATGAAGTGCACATTTGCTGTCCCTGCTGGGAAATTTTTGGGTTTCATATTAACTCAACGTGGTATAGAAGCCAATCCAGGGAAGTGCCAAACGATTCTAGACATGCAAAGTCCTAAGAATCTTAAAGAAGTCCAATCCCTGAATGGCAAGGTAGCAGCTTTGGCACGATTCATGCCGAAGATGGCTCACAGGTCGCTCCCCCTGTACAAAATACTGAAAAAGTCCAAGAAATTCGAGTGGGGACAGGAACAAGAAAAAGCTTTCCAAGAGCTTAAGGAGGTGTTGTCTAAACCTCCCATTCTCACAAAGCCTGACCCCGAAGACACACTCATTCTGTACTTGGCTATTTCAGATGAAGCTTTGGGCGTTGCCTTGATAAAAGAAACTCCTGGTGGACAAAGACCGGTCTATTTCACTAGCAAGACCTTGCAAGGTGCTGAGATCCGGTATCAGAAAATTGAAAAGGCCGCCCTCGCTGTTGTTTGGGCCTCACGACGGTTGCGTCCGTACTTTCACGCCCATCCAATCATAGTGAGAACGGATTTGCCACTCCGTTCTGTCTTAATCAAGCCCGATCTTGCTGGGAGGATGATCAAATGGTCTATTGAACTCTCTGAGTTTGATATATCCTACGAACCCCGCAGCGCTATTAAAGCTCAAGTCCTGGCTGACTTTATTGTGGAAATGACAGGGACTGATCCGGATTACCCTCGAGTCCACTGGACCATTTACGTTGATGGTTCATCAAACCAAAGAGGCTCTGGAGCAGGTGTAGTTCTCGAAAGTGATGACGGAGTACACCTGGAGATCTCCCTTCGTTTCAATTTCAAAACATCCAACAACCAGGCTGAGTACGAAGCTTGCTTGGCCGGGCTAAGAGCTGCAATTGACATCGGAGCTTCTGAGGCGACACTTTGTAGCGATTCACAGCTGGTGATTTCGCAGATCTTAGGAGATTATCAAGCTCGCGAACCTCAACTCCAATTATACTTGAACTGTGTCAAGGAGTTGACTGAGAAATTCTCAAAGGTGGAGTTCAAGCATGTTCCACGTGAAGAGAATACGAGAGCGGATATACTCTCCAGGTTAGCAAGCACTAAACGACCGGGTAGCACCACTACTCTGGTTCAAAGCACGCTAACGTCGCCCAGCATCCCTCTTTTCCCTTCTCTAAACGCCATAATGACTGACTCCCTTTACGGAGATACATGGATGGCTCCTTACATCCGTTATTTGGCTGATGGACAGCTACCCACAGATGAGAAGGAAAAGACGAGGTTAAGGAGAGAATTACCGTATTTCACTATGATTGATGGTAATCTCTACAGAAGGGCACTCTCTGTGCCCTATTTAGTTTGTCTCAAAGAGGATGAGGTGCAAGGTGTAATGGAGGAAGTGCATGGAGGACAAAGTGGACACCACGCCGGAGGAAGAAGCTTACTGCGAAAAATCCTCAGAGCTGGATACTGGTGGCCCACAATGAAGCAAGACTCCATTGACTTCGTCAAAAAATGCGACGCTTGCCAAAAATTCTCTAACCTACACCACACACCGGCGGAAGAACTCTTCACATCCGCTGTTCCATGGCCTTTCTACCAATGGGGATTAGATATTCTGGGCCCCTTTCCAACTGCTCCTGGGGGCATCAAATATCTCATTGTAGGGGTCGATTATTTCACTAAGTGGATAGAAGCAGAGCCGGTGGTGCATATTACTTCGGCCCGAACTCGCCGTTTCATGTATGAAAACATCATAACACGGTTCGGGGTCCCAGCACGGATTGTCACAGACAATGGCACCCAGTTCACGGATAGAAAATTCATAGATTTGCTTGAAGGGTTAGGAATAACCCAAATATTCTCATCCGTCGAACATCCCCAAACTAATGGTCAAGCTGAAGTGGCCAACAGGGAGGTGCTGAAGGGACTAAAGAAGCGCCTTGGTGAAGCCAAGGGCGGATGGACAGACCAGCTGTGTCATGTCCTATGGGCATATCGGACAACGCCTCATTCGTCCACCAATGAATCCCCATATCGCCTAACATACGGGGTCGAGGCAATGATACCTGTGGAACTGCAAATTGCTTCCACAAGAGTTAAGTACTTCTCTGAAGAAACCAACAATGCTAACTTGGCATCTGAAATGGATGTCATACAAGAACTCAGAGAAGACGCTTTCATCAGAGATCAAGCCATCAAAGCCAAAGTTGCTCTCCGGTACAACAAACGAGTCCAATCAAGGACTTTCAACGTTGGAGATTTGGTTTTGAGGAAAGCAAGTATAGGGAACAAATTCGCCCATCAAGGCAAACTAGCCCCAAACTGGGAAGGCCCATACAGGGTATCCGAGGTCACTGGCAAAGGCTCTTACCGCCTTGAAAACCTTGATGGCACTCCTATCCGAAACAAATGGAACACCCAAAACTTGCGCATCTACTATAGCTAGCTGTTGTAACCATCTACACTCTCCTATCCTTATCTTGGATTGAATACTGGAGAATTTATTTTCACAGCTACGCTCTCCTTGTAATTCTTATTTTTGATTTAATAAGAATCTCTCATAACAATTTAACTCTTTCGAGTTTTTCTTATGCTGTGATTTTCAGTTTATCCGGTGTACAAAAGCATATTCAGGACGGATGATCTCAGCTACTTATTCTGTAGTTGACGATGTAACTCTTCGAATATGCGCAACGCACAAGAACATACTCAGGACGGATGATCTCAATTACCCATTCTGTAATTGACGATGTAACTCCTCGAGTGTGCCTAAGTATTGAAGGCCCAGATTGTAGGATTAAACCGAACTCTGGGTACGGTTAGTAAGTTTGGCTGAACACCGGTGAAGGCTCAGATTGTAGGATTAAACCGAACTCTGAGTACGACTAGTAGGATTAACCGAACGTCGGTGAAGACCTGAGTTGTAGGATTAAACCGAACCTCAGGATATGGGTTGTAGGGCTGGCACTTTTTTAAGGCCACAAACCGAACCCCATTCAGAGATTACATGGGTTGTAGGGCTGGTCCTTCTTCAAGGCCACAAACCGAACCCCATTCGAAGACTACATGGGTTGTAGGGCTGGTCCTCTTTCGAGGCCACAAACCGAACCCCATGCGAAGGCTTGGGCGCAGTAAGCTGGTTCTTCTTCAAGACCACGCTGAACCCCAAGTGACGGGCGCAGTAGGTTCAGGATTAACCTGATCTGAACCCCGTATCGAAGGCTCGGATTGTAGGATTAAACCGAACTCTGAGTACGACTAGTAGGATTAACCGAACGTCGGTGAAGAATTGTCATTGGGTAAAACCAAAGGCCAATTGAAGAACGGCTAGTAGGATTCAACCGAACACCAAATATGACATGGACAGTAGGATCAAACCGAACTCCAAATACAACAAGTAAGTTATACTGAACTCCAAATTAATACTCTCGTGAAGTTCTTTATTTGGGAGTTTTATAGCTTATAATTCTGAGTCATCAATTCTTCAATTGAGATCTGACTCATAAACTCCGACACAAACAATTCACTCGGGTACGCCACAATCTAAGGCATTTTCACCCGAAATTCCTCAGTCGGAAATATTTGAAGAAGAATTTCTATTTTAAATCCTCATTCTCAAGATCTCTCACGTGAAAATCTCACTCAGAGTTTATTCAAAGTGATAATCACCAAATGATACTGGGGGACAACATCAACGGATTAACGAATAATTTGAGGAATGAACTCTCGTCTAAACGATCTCACAATCATTCCCCTTAAGCCGTTCTTGAGGCACTGATGTGTTCCCTCATCAGCAGTGACCTTATTATGAAATTCATTTCTCATGTATATGTCCGGTATGGAGATTTTGTTTTACAATCCGATCTTCATTACTTAAATCCGGAATAATACAATACACATGCAGTCCCTCTGTTAAAGTTGTTTTTCACTAAACAAGAATGGAGGTAAAAATCTCTTTTATTGATTCAATAAGAATTACAATTCGTGTAATAATCCGGAGCTGATCCCGGAACACAGCGAACTCAAATCAATAAAACGAAAAAGAAAACAGAAAAGGCGCTACTCTTTCTGGCTTGAGTCTCCCTCCTTCCCTTTGCCTTTATCTCCGGTCTTGCCTCCTTCAGTGCGAGAGCTCGATCCTGTACTTGTGGGTTTCAGGAGGGAAGGTCTCATTGATTGACCTTTAGGTAAAGGAGCAAACTTATAAGGAGTTCTAGGCGGACTCTCTTGACGATTGTCAACGATGGCCACCAGTTTCCCTTGGTGAAACTCATAGAACGGATCAATACCGTTCAAATTAAGTGACACCTTGGGATTCCGGTATAACACCTGACGAATTGCCAACCCGAAAGCCTCCTTGACTGCTTGATCACACATGTTTACAGCATCGTCCAAGTCTGCTTTCAGGGTCTTGACTTCGCCATTCGAATCCTCCAGCTTTAATAGCAGCTCCTTTTCCTTACGTGACCAATCGTTCGCTCCTTGGGAATAGACGACCTTAGCCTCCTTCAACCGCTCATCTAGCTTCAAAGAGCGTTCCTTCTCCACACAAAAATTGGCATGGAGGTCAGCGTTGATTTTCTTCTGATCAAGAACCTGACCCTCCAGCTCCTTGGCAAGCTTCTTCAACTTGGCAATTTCTTCATCCTTCTTCTGAGTTTCCTCTTCGGAAGTTTTTAATTTCCCTTCTAATTGGAGGATGATTGCCTTGTCCTTGCCAACTATCGAGGTGAGCCTCTCGTTTTCTTCTGTGAGCTCGCGAACTGACTTGAGGAGCTTGGATAAATCAGCCAAGTGCTTCTGTCCGTCGTCGCAAGCTCTCATCATTTCTTCACTCTTTAACGAGGGCTTCACCTTGGGTGAGGATTCAGGAACGCCCTCAGGAACGGAGCCCTCGTACACCGGATGTTGAACAAGACCGGAATTACCTTCAAGAGAGCAGGGGGCTTTGGGCGCGAAATAAGTCGTTATTGGCTTCGCCCCACAAGTGATTACACTGCCGGGGGCATCCGGAGTGGGTTCTTCCGCTCTCTTCTCTTTAGAGGGCACAAGCTCAGCAGACCCTCTTGAAGTTTTTGGCTTTTTGGGTGAGGATTGACGGTCTGAGGTCTTCGGAGGATCACGCTTAGTCCTCTTCTTTTTCTCAATCACCTTCTCAGATCCGCCCTCAATCAGAGGAATATCGTCACCAGCAGACGAAGTTAATATTATCGTCTCAGCAGTAGCCTTCTTCGAGTTCCGCTTTGCCTGAATGTCATTTTCAGCCGCAACGGAAGTCTCTCCGGCCTTGAGACCTTTTAGTCTATTCATCTCTGGTGATTCGCTCTGAATTTCACCTGCACAATTAAAAGACACAATCAGAAACGAAAAAGTTTCAAGACATGACATAATAACGCATGAAGAATGGCAGGGAAATTACGTAAATACTCCTCGCGGGTAGACTTTGGTCCTAACAAACGCCTGCAGGAGAAAAATTGGTGTGAGGCTGTGTAGGACTGCAGAGCCGAAAGAACTGAGATTGAAGTTGGGCTCAGTTCGTCCTCCTCGGTATAGTACGCTTGGGAGGTCAACAAAAAATGTTCGTGCGTCCAAGTCACTGGGAATTTTGGAATCCCTTCTTCAGTCAACCAAAAAATTGATTCATTCGGATGGACGCTAATCTTCGTGAAATAGGACTTGAATGAACGCCCATCAACTTTGGCGGAGTCAGTGTACGCCTCGAAGTTGATGATCTTGGAGATAGTCCGGAGGGATATCAAGCTCACTCCTCCTTTCTCCTTATTCGCACGGCGGACCACTTGAGTGAAGTAAAAAAGCATGGCCACCGTCGGTTTAAAGTTGAAGTGCTCCCCAAGCACTTCAAGAGAGCGGACCAATCCCCATCCATTAGGGTGAAGTTGCGAGGGGGCGCAGTCCAAGAATCTCAGGACTCCCATCTCAAACTTCGTCAAGGGGAAACGCACACCCAAGTTCAGAAATATAAAATCATACATAAACAAGGACCTCTCGTCCGGTGTGTGGCATATCCGAACCGATGGAAGGGGAGCATATACATGAAAGCACCATTTGTATTTGTCCTTCTTCCATACGGTAAACCGCGGCTCCAGCTCCCCTTCATCCTCCCGAGCGTGGACGGACGGTGTCTCACGAAATTCCTCAGCCACCCAGCTGAATGGGCGTTTCTGTTGGAATTTCACCCAGTCTATCCGGTGTGCAACCACATTGCAGAGGCCGGATTGGGTCTTCAAGATATACTTCTCGGAAGAAGATCCCCCTTCAGATGGTTTCCTCCCAGTCGCTTTCTTCACCACCATTGTGAAAGCTTTTACACTGCGGTAAAAATCCACATCGTCAGATACATACAGGTCACCGCTCTCAGCACTCTCACCAGAGGAGGATTCTGAAGAGGGTATAATCGCCCTTCGCCTCTGATACGGCGACGCCTCCCTCTCTGAGCTTAGTGGCTTCGATTGAAAGACCACTGGAATCCTCCCACCACGAACTGTGTGGTTTTGATTGAAGGCCCTTCCTCCTCTTCCTCTAGGCCTGATACCACTAAAACTAACACCTTTCCTAGACATTTTCAGAAATTGAAACAAGACACAAAGTATGGAAAGAAAGTGGTTACCTAAGGATGGATGAGGATAGTGAATTGAGATTCACAGAGGCAGACACGATAATCTTCTCGAAACTTTTGCAGAAGTTCGTCAAGAGAATTAGGAGAAATGGTAACTGAGATTGCCAAATATGCCTATATCAGGGCACCAAAATTTTTCAAATACCCACTAAACATAACCTGTCGTTTACCCCCAAACGACTCCCCGTTTAGTGGACCAAAATTGTCGTTTAGTACATCAAGGCGCGAAAATGCCATCGTTTCGTCACAGAGCTTTCTAAATGGGCCTACGAAATCCAAATTTTAGGCCCAACAAGCCCCTACGTGACGGTTATTAAGACATGCGCATTTAACGCAATAATGGCGCGCCCACGTGAATTAAGGCATTAAATGTCCAATCATTAGAAACGTGGCCACCATTACTCGAATACCAAGGGTTGCGAAATTCGATAAGCTTCTGATATTCCCATTGTCGAATCCGCCCTTAAAATTTCACCACTACGGAACATGGTTCCCAGAGCGGATATTTACACTTCGGTACAAACCCGAAATCCAGACGTACTACGATCAATATAGCTCATATGAGCAAGTCAACTGCTTCCTCACATCAGCTAGGGGGCTAGTAGAGGTAAGACTCGGATTTCGGATTGAGCGAAAATTGCCAATTGAATCCGCACTCCCTTGATTGGAAAAATTCACCAGGACGGATGATCTCAATCACTTATTCAGTGATTCGATGATGTAACTCCTGGTACGAAGAGCTCCACTAATCATTCCAGGACGGATGATCTCAATCACATATTTTGTGATTCGATGGTGTAACTCCTGGTGTGAATCATTCCAGGACGGATGATCCCAATCACCTATAAAGTGATTCGACGATGTAACTCCTGGTATGAACAATTCTCATCATCATCCTTACGATGAAAGTATTCACTCAATCCGTACTCCTACGATTGAAAAATGTCTCCAGGATGGATTATCTAAATCACTTAATCTGTGATCTGACGATGTAACTCTTGACGATGTGTACTTTTCCAGAACGGATAACCTCAGTCACCCATTATGTGATATGACGATGTAACTCCTAACGCGGTGTACCTGCCCAGGACGGATGATCTCAATCACCCATGCTGTGATCTGACGATGTAACTCCTGGCGCAATACACACCCAAAGGACGGATGATCTCAATCACCTAATATGCGACCTGATGATGTAGTTCCTGGTATCGTACACATCCCCAAGACGGATGATCTCAATCACTTATGAAGTGATTTAATGATAAAACACCTGGCATGATCAATACTCATAATCATCTTTATGATGGAAAATTCCGAAAGTCAGCCCGCACTTTCGCTTTCTAGTGGTATTCTCCCAGGACGGATACTCTTTATCACCTATTCTGTGATACAACAACGTAACTCCTGGTGCAGAAAAAACTCCCATCATCATCCTTATGATAAAGGGCTCAAACACCACTTCCTTGCAGTTCCCTAAACTTGGAACAATATTATCATCTCCTGTAAGAATATTACGGATTAGAAGCAGTCATCCGTCCTGTTACACTACTTTGCTAAACAGCGGATCGACCCATCTTTCCCCAAAAGAATTAAGGATCATGCCCCAGAGACAGGCACCTTCTTCTTAATACGCACTTGGGGACATGTATATATTTATCCGTTCTAAATTCTATTTGTTATTTAATCTTCCTAGGCTGTTGTTTCAATCCGGCCTTAAGATTAATTACACTGAACGGATTAGTAACGATTTATATATACATGAAACAATGAAGACAAATTTCTTCAACCAAAATTCATTCATTGAAATGAAATTACATACAATAGTTCAAAATCTGGAGTTGATCCCGGTACACAACTATACATGTAAATGAAAACAAAATTACGGAAGAGGAATCTGTCCTTCAGTTTTTTGCGCCTCCTCAGCACCAGGCTCTTGTCCCCCTTCCTTTGGAACCTCCGCAGGAGTCTCACCTCCAGGAGCCTCAGCCCTTTCTTCAGAAGAGGGAACCTCGGACACAGGAAAGACATAATCCGGTCCCATGGTTTGACCCTCAGGAAGAGGAGGCAAACCATACAGGGACGTCGGTGGATCTTCGTGACGACCATCCA
Source organism: Clitoria ternatea (assembly GCA_037962975.1). Taxonomy (NCBI): domain Eukaryota; kingdom Viridiplantae; phylum Streptophyta; class Magnoliopsida; order Fabales; family Fabaceae; genus Clitoria; species Clitoria ternatea. The sequence continues at coordinate 295,632,754 of CM075669.1, forward strand.
CCACTGCGACTAACTTTCCCCCATGGAATTCATAGAACGGATCCATTCCATAAAGGTTAAGTTTCACAGTGGGGTTGCGGTAGAAAACTTGGCGTATAGCTAGGCCGAAGGATTCTTCGACAGCCCGGCTGCATATGTCAACAGCTTCTTCTCTCTCAGCTTTCGCTGTAGCCAATTCTCCCCGCAACTTGGACAGCTCCTCACTAGACACCTCGGACTCCGCATTCCTAGCCTTCAGTCCCTCTATCTCAAGAAGGAGCTTCTTCTCCCTTTGAGACCACTCCTCAGTATCAGCTTTATGTTTATCCTGGCTGCTACGGAGTTCTTCCTCCTTCTCTGCCACCTTGCCTTCCAAGTTTTTAAGATCGACTTTGAGTTTGAGATTCTCTTTAGTGATGAGATCCCCAAACTCCTTGGACTTGTGAAGACGATCTTCCATTAACTTCACGGCGGCTTTGTCCTTTTCTGAGGAAAGCTTGAGTTCTTTCAATTCGTCACTCAATTCCTCAACTTTATCGGCGTTGCTAGCCAACTCGCTGATTGAAGAAAGCATTCCAGCAAGTTCGGCTAACTGCCACCTTCCGGCCTCACACGCTTCCGTAATTTCTTTAGGACTGAGCGTAGGCCGGAGTTTGTACATCGAAGGAGGAAGAGTGGCTGGAGTAGAACCTTCATAAGAGAGGAAGGGGGTGAGAAACGAGGTAGTTGGGAAGGAGGTCGGCTCTGATCCAGAAACCCCGGCGGCAGGATCCTCCGAAACTCTTTGCTTCTTGGATTGACGCCTTGCAGGATCATTCTGGATCTTTCTTCTCCTCTCAGTAACGGGAGGCTGACCTGAGGTTGCACCAACATCGGACGTACAGCCCTCAACCAGTGGGATGTCCCCTTCAACATCCGAGGTCAAGATGATTACCTCAGGACGATCCTTAGTTGAGGGCCTGGGCTTTACTTCATTTTCACGAGCAACGGATTTACCAGCCGCCTTGAATTTTTTCAGTTTATCCATTTCCGGAGTTTGCTGTTCTATTTCACCTACATGAACAAACACAAGATGTCAGCGAATGCAAATATTCTATATATATTTGATAAAGGAGGAAAGATGAAATAAAACGAGAAGTACGCAAATATTCCTCCCGGACTCCGCTTGAGCTACTTAGCAGACGCCTACACGAAAAGACGTGACGACCTGTAGTGTGCGATTCAAGCGTGAACAACACTCTCGATGTCTCACGAGACAGATCGGATTGATCAGTGTAGTACGCGTGAGAGCTCAAGAGGAAATGCTCGTGTGTCCAGCTCAAGGGAAATTTGTCAACGTCCTCTTCATCCTTCCAAAATTTTGGTTTGCCCTTCTTGATGGAGATGCGAGTGAAGTAAGTCTTGAAGGACTTCCCGTCAACCTTGGCAGAATCTGTGTAAGACTCAAAGTTCACAAAGGAACAGAGAGTCCGGAGTGTCACCAGGCCAACTCCGCCCTACTTATTCGCCCTTCTAACCACCTGAGTATAGTAGAACAGCATCGCTACTGTTGGCGTGAAATTGAAGTGCTCCCCAAGCACTTCGAGAGCTCGGATGAGGCCCCAACCGTTGGGATGAAGTTGAGAGGGTGCACAGTTCAGAAACCTCAAAACGCCCATCTGGAGTTCGGTTAAAGGAAAACGAACTCCCAGATTATGGAATATAAAGTCATACATGTACACTGAACGATCGTTGGGGACGACATGACATATCCGCTCTGTCAGAAGTGGTGCGTAAACCCTATACCACTTTTTTGTCTCCTCATCCGTACTCAGTGTGAACCTCGGTTGAATCCGAGATCCCTCTTCATCCGCATGACGAGAGGCCAAGTCCTTAAATTCGCTGGACACCCAACAGAAAGGCCATTTAGCCTGAACCTCCTCCCAATTCAGCCTCGAAGCAACTACGCTGAAGAGACCCTCAGCTGTCTTCAAAATGGCACTATCTCCAGAAGATCCTTTTCCAGTTGCCATTGGAAATATCTAGACCGAACTCCTTAATCTACGATAAGGAATAAAATGTCGTCAGAAAGTTGCAATCATTACTCACTGCATTTTTTAAGCAATTACAATCAGAGGGCGACTCTGAGAAGGGAAAGGTCACTTCCCGCAGTGAATAAGATCCCCTTTCTGAGCGACGCGGTTCAGTCTTAGGAAGAATCACAAGGATTCTTCCCCACGACTATTAGGGTTGAGGGAAACTGATTCCCCCCCCTTTTTAGGTGAAGCCTACTTTCTATAACTACGAGTAGCAAGTCAAAGCGAAACTAAAGCGACAAGGAAGAGATAGTTACCTCAGATAACAGTGATGAATTTGAGGAACGAAGAAACCCTCGCAATGTAGGCGATAAACTTCCTTGCAAAATTTCCGCAGAGTTTCGTTGAGAAAGCAAAAGCAAGTGGAACCCAGAATCCACTAAGTATTCCTTTTATAGGAAACAAAGAGGACCGGTTACCTCCTCTTGAAGTTGTGTCGTTCTCGATAAAACGCACCTGTTCACAAGCGAAACGACACAACCGTTCCAAATTCTTAGGCGCCAAAACGATAGCGACTCAGCAAAGGGCTATCCACTAGGCCCAAAAGTTTTGAAAACTTCAAGCCCATTAAGCCCAAAACGACGGTTAATGAGATTTTCATCTCAGACGTAATAATTGCTTGCCCACGTGATTAAAAGCATTAATGTCTAATCATGCAACGCAATTTACGCTTTACAGCCGTTACACGAACTTCAAGAGCTTTCAATTCCAATAAACTCTTGACATTCTCACACAACGAATCTTTGTCTGAATCCGTTGTGATGGTACCGAAAGGTCTTTTCTATTAAATTCAGAGCGGTTCTTTGCGAATGACAACAGATGCTAAGGAATTGTTACACACGTAAGCTTACCGATATTAAGACCTCTCGCAGGTTGAGTAGCTTATGTGAACAACTATTCAGTCCCTCACACAAGCTAGGGGACATATGATCCGGTCTCAATACCGGTATCCGATCTTCTATACATATTTCAACGTCTTTGATAAGACATCTACGTGTAACCGGTGTCATCGGTATACATCCGGATTGTAATTCCGTATCAGGCGTTCTCCCTATACCGGTTATCCAGGATAACACCATGACATCGGATAATACACACGTCACTGTGCAAAAGACAAGGATTGTTACTACAGGGATCGATCAATAATTCCCTGCACTACGAGCCAAATTCTGCTCACGGGAATGGTCAACTTGTTCCCTAATCCTAGTCTACATTCTCTACGCTCAATATAAAATAGCCACTTGACCCAATCATGCAGGTAAGTGCGCAATATAATAATGCTAATGGGAGTTGGTGGTTCCCCACCAACGAGTCCTCGTTAATCGAGCCAATCAGGTATATGAACTAACTTCATGATTGAAGTTAGGGATCTTCATCTGGATCTTCTTCCTCAGCTCTTTTACGACTGATTCCTCTCTGAATACATTACTTACTTGGAATATAATCACTGACTTGAGCGTCGGAGAATCTTTGCAGGTGACACCACCATTCGCCCACTTCAACGCAATAGGTCGGTGTGAAGGATCTCCAGAACGCCCAATCCGCTCTCCTCATTCAAGGACAACGGATACCTACATCGGATACACATACATCCGGTCTACTAGACGGTATTGACATACTATTCGTGACTGGCTTGAGATCGGATCTCTTGACCCCGGTCCAGGACAGATCATATGGTAAGGGTAATTATCTTGAGATTTGCAAGTTGGCTCCAGGGGTTACAACTGAAGTGGTATCAGAGCAATGGTTTATAAAATATAAAGAAAACCTTAGGAAGTGACTAGAGATTAACATAAGATAGTTTGAAGTGTGTGAACCTTGATTTCTATTTGTTTGAAATGTGTGTGCTTGTGTGTTATGTGTGCTCTTTGTATGTTTCTATTTAGTATAATTACTAGTTAGATAATGTAAAATTATTAAAACTTTGAGTATATTAGACACTCAGTAAATGAATGTAGTGGTACTATACCAAAAGTAGCTTGGCAACAAGGAGATGAAGTAAGCATGACTTGGGAACGAGAAGATGAGATGAGGAGTCAATATCCTGAATTATTTTAACAAGGTACGTTTAAATTTCGAGGACAAAATTTTTATAACGGGGGGAGAGTGTAACAGCCCAATTTTTTTTAAGCAGTAAATTAGATAGTGAAAAAATTAAAATTTCTCAGAGAAATAAGAAATGAAACCTAGAAAATAGGAAATTTAATTATGAATACAAGGATATTTTCAGTTTGACTTAAAACGGAAATAAACGAGAATGGAATGAAGAATAGAATAATAAAATAAAATAAAAATCTGCTACAGTAAAATGCTACAGTAAAATGCTACAGTAAACGTCACATGAAAAATGTTGAAGAATGTAGAGAATTCGTGAGAATTCTCCAACTTTCCATCGCCTCATGTCAATTTCGAGATGCTACAGTGATTTGCTACAGTGATGTGCTACAGTGATGTGCTACAGTGATGTTCTACAGTAATTTGCTACAGTAACCGACATTGAAAGCCTATAAATAGAGCCCCAACCTCCCACATTTCCTCAGACCACAAACCTCACAGATCCTATAACCTTTCATCTCCCTCTTCAAGCTCTCAAAACCTTCATACTTTAATTTCCGTATAAGAAGAAATTACGCAAATTTGAAGATTTGAAGAAATACAAGGGAGTTAGCATAAGGAAAGCTTAACGATCTTCACTTGAGGTAAGAAAGAGGGGATAAGATATTGAATACATGGAAATTAAGTTAGAATTGTTTGCTTAATTGTTTAGAAACTCATATAGTTATATTTTAATTGAATTTGAATTAAATTGTGAAATGGATGCAAATGGTTTAGAATAGAATATTAAACAATTACTATAACATGGAAAATATGTTTCCATATTCTTTGAAATATGAAATATTATGGAAAATATGTTTTTATATGTTTGAAATATGATATGAATATTATGGGAAATGTGTTTCCATATGATTGAATTATGATAAAAATAGTATGGAAAATGTGTTTCCATATCCTTTGAATTACAAATAAAGCATGCCTAATTGATTGTTATTGTTAAAAGTAATTATAAAGGAATTTGATAATTTAATGCATTCATGCATCATATGCATTGGCCGTTCAAAGAATCCGCAGAGGGGTTCTTTGAGGGGGTTCCCGGTGGGGGAACGCGCTCTGTTGAGCACAGACCTCTGCGGTGGTTTTATACCACGGCCGTCTTAAGGGCTAAGCAGTGTGTCCTTAAGGGGGGTCCCGCAACACTTGTTATTGATATTATGATATTGTTATCCGATGTTGGTGTTGCATTATGGGGCGCGGTATCGGTTGGATATCCGTAAAAATGTTATTGTTGGAAATCACTGCAGATGTTCCCACCAGAATGGATCCATCATGCATTTTAATTCATATAAAAGAACGTAATATAATACAAAACACTTGTTTGGCATCTGCATCGCATAGCATCCTACTTGTGGTTGTGGTTGTTCTAATTTGATTTCTATTTATTTAGTATTTTATCTCACTCTTTCTATTACTTGTGGCAACCCTTTAGTGGTTAACCAGGAGGACATGTGACAAGGTGGATGTTGCTGAATATGGATGAATTATGAAGGTTTTTGATGATGATGCTTGCTTGCATGACTACTATTGTTGTATTATGTATATGCTATGTTTTGGTACTTTACGTCTTTATATTTTATAAGATCTAGGTGCCTGTTGTAAAATATAATATGTATGGAACTCTGATGTTATGTATAATAATAAGAAGTTAATTATGTAAAGGTTGCGTACTCTGATATTGTATCAGTAACCTCTGGAATCAGGTTGTGAATCTCTTGATAATTACCAGGTGAAAAATAAGTTATCTAAGAGATTTTATATGGTAAGGGTAATTATCTTGAGATTTGCAAGTTGGCTCCAGGGGTTACAACTGAAGTGGTATCAGAGCAATGGTTTATAAAATATAAAGAAAACCTTAGGAAGTGACTAGAGATTAACATAAGATAGTTTGAAGTGTGTGAACCTTGATTTCTATTTGTTTGAAATGTGTGTGCTTGTGTGTTATGTGTGCTCTTTGTATGTTTCTATTTAGTATAATTACTAGTTAGATAATGTAAAATTATTAAAACTTTGAGTATATTAGACACTCAGTAAATGAATGTAGTGGTACTATACCAAAAGTAGCTTGGCAACAAGGAGATGAAGTAAGCATGACTTGGGAACGAGAAGATGAGATGAGGAGTCAATATCCTGAATTATTTTAACAAGGTACGTTTAAATTTCGAGGACAAAATTTTTATAACGGGGGGAGAGTGTAACAGCCCAATTTTTTTTAAGCAGTAAATTAGATAGTGAAAAAATTAAAATTTCTCAGAGAAATAAGAAATGAAACCTAGAAAATAGGAAATTTAATTATGAATACAAGGATATTTTCAGTTTGACTTAAAACGGAAATAAACGAGAATGGAATGAAGAATAGAATAATAAAATAAAATAAAAATCTGCTACAGTAAAATGCTACAGTAAAATGCTACAGTAAATGTCACATGAAAAATGTTGAAGAATGTAGAGAATTCGTGAGAATTCTCCAACTTTCCATCGCCTCATGTCAATTTCGAGATGCTATAGTGATTTGCTACAGTGATGTGCTACAGTGATGTGCTACAGTGATGTTCTACAGTAATTTGCTACAGTAACCGACATTGAAAGCTTATAAATAGAGCCCCAACCTCCCACATTTCCTCAGACCACAAACCTCACAGATCCTATAACCTTTCATCTCCCTCTTCAAGCTCTCAAAACCTTCATACTTTAATTTCCGTATAAGAAGAAATTACGCAAATTTGAAGATTTGAAGAAATACAAGGGAGTTAGCATAAGGAAAGCTTAACGATCTTCACTTGAGGTAAGAAAGAGGGGATAAGATATTGAATACATGGAAATTAAGTTAGAATTGTTTGCTTAATTGTTTAGAAACTCATATAGTTATATTTTAATTGAATTTGAATTAAATTGTGAAATGGATGCAAATGGTTTAGAATAGAATATTAAACAATTACTATAACATGGAAAATATGTTTCCATATTCTTTGAAATATGAAATATTATGGAAAATATGTTTTTATATGTTTGAAATATGATATGAATATTATGGGAAATGTGTTTCCATATGATTGAATTATGATAAAAATAGTATGGAAAATGTGTTTCCATATCCTTTGAATTACAAATAAAGCATGCCTAATTGATTGTTATTGTTAAAAGTAATTATAAAGGAATTTGATAATTTAATGCATTCATGCATCATATGCATTGGCCGTTCAAAGAATCCGCAGAGGGGTTCTTTGAGGGGGTTCCCGGTGGGGGAACGCGCTCTGTTGAGCACAGACCTCTGTGGTGGTTTTATACCACGGCCGTCTTAAGGGCTAAGCAGTGTGTCCTTAAGGGGGGTCCCGCAACACTTGTTATTGATATTATGATATTGTTATCCGATGTTGGTGTTGCATTATGGGGCGCGGTATCGGTTGAATATTCGTAAAAATGTTATTGTTGGAAATCACTGCAGATGTTCCCACCAGAATGGATCCATCATGCATTTTCATTCATATAAAAGAACGTAATATAATACAAAACACTTGTTTGGCATCTGCATCGCATAGCATCCTACTTGTGGTTGTGGTTGTTCTAATTTGATTTCTATTTATTTAGTATTTTATCTCACTCTTTCTATTACTTGTGGCAACCCTTTAGTGGTTAACCAGGAGGACATGTGACAAGGTGGATGTTGCTGAATATGGATGAATTATGAAGGTTTTTGATGATGATGCTTGCTTGCATGACTACTATTGTTGTATTATGTATATGCTATGTTTTGGTACTTTACGTCTTTATATTTTATAAGATCTAGGTGCCTGTTGTAAAATATAATATGTATGGAACTCTGATGTTATGTATAATAATAAGAAGTTAATTATGTAAAGGTTGCGTACTCTGATATTGTATCAGTAACCTCTGGAATCAGGTTGTGAATCTCTTGATAATTACCAGGTGAAAAATAAGTTATCTAAGAGATTTTATATGGTAAGGGTAATTATCTTGAGATTTGCAAGTTGGCTCCAGGGTGTTACAAAAAGGATGCCCCAATTTGCTTTTACCATTGGTCAATAATTTTCCTTTACCCATTATGCAAAAGAAAGTAGAAAAGAGAGGGAATGGCCACACAGTTAAGAGAAGAGAAGAAAAGGAAATTTTCATTTTCTTTTAAATTCCATTTTGGCTCGTATTTTCTCCGTTTAATAACATATGTCGAGTCTAATTAATTATCTCTTTAGCACTAAAAATTATTTCAGCTATATCACCTTAACCACAATAATTTTCTAAACATTCTAGACCCATCAATTATTTAATTTGTCAAAGTGGGTCCCATATCATTTGTTAAATCACCCGGTTCCGGTAAATCTGAATTTACCGATAATTCATCTCTAGTGTCAAATTAATTCTCCAACAATTATTGGACCATAATTAATTAATCACCATTATTCCATAAATTGTTTTCTTTAAATTTAAGGTGTTACATATGTTCTACATAATTCTAGCCATGCCTTTTAGAAAAAATCCCTAAAGCATACAACATACATAAATAAACATTACACAAGCAACCATTCTACCTTTACACTCTACTCACAAGAACACCCACAACAACAAACATTACACACACAAAACCCTTAACCCCTAACAAAAGATTTTTGTAGAAAGAGTCATATCCCTTTAATTGATACTTCACATGCTTCAAATCAACCCTCAAATACCTAATCTCAAGCGAGACAATGTTAATGTCACTTCCAACTTCATCTACATAGGGAGGCTTCACCTTCATTGTCTAACTACTCTCAGTTGTAGGGATGGATTTGGCCTATTTAAAAAAATGCAAACATCCTATCTTCACAGACATCATATACCGATTTGTTTACCTTGAAGACTTAAAGAAACGTATAGCCACCCTACATGAGCACCCATAATTTTCCTTTTTGATCCTAACACACCCTCTAACATTCATGGAGTCCTCTTCTGAGACTATGGAAAACCTTTACGACAGAGAGAGAAGATGAAATGAAAAGAGAAAATGGGAAATGAAGAAAAATGAAATTGGAACATGCCCTCAATGGTTATATCATGTTTAATTAGTTTTTTTTTTCAAAAAATAAAAAACATGAATGTAAACCATCATTTGACATATGTTAATAGAACATTCCATTCTGTTAGTCACCAATTAGGGTTAAGTGAAAGGTAATCAGGCTTGAGGATGTGTTTGTAATTTCGTTTAACTTTTGAGGTTGTAATTCCTACAGAGTTGAAGGAGGTCCATTGTAATTTACCTTATTTAAAAGATTTTGGTGGTGTATTTAGTGTAGCATTGGTTTGTCACTTTCACATCATTTTTCCATATATATGCATAATAAGATAATATATTTCAATATTTGGGACAAGTACAATACAAAGGAATTACAAATATAATCACCTTGGGGAGGAGGGGATACTAGAAAAAAGTTTTTAAACATAACATATATCAGTGATGTAATAAGGATTTTATTGGTGAGTGATTTGTAAGCATTCATTGAATCTTAAGATATGTTTTGGTTCTGGTGAGCCATGTGATCCAACTCTTCTAAATTTTAAGAAAAATGTATATTTTAAACCTTGCAAGGGTTGAAATTTGCTCTTTTTAGTTAATGTTTTTTACTTTTCTAAATGAAAAGAAAAAATAAAACAAAACGCTATACGTAAATATATAAGAAATGTATTTAGTGACTTTGAGATAAGGAAAACCACATAACTTTAGATTTTTTACATCAGTTATTTTAATATTTTATATCAGTTTAAGAAATAACCAGAATTTTTTACCCTAATTATTAAAATAACGGGTAAAAAAAACTCCAAAGTCAGGTGATTTTTCTATCCCAAAATTAAAGAATCCGGACCCAAATATGAATACAGGATAAATTCCCTTTATGATCCTCTGAGCCTTTCTTTTAGTAAAAAATTATAAAATTATAAAGTAGGTTGACTGTTTGGGACAAATATGGGTCACTCATTCACATTTTTCCTTTGTTGATGATTTGAGTCAAAATATTATATTAATAAATTACTTTTTATCTTGTTTTCTGCGTTCCCATAATATAAGTCCACTTTGCACGACTAAAATGTTAAAAGATGAAATTTCTGGTCATATTTTTATGATTTATCTTTAGACTCGCAGTGACATTGGAGACAATGTAGTGGAAAAGGTGATGAGTAAAAAGTAAATAATTAACAAAAGGGAAAATGAAAGCAACTCATGAAGGGTTGAAGAAGTAAACAGGTTTATCATGCTGTGACTCCAATTTCACGACCTAATTAATTAAATGGCTGCATAAAACAACAAAGGTTAAATTTATAATTGTAATTAACTTATAGAGATCCTGAGACCAGCTTGCTTAATTACATGCTTATTTCAGGTTCTCACACCAGCATTGACTAATTATTAGGTTTATCCTTATATCTATGAGAATGATAGCAGTCAAAAAGTGCAACATTAAGAATGTTAATTTTTTTAAAATATAATTAGTGGGATGTTGGACACTGTTGGATTTTGAACTACTTTTGTTCTTTGAAATTGTTATCATGATAGTTGGGTATTTATCAATGACACATGCATAGTAGGTATCATATTATAATTATAATTAACAACAAATTGGACTTATTCAGACTGATTTAAAATTTTTAGAGATTATGTTCAAATTATAAAAATTTAGTCTTTTTACCTCTAATATTTAAAAGTTAATATATAATTTTAATAAAAAGTTAATATAAATTTGTGAATTTTTATAATATGATGGCTCTCAATAATTAGAGGTCTAGTAGAAAATTTACTTGCACTAATTATTTTACCGGTCTAAACTTATTTAATATAAACACCGAAATTAGTTCAAGGATTTAAGGAGAAATATTGCCAAGTTATTATAAAGAAAACGCTATGTATATATATTTTGTAAGATTCATTCACCTAATTTTACAGAAATTAAAAAATATAGTTGTTTGGACTCATGTCCTCCTTGAAAGAAATCAAATTAATTGCTGTGTTGATGCACTGAAAAGTATGGACAACAGATTTAGGATTGTTTGTTGTTTCCAATTTCAAGTTTATTTTTTTAAAAATTAAAAAGATAATTTTTAGGACTTCAAACTAAAACCCAAAAACCTCTTTTGTTATGAAATTATTTCGGAAATGTATTAAAAAAAATCAAAACTATCTTACAAATTTTATTTGTATAGCTGCTTTTCAAAAAATCACAACATATGCAAAAGGTTTTGTGTCACGTATCATTGCTTTGTTCATGTGTCAAATATTTATTTCATTGAATACTTTTCATGTTAAATATAATAAGTAAAATTTAAAATTGAAAAAACCATTTACGGAAATAAATACTTATTCAACTCCTAAACTATAACCTTATTTGATGATATATACAACAATTAGTATAGATATAGCATAAAAATTTAAACTTTTTTTTAGTGTTGGATTAAATAATATGAATGAGTTAAGTGTGTATGATAAAATATAAATTTAATTTATTTATATTTTTATATGACATAACATATCATATTATATATTTTCAAAATATAATCATTAAATATATCATTAATAATATTTATTAGTTAACATAACGATCATAATATATTTAAATATGTCTTTATTATATATTTATTAAACATTTTTTTGATAATAATATTAATTAAATGGTAATTATTTAAAAATAAATATTACTAAAAATATTTTTCATAAATATATTTAATAAACATATATTTTTAGTAGTAAAAAATATATTAAATAATTAATATGTTTAATATTAATATATTTTAAAAAAACATATTTATTAAATATACTTTTATTAATAATATATTTATTAATTTTCAAATATAATAATATGTTTTTTAACACATCAATTTATGAATTTTAAGTAATCAATATATTAATATTTAATAAATATATTATTATTTAATAAATATATATTATTTGTTATTAATTATATTTCTATTTAATTAATATATTTAAAATTTAATCAATATATTATATTTAAAAATATATACAATATAAATTTATATTTTGTCATACATACTTATTTCTTCCATGTTTTATATAAACTAAAAAAACTGAATCGTTGTCTTATATATATATAAAAGGATCCAATGTTATCTCTCTTAGTTTAGTGGGGAACAAAGAGTTTTACTGTGATTCCGTCCAACAACCAACACACTAGTAAGTCACATTGAAGGGAGAAATATGGTATCACTTGTAAAGACATTCTGACTCTCAAGTCAATATCAGATAAACTAATATTGAAGCTTAAGGGTGGTTAGTGAATGTACCTTAATGAAGTATTAATGTGTGGTATTTATAGACTTGAGTCGTGACAATATCCTACGTTGTATATATGTGTCAATACAGATTCTATAAAAGACGAATAAAGCTGATATGATCACAAACATTCCTGACACCCTTTGTAGGTATGTGACCGATATGCCCTCAACACATCCCCCATTCTCTTCCTAACACTTTTGTAGGTATCAACTCTAGTCAGGAAAGCATGCCACAAGGAGTAAGCGCATGGGTTAATCTAGTGTCATGAGTTGCTCCCTAAGAGATGTCTCACACTACAGACATCGTTGTGAACGAGTGTTATCTGTGCGGGCACCCAGGTTAATATATAACCACCGTTGTACTATATATTCATCATTCTATATAGCTAGGAATCATATGATCTTGTCTTGTTCCTTATGTATTCTCAAAGGTACGAGTATGTAATTTTCCAACTCTTCACATATAGGATCTTTCAGCTCTAAAGAAATTTGTTACACTAAATTTGTGTTGCTTCAAATTTGAAATCTCTTGTTGTAGTTTTGATACACGAATCAAATCGCCTTGTGAGAATCTTTCATGAAGATCTCTTGAAACTTCTAAAACTAAATTGATATATATATATAACACTTTTTACAATCGATTGAGAAATTAAGTGAATTAACCACGAATGAACGAGATTGTTACATTTCTCCAGAAGATCAAACATTGCATCAAAATTCCTAAGCATAAGAATCAATCCATCAACAAATTTAAATTTGTTCTCGGAGATGAGTGTTCTCCTTATGAGCCTCAACCAAGAGTGGTAATTAGCTCTGGTGAGCAGTGACATAACCAGAACAACTGGCATATTTTCTCCTAGATGAATGTAGTACGACAAGGTAGGGTTGAGAGGGATTGGTAACCATCGTGCTCAATTAGGTCTCGACTTGATTCTAAAATTTTTGTCTCAATTTGGTCCTTATGTTCTTAAATCAATTTCTAATGAAAACCAATTAAATTAGTTTTGCTATTAAATGATGTAAAATGCTTTATTTAAAATATACTATTTAATCACTTCTTAATATAAATTGATTTAAAAAGTATATTTTAAATATGTTCTTAATGAAAATGAACGTTTTGAAACCGTTTGCAAAAGTAAGGGACCAAATTTAGACAAAAAAAAATATTTGGAACCAATTCAAAACCTAAAATAAACTTAAGAGATCAAACATGTATTTTAGCGTATAATAAAATTGTATGATCATATATTGATTATCTATAAAGGGTTTTTATATAATTATCAACGAAAGTCAATGCAGTTGGTTAAAGATTTAAGTGATTATCAGGTCACAACTTTAAATTATATAAGAGTTTTGTTCTGCAAACGGAAGTTTGCAAATGGGGTTCATTTTATCATACGGTCAAACAAAGTTTTGATTGTCTCGAACGACATGATTAATATTAACTTTTAAATTTCTCTTTTTTTTTAAACCTTATTTTTCTAACTACATAACAAATGAACCCGTAATCATGATGAAGTTAGAGATGAGTGTTATCTGGTCAATGCAGATCCACACGTACAGTTTGTTCCACATGTGCAAAATGTGTCTTTTCGTGTTTCGGATTAGTCTGACAACCAACCACTGTGAAACATATATCATTCAAATAACATAGTGCTTAAGTACTGATTATTGTGATGCTGCCCCATGTGTTACTTTGTCTAGATTAGGATGAGTCATGTGCACCATGGATTAGGGAAAATAATTGTATTTAATTACTTAATTAAGGTAGTGGAATGTACTGTTAGATACCTGTCTCCTTCCTTCGTACCACTCCGATCGGCGCATCAGAGACCACGACGCTGACTGTGTTAGCACACCAAACTAAAGTGAGTGTGTGTTTATATATAAAATCTAACCCTTTATATTATTTTTTATTTTTATTAATTAAATAATTAAGTATTTTCATTGAAAAAAAGATTAATTCAAGTAATACACATGTTTTGATTTTTTTAAAACAAGATTTTAATTCAAATCTTGTAGATAAAAATAATTAATTTTAAAACCCGTGTGATCAACACAGTATGTTGGATATGGATTATGAATATTTTTCATGTATCTATTATTTATATGATGAATTTAAATATACAATATGAATATATATCACATGAAGGAGAGAATTTGAATTTATAAATTAATTAAGATATTATACAATTAGTTATTTTAATATGAAAGTTTATATTATAAATGTAACACCCCTAATTTCATTATTTCTTATTTAGAATAAAATTTCAAAGGAATTTGATTATAGTTTTTTAGAACTTTTTGATTGTTATATAATTTATAATTTTTTGGAATTTTTATATTTTTTTCATTTTTTTGAGAATGACAAAAATACCCTTAACCTTTCATCTAATAACCAAAATGCCACTGCCGACATCATCGCTTACATCATCGGTGGGTAAATACTTACATCATAAATAGTAACCGGTGGGTGAATGTTTATATCATGAATAGTGACCGGTGGGTGAATGCTTATATCATGAATAGTAAAAAAAATAATTAAGTAATCTTAAATAGTAAAATTTTCTTCCTATAAATAGATGGGCTCATTTACAACATTTCCACACAAAAAATTAGAGAGAATCTAGAAAGATAGTGCGTAAGAAATTAGTGGAGAGTAAATTCTTTTGGTAAAAAGAAGTTCTGCCGGAGGTGTAAGGTAATAACTTTCTTCTATATTCTTTTTATAATTTTAGTTTATTTTTTTTAGCACTCTTAAACCATTAATATACTAGTACTATTATGAATAAGTTACTATAGTAAAAATAAATTACCACTGTGTTATTTTTACTATTTACCGTTACTATTTAAAATTTACTATTTATTGTCACTATTCACAATTTACCATTTACTGTTATTATTCAAATTTATCATTTACCGTTATTATTCAAAATTTATTAGTTGTTGTTACTATTCAAAATTTACTATTTACCGTTACTATTCAAAATTCACTATTTACCATTACTATTTAAAATTTACTATTTACCGTTACTATTCAAAATTTACTATTTACTGTTATTGTTTATAATTTACCATTTACCACTACTATTCAAAATTTACTATTCACAATTTACTATTTACTATTACTATTCAAAAATTTCTATTTACCGTTACTATCGATGATTTACTATTTACCGTTACTATTTACTATTACTATGCGTATTTATCATTCTGATAGCAATCTTAATTTTCATCTTATGCTCATATTGAAATAAATTAGTATTAATATTTTGTTAGAACTTGGAGGCGCAGAACGAATTCACTTTTGGTAGCAAATCAAGGTAAGGGGGGGTGAGATAAGGATATAATATAAAAATACATAAGAATATTGGGAGGAGTCTCCTACTCCTTTTAAACATAACAGTATTATTATTTTAAAATAATAACTTTTAACTTAAAATTTATAATAATTGTTATTAATAAATTAAGCATCTTGTGTAACTTAATATTTGAAATATTTACTTAAGAACTTGAACTATTATGACCTATGCGGGCTGGATTGAATCTATGCAAGGACCTAAACTATTATGAACTTGACTGAACCTATGCAGGGACTTGGACTATTATGACATATATGGACTAAACTAGACCTATGCAAGGACTGGACTATCTTGGATTTACATAGACCTGTGCGAGGAATTGACCATAAAACTTAAAACAAACTTTATTAATTTAAATAATTATTGAATTTTAAATTATCATATTTATAACTGATGCTTAATTATTTGATTTGATTTATGATTGTTAATATTTATTTATATTTTATGATGTTTGATTGTGATTGACAATGTTTGATGATGATTGATAATCTTGTACTGTGGGGTTTGAGCATATAGCAAGCATGACGGAAAGCTAAAATTCAATAAGAATTTACTTATCTCCTACTTCTTTATTTACTTATTCATCTTTATTTAAATTACTTTTAAGAAATTCCTTAGATTTCAATAAAACTACATAAGTTTTTAGAAATCTCTTTTTATCTTTTAATATATATGTATATATCTTTACTAAAATTTAGATTTGTTAGTTAGTTTATCAAAAAGAAAAAGAAAGAGAAATTATTTTATAAAAATAAATTTTTACTAATATTTTAATATATATATACATATTATTTAAATGTATAAAAATATTATACAAAATTTTTAAGTACTAAGATTTTAAAGATTGATAATTCTGAATTCGAGTTTTTAGAAATTGATTTTGAATTGACCTATAAACTTTCTAAAGAAGGTTGTGAAATATATTTAAGGCTTTGAAACTCAAATTTATAAGGAGATTTGATTTGTGATTTGAAAAGGAACTATACCAAAATTCTATGTGTGTATTTGAGAAGTTGAAAAAGTACAGTTTACTGGGGTGACTATGTCGTGATTCGTAGGCCCTGATAATATAATTGAGTTTCTAAAAGCCTTAACCAACTAAATACGCGAGTAGTTCATGCATCATGAATCATCAAAGAGAAACAAAATGATGTTGTCTGGGGACGGATTATAGAAACAGAGGATACATTAGAGGAGGCTTAATTGTGAGCCTTGGGATGAGAGGGTGTGAAAGGGTGCTTCAGGGGACCTGGGGTAGCTCCCTAGTGTCGGGTACTTTCATAATAAAAACCTTTTCAATCTGAGTAGTCTCTAAGTGTTTCCATGCCAGTTGAGCTGTTCATGATATTATTATCCGGAATTATAGAACAGTGTAAACTCCTGGTTGGCCCAGTGCAAATTAAAATTTAAGGGGCCCACATATATAGGTAAGTTATGATGAAGATATGGCATATCATTCATAAATTGATTGTGTATGTGATTGTGATTGATATTATTATACTAGTTTGTGAAAACCCTTTATTGCTTATGTCCCATTTGGGAATATTATATTCTGTTTCTCACTCCTTTCTCTATGTTTTTGTTTCATATGTTTTAAATTAATGGTTCGTACAGAGGGAAGGATCGAAGAACATTGACAGTATATATAGCACGTTCTAGAAAGGGAGCTCGGTATGAATACCGTGGTCCAATGAATAAATAATGTCACTAGGCAACTGCTCTTGGGCCATGGAGTTTCCTCTCTTTCTAATAATGTTTAATATCTATTTTATTTGGATGAATGTAAAATTACTTTATAAAATTTAATGATAATACATGAGGTATTTCAGAAATATTGTATGTAATTTTACTCTGATAGTTTCTTTTAGCGATTATATTTTAAAAAAAATTCATGAATTTTTTAGAAATTATTGAGATGTAACTGAGGGTGTTACAAAATGGTATCAGAGCAATTAATCCCGTAGGCCTGGGGAAAGGTCTATTTTGCTTTGTCTGTAAACTCTGTATAGGTGATAGAAAATAGAATATCTGACTTAGTAGTAACTGTGATTGATATGACAAGTCTCAGTTACTGTGAAACAGGAAAAGAATGGCCGGAAATGATCTTGCTGGAGTTGTAGAACGCTTAATCAATGCAATGGGAGCACGTGAAGGTCAAGGTAATGATGCCTTGAGAAGGTTAGACCTGTTCGAAAAACGTAATCCACCTTGTTTCAAGGGAGGATACAACCCTGATGGAGCACAAATATGGATTCGAGAGATAGAGAAGATCTTCCGAGCACTGCAATGTACTGAAGGTGATAAAGTAGTCTTCGCTACTTATGCCTTATCTGAGGATGCTGAACATTGGTGGGATAGTATGCGTAGGCAGTTCGAAGTTAACCAAGTGGAGATCACTTGGAATTATTTCAAGGATATGTTTCTGGAGAAATACTTTCCAGCTGATGTTAAAGAGAAAAGACAATTTGAATTCCTGTCACTGACCCAAGGAAATATGAGCGTTGGAGAGTATGCATCCAGGTTTGAAGAGCTATCTCGCTTTCATTCTCATTATAATGATGCTACTAATGAAGGTGATCGGTGTGCAAAGTTTGTAAACGGATTGCGGCCAGAAATCAAAGAAGCTATACGAATACAGGAAATCCGTGAATTTTCTGTATTGGTAAATCGTTGTAGGATCTTCAAAGAGGATCACAAGGACAGAATGACCAAAAGCCATGAATCCATTCACAAGGCGGGAAAAATGAGAAGTGGAGGACCTCACCATCACCAAAGAAGAGACTTTAGGAGAAAAAGGCCTTACCAAGCGCCATTTCATCGGTTTGGAACAGTACCTGTTCCTAACAAACCCCAAGCTTCATCTGGAAGCTATTATCCAACACCTGCACTAGAATTTAAATGCTTTATCTATGGAGGACCCCATTTGAAAAGAGATTGTCCCAAAAACACTTATATTTGCTTTAAGTGTAACAAACCGGGTCATCACATCAAGGATTGCCCAAAGATAAAGAGGGAGAACCCTGAAGGTGCAAGTACATCCATAAATACTCAAGGTGGCGTACACAGTGTAGTCGGAAGGCCAAAGGCGAAAGGAAAGGTTTTTGCAATTAATGGGGAAGAAGCATCCCATTCTGACTCCATGGTGGAAGGTAAGTGTATCATTAATAAGATTCCTTTAACTGTTATGTATGACTCAGGTGCATCACATTCCTTTATTTCCAATGACTGTGTAGAAAAACTAAAATTACCCGTGATAGAATTGCCATTTGATTTATCTGTTCATACTCCTGGGAATAATCTCATTGTCACTTCTAAAGCCTGTTGGGAGTGCCCTATTGTCATAGATGGTAGGGACTTTAAGGCTAATCTCTTTTGCTTACCCCTTTCTGGCTTAGAAGTTATTATTGGGCTAGATTGGTTGTCTGACAATCATGTTCTAATAGATTGTCATAACAAGACCATAATGTTTAAAGAACCTGTAAATTTGAATCCAGAGGATTCAAGATTTCTAACCGCCAACCAAGTGAGTGCCTCTTTAAAAGGAAGGGCTCAAGGATTCATGCTATTGCTTTCAATGAAAGGAGAGCAAGAACCAAAAATCAAAAATTTGTCGGTCGTGTGCGAATTTCCTGACGTTTTTCCAGAAGATATCCCTGGTTTACCCCTAGAAAGAGATATGGAATTTGCCATTGATCTAGTACCTGGAGTTGGACCAATTTCAATTGCACCATACCGAATGTCACCTCTAGAATTAGCAGAGTTGAAGAAACAACTTGAAGAGATGATAGAGAAGCAGTTCATACGACCCAGTGTATCCCCCTGGGGTGCACCAGTGTTATTGGTTAAGAAAAAGGATGGTAGCATGAGGTTGTGTGTAGATTATCGGCAACTAAACAAGGTAACGATCAAGAACAGATATCCTATGCCAAGGATTGACGACCTGATGGATCAACTGCGTGGTGCCACAGTGTTCTCCAAGATTGATTTGAGGTCTGGATACCATCAAATAAGGGTGAAGAAAGAAGATGTACCGAAAACTGCTTTTAGAACACGCTATGGCCATTACGAATATCTAGTGATGCCTTTTGGTGTAACTAATGTACCAGCCGTATTCATGGATTACATGAATCGGATTTTTCATCCATATCTAGATAAATTTGTAGTGGTTTTCATTGATGATATACTAGTGTACTCTAAAAGTAGAGAAGAACATGTTGAACACTTGAAAGTTGTGTTGGAAATCCTGAAAAAGAAACAATTGTATGCAAAGCTATCGAAGTGTGAATTCTGGTTGGAAGAGGTGAACTTTTTAGGTCATGTAATTAGTCAAGGAGGAATAGCTGTAGACCCTTCTAAAGTGGAAGCAGTTTTGAAATGGGAGAGACCAACCACAATCACTAAGATCAGAAGTTTCTTGGGCTTGGCTGGATACTATAGGAGATTCATCGAAGGATTTTCAAAGTTAGCATACCCACTGACCAAGCTAACACGGAAAGGACAACCTTTTGTATGGACGACACAATATGAGAATAGTTTCCAAGAGCTGAAAGATCGACTTACTTCTTCACCGGTGTTAGTACTCCCTGATCCACATCGAAGTTTTGAAGTTTACTGTGATGCATCTAAACAAGGACTAGGAAGTGTACTCATGCAAGACAAGAAGGTTGTAGCCTATGCGTCACGCCAATTAAGGCAACATGAGATTAACTACCCTACCCATGACTTAGAATTAGCCGCTGTAGTCTTTGCCTTAAAGATTTGGAGGCATTATCTATACGATGCAACATTCGATGTGTTTAGCGATCATAAGAGTCTCAAGTATTTATTCGACCAAAAGGAGTTAAACATGAGGCAACGGAGATGGATGGAGTTCTTAAAGGACTACGACTTTGAGTTGCAATACCATCCTGGAAAGCAAACGTAGTAGCTGATGCTTTAAGTCGAAAGTCTCTGCATGCGTCCACCATGATGATTAAAGAGCTGGAATTGATAAAGAACTTCAGAGATCTTAACCTAGCAGTAAAGGTTAATGCTAACAGCTACAGATTAGGAGCGTTGCAAGTGACAAGTGAATTCCTGAAGCAAGTTTTAGAGGCTCAACGAGAGGACAAATTCCTACAAGAGAAGAAAGAACTCTTAAAACAAGGAAAAGAAGTTGAGTTCAACGTAGGAAACAACCAATTGTTGAGGTATAAGGATCGAGTGTGTATCCCTAACCAAGAGGAGTTGAGGAAAGCAGTTCTGGAAGAAGGCCACAAAAGTTATATGAACATTCATCCCGGAGCTACTAAAATGTATCAAGATTTGAAGAAGTTATTTTGGTGGCCTGGAATGAAGAAAGCGGTGGCAGAGTATGTGGCTGCATGTCTAATTTGTCAGAAGGTTAAAGTAGAACATCAAAAACCCCCTGGAATGCTACAATTAATGGAAATACCAGAATGGAAATAGGATACCATTACCATGGATTTTGTGACTTCTTTACCTAAAACTCCATTAGGACATGATTCAATATGGGTAATAGTTGATAGATTAACCAAGTCTGCCCACTTTATTCCCATTAATATTCGTTACTCAATGGAGAAACTGGCAAAATTATACATCGAGGAGATCGTGAGATTACATGGAATTCCTTCAAGTATCATTTCTGATCGGGACCCTCGTTTTACATCACAATTCTGGAAGAGCTTACACAAGGCTTTGGGAACAAGACTACGTCTAAGTTCAGCATATCATCCTCAGACGGATGGACAATCAGAAAGAACAATTCAATCTCTAGAGGACTTGTTACGAGCTTATGTGTTAGAGCATAAAGGAAGTTGGAATCAATTCTTACCATATGTGGAGTTCACCTACAACAACAGTTTCCATGCTAGCATTAACATGGCACCTTTTGAAGCATTATATGGAAGAAAATGTAGGACTCCGCTATGTTGGTTTGAGACTGGTGAAAACTTGATGCTAGGACCAGAGTTGGTACAACAAACCATAGATAAAATCAAAATGGTTCAGGAAAAGATGAAGGCAGCACAAAGCAGACAGAAAAGTTACTATGACAAAAGAAGAAAGCCGCTCGAATTTCAAGAAGGTGATCATGTATTCTTGAAAGTCACACCTACGACTGGGGTCGGTCTGGCAATGAAATCTCGAAAACTAACTCCTAGATTTATTGGTCCATATCAAATAGTTCAGAAAGTTAGTCCTCTTGCTTACCAAATAGCATTACTACCTTTTCTTTCTAATATCCATAATGTTTTTCATGTGTCAAATTTACGAAAGTATATATCTGACCCTACACACGTTATTGAACCTGATGTCATACAAGTTAAAGATAATCTTACATATGATGCACCACCTGTCAGAATAGCTGACAGAAGAATAAAAAAGCTAAGGGACAAGGAAATTTCACTCGTGAAGGTCATTTGGAGTGAAACGAGAGGGGAAGATGCTACATGGGAACTAGAAAATGGGATGAAAGAGTCTCATCCCTAATTGTTTTACCAAAAAGTGTAAATTTCGAGGACGAAATTTTTTAGGGGAGTAGAGTTGTAACACCCCTAATTTCATTATTTCTTATTTAGAATAAAATTTCAAAGGAATTTGATTATAGTTCTTTAGAACTTTTTGATTGTTATATAATTTATAATTTTTTGGAATTTTTATATTGTTTTATTTTTTTAAGAATGACAAAAATACCCTTAACCTTTCATCTAATAACCAAAATGCCACTGCCGACATCATCGCTTACATCATCGGTGGGTAAATACTTACATCATGAATAGTGATCGGTGGGTGAATGTTTATATCATGAATAGTGACCGGTGGGTGAATGCTTATATCATGAATAGTAAAAAAAATAATTAAGTAATCTTAAATAGTAAAATTTTCTTCCTATAAATAGATGGCTCATTTACAACATTTCCATACAAAAAATTAGAGAAAATCTAGAGAGATAGTGCGTAAGAAATTAGTGGGGAGTAAATTCTTTTGGTAAAAAGAAGTTCTGCCGGAGGTGTAAGGTAATAACTTTCTTCTATATTCTTTTTATAATTTTAGTTTATTTTTTTTAGCACTCTTAAACCATTAATATACTAGTACTATTATGAATAAGTTACTATAGTAAAAATAAATTACCACTGTGTTATTTTTACTATTTACCGTTACTATTTAAAATTTACTATTTATTGTCACTATTCACAATTTACCATTTACTGTTATTATTCAAATTTATCATTTACCGTTATTATTCAAAATTTATTAGTTGCTGTTACTATTCAAAATTTACTATTTACCGTTACTATTCAAAATTCACTATTTACCGTTACTATTTAAAATTTACTATTTACTGTTACTATTCAAAATTTACTATTTACTGTTATTGTTCATGATTTACCATTTACCACTACTATTCAAAATTTACTATTCACAATTTACTATTTACTATTACTATTCAAAAATTTCTATTTACTGTTACTATTGATGATTTACTATTTACCATTACTATTTACTATTACTATACGTATTTATCATTCTGATAGCAATCTTAATTTTCATCTTATGCTCATACTGAAATAAATTAGTATTAATATTTTGTTAGAACTTGGAGGCGCAGAACGAATTCACTTTTGGTAGCAAATCAAGGTAAGGGGGGGTGAGATAAGGATATAATATAAAAATACATAAGAATATTGGGAGGAGTCTCCTACTCCTTTTAAACATAACAGTATTATTATTTTAAAATAATAACTTTTAACTTAAAATTTATAATAATTGTTATTAATAAATTAAGCATCTTGTGTAACTTAATATCTGAAATATTTACTTAAGAACTTGAACTATTATGACCTATGCGGGCTGGATTGAATCTATGCAAGGACTTAAACTATTATGAACTTGACTGAACCTATGCAAGGACTTGGACTATTATGACATATATGGACTAAACTAGACCTATGCAAGGACTGGACTATCTTGGATTTACATAGACCTGTGCGAGGAATTGACCATAAAACTTAAAACAAACTTTATTAATTTAAATAATCATTGAATTTTAAATTATCATATTTATAACTGATGCTTAATTATTTGATTTGATTTATAATTGTTAATATTTATTTATGTTTTATGATGTTTGATTGTGATTGACAATGTTTGATGATGATTGATAATCTTGTACTGTGGGGTTTGAGCATATAGCAAGCATGACGGAAAGCTAAAATTTAGTAAGAATTTACTTATCTCCTACTTCTTTATTTACTTATTCATCTTTATTTAAATTACTTTTAAGAAATTCTTTAGATTTCAATAAAACTACGTAAGTTTTTAGAAATCTCTTTTTATCTTTTAATATATATATATATATATATCTTTACTAAAATTTAGATTTGTTAGTTAGTTTATCAAAAAGAAAAAGAAAGAGAAATTATTTTATAAAAATAAATTTTTACTAATATTTTAATATATATATATATATATATATACATATTATTTAAATGTATAAAAATATTATACAAAATTTTTAAGTACTAAGATTTTAAAGATTGATAATTCTGAATTCGAGTTTTTAGAAATTGATTTTGAATTGACCTATAAACTTTCTAAAGAAGGTTGTGAAATATATTTAAGGCTTTGAAACTCAAATTTATAAGGAAATTTGATTTGTGATTTGAAAAGGACCTATACCAAAATTCTATGTGTGTATTTGAGAAGTTGAAAAAGTACAGTTTACTGGGGTGGCTATGTCGTGATTCGTAAGCCCTGATAATATAATTGAGTTTCTAAAAGCCTTAACCAACTAAATACGCGAGTAGTTCATGCATCATGAATCATCAAAGAGAAACAAAATGATGTTGTCTGGGGACGGATTATAGAAACAGAGGATACATTAGAGGAGGCTTAATTGTGAGCATTGGGATGAAAGGGTGTGAAAGGGTGCTTCAGGGGACCTGGGGTAGCTCCCTAGTGTCGGGTACTTTCACAATAAAAACCTTTTCAATCTGAGTAGTCTCTAAGTGTTTCCATGCCAGTTGAGTTGTTCATGATATTATTATCCGGAATTATAGAACAGTGTAAACTCCTGGTTGGCCCAGTGCAAATTAAAATTTAAGGGGCCCACATATATAGGTAAGTTATGATGAAGATATGGCATATCATTCATAAATTGATTGTGTATGTGATTGTGATTGATATTATTATACTAGTTTGTGAAAACCCTTTATTGCTTATGTCCCATTTGGAAATATTATATTCTGTTTCTCACTCCTTTCTCTATGTTTTTGTTTCATATGTTTTAAATTAATGGTTCGTACAGAGGGAAGGATCGAAGAACATTGACAGTATATATAGCACGTTCTAGAAAGGGAGCTCGGTATGAATACCGTGGTCCAATGAATAAATAATATCACTAGGCAACTGCTCTTGGGCCATGGAGTTTCCTCTCTTTCTAATAATGTTTAATATCTATTTTATTTGGATGAATGTAAAATTACTTTATAAATTTTAATGATAATACATGAGGTATTTCAGAAATATTGTATGTAATTTTACTCTGATAGTTTCTTTTAGCGATTATATTTTAAAAAAAATGTCATGAATTTTTTAGAAATTATTGAGATGTAACTGAGGGTGTTACAATAAATCTATTGAAATAAATTGAAAATAATTATTTTAATAAGATAATAAAAAATAACTTATAAGTAATAAATTATTTTTGTAATTAATTTCCTCGTATGCTTTTGGAAACGTACCCATAATAAATACTACAAATTTTATACTATTAAAATAACTTCAAATAATAATAATATATTAAATTCATATGATTCAAGACAAATCAAACTAAACTATACAAATATAAAGCACATAAATTTAATCATGTGAAATAGAAAAATTATAAAATTATTGATATTTATTTCAAACATAATTGTATATTGATATATGAGTAATATGTAAAATTAAAATATTTTATGAGAATCTTCATATGATGGAACTTATTTGGAATCATAAGTGTTTATTCTCTAGAGACAAATAGTAAACAAATTAATGCCCATGTAAAGTCTATCTTGAGAATGATGTATTCTCACGTATATACTTCATTGTATGATATTAATAACATAAAGCGTATTTTTTTAAAAAAAAACAGAGAAAAGAAACCTATCAAATATACATAAGAAAATAAAGAAAAATAATCATAATGTTGGAAGATATATCCTTAAGTGAAACCTCATTGATTTTCATTTTTGGGATAATCTCTTTCGGGGGTTTAAGTGTCTGATGTTGGATTAAAGTCAACAATGATAGAAAGATATTGTTGTAACAATCAAATTTAAACCATTTGTCAATTTTTGTTTTAAAATAATATTTTTTATGCAATAATCAAATTTGCACTATCTACAAAACAATTTCACATTCTATGATTTAATTTCCACATTTAATAAAAAATGAGAAATGCAATTAAGTAAAAAAATAAATAATAGAATTTACAATGAGTTAAAGATTTAATTCCATGCTATGTTTTCACAATCAAGTTCATATATTAGTCAATTATGCTTTCAAGCAACAGAATATCATAAAGTTTAACATTGTTTCATTTCATTTTGTTTTCTAATAACCTATTAGCTTTTAATCATTCCTTATTTGCAGGCCTCTGAAGCTTCTACGATTCTCCTGCCCTAACGCCATCCATGGAAGTGTTGGTGGAGCAGAGGGCCGAGTTTAGGGTAGCTACAGTGGAGGTAGAGTATCGGGTGGAGATCAAGAAGCTACACCAGGAGATGACAAGGTTCCAGGAAGAGATGAAGGCTGAACTTAGCAATCAGTCGAAGCCTACTACACCGGCAGTGGACCCAAAGGTTGGATTAATTATAGTATTGTACATCATTTTATTTCATTAGTTCTAATTTGGTTTTATTAATTGTTGAATAACTTATGTTTGTCGTGTAAGTATGTAGGTTAGGTGGGTCAGCACAAAGGGTCTTGTGCTGCACCCGACGCTAACAATGACTGGGTCGATGTTTGGAAGTCCCATTAATGTGACTTGTTCATTGATGGGTCAGAGGAGCTTGTTGCCACTAGCATGGTGTACGACTTAAGCACTTTGGTTCACCATCAACCATTGTCTGATGGTATCTCAAGGGTCTCTATCGTCAAGATCATTAGGGAGGATGTATTGTGCCAGTGGCAACTACGGAGGTGCAAACCGTCGGCCAGGCACTGGAACACTTCCTCATGTAGCCCAACAGAATCCTGGCAGTTGTTGCTTCGCAGCTATGCTCTTGAAACAAACATCAACTATATTATAAGTTTATGGTTTGTATCATAGCACATTCAGTTCAATGTTTTAACTATTCAGCAGGAAGCAAGCCCAACATCAATCCAGATGCTATGGATTATCGAGGCCGGGCTGGGCGATGATGTCGTCGTAGTCCCATGGTAGCCAGATGTGTTCAGCCGCCCAAGTCCACTACCACTTTACATTACACGAAGTGACTTGTACGATGATGGGTCAGACGATGCTGAACATCTCCGTCATTCAGTTTTGGAATTGTAAGTATATTGTTCTATATTTAATTATTTCATTTAACATATTATTTATCACTAACCATGTGTAAATTTTCTTAGGTTTCTACATAAATTTTGTCTGAAGATGGGTATCCAGGGAACTTATAGTTTCTTAGAGCCCTTTTTCATACAAAAGAGTGAGAATAGTAAGGAGGAGACCTAGGCATACATCCATAATTGGATGTATGAGCCTAGGAAGATTGTATATTTGGCCCAGTATCATAGAGAGTAAGAATCTCTTCTATAATTATTATCTATTAATTTAATGATCTTGTAGTCTCACTTATCAGGGTTTATTGTAACTCTAATTGGAAGCTCATGGTGATCTGTCCAAAGGATTCAATTACTGATGCTTTGATTCCTTGCATGGAACTGCTCCTACGAACTTCAAACCAATAATAGAGGCGTAAGTTCATTTAAAAAATTAAATAAGTTTACATATTCAATGACGTCATTCTGTTATTCTACAATTCTAACTCATCATGTATTTTATTCTTACACAGGGCTATAGTTGGATTCACTTAACTACAGGGAAACGCCAGTAGGAAAAAAGTCGAGTGGGTCAACCTAAAAGTAAGTACTTCAAATAAGAAGCATTGCTATTTATTAACTTCTGAAAACTTGAAATAACATTATCAAATTGTTTATTTGATGTACCTTGTAGTCTCATAGGCAACATAGTAGCTATGAGTGCATGCACATCATGCTGACTATATCCAAAACCATCTAGTAGATGGATGGACAACTATAAGTGTTCACTTGCCTACATTCTATAAATTTTTATTCATATAATACTTAAGTTTTTGAGCTTCACTAGTGTTAATTGTTTTGTATCTTGTTTACAGCACTTTTAAGACCGGTCATACTTCCCTTCGACACATGTAGATGATATTAGAAGGTAATAGGCCGCATACTTTCATGAAGTGAGGGAAGGACTTCAATATTATAGGATTTTTATTCTTCTCTATTCATTGTACGCAGTGTAGGATTGTACCTAGGGTTTAGAATTTTATTTTATTTCATTCATGTACATAATATTCATTATATATAGATCATTTTCTTCATTATGTTGTTTATAGAATATTAATACTATTTCATTTGTTTTCATTAATTGGTGAATACTATATGAAATTAAGTGGCTGGGATATAGTGTGTTTGGTGTCTAACATTGCAAGTTTGGGAAATCAATAAAACAGAACCTACATTAAAAAACATAGTTACATTTAAACACGATTATGAAATTATCTGTGGTCAAATGTGGAATTTTTTAAACGTGTTTAAATGTTAATACTTTTAAACATGGTTCAAAACCAAGTTTAAACATCTTATATAAACTCAGTTTTAAACCTTGGTTATAAAAGTCATTATCTGTTACCACAGTGGGAACAAACACAGTTGTAGAACCATGTTTAAAAGCCTAATTTAACCGAGGTTATATCCCATTTCTCTACCACTCGTCACTTAGCACCACCCAATCTGCTTCAACCTGCTAACCCAATAGGTCAAACCCATGAGTCAGGTGAGCTGACCCATAGGGACCCTTTAAAATATATTTACTTTTTATTTTACTTTATAATCTATATTAGATACATTTTAACCTTTTAGGTTTCAAAAATATACATTACCAAAAATTATTATTAAATGTTTATTTTAGCTTAGCTTTTAGTTTTTAGATTTTTTCTTTTTTAATCAATTTAATATACAAATTTTTATTTTTCTTGTAGGTTTGGCAAGTTGACTCCCCACCTAGAACCCACTATTCTTATATTTTTATGGCTTAAATACGCTTTCACCCCCTCACAAATTTATGGTTTTAAAAGAACTTTATAAAAAATGATTACTTTTGGGCCCTACATTTTTTAGTGTGATAAAAAAAAGCTCCTATTATTAATTTAGTCTATTATCGGGTGACTAATCTTGAAGTGAATATTTAAAAGAATGATGATTATTCTCTAGATTGCAAATTTAAACCGCAAACAATGCTATCGTGTTTTAAAAAAATTAACACATGTCAATTATGTGACAGGACAGAGGGGGCTTAAACATTTGTCACCTTAGCATTTAATAGACTTCAGTAATGACAAAGGGCATTTGAAGGACTAAAAGTGGACAACTTTTTTATAGAGAATTTTTACTAAACCCTAAATTTGTGAGAGGATAAATGTGCAGTTAAGTATACTTTTATTTTTAAGAGTTAACCCGCCCGAAAAATGAGATTGGTTATGTTTCCCAACCTACCATTAAAGGTGGCCAAATCCACCATGTCCAATTTTTCTTTACAAGTTGATAACGGGCCAAGCCATGATAGGTTGACCTATTTTAGTGTCCCGAGTTCAATGACTTCCCTCTTTAGTTGAATAATAAGAAGTGTATATCATTTATTTGTTTGTGTTGTTGATAAAAGAGATGAGAAGAAAATAAATATGAAGGTTACAAGTGATTTGGTGAATCTCATTTAAGATATTTTTTTTCTTGTTAGAAACAAATACGAAGATTACAGGGAGTAATTATTAGATGGTTCGAAACCACAACATCACTCGTAGTCCCAACAAGTAATTATTTGACAAATATAAAAATGAATAAGAATTTTAGACAGAGAAAATATACAATATTATATTTACTAACATATATTACTTTTTAATTAACTAAGACCAATAGTTTAAGAGCAAATAGATTCATGAATAGTTCCATGTAAAAGTTAATTGAATTTCTACTTAATTATCTTATTTTTACATGGCTCTTAAATTTTTCATTATTTAAATTTTCTAAATCTTGTATTATGTTAATCAAAACATCAAGGTTCATCACTTCCTCCTTCCCCCACAAGCATCCATCTTCTGCTTAGCCGTTAACTAGTTAGAAATTTTGATTGATTAGACTCCACTCCTGTCTAACATTGATCTCAAACCTATCTCTCGTTAGAAAGTGCACTTTCATTGAAAAGATGTGTTGTTAAATGAAATCCTGAAACCATTTGTAATTTTTATGTGTGTATATATATATATATATATATATATTATATGAAGGGGATAAAGAAATATTGAAGCCAAAGCCCTCATTATTTAATGTGGTATATGACTCTTGACAAAGGAACACTCATGCTTAATGTCTAGTTGGCACATGAATACGTGTCACCATTTGGGTCAAATAAAATGGCCAGCCTATATACAATGATGTTGCAATTTTTCTAGAAATATTATTAAATAGCCCATTGAGCTTAACACATTGTATTTGTATAGAATGCTCACAGTCCTGCTTAGTGGTGCTGAATGGATCAAGACATAAAATAATACTAAAAAATGAAATTACTGTTGGAAGAGGTGGATACCTATTGGCCAATTAATAAATGCTTAAGTTGAAGTTATGTGTGGCAAATGCCTTGTTGCCCTTTTATGGTAGGTTTGGCTAACGTTGATTTAACTCATTTCATTACCTAAAAGTCATAACTTGTGCCCACTTACCATAGGATATTGAGGTAAGAATCAGTACCATCACGTAATTGTTCTAAATGTCTCAGATCAGATAAACTTACCAAACTAGCTTTGCTTTTCACATCTGTGTCTTTCACAATGGAATTGAAGAACTATACTTTAAATTCTAAAAGTTAATTACAAGGGCAAAAGAAGGAAATTAATTACAAAAAGAATATATAAAAGATGATATGCATATTATTCAACTTAATAAAGTTGGAATCCAAGTCATGCTTCAACAACCAACTTGATATTATTTCTTCCATTCCCTCTCAGCACTTATAAGGTTTTCCTCAAGTTCAAGAGTCATAACGCACAAGGTTCGCCACGAAAACCTTCCCTTTCTACTTTGTGATGATGAGATTCTTGAAAGCTCAATGTTATAGCATTTTGTTTTTTATTTTTTATTTTTTTTGCATTGGAAACGACCATTTTGGAATATATACCATAGTGCATGTTCCCTCTTTGATATGATCATAAACCAACAAGAATATGGTCATTGGTCAATAAATAGAAATATATATATATATATATATATATATATATATATATATATATATATATATATATTTTGCATGCACTGTGATCTCGTATAGTCTTGTCAATAAGACTCTTGGTACACAATGGCAGAATAAAAACTTGGCAACACATTGCTTTTTTCATTGAGGATAACAGTTCCCTTTTTGGCTGTAAGATTATAAATTCAGTCTACAAATATGGAATTAGGCTTTACTGATCCACGAGATTCCTCCTGTTCAATATCATAAAATCAATATTGGAAATGGATTTGAAAGATAATAATATTCTAATTTTGGTATATATCTCTTCATGCGGACTAGTTATAAAGAAATATGATAATTTGTACCAAAAATATTTCACCACAATATATAGTTAATAGTAGTATTCTTTTTTCTGTGTATGTTTCTTCCTTATATTTATCACATAATTCATCCTATTTATCACATAATACTTATATTTAATTATTCAAACTAGTTAGATCTGCTTTGTTCCAAAATATCAAACCTGACGCAAATTTAATTTGAAGATTATATTTTCTTATAATATGTTTAAATTGGTTTATGAGTACCGCTCTGCTTTGTTTTGTTTTTATTTATTTTTTAAAAATACAAAAGGGGCATTAAGAATGTGAAAGGATAGAACGTCACTTCTAAGAAGGCATTTCCACCTATTAACAACACCTTTACATTAAATATTGCTAGTGTTACCATGTGAGCATTTGCAGAATTGACTTCTACCGTGTAAATGAATTAATAGGAAAGAGAAAGCTTTTTGAACGTATGCAAGCAACACGTTATTTTGCATATGAGAATATGTCAGTTTGGGGGAAAAAGAAAATGCTGAAATGAAAAGAGTCAAGAGTTGCATATGATACGATAAGTGTCTATCGCTATTAGTTTCGGTTGGTTGAATTATGAATCAGTTATATAATTTATTTATTTTTTAGTATTATTATTAATTTAATTATAATTTGATTTAAAATTTATTTATGATTTGTTTAATACTTTTATTAGTTTAATAATCAATTCAGTTCTAAAAACACATCATCAAGTAAATAAAAAATGATTCATCTTTCTATATCTTTTATATTTGTTATATAAGTTTCTCCAAAGTTTGTAGGTTTGAATATCTTATTTACCTTTTTAATAAAGTCTCAAATATAACATTTTTTATTAAAAAAATATAGAGAACTTCATTAAAGGGAAAAAAAGAACAACTTATTTACCAATCGATTGTAACATAGTTAACAATGAAGATTAATGTTGTGGTAAGAGTCCTAAGTTCAAATTTCACCTCTTTAACATATATCAAAAATAGTTTGGCTAAAAATAGTGGCAAGCTATAAATAAACACAATAAAGATGAGTAATTAGACATCAATTAAAGATAAATTTTACATAAAAATATCGGATAATAATAATAATTTTAATTAATATTTTACTTGGGAGTTGAGTTCCAAACAAACTTGTGGGCTGAATTGTTTTTTTTATTACGCGGGGAAGAGCTCTTTTTTTTAGTGAAGAATGCAGCCATGGAATAATTTTTTCGAGGGAATAAAATTATCGAAAAAGCATAACCAATTCTTGTTCAACTAAATACTTTTTAACACAATATTTATTTATCACACTTTTATGTATGATCATAACACGTTCCTTGTTGTAGTCAAAAAACTGTTATATAAAAGATAAAAAAGTATATATTTGTAATTAATTGGCATCTTATTCATCATTCAAATCAACACATTCACTTTTTAGGGGGAAAAATATGTACATTTTGTGTAATAATTATAACGTACGCAATCCATTTTTACACAAGGATACAAAATTGCTTGAGCTGAGTTAGGGTTTTATGACGTTTTAAATTGACCTATTTTTAAAATTAAACGTGAACTCTTGATTTATCACCTATTTTTAAAATAAAAGAGTTCATTTCCCAAGTAAGTTCTTTTTTTAAAGTGATTTATGCGTATATTGTTATCCATGTTTAAACACAAATTTTTTTATTGGTTATTTGCAAACTAAAACTAATGTAACATCTTTATTTATTTATTTATTAAAAAATCTTCAAAGTTGTCTTGTCTAATTAAAATGATTATTTGAGTATAAAAGCATAAAAAGGAAAGACATCATCATCAATTACTAAAAAGGAACATATATTAAGCACAAAAAGAATAATAAAAAAAAGGATCAAGGTGACACAAAAATTTAAAAAAAAACTGAATCACAAGGTTAAAGCAAAAGAAACCAATAAAAAGTTAATACAAAGTGACTTTTAGGGTAAGAATCGTCCATGATGAGAGAAAAAGATAAATGAAAATAAGAAGACTAAATGAAACCCAATATAAATATGAGATAAAAATAAATTTGTGTTACCCAATAGTATTTATGGATTAAATTAGATCACTTTTAGATAAAATAATTCATCCAATCTAATTACAAAATTATAATATGGTTTGAATTGGATCAATTAAAATAATTTTTTAAATTCAATTCGATTCAATTAAAAGTGATTTGGATTCAGCTTTTACATTTTTATTTGTTATCTAATTAGAAGGTAATAAATAAATTTTATTTTATTAGTAAACTTTTTTTTACGCAAAATATAAACTTAAACAGTAAAACAACTATAAGTCATAGAATTATATTTAAATTGATGATTAAACTAATAAATTTGTAAAAATATTAAGACATGCATAATAACTTTAAAAGTAATTTAAGAAAACAATCAAGTAATTGAGTTCCACAAACATATAATTATATAATACCAGCCACATATTTATTTTATTTTAAAAATTATATATAGATATAAGTTTGGTTTGGTTTTTGAAAATAGATCCAAGATCCAATCCAATAAAAAAAGCTTCAGCTTTTGTGGTTTTTAATTAGTTTGGTTTTCAATTTTTTTAATTTAATTTTACAATTTACATTAGATTGAATTGGTTGATAAATGCCTTATTATCCAACTAACTAGAGGGTAAAGATTTACCCATCTAAAAACTCAAATCCTTTATATTTTAAGTTTCCCAATAATCTAACTTACCCCACAATAAATTTTATAACTTATATTAAACATGAGTATTCTCTTTATATGTTATTCAGGTTAAAGAAAAATCTTACTACCTACCAAATGCTCTTTATTCTTTTTAAGGCGCAGCAATTAACATTATTTAAGTGTTGTAAAACTTATTATTATTATTATTATTATTATTATTCTTATTAATAAAATATAAGTAGCATTTGGAGCATAAATGAGAACAAAACGGAACATGATATTAACGTTTTGTTCTATGTTTGTTAAATTTTATAAATAGAATGAAACGATACAGATATTTAAAAAAATGGAACTATATGATCCTTTAAAAAATGTGGAATGCAATAGAATGAAAAACAATTTCAAATAATATTTTTATTACAAACAATACCTTAATTAAACTGACAACCATTATAATAATAATAATAATAATAATAATAATAATAATAATAAATTCATAATAATTAAATAAATTTAAATATATTCATATAATTGAATAAATTCTTAAGAATACTACTAACTAATTTTATATTTCTTTGTTTAACCATGGATATTCTCTTTCATAGGCAATTCTGTTCAAGACAGAACATTCACATCATAATGAACTAACTCTCTTAATAAGATAACTAATTTTATATATTATTATTAACTAATTTTTTAAAAATAGTTAAACAAGATAAAAGTATAAATATAAAAAAATTAAAATAAAGCAAGGAAAAGGATAAAGGTTTATACCTAATTAATAGTAATGTTTTGTTGTCATTATAATATGTGCCAAATATAAAAAAGAACATATCTTCATTTATTTTCATAGTTACCAAACACAGTAAACATCTATTATGTTACATCTTGTTTTATTCTATTTCGTTCCTCTTCAAAGCTAAACCTATTTCATTGATTTTTTAAACCTTACCATTGTATAAAACAAAAAATTATCTAATAGTAATTTTAATATTAATTCAGTATGATTTTTTTTAAAGTACTATTATTTTTAATACGTCATAGGAAAGTGAGTCACTACCAAAAAATCATCAAAAGATAGTTTGCATTTAGAAAATAAAGTTTTTAATAAAAACTAGTTTCTTTTTTATTCTTTCAAAAAAGGAGGTTGGATGTTTCTTTTTCATCAAGCCTGAAAAATATTTTAACTGATTTTAGTATACCAATACATGTCATACAAATTTAATTTAATAGGAATTAAACTCGAGTTTCTTCTAAACATTTCAGTTTAACTTAATAATGGAAGTATATAGATTTGATTGGAAATAATTGTGTAATTAATCTTAATTTAAATAGTATGATATTACAATTGTCAAATATTATTTTTCAATTAAATAAAGTAAATAGTCTATGCAATATTTAAAAGAAAAACAAATATTTCTTGTACAAGTACTAGTACTAGCTAAGGTCGAAATCTTAACCAATTATCGATAGATTCTCCTTCGCTCGCCCATCATGTCGACCGGGTTTGTCTATTCTTATATGCTTTTCTTACATCATAGAATCATTTTCTAATTAAAAAAGTTAACAAATTTCGGAAACTATTTGATGGAATTGATTGCAGAATAAAACTATAAGAAGGGGAGATGGATTATAAATATTAATAAAAAAATTGGATTATAAATGTTATGAGATACAAATACTTTAATCTAATAAATGAGGGATCTATATGATTTTGAAAATTTCTCTAAGATTCAGTTTGGAAATTTATTCTCCAGTAAGTCTTGATGCTACCTTTTTCTTCAAATCCTTTGATATGTTTCCATTTTAAAAAGGAAAATCTTGATATAAGTTATTATAATAATGAAAGTATGTATCCATGGGTTCTGAGTTAATTTCTTTTGCTATAAATACAGGTCGTTGTAATTTATTTGTACCAAAGAAAAAGTGAAACCTAGTTATTAATTCCAATATATGACATATGTATCGAATATATTTGGATAGATAAGAACAAACAGTCATATCAATTTCTTACAATCAATCATATCATTAATATACATTAATATTATTTTCCTTCTAAACCATTTCTTTAGGAAAAAGAGTGGCAATTTTTTTTACTAATTACTTATGGAAAAATAGAAGGAAATACTAGAAGAGTATAATTGTATTAATTGTTAGTGTAAAAAGTTTTAGAATATTGATTAATTATAATTTATTTTTAATATAATTTTTAAAATAATTATTAAATAAATCAAGAAGAATTACTTCCATGATAGTTTATGATTAAATGCCTGTAAAAACATTTTATATTCATAGTGAATTTAAATTAAATTTATATTAAATACACATTAAACAATTCAAAAATATTCTGAAATACGATTTTAATGACCAGTACACATGACCCACTACATACGATAAACCTTTTCTTTATTATTATTTGAAGGTATCAGATATGATAAACCTCACTCCCCTTCTATTCTTAGTTGAAGAGGAGGGCAATTTAAAGCGTAAAGCATGTTATTTATTATGAGACTCAAATAAATGCTATTACATTAAAAGAATTATGGTTTGAGCTATGAAAAAGAGAGCAATTAAAAGAATATGTCTTATTAATTATTATTATTATTTTTTGTTTTGATAGAAAAAAACATATCAGATACTTACATCAACTCTTAATTGATTAAACTAGATTCCCTTGGTTATTTCTTGTTATGTTTTGAGTATGATACATGTAAGAAAAAACTCAAAGACGAATAGCATAATGTTTCTTAAATTCATAATGTACATTTATTCATGTGATCTACAGATGATTATATAGATATTCAACAACCCATATTATCACAATTGGTTGTTCCACTCAGTGTTGTTCCATGCATGAATATGACCTAGAAGCTGCCTAAAATCCATGACATACGTCAGATAGCATCTTAAACCAACAATCAAGAGGCAAAAAAGAAGAGAGATAAAGATGTTGCCAGGTAGGGTGCTCTCATCCTATCCACTTTTTCCAAAATTTCTACCCATGATGAGGCACAGTGCAAACAAGTATCCCTCTCTGATGAGTCAATATAAATAGGCATGCAACTCTCTTTGTCTTGCATCCAATTTCCAATCAAAAGTGGAAAATCTCCTTCCCATTCTCCTATAGTGAGCTTTCACAATATGGATAACATTGTATTAAAGCTGACTAGTTTATACACTTTGTTTCTTTTACTTTTTCTATCTTATACGCCTGCCTTTTCATTCTCTTCTAGACATAGCCAGTATTGGGGTGGTGGCAGGAAATTGAGCTCTGGTGATAATGGTGATCTTGTGACTAATTTGCCTGGCCAGCCTCATGTAGATTTCCAGCACTATGCTGGATATGTCACTGTTAATGAAACCAATGGAAGAGCACTCTTTTACTGGTTCTATGAGGCTATAACCAAGCCAGAAGAGAAACCATTGGTTCTTTGGCTTAATGGAGGTAAAAGAATATACTATAAATTCCTTTGTTTTACAAGAACATCATATGTAACAACATTAATAATTTGGAATTGGAGATAATTGTCAGAACAAAATTTGAGTGAAGATTGTGCATGGCAAAAGATTTATGATCAAACATGTCATAAGAATATTATACCATAAAACTATATAAAATATCCCACATTAAAGAAAAACCATGGCCTTATTATTATAAATAAAAATTTCTTTTTTGTTTCCTAATTTTTGTTAAGTGCAGGGGGTAGCTAATATGCGAAAGTTTAAAACACTTGTGATTTCATTTTCTGTTTGTTAATTGATTATGATTTATGATATATGTTCTCTGCTAAGGTGACAACATGATTTTATGTTACAGGGCCTGGGTGCTCTTCTGTGGGGTATGGAGCAACACAAGAGATTGGTCCATTTTTAGTGGACACTAATGGTCATGGCCTCAAATTTAATAACTTCACATGGAACAGAGGTATGATCATGATACTTTAACTCACTTCTTTTTATGTCAAAATATAATTTTTTCATGTGGTGAGCCACAACTAGTGCTCCATTATTTGTCCCCACAATTATAAAAAAAAAACAAAGACAGAAATTATTAATTGATGCTAAGAATTTTGATATGTGTGATGCTGCAGAAGCCAACATGTTATTCCTGGAATCTCCTGTTGGAGTTGGCTTTTCTTACTCAAATACATCCGGTGACTATGACCAATTGGGAGATGACTTCACAGGTCATTACTTAATCTAAATCTCTTCCTTTCTCTCTCTGCTGCATAATAAGTAGCAACCACTATGCCTTTTTTCTTCTTCTTTAATGTGGGTTGCATTTTCTATTGTTTGAAGCTTATGGAAAGAAGATCTCTGACAAATCCCATTGTGCTCTTTCTATTATTTGTGACAGCTAATGATGCTTACTCTTTTCTGCATAATTGGTTCCTCAAGTTTCCATCATATAGAACAAGGACATTTTACATAGCAGGGGAGAGCTATGCAGGTACTCAAATTAATATTGACATAATTTTTTTACTCTAGTCAATTTTTGTCAATTACACTAATTAAATTAATCATGGATATAACATGTATTTCAGGAAAGTATGTGCCAGAGCTAGCTGAACTCATCCATTATAGGAACAAGGACTCCTCCCTTTACATTGATCTCAAGGGTATTTTGGTATGGTCCTACATTGTTATTTTAAATATAAAAATAAGTGCTAAATAAAAATCATGGCATAGAGAATCTTTCTTTAGTAAGAATATTTCCCATGTAGACCAGCATTTATATATTTTAGCTCCACAACAGGATATGAAAATAGATCTCTCAACCACTTCATGGTCCACTATCAATACCTGAGATGTTTGAAAAGCAAATTCTCTACTTGTTGTCATCACTTTAATTTAAAGTTTTTAGCGTGGAAGCTTATGGACTGAGCCCTCCTCATTTGACACTATTAAAGCTGGTTGATTGCAAATAACATAAAATATATGCAAAGTCTAAGACAAATGACACAGAATTAAATCTTTTTAAGTTTATTGTAAGATTTTCAAATCTTATTATGTATAGATTAGGTTCTTTTGGAAGAAGCAATATTTATTCCGGTGATCTATACGTACAATTCACTCTTTTGTATCTTTTATTTAATTATTTGTTAATTTTTTGCAGCTGGGTAACCCTGAAACATCTGATGCGGAGGACTGGATTGGTCTTGTTGATTATGCTTGGAGCCATGCTGTGATATCTGATGAAACTCATAAAATAATAAAAAAAAGCTGTGACTTTAATAGCAGTGATCCATGGCGTAATGAAGATTGTAGTGAAGCTGTGGATGAAGTACTCAAACAATACAATGAAATTGATATCTACAGCCTCTACACGTCTGTCTGTTTTGCCAGTACAGCACGTTCAGACGATCAATCCATGCAAACTTACATGAAGCGTTCATCAAAAATGGTGCGTCAAAAAAAATATAATTACATGACAAGTTTTTCAATTGAAAAATTATAGTACTGCGTAGTACTTACAAGTCACAACAAAAGTTAAACCATAGATGGCCATAGAAAATTTAAATAAGTGTTTATGTAATTAGAGTGTATTGCATGAGCTTAATTTAATAAATTGTATATATTAAAGAGGTGATAAGAGGGTAGGCCACTTTTATAACACCTATGTATAAGTGCTTACAAATTCAAATAAGTTATGTAAAAGGGTTTTTTAAATATTCCCTAAAAAGTATTAAACTAACTGAAATTTGATTTTGAAATGGTTAGAACTAAGAAGAAAGCATGATTGTAAAAACTGATA
Source organism: Clitoria ternatea (assembly GCA_037962975.1). Classification (NCBI taxonomy): domain Eukaryota; kingdom Viridiplantae; phylum Streptophyta; class Magnoliopsida; order Fabales; family Fabaceae; genus Clitoria; species Clitoria ternatea. Next base: position 295,672,846 of record CM075669.1, read on the forward strand.
TCCTATGATGGATGTGTATGTTTATATAATAACAACGCATTTCATTGGTTGATTAGATGCCTAGGATGTTGGGTGGTTATGACCCATGCTTGGATGACTATGCTAAAGCTTTTTATAATAGACCAGATGTTCAGAAGGCCCTACATGCCAGCGATGGTCACAATCTAAAGAATTGGTCTATTTGCAAGTAACATTCTCTCCCTTTCTCATTTCTTACACCAACTTTAGAAACTATAAGAACATTTCATTTGTGTAACAAAAAATAATCACAGTTATAACTAGATTTTACATTGTTATTATATAACTGATAAAAAAATCTCCTTGTTCACAAAAAAAATAATAACAAAAAATTTAGAATTTATGACAATAATACAACTATGACTTAACTTAAAAATTAGTTACATGATGAGATTTTGATAAAATAAATAAATAAAATTTTCTTATAGTATATAACTAGCAAAAAATACAAAAGAAAAATTATATATATCCTATTTTTTATTTTCTATATATATTATTGTATCATTTCCTAAATAATTTTTTTTGAAATATTGAATGCAGCAACAAGATATTCCATGATTGGGCCGATTCAAAGCCATCTGTTATCCCAATTTACAAGAAGCTTATTTCAGCAGGACTTAGGATTTGGGTTTACAGGTAATTAGTTAATATACAGTTAATTTGTTATGTATATAAATAATATTTTCTAATGTTTTCAGACCGGGTATTAAACTGGTTCTGGTTTAAGTAAATCGCGATTAAATCAAAGTTAAACTGTGACTGAACTGATAGTATTAAAAAATTAACCTAGATCGATCACCTAACCTGTTCATGGTTAAACCGATCAGACCGGTTCGGTTTTGATAGCAATATTTTATTCAGTAGGTTCTTTTCATGGCTCATAGTGTGTTTTTGTGATGTTTCAGCGGTGACACAGATGGTAGAGTACCGGTTCTGTCGACAAGGTACAGCTTAAGCTCTCTTGCATTGCCCGTCACTAAATCATGGAGGCCCTGGTACCATGAAAATGAGGTAAGCCAGTGTCACTAAATGAATTAAAATTCTTTAGGTTTTTTAGATTTTATTTTAGTTATAATTTATAAAATGAAGGTGATTAAAACTTTACATAAATTATGGAGGAAAAACTAAGTATATCAAGAGTTTTATATTTTATTTGTATATTTTGTAATGATTTGTTTTCCTTGAAACAGGTCAGTGGGTGGTTTGAAGAATATGAAGGGCTTACATTTGCAACGTTTAGAGGAGCTGGGCATGCAGTTCCCTGTTTTAAACCCAGCAACTCACTTGCGTTCTTCTCCTCCTTTCTGCATGGAGAATCTCCACCGTCCAGAAAATAATAAGAATAATATGTAATAACAATCATATTGGGTGCTCCTTTGGGTGACCCATATGAAGATTTTGCTCTATACATTACCTTACCACTAGCTAATACTCCATATGCGAAGAAACCCAAAACAAATATAACGAATAAAAGAGTTTTTAATTTGCTCCCATTTCACCAAAGCAATATCTTATTTTATTCTTCTATTTTGGAGTTGTTGGACATGGATATTCCACATCTAGGTAGCATTATCCATATTCACCTGCATAAACCAAAACCGAAGTTCTGTTAAACATTTTGGCCTACCTTGGACCCTTCTCTTTTTTTTTTCCTCAGCGAAACAATTTTCAACTTTCTCCTTAATTATTAAACTTTGCAAACCTAACGTTTCATCATCCTCCGTTTGATTCTCAGTTTAGATTTTTCAATTGAGGTTGATCAAAAGAGAATTTCAATCCGTTCACTACTAGAAAAAACTGATTTAGCCACTGAAATTTTCGGTGGCAAAAACATGAAATTCCGTAGCTAAATATTTTAGCCACAGAATTAGCCACCGAAGCATGGACATGACAAAAACCCCAGTGGCTAAATTGTTAGCCACCGATTTTGAATTTCCGTGTCTAATTAGCCACTGAATACATTCGTCACAAAAAACTCAAGTAATCCGTGGCTAAAATCAGTCATTTCAACTTAAAATACTATTCTTGTGACCAAATAATTCCGTAGCTAATTCCGTGACTAAAATTCAGTGGCTATCTTCGTGACTAATTTTTTTAAATTCCATGGCTAATTCCGTAGCAAATTATTTTTTTTATCCGTGACTAATTCCGTGGCTAATAATTTTTTAGTTCAGTGGCTAAGTCTGTAGCTAATTATGTTTTTATTCAGTAGCTAATTCCGTGACTAATTTTGTTTTAATTTAGTAGCTAATTTTGTAGCTAATTATTTTTTAATTCAATGGCTAATTAGACTCCAGCACATTGGTGGCTGAATCAGTGGCTAATTTGCCAGTGTAAGTTTCCATATAATTTCATGGCCTTTTTATATTTCACCTGATAAAAATATAACAATATTTCAAATTATAATATATGCAAATAAACCAACCATATAGCCCAATGTATACGTTGACAAAACAAAATAACAATAATATTGTAAAGCATACATAAGTAAAAGCATAGTCATATTTATACAAAACAAAATATCCTCCAAAAGACAACTATGACATATATAATTATGCATGTCCAAAACACTATACAAAGTCTCCAAAATATCAAATAGATAACAGGCTGAAAGTGATCATTGATCTTCATCATCTTGATGTTGCGGTGAGTCATCCTGCTGTTGATGTTGTGTTGATGCATGATGACTATAGTAAATAGATGAATAAAAACATTAGAAAAACTAATAAGTAATGAAAAAACCAAAAACCTTAAAAAACAAATGGATATATACATAGCCAATAAAACCAAATGGATATATAGTTATTCAGGCTTTAGATGTCACTATTTTATGCTAGGCGTGTATATACTTATATCATTCTTTGGAATAACATTCCATATTATAATCATAAGAAATAAAAATAAATAAATGTTTTAGTTTTTTATTTCTACTAGTAAGTATTGAATTTTTTTGGTACAAATAATTATTGAATTTAACTTAAACGTATTATTACTTGTGACTAGTACATGAATTGATGCATTATTAAATTTTTTGGACTATGTTATAATTATATTAAGAGTATCACTAGTGAATTCTCATGCCTCACTAAAAAACTCAATAAATCATGTCAAATAATTGTATACAACCATACTAGATACTAACCTGGGTTTAGATGTACACAGAATGGCTTCAAAACATCGACAGGTTTTGTAAGACAATTAATAGTGACCTGCAAACAGAACTTAAAGTGGCTTATGATTTGGATGCAAACAAACATATCAGTTCCTATTTTTAGCACTCAAATAGAACTCAAACAGCTATGTAAACATTGTACGCATTCAAAGAGGCGCATTCAAACAGGCAAGTGATAAATCTGAAAATTCGTCTTATTGACTATTTAAATTATGATTGAACCATTATAGAAAATAAGTACAATTAAATATATAAAAATAACATATAAAGTATTAAATAATCAATTAATATGAATTTATAAAATATAACTAAGTCAAATTTTATGACAAGTACTAAAATATATAATAAAGTCCTCATATATATATATATATATATATATATATATATATATAACTAGAGTAATTAATCATATATTTTTACCATTTTGGATAAAGTGCAGATTTTTGCCAATGCTTTTCCCGTCCATGATAGTACCCCTAATGGTTTTAATTTTGAAGTTGATAATGACTTTACTCCATTACAGGTTCTAATTTATACTCAAACCATTAAAATGCTTTGACAAATCAAGATTATAAAATTTTTTATTGTTAATTCAAGTTTCATTAAAAAAAATTATTAAAATTGAGAACCCTTTAAAACTAATTTTTTGCCAACAAAATATATTATTGCTATAATTACAAGGCAAAAAAAAAGGACTACTTCCAACTATATCGAAGATACACAAAAAGTTATAACAAAAAATCAAATTTCAACATATAATGGAATTGTTTAATTTTCTTTTGAAGATTTTTTAGTCGGCTGTTATTTCAGGTGCAAATAAATCCATTTGAATTGGTAAAAGTATCATAATAGTATTTTGGAGCTAGAAAGTATCATAATCTATTTATGTATATGCGGTCTTATGAAAGCCATGGAATCACAACAAGGTACATGGAGCTGGAAAATTATTGTACTAAACCCAAGAAATAGGGAAAAGAAAATACAACACCTCTTCCTGCACTTTAAGTAAGTTAGCAGAAAAAAAGCTAATCCTGTGCTGTGCACTGATCTATGAACCATGTGAAGATGATTTTTTTGTTCAATGGCTAAAAAACTATTAATATAAAAGAGTGTTTTGTTTTCTTTAAAAAAACTCAGATAGATTTGTTCTGGAATTGCATTTCTAGTTCTTAATGAAATTAGAAGACCAAAATGGAAAATGCAGAGCCAAATTAATGTTTGGTCAAGGAAGTAACTAAGCAGCCTAAACTGGTATGAGGTGCGCTAAAGAAACCTCTCAATCCATTCTGGACATAGGTGGCAACTTTTGTATGATTATTATGTGAGTTTAAGAGGGGACTATGAGGAGGAGAAGAAAGTGAGAGAGAGGGAAGGAAAAGTTGATGGAGTTAAAAGTTGAAGGAAAAGTCTCTAAGACAAAAAGTGAGGGTGACTCCAATGAGCAAACCAAAGCCAAATAACAGAACATGAGAGAAGTTGAACAACAAACTGGCTGTAGCAGGGGATTGTTCTTGTTGCTTATTCTTCATGGTTATGGATGATGAACAAGAATAATTATTGTAGAGAAAAGTGAGATTCGGCAAGAGGGAGGAATCAAATGTAAATACAGAATGTTGGAGGCATAAAACAAAAAAAACATTGTTATGTTTTCTATTCTTACAAAAGAAAAGATTAAAAATGTGTTTATTTATTTACAATAGCAATAATAAATTATTTATTTCATATATAACATAAGGAAAAGTGACAGATCAAGGTTGGTAGACCATTCTCTCATATCAAACTAAGTTCCTGAACACTCTATCATAAAAATGAAAAACAAATATCAAAAGCCAACACAAAACTAAAGGAAAGAAGTCACTACAAAACACAGTATCAACAATACACATTAAAAACCAGAAACCAAAAATGAGTCACAAATGTATAAACTATAAAATGAACCATTCAGACATTGTATCAAACAGGTAGAGTGCATGAACCATAAAAGTCATTGTAAACAATTCAGACATACACGTAAACCATATAATAAAAAATATAAAGTGTAAAGCAAAAACCATAAGCCAAAAACTCTAGAAACAAAAAAAAAAGAGTAAACCATAAGCCAAAAACTACAAAGACAAAAAAAAAAGTAAACTATAAAAGATAAGTTCACTTAAAACCTTATGTAATGCAGCCCGAAATGGTGAGTGAAACAAGAGAGTAGTTCTATGATGGTCCAGTGCAGGGGGAAACATTGAAGATTTAGAATAGTGGAGGCAAACCCATTGAAGCTTCAACGGCACAATGAAGTGGTTGTATGAAGACACGGTGGCTGACAATCGGATGGCGCGGTGGAACAGTTGTTCAGAGACACAATGGTCACTGTGAAGAGGTGAGATGCGTGGTGGGTTCAAGGCAATGACGGAAGTGAAAGAGAGTCGAAATCGTCAAAGCTGGCGCAAAGGGGCGAAATGAAAAAACAGAGTTAGGGATTTAGGATGGGCGGAAAATGAAAATTAAAATAAAAGGCTTAGGAAAATTAAAATAAATAATATTTTGATTATTTTGCCACTGAAAGAATTTCGCAGCTAAAAAGTAATTATAAAATTGATTTTTTTAGCCACCGATAAAAAATTCGTGGCTATATAAAAAAATATAATTTTTAAAGATTTAGTCACCAAATTCAAATTCTGTGACAAGCTAATCTAAATATATAATATTTTGATTATTTAGCCACTGAATAAATTTCGTGGCTACAAATAATTAAAAAATCGATGCTTTTAGCCACTGATAATAAATCCGTGGCTATATAAACAAAATATAATTTTTTAAAATTTAGTCACCGATTCTAGTTCCGTGGCTAATTATCATAAATAATATTTTTATTATTTAGCCACTGAATATAATTCTGTGGCTAAAGCATAATTAAAAAATGATTTTTTAGCCACCGATAATAAATCTGTAGCTAATTATAATAAATAATATTTTTTTAATCATTTAGCCATTGAATTTCATTCGGTGGCTATTTTTTGCCCATATTTTCGTGGCTAAATTCTGTGGCTAATTTTGCAATGAAATTTTCGTAGCTAAATTTCGTGACTAATTTCAAAATTAAAGTTTTAGCCACGGATTTCAAATTCCGTGGCTAAATTCTGTCTCTAATCATGTGACATGTAAAATGTTGGTCGGTAAACAAAAGTCGTGGCTAATTTCGGTGGCTAATGGCTATGACTTTATTCGGTGGCTAAATTCGGTGGCCGCTTTTAGGTTTTCTTGTAGTGGTTTGTGAAATGAAATTTAACCAATCTCAAATGTCATGCAAAATCATTATTAACTATGAGATAATTTCATTTAGATAACTAATTACTAAATAGATACTTAATCTAAAAATAAATAGATAAATGGATACTCAAACACAAAAAATTCATACTTCCATTAATATAAGGAGGCAAGCAAATGCAATTCATGGAATGACATGAGTGAGTTGAAAATCTTGATAGGGTCAAAATGGGTGTTTTGAGCTTTTTTTGAAAAGAGATTAAAAAAAGATAGCGTAGATAAACTAAACTTACATAGAGTAGATTTCAAAAAGGCTATGGTGTTGGAAAATGAGTTGTTGGTGGCACACTTTGGTGAGAAAAGTTAGATTTAAGCTGGAAAAATCTAAAGATTAATATTGAATTTTTACGTTATTCGAGACACATAAAAGAATCAATTAGTAGCATTTCTTCTTGAGGGACTAACATTGCTGATTAAAAAAAGTTACGGAGAAGAATGTGTTTACACATTTCAATCTAAGTGGAGAGGAAAAGGTGACAAATCTAGAGTTTTCTAGTAACACCACCTTAGTGGGTGGATCATCACTTAAAAATATTAGGTCCATTAAACGTGTTTTAAGGTTATTTTTAAAATGGCTTCCCGACTTAAAATACATTTACATAAAAGTATATTGATTGGAATTACAGTGACAATAGATTTAAATGGTTATGCTTCTTACCTACATTATGAAACTTTTTTGTCGCCTTTAGTGTATTTGGGACATCCAATGTAGGGATGGGAAAACGGGCTAGCCCACCCTGCCAAAGCCCGCCAAAAAAGTGGGTCAAGCCAAAATAAACGGGCCAAAATTTAGGGTCCGTCTCGCCTAATGCAGGCCCGACAGGCGGCTCGCCAAAGTTAAAACTATAATTTTTTTTAAAAATGTGTCAAATTAAGATAAAAAATTTAATTTTTTTTAAATTAAAGAAGATATTATTAAAAGAAATGTATAAGTAGTAAGAGATATGTCACTTTTTTAATTTTAGAAAATGAAAGTATATATTTTAATAAAATAAAGTATAAATTATTTAATTAGTAATATTTATAATTTTTTCTTTTGGTGGGCCTGTCGGGCTGACCCGCCCCGCCAAGGTTTTGACCCGCCAAATTGGCAAGCCAGGAAGGCTGGGCCGTGCACAGACGGACTAAAAAATCTTGTCTGCTCTGCAAGCTTGGTGGGCCAGCCTGTCGGACCTAACCCGTTTTGCCATCCCTAATCTAATGGGGTTAAATCCAAAGAGGTATTGTAAAATGAAACATAAACTATCCTTGTGGAAAAAGAAGCATGTTTCCTTCTATGGTCATTTATATTGTAAATTCTGTTATTTATTCTCTTACCTTTTTCGTTAGCATCTAAACTAGTGCTAGATCAAATGGTAAAATTTTAGATGCATTTTTATAGGATGAGTGTTTGGACTTTGGTAAGTGTACCAATATATGATAATCGAAAAAATAATAATCTATATCTTTAAAATCACTATAAAACTATATACATTATGTTCACAAATATGAATAAGTGTTCATTGCTGTTGGAAGATATTGTGAGTGATAAAAGTATATAAAAACACAAAATAGATATAAAGAAAAGCTTTGAGATTAAGTTTCACTATCCTCCATCTCAAGCAAATGTTATCCTATTCCATATGTTTACACATAACTATCAAATCAATACGACATTAATATCACTAAATACGATTCCTTAATGAATAGGTTCCGAGGTACTTTTCCTCAAATATCAATCCAGTGACTATTTGATAAAAACTCTTACATTACTCTTACTTGGCCTTAAGCAACCAATGTGTTATACCTGTTCCTAGGAACATAACCCATTGGGTGACCGAATTCATTTATTGTTCACAAAACGTTTGACAAACCAAAACCTAAAATCTTATAATGTTCTCTCATTCAAAACTAGCATATACAATGTAAGAAATAGTCACTAATGTAACACCCTGGTGCCAACTTGCAAATCCCAAGATAATTACCGTCACCATATAAAATCTCTTGGATAACTTATTTTTCACCTGGTAATTATCAAGTGATTCACAACCTGATTCCAGAGGTTACTGATACAATATCAGAGTGCTAAACTTTTTATATAACTAATTTTATTTTATTATACATAATATCAGAGTCTCATATATATTATATTTTACAACAGACACCTAGATCTTATAAAATATAAAGATGTAAAATACCAAAACATAGCATACACATAATACAGCCATAGTAGTCACACAAGCAAGCATCAGCATCAAAAACCTTCATAATTCATCCACATCAATTATCATCCACTTTGTCACATGTCTTCCTGATTAACCACTAAAGGGTTGACACAAGTAACAGAAAGAGTGAGATAAAATATCAAATAAATAGAAATTAAATTAGAACATACACAATCACAAGTAGGATGCTATGCGATATAGATACCAAACAAGTATTTTATATTATATTTATATTAATATTTCCATTCTCTATATGAATGAAAATGCATGATGGATCCATTCTGGTGGGAACATCTGCAGTAATTTCCAACAATAATATTTTTACGGATATCCAACTGATACCGCGCCCCATAATGCAACACCAATATCGGATACGATTATATCAATAACAAGTGTTGTGGGACCCCCTTAAGGACACACTGCTCAGCCCTTAAGACGGTCGTGGTATAAAACCACCGCAGAGGTCTGTTGCTCAACAGAGCACGTTCCCCCACCGGGAACTGTTGTTCAAGTGGCCTCAATACTCAAGAGGGGGGGTGAATTGAGTTTTAAAACTTTTGGTTGGAATGCCTTTGAAATTGATTTTTATAACCAAGTTAATGAGAATATGCAAGTGAAATTAAGAAGAGGATAATATGCAAAGCACTATAATGAGAAGTATTGTTGAAGCAATTTTCCCAAACACCTGGTGGGCAGTATTTGAAGAGTAGCAAATTAAGCAAGTTCAAGTGTGCTCTTCACAAACAATCAACAATAATCAATTAGCAAGCAGTATATGAAAGTAAGGAGTAAGGAAGAGAAGCTTGCAAACCGATATAACGAGTTCCACCCAATCCGGTGTACGTCTCGCCTCTAAGCAACCCACTTAGAGGATTTCACTATTGAAGATTTGAGATACAAGCTTTGAGCAATTGCAGCTTCCTAGTGTCCCACACTCAAGAACTCAATCCTCACAAGCAAAGGGCAACCCACTCAATCTCACAATCTCTCAATACCCAAAGGTTGAACCCCAACCTTTGTGACCACTCAACCTAGAGTGAACAACCACTCAACCTAGAGTGAATCCCTTGTGTTTGGTGTTGTGTTTACAATCAATACACTCTCTTAATAGAGTAGATACACAAATGAAAGCTCTAACCAATTCTAACTCTCAAGATGAGAGGATATACAAATGTATTTCAAGATACAAGAAATAGGGCTTACAAAGCACAAAATAGAGTAAAGGATTTGTAGCTTCTTGTTGTATCTTTGTGCTTGTGTTCCTCTTCAATTTATAGAGCCAAAATAGCTGTTGAGGTGTGCCCTTCGTTCTTCATAGCCGTTGCACTCAGTGGAAATTTGAAGAATGGTGGAGACATGAGCTGGTTTCCCACTTAAATGTGTTTTTCCACTAGTGTAATCGATTACACCCTCGCGTTGTAATCAATTAGCTTCAAGTCAGAGAGCCACTAATCGATTATTTCAATTCCTGTAATCGATTAGCATCTATACCTGATGCATTTAATTTGATTTCACAGCTTCCTAATCGATTAGCATGTCTTGTAATCGATTACCTTAATTCCAGTGGCTTCCTAATCGATTGTATAGCTTTCTTAATCGATTAGACATTATACCTGATACATTTAATCCCATTTTTGATAATTGTAATCGATTAGCTTCAAATGTATAATCGATTATTTTAATTCCAGTGAGTTCATAATCGATTACTACAAGTGTGTAATCGATTATCTTAATTCCAGTGACTTCATAATCGATTATCTTCATTCCCATAATCGATTAGCTTCAATCCTGATGCAGTTTCTTCCAAAACAGAAAGCTCCTAATCGATTAGCATAAGTGACATAATCGATTATCTTCGCTGTTACTTAGCACCTGATTCCATATCTTTGTTTTTGCATAGGTTTCTTCAAGAGTGTTTTGTCATTATCAAAATCTTTGAACATCCTTGAACCTGTATACATATTCAAACACATTCTCCCCCTTTTTGATGATGACAACTATGTTCATCTCTTGAGGATTGTTAGTTTAAACAATTTAAACTTATCTCTAATTTTATCTCTTTGCAAAAACATCTCTGCTGCATTATCAGTTTTAAAATATATTATCTATTTACCAAGTTCAAAAGGCAGAATCATTATCACATTCAGCAGCAAATATCTTATCTCTTTTTATCTCTTATCTGTTATCTCTTGCTAAATCTCCCCCTATCAAAAGGAATTTATTAATCCTATCTTTTTCAGATTTTAAACAAGATGAACAGATATTCTTCTCCATATTTTAAACAAGAATTAAACAAGATATGAACAGATTAAACAAGATATGAACAGATATTCTTCTCCCCCTTTGTAATCATCAAAAATAATTCGTGCAATTAAAGAGATATAATATGAACTGAAACGAGATAATTTTATTGAATTGAAAACGGATGGGAATTGCATTAAGTAAACCAAGAGACAATATTCAGAATTGAAAAGACAATAACATAAGCACCCTAAACAAAAGCATGACTAAGGATCTAATTATCCGGATTGAAAAAGCGAATTTCAGCGATTTGGTGAGACAACTCTTCATAGCGTTGTTGCATCATCTCGAAGTGTTGCTGCTCGGTCATTGAAAACTCTTGAAATGGAGTTTTCAAGGCGATCGAAGCGGCGGTCAAGATGGGCGTAAAAAGATGCAAATGGGTCAGCTTGGGGTGCAGATGAAGAGGCTGATGGTGCAGCTTGTGGTTGAGGAGGAGGTGGAGGAGGAGGAGCAGGTTCAGCAAATGGATTGGCACCATGTTCTCGGTCACTCCTGAGAATCCACATTCCAGCGATGCAAATCATGCCCATTTTGTTGAGGTGGGGAATGCCAATGCATGCTCTTGGGGGTACTTTCTCAGAGAGTTCTCCTGCCAAATCAACTCCACAGTATTTAAAAATTTTTGTGAGAAGGATGCCATAGGGAAGCTTTTGCTGGTCCTTCGCATGGCGCATGTGAAATTTGACCAACTGAATCCAGTTGATCTCCTTAGAGGTCAGCATTGCCCACATCAAGAGGACGTCATCCTCTTCAACCAAAGCATAGTTCCCAGCACGGGGAACAATCATCTTGACCAAGAAAAAATGAAGCAGGCGGTTGTTCATGGTCAAGTGGCCTACCAGCTTGTGGTTGCTCATAGGAGGATCCGCTTTCCACAAGGAGCGACGGGCAGTGATAGGATTAAAACCCCATTCGTCCTCGGGTTCTCCTCCGTCAAAGTCAGCATCATTAAGGGGCAGCTTAGAAATTTCCGCGAATTGGGCGTTGGAAAGCTTGATGGTTGTGTTCTTTACTTTGGACTCAACCATGCCATTCACAAGGCGGAGATTGCAGTAAAATACCCTTATTAGTTCAGGGTAGTACTCTTCTTCTTTGAGGGAGAGGAAGGGAAAGAGGTTGTAATGGTGAAGGCTTTGGGTGAAAGTTAGGCTGGGGTTGTCGAAAGTGTCGGCAATGGTGTAGTGGGGGGTCATTATCTCCTTTTCAGAGAAGTTTTTCATGAAATTTTGGAGGTCTCTAGGAGAAGAAAAGAACCTTGAAAAATCAAGGGGGTTATGGGCTTGAGCTACAGAGGACCTTGCTCTCTTGACATTTCTAGATGTAGACATGGTGGAGAAGACAAAGAAGATGATGAAGAGAGAGGAGTGCTTGAGAGTTTTGGAGAGGTTTGAGAGGAAGGAGGTAGTGTGAGATGAGAAGGTGAAGGGAGGGATATTTATAGGTGAGAATTAGGTTTAGGAAGGAGAAAAATGGGTTTAGAAAGGAGTGAAGGGAGTTAAGAGAGGGAGTACTTCGAGTATACCTTGGAAGTTACAATTTTGACTCTTCAGAACCGAGGCTAATTGATTACGAGGCAGTGGTAATCGATTAGATCGCTGTTTCTGGGAATCCCAAACATTTCGTGCAGAGCGTAATCGATTATCGCCTTTGACTAATCGATTAGATAAGAAACAGAACCGTCCTAATCGATTGGAACAGGATGGTAATCGATTATGGAGAAGAGGAAACGTTTTGTACCTGAAGCAGAGGCTGAGTAATCGATTGTGGGTCAAGGGCAATCGATTATCTTAGAAACAGAATCAGTGTAATCGATTAGGGGATGGGACTAATCGATTATGAAGGAAACAGAAGCATAGTAATCGATTGTGAGGAGGAATGTAATCGATTATTGATTCAAAAACTTCAAGTTTTTCATACAGCAAAGTTCCAAACATGAAATGTAACATATACCATTCATCATGCCATACAACATAGTTCTTATCAAAATATTCCATCATTCAAACACAATTTGACATATCAAGAATGCCTAATTCTCTTCTAATGTGAATGAATTGTTCTCTAGCCAAGGGTTTTGTGAAGATATCAGCTAGTTGCCTAGAAGTTTCAACATGTTCAAGTACACAATCCCCTTTTAACACATGATCTCTAATAAAGTGATGCCTAATCTCAATGTGCTTGGTTCTAGAGTGCATTACTGGATTCTTTGAGATGTTAATGGCACTAGTATTATCACATTTGATGGGTACTTTGTTTAAAACAATGCCAAAATCAAGAAGTTGTTGTCTCATCCAAAGAATTTGAGCACAACAACTACCGGCGGCTACATATTCTGCCTCAGCCGTCGATAATGCAACACTTGCTTGCTTCTTGCTATGCCAAGAAACAAGGGAGCTACCAAGTAAATGACATGTGCCACTAGTGCTTTTTCTATCAAGTTTACAGCCAGCAAAGTCAGAGTTGGAATATCCTAAAAGATTACATTCAACACCTTTGGGATACCACAAACCAACATTTTGAGTACCCACAAGATATTTCAAAATTCTTTTTACGGCAGTTAAATGTGATTCTTTAGGACATGCTTGATATCTAGCACACATGCATACCGCAAACATAATATCGGGTCTACTAGCAGTTAAATACAATAAGGATCCAATCATACCTCGATATTTGGTGATTTCAATGTCCTTACCCTTTTCATCTTTGTCTAGATAGCAGGATGTGCTCATGGGTGTAGCTATCTCGTTTGCCTTGTCCATTCCAAACCTTTTAAGTAGTTCCTTACAGTACTTAGTTTGGCTAATGAATGTTCCATCATTTGCTTGTTTTATTTGCAATCCAAGGAAGAAGGTGAGTTCTCCCATCAAGGACATTTCAAACTCATTCTGCATAATCTTGGCAAACTCTTGACAAAGATTTTCATTAGTAGCACCAAATATTATGTTATCCACATAAATTTGTACCAAGAGAATGTCATTATTTTTGCGTTTTATAAACAGTGTAGTATCAACCTTTCCTCTTTCAAAATTGTGTTCTAAAAGGAATTTGCTTAGTCTTTCATACCAAGCTCTTGGGGCTTGTTTCAAACCATATAAAGCTTTTCTCAATTTAAAGACATGGTTTGGAAATTTATGATTTTCAAAACCGGGAGGTTGATCTACATAAACTTCTTCTTGAATGAAGCCGTTTAAAAACGCACTTTTGACATCCATTTGATAAATTTTGAAATCCATACAACATGCAAAAGCTAGTAATAACCTAATGGCTTCTAACCTAGCTACGGGAGCATACGTTTCTTCATAATCTATTCCCTCTTCTTGATTGTATCCCTTTGCAACTAGTCTAGCTTTGTTTCTTGTTATTATGCCATTTTCATCTAACTTATTTCTAAAAACCCATTTGGTGCCTATTATTAGATGGTCATTGGGTCTTGGCACAAGTTCCCAAACTTCGTTTCTTTCAAATTGGTTTAACTCTTCTTGCATGGCCAACATCCAATGCTCATCAATAATGGCTTCATCAATATTTTTGGGTTCAATTTGGGATACAAAAGCCAAGTGATTGCATGCATTTCTAATGGCGTTTCGAGTACTTACCCATTTGGTTATTTCTCCAATGATTTTGTCCAAGGGATGATCCTTCAAGGTTACCCAATCTTGTTGTCTCTCAATTTGTGTTGCACCTCCATCATTTTTGACTTCTTCTTTGTCTTCCAAATTCATTTCTTGGAAAGTACCTACAAGATCATCAACATCTTCCTTTCTCGGAGGGTTATGGCTATTTTCATCAAACTTAACATGAATAGATTCTTCAATGGTATTTGTTTGTTTGTTGAAAATTCTATAAGATTTACTTGATTGTGAATATCCTAGGAATATTGCCTCATCAGATTTTGCATCAAACTTTCCTAGATTATCCTTTCCATTGTTGAGCACAAAGCACTTACATCCAAAAATATGAAAGTATGCAATGTTGGGTTTTCTACCCTTGTAAAGCTCATAGGGGGTTTTCTTTAAAATAGGCCTTATCAAACATCTGTTCATTATATAACACGCGGTGTTTACCACATCGGCCCAAAAATGTTTTGCAATATTGTTTCCATTTAGCATGGTTCTAGCAAGCTCCACTAAAGATCTATTTTTCCTTTCAACCACTCCATTTTGTTGTGGAGTTCTAGGAGCTGAAAAATTGTG
This sequence comes from Clitoria ternatea, assembly GCA_037962975.1. Taxonomy (NCBI): domain Eukaryota; kingdom Viridiplantae; phylum Streptophyta; class Magnoliopsida; order Fabales; family Fabaceae; genus Clitoria; species Clitoria ternatea. Next base: position 295,688,049 of record CM075669.1, read on the forward strand.
ATTGATACCATGTTTTTCGCAAAACTTTTCGAAAGATTGATTTTCAAACTCTCCCCCATGATCGGTTCTAATGGATGCAATTTTTGAGTTTTGCTCATTTTGAATAATCTTTGCAAGTTTCTTGAATGCATGATATGCTTCATTTTTATGAGCAAGAAACAATGTCCATGTATATCTAGAATAGTCATCTACTATAACTAGACCATAGTAATTTCTCCAAAGCTTTTGATTTTGGATGGTCCAAATAAATCCATGTGCAAAAGTTGTAAAGGCCTTTGAGTAGAAACAATGTTTTTGGATTGAAAAGATGCCTTTACTTGTTTTCCCTTTTGACATGCATCACAAAATCTATTTTCAAATTTAAGCTTTAGTAGACCAATTACTAAATCTTTAGAAAAAAGTTTATTCAAGTGGTCTACATGTATATGAGCTATTCTTCTATGCCATAGCCAAGTTTCATCCTCTTTAGAAATGAAGCATTGTTCATCATTTGTAGACAAACTATCCACATCAATCATGTAAATGTTATCAATTCTTTTTCCAACAAATTTGACCTCTTTGTTTAGCTTATTCTCAATTATACAACAATTGGATTCAAATAAAACTCTATATCCTTTGTCACATAATTGACTTATGCTAAGTAGATTATGTTTGAGGCCTTCAACATACAATACGTCACTTATGGAGGTGGAAGAATTCTTACCAATATTTCCAATGCCAAGGATTCTTCCTTTAGTGTTGTCTCCGTAGGTGACACTTCCTTTCCTTTTGGGAGTGAATGATGTAAATTTACTTATGTCTCCCGTCATATGCTTTGAACACCCGCTATCCAAGTACCAATGGGTGTTGCTTGCCTTGAAGCATACCTACAAAACAAAATCAGTTTAGAGAACTAGGTACCCATTTTATGTTGGGTCCTTTTAGGTTAGCTTGTGGGGATGTTCCTTTAGGAACCCACACCTTTCTTAAGACCTTTGGTCCTAGTTTCCTAACACTACACTTATAAGCACTATGTCCTTTGGAACCACAATGATTGCATTTCATAAAAGGTGAGGAGGATTTGCTTGGTGGTGCAAAGAAATTTTTATAGTGTTTCTCCATTTTATGATTACTATGTTCTTGGTCATATCCTAAACCGGTTTTACTAAACATGCATTTTTGTTGCCCAAGTAGGATATTCAAATTATCTCTTCCATTTGTGAACTTCTCTAGTGTCCTATTTAGGTCTTCAACCTTGGTTTCTAACACAATGCACCTCTTTGCAAAATCACATGGTTTACTTTTGGAACATGTTTGAGCGTTTTTCAATTCTTCTTTTAAGCATTCATTCTCTTTGCAAACCTCCATAAGGTGCATCTCTAGAGTGTCACTAGTTTTTCTAGATACCTTAAGTCTATTGGAGACTTTTGTAAATTTATCATACAATTCCTCTAGAGCATCAAGTAATTCATCCTTATCTAAGTCATGGAAGTTTACCTCATCATCTTCTTCTTGGTGATTGGCCATGAGGCAAAGGTTTGCTTCTTCATTTTCTGAGTCATCCGAGCTGCTTATCTCATTTTCATCCCATGCTATATATGCTCTCCTTCTTCCTCTTTTCTCTTTTCCCTTCTTCTTAAGATTTGGGCAATCCGCTTTGAAGTGCCCTTCCTTGCCACATTCAAAACAATTGGGTGAGGAAGAATTTTCTTTAGTGATAGGTTTCTTACTTGGGTTTTTGAAGCTTCTTTGAAGGTGTTTGCCTTTCATGAATTTCCCGAAGCGTTTCACAAATAGTCCAAATTCTTCTTCTTCATCAAGTTCACTTCCGGATTCTTCTTCTTCATTTATGGAAGTAGCCTTGAGAGCAAGACCCTTTTTCTTGGAAGATTTTTCTTCCTCTTCCGCCATCTTTAATTCTTTCAGCTCTTGTTCCTGTTCCTGCAACTTACCAAATAGAGTGGCAAGAGACATTTTGTTTATGCTAGGAGATTGTTTGATGGCGGTAACTAGCGGTTGCCATTCTCTGTTAAGACTTTTCAACACTTTATGAATGAGCTCTTTGTTAGTGTAAGTCTTTCCAAGTGTAATGAGTTGATTAATGATGAGAGTGAATCTTTTTTGCATATCAACAATTGATTCATGAGAGTTTAATCTAAAGCACTCATATTGACTAGTAAGAGTACTAATCTTAGAGTCCTTTACATCGTTAGTGCCTTCGTGAGTTACTCGTAGAGTATCCCACATCTCTTTAGTAGTTTGGCAAGTCATTATTCTAAAAAATTCATCTTGACCTAAAGCCATAGTAATAAGATTTTTGGCCTTGTAGCCACATTGAACTTTCTTTTCTTCCTCGCTTGTCCATTCATCTATGGGTTTTTCAATATTTTTACTGTCTACAATATGCATTGGTATAAAAGGGCCATTTTCAATGGCATTCCAAATTCTCAAGTCAATTGATTGAATGAAGATTTTCATTCTCTCTTTCCAAAAGGTATACCCTTCCCCATTGAAAGCGGGAGGTCTATTTATCGCACCACCCTCGGGAAAAACATTTTGAGAACTTGAGGCCATCTAGTCTCTTGAAGCTGTTAAGCTCGATCTACCAAGAGTCAAGCTCTGATACCACTTGTTGTTCAAGTGGCCTCAATACTCAAGAGGGGGGGTGAATTGAGTTTTAAAACTTTTGGTTGGAATGCCTTTGAAATTGATTTTTATAACCAAGTTAATGAGAATATGCAAGTGAAATTAAGAAGAGGATAATATGCAAAGCACTATAATGAGAAGTATTGTTGAAGCAATTTTCCCAAACACCTGGTGGGCAGTATTTGAAGAGTAGCAAATTAAGCAAGTTCAAGTGTGCTCTTCACAAACAATCAACAATAATCAATTAGCAAGCAGTATATGAAAGTAAGGAGTAAGGAAGAGAAGCTTGCAAACTGATATAACGAGTTCCACCCAATCCGGTGTACGTCTCGCCTCTAAGCAACCCACTTAGAGGATTTCACTATTGAAGATTTGAGATACAAGCTTTGAGCAATTGCAGCTTCCTAGTGTCCCACACTCAAGAACTCAATCCTCACAAGCAAAGGGCAACCCACTCAATCTCACAATCTCTCAATACCCAAAGGTTGAACCCCAACCTTTGTGACCACTCAACCTAGAGTGAACAACTACTCAACCTAGAGTGAATCCCTTGTGTTTGGTGTTGTGTTTACAATCAATACATTCTCTTAATAGAGTAGATACACAAATGAAAGCTCTAACCAATTCTAACTCTCAAGATGAGAGGATATACAAATGTATTTCAAGATACAAGAAATAGGGCTTACAAAGCACAAAATAGAGTAAAGGATTTGTAGCTTCTTGTTGTATCTTTGTGCTTGTGTTCCTCTTCAATTTATAGAGCCAAAATAGCTGTTGAGGTGTGCCCTTCGTTCTTCATAGCCGTTGCACTCAGTGGAAATTTAAAGAATGGTGGAGACATGAGCTGGTTTCCCACTTAAATGTGTTTTTCCACTAGCGTAATCGATTACACCCTCGCGTTGTAATCGATTAGCTTCAAGTCAGAGAGCCACTAATCGATTATTTCAATTCCTGTAATCGATTAGCATCTATACCTGATGCATTTAATTTGATTTCGCAGCTTCCTAATCGATTAGCATGTCTTGTAATCGATTACCTTAATTCCAGTGGCTTCCTAATCGATTGTATAGCTTTCTTAATCGATTAGACATTATACCTGATACATTTAATCCCATTTTTGATAATTGTAATCGATTAGCTTCAAATGTATAATCGATTATTTTAATTCCAGTGAGTTCATAATCGATTACTACAAGTGTGTAATCGATTATCTTAATTCCAGTGACTTCATAATCGATTATCTTCATTCCCATAATCGATTAGCTTCAATCCTGATGCAGTTTCTTCCAAAACAGAAAGCTCCTAATCGATTAGCATAAGTGACATAATCGATTATCTTCGCTGTTACTTAGCACCTGATTCCATATCTTTGTTTTTGCATAGGTTTCTTCAAGAGTGTTTTGTCATTATCAAAATCTTTGAACATCCTTGAACCTGTATACATATTCAAACACAGGAACCCCCTCAAAGAACCCCCTGCGGATTCTTTGAACGACCAATGCATATGATGCATGAATGCATTAGATTAAATTATCAAATTCCTTTATATAATTAATCTTAGTAATAAAATTATCATAATAATCAAATAAGCATACTTTATATATAATTCAAGGAATATGGAAACACATTTTCCATAATATTTATATCATAATCCAAAACATATGGAAACACATTTTCTATAATATTTAATAATTTAAAAAATATATAAACACATTTTTCATGTTATAGTAATTATTTAATATCATATTCCAAAGAATATGAAAAACATATTTTCCATGATATAAAATTATACTACTAAAATAATTTAAAAACAAGAGTTTTCTTCCTTTAAATATGTTTAAATAAACTTCTAAATTTAATTTAATTCATTTTATTTATTTATTTCAAAATAAAGTCTCTAGAATAATAAAAATCCAATAATAATAATAATTCTGATTTTTTTAAAAATCATTATTTTAAGTTTTTAATCATATTTACAAAAATGCCATTAGTCCTATTTACAAAAGTGCCACCGTTCTAATTTATTTACAAAAATGTCACCGCTTCTGATATATTTACAAAAATGCCACCGTTCTAAATTATTTACAAAAATGTCACCGCTTCTGATATATTTACAAAAATGCCACCGCATATTTTTATTTACAAAAATGCCACCGCTTTCAGTTTTAACACCGGTTAAAAGAGTCTGCTGTTAAAAGGTCTGATTATACAGAAACGAAAAACAGCACTCCGTTCTTGCTATTTTTGCTGTTTAATTAATTTTAAATGTAAAAATAACATACCAATTGATTCCAATTCATCATACAACATTAGAAACATATCATATATCATATTCCAAACCAATTAACATCAAATTTCATAACCTAATTCAAATTAAATCAAAATTTAACTATATGAATTTCTAAACAATTAACAATTAAACAAACAATTCTAACTTAATTTCTAAGTATTTAATATCATATCCCCTCTTTCTTACCTCAATTAAAGATCCTTAAGCTTTTCTTATGCTAAACTCCCTTGTATTTCCTTAAATCTTCAAGTTTGAGTAATTTCTTCTTATGCAAAATTAAAGAGCTTGAGTATGGTAATCAAGGTTTTGAAAGCTTGAAGAGGGAGATGAAGGGATATGGAATCTTATGAAGTTTTTGGGTTGAAGAAATTTGAGGTTGAGATGAAGAATTTATAATGGTTAATGGCGGTGAAGTAAGGCGGTGGAGGAAGAAGGAGACACAGAGTTTTCGAGAGAGAAGATATTTTCTTTTCTTTCTTTTTTTAATAACGGGTTCCTTAATAATTTCTACATTTTATTGTCGCGTTTTATTTCTGCTTAGTCTCATTTTAAATCTGATTTACGAAATAAAAATATCTCTGTAACCGGAATAAAATTTCCTATAAATTTATTTCTTATTTTTCTAAGAAACTTTAATTTTTTACTATTTAATTATCGATTCAAATTTAATTAAAAAATTGGGCTGTTACAACTAATGTTGATACAAATATATAATTTATATAAAATATTCAATACATAACTAAAAAGGGAATGTGTTGCACCCAAACTTAAGAAAAAGATGGTTTAGCCACACATTTTCATGAGGGCCAACCTAAAATTAAAGAAAATACAAAACACTACAAGAAATTGTCCTATTAGCTAAGGAGGAAAAGGTCATTAATTTGTTGCTTCGCTGAGAAGATTAGCGAGGGATTAGCAATAAAATAGCAACTAAACAAACCATTACTAACGCCACGTAGCTATTTGGCTACTGCTTTTATTTGGACGCTAAGCCTTGGCTAAAATTTATTTAGTTAGAATAGTTTGCTCGTTATTTTTAGTTGTTAATGTGTGAAAAAAATAGTGGAAAATTTCTTAGCAAAATAGTTAGGGCTAATGTGTTGCTCATAATCTTAGTTATCCCCTCATAAATTCATTGTTATAGGATTTAATTTGGGATTCAATTTGATGTATCCAGGTGATGAGGATACAACCAGAGAGACTTCTTTTGGCTAAAATAATTTTTTTGTTTCTTTTATGTATTTTTTTCATTATTTTAGATTAGGGTTAGAAAGCTTTTTGGGATATAGGTTTGGACCTTACATGGTCATCTTTGTTTTATATGTCTTTTTATGCCTTGTATTTTGGCCACCTTTCTTAGTTTTATTTAGTTTTAGTGTTTTGGGCTTAAGAGAGAGTGAAACCTATTAGGTTAAGTGGTGTGCTCCCCTTTAGCCTATATAAGGCATATTTTCCTTTGTATTACACACACCTTGAATTTAGAGAATACATTTGAGTATTTGTGAAGTGAGTTAAATTTTCTTCTTTCATTTTAGCTAGGTTTTTAAACCTTGAGAAACTCTTATCTCAGGTTTCCTCCCCTAGGTGGCGAGATTTATGCTTATCCTTTCTAGGCGGCGCCTCCCCCTTTCCTTTTTTACATAATCCTAGTTTTGTCTTCCACCTTCCATAACTCTTTCCCTTCTTTCCCACTTTTCCTTATTTTTTCCAAAATCCTAATCCTTATTTTTGTTTTTCTTACTCATTTTCCTTGATTTCCCAAATCCTTGTTTTCATTTTCTTTTTATCTCCCTTACTTCTATTGTCGTCATTGAACATGAAAGCAAAATCACATCAAAAAAAGAAAGAAGAAGAAGAACTAGATCCCCTTCCTACATCACTAGGCTTCCTTCAATATAGAATTAAATTTTGCTTTTGAATTAATTTTACTGAGCTTATTGATCCTTCTAAAACATACATATATTTCAAAAGCAAATATCTATAAAAATGAAATTAAGATTTTATGACATTAAAATTGATAAAAAGTCATACAAAAGATCTAAGAAAATAAAAATATTATAAAGTTGGAAGTCAATAAAAACAAACAACTAATACTGTGATCAAGTGTTAATATGTCTAATACTCATTCAAAAGATTTAAAAAAATGAAAATATTATAAAGTTAGAATAAAAACAAAATACTAATATTCTATTAAGGTCATAACATATCTAATCAAAAAGAAAGATCAAGTAAGGTTTAAACTATTATCATCTAGGTCCACATCATTCTCTTCAGCAACATGACTTTGAGATTGCCATTTTGATACAATTTTTGCTACCTAAAGCCTGGAATCCTAGAGAGCAAAGGGATTAGTTGGGTTGGATTGTTAATGACATTGTCTTATTTACACTGTCTTTATCACAGTTTTATCACTATAAGTACCTGTGACTTAAAAATGTGAAACATATGCATTATTGTCAACAAAAATCTCTAAACCATGACCTAATCCATGGATCTTTCCTTTTTTATTTGGGCTTGCAGCATCTACCCACACTTTTGGATCAACAACCAAATAGGATGAATAATCTTCCCCATATTTATCTATTATCTTGTCATCATACAACCTACATAGACACTAACATAGTCACACACTAACACAGTTACATAACTATCACACAAACACTCACACAACCTGCACAGAATACACACTATCACAGCCTATACACAAACACTCACACAACTTGTACACATACTCTAACACAACCTACACATAAATACACACTATCATAGCCTACACACAAACACTCACATAACCTATATAGAACTATGCATTGTCATAGTCTACACACAAACATTCACACAACTTGCATACAAGCACTTAATCTATATAGAAACACCCGCATAAACTACATAGACACATTTAATTTTAACACAATAATTTTAAACACATTTAACATAAACTCAACACATTACACATTCATTCCAAATAGAAAATTCAAATTCAAATAAAAATATAAACTTAACACAAAAAAAATTCATCACAAAATTCATCATTCCCATATTCACCATGCCCAATAATTTAGCCAAAATATCTTAAACATGTTTTCCATCATAGAGAGACTAACAACAAAATGTTTTGATCATTGAGAAATATATTCACTAGTCTTCTTATGAACACGGTCATATTTATCCCTAAAGGAAACAGGGCACTTCAATTCAGCTTCGTATATGTTGAATAAATTGTATATGTTACCATCCTTTGTGTGTGTATTTTTCTCTTACGTTGACCGAAGCTAATAGATCCTCTTGTATGTAACATTGCACCTGGCTTCAATGCTCTGTTTCCCCCCACCCTCAGATATCTTTACCCATTCTAGAGTTGGCCAAATGTCAACTAAACCATCTCATATATCTCTTTTCAGTTCTCTTAAACCATTACCCTTAAGATCTAAATAATTATTTGTGTTCAAATTTTTGTAGGCATTTTTCTAGCCTTTCGTAGCAAATATGGCAAACCGGACATACATGTCCTGTCATAAGCAGTTCTTGCCATGTTACAATCATAATCTAATGCAAACCTATATTTTTCCTGCAACATTATATTATAAGAACATCTCTTTCAAGTTACAACTAAGACGATATAGTAGAAACATGGTAAGAATTGTTTGGGATCTTCATCAAAATTTGAAACCACAACAAGTTACAAAAATTTAATGCCTAAGGATTTGGATCTTCATCAAAATATTCACATTCTAGATTTAGTATATAACCGCCTGCATCCATAATCATGTCAACATATGGATTTCTACTTCCTTCTTCATGGTCTTGGGCAACAACATTTGAAGTAGTATCCCTCATTTTTCCTCACCATGGATGGTATAATTATTATAACCTTCATGAATCCATAGTCATACAAGTGTTTTTCTACCCAAAATGATTCCACTGTACAACGGTTCTTGCATCTTGGGATGCTACCTAATGCATCAGCAACCATTGAGTTTCCCAAAGCAAACTTATGAATTCATCAATACGATCCTTGAATTCCTTTGTTACATGATCAGTACAATCCAATTGTCATATCATCTAACTTCAATTAGGTTTTGTCTTTTCTGTTATTAATTTGACATAACTAACACCAAGACCTTGAAACTCAAGTTAAAAGAGGAGCATGTTATAAACAAATAACCTTAAGACCTTGGCACAAGTAAAAGTATTACCCTTTAAAAGAACTATGATTCAGGAATCAACATTTTATCAGTCAAACAAGCTCAATTTGAAAGTATCAAGAAAAGAATAACAACATTCAGTTAACTCATATTTTTGTTCACTATGAAATCAAGGTATTGTTTCAATTATGAATACACCCCAATCAATATAAAATTGTTGTAGTAAGTGGGTACTATTCAAGAGAAGGGTATGATGTCAATGATCTAAACACATGGACAAAAGAATGAATGTTAGATTAGGTTACTAATTGTATATATTCAATTTAAAAAAGAAATGCAAAATGAATAAGAACAAGAATTAAACATAAACATGTACCAATTTTTTTTCATAAGCCACATAACTTGATAAAGTGTAATTAAATATTTTGAAAAAATGTAATTAAAATAGGAAATAGAATTACACACTTGATTTTAATCAAGAAATACATGATTAAAATTAATAAACCAACAAGTGCAATTAATTTTTTTAATAGAAAAATTGTAAATAAATTTTTTGAGAAAAAAAGTGTAAATCTTAAAAAGGTGTTTTTGTACCTGAGCCATACTAAAGAAACATTGTTAATTTTATATATATAGAGAGAGAGTGTCAAATGGCTAGCTATATTTGCTAATTACTTTCCTTTTCTTAACAAAATACCAAAAACGTTAACCTGAGAGTTATATATATGGTATATAGGAAAGTGGTGATATATATGAGTGTTTTTGCATGCACCTTCTCTTTTGTTTATTAAGAGTATATGTTTGATTAAAAAGACAAGGAAAATCCTAACAAGTGTCATAAGAGCAATGATTAAAGAAATAAAACTAAAATATATTTTTTCAAAAAGATAATTAAAACCCACTCACATTAGAATCCGGGATAGGTAGAAAAAGGGTAACTTGGGATCAATTTAATGGAAGGATGTGTGGAGAATGAATCGGTTAATTGGATGTGGGGAAGGATTGGTTTGAATAGTGGGTGCCATGCAAACTAGGAAATTAAGAGTAAGGTAGATTCAGGGAAGATAATTGGTTTGCACTAGTCTCTGTGTCAAAACAATATTTCCAACACATTTTTATGTTTCATAATTAAAAAAGAAAAAGAATGTTGCATATTTCGGTAATTAGTCAATTGGTGATGAAGTTGGATTTTGAATGAAACATGTAGATTTTGTAAAAATTTAGATAATTAAGTTAGATGTGGAAAGTCATGTTAAATAGGATACTAACAAAAATCAGTCTTGTACAAAGAGGAGTACAAGTCATAAATGATTCATGTGGATTGTGCAATTTACAACAAAATAATGCTAATCACTTGTGTCCTGCAAGGTTTGGATAGAATGTTGTAGTTGGTGGGATTGTGTTACAATTCTACCATAAAAGGGTTAGGCCATATTCTACAACATCGATTATTTGTTAATAGGAGAACAAGGAAAAAGCTATGGACTGTGATTTAGTTGGCTATTGTTTAGTGCTTATGGAAGAAAGAAATTGAAAATGTTTTAACAGATGTAATATGTTTGATCAAGAAAAAACTTTGTCTTGATTTAGAGTTCACATGCATAATTGTCATTGTTCTTTCTTAAATTATATTTGAAGGAAAGCAAAGGAAATAAGTCCAAATAAATCGTTTGGGAGTGCAAGATTTTTGGGTGGGTTCACGCATTTCCTTTGTTTTCCTTCAGATATAATTTTAGCTTAAATATATAGAGTCCTTCAGATAAAATATAGAAAACATTTTTATATTTTGATCAAATTATTCTTTGTCTTGTTCCACTTACTCAAATCATAATATACTACCTTTCTAAAATATAAGTGCAAATGCAAACACTATGACATGTTTTTGTTAAAGCCAACAATTAAATCATTAATCATATTTTAAGTTGAGGAATATGGTTGATTAGAAATAGTTTTGGTAAAAAAATAGAAGAAAAAATAGTAAAATAATGATTTTACTTTACTTTTTTCCTTCCATTCAAACAAGCAATAGAAATTAAATCTCTCTCTTTACCTTTATAATTTACATCTATTCAAACACAATATATTTCCCCAAATTTTCTGCGCCATTATTTTCATTCATTTCATTTCTCACTCATTCCCTCCTAACCCCAACAAAGCATAAATAGTCATATAATCCCACCTTTGTCTATCTTCATGGTAAACAATGTATCTAGTTTAGGGTTGGGTTAAGTACCCTCTTAGTTTATGTTTTTCTTGATGAATACAAATATATATTTGGGTGTATATATATATAACTTGTGAAGTGCTGTATGCATGTCGACCAAAAATAATTAAAGTATTTTGTGTATGTGGAATCACGCGATATTGTATCAAATTTAATTTAGTATAATTTGATTACCTTCTCCTTGAATATATATATATATGCCTAATAGATAGTCTCCATATATATCTCCCTTTGTGTATATGTTATGGTTACAGTGGAGTGAAAAATTAATAAGAGACAAAGCATTAACGGACACATATATAATGGCGCAGCATGTGAGTATACTAAGCTAAACTTTATAGTACTAATCAGTTCCAATTTAATCCTTGAAGTTGAAATTGTTGCCTCAGTGAACCATCCTCAACAGACCCAAGAAAATTGGCATTTGGCTGAAACGCTGCGTTTTGAGGAAGCTGGTTGAGTAAGGAAACAAAGGAATTGTTGTTGTCCTCAATGCTGCTTCCACTATTAAGATCACCATGGAATCGCTTACTTGATGTAGAAGACCCTGGAGATGCTGTCTCATTCCAAAGCTGTGGTGTGAGTGAACGTTTCATAGGGAAGGTGCTAGTGTTATTATCAGCATTGCCCTTTGAGTTTGGAGACACAATATTATGATGAGAATTATCAGAACCATTTTGCATGCCTTGATCACCTAAGATTCCATCAAAGAAGTTGTCACCATTTTCAAGTCCTAGTGATGCATCATAACTTGGGCTTCTTGAAGATGAAGGCTTAGAGTTTTGCATGTTATTAGCCATTGACAAAGTTGACATGGTTGGTAGCATGTTCTCCATTGAGAGTTCCTCATCATGCTCCATCAAAGGTGGCCTTGGCAAGGTGTTGTTGTTGATGCTTTTCTTGTATATTCGGCACAAAACCCAATCATCCAGCTATACGAAACCAAAAAAATAAATTAATTAATCTTTCTTCTAAAGAAGTCTCATGAATATTATCGCCATATCATTTATTAATTAAAAAGTACATGATAAATATATTAAAAATCATGATAAACATAGTAATTACATTTTTATGAAATTTTTTTATTTTTAATTCATTAATTAAAGATATTGGTTAATACATTTAAAAAATATCTGTTTCTGACGATGAAATTATCACAATTGTAATCAATTTTTATGTCATTATTATATTAGTAATGATAAGTTTAGAATTAGTAGCTGTAACTTGAGAATTACTGACGAAGAGGAATTTTTCATCAAGGAAAATAAATTTTCTTTTAATGATATTTATAAATTGAAATGTACATACCCTCAGAGAGTTTTTCTTGTTACAGTTTGGTGGATCAGCAGTGAGGGGATGTGGTTTTGAGCTAGAACTAAAGGAATGACCATCAACAAGCCTATATTCATGCATAATCCAATTGGTTTTAACCCCTTTTGGAGGCTTTCCACCGTAGAAAACAAGTGCTTTTTTCACTCCAACTTTTTGGTGCTCATTAGATGTTAGTATAGGCTTGCCAGTCCCAGTGGCTTTCCAATACCCAGAAGTAGCAGCTCTATTGGGCCGGGCTCCATTTGGGTATTTCCGATCCCTTGGGCTGAAAAAGTACCATTCCTGCTCACCAAATGTTGCTTTACCTGCGAAACACACAAAAAAAAAGTGAAAAATTAACAAAAAAGAAAAAAAATAGTGCATCCCAAAACATGTTCATATGTTAAGAAGCCAAAAAATCCCAAGTGGGTTTGAATAAATGGATGAAAAGATGAAATGGGGTGTGATAAAGTTGCGTACTTGGTAGCTCCCAAGGGTCAAACTTATAGAGATCAACCTCAGCGATTATGGCTACGGGAAGTGGTGAAGATGCCGCTCTTCTCTTGAGGTAGTGAACAACGAGTTCTTCATCGGTTGGGTGGAAACGAAACCCTGGAGGAAGATGTGGGTGCCGAGACGCTGATGATGAATCTGTGCTATCCATGAAAATGGATGATCATAAAACTTGTTCAATTTTCTGTGTCATGCATTCTATACTACACACTTTTTCTCTGTATTTTCAATTTCAGCCTTTTCTTAATTGCTTTTGCTTTTCCTTTCTTTGCTCTCTTTCGTTTTCGTGATAATTGAAAAAGTAGTGGCGAGAAGATATGGAACTTTGTATTTGGCGAAGGACTTTTCAATAAAATGGGGTGGGATAGAGATAAAGGAAAGAGTTGGATGTATCACTTAGAACGAATTAAATTGAGTCGGTAAAATGAAAGCCCCTATAATATTATATTGATCTTTTTTTTTTTTTGTGTAACTTGACATGACAATGGTACATGAATACGATGATGAATTTGGGGGATTGGGTTCTCCATGTCGAATCTAACGGATATTCGTTTTCATTGGAGATAAATAAAAACCCACGTTAGTCCCAACTCGAATTTGATAAAGAAAGGGAAGGATGTAAAAAAGCAACTAATCACCCCAGCTCTATACTTAAACTTGTCCATATATACAAATTAATAATTTTATTTATAATTATAATTAAATTAAATGATAACATATATATATATATTAAAATAGTATATAATCATAAAATTTATTATTTATAACAAATTTTAACGTCTAGTTTATATATTATTTCAATTAAAATTTCTTGAATATATATAATTTAATTGAAATTATATATTAAGTTATCAAAATAAAAAATAAATAAAGTATATAAAATTTCATACATTTCTCTGAAACCAGGAACTTATTGTAAAACCAAAGATAAATTTTAAAATTTTAAACCTGACTTACTTTAACGCTGATCTCAAATCTGCTATGATTTTTATGAAGACAGGAATGAGGAAAGTATAACTAGCATTATTGCTATGCCTACATATAATTATGCCAACTGCTCAAAAAACACCAAATTTAATGACAGTTCAGTCTGGTTACAAAATTAGAAAAAACTTGACATGTAAAATCAAACCAGTTTTTATTTTTATTTTTAAATACAACCCAAAAAAAAGACTTGAACTCGGTAGAGATAAGTCTGTCCGGACTCAACAACCCGTTTTGGCACATATGTACATGGATAGTGTGTGTATGAGATTTCAGTTTCATGAGTTAAGATAAACGTATCGAACGGATGAGGATGGCTTTTGTGACACATGGGAATGAAGGATGAGATAGTGTGACCACACAACAATAATGAGGCTAGTTTTGAGGGAGAGGAGGGTTGGGGAGTTTGGAAATGTGACGCTTTTGTTGTCATGCTTTTCTTATGCAAACTCACACGCCCCACATTTCATCAAGAATTGATGGGCACCTGTGCACGTGCTTTTCTCCCTTTCCTCATTGCATTGCCATAATTTGTCATTGTCTTCTTTATTGTCATTGTGATATTGGTCATGTTCTAGTCATGGTTTTTACTCTATAATAATAGATAGTAGATCATGTAGGTTTTCATGTTTCTTTTTTCCATAAGCATGCAATACCGTAGCTCTCTATGCTCTATCGTAGTAGAGCTTTGGGTAGTGGAGATTATGTTCTGCTGAATTTTCACCAGTCTGAATCATACATTTCTTTCTTTTTTTCAATTTCTGCTATATTTCTTTCCTTTTCTATTACTGTTGGATTCAGTTTTGTATCACAATCAAGTTTATGGAGGCTGTTTTCACTACACACTAACTGGCATGCACATTATTGGGCTTAACCATGCTTTTGATGTTGAAATTTTATTCACATTTAGTCCTAAATTTAACAAAGTTTAACTAGAAAATATTACCAATATCACCATATTTTTAGGAGACAAATATGTTTAAGCCTTATTATTAGAAAATGAATAGCATGCTGGAGACTTCCAAGATGATATAGGGGGAAAATTTTCAGAGAAAACACAGGTGGAACATATGTTTCACTTGTTAAATATTCCATTAAGTTGTATCTTTTACTACCTTGCTCTTTGCAATAACTCCCAATGCAATGGTCCAGTTGTCATGTTAAATGCCCTAGGATAGCAGAGTAAGTGACCTTTATCTATTGTGTCGCCTCGAGCCCATAAAATTTTAGGATTGGACCTGATTGGTGAATGTATCTTCAGGAGAAGTAAATGTATGATATTTATAGATTTGAGTGACAAGGTTGTTCAACGTGGCATGTGTTAGTACAAAATTTGTAAAAAGTAGATAAAGTTGCCACAGTCACACATATTCCTTACACCCTTTGTAGTTTATCCGCCGATGTGCCAGTAGTGGATTTGTCAAGCTCTCCTCGACTTCAGTCCTTAAGGAGGTCAGAGGACCAAGATCACGCGAGGGATGTCGACATTTGGGAACGCTCGCGGGAGGGCATTTAAGCATCGCGACACATCATTCTAGTGTCCATACCGTCTGAGTCAGTGTTAGGCTAAAATCAATAAGGTAAATGAATTTAGCAACAAAGTTAAGGAACAACCACTTGTCATATTTGATGGTGGTATTAGACACTCTTGTATCAAGTGTCGTTTAAATGAAAGTGATGTCATAGGTCATTTGAATAAGTGGAGTTTCCAACCAAAATACTTGGTTTGGATATAACATACTGAAGTGTTTGAACATTTAAACTTTATTTTTTTTTGTTTAACCATAAGTATTCTCCTTTGGAGACTATCATGTTCGAGTTAGGAACATTACATTCTGGTGGGGCTAACTTCCTCTGTAGGAATTTTTTCCATCCACAAGGATAATAAAACATATATCAATTGAACCAATCACCAGTTGGTAACTTTACTAGTCCTTTACATATTTTTATATATTATTTATAACATTAATACAATAGTTTTCTCTCCATGTATTATGAACTTATGATTAATAAATGATGGATCATGGTTAGACAGACGATACATATAACAAGAGTTAGAATTGTACTTATAATTAGTTATTAGTTATTAATTGTATTTTGTATTGGTTGTATTCAATTTGTAATAATTGTATGTTATACATTAAACATGATTGTTTATTTCATAATTAAGATCGATTAGAATTAATTAAGACTAATTAGAATTAATTGTAGTTAATTAGGGATGGTTGGCTATTGGAATATTTACAAGATTAGAATCCCTTTAAAAAGATGAAAATTTTAACATTTTTTTAAAAAGGACATTGCATTGGTCCTGGTCCAACACAAAACATAATTCAATTATGTAGTGTGGGAGGAAAAACAGACACTAAGTAGTGTTTGCATTGCATCTGATGCAACGTTGCATCAGATACTTTTTGTCTCATCCTCTGCTCTAATAAAACGCAAGTTGTTGCGTCCAAGTTTTTGGTCGTTAACTCTATATTAAATTTATGGATGTTACACCATATGATTCTTTTATTAAGATCCTAAGTATCACTTTTAAGGTTGTAAATTTTAATTTCTTCCTTATACATTTTCACCAAGATCTTCAAATTATATTCTTTATACATGTTTAAAAATTATTCTTTAAACTTAATAAGGTCAATCTAATGGTAAGGATTTAAGTACTTATATTAGAGTTTTGGGTTTAATGAACCCTAAATCTACACACGTGTGACGAATATGTTGTTCTAATGACTTGTAGAACACAAATGGTGAAAAGCAATTGGACATTTTATGTAACCAAAGAAGAGGAAAGGAAAGATATTATAGATTTTAGAGTTAGAATCACTAGCCAATTAAATAGAAAACTTAGAGCCTGTTTGGTTGGACGTAAGACCTCCGTTCCACTGCGTTGAACGGCCCTTTCTCCGTCGCCGTTTCTCCGTTGCACGACTGCTTTTGTTTGGCACGCTTTCACCCCTCCATTCCGTCAAGCCCAACCACGTTGCGTTGGGCTCAACCTCCGTTGGCCAGAAGCAGCTCCCACCAGCCTCCATTCAACGTAGTTCGCCCCTTGACCACTCTACCCCTCCAACGGTAAAAAGCATGCAAGCCATGACAAGAGCCATCACGCAGGTCTCCGATCTGACGAAGGGGAAAGCTTCGACACCCGATCTGAGGTATGACACCACCCCCTTTCTCTTTTCTTCTTCCATTGCTTGGTTTTGAGGTCTGTGATGCGTTGGTGACTGCCACTGGTCCATTTTCTTCTTCCTTTGTTACGTGTTTTTTGTTCTGTGACCCTTTCGTATTGGGCGTTGGGTATTGGGTTCGTGGGTTTGGTGGAGGCTGTGAGTTTGAAGGGGTGGGTTTAGGGGTCGTCGTGGGTTTGTGGGGGTCGCCGTGGGTTTGGGGTTGGCGTCGGGTATTGGGGGAAGGGGTTGTTTGGGGTGGGCTTGGGGCGGGTTGTAGGGATCGGGTGGTGGGGTGGAGGTTGCTGTTGGAGGTTGGCTGGTGGTAATGGTGCTTGGGATGGATGGTGATGATGCATTCTTGGTGATGGATGACTGTGATAGGTGTGGTGTATGGGTGAGGTGCTGTTGTGTAGTGTATGCTAGCATTCCTTATTTTTTTGATTCTGAATTTTTTTTATCTAATTCAGTTTTTTTTATATAATTCAGTTTTATCATTCTGAATTTGTATATAATTTAGTTTTTATATATGTTGTTTTTATATAGCTTATTTTTTATCATTCTAAATTTGTATATAATTTAGTTTGTATTTGTAAAATTATTAGTTTATGTATAATTATAGTTTAGTGGTTTAAAATATGTTTACATTAATTTTAATTATAACGCGTAATGAATAACGAATAACGAGCGGCAAGACGTGAGAAATCGATAAAGTTTTGTGAACTTGTGATAAATGACGATACCTTACGTAATTAGCGACAATTAGTCATTCACAATTCAGTAATTAGAAATGAATATCTTTGTAATGTAAATTTATTAGTTTCAATATATAAATTCCTTTTTAATATATAGAAAAGAATCAAATTAGTTTATTAGTTTTAATATATATATATATATAAATTTATATTAATTAGTGTTTAATATATTAATTCATTTATTAAATATGTATTATTAAATTTAATACCCTTTTTAGTTTAATATTATACATTTAATATTAATATAAACAAATCTACACACAAATTATATATATTTAAATTCATACCCTTTTTAGTAATTTTACCATAAATTACCATTTCTTAAGCTCAATTTCACTACAAACCAAACACAATTACTACAACTCAACTCACTTTAACTCAACTATCAACCAAACAAAACTCCATTTACAAAACTCAGTTTTCTAAACCTCATTTACAAAACCCCTGTTTTCTCAACTTCATTAACTAAACTTTAGACCAAACATGCTCTTAGTGTGTTAACTAAGATAAGACTTGAATAACTCAAAAAAGTTTTAACCAATTGTCAAAAGATAAGATTGACTATGTCAAAACTTATTTATAAAAAATTATAAATAAATTTAATTATTAAATAAATTATTTTATTACTGTTATTTAATAAAAAGTAAAAGTCATTATATTTCAAACTTTTAAAATATAACAACATTTTCACCAATGCACTATCTCCTTGTCTCTCTCATTTCAGTTGGAAATAACATTCAACTTATGTTTGCGGTTAGTTGAGTGGGATTTATTTTGAAGGGTATAACATTTAATATGAAGTTTGGATATCAATTCTAGGTTAAACTAACTACTAAACTTTTCAACGGTCTATATTGAATGCTATGTATGAGATTGAAAGTTACACCTTTCGCTTTTTTTTAATCTTCAACTCCAATATTTAACTTGATAGAAGAAAAAATTTATGAAAGTTAAGGAATATAACTATGTTGTTTTAGTTACATACTAAAATTTATTTATTAAAAAAATAGTTATTAGGATTTTACAATTTTAAATAAATAGTTAAATAAAAATAAAATTTATCTTTTATCTTGAACAATTAAATAAAAATGAACGTGCTTAGAACATAGAAGAGGTGGATAAAATAATTAATTTTACACGGTAAATTTAATTAATGGTAAATTATTACCAGAATCTATCCTTTCTTTGTCAATTTTCCTTCACCAACACAACAAAATCATTTAATAATAACACATGAGAATAATCAATAGCTGAACCAAGCCGTTGGAACTCATCATCATCCAATATTAATTAAATCCTACTTTGCATTTTAATTTTTGCTTTAAAAAAATTGACTGAAATTAGTAGCTGAAATATTACTTTAACTAAAATGAAAGATTTGTATAGTATTTTCAACTATTTGATAATATATTTTAAAATGTTATTTAAATTAATGTTTCTAGATTTTAGTAACTAACTGAAATCTTTTTTTATTTTTTATTTTTTATTTTTTTAATTTATTAATTTTTAATATTACTCTTTATTTTATTTTAAAAAATAAAATCTTTCTTCTATTTTTAAAAAATAAAATTTTTATTTCATTTTTCATAAAATAATATCTTTATTTTACTTTTAAAAATAAAACATGTTAAACCTGCAACATTATTTTTTGTCTTCTCTTCTTCTTTAAGAAATACCTCCAAATTTTCAGCTTAATTAACTTTCTGTCATTTTTTAAGAATAATACTCATAAACATATATGAGTAAATACGGAGAGACTTTAAATTATTTAGATATTTCATGGAAGATTTAAGGTGTCACTTATGGACTTGATATTTTTTATTTTTTATTTAAAAATAAAAATAGAATTTTTGTTACAGTTTCTTATATATAAAATTGTAAAATAAAAAATATGAAACATTTTTTAAACACCAAACAACTAAAAACTTATTTTAGCAAAAATTTATAATTATGTGAAAATTTTATATTTAATTTTTTTATGAATGCTGTAATATTAAAAAAATAAGCAGCCATGATCTTGTACTTCGGCCTAAAACAAAAGTGGAGGTTTTTCTTGTTCCTTCTATGAATGAGATATGTAATGCATCTAAAAATAGGCTGCGTTATAGTAAATTATTCTAATTTTTTAGGAAAATTTTTCTCTTTATTTTTTAAAAATTTTATTTTCTAGAATAGATTGAAAAATTCTTGAAAAATTTTTCTATTTTTTCAATTTTTGTGGAAAACTTCTTTAAAAACTTCCCTATTTTTCTTAAAAAAATAGAAAACTTAATTTTTCAGTTTTCTTTAAATATTTTGTAAACAAACATCTATTCATTTTTTTTTGACTTTCTCAAGAATAGTTTTCTATTTTTTTTAGAAAATTTATGAACTAAAAACAACCTTAATCTCTTATTTTGGAATTCTTGTATCATGGATTTTGGACGCTCCTTGTACCTCTTATCATAATATCACATAATTGTTTTGCAGATAAAAAAAATCACAAATAATTTAACAGGAATAAATTAAGAAGGTATAAATTAAGGAACTATAATTTGTTGCATTGATGCTACAGACATCCCATATGATCCCAAATTAACCACTAATGATACAAAAGGTCTCTGAATAACAAAAATGATCATTGAAACCTAACCGAATTAAACACTGCGTATGGGTAAAATAATCAAAATAAAAGAATTATGGTAATGCAAATAAGCTGTAACCTAAACCAATTAATTAAGCTAATTAATTTAGGCTAATGAATTGACTAATGTTACAGCAAGGATATGTGTCTCATTTGAGCACATATACGTACAGGGAAAAAATAAACGAATTTATTAAAATAGGGGTCTACTATAGAATAGTTATATATATAGCAGCATTCACAGTTTCCTCTTCATGCGCTTATGTTCTTCCTCTACCTCCAGCAAGTTCATGATCACTGCATCAGAAGCATCCCTTACCAGCTCCGACCAGTCCCTGAAAACCCATCAAAACCAAAATAGAATTTAATAGCAGTCCATTGCATTAATGAAACAGTTTAAGCAGAGAGAAATATAGTGTAAAAAGAAATATTTTCCTAAGTATCTATAATTTCATAACTTTAATTTATAGCCATCAATCAATTTTAAGATATTAAAAGTTAAAAATATTTTTTTTTTCTCAAAGTGATGGGTCAATGGCCAAAAAAAATATGGTTTAAATATAATATTAGTTTTTTTTTGGTAAAAGATATATTAGTTTTTTTAATATGTTATTTTTATTTTGTATCTTGTGTCATTATATTTTAATTAAATTCTAATTTCAATTCAACAATTTTTACTATTTTTTTATTTTAATAGATAAAACGAGTGTATATATATACCAACGGAGTATATACATATTGTAGGATCGGATTAACAGTAAAGATTTTAAGTAATTATTTTAAGATGATAGTTTCAAACCTTAAATTTGACTGTTATTTTAAGATGATAGTTTGAAAACCTCAAGTTTGACTGTTTTATCACAGAGAGAAAAATATGTATTTGAAGTTTTCTCAATGTGTAATATACGTACCCTCTCAAGGGATCAAAGGTTAACCCGACAGTGAGTTTAGCCTCTTCGAGTGCCAAACTGAAACGTTGCAGGTGTTTAGAAGGGCAAGTTCCATTGTCCTTGACCACAAGCTGCGAAGGCTTGACGTCGTAGAAGATGGGAACAACCCTCTTCTTAGACTCCATGAGAAGCGCAAGCTCATGGAGACAAAAATACGAATCACAATAACGTGGAGAAAACACCGCAACACCAACCTTGCACCCATCAATGGCCCTATCAATATGATCAAATAACCTATCACCAGGTTTCATATTCATGCTGTCCAAAAACGACCTCACCCTTGTCTTCGTCAAACGCTCGTAGAGCAAACCCGCGATGTTCCTCTTCGTGTCGATCCCACGATGGTTTATGAACACGTCGCATGTTGGACGCGCGATTTTGCGACACAAGGTTGCTGGCAAACGTTGCATGGTTCAAGTTAAAACGTTCTTGTTTGGTAACTGATAAATGTTCTGTGAGTTTTTGTCTCTAAGTGGTGTTTTGTTTTTAGGTTTTTAATTGGTGGTTTGATGAGAAGGGACGAGGGATGAGAGTTGATGTTGGTGTGTGTTTATATAAGGGGGAAATTAAGTTGTGGTGATGGGTTTTGGGTTTGAATTTCAATGGGGTAGTCCATGTTAAGGTTTGGACTAAAGAAAATGCCAAGTATTTGAACGAAAAAGAACAAAAGTGTTTTGAGTTTTTGACTATACCTACGAATCGATGTTTGGAAACAGTACTATTGTCCTTCAAACACGTTTGTACATTAGTTCATAACTTTAACTTATGTGGGGAATCCATAGCAGATCCGCTGACATAGTCTTTAATAGCATTTTGCCGTACTTTTTGTGGGAAATTTAGAGGGCTGCTTCCCGTTTCCCTATAACCATTTTTATTTTTAATTATATGGTTTTCAGTATTTCTTAAGAATGCTTACACCAAATTTTTTATGCGTTTTATGAGATGTTTAGTTTACAGTTGGTGAAACGAAATTGAGAAATAAAAAACTCTAAAAGTTGATATTGATTTTTTACACTATTCGAGATAGAATTAATTTTTCACTTTTGAAAAACTCAGTTGCGTTGAAAGCATCGGAGAAACAAACATGCTCTTAGTGTTTGATCAAAGTAGAAAGAAAATAAAAAAATTGAGAGAAAAAATATAACATTATATTAAGGAAAACAGAAAGTAAAACTAATATTAAATAATGTTTAATGTGATTTATTGAGTAGTGAGAGGTGCACTTCACTTGCACCTATCAACTTGATAAAATAAAACTACTTATCTTAAAAAGTTTTATTTTGCTCCCACTAAATTTTTGTATTTGAACTCATTAGTAATGATAAACTCGCACGGTAAAAAAATGATCAATAAAGCAACTTTCTTATTAATTTTAGAAAAAGTTATAAAATAAATTTTCATTTGTATCTCATTTTATTTTAAGATAAAAGAAAAAACAAGCACTAAACTACTTTATTAACTGACAAGAGGATGACACTTTCAGGTATTGTTATAAAGACCGAACCGGTTCGGCCGATCCGACCAGTTGAACTGTGAACCGGTTAGGTGACTGGTCCAGGTCAATTCTTTAATACTACCAGTTTAACCATGATTGGATTTGATCACGATTTGCTTGAATCGGTATCTTCATCGGTTTAATGACTGGTCCGGTTCTGAAAACATTTTCAGGAGCCCCTAAACCCCCAACCCATCTATTGATTGGGCACCTTCTTTTGCTAGAAAATCACAATAATGTTTTCCACCCATGGAATATGCACACCCTTGGCCACCCAATCTCTCGCCACAAGCCTCCCAATGGCTAGAATCCTCTCTCTAAACTAATATGTTGAGAGATCAACATTCCTCCAAATTGCATCCACCATTTCAATGCATCCACCTTGCAAATAATATGTCAAGGCCCCTATCTCAAGCAACACCAATACCTTTCTCCAATGCTAATAGTTTAGTGAGAAATGCACTCCCATGCCCTTGATCCATTTGCCCAAGCCACCCATGACAACATCTCCAATCCCAATGTTATCTTCACTAGGCAACCAACTACCATTAACTAAGAGTGGTGCCACACCATTGCAAGCAACAACATAGGGGTTGTTGATCCCACCTAAAAAACTCTTATTCTCACGAATTTCTACTAGAACACGCCTAGCTACATACTACATAGACCATGCCTCCATTTGCTCAAAGATAGCTTGGTCCCTCCATTTCCATGCCCACCATAGCACCACCCTAATGGTTATGTTATCCAGTATACGTTCCACACGTACAAGCCATTGTTGGAGCGTTCCACCCATAGCGAGTACTCTTTCTAATCCTGAGATTCTCCATAGCGTCTAAGTTGGTCCACAATATATAAGAATGTGAAGGGCATCCTCATGGGGGAATCCATATCTACTAAGATTCATGCTTGTTGGAAGACAGTAGTGGTGTTGCCTAGCATTACTATGCAAGGCATCGTGATAGAGCTGCCATAAGAAGAAGTGAACTTTTTTAGCTACAAAAAGGTGCCAAATATTTCTCCAAATTACAGTTAGTTTGTCTATGAGCTCTCCATAGAGACAACTATAAGCATACTTGGCTATGTATTTCCTGTTGTTACTACCATTCCAACAAAGAAAATTATCACCCTCTGGGTTAGATGGAATATGGAGTTGGAGAATGTAATCCCTAACATGGTCTAGTAGCATTGTTGACAACAAATTTAGATTCCACCCATATGTCAGATACTCAAGAATTTCATGTTAGAAATAGGCACAAAGGGAACTTTAGTTCAAATAGCTTAAGTCCTCAACTAATCTGAATACTAAAGTGATGAAAGACATTGTCCTAGCTGAGTATGAAACCTTGAGTGTAAGATGGAGGCTGCCTTGATGGTGCTTTGCCAAATATAAGAAGAGCTTGTCTTAGGAGTAATATTGAAAATTAACTCGTGCTCTATAAACTTACTAGTCAAAACCCTTGCCCAAAATTTCTCCTTATCATAAAGCGATGAGTCCATTAACTTCCTAAGTAACGCCACATTAACCTCCCTCGCCATACGCACACATAGTCTACCGTGCTTCTTTACGTGTGTCACTACATTCCAAGACATAGGATGCCAAATTCTACTCCTCCCAACATTTCACCAAATAAAGGTCATTGTACATTGTTCGATCTAACTATACACCCCTTATGGGTACCATAAAGATTGCATAGTGTATGTGGGTATGGAACTCAAAATTTATTTGGCTAAGCAAAGCCTACCCGCTTTATTCCACATATTCTTCTTCCATGAAGCTAGTCTACTCTCAATCTTCTTAATAACTTGATTGAAGTTAACTCTCATTATTACTTGGCCTTTTAGTAGCGGAAACTTTAAGTACTCCCCTAGACTGCTTGCTTTCCTAATGTCTGTAAAGGTTTACTAACGATCTTACCGCCTATTCAAAATACCCTTGGAGCAAACTGTACACAACTTTTCTAGATTAATCTTAAGACCCGAGGCGTCAAAAAAACTCTATATGGCTTTTAGTGGCTTTACATACAATAGGACATCAACAACAAAGAACAAATGTGAGATGGGTAAACCATTATAGGCCCGTATTAGGCTCCATTTTCCTTTTGTTACCAACTTTTGAATTTGGATTGTAAGTCTCTCCATGCATATAACAAACAAATAAGGTGAAAGGAGATCATTTTGTCTCAAACCTCTCTCAGGCTTGAAGGCATCTAGTCTATTCCTTTTCCACATCACAAATAAAGAGCCCCCTGACTCCCAACATGATTAGACTAATAATACATAAAAGAAAGCCAAAGTCTGACAGTGTTTGCTAAAGAAAATTCACTTTGTCATAAGTCATCTCTAAATCTATTTTCAAAGTAACATAGCCCTTCTTTGTCACGTCTCTATGAAGTGTGCATCATATCTTGAGCAAGAATTATATTATCCTTTGTGTCTTTCCTCGGAATGAAGCTTCCTTGAAGAGGGCTGACAATATCATCTAACATATAAACCGTAACCTATTAACCAAGACTTTAGTGACGACTTATGACACAT
Organism: Clitoria ternatea; assembly: GCA_037962975.1. Taxonomy (NCBI): domain Eukaryota; kingdom Viridiplantae; phylum Streptophyta; class Magnoliopsida; order Fabales; family Fabaceae; genus Clitoria; species Clitoria ternatea. The sequence goes on from CM075669.1 coordinate 295,713,675, forward strand.
TACAGAGACTGATCAACCTAAGTTCTTTAAGGCAAGAAGGAATATCCACCTTAGGAATCAAAACCAAAAGAGTTTCTTGAAGCCTAGGATCACTCCTATTATACACAAAGGCATCTTAATAATATGCCAGTACTGTTTATAAAAAAACCTCTAAAACCCATCAGGGTCTAGAGCCTTATAAGGGTATATCCCTATTACCGCCTTCCTAACCTTTTCTAAAGTGACACCCCTTACCAAACCTCTTCTCCCCTCCCGGGGGTTTTGAGGAGTAGGGCTTTTCACCACCTGGTTTTGAACTACCTGTATATCAAGGACAAATAGATTAGTGAAATACCTTTGGGCTTCTTGACAAAGTCTCTCAAGACCAGTGGACCAAGAACTATCCTCCAAAAGAGACCATGGATTCAGTTCTTGTTCCTCATGATAATTGTTTGGGTGTGAAAGAAATAAGAGTTCTGAGCCCTAAATTGACACCCATTTTTCGTGAGATTTCTAGTTCTAGAACATCTCCTCCTGAACTAAGGTAGCATTATATTCATCTTGCAACTTCCTCTCTATCCTTAATAGACTCAACCTTATGAATCTCCAATTGGCGTTGGATACCCCTGATGCAGGCTTCTAATGTTCTCCTCATATTCTTGATGTTCCAAAAAATGTTCTTATTAAAACTCGTTGCATCATTTTCTACTGACAGCAAGCACTCCATTAGGACATCACCCTTCCTCTAAGCCAAAGGAAAGTTGCATGGCCTATGCATCCTAGAAGCGAAAAGGGTCTACATTCTCGATGACGATCAATCCCAATGCAACAAATTAACAAAGGAGAGTGGTCAAAATGAACTCGTGACAAGTTTTCCATAAAGTTTTCAAGGAACATAATTCTCCAATCCACATCCATCAGAGCTCTATCTAGTCATTTTTGTACTATGTTTCTCTTATTTACTCTCCTTACCCAAGTATATTTATGGCCAATAACACCTAAATCCAACAATGTACAACAATCTTATCCCCCTCTCTAAATTTAGAAGCACGGGTGTGAGAAAAATAACCCCTAAAAACCTCTGTCGACTTCACTATCTAGTTGAAGTCTCCCACCAATAACCAAGCCAACCCAATAAGCCCTTTTAATTTCACTAGGTATTTCCATAAAATCTCATGAGTTACTGGATTCAGGCTAGCATAAAGACACATACAAGTCCAAACCCGAGTTCCTTAGATGATCTACATTATAGTTACTTAATGAAAACTATCCACTAAACGAAATGTGAAATTTCTTTGCTTCGCCACTAGGAGCCAGATGGCCTCCGAGTGACCCCCAGCTTCCACTATAATGCCTTTCTTATAACCAATCTTATCCCAGAACTTCTCACACTGAGCAAACCTACAGTGGGTTTCCATAAATGTTAACAACTATGGTCTTGAGGTCTTCACTAATTCTCTTACTCTTCTTTTTCCATGAGCATTCATCGCGCCTCTAATGTTCCATGATAACAAGTTAAAGTTGTGGTTCATCATGAAGGATTAAAGAAACAAAAAGGGCAAGACTTAAGCTTGTATGTCAACCTTTCCCCTTAACTTCTGGATCCAAAGGGTTGGTAGTTGGGTCATCCACTAAAAAATTCATATTCTCATGCTCATCCATAAATTAGTACTAAATTCCACCATGGTGTCTAAGGTGTTGATGCTCCCCCAGCTCCCTTATGTCCAACACCATACCTATCAGGAGTAGAGGTGACATTACAAATAGTCATGCAAGGAGCTTCCTCGTCCATATTATCTTATGGACAAACTAAATTAGCCACGCTCGAATCTACATTATGAGTCATAGCTAATCCCTTAATGGCCTCTATGGAATCAGTTGGTTTATGGTCTCCACATCTCATCTATTTTTCTTGCTAGGTTTTCTACTTGAAGACAAAAGCAGACCTGTAGAGTGAGGAATGGATTGAACACCATGATGAGCCTCATTATCTTTTAAATTAGGATTACATTAAAAGTGAAGATACTATTATCGCATTAATTGCTACCCATGGTATCAATTCCCTAGTTCTTTGTGTTATTACGATTATTATTTTTTCGTTTTATAGCTATCCAATCCCCAATAAGTGGTACCTGATTAATTAGGTCATTATTTCCTCCTTATTATTTGGGATTCATCTTATTTGAATTACTAGTACGTGCATTATTGGTCGCCTCCACATGTAGGCTCAGGTTTAGTTGTAGGAGGAGCTTTCATTGTCTAACTTCTCACCATGTGGCCGTACCTACCACATTTAGGAAATGGAAGGTGAAGGCCTTCATATTCTATATTGTACCAAGCATCCTCAGCCCAGGTTTCCCCACTACAGGAAGATCCAGATCCATCTTTATACATATTTTAGCATACTTTCCCCTTCATCATATCTCTAGTGTTAAGGTGCACCTTGTGAGTTATTCCAGCTGTAGAGGCCAAGGTTAGCATAATGCTCTCGTTACAATATTGTACTATCAATCCAATGATGTGAATCCACACTAGGTTATCTTTATTCTCGCATTCAACGCCATGAAGTCGGGTGTCCAAGGACACATTGATAGATAATGGTCAAACACGAGCCATGGTCTACCATTGAAAGCTTTCTGTCGGTCACTAGTTAAGTCAAACTTTACTACAAAATAACCAAACCCTACATCCAACAGATCAAATGCATATATTGGCTTCCATATGTTGCTTAGCTTGCATTTCATCAATGCAAACCCTAAGTTCTTCCCTAGCAACTTGATAACCGAACATTCCTTCCACAATTGACTTAAGGTTACATAAGCGTCCTCGTCGAAGGAGAATCTTGGTAGCAAATGATTGCCTTTATCATAAACCAACTTTTTTGTACCCTTTTCCAAAATATTACAAGCTTGCTACCGACTTCCCTGTTTATGCTCTAAAACCTTGTCCCTAAAGGTAGCCTCCAAGTTACCTTTGGTGGTGAATCATCAGGTCTCTCATTCCCAACCACGCCTTCTTCACTCATACTAAATTATATTTACGAATTGATATACATATTTGAGAGTAAGATAACTCTTCATACTTTATTTGAAACCATTAAATTTAAACTTAACTATATTCAAATTTATTAGAATTAAATCCACAACCTTTACAATTTTGAATCCTTTAAACTTATTTAATTGTATATTGAAATTCGTTGGGATGTAGAAATTTATCTTTTACTTTTTTACAAGCTTAAACTTATCCTTGTCATTATTCAATACGAACACACGTATTTTCGTCCAGGATTGCATATGCCAACCCTGGGTATTTTTTCAATAATGATTTCACCAATGTTTCTTTATTGAGTTCCGGAATGCTATTAAGGACATTTGGTTTTCTATGTCACTCTTTGGGATTTTTCTATTGAACTTCATTGTAAAAATAAGTTGGCGAATTACAGCTGCTCTGAAGTGTAGTTTTATAACCATCCTTATGGGATCTCAGTCGCTCTGGTTATAAATTTACAATTGTCTTGGGGTTTCTTAACCACTCCTGGGTATAAATGTACAACTGCTTTGTTTGAAACCGCTCCAAGGTGTAATTTAGTAATCGCTCTTGGATTTTTTATACCACTCCATGGTGTAAATGTATAACCGCTCTGGAGTTACTTAACTGCTTCGGGGTTACTAATTTACAGCCACTTTAGGGGTTTAACCACTCTGAGGTGTAAATACATAACTACTCAGGGGTTGTTTACCACTCTAGGGTTTTGTTTTTGTTGAAGATGGAACTATGAGTGTGGCATATGAATGTTGTGATTGCTAACAATGGCACTATAGGCATGGAATGTGACTGCTATGCTCATTTCAAGCGTTGCGATTTCCTGAAACTGAGAGAAAATCTCAAATTTACCTGTTACACCAGTCTTTAGGTCTCCCTTTCTATGCCGATGTAAGACTTCAAAGATTCAAAGCAAGTAGGAATTCCTTTAGCGTGTCCCACTGGGCGTGCCAATGATTTGGCCGGTATGCGGGGGAAAGTACTCTGTTCACAATCGGTGTCCAAACCTTATGATTCTTCTGATACCACATCATTATTATAGAAGTCTGGTCTCTGAACTTTGCAAAATAGATGTTGTTCAAATTCGTACTCGTGGCTCGGGCCGGTCTTGTGGACTGGGCCATTGTTAGTTGGCTTCGTCGAGCTCCGGACTCCGTCCCAACGTGTTGCAGAGCGAAGGGGGTGGCACCTGTAAAAATGCTCCGACGCTTAAGTCAATTCAGATTCTAACATCGGAGCTATATCAGATTAATAAGATGGGTACCAAAGCTTACCACTTATGGGTGATTGTTGTATTTATAACGAGGGAGTGTCACGTCATGCCTCGTTTTACTTGCCAAAGCAGGTCATACATCACGTAGGACTGGCATTTCTGTAAGTTTGTCCGGTATTGTTAATTCTTGTCATCTTGTGGCTCATGTCATTAAGCCATTCAAAGGGCTCTTGACTCCGGCCATGGAAGTGATTTGTTTGGTATGAGACCGATGTTAAGTCAAGTTTCTTGCTGACACCATACGAGTTCACGTCGGCTGCTTTGTGAAGAAATAAAAGATCAAGGGCCGGTGTCGAGCCCGAACCACTTATCTTTATATATATTACATTCTACAAGGTTTTAGCTTTTTTTTGGCTTTTTCTTAATATAATTCACTTTAAATTTTTTAAAGCTTCTCCTTATTCTTTAATTATATATACCGTATTCAATTCTCTTATAATTTTGTACCTTTAATATCAACAAGAATAATTAGTTAACATTTTAAGTATACGTGATTTAGTTTAAAATATCTTATATATGAAATACAAAAACTAGTTTTTTTCCTATAGGTTTCTTACACATTATTTTCCTCTAGATTTTTTTATAAGTATGTTATTTAGTTGTTTCATGTGATAAATTAGAAGTAATAAAACAATTAATATTATTAAAAAATTATATTATAAATTATTTGATTTTATCAACCACTCAAAGTAAAAATCTTTTTAAAAATATTGTATTTATTATTACACTTTGATTTGTGCTTTTACATTTGATAATTACATTCATTTTAAAGAAAAATATACTTTAGTTAACCTAAACTTAAATCTAAAGACTGGCCAAAATTATAATTTTAAAATATTTTTTACATTTTTCACACAGTATTATAATGTAATTTATACTTTAAAAGTTATATGATTTTAATATTTATATATTAGTTTTATGTCACGGTAATTATTATTAATATATTGTTAATTATCCCATCAGTCTAGGGTCCTAGACTCATCATTGATATGATTGATATATCAATATAAATGTTGTTTTCCAAATCAATATCATTGAAATATTAGTTTTATATGAAAATGATAAAATGGAGCGATAGAATTATGCATGGACGAGTATGTTATTAAAAGTACATGATGATTTAAAAATATCACGAGTTTTTTTTAATAAAAAACATATGGAAATTTTTAATTTTAATATCAATTAATATATGTAATTGTTTTTGTTTAAATATAGCTTTAGAAATGCTAGAAATTATAGGTTTTCGGATCTTAATCCTACAGAATAAAAAATTAATTTACATTCAACTTATATATTAATGTTTAGTTTTTGCCGTTGATTTGAGACCATTAAGTGCGTTAATGAAGATCATAACACTGTATAAAAACAAAGCTATTGCATATTTCATAGAGACTGATAAAGAACACATTAAAACCATTTTTCTTAAAAACTTTTGCTATTTTTAACCAGCCCTTTGTCTCCTCAAATCCCTGTAATAATTCATTTTCAAAATAAAGAAAGTCATGTTTATTACTTCATTGTCATCATATATATTACCCTCCTTCATCATAAACTTCTTAACGACGATGTATCACAAATTAAATAAAAGCCTAAAACTATTGAAGGAACCGTCAAAACAAAAAATTGTATAAAATATGAGTTTTGTTTGATGTCATTATAAAATATACAAGTTTTATTTTTTATCCATATGTGAGTTTTATTTTTAGAATCTATATGGTGACATTAACATTATATATGGACATGAATTTTCGTTAATATCAGAGGCCAAAAATATACTATTCAATATATAAGTTGGATGCAAAGTAAAGTTTTTATTTTCTAAAGACAAAAATCTAAAAACCTATAATTAATTTAGAGCAAATAAATGTGTTTTTTCATAAATTTTATTTTGAGTTATTCTTTTTAACAGTGATGAGAATAGATCAAACTATTGGCTTATAACCTACATCAGACTTTATCCAGACCAAATCAATTTGTCTAATGAACCAGATTTAGGCTTATCTGTGAGATTATGTCCTATACCAGGTTGACTTGTTTCTTGTAGTGGAAAAAGTATGGACATTTTTGTAATTACATAGCAAACCCTTATCAAACTCTACATATACCACTCAATCAATGCATATAGAAGTTATATTATTCTAATCTTATTTGCTTAAGATTAGTTATCTATTGTTGAATTAAGCATGAGTGTCTTTGTAGGTGTATGACACCAAGTTTCACTCCACTTAGAAGAAAACATTGGATTGAAACATAGACATGGAGATCCCTAGTCTACTTAGCTAGAAGAGAATTTATTGAATCCTCATTAAAATGGTAACACATATATACAAACACATTGTTTATATACTTTATAATGATACAAAATATACCTGCTAGATTATATTTAACATTAAATCAAAACAATTAAATAATAAAATTAAAATAACATATTTTATAATGAATATAATATAAATTATTTTAAGTTTGTTTATATAAAAAAATTTAAGCTTTTTATTTTTGATATAGTTAATTTTATTTTGAAAACTCTTTAATAACTCCCCTTCATAGTTATTCTAGCTCACTACGTACTATTTGTGTAGTGTTTCAAAAATGTTTGTCCTTTGGGTTGACAGAAACAAAAGACCGGAAGGCTCTAATCAGCACGTGCGACATAATTACTTGAGAGCCACGAAAATCATGAAGCAATTTTTATTATGATTATGCCGTTTTAAAAATTATAGATTGAAAGAAATGAAAGGAACGTTGAAAAGACAGTTTATTCAAGCTTCTTTTAATGCAGCAACTTGTTAATTAATCACTCGATCTTTGAAAAAAAACATTCTAGATAGAAACGAATGCTTAAATGCTTCAATTTTCATTCGTCAAAACGGTTTCTATTTTTCCACTAATAAGTACAGAAAAAAAATGAAAAAAATTATCAACTTCTTAAGCATCATATTATTTTTATGATGAAGATATGACTGTTGTTGAAGAAGTGAGACTGGTTTGTCTTTATTCCATTCTCATATACGTAAATCTTTCTTTTATTTATTAAAGTTTTGGTTGAGACCATAAATTAAATTAGGATAGTCGATATATATTGAGCCAAATAGAATGTAGAAGAAAAATCCAATGCAAAGTTGTGCATGACGAATCCCATGACCAGAAAAGAAAAAATCTCAGCTACTGTTTCAAGCCAAATAGAGAATACAAAATTAAGATTTGACACTGTCAAATGTTTACTTTGTTTTCCATTTTTGTGGGATATTCTCGAATATTGAAAAATTTCAATTTGGTTGCTTAAGAATCGTCATCCATTGGAAGCGGTCTCAGCCATCCCATATCTGAAAGGGGTGAGTGTCTTATTTGATTTCTTATTTCTAAATTGACAATTCTAATTCTCACATTTATTAAAAATATATATTTTATAAAATTTGAAACAACACTTAAGCCGTCATTTTTTTAATAGAAAAGAATGTTACGTGGCACCTTGTAAAATTATGATAGTTTGAAATCAATAATTTACATTACAAACATTTGGATTTTGCAAAATCGACGTAAATATAGTGGGTGGTACTAATCAGCTTGAAGCTCTGATTAATTAATTACTAACTAGTGTCGACTAAGAGCTAATGCTAATGAACATGTGGACCAGTAGTTGTTATTATATTTTGAAGTTAATGTCAACCTATGATAGAATGTTATTTTAGCGTCACCCAACAACACTTCAAAACAAGGGTGAAATATCTTTTTCGTCCTTAGTTTTTAGCAAACATATTTAGTTTTACTTCCTATTTTTTTAGTCTATTGATTTTTTAATGATATGTTTTAATTTATTCTCCCAAATCTTATTAAGGTCGTTGGTGAAATATTAATAATTGTCTCAGAATTAAATTCCTGATTTTGAAATCATTACTATTTAATATAAATATAATTAAAATAATTATACATTGTGGAATTAAATAAAATTATTGATTGGTTAATATTAAAAGTTAAATAAGAATTTAAATAGGTAATGGTAAGTTTAAAAGTTGTCAAGGTAAAGTTTTAAATATAAGTTTTAAAAGAAAATATAAAAAGAATGTGATAAATTACCAAAATACCCTTAATACATTAAAATTCATTTTCCTTCTTCTTCCTTGGCCATTTCACGCGCATATTCTTATTCTTCATCCTCTCCATTGCCGTAACCTTGTGGCTCCCAATTGGTGGCTTATTTCGCAACGAAACTTCAAATTGATCACGTTTTTGGGATCGTGGCTTCGAGGTGAGTCCTTGGGTACCTCCAATTTCAAGTTTCCTCTCCCCCATTATTCTTTCTCTCTAACCGCGGATTGCATGTGTGAGGGGAGGTGATGGTTTCATGTTTTATGGCAATGAGAGGCTTGGGTGTTGATCCTAAGGCAATGGGTACGACCGAAAGCTAATGGGTTTATGTTTCAGTGTTCGTAGGTGTCGGAACGGACGTCAGAGGATCGTGGGTGAAGTGGATATCAAAACTGGAAGTGGAACAGTGAACCATTTGACTGTAGGTCATAACCGACACCGTGAACAACTTATTGAAGCTTGGAAACTAGGTAAGGGGGTGTTCGGGTAATAATTAATTAAAACTGTTTAATGTGCAATTAAATTTGAGAACAATGTAGTGTTTGTGATAAATGAAAGAATTGGGAAGATGTTAAAATAGTTATTGTATATGTGATTGATGATGAGAATGTATTATTGATTGGCGAGTGAGTATGCATAGATTGTATGTGATTATTATGATACACGGGATGGAAAATATGTGAAGAATGTTGATATTATGTATGTCTTTGAGGATGGTTGGAAATATCGAGCTGGTGTATGCTCGGAGGCCTGATCTGTGTGGCCGTCTTAGGAGATATTGATTTTGTGGAGAAATATATGTGATTTGAGATGTATGATTATGTAATTATGTGGTGTGGGACGGCCGACAGTATGATTTGCCCCTCACATTCAGCTACCGTGGCCATTTGAGGCCTAGTTAAGCTACCCAGTGGTCAAGTATGACCTAGTGGTTAAGGTGGAGAGCCAAGTCAGGCTCGGTGCAGAGTGTCAAGTCAGACCCCCAATTGAAGGCTAATCCTTTAGTATCTGGATATTAGGCGTCATATTGTATGATGAGAGTCAGTGATGTTTTATTTGTATGACTGTGGTGATGTATGAGCTGGTGATTGGTAAAGTATTTAAGAATAATGATGTTCATGATGGTTTGTTACGATATGATGATTGTATGAGTTTGTAGGGAACTTGGGAAGTTAAGTAGTTAAGTGGTAAAGTATTGAAATGGCTACTTTTATATTGTGTATACAATTTTATATTAATTATGATTTTGTTTCCAAACACCCATCCTTGTTGTGGTTTTATTTCTCTTAGTAACCAATGACAGGGAGGATGTGGACGCCCCGAAGGAAAGCGCCAAGTGAGAGCCCGATGCTAAGAAAGTCATGGAATTTATGCGTGATGTAATAATATATTAATAATGCTTTAGAAAATAACTTATGTGTGTTAGATTGTCTAATAACCTAGCTTGTGGTTTTGGTAGATGTGAGGTATTGATTTTGATATGGTGATGATTATGTATGTATGGCACGGAGCCATTGTATGATTACTTGAGATGGGCAGGTATTGTGATGTGTGTGTGATTTATATGTTGCGTGTGAATGTGAATAGATGATGATAAATGATGAATGAAAATTGGTATGGTACATGTCAATGGAAATAGTTAAGATTATGTAGATTTAGAAACTGGTTGGGTGATTTTATGATCCTGTGGGTTTAGGGACCCCTGAAAGGGACCAATAGGTTCTTTACGCCATTTAGAACTTGTGCATATAGGCCTTACCAAGTTTGGAGTCCATTTGATAGGTTTAGTGCATTGGTTTGTATTACTTTTAGTTTAAAAGTATTTTTCTACATATCTTGAGCATATGATGGAATTTTGATGAACAGACTACGTTAGTAGGTCCAGAATATGGAAAACATAGTGCCCATGAAGTTTCATAGCAATCGGAGTTGAAACAGGCAAAATGGGTAGGTTGGAAGTTGATTTGTGGGTCATAAGCTGTCATTTTCGCTCAAGAAAGCCTATATATGAGTTTGGGGATGCATTCTATCAAAATCTCGCTCAAGCGAGTGCCAAATGAGTGGTTTCTACCAAATTTTTGCTCAAGCAAGAGTATTTTTGCTTGAGCGAGCTGTTCAAGGGGTGTTACTATTGAATTCTCGCTTGAGCAAAAATCTCGCATAAGAGAGCAAATTTTCACTCAAGCGAGCTAATTGAGCTTTCGCTCTCTTCATAAAAGTTGTAAAGAATTTTGTCGCAATCGTGTTGACACCAAATTCAAGTCAATCGGAGGTCGGTAGCCTGAGTTATGCCCAATATACTAAGGGTGTTCAAGCTGAAAATTTCAGCCGGACTGGTTCTATAAATGTGTGAATTAGGCTATCTTTGGGGCATAATTGGCTCTTGACTTCTGCATAACAATTGTTGGTATTTATGTTGAAAAGGTGTACAAACTGGTTTCACCTCAATTAGAGTTGTGTAACTCCGATTTGATGCAAATTATCAAGGGGTACGTAGGTTGTAAACGTGTTGAAAATTTTTTCTTTTAACTTTTTCTCACCCAGGTCTTAATTTTTGATATTTACTACATTATTTATATGATATTGAGATAAATTAGGTTTAATTACATTATCTAAACTATTGTTAGGCGGGATGTTACAACCTGGTTGAGATAACTGAGGTTTTGTAAACGGAGTTGAGAAAATTAGGGTTTTGTAAACAGAGTTGTGTTTGGATCTTAACTTCTTAAACGTGGGTTGGAAAGTAGTGATTGTGTTTGGTTGGAGAAAAAGTTGGGTTGGGTAAATGATGATTTGATAGAAAATTACCAAAAAGGGTATTAATAAAAATCTCTTGAATATGTATATATATACATAATATAAATATATATTATATCAGATTTGTTCATATTGAAACATCTTAGTAATTAGTAATTTATTTACAATAATTTTCATTTATAAATTCCTTGATAAATTAGTGAATCTTTCATTCCTTTGTTTTCTTTTCCTGCATTCATTTATAGAGTGACCAAGATTTTTACAATAATTACATTTAATAATTCTTTGTTTTTCTAGAACAAATGTAGGAGCTAAAGGATGCTTAGAAATTTTTGATTTTGAATCATTTTTTTTATTTTTCACATATCCTAGACCAAGACCTTTTTGATTTCCTTTGGATGTCCCTAATAAAGTATTCAAGTTTTTAGTGCTAGTAACAAATTTGCCTAGATCTAAGGTAAGAGAGTTCACAATATTTTTTAGTCTAACAATTTCTTTATCTTGAAAGTTATAGTAACCCCTAGATTTTTCAAAATCTATTTTCAAAGAGATGTTTTCTTCTCTAATTTTACTTAACTCTTCAAGATTCATTTCCTTTTCTTTTAAGATATTTATGCTGTGTTTTTCTTCTTTTAACAGTGAAATTTGATTTTCAAAATCAGTGATCATATCAACATGCTTTAGTTTTAGTTTCTTAAAACTTTTTAATAATTTAGAAAAATCATTAAATAACACATCATAATGTTGTTTAAGTTCTGAGTAACTTACTTCTTCAGAGTCTGAGTCGCTCAGATTGGCAACTGAGTCTGTCTCTTTGCTCGCCATGAGACAGATTTGAGCTAACTTACTTTATTCACTAGACTCTTTTGAGTTGGATGATCCTTCATCATCCTAGGTGATCAAACTTTTTTGTTTATTTGGAAACTTCCTTCTTTCCCTTCTATCCCTTTTATCTTTGTTGAGAAGAGGACATTCTACTTTTATGTGTCCTGGCTTTCTACAATTAAAACATTCTAGGACAAATTTGTCAGTCTTAAACTTAAATTGACTTTTACCTTTATAGTCTTTCTTTTGGAATATTTCCAGTTTGAGCTTCTTCTTCCTTAATAACTTATGAAATCTTTTAGTCCCAAGAGCCAATTCTTCATCAGTGTCATGATCTGATTCATTAGAGTCTCGTTCAGAATTAGATGATTCTTCTGCTTTCAGACCCTTACCTTTTCTTATTTCATGATTTCAAGGCAATGCTCTTGGTGGAAGCAGATTTGTTGGTTTCTTTCTGCTTCAGCTTAAGCTCATGAACCTTGAGAACTCCAAGCAACTCACCCAGAGAGAAAGTGCTTAGATCCTTAGCGTCTTCCAGAGCGGAGCATTTTGCGTCGAATCTTTCAGGCAAACATCCAAGAAGCTTGACATTTATGTCTTTTATAGATGGAGCAGTTCCAAGATTTTTTAAGCCAAAAGAAGTCCCTCTGGCCGTGTCCTCGTCAACAGGTACCTATGAAAGCAGAGGGGCGGGTTTTTAACTACCCGTTAACAAGTGGACACAAGTATGGGTATAGTAGTATCCATGTCCGCGGGTAGCTAAATATGTGAAATTATATTTATATTCTGACTTATTATTAATATTTAATTACTTTTAATGTTTTTTTTATTTTTTTATCAGCAAAGAAGAAATAATCTATTAAAAAAGGTATAAGGGGTACCTTAACCCATATACATAAAGAATATGTTTAACCAGAACAATTTATCCTGATACCATTCATCAAAGCTCCTAAAAAAATCATTCATACGAAATCTTAACCACAACCGAGACCTATATTGAACCAGCTCAAACATTTTCTCACCACTCACAACTCTACCCTTGAAGATGACGTCGTTACGTGTCTCCCAAATAGTCCAAACAGTAGCAAACCACATCACTACCAACCCAAGTTGAATATATTTTTTAGCCCCATTTTCCAAAGTACTTTCAAAATGTTCCTTAGCACAATAATGCATCACCAAATGGTATACCAACCAAGCAAAACAATTCTTCCATAATAAATAGGAAATTTTACATGAAAAGAAAAGTGAAAACAACTCTCTACAAACTCACCATATAAAACACACAAATCAGATGAATTTTCAAGCTTAATCCTACGTGTAATCAAGTTAAGCTTAGTTGGAAGTCGATTAAGAAGTAACCTCCATCCAAGTCCTCCAACTTTAAGAGGCATAATATTATTCCAAAACAAGCTAACAAAATGTGAATCCCATATAGCTGACCGCTGAATCACAATAGTGTAAGCCGACTTCACAGAAAACTGACTAGAAGAAGCTCCCAACCATATCCAAGAGTCTTGCTTTGCCATCCTAATACCACCAAAATTCTCAAGATCTTGAAAAAGAGATGATAATAATTCTCGTTCCCAAACAAAGAATTCTCTTCACCACTTTAGATCCCAGACCCAAATATTATCCATCAATGAACCCATATCAGCGACCAATTCATCCTGTTGTTGTGACATTAAGAACAATATGTGGTACCGAGACTTGAACGTTGTTTCTCCTAACCAGCAATCAGACCAGAACCTGGTTTTTGCCTCATCTCCCACCTCTCCTCACATAATGTTTTTTTTTTGTAATTTCACATGCTTAAAGAAATAGAAAACCCTAATGTTGCTGCATATACTTTCTAATTTTTCTTCAAATCCTTTCACACATCTGTCATACGCTTGCAAGGAGGAACCACTGTCGTGTACTCTGTTCTATATCCTGTAGTCTTTCTTGAGATTTCTGAGTTTATATTTTATCATTTATGCTCAGATTTTTAGCTAAAACATATAATGAAACATCTAACAAACAAGTCATTCAAATGCCAAATTAATCATGACGCTTTCAAATATTTTTTTCACTACATTGTTTTATAAAGATGATGGTTCACTTCCTAATTTTTTTTGCATAGAATATAACTTATTCAATTTAATTTTTTAATTTTCATTTTACATATATTTTTCAATAGGTACTCGTGAATATCCGTGAATACCAACAGATAGTGGTTACTCGTTAAAAAAGACGTAAACCGGGTACACATGCAGGTAATGGACGAGTGCAGATTTAATAATTACTCGTAGGTACGGGTAGTGGGGGAGGGATATCTGTGCCCGCTCCTCCCTGTTAACATCCCTATTCTAAACCAAACAATATATTTATGAAACATATCAATGACTACACATATATTAAAAGCTATTTCTATACCAGTATCGTAATTTTTTGTTATTGTACTAGAAGAGGAGTCGAAAGGTTATGCAAAATAGTAAAAAAAAAAACTAGATATTCGTTTGGTATGTAGTTGGGGAAACATAATTATAAAAATAGAAAAATCTAAAAGTTAATATTAATCATTTGTGCCATTTGAAACAGTTAAAACTTTGTTTGACCGTGTTTGATCAAATCAAAGTTTGAGCAACTTCAATTTTTAACCAAATAAGACCTAATATCCGAACTAGGAGCACATTTTACTTAATCATATAATGAGTTTAATAGTAATGAATATCTTAAAAAGATATATTATTTAAATAAATTATTAAAATTTATTAATTTTAATATGTAAGCAATTTATATATAATTTTTAATGAAATTTACTTTTTCCTTAAATAATATCATTAAAACGCTAAATTTACAATGTTTATCATAATTGTTTATTGAAAAATTTACTTACGAATTTCTCAAGGTTTGTCATAGAACCTAAAAATCCCTTATAACGACATTCGTTAGCAACCCCGTTGAGTGAATGTACTAAAAAAAAGGTCTCATGCATTTATTAATTGAACCAGTAGTCGCTAAAGCAATCTGTCCTCACACCACTCGCTTACTAGAAGTCGCACATGTGTTTTGCGACCCATTATGACACGTTATGTATACGACACTTTATCTCTCAAGCGACACTGTCATGTATCATGTATTTTATGTACGTGGAATCGCTCACTAATTATGTCGTCTTTAAATCCTGCGCTG
Organism: Clitoria ternatea; assembly: GCA_037962975.1. Classification (NCBI taxonomy): domain Eukaryota; kingdom Viridiplantae; phylum Streptophyta; class Magnoliopsida; order Fabales; family Fabaceae; genus Clitoria; species Clitoria ternatea. The sequence goes on from CM075669.1 coordinate 295,728,811, forward strand.
CAAAATTCCAAATAATATCAAAACAACTTAAAAATATAAAAAGTTTTTAAAATTATTCAATTAGATTCCAATGGGCGTCCTCGGTTTCTGAAACCCAGTTACATGCCTATTCAAATTTCAAACCTATAAATAGTCTTTGCTATTGTATGAAAAGGGCACAGCCCAACAAATGAACATGTTCTGTCTCCCCTCAACTTTTTTCTTGCATGAAAGCAATCCACGTTAGATCCCACCAAGTAGCTTAAGGGTTGATAAAGAAAAGAAGTTGAAGAAATAAAGAAATTTAAGGGTTGATATTGATCATCCATATCGTTCGAGACAGTCAAAACTCCGTTTAATCGTAAGATCTATTTTTTGGGTTGATCAAACCTCGAGTTGGGTAACCAAACAGACCCAATAATAAAAAAACATTTGGGATATCTTAAACAACAAGGTTGAATAATATATTAATATTAATTATTAGATGTTTCTTAGTGAAATCTAATTTTAGTAACTAAAACAAATGACCACTTAATAGTAAGTTAATTATAATGCTTTCAATTTCAAAATTAATAGCACTATATTCTCATGAGAGAGAGCCCTTGATGCACGGAGGGAGGGTGAATTAATTAGTTTGTGTTCTAAGTAGCTAACTGGGTCTTGATAAAGTAATTATATATAAAATTAACCAATTATGAATTGGCCACCGACCATCTTTTGGTTAAAGGAAAACCCTAAAGTGACGGAAAGAAAGGAAAGGTTATATAGGCTTTGACGCGGCAAATCATACATAGCTGAAATTAATGGTTGGAATAGTGAATTATACGTTTCCTCTTTTGGTGACAATTTTTCTGTTGGTGACAAAATGCTACGTTTCGTCTTCGTATGAAATTTAGTAATTTTGGGATTTTTTATTCTTTAAAATAATGCTAAAAACGAAAAAATAAGTGAGAAGTAGAAGAATTGAAATTCCAACTTACACTCTAACATTTTATGTCATATTGACCTTAATCCAGTTAGGATCTATTTGAAACTGATTTTGTTTTTCTATTTTTAAAAACTTGTTCATAAAACATATTTAAAAAAATTAAAAAGAATGTTTTAATGGGAAATAAAAGAAACAAAAAGTATGCTTTATCGTTATTGGGGGCGGGGGGACAAACTTTCATTATAGATACTGAGTCTTGTATGCTTTATCTCTTACACTAGTTCAATAAGGTTCCAGTATTATATCCTTAAGTCTAATGAGGATCTCACAATCTTAATAAGATTTTGTCCAACGACTAGTATCACGCTGTGGGGTGAAATAGAGTGTTACCTACAAAGACACTTTGACGCTTAAATCAGTACCATACTAACTATCAAAGCTCAAGTAGTGGGTTAGTGAGCGTACCTCAAAGTTGTAGCAAGTGAGTAGTATTTATAGAGTTAGATGGTGGCTCTGTCCTACGTAGCCTGTGTCAGCACCTTTTCTGTAAAGTTCAGAGAAAATAACATAAATGCAAACATTCTTAACACCCATGTAGATGTTGACTAGGATGCCCCTCACGTGTTCCTCGACCTCTACCTGATACCAGATGTTGTTGATACCAATTTTAATGGGTGACCTATGGGAACGATACTATATGGGTCAATCCGTACTCTTACGATTGAGATATATTTACCCAGGACAGATGATCTCAATCACCTAATCTGTGATTTAATGATGTAACTCCTGGCGTGAACAAATTCCCATCATCATCTTTATGATGAAAGATTCAACTATCATCTTTATGTATCTTTGTAGTTCCCTAAGCACGGAACAATACTCTCACATTGGAGAACGTTTTCATCTCCAATGAGAATAATACGAACTAATACTAGTCATCCGTCCTGTGACACCGCTACTGTGAACAACGGATTGACTCCTTTTCTCCCCAAAGGAATTAAGGATGATGCCCTATGACAGGTACCTAATCCTTAACATACCTGCACTTGGGGACACTATTCATTTATATATCTTTCCATTCTAAAATTATATGATTTTCTGAGGTGATTATTTCAATCCAACCTCAACGCTAGCCCTACAGAGCGGATTATCAATTACTGAAACGATATATACATCTAAGACATATTATTCATCATGAAGTATTGAAGACAAAATTCTGAAAGGGAATTTTATTCATTCGTGAAGAGCAGGATTACATATAATACCGGAGTTGATCCCGGAACACAACTTTACATATTAAAAATAGCAAGACTACGAAGGGGGAACTTGCTCTTCAGTCTCTTTCTGCCCTTCCCCTTCTCCAGGTTCTTGTATCCCTTCCTTTGGGATTTCTTCTGGAGTCTTCTCTTCTGGAGCTTTAGCACCTTCTACAGATGAGGCGACCTCAGGAATAGGAAAAATGAAATCCGGTCCCATACTTTAACCCTTGGGAAGAGGGGCCAAACCATACAAGGACTCCGGAGGATCTTCATGTCGACCATCAACCACTGTAACTAACCTCCCTCCATGGAATTCATAGAACGGATCCATACCATAGAGGTTAAGCGACACAGTGGGGTTACGATAGAAAACTTGGCGTATAGCTAGGCCGAAGGATTCTTCAATTGCTTGAGTGCATATGTCAATAGCTTCCTGCGCCTCGGCTTTTGCTACAGCCAATTCTTCCCGCAACCTCGAAAGATCTCCATCCGATCCCTGAGATCCCGTGCTCCTAGCCTTCAGTCCCTCGATCTCAAGGAGGAAATTCTTCTCCTTCTGGGACCATTCCTCTGCTTGTTTAAAATAATCCTCCGCAGCAGCTTTGCTTTTATCTTCAAGATCAGCTTGTTTAGCTTGACTGCTACGGAGTTCTTCTTGAGATTTACCAAGCATCTCCTCCTTCTCTGCCAGTTTACCCTATAAGTCTTTAAGCATGGTTTTGAGCTTGAGATTTTCCTTGTTCATAATATCTCCGAACTCTTTAGACTTGGCGAGGCGATCTTCCATTAATCTTAGGGCAGCTTTATCCTTCCCCACCGAGAGGTTGAGTTGTTCTACTTTATCACTCAGCTCATCAACCTTGTCAGCATCATCAACTAACAAACTGAGCGAGTGAAGCATCCCAGTAAGTTCTGCTAACTGCCATTTTTCGGCCTCACACGCCTCTTTGATTTCTTTAGGTTTAAGCGTGGGTCGGAGTTCGTATAGCAGCTGAGGAAAAATCGCTGGAGTTGTCCCCCGGTATGAGAGGAAGGGAGTAAGGAATGAAGCAGTTGGGAAAGAGATCGGACTAGATCCAGAGACCCCAGAAAGAATACCCTTATGGAGTCCAGAAGAAACTTCAGCTGCATCCGAGGTCTCTACAGCTTTACCTTTTGAAGCCCTTGCCCTTTTCGGACTCCTTGAAGGTTTATGTTTCTTCGTTGGCCCTCCTGAAGGGTCATTCTTGATCTTCCTCCTCCTCTCTGTTATATTGGGTTGACTCGTAGTTGCACCAGCACCAGTTGAATCACCCTCCACCAGCGAAATTTCCCCTTCGACATCCGAGGTCAGAATGATCAACTCAGAATAACCCTTCACAGAATCCTTCTTAGGATTAATTTCATTCTCACCTGCTACGAACTTACCTCCTGCTTTCAAGGATTTCAGCTTGTCCATGTCTGGAGATTTTTGTTCTATTTCACCTACATGCATGAATAAAACGTATTAGCAACAAAGAAATGCTCAATACAATCAACAAAGGAGGAAAAAAGGAATAAAATAGGAATTACGTAGATATTCATTCCGGACTGCACTTGAACTACTTAAAAGACGTCTACACAAAAATGCTTTAAAGCATGTAGAATATGCTTCAAGGGCGAATAACACCGTCGCCATTTCAGTAGACAGCTCGGACTGATGAGTGTAGTATGCTGAAGAGTTCAGAAGAAAGTGCTCATGAGTCCAGCTCAGAGGAAATTTATTAAGACCCTCTTCATTCTTCTAGAAGACGGGCTTATTCTTTTTAATTGATATCCGGGTAAAGAAAGACTTAAATGACTTCCCGCCAACTTTAGCCGAATCGGTGTAGGATTCGAAGTTCACGAAGGAACATAGAGTCTGGAGTGTGATTAGACCTACACCGCCTTGCTTGTTAGCCCTCCGAACTACCTGAGTGTAGTAGAACAACATCGCTACGGTGGGCGTAAAGTTGAAGTAGTCTCCCAATATTTCTAGAGCACGGACGAGTCCCCAACCGTTCAGATGAAGTTGAGAAGGTGCACAATTTAGGAACCTTAATACACCCATTTGAAATTCGGATAAGGGGAAACGAACTCCGAGGTGATGAAATACAAAATCATGCATATATACCGAACACTCGTCTGGGACAACGTGGTATATCCGTTCTGTAGGGAGCGGTGCAAATACCCTGAACCATTTTTTCATTTCCTCCTCGGCGCAAACTGTAAACCTTGGCTGAATCCGAGCTCCGTCCTCATTCGCGTGATGGGAAGCTAAGTTTTTAAGCTCGTCAGCTATCTAGCAGAAGGGCCACTTAGCCTGGAGTTCTTCCCAGTTTAGCCAAGAGGCGACTACGCTGTACAGACCTTCTACTGTTTTTAGAACAGTTTGATCTCCAGAGGTTCCTTCTCCAGTCATCGTTTGAGTAGCGTGAACAAAAATCTCTGCTCTACGATAAAAAGTCACATCGTCAGAAGGGTAACAATCATTACTCATCTCACTTTTCAGAGCGACTACAATCAGAGGACGACTCTGAGAAGGGAAAAGTCACTCTCCACCATGAGTAAGATTCCCTTTCTAAGCGACATGACTCAGCCCTCAGAAGAATCACAGGGATTCTTCCCCCACGATAATTAGGGTTGCGAGAAGTTAATCTCCCCCTCGTAAGATACTTTCTTTTCAAGCAAAAACAGCAGAGCAAAAGAAGACGAAAATAACAGGGGAAAGAAAATGGTTACCTCAGATGATAAGGAAGATGAAGACTGAGAAAAACTTCGTAAAATAAGCGGCAAGCGTCCTTACAAAATTTTTGCAGAGTTTTGCTAAGAAATCAGAAGTGAGTGGAACCCAGAATCCACTAAGTGTTTCTTTTATAGGAAACGAAAGGGTTCGGTTACCAACTCTCGAGGATGTGTCGTTCATGACTAAACGCGTCGATTTACAAGTCAAACGACACAGTTGTTCCAAATTCATGGGTGCCAAAACAATATCAATTCGTCAAAAGGCTTCTCCGCTGGGCCCAGAAGTTTTAAAAAAACTATAGGCCCATTAAGCCCCAAACGACGGTTACTAAGATTTACGTCTCAGATGCAATAACTGCTCGCACACGTGATTAAAGGCATTTAATGTCTAATCATGCGACGCAATCTATGCTCTACAGACGTTACTCGAATTTCAAGGTCCTCAGTTTTCAAAAAACTTTTGGCATTCTCCTGCTGTGAATCTTTGTCCGAAACTGTTATAACAACATCATGACAACGGAACGTTCAACCCTAGGACGGTTCCTCATGATGTAATAATGCTGAATAGCACACATGCATAAAAACGTTTCCTACAAAGCTATACCGGCATCTAGACCTTTCGCAGGTTGAGTAGCTCATGTGAATAACTACACAGTCCCTCACACAAGCTAGGGGACATATGATCCGGTCTTGATACCGGTATCCGATCTACAAGACATATTTCAACGTCTTTGTCAATTCGCCAACGTACAACCGGTGTCATCGGTATACATCCGGACTCTAATTCCGTATCAGGCGCTCTCCCTATACCGGTTGTCCAAGATAACATCATGACACCGGATAACATATACGTCACTATGCAGAAGACAAAAGGCATTGCTACAAGGACCGATCAATAATTCCCTACACTACGAGCCAAAATCTGCTCACGGGAATGGTCAATTTGTCCCTTAATTCTAGCCTATACTCCATACGCTCAATATAAAATGGCCACTTGACCCAATCATACTGGTAAGTACGCAATAAAATAATAATTTAAAGTGTTATTGGAGGTTAGTGGTTCCCCACTAACGGATCCTCGAATATCGAGCCAATCAGGTATATGAACTCTCTTCATCAATGAAGGGAGGGATCCTTTGAATCTATCAACTTACAATTACTCTCTGAAAACATTCCTCACTTGGAATATCATCACTGACTTGAGCGTCGGAGAATCTTTACAGGTGAATCCACCTTTCGCCCACATTAACGCGTAAGGACGGTGTGAAGGACCTCTAGGACGCCCAATCCGCTCTCATCATACAGAGACATCGGATACGTAAACCGGATACTCATATAACCGGTCTTCAGAGACGTAATCATCTTACTATTTATGACTGACCCGACACCAGATCTCTTGACCCCGGTTCAGGACAGATCACTAAGTATTCATCAAAATTGTCCACTAGTTTAACACTAAGATTTATTTTTTGACCAAAGGCCCTTTTATAGGTAGATAAAATATTATAAACATTCTTCAGTTCTATCGAAACGTTGCACAGGAGTCCCTTAAATGTTTTGTGTGGGACAAAGTTTGAAAATATAAAAAGGTGCATAACTTTTGGTTTTAACGTGGGACGAGGCTCCCATGCAAAAACCAATGTCAGTTGTTGCATGGGATAGGGCTTCCGCACACACACACAAAAAATGACGTCCTAGATTCCTTCTTTTAAGTGACAAATGGAGGGCCAAGATTTTAAAATGTCATGCATGAGAAACATCAACATTAAACATGCGGACAACACATTCTTTCCCTCATTTTTCTCAACCTTTTAAAATCTTTCTTCTAAATTATGTCAATCTCCTATAATTTCTTTTGTGTGATTCAAAGGGTAGAGGAAACCATTTCATTCTCTATTGTTATTATCATGTGTTCGTGATGCAAAAGACTTTCTAACTTATTGGAATTTGTAACAAGTTAAATATTAGAAACCTATTTAGTTTCTTTAGTTTTATGCTTTAAGATTTTTTAGAATAGTTGTAGGAACTTTAGAATAGATGATTTGGATTATCATACTTTAGAAATTAAAATATTAACATTTAAAATTTAGGATAAATGATTTACTGTAAAAATTATTTATTAGCGTATGTTTCTCATTTTGATATAGGATAGAATTTTAGAGCTTTAAAAATTTAGAATTTAACAAATCTAAAAATAAAACTTTGAAATTAGAATTTTCAACATAAAAAATTTAAAATATTCAAATTATTATTTAGAACAACAATAAATTTATAAATTTTAAATTAGAAGTGAAAAGATAATAATAAATTTAGAATCTTTAAATTAGAATTGAGAAAATATGTCATTGAGGGTCTACATTGATGATGTAGTCCCCGTCTAGCGATCCTTCATCATCGCGGGTAGATCCATATGTGGCATGACTCTAGGATGAGTTAGAGGAGATAAGAGCTCGGATGACATATTATGACAAGAAGAAGGCATGTATGACACAATTTGATCATATGCAGGCCTAGTTAGTGTAACTTTAGCGAGCACAACATGGAGAGACATATCCAGGTTTGTCATCAACTTCAGTATAATGATTAGCTGAAAGACTACCTGTCTTTGAGAAAGATGAGTAGGTCTCACGTTGTTATTGTTACTATTGTTGTTAGCCTCCCATTAACATCCTCATTATTGCTTTGTAGTTTTATATATACTTTTATTTAGTATGTTTTTATTTCTTATGTTAATAATAATAATAATAATAATAATAATTAAAAGAGGTTGGTCATGTGTGAAGTCCCATGCAAAGTCTACACTAAAAAAAAAGTCACACACAATAGCCAATGTTTTTATTTGCATTATGGTTTTTTACGCTGTGTACTAACTCCCATGCGACAGCTATTCTGTGTGGGGAATATTGGCTATTGTATGGAATTTTTGTAGTAACCCTAACCTCTTTTAATCCACAATCTTTTTTTGAAAGGTTCATTCAGAATTTATACATGTGTTCCGGAAACTCTCATTTTTACCCGTTATGTCACTTCTTCAACGGCAATATATGTATATAGACATAATGCTTATGGCCATCTTCATAAAAAAAATATAATATAATAAAACAAGCACACTTGTTTGGCTTGTACTAAGTAACTTGATAAATTTTCATTTTTTTGTACTTATTAGTGGAAAAAATTGAAGCATTTAAGCATAAATTTAACCTTGGAGAAATTGTTGAGATCTTTTAACTAGAAAATGCTAAAGGTCTGAATCCTATTGCCGGTTTGATATTTTTTTAATCATTTTTATTTTACAATCTGCTCATCATTTTTTTTTTGAAAAAATCGAGTAATTAATTAATAAGTTGCTTGACCAAAACTAAAAGAAGCTTGATTGATCTACGTGCGTCACGAAATTGCCCCAAATAAGAATGTTTGAATGAACTGTCTTTTCAACGTTCCTTTCATTTCTTTCAATCTATAATTTGTAAAACGGCATGATAAAATTTGCTTCGATTCCGTTTGGACATCAACTTGGGTTGGTCAAACACGGAATTTTGATTATCTTGAACGGCGTGAATGATCAATATCAACCTTTAAATTTTTTTTATTTCCCCAACTTGGTTTCTCTAACTGGAAACCAAACGGACAATTAATGATTTTCGTGGCTCTTAAGTAATTATGTCGCACGTGCTGATTGATTAGAAAGTTAATTAGAGCAGATGTTACTCGTTTTCCGGTCTTTTGTTTGTCAACCCAAAGGACAAACAGTTTGAAAGTATTGTTAGAATAAATATGAAGGTTAAAGAGTTGTTACTTTCTTGATATGGCTGCCACTAATATCTTCTCCTTCATTAGGTTTTTTTCTTGTATGGATAAGAGTTTGTTCTTGTAATTAGGAGTTGTCAAAATCAGAGATAAAAGAGGGAGAATGCTCTATTAGCAAGTTTCTTTTTGTTCATCAATTTAGAAAATGGGTGAAAGCTTGTTTCAATTTTGTTCCATTTCTCCTTTTTCCTTTCTCAAAAGTTGAGAGTGGGGAAGAAGAGTATGTTGTCTTTGTTTCATTAAGGAAACAAGGTATTGACCCCACTTCAGGGACACTTGTATCATTCCATCTTCATATACCATGTACAATCATGTGTTTTAGCTAAATGCACTTAATATTTACTATTGCTCACTTGAGTTAAATCTTGAGTATAATGTTTAGTTTGTGTTGTTTGATGAGTCTTTATATATAGCTATCAAGGTGTAGCTTATGTGTGTCTTTTGTCATTACCTTCTTTTTTCCCTTAGCATTTGTTTTGTAACATCCTTTAAAAATACTTTGGGAATGTTTTTTTGTTAAAACAATGATGTATGAAATAGACCTATGATACTCTATTTAATCATGATTTGTCATGTTGGGTTGAGGAAAACAAGTTTGAAAATCTGATTTCATGCTAAAAGTTTTCAAAAACTAGTTGTTGTTGTTAAATTTTCCTAGGTGAGCCTTCCTACAAGAATCACATAGTAGGAGCCTTCTTTTATGAGGTATTTTGACGAACAGTATGAGATGTTAATATCTTCCACACTTGTAATTTGATCCCCGAACTTTAAAATCACATGTAAACTATCAATGTTTAAACAAAGGGTTTTTTTCGATATTTTCCCTTAAACAAAAATTGGTGGCAACTCCATTTCTCAAACCATTTTTTAAAGATCGAAACCTTTTTTCTCTTTTTAAGGTCGGTTATCCCGCTGCGACCTTAGTCACGATAGTGATCCCTTTATAGACGAACAAAAAATAGAGACCAATCATTTCCCTCATCATTGTTGGATCACATCTTCTAAATGAAGGACCAGTCCTTCCGTGGTCCATGAAAGTGTGAGTGAATCTCTTGTCTCGGCCTCGTAGTACCTTTATTCTTTGGTATGAAAGTACTACATTCAAAACAAGTATTTTTTTCATTCCAAAAATAAAAATAAAAATAAAAATAATTAAATTCAAAACTCAACAATTCAAATAAGAAGTATGACTTTCCTAAATTTAGGGGTAAGTATGATCTTCCCCAAGGTGTCTTATGTAGGAAGCCTGTAACATGCATGGACCCTCAAAACATCTAGATCTTCCAAACCACTAGCACTCGCCCTATACTCGGTCCTTTGGAACATTCGGCTCCTAGTGGTAATCCCACCGCTGATCCTAATTAGCATCACCATCTGAGTTGGAACTAGTGACCTTATCTGGGATGTAATCAACATCACCATTTTGAGTGTCCCCTCTATCTAAAAGTTTGCATCATCTGGATGACAGGCTCATCACCTGGTCTCAACATCTTTTTCTTCCCACTTACTTTGGATAACCTTCCCTAGTGATCTCCTAGCAACTATCATCTCTGCCACCATCCATCTAAAAAATTGTTAAGAATTAAAAAAGAAATAAAGATGATTATAAACTAATTTTAAGACTACCTCTAATTTGTTTTTCCTATGATGTGGTTCAACAACATTAGGAGGTTGTTGCTCAATATTGGCCTAAAATAGGTCAAAGTTATTTGTAACTTGTGATATAACAGTTTTCTAAAATTTCACTCTCCCATGGTCGGTCCAAACCCACTAGTTGAGTTTGAAACCAAACTTGTACAAGTGAAATGTTATCTTACTTTTGCTCAAAATCTTATAAAACCTACATTTCACACATTAACACCTTATACCACCACTTGAATAATAATAGAGTTGCTTTGAAGCCTTATTAAAAAACTCCCTAACTCTTCTAATAAACTCACTTTTAAATATCTCTTATAGGGACACACTCTATCATACATTCACAAATGGTTCATATCAAAATTTGCATGTGCAAAACACCAAGTTATGTACTATTCTAAATTACACACTTTTAAACTCTAATTACAATTTCTAATTTATTTTATTTTGTAACTAATAATTAGAAATTAATGATTTTATGATTAACAAACCTAAATTAATTATGTAAAATTTGAGTACATATTTAATTTATAAGTTTTTAATTTTAACTTTGTAATTTATAATTAAAAAATTTAACTTTTAATTTTCCCAATAGGAATTTATAACTTATATATTTTTTAATTAATAATATAAATTAATAATTTTATGATTAACAACTCTAAATTAATTATGTAAAAGTAAATTTTTAATTTTTAATTTTCTATTTTTTCATTTTGTAATTTATAATTATAAATGTAATGTCTTATGATTCCTAGTAAACATTTCTATCATATCCAATATGTATAATATATATTTAATACATAAACTTAAAACATGTCAACAATCATAGTATTCAAATGTGAATATTGTCTAAAACATGATAATACCTAATTAAGACTATCCCAAAAACCTTCCAGCACACAACAAGACCAACAGGAAATGGAATGGGTGTCTTTATGCAAAGAAAAAAAATAAAATTTTGAAGGAATGAGGAAAGAAAGAGCTGTTGCGCGCATAAAACCTTTAAAACGATGTGAGACATGTCTCACACAGGCCAGGACTTTAAAGTCACTACCCCTCATGTATCCAAACCAACAAATCTCATTGGCTTCACGCTCATTTCAAATTTCAAAATGGAGTGGAAGCCGAGTCCCATACCCAAAACACGAAGTAAACACCTTTTGAAATCTCTAGAATCTCTAGAATTTCAAAAGGATGTCTCACGCTATGCTTTCATGCTAAATTGTTATTTTTTGTGGTGAAAAAAACCCTGAAATCTCAACTGTAAAAAATATATATGTGTCTATATATATATATAAAATATAGAAAATGTATCATACGAGAAAGGTTGTCTTATGTGAGAGTGAGAGGAGTGAATCTGGACTGTACAACCATACAATGGATGATTGAGATCAATCATGTAAGTTTTTAAAAAGTTATGTGACTTTTTAAGTAATCATGTGACTTTGAAAAACTTTTAATTTCAACCATCCATTGTATAGTTATACGACCCAAATTCGCTCCTCTCACTGACAATCTTTCTCATAAGATACATCCCATATATATATATATATATATATATATATATATATATATATATATATATATGGGATAATTCTCTTTCGGTCGGTCTTTTTTCATGTTTTTTTAATCAAAAATAGTAAAATTCAATATAAATAATACTGATAAAAAGCAGAAAACTAGTCATACAAAGAAAATAAACAGAACTGTAAATAGAAATGGGCTTTGGTATAGAACCTCACCAGCCCATAACACTTTGCAGAAACAGACATTTCTACTAAACAACAAACATTGGGCCTCAAGCACACTGCTTCATTGCTAGTTTCTACAAGACACCCCAATCAGGAAATGATTCTATATATTCACCAAATTCAGAAACATTATGAGCGAATTATTTAATCAAAACATAAGATAATGTGTATGATGAGTTAGTTGGAATGGAAAAGAAAAAGTAGTTAAATATAGAAAGTAGAAGGAAATAATATATTAATGATACCTAGTATAATTAATGGAAGGAAAGGAAGCTGTTTTTTTAGTTTAAGATAATCTTATTTTTAGTCTTGATCCAACCCAGCATATATCAACCTTCTTGCATATCAGTTAGCCGTTAATGATGCAGACACAAAGCATAAACACTAAGCCATACCCGAAAAGAACTCAAACTAATTTACAACGATAGAAAGGGGGAGGTGCCAATATAACCCTTCCTCTTTCATTTTCTTCCTTGGCTCTCTCTTTTGAGAAAGTTCCATTACAATTCTCATCTGGTTTGCACCATACCAAAAGGATAACCCCTAATTGCATGCAACTAGCTTGCATGCATGCATTTCTCAATTTTTATGTTACCAACCCAATTAATATTTATTTTAATTTCTCCAAGGTTTGTACATTAATTAATTTCTCTTCTCCATTTATTTTCATATCTCTGTATTCCCTCCTAATTAATGCAACATTGTGATTATTGTGCATGTTTTATGAACGTTGACATCATCAACCTCACTTTTTTTTTTGTTGCAGGATTAATTTCCAGTTAATATTATTAAGAATAAGAAATCATGGCGACCGCGGGGTTCTGCGGTTTGAAGCCATTGCTCTTTCGTCGCAAGACACATATTTTTGACGTAAAATTCTAACCTTTATTTTGTTTCCATGACCTTCTCTCTATAACCCTTTATTTTTTGCTTTTAAATTGAACCCAGAATCTTGGGTATTGGAATTTTTGTGTTTTCCCATTTGATTTTATTTTTATGACATGTATGCTATCTTCCATGCTTCAGAATTCAAGGGAAATTGATATTGTTATCATATCTCTTTCATTCCTAAAATTTGTTTTAAGTCCAACTTATTAATTGATAAGAGTAAATCCTCGTATCAGTTTTGAGAATTTATAGTCATTTATTTTAGTTTTTAAGATTTAAAAAATTGTGTTAATTCTTAACTTTGTAAAAAGTTATTCGTGTTACTTTTTTTTAATTGCTGCTATATATATATAATGACTTAAAATTCAAAAAATTTTAAAACCCCAGGGATTAAAAATCTTTTCAAGAATGAAACATTAAAGAATTTAATGGCATATAGCCAGTGAAAGATTTAAAGATGTTGAACATTAGTCGTATGAAACACTAATTAATCAAGTGCAGGGAATGAAGAGTTCTATCACGCCCAAGAAGTCTTCAAAGGCTCACAGCAAAGGAAATGTAGGGTCAATGGGATTGTCTTTGGTAGGAACTGACCAATTGATCTTAATGTTGGAAATCCACAAAAGGATCTTGGCATTCAGGGACATCATGGACCTAGCTCCATGTAACATCTCTGTTTCCTTAAGTGAGGTGCTTCATGATTTCTTTCTGTAGACCAATGACAGCATTATTAATTCCCTCATTCTCATAAAACCTGTCTTTCATCTGTCATAATATTGCAGCTGCTCATGAGAACCATTGAAGACCTACAAAAACTTTACCCAGGGATCATAACCAAAAATGATGTGTCAAAGTTCAAGGACAAGCCTATAGACCGTGTAGGTTTCACCACATTTGGCTGAAACTGAAATTAGTGAAAATCTTAGCCTCCTAATTCTTACTAAATGTGTGTCTCAATTTTACCACACAGGCTATGGCCTACTTCTGCAGGGCTTTGAAGTCTCTTGGAGAGTCATGGATGATGAATAATGATTGGATGCAACAGCTCAATATTGTGATCCCATCATGCAAGGATAACAGCAATATGCGTCAATTGGGTATGTTACTAATTACTTAAATAGTTTATTACTTCTGTCTCTCAATACTTCTGAGTTCCAATCCTCAAGTTGTTTTATTTGTTATGCAGGTGAAACTATGTTGGCCACTCTCAATTGTTTGATGAAGTTGGCAAGTGAGAGGTTTGACATGGAAGAAGATGACCATAGGAAAGAATTCAGTCCAAGGTCTAGCTCATTTGGCAAATTGGCTTTGAAATCATCCTCCTTTTCAGACAACACTAACAGCTTCTCATATTGCTCATCCCCTGTCACACCTAAGTCCGTCCTCCCAGAACTGACGAAACACAATTCAAAATCTTTTGTAGAAAGTCCAAGAAGTTCTTGTGCATCACCACATCTCATGTCTCTTAGAGTTCAAGCTGTGGGAAAGTTGAACCAAATTGAAGTAAAGCGCTTGTCTTCTTTCCAAAAGTCACCAATACCATCACCAATCCACAAGAAAAAAGAAGAACCAACTGAAGAAATGGAAATAGATGATGACAAGAATCACAAGACCACAATTCATGGACAGGACTTATCAGAAGATCTACTTTTTCATTTTGACTTAACAGAGGAAATGAACACAAAAACCAAAGATCATCAAAAAATAACCAAAACACAAAATAAGGAAGAACTAGGACTTTCACCATCTACTAGGCAATATCAACTTCAACCAAAATCTTCTAGCCCAATATACTCACCTCTTCAACAAGTTCCATTGCCTCCACCATCACCACTCCTTTCCACACCATCCATAGAAGTAAAACCAAACTATATACCACCACCACCTCCTCCCCCAATGACAATGCGAAAGATTTTGCCTCCACCACCACCACCACCGCCACCTCCTCCCCCAATGACTATGCAAAAGATTTTGCCTCCACCGCCACCTCCTCCCCCAATGACAATGCAAAAGATTTTGCCTCCACCACCACCACCACCACCTCTTGCACCATCCACTATACCATTACCACCCCCAGCACCAACACCACCTGTGCTACAACCAAAAGTACCAGTGCTACCACCACCACCAGCAGCAGCAGCAGTACCACCACCATCAGCACCCAAATTGGAGCAAAGTGGAGCAACAACAATAGTTAGGACTCCTCCACCTCCACCTCCACTAGTGCTTGGGAGTTCATGCCCAACAACAATAGCTACAAAACCTTCTCCTCCACCCCCACCATGCAAGCCTGGATCAGCTCCAGCACCTCCACCACCCATGCCACGAGGTGGAGCTGGAGGTGGTCCACCTCCACCACCTCCTCTAGGAGGAGGGAGATCCTTGCGCCCCAAGGCAACTACTAAATTGAAAAGGTCAACACAATTAGGCAACCTTTATCGAACTCTTAAAGGAAAACTAGAAGGGAATGACCTGAATGGGAAATCTTCAGCAGGGAAAAAAAGTGGAGTTGGAGCAGCAAGCGCTGGAGGTAAACAAGGAATGGCTGATGCTCTAGCAGAGATGACAAAAAGGTAGACATGTATGTATGTATGTGTGTATTCACACACATGATTTTTTTTAAACTTGTGCAACCTTATAGGATAAGAAAACAAAACATAAAATTTTTTTATGGAACAAAATTTCCAATAACAGTTTCCTATCTGTTGATTTCTCATCATGTATATGTACGATGAACATGTTGAAAAAGTGGATGTTTGTGTTTGCTGAGTTTTTAAGTCTTGGAACTAGTTGTCTTCACTCTTTCTTTTCTTATTTCTATTTTATATTTTTCTTTTCCTTTTTGTTAATTAGATCCTCTTACTTCCAACAAATAGAAGAGGATGTCCAGAAGTACACAAACGAAATCATAGAACTAAGGTCTAGCATTACTAAGTTCAAGACAAATGATATGACAGAATTGATCAAGTTCCACAAAGATGTTGAATTCGTTCTTGAGAAATTAACTGATGAATCGCAGGTAAGAATAGTTCATAAGAAAATCAATTTTTCTAACATATGTAACTTTATGCATGTAATTTTATATAGGATAAAAAATAAAAAAATGATTCAAAATTAATATTAACAGAGTTTTCTATGATTTTCAAGATAAATTAGACAATTTTCAATAAAAACTTTCTGTTTTAGATTTAGTATCATGTTTAAAGTTGTACAAGTGAAAAAAAAAACTCTAGAAAGTTCATGTCCATTTGGTTTGTACTTCCGTTCATTACCATAGTAAGAAAATTTATTGCTGTTTAGATTTTTGCACGGTTTGAAGGTTTCCCCACAAAAAAGTTGGAAGCTTTAAGAATGGCAGCAGCACTATATAACAAGTTATATTCAATACTTACCGAGCTTCAAAATTGGAAAATAGTGCCTCCAGCGGCTCAAATCCTTGACAAGGTGGAACGTTACTTCAACAAGGTATGCAACCCAAGATATCATAAAAACTTTATTGCCATTGGGATCTCATGGTGAAAAACATTTGGGAGAATCTAGTTTTTGGCAGAGTCCAACGGAATCTTATGATTAATGTAGTTGACACATATATAAGCCTATTGTTATTGTTGCTGTTATTATGTCCTTGTTCATTCGTTTCTAACCCGAAAATGCAACATGCAGATTAAAACAGAATTAGATGCTCTAGAACGAACCAAAGATGAAGAAGCTAAGAAGTTTAAGAGTCACAATATCGAATTTGACTTCCACATTCTTATAAAGATCAAAGAAGCATTGGTGGACGTTTCCTCCGGTTGCATGGAGTTAGCTCTTACGGTATGTATTCACGTTGGAACAAGTCGTGGAGATTGTAAAGGGTCAAATATTTTAGTTTCTGAAATTTACAAACTTCAATTTAGTCATGATTTGTAAATAACCTTTAATTCAGTCATTTTTAAGTATGAAATGACAGAAAAACTTATAATGCATGAGAACTAAAATGATTCATATAATGAGCAATTTGGAGATGGGAAACCAACGCATCTATTTCTTACCAAACCATGAAATGATTTGACTTAATTTATTTGCATTTGCTTAAACTAAATGCAGGAGAGGCGCAATGCTGCTGCGAAAAATGATAAGCCAAAAAAGGAAGGTGCATCGATGCTTTGGAGGGCTTTCCAATTTGCATTTCGGGTCTACACATTTGCGGGTGGCCTTGATGATCGTGCTGATAATCTAACGAAAGAGTTGGCTCACGAAATAGAAAGTGAACCCAACAATCCATGATTCATGTGCTTGATTTATACATTTTGTTTATATATGGAGTGAAAATTGACACATGGTGAGGTTCTTTCTGGTTACCCATCATGAACCCCATTTTTAGTTTCAAAGCCATTTGTATATTAAATGATCATTGGCGATTTGGAGTTACAAGTTTTTGATTTTGATAGGAGCTAGTCATGTTTGGAGAGTTTTGAAAATAATTTACGGGAACTCTACTGCATGTAGGAAGCTAAAATTGAAGCTTCACCACTTAGTTTGTTATATATATTTTTATATATACACAACGTACATATTGGAGACTAAGCAATGGGTTCCCGTTTATTCTTTTTGGGTTTGTTCTACCATCAAACACTTGTGAACTATTCAAATGAGGGGTTTCAGCAACCATGAGAGGTTTTAGCAATGTTATGTCTTTTTTTAACTGCAACATTTTCTTAATATCTTCCTTCAGCAATTCCTCATTTTGTTTTTCTTTTGAAACTAACATCATTTACTTTACTTCTTGATTTTTCAAAACCTATAGAATTATGGATTATACATTATGGATTATACAACAACTCAAGTCAACCCACAAAACTTATAATAAGTTAGTCTTTCTTGTCTTACATGCACAAAAGTGCCTTAAACTATAATGATTTTGGGTATTTATTATATGATGTATATTATATTGAATTTTTTATATATAGTGATTCTGTTTTTGAAAAATTAGGGTTAATTGGTTAATAACGAATGAATCTAAAAATTGAACAAATACTTTAATATGATTGAACCTTTAACCTAATGCATATGCATGACAATAGGACAAGTATGGGTGACTTCAGCTCTCTTCATTCCCGTCCCCATAAAATTTTGACGGATGGGTTTGGAAATTTTAGAACCCATGCACGCTTTTGAGGATATTCGTCGTCAAGTTCAGGGAAACACGATAAGATATTATCGTACTTTATTTTTCTTTCATTTTAAATATGTAATATTAAATAAATTATATATCTAAGATATTTGAATTTAAATAATATATAAAATAGATGTTAAACTTTTTTATAAATAATAAACTTTAAGATTATATATTATTTAAAAATATATAAACTTATTTTTATCATTTAACTATACTAATAAATAAAATTATTGATATAGGGTTTAAACTTGAAACGGAGGATGGTCACAAGTTCAGGTATAGTTGTCATGCCTAATGCATGACAAAAACAACTACTCTACTACTAGATCACAATGTCATTTATACATAAGCAACAACTATTACATATATAGAATAATAAGTCATATTTTTTTTGTTAGATTTGTGTACAACATAGATATAGAGTAAATATATATGATAAAATAGAAATTGTTATGAAATAAACTAAAAATTATAGGAGATGAATGGGAAAAGAGAAGAGAACAATTAGAGAGAAGTTGAAGTTTTTCTTTCTTTCTCAAGCATCTTCATATTTTGATGGAGTGTTATTTATAGGGAGTTAACAAGCATATGGACAAAGGGACAATGAGAAGTGGAAGTGTCACATGCATCCTTATGGACATCCATTACATATATAAATATTCATAATACTCCCCCTTGGATGTCCATATTTAGAATGTGCCTCGTTAAAACCTTACCAGGAAAAACCCAGTGGGATAAAAACCTAGTGAAGGAAAAAGAGTACAATATTCTTTACAAAGTATATTCATGAAAAATAATTAAATTACAAATATTTAATTCTCCCCCTCATCAGAACACTTATGTAAGCGTCGAAGACCAATCTTCTGTACTAGTTGCTCAAAGACTTTGGTTGGTAATGATTTTGTAAAGATATCTGCCAGATTCTTACGTGATCAGACTTGCTGGACATTTATTTCACCATTTTTTATAAGATCATGAGTAAAGAAAAATTTTGGTGAAATATGTTTTGTCCTATCTCCTTTAATATAACCCTCCTTTAATTGGGAGATACAAGCTGCATTATCTTCACATAAGATTGTAGGTGGTAATTTTCCAGCATGCAAGCCACAAGTTTCTTGAATATGTTGAATCATAGACCTCAACCAAACACATTCTTGACTTGTTTCATGTAATGCCAGAATTTCAGCATGATTAGATGGTGTTGCTGTAATCGTTTGCTTTATGGATCTCCATGAAATTGCTATACCACCACATGTGAACAAATAACCTGTTTGTGATCGACCATTATGAGGATCTGACAAATATCCCGCATCTGCATAACCAATTAGGTTTGCCTTAGATACATATGGGAAAAATAAACCCATGTCCATTGTACCTCTAAGGTAGCGAAATATGTGTTTAATCTCATTCCAATGTATTTTTGTGGGTAAAGAACTATGTCTTGCTAACAAATTGACAGCAAATGATATATTAGGTCGTGTATGACTAGCAAGATACATTAGTGCACCAATTGCACTGAGATATGGTACTTCAGGACCAAGTAGTTCTTCATTTTTCTCCTGAGGTCAAAAAGGATCTTTGCTCACTTCAAGTGACCTTACAACCATTAGACTGCTCAATGGGTGTGATTTGTCCATATAGAACCGTTTTAGCACCTTTTCTGTATAAGTCTTTTGGTGCATTAAAATTCCTTCCTTTAAATATTCTAATTGTAATCCGAGACAAAAATTTGTTTTTCCTAAGTCTTTCATCTTGAATTCCTTTTTCAAGCAATTTACAGCCTTTGAGAGCTCTTCAGGAGTTCTGATGATGTTTAAATCATCTACATAAATTGCAATTATAACAAACTCTTTTTTGAATCTCCTCATAAAAACACATGGACAAATCGGGTCATTTTTATACCCTTCTTTAAACAAATATTCACTGAGGCAATTATACCATATACGTCCAGATTGTTTCAGTCCGTAAAGAGATTTATTCAATTTAATTGAATATTTTTCTCAAGGATTTGTTTTATATGCTTCAGGCAAATTAAATCCTTCGGGGAGTTTCATATATATGTCATTTTCAAGTGAGCCATATAAATATGCTGCAACAACATCCATGAGTCGTAAATTAAGCTTTTCACGAATCGCCAAACTTATTAAGTATCGAAAAGTTGTTGCATCCATCACTGGTGAATATGTTTCTTCAAAATCAATACCAGGTCTTTGTGAGAAACCTTGTGCCACAAGTCTTGCTTTATATCGTATAATTTCACCATTTTTATTTCTTTTCTCATAAAGACCCATTTGTACCCAACTGGTTTTACACCTTTAGGTGTTTGGACTGCAGGTCCAAAAACTTTTCGTTTTACAAGTGAGTTTAATTCATCTTTCATTGCATCTTTCCATTTTGGACAATCATTTCTTTGTGCACATTCCTTAACAGATTTTGGCTCATGATTCTTATCATCATTTATAATATCAAGAGCTACTTTGAATGCAAAAATTTCATCAACATCGACTTCAGGTCGATTCCATTTTATACCATCCATGACATAATTTATCGAGATCTCTTTATTTGTATCAATTTCAGGTACCTTGGTTTCTTCTGGATTTGAAACCTTGATTATGTCAGAAGACTCTACTGGAGTCTTTATATCCTCGATTCGACCATCCTTTTTATTTACTTTTCTTTTTCGAGGATTTTTATCTTTAGAACCAACAGGTCTGCCACGTTTTACTTTGGCTTCAGATTCATTTACAAATTTAGATTGTCCTTCAGGGATATCAATATTTATTAGAGTATTAACAGCTGGTATATGTGACTTAGTCACTCTTTTTGGATCAGCAAATGCATTAGGCAATTGGTTTGCTAAATTTTACAAACTAATTATTTTCTGAACTTCTAGTTCAGATTGCTTTGTTCGAGGATCAAGATGTGATAGAGATATTTTATTCCAGCTAATCCTTTTATCCAACTGTTTATTTTCTCCCCCTAATGGTGGAAAAACATATTCATCAAAATGACAATCAGCAAAACGAGCTGTAAATAAATCACCTGTTAAAGGTTCAAGATATTTTATTATGGATGGACTTTCATATCCAACATATATTCCCAACCTTCTTTGAGGTCCCATCTTAGTGCGTTGCGGAGGAGAGATAGGAACATATACCGCACTTCCAAAGATTCTTAGATGAGAAATATTTGGTTCTTTACCATGAACCAATTGTAAAGGGGAATATTCATGATTACTTGTAGGCCTGATGCGAATAAGTGCTGCCGCATGCAAGATTGCATGTCCCCAAGTTGAACTTGGGAGTTTTGATCTCATTAACAATGGTCTTGCAATCAATTTCAAACGTTTAATCAATGATTCAGCAAGTCCATTTTCTGTATGAACATGTGCTACAGGATGTTCAACATCAATTCCAATGGACATACAATAATCATTAAATGATTGAGATGTGAATTTACCAGCATTATCAAGGCGTATTTTCTTAATTGGATAATCAGGAAAATGAGCTCTTAAACGAATTAATTGAGCTAGTAATCTCGCAAACGCCTGGTTGCGAGTTGATAATAAGCAAACATGTGACCATCTAGTTAATACATCAATTAAAACCATAAAATATCTACATGGTCCACATGAAGGGTGTATTGGCCCACAAATATCACCTTGTATACGCTCTAAAAATATGAGTGATTCATTCCTAATTTTCATTGGTGATGGCCGAATGATCAATTTTCCTTGAGAACAAGCAGCACATGAAAAATTCTTAGTTTGCATAATTTGTCTGTTGGACAAATAATGACCATTTGAATTCTTAACTATTTTTCGTATCATAATTGATCCAGGATGGCCTAATCGTTCATGCCAGATAACAAAGTCATTCTTATTTGTAAACTTCTGGTTTATAATAACATTTGTTTCAACTGTACTAATATAAGTATAGTACAAACCGGAGGAAAATGAAGGTAATTTTTCCAATATACATTTCTTATCAGAAATTAACTTTGTGATGTAAAAATATTCATCTTTTCCTTCATTTGTGGTCTCAATATGATATCCATTTCTGCGGATATCCTTAAAACTCAACAAATTTCTTTGAGACTTCTTAGAATATAATGCACTTTCAATGTGTAATTTTGTTCCTCCAGGTAACAAAATACTGGCTCTGCCGGATCCTTCAATTATATTTATACTACCAGATATAGTATTAACATTGGCTTCTTATTTTACTATATGATAGAAATATTTCTCATTCTTGAGAATAGTATGAGTTGTTGCACTGTCTGCCAGACATATATCTTCGTCATTCACATGAGCATTCATTCTTCATTGAATAAATAAAATAAACATAAGTAAAATATACTTAACAATAATAAATATTCAACATAAAATTTTATTGATAGAAACTAAATTCATAACAAAAATAAATTACATGAAACATAAAATAATTTATTTAGGGGCACTTCCTTCTCTAACCGAGTGGTCAATCTCTTCTTCAGGAAGAGTAAGAAAATCATCAATACTAAAATCAGAAAAATCATCATCTATACCAGTAAAATTTGTCTCTACTATTTTCCCTTTATTTTTAAGGGATTTTTGGTATAGATCTACGAGATGCTTTGGTGTGCGACAAACTCGAGACCTGTGACGTCCCGAATAATTTTCCGAATAAATTTTTCACGTTTTTAAAAGATCTTTTTAAAATTCATAAATTAAAATCAGAGTTCACATAAAGGTCGATAATAGCGGAATATTATCATGCATACTAGTCGTGAATAATAAAATTCAAGGAATAATTACATAGCGGAAACGATTTTAAAAATAACAGTACATAACACGTTGTATTTATTACAATCATAAAATTAGAATAAATTTGAAATCCAAGCAATAATTCACATAGGCATCAACCATAGCATCACTCTTCATTCTGGGTGGCATTCACTGTAAAAATTAATGTAAGAGTGAGACAGAATATAGAATAAATATAAAATAAATAAAATTGCACAAACACAATCAACAAACCATAATGATATGATGAATATGCCAAACAAGTTCATTTATATTTAATAAGTCTTTAATTTAGTCTAATGATGTCATGCTGGATCCATTTGGTTTGGTGGGAATACTGCAGTAAAAGGTCTCATAGAGACATCGGTAGGAATTAATACAGTCATGGATCCCTACAGCCCCATGACCAATACATCGGTAGGAATTTATACAGTCATGGATCCCTACAGTCCCATGACCAACACATCGGTAGGAATTTATACAGTCATGGATCCCTACAGTCCCATGACCAACACATCGGTAGGAATTTATACAGTCATGGATCCCTACAGCCCCATGACCAACACATCGCAAAAATAGGGCTTTAACTCATCATAGAGTAACCCCCCACCAGGGTAGGCAATCATGGAACCCCTAAAATTCCATGGTGCGTCCAAATGCTTATGATGCATGAATGCCTTTAATTCTCTTTATCATTTAACATACCATGATATTAATATTTCCAAAACCACTTGGAAAACCACAAGTCCTCAAAGGACACATCACATATAATAATTTTCAGAATCATGGATTTACTGTTTCAACCACATGTAACAATAACCACAAGGCATTCATGTACATATATATTAATTATGTCATTCATAATTATTCACCACCAAAATATACAACTATATGATACTCATTAAAACGTAACAACATCAATAATAAATCATAATTACTCAAGAGTTTAATAATAAATTGTTACTCATAGAGAAAAATATCGTTTTTATCCATAATAACCATTATAAGCAAATTTCAGCATTTCCAACAGCAACATATGTTAGTAAAACAGTCATAACATGAGCAAATCAAATCCTTTTCATGTGATTCCACTTTCTATAGCTCAATAACATAAATATCTACAACTTTAATGAAGACCATAAATTCAAATTCTAAACAGAAACTTCACTTATTCACAGAATACAAAACTGCCTCAAAGAGGATTTTTAAAACATACACAGGTTAGTATTTTCAACGTTTCTAGAGATACAAAAACAATTTTGGCATGAAACCAGTTCTAAATTATTCTTAACACAAATATCTACAACTTTCATGAAGGCACAAACCACTAATTCTCACCACAAAATTCCCAGTTTTAAAAATAAGATTCGGATTTCATAGTTAACAAATTTTCATCATGAACATACTTCTGTATTTTGAGCATATCTAGAGCTACAAGAATATTTTTAACTCAAAACCACTTTTTATAGATATCTAACATAAATATCTACAACTTTCATAAAGACCATAATTTCAAATTCCAAACAAAAACATCACATAATCATATAATAGTCAATAGATTATCATTTTTCATTATCACCAATTGCTGGAAAATTTACTGGTTTGACAATATTTAGTAAATTAGCTATAACTCATAGTATAAAAATAATTTTTGAATGAGGACAAGTTCTATGTTTCAATAATTCCATTATCTATAATTTTTATGAAGACCAAAAATTCCAAATCCAAACAGAAATATCACAAATTCATAGTATACTAAACTATCTCAAAGAAAGTAACAAAACGTACATATGTTAGTAAATTCAACATTTCTGGATCTATAAAATTAATTTTGGCATGAGACCAGTTCTAAATTACTCATAACACAAATATCTAAAACTTTTATGAAGATACTAAATACTAATTCTCATCACAAAATTCCCAGTTTTAAAAATACAAACAGTGATTCACATCAGCAGATTTTTAGCATGAACATACTTCTGTCTTTTAGGTATAACTAGAGCTACAAAAATAATTTTGACTTGAAACCATTTTCTAAAGATCCATAACACAAATATCTACAACTTTCATGAAGACATCAAAGGCTGATTATGCATGTATAAGTCCCAGAAGGTTAATATATACACAAAACATACGGTAAATATTCCACTTCAACATGCTGTAGTATTTTGGCTATAACTTTTGTTATACATATCCAAATAAGTTGATTCAAGTCTCAAAATTCATAAAACAAAAGTATCTACAACTTTCATGAATACGTCAGAATCCAATTCATACGTTTTCAACTTCAAAACTGAGCAACAAGATACGAAAATAATACTGGAATCCTAGAACAGTATACAATTCTACCCATTTCATAATTATTCACAACCCTGTCCCCTCTTACCTTAATGGAGGTTCCTAAAGTGGTTAAAAGTGTTGTATTATTGTCCTAGCTTCAGATCAAGAGTGAACTTGATGGAGAAAGTGAAAGAAAATAAGAGAGAGACTTCACTAACTTTAGCTTGTTCTAAGAATTCAGACTTGGGAACAAGATGTAGTGTTGATTTAATGATGCAAATGACAAGGAGGGGACAATATTTTCATAATGGGATTGTAGTGGGATGTTAGGTGCATGAATTATGGTGATAATGGAGGTTTTAGGTGAGAAAAATAAGCTGGATTGTTGTCCATTTCCGCAGCCTACATAATGTAGCTTGTATGATTGAAGTAAATATCAACTTTGATACTGTTTTGGTATTTTAGGCATATCTCTCTCATATCTTAATGGATTTTAACAAATGTGGTCTTGTTGGAAATCTAAGACAACGAGAAACAACTTTGTAGTTTACCACGTTTTCAAATTCAGAATCTAACAAGGTATTAAAATATGTACAAGATGATATGATTGAAGTAAAATATCAATTCTGACACTATTTCGGTATTTTAGGCATATCTCTCTCATATCATAATGGATTTTAACAAATTTGGTCTTGTTGGAAAGATAAGAAAAAGAGGAACAACTTTGTAATTGGTCATATTTCCAAATTCGGACTTTAACTAACAATTAAAATGTGTACAAGATGACGAATTTTGAGTGGAGTATGTGGCAATTTGATGAGAGTAATTGGAAAAGCCAAGGAAATTAATAACTAAGAAAATAAGTAATAAATTATTTGATTAACTTTTACCGAAGGTATAAAGTTAAAATTATTTACCATGGTAAAAGGTTAAATTGAAGATGTTGTCCTAACCAAAAATTTATGTAGAAAGTTGAG
The DNA here is from genome assembly GCA_037962975.1 of Clitoria ternatea. Classification (NCBI taxonomy): domain Eukaryota; kingdom Viridiplantae; phylum Streptophyta; class Magnoliopsida; order Fabales; family Fabaceae; genus Clitoria; species Clitoria ternatea. Next base: position 295,755,004 of record CM075669.1, read on the forward strand.
ATAAAATGGATAATATTAATAATGACCTAGATTAAAAATAATTACACATGAGATTGAAATTTTTGGGATGTTACAAGACCAGTGTCCCTTGCTACCACAACGATAGCAGATATTTTTAGTTTGTTCGCTATTTTGAGCATCTGTCCTTTTTTCTATATGTTCTTTATTTTCCATGTGAATGATGATCTCTTATCATTTCGACCATGACCACGACCATAACCATATCCACGACTAATACTATGTCCCCGAGCATTACCTCGTCCACGACCATGAGTATTATGATCGTGTGTTGCTACATTCACTTCTGGGAATGGAGCAGTTCCAGTTGGACGAGATTCATGATTTTGCTTAAGCAATTCATTATTTTGCTTAGCCACAAGGAGACAAGTAATTAATTCAGAATATTTTGTAAAGCCCTTTTGGCGATATTGCTGCTGTAGGACCAAATTGGATGCATGAAAAGTGGAGAATGTCTTTTCTAACATGTCACTTTCAGTGACTTTTTCTCCACATAATTTCAACCTTGAAGTAATTCTAAACATTACAGAATTATACTCATTTACGAATTTAAAATCTTGAAACCGTAAATGCATTCATTCATAACGGGCTTTTGGAAGAATTATATCCTTTTGATGGTCATATCTCTCTTTTAGATTATTCCACAAAATGAGAGGGTCTTTAACTGTTAAATACTCATTTTTTAACTCTTCATGGATATGGTGGCGTAAAAAGATCATCGCTTTAGCCTTGTTCTGACTAGATGCATTATTTCCATCTTTAATTGTTTCCCCAAGAACTTTAGCATCTAAATGGATCTCAACATCTAGTGTCCATGAAAGATAATTTTTTCCAGTAATATCAAGAGCGACGAACTCAAGGTTGGCAATATTTGACATATTTATTTCTATATAAGAAATTAAAACAATATATTAGATATCATTTCAAATAAATAAATTTATTAATTATAAATATCTAATGGTGATGGTAACAAGTCAATAATGATTATAGTTATTCAATCATTGCATTTTATTATTATTATTATTTATTAAAAACAAATCAGCACTAGAATGTGGAACTTTCATTATGAATAATTTAATGAAAGCTTGTATGATGGAGCTAATTAATGCATATAATATTCAATGATATCATAAATATTTTATTTTATTTTATTATAAGAGTAATATTATATATATTTTTTTTAAAAAAATAGATAAAGTAACTTATAAATCAACTTAAATAAAATTTCACATAAATGATTCATTAATGAAATTTTAAAATTTTCATAAAAAAATCATTTAAATAATATGAAATGTCCCGCCTAAAACAACGCACTAGCAAATAATTCTAGCAATATGAAATGATGCAAATAATGCAATAGGTATTCATGTAGGTATATAAAACAAAAGAACACTAGTAATATACACTAGCAATATAAAATGATAGCACTAGGAAAAAGAATGAAAAGGTAATTAACTTGTTGACATTATATTAGTAAGTACCAATGCTAGCTATTCACGTGAATTAAAATATAAACCTTGCTCATGGATTTTATATTTTGTAGGTTGTCTTTTATAGGAAATAATACATGCAACAATAGAAAGGTAATATAAAAGTAACAATGTAAAATAAATAGCAAATAATTCCAGTAATGAAAAATAATTAAATGTATGATTTATTTTATTTCTTAGATTGTTATAATTCTTCAGGAACTATCAATAAATATTTTCAAGAATTCTTCAGGAATTCTTTTAAATCCCATAGGGATGTTCGAAATATAAGTTCTTCAGGAACTTATTAATATTTTATACATCCTGCTGGGATGTGTGGAATATAAGTTCTTCGGGAACTTATTATAATATATATATACATATAATATAAATTGAAATGAAATTATGAAAAGAAAATTAAAATTTTATGTTACCTTAGATCTTAGTTAGTCAGAACCTCGTGCTGATAACATGTTATGAAATAAACTAAAAATTATAGGAGATGAATGGGAAAAGAGAAGAGAACAATTAGAGAGAAGTTAAAGTTTTTCTTTCTTTCTCAAGCATCTTCATATTTTGATGGAGTGTTATTTATAGGGAGTTAACAAGCATATGGACAAAGGGACAATGAGAAGTGGAAGTGTCACATGCATCCTTATGGACATCCATTACATATATAAATATTCATAATAGAAATTCATATACCATATATTTATTTAATATAATAATCATAATATATTTTTATATATTTATATATATATTTATAAATATATTTTATTAATAAAAAATTATTAAATACTAAATATTTAAAATTTAATAAATATATATGAACACCTATTTCAGTCCGGTCATTTTTCACCAAGAATGAGGAATTTTCATCACTGTCTTAGGCTCCTATTCGTATCCATGAGTGAAAAGAATTTTAAAAAAAAAACCCTGACTCGGAAATGATCATTTCCGAGTGAAGGGACTCGGAATGATCATTTCCGAGTAAGGAGTGTCCGACTGAGACATGGCCGAGTGATGGTGATGTGATATGATGCATAGCTCGCTCAAGCGAGTGGGAATCCCGCTCAAGCGAGAAGGAAAGTTTTATATACTGGAACACTTTCGCTCAAGCGAGACACGTATCGCCCGAGCAAGATTGATACATGCATATTCCTTTCTTTCGAGTGAGACATTGCCGAGTGAAATTGTCTCCGGGTGGGGTGTTTCCGAGTGGAGTATTCCCATTTCTGAGTGAATAAGGTCGGTTTTCGAGCGAATACATCTGAAGGGCTAATTGTCGATTGGAACCTTTCTGATTGAAACAAATCCGACTCAAAAATGATCAAATCCGAGCAGGATGACTCAGATTAAAGCATTTTCGAGTGAAAAATAGCCCTGTTGGAGATAAATCCGAGTGGAATGGCTCCAAAATGATCAGATCCGAGCAGGATGGCCCTGAAGGAAGCTTTTCCGAGTGGAGTATAGCCCTGTTGGAGATAAATCCGAGTGGAATGGCTCCAAAATGATCAGATCCGAACAGGATGGCCCTGAAGGAAGCTTTTCCGAGTGGAGTATAGCCCTGTTGGAGATAAATCCGAGTGGAATGGCTCCAAAATGATCAGATCCGAGCAGGATGGCCCTGAAGGAAGCTTTTCCGAGTGGAGTATAGCCCTGTTGGAGATAAATCCGAGTGGAATGGCTCCAAAATGATCAGATCCGAGCAAGATAGCCCTGAAGGAAGCTTTTCCGAGTGGAGTATGTCCCTGTTGAAGAGAAATCCAAATGAAAGAATACTGATTGAAGTGAATCTGATTGAGGAGTATTTTTCTGGGCAAAACCGAGTCCGAATAACCAAGTCCGAGTGAGCTCATCCGAGGGTCAGATGTTGAATGGAGCTCTCCTGACTGAAGTAAAAAATACCGACTCCGAGTGTAACTGAGTGGTCAGATTCAGACTGGAAGAAAAGTCTAACTCTAAATCTATCTGAGTGGTCAGATTCTCTCAAGTACCAACTTCTGAGAGGAAAGAAGATCGAGTCCGAGTGAATATTTGCCGAGTGGGCTATTCTACAACCATTTCCGAGTCCTTTTCAGCCAGATTTCTGAGCCAATCTTCACCCATCCTTCAAATAAGGAGCCGACTGAATCATTTGCCCCAATGCCGAGTCATCACCCTTCAAACCAATGCCGAGTCATCACCCTTCAAACCAATTCTGAGTCAATCCCTTCAAATCAATCCCGAGCCATCACTCTTCAAACCAATTCTGAGCCACCGATTCTGAGCTATCCTTTCAAACCAATTCTGAGACACTTTTCACCAATTCCGAGTGACACTTTTCAATCAGTATCGAGTCCTCTTCAATCAGTTCTGAGTCAATTTTTACTCGGTCTGATTGATTATTCCAATCAGAATTGCCTTGTTTGTCCCCTTGATCCAATTGCACACTTTTTCACTCGGATTCTCCTCACAACGACCCAATACCGAGCAAAAATTCCACTTGGCCTTCCATATGAGAGCTCCTCCCAGAAGAATTCTCACTTGGAAAGGACTATTTTCACTCGAAATTGACTCGAACTGAGGATGAATACTGACTGAGAGGCTAATCCGAGTCATCCTCTCTCGGATTTCCACTTTGTCTCTCGGATTTCAATATCCTCTCTTGGATTTCCATCATGCTCTCTCGGATTGCACGTGCTGACGTGGATTCCCACAATCCAAGTGGATCCAGGAATCCTGGGAGTGGTAGACAGCTGGGCGGAAGTGGAGAAATTAAAAATTCTCCACCAGCCGCTGTCCCCCCATTATTTTAACAGCCAGGCTGTCTCCACTAGGCACATGGCCGAGTGGAGACTCGTGCTGTCAAAGCACTCAGCCCATGTCCTAAAGCCTCTATAAAAGCCTCAATCGAAGAGGCATAAAGGGGGACTTGGCTGGTTGGATCTTGGACTGACAGACAGAGTGGGAAGGAAGGAACCTCTGAAAAATTCACCTTAGAATCTCAGATTTGAAGAACCTGTCACACCCCGTGTTTCTGATCCGACCCACCACCTAAATTCACCCCACTGGTCCTGTCCCAATCACCTCACATACTGCACACCGTCCACTTCCATCATTACACCGTCCCCTTCCTTCTCCTAACTCCATCCTCTCCCAACTTCATCACACCGTCCCAACAGTATTCTCCCTCCAACACTGCCCAAGTTCCTCATAAATCCTTTACACCGTCCAGAGTCCAGCTCTCCTGCTCCACCACTCGGTATTTTTAACTTCCACTCGGTATTTTTAACTTTCACTCGGTATTCTTAATTTTCACTTGGTATTTTCATTTTCCACTCGGTATTTTCAACTTCCACTCGGTATTTTTATTTTTCACTCGGTATTTTCATTTTTACTCGGTTTTCTATTTTTTACTCGGTTTTTTCCATTTTTGCTCGATTTTTTTCTTTTTCTCACTCGGTTTTCTCTTCTCCCATTCGATTTTTGCTCAGTTTTTGCTCATTTTTCCCTTTCTTTTCTGAACTTACTGTTTCCCTTTCTCTCTTGTAGCTTCTGCTACCCTCCCTCTTTTGCTTCGTAGTAAAAAATATAATAAAGGGAAATAAATGTTTCGTGTGTTTTCTTTTAAATCTAAATAAAATCAAAAAAGGAAACAAATCATTTTTAGTCAGTGTCGTAAGGAAAATACTTCCGTCTACACAACCTCTATAGGATCCGTACACGTGCGAAGAACTCCGTCTTGTATGAATTCCTCACCAAAATGATACCCACCAATATTTTCCCAATTTTTTCCTAAAAGAAAAATACTCAGAACTACGTAACCCTGATTTCTTGATAATTCAAGAATATGTAGGAGCAGGACTTCAACTCCTGTCGGGCCCATCTTTCTTATTTCCTTTTACTGATTTATTTCCTCACGTTCGTGTTTCTTTCATAAATGTTCCTTTTTTGTCGCTTCCGTGAAAATCAATTTAGACGTGATGTCTTGTTGATTTCCCCCTAGTTTTTGTTCAAACCTCGCCACAATTCATAGGGAAGGGATACTTAGGACGAGACGTCCTGCTTATCTCTTTCCTATCCCTGTCCCTTTTTTATCCGAGGATGTCTAATTTAGGTGTGACGTCTTATTAGCATTCTCTTCCCCTCTCTGTCTCATATCGAAGTCGAGTTTAATTCGGATGAAATGTCCCGTTGACCTCGCTTTGACATTCTATGTTTGTACAGTTCTCTTACTCTATTCCATCATTTTCAAATAAAAATACAAAAAAGGGGAAGAAACCATGTTTTATTTAAGGCTATTTATATTGCGTTTTCGATATTGGTACTGTTTCTGACAGGCGATGTAGGGTGCTAATACCTTCCCTACTCGTAACCGACTCCCGAACTTGAATCTCATTTTTACTAGTGCTTTCACTGAACTTAGTTTTTTCCCAATGTTTTTCCTATGGATAAAAACGTTAGTGGCGACTCCCTGTTTCACACAAGGTTTTTCTCTCTCGCCGCGCCGTCGTGATCCAGGTTGCGACAGATGGCGACTCCACTGGGGACGCTTAAGAGAGTCAGGCCAGTTTGATTGAAAGCGCATGTTCTTTTTATATAGCCGTTGCTATCTCGGATTTCTTCCCCTGGTTTTATTTTCTGTTGATTGTTGTGAATGTTTGTTCTTGTTTTAATTGTGTCTTGTTATTTGTTTCGTTGTCTATGATTTGCATGTTTGTTGAACCCTAGGGTAGAAGACCATGTTACTTTTCTGCAATCATTGAACCCTAGGGTAGACGACTTTGTATATTTACTCTGTGTTTGTTCTTTGTGCAGAATGGGGTAAGGTAAAAAGTGTTGAACGCCCTTTCACACACTACACTCACAAAATACTCACACACACTTATGAGTGGCGCCCTATACCCGGGCCCCAAATGAAGCTTAAGTTAGGAGGGGTTGGTATACGAAATCGTATAGGATGTACTTCCTATCCGGTGATCGTGAAAACCCTAACTAGAGTTCGACCTCTTGTGACATACGCACCTAGTGGCCCCCCACTGTTGCGTCCCTGTCATAGGCAGGATCTTGGCTCTGGTGACCTTCTAGATGTCTAGTATAAGCCACCCGATATGTGAGGAGTCACTTTTAGATAAGCCATAGGGCCTAGGAAAGACTTCCAACAAAACCCAACCTAGGCCACGAAAGGGCAAACTTTACTTTACCTTACATCCTTTCTGCTTTCCCATTTATCCAAAAAAATGAATTATCTACCACCCGCAGATCAGCTTAGTTTTTGAGATCATGATTCATTTTGAAACACAACATTCTTCGGGTGAATGGATAATCCTCTTTTGGTCATGTACCTCTGAGTCCTGAGTCGTAGATTTTTCCAATCATCTCCACTCCAATAGGACGTCGATGACGATTAAAACTATGGCTATTGCAACTTGGACCCTTGTTTTCCCTAAAAAAATCGTTTTATGTTAAATCAGTGAGGAACTACCGGCTTCAAAACATGGCAACAACTGATTTCTCTTCCTTATCCTCATTTTCGTGGAAGGTTATTCAGAATTTAACGAATACCCTTTGAGTATCTATGGAAGTTAACATGAGACTGAACTCAAGAAATGAGGGCCGTGGTTGCCTGAACAAATGTTTGAGATTAAGGTTCCCGCCTCAGAATAAAGGATTTCTTCTGTATTCGCAACTATCCCGTATTAATTTCTGTGTTTACCATGCTTAGTACTTCTGAACGATACGTTCTAAGGAACGGTTAAAGGATGCTCGTCAAGGCCTGTGATTGTTTCCCACGACATTCTCCTTCCTTCTGTTTCCACCTGACATTTTTTGTTTTTCTCTGAAGACACCGGAAGACACCCTTACTAGACTTTCAAAGTAGACTCATGGCTAAAAGAGAGCAAGAGATTGAAAACCTCAGGAGTGAAGTTAACCAGCTAAAGGAGCAAGTGGCAAAGATAACCAGACTTTTAGAAAAGAAAATTATAGAAGGGGAATTCTCTGCCGTTATCAAGAATGATCAACATTTATAAACCACCTCACTCCATCCTACTGGACTGACCCCCTCTCCCATAACATCTCCCATCACCATCAACAGGACCGACCCCATCATTGACCCTCGACCAACCTATGGCGTGTCTTATATGCCACAACATGCCTTCATGAGCTTAAACAACAACCCACCCTATGTGGTATCCTCAGAATACTCTTCCCCGTTCCATGATCAACAAGAGGATCATGATTTACAAATAATGAACCCCCATATTTCACAATCCTCCCAGTCGCCTAGGGCACCTATCATGAGAATGTCTACATCGAGAAATAAGGGAAAAAGAAAAGAAGATGCTAATTCCACTTCCTGTGACCAAAAAAGGGCCCAACTTGGACTAATGACTCATAATCCCTTTCAACCTACCAGTCTCCCTACACCTTACATGGCCGCCGCTACCCCTAACCAGGCTTCCACTCTTTTCCCCTTCCAGCTCCATTTTCGTCTATATATCCCTCAAACACCTTCCCATTCTCATTTGCCTGCTATCAAACTATCTCTTCCACATCTCTATTATCCTCCACTAGAGCAGACTCAGCCACCTAATCCAGACCGAAGCACAATAAGATCCACTGATAGTCGAAAACCGGTCTGGTTCGACCTCATTCCCATAACCTACACAGAACTTTTGCCTCACCTTATCCGTAGTTCCCTTGCGGTACCCTGTCCGTTAAAACCATTTGGGGTAAGGAGGAACTAAATGTTGATCATTCTTGATAACGTCAGAGAATTCCCCTTCCATAATTTTCTTTTCTAAAAGTCTGGTTATCTTTGCCACTTGCTCCTTTAGCTGGTTAACTTCACTCCTGAGGTTTTCAATCTCTTGCTCTCTTTCAGCCATGAGTCTCCTTTGAAAGTCTAGTAAGGGTGTCTTCCGGTGTCTTCAGAGAACAACAAAAAATGTCAGGTGGAAACAGAAGGAAGGAGAATGTCGTGGGAAGCAATCACAGGCCTTGACGAGCATCCTTTAACCATTCCTTAGAACGTATCGTTCAGAAGTACTAAGCATGATAAACATGGAAATTAATAGGGATAGTTGCGAATACAGAAGAAATCCTTTATTCTGAGGCGGGAACCTTAATCTCAAACATTTGTTCAGGCAACCACGGCCCTCATTTCTTAAGTTTAATCTCATGTTAACTTCCATAGATACTCAAAGGGTATTCGTTAAATTCTGAATAACCTCCCACGAAAATACGGATAAGGAAGAGAAATTAGTTGTTGCCATGTTTTGAAGCCGGTAGTTCCCCATTGATTTAATATAAAGCGATTTTGTTTTTAGGAAAACAAGGGTCCAAGTCGCAATAGCCATAGTTTTAATCGTCATCGACGCCCTATTGGAGCGGAGATGATTGGAAAAATCTACGACTCAGGACTCAGAGGTACATGACCAAAAGAGGATTATCCATTCACCCGAAGAATGTTGTGTTTCAAAATGAATCATGATCTCAAAAACTAAGCTGATATGCGGGTGGTAGATAATTCATTTTTTTTGGATAAATGGGAAAACAGAAAGGATGTAAGGTAAAGTAAAGTTTGCCCTTTCGTGGCCTAGGTTGGGTTTTGTTGGAAGTCTTTCCTAGGCCCTATGGCTTATCTAAAAGTGACTCCTCACATATCGGGTGGCTTATACTAGACATCTAGAAGGTCACCAGAGCCAAGATCCTGCCCATGACAGGGACGCAACAGTGGGGGGCCACTAAGTGCGTATGTCACAAGAGGTCAAACTCTAGTTGGGGTTCTCACGATCACCGGATAGGAAGTACATCCTATACGATTCCGTATACCAACCCCTCCTAACTTAAGCTTCATTTGGGGCCCGGGTATAGGGCGTCACTCATAAGTGTGTGTGAGTATTTTGTGAGTGTAGTGTGTAAAAGGACGTTCAACACTTTTTACCTTACCCCATTCTGCACAAAGAACAAACACAGAGAAAAAATACAAAGTCGTCTACCCTAGGTCTCAATGATTGCAGAAAAGTAACATGGTCTTCTACCCTAGGGTTCAACAAACATGCAAATCATAGACAACGAAACAAATAACAAGACACAATTAAAACAAGAACAAACATTCACAACAATCAACAGAAAATAAAACCAGGGGAAAAATCTGAGATAGCAACGGCTATATAAAAAGAACATACGCTTTCAATCAAACTGGCCTGACTCTCTTAAGTGTCCCCAGTGGAGTCGCCATCTGTCGCAACCTGGATCGCGACGGCGCGGTGAGAGAGAAAAACCTTGTGTGAAACAGGGATTCGCCACCAACGTTTTTATCCATAGGAAAAACATTGGGAAAAAACTAAGTTCAGTGAAAGCACTGGTAAAAATGAGATTCAAGTTCGGGAGTCGGTTACGAGTAGGGAAGGTATTAGCACCCTACATCGCCTGTCAGAAATAGTACCAAGATCGAAAGCGCAATATAAATAGCCTTAAATAAAACATGGTTTCTTCCCTTTTTTTTTGTATTTTTATTTGAAAACGACGGAACAGAGTAAGAGAACTGTACAAACATAGAATGTCGAAGCGAGGTCAACGGGACATTTCATCCGAATTAAACTCGACTTCGATATGAGACAGAGAGGGGAAGAGAATGCTAATAAGATGTCACGCCTAAATTAGACATCCTCGGATAAAAAAGAGACAGGGATAGGAAAAAGATAAGCAGGACGTCTCGTCCTAAGTATCCCTTCCCTATGAATTGTGGCGAGGTTTGAACAAAAACTAAGGGAAAATCAACAAGACGTCACATCTAAATTGATTTTCGCGGAAGCGACAAAAAAGGAACATTTATGAAAGAAACACGAACGTGAGGAAATAAATCAGTAAAAGGAAATAAGAAAGATGGGCCCGACAGGAGTTGAAGTCCTGCTCCTACGTATTCTTGAATTATCAAGAAATCAGGGTTACGTAGTTCTGAGTATTTTTCTTTTAGGAAAAAATTGGGAAAATGTTGGTGGGTATCATTTTGGTGAGGAATTCATACAAGACGAAGTTCTTCGCACGTGTACGGATCCTATAGAGGTTGTGTAGACGGAAGTATTTTCCGTACGACACTGACTAAAAATGATTTGTTTCCTTTTTTGATTTTATTTAGATTTGAAAGAAAACACAGGAAACATTTATTTCCCTTTATTATATTTTTTACTACGAAGCAAAAAAGGGAGGGTAGCAGAAGCTACAAGAGAGAAAGGGAAACAGTAAGTTCGGAAAAGAAAGGGAAAAATGAGCGAAAACCGAATGGGAGAAGAGAAAACCGAGTGAGGAAAAGGAAAAAAACCGAGCAAAAATGGAAAAAACCGAGTAAAAAATAGAAAACTGAGTGAAAAATGAAAATACCGAGTGAAAAATAAAAATACCGAGTGGAAGTTAAAAATACCGAGTGGAAAATGAAAATACCGAGTGAAAATTAAGAATACCGAGTGAAAGTTGAAAATACCGAGTGGAAGTTGAAAATACCGAGTGGTGGAGCAGGAGAGCTAGACTCTGGACGGTGTAAAGGATTTATGAGGAACTTGGGCAGTGTTGGAGGGAGAATACTGTTGGGACAATGTGATGAAGTTGGGAGAGGGTGGAGTTAGGAGAAGGAAGGGGACGGTGTAATGATGGAAGTGGACGGTGTGCAGTATGTGAGGTGATTGGGACAGGACCAATGGGGTGAATTTAGGTGGTGGGTGTTGGTGTATGCACTATGAGCTTTTATGCTTCTTCATTTGTATCATTTTTCTACTTATCAATAGAATAAATATTTCAGTTTAAAATTGTTTTAAAACATATTTATCCTTGGAGTAATAGGTCATATAAAAATTATTCCTAAAATGTCCCTAGTCAAGTATTTACATGGGGACATGTAAATACACTGAGACTAGTGTGTGTGTACTGATGACCTGATCTCACAGATCATAGATATAGATGATATCGAGTCTTCACACAGGTACACATTAAGAGTAATGATGTACTGGACAGACCCACCATGAGAACGTTGCATGGATCGTTACATGATTGTCATAAACGATTCTCAATGTGATAATGGTATATGTAGTCCTTCGACCTGAAGTCACTATGATTCCTACATGAGGAGTTTATTGTTTTAATACAATTAAACGTCTTCTGTAACAAGAGGACTATAAAGGTTGTGATTAGGCAATGAACAAATTATGCAGAGGGATGTGAGTGATGTAGATGGGATTTGTCTCTCCTATGTGACAGGAGTGATATCCATAGGCCACTTGATGGAGTAAGACTAAGAAAACGCATGGCCATGCTAGAAAGAATAAATATTAGATATTTATTCGGATCCAGTCTACTCCGGTATCAAGTAAAATAAATTGGGCCGTACAAGGATGACGCGACCATGCCTTGGGCCCAATTAGGATATCGTGACAAAAGGAATAAACATATTAAATAATTATCACTTATAGGTTATGTTGATAATATTCGGACATAATGATGCATTGCTAGATGCTGCTCTTATTTTATATTAATAATAAAATAGTTTATTATTAATATGACCGGGTATTTTACCTATAGGGTCACACACATAGAGTAAGCCCATCAGAAAATGTTGTCTTATTTTAGTTGGACTAAAATAAAGCTATTGGGCCTAACTCATTTGGAATGAATAAGGAGCCCACTTTTAAAGAGAACAAATTAGGTCAAACCTAAGCCTATAAATAGAGCATAAGATGCTCATAGGCCGTTCACTCAAGTGAGACACAAATTCACAAAAGTTGCAAGAGCTACACGCCGTCAAACTAGCAATTGGCAAGTGTTGCGATTCTGGTGGGAGTGCTCGTGTGGACTCCTAAAGGACGAGGCTACGACTGCTTTAGAGTTCTTCAAGAGGTAATCCAAAATGAATTTCGAAATTGTTTTTGTGCTTTGAAACACGGAACCTTGCAAATCCTATGGAATCCCTTTTATTTTTCCGCTGCTCATGCTTAGGGATTTCCTAACAGTGGGTTAGATCAGAAACACGGGGGTGTGACAGGTTCTTCAAATCTGAGATTCTGAGGTGAATTTTTCAGAGGTTCCTTCCTTCCCACTCTGTCTGTCAGTCCAAGATCCAACCAGCCAAGTCCCCCTTTGTGCCTCTTTGATTGAGGCTTTTATAGAGGCTTTAGGACATGGGCTGAGTGCTTTGACAGCATAAGTCTCCACTCGCCCATGTGCCTAATGGAGACAGCCTGACTGTTAAAATAATGGGGGGACAGTGGCTGGTGGAGAATTTTTAATTTCTCCACTTCCGCCCAGCTGTCTTCCACTCCCAGGATTCCTGGATCCACTTGGATTGTGGGAATCCACGTCAGCATGTGCAATCCGAGAGAGCATGATGGAAATCCAAGAGAGGATATTGAAATCCGAGAGACAAAGTGGAAATCCGAGAGAGGATGACTTAGATTAGCCTCTCAGTCAACATTCATCCTCAGTTCGAGTCAATTTCGAGTGAAAATAGTCCTTTTCGAGTGAGAATTCTTCTGGGAGGAGCTCTCCTATGGAAGGCTGAGTGAAAGTTTTGCTCGGTATTGGGTCGCTGTGAGGAGAATCCGAGTGAAAAAGTGTGCAATTGGATTAAGGGGACAAACAAGGCAATTCTGATTGGAACAATCAATCAGACCGAGTGAAAATTGACTCAGAACCGATTGAAGAGGACTCAGTGCTGATTGAAAAGTGTCACTCGGAATTGGTGAAAAGTGTCTCAGAATTAGTTTGAAAGGATAGCTCAGAATTGGTGGCTTGGAATTGGTTTGAAGAGTGATGGCTCAGGATTGATTTGAAGGGATTGACTCGGAATTGGTTTGAAGGGTGATGACTCGGCATTGGTTTGAAGGGTGATGACTCGACATTGGGGTAAATGATTCAGTCGGCTCCTTATTTGAAGGATGAGTGAAGATTGGCTCGGAAATTTGACTGAAAAGGACTCAGAAATGGTTGTAGAATAGCCCACTCGGCAAATATTCACTCGGACTCGATCTTCTTTCCTCTCAGAAGTTGGTACTTGAGAGAATCTGACCACTCAGATAGATTTAGAGTTAGACTTTTCTTCCAGTCTGAATCTGACCACTCAGTTATCAGAGTCAGTCTTTTTTACTTCAGTCAGGAGAGCTCCATTCAACATCTGACTCTCGGATGAGCTCACTCGGACTTGGTTATTCGGACTCGGTTTTGCCCAGAAAAACACTCCTCAATCAGATTCACTTCAATCAGTATTCTTTTATTCGAATTTCTCTTCAACAGGGACATACTCCACTCGGAAAAGATTTCTTCAGGGCCATCCTGCTCGGATCTGATCATTTTGGAGCCATTCCACTCGGATTTATCTCCATCAGGGCTATACTCCATTCGGAAAAGCTTCCTTCAGGGCCATCCTGCACGGATCTGATCATTTTGGAGTTATTCTACTCGGATTTATCTCCAACAGGGCTATACTCCACTCAGAAAAGCTTCCTTCAGGGCCATCCTGCTCGGATCTGATCATTTTGGAGTCATTCCACTCGGATTTATCTCCAACAGGGCTATTTTTCACTCAAAAATGCTTTAATCTGAGTCATCCTGCTCGGATTTGATCATTTTTGAGTCGGATTTGTTTCAATCAGAAAGGTTCCAATCGACAATCTGCCCTTCAGATGTATTCGCTCAGAAACCAAGCTTATTCACTCGGAAATGGGAATACTCCACTCGGAAACACCCCACCCGGAGACAATTTCACTCGGTAATGTCTCACTCGAAAGAAAGGAATATACATGTATCAATCTCGCTCAGGTGATACGTGTCTCGCTTGAGCGAAAGTGTTCCAGTATATAAAACTTTCCTTCTCACTTGAGCGGGATTCCCATTCGCTTGAGTGAGATATGCATCATATCACATCACCATCACTCGGCCATGTCTCAGTCGGACACTCCTTACTCAGAAATGATCATTACGAGTCCCTTCACTCGGAAATGATCATTTTCGAGTCAGGATTTTTTTTAAAAAAATTCTTTTCACTCATGGATACGAATAGCCTAAGACAGTGATGAAAATTCCTCATTCTTGGTGAAAAATAACCGGACTAAAATAGGTGTTCACAGATGCCCCTCTTTACTTATTTTCTATGAGAAAAGCATGAAGTTTCTTCTTGCTTTTGAAATGGAAAGGGAGTAAAGAAGTGAACACCATGCAGAATCCGATAACCAAAAAGGTTAGTATCATTCTATTGAAAAATGAAGCAAGGCGTGGAAACCTAGGATTTGGCATTTGAAATTCTTGCTTTCTCTCTCTCTCTCTCTTTTATTATTATTCTCTCTCTTTTTTTTTTCTTTTTCTCCTCTCTCTTTTTTTTTATTTTTTTGAGTCCTAAATCTGGAATAAAGAAAAAGTGGTGCGATGTTCCAATTTTTTAGCAGGAAGTAGTTAGCTGGGAATTATCCTTTGAATGCCACGAAGTGGAAGGATTGTCTTTCAGTTAACAGGAGGTGAGAGGATTGGGTGTTGATTCTCAATTGATCAGAGATGAAGGATGCCATGTTCGGTGACAGATAAAGGTGAGGGTGTTGCCTCCTGGTTGACTAAAAGGTTAAAGGGTGCCATTTGATCGGTGACTGGAAAGGTAAAGGGTGCCATTTGATCGGCGACTGGAAAGGTAAAGGGTGCCATTTGATCGGTGACTGGAAAGGTAAAGGGTGCCATTTGATCGGCGACTGGAAAGGTAAAAAGTGCCATTTGATCGGCGACTGGAAAGGTAAAGGGTGCCATTCGATCGGCGACTGAAAAGGTAAAGGGTGCCATTTGATCGGTGACTGGAAAGGTAAAGGTGCCATTTGATCGGCGACTAGAAAGGTAAAGAGTGCCATTTGATCGGTGACTGGAGAGGTAAAGGATGCCATTTGATCGGCGACTGGAAAGGTAAAGGGTGCCATTTGATCGGCGACTGGAAAGGTAAAGGGTGCCATTTGATCGGCGACTGGAAAGGTAAAGAGTGCCATTTGATCGGCGACTGAAGAGGTAAAGGATGCCATTTGATCGGCGACTGGAAAGGTAAAGGATGCCATTTGATCGGCGACTGGAAAGGTAAAGGATGCCATTTGATCGGTGACTGGAAAAGTAAAGAGTGCCATTTGATCGGCGACTAGAAAGGTAAAGGTGCTATTTGATCGGTGACTGGAAAGGTAAAGGGTACCATTTGATCGGCGACTGGAAAGGTAAAGACCTGGGCAAGATGCCCCAGTTTGATATGATTTAAAAAAAATACGGGGAACTGCCTCTTGACTGAGGGAGTGGATCTGGGAAGATGCCCCAGTTTGGAGGATTAGAAGATTTAGGGGAACCCGCCCCTTGACTAGAAGAGAAATCTGGAGTGATGCCCCAATTTGATATGACCGAAAGAGTTAGAAACGGAAAATTGCCCCTTTGGCTGAAAGAGGAAACACTTGGGTTGACGTCCCAGTTTGAGGAGATTTGACGGAATCTTGAGGAACAAAAGAAATTTGGGGAGATGCCCCAGTTCGAGTTATCTAGGAAGCGTAGTTCCATCGGGAAAAGATTTGGGAAGTGCCAGTTTTGGCGATTATGGTTCCACTGGGGAAGGGAATTTGGGTAGTGCCAGTTTTGGCGATCATGGTTCCACTGGGGAAGAATTTGGGAAGTGCCCCATTTACAAAGACCGAAAGGATTTTGTGGAACTACCCATTTGACTGAAAGAGAAGACCTTTGGGGTGATGCCCCAGTTTGAGATGATCGAAGGTTGGTGGACTACCCCTTAACTGAAAAAGGAATATGGGGAGATGCTCCAGTTAGAATATTTAAAGAACCTTGAGGTACCGCCCATTGATTGAGAGAGCAGATCTGGGGCGATTGTTAGTCCTCAAATTTTCAATAAAAGCTTAAATAAAAATTTCATAAAAATCATAAAAATTAGTTTAATTTGTTAGAAAATTAGGATTTAAATTCAATAAATGAGTGTTGTTGGAAATAATTTGCCCTTGATCAATTTTCTCTAGTTTTGCAGTGAAAAAGTTAAGAAATCAAGAGAAAATTACACTGGAGAATCTGACGCGTAGCCTCACCCCACGCGTAGCATCAACTGCTATTTTTGAGTCTGACGCTACGCATCACAGCCACGCGTAGCGTCAGTGCTGCGTGAACAACCACTCCACTTTGGCCAACCACTCCACTTGGACTCAATAATGGGCACCCCACTCAGCCCAAGGGCCACCCCAATCAGCATAAATGGCCAAAAACTCGTGGAAACATGTCCAAGTGGCCAGGCATGATCAAGATTAATTATTGAAAGTGGCCATTATCAAGTGTTTAATGGAGGCTGAGTCAGGGGTCTGACGCGTAGCGTCACAGGGACGCGTAGCGTCAGCACCCTTGCTCAGCCCTATAAATAGGGCCATCCAACACCATTCATAGCATCCCATTCCATACACTTCTCTTCTCTTCTCTCTTGTACTCGACTCTGAGTACTTTCTTTTGTGAGTTGTAGTTCTAGAATAGTTTTCTAGATACTTGAGTGTGTTTCGGTGTATTGTGATCGTTGTATCGTGAAGTTTCCATCGTCTTCTTCGTAATGTCAAACTCTGTAAGTGTTGTTTTTACTTTTACCATGTGTAACTAATTTGTTTATGTTGGAATTGGTGAACTAATCTATTGAGTATAATGTTGTGAATTCGACCTCTGCATGTTTATGATTCAAGTCCATGTTAGTATTTCAACCTTTTATTAATATGAACGTCAAACGGGAGAATGATTTTCATGTGTATCGAAACTGGTTTTATTAGTATAAATGTCAAACGGGAGAATGATTATTTATGCCGTATTGAAACTTGTTTTGACGAAAGTAAAAAGTTGGAATACCCTTGGTATCTCAATTCTATAGGGGTTGTTAACCATTGTTGCCATAAGGCCAGGTCTTAATGCAAGTTTTTACTGAGAAAGCTCACGAGGGATCGGACTTTACAGTGAATTCTTAGAATTTATATCACGAGGGATCGGTTATAATGATTTTAAGCTGCAATGACATGAAACTTGATGATTAAATATGCATGTCTTGAGTTCCTCATTGTTATTCTAGATTAGGGATCCAATTTCCAACATAATTTGTTTATCTGTGTTTATCTCAAGTATCTTACCTATTCTAGATTGCAACTCAACTTTTTAGATAGATTTTATTTTCTTCTTATCTCATGAATCTCTCAACCATGCTATCTTGTGAATATTGTATAAACTGTATATAAATCATTCTTTTGTTTATAATTTCCTTCATATTTACCATAGTAAGTAGAAAATTACTGTTGTTATTAGACTTTCAATCCCAGTGGAACGATATCTAAATTTCGAAAACTACAAACGATTGGTGCGCTTGCCAATTGACAAAAAGTTTGGCGGTGGGAAAGAACCGCTGAGTCGCCGTCGGGCCCAAACAAGTTTTCTGGCGCCGTCGCCGGGGATTGAATTGTTTCAGTAAAATAGTAAAATTTTAATTACCGTAGTAAATATTTTTTTTTACCTTAGATAATTTTTTATTTATTTTGTATTATTGTTACACTAACTTTCTTTGTCTAGTTTGTGTATGCAAACTCGATCTACCGCAGGTAAAATTTATTTTGATCCTGAGATAGAAAAGTTTGTAAAGAAAATCAAGTCTTTGAAATCAAAAACACAAACTAATTCTTCTTCTACTTCAAAAATTTTTGAAAATTCAAATATGGCTGCTGAAAGGAGAACATTGGGACAGTTTGCTGCTATAAATGGTCCACCCCGAGTTTCAGGAATGTTTCAAGGACCAGTTTTACCAGTGGAAATTAAACGTGCCACTTTAAATATTATTCAAAACAACCAATTTGCTGGTTTAAATCATGAAGAACCATATGAACATTTAACTGTTTTTTATGAATTATGCAGCACAATTGGTTTTGAACCCAATCAAGAAGAGTCTGTTTACATGAGACTCTTTCCTTTTTCATTGATTGGGAAAGCAAAAGAATGGTTTAAATCTTGTCCACCGGGTAGTTTTGCAAACTGGTCCGATGTTGAAAGAAAATTTTTGGAAAGATTTTATTCTCCTTCAAAATATTTTGAAGCAATGACAGCCATACACTCTTTTTCCCAAAATAATGATGAATCATTAGGAGAGACATGGGAACGATTCAAGGCACTCTTGAGAAAATGCCCAAACCACAACCTAAATGATGCCAAAAAGGTAAGAATCGTTTACCATGGTTTATTGCCTCAGTTCAAGATGATGTTAGATGCTTGTGCAGGTGGTTCTTTAATGAACAAGACTGTGGAAGAAGCCATAGAAATATTGGAATCAATGGCTATTAGTGACCGACAAGCAAAGCATGAAAGAGGTAATATGCAAAGGAAGCCAGGAATGCTCGAATTGGGAGTAAATGATGCAGTGTTGGCTCAGCAAAAATTACTGACCCAACAAATTGAAGTTATGAGCAAGCAATTGGAAAAACTTCAAATTGCTCAAGTAGCATCACCACCCCCTGCTCAACTTAAAGCATGTACGCACTGCATGGGAGAACAACCATGTGGTTACTGTGGAAATGAGCAAGAGCAAGCCAATTTCATGAACCATCAAAGAGCACCCTTAGGTAATTTTCCTTTTAATCATGGAAATTCTTTTCCTAACAATTACCTGCAGGGTTGGCAAAATCAGAATATGGGCTGGAGACAGGACACTGGACCTTCCAACAGACCTCCTAACAATCAATTCAAGCAACAACAAACTGACAATGCAAGGTTGACAAGAATAGAGGAAGCTATTCAACAGTTATTGCAGTTTGTAGAAACAAATGAAGCTGCCCGAAAAGCATCAGACATACAAATGGGTCAGCTCGTAAAAGAAATAGCCGAATTAAAGAGTTCTGGGTTTTCTGCAAACACTCAAAACCCAAGGGAACAATGTAATGTTGTTTCTTCTGATATTGTAAAAATTGATTGTAAAGAAAAGAGTGAGAAAAAGAAAGAAGAAGAAAAAGAAAGTGAAAAAATAGAAAAAAATGAAAAAAATGAAAAAGAAAAAAATATGTAAAGAGATACAGAGCAAGAAACAAACTGTATAACCCTGAAAAAATGTAAAGATCCGGGGAGTTTCACCATTCCTGTAACAATCAGAAATATCAACATCAGGAATGCACTATTAGATTTAGGGGCTAACATTAACTTGATGCCCTTAGATTTAATAAAACGCATTGGTGAATATGAGTTGAAGAAAGCAAAGACAGAATTACAGTTTGCAGATCGCTCTGTCAAAAAACCTTTTGGGATATTGGAAGATGTGTTAGTAAAGGTTGACAAGTACCATTTCAAAGTTGACTTTATGGTACTGGATATGAAGGAGGATACTGAGATCCCCCTGATCCTAGGAAGACCTTTCATGAAGACTGCAAAAATCAAAGTAGATGTTGATCAAAGTATGGTTGCAGTCAAAGTTTATGGAGAAGAAGTAAGCTTCAGTGCTCATGAACACCTCAGGATAAGTAATGAGGCAAAAGTTTACCCTTCAACCAAACCAGGTATATCTCTTCCCAATCAATTAAATTGTTTTGAATTAACCGATGCTTTGAATGATGAAAAACAGGTAATTAGGCATCGGAAAAGAAGAAGAAGGAAGAAAAAGACAGGTGATTCCTCAAAGAATATTGGGAAACCACCTGATTAATCAGAGGTAATGTCTGGCTGGAGACATTAAACCTAGCGCTCAATGGGAGGCAACCCATTCTTTTCTTTTTGTTTTTAAGGTTGTTTTACATAAAAAAAAAACCACAAAACAATTTTTTTAACTTGTTTAAAAGAAAAGGGGTTTTAAACTGAAAAGGTTTTTGAAAATCCAAATTGTTGAAAATCAAAAACTGAAGCCCATGCGTAGCGCCCACTTGACGCGTAGCGTGGACTCTGAATTTTGGTTCTGATGCGTAGCGTCCCACCCACGCGTAGCGTCAGAGCCCACGTTCAGTTTTTAAAACTGAACCAGAGAGGCCCATCTTAGGGTTTTAAACCTAAAACTTCCTCTCTGCCTCACTTAGTTTTCAAACCTAAACTTCAAAAAACCTCCTTCCAAACCTCTTCATTCCTAAATTGCTCAAGGAACAACAAGTAAGTACTCTAATCCATCCTCTTTAGCTTTTTGTTTTAATTTTCGATTTTAGAAATAAATATGGTTAGGATTAGGATTAGAAGACCATTGGGATTGATTGTTGTTAGGAATTAGAAAATGAATGGATATAATGTGGTTTGGAAAGGGGTTGCTGCTGTGCAACCCCTGTTATTTTTTTCAAAACTGCGCATCCCACGCGTAGCGTCCCACTGACGCGTAGCGTGAGGATGAACTGTAAGCCCACGCGTAGCGTCCCACTGACGCGTAGCGTGGAGGAACTGGCTGATGCGTAGCGTCACACCACGCGTAGCGGCAGCCTCTGTTTTTAAATCTTGCTGTTTGTTTGTTGTTTGTTGTTTTCTTTTTAAATTAATAATTTTTTATGTTTAGTATTCGTTATACTTTCTTGCAAATTTGTATAAATAAATTGTATATTGTTTTGTATATTATTTGAATATATGTATGTTAATTTCTTTAAATATTAAAAATTCAAAAATATGTTGTTGAATTGCATTTTTATTTGTGAAAAATTTTAGAAAACCCAAAAATATTTCACAAATAATTGTTTGCTTGTGTGTGATTTATTTAGTGTGTGTTTAAATTTAAATTTTTACTTTGTGCAGATGGCACCTAAGAAATCCATTCCCACAGCCGGTCCCTCTAAAAGACAGAGGAAGTCCACAGACACTGACACCACTTCTGAGGATCCTGATTCTCAGAGACAGGAGGTGTTAGGACCGAGGGATCCTACTAGATTTCGCACGGATGCGAAATGGGCACGGTTTCATCAGATCAAGGGCCAGAGACTTATCTGGGAGAGGGTCCTTGATCTGAGTGCAGGAGACTATCCTGAGCTGCAGGATAGAGTGCAGCAGAGGAGATGGGGACCTCTATTCTCCCTACCTACTGAGGGGGACCCCATCTTAGTGATGGAGTTTTACGCAAATGCTTATAGGACCCGCCAGGACGTACCGAATCTTGGACAGCAGCGGACGAGTTGGGTTAGAGGCTGGCATATCTCTTATGACCGGGACACCATCAGTACCCTATTGGGTAACCCTTGGGAGCCTACTCCCGAGGATGACACTTGTTTCTGGAAAAAAAACAGAAACAAGATTCTTACTGAGGGAGAGTTAGGATACTCCCTCGAGGAGGTTGCTCATTTTCTGAGCAAGGATGGAATCTTTTTCAACCTGAGTAGGGTTGGAAGGAGTCCATCTAACCTCCTCAAGACCCAGCTTACCCCCATAGCCCAGGCGTGGTCCCACCTCATGCTCCATAATATCACTCCTGTCACCCATCTTTCTTCCCTTCCAGTGGAGCATTGTTGCCTCCTCTATTCTATCCTCCAGGGCCACACCATTGATATCGCCGAGCTTATCTCCGAGCAGATTCACTTTTATGCCCTTGGGTATAAAGTGAATCGCCCCATACCCTTTCCTCTCATCATATCTGCCTTACTGAGGAGGCAGGGAGTCATTGTACCTTCACCAGAGTTTACTAGTTCTTCAGGGAGAGTCCCTAAAGTTCTAGTAAACAGAGATTATTTTGTGCAGCAGTGCGAGCTTCCACCACTAGAGCAGGAGGCTCAGCCCCGACCTCGGAGGAGGAGACCACCAGTGCAGCCTCCATCTGCTGATGCTGTTACACAGGGCTTTGCCCAGATGTCACTTGAGCATCAGCATATGATGCAGATAATGGCTGCCACTCACAGAGCTTATATTCATCTTCATGATGAATTTTATCAGTACAGGTTACAGGGAGAGGGAGCACCTTATGTTACCCCAGCCGAGTTTGCAGCACATGTAGCTTGGCCCGGAGATTTACCCACCTACCCTGAGACTGGTGGATCTTCTAGTGCACATCATGACTCTGATGGTGATGATGAGGAGGAGGAGGAGGAGGAGGATGATGATGATCAGATGGAGGATTGAGGATGCCATCTTCATTTATATTGAGTACATTTGTTTTTAGTTATATTTAGATTTACATTTACATTTATATTTACATTTTATATTATGGCATTTTATCATTGTGTGGTGTGTTTATTCGTTTTTGCTCATTTTTTTTTCGAAAAATAATTCTTCTTTTAAATAAATGAATCAAATTTTCGTTAGTAAGTTAGTTTATACACTTAGAGTTTTTACACAATAAAACCAATTTTGTTAAAATCAATTTTTGATTCTTTATAACTTAGGAATTTTGATAAATTTAATTACAATAAGTTTATTAACCATCAAGCAAATTTCAATAACCCGGTGAATTGAGAGATCTTTTTAAACACTTGAGGGTTTAATCGACATATTTTCAATTCGAATTGATTTTGCTTTAATCTGTGATTTGTGTTGTTGTACAGAGAATTCGGGAAAATGATCAAGGCACATTTATTGGTGAAACGAAACCTTGGGCCAAACAGCTTACCTTGGTAAAAAGTCTTTTATCCCTTGCAAGCCAATTTGAGCCTAAAATAAAATTCTTTGGTACCCTTAAAACCTAAATTTGTTTTTATCATTCCCTATACTTGATTGATTAAAAGAGCAGTTGAAATAAATGAAAAATATTTTGAGTGTTCTTACAAAAATGGGGAGTGAAAATGAGCAACTTGATTCTTTTCAAAAAAATAGAATATGGAAAAGAAAAGTCAAAAATAGTGAAAAGAATCAAGTTGGAGGTATTTATTTTTCATCAATAAAAATAAATGAGAGTTTGGATCAAGAGAAAAGCCTAAAAATTATGAAAATGCTCTTTTATGATTTCAGGTTTTTGAAATCCAAGAAAAACCATTGATTCTTGTAAACCAAGCCTCATTACAACCCGTGAAAAGACCTTGTGATTTTTGAATTAACTCTGTATAAATAACCATTGATTAGATGACAAACAAAGTTAAATTCGTTTGATTTTATGATTGATCGAGAGAAACAGGTTACCAATTGCATAGAGATAAACACTTGTGAGGTAAGCCTGAAATTTTGCTTGGTTGTTAATAGAATATTGTAAACAATTTTATCATTAAATCTTTGTTATATTTGATATCAGTTTTTGATTATTACAAAATAGTTAAAATTGTGTAATTATTTTTTTGTGGTAAATTTTCGGACTAACTTAAAAATTTGATTTCAAATTTTTATTTTCTTATTTTTCTCTCTTGCTCGAGGACGAGCAATGTCTCAAGTTGGGGGTATTTGTTAGTCCTCAAATTTTCAATAAAAGCTTAAATAAAAATTTCATAAAAATCATAAAAATTAGTTTAATTTGTTAGAAAATTAGGATTTAAATTCAATAAATGAGTGTTGTTGGAAATAATCTGCCCTTGATCAATTTTCTCTAGTTTTGCAGTGAAAAAATTAAGAAATCAAGAGAAAATTACACTGGAGAATCTGACGCGTAGCCTCACCCCACGCGTAGCATCAACTGCTATTTTTGAGTCTGACGCTACGCATCACAGCCACGCGTAGCGTCAGTGCTGCGTGAACAACCACTCCACTTTGGCCAACCACTCCACTTGGACTCAATAATGGGCACCCCACTCAGCCCAAGGGCCACCCCAATCAGCATAAATGGCCAAAAACTCGTGGAAACATGTCCAAGTGGCCAGGCATGATCAAGATTAATTATTAAAAGTGGCCATTATCAAGTGTTTAATGGAGGCTGAGTCAGGGGTCTGACGTGTAGCGTCACAGGGACGCGTAGCGTCAGCACCCTTGCTCAGCCCTATAAATAGGGCCATCCAACACCATTCATAGCATCTCATTCCATACACTTCTCTTCTCTTCTCTCTTGTACTCGACTCTGAGTACTTTCTTTTGTGAGTTGTAGTTCTAGAATAGTTTTCTAGATACTTGAGTGTGTTTCGGTGTATTGTGATCGTTGTATCGTGAAGTTTCCATCGTTTTCTTCGTAATGTCAAACTCTGTAAGTGTTGTTTTTACTTTTACCATGTGTAACTAATTTGTTTATGTTGGAATTGGTGAACTAATCTATTGAGTATAATGTTGTGAATTCGACCTCTGCATGTTTATGATTCAAGTCCATGTTAGTATTTCAACCTTTTATTAATATGAACGTCAAACGGGAGAATGATTTTCATGTGTATCGAAACTGGTTTTATTAGTATAAATGTCAAACGGGAGAATGATTATTTATGCCGTATTGAAACTTGTTTTGACGAAAGTAAAAAGTTGGAATACCCTTGGTATCTCAATTCTATAGGGGTTGTTAACCATTGTTGCCATAAGGCCAGGTCTTAATGCAAGTTTTTACTGAGAAAGCTCACGAGGGATCGGACTTTACGGTGAATTCTTAGAATTTATATCACGAGGGATCGGTTATAATGATTTTAAGCTGCAATGACATGAAACTTGATGATTAAATATGCATGTCTTGAGTTCCTCATTGTTATTCTAGATTAGGGATCCAATTTCCAACATAATTTGTTTATCTGTGTTTATCTCAAGTATCTTACCTATTCTAGATTGCAACTCAACTTTTTAGATAGATTTTATTTTCTTCTTATCTCATGAATCACTCAACCATGCTATCTTGTGAATATTGTATAAACTGTATATAAATCATTCTTTTGTTTATAATTTCCTTCATATTTACCATAGTAAGTAGAAAATTACTGTTGTTATTGGACTTTCAATCCCAGTGGAACGATATCTAAATTTCAAAAACTACAAACGATTGGTGCGCTTGCCGATTGACAAAAAGTCCGGCGGTGGGAAAGAACCGCTGAGTCGCCGTCGGGCCCAAACAGCGATGCCCCAGTTTGACATGACTGAATTCTGGGATACTGTCCCTAGACTGGAAAATAAATCCGAGGAGATGCCCCAGTTCAAGCTGTTTCAAAAATTTGTGGTATTGCCCCTTGGTTAGGAGAGAGATCTGGGGTTCATCGGGGATGTTTGGCGGGCTTACCAAAAGAGAGGAATATGGGTGGGGGTGTTCCAGTTTGAGTTGCCCGAGAAGTGTAGTTCATTAGGGAAGGATTTAGTGATTCAAGGTACCGCCTCTTGATTGGTAATGGATCTGGGGTGATGCCCCAGTTTTTTTTAGAAAGATTGAAAGATCAAGGGGTACCTCCCCTAGGCTAAGGGAAGGATCTGGGGTGATGCCCCAGTTATTGGAAAATTTGGAAGATTTAGGGGTATTACCCCTAAGCTGGGAGAAGGGTTTGGGGTGATGCCCCCAATTAGGAAGATTGAAGATTTAGGGGTACTGCCCCTAGGCTGAGAGAAGGATCTGGGGTGATGACCCAGTTATGGGAAAGATTGGAAGGTTTTAGGGGTACCGCCCCTTAGCTTGGAGAATGATCTGGGGTGATGCCCCAGTTATTTGGAAGGTTTAGGGGTACTGCCCCTAGCTGGGAGAAGGATCTGGGATGATGCCCCAGTTTGAGTTGGGTGGTGATTTAGGATAGTGTCCCTTGACAGAGAGATATGACGGGCTTCCCGGCGGAGAAAAATCAGGGGGATGCCCCAGTTAGGGAGATTGAAGAAGGTAGGGTTGCTCCTCCTGGGATGATGCCCTAGTTCAAACCTATTCCTTCTTGAAATTTAGGGCGTTGCCTCTTGGCCGACAGAAGGCCGAGAAGAGGAATGATAGACTTGGAGGTAAAATGCCGGATTTGAAAGATTTGGGGTTGATAGGACGTCTCGTCCAAATTAACCCGTACTTGGTCGTTCCCTAGGAACGGGATTCACCTGATTGTTGGGTTCCCCATTCTTGGTTGATTTTTGGAAGTGCAACCCCTAATATGCCTCATGAACGAGCCAAAATCCTTGAGAAGATGCCAGCTCTGACTATGAGGCATTGATGGAAACCTCAAAGTACAAATGGAAACTTAGAAAGGTGTCATGTTCGGCCACAGAAAGGTGTCTTGTCCAATGGTTTGAGTGGGTTATGAGAAGAAACTCGAGGAGAGTCAATCTTCAATGAGTGAGGGTGAGAATGGGCTTTGGAGACTTGTGGATCTACCCTGGAAAGTGCTAGTTTTGGCGGTTGAGACTCGACACATCTACTTGTCATGACATCCTGCAAGAAGGTTAGTGTGCAAAACAAATTGGGACTTAAAGACTTCCCACAAAACCACAATCCTTAGAGATTTAAGGTGACTTATGACAGAAGCAGAGCAGATGAAGCAACCCCAGCCTTGGAAATGTGTCAGGCCCAGTCTTCTAATGATTGTAGGAGGTGAGATCAAGTAACCGTAACATCTTATCCTGAAGCTACCCAAGCTTTGGAAATGTGTCAGGCCCAGTCTTCTAATGATTGTTTGAGGTGAGATTAAGTAACAGGGATATCTTATCCTTACAACTTTAAACCTTCATTACCTAAAAATTTTATATATTAAGGGAAAAATATATGTTTTATAGATCAGGGAAAATCTTAATACGAACACGTATCAAAGAGGTGAGATTGTATTTGCAAGTTGAGTGGAGGGTGGGAAAAGGGCAACCAGAGACGTAAGTGAAGTTGCATAGGAAATATGATAATTGGGTAGAATAGGAACGATTTCACAAATCCTCTAGTGAACTGTTGAGAACAAGGTGTATCTCAATCCCACATCATGACTTCGAACTCACCATTTGACCATGCCTCTGAAAAAGGTAGTCGGACTACGGTCCTTATGCCTTAACTTGGGATCAGACCATTCCCATAAGAATCTTTAAATTATTCTGCCAAAATCTTGATCCCAATTTATCACCTGAGCTGCCTATTCAGGTTTTCAACCTACCAAATTGCTCTAACTTTTTGCCTAAGCTGCCTTTTCAGGTTTTTAGCCTAGCGAGCTTTTCCTTTCTTGTGACGTTTTCCACCCTTTTTCTTTTTTTCTTTCTTTCTTTTTTTTTTCTTTTTTTCAAGGTTGCGCCCTTCACAACAAAGGTTTAATCTGATTTGACAATGAGCTTTTCTTGATTTAGTCTCAGCCCGTGGGGGAATGGATGTTATTTCAAATAGGAAAGTTTTCTCCAACACCATGTATCCAAGGAAAAAGGAATGAGTCCTTTTCCGGCACCAATGAGGGGACTTGTTCCAAGTCTTTGTCTTTTTGTTTACTCTTTCATCTCTTTTTATTTTTTTTGTTTTTTTTAATGTTTCTTCTTTTTTTCTTCTTTTCTTTTGAATTTTTTTTCAAATGACCCCTTTGGTACCCTAGCTATTTTATTTGCACTCAGCCAATGTGGCAAAGAAGTATGATATTAATGGCATCACAGTAGACCACTCCCTTGGTTATACTGATATGGGAATAGTTATGCTCCCTTAAGGTTGGGGTGTTGATCGTGACACAGATGAAACATTGTTTTCGTCGCATCCTTAGCTTGATAACATTTACGCCCCCATGTGGAAAAGCGACAGTTTGATCTATAAATCAGCTTATCCCAATTAGTATATGCGTAGAGCGCTAACCTTGACTTTTTTTATATATTATATATATATATATATATATATTTTAACCTTTGGGAGAGTATTTTTTGACCACGTCTATGTTTATGGGCCCTAGCAAGTCTTTGTCGTCCGTATTGGTCAATACTAACACCTCCGCGAAAGGTGGACATGCCACTATTCATTGAAGGGTTCTGCACTGTCTTTATCCATGCAAACTTTTACGCCACCAGGTTGAGCTACCATCATACTGTAAAGTCTTCTAAGGTGGTTTGCTCTATTTTCCAGTTGCTCGTGGAACTTCTTCATTCCACGTGTTGACCTTGTCGAACACTTCTGGATAAAGCTAGGTGCCCCTTATTCGAATATTCTGGTTAATTCGGCCAAGGGACTTTCATCTTTGGTACCTTCTTCGTCGACGTAATCAAACAGGCGGTCAAAGTTATGAAATAGGAATGTGATCTCATTGTTCTCTGAAGAATCATTTTTGGATTGATTTTTTTTTGTATGACAGCAAAGAAAAGGAGGGAAAATCAAAAAGCCAGTGGATAAAGGGAATATTAAATCAAATAAGTGGAGCAAACAAAAACATTTTGAAATTCGACACGCATTCATTAGGAAAAACCTGAAATGATAAAAATATGCTTTTGCCCTTATTACATAAAATATCCCAACGCCTTAGGCATAGCGTTTGGGCTGAAAAGTCATAAAAATTCAAAGTCGTAAGAGCTATGTGGTCTCTTAGTCATGAACCTCTTCACTTGGCGTGCAAATCACAAAGCTTCCATCCTCCCCAGGCCTCCAGCCTCTCCTTATCATACTGATCCAGGATTCTCATGATTAGACCTGGGGTTTATGATTACATGGGGACTGCCTTCCTGGAAATCTAGCCACTTGGCTTTCATCAGATCCCTCACTTTGAATTTCAAAGCCTGACAATCTTCAGTAAAGTGTCTTGAGGCTCCAATATGGTAATCACACCGGATATTAGGATTATAACCTTTGGGGTAAGGAAGAACTAATGGTTTTAATGGACAGGGTACCGCAAGGGAACTACGGATAAGGTGAGGCAAAAGTTCTGTGTAGGTTATGGGAATGGGGTCGAACCGGACCGATTTTCGACTATCAGTGGATCTTATTGTGCTTCGGTCTGGATTAGGTGGCTGAGTCTACTCTAGTGGAGGATAGTAGAGATGTGGAAGAGATGGTTTGATAGCAGGCAAATGAGAATGGGAAGGTGTTTGAGGGATATATGGACGAAAGTGGAGCTGGAAGGGGAAAAGAGTGGAAGCCTGGTTAAGGGTGGCGGCGGCCATGTAAGGTGTAGGCAGACTGGTAGGTTGAAAGGGATTATGAGTCATTAGTCCAGGTTGGGCCCTTTTTTAGTCACAGGAAGTGGAATTAGCATCTTCTTTTCTTTTTCCCTTATTTCCTGATGCAGACATTCTCGTGATAGGTGCCCTAGGTGACTGGGAGGATTGTGAAATATGGGGGTTTATTGTTTGTAAATCATGATCCTCTTGTTGATCATGGAACGGGGAAGAATATTCTGAGGATACCGCATAGGGCGGGTTGTTGTTTGAGCTCATAAAGGCATGTTGTGGCGTATAAGACACGCCATAGGTTGGTCGAGGGTCAATGATGGGGTCGGTCCTGTTGATGGTGATGGGAGATGTTATGGGAGAGGGGGTCAATCCAGTAGGATGGAGTGGGGTGGTTTGTAAATGTTGATCATTCTTGATAACGGCAGAGAATTCCCCTTCTATAATTTTCTTTTCTAAAAGTCTGGTTATCTTTGCCACTTGCTCCTTTAGCTGGTTAACTTCACTCCTGAGGTTTTTAATCTCTTGCTCTCTTTCAGCCATGAGTCTCCTTTGAAAGTCTAGTAAGGGTGTCTTCCGGTGTCTTCAGAGAAAAACAAAAAATGTCAGGTGAAAACAGAAGGAAGGAGAATGTCGTGGGAAGCAATCACAGGCCTTGACGAGCATCCTTTAACCATTCCTTAGAACGTATCATTCAGAAGTACTAAGCATGGTAAACACGGAAATTAATATGGGATAGTTACGAATACAGAAGAAATCCTTTATTCTGAGGCAGGAACCTTAATCTCAAACATTTGTTCAGGCAACCACGGCCCTCATTTCTTGAGTTCAATCTCATGTTAACTTCCATAGATACTCAAAGGGTATTTGTTAAATTCTGAATAACCTCCCACGAAAATGAGGATAAGGAAGAGAAATCAGTTGTTGCCATGTTTTGAAGCCGGTAATTCCCCATTAATTTAACATAAAGTGATTTTTTTTTTAGGAAAACAAGGGTCCAAGTCGCAATAGCCATAGTTTTAATTGTCATCGATGCCCTATTGGAGCGGAGATGATTGGAAAAATCTACGACTCAGGACTCGGAGGTACATGACCAAAAAAGGATTATCCATTCACCCAAAGAATGTTGTGTTTCAAAATGAATCATGATCTCAAAAACTAAGTTGATCTACCGGTGGTAGATAATTCATTTTTTTTTGGATAAATTTGAAAGCAGAAAGGATGTAAGGTAAAGTAAAGTTTTCCCTTTCGTGGCCTAGGTTGGGTTTTGTTGGAAGTCTTTCCTAGGCCCTATGGCTTATCTAAAAGTGACTCCTCATATATCGGGTGGCTTATACTAGACATCTAGAAGGTCACCAGAGCCAAGATCCTGCCCATGACAGGGACGCAACAGTGGGGGGCCACTAGGTGCGTATGTCACAAGAGGTCGAACTCTAGTTGGGGTTCTCACGATCACCGGATATGAAGTACATCCTATACGATTCCGTATACCAACCCCTCCTAACTTAAGCTTCATTTGGGGCCCGGGTATAGGGCGCCACTCATAAGTGTGTGTGAGTATTTTGTGAGTGTAGTGTGTGAAAGGGCGTTCAACACTTTTTACCTTACCCCATTCTGCACAAAGAACAAACACAGAGCAAATATACAAAGTCGTCTACCCTAGGGTTCAATGATTGCAGAAAAGTAACATGGTCTTCTACCCTAGGGTTCAACAAACATGCAAATCATAGACAACGAAACAAATAACAAGACACAATTAAAATAAGAACAAACATTCACAACAATCAACAAAAAATAAAACCAGGGGAAGAAATCCGAGATGGCAACGGCTATATAAAAAGAACATGCGCTTTTAATCAAACTGGCCTGACTCTCTTAAGTGTCCCCAGTGGAGTCACCATCTGTCGCAACCTGGATCGCGACGGCGCGGCAAGAGAGAAAAACCTTGTGTGAAACAGGGAGTCGCCACCAACGTTTTTATCCATAGGAAAAACATTGGGAAAAAACTAAGTTCAGTGAAAGCACTGGTAAAAATGAGATTCAAGTTCGGGAGTCGGTTACGAGTAGGGAAGGTATTAGCACCCTACATCGCCTGTCAGAAATAGTACCAAGATCGAAAGCGCAATATAAATAGCCTTAAATAAAACATGGTTTCTTCCCCTTTTTTTGTATTTTTATTTGAAAATAACGGAATAGAGTAAGAGAACTGTACAAACATAGAATGTCGAAGCGAGGTCAACGGGACATTTCATCTGAATTAAACTCGACTTCGATATGAGACAGAGAGGGAAAGAGAATGCTAATAAGACGTCACGCCTAAATTAGACATCCTCAGATAAAAAAGGGACAGGGATAGGAAAGAGATAAGCAGGACGTCTCGTCCTAAGTATCCCTTCCCTATGAATTGTGGCGAGGTTTGAACAAAAACTAGGGGGAAATCAACAAGACGTCACGTCTAAATTGATTTTCACGGAAGCGACAAAAAAGGAACATTTATGAAAGAAACACGAACGTGAGGAAATAAATCAGTAAAAGGAAATAAGAAAGATGGGCCCGAAAGGAGTTGAAGTCCTGCTCCTACGTATTCTTGAATTATCACGAAATAAGGGTTACTTAGTTTTGAGTATTTTTCTTTTAGGAAAAAATTGGGAAAATGTTGGTGGGTATCATTTTGGTGAGGAATTCATACAAGAAGAAGTTCTTCGTACGTGTACGGATCCTATAGAGGTTGTGTAGACGGAAGTATTTTCCATACGACACTGACTAAAAATGATTTGTTTTCTTTTTTGATTTTATTTAGATTTGAAAGAAAACACAGGAAACATTTATTTCTCTTTATTATATTTTTTACTACGAAGCAAAAGAGGGAGGGTAGCAGAAGCTATAAGAGAGAAAGAGAAACAGTAAGTTCGGAAAAGAGAGGGAAAAATGAGTGAAAACCGAATGGGAGAAGAGAAAACTGAGTGAGAAAAAGGGGAAAAACCGTGCAAAAATGGAAAAAACCGAGTAAAAAATAGAAAATCGAGTAAAAAATGAAAATACCGAGTGAAAAATAAAAATACCGAGTGGAAGTTGAAAATACCGAGTGGAAAATGAAAATACCGAGTGAAAATTAAGAATACCGAGTGAAAGTTGAAAATACCGAGTGGAAGTTGAAAATACCTAGTGGTGGAGCAGGAGAGCTGGACTCTGGACGGTGTAAAGGATTTATGAGGAACTTGGGCAGTGTTGGAGGGAGAATGTTGTTGGGACGGTGTGATGAAGTTGGGAGAGGATGGAGTTAGGAGAAGGAAGGGGACGGTGTAATGATGGAAGTGGACGGTGTGCAGTATGTGAGGTGATTGGGACAGGACCAGTGGGGTGAATTTAGGTGGTGGGTCGGATCAGAAACACGGGGGTGTGACAGGTTCTTCAAATCTGAGATTCTGAGGTGAATTTTTCAGAGGTTCCTTCCTTCCCACTCTGTCTGTCAGTCCAAGATCCAACCATCCAAGTCCCCTTTTGTGCCTTTTCGATTGAGGCTTTTATAGAGGCTTTAGGACATGGGCTGAGTGCTTTGACAACACGAGTCTCCACTCACCCATGTGCCTAGTGGAGACAGCCTGGCTGTTAAAATAATGGGGGGACAGCGGCTGGTGGAGAATTTTTAATTTCTCCACTTCCGCCCAGCTGTCTGCCACTCCCAGGATTCCTGGATCCACTTGGATTATGGGAATCCACGTCATCATATGCAATCCGAGAGAGCATGATGGAAATCCAAGAGAGGATATTGAAATCCGAGAGACAAAGTGGAAATCCGAGAGGGATGACTCGGATTAGCCTCTCAGTCAGCATTCATCCTCAGTTCGAGTCAATTCCGAGTGAAAATAGTCCTTTCCGAGTGAGAATTCTTCTAGGAGAAGCTCTCCTATGGAAGGCCGAGTGGAAGTTTTGCTCGGTATTGGCTGTGAGGAGAATCCGAGTGAAAAAGTGTGCAATTGGATTGAGGGGATAAACAAGGCAATTCTGATTGGAACAATCAATCAGACCGAGTGAAAATTGACTCAGAACTGATTGAAGAGGACTCGGTGCTAATTGAAAAGTGTCACTCGGAATTGGTGAAAAGTGTCTCAGAATTGGTTTGAAAGGATAGCTCAGAATCGGTGGCTTGGAATTGGTTTGAAGGGTGATGACTCGACATTGGTTTGAAGGGTGATGACTCGGCATTGGTTTGAAGGGTGATGACTCAGTATTGGGGCAAATGATTCAGTCGGCTCCTTATTTGAAGGATGAGTGAAGATTGGCTCGGAAATCTGACTGAAAAGGACTCGGAAATGGTTGTAGAATAGCCCACTCGGTAAATATTCACTCGGACTCGATCTTCTTTCCTCTCAGAAGTTGGTACTTGAGAGAATTTG
The DNA here is from genome assembly GCA_037962975.1 of Clitoria ternatea. Lineage (NCBI taxonomy): Eukaryota > Viridiplantae > Streptophyta > Magnoliopsida > Fabales > Fabaceae > Clitoria > Clitoria ternatea. Next base: position 295,788,716 of record CM075669.1, read on the forward strand.
ACCACTCAGATAGATTTAGAGTTAGACTTTTCTTCCAGTCTGAATCTGACCACTCAGTTACACTTGGAGTCGGTCTTTTTTACTTCAGTTAGGAAAGCTCCATTCAACATCTGACCCTCGGATGAGCTCACTCGGACTTGGTTATCCGGACTCAGTTTTGCCCAGAAAAACACTCCTCAATCAGATTCACTTCAATCAGTATTTTTTCATTCGGATTTCTCTTCAACAGGGACATACTCCACTCAGAAAAGCTTCCTTCAGGGCCATCCTGCTCGGATCTGATCATTTTGGAGCCATTCTTTTTGGATTTATCTCCAACAGGGCTATACTCCACTCGGAAAAGCTTCCTTCAGGGCCATCCTGCTCAGATCTGATCATTTTGGAGCCATTCCACTCGGATTTATCTCCAACAGGTCTATACTCCACTCGGAAAAACTTCCTTCAAGGCCGTCCTGCTCGGATCTGATCATTTTGGAGCCATTCCACTCGGATTTATCTCCAACAGGGCTATTTTTCACTCGGAAATGCTTTAATCTGAGTCATCCTGCTCGGATTTGATCATTTTTGAGTCGGATTTGTTTCAATCAGAAAGGTTCCAATCGACAATCAGCCCTTCAGATGTATTCGCTCGGAAACCGACCTTATTCACTCAGAAATAGGAATACTCCACTCGGAAACACTCCACCCGGAGACAATTTCACTCGGCAATGTCTCACTCGAAAGAAAGGAATATGCATGTATCAATCTCGCTCGGGCGATACGTGTCTCGCTTGAGCGAAAGTGTTCCAGTATATAAAACTTTCCTTCTCGCTTGAGCAGGATTCCCACTCGCTTGAGCGAGATATGCATCATATCACATCACCATCACTCGGCCATGTCTCAGTCGGACACTCCTTACTCGGAAATGATCATTCCGAGTCACTTCACTCGGAAATGATCATTTCCGAGTCAGGGTTTTTTTTTAAAAAAATTCTTTTCACTTATGGATACGAATAGAAGCCTAAGACAGTGATGAAAATTTCTCATTCTTGGTGAAAAATGACCGGACTGAAATAGGTGTTCATAATATATTATTAATAAAAATTTAATATTAACAAAAATTACTGTTGTTGATTTTAATATAATTAAATATATTATTAATAAAAATAAATAAAATTCACAACGTCATTCTTTAATATGATTAGGTATATTATTAATAAAAATAAATCATATTATTAACATCAATCTTTAATAAATATAATTAAATGTATTAAATTTTGACGTTAATATTATATTTATTGAATTTTAAATTTTGTATTAATAATATATTTAATAAATTCTAAATATAATAAATATATTTAATATTTTTATTTTAAAAAATATATTTAGTAAATATATAATATCAAATATATTTAATATATTATGATTATTATATTTAAAAATATGTAATATAAATTTATATTTTATCATATATATTTACCTCATTTATTTATGTTAAAATGACTCACTATTTTGTATATAATATAGTTGTTGCTTTTATACATAAATAATATTGCAATCTAATAATTGAGTAGTTGCTTCTTTATATATTTGGCGGCTTTAACCGAAGCCATCGAATGTCAACTTTTTAATAAACATATTCTTGAAGGCAATTTTGTACCTTTATATGGACAAAATTCCTATTCTCATCATAAAGGAAGAAGCTGGACTCTAACCAATCATGATCTTTGAAATCCCTTCTTCGTCTACCGGGTAGTGTTTTCCATAGGTCCCATATTCTATCAACATTTGCATAATGAGCAAAGAAAATGGGGTCTCAAAAGGACCCCATGTCCTCACGGTGAGGTTGTGTGCTATCATTGGCCCATCTATGAATAGTATTGTATGGAACTTGTTCCAAAGAGCCAGCACCAGGATTAGGTTCACACCCAGCATGATAAGGTTTCCCAAGGAAAAGACTAGGCGATTCCTGTACATTGTAATCAAGTTGGTCTTTATTTGGTCGTCTTTGTTCCCGCTAGAATTTTCATTTTTTCGGTTATAATTCAAGTCCACAATAGTTGGTGGTAGATGAGTGGGCTCCTTAAGAGGATCATAGAGAGAAGAAGTTTTATCCGTGTAAATAGAAGGGATTGTCATGCCAGGAGGATTGTCCCAGCTCTAATAGGGTAAAGTAAAATTTAGGTCATCAATCAAAGTACCCAAAATCTCTCGTAGGAATAAAGACACGAATGGTGGAAAAGGAAGAAGATTTTGATTTTGAATTACCGGTCAGGGAACCCGGCTTGACAATAGCTATACCGTCACAATAAGCACAATGCATGAAACTTCTAGGGTCATGAAGGGGAAGTTCTTTCATGAGCTTAACAACTTCCTTGTATTTGGCTATGTATTCACTGTTGGGCTTGACCAAATGAGCAACGGATCTGTAATAGGGGATCGTAAGACGTAACTAAGGTACGTAAAAAAATGTAAATAATGAAGGAAAACATAATGATGTATTACTGAATAGCAAGGACCTTAATGGAATCCTGTAAGTACATAAATGGCAAAAAGGAAATGTAGAAAAGAAAAGAACAGATTTCCAAAAAGAAAGGAAATGTTATCACACAAATTCCATGCCTCCTCACACTCTATTTTGCTATTTATTTTACTGTCGGGCCCATACAAAATCAGCCAGCTTAGAGTTAGTTATTTTGATCCTGGTGCTACGCCTCTTTCTTCCTGATTCTACCACATGTTCCCCTGTTTGGCCCTCATTCTTTCCTCCTTCATTGTCTATTATTGATGCATTTGTTACAATGCCTTCCCCTTAAGAGAAACCTTGTCCTCAAGGTTGAAATCAGGAAAAGCCATCTGAACATTCGTAGTATCCTCCTATGTAGCTTGATCCTCATCTAACCCTTCCCACTTAATGAGATATTGTTGCACTTGTTTATTTCTAAGAAGAACTCTTGCCTTTAGAACAGCTTTTGGTTGTAAAACTAGTCCAAGTTCAGAATTTGTGATAGGTAGTGGTACATAAAGTTGTGGATTTTCCCCTTTACACAGCTTCAATTGGGAACAATGAAATACTGGATGAATTCGAGCAAATAAAGGTAAAAGAAGCTTATAAGCTACCATACCAATCTTCTCAATCACAGGAAATGGTCCAAAGTACCTAATACTGAGTTTATGATTCTTTCTGAGAGACACTGAATGTTGCCTATAAGGCTGTAGTTTCACCAACACCATATCACCAATCGCTAGCTGAAAAAGGCTTTCTTTTTTTATCTGCATATTTCTTCATGTGCTGCTGTGCTCTCTACAAGTTCATCTTCAACTTAAGGAGGGTAGTATCTCTCTGCACTAGTTGTTCCTGTACATTAGGAGAATCTTGATTACTGATTGAATATTTGATTAATGGAGGTGGTTCTCTACCATAAACAGCCATGAAGGGAGCTATGTCAGTGTTGTGATGAAAACAGGAATTGTACCAAAATTTAGCCTAAGGCAACAACTTATACTAGTCCTTAGGATTCTCAAAGGTAAAACACCTTAAATGCATTTTAACACATTTGTTGAAAGCCTCAGACTGCCCATCTATTTGGGGATGGTAAACAATGCTTAATTTTAACGTTGTACGACTCGACTTAAACAATTGCTGTCAAAATTGGCTAATAAACACCTTATCTCGATCTAAAACAATTATCTTGGGAAAACCATGCAACCTCACAATAGTTTTCATGAACAATTCAATAACTCATTTGCTATGAAAGTCAAATTTCAAACTGGCCAAATGAGCATATTTAAAAAGTCTATCAATGACAGCCATAATCACAGTATGTCCATTGGAAGGAGGAAAGCCAGTGATGAAGTCCATGGCCACATCGTCCCAGATTTTGTCAAGGATGGGTAAGGGTTCTAATAATCCAGAAGGTAATGTTGTATCATGCTTGGCTTGCTGACAGATGAGACAGTTTTAGACAAATTCTTTAATATCTTTCTACATACCACACCAGTAGAATTGGGATGCAATCCTCTGCAAGGTTCTTGTGAAGCTTGAGTGTCCACCCAATAATGTACTATAGAACTCATACAAAATCTTTTGTACTAAGTGATGCCCTTTTGGTAGAACCAAATGACCCTTCCAATACAATAACTAATTAGACATTGAATAATTTGGGTTAGGAGGTTTATTCTGCAAACAAAGTTGCATAACTGTGTTAAGTTGTGTGTCTAAGCTTCCTTTAATTTTGAAATCAATTGCATTTTAGGTCGAGATATAGCCATCATAAAAGATCTAGAAAGAGAGTTAGTAGCTACATTCTCTTTTCCTGGCTTATACTCAATTGTGAAATCATAACCAATTAACTTATGTATCTATTTTTGTTACTCAGGAGTGTGAACAGCTCCGCGTAGTACTAGAGGGGGTCGCAGCAACAGAGGAGGTCATGGTGGAAGAAGTGGATGGCCTCAATGCTCTTACTATAAGCGAATGGGTCATACTCAAGAGAATTGTTTCTCCCTGCACGGTTTTCCTGACAAGGCTACACATATAGCTAAATCAGAAAAACCGACACTAAATTTTCTGATGAGGAGTACCAAGAGTATTTGAAGCTGAAATATGAAAGATCTATTTCCATGCCAAGTGTTTCAACAGCCTGTTTCTCTCAATCCACGGAGGGTTGCAGTCCTTGGATTCTTGACTCAGGTGCTTCTGACCACATTTTTGGTAACAAATCCCCATTCTCATCTATCTCTTCTCCAAATATTCCCCATTTTATTACTGTAGCTAATGGGTCTCAGGTTGCATCCCAAGGAATTGGTCAAGTTCCTTTGTCTTCTTCCTTAAAATTTAATTCTGTATTGTTCATTCCCCATTGTCCTTATAATTTAATTTCCTTGAGTCAATTAACCCGCTCATTAAATTGTTCTGTAACTTTCAACGCTGATTCCTTTGTTATTCAAGAACATGGTACGGGGCGTCTGATTGGAGAAGGACATGAATCACAAGGTCTATATTATTTAAAACCTAGCCCTCCTGTGTCTTGTTTTGCAGCCTCAACACCAAAACTCCTGCATGATCGTCTAGGTCACCTAAGTCTAGCCAAATTGAAGATAATGGTCCCTAGTCTTAAGCATCTTCAAGCCTTAGATTGTGAGTCATGCCAATTAGGAAAACATGTTAGGTCCACATTTCCTCCACAGAATAAGGAAAGATGTAACTCAGTTTTTTCTATCATTCACTCTGATATTTGGGGTCCAAGTCGTGTCACATCCTTTGGTTTTAGATATTTTGTAACCTTCATTGATGAATTTTCTCGATGTACCTGGGTTTATTTAATGAAAGAAAGGTCTGAAATTTTACCTATTTTTATGACCTTCTTTAATGAGGTTAAAAACCAATTTAGGAAAACAATTAAAATTTTTCGAAGTGATAATGCTAAAGAATATTTTTCCCATGATTTATCTTCTTTTTTGTCTTCCCAAGGTATTTTACATCAATCCATATGTCCTCATACCCCTCAATAAAATGGTATAGCAGAAAGGAAAAATCGCCATCTCCTTGACGTTGCATGTTCCCTAATGATAAATTCAAATGTTTCTGTCCATCATTGGGGAGATGCAGTTCTCATGACCTGTTTCTTGATAAACAGGATGCCTTCTTCCTTTCTCAAAAACCAAATTCCTCATTCCATTTTGTTTCTTCATGATCCTCTCTTTTATGTCTCTCCCAAGGTATTTGGTTGTACTTGTTTTGTTCATGACCTTACTCCAGGCTTAGACAAACTCTCTACTAGAGCTATTAAATGTGTCTTCTTGGGGTACTCTCTTCTTCAAAAAGGTTACAGGTGTTATTCACTAACTACTAAACAGTATTATATGTCAACTGATGTATCCTTATTTAAAGACACCCCATTTTTTAATCCTTCCATAGACTATTCTTCTTCCCTTCAACAGGTCCTTCCTGTCCCATTATCTGGTCCAATGAGCAATTCTTACTAAAATGTCACTAAAATTCCAGCTAATCCATCTAGTTCTGTTGAGGCTGCCCCTCCACCTCTCATCACATATCAATACAGGACACAACGTGTTAGTTCTACTTCACCAGAGTCACCTCCTCGTGATCCTGTTCCTTCCCCAACAGATCCTCAGACCATGGCTCCTTTGAATGAGTCACCTGATTGTGCTACAGCCTGGCCCATCACCCTTTGAAAAGGTAATCGTTCATCTCGAAACCCATATCCAATTCATAATTTCTTGAGTTATCATAGATTGTCCTCTTCATATCTCTCTTGTGTTTTCTCCTTATCATCTCTCACCATTCCTAAAAATATCCATGAAGCACTTGATCATCCTGGATGGCGGCAGGCCATGATTGATGAAATGCAGGCTCTTGAACACAATGGCACTTGGAAACTTGTCCCTTTTCCTCCTGGGAAGAAAACTATTGGTTGCAGGTGGGTCTATGCTATCAAAGTTGGCTCTGACGGTACCGTTGATCGCCTTAAAGCCCGGTTAGTCGCCAAGGGATACACTCAGATCTATGGCCTTGATTATTATGACACATTCTCTCCGGTGGCTAAAATTACCACAGTTCGTCTGTTTCTGGCTATGGCTGCCATGCGTTATTGGTGTAACACCCTCTGTTACACCTTAATAAATTCTAGAAAAATTCGTAATTTTTTTTTTTTACTAAAGATATGATTGTTAAAAAGAAACTATCGGAATAAATTATATACATTATTTCTGAAATACCTCACAAATATTATTAAAACTTTATAAAGTATTTGTACATTCATCCGAAGAAAATAAACATTAAACATTATAAGAAAGAGAGGAAACTCCATGGCCCAGAAGCAGTTACTTATTAACATTATTTATTCATTGGACCACGGTATTCATACCGAGCTCCCTTTCTAGAACGTGCTATATCTACTGCTGAAATTCTTCGATCCTTCCCTCTGAACCATCAGTTTAGAATATATGAAACAAAAACACGGAGAAAGGAGTGAGAAACAGAATATAATATTTCCGAATAAGACATAAGCAACAAAGGGTTTTCACAACCAATACATAATAATATCAATCACAATCACATACACAATCAATTATGAATGCATGAATGTTATGCAATATCTTCATCATAACTTATCTATATATGTGGGCCCTTAAATTTTAATTTGCACTGGGCCAACCAGGAGTTTACACTGTTCCATAAGTCCGGATAATAATAATATGAACAGCTCAACTGGCATGGAAACACTTAGAGACTAGTCAGATTGAGAAAGTTTTTATTGTGAAAGTACCCGACACTAGGGAGCTACCCCAGGTCCCCTGAAGCACCCTTTCACACTCTCTCATCCCAAGGCTCGTAATTAAGCCTCCTCTAATGTATCCTCGGTTTCTATAATCCGTCCCCAGACAATATTATTTTATTTCACTTTCATTATCCATGATGCATGAACTACTCGCGTATTGAGTTGGTTAAGGCTTTTAGAAACTCAATTATTAAATCCCTTAAAGGTTTACAATATCATTTCAATAAACTGTACATTTTCTCAGTTCTCTGAATTTCTGTCCCACAGAAATAAATTTGGTACAGTTTTCAAATCTCACGGAAATTGAGTTTCTAAGCCTTAAATATCTAAAAACTTTATCATATAAAACTTTACCTAATCTTTCTCAAATTAAATCTTAACAAAATCAAATTTAGGAATCTCAATTATTTCCAAATGTATTTAGTTATTAAGTTGGAAAAAAATAAAATAATTTTCTTTTAATTTTTTTTTTATTGAAAGAGAAATATCTATTAACCAAAAATACTTAAGATTACAAAATTTTTCTTTAACTCAAGATTTAATTAAATAAATTCTAATAAAATATTTTCTTTCTAAAATAAATACTAATTTTTTTATTCTAAATATTGAAAATAAAGTTAATAAGAATAATTTCTAAGAAGAATTAAAAGATAATAAAATTTAAAGAGTAAGGTAAGAAATTCTTACTGAATTTTAGCTTTCCGTCATGCTCGCTATATGCTCAAACTCCACATTACAATATCATCAATCAAAATTAAACAATATCAATCATAACTAAATATCATCAATCAATCAATCATAATCAAATCATAATCAAATCAATTAAATATCATTAATACATATCATAATACAAAATTTAATGATTATTAATATAGTCAATTTTAGTCCTTTTGGTCAATTCCTCGCATAGGTATATGTAAGTCCGTATAATCCAGTCCTTGCATAGGTATAGTTCAGTCCATATGGGTCATAATGGTCAAAGTCCTTGCATAGGTATTGTCCAGTCCATATAGGTCATAATGGTCCAAGTCTTTGCATAGGTATGTTAGAGTTAGTTAAACCGGATATTTAATTTAAAATTTATTATAAATTTTAAGTTAAAAAAAGTTAATATTTTAAAATAATAATATTATCAGATTTAAAAGGAGTAGGGGACTCCTCCCATTATTCTTATGTCTTTTCATATTATACTCTTATCTCACTCCCCCTTACCTTGAATTGTTACCCAAAATGGATTTGCTTTGCGCCTCCGATTTCTAAAAAATATTAATACCAATCTTATTTTAGTATAAGCATAAGACGAAGATTAAGATTACTACTTAAAACAGAAATGGTAAATTCTGAATAGTGAATAGTGAATAGTGAATAGTAAATCGTGAATAGTAACAGTGAATAGTAAAACGTGAATAGTAACAGTAAATAGTAAAACGTGAATAGTAACGGTAAATAGTAAATCGTGAATAGTAACGGTAAATAGTAACAGTAAATAGTAATTTACTATTTGAATAGTAATTTACTATTGAAATAGTAATTTACTATTGAAATAGTGTTTACTATGCAGAATAGTAACTTAAAATAATATTATTTTCAGTATAATAACAGATTTCTAAAAACGATATGAAAATAACCCAAAAAATATAAAAGAGAAGTATTCTTACCTTAGGATTTTGGCAGAACCTTCTCTCCAAAAACTTTTCTTCTCTCTCTCACTTCCACCACTATCTCACTAGCACTACTATATTAAGAAAACTTAATCTGAAATTATGAATTCTAAAGAAGAAATCCTTCGGTATTTATAGGAAAAAAATTTACTATGCATTCCATTATTTTAATATAAAAGTACTATGCATTTTTGAATTTTTTATTCCAGATTACTGTGCATCTTTTGAAAATTTCATACATGCACAGTGATTTGCATAGTAATTGTCGGCAAAATTATTAAGTCAAATAGTAACCCTTCACTCGGTATATTTTAAATATTCAAAATGAGTCCTTTTTGAAATTTAGCGATATTATATCAGTCCCTACTAATTTTATAATAAGTAATATAAAGCTGAAATTTTAAAAATCTAAAATTTTCTGTTAATAAAAATTTATTGATACGTTTCAAATTTTTTAACGATTGGAAAAAATCAAGATTTTTCTCAAACCGATAATTTTTAGATAAGTCTACTTGAAATGGATTTTAGATAATTTTCTTATAATTTCAATTCACTTTCTTGTAAATATTTTTAATTTAAGTCACTTATATGAATTTAAAATTATTTAAAAAAATATTATTTTTATTAAAAAATTCCAAAATTCCAAAAAATTCCAAAAAATCATAAATAATACGTAGATTAAAAAGTTCTAAAGAACCATAATTTAATTCCTTCAAAATTTTAATATAAAAATAAAAATAGGGGTGTTACAACTCTACTCCCCTTAGAAAATTTCGTCCTCGAAATTTACATAATCAGTAAAACAAATGAGGATGAGACTCTTTCATCTCAGTTTCTAGTTCCCATGTAGCATCTTCTCCTCTCGTTTCACTCCAAATAACCTTTACAAGCGGAATTGTCTTGTCTCTTAATTGTTTTATTCTTCTGTCACTTATTCTAACAGGTGGTGCATCATATGTAAGATTATCTTTAACTTGTATGACATCAGGTTCAATAACATGTGTAGGATCAGATATATACTTTCGCAAGTTTGACACATGAAAAACATTATGGATATTAGAAAGAAAAGGTGGTAATGCTATTTGGTAGGCAAGGGGACTAACTTTATGAATTATTTGGTATGGACCGATAAATCTAGGAGTTAGTTTTCGAGATTTCATTGCCCGACCGACCCCAGTCATAGGTGTGACTTTCAAGAATACATGATCGCCTTCTTGAAATTCGAGCGGCTTTCTTCTTTTGTCATAGTAACTTTTCTGCCTGCTCTGTGTTGCCTTCATCTTTTCCTGAACTATTTTGATTTTATCCGTGGTTTGTTGTACCAACTCTGGTCCTAGCATCAAGTTTTCACCAGTCTCAAACCAACATAGCGGGGTCCTACATTTTCTTCCATATAATGCTTCAAAAGGTGCCATGCCAATGCTAGCATGGAAACTGTTGTTGTAGGTAAACTCCACATATGGTAAGAATTGATTCCAACTTCCTTTATGCTCTAACACACAAGCTCGTAACAAGTCCTCTAGAGATTGGATTGTTCTTTCTGATTGTCCATCCGTCTGAGGATGATATGCTGAACTCAGACGCAGTCTTGTTCCCAAAGCCTTGTGCAAGCTCTTCCAGAATTGTGATGTAAAGCGAGGGTCCCGATCAGAAATGATACTTGAAGGAATTCCATGCAATCTCACAATCTCCTCGATGTATAATTTTGCCAGCTTCTCCATAGAGTAACGAATATTGATGGGAATAAAGTGGGCAGACTTTGTTAGTCTATCAACTATTACCCATATCGAATCATGTCCTAATGAAGTTTTGGGTAAAGAAGTCACAAAATCCATGGTAATGCTATCCCATTTCCATTCTGGTATTTCCATTGATTGTAGCATTCCAGGGGGTTTTTGATGTTCCACTTTAACCTTCTGGCAAATTAGACATGCAGCCACATACTCTGCCACCGCTTTCTTCATTCCAGGCCACCAAAATAACTTCTTCAAATCTTGATACATTTTAGTAGCTCCGGGATGAATGCTCATATAACTTTTATGGCCTTCTTCTAGAATTGCTTTCCTCAACTCCTCTTTGTCAGGGATACACACTCGATCCTTATATCTCAATAATTGGTCGTTTCCCACATTGAACTCGACTTCTTTTCCTTGTTTCAAGAGTTCTTTCTTCTCTTGCAGGAATTCATCCTCTCGTTGAGCCTCTAAAACTTGTCTCAGGAATTCACTTGTAACTTGCAACGCTCCTAATCTGTAGCTGTTAGCATTAACCTTTACTGCTAGGTTAAGATCTCTGAAGTTCTCTATTAATTCCAACTCTTTAATCATCATTGTGGATGCATGTAGAGACTTTCGACTTAAAGCATCAGCTACTACGTTCGCTTTTCTAGGATGGTATTGTAACTCAAAGTCGTAGTCCTTTAAGAACTCCATCCATCTCCGTTGCCTCATGTTTAACTCCTTTTGATCGAATAAATACTTGAGACTCTTATGATCGCTAAACACATCGAATGTTGCACCATATAGATAATGCCTCCAAATCTTTAAGGCAAAAACTACAGCGGCTAACTCTAAGTCATGGGTAGGGTAGTTAATCTCATGTTGCCTTAATTGACGTGACGCATAGGCTACAACCTTCTTGTCTTGCATGAGTACACTTCCTAGTCCTTGTTTAGACGCATCACAGTAAACTTCAAAACTTCGATGTGGATCAGGGAGTACTAACACTGGCGCAGAAGTAAGTCGATCTTTCAGCTCTTGGAAACTATTCTCGCATTGTGTCGTCCACACAAAAGGTTGTCCTTTCCGTGTTAGCTTGGTCAATGGGTATCCTAGCTTTGAAAATCCTTCAATGAATCTCCTATAGTATCCAGCCAAGCCCAAGAAACTTCTAATCTCAGTGATCGTGGTTGGTCTCTCCCATTTTAAAACCGCCTCCACCTTGGAAGGGTCTACAGCTATTCCTCCTTGACTAATTACATGTCCTAAAAAGTTCACTTCTTCCAACCAGAATTCACACTTCGACAGCTTTGCATATAGTTGTTTCTTTTTCAGGATTTCCAACACGACCTTCAAATGTTCAACATGTTCTTCTCTGCTTTTAGAGTACACTAATATATCATCAATGAACACCACTACAAATTTATCTAGATATGGATGAAAAATCCTATTCATGTAATCCATGAATACGGCTGGTGCATTAGTTACACCAAAAGGCATTACTAGATATTCGTAATGGCCATAGCGTGTTCTAAAAGCAGTTTTCGATACATCTTCTTTCTTCACCCTTATTTGATGATATCCAGACCTCAAATCAATTTTGGAGAACACCGTGGCACCACGCAGCTGATCCATCAAGTCGTCAATCCTTGGCAGAGGGTATCTGTTCTTGATCGTCACCTTGTTCAGTTGTCGATAATCTACACACAACCTCATGCTACCATCCTTCTTCTTAACCAACAACACTGGTGCACCCCAGGGGGATACACTGGGTCGTATAAACTGCTTCTCTATCATTTCTTCAAGTTGTTTCTTCAACTCTGCTAATTCTAGAGGTGACATTCGGTATGGTGCAATTGAAATGGGTCCAACTCCAGGTACTAAATCAATGGAAAATTCCACATCTCTTTCTGGGGGTAAACCAGGGATATCTTCAGGAAAAACGTCAGGAAATTCACACACAACCGGCAGATTTTTGATTTTTGATTCTTGCTCTCCTTTCGTTGAAAGCAATAGCATGAATCCTTGAGCCCCTCCTTTTAAAGAGGCACTCACTTGGTTGGCGGTTAGAAATCTCGAATCCTCAGGATTCAAATTCACTGGTTCTTTAAACATTATGGTTTTATTATGACAATCTATTAGAACATGATTGTCAGACAACCAATCTAGCCCAATAATAACTTCTAAGCCAGAAAGGGGTAAACAGAAAAGATTAGCCTTAAAGTCCCTACCATCTATGACAATAGGGCATTTCCAACAAGCTTTAGAAGTGACAATGGGATTGTTTCCAGGAGTATGTACAGATAAGTCAAATGGAAGTTCTATCACAGGTAATTTTAGTTTTTCTACACAGTCATTGGCAATAAAGGAATGTGATGCACCTGAGTCATACATAACAGTTAAAGAAATCTTATTAATGATACACTTACCTTCTACCATGGAATCAGCATGAGATGCTTCTTCTCCAGTGATTGCAAAAACCTTTCCTTTTGCTTTTGGCCTTCCGACTGCACTGTGCGCGCCTCCTTGAGTATTTATGCTTGTACTTGCACCTTCAGGGTTTTCTCTCTTCATCTCTGGGCAATCCTTGATATGATGACCTGGTTTGTTACACTTAAAGCAAACATAAGTGTTTTTAGGACAATCCCTTTTCAAATGGGGTCCTCCACAGATAAAACATTTAAAATTTGGTGCAGATGTTGGGTAATAGCTTCCAGTTGAAGCTTGGGGTCTGTTAGGAACAGATGCTGCTCCAAACCGACGAAATGGTGCTTGGTAAGGCTTATTCCTTCTGAAATCTCTTCTTTGGTGATGGTGAGGTCCTCCACTTCTTATTTCTCCTGCCTTGTGAATGGGCTCACGACTTTTGGTCATTCTATCCTTATGGTCTTCTTCAAAGATCCTGCAGCGATTTACCAATACAGAAAATTCATGGATTTCCTGCATTCGTATAGCTTCCTTAATTTCTGGCCGCAGTCCATTTACAAACTTTGCACACCGATCTCTTTCATTAGTAGCATCATTATAATGAGAATGAAAACGAGATAGCTCTTCAAACCTGGATGCGTACTCTCCAACGGTCATATTTCCTTGGGTCAGCGACAGGAATTCGAATTGTCTTTTCTCTTTAACATCAGCTGGAAAGTATTTTTCCAGAAACATATCCTTGAAATAGTCCCAAGTGATCTCCACGTCGTTGACTTCGAATTGTTTACGCATGCTATCCCACCAATGTTCGGCATCCTCAGATAAGGCATAAGTGGCGAAGACTACCTTATCAGCTTCATTACATTGCAATGCTCGAAAGATCTTCTCTATCTCTCGAATCCAGATTTGTGCTCCATCAGGGTTATATCCTCCCTTGAAACGAGGTGGATTGCGCTTTTCGAATAGGTCCAGTCTTCTCAAGGCATCATTACCTTGACCTTCACGTGCTCCTATTGCATTGATTAAGCGTTCTACAACTCCAGCAAGATCGTTTCCAGCCATTAGTTTCCTGTTTCACAGTAACTGAGATTTGTCACATCAATCATAGTTACTACCAAGTCAGATATTCTACCTATACAGAGTTTACAGACAAAGCAAGATAGACCTTTTCCCCAGGCCTATTGGATTAACTGCTCTGATACCACTTTGTAACACCCTCTGTTACACCTTAATAAATTCTAGAAAAATTCGTAATTTTTTTTTTTACTAAAGATATGATTGTTAAAAAGAAACTATCGGAATAAATTATATACATTATTTCTGAAATACCTCACAAATATTATTAAAACTTTATAAAGTATTTGTACATTCATCCGAAGAAAATAAACATTAAACATTATAAGAAAGAGAGGAAACTCCATGGCCCAGAAGCAGTTACTTATTAACATTATTTATTCATTGGACCACGGTATTCATACCGAGCTCCCTTTCTAGAACGTGCTATATCTACTGCTGAAATTCTTCGATCCTTCCCTCTGAACCATCAGTTTAGAATATATGAAACAAAAACACGGAGAAAGGAGTGAGAAACAGAATATAATATTTCCGAATAAGACATAAGCAACAAAGGGTTTTCACAACCAATACATAATAATATCAATCACAATCACATACACAATCAATTATGAATGCATGAATGTTATGCAATATCTTCATCATAACTTATCTATATATGTGGGCCCTTAAATTTTAATTTGCACTGGGCCAACCAGGAGTTTACACTGTTCCATAAGTCCGGATAATAATAATATGAACAGCTCAACTGGCATGGAAACACTTAGAGACTAGTCAGATTGAGAAAGTTTTTATTGTGAAAGTACCCGACACTAGGGAGCTACCCCAGGTCCCCTGAAGCACCCTTTCACACTCTCTCATCCCAAGGCTCGTAATTAAGCCTCCTCTAATGTATCCTCGGTTTCTATAATCCGTCCCCAGACAATATTATTTTATTTCACTTTCATTATCCATGATGCATGAACTACTCGCGTATTGAGTTGGTTAAGGCTTTTAGAAACTCAATTATTAAATCCCTTAAAGGTTTACAATATCATTTCAATAAACTGTACATTTTCTCAGTTCTCTGAATTTCTGTCCCACAGAAATAAATTTGGTACAGTTTTCAAATCTCACGGAAATTGAGTTTCTAAGCCTTAAATATCTAAAAACTTTATCATATAAAACTTTACCTAATCTTTCTCAAATTAAATCTTAACAAAATCAAATTTAGGAATCTCAATTATTTCCAAATGTATTTAGTTATTAAGTTGGAAAAAAATAAAATAATTTTCTTTTAATTTTTTTTTTATTGAAAGAGAAATATCTATTAACCAAAAATACTTAAGATTACAAAATTTTTCTTTAACTCAAGATTTAATTAAATAAATTCTAATAAAATATTTTCTTTCTAAAATAAATACTAATTTTTTTATTCTAAATATTGAAAATAAAGTTAATAAGAATAATTTCTAAGAAGAATTAAAAGATAATAAAATTTAAAGAGTAAGGTAAGAAATTCTTACTGAATTTTAGCTTTCCGTCATGCTCGCTATATGCTCAAACTCCACATTACAATATCATCAATCAAAATTAAACAATATCAATCATAACTAAATATCATCAATCAATCAATCATAATCAAATCATAATCAAATCAATTAAATATCATTAATACATATCATAATACAAAATTTAATGATTATTAATATAGTCAATTTTAGTCCTTTTGGTCAATTCCTCGCATAGGTATATGTAAGTCCGTATAATCCAGTCCTTGCATAGGTATAGTTCAGTCCATATGGGTCATAATGGTCAAAGTCCTTGCATAGGTATTGTCCAGTCCATATAGGTCATAATGGTCCAAGTCTTTGCATAGGTATGTTAGAGTTAGTTAAACCGGATATTTAATTTAAAATTTATTATAAATTTTAAGTTAAAAAAAGTTAATATTTTAAAATAATAATATTATCAGATTTAAAAGGAGTAGGAGACTCCTCCCATTATTCTTATGTCTTTTCATATTATACTCTTATCTCACTCCCCCTTACCTTGAATTGTTACCCAAAATGGATTTGCTTTGCGCCTCCGATTTCTAAAAAATATTAATACCAATCTTATTTTAGTATAAGCATAAGACGAAGATTAAGATTACTACTTAAAACAGAAATGGTAAATTCTGAATAGTGAATAGTGAATAGTGAATAGTAAATCGTGAATAGTAACAGTGAATAGTAAAACGTGAATAGTAACAGTAAATAGTAAAACGTGAATAGTAACGGTAAATAGTAAATCGTGAATAGTAACGGTAAATAGTAACAGTAAATAGTAATTTACTATTTGAATAGTAATTTACTATTGAAATAGTAATTTACTATTGAAATAGTGTTTACTATGCAGAATAGTAACTTAAAATAATATTATTTTCAGTATAATAACAGATTTCTAAAAACGATATGAAAATAACCCAAAAAATATAAAAGAGAAGTATTCTTACCTTAGGATTTTGGCAGAACCTTCTCTCCAAAAACTTTTCTTCTCTCTCTCACTTCCACCACTATCTCACTAGCACTACTATATTAAGAAAACTTAATCTGAAATTGTGAATTCTAAAGAAGAAATCCTTCGGTATTTATAGGAAAAAAATTTACTATGCATTCCATTATTTTAATATAAAAGTACTATGCATTTTTGAATTTTTTATTCCAGATTACTGTGCATCTTTTGAAAATTTCATACATGCACAGTGATTTGCATAGTAATTGTCGGCAAAATTATTAAGTCAAATAGTAACCCTTCACTCGGTATATTTTAAATATTCAAAATGAGTCCTTTTTGAAATTTAGCGATATTATATCAGTCCCTACTAATTTTATAATAAGTAATATAAAGCTGAAATTTTAAAAATCTAAAATTTTCTGTTAATAAAAATTTATTGATACGTTTCAAATTTTTTAACGATTGGAAAAAATCAAGATTTTTTTCAAACCGATAATTTTTAGATAAGTCTACTTGAAATGGATTTTAGATAATTTTCTTATAATTTCAATTCACTTTCTTGTAAATATTTTTAATTTAAGTCACTTATATGAATTTAAAATTATTTAAAAAAATATTATTTTTATTAAAAAATTCGAAAATTCCAAAAAATTCCAAAAAATCATAAATAATACGTAGATTAAAAAGTTCTAAAGAACCATAATTTAATTCCTTCAAAATTTTAATATAAAAATAAAAATAGGGGTGTTACAACTGGCCTCTACATCAACTAGATATTAAAAATGCCTTTCTTCATGGTGACCTTGAGGAGGAAATTTATATGGAGCAACCTCCTGGATTTGTTGCTCAGGGGGGGTATGGCTTAGTATGCAAACTAAATCGATCTCTCTATGGGTTGAAGCAATTTCCTCGAGCATGGTTTGGTAAATTTAGTCACATTGTGCAGCTCTTCGGACTGAAAAGAAGTGAAGCAGATCATTCTGTTTTCTATTGTTTTACATCTCCTGGAAAATGTGTGTATCTAATTGTCTATGTGGATGGCATAGTAGTTACAGGAAATGATGCTGCCAAGATATCTCAATTAAAGAAACATCTATTCAGTCATTTTCAAACCAAAGACCTGGGTTATTTGAAGTACTTTCTCAGAATTGAAGTGGCTCAATCAAAAGATGGTGTTGTGATCTCACAAAGGAAGTATGCCATTGATATTCTAAAAGAGACAGGTCTGGAAAATTGTAAACCAATTGATAGTCTTATGGACCCAAATCAGAAGCTCATGGTGGATCAGGGTGAAATCTATCCTGATGTTGAAAGATATAGGAGGCTAGTAGGAAAACCAATTTATCTTACCATTACAAGACCTGACATTTCCTTTGCTGTTGGGGTTGTTAGTCAATTTATGTAGAAACCCCATGTTGATCATTGGAATACTGTCATTCGTATTCTCAGGTATTTGAAGAAGGCTCCAGGACAGGGACTGTTATATGAAGACAAAGGTCACACTCAGGTTACGGGATATTGTGATGCGGATTGGGCTGGTTGTCCCATAGATAGGAGATCTACCTCAGGATATTATATTTCCATTGGGGGAAATATCATCTCATGGAAAAGTAAGAAACAAAATGTTATTGCTCGGTCCAGTGCAGAGGCTAAATACAGGTCTATGGCTATGGTTACATATGAACTTATCTGGATTAAACAATTTCTTCAAGAGCTAAAATTTTATGATATTGACCAAATGACATTATATTGTGATAATCAGGCAGCTCTTCACATTGCCTCCAATCTGGTGTTTCATGAGAGAACCAAACACATCGAGATTGATTGTCACTTTCTAAGGGAGAAGATTCTGTCCAAGGAAATTCACACTGAATTCATCAACTCTAATGACCAGCTAGCAGATATCCTAACTAAATCCTTGAGAGAACCTAGGATTCAATCTATATGTTCCAAGCTTGGTGCATATGATTTGTATACTCCAGCTTGAGGGGGGGTGTTAAAATACTTGTAATTTATTTGTCAGTTTCCTTAGCTTTTCTAGAAAGCCTTGCTTTATGCCCTCTTTTATGCATATTGTCTCCTTTTGTTTTTGTATATAATTGTAGCAATTCCTCGTTAATGAATATAGAGAATATTTTGAATCTCAAGTATGATAAACTTATGATCAAGCATTAGTGTCTGAATTTAGCTATGGCTTCCATAATAGCGAAAAATTCCCTTGCATATGCTGATTGTCTTTGCATTCTTATAGATAATTTTTTTTGAAAAATAAGCAATAGGATGATGAATTTGACTCAAAACAACGCCTATACCAATTCCAGAAGCATCACTTTCTAAGGTGAATGGCTGTGAAAAATCTAGTAAAGCCAAAATCAGAGCCTATGTGATGGCTTTTTTGAGCTTGGTGAAAGCTTTCTCTCTTCAACTCCCCATATAAAATTATCTTTCTTAAGTAGCTCAGTCAAGGGTGCAGCTATCATTGCATAAGATTTAATAAATTTCCTGTAATAGCCAGTGAGTCCAGGGAACCCTTTCAACTTTTTGATAGTAACAGGAATCGGCCATTGTAACACTACATGTACCTTATCTCTATCCATTGCCACTCCTTGACCTGAAACTGTATGTCCTAGGTAGTCCACTTGTTGTAATCCAAATGAACATTTGGATAATTTGGCATATAGCTGATGTTGTTGCAGCAATTGAAGAACTAGCTCCAGGTGTAATAGATTTTTTTCCAATTAGGACTATATACCAATATATCATCAAAGAAAACCAACACAAACTTTCTAAGGTAATCTTTGAAAACATCATTCATGAGGCTTTGGAAAGCGGTAGGGGCATTAGTAAGCCCAAATGGCATGACTAACCATTCATAGTGTCCCTGGTGAGTTCTAAAAGTAGTTTTATGTCTATCCTCCTCAACAACAAGTATTTAATGGTAACCTGCTCTTAAGTCAAGTTTGGAAAAATAGTTAGAGCCATATAACTCATCAATGAGTTCATCCACAGTGGGAATTGGAAAGCTGTCCTTGATAGTGATGGCATTTAAGGATCTATAATCTGTACAAAATCTCCAAGTTCTATCCTTTTTCTTAACCAAAATAATAGGTGAAGAAAATGGACTCATGCTAGGAGTGATAATGCCTACAGCAAGGATTTCTTGGACCATATTTCAATCTACTATTTTTTACTATGATGATATCTATAAGGCTTCAGTTTCACTGGCTTGGCATCCTTGATCAAAGGAATGACATGATTATGAGCTCTTGAAGGAGGTAATTCAGTAGGGACATTAAAGTTACTTCTATAATTGTGTAGCAACATCACCAAATCTGGTTCCATGTTTTCAGGTAAGCCGAGCCATTTATCTTGAGGTACATCCTCTTGTTGGTACTACAATGTAAAACTTCAGCTATAGCATGAGTATTGTTCATTCTCCTTATATGATGAAATTAAGCATGGCTAGGTAATTTTGGTCGATCACCATGTAGTGTTACATACTGGTTGTCCTTATAATATTTTAAGGTAAGTTTACTATAATCTGAAATGTGGGGACCCAAAGTGGCAAGCCATATGGCTCCAAGGACCAAATCAGCACCCGAGATTGGAAGAAGATACACTGGTAATTGGAGAGAGTGACCCTGAATCAAGAGTTCAAGCTGCTTCACCAAACCTTCAACAACTAATGATGCCCATTCCCAACTAAGACTTGGAAATTTGGAGCAAGTTCAATAGGAAGTTTTAAACACTTGGCAATTCAAGGCTATAAAAAATTATTTGAGCTACCACTATCAAGTAATATTTGTATAGTCATGCCATTAATTGTACCACTAAACTTCATAGTTCCTAGACCTGAGGAACCTTTAAGTGCATTGTAATATAAATGATGGTCCAAGCTCAAATTTCCCAATGCTACTTCATTCACACAAGAAGAATCTATTTGCAACTTATCCTTGTCATCATCATCCATTTGTAAAAATAAATATTGCCTGTTAGGACACCGATGAGAAGAAGTGAACTTCTCATCATAAGTATAACACAGGCCTTTCTCTCTACGAATTTGCATCTCAGCTGGTGATATTTTTTTACACTTCCTATTTTTTGGGCATTAGAATTGTAATTTGGAGGATTAGGAAGTAAAGGAGGTAGGCTTGTGGATTTGATAGACTGGGAAGAGGTTAGGTTTGTGTTTAAATTTAGGGTAAAATATACACATGGTCCCCTACGTTTATCCAAAGTCTCAGTTTGGTCCTATATGTTTTTTTTGTCCCAGTTTGGTCCTATACGTTTATAAAACGCATCAAACTTTTCCCATCTGTTAACACCGTTAGAAATTTGGACGGAAATGTGACGTGACACGTGTCACAATTTGGTTGGTGACACGTGTCACAATCTGATGGGCTGAGTGGTTTTGGTTGAAAATTAAAAACATTTTGCCTTCCATGGGACTTGAACTTGGCACCTTTAAATGACAAAAAAGGTTGCTTTACCACTAGGCCAAGGTGTACCTTTGTAATAAGAGGATGATTTTTTATTTATAAAACATACACTTAAGTTAATTATATGTTAAAAATGTATTATTAAATATATTATTGATAATATACTTATGAAATTATAAAATTCTAATTTAATTTAATTTAATTTATTAAAATATATTTTTAAAAAATATATTTAAAATATTTATCAATAACTATTAACGTATTACTAATATATTTTTAAATAAATGATATAATATATTAATATTATTTATTATTAATATAAATTATTGTAAATATAATTTTTAATGATACTTTAAAATATATATTTTAAATAATACTTATTATTATTAAATAATTTTAAAATGTATTATAAAATAATATATTTAAATATTATTAAATATTATGTTAATGATAATTTATATTAATAAATATTATTTATTATTAATATAAATTATTGTAAATATAATTTTTAATGATATATTAAAATATATATTTTAAATAATACTTATTATTATTAAATAATTTTAAAATGTATTATAAAATAATATATTTAAATATTATTAAATATTATGTTAATAATAATTTATATTAATACTATTTATAGTATAATTTATTTAATAATACATTTTCAATAATACATTTTTAATAATAAATATTATTAAATATTTAAAAATTTATTTTTAAAATGTTAGATTAATATTTAATAATTTTTTGAGAACGATTTTATTAATAATATATTTTATAAATTTATTTATTATAACTAATAATATTATACATATAATTAACTTAAGTGTATGTTTTATAAATAAAAAACCATTATCTTATTACAAAGGTACACCTTGGCCTAGTGGTAAAGCAACATTTTTTGTCACTTAAAGGTGCCAAGTTCAAGTCCCATGGAAGGCAAAATGTTTTTAATTTTTAACCTAAACCACCCAGCCCATCAGATTGTGACACGTGTCACCAACCAAATCGTGACACGTGTCACTCAAAGTGCCACATCACATTTCCGTCTAAATTTCTAACGGTGTTAACAGAGGGGAAAAGTTTGATGCGTTTTATAAACGTATAGGACCAAACTGGGACAAAAAACATAAATGGGACCAAACTGAGACTTTGGATAAACGTAGGGGACCATGTGTATATTTTACCCTTAAATTTATGTTTTGGGTACGGATTGTGTATGAATTCTGGAATGGTTTGGGTTTGGGTGAATATTTCTCTTCAAATAACTTGGCCAATGAAACACAACAAAGTAAGGTGGAAAGAGCTTAAGCTATTACATCATGTTGAAAATCAGGTTTGAGTCCTCCAACAAAACAATCAATCAGGGCCTCACTAGTAACACCATGTACTCTATTTTGCAAGGGCAGTGAATCTTGTATAATAATCATGAATAGATCCTATTTGTGAAAACTTAAATAACTAAGATCTAGTACATCCATACGGAGATGAACCAAATTCTAGTTCTAACGCTCGAGTAAGGTTAATCCATGAGTGAAATGGAGTAGAGCGATTAGTCATTTGAAACTAGGGAACTACCTCTTTTTCCATGTGGATTGTAGCGATGGTAATATGTTGAGCATCCGGAGTGTTGTAATAGTCAAAAAAATTGCTCAGCCTTGAAAATCCACTGAAAAACTTCCAAGCCCAAAACGAGGAAAATCAAGCTTTACATTACACACCTAAAACGATGGATTAGATTTGTTGTCTTGTTTCAGCAATGAGTCCATAGCAACCTCTAAAGTTTCAAATCGAACTTTGTTCTCTTGCCTATCGGCTTCGATCATCTCGAGTAGCTTGGACATGTTCACAGAAAGCTCCTTAAGACGTGTATTATTTGCCATGTTCAAAGGATGAAAGCACCAATGTAACAGGGGAACGTAAGACATAACTGAGGTACATAAAATAAAATACAAACAATGAAGAAAACAGAACGATGTATTACTAAATAGCAAGGACTTCAATGGAATCCTGTAAGTACATTAATATTAACATTAATGTATATTAATATTAACTATTGGTGTATTGTAACAGCCTATTTTTTTTATTATATATATTTCCTTCTCATATGCAGCAATAGACCCCTCTTATAGTACTCCTCTTTATTATTATTATTATTATTATAGCTTTCATTCTCTCTAATTTCTTTCATTCTCTCTAATTTCTTTCATTCTCTCTAATCTCCTTGCACAACAAGCTGCTTCCCTTTTTCTTTTGTTCAATTTCCTTACATATGCATGTCACCTTATACCTCCCCTGCTTGCCACACGTTCCATACCATCACACCACATACAAGCTTAATTGTCAATTTTCTCTGTCTCTCAATTCTCTAATCTTTTTTCTCTCTTAAGCATCTGACCCATCTTTTCCTTTCTTTCTTACGGCGTGGTGGGTGTCGCACATTCATAAGGCACCATAGGTGTGTCGTACCTCAGTGCAACGACACAGCCACGTGGCGACTGTTGAGTGTGTCGTCTGTTGGTTCTGCGACTCCGGTCACACACTTTCTTATCACGACATACAATACAGTCCTAAACATGTAAATTGTTCAAAAAGTACCTCAGATTCATAAATTGTTCAAAAAGTACCCTAAACCCTAATTTATTTTACGAAGGGCACTAATAATAAAAAACCCTGAATAGTGAGTTATGATTGAAATATTAAACAAAACATGAATGAAATATTTTTTTAATTTTTTTATATTGACTATTTCAATAACCAGTGTAAAACAATACTTTTACCACAGTTATTAAATTAACTAGTATAAAATATTTGTTACATTAGTTATATTAACAAAATTAAAATGTTTAGCGAAATCTTATACATATTAAATAATTATTGTTTAGATGACAAACTATTCTAATAGTCCATGACTGTATAATAATTTCTCAGTCCAAAAGACATGTGTATTCGTGTTTGGATTTTTTTTTATTGATGTGAATTTTGATATATATAGTTTAATATTGAAGTACAATAAAATTAGTCAATAAAATATTAACCTTAGGGCGTTTTACGAAACGTTTTTAGTGAGATGAAAAAACAGGGATTAGAAGTTTATAAAATTATTTTATGAAAATCAAAGACTATTACGAATATTTTTATGAATAAATTTGTATATTTTTATTTTATCCATGTTATCCCGGAATAAAATATTTCCACTAAAATTTGATATAAAATTATTAAAATATCTTCATGAGTCTATTTATATGTTTGTAATTTTTTTTAATATTTATCCGATATTCATTCTCACGGATTGATGAATCTCACCCCTCCTGTAACACTATACATAGGAACAAATTTGAGAGTTTAGGATCATATATAAGTTTATTTTAACTTTATGGGTAAAATTGCCAAGAATATTAAAATTTCTTATAGAATCTTATTCTTGACTGTCTTATTACTGTAAAAGTAATTTACCTGAAAATAAAAAAAAATTATTTATACCAAATATATCCCCTTAAGAATAAAATCCATCTAGCCAATGAACCAATAGTACAAAACTAACTAGAGAAACAAAGAGGAACTTGGACGCTTTATAAAATTTATATCACTACAAGAGTGCGCTAGTGTATTGAGTCAAAAATAAAGAACTGAGTCATAGAGGAAAATAGTTTCGATGTAACTGTTTCGTTGGACACAATGAATGACCACTTTCTTTTCATTGACCGGGAAATATGAAAGTGAGTGACATTTGAGGATATGGTGATGGTGATGATTACCAGAGCCTGCAAGTTTTTCATTAAACAGCGGAACAGTAACTAATGTTAGTTGATGAACAGGGTGATCATCGGTCGGGTTTGACCGGTTTTAATTGATGAATATCTTAACTAATGTTAGTTGAAAATAATTTATTTTCAACCAAACCCGACTGAATGACCTTATGGTTTGATCGGGTTTCGGTTAAATTTAGACGGTTAATTTTGATTTAATCTTGTAATGAATTAAATTTTTTTATGGTTAAATTTTTTTTTAAAACCTTTTTTACACATTTTTCTCATCAATTCAATAGAAAATAATTTAATGTCTATCATATTATCATAGTATGTACTCTCTCTCTATATATATATATCATATAATTATAAGATAAAACGGTTAAAAGACTTAAAAGTATAATAGTCCGGTTGGGTACGGTTAATTCAGTTGATAAACATCCAAAATAGATCCGCTTAAACTTAACCATACTTTTTACCTGTTAACCATTTATCCACTTGAAATTAACCAAATTCATTTTTTATCTCTAGTTTTTACGATTTGCGATCAAGTGGGTAATTGTTACTCACCCTAGCGGAGAAGTAGCAAAAATTATAAATGGTGTAAGTGAGAAAGACAAGAATTAATAACTTGTACGGAAATGGTATCTGTAAGCCAGTAAAGCTACATACCTATGCTGCTTGCTGATACTTTTGGCTAAAATTTAAGGGCATTTATAACTTTTGCTTTCAAAAAGATACTTTGAATCTCATTTTTTATTTTAATATATTACTTACAAATATTTTATTTACTAGAAACACTACGTACCTTTTATAGTTTTTACATTCTTTTTTGTACTTATAATAAATTAAGCTGTGAGGACCTGATTAGTTGCTTTTGAATGTAAATATCAAATGATTTTTTTACTCAATTTTTAAATTGTTTTGTGTTAGATGTTTCTTTTAAATAGTTTTACGTCAGAATTTAAAATAAAAACTTGATTTTCTATTTATGGTTTATAAAAATTTTAATATTGTATTGTTTTCGGGGTAACCCATCATATTTATTTTTTATCACCAACTAATTATGTTATTGACTTGTAGGTACTTTAATAATATAGAACAGCTGTGTCTAATTTTAAAGTTATATCATAAGAGAGTCAAACTTCTGACATTTAATTATTAATACAAGTAATATAAAATATATTCTTAGAATATTGTATTAAAAGGGTATTTTATAAAAGAAGAGGAGAAAATTTTGTGATAACATCAGTTGTAATAATTAGGGTTTAATGGTAATTGTTTACTTTCAAAGAGATGTTATTTTCCTCTCCTGCTTTCACTCCTCTCATGCATTGGTGGTTTTATACGCAACTACCATTTTTTAAAAACAAGTTTATGTATACTAAAACTTTTTTTATATTAAAATATATTTTTTTCCATCTAGCAGTTGAACTTCATGGAATTTTTTTCATAACAAATTCTACAGTTTTATATTATTAACTGAACATCCATTCTATATTATAATCTAAATATCCATATTAAGCACTAATTATATTAGTTATATAGGACAAAATTTTCATTTTAATAATAAAATAATTTCTATCATGTTATTATGAAAATTTATAAAAAAGAAATTAATTAATATAAATTAAAATTTGTTTAATATTCAACTCCTCCCTTCTATATTATATGGATACATCCATGCTTTTCCATGAAAAACATTCAAGGAGCTGCTTCTGGTGGGTGAAATTGATAAAGACATAATAAAAAACTTGTATGGAAATGGTATCTGCATGCAACTATGCAACTAGGAAGGCTGCTGACACTGCTGCTAAATTTAAGTGCATTTATATATCTTACTTTCAATGGAGTGAAGCTAATCTGATTCTTTATTTTGCTCTTCGTTGCATTGATTATTGAGATGAAAATGGAAATGGTATCTGCATGCAACTAGGTAGGCTGCTGATACTGCTGCTAAATTTAAAGTGCATTTATATATATATCTTACTTTCATATGGAGTGAAGCTAATCTGATTCTTTATTTTGCTCTTCGTTGCATTGATTATTGAGATACAACAAGTAAAAGCAATGTAGAAAAGGAGGCTAGCATCAGGTTATCGTTTGTACATATATGTTGGCTTGCGTTGAAAGGTGCATGCCTCCTCCGTTTTCTATATATACCCCCTCTCATTATTTCCTATATCATCCCTACCTAGCTACTTCATTCTCCTTCAAAACAAACATTTCACTTATCAAAAGACCCTAACGCACATTATCAAGAGAGAAAGCTGAACAAAGGCTGAGAGAGGAATGAAAGCTGGTTTTTTCATTAATTGTGTAAAGTGTACAGGTAGGCCCTTATATAGGCTGAGAAAAGAATAAAAGCTAACTAGCTATTTTCTATTTTATTATTTTCTATTTGTGTGCCTATTACCCCCCCGCAAGCTGGCAAGGGGGAAAATATATCCACCATGCCAAGCTTGGCAACACAAGCATGGAACAGCTTTGGAGAAGGGGCCTTGGTGAACAAATCAGCCACTTGATTGGAGGAGGAGATGGGCAGCAGCTTGAAGAGGCCCTGCTGAAGGCGTTCCCTTACAACATGACAATCTATATCCAAGTGTTTAGTGCGTTCATGGAACACTGGATTAGATGCAATGTGAATGGCACTCTTGCTGTCACAAAAGAGAAGGGGTGATTTAGAGGGAGAGATATGCAGGTCACGAAGTAAGAAGGTTATCCACTGCAGCTCACAGGAGGCACTGCTGAGTGCTCTGTACTCAGACTCTGAAGAGGATCGTGAAACAGTGGATTGCTTCTTAGATTTCCAACTGACCAAGGAGCTGCCAAGGAAAAAGCAAAACCCAGTAATGGATTTCCGAGTGAGAGCACAAGTTCCCCAATCAGCATCACTGTAACCTTGCAACTGATGAGAAGAAGAGGCTGGGAAAAATAACCCCTTTCCAGGAGAGGCCTTCAGGTATTTCACAATCCGAAGAGCAGCAGCATAGTGTTTGGCATGTGGTGCACTGAGAAATTGGCTCAGATGATTCACAGCAAAGGAGATATCAGGCCTGGTTGTGGTCAAATACAACAATCTGCCAATCAATCTACGATATCCCACAATATCAGCATGGAGATCATCAGAATCTGTGTACAAAGAAAGCGTGTGATCTAGTGGTGTAGAAACAGGCTTACAACCCAACAAGCCTGTGTCAGTGAGTAACTCTAAACAATATTTCCTTTGGCAAACTGAAATACCTTTCGAGGATCGAGCAATTTCAAGGCCAAGAAAATATTTCAAAGGACCAAGATCCTTGATGCCAAAATGATGGTGCAGATGCTGTTTGATAGAGGCGAATTCTTTTAAGTCATTGCCTATCAAGATCACATCATCTACATAAACAGTTAGCGCAGTGAAGGAGGTGCCTTGGAACTTTAGAAAAAGGGATGAATCTGAAGCTGCAGGTTTAAAATTGTAATTGGACAAAGTGGAGCTCAGCTTCTCAAACCATTTCCTACTAGCTTGTTTCAGGCCATATAAGGACTTAACAAGTTTACAGGATTGGTTGGGTTTAGCACATACACCTGCTGGAATCTCCATATACACATCTTCATCAAGGTCTCCATGCAAAAAGGCATTATCCACATCCAATTGATGAAGATGCCAATTGTGAACAGATGCCAAGGCAAGCAAAATCCGGATGGTAGTCATCTTTGCAACAGGGGAGAAGGTATCAAAATAATCAATACCTTCCACTTGGGTGTAGCCTTTGGCAACCAGCCTTGCCTTGTATCGAGCAACTGAGCCATCCGCATGTCTCTTGACTTTGTATACCCATTTATGACCAATGGGCTTAACACTAACTGGAGTATACACTATCTGCCAGGTGCCATTCCTGTTCAGGGCTTCTAATTCAGTTTTCATAGCAGTGATCCAATGTGGATATCGTGCTGCCTCAGTATAGGATTCAGGTTCAGTCTCACTGATCATAGATAAAGAATAGGACCTGTGATTAGGAGTGAGGTTGCTGTAAGAATGTTTTGTAGAAATTGGATGTGAGGTGGAAGATGTAAGAGTGGGACAATGAAAATCTATGAGATGGGCAGGGGCTCGAGAGGTTCTGGTGGATCTTCTGACAGGAATGGATGGGGATGAGATGTCTGGTGTAACTTCAGACTCAGGTGCCGGAGATGTAGATGAATCAGGATCAATGTTGGGAGAGTCTGGTGGGAAAATGGGACTGAAAACTGAATCAGGTTGGTTTGGATCAGTGCAGGTATAAATGGGCTTGTTGTTGGAGGTGCTAAATGGTAGCATAGATTCAACAAATTTCACATCTCTGCTTAGGAACACCTCTCTAGTGTGAAGATCCATTAGAACATAGCCCTTTGTGCCAGGTTTGTAACCTATAAAAGCTGCCTTCCTCCCTCGAGGATCAAGTTTCCCTCTATGCTCCTTGAGAGTGGAAGCATAGCAAAGACATCCGAATATCTTGAGCTCTCTCAAGTCTGGTTGGCTGCCATGAAGGATGAAATAGGGAGACTGATTGTTCAAAGCACTGCAGGGTACCCTATTCATTAAATAGGCAGCATGGCACACAGCATAGGTCCATAAACATTTAGGTGCATGAGATTGAAACAAGAGAGCTCTCGTGATTCCAAGAAGGGTCTGGTGACTCCTCTCGACCCTTCCATTCTGCTGTGGTGTTTGTACACAGGACCTCTGGTGTAGAATACCCTTGGAGGCATAAAAGGAAGGCATCATGAATTCACCTCCATTATCAGATCTCACCATTTTTACTTTCTTACCAAATTGTGTTTCTGCCATGGCAACAAAATTTTGCAGTGCACCAGTAGCTTCTGACTTCAGTTTCAACAAAACAAGCCATATGTACCTACTATGATCATCAAGGACAGTAAGAAAATATTTATGCTTATGTATGCCAGGTATGGATAAAGGCCCCCAAATGTCAACATGAATCAAATCAAAAGGAGCTGTGGCTCTGCTATTACTCAAAGGAAACGATAACCTCTTTTGTTTAGCTGCAAAACATGTATCACACACTAAATCCTTATTTACAGAAATAAAAGGATGGTCCTTGATCAGGGCTTGCATCCTAGAAATGGATAAGTGCCCTAACCTATAATGCCAAAACGCAGAATCAGGTATTACAACCAAATTACCAGTCACCTTACCAATACTCTTCTCATCAACCTTGCTGCTGGAAGCCTTCAATTCATATAACCCATTCTTAGCCTCAACTGAACCAATCGTCTTCATGGAAGCTGGGTCCTGAATCACACATATGTTCTGCCTAAATGTCAGAGTATACGCATGTTGAGCAACAAGCTTGTATATGGAAACAAGATTGAAGGTGAATTCTGGAAGGTATAAGACATCTTCCAGCAATAAATCTGGAAATAATTTGACTGTGCCTCTGTGTGTGGAGGTGAGCTTGTGTCCATTTGGCAGATGAACAATAAGAGGAGGTATGATCCTCATTGACTCAAACATCAATTTGTGTGCACAAATGTGATCTGTGGCTCCCGAATCAAGAATCCAATTCGTATGTGTGTGCTGTGAACTGCAATTGAAAACAAAGTGGTTACCTCCTCGGGTGTCAACAAAAGATGTTACATGATTGGCTGCAGTGGAGCCTTGCTGAGTTGCTTGTTGAAGCATAGTCATAATGCTTTTAAACTGTTCATTTGTGAATGTAACATCTCTATTGTCCTCCATTTTCTCTTCCTTAACCGATCCTTTGTCATCTACTTCATTCTCAAAATTATCTATGAGAACATTATTTGCATTGCTCGATCCCTTAAACTTGAAAGTGGATGGATATCCATGCTTTCTATAACATACATCAACAGTATGACCTTGTTTTCCACAGTAACTGCACTGCTTAGATCTCCAGCTTGAACTGTATCCTCTTCCTCTTCCGAAGCTTCTTCTTCCCTCAGTCATGTTAATAATAACATCTGGATCATCACTATTATGTATTCCACTCTGCCTTTCATGTTGCAGAACAAGAGAAAACACCTTATTAACTCCTGGTAAAGGTTCCATCAACAAGATCTGTGACCTTACCACATTAAAACTGTCATTCAGTCCCATGAGAAATCGAATTGCACAGTCCTGCATTCGATAGGCTCTAGCATTCTCAATAGCATCACATTTGCATTTTACAGAGCATGCACAAAAAGGAAGTGGCCGATAGTTTTCCAATTCCTCCCAAAGGATCTTCAATTCTGTGTAATAATCAGTTACTGACATGGTTCCTTGTCTGAAACCATAGATTTCTTGCTGCAACTCACTTACTCGCACTGAATCTCCTTAAGAGAATCGTTCCTTCAAATCTCTCCACACATCAAATGCGTACTCAACAAACATCACGCTTTGGCCAATGGACTTGCTTACGGAACTCACGAGCCACGAGTGCACAAGATTGTTACATCGTTCCCATGCTCCAAAGCTCGGATCAAAACGATCTGGTACAGGAATGCTTCCATCGATGAACATCCATTTGTTCTTCGAAATTAGTGCACGTTTCATCGCCCTCGCCCAGGCATGGTAGTTTCGACCTTCAAGAACAGGATTCACCAACGCGGCGGAGGTGGATTCTCCTGGATGAACATAATATGGACTGAGAGGATTCAGATGCGGATCTTGAATCGACGAAGAGGAAGAAGAATTGTGATTGCTAGAACGAACCATGGATGCGATCTTGATGGCAGAGCCCTTGTTCGGGCTCTGATACCATCAAAAGACCCTAACGCACATTATCAAGAGAGAAAGCTGAACAAAGGCTGAGAGAGGAATGAAAGCTGGTTTTTTCATTAATTGTGTAAAGTGTACAGGTAGGCCCTTATATAGGCTGAGAAAAGAATAAAAGCTAACTAGCTATTTTCTATTTTATTATTTTCTATTTGTGTGCCTATTAACTTATACCTCTCCTTCACATCACTCCGAGTCTCAGACTCTCCTTTAAGGTAAATCACTTTCCATAATACCAATTAAATAGGTTGTTATATTTTCTGTTAGGAGTTTGTTATGCTTTCAACAATTCTGTTAATTGATTATAAATGTTGTATCCATCTCTCATGTTAGCATTGAATTCAGGCTTTTTCCTTCATCTTTGTGTTCTCTGATACACAGATTTTAACAATTTGAACAGAACAAAAGAAACAAAAAGTATGCATAAGCCAACAGACAAACAAACTGGAATGGGAAAAGGTATAGCAGAAGGCTCTTCTAGCCTTTCCATTGAAAGTATAATCAGCACAAAACTTCTAAACCAGAGGAAAGGTCTTGCTACTAGAAAAATGTCAAGCTGCCACCGAAAATTATCTATTGCAAATTGACACCGAAAAATATTTGCAATAAATGTTAGTTTTTCTAATGGTTAGCCACCGAATTGCTACCAAATCACTGATAGTGACAATTTTTTGTAACTAAAATCTGTCATAGAAAAATTAAAATAAAAAATGGAAAAATAACCATGAAAATGATATTTAGTGGCTAATATGCTTTGTATGTATGGGGTATTGGGGTGGTTGTTGACTGGGTAGTTTCATTGTTTGTTGAATTGAGAAAGAGACTATTGTCTATGTTCTTACTGAAATGGTTCAGTATATATATTGAAATGGTTCAGATTAATCACTGCTAAATAATCCATAATGCTTATTCTTCTGCTATTGTTTAATCTATCATGCTTCAGTTTCAGTCTCGGTCCCTGTTTGTCAAGAACCTAAATTTCAAGACAACAGATGAGAGTTTGAGGGAACATTTTGGTAAATGCATCAAAGAACAGTTGAAAGAGGGAGCAATTTTGAGTGCCAAGGTAATGGGTTTAAATGGTAGGTGCTAACTAACATTTTACCTTTTATGATTTCCTGTTTTTCATGTTTTTGTTTTGCTTTTGTCATAAATAGGTGATGAAGCATTTGAAAAATGGGAAAAATGTTTCCATGGGGTTTGGATTGTTGAGTTTGATTTTGCAGATCTTTACAGGTACAGGTATTTACACACTTGATTCAAACAATGTTTGTTATATGGGTTTTGAGATCCTATTTCTTGTTTTAATTTAAAAGCAAACAGTTTTATTTTATTTTATTTGTGTTTAGGAATCTGTTTTGGATAGGCATATGCTTGGTTTAGAACTTCGTCATATCAAGAACAAGGGACAAGTACAAAAGACAGTTGAGAAGGATAGGAGTTCAACAAAATTGTTTGTAGGAAATGTTGCGTGTGAGGAAACAAAGAAGGAACTGGAAGAAACTTTTGGTGTGTTTGGCGAGGTGATACTTTATACCAATTGCTATTAAATATTCATTCTTTCCCCTCTCCAAATAATTACAGAATGCATCTATTACCCATAATAACAATATCATGAAGAAGTATACCTGTTGAGTAGCGATCCCAAATTGTGGTGTCCGATGAAAATGTTCTGGAATTGTAGTTGATATGCTTGTCATTACTTGTCATCAGTATGCTGTAGGAACTTAGCTGTCAGTATAATGATCAGAACACTAATCAGTGTTGATTTGATGCGTACCTAGTGGTAATTGTACTCTTTTTTCTGGAATATATTTTCAGACTCATTTTTCTGGGGTTGCTTCAGGATTTTGTGTTAATATACACAAATATTCTTGATGGCAATAGCAACTGGTTTCTCTACTAGCTCTATTTATGGTCTTATTTTGACTCAGTTGTTCTACCTCTTAGAGGAAAGTAAAATTTTCAGTATTTGATTTGGTAACTTTAGGTTGTTATATAGAATATCCAATACTTCCTTCCTCATCTGATAAATATATAAAAGATCTTTTTATTTTCTTTTCATCTGTAGCATGTTAATTTGTATATTTAAAGTATATGGTAGCACTGGTTGATCTGAAGCACATAAGTTTGTTAGCTAGCTAATGTTATAATTTACTGAATCAGAACCTGCACTACTTGCTTAGGCTTAAATCATTTCATTCTAGTTGTTGATCGCACCTTAGTTACTGCTATATTATATATATGCTGATCAAGTTTAAAGCTGCAAGCTATGTTCACTCTTATTTCAAGCCAGTTGTTTGTGACCTAAGAAGACGTAAAGGATTTTTACATTCCTACTTCTTAATAATCTCATGCTACATTGACAAATTAATTGATACTATTCTGATATTGTTTTGTGTCACACAAATTAAAGTATTTTATTAGTAATAGTTCCTTCTAAATAATAAATTAATATGAATGTTTATATGTTAAAAGTATGTATTATTAAATAATATTAATATAATAGTATAGTAAGTGTTATTTTTGAATAATAAGTCTACAGTAAAATATCATATGATACAGTGACTTTGTTTCTCCCTCACCCATTTTGAAGCTGATACATAACAACAGTTGCTATTTTATATGATACAGTTTTCATAATACTAAAGATAGGGGAAATCACCAGCTATAGCGCAGAACAGAACAGATCCCCATTACCATTGTATAAGAATTCCTTATCATATATCAGGTATCAAATTTATGTCATTTCATGTTGTTTGTCTGCATAACACATCACATATCCAATATTTACTTATTCAGATGTATTGCCAATTGGACCAACCCTTGTATCTCTCAATTTCTTTCTACAGCTGATACAAGATATTTATTAGGTTTTGAATTGTGTGTTTCATGTTTTGCTTCAGTATGTTTGGCTACATTCAATTGTTTAGTCTTTCTTCCCCTTCCCCTGTCGCGGAATATTGTAACCCATCGTTCCTAATTATCTATTGAACTTAATTTTGGTTCCTATAAATTTAATTTAATTGGGGGGAAATATTTTAGACTAACATTATAAACTGTGTGTTAAGTACATACACTGAGAGAGATAGATCATTATAAACTGTTAAGTAGAAGGCTTTTGAACTTTTGATTAATAAGTTATGGTTTCCATCCTTAATTTCTTAAAACTTTACAAAATGGTTTGAATATTAAAAATAGTCCAAGAATTTTTCCTGATGCATCTAACAAAGGGAAGATAATAGAATTGCAGATTATAAAAGCAACAGACTGACTCTGTCACCTGACTTTGGCCTAGGTAAACATGAATGAATTTTTCCTCATATATTACCAATTAATCTATAAAGGCAACTTCCTCCTTAATTTTTTGAATTTGTAAAGTGAATACTTTTTTGGGACGTAATCTGTCTTTGCATTTAATTAATATCTACTTTTCAATATATATTTTTACTGCACTTGTAAGAAAAAACTAATATCTAAAAAAACTAAAAAGTTTATTGATAATAGTCTAATGTGATAACCTAGATGTGTATAATAATCTAGATGCATGGTTCTATCAAGTAGAAGAGCACATTGTGCATGATAGCTTAAAAGATAAGGGTATTCGGTAAGAGTAGGAAGAAGGATACTTTTGTGAAAATCAACATATGTGATTTGTGATTTGGTGTTGGGTAGTAGTTCTAGGATGATCCTCATGTGATTACAGCTATTATATCTTTCAAATATGAGAGAAAGTAGGCTGTAACAAGAGACTCATTCAAGAAGAATTATATGATCTGATCCCTCTCCTTTGTTTGGGTTTGGATTTCACATGCGGATTTACAATGACACCCTTTCGAAACTCAAAGGTTAGTCATTAAATCTTACAAGACTTGTTAACTTTCTTTTTTATACTAGTACATATTTTATGTTTTACTTCCTATGATTTTACATGAACATTTCTTTTTAAGATTTGATGTTAAAATTTCATTAAGAAGAATATACGATGTTGTAAGATCACCACTGACAAATATAAAGATTCAGTATATTGAATTTTTTTGATTTTCTATGAACATGTTAATTTTTTTTTCACTTTGATAGGATTTGATGACGAAAGTTTGCTTAAGAAGAACCGTAGACAAATTAGAACTACTAGAACTGGACATAAAATTTTAGTCTATTAAATTTTATCCAAAAGAATGTAAGGAGAATGAAACTTTAAAAAAGGAAGCAATGAATCAATTGAAAAGTGAGTCAATAGATAATGATGCTGATATTCAAGAATGTTTTGTTGACATTAGGCATAACCTCATGGTAGTGTGTAACAGTAGTGGATTTTACCATCACTATATTCAAGGTAATTACAATACCTAGACCATCACATTTTTCACTAAAAAATAAAAAAAAAAAGACCAATACATTTTCGGTGAACAACACACATGACCGAAGCAAAACCAGCGATGAACACTACCCACACGTTACAAACATGTCTAAACAACTAGGACAACCTCAATCCCAAAGGCCAAAGTCTTATTTCTCATCCCAAACACTGATATAGACTAGACTAACAAACATACACTTCAGCAATCAAACAAATACCCTATTCCAAAACAGACTGCAAGTAACGAAATCCATCAATTTTGTTATTGAAGTTTTCCCATCCATATTCTTTTAAAATGACATACAAATCTACAATCCAATCTTCTAAGTGTCCAACACAAGCGACCTAACAACTTTCTTGATTTTTTTGTCAATACCATAAAAAAGTCTAATCATTCTACTATCAAGTTTTACACTTAATGTAGGATCTATTATGTACATGGTACTAGCTGCCTTTAAATTTATGCCCTCAATACCACCTGCAGAAGTTGTTTATGGTAATATGAATTCTTGAAATGTGTTTCTCCACGCTAATAAGACAATGGGTGCATTGTCGTAGTCAAATTAGTCAACTATCTTTTTTTTATCTTCACAAGAATATGTTAAGGAATAATGTCATCAATCCCAAATTTTTTAGATCCGCAGCCAATGATTTCAAAATCAACACATGAGATGAAACTATGACTGATAACAAAAAGATCGTTGACTAATTTGACTATGACAATGCACTCATTGTCTTATTAACGTGGAGAAACATGTTTAGATAATTCATATTACCATAAACAACTTCTACAGGTGGTCTTGAGGGCATAAATTTAAAGGCAGCTAACGTCTACATGATAGATCCTACATTAACATTAAGTGTAAATTTTGATAGTAGAATTATTAGACTTGTTCATGGTATTGGTCAAAAAAAATTGTGAAAGTTGTTAGGCCACTTATTGTGATACTCCTAAAGATCGGATTGCAGATTTGCATGTCATTGCATATTAATATGGGTGGGAAAACTTTAGTAACAAAATTAATGGGTTCCGTTACCTACGGTCTGTTTTGGAAAAGGGTATTTATTTACTGAAGTGAATGTTTGTCTAGTTAGTCTATATTAATGTTTGGGATGGGGAATATGACTTTGGCCTTTAGGGTTGTCCTAGTTGTTTAGACATGGTTGCAATGTGTGGGTACCTTGTGTTCATCACTGGTTTAGCTTCTGCCATGTGTGTTGTTAATCGAAAATGTATTTGTCTTTGTTTTTCTTTAGTGAAAAAATGTGTTGGTCTTGGTATTATAATATGATCCTACAATCCACGACTATTACACATTACCATGAAGTTACGCCAGATGTCAACAAAAACACTTTTGCATATCAGCATCATTATCTATTAACTCACTTTTCAATTGATTCATTGCTTCCTCTTTTAAAGTTTCATCCTTCTTACATTCTTCTGGATAAAATTCAATAGACTAAAATTTTATGTCTAGTTCGGGTAGTTTTAATTTGTCTGCAGTTCTTTTTAAGCAAGCTTTCACCATCAAATCCTACTAAAGTGAAAAAAAAATTAACATGTTCATAAAAAATCATAACAAGTAATAAAATCACAAAAAAATAAGTTCATAGAAAAATAAAGTTAACTTGTTAATAATATAAAAATTCAATATACTGAATCTTTATATTTATCAATGATGATCTTACAACATCCCTTATTCTTCTTAATGAAATTTTAACATTAAAAGAAATGTTCATGTAAAGTCATAGGAAATAAAACATAAAATATATACTAGTATAAAAAAAAAGAAAGTTAAGAAGTCTTGTAAGATTTAATAACTAACCTCTAAGTTTTGAAAGGGTGTCGTTGTAAATTCGCACCTGAAATTCAAGCCCAAACAAAGGAGAAGAAGGATTGGATCATATGATTCATCTTGAATAGGTCTCCTGTTACAGTCCACTTTCTCTCACCTTTAAAAGATATAATAGTTGTAATCACATCAAGATCATCCTAAAACTACTACCCGACACCAAATCGCAAATCACATTTGTTGATTTTCACAAAAGTATCCTTCTTCCTACTCTTACCGAATACCCTTATCTTTTAAGCTATCATGCACAACATGCTCTTCTACTTGATATAACCATACATCTGGATTATCACACACATCTAGATTATCACATTAAGTAGACTATTATCAAAATATTTATTAGTTTTTTTTTACAAGTGCAGCAAATTATATATATTGAAAAAGTAGATATTAGTTAAATGCAAAAATAGGTTACGCCCCAAAAAAGTATTCACTTTATAAATTCCAAAAATTAAGGAGGAAGTTGCCTTTATAGATTAATTGGTAATACATGAGGAAAAATTCATTCATGTTTAACCAGGCCAAGACAGGTGATAGAGTCAGGTTGTTGCCTTTACAATCTGTAATTCTATCATCTTCCCTTTGTTAGATGCATCAGGGGAAAATTCTTTGGCTATTTTTAATATTCAAACCATTTTGTAGAGTTTTAAAAATTAAGGATGGAAATCATAACTTATTAATCAAAAGTTCAAAAGCCTTCTACTTAACAGTTTATAATGATATATCTACAGTTTATAATGTTAGTCTGAAACATTTCCCCCCAATTAAATTTATAGAAACCAAAATTAAGTTCAATAGGTAATCATGAACAATGAGTTACAATTTTCCGCAACAGGGGAAGAAGGACTAAACTATTGAATGTAGCCAAACATACTGAAGCAAAACATGAAACACACAATTCAGAACCTAATAAATTATCTTGTATCAGCTGTAGAAAGAAATTGGGAGATACAAGGGTTGGTCCAATTGGCACATACATCTGAATAAGTAAATATTAGATATGTGATGTGTTATGTAGGCAAACATGAAATGACATAAATTTGATACCTGGTATATGATAAAGTTAACTAGTTAATAATAAAAAAAAAATAGCTCATACAAGAATAAAATTAACTTGTTAATCATGATAAAATTCAATATACGGGATCTTTATATTTGTCTGTGGTCTTACAACATTCCTTATTTTTGCTTGTCATGTGTGTTGTTTACCGAAAATGTGTATGTTCTTCTTTTTTCAGTGAAAAAATGTGTTGATCTAGCTGTGCTATTAGAAACCAAGACAGTTTGAGGATCACGTGTGTAGGTATGGGATTGGAGTGTATTAGCTTTTCATGAGTACTTGTACTCAATTTAATGCTATATCTTTTCAAGGAAACAAGAACCATATATAATATTATTGTTGTATGGTAATAGTGGATAATGTTCTCTTTAATTCAAAAGAGGTAAAATGTTCGTAAAATACAGAACAATTAGAATGTAATAATGAAACTTTTTTCTTTACTGCGATAAAAGAAATATAAGTTTCCAAAAAAAACCTGTTCAGAGTCCCTTAAGCGTTGTAGTTACGTAAATTCAACACTAATTTTATTAACACGTAGAAAAGTTGATATATGTTTATTTTTTTTGGTACTAACCATCTTTAAGAAAATTTGTGATGTTATTTGTTGTTCATCATGGTGAGAGTGACATAATTACACTCTCAAATTTTTTCATAGTTTCAAAAAATAACCTAATTATATCTTCTTTATTTAAAACCACTAGTGATAACTCGTTACATTTGCTATTATTATTCCTTGGCATCTTAATATATATGATAATCACTTTGGGAAAATAAAGGTTGAAGGAGCCCATGGCCCTCTTTCCCAAGGATGCTCTGTCCTGAGTGTACTCATTTATTTTAAAAACAATTTTATATATTATGTTTTTCTTAAATTAAAAATATTTTAAATTATTTTTTCAACATTTTCAATAACTTCATGGTACCTTTTTTAACTAAAAAATATTTTTCTATGTTACCATAATATTAAATATATTCTTTAATATCTTAATATAGTATTAAAAAATATTATAGAACTAGTAGTAATAATTTATTTAAGTATATTGTTAATTAATTAAGATTAAAGTTAGATAGATTATATCTATAGTTAACTAGTTTTATGAAGGATAACTGGAATTCATGCGACTAATTCCATATGTCCCAGTGATCAGCAGAGAACTAACTACAGAGTACTTTCAAACCATAACAAAAAAATATAAATATTCTATTTTTTAATATATATA
Source organism: Clitoria ternatea (assembly GCA_037962975.1). Classification (NCBI taxonomy): domain Eukaryota; kingdom Viridiplantae; phylum Streptophyta; class Magnoliopsida; order Fabales; family Fabaceae; genus Clitoria; species Clitoria ternatea. The sequence goes on from CM075669.1 coordinate 295,828,804, forward strand.
TATATTCTAAAAACTCACTACCTAGTGTGAGCGGCCTCTTGGGCTATTATGAATATTTTAATAATGGCGGATGTCCACCTTAGGTTATAAAAGGGGCTCATTCCCTTCATAAATTGATTAGCAAGTGAAAAGAATTGGCTGGTGCATACATTGCTACTTCTTCTCAGCTATTCCTCTTTCTCTTTTTTAATTTCCTTTTTCCATTAAAATTTTAGAGTTATTTTATAACATGTTATCAGCACCAAGTTCTGACCAACTGAAATTTAGTCTACGAAAGGTAATACATGATTATTATTTTATTTAATTCATATACCTTATGTTATTTATGTATATATTATAAAAATTCATGAAGAACTTATATTTTAAACATCCCAGAAGGATGTATAAGATTATATCTATATCATGAAAAATAGGTTTCTGGAGAACTTATTCATAAACATCCTTGCAGGATGTATAAAATTAATAGTCAAATATTCAAAATTATTGAAAAATTCTTAAAAATATTTATTGATGGTTCCTGAAGTATTCAAAATTCTTAAAAAATTCTTAAAAATATTTATTGATAGTTCCTGAAAAATTATCATAATCTAAAAAAATTGAAGAATAAAATTCTTAATTAATTTGGTATTATGTTTATACACTTTAGTAGTCCTGATTTGTTCGGTCATTTACTGGTCCTTACTGCATGGATTATTTTATATTATTATTGCAATTGCTACATTAACTACATTATTTTAGTGCCTTCTTATTTTATATGTTGATTGCTAGCACTTGGATTTTATATTGTTATTGATTGCTTACTGGTACACTTTATGTTATTATATTATTAAATTCCATTCACGCTAAACTTTATATGCTTACACTTTATGTTATTATGTTATTAAATTCCATTCACGCTTTATGTTTGATTGCACATTAGTCCTTAACTTCTATTGCTTCAAATAATTGCTTTGCTTTACACGGATAGCACCGTAATCTATTTGCTATTGCTTTGTTATTATATAATAATTCCTTACCAAATTATATAATAATTCCTTTTTATTAGTGCTTTGTTCCATAGTATAACAATGCATTAATATTCGTTGATAGTAATCTAAGATATTAAATAAAAATAAAATCATACATTTTATATTACTGTGCATTATTATTGATACCCACCATTACTATTTATTTTATGCGGGCTAATTATATATACCTTATGGCTATTTTTTTACTATAATTTGCTAACTTTTATGCTTGCCATCATTCACGTGAATGAGTTTATAATGTTTTCGACTATATGCTACAATTACTTTATATATGATTTTCATTGACATGTACTTGTGCTAGTGCCGATTTATAATTGATACAATATATTTATTATATAAAAAAGTTAATAAATAAAATACACATCAATAAGAAATTGAACACAGGTTTATAACATGAAAAGTTATCACTCTACCACTAGGCCACCAGTATTTGAATGATATTTTATGAAAAAATTTTAAATTTTCACTACCAGATTACTTATGTGAAATTTTATTTATATTTGTCTCCTTGTAACTAAAAAAAATATAATGAATTACTTATGTAAAATCATGAGTCCCGTCCAACTGAAACTGCTTCATTCCCAGAAGTGAATGTAGCAACACATGATCATTATACTCATGGTCGTGGTCGAAATGATGATAAATCATCATTTACATAAAAAAACGTATAGAAAAAGGAAAAGATGCTCAAAGTAGCAAATAAACTAAAAAATATTTTCTATCATTATGGTAGTCAAGGTCACTGGTTTCGGGTTTGTCGCATACCAAAACATCTAATTGATCTATACCAAAAATCCCTTAAAAATATAGGGAAAACAATAGAAACATTTGACTGGTATAGATGATGTTTATACTCACTTTGATGTTGATGATTTCCTTATTCTTCCTAAAGAAGATATTGACCACTCGGTTGGAGAGGGGAGTGCCCGTAAATAAATTATTTTATATTTCATAAAATTTGTTTTGTTATGAATTTATGTTAAATATTTATTGTTGTTAATTATATTTTCACTCATAATTTATCTATTATTATTTAATGAAGAATGAATGCTCATGTGAATGATAAAGATATATGTCTCACAAATAATGCAACAACTCATATTATTCTCAAGAATGAGAAATATTTCTACCATATAGTAAAATAAGAAGCTAATGTTAATACTATATCTGGTAGTATAAATATAATTAAAGACTCCGACAGAGCCAGTATTTTATTACCTGGAGGAACAAAATTGCACATTGAAAGTGCATTATATTCTACCAAGTCTCAAAAAAAAATTATTGAGTTTTAAGGATATCCGTAAAAATGGATACCATATTATGACCACAGATGATAAAAATGATGAATATCTTTACATCACAAAGTTAATTTTTGATAAGAAATGTGTCTTGGAAAAATTACCTTCATTTTCCTCCGGTTTGTACTTTACATATATCAATACAATTGAAACAAATGTGATATAGTAAACCAGAAGTTTACAAATAAGAATGACTTTATTATTTGGCATGAACGACTAGGCCATCCTGGAACAATAGTGATGCGAAAAATAATTGAGAATTCAAATGGTCATTGCTTATCCAGCAAATAAATTCTCCAAACTAATAATTTCTCATGTGCTGCTTGTTCTCAAGGAAAATTAATTACTCAGCCATCATCAATAAAAATTGGAAGAGAATCACTCACATTTTTAAAGCGTATAAAAGGTGATATTTGTGGACCATTTAGATACTTTATGGTTTTAATTGATGCATCAATTAGATGGTCACATGTTTGCTTATTGTCAACTCATAACCAGACATTTGCGAGATTATTAGCTCAATTAATTCGTTTAAGAGCTCATTTTCTTCATTATCCAATTAAGAAAATACGTCTCGATAACGCTGGTGAATTCATATATCAATCTTTTAATGATTATCGTATGTCCATCGGAATTGATGTTGAACATCCTGTAGCACATGTTCATACACAAAATGGACTTATTGAATCATTAATTAAATGTTTGAAATTGATAGCAAGACCATTGTTAATGAAATCAAAACTCTCAATTTCAACTTGGGGACATGCAATCTTGCATGCATCAGCACTTATTCATATCAGGCCTACAAATTATTATGAGTATTCTCCTTTACAATTGATTCATGGTAAAGAACCAAATATTTCTCATCTAAGAATCTTTGGAAGTGCGGCATATGTCCTTATCTCCCCTCCACAACGCACTAAGATAGAACCTCAAAGAAAGTTGGGAATATATGTTGGATATGAAAGTTCATCTATAATAAAATATCTTGAACCCTTAATAGGTGATTTATTTACAGCTCGTTTTGCTGATTGTCATTTTGATGAATCTGTTTTCCTACCATTAGGGGGGAGAAAATAAACAGTTGGATAAAAGGATTAGTTGAAATGAGATATCTTTATCACATCTTGATCCTCAAACAAAGCAATCTGAACTAGAAGTTCAGAAAATAATTAGTTTTTAAAATTTAGCAAACCAATTACCGAATGCATTTGCTGATCCAAAAAAAGTGACTAAGTCACACATACCAACTGTTAATACTCTAATAAAGATTGATATTCCTGAAGGACAATCTAAAATTACAAATGAGTCTGAAGCCAAAATAAAATATGGCAAACCTGTTGGTTCTAAAGATAAAAATCCTCAAAAAAAGTAAATAAAGAAGATGGTCGAATCGAGGATATAAAGACTCCAGTAGAGTCTCCTGACATAATCAAGGTTTCAAATCCAGAAGAAACCAAGGTACTTGAAATTGAAAAAAAATAAAGAGATCTCTATAAATTATGTCATGAACGGAATACAATGGAATCGACATGAAGTCGTTGTTGATAAAATTTTTGCATTTAAAGTAGCTCTTGATATTATAAATGATGATAAAAATCATGAGCCAAAATCTATTAAGGAATGTGCACAAAGAAATGATTGGCCAAAGTGGAAAAAATACAAGAGTTAAACTCACTTGCAAAATAAAAAGTTTTTAGACCTGTAATCCAAATATCTGAAGGTGTAAAACTAGTTAGGTACAAATGGGTCTTTATGCGAAAAAGAAATGAAAATGGTGAAATTGTTCAATATAAAGTAAGGCTTGTTGCACAAGGTTTCTCACAAAGACCTGATATTGATTTCAATGAAACATATTCACCAGTGATGGATGCAAGTACTTTTCGATACTTGATTAGTTTGGAAATTCATGAAAAACTTGATTTATGCCTAATAGATGTTGTTGCAGTATATTTATATGACTCACTTGAAAATGACATCTATATGAAACTCCCCGAGGGATTTAATTTGCCTGAAGCAAAATGACATCTACATGAAACTCCCTGAAGGATTCAATTTGCCTGAAGCATACAAGACAAATTCTCGAGAAAATTATTCAATTAAATTGAATAAATCCCTTTACGGACTAAAACAATCTGGACCTATATGGAATAATTGTCTTAGTGAATACTTATTGAAATAAGGGTATAAAAATGACCTGATTTATCCGTGTGTTTTTATGAAAAGATTCAGAAAATAGTTCGTTATAATTTCTATTTATATAGATGATTTAAACATCATCAGAACACCTGAAGAGCTTTCAAAGGTTATGAATTGCTAGAAAAAGGAATTTGATATGAAAGATTTAGGAAAAATAAAGTTTTGTCTTGGATTACAATTAGAATATTTAAAAAAATGAATTTTAATGCATCAAAAGACTTATACAGAAAAGGTGCTAAAACGGTTCTATATGGACAAATCACACCCATTGAGCAGCTAAATGGTTGTAAGGTCACTTGAAGTGAGCAAAGATCCTTTTCAACTTCAAGAGAAAAATGAAGAACTACTTGGTCCTGAAGTACCATATCTTAGTGCAATTGGTGCACTAATACATCTTGCTAGTCATACACGACCCGATATATCATTTGTTGTTAATTTGTTAGTAAGACATAGTTCTTTTCTCACAAAAAGGCATTGGAATGGGATTAAGCACATATTTCGCTACCTTAGAGGTACAATGGACATGAGTTTATTTTTCCCATATGTATCTAAGGCGAACCTAATTGATTATGCAGATGTAGAGTATTTATCTGATCCTCATAATGGTCGATCATAAACAGGATATTTGTTCACATGTGGTGGTACAACAATTTCATAGAAATCCATAAAATAAATGATCACAGTAACATAATCTAATCATGCTGAAATTCTAGCATTACATGAAGCAAGTCGAGAATGTGTTTGGTTGAGGTCTATGATTCAACATATTCAAGAAACCGGTGGCTTGCATGTTGGAAAATTACTACTAATAATCTTATGTGAATATAATGCAGCTTGTATTTCTCAGTTAAAATATAGTTATATTAAAGGAAATAGGACAAAACGTATTTCACCAAAAATTTTCTTTACTCATGATCTTATAAAGAATGGTGAAATAAATGTCCAATAAGTCCGATCATGTAAGAGTCTAGCAGATATCTTTACAAAATCATTACCAGTCAAAGTCTTCGAGCAGTTAGTACAAAAGATCGGTCTTCGACGCCTTAGACGTGGATGTTCTAATAAGGGGAAAAATTAAATACTTGTAATTTAATTTTTATCCATGAATTTAGTTTGTAAAGAATGTTGTACTCTTTTTCCTTCACTAGGTTTTTATCCCACTAGTTTTTTCATAGTAAGATTTTAACGAGACACATTCTAAAATATGGACATCCAATGGGGAGTATTATGAATATTCTAATAATGGTGGATGTCCACCTTAGACTATAAATGGGGCTCATCCCCTTCATAAATTGATTAGTAAGTGAAAAGAATTGGTTGCTGCATACATTGCTACTTCTTCTCTGCTATTCCTCTTTCTCTTCTTTAATTTCCTTTTTCCATTAAAATTTTAGAGTTATTTTATAACAGGGCCACCAAAATCACCAACACAAGAAAAAGTGATAGTTTTTCATCAATGATAACTAGTTACAGTACTCGAATTTTACAATATTCAATGTTAATAGAATAAACATAAAATGTTAAATTTCATAAATTTAAAAACTAAAAATATTTGATTTGGTTTATAATATTTTAATTTGTTACAATAATATTTTATGATAATTTATTAATTTTATAATATTACCATAGTAATATTTTATTAAATTGTCTTATAAAATTATTATAATATACAAAATACTTTATTACATTCATACTTGTCTGTCTATTAGTATAATTTTTCAATTATTATAATATTTAAAAATTATTAATAAAAATATATTTTTAAATTAAAAATAAAAAATAATATGTCAAGAAGCTAAATATCATATATCATATGTGTATATATACACATATACTATACTATGAAGATGAAAAGTAATAATAATACTTAAAAATGTTATCATCATATAAATTTTTATGATAATATATTATCATTAAACAACTAAAATATAAAAATAGCTTTATATTGTTCAAGCAAAATTATAATAATAGAAAATTGAAATAATATAAATACTACTTAAAATTTAATATATTAAGGAGATAAAAAATATTAATAATAAATTTAATACTCCAATCAATATATATATATGTTTTAAATAATATTATAAAATTTTTAATAAAATTTTATTCAATGACATTTTTTGGTTAAATATTATATTATATTAATATTATTTTACAAAAGAAATAAAAGAAAAAAGATTTTAAAAAAAGAAAAACCAAAGTCATCATCATCAATTTCAACATCATTATCATCGTCATTATCAACATCATCATCAACATTATTTATCAATACATCAACACTATTTTCAATTATCAATAGCATTCAATAACTATTCTCAATCATCAAGATTTACATCATCATCAATTTCATCCAACAACCCACGTTCATTAACATAAATGCATAATTTCATCATCATCATTCAACAGTTCATAAACATATATTTATCCATTTATAATTTATGCATTTAAGATACATCACCCTTCTTCTACCTGGAATTAAGTATTTCACACTCTCTAAACTCCAACTTGATTTCAGAGCTAACCTACACATAAAACATGCCAACTTTCACTAATTATCCAACCACTTTCAAAATTTAGTTAATTCAACCTAAGAAAACCCAAAACACTCCTAATTGAACCAATTGAACAAAAAGGAAAAGGTTTGGTAGTTTTGACTTACCAATCACTCGTTGATGAGGGTTCTAGAAACAATTGAAATCACCAACAGCACTTAGGCATCTAGAATGCTTCCTCTACAAGCATCAATTTGAATAATTTGAGGTAGGATTCAAGAATTTGAAGAATTACTCCCTTTGGGTTCCTAAAGGCATATCTCACTTTAGATGTAATTAGAATGAAGGAGTTTGTACCCAAGTTTTCCTATACATGGACAAAAGAATAAGAAGATGAGGGAACTTGCCCTTCTTAGCAATTGAGATGAAGGATAAAAATTAAAGATGGTGGGAGTTGGAGATAATGACCGACTTTATAGGAAGAATGAAAGGAAATGAAGTTTTTCTTTCTTTCTTTATGCTTGTGAAAGGAAGAGGATAATTAAGTTTAAGTGACAAGGAGTATTATCATCATTTTACTTGTCCAATTAACATTTGGAATTAAGTTACTTTAAACATATCCAATTAATTATAATTAATTAACAATCCCCAATTTATTATTTAGCTAACAACAATTAACTAGTAAAATTAAATTGGGATATTACTCATGAAAAAATTATAATCATTATAATATTTTTTAAAAGAATACACATTTAATAAATTGTTTGATAGTGAAAACCCCTATAATATTAGTTTTTTTATACAATTATATTATTGTTGTATAAGAAATCAATTCATCAATATTTATAACTAGATCAATATTTATCAATTTCCCACAATCATAAATTATTCCATCATAATATATTTATATATAATTTTATGTTTATGGAACTAAAAAGATATTTAAATCTTTTTAAAATTTTTATTTTTATATCACTTTATTTTACATAAGAAGTTAATTTTAAAATTTCTAAAAATATATAAGTTGAATAACAAATGACATTTGAATAATAAATTCCTTAAATATGAATAAAATTGTTATCAATGAGATTATAATACTCAAATAAATAAAGAACTCATTCTATATCTTTCCTTTGTGAATATGAATTAATTTAAAATGGACATTGAGAAGTTTAATAAATCTTATGATACTAGCAGTAGAACCCATGTCTTGCACGATTATATTATTTTTTTAAAATATTTTTATGTTAGAATTTTTTAATTTATAATTATAATATTTAGAATAAAACATATAAAATATATTAAATTTCATAAATGATAAAAAATAATTTTATAAAGCGATTGGCATGGTATGATGATATAATTTTTTATAGCATATTGTTAAAAATGTTTTCTAATAACTATTGTTGAATTAAATATCTAAAGAAATTTATCCAAAAATATCAAAAGAAGTATTTTAAAAATCTTGATTGGGGGTCATGTTTATTTTTTGTCAGATGATGCTTATGGTATTGTTTTTCTTAAAGTTTTGTAGTTAATCTTCTAGGGCTTATTTACCCCTCATTCTTTCAAAAAGAAAAAATATATAAAATAGTTAACTATATCTAAAAATAAATTAATGCTAAAGAGAACTACATTGTGATATATTTTAATTTAAATATAAAAAATATTAATTTTAAGGCAATAAAATTAGAGAACAAATATATAAACAATGTTGAGAATAACTGAAATGTTAAAGTAATAATGATAATAATATTAATAATTTTGATTGTGATGATAATTAATATTTTAATTTAATTTGAAAACTATTTTTATTGTGAATTTGAAAAAGTGAAATAAATGGGGTCACACTTTATGAGATGTTGATATGTGTCAAATATTAAAATTTAATTAATAAGAACAAATATTTATTGGGAATAGGTAAAGATTAAAAAATATAAAATATAAGGTGAATATTTACAAACCAGTGGTATTTCATATTTTATCTCTTTCTACAAATGAATTTCTAAATAGAAATTTTCAAATATTTTTGTAATCTTTTAACTATTTATTTTTTAAACTCTACAATGTCATTTTATTATAATATAAGTATAGACTTGTTACAATTAATGTTTTTTATATTTAAAATTGATATAAATCTAACAAAAATAGAAATATCTATTAACTTTAGTTATGTACAATAGTCATTTTTAAATTGGTTAGCTAAAATAACTATTAAATAATTGGTTATGTACAATATCTATTAACTTTGCATTATACATGTATTTATGTTACTAGTGATAATAGGTACACAACTTTGAGTTCTCATAACATGACCATATTTATCACAATAGATGTGACTCAAATGTTTTTAATTTAAGAAAACTTTGATTAGTGTCCGTTTGTAAAATGATTTATTGACTTTATTTACTCGAAGAAAATCAAATCTGATTTGCTAAACGAAATTGTTTTTGATATGTTTGGATAAGCAGTATAACTAATAAATTTCAATTTCAATTTAAGTTGAATTTTTTCAGGTAATTTTGACACATATCAATATCTTATAACATTTAAATTTTTTAGAATATTAATCATATTAGTTATAATTCAAAATTAATTCATAATAAATTTGGTAATTAAAATCTAAGTTAATGACATTTTTTATACTTGTAAACACATGTTACAATATTTTCTTTACTAAAATATTATGTTAATAAGATACATGTTTAATGGATGAATAGGATCCCATATAATTTGACTTAATTATGAAAACTTGTGCAAAAATGTTAATTTTAATTCTCTATCCTTAATTTAAGGATATATTTAATCAAATATAAGTATAATTAATTATAATTGAATCAACTATCTATAATCAATTCAACAAACAAATATCAATATAATCACTTCAATTATGATGAGACCAATCAACATAATAATTATAAAGATCAATACTATTTGAACAAACAATGGTTGAACATCACTACCCGTAGATCATAAAACAAAATAATGTAACATCCTAAGTTTGAAAATTTTAGAAAATAACTTATTAGGCTCAGTAATTTGTTCCTCTCCTGTGCATTGTTGGTATTTTGGACCCAATTGTCCCAAACGATGTTTGATTGGAATGATTTTAGTCTCGTTCACTTTGTTTCGAAGAGATATTCAATCTTTATTTCTAGGCTTGACCCCAAATTCCCACTCTGTCATGCTCAAATTCAAGGATTACATCTTAAAACCATGTTATTCACGTTTTTACTCTGCGTATAGTTTATTCAAAAATTCATAACTCTCTCATACAACCTCCGTTTCTTGCAAACTTAGTGTCAAAATCACCATAACAAAATTATCTACATTTGTCATGAAGACTTTGAAAGCCAAATCCTCACATATTGGTACAATTTTTAGAATCTTTTCCAGTCCATGACTTTCACGTCACTATGCTGACAGGTCCCAGAAAAATTGCTATATCACCCTCTTCTGAAACTCAAATCGTTTCATTCTTTTTGTTATAGATCCTTATCGAAAATATCCACAATTTTTATGAAGGTTATGAAACCCAATTCTCAAAGTAGAATTCTTGGTGAATTTATTTATGAGCACCTACCTGATTCAAAGACAATTAGAGCATCCTGTCGTATTTCGACCATATCTCGGGCTACAGGTATCGGATCATCGCGTATGATATATTGATTTAAAGAGAAAAACAAGACCTATAACTTTTGTGTTGAAAGTTTACCTTGATTTTAATCCCACGAATTATCCCAGAATTGTTTTTAACGTGATTATTTTCAGTTCTTAAAAATCCTGCACAGCAAAAATCATCGGGTAACAATTTAATTTTTCGGTCACTAATTTTTAACTCACCACTGCACCAGCCACCTCCCAGGGCAGGTGTCAACCCCAGGAGAGACCAAACCACTCACGGTTTCCCATCACTAGCTACTGCTTCCACTCAACATTAATTATTCATATGTTCACTTGTTGCCATAACACCATGCCACCACTAGAAAAATTGTAAATTCTTCCACCCATTCCATTGTCATTCACGACTGCATGAGCCCATGACCCAGTCCATAATCCAAAATATTCAGCTGCATGTAACCACTTTATTAAACACTTGTCATTTTTTATAATGTCATGTACTTATGATACTCTTTTAGCCATACTCCAATTTGATTTCTCCCTAGTGTCACGGTCAGAAACCAAGCACGTTCCCTCATTCTTATTCAAAGAAAATCAGCTTCCTTCACTATATCATAAATGCCAACCATCTCACGCCACCTTGTCTCAAGGAAATAACATCATGATGTGTTATCACATAACACTTCTAATGTATTCAATTTCATTCCTACACCTATTAATGAATTTAGGTGCCAAATTCCTTTCTTGTTTCATTCCTTCATTTCACGGTAGAACCAAAACCAATTCTCCTCCACTTTGAATTCCAAATTTTAGCCACCAATTCTCTTGCCCGAAAAACTCTAAAACCATGAGGTACTCAAGATACTCCAAGGTGGGTTTTGACATTTTCTTCCTCTTGAATCTTTTCTTGATTTCTTTTGACCCAAATCAGTTTATTTTGATAAATAGAATGGAGCTCTCTTGCTATTTTGAAGGCCAAAAATTGTGTCCATCTATTCCTCTTTTAACCGTACATGTCGTTTATTTTAGGATCGGGAACCATCAGCGAAATCTCTAACTTCTCCTTCCAGGAAGAAGCTATAAAGTAAGGTAAAGGGGGTCTCTAGCTCATTTGATTGCAATTCTAGTTGTGTTGTGATGATGCTTACATATTTAGGAGCTTACGTTTTGAATTTCATCGCGATCCAATGGTCGAATCTTAAATTGTAGAATTTCTTTTAAACCAACGACTAAGCGCTACATTTTTTAATAAAATCGACATTCTAAAAATTTATTCGGCATTGATACAACATTCATGTATGTGGAGAAATTTTATTGAGATCAGATACTCTAAGAGGAATTAGTGACGATTAGCGTTTAGGCGGGCTTGGTTACTTTCGATATGGTTGTAGTAATTTAAAATTTTAATTCGGGGATCATTATGTAAGTTGTAACATATTCTCCGGTAAGCCCCGTTAGTAGGTAGTTAATCGTTCGTTAATCGGTATCGAATTATTTTGAGAAATATCGCGTTCGGGAAAAGAATTTTTGATCGGGTAATCCTAAATTTTTAAGTTACTTGAAAAAGTTAAGATTAAGGAATTAGACTTCTTTTTGAAGAATTCTTAGAATAATATGATTTAAGAATGGATAATAATGGGATTTAAAGTTTTAAGAGAATCAATTGAAATAATGATGAAATTTTTACTCTCAACTTTTCTAAATAATGATTCCTCAAATTTGGTAAATAAATGTACCTTGATGTTTGAAACTATTAAATTTCAAAAAAAATTGGGTATAACAATATTGCATGATTTGAAGATTTTATAACTTAGGCCAAAGGGAGATTTTGGAAATAAATGGATTTTAGTATAATAGATATTAAGAGTAAGAGAAGAAAATATTGGTAATAAATCTTAGCAAACATTTTAGTGACCACTTTGGTGACCTTTTAAAATAAAGGAAGTGTTAACTTTAGAAATTAAGAAAAAGGGATAAGGACTTTTAGAGAAAAATCTAATTAATGATGAGGAATCTAGAAACTAATTATTTTAGAATAATCATTATTAAATTTTAGAATTCTTAAAATTTATTAGGTTAACGTCAATATATGATTTTAAGGTAGCATGTGAATTATTAAAAAATGACTATTATTAATTTAGAAATTCTGGCTTTGAAAACCAGAATTCAGTGATTGACTTGGAGCGATCGAGGAGCGTTCGAACTCAGGAATCGAGGATTCCAGGTAGGGGGAGCATTTATATCTTAAATGTATAGATTATGAACGGATAAGGGGATATAGGTTGATTTATGAATTGATTGTGATTGCGTGAATTATTGAGTGTGTTATATCCCCTTAACTAATTGTTTTTTATATGAATTGATTGATACCGTTCATATATGTTGTGATGATTATGTTGATGATTTACGTCGGATTGCAATGGTGTGGTGTTATGAAGTTAATGCTTCTGATGATATTGAATGAATGATAAATTGATGATGATTGATGATATTAATTGATGATTATTAAGCTTGAAGTAGCTTTGTATATGTTGTTGTAATTGACTGTTGCATGTTATGCTTGTTGCTCTGTTGAGATAAGACCCTTGGTGATGGTAACCAAGTGGTAGCCCCTGATGATGGTAATCAGGAGACGCACATAGGACTATAGGGGGCCTGTGATGCCGGCCCAGATGGGAGGGCGGCCTGATGATAAGACACAGACCCTATGGTGGTTTCTTCAGATTCCACAGCCGCCTTCAAGTTAGACTCAAGGCCGGCTCATAACACCGAGTTGAGTTGCCACTGTCACTGAGAGTGACTGGTGTTACATTATGGGCGCACGGTTTGGTACCTGTAAAACGGCCAAATCAGCTGAAAGCTGAGATATATTATTATGTTGTGTAAATCCCATCATTAGAGTCGGATCCGCATGTATATGCATTCGCATATAATTATTGAGGTTGAGAAGTTATGAGGTAGCTCATGATATGTACTGTTGTGTTGTTGCAGTTGAGGTATTATAATTGTTGTTAAATAACAATGTGTATGGTGATGTTTATAATAAATTATCGATTTGTGTTGGAGCTGGATAATTAATTAGTAAATTATGTTGAATACAGTTCAGTACCTGTCATTTAATATATATATATATATATATATATATATATATATATATATATGCTCACCCCTAGTTGTGGTTAATTTTTTAATGGATGTGGACCGAGGCGATACTTGGCCGGCTCTAGCGTATGCTCATTTTGATGTGTATTTATATATATATTGTTGGTGTATGCACTATGAGCTTTTATGCTTTTTCATTTGTATCATTTTTCTACTTATCAATAGAATAAATATTTCAGTTTAAAATTGTTTTAAAACATATTTATCCTTGGAGTAATAGGTCATATAAAAATTATTCCTAAAATGTCCCTAGTCAAGTATTTACATGGGGACATGTAAATACACTAAGACTAGTGTGTGAGTGTACTGATGACCTGATCTCACAGATCATAGATATAGATGATATCGAGTCTTCACACAGGTACACATTAAGAGTAATGATGTACTGGACAGACCCACCATGAGAACGTTGCATGGATCGTTACATGATTGTCATAAACGATTCTCAATGTGATAATGGTATATGTAGTCCTTCGACCTGAAGTCACTACGATTCCTACATGAGGAGTTTATTGTTTTAATACAATTAAACGTCTTCTGTAACAAGAGGACTATAAAGGTTGTGATTAGGCAATGAACAAATTATGCGGAGGGATGTGAGTGATATAGATGGGATTTGTCTCTTCTATGTGACAGAAGTGATATCCATAGGCCACTTGATGGAGTAAGACTAAGAAAACGCATGGCCATGCTAGAAAGAATAAATATTAGATATTTATTCGGATCCAGTCTACTCCGGTATCAAGTAAAATAAATTGGGCCGTACAAGGATGACGCGACCATGCCTTGGGCCCAATTAGGATATCGTGACAAAAGGAATAAACATATTAAATAATTATCACTTATAGGTTATGTTGATAATATTCGGACATAATGATGCATTGCTAGATGCCGCTCTTATTTTATATTAATAATAAAATAGTTTATTATTAATATGACCGGGTATTTTACCTATAGGGTCACACACATAGAGTAAGCCCATCAGAAAATGTTGTCTTATTTTAGTTGGACTAAAATAAAGCTTTTGGGCCTAACTCATTTGGAATGAGTAAGGAGCCCACCTTTAGAGAGAACAAATTAGGTCAAACCTAAGCCTATAAATAGAGCATAAGATGCTCATAGGCGGTTCACTCAAGTGAGACACAAATTCGTAAAAGTTGCAAGAGCTACACGCCGTCAAACTAGCAGTTGGCAAGTGTTGCGATTCTGGTGGGAGTGCTCGTGTGGACTCCTAAAGGACGAGGCTACGACTGCTTCGGAGTTCTTCAAGAGGTAATCCAAAATGAATTTCGAGATTGTTTTGTGCTTTGAAACATGGAACCTTGCAAATCCTATGGAATCCCTTTTATTTTTCCGCTGCTCACGCTTAGGGATTCCCTAACATATATATATATATATATATATATATATATATATATGTTTAGTGGGTTTAGGTATCTGGTGGCTTTAACTGGAAGCCTAGGCATATTTTGAACATACTATGTGATATGTTGACGAAGATGTTTTGGGAGTGGTGACAATGAACTGTCCCACCGTATGGAAATACGTATGTATAATGACAATAGTGTGGTGGTATGGTCCCGAAACCCTGTTTTGAAATTGAAATTAATTTGTGAAAAATTTCCTCGGGTTTTCGGACCTTGTTTTCTAAGGAAGGATGTTTTAAATAACATAAAATATATAACTTCAAATTTTAATGGGTCATTCTTCATCTTCTTCCATAGAATTTTTCATACTAGATGTTTTCAATTTTTTTTTTAAAGTTTGTTTTGTGGTAGAAGTTGTAACATCCCAAATTTTAAAATAGGAGATTAATTAAGGAAAATAAATATTGATAAATTGAATGTGAGTTGTTTAATGTCTCAAAAATATTGAAAATAATTAAATTAAGATTTTTAGGGACTGTTGGTAAATTATGGAGACCGGTTAAGCTGAAAATGAGCCCGGTTGAGATATGAGTGTCGGACCAAGTATCTCTGAATGAGATGATATTGGTCAGGGCTGTTAAGGATAATATTGGGAATCCGAATATGTATTTAAAATAATTTTGAAATGAAGTATTGAGCCCGAACGAAGAGCCTGTTGGTCATAAAATGATAAAATCTTAATGAATGGGTCAAAATTAAAAACCAAAAGCCCAATTTCCTTCTATTTTCACGTTGGCTTCTTCTCACTTCCGTGGGAAACCTTCCTCTTTTTCTTCCCTCTATTTTCTTCTTTATTTCTTCTCATCTTCTTCCCCTTCTCAAGCCCTAACAAGTTGGTGACTTCCTCTTCCTCTCATTTCTTTTCAAGAAGTTTAGAAGGAGACCATTGAAGATGAATCCTTCTCCCTCTTCTTCTCTCATTTTCGTGTGGCCTACCTCTCCTTGGAAGCCCATTTTCGTTTTGGGTGTGAGGTAAGCTCTTTACATCATTTTTTTGATGGACTGATGTTGGTATTATGTAGTGTTGTGACTTGGGAGAGTCATGCATGAACATAGAAGTATATGGAGAGTATTTAATGCATGAGTTTTAAGGTGGATTTTTATGAGAGTAAGATTTCTTGGGGAAGTAATGAAAATGGATGCATTTATGGTTGGAAGAAGAAGAGTATTAATGATGGTTGTTGGGTTTTAAGAAACCCTAGCTTCATAGATTTGGGGTAAATGTATAATAGGGGTATATGAGCATTTATTGTTGGCAATAAATGTAGTTTATGATGAATAATGGCCATTGGTGATGGTACTTGGTTGGTGGAAGTCATTGATGGAGAAACCCATGAATGGGTTTGGCTCTAAAATACATAATAATAAATGGTGGCACCTAACCCATGGTGGTTATGGTGGATAAAATGAAATAAAAGAGGTTTGAGAGTTAAAATAATATAAACATCAAGTTATTGAAGTATATAAGTATTTGAATCTTGGTGGGTAAATAGAAAATTGATTGCATAATGTGTTATGATGTAGGAAGTGACCCCATCGACGAGGCGGAAACGTCAAACCGCGTTGATCACTACTTCACTTGAGGTAGGAGGGGGTAACTATTCTAAATGCATGATTTCATCCATTGATGATGTGAAAATATGTATATATGATTATGTTGATGATTGTTTGAATGGATGATGTGATGATGTTATGATTTGAATGCATTTAGAATGATGATTATTATGTGGCATTGTGATTGGGATAATATTGTGATACAGTGATGATATTATGATGATAAAGTATGTTGATGGTTTGAGACCACGCATAAATTGAAATCTATAATGTAGAATATTCCACGGATGGTTGTATGATTTATTGAATGTGTATGCCACTAACTTTTAATGCGAATAAGTCTAAAAAAGAATTGGGATTGGATGAGAATGACGAGAATATTGAAATCCACCAAGTGGTGGTGGTGAATGATTGAATGTGGAGTGGCATCTAGGATGCATAGTGTGAGGATGCACTTGAATTGCATTTGCATTGCATCCATGGCATATCATAGCTGTCTATATGGAATATTAGGGGGTTCTACTAGGCGGGTCCAGTGGGAGGGCGGCTCAGTGCACAAGCGTATTGTTGTTTTCCCCTGTGACTCGGTGTGTGAGTCACGAAGCTGTCCATAGTTTGGTGACGAGGCACCCTATGTGGCGGGCCCAGTGGGCGGGTGGCTCTATAGTGAGCGAGTTACCTCAGTGTCCGACGGGGCACGGCTCTCTCGATGTGTGTTCGGGAGGGGCCCGTAGCACTTGTGGTAATTGAGGCCACGATGTTGATCCGCAAGTCACGGGGTGACTAGTGCTACAGATGGGCGATATCGGTTTTGTACCAGTAAAATTATGATGGTGTAAGTATGCATAAATTGAGATATATGTATACACAATTTACTACTGCAGTAGGGGCATAGTAGCACACATATGCTTGTCCCACAAGTTGATTTGATGTTGTATTTCCCACAGTCGGATCCGCATTGTTTTGATGAAAATTTCTTATGCATATGCATTAGCTTTAAGAGCATTTGCATATAGCTGGAGATATGCCTAGTTGAGAGCCCATGGTGGCAATGGATGAATGAGAATTAAAAAAGGGGAGAGAGTTGGATGCTAACCCTATGTATGCATTTGGTAAACCAAACGAATGAAATTGTGGGTGTATACTTGAGTTTATGAGATAGGTTTATAAATGATGTGTGATGTTGTGTAAGATGTGCTATGTGTGCAAGTATACGTGTATTTCATCATAATGTATGACTTTGATTCATTTGGATTATGTTACTCACCTCTCCGTTGCTATTTTTTTTAAAGTTGATGTAGGTATGATTTAAATCCTACCATTTTGGAGGCTGGGTTTGAAGGAGGTAAATATGGAATGGGAATGTGTGAGCCTTGGCCGACATGAAATCATTTTGTGGGATATATGGTGTACATATGCTCAATTTCGTGATTAGTTGATGTTCTTGGAGGTCATGGAAGAAAATTGGATGGGTGTATGGCCAATTTTCATTCATGACCCAAATGATGTAAAGGATACATTGATGATGCTTGATGATACTAATTGTAATGAATGAATGGTGTGTATGTGTGCAATGTATCATTTTATAGAGCATGTAGTATGATGATAATTTTCAGATTACATGCATGATATGAATGATAGTGAGATAATGATGCTGTTGATGTTTAACCCAATGAGAGAGTGAAGTAATTCTTAAATTATAGCATTTCAGGAAGTTGGTAGAATGTGTAGATGAATAATGAAGCAATATGATGCATTAGGAAGAGTTAGATCAGTAGAAAATAATATTTCATATGCTAAGTTGAAAGGATTCCCGTTTCTGCATAATTTCTACAGAACTCGCTCAAGCGAGTGAGAATCTCGCTCGAGCGAGATTGTTGTGAAACAGAGATTTGGCCTCTGGCCTGTTTTCGCCCGAGCGGGTGGTAGTTTCGCCCAAGCGAGATTGACGGAGAATCAGGGGTTAGCCTCTGGATCAATTTCGCTTAGGCGGTGGGGTGGGCGCTCAAGCGAGGGGGAAAAGAATTTGACACTGGACGATTTTCGCCCAGGCGAGAGTTGCCTCGCCCAAGCGAAAATCGGCCAGAGAGTTACTATCGTTTCTATAACAATCTCGCTTAAGCGAGACATGTCTCGCCCGAGCGAGATTGGTACCTAATGCATACTCCCTTCCCTCGCTCAAGCGTCTCATTGGCTCGCTTTGGGGTTCCTTTTGCATCTCGCTCAAGCGAGGAAAGGCTCGCTCAAGCGAGATCGACCCCTGATGCTTAAACTTTCTTTCGCTCAGCTTCTTCTCCACTTGCCCAAGCGTGACTACACTATCTCGCTCAAGCGGATGGGATCCTCGCTTGAGCGAGTGTCACCCTGTTGCCCATTTTCTCTTAATTTCAATCGTTTACATTTCCTTTGTAATAAATTGCATTAATGCATTATTTTTAAAGGAGTTTGAACCCAGTATGGATCATGGAATTTCATGAGGTCCTTTCTCTTAAATTTTATTTTTGTAACAATTCGATTTAATTAATTCTTCCGCTGATTTTAATTGGAAAATTATTATAAAATAATCTTTTAATTTACCCTCTCATATCTTCATATAGGAGAGTGGCTTACCATAGATCCAGGTGTGGTATAAAAATGCTTCACCACTAAATTTCTTTCATTGAATTGTGATTTATAAAAACGCAAAAAATTTACCCTTATTTTTGGGGGCGTCTCAGAAGTTTGTGTGTCGCCATCATCATTGTTTGAAAAACAAGTTTTAAAAATGAAAAACAAACTAACTAATTATTTTTATTTTAAAAAACTAATTTGATAAGTTGTTATCTATCTATTAATTTTGAAAAACAGGTTTTAAAAATAAAAAATAAACAAACTAATTTATTTTTATTTAAAAATTGATTTGATAAGTTGTTATCTATTTACTAATTTTAAAAAATAGGTTTTAAAAATAAGAAAAACCAAACTAATTTATTTTTATTTTGAAAATAATTGATTTGATAAGTTGTTGTCTATTATTAATTTTAAAAAATAGGTTTTAAAATAAACAACAAACAAACTAATTTATTTCTATTTTTAAAAAATTAATTTGATAAATTATTATCTATTTATTAATTTTAAAAAATAGGTTTTAGAAAAATAAACAAATTTATTTTTATTTTTTAAAATTGATTTGATAAGTTGTTATCTACTATCAATTTTAAAGAACATTTTTTAAAAATAAAAACAAGTAAACTAATTTATTATTTAATTAGATATATTTTTGAAATAATTTATTATCTAATTTAATCATTTACTGTTTTTATTTTTTAGTATTAAAAATAATTTTAATTCATTAAATAAAAAATATTTTCAAATTAATTATTAATATTATTTAATATAATTAAAGATTAGACTATAATGACAATTAATATTTTAATTTGATTTTAAAAGGGATTGTTTAATTTTAAATTTCATAATCACAATAACATATATAATTTGATATTTTAATTTGTTTTAAAATTTATTTTTATTATGAATTTGAAAAAATAAAACAAATGAGGCCGCACTTCATTAGACGCTGATACGTGTCATAAAAAACTTAACAAATGTATATAATAAAGATAAGGATAGAGATTTTATTCCAATATAATGATGAAGGATACCATGATATTTCATTATATATATTTATATATTCTATTTTATATTTAATTTTTGGACTTCAACAATTTCTTTTTAAACCACTCAGTTCTTAGTTTAGGTTATGGTTTAAGATTTAGGGTTTTAAAACAGAGTTAAAAATAAAAAATAATTCACTTTGTTTGATAATAAATTATTTTTGGATTAGAGGATCACAGCGCCGCCCACTGCCACCGTCTCTGACGTTTGAACAGCCTCACCACTGTTTGAACATACTTACAAACACAATTAATTTATATATATATATATATATTGAAATTTTGTTAATAGAAGTTATAAAAGTAAAATAATATACTTTATTTCTATAGACAAAAGATCATCTTCTTGACATACAGTTGATTTTGAAGGCATTTGACCCGTTATAGGTATGACCATGACTTTGTCATTTTCCAAACTCTTTATAAAAACATAACATTATTAGATTTTATGTCTCTATTATATAGTATAAATCAATAAAATTTATTTACCTTTTGATATAGCCTTTTATCTCATGAATATTTGATAATCATGTTTGTTCCATGAAAAAGCATTGGTCACTCCCCTTTTTCCTGTCAACAAAGATAAGAATATAAAATATCATATAAATTTAATGAGGTCAAACAATATCACCATAATATTATTAATTTTAATTATATATAAAATAATACTTACTATTAAATATGTTTATCACACGTTGTTGCAAAATGATAGCACAGGAAAACTTTAACCTTGTTGTGTTAGAATGAAAATTATTCTATCAGCAAACTCTCTCCAAAGAGTGCAAGTTAATTATCTTTTCCTATATTGACATGTTAATACAAAAAAAATAGTCATGTATATGTATATAAGAAAAAATCATATTCAATTGTAAAGAAGTTTATAAATAAACATGATTTACTCTAAATCTTTAAATATTATTTTAATCCGCTTTGAAGTCCTCCTACCCTTTACTTATTTAATAAGATCATTTCTTTGAACTACATGTCCAATTATATCTACGAAAAAGATTCACGTAACATTATATAAATTTACATTAATTGTATATAAATAAAATAAAACAATTATATTGAACAATACTTATAATTACATTAGAATTTGTGTTATCGTTTAAAACATCAATAAACAGGACAAATTTAAAAATATCAATTGCGATGTCATTACACTCAAATGATTTAACAACAGTGTTGCCAATAAAACTAATTTTGAATTTATGATCTGTAGGTTTTATTACGCCCTTAGCTTTTAAGATCATTACTTTCTCGAAGACATACATCTTTCCTTGAATAAGGAGTTTCTCATATTTTTTCACCAAATCTTTTTGGACCGTCACATACATTCGGTCCCCTATATTAAGTCATAATTAAGTTACTTACACTATAATCAAAATATATAATATTAACTTTAATTAGCTATAAACACCTATAATTTACCTTTTGATCAACTAAAACCATCTCCAATGTATTGAGATTTTTAATGTTACTAAAATATGTTCCCGTTCATAAATTAATGAGTCTGGCACAGAACTTCCAATTAACCGTTTCGGCTTTAGTGTTAGCAAAAAAAAAGTAAGTGAGATTCATCCTAACAACAATAAAAGTTAGGGGTGAATCAGATTTTGAAAATGGTGGAGTGGTGAACGTCAACGTTGATCGTAAGGATCATATTAATTTATAAGTTTGATGTTATAGATAATTAAGGGTATTATTTTAAAAAAGTTGATTTGATAAGTTGTTATCTATCTATTAATTTTGAAAATTAGGTTAAAAAATAAAAAACAAACAAACTAATTTTTTTTTTATTTTAAAACATTGTTTTGACAAGTTGTTATCTACTATTAATTTTGAAAAACAGGTTTTAAAATTAAAAAAAAAACAAACAATTTTTCTATTTTAAAAAAATTGATTTGATAAGTTGTTATCTATTTATTAATTTTAAAAAATAGGTTTTATAAATAAAAAACAACCAAACTAATTTTTTATTTTTTTAAAAAATTGGTTTGATAAGTTGTTATCTATTATTAATTTTGAAAAACAGGTTTTAAAAATAAAAACAAACAAACAAATTTATTTGTTATTTTTAAAAAATTATATGATAAGTTGTTATCTACTATTAATTTTAAAAAACATGTTTTAAAAATGAAAAACAAACAGACTAATTTATTTTTATTTAAAAAAATTGATTTGATAAGTTGTTATCTATTTACTAATTTTGAAAAACAAATTTTAAAAATAAGAAAAACCAAACTAATTTATTTTTATTTTAAAAATAATTGATTTGATAAGTTGTTATCTACTAGTAATTTTGGAAAACAGGTTTTAAAAATAAACAAGAAATGAACTAATTTATTTCTATTTTTAAAAAATTAATTTGATAAGTTGTTATCTATTTATTAATTTTAAAAAACAGGTTTTAAAAATAAATAATTTTTTATTTTAAAAAATTTATTTGATAAATTGTTATCTACTATTAATTTTGAAGAATATTTTTTAAAAATAAAAAAAAACTAATTTATTATTTAATTAGATATATTTTTGAAATAATTTATTATCTAATTTAATAATTTATTGTCTTTATTTTTTATTATTAAAAATAGTTTTAATTCCTCAAATAAAAATATTTTTAAATTAATTATTAATATTATTTAATATAAATAAAGATTAAATTATAATGACAACTAATATTTTAATTTGATTTTAAAATAGATTGTTTAATTTTAAATTTCATAATCACATTAACATATATAATTTAATATTTTAATTTGTTTTAAAGTTTATTTTTATTATAAATTTTAAAAAATAAAATAAATGAGACCGCACTTCATTAGATGTTAATACATGTCATAAAAAACTTAACAAATATAAATAATAGAGATATAAATAAAAATTTTAGTCCAATATAATGATGAAGAATATCATAATATTTCATTATATATGTTTATATATTCTATTTTATATTTAATTTTTAGATTTCAACAATTTTTTCTTAAACCACCCAGTTCTCAAGTTAACTTGTGGTTTAAAATTTAGGGTTTTAAAACAAAGTTATAAAAATAAAAAATAATTTTACTTTGTTTGATAATAAATTATTTTTGCGTAGAGGATCGCAGCGCCGGCCACTGCCACCGTCTCCGACGTTTGAACAGCCTCATCACCGTCTCTAAAGAGCCCCTCCACCGCCGCTGTGTGAAACACCACCGACGACGCCTTCCCTTCTTCGTTATCGCGCTCTGTTTCTCACCATCGTCGTCCATCATCAAATTTGAAGAGGTATTTTTCTATTCCTCCCTTCGACCTCTCTCTGTTTGAATGCTCTGTTTCTTGCGGACGTCCCCGGGTCATGGGAATCATTTTCGTTTTCTTCTCTTTTTCTTCCGTCAGACTCTATTTCTCTTAACTACCTTTCCCGGGACCCTACTCGAAGAAGAAAGGAGTGTTACGCCTTAGGTCATTTGTTTGAAGCTTCTTCTCTTATACTAAAGTGCAGCGGTGTCGATATTGCAGGGTTAGCCATGTAAGTTACATTACAGATTCATTGATCTTTTGTTACATTAAGCAAATACTCACTGAATTTGAACCAATGTGTGCTAAATGATTTGGTTAAGGTCGAGGATATGTGTGAAGAATCTCCCGAAATATGTTGTGGAGGACCAACTAAGAGAATTATTTGAGAAAAGGGAAATCACTGATGTCAAGCTTATACGGACCAAGTAAGTACTCTTTCCTTCCTCCTAAGATAATATTCCTGGAAATCCGTTTAGAATTAATTCTGACTATTCTGTTAACTCAGAGATGGTAGGAGTCGCCAACTTGCTTTTATTGGATTTCGTACGGAGCATCAAGCTCAGGAAGCTATTAAATATTTCAATAATTTCAATAATTTCAATAATAAACCTCGTAATGGCCCTCCTCTAATTACATGCGAGGTCTGTTTCTTTGGCCAATATTTTATTGTTAAGTACTATTATATTGCGGTGAGGTGCGATTGCTTGTGTGTTTTTGTTGCTGTTTTCCTATTAGAATTCAATAACACAAAATAAAATTTTTGATTGGATATCAGTACCAAAAGCATCCCAAGAATCCCACCGAAGTTGTGTCCTTCTGGTATATAACATGCTTTGTCTATATCCACCAAGCAGGTGGCTAAAAAATTTGGCGATACAAATCTCCCTCGTCCATGGAGTCGACACTCTGAAAACAGATACATCCTAGATGCAAACAAACATGCTAGAGTCAAAGGACACAGGGATAAGTCCAAGGACATCATTGATGTGGATGACCCACAGCTTCAAGATTTTCTTCAAGTCATGCAACCTCGGGCCAAGTCTAAACTTTGGGCCAATGATGCATCTGATGTTGGTGTCAATCGAGCAACATCAACCAAAGATAGAAAAGCCGCATCAGATGCAATCCATCCCATCCAATGTGGCTCGGTAAGAGCTGGACTTCCAAATAATCCCAAACACAGCAGTTCACATAAACTTGAACCTGATGAGGTCATTTCCGACATGGATTATTTCAAGAGTAGAATGACAAAAGAGTGGTCTGATTCTGAAGGTAGGGATGATGACGTTACTTGTCAAGTGGATGCCACTGAAAAAGAGGGCCAATCATCAAATCCTGGAGACAAGAAAGTAGTTTTTGATTCCAATCGACTGTTTGTCCGCAACCTGCCATACACAACCACGTACTCCTATAGATACATATATACCTCCCTTCTTTACTCAATTTTTTAGGATGTGTATATGATATTGTTTTGTTGGTTTTAATAATTGTATTGTTATTTTGTGGCAGTGAGCAAGAACTGCTACAGCATGTCCATAGTGAGCTCTTGCCTAACAGTGGCGCCTTAGAGGTTCATCTTCTTGTTGATAAAGATAGCAAACAACCCAGAGGAATGGCATTTATTATCTTTTCAGGCCCAGAATTTGCAGCTAGGTAAAATTGCATGATGTAAATTGTTCATGGCTGTGCTGTAGAAGTGGATGATAAGTCACTTTATTTTAAAAGTATCATCAGGTTGCAGATATAGCCATGTAGATTGTAGGCATAGATAATCTTTGGACCCATTTATTTTTAGACTTCTTGAAAGCCACTAACGTTTCAGGTTGGTTCTTTAGTGGCTCTGGTTAATTTTGGGTTCTGTTCTCCATTCGGAAAAACTTCTGTTTTGCTTTATCAGATTTGATTGAACCAAGGAGGGAAAGACCCTATGGTGATGCATCACCCAGGCTTGTTTTTTAATGTATTGGTATGAATGGAATGTATTTGTCTTACTCAGCCTTTAGTCCTTACTTCTTAGATCTGAACATGCACAGGATCATATTTATCATGATGCCATGACTACCTTTTGGAGTTCATCCATTGTCTTTTTAAGGGTGTATGTCTTATAAGATGCACAAAGGATTGGGCTTCAGTTTTTTCTTTTTCAACATTTCTACGCATATCTAATCCAAAAGCATCTTGTTTGTGTTCTTGTTTATTTTAAGTATTATTATTATTATTATTATTATTATTATTATTATACACCCTACTGAAAAATAGGATATTTGGTACATTAAGGCTCACAATATGGATTTTGCATCTAGGCCTTGACATGAAAATAAGCGTACTAGACTGGAAGACTGGTTTGAGTTTTTCTAAAGTTCTGAAAGATTATAAGAACCTCTTGAAAAATATATGAACTTTTCTGGCACGAATCAAGAGTAGGTTGGAAATAATAAGTACTTGCTGACTGAATTGGAGCCACAACATCACCCGCATTGGGTAGTGGCTACATGTTCTAATACTAATAATGCTTCGAAACTTCAATTGTTACTTGTCATCAGCCGACATGTCAGAATTCTTTTTTGCAGTTTATGTGACAGTACGATAAATGTTTAACAGGGCACTGAAAAAGCTGCACTGTTCATGCTTTCAAGGAAGATGGTTGGATGCTATGCTAGCCGAAGAAAGACCTTCAAACAATGGCGGGTAAGTAAAATATATATATATATATATATATATATATATATATATATATATATATTGCATTATAAACACTGTTAAAAATATGCTGTTACTGTCCCTGCGTTACCATGAAATATTATGGTTTGCATGGTGTAGGAACAATGTTTTGAAGGTGCAGAAATCTAAAACTGTCAAACAACAGAGAGAGGAAGAGAAGAAAGCAGCTGAAGCCAGCGGAGATACTAGAGCATGGAAGAGTCTGTTCATGAGCCCTGATACAGTATGTTTTTTGAACTAAATAAACTGCAAACCATGATTCTGTTATTTCAGCCTTTTTGGAGAGGTTGAGTAGTCGATTCCACCTAATGGGAAAAGGTTTATTTGTTTTTGGTTTGGAGTAGCTGACTTGGCAAAAGTACTTGAAATTTCTGAATAATGTATCTAGTTATCTTTATCATTATTTTTTAAAAAGAAAATGTCAACTTTGTTTTAGCTTTATCCTTTCTTTGTCTGTGTCTGCTCTAGTTCAAAAACAAATGCTTACTTGCTGAGTTGTTTCTGCACTGGTTGCAACTTTATCCTCATGGATTTTGTTTTGTTTTTTTTTTTTTTTGGGGGGGGGGGGGGGGGGTTCCTTAGTGAGCATTGCATTTGACCTCATATTCTAGGATAGTTTATGCTGGTTAGGTTTCAAGGACCTGACGAAAAGAAGTAACATTGTGGCACTGTGCAGTCCTTCCAATTCACTGGTTGGATAGGGTTTTGTTGGTGAAATATCCATCATCTTTAAAGGACCTAGTCAAGACCATCTTTGTCTTTGGAGAATCAATTTGAGTATTCTCTCTATTTTTTTTCTTATGATGGAACTAGCATCACGGTGTTGTTGACTTTGCTTACTAAAATGATTTTGGGTGAGGCTTCATCACTCACTCTTAGGTTGCTTGTTTCCTGTTTTATATTTTAAATTGTTTGTTGATACCAATAGGTCATGGAAACCATTGCTCGTGCATTTTCTGTTAGGAAAAGCGATATACTTGGCCCTGAAGCTGACGATGTTGCTGTGCATGTTGCTTTGGGAGAAGCTAAAGTGATTTCAGACACAAAAGAGTCACTTAGAAATGCTGGAGTGAATGTGGAGTCATTGGAGGAATCCGCCACTAAAAGAAGTAACCATGTGATTTTAGTGAAGAACTTGCCTTATGGTTCAACGAAAAGTGAACTTGAAAAGATGTTTGGGAAATTTGGTAGATTGGAAAAAATAATTCTCCCTTCAACAAAGACTTTGGCCCTGGTACTTTTTCCCTTCTCAATTTTGAAGATGTTTAAAATGTGCTTATGTTCTTTTTGGTATATTTGATTTGATACCCTATTACTATCTTGTTTCATAGTTTTTTACCTGATTTAAACATTTAATAGTATATTTGCATTACGTCCTTCAAACTCTGAAGTATGTGATTATAAAGCCATCTTATTTTCTAAACCGAACAAAAAATTAACAATCTTGGGCATAAAGTTTGCACAACTTATACATTTTAAATACAATATTATTACTATTATTGTTTTATTTCTTTAAAAAAATTATAATTCTTCCTTTTACGGATCTCTGGTTCCGAAAAAATGTTCTGCATTTTACCATGTCATGTAGGTGGTAGTAATTTATTGTATTATGGTTTGGGAACATAAATATACTTCGAATTTTTGTTGCATATTTGTTAGTTGATTTGTCAAATTTAGTTTCGGTGATTGAGTTTGAGAAGTAATTGTTCCTAGCATTACGTGTCTGCTGTTTAATGGTATTTAAGTCAAACTTTGAATTGTTTGGAGATGATTATTCAGGTTGTTTTTCTTGAACCAGCAGAAGCTAAAGCAGCTTTTAGGGGTGTGACTTACAAGCGTTACAAGTAAGATTTGATTATCCTTCTCGCAATAAATCCTTTTCAGCTGTCTTAAGTAATACTTTGTTAGCTTCTATCCTGTACAATCAAATATTTAGGCTATCCTCCGTGAAAGAGTTTATTGCTTCTATCTTGGATATACATGTTGATCTTTCATTAAACAAATGGAAAAAACAGAAGAAGAAAGAAAACGTTTTTTGCTTGTGATGATAAGTATTAAGCATGTTTGAGTTGTTCAGGTTGATGTTCTACCACTCCACTTTCTTTGTGTTATTTGCAAAGCAGAAAGGATTAAAGTAGGAAAGTTTTGTAAAAAATTCCTCACACATGCTGAGGAGGACAATGTGGAATATATTTGAAGGCACAAGGAGAATGGTTAAATCTACTAGGCCTGAATTGTTATTATTCATGTAGTAATTATGTTTTTAAGCTTTTATTTTGGCAGTTATTAGGTAGTTATGGTCTTATGGATCTGAATTGTCGTTTTTAATTTTATTTAATGTATTATTTCTGTCTTTGTGCAGTTATTTAGGCAGATACTGAATGAGTGACAGTTTGGGATGCTTTGTATGCATGAGGTATTGGGGTGGTTGTTGACTGGGTAGTTTCATTGTTTGTTGAATTGAGAAGGAGATTATTGTCTATGTTCTTACTGAAATTCTGGTCTATATACCAGATTGTGTCCTGCATAATAAACATATAATTCAGTGAGCTTACTCTTGACTTTTGATTTAACATATATATCCTGATTTGTTGAAGGTTGCTGACTTGTTTCATATGCTATTCAATGTAGGGATGCTCTATTATACTTGGAGTGGGCTCCTTCCAATGTTCTTAGTCAAAGTTCAACATCTAAAATTAATGAAAAGAATAGTGGAGGTGAAAATGGTGTCAAGCAGCTGGTATTGGAGCAGATTGTGGAAAGAACATCAGATGTGGATGTTGATCCAGACAGAGTAGAGGTTTGACCTATTAAATTGTTCTTCTAACCTGTCAAAGTCCTTAATGTGTTCAAATTATCTGATGCATGCTATCATACTGAATTGAACATGTCTGTATTATTTCATTGAAGAAGCTCTAAGAGAGTACTAAATACAGCAGTGGTTTTCATGGAAAAGCCCCTGCAGCATACAAGTTGAGAGGGTTTCCTAAAACAAATTAACTTCCCCCTCCCAACATGCCCATACATGAAATAATTAAAGAAGAGCTTCTATTGACTGAAAAGACTATAATTGATTCCCTGGAACTTGAGAATCTATTGCCTGAAATAATTGAAGAAGAGTATCTATTGCCTGAAAAGATTATAATTGATTCCCTGGACCTTTGAGAATTCAGAGGCCAAACCCCTTTTTGTATTTATAGGCAACATGTATTATTCCCTTAATTATTCCTGAAAAGATTTTCTTACTAACTGACGAACTCTCACTAACACTACAGGAGTTACAAATCAGATTGTTTCATATATCAGTGCTAAATAATCCATATATATATATATATAGAAATGGTTCAGATCAATCACTGCTAAATAATCCATAACGCTTATTCTTCTGTTATTGTTTAATCTATCATGCTTAAATTTCAGTCTCGGTCCCTGTATGTCAAGAACCTAAATTTCAAGACAACAGATGAGAGTTTGAGGGAACATTTTAGTAAATGCATCAAAGAACAGTTGAAGGAGGGAGCAATTTTGAGTGCCAAGGTAATGGGTTTAAATGCTAGGTGCTAACGAACATTTTACTTATGATTTCCTGTTTTTCATGCTTTTGTTTTGCTTTTGTCACAAATAGGTGATGAAGCATTTGAAAAATGGGAAAAATGTTTCCACAGGGTTTGGATTTGTTGAGTTTGACTCCATGAAAACTGCTATAAATGTTTGCAGATCTTTACAGGTATTTACACATTTGATTCAGACAATGTTTGTTATAGGGTTTTGAGATCCTATTTCTTGTTTTAGTTTAAAAGCAAACAGTTTATTTTATTTTATTTTATTTGTGTTTAGGAATCTGTTTTGGATGGGCATATGCTTAGTTTACAACCATGTCATATCAAGGACAAGGGACAAGTACAAAAGACAGTTGAGAAGGATAGGAGTTCAACAAAATTGTTTGTAGGAAATGTTGCTTTTGAGGCAACAAAGAAGGAACTGGAAAAAACTTTTGGTGTGTTTGGCGAGGTGATACTTTATACCAATTGCTATTAAATATTCATTCTTTCCCCTCTCCAAATAATTACAAAATGCATCTATTACCTCAGCTGTTTCAACTTTCAATTTCAAAACTGTTGGTTCATTTTAGCCAAAATATGTATATATAGTTCTCTAATGCAAATATGCGGCACTTCATTTGTGGCTCAATGCTGTGCAGCTTAAAAGCGTACGGTTGCCAAGGAAGTTTGGTGGTGGTCATAAGGGCTATGCCTTTGTAGAGTATTTGACTGAGAAGGCTGCACAAGATGCTCTTGCAACATATTCAAAACTTCCCATGAGGGGTAGGCCTATGGTAAGGGAAACTAAATTATGGATTGTTTTTAAACAAATGATTTAGTGACTCCTCTGTACTGCCATGGAGTTGAGAAGGTTTGTTACAATCACAAATATTTGAGAAATTATTGTCATTATTAATTTCAGGTGGTGGAGAGAGCAAACTTGGATGAGAGTTTGGATGAACTGCGGGCTAAAGCAGCTACTCAACTTAATGGGTTTCAAAATGCTACTAAGTTATCTATGAAAAGGAAGCGCTCAGTATCTTAGACGAAGGAAAGAAGTTTAAAAAATTTAAGAAACTAAATACCTGATGGAAAATTAAGTTATCTATGAAAAGGAAGCTGTCTTAGACGAAGGAAAGAAGTTTCAACAATTATTTGCCAAATGAATGAAGTAATTCGTATCATGGAACAAAATTTGGTAGGATTGAACATTTGAATTTATGCATATAAGGCATCTCATTGATATGAAATAAATTTTATTGGTGGGTTATTCATTGAGTCATATATTTTATTATTTTGGTGGTTTTTTGAGATCAACTCATCTAAAGTGTTATTTACCAAAAAATTATGTAGTATATTATCATCTAAATGTCCATATTACTAGTATTGGAGGATAAATTTTTATTTTTGATAATGAAATAATATTTATCATGTTATAATTATGTAACATTATTTTTATGATAAACACAAATTTTATATAGCATAAATCTTTAATATTATTTTTGTAATTTTGTCATAATTATTTTTTAATCTTGGTAGTAATTTGATTATAATATTGAGTTTTTCTAGTTTAAATTATGTATAATATGATCTTTTTATTTTTAAAACTTTTTGTTTCTATATATATATATAATGAGTATTTACTTGGCATTTAAACATCTAGCTTTTAACAATAAAATGTATTAAATTTAATATAAAATAAAATAAAAATATATCCGCTAAGAATAGCAAAACAAAACATTCCTTCATAAAATCAAGAGCACAAAAAGGAATATCTTGTGCAATTTTTGGAAATTCAGTTTTAACATGAAGGTTGAATAGACTCCTAGATTGTTGTGTATTTATTCCCTGAGAAACCAGTTTATGACAGGAAGGTATGAACTATTTTAACATGAGGAAAACAACCAAGTGCAGTTGACTGTTTTAGTGCAGCAATGTTGTCAATGAACAAAATGGTGTAAGCAAGGTTATGTGTGTTTATAACATAGGGATTCCAAGTTTGGAACATATTGATTTTTACTTAGGATATCATTAAGTTGAAACAGATCTACTTGAGCATAAAATGTAACAATGTAAAACAAGAATATAATAATAACTATATGTAAGGGGTGATTAGGCACCTCAGTAGTCAATATAGGATTTACTAGACTTCAATATAGAAATATTCTATTATAAATAAATTAATTTAACAAAGTGAACTGGTCTTGTGATTGAACAGCATCATGCTTTGCATATTCCTGAGAGAAATGAAGTATCTGAATGTGTTTCAATCAAACTCACTGATGCATGAAAAATCATGTGTCAATCATGTGGTTTGTTTTCAAGTGATGTGCCACCTCTTTGAGAAACAAATGATTTTTCAGTGGCATATGAGATATGCATGAGAGCTACTCCATGTGTATTGTTCTCGGCCAATAAGCATCCCTGGCATTGGTTCCATAAGCATCACTTCAGCGAATTGTTCAGAGTCCCCTAAGAAAATGAATCACACAATTGTCTTCCCTATACTTCTTCACTGTATCAAAAGCACCACACGAACATGGAATTGAGCACAGTGGCCAGGTTTTCGTTTGCATGGAGAAAATAGGGATTAGCTAATCTCAATAGTGACTGTGACAGTGTGACAGAAAGTGATTAGCTTTTTCTTTGGGTGAAAATGGCCACATGAGATGAGATGAATTATGAGGGCAACTTGTGCGTTTGTCTTTAGGAATCATGAAATTTCCACGTCCAAGATTCTGCTGGGTTGATAATTAAAACATGCAATATCACTTTCATTATTGTGCTTTTAAAACGGGCCCGTTGATTAAAGAATGTAAACAAACCGTTGATTTTATGAGAGAAATAACACTAAAAAATAAAACTATTAAAACTTCTTTCCATATTTTAATTTTAAAAAATCAAAATACAAAATAATTTCTATAAAATAATCCACAAACAAAACTAGAAAACTAACAACTATTTTTAAAATGATATTACACAAGCCCTATTTTTTTTTGGGAAAACATATTTATATTAAAATTGGCTCCTAGGTTTTCAAATTAAAAACAAACTGAAAATGATTAATTTACTGTATGAGAAAAAGAAAATGAGGGATAATGTATTTTAATAAATAAAGGGTAAATTATTGCATTTTCAGCGCGGCGCCGTTAGTGGTTGTATCTGCCACCCTCGAGTAGCCGCCACACCCTCATCGTCGTCGTCGAGCCACCCTGCCACGCGACCTTCTCCCATCCAGTTCCACATTTCTCTGTCGCTGTTCAGCTCCGCCGCTGCTTAACCTTCGAGTCTTTGACCTCTGTTAGTACAAGTAAGGACCTAAGGGCTAAGGCAATGATAAAAAAAAAAAGCCATCCTTTTAATGTTATTTTGTTGATTTTGCTGCCAAAAAATCATCGTTGACCTCTTTTAACGTTATATATTGCCTGCTACATGTCACTGGATTGCAAGTGTTTGTGGGAATGTGATGAAATGGTTTTGAATGGTTGATGCGAAAGTGTACTGATTGTATATCATTAGTTACTTTTGGGCCTTCTAACGTGAGGAATTGAGTATGTGTTGATGGAGTATGCAAGTGCTCTATGGGGTTGTTCTTTACCTTCCCATCAATTTGAGATATATGTGAGGTTCTGACACACCTTAATTATTATGAACCTGTGATTTTGTTTTTTGAAAGAAATCAATGTTGAAACAGGAAGCTGCAGTAGAAGTGGGTTAGTAGCTTTGAAATCTATACATAGTGACAATAGAGTGCCTTCTTAGCTTTGATTTAGTCTACAGAGTTCACATGGGGATGGACAATAGAGGACGGAAGGTTTTAATTTCAAAAGATACTCAGAAAGCCCTTCAACTTTAATTGTCTCTTGTTAAACTTTTTAAAGCTAAGGAGTTAATTACACTTATCATTCTCAAGTGTGACATTATGCGGGGAGTATATGATAACCACTGTTTCCATGTTTCAAACGGGCAATTTTCTACAATTTAATTGCTCTCTTTTCCTGTTTAAGTAAATAACTGTCAATGGATTATAAGTTAGAGGGGTTTCAATTTGTTGACCTGTCTATTTTTTCTGATGAGATTAACATGAGACTTATTCTGCCATGATGCTTGATTATGGAAAAGTACATAACACAGCACCACACTGCACTTGAAACTACTTGTTTCCTGACATACACTACATATTATCCATAGCAATATTTATACTTAATTCCCACAGCACCACATGTTTTGTTTTGGAGGTAAAGCATTGATATATTATTATGCTCCTTGTTATTGGGCCTGCCCATGCCAGTGCTAGACCAGACCCTTCAAAAGCCCAATTAGATGAAGATTTTGTGTGAATTGATTTTGAAGGTTTTTTTTACTCTAGCACTAATGATTGAAAAGAATTCAAATTGTGAAGGCTATTGAATGAAATAATTCGAATCACTCCCTGTTCTTAGTGACAATTGGAATCGAACACATCCATCTATACTTTCTGCCTTCGATGCACATTATTGATATAGTTTATCTAAATTAAATTCATTTCAGGCCATGATAAATTGATATTTATATCAAACCGCAAGCTGGTATGAAAAAATTTAGATTAAAAATGGAATAGATTGCTCGAACATATCCATCTATTCTTCTCCTTCACACACACAACACTATGCAAGCACTGGGTCTTTCACTCCTAGATTGCACTCTTCCTGTGCCTAGATTCCCAACCAATGTCACTCCTCCAAAGTTTGTATCTTTTCACCCAACCCTGAGCCCCTTCAAGTTTGGAATCGGATTGGTTTTGACTTCTGGTTGTTGGGGTTACAACCCACTTAGGTGTGGTGGTTCTCTCAAGGTCAAGTGTGCCTCCAATGGAGAAACTGATGATGGGTTTTACATCAGAAGATGTGTAGAGCTTGCAAGGAAGGCTATTGGGTTTACAAGCCCCAATCCATTGGTTGGATGTGTTATTGTAAAAGATGGGAAATTTGTTGGTCAAGGGTTCCACCCTAAAGCAGGTCAACCTCATGCTGAGGTAGGTATTTTTCTCATTCTTTTGCTCTAAAAATGATTCTTTTATTTTGTAAAATAAAATATAAATTTAAAAATGATTTGTATGTTCATCGTTTATACTCATTGTATTTGTGTTGTGTTCTATTGCTACCTTTTTCCCCTATTGATTTCATTGCGTTGTTAATTCAAACTGGTATGATAAATTTAATATGAATTTAGGTTTGAATAAGTTGGTGTTGGAATATTGGTTTAGTTTTAGTCCCTATAAAAAATTATTTGTCTTCAGTCTCTTCATTTAATAGAAACAATGTGATTTTAGTCACTGATGAACTAAAATCATATGATGTTTGTAAACTTTAGTTTA
This sequence comes from Clitoria ternatea, assembly GCA_037962975.1. Classification (NCBI taxonomy): domain Eukaryota; kingdom Viridiplantae; phylum Streptophyta; class Magnoliopsida; order Fabales; family Fabaceae; genus Clitoria; species Clitoria ternatea. The sequence goes on from CM075669.1 coordinate 295,864,139, forward strand.
GAGGATAAAAGTTCATGAAGTTTTCTTAACGACTGAAACAAAAATCCATATTAATGATGCTTATATGAGAAGTTAAAGAAAGTAGAGATATTATGGGGAGCTTGTTTTGATTGTAAGATGTCACTCATTGAATTCGGATAGGGAATCTGTGTTTGTTGCTGAATAGTGAATATGTGGCATGAGATTGTCAGGTGTTTGCTCTGAGAGATGCTGGTGATTTGGCGGAGAATGCAACGGCTTATGTGAGCTTGGAACCATGTAATCATTTTGGGAGGACTCCACCTTGTACTGAAGCTCTGATTAAAGCCAAAGTGAAAAAGGTTGTTGTTGGGATGGTGGATCCAAATCCGATTGTGGCTTCCAAAGGGGTTGATAGATTGAGAGATGCTGGAATTGAGGTTGTTGTTGGTGTAGAGGAAGAACTTTGCAAGAGCCTCAATGAGGCCTATATTCATCGCATGTTGACGGGGAGGCCTTTCCTTACTTTAAGGTAATTAAATTCTCTCTCTTTCCTTTGAAACCTATGCCTTCTTTTGGTTGAAGATTCATGTAGGTTTATTCTTTGGGTGCACATTGGAGTTTGGTTTTAGATTTTTTGATCAGTGTATATTTTAGTTCTTACTTAATCATAGCTTAAGCCCATTCCTGTGTTGCAGATATTCTCTCTCTGTTAATGGGAACCTTTTGGACATACTTGGAAATGGAGTTACAGATTGTGGTGGATACTATTCAAAGCTATTGCAAGAATATGATGCAGTGATATTTTCTTCTTCCTTATTCAATGAAAATTTGTTATTACCTGCGTCACAAGAACCTGGAGCCAATCAACCAATTCGGATTATAATACACCAAGATCCTAGCCCATCAAATAAAATATCACTAGACCTCAACCAAGTTATAGGCAAAGTTATAATATTTACAAACAATAAAACAGCAACAGCTACAGAAGTGGCTCAGCAAGGAATTGAAACTGTAGCTCTGGATCAAATTAGTTTGGACGCGATCTTGGATTATTGTAATCGTCAAGGATTGTGCAGTGTGTTGTTAGATATTAGAGGGAGTATCAGTGAGTTTGAAGAGCTTGTTAAGGAGGGTATTAAGAATAATTATATAAATAAATTTGACGCAGAAATTTTGCCAGTTTGGAATGGTTGCGGTGAGCCAGATCCTCTACAGACATTGAAGAGGTTAGAGCAAGGAGTGAAAGTAGAAAATTTACAGTCCAAAGCCTCAAATCAGAGTGTTGTAGTTGAGGGATATTTTAAACTTTAGTAAACAGAGACAGTACCATAGTTTTTGCCAAGGTGTTGTTTGCTGTGCACTCAAGTAAATTATTATTTTTTTTGGTATTCTCAAGTATATTATCAATAATGATCTTTATTTTCAAAGGGCAGTTTTTGCTTTTATGTTAATACTTGATCTTAAAATCTATAAAAAATACAAAGGGCAGTTTTTCTCCCCTTCTTTTCACTATTCATAAGTTTCTGCTCTTTCCTTCAGAGACTAAAATGCCTATAGACTAATACACTTTAATTTGTGGCTATATATAGATTAGTAGGGTAATTAGGCGGGTTCTATTAGGCTTCAATGCTTTTCAAACAGCTTGTAACTTCACCTATTTATTTCAATAGACTTTTTGAAAACTCCCAAGTTTAACCTTCTGGCCTAATAAGTGGTTTGACTTATTGACATCTTTATTAGTGTTATTTTGAAGAATGGTCCTTATATTCTTTTTTTTTATCAATTGTTGGCTTTGATTTCTGAATAATTTTTATCAGCCCAAATAATCTTTTTACTGTTTGAATTCAAAAACTATAATGGTGATGGGACTGGTTGAGAAGAATATGAGTTATGAGTTTTGTATTCTATTTTTATCGAAGAGAAAAAATCCCAAATTAATAATTTAGTATTTACATTTTTCTTTAAACAATAATGTACATATTTAATAAATTTGTTTCACAATAAAATAAATTAAAATATTTTTCTATAAAATTATATTATAAATTAAAGTTTTTACATGTCTCTTTATTGAATGATGGCAGAGGAATTAGACGAAATGTATAATTGGACTGAAATTTTGGACCAATTTATGTCATTGGTAAATAAACAAGTCAGTGATATTTTGTGCTGAATTCGAACCAAAAAAATTTAATGAATTGTCTGAGCCCAGGTTCGAACTGGGGACCTCTAGTGTGTGAGACTAGCGTGATAACCAACTACACCACCCAGACGATTTTGTTTCTGAGTTTTAAATTATAATATTTAGACAAAATTGCTCATTTAGCCTTTTGCTGTTCATTTCAAGTTAATTTTTTATTAGTATTTAAATCACTTCCACATATTAAATAAGTTTCACAGTAATTACTGAGTACAATTATGTGTAGCTACCGATATTAAATTATTAATAAACTAATGAATATTATTATTGAGTTTGAAACAATGTTCGTATTATTTGAAAATATACAAATAATACATCATAATTTGGCAAAAACCTTAACACTCAGGGACGGATCCACTTCTATCTATATGGGGGCAAGTGACCCCACATACACATATTTTATTTATTATATTATTATATATTTAATAATTTATAAATGTCTTGCCCCATGTTTTACGTTACCAGACCACACCACAATGCTTTTCCAACAACTAATTATTTAATATTAAAATTGGCAAATGAAATCATGTTAATGTGGTTAGTGGGTGTGTACTGTGTAGTAGAAGCCAATAATTTGGTGTTAATTGGCATGGCCCATGAGCCCATTATGTGAAGTAATAAGAAAAGGAAACAGCAAGCTAGCATTGAAATTATGAAGCAGGAATTCGTTTCTTCCTCCATCAGATTGACGGTTCCATCTTTTTCTTCTCCGGCGTGAAATTGTCTTCACCGAGTCACTTGGATTACAGGTAAAAAAATAATTAATTTTTTATATTTAAATTCCATGATTTCTATTTAAATATTTATTTTCTTATCTGAGATTCTGAATAATTATTAATATTTAAATTTTTGTTTAATCAGGTTAAAAAAGTTATTAAAAAAATACTTGAAGAACATTGACAAAGAAAGAAGACAACACAAATTACACAAACTTTGAAGAAATTTATTGTGAGTATTATTTTAGTATTTTTTTTTTCTATTTGTGTAATCACTTTTAATATATCTATTTTTTATTTATTTTAGAATAATTTTGACATTTTTTTAATAGAATGAGTATATGAAGATAAAATTAAATATGGTTATTTCGTTTTTTATTTTAGAGATGGAAAAGTATTTCAAAAGGAAAACCAGTTCAGAGCAAACATCTACTACTCAATTTCAAGGACAAGTTGATGAATGTAGAGATAAAATATTAGGCCCTGTCTTGAAAAAGAGATTTTTAGAATTTGATTTGGAAAAGCTTCCTAACGATCCTGGATTAAGGCCAAAAATTTCTGATTATCATCCAAGTGATAGAGATGAAATTAGGAGATATTATCTACAAAAGGGTCCTTGTCAACCAAAAGAAATTAATTTTCCACAAAGGCAATTTGGAAATACCTTTCGTAGATTTAATCCAGATTGGTATTTAAAATATGGCAACTGGTTAGAATATAGTCAGAAAGAAGATGCAGCATTTTGTTTATGTTGTTATCTAATGAGATCAGATCTTGGTGAGCATAAGTTGAGTGGTGAAGCATTTATTACACGAGGTTTTATGAATTGGAAAAAGAGTGATAGGTTTCAAGTTCATGTTGGAGCTTCAAATAGTCCTCACAATCAAGCATGGAATAGTTGTCAAGCTCTAATGAAACAAAAACAACACATTGATGTTGCTTTATATAAACAATCTGATCAAGCTAAAGAAGATTATCGAACTCATTTAACTGCAATAGTTGATTGCATTCGATTTTTATTGTGTCAAGGCTTAGCTTTTCGTGGGAATGATGAGTCAACATCTTCATGTAATAAGGGGAATTTTCTTGAGCTTTTGGATTTTCTTGCAAATCACAATGAAGCTGTTCATAAAGTTTTGAAAAATGCCCGTGGAAATCTCAAATTAGTAGCTCCCACAATACAAAAAGATATTGTTAGAGCATTCGCTAATGAGACCACTAAAGTCATACTTGATGATTTGGGAGATAAGTTGTTTGCAATTTTGATTGATGAATCTAGAGATATTTCTGTTAAGGAACAAATGGTTGTGGTTTTACGTTATGTTGATAAAAAGGGCAAGTTATAGAGCGCTTTCTTGGAATCGTTCATGTATCCGATACAAGTGCTTTATCATTGAAATTAGCTTTGGAGTTATTGTTTGCAAAATATGGCTTGAGTTTGTCAAGATTGCGTGGACAAGGATATGATGGAGCAAGTAATATGCAAGGTGAATTTAATGGTCTCAAAAGCTTAATATTGAAAGAGAACAATTCTGCATTTTATATTCATTGCTTTGCCCATCAACTTCAATTAGCTCTTGTCACAGTGGCAAAAAAAACATGTTGGGATTGCATTATTTTTTAATATTGTTGCTAACTTGTCTAATGTTGTTGGAGCTTCATGTAAGCGTCGAGATATTCTTCGTGAAAGTCAGATTGTAAAGGTGAAAGAGGCATTGCAAAAAGGAGAAATAACCAGTGGTCGTGGCTTGAATCAAGAAACCACAATAAAAAAGGAAGAGACCATATGAGCCTTAACGCCTTATCTTCATCATCAACTTTGACCCCAATAGCCTCCAATTCAGAGATAATACCATTGAGGGCACTTAAATGATCTGAAATTTTCATATCATCTTCCATGCGTAAATTATGGAATTGTTCCTTCAACAACAATCGATTTGAGATGCCCTTGGCCTGATATAACCCTTCGAGTTTCTCCCAGAGATCTTTGGCTGTTGAAATATTTTACACATTTGCAAGAACATTCTTAGTCAAACACAGGCGGATCGTACTTGCAACTCTCAAATCTAATTCCTCCCATTTCTTATTTTCCATACCGGAAGGTCTTTCTTTCAATGCCTTGTGTAATCCTGATTGTTCTTTCTTTCAATGCCTTGTGTAATCCTAATTGTATCAACACATCCTTAACTTGTCATTGCCACAAGCCAAAATTAATTCTTCCATCAAATTTCTCCACATCAAACTTCACAGCACTTGAATAGTTTGATGTTGTGACCGTGTGTTCAACACTGCAACCGTGCACGGGATTAGTTCCCAGGAAAGAGAGGTGGTTCACAATGGACACGCTTAAATACCAAGTCTTTCCTTAGCCAAAATCTTTCCAAACTAGCACTTACAGTACCACACTTCTAATAACCAAGGAAATTCTCAACCACACAATAAATCTTTTCTGATGTGGAAGATCAGACAAAGTTGCAACCATAGAGCATACTAAGAATTCATATCCCACCGAACCATGAAGCTCTTATATCACTGTTAAGAAATTAGATCCATTTCCATAAGAGAATTTCCTTAAAAAATAGAGAAATAAGGTTAGGAAAGAACACAATCAACACACAAGGATTTAACATGGAAAACTTCAAAACCGAAGAAAAACCACAGGACAAGCTCCGAAAAATATTCCACTATAACAAGGATAATTACAATATCCTCACCACACTCTTTTATACCAGAGATACAAAATATAGTGTTTCCTAGTGAGACCCTCTCCTATTCCTGTACTACTAATTTAGTACAAAGGAGTTATAGATGTTGTACACAAACTTGAGGTATTTTTCTAATACACTCAAAATTTACCCAACACTCTATTTTTCCCTCACTACAAGAACTCTTAAAGCTTTCTAATTTTTCCTTGCTTCTATGCCTTGGTACATTTTAATTCATGTCATGCCTTGTATTTATAGAAGGGAAATGCATACCACTTACATTGAAAAATAATTAAAGCATGCCTAATTTTGAACAAGTTGGTGTTTGGTGGCAACCAAATTTGACTGGTTGTTACAAATAAGTCGATTATATTTAAGCACTAGCGGTGGCTTTGGAAAACATGAAAATTATGATAATGTTGGTGCTACAACCAAATGACAATGTGAAATTATCATTCTCTATATAAGACAAAACCATTTGTTTTATTGAGTTTTGACACCAAACAACCGAAAATCTATCATGTTCTAACTAAACCAACCAATAGCAGAACTAGTATAACATGAAGGGCTATTCTTCCACCCAAAGTTGAAAATCTTTCCTATACAACCTAATATATAGTAGCAGTTATATTTATGTGTATATCAGAGCTCAATCCCATGAAGATCATGATAAGAAGAATCAAGTCTCAGATCCCTTCCACGACATATGTGGACCTATGACTAGAAGTAGGTTCAAGAAGGTTAATAAAATGAGGAAGCTAAGATGATTACATGCATAACATGCTTGGATAGTTAGGAGGAAGCTCAGATTAAGAGACTTATTAATTTTCTATTTATTTAAATTTTATAAGTGTTTTAGTTCTTATTGTAAGAAAATGCATGCAAAAAAATTAATAAATTGTCTAGAGAAGGTTTTAAACCTATAATCATGATATAACTTGTCCATGTCAAACCACCTGGACCATCATGCTTTGCTTATAAAATGAGATTTTTTTCCTTTTATTTATTTTTGCATCAGAGTCATAAACTAAAGTTGTATTAAGCAATTCAGGAACGAGAGATTAAGCATACCATATATTATTCAAAAAGGGAAAGCTTATTTTTTGCTCAAATTCTTCTCTGCATCATTAATCTTATCAAGAATTACATAATTCTTTTTACGATTATCAGACTGTTTGGTTTGTGGCGCATTTCTTTCTATTTCGTGCTTTTTTTCGTTTGCGTCTTCAAAGATTAGAATTTTCATACTCTCAATTTCATCAGGCTTAATTTATCATATGCATACAATGAAAAATCTCATTATGTTTAGATATATAATAAGCTTTTCAATATCAATAAATTTGATTTTATGTATATATACACACTAGTGTTTTAGCTCGTGTGAGTATTTTTTTTTAGTTTTTTTATATCTATATATGTAGTATTAAAAATAATTTTAACGATTGCACAGAAAAAACAGTCATTATATTTAATAATTGAAAATTTTCACTTAATTTCAATATATGTCAATTGAAAATTTATTGACTTTACATAGATAAACTTATAATTACCTTTAATTAAACTAATAAAATTTACATATCAGAAGTTATATTTCCTAAAAAAATAACTAAAGAAAATATAAAATATATATTTTTAAAAAATATGTCTATATCTTATTAAAATTTATTGGCATAACTCAAATATTAGTATATTTTATATAAAATATTTTCATATAAACATTTATTATTATTTTACAGATAATAATACATATCTAACTTTAAAATGTTAATTAAAAAAAAGTATAAATATAAAATCCTCATCCTTTCATAAATTATTGATGCATAAATATTCAGATACAATTTCACAAAAAAAAATAAGTATAATAGTTCAAACATGCAAATATTCATTGTAATCTAATTATTATGTAATAAAGGAAAATTTCTAATTAGACAAATAATCTTTAGATATACATCTTAATTAAAGATGACCAAAACATCTAATTTATTATTTTATAATATTATTTCATTATCAACTCTTTTTTTTACAATTCATTTATATGAATCAATGAAGTTTTTAATTAAAAATATTTTCTTATTTTAAAAATCAATTAGTTATTTTAATTGAACATATAATGTGATATCAGAACTTAAGTCTCAAATCTTATGATACTTTAGAATAATAAAAATTAAATTTGTTTTAGAAACAATTACCTAAAAATTAACTATGATAAACCAAATTTAATTCAATTATTTATCGTTAACATTTTAATCATACTTAACATTTCAATAATCAGCATTCACTTTATAATTACCAAAAAACAAAAGTGTAGAAAATTGAATTAAGAAGTGCGAATATCCCAGGAGTAGACATGAATATGATCATCATATCATGCGCACAACTTCAGACAAAATGGTGACAGCGCAAACCCCACTTTAGACCCAACCAAGAAACACCCATTTTATTATTAAAAGTTTTAAAATTCGACGTTACCAATGCATTTTTTTTAAATTCTATTTTTTAATAACCATAAGGCATGGCTGAATAACAAAAAGAGTGCTTTTTTTTAGATTTGATTAAGGAATCAATATATATATATATATATAATATGATAATTATATTTAACTTTATTTAAAATTACAAATTCTTTATTTAATACATTTAGTAATTTAATACTCTAAAAATATTCTCCCTTTCTTATTTAACCATGCAAAAATAAAGAATAAATCTTATTCACATTTAACTGTCCCTTTAAAATACTAAAACATCAATAATAACATTTTTTTTAATAATTCTTCCTTTTTAATGATTCTCTACATGTTCCATTAATTTTTTCAAATAAAACACATTGACGATTTCAACGATGAGAAACTTTTAATATCAGTGATGGTGGGACAAAGAAGGAAGAGGTTTTGCCACCTGGCGGTAGTAATTTATAAGTAAGGTGGAAAAAAGAAAATAAAAGTGATGACACTTGATAGAGAAATGTGTGGGTGTGAAAATTTTATGGGAGAATCAAAACTAGTAAAAATTATTATCATATTTTAATTTTAAAAAATTAAAATACAAAATAATCTTTAAAAATAATCTCTATAAAATAGTTAACAAACAAACTTTTTAGTTTTTAAAACCAGAAAACTAATAACTGTTTTTATAAAAAGGTTATTGAACAAACCCTATGTTTTGGGAAAATATATTTAGATTAAAATTGGCTCCTAGGTTTTCAAATTAAAAACAAACAAAAAAATGATTAATTTACTATACGAGAAAGAAAGTATGGTAATTAATAAGAGATAATAAACTATAATAAATAAAGGGTAAATTATATATTTTATTATGTTGTTGAGATAAAATGATTGTATTTCTTGTTTAATGAAAATATTTTTTCTTTGAAGTTTGAACAATTAAATAACAATGAGTAAAGTATCATTGAAAGCACAACCAAATTAATATAAAATGAATAATCAAGGCATATGACTTGGAACGGGTGTTTAATTCTCGCGGATTTTTTTTTTAAAAAAATGTATCTTTTAATCGTAAATATAACTAATTCTTTCAAAACCTAGGAATCACTAAAATAAGTCACAAAACATTTTCTCAAAAAGTGTAGTGTTAGTGTCCAAACTCTAAATATCTTTTTTGTTATTTTAAGATAAGATTTTAAAAAAAACTGATTTATTGTTTTTTTATTATGTGCCCATTGGTCGAAATATATGATAAAAGAAATCAAATAAAAACAAAAATGTATAATACACAGATGCTTCGTCTAAAACGCCAGAAAGCGTACAATTTAATTTACACACTTGGTTTGCTTTCTTTTTCTTCCATTTGCAATAAAGAAAAATCACTTTCATCTGAAACACCAAGTGTTCCATGTACGTTTCTTCTGTTTCTATTTTTCTACCTCTTTTTTTCCTTCTAAAGTTTCCATCTCCATGATTTCAATCTTACATTTTTTGCGTGCGCGTTTTGGATAGACACTGAGATCTAAGGGTGTGTGTTTTGAGCTATGGCTTCGTCTTTATTACTAGCGGTGGTGTTTGTGTTTGATCTGATAGCTTTCGCTCTCGCTGTTGCTGCAGAGCAAAGAAGGAACACTGTGAGTCACTCTCTTTCTCTGGTTTGCTTTTGCTATGGTCCTGTGATAACGTTGATTTTATAAGTCATAACAAAAGAGCTTAACTCTCCTTTGCTCAAAACTTATTGATACGGAAGCGGCTTTTATGTTTCAGAATTTTGAACGCCGGGAATTTCTATGTTGCGGAAATTCGTTTCTAATTATTGCCTAAACTTGTTTGCTATGTGTTGAATTGAATCATTGTTATCGTAATTTGTAAACTGAAATCTGGATTTATGTATGAAAAACCTGGTTTGCATTACCGCTTCCACATAATGAATCCGTGAGGTAATTCTGGAAGAAAGACATCCGTATATTAAAAGAATTTCAATTGTTTATGGGAAGGTTGAGTTATGACCACAAGCATGAGTTAGGACTTAGGTAATCCTACAAAAAATTTAGGCTGAATTGAACAGCGGGGATTTAATTGTTCATCTCTCGGGAAAAGGAGATGTATATATTGGATAGGGTCAAGTTTGACCAAATGACACCTTTAATAAAAAAAAATTGTAGAATATAAATTTCAATAATATGCTCTTACAAAAAAAAAACCTTAATAAAGTCATCTGTTAAATTATGTTATATTTTTCATGGTAATTATGATTATAAAATTTAGATGATTTAAGAATTCTTAGAAGTAAAATATTTTTGGTGAGCTTAAAAGTATCCCCCACCTAAAAGTCAAAAACTAGTAAATTTAAGGTGTATGAGATCAGAAATAGGCTTTATATTCTTTCAGCAAAGTATTTTCTACATAAACCGACAGGATCCTTTTCTGGCAGGGGTCAAACCCTTGAGATTGCTTAAAAGTATAATCTAATGATTGAAATTTGCTTATATTCTAAATTTCATACTATATATATATATATATATATATATATATATATATAATAAAGTAGAGCTTTGAGATGCGCCTTAAGAATTGCTTTGGATGCGGGTTTCTCACATACTCAGGTGGTGTCTGACTGAAAGGTGTTATTCAATGAGTGAAAATTTAATCCAAAATGTCATTCATATTTTTCAGGCATTTTCAAGATTGTGGAGTTCTTTTCTCTTAGTTTACAAGTTTTACTTTTAGGCATGTGAATAGAATTGCAAATAAGGCAGCTGATTTTGTAGCTTCTATGCCCTTTGACTTTCATCAGGCTGTTTGGAGTGACTCTCTCTCACCTGGGCTTATTGAGGCAAACTCAAGAAATAAATTGCTTGTAAACTTTGATGATTTGAGTTAATGAAATTCACTTTCAACGTAAAATAAAAATATGTATTAATTCATTTTAAAATTATATGAAAATTTGTAGGATTAATGGATTATATAAATACTTTATAAGAATTTTCAATACAATGGTTAGATAGGTGGAATTTAACTTTAAGACAAAAGTTATTAAAAATATCATTTTATTGAGTTTGAGACTAGGTTGACATTGCTATTAAGTGTTTGCTTTTATCAATCCAATTGATGAATCATGTAATATTATGATAATGATCATCTATATAAAGTTTTACAAGACTTAGACATTTTAGATATGGGATTAAATTGTTATTTTAAACGATATATGATATGTCAAAAACTTAAGGGAGCCAATGATGTATGAATGAGTTTTTCGCTTGTTTGAAATATTTGATCTATTTTATGGGAGCTTTAATATTAACAGTTGGATTGATAAAATATTCCTATGTTATATAGTTATTAGAAATGTCATTTACTAAATTTGACACCTAGGATCATTTGATCCTGTCCCAAATATTTGATTTAATTTGTATTTAAAAATTTTCACAATGGTAGTCATCCCACTATTTGCTATCTCATTATGCCAGTGTCCAGGTAAGCCGCTCCTGCATTGCTGTCAAGGATTGATGAATGGTAACTACGAGTTATATTACAAATGTATAGAATCCTCTGCGCATGCTCTTTGCGTCCTAAAATTTTCACCCTTGTATTGGAATCTCTAACGCTTCTATAACTTAGGTAGCATTTAGTGTATGGACGAAAAAGTAACATCCTGTTGCTATTTTGTTCCATTATCCTTGTTTCCATTTCTGCAATGGTACTAAAATGTACTAGTTTTTATTTTAAACTTGCATTTTCGTCTATTCCAAAATTTCAGTCTTACATTCAAACCGAATTGAATTGAAACATTAATTTTATGATCGATCTAAATGACTTTGTTTTTATAAGAACTGAACCGAACCACAAACACCTTTAATCTTTGAGCCTTTTAGTATTAGACTTACAAGTTTGCACAAACCGGGATTTCTGATATGAGCCTTAACTTCTTCCATGCATTCTACTTTTTCTCCGTTTTAGTACACTCGCTTCTCTCTCTCTCTCTCTCTCTCTCTCTCTCTCTCTCTCTTTTGTGGGGAGGGTAGAGAGACAGCAGAGAAAGGGAGTTTACACCATTTATGTTTTCACTTGATTTGTTCATAGTTTTCCCTATCTTATTTTTGTTATAAATCTGTTTTTCACCATGACATAGTCAAAGCTATGATGTATTAAAGTGGGTAATTTTCAGTTGAGAATATATTATTGGAAGGTGTGTGTATTTTTGCACACATCCATGTGTTTTGATTCTGTGGCAAGGTACTGTAAGCAGTTCCACGAGTATAATTTTACGTATCATGAACTCACCACAAATTATATGGTCGTTATGGGTCCATTTTAAGAGATTTTGGCTGTTGAACCAACTTGAACATTTAATGATACCTCATGAATAGTCCTGAATTGTACTCCTACTTCTAGATAATGAAAAGCAGAACTTTATATTGTTGTCTGATAACAACATCAAATAGGGGAAAAAATAATTGAAATTCGCAGTTTTTAACACATTGGTTTAGTTGCAAATTGCAATGCATTCAACATTTCCAAGATGCATTGTTTGTGATCTCAGGAAAGACTGTTTTTCCTTTTAGTTGGGAAGATAGGTCCAGAAAACATGTTCTAGAATCAGCTTCTTCATTGAGGTACACTATTAGCTAGCTACTAGTTCAAAATTTTGCCATGCATCTGTTGTACTGTTTCCTTATACATTAGGGTGTGAAGTTGTGATGAGAGAAAAGTCAGGATAGTTGTAACTGGAAATAAAGTTTTGGTGTGTTGAAATGAGGTTGAAGTGTAAACTTTTGTTCTTGGGACAGGCCACGTTAGCCCAAAACAGTGATGGTAGAAAGTACTGTCAATATGACTCCGACATTGCAACCGGCCTAGGTGTGGGGTCCTTCTTCATCCTAGTTGCCAGTCAAGTGATCATTATGATTGTAACTAGGTGCCTGTGCTGTGGCAAAGCTATGAGACCCAGTGGATCCAGATCATGGGCAATTTGCTTATTCATCACTAGCTGGTATGTGTTAATTAATCTTTAAATCTTACAAACAGAAATGATCAATTTGCTCTAAACTGTATTACAAGACCAATTATGTTGTTTTTCCCTTGTTTGGAACTCTTAAATGTGCAATGTTGATGGTTCAGGGTGACATTTATCATTGCGGCATCGTGCCTGCTAGCGGGTTCTGTGAGGAATGCTTACCACACAAAGTATCGTGATCTGATGGGAGAGAGAGCGCCTTCATGCCAAACGATGAGGAAGGGAGTGTTTGCAGCTGGAGCTGCCTTCATTGTCTTCACGGGCATAGTCTCAGAGCTTTATTATGTTAGTTTTTCAAAAGCTAATAATAATGGTCCCCCTCGAGACACTGGTGTGAGGATGGGCAATTTGTAGTGTGTTTGTATTAGGAGGAGTTGGATAACGTTGATGTGAAAGCCTACCTGTTAGACTGTTAGTTGTGTATCTATATTATGAAAATGACCCCATCTTTAAACTATTTTCCTTCCTTTTCACTCTTCTCTTCTGTCATGTCAAATAGCTACTGCCGTGGCTCACACTTGTATAACCCCACCCTATAAATTACTTTTCATAATAAACACATGTAAATATTTAGGGGAAAATGTATTTTATTTTATATTAAGACACCAAAATGAATTGCTAGTATGTAGGGTGAGGATTATTCTAACTAAGTTAGTTGCATCTCTCTTGTTAATGTGAAATTTTTAATATGTTCTCTGAGGTTGGAGTTTGAACAATTTATACCCTTATTTTCACTCCTTTTTATTGATATTCCATGAATAAAGAACTTTTCTATATTATTTAGAATAATGATAAAGGAAATATTTCCTTTATTTAAATGTTTATGTCTAATTTCAACTTTGTTATTTTTTGACATGGTATATAAATTATAACTTTTGAGATTATGTTTAATCAGTCTAAATTTATGATTAAACCTTCTGTCCATGACTTTCACTTTCAAAATACAGTGAGAAGAAACTAAAACAAGGACACAACTAAAACTCTCTCTCTCTCACACACACACACACATATATATATTCAGTTAGTTATGAATGAAATAAATCAAGACATGGTGAAGCATATATCATGAGATTAAAATGAATGTCTACCATGAGCATGAGATTAATTTAAAAAAAATTAAAAACAACCATTGAGCTCGTGTAGAATATATAGCTGCTATGTAAATGAACAATAATGGATTGCAGAATAGATATACATATACTATTACTGGCTAGTTTGATTCCCTTCTCTATTCAACGAAGCATTTATTAATCAACCTTGAGGCTGCTATAGTTGTGAGTGGGGCAGTGACGTTCAATATATAGCCCATCCATTTATTTTTTCTTGGTTTTCTTCCCTCTGCTTCCTTCCTTGGATGAGTAAACACTAGATAGTGATAGATACCAATAATATGTTTTCAAAATGTTTTAAGTACCCTTTCTCTTCATTGGTTTCTCTCTCTGCTCATCACAGAACTTTCCACTTCAACCTTGCTGACTCACTGCCACTGCCACCCCTCATGAGTCATGAACTGCATGTTGCCCTTCATTGATTTCCTTGCAAGAGTTTAAAAAAGAATATGGTAAAATTCATAACATTGAAAGTTAATTAAACAAATATTTCATAGGTTAGAAAGATTTCTATAGCTCAAAATAGTTTTAAAAAAAATGCAATTATATGTAAAATATCAACATTCTCTTAAAACTATACAACTTTACTAAATATATAAAGAATTAGATCATCTTCTCGGTCTTAATCACAAATATCTTCAACTCGAGATAATCCGATATTTTTTTCTAAAATTAAACATAATCTGAGAATGTTTAATAAAACTTATGTAAGTTGGAAGAATTTATTTATAAATAATAACGTTAGCTTTATAAACACATGGTTGCGTGAGTTTTTGTGGTCCTATGTAAATCTTGTTACTTTGTTCAATAAGGATTTAGTTAAATCTCTAGTCGTAGCTATGATTCTAGTAATTATGGAAAGCAGAGCAAGATATTCATTATTTTCTTAGGTCACATAGACAATTTAATCAATATTAAATACAACATTCCAATAATTTTAGTCTTTTAAAAAATAATACTTTGCAAGGGTTGAAAGGAGATGGTCCCGCCAGCTTCCTTCACTCGCTGGTAATAAACAACTTTAGGTAAGAATTAAAACTTACTTTAGGTAAGAATTAAAACACATCTGTACAAATTATATATGTTTTTTCCAACAAATTCTATATGATTGAAACCTATATTTTTTCTTTTTATGAAAATAAATAGTTGCCCAGGATACTGTTATTCAATAATTTTAAAGGTGTTTGCACAAGTGTATCTCTAGTTTTTTTTTCTAGGTAATTACACTATATCTCATCTAAGGTTTAACTTAATACAGTAAAACCCTCCAATTTCCAAAAATTGAAGTTTGATTGTGTTTATATTCACATATTAATTATATATATACACACACCACAATGACAGGCATAATAATAGTTTATGCACAACTATCACACTTACACCATCCATGCCACAATACAATCACTCATAGTTTTGCATACTGTGAGTCACTACGAGTGTGTTTGGTTACACTCTTTGGTTGGTCAAACCTGACCAACCCCAAAAATAAATCCTACGGTCAAACGGAGTTTTGATTGTCTCGAATGACGTGAAGGATCAATATCAACCCTTAAATTTCTCCATTTTCTCAACTCCGTTTCCCCAACTGGAAACCAAACGGACCCACATCACTTACTCAAACGGTGGTGTATATGTAATGACAAATTTCAAAATATAAGAGAGGGTACATGTATTTAAGCAAAACATTGGAAATTTAATAAACAGTGAAAAAAATCAGTTTAATTGATTAAAAATTGAGTTTGTAATTATAGCTCATAAGATCACAAGCTTAAATTTCTTAAATGTAAACATTTATCAAATGCTAAGACATATCTTAAGACCCAACGATTAGTGTAATTGTATTTTTATTTTTATCAGTATACTAGCTCCCTATTCTAGTTGGAATCAAAAGTGTGGTATGTATGTTTATCTTTTTATGCAAATTTATCTATAATTGAATGGGTCAATTTAATGATTTCCTGTAAGTAACATTTTAGGTACTATAGAAGTCCCAAAGAGAAAGACTGGCTGTTGTGCTGTCCTTTACTACCTCAACTTGCAAGGTGACTCAATATTTTCAATGTGATAGTTATAATTATAATATATAATAAACGCATGCGTATCTCATCAAGATGATTAAGGTAGGCTTGAGTCCTCACATCACATGCATAAAGTACAAAGCTGCTAATAGTCTTTACCAATTCCTCCACATGTAAGGTTCACACTAATGGAATATTTTTATTTTATCATTGCTGACTCACTCACTAAGTTAGATCTAAACACATGTTAAACTCGCTTATTCCGTTCAATTAACAAATGAGTTAGATTTAATCAAATTTTGATACAACAATAATATTAATTTCAAAAACTCAATGTAATGTGAAGACTCGTATAAAGGAGGGGTCTACCATTGTTACACAACTCTTCAATATTATAAGAAACGACAATGAGAAACAAGCCTTGAAATTATGGTGGCCCAAGATACCCTGCACACTATTGACTATTCTATTGAATTGGAACAAAGATGAAAACACCATGTGAACTAAAAGCCCACAGAGAAATGATCCAGACACATAATAATAGGAATAGAATAATAATAATAATAATTTAATGTACAACCAGAATTCTCTCAGTCCCAGGATCAAAAAATGATTCTCAAGAAGTAGTGGTGGTGGTGTAGATGAATCATGAGCAATAAAATCCTTATGATAATACATATCATTCCAACATATATACATATCCAAAGAATCTTCCATCACATTCTGTCAGTTCAACAGTGCTGGAGCAGACCCCATGTCTATAATCACCCTCATCACTAAGCACTCACAAAACATCCAAATTTTTTTAAAAATCCTATACTGATAAACAATGCTAGACTAATTTGCATACATTAATACACCATTTTATTAGAGATTAATTAGAGGAAATGATAGAGAAAGATGAACAAAGAGGCAAACAGAGTGGGTCACATGGACTAATAAGCAACTTGGGACCCCTTGGTTGAAGCTGAAACAAAAATATGACAGCTCCAAAAACTTCTCTCTTTGTAAGAATTACAGGTGCAGAAAGACCAGCACAGAAAACATGCTTCATCTTGAAACAAGAACACTCACTAACCTGTATGAAACACAAAAAACAAAAAAGAAACACCCCAATTAAATCAAATAACTAATCTATGAACACTACTACCATGTTTGCTTATTTTTCTGATCTCAAGGTTTGACATCAGAATCATCCCAAGGATCCTTTAGATCAGTAGAGACCAATGAATCAATATCCTCCCAATTCCAATAGTTTGAAGTTCCCATTCCACTACTTGTTGTTGGTATCTCCCATGGTTGAGCATTAGTGCCACCACCACCAGGCATTATGCTATGGATGGTTGGTTCCTCCATTGTTTTGAACTCTTCTCCATAGTTATAAACATTGGAGGATCTCAAAGAGGTTGAAACTGAACAAGGGTTTGTGCCAAAAGAGGTTGAGAAGGGAAAGAGTAGGCTTTGGTTTTGAGGTGGAAGAGTTGAACTCAGAAAGATGCCATTAGTTCCACCAACACCGACACCAAAATCTTTGCTTTCTAAGTCTTTGGTGTTGATCATGAGATTCTGTTGTAGAAGCAAAGGTGGTGGGCGAGTGAGAGCTTGGTAGAGCGAAGAAGCCATGTTTTTGTGATCACTACCATCAATTGGCAATGAAAGAGGAGTTTGAATTGGCATGTGGCTACTACTACTCAACATAGCAATATCCATGTTGGGAATTGAGGTTGTGATGGTGCAAGTAGTAGAAGTGGTGGATGAAGATGTTGGGGTGGTGGTTGATGATTTTTTGACCCTCTTGTTCTTCCTTCCACCACCAACAGGAACATTTCGTAGAGTTCCACCTTTAGTCCAGTGCCTCTTGCATGCCCTGCAGAAATGGCGAGGCTGAGACTTGTTGTAGTTGTTGTAGTAACAAAATTTGGTGTTTGTGGACTCACATCTTGGACATTTCAAAGACTCTGATGATGCCTGGCTATTCTGTTGCTGTTTTCTCATCATTTGAGGCTTTGGAAGCTCCAAGTTTTGAGCTTCCAGCAAGGTCTGTTTCCAATCAAGTCCACTGCTTGATACCTGTTTTGAACTCAAACCCATATCTTGTTAAATTCACTCACCACACTTTCTTGAAATCAAGTACTAGTGATTAATTAAGAACCAGAAAATTGATCAACAAGATCAAAGGGATAAAACAAAACAAAAAGAGGGGACAAATTGATTTAGCCCTTTGATCCAAGTGGTAGAAGAGAAATCAATCTGAAGGATAACAAGAGGATCAGATTCCAAAGGGTGTGTAGGTCTAAGGAAATTGGTGACTTAGTGGAGAGGTTTATTGGAAGGAAATAATAATGGCCATGAAGTTGTGAAGAAGTAGTGAGCATGTCTTTTATCTTATGTCTATATCTAGAGTGAGAGGAAAAAAAAGGGAGCAATAATTAAAAACAAGAAAGATGAGTGGGAATTACTTGAAGGGTCTGATTAGTGCTTGTGGGGGGGTGTAGTAGTAGAGAAGGCAATCCTATAAAATTGAATGCAAACTTTGGTAACAACCTAGGAGTTGGGTTTTTCTTTCTTTACAAAAGCAAGTATTATAGAATGGGAAAGAGATACTTAACCCCTAAGGTGAAGGTGGGTGGTTGACACGTGGAAGGTTGTAGGCCGTTGGTAGTGCTGTGTATGTTGTTTTTGATGGTGTTGGGGGGGTATGGTAATTAGATAGAGTTGGCCACCAATGCAAATACAAAGATGGGAACTAAAGAAGTACACAAGGGTCCATCGCCTAAATTTGTGTTTTGCAATGGATTGTCATTAGGGGAAAGGGGGTGGCGCTAAGTGTGGGGCCAATCATTCTTGGACTTCGCAGACGCATGGTTTGTAGTGGGCCATCTATGCTCTTATATACATCTATATGCATGCACGTGTTCACTTTCATCTTATGTTTGCTTATTGCATCTCGGATAAATATTCGAAATGTTACATTGATTGATTCAACTGTTACATATTTTAATTTTTTTTAATAAAGATTCGTGTTAATATGATGGTCTTATATGGACGAAATCTTTAGTTAAAAAAAGGGAAAACGTGTGGAGTGTGGTCTTCATGTAATTCGTTACTAGTTAGTGAACATAGAGAGGATAATTGCAGCTGTGGCAGTTATTTTAGTGAAGGATAATTAGCTACCAGAATAGAGTTTGATGGTCTGAGACTTCATAAGATTCACAAAACAATTCTGATTTCTAACCTTGAATAGGGAGGGTGTTATTGAGAGATGCAAGTAAATCCTCATTTTACACATTATTCGTTACTATCTAAAATTTAAAAAATTATGACTGAAGTTTTATTTTTTTTCTATAAAAATAAATTAGATAAGTTGAATCTGTAAAGTTACAAATTTAAAAATTTCTTTGCAAAGGAATTTACATGACACTCACTAATAAAATTTTGATGTTAGTAAGAATTGAATATAGTCTTTTATATCATGATATAACAACTTAATCTACTTACAACGTATGTAATATCGGGTCTAGTATAATTCATTGAAAACATAACATTTCTAATATTTTTTTTGCATATTCGGGATGAGACACATAATCACCATTGTTCCTTTTAAAACACATTGGAATCAAAAGGAGTAGAACACTAAAGTTGTTTTGAGAAGCTTTTCAACATTGTATGATTGATTTAGAGAAAAATCATTTTTTGTTTTCTTTATCTTTATGTCCAAGATAAAACTTTTTCCCTTAAATTTTTCGTGTCAAGATCATATCATAAAAATGATTTATTTAGTTAATCATATAATGCTCCTCAATTATTCAAGGCGAGTCTTACAAGGTTCTGACATGACTCTACCTCAAATAATCAAGTAGTAGCACTTGTTTTTAAAAATAGGTGATTTTTTTGTAACAAGTAAAAATGAAAAATGTCACATGGTAAATAAGAGGTAGTGAGATAAAACTTCATATACCCTGTTCAACATGTACATCTATAGAAGCCTATTCGATCTCCCTTATAAGATACATGAAACAAAAAAACGCAAAAGATAACTTAGAACACCTACTACTATCACTACTTTTTTCTCTTTTCAGCATTATCTTTTTCTTTTTCGATTCGCTACAACATCTCATGAGTGAGGTTTCATCCTAGCAGTGATATATCACGCTTCTATCGCACCACTTTAATTCCAACTTCATGGGACGACCTTGCTTTAAGGAAGACTAGGGCATTGCCCTTGCTCAAACCAAGGTTCAACATCTAAACACATACATCATGCATATAAACAATACAAGCAAGGGAGTGAGTTTGTCACTCCTGTCTCATAGGACACACCGTAGTCAAGGATGTACAAACATAGATCATCACACATCAACACATTCTAACATGTTATCCAATCAATAATTTGTATGCAAGCCATTCAATCAATAAATTCCAACAACTTAATAGAATAACATATCACACAACATTACAAAAAACACATCAATTTAGTCAAATGAGGATGAATGCATGGGTTCGTTCAT
Organism: Clitoria ternatea; assembly: GCA_037962975.1. Lineage (NCBI taxonomy): Eukaryota > Viridiplantae > Streptophyta > Magnoliopsida > Fabales > Fabaceae > Clitoria > Clitoria ternatea. The sequence continues at coordinate 295,884,811 of CM075669.1, forward strand.
TACTAAACATATTTTATAATGATTATGCATCTGGGCCTAATATCCATCTCCAAAATCACATGAAGCGACTGGAGATCGTTGATCCTAACTAGGGTACACAAATGAGACACGTAGTCTAAATCATAGTCCTAAAAATCACACAAGTTTAAAAATGACATACACTAGGATCAATTCTCCATGGCTATGGTAATATGCTGCCTAGGTCAAAGTACATTGGGGTGGCTTGGTTATGCCCAGTGTCGAATCATTTTTCTGCCTTCTTGGGCGAACCACCTTGGTCGTGCTCTGTAGACTTTCCACAAAGTCGAGCAGTTTGTTCTCCAATAAAGATCAATTATTGTTCATGCATAATGCATGTTTCTTGTTCATGTCATGCAAGTCACCAGCTCTCGCCCAAAACACACTCCCTGGTCCTTAGTACACACATCCCCAACATATGCCCCACCATCGCTGCCTCTGTAGCTCACGTGCACATTTAGGAATATAAAATAAGTCACTCGGTGTGTAGTGCACTCCTTATAAGCATCTCGAAGTCTTAAGTTCAAGGGTTCGTCCTTTATAACCATTTTCGTGTTATAGAGTTAATCTCTTTTATTCAAAGGGTGAACTAGCTCTTTTAAGTCTTATGGAGCCTTTTAGAATATTGTTAATAAACTACCAAAAAGTAAGAAAATAAATAATGAAAAATCCTACTTGGGTGAAGATTACCATTTTACCTTTATAAGCCTGATTAAGCTTGGATTTTATCCTTTAGCCGAATTCTTTTATTCTATGCTATCTAATTTAATTACTAAGTCCAATAAACACATTTCTTAAGTTCTAGACAACAATACAAAACCATGTCCCAAAAACCTCATTTATTACTAAATTGGACCTTTAGGGTGATTTTGGTGAAACGGGGTTGTTTGGTTGGTCTTTCTTAACAAAACCTTATTAAAACTTTAATTTAGAAAAGATTAATAAATAAATACAGTTCTGAACAACAACTAAGAAAATTTAGAAGAAATAAAAATTACAAAAGGTCCTTAACCACATATTTTATGAAAATCACACTTTAGTCCTATGATCTCGTGAATTTACAACTAAGGACAAAGTCATTATAACTTCGACACTTTTCACAGCCTTTGGTCATGACCTTCATGTCATCATTAACATATTTCCAGTTTAGATCTCATATACCCAAAATAACGAGGGGTGGCAAAACGGGCCAACGGGCCTGACCGAGCCAAGGCTCGCATAAGCTCGCCAAAATACGGGTCGGGCCAAACAAGGAAAATGAGCAAAAAACATTGGTCTGACCCGTTTTCTATGTAGCCCGCGGGCCAACGGACCGACCCATTTTTTTAAATTATTTATGCTATTTTTTAATTTTAAATTTATACTATTTTAAGACTTTTAAAAAAAACTTTAGATATAAAAACTAGATTTTACCTTTTTTAAAACTAGTTATTTTATAATTAACCTAATTTATTTCATTAAAAGTTCAAATAAATTATATTTGCATTAAATGGAAAAAAACTTTATAATATTATACTATTGAATTTATAATAACATACATAAATTAGGAAAATAGGAAAACATAGCCTCTTTAACATATATAAATTATATATTATATATTAATATAAAATTATTTTTTTTTGTATTTTAATATTGGCTCGACGGGCTGGGACAGCCCGCATAAAGCCCATTTTTTAGGGTTGGGCTTATTTGGGAAAACATGCTCAAATCCTTGACCCAGCCACCTATTTTTAACAGGCCAAATACGTTGGCCCGCAGGCCAAGCCCAAATTGTCACCCCTAAAAATAACACAAATCACGGGTAGCATGAAATCAAGTCAAAAAGGTAACTTTTGTGGTATTTCAACATGGTAACGACATGTAGTTTTCACACAATAATTTAAGCATGCAATTTGGTAGTATCAAAAAACATTTTTCAACATGCAAGTCATGGAAATAGCTCACAAAATTTCAGATTTAAACTCAATCTCAAACACGAAGCAATTTCATGGCAAAAATTGACAATTAATCACTAAGCATGCAATTGGATCAAGTTCCTAGATCAATTAATTCCACATTTCAAACATCCATAACACATTTATAAACTCAGAATCAGATCCCATATAACAGCCCCAAACACAAAAATTTATTGGAAAGAGCAAAACTCATGCATGTACAGTTTTAGACTCTGATTGTCGTAAAAATTGTTTTTTCTCGTGGATCCATATTTTCACTAGTATTTTCATTTTTCAATTAGATCTGAAATATTAGGCATGCAGCCTTGGATCTATAAAAAAATCCAGGTTTTAAGAGTAACCTACACTCTAACCTCGACACACATGCAAGAACCCACAAGATCATGAAGAATCGCTCCTTACCTGGAATGGATCTTGGCTGTGAGTTTTTTTAAATTAAAAAGTCACATGATTTTTTTTAGTCACGTGACATCAAATATCTTTTAATCTTAACCCTTTATATTTAGCATGGAAGTTTAACATGAGATCGTTTCCCACACTACTATTGACATGAGACTTAATAGCTTTAGTGTGGGACCAGTCCCACGTCATTGTAGAGATTTTAAAAGGAACACATTTGTGGTTTTGACGTGGGATAAGACTCGCCATTTTTAAATTTAGAAAGGGGCATGACACTTCATTTTGAAGTCTATGAGATTTCTTCATTTGGACTTGTGGAGGGCCAGAGTTTTAAAATTCTGGCCTAAGATGGGGTGTGAGACATATCCCATGCTAATGGTTTTGAAGTCTACGAGATTTCTTCAAAGGTTAGTGACTTATTTAGTTATTTTAATTTTATGATTTATGGTTCTTTAAGATAGTTGTAGGAATTGTATGATAGATACATATTAAAGTATATTATACATTTGAATCTTAGGATAGATGACATGTTAGAGATATATATACACATTGGGTAGGATAGAAATTTACACATGTTTACTAGGAGTTATAAAAGATTAAATTTCTAATAATAAATTAAAAAATTAAAAATTAAAAACTTACTATATCTATTCTATTTTACATATCTAATTTAGATATTTAATCATAAAATTATAAATATCTAATTATAAATTACAAAATAAATAAATTAAAAATTGCTATTTATATTTAAGAAAAATAAAAATTTTAATTATAAATTTAAAAATAAAATTAATTAGAAACTTACAAATTAGATATGTATTCAGTTTTTATATAATTAATTTAGGTTTGTTAATCATGAAATTTTTAAATTTCTAATTATAAATTATAAAATAAATAATTACAAATTCCTAATTAGAGTTTAGGAACATTAAAAATTAAAAACTCCTAATTAGAGTTTAGCAAAATACATTAATATGTAACTTTGAATAATACATGTGTTATAATTTAGTACTGGTGTGTTGGCAATGCAAATTTTAATATGGACCATTTATGGATGTATGATATAGTGTGTCTCATAAGAGAGGTTTCAAAATTAATTTCATCCGAGGGGTTAAAGAGTTTATAAATAAGGCTTCAAAGCAACCTTATTATTTATTTAGAGAGTGGTATAAGGTGTCATGTGTGAGATGTAGGTGTTGAAAGTTTTGAAGTAAAACTGAGATAACATTTCCCTTGTACAAGTTTAGTTTCAAACCCAAGTATTAGGTTAGGACTGACGATGATGAGGTGAAATTTAAGAAAACCACCATATCACGAATAATGTTGACCTATTTAAGGACACTGTTGAGCAACAACTTGTTAACGTCGTCGAACCACTTCACAAGCAAAACAAGGCAAAGGTATCTTAAAATTACTTTTGAATCAATTTTATTTATTTTTTAATGTTTAATATTTTTTTAGATGGATGGTGGCAAAGATGATCATTGGTGAGAGATCGTTAGAGGGAAGCTACTGATAATAGGTGTGAAGAAGAAAAAGATGCTGAGGCCAAATGATTTAAATGACATATTTATACAATGATATGGAAAAACACTCATTATAAAACAATTTTATTAAAAAGTTAGAAAAAATTAATTTAGATTTGAATGGTCTAAAGTAAAAAAAATAAAATTAAATACATTGCAACTATGAAATTTTATCTTAAATAAATTACATTAAAAACTAAAAGAACTTTCCCTAAAATACATAAAATCAAAAAAAGGATGATCGATATGGCGAGACTAACTCGTAACTCTTTACCATTAAATGATAGTGAGTAAAACTCGGTGACAATAGTAAATTATAAAATAATTTAAATTACAACATATCCAACCATAATTTTGGTGAAAGTTATAGAAAATTCTCCCTAACACATTTTAATTATAACATGCATACAATCTACGTAAACACACTAAAAGTCTTTTAATTTATATTTTCTTTTCACTTATCCTCTGGCTAACTAGAGCTCATAGTCATACAAGAAGCATCCCCCTTGCGCCAATTAACCTGATGTCTATAATATTTTGGTCATAGGGACCCCTCTATAAGTGAAAGCTTGGCTTTTTGGTTATAAAGACCCTTCTCCAAGAGAAAGCTTGACCTTTTAATTATCTTATTTATAAATTATATAGTAAATTGTCATGATATAAACAAATGATATATTCCTACATTTTTTTGTGTGTGAGTATGTTTGTGTATGTGTATGTAACATGGAAAGACACACACATTATACAGTATTCATGTGTATATAAATTACAAAACTAAACCGATAGATATGTATAAACAATACAACATAATGCAATAAGGATGAACATTTATTTTCAGGAACATATATAATCATAAATGCACTCAGGAAGTTTTGTGGGATTTTATTGTCACTTTATGATCTTGAATAAGAACCAAACACCATTCCTATTATTGACTCGCGTTTTTGTCTCCATTGATGAGGACCATCTATCTCTTCTTGTTCCTATTCTTCTCATGAATTTCTAAGAACTCTAATAATTGGCTCCTGACCCTAGAGTTCTTAGTCAACCTTGTCTCTTTTCTTTATGATTTCTAGGCAAAATTGTATGGCGAATGAAGGAATCCCTAACATCTTAACTTCACTCTCATTAAACATTTTGGGTCAAGCCAAAAAAGTCTCTTAATTATTCAATACATTATATAATTATAATTATAATTATATTAGTAATTAGTTATTTATTTACTAGATTATAACCCTGAGATGTATAGAAGAGGCTCTCTATATCATTCAACATAGCTTCTAGAGAACCTTTTTGTTCACACAAAGAGCGTAAAAGCACCAAACCCTAGAGAATTTCCCTAGAAATTAGGTTTATTATTTCTCTATAATGTGTCACTTAGGTTTCAACATGCGTCTATAAGATATATTTATACATAGGTCAGAAAGAGACCCAGGCCCATTAAGCTATATGACTAAATAATAATCAATCTCTTGCTAGAATAGAGGAAATCGGGAGGACTCGTGGGTCCCTTCTGATCTCGGGGGAACACCTTTCTTCTTAGACTTTAATCATGCCCAACTCCTATACATCGAACCAAGTCAAACTTTTTCTCTATGCAAGCAATCATTCTTAAATATTACATTATTTCTGACACTCCAAATAGTAGCAAATCACAACATAACAAACTCATTTTTACTCTCTCATTATCAAAATCCAAGTCCAAATTACATTCAAAATGACTCTTGTAATTAATATGCATAATTGAGGAAAATCTCAACCAAACATAATACAACTACCACAAGGAATATGAGATTTTACAAGTAAAAAAAAGGTGAGAACTAGTTTCCACACATTCACCATAAAGAGCACATAACACAAATGAGTTGTCAAACAAATTCTGCATCGTGACAAGTTTTGTTTGGTTTGAATCAATCAAAAAGTAATCTCCATCCAAGACACACCACCTTGAGAGACAATATTGGACCCAAAAAATCACATAAAAGAGTGATCCCTTATATTTGAATGTTGATTCACAAGACTATATGCTAATTTCATAGAGTAGCAACCTGAAGAAGATCCTAACCATACCCACGAGTCGGGCCTGAGATAAAGATGATAACAGCTCCTATTCCTAAACAAATAATTCTCTCTGCCATTTAAAATCCTAGACCTACGTACTTATTTTAGTCACTGTTGCATTCTATCGTGTCCTATTGCCGACATCATTCCTCAAACTATCAGTAAACCGCCTATCCTCATTTGAAGTTTTTAGAGCACTCCCTAAATCTTTCCATCTTAATCCTTTCTCAAAGACCTATCAAATGTATAAACTATAAGCACCTTAATCTTTAAGTTAATTATATTTTGGAGTGAACCCAAGGTGTTCCTAGCTAAAAGCTTAAGATTAATTTTTTTGAATCATAAAGATCGTTAAAGTGAGTCTATTGTCTCTCTCAAACAAAACATTTTCTATACGCAAGTTTGAACACTAAAAACATGTTTGAAGAAGCCATTCATATTAAACTTGGTTGGTTTAAGTTAATTATATTTTTCATATTTTATGATAACATTTAATATAAATATGATGTCGATTTTACTTTTATACAGAGACACACAATCGATGGTTGTACCATTAAATATTGGTTAACTTACTACGGAGTATTGAAAGCGTTGAATGATGAATAACTGTATATTAATAACCATAGATTAAAGTTAATATAATTCAGCATATTAATGAAATAAAATCCTTTAAAATTTCACTGGAATTAATGCCCAATTGGCCATAAAATTTTTTAAAAAACTAACGATAATATTACTGTACTGGGCAAACAATAAAATACGAACTTCTTTTTGGCTTAATATGCATTTGGTTTCTGAAAATTTTTCCAAGTTCTGTTAAAAGTTTCTACAATATTTTTTTAAGGTTTTAGTCTGAAAAAAAAATAACAAACAATCTTTTGAAATAAAATTGCTTTAATTATTTAAAGATAAAAATTTTAATAGATATTAGATAATCTCTACTAAAATAATGGTCCATTAATAACATAACGCATGACATGATTGATGTGATTTCTTTATCCGTCACATCAATAGTTAACATAAAACATCAACAATGAAGACTTATAACAATTCTTTATAATTTTATATGGACTAAAATTTTATAAAAAAATTTACGAAACTTTGGACAAACTTGAACAAGTTTTCATGTATTAAATATTTGCTACTAGAATATGGAGTTTATAAATGAGTAGGTGTTGTGAATTTTATTTTATTTATTTGGTAATTAGGTGGTCAATTTTGAATACAAATTCAGGTAGAAAAGAGCCGGCGGTTTAGTCAAAGAAGAAGCAAAGTGTTACATTTTCACAATATGACAGTGATGAGAATTTCAACATCTGTTTTGTTTATACAATCACCTATATTAACAATTGAATCATCTCTTAATGCAGATTGATATAATAAATATACATAGATTTTCTTTCCTTTTCATAAATAAAACATGGATAAGGATGAAGAGTTAACCATAATTTCTCCGAGTTGGCCGCCAAGGATTAGGATGTTAGGACCACACAAGTAACATGCAGATATATAATTAAGGGAGGATTAGGGTGTGAAATCTGAGAATTAATTAATTAATTAAACTTGACCATTTTGAAAAATCAATCTTGGTCGGTTGGTTAGGTAAAGGGTATGGGGTGGTGGATTGCATAAAAATGAAGAGGACAAAACATGGAATGTTTGTTGGACAAATTTGAAAATGACTTAGTGAATTAATTAAATCCAAGTTGAACTCTTGAGTCTATTATGTCCAACTAAGATGCCACTTATGTCCATCAAACTACTTTACATTAATAACTCATCAAGATCCAAACAACAGATTCGCACATGCTTCTACGTTTTATATATAAAATTACGACTAAATTTAGGCTCCTCTCAATCCACCATGGTTTTCGGATTTTTTTTTAACACATAAACCATCATTTTAAAACTTCAAATTTTTTTTTTGACAAAATATTAAAAAGAAATTTTTGTTATAGGTACTAAATCAAGTTTTCAGCGGGACCCACATTACATCTAAACTTTTTCGAGTCAGTTTGGCCCGTATCAGATTTGGCCAATTTTACAGGTCTATTATAAAATAGTGATAAAAGATATGCGGCTAATATTAAGGAGTGAGAAAACTTAAATTCACATTCATACCTGATACTTTATGTTAGACCTAATACTTTATCTTCATATCATGCATCAATTGTGTTGGTCTCTAAACTCATTAAAAAGGAACTAAATTGATTGAATCAGTTGTTTTAGTAGTCAATTTTTTAATATGTCAAAATCAATGTTATTGAAATTGGATTGGACCAATCAATCCAACTAGTTAAACCATAAACTAGTTAGTTAACTAGTTTGGGTTAATTTTTATTATTATTGGTTCAACCACAATTTACTTAAACCGGTATTTAAACTAATTTAATTACCAGTCTAATTTTAAAATATAGATAAAAGTTAATAGTTCATGAAATCGAATGCACGACCTCATTTCTATCACCTTACCATTGTACAACCTTATTTTACTTGGTGTTCAATTGACATTGCTTAGGTTAATTAATTGAAGGAATAATTTGCTAACAATCACGAGTATACACATGTAATAGCATCACTGGAGGGTGATTGGGCCACCTATTGGACCACTTTGGCAATTGATGCTTATTCCAGGTTGGAACATAGATTGTGATGTCTATTTCTTTAGTTTTGTTTATCTTCTCCGCTATGTCCTACGTGACTATATACTATTTGACATTCTCTCTTACTTTTCTTGTGACTTGATCAATATTTTGCTTAATGTTTAGGTACATCCATTTATTTATTTTCGTTGAAAATCTCATATCATCGTTATAATATTTTATATAAATATTTGATGAACTACTCCAACTATTGTCAATTGATTTTAGGATGTAATCTTTAACATGGTATTAAAGTTACAATATTCTTTCCGGTTGTTATTGGTCAAAGAGTTGCCCAAGCTTTGTTAGAGGAGGTGTGTTAAAAATGTCACATCGTCTACCTCATAATATTTTACATGGTTTAACTATCTATTGAGTCACTTCAACCATTACTAATTAGTTATGAGATGAAATCTTTAACAATTTTGATAAAGAAAACTTGGTGTGAAGAATGACTTTTATAACTAGTATTCAACGGTTCCTAGGTTTGCTCTACCATGTGCAAATGATTTCTTAATATTCCAGGATATGTATTAAAAAAAACTTGTGTGGAAGATCATATATTCTGTATAACAGGTGTATGGGTTTCTTGGCAAAGTGGAATGTGGAAACAGAGACATTTCCCCAGCCGAGTGGATAATGACATATGTGATTTTATTTTAGTTTAATTGTAATTTTCGGGAAAACAGCAATATCTATGATTTTTATTATGCATTGTATATTTCCTTGTAACAGGAAAATGAAAGTGACATAGTGTTAGTAGTAACACAATGGTCAAAAGGAGGAAAGTCGCATTAATGGTGTGTTGAGTATGAGAATCTGTCCTTTACATGCAAGCGTTAGATCCTCTCCACTTTATATATATAAACCGGATACCATGTTCTTTTCGTTTTATCCTAACAATCCTTTAACCCAAAGTTGATTACTAATCCATTGAAGATGTAAAGATGTTAAAGTAAATTTTCTCTCTTTTTAAAAATCATTTATATACGTAATTTAATAAAATCCTTTAACCCAAAGTTTGATGGACAGGCTCTTATTGGTGAAGCTTGACGTTGTGCAACCGCTCACTGCTCTAGCTACTCGCATTCCATCCTTAATTTTGTAAGTTCCACGCTGAGTTGATGAATAACCTCATCATTGGGGATCTAGCTAGGTCAAGAATGCGACACCCTTGAGCTTTAGTTTGTCGGGGTGTCCATTAAGCTAGACATCTAGGCTCTAAATGAGTGATATCTTACACCTAACCTTCTGGAGATGGCGATCGCCAATGTGGAGCATTCATATTTGTGAATGTGGTAGTAGGACTACTTTAATGGGTCCCATTGAGTGTTCCAATGATCTATCTGGTACAGGGGATAGAACTTCTGGTGTTGAGACTAGGGTTAACCTCTCTTTTATCTGTTATACTAGTCCAACAAGGATTTGGTATTATATCTTTCAGTCCAATAGGGAGCAAAGAGCCTTGTATTGATTCTGTCAAGTCAACACATTGATATCTCAAGTTGAAGGGTGAAATAGGGTGTCACCTACAAAGACACTCTAACCCTTAAGTCAATACTGGATAAATTAATATTAGAGCTTAAGCATGATTAGTAAACGTACCTCAATGAGGAATAAATATGTAGTATTTATAGACTTTGGTGGTGATGATGTCCTACGTGGGGTATGTCAGTACAAATTCTGTAAAAGATGGATAAAAGTTGACACGGTCACAAACGTTCTTAACACTCTCTATAGGTATAGAATCGGCGTGTCTCTAATGTGTCTCTTATCCTCTTCTAGTCCATAAGGAATTCCAGCCAGGAGATCAAGAATGGAGAACAAGTGCTTGGGTCCACCCGATGTTGCATGTTGAACAGTATCTCATGCCGAAAACATCGTTAGTAATGTAACATCCCTGATGTTTTAATGAGAATTATAAGAAATGGGAAATGTTAGTAAATATTTTAGAAGTTTTATTTAATATTTGTCCTGTCCGAGCCAAAGATTGGAAAAGCCGGTGTCGAGGTCGGTATCTGAAGCGCGAGCAGGCGGAGTTAAAGATCGGAAGTGTAGGAGAAGAGCGGGCAAGGCTAGGCGGTCTGGTCCAACCGTTGTGAGGAGAGCGCCTCACACGAGGTTAGAGACCGGATTAACCTCACGATGACTGAAACAACGGATGTAGGTAACCATGAGGTGAGCACGGATGAGATATCCGATCTATCAGGATTGTAGCTTGGATTTTCGAGGTATGAACACTAAGTTTGGACGTTGGGGGGGCCGATATTTATATCGGGCCTATACTCTTGCGAATTATTAGAGGATTGTGAATACTTAAACGTTGAGGGAATAAACACGTGTAATTAATTTGATAACTATGCAATAGTTTAAAATAGTGAAAAATTGATTAAATTTAGTAAGAATACAAATAAAATAAAGGAAAAGACGATCTTGCCCATGAGCTATATATATAAGGAAATTCTCTTCTTTCCCTCTTCATTATTTTACAAGTTACCTTGCTGTTGGTCTACTCCTCCTCTTTCGTTTTTCTCTCCTCTCTTAATGCTGATTTGCATGCGCTGGAGAGGGACTCCATTTGTGTCTAAACTTCAATTTAACCCCATTCCTGTGATCGGGACTTCAAGGTGAGTTTACTGATCCAATCCAATTGTAATTCCCTTATTTCTTTTATTCTTTGACTGTTAAGAGCCATGCATGGCTATATTCGTGGTTGTTCTCCACTCCTCTGGTGAGCATGAGTCCAGATGTTGTCCATGAACTAAGGGCGTTGAGGTGATGAGCTATACTTTATGATTCGTAGGTAGTAGGCTAAGCAACGGAAGACTGAGTGAAGGAGTTGAGACTGCAGAACCGGTGCTCAGAGAAAGAAATCGGCACAGAGAGCAGATCATCAAAGCGTGGAACCAAAGTAAGGGGGGTGTTCGGGTTATAATTAATTAGAATAGGACTCACTTCTTATTCAGGTCTTTGAGGTAACGTAAACAGACTAAGGAAAATGTTGTTAAACGTAATTGTGTGTTTATGCTGTGCATGTGTGACTGAGTTTATCAATTTGTGGATGATCGGATGTGGATGAGTTTATCATGTATGATCTTGTGAATCTAATGTGAAATGATCAGTGTTATGTGACGAAGGGTTAGCAAGCAGGCTACCCGAGTGATGAGGAATTGATATTATTATGAGAAAGGTAAACTGTTGAATGATTATGTGGTATGGGATGGCCGACGGTATATGATAGCCCCTCATTTCCGGCTCCCGTGGTTTTCCTGCCCAGTTGAGCTACCCAGTGGTCAAGTAGGACCCAGTGGTCGAGGTGGAGAGTCAAGCAGGACTCGGTGAACCAAGTAGGGTTCACGGGGTGTCAAGTAGGACCCCCAGCTGAAGGCCAATCCTTTAGTATCCGGATACTAGGAGTCAGATTGTATGAGAGTCAGTTGTGATGAATGTGATGAATGTGATGAATGCGATGAATATGATGAAATTGTGTAATTGGTTTAATTTAGTTACTGCATGAAATACACTATGTTTCGGTGTGCTTACTTACAGGTGATGCTTGATGTGTTTGTATCAATATGCATGTATAGTGTTAAATTCCGTTCTATATTAATTATACTGCCAAACACTCACCCTTGCATATTTTTTTTTTGTAACCAGAGACAGGGAGGGGGAAGGAGCCGTGGAGCCGCGCCAAGGGGGAGAACGGTGCCAGGATCCGGGTGACTTTGAGTGACTCTTTATAGAGTCATATATGTGTATAAAAACTTCGTAGTATAATTATTAGTTGAGTTTAATTAAGACCGGATCGAATGTAAACATATATTTTAAAATATATTACTGATTTGCATCTGTTTTCATGGTAACTCTTTGGGTTCACAGAACCATTTTTAGAGTGAAGTTTTGGGAGTCCGGTTGTATGTTTTGTATAATCCGATGTGTGAAAGGTGTTCGCTCAAGCGAATAGAACCTCGTTTAAGTGAGAGTCCGGAATCTCGCTTAGACGAGTAGGGGCCTCGATCAAGCGAGAAGCCCTGATTCCCCTTTCTCCCATCCGTTGTGTTCAAATTAAATTGCTTTTTCTCTAAATATCGATTAATCTTCAAGAAAAGAAAAAAATTTATTGTAAGATTTAATCATTCGAATAAAAATAAATGTAAAAATAACCTAGGACGTTACACTTGGTATCAGAGCGATTCTTTCTAGAGCCGGTGTGTGGGCCGATCTAATGATTGTGATAATTTTATGAAAGTTGATTGTATTTTGTTGTGTTGAGATTGCGTGTGGTCTGGCACCGTTCCCTTGGCACTCCACTGGCGTAGTATTCTATGAATATAAGGTAAATCTATGATCCCCTGACTGATCTTGGTTATTAATGGTGATGTGTTTGCCCATTGTAGAGTTACTAAATGGACGGAGAGACTAGTTCTGGGGGAAGAGATGATTTCTTCTCTAGATTTACTCAGCTGATGAGTAGGACCGAGTCCGGTCCCACTCTGGATAAATTCCTAAAAAGGAATCCTCCAACTTACAAAGGGGGACATGACTATGACGGGGCATACATCTGGATTAGGGATATTGAACAAGTTTTTGAATATTTTGAGTGCTCTGAAGAGCAAAAGGTTTTATTTGCTAGTTACCAACTAAAAGATGAGGCTAGAGTATGGTGGTCCCGCGTGAAGGTGCAGATGAACGCAGCGAATGAGCCGTTGGTATGGGCGAATTTTCGAAGGAGGTTCCTAGTTAAATACTTCCCGGACAACTACAAAATCCGGAAAGAAATGGAATTCCTGAAGTTGGAGCAAGACCGGATGTCTGTAGCTGAGTACACCAGCAAATTTGACGAGCTGTGTGATTTTTACCACCCTTTCTCGTTAGAAGGGACTGAAGGTAGCAAGTGCGCCAAATACGAAGCTGGACTACGGATTGAGCTCCGTAGTGTAATCGTACCGATGGAGATTAGGGACTATCCGACCTTGGTGAACAAAGCAAGACTGACAGAAGAAGTGCAGTTGCAAAGGATGTCCCAGCCAAGAGATAAAAAGCCATTGAAGGCAAAAGGATTCAGCTTCAAGAGGATGGGTCAATTCTTTCGGGGCGGCAAGTCTTCTGCTACCTCCTCATCCTCCTCTGGCCGAGGTTCCACTGGTCGATCGGGTAATCCCCCTGGGAATCGTACATGCTACAATTGTGGTCAGGAAGGACACATTGCCAAACATTGCCAAGCTAATCAGATTATGTGCTTCCAGTGCGGACGACCAGGGCACCTCAGGCCCGATTGCCCTCAGAGGCAGCAGCAGGGCAGGTCGGATAACCGAACTAACTCTTCTGGGACCCGGGGTTCCAACTTCTCGAGAGGAGGTCGGAATGGAGCTGGTAGAGGGAACCAACAAGCGGGAAGATATAATGCCCAATCTAGCGATGCCCAGAACGCCATGACTAGGCGTGTATTTGCATTTGATGCTTCAGAAGCTACGAGGAATGACAATCTGGTACAGGGTAAGTGCCTCATCTGTGGTTATCTGGTTGATGTGATTTATGATTCAGGTGCCACCCATTCCTTTATTTCGGAAAGTTGTGTGCGACGGCTTGGTCTGCCAATCAGTTTAATGGAGAATGCTCTTATTATTTCCACTCCAACTGGTTCCACTTTCCGTGCAACTACAGTATGTAGGGAACTACCGATGCAAATCGAAACCCGTACTTTTCGAGTAAATTTTATCTGTATGCCATTGAAGGACTTAGACGTTATTCTAGGTCTTGATTGGCTTGCTGCTAATCATGTGTTGGTCGATTGTTATCGGAAGAATATTGTTTTCTCTCAGGAACTTGACATGAAGAACGGGGTGAGCGATGTCCTAACCACGTATGTTGTTTTATTCGCTTCGGAGGGTCGGCATAACCTCCTGATAAGTGATATTCCGATTGTTTGTGAATTTTCTAACGTTTTTCCGGAAGAAATTCCGGAGCTACCTCCCAGTCGGGAGATTGATTTCTCTATTGACTTGATTCCCGGGGCAGAACCGGTGTCCCGAGCGCCATATAGAATGTCTTCGGTGGAATTAACCGAAGTGAAGAAACAAGTAAACAAATTACTAGAAAAGGGCTTTATCCGACCTAGTGCTTCACCCTGGGGCGCTCCGGTGTTACTGGTAAAGAAGAAGGACGGTAGTATGCGGATGTGCATTGATTACCGGCAGCTGAACAAACTGACAATCAAAAATAAATATCCACTACCTCGGATTGATGATTTACTGGACCAATTGCGAGGCGCCGCTGTGTTCTCTAAGATCGACTTGAGGTCGGGATACCACCAAATCCGAGTGAGGTCGGAGGATATCCCAAAGACAGCATTTCGGACTCGTTATGGGCACTTCGAGTACGTAGTAATGCCCTTTGGAGTAACAAACGCTCCTGCCATTTTTATGGATTATATGAATCGGACTTTTCAACCGTACTTGGACCAGTTTGTGGTGGTATTCATTGATGATATTTTGGTATATTCGAGGTCGGACGAGGAGCATGCTCAACATCTTCGATTTGTTTTACAAGTACTTCGTGAGAAGAAGTTGTACGCTAAACTATCTAAGTGTGATTTCTAGAGGAGTAGTGTACAATTCTTGGGGCATATAATTTCCCAAGAGGGAATCTCAGTTGATCCGACGAAAATTGAGGCGGTTATGGCTTGGGAGAGGCCGAAGTCAATAACTGAAATCAGGAGTTTTCTCGGATTAGCTGGATACTATCGACGCTTCATTGAGGGGTTCTCTCGGATAGCACTTCCTCTGACTCGGTTAACAAGGAAAGGAAACCCCTTCGTGTGGTCGGAGAAGTGTGAATTAAGCTTCCAAACCCTTAAGCGATGTTTAACGACTGCCCCTGTGCTTGCACTGCCCGATGTAACACAGGAATTTGAAGTATATTGTGATGCATCCAAATTTGGATTGGGGTGTGTGTTGATGCAAGCTGATCGGGCAATTGCTTATGCTTCGAGGCAATTGAGGCCACATGAGGAGAATTACCCGACTCATGATCTGGAACTTGCAGCAGTAGTGTATGCATTGAAGATTTGGCGTCATTATTTGTATGGAGCTCGCTTTGTAGTATTCAGTGATCATAAGAGTCTAAAGTACTTATTTGATCAAAAGGAGTTAAATATGAGACAGAGGAGATGGGTAGAGTATTTGAAGGATTATGATTTTGATTTGAAGTATCACCCGGGCAAAGCAAATGTTGTGGCAGATGCGCTAAGCAGAAAGGTACTGCATGTGGCGTACTTAATAGGTAGAGAACAGGAATTGCTGGAAAGTTTTAGAGATATGAATGTTGGAGTTGTTATGGACGCACCAAACCGAATGACAATCGGAATGTTAAAAATCTCCAACGAATTTCTGGAGTCGATGGTAGCTGCACAAAAAGACAATAAAGAGTTACTGAGGCTGATTGATACTCAGACCCAAGGCAAAAATGTGGAGATAAATAGGGGTAATGATGGTATATGGAGATTCAGGAACCGAGTAGTGGTGCCTGCACATGGAGATTTCAGGCAGGCGGTGTTATCAGAAGCACACAAGAGCTCCCTAAGTATACATCCGGGAGTAACCAAAATGTATCATGACTTAAGAAAGGAATTTTGGTGGCCAAACATGAAGAAGGCAATAATCGAGTACGTGAAATCCTGTGTGATATGTCAGAAGTGCAAGGTTGAGCATCAACGACCTCCAGGTTTGCTTCGACCTCCAGAAATTCCGATCTGGAAGTGGGAAGGTATGACCATGGACTTCGTGTCCGGACTACCCCGCACTCAAACCGGATACAACGCGATTTGGGTGATTGTAGATCGACTAACCAAAAGTGCGCATTTTCTGGCAATAAATATGAAGTGGTCGCTAGATCGATTAGCTAAGTTGTACATTGCTGAGGTCGTACGACTGCATGGTGTGCCCTCAAGCATTATCTCCGATCGGGATCCCCGATTCACTTCAAGGTTTTGGGGGAGTTTACAACAACAATTGGGTACTGAGCTCAAATTGAGTTCAGCCTACCATCCCCAAACCGATGGCCAATTAGAACGGACTATACAGACTCTTGAAGATATATTAAGGGCATGTGTACTGGAACAGGGCGGATCATGGGAGAAATACTTGCCCTTGGTGGAATTTGCATATAATAACAGTTACCACAGCAGCATTGGGATGGCTCCATACGAAGCTCTTTATGGTCGGAAATGTCGTACTCCATTATGTTGGAATAAGAACGGCGATGCCCTTCATCTGGGGCCTGAGATGATTCAAGAGATGAATGAGCAAATCACTTTAATCCGAGAGAAGATCAAAATTGCTCAAGACCGTCAAAAGAGCTATTATGACAATCGGCACAGACCCCTTGAATTCCAAGTGGGTGATTGGGTGTTCCTAAGGATTTCACCAACTAAGGGTGTAGGTCGAATTTTGAAGAGCCAAAAGCTTAATCCGAAGTACATTGGACCATACCAAATACTAGAACGGATTGGTGAACTCGCTTATCGACTGGATCTTCCCCAATCGTTGACTAACATTCACAACGTGTTCCACGTATCGCAACTTCGAGCCTACATTCCGTGTGATACCATGATTGTACCGAGTGACTCCATTGAAGTGAAGGAGAACTTGACGGTGGAGGCGGTACCAATCGGCATTGAAGAGCATCAAACCAAACGGTTAAGGAACAAGGAGGTACCGCTGGTGAAGGTGAAGTGGCAGAATTTACATTGGATAAACTACACTTGGGAGTTAGAATCCGATATGAAACAAATGTACCCTCATCTTTTTCAACCGGAACACTGATTTCGGGGACGAAATCTCCTTTTAGGGGGGGTGGATGTAACATCCCTGATGTTTTAATGAGAATTATAAGAAATAGGAAATGTTAGTAAATATTTTAGAAGTTTTATTTAATATTTGTCCTGTCCGAGCCAAAGATTAGAAAAGCCGGTGTCGAGGTCGGTATCTGAAGCGCGAGCAGGCGGAGTTAAAGATCGGAAGTGTAGGAGAAGAGCGGGCAAGGCTAGGCGGTCTGGTCCAACCGTTGTGAGGAGAGCGCCTCACACGAGGTTAGAGACCGGATTAACCTCACGATGACTGAAACAACGGATGTAGGTAACCATGAGGTGAGCACGGATGAGATATCCGATCTATCAGGATTGTAGCTCGGATTTTCGAGGTATGAACACTAAGTTTGGACGTTGGGGGGGGCGATATTTATATCGGGCCTATACTCTTGCGAATTATTAGAGGATTGTGAATACTTAAACGTTGAGGGAATAAACACGTGTAATTAATTTGATAACTATGCAATAGTTTAAAATAGTGAAAAATTGATTAAATTTAGTAAGAATACAAATAAAATAAAGGAAAAGACGATCTTGCCCATGAGCTATATATATAAGGAAATTCTCTTCTTTCCCTCTTCATTATTTTACAAGTTACCTTGCTGTTGGTCTATTCCTCCTCTTTCGTTTTTCTCTCCTCTCTTAATGCTGATTTGCATGCGCTGGAGAGGGACTCCATTTGTGTCTAAACTTCAATTTAACCCCATTCCTGTGATCGGGACTTCAAGGTGAGTTTACTGATCCAATCCAATTGTAATTCCCTTATTTCTTTTATTCTTTGACCGTTAAGAGCCATGCATGGCTATATTCGTGGCTGTTCTCCACTCCTCTGGTGAGCATGAGTCCAGATGTTGTCCATGAACTAAGGGCGTTGAGGTGATGAGCTATACTTTATGATTCGTAGGTAGTAGGCTAAGCAACGGAAGACTGAGTGAAGGAGTTGAGACTGCAGAACCGGTGCTCAAAGAAAGAAATCGGCACAGAGAGCAGATCATCGAAGCGTGGAACCAAAGTAAGGGGGGGTGTTCGGGTTATAATTAATTAGAATAGGACTCACTTCTTATTCAGGTCTTTGAGGTAACGTAAACAGACTAAGGAAAATGTTGTTAAACGTAATTGTGTGTTTATGCTGTGCATGTGTGACTGAGTTTATCAATTTGTGGATGATTGGATGTGGATGAGTTTATCATGTATGATCTTGTGAATCTAATGTGAAATGATTAGTGTTATGTGACGAAGGGTTAGCAAGCAGGCTACCCGAGTGATGAGGAATTGATATTATTATGAGAAAGGTAAACTGTTGAATGATTATGTGGTATGGGATGGCCGACGGTATATGATAGCCCCTCATTTCCGGCTCCCGTGGTTTTCCTGCCTAGTTGAGCTACCCAGTGGTCAAGTAGGACCCAGTGGTCGAGGTGGAGAGTCAAGCAGGACTCGGTGAACCAAGTAGGGTTCACGGGGTGTCAAGTAGGACCCCCAGCTGAAGGCCAATCCTTTAGTATCCGGATACTAGGAGTCAGATTGTATGAGAGTCAGTTGTGATGAATGTGATGAATGTGATGAATGCGATGAATGTGATGAAATTGTGTAATTGGTTTAATTTAGTTACTGCATGAAATACACTATGTTTCGGTGTGCTTACTTACAGGTGATGCTTGATGTGTTTGTATCAATATGCATGTATAGTGTTAAATTCCGTTCTATATTAATTATACTGCCAAACACTCACCCTTGCATATTTTTTTTTTGTAACCAGAGACAGGGAGGGGGAAGGAGCCGTGGAGCCGCGCCAAGGGGGAGAACGGTGCCAGGATCCGGGTGACTTTGAGTGACTCTTTATAGAGTCATATATATGTATAAAAACTTCGTAGTATAATTATTAGTTGAGTTTAATTAAGACCGGATCGAATGTAAACATATATTTTAAAATATATTACTGATTTGCATCTGTTTTCATGGTAACTCTTTGGGTTCACAGAACCATTTTTAGAGTGAAGTTTTGGGAGTCCGGTTGTATGTTTTGTATAATCCGATGTGTGAAAGGTGTTCGCTCAAGCGAATAGAACCTCGTTTAAGTGAGAGTCCGGAATCTCGCTTAGACGAGTAGGGGCCTCGATCAAGCGAGAAGCCCTGATTCCCCTTTCTCCCATCCGTTGTGTTCAAATTAAATTGTTTTTTCTCTAAATATCGATTAATCTTCAAGAAAAGAAAAAAATTTATTGTAAGATTTAATCGTTCGAATAAAAATAAATGTAAAAATAACCTAGGACATTACAAGTAAGTTCACACAGTCTAGGCCGGTGTCAGGCCTAAATCACCAAATGTATAAACTTTAGGGTAAATTATAAAGAGTACTCATAGTGTTTGGTTTTATTACATCTCTGTCCAAACCTTTATCCTATTTTGATTTAACTTCTATCACTCCTAACTATAATTTTACCATGGTTAATGTTCTCTTCTCTCATTGGTCAAGGTTAACCATGCACCTTTAAAGCTTTTCTACTAGCCATTGTGCTCCACCAATCGTGAACAGATCCCAACCATCGTGCTTCACCAATACCTTCTTCCTATGCGTTGTAACAAGCGACATCCACTTGGTTGAATTCTTAAGCAAAATAAGAATTTATCGGTGTTGATTCTTTGAGGATTGCTATTATTGTGTTTGATTCCACTTAACTTTCAATTTATTTTGTTGGTATGGTGCTTCTTGCAAAGGAGTTGTTCATGAAATTGTCGTTGCCTACTCCAACGCCAGATCTTGTGAAAGCTTTTTCTCCAACTCAAATGGATGTGTCGTTGCTAGCTTTAGACGCACCACCTTATCAGTTTCTCGCGTTGTTGCTAGCTCCCACTGTGTCGACAACCGCTAGGCAAAATAGTTGTGGTGAATAAATAAAAACAAATCCAAAAATTGTTTGCTTAATTTTCAAATTGCAAATACTAAGAGAGAGATGAACTTGTGTAAACGTAGGAAAATCAAATATCATTAAGGATGGAAAGAGTTCGTGGTAGACTCCTTGTTGAACAGGAGAAAAATGGTATCTAAAATCTGAAAAGAAAATTTAAAAATGTTTTGTTGTTGTTAGGTTTAGGGGGATTTGATTTTTTTTACCTTTTTTGGAATTGGAATATAGAGAGTGAGACTTGACTTGACTTTAAAGGAAAACAAAGTTAATTTGGAACTGTAATTTTACTAGGTATTTTTATTATAGCCTTTATAAATTAATAATTGCTAACTAATTCTTAAGAGGTAGAAAAACATTAATTTAAACCATGTTTTGCTAGCAAAATGTTTAAGGTTGTTAAATAATGGCCAATTTTTGTGTTGGGGAGGTAGAGGTGTGTCCTAAAATGAAGAAGGAGAAATCAAAAAGGGTATGAAGGGAGGAGATAAGCCATTTAACTTTTTTTTAAAAAAATCCTGTTGCTAACCTTGGTTAATTGGATGGATAAAAAAATTATTAAATCCTAAAAGACATATGAGGTTCTTAGTACCCCTTAAATATTTTGGTTATAGTAAAAAAAATTACACTATTTAATGTACTAATTTCAATACTTTCTAAGGCTTATTTGTAGAAATACAGTCGTGGGCGAAAGGACAAGACTTTTGAAGTAGCTGTTTGAAGGTTTAGAAAACTAAGATACTCATTCCCTCAAGTAGCCATTTGAAGACTTGTAAATCTCATACGCCTAGGCTCAACTCAAACGATATACTTGAAAAGTCAAATAACCAAAATGTTCATATATTAACAAAGTTTAAATATTCTTATTAAATCACTTTAACAACTCTGAAGAAATCTCAACCATCATTTAACCTTCTTCAAATTATTAAAGTTTTAATCATATTATTCAACATGAATCATATTATGGCAATACAGTTAGATTTGAGATATAGAGCCTCTTTGTATAAATGTTACCTTTTATAAATGGAAATTTACAAGCAGTGGTTAAATAGAATTTGATTGTCTTGAACGACATAAATAATTAATATTAACATTTATATTTCCTTTTTTTTAAACCACGTTTTTCCAAAACGGATCCATAACGGAAATATGAGATGTAAGGTTATATATTAGCTAGATTATAGATAGGGGTGTCATTTCAGTGTGTAGGGCTTAATAGGTGAGTGGGAAAGGACCGTCCACCTAATAGAATGAGATCCCTGCAGTGGCAGAATCTTCCATATTGTGTTTGTGGGTCTGCATCTACAAAAATAGATTCAACATTTTGTTGGCAAATGAAAAATGAGCACAAACAAAACATCTGCATTTCAATTTTTGATAGCTTATGGCGGTGATGCCGGTGGGACAAATGACCCTCCACTGGACCCACAACAATAATTTCATCCATCTCCAACCCTTTTTTTCTGAGTTATAACCTTTGATTTAATAAATAATTAAACACAAATTTCAAAATTTTTAAACAAATAATCATAAAAATGATGCTCTCAATAAAGAATACAATATAATTAGAAAACTTAGTTATCAGTCAGTTTTTGAAAAACTAGCTTACATCCTACCACATATCACATTTATACTTCTGTTTGAATGTTTGCCTAATAATCACTAGATCAAAATCATTAAGAGTAATAATTTTTTCTTTATCATAATTGTAAATTTTTTAATAAATTTACAAGGTAATTAAAAAAATAATTTAAATCCCATATAAATCATCATTTTATTCTTTGATAATTTTTTATTTTCTTAAACTTTTGATCTTATTTTCATACTTATTTATTTATTTGGGGTGCTTGAAAGGGATAATGTAGACAAATGTTTTAGTGATAAAAAAATATAATTCTAAAATATAATTCTGATTGATATTTGTAAATTATAATTTTTTCCCACAAATATTAATAATTATTTCTATATGAATAAAATTTATGACGGTTTCAAAAATGCATTCTTTATAGTCAAAATTTTTTTCCATAAATGTGAATATTTTAATATACATCAATAAAATTTATAAAACAGTAAATAAAATTTTATATATTATTAGTTATGTTTTTTAAAATTATAAAATTTTCATACATTAAAATTTATCACAACTAACTAAGGTTGGTCAAATGGTTAAGGACATACATCATTTTTCTTAAGATACACCTAATTTAACATATATTATTTAATATCATATTTTTTGGAATAAATTTACGTTAAAATATTCAAATCATACGTTTCAAACAATTTCGATCTAATGTGATGAGTTATTATTTTACAGTTAAAATAAAATATCATATTTTATAGTATTTAGAATAATAGTGAAGAGAAGGCAAGATACATGTTGAAAATTTAAAAGTAGGATGTACATTATTTGAGTTATGGGCTTAGGAAACGGATTCTCTTCTGCAACTCTTCCTTTCAGTCTTTTTCTGCACTAATTCACATCAGAAAATTTATTTTTATATCTTTTATTTTTATAATAAATATAAAAAAAACTTTTTTTTTATAAAAAATGTGATGAATGAGTAAAAATATTATGAGAAAGAAAAAAAAAGTAAAAATATGTTTGAATAGATTAAGAATAAAATGATCTAGCTATAAGAAAAATACTGCTTCTGTCATTTTTTTTTGTGTGTGTACTGTACCTCGTCTGGCTTGATTTGAGAAAGAATCACAATGATTCTTACCTGGGAATCAAATTTCTCCCATATCATAATGAAGCTAGCTAGGCACTAATCTAACACCAACTTTATGACATGTGTGATAGTGAATATATATATATATATATATATATATATATATATATATATATATATATATATATAGTGATTGTGAAGATTTAGTTAGGTAATTAAAGAGGTGCACTTTATAAGGTTAAGCATAATTATAATTATTAACTAAAACATCAATGATCAATATTGTGGTATACTAAATTGCTAAAATCTCATCCCATATTTTTTTCCCAACAGGTCCCACATTTACATTCATATGGAAACAACAATTTTTTACTTCTCAATACAAAGGAGTAGTTGAACCTTTGTATTGAATTCAACTTGTATCTGAGCACACTTTTAACCATTAAACTTTTCTAATCAATGATTATATTTATACATTATCTATTGACCATAAGATGAATCAAATATGTGAATCTAAACTCTTAAGAAAAAGAAAAAGTAACAGCAACTCTGCAAGAAAATTTTGAAATGAACTCAGAAGGAACATGCACTTTTAAAAATGAAAGCAACCATTTTTCAGTTAATAGAGACTCGCTAAGTATTTTATAGAAACTAATTACAACTATTTTTTCGAGAGAAGCATGTCCACAACAACCACTAACAAGACAAACAAATTACAAGTATCAATTATTTTATGGAAGAAAACTTGAATAAAGATAATAATATCAGATCACATATAAAATGTTTTAGATTAAATTCTTCCACCATTGTTGTTGCCCATAATAATAATAATAATAAATCCTTCCTCCATTCTAGCAATTGAAGACTAACTTATCATTATTCATCAATTAAACCCTAAAATCAACAAAACAATTTTGTTCCTCACACCAATTTCAAAACCTTTCCTGAAAATTGTTATGCATTATTCTATGTTGCTCAAATAATGCCCCCAACATCACGATTTCAAATTCAAAAATAACATTTTTACAATAAAAAACTGAGATTTCAACTGAGACCTTAGGTTGAATAACCCAACCCAACCCCGCATCAAAACGATCCAATACTAAAAAGTTAATGTTAAGATATTTTTAAAATATAAAAGTAAATAGAATCACAGAAAAATTAAGTAACTAATTTGAAACTAACCTTAAGCTTAGAAGAAGAAAACTAATTTTGCCAATAACTTCAATAACGGTCATTGATTTAGAAAGAAAATTTAAAATTGAGTCTAAAAAATTTTAGAAATAATATTAGCAAGAGGTAGGAGCGGGAAAAAAAAAAGAAGTCTCGTCTTCGAGAGATTCAGTCTATCTACAGATAATACCAGTAGCTGGATTATATAACCAAAACGAAAATTTCAACATGATACAGGGGAGAATTACTAAGAGATTCAGACGAAGAAAAATATTTTCTCACGAATTAGTAACTCAAGCTGTTCATAAAAATGTGTTTATTAAATCAAGTATGAGAACTCAAGTTGTTGAAATGACTTGATATAACAACAACAAAAAAACTTAAGGAATTATCAAAAAGTTTGCTGATGACCATTTTCCATATATATATACCCTTTTCAATCTTCCATACAGACTTCACAGGGGAGGAATGCATAACCTTTCGTTACTTCTTCAACTTTCCCACAAAGCGTGATTTACATGGCAAATTGCTAACTACGAGTCCTAAGTCCTAACACATTTACCTCTTGCTGCCATAGCAGATAAACAATGCAAGTAACAGTCACATCATAAATGCATTTTTATGTTATAGTTCATCATTAACATTATGATTACAGATACCATTAATTTGCATTTCACCATTATTTCATACCAATTATGCTTGGTATCTGTTTATCATCAATGCCGTGACAGCAACAAGAATCTCAACTCTCGATAGAACACTCTTATACCAGAAAACTAAAGGGCATAGGAAAAAGTGTGCATAACATTAGGCACACGCAGGAATTTGAAAGTAAAATAAACGAATTCTTCTAAACAATAATGGTCCCAACTCAAGAGGCAGATACTTTGTATTAAAATTCACCAAGATATCAGATTTTAAATGCATTTATCATACTTTCTTTAACTTCCAGCCATCCGGTTAATATCAATGTTAAATCACAAACCTTCTTCAATACACTTGTGAAATATCTATTGTCATAATGTTTGAGATAAAAATTATATGGAAACATGACCACTTAAAAAAATTCAAGAAACATAAGAGCACAACAATATTATAATACAGTCAACACAAATCATCTTCAGCTCATAGAACCGTTAACTTAACTGGCATACTGCAAGAGTGGTAACAGCTTTCAAAGAAGCCCTCTTCTTCGCTTGTAATCACTAACCGTAAGTGTCAGGGCATGCCTCCTGCCATCATTTTCCAAGACTCTAAATCCAACTGTTGCCTCTATTCTTTGTTTTCTTGCCATAAACCCTGCCTGAGCTCCTTGGGCCCCACCAAACTTCTGAAGCAATGCTAATGAAATTGGCAGCTCAAAATTGTGCAGTATGTTTGACTCTGTTCCTTGATCCACAGGAGCACTCGTATCCACTAACTTCCCAGCATCAGCAGCAGCTTCCAAGGCGGCAGCAGTGGCCACCATGCCAGCCTCCGCTGTCCGTGCTCCTGTTCCATTGCTGCCCACATCAGCCACAGCGCCAATCACACTATTATTTTCAGCTGCAGCCTTTGCACCAGGTTCTGAAGAAAAGTAGTTCCTTGATCTAGTCCATCTCCTTGAAAATGGATCATAACCTGCCTCCCCTGCTTTCAAACCTGCATTAATTGGCTTCAATTGAGAAGCATTCTTGAAGTTCTCAAACCTGTTTTTCCTATTCATCTCAGCCAACTTCAATGCCTTGACATCCTTTCCCTTTGCTTGTCTGGCTGCCTCTAATTCTTGCAGTCTTCTCCTGATCCTCTCCACTTCTGTCTCGTCATTCTTACTTTGTGCTATTTCCAATTCCCTCCTCAACCGATCCTTCTCAGCAGCAACATTTAGTGGCCTTGATGAGGCAGACTTTTTCTCTTGTAACATCTGCTTCACAGTAGCTGCAGAGTAGACAAATGAAATGGCTTTTTGTATAGCTTGTTTTTTATCTAGCACATCTTGTTTGCTTGGCATCCGCCCACCACTGCGATCTACTTCCTTAACCCACTGTTTGAATTCCTCTTCAAGAGGAGCAGAGTCACTAACCATAGCCATTTGCCACCTAGCAGCAGAACTTTCATTTCCCCAAACAACATTCAAATACTTGTATGTAGTTTTATTCTCTAATTTATATTGTCGATCAGGTTCAGAGGCATCAACATTTTTCACCATGCAGAGCCGGTAGATAGGTCCAGTTTTTGATCTACCAATTCCCACTCTTACAAAGCAGCCAACAATTAACTCCTCAAAGAAAGGCTCCATAAACCATCTGGCAAGTTTTGATCTGCGAATAGTTATTTCCTTTATATCCTGAAATGATGGTCCCTCAGACCCAGCTAACGCCCTATCATCATCGCTATCACCAATTCCTCCATCCCCAGTTGACCCTTCATCATCACTGTGAGACCTACTTTCACTGTCACTGTGACTTGAACTACTGAGACTTGTTGATGTGAAAGTTTTGCGCTTTGGTGGAGAAAACTGTCGGGGCCCTGCATTTCTAGATGCCTCTCTCAGTCTGCGGTGAGCTTCTGGATCTTGTTGTTTCAACCGCTTTGCACGCAATTCATTCAAAGCGTCATTCTTGGCTGACCTGTCAGCAGATCTGGCAGATGCACGCATGCGGGACGACGACATAGGTGGTGATTGCTTTCTTGGCACCGCTGCCTTTCCTTTCTCACGCTTTGATGCTATCTTCCCCAACAAATTTTTATCATCCTTTTTCGTAGCCCTATCCGACAAGATCATCTCCCTTTGAAGTTCAGTCATCTCAGAAAGCTTCCGCCTGTCATCTTCATCCTTGTAGAGATCGTCGCCAATATTTGATTCATCACTGCTATCACCATCCCGATCGCTACGACCATCATCATCGTCTGCTTCTTCTTGACTTCCCAAATCATCATCTCTCTCTGCTGGATCTAACCTCTTCTTCAAAGGAACTTGCGATCCAGAGGGCCTTCTGTTTGCATAATTAAGCTCATCATCCGAATCATCGTCCCTCGAATCACTCCCACCATCTGAATAAGCACCATCATGTTGTCTCCTTGAAGGTGGGATAGATGGCCGATTTCTCCCTCCAGCACCAGTTCTCCCCGCAGCCTCCAAAAGCAAATTCTCTAAATCCGCCATAATTGTTCTGGCTTAACCCTCAAATGTATCCTGCATACAGCACAAAGTTTCCTTTAACCTAGCTGTATACCAACCCACAAGACTGCTATAGCGTGCACAAAAGAAAATATTTAATTGGGTGCATAATGCATTACATGTATGATGTATTTCAGTCACACAAGTAGTTATTTATTATAAATATTAACGCAAGCCACGTGAATATTCTAGATAGGGGACGGAATTTGGATAAGGAAGATTTGCCTTTTTTTCGGTTAACTACAGGTATCCTCCATTCACGAGGATACAATCCTGTTTGGGGCTTAATGACAATCAAAGACCATCACCGAGCAATATGTTTAGTGGAGATGAAACTGAAAGCTCTTCCCACAATGTCTCTATTACCAACAGAGTCACAACTCATTGGTAGGAAGGTTTGCCTTTGATTCTCACACAAATCAACTCTCAAGTAAATGAAAATTATGACTAGAATCAACAAGCGAAGTAATTTATCATGACTAATTTCAACATATTAATTTCGTTACCTTCTAAGAAAGCTAGATCTTAATAAAGTTAATTAAATATGAAAATTCAAGAAAACCAAGATCTGGGTATGGTTGGAACTAGGTGTTGAAAACAACAAAACAATAATGAAGGAATTGATAGATCGCGAAGTTTACCACTAAAGGAAGATGCAGTGGAAGTGAATTTAACCAACTTCGACAATATGGGTATGAAAGACAAAGACGATGGTTGAACGGGTTTGACTTGAAACTTGAAAATGTTTACAAGAAAAGAAAAGAAAACTAGGGTTTGGTTATTGTTTATAGTTGAATTGTGAATGGAAGAAGATTACAGTGTTGGGAATCCTATGATGTTACTATTGTGAGGAAAGTGTCGTAAGAGAGAAAAAGGCTTACAGTTACAGAAAGGGAAACAACGCGATAGAGCGTGGAACCAACCACCACCACCCTTCCTCACTCCGCACTACTATTTTTGTTACCATACAAATTAATTCAATATAACTAATTGAACCTACTTTTCAATATGTGTAAAGTAATTTAAAAAAACCACTCTCTTAATCTCTTTGTTCTTTTTCTATGTAAAAAAATATGATAAGTTAAAGGCCAAAAGTGCTTAAATTAACTTATCTTTTAAAACTCTTTGAGAATTTTTTTAAAAAAAAAGTTTGAAACAAACATTTGCTGATTGTTTGAAATATTTTAACTTGAAAAAGAACTAAAATGCTTGAGAATATAATCGGGAAGTTAAATTATATATAAAATTTTTTGACTTAAATATATTTTTATCCTTACAAAATAAAATATGGATCTTCTCATTTTAGATTCTATAAATATTTTGTTTGCATTATTTTGTTTTTAGTCTCTAATGTAAATTTGAATTTGTTAAATGTTAACGTAACTAACTAAATTATATATCAGCGCTTTATTATCTATAGTTATCTTAATCATTTCGTATCCGAATAGGGTATTACCAAATTGTTTTTCTAAAAAAGACAAGTATACTAAAAATGCAAAATTCTCAAAGTTGAATCAGGTCAGGGTTCACTGTTCACACAAATAAACATATAGAGATACTCTTCCATTCATGGTCATTAATAAAATCCGGTACACATTGGAGCTCTCAAACTCTTCATGGCCAAGATTGGTACTTAATGAGAATCCATTGACACCCCCTGCATTTTATATTTTTTTGTGCAAAATTCACAAGCATTCCTTTGTTAGTTACTTACATTTTTTATCAATAACATATCAGACACAAAAGGGTCCTCTGCAGTTTCAAAAAGTTCTTAATCTACAATAAAGGTTCACCATTCTTCTGTATTTTGCATTTCAGCTTAATCAGCAAAAGAAGGGTTCCCTGTTCACCAAAATAATGTGTCACACTCATCGTTGTTGGGATTTCTACAACATATCTCCATCACAGTTGTGTGAAAGAATAACATCTGGCACCTCCTCGATATCATCTGCAGGCTAAATAATGAAAATACACCGGGAATATAATGTAACATACCTCCTAAAGATGAATATGCAGAAAATGTGTACAGCACATTAAAGACCACTAGTATACCTGCCATATTTCCAGTAGATGCCAAAACAGAAAACTAAAGATCATAACCAAGCAAAAGATCTTGCCTGCCCACGCTCCACAAGAGAGGTGTCTAAAGAACAGAAACAATAAACAGTCATAGAAGTAACCACAGATATTTATAAATTAGTCAACTCATTATGGTAAATATGCTTTGATATTGAGATGACAATACTTCAATAAAGCAATCTATAAACAATCGGATTCATGTGCCTCCAAAATTAGGCATTGATTAACATCTGAAATACTTATGTGCAGAAGAGTTGTCAAAGTTGTAGCTTCGTCAAATGAAGTTCCCACGTTGCTTTAGGCTAATGTCACAAGCAGATTAAATAATTCATGTTCAAGCAAACATAAAAATCACATAATTGAGGCAGAATGAACAGTGGACTTCCTTGTACAACTATCTATAGCCTATTAAAGTGTACCGTGAAAGACGTTCTAGTAGATTTTGATTGGGGCACTTCAAAGCAGAATCATATACAATTTCTGTCCTTTTGGCAACATCATGCCAGTTGTAGAGTTCCCTCATCTACACAAGATAAATAGAGTAACTAGTTTTGCCATTGAAAGCAACAGAGAATGGTCATTTAAAATTCAAACTCACTCGATTGTGCATGATTTGAGGATCAATCTTTGGTAGAATGTATATTGCCTTTTGGATTGCATGCACCATATCATCTGGATTGGGTTCTGCCAAAACAATCATGTCATCTGGTAAAACCTATAGCAAGGAAGTGAATCCATATCAACCCCCACATGCAAAACTCTGGAATTGGTAAAAAAAATGAATTTCATAGAAAACTTATCAAAGAAAAGGTATATAAAAAGCACTTGCACTCATACCAAACAGGAACAGAAAGAATATAGATGGCACCTACCTCAGGAACACCTCCAACTCTTGTGCTGACTGTTAACAATCCACAACTAGCAGCCTCCAATATGGCCATGCAAAAAGCTTCTGTTAAAGAACTGTTAACAGTGCAAAGTTAGACTGAACTACAGGTAGAAAATAAATAGAATTGGATAGCATTCAGAAGCCAGAACAAGAGTTTAATCCCAGAGAACATGCAAATTTATTGTTTAGGCATCACTAACTTGAAATGTCTTCACTGTACCCTCTTATTTTTTGACGCCAAACATACAGAAATTTTTTTTACACCATATCAAAGGAAGGCTCAATCAAATATCTGTAAGACCAGCAATACTTAATGAATTTTTTTAGGAAGGGTTAAATCTTTTTGAGGAAGCTGAACCTGTTTAAGAAGATATGCCCAGATATTAGAACAGATTGGACTTGTGTATGTGGTATAGCTCCCAACAATTCAACTCGATCTTGAAGACAATGCTTTTCTCTCATCTCTTCGAACCGCACACGCTTAGGTCCATCACCTCCAATAATGAAATGAACCTTCAAATGTTTATGCAAGTTATCTCTTTGAAAGTCTACAGTAAAAAATCTACAAATAATAATTATTATGGCTGTATGTTTTGCTTGGTGCATTATTCAATATGGCTCCTACATAAGGCAATCAATAAAACAGTAACACATATACAATGCTGAGAAACCAAAAATCACTGGAATTATTGGTGGAAAAACAGTACAAAATGGTCAAAGGTGATGCTCTCTTGTCAATGGATTAAAACTTCACATCACAGTGCTTACATGTGTGTGAAACTTTTGAGTTCTTACTTCAAATAATAGGCTCTCGCAAAGATGTTAAGGTCAACATCAAAGATTGTAAGAATGTACTGAAAAACATTATTTTTGGTGTGCTTATACTTTCACTGCTCAACATATAACTTTTTTTTAAATGCCAAGCCATCAAATAAGTTATTGGTAAAAGCTATTGTAAAACTATAATCATCTAGAATTACAAAAGCAAACATAAAATTCAAAAGAAACAACTAAATTACTAAATTATGAAGTTTGAAATCCAGAGAAGGAATGGCCAGAAGAAGCAGTCCCCTTGGGTATTCTCAAAAGCATCCATGGCTTGATGCCACTAACCCTTCTGACAAATACTAACAAAATAACATCTGCCGATAAAAAAACAAATTTGCAACTTTTGTTTTCAAGAAGCACTGGAACGGAAAAGTACAGCATTCCCACAGGAGCCATAAATTAATGCCATTATCTATATTAGACAGAAATCTTGGCTCAAATTTCATAAATTGTATTATGCAAGACAAACTAACAGTGTTTTCAACTACTCACATTAGGATGCAATCTGCATACTTCAGGAATGACTTCAACCAGCAAGTCTGCTCCTTTCCGGTAAACCAACCGACTGATAACAACAATAACAATTTCTGATCCACTGCGACGCTCCAATGCAGGCTTAAACATGGCAGTATCAACAGCATTAGGTATAACAAAAACCTTCTCTGGTTGCAAACCTGATCTCAAGACCGTGTTTTCCTTGCTTGTATGGGAAACACAGATGGCTTGACTCACATCTGCCAAGGTAAACTGCAACACCTTGTTCATGTGGATGCTTCCACCATCACCAAAACCGTGCAGTGAATGATCTGTAAACACAACCTTGTATCCCATGATCCTTGCATGCAAAAGCATTTCATGGGACATTGTTGAGAAGGTTTGATGTCCATGCACTATAGTAATTTTTTCTCGAATAAGAATTGTTCTTGTGATTGGTAGTATCCCATACAAAATTGGAAATGAACTCTGATTATAGAACGGTCTCCATGGAATATGGTAGACTTTCAGACCACCAGTCATATATCTAACCCCAGAGCGATTTCCATAAGCATGAGTTACCACCACCACCTGAATAGTCAAATTTCCATGGTTCAAAATAATAAAAATTACCAAAACACAAGTGAAGGACAAAAAACAAAACAAATCACTCCTCCTTTAGTTTGCATTTTCTACATAAACCTCCCATCTACTATCAAAGTTTAAACCAACACACAGATCCCTTGTATTGCATTTATTAATTTAAAAGCCGAAGAAGCTGTAAGCATGTAACTCAATCCAACAACAAACAAGATAAAAGTCAATTTCTTTATACCAAGGTGAAGCACCAAGAATATAGCATGAAGGAGGGAAAGGTCTTGGCACTCCCTCATGTGGTCACCAGCAACATTAGACTTGAGATAGTGATATAAATGTTGACAAAAATAAATAAGGGATGAGTAGAAGGTTTCATGGTAATCTATAATTCTATTCCTTAAATTCTTAAAAATTGTCAAGTCAAAACAATATTTCCTTGAAACCCATCCAAAGATACCCTTGAAGAATGAAAATTCAAGGAACTATTTGATGTAATAAAACACCAGGGGTTGCTTGGTTTCAGAACATATCTTATTTTCTTTTTTAATTACAAAACTTCAACATTGTTTTCTATTTGCAAAGTTTACACAGTAAACAAGGTGATGGTGTGTAATTAAAAACAAAAACGGGAAATGAAAGCATAAAATATTTTCTTAAATAATCGACCCCTTATTATCTTTATTTTTATTTTTTGTTTTCACTTGTACGGTTGTGCCCGTTTAGTTTAAAGTTGAATAGAATTGATTTTGAACCGTTGAATGTGTGTGCTAAAATCAATCTGAACAGTTAACAATGTATTTACATGCCACCTTGTTTGACTCAAAATCAATGTGTATACAGAGATTCTGCAGAAATGATAATGTTTGTTTGAGGATGAGAAAATGCTAACAAGAGGGTTAAGCAGAAAGCAAGCACAACAAAAATTGAATGCAGAAGTGCTGACCTTGTGGCCTAATTTGAGCAAGCATTGTGAGAGGTAATAAACATGGTTCTCAACCCCACCAAAGTTGGGATAGAAAAAATCAGAGACCATCAAAATTCTATGCTTATGGGGTGGTGGATAACACATGGCTGCTTCTGCTGCTGCTACATGCACCACAAATGAAAATGAGATTTAAAATGAGCAAAGGAAAGGTGATACCTTGCAGAAGAAGAATGAAGGACTTAGATAGATAGTGTGAGAATAAGGGACTTTCTCTCACAGCATCCAATTTTTGCTCTGTTCTGTTTCAGTTTGAGAATCGGGTCTGGATTGTTTGCTTTGCGTTCTGATGGATCAAATTCATACTCCCGCACGCTTCAGTTCACTGCCATTTTGGTGTATCACCTTGTCATTTTTTTCCATTCTCAGGTTGGTGTAAACAATTATTAATTACCTTTTTTAAAATAAAACAGATTTCAAAATAGACCTTCTATTTGTTGACCAACTTCACACAAATAAGAGAAAGGTTATTTTGTGTGAAATTTAATTGTAAAACTATACAATAAATGGTTAAGATTAAAATTTTTTAAAATTGTATGATCACTTAATAGATTATATGACTTTTTGAAAAACTCACAATTTCAATCATCTATTACAGTAATGTTTTAAGTGCTTTTTAAAAAGCGTTTTTTGATAATCACTTTTTTAATAAGCATATCAAAGTTGCTTCTTAAAATAAGCAGAAATCAGTTCTGTTTATTTTTAAAACTTTAAACAAACACATCAACATTTAAAATAAGTGCTTTTTTTAATTAAAAAAACACTTATCTCTTAAAATAAGCTTAAACAAACAAGCCCTATATACAATGTTATACAAATAACAAATAAAATTTATAATTCTTTTATAAAAGATTATGTAGCATTTAGACAAACTCTTTCATCATTTATTCTTTACAAAATCACAAACTCTAATTATATATTAACAAAACTATTTTGAAAAAATAACTTGTTAATAACATTGGGTATTATAGAAAATGGAACAATTAATGGCCTCTTGCTGGATAAGTACAAAAAAAGGGAGTGGGAATTTTTTTAAAAAAATATAAGTTTACCCAACATGTGATAAATTAATATAATAAGAAAGTTTTAATGAAAAACTTTTATTGAAAGCTTCATTAATATTAATTTTAAATAAAAAATTTCTCCGTTAAATTTTCTTTTCTTATTTAATATTGCACATTAACTTATTTAGATTCAAATCCTTTGTAATCTTGACTACAAATTGTTTTCTTTTCAACTTGTGAGTTACGCAAAAAAATTTCTTTCTTTAAACGTGAAGTCGAGATTATAAATTAAAAGAGTTTTTATTTAAGCTATTTAAAATTATTTAAAGGATTTATATATGATTTAATTTTGATGTATTTTTAGTTTAAATAATTTTATTTATTGATTAATTTTAAAAAAACATAAATGTGATTTAGAATAATTATTACAAAATTTAAATTTTTTAGCTATATAACAATGTATAGTTTTTATAAGAATAATTTAAAATTAGGGTTAACCCAAAAAAATTAGTATTTAGCCTCTAAAATTTTTTTTGTTAGGACCGAGCCATGTCTTTAAATTTTTGTTAAGTATTGATTAACATGTGCATTTTTTTTTACTTTAATACAAAATTAGCCCCTAAAAATTTTTAAATTAGGATCAACTCTAGAGAATTTTTTAAAAAGATTTACCACTTTAAATATTTTTTCTGTTATGATTAAGTAGCATTGTTAACTTTTCATATCAAACATAATTATAGACTCGAGGGTTTCATCAAGATAACAGATTTAGTTATTTTCTCTTCATATCCTCCTCGAATCTAGTATTGTGTTTGATATGAGGGTAATGGAATTGAATGAGAGACCAGATAATGGGAGCGTGCATCGATCGGGCCTATGTGCCTTAGGTCGTGCTTCCACTCTGAGCTCGACAATGCTATAACTAACCTTCACCTCTTCTGTTGTGCTCTAGTACAACGAACCTATATGTGCTTCAACTATGTTGCGCCGATGGTGTCATTGAATGAACCATAAGGCAAGGCAAAGAAAGATATCAATAAGGAAAAGAAAAGTAATAGAGAGAAGAGAGAAGAAGAAGAGGATGAATGTAAGTGACAGTTTTTTTTATAAAAAGTTTAAATAGATAAAAGTGTCGAGTAAATACTTAATTGACAAAAAGTTAATGACAAAACTTAATTCAAATAAAAATATATTTCAATAACTGAATCCTAAAAAAATTCTTTATGAATTAATCCTTTTGAATTTTTTATTGCTAATTTTATAATTTGATCCGGGGTGCTAACCGGATTCTATAACACACGGATGAATTGCTTTTGAACGATGTCATTTCATCAGTTACTAGAAGGACCTGGTTAAATTATCACAACCGAAGTTTGAAACTAGTACAGCTCCAGTCTTTACTGACAATCAGAATCGGTATGAGCAACATGTCCTTGCAAACACTATTACTACAGTAAGTTATGAGATTATTTATCACTAACTAATTCGAGATTACCTCCGTAATACTCTTATTTCCTGTAATACTTATACTGACTTAAGCATAAGAGAATCTTTTGCATAAGAGAATCTTTTGCAGGTGCACATCCGATGTGTTCCCTTTACCACCACTAAAAAAACAACCGTTAGCGACGGACAGAATTGGTCGCTAATCAATGGAATACCCGTCGCTAAAACAATTAGCGACGGCGTCACAGACGGGAAAGTGGGCGTCGCTAAAACCCTCGTCGAAAACACATCAGCGACCACACACATGCCGTCGCTAACTTATTGACGGCGTAAGGCCGTCGCTAAAATCGTCCCTGCCCCAATAACTGCTGCCGTCGCTAAGTGTTGCCATACAGCGACCTCGGGACCCCGTCGCTACTAATAGACACCAGCGACCACCCCGTGCCGTCGCTAGAGGTAGTGATACAGCGACCAATACATTCCGTCGCTAGTGGTTGTCAGGTCGCGACCACAACTTTCCGTCGCTAGTGGTTGCGATGTAGCGACCAAGGCGTCCCGTCGCTAGTGGTTGTCAGGTCGCGACCACAACGTCCGTCGCTAGTGGTTGCGATGTAGCGACCAAGGCTTCCCGTCGCTAGTGGTTGTCAGGTAGCGACCACAACGTCCGTCGCTAGTGGTTGCGATGTAGCGACCAAGGCTTCCCGTCGCTAGTGTCCGTCGCTAGTGTTAATAAGTCAGCGACGGACGGGTACCGTCGCTAACGAGAATTTTTAAATTTTTTTAAAATTGATCCAATATTGACTGGTTTTGTTAATTTAGCTTTAAAATATCTGAATATTTTGTATTTTGTATTGGCTGATAAAATTTTATAATTAAATTAAAATAATTTTTTTGAAGTAATGAATTATTATTAAAAACAAAATAATAGATTAAATTAATTTATGAAATAGGTTGAATTATTAATGATAGGTAGAAAGGCTTTGTGATTTGAATGTAATTACCATTAAATATTGACATAATAAATAAAGAATGACAAACTAAATACTGAATGAAAATATAACATAACTAAAAATCAAATATACAATGTGTATAAATAAAAGAACTACAATCAAGGTGGTGGGGGATCCTGGGGTGGTGGTGGGGGCGCCTGGGAAGTGGGGGGAGGTAGCCTCGCCATCAACTGCATCAGTAGCTCCTGCTGCTGAGCAAGTTGCCGACGAGTCTCGGCGTGCTGCTCCTCGGCCCGCTGTCGGTCCGCCTCGGCCTTCTGTCGGTCCGCCTCGTGCCGCTCCAACAGCAACTGCCTCTGACGTCGCTCCTCCTGTAGCTCATCGTTCAGGTTTTGAATTACCTGAACGACCTCAGTCGGAAGACCAGAGGAAGACGAAGAGGAAGGGGTCTTCCCCTTTTTCGCCAGCTGCGTGCCGACGCCACCCAATCCAAACACCCTCCCTTTCTTGTTCACACCGCCAACAGCCTCCATATAGATGGCGTTGTCGTCAGAACAAGATAGGGTGGGAGGAACCTCCCCTTCAGGAGTGGAAGCCACCAGGTCCGCCTCCTTCTCGGCCCTCCTGGCCTGATACGCCTCCTGTAAATTCAAAAACAACGATAGGATTAGTAAGTTGATTTGTAAATTATAATGCAGACATCAGTTAAAAGTAAATACCGCTAGCTCCGTAGTCTTCTGGTTTACCCATGCACCGGCTTTGTTCTTCTTGGTCATTTGCATGACCTCAAACAAAGAAGGCTCCCGGTGCTCCCTCTGCTCCTGTGGTGGACAAAAAACATTGAGATTATTATTTGTAAACATGTAAGACGAATGATAATAGAAATGTTTAACATAAATATACTTACAAATCTTTTCTTGTGCTCGAGGGTTGAAATGCTACCCCCAGTGTAAACCGAGGCTGCAGCATCGGCGGCTCTGTTGGCCCTATTCCGAGCACTCGCCTGCTGGAATGGGACCCCGCCCCACTTCTGGACCATCCCGTCCCAATGGTCCTCCGGGATCCAACGAGGGCGCTCACCCTTGTCCCTCACCTTCCAAAGGGTACTCTTGATGATTTTGGAGGTCTTTGTGGCAAAGACCTTCCTAATCTCATCAATCATACCCTCCGCCCACTGGTAATCACGCTGTAAAATGAATTGAGAAATCAAAATTAATAACAGGTCTATTTTACAAATCAAGTCACAATAAATGAGCTAGGAACTTACCGAGAAGGTGTCAAACCACCTATCTTGCACAACCTTCCCAGCATCTGTCCAAGATATATATGGACCATCCCACTGGGCCTTCAAAACCTTAGTAATCGCTTTGGTAGTGCGACTACTATCAACAAAGCTGTAATGACAACAATTATGTTAGGAGTAAAACAACACACAATCTAGGGAGACACCCAAAATTTCGGCAGAGTCTCCCCTGTAAATGTAACATTTCCAAGTTTACATAGTTACCCTGTTACAAACAGAAGAGTGCCCAGTACAATTCAATCTATACAAGTACTAATTAAAGTAACATCCAATAAACCAACAAGTCTTTCTACTAAAGTTTAATATAAAGTGTCATACAAATAACATAAAAGTATTTGAGGTTTAGTCACTTACTCGTCTCCGGCCGGCACGGGTACCAACATGGGCAGAGGGGATGCCGGAGGTGGGGTCGCCTGATGGCCATGGTCCTCCAAGCCACCAACTCCAGGAGTCTGCTCTGGGGTGGTCAGCTGTGGGGGTGATGGGGTGGTCTGCTGTGGTGGTGGTGATGGAGTGGTCTGCTGTAGTGGTGATGGAGTGGTCTGCTGTAGTGGTGATGGAGTGGTCCGCTGTGGTGGTGATGGAGTGGTCTCCTGCCCTGGGGTAGGAGTCCCCAGACGGGAAGCCGGGGTCCTGGACCCACCACCCCTACTGAAAGGCAGTCGACGTCCCGTCATCTGTGGATAAAATAATGAACAAAAAAGGTTAGTCTCAGGATATATATAAACCTATGTATATATGTTTAACAACTACATACTCTGTGTCTGTTTCAGTTTCAAATTCCCCCTCAGTTTCAGTGTCACTGTGGTAATCTGTTTGAACAAGTTCATCAGTATCCAAATCAGCCCTAGACCGTTTTGATCGAGAGACAAGGTCTTTGTCAATGTGTTCACCCCCCGTAGTGGCGAGTGTCTCATCCATTATGACTGGATCAATGTTGAACAACAAAGAGGCATCGTTGAGCTCGTGTGGTGCAAGCTGATAAGCGTCATCAACCTCCTCGGAGACATTGTCAGTGATCTGACTTCGGGCCTTGGCCTTGATTACTGCATACCAGTCCCGATGTCCTCCCGGGAAGTCGGTGTAATAAACCTGCTCAGCTTGTTGGGCAAAAATGAAGGGATCAAACCCTTTATATCTACCATTCTTCTTGACCTCAACTAAGCCGTAGTTGTTGTCAACCTTTGTTCCAACACCGATTGTGTTGTCGAACCAATCACATTTGAATAGAACAATATCTCTTCTTAGTCGTCCAGAGAATGAAACTTCAACAATCTCCGTCAGCACTCCATAAAAGTCTTCTTCCAACTGACCGGCGGTGCCTTTAACACAAACCCCGTAGTTATGGGTGCGCATCCCTTCACTCCATTGAAGAATATTAAACTTGTAGCCATTTACGTAGTAAATAGGCCATTTTTTAACAGTCTTCACCGGCCCCCAAGAAAGGGCTTGGAGTAAAGAATCTTCAATATGGTTGTTAGGGTCTTGTATCTATGTACAACATAAGAAGTAGGTCATTGTTACCATATTGACGGGAGTTAGAAGCAAATAGGCTTAAAAACACTTGGAATACGGGTCTTACATGTTGCGCGAACCAACCAACGAACTTGGATGACACCTCACTATGAATTTGGTCATCAGTTAAATCATTTTGCTCAAGTTTTAGCATATCTGTGTATAAGCTATTGAAAGAAACAAATAAGTTTAATATAAAAGCTACGTTAAGAATGTATAATATAACTTCTATGACTTACTCAATAAAGGGTTCCACTTCTGGGCAATTGAGAAGAATGTACAAGTGAGCCGCCTTTCGATCTTTCTCATCAATGTAACATTTTGTGAGCCTGCCCCCCGGGTGACCAGGATAGTTGAAAATCGACGTTTGTTCATCAAACCCTGTGCGGCTGGCTACCCCAAGATTGTGGGGAATTCTACTCATTCTAGTTTCTATCTCCGTTGGAAAATAGAAAGAAGCAAAGGTTGTCATTTCTTCGACTAAGTATGCCTCACAAATTGAAGCTTCAACGCAGGCTTTGTTCGACACTTTATCTTTTAAAGAGCGTAAGAATCTTCAACATCATTAACAACATGGTGTTAAGTTAGAAAATGCTATTATAAGCACGATTTGCAAGTAAATTAAAGAGTTCACCAAGCATTCACCTTTCGAATGGATACATCCAACGATACTGCACTGGGCCACCAACCAAGGCCTCGTACGGTAGATGGATAGGCAAATGCTCCATGGAGTCAAAAAAACTTGGTGGGAAAATCTGCTCCAACTTACAAATCAATACCGGGATAGTTTCTTCCATCTTCACAAGTTTCTCCACAGTCAACGAAGTAGCCGTCAACTCCTTAAAGAAGTGACTCAACTCCACTAAGGGTTTCCAAATAGGCTTCGGTAAGGCATGAAACGCGTACGGGAGTAGTTGTTGCATAAACACATGGCAATCATGACTTTTCATGCCAAACACCCTGCCCTCCTTCACGTCGACACATCTACTCAAGTTAGAAGCGAATCCGTCAGGCAGGGTCAACCCATTCATCCAAATGCACACAGCAATCTGTTGTGGTCTAGTTAAAGCATATTTTGCATGGGGTTTAAACATTCTTCCACGTCCCGCATCCCTCAACTCCAACTCCTTCCTAGAACACCAAATCGGAAGGTCTAGACGACTCTTCTCGTTGTCCTTTGTTCTCCCTTTGATGTCCATAACAGTGTCAAAAATATTCATGAAAACATTACGTTCAGTGTGTATGACATCAATGTTGTGTCTTAACAACAAGTCTTTCCAATATGGCAAATCCCACAAGACACTCTGCTTCACCCAGTGGTGTTCCTTACCGTAACCCGCAAACTCCTTAACACTCTTGTCCCAGATGTAAGGATACTCTTCGACCCTCTGCCAAACCCGTGCACCAGATAACCTACGGGGTGGAGGTTCATTAACAACCTTGTTCTTCTTAAAAGCGGTTTTGTTCCTCCTAAACGGGTGATCCAACGGTAGAAACTTTCTATGACAGTCAAAGAAACTTGTCTTGCCACTAACAGGGAGTGATTCCCCCCCGGTATGTTCCATGCATACAGGGCAAGCAAGCTTCCCAGACGTGGACCATCCAGAAAGCATACCATAGGCCGGGAAGTCGTTAATAGTCCACATCAAAACAGCACGCATCATAAAGTTGTTCTTCAAAGACACATCGTATGTCATTACCCCGACATCCCATAACTGTGATAACTCTTCAACCAACGGTTGCAAAAACACGTCTATGTTCGCCTTTGGATTTTTGGGTCCTGGAACCAGTATAGATAGAAACATGACCTCCCTCTTCATACACATATCA
The DNA here is from genome assembly GCA_037962975.1 of Clitoria ternatea. Lineage (NCBI taxonomy): Eukaryota > Viridiplantae > Streptophyta > Magnoliopsida > Fabales > Fabaceae > Clitoria > Clitoria ternatea. The sequence continues at coordinate 295,926,086 of CM075669.1, forward strand.
GGCGGCAGATTGTATGGGGTCAGGATGACTGGCCAACAAGAGTAAGCCCTTCCGTATTGACCGAAAGGGTTAAACCCATCAGTACATAATCCAAGTCTTACATTTCGTGGCTCGCCAGAAAAGTCCGGATATAGCTCATCCAAACACTTCCATGCTTTCCCGTCGAAAGGATGGCAAAGAAACCCCTCTTGTGTTCGGTTCAGAGCATGCCAACGCATGTGTTTTGCCGTGGACAATGAGGCATACAGGCGTTGAAGACGCGGTGTTATAGGGAAGTACCACATTTTCTTCCTGGCCGTCCGGGTTACCTTCCCTCTCCTTTTAACGGTCTTGTAACGTTCCTCATTACAATGCAGACATTTTGTGACACCCTCGTTTGCAAACTCATTTCTGAACAGCATACATCCACCAACACAACACTCTATCTTCACACAACCCAGTCCCAAGTTTGCCACTTGTTTCTTAGCACGGTACAGGTTTGCTGGCATTCTGTGATTACTAGGCATGGTGGAACCCATCAGACTGACCATCCTATCAAAACAACCTCCAGAAAGATTATAATCTGCCTTTATGCTTAAAGCAGCTAGGGAGGCGGATAACTCAGTGTGACTGTTGCACCCGTCCCACAATGGAGTCTGAGCCGCCGCCAACAAATCATAAAATCTCTTCACCTCCGAATTAGGATCCTCCTCTACATTGTCAGAGTCCCCATGACCTGCTTGGTCATTATGTTCCAGCATACGCCCGGTGGAGGGTCCAACATGATCCATCACCATTTGTTCTATGTTGTTGTACGTATCCCTGTTTCCTCCAACCTCGTAGTAAGACTGTTGCACGGTTACGTCTGACGGTCTACGCGGTAACTGCTCACCATGGTTGTACCAGCAGTGGTATGTTTCCATGAACCCTTTCTCAGTTAGGTGGCACATGACATCATCCGCGTATTCAAAACTCATGCATTTGCACCTTGAGCACGGGCAACGAATCTTCTGAGTCACTTCAAATCCAGGCGTGTTTGCCGTAGCGAACGGAATGAACTCCAATAGCCCCATCATAAAGTCCTCAGTCACTCGCCGATTGCCATCTAGTCGGTTGTACATCCATCGCCGATTTGCCGGTACCTCCATTTACAATATCTAACAAGCACGATTTCTATTACTTTAAATTATTGTAATTTTATTTCACTAACGGTTGTGAATCACTCTCTATCTCTTTGATGTTGCAAATAGGTGTGGCCCTATCCCATTCGGGATGAATATGCAACCATCTGTAACCCATCGATGTTGTATGTGGTCTATCTTGTGTCGTTGATGTTCATTTGAAATTTCGACAGCATTTCGCATTAGTCCCCGAGTACACAGAGATACGTACGGTATGAAACACCACACGTAGACATGCACCCTGGGGACAATACGAAACACCATAACCGAAATTTCTTATGAACATTCAACGTCTTAAGATAGACTATATACAACATTGATGGGTTACGCCCTACTGGTTACAAATTCATACCAAACTGTCCAACTGGGACAATTCAAGATCCAACACAACACGGTACATTTGCCGGTTGTTTTGAAACTTGAACGGGAATCTAATGGGTACACACACGACTAAACTCTACATTATGTTTAAATCATGAGTTTCATTTTTTAAGTTTCCTAATAAAGGGAGCCTGTCAAAATTTTGGCAGAGTCTCCCCTGTAAACTGGACATTTGCCAAATTTATGAACGACCTGTTACATACAGAAAACTTTCCACAAATGATAAATATACATACCATACGTATTGTATATGATATCTAGAGTTATGAACACGATCGAGATACAAGGTTATCAGTACGTAAAACCAATGCCTAATGAGCTCTGCTCTCCACTAACAAACAACATTACACATGCATAAAGAATCATGTTATCAGCACACAAAACCAATGCCTAATGAGCTCTGCTCTCCACTAACACACAACATTACACATGCATAAACAATCATGTTATCAGCACACAAAACCAATGCCTAATGAGCTCTGCTCTCCACTAACAAACAACGTTACACATGTATAAAACACATTATAAACACATCAAAACCAATTCCTAATCAGCTTTGCTCTCTACTAACAAATGCTTAATTGACATGCATACACATATCGGGAAAGTCAGCGTTAGGGGATTACCTAGGGTTTTTTGTCAACGATGAATACGAAGATGAAGAGATACGATCAGAGACCACGCGTGATATGTGTTACTCTGCATGACAAACCAAGCAAGCGGTTAGACAGTTACAAGTAGCAAGGAAACTAAACAAAGACAGACACACAAAGCAAACTATCTAGCAATATAGAGTTTTCCATTTTTCTAAATAATTGAACTTGCAACTTTCATTCAGTTCAAAAAAACGGTGAACCTTATCCATGGATAACTCTTCCATGTATATCAATAATTTTATGTCACGAATTAGATTTGAACCAATATCTCCGGGCGTTCTTCAAAAGTTAAATTCGTATCTACAACCACATCCTCTATCAACCAGATATGCTCTGGCGACGGTACGTATTTCCTCAGCATGGATACGTGGAATACGTTGTGAACTCTGGAGAGCGTTGGAGGTAGTGCCAAATGGTATGCCACATCGCCTATCGCTTACTTGCGTTCAATGAATGAAGTTTGCTCTTTCTAAGATAGAGTTCCCCCTTATTAGATAGCAATGTTACTCTGAGGTCCAGCTCCACTACAGGAGAAAAGGATACAAACGAAAATAAAATGCATTAAGCAAACGCCATGGCCTACCCCTTCTACTCTGCCATACCTGTGAAAGAACTTTTTCAATAGAATAGGCCTAACTTGTAGACCAGGGAAGCTTAGCAGACATTCTCAAGGTCACTCTCGGCACCTTTCAGCTTCTCCTCCACCTCCTTCCGAGCTATGCACACCAAGGCGTATGATTCCTCGGCGGCCCCCAAGCACCTACCCAGATTGGCACACTGGTCCTTAGCGATAGCAAGCTTTGACTTTGCCAGTTTCCTCCCCGACTTTGTCAAAACAGATATCAGATACCCAAGAAGAGCTTCACTTCTAAAGTTCCTTGAGAAGAGGAAAGAAAGGTGAGGAAGCTATTTTGTATTTGCTGTTTTTTCCTCCCTTATTTAATTAGAATATACTAACAGTGTCTTCTTCCAATCATAGTTTGCAAAAAAAAAAAATATGATTTTCACTATAATCACTTTAAAAGTGATATGATCTCTAAGCAGATTTCTAATTAATCCAGTGTAAAAATCCTTACACAAAAGTACATTAAAATTAAACTTTTTATAGTTATGGAAAATGTTAACCAATACTCAGATCCTTATGGCACTAGAGAGTACTTATTGAGGAAATAAAAATGCAGACTTTTATATAAAGGTGTAATATTACTGGTTTAACAGGACTCTTTATTTATTTGGTGATTGTTTTGGTTGCAGGGTGAATGCTAGAGGACCCTATCAAATTAACAACCAAAAGCCAGAGGGAAGCCATTCAGGAGGTGAACCAGAAGATCAATGTTCAAAACAATTTTACCTTAACTCGTAGCGGTTTAGGTGATGGTGAATTTAGGATATACAGGCTCTGGCGATCCAAAAGCTCCTAACTATATGATTGTATTGTAGGCCATTTACAGATTGCTGTGGCCTTCATACGTATTTATATAATATACTAGTACTATATAGTATAATATTTGTACGTATTATTGTTTCATCAATTAGGTCCACCGCTTTGGACCAAACCAGTGATAAATTAGTTTCATTACTGAGATTGATTAGCTTCAGAGTATCATTTGGGTGCATTAATTCCAACATTTAAGTGAATACAAGTCTTTTTTTGACACCTGCTACATTTAAGCTTATCTGATTTTGGTGGAGCCTTCATTATTTTAAGGGGATGAATATATGGATTGTACTTTTTTTGGATCCATTTTCACGAGGATCAAACAATCTCATAATAAGAGTAAAACATACACTACTATCATATCATTCTTCTTAATCTTAGTTATGGTTAAAAAAAACCATTAAAAATATGAACCAAGTAGTGGAGGATGACACAATCACATCTAAGAAGCCTATGCTGGCGCGTGCGAGGATATTTGTGAAAATGCTGAAATCAGCCAATTCCATTTATAGCAACCACGTCACAAATACTAAATAGTTAAATATCTTTTTTTGGGTATAGAAACAGTAACCTCCCAAAACAATTTTTACAATCAACAGTTCGTTTCTCTGAAAGAAAGTGAGTTTTGATAGATCCTCCATTCCTCCTAACACAGAAACACAGTTTTACAAAGGTAGCAGAATATATAGTTCATGGCAACTGATCTATGTGTTGGATGGTTCTTCCACCTAATAATATTTACTTTGTTTTACCGATTAATTTGAATGAAACCAGTTATATAGAGTTATATTTAACTTGCAAAATATGACAAGACTAAAAGATCATATGTTGTTCCTTGGGAACCAGCAATGAGTGGGTATAGGGATCGGGCACACGTGATAATCCAATGTCACAACGTGATGCACCATGGTTCAAATGGTTCCTGGCTGAAGAACCAATACCATTTGGGCAAATATAAAGTGGGAAAGCATGATATGAGTCGGTAGGGATCACCCACGTGATAATCCAATGTCAAAACGTGAAGTAGAATTCATGGTCACAATGGAATTGTTAGAGACCAATATCTTCGTAAGAATGCATTAGAGACAAACCGAAAAAGACAGCGTCAGAGCATATATGCCTAAACATCTCTAAAGGTAGCTCATAAAATGTTCTTACCTAGTTTAGGTCACGTTAGAAAAAACAAAACACAATTTTTAGGGACAGATTCTACTAAGTCTACCTATGTTCACATCCTATTAAGAGTTGATTCGTTTTAGGAGTAAGATTCTTAGAATCTAAAATTGTAAAATCCTATGAATTAACTCTAAACCAAAGACTTAGGTGGAGCCTCTCACCACCAAATGTAGGCTTAGGATCAAGAACCCATGAACAATTAAGAGAGATAGAAGGGGAGTATCCAGCAAAGGAAATATTTGTGTGGCAACAGAGGTTGTGAAGCCTGAGGTTTGAGAATTCTTGTACCGTGGAAGGAAGTCAGCGAAGATAGCTAGTGGGGTTTGGGTATCAAATGAGATAAACCGGCCATATGAGTGACAAAAAGACAAGAAAACAACCGGAGAAAACTTGTGGTAGTGAAAAGAGAGCCGAAAACCGATGAAACACAAATTTCTAAATAAAAAGTTTCACCGAGGGTATTTTTCCTAATATAAATATAATATTTCTCACTACTGTATTTCATGTTTACGGAGACTTTGTCAGTAGTTATAGGAAATGTCAGAATACCAAGTCCTCTCTTGGACCTGTACCTGGTAGTTTAAGTTCTACAGAAATTAGTCACTCACAGTTTCTGAAACTACACCACCCACAGATACCAAACATATTTATATATACATACAAGGAAAGACACTTTATATATTATTGTTCCAAGAGCATGCATATTTGTCCTTTTCATTTTTGAACCGAATAAAACAAGTGTTAATATACTATTTCAATTTCAATGTATTATTCTGAAATGCATTCCATGAAACCCTAAACAAAATTTTAGATTTTCTAAACATAATTTGCTAAGCAAAGTACCAGAGAGGAGGAGGTGTCGGAGGAACCTTCAAAATGCAGGGCCGAAGAGGAGTGAGTGGGTGAGCAGAGGGAATTATCGCACCTTCGTGAGAGAGACGCTCAGTGAGGGAAGTGCCGTAGTTACTAATGCACCTTGATTAGAGAGGAGGAGCTATCACAGGGAGCTTCAAGCGAAGGGACAACGGAGGTAAGCCTAGGAGGTTAAAGGACAACGGAGGTGAGGGAATGTGGTTCAGAGGAAGGAAGGGAGGGAGGAGACAGGTGGATGCAGTCACGGGAAGGTATGGAGGGAAGGAGGGAGTCGGCCGGACTCGGAGGGAACAGAGGGGGGAAGGATTGTGAGATAGGGCAAATGACAGGGAAGGGGATTGCTGTCGAGTTACATTAAAACCATAGCGACGGCACCTACACCGTCGCTAACAACGTCACTAACATTAAAAACTTAGCGACGGCAACACACATCCGTCCCTAATCTCCTGAACCGTAGCGACGGTGGAAACCCACCGTCACTAACATCAATTATTAAACGAAAAAACTGGAGGGAAACGAAATTTATAGCGACGGTAACGTACATCCGTCCCTAATCTCTTGAACCGTAGCGACGGTGGAAACCCACCGTCACTAACCTCTACACAATTAGCGACGGTAGGAAACATCCGTCAGTAATTTCCAGACTATAGCGACGGGTATATGATCCGTCACTAGAATTGAGGAATTTGAGCGACGTCTCAACGTCCCCGTCGCTAACTTGTAGCCATAGCGACGTCGTGGAGGACGTCACTGACCCATTACAGGACATAGCGACGCTACAGTTGCCGTCGCTATGAGTTGGCGCCATAAATATATTGGAGGGAAACCAAAAAAAGTGGGGAATTAACTATAGCGACCGGGTCAGCGACTACGTATGATATTGTGACGGAGGTAGCGACGGTTCCATACCAATATTAGCGACGGGTGACTCTCGGTCGCGGAAGTGGTCACTATGTTTCGTGATCCAGGTCGCTTTCATTTTGTGGTCGCTAAGGCCGTCTCTAAATAGCGAAGGCGTGTTCCGGTCGCTAATGTGTTGTAGCTATCAGTCATTTTTCTAGTAGTGTACCTCGGTACGGACTCGAACACCAAATTCACCCTATACGAAGAACTACTCTACTGAGATGACGTAAAACTGAGAGTAAGTAAGGTAACTCTGGACACCAGTTAAGACGGTCAACTCTTAATCCCGGTTATAGGACAGAACATAATTAAACAAAAAAATACACATGTTAATATTGAGATGAGTAAATGTTAATCATGTTAACGATTAATTGACGGAAAATTAATGATATAACATAATCCTAAAAAAAATCAACGAGTAAATCTTAAAATAAAATTTTTTGGGGTTCATTATAGTTTTAAATTTTTTTTAACTAATTTTATATTTATATATATAAACAAATGTATTTCATATAATCCTACTCGGATATATATAATAATGTTGAGTAGAATGAATAGGTATGGAAATTAACAGACTCGATTATTTTTTTATATTTCATATTAAAGTAGTTAAATAACCAATAATGATATATTTATATTTATGGATAACAATGTTGGATATCAAAATAGAAAAGTTCGAAAGAATAGTTATAGAATTTATTAAATAGTTTTATGTTTTACCTAAATAATGAGATATTTGAAAATAATTTTTAATATTTATACAATATTAAAATAAATTTATATATTTATTATATATTCATTTTTATTTTAAATAAATTTATTTTTGTTAACAATTTCAATGTTATAAATTTATTTTTGTTTCACCGTACTTTGCTAAGTAATCTTAATAGTTTAATAAGAGTTTAAGTTTAAGGTTTAGGGCGTGTTACTTCTTTGCATATAAAAAGAGACAAAGAGGGAAAATCTTTTATTTAAAATTAGCATTGACGCTATCTCACTGCTTTGAGATTTTCTACATATGTAAAATATTTAATATAATTTTTTATTTTAATTTCTTATTATATACTCCCTCTCCCTCTATTATATTTTATAAGCTTTAAAAAAAATACTAACCATGGGTACAAAGGCATTGATTAAAGAAGAAAAATAATTTTTTTTATTTGAAACCATCATTAAAATTTATTCATACTGATTTTTAAGTGATTTACATACCATTTTAAAAAAAGAGTCTATTCTTATTTTCTAAAACAATGTCCTTCTACACCAGTTAATCGGACCTAAAATAAATTATGTTATGTTTTACATTTTTCATACAACATTTATTGACTTTTTTATATTTACTCTATTAATTAGTCTAGATACTTTACAAAATATTAAATATATTAATTATGAATGACATTTAATTAAGTTTATAAGGGTAAAATTGTAACGTCACGTTAATTTTAAAAAATCAATACATTTATACTTAATTATTTTTATTGGTCTTAGAAATTCGGTTACCTTCAGCTTATATTTAAAAAGATACCTCCTCCGTCTCAAAACTTTTGTTACTTTGAATTAATATATATTAATGCATTCTATTGTAATTAATGTATGTCTCTCCTATTATTTTTCATTTGACTAATAAATAAGACTTAACAAGTTGAAGCATTACTATTACTAATAAAAAACAAAATTAAATGAAGATATTTTAGTTCATATCAACTAAAATAACTATAAATTTAATAATTTCTTAATTTGCATGAAATATGTTAAAGTGACAATAATTCTACTACGAAAGAAAGAAGTAAGAAGGTAAAATTTGACTTTTAAAGGTGAATTTGAAAAGATAAAAATATCTTTTATAAAACCAAATACTTCTTCTAGTCTTTTCTATAATGTATATTTATAAAGATTTTTGCAATACTTTTTATAAGGTATAATTATAATTTCTATAAAACATTTATTAATGTTTTCTTGTTAATTTTTATTAATTACAAGAAACAATAAATTGTTTGAAGTGATGATCACATAAACCAACCAATCAAACGAGAAAAGATGTTAATATAGTAAACTTAGAATGTTATATTATTTTTAAAAACACTAATAAATTTAACTACTAATTAATTAGTCTTAATTTTGTTTTATAAAAAATACAACAGAAATAATAATTACTCTCATAAAATCTTATATGTAATGGTAAACAAGGGTTTATAAAAAAAAACCCAAAGAATATAAAATTTCACATGTTTTAGAAAAAGAACTCATTTAATAATTATGCATCCAAAAAGTTGAATGAAGAGAAAAAAGAAATTAAGAAGAATTTTGCATGTTGTATATATTAGAGTGTAGTGTTGAGTTGAGAAGAGACAGAGAGAAGAAGAGTGTTGTTGGGATGGATGGAATTGAGCACAAGTTTGTGAAGGTTGCTGCTCCGAATTTGAAAGTCCACATAGCCCAAATTGGAAGCGGTGAGAAGGTGGTGGTGTTCCTGCACGGTTTCCCAGAGACATGGTACTCCTGGCGTCACCAGATGATAGCCCTCGCCGGCGCTGGATTCAGAGCAATCGCACCCGACCACAGAGGCTTTGGCCTTTCCGATCCGGCACCCATTGCTACCTTCTCGGATCTTCTCAATGACCTCCTCGCCATTCTTGATACCCTTCATCTTCCCAAGGTATTCCTTGTTGCCAAAGATTTTGGAGCACGTCCTGCACATCTCTTTTCCATTCTACACCCTCAGAGGGTCTTCCGACTCATCACTTTGGGTGTTCCCTTCCTTCCACCTCGCCCCTCTCTCTATCACAAATACCTTCCTCAAGCCTCCTACATCTTGAGATGGCGGGTAATTTCTTACCTTTTTTCTTAATATATTCACCACCATAAATAAATTTAGTACTTCTTGTTTATGAAAATATGTCAACTGATCATTTGCTAATACATTCTCATATATCTTTATTGCCATTTTATGTTTGGTATATAGTTCGGAAACAGAATTATGAAAATTAAAAACTTTTACGTAGTTAAATATAGTTAAAATATAGTCTTTTTTTTTAGAGTTGGTCTAGGTTTCAATAACCCCAACTTTTCCAAAGACTTTTAATATTGTAATTCTAATCTTTCTAAACAGATTGATTATTTAGCTAGTAAATACCATTCAAACAAATTATAATTGAAGTTGAATTAATAATAATAATAAATAAAATTAGATCGGTCATTTACTGTTTATCAGATCATACTATATCATTCTAACCATCATCCCTTTGCATTCACTAATTTTTTTCATGAATGAATATATAAGGATTACAAACTGCAGGGCTAATTCCAAATTTTAAAACATTTATAAAGACAAAACATGCTCCTTTGTTTATGTCTATATCAGGAACCTGGAAAAGCAGAAGCTGATTTTGGACGTTTTGATGTGAAGACCGTTGTTCGAAACATTTACATCCTTTTCTCAAGAAGTGAAATTCCAATAGCTCATGAAAACCAGGAGATCATGGATTTGGTGGAACCAGATACTCCTCTTCCTTCTTGGTTCACCGAGGAAGATCTTGCAACATATGCAGCTTTGTATGAGAAATCTGGGTTCCAGACTGCATTGCAGATTGGATATAGGTGCTAGCATTTTTTCCTTCGCTGTTTTTTTAGTGACATTGTATTTCTTACTTTGTTAAATTATTTCGTAAGTCCTAAAAAGTTTTTGGAATTTTTAGGTAAGTTTCTGTACTTTTCAAACTTTTAATTGTGCCCCTGAACTATTTAATTGTTTGTAATTTGGTCTCTTGTAAACATTTTTGTAAAGGGTTCGGTTAACAAGGATATTGACTGGGTTCAATTATAAACATTGAAATTGATTAGAAATAATTTTTTTATTTGTTAGTCAATAGAATTGGATGGCACCTCAAATAATGTGCAGCAACAACATTGAAGGGTACCTCCAATGGAATTCTATTTCCTAAACTGAATTACCAAATAGGCAAGGCATTACATGATTTAGAAGTATGGGGTCTACTTAAAGATTTCTAAAAAGGTTTGGGAAAGAAATGAAAGCATGATCTCCATTCTGATCTACAGGTGAATTCTTGTTAATGCTGATTTTGTTTGCATTTGTAGGTCATCTGGTGAAGTGTTTACCTTACCAGATGATGTAATTAAAGTTCCAGCGCTTCTGATAATGGGTGGCAAGGACTATTTTCTAAAGTTTCCAGGGATTGAGGACTTAATAAAGGGTGAAAAAGCAAAAGAGCATGTTCCCAATTTGGAGATTGTATTTATCCCAGAGGGAACCCATTTTGTTCAAGAACAATTTCCTGCACAAGTGAATCAGCTTATCCTTGACTTCCTCTCCAAACACACTTGATATTGGACTTTCACTTGGAATGTGTACTGGGGGTTTGTGAAGGGTGGAAAGTTCAGTGCAAAATGATTGATGGCTGGAGCAAGAGTCAAAATGAGCCTTTGAAAATATGCAACTATTGTCTTATAATAAATAAATAATGAGCTTCATTATAAATATATCAATACTTTTTTGCATATTTCAAGTAGTAACTTTGTGAAGAAAAAAAACTTACAAATAGAATACATAGAAGGGAAATTATGACTAAAATAATAATACGAAACTTGTCATTACAAATAGATGTAGAATATTATAAAATATAACAAAAAAAATCATGTTTAAATATTAAAATACAAAATGAGACATAGTCATGTTAACCCAAATAGGAAAGTGAAACAACTAAAATATTGACATTATTAGACTCCATGGTCTCAAGCATAAAAGTGTGACCTAGTACATCACAAAATCTATCTAGCCATATTATTGTTCAAGGGTGTTGTTATTACTCTTCTTATTCAACTATATCTCATATGAGGTAGCCACAGCAAAGAGAGGATACTTTCTATGAACAGCAAGGCCGCTAGTTTCAGACATGTCCAAGTCTTCCCCTGCAACCCCATCAGGCAATGACCAATCAAAATGGTGAACAAGGTTTGCTATTACCGTCTCAATTACAGTGATGGCAAACAGTATTCCAGGGCAACCCCTCCTTCCAGCTCCAAATGGAATGAACTCAAAATCATGTCCTTTGAAATCCACTGAACTATTGAGGAACCTTTCAGGTCTAAACTCCAAAGGCTGGTCCCAAGAAGAAGGGTCTCTTGCAATTGCCCATGCATTCACTAACACTTGAGTGCCAGCTGCAATGTCATACTCCTTCACTTTGATATCTTTCATGCATTTCCTTGGAACTATTAAGGGAATTGGAGGATGCAAACGAAGACTTTCTTTAATCACAGCTTTCAAATACTTCATTTCACTCAAATCATCCTCAGTTATACGAGTCTTTTTACCAACCACACTTCTCACCTCATCTTGCAATCTATGCATCACACTCGGGTGCTTTAACAGCTCTGACATTGTCCACTCTAGTGCTGTGTAAGTAGTGTCAGTACCTGCAGCAAACATGTCCTATTCCAAAGAAGAAGAAAGTTCAATTAACTACTAAACATGTTGATTTATTAAAATTTTGAGATATGTCACCATGTAAGCAAAATATATGGTCATTGGTGATACCAATCCTCTACTTGTCGGTTCATTATAAAAAAACAAACTCATTCAAGAAATGGGACAAATAGAGAACAGAAATTCTCATTATGCTCGAGCAATATTCCATATACCAAAAATAAAAACACCAAAGAGAAACAGTCACATCCAAAACTGAATTGAACAAAAACGGGTTTGGGAGTAAATTTGTTACTTACCAGTATCAAAGCCTTTGTTACAGTTCTATCAATTGGGAAGCCAATAGTGTTGGTCATTTCAATTGAAAGCAAAACGTCCACAAAATCATTCTGATCCTCATTATCCACATCAACATCTCCACCACTACTTTTCCTCATGTGCTCCTGAATTACATCATCAATAAACTGGTCCAAAAGTTTGGCTACTCTGTGTGCTCTACCATAGAAACCATTAACATAGCCCAACCAATCAAGCCAAGGTATGTAGTCCCCTATAGACACAGCACCTAACAACTCTCCAAATTCCATCAACAGCTTCTGAAGCTCTATCCCTTCTCCTCCACGGTACCTCCTTCCTAAAGCCACTCTACATGCCACATCATTGGTCAGTGAAGCACACAACTTGGTTAGATCCACAGGCAAGGAACAAGAACAACAGCCCTTAATGTTTTCCATCATTGTTGCAGTTTCCTCCTCTCTTACATGACGAAAAGAACGAACCTTTTTGTTGCTGAGAAGGTGTAGCACACAAAGGCTCCTTATTTGCCTCCAGTATTCACCATAGGTAGAACTTGCCAAGTCTTTGGAAGCATACAAGAGGATATCATTCATCTTACGTTGTGGCCTGTCTGAGAAGACCGCGTCATGAGTTTTCATTACCTCGGAGGCTGCATCAGAAGATGAGACAACAAGTACTGGCACCTTCCCAAAATGAAGCAACATTAAGTGGCCATAGTTTTGAGCTAGAGTTTGGAGCTTGCGGTGCGGGCATAGGCCTAGTTGATGAAGATTGCCTAGAAGGGGCAATCTTGGAGGTGAAGGGGGTGACTTTTTGTTGGTTGAAGATTTAGAGAACCATTTGATGATGAAGAGAAGAAAGAGGAAGAGTAGTGAGAAAGTGAAGAAAACCATAGGGAGTGAATGCATGATGTACATGTGGAATGGAACTTGGGATATGATTGGTGTTGATTATTAATAATAACCACTCTATCCTTCCTTCTACCTTCACATCTTTTTTAGTCTCTTTCCCTTCAATCTTAATATGTGCAATCTTCATCAAATTGTGTCAGACAAGTAAACAACTAAATAAACTGTCTCATACAGGTAAATAATTTCTAAGCAACACATTAGTAATCTGTTTCAAAAATTATACATTATTTTACAGACGAATTAAATAATAATAATAATAATAATAATAATAATAATAATAATAATAATAATAATAATAATAATAATAATAACTGGGATCTTGTGATTCAGATGGAAGCCGTTCAAGATTCAACTGTTACAAAAGCCACATAATTTATATTCTCAGTTCTTTAGATTTATCATCATATGTGAATTAAACTTTTGTTGAAATATTGATAAGACAAGCGAAGCTTGAAATTTGTGGGCATGTTGAGAGCACGTACATATCCTTTCTTTTTATTATGCATAGTCTTTAAAAGGTATTGGTTGAGTGGGTCCATGAGATATTTTCTGAGTGTTTGAACTCAGTAAGACATCCATATTTGGAATGGAGATCCAACCAACGGATTGAGGAGTCTGATACCAAGTTAAGCCAACAAACAAAATGGCCTGTTAACACCATAAATATTGGTTGGTTCTTATCACATTTTACAATGTAAGAACCATTAACCAGCATGTACAAGGCAACTCTTTAATGGAAATACATGGATACCCATCAACTTTTGGGTCCCTCAAGACACATCATTATTTTTTTTACTTTATCCAATTTAAGCAACCTTAGTGTCTAGTAGTGCAATTTCATAAAAAAAAATTCTTAAATGGGTCTTGTTACCATATAATAAATTTTTTTAGTTAATTTAAAATAAAGATATAAATAGATTATATTTTTGAAGTAATGAAAAAATATATAAATATGATAATTTTATTTAGTGTATTTTTAATAGAATTATTTACTATAGAATAAATTAAATATGACTTAAAATTTTAAATAAATTACAAAAAATTAAAAATTATGCAAAGTACATTAAAATCTTAAAAATTAATAGTAAACATCATTATTTTGAAGTTGGAAACGCTCCCTAATATGCTCAATTAAATCTGTTTGAAGATGACGATGAATTTACCTTTGATGCATATCAACTCTCCTATATATATATATTATTGAAAGTTAGGATGACAACCGTTAGATATATTAGTTGAAGACATGTGATTGTTTTACACAATCCTAGTCAATACAATCAAGATGACTTATATATGTATGTCATTTGTCATCAACAATCATGTTATGTAATATAATACATGCATATATTATATTCTTAAGTGTATCCATGTGCCAAGCACATGTTTGGCCACTTACCATTGCAAATCAAGATTGAAACTCTCCAAATGTTTGCTCCACATCTTTTCTTGTCGCTTGTTGATGCTTGGCGAATAATTTTCTCCTTTCGTCCCACAACATAGGGATGGTTTTGACAAACATTTCCTATTGGATAAATATCATTTGTTAAATAATATCTCATTAGATTGAGTTATATTAATTATAAATTGTACCTTAAAAGCTTTTCCATCCAAAACATCAATGAGAATATTAGATTGATTTAAAACGTTGACATCTTTATTAGCACCAACAACCCCAAAAAATACATATCAAATTCATAAGTTTTGTGATACCATTGTCTTGAGTATAATTATTGGTTTATTATGATCACCAAAAAAAAACTGACTTTTCCCTGCAACTTATATTTTTTCACTTCTTTCTCTCGCATCTCTCTCATCTCTATCTATTTTTTTTTTTATTCAGTCTCATCTCTATCTATTTAAACAACATGTTTTTCTTTCCACGCTACTTAGGAACAGTAAAAATTGATCACCACTACTAGGCCAGCTCCAACACTACAATCTCTTTTTTTTCCCATTTCTATTCCGATGAGCCAAAATCAAAGCTTTTATTCTCTGTTGCGAGAAGTTTAAACATTATATATTATTTTGAAAAAAACAAGTGTAATAATTACATTTGTTGATTAATATGTGTATTTTAATCATTGTTATCAAAACCGAACCGGTTCGGCCGGTCCGATCGGTTGAACCGTGAACCGCTTAGGTGACCGATCCGAGTCAATTCTTTAATACTACCGGTTCAACCACGGTTGAACCTCGGTTTTAGCACGGTTTTCATGAACCAGTGCCATTACCGGTTCAATGACCGGTTTGGTTCTGAAAATATTGATTTTAATTGTATGTGAGAAGATAAAATCTAATAGATATAGTATGTTTCTATCAGGTACATATGTTTGATTATGTTAAACAGCTTTTTCTTTTTGACCCAAATTAAAAGTATAAAAAATTTCAGTTAAAATTAACATCAGCAGTTTCACAAAAAAAACTACTTTTAAAAACATGTCCAACACAAATTTTAATAAGAAAATACTATTTCACCAAAAATAGAAAACAAAAACATGCTATTTTAAAATTTCATAAGTCAAAGTTAACAATTAATTATTAGTTTTTATGGATAAAATGAGAGTCAAACAATTTATGCAATCGTGTTAGGCTTCGGAAATTCCTTTCCCAAAGCCAAGATCCTCTAGATCTTAAAGACCAACTAAACCCAACAACATCATCATCTCATCCATTACATAATGTAATCTCAAATCACATCAATCCTTCAAATGTCATCATTGTCACTTAAAGCTTAACACAAGTTATCCTTGCTTCTCTTAAACCATCCCTACTATCAAACTCTAATGGCAACATCATAGCCTATCAATTCACCAACCAATATGTATATCCATTGATTCCACCATTAAGGGTTATCTACAATGTTCATCATTGTTTATCACTATAACTAACAACATACATATTAAACAACACTCATTCACTTCCAATTCAACCTTCAAGTCACAATATATACATTTTCCCAAATTCTTAAGGCAAGGGTTTTCATCAAAACCCAACAACTATTACCAATACTCATTAATCACCATAAATAGCCATCTTTCATCATTAATATCATTCTCCAATATCATTAAACCTACACTCTACTCACATTTCACATTTCCCCAAATTTATTAAAGTTAGGGTTTCACTAGAACCCATCACCATCATAAATGCTTATAAATTTTCTATCACCTTTCAATATTGACTTTAAGTACCATATTAAATGCTCATAAAAACTCAAATTTAAGCCACCCCACCTTAGGGTTTCCATATTAATGGCTTCATTCATTACCCCACTTGCATTAAACCTTCACCCAATAACTAAAACCCCAAACCTAGGGCACAAAGCTCATAAAAGATGATGAGGAACTTGGATAAATGACATGCTTGGTTAGCCTAAAAGGGCTTGAAACGCTATTGGAACCTACTTCGATATGGGAAATGAATCATAGGATGAGTCTTGTTGGAGCAAGTCACATTTATATATGTGAATATAAGTCCATAGAAAGTTTAGACCAAAACAAGACCATTTGTAATTTGGTATGTTATGTAAAATGCCCAAAATATGCATAAAACTACCCTATAGCTTAGATTTTGATTGAGATGGAATATAGGCTTGAAACTTTGCCACATGATTGATATTAGGGTAGGTAAGTTGTGTATAAAATTTCATGCAAATTGGAATTGAATAGCCTAGTGAAAAGGGGTCCCAAAGTTGGCAAAATTATAAGGGTCAAAAAGCTGTAGAAAAGTGGTTGCAGCAGGGAGATCCACGGCCAGTGGGTTTTTCCCACTGCCAGTGGATCGTTCTGCCTCAAAACGGAGGAAAAATGACCATTTTGGGTGGTCCAAACAGTGGGATCCACGGCCAGTGGGAAACACAAGCACATACACAATCATATACACAATCACATAGCCACTTATCAATAAGGGCATTCACACTTATCATCATCAATTCATTAAGGCTTCACTCAAATTCCTCCTCGCAAGGGGTTTCTCATCACTCGTGGTCATCCCATCTCAAATGCCATGCTCTTATGGCTAATGCATATGTCAGCTATTTAATGCATATGCAATGGATCCATTTCTTACCATTAAGTGATCATATCCACCATACCACTCATTTCACAACAATATCATAATACCATCGTCACTCAGGGATACACCCTTCGTGGCACCCCGCAAGGTGATATATTCAATAATAGGATAGCATCCTCTTCACTCCGGGATATACCCTTCGTGGCACCCCGCAAGGTGATATATTCAACAATAGGACAACGTCCTCTTCACTCCGGGATATACCCTTCGTGGCACCCCGCAAGGTGATATATTCAACAATAGGATAGCATCCTCTTCACTCAGGGATACACCCTTCGTGGCACCCCGCAAGATGATATATTCAATAATAGGATAGCATCCTCTTCACTCCGGGATATACCCTTCGTGGCACCCCGCAAGGTGATATATTCAACAATAGGACAACGTCCTCTTCACTCCGGGATATACCCTTCGTGGCACTCCGCAAGGTGATATATTCAACAATAGGACAACATCCTCTTCACTCCGGGATATACCCTTCGTAGCACCCCGCAAGGTGATATATTCAACAATAGTAAATTAAAATCAATTGTGTTGAAAACTCATTCAACTATGTTTAAAAATTGAATTAAAAATTAAAACCAGAGCTAATTTAACTCCAAGAAAATTAATTTTACTGGAAATTACTCCTTATAACTTTTGGTTCAAATATCAGTTATACACTAAATTAATTTTACAAAATCATTTTAAACTAACATCAATTTTACCACAAAACCAGACACTTAAAACCCTTTTGTATACAGTTAGAAAAATAATATTAATTTTTCACATCATTTGAGACAGTCAACTCCCTTAAATCAATGAATCTTTTTCTTTCGTTGGTCAAACCTCAATTTAATTAACCTTACTTTCTACGCTTTTATGTGATGTGTGGCAACTGGGTTTCTGGATATATATTTTTCTTTCCTCTGGTTACCAAAACAGAGACAAGAGAAGCCCACATACTTTCAACGAGATTAGTCATTTATCCACGACGGCAACACAATTGTAGCGTACGGATTCAACAAGACTTCATTCTTAATTATGATTAATGCACAAATCTCCACTAGTAATTAAATTAAACAAGACTAAACAATCAAGCTTGAGCTTGAATAAAGTTGCTGAAAAGAGCGGAGAAACAAAGGATTTGAGCGCTTTAACCAAAAGATATAAGCTTCTGATACAAGAAAATGAATGAATAGACAAAAATATTGAAAAAAAATTACCACTATAGATTACACACTATGCTGCTAGGAACGCATCCCACTATTGATTTTGTATACATGCAACTCAGCATCACCAGCACGGTGATATAAAAATAAGGGTATAAGCGCTGTGAAACAATTAAAGTTGGTCAGACTCTGTATAATGAAGTGAGCCCATTTCCACCGCAATAACAACAATCCCTAAATTAAGCTGTGGCTGTACAGAGTTTTCCATTTGGCCTTTCATCGAATTCTACATGATTCAATGACCTCGCTAACAGCTTTATGAGTCTCTGGTGAAATCATGTTCAGAGACAAGTGAAATTCCTGCAGACAAAGACACAATTACAAGTTAAAAATCCTACCAGTGGTATCTAAACATACTCCATTGGATCCTTTTTAAAAGACATTGTCATCAAGAGATATATGATTAATACGGGTATGTATTGTAAAAAATTATAAATGCACATTGTAAATTAAAAAGGTCTCTTATAAAAAGACCAAGAAAAACTCTAAAACAGGATCTTATAAAGAACTAGAGTGAGTATTTCAAATGATCCAAAGGCAAAAGTCAGAAGCATGACAAATCAGTGATAGCCAAGTTAATTTTTGCAAGATTTGTTTTGGAGCAGCCCCACCCCCAAACTGCAACATCAAAGACTATACAGTCATTTAGACCCAAAGGCAAACTAAATACGGTTCTTGCTGCACTCAGATTAAGCATAAGAAGCTAAGACTAACTCAAGTTAAAATCCCCAAACAAATTAAACGTCTAATAAAACATGTCAAGCTGGTTTCACATTTTCATCTCATGGTGGTATTATAACTATCGACAGCTACATACATACCACAAATCTGTCCAGCACAGGTACAAGACTTGCCATGCTGTGATCTGGAAGATTGTCAGCGATGGCTGCACGAATGCTCTTGCTGTATAGACCAAAAAGGTAATTTTAGAGCTCAACATAAACAAAACAAAATTAAACAAATAAAAAGAAACTGACCTTTCAGTGGAAATAAATGCTAGAAGCAGTGCAGAATACGCTTCCACAATCATTTTCTCAGCTTCTTTCTCACCTTGTAGAAAAGCTGCCTCATCATTCTGCATAATGAAACACAAGATTAATCAAGACGCATCAGTGCCGATCAAATTTCATATATTTTCACCCTAAATTACAGATCTTGAGGCACAACAAATTCGATATAATATTTTTAGATGTTTCTAGTAATGATAAAAGAGCATTGCCATTTTATACAAATGATTTCTGTACGAATGTTTATGAAATTTAAAATTAACCAATCAAATGATTGTGTACAATGTGAATGAAGAGACAGTCGCAGGAAATGAAACTAACAGCCAATCATTTTTGCTTTGTAAATGGTACGAAATTCATTTTATACTAAAAAACTTTTCTGTTGATTATAAAGCTTAACAAGTACATTGCATACATATCAAAAGGGATCTGCAAGAACATTTCAACATGATGGAAGTTTCAAAACAATTCTGAGTTGTTTTCCAAAAGCATCCAATGGCTTTATCCATGTAAGCAAGGCACAATTCCACCTATCCATCTAACCCTTGCTTGTTCATTTCAATTAACAGATCAGTCACAGATTTTCCACACAGGATACAATATCAATAATTTCCAAACCAAAATAGTAATTCCCATACTCCAGGCTATTCCAAGCTTTCCCATTATCAGGTCCAGCACATTAATGGATATGGTATAAAAATAAAAATGCGTATAAAAATATAATAACTGAGGCAAGAATTCTAAGGAAAAACTGGAACATCCTAACCCACCAGTGAGAAATGTTTATCTTCCCCAGCTCCCTCAGTTTCACCCTGGTTAGCCAAGAAAATAGAGCATAACAATTGAATTACATCCCTCCGAACCTCCTGGTCCAAGCCTTCTGAGGAAGGTAACAGAACACTGGCTGCTGCAAGCCGTGATCTGCCAAAAAATAAAAAATTCCAGTGACAACCTTCAGTAGGTTTGAATAAATAAAATAAAAATCTTTAATGAGAAGCACATTATATTATAATATATCAAAACTTTCTTTGGTGTGTGGTTTCATCTTGGCTTGTTGTCGATTGTATATAATCCAAAAAAAATACATGAAATTAGTTTAGTGGAAAGATATTTTATTCTTTATTTCATTAAATTAACAAAAACACAAATCAATTAAACAGAAAAAACGTAACTTGCTAAAATACTTTAAAATTATGTGTGAGTATGTTAGTAACTCCAAACCTATGAATGTTTAATTTATTTAAGATAATATTACATGATTCAGTGGCTAGATTTATTGACTTATTTGTTTAAGAAGTTATTAAGTATAGTTTCGACCAAAAGAAAAAGAAGCTATTAAGCAGAGTAAGTATCCAAGACATACTCCTAAAGTAAGTAAATCCCTTCACTTGTTCAAATATAAAACATATAGAGAGGAAAGAATTAAGACAAAAAGTAATAAATATCTTGTTCATGAAAGCACTGATTAGTTCATTACCAACTCCAGAAGTTGTTCAAATTACCTGTTACGACCATCCTTCTCAACCAGATTTACAAGCAGGCCCAGAATGGCAACAAGAAAATCTAACTCATAATCAGTCAGATGACTGTCAAACTGATGGTCCTCTGCAGGTCTTGAAGCGTTTTTATTTATCTGTGCGAAGGACAATGATGAGCTGAAAGAAGGGAAATGGCCAGCAATTAACATAGACATAGTCTCCAGTCCTCCATAGGTAGCAATTTGCCGACAGCCAACAGGATTGTCATTAGTCAGATTCATCAGCACCTAAAATAAGGCAACATGAGTTAGTGAATAAATTTTAAGTGACTTCCGCATAAGAAAAATCCAAAGGAGCCGCTATAAAAATAAATAAATAAATGAAGAGGACAGAGGTATCCCATAGATCCTAGTTCTACCGATAGGTCTATCGGTAGCTGTATATATACACAAGAATTATATCCAGCGGCTACTTCTCTAAGGGAGTTGCATAGTGTAAAAAAGTGACACAACTTAAAGTTGCAACTTGCAAGCTGCAACTCCACAATAAACAAAAATTACTATCAATGATCTGACAAGGAAGCAAGCCGTCCACTTTCACTCAATAATCCAAAAATAATCAGAATTGGATATAATTGACACAGACCAAACACAAAATCAGCTGAAATACCTTAACAGCAGTAAGAAGGCAATCAATTAGAAGGCTGGAATCTTTTTCATCTCCAACATCAGAACTGGAACAGTTTATGTCCCCATTGCTTAATTCTGGTTGGCTGAGGCTCACATTGGTCCGAGATTGACATTCATTTTCAAACTCTCTGTTTGGTACCACATGCTTTTTAGAACGAGATTTTTTTTGTTTTCCTGATAACAGATCCCACTTAGAGGGTGCAATGTCATCCTCATCAAATGCAAAGGGATCTTGGGAATCATCCAAGATTACAACTGGGGTATCTTCCATAAAGCGAACATTTTTCCTGGAACTATTTTGGGTCATGGATGTCTTAAAATATGAACTCTTTGATGCACCACTACAAGAACCGGATGTGGAAGAACTGACCCTTAACTTTAGTGAACAAGTATCAGCAGTTGAAGTGCTAGGAGTTTCAGAAATGGATAGTGACCTTTCCAACTGAGTACATGTCAACAGTCGACCGCCGTATTGAGAGGTATTGGAACTCTTAACAGAAGAGGCTCTCTCTGCACCATGATATTTCCTACCAGAACTATTGGAGAAAGTTTCACTGCCTGCAAATTCAGATGAAAAAGCTTTCAGAAAATGAATTGTTATCATTGATCTATCTTTCTGCTGTTAGACTATGACAACAGCTTACCATAACCCAAATACTTGGGAAGAAATAAATTATCTTTATAAATAAAGGTATAAAACAATGAAAGACAAAACATGACACTGATGGGTACTATACCAATCACCACTTGCTAAATAAAAGTGTTTTTCTCAGAAATCTTCCATAAGAAAACATTCTAACTACAAGAAAGGTACTGGAGTCTAGATATAGCAAATTGTGTCAAAGTCCACATATGATCACCAGTGGTTTGGCTTAAATTTTTTGCTAGATGGCTCCAAAATTCCAATTTCAACTAGTAGAGTGCATTATAAGAATAATAAGCAAGCTGAAAAATCAATGATGCCAACCCAAATGGAAATGCTCGCTTCTCTTTTGGATTGAAACAACATTTTCTTTCCAATACAGAGAACAAAATTTAAGGGTTTAGATATTACATATCTCACACTAAACCATTACCATTAACCCCGAAGCTTGATGATAAAGGTAATGAAATTTCTCACTGAAAGAAACAGAATTTTGTGGACAAATGCAACGGAGATGTGCTACTCACAATAGAAGAACAGAAAATGCAGAAAATAAAAGATAACTCTCAACTCTCAAGTTCCACAGATGCAAAGAACCACTAGCCCAAACCCATTCCACTTTCCTACTAATTCATGCCTAGCAGCATTGTGTATCCTTCCCTCTTGAATTCTCATTTCTCCTCAACCAATTTCCCATCTCCCACTATTTCCTTTGTCAGCCCAGCATTCAGTTATGCTGCAGACTTCACGACACAAATATTGCCTTTTTTTATTGTTCTTCCATCTTCATCCATGTGTTCTTACATTGACCTTTTACTTCCCATCCCTTCAAGTAAATATATACCTCATTAAAAGGGGTCTATCATCAAACGTACATATTTTTTCACAGCTAAAAACCAAAACAACAGAATGAGATAATATTATTATTTATTATCCCTGCAAAGAGAGGAAAACAATAAAAGTAATAAATTCTGTCTAAAAAAAAATTATGGGAGTATCATGAAGGCTCCGCAATGATTCGGCAAATTCCCGCATACAACCCCCTCCATATGTAACTATAATCAGAAAAGATAGAGTTCAAAACCAAATAATAACAAGTTAACAACCTAGTACCTTTATAGTCTCTGAGCTGATCCAATTCAGAATCCTGACTGCCCATAGAGTAAGGATCATCAGGCTTGTTGTCATTGGATGCAGCAGAGGCACTCCGACATAAACACAGATCTAGAAGTCAAAAAAAATATTGGCAGGGATAGGAAAACTTAACCATCAGAAATGTAAATTATTAATCAAAGTAAATAACATGATCACAGAAAATGAAATAAATAAATAAATAAGGGAAAAACAAAGAAGCAGAAAGTTACCCCTTGTGTGACCTTACCTGAGAGGATCTTTATGACAGTTATAATCAGCTCCGTAAATGAAAATGGGGTTGACTGAGGACTCAATCTTCCTTTCATTTCAAGCAGATGAATCTATAAATGAGAAAGTAAAGGTTAAGATTAATAAATCAACAAGTTCACAAGGCGAAAAATGGAACAAAATTTGCAGCAAGTATTATGCAGTACAAATGGAAAGTTACATATGCAAAATTCAAGGTAACAAAAGTTACATCTATATAAATAAACAAACAAACGTATAAGTAAAACAGGCAAAGAATACATGTCAACCTGATTGTCTTTACTCAAAAAAGTAGCATTTTCCATTATCTTCAGGCATTTGAGAAGCAAGGTTAGGCTCTTTAGACGTTTGTCATTTCTCGAATGTTTGGTAGACAGAGATACATCCTCCATCCAATTCTGAAAGGCAAACCCAGTTTTACGATGATCAGTACCATAATCTTTTATTTAAGAATGCAGATATAGGGTCCATTTGTTCTAGATTGTATTAGGAGTATTCTTGAAAGAATTGATGTTGACCAAATTGATTTTGAAAGAAATCAGTTTCAAAATAAAATTTGTTTGAAAATGATACTTCAAAAGTGCGTTTAGAAAAAAATGATTTTGTTTAGATGATAAAGTAGAATCATTCACGAAGTGCAAACATAGATTTCTTTTGAGGGCCCGACACCAAGAATCTATTTAACAGAAGAACTAAAAATTCCCTCTCAAAATCAATGTTACTCACTGCAAAATTCAGGGTTTGTTTGATTCTGTTTTTTTTTTCAGTTTTTAAAAACTATTCTGTATAATAATTTTCAAAAACTGTTTTTGAAATTGCAAAATAATGGCATGAACAACAGAAAACTGAAAGTCAAAAGTCAAAACAGCCTAAAGATGTTTTGGTTTTTGGGTTTCAACAACTGAAAACAAAATTTCATTTTCGAAAATGCTTCCATAAACTATTCAAGTCAAACAAATCCGTTTTAAAAAGAGAACAGTTTTCAAAAACAGGAATTGAACAAACCCTAATTTTGAGAATCTAAAAAACACTTCTTAACTTTACAATCTCATATTTATCAATAAAAACAACATTTTTAAAGCTAGAAATACATACTTATGAAAAAAATTGTGATGCATGTACAAAATACAAAAACACATGTCAGCGTAAGAAATGTCAATCAGAAAATACTGTTTTATACTGTTTCTTTTAATTCTTTTTGCCAAAGTCATGTCTACCACAAATATAGTAAAGCATTTATATTGAACTAACATACAAGCTCACACCTCCAAATCCGAATGACAATTCATGGTAACTTCAAAGACTGCATCAAGCCCTCCATGCTCTCTTAGTTTTTCCTTAAAATTTCCACCAGCCTTCCGCACAGTACCAGAGGTTTCTGAGTACAAGAAATATCCCCACAACCAAAAAAAAATAAAAGAATAGTCAGAAGAGACTCAAATAGTGTGTTTCCGCTATATAGAGCCAGCAGCATCACAGAAGACTATAAGTCTGTTGAAGTTTATTCCTGACCAATTACAAGCATCATAACCTATTTATAGGAATTATAACTTGTGTGTTGAAAGATTACCATAGAAATCATAATTTTCAAGTGAAAACATTGAAATATTAGCTAATTCGGGATGGAAATTCACATAAACAAATACCACCAAAACACAATTCAGAATATAATAATTTGATTCCATCAAATTAAGCCCCACTGCACTGTGCCCTCACAAATTAAAAAGACGAATTACAGAAATGTCATTAATGGCTTCTAAACACTGAAGTGTAAAGATTATTAACAGATTAGATTATCTCTTATTGTATCTCTGCAAGAAAAACAAAGATTGGCATTCAAAAGAAACAGATATAGAAGAGGGAAATGAACATCTTAAGCCAATAAAAGATGAGAGATAAATGTTCTATACAATACCATCCAGAGAAAGGGCAGATAAACAAGCCTTCTCCATAGTCAGCAATGCTATCCATTTTGGGCATAACTCTGGCCTCTCCACCCTACTGTCATTCTGACCTGATGTTTTTAGTTCTTTGCAATTTAGTAGAATTTCTTGAACTCTAGAAAACACTTCAACAGAACTAGAGTCCAATCTTCCAGTGGTATTTTTTAACATGTCATCATTCTGAAGCAATGATAGAAGTTTAGAGCCTAATTTTGGTGCTTTGTCTTTAACAGCTGCAGAGACAATTGGTCTTAACAACTTGATTAGGAATTGAACACAACCAGGTGATTCAAGGAGGTGATCATCTTGACCCTGAAACAAAAGCACATCCAGTAAATACATACTAATAAGGAATATGTAGATTCCTAAATTAAAGAATCCTAACCAAGTAGCAGAATGGAAGTATATGCCACTGATTAATCACTATCGTCCATAAACAGTCAGAGACAAAGCCACACCATAAACTTATCATAGATTTTCCAGATAAACTTCTTCATGTATAGTAGTCATCATATATTTTTTCAATCTATAATAAGTTGCCACTATATTTCCGTGCTAGTTACTAGGGACATGCACATGCCTACAAGCTATAACAATTAACAAAACAAACAGATCAAAATAAATAGTGAAGAAATCATTGGAGGACTGTGAATGTTTAAGTACAGGTTTCCCTGTCCCACTGGTCATGAACAAAACACTAGGAGGTTTGATATGTAACGATAGTAACAGAAAATTTGATAATAAATATAACATTTTAGAATGGTTTTGAAGGTAAAGGAAATGAAAAGAATTGTGGAGCAATAAATTTTGGTATGCACATGCCCAGCAAAAAATGTTCAGCAGGATTTTTAATTAGAAATTCTAAAATAAATTAAGAAGTGATGATACATAGTATTGCATCCAGAGACACAGTTTCTTAGGCATCGCACAAAGAAGATGTTTCTATTGCTTGATAAGAATTACTAATGGGTCTGTTCTTTTCTTCCATACAGAACCACAATTAAAAAGCTATACATGTCAAATCTTGCATATTGAATCTTTAATGTATGGTATCAGAGATTTGTGTTAAACTTAGGGTCGAAAACAAGTAAGTAACAAGAGTGAAAGTTTGCAAGACAAACCTAAAAGACTAACTAATTGAAAGAGAATGGCAGCTTGCTAACTCTGTCAACTGGTAAAAACCCTTACTAATGGAATAGAAATTCCTCAGCTATTTAATAATGATGCTCATGTTACCCATAATTTACTAACTGCAATTTCACAAACTAAAGAAGACTTACATCACTGGTCAAAATGTAGAAAAGCGTTGCAGCTGCAAGATTGCTGGGAGAATCGTCAAGACTAAGGCCCAAAATAGCATCAATGATAGTCTTTGCCATCCTAGAGAGCATAAAAATATTCTGGGATTTATCAGCTAAACATCCACACTGGTATAAGTTAGAGTGAGTCCAATCCAAGCACTCGGTTTTAAAAAATTCCAAACTTGAATGAAGTATATAAAAAATATTAACTCCACCTCCCTAAGACAATTACATAGTACTTGGGCAAATGATTGCAGCAATATTATGAATCTTTTTTACTGTAAAACCTTACATGTAAAATTTTACATTATTCTCATTGTATCAAAAAGTGATAAAGCCACCCACAAAGAGTTGGTCAACCAGTAAGCAGACTTGCGCTCAGTAATCCAGGGGCAGGGGCTTCTCTAACATCAAGGTCTGAGTGAGAAAGCACCCCAATGCCCTATGCGAGACTAATATCACACCCAAAAGGGTATGGAAATACCTCATAAGATTTTCAAAAAAACAAATGGCAATAAAGACCTTTAACTGAAATGAACAAAACAAACTCAACGCTTCAAAACTGTAAATATCTAATCTTTCCTAGAATCCACGGCTTTCTATTTGGAAAGTGATCCCACAGTTAAATCTACCTAAATGAATACTGTAATACCAGAATCACAAACGGATCAAAACACATACCAAAAGATACTGTAATAAACAATAATTACTCAAATCCATAACGAAATTTAGAACTCTCAAACCATCAGCTGAACTCAAAAGCGCCCCCAAAAACACCCCATCACTTCATCCACCCCAAATTCAAAATCTTGAACCAAAACCCAACAAAACCAGAACCAGAATTCCAAAAAAAAAACTAAAGATTAAAAACAAATTAAACTAAATCCACACATTCAAAATTGAAAATCCAGTAACAAATTCGATAAGAAGTCAACACACCCTTGAGTCCTGAGAAGCCTTCGCTGGTGCGTGGTGGCACAAATTGACAAAAGCGACAACAAGCTAGCCCTTCTGATCCGCAGAGGCTGACCCTTCCGAAGCCCATCGAGAGCGAAATTCACCTCATCCACATGCTCCATCATCTCCCCAAACTCCTGGGCCTCCATCAGCGTCGAAGTGATGGCCGGCGCCGGCGCCGGAACCGAAACGGACCACTTCTCGGCGGCGTGTCTGGCCTTCTTGTTCTCCCGGAGTCTTCCGCCGGCGCAGAATTCGTCGGAATCGAAGAGCGACCAATGCGAGGACGAGTCCTGCGACGAGAACGCGAATCCGAAGGGGTCGCTGCTGGTCTCCTGGGAGAGAGAGTCCCTGGGGAAGGGATCCGAAACGTCGTCGTTAGAAGAAGCGGAGCAAGTGGTGGAAATGGCTCTGTTGCGGCGACCGTAGGTGCGGAGGATCATGATTCGGTGGCTGAATCGGAGATCAAGGGGGCTGAGGTTGGGGTTGGTGGCGGCTATGAGGAAGGGGATGTGTTGGGCATTTTGGGGAGAACACGAGGGCTTTTTCGGAAGGGGAAATTGAAGGGAGAAAGAGAGAAGTAAGGGTTTTGAGCTTGTGAAGTGAAGCTCAAGAACACGAAGAAGAAGAAGAAGAAGAAGAAAGAGAAGATGAAGGTGGAGAATTGAATTGAATTGAGGTTTATTTTCTGTGTGAATTTGAAATTTTTAGTGTTTTTATGAAATTGCGTGCAATTTTGAATCCATGGGCCAGTGTGGTTTATTTTATCCGGTAAGTAACAAACCCTTGCTTGCTTGAGTCAACATCACAGTAAGAGGATATTTTCGTCTTTTTATATTATTCAGATATCTTTTTTTTTTGGTCTGATATTCAGATATCTTCTTCACTTGAATAACTTCCCGTGTGTTAACGAAAAAAGATAAAATAAAAATACAAAATTTAGAGTACTTTTACTTCTGCCTGTTCAATCCATTATATTTATCTCCTTAAATATAAGAAATTATCTCTACCCTCTATTTTATGATGTTATTTTTATCTATAACATATTAGTCAAAAGATTATTCTTATCTATTACATATCAGACCAAAATTATGTATATCAAAATTTTCTAAATAATTCTTTAGGGTTTTGTGTTTTGAGTGTTTATTGTCAACAATACCAAAATTTAAATTAATACAATAAATATGAAAATCAGAAATAATCTATAAGTTGAAATTTCTAAATTATATTTCACCAAAAATATAATATTTCATTATCATTATAATTGATTATTAAAATAATATATAAAAATAATCTTAAACATGTCTTTTTTCGGCATGAAGTGGGACAAAACCTTAAGTCACGGATCAAGGTAATCCTAAAAACACCCTTGGAAGCATTCAACATAAAATACAAAAACAAAAAAAGTTGATAACAAATAAAACAACTTAAAATTGTCCTTCATCCTCTGAGCATACATGGTCATCACATCAGCCACAATGTTCACCTCAAGGAACATATGACACCACGTCACCTACTTAAGATCAGTCGAGGAAGACGCATGCATCGAATAATCGGGTAACTTAGAAGCTGATTCAATAACAACCTTCTTGAAACCATTCAAAACCAACAACTGCAAGTCATGGAGCACCCTCATAACTCCACACGACCAATGGAGTGTGACCCTAATTTAACTATAAATGTCATAGTGAACGTGTCCACCACGAGTTGCATGGCCATCAGTTGATCAGAAAGGAATCATCTGTGTTAAACTTAATGAACCCAAAAGAAAGTGCAGCCCTCCCAATGGTATGAACCTGACAAGGGCACACACTTCATAAATGGTCTCGCATGCACCCTGTTAAAAACCATTCTATTACGTGCATGGACGTTGCCACCTTGAACACTTGCCCCAAGCATACCTATGATGTTGTTTATCTATTTATATATTTATCTCATATGGTCAATATGATTATGCAGACAGTGTTCTGTTGGCCATGGATCTTACTCGAGTGTTAGAATTTTGTTTCAAATAGTTTCCAATATGTTTTGATTTAAGGATCTTAATTCCATGTTTTTAAGTGCTCCAGATTTATCACTTTTGTTATCTATCATATCTGAACCGGAAAAAAATTATAAGGTCAATTATGAATTGGGTCTTGACAATTGGCATGTTAGTAGCATGAAGAAACACACATTGCCTAAGGTTGATCTTGCCCATGCAACACTTGATTTGAGCATTTGAAACATACTATTTGCATTTCTTTTTAATTGTCTATTTATGAAGAAAAATTGTTTCCGTATCTATCTATTTGAAATTTCAAGAGAATATCAATTAATATATTTATAATAATGTTAAAATACTTTTTTAGCCCTTCAAAAGTCTAGGGTATAGGAAAAAGCCCCTATTAAATTTGCCCTAAAATTTTGGCCCTTATAATATTTTAGGTTATATGAAATCAAGGAAGTCTGACTTTTTGCTTAGGTGGCTAATGCATGGCCCACTTCAATAGTGAAACGTGAAGGATGACATGGTTAAAATTAGCTAAATATCTGTTTAAATAATTAAGTAAGTTATTAGCCCTGTTAATTATAATTAACAGATTAAATATTAATTAAAAATAAGAAATGTTTTTTTGGCAAAACACACGTTTTGATAAGTTACATTTCCACTGGGTCTTCCTCATCAATGGAGATTGAACACGTAAGGTGCAGGTGTGAGAAGAACCATATCCTTCTCATTTCAAAAACGAAGATGAATAATGGACGGGTCTTCTGGAGTTGTCCATTTTTCTTGGTAAGTGGAAGAATGTCATTGTTTTTGTTGTTGGGTTTTTTTGAAACGTTTTTTTATTGTGTCAGAGCAAAGAGGATTGTGGTTTTTTCAAGTGGGCTCCTACTGCTAACATTGATGGGAATGATGGGTGTACCTGCAAGGTGGAGCTGGATAAGATGCGCAAGGAATTTGAAAAGAAGTGTGCAAAATTGAAATTTAAGTTGGTGGCTAAGAAGAGGAAAACTTCAATGTTGTTGACACTCCTCACTGTTTCCTGGGCCATTACCCTGAGCATGATGATGATATATTTAGCAAGAAAACATTAAGGATAAATGGGGTTGAGGTTGAAACATGTGTTGTGGGTTTTTGGAAAAGGAAGTTTGTATTCAATAGGGTGCAGAAAACACCTTTTATTTGTTGTATGATTTGTTAAGGAGTCTGTACATGTTTTGGGTTTGGGATTTAGCCTCTTTTTAGGTTCTTAGGATTTAGGGTTTGTGGGTTGGCCCCTGTTGGTTATATGGTTTGTTAAAGAGTTGGTTTTGTAATCAATATAATCCTTAATGAAATGCTCCTTATTTTGGCAAGCATGATCTTTTTTATTGAGCTGCAAGTTAAGTGTTTTGGTTTATTCAATTGTTTATGGCGTAAATTAACAAGTAAATTAAATGTTGATCCCAATGCAAATAAGTGTTCAACATAACTACAAATTTAAATGAAACCTGAACATAGATTAACTGGTCACATATTCACATCATTACAGTCATGAAAGGGGAAGTAAAATATGCTAGGACTTTAAAACAGAATGGAATGAAAATTAAAATGTTCTTCAGTTGTTGTGGCTTTGCTGGGTTCCAAGGAATGTATTGGGATCTGTTGTTGTGTCTGGCTGGAAAGGGGATTCAGCTGTCAGATTCTCAGTTTCCCTTCCCCTTCCTCTTCCTCTTCCCCTTCCTCTTCCTCTTCCTCTTCCTCTCCCCTTACGTCTTCCTCCTCCTTTTGGTCTCCCCTTGGTTGATGTTGATGTTGTGGCACCACCAATATTTGGTTCAGTATGTGCCTCAGGTGGTTGTGCATCAGGTGCATGTGCAGGTGCAAATGCAGAGACATGAGACTCAATATGTGCATTAGACTCACCACCCACATGAGTATCAATATGTACAAGGTTTGGTGTAGTTACATTCTGAAAAAGATTCCATAAAATCAATAAGATACCTAGTATATGCAGGGGTATGTATATGTTATATATGGATGAATAAACCCCAAAATGAAACACTCTTACCTTGGTAGCAGGCGAATTAGGACATGTGGTTCTATTATGACCAGTACCATCACAGTTTGCACAATGGTACTGGCCTAGAAATCTTGGACGCCTTGTTATGTTGTCATCTTCATATGGGTCTCTTCTTCTCAACTTTTTTAGTCTCCCAGGACGTCTCTTATATGATGGAGGAAGGACCTCAGGTCCATCAACCTTAGGCCACATAGGCTGCCCATTGATGGGTTGGATAGTACCTACATAAGTCTGACCATATGTTGTCTTGGAGTACCATTGGGAGACAAAAGCTTCTGGGTTGTTACTTCATAGCAGATATGACATGTCTACATGGAATGTCATTTAACATCCATCAATTGCAACTACACACTTTCTCACCCAAGTCAACTATAAACCTGTGCTCAGACTAAGTGTGCTTCAGTTCAAATAGCAACTATCCTGCCCACACTGGAACCCACTCTCCATTAAACTCAGTTTCTCTCCCTAACCTCTTATAGGGTCTTGTCATGATGTCCCTCTCAATTGTGCAGGCCTTAGACCTCAACTTGGCAAACCTTCCTAACAAGTATTGCCTCACCCATTCTAGCATTGTAATTATAGGCTTATCCCTAGATGAGAAGATAACTGAATTGAGAGCCTCACAATTATTGTTCATGATTACATCACATGTTGAATAAGATGAAAAAGCATGCTTACACCAATGCTTTATAGGGATAGCCATCAGCCACTCATATGCCCAATGATCCAGATCCCTGATGGCCTGCATTTTGGTCTCCCAACCCTGGACATATGTAGCTTTGCTTGCACCAAGCATAATATGCTTCAATAAGGCACCTCCACCAAATCTCTTCTTCAGGTTTGTGTATAAGTGTCTTACACAAAACCTGTGCTCCACTCCATCTGATAGTTCATCAAAAAACTACAACAGACCTTAAAAAACAAATTCAAGTAAATAACAACCTACAACAGACCAGGCAAGAACAATAAATTCAAATGTACAAATTCAACACTGGTTTAGTATACTACCTTTTACTCGTCAGAGATGAAGACCAACTTCCTGTCTCTGACATCACCTATGTCTTCAAATAATAGACTTAGGAACCACTTCCAGCTATGCTTGTTCTCAACTTCCACTACTGCCACTGCCAATGGGAAGTACTAATCATTCCCATCCCTACTAACTGTTGTCAAAAGCTGGCCACCAAACTTAGTCTTCAAATGGCAACCATCAACCCCAATAAAGGGCCTGCATCTATTCAAAAATCCCTGCTTGCATGCCCCTAAACACATGTAGAATGACCCAAACTGTGGCTGCAGACCTCCTGATGGGTTGTCCAACTGCAATTTGCATATGTTGCCATATGAAACCCTCTTCAACTCTGCATTGTAGCTCCACAACAAGCTATATTGCTTACTAGCCTCACCCTCCAACATATCAAGTGCAATCCTCTTCCCATTGTATGTAGTCCAATAAGTTAATTGCACAACATACTGAGCCCTAAAAAGTTCAATCATTTGAACCACAGACATCTTGGGATTTACCCTCAAATGCTTTAAAAGCATTTTGGAAACCCATTTTGAATTCTGATTCTTGTTGTCAAACACTCTAGGACAGGTATGCTCAGGCCCTGATATCTTCAATATTATGACATTTGTCCTGCCAACTTTACTCCCAAAAGCCTGCCACCCACAATCTTTATTTGCACACTTCATACGACACCGTTCAGGCTTGTTTTTCATAAACTCCCCTACCTCCCCTTATACAGATTGTACCCCTTAATTGTCTGTCTGAATTGAACCATAGACCGAAACTCCATACCCACTTTCAGTTCATACTTCTCCCCCCATTTTCTCTTCATTAAATGCCTCAATTCGCCCCATGTCACACTCCTCATCAGTATCCATATCAGTATGTGTAACGCCCTGGTCACTTTTCTGGAATGAACGACTCTCCCCACAAACCAACACAAGACCTTTCCAATGTGCTTTTGTCCTCACTCACACACTTCCCGAGAACTTCCCAGGAGGTCACCCATCCCAGAATTACTCCAAGTTAAGCACGCTTAACTTTGGAGTTCTTAAGTGATAGGCCACCGAAAAGGCTAATGCATTTGTTGGTATAGGTAGTATGAATTCATTCCTTTAAGCTATCCTCGACTGTATAGTCCCATACCTATACAGTCATTGGATCCCTCTCATTCTGGTATGTATTTGGTTCGTTCATGTGTCCCTCCCACTGGAAGCCTTCCAGGAGCCGCTCCTTGTCTGTGCCCATGCACCGGCGATCACTCCCCGCCCTCAACAGTGCCCGGAATGTCACATTCCCCGCTGGAAGTAGGGATGGAAATGGGCCAGGTCGTCCGTCGGGGGCCTATGGCTCGGCTCGTTTAAAGCCTACATAGGCCAGGCTTGTCAGGCTAGAAGGCCAGGCTTAGGCTTTTAAAAAGGCCTTTTTAACTAACTAGGCCAGGCCACAGGCTTTTTGAAAAGCCTTTGAAGTCCAACAGGCCGACCTATTTAATTAAATTAATTGTTAATTAGTTATATATATAATATTTATAACATTAACTAATATATATATATATATATATCACATATTTACAATTATATAATATAAATTAATATTACAAGTTTACAATTAAAAAAATTAGGAGGGAATGGAACACAAATTTTTTTTAGGTTAGTTTTAGCATTTTAAAAGTTTCACTATAAACAGGCTTTTAAACAGGCCAGGCCTTCAAACAGATTATAACAGGCCTTAAAAAAAGGCCTATGACAAGCTAATAGGCCAGGCTCAGGCCTTTCAAAGCCCGGCCTGACCTGGCCCATTTCCATCCCTAGCTGGAAGCCTGCCAGGAGCCGCTCCTTGTCCGTGCCCATGCACCGGCGATCACTCCCCGCCCTCAATAGCGCCGAGATGTCACGGTATGTATTTCATCAGTATCATAGGTATCATCTATGTCTCTATAATCATCACCCCCTAAACCATGTAGATCCTTATCCCTAAAACATGGCCTATTCTTATCCCTTTTATCCCTCTCATTACTGTCACTCCTATAATTTTCAAATTGTGAACCTTCACTATTAGCCCCTGAAGTGTCTTTGGGTCTTGGCCTAGGTTCAGGTAAATCTTCTACCTTTGGAACATCAAACTGTTTAGTATTCAGACTGCACACAAAGCTTTCTGTTGGCACTTCACTTGGCCTCTTACTTGCCACACCAGAAGGCCCCTTACTTGTTGGACCAGAAGGCCCCTCACTTGTTACACCACTTGGGCCCTAACTTGATCCTTCGCTAGACCCTACACTTCTCAATCTCTGCAGCTGACTCCTATAAATTGTTTTCTTGTCACAACTTTTGTAGGACTCATATAAGGGCTGTGAGCAGGCACAAACTTTGTTCCCTTAGTTCTGAATTCTTATTGGGTTCCAAGGTCTTCTTGGGCCTGTTAGGTTTGTTAGGCTTGTTGGGAATGTTGGCTTTCTTGGGTCTGTTCTATTTAGGCCACACCTTCTTGGACAGCTACCTCTTCTGCCTAAGCCAAACCTGTGACATCCTAGCACTGTTGAGGGTGGGGAGTGATCGCCGGTGCATGGGCACGGACAAGGAGCGGCTCCTGGCAGGCTTCCAGCGGGGAATGTGACATCTCGGGCACTGTTGAGGGTGGGGAGTGATCGTCGGTGCATAGACACAGACAAGGAGCAGCTCCTGGCAGACTTCTAGTGGGAGGGACACATGAGCGAACTGAATACATACCAGAATAAGAAGGATCCAAAGACTGTATAGGTATGAGACTATACAGTCGAGGATAGCTTAAAGAAATGAATTCGTACTACCTATACTAACAAATGCATTAGCCTTTTCGGTAGCCTATCACTTAAGAACTCCAAAGTTAAGCATGCTTAACTTGGAGTAATTCTGGGATGGGTGACCTCCTAGAAGTTCTCGGGAAGTGTGTGATTGAGGACAAAGCACACTGGAAAGGTCTCGTGTTGGTTTGTGGGGAGAGTCATTCATTCCTGAAAAGCGGCCGAGGTGTTATAGTGGTATCAGAGCCAAGCCTCTCCTAGTATGGTATGGTTCGGGGACGAACCAGGCGGAAGCTGGTGGCCATGTGACATCCTAGCGCTGTTGAGGGCGGGGAGTGATCGCCGGTGCATGGGCACGGACAAGGAGCGGCTCCTGGCAGGCTTCCAGCGGGGAATGTGACATCCTGGGCACTGTTGAGGGTGGGGAGTGATCGCCGATGCATAGACACAGACAAGGAGCGGCTTCTGGCAGGCTTCCGGTGGGAGGGACACATGAACGAACTGAATACATACCAGAATGAGAGGGATCCAAAGACTGTATAGGTATGAGACTATACAGTCGAGGATAGCTTAAAGAAATGAATTCGTACTACCTATACCAATAAATGCATTAGCCTTTTCGGTAGCCTATCACTTAAGAACTCCAAAGTTAAGCGTGCTTAACTTGGAGTAATTCTGGGATGGGTGGCCTCCTGGGAAGTTCTCGGGAAGTGTGTGATTGAGGAAAAAGCATACTGGAAAGGTCTCGTGTTGGTCTGTGGGGAGAGTCGTTCATTCCTGAAAAGCGGTCGGGGCGTTACAGTGGTATCAGAGCCTAGCCTCTCCTATCATGGTATGGTTCGGGGACGAACCAAGCGGAAGCTGGTGGGCATGTGACATCCTAGCGCTGTTGAGGGCGGGGAGTGATCACTGGTGCATGGGCACGGACAAGGAGCGGCTCCTGGCAGGCTTCCAGCGGGGAATGTGACATCCCGGGCACTGTTGAGGGTGGGGAGTGATCGTCGGTGCATAGACACGGACAAGGAGTGGCTCCTGGCAGGCTTCCAGTGGGAGGGACACATGAACGAACTGAATATATACCAGAATGAGAGGGATCCAAAGACTGTATAGGTATGAGACTATACAGTCGAGGATAGCTTAAAGAAATGAATTCGTACTACCTATACCAACAAATGCATTAGCCTTTTCGGTAGCCTATCACTTAAGAACTCCAAAGTTAAGCGTGCTTAACTTGGAGTAATTCTGGGATTGGTGACCTCCTGGGAAGTGTGTGATTGAGGACAAAGC
Organism: Clitoria ternatea; assembly: GCA_037962975.1. Classification (NCBI taxonomy): domain Eukaryota; kingdom Viridiplantae; phylum Streptophyta; class Magnoliopsida; order Fabales; family Fabaceae; genus Clitoria; species Clitoria ternatea. Next base: position 295,963,155 of record CM075669.1, read on the forward strand.
ACACTGGAAAGGTCTCGTGTTGGTCTGTGGGGAGAGTCGTTCATTCCTGAAAAGCGGCTGGGGCGTTACTAAACCCACAAACACCTCAGCCTCTTCCACACAGTACTCAACATAAAGGTCCACCTCACAGTTGTTATTAACTGCAAACTCACCCATTTCTAATGCATGTGAGTCCCATGTTACACTCTTGTACTCTATTTCTCCTATTTTTTCCACCACAACTTAAATTCTCCCTTATACCCAAGGTCTTGGACCAGTGACCGTGCCTCAAAAAATGACCATCTATCAATATCTACGTTGTGAATGGCGTGTATTCCTTATTAATGTAAGCACATGGTGGGCCCTCTTGAAATTTGCCCTTATGGTGTATCACAACCGTAAAACTCATACCTAAACAGTGAAATAAGCTACACAGTAAGAGCATTAAGTGAAAGTTATGATTTTTAAAGTTTTGTTTTTTCAATCAACGAACATGTGGTCCAGCCCTAAACCCCAAGAAACTAACAACATTTGGTCCTTCCACACCCCTGAACCTCACTCTAAACACACAACAAGTAAACAATTTTAGAATATACTAGGCTTTACTTTGACACAAACACTTTAAAAAATGTACCTGGAAACTTGAAACACCCACATTGTCTTCTTGCTTGTTGATGTCCAACCAGGAAATTGGAAAACACCCACAGAGATTTTTGAACATGCACGCACCACACTGACACTCTTTGAGGAGACGATGGAATTGCAGAGACACTCAAAGAAGAAGACGAGGAGAATGCAGAACGCACAAGGAAGAAGACGAGGGAAATGTAACTTATCAAAACTCACGTTTTGCCAAAAAACATTTCTTATTTTTAATTAATATTTAATTTGTTAATTATAATTAACAGGGCTAATAACTTACTTAATTATTTAAACAGATGTTTAGCTAATTTTAGCCACGTCATCCTCCATGTTTCACTATTGAAGTGGGCCATGCATTAGCCACCTCAGCAAAAAGTCAGGCTTCCTTGATTTCACATAACCTAAAATATTATAAGGGCCAAAATTCTAGGACAAATTTAATAGGAGCTTTTTTCTATACCCTAGATTTTTGAAGGGATAAAAAGGTATTTTAACCTAAAAAGAAATAAGGATTAACAAAATAGGTAATGTAAAAATTTCAAAAAAAATCATGTTTAAGTATTTTAAAATATGATTTGAGGCATGTACACATGAGAATTGATTCAATTATATTTTTTTGGGTAAATACACTCTTTGATCTTCTATTTTACACAAAAATTTCACCTCGATCCTTTAGTTTTTTTTGTTCTAGTTGGTCCTCAATGTGGTTTAAAATGTTTCAATGTGGTCCTTCCGTCAATTACATGCTAACGTCGTTTGTACTATTGTCATCATCTTCTTCCCTAATTCTTCTAAAGTAAAACCATATGCTCCCAGAACAGTAAACACAAATCGTCAAAAAAATAAAAAAACAACAGCTTTTGAAGATTAGAGAATAAAGTAATTATTCATTTTGTTATTTTCATCGACACTCAAAGCATATGAATCTGAACAGTTAGCAGTATAATTAGAAAGGAAATGGGACAAAACCCCCTGAAATAGGAGAACCCAAAAACACAAACAAAAAATTTATGATCCAATCTGGATACCGGCTCCAAGGATATCCGGTCTGGACACCGGTTCTAAGGACAAAAGGCCGACTCAGCCTTCCTAGAAGTCAACCGGTATCCCAGGACCAGTCGGTAAACATGTTGATCCGGTCTCACTTAAAGTGAAGTCATTATAGCCGCCCTAGTGTTCAGCCGGTGTCAAGAATACCCATCCGGTCTGCAAACACACTCGGCAAACCTCTCTTACACCAGTTGTTTGAGGTGACATCCGAGACACCGATCGACTTATCCGCTCTCCTATACCGGGTGGCTGATCCGTTCTCTAACCGACTGTCATAGTGTCATAACAAGAAAGGCACTTTACACAGCGGAATATGTCCCTTTCATTCACTGACAGGAGTGGGTACAATCACCAGTGAAATTTACAAAAAAGGAGATTATCCTCCATCCATGTGACAGAAAAGTACACTGATAATTCACCTACTCTCTTGGCATACTCTGAATGCTGGCCCACTCGGATTGACTCTTTATGCACGTTATCAGAACCAGTGGGCCCACTAACACCCAATAATTCATCTTCCATGCTCAACTATAAATAACATGTGGCAATACATATCAAAGGGGATGTTGTCCTTACTCTCATTCTCACTATATACTGCTTAAGTATTACAGAGTTCATCTTACACTCTTCTAACTTGAGCGTCGGAGAATCTTCGCAGGTGACACCACCTGTCGCCCACACCAACGCGAGAGGTCGGTGTGAAGGATCTCCAGGACAACAAGACCGACCTCCACACGCTAAGAGGCCAGATCCGAGAGACCGGATACACTCAGCCGGTCTTCTACCTCATTCAATCTTCAACTCTTGAGGCTGTCCTGACACCGGATCCTAGACCCCGGTCGGGGATGGATCAATTTGAAAGAGACAAAATATTGATGTAAGATGAGTCATTCATCGTTGAATTTTAAGGTCGGTGAAAATAAGAGAGATAGCAAAATATTGTTCCACAAAGGAAGTGAAAATTACCTGAATGAAGATGAAAGGAACACGGGAATTAGGAATAAAGAATGAATATAAACAAAATCGCTGCCGCAACACTTCATTCTTAAAACATTAGGAAAAATTAAAACATCTTGCTTTGTCAAAATTGTAGAGAACTTAATCAACTCTTTGTAATCAACTCTTTGTAACACAAAATCTTTGCTCAACACCAAATATAAGATCCTCTAAGGCATGTTTCAGACCCTGCTCATTGCAAGTAAAATAAAGTAAAGCAACAGTCTATGTCAGGTGACCAAACTGAAATAATTAACTATTCGACGAGGACTAACTTGAAATCACTAAATGTATATAAGGGACCAAATTGAAATCACTAACATAACATAAAGGACCAAATTGAAACAATTATACTCTATGGTCTGATATGAAGATGAACTCCTTCCAAGCCTCTACTCCACCCATATCCCTCATAAGTACGTCTATTACTTTGTGTTCTTATATTCAACAACAACAATTGCTATAGGAAGCAATTGTTCATTTGGGTCTATGACTTTTTTTCATTTCCCTCTTATTTTTCAATGTAATGCAAAATTCTTATGTCAATCATTGGAATTCCCCTTGTTAATTTCTTTCCCCACTTTTGGTCATAGTGATTCCCCTTGTGGTGCCAGCGTTAAGTGAACCCCCTATGGGCCTTCATGGCAACTTCATGTTGCTGATATAAAAGCCTCATATTTGCTTTATGCAAGCCTCAAAGGAAGATGAATGAAAAAGAAAGATGAACAAAGAAGGAATATGAGATCCACGTCGTTTTAGTGTTTGATGCAATAGTGAATCACTAATTGATATATGTATAGTGATGTCCTTATTTGAGACCATAGTGCAAACAACGTTAGCATCCGTTTGACAGAAGGACCACATTGAAACATTTTAAATCACATAGGGGACTAACTTGAACAAAAAAAACTAAATTACCGAGGTGAAACTTTTGTATAAAATAGAGGATCAAAGGGTGTATTTACCCTATTTTTTTTCAAATCCTTTATTCCAGTTCTATTGAATGGTAACCATGCATAAATGCTCTCACCTAGAAGAGGCCTAAGACAAGAGGATATAATGTCTCCTTTTTAATTTGTTCTTGTGGTGGAAAGGTTGAATCTTTTCAATATAAGATGAAAGAGGTAAGCATTGGGGAAATGGTATATAGGTCGTTCATTTGCAATATGGTGATGATATGATTTTGCTTGGTAGGCAGTTTCGACAATGCAGTTGTGAAACATATGATGAAGGCTTGTGAGTTATACTCGGTCCAGAACTAAACTTTTCTAAGAGTGTATATGGGTATCAATGTCCCAATAAAGTGGTGTAGGGGAACGATTATGATTCTTCAGTGCAAGGTTGGCCAATTACCATTTAAATATTTGGGTCTACCAACAGGGGAAAGCAAGGAAGTGGAAACTCATGATCGAGATGGTCAATGGATTATTATCAAGATGAAAAAGTAAGCATTTTCCAAGCAATACTTGGGTGGTTCTCATTAAATCCTTGTTGTACACATTACCAATATACTTCCTCTTATCCTTTAAAGTGCCTATAGGTACCATTTACATTTTTAGTTCTTTGTTTTTGAATTTTTTGTAGGGGTGGGATTGATCAAAAGAAGAAAATACATTAGGGATGGTGAGAAAAATGGCATAGGGTTTTAAATAAATATATGGGTGTTGTAAATGTAGCTTTGTTGGTAAAATAAAGGTGGAGGATAATGTGTGGGAGGGATAAATAGTGGGGTGGTAATAAAAGGAATTGTTACATAAAACTTTTTAAAGTGGTGGAGGGGTATATGTTCATTAGAAAATATTAAAAAGTAAGAGATGGATGATGGGATGTGTCGATGGTGAGAAAATTGGGACAAAAGGACTCCATACAATTTTGGGAGGATAATTGGTATGTAGGGGTAGTGTTAAACCAATGTTTTATGAGACTGTCTAGTGTGATGGAGAACAAAGAAACCAAAATCTCATAAATGGGTTTTGGGGATGAAGAGGTTTGAAGGTGGTATTGGGTTTGAAGACAGGGGTTATTTAGTTGGGAGGGGATTTAGTTGGACAAATGGAATCGTTGTTGCAAGGAATAAAGCTTAGAAGGGGTGAGTTGGATTCTTGGGTGTGGGTGAGCGACAATAATAGCAGCTACTACCACAACCCTTGAATATAAGCAACAAATAAAAAATTGTCATAGAATACAAGCAAATCTAACTAACTCTAGTTCATTGAATATGGAAGTATTCCTAAAATACCATTATTTAATGCATAATTTAATTTTTGATGGAGAGATACTAAACCTCATTAATAATTTTTGTCTGGACTGACGTCCAACTCATGGTGTAGGTCGGTGTGGACGTGTACCCTTAGGTAGCTCTTGGAATTTCCTTACCAGAGTCCTTCGTGACCGGAGCTAAGGAACCGATGGTAGCCTATCACATAAGGGTACACTGGTTTATACCTGTAGAAATGTTAAAAATGTCTACAAAGGTGTCAACTTTTCCCGTGATTTGCAAATTCATACCGACACGACACCACATAAGACCACTACTACCAAACTTTATAAATACATATCATTTATGAGTCACCGAGGTATGTGATATTCTCTAACTACATTTGAGTTCCGATATCAAAATATATGAATTGACTTGAGTGTCAGAGTATCCTTATAGGTGACACCCTATTTCTTCTATACCAGTGTAATAGCTGGAGAGAGACATTAAAACTTCTGACTCCCCACTTGACCAAGAGATATAATACCGGATCTTATTGGACCAGTGTGATATATAACGAGAAAGTGATACCAGTTTCATGAACCAGGGTTCTATCCCTCATATTGGATAGATCATTGGCATGCCCAGTAGGACCCGTTAACGATATTTTTACATCCACAATCAAGTTATTTACCATGGACGCGAATCAACTCCCTGGAACCCTAATGGCCATGTGTAGGATGTTACGCACTTCAAGCCTAGGCGTCTAGCCTATGATGTCACCTTAGTTAACGCTCCATCTTTTTCTAACCAAAGCTCACGTTGCATTACAATCTCAATCCAAATCGACCCTCGTGATGAGGTAATCCATCAGCTCAAGACGGAGTTGGCAGAGTAAAGAAAAGAACGTGAGCAACTAGAGCAGTGAGTTACGATACCACATCAGATTTCCCTTACCAAAAACTTTCTAGAGGTATCTCACCATGCAATATCCACTACTTTATCTTACTCCAAGATCCCCTACCTATGATGACGATCACCAATCCCATTACCAAGATAATAGTCATTCCCTGGCGCCAAAATTTGCAGGTCATTGGTGCCTCAACAGGGTACAGACTAAATTTACCCTTCTCAAGAAGATGGATAAGGACTCTTAACCCCAAGCACTTGCAGACTACCCAACCGTTGTCCATAAGCAAGTATTTTGATGAAACTGACCCAAGCAAACACCTGGACATGTACACATATGAGGCTATGTTCCTGGCAGCAAAGTTTGATGTGATGTGCCATATATTCCCCAGGACCCTCATTGGAGAGACATTAAGTTGGTTCAAGGGTCTCCTCTTAGGCTTAATTGATTCCTAGATCAAAATGGCTAAAGCGTCTAGGAATCACTTTGTCATTTCTAGGGACATCCCTAAGACCTCCCACACCTTAGCTCAGATCAAGCAAGAGGAGAAAGTATCCTTGAAGAATTTTTTGAAATGGTTCTATAAGAAGGCCATTATGATACCTGACTTGATAGAAGCATTACAACTTTACATTGTCATTGAAGCCCCCTAACCAAAATCAACTTCTGCCATTTCTTTAGCAAAAAGACCACCTCACACCTTCAAGTAATTTCACAATAAGGCCACCAAGTATGTTGGCATTGAGATGCACTTAGAAGTCACATTAGCAAATACCGCCTTTACGCCCACCTAGCCCCATAGGAGAAAGAAAAAGACAAGCCTAAGTTTAAGAAGATGCCTCAAAAGGATAAAGACAGAGAAGCCCAACCTTGGAGTCAATAGAATAAAGTGTTCAACTTTGATCACAATGCTTCTTTAAACACCAGGTCGACTCAAATATTAGGGGAGATTGAATAGCCATCCTTCTTATATATGACATCCGAAAACCAACACCTATTAAAAGGCCTGACAACCCAAGGAAGTGTTGTGACTTCCATGAACAGTCTGACCATGCCACCAAAGAGTGCAGACAACTGAAGGATGTTGTTGAGGTCCTATCAAAGAGGAAAAATTAAAATAACACCTATTTAAGAATAAGTCCCAGGATAAGCTGGAGCGGTTTGAGAAAAGGATGAGAGATCGGTCCTCCAGATGGCGATGATGGACAAGGTCAGAAGAGGTTCACGGCGGTTGAAAAATAGAAGGCTTAGGAGGTAGAAGTTGTTCATGTAACATCCTAGGTTGATTTACCTTTTTCTTTTCACACAGCAGATTATTTCCACAATAAATTTTTCACGTTTAAATAAAAATTTAGGTCTTAATATAAAGTTATATTGACTTCCTTAATAAACAGCCTACTCGGCCACGATGTAAAAAAAATGATATTCACTTCTTTTAGTTACCTTCTAAATAATAGTCATACTCATTGTAAGCAAAATCGATCGAAAATAAATCTTTTGGTAAAAGTATGTTAAAAGTAATAACCGATCGGAATTGATCCAGCTCGGTCTTGATATAAAATCGTATTTCTTAAATATATTCAAATAATGATAAGAACATACACAAAATAATGTTCGATCGGGAACACCTGTCTTAATAAAGTGGAGTTAAAACAGCATGGGGAGAAGAAGAAAAAGAAGAAGAAGACAGGGGTCACTCGCCTGAGCGGGACCCCAAGGTGTTGAGGCGAAGTTCGAGAGTCGCTTAAGCGAGTGCCGACTCGCTTGAGCGAATGCCATACGTTGATCCGAAACAAAACGTGAAAAGGGATTCACATCGAGGTTTCACTCGGTAAACGGGTTTACTCGACAAAAGGGGTTTTACTCGGAAAACACTCAACTTCTCTTCACTCGGAATTTTTATACACTTTCTTCACTCGGAATCTTTCTCCCAACCAATCCCACTCGGGACATTATAACCTCCCACCCGGAAGGGGATCTCTCGGTTATCCCTCACTCGGGAATGAATGCGTTAGTTAAAGAGCTGTCACAGCAAACATGAGAACATATATATATATATATATATATATATATATATCAAAGCATTTTGAAATATAAATTCGCATCCGATTCAATTTAAGTTGGCACACAGATGATATTAAACACTCGGAAAGTCCTTATACACACATATACTCTTCACAATCACTCAAAGTCACTCGGGCCTTGGCATCGATCTCCCCCTTGGCGCGACTCCATGGCTCCGGCTTCCTCCCTGTCACTGGTTACTCAATTGAAAACAGCAGCAAAGGTGAGTGTTTGACATCATAATTAATATAGAACGAAATGTAACAATGTAACATCCCAGATGTTTTAATAATAGAAAATAAATTGGGAATGAGTAAATTATTATTTGGCTTATAATGAAAATGGTATATGAAATGTTAAGTGGGGAAAAGCAGTTTTAAATGAAATTTTAAGGAAAATGGCATCAGGACCCTGACGCGTAGCGTGGATGGGACGCGTAGCGTCAGGTGTGATTTAGTGAGCTGACGCGTAGCGCCAGGCTGACGCGTAGCGCCAGCGTCGTGATCTGTTTTATAACAGGGTCACACAGAACAGAACCTGTAAACCCTCTCTTTCATTTTCTCTCTTCTCTGAGGCGATTTGGCTAGGGTTTTGAGGGAAACTTGGATTCTTGGTGGTTTTAAGCAATTTGGAACCAAGGTAAGGCATCTAGGGCCTCTAATCTTTAGTTTCTTCTCCTTCCCTTCATGAAATCCGAGTTTGCATGTGATGATTGGGGTTTTGATTCTGAGTTTCAGTGGCTTGTGAAGCTTGGGTAATGAGTTTGGAAGTATAAGGAAGGTAACATACTAACTAATTTGATGTTTCGGTGACTGTAGGTTCCGGAACGAGTGTTAGGCAAGCGATTGACAAAGAGGACGTCGGAAGCGAAAGAGGAACGGTGAATCCAGCGGCTGTAGGACGCTATCCACCCCTTGAGCAAACTATCGGAGCTCGGGATAGAGGTAAGGGGGTGTTCGGGTCATAATTAATTAGAATTGATATGAAAACAGATTATGGGAAGTTTAAGAATTTAATAAGAGTTGTCATAAATACTATAAAGTAACTGAATATAGTAGTTGTGAATATATGAGTATGTGGAATGAGATTAAATGGCTGAATATGAAAGAGATATGTTGATTGAATTGATTATATAATGAAATAAAGATTAGAATGATGGAAGTGAAATATATATGTAATATTCCCACTTTGAGTGGTGTATGTATATTTGATTATGAATAAAAATGTGGAATTTTGAATTATTGATGATATATGCCATAGCATTGTATGGATGGGTTTGACAAGTCGGTCGCCCTGTATTATGAGCACATGCCAGTTTCTGGTAGTTGCACATGTGGTTTGTTGATGATATGCTATGATTATGAGATATGATATGTGAATATGTGGTATGGGATGGCCAACGGTATGTATACCCCTCGTTTTCTGGCTCCTGTGGTCTTTGTGCCCAGTTGAGCTACCCAGTGGTCAAGTCGGACCCAGTGGTTAAGGTGGAGAGCCAAGTCGGGCTCGGTGAACCAAGTCGGGTTCACGGGATGTCAAGTCGGACTCCCAGCTGAAGGCCAGTCCTTTAGTATCCGGATACTAGGCGTCAAATTACATGAGAGTCAGTTGTGACATATGTGAATCTTATATTGATTGATGATGGAAAATGAATTATGAATTGAAAGTGTAATGTGAATGAATGTAATTGTATTGATGCGGATAAGTGCAGGAAATCGAAAGAGATTATGTAAAAACAAAGAGTAGTAGGTATTGTTAAGCTTAATATTTCGTTCTATATTAATTATGATATTCCAAACACTCACCCTTGCTGTTGTTTAAATTTTAGTGACCAGTGACAGGGAGGATGCTAATGCTGCGGAGATGCGCCAAGAGGAAGTTTGATGCCAAGGAATGAAGATGTATATAATGAATGTAATATTTTGAGTGTATGTGTTTAAGTGTGTAATAAGTAATGTATTAATATAGTGGGTGGTAGATGATAAAGTATGTGTGATGAACTTGCCATGATTATGCATGTTGTGGTTTGATGACTTATTGATGAGGATGCATTATGGCACGGAGCCATTGACATGTGTGAATGTTGAATGTGATGGGCAGGTGTTGCATTGATGCATGATTGATATGTATGTTATGTGATTGATGTTAGGATGATGATTGGATTGATTTAGATAAGTTATGCATATAGTTGGATATTGAATTTAAGGAACAGGATAGGTGAAATTAAGATTTGGTGGGTGTGAGAAACCCCAGAATGCATCAATAGGTCTTCCATGACATTTAGGATTTAGATGCATTGGCTTTTGGTCCATTGGAATCCATGTAGGATGTTTGGTGTAAGGGTTTTGCACCTAATTGGGTTAAAATGCATTTCGCACATAACTTGCGCATATGTTGGAATTTTGGCGAACGGACAGCGCCAACAGTTCCGAAATGGGGAAAACAGGTGGCCCGTGAAGTTTTGTGGCAATCGGATCTAAAACGGGCCAATTGGACAGGTTAGAAGTTGGTAAAAAGGTTTGAATGTGTAACAGCATCAGGTGCTGTCACTGTCATGCCCACGCTACGCGTGAGGCTGGCGCGTAGCGTGAGGTGCGCAGCAGAGGGCTGACGCTACGCGTGGGAATGGCGCGCAGCGTCAGGCCCCTGTTTCATATTTTGACTGTTTTCTAAATTAGAGGCACTCTAAGGTTTTGTGAAATGAGAAATAATTAAATTTTATTAAATGTGAAAAATTTATTGTGAAAATTCATTAAATGGATATAAATAAAGGTAAATTGACGTAGGACGTCACAAACAAGTTATATATATATATATATATATAAATAAGTTACGTCTGATTGCATTTTCATCACTCGGCAATTATAATACATCATACTCAGCCAATAGAACAAACTTCACTCCGTAAATACAACAGATGCCGCTCGGCAAATATAACAAATGTCACTCGGCAATCTACACATCACAACTTATAATTCATCAATTATCACAACTGACTCTTAGATAAAATTTGACACCTAGTATCCGGATAATAAAGGATCGACCTTCAGCTGGGAGTCCGACTTGACATCCCGTGAACCCGACTCGGTTCACTGAGCCCGACTTGGCTCCCCCTCAACCACTGGGTCAAAGACCTCTGGGTAGCTTAACTGGGTCCGACTTGACCACTGAAGCCAAAACAGGGTAGTTCATACCGTTGGTCGTCCTTCATCACATAATCATATTCCATCATATAAACAAACATATCATTCCGATTACCATTTGCAACTGTCAGAAACTGACCTGTGCTCACAGCGTAGGGCAACTGACTTGTCAAGCCCCTCAACATACCACAACCATCACTTATTTCATGCCATTATAAACCATACACACATGCATGCATACATGTACAACTCAGCATTAAATATTCCAAGCTCATGACATGATTAACTCAACCACACACCCGATCTTCAACTGATCGGTGTACACAGTCATACATGTACAAACATGGCACGCAACAATATTCAATAATATTTTCTTACCGTGTTCATACCGTTCAATGACTCGGATGGGAAATAAATCCTATTCAAGTTAATCATAACCCAAACACCCCCTTACCTTGGTTCCACGCTTCGATGATCTGCTCCCGGTGTCGGTCTCTTCCTCTGAGCACTGGATTCGTAGTCTCAACTCCGTCACTCAGCCTTTTGTTGCTTAATCTACTACCTTGAGGCCACGATCATAGGAATGGGGTTCGATTAAAGCTTTAACACGAACGGAGTCCTCCTTCAGGGCATGCAATTCAGTGATAATAGAGGAGAAAATGAAGAAGAAGGAGAACAGACTAGGAAGAAGAAGAAGTGGTTCGTGAATAATGAAGAGGGGAGAGAGAGAATTTTCTTTTATATAAAGCTCAGGGGCAAGACAGCCTTTTCCCTTATTTCATTTGCATTCTCATTAAAAGTTTTTTAATCAATTTCATCACATTAGATTCTTTTATAATTACTGACCAACTACGCTTATTTGCTTTCACAATGTTTAATTATTCGTAACTGTCTAATACTTCATAAGAGTATCGACCGAGCTGGATACCGGCCAACCGGTGTCCAGGCGTAGTGCCCACACCTTGGTAATCCGAGCTAACACTTGAGAGGTCGGACACTTCATCCGTCCTTACATCTTTACTATGCATATCCATTTGCCTCAGCCATACAAGAGGTTGATCCGGACTATAATTCCGAGTTAGGCGTTCTCCTCACACTGGTTAGTCCAAGCCCACTCCAGGCACACCGGATAAGCATCAGTCACAAGACCGCACGTCTTTGACCGCTCTCCCCTGCACAACCGATCTTCAGCACTGCTTAGCCCTCACATCTGAAACCGGCCCGACACCAAATTTATTGACCCCGGTTCAGGCAGATCAAATATTAAATAAATCTCTAAAACATTTACTAATATTTTCCACTCTTCATAATTTTTATTAAAATACCAGGAATGTTACAGTTCAAGAAACAGAAGATGTCTGACCACCAACTCCTAAAGCCAGAAGATAAGTAATTAAGATGATTGTAGGAGGCTTCATTGGAGCAGAGTATCCAATACCACAAGGAAGAATCATCTTCAAATGATTATGTCGATCTAAAACAAGAGGCGGGACAATTGACCTTTCAAGGATGGTGTGGTGATTTTGGCCTTACAATCCCAGGAGAGGATGACGCAACGACTGTTATTGCCAACATGAACATCTAAAAAATCCTTATTGGCTAAGGAAACTCTTGTGATGTGATCTTTTATGACTACTTCAAGAAGATAGGTTTGACCGACATGGGCTTGCAGCCTTACACATAGGACCTAACAATGTTTAATGGTGTTATGCAACCCACTAAGGGGTACATTACCAAACATAAATTCTAACATCAATTTGATTCTAAAAATTACCAAATACATATTAATCACGAACTCAACCTCAAACATCACCATATATAAATTAATCATCAATCCAACACCATTGGCCATAATATATCAACAAAGGAAGCCATTAGCGAACTGAAGCATTAGACAAACTGAAGTGCCATAACACGGACAACCCTAATATCCATGACAAACTGAAGCGCTATAAAAGTGGATATCTCAGATATCTACAATGAACCAAAGAGCCATATTTACAGATATCCCAAAGCGAACTAAAGCGCTAAGCAAACCGAAGTGCCATATAACAAATATCCATGAGCGAACTGAAGCGCTCGGTAAACTGAAGTGTCATACAAAAAATATTAATGAGCGAACCTATGTGCTCGACAAACCAATGTGTCATACAAATAATATCAATGAGCGAACCTAAGCGCTTGGCAGACCAAAGTGTCATCGTCTCATGACATAAACATCATAGTCTAGCATCACTAACCTCAATTCTTATCAATTCAATAACCATCAATAATACATATCTTTTACAAAAATCACCAATGTTACATAATCAGCACAACAAACTTCAACAATATATAGCGCCACCACAAGGCATAACTGATAACATAACAGTAAAATTAATATCAAATACTCATCAACAATACCGAGCATTAAGCTTTACTTTACAGTTAGTAATTCATGGCATAAAATCTTAGTTTTATAATATCATCAATATTAGCATAACTTATCATGAGCAACACATGCCAACATACTAGGCTATCAACAATAAATCATCAACAACATGACACAACATACCAAGCTTTAATCATATAGTGTCGTAACAATAAATTTTCAACTGATTTGTCTTCCATAAAACATCCTTGAACTTACTCACTTTCACTTTCTTCTTTTGTTTCATATGTCTCAACATCAACCTCAAGTTTAGGTTCAACCATTTCATTATCTTTTTTGTCATAAATGTTTTCCAACTGGTCTCCTTCTTCCCCAAACTTAATTTCTTTATATGGACCAACATCATCATCCCATGGCTCTTCGTATTGGTCTGCTATTTGTACAACCTTTAAATTACTTTCCTCTTTGGCCAATTGCTTCGTAATAAAATCCAATTAATTTTGAATGTTTTTGATTGAATTATCAAAATTCCTAAGGCTGTTTTGACTGAACTCCATGAATTGAGTCAATATTCTTTCTAATTTAGATGGCTTTTCCTCAATTGGTTGTACTTTTTCCACATGGTTCATGCATAATGATTGTGAATACTGAAGAAACTCAGCTAAAGTATCTTTAAGATCCATCACCTACAACTTTTATCACTTTCCAAAACAAAACAAACACATAAGTGCAACAACTAACAACACAGAAAACTATTGTAACAGTTAGTGCCAATAAACTAACAACGATTAGAAATAACTAACAACAAGCAATCAACACAATAGTAACAACTAACAACAGTTAAATAACAATTAACAAAATCCTACTCCTACAGCAAATTCACTAATCAACAAACAAAAATTACAAAACTAAACAAAAAGAAAAATGTTTAAGTCTAGTGGCTTCCTAAGGATTGATGATATTAATCACCAATTCCCGGCAACGGTGCCATTAACTTGATGCAAATTCACTAGAAATGAGTTTCAATGGCAAGCACACCAATCATTAAGACGTAGAATATTTGATCATTCCCATAGGGATTGTGTTATGTACCACAATCTTGAGGAGTCTCTAGTTGAATCTTACACAAAAAGCCATTAAGTCTTTAGTTTTTATGTATTTTATATTATTTTTGTGAATTTTCAACAATAGCATTAGTAAGTAGAATTAAGTCAGCAATTAAACTATACTAAACACACAAATTTAAATTGAAACCAACATACCATAACTCACAAATTCGCATGAACTTAGCAGCAAACACAAGCAAAACAGAATTCAATCTCACAGATGGATAACTTATAATTCCTTAGGTAATTAGCACTAATCCAACCTAGGCTGATCTTAATCCCTTAGGTATCAATTTTTAGTTGAATTTAGATGTGAAATTAAGGTAAACCATAACATTATCCTAATTCCTTGGATATAATAACTAGGTCAGCAAATGCGAATAAGAATTCCTCACCATGATTCCTCTCTAGTGAGAACTTCAGAATGTCTGGATTTCCTAATCCTAAGGTTAAAGATGAACAAATGTTATGTTCAGAACCTACTCCAATGCATCTTCAGCTTCTTCACTTGAGATTCAGAGATATGACAATCTTATTCAATCCCAATCCAAGAGAATTAAACACTCATGGATGGGAAACTAAAATGGATATAGAGAATGAAGGTTAGGGTTGAGAGCATTTAGTGAAATAAAATATTTAGAAAGAGAAAGGAAATCTGCAAACGAATTAGAATTTGAAAAATTAGTTATGGAATCCCCCTTACATTAAAGACATTACATGTATATATAGGTTTCTTAAACTAACTAAATCCCTAAACTAAAATAATTACAGAGAATACCATTAATTACAAATACAATAAATTAGTTAACTTGAGTTAACTAATATATAGAGGTACATAATCTAAAAAATAACTAAGTTAAGCATAAGTGCCTTGGGCATATGAACATGGCTATGGGCATATGGGTGCTGGTAAAATAGGCATGGAATCAATAAGTGGGCATAGGAATTGGTGTCCAACGTATGTATGGGCATGAGAGTGAGCGTGGGATTTGGCATATAGACGTATAGGTCTTGGAAGGCACCTAATTGTGGAGGCATTACTAAGTGTGAACTTACGCCCCAAGAGCGTAAGCACACGTGGGTCTTGGATGGATGCTAAATGGTGGGTGTAGGCATAGGCGTATAGGTTAGAGTTGCAACGCGTGAGTGACTTGGTGATCTTGATCATGGCACTTGCATGGTGGGTGTGGAAAAGCAGCGTACACTAACTCTTGGAGTGTGACTTGTATTTGATCCTTAATTAAGTCTCTTGTTCCTAACCTGAAACGTGCATAAACAACAACTTCCAACGTATCATCGTTACTAAAACATAGATACATTGGGGTTAAAATCTAATAATTCAAATAATTATAATTTTATACTAAAAATCACATAATTAATATTAAAAATGCAATTAATTTACAAAGTAGATAAATTCCCCAACTTAGTGAATATTTACTGTTTTCACCCCTAAATTAATAATTAATTATTGTTTAATTAGGCAAAAGCGATGGAAAATGACTTGAATAAATAAGCCTTTTCAGGGCTTATGAGTAGAGGTGGGTATACGGGCCAACCCGCACTGCAACGGGCTTGCCCGCATAAGCCCGCTCCGCAACGGGATGGCCTGCAGAACCCGCTTCCTAAATGGGCCAATTTTGTTGGGCCCGCAGCAAGCCCGTGGGTTCACCTATGAGATTTTTTTGTTTCTCTGTTATTCCTTTGAAATTGTTGGGCCTAAATCTTTTTTTTATAAAACCAAAAACATATGTAATTCAACATATTTAATTATCCAAAATCTAAAAAATCCAATCATGATTCATGAAATAAACTCATGAAATTTTAATTTTAACACTTTTATCATCCAAATATAAACCTTAAACATAACAAATAGGTTCCAAATGCATGATAATAATTAATAACATCACCCATGTCTTAAAAACCTCAAATAGAATTACAAAATACATAAAAACAATAAGAGATGCAATAAATCCATGATTCAAACAAAGAGTCATTATGCTTCAACAAATATGCTCATTCTTCATCAACATTGGCATCATTTGAAGAAACTTTGGATTTGTCATCATCCCTTGTCTCAACCAAAATGCTAGATTCATCATTAGTTCCTACAACTCAAAACAATGAATTTAATTAAAAAGTTGATATCTTAAATATCTCAAAAATAATTAATAAATTTTGAAATGCATGTTTAGTTATTTACCTTGTGCATCAAAACCTACCAACCAATTTCTTGCACATATTAGAGCTTGAACATTTTCAGGAAGCAAAGAACTTCTATATTTGTTCAAAACACGTGAGCCAATATTTAGCTTCGATTTCGGTTGCTTCACTTCAGATGCAATTTCAGTAATTAAAAATACTAAATATGTAAAGCATAACTTGATATCCAATTGCAAAAAGTATAATAAATTAAGCTTACAATCAATCGGAATTGAAGTTAAAGTTTGAAGTTAAAAATTGAAGTTATATTAAATTGAAGTATACTTACAGGGAAGTAGCTGCGAGCAGAGTTTCCAATTTACGAACAGAGTTCTGATTTGATGTTCACAGTTTCGATTTACGAGCAAGGGTGTAGTCCAAATTTGTGAGTGCGAGTTCCTTCCAGAGAGTTGTGAGAGTTGAGTTGTGATGGAGATTTTCCAAAGTTATGAGAGTTCCTTCCTTTCGACCAGAGCAGATTTTCTAGCGTGAGAGGTGACAGAGGGTCGTTGTGGGGTGGCGACACAGAATGGTAAAGAGAAAGAAAAGAAATAGGGAAAAAAACAAGTTTAGGTTTAGAGTTTTTTTACTTAGTGTTTTTTCTATTTTAAAATTATTTTTAATATATTTTATATTTTTATTTAGCCTACAGGTTGGACCCATTTTAACCCACGGGTTACGCGGTCTCAGCCCGTGAACGCACTTTCTAAATGGTCCAATTTTTTAAACCTGTAACCCACATAAGGAGTAGCTAAACGGACCGGCCCACAGGCCCTGGCCCGTTTACCCAGCTATACTTATGAGGGTCTAACTTGACACCCTGTGAACCCGACTTGGTCCACCGAGCCCTCCTTGGCTCTCCACCTCAACCACTAGGTCCTACTTGACATATGGGTAGCTCAACCGGATCTTACTTGACCACGTGAGCAAAAAACGAAAGGCGAAATATACCGTTCAGTCATCCCAACCACACAATTATATGTATTCACTATAAAAGCAATTTAACACAAGGTATTAATTTACATAAACGGGGCGGCCACACAGACCCTACCCATATCATATAATTTTATACCATCAAATTTTTAAACAAAAAGGGCAGCCACACGGATGCGACCCATATTACACATTCTCAACCAAATTTTATAGAGTAACTAAAGCACAATACTTAAACAATTAGCTACTCAGGAAAATAAGAAAAAAAAATAGCCATTCAGGTATCTTTAATATTCTCACAGACTTAAATTAACCACTCAGGTACAAGTCTATTCATAACTATAAACGACACCACAATCATAACTTTTCACGTATACTAGTTTCACCATATATTAATCTTTTCATCTCACTATGCCACCCAGACATTCATTTCAAATAAAAGTGTGGCCGCTGAGGCATATACCATTCCTCAACTCTTTTATTCATCACATTTCATTTATTCACATCAATGCAAAGTCACTCAGACATAATCAACATTCGCACCAATTCAAAACCATTACTAAGACACAAGTATATACTCATATAATTTCAATCACTCCCTTACACCATTCGATTAGAAAATCCACTTAAATATATAATAGTCACTCAGGCATAATTATTAGCACAATCTATAATAACCACCCGAGTCTCATATTTATATATATACACCCACATGATTTTAGTTATAATTTCATAAGTACTATCATCCTTATTATTCTACCTATGGAAACTCATTCCAATACATCACGCAACCATAATATTCCTCATCCCTTAGAGCTTATCAAACAATTTTCATCAATCTTTTCATTTCTTCAACCTTAGGTCCTATACATAAAAAAAATTCAATTCTTTGTTCTTGTTAATTTTACTTTCGCAATTTCACCACAATTCGCATGTATAATTAAATAAAATAATTTTGATCAATGTTAACCTCTTTTTTTCAAATACCAATTTTTGATAATCAATTCTAAATTAATTAAGACTTCAGACACCTCCTTACTTCAATTCCACGTTTTCAAGGCTTTGACTCGACTGATGAATTCACCAACTTTTCTGAATATCTAAAGATCAGGAAATTTGGATAACAAAATCAATCGTCGGCTTGTGAAATCATAATTTAATCTACCCACACAACTTCAAATTCATTCCAAAAGGTTTAGAAACTTACCCTGGTGTATTTTGTCTTACAATTCCCCCTCTTTGTTTAATGTTGTTCTGACACTCAGTTCAAAACCTAACAATGCCAAAACCATCACCCATTAGCTAAATATCAACACCCACAACATCATGAACCATTATCAAGCTCTAAGTGTGAAGAAAGGGGAAAATCGAAGCCCCCATGATCAACCCCATTTTCGGCTAAAGAGGGAAAGAGAAGAAAACGCGAAATTGAAATTGCCAATTGACTTATCTCGTTCCCGAGATTCCAAAAACCCGTTCAATTTTGAGTTTCGACTACAAACAATTCAATTGGACTCCTAAAGCTCACGACCATGGCACATTCTCTCCCGGCCTTACTCTGTGTCTTTTTTTTCTTTTTCACATGAAGAAGAAAGGTAATGCAATATGACTTCTACTTAAGGGCGTAACAGTCTTTTCACATTCTTTCTATTTCTTTAACATTTTCTTTTAACTTCTTAATTTTATTTATCTTTTCTTTTCTAATTCCATCTTAAAATAAAAACTCATCATCCATAATTTAATTTCTAAACCAACTTCCTAATTAATAACTCTTAAATTAATTTAACAAAATTGATTTCGTTTTAATTAAATCCCTCAATTATTTAATTTAATCCACACCATTTGAAAATACCTTAATTAGTAATTTCTCCATCGTGGAATTACTTAAATTTTCTAACCGAGATGTTACAGTCATCGTTATCACCATCACTACCCTTTCCATACCACTACCTCCATCATTTCCACTGTCGCCATCACCACCATTACCATAATAAATGTTGTCACAATTGTCACAACGACAATAACCTCCACCACTACCATCATTGTCATCGCAAGCATAATTTCCACCACCATCAATGTCGTGACCGCCACCATCATCATTATTGTTGTCGTCACCGCTATTGCCACCGTAACCACGACTACCGCCGCCACCACCACCCTTATCATCATCATCGTAGAAAATTTGTTATTGCTACTAACATTATTATATCATTGTTGTTGTTTATGTGTAAAGTAATTTTAATTACTATTATGAAAGTTTTAAAACAACTTTTTAAAATTCAAAACTATATAAACTAAAATATGAAATTAAAAACCAAAAATATTTTTTTAAAAAAATTTTAAAGCAAAAAGTTACCCTAAATGGGACCTTAAAATGTGTTTGATTGAAGGTATTTTTTTATTTACTAAAAATAAAAGTTAAAAGGAATATTTACCAATATGTAATAGAAGTTAAAAAAAATATCGTTAGGATACCATAAATCTTAAAATATTAAAAATTTGAATTTTAGATTACTTACTTAAAATGAATTTACTCATAACTCATTAAATTCTGTACAAAATTACTTATGCTAAGTTTACAATATTACGCACAGGTTTTCTAATTAAATGATTAAATAATATCACTGGAGTGGGAGATAAAAAAAACATTTTTTTTTGTTTTCCACTCTTATCCAAAATTTAAAAATAATCCAATGTTAATTTAAAAATGCAACTAGTATAATTATTTAATAGGAGTGGCTTACGCATTAGGGAGCAGTACTATTTTTGACCTTTCGTTTTCCGGATCTAGGGTTTCTCTTCTCTGACGATCATCTTCATCTTCACACACCCATCATCAAACCCTAGCCACCAAATCTATCTGGCACTCTCATCTGAACCGGTCGCCGGCCGGCGATCGAACGATCAAACACACCCAACCACCGTCACCTTCAATCACGGATCTAAAATTTTCTTCACAAACAAAATGCCCTAATTTTCATCATTGTTTATTTTATATACACGCACACACTTTGTTGCTGGTAATGCAAAAATCAGATGAATCTAAAGCGTTCTTGACAACGGCCATGATGATGATGAATACTTTTTGTAATCTTGATGAAATTCCAAGGACTTTTTGTGTTTGTGATTTGATTTGAAGGAACCAAAAACAAAAGGGGGGAAATGTATAAATCGGTGGTGTATCAAGGGGAGGTGGTGTTAGGTGAGGTAGATTTATACCCAGAAGAGAACAACAAGATACTCGATGTGAAGGAAATCAGAATAAGCTATTTCTCGCAACCCAGTGAGAGGTGTCCACCACTTGCTGTGCTTCACACTGTTACCTCATGTGGTGTTTGCTTCAAAATGGAGTCAAAGACTCAGCAGCACGAGGGCATCTTTCACTTGCACTCCTTGTGTATCAGAGAGAACAAGGTATATAGTAATCACCATTTGGTAATAATGAAAAAAGGAAAAAAAAAGAGAGAGGAAAAAGTAAAAAAGAAAAAATTTAAAATTAACTCACTCAAGGCAAATTTGACTCTGGACTTAATCTGAGAGGACTGGACTGGAATCTTTGGATAAACCTTTGACTTGTGTGTTAGTGTTGCCAGAATTTTTGTGATGATTTGCCTGAACTTAACTGAATCTGCTGTTTTGAACCCAGATGGTGAAGGAACTAGCTAGTTTGTAACTTAACAGGGACCCAGCATTTGGCATTGCTTCTAGACTGGATTGAGTGTTATGATGTTTATTGAGACTGTTTTATGGAGAGGCTTGTTTGCTAGGGGTTGGTTGTTATGCTAAGTAGTATGTGATGATAGTGAAATGAAATGAAGTGTATGTGCTAGCTAGGGTTTTAACTGAAGAAAGAATCTTGAAAATTTGAAGTATTTTGAAGATTTCAGTTGTAGTGTAAAGTGTAGTAAAATGTTTTTGCTTACATTGTTACTAATAAGACTTTGGGTTGGGTTGGGAGTAATTCATCATTATCACTTAAGATTTTTGTGATTATCAGTAGTATTATTTTTTCTCCCTGCAAATATCTCAATGGATTTTAACCATGGTCACAATGTTGGTCCTTGCAGACTGCTGTAATGCCTATGCCACCATGTGGGGAAGAACTGCATTTGGTCGCAATGCATTCACGGAACGATGATAGACCATGTTTCTGGGGATTTATTGTTGGCTCGGGTCTTTATGATTCGTGCCTTGTGATGTTAAATCTTAGATGTTTGGGTATAGTGTTTGATCTGGATGAAACACTTATTGTAGCAAACACAATGCGCTCATTTGAGGATAAAATTGATGTGCTCCAGAGAAAAATGAGCTCTGAGACAGATCCACAACGAATTTCTGGTATGCAGGCAGAGGTCAAGCGGTACCTAGCTGATAAGAACATATTGAAACAATATGCTGAAAATGATCAGGTTGTTGATAACGGGAGAGTGATAAAAGTTCAACCTGAGATTGTTCCAGCATTATCTGACAGTAATCCGTCCATAGTTCGACCACTGATACGGCTGCAAGATAGGAACATTATTCTGACACGCATCAATCCGCAGGTGTATAATTTTGTATCCATCACACTCATTTAGTTGTACATACTGCCACATTTTTGGGGTTGTGCAATTTCTTCTAGATTTATCATTTTATTGTTTGTACTATAGTCCCATTATCGGATGATCTTTCTAGTCATTTGTTGATTTCATTGTTGGATCAAGTTAACACTTGACACTTTTCCATTTCCATTTATTTGACTTCTGCCTTATTCTGTTATTTGGTTGTGAGAGTAATGTGATTTTGAGTTTTTGGCACTATAATTTGATTTGATACTGTTCTATGCTGAAATGTGATTTTGACACATTAGTATGATACTGTTCTATGCTGAAATGTTTTATTTGATAATGTAGACATAAATAGAATAATAGATAAGCTGTGTATATGTTGATAAAAAAAAAGATAAGCTGTGTATATCTTGTTTTGTCTTAAGATATACAAGAAGATAGATTTGTCGGAGTCATTAGTCTAATGAAAACTTGTGTGTTTGTAAAGATTCGTGATACAAGTGTTCTTGTGAGGTTGAGGCCTGCATGGGAAGAGCTTCGGAGCTACTTAACTGCAAGAGGTCGGAAGCGTTTTGAGGTTTATGTCTGCACAATGGCTGAAAGGGACTATGCACTGGAAATGTGGAGACTTCTTGATCCAGATTCAAATTTGATAAATTCTAAAGAACTTTTGGGTCGCATTGTATGTGTTAAGTCTGGTAAGTGGCATGGTTGTTTTTCTATTCTATTTGTTTTGTTTTCATGAGAAGCTGTATATTTGTAACGAAGCACCTAAGAGAACCATGGGGTGAGGATGGTGACATCTTGGTTTTTAAAATTCAACTGAGCTTGATATGGAGATATAACTTGTCTATACTTTATTGTATCATACTATATTCTCTTATTTCTACTGCTTCTCTTTCATTTACTTGTCATACTTATTTTGTGTTTAATAATATAATAATAGGTTTGAAGAAGTCATTATTCAATGTCTTTCAATATGGTTTATGCCATCCAAAGATGGCATTGGTAATTGATGATCGCTTGAAAGTGTGGGATGAGAAGGATCAACCCCGAGTGCATGTTGTCCCTGCGTTTGCTCCATACTATGCTCCTCAAGCTGAAGTAAATTCTGTTTTGGTTGTAGCAGGAAGCCCATTTCTTTCAGTTGCATGAATGGAATTTTGCTCTTATTGTAGCGATATGAACTGATAAAAGCTATTGGTCTTGTAGGCAAACAATACTGTCCCCGTCTTGTGTGTTGCAAGAAACGTTGCTTGCAATGTTAGAGGTGGCTTCTTTAAGTAAGTTAAACCTTTTATAAGTTATTTTGGCCTGTTATTTGATTCTTGAACTTGATTATGACTTCTTCTGAGTTGGTGACAGAGATTTTGATGATGGTCTTTTACAAAAGATTCCTCAAGTGGCCTATGAAGATGATATCAAAGATATACCCTCACCTCCTGATGTGAGCAATTATCTAGTTTCAGAGGTTAGTGTGTGACTATGTAGTGTACATATTTTGTTGCATCTTATCTGTGGGGCATATACTTTGTTGAATTTCAAGCAGAACTTGTATCATTGAATTTCATCATTAGTGTTTACCTGATTATGTTTTACCATGACTCAGGATGATGGATCTGCTTCCAATGGAAACAGAGAACCTTTCATGTTTGAAGGAGTGGCTGATACTGAGTTAGAAAGAAAATTAAAGGTATCAACCTGAGGTCTGGATGAATATATATAAGAACTCTGTTTTTGTGTATGATTAAACATGAAGCTTGTCTTATCTTTTTTTTTTTTTTAATTGTGCTTGCTACTAGGAAGCACTGTCAGCGGCTTCAACTGCTAATCTAGATCCTAGACTCACTACTCTTCAGTACACAATGATGTCTTCTGGTTCAGTTCCACCTCCAACAGCACAAGCATCTGTGGTGCCATTTTCCCATGTACAGTTCCCTCAACCTGCTAATGCAGTAAAGCCAATGGGTCAAACTGCCCCCCCTTCTGAATCTAGCTTGCATAGCTCTCCTGCTAGAGAAGAAGGTGAAGTACCTGAATCAGAATTAGACCCAGATACAAGGCGCAGGCTTCTCATATTGCAACATGGGCAAGATATAAGGGATCATGCATCTAGTGAGCCTCCTTTTCCTGTTAGACACCCCATGCAAGTCTCTGCTCCCCGTGTATCATCATCACGCGGGGGTTGGTTTCCTGTAGAAGAGGAAAATGTTTCACAGCCACTAAACCGAGTAGTACCTAAAGAATTTCCTGCAGATTCTGGTCCATTGGGTATTGAAAAGCACCGGCCACATCATCCATCCTTTTTCTCTAAGGTTGACAATTCTATTTCATCTGACAGAATTCTCAATGACAGCCACCAAAGATTGCCAAAAGAGGTAATGACTGTTTTTAAGTCTATTATCTGAGAGTTTGCAGGAGGATCAGGCTTTTGGCTAATTTAATCAATTAATTTCACCAAGGTAATTTCTTTGCAGATTTATCCTAGAGATGATCGCCCAAGATTAAGCCATACGCTCTCCAATTATCATTCTTTATCTGGTAAGCTATAGCACTTCACTTGCTACTACACGTCTGCTCACTTCTTTTTAGTCTCTTCACCAAGTATATCCTTCTCATGTATTTGTGGTGCATGGGTGCAGTTATTTTGGCGCTTTGAAAATGTAATTAGTTGTAGTTAGCTTTTGTTTAAGTTGGTTCTTTGAATTATGGTTGTTTTTTAAAGAAGTAGTGTCTGTTTAAGGGTTTTTTTGGGAACCAGAGATCTATATTTTTGCTGTCATAAATAGATCTCTTTTTTCTATTATAATAAATATATGTCATGAGATGATTGCCTTTGTCTTCCTCTATTTACTTTGTCATTGGACATAAGCATTCAAAACATTTTCCTTGCAAAACATTTTTATATGTGTATATATAGATTCTAAGTTTAATGCTTGTACCAGAGCACTTGAATGTCACATTCCAACTTTTCTTGGAAAAATTCTACCAACTTTGAAACAGAGACATCCATATCATCCAGTACTTGTTTTGTTTTAGGGGATTATGAATTTTTTAAATTTATTTTTCCAGTTCTATTTGTCTCAGTGTTATCATAATAACATCATGAGAATGACATGTGGCTTGTGTTGTGCAGGAGATGATATCCCCATGAGTAGGTCATCTTCCAGCCACAGGGATCTTGACTCTGAATCTGGTCATTCTGTATTGTATGTGGATCCTTCAGCTGTAGTATTACAGGATATTGCACTGAAGTGTGGAACTAAGGTGAGCTAAAATATGTTGATCTGCTAGTAAATAATGAAGACTCTGTTTAAAATTTGTTTGCTTTAATGTGAACAGGTGGAATTTTTATCATCCTTGGTTGCCAGCACAGAACTGCAGTTCTCCACTGAGGTATCTTTCATTGTGGGAAGCAAGATTTTACTATTCCCTGTTATTTATGTTTGCATGAATTTCTGTATTTTATACCTGTATTTTATACTTTTCTCTTGGAAATTTGAGATGGTTATGGGTTAGTTTGATTTTCTCTCATTGGGATCAAATCTCCCTTTTTTGAATTGGTGAATCTGCTGCAAGTGAGCTGGAAAGTGGTATAAATAATATACCAATTATTTAACTTATATTCATTAAAACCGCTATGTTGGGTGCCCTGATGGCTGACGAATGAAAGATGTTATGTTTTCTGGAAACAAGCCTATAAATTTTATATGATATTTTGGTTGGAGGCTTGAAACTGATTCCATCTTGCTTCCTGTAGTGTGAAGTCACTTGTTTTTTTTTTTGCCATTCTATTTATTCAGAATTTATTGATTTGACTTGGTCAATGTTAGAATATATTTTCATAATATAATCATATCTTCTAACATTCAACTCATAATTGTCATTTTCATTTGCAGGTATGGTTTTCTGGGAAAAAAGTTGGTCATGGATTTGGCAAAACTAGAAAGGAAGCTCAACAGAAGGCTGCTGATGATTCTATCAAACATTTGGCTGGTAAGATTATATATTTTTTAATTCTTATTTGCTATAGCATTATACAGCACTATTTAGACTAGTTTCTTTTTTGTTTTGTATTTTTTGCCCCCCAGAACATCCATATAGTATTTTAATTAAGAAAAAATCTAAATATTGAAAGGCAGGACCTACCTTCTTAGACCAATCTAAATATTCTGTTCTTATCAAATTAAATAAGTCTTAGCATAACGTAAAGCAGGGCTTTGTGTTGTCCGTGCTTCAAGCTTGGCAGGCTCTCAGATGAGGATTCTTTTAGATCTACTAAAATAGTGGATTTGGCTTTCTTTAAAGTGAGAAGATTGTATAGTTATCAATAGTGTGCTATAGCGGAGTGGTCTTGAGCTACTACAGCCCACATGGCACTTTTGTGGTGCTAGAGTGAAATTTTTCAAGAAAAATCTATTTGTGCGGTAATATTATGTCCTCATTTGCTTAGAAGCTAGACAACATTGTTACTTGCCCCTTCTTTAAAAAGTCTATTAAAATATAGTTTCCTATGTTTCTATCTCCTGTGTGATACTCAGTGTGCGACCAACATCTTTTTGTTTGTGTCCTTAACTTTCATTCTTAAATACCTTTATGTTTTACACAAGACCAATGACTTTTTATACTTAGTTATGAATTTGTCATGCATTGATTTTCTTTTATATATTTTTTTAACATTTATAAACATGTAATATAAATTATTTAATCGGTATACGAATTCCAGATACTGGCCATCCTGCTATATAGCATTTTTTTGAGTCTATTGCTACACAGTACTATATCTGGGATTGACAATCTGAATTGTACTTCAGAGGATAAAATGCATTGACAATCGTTGATTTAAAATCAATGGTCTATAATCATTCTTGGGTGTGCCCTCAACAATTGAACTTTCAGGAGAGTCACTGTATTATCTTTTTGTGGACATTTGTTTAGACTATGACATAAAAATGGTCAAGGGAGATGGTTAGATTTTTCAGGTACATGAATAAAAAATTATTGTTATACTCTTTGATATACAAATTTTAGTCTGGTACTAAACCAACTAAAATATCTTATTAGATCTGGTCAAAGATAAATGCCGATAATGATTAAACAAAGATCATTTCAATGACACACATTGCTTGCTAATTTTATCATAGAACTGTGTTCTCAATTTCTGTAAAACCCTTTTTCATCTTTTGGGAAGTTGTTTTGGTAATAATAAATACATTTTGGTAATAATAAATTTTAGTCTGGTACTAAACCAACTAAAATATCTTATTAGATCTGGTCAAAGATAAATGCCGATAATGATTAAACAAAGATCATTTCAATGACACACATTGCTTGCTAATTTTATCATAGAACTGTGTTCTCAATTTCTGTAAAACCCTTTTTCATCTTTTGGGAAGTTGTTTTGGTAATAATAAATACATTTTGATCTTTATGGACATTCTTGTAGATATATATTTGTGTCGTGCTAAGGACGAGCCTGGTACCACATATGGAGATGTGAGTGGGTTTCCTAATGCGAATGACAATGGTTACATGAGTAACATTAACTCTCTTGGTAATCAGCCATTGCCTAAAGAGGAGTCAGTTTCATTTTCAACTGTATCTGATCCATCTAGGGTTTTAGATTCTAGGTTGGAAGTCTCTAAGAGGTCAATGGGTTCAATCTCTGCCCTCAAAGAATTGGTAAGATTTTGAAATTAACCAACCTATTCTCCTCCTATATTTTTTGTAACCCTGTTAATGTTTGTGTAATTGATATGCTATAACTTCTGCCCCTTGTTCAGTGCATGATTGAGGGTCTTGGGGTCAATTTTCTATCTGCACCTGCTCCAGTTTCAACAAATTCAGTTCAGAAAGATGAAGTGCATGCACAGGTTTGTTGTCAAATGCTTCAATGGTCAGAACCAATTGAGTTAAAAATTCTTGCACAGTTGTATTGCAGGATACAGCCTGTTTCCCTCTGAACCCTGTCTTGTTTTTATTTATGTATTTTAGTTCGTTGTTTTTTTGAGGGACAGATTAAGAGATATTGCTGCTGTTTTGTATATCAGATATAGTGTTGCTTTTTGTTCTTTTTATGTGGTTTATGAATCATATTTATATATTTTTACCGAAGTGGAAGGGTGAGCATGAATTGGTAATTCTCTTTTACCATCAAAGTCTAGGCTCACATGTACGGGTAGTACTGTTGACAACATGCTTATAGTCTGTGGGCCCTACTAGGATAGCTTCTCTATCATAATTCATTTCTTTAATTCTGGCAATATCGGATTTCTTAAAAATAAAAAATCTGGATTTATTTTAAATATATTTTTTTCTGTATTTTAGGTTGAAATAGATGGCCAGATATTTGGTAAAGGGATCGGATTAACATGGGATGAGGCTAGGATGCAGGTATATTGTTTTCTTTGATTGTGTTTTTCCATTAATTTGATTAACTTTCTCACATATGGCGTTTTAGCACTAAGACACATTCTTTCTTTAGGCTGCTGAGAAGGCACTCGGAAGTCTAAGAAATCATCTTGGTCAAAGCATTCAGAGACGGCAGAGCTCTCCCAGGTCTGCTACTTTCATTAGCAGATTGTATATATTTAATATTCTTCACATATTTGAATTTGATTACTTGATGGATGAGTTGTACTCTCTCCCATGTTGTGCTTGCTTGAACTAGCACGTGATGGCCATTTGAAAAATTCGGAGTTAGCTCTACCTTCACAAGCTAGCACCAGTGATGATGAAAGACCTGCAATGTCTGATGCAATACTCTACTGCTACTGCTATTGGTTTCCTTCAAATTGAAGCTTACATAGCACGTTGTGTGCTTGTTAATCCACTTAGAATGGACTTCTAACTTTTTAAGTCCTAGTGATGATATGCTAATTTTAAAAAATTCCTGTTTTCTTACCCCCTTTTAATACTATTAGTAACTAGCATTCTTACATGATGCTACTTTCGTAAATCAGGTCACTTCACGGATTTCCAAATAAACGATTAAAGCAAGAATATCCTCGAACACTGCAGCGGATTCCCTCTTCTGCAAGATATCCCCGGAATGCTCCACCAATTCCTTGAAAAGCGTAACAGATTTGTCAATATTGCTTACTGGTATGACTGTTGTTGAGGCATGTATATGTTTCTCATTCAACAGTACAAAGAAGGGCTTGTTGGGTTGGACCATTTCCACCTAAGTGGGTGCTCTGTTCAGTCATTTTGTCACTGAGCCCAAAGCTAAAATAGAACACCCACTTTTTGTAACAATATAAGTTCCTCACTGAAGTGAGGTGTGATCTTGGTCGAAGAGTTGGTACGATACTCACTTTTTGGTCCTCCCAAGCAATGCAGTATTGGTTGTTTCTATCCTGTAAATGCCATGATACCATACCAGTTCACAAGCCAAGATAATGAGGCAAGTCCAACACTTTCTTACATTTCTGTGGTTTATACATGAAGCAGCATCCTCAGAGTGACCTATTGGGTTTGAAAATTGATTCAGCGTTTTTCTAACTGAAGAAATGGTACAACACCATTCAGCACAGGTCTTTTTTTTGGAATTGATTATGCATGGAAGTCGGTTCTCATTAACCTTGCCGGCTAATAGTTTTTAATTTGACTAATTCTCTCACCGGGCACCTCTCTCTGGACTCTTTTTGCAGAGTCTGAGGTTGGTGAATTTGCATAGTGTTGTAATTCACTGATAATGTAATACACTTCTCAATTGTGATTATCTGTTAATTTTGTTCCCAAGTGTTTTAGTGAGAGTTGTGGTTTTCTCAATATTAGTTATTAAGGAGCTATCTGAGTTTGATAATAAAATACGATAATATGTGAAAAAGGTTTCATGAAGGCGATATGGAACAATTGAGTTGGTTGGTTTCTACAATAGCATCGCCGGGTTTAGGAAGGCCAACTATGCAGCTTTTAACAATTATGATAAATCCTTTAGGTTGGTTGGTAGATTATGTAGGCTAAAGTGTGTGCTATTGTTGTACTAAAAGATATGTCCGTCTATGATGTGCTCCACGATACAACAACCATTTGAAAAGATAATTAAGAAAATAACCATAATTCACTCACATTTTGTTCCATTCTTATATACTTAAATGTCATTTTTCTTATTGATTTGTTGTAAGCCTAAAACACAGTTTTATAACGTAAACCTTGTGAGATGGCCTTATACTCCTTCCAGTCCTTAAAATTAATTGAATCATTAAGACTAAAGTGATTAATTGTTAATTAAATTTATTGATTCCTTAATTTTTTTTGGACATTTCTAGTTAATTTTTTTGAACTTAATTAATATGATGGATAATGATGGAGATATTAATATCTCTCATCTTTTAATTAGTTAGTTTAAGTGGTTTATCTTTAAATAATATATTACTTTTTATAATTGATAAAGATAAATTAGGAAACATCAATGTTTCATAGAAACTATTTCTTATAAAATAGATTACAAAAATATTTAAAATTATACTTTATAAAAAAGATTGGAGGGAGTATAAGATTAGACCAAAATGTGAGATGGGAAAGTAGATTACATATTTTAACTTAGTTTTTCCAATGTTAGCATTTTGTTTAATATGGATATAAGATAAAATGTTAGAACAATTTGAAGTTATATTTCTCTTTGTTATTCCAAAGAAAAAGAAAGAGTAAATACCCTTAGGGACTTTAGGACAATCGGATAATTTGGTCCTCTAGATTTTTAAATACCCTTGTTAGTCTCTAAGGTTTTTCCACATTAACTAAATAGATTTTTCCCGTTTAATTTGTGGTGGTGCTGTAACATCCCTGATGTTTTAATAAAAATTATGAAATGTGAAATGTTAGAGAATGTTTAGAAATTCTATTTAGTAATTACTCTGTTTGAGCCGGTGTCGAGGTCGGTATCTGAAACGCGAGCAGGCGGAGTTAAAAGAGCGGAAGTGTGGGAGAAGAGCGGACAAGGCTAGGCGGTCTGGTCCTACCGTTGTGGGGAGAGCGCCTCACACAGGGTCACATCTCGGATTAACTTCATACTAACTGAAACAACGGTCGTGTGTGACAAATAGTCGAGAGCGGATGATATATCCGATCTATCAAGTGTAGCTCGGATTTCCGAGGTATGAACATTAAGTTAGGACGGCGGGGTCGACATTCATATCGGACCTATACTCTAGCGAATTATTAGAGGACTATGACTACGTGGGCGTTGAAGGGATAAACACGTAATTGATTTGATGACTAAGCAATAGTTTAAAATAGTTAGAATACAAATAAAATCAAGGAAAAGACGATCTTGCCCATGAGCCATATATATATGAAGATTCCCTTCCTTCTTTTTCATTTTACACAAGTTGCCTTTACTATCAGTTTGCTTCCTTCTCTTCCGTTTGCCTATTCTCTCTTAAACGCTGAGCTGCATGTGTTGGAGTGAGACTCCATTAGTGTTTGAACTACAAATTAACCTCATTCCTGTGATCGAGACTTCCAGGTGAGTCTACTGATCCGACCCGATTGTGATTCCCTTATTTCTTTCATTCTTTAGCTGTTAAGGGCCATGCATGGCTATATTCATGACTATTCTCCACTCCTCTGTGAGTGTAAGCCAAATGTTGACCATGAACTAAGGACGTTGAAGTGATAAAGCTGTACTTCATGATCCGTAGGTAGTAAACTAAGTAACGGAAGACTGAGTGGAGGAGTTGAGATTGCAGAACCGGTGCTCAGAGGAAGAAAACGGCACAAAGAACAGATCATCGAAGCGTGGAATCAGAGTAAGGGGGGTGTTCGGGTTATAATTAATTAGAATAGGACTTATTTCCTATCCTGATCTGTGAAGTAACTTAAATATACTAAAGAAAAATGTTGTTAAACGTAATTGTGTGTTTATACTTGTGCATGTGTGATAATGTACATTGATGAGTTGAGAACTGTGTTTGTGGTAGAGTTATCATGCATGCTCTTGAAATATTTAGTATTGATGTAAGCAGTGTTGGGAGACTCTGGGTTAGCAAGCAGGCTGCCCGAGAGATGAGGAAATTGATATCTAATGTGAAATGAGCAGTGTTATGTGACTCCGGGTTAGCAAGCAGGCTACCCGAGGGATGAGAAGATGGATATCATTATGAAAGGTAAATTGTTGAATGATTATGTGGTATGGGATGGCCGACGGTATATCATAGCCCCTCATTTCCGGCTCCCGTGGTTTTCGTGCCCAGTTGAGCTACCCAGTGGTCAAGTAGGACCCAGTGGTCGAGGTGGAGAGTCAAGCAGGACTCAGTGAACCAAGCAGGGTTCACGGGGTGTCAAGTAGGACCCCCAGCTGAAGGCCAATCCTTTAGTATCCGGATACTAGGAGTCAGATTGCATGAGAGTCAGTTGTGATTATGATGTATGTAATGTGATACATGTAATGAATGTGATGCATGTGATGAATGCGATGAATGTGAAGAAATAGATGAACTGTGTGTTTGGTCTAATACGGTTACTGCCTGATATATTCTATGTTTCGGTGTGTTTATTTAGAAGTAATGATTGAGGTGCATGTATAGATATGCATACGTACTTGTTAAGATCCGTTCTAGATTAATTATTATGCCAAACACTCACCCTTGCATATTTTTTTTAGTAACCAGAGACAGGGAAGGGGAAGAAGCTATGGAGCTGCGCCAAGGGGGAGAACGGTGCCAGGGTCCAAATGAAACTGAGTGACTCTTTGTAGTCTTAAGTGTGTATAAAAACCTCGTTGTATAATTATCAGTTGTGTTCAGTTAAGACCGGATTGAATGGAAAATATATTTCAAAATATAGCACTGTTATTGCATTTGTTTTCGTGGGAACTCTTTGGGTTCATAGAACCATTTCTAGAGCGAAGTTTGAGAGTCCGGTTGTATGATCCGATGTGTGAAAGGTGTTCATCCTTGAACAACACCTCGTCTAAGTGAGAGTCCGGAATCTCGCTTAGACGAGTAGGGGCCTCGCTCAAGTGAGACGCCCTGATTTCCCTTTCTCTCATCTGCTGTATCGAATTAAATTGTTTTCTCTAAATATCGATCAGTTTTCACGAAAAAGGAAAATTTATTGTAAAATGTAATAGTTTGAATAAAAATAAATGTAAAATAACTAGGACGTTACACTTGGTATCAGAGCGGTTCTTTCTAGAGCCGGTGTGGGCCGATCTAGTGATTGTGATAATCTTATGAAAGTTGATTGTGTTTTGTTCTGTTGAGATTACGTGTGGTCTGGCACCGTTCCCTTGGCACTCCACTGGCGTAGTATTCTATGAATATAAGGTAAATCTATAATCCCCTGACTGATCTTGGTTATTAATGGTGATGTGTTTGCCCATTGTAGAGTTGCTAAATGGACGGAGAGACTAGTTCTGGGGGAGGAGATGATTTCTTCTCCAAATTTACTCAGCTGATGAGTAGGACCGAGTCCGGTCCCACTCTGGATAAATTCCTGAAAAGGAATCCTCTGACTTACAAGGGGGGACACGACTACGATGGGGCATATATCTGGATTAGGGATATCGAGCAAGTCTTCGAATATTTTGAGTGTTCTGAGGAGCAAAAGGTTTTATTTGCTTCATATCAATTGAAAGATGAGGCTAGAGTATGGTGGTCTCGCGTGAAGGTGCAAATGAACGCAGCCAATGAGCCGTTAGTATGGGCGAATTTTCGGAGGAGGTTTCTTGTTAAGTACTTCCCAGACAACTATAAAATCCGGAAAGAAATGGAATTCCTGAAGTTAGAGCAAGACCGGATGTCTGTAGCTGAGTACACCAGCAAGTTCGACGAGCTGTGTGATTTTTACCACCCTTTCTCATTAGAAGGGACTGAAGGCAGCAAGTGTGCCAAATACGAAGCGGGTCTACGGATTGAGCTCCGTAGCGTAATCGTACCGATGGAGATCAGGGACTATCCGACCTTGGTGAACAAAGCAAGGCTGACAGAAGAAGTACAGTTGCAAAGGATGTCTCAGCTAAGAGATAAAAAGCCATTGAAGGCGAAAGGTTTCAGCTTCAAGAGGATGGGTCAATTCTTTCGAGGTGGTAAATCCTCTGCTACCTCTTCATCCTCCTCTGGTCGAGGTTCCACTGGTCGATCGGGTAATCCTCCTGGGAATCGTACATGCTACAATTGTGGCCAGGAGGGACACATTGCCAAATATTGCCAAGCTAATCAGATTGTGTGCTTCCAGTGTGGACAACCAGGGCATCTCAGGCCCGATTGCCCTTAGAGGCAGCAACAAGGCAGAACGGATAACCGGTCTAACCCTTCTGGAAACTGGGGTTCTAACTTCATGAGAGGAGGTCGGAATGGAGCTGGTAGAAGGAACCCACAAGCGGGAAGATATGACGCTCAATCTAGCGGTGCCCAGAACGCTATGACTGGACGTGTATTCGCATTTGATGCTTCAGAGGCTACGAGGAATGACAATCTGGTACAGGGTAAGTGCCTCATCTATGGTTATCTGGTTAATGTGATTTATGATTCTGGTGCCACCCATTCCTTTATTTCGGAAAGCTGTGTGCGACGGCTTGGTCTGCCAATCAATTTGATGGAGAACGCTCTTATTGTTTCCACTCCAACTGGTTTTACTTTCCGTGCAACTACGATGTGTAGGGAACTACCGATGCAAATCGAAGACCGTACTTTTCAAGTGAATCTTATCTGTATGCCCTTAAAGGACTTAGACATTATTCTAGGTCTTGATTGGCTTGCTGCTAATCATGTGCTGGTCGACTGCTATCGGAAGAATATTGTGTTCTCACAGGAACTTGACGTGAAGGACGGGGTGAGCGATGTTCTAGCCACGTATGTCGTTTTATTCACTTCGGAGGGTCGACATGACCTTCTGCTAAATGATATTCCGATTGTTTGTGAATTTCCTGACGTTTTTCTGGAAGAAATTCCGGAGCTACCTCCTAGTCGAGAGATTGATTTCTCTATTGACTTGATTCCCGGAGCAGAACCGGTGTCCCGAGCGCCATATAGAATGTCTTCGGTGGAATTAACCGAAGTGAAGAAACAAGTGAATGAATTATTAGAAAAGGGCTTTATCCGACCTAGTGCTTCACCCTGGGGCGCTCCGGTGTTACTGGTAAAGAAGAAGGACGGTAGCATGCGCATGTGTATTGATTATCGACAGCTGAACAAACTGACAATCAAAAATAAGTATCCACTACCCCGGATTGATGATTTATTGGACCAGTTGCGAGGCGCCGTTGTGTTCTCTAAGATTGACTTGAGGTCGGGATACCACCAAATCCGAGTGAAGTCGGAGGATATCCCAAAGACAGCATTCCGGACTCGTTATGGGCACTTCGAGTACGTAGTAATGCCCTTTGGAGTAACAAACGCTCCTGCCATTTTTATGGATTATATGAATCGGACATTTCAACCGTACTTGGACCAGTTTGTGGTGGTCTTCATTGATGATATTCTGGTATATTCGAGGTCGGACGAGGAGCATGCTCAACATCTTCGACTTGCTTTACAAGCACTCCGCGAGAAGAAGTTGTACGCTAAATTATCTAAGTGCGAGTTCTGGAAGAGTAGTGTACAATTCTTAGGGCATGTAATTTCCCAGGAAGGAGTCTCAGTCGATCCGACAAAAATTGAGGCGGTTATGACTTGGGAGACACCGAAGTCAGTAACTGAAATCCGGAGTTTCCTCGGATTAGCTGGATACTACCGACGTTTCATTGAGGGATTCTCTCGGATAGCTCTCCCTCTGACTCGATTGACTAGGAAAGGAAACCCTTTCGTGTGGTCGGAGAAATGTGAATTAAGTTTCCAAACTCTGAAGCGGTGTTTAACTACTGCGCCCGTGCTTGCACTGCCCGATGTGACCAAAGAATTTGAAGTATATTGCGATGCGTCCAAATTTGGAATGGGGTGTGTGTTGATGCAAGCGGATCGAGCAATTGCCTATGCTTCAAGGCAATTGAGGTCACATGAGGAGAATTACCCGACCCATGATCTGGAACTCGCAGCAGTAGTGTACGCACTGAAGATTTGGCGCCATTACCTGTATGGAGCTCGCTTTGTGGTATTCAGTGACCACAAGAGTTTAAAGTATTTATTTGATCAAAAGGAGCTAAATATGAGACAGAGGAGGTGGATGGAGTATTTAAAAGATTATGACTTCGATTTGAAGTATCATCCGGGTAAAGCAAATGTTGTGGCAGATGCACTGAGCAGGAAGGTACTACACGTGGCTTACTTAATGGGCAGAGAACAAGAATTGCTAGAAAACTTTAGGGATTTGAATATTGGAGTGGTCATGAGTACACCAAATCGAATGACGATTGGAATGTTAAAAATCTCCAATGAATTTCTAGAGTCTATGATGGCGGCGCAGAAGGATGATGAAGAGTTACTGAAGTTGATCAACACTCAGACCCGAGGTAAAAACGAAGAGATAACTCGAGGTGAGGATGGCGTATGGAGATTCAGGAATCGAGTTGTGGTGCCTGCACATGGAGGCTTCAGGCAGGCGGTGTTAACAGAAGCACACAAGAGCTCTCTGAGCATACATCCAGGAGTGACGAAAATGTATCATGACTTGAAGAAGGGGTTCTGGTGGCCAAACATGAAGAAGGCAATAATCGAGTACGTGAAATCCTGCGTTATATGTCAGAAGTGCAAGGTTGAGCACCAACGACCTCCGGGTTTGCTTCAACCTCCTGAAATTCCGATCTGGAAATGGGAAGGTATCACTATGGACTTCGTGTCCGGACTACCCCATACTCAAACTGGATACAACGCTATCTGGGTGATTGTTGATCGACTAACCAAAAGTGCGCATTTCCTGGCAGTAAATATGAAGTGGTCGTTAGAGCGATTAGCTAGGTTGTACGTTGCTGAAGTCGTACGACTGCACGGTGTGCCCTCAAGTATTATTTCCGATCGGGATCCCCGATTTACTTCCAGGTTTTGAGGGAGTTTGCAACAACAATTGGGTACTGAGCTTAAATTGAGTTCGGCTTACCATCCCCAAACCGATGGTCAATCAGAACGGACTATACAAACTCTTGAAGATATGTTAAGAGCATGTGTACTGGAACAGGGCGGATCATGGGAGAAATACTTGCCCTTGGTGGAATTTGCATATAATAACAGTTACCATAGCAGCATTGGGATGGCTCCATACGAAGCTCTTTATAGTCGAAAGTGTCGTACTCCATTATGTTGGAATGAGGACGGCGATGCCCTTCATCTGGGGCCTGAGATGATTCAAGAGATGAACGAATAGATCGCTTTAATCCGGGAGAAGATAAAAATTGCCCAAGACCGTCAGAAGAGCTATTATGACAATAGGCATAGACCTCTTGAATTCCAAGTGGGTGATTGGGTGTTTCTAAGAATTTCACCAACTAAAGGTGTAGGTCGAATTTTGAAAAGCCAAAAGCTTAATCCGAAGTACATTGGACCATACCAAATACTAGAGCGGATTGGTGAAGTCGCATATCGGCTGGATCTTCCTCAATCATTGACTAATATCCACAACGTGTTCCACGTATCGCAACTTCGAGCCTACATTCCGTGCGATACAATGATTGTACCGAGTGATTCCATTGAAGTGAAGGAGAACTTGACGGTGGAGGCCGTACCAATTGGTATTGAAGAGCACCAAATCAAACGTTTAAGGAACAAGGAAGTACAACTGGTAAAGGTGAAGTGGCAGAATTTTCATTGGATAAACTACACTTGGGAGTTAGAATCCGATATGAGGCGGATGTACCCTCATCTTTTTCAACCGGAGCACTGATTTCGGGGACGAAATCTCCCTTTTAGGGGGGGTGAGTGTAACATCCCTGATGTTTTAATAAAATTTTGAAATGTGAAATGTTAGAGAATGTTTAGAAATTCTATTTAGTAATTACTCTGTTTGAGCCGGTGTCGAGGTCGGTATCTGAAACGCGAGCAGGCGGAGTTAAAAGAGCGGAAGTGTGGGAGAAGAGCAGACAAGGCTAGGTGGTTTGGTCCTACCGTTGTGGGGAGAGCGCCTCACACGGGGTCACATCTCGGATTAACTTCATACTAACTGAAACAACGGTCGTGTGTGACAAATAGTCGAGAGCGGATGATATATCCGATCTATCAAGTGTAGCTCGGATTTCCGAGGTATGAACATTAAGTTAGGACGGCGGGGTCGACATTCATATCGGACCTATACTCTAACGAATTATTAGAGGACTATGACTACGTGGGCGTTGAAGGGATAAACACGTGTAATTGATTTGATGACTAAGCAATAGTTTAAAATAGTTAGAATACAAATAAAATCAAGGAAAAGACGATCTTGCCCATGAGCCATATATATATGAAGATTCCCTTCCTTCTTTTTCATTTTACACAAGTTGCCTTTACTATCAGTTTGCTTCCTTCTCTTCCGTTTGCCTATTCTCTCTTAAACGCTGAGCTGCATGTGTTGGAGTGAGACTCCATTAGTGTTTGAACTACAAATTAACCTCATTCCTGTGATCGAGACTTCCAGGTGAGTCTACTGATCCGACCCGATTGTGATTCCCTTATTTCTTTCATTCTTTAGCTGTTAAGGGCCATGCATGGCTATATTCATGACTATTCTCCACTCCTCTGTGAGTGTAAGCCAAATGTTGACCATGAACTAAGGACGTTGAAGTGATAAAGCTGTACTTCATGATCCGTAGGTAGTAAACTAAGTAACGGAAGACTGAGTGGAGGAGTTGAGATTGCAGAACCGGTGCTCAGAGGAAGAAAACGGCACAAAGAACAGATCATCGAAGCGTGGAATCAGAGTAAGGGGGTGTTCGGGTTATAATTAATTAGAATAGGACTTATTTCCTATCCTGATCTGTGAAGTAACTTAAATATACTAAAGAAAAATGTTGTTAAACGTAATTGTGTGTTTATACTTGTGCATGTGTGATAATGTACATTGATGAGTTGAGAACTGTGTTTGTGGTAGAGTTATCATGCATGCTCTTGAAATATTTAGTATTGATGTAAGCAGTGTTGGGAGACTCTGGGTTAGCAAGCAGGCTGCCCGAGAGATGAGGAAATTGATATCTAATGTGAAATGAGCAGTGTTATGTGACTCCGGGTTAGCAAGCAGGCTACCCGAGGGATGAGAAGATGGATATCATTATGAAAGGTAAATTATTGAATGATTATGTGGTATGGGATGGCCGACGGTATATCATAGCCCCTCATTTCCGGCTCCCGTGGTTTTCGTGCCCAGTTGAGCTACCCAGTGGTCAAGTAGGACCCAGTGGTCGAGGTGGAGAGTCAAGCAGGACTCAGTGAACCAAGCAGGGTTCACGGGGTGTCAAGTAGGACCCCCAGCTGAAGGCCAATCCTTTAGTATCCGGATACTAGGAGTCAGATTGCATGAGAGTCAGTTGTGATTATGATGTATGTAATGTGATACATGTAATGAATGTGATGCATGTGATGAATGCGATGAATGTGAAGAAATAGATGAACTGTGTGTTTGGTCTAATACGGTTACTGCCTGATATATTCTATGTTTCGGTGTGTTTATTTAGAAGTAATGATTGAGGTGCATGTATAGATATGCATACGTACTTGTTAAGATCCGTTCTAGATTAATTATTATGCCAAACACTCACCCTTGCATATTTTTTTTTAGTAACCAGAGACAGGGAAGGGGAAGAAACTGTGGAGCTGCGCCAAGGGGGAGAACGGTGCCAGGGTCCAAATGAAACTGAGTGACTCTTTGTAGTCTTAAGTGTGTATAAAAACCTCGTTGTATAATTATCAGTTGTGTTCAGTTAAGACCGGATTGAATGGAAAATATATTTCAAAATATAGCACTGTTATTGCATTTGTTTTCGTGGGAACTCTTTGGGTTCATAGAACCATTTCTAGAGCGAAGTTTGAGAGTCCGGTTGTATGATCCGATGTGTGAAAGGTGTTCATCCTTGAACAACACCTCGTCTAAGTGAGAGTCCGGAATCTCGCTTAGACGAGTAGGGGCCTCGCTCAAGTGAGACGCCCTGATTTCCCTTTCTCTCATCTGCTGTATCGAATTAAATTGTTTTCTCTAAATATCGATCAGTTTTCACGAAAAAGGAAAATTTATTGTAAAATGTAATAGTTTGAATAAAAATAAATGTAAAATAACTAGGACGTTATAGGTGCCGTTAGTAAGTTGAAATATGGCAATCGATGAACATGTGGAAGGCCATGTAGATAATGAAATGTTGTCGTTTAAGTAAAATAGAACAAGGAATAAAAAATTATATTTAATTAAAAACTCATACACGATACCCTTCCTTTATCTTCCCTAATCCCCCTCCCCCCGACCCTAACCCTATCTCCACCTTTGATGTAGTAGATCCTCCCTACTACTAATCATTACCACCTCGTTCATCCATGGTCAAAAGTTCGCATAGGGGTAATCAGTCACTGTCGGCATCCAGCGAAGGTCATCCTTGTTGATGTCGTTAAGAAATGTGCCTCTGCAAGTGCAAATGTGAAGATTTTCCAATAATACGGATCTCCCAAACCATACAGAACCTATAATGACCCTTCTAGACCTACCGTAACTACCATGTATGTGTTTAAGGTTTAGGAATTTGCTTAAGGTTGTTCTTTTTCCTAGCAAGAGAGATCATCCCATAGCTAATGTGTTGTTGGTTACTGTAGACCCAACCTTGTGATATTTTTTTTGCCTAAGTCCAAGATGAGGATTTGGTTGATGATAATTAATGGTTCAAAGTAAGACTTAGAAGGGGTTTGAATAAGTTTGAGATTCTTTTTGTGGAATTTTAAACTTTTTCAAACAAGAAATGCAGCAGACTTTTAAATCTAATTTTAAGAGATAAGAGAAAGAGACACAACAGATTTATACTGGTTCACTTCCAACACGGAAGCTACATCCAATAACTTCAAACTTGAAGGATTTTCGTTATGTAAAAACGTCTTTTTACATAATACAACACAACTCATGCCTCAAGTATTCTTGACTTTAGCCACTCCTGACTTAAACCCAAGTATTCTTTCAACAAGTCACGTCTTGCTCAAACCCAAATATTCTTTCAAAAGTCTCTTCAGGCCAAACAAAAACTAGCAACGCCCCAAACTTTGACATTGGTTGTGATTTGAGAGTGCATTTGTGTTTCTGATAACTTAGTGTACAAGATATTGAATCTTAAAGAATAAATACACTAAGTAGAAAAACAAAGACTAAGTTTGCAAAAAGCAGAGATACAAAAAGTCTTTGCTTTTGAGAAGAAAGCTTTGAATTGCTTGAATTTCATAGTGATGCTTTTAGGTGTAACTTTGTTCTCTTGTGAACTACTTCAAAGGCTGAATTCTCTTCATATTTATAAGCCAATGAAGACGACCGTTGATGATCTGTTGAAGAGAGTTAGCCGTTTGAAGCAGCACACTCTGGATGAGAAGAAGACAAAAGGTCTAAATTGAGGATCTTCAGAACTTGCACTAAAATGAAGTATCTTGAGTATTTCAAAGCAAAAGTCCTTTTGTAGTCTTTCTTTTATCATGAATTTGTGCACAAATAGGCATGGTTGACCTTCTGATGCTTTCTAATGCAAGTACTAATCTTCACTATTTTTTTATTAGCGCAAAGTAGTTTCCTTTTCTTCTCCGGATCATTAGTTCCTGAATTGACCTATCTTCTTTACTTTTTTAGTGATAAGAGCAGTCTAGCTTAAACAAGATCTAACTTAGGACATCTTCAAAAATATCCTTGTGTTGACTGATGCAAATTCAAAGTAATGTCTTTATGCTTCAAGAGTCAAAAGTCTAATATCTTGAAGAAATGTGCATGCCGAGTGTGAGAGGTAATATATATAAGGGGCATGACTCAGCAATCCATAGGTTTAGAAGGGAATACTTGAATCAGACTCTTCTTAAACATTGTCTTGTGTCAAACTTTTATTGGGATAGACTTGGATGAGAACTGTTTTAGTCCTAGGCAGACTTGATGAACTCCCTCTTTTATTTATAACGTATGCATTAGAGACTTATGATCTGAAACACTCAATTAGAAAAGTTAGATAATACGCAGACAAACTTTATTTAATTAAATGTCTTGATATGTATTATTAACAAATTTTGGGGTCTTTAAATAATAACCAAAAACTCAAAAGTCTTTTGTATATCTAACTTAATTCTAGCATTTTTTAATCAATTTTTTAAAAAAAGTACTTATAATAATAATAAATAAATAAATAAATAAGAGAAAAAGAGACAAAACATAGCGCGGGCGGGGCAGCAGGAAAACACTATCCCCTTCTCCCATTTCCGCTTCCAGCGTAGTCGACGCCATTGCTACGCAGTTGAAACTTCGAATTGAAACACAACCAACCGTGCCATTGATTTGAATGCTCCAAGTTCCTTGTGTTTATGCACAGAGATGATTCATCTGAAGAAGCTGAAAAGCAAGACCCTTATGTTGCTTTCCTCATCCACCAGAATCTCCCACCCTTTGATCCCCATCACACGCTTCTCCTCGAACTTCCATAAAGATTCGATTTTGATCCCACCCTCGAAGACCCATCTCTATGCTTCCTTCTTTTGCACCCTCATTCGCCTCTACTTGGCTTGTGGTAGGTTCTGCATTGCCTCTGATGCTTTCTCTCGCATGCGTTCCCTTGGTCTTGTTCCCTCTTTGCCCTTGTGGAACCAGCTTTTGTATGAATTCAATGCCTCTGGTTTGGTTTCTCAGGTAAAACTTACGTATTCTCAGATGCTCTCTTCTGGGGTTGTGCCTAATGTTTTCAGTGTTAATATATTGATTCATTCGTTATGTAAAGTTGGGGACTTGGATTTGGCTTTAGGGTATCTCAGGAACAGTGTTTTTGATACTGTTACCTACAATACTGTTATATGGGGGTTCTGTAAGCGTGGATTGGCTAATCAGGGTTTTGGGTTCTTGTCTGAGATGGTTAAAAGGGGCGTGTGTTTTGATTCTGTCACATGTAATGTGGTGGTTAGGGGGTATTGTCAAATTGGATTGGTTCAATATGCTGAGTGGGTTATGTGCAACTTGGTTGATGGAGGGATTCCTCAAGATGTTACTGGTTTGAACACCTTGATTGATGGGTATTGTGAAGCCGGGTTGGTGAGTTGCGCCTTGGAT
This sequence comes from Clitoria ternatea, assembly GCA_037962975.1. Taxonomy (NCBI): domain Eukaryota; kingdom Viridiplantae; phylum Streptophyta; class Magnoliopsida; order Fabales; family Fabaceae; genus Clitoria; species Clitoria ternatea. The sequence goes on from CM075669.1 coordinate 296,006,397, forward strand.
TTGATGGAGAACAGCTGGAAGAATGGTGTCAGTCCTGATATTGTTACTTATAATACTTTGCTCAATGCTTTTTGTAAGATGGGCGATCTTGCAAGCGCGGAATCTCTTATAAATGAGATTTTTGACTTTCAGAGGAACAGAGAATATGGTCGGTTAGAAGGATATGGCGGTGTTGAATATCAGGGTGAGATAAGAGATTTGCAGCCAACACTTGTTACTTACACGACATTGATTAGTGCATACTGCAAGCATCGTGGAATTGAAGAATCGCTTTCTCTGTATGAGCAAATGATTAGGAGTGGAATCATGCCCGATATGATTACATGTAGTTGTATTCTTTATGGACTTTGCAGGCATGGTAAATTAAATGAAGCAGCATTGTTACTGAGAGAGATGTATAATATGGGTTTAGATCCTAGCCATGTCTCATACACAACAATTATTAATTCAATGTTAAAATCAGGGAGGGTAATGGAAGCTTTTAATCTTCAAAGCCAAATGGTTGTTCGGGGCATTTCTATTGATCTTGTTTTGTGTACAACTATGATGGATGGACTTTTCAAAGTTGGGAAGTCTAAAGAGGCTGAGGAAATGTTCCAAAGTATTTTAAAGCTTAATCTTGTCCCGAACTGTGTCACATATTCTGCGTTGCTTGATGGTTATTGTAAGTTAGGGGACATGGAAGTTGCAGAGTTAGTGTTGCAAAAAATGGAGAAGGAGCATATTCTTCCAAATGTTATTACTTTTTCTTCTATTTTAAATGGATATGCCAAAAAAGGAATGCTTGGTAAAGCAGTTGACGTGTTAAGGAAGTTGGTACAAAGGAACATTATGCCAAATGCTTTCGTTTATGCTATTTTAATTGATGGCTATCTTAGGGGAGGTCAACAAGATGCTGCTACTGGTTTCTATAAGGAAATGGAATCTCGTGGATTGGATGAAAACAATGTCATATTTGACATCTTATTGAACAATTTGAAAAGAAATGGGAGGATGGAGGAAGCCCAGTCATTAATTAAAGATTTTCACTCTAAGGGTGTTTACCCGGATATATTTAACTATTCTTCTCTGATAGATGGCTACTTCAAAGAAGGAAATGAGTCAGCTGCTCTTTCCATAGTCCAGGAAATGACAGAGAAAAATACCCAGTTTGATGTTGTCACTTATAATGCTTTGATTAAAGGGCTTTTAAGGCTGGGGAAACATGAACCACAATATGTGTTTTCAAGAATGATAGAGTTGGGTTTGACTCCAGATTGTGTTACATATAACTCTGTAATTAACGCATACTGCACAAAAGGCAACACAGAAAGTGCTTTGAATCTCTTAAATGAGATGAAGAGCTATGGTGTAATGCCAAATGTGGTTACATATAACATTCTGATTGGTGGACTTTGTAAAACTGATGAAATTGAAAAGGCAATGGATGTTTTGAATGAAATGTTGGTTATGGGGTTTGTGCCTACACCTACTATTCACAAGTTTCTGCTTAAAGCATATTCAAAGAGTAGGAAAGGGGATACGATTTTTCAAGTTCACAAGCAGCTTGTGGCTATGGGCCTCAAGCTCGATCGGACGGTGTATAACACCCTAATCACTGTATTATGCAGGTTACGGATGACCAGAAAAGCAAATGTGGTTCTTAGTGAAATGGCGGCAACAGGAATTTCAGCTGATATTGTTACTTATAACGCCCTTATTCTTGGTTACTGTACAGGCAGTCATGTGGAGAAGGCTTTTATTACTTATTCACAGATGTTAATGGCTGGAATCTCTCCAAATATTACTACTTACAATACCCTTTTAGGAGGTCTTTCAACTGCTGGTATGATGAGAGATGCAGATAAATTACTTAGTGAGATGAAGGAAAGAGGACTTTCCCCAAATGCCACTACTTATAACATATTGGTCTCCGGCCATGGTAGGGTTGGAAATAAACGGGATTCTATAGAACTTTATTGTGAAATGATAACCAAAGGTTTTGTTCCCACGACAGGAACGTATAATGTGCTTATGCAAGATTTTGCAAGAGCAGGAAAGATGCGCCAAGCCAGAGAACTATGGAATGAGATGCTGACAAGAGGAAGAACTCCTAACTCTTCAACATATGACATTCTAATATGCGGATGGTGCAAATTATCCTATCAGCAGGAGATGGACAGGGCACTTAAAATGTCATATCAATTGGAGGCAAAAAAATTGCTCAGAGAAATGTGTGAAAAGGGGCATGTGCCATCTGAGAGCACTCTCTCGTATATCAGTTCAAATTTTTCTATACCAGGAAAAATGGCTGATGCCAAAAGGTTGTTGAAGGTATTTACCCAGAAAAAGAATGTGTGACAAAATGGTCTGATGTACAGATAATGAGACAACTTGAAGCTGAAGCTATGAGCAGTCCTGAATAAAGCAAATCTTAAATATCCTACAAGGATGAGGAAATTAGGGGACTGCCCCTATCTATTTTATTTGGCATTGAAGGTGGTGGTGTCCTAAGCAATTAGAAATAGCTTGAACATTGGCAATCTCTATCTTCATTTACATCATAACTTAACAATTACTGTTTTGTGATGTTAAACTTTAGATGACTGAAGATGACAATGCTGGATGAAGCACTTAGAGTAACAAATTCCTTATGACCATTCAAGGATTTGAACTCATAAGAAAGTTAAGGATGAGTTTGATAAACCATGAATTTTCAGAGGGATGGCAGTGGTCAATGGCTACCAAGATGGCAAGAATATATTGAAGCAGTGTACTACATATCAAGTTATTGACAATGACAAAGAGGAAGAAGTTCACTCTGATATTGTTCCGGCATTCTCAGACAGTTTTGTCTTATATAGAAGCTCTTGATGAGATTATGGAGAACGAACACAATGCTGATGTGCACCAAATACCAATTCAGGTATATATTCTTTTATCCACAGTTATTTGACATTGATAATAGTAAATTCTGGAAGCCCATTACTTACAGTTGCATGAATGGAATTTTGCTCTCATTGTAGTGATATGAACTGATTAAAGCTATTGGTCTGGTAGGCAAACAATACTGTCCCATGTCTTGTATGTTGCAAGAAACATTGCTTGCAATGTTAGAGGTGGCTTCTTTAAGTAAGTTAAACTTTTTATGAGTTATTTTGGCCTGTTATTTGCATATTAAAGAATTGTAGAAGTGCACAAGTTCACTTATTTTCTTTGCCTAATGTGGAGAGGGCCTGTTTAATAGTTAGAGTTTGCCAGGTTGATTTTCGAGCAGTTTACTTATCCAATCATAAATTAGAAAAATTGAAAGTTAACTCACTTAAGGCGAATTTGATTCTGGACTTAATCTGAGAGGACGGCACTGGAATCTTTGGTTAAAACTTTTGACTTGTGTGTTAGTATTGACAGAACTTTTGTGATGATTTGCCTGAACTTAACTGACTCTGCTGTTTAGGGACTCAGAACTTCTGTGATGTTTAATGAGACTTTCTGTTGGAGAGGCTTGTTTGCTAGGGGTTGGTTGTTATGCTGAGTAGTATGTGATGATAGTAAAATGAAATGAAGGCTAGGGTTATAGCTGAAGAAAGAATCTTGACATATGTTGAAGATTTCAGTTGCAGAAGACGTGTGTATATTCCTTTTTTTTGGGGTGGGGGTCATTCATGATTATCTCTTAAAATTTATGTGGTTATCAATAATACTCCCTCCGGCCCTAAATATGTAAGATATAAATTGAACATATTTCTTGGTCTTGAATATAAGAGACAATTACACAGTTTTAGGTAAACTATGTAAATTAATGATGTATTCCCTTCCATAGCCCTTATTTATTACGAGAGAGTGCAATAATTACTTAGTCGCGTTTCTTTGTTTTAACCATTTAATTAAGGATATTCTCAGAAAAAAAACATTTTCTTTGTTTTAACCATTTAATTAAGGATATTCTCAGAAAAAAACATTAATTCTCTCATATAATTATTGCAAATTGTAACATCCCGAATTTTATAAAAATGAATAATCGAGGTGAATGAATAATAAATCATTGTATATGAGTGGATTTGTGCCCCAAAAATACTTGAATAATTACAATTGGGATTTATTGAGGATATTTATAAATTATTGAGATTTAAGGAGATGAAATTATACCCGAATAGAATATGAGTGTCGGACCAAGTATCTTCGATTGAGATGCCGTTGGTCAGGGCTATTAAGAATATTATTAGGGATCCAAATCTATATTCGGAATAATTTTTGGAATTAGTATTAAGCCCGAACTGTGAGCCTGTTTGTTATAAAACGGTGAGATTTTAATGTGAAGCAAAATGATAAAAATATAAACTCTCACTTTCCCTTCTCTTTTCCCGTCACTTCTTCTTCTCCTTCTTCTTCCTATTCTTTTCATTTCCTCTTCCACTCATCTTCTTCCTCTTCTAAAAACCCTATGCATGGTGGTGTGCCTTCTCCTTCTTCATCTTCGTTTTCCTTCAAGCTTGGAAGAGATGACAATGGTGATTAGTAGCTCTCCCTCTCCCTTGTATTTTCGTTCTCTTTCTCTCATTCTTGGAGCTCACTCCCTTTTGCTTGAGGTAAAGCTTCCTCTCCATTTTCTTGAGCTCTAACCCTTGGTTATGTGTTTGGGTTGTTGGGAGAGTGTTAAATATGTATGGGTAGATCTTGGAGAGGCATTTATGATGGGAAACCCTAAGGTGGGGTGTTGTCATTATGGCATTAATGGTGGGTTATTATAGGTGCATGAATTAATACTTGGATGGGTGGAAAATAAATGAGCATTTATGATGTTGATGGGTTTTTGGTGAAACCCTAACTTTAATAAATTGGGGAAAATGTGAAATGTGAATAGAATGTAGGTTTAATGATTATGAGAATGATATTAATGAAGAAAGATGGCTATTTATGGTAATAGTTGTTGGATTTTGATGAAAAACCCTTGCCTTAAGAATTTGGGAATATATATATATATATATATTGGGACTTGTTGGTTGAGTTGGAAGTGAATGGGTGTTGTTTAATATGCATGTTGTTAGTTATAGTGATGAACAATGATGAACATTGTAGATAATCCTTAATGGTGGAATCAATGGATATATATATTGGTATGAAAAGATTGTGACTTGATGAGGTTTTAAACCATTGTGGTTATTGAAGGATATGAGAGCTAAGTTGAATATTAAGTAACAATGTGATGAGGATGTTATTGGGTTTAGTTGGCCTTTTAAGATCTAGAGGATCTTGGCTTTGGGAAAGGAATTCCCAAAGCCTAACACAATTGCATAAGTTGATGATTAACAAGTCTAGGGCTTGGGGTTAAGCTTTATGATAAGCTAACAAATGTTTAGAGTTATGATGGTTATTGATTATGTGTATGTATATGTAAGGTATGTAGATTGTATTCCGGGTGATGCAATGGAGCATTCGGAGCATTGGAATCGTTTCGGCTTTTCCCTCAAGGTAGGAGAGGAGTTAACATTCAAATTGCATGAGTAAATTGATAGCGATTATTGTATGTGATGAATACTTATGCTTGCCTTGTCATGTCTATATTTATTGGATTAATGAGAATGGCAAATGGTTGTTTATGTGGATGATGCAGTGAGATTATGTGATGATTGTTGTGGAAGTATGCATTTGTATATTTGAGGTGGATAAGTTTGAGTTTAATGTGAATATTAAGTTTGAAATAGAAATGTATAAGTATGAATATTTGAACAGGATGTATATGCCTTTCATGATATGTATGAACTGTAGGATAAATCCAAATGTGGTTTATAATGAGAAATTCCGAGTGAGAACTCTTAGAACGAGTTGAATGTGCCTCAAATATCGTATATGATGTGTTGGATATGATTAAATTGGCTTTGAATGTGATTTCATATGCTGAGTGGTGAGAGCTTTCATTTTCTGCGTAAGTGCTGATATTCTCGCTCAGGCGAGAAGGGATCTCGCTCAGGCGAGGATCCCCTGTATTGGTATAATGGTCTCTGGACCATTTTCGCTCAGGCGAGTGAGTGTTCCGCTCGAGCGAGTAGAGTGTGTTGTGATCAGGTGAGGTTCTGGACGAATCTCGCTCAAGCGGGCGTGGCTGCGCTCGAGCGAGCAAGGGAGGACATCGATTCTGGATGAATTACGCCCGAGTGGGGACTTAGAAAATAATACATGATCTGTGGTGAATTTCAGAGTGAAATTCCGAATGGGCTATGCCAAGGCAGAACCCTCCGAGTGAGGGAGTGGATAAAATTCCGAGTGAGAGGTCTCCCTGTGTGATATTCCGAGCAGTGGAGTTTCGAGTGGAAATTCCCGAGTTCAGTGTAACTCATTCCGAGTGGAGCCCCTCCGTGTGTGTAATTCTGAGTGGGGATGCCACCGAGTGGGGACACACGGTGTATTGTCCAGAAGTATTCTGGAATAACTTCACTCGTGTAAAATGAAAGGAAGTCGGTTTTTGGAATGAGTTACCGAGTGGAAAACCGAATGAGAAAAGACTCGGTCAGGAGTATTTTTCCGAGTGGAAAACCGAGGGTGATGAGTCGGTTTTGGTATGAATTGCCGAGTGAGGACCGATCGAGTGATGAGTCGGTTTTAGAGAAATTACCGAGTGTAAGACTGGTTGTGATGACTCGGGTTTGGAATAAATTGCCGAGTGAAGGGCCAAGTGAGAGACGAGTCGGCTTTGATTGATTTTGCCGAGTAGAAAACCAAGTAAGATGAGTCAGTGTTAAGATGAATTACCGAGTGAACGGTCAATCAAGTGATGAGTCAGTTTTGGAGTAATTAGCCGAGTGATAGACTATGTGAGTGTGAGTCGGCCCTGGAATGATTTGGTTGAATGAATAATGGGTCGGTTTTGAGGGATTCTGTCAAGTTAAAACCCGAGTGATGGGAGTCAGTTTTGGTGGGACCTTGTTGATTGAAAACCCAAGTGTTGGGGAGCCTAGTTGAACGAGAGGGTATATACTTAGCAGTGTGAAGTTGCTCCTGGAATGATTTAGTTGGATGAAGGACTGAATGGGAGGAGTCGGCCCTAGAACAGGTCCACTGAGTAAACCGAGTGTTGGGAAGGACGACCTCTAGTCGGTTTCCGCTCAAGCGAGTGGATACCTCGCTCAAGCGAGTGAATGTGGAATTCCTTACTAGACAATTGTCGCCTGAGCGAGTGGCTAGTTGAAGGGAGCCTCGCTCGAGCGAATGCATTTGGGAATGCTTACTGGAACGTTTCCGCCCGAGCGAACTGAGAGGCTCAAGCGAGATGGGCTGTCTCGCTCAAGCGAATGTGGGCTTCGCTTGAGCGAGTGACACCCCTGATGGTATTTTCCCCTCTTTTCTCTCGGTTTTGATTATGATGACCCTTCTTTTCTTGGTCCTGATAGTTTTGGGCCTTTTTCCCTTATATTATTTGATACTTGAGGGATATATGTTTAAGACAATGATATGATGGTGATGGATAATGAATAAGATATTGAGATGACAATCATAATGGGTAATAATGAATGAAGTTGTGGATCATTTCCTTAAACAGGGATTATTGTGAAGAGAATCACCTTGCGGGGTGCCACGAAGGGTATATCCCGGAGTGAAGAGGACGTTGTCCTATTGTTGTTGAATAATGTTGAAATGAATCACCTTGCGGGGTGCCACGAAGGGTGTATCCCTGAGTGATGATGATAATTTAAGTGATTGTGATTATTGTTGATTTTGAAAATCGGATCCGTTGCATATGCATTAAACAGTTGACATATGCATTAGCTTTAAGACCATGACATTTGAAATGGGATGACCACGAGTGTTGAGAAACCCCTTGCGAGGAGGTATTTGAGTGGAACCTTAATGGAATAATGACGATAAAGATTATGAATGCCCTTGTTGATAAGTGGCAAAGAGATTATGTATGTGATTGTGTATATGTTGTGCTTATTTATGATATGAATTGCGATTCATGAGGCTTGTATGTCTATTATAATAATGAGATGATATATGAATGATAATTTGATGATTTGATAGCAAAGCACACATGACGTTTGTATGCATATACACATGATCACAATATATATATATTATTCGTCATTTTGAATGTATAACTCACTTTCCCATGTGGTCTCCTTTTTAGCATTGTGATGCAGGTTGCCATGGGATGAGTTTGGATTTAAAGATCAAGATTTGGTGAAGGTATATAGTGGTAGAGGAAGTGCCTTGGCCGGCATCATTTGTGAACTATTATGTATTGAAATTATGAAATGAATAGATTGTATATGATGATATGGAGGATTTAGTGATTGTGAATATGTATAAGATAAACCTTGAATTGGTGGATGGTGAATATATATATATAGAATGTAAGAGACAATTTGATGTATATAAGAAAGATTGAAATTGAATGATGAATATTGATGATTGTGATAGTTGGGGGAATATCCCTGATGTATGTGAATATAGGTATATATATATATATATATATATATATATATATATATATATATATATATATACAAGTATATCTTAGGCATTGCATGCTTATATAATTATGTAAAATGATGATGGTTGTCTATTAGGCTTATGATATGCCATTGCGTGCTTTGCCGAGCCTTTTCTCATATCGTCATATATGGGACTAGGCGTGTGCCCGGTATACATATTCTTCCGCTGTAAACTCTATTATTTTCGTATACCGTTATGGGCAAATTATCTATCGATCCAGCTTTAGGTTATATAATCTCACTCTTTGGTTTTTTGTGATTTGGGTCTTGATGTGATCATGGTGGTGTCTTGGAAATGTTTTCAAACGTGAAAAATTTACTCGTATTTTTATTAATTATGACGATCACATCGAGATTCGAGTACAGAAAATCAGGGGTGTTATACAAATATTGATTTGTGTGTTTTTGTTCTTTGTTTTTTATATTCAGGACTGAAAGTAGTAGTACTTTTTTTTTCTCCTTGCAAATGTCTCACTGGATTTTAACCATGGTCACAATGTTGGTCCCTGCAGACTGCTGTAGTGTCGGTGGGGAGGAAATGCATTTGGTCGCAATGCATTCATGGAATGATGATAGACCATGTTGCTGGGGATTTATTGTTGGCTCGGGTCTTTATGATTCGTGCCTTGTGATGTTAAATCTTAGATGTTGGGTATAGTGTTTGATTTGGATGAAACACTTGTTTTAGCAAACACAATGCACTTATTTGAGGATAAAATTGATGTGCTCCACAGAAAAACAAGCTGTGACAGATCCACAACGAATTTCTGGTATGCAGGCAGAGGTCAAGCAGTACCTAGCTGATAAGAAAATATTGAAGCAATATGCTGAAAATGATTAGGTTGTTGATGATGGGAGAGTGATAAAAGTTCAACCTGGGATTGTTCCAACATTATCTGAGGGTAATCCGTCCATAGTTCGACCACTGATAGGCTGCAAGATAAGAACATTATTCTGACACGCATCAATCCACAGGTGTATAATTTTGTATCGGCCGCACTCATTTAGTTGTACATGGTGCCACATTTTTGGGGTTGTGCATTATCTTCTAGATTTATCATTTTACTTTTTGTATTATGGTCCCCTCGTCAAATGATATTTCTAGTCATTGATTGATTTCTCTGTTGGATCAAGTCAACACTTGATACTTACCCATATCCATTGATGTGACTCCTGCCTTATTCTGTTGTTTGGTTGAGAGTAATGTGATTTTGAGTGTTTGACACTATACTTTGATGCTGTGCTGAAACGTGATTTTGAAACTACAGTGTGATACTGTTCTATGGTAAAATGTTTAATTTGATGTAAACATAAATAGAATAATAGATTAGCTGTGGGTATATCTTGTTTTGTATTAAGGTATACAAGAAGATAGATTTGTCAAGTCATTAGTCTAATGAAAACTTGTGTGTTTGTAAAGATTCGTGATACAAGCGTTCTTCTGAGGTTGAGGCCTGCATGGGCAAGAGGTCGTAAGAGTTTTGAGGTTTATGTCTGCACAATGGCTGAAAGGACTAGGCACTGGAAATGTGGAGACTAGAAACGATAAATAAAAACTAACATCACTCGGATAAACATAACAAATAAATTATTTTTTTTCTAGTCGTGGGACCTTCTATCCTCTCTACTTTTCCTCATCATTGTAAGAGTATTTTTTATCTTCTTGATCACATTTTATTTCTTTATGAAAATTTCTTTTAATCTCTTTCTCTTCTTTCATCTCCTCGTATCTCCCTCTATCTTCTTCCCTCCCATCATATCTTAAAAGAAGAACTAAAGGTTCCACAACAGCTCAACCAAACCAACAACTCCAGCCCAATTGTATAGGAAATACTTAAGCCTATGTTGTTCAATTTTTTTGTTTTTCTGATATAGCTGTAAATATCTAGCCATTACATATTGGAGGACTCTAGATAGGAATAAGGTGTACCACCTTTTGAGCTATAATTTTTGGTTATTCCTTTTGTCTTTATCCTTTCATAGGCAATTGGTTATATATATATAATCTGCATTGCTTTCATCAATAAAATAGTAAAAATCATTTTCTCAATCATTTGTTTCGAGCCTTCTCTGCCTTTTTTCTTCCTTTCTTTTATGGTGTCAAAGCTCCTCTTGAAGCTCTGCTAATTCCTTTCTCACCATGTCCGATGATCACTCTCATTTTGGTCCTGAAACCACTTCTAATGGTGGTAATACATATCCTAGTCTTAATCCCTCCAACCCATTTCACATTCATCCTAATGAAGGGCCTAGTTCCATCACCATTACCCTTGTCCTCATCGGCTCAAACTACCATTCCTGGTCCAGTGCCATTCGTATGGCTTTAAGCTCTAAAAACAAGATGGGTTTCCTTACTGGTGCTATCACTGAATATGTTGATAGTGTTCCTTTGCACACTTCATGGGAACGCTGTAATACCTTAATCATGTCTTGGCTCATCAACTCCATGTCTCCTCATATTGCTCAAAGTGTCATCTTTTTTTTGACAGTGCTGTTGTTATTTGGGACGATCTCATAGATCGTTTTTCTCATAGCGACCTTCTCTATATTGTAGAGCTCGAAGAAGAGATATATGGCTTAAAGTAAGGCTCTCGTCCTGTCTCTAAATACTACACGTCCCTCAAATCTTTCTAGGTCATCAACGAGACTTTGTTATCCCATTTCTCAAAGGACTGGAGGACCATTTTTATGTTGTTCGCTCCTAAATCCTTCTCATGGACCCCTTGTCGATTTCCCGTGTTTTCTCTATGGTTGTGCAACAGGAACGTCAACATTCTCTTCCTCCTATCACAGAAGAACCAAATGCATTCATCAACTCTAGTTTCACCTCTTTTGGCAAGGGATGCAGCAGTGGTAGCCCTTTTGGTGCTCCTCCAGGCAGCAATACGCGTAATGCCTCCAACAAGAAATGCGTGTACTACCATCACATACCACATCGTTGAAAAATGTTATGCCAAGCACGACTATCCATCAGGTCATCCACGATACCCGGGTCGTCCTCAATTCAATCCACGTGATGACATTGTCTCTATCAACAATGCAGCTCAAGAGACCAGCAACAATGGCTCCACTCCTGTTGAGGGATCCTCCTCCAATGGATCTGGATTCCACTTGACCTAGGCCCAATAGTAAATCCTAATCAACTTCCTCTAGCCACAGCTTCTTGATAATGATGGTACAAGCTCAGTCCAGCTCTCACGTGCCAACATCACCCAAGGGTCTTCACCAACAGGCCCAATACATTTTTCTAACTCTAAGTTTGGTATTTTGTTTGCTTTTTGCACCATCTCGCTTACACAACCACAAAATCATCATTTTTTGTCCAACACACACTGTCCCTGTCCCATACCTACAAAATAACATTCCTAGGGAAACTAATCATATAGCCTCCTCTTTAGACCTTTTTCTTCATTATTCTAAGATCAAACTTGTCCAAATCAATTTACCCAAAGGTGTTGTTGTTTTTACGCATTCTTCGGGCTCTATTCAATTTTTCCCAACCTTTGTCCTTCATGATGTCCTTTATGTTCTCAATTTTAATTTACTCTATTTATAAACTTATTTCTTCCCTAAATTATTTTCACCACCCCTCCTATTACCAAAACCAACCTTTGGCATTTTAGAGGAAACCTTTCCAAAAATCGTCTCAATGTTTTGTATATGAATTTTCCTTTTATTTTTAAGCATGTTGATGATAATTGTGACATTTGTCATTTAGCTAAACAAAAAGGTTTGTCATATTCTCCAAGTATTAATAGATCCTACAGGTTATTTGATTTAGTCCATATAGATATTTAGGGACCCTTCTCTAAACTCTTTATTATGGTCATAAATATTTCTTAACTATTGTTGATGACTTTAGTTGTTATACACGGGTTGTTTTATTAAAATCAAAAAGGGAAGTCCAAATGCATGTCCGAAATTTCATTGCTTTAATTGAAAATCAATTTCATACCACCGTTGAGTGTATTCATTTTGACAATAGATTTGAAGTTTTTCAAAAAGATTATTTTTCATTAAAGGGCATTTTACATCAAACAAGTTATGTTTATACCTGTCAACAAAATGGACACGTCGAAAGAAAATATCAACACATTCTCAATGTGGTTAGGGCCCTCATGTTTCAATCTAATCTTCCAAAACATTTTTGGTCCTATGTTATTAAACGTGCAGTCTTCTTAATCAATTATGTTCCTTCCCCTGTTATAAAAAAATAAAACTCCTTTTGAATTATTATATAAAGAACCTGTTGATTTTTCTATGGTTAAAATTTTTGGTTGTCTTTGCTATGTATCAATAAATCCTTCTCGCCAAAAATTTGATGCCTACTCTAGACGTGGGATATTTTTGGGTTTCTAAACAAGAACCAAAGGCTATGTCATTTTTGACAACAACAACAAAGAATTTTTTGTTTCATGTAATGTTCAATCCAATGAGACGATTTTTCCTTTCTCATTACCCAGCCCAATTCATATTCAAATCTTTCCAAAACCTGAAATAGACTATTCCCACCACCCTCCCCCTGAGTCACCTACTCTCCACGTACCATCAGATTCCCTTGACCCTACTTTTAGTCCCAATTCACCTTCTACATCACAAACCAACAACTCTCCCTCTCCCTTACCATGTCGTCAACCCCCTTCTTCACAGGGTTCCGTTGCTCTGGCACTACCTCCGACATCACCATAAAATTCCCCTCCTCCTCTACCGTGACATTCCACCTGTGTCACCACTTGCCCAAGTTATCTTGCTGATTATTGTTGCAACACTTCTTCAAGTGATTTGGTCCTTGTTTTAAAGGATTCTAACCAATCTTCTTCAAAGATCCTTATCCTATCCAATCTGTTATTGATTATTCTCACTTGTCTTCTTCTCATTCTTATTTTTTGATGTGTCTCAATTCTGAGTAAGAACCAACGACGTATCAAGAGGCTATTACCTAACCTTGCTGGCAGAAGATGATGCAAGCTGAAATTACGGCCTTAATGGAGAATCAAACTTGGGAAATTATGGCCACACCTCCCTTTGTCAAACCCATTGAATGCAAATAGGTTTTCAAAATAAAGAGAAAGCCTTATGGATCTATCAAGCACTATAAAGCTTGCCTGATAGCGAAAAGGTATTCGCAAATTAAAGGGATCAACTACCTAGAAACTTTCTCCCTTATTGCTAGAATGGCTACAATAAGAGTCATTTTAGCTTTGACATCAATTCACAATTGGGACTTGAAACAACTCGGCGTCAGTAATGCTTTTCTCCATGGGGTCCTTTTAGAGGACGTGTACATGATAATTCCTCCTGGACTCCGTAGTTATCATTCTAACCATTGCTGTAAGCTTAAAAAATCACTTTACGGCTTAAAACAAGCAAGCCGCAAATGGTATGAAAAATTATCTCTTTTATTGTTGTCTTCTGGATATGTTCAAGCCCATGTTGATCATAGTTTATTTGTCAAAGTTATTAGTTCTGCTTTCATTGCTCCCACTCATTGTTTACGTTGATGATATCGTTCTTACTGGAAATTGTGCTTTTGAAATTACTAAAATTAAAACCACTATTCACTCTCATTTCCATATAAAAGATCTTGGTAAGTTGAAATACTTTTTAAAATTAAAACCACTATTCACTCTCATTATGATCTCATGGGTTGCAAACCCTCTTCTACTCGAATGAATGATTCCTTGCGCCTTCATTAAGACTCTAGTGAACCTTTAGCTAATCCCTTGTCATAAAGACGATTAATAGGTCGTCTCATCTATTTAACCAGCACAAGACCTGCTATAGTCTTTGCCACCCAACAACTTAGTCAATTCATGGTAGCACCAACTCAAACTCATCTTTAAGCTACCTTGAGAGTGATTTATTATATGAAAGGATGTCCTAAAAAAGGTTTATTTCTCAATCGCAAGTCCTTAACACAGTTTCTTGGATTCAGTGATGCTAACTGGGCTACATGTGTAGATACACAACGTTCCATCACTTGTTACTATTTTTTTATTGGTAATTCCTTGGTGTCTTGGAAAGCCAAGAAGCAATCAACTGTTTCTCGCTCTTTTTTCAGAAGCAGAGTACAGGGCTCTTGCTTTTGCCACTTACGAGCTTCAATGGTTCTTTTTCCTTCTTGATGATTTGAGGGTTCCTATTACTAAGCGTTTTGTTCTTTACTGTGATAGTCAAAGCGCATTGTACATTGCAGCCAACTCGGTTTTTCATGAAAGGACGAAGCCTTTAGAAATCGATTGTCACATTGTCCAAGAAAAATTGCTTCCTGGTCTCATGCACCTTTTATTGGTTTCATCATCAGTTCAATTAGCAGATATCTTCACTAAAGATCTTCCTCTACGGTTATTTCACTCAAATTTATCCAAGTTGAAGTTTCTTGACATCTTCAAACCTCCAACTTGTGAGGGGCTAAAAGAAGAACCAAAGGCTCAACAATAGCCCAAACCAACAACTCCAGCTCAATTGTATAGGAATACTTAAGCCCATCTTGTACAATTTTTTTTCTTGATATAACTGTAAATATCTAACTAGTTCATATTAGAGGATTCTAGATAGGAATGAGGTGTACTACCTTCATAGGCAATAAGATACACACACATACATACTCTCTCTCTTTCTCTCTCTCTCTCTCTCGCACACACACATATATACATATATATATATATATACACACACACACACACTCTGCACTGCTTTCATCAATAAAATAGTAACAATTATTTTCTCAATCATTTGTTCTTAGCCATCTATGCCTTTTCCTTCTTTTCTTTTAATCTCTTTCTCTTGCAATCTTACACATTTTTATTGTCTATTGTCGTAGCTCAAATGAATGATTCAATACTGTTTGGTTTGTAGTTGGGGAAAGAGTTATGAAAATAGAAAATCTAAAGGTTAATATTGATCCTTCACACCATTAAATGCAGTTAAAACTCCGTTTAACTGTAAGATCTTTTTTTTGGGTTTGTCACGGGAAACCAAACATGCTTTTAATTGTAATTGAGTTGCTAAATTCTATAGTTGCACTTTAAATCATTGTTTGAAACTCTAACAGGCCATAAAAGTGGTAATAGCTTAAAAAACAAAAGAAATAAATATGAGAAGAACCATGAAAAATATTAACTACTCATGAATTTGGATGTTTACTGTTTTCTAGTATGCATATGTATGTTGTATTTTGAAACAGAGATGAGAATAGATGGAGTCTATAGGATTTGAGAGTAATTTGGTAATTAATTATGTGGCCAAGTCTAATATGTTATCTTACCAGTCATATTTTTAGATTTGATCTAATCTATTTGTAAGTTTGATTTATTTTCATAGTTTATATAAAAGTTTCATTCAAATTGTATAAAAGATTAACAAACATATACTACTTCTGTTTCTATTTAATTGTGTTATAACCAAGAAGACTTTTTGAAATACTCTTAGATTTGTTGATAACCAACATCAAGCATCTTAATTAGTCAGGTTATGAGTTATAAAATGTTTGATAAGATTATTTGAGTGTTTCAGGACATAAAGCACAGGTTATAAATCAATGGGGGAGCTCGTATCCAATAAGGTTGGTAAAACAAAACTATGAGTGATGTGCATCAGAGAAACACACAAGGTCTAGGAACGCCTTTCCTAAGAAAAACGTTCTTCTGGACGTATAACAGACCCAGACTCTTCGCATCATATAGCAAGCCTCAATGAAACTGAACGAACTCACTGATTAAGCTAACCGTCTTCAATCAGACTTTGTCTCCACATAGAAGATGCTTCAGACCTTCTTCAAAATCACAAGGATTGGAATATTTCTTAAGTTTTGAGTCTCATCATCAACGCTTTACGATTCACCAGACCTCAATCTAATCTCAAATACTTTCTTTGAACGTATCAAATCTGGACCTATATATGATGACTCAACAAAGCATATTTCGTTCTCAGCTCAAAGCCTTATCACAAAAAAAGGAAATTTTGAAATAAAGCAGAGCAAAGATCCACCTTTCAATGAAGATCTTTCCATCTTAGTGAAACTGACTCTAGGCCTGCAACTGCACGAATCTCGAAAGCTCTCTGATCTACTCCTAGCAAGAAGAAAGACTCTCTCTCTAAAGATTATATCCATTAAGAAGACATTTCTCAAGCATTTGAATGACACACTCCTCAACGGTCATTTAACGAATCTATCTCTATTAGCAGAAATACCACAGTATATATATATATATATTGTAACTCTCCTCAAAAGATAGAGAAAGTGTGAGACATAGAGATATATGTGTGTGCACAAAAGAGTAATAGATATAGATGTCTCACAAGAAAAGAAAAGAGATTACAAAAGAAGAATAAGAGTCATATGAAGAGAAAAGAAGAAGAAAAGAAAAAAAGATAAAGCTCGTGAGAATATATCAGAAACAAAAAGATGGGGATGTCACACAAAAGATAGTGTGATAGAAAGAAAAGAAAAACACATATAAGCCTGAGATACTTTATGTACATAAGTTTCATTTGTTCTAATATTTCCAATTTCTTGTAAACACAAATCTAATGACCTGTCGGGAAACACTTTGGCCTAAAGAGACACTTTGGCCTAAAGAGACTTTGGAAAGAATACTTGGGTTTGAGCCAGGAGTAGCTCATGAAAGAATACTTAGGTCTGCCTCAGGAGTGTGTGCTTGTAAAAGAATACTCAGAAGCACGAGTTGTACTTAAGCCAACAGTGGTTGGAGTCAATAATACTCATAAGCTCGGTCTAGGCTATTTATGTAAATGATTTGTACATAGTGGGAATCCTTCAAAGGTACTGGATGTAGTCTCCGAGTTGGAGGTGAACCAGTATAAATTGCTTGTGTATTGTCTCTTTCTCTTTGACTCTTTAACTATCAAAAGTATGGTGCATTATTTTTAATATCTTTGATAGTAAAAGTCTGCTAAATTATGCTCGCTCAATCAAAGTATCAGACTCTCCACATAAGCAAAAGTCTGGTCCGAACCATCAAATTGTTTTGGTTTGAAAAAGTAAACAAACTTATTCAACTCTCTTATAAGTCTGTTATCCGAACCATCAAATTGTTCGGAGAAAAAAGAATTACACATTAAAAAATGTATCTAACATCGTTAATTTAAAAAAAACAATTGATTATTTTTATATTTTATGCTTATTTCTCACTTATTTATTACTTTTAAGATTCTTTTTACTTCTTACTTTTTACTTTTAAATGAACAATTAACTCTCTTTCTTAAAATTCAACAAAGTTTTTGTCTTTAGGTCGACAGAGAGGAAATATTAAATAAATCAATGTAAACAAACCAATAGACTTCTAAAATGCTAATAATATACATAAATATATATATATATATAGTTTTTAATTTTATGTATTGAAAGTAATTTTAACACATTTGAATTTTATAGACTATGATAGAAAATATCATATATATTTATATATTAATTTATTTAATACAGTTATATATAAGATCTTAAAACACTGATAAGATATCTTAAAATTATTTTTTTCTTTCAAAACGCTAATAAGCGTTTGAGAAGCCTTAAAAAAAGCAAATAGGCTTTGCGCTCTTGTATTGTAGTGTCTAAAATGATGTTTTCATTGCTTAATAAAAACGGTTTTTTTCATTTCAAAAGAAATTATATACAAATTACAATTCTTGCCTTTTCCATTATAAAAATTGTTTTTTTCTTTTTTAAAGAAAACATCTTAGATTTTGTCACTAATTATTTTAAAATCTGTATAGATTATTTTTTAAAAAAAATATGGTACTGTAATAAAAGTTTCTTTGAAAATATAGGGAAAATAAAAATATTTTAATAATATTAAAAAATAAAAAATATTTTCATACACTCAATTTCTTAAAGAAAACATTTAGAAAATAGAAAATTAGTTATTCAAAAAAACAACTACTATTATTTAGAAAACTATTTAAAATAGTTTTTTCAAATTTTTCATTGTAAAAGAGATAGATATTCTAATTTTTTTAAAATGAAAATAATAAAACATAATATTTTAAAATTTTTGAAAATGTGAAAGAAAATAAGAAATAAATTAAAAAATAAATAGGGTCTAAAATACTTCGATTTTTCTTCTTCAAATTCCGTAATCCTTTTTTTTTCTTTTCACCGTTAAGTATTTAAAAAGTCAAGGAAACAAAAGAACACAAGTTTCTCTCTCTTCTTCTATTCCGTTTCAAAGCTTTTCGCAGGAGAGAGAGAAACTACTCACTTCTAGAGAGAGAGAAAAATCGAACAAACATGTCTACCTCCTTCGATGCTTTCACCGTCGACGAACACCATTTCTCCGCCCCCTCCGCCGCCGATGAGACTTTCTCCGGATACGGTGGCTACTCCAGCTTCCCCGGCGATGATATCCCCATCGACCACCCTACGATGACGGCATCGCCAGAGATATTCGGCTTCACTGATGCGGATCCGAGTTATTCTCAGTCTCCATTCGAGCAAGAGCACATAGTGGAGAATGGGAACGAAAATGGAAACGTAAACGGCTACGATGACGGCATTTTTGTCTCCGACGGGCCAGTGCTTCCGCCTCCCGGCGAGATGGAGCCGGAGGAAGGTTACACCCTCCGTGAGTGGCGCCGGTGAGCATCTCTCTGGTTTTATTTTAAGTTCATGAAGTTGAGTTTGTTTTGTAAAATTGTCAGATCTCGTTTTAATTTGATTAGATCTACGCTTAATATAATTTGATTCATAAATTCATTAGTTGCTTGATTCTAAATTGCATAAGTTATGATTAACAATTGGAAGAAACGAAGTGGAATTGGCTAACTTTGATTGATGCAGTGTCACTTGAAACACTTGAGCTGTTATATTAAAATGAAAATTGATTTTATTTTTATTTGATTTTTTTGTGTGGTTGTAATTTAGTATGATTATATGATTTTATCTGCATTCACCAGCTATGGTATCTAATGGGTAGTGTGGAACTTGTATTTGTGTGATGAGGATATTGTGATGATGAATTTTATGTCATAAAAAAATAATTGGGGTGTTGGATGGTAGTTTGGACCAAGGTCAAAGCCGATTCTGGAGTTTGTTGGATTTGTTTTTGTGTGCTCATTGGGTTGGATCATTGTTGACTGTTTGAACTTACAAGTGTGATGATCATACTATTACTATAATTGATAATACTTAGTGTTTGATCTTCCATGATCATCTCTCATATCATCTTGTTAAATTTGTATCAGAAAATCAATTCACGAATAACTTAATATGATAAAGCTTGGCATAGATTGCATTAACTTTCCTAGTCCATGCTAGCTGATTTTTGAAAACCCTTCCTTTACCATTTCTTATGCTTGTGTAGTTCAGGGAGTAATAGATTTAGACAACCTGGGTATATAAATATTTGCACATCCATGTGTATGAATTTTGATCTTTATATAGTTTTACATTGTTTGTCTCTATGTATAATTGTGCATGTTACTCTTTTGTTTCTATTCAGCATCAAATATCAAGTAACCAATGGCAAAACAGGGATAATAATTTAATGTGATATATATATATATATATATATATATATATATATGTATGTATGTATGTATGTTAGTTGCATGGGGCATGACTTAAACAGGCAAAATTTAGGGATTACTTCCATTTTCATTTGAATTTTCCCTATCTTATGTGAATAAGGGACTGTTTAGCTTGAGAATGTTTTCTATTTTCACTTTTAATTCAATAGTCTTGTCCTTTTTTTTTTTGTTTCGAAAGATTGTATAAGAAATAGTGAAAAGAATAGTTGTTTTCATTGTTTTCTATACAAATCCTTGAAAACAAAAAGCAATATTAATTTAGACCTAGGTGGCATTTTTGTAATTATAAATGAAAATAAGAAATTAAAACAGAAGACATTTTCTCTGAGTAAACTGTACTTGTCATTTCCTAGTTCTTGCAATTATGGAACCTTCATATGATGCCAAAGGTAGTTCCTTCCTGTTACCTCTCATATCATATGCCTTAAATAACCCGAATTTAAGTTGGTGATGTTCAATAAAATCAGAGAACCAGATATTGGTTGGTGGTGCCTTTTTTCTTTAGAAATGTGGGCATCAAATTTGTTTTACTTTGTACCTTGCACAAAATGGTGCATCCTGTAAAAATGGAATAGAGATGTTTGATAAAGGAGATTGGAAGTTTAGAGTATAATTAATGCTATTAATATACTTAATTAAAAAATGGTAATGTATTAATGTTACCATTAATATAAATCCCGTTTATTTTAGTTTTCTGTGGCTAAGTTATCATTGAACCTTATGGTAGGGCAAGTATTTTGCTTGCAATTTGATCTTTGACCATTTATGATTTAAGATCTATTGCACATCTGCTGAATTCAGTTGTCAAAAAACTTGAATCCACTATGCAGTCAAAATGCCATTCAACTTGAGGAGAAAGAAAAAAGGGAAAAAGAAATGAGATTGAAGATCATTGAGGAAGCTGAGGAGTATAAGGTGGCTTTTTATGAAAAAAGGAAACTTAATGTTGAGACTAGCAAGGTTCAAAACAGAGAACGGGAAAAGGTAAAGTTTTCAGTTACACACATCAATTCATTTATTTATCTGTTGAGTAAACCCTCAAGTTTGTGCCTGAGATTGTATAGGTTTAGTCCCTCGGATTTTATAAACCTCAAATAGTGTTTGACATTGCAAAAAAGTCATCCATTTTAATCATTTTGTATATACTGAAAAGACTAGATTGAAGGTCATTTTGTTAAGTGGTTTTAAAATTCAAGACTCATGAGGTTTACTCTTTATTTATTTATTTTCAAAATATATACTTTTTATGTTCTTTTAATTTTCAATAACAAATTTTTGTGGAGCAGTTATACTTGGCTAATCAAGAGAAATTTCACAAAGAGGCTGACAAAAATTACTGGAAAGCCATTGGGGAGATCATTCCTCGTGAGGTTCCCAACATTGAGAAGAAAAGAGGCAAAAAAGATCAGGAGAAGAAGCCATCAATCGCGGTCATCCAAGGCCCAAAGCCTGGCAAACCAACAGATCTTTCTAGGCTAAGGCAAATATTATTAAAGCTTAAGCATACACCTCCAGCTCACATGATTCCCCCACCACCTGCACCTGCTAAAGACTCCAAAGATGGGAAGGATGCTAAAGAAACAGCACCTAAAGCAAATGGATCTGCCCCAGAAGCAAATGGATCTGAATCCCAACCAAAGAATGCCACTGATAATGGTACCGCAGAATTACCCCAGAAAGAGGCTGTAGCCACTGAGGAACAGTCTTCTACATAATGGTGCCTTTCTTTCATTCATACTTGAGTTCTCACTTTTTTTTTTCTTTCTACTGTCCCTTTCCCCCCTGCAGTTCTTTACAGCGCTTTTTGTCACGTTATATTAGTTTCTATGGTTTTCTTGGTTTGCATTTTATTTCAGCATTAAGGTTTTGTATCGATTATATGCGTTATTGACTATATTATGACCTTGGAAATTCAAATGTGCATGGGTTCTAATACATCATTTAAAAATAAAAACCTGTTTTTTTTTAATGGAAAATATATGTTTCTTTACTTCTTGACTGTTGGTTTGTTTGCTGTTATCTATTAGACATTTTTCGTAGTTTATATCTACTTATTTAGGTAGGTATATGCCCCTCCGAAATTAAACTTAAAAAACAAAAATATATCATCATAATAATATATAAGTCGTAAGCCGTGTATATATAACCTGTTTTTTTTTTAAAAAAGAATATACAAATGAGATCCATATTTATGAAAAATCATATATATAGCCCTTGATAAAGAATTTAAATTTGATACCCTATTGGTGAGAAAAATTTTATAATTATTAAAAACTATTCTAAATGACTTTTAATATGATTATTTCATTTGGCAATAATTTTTACTATCATGATAATTGGTAATTGGATATTAGTTTTTTTTATTTAAAACTATGAAATTGTATTTGTTCAAATTTTATCAGTCTATTTAGTGTTTTTATATAGATTAAAGAATGTAGTGTTATTTTTCTCGTTTTTTATTAAAATGTCATTTTTCTTTCTATAGTGGATGATTAATTAATATTTTTATGTTTCAATAAAATGAATAAAATAATTAAAGATGCTAGCGGTATAATTGAAAAATAAGAGGATTTGGAAAATAAACATTAAAAAGAAACGGGGAGTATGCACCAAACATCCATTATGGTCTGTGTAATAGTGGGGACTTCGAGATCCTAGATTCAGAGAGAGAGAGAGAGAGTTGGGAGTGTGTCAACTAATGGTTGGTATGGTGGTATATTTTGTTCTTTAAACATATGTTTATGGTGGTATATTAATGGACTAAATCACTTGATTAGTCTCTTATTGTTAATGTGTTGAATAATGGAACTAAGAATGAATCTCTAATTTTCCTGTACAAAAGATAGATATTCCATGAAACCTTAAAAAGAAAACAAAGAACATATTGCTACACTTTTCACTTCCTTTGGAAGGATTATTTGTTGACCGTTTGAAGTGTGATGATGATACTCAAGTTTGAGGTGGATAATTAAACTTGCAAATAACCTGATTGACGTGGATTGCATTAACCTTCCTTGGCACATTTCTTATTCCATGCTTTCCCAATTCGTGCTTCAGTTTGAATTTTGATGCTCATGTTTTACTCTCTGTAATTTCGGCGCATTAAACTACATTTCTATTCAAATTCTCTATACATCATGCACCCAGCTTTTGTCGTGGGTTGAAAAGAAAAAAGAATCGTATTGTTTTGATTCATCAACTCGAGAATTCAATGTTTCCTTTTATATAAAGGAGCCAATGACAAAATTCATATTCTAACTTTATATGAAATGTTTATATTATTGCATGTTGCATGACAGACAATCTTTAGGGGATCCTTTTAAAAAGTAAAGACTCGTGAAAAATTAATAAACCGTTTGTTTTTCAAAAGTATTTTCTATTTTTATTTGATGTTTTTACTTTTGATTATAAAATTATCATATTATTATGTTCCATCTTTAAAAGTTTGAGTAAGCTATAGGAAACAAGTATTTTTTCTGCTATCACTATTTCTTGTACAATTTTGAAATACTGAAAACAAGGTGACAGATTTGTTTGGATGGGAAAATATTTTATAATTTTTAAAAAAATTATGTGATAGTGAAGGATGTATCGCTACTAGCGCATGCACATGTGCCTTGCACAGGTTGTATCTATATTTTATTCATTAAATTTGAATAATAATATAAAAAATTATAATAAAGAAATGTTTTGCATAATTTTATGGGTATGAATTTTAAAAATAAGTATTTTGAATATTAACAATATTTGTTAGCAAATATTGTTGAATTAAACATGAAAGAAGTATTTTCTTAAAAAATATGATAGAAATGAAATACAAAATGATGAATTATTTTGATTATATGAAAACTATTTATATTGTTATGATTTTATATATCCTTTATAGAAGTAAAATTATTTTCATTTTTTTGTTGTGCACCACAAATAGATATAGAAATATTTATTTAAAGAATATAATTAAAATAATCCTACAACTACTTTTATTGTGTTAATTAAATAATTGTATGAAGTCCAACATGAGATAAAGATTGATAGTTCACTTTTAAGTAGTTGATTACCAATCTTATATCATATAAAAAATTGAATGGTAGCATAGTAATTAACTTGACATCACATGTGATTTTAAAAAATTATAATAAAACCTACTATATATATTTATGATAGTTATGTAAGATAAAAAAGTAACTACTTGTCATTTAGACAATATGTTATATTCATGTGTAACTATGAATATATTAAGGAACACAAGTTATTTTTTAATAAAGTAATATTAAGAAAGTAACAAATTTTAAAAAGGTGCTCATTCTTTAAATTCTATGTACACTTTTATATTTTTAAATAAACTTTTAAATTTTCACAATTATGATTAATATTCTCTACCAATTCAAAAATAAAATAGTTAATTAAAATACCATAAGAATTTCTAAAGAAATATAGAATTTAAGAAGAAAGTAAAAATGACTATTATTAACACAAGTTAATCGATATTTCTATTTTTGATAAATGTATACCGATTTTAAATATAAAAGGATAAATTCTAACAAATTTATAATTATATTTTAATAAATTGTAAAATTTTAAAAAATAAATAATTAAAAGATTATAAAAACTTCTGAAAAGTTGTATTTAGAAGCTTATTTACAAAAGTGAACAAAATATGAAATATGACTAATTTGTAAATTTTTCACCTTATATTTTTATTTTTTAATATTTATTTATTCCTAATAAATATTTGTTCTTATTAATTATTTAACACTATACTATCATAATTATAAGGCTTAAAAGCCTTCCTCACATACTTGGAATTGGGAATCCTTCATAGTTCTTGACTTCCGTTTGGTTCTGAAATTCGACCTACACAACAAACACACCGACACTTGGCGATTAATTAATGATACCCTAAATTAATCCAATTTAGTTTAATATCAACTACCTAAAAACCCAAAACATTATTAATTACATCAATTTAGCAAAAGGGTAAGGTATTCAAAAGTTCTAACTTAGCGAACGATCATGGGCGTATTGGAAGTGGTTCAGACCTTCTACGATATGTTTAGAATGCTTCCTACAAGCACCAATTTGAAGAATTTGAGATGAATTTGAAGAATCAAAGCTAAACACCTATATGAGTTTTCTTGAACCCTAACCTTAAACAATGGAAATCATAGAAGAAAGCTTGTAGCTCTCCAAACTTGTCCATGTGTGGGAAAGGAAGGAGGAGTGGTGGAAGCTTTGCTTTTGGTCCAATTGAAGAGGAAATGAAGAAGATGAAGTTTGTCAGGTGGAGAAGCACACGGTCATGGAGGAAGGAGAAGGAAAGTGATTCACTTTTCTTTTTCTTTCTTTTGTCTAATAGGAGAAGGAAAAGAATTAATTAATTAAGTAGTTAAGGGTGTTTAGATAATTTTGTATGGTTAATTAATTCCTAAATGAATCTGATAAGGTTACCTCATTTCAATTATAATTAACAATTTCAATTCATTATTCATTATTAATAATTTAACCAATAAATTTAAATTAGGATGTTATAATAATCGATTATACCTATAATCGTTATAAATATAATCAATTATTGAAATTATCTCTAAGAATAAGTTATACTAACAACATCGTTATTCTCATGAAAAGCGCAGCTAATTTAAGATAAATTATAGAAAAGATTATTGGCGCAGAGATGCTTGATTTTAGGGGGTGGGGGGAATAGGTTATTTATTTTCATTCTAAAAAAGTATTTTTCAATTAAAGTTCTTGTTAAAAAATTTGAAGAAACTCATGATTTGTTTTCAATTTTTTTTTTTAGATATAACTTGATCTCTTCACTTGCTTATAGACAACCTCATCAAGACTGAAAATAATTAAACTTGGGAAGATAGTTTTTCATACAAAAAACAAAAACTATTATTTTCTGAGTCATGGGGTACCAAACATCGATGCTTTAAATACACCAGGGATCAACAGTAATTGCCAATAGAAAGCTATCAGAAAGGAAAGCAATATCATGAAAGAACTTTTTAAAAACCTAATCCAACCCTTATATTACATTCTTGAAAAAAAATAAAATATAAATAAAAGAAAAATGTAAAATAAAACAAAAGAAGACAATCCCTCTTTGATCTTCTTTCTCTTGTGTATTTATATACTTTTTCCTTCTACTTTTCAACTCTTCAATTCACACATCACGAATTTGATTAAAGCTTCACCTTGGTGTCACTTGAGTAATACTGGCAGGGGTAGAGCTAAAATGATAGCTTGTGGACTCAGTGGATGATTTCTTTAGAGAGGATTCTCCTGGGCCCTGGAAGAACCCTGGTGCTGTTAGTTCCTTTTCATTGAGCCTTATGTTCTTTGAGAGCATATTAACAACCTGGGACATCATTGGCCTTCTGCTTGCTGCTGCCTGTGTGCAGAAAAAAGCTACCTTCATGTACCTAACTACGTCTTCCTCAGGGAATTCAGCCATGTCTGCATCCACAAGCTCCAACAGTTTCCCCTCTTCATAAAGTTGCCAAGCCTGTTATTACCAAAAAAATGAACATCATTGTCTTATTGAGAAGAACATACACATCTTTCATGTGTTTTGATCCAAGGAAAACTTTTTAGGGGCCGTTTGGTTTGAGAAAACAATTTCTATTTTCATTTTATGTTTTTACTTTTAATTACCAAATTGTCACTTTGTTTTTTGGTGTTTAGGGAGCACAGAAAGCAACTTTTTTCCTGTTTTTATTGTTTTCTATACAAACTTTTGGAAATAAAAAATAAGGCCGAAGCTTTATAATTAAAAATGAAAACTAGAAATGAAAAGAGAAAACATTTTTTAAATCAAACGAACCCTAATGCTTTTATGTCATACTTCAGCATTTTTAAAAGTTAGTCATGCAAAGCCTAAATGTTGAACAGACAGGAATGTTGCAGTGGATGAGTGCACATTAAAAAAAGAGATGATGTGTGAATGTACTATACAGTGTAGGAGTAGCACATATTAAGGAAAAGATGGTTAATAGAAGTCCTAGAAAGAAGAATTGATCAGCTGAAGGATAATTTAATCATTAAATGCAAAGGAAAACTAAGGAGAAACTGAGGGATAACATAAAAAGGACTACTTTATAAATGGCCATTCTTAAGACTTGGATTTTAACAGAACAAAATGGCACTATGTGATCCATGTAGTGGGGAAAGACTTTTGTTCTTCTTGTTACTGTTGGAGACTTACAGTAATGAAGTTCATCTAAAGGCTTATGGTCCATATGTAGTTTCCCTATTGATATTTTTTTTTTGTTTCAATTTTCTGTTGTACCCTAACAAATGAGAAGCCATATTCATTCCCCCCCAATTTAATCACATATAGACCATTTCTTCCTCTCTCATTTCCTTCTCAATTTGTTCCCAGATAAGAGCACCAAGGCATCTTAACAATTTATGATATGGTTGGATTTCATAGGTTATAACTACAGCATGTTCAATCCTGTAAAATTTGTACACCAAATGTTCAATTTTGAGCATAAAGGGTGTGTGTTAGGATGTCTTTGAAAGGCTTTTGACAACCCTCCTATCTTGAGTTAGCTTTTTGGAGTTAGACCTGATCCATTTTCTAATACAGAACATAAAATGCATAATGTTGCAATGCAACTATAAACATGGGAAGCTGAAAGCTACATACCCATTCCAAGAGAAATTTGTTGGACCCTCCCCAGTTTGTCCTTGCACTGCTTTTGCCACTAATTATTTCAAGTATAAGAACCCCAAAACTGTATACATCAGCCTTCATGGTTAACTGGCCACCCATTGCATACTCAGGAGCTAAGTAACCACTGCATGTTGAAACCAAAGCAGGTCATAGTGTTGGTGAGTTTCACCGTCCAAATATGTATGGAAAAATTTTGAAAATGCCTAATAATAAAGACAAATGAATCAGAAAATTCCAGCAAATATATAGGATTGAGGCAACTAACTACTGGATTCTACTTGGTGAAGATTCAAGTACATTAAAGGTGAGCATTAAATTTGAAACATTTGTATAGCATATAATTGAAGCAGGAAATGCCTAACATTTTTTTATCAAATGATATTACTGATTAACTAAAACAAGAATATGATAATCAATTAAACATGATGTATTCCATGGATATAGCTTTCAAAGCAATATGTTAAAGAACCAGTGATGCGGAACTGGTAACCGCAAAGGTACCCCTTTAGAAGGCTATTCCCTTGAATAAACCTAGAGTGCTCCTCTAGGGCGGGTACTCCCCGACTTGCTTCAAATTCTCTCTAATTATGGTAAAAGCTTCTATATTGATCATCAAAAACTTATTCAAGAGAGTACCCTGCCAAAGAGAGATTACCATTGGGGTCACCGGTTCTTGCATCAACCAGTGAACTGTATTGCTTAAGCTATCAGCAGGTCCAGGAAATTGTGATCTACATTTTTGACACAATCGTGAGGAAATTGAATATGCTACCTAATCTTGTTGCCTACAATAACATCTTCTGATGTTTAGTTCAAACAAATGGGTGCTGAAGCTCTTTACTTTTCATAAAAACTACAAATTCATTTTCTCCATAATCTTAGTTCTTGAGATATAATTATCCCTCCTATGGTAGCATGACAGGTCTCAAGAACACAGAATAGGTATGCCGGAACCACAATAAACTGCCCTCGAGTTTGCATCAACAACAACATGCAGTCTAGCTACACAGAACAGGGCCTCTTGAAATTTGAATATAGTTGGAGACATGTGGAACTAAATTATGAACATTCTAATACACAAAATCTTGCACCTAGTACATTCAGAAACATTATTTTAGATCTCCTGATTGACCCTGAAATTTTACCAATTATCCAACATCCCACTGCTAGTTCTGCTGTCATCACCAAATATGAAAAGTTTCTTCTTCCTCTGATTATCTAATATCTCATACCAATTAATTAATATTTTCTACAGAAGTCTTGATAGTAGCTAACAAAAGGTAAATAAAGTAGAAATCTTCCAAAACTATGGAAAAATAAAATCCATAAAAATTAACAGCAATTCCAAAATATAACATACGTTGTTCCAGCAATTCTTGTGCTAATGTGAGTGATGTCATCTGGAAATAATTTAGCCAGCCCAAAATCTCCTATTTTTGGATTAAAGTTTCTGTCAAGTAGTATGTTGCTAGCCTTGATATCTCTGTGCACAATGTGTGGTACTAGTTCTTCATGAAGAAACGCAAGACCTCTAGCAGTTCCCATGCAAATAGCAGACCTTTTTCTCCAGTCTAATCTAACATTTATACCTCTTGAGCCTGCAAAAGATGTGGGAAGAAAAATAAAGGTTATATGTTTCAGCCTATCATCTTCTTATGGATCTAAATTAGTGATTTCATAACTCACACCAAAGCCTTTGTCAACTTTACCAAGTAATGCACGATCAAGGCTGTTATTTTCCACATATTCATACACTAATATACGATTATGTTCTTGAACGCAGCACCCAATCAATTCAACCAGGTTTGGATGCTTAACATTGGATATAGTTTTAATTTCAGTTAAAAATTCACGAACTCCCTGCTTTGACCCAGCTGAAAGTGTCTTCACTGCTACCTGTCTCCCATCTTTTAAGGTTCCCTGAAAGTTCCAGCGTAACTATTTAGCAGGGGCTTAACAATCAATAGAAGCATAAAATGATAAAATGTTATGTTATTTCTTGGTATCTTATGCTAAAACTCAGCATAACTAAGTTGAAGATCCCTCATAAATTCTACATTCTTTTTATGATGAACTCTACCTTTTTTGTTAAAAAGGAGGTTGAATGAGGCCTCTGAAGAGGCAAGAATTGGCTAAAGAAGAGGCAATTCTTTTTATACCAATCTGTAGACATCATTCTGTTTTGAGATTTTAGCAAATATAAATGGATGGAAGGGTTCACATTTTAATGCTAAAGTAATATTTATGTTGAGTAAGCATAAAAATGAAACATTCCTTGAATGAACCCTGATAAAAAAAAATTCTTTCATGATTACTCCGGTAAAATTGACAGTCTTCAGATCTTATAAGTCATAGTACAAAGTCTGAAAGCATGCTTTTATGATGTCTATAAAGGGTACAGGCGTAGAGCAAATAAATATTTCAACTGGGGCACCCTCTTTTGTTGCGCATCATACAAATACAATTAGAATTTAGAATGGGGCATATGTGAGAGTAGTAAATCATTCCTGTCGGATCACGCATGTAACTTGAAGATTAGAATATAAAGTCACACGACTTTTCTTATGCATACAATAGCAGGTATTTTAAGGATGTATACAGTGTACCTAGACAATGGAAATGGGGTTTTGAATGTACTGATGTTTTTAATGCCCAAAAACAATGTAGTGACAATGTCTTCCATTACACAGTATACCTATTGTTACAACTTATACTAGAGTCTGGAGCCTAAATACCTGGTAAACAGTTCCAAAACCTCCCCGTCCTATCTTTTTGCTTGGATGGTAGTCATCAGTGGCCAGTTTCAGGTCCCTATCAGTAAAATGCACAACATTTTCAAGTGGAAAGCCTGAGCAACAAGACAATAGAGGAATCAGAATTTCTATATGCCATTCAATATAGTAATCACAGAGGATGTTTGTTGCCAATACTATGATTATGTTTTCACTGATGGACAAACTAAATGGACATATTTATCTTTTAAAGTTTACAACTCAGCAGTGACTTTCTTTTGCTCTTGGCCGATGTTCCTATGATAGCAACCAATATTCAAGATGACTTGATTGACAATGGTCACATTGTACCAATATTATATATACTAGTCAGAAGAGAAAAGTATAATGTACAGAGATCCTCTTCTTTTCTCCATTTGTCATTAAATTGCAAGCATCAGAGTATTGTCAGGCAAATTACTTACAGTCAGAAAGGGTAGGCTCATGGTAAGCTGATAAAAGGAATAGGAAACTATACAATGGTCCGGCTTTATTGAAGGCTACAAAAGATTAAAACAAGTAACCATCAAACCTACCATCAATCTCATTAGGAATACGAGAAGGACTCCTTTTCTTCTTGAGAGTTGAGGCTCCAAAGCAGCCGCAACTCATAATGATCCTCGGATGCGACTGCTATACTCTGCAGTCTGCATTATATACCAGATTCCAACATAAGGGAAGTGCCACTTGTAGATCTTAATTGCAAACACTAAGAGATATAGAATGCAAAAAGTCAAATACAACTCAAGCATACATTTTGACAAGGCGGAATAAATAATATGTTCAACTCAACACGGATTTCTGTAACATGGGAAAATTTTCTGAGACGGGAAAATTAAAACTCTACAACAAACAGAACATAATTACAAGGACTCAAGGACGGAAATTTCCAATAGAAGTCGACGGTTTCTTTCATATGTTTTCTGCTGAATCGGTGATCACCCTTCATGAGATGTAGGACAAAAAAACAACCACCAAACTAAATAAACTGAAGGGTGATTCTAGTTCGCAAAATTTTCCAATTTCAACACGATTCATGAAAAAAAAATTGGACTATTTAGTTGACCCCCACCTATTAAGAAAAGGGTACGAGAGAAAACCTATCACCAGAATCAGCTTACGATACACAAAGACCAAACCTTTAACATGTGAAGCACAGGGACCTCAATTGGGACAGGAAGTAGGAACCCCTTTGGGGGAACAAGTAAGGAATGAGAAGACAACAGGGAAGAGGAAAAGGGGGAAAATCACCTTTAGAAGAGAAAATGCAGAAGTCTAAGGAGAGATTGGTGGTTAAATAGAAAGGGTTGAAAATGGAAGATAGAAAAGAGGGAAAAAGTTTGATGAAGGTGAGAGAACGATATTTAAAAGAAAAGAGTGGTGTGGTGTTGTGGACTTGTTCGTCTATGCATTCTCACTTTGGCCAACTGTCCCAGAAAATGACCGTTTCTTGATTTGGTTAGACCCTCCTGCGAGGCTGCTAAAGCCTCTTTCATGTTCTTCACAGCAAAATAAATGCAATACCAAAGTGTTAGGATATTTAATTATTTGTACTAAACTCTACACCCTCTTTTTCTTTACTACTATTTCATAATTACACGCTAATCCTTCATGTCCTTGTTACTTATAAGATTGCCGTAATTATTAAATAAATATAGGAAGATATATAAGTATTTTTTATATGATTAATTAATATCAATGATTTTAGAGTATTGATCTGTCCTGAACCGGGGTCAATAGATCCGATCTCAAGCCAGTCACGAATAGTATGTCAATACCGTCTACTAGACCGGATGTATGTGTATCCGATATAGGTATCCGTTGTCCTTGAATGAGGAGAGCGGATTGGGCGTTCTGGAGATCCTTCACACCGACCTAACGCGTTGAAGTGGGCGAATGGTGGTGTCACCTGCAAAGATTCTCCGACGCTCAAGTCAGTGATTATATTCCAAGTAAGGAATGTATTCAGAGAGGAATCAGTCGTAAAAGAGCTGAAGAAGAAGATCCCTAACTTCAATCATGAAGTTAGTTCATATACCTGATTGGCTCGATTAACGAGGACTCGTTGGTGGGGAACCACCAACTCCCATTAGCATTATTATATTGCGCACTTACCTGCATGATTGGGTCAAGTGGCTATTTTATATTGAGCATAGAGAATGTAGACTAGGATTAGGGAACAAGTTGACCATTCCCGTGAGCAGAATTTGGCTCGTAGTGCAGGGAATTATTGATCGATCCCTGTAGCAACAATCCTTGTCTTTTGCACAGTGACGTGTGTATTATCCGATGTCATGGTGTTATCCTGAACAACCGGTATAGGGAGAACGCCTGATACGGAATTACAGTTCGGATGTATACCGATGACACCGGTTACACGTAGATGTCTTATTAAAGACGTTGAGATATGTATAGCAGATCGGATACCGGTATTGAGACCGGATCATATGTCCCCTAGCTTGTGTGAGGGACTGAATAGTTGTTCACATAAGCTACTCAACCTGCGAGAGGTCTTAATATCGGTAAGCTTACGTGTGTAACAGTTCCTTAGCATCTGTTGTCATTCGTAAAGAACCGCTCTGAATTTAATAGAAAAGACCTTTCGGTACTGTCACAACGGATTCAGACAAAGATTCGTTGTGTGAGAATTTCAAGAGTTTATTGGAATTGAAAGCTCTTGAAGTTCGTGTAACGGCTGTAAAGCGTAAATTGCGTTGCATGATTAGACATTAATGCTTTTTAATCACGTGGGCAGGCAATTATTGCGTCTGAGATGAAAATCTCATTAACCGTTGTTTTGGGCTTAATGGGCCTGAAGTTTTCAAAACTTTTGGGCCCAGTGGATAGCCCTTTGCTGAGTTGTTATCGTTTTGGCGCCCAAGAATTTGGAACGGTTGCGTCGTTTCGCTTGTGAACAGGTGCGTTTTATCGAGAACGACACAACTTCAAGAGGAGGTAATCGGTCCTCTTTGTTTCCTATAAAAGGAATACTTAGTGGATTCTGGGTTCCACTTGCTTTTGCTTTCTCAACGAAACTCTGCAGAAATTTTGCAAGGAAGTTTATCACCTACATTGCGAGGGTTTCTTCGTTCCTCAAATTCATCACTGTCATCTGAGGTAACTATCTTTTCCTTGTCGCTTTAGTTTCGCTTTGACTTGCTACTCGTAGTTATAGAAAGTAGGCTTCATCAAAAAGGGGGGAAATCATTTTCCCTCAACCCTAATAGTCGTGGGGAAGAATCCTTGTGATTCTTCCTAAGACTGAACCGCGTCGCTCAGAAAGGGGATCTTACTCACTGCGGGAAGTGACTTTTCCCTTCTCAGAGTCGCCCTCTGATTGTAATTGCTTTTAAAATGCAGTGAGTAATGATTGCAACTTTCTGACGACATTTTATTTCTTATCATAGATTAAGGAGTTCGGTCTAGATATTTCCAATGGCAACTGGAGAAGGATCTTCTGGAGATAGTGCCATTTCAAAGACAGCTGAAGGTCTCTTCAGCGTAGTTGCTTCGAGGCTGAATTGGGAGGAGGTTCAGGCTAAATGGCCTTTTTGTTGGGTGTCCAGCGAATTTAAGGACTTGGCCTCTCGTCATGCGGATGAGGAGGGATGTCGGATTCAACCGAGGTTCACGCTGAGTACGGATGAAGAGACAAAAAAGTGGTATAGGGTTTACGCACCACTTCCGACAGAGCGGATATGTCATGTCGTCCCCAACGATCGTTCAGTGTACATGTACGACTTCATCTTTCATTATTTGGGTGTCCGCTTCCCATTAACCGAACTCCAGATGGGTGTTTTGAGGTTTTTGAACTGTGCACCCTCCCAACTTCATCCCAACGGTTGGGGCCTCATCCGAGCTCTCGAAGTGCTTGGGGAGCACTTCAATTTCACGCCAACTGTAGCGATGCTGTTCTACTACACTCAGGTAGTTCGAAAGGCGAATAAGCAGGGCGGAGTTGGTTTGGTGACACTCCGGACTCTCTGTTCTTTTGTGAACTTTGAGTCTTATACTGATTCGGCCAAGGTTGATGGGAAGTCGTTTAAGACCTACTTCACTCGCATCTCCATTAAGAAGGGCAAACCGAAATTTTGGAAGGACGAAGAGGATGTTGACAAATTTCCCCTGAGTTGGACACACAAACATTTCCTCTTGAGCTCACACGCGTACTACACTGATCAATCCGATCTGTCTCGAGAGACGTCGAGAGTGTTGTTCGCACTTGAATCGCACACTACAGGTCGTCACGTCTTCTCGTGTAGGCGTTTGCTAAGTAGCTCAAGCGGAGTCCGGGAGGAATATTTGCGTACTTCTCGTTTTATTTCATCTTTCCTCCTTTACCAAATATATATAGAATATTTTTAGTTGCTGACATCTTGTGTTTGTTCATGTAGGTGAAATAGAACAGGAAACTCCAGAAATGGACAAATTGAAGAAATTCAAGGCGGCTGGTAAATCCGTTTCCCGTGAGAATGAAGTGAAGCCCAGGCCCTCAACCAAGGATCGTCCTGAGTTAATAATACTGACCTCGGATGCTGAAGGGGACGTTCCGTTGGTTGAGGGCGGTTCTTCTGCCGCTGATGAATCCACGGGTCATCCTCCAGTTTCTGAGAGGAGAAGAAAAATCAAGAATGACTCAGTGGGAGGCCCGTCCAAAAAGCGCAAAACTTCGGAGGGTAAGCTTGTTGAAACCTCGGAAGCAGCTGGTGCTCCCTCTAGTCTTAATAAAGAAACTGCTGTTGGGGCTTCTGGGTCGAATCCGACCTCCTTCCCAACGACCTCGTTTCTCACCCCCTTCCTCTCCTACGAAGGTTCTACTCCTGCCACTCTTCCACCACCGATGTACAAACTCCGGCCTACGCTTAGTGTTAAAGAAATTGAAGAAGCGTGTGAGGCCGGAAGGTGGCAGCTAGCCGAACTTGCTGGATTGCTATCCTCCGTCAGCGAGTTGGCTAAGAACGTCGACAAGGTTGAGGAGCTAAGTGAAAAATTAGAAGAGCTCAACCTTTCCTCAGACAAGGACAAAGCCGCCATGAAGTTAATGGAAGATCGTCTTAACAAGTCTAAGGAGTTTGGGGATCTCGTAACTAAAGAGAATCTCAAGCTCAAAGGCGATCTTAAAAACTTGGAAGGCAAGGTGGCAGAGAAGGAGGAAGAACTCCGTAGCAGCCAGGATAAACATAAAGCTGATGCTGAGGAGTGGTCTCAAAGGGAGAAGAAGCTCCTTCTTGAGATAGAGGGACTGAAGGCTAGGAATGCGGAGTTCGAGGTGTCTAGTGAGGAGCTGTCCAAGTTGCGGGGAGAATTGGCTACAGCGAAAGCTGAGAGAGAAGAAGCTGTTGACATATGCAGCCGGGCTGTTAAAGAGTCCTTCGGCCTAGCCATACGCCAAGTCTTCTACCGCAACCCCGCTGCGAAACTTAACCTTTATGGAATGGATCCGTACTATGAATTCCATGGGGGAAAGTTAGTCGCAGTGGTGGATGGTCGTCACGAGGATCCACCGACGTCCTTGTATGGTTTGGCTCCTCTTCCTGAGGGTCAATCTATGGGACCTGATTACGTCTTTCCTGTGTCCGAGGTTCCCTCTTCTGAAGAAAGGGCTGAGGCTCCTGGAGGTGAGACTCCTGCGGAGGTTCCAAAGGAAGGGGGACAAGAGCCTTGTGCTGAGGAGGCGCAAAAAACTGAAGAACAGATTCCTCCTCCGTAATTTTGTTTTCATTTACATGTATAGTTGTGTACCGGGATCAACTCCGGATTTTGAACTATTGTATGTAATTTCATTTCAATGAATGAATTTTGGTTGAAGAAATTTGTCTTCGTCGTTTCATGTATATTTAAATCGTTTCTAATCCGTTCTGTATAATTAATCTTAAGGCCGGATTGAAATAATAGCCTCGGAAGATTAAATAACAAATAAAATTTAGAACGGAGAAATATATACATGTCCCCAAGTGCGTATTAAGAAGAAGGTGCCTGTCTCTGGGGCATGATCCTTAATTCTTTTGGGGAAAGATGGGTCGATCCGCTGTTTAGCAAAGTAGTGTAACAGGACGGATGACTGCTTCTAACCCGTAATATTCTTACAGGAAATGATAATATTATTCCAAGTTTAGGGAACTGCAAGGAAGTGGTGTTTGAGTCCTTTATCATAAGGATGATGATGGGAGTTTTTTCTACGCCAGGAGTTACGTCGTTGTATCACAGAATAGGTGATAAAGAGTATCCGTCCTGGGAGAATACCACTAGAAAGCGAAAGTGCGGACTGACTTTCGGAATTTTCCATCATAAAGATGATTATAAGTATTGATCATGCCAGGTGTTTTATCATTAAATCACTTCATAAGTGATTGAGATCATCCGTCTTGGGGATGTGTACGATACCAGCAACTACATCATCAGGTCGCATATTAGGTGATTGAGATCATCCGTCCTTTGGGTGTGTATGGCGCCAGGAGTTACATCGTCAGATCACAGCATGGGTGATTGAGATCATCCGTCCTGGGCAGGTACACCACGTTAGGAGTTACATCGTCATATCACATAATGGGTGACTGAGGTTATCCGTTCTGGAAAAGTACACATCGTCAAGAGTTACATCGTCAGATCACAGATTAAGTGATTTAGATAATCCATCCTGGAGACATTTTTCAATCGTAGGAGTACGGATTGAGTGAATACTTTCATCGTAAGAATGATGATGAGAATTGTTCATACCAGGAGTTACATCGTCGAATCACTGAATAGGTGATTGAGATCATCCGTCCTGGAATGATTATTGGAGTTCTTCATACCAGGAGTTACATCACCGAATCACTGAATAAGTGATTGAGATCATCCGTCCTGGTGAATTTTTTTCGCATCCATCTGAAATCCGAGACGAAATCCGAGTATTACCTCTACTAGCCCCCTAGCTGATGTGAGGAAGCAGTTGTCTTGCTCATATGAGCTATATTGATCATTGTACGTCTGAATTTCGGATTTGCACCGAAGTGTAAATATCCGTTCTGGGAACCATGATCCGTAGTGATGAAATTTTAAGGGCGGATTCGTCAATGGAAATATCAGAAGTTTATCGAATTTCGCAACCCTTGGTATTCGGGTAATGGTGGCCACGTTTCTAATGATTGGACATTTAATGCCTTAATTCACGTGGGCGCGCCATTATTGCATTAAGTGCGCATGCCTTAGTAATTGTCACGTATAGTCTTGTTGGGCCTAGTATTTGGTTTTAATAGGCCCATTTCGATGGCTTTGTGACGAAATGATGGCATCTTCGCGCTTGATGTACTAGACGACAATTTTGGTCCACTAAACGGGAAGTCGTTTTGGGGTAAACGACAGATTGTGTTTAGTGGGTATTTGAAAAATTTTTGTGCCCTGATACAGGCATATTTGGCAATCTCAGTTACCATTTCTTCTTGCTTCCTCGACGAACCTCTGCAAAAGTCTCAAGAAGTTCTTCGTGTCCGCCTCTGTGAATTTCCATTCACTATCCTTAGGTAACCACTTTCCCTTCGTTTTTTGCATCTCTTTTCAATATTTGAGAATGGCTAGGAAGGGTGTTAGCTTCAGTGGCGTTAGCCCTAGAGGAAGAGGAGGAAGGGCTTTGGCTCAAAACCCTAATGTTCGTGGTGGGAGGATCCCAGTGATCTTCCAATCGAGGCCACAGTATACAGGGGGGGAGGAGTCGCAATATCAAAGGCGAAGGGTGATTA
Source organism: Clitoria ternatea (assembly GCA_037962975.1). Lineage (NCBI taxonomy): Eukaryota > Viridiplantae > Streptophyta > Magnoliopsida > Fabales > Fabaceae > Clitoria > Clitoria ternatea. The sequence goes on from CM075669.1 coordinate 296,044,588, forward strand.
TACCTTCTTCAGAGTCTTCCTCCTCCAGTGAGAGTGTCGAAAGTGGGGATTTGTATCTCTCTGATGATGTGAAATTTTATCGCAACATCAAAGCTTTCACAATGGTGACAAAGAAAGCCACTGGGAGAAAATCGTCTGAAGGGGAATCCCCTTCCGAGAAGTATATCTTGAAGACCCAATCCGGCCTCTGCAATGTGGTTGCACACCGGATAGACTGGGTGAAATTCCAACAGAAACGCCCATTCAGCTGGGTGGCTGAGGAATTTCGTGAGACACCGTCCGTCCACGCTCGGGAGGATGAAGGGGAGCTGGAGCCGCGGTTTACCGTTTGGAAGAAGGACAAATACAAATGGTGTTTTAATGTATTCGCTCCCCTTCCATCGGTACGGATATGCCACACACCGGACGAGAGGTCCTTGTTCATGTATGATTTTCTATTTCTGAACTTGGGTGTGCGTTTCCCCTTGACGAAGTTTGAGATGGGAGTCCTGAGATTCTTGGACTGCGCCCCCTCGCAACTTCACCCTAATGGATGGGGATTGGTCCGTTCTCTTGAAGTGCTTGGGGAGCACTTCAACTTTAAACCGACGGTGGCCATGCTTTTCTACTTCACTCAAGTGGTCCGTCGTGCGAATAAGGAGAAAGGAGGAGTGAGCTTGATATCCCTCCGGACTATCTCCAAGATCATCAACTTCGAGGCGTACACTGACTCCGCCAAAGTTGATGGGCGTTCATTCAAGTCCTATTTCACGAAGATTAGCGTCCATCCGAATGAATTAATTTTTTGGTTAACTGAAGATGGGATTCCAAAATTCCCAGTGACTTGGACGCACGAACATTTTTTGTTGACCTCCCAAGCGTACTATACCGAGGAGGACGAACTGAGCCCAACTTCGATCTCTGTTCTTTCGGCTCTGCAGTCCTACACAGCCTCACACCAATTTTTCTCCTGCAGGCGTTTGTTAGGACCAAAGTCTACTCGCGAGGAGTATTTACGTAATTTCCCTGCCATTCTTCATGCGTTATTATGTCATTTGCCTTGAAAATTTTACGTCTCTGATTGTGTCTTTTGATTGTGCAGGTGAAATTCAGGGCGAGTCACCAGAGATGAATAGGCTAAAAGGACTCAAGGCCAGAGAAACTTCCGTTGCGGCTGAAAATGACATTCAGGCAAAGCGGAATTCTAAGAAGGCCACTGCTGAGACAATAATATTAACTTCATCTGCTGGTGACGATATTCCTCTGATCGAGGGCGGATCTGAGAAGGTGGTCGAGAAAAAGAAGAGGACAAAGCGTGATCCTTCGAAGACCTCAGACCGTCAATCCTCGCCCAAAAAGCCAAAAACTTCAAGAGGGGCTGCTGAGCCAGGGCCTGCTAAGGAAAAGAGAGCGGAAGGGTCTATTCCGGATACTCCAAGTGGTGTTATAACATATGGGGCGAAGCCAATAACGACTTATTTCGCGCCCAAAGCCTCTTGCCCTCTTGAAGATAGTTCCGGTCTTGTTCAACATCCGGTGTATGAGAGCTCCGTTCCTGAGGGCGTTCCCGAATCCTCACCCAAGGTGAAACCCTCGTTGAAGAGTGAAGAAATGATCAGAGCTTGCGACGACGGACAGAAGCACTTGGCTGAGTTATCCGAGCTCCTCAAGTCGGTTCGCGAGCTCACAGAAGAAAACGAGAGGCTCACCTCAGTGGTTGGCAAGGACAAGGCAATCATCCTCCAATTAGAAGGAAAATTAAAAACTTCCAAAGAAGAAACTCAGAAGAAGGATGAAGAAATTGCCAAACTGAAAAATCTTGCCAAGGAGCTAGAGGGTCAAGTTTCTGATCAGAAGAAAATCAATGCTGACCTCAATGCTCATCTCTGCACGGAGAAGGAACGCTCTTCAAAGCTGGAAGAGGGGTTGAAGGAGGCTAAGGTCGTCCATTCTCTAGGAGTGGATGATTGGACACGTAAGGAAAAGGAGCTGCTATTAAAGCTGGCGGATTCGAATGGCGAGGTCAAGACCCTGAAAGCAGACTTGGACGATGCTGTAAACATGTGTGACCAAGCAGTCAAGGAGGCTTTCGGGTTGGCAGTTCGTCAAGTGCTATACCGGAATCCCAAGGTGTCAATTAATTTGAACGGTATTGATCCGTTCTATGAGTTTCACCAAGGGAAACTGGTGGCTGTCGTTGACAATCGTCATGAGAGTCCGCCTAACAGTCCTTATAAGTTTGCTCCTTTACCTAAAGGTCAATCAATGGGACCTTCCCTCCTGAAACCCAAAAGTACAGGATCAAGCTCTCGCACTGAAGGAGGCAAGACCGGAGACAAAGGCAAAGGGAAGGAGGGAGACTCAAGCCAAAAAGAGTAGCGCCTTCCTTATTTCCTTTTTCGTTTTATTGATTCGAATTCGCTGTGTTCCGGGATCAGCTCCGGATTATTACACGAATTGTAATTCTTATTGAATCAATAAAAGAGTTTTTTACCTCCATTCTTGTTTAGTGAAAAACAACTTTAATAGAGGGACTGCATGTGTATTGTATTATTCCGGATTTAAGTAATGAAGATCGGATTGTAAAACAAAATCTCCATACCGGACATATACATGCGAAATGAATTCCATAATAAAACCACCGCTTGTGAGGGAACACATCATTGCCTCAAGAACGGCTTAAGGGGAATGATTGTGAGATCGTTTAGACGAGAGTTCATTCCTCAAATTATTCGTTAAACCGTTGATGTTGTCCCCCAGTATCATTTGGTGATTATCACTTTGAATAAACTCTGAGTGAGATTTTCACGTGAGAGATCTTGAGAATGAGGATTTAAAATAGAAATTCCTCTTCAAATATTTCCGACTGAGGGATTTCAGGTGAATATGCCTTAGATTGTGACGTACCCAAGTGAATTGTTTGTGTCGGAGTTCACGAGTTAGTTATAAAACTTCCAAATAAAGAGCTTCATAAGAGAGTATTAATCTGGAGTTCAGTATAACTTACTTGTTGTGTTTGGAGTTTGGTTTGATCCTACTGTCCATGTCATATTTGGTGTTCGGTTGAATCCTACTAGCCGTTCTTCAATTGGTCTTTGGTTTTACCCAATGACGATTCTTCACCGACGTTCGGTTTATCCTACTAGTCGTACTCAGAGTTCGGTTTAATCCTACAATCCGAGCCTTCGATACGGGGTTCAGATCAGGGTTAATCCTGAACCTACTGCGCCCGTCACTTGGGGTTCAGCGTGGTCTTGAAGAAGAACCAGCTTACTGCGCCCAAGCCTTCGCATGGGGTTCGGTTTGTGGCCTCGAAAGAGGACCAGCCTTACAACCCATGTAGTCTTCGAATGGGGTTCGGTTTGTGGCCTTGAAGAAGGACCAGCCCTACAACCCATGTAATCTCTGAATGGGGTTCGGTTTGTGGCCTTAAAAAAGTGTCAGCCCTACAACCCATGTCCTGAGGTTCGGTTTAATCCTACAACTCAGGTCTTCACCGACGTTCGGTTTATCCTACTAGTCGTACTCAGAGTTCGGTTTAATCCTACAATCTGAGCCTTCACCGGTGTTCAGCCAAACTTACTAACCGTACCCAGAGTTCGGTTTAATCCTACAATCTGGGCCTTCAATATTTACACACTCGAGGAGTTACATCGTCAATTACAGAATGGGTAATTGAGATCATCCGTCCTGAGTATGTTCTTGTGCGTTGCGCATATTCGAAGAGTTACATCGTCAACTACAGAACAAGTAGCTGAGATCATCCGTCCTGAATATGCTTTTGTACACCGGATAAACTGAAAATCACAGCATAAGAAAAACTCGAAAAAGTTAAATCGTTATGAGAGATTCTTATTAAATCAAAAATAAGAATTACAAGGAGAGCGTAGCTGTGAAAATAAATTCTCCAGTATTCAATCGAAGATAAGGATAGGAGAGTGTAGAAACAGCTAGCTATAGTAGATGCGCAAGTTTTGGGTGTTCCATTTGTTTTGGATTGGAGTGCCATCAAGGTTTTCAAGGCGATAAGAGCCTTTGCCAGTGACCTCGGATACCCTGTATGGGCCTTCCCAGTTTGGGGCTAGTTTGCCTTGATGGGCGAATTTGTTCCCTATACTTGCTTTCCTCAAAACCAAATCTCCAACGTTGAAAGTCCTTGATTGGACTCGTTTGTTGTACCGGAGAGCAACTTTGGCTTTGATGGCTTGATCTCTGATGAAAGCGTCTTCTCTGAGTTCTTGTATGACATCCATTTCAGATGCCAAGTTAGCATTGTTGGTTTCTTCAGAGAAGTACTTAACTCTTGTGGAAGCAATTTGCAGTTCCACAGGTATCATTGCCTCGACCCCGTATGTTAGGCGATATGGGGATTCATTGGTGGATGAATGAGGCGTTGTCCGATATGCCCATAGGACATGACACAGCTGGTCTGTCCATCCGCCCTTGGCTTCACCAAGGCGCTTCTTTAGTCCCTTAAGCACCTCCCTGTTGGCCACTTCAGCTTGACCATTAGTTTGGGGATGTTCGACGGATGAGAATATTTGGGTTATTCCTAACCCTTCAAGCAAATCTGTGAATTTTCTATCCGTGAACTGGGTTCCATTGTCTGTGACAATCCGTGCTGGGACCCCGAACCGTGTTATGATGTTTTCATACATGAAACGGCGAGTTCGGGCTGAAGTAATATGCACCACCGGCTCTGCTTCTATCCACTTAGTGAAATAATCGACCCCTACAATGAGATATTTGATGCCCCCAGGAGCAGTTGGAAAGGGGCCCAAAATATCCAATCCCCATTGATAGAAGGGCCATGGAACAGCGGATGTGAAGAGTTCTTCCGCCGGTGTGTGGTGTAGGTTAGAGAATTTTTGGCAAGCGTCGCATTTTTTAACGAAGTTAATGGAGTCTTGCTTCATTGTGGGCCACCAGTATCCAGTTCTGAGGATTTTTCGCATTAAGCTCCTTCCTCCGGCGTGGTGTCCACTTTGTCCTCCATGCACTTCCTCCATTACACCTTGCACCTCATCCTCTTTGAGACAAATTAAATAGGGCACAGAGAGTGCCCTTCTGTAGAGATTACCATCAATCATGGTGAAATACGGTAATTCTCTCCTTAACCTCGTCTTTTCCTTCTCGTCTGTGGGTAGCTGTCCATCAGCCAAATAACGGATGTAAGGAGCCATCCATGTACCTCCGTAAAGGGAGTCAGTCATTATGGCGTTTAGAGAAGGGAAAAGAGGGATGCTGGGCGACGTTAGCGTGCTTTGAACCAGAGTAGTGGTGCTACCCGGTCGTTTAGTGCTTGCTAACCTGGAGAGTATATCCGCTCTCGTATTCTCCTCACGTGGAACATGCTTGAACTCCACCTTTGAGAATTTCTCAGTCAACTCCTTGACACAGTTCAAGTATAATTGGAGTTGAGGTTCGCGAGCTTGATAATCTCCTAAGATCTGCGAAATCACCAGCTGTGAATCGCTACAGAGTGTCGCCTCAGAAGCTCCGATGTCAATTGCAGCTCTTAGCCCGGCCAAGCAAGCTTCGTACTCAGCCTGGTTGTTGGATGTTTTGAAATTGAAACGAAGGGAGATCTCCAGGTGTACTCCGTCATCACTTTCGAGAACTACACATGCTCCAGAGCCTCTTTGGTTTGATGAACCATCAACGTAAATGGTCCAATGGACTCGAGGGTAATCCGGATCAGTTCCTGTCATTTCCACAATAAAGTCAGCCAGGACTTGAGCTTTAATAGCACTGCGGGGTTCGTAGGATATATCAAACTCAGAGAGTTCAATAGACCATTTGATCATCCTCCCAGCGAGATCGGGCTTGATTAAGACAGAACGGAGTGGCAAATCCGTTCTCACTATGATTGGATGGGCGTGAAAGTACGGACGCAACCGTCGTGAGGCCCAAACAACAGCGAGGGCGGCCTTTTCAATTTTTTGATACCGGATCTCAGCACCTTGCAAGGTCTTGCTAGTGAAATAGACCGGTCTTTGTCCATCAGGAGTTTCTTTTATCAAGGCAACGCCCAAAGCTTCATCTGAAATAGCCAAGTACAGAATGAGTGTGTCTTCGGGGTCAGGCTTTGTGAGAATGGGTGGCTTGGACAACACCTCCTTAAGCTCTTGGAAAGCTTTTTCTTATTCCTGTCCCTACTTAAATTTCTTGGACTTTTTCAGTATTTTGTACAGGGGGAGCGACCTGTGAGCCATCTTCGGCATGAACCGTGCCAAAGCTGCTACCTTGCCATTCAAGGATTGGACTTCTTTGAGATTCTTAGGACTTTGCATGTCTAGAATCGTTTGGCACTTCCCTGGATTGGCTTCTATACCACGTTGAGTTAACATGAAACCCAAAAATTTCCCAGCAGGGACAGCAAATGTGCACTTCATTGGGTTCAGCCTCATGTTAAATTGTCTCAAACGGGTGAATACTTGGCGCAGGTCTTCAATATGATCGCCACCAACCGGTGTCTTTGCTATTATGTCGTCAATGTATACTTCAACAAGTTTGGTGTGCATCCCTTCGAAAACCTTGTTGATCATGCGCTGATATGTCGCCCCAGCGTTTTTCAGGCCAAAGGGCATGACTGTATAGCAAAAGACACCACGATCATTTATGAAAGCTGTCTTCTCTTGATCCTCTTCGCACATCGGAATTTGGTTGTAACCAGAATAAGCGTCCATGAAGCTCAGGTATTGGTAACCAGAGGAATCATGTACCATCCGATCTATATTAGGAAGAGGATAAGGATCTTTTGGACAGCAGCGGTTGAGGTCCACGTAGTCAATGCACATTCTCCATTTACCATTGGATTTAGGGACCATCACCACATTCGAAAGCCAAGAGGAATATCGGATTTCCTTGATAAATCCGGCCTTCAGCAATTCCTCAGTTTGCTGATAAGCTGCTTTTTGTTTCTCTGGGCCCAATCGTCTTTTCTTTTGGGCCACAGGATTCGTCTCTGGATAGACAGAAAGTTTATGACAGCAGAATTCAGGGTCTATACCTGGCATATCGGCTGCAGTCCATGCAAAGAGGTCTTTAAACTCTTGTAAGAGAGCCAGCAGTCGCTGCTCTATTTCAGTATCTAGCTTGTCATTGATATGGGTGATCTTTTCTGGAGAATCTCCCAAGACAATGTCCCTGGAATTTCCATCCGGTGTGGGCTTTGATGGGTTGAACGGATCAATGTTCAAATCCGCTCTAGGGTCCAGGTCGACAAGACTTACGGATTCAGCCGATGTTCCAGCATCATTAAGTTTCCTCTTTTTATTGGAGGCGTCCAGCTTTGTCATGTTGAGACTAAGGTTGTAGCAGTACCTAGCCATCTCTTGATCACCACGGATAGATGACACAGCATTATCCTTGTCAATGAACTTGATAAGGAGATGTGGGGTTGATACAACTGCCTCCATTGCATTCAGAGTAGGACGGCCTATGATGCCATTAAACGGTGATTTGACATCAATCACTAGCACCCGAGACCTAACCGTCCTGGCTCCTGGTTCGCCTTCAAACGAGATAAGGGTGTCAAGATACCCTTTAGTTAGTTGCTTTGCGCCATTGAAAGCTGTTAGTTCCTGCGTGTAAGGCTGTAAATCTGAGTCTTTAAAACCCATTCTTTCAAAGCAATTATAGAAAATAACATCGCAGGAACTTCCCTGGTCAACAAGGATTCTTCGGACGTCCTTGTTGGCGATCACAGCAGTGATGACTACAGCATCGTCACCACCAGGAACGGTTGGGCCAAAATCCTCGTCAGAGAAAGAGATTATGGAAGCCTCAATTCCTCCTCTGTAAGGGCGATTGTCTTTGACTTTCCCTTGCACAGATAGAATCATTCTATGATGATTCTTACGGGCTGTAATTGAAGCTCCTCCTCCAGCAAACCCTCCAGCGATCATGTCAATGACTTCACGTCGGCCCTGACGTTGTTGCTGGGGCATGCTGTCTTTCTGTGCTGCATTATCGGTCATTACACCTTTTTGCTTCTCTGCAGCAGAGAACTTTCGAATCGGACCGGGGTTGTTGTCATCCCCATCGTCGGGATCTCTTTCTCTTTTCTCATTCCGTTCTGCCCTGTCAAAGGATTTTTCTTTGAATAGGTATTGTTTCAATTTGCCTTCTCTAATTAGCGTCTCAACCGCGTTCTTTAGAGCTTGGCATTCATCAGTGGAATGACCATTTTGTTCATGAAAATCACAGTACTTTCGTGAATTTTCTGGTCTTTTCATAGGGGCTGGTCTCCTGATGCCATATGTGCTGAAAACTGGCCATCCGACCTCTCTCAAAATCTGAGATGGTCTGGCAGATAACTGTGCATAATGGCTGAAGGAATTGACATGCCTTTCTCGAGGTCGAGGAGGGTGGTTATCCACCTTAGGATTGGTGAATGGCCTCTCCATGCGTTCTGACCTCGTCTTTTCCTTACCCTTCTGGGTTTGGGGAGATGGTGTTGGTGGCTTTTTCTTTGCAGCCATTGCCTCCAAGTGCATCTCTATGCTCACATACTTTGAGGCTTTTTTCCTAAACTCCTCAAAAGTTGCTGGGGGGCTCTTTGCTAATGAAAGAGCGAAAGCTGATCCTGGCTGCAATGCCTCAATTACGATATGCAGCTTGATAGATTCTGTGAGGTTAGGAATCAGGGCTGCTTCCTTATAAAACCTCTTCAAAAAATCTTTTAAGCCCTCAGTTTCACTTTGCTTAATCTGAGCCAAGGTATGAGACGTCTTGGGTACGTCTCTGGAGATGACAAAGTGGGTTTCAAAGGCAGCTGCCATTTCCGTCCAAGAATCTATGGATCCAGAAGGCAGGCCTTTAAACCACCCGAGGGCTTCCTCAGACAATGTTCGAGGGAACATTCGGCACATCACGTCTTCATCAGCCCCCAAGTACATGGCTTCAAACACATAAGCATCAAGGTGCTTAGTTGGATCAGTTTCACCATTATACTTTCCGATGGAAAGTGGTTGAGTGGTTTGAAGGTGCTTGGGGATGCTGATGCCCATAAGTCTCCTTGAAAAAGGAACCTTCAGATTGTAAGACAATGGGGGTGCTGTTGTTGAATCTCTCTTCCTTCGGGAAGCTGCATCCTCAGAATCGCGAGTTTGTTCTCCCTCCTCAAACGTTGGGATCTTTGAGTACTGAAGAGTGGTGGACTTTTCACCATCAGTGGTGTGGGGAGTGTTTCGCGTGCGAGATGACTCTTTATCCTCGCTTTGCCTTTTTTCTCTTCGCAATTCAGCGAGTTCCCTCTGAAGTTGTTTGATCAACTCATCACGAGGATCAGGATCAGACACTGTTACTATCTTCTTTGAGCTGCCCCCATGAGAATCAAAGTTGAGTTTTCTGAAGACGTTAGGATTGGTTCTGCCTTCAGCCTGATTCTCCATGAAGTCTTGTGCTTCGCCTTCCATTGTGGATTACCTGCTCTGTCAAAGGATATGGGAATAACTTTATCGAGTCCCACTGGGCGTGCCAATGATCTGTCCTGAACCGGGGTCAATAGATCCGATCTCAAGCCAGTCACGAATAGTATGTCAATACCGTCTACTAGACCGGATGTATGTGTATCCGATATAGGTATCCGTTGTCCTTGAATGAGGAGAGCGGATTGGGCGTTCTGGAGATCCTTCACACCGACCTAACGCGTTGAAGTGGGCGAATGGTGGTGTCACCTGCAAAGATTCTCCGACGCTCAAGTCAGTGATTATATTCCAAGTAAGGAATGTATTCAGAGAGGAATCAGTCGTAAAAGAGCTGAAGAAGAAGATCCCTAACTTCAATCATGAAGTTAGTTCATATACCTGATTGGCTCGATTAACGAGGACTCGTTGGTGGGGAACCACCAACTCCCATTAGCATTATTATATTGCGCACTTACCTGCATGATTGGGTCAAGTGGCTATTTTATATTGAGCATAGAGAATGTAGACTAGGATTAGGGAACAAGTTGACCATTCCCGTGAGCAGAATTTGGCTCGTAGTGCAGGGAATTATTGATCGATCCCTGTAGCAACAATCCTTGTCTTTTGCACAGTGACGTGTGTATTATCCGATGTCATGGTGTTATCCTGAACAACCGGTATAGGGAGAACGCCTGATACGGAATTACAGTTCGGATGTATACCGATGACACCGGTTACACGTAGATGTCTTATTAAAGACGTTGAGATATGTATAGCAGATCGGATACCGGTATTGAGACCGGATCAAGTATGTAATATTTTTTCCATTTCATATGAATTTAAAAAATTAGTTATTTTAATTAAGCATATTAAGTTATTAATTATTATATTTAACTATCCATAATTTTAATGAAGTGAGAAAAAATAATTATATCTAAAAGACTAAGAATAAACTTCTAAATAAAGTATCAAAAGAGGATAGTTCAAAGTAAAATTTTTGTATAGGAATTTAAGCTTGATAGAGTTTCCTCCTAATTATAAATTATATGTAACATTTTTTATAAAATAATTTCATTTTAACATTTAATACTATGATCAATGGTAAACATTTTACACTATATTTACACTTAAAAAATTTATAATGTAACATGTTCTTTATAAAAAAAATCATTTTAACATTTAATGTGATATATGTAGAAGAAAACCTAACCGTGATCGATGGTGAATATTTTATGATATAATTACACCTAAAAAATTTATAATGTAGTGTAACTTCCTCATTTTATTTATTAAGATATTTAGGGAAAATCTGAACAGGTCATACGATTAAAGTTCGTCAGCTCGTAATTAATCAAATTAATTATTTGAAAGTCGTTAAAAATAGGTTTAAGGGCACGACCTACTAGGTTAAACACTAACTTCTTACACTTTTTTTCTTTCTCTAAAATCCTAACATCATTTCTATTTTCTCTCACCCTCACACAACCATGCACCACCCGCGGTAACACCATCACATTACTTCTTCACCTCCACATCATCCTTACCTTTTTCTCTACTCTATTTTTCGTTCTCTCCTTCCACAGTTCACTCCTTCATCCTCTATAATCACTATCTCCACACAGAAACCACCACCTCACCATTCTTTCCCTTCTCACACTCACTCTTTCTTGTCACCACCACCTCTAAGCCACACCCTCCCATTATATTCCTCTCCATCACAACGCCATCACTATCATTGTGCCTCTCTTTCTCATATTTCTAAATCATCATTGAACCACCACAAACCATTCCTTCCTCCATATTTGCTTCTCACTTTTTCATTTTCAATTCCATTCCATCATTTTCCACCACTGTGCCTTCCATTCCACTATCTTCATTCACATGTGCAACCCTAAAGGCAAAGCTTTTCCATAGCTCCACCACCATCACTGTGCCTCCCCCTCCCCATTTTCCTCTCTCAAACTCCCTCGCATGCGTAGCCACGATCGTTGCAAAGCTCGGAGGTTCATCAAAGGCTAATCGAACGATCGATCGGAAGTCGTAATGAGGGTTCTCGGTCGTCGATCGCTCCTGAATCGGAGTTGGTAAGTTAAAATCCATTTTTTCCCCTTGAATGCATGATCACTTCACATGCATGGCCTTTCGCTTCCATTTTCTGCATGTTGAACATTTTCATGTCTCGTTGGAATTTTGATCGGCTTGCATAAGGGGTTTCTGCTTGGCTTTTGAGAAAATCATCAACACGAAAGTTGTTCATCATTACTTCCTATTTCCAACAAGCTAAAGAACACTAAAATTTGATGTCTAGAGTAAAAGTTATGCCCCAAACATTAAACGTCTTAGCTAGATTTTTATTATGGGCAGAGACCTTATTTTGAAATCTAGAGCTTTTGGCTCAAAATTGGCTTTCGATGTCTTCATAAAAGTTATAGTAAATTTTGTTATGAGAATTTTGAGATCAAGATCACTAAAATCAGATAGCCGTATCTTAAGTTGTGATTAAAATTATGAAACATGTGCATGTTAATCTTTTCAATCGCATGCATGTGTTTTCTTTTACGTTGAATACAAAGTTTTTGACATACCCCTTTTTTCCATAGCTTGGCCGTGTACAATCGAAAAGACAACGGTAGGATCTCGAAGCTTTGGGGTAGGTTCGACATCCTGTTGACTAATTTCATAACCCTCGGTAAGTTTGATTCTTATCGAAACTCCATTGGTTTTATGTCCAAGTCTTGATTTTAGTATTTCGACGATTTATGGTTTACGAGGTTATTTCTATTAATTTTTTGGAATATTTTAAATACAAGATATTGATGATCGGAGCTGAGTTGGAAGTCGACATTTTATTTTGAGAAAGTCGGATAACGCCTTAAGGTTCGTGTAACGTACGTGGGGGCTTATCACTCAAGTAGCTAGTAGTAGTTTTAATTCCAGGGCGGATTTTTATATTTAAAAGTTTACTTTAAATATCGATGCCCAGAAAATATTAATTCTTATAAAATAAAAATATAATTATCATTAAATTTAATTGGTGAAGTGACATTGAATATAAATATATATTTTTCATCATTTGTTGAGACTGGCCCATGAGGGTATTGATGATATGGTGATAATTGAATTATTTGTTGTTACACCAGTGGTGGCGCTATATGTGTACTGAAACCTGATATGTTGATATATATTTTTATTGGCGATTCTTAAAACTGATATATATGTACTTGATGGTGTGATTTCCATTAGCTGCCTAGTTGATGTGTTACTGAATGACCTGTATAGTGGTATTTATGACTCCAATTGATTGGGTTTAGGGATGGAAAAATGGGCCAGGCCCGCCAAATTTGGCGGGGCAGACAAAAAATTTTAGCCCGTCTCCCGCCAAGGCCCGCCCCGCCTGGCCCGTCAATTTGGCGGGCCAAAACCTTGGCGGGGCGGGCCGGCCCGACGGGCCCCCGCCAAAAGAAAAATATATATAAATATTACTAATTTATACTTTATTTTATTAAAATATATACTTTGATTTTCTAAAATTAAAAAAAAAGTAACATCTCTTACTATTTATATATTTCTTTTAATAATATTTTCTTTAATTTTTTTAAAAAATTATTTTTCTAATTTTTTAATCTTAATTTGACACATTTTTTTTTAAAAAAATTACAATTTTAACTTTGAGCCGGGCCCGCCTTAGGCGGGGCGGGCCCTGAATTTTGGCCCGTTTAACTTGGCGGGGCGGGCCAGCCCGGCGGGCTTTTTGGCGGGCTTTGGCGGGGCGGGCCAAGGCCCGGCGGGCCAGCCCGTTTTGCCATCCCTAATTGGGTTGATAAATAATAAAGTGATGATTGATGATTTGAAATTATATTGAGGTTAGTGAAGTTAGGCTATGATGTCAGATGATTGTATATGCGTTATGATTCGCATCCATGCATTTTGTATTATCATGACACCATATGCATTAATAAAGCGTCACGATTCACTGAACATTATGATTTGTTGTTTGAGACTGCTGATTATAGCATTACGATTTGTTGTGCAGTTCTCATGAGTGTCGATTATAACGCTACAATTTGTTGTACAGTCCTCAAGGTACCACCGATTATAGCACTACGATTTGTTGTGTGGTTACCTGGATATCCATCATTTTATAGCACTATGATTTGTTGTGTGTTATCCTTTGGCATTATGATTTGTCTTGTTGTGAAGTCGGATTCGCTTTGTATGCTTTTATGCATTTAAAAAGAATATGAGTTTTAAAGTTCGTGATATGCAGATACTGCATTTGGGAGTATTGGAGTATTAATGTATAGTTAGTTGAAGAAAGTTTGGAGGTACCATGGTGATGTTTGCTATTAAAATGATGAATTGGTGATTAATTTATATTTGGTGTTGTGTGGAATCAAATTGATATTTGATTTGTGGTTCGATGATTTCTATACTATTTAGTTATGATTTTGATGTCCTGAAATATATAACTCGATGAGTAAATCTTATTTATGTGTAAGATTACTATTTACTATTTGGAGTGATACTCACCCCTTAAATTTCATTTTAGTGAGCTTTTAAAGTGACTATGCCGCTTGGTGAGCTTAGAGTTGGGGGAAATGTAATGTCAAAGTAAAAGAAATGTAAATTAATTATCTTATGGGGTTGTTTGAGATAAATATACATATTCTTTATGGTTTTGTTGATATATAAAGTTGTGTATAGCCCATTGGTTGGCTTAATTTGGCGAACACATATATGTGATGCCAAATATTAAGTTTTAATATATGTAGATATGTGTGTGCGAGATATATATGAAATATAGTCGAGAAATTGTTTTAAACTTAAATAATTGTCAATTTGATATTGTGGTCATATTGTATGAGTAATGCCTTGGGATGGGTATTCATTGGTTTCTCACTCAAATCATCATACATGGGAAAGGAAGGATACCCTATTAGGGACTTGTAGTTAGGTTCAGCCCGACCCATTTGTGAGTCTGTTAGAATTTATAGTTTATTTTTTTCGTTGTTGAGTCGTGTATCATTTGGATTTCTTGGACTAATTCACTAAGGTTGTCGTGATAGCAAAAAAATTTCCTTAATCTTTATTAAACCATGGAGACTAATTCTGATAATTTAGGCGGGACGTTGCATGTAACATGTTCTATATATAATTAATTTTAACATTTAATTGGGCACACGCAAAAGAAATTCTCACTGTGATTGATGGTGAATATTTTACACTATACTTATACCTAAAAAATTTATAAAAAAAAGTATTTATTTTAACATTTTCTCACCCTCTTATTAAATGTGGTTGGCCAAAAAGATATTTTAAGTTTCTGTTTGCTTTATTGTCCTCTTAATGAACGAAGGTCTCCCAACACCATTCGAAGGTCCATATAGCATTGCACTTGTCTGAGAAGATATAAAGTTTCGTTTAGCCAACAGATGAAAACTATCCCTCAATGAACGGATAAAGTAGTTAAAAACTTAATTTGAAGATGTGTCTAACAAATATGTCAGAATAATATTAACTATTAAATGACTCAATTTACGAAACTCAATTTTAGAAATTGAATATCAAACAAACACTTAACCATTTATCCAATAGTGTTTTGTATGTATGTATGAAGTTTGATTGTTCATTATATCTAGTTTAATCTACTTTCTTAATTATATTTTTAGTTAATTTAATCAATAGTAAAGTTATTAGTTAGTCCATCACATGGTATGCATCGAACTAATCAGTCCCTCCAACATTAAACATCTCAGTCATTGATTTCATTTCTTGCAAATAGGTTCCGACCGAGTAATAACAGACTTTAGAAAACAGTTAAAATTTTCGAATTTTTAAACTGTTGAATTCGTGTCTCCTCTTCAATTTATTACTCTATTTAAAATTATCATATTATTATTTTCGATGAAAAATATCTGCAAACTGAATCAATTAACTTATTTTTAAAACCAATAAGATTTTTTAAAAAACGTAATAAGAGAAAGAAACACAAGGATATGTTTATTTGCAGCATCTTTAGAACATTTAATGGTCACGCTTACAAGATTAATCGAAATCATTTTAAAATAGTATTTTATAAAGGAAAAGTCATCGGTACACAAATTCTAGAAGGATTCCTTGAAACCATGAAATACTTGGATTTCCTAAGTCCTAACATGTCATAATTCTTATTAAGAATTATCAACTTCAATGTGTGGTCATTGGGCTTTGTTAAATAAATGGTAACCAATAGCTAAACCACTGTTTTTACATTATTGTAGTCAGCCAAATAAAGTTTTACTTCATTCTTCTTAAATAAATTTTTGGGTTATAGTTTTGTAGGTGAATTTTGTTTTAGAAAGAGTAAATGATAAGTTTTAGGAATAATTTTAAAAGTAATTTTAAGAAATTACTATAAATTTAATAACTTTAATTAAATTAATCAACTTTCTTGATATCTAAAAATTAAGTGAAATAGTCTTATATTAAAGTACAAAAGTATTATTTCTTGTATTTTCTCTTTCTTTTTAAATGGTTAAATTAAATATGCTATCCAAACATAATTTTCAATAGTTAAAGAAAAATCGTTTTAAAGTGATTCAAATATTTTTTTTTCCTACCTTAAGTGATTTTTATAGCTTATATTTTTATAATTCTATATTAATTGCTTCATATATACGTAAGTGCCGTGTAATCTTGTATGGCTACATTGCCGATTCAAAAAAAATTCCATTCAAGCAATCAAACAAGGAAAATCTGAACGAAAACGAATTAGAAAAACACAAAAGCAAATCATTTAAAAACGTTAATATGATTTTTATTTTTTCTATTTCTGAAACGTTAATATGATTTTTATTTTTTTGAGGAACCTTCAATTAAATTAGTCTTTTTTCTGTTTTAAGGTAATAAATGAGTCTTTAGTTTGCCAAAAAGGTAATTGTCAAAATCACGACCCAATGGACAGCACAAAATTCTAGTTTCCAATGCGTGGATAATGGATTTGGAGCAGACGCGTTTCCCAAGGCGTTAGATTTTTATTTATTTATTTTAATTTGTTTAAATTTATTTTTAAGTACTTTTTAAAATTTGAGCATCATGTGGTCAATCAAATTTAAACATCTAAATGAGTTGAATTAGATTTTTTACCAATCAAAACAAAACTAATTAAGAATTAATATCATAGTCAAATTAAGTATCCACTTTCAAATATGGAAATCTAAATACGTAATTAACCACTTAAATTTATATTTATTTTTTTATGTTTTACACATACACCCTAAGACTCCACTAATGGAGTACCCTAATCTTGTTTTTTTTTTCTAAACCTAAACATTACTTTCCTTACTTACTTTAAATTTTAAATGAACTTATATTCCGTCATTTTATTTTAATTCAATACATTTTTAGTTTGTAATATTGTTTGTCAAAGTGAATTTATAATGTTTAATGGTGAATTTTAATTTTAAATTTAAATCTTTGATCATAAATTTTACATCTGTCTATGTTTTTTTATATTTGGTAATTATAATTTTAAAAATTTTTCATATTTCTATTTAAAAACAACGAAATATAAATCAATCAGATATTTAATTATCCAATTCAAATTAATTCAATTTAAGTTAGACTGGATAGAATTTCAAAAAAATAGATAAATCTAATATGATCTAATTCAATTAACTTTCATTGGTTTGAATTTTTTTTTAAAAATTATCCAACCAGGACTTAATGAGCCCAAAATGTAAGGCATACTCAAACCATAACACCAACCAACACCAAAAAGAAATATTTCCTAAACATCCCATTGGACATTCCCAATGGAGTATCGACATGCAAGGCTTTGTATATTGAACTCTAAGACTATTTAATAATTTTTTAATTGTAGTGATTTTTAAAATTATACTAGATAATAAGAAACAGAGAGGTAACTACTCTACTTTAGTGTTTGAAAATATGTATTTAAACTTTTTAAGTATACTCATAACTAAAAAAATTAAAAAATAGTGGTTACCAAACTATTTTTCTCCTTTAGGGATATGTGTTTTAGGGTTCTAAGTATAAATTTAAGGTGAATTATGTGGTGAACTTTGACTTGTTGGGTGTATGGTAGACTAGGTAATATGAACCATTGTATGTGAATGAACGGTGTAGATTAATTGTGGCTGATCTGGTTAGCAGGTCATCATGTGAAGTTTATATTATTTACATATTTCCCCTGGAATGTATTAAATTCTAAATGGGCCAATTTCAATATATGTGATTAACATTTTATAATTTTTGAGATACCTATTAATGAACATTAAGATAAGTTATTAATTTAATAAATTTACTTAAATATAGAAAATTCCTTAAAGAAAATGAGGTGTAGGGCTGTTCCGGGGAGTTCCAGGAGTCCATCTTCTTAAAGGGCCACCCCAATTTCATGTTCTTGAAGACCTCATCTTACGTTTGTATTCATATTTTAACGCTGATAGGTATAATCAAATGCCTAATTTTTGCAACTTAGTTGCAGAATTTTAGGATAGAACATTTTAATCTCCACCCCATAACACTGCTGCAATAGAAGACTACTACACTTAAAATCATGTTTTTTTTTTAAATCTCAAGACTTTGAAGTTGAAAATTAAGAAAGAGTTTGAAGAGATGCAGTCCCGGTTTCAGAGATTTTTTAACATCATCATGAACAAATTTATTACATGTTTTCCTATTCTGCTTTCCTAGAAACTACAGTTGTTATAAGATTTTTAGTTATATGCTTGTAGTATTTGTTATGGAAATAATTCTGGATATTATTTGTGTTTGCTATTCAAGGGTTCGCTCCGAATGCAGTTTCCTTCACATAGGAGGATTAGAATTCATTTAGATTGTTTTGTGCTTTGTTTGGATTGTTTTAGGTGATCTATTTATTGAATGTTTGTCATAAAAAACCAGAAAGCTAACTCTTTTCTTTGTGCTGCATGGTTACAATTTATAGGTAATATACACGTTTAAATTAAAATAAGATTTTGAAAATAATCAAAAGGTTTTTTTTTAATATCAAATACACCTACTTGGGAGATAATGATATCGTTTTAATTTTTATATTAATACGCCTTTGCGTCGACTTTGATATTAACGTCATTTTTATTTATGAAAGTAATGATCATTTTAATTTATTATTTAATAATATAAAAATTATAAATTTTTTCTTATTTTGAGATATAATCTCATAATTAGTAATATTAAAAGTTATTTTATTATATCATATTAATTGATTTGTCCCCGACCGGGGTCTAGGATTTGGTGTCGGGACAGCCTCAAGAGTTGAAGATTGAATAGAATTGAAGACCGGTTGTGTGTATCCGGTCTCTGTGATCCGGCCTCTCGGTATGTGGAGGTCGGTCTTGTTGTCCTGGAGATCCTTCACACCGACCTCTAACGTTGGTGTGGGTGACAGGTGGTGCCACCTGCGAAGATTCTCCGACGCTCAAGTTAGAAGAGTGTAAGATGAACTCTGTGAAACTGAAGCAGTATATTAGAGAGAATGAGAGTAAGGACAACGTAACCTGGAATATGTATTGCAACAGGTTATTTATAGATGAGCGTGGAAGATGAATCGTTGAGTGTTAGTGGGCCCACTGGTTCTGATAACGTGTATAAAGAGTCAATCTGAGTGGGCCAGCATTCAGAGTGTGTCAGGAGGGTGGGTGAATTATCAGTGTACTTTTCTGTCACATGGATGGAGGATAATCACCTTTTCCGTAAATTCCGCTGGTGATTGTACCCACTCCTGTTAGTGAATGAAAGGGACATATTCCGCTGTGCAGAATACCTTTCCCGTTATGATACTGAAGCAGTCGGTATTCTTGACTGGTGTAGGAGAGCGGATAAGCCGATCGGTGTCTCGGATGTCACCTTGGACGACTGGTGTAAGAGAAGTTTGCCGAGTGTGTTGCAGACCGGATGAGTATTCTTGACACCAGCTGAACACTAAGACGGCTAAAATGACTTCGCTTTAGGTATGACCGGATCAGCACGTTAACCGACTGGATCATTATCATGGGATGTCGGTTGACTTCTAGGAAGGCTGAGTCGGTCTTTTGTCCTTAGAACCGGTATCCAGACCGGATATCCTTGGGGCCGGTATCCAGACCGGATCATTAATAATATTCTTAATTTAAATAATAATTATTTTCTTAATTATTAAAAAATGATCCATGATATATTTGGGATTAATTATTATTTGAGATTAGTTTTTTGGTTAAAAGTTTTTTATTAACTTAAATATATTTAATCTAATTTTGATCTCTTTAATCTAATTTTTTAATATTATAAAACTGACCACAAAATGTGTGTAACTATAATATAAAAAATTTATATGTCAAATTTTTAATTTATAAAAAAGGGTAAAACCTGTTATAGTAGGTCACCTGACTGGGTTTACCGTAAACCCAAAAAACCAAGGTGTACCTTAGCCTTGACCTAAATTTAAAGATCCTTTTGTTAGTATAAATTTTCCAAAGTCCCATTATTTGTTGTTGAAGCTCAAATTTGTAGAATTTTAATGTTATTGAGGTCCCATAAATACATAGTGCATTTCTATCATTGAGCGAATAATAGTCTATCATTGAGTGAATAATAGTTATAGTGACTTAATCTTTATTTAATTCACAATTATTATTTTGTTTAGAAAAATTATATTTACAGGGAAACATGACTTTACAAAAACTCCTTATCTTTAAAATGTGTCAGTATCATCATGTTGCTACATTAATTCCTAAAATAATCTATGAGGATTTATTCTTTAATTGAATATTTACTTCTTTTTGTTTTGTTATTTATAGCAGATAAAATAAATTGATATATTTTGCTTCTATTGATTGCATTATCAAATATAATTGTCAATATTGTAACATATGATTTATGATGAAAACTATTATTGAGATGAATGAGTTTCATCACATCAAAATTATGTTTTAATTGACTAATATATGTTATTATGGGAAAAATCACTAGAGGAAAGGGATATCTATTTGATGAAACTACTACTGCATGAAGATGATTATCAATAAGATGAAGTAACCTTCATTGAAATGATATGAGATATGATTTAATGTGATATGACAAAATAGAATACTATCGTTAGATGCAATTACCCCTAATGTCAACGACCTTAGGTGGAAAGGATATCAACGAGGTTGAGTTACCTTTGATATAGGTTCCTTCATCAACAATCCCTATAATATTAAATTGTTAAGTTTTGATGAGTTACAATATATTATTTTAAATTGAGAATTATTTAATGGTTTTTAGGAAATCATAGTTAGAAAGTGATGGTTCAGAGAACATACTTAAAAGGGGGTTGAATAAGTCTGTTCACTTTTTCAAACTGAAAAAGATATTATAAACAAATGAGCATTTTTGCACAACAAAGCAAACTTTTCTAATTCAAGATGGACGGGAGAGAGCATCAGACTCTTGTAAGAGATAAGGAAAGAAGACACAGGAGATTTATATTAATTCACTTCCAACACAAAAGTTACATCCAGTACCTTCAGACTTAAACGGTTTCCTCTATGTAAAATTGTTTCTTTTACATAACCAGCATAAATTGTGCCCATGAGTATTCTTGAATCCAGTCACTCCTGACTTAAGCACCTCATATGCCTTTGAGTATTATTGACACCAATCACTCCTAGCTCAAGCTCAGTACTCAGTATTCTTTTGCAGCACCCACTCCTGGGGCAGACCCAAGTATTATTTCACAAGTCACTTCTGTCTTAAACTCAAGTATTATTTCTAAAGCCTCTTCAGGTCAATAATGTTTCCCAACAAGTATACCAGACCTGTACTTACAAATAATTGATGAGACTAAAAAGAAAGAACAATTAGATTCTTGTTGGAGAAAGTTCAAGACGTTTGGAGCAGCTTTAGGCTTGATGAAGCATGAGGATAGAGTTTGGTTGATGAAGAGTTTTGTTTTGAGAAGAGGACACTTCCACACTCTTGATGCATGCGGTGTGTCTTAATAGGTCTGGGTCTGGTATGAATCCAGATGAACTTTTTACTTTGAATAATGTTCCCAGATCTTGTTTCCTTCATTGATGCATCATTCTTTTTGTTTTGTCTTACCAGACTTGTGTTATGCAAGGACTCTCCCTTTGTTTTATAACTCATGCTTTGTAACCTGAAGCACTTAGATAGACCATCATATGTTAACAAAACATGACTTCATTAAATTAGAATACTTAATGTTGGTTATCAACAAATCTAAGACTCCTTCAAAAGTCTTCTTGACTCTAACAAGCTCCCCCTATTTGTTGATAACAAATAATCCTGTGTGAATATCGGCCCCATAAAACTAGCTATACCGGCCATTATTAAAATATCAAAAGTACAAGTGCTTACAAAAACAAGGACAGAACCGGATTGACCTTTAAGAATGACGGTATCGAAATCCTTCAGTACGGAATAAATAATAAAGACCTCAGTCAAAAGCTGCAAGTGGGCAACTTGGGTCTGCCAAAAGCTACAGACTCTACCCCCTGACACAGGTCAAATCACCACTTGCAATTAAAGGAAAAACTATATAAAGAACTCATTCATTAAGTCATAAACACATGGAAAAATAGTTGAACTACTTACACTCTCATCATAAGACTCTCAGTAATACTATTTTCTTCATTATAATCGTACTGACTTAAGAATCAGAGTCTCTTTTGCAGGTACTATAACATCCTTAATTTTAAAATGAATTTCAATAAATCAAATAAAATTTTACAAATAATTCAAATTTCCAAAACAGAATTTGAATTAAATAATTACAATATCAATTTTACAAAAGTCGACCGGCTCTTTAAGTTTACAATAAAAAAATAAAACACTCGGTATTCTCAGGAGCCGGCCAAGGCTTCTACCAAAATACACTCCGAGCAATTGAGTGACTTCTCATATCATGGTTGGGCCCTTCATTCACTGAAAAAATGACAACAGTAGGGGGTGAGCATAAACATATCAAATAACAGTTATTGAATTGGATTAAAAGTCCAATTAATAACTATAGAACAAAACCGATCACATATTATCATCACATAATTATATACTCATGTTGCTCACCATAACAACACCGAGACATATATACTCATCATAAATCAGCATGTTATTCTCAATAACACATAGATCAGTGCATACACACAAAAATCAGTGCATACACATGCTCAATCAAATGGATCCATTAAGTCTTTTAATTTTGTGTTGCAACACTGGCTCCCCGAGCAATAACTCAGCTCCCAGCTGATCCGACCATTTTACAGGTACCAAACCGCTCTGCGCCCATAATGTAACACCGAGTATCACTCCCAGAGTAATAGCGGTACTCTACTTAGTGCTACAGGCCGGCCTTGAGTCCCACTCAAAGGCGTCCGTGGTATAAAAGGAACCACCACATGGTCTATGCCTTCATCAGGCCGTCCACATCTAGACCGGCATCACAGGCCCCCTGCAGTCCTGTGTGCGTTTGAATACAATTGATATATCAAATAAATATCAATCATCAAAATATCAACACCATATCATGTCATTCCACTCGGTATAATAACCAACATAGCATGCAATTATATATCATGAAAATTCATGAATATAATTCATATCATAATCATCAATCTCATATGAACTCAATATTATTAATATGAATGGAAGATAAGTAAACATAAAATATGTTATTCAATTGGGGTCTCAATTCACGCACATATCATACATATAACATATTAGCACCCCAAATCCATTCATAAACCATCTATTTGAGATGTACGCTCCCCCTACCTGGAATTAAGGAGTTCCAGTAGCTGATCAAATGTTATCCTAGTCGCTGCTCACGAATTCCAACTGGAAGTGCACTTCTGCACTAGTCCAAAGCTTTCTTCGTAAAGAGAAGGAAATGAAGAATTAACTTTCTTATTGTTCATTCGTTTCCAGTAAAGTTTGGAAAGAAAGGATTATTGATGATGATTTCCACTTCAAAAGTTCTTAAATTAATCCATCAATGGAAGTATTTATATATCTTGCATGCAGAAGAGACGTGAATGAATTGAAGTATTCTGACACAAGTCTCTTTCATGATAATGAAAGATTAAGATATTTAATGAAAATGGGACAACACATTAAAAAGGGTCCCATTCTTAGAAAATATCTGAGAAAAGATTTCGCTAGAAAATAGAAGAACAGAATGACGTGGAAATAATTATTTATTCCGACTTGGTTTCAGCTTATTCTGACTCAGTTTCCTCATTCTGGACATCTCTTTCCGAGAGGACTTATCAGAGCCTCTTTCCGCTCAGAATTCCTTCATTCGGAAATAGCCCACTCATAACTATCTTATTCAAAATTATATCAATCAGACATCTCACTTGGTTATACCTCTTTCCGAGTCAGAGTCTTACTCTTTCATCATTCGGAAGTCTCTTAATTAAAAAACCACTCGGAGTTCGAAGTCCACTTCCTTTCTCGGAAATCATTCCTCTTAAAAGGATTACTCGGATATTTATTCTCCTCAGAATTATTTACTCACAAACATACTCAATCGGAGTTCAAGTCTTTGTCCAGAAGCACTCCTCCTGAAAAGACTCGCTCGGTGCCATCTCACTCGGAAGCGTCATACTCAGAGACACTTCACTCGGAAAGTCACTCTACTCGGATATACTCCACTCGGGAGTTTACCAATCAGAAATATCTTGGTCCGAGAAGTACCTATTTGAAATCAAAGCTTATCTTATTCGAATAAGCACTTCTCTCGGCAACTCAATCGGAAACGTTCCACTCGAAGATGTTTCCGTTTCACTCGGCTTTTGCCTCACTCGAACGTGTCTCATTCGGACACAGCGTTACTTCGTTCAGAAATAATTCTCTTAATGATGTTTCACTCAGAAACATCTTAAATTCACTTGGAATTAATCTTTTCTATCTTATTTCACTCGGAATCGAATAATTTCTCACTCAAAAAATCTTGTCTCTGACATTTTTCACTCAGAAATTCATTCGGAATCTCTTCTTTTATCCTCAATAAATTATTTTTCTAAAAATCTTAAAAATTGGGATGTTACAGGTACACCTCCGGTGTGGTCAAGTAGACAACGACTGGAATTAACTCATTTTTCTACCTTAACACGAAGTGCTTGGAGTTCCCACTGATCCCAAATTTATAATACCGTACTCCCACTGAGACATTGTAAAATAAAGAGAGAGACACTCGACAATCTATTTAGTCTTTTAATTTAAGTGGAGTTTTATGAATTTCGATATAGTTCCTTCTTAGCCAAATAAACGTTTTTAGTTTGAGAGATACTTACAGTGATTTTGACAAAGTTCTGTTTAGATTGTTCCTGACTTAAAAATAGACAGAAATACGGAATTCTTTTTCAAGAATAAAGAGTTATAGCTGTAGAGAAATAATATGGTAATCATATGATGATTAGTAAAGCAAATGACAAATATATTCGAAAAGTGGGATTTTTCAACAAAGATCAATTATCTTAATTTCAAGGAAATCTAAAAGACTTAATCATCAGCTTCTTAGCTTCTTCTCCTTCTTTTGACATCAACAAAATAAGGTAGGAAGGGTGAAGTAGATAAGAAGTTTTTGGCTAGGAGAAAGGGTAAGGAAAATGGTAGAAAGAGTCATGCTTGATCTGAACTGTGAGAGCAGTAACCAGTTTCTTCTATCATCCATAGAACATGATTCCACAATCTTTTTGCATCATCTCCAGTGTTATTATCATACTCCAAAAGTCTTGAAACTTCATCATCAGGAAGTCTTCTTGGTCGGGGTTCATCCTATGCAGGTGCAAAAGGTTGAATCAAGGCAGATACTGGTTCTTTCCCTTTCCTAGAAGGGTGAGTCTTAACAGTAGGGCAGAGCCTATTTGGAGCAATGAGAATCTGTGTTGAGGGCAGGATGAAAGCAAACTTCTTTTTGCCACTAGTGATTTCTATTAAGGATCTTCCTTGTTGAATGTCCAACATAATAACTCTCTGTTCCTTTCGGAGTCTGTAGTACATGGCAGCATCAAAGGCCGAGCAGAGGTTGTCTTCATGGAGAATTTCCTTTGCGGGCATCAGAGGAGCAAATTTTGAGTAGTGAGGTTCAAACTTGTTTCTACTATCTACAAGGATACATTCCTGATCTGATAGTCTCTTGTTAGACTTATACAATGCCAGTTTAAATATATAAGAGTTTATAAAGATATTTTATGCAGTGACATAGAGAGATAATGAATATGATATTCTTGAGGTCAAAAAAGAGATAAACTAACCCATTTTGTTTTACCTCCCCTTTGTTAGTTTTTTAGAATCATCTAAAGACTTATCTTCCAATGTGAGACCTTTAAAGCTTCAATTCTTTCAGTTCAGATTGTTGATGTTGACGACTTATAGATACATCTCCTTTTGAGTTCCTTCTTTCTTCATTATCAGACTTATAAGATCAGATGCAGATCCTTTTTCTCGAGAGGTCTGACTTTGAGCTTCCTTTACTTGAACTTTCATTATTTAATTTTAAATTAAGTTTTATATACAATAAACTTGTTATTATAAAAAAAATAATTTTTACACAAAATTTAATTTATTCTCATCTACATAATTTTTATTTATCGATTTCCCGTATGATTTGATTATTTAAATAAATAAAAATTCATTTATATTTTCTTCTTATTTCTTTTCTATCTATTTCTCCATTCAAATTCAAATGATGCTGAAAAGAGATGAAAGTAGTAATTTATTGGATCCAAAATTTCTGATATAAACATCTTGTGATTCAAGAGATAGAAAAGAAAAACCAAAACCTCGTATCTGTAACCCTCCGGCAAGGCATTCACTTTGACCCCCACAACACAAACCAAAATTAATGTTTTAAAAAGCAAAACAAATCACTCCCTTTGTCTGTCCAGCATAAAACCCTAACCTCATAGCACCACCACCCTATCAAATCACACTAACCCCACATTTCCCAACAGTGCTATCTGTCGCCTTCTATTGCGACTTTCCCCCCCACTAACCCTCTCTGTTATAATAATAATTTACGGCTTTTTGGAATGAATCAAATTGGTGGGACAAAGGACCCACAAGAGGACGAGCCCTTGGCTCACTCTCTCCCCCAACCCCCTTCCGCCGAAGAACAAGAGGTTGTCGCCGACGAGAAGCCACCGCACCTCCCCATGGATGATGATTCGCTCTCTCCCGCCACCGTCTTTTCCATCAACCTTAAGCAACCTAGGTCCAATTTGCTCCACAAGATGAGTGTCCCTGAACTTTGTCGCAATTTTAGGTACGCCAATAATTAACCCTTGCTAGTTCAACGACTGTTTGTATACTTACTGAATTGGAGCCTTTTATTGAAGTTCTTGTTGGATGCAAATCTGTTCAACATTTTCATGTATTACCTAAACAAAACAGTATGGAACTACTTAGTAAGGTTTCACATTTACCCACTTCGTTAATGGATTCTGAATAAGATTTACACCTGAAGGCTGTGTTTTAATTTCAGTATTTCGGTTTCTTCCTAAACACTCCAAGTTCTTTAGAAATAAACCTTCTTTTGCCTTCACAGTTTGTTGTATATCTGTTGATTAAAAGAGGATGCTGGATTAGGGATGGTAGCACTGACTAATATCTGTTTGAGAGTGTGTGTGTGTGTGTGAGAGAGAGTAATGGCAATAAAAATATTTGCTGCTTCTAATAAGAAGATTGGAAGTATCAATGTAGTCTTCGGTCTAAGGCATTTAAATAAAAGGTAAAAGTGGAAATATAGTAGAAAATACGGGTGCTGGAACTGTAATTTACTAGCTACTTTGCCAATTCAGATAGGGTATTCCAGACTTTGGACTATTTGCCCCTCCTTTCCAGATCAATATTTGCTATGCAGCTATGCTGCATCTTCCCTTTATATAATTGATAGGATCATTTTGGGGAAGCTGAAAATAAGTAAGTGTTTGCCTTCCTTGGATGTTTCTTTGTACCAGTGCATTCAGTAGTCATCCCTTATGAGTTATGATGATGTTTTCCATCTTTATGCTGATGGGCATATTATGTTGGTAAACTTCTTAACATGACGTTGGCTGATTTTGCATCATAGATAATGCATGAGTCTTTTGGTGTAGATTCTGACATTGATCTTCTGATGTCTTTCTGTAAAGTGAATTTGTTTGTGTACTTTTTTTTTTGTAATGGTATAATATTTTCGGTACTATCAAATTCTCACATATCTTTTTGGTTGTGCTTGGTTTTTCTGCAGTGCTGTTTCCTGGTGTGGAAAACTGAATGCTATAGCCTGTGCAGCTGAAACCTGTGCCAGAATTCCAAGGTTAGTGTTCTTTTTTCCATTCCATTTAGATATATGTTCCCACCCTGGAATTCTTAAATGTTGTTCTATATGCTTCATTAACTACAAGACTTTCTGTTTGTATGAATGGCAATTGAAGGAAATTGTAAGAAAAGAATTGGTAAGATTGAGTAAATTATTTTGCAGGTATTGCATGATATGTTATTGATTAAGTCAAATAGGCTTAGTATAGTTGATGAATATCTAAAACTTTTTAAATTACTTATTTTCTATGTTGACTTTCAAGACCCAAGTCTAAATGAGGCATGACTACCGAGAAGAGATGTCATGGATATTTTTTCATATATTCATCATTGTCTTTGAACTTGTTTCATTACTGGGCTTATATAATGTAATTTCTTTTTTGCTCTTTGCTAGTTTCCTTATTTGATGGCTGATGAATTTGGCAATGAAACTTCGTACGGTTTAAGCTTAGAAGTTTGAATATTGTGTGAAATACAATGATGTCTATGATAACTGATACACACGTAAACATCCCATCATCTGCTAATTGACTTGCAGTGTGATGAAACCTAGCTTACACATCGGAGTGCTTAATACTTGAAGTTCTAAAATGCTTTTTATACTTGGAAAACACATTTCTGATAAAGTTGTGAAACCCTATATATAAAAGGAATAATAAAAACTTCAGTTGTGAAACCCTTTTTCCAACATCAGTCTTACACTCTTACTGTGATATAGAATGTGTGATGTTTTAAATGTTATTGATAAAGGAAGAAAGTTGTCAGGTGACGAGAAAACATTAATAAGAGAGTGGAGGATAAGTTATCCTCCCTATTAAAAGAATATAACAAAACCAACCAAGAAAAGAAAGAGAATCAATGGTGCAAAGTGATGTTTCCAATTATTGTTGCACCTAATTCATTTAAGGTATTTGAATTTTGGTTGGTGTTTAACAATTATTATAAGAAAGTAACGCTTGTTTTAGGTATCTTGTGATCCCTATTTTTGCATTGTCTTTTTCCTAATTTCTAGTAATATGGGTGATAAACAGATATTATGATAAACAGATATTATGATGGCTATCAAGTTATCAACATACTATGTGCATATATTTTGGGAATATGCATGTGTTAGACAAACCTGCAGCTAAATTTAAATGAACTGAATGTATTGCAATAAGAAAGTGGTCTGTACAAGTTCTAAATTAGCTGAACTTAATTTTGTCTGATGTCCACATCATTTATTAAATGTGCCTTTTGTATCTGTTTGAAGTTCAAATGTGGCTTTATGTATCTATTGCTCATTATGCCAGTTAACTGGTACCTGTGTTTGGTTTTGTTGGCTATTTGTAATGCTTATTAGTGTTTCTCTTTTCTCCGTAGTTCAACTGCTAATCCACCGTTTTGGATCCCTATACATATTGTGATCCCAGAGAGGCCCACTGAGTGTGCAGTGTTCAACGTCATAGCAGGTATTCTGATGTCATTGGTTCATTTTGTTACCATGGATGCTTCACGTTGCTGTACACCCCCCCCCCCCCCCCCCCCCCCCCCCCGGGTATTCCCTTGCATTCCTGGCACTTATGCTGTACAAGGCTATTTGCCAGTATAACCTAGCACCAGCTGATACAGTATTCTGATTTTGGGTTACAACATTGGTGCCAAGATCCCAACTTAGACCTCCTTAAAAAGAAGACTTTAAATTTCCAAATCTAGTAGCACTTGAAATTCTTTAAGGCTTCATTTGGATGTTGAGATGAAAAGAAATTGGAAGGAAAGAAATAGGGTGGAAATAAGACTGAAAAATATGTTGTTAGGATGGATAGAAATAGAAGAGAAAGAAGTGGAAATAGGAATTTTTTCTTATTTGGATGGATGAAAAGAATGTGAACAAAAATAAATGAATTATATAAGAAATAAAATCAATTTTAACATATAAAAAGTTATTTTTGAATTTTTTTATAATTTTAATAATATTCAATTATTCATTAAATTATTAATATTTATTAAACAACAATTTGAAGCATATCGGTCATATGTTCCATGCTTGTTACGTATGTAACTTATTTGAGGACCTATAAAAGACTTAGTGAAAACATCCATTGGTTGATTATTTGAGTTAACAAAGTGAGTGGTGATATCTCCAAATAAGATCTCTATAATAAAATGACATTTTATTTCAATGTGCTTTGGTATTCTCGTGAAATGCTAGATTTTTGAGCTGATACATAGTGTTGATTCACAAATGAGTGTCATTTGTCTATCTCCCTTGGACATGATATCTTAAAAGTTTATATTTGGGTCAAATGAGTTCCTAGGTGCTCAATGCTGTAGCTTGGTATTCCACCTCAACACTTGACCTTCCAATGATATTCTCTTTTTTAGTCTGTTAAGATATTAGTTATCCTCAAAGGAACTGCAATTCCTCATGGTGGATCTCCAATCAGCAGGGAAACATGCCTAATTATTGATTACCTAACAATTCAAGTATGATCTTTTATCTTCAATTCTTTTTGGACAAATCATTTTCTGGAATCTGGAGATCCTTTTATGTTCTTTAGAATTAGAATGTGAATAACCGCATCTTTAGAATGTGAATAACCACATTCAAATGCCCTTCACTAAGTGAATTCAGGATTTGTCTTACTAAAGTGGTTGCTAAAGAGATATGTGGACGAGTGACTATGAGGTATTAAATTTCCTAACCATCCTTCTATATCTTCTTGATTCAGAAAGTGGCTCCCTTTGATTCTGCAAAAGCTTAGCATTTGAATCCTTAGGTGTGTCAATTTTGCATTCAATGTTTTTCTTTACTCGGGGATGTATGTGTTATAGTTTATTCCAGAAATCAATATGCCATCCTTGGATCATGGCACTTCTCTTCCCAAGTAACAGATTTCCCCAAGAATTAGATTGAGTAAAACAAGTCCAGGGGATTCTCCCTAAGCATTAAATTGACGTTCCATATATATTCTTTAGCTAGATCACCTTGAGTAAAATTCTCAATATGTATTCATAGGCTATCGGCAAATGGTAATGTCATAGATAAAAACTAGAGAACAAAAACCAGTTTTGCTATCGGTTAGAATGTTTCTCCACGACCCATGCCAATAACTTTTGCATAGCCTTTGGCGACCAAGTGAGTCTTAAACTGAAGACTACATGAAAAAAATAAAAACCTTATTCATATAGACACATTCAAACCAAGATCAAATGGAGAACGTAAAACCAAGTAGAGAAAAAGTATGGCACTGCAATTGCTTGTCAGAAAAGCTGCCTGTTGTGCAATTTGATATGTCTAGAGACAGTGGCTTTGTGTGGAGTTGCTGCAATAGGTCATTGGTGCACAGGATTACAAAAGTCTGGTGGGAAATCACGAATTTGGTTGAGACAAAGCTGTTGGCTAGAAAATGACAATTGGCGACAGTGGTAGATTGGCAAAGCAGGAGCAGTGACTGCTGGAAATTAGCATCTGAACTTGCCAGAATAAGTACGTGACCTTGAAGGCAGGGAATTGGAGATGGGACAGGACTTTTGGAAATTTTTTTGCCAATGGCAATAGGTTCATCTAGTATACATGGATGAGGGTAGTGAAAATGAGAGATTGGGTGAAATCTGTGTGACTGAACTACGTGGTGGAGCTGAACTGTATAGTGTAAAAGTAGTAAATACGAGAAATCCCTGATATCTTAACTACTGTAATTATGTGATTTGATTAGCCTATACAATGAATCAAAGACTGTGTTCGGAAATGGTTATGGTTATAGATTATTTCAATAAGAGTATATAGATATAATTGATTATACATGTTTAGAAGTGTGGAGTGAAAAGTGGTTTTAAGATAATCTAATTTGTTTAGCTTGTTCAAAATAATCGATTACTGTAGTAAATTTACAAACAAAAGGGTATGGAACTATTTGTAGTAGTTGGATATGTATTTAAATTAATTAATTGATAGGAATGAAATAAGAAAACAATAGTTGGCCGTAGAATAATCTATTAGCTTATAATCACATTCTAAAAATTTTCAGATTCTTTTTGTAATCTGATTTTCAAATTTAAATCTGATTTTTAGATTATAATATGATTTCGGCAAAAGTTGTCAAACAAGTCATAATCAGGTTATAATCTAAATCAGATTAATCTGATTTTTAAGCATTACCAAACATGCTCTAAATGCTTACACACTTTTTAACACCCTCCCATTTGATAACGTTTTGTTTGACATTATGGAATGGACCACCAATCGCCATTTGGATATTCTTTCTCATTTGTTTTTAATTATTCCGAGCTTTTGTTACCCCAATTGATCTATGTTGTTTTTGCTCTTTCAAATTAGTTTAATTATCTGTATTTGCATTATCTGCAGATTCGCCTCGTGATTCTGTCCAGTTTATTGAGTGGTCCCCTACCTCTTGTCCTCGCGCATTACTAATTGCAAATTTCCATGGGAGGGTAACTATTTGGACTCAAACTTCTCAAGTAAGTGTGGTATATCAATTTCATTCCTAGGCCTTCTTAATAATATTCAGTTGATCCTTTACCCACTTCCATGCTTTCCTGGTTTCTCTATTGCACATATTTGCTTGTGTTATTTGATTGTTTTTCTAATGTAGTTTGTTGACTTTGTTCATTCAGGGGCCAGCTAATCTTGTCCGTGATACTAGCTGTTGGCAACGTGAGCATGAGTGGCGGCAAGATATTGCAGTTGTTACTAAGTGGCTATCATGGGTGTCTCCGGTATAAAGTTAGCTAGTCTCCTGCTGATATGTTCAAATTCTCTGTGCATTTACTTTTATAAAGTCTTGTGAACACTTCTATTTGTGTAATTTTGTCCTTGAACTTATGTATTTATGTTAGGGATGGGATACTCTCTCTCTCTCTCTCCATTTCTCTCCTGGTTTATTAATTTTCAAACTTTTCTTCCAATGATTGAACCTCTTGAGCAAATACTTCAGGACTGTAGACTATAGTTTTAAACTGTAACATGGATCATTTTTCTGCAAGGAGAGCTTAACACAGATGTTAGAACCCAAGTATATTCCATGTATTTTTGGTTAATCAATTTTAATCTGAATCAATTGCTTTTTGAATTAATAGTACAAGTGGCTTTCATCCAAATCGAGTGCTCCTGCCAATCCGAAATCGACATTTGAGGAAAAGTTTCTTTCGCAGCAATCTCAAACTTCAGGTCAATTATTCTGTTTACATTCTTTCTGTTTGCCTTTTTTTTTTCTTGGCTACATTGGAAGTGCAAGTATGTCAGTTGTGGAATATTTGCCCTGTTGGATGATTGAACCTTTGACATGACACTCAAGCCTTAAAATTTTGGCTGTTGCCAATTGATGTGCAATCTCATTGACTCTGATTGATTGCTTTTGGTGGTTGTTGTCGTTCCACAGTAATTTTGTTAATTGCTGGTGGTGATGTGCATGTCTGGAAGTATCACTTTTATATTGCTTATGCTTTTGCCAGTAATTTTCCCTTGTTTTCGTTACAAATGACAAAAACCCAGCAGCCGAAATATTTTTCCTTGCTTTGTCACCCTGTTGTATTGCCATTTTCTTAATATTGCTTTTGTGATTTTGGGAATAAAGTGTCTTTATGGAGGCAAACCATACAGGATAAAATTATTATGTAAAATTCATATAAGCTTCATTTAGCAATATTTTGTTGATTGATTTGTCAGGTGTGTTTGGAACTAAAGGTAGTAAGGTACATTCCTGGTAGGGGAGGGGATGGGTGGATGATCAAACCTCTGATCAAATTTTCACACCCTAATCTTTGTACAATGCCCAAGTTGTGAATACTTGAGTTGCTGCCAATTGAGTTGCAGCTGATTGGCCCTTTCCATTTTAATTACAATAGTGTGCTATCTTACTGATTGGATGGTATTAGGGCAATTTTTATATAGTTATAAATATAAATGATGGCCAATGCCATACGGGCACCTGAAATTTCCTCTTTGTTCATCCATTTTATTTCAAGCTATTGCCTGCTTTAGGTATTAAATAGCACATTGCTGGTGTATCTGATGCATGTGCTTGTTTTTGTTTCAGCAAGATGGCCCAATTTTCTTTGCGTCTGTTCTGTGTTCTCGTCAGGCTCTGTTCAACTTCACTGGTCTCAGTGGCCTCCTAGTCAGACTAGCACAATGCCCAAGTGGTTTTGCACCAGTAAAGGACTTTTGGGTTGTGGGCCCAGTGGCATTATGGCTGGTGATGCTATCATAACAGACAGTGGTGCTATGCATGTGGCAGGTGTACCAATTGTTAATCCATCTACCATTGTTGTTTGGGAGGTCACACCTGGGCCTGGAAATGGTTTCCAAGCAACTCCGAAGACAAGTACCACTTGTGGTGCCCCACCCCTTAACCCACCTAACTGGGCTGGATTTGCACCTTTAGCTGCATATTTATTTTGTTGGCAAGATTATCTATTGTCTGAAGCAAAACAAGGGAAAAAACAGACAGACCAAAACCTTGGCGATGCTGTACCTCTGTATTGCTCACCAGTTTCAAACTTTTCAGCATATGTGAGTCCTGAAGCTGCAGCTCAATCTGCAGCAACCACTACATGGGGTTCTGGTGTAACAGCAGTGGCCTTCGATCCAACTCGTGCTGGTTCAGTGATAGCTGTTGTGATAGTTGAGGGTATGAAGCTAATTTTGTCTGCTTTTTTTTCCCCTCAAGCAAGTTGGCAAAATTGCTTAAGGTGTGCTTTCATTGATAATGATTTTGTTTCTCCATCTTCTATTCCTTTTCAATCTCCTTTGTCGCCTCCTTTCCTATTTGTGATATTTTAGCCTCCCTCTCTTCTCCTAAACTTAAACATTGTAATTTTGTTAAACGTGATTGTACCTGTTTTTATTGCCGATTCCTGCCGAAGGCCTTCTAAAAAAATCTGGGAAGCTTTATTGTGTTTATTTGTTTGTTATTTAAACTTAAAAGAAATGTGAGAAATCTGGGACTCGATGCTTTCCCCCCCCCCCCCCCCCTCTCTCTCTCTCTCTCTCTCTATATATATATATATATATATATATATCTTATTTTTATCATCTTTGGTTGTGCTCTATTTGATATCAATTTTTAAAAAAACACTGTTACCAAATATGAAAATATAAGTTGATATGTTCAATCCCTACGCTTTGTTCATATATTTTCAGTATATTGTTCCTTTTCATCTATATGGCTGTCTTCTTTGATTTAGTTTTGTGCAGTCTAGCTTGCTCTCTTTTTTCCACCCCTTCCCTTACCATCACAAAACAAGTGTAAGCCTTTACTCTTTATTCACTTTAAATGTTCCAGCTGACTTGACCCAAGCTGCTTTTAATCTCGGATTTGTAAGTGTAGCCCATTCAATGACATTATATTTGGTTTAAGCCCAATTTTGTTATTTAAAATGTAATTAATCTGGCGTTAAACAAACAAATTAAGTATCCCCAATTTACTAGAAAAAATTGAACACCATGTTTGATAATGGACTGGATAAAGTGTTATCAAGTTCCCTCTTTGGCTCTTCCTTATAGTGGTGCTTGCAATGTTGCACAAAAATAGAAGCTAAGCTACCATTATTAGCTTAGATCTACTAAAATAGAGGCATCCTGTATCTATCCTGCCTTCTTATTCCTCTAGCTTGTGACAATACTAGCTTTGATGCAAGTTGGTCAGGATTTTATACCAGTTGTTTGTGTGTACAAATAGTTGAACTAAGATGGTTATGTGTAACTGATTTTCCTGTGCAGGACAGTACATGTCCCCTTATGATCCAGATGAGGGCCCATCAATTACAGGGTGGAGAGTGCAGCGCTGGGAATCATCTTTACAGCATGTTGTCCTTCATCCTATATTTGGGAACCCTACTTCTAGTATGGGTGGACAACCACCTATGCAAACTGTTTGGCAGTCCAAAGTGGACCTGAGCATACCTCCAACGAATGATTTCAAGAATCATCAATCACCTGCAACAGGAATGGCTGCGGATGTGCAACAGGTATCCGAGTCTGTTTCTGATAAATCGAAAAGGGTCAATTTTGATCCATTTGATCTTCCAAGTGATGTCAGGACACTTGCTCGAGTTGTTTACTCTGCTCATGGTGGTGAAATTGCAATTGCTTTTCTTCGAGGTGGTGTCCATGTCTTCTCTGGTCCAAATTTTACACCTGTAGACAACTATCAGATTAATGTTGGATCTGCAATTGCTGCTCCTGCTTTTTCTTCAACAAGCTGCTGTTCAGCTTCGGTTTGGCTTGATTCTAGCAAGAATTGTATGATATTGAGAATAATTCGTGTTCTTCCACCTTCCATTCCCATTAGTCAAGTTAAGGCCAATTCATCAACTTGGGAGCGTGCAATTGCTGAAAGGTGATTTCTTTAATCTTTTTGTAGCATGGAATGTTTATTATTATTTCTTAATGCTCTTATAAATTTGTATCTGCTGCCATTGTTTCCTCCAATTGTCAAGTAGTAGCTGTGATTTGTTCCTTGGGTTGGTGATTTACATGGCTTTCCCAGTGGTAACATCTGTTAATAAACAGGTTTTGGTGGAGCCTTTTAGTTGGAGTTGATTGGTGGGATGCTGTAGGCTGCACACAGAGTGCTACTGAGGATGGTATTGGTATGGAAGTTCTTGTTAATTCCTTTTGGCGAAATTTATTTTTTTGCTTAAGTTTGTGCCAGAGTAATCTGAATATGATTTCCTCTTACATGTGTGCATTCTGCTAAAGCATCTGCATAGAATGCCGTGGCATTAGTGCAGTATATTGACAAGTGATACTTTTTCCTGGTTTCAGTTTCACTTAATAGCGTTATTGCAGTTTTGGATGCGGACTTCCATTCTCTTCCTTCTGTTCAGCACAGGCAACAGTATGGTCCTGTATGTTACTGGTGAACTACCACCTTTTTAACATTTTGTCATTGGCTTTCATACTATGATGCACAGATACGATATGTATCGGATATGTCGATACATATATTAATACTATTAAAAAATACAGGATACGATGTTTGGGGTACACATGTAAATATGTATAAACTTCCAAAATCAGAATAAATGCGTTAGACATCATTATATATAAAATAGAAATGGCTAAGCTTTGCCTTTGGGAACCCCAATAAAAATAAAAATTACGAATCATTGCTCATTGGATATTAGGAATAGTATCAACCTTATTTCTCCCTTCATCATCATCCTTAAAAAGGTGTACAAAAAGACAACCTTTAATTAGCTTGCAAAAAAACAAATATCAGGGAAAAGATTAAAACCAAATTAAATGTTCCTTTGACGCTGGAAGGCCAAAAGCTGAAGTGAATTGGATTTGTATCTAGTATCTATTATATTCAATACTACATATTATATATTAAGTACCCAAGTGCCAAGTTCAGTGGATGTAGTACTTTACAGCTTGCCATTTGCAGTTCTGCCTTCAGTGGTGGGTGTACAGATCAGATGTAATTTTTCAGAATATAAAAACCTCAACACAAGAGACTCAAAGATACTTCAATGGTATATGAGGTGTGAAAACTAAGAGTTGAAGAGACACATTTTATAATAACTGAAAAAGCTCGCTGCTCTCACCTTATTTAAAGTATCGGTGGAGGTTGCCGTTTAATAATCTCAGCAGCGTCCTGTAAACGTATCGCTATATTTTTTCTTTTATCTTTTTTTGAATAATCTTCAATACTGGAAGGAACTCGACACAGATACGATATGGAATTGCATGAATCAGTGCTTCAAAGCTTTCATATTTTACTTCCATTAGTTCTTCTACTTCTTCAATGTTTGCTCTAGAGGTGTTTTATTCTTTCTGTCAACTGTGTCAAGAGAGTGAATTGTTTTATATTAATTTATTGACTGGATGGAGTGTTTCATGGATATAGCATAACCTGGAATTTTTGACCCAGAAGCAAATGCTTCTTATTGACAATCTTGTATATCATGTTGGAACATCTACTCGCTGCATGCTTTGATTGTGCTTGCTGAATAACTTCTGGATGATAAGTGGCAATTGCTAAATTTTATGTTGTTAACATTTGATTTAAGATCTGTCACTGCTTTAAATTTAGTAGTGTGTTGGAATTTTGGATTTTCTATGTAGATTTCTGTATGATTTTGATTTTAAGCTCTTGGAAAATCTGCAACGGATCACTTTTCAACCAAACTTATGTCATTCTTTTTTGTCTTTCAGAGGGGAGAATTATTATCATATTCTAAGCATTGTTGACTTTGTTCTATTTGTTTCTTACCATTACCATTATTGTATTTTCAGACGGACATGGTAGTGTTTATCTGTATTACTGTTTATCTTTTTGGTTAAATGAACTTGGGTTCTAAATGATTGCAGAGTCTAGACAGGATAAAGTGTAGATTATTAGAAGGTTCAAATGCACAAGAGGTTAGGGCAATGGTTCTGGATATGCAAGCTAGGTTGTTGTTGGATATGCTTGGGAAAGGAATTGAGTCTGCGTTGATCAATTCTTCAGCTCTGGTGCCTGAGCTATGGCAAGCATCAGGTGAAACATTATCCAGCATTGACCCTGAATCAATGGCTGTTGAACCTGCACTAATTCCTAGTATACAGGTCTGCTTTGGTAACAGTTTGGAAACTTGCTTACCTTTCTTAATCAGAAAATCTAAAATGCAGTTTTGTTGTGCTTTTCTGCTTGTCTTGCTTACATTTTGTTTGGTCTTGGGTGTGACCGAACCCAAAAATGCTACAGTGGGATGGCTGCTTTACCATGGGAATGAGAAAATATGTAATTTGTATTGCACACATAAATTCTAAAAAATAATGTAATTTGTACTGCACACACATAATCATGTGATAATCATTTGAACTATTGTGTTCCCACACATGCATGGTGATGGTTGCATATAGTTATGCATTTTGTAGATTAAGATGTTTGCCAACCTATCTATGCATTATCAAACCCTTTTGAGGTTTTTTTCTTTAGCTTTCTTCTTTAATGAGTTATTTTTCAATTTTTCTTTTTGTAAATTTGATTGTATTTACTTGTACAATCTGCTGTTTCTTAATTGTTTCAATCCTTGCAGGCTTATGTGGATTCAGTTCTTGATTTGGCTTCACATTTTATTACTCGCTTGCGACGTTATGCAAGTTTCTGTCGCACATTGGCAAGTCATGCCGTGACTGCAGGCACTGGAAGCAACCGCAATATGGTTGCTAGTCCAACCCAAAGTTCAGCAACACCTGCAACAAGTCAGGGTTAGTGTGAACTGATCTATGTTAATTTTTGGTGTTCACATTTATGTCTGTCCATCACCCTATGAAATTTCAAATAGGTCCCTACAATTTTATAACTATGAATATGAATAGGCTCTTGTAGGTTCAAAATTTTCTTAATGGATCCTTGGGTCCATCTAATTGAAAAAGTTTACAAAACTGTAGGGATTCATTTATAATTTTAAACCCTGAGGGCCACTTTAAAAAATCTCAAAATGACATGGACCTACAGATTGATTTAAAATTTCTATGGTAAATGTTTGTTATATTTAGTTTGCTTTATCAAATAACTTGCTTGTATATGAACATCCTGTGCCACTCTGGTTAGATGGTTTTCCTTCTCTCTATGTGGAGACTGGAGGGGAATGAAGAAAAATTGAGGTTATCCTTAGGATTGGTTTTTGCTTGATCCTTTGGAATCTTGGTGTCCCAGGAGTGTTCTGATCGAAGTATTTGCAGCGACCTATCTTTACTACTAAAATCTAATAAAATATAAAAATAAAGTATTGAATATAAGGAAATTTGAGAACTATTCTTTTGAGATAATCTATTCTAAATTATTCTAAAGATACAATCCAAGATGTCATTGGATATTTTTCCTCTATTCTAACAAGAGGCATGAATTTGGTGTATGTCTTCCAGTGGTCATTGAAAAATGATCAATTATCTTATCCTCAATTGCCTTAATCATTTTCGCTGTTAGCTTGATTTTTATTGGTTGTTTTA
Organism: Clitoria ternatea; assembly: GCA_037962975.1. Lineage (NCBI taxonomy): Eukaryota > Viridiplantae > Streptophyta > Magnoliopsida > Fabales > Fabaceae > Clitoria > Clitoria ternatea. Next base: position 296,084,236 of record CM075669.1, read on the forward strand.
CATTTCAAATTGAAATGAAAGCAATATTTTCCAGGAGGTCAGAATGGAACCAGTTCTATGGGAAGCACACAGTTGCAAACCTGGGTGCAAGGGGCTATTGCCAAGATTAGTAACACAAATGATGGAGGATCCAACCCTACTCCTAGCCCCATCAGTGGCCCTTCAACATTTATGCCGATTAGCATTAATACAGGAACTTTTCCTGGAACACCAGCAGTCAGACTCATTGGGGACTGTCATTTCCTTCACAGACTATGCCAACTCCTGCTCTTCTGCTTTTTCTTTCGACGAAAGCAACTCCCTCGCTATATGGGGACTGCGAATAGAACTGCTGATACAAATTTACAAAAGGCTCAATCTAATGCTCCTGCTCCTGGTAAGGTGGAGGAGATTGCAAAACCAGTTGCAGCTGTGGTTAAGTCAGATGATGGTCAGACTGGTCGTACTGGGGCTAAAGGAGGTGAAGAAGCACCTTCTGGACGTTCAAGAGTGGGTAGTGGGAATGCTGGCCAAGGATATACATTTGAAGAGGTATACGATACAACACTTGTCTGAAAGCTCTGTTCTGTTGTAATTTGTGTCTTATTGTGCTTTAAATTTTTTGCTGATCCGTTTTTTTAGTCCAGAGATTATAAAGTAAGCTGTAATTTTTACCTTTCATATTGCAATTACAATGCAGGTCAAGGTGCTTTTTATGATGCTCATGGATCTATGCCGCCGAACAGCTGGGCTGCAACACCCATTGCCAGTTTCTCAAGTGGGGAGCAGTAACATTCAGGTTCGGCTGCATTATATTGATGGAAACTATACTGTACTACCCGAGGTTGTGGAAGCATCCCTTGGTCCACATATGCAGGTAAATTCGTGTTCTTCCACTTTCAAATTTTTAATCTCTGGGAAACAAATTAATCTAGTTATATTGTAGTTTGATTGCATGCTATTCAATCAATGAATTGCTTTGGTGATATCAGAGTTAATTATTTAGTAGAGCTGGAAAGTGTCCCAGTTTACCTTTCTTTACTTGTGGATTCCCCTTTAAGGCAAAATTTATACCTGATTTAGTGGTACATCATACTGTATCCGGTCCTTATTATAAGAAACAAATGGATCCCCCCTTTTTAATCCTTTATATAAGAAACAACTCCACATTTCTAGGTATGTTAATTACTAAATTCTTTTTATACTCCCATTTTATTGAAGGAAATCCAAATTCCAAAGGTTACTTGCTCATGTCTCATATTTTAAACCATTTAATACTGAGCATTCTTGTAAAATAAAATAGAATCTGACATAGTTAATGCAAAAGTTGAGTTTGGTGATTTAGTCTTTTATTTCTTTTAATAAGGACCAAAGCTAGTAGTTTTCTAGATTAAGTAGGTGCTGTTGATTTAGCAGTTAATCTTCTAATGTCTTGCTTATTTGGTTGTTTAGCATTTCTGGGGAAGTGTGAGTGCTGTCTCTGCTAAACTAAACAAAAATGTAATTTGCAGAATATGCCCCGTCCTAGAGGTGCGGATGCGGCTGGTCTTCTACTACGTGAACTAGAACTCCATCCTCCAGCTGAAGAGTGGCATAGACGGAATATGTTTGGTGGACCTTGGTCTGATTCAGATGATGCAGATTGCACAATTGATGCACCTAGACTTGTTTGTTCTGACCCACTTGACTCCAGCTCATTCAATCATTGTGATGTCTACTATGGAAGTCATCGTTTATGGCCAAAGAAGCGCAGGTTGTCTGAAAGAGATGCAGCTTTTGGGTTGAACACTTCTGTGGGCTTGGGAGCTTATCTTGGTATAATGGGATCTCGAAGAGATGTTGTTACTGCAACCTGGAAGACTGGCCTTGAAGGGGTCTGGTATAAGGTATGAAATAATTATCTTGTGTCATGTTCTGTTCCAATAAACATTTCTAAAACCTACATTCAATTAAGGAATTTGAAATAATTATCGTATTGACAATTTATGTGAATTCAAAGATGCGCACCTACATTCGTTAACACTATTTCTAAAACCTACATTCAACAAAATTATATGATTAGTCTAGTTATGTCAAATGCTAACTTTTTATTTAGTCACCTAACAGAACACAAATATGTGCACCAACATCTAGAGTAAAAAGATGGAATCCCTGGGCCTCCTGCTTGTTTAGCTTCTCAGAAATCAATTAACCTGGAAACCAAGTTCGAAGTTTCTAACTGATTTCTGTATCTCTAAATTCTTCTTGTGGACACTCTAGTTGAAATGCGTATGAAGTTTAAACTTAGCACTATTATTCTGGAAACCAAACAATCTTCTGCTGTCTAGGGTCATTGAGGTTAAACTTTTGATCATTTCATTGACCATTACTTGTGAAAACCAATTGGCTTGTTGGCAGTTATTAAAACTCGTATACTGTGTCTGGTCTAATAGTATGTCTAATATCAATAATGTGATTTTTATGTGCATAAAAATCCTAAGGTGATAATTATTTACCAAGTCTTTTAACTTCATGACATGGTGTTTTTGTGGTTCCTCGGTATAGAATGGGTAGAGTAAAATCTCCAAAGTGCCAACTGATGTGTTGATAAGTGACACAATAGTGTCCAACCTGTTACCTAGGTCAATCATAATTTTGTAAATGAAGTCTTTCCTTTGCATATGGTTTAAATTAGTGCAAGACACTTGTGTATTTTCTTCTACCTGATCATAGGTTTTTTTCAAAATCCAACGCCACGGTTCATCTTCTGTTTAGTGATTTTGTTTGCTTCTGTGGTGCAGTGCATAAGATGTCAGAGGCAGACTTCTTCCTTTGCTTCACCAGAATCTGCTGCTTCTTCTAGTCAGAATGATCGAGAGATGTGGTGGATCAGCCGCTGGGTTTATGGCTGTCCAATGTGCGGTGGAACCTGGGTCCGGGTTGTATAGTATATATAAGATGACTTCATTATGTTGTTATGACGTGAATTTTACTTTATGGAAAGAGAGTCATTGATATATATATTTATGGCTAACAACGAAATGAATCAGATGGAATGCTGGCTGGGTGTTGTACAGGAGAAAAGTTCTTGACTAGATTTGTTTGGCAAGTTGGTGATCACCGTGCTGGTTTCCAATTATATGCAGATTGTATATCCTCTGTAAAGAGACTTGTGTATCTGCAGTTTCATGCTTGGTTGCTGGGGCGATTCAGAGATTAGGAGCTTACATCATAGATTTCTTTAAACTGTCTTGATTCAAGTAGATGATGTTGGTGAGCTGCTGGCAAGTGGACTTGGTACATTTTTGTCCATGTGCCCAAATGTAATTTTTAGATTAGGTTGCAATTATCCTCTTCTTGTGGTCCCTGTAAATTAATGATGCGCACTATTTCTTTTTGTTCTCTTCAGATAAACTGGACTCATCCTCATGTAGTCTGGAATTTTGATTATCTTAAAATTATGCAGTTTTAGTAAAGCCAAACAGTTTTGATTATCGCCTGCCCGTGCGAATGAATGTTAATATTATCTTAGTTTTTCTTTAAATTTTAGGAAATAATTTTGTAAAGTTCTTTTAAATTGACAACTTTTTTTTCTAAAATTAAATTGTACATATTGTTGTTATATATACGAGTTTTTACTGTCACTATAAATTTAAATGCATTTCTTATTTTTTTAGCTGTACACCTATGATTTTACTTACAACACTGAAGTTCAAAAATTATAATAGTGACAACAGACGTTTAGTGGTATTAAGCGGTTTTTACTACTTGCTATTTGTTTTCCATTTATAAAATTTAAAAAGAATTAAGCTCTGTCACTTTAACCCATCGGTCTATAAGAATGGCATGTCTTGTATGTAATTTTTATTATTAGGATACATTTGATGTTGTAAGATAAAAATACTATTTTCATTATACAATGGAAGCAACAAATAAGGCTTTTTCAAGTAATATTGTCGTATTTAATTGTTATAATTAATAAATTAGATTTAGTTAGATTTATTTGTTGTTCATATTTTGGACGGAGATAGCTGCCAAATAACTTTATTTTAGCATAGTGGGTATAGGTAGATGGTATATGCTCTCAAGTATGATATTGATAGTGAGAATTCAATATATCTTATCCTTCAGTCCACTCCACTGAGGATTTGAAGGTCTTGGTTGTTATAGTTCTTTCTAATCTGGATCTCGAATGCCTAATGTGTGATTGAGTGATACTTCGATATTTTTGTAAATATTGGATATCAAAATTTAAGGTTAAGGATCAGATTGTGCAAACTTTTAGTACTTTCAATGCATTCATGGAGTGATATTTATAAAGTTGTCTTATGTTGCTATTACTTTTTTATAAATTATGGAGGAAGCTAAGTATGGTAATTATTCTTTGGGGACATAAGTTTAGCTTCGGGTGCTTGTATAAGATCTTTGCTATGTGTTTTGTAATGATGTTGTATATTTGATTTGGACCTTTAAATATCGAGATTATGCTCAGATCAATATATAAATAAACAAAAAAACAAATTGATACGCTAAGTTATAGATTTACATTTCAATATTTTTATTATAAAAAAATTTAAAAATAATATAGTTATAATTATTGTTATTAGAAGAAGGGATTCGTGTTTATAAACATTTTTTTTTGTTGTTATCTAGTTTGTGTTTTAGAATTCTAATATTAGAACAATTACTTAAATTACTCAAATTTAAAGTTGCTGAAAAATTGATAGTTCAAGATTATTTGAATTGTATGTGTAATGAACTAGGCCGTATGTACAACTAAAACACATTATAGGAAGAGCCTATTTATTTGTTTTTGAAAAGAAGGAATTTGAACAAATTATAAAATGATTTATTTTAGTGAAATTAAGGCTTTATTTTAAGAAATTAAGGTTGTATAACTTGATAATGTGTCACTTAATTAATGGGGGTTTGAGACCATTTATAAATCAATAAATGAGAAGAGAAAGGGAGGTATGAGGCTGTAGACACATGTCCATAATGATGTGGAAGCAACCGTAGTCAAGTAAGGGGATTAACATTTCCTAGATTCTTACCTAAAATGGGAGAGAGATGTCGTGTAACCCTCTCCCTCTCATTCTTGGAGAACACAAATTATAGTTATAAAAATATTTTAAAAAATAGTTGTAGTAGTATTGTGTTGAGAAGTTATTTAATAAATTAATATAGTTTATATATATTTTCTTATTTTTCTTAGAATTCTATCTTCTTCATAAACTTAAAGTTAAAAATATTAAAAAGCAATTTATTGCAATAATAAAAGTGATTTGGGGTCTGAAAAAATAAAAACAAAGTAGAACACTGCATTTGATTAGAATTTTGAAGGTTGGCATCAGAATTCAGAAAGCAGAAGGAAGCTTTAGATAACAGAAAAATGGGCGTGATCCGTGTCTGTTAGAACCCGTAAATCCTTCACCAACTTCAACTGAAAGCATTTGCATTTAGAAGTGAAGAAGAAGAAGAAGAAGGATGAGTCAGAGTCAGGGAGGAGGAGGAGGATCTCATTCGCTTGCGTTCCGCGTGATGAGGCTTTGCCGCCCATCCTTCAACGTTGATCCTCCCCTCCGTCTCGACCCCTCCGACCTCTTCATCGGAGAAGACATCTTCGACGACCCCGCCGTCCCCTCCACCCTCCCTTCTCTCTCCTCCTCCGCCGCCTCTCACTCCGATCCGAACTATCGCAACCGTTTCCTCCTCCACCACTTCTCTGATTCCATGGGTCTCTCTTCCCTCCTCGTTCTCCCTCAGTCATTCGGTGCCATTTATTTGGGTGAGACTTTCTGCAGCTACATTAGCATCAACAACAGCTCCAATTTCGAAGTCAGAGAAGTTATTATCAAGGTACCTACTCTTTTTCACTATCTTGTATTGTACATACATAACCCTAGAACCAACCAACCAAGGATTATATTCCGCTACTATTTCAATTTTGTGTTTACCTTCTTGTAGTCGTTATTGCAAATTTAAGTGACATGGTTCAAATGAAATCTTCTGCAGAAAAGTCTCTTGTTCCTTGATAAATTGCTGTGCGAAGATTTTATTATAATGCACGTCTTTCAATCGGAAAACTGCCTGTTCTGATTCTTATTTATGTTGGATTGTGTTAAGAGCTATGAAGACACGGACATAGGATACAACATGGACATTGACACCATGGCTAATGTGTAACACACATGATAGGATACGCGGACACAGACACACACATATACCTTTTTAATATTTTTATAAATATGGATATGTGTTAATCTATTTCGAAGTGTTGACTCAAGTGTATGTGAACCATATAAAAATGTTAGGTGGTCAACTCAAGTGTTGGAGCTAATAACTAATAATTATTTCATGGAAATACTAGTGAAGGAATGTCTGACGCTGTTAAATAAGTGTCGGTGTCAGAAACATGATTGACACGTAACACGTCAAAATAGAGAGCTGACCATGCTTCATAGGTAAAGATGTTTCACTTCAGCTAGGAACATGATCTGGAAACTTCTTATAAGGCTTGAGACAATTTTTATCTCACAGGTTAGTTTTTGGGATTGAGTTAGACATGATCGATTTCTAACATATCCATTTGACAGCCACTTGAAAGTGAGGCAGGCTTGTCTGATTTTTCTTTTACCTTTTTTATCATGATCTTTCACTTATGCATTCCCAACTAACAGATGGCACCTTCTTTTGAAATGCTTTATCCTTCTGAGAACCTGTAGTTAGGACATTTTGGAAGTTCTCCTTTGTTATTGGGGTCTGTCAGGCATGTAAATTAGATTGAATTGAAGGCTTGCAGTGGAGAGTTTTTGTGTTAATTTTGTGTGTAACACATCCATGTTTTTTTTGTTTTAGGCCATTTGTGTTGGATAAACAAATATGTAAAAAGATTCTTTTACAACTGTCTTGAATTGTGAATTTGAGGAAAAGAAATGGAAATGTATACTATTCGAAATAATCAGAGTGATGATTTGGTTTCTTATTCCTTTGAAAATTTGATTTGCTAAATTTTTCATAACTTTGGAACTGACAGGCTGAAATTCAAACGGAGAGACAGAGAATACTGCTCTTAGACACATCAAAATCACCAGTTGAATCGATACGTGCTGGTGGGCGTTATGATTTTATTGTGGAACATGACGTGAAAGAGCTTGGACCTCACACGTAAGTTGTGACCCTTCCTCTAATAATGGCCTTGTTTGAATGTGATTTTGTTTGGATATGCTTTTTCTTCTCCTTCTGTTTTGAGTATTTTGTCAGTTTGATTGTGCACATTTCTTTAGGCTTGTCTGCACTGCATTGTACAATGATGGTGATGGTGAACGTAAATATCTTCCCCAATTTTTCAAGTTCATTGTTGCTAATCCACTTTCTGTTAGGACAAAGGTATTTAATCTCTTTTTTTTTTGTTAATGATAGTGATTACATTTTGAAGGACATTATGTTCCCGCATTAACATTTTTGCATGACTTATGTGCTTGTGAAAACATTTTTGCAGGTCCGTGTAATCAAGGTATGTTGATGACTTGAATACACATATTGTTCAAGTGTAAGTGAAATATTTTGTTCTATATAAACATGTTGGTCTTAATACTTTTTAAAAGTCTAATGGGGTTTGTTTTGGTGCTTGGGCTTTTAAAAAGTCCTCAGACCTCAATGTTGGATTCATGTCTGATCATTACTTCTCTTTTCGAACCAATCTCTCATAGTCAATCAAAATACTATCTAAGAGAATGTTTGGTTTACTTTTTGTTTTCACTCACTATATTATTAATAATGACAAAATCTACCACTTTGTTTTTGTTCGTTTCATGGTGTCAACACTTTGGGAAGGAAATGATAAAAACAACATTCCCCTGTTTTTATGATTTTCTTCTCTAAATGTTAAAACAGGAAATAAAGTGAAAAACAAGGTGATGTTTATTAAATTATCATTTATCAATGAATACATAGTAACTTAAAATGAACATAGGAACTAATCAGAACATTCCAAGTTCTTTCATCTTTATTCTTCATAATATTAACTAGGCACCCCTACTTTTTTTATTTTTCCAAAAGTTTTGACATGTTAACATATCCTTGACTTTTGATTACATATCTGTGAGGATTTGAATGTTATCACTATTAAGGGTTTTTGGAAATAATATCAACTTATAAACTGAAATGCCCACCCCGACCTTTGTGCAACAAGTTATTTATTTGATTTGTTTCAGGAAACTACCTTTCTGGAAGCTTGTATTGAAAACCATACAAAATCAAACCTTTTCATGGACCAAGTTGATTTTGAACCTGCTCAGTGTTATAGTGCAACAATGCTTAAAGGTGATGCACACCATTCTGAGAAAGATAATCCTATAAGGTCAGTGCTGTGTATTCCTTTTGGACTGAAGAATTCTAAAATTCAACAAACTGCGAATTTTGGCCATTATTCTCAGTTATCTTTTTGGTCTGTCTAGTTTAAGTACATTTATTACTGTTACTGATTATAAAGCAAATTTAATTTTTAGGGAGACATTTAAGCCACCAATACTTATTAGATCTGGAGGAGGAATTCACAACTATCTTTATCAATTGAAATCATCATCAGATGGTTCTGCTCAAACAAAAGTTGAGGGAAGTAATGTTCTTGGTAAACTCCAGATAACATGGCGAACAAATTTGGGTGAACCTGGTCGCCTGCAGACCCAGCAAATATTGGGGACTGTAAGTGTTTTTTTTCCCGATAATGATAGTCACCAGGTACACTAGTTATCTGGTTTATTCACATAAGCTTGTCTTATTATCAATGAACAGTGACAAATTCAATGGTTAGGTTTCTTTGTTTCTGTATAACACACATCTGAATCTAGTACGATGTTTTTTCACCTTCCCTTTCAGTTTTCCAAACAATATTGATGACAACATGTTTGATGTTCAGATACTGCTGGATGCTTGTTAAGTTGTTGGCTTATTAATGCCTTTAACCCCTTCTACCCCTTGAAGTATATGCCTTCAGTTTTCTGATTGTTTAGTTTCTCAAACACCGGTATTTTGGCTGGAAATATTCCCTTGCAGCCAGCAACGAAGAAGGAGATTGAATTACAAGTTGTAGAGGTTCCATCCACAGTTAACCTTCAAAAACCATTCATGGTATATATATACATAATCCATTGATTTATGATACTCATTATAAACTAGAAACTGCATCCTAAATTTCCTAGGTTGGCCATGGGTCATTTTTCATCTACGTTGCAGGCTTGCTGCTGTTGGTAAAATCTATTCACCATGTTAGGAAATAGAGACAGCTATTTCTAATTATGTGATGTTCTACTTTTAACCCTTATGTTATTGTTCTGGCAAAAATAAACTAAAAGTTGGAAGCTGAAGTTGTTGCTGCTTGGTTGCAGCTAAAACTGAATGTTACAAACCAGACAGATAGAGAGCTGGGTCCATTTGAAGTTAGCTTATCTCAAAGTGGTTCATATGGAGAAAGAGTTGTGATGATTAACGGCCTTCAATCAATGGTAATCCGTTTTATCTGGGTCTTCTCTGTCTTAGATTGTTAACATTATATCTTCATTTTTACTTGGTAATGGTATATGGTGCCCTTGTATCATATTTTACTTTGGAGTATATATATTGCCATTATGCACAATCCTAGTGCTTGAAGTTTGCTTGCTGTTACTTAAACTCTGACATATGACATTGGAATCCATATGTAGGTTTTATCACAGATTGAGGCTTTAGGATCGACAAATATCCACCTGGTATGACTTCAGAGAACTCTGCTTATGTTTATTATTGAAAATTTGAAAGCATATGAGTTTACAATAGAGTCAGCTCCTAGCCTACATACTGAAAGTTCATCATTTATTATCATCATGTTTCTTCGCTTCTGATGAAATTTGTTTTCTCCCAATTTGCTATTAGCATGCCTGCCACATGTTGTGGATAAGTCACTATCAAACCTCTGATATCTTTTAACCCCTTTAATATATTGGGTCTTTTGGATTCTGATGCAACATGAAGTGCATCTACGTATGTTTCTGTTTGGAAGGTTTATGCCTGGACAGACCTATGTTGTTCTCTCCTACTATTGGTTTTGAGACACTTCTGTGTCACTGCCTCCCCTCTGGTCCTTTATATAAGGAACAACTGAAGGTTTTCTTAGTCCTTATTGTATGAGACTTAATTTCTATGAAGCCTTCCTTATTTTCTTACTTATTTACCCTTAATAAATAGAGTTGGTGGGAACCTATTTGTTAATACTTAATAATGGTATTGAGTTCAATTATATTAAATGAGGGTAAAATTGACATGCTGTGTGTGTGTGTATGAATAGTCCAGAATATTATTTAGCTACTCTTATTAGTTTGTGTAATTTAGTTAAAAAAAAGTCTCTTATAAAAAGGATCCAAAGGAGCATAATAATTGAGGTATATCCATTGGAACTCCTGATCAATATTATTTGTTTACAGGTGCTTTCTTTCTCTCTTAAATGAAACCAACTGGACAAGGGTTGTTATTATCTGATAGAAAACCACCTATCACTAGCGTGTATGCTTGGAGAGCTAAGATGGAAAGTAAATTGATAATATTAGATGATTATTTGTGAAAGATTTCTATGAAGTAAAGGATTTCATTAACTCCTAAGTCAAGTTGAGTAGACCTTGTTTCCTCGGTTGACCATGGGAAACATGAGAAAGAATGAGCCTTGGGATCTGTGTTGTACAAACATGGTAGGCGGCGTGGGATAAGTTGGGAGAATATTTAGGGGATGTTTGGTTTGCAGTTGGGAAAACGGAGTTATGAAAATAGAAAAATCTAAAGGTTAATATTGATCCTTCACGTCAAAACTCCGTTTGACCGTCGGATTAATTTTTCTCGTTGGGTGAATGGAGTTCCGTTGGTTGGAACTCCCAACCAAACAAGCTCTTAGTTAGTTAGGAGATTAATGAGGGAATCATGACATCTGGGAAATGGAATTTCTGATTGGAAAAAAATAATGGGAAGGGAGGTGGCGAACCCCTCGAAGTGTACAAACATTTAAATTCTGTTCTATATCAAGTGTGACGGCTCTTTGGATACTAATTTCTGTGAGATTAGCAGCTAGAAGAGTTTTCTTGTTGATAATTTAATAGAACAATCCCTAATCCCTAATCCCTATTCAATAGCCGTTTCTATCATTATCAATTCTAGCTACTACTCAATAACCAATTTAGTTTATATATTTAGGCCTCATTTTCCATGATGTAATATGAGACATGTAGAAATAATTCACAATAATATGAATGAAAAAGGGGTGTTACAAATTACATTTTAGTGCATTACATGGGTTACGTAGAAGTAGTTGAGGATAATATGAGAAAATATCATTACAAATTAAATTTCAGCTCATTACATCCTACCAATGTTGACAAATATGCAGAATCTCATAGCTACCAAACCTGGAATTCAGAGAATTTCGGGGATTACAGTTTATGATACTAAGGAGATGAAAGCTTATGAACCGCTTCCTGATGTAGAGGTTAGTTCAAGTTTTCATCAGCAGTTACATGTTTCTTGTCATCAAATTTTCTATATTATGTTTGATGTAGTCTCTGCCTCCCATCTAACCTCAAAAATTAGGATAACATTCTGTCTCTTCATGTTGTTGCAGATTTTTGTGGACATGGATTAAAAGTGCGGCTACTGCAATCAGTTTCGCCGGAAGTGGTTGACAATGCCATCTTTTCAGAACATAGATCTGCCCTTATCCGGAGTTAAAGGCTGTGTGTCATCAGTGTACCTAATCAGACCTACCACGTCCCCGACTTGTGACTCTGATGCCACTAACATGATCATATCGGACTAATTGCTAAATTCTGTAACTTAATTGGAGTGATGAGTGGTTGATTACATGCTAAGAGGCAAAGTCCTTGCTTTTGTTGGTTCAAGGAGCCCGGTTGTTGTCATTGAAAACCGACCATAATGTATTTATCCAACTGGCCTTCATCATTCTCTGTAGTTGGTCAACTATACTAATGTCTCTTAAAGTACTATGAACTTCATTGATTTTATAAAAAAAAATAATTCAATTTATCATAGGTCTTGTATGGAAACGAAGTATAATGCTATATGCAAAGATGGATGGGCAAACTATATAATGGCCATATTAAATACAGCATAAAATTTGTATGGTACATCAGACAACTATTAGAGTATCACTTGTGAATTTAAATTAGGGCAAACTATATAAAAGTCAGCGTAAAAGTTATATGGTACACTCAGAGATGTTTGATAAAAATAAATTCACATTGAATATCCTTTTGTGTTGATCTTCTTATATCTCTTTGATTGTATAGAAAATTAGGGGATGTTAATGTTAATAGAATACAAGTTGAATGGCTTTTTTAAAAAAATGATTTGCCTAACATTTTTGTTTTTGAAGATATGAATTGTCTAACATTAAACTAGCATAATATATGAAAATTTGAAAAAGCATGGAAGTATCTTATTATATGGTTACAAATAAAAAATCCGTTATTAGAAAGAGTAAATAATAGAAAAAAAATTATTTGCTTAACGTGATTTTATGCAAAAATGGGGTACAAATTTTTTAAAAAAATCTAAGAAGGAAAAAGCGTTGCCTAACCGAAAAAGTTTTGCCTACATGCCATACAACATTTTAGCCAATTCATGCATCACCAAAAGACATTATACAACCGTAACTTGAGCGCTCAAGTATAACCTGGCTTGGGAATCTTTTTGCCCAAAGATTCCACACTGCAACTAATTGTATATAGTGATTTTGATTGGGTAAGGTGTCTCAATATTCGTAGGTCTATATCTGGCTATTGTTTCTAGCTTGGAAGCTCCTTGATTAGTTGGAAATCAAAGGCAAGTCACTCTTTCCAGATCCTCTACAGAAGCTAAGTACAGAGTCTTAGGTGATCCTACTTCAGAATTATTATGGTTTACATATGTTTTTCATGATCTTGGTGTTGAATGTGATCAAGCCCTTGTGTTATTTTGTAACAATCAAAGGCCATGTCACTTAACCACAAATCCAATTTTCCATAAAAGGACAAAATATCTTGAGATCGATTATCATTTTGTGAGAGAAAATGTCATTGGGGTGTGCGAGTTGCTTCTAGTTTATCCAACAATCAAGTTGCTAATATTTTTACAAAGCCTTTACCACCTGCATTCTCTTTTGCATTATCCAAGATTGGCATGACGGATCTCTACCATCCTTCAGCTTGTGGAAGGTTGATAGAATCTAGTGCATTATCTTTTGCATTATCTAAGCTTGGCATGACGGATCTCTATCTTCCTTCAGCTTGTGGGAGGTTAATAGAATCAGTTGCCAACTCAGCTAGTTAGTGTATTAGTTGAAAAGTTAATTAATTAGTTACAAGTTTATATGCATACCTGCTTGTGCACAAGAAGAAATCCTGTTCCTGATATTTCTTTGCATAAATTCAATTTCCCTTTGTAATTCTTCATTCATTCAATTCAATATACAAAGAAAGATTTTCTCTACTTCTTTCACTTAGAATCTCATAGCATGTGAAGTACATATGAATATCATATTACTACTACGAAATAACACGTGTGAATTCTAAACTTATCTTTTTTTCGATGAATATGTGAATTCTAAACTTGAATTTGGTGTTATTCATGAACCAAATGACCAAAGTCATTTTCATCTCTCTTGTTGGATACTCATAGCTCTTCAAACCCGGTGCACCATGGAACATACACCCTGCAAAACAATTTCATTCAACACTTTGCATTATATTGGTCCCCACTCACTATTGCACTTACCTTGTAATTCAACTATTTTCATTTGATTAAGAAGTTGTTCATTTAAATTATATTTCCTAATCATAGCAACATCTTGTAGTTATGAATATGACATCCTAACTCAGCACAAAAGAAACTTGAGGAGATCGTAACTTTAATTCTTAAGATTAGATGAGTTAGAAAATCTAATCTTTGAGGTTTAAAAGTTTCGGTCAAATCCTTTTGAATATAAAATGACACAGAAAAATTACAGAATAATAGTAAAAAATAATTTAAAAAAGGGGTTAAAATAAGTGTCATTTTACAAAGTCAGAATTAATGAAGACTTTTTAAAATTTCAAGACTAAACTACTCGACTTGTATAATTTTAAAGGCTAAACCGAAGATTTAGTCACAAAATTAGAAATCATAACTATAAATTCTCTAGGAACTTTACTAAATCTAAATAATAAAATGTTAATTTTACAAAAGAAAGAGCAGACAACTTTACATAGCATAGCAGTTGGGAATGGTGCAAATGATCTAGTCCAATCTTTGCATTAGAACCCTGCTCAAACACAACCTTATTTTTACATTGCCAGGTAAATTTTACTACTGGGAATAAGAAAAAATAAAATTTCTTGGTAAATTTTAAAATTATATTTGATTATTATTTAAGTTTTTCATAAATAAATTTTTGTTTTTATAATAAGTTTATTTTCATATTTGTTTCAAGTAAAATATTCTTAAGAATATAAAATTAAATTTTTAAAATAATCCTCATTTAAAATATAAAGTTATGGTTGTAAAATTTTACTCGATAATAAGATATTTCAAAAATTAAAAAAATTAATTTAAAAAAATTCTTGAAGAATTTGTCAAAATAATTTTATTACCTTCTATTAAATATGAGAATCTTTTATTTTCATTAAACGAGTATATAAAAAGATACTACATACCAAACCCCATAAAGGGACATTTATTAGTTTATATCACAATGCATGTTATCATCTATTATCTCCGATTTTAAATATAAACAAATTTTTATGGAATTTTTTGGTCCCATAATATAAGCGAGAGTATAGTTTTCTAATATCACTAAATGTTTATCTATTAAATATGTCATTTTTATATATATTCCTAAGACAATTAATATTTATATGATACATAATATTAGAAATATTTAAAATATTACATTAAATATATGATAACATTGTAAAAAAATATTACAAACCATAAGTATTACATGATATTGAGAAAGTGCATTACCAATGCAATGAAAACTATTCCATCCTTGAAATCATAGATCACAAATCCAAAATTGCCTTCAAGTTCTTTGAGGACTTGATCAGCTGGGTATGGGCCCCCTATCATGAAGTGTCCTATAGGCTTCAATGATGAACATAGCTTCATTGGTTCCTTTTGATAGCCCATAACGCTTGATGATAGGAACTGCAGTATATGTCATCCAAAACACAAAACCTGTATGCCACATCTTAGTGTATGATAATCAGAACCATACACACATATTCAAGACTATTTCTCTTTTTTTTTTTTACTTTTTATTAAAAAATTGTTATTTTGGTAATGTTTGCTTTCTTATATATGAGAATAGTAGTAAAGAGAAGAGAAAATGAATATCAAGACTAAACTTAAAACTCTATATCGATACTTCATATTTACATTAAATGTTAACTTTGATGATCTTTCGAAATTTTTAAATGTTTGTTTAAGAAATATTGAAAATAATATATATATATATATATATATATATAATGTTTTGATGATTTGTATATAAACTTTTGAAAATGAATAATAGAAAGGTAATTTTATAATTAAAGTGAAAATAAAAATCACATCAAACCACCTTCATCCACATAATCAGTTCACTTTTGAAATTTTAGATCCAATCCAATAATTCTCATGCTTATGTGTTGAGATGAATGGAGGGCTTGCGGAGAATATGCAAGTAAAGCATCACTTCCAAAGCTCATGTTGAAAATATTGGAGGGGTTGAAGGATTGGAATTCATGAAGAATTTGATTAGGAAGCTTAGATTTTATGGATGAATTAGGACTATTGAGCTTTTGAGGTGGCTTAATTGCCAACATCTTTTGCCTCCTCCTAGGAGTGTATAGAGTTTCTCAATGAAATGAACTAGTATCAATAGAGCAATCAGCTGCAAAAACAACATCAAATCTCTAAGCTATTGAACAATGATCAACATATGCCAATTCTCCAAAATGTGGGGAAGGAAAAGAAGGAAAGAGAGGGATAGAAAAATAAATCTTACCAATCAATAATCAAAATCAAAATAACTTCAGATAGAGAATGAGATTCAGTGATAACCTTTGAAAACGGACACTGATTGGTAGAATGACTCATTCATACTATGGCTAAATATATATATGACACTACAAGGTAGAGAGGGAGAGAGACACTTTGCCTAGGTGGCAATTTTATCCAAAGCAGCAAGTAGGTAAGCATATAAGATTAAAAAACGAAATATATTATTATTATTATTATTATTATTATTATTATTATTATTATTATTATTAAATAAACAGCCAATAACTATTCTGCTATATATAGACACTGAAATCAGGTTTTTTTATTAAAAACAATATGATCACACAAATGAAGTATATAGGAATAACAATGCGATATTTAAAGTAAGAATCAAAACCATCAAGTAGATCAGTTCCAATTTAACTTGCAGTTTTATATTTTAGACTCAGATAATACAGTTTTATAAAGAGAGTTTTATCATTTACATCTCGTTTAAACTTAATTAGAATATAATTGTTTTGTGTTGGTTGGTAATGAATCAAATGATATTGAAAGGTAAGAGTTTAGTAGGTTTATATATATATAGATAGATAGATATATACAGTTATCCATATAGCCATTAGCCAGCAACATATGATGGTGATCAGAGTCGGCATGGTGCAATGTTGATTTTCATTCCTTAAATGTCGAAAACCACATTTACTTTGACTTTGGTGCTGTGGTTTTGCTTCTGCCACCCACAGATTTCTTGATTTCTCTAACATGTCTTCTAGAATGCCAGAAGTTATTTGCTTTGAAATTCATATTATATAATCAAATTAATTTTTGTAGTTTTCAGAAATTTCAATCTAAGTAATCAATCAGCATGTGTTTTGGAAGTTCATTTTTGAGTAACAGAGTTGCTAAAACTGAACTAATCTGCCTCTTACCTTTCTTCTTTTTAAGCACTAATTGGAGTTATGTAATTATAAAGATCTAAAGATCAACTTCACAGCCAATAAAATTTGGTTTAGTTTGTTGAAACATACTTTAATATTTATATAAGAATTTATTTGAAATTCCACTTGTATAAAAACTTTATAGATGTTTGATTTCTTTAACCCTTTACATTTAAAAGCTTTACATTTAAAAGACATTACCTGAATACAAATATTGCAATGTATTTGACACAAATTGTAAAAAAAAAACCATATAAACATAAAAGTATGATTTATACATTTTGGCTGTGTAACATAAAAAATGCCCCCATGCAGGATCGAACTACAGACCTTCAGTTTACAAGACTGACGCTCTACCACTGAGCTATAGGGGCATTGACGATTAATTTCTGTAGCTATTAGTTTTAAGACAATTACTTTATTAACACTTATGATAGTTGTAAATTTGAGGTCTCACCCTATGGGTGAAACAAATGAAGTTTTTTTCTTTTCATTTTTTAACTTCAGAAATATTTTACTATTTTAAGATGAAATATCATATTTGTATCATAAAATGTTGCTAAACAAATGTTTTAAATTTCAAACTGTATATCAGTGTGTCTTATTTAAAACTTCATAGAATAATTTATCACACAAATAATTCTCTTTCATTAGTGAATAAAGGTTTATTAAAGAATTTAAACATGTAAATTCATAAACCTATTTTCAAATTTTGAATTATAAGAATCCGCTTTAAAATTTCATAAAATTGTTGGTACTTAAAAAAAAAAGTTCACTTATTATTTACAAAGGTGGTCAAATATGTTAAAATTACAATGAGTGGATGTGGTATAAATTAAAATTTATAATAATTATTTCATATAATATTTAAAAGTAAAAAATTTGAAATTGACTATAATTGGTTTCCTGTTATAAATAGACAAAATCATCCATTTAGTAGGGAAAAAATTCAAATAATGCTACACCCTATTTTTTAAGAAAAAAACAAAGCAGGGTTAATTTTCCCCCACTTCTTTGTCAAGTGTCAACCCACCGAATATACTTTTTACTTTTTCTTTTTATTTCTTTTCCACTCGGTGCTCATAATTGATTCCCACTCACTTTTCCTTAACACCAGAAAAAAAAGGGTATAATTTAAGAGTTTAAGAAATTTTAGAAATATATTTAAAATTAACATCAATGCTACTATATGATTTTCTAGGAACGTTCAACACCTTTTCAACATAAATTTGGTTTATTTATTTTAATTTTTTATATTTTGTATGTTACATTCCATCTAATTTTATTAATTGAGTACTTACATGTCATGTTGAGATAACATATGTCTACTTAAGTGACACAATGATTTATGTATTTAGTTTCAGTTAGGTCCTCTCTAACTTATATTTATTGTTTCAATTAAGTCCTTTAGATTTTAAAAAATTTTAAACAAGTTCTCTATGATATCGATATGTTTCAATTTGGTTCCCTGACTACCAGCTGTAAGAAAATTTATCTATTACAATGAGAAGATTACGCTAAAGAAGATAAGTTGTGTCGTGATTATTAGTCCCTGTCTTGAAAGTAAAAGTCTAGTAGACATCTGATGCAATCGAACATCAATATTTCTTCCTAAGAGTTTACATAGTCATATGCTTCATTCAGTGCACTCCAAGTCTTGAATGTTAGAACACTGCTCAAAAATAAGATAAAACTTTTGATAGTATCTTTACTCTAGGCTTTAACTATTTGACCTTTACAAGCAAGAAGGGGGGAAAATCTCAAAGATAGACAATAAGTGGTCTTCAACCAACATTCAATGCTATAACGATCAAGAAACGACTCTGTCTAATAGTAATAATGCATCATCAAAAGCAAAAAAAAACAAATTTAATTAATATTAATAGTTTGTTTGAAACAAAAAAATGAATTAAAATATTTTCTAGTCATTTATCCAAAAACCCCACTAATGGCTTTGCAAGAGATAATGAGATTTTCTTAGCAAAGAAAGTTGATTTTGTGCTTAAGTGTTAATGTCCAAATGATTGGATTAACACGTAGTGAAGTGGGGTAAGAACTTTGTTCAAAAAGTAAATTACTCTTAAACTAATTGAACTAGGTTTGAACCTTCCATTACTATTGGTATAACTTTAAAATGTAAAAAATCTGTAATAAGGTATGTGAACTGGTCTGGACCGGGGTCTAGGATCCGGTGTGGGACCAGCCACAAGATTATAGGTGTTTTTAGGGTTTGCACACCAGAACAGTGTGTATCCGATGTATTAATCCGGTCTCTCAGTGGGAGAGGCCGGCCTTGTTGTCCTGGAGATCCTTCACACCAACGTTTCGCGTTACAGGGGGGCGAAAGGTGGTGCCACCTGCGAAGATTCTCCGACGCTCAAGTTAGAAGAGTGTAAGAACTCAATGAATGCTCAAGCGAAGTAACAGTAAAAATGTAAGATAGAACAACGATACCTTGCATGTGTATTGAAATGAGCTATTTATAGTTGTACGTGAGAAAATGAGTCGTTGGATACAGGTGGGTCCCCTAGCTCTGATAGCGTGTACATTATGTCAATCAGGGTGGCTCAGCACTCAGAATGTGTCAGGAGGGTAGGTCAATTATCAGAGTACGATCCTCTAGGAAGAGGAGAGGATAATCACCTTTTCCGCATAATCTGCTGACACATCCACTTGCTTCCTGAGGCCATTGACGTGACATATTTTGCTACATACAGTATCTTCGCTGATAAGTTATTAGGGGCTCTTATCTTGCTGTGACTGAAAAGCCAAGAGTTATGTAAATGTTCTGCGAAAATGAACAAAGATCCGTTATAGAGAAAATAAGTGGGGCAGTCGTGAGATGAGGACGGACGGCCAGACATCGGATATCCGGTGTGGTAAAGTTGAACCAGGACACCGGTTTTCCTTATATGAGGTCATTCTGACGTCCCAAGATTGGGGGCCGGTATCCAGACCGGATCAGTATGTAACATTATGTTCACAACCTTGAGATTCATGTAAGTGTTTTAAAAAGATTTGTCTAAATCTTTGAAGGTAAATTTTACTATCTCACCCACATGCTTATTCACATAAATGTTCTAATGTGTTTCATAATCATTAAATACGTCTCAAAAACACTATTGTAAATAAGCTTTATTTTGAAAGTTTTACAAAGTGAGTCTCAAAGGCACTTTTGCATCAAGTGTGTCTCATTAGGACAACCACATAGGGTTATGTATCTTTTTTGAATCACATACAATGTCTCATAAGCACTCCATGGGTATATCGACATGTCTTTCGAAATACATCAAGCATGTCTCACAGATACTTTTTTATGATATATCAAGTGCATCTCATTAATACTTTCTCATAAACATATCAAGTGCGTCTTATTAGCATTTTTCTCATACATATATCAAGTATCAAGTTAATCTTATTAGCAGCACCACAAAAGGATATGTATCTTTTTTTTTCAAAGTAAGAATTACTTCAAGCCTTAGAGATGGACAAGTAATCCATCAAAATAATAATATGGCTTAGTTTGACCAACATGTTAGGTATTCACCATAGTTTCCTTGTGTTAAAGGCTTAAGACCAATCCCCAAAACAAATTCATAACAATTTTTTTGGTTAATTCTTTTATAAAAAGGTTAACTAAATTTCTTTCACTTATTACATATTTAAGAAAAATTACAATATTTTAAAAAAAACAAACAACTGTAAACTTAACATAAATGTGTATGTCTTTTTCTTTCCTTGTATGTGCTACTTCAAAGAGTTGTTTGAGTGAATAAGTTTCTCAACCAATCATATTCTTTACTTGTCATCTTAATAACAATAATTTTCATAACAAAATGTGCAATATAATTTCATCATTTCACAAAATTTCTAAGAAATTGCACATTAATGAAACCTACTTCATCCTTTCAACAAACTAGTTTGCATTATAAAAGTATTCTAATTCTATAAGGAATTTATTAGAATGCAAACTACATTAAAAAAAATATGGGATAAGTAGGTTGAAAAAAATATTTGTCTCACAAATGTTCTTTGTCAAGTAAATATTATTATCATATGTTGTTCCAAAAGACCTCATCAAAACAATCGAATTACTTCAAAAAAATTCAACATAACGTCCTTTATTAAAATAAACTATTTTTTATTCTTTAGGACTTGCATTTCTATATTCTTAATACTTGTTAAGAACATAGCTCAACAAAACTAGTAAAACAACACTGAATATGAAGTAAATGGATAAATAAATAAATACAACAAGAAAGAAATGAAGCAGAGGGTACCCATTTTTAATAGATAAAATAATATTTTTACTTCTAGATTATAGGAAAATTTATCTATTAGAATGAGAAGATTACGCTAAAGAAGATAAGTTGTGTCGTGGTTATTAGCAACTGCCCTAAAAGTAAAATATTTGTTATCAACCTCTGGGGCAATTGAACGTCAATGTTACTTCCCAAAGGTTTACATGGCACATGTTTGACTCAATGCACTGAGTCTTACATGTTAAGATTTCTACAATACTATTCAGAAAGAGGAATAAGACTTTTGATATCTATACTGTAGGCTCTATCTATCCGACCTTTATAAGCTAGAAGAAAAAAGAAATTCTTAAAGCTAGAAAATAAATGGTCTTCAACCAACATTGAATGTCATCACAATTGAGAAAAGACTTTGTTTAATGGGAATAATGTACTATTAAAAGTCAATAGGAAAAACAAATTTAATTGTTATCAATAGCTTGCCTGAAATGGAAAAAACTGAATTAAAACTTCTCTTGCTAATCATTTATCCACACCAACACCAACATTGACCTAATAGGGGGGATGATGACATTTTTACTTTTGTAATTATTACTATCTCCTATGATGTGTTATCCTTCTAAATTGTGGGTAATGACCAAATATTTGGACTTGATAGGCATAGTCTTTTTGGCATTTCATTATTTGTTAAGGAACCCTACTTGATTCATGTTAGACTTACTAGTCATCATAAAGGGAAATATTAAGGATCAGTACAGGATATGCATGACCAATTCTTGTTATTCAGAATAGTCGTTGGGCAAGTTTGCCACCGGGATTGCTATTTGATATCAGTAGACAACTAGAGAGTGAGAATACATGGTTTGTTCCAAAGCATGTTGTTGCATGTGTTGCAGTTTTCAGTCTTGGAGGAATATGTGTAACGAACTTGTTAAGAGCCCAAAGTTTTGTGGAAAACTTAAATTCCATGTATCCTTGAAGCAAATTGATACTGATATCTTTTCCTAGTAGATTGTCTCATGTTATGTTAATATGTTAACCTATTCTTTTCCTCTGAATGATGTTGTTAATAATTAGGAGACCCAAATTGAAACATATTAATATCATATAGAACTTGTTTGAAACTTTTTAAAAATTAAGGAGACCTAATTGAAACTAAAAATATAAGTTAGAGGACCTAATTGGAACTAAATATATAAGTCAACTGATCACTTAAATAGATACTTGTCATATCAGAATAATCGTAAGCACTTTGTTATTGGAGTTAGACACATAATGTAATGAAAGAGAAGGACCTAAGTGAAACTATTTTAGAACATAAGGGACATAGCTAACAAAAAAAATCTATGGAATCTAAGATAAAATAAACATAAAATATAAGGAATTGAAATAAGTATTTAACTTATAAATTTTTTCTTTTTGTATCATGTGTAAGGTTCCACAAAATAATCTCACAATTTAATGGTCCATATACAGATAGGATCATGTTAAATAATGTCCTGCGGTGGGAAATTAAGTATATATTGGGTAAAACTTAACGTATAAGCTAGTTAAAAAGTTAAAAAAAAACACAAAAGTTAAAAATCAAAACCTAGAAGTTAATAGGCTAATTGATTTAATTGAAAATGTTTAATAAAATTAATTATTATTAAACTAGTTGATAAATCTAAAAATATATACAAGGATATGATTATTTACTTGGTCAAAACTTAAACTGTAATTTGATTACATTCTTGTATAATTATGAATTTTTATTTCCATATTCTAATTTATCTCTGATAATTTTTCATCTTAAAAAATTGTTAGAAAATTTTAATCGATACTAAAGATTTTTTTTTAGATTATAATACATTTATTTATTATATATATATTTGTAAGAAACTTATCAAAAAATTCAACATCTTCCGCTATAAAGTCTAACTAAAAGATAGTAATGAAAAAACATAACTTTAAGCTACTAGCTACAAAGGTTGAAATATTAATTCAAGAGCAGTTAGAAAATGCTACCAATTATTTGAAATAACACTTAGCTAAATAATCTTATCTTGCTTAAAATAATATTTTAAATAATAAAATAAGTTTTCAACTATTCAAAATATCTTATCCAGCACCAATTAAAAAGTAAAAATAATGTTGGAACGGTTTAAACGAAAGATGAGAATATTAACGATAAATTTTAATACTTTTTAATTCTAATTTCCTTACTACACTATCTCTAAGTACGGTTGAGTTTCTTCAGTTAACAATTTTTTTCTATATAGGATTTGAATTTTGAAAGTGTCAAATATTTTGTAAAAAGTAAAATATAATATTAATCATTGATTTAAAAGTTTTTTATGGTAATTGATTAGAAGTTAACGGTGATAATTATGATTAAATATGTGTAAGCGCGAAATTATTTATAGTTTATAGTTTATAAATAAATTGTATTACACTTTAGACATTACTGTACTTTAGGCTTACCATCCTTGCTTGCTTTATTGTGATTTGTCATCAATATAAAATTCATAAACTAACAATTTTCAATATTTCTCCTTAGTTTTTAAAAACAATATGACAATTTTATAATTAAAACTAAAAATAAAAATGGAATGAGAAACCAAACAGATCATTATACTATTTGTTTAGTAATTATGAGAATAGAGTTATGAAAATAGAATTATCTTTATTTAATATTAATTATTTATATTGTTTAAGATTAGTTAAAGACTAACAAATTAAAAAATTATCTTGACTAACCTTAGTTAAAAAAATCCAAATCCAAAACTAAACAGTCAAAGACTTAAGGGCTATTTGGATTTAAAAATGTTTACTGGTTTTTAGTTTTAATTATAAAATTGTTATCTTATTTTTTTAAAAATTTGTATAAGAAAAAATAGAAACAAGAAAATAAAATATTTTCAGTGTTTTTATATGACATTTTAAGAAAAAAATAGAACAACAATTTTATAATTAAAAGAATAAAAAAACATTTTTAATTTAAACGGTTCTTTATATTGTGTGGAGCAAACCCAACAGGGTCCAAGCAGTTAATAATCTCTTTTTTATTTAAGTTTGTTTTCAGATGCATTTTGGTAATATTCCAAACAGAGTAGTGCATTAATTTTTCTATAAACTCACAAGCATTGTAATGTTCTTTTTACGTTTGGTGTGAATGAAAATAGAAGGACTTACATTAAAACTACTTAATTAAGCAAAACAAAGAAATATTTATGTACTTTAATTCTTCTATAATTTGACTTCAACTTGCCTTAAAACTTAAAAGTGTACGACTTATAAACAAATTAAATGATATATTTAATTTACTTACAAAAACAATAACTTTTTTTTAAAAATATTTTGGTTTTAGCATATCTACTTATATGCCTTATTTAAATATTTTTAAAGTCATCATTTGATCATCTTGTTTTTAGCATCTCTACTTCTTGTCACTTCTAGATTATTTATTTGATCCTTTTTACAAGATATTTTTTTATAAGATATTTTTAATTTATAATATGTATAATGTAACAAAAAAAGAATAAAGAATTAGTTTAATTAACCCCCATCATGAATCCTCTTCTTAATTTAATCATTTGAAAGATGAAACCACTCCATCTTATTGCAAAAAGAAATTTATTATTAATAATAATGTAAAGTTGCTAGGTAAGTGGTTGATTGTTAGCTGTTGCAGCAACAAAATCATGTGAGCTATTTTGGTTATTATTGGTATACAATCACTCACATATTTAATAGTATTTTATTGAATCAAGCAAAGTATATGAAAAAATGAAAAATCTTTAATTACTGGGAAAGAAAGAAAGGATGGTGGATCCAAATGTAGTTGCAACTGCTGCTAAGCATTTATGAACATTTAAGTTATTACCCTCTTTGTGGTCCCTTACTCACAAAATTTATCATTCTAAGCTATGTTATGTACATACTAACCCCCTTTTTAATATAAGCTCTCTTTCATTTTCAACTACAAGTTATGCTGATTAATTTTGTGGATTTTGACTTTATATCCAACAAACATTTAAAGAAATAAAAATCTTTTTATTTACCCTCCTTGTATAATTTCCGAAAATTGAGCCTAAGGAATTAAGTCGTTCTTATATCCACGACTGTATTTATTTGTAAAAATTAATGAGGTCATTTTTTTAAAGAGTAAACTTGTTTTTATTGTCCTCACTTGGGCCCTGCAATTTAGTTCTCAACAGCAATCATCGTCTAATTAGGTTCAATTCATTAACTTGATGTTAATTACTTATGGAGTTTTTCATCAATATTCACAAGTAAAATCTTACAAAAATATTTGTAATAAAACCCATAGGTAAATGTTAGCAACCTTTATGTTATTCCCCTTCCTTAATCTCTTCATGATCCGGATCCACATGTAAATGCAGGTAACCTCCTTTAAAAGAGATGAAGAGGTTATCCAAAAAAAAAAAAGAGATGAAGAGATTAAGGGAGCCAAAAAAAAGATAAAGGTTATTAACATTTACCTCTAGATTTTGTTACAAATAATTTTGTAGGACATTTCCTATGAATTTTGATGGTAAAATTTTAGTGATGAATACTATGTACATCTCTATGAACCAAGACCGTTCACTCATTAACTTAGTGTCTTGCTTAGGTTGAGTCTCGTTTCGGTCAAGTTTTAATAACATTTAATGTAAGTTAAAAAAGTTTGTTTTCTTATTGAATTTTAATACATATTTATAGATAATTAACGTTATTTACCAACTAACCCTCATTTTATTAAATAGGATATTTAGGGAAACCTAAACGGGTTATACGGTTAAATATTCGTTGGCTCGTTATTAATTAAATTAATTATTTGATGGTCGTTAGATCAAAATTTTAAGGCGGCCCATTAAGTTAAGGAACCCATCGGATTGGTCATTACTTTCTAAATTGAAGAGTACTCAATCTCTGTGGTTAACCTAAATGGTTAAAAGACCGAACTACCCTTGACCAACCTAAAATAATTAGGTTAATTCCCTTTCTTATTTTCACTCTCTCTTTAACACACTCATTAACTCACCCCACTCTCCTTAAATCATTTTTCACCATCACCACACCCCCCCCTCCACACTCACAAATATAACACCACCACTTAAGTTTCTTTCAACTCCCTCTTCACTTCTTCTGGTCACCGAGCCACCAAACCCTCATTTACTCCATTTTTTCTTTCTTTGTTTCCCTAATCATTCACTTCTCACTCGTGCTCTCATCTCGTCTTTCCTTTTATTCATGCATGTGTCCACTTAAAAGCCAAGTTTCCACCATTCTCCCTCTCAAACCCGAGACCTCATCACCACTACCGTCTCCTCCTTCAAGCCACCATCACCACTACGTTTTCTCCCTCTTCCATCACCACACCCGAGGTCATCCCTTACGTGCCCTCTCCTTTCCTCGGATCTTTTGCATGCAAAGTTACCATTGTTAGAGAGCTTAGGGGTTTCGTCAAAGATTGATCAGAGGCTCAATCAAAGCTAGAGCATAGGTTTTCGGTCGCCGATCAGTATAGAATCAACGTTGCTTGACCGTGCAGGTTTGAAGCAGTTTTGGTAGGATTTAAGAGCTCTCGGGTAGTTTTGATACCTCATCAACGAGATTCATAAGCCTTGGATATTGTCGTTTAAAGTTAACTTGGAAGTCAATGCCTTATTTTGAAAAGCCGGATAATGCCTTAAGGTACATGTTGACATACGAGAGAGTTTATCACTCGAGTAATGAGTAGGGATTTTATTTCTGCAATGAGCTTTTATAATTAAAAAGTTTACTTCAAATATTGACGCCTGAAAAATATTAATTTTTATTAAATAAAATTATAATTATAATTATGGTATGAAGTAACATACTTATCCAGTAATGCCTTATCGACTCTGCCCGGAAGGAAAACATCTCCATGGCTCGACAGACAACCAAGGGGTTGGAACCCACCCACTTAGAGCGATCATTCTCAAACACTAAGGCACAGTTAATAAATTGAGGAATGGGAAATCATGCATCCCATAAAGAGGTCGTATGATTTCTAGCAGAAATGTCTTGAAGCATAAAGCGTTCCTACTATTGGGAGGTGGTGTTGGATTTGAGAGGAGCAACCAAACACTCGACAGACATACGCTTTTGAGTGATAAGGGAAACTTCAGGGGACTCCCTCACCTAAATTATGGGCGATCTTGAGGGCATCCCCTACGAAGACCCTAAATCTCCTTGAGCGGGTCCTTACTGAAGTTGTTGCCTTTTAGCAGCCTGAGTCGCGAACTCAGGGCCAGAAATATACACGGGGGCATAGAGAAGCGGCAAATACAGAGATGATAGAGACAATAACAGGAACAATGGTAGAAATTGGAGTCAGAATTTTTGACGACTCGACCCTAGCTAATCATTCTTTTTTATAGACTTTCTTCAAATC
Organism: Clitoria ternatea; assembly: GCA_037962975.1. Classification (NCBI taxonomy): domain Eukaryota; kingdom Viridiplantae; phylum Streptophyta; class Magnoliopsida; order Fabales; family Fabaceae; genus Clitoria; species Clitoria ternatea. The sequence goes on from CM075669.1 coordinate 296,111,832, forward strand.
CTGAGCGATCATCTTATGGGGGCTATATCACCTGAAGAAAACAAGCAAATTCAGTACAAAATCTAAATGGTAAGACAAAAAGCTCGTAGAAAAGCTATACTTAGACATCCAAGAGTCCAAGGCACCCAGGTTAGTGGACAAGGAGATTAACGCCTGGGAACTAAAGTAGTGTCCTAAGTCCTCCGTAAAGAATTTCATGTCATCACGCTCAGCACGAGATAAATCTTCCCAATTTATCTTGTATTGTTCTTGTATCCGAGTCTAATACAATGGAAAAGAAGGATGGCTATCGGGGTAATGAAGAAAATCCTCCCCACCACATTTGTACTCACTCAAATTTTGAAAAACGATCCCTTGAAATTCTTATAAGATTGGTTGAACACTCTATCAGACGACGACCATGGACATTGCTTAGGGAAACCCACTCGACAAGAACCCCTGCTTTAAAAATCTTAGTCTGGAAAAAATCAAAAAAGACAGAGACTAAAGAGATACACCCAAAATAGTCACAAAGGACCTCAAAGGCCTTTACAAAGGCCCACCAGTTTGGGTGAAACTGAGTCAGGGAAACATTCAAAGCATTCAAAACACCTTTTTCGAAATTGGAAAATGGAAAATTTAAATGGAGATAAGAGAAGATGGTTTCATACACGTAGGTCTAATCTAACTCCTCGAGGTTTGTCTTGGCATGACAAACCCTCTCCTCTAGAGAATAACCCAGACACTCCACATTGGAGGCTAGCACAGAGCCATTAAAGGTCCCCTCTTGCCATAACCCGGCAACGACATCCTCATCCTTAATGGAGGAAGGGAAAGACAACCTCATCCTTAACCTATGAAAAGGTGTTTGAAGAAAAAGTCATTTTTCTTAAGAGTAAAAGAAAATAGAAAAATAAGAGCTACTAAAACCACAACCCAACAAGTAAGGAAGAAGAACTGACCTTTGGAAGAAAATACAACCCAAGGACGAAGAAAGCAAGAATAAGAGATTGGAAAATGGAAAAAAGAAAGCACAACAAAGGGGCATAAAGGAAATCGCAGTGAAAAAGGTAAAAAATGAAAGAGACTTGGGCTATATATACTCGAGAAAAAGGTAACCCTAGGCAGGAAATCTAACGGTTAGGAAAAACCTCACCAAATGCATGACAACGATGCCACGATGACCCCTCGAAGGATAATTGCCCTAAACACATGGCGAAAAGCTCACTCACATTTTGAAATGATGTGCATAAACTCAAGGGGCGCACTTAAGAGCCTTGGGATACAAAACGCCTCATCATTACGAAAACGACTTCGTTTAGACATCACCTTGAGAAATGAAACGACAGCTACCCACTACTAGATCCTTTTGGAATTCCCTTCGGAAAACATTACAAATTTTCCCCAACACCGACAGACAAACGAAAGACCTATTAGTCCGCCCCAACGTCAAATTTCTTGAAATCAAGCCCCTTAGAATCCCTCACTCAGAATATCTCCACTCGAAGTCGCTACTCCCAAAGGCATTTCCACTTGGCATATAGTCACCCAACCTGATCTTTAGCCGAGAGCTCGTGACTTGGGAGGCTCTTGTTCCCCCTAGATTGGGAGGGGGCCCCACTGGACCCCATCTCCCCCTTTTTTAGGGAAAATATCCTTAAGATTCTAATTCCTCTTATTCTTAGTGCATGATCTTTATCTTTTAGTAGTTAAACCGAAGTCTAGGGCTCGCTTTTTCTTGTTATATAAATAATGCCTTTTAGCCTCGTTGTAAGCTGAGTGACATCTTAAGAAATAAACCCTAGTTTTCCCAAAGTAATTCTTTAAGGTTTTAGTTTTACGTACTTAGAGTGAACATGCACCTTCTTGAATGACTTATTTGGAATTAAAAATGCTTCACCAAATATAACTTAGTTTATACCTTCTTATTTCTTTAAAGGCACCCTTGTTATTGGGAAATACTGCCTTTTTAATAAATTCCCCAATACAGATGATTCATTTAATGAAATATTCCACCATTGTTTAGCTAGCATAGTTATATGAAAAAAGCTCTAAAACTTCTAAAACTCAACCCACCACTCCCTTTTGATCTAGACAAACGACCCCACTTGATCTCGTAAATTATTTTTTTCCTTAGGATCACCACCCTAATAAAAATCTATTAATTATAGGCTTAATCTAGTTATATAAAGATATTAACAATTCAAAGCAACTCATAACATATGATGGCATTATTGAACCACTGACTTTATAAGAATCACTTTAACAACTCTTGATAACACATTTTATCTCCAACCTTTTAACTTCTTCTAGACACACTTTTTGACAAAGGTAAATATTTGATATTTTCTCTTCCCGATAATTTTAGGTAAACTCAAATATTTTCACCACACTTTAATGCCTTAACACAAAACTTATTTTAAGCTTATTAAATATAAGAGTGGAGATATTTTGACTACAAAAAGTTGAGATTTATCAATTCTAACTTTATATCTAGATGCAACTTCACAAGAAGACAAAAGCTGACAAATTTTATCTATCTCGTGGAAATTACTTTTCATAGAAAATAATATTGTCATATATAAGAAGAATGTGAGAAATATTGGGTGCTGAATGAGCAATTTTCACCTTATGATTAGTCTTTCATTCATTAACTTTGTAAGCATAACAGATAAAAGAAGATTGTCCATTTACCATTATTGAAAAAGAAACAAAGGTAATACATTAAGTGTCAATAATATTCTTCTCCATGTAATGAAAGCACTCATAAGCATTAATAACATTGTCTGTAATCAATATGTTGGGTATAAAAGCACTCCAATTCTCACATACAATGTCAGGAAGAATTAACTTAGGTCTATTTGAAATAATTTTTGTCATGGGATTAAAAATCATATTGTAGAGACTCATGATAAAAATGACTAACATGCTTAAGAATTTTAATTTTTGAAATAAGAACAATTAAGGTCTGGTGTATGAAGCCAATATCAACCTTCTTGTTAGGAATTCATAACATTGATTTAACAACACCCTCTCTAATAATAAGCCAAAACTTTTCACAATCAAACTAACACAGTAAAAATTAAAATAATATACGATGAGAAGATTGAGTTTTTCTAATAGATGGGTAAGGTGGATCAGGTGTTGTCTGTTATCTTCTTATGTGTCTGTTCTCGTGAATAGGAGTCCAACTATGGAGTTTCTTATGAGGAGGGGTTATCCGACAGGGTGACCCTATAGTGCATTTCTTATTTCTTATTGTTGCTGAGGGGATTAGTGGATTAATGAGGGGGGCAATAGAGAAGAATTTGTTTAGAAGTGTTCCTGTGGGGGTGGATCCAGTGTGTGTTTCTCATCTGTAATTTGTTGATGATACGCTTTTTTGGTGAAATATCATTGAGGAATGTTATGATATTGAAAAGTATGTTGAGATGTTTTGAGTTGGTTTTTGGTAGAAGCTTAATTTATTAAAAAGTAAGTTAGGAGTTATTTTGGGCAATGAGGAAGAAGTGGCTAGGTATATAGATTTGCTGAATTGTAAAATTATGAGGCTACTTTTTTATATCTTGGTATTCCTTTGGGGCGAATCTAGGGAGAAGGAGTACTTGGGATCCCGATGTGTTGAAGTTTTAGAAGAAGTTGTCCCTTTAAAACTAGCGTCATCTATCATTTGGTGGTTGTCTCTATCTTATCAAATCGGTATTGTTATCTCTTATTCATAATCTTGAAAGTTTTTTTAGTGTGTGTGTAGCTGGCCAAATGCTTGGAGTTGGTTGGGACCTTCATAAGGTCTTTTTTTGTGAAGTTTGTTTATTGTCTTTTGCTACATCATTCAACATTGTAGGATTCATCTTTTGTGTGATTCTTCTGGAATAATGTTGTGCCTCTTAAAGTGAGAGGCTTCAGATAGAGACTTTTTATTGATCAACTTCAAACTAAATATAATTTATCTACACGTGGGTTTGAGATTGCCAATTTATCTGTTCTATGTGTGTTTTGTGGCAAAGGTGTGGAATGTTGTTCTCACTTGTTCTTTTCTTGTAAAGTATCTTATGCATTGTGGCAAATGTGTTTTGCTTGGATGAGTTTTTCCTCGATGTTGCATGAGTGTGGAAAGGAACATTTTGATTGTACTTTGGGTAATGGGTTTGATAATGGGAGTAAAACCGGTCTCGCTATGGTGTGGTTTGCTATTGTTTAGACTATTTGGATGACAACGAATGATGTGATTTTTATGGGAGCTAATGTGTTTGTGGAGAATATATTGGAGTTGATTCAGTACAGGTCCTAAATTTGGTTAAAGTTTAGACTAAATGGTTTCTTTAGAAGTTTTATTGAATGATATAAAGAGTCTCTATTATGTTTATTTATATTGTAATTAATTATTTTTTGTATATAGGTTAGGGTACCTCGTGTACCCTTTTTAATGTTATTTCGTTTTGCTGATAAAAAATGTTTCTTTTTTTCTTTTTAGGAGTTTTAATTTGTTCTTTTAAGATTCCAAACCACAATTAATTGCTCACTTCCCAATTATACCTTTATCTTTTATTTAAAACAAGAGTACATTAATTAAGAATGAAATAATATTGAATATAGAAAGAGAAATGATATATATGGAAAAGGCGAATGAAAAATATATTAATTGCATCTTTTAATCTTTGTGCAAAAACTAGCAGTGAAAAAACAGACTAGACCGGGTCCAAACTTCCTTAAATGCTAGTCGGGTTAGGAAAAAAAAGGAAATCAGACCAAGAAATCAAGCTCATTTGGTTTAGGAGGTGGGCTGGCAGGCTAACGTGAAAGTCCACTTTCCCCTTTCCTATTTTCTTTTAAAAAGTTGTTTATTAAAATGTTATTTTTAATAGAAAATAAATTTTTCAAGTGATTATTCCTGTAGTAGCCAATTTTTCCTTAATACTCATTAAAAAATAATACTTTTAAAAAAGCACACAAAAAGGTATTATAATGATTACTAAATTATTATTATTATTATTATTAACATAATAGGTTAGCCCATACTAGCTCGCTTCTAGTTAGTCTTTGATAGGCCTAAATGAGTTAGATCCAATTGGGCTAACAAACTATGTTTGGTTTGTAATTGAGGAAATAGAAAAATTTAAGGATAGATATTGATCTTTCACGTCGTTCGAGACAGTCAAAACTTCGTCTGACCGTAAGATTTATTTTTGGGGTTAGTTTGACCAACCAAATTGGGTATCCAAACATACCCTAAGTGATTGTCTACATCCACCCTCCGGTCTTTTTTGATGGGTTAGCCAAACAAGTTTAATCTAATTTGTCACTTCTAGTAGATGGTAATTATATTAACACCACACTTTTGTTTATTCTTACCACTAACTACATATTTTTTAATATAAAATATCTAATTTATCCTTTTTTATTATTCTTCCACGATGGTATGAAACTAATGACGCAATCTTCATGCCTCTTAGTAAAGATTGTTGATTAAATAACATATAGTTCACTATATTTTGTAGTATATTTAGAATCCATCAACTGAGTTTGAAAGTAGTAACACGTGTTGGTTCTGTCGTCATTTTTGTGTGTCCATTGTTCAAATACATAACTTTTTTTTGATATTTTTACCATCCATTGCCCAATCCAAATTTCATGATATAAAAAACATGTTCTCTTCCAGATTTCGTAATCCAGAAAGAGGATATGCTCCCCTGTCAAAATCCCTAAAAAAAAAAAAAGTTAATTTTAGAATGTAGTTCTAGAAAATTTTCCAAATCTCATAATCCAGACAAACATAACTTTATTCCCAGACTCTGAAAACCAGAAAATATAACAAACTTCTATTCATCAAGAAGAACACTTTCTCAAAGGACGTGGTGAGAGTGCAAACGTGAAACTCCCTGAAATGTGTGGAAAAAATTAGAAGAAAAGGGAAATAGTTTAATTTGACAAAAAGGCAAACTAAATATTTCGTATTTGAAAATTTGTAATTAGTAATTGAAATAAATAAAAATATGGTACTAATATAATCGCCCTATTAAAAATCTTGAAAAAAAAGGATGAAGTATTATTATCATGCGCCAATTAATATTATTACGTTGGAGTAAAGGAAATTACAGTATTCTACTTAAGTATCTTCGTTGGTGAAACAGTGAGAATCTTATAAAGAAAATTATAGTATTAAGTACTTTATTTATACTATACATAACTTTTAACATGTATTGCTTACAAGAGAACGATCATGTTAAGAGTAAAGGACAAAAAAATTGCATAAAGTACGCTAATCATGATAATATCATTATCTAAATAGCTCGTGACATGATCCTACTTTATATCATTTTGGTGTTTTCTTTTTTAACTTACGAGAAAGAGGTAGAGTGAAGTTAAAAATAAATAAATACAAATTTTAACTTCTTTAAAGCATAGAAATATGAAAATAAATAAACAAGTTATATTTAAGTTCTCTATTTCAATGTTATAAAAATTTGTTTGGATGGATCAGTTGTACTGGTAGTTGGTGACTTTATTGATCTGAATAGGATATTGGACTAATTATGTAAGTGACCTAAGACAAAATCAGTTGAATCAAATAATTTTGTTCAAAATCAATTACTTGATTGAATCGGTTGAGTTGTTGACACGATACAAATAAACAATTTCTTTTAAAAAAATTTACTCCTCAAAGCGACGTCGTTTTATTTTTTTATTGAGTACTTATTATTATGTGTTTGATTTTGAAATTTTGAAGTATGAAATACTTGAATTATTTAGGTGTATTTTTATTTTTTAAAAAAATAGATCGAGTTAACCTGATCAACCAATAATTTAATTGGTTCGATCATTGACTCATTAATTTAGTGTCTTGACCATTTTGATCACCAATCCGGTTGTAATAATATTGCTCTATTTAATAATTAATTACAACTATAAAAATAATTGAAATGTCCGATATATAGAGGTAAAAACTCATTCTCACAATGGATACAAATATTTCACTCCGGGGATTCAGTATTATATCACATTGGCTTAGGGGGAGCTCAAGCCTTCAATCCCAGATTCCTTTATGTTCCTTGCTCTCATCTTGGGACGAGTGGTGGTGGTAGTGCAAAGATTTTTCGATATTTAAGTTAGTACAGTTTTGTTAATAATAGAACTTTTAGAGTAATAAATGACTATTATCATAAATGATGATATTTATAACTATCATGGGGTCCAACTTTTGATTTGACGTTTGTATTGAACAACTTACAAAAAAAAGCTGTTGCTTATGCTCTAAGACTATCCTGTTTTTAGACTTTTGATTGGTATCTACACAATCCATCTCAGCATACCAATCATATTAAAGACCAGTTAGGTATCTTAGATTTTTCACATTGATACTTTTTACTTTTATTTTGAACATGTTTAGGCTTGATATTAATATGAGATCATAATAATAAATGACATTTTTTTTTATATCTAACCGTTAAACCAACCACATATTAACCACGTTTAAACCTATTAAACATATTTTAACGTTTTTAATAATTACGATTCTTTAAAAAGTTCTTTGTTTTATTATTAAAAGTGGGCTACAGCCCAAAAACATTCATACTTTCAAACTATGGATTGGTTTTGGATATTATATTTTTCTCTTACATAATTTTTGTTTGATATGTTAGGATAATGGACGAATAAAAATAAAAATATAGAGAAATTTTTAAATAAGAAAAACTCACTATTTTTCTCTAATTAAAAATTAAGACATATATCTTACCTGTAGCTGTAATTATCCAATTGGCTAGTAATGCCTACTCGTCTCCCGTTGAAAATTACTTGACATGAAAATTTAAATAGGGTGAGTTTGATTCAAATCATGAATTTTATATTTTTTAACTTTTATTTCTTTTTTATTATTTTAAAGATAATTTTTTAAAAAAATACTTTTCTTAGAAAAGGACCTAATAATTGATATAAATAAGTTTGTTGAGTGAAAATAACCGGTATGAGCATGTTTTATATTTTTCAACAAATTACACAAACTAGTTTGTAAAAAAATATTGTTTTTCATAAGAACTAAATTAAAAAATAACATCAAGTTTGAGAAAATTATTTTCAATTTAATCATTAAAAAATAAATACAAACACCTCTGAAACTTAATGATTACTACTTCTGGATTTTATTTATTTTTAAAACTACATTCACCTCCTTTATGTATTATTTTCTATTATTTGAATTTCAAAAGAATATTAAACATATAACCATATATTTATAAGAAAAATCATGTAATATTTTTTAGAATACATATACATAATTATTGATAATTAATTATGTTATCTGAAAAATGAAAACAAAGTTAAATCTGTCGTTGGTCTTTATGTTTTAATTAATTTTTTATTTTAATTTTTCAAAATTTTTATTGATTTTAGTTTTTATATTATTCAATATGTTAAAATTGGTAATAAAATATTTTCCTTATTTATTCTGCTTTATAGTTTTTAAAATAGACTTTATTTTTTTTCACTTGGGTGTCTAGAAACTAATTTCAATTAAATAAATAACATACATATTAAAATTAATAAAAAATCAAAATTAAAAAAATGTATGGAAACACGTACCAAAAACATATTTAATATATGAGAGGTATAAGGCGGAACGTGTAACTAGAAATGCGGAGAGTGCGTGGAGGCAAAGCTACCAAAAACAAATCCATCAAAGGTAAAGTGGCAGCAAACAATGAAAGAGAGCGTCCAATTTTGGATAAGACCCGCTCCTCTCTCCTTTTTCATCAACTACCCGAATATTTGGTTTGTAGTTAAAAAAATAAAGTTAAAAAATAAAAAAATTTAAAAGTTAATATTAATTATTTATATCGTTTAAGACAGTCAAAACTTTATTTAATCGTAGGATCTATTTTTAAAATTGGTCAAATCTCGATTTAACCAACCAAATTAAAAAATCAAACGAGCTTTTAATCATCTACTAATATTTTTAAAACATTTATCAAACCAAAAATCACAGCGGAAAAAGCTTTATCATTCTTAATCAAGTGTTCAAATTTTAACAAAGCTTTACATTTATTAGACGTTTTTTATTCAAAATTGTTTCAGACTAAATTACTCTCCCGTAATGTTTTATCGGTGTTAATTTTTTATTTGGTAATCTTAGGTGGTTGTTTAACGTAGTAGTTAACGAATGAAAAATAATAATTAAATTGAATAATGGATGGGCGTACACGTGTCCTGACAACCTCACCGTCTTGGCTTCCAAGAACAGAATAGAAGCAACACGAAGCACTCTTTCTCTCTCTTCACTCTTCTTCACTGATAGAGAGAGAGAAGCAAAATCTAGAGCGAGAAAAATAGCCTAGGGGTTTTCGGGGGTTAATTCACCCAGCTACTTCTTCTTCTTCTTCTATTGAAAAATTTGCTGTGTTTTTTTTCGTTTTGGGGAGATGTACGTGGCTTCCATGCGTAAGTCTTTTAAGGACTCCTTGAAAGTCCTTGAAGCTGACATTCAGCATGCCAATACCCTGTTAGTTTCTCCTCTCTCTTTTTTCTTTCTGGGTTTCGTTTTTCACTTTCATCATCATTTCTGTAAAAAAGAAATTGTTTTTTAATTTTTTCTTTTGTGTTTTGTTCAGTGTAAGGGGGTGATCACCGTACCTTCAAGGTTGGTGGCCTGTCAATGGCTAATACCCTTTTTTTCTTTTTCTTTTTTCTTTTTAAGATAAAATATTTTTTTTTCTTCTGGGGGTGGAATGTTAGGTGATCGCAGAGTCAGGTTCTTCTGGGTATGATGATTTTTTCTAAGGTTTAGCCTGTGTATTTTTCTTTCCTATGTTTGTTTCCTTCATAAGTATGGTGCATTTAATTTACTGACAAAGCATGGTTTAAGTGATTTTTCAATTTTGATTTTTCAGCGAGTAATACCTATCTTTCTCTGTATATATATTGTTTGGGAAAGTATTTTGTTTGGGAAATTGTGAAATCGTTGACAGGGGTTGAAATTTGAATCCCGAGTAATTCTGTAATTGTTGTATACTATGATGATTTCAATTTTTCATGTCTAATTGTTGTCTCTGAATGTTGTTGCGATGTATCTATTATTTGCTGCCACAGTGATAGGTTACTTAGCTGTGGTTTTGTCGTTCAATGGTTTAGAGATATTTAGTGTTTATGATGATGTGCCTAGCAAGCTACACTTTAAAGTTGTGAAAGGTTTCCTTTGTGAATATTGCAATGATAATTCTTTGGAGGGGAAGCCCTTCTGCTTCCTTTCTACCTTTTCTTCTTAACTATGTCAAATTATCAATAGTTAGCTGTTGTTTAATCAAGCAATTGGAATGTGTAGGGCCTCAGATTTTCAGAGGGACTATGATGGTGCATGCCTTCAGATGAGAATGTCATACAGTCCAGCTGCACACCTGTTTCTATTTTTGGTGCAATGGACAGATTGTCATCTTGCTGGAGCCCTTGGACTGTTAAGAATCCTAATTTACAAGGTAAGGATTTTTTTATTTTAAGGTGTGCAAATATTAAAATGAGGGACTTGCACAAGATGAAGAATTTGCCTCATGTTGTAGGTGTATGTGGATGGGACAACCACCATGTCTACACATGAAAGAAAAGCAAGTATTAGAGAATTCTATGGTATATCTGCCCTTGTTTTCTAATCTAATAAAATAATAAATAATTTGGTAGTTTGAAGTTTCAATTTTAGTTTTGTTGGTTGCCGAGGTGTTGAATTTCTGCTCTGTGCAGCGATCATTTATCCCTCGTTGTTGCAACTTCAAAAGGGAGTGACTGATACTGAGGATAAAAAACAAAAGGCTGTATGCATGGAGAGGTATCGTAGAAGAGATGATGAGGAGTATAGGCAATCTTCTGACATAGACATTGAAAGAGAAGATGAATGTGGAATATGCATGGACATGAATAGTAAGATTGTGTTACCCAACTGTAATCATGCCATGTGCCTCAAATGTTACAGAGAATGGTACTTCCCTGCCCAACTCACTTTCCCTGTGTTCCTCTAACTCTAACCATCAACTGTATCTGATATTTATCTTTATTTTTAGTAATTTTTGGTCCTGATTTAACGTGTTATAGATTCATCACAACTATATGACCACAGTATTGCATTAACAGTAAAATGTAATTCATCAGATCTGCAGTTCATATAGGTTTTGAGTTTGTTTGAGTCATAATTGTTTGTATATTTGTAAAGCAAAATTTCTTTTACTGTGACAGAGGTTGAAAATAATGGAAATCATGATTATTACTTTAAGTGTCCTGGTTTTAGAATCCTGTGCTTGATTGCAGGTGTCATTGCACCAAATGCGCCATGCATATGAAGGTATGAGGTGTTGCTTGTTGTTATTGCTGCTTAAATGTGAATTTTCAACACGGTGGTAAAATCAGTACTGGAGTGTAAAACAATTGATGCGAAAAAATTGATTGGGTCTGATACATCAAACATAAAGAGGTTTGCTGGAAGGATGTACCTTGCAAGTTTCTTGAATGATTAGCACTCAAGTCATTTTATATTCTGATCTAATGTTGAAGTTTGTAAGGCTACCCGTTATATTTCTGTATTTAATGTGTTCTCATTCCTTGCATATCCAGATGTTTTGAATGCTGTAGTCCAGTAATCATTGTTGCGTTCTACTTTTTGTGAATTTCTTGCTCTTATATTCTGATCTAATGTTGAAGTTCTAGTGGCAACATCAACATAAGTGGATCTTATTTCATACCCTTCCCTGAACTGCACTAATATAACCTAGTATATGAAAATTTAAACTGTTGTCTCCTCCCTCGCAGCAAGTGCTCCTAGTCCTAGTCTTTTATTGTTTTGGTTGAAGTGATTTAATATTTTTTTTGCAGGCGAACAATATCACAATCATGCCCGTTTTGCCGTGACAGTCTGAAGCGAGTGAACTCGGGCGACCTCTGGGTATTGACCGATAGAAGGGATGTGGTAGATATGGCAACAGTGACAAGGGAGAATCTTAGAAGGCTTTTCATGTACATAGATAAGTTGCCTTTGATTGTTCCGGACTCCCTTTTTGACACATATGACTCTCACATAAGGTAAGTGATTGCAACAGACAGATTTTAGTGTATGCTGTTGTCTTGGAACCTTCCACTTCAAGTTAGTCACATGAAAGTCTGAATCTGACCGTGTTGGCGCAATTTAGTTTATGATAATATATAGAGTCTCTGGTTGCTTCCCACTTCTACCAAAAGTATCCAGCCCTGTGTTATTGTGGGTTGGTGGTGAAGTTGAGATGGTAAATTGTATCTAGCTAGCTCATTTGTATATCCCTGTACAGATCCAATTACTTATTAGCCAAGAGATTTACACATTTGTGTGTGAATCTCTTGAGAAACATCATGAATGTATTTAACCGAATATCTATGTATCTTGGACTAATTCGTTTCATTGCGTGAACAATTTCCTTTATTGTTTTCCTAGTATATAATTATTTTACCTTCTCTTTCCATTTTCTCCATGTATAACGATAGTGGAGCAACATGGTGTTATATTTTAGTTGTATTGGGACGAATCATTCTCATAAAATGATGAAATTGTCAACCACCCACCATTAGTCACCAACAGTTCAAAAGCAAGAAACGTTGTTTGGGGTATGAATAAATAATCTCTAATTGATCGTTTTGGTGACTTAAGTGGTCCAAATGTCTAGTAGCTATTGTATCATTTTCGCTTGAGCGAATTTCCATGTCTCAATTATGTGCGTTACGTAATCAAATTAAAATTAAAATTAATCCTAACTTAATTTCATTTGAGCGCCAGGGAAGTCTCGCTTGTGCTAGTTTCTTTCTTTCACTCAAGCTAGATCCCAGTTTTTCCATTTTTTTTTATTTACCAAGGTCACTGCTAGGAATATAGAGGTTAGATAATAATCATATTAATTTGTTGATGATTGGTTGGTAAGTGAATTGTTAGATTGTCAAACCTTTTCTATAAATACTTGTCATATTTTATTGTATCAATTATTTTATTCAATTCAATACAATGAATTACTTTTATGGAAGTTCTCTTTTGTTCATGAGCTCTATGATCTTTAACCCTATCAACTTGGGGTCACTTGCATTACCTCCTAAGATTTTGTAATGGTATCGGAGTTCACCTATGAGGAGAGCAATGATCAAGATGAAGCAAGGAACGGTGAAGAATAGATTGAATAAGAAGATAGTTTCATTGCCAATGGTGATGAAAAAGCGATGAAAAATTCCATTATTGATGGAGAAGAAGAGATTGAATAAGAAGATAGTTCCATTGCTACAAATCAAGAGGAAAGAAGAGGCATGGCAATTAATTTCTTCTCAATCACTAGAAAATTTGAAACCCCGAATTAGAAACCCTCACATTTTTCATTCACATTTGGAACCCTTGATGCAAAAGCCCTAATTTCATCAAGAATCCGATCAACAAGAACCTTCACCTTGGAGCACACATCGATCCCACTAAAAAGTGCAACGACCATGAAGATTTCGATTTCTCAATTTTCCCATCTTCAAAGGTTTCAGATAGAGTTATGGAGCCTTTCAATGCCACTTTATTTGCACACCAACTGTTTGAAAAAGTTTTTGTGGATTCGGTGTCCGATGGAGAAAGTCTAGTTGAATGCAGTAAAGAGTGCAAATCAAAGCTACAAGACTTGGATGCTAAATCCCACCATAATAAACAAGGGTGCTTGTTGGATGAATTAATTGAAGATAAGAGAATTATGAGTATAGATCCTTAGTTCTGATGCAATGGAGATAGGTGCAGTGAGTACTACAACTACGGATTTTGAATTTGGATGCAGGGTTGGAGATAATGAAGGGAATATTGATGATATTTTAACAACAAAATCAAGGATGATCAGTTCTAAGAACATATGTATGGTGGAGGAGGAAGCTATTCTTGTTACCAAATTTCAACGAATCAATATTATTGAAGAAGCTACAATGTATCCAATATCTGATGGAGAAAATGAAGCATTTTATGGCCGTTACCTAATTAGAGGAAAGATGAACACCAAAGAGGAGGATAAGCAAATGATCAATGCGTAGAACAAGAATTCGTCTTACTTTGTTGAATGGATTTCCAATAATGTGAAGTTCAATGTGTGTCAAATTTTGTGAAAATTTTAGGTCAAATTTGCTGGTTATTACAAGTTTACAAGCTGTTTGAATTTGGATGCATGGTTGAATACAATAAATGAAGTGAGTTGTGGAACAAAGTTGAAACTTATCGTTGGTCGAGTCAATCTCTTTAAAGCTCTTGGAGGTTGGTTTAGGAAAAATTACTAACAATGAATGTTTGGTAAAAAGGAAGATGTTGCAAAGGAATGTGGGTTCACCTTGTTGCATGCAGTTTGTTGGACATTATGGATTCATTATTTATGTTTTTTGTCAATAGAATTTCATTCAAGCTTTGAAGACAAACTAAACAACACTCATACATTACAAGAGAATAATTAACAAAGTGATACACGATGTTAAAAATTAATATTGCACATCTCAGACATAGTCACTCAACAGAGAAAGATGTTCTCTAACAAAGGAAAAAGATCCAATAACTTTCAATTCTCATACTTAATACCACTAAAAGGGTTCTATGAACTAGAAGTTGTTTAATATTAGACATGTTACTTTGGATGGAATATCAGTTGCTCAAATTATGCTTCCTTCCTTAAAACAATTTGAGTGTTTAGTGATCTATGTAATTGTCCAGTCATCTTGATATGTTTGTTTTAAATCCACATAATTGATAACTTGTATAAACAACTAATACTCTTGTAACACCCCTATTTTTATTTTTATATTAAAATTTTGAAGGAATTAGATAGTGATTCTTTAGAACTTTTTAGTCTACGTATTATTTATGATTTTCTGGAATTTTTTGAAAATTTGGAAATATTTTAATAAAATAATATATTTTAAATAATTTTAAATTCATTTAAAGTGACTTAAAATTAAAAATATTTATAAGAACGTAAAGTTAAATTATAAGAAAATTTTCTAAAATCCATTTCAAATAGACTTGTCTAAAAATGATCGGTTTGAGAAAAATCTTGATTTTTACCAATCGTAAAAAAATTAGAAATGTATCAAATAAATTTTTATTAACAGAAATTTTAGATTTTAAAATTTAAACTTTATATTACTTATTATAAAATTAGTGAGGATTGATATAATATCGCTAAATTTCAAAAAGGACTGATTTTGAATATTTAAAATATACCGAGTGAAAGGTTACTATTTGGCTTAATAATTCAGCTGACATTTACTATACAAAACACTGTGTGCATGTATGAAATTTTCAAACTTGCATAGTAACTAGAAACGAAAATTTCAGAAATTACACAGTATTTTTATAATAAAATAATGGAATGCATAGTGATTTTCCTTCCTATAAATGCCGAGTGAAGAAACGAAGGAAAATCATAATTTCAGATTAAATTTTCTTAATATAGTAGTTCTAGAGAGATAGTGGTGGAAGTAAGAGAGAGAAATATTTTTTTTGGAAGGAGGTTCTGCTAAAATAACAACATAAGAATACCTCTCTTTTATATTTTTTAGGGTTATTTTCATATCGTTTTAGAAATCTATTATTATACTAGATATAATATTATTTTAAGTTACTATTCTGAATAATAAAATACTATTTCAATAGTAAATTACTATTTACTATTACTATTTACCTTTACTATTCATATTTTACTATTTACCGTTACTATTCATATTTTACTATTTATTGTTACTATTCATGTTTTTCTATTTACTATTACTATTCACTATTTACTATTCACTATTCAAAATTTACCATTTCTGTTTTAAGTAGAAATCTTAATTTTCATCTTTTAGCTATATTAAAATAAAATTGGAATGTTTTAGAACTCAGAGACGAGGCGCGCACGGATTTTAAATAACAAATCAGGATACAAGAGGTAAGGGGGAGTGAGATAAGAATATAATATGAAAAAGACAGAAGAATAATGGGAGGAGTCCCCTACTCCTTTTAAATTTAATAACATTATTATTTTAAAATATTAACTTCTTAACTTAAAATTTATAATAAATTTAAAATTAAATATCAGATATAACTAACTCTGACATACCTATGTAAGGACCTGGACTTTCATAACCTATACGACCTGGACTAAACCTATGCAAAGACTTTGACTAGTTTGACCTATATGGACTGAACTATACCTATGCGAGGACTGAATTATATGAACTTACATAGACCTATGCAAGGAATGGACTATAAGGACTCAAAATCAATTTTGATAATTTAAATAACCATTAAAATTTGAATTATATTTAATTGATTTGATTATAATTATTAGTATTTGATTATTATTGATGATATTTAATTTTGATCGATATTATTTGATTATGATTGACATTTTTTGATTGTGATTGATGATATTGTGATTGATAATATTTGATTATGATTGATGATCTTTTGATATAAAGTTGAGCATATAGCAAGCATGATGAAAAGCTAAAACTCAGTAAGAATTTTCTTACTTTACTCTTTAAATTTTTATTATTTTAAATCTTTTAGTTCTTCTTAGAGATTATTTTTATTAACTTTACTTTTAATATTTAGAATAAAAAATTTAGTATTTATTTAAAAAGAAGTCATTTTATGAAAATTAATTTATAAAAAGGTTAAGATAATTAAATCTTGAATTAAAGAAAAATTTTAAAATTTTAAGTATTTTTGGTTAATGATTTAAAGATTATTCTCTTTTAATAAAATAAAATTTTCAAAAGAAAATTATTTTTTTTTTCAACTTAATAACTAAAGATATTTGGAAATAATTGAGATTTCTAAATTCGATCTTGTTAAGATTCAATTTGAGAAAGATTATGTAAAGTTTTATATGAGAAAGTTTTGAGATATTTAAGGCTTATAAACTCAATTTCAGTGAGATTCAAAAACTGTACCAAATTTATTTCTATGGGACAGAAATTCAGAGAATTGAGAAAATGTACAGTTTATTGAAATAATGTTGTAAACCTTTAAGGTATTTAATGATTGAGTTTCTAAAAGTCTTAACCAACTAAATACACCAGTAGTTCATGCATCATACATCATTAAAGTGAAACAAAATGATACTGTCTGGGGACGGATTATAGAAACCGAGGATACATTAGAGGAGGCTTAATTACGAGCCTTGGGATGAGAGGGTGTGAAATGGTGCTTCAGGGGACCTGGGGTAGCTCTCTAGTGTCGGGTACTTTCACAATAAAAATTTTCTCAATCTGACTAGTCTCTAAGTGTTTCCATGCCAGTTGAGCTGTTCATATTATTATTATCCGGACTTATGGAACAGTGTAAACTCCTGGTTGGCCCTGCGCAAATTAAAATTTAAGGGCCCACATATATAAGTAAGTTATGATGAGGATATTACATAACATTCATGCATTCATAATTGATTGTGTATGTGATTGTGATTGATATTATTATATATTAGTTTGTGAAAACCCTTTATTGCTTATGCTCTATTTAGGAATATTATATTCTGTTTCTCACTCCTTTCTCTGTGTTTTTGTTTCATATGTTTTAAATTGATGGTTCAGAGGGAAGGTTCGAAGAATCTCGGTAGTAAATATAGCATTTTCTAGAAAGGGAGCTCGGTATAAATACCGTGATCCAATGAATAAATAATGTTATTAAGTAACTGCTTCTGGGCCATGGAGTTTCCTCTCTTTCTTATAATGTTTAATATTTATTTTCTTCAGATGAATGTAAAATTACTTTATAAAGTTTTAATAATATTTATGAGGTATTTCAGAAATGATGTATGCAATTTATTCTGATAGTTTCTCTTTAACAATCATATCTTCAGAAAAAAATTTATGAATTTTTCTAGAATTCATTAAGGTGTAACAAAGTGTGTTACAATTCTTGTCTTCCTCATTTAAAAAACACTCTACATAACTTTTGGTTGCATCCCTACTCATCGTCTTCCTATACTCCTAAATCATTTATCTTATTTTGTTTGTTTATAGAAATTGAGAACAACTTATTGACCCTTTGTTTCAGGATACCATGCCCACTCTTTTTCCTGAAATAGGACCTTGATCCCTTCCTCGCCTCCCTCACTATACTACTTTTAAACAATCCCATATTCCTTACTTTTCTTTTGAAATTTCATAAATCCCTCCACCACCATGACTTATTGCTAAAAGTCCCATCCTCTCACTTCTTGTTTACTTTTCTTTATTTTGATTTGAATAATGTACACCATATATTATCTTTCTTTATTTTGCAATCAATGTCTCATTGAGTATTTTAATGTTTTTACTCCCAAACCACCTTTTTCATTTCCGTTATATGTTTTGTCCTAGCTAACCTAACATATTTTCACAGCCCCCTCTCCCTTATAGAAAGTTTCTTTAAATAGATTTTAACATTTTTGAATTGAAAGAGGTAGAAAGGAAATTCCTAAATTTAAAAGGCATAATTGACCACGGAAAGAGAGATAACTCTACTTCTACTTAGATAACTTCTGTTTAACTTTATCAATAATTGGTTGCCAAGTAGAAATCTTCATCGGGTTAGGTCACATGGGTATACCCTGATAAAAGAAAGGAAACTTGAGGGAAGTTGATTCTTTTAATGAGTTAAGATAATGGATGTGTATATATAACCAGGACCAAAGATAATGAAAATATATGAAACCAAGGGAGGTCATGTTTCTTTTAAAGTTTGATCAAATTAATTATGATATAGTTAATTTCAAATTATTAACCATAATCAAGATATGTATTTAAACTAATTTTAATTTAGGGTTAAATATGTTTTTATCTGATGTTTTGATTAATTTTTTACTTTAGTTCCTTATTTTTTTAATTGGTTTTAGCCCTTATATTTTAGCTAATTATAAAAGATATAACTTAATTGACAATCATTATTATAGTATAACTAGTTAAACATTTTTTTGTTAGTGATGTCTAGCTCACTTAGTTGAGTAGAATGTGTGAGTTATTATAAACTTCTAATACAATACTATCTTTTGGGGGGTGTCTAATTGAAATGGTAAGGGGAAAGAGACTCGAAGTAGGGATAACATGGTTCGATCCTGTCCATGCCACTTAAAGGTGTCCCGCAACATTACATGGGCTATTGAGGAGGGACACATAACACTGACCTTGATTCGTACAAAAAAAATTAATTAGTTATTTTTTTTGTTAAAGTGTTGAGAATATAAGAATGTTATTAGACAACTTTATTATTCATAATCATTTTGTCCAATTTGAAAATCATCAAATTATATCAAATCTAAATTTTTAATTATCAATTTTAAAAACTATAGTTAATATTAAACTGCAAAATATATTAACTTATTTTTTTAGTTAAATGATTATTAAATTGGAATATATTTTTCTATTTCATGTAACATATTAAATAGTAAAGTAATGCTAACAATATTTATATTTTTTTGTGTAAAAATAAACATTTAGTCCTTTTAGGTGTCACCTTTTTTTTGGTTTAGTCATTTGATTTTTTTTGTCAATTTAACCCTTTAAATTTTAAATATTTACAAATTCATCTAAACCTATTAAAAAGATAACAATGTTAAATGAATTTATTTGAATTGAACTTGATAGAAAATATCTTTATTAGATAAGAGGTTTAAAATCTATCGTTCACATGTATCATTCCTTTTTCTTCTTTTACCTCTTTCTTATCCTTCCATTTTCTCTAAAACCTCCTTCAACCTTCCGCTTCCACTTTCCCCCATTTTCTATTCACCATCTCCATTCCTCAACCATCCAAAAAACAAACAAAAAACCATTATCAATCATTTTCTTTGTCAAATCTGAACCACTACAAATCTAGAAAGCATCTCCGCCCACCATTGGTCACAATCACGGTCATGTCAAACCACCACAAGCATAACCGTGGAGTGTGTAGTCATTACCCTTTTAATCAAATCTTTTGTGCACCCGACAGAACCAAACCTCTGCCATTAAATCAGTCCAAATCGAACCTTCTTCGCATCGATAACAATCTCCTTCGTGGAGCTTTATCCAATTTCTGTTGCCTCGTGTACCCATAATTAGAACCACAATCCACCATGCTGATGGCACCTCTTTGCATATCTTTGATGAGCCTCCATGAGTTTGTGTTGTTCCTTTTTGTCACTCATCTTTGTCATCTTCAAGCTGTTATATGACCACTACTAGTATAACCACTATCTTTCTTAATTTTCTTACCCTTTGATGAAGGATATGAAAGGTGAGGGAGGAAAAGGTGGAAGGGATAACCAAATGAGAATGGAAAGAAAAGGACGAGGATGATGGTTTTGGAGGAGATAGGCGGAAAGGGAAAGGGAAATGGTTTTGGATGAGGTGTGTAACATCCTAAAATTTTAAAAATAAATTATAAATATGATAATGATTAACTATTTAATACCCAAAATATGCAGAACAATTAATTAAATACTAATTATAATTTATTGATAAAATAAAATTTACTGAACTTGAATAATTTAACTAACGATGTGGACACATTAAATTATTTTGGGGCATTATGTGGCTAAAGATAGTAAGATAATTATGGTGAGTATGAGGATATGTTCAAATTAAATTTTAAAGTTGGGGAAGGATTTATACAGATAAAAACATGTTTATAGTAATTAAAAATACAAGTGACAATAGAGTAAAAATTTAAAATTTCCCCCCAAATACACATGTGATTTCCCTGAAAAATTTCACTCCTTTTCTATTATTACATGTTGTATTAAAGCAAGTAATTAACTATTGGATAAAAGGAAAAATGCATGTAAACCCTTGGATTGAAGCAATGGCCATGTTTGAAGAGAGAAAAGTCACTTTTCTCTTCTCCTTTCTTCCCTCATCTCACACCACTCTCTTGCATTTCCCTATCTCTCTTTTCTCTATTTCTCCTTCATTCTGAGATCCAAATCGTGTGGCTTATGTGGTAACCTTTCTCCCCTAAAATTTATGGGAATTTCTTGGTTCATGAGGCATTAATCAGACTTTGGAACTCTTTTCCCCTTACTTCATGATCTTCTCTATCCTTTGCCCTTCTCCATTTTCCCTCTTAAAGCTTTGGCACAAGGTAAAGGCTTTATCACTTTTGTTGTTTCAAATAATTTGTTTATAGCCCTTAAAGCATGAAAATGGTGATTATTATTGTTGTTGTGAAGAAAAATGACAATGGGTCTTGAAACCGTAGGTTAGATGACAATGGTGAAATGGGTTTTTGTTGTGAGCATGTGGTACATGAATTTTTAGCTTAAAATATGCTTGAAATATGGAATGGAAGTTAATAGAAATTGTTGTTGGTGTTTGATTAAAAACTGTAGGTTTGGTCAATGTTTAATTATGGAATTTGGGAAAAATATGATTTATTGCCATGAGAATAATTAATAGTTGTAGAAATAAATTTTTGAATGTATGACATGAATTATTGGTGATGAAAATTTGAAGAACCATGAAAAGGTATTGATGTCTTAACTATTAAATGAGGTAAAAGATGTTAGTGTGGCTGGTCTGGATAATTATAATGATGCATTATGAAATATTTAAAACACATTATGGATGATAGGGTGAAGAGAATAATATTGATTTGGTATTTGTTAGAACCAAGTTTGTTTTACAAAGGACATTAAAGTTTTTAAATATTATTTAAAGACCCCAAGATTTGTTAATAACACACATTAAGGCATTTGATTAAATAAAATCTGCTTACATGTTATCTAACCTCTCTATTTGAGTATTTTAGGTTACAAAGTCTGTGATGCATATGTTATAAATGAAAGGGGAGTCCATCACTTAAAGTCTGCATTGAGTAATGCAAAAGATTTTAAGACCAAGTCTGCATAGGACAAATCAAAATTTATCCAAGTCTGTCCTCGCTCAAATCTGTCACAAGGAAATTCTTCAATTGTGTCTTTTCAGACTTGGGACTGTTGAGTCATGAGCCTCATCAATTTTATTCTTCAGACTCAGCACACACTCTCTCATAAATGCTTCAAACAATCAGACTTCAAAATCTTGGTATATAAGAGCGTTATTTTGACTTTGCATCAATCTACACAAGGATAATTTAAAGATACCTTAGACTTAGCTTCGTTCAAAGCTAAACTGCTCTTATCATTGAAACAGACAAGAAGACAAAGTTTTCAAAGAACCAAGGCTTGCATGGAGAAGAAATTGAGGAAGCTACTCTACGTTATTCGTAAAGTTAACACTGATCATTACTTGGGTCAAAATACTTCAGAAGGTCAACCAAGCCTGATTTGCAAAAGTTCATAATAGTTGATACCCAACAAAAGGACTTTTGCTCTATAATACTCAAGACACTCCATTTTAGTGCAACTTCTAAAGATCCTCGTTTCAGACCTTTGTCTTCTTCTTAACTCTCAGAGTCTGTATGCTTTAATCGACTATCTCTTCTCAAAGGAATAGTAAAAACTATCTTCAATGGCCTATAAATATGAAGGGATATTCAGACTCAATGATAAGAGAACACATACGTGAAAGCAATCAACTGAGAAACATAAGTGATTGAACTAAAGCTTTCATTTCAAAATAAAGATTTTCTTTGTATCTTTGCCTCTTGCAGACTTAGTCTTTGTTTTTTTACTTAGTGTATTTGTACTTTAAGTCTTATTCTCTTGTACACTAAGTTACTAAAACACAAACACTCTTAAATCACAACCTGTGTCAAAGTCTGGCATGTTACCAGTCTTAGTTTCTTAAGGGAAACATTGTTAGCCTGAAGAGGATTTTGAAAGAATACTTGAGTATTGAGCCAGGAGTGGCTTGTTGAAAGAATACTTGGGTTTAAGTTAGAAGTGGCTGGAGTCAAAAATACTTGAGACACGAGTTGTGTTGTGTTTGTAAAAAGACGTTTTTAGATAGCGAAAATCCTTCAAGTCTGAAGGTACTAGATGTAGCTTTTGTATTAGAAGTGAGCCAGTATAAATTTGTTGTGCCTAATCTCTCTATCCCTTATCTCTTTAGTTTGGATCTGTTTTAATCAAAGTCTACTGCCCTTTTGTTTGAAAAAGTTTTATTTCCACAAGAAAAAGAGTCTCAGACTTATTCAACCCCCCTTCTAAGTCTGACTCTAAACCATCAATATTTTTAGACATTGGGTATAACCACTTAAGTGTTAGAAAATATTAATTAAGGGAAAAGAATTCCTAAAACCTAATAAAATGTAAAACCAAGGCCTAAAAATTTTAGAAATCATGAATATAACTATTTGTGAATTTTATATTGGAAATGATGATTGGCTAGACAATTGATTGTGTTTATACATATATCAAATGTAGGGTTTAATCCGGTAAACGATATGGGACTGTTAAATCGTCCGGATTTCTTCTCTTGAGGTAGGAGAAGAGTTTTATATTCTAAATGTATGAATTAAATGACTTGTTGGTTGTTATATGGTATTATAGATCATATTTGTGTTGCCATAGTTGTTGAGACTTGCTAGAATGTATGACTTTGTCACTGTCAATTGCTTAAAAAATATGTTTGATGCAATTAGAATATGTAGTGTGTCTTTTATTGTGATTGATAAATGCTCTAAAGATTGGGTAATCATGTGCCTATGTGTTGTTATGAAAATGTGCATGATTCACCACTAGTATTGAATGTTACTGCTTGATAATGAAGTCAGATGAATTATTGTGCCGTGACACACCCATGAGTGGTAATAAAATTAGTAAATGTTATTGATACCATTATGAGTGGTACAAAGCTATATATTTGTAATGATGATGAAATTAAAGTTATTGAAAGAGAAAGTAAATGCTACAATTGATTATTGAAAACAATGACAAGACTATGTTTATGTAACTAAAATCCACTAAGAAATGACGGTGATAATGATGAGAATATTGATTGATGGTTGATGAGTGGCATGGTAGGATGTATTAATGTGAGAATACATTTGATCTACATTTATATTTGCATCCATGGTATATCTATCCAGCTACCCAGTTTGAAATTTGAGGGGTTTCGCGGGTTGACCCAGTGGGAAGGCGGTTTAGTGCTTGAGCATATTTGTTACCCTAGTGGTTCTGTGATTAAATCACGAAGCTGCCCATGTTTAATCGCGGGGGATTGCATATGGTTGACCTAGTGATGGTGGCTCTTTAAGGAGCAGGATTACCCTGATGGTTCCATTGAATCATAACTGCTATGGTGAGGAATCATGGTTGACCTACAACACCATTTTTATAACATCTTGGATGTTATTTGTCGCAGTCATAATGAAGTGACTAATGTAGCATTGTTTGACGATGCAGTTTGGTACTAGTAAAAATGTTGAAATATATATATATATATATATATATATATATGTATGTGTATACAAATTATATTTGAAATGATACTATAGTATACACCCATATTGGTGATTATTCCCATAGCCAGATTCACATTTATTGAGTATGATTTATTGTGCATATGCATTAGCTTAAGAGCATTTGCATATAGCTAAGAGATATACCGGTGTAAGATTTAAGACCTTGAAAGGTTGATGATTAATGGTCAAAAACCTCCAATTAGACGAAATAATTAACCATGATGATTACTAAGATAAAAACTATAAAAATACTTGTGATAGCCCATTGTGATGAATGATATGATTTGCGATTGTGTATGTGTTTGATGTGAGATTGATTCAAGATCTTTATGCATGCCTATGATGGCAAAAATTGATGAGTTTGATGATGATGGTACTTATGTTACAAATCACATAAGTGATTTATATGTATGTACACATAATCGTAAGTGTTTAAGTTCATCATTTTGAATGTATTGCCCACTCTCATATGTTATCTATTTTTAGTATTGTGATGCAGGACCTTGCATGAGATAAGATGATCCTATTTTAGGGAGTAATGCTTTTTGTGTTTAATGTAAATAGTGGTAATGGAATGCCTTGATCTGTAATATGAATTGGATATGTGATGGTGTTGATAATGGCCTCAATTATTTTGTAAATCGAATCCTTATTTTTTGATGGTGTAAATTGACCAATTATTTTGTATACGACAATGTAAGATAAATGGACATGAAGATTTGGATGCTAATATGATGACAATGACATTTATGATGATGAAGAATTGATGATTGCTAAGGTTTGGAAAGCCATATTTGTGAGTATCTTGATGAATCCAAATATGGATTGTAGGATAGGTAAGGAGAACCCCTTTATTTATATATATATATATATATATATATATATATGCAAGCTTGGTTGATGATTTGTGGCTTGGACATATCACTAGTGTTTAAAATAGTATAAAAGTTGTGGTATAAAGGCCCCAAAAGGTAGGGTTGATTTCCATGTCAAAATACCATGAATTAGGTAGTTAACATATGCCAAAAAAGTTCTAGGCAATGCATGAATTAGGGTTCCCAAAAGTAGAACACTTTCATGCCAGAAATAGGGTCTGGCGGAGAGAACCATGACCAGTGGCAAGAAGCACAACCAGGCCATGGAACACACTGCCAAGTGGCAAAAAAAAATTTAGGTTTTTACACCCTCTGCTTTTCTATGTGTGCCTCTTTAGTTAGAGGTTTCATCTCTATGCTTATTGGCTCGTTTATGTATAGTGATTCACATGTTTCCATGTAACTTTTAACATGGGTCTCATTCTTCCTTGGATCTCTTTGAAGAAAGATTTTCTTTATTATGAACATACGATTCATAACACAATTTTAACACACATCATGACAACAAAGTTTTTGATTGAGGGCGTACCTGAAGACAAGCGATCCATGAATACCAATAGTGAGCGTGTACTACTCTTAATCTGAGTGCCTTATGTCTAGTGTGTTACTGGCTCTCTGTGTAATAATCACCTAATGGGATAGTGATTATATAGGCAACCACAGATGAGAGCAAGAACCTCTCACTGGGCACATAGAATGGGCCAACCCATCACGGTCCATCCAAACAAAAGCCCAATAGCTAAATCTATCTATATACATAATATTTACATATCATATAATTAATCAACACAATATAGATATAATGATTTAATGATGCTAATCCATCAAATTAATATAATATATATTAATAAAAAAATCTAACATTTCTCCCACTTGGATAGCATTATTAAATTATTAAGTACAAAATCTATATTATTATGACAAGTTATTAATTATCACCAAGAAATATAATAATTTCACAATAGCATACAATCATATCCGATAGGGATATACATTATACACTACAATAGTTTATATTTCAGTCACGGTATAGATAAGGAAATATGAATTTCATTTCCACATGTTCCAAGCATCCAAAATACAACAAAAAATATGTCAATAAAATGACGTCAATAATAACATATCCAAAATAGAAAACTAGTTTCAATAAACAGATTACAAAATAAAACTCCCACTAATCCAAAATATCAAAAGACTTGACTAAACCCATATGGGTTACATGATTCTGAAAAACTTCAACGGTCAAGCCTTTGGTTAGTGGATCTGCCAACATGCTATGAGTAGCAATGTGCTCAATTTGAGTCTGAAACTCAAGTACTTTCTCTCTAACAAACAAGTACTTCACATCGAAGTGCTTCGAACGAATAGAGCTCTTATTATTTTGAGAGAGGAGTACAACAGCAGTATTATCGCAATAAATTACAAGTGGCCTTGAAATACTTTCAACAATACGGAAGCCAGAAATCAAATTCTTTAGCCACATAGCTTGGCGGGTAGCCTCATAACAAGCAACATACTCTGACTCCATAGTAGAAGTAGCTGTGATTGTTTGTTTAACACTCTTCCAGGATACAACTCCTCCCGCCATCATAAAAATGAAGCCTGAAGTAGACTTACGGTCATCAGGGCAACCTGCAAAATCAGAATCTGAATAACCTATGACTTCAAGTTGATCAGACTTTGTATAGGTCAACATATAATCCTTGGTTCCCTGTAAATATCTCAAGACCTTCTTCACGGCTTTCCAATAACCCAAACCTGGGTTGCTCAAGTATCTGCCCAAAGCATTAACAACGAAAGCAATATCGGGACGAGTGCAGACTTGAGCATACATCAAGCTCCCAACAGCGGAAGCGTATGGAACTTTCTCCATTTCAAACAACTCTTTGTCGTTTTGAGGACACTGAGAATTAGAGAGTTTCTCACCCTTTTTAACAGGCGCGACACATGGGGAGCAAGAATACATATTAAACCTTCTGAGAATTCTATCAATGTACCCTTTCTGAGACAATCCAAGAGTAACACGAGACCTATCATGACATATCTGGATGCCCAAGACAATAGAAGCATCACAAAGGTCTTTCATATCAAAATGACTACTCAACATTTTCTTTGTCTCATTCAAAACATCAATGCAGCTGCTAGCAAAAAGAATATCATCAACATATAAAACAAGGATGATAAAATTGCTCCCACTCATCTTCAGGTAAATGCACTGATCTGAGGCATTTTCCTTGAAGCCAAAAGAAGTGACCACTTGGTCAAATTTTAAGTACCATTGTCTAGAAGCCTGTTTCAAACCATAAAGGGATTTCTTCAACCTGCAAACTAAATTTTCTTTGCCCTTTTCAGCAAAGCCATCAGGTTGAACCATGTAGACATCTTCAACAAGATCACCATTTAGAAAAGTTGTTTTGACATCCATCTGGTGTAGTTCCAGATCAAAATGAGCCACCATAGCCATAACAACTCGAAAAGAATCCTTTGTGGAGACCGGCGAGAAAGTTTCTTTAAAATCAATGCCTTCTCTCTGACTGTACCCTTTCGCCACCAATCTAGCTTTGTATCTTTCAACTTTGCTAGATGGTGTATGCTTAGTTTTGAAAACCCATTTGCAGCCAATTGGTTTGTAACCAGGTGGCAAAGAAACAAGCTCCCAAACATTATTGTGAGTCATAGAAGCTAACTCATCATGCATGGCATTCACCCATTTAGAAGCATGAGAGCTAGAGATAGCTTGCTCAAAACTAATAGGGTCATCATCATCACAGACATCAAACTCATGCTCCTGAAGATACACAATATAATCATCTGGTATGGACGACTTACGTGTTCTTAGAGATCTTCTCACCACAGCCTCAACAGGAACAAGTGCAGGTACAATTTCATTATTTAAAGGGGTATGGTCAATGGAAACGTCAAGATCTTGATAAGTTACCATAGGTGCTGCGACAACCTCATCAACGATAGGAACATGTTCATTATTAGGTATGAAAGGAGTTGGATCAATTTCCAAAACAGGAAATTGAGGTGCGGGGACTTCAACTCTATCTTCTTCAAAGATAACTGGTTGTGAGGCAATGCTCCCACTACCCAAATCATCCTCAAAGAATACTGCACAATCAGACTCTATTACTCGTGTAGAGTGAGAAGGACAATAGAATCTGCTACCTCTTGAACCCACATAATAACCAATGAAGAAGCCACTAACACTCTTCAGATCAAGCTTCTTCATCGCAGGGTTATAGGGTCTGACTTCTGCCTTACATCCCCAAACACGCAAGTGTTTCAAACTTGGTTTCTTTCTAATCATCAGTTCATAAGGAGTTTTTGGAGACTTGCTAGGCACTTGATTAAGAACGTACACAGCGGTTCTCAAGGCATCTCCCCAAAGAAAGTCGGGTAAGCAAGATGGACCCATCATAGATCTCACCATCTCCATAAGCGTGCGATTTCTCCTTTCTGCCACTCCATTTTGTTCAGGTGTACCTGGCATCGTGTATTGAGCTTTGATGCCGCATTCTTGGAGGTATCAATCAAAAGGTCCTGGATTCCTTCCGGTTTCATTATATCTGCCATAATATTCTCCTCCTCTATCAGATCACACACATTTTATCTTCTTGCCAGTTTTTAATTCAACAACAGCCTTGAACGATTTAAAAGCATCCAAGGAACATGATTTCTCTTGAAGAAGATCTATCCAGCCAAAACGAGAGTAATCATCTATGAATGTAATGAAATACCTATATCCACCCATAGTAGTGGGTGTAATAGGCCCACACATGTCAGTGTGAATCAACTCTAACACAGCATCACGACGACTCCCAGACTTGTTCCTGGGTTTAGCAGTAAGCTTACCTTTAATGCAAGCCACACAAGCGTCAAAATCAGAGAAATCTAAATTGGGCAAAATCTCATGCTTAATGAGTTTCTCAATACGAGGCCTTGAAATATGCCCCAAGCGTCTATGCCATAACATGGAAGAATTCTCATCGACCCTGCCACGCTTATGCCCAACAACAGAATTAACGCTCATATCGGAAAAAGTCAACATATAAAGATTATCACAAAGAGCTCCATGACCAACAATAGAAGATGCAAAAAAGATGTCCAATTTTCCATTGCCAAACACAAAAGAATAACCACACTTGTCCAAAGCGGAAACAGAAATCAGGTTTCTACGAATAGAAGGAACATCAACAGCGTCTTTCAGAAGCAAAACATGACCTGAGGGCAAACACAAAGAAACAACCTCTATATCTTCAACAGGAACTCTAGCACCATCTCCTACTACGATCTTTGATTCAAAATCACTTGGTTTCCTCAGGCTTGTGAACCCTTGTAAAGAATTCACCACATGAATAGTTACCCCCGAATCAAACCACCAAGTATTAGGAGGAACATCAACAACATTGGATTCAAAACAAGCTAGAGCAAGAGGTATACCTTCCCTCTGATTCTTCTTCTTTAGGATATAGCAATCCTTCAGCATATGTCTGAACTTCTTGCAATACTTGCATTCTCCTTTGAAAAATTTTCTGTTGGGACCAAGATTAGAACCATCTTCTTTGTTTTCTTGTCATTATGATTTTTGTGAACAGATTTGGACTTTGAAGTAGAATCAACAGACTTATTCTTGTGAGGTTTGTCAGCAAACTGAACAACTCCAGGCTTTCTCTTTTTCATAGCTTCCTCTTCCTGAGTAACAATGGCAATAGTCTGATCAACAGTCCACTCATGGTTTTGAGTATTATAAGAAGTCCTCAAAACATCAAACTGGGAAGGGAGTGATTCTAGAATTTTCCAAATCAAGTAACTGTCGTGAATCTCAAGCTTCATCCCCCTTAGTTTGTTACGATAGTGCACCATTTTCAGCATGTGCTCACGAGCTCCACTAACACCATCATACCTGGCTCTATCAAAGAGTGAGGAATAATGACCCTTCTCAGCTTTGTCAAAGGTCTTAAATTTCTCTCCAATGGATTTTAGAAAAGTTACAGCGTTGTCGTTTTCAACAATGCTCTGTCTGATTGACTTCTCCATAGTGAACTTTATTACCATCAAATAACTCGATTCGAATGATCCCATTTTGCACGATAAGCCTTTTGATCATTAGTTGACTCAGCAGTAAGAGCACTTGGCTCATCTTCCCGCAAAGCTAAGTCAATATTGGCCATAGCCAAATACAAATCTAAAGACTCCTTCCAGTCCTCATAATTCGTCCCGTTGAACGTTTTAACCGAAGTGGGCATTGATACTGATATACGAGAAATTAATCAATATGCATATTAAATCATGCAAAATATAGTGTGCCCATCATAAAATTTCTTATTAATTATAATCCCGCCTAAGGGTCTCAGGTTGTAATAAATAAAAAATATTCATGAAAGAATACAATGCATAAAAAAATTCATGTCACCAAATCCTAACACCGATAGGGCATTAGTACAAAATTGTCATAAATAAAAATACAAGTGCATAGTATTCAACAAATCACATTAACAATAACACATCGATAAGATATAATTATTATTAATGTAATATAATATTTAGATATATATTTATTTTATTTTCCTAAGTCCTACATAAATGGTCTCACGATAGGTGAGATGACATTTGTACAGAATAATTCAAAATTTTATACATATTAATATTTTGCCACATAGAATTAAAATTATACAATTAAAAAAAATTATGTAATGCCACATGAAATTAATATACTGACAATTCATATATAATGATACACAAGTATAATACTAGCAGGTATATATATATATATATATATATATATATATATATATATATATCTATGATTGATAGCATGCTGCAGCAATATATCATGGCGCGTTTAACGGCAACATATCTAATAGTTTGAAATGAAAATCACATAACATATTGGCACGCAGAACGAAAATTGAAGACAAGCTAAAAGGGATACTGTTTGAATTTATTATAGCATATAATGGCATATGAATATAATACATATATATTAGTGGCATGCGGAACTGCATCAGTTACACTTTAAAATGCAATCAAATATATAATATAATAAAATGGCAAGTGACCGTCTTAGTGTTGCTACAATCTATTATATATAATATAATGGCACACAGAACGATATGACAACATGGACATAATATATATATTTACAATTTTATTTTTTTATTTTTTTAATTGTGCCAAAAATTTTAAAAAAACAAACCATATCTGCAACATCATTGCGGAAGTTACTAACATATTTTGCGGAAAAGAAACTTCCTATGCCGCAAATGTTAAATTCTTTATTAAGCAAGAGAGAAAAAAAACACACAACACCATTGCAGAAAAAATAATTACTGAAACTTAAACGTAATGAGGAAACAAAATTCTACAATTAATATTTAACATTCATGATACGTGTTAAACCTTGCTCTGATACCAATTGAAGAAAGATTTTCTTTATTATGAACATACGATTCATAGCACAATTTTAACACACATCATGACAACAAAGTTTTTGATTGAGAGCGTACCTGAAGACAAGCGATCCATGAATACCAATAGTGAGCGTGTACTACTCTTAATCTGAGTGCCTTATGTCCAGGGTGTTACTGACTCTCTGTGTAATAATCACCTAATGGGATAGTGATTATATAGGCAACCACAGATGAGAGCAGGAACCTCTCACTGGGCACATAGAATGGGCCAACCCATCACGGTCCATCCAAACAAAAGCCCAATAGCTAAATCTATCTATATACATAATATTTACATATCATATAATTAATCAACACAATATAGATATAATGATTTAATGATGCTAATCCATCAAATTAATATAATATATTTTAATAAGAAAATCTAACACTCTTCTCATATCCTCTTATATAGGAAGAGAATGATACCCTTTATACACATTTCTTATTCCAATACTCTTGTATCTCTTTGTGTACACATTGAGGGATTTAAATTTATCGATCTAGTTATTGTCGTTTTTATGTTATTGTGGCCTCTGGTCCTTTGTGGTTCAGTCCTTGGTGCAAGTGGTTGGCTTATGAAACTTAATCATGGAAAATTTATTCACATTTTTATTAATTAGTTATACTTGCATCGGGATCCGAGTCCATGGAATCAGGGCTCTACAAGGTGGAAGGAAAGAAGGAAAGGTAGATCTGAATTGTTGATTTTGAACCTCTTATCCAATGGTGATAATTTTGTCACATGTCAATTTTTTTTTTAAATTCTTTTAACAATGTTATCTTTTAATAATTTCGAATAACTTTGTAATGTTAAAAAACTTAAAGGATTAAATTGACAAAAAAATAAAAATAAAATTGAAGGACTAAACCAGATAAATATGAAACATAAAGGAGAAATGTTTATTTTTATCAAAGTTTCAATTGTCCACGTAAGTTATTTTTTTTATCTTAAATATAAACAACTAAGATTTAAAATATTTTGATCTAAAATATAAATAAAATCTAACTAATTAGAGTCTATTTAATAATATAATTTTTAGAATACGCTTCATATCAATGAAAAATAATAATGACTGACTTCTAAAATAAAAAATTAATTTCAATAATTATTGATGAAAATAACTTAAGAATTATAATTCACTTTTTCACTACATTAAATAAAATTAGCTACAATTAATATGAATTGATATATAAGGAAGAGAGTACATGTTAAGGGCCAAGGTCCTATCAAATAGTAAAACCCGATGGTTTCCAGTTGATAAAACGGAGTTAAAAAAATGGAAAAGTTTAAGGATTGATATTGATTCTTCACGTTGTTCGAGACAATCAAAACTCCGTTTGATCGTAGAATATATTTTTTGGGTTGGTTAAACGTTTGACCAACCAAGTTTGTATCCAAACGACCATTCGTTTTGTTTTCAAAACTTTAGAATTCTCAATCGAGTCTCTAATTTAAAAAATAATTAATTTTAATTATTTTTACCCTTATGGTTAACAAAAAAACTATTAAATTTATTAAGGGGACTAATGGTTAAACAGAATACATAAATTGTTATGAACCTTTACATAAATTAAATTCCCAATAAATCAAAAAGAAAAACTTGCCAATTCAAGGGTTTCTGCAGTATTAGAATTAAAATAAAAAAAAATCAGTAAGCCATCTTTC
The DNA here is from genome assembly GCA_037962975.1 of Clitoria ternatea. Lineage (NCBI taxonomy): Eukaryota > Viridiplantae > Streptophyta > Magnoliopsida > Fabales > Fabaceae > Clitoria > Clitoria ternatea. Next base: position 296,145,150 of record CM075669.1, read on the forward strand.
TTAATAAAAACAAATTTAAGAATTCCTACCATGGGTTTTTATGCGCCATCTTCTTCACTTCCTCTCTACGGTATCGAATATATGCCAATTTACTCTTCTTGTTCTGGTTTTTGTGCTTCTTGTTCTTGTTTTTGCATAACGAGTGCTATCATAACAGACCCTTTAACAATATAACCTATCTTCTCTAATACCCTTCTCATTGGATCCTTCTATCAAATAGTACACACTGTCTCTACCTTGGAATCCATGGTTCAATATCATGAAAGGAACCCAAGTTCGTGATGGGTTTTCATAAAGTTACCATCGTTTCTTTTCAATTATAAGCTCTGCTGAAAGACCCACTAATCAGAATCCGCGATTTATAGTGAAACTAAAATTGGGGCTCAGAATGCCAGAGGTTAGGATCATTGCCAAGAATTTCATGGACATGGTGGCTTCCATGCCCGCCATGAAGCTCGATAAGCTCTATCAAAATGGATTCATCTGTGAAGCTATTCTCAGGTCATTCTTTTCTCTCATTTCCACTTATTTTTTTTTTTATTTTTCATGTTTGGGGAAAACAGTTTTAGAAAAAGATTATGCATCTTTGTTTGCCTCAGTATTGGACTCTTACCTATGATTGACCCTCCTTTCATTTGGTATTTGTTTTGTTTTAAAAGTTTTTGGCTTTTCCTCAATGCAAAATGATCATCCACTTTGCAACTTCATGGTAGCATTGTTGTGGAAAAAAATGTTTTTCTTTTTACTCATGAGTACTACCTTTTGGCTTTAATAGATATCAATTTTCAGGTCTCTTCCGCCCCTTGGCAAGAAATACGTTTTGCAAATGCTGCATATTGATGTGCCTGTTGGAGCTAAATTGTTGGAGGAATGGGTGCTTCCTGATGGAGTTTCGAAGCACAGAGTGGCCATTGATAGGTTGGTTCAATTGAGGCTTTTCCTTGAAGCTTTTGACAGGTAAATTTTATTTTCTATATTGTTTGTGAATTGTGAGAATGAAAACTAGGCATTTGTGCTTCTGAATAGTTGTTCAAACTGATTTCATTTGTTTTATTGGGAAAATGCTAGCTCCTAGTATGGAGTATGCGCACCTTTTTCACATCTTGTCACGTGTTCCCCATTTGGTTAAAAATTGAACAAACTTAGTTGGAAAAAATAGGATTTGGGAAACTTGGTTGAGTAAAATTAGTTTTGTGTTTGGATATGTTAGTAGTATAGAAGTTGGTTGAGAAATATTAATTTTATTTGATAAAGATAAAGTCAAATGGATTTTGCATATAGAATTACAAAAAAGGGTTTTAACCCAAAGGGGTTTAGAAGTAGATGAGAAACTACCACGGTGTAAAGAGAATTTCATATTCATACATAAAAGGCCAGTTGAACCAACCCCGTTCACCCGAAGGGAGAGAGCATTTACTTCTTCTCAACTGAGGTTTCAAAAACGAAACTCAATGTCAATAGCCCAACTAAGTTGACCAAACACAAACACCAATTGCTGAATGGGAGTTTGGACAGCTAAATGGAGGTTGAGGCTATCTTAACGGGCAACCCAACATCAAGTCCTTATTAAAACCTTATTTTGTTTATGGCATGAACGGAACACAATTGAATGCTCCATGACATGCATGGTATTTGTTTGTTTTGTCCATTTGTTTCTTTTAGAACACTCATTTGTGTGAAGCTATCAATCATTAGTGTAAGGCAGTTAACACCGATGACTTATGTTTTTTTTTTCCAGTTTACTAGTTGGAAGGAACTGATATCAATATGTGATTTATTTCCATGAATTGCATATATTATAGTTCTTCATCTCTTTATGTTTCTTTGTGTCTAGCTGCAAACTATTCCATCATTATGGAACGTCACTACTTACTATTACCAGTTTGGGGCCTAGTCTTATCCCATTTACTCAAGTAAATTTTTCTTCTTCTGGCAGGAAGAATGAAAAGACTTACAAAATTAATCCAACATTTCAGAGAAGTCTCCAAAAGCTTTTAGTACAAGGGTGAGTAGTACATCATTTTTAAAATTCTGTTCATACTTCATAGTCATAGTTAGCCTCATCTTTTCTTGCTGGTATGAAGATGTGATGTACAAAATTGTTTATGAGTCATAGAATAAAACTATTCCACCTTATGTATTGTGAGTCATAACAATGGGAGGTACCTCTCCATGAAAATAAACGAAACAACCAGAGTAGCATTTAATAGTCAGTCCACTATTCTGAATTTGTTGAGAAAATCGATAATTTTATATGATTATTAAATGTAGACTGTTGCCATACTTCAAATTTAATATTTACTTTAGCTGGTAATATTTCCTTGTGATTAAATATGGCAGTGGAACTTTGCCAAGGGAATCAATGCCTTCTAATATTACGGTCAGGCTCCCAACCTTAGAGGATCTTGAGGCTTATGCGCTAGAACAATGGGAGGTACAATGCTTGATCCTTTGAGTCTACCCCCCCCCCCCCCCTTCTTCTCCCTCCCTCCTTAATCTGTATATATAATTATTTTATTCTACATATAATTTGTTTCATAAGTCACATTTATTACTTGATATGAAGCACCTTGTTTAAATTTTGACTAGAATGAAGCCTAAACTCTTCAGTGACTTTGTTATGTGATGAACTAGTGTTTCTTGTTGCAACTTATAAGCCCAAGTTATGTGGACAAGCCCTTGAGCATTAGCTCTTCTTTGATGAAAGTTTTCCAGCGGCGTATCCTGAGTCAAAGGTTTTCTTTACTTGGCTTTACTAATTTGTAGCAGTTATGTGTATGTATATGTCAGTATTGAAAACTGTATCTCATGTTTGATGATGTCATTTCGTATTTGCCAATACAGAGACAAAGAAGCTCCAAAATTAACTGAAAGTGGTTTCCAGTTTTTGGTATGCATCAAAGGTTTTATAAGCCAGTTGAACTTCATGTAATGCATTCTCCTAAATTTAAAGATTGTTCCTTGTGACTTCCAGCTGATGGATACAAATGCACAGCTTTGGTATATCATCAGAGAATACATCTCTAATTCTGAGGTAGCTCTTTTTCTTTTACTAAAGTTTTTACTATTTGTTTTTGACATCTCTTCAATGTCCACATTTGGTGCAGGAGAGAGGTGTTGATGCAGCTGAATTGATTTCATTCATGCTGGAGCTTAGTTTTCATGTCATTGGGGAGGTAAGAGATTCTTGTTCCTTGATGAGAATTTTGTAATATAAAAACGGATATCATTCTACATTGTTTGCACAAGTGTTGGACTGGTCAGACTTTTGTTTTCTTTCCTTTTCCTCTATAGCTATGTTTACTGTAACTGCAAGTATACTACTTTTGCATGTAACTGGAATTCAATGTGACTTTGACACATTTGATTTTTGCAATGCATTAGGCATACAATATAAACACGTTGACCGATTTTCAGAGGAATATAATTAAGGACCTGGCAGACCTTGGACTGGTTAAACTTCAGCAGGTTATAATATTTCTATGCTTATATTTTTCAGATAATTGATAAAGTTCATGATGATTTTAAATGTATATTTATTCATCAGTATTTGTCTCCCTTTTCTCTCTTCTTTTTGTGACATCTTCATAGGGCAGGAAAGAAAGTTGGTTTATACCTACAAAATTGGCAACCAATCTTTCTATGAGCTTGGCCGATTCATCATCAAGAAAAGAGGTTTCTTCTCGGTTTCAGAATGAATTCCTATAGATAGAAAATTTAAAACATGGTCTTGTTTTAAATCGGGTTTCTTTGGAGGCTATACAGTCTCAACGTGTTCGTCTCAGCTGCATTTTTTCCTTGTGAATATTAATTAATGTAAAATGCCATTCTATTTAATTTTTTCAGGGATTTGTCGTTGTGGAGACAAATTTTAGAGTTTATGCTTACTCAACTTCAAAATTACATTGTGAGATTTTGCGACTGTTCTCTAGGTATCTACGCCACCAAATGCTTTGTAGAATGCTATGTTTTTCAACTGTTGTCAAATTAGTCTTTACCCACTTTCCCTTGCTATTTGTGCTTTTGATATAATTATAGATATCAGAAGTTGTTCTTCATGCATGATATTTTTGGAGTATCCTTAATTTATCTGATACATCTTTGTATGAAACAATTTATTCGGCTTTTAATATTTAAGCTGCCTATCTCAACAGAATATTTTTGCTTAGTATTTGTACGTCTGATGTATCCAGGGTAGAATATCAACTTCCAAATCTTATTGTTGGGGCAATTACAAAAGAAAGCTTGTATAACGCTTTTGAAAATGGCATTACAGCAGACCAAGTAAGTATTAGAAGATAGAAATTTTATTGTATATATCTGCTTTTAAATTATGATACTTGCTGTTTTCTGCAGATAGATATTATGTATGGTATATTTCTTGCTATGCTTTGCCTGTGTGCCCCCTGAACAGCGCTTTTACCATTTTAGTTTCATAAAATAAGTCTTTACACAAGTAAATTCTCCCAAAGGAATACCATAAGCTGGTGAATTTTAGACATCATATGCTGTGATCAGCTTCAACCCTTTCCGCCCTCTGACCTTTCATTTGAATTACATTTGTTGAAAAGTAGATGCGTTTCTTTGCTACTATTCACTTGCTGAGCCGGATGTGCTTGTAATTATTCCTTTAGTATTTTTATCAGTTAGACATGTGTGTGTGTTTGTGTATTTTAATGGAGTGTGTGGAATCTTTGTGATAGTATGTATTCATTTCATTTGTATGCGACCCTAAAGTTACATAAATCAATGTCCAGGCAAGAAACATGGAATTTCTATTTGAATTTATTTTAATCTTAGATATTGATTGGCCCAACTTTTTTGGGCTTAAAAGTTTCTTTTAAGATAACACTAAAGCTGTTTTCAAATTTTTAACAAAACTAATTTTAAGATTTAGATATTATTGAATACGTGAATGAATTGAAGAAAATCTTGGGAACAAGAGAAGCTGTTGAAAAACTAGTTCCAATAGTTTTTCATTCAAAGCAAAATTTTGAATTTTCCTTCATAAAAAATTAAGCTAATCTTTTTTTTCCCAAAACTTATTTGGCTCGTCTCCTTCAAAGAAAAAAAAAAGAAACTGGAAAATAAGCTGAGCCAAACGTGACTTTAGTCTTTAAACATTAAGCATAATCTGTATGTAAATTTGAACAAGACTTTCAGAAAGTTTAATTCCGACAATTAACTGTGCATTTTGTTGCAGATAGTGAGTTTCCTTCAGCAAAATGCCCATCCTCGTGTTGCAGAGAGGATACCATCTGTGCCTGAAAATGTTACAGATCAGGTTTTGGATCTTAACATCGCTTGTGTGCATGTGCGCTTGTTATTGTCTTTGCTTTTGGTTTTTCGTTTTCTGATGTGTGGCATTGTTTGAATGGTGGCAGATTAGGCTGTGGGAAGGAGATTTAAACAGAGTTGAGATGACGGAAGCATATTATTACGATGAGTTTCCTTCTAGAGTAAGCAACTTAATCATTAATTTGAGTTCGTGTCTTGAGAATATGGGCATTGTGTGTGTGTGTGTGATAATTTGTATGAATTGTGAGCAGGATGTATTTGAAGGTGCATGTGACTGTGCTAGAGAATGGAATGGTTTGCTATGGGAAGATTCAAAGAAGATGCATATGGTGGTCAAGAACGAGGTACATCCTTACGTACGAGATTTTTTACGCCGTCAAAAGTAGTACAAAGACAACAACACCATTCAACACTATGCTGCATTTTGAGAGGAAACGATGACATGCAATTGGGAGCCACATATCACTTTTTTTTATTGTTTCATATATTTTTCCCTTTTAGTTAAATTATTTTTTATATATATGAAAAAGAAAAAATGAACCGTGCCTTCAAAGTTCAAAGTAATCAGTTTCGACTTTCTTTTTCACTCTTGGAAATCTCTTGCATTTTCTACTTTCAAGTCTTGTTCAGAATGGACTGTAATGGTTTCACTTGACTTGTTATGTTATTGTTAAATGAAAGAAAAACTTTTGGTTTGCAGGAGAAGTGGGGTATTTCTCTTTTACTATTTTAATGTTGTGGAACTTTTACTCTTATTGTAGGATTAAAATACGGAATTTAATCAAGATGCATTATCAGTGTAAAAGTGTAATGTTTGTTTTTTTGGTATTTTCAACTAGTCGTGAATTGTTATGTTAATAAAAATTATTGTGTAATAATTAAATTAAAATTTCAATTTTTAATTAGTAGTGTAAAAATGATTACACCCGTAGTGCATTACAATCAATCTCTATTGTAAAATTATAGTTTTGTGCGGTCAAAGTATTATAAATTGTAAATTCTTTCAAACGGTTCAATTAAATAAATGTATACATATCATAATATGAAGTGTATGTGTCATGATGCCTTTGTAGATTAATATATTGAGAATGAATTATTGTTATATCGGAAAGAAAATTGTCAACATTTCTTTCCAATATGTTATATTCCTGCCTCACATGATAGGATTGCCCTACACGAAAGTTACCTGTGGTCTTTGGATGAGAGAAAATATAGTTACACAAAAATTGTGCAAATTAAAGGTTAGAAATGTTTATACAGTATGGACTAGTTAGATGCATAGAGATAAAAGGGAAAAGCACAATTTCTTTTGGTCAGATGGTGGCAAACTCTCAGCTTTCTTTAAGAAAATCATGGAAGCCACAACTAACCTCTAATTATACAACCACCAAGTTTTCGAATATTCTCAGCTTAAGGTTAACTTGGTGCTTCCAAAATTTGAATTCTCAAGGCATAAGGGCAGGTTAAAGGTAAGAAAAATAATATTCCTGTGACAATATAGCCAATAAAGAATGGTAAAGTACACTTTTGGTTTTTATAAACTTATGTTGTCTTTCACTATGCAGAAGTTTCAGGCATATCCTTAGGTGGGTGAATACGTTTCTTTGGCTTCTGAACAGGCTCAGTCTCAGGCCGTGGCCTGTTAGGAGGACTAACTTTATCAACTTCATCTGGTTTAACCTCAAACTGCAATATGCCAACGTATACATTACTAAACTTTTTCAAATTAAAAACTCAAAATTCATTGAAGGTCATTAAACCAACTTTTGACAACACCAAGAGAACCTAGCTATAGACAGACACAGAATATAAGATTATACGGATGTAATTGCTTTTAAGTTCCTATAAACAAAAGTAAAGACACAAGTAAATTTAGGTTGGAAATATTGCTTATATGAAGCAAGCTGTGTGAGATCAAAAAGCATAATCCCCCATCTGCTAATTGAAAAATATTCTAGTAGTACTTTATCACAACCTCATTCTGAGAGCCTTTGTAAATGACAAGTTAACAAAAATTTATATAAATCAAACTGACCTTGTAACCACAGCCAGATACACAAGCATGGAAACACTCCTGCACAGGAAGGGATTAATTATCATTAATCTGTAAAGACAATCACAATATAATTACTCATTACTGATGTTGGCTAGACAATTAGTAGACAAATCCTATTATAACAGTTCAAGCACAAGCAATTGTATTTCACTCATTGACAAAGGGCTAGCAGAGACCTATGTAACAGTTTAATATTTGTATTCTCATAATAGCTCTTACCAAACCCAGTACTTGTCTCTGACAATAATGACAACATATAGAAACCTTTCCTTTAAAGTCGCAGAACATTAAACAATCAAGAGAAAGAAATAATTATAGATTACCTTTGTTAGAATATATTATATATCAAACCACCACTGAATCAAGCTGCAAATTTCGATCACTAACAGAAATTTTGCACGGGTGAGAATAGAAAATACCTCTGAATAACTCACAGCTCCAGGAGAACGATCAATATAAGCACTCCATTGCTGATCCTTTAGTACAGGATCCTTGTAGCATATCTGATTGCAGTCCTCCAAACCTGGTTAACCAAATGTAAATCATAATCAAGTTCTCCCAACTGGCAAATCTAACTACTACGCTGTACCAGAAAGAAAACTGAGATCAACCAAATAGGCATTGAATACATTGATTCTCAACATATGAGCTCAGTCAATATGCAATCAACCAATTAGTTCTGACATCTACAGTTACTGTGTTCGACCAGAATTAAAGACAAAATCATTGATAATGATGCTGGTATTGATGCATGCATACGAACAAAGAAACAGAAATTTATAAAACCTAGATTTTAAAAGTGAAATTTTTTTTATCTGCCTAACATTTAGAAGAAGAAAAAACAAAGATGCAAGGTGATCTCACATTCTTCCCATGTATCTCCATCGGAGTTGCAACCTTTTTTACAGAATACTCGCCCTACAATATAAAAAGTGTAGAATTTGTGAGTAATTAACACCAATAACCTCACATCAAGATCATCAACCATACCTGCAGTAAGATCCTTCAATGAAATGGAATAATTTATACAAAGATTAAAAAGAAAAATTGATTTGAATGATTCAACATATCATTTGTCCAAATATTCAAAATCCACTAGAATTCAAAAACATAATGCAAATAACAATAAATTGAATTAACATTACATGGGATTTTGGTAAGGGCAGAGTATTTGTTGGTACATTGATTTCCACATGGAGACGCCCACTGATGCGGTATCATTCTTCTTTGTGTTTTTGTTCAAGCAATAGCAACAACAAAAGCCATGCAAGGGTACTCTTGTCACTCCACCTTCTGAGTTTCATGGGCGATTTTGATAAATATTTATACTAGAAATTTGACCCTGCATTTGGTTGGTATATTTATTTATTTATTTTTATCTTTTTTTATCTCATGGAAAATAAAATATTTATATTACAATAAAATAATTTATAAATGTGTAGTTTTAAGTTTAAATATTAATATATTTTTGTTGGAAGTTTTCATCAACGCCATCTTATAGAATAAAAATTTATTCAAATAATTAAATATTAATAGATGATAACATAAAAATATGATTCTATTTAAAATTAATATATTTAAGAAAACTCTTTTAAATGTGGGCTTGGAAATATTTTTTTTATTGAGTCATATACATTAATTTTTTTCTAAATCATGTAAATATTTGTTTTATATTTTTTTAAAATAATATACATGCTTTAAAATATCATTTTATCACACTTTAATCAAACATTTTCAATATTACTTAATATACTTCATGCTAAAGTTCATATTAATGTGTAATATACAAATTTCTTATTTTTCATTAAAAAATTATAAAATAATTTGAATATGCTATCTAATCCGATCTCTATACCCGCATATGGGTGAGATGATAATTTACACCCAGAGCCGTCATGCATTACCGACATCACACATTATATTGTGACTTAACACCGGCTTCTAGCATCGCGTATGAGATCCATGCTTTTTCGGTGTTGGTGGATCATGCCGGAAAGCAACCTACAAAACGACAGATAAGAAGGTACAGCCATTAGGGGACGCTCGCATCGTGTGTTAGCTTTTCTACAAGGATTAGGATTGTACTTGTTCCCCCTCAATATGAGAGGTGGTCCTCACCAATCCCTCATATCTCTCTCTAATATCAAATAATAGATTAGTTTACATCTTAAGCTATTGGGCCGAAGCCCACCTGATAACTTTTGTATAAAAGCATGTGTTATTCACATTGTAACCTAAGTGACATATAATAAAGATTAATAGACCTAATTTCTAGGAGAATTTTCCTAGGATTTTGTGTTTACTACTCTTTGTGTGAACAGTACTGGCACATCTGTTCCTCGGGTCAAATTGACCCTTCTACTACTCCATGGTATAAATACATGAATCAATGTAGAAAAGGTAGAACACTTCTTGATCATAGCTTATGCTTGAACTCTTGTTTTTCCTACTCAGAATATTCCACTAATTTGAGCGTCATAGTGTCTTTACAGATGGCACCCTCTTTCGCCCCACAACGTATAGAACTGGTGAAATTTCTCAAGGAGCACTCCAAGACTTCTATCTCCCCACTGGAATAGAAGGTACAATATCAAATCTCCATTGGACCGATGTAATACAAACAACACACAACATCAATCGAGGGCTGGTCTGCACATCAGATTTTCTACCCCATCTCAGATCAGTTTATTAACACACCTAGTGGGACTCTGTAAAATGATTCCCATTTTCACATCTGTGAAGAAGTTGTCATGGGGGATAACGCAAAGAACCCCTAAGAAGGACACATAGAGGATGTAACGTATTTGGGGCTAAGGCGTTTAGCCTTTGATACTCAAAATGTATCCTCGAGGCGAGTTACAATGATGGCTACTCCTGACCCATGAGACAAGATTATAAAACTGCTCCGTGAAGAGATAGTTGAGCTGAGACGTAAGCGTTTTCAACCAACAGAAAAGGTGAGTCCTTAGGGGCATCATAAGCTAGAGGCATCGAGGCAAGATGTGTCCTATATGATCACCACTAAACTACTTAACACATTTAAAAAATATGACATAACTATATATAGTTATATTATATATGTAGAATGTATATCTGTTAATAAAATCTATATATAAAATAAACATTTTGTCTTTTTTCATTTAGTATAAAAATTAAAATTAAAATTAATAAATGAAAAAGGGCGAGAATTTTTATTTTGCAAATAAATTTTATTAATGGATATACTGATATGGTGTGCATACTGGTCCTAAAATGGAAGCTACACTGGTTATCGTAGAATATAAATAAATGTCAAGTCAAAACACATGATGGACGAAGTACTTAAAAAACCGAACCAATAATCAACTTCGGTATGGGTTTGTGAACTTGACTCCGGTTAGAAAAGCTGACACCTGAATCAGAGTCAGACGTAAGTGGACAACTTGCTGCTGCTCAAAGACTACAACAACTGTCCTTGTCAGGGGTCAAATCACAACTTGAACCAAGGGAAGTTCTATAAATACAAGTCATTTATTAATTCACAAGAGACAAAGTTTACTACCCTTAACTACCTCCGTAATTCTTCTATTTCTTCATAATTCTCATACTGACTTAAGCATTGAAGTCCTTTTTGCAGGTACACCCCTGCGTGCCCTGTCAACCCCAGATTGGAATTGACTTAAAGAACATTTGAATTCGAAGGGCACAATGTTCTCACTGTGTTTACAATACCAGACTCCCAATAAGACGGTGTAAAATAGAGAGAGTGGGGAACCTTTGACACCAGTTGCAAGAGAAGAATTTACACCCCTAACACCAGTTAGAACATATACATTCTATAAATATAATATAACAATATATGGTTATATTACATCTTTTAAATGTAACCTAGTGGTGAGACTCTTCTTCCATCTTCTGCTCAAATCGAATGCTTCAGATGCTATCTTAGAATCCAAACAAAAATGATGACTTTGAAAAATATGTGGTATAATTTGAGTTGACATGTGGCTACAAACTAATACATGTGGTATAAATTCAGTTGGCACATGGCTAGGGACATCCATTCCAGTTGCTTAAATCACACACGTGAGGTATTTATTCCTAGAAAAACTTATATGATATATGCCCTCAATTTGTTTATCTTTCATCTCCTATATGTTGGGGGATCAAACCTTGTTACACTTAAATTTTACATATAAATATTTTAACATGTTGACTATTTATGAGCGACTGGTTTGACCGGTTGCTAAGTGTAGTAAATTGAGAGCTCTAATGCCCCTGACCCTCTCGCCACGTATCAATTGAATTTATGCCACATGTATTAGTCTCTAGCCACGTGTCAACTTAATATATGGCACATATTTTTCTAAGTCATCATTTTTTTTGAATTCTAAGATAACATCTGTAGCATTCGATTTGAGCAGAAGATGGAAGAGGAGCCTCACCACTGGATTACATTTAAGAGATGTAATATAACCATATATTGTTATATTATATTCGTAGAATATATATCCATTAATAAAATTTATTTGCAAAATAAATATTCCCGTATTTTCTCATTCATTAATTTTAGTTTTAATTTTAATTTTTATGATAAATGAAAAGATAAAAAATATTTATTTGTAGATAAATTTTATTAATGAATATATATTCTACAAATATAATATAACTATATATAGTTGTATCATATTTTTTAAATGTGTTAAGTAGTTTAGTTGTCAGACTCTTCTTTTCTCTCCCATGTGTTATATAAAATGTTTCAATTATTTATGAGTGATTGATTGCTAGACACAATCATGTTCATCCATTATGTCTTCCGTTGTGTTTTCTTTGAAGCTATACAAAGGTATTTTCATCGCTCCACCTTCCAAGTTTTAAGATTGCACATATTTATTAGTTTGTGTTCTTGTTTAAGCAATTAGCAACAACAAACCTGATCCGGTCTAGATACCGGCCCCCATACTTGTGACGTCAAACTGATCTCATATAAGGAAAACCGGTGTCCAGGTTCAACGTTACCACGCCGGTTATCCGTTGTCTGGTCATCCGCCCTCACTCCATGACAGTATCATTCATTTTCATTATAACGGTTCTATGTTCATTGATACAGGATATTTATATAATTGTTAGCTTTTCCCTCATAGCAAGAGAAGATCCTTTTGATAACTTATCAACGAAGACACTGTTTGTAGCAAAATACGTCACATCAATGGCTTCAGAAAGTAAGGAGGTGTGTCAGCAGATTATGCGGAAAAGGTGATTATCCTCTCCTCTCTCTAGAGGATTGTACTCTGATAATTGACCTACCCTCCTGACACACTCTAAAAGTTGAGCCACCTTGATTGACACAATATACACGCAATCAGAGATAAGGGACCCACCTGTATCCAACGTCTCATTTTTTCTCTTACGTTCAACTATAAGAGGCCATATCAACACACATGCATGGTATCGTTGTTCTATCTCACATTTTACTGTTATCACGCTTGAGTATTCATTCAGTTCATACACTCTTCTAACTTGAGCGTCGGAGAATCTTCGCAGGTGGCACCACCTTTCGCCCTCCTACAACGCGAATCGTTGGTGTGAAGGATCTCCAGGACAGCAAGACCGGCCTCTCCCACTGAGAGACCGGATTAATACATCGGATATACATAGTTCCGGTGTGCAAACCCTAGAAACACCTGCACCCTTGTGGCTGGTCCCACACCGGATCATAGACCCCGGTCCAGACCAGTTCATTGGCACGCCCAGTGGGACCCGATAGAGTTATTCCCATTTTCGCAGAAGTTAGGTTGGCACAATGGAAGGTGACGGGAGAGATTTCGTGGAAGGTCACGTGGAGGATGTGACCTATCAACAGCCTGGGAGGAGACTTGTCTTCGAATCTCCTGCAACTCAAACCCGGAGGATGGTGCAAGTGCAGACGCCTGACCCTCGCGATGAGGTTATCAGGCAACTGAAGGAGGAGTTGATGGAGCTGAGGCGAGAGAGAGGAGGAGCTGGGGACAGAGTAGTGTCCCATGCAGAGGATGCTCACCATGCATCAGCGAGGGATAGATCCACCACCCTCCAGTATTCGAAGATCCCCACATATGAAGAGAGGGAGCAAACGCAGGACTCTGGTGATAGAGTCAGTGTCAGGAGAAGGGAGCAGGCGGTGGTAACTTCAGGGACATACAAGCTCAATGTTCCTTTCTCAAGGAGGTTGATGAGTATTGCCATTCCAAAACATTTACAAACAACTCAGCCATTGTCGATTGGAAAGTATAATGGAGAGACCGATCCCACTAAGCATTTGGATGCTTATGTTTATGAAGCTATGTATCTGGGAGCAGACGAAGATGTCATGTTTTATGGGCATACCGCACTACGCCTCATTCTTCAACTAACGAATCCCCATACAGGTTGATGTACGGGGTTGAGGCGATGATCCCAGTGGAGTTACAAACAAGATCGGCCCGTGTTGAGTATTTTTCAGCAGAAGATAACAACGCCAACTTAGCATCAGAGCTGGATGTCCTCCAAGAGTTGAGGGAAAAGGCTTTCGTTAGAGATCAGGCAATAAAAGCAAAGGCTGCACTCCGGTACAATAAACGTGTCCAGTACAGAGCTTTTAACACCGGAGACCTTGTTCTGAGAAAGGCCAGTGTGGGGAATAAGTTCGCTCACCAAGGAAAGCTAGCACCAACGTGGGAAGGACCTTATAGAGTTTCGGAGGTGACTGGAAAGGGATCATACCGATTGGAAGAACTTGATGGAACCCCAATCCGCAACAAATGGAACACTCAGAATTTACGAGTGTATTACAGCTAGTTGGTAAGACGGCGTGTACTCTTTTTCCTTACTTGAGTTTTTTCCCACTGGGTTTTCTCAAGAAGGTTTTAACGAGGCATAGCCCCAACGATGCTCTTTGTGTAATCTATATTCAGTTTTAATAAGAATACACTTTCACCGCCCTATCATTCTCACTTTTCTTATGTGTTATGATTTAAAGCCGTAGTTTAATACGCATACACCTCAGGACGGATGAACGCAACTACCTATGTTGTAGTTGATGTGATAATTCCTCGAAGAACGGAGGGAGACCCCCCAAGTCAGACGATGTAATTCCTTGAGGTGGAATGGGTTGTAGGGCTGGTCCTTTTTCAAGGCCACAAACCGAACCCCATTCGAAGACTACATGGGTTGTAGGGCTGGTCCTTTTTCAAGGCCACAAACCGAACCCCATTCGAAGACTACATGGGTTGTAGGGCTGGTCCTTTTTCAAGGCCACAAACCGAACCCCATTCGAAGACTACATGGGTTGTAGGGCTGGTCCTTTTTCAAGGCCACAAACCGAACCCCATTCGAAGACTACATGGGTTGTAGGGCTGGTCCTTTTTCAAGGCCACAAACCGAACCCCATTCGAAGACTACATGGGTTGTAGGGCTGGTCCTTTTTCAAGGCCACAAACCGAACCCCATTCGAAGACTACATGGGTTGTAGGGCTGGTCCTTTTTCAAGGCCACAAACCGAACCCCATTCGAAGACTACATGGGTTGTAGGGCTGGTCCTTTTTCAAAGCCACAAACCGAACCCCATTCGAAGACTACATGGGTTGTAGGGCTGGTCCTTTCTCAAGGCCACAAACCGAACCCCATGCGAAGGCTTGGGCGCAGTAGGCCGGTTCACAGAGAAAACCGCGCTGAACCCCGAGTAACGGGCGCAGTAGGTTCAGGATTAGCCCTGATCCGAACCCCGTGTTGAAGGCTTGGATTGTAGGATTGCACCGAACTCCAAGTACGGTTAGTAGGATCGAACCGAACACCGTGTGAAGACTTGAGGTATAGGACCAAACCGAACCTCAAGAGAAAGGCATAAAGCTTACCCTTGCCAAAGCTATACAAAATTCAAAGGCAATATCCGTCCTCAATTGTGAAATATCCATCCCAGAGCGGTTGAAAGCTAATGTACCCGCTCTACATCTTCGAGGACAGATAAGCATTTCTACCTTGTGAGAATTTAAAAGGTAATCTTTGAGATAAACTCTCCCTTCCCAATGAACTTACACTTGGGGACAGGGCGTACTTTAACTTAATTGTTATTTATTCATTACTATTTGTTGTCTTAATCCGGTGTGATAAGTACGCGTTAAGCAGCTAGGTAACCACACAGAACGGATTCGTAAAGCATTAAAAACAATAAAGTGTTTGGTACAACACTAAGTTACCCAACAATCATACACTCGACGCAAGCAGATTGAAGAAAAGCAACAGTGAATTTTATTTCCAAGAATAAAGAAATTATTCAGGTTACAAGGTAGTTAAAACTGGAGCTGATCCCAGTACACAGCTATGAATAAAGCATAAATTAAGGGACCGGTTCTTGATCCTCCGCAGTGGGCAATCCTCCCTTCTCCGCTTTATCCTCCATTCCAGTTGGGGCACCTTCTTGTGCTTCAGCTCCAGAGGCAGCAGTGGACGTTGTAGGCTCCATACTTTGTCCTTCTGGAAGGGGAGGCAGTTCGTACAGAGATGCACGGGGCTCGTGGTGCGATCCGTCCTTGCGAACTTCTACAAGTCTTCCCCCGTGGAACTCAAAGAACGGATCTAATCCGTACAAATTCAGCTTTATTCCAGGGTTCCGATAGTAGACTTGACGAAGGGCCAGGCCAAAAGATTCATACGCCACATTCTTGCATATATCCAAGGCTTTGGCAGCCTTGGCCTTGGCAGCAGCTAGCCTTCTTTGAACCTTGGCGTAATCCTCTTTTGAAGGCCCAGCACTCACACCACCCTTTTTGAGTTCATCAATTTGGGCTTGCATCTCCTTCCGAATAGACTCCCACTCCCTAAGGTCCTTGTTGCGACCATCCTCCATAACTTTGAGATCGTCAGCAAGCTTAGTCGATCTCTTCTTCTCCAGTTGTAACTCTTCTTCAAGGAGGGGTATGGATTTGTTCTTATTTTGGAGGTCGGCAACTTCCCGTTCTAGGGCCTTATTCGCAAAATGAACTTTGCTTGCCTCTTCCGTTTTCCTCTGGAGTGTTTCTTTAGTTCTTTCCAGTTCTGATTCCACTCCCCTGCGAGCTTCAGCTTGCTTGGTTGCCCATTTCTCCTTCACTGCGAGTTCGGTCTCAAGTTTTTCAACCTGATCCATATAGTCAGCTTTCTCGCTCAGGGACTCAAGCAGGCCGGACAGTTCATCAAGTTGCCAACGCCCGGCCTTGCAAGCACCTCGGACTCCAGCAGCGTCGAGGGAAGGGCGGAGGCAATACCGTGCTTTTGGGAGAGTAGGAGGCATAGATCCTTGAAACCACAAATAAGGGGAAAGGAAGGAGTCACGTGGAGGATCGAACGCCGGACGAGGACCGTTCCCAGAATCCGGCTCTGAAGCATTTTGAGAAGAAGGTGTAGAGAACTCAGGGGCGGGTTCCTTTCCCTTGTTCTTCTTTTCGGTTTCTTCGGCCGTCCTCTGACGCTTCTTCACAGGGTCATCAGAGGAGGGCTTCTCTTGATCGGCCTTCTTCACAAGATGCCTCTTCTTTTTCTTCCTCTCTGGGACGGCCTCCTCGCCACCCGCTCCAGCGGCCCCAGTTGCTTCTTCGGCTTCCTCCTCGTCGAAGAGAGGAACCTCATCTCCTACTGCAAAAGTCAGAGGAATGAGGGGAGTTTTGGTGGCGTTCCTCTTCGCCTGGATTTCATTTTCCTCAGAAGAGGAGTCATCGTCAGCCAGCATGGACCTTAGCGACAACATTTCCGGGCAGGCCTTTTCAATTTGTTCTGCAAAACAAAAAGAGTTGAATAAGCATACAAGAAGGAAAATAACTAGAACGGTATAACCATACAACACAAGGAGAATAAGAGCGAATATTACGGAGGTAGGCGTTTTTGATGTCTTCCTCGGCCAAGAGAAGGCGGCTGGAAAACCCTTTGAGGGTCTTTGAGGCCGTCTGCAGGGCGCTCAGGACCTCAACAGAATGAGGGGAAAGTTCACTCTCATCTGTATAATAAGCACGGCTCATGAGGAGAAAATGCTCGTGCGTCCAGCTAAGGGGAAACTTAGTAAACCCCTCTTTATTTTGCCAGAAGACCGGCTTATTTGGTTGAATCCGGACCCGCGTGTAGTAGTGTTTGAAGGAACGCCCATCTACCTTCGCGGACTCCGTATAGGACTTGAAATTTACAACCCTTGAGTCACTACGGAGTGTAATGAACCCAAGGCCGCCCTTCTTATTAGCTCGGCGGACCACTTGGCAATAGTAGAATAATTTGGCCACAGTGGCGGAGAAGCCAAAATGCTCCCCCAAGACTTCAAGAGCCCGGACGAGACTCCAACCGTTGGGGTGTAATTGTGAGGGGGCACAGTCCAAGAAACGCAGGACGGCCATCTGGAAATCCGTCAGTGGAAAACGCACCCCCAGCTTTAAGAAAACATAGTCGTACATGTAGACCGACCTCGCATCAGGAACGCTGTGGCATATTCTTTCAGAGGGATGCGGTGCCATCGCAGCGTATCGCGCTTTATACTTCTTATCCGAATATATCTTACAGCGGAAAGAAACCGTCCGCTCCTCCTCACTTGCATGGTGCGAAGGGATCTCCAGGAACTCCTCTTCCACCCAGCAATAGGGTTTCTCCCTGTTGAGTTTCTCCCAGTCAAGTCGGTGTGCCACAACATTGACACACCCTTCAGCAGAGCGGAGAAACGGCGTTTTACCACGTCCTGGAAGATCCATGGTTGTGCAGGCGCGGTGGAATGCGTAGGTGCTGTGATAAAAAGCAACATCGTCAGAGAGATAACCCTCAGCACTTGACCCCTCATCAGAGCGGCTGGTAGCCCTCGAACCAAGGGGAACCTCAGAGCGACGAGATGAAGAAGACGCTCGTGAGGAAGAGGCTTCGGCTCTCTCTGAACGATGGCGCCCAGCCACAGGAGGATTCGCCGGAATCCTCCCACCACGGTGGCTAAGGGGGGCACGAGAGCCAAACCTCCCTCTATTTGAAGGACCAGCATGTCCAGCTCTAGGGCGCATGATGGAAATAGAATGATTAAAATTGCAAGGAGTTGAAGGGAAGGAAGGTTACCTAAAGGAAGAGAATCTTTGAGAGGTTGAAGACGACAAGGAAATTCCAAGGAAATTTGAGCAGAGTTTCACTAAGTTTGAGAGCAAGGATGGATTCTTAAATCTGCTAAGAGTTCCTTTTATAGGTAACGAAGAGGCAAAGTGTTCCGTCGAAGGTCACAATGCTCGCCCCAAAACGCAACCTTTCAAATCTAAACGACTCCGTCGTTTCGTCACAAATAAGCGCGAAAATGGTAACGTTTCAGTAAACGTTTTGGCAAAATGGGCCCCCCTTTCAGTTTGAATCCAGGCCCAATAAGCCCAATCGACGGTTACACTCTTGGGTAATGATGTCTCGTGCGTAAAAAATGCATTTAATGTCCAATCATGCCATGCGCATTTAATGCCTTCCAGCCACTTTTCGAATACCAAGGGTTTCGATTTTCAAAGACTCTTGGGATTTCCATTACTTATTTTATATTGTCTGAATCCGTTGTATGCAACGTGAGAAGGGCGGTCACTCGTTTGCTAGAGCGGACGCCACTAAGTTTCCAGACACTTACAAGAATGTATGACCGGCATCTAGACTTCTCTCGAGAATTGTGTAGCTCATATGAGCAACTGAACAGTCCCTCATACAAGCTAGGGGACAGATGATCCGGTCTAGATACCGGCCCCCATACTTGTGACGTCAAACTGATCTCATATAAGGAAAACCGGTGTCCAGGTTCAACGTTACCACGCCGGTTATCCGTTGTCTGGTCATCCGCCCTCACTCCATGACAGTATCATTCATTTTCATTATAACGGTTCTATGTTCATTGATACAGGATATTTATATAATTGTTAGCTTTTCCCTCATAGCAAGAGAAGATCCTTTTGATAACTTATCAACGAAGACACTGTTTGTAGCAAAATACGTCACATCAATGGCTTCAGAAAGTAAGGAGGCGTGTCAGCAGATTATGCGGAAAAGGTGATTATCCTCTCCTCTCTCTAGAGGATTGTACTCTGATAATTGACCTACCCTCCTGACACACTCTAAAAGTTGAGCCACCTTGATTGACACAATATACACGCAATCAGAGATAAGGGACCCACCTGTATCCAACGTCTCATTTTTTCTCTTACGTTCAACTATAAGAGGCCATATCAACACACATGCATGGTATCGTTGTTCTATCTCACATTTTACTGTTATCACGCTTGAGTATTCATTCAGTTCATACACTCTTCTAACTTGAGCGTCGGAGAATCTTCGCAGGTGGCACCACCTTTCGCCCTCCTACAACGCGAATCGTTGGTGTGAAGGATCTCCAGGACAGCAAGACCGGCCTCTCCCACTGAGAGACCGGATTAATACATCGGATATACATAGTTCCGGTGTGCAAACCCTAGAAACACCTGCACCCTTGTGGCTGGTCCCACACCGGATCATAGACCCCGGTCCAGACCAGTTCAAAACCCATAAAATAATGCTTTAAAATTTATTACAATAAAATAATTTATAAATATATAGTTTTGAGTTTAAATACTAATATTGTAAAAAAAATTAGCATCATAAGTAAAAAAATTATTTAAATAATTACATATTAATAGACGATAATATATAAGTATAATTCTATTTAAAATTAATATATTTCAAAAAACTCTTTTAAATAGTGACGGATCCATAAACTTTAAACTGTGGGGGCAATATATATGTATAACATAGAAAAGATAATATAAAACTCTTAAAAATATAAATATACATCATAATTGTTCTCTTCGATTTTTCATATTTTGAAAACATTGAAGGATCTTCTCATTTTCAATGTTATCAAAAATTTCTCTTTCTATATAAGTAACCAAGCAATCATTCAACCATTCATCCCCCATATGATTTCGCATCCAATTCTTGATGATATTCATACTAGAGAAAGCTCTTTCAACAGTTGCAGTTGCCACTGGTAGTATCAAAGCTAACTCTAAAAGTGAATACACTAATGGATACACAACATGTTTCCTTGTCTCCACAAGATTTATAGAAAGATCATGGATTCCTTTCAAGTCTGAAAATACACTATTTGAACGTACATCCATGACATAATTTTCAAGTTGACTATCAAGTGCCAAAAGATCCATCGGAGAAAATTCTGAAGGATAAAATTGAGCTAAACAAATCAATTTCTCCTTGTCAAATGCAAGAAATGACTCTCTTGGATTTAATCACTTGGTTAAATAATTCAACTTGAAAATGATGCAAATTAGAAACTTTCTCTATTTTGCGCCTTGATCTTCCTTGAATTTGAAAGGTGTCATTCATATTTGGAATAACAAGATTATTGTTTTCACAAAATAATAAAACCTCATTGAGCAAAGAATTCCAACCATCATCTCTCATATCTTGCAACCTTTTCTTAGACACTGTAACTAATTTCATAGCATTTATAATATCTTGATCACTTCTTTGTAATGCTTGAGATAACTCATGAGTAATCCCCAAAATGTTTTTCATCAAATGTAGGGTGAAAACAAATTCAAAAGACTGTAGAGAATTTTACAAAGCACATGCTTCAGCTTTTTGATCTAAACTTGTGCCACCTTCTTCAATAATTTCAAGCACATCAATCATGGAAGAGAACAAAGAAACTAAACTAAGCAATGTACCATAGTGTGAGCCCCATCTAGTTTCGTCTGCCTTCTTGATTGTGGTTTCTTGATTCAAGCCACGACCACCGATTATTTCTCCTTTTTACAATGCCTCTTTCACCTTTACAATTTGACTTTCACGAAGAATATCTCGACGCTTACATGAAGCTCCAACAACAATAGACAAGTTAGCAACAATGTTAAAAAATAATGCAATTCCAACATGTTTTTTTGCCACTGTGACAAGAGCTAATTGTAGTTGATGGGCAAAGCAATGAATATAAAATGTAGAATTGTTCTCTTTCAATATTAAGCTTTTGAGACCATTAAATTCACCTTGCATATTACTTGCTCCATCATATCCTTGTCCATGCAATCTTGACAAACTCCAGCCATATTTTGCAAGCAATAACTCCAAAGCTAATTTCAATGATAAAGCACTTGTATCGGATACATGAACGATTCCAAGAAAGCGCTCTATAACTTGCCCCTTTTTATCAACATAACATAAAACCACAACCATTTGTTCCTTAACAGAAATATCTCTAGATTCATCAATCAAAATTGCAAACAACTTATCTCCCAAATCATTATAGCTTTAGTGATCTCATTAGCAAATGCTCTAACAATATCTTTTTGTATTGTGGGAGCTACTAGTTTGAGATTTCCACAGGCATTTTTCAAAATGTTATGAATAGCTTCATTATGATTTGCAAAAAAATCCAAAAGCTCAAGAAAATTCCCCTTATTACATGAAGATGTTGACTCATCATTCCCACGAAAAGCTAAGCCTTGATGCAATAAAAATCGAATGCAATCAACTATTGCAGTTAAATGAGTTCGATAATCTTCTTTAGCTTGATCAGATTGTTTACATAAAGCAACATGAATATGTTGTTTTTGTTTCATTAGAGCTTGACAACTATTCCATGCTTGATTGTGAGGACTATTTGGAGCTCCAACATGAACTTGAAACCTATCACTATTTTTCCAATTCATAAAACCTTGTGTAATAAATGCTTCACCACTCAACTTATGCTCACCAAGATCTGATCTCATTAGATAACAACATAAATAAAATGTTGCATCTTCTTTTTGACTATATTTTAACCAGTTGCCATATTTTAAATACCAATCTGGATTAAATCTAAGAAAGGTATTTCCAAATCGCCTTTGTGCAAAATTAATTTCTTTTGGTTGACGAGGACCCTTTTGTAGATAAAATATCTCCTAATTTCATCTTTATCACTAGGATGATAATCAAAAAATTTTGGCCTTAATCCAGGATCATTAGGAAGCTTTTCCAAATCAAATTATAAAAATCTCTTTTTCAAGATGGGGCCTAATATTTTATCTCTACATTCATCAATTTCTCCTTGAAACTGAGTAGTAGACGTTTGCTCTGAAGTGGTTTTCCTTTTGAAATACTTTTCCATCTCTAAAATAAAAACCAAATAACCATATTTAATTTTATCTTCATATATTCTTTCTCTTATAAAAAATTTCAGAATTATTCTAAAATAAACAAAAAAATAGATATATATTAAAAGTGAATACACAAATAGAAAAAAAAACTAAAATAATACTCACAATAAATTTCTTCAAAAATTATGCAACTTGTATTGTCTTCTGTTTTTGTGAGTGTTCTTCAAATCTTGTTTAATAGCTTTAAGTTTTAACCTGATTAAACAAAAACTTAAATATTAAGTGATTGTTTAGAATTTCAGATAAGAAAATAAATAAATAAATAAATAAAACCATGGAATTTGAATTAAAAAATTAATTATTTTTTTACCTGTAATCTATGTGACTGGATGAAGAAGAGGATTTCACGCCGGAGAAGAAAAAGATGGAACGTAAATCTGATAGAAAAGTAATGGGTATGGGCTCATGGGCCATGACAATTAGCACCAAATTATTGACTTGTACTGCACACACCTACGTTGATATGATTTCATTTGCCAATTTGAATATTAAATAATTAGTTATTGCAAAGCATTATGGTCAGGTTACATAAAACGTGAGGGCATTTATAAATTAATATAATATATTATAAATACTCGTGGGTCATTTTCCCCCATCTAGCTACAAGTGGATCTGTCCCTACTTTTAAATGTGGGGTTTTCCTTCATGAAAATATTTTTTTATTGAGTCATGTGCATTAATTTTCTTTTTAAGTCATGCAAATATTTGTTTTATATTTTTCTAAAATAATATACATGCTTTGACACTTTATTTTATCACACTTTAATCAAACTTTTTCATTATTACCTAATATACTCCATCCAAAAGTTTATATAAATGGGTAATATAAAAATTTCTCATTTTTATAAAAAATAAAAAAAATTAATTTGAATGTGCTATCATATAATACATTACTGTACTTTATTATATTACTTTATTATATATGTCTATATTAAGTTAAATGTTCCTGATCATTTGTGCTCTGCACACGTATATTACAAATTGATACACATCCTGCAAGTTGATAAAGAGAACAAAAAATAATATTTTATACAACTGAATGTCTAATCTAGAGAGCCGTCACAACTATTTTTATTTTTTTATGATTTGCACCTATAAATTATATCTTTAAATATTTCACATTTTGTAAAATGTGATAAAATATAAATAAAGCATAAAATTAACTAACAAAATGTATTAGTACTCATTGAGCTAAAAATGATAAAGAAAAATAAAGTATTTTTAAATAATATTTATTATTAGAACAAAAAAATAATCAAAATTTTCCTAATGTAAAAACTTTCTAATCAAAATTAAATTAATAAAACAACTCATAAAAATTAAGATATACTAAAATAATAATTTATGATAAAAAAATTCAATAATTTGAATAATTCACATACATATAGCATATGACCTATCATAATAAAAAAATTGAAAAAAAATGAAAAAAAACACCAAAATGAAAAGATAAAATATAAACATTTGAAATGGCTTCCTGTTAGATTTTTAAATTTACATGAGTATATAAATGATAACAAAAAATTAAATAAATATTTACATTAATAGATACGAGAAGTATCATCTCCTAACACTGGATAATTCAAAAACTAAAATATAAACTAAAGTTAAAATCAAGTAAACAAAATTTTATAAAGCTTGGATTTCAAAAGTGAAAAGAAGTTTTTAGGTGCATAACATCCAAAAAAAACAAACTAACAAAAAGATGCAAAATGATTTCACATTCTTCCCATGTCTCTATATTGGAGTTGTAATTCTTCTTGTAGAATACTCGCCCTACATTATAGAACATGTAGGATTTATGAGTAATCAAGGCCAATAACCTCTTACCTTAATGCATTATTATGCAGATCAAAATAATTTATACAAATATTAAAAGCAAATTGATTTAAATGATTCAAGGATTTCGGTAAGGGTGAAGTACTTGTTGGTGCATTAGTTTCCACATCATAATAATAAAAAAACAAAACAAAATTGAAAAAGAATATTAAAATGAACAAATAAATATAAGTCATTCTAGCCACATTTGAAATGGCTACTAGAAGATTGTATTAGATTTTTAAGTTTGCATGAATATATAAATGATAACAAAAAATTAAATAAAAATTTACATTAAAAGACACTGGATGTATCATCTCCTAACACTGGATAATTCAAAAACTATAATATAAACTAAAATTAAAATCAAAGAAACAAAATTTTATAAAGCATAGATTTTAAAAGTGAAAAGAAGTTTTTAATTGCATAATATAAAAAAATAGAAAGATGCAGAAAGATTTCACACTCTTCCCATGTCTATATTGGAGTTGCAACCCTTCTTGTAGAATACTCGCCCTACAATATAGAACACGTAGGATTTATGAGTAATCAAGCCCAATAACCTCTTACCTTAATGCATTATTATGCAGATCAAAATAAATTATACAAATATTAAAGGCATATTGATTTGAATGATTTAAGGATTTTGGTAAAGGCGGAATATTTATTGGTGCATTGGTTTCCACATAGAGACGCTCATTGTTGCGGTATCATCCTTGTTTGTGTTCTTGTTTAAGCAATCAACAACACCAAAAGCTATGCAAAGGTACTTTCATCACTTCACCTTCCAAGTTTTAAGATTGCACATATTTATTAGTTTGTGTTGTTGTTTTGAGCAATCAACAACAATAAACCCATAACATAATGCTTTAAAAATTTATTGCAATAAAATATTAAAACATAATGCAAATAACAATAAATTGAATTAACATTCCATGGGATTTTGGTAGGGCATAGTATTTGTTGGTGTATTGATTTCCACATGGAGACACCCACTGTTGTGGTATCATCCTTGTTTGTGTTTTTGTTCAAGCAATAACAATAACAAAAGTCATGCAAGGGTACTCTTGTCACTCCACCTTTCGAGTTTCATGAGCGATTTTGATAAATATTTATACTAGGAATTTGACCCGTGCATTTGGTTGGTATATTATTTATTTATTTTCACGTTTTTTGTGTATCGCATGGGAAATAAAATAATGCTTTATATTACAATAAAATAATTTATAAATATGTAGTTTTAAGTTTAAATATTAATATATTTTTGTTGGAAGTTTTCATTGGCACCACCTTATAAAATAAAAATTTATTTAAATAATTAAATATTAATGACGGTAACATATAATCATAATTCTATTTAAAATTAATATATTTTAGGAAACTCTTTTAAATGTGGGGTTTTCCTTCATGAAAATAATTTTTTTATTGAGTCATGTGCATTATTTTTCTTTTTAAGTCATGTAAATATTTATTTTGTATTTTTTAAAATAATATACATGCATTGACACATTATTTTATCACACTTTAATCAAACTTTTTCACTATTACTTAATATACGTCATCCTAAAGTTTATATAAATGGGTAATACAAAAGTTTCTCATTTTTATAAAGAATAACAAAATTAATTTAAATGTGCTATCCTATAATATATTTCTGTAATTTATTATATTACTTTATTATATATATGACTATATTAACTTAAATGTTACTAATAATTTATGCTCTAACACACGTATAATACAAATCCAGCAAACTAGTAAAGGGAACAAAAAATAGTGTTTTATACAGTGGAATGTCCAATCTAGAGAGCCGTCACAACTAATTCCATTTTTTATGATTTGCACCTATAAATTATATCTTTAGATATTTCACATTTTATAAAATGTGATAAAATATAAATAAAACATAAAATTAACTAACAAAATGTATTAGTACTCATTGGGCTAAAAATGATGAAAAATAAAGTACTTTTAAATAATATTTATTATTAAAACAAAAAATAATCAAACTTTTCTTATCAATGTAAAAACTTTATAATCAAAATTAAAATAATAAAACAACTTGAACTAGTCTACATATGTGAACCAGCCTTTAGAATATGTTGAATATGCAATTTATATTACACTAGTTCAGTGGGGATTCGCTATTATACCTTCTATTCTAATGGGGAGATAGAAGTCTGGGAGTGCTTCTTAAGGATTTTCACTAACCCTACGCGTTGTAGGGCAAAGGAGGATGTCAACTGTAAAGATATTCCAACGCTCAAGTTAGTGAGTTTTCAGGGTGACAATGCCTCTTGGTAAGCTCGAAGCTGGGGAAAATGCAATGCTAAAGTGAAAGAACCGTAAATTAGTTATCTTGTGGTGTTGTTTGATGTTACTCTCTTTGTGCAACTCACTTTTAACATGAGGAGAAGAAGTGTCTACTCCCTTCTTCCTAGGCTTTCTTTCAAACTTTTAATTTTTACTTAAGCTAGAATCCTCCTTTTTCCACTTAGTCCTAAAGGGTTGGAAATCCCCTTTATTATAAGAGTCCTTCTCATTTATTTGACTTTCTACCTTGGTGCATTGATGTAAGAGTTCCTCTATATCTACATATGGTAAAAGCTCTACTCTATTTTGTATGTTCCTATTAAGACCACAGAAGAATTTATGCATTAAGGTTTCCTTATCCCTCCTTATCCCCCTCTAGTTGAGCCCTAATCAGTGCTATTTCTAAGGCTTTATAATAGTCTTCAATAGATTTAGATCCTTGAGTGAGTCTATTTAGCTTGGCTAATAGCTCCCTAATAGTTTGGAACATATCTTTTTCTAAGGCTTTTAGATCTACCCAATCATCCATGGGTGGAAACTCATCTCTCTTTCTCTCTTTGCATACCTGAGTTCACCAAACTAAAGCATAGTTTTGGAGTCAAATGGTCATTATTTTAACTTTTTTATTTTCTTTTATTTAATAAGAGTTAAAAAGTTGTTTTACCCTTATCTCTCATTCTAAATAGGTCTCCACATCACTTTTCCTATTAAAAGGTGGTATTTCTAATTTAATTTCTCTTAACCCTATACCATTTCTCTCTTATGATTTCTCCTTGACCTATTATCATCCTCACTCACTATCATGGTGCTTATTATGTCTTTGATTTCTTTCCTTATTTCTTTGTCTAGGTTGATCATTTTTATTTTCTAGGTTATTTAACCTAGCATTGGTTTTATTTAAATTTTCCATTATCAACCTTAAAGGGGACATGTTATCTCTATCACTATAAGACATGTTTAGAAATCAAACAAAAAGCAAAGGCAAGTAATTGATATAGTAATCAAGGATACGAATGTAAAACAATGATTAAGAATTAAAAATGAAACCTAAGATGCAAAGGTACTATAATGTTGTCCTAAGATGTTATAGGATGATGTTGTCCTAAGATGTTATACTAGGATGATGTTGTACTAAGATGTAAAACTATGTTTCTTATGTAAAATGAGACAAACTAGACTAGATTCAATTATCATGTAGGGAAATTAACAAATCTAGGTGAAACAACTAACAACCTATTTAACCTAATTAATTAGAATTGATTATGAAGGTTATTTAGTTGAAACTAACCTAATTAGTTATGAACTAACCCTAACTAGATTACCAAATTTGGTTTTAAGACCCTAACAACTAACTAAATTGGTTCAAACTACTTAACAAATTCAACTAAAATTGGTTTAGAAGTTATAACTACTTAACTACTAACTAAAATTGTTAGCACTACTAACAAACCATAACAAATCTAAAAATTAGGTGGTTAATGCAGCTAGAATATGCAAATAATACTATCTAGCCAAAATGAATAGCTAGGTTAAAGTAGTTAAAAGTTCCAAAGTCCAAAGTCATAGTAAGGAAATTAAATGTCCCAAAATACAAGGACTAACTTGAAAATACAAAAGAAATTGGAAAATATTTTTGTGTTTTTCTTTTACAAGGCTTTGCTTCCAATTACAAATGTCTTCACAATCTTCAAGTCCAAAACCACCATGGCTACACATAAGCTACACAAAGTAAAACTCAACAACTTTGTTAGCACAATTCGAAGTAAAAATTGAAAGTGTTTACTCTCAATTTCTTCTCTAAAAGGTTCAAACTTCCTAACCCGAAGCAATTGTCACTCTTATCTCAAATTCTAAAAGTATGCTACCCCAAAAGTACAAGAACAAGTCTTATCCCAAAAGATTACCAAAGGTGAAAACTCCAATGGTCTAAATTAATTTGGAAATAGAATTTATATTATTTGAACCTAGATCAACAGAACGTCTCGTCTAAATTAATCTCTAATATTTTAATTTTGTTACATATCAACATTATTAAAATATTTTATTAATAAAAATTTAAAACATAGATTAACAAGACGTCCCGTCTAAATTAATCCCTAATATAAAGATTTTTTTTTGTTACACGTCAATATCACTAAAATATTTTTATGGTCTAAATTAAAAATTAAAATATAGATTAACAAGACGTCCTATCTAAATTAATCTCTATCTTAAAGATTTTAATTTTTTTTACCTGCCAACATCAATAAAATATTTTTATGGTCTAAATTAAGAATTAAAGCATAGATTAACAAGACGTTCCATCCAAATTAATCCCTAACATAAAGATTTTAATTGTTTGTTACATACCAATGCCAATTTTATTTTTAAATTTTAATACTCTAACTTGGTTAATAATGAAACATCAACAAGTACTCTATGCTACTGATTATTAGATTTTTCTATATGGAAAAGGGCTTCACGTATTTAATCGTGCCTATTATCTCTTTACTATTTACTAGAAAACAAAGATCAAGACAATCAAAACAAGGAATAGAGGAAAATTAGGAGTCTTTTAGAGACTTAGCTCGTGCTTGAACTCCCTCTTTAATGTGTGTGTGTGTGTCTATATATATATATATATATTAGCTCACTTGTTCCTTTATAGTTGCATCAATGCTTTTCTTTATGCTGCGTCAATTTTTTTCTTGCTACGTCAACATTTCTTTTTCTTATTGCGTCAATCCCTTTTTCTGTGTCAATTTTTTCAAATTGCATCTTTTTTTCTTTATAATGGTATATATGTATGTGTGTGTGAGTGTTATCCAACAAACGAGATCCTTTTTTTTTCTTAGCGGCATGAACCTTTATAAAAATTGATTTTATTCTATAATCTATATTTAAAAAAACTCTATCTCATTCTATAATATATATATATATATATATATATATATTTAAAAGCTCTATCTCATTATATATATATATATATATATATTGAAAAAGCTCTATCTCATTCTAATACATATATATCCAAAAAACTTTATCTTATCCCTTAAAATCCTCTAATAAAAATCCGATCCCTTATTTTTTTCAAAATTTAAGGCTGCGTTTAGTTACAGAAAATTATTTTAGTTTTTTGGGAAAAGTTTTCCATTTGTTTTTCAAAATTTTCATTTCCTATAATAGCTATAAAAATTTTGAAAATTCGTTTAGACAATGTGACGGTTTTTCAATTTGAAAAACTAGAAAACTAAAAAAGTTTTTTAAGTGCACTCAGTTTTCTAAAATTTTTCAAACATTCTTTAATTCAAATTAACTGAGATATGTTATATATATATATAGTATTTCTGATAATATTGTATAGTATATACATCACATAAAAATTGTGACAAAAATTTAAAATTATATTAATGAGTTTGTGTTTAAATATATTTTAAAATAGTAGCAGTAGAACTTTTTGAATTAGTAACAGCTTGTTTCATATTTCCATTTGGTTAGAGGAGTCTTTATCTTGTAATTTAGTTACCTTATTTTGTAATTCAATTCCGTATTTTGTATTTTTTATTTTTCTTAGAAAACCTTTGAAAAGAGTTTTATGATTTTCTTAAAAAATAGAAAATTAGTTTTCTATTTTTCTATAAAAAAATTTAAATAATTTGTAAATAAACAACTTTTTTTTAAATTTTTCTAAGAATAATTTTCTATTTTTTTGAGAAAACTTATGAACTAAACGCAACATAAACTTCCCTTTCCTATTTGAATTTTAAAATTTCTCTAAGATTAGATTTCAATTTTTTTAAAAGAAATTCAAAATTTATGGTTCTGACGATGATTTGAAAATTTTAAAGATCAAAGCCCGAATCAACAATTCAAAATTCAAACAAGCCTACAAGTTCATTTTTTTTCTTAAAAATTAAATCCT
Organism: Clitoria ternatea; assembly: GCA_037962975.1. NCBI lineage: Eukaryota > Viridiplantae > Streptophyta > Magnoliopsida > Fabales > Fabaceae > Clitoria > Clitoria ternatea. The sequence continues at coordinate 296,175,679 of CM075669.1, forward strand.
ATGTTAGATTGATTTTATTATTATTTATTATCTTTTTATTTCTTTGAAAATTTTAAATGGGCCCAGATAAAATTGGGTAACAACAATTAATTTTTGAAGTCTTCATAAGAGTTGTAGATAATTTCGTTAAGGAATTAATAAAAAAATAAATCACTCGACTTCAATCACGGACGGAGGCATTATCAATGAAATACTGACAGGTGCACAATTAAACCGAAGAAACAAGTTAATGACTTGTTTTACAAACTGGGCCAAATGAGCTTGGAATTGGGCTTTAAGATCAACTCATTGCAGAGGATCCCGATACGAGAATTTAGAAATAAGAATCAAAATTTTGTCGACATCGGGAGGAAGAGTTATGCCAAAAATAATGCAAGCAAGTACGAGTTCAAACGATTTTACTCAGGCTCGGGTAAGGTACAAGGGTCGAGGCTGTGACTAACTCAATAATTTCAAAAAACTACCCAAGGGAAACATTTGATCAAATATTGGAGTCTTAAAGAACTCTCCTCATCTCACGGCATCTGGTATCTTTTGTCGCTTGTTCCGGTTCCAGTAAAGCTTCCGACAAATACGACAATCGAGAGATTCCTTAAAAATATTTATTATTTTCTTTGTTATCATATATTCACATCATATCACTATTCACCATCACTCTAATTGATTAATTAATTATTATTCATTATTCTTAATAATATTTTATAAATCATTATTATTCTCAATTCATCAATTTTTCATATCAATCCACACATATCCAGGCCTCACTGCCCTCACACAAAGCACAAATACATTGACCGAAGCCTAAATATTCACCATTATTAATCAACACACCATAGGCCGTAACTACAAACACAAATAAATATCATCACACATCAACACCAGACAGCTTATCGCCCTACAGGACTCGAAAAAATTCAGGATGTTATAGTTTCTATTCATAATCGATTTAGAATAAATATTTTTAAATCCATGTTGCTATTAACCGATGTAAAATGTCAAATTTAAAATATACTTTTAAAATTAGTTTTTAATGAAAATAGATATAAAAGATATATTTTAAATCGTTTTATGATAACCAATTTAAAAAGTCATATTTTTATTGAAAAAATATAAAAACAGTTAAAATCTAAAATAAAAAGATAAATTTTCCTTAAAAATGGTGTAGACAGACAAACAGGCACCTATTGGCCTGCAGCTTATCCCCAAGTTGTAATTGGTTCAGGTTAACAAAGGGAACGCTCAAATTAAGGAAAATATATATTTTATATTATCCAAAATATTTATATTCATTAAATAAATAAGAAAACGACAAAAGCATACTCAATGAGTTTCAGACCATTCCCTTTGCGTACAGGCGACAGCAGCAAAAAAAAAAGCCATTTTATTTTCAAAATTACCCTTTTGAGTTTCCCCACTCTCTCTCGAGCTTAAGCTATGGACAAAGACACCCCAAACGAAACCCACACGACCCATCCTCACGTGGATCCCCCATCCGGGTTGAGCCCCGAAGAGTTCGAGGACCTTAAACCTTCCATCATCGAGTCCCACACCTACTCCACCAACACGCGCCAATGCTCCTCCCTCCTCGCGCAGCGAATCCACGCGCCGCCGCAAAGGGTCTGGTCCGTCGTGCGCTGCTTCGACAACCCCCAAGCCTACAAGCACTTCATTAAGAGCTGCCACGTGGACGAGGGTTTTAACCTCGCCGTTGGGTGTACCAGGGATGTCACCGTCATCTCCGGGTTACCGGCTACTACCAGTACCGAGAGGCTAGACCTCCTCGAGGATGACCGTCACGTCATCGGTTTTACTATCGTTGGGGGTGAACACCGGCTCAGGAATTACCGGTCGGTCACCTCGGTGCATGGGTTTGAGCGTGACGGGGAGATCTGGACCGTTGTTTTGGAATCTTACGTGGTTGATGTGCCCGAGGGTAACACGGAGGAAGACACGCGTCTGTTTGCCGATACCGTTGTGAAGCTGAACCTGCAGAAGCTGGCGTCTGTCACCGAAGCGATGCACGGTCACTGTGACGGTAAGTTATAATAGTTTGAGTGAGACCCAAACCCGAAAAGAAAATCATTTGGAAAATTTTATGTTTTTCACTTCTTTTTTGTTGGATCGGGTTATTCTATTTTAGGTGAACAAGTGAACATGCTATTTTTTGTTTCTAATTTTTCATTATTGTCAGTATATCCTTTGTTTCTTGTGTGTGCGAACTGCCAAATAAAGCGGCGTCTTCGATTGCCTTGTTGTAGGGCAATGGGACATCATTATTGTGGATGATTATCATTTGATTCCCTGTCCTTTCTTGTAAATTCACTTTCATTAGAGCGTGATTGGATAAGATAATTAATTATACTGGTCAAAAACGATTAAAACTATTCTATTTTTATTAATAGTCGATTGGTTTATCATAAAATTTTGTAAAAAAATAACAGGGGATTAAGTCAACTCATATATATGATTAATTCTTGTTAAGTAAGATTTTGAGTTGAAATATTTTAGATCAGTTCAGAGGGTTAATTCTATTATGATTTATTTCTTTTTTATAAGATTATCTCTAATGAAGAATAGATGTGGTTAATTAAAATGATAATAATAATAATAATAATAATAATAATAAATCTTTGTTGTAATTAAATTGAGGGTTTATCTCACTTGTAAAATTTTACAAAGGTTGATAAATCAAATAACAAAAGCTTTCATTTAAAATTATCACTAATGCATACTTATCTTGATTTCAAAGTAATCTTGCCATAATTTTCAATTAAATAATTCTTTCTTTCATTTTTTTATCACATTAACAATTGCACATATTTAAAATTCATAGATATCCTTTATTAGGGGTAATTTTGTTTGAGTTGTGAACATTTACATCGTTATGAGAATCTTCCGATTTAAAAAATCATTGATATTTTTAATTAATTCTCAATCATACCATTATTAAATACTGTTGAAAATAAGAAATGACAAATGTTCAATACATTCTTCATGCAAACATCTATTAATTACAATGGCTAAAATTGTAAAACAATAAATAATTCTATGTTGATTTTATCTAGTGACAATAAAATAGAACAAATTAAAACTCTTAAGATTTCATAAAAAAGACAGAAATTGGTACGAATAACATAAGAAAACAAGAGTTGATTAAAAAAATAATATAATCTTCCTTTGTTTTTAAATTTGACTTTTAAGGTTTTTTTAACATCCTCCCTAATTTATATTTATTTTTAACTTCAATTACATAAAATAATACAACTCATACATGCAATACAACACTTGCCCATGTCTAATCACACATGAATCATCATTCAACCACAATGGCTCCGTGCCATGAACACAAACAAACATCCCTCGTTCTAATTCGCGTCATTATACTTCAAGATCTAATTTATCATCATGAAATCTCAATCTCATCTCATGCATACATCAAACAATGTACTGCTCTAGCTCCCCATCATCTCTCATTACATTTCTACACGCTCAAACTATAACATATCTCACATCTACAAACGGATACCGACTCATCATAGTTTCATCAATAAAATGGCTCTTTGCCATATAACATATGTTAGAACCAATAAAATATTTGAAGCACTCTTAGATTTGTTGATAACCAACATCAAACATCTTAATTAATCAAGTTATAAGTTATTAAATGTTTGATAAAGATTACTCAAGTGTTTCAAGATAAAAAGCACAAGTTATAAATCAAAGGGGGAGCTCGCATTCAATAAGTCTAGTAAAACAAAACTATGAAGATGTTTATCACTTGATGTGAGTATTTAAGTGGTTCAAGCCTCAGCTACAAAAGAAAGGGGGAGCCTATGCATAGAAAGCTCATGCATCAAAAGTCTGGAGACTTAATCGTAACATGAACTTCTCAATCCAAGACAAAAGGAAGAATCAAAAGTCTGGTAACTCGCTTCAGAAGAAACTCTCTTATATCAAGAATAACTTACCAGGCCCAAACTCAAACAATATCACTTCAAGCTTCAGAAAACACGAAAGCATCAGACTCTGTCATCTTCCTTCAAACCTTTAGAAGTGGTATGATACATAATTAACAAACCTTATACAACAACTCTCTCAACAGCTATATAATTAACAAGCCTTTTCCTGAACTCAATAGACTGATTCTATATAAACAGAATCGATCTCCTCTTCAAAAAGTAGAAGCCTCTTAAAAAATATAAAAGAGACAAATATGAGGAGAGAAAAATCAATCATCGAGAATTGAGGATGGAAAGAAATATTAGAGAGAAAAATGAAAAAGAGAGAAGAGCTTGTGAAAAGAAGAAGATGAGCTAAGAACACACTAATCACAATGTGATGGAAGAAGAAGAAAAATCATGAACGAGCATCAGACGTTCATGTATAAAAGCTCATACGAAATGAAGAAATGACAGCAAACTCAACAATGAGTAACCTTACTTGGAAGATCTGCCATGAAGACAAAGAAAGCTCGCTATGTGCAATAATTTTTCCACTTAGATGCCATAGCAAGTTGGGATATGCCTTTGTGTGCTTAAAGGTTTAATATCCCAAGTCATGCTTTCTGGCTCAGTACATGTTCCAATCATCTTTCACCATTTGAATGTACTGAGCCCTATGAGAAGCAAGTCCCCACTTTCTTTGCAAATATTTTCGTGGTTTGTCACTTAGCTCTACTACGTCAAGGGGCTTACTTTTAAACTAATATTTCCAATCCTTTGATAATACTGGTCTTTTGGGTTGCCAGACTTTGTTAGTATGAGAAACACTGTTGGCCTAGAAAGGCTTTTGAAAGAATACTCGGGGTTTGAGACAGGAGTGACTTATGAAAGAATACTTGGGTCTGCCTCAAGAGTAGGTGCATGCAAAAGAATACTCGGAAGCATAGGGTGTGCTTAGGCCAGGAGTGGCCGGTGTCAAGAATACTCGTAGGGATATCAGAGGAGTCTTGTATTGAAGCACGGGTTGTGCTTAGGCTAGGGGTGGCCGGACTCTAGAATACTCAGGGGCCAGGAGTGGCCGATGTCAAGAATACTTGAAGCATAGGTTGTGCTTAAGCCAGGAGTGGCTGAAGTCAATAATACTCAATATCTAATGTAAAACATTTTTACATAGTGGAAATCCTTCAAATTTGAAGGTATTGGATGTAGTCTCTGAGTTGGAGGTGAACCAGTATAAATTGCTTATGTATTGTCTCTTTCTCTCTCTCACTATTTACTATAAAAAGTCTGGTGCACAATGATTATTAAACTCGATAGTAAAAGTATGGTAAAATAAGCGCTTTCTCTTACTCTCTCAATCAAAGAATCACGCTCTCAGTTGCTTCATAAGTCTGGTCCGCTGCATAACGCTCCAAACGTTTAAATAGCACTTTTTTTTTGAAAAAGTGAATACCGAGGTTATTCAGTGTACCCATCAATGTATACTCTAGGAGGTAACAGATTCAAGACCTTATAACTCATCTTTGTGGTATTCTTTTATTTTAGGAATAGTTCACATAAAAATGAATAGCTAAACCTCTTTTTGTTGGGATTAAAGTATAATGAATCTTTTGTCAGATTTATGTATTGAATTGATTGTGTATCTTTACTTCTTGATTATGCTATATTTTGCTTATGTGCTTAATGCTTGCTTTGCATGAAAAGAATATTGCGTGATTTCTATGTTAATAGGATCATTTGAGAAGTGTTCATTAAGGTAGTTCATGTACTAAGTTACTCATACCACTATATGATAACAAGAGCATTGCTGATAACTAGGAAGCATTGCTTGAATCTTGAAATTGAAATAGAATCCTAACCAATTTATTCATCTAGAAATAGATCTTAAATGAGTTAATTGCTTAAGTTTACTTGAATAATACTAAGTTAATTTTTGAGAAAGTTGTTAAGAAATTTAGGACCTAAGGGAATTAACTTTAGAATCTATCTGCCAAGGAATTGGGTTTTAACTAATCAAAAGTAAGTAAACACATCACAATATACATAATTCTTTGGGAAGTTAAATGAGACTTTAATCCCAACATCATTTATTTGTATTTAATTCCTGTATTATTTCTTAACTTGTTCAAAAACCCAAAAATCAACCATACTTACATATATTGTTTATAGTCTTTTAGTTGTTCTTTATAAAGTAAATATCATATATTAGTTTTGTTATCTAACAAGTTTATGTGGATACAATGCTCTTACTCTTTTCGGACTAGCAAAAATCATTCATAGGCTTAGTAAACACTTACAAAAATAGTTATAAATCACCTATAAAAAAATTCTTATATCGTGGGATTTGAACCCGTATCCTTAATGATAGTGCACTCCTTAACACATGCAAAGAGTGCCTTTTACAAAGAGAGGTGACACAACTACATCATCCATCATAGTAACTTGGTTATTAAATGATTTGATTGTTGAGTTTCAAGTGATGAAGCCTCTTAGTTGAAAGCAAGGGTCACAAAGTGTGTAACAACCAACCTGGTCAATTCATTTTTACTCTACGGACTTATCGATTTTGTATAAATTCATCAAGTTAGACTCATTGTGAAGTCAACAATTTTCAATCAGTAACATATATAACGCATATGGAAACTAAAATGAACAATTTATTCTACAATCAATAACTTATTTCTCACTAATCATGCCTCCCTACTGTCTATTACATGAAAGAATCGACTGAAATGCATAAAGTCTAATCACATATTCACATGCCTATTTACTGTGTGTAAACTAGAAGTTGGACACAGTCACTTTGTAGTAATTAGGGGTCTTTCTAAACGGATATAATCATACATAACTCCTTGGAAAGGATTTACGGCCTTTGATGGCCTCAAATAGATAATGTTCTTTCCTCTCACAAAACGTTCACTTGGTACATCAATACTGAATAGCCTATGCAATCCGTGGATGCCATGCCTTGCTATGGCATTATCTCCTTTTATATACCCTGTTGAAAAGTCGGGTTCAGCATCAGGATCATTGAACCGAACCTAATTAAATCATCCATATAACAAGTGTTAGTGAAAATCAACTACCTATATTCATTGCAAAAAGAGCTTAGTTAAATAAAATTGTCTAAATTTCACTTCTGGTTTGATTAGGTTTCATTTTCGTCCTATAACTTTTTATTAGGTTTTACTTTGATCTCATAACTTTTTAGGTGTCAATTTTGTCCTATAAATTTTAGTTAAGTTTCACTTCTCCAAACTTCTCTAGCCATGTGGTGTGAGCCAACTAAAAGTGCGAAATAATTACAAGAGATTATAAGACCAAAATGAAACCCGACTAAAAGTTATAACACCAAAGTAACACTTGGTAGAGGTATAGGATCAAAATGAAATTGAACAAAAGTTATGGGAGTAAACTGGTACTCAAAAGCTGAGACCAAATTAAAATTTGATCAAAAATTAAAATTTAAACTTTGATGTACCTGCAGGTTAGCATCAGCGGCACATGCCAGAGCCAGCTGTAGTGTGTAGTTTCCAGGTATGATTTCATTTGGATGTTCAAATACAATCTGCCATGTCGTAGGCTGGTATGTCTTATTTCCCATGCTTCTGCATCCATTGCAATTTAGAGTCAAAAATATAACAAAACTTGACAATTTTTATTCAATTAGTAATTAGTTATAGTTACCCAAAATGTTTGAATTACGTACGCACCTTGTGACTTGAGCAAAAAACCAATCCTTATTGTACGTGTTAACACCAACAGTGTACACAAGATCATTATCTGGATATAAATCAGCGTAACGTTCCCACAACCCATATTGCCTAAACCTGTCAAATAGAAACACCAACAGTGTACACAAGATCATTATCAAGAGATACATTGAATGAGTAAAAGTGTTACAATAGAAACAGAATTTGTTAATAAATTAACAATGGTGTTTGGACTATACTTGTCTCTGCGTTGTTGGGTGTATAATTTGTTCATGAGCGTAGGGTAAGGGTCTGGTACATAGAATTCTGCAGCTGAGCGATCTGGGACCCCAATTTCCCATATGGTTGGCCCATTTCTTGGAGGAATATATACCAGTGACTCCAAATTGATGAACCCACCTATAGGTTCAAACAAGTAATCATCCACTTGAGAATCTCACAAGTCGTAACTATATATTATTTGGGTGAACACAAGAGATTATTAGAAAAAAGAAATTGTACCTGGTGTCATTGTGATTGTAGCTTTGTATCTATAATCACCAATGAAGCCAGGAACCCATGCATACAAATTATAATCACCAGGCACAATGTTATTTATTACAAAATATCCTTTTGCATCCGCTCGAGTCCAATATTGGTAGCCCTGTGAATAGCATAAAATATGAACAATTTGTAACTGCATTACTATCAAACATTCCAAGAAATAGGAAGTGTTTGGTTTCACAAAATGTTTTCCGTTTTTAGTTTTTGTATGATGTATTTAAAAAAAAAGTTTTGTGATTAAAACAAAAGATTGTCTCAAACCATTTCCATTTTCAAATATACCTTGCTTTCTTTTTGCCATGATCCGGGATCCCCAGGCAAAGCTAGACCAACATAAGCGTTGTTAGCATATTTAAATCTACCTCCTTCCTTGTACCTAGCGAAGCAATGAAATAAACTGCTTTTGTATTTACATTGATCTCATGAAATTGAAGAAAGAAAAAGTAGGTTCAACAAGGCATTGAGTATTATTAACATGTACCAATCTTGGACTAGTAATCTTCCCAATACTGTTCCCCTTTGATGGGGTGGGTGGAAATCTTGTGATCGAGGAAAATCGTATGGCCAGCTTTTGACTTCCTTGGATAGCTGATTGGTTAAAGAACAAAATCAAAAAAATGTACCAATAAGGTAATAACAACATAAGCACTCTAACAATGTGTGTCAATTAAACAAGAAAAACTTGGTACAGATAGGAGTACCTGTTGCACAGCATCTGACCATAGCGAAAGTGTATCACTCTGGCTTGAAGCAGAGTTAATGTAGACAAATACAGGGCCAAAAACCTTCTTATAAGTCTCCCCTTCTTGAAATGCCATTGTCACCTCCTTCCCAGCATAGTGGGTGCTAACAAACATCTAAAACAAGTAAAAATGCAATTAGAAATTTATAGGTGAAACTTTATGTATATTTTGTTGGTTATTGGGTTTAGGCAAATTACTTTTAATTGTAAGTTACAATAACAATTTATGGGATTGAGGGACCACTGTTGACTTCAATCTTTACTCTTTTAGAAAGCTTTAGATGATCTAATCTCAACCGCTAAAACTGTGAAGGGGAAATTTCTTAGTCCTGAGGATTATTGGTAAAGAAATACTTTTAGCAGGAATCAACTTGGAACCTCCTTGTAGAATATCTTTGTAAACATATTCTCAAATCATACAGATGTAGCACATTTTTACCAAGTTAAAATAGGGAATTTTCAATGATTTTCTTAAAATTTTTGTTAAAGGAAAACCAAACTCTTAACAAGTTTCCTAAAACTAATAATAGTAAACACTTCTTATTCAATATTTTTATTATTATAAAACATAATAAAAAATATGCGATTGATCCTATTTAAAAGAAATTTTTAAATGTATCATGTAAATTAAGAGGGAAAAGTTAAAATTAGTTAATATATTTGATTTTGAAAAAAATATCATTGTAATTAACTTCAAATAGACCATTATTTTTTAAAACGAAATAGGCCCTTATTTAAAGTTAAATTTTTGTGTTCTATTAATTACAGAAAAGTTGAAAAATTGAACAATGAAGGGTAAATACCGAAATATAGTAATAAATGTTCGTAAAATTCTGTAAAAGGTTTTGTTGGCTAAATTTTGTAAAAGGCTAGTACAAAAGAATATAACTTTTAGTTTATAAAGAATATAAAAGGTTTGTTTATAAATAAAAGTGGAAGGACGTATTTTTATGTTTTAGAAAAATAATATATTTTCATTTTTTAAATATAATTTTAGCTTTTATATTATATTTTTTAGTTTTATTGTTTAGAAATTTTAAAAGATGGAAAATAGTGGTTGGTGTCGATGCGACACACTTATAAATTAACAGAACATGTTATATATAAATATAGTAACATTTAGATAAGAGAATATATTTGAAGGAGCTGGTGTGTTTGTTTTTCTAAGAGCGCTTGGTGCTATGTTTGAATGGAGAAAAACTTCCTTGGTTTGTAGTAATTTTTTGATCCTACGAGTCCACGGAGTTTTGATTATTTTAAACGGTATGAAGAATTAATATTACCCTAAAAATACATCCTACGGTCAAACTGAGTTTTAACTGTCTGGAATAACGTCTGTCTCGAACGGTGTGAAGAATCAATGTCAACCCTTAAATTTTTACATTTTCCTAACTCCATTTCCTCAACTGGAAACCAAACAGACTCAACTTTGTTTCCCTAACTGTAAACTAAACACCCTCTTGGTTGGTCAAATACGGTTAAGTTTTGATTATCTCAAATTACATAAAAGTTTTTATTTTTACAACTCTGTTTCCCACAACTGAAAATAAACATGAAGACGAGGGACTTACAGAGAGGGATATGGGGCCAACATGGGAAGTAAGGTCCTGTTTGATGGGCCCAGCATTGCGGAACTCGTTACTTGGCGTTATAATCCAGAAACCCACGGGTGTGTCAGAATCAACACTCATCCATCCATGAACACTGTTGTCCTTGTTCTCACATGAGTATTGGTATTTGTCATCCACCTGAACCCAACACAATCATAATCATTCATTCATATTCAACACCATCAATCACTCACACTAACTCCTACCACCTACCTCTCCTCTAAATTCTGGGTTCATTGGTTTCGTTAATAGAACTGCTTCCGGGTATGCTAGCACTTGACCACTTTCCCTGTCCCTCATCGTTGGCATGCTTCTTTGCCTGCTTTCTGATATTGCCATGTAGTTGAACCTGCATCTCTCATTTCAAACTTATTCTCAATACAAATGATTGATAGAAAACATTATTTCCAATATTCCACATGCTACCTAAGTGAAATCAAATTTGCAACAAGATTTCTTTTTTCTTGTTAAATACAAAGTTTAGCCTCAATTTTGACCAGAAGCGGAGTAATGTATTGATAAATATTTAGAGAGATATTTATATATCATTTATATATCGATGAGATTTAAATATGTGTATAAACATGTTCAATTTTAATTAATGGATTAATAAAACATGGGCTAATGTTTTTGGCAGAAAACAATTTTTTTCCTTAGTTATTACCTGTCTTTGTTGAGTTTGAAAACAATTCTAATTTGATCAACCTCCACCGCAGGCAATCCTTCAGGGCGATCAAATATTGCATATGAATAATATCCTGAATCCCCACTTCGGAAAATGTATCTGCATATAAAAAAAATATTTCATGTAACGCTACTTAAGGAAGAACATTATTATGTCCATATGTATATATATATGTTGTCAAATTGTACCAGAAACTAGGACTTATATTAATCCACCTTATGTCAATGTTTATGGGGACATTTGAACCATTCATGGAAGATGTCCATGTTCGCAAAAATGAAACCTCCACCATATTCTCATTAGTTTCCACAATCGAAAAATTTGTCCCGTGGACTCTGCACCATGGTTTCAATTATAAGTTAGGTGAGTGCATAATCGTGCAATACTTAATTTGTTTCTAGTTGTCATTAGGTGCACCAATAATTCAACATACCTCTCAAAATTACTTGGTTTTCCTGGTTCATTCCAAACCACATCAAAGTACCTACACATATGAACGCGAATATCCGGTCAATTAAATTAACCATGCCTTGGTCTACTCTATTTAACTTTATGCCAAACTTTAAACCCAATTTGATTGATTTCATGGGAAGTAGGTACATACCCTCTATCTTGATCTTCGTTTTCAGCTTCAAGTATATTGTCAATTCCGTTATATGATATTCCAAGGACGTAGCCTTCAGGTATTGACAATGTGACGGCAACAATGCCATTGTCAACCACCAACTGAGCAAAAAGTGAAGGTCCAAGAAAATTGTAAAGGTCAAAAACCAGACACACGTTTAAGGGGGTGTTTGATTTGTAATTGGGGAAACAAAGTTGGAAAAATGAAAAAAATTTAAACAATTAAAGCTCCGTATTGATCCTAAAATATAATACTAGGTAATCTATTTTTATCTTATAAGGTTTGAAGGAATTATCATATTTCCAAAGCCAGAAAGTATCACCTGCTGAGTATCCCCTGAATTCAGCTCGACCGTTGAATTAGTTGTTGATTTGACCTCCCGCAAACCTCTTCTGCTTATGAAAGGCATGTAACAAAACCATTAGAAAATAAATTGAAATAATTGTTAATTTGATATGGATTATGGACTATAGTTTGTGTTCGCAATGGAACATTAATTATACATTTAAGGAAAAATTAAGAATAAGATGACAGCTACTTTGAGTTATACGACATTGGGACAGTACAATTGAGATATCGATACATATTTCGGTTCCCGTCAAAGGATCATTTCCTTCTCTGTTAAACGGGTTGTATATTTTTCTTCGTCTTCATCCACAGAAGTCAATTTTGTGAAATGGGAAATATACAAAGTAATATTAGTGATCATGAGTGGGACATTTGAACAAATATGGTAAACGGTTCAGGACTTTGCTACTATCAAGTGATTTGCATATGTTTAAATTTAGGCACTATTTTTTTTTTAAACAATTTAGGCTAACACATGATAAAAATTAAAAAATAATTCTTAATAAAAATTTTAATTTTTTAATATACTATTATTTAATGGAACCTTGAACAAATTGCAAAAAATATTTTATAATGTTTAATTATTTATGGATATGATTTGAGGAACTTGACTGCGTTTCTATCTGACTTTAATGCATGTTGGTGGGAGAGTTGAGGCAACCAAACGCACATTTGAAGCGCATCAAATGTGATTTTGTAAACTTTGTTTTTTTTTAAAAAAATATATATACATGTTACATAAAGAAAAAAGCGTTCAAAACAGGGTAACTTTTATTTATTTATGTGTTAATTTTAACTTCGTATTTTACAAATGCGAAAACATATAAAATTAACTGTAACGCGACCCATAAACACTATCGATATCACAAATTGCAAAATACTTATTTTGCAGGAGTGAACAAACACGGATAAAAAAATCGATTCCTTGATTCCTTCCATCACCACAATGGCTAACTTGTGAAATGTCTTTTAATTACCATAAAGTATAAAGTAATGTACCCATGTCACAAGTGGAAGGCAACATGACAATAATAACAAATAAGTTGACATAAAAGATAATAAAGGACATTGATTTAGCCTGGTTTGTACTGGAAGGGAGATGAAAATGTTTTTAGAGTCGGACCGGTCATTGAAATGGTGAAGGTATCGGTTTATGAAAAGTGTGTTAAAACCGGAGTAGTATTAAAGAATTGATCTGGACTAATCACCTAACCGGTTCATGGTTCAACCGGTCGGACCGGCCGAATCGGTTTAGTTTTGATAATAATGTGATGAAACTAACCAGAAACAAAAACAGTAGAAGAGAAATAAGTTAAGATAAATATTTATACCAGAAAAACAAGTGAATTTTTTTTTTCTCAGTTTTCATTTTGAATGGAAGTTCTCCAAGTATTCTCATAATAACAAGTAATTCAGATACTAGTTTTTCATCCTGACAATCAATGTTCTAAATGATAATGGAGTATTATAACATAACATTATTCGAATGAAAACATTCATATGAATGAGAAGTTTAATCATCAACAAGATTTTATATTATGGTCAAACTGATTTTCTCAAAACTAAGATTTTTTTTATTCATAAAATCCAACCATTAATTGATATGGTTGATATTTTATTAATTAATCGATGTATAATAAATTATTAAATATAAAAATAAACAGAAATCTCTTTCCCCATAGCTTTACCCCTCATTTTAGGAAAAATGAATTTGTCGTAAACTCCAGCAATTTTTTAGTCTCCTCATTTTCTTCTCTCCCAGTCAAAATCCCTTCCCGTTTCCATCTCCCAACCAAAGAATACGTGAAAGTTGGCATGTGACTAGAAACGGGAACACAAAAGACAAAGAAACCGTGAACCTTTCTGCTTATGCCCCTTTTGGCTCTCTCCTCATCAGTTTTTCAAAAATTTTTTAGTTACTTTCATGAAAAGAATAAAATACAACAACATCAACTAAGAATGTTTTTCTTTATAATGCTCTTTTCCTTTTTGTATTTTCTGACACACGCAAAGATAAACTGAATGATAATAATAATAATAAAATGCAGAAATGCTATATAACTAAAATGAGAAGCAAAAGAAGAGGGAATAATAATAATAACCTTAACAATATCTTCTCAGAACAGGCATCGAGTAAGAAACAGAGTTGCAGAGCCATTCCAAACCACCAAAGGAAGAAAAGCTTTTTGTTCTTCTTACCCATGGCTTTCTTCTTCATCTATTCACAATATATGAACCTGCAAAAACAATTAAGCAATGCCAAAATGAACTCAGGTAATGCTATTGAAATGGAAAAACTAACATTTAAAAAGTACTGTGAAAAGGTTTGGATAAAAAAAAAAAGAATTTTAACAAAAAGAGAATTTTGAAAGACATGAACGAACCTTTGGAATCACGAATAACGTTATTTTCCTTTGGGAGAAGAAAATAATTAATGGGAGATAAAAGACCGACAGAACAATAGCTATTCTGCGTTTTCTTGTTTCCCCTAAGGGAATTGTTCTGTTTTTCTGTTTCTCTCCTTTGCTAAATTCTCTTATGAACCTTAATAATGCGCACCATTAAAAAAGGTGCACACATTTGCATAATGACAAGTGAATGGTGTTATATATATATATATATATATATATATATATATATATATAGCTGAAAATCCATATAGCCAAGTCTAGCTTGTCTTTCGTATTACATAGTTTTTCAACATTTTTTTGGGGGGCTAAATGAGTTATTGGGTTTGGTAAATCCCAGCCCCTCAGTTTTCCATATTTTCACATTAAGTTAGTGTTTCCTTCAGCGTAGGGTATGGTCCACTCTTGAGGGACATAGTGGTCTTTCAAAATGTTATCAGAAGGACAAACTTAATAAAAGAAAGGATCACATGAGGCCATTGAAATAGTGCTATTTTGACATGTGTCACCTTAATACATTTCATAGGATTATGTTGAATAAGTATCCGGACAAAAGTGTTCATTTCATGGAATGATTACCTGAAAAATTTAAGTAGGTAGGTTTACGGAGTTTAAAAAATGAAAAAATTTAAAGTTAATATTAATCATTTACGTCGTTCGAAACAATCAAACACAGTTTGACTGTATAATTTTGGTCAAACCGAAATTTGACCAACTAGTTGAGAAACCAGACGTGCATTAAGAAGATATTGGTTCACTTGAATCAAATGCCAAACTACAGGGTGGTGAAAAAAATAATTAAATGATTATCTAATCAATTCAGAATTGAACTAGTTTGATTAGACCGATTTAATTAATTTTAATAACAATGCAATAATACACGCAACAAATAATTTTTAAACTAAATATTTTTATCTTTTTTCAGCATATTGTAATATATTTATCGTATCATTTATGGTATTTTATATTATACATTATTGTTTTTCGGCCTCCATTATAAGGTGGGGTTTTGAAAAAAAAATAGTCCCCTTTTATATGGTAGGGGTTATATTTTCCATATAATATTTATTGATTTTTTCTTATTAATTTATCCTTATTAATTATCAATGATATTTAATTAGATTCATAAGGGTAGAATTATAATGATACTATTTATGTACACATGAGCAAAAACTCTTAAATTGAAATATTTTTTTGAAAATAGTCGATACATTGAATCATTAATCATTCAAATGATATTTGCAGGAATCTTTTAATTTTAAACTCTCAATAATGTATGAATCATTTAAAAAATTATTAAAATATTCATAGACTAAAAGCATATATTTTAAAAAATTTAATATGACAGTTTCAAAAAAAATATTTTTAAAAACGTCTATTTGTTTGAATTTTGGTAGTCTTCATCGTATTAAAAAATCTCTAATTACATATTAGAATAGCCAATTTAAACACAAAAGACTCAAATTTATTTATTTTACTTTTCAAACACCTTTTACATGTTTTTAATTTGTTTAAAAATAAATTTAATATTTTTAATTTTATAATTATTTGACATAGTATAATAATGTAAGTTTTTATTTTAGATTAAATTGTGCTATATAGTTTTCAATTAAAGTCTAAAAAATTAAGTATTAAAATATAGTCCTTCACTTATTTATTTTTTTAGTCCTTAAGTTTATTTTTCATTTGTTTTAGTGTTTATGTCATTTAAAGTTAACGTTGAATTTAGTCCTACAATGTAATTATGTTAAGATATTTGCTTACTCACCAAACAACAATATCCCATAATTTGAATTCACCAAACAACAATATCCCATAATTTGAATTGTTTGCACTGTTGTTGATTGTGAAAGAGATGAGCTGTTGTTGCTTGGTTATATTGTGTTTAATAAATGATTTTAACTGAAGTAATACACATTGAATATTTCAATTAAGTTTACAAATTTGGGGTTTTAATTCTAACTCTTTCAAAATAAGCAAAAATAATTTATATACATGTCATCTTCAAATTTTAAATCATTAGGCTTAGCAATACTTCCATTTGATGAAATATTCTAATGGAATTAAGTTATATTTTAGGATCAAATTCATCATTTTAAATAACTTAAAAATTAAAATCAATGAAAACAGAAAATCAAGGACTAAAACCAAAATCAAGGAAACATACTGGTTCAAAAAATATATTTAACCATTTATTTGAGGAATATTTAACCAATCTTTATTATAACATGGTTTAAGAAACTTTGTTGGTGTGATAAATTTGTATATATGAATATTATATGATTTGATTTTTTTCCATGATCCGGGATTCCCAGGAAAAGCTGTTAGCATATTTAAATCTACCTCTTTTTTTGTACCTAGCGAATCAATTAAATAAATTAAGGTATGTCTTTCACGCAACTATTCTCTTCTCTATACTTAAATAGAAAAGTTAGATGTGAGAGTTTGAAACAAAACGAAGGTGTATGAATTGAATTTCTACCTTTTTTATTGGCAATTATACCTTTTTTATTCATTTTATTTTTTCTTCATATAAATACTTGTTGAGAAATTTTATCTAAACTAGGGAGTCTTACACTATAGTGCCAACCTTTCAAGTTATACTTGTTGCTTAATTTTATAATTTTAGAAGAATGTAATAATTAACTTAAAAGTAATTTTTCACTCAAATCACTAAGTGTGTACATTAACTAGAAAAACTATTTTAGTGTATTGTTGTATGTTAGCGGAGAGTAGAGCTCACTAGGTTATGGTGATGTTTGCCTCAGTTTCATGCATAATCTATAATGAATATATTGAACTGTAATGGACTGTTTGTTGTGTGTAATAGGATGGTTGTAAAATTTTAAAATGTGTAGTTTACCGGGGAGACTCTGCTGAAATTTTAGTAGGCTCCCTATGTCATTAGACCGTGTGTGTACCCAATAGGTTCCCGATCAAGATCCAAATAACAGGTCGATATACTGTGTTGTGTTGGATCTTGAATTGTCCCGGTTGGACGGTTTAGGATGAGTCTGTAACCAGTAGGGCGTAACCCATAAATATTGGTGTTTGTGTGAATCTTATGTTGTTGATGTGCAATTAAAATTCAAATTTTTGCATTTCGTGCATCATTAAGTTTTGTATTTATTTTTTTATTGTTAGAGTTGTACATCATTTTTGGATTAATTTATTTCTGTTTATCTCATTCTGATTTTTACGTGCCTATATTAAGAATTGGATAAATAATAAAAGCATTATCATAAAACATCACATAATTTTTTATATCTAAATATTTAATTCAACTTTATAAAATATATTTTATAATTTTTTACCAAAATATTAAATTTATAATGTAATACAGTTTATAAAAAAATCATTTTTTTAGCATTAACGATGAAATCATTCTGACGGTGAATACATCACCAATCCAGTGACGAATAAGTATTCCGTTGCTAAGTTGGTTGTAAACTAGCGACAACAACAACGATGGAAAATGACCAACTAGTCGGCTACGAACAAACACCGTCACTAATTTGAGTTCCTCGTAGCAACCGCGTTAGCGACGCCCACCCGTCAACCCTGTAGCTATGCAGGTCTACCTATCGCTGCTTATGTTGTGCCTTAGCAAGGACCGTAGTGATAGAAAGACTTCAATTTGATAGCTACCACTTCCATCTATCGCTATTGTGGGACTAAATAACGACGGACGTGATGACAGATGGGACCACCACTTTGTCACCCTTCAACGCCGATAGTAGCCCAATACATTCGTTGCAAACTTTGTGACGACAATCTTTTGCCGTCGCTGATGAGTTAGCGACCAGCCTTTTAGCGACGGGGGATTCTTGTGGCTAAGTCCATCATTGATACCATTTAACGGCGGATTTCTATTCGTTAGTGACAAATATTTTTCTGTCGCTATTACGGATGTCAACGGGGTGGGGCGGGCACGGTACCTCTTTCCCGCTACCTGTGCCCGCAGACAAAAATAAAACTCATGCCCACTTGTTACCTGTACGAGTACCTATTTTACAAGGATTTTTTGGGTAGCTACTATCTATGAGTATCCACATATATCCACGGGCACCTGATTGGAACACAAAATAAAAAATAAAAATATAAAAAAAATATTAAACTAAATTACAAATTAAATATCTACATCACAAATTACAAAAACAAAATAAACTGAATTCAAAGAACGTAACAAGTATTTGATTAACATAGTCCTAAAAGCATCATAAATAATAAAAAATTCAAGAGCATGTGATCAACTAGTTCATCAATGGAAGACTCTAACAATCCACTTCATCTTCAAGCTCCTTAGTAACATCAACTTGTTCAGATGATTCCTACAAAAAAAAAAACTATCACCTGAGAATGTTACATGTTAAAACAGAAAAAAAGAGAACTGACCCAACAGGACTTGACCCTTTTCATCACAATAGAAATCCTATTCACCTTTAAAATTAAACTCTCATGCATTTAAAGATTTTAACTCTAGAACTGGAATAGATAGTCGTTACCCAACTGGCCTCTAAGGAACTCAAGAGTGGGATGAATTGAGTTGTTGAGAAACTTTTCCCTTAATAAATTTTTTTTCTAAAAACTGATTATGCAATGTCAAGTAATTAAAGACAATACTTGAAATGTAAAGAGTTAAGGGATAGAGAAATGCAATAGAGATTTTATACTAGTTTGACCAACACCTGCTTACATCTAGTCCTTAAGAACCCCTTGAGATTTTCACTATAATTTATCCAAGTTACAATATAGAGCACTCCCATACCTTTGGGATACTTCACCCTTATGTGGAGCCTCCAACCTTGCAAGGGATACCTTTCCCTTAACTTACACTGCTAGGGATACCTCATCCAAGTTACAAACCAATGTGGGATGCCTCACCCACAAAGATTGAATTTAATCAAGAAAGTGTATAATTTGAATTCTCTCTTGAAGAGTAGATAACACAACTTAAAGTTCACTAATGGTTATACTCAAGTAATAGAATGACCTTATATCATCATAAAGTTTCTCTTAATTTGGATTTAAAGAATCATATAAATGTTTATCAAAATCCATGAATGAAATGATTAATGCTCTCCCTATTTATATCAATTGAAGATATGCATTTGATTGGTGAAAAGATGCCTTTTGATGTTGAAAGTATGTCTTTTCAAATGGATGTGTTCATTCAAAAGTTTGGATGAAAAATCATGACTTTCCATGCAAGAAACCATGAAGAGTTGCATCTTTTCTTTCATTGTAATGGTATAGTAATCGATTACCATATTCTTGTAATCGATTACAACATCTGGAAATTTAACCAGATTCATTTAAAATTCAATTTTAACCTAACGGTTAAGTGTGTAATCGAGTACACAAACCTGTAATTGATTACATGCTATTTAAACATTTAAAAAATCATTTCAAATATGCATATTTTGAAGGTTCAAGTGTGTAATCAATTACACCAAACCTGTAATCGATTACATGCTTTTTAAACATTTAATAATCATTTCTAATATGTATGTTTTGAATGTTTTAATTAAGATTTAAGGTTATGCTTATATCTGAGTAAAACCTTACATAAATTCTAAGACCTTTGAGCTTTGATGCTTCATTACTTGACTTGTAGGTCTTGTCTTAAAGTTGGTCCATTTTTCTTCCATTCTAGGTCTTCATGATTAATTCCTTGTGGAGCTCATTGTCATTTGTCATTATCAAAACTATATGTCTTTAATAATTTCATGTTAACAATGAACCCTCATTAATTTTTCCCATTTTAGGTATACTTTTTGACTTCATATTATTCCTCTGCTGCAGCATATATATTTCAATGGTTCAATTTCATATCATATACCCACCATATATCATGTACCCATAACATATATATCCCCCTGCTGTAGCATATATATTTCAACTAGATCTATGAATGCAAGTTAAAAATGATTACCTTTTTGGAAGTTATAAAAGTAAGAGAGTTACATCGCCTTTTACCAAGAACTGGACAAATTGATAGCATAAGGAAGGAAAAAAAGAGCATAGAACAGGAGAGCACCACGAGGGAGGGGCGCAACTGCATAGATTGAGTTCTTCTTTTCTAATTTGGACTAGTAATATTAGGGTAGGTTTTTTTTAAGACCCAATATGAAATACCAAAAAAAAATCTATTAAATATAATTATATTTTCATAATAGAAAAGGGCATTAATGTAATTTTATATATATGAGTACCCGCGGGTACACATACTATATATCCGTACTCGTGCTCGTTTCTTAACAGGTAGTACAAAACCTAATCCCTTTCTTCCACGGGTAGCCATACCCGCAGATATCCACGGGTTTGGATTTTTTTGACATCCTTGGTTGCTATATGGACTTTTTTTAGTTGTGGTCTCCCTATTGTGTTTTCTTTCCTCCTGTTGCCAAAAATGACCTAAAATCTGACAGAAACCCATTTATATGTCTTTTTAGGTCGAAACAAAAGATATGTTGGCACTTTAGTGTCAGATTTGACAATTAGGCATCAACCTCACCTCCTAAACATGATTCGATCGTTCAAAATAAAGTGCATGTTAGGAATATGTTGTTAAAGTTTTAGCCTAATCCCACGATGAACGAAGCGGAAATGGCAATTTTAAAATTGTTAATCCTAAATTTAATGAAAGGTCAACACTTTCTCTTTTTCTCTTCTCTCTCCAAGCCTATAAAATCTATTAAAATAATTAAAAAATAATATGTAAGTTACAAATAGTGACAATGATTAAACTAAACAAAGTGGGGATAATTTTCTTAAAAAGCTATTAAATACCAATTTAGATATAAATTTTACATAAAAAATAACATACAATTGGTAGCAATGTTCACATAACAAATGTCTACTCTTGGGAATGAGCAAAGTTTATTAAGATAAATCTTATATCAATTAGAAATATAATCAAAATACTCATGATAAGATTTATGACAACCCTTAATTTCTAAGCTATTTTTTTTTTCATTTTCTAATAGTCCATAGTAAAACTTATGGTCTTTAATTACATGAGAGACACATATATATAGTTAATATAAAGAAAAAACTTTGTTTTTTTTATAAATTTTGTATAAAACATGGTAGAAAATTTCAAAGCAACATTTCATTTAATAATTGAATTGAAAATGACGAAAATTCAAATCAACCAAAATGTTGACCAGAATTTTTTTTCCATATTCAATTAAATATGTTTCTGTTGAAGTTGTTTGTGCCGTTATACCAAAAGGTTGACAAAAATAGAGACGTAATCGGTAGAAAATTGATATAAAACTTGCCCCGAAGAATTTATGGTCTAATTATAATCATGCGAGTAAAATGGAGACGTTTGGTGAGTACCTAATCCTCGATATTAGAAAATCATAGTTACCAAAACGAACAAAATGTTACAAAGTCATCAACATATATATGAACATTGGCATTAAATGCCTAACTGACGTATTAATATTTTCTCAAGTGTACATGGCATATGGTATATGGTCTTCTTCAACAAATTTGTATACAAGAAAGTTACGAATTGCTTTTGAAGAGTAAAAGGAAGAGGCCGGCTTCAAAGTTTTCAGAAGAGAAGAGTCTCTGAAGCTGGGCAAAATCATTATTATAATTGGAACCACTCCCATACAAAGTTGGCCAACCAAATCCACATCCACCTTCGTGTCAGCTTCAGTTCATAATTGTTCATGTGTTTGGTTTTCCAACCCGGTTGGTTAAATCTCGGTTTGATTAACCTTAAAAATATATTTTACGGTTAAATAGAGTTTTAACTGTTTTAAACAATACGAAGAATCAATATCAACATTTATATTTTTCTATTTTTCTAATTCTATTTCCTTAATTACAAACTAAACATACCCGATATTGGATAAGTTATTTCCTGTTGGACACGGTTTACCAACAAAAGCTCATCCCGTGATACCTTTTCTAAGGTATATGTGAATGAATGGCATCCACTATTTCCTGTTGGACACGGTTTCCCATTTACCCACAAAAGCTCATCCACTATTCCCTCAAGTATTACTTTTTTGCTTATGTTGGATCCTTCTTTACTATTACTAGGAGCCTGTTTGGTTACAAAGTTGGGTTGGTCAAACCAAAATAAATCCTACGGTCAAACGGAGTTTTGACTGTCTCGAACGGCGTGAAGGATCAATATCAACCTTTAAATTTCTCTATTTCCCCAACTCCGTTTCCCCAACTGGAAACCAAACGGACCCTAGGTTCCATTGTAAAATACAATATCTGAAAGTGGGGCCCCACCAAAAGAAACAGAGACCCTATCTTGCATTTTTGAGGTTCCGGATATATAAGTGAAATATAAGAGGTTCTCTAATAAGTACTTTTTCTATTTTCAAGTAAAAAGTTGTGCAAAAATTAAGATAGCTTATAAATAATAAATCTCAGAAGAAAAATTATATTATTTTTAAAATATATATATAAACTTGTTATTATGATATAACTATTATTATAATTAAAATTAATACCGTAGCAGATTTATGTATAGGGTGAAGATTGGTAGTTATATTGATCATTAAATTTGTTTCGGTCCTTATCAAGATTAAAACCAAGATGGGACAATTTTTTATTTATCATCGTTCAAAGCAAATTTTACATATCAAAATCGAAATAGGTTAATCCTATTAGTTCAAACATAATACGATTGTCATTTCTAAAAAGGAGTAGAATTAATTACATTATTATTTTTTAACACAACTATGATTTTAGTCCTTATATCTTGTATGCATTTTTTGTTTCCTTCATTTTAATTTTTATATTAATTTTCATATATTTTTAATTATTGAAATTTATCAATAGCAAAATTTTAATTAATTATACGAATTTATATGTTCATTAATCAAAATATGGTAGTAATAATTAATAATGTGTTTAAATTTTAGTTTAAAATTGTCTATTCAATATTGTTGGCCAAAATTAAATACTTCTTAATTTTAGAGATTTCTAATTTATTTATTTGATAATAAAAATTGAATATGATTGATTGGATACACTTAATTTTCAACCATTACTTAATTCGAATTAAGAACAAGTTTTCAATATGGCTAAGTATTAAGTAAGATTGTTTCAGTTATACAATAGCACATGTAATTAACAAAATAAAAAAAGTCTACTTTTTCTTTTAATTATATATAGTTATATGTTACTGAGTGGTTAATTTAAGTTATATATGTTTGATTTTTTTAAGTAAGATTTCAAATTCAAATCTTGTCACAAGAATAAATTATTGCTTGGAAAAACAATCTTACCATAACATGAATACCAAAAGTTAACCAAAATTTAAAACCCTCTCAAATAACATATCATATGAATACTAATAATTAAATTACTGAATTAATCAAGCCAATTTCTATGAGTAAATATCAAACACTCCCTCCATAGTTATACGATGTATAGAAAGGACAAAATAGGGTGACGACATTTAGAAAGCAATATTTGTTATTTAACTACATCTAACTACCAAAGAAATATAATAAGAAAGGATTAGATAGGACATTTAGAATGCTTAACCAATTAACAGTTGGCACTCGTCAAGAAATATTTGTTTTATTCAAAAGAAAAATACTGGCCATAGATTTAAGGAAGCAGTTTTCTTTCATCACCGGTTGGGTAAAATTAATTAGGACATGTTATTCTATTTACGGTTTTTTTTTTCTTTACCATAATAATTTTCTAATAAATGTGTTTAATGAAATCAAACCTGGAACTCTTCTCCCAATTTCAACATATATTACCAATTGAACCATAACTAATTACCATTTTTAGGATATCGTTATAGTGGTATACCATCTTGCAAGTATCCCCCCACCAACCTCCACTCAATCCACCTTATCACCTTCATCTTTCAACACATTCCCTTATTCAACCTTTCATCTTACAATACCCCTTAGATTCTTTATCACATCACCTTTTTCTATCAATTTTTCTATTGTTACAACACCAATTTCCCAATCAAAACTTTTTGGGTTTTCTACCCATGCTATCATCCCCCACCTTTATAACCTACCTCTCTTGAACCCTAACCCAATTAGACCCCCAAAATTACAACTCCTCCCCTTTGATGGAAATAACCCTCTTGACTGCTTTTCCAAGCATATTAGGTTTTTAGCTATTTAGGACTTGCTTCATTTTACATGAAGGGTGATGCCCTAAGTTTGTACAAATAGACATATACCAACCACCAACTTACAACTTGGGATGCTTTCACTAGAGCCTTGAAGATTAGATTTGGTATATCCTTTTATGAGAACTATTAGGCAGCCTTTTTCAAGCTCAAATAATAAGGTTTAGCGAGTTCCTACCAACTAGATTTTGAGAAATTATGTAACTAAATTGTTTGGCTTTCACCTGAAATCATCCTTAATTGTTTCCTCTTTGGCCTAAAACCTAAAATAAATAGAGAACTCATTATCTTTAGGCCATATTCAAATTCTTAAGTATTAGCCTTGCCAAGCTTATTGAAAGCAAAATTAAGGATACATCATTTATATCCTATAGGCGTACACCTTTGTTTACCTTTATACTCTCCCTAACCCAAAACCCTTATCCTAAACTTCAAACACTTATTCCATCACCCCACATCTCTTACCTACTCATATAAAAACCCTCAACCCATAAAAAACTCACACATGCCCAAATGCAAGAACAAAGGGCCCAGATCTTTG
The DNA here is from genome assembly GCA_037962975.1 of Clitoria ternatea. Taxonomy (NCBI): domain Eukaryota; kingdom Viridiplantae; phylum Streptophyta; class Magnoliopsida; order Fabales; family Fabaceae; genus Clitoria; species Clitoria ternatea. The sequence continues at coordinate 296,200,979 of CM075669.1, forward strand.
CTTAATTATGATTAAAAGTATAGATTTAGTCATCATTGTCAGCTTAAATAATTCCTCTTAATTCTGGATGATGACTCCTAGAGTTTACCACTTCATATGATACACTACATCAACAAAATAAACTCACTCACCCACCCATTGACTAACACAACAAGTATTTTTAGCTATCATACTTCACCTTTATTGGTTCTAGTTCTTCTAGGACCTTATGTTTTGACGGAACTAGTTTCGGCCATTTTGTTACCACCATAGTTGACATTGGGGATTCCCACAATGTTATCCAACCACGCCTCACTTCTTTTTTATCCCTTACCAGCCACCATTATTCCTAAATTTCCTATGATGGTTGGCAATGAAGCTCACATCCATTGTTCAAGCATCTACCCTAAGGTCATACCTTCTTTATATCATTTTACCTCTTGTTTATCAAAGAGTCTGATTGTCTTTTGGGTATTAAGTGGCTCAACACGCTAGGGCAAATCATATTTTACTTCTCTATACCTTGTATGACCTTCACCATTGATTCCAAACCTATGACACTTATTAGGGACCCCATTAGTACACATTCTGCCATATTTCACCAACTTGCTTGCCTATTATCCATAAACTATGTAGCTTCTTACATCACTCTTACGCCAACCCTCCCTGACACACTTTATCACCCTTCACCCCACCCTATTACCACCCATAAATCCATTCCCTCATTACAAAATTCTCTCATATTTTCTATAAGCCTCATACCCCCCCCCCTAAATGTCCACATGACCATTATATTTCCTTTACCCCTAATACGCCATTTGTCAATGTAAGACCCTATAAATACCTATACATTCAAAATGAGGCATGACCTACCTAATGAAGGTTCACAAGTGCATACTAGAAGAGGGGTTAAATAGTATGACTTAAAAACTTTTTGCAAAAATTTTTGAAAATAGCTTTTCAAACACCGATCTGAGTATTCTCAAAGCCTTTATTGAAAACACAAAAATGGTTTATCAAAACAAATCAAATACTCATTTGAGTCTTTAGACGTCTAATTTTTTATATATCTGTCCGAGTCTTTAGACACCCATATGAGTTTTTGTAAACTTAGTTTAAAAAAAGGCTCAACACAATATTTAAACACTTTTATGAGTTTTCATAAGCTTTTTTTAAGATAGGCAAAATTTTAAGCTAAAAGTTATTGGTGTATGCACTAAGAGCTATAAATGTATCATTTTGAGGACATGTAAATACATCAAGACTAAAATGTGAACGTACTGATGATCTGATCTTATAAATCATGGGTATAAAAGATATCAAGTCTTCACAAGGGTGCACATTAAGAGTAATTTTGTACTGGATAGACCCACCGTGAGAATGTTGCATGGATCGTTATATGAGTGTCATAAACGGTTTTCAATGTGATAATAGTATATGTAGTCCTTCGACTTGAAGCCACTAGGATTCCTACATAAGGAGTTTGTTGTTTTAATGCAATCAAACATCATCTGTAATAAGATGACCATAAAGATTGTGGTTAGGCAATGAACAAATTATGTAGAGAGATGTAAGTGATGTAGATGGAATTTGTCTCTCCTATGTGACAAGAGTGATATCTAGGGCTACTTGATGGAGTGAGACTAAAGAAATGCATGACCATACTGGGAAGAATAAATATTGGATATTTATTCAGTAAAGTCTACTCTAGCAAAAAGTTGATTCTAGATTGTCCAACTAGATGGAATTTAACTTACAAGATGTTAAAAACTGCTATAGCCTATAAAAATGTGTTTGAAAGGTTGAAACAACGTGAGTCTCAATACACAAGTACACTATCAGAGTCACAGCGGGAATTTGCCAAAGATATCTCTAAGAGGCTGAAATTGTTTAACAACATCACTAAGTTGGTTTCTGGGACAAAATATCCAACTACTAATATTTATTTTTCCAAGATTTGTGAGGTTAAGTTGGCAATATCTCACTGGGAAAGTTCTTCTTGTGAGGTTATTAAAAGTATGGTAGCAAAGATAAAGGACAAGTTTAATAATTATTGGAGTGTTATTCACCAAATAATGAGGGTTGCTACTGCTTTGGACCCAAGGTACAAGATGACACTTCTTCGGTTTTATTATGTCAAGTTGTATCCTCATGATTTTGAGTCACAAATTCAAGGCATCAAGCAATTATGCTATGATTTACTTCTTGATTATCAATTCAAAATGAAGGCTAAAATTGGTTCTAATTCTTCTTTGGTTAACCATGAAATTAATGATGATGATGATGAATTAAATGAATTTGACATGTTTCTTTCTAGACAAAAAAAGAGCTAGAACAGTATCTGCAAAAATAGAATTAGATCGTTATTTGGAGGAGGATTGTTTACCAATAAAAGAAGTATAGGAGATTTTGATATCTTGTGTTGGTGGAAGTCAATATCCTACATTACAGGAAATTGCAAGGATGTATTAGCAATTCCAATCTCCATTATGGCTTCAGAGTCTACATCTTTCTATGGTTATGGATTGATGAGGAATTTGGTACATCTTTCTATTCTTAAAATATTATGAATTTGTATTTTTTTATAAATAATTTTACACTAAACATATAATTTTATACTTTCAAGACAAGATCACCCAAATGTTATCATGACTTGATTGATGAACTAGGTAATATTCTTTTTCTCATTATGAATTTTGATCATTTCATGTGTTAAAATAACATTATAACCATGTTTTGTCATATTATAGATGGATTATCTTCGAGTTGTATTACTTATCCTTTGGAGGACCATTAGAAATTGGACATGCAACTTATGAATGAAGATGCTTGGATTTTAGGAGGATGGTTTTACCGTGTTTTGTTTTAGACATTGTTGCTGGACTTTGCTTTTTATTGGTTGGTTGCTACTTTAAATTTATCTTGTTGAACTTTGGTAAAAATTCTAAAACTTTGTTGCTTGATATTTAGCTTGTAGTAGAATGATGTTTAAATTTCTATTGTTGTTGAACTAGTGAACTTTGTTTGATGGGATGAAACTTTCACTTTCTAGAAGTTCAATGGAAATTTTTATTATTGCGATGGAGTGAACAATCTATGATTAAATTTCATAGATTCAATTGTAGTTGTGATTGGACAATGTTTAATAATTGTGTTCAAGATGATTTATTATTATTTTAGGACACTTTTACTATTATTGTATGTAAAATATTTAATAATTTTGTAGATACAACAACTTTTAAAATACTAATGGTAAGGAAATTTTTTTATAAAACCAGGGGCGGGGGCGACGATGGGTTTTATTTGGAGCGGGACGAGTGTTCCTCATCACTAACATAAAAAAAACAATGGATGGGTAAATGGGAGCACAGGTTTCCCTGATCTTAATCGGGAGCGGGGACGGAAGTCATTTTATCTCACCCAACGAAAATTAAAAACGGGGACAGTTAGGATCTGGGATAACGGGGGTGGGGATAGTATGGGTCAAACCTGTCCCTGAATTGTCTTGTTGTCATGCCTATAACTAATGTCACTAGCAAGTATCTAAGTCATTCTTCTTTAAAAGTTAAATTTAAATGATATTTTCTTTAATATATCATATATTTAGTTCGAGTGAGAGAGGATTATATACGCGGTAAAAATATTCTTTATATTTGACAGTATGTTAAGCTAGAAGAGTGGTTGCTTGCTAGTTGATATATGCATTTAGATAGGATTATTACGTACTTATATTTGAGCGTATATTAAGGTAGAATAGAATAGTAATTTGCTGGCTGATATATGCATTTAGTGAGATGTAATTAATTAAAAAAAATATAGTTATAGGATTTCAAAAATTTAATTGAATAATATACTTAATTTGCTTATTTGTACTTACAAATATTATAAATTTGGGGATTCAACGTTCTCTTTGTTTTTTTTTCCGTAAAGATAACTTTCTCTAACCCATCAAAAGTAAACACAAAAGTAATTATCAACTTGCTGAGAATGTTTAAAAAACTCGTAAATGCTCTTCTCAGCATGCTATTATACGAACAATATGAATGTGTTTCTAACAAACATATGATCCTATTTTGTAGCTATTTGATACAATAAGCATTGTCTAATCATTAATTTCTTTAAACAATTAAACATGAACATGCATAATCAAAATTATAAATTAGTTAATCCCAATGCAACTTGATCAATAAACATGATCCTATTTTATAGCTATTTGATACAATAAACAATGTCTAATCATTAATTTCTATAAACAATTAAACATGAACATGCATAATCAAAATTATAAATTAGTTAATTCCAATGCAACTTGATCAATAAACATGACCCTATTTTGTAGCTATTTGATACAATAAACAATGTCTAATCATTAATTTCTTTAAACATTTTTTTTCTATGTATTTCTTTAAATATTTGACAATTAACATACATAGTCAAAATTATAAATTAGTCAATGACAATGCAACCTGATCAATAATAATTAATTTCTTTAAACAATTGAAGAATTAATGAACATGCATAGTCATAATTGTAAATATATCTTATTAAATATATTTAATAAATATATATTTAGTATATATTTAATAAATATATATTTAGTATGTAATATATAATTCATTATATATTTTAAAATATATATTTTGAACTGGTCTGGACCGGGGTCTAGGATCCGGTGTGGGACCAGCCATAAGAATATAGGTATTTTTAGGGTTTGCACACCGGAACAGTGAGTATCCGATGTATTAATCCGGTCTCTTAGTGGGAGAGGCCGGTCTTGTTGTCCTGGAGATCCTTCACACCAACGATTCGCGTTGCAAGGGGGCGAAAGGTAGTGCCACCTGCGAAGATTCTCCGACGCTCAAGTTAGAAGAGTGTAAGAACTCAATGAATGCTCAAGCGAAGTAATAGTAGAGTGTAAGTTAGAACAACATCACCTTGCATGTGTATTGAATTGAGCTATTTATAGTTGTACGTGAGAAAATGAGTCGTTGGATACAGGTGGGTCCCCTAGCTCTGATAGCGTGTGCATTATGTCAATAAGGGTGGCTCAACACTAGAATGTGTCAGGAGGGTAGGTCAATTATCAGTGTATGACCCTATAGGAAGAAGAGAGGATAATCACCTTTTCCGCATAATCTGCTGACACATCCACTTGCTTTCTGAGGCCATTGACGTGACATATTTTGCTACGTATAGTATCTTCGCTGATAAGTTATTAGAGGCTCTTATCTTGCTGTGACTGAGAAACCAACAGTTATATATAAATGTCCTGTGAAAATGAACAAAGATCCGTTATAGAGACAATAAGTAGGGCAGTCGTGAGATGAGGACCGAAGGCCAGACATCGGATATCCGGTGTGGTAATGTCGAACCAGGACACCGGTTTTCCTTATATGAGGTCACTCTGACGTCACAAAATTGGGGGCCGGTATCCAGACCGGATCATCTGTCCCCTAGCTTGTATGAGGGACTGTTAAGTTGCTCATATGAGCTACACAACCCTAGAGAAGTCTGGATGCCGGTGGTACATTCTGGAAGGTCTCTGAAAGCTCGGTGGCATCCGCTCTAATGAACGAGTGACCGCTCTTCTCGCGCTGCGTACAACGGATTCAGACAGCGTAAAATAAATGATGGAAATCCCAAGAGTCTTTGAGAATCAAAACCCTTGGTATTCGAAAAGTGGTTGAAAGGCATTAAATGCGCATGGCATGATTGGACATTAAATGCATTTTTTACGCACGAGCCATCATTACCCAAGAGTGTAACCGTCGATTGGGCTTATTGGGCCTGGATTCAAACTGAAAGGGAGGCCCATTTTGCCAAAACGTTTACTGAAACGTTACCATTTTCACGCTTATTCGTGACGAAACGACGGAGTCGTTTTGATTTGAAAGGTTGCGTTTTGAGGCAAGCATTGTGACCTTCGACAGAACACTATGCCTCTTCGTTACCTATAAAAGGGACTCTTAGCAGATTTTGGAATCCACTCTTGTTTTCAAGCTTAGTGAACCTCTGCTCAAATTTCTTGGAAATTTCTCTGCCGTCTTCAAACTTCTCAAAGATCTTCTTCCTTTAGGTAACCTCCTTTTCCTTCAACTCCTTGCAATTTTTGTTCATTCTGTTTCCATCATGCGACCTGGAGTAGGCAACGCTGGTCCTTCAAACAGGGGGAGTTTTGGCTCTCGCGTCCCCCTTAGCCACCGTGGTGGGAGGATTCCAGCGAATCCTCCTGTGGCTGGGCCTCGTCGCTCAGAGAGAGCTGAAGCTTCTTCCTCACGAGCGTCCTCTTCCCAACGTCGCTCTGAGGTTCCCCTTGACTCGAGGGCTACCAGCCGCTCTGATGAAGGGTCAAGTGCTGAAGGTTATCTCTCTGACGATGTTGCTTTTTACCATAGTACGTACGCGTTCCACCATGCCTGCACAACTATGGATCTTCCTGGACGTGGAAAAACACCAGTTCTCCGCTCTGCTGAAGGATATGTCAACGTTGTGGCACACTGGCTTGACTGGGAAAAGCTCAACAGGGAGAAACCCTACTGCTGGGTGGAAGAGGAATTCCTAGAGATCCCTTCGCATCATGCGAGTGAGGAGGAAGGCACGGTCTCTTTCCGCTGCAAAATATACTCAGATAAGAAGTACAAAGCGCGATACGCTGTGCTGGCACCCCGTCCCTCTGAGAGAGTATGCCACAGCGTCCCTGATGAGAGGTCGGTCTACATGTACGACTTCGTCTTCTTGAAATTGGGGGTACGCTTCCCCATGACGGAATTCCAGATGGCCGTCCTACGCTTCTTAGACTGCGCCCCTACACAACTGCATCCTAACGGTTGGGGTCTAGTCCGGGCTCTGGAGATTCTGGGGGAGCATTTCAACTTCTCCGCCACTGTGGCCAAACTGTTCTACTATTGCCAAGTGGTCCGCCATGCTAATAAGAAGGGCAGCCTTGGGTTCATTACTCTCCGTAGTGACTCAAGGGTGGTAAATTTCAAATCTTATATGAAATCCGCGAAGGTGGATGGACGCTCTTTCAAGCATTACTACACGCGGGTCCGTATCCAACCGAATAAGCCGGTCTTCTGGCGAAACAAGGAGGGATTCACCAAGTTTCCTCTTAGCTGGACACACGAGCACTTTCTCCTCATGAGCCGTGCTTATTACACGGATGAGAGTGAACTCTCCTCTCACTCTGTTGAGATCTTGAGCGCCATGCAGACGGCCTCGAAGACCCTCAAAGGATTTTCCAGCAGGCTCCTCTTGGCAGAGGATGACATCAGAAACGCCTACCTCCGTAATATCCGCTCTTACTTTATTTGTGTTGCATAGTTATTCCGTTCTGATTATCTTTTCTTCTTATGTGCTAACTCGACCTTTCTTGTTTTGCAGAACAAATCGGAAGAGCCTGCCCAGAGATGCTGTCGTTAAAGACCATGATGGCTGACGGTGATTCCTCCTCTGAGGAGAATGAGATCCAGGCGAAGAGGAATGCCACTAAAACTCCCCTCATTCCCCTGACCTCTACAGTAGGTGAAGAGGTTCCTCTCTTTGATGAGGAGGAAACAGAAGAACAAGTTGAGGCCACTGGAGCGGGCGACGAGGAGGCCGTCCCAGAGAAGAAAAAGAAAAAGAGGCACCTTGTTAAGAAGGCAGATCAAGAAAAACCCTCCTCTGATGATCTTGTGAAGAAGCGTCAGAAGACGGTCGAAGAAACTGGATTGAAGAAGGACAAGGGGAAGAAGCCCATTCCTGAATCCTCCACCCCTTCTTCATAAAATGCTTCAGAACCGGACTCTGGGAGTGGTCCTCCTCTAGCGTTTGATCCTCCGCGTGACTCCTCCCTCTCTCCTTACTTATGGTTTCAGGGGTCCATGCCTCCCACTCTTCCAAAGGCACGATATTCCCTCCGCCCCTCCCTCGACGCTGTTGGGGTCCGAGGTGCTTGTAAGGCCGGGCGTTGGTAGCTGGATGAACTGTCCGGCCTCCTTGATTCCATGAGCGAGAAGGCAGATTACATGGAGCAGGTTGAAAAACTTGAAGCCGAACTCGCGGTGAAGGAGACATGGGCGGCCAAACAAGCTGAAGTTCATAGAGGCGTAGAGTCAGAGTTGAAGAAAACCAAGGAGACGCTCCAGAGGAAAACTGAGGAGGCAAGCCAAGTTCATTTCGTGAACAAGGCTCTAGAGCGGGAAGTTGCCGACCTCCAGAAACAGAACAAATCCATACCCCTCCTCGAAGAAGAATTATAACTGGAGAAGAAGAGATCGGCCAAGCTTGCTGACGATCTCAAAATTATGGAGGACGGTCGCAATAAAGACCTTGGGGAGTGGGAGAGCCTTCGGAAGGAGATGCAAGCTCAAATTGAGGAACTCAAGAAAGGTGGTGCGAGTGCTGGGCCTTCAGAAGAGGATTTTGCCAAGGTTCAAAGAAAATTAACTGCTGCGAAGGCCAAGGCTGCCAAAGCCTTGGAGATATGCAAAAATATGGCGTATGAATCCTTCGGCCTGGCCCTCCGTCAAGTTTATTATCGTAACCCTGGAGTGAAGCTGAATCTGTACGGATTGGATCCGTTCTTCAAATTCCATGGGGGAAAACTTGTTGAAGTATATAAGGACGGCTCGCACCATGAACCCCGTGCATCTCTGTATGAACTGCCTCCCCTTCTAGAAGGTCAAAGTATAGAGCCGACAACGTCCACCGCTGCCTCTGGTGCTGAAACACAAGAAGGTGCCCAAACTATAGCAGAGGGCAAAATGGAGAAGACAGGAGTGCCCACTGTGGAGGATCAAGCGCCGGCCTCTTAATTTATGCTTTATTCATAGCTGTGTACTGGGATCAGCTCCAGCTTTAACTACTTTGTAACCTGAATAATTTCTCATTTTTGGAAATAAAATTCACTGTTGTTTCTCTTCAACTGCTTGCGTCGAATGTATGATTGTTAGATAACTTAGTGCTACACAAAACACTTTATTGTTTTCAATGCTTTATGAATCCGTTCTGTGTGGTTACCTAGCTGCTTAAAGCGTACTTATCACACCGGATTAAGATAACAAATTGTAACAAAGAAACGATAATTAAGTTAAAGCATGCCCTGTCCCCGAGTATAAGTATATTGGGAAGGGAAATTTTATCTCAAGAATTACCTTTTAACTTCTTAAAAAGGTAGAAATGCTCATCTGTCCTCGGAGATGTAGAGCGGGTACGTTAGCGTTCAACCGCTCTGAGGTGGATATTCCATAATTGAGGATGAACATTGCCTTTGAGTTTTGGTACAACTTTGACAAGGGTAAGCTTTACGCCTTTCTCTTGAGGTTCGGTTTGGTCCTACATCTCAAGTCTTCACACGGTGTTCGGTTCGATCCTACTAACCGTACTTGGAGTTCGGTGTAATCCTACAATCCAAGCCTTCAACACGGGGTTCGGATCAGGGCTAATCCTGAACCTACTGCGCCCGTTACTCGGGGTTCAGCGTGGTTTTCTGTATGAACCGGCCTACTGCGCCCAAGCCTTCGTATGGGGTTCGGTTTGTGGCCTTGATAAAGGACCAGCCCTACAACCCATGTTGTCTTTGAATGGGGTTCGGTTTGTGGCCTTGAAAAAGGACCAGCCCTACAACCCATGTTGTCTTCGAATGGGGTTCAGTTTGTGGCCTTGAAAAAGGACCAGCCCTACAACCCATTCCACCTCAAGGAGTTACACCGTCGAAACACACGATGTGTGATTGAGATCATCCGTCCTGAGGGGTCTTCATTAGTCCCTCGAGGAGTTACATCATCAACTACAGAATTGGTAGTTGAGTTCATCCGTCCGGAGGTGTATGCGTGTTAAGCTACGACTATAAATCACAACACATAAGAAAAGTGAGAATGATAGGGCGGTTAAAATGTATTCTCATTAAGATTGAAGGTGCATTACAAAGAGAGCGTAGTTGGGGTCGTGCCTCGTTAAAACCTTCTTGAGAAAACCCAATGGGAAAAAACTCAAGTAAGGAAAAAGAGTACACGCCGTCTTACCAACTAGCTGTAATAAACACGTAAGTTCTGAGTGTTCCATTTGTTGCGGATTGGAGTTCCATCAAGTTCTTCCAACCGGTATGACCCTTTTCCAGTCACTTCAGAAACTCTATAAGGACCTTCCCACGTTGGTGCTAGCTTTCCTTGGTGAGCGAATTTATTCCTCACACTCGCCTTTCTCAAAACCAGATCTCCGGTGTTGAAAGCCCTGTATTGGACATGTTTATTATACCGGAGTACTGCCTTTGCTTTTACCACCTGATCCCTGACAAAAGCCTTTTCTCTTAACTCCTGGAGGACGTCCAGCTCTGATGCCAGGTTGGCGTTGTTGTCTTCAGCTGAAAAATACTCCACACGAGCTGATCTTGTTCGTAGCTCCACTGGAATCATCGCCTCAACCCCGTACGTCAGCCGGTATGGGGATTCATTAGTTGAAGAATGAGGCGTAGTGCGGTATGCCCATAAAACATGACATAGCTGGTCAGTCCATCCCCCCTTCGCTTCTCCCAGACGCTTCTTCAACCCCTTTAGCACTTCTCGATTGGCTACCTCCGCTTGTCCATTGGTTTGGGGGTGTTCAACAGATGAAAATATTTGGATTATCCCCAGTCCTTCGAGCAAATCTGTGAACTTTTTGTCTGTAAACTGGGTGTCGTTGTCAGTCACAATCCGCCCTGGCACCCCGAACCGAGCTATGATATTTTCATACACGAACCGTCTTGTTCGCGTAGAAGTAATGTGCACTACGGGCTCAGCTTTGATCCACTTGGTGAAGTAGTCTACCCCCACGATCAAATATTTGATACCTCCTGGCGCAGTGGGGAATGGACCCAAAATATCAAGGCCCCACTGGTAGAACGGCCAAGGTACAGCAGATGAGGACAGCTCTTGGGCCGGTGTATGGTGGAGATTAGAGAATTTTTGACAAGCGTCACACTTCCTAACAAAATCTGCAGAATCCTGCTTCACAGTGGGCCACCAATATCCAGCCCTGAGGACCTTTCTCATTAAGCTCCGACCCCCAGCATGGTGCCCGCACTGCCCCTCGTGTACTTCCTCCAAAACCGCTTGAACCTCATCCTCTCTCAAACACAAAAGATATGGGACAGAGAATCCCCTTTTGTAGAGAACACCATCAACCATAGTAAAGTATGGTAGCTCCCTCTTCACTCGTCTCCTCTCCTTCTCATCAGTGGGAAGTTGACCATCGGCCAGATAGCGAATATAAGGGATAACCCAAGAATCCTCATACGGATAGCTCACCATGACCGCATTCAGAGAAGGGTACAGAGGTATGTTAGGTGATGTCAAAGTGCTTTGAACCACCGTCGTTGTGCTGCCGGGCTGCTTTGTACTTGCCAGTCTTGACAAGATGTCCGCTCTGGTGTTTTCCTCTCTGGGCACATGCTTGAACTTTAAAACTTCAAATCTTCCCTTCAACTCATTAACACAATTCAAGTACAATTGAAGTTGCGGCTCCTTCGCTTGGTACTCCCCCTGGATCTGCGAAATCACCAATTGGGAATCACTGCACAGTGTGACTGTTGATGGCCAAGCATGCTTCGCATTCAGCCTGGTTGTTGGAGGTTTTGAAATTGAATCGAAGGGAAATTTCTAGGTGCACACCATCATCACTTTCTACCACAACACCTGCTCCACAACCTTTGCTATTCGACGATCCATCAACGTAAATGGTCCAATGCGCTCGAGGGGTGGCAGGGTCCGCCCCAGTCATCTCCACAACAAAATTAGCCAACACTTGCGCCTTGATGGCTCCTCGAGGCTCATACGAAATTTCAAATTCAGACAACTCGATAGACCATTTTATCATCCTTCCGGCAAGGTCTGGCTTGCTAAGCACTGAACGGAGAGGCAAATCCATTCTCACCAGTACTGGGTGCACGTGGAAATAGGGCCTCAACCGTCATGATGCCCACACGACTGCTAGAGCAGCCTTCTCAATCTTCTGATACCTTCCTTCCGCCCCCTGAAGCGTCTTACTAGTAAAGTACACCGGCCTCTGCCCTTCAGGGGTTTCTTTAACCAAGGCCACGCCTAGGGCTTCATCAGAGATTGCTAAATACAAGATCAAAGTCTCACCAGGGTCAGGCTTAACCAAAATTGGTGGACTCGAGAGAACGGCCTTGATCTGTTGGAAGGCTTGTTCCTGCTCCTCTCCCCATTCAAAATTCTTGTGTTTCTTCAACGCCTTATACAGGGGAAGGGATCTGTGTGCCATTTTGGGCATGAAATGAGCCAGAGCGGCTACCTTCCCATTCAATGATTGGACCTCCCTCAGGCTCTTGGGGCTCTGCATATCCAGGATTGCTTGACATTTCCCAGGGTTAGCCTCAATGCCTCGTTGGGTCAACATGAATCCCAAGAATTTTCCTGCTGGAACGACAAAGGTGCATTTTAAGGGGTTTAACCTCATGTTGTACTGTCGAAGCCTAGTGAAAACTTGGCACAGATCCTCAATGTGGTCTCTTCCAGGGGGCGTTTTGGCTATAATATCATCGATATAAACCTCGACCAGCCTGGTGTGCATCCCTTCAAAGACTTTGTTAATCATGTGCTGGTAGGTAGCGCCGGCGTTCTTCAATCCAAAAGGCATTACGGTGTAGCAGAAAACACCGCGGTCATTGATAAAGGCAGTTTTCTCTTGGTCTCTCTCCCACATCGGAATCTGGTTATACCCCGAATAAGCATCCATGAAACTGAGGTACTGGTAACCAAATGAATCATCCACCATGCGATCAATGTTGGGCAGGGGATATGGATCCTTGGGGCAGCAACGGTTAAGATCCACATAATCTGTGCACATTCTCCATTTGCCATTAGCTTTCTGCACCATAACCACATTAGAAAGCCAAGAAGAGTAGCGTATCTCCCTTATAAAGCCTGCTTTCAATAACTCCTCTGTCTGCTCACAAGCTGCCCTCTGCTTCTCCGGTCCCAACCTCCTCTTCTTCTGGGCCACCGGTCTTGTTTCAGGGTACACAGCAAGCTTGTGGCAACAGAAATCAGGGTCCATCCCAGGCATGTTTGCTGCTGTCCATGCGAAAAGATCCTTGAACTCCTGCAGAAGGGCTAATAAGCGTTGCTCCATAGCAAACTCCAGCTTATCATTGATGTGCATGACCTTCTCTGGGGAATCCCCTAAGACAACATCCCTGGAACCACCATCCGGTGTGGGCTTAGAGGGATTGAGTGGATCAATCTTCAATTCCGCTCTGGGGTCCAGATCAATTAGACTGACAGACCCTGCCGCTGTTCCTCCGTCGTTCAGCTTCCTCTTCTTGTTGAATGCTTTCAACTTGACCATGTTGAGGCTCAAGTTATAACAATATCGAGCCATCTCCTGATCACCACGGAGAGAGGACACACTGTTGTCCTTGTCAATGAATTTGATCAAGAGGTGAGGAGTGGATACAATTGCTTCCATCGCATTCAATGTGGGACGGCCTATGATACCGTTGTATGGGGATTCCACATCAATCACCAGAATTCTAGACTTGACTGTTCTCGCTCCAGGCTCTCCTTCAAAGGAAATCAGAGTGTCAAGATACCCCTTGGTGGGTTGCTTGGCTCCATTAAACGCTGTGAGTTCTTGCGTGTAAGGTTGTAAATCTGCATCATTGAAACCCATTCGTTTGAAACAATTATAAAAGATAACATCACAAGAACTTCCCTGATCGACGAGGATCCGCTTGACATCCTTGTTGGCTATAATTGCCACGATAACTACTGCATCATCACCTCCTGGAATTGTTGGGCCAAAGTCATCATCAGTAAATGACACCGTCGGAGCTGCCATACCATCCCTGAAAGGGCGGTTATCCCTTGGTTTGCCCTGGACAGACAGAATCATCCTGTGGTGATTCTTCCGTGCTGTGATTGATGCTCCCCCTCCTGCAAATCCTCCGGCTATCATCTCAATCACTTCTCGTCTGCCCTGCCTCTGCTGCTGGGGCATGTTACTTTGTTGGGCATCTCCAGCAATCACTACTCCCTTCTGCTTTTCGACTGCAGTGAACTTCCTTGCTGGGTTACGTGTATTATCATCTACATCATCAGGATCTCTACTCCTTTTTTCCATCCTCTGAGGCTCGTCTACAGATTTCTCCTTGAACAAATACTGCTTCAGCTTTCCTTCTCGGATGAGAGTTTCCACCGTATTCTTCAATGCCTTGCACTCATCAGTATTGTGTCCTGTCTGTTCATGGAAAGTGCAATACTTGCGTGGGTTACTACCCCTCTTGACTGGGGCTGGTTTCCTTATACCAAAGACGTTCAACGTTGGCCAACCAACCTCCCTCATGATTTGTGAATGCCTGGTGTTCAACAGAGCATAGTTGTCGAACGACGACACGCGCCTATCTCGTGGATGCGGGCGAGCGTTTACAAAGTCTTCTCTAAAGGCATGCTTCTCAGGCCTCACTCTCTCCTTCTCTCTCCGTGGCTGCTGAGTGGGTGCTGAAGGCTTCATTCTTGTTGCGGTTGCCTCCAGATGCATCTCTATGCCCACGTACTTGGAAGCTATCCTTCGAAACTCCTCGAAGGTTGTTGGGGGGCTCTTTGCCAAAGATAGGGCAAAGGCTGAACCAGGCTGAAGAGCTTCCACTACAATATGAAGTTGTATGGCCTCCGTGAGGTTGGGCACCAAAGCTGCCTCCTTATAAAACCTCTTCAAGAACTCCTTAAGAGTTTCAGTTTCTTCCTGCCTTATCTGGGCCAGGGTGTGAGAAGTTCTTGGGATATCCCTAGAGATGACAAAATGGCTTTCAAATGCAGCGGCCATTTCCTCCCAAGAGTCTATAGATCCTGAGGGTAAGCTTTTAAACCAACTAAGAGCCTCCTCCGTTAGTGTTCTTGGGAACATCCTACACATAACATCTTCATCTGCTCCCAAATACATAGCTTCATACACATAAGCATCCAAATGCTTAGTGGGATCAGTTTCTCCATTATACTTCCCTATTGACAGTGACTGAGTTGTTTGTAGATGTTTCAGGATGGTAATGCTCATCAGCCTTCTTGAGAAAGGGACACTGAGCTTGTACGTCCCTGAAGTCACCACCGCCTGCTCCCTTCTCCTGGTACTGACTCTATCACCAGAGTCTTGAGTCTGCTCTCTCTCTTCATACGTGGGGATCTTCGAATACTGGAGGGCTGTAGACCTGCCCCTCTCTGATGCGTGGTGAGTCTCCTCAGCATGGGACGTTACCCTGTCCCCAGCTCCTCCTCCCTCCCGCTTCAACTCCATCAACTCCTCCCTAAGCTGCCTGATAACCTCATCGCGAGGGTCAGGCGTTTGCACTTGCACCAACCTCCGGGTTTGAGTTACAGGGGACTCAAAGACAAGTGTCCTTCCAGTCTGTTGATGGGTCACATCCTCCACGTGACCATCAACGAAATCTCTCCCATCACCTTCCATCGTGACAACCAAACTTCTGCGAAAATGGGAATAACTCTAACGAGTCCCACTGGGCGTGCCAATGAACTGGTCTGGACCGGGGTCTAGGATCCGGTGTGGGACCAGCCACAAGAATATAAGTATTTTTAGGGTTTGCACACCGGAACAGTGAGTATCCGATGTATTAATCCGGTCTCTCAGTGGGAGAGGCCGGTCTTGTTGTCCTGGAGATCCTTCACACCAACGATTCGCGTTGCAGGGGGGCGAAAGGTGGTGCCACCTGCGAAGATTCTCCGACGCTCAAGTTAGAAGAGTGTAAGAACTCAATGAATGCTCAAGCAAAGTGTGAACACCTCTTTTTGTCCGGCCAATTGGTACAGTTCCATCCTTTGAGCACTCTTTTATGCGCATGGTTCATTTGAAAATTCATAACTCCTTCATACGATCTTTGATTTGCGCAAACCCGGTCTCTAAATTTTCGTAACAAAATTGTCTACGACTTTTCTGAAGACCTTGAAGGCTAGATCCTTACCAATTGGTACAGTTTTAATAATCTTCCTAGACTTGCTCCAGTTTCAGGACTGCTCTGCACATCTTTAAGAAAAAATTCATATCTCCCTCATATGATACTGAAATGACCCCATTATTTTTCCTATGGCTCTACATCAGAGATATCTACAAACTTCATGAAGGCCACAAAAGCTAATTCTCCACCCATTTTGCCCAGTGAATTTATTTTGCTTTCAAATGTATTTCTGTCACACTCTGGAGCAGTTTTCGTAGATGGGTCATATCTCCCTCATTTCTTGATGAAAAATTTTGTGCCATATATCAAATTAAAGCTAAGAGAAAGATCTACAACTTTCATGTTGGACTCTTTTTCAAATTTGGCACGCATCATCCCTCAAATACGCGAGCAAGTTTGTGATGCGTAAAAAGGAGAATGAAAAAGCACCAAACAGCATCATGAATCGATTCAACACATGCATGAATCGATTCATGCGTGAAACAGCCCCAAAAATTCAATTTCAAGTGGTTTGAATCGATTCATAGCCCACTTGAATCGATTCACACGTGAATTATGGCCCAGGATATGATTTTTGAATCGATTCATGCGACTGGACACATGGAAAATCAATGATTAATCACCATGAATCTATTCATTTCTTCCATGAATCAATTCATTTCAATTTTGATGAACAAATACACTAAATGAATCTATTCATTTGGAAAATGAATCTATTCATTTAGTTCAAATTTGAGTTCCAGATTGAATGGGACAGCCTTGCATCGCACCATGTTAATCATTCACCACTAAGCAGACATGATAATGCTCCACTACACCAATTATGCAAGGATCATGGCTCCATTAAGATTATTAAATGGAAAAGCAAAGTCTTTCCTTGGCTATAAATAGAGATGAATCAAGCAGAAGCATGGGACTGGTTCTTTTCTCCTTCTCCGTTGCTCCCTGTTTCCATTTTCTCCTCTTCTCTGTTGCACCTTCCAGCAAGTCTTTTTCATTTCCAGGTTATTATGTTCTTTTCTTTTCTTCTCTTTTCTTTGTAGTTGTTATTATGTAGTTTCATTTCTTCTTCCAGCAAGTTTCATTTCATTTCCAAGTTTTTCATTTCCATGTTATTTTAAATATAGTATGCTTTTTTAATAAAAATAAAAATAAAAATAAATAAAAAATAATAATAAAATAATGATAAAAAATGAGTAATAAGTTTTGCACATGTTTTGTTTTCTAGCCTAAAGATTTCCATTTTTTAATCAGTGTCGTACGGAAAATACTTCCGTCTACACAGTTTTTATAAGATCCATGCACGTGCGAAGCACTTCGCCTTGTATGGATTCTTCACTAAAATAATAACTATCAATATCTTCCTAATCTTTTTCCTAAAAAAAACATTTTAAAGAACTACGTGACCCTGATTTCTCGAAAGCTCGAGAATACGTAGGAGCGGGAAACAGTTCCTGTCGGGCCCACCTTTTTTTATTTAATTTTTAGAGTTTCCTTTTTGTCTTGCTATCAAAAGGAGGAGCGAGATTAATTTGGACGAGACGTCCTGTTAATCTCATATTTAAAATATTTCTTTAAAAAGGAGGAGCGAGGTTAATTTGGACGAGACGTCCTGTTAATCTCATTTTTTTTAATATTTCTTTAAGAAAAAGGAGGAGCGAGGTTAATTTGGACGAGACGTCCTGTTAATCTCATTTTTTAAATATCTCTTTAAAAAGGAGGAGCGAGGTTAATTTGGACGAGACGTCCTGTTAATCTCATTTTTTTTTATCTCTTTAAAAAGGCGGAGCGAGATTAATTTGGACGAGACGTCCTGTTAATCTCATGTAAATATTTTGTATTGATCTTTGTTTATTTTTTTGTTTATTTTGTCGTTCCGTACATTTTTCTTCTTATGAAGAAGTTAAAATAATTATTGGGTTAATTATAATGCGCGCTATCAAATTGAGGTAACCGTTTTTAACGGACAGTTGTGAGGTGCTAATACCTTCCTCACCTGTAATCAGACTCCCGAATCATGGAATTTCATTTTTATAACCAGTGTTTTAACGAAAGGTTTTTCCACTATTTTATCCTAAAAAATATTGGTGGCGACTCCCTGTTTATTATTTAAAATCGTTTTGAGGGTCGGCCACGCCGCCGCGATCCCGGTCGCGACAGATGGCGACTCCGCTGGGGACTTAGAGAGTCAAGCCAGTCAATTTGATAGCGTGTGTTTTAATTAGCATATTAATTATTTAACTTCTTCTTTTATTTTATTTCCTTGTCAATGTTTAGTTCTTGTTTTGTTTATATTCTATCATTTATGTTCTGTAAATATCTGTGTGATCATTGAACCCTAGGGTAGTCGACTTTATTTTGTTGCTCTGTGTTCGTTCTATGTGCAGGGTGAGTAAGGTACGGGTATTGAATGCCTCTTTCACACACTACACTCACAATTTGCACACACTTTTGAGTGGGACCCTATACCCGGGCCCAAATAAAACTTAAGATTAGGGGAGGTTGATAGCGGAGCCATTTGGGATGTACTTCCTGTCTGGTTACCGTGAGAATCTCAGCTAGAGTTCGACTTATTCATGGTGCCCACACTTAGTATACTTCCTACTATTTGTGGTCAACATCATGAGTAGGATCTTGGCTCTAGTAACCTTTAGAAGTTTTAGAACAAGCCACCTAATGCGAGATATCACTGTTAGACAAACCTTAGAGCCATTAGGAGACCTCCAGAAAAAACCCACTTTAAGGCACAAAGGGGCAAACTTTACTTCTACATTTTCTCATTCTCACTTTTCCTTCTAATCCAAAATAGAGGATTACTTGCCCATTTAGTGGATTACTTTTTTTCAAAAAAAAATGACATACTTTTAACTAGTGATCCTTTAATGGGCAAATAGTTCTTTCTCTTTATGCGCAAATCTTTGGGCCTTGAGTTACAGATCTTTTGAATCATAGAAAATACATATAAAAAGAAAAGAAATCAAAAGAAAAATCAATTTTCTTTGTATTGTCGATGATCAGAAAATCCGTAGCTCACATAACCCTTGATTTGACATAAGTTTTAGCAAGTTGTATCCCCCCTAAATACAAAAATGTTTTCAAGAAATCTCTAGGGGAGTATCGATTTGCAAAGCACGTCATTTCCCAATGGCTCTTTCGCTCCTTTCTTTCTATTCTCACCGGAGGCTATTCAGAGTTTAACGAATACCCTTGACCAAGATGTGGAAATTAATGTGGGATCAAACCTTTAAGAGGCGGATTATGGTTCCCCAAGCTAGAAATAGCTAAACTTGAGGCTCTTATTGCATTTCAGAATGAAGGATTTTTCTGTCTTCATAACTATCCCGTATTAATTTCCATGTTTACCGTACCTAGTACTTTTGAACGATACGTTCTAAGGAATGGTTAAAGGATGTTTGTCAAGGTCTGTGATTACTTCCCACGATATCCTCTTTCCTTCTGTTTCCACCTGACATTTCTTTTTCTTCTTTCACTCGATACCGAAAGACACCTTTGTTAGACTTTCAAAGGAGACTCATGGCTGAAAGAGAGCAAGAAATTGAAAACCTCAGAAACGAAGTTAATCAGCTAAGGAAGCAAATGTCAGAGATGGCCAGACTTTTAGAGAAGAAGATCATAGAAGAGGAACCCTCTGCGGGTGTCAAGAATGATCAACATTTGCCAACCACCCCACTCCACCTTCCTGGATTGACAAGAGACCAAATTCCCCCATTCCATAATCAACAAGAGGATCATGGTTCACAAATGATGAATCCCCATATTTCACAGTCCTCCCGGTCGCCTGGGGCTCCTATCATAAGAATGTCTGCATCGGGAGATAAGGGGAAGAGAAAAGGGGATGCTAATTCCACTGCCCGTAACCAAAAAAGGGCCCAACCCAGATCAATAACACATACTCCTTTTCAACCTGCCAATCTCCCTGCACCTTACATGGCCACCACCACCCCTAACCAGGTTTCTAATTTTTTCCCATTCCAACTCTACTTTCGTCCGTATATCCCTCAAATGCCTTCCTATTCTCATTTGCCTGCTATTAGGTCTACCCTTCCACAACCCTATCATCCCCCACTAGTACAAACTCAGCCACCTAATCCAGACCAAAGCACAATAAAACCCATCAATAATCGAACACCAGCCCGGTTCGACCCCATTCCCATAACCTACACAGAACTTCTACCTCACCTTTTTCGTAATTCCCTTGCAGTACCTTGCCCACTAAAACCAGTGGTTCCTCCTTACCCCAAAGGCTATAATCCCAATGCCCGATGTGAATACCATGATGGAGCCTCGGGACACTCTACTGAGGACTGTCATACCTTGAAATTCAAAGTAAGGGATTTGATTAAAGCTAAGTGGATAGATTTCCAGGAAGGGAGTCCCAATATAATTATAAACCCCAGGTCTAACCATGAGACCTCTGAGGTCAGTGTGATAAAGAGGGACTAGAGGTGTAAAAGGGATGCATGCAAGATTTTGTGAATCACACGCCAACTGGAGAGGTTCATGACCAGGAGACCATTTAGTTCCTTATGACTTTAAACTTCTGTTTCAACCCAAACGCTATGCCTAAGGCTTTGGGATATTGTTATGTAATAAGGGCAAAAACATGTTTTTATCATTTTAAGTTTTTCTCAATAAATATGTGTCAAATTTCAAAATGCCTTTTCTTGCTTTCCTTATTGCCACCTTGAATCCTTTTCCCTTTATCTACTTCTTTTTCTCATTTTACCATAAAAAAAAACCAAAAAATACAGGACTAAAAATGATCCTTTTGAGAACAATGAAATCATGATTCCATTTCATAACTTTGACTGCGCAGTTGATTACGCTGACGAAAAAGGTAGCAAAAATGAAAGTTCCTTGGCCGAATTGTGTAGGATGTTTGGATAAGAGTCACCTAGTTCTACCCAAAGGCAAGGTCAGCACACAGGATGAAGAAGATTCACAAACAACTGAAGACGTTACAAGCTCAAAACGAAGATAGTGCCAGATTCCATAAATGGCGTATCTACCCTTCAAAGAAATGTTAGCATTGATCAACGTGGATGGTCAAGAAATACTCTTAAAAAAAATGATACAAAAAAAAAAGTCAAGGTTGGTGCCTTACGTAAATACCAATTAAGGCGAGCTGATTCATAGATCAAATTATCACTTTTCCATATGGGGGCATAAATGTTATCAAGCTAAGAACACGGCAGAAACAATATTTCATCTGTGTCGCAATCAACACCCCAACTTTAATGGAGTATAACTATTCCCACACCAGTGTAACCAAGGGATTGGTCTACTGTGATACCATTAATATCATATTCTCTTTATCACATTGGTTAGGGGATAAAATAGATAGACCATAACAAAGGTACCAAAGGGGTCATTCAAAAAAAACAACAACAAAAAAAAAAGAAAAAAAAAGAAAAAATGCAAAAAGAAAAAACAAAAAAATAGATGAAAAATGAACAAGGAAATAAAGACTCAAAACGAGCCCCCTCATTGGTACTGAAAAGGGCACGCCTTTGTTTCTTTGGATACATGGTGTTAAGGGCAAATTTTTTTTCATCTGAAATAACATCTACTCCCCCACAGGATGAGATCAAATTGAGAAAGATCAAATAAGCTCATTGGCAATCAGTTTAAACCTTTGTCGTGAGGGACAAAACCCTAAAAAAAAGGAGAAAAAAAGAGAGACGTCACATGGAGAGAGAAGCTCGCTAGGCTGAAAACCTGGAAGGGAAGCCTAGGCAAAAGTTAGAGCGACCTGGTAAGATGAAAACCTGAATAGGTGGCTCAGGCAATCAATTGGGATCAAGATTTTGGCCAAGTAATCGTAGTCCGACTACCTTTTCAGAAGCAGAGTCAAGTGGTGAATTCAGAGTCATGATGTGGGATTAAGATATGCTTTGTTCTCAACAGTTCACTGGAAGATCTGTAAAATCATTCCCACTCTACCCAATTATTAATATTTCCCATACATCTTCACTTGCTTTTTGGTTTCCCTTTCTCCACACTTACTCGACTTGTAAATACAATCTCACCTATTTTTGACACGTATTTATTGAGATTTTCCATGATTTGATAATACATATGTTTTCCCTTAATATATAAAAATGAGAAGGTAATGAAAATTTAAAGTCATGAGAACAAGATGTTCCTGTTACTTGATTTCGCCTCAAGCAATCATTATGAAGACTGGGCCTGACATGTTTCCAAAACTAGGGTTGCTTCATCTGCTCTGTTTCAGTCATGAGTCACTTTGGATCTCTAAGGATTGTGTTTTTGTGGTAAGTCTTTTCAAGTTCCAATTTGTTTTGCACCACTAACCTTTCTTGCAGGATGTTGTAATAAATAGATGTGTCAAGCTTCAACCGCCAAAACTGGCACTTTCCAGGTGTATGTCCATCAGTCTCCGAAGCTCACTCTTGCCTTTACTCATTGAAGTAGGTCATCCACGAGTTTCTTCTCGTAACCCACCCAAATCATTGGACAAAACACCCTTCTATGGCCAAACATGACATCTTTCTGAGTTTCCATTTTGCTTTGAGATTTCCATGAAGTCCATCAATACCTTGTAGTCGAAACCGGCGTCCTCTCAAGGTTTCTGTCTTGTTCGTGAGGCATGTTAAGGGTCATATCTCCAAGAAATCAACTTGGTATATTCTAGGACCTGGTTAATTTGGACGGAAGGCCCTATTAACCCCCAAATCTTTTCATCCAAAGGCCAGTTTCCCCTGAAGTCCTCCCAATTTTCCCCAAACTGGGGCATCTCCCCACGTCTCTATTCTCTTTCTGTCAAGGAGAAGCACCCCTAATTCCTTCAGGCAAATTTTCTGAACATGGGTATCACCCTAGGTCTCCCTTCTTTCAGCCAAGGGGCAATTCTCCAAAAATCCTTTCAATCATACTTTAACCGGGGCATATCCCCAGGTTTCTCTTCCCTAAGAGACAATACTCTGAACTCCCAAGCAACCTAAAACTGGGGCATCCCCCAGGTTTCTCTTCTCCGGTGGACCCACTATCACCTCTAAAAGGAAAATAGACTGAGGATTCCTCCTGAAAAAAAAAACCCCAAATGGACTCCTGGTCAGATTTTAAAAAATTTGTTTGTACCCAACAGAGTTATCTTTCCGACAGAACCACAGAGATCAAAGGCCACGCATTCCCTTCCAAAGAGGAAAACACTTTCCCCAGTGAAGTTACCCTCATTAAAATATCCTAAACTGGGACATCCATCAGATTTTCTCCTCCGACGTGCCTGCCATGCATTCCCCAATGGAACCATAATCGCCAAAGCCAGCGCCTTTCAAGGTTTTTTTCTTCCATCAGGTGCCTTCAAAGTCTCATCCTTAGCTGTTAAAGTCGTCATCTCTCAATTTCTTCCCCAAGTAGAACTACACTTCCCAGACAAATTAAGCTGGGGCATCTCCCTAGATTCCCCCAATGCTTTTCAGATCATTTCAAACTGGGGCATCTTCCCCAGGTTGTTATCTTTTGTCAACCCAAGGGCAGTACCCCATGTTCCCGGGAAGTTTGAGCTGGACATCACCTCGGGTCTTTCTCCATCAAAAGGGAACGTACCCCCAAGCTTCTTCAACCGCCCTAAGTGGGGCGTCACCCCATATCCTTCCCCCAAAGGTAGTATCCCTAAATCTTTTAATCTTTCCAAAATTTGGGGTATCACCCCAAATCTTCCCTCCGTTCGAGGGACAGTATCCCTAGCTCCTTCAGCTAGATTTTCCCCCATTTCTTTTCCTTCCGATCAAGGAGCAGTTCCCTGAATCATCCAAGACAGCTTGAACTAGATCATCCCCAGACTTCTTTCTTTTAGTAAGCCCACTATACATCCCTAGTGGACCCCAGATTTTTTCTTCCAGTCAAGAAGCAGTTCCCTGAGATCCTTTCAATCTTCCTAACTGGGGCATCTCCCCCAGATTTTTCCTTCCAGTCAAGAAGCAGTTCCCCGAGATCCCTTCAATCTTCCTAACTGGGGCATCTCCCCCAGATTTCTTCTATTTTAGTCAAGAGGCAATTCCCCAAGATTCCTTCAATCATGTCAAACTGGGGCATCACCCCAGGATCACCTTTTTCCATTTAGAGAGCAATTCCCCAAGATTCCTTCAATCATGTCAAACTGGGGCATCACCCCAGAATCACCCTCTTTCATTAAGAAAGCAATTCCCCAAGATTCCTTCAATCATGTCAAATTAAGGCATCTCCCTAGGATCACTCTCTTTCGGTCAAAGAGTAATTCTTTCAGTCATGTCAAACTGGGGCATCACCCCGAGCCTTTCGGACCAGTGAGTTAATTTGGACGAGATGTCCTGTTAGCTCCCCCCCCAATCTTTGTATTTTCTGTCAATTGAGGGTTAACCAAATCCTTTATCTTTTCAGCCGCCTATCAAGGCATCCTTTATTTTCCAGCCGCCTATCGAGGCATCCTTTATCTTCCAGCCGCCTATCAAGGCATCCTTTACCTTTCCAGTCGCCTATCGAGGCATCCTTTACCTTTCCAGTCGCCTATCAAGGCATCCTTTATCTTTTCAGCCGCCTATCGAGGCATCCTTTATCTTTCAGCCGCCTATCGAGGCATCCTTTATCTTTCAGCCGCCTATCGAGGCATCCTTTATCTTTTCAGCCGCCTATCGAGGCATCCTTTATCTTTCAGCCGCCTATCGAGGCATCCTTTATCTTCCAGCCGCCTATCAAGGCATCCTTTATCTTCCAGCCGCCTATCAAGGCATCCTTTATCTTTCCAGCCGTCTATCAAGGCATCCTTTACCTTTCCAGTCGCCTATCGAGGCATCCTTTATCTTTCAGTCGCCAATCAAGGCATCCTTTACGTTTCCAGCCGCCTATCAAGGCATCCTTTACCTTTCCAGCCGCCTATCGAGGCATCCTTTACCTTTCCAGTCGCCTATCGAGGCATCCTTTATCTTTCAGTCGCCTATCAAGGCATCCTTTACGTTTCCAGCCGCCTATCAAGGCATCCTATACCTTTCCAGCCGCCTATCAAGGCATCCTTTATTTTCTAGCAGCCTATCAAGGCATCCTTTATCTTCCAGCCGCCTATCAAGGCATCCTTTATTTTCCAGCCGCCTATCAAGGCATCCTTTATTTTCCAGCCGCCTATCAAGGCATCCTTTATTTTCCAGCCACTTATCAAGGCATCCTTTATTTTCCAGCCACCTATCAAGGCATCCTTTATCTTCCAGCCGCCTATCAAGGCATCCTTTATTTTCCAGCAGCCTATCAAGGCATCCTTTATCTTCCAGCCGCCTATCAAGGCATCCTTTATTTTCCAGCCGCCTATCAAGGCATCCTTTATTTTCTAGTAGCCTATCAAGGCATCCTTTATTTTCCACTCACCTATCAAGGCATCCTTTACTTTCCGTTCGCCTATCAAGGCATTTCCAGTCGCCTATCAAGGCATCCTTTACTTTCCGTCCGCCTATTCAGGCACCCTTTACTTTCCTGTCCTCCTATTCAGGCACCTTTCACTTTCCTGTCCGCCTATTCAGGCACCCATTTACTTTCCGTTCACCTATGCAGGCGCCCTTTACCTTCTAGTCTACCGGGGATCAATCCTGATCTTCTCACTGAAAGAATTTTTTCCAATCAATTCAGAGTTCAAAAAAAAAAAAAAAACAAAAAAACAAAAAAACAAAAAAAAGGAGAGGAGAAAAGAAGAGAAACAGAAGTGGAGAATGCTTGTTTTTAAGAAAAAGAGGTCACACTGACTCGTGATTGCCCACACCATCAGTTGCCATACCGATCAAGAGGTCCCACTTGGCCCCCTACATCGGTGTTCATATCTTTACTTCATTTTCACTTCAAAACACGGAAAGCTTCGTGTTTCTTTTGTGAAAAAGAAGTAAAGAGGGGCATCTGTGAACACCTCTTTTTGTCCGGCCAATTGGTACAGTTCCATCCTTTGAGCACTCTTTTATGCGCATGGTTCATTTGAAAATTCATAACTCCTTCATACGATCTTTGATTTGCGCAAACCCGGTCTCTAAATTTTCGTAACAAAATTGTCTACGACTTTTCTGAAGACCTTGAAGGCTAGATCCTTACCAATTGGTACAGTTTTAATAATCTTCCTAGACTTGCTCCAGTTTCAGGACTGCTCTGCACATCTTTAAGAAAAAATTCATATCTCCCTCATATGATACTGAAATGACCCCATTCTTTTTCCTATGGCTCCACATCAGAGATATCTACAAACTTCATGAAGGCCACAAAAGCTAATTCTCCACCCATTTTGCCCAGTGAATTTATTTTGCTTTCAAATGTATTTCTGTCACACTCTGGAGCAGTTTTCGTAGATGGGTCATATCTCCCTCATTTCTTGATGAAAAATTTTGTGCCATATATCAAATTAAAGCTAAGAGAAAGATCTACAACTTTCATGTTGGACTCTTTTTCAAATTTGGCACGCATCATCCCTCAAATACGCGAGCAAGTTTGTGATGCGTAAAAAGGAGAATGAAAAAGCACCAAACAGCATCATGAATCGATTCAACACATGCATGAATCGATTCATGCGTGAAACAGCCCCAAAAATTCAATTTCAAGTGGTTTGAATCGATTCATAGCCCACTTGAATCGATTCACACGTGAATTATGGCCCAGGATATGATTTTTGAATCGATTCATGCGACTGGACACATGGAAAATCAATGATTAATCACCATGAATCTATTCATTTCTTCCATGAATCAATTCATTTCAATTTTGATGAACAAATACACTAAATGAATCTATTCATTTGGAAAATGAATCTATTCATTTAGTTCAAATTTGAGTTCCAGATTGAATGGGACAGCCTTGCATCGCACCATGTTAATCATTCACCACTAAGCAGACATGATAATGCTCCACTACACCAATTATGCAAGGATCATGGCTCCATTAAGATTATTAAATGGAAAAGCAAAGTCTTTCCTTGGCTATAAATAGAGATGAATCAAGCAGAAGCATGGGACTGGTTCTTTTCTCCTTCTCCGTTGCTCCCTGTTTCCATTTTCTCCTCTTCTCTGTTGCACCTTCCAGCAAGTCTTTTTCATTTCCAGGTTATTATGTTCTTTTCTTTTCTTCTCTTTTCTTTGTAGTTGTTATTATGTAGTTTCATTTCTTCTTCCAGCAAGTTTCATTTCATTTCCAAGTTTTTCATTTCCATGTTATTTTAAATATAGTATGCTTTTTTAATAAAAATAAAAATAAAAATAAATAAAAAATAATAATAAAATAATGATAAAAAATGAGTAATAAGTTTTGCACATGTTTTGTTTTCTAGCCTAAAGATTTCCATTTTTTAATCAGTGTCGTACGGAAAATACTTCCGTCTACACAGTTTTTATAAGATCCATGCACGTGCGAAGCACTTCGCCTTGTATGGATTCTTCACTAAAATAATAACTATCAATATCTTCCTAATCTTTTTCCTAAAAAAAACATTTTAAAGAACTACGTGACCCTGATTTCTCGAAAGCTCGAGAATACGTAGGAGCGGGAAACAGTTCCTGTCGGGCCCACCTTTTTTTATTTAATTTTTAGAGTTTCCTTTTTGTCTTGCTATCAAAAGGAGGAGCGAGATTAATTTGGACGAGACGTCCTGTTAATCTCATATTTAAAATATTTCTTTAAAAAGGAGGAGCGAGGTTAATTTGGACGAGACGTCCTGTTAATCTCATTTTTTTTAATATTTCTTTAAGAAAAAGGAGGAGCGAGGTTAATTTGGACGAGACGTCCTGTTAATCTCATTTTTTAAATATCTCTTTAAAAAGGAGGAGCGAGGTTAATTTGGACGAGACGTCCTGTTAATCTCATTTTTTTATCTCTTTAAAAAGGCGGAGCGAGATTAATTTGGACGAGACGTCCTGTTAATCTCATGTAAATATTTTGTATTGATCTTTGTTTATTTTTTTGTTTATTTTGTCGTTCCGTACATTTTTCTTCTTATGAAGAAGTTAAAATAATTATTGGGTTAATTATAATGCGCGCTATCAAATTGAGGTAACCGTTTTTAACGGACAGTTGTGAGGTGCTAATACCTTCCTCACCTGTAATCAGACTCCCGAATCATGGAATTTCATTTTTATAACCAGTGTTTTAACGAAAGGTTTTTCCACTATTTTATCCTAAAAAATATTGGTGGCGACTCCCTGTTTATTATTTAAAATCGTTTTGAGGGTCGGCCACGCCGCCGCGATCCCGGTCGCGACACAAAGTAATAGTAGAGTGTAAGTTAGAACAACATCACCTTGCATGTGTATTGAATTGAGCTATTTATAGTTGTACGTGAGAAAATGAGTCGTTGGATATAGGTGGGTCCCCTAGCTCTGATAGCGTGTGCATTATGTCAATCAGGGTGGCTCAACACTCAGAATGTGTCAGGAGGGTAGGTCAATTATCAGTGTACGACCCTATAGGAAGAAGAGAGGATAATCACCTTTTCCGCATAATCTGCTGACACATCTACTTGCTTTCTGAGGCCATTGACGTAACATATTTTGCTACGTACAGTATCTTCGCTGATAAGTTATTAGGGGCTCTTATCTTGCTGTGACTGAGAAACCAACAGTTATATATAAATGTCCTGTGAAAATGAACAAAGATCCGTTATAGAGACAATAAGTAGGGCAGTCGTGAGATGAGGACGGAAGGCCAGACATCGGATATCCGGTGTGGTAATGTCGAACCAGGACACTGGTTTTCCTTATATGAGGTCACTCTGACGTCACAAGATTGGGGGCCGGTATCCAGACCGGATCATATTTAATTTATATTTAATATTTAATATATATTTGATAAATACGTATTTAAACATGTAATCTTAAATGTTTATAAAATATATCAAATAAGAGGAGATGGTTACTTCTATTTTTCAGCTAATTGACAAGTGAGAAATCAAAAGTAGATGAGCTCGGTTCTCATTCCAATGGCAGTTCAATTCCAGGGCAGGGAAGTTCCATCTGGCATCTTCAATCTAACTAAGGGAGGATCCGATCAGCACAAGTGCATTGAGCATGATCTTTGGCAACTAGGGGGTTTATTTATAAGAGTCCTCTTGTTATAGATCTTGAAACTACATTGAACAAACTAGAATGCCTTCAATTGCTTTCTACATTCACTAGTTTGGTGTTCTTGATCTTTTATCTTTTTTTATAGGCATGGAAATTAAACTCATTATTAAATATGTATTTAAATATAAACTAACTATATATTCTTAAATATATATTAAATATATGTTTATTAAATATGTATTTATTTAATATATATTAAATAATTAATGGCTAAAATACATTTTTAACCCTTTTAAAATTTAGGGTTTAGGAAAAAAATCCTTCTAAACCATGTTTTATTTTATCCCTTGTAATTTTTAGAGTTAACAAAAAATGATATTCCATTAGTATGTTCTGTAAACTGCTGAGGTAGTTGACGTTTGAACCACCTTAGTAGTGACACGTAATCTGTAACACCCCTTATATACACGAGATATATATCTATTCTTCTTGCTTTTAAATTTCTTTTAGAAAGATATATATATTTATCACTTCCTATGTCACGTATACAAGGATGTATATACATATGATTTTCTTTGAATTTTGAAAGTAAAAAGTTTCAAATTATTCAGAATGATAAAATGAACTTTCAGAAAATCATAAGTGATCAAAGATTACAGTATCATATCCAAATAATAAGGTTTATGAAAGTTTAACCTTTTCCTTGAATTACAATCATCCAACTTCATACTGTATTAAGGTAAACTAAAACTAAAGATTTAATACCTCTACTTCGACTGTAACCAATCATTTCCTTATCTTCAAACCATGTGATTTTGAATCCTACTCTTGTCACATCTTTTCTCCTATCCGATTGAGGATGAGACCAATTTACCCTCTTGTAATTTCATCCTTTCATCTTGAACTGCTAGCTATATATCATATAACATATATTTTGGACATAGAAATTTAAACAAGAAGGAGTGAGAAACAGAATATAATACTTTACAGATAAGACATAAACATAAGGGTTTTCACAAACTAATAAATTAATATCATTCAAAATCTCATACACAATTAATTATAAATATAAGGTTCTCACACACATAACAATCATACTTTTATTCACAATCATCCACACAGAATATCACAATCACATGTATGACATGTAATGCTTTTAATACTATCTTATTTAGTTTATGCATGTGGGCCCTTAAAGTTTTAATTTGCACTGGGCCAACCAGGAGTTTACACTGTTCCATAATTCCGGATAATAACATAAATGCCTTTGTAGCATATGAACAGCTCAACTTGCGTAGAAACACTTAGAGACTAGTCAGATTGAAAAGGTTTTTATTGTGAAAGTACCCGATACTAGGGAGCGACCACAGGTCCCCTGAAGCATCCTTCCACACCCTCTCATCCCAAGGTTCGCATTTGAACCTCCTCTAATGTATCCTCGGTTTCTATAATCCGTCCCCAGGCAATATTACATCTCATTTCTCTTTAATGATTCATGATGCATGAACTACTCGCATATTTAGTTAGTTAAGACTTTTAGAAACTCAATTATTAAATACCATAAAGGTTCACAAAATCATCTCAATAAACTGTACATTCCCATAAGTTCTTCTTTGAACTTCTGTTATACAGAAACAAATTTAGTACAGTTTTTAAATTCATATCTTACCAAAATTGAGTTTCCAAGTCTTAAATATCTCAAAAATTTCTCTTAAAAAAAACTTCACATATTTACATAATTTTTCCAAATTTGAATCTTAACTAGATTGAGTTTAGAAATCTTGACTAAAACAAAATATCCTTTAGTTATTTCATTAGGAAAAACTAATTTAAATTTCTGATTTCTAAAAGAAAATATTTTTTAAAAAATCATTAACTAAGAATACTTAAAACTATAAAAATTTTCTTTAATTCAAGAATTAATTATCTCAACCTCTGATTTTCATAAAACAGCTTCTTTCTAATACTAGATTTTATTCTAGAGATTAAAAATAAAGTTAATGAAAATTATTTCTAAGAAGAAATAAAAGACTAAAATAATGATAAAATACTTTTTCTTAGAATAAAAATTTAAAGAGTAAGGTAAGAAAATTCTTACTGAGTTTTAACTTTCGTCATGCTTGCTATATGCTCAAACTCCATATCACAAGGTCATCAATCATTCATCAATCACAATCAAGTATCATCAAATTACAAATATTATTAATCACATCAAGTATTATAAATAACAATATCATTAATCAAAATCAAATATTATTAATTATAATTAAATCAAATCAACTAAATATCAGTCATAAATATAATTTAAATTTTAATAGTTATTTAGATTAATAAGATTAATTTTAAGTCTTTATAGTCCATTCCTCGCATAGGTCTATGTAGGTCCATATAGTCCAATCCTCGTATAGGTATAGTTCAGTCCATACAGGTCATAATAGTCCAAATCCTTGTATAGGTTTAGTCCAGTTCACATAGGTTATCCAGGTATTTGCATAGGTATTCAGATCAAGTTACACAAGATACTCAATTTAAAATTTATTATAAATTTTTTAAAGTTAAATAGTTATTATTTTAAAATAATAATATTATTAAATTTTAAAGGAGTAGGGGACTCCTCCCATTATTCTTATGTCTTTTCATATTATATTCCTATCTCACTCCCTCTTACCTCTTGTATACCGATTCGTTATTAAGAATCCGTGCGCGCCTCGTCTCCAAGTTCTAAAACATACCAATTTCATTTTAATATAGTTACAATATGAAATTAAGATTACTACTTAAAGCAAAAATGGTAAATTTTGAATAGTGAATAGTAATAGTAAAACGTGAATAGTAACAGTAAATAGTAAATCGTGAATAGTAACAGTAAATAGTAAAACGTGAATAGTAAAGGTAAATAGTAATTTACTATTGAAATAGTATTTTACTATTTAGAATAGTAACTTAAAATAATATTATTTCCAGTATAATAATAGATTTCTAAAAACGATATAAAAATAACCCTAAAAAAATATAAAAGAGATGTATTCTTACCTTAGAATTTTAGCAGAACCTTCTTCCAAAAAATTTTATTTCTTTCTCTTACTTCCACCACTATCTCACTAGCACTACTATATTAAAAAAACTTAATCTGAAATTGTGAATTCTAAAGAAGAATTCCTTCGGTATTTATAGGAAGAAAAATTACTATGCATTCAATTATTTTAATATAAAAGTACTGTATATTTTTTTGAAAATTCAATCCTGGTACTGTGTAACTATTGAAAATTTTGTACATGCACAGTATTTTGCATAGTAAATGTCGGCTGAATTATTAAGCCAAATAGTAACATTTCACTCGGTATATTTTAAATATTCAAAATCAGTCCTTTTTGAAATTTAGCGATATTATATCAGTCCTCACTAATTTTATAATAAGTAATATAAAGTTTAAATTTTAAAAATCTAAATTTTCTGTTAATAAAAATTTATTGATACGTTTCCAAGTTTTTTACGATTTGTAAAAATCAAGATTTTACTCAAACCGATAATTTTTAGATAAGTCTACTTGAAATGGTTATAATTTAACTTCACTTTCTTGTAAATATTTTAATTTTAAATAAATTTATATGAATTTAAAATTATTTAAAATATATTAATTTATTAAAATATTTCAAAAATTTCAAAAAATTCCATAAAATCATAAATATTATGTAGATCAAAAAGTTCTAAAAAACCATAGTCTAATTCCTTCAAAATTTTATTTTAAAATTATAATATGAGTTAAATCTTAAATATATAAAAACATAAATATAAGAACATAAAATAAAAATAGTGAATAATAAAGATATTAAAAATTCTTAATATAATTTTCTTAATTAGTGAATACTAATTAAGTCATTTTAAAATTCTCATTTAGAAATATTTTTATTTTATTATTATTATTATTATTTTATTTTAAAAAACAAATAATTAAATATAAATACCAAAATTTAAAAAAATGATAATAATAAACTAACTTATAGTAAGTATTTCTATATTAATATCTATTTTCTATTTATGTTGAAAATGGGATGTTACATAATCGCCATATGGCAGTTAATTAAAAATGGATATTATAGTTTGCAGTTTAAAATTTTAACTGCCGACAATAATCAAACCCCTCATCCTCAACCAAACCCTTCATTCATTCTCACCCCCAATCTTCTTCCTTCTCACCCTAACACCTCTCACCTGTCACTGCCCACCCTTAACCCTAACCAACTCGCATTATAAAACCCCAAGTCTTAATCTTCGCCTTTACCTCTCACTCATCCCCTTTCCCCTTCGAAATTGATGCACTCTGCCACCTAATGTGCCTTTTCAATTATGACCCTTTTTCCATTGCTGTCTCTTTGACTCTGTCATCGTCCCATCGTCCTCTCCGTCCTAGTCAACGACTCCGTCTGCCACCACACTCTTTCCTTTCTTCTAAACCTCAACCTTGATAAAGACAACAAGGTCGACTTTAGTGTGGGTTCAGGTTCAGGGTGATGTAGGGTATAGTTAGGGTTTGATAAGTTTCTTGGTTTGGTGGTTGGTGGTCTGGTGAGATGGCATAGGGTTCGGTTTGTGGTGAGGTGGGGTGATTGTTGTGTGATTGAGGATGATGGCGAATTTGATTGAGGTTTGGGTAGTGAAGAGGGCGGTGTTGGTTCAGTTAGAGTTAATGGGGGGAGGGGGTTTGGTGGTGGTTGAGGTTGATTTGAGTGTGATGGTGAAGTTGTTGTGGGTGGTTGTTGAGGTTTGGTAGCTTTTACTACAACAAAATATTGCACCACTTTTGTCTACACTTAGGCGAACCACAGATATGATGAAAAATTTATACCAATTTCTTTGATTCTTAAGTGGAAGTGTATACAATGATAATTTTACTCATTTTTAGCAGTTAAAAATTATCACCACTTTTATTACTACATATAATGTTTATGATTGGAAATTTTAACCGCGGGCATAAAGCATATGAATTCACCAAAGGCCTGTAGCCTCACTGGCCCACCCCCTTTAATTAATTACAACCAATATTGATTTTTTTATCATTACATAATACAATTAAAGTTAGTATGTCTTTTATGCTTTTACGTTTTCCTGTTACTTTAAGCATATTCGTTCACCGTAAACCCTAGTTACTCTAAGCCCTTAAATCCGTCTCCAAGGCACTCACACATCCTCACTGCCATTATCCCCGACCACTCTCACTTCATCCCCTCTTCACTGGCCTCTACCTCCCTCGTATTTACTCCCATCTTCCCTCTGTCGTCAACTTTAAAGCCCTTATCCTCATTCTCCATGTCATTAAAACCAGTTAATCCCTTCTATCTATCATTTTCCTCTTCGTAAAAGCTCCCTGATAGGCATTTTGTTTGCAAGATTTTAGTGCCTTTTTATTAAGTTTTTCTAGATCGTTTGTGTTATCTTATCCCTAATTCCAAGTATTTTTTCTTTCATTCCGCATTTGTTACTCGGGTGTTTCAAGTTTTTACAGGAATAACTTATTTATAGGTACATACATTCCAAACGAGAAGCATCCGAGGAAGCATTGGATAAATGGAAGGGTTTCAAGACACCAAAAAGCAGCAACGTGAAGTCCAGAGAAACCCACTGGCTGTGGGTTTTTCCCACTGCCAGTGGATCTTGCTGCCCTGTGACAAAAACATGCACAAATTGGAGTCCAGAGAAACCCACTGGCCGTGGGTTTTTCCCACTGCCAGTGGATCTTGCTGCCCTGTGACAAACATGCACAAATTGGGGTCCAGAGAAACCCACTGGCCGTGGGTTCCTCTGTTTAAATGTTCAAAATTGCATTTGTTAGACCTCCAGTACGATCCACTGGCCGTGGGTTTTTCCCACTGCCAGTGGGTTTTTGCACGCACAGCAGTTCCTTGATTTTAGGGAGCAGTTTCTGGGGTTTATAGGGACAGTTTGAAAAGAAGACCAGAAGCAGACATTTTGGGACATTTTTTGGGGAGAAAAAGAGAGAGTTTTACTTGGGGATTATTGAAGAAATCAAGACCATAGGCGTTGAAGAACATCCTTGGGCATTTTTTGAAAGGATTCGCAAGCACAAGTGAGAGCTTTTGCTTTGTGTTCTTTGCTTTCTCCTTAGGTTTTCTTTTTCTCTGTAATTTCTGCATATGATTCCATCAATGGGCTGTAGTGAATTGAGCATGTGTAGCTAAACGACATCTTGGGATTAGGGTGTGACAATAATTATGTATTGAACTTTTTTTGGATGTTTCTGTTTATTAATTCATTGCTTCTATTCAATTTCCATGAACGTGTAATGCTTTTGAATACCTAGAGATAGGATCAATTGAAATTAAACTCTAAGAGAATCGAAAGGTTAATTAGTTGTTTGAACGCATGAAATTGAACTTAGAATCATAGGTCACAAAAGTGGGTATGACGATGCGAGGTTTAATAGGATTTCACCGCTCTTAACAAGTTCACATAATAAATCGAACGCGGTTCTTTATTATTTGGGCACATTAATGTTACTCTGAGAAGAGGGCTTAATCAAATTCGGAAATCCAACCTTAGAGCGTGAATTAACAAATAGAAGGGTCTTAGGAAAATCAAATACATAGCATGATCATACACCAAATCCCAAGAGTTTCACCATCATTTGTTCTATTTCAATCTCGGAATTCATTTAGTTCTTTCAGATAGCATTCCTTTTAACTTTTGCCTTTCTTAATCTTCTGAATTTCAAACCTAATTTCACAATTTTTTAGATAATTGAACCACTGTGAAAACTTGTACTTGGGAACAATCTCTGTGGGATAATAACTTTTTATTACGCGATACCTCGTACACTTGCGGGCCTATCAAGTTTTTGGCGCCGTTGTCGGGGACTGTCCCCCAATATTGGTTAAACGGTGTGTTGATTAGACTAGATTTTTATTTTTTTTATTTTTTCTGCATAATTTTTCTGTTTTTCTTAGTTCTTATTTTTTCTGCAGAATTACGTTTTGGTATTTGTTGTCAGAGGTTTTTGCAGGTTTATATATGCGAAGGAGTCATAGCCTTGAGCACATTTTCGATCCAGAGATTGAAAGGACCCTCCGTAAGATCAGAGCACTTCGGAAGCATCTTGAACAGGAAAAGCACCAAGCTTCAAGTTCAGCTACCGACAAACACATGGCAAACCAGGACAACAGAGCACTCCGTGATTTTGCAGCGCCCAATGCAATGGGTAGGAGGTCTAGCATCACCAGACCAAACATTGAGGCGAACAATTTTGAGTTGAAGCCATCCTTGCTCTCGATGGTTCAACAGAATCAATTTGGTGGATTGCCATCTGAGGATCCCAACTTACACTTGTAGATATTCCTTGAGTATTGTGACACGCTCAAGGTGAATGGGGTCTCAAGCGACGCAATCAGGCTTAGGCTTTTCCCATTCTCATTAAGGGATAAGGCTAGAGCTTGGTTGTACGCTCTTCCAGAAGCGTCAATCACTACTTGGGAGGAGCTGTCCCTCGCCTTCCTCAACAAATATTACCCTAGGAGCAAAATTGACCAGTTGAGGAAGCTGATTATCACCTTCAGCCAGAAGGAAGACGAGACCTTGTACGAAGCATGGGAAAGGTACAAGGAAATGCTCCGGGAATGCCCACATCATGGCATTGAACGTTGGTTGACCGTTCATATTTTTTACAATGGGTTGTCTCCAAACCAGAAGGTGACCTTGGACGCCGCAGCTGGCGGTGCCTTTATGGGTAAAAACATGGAGGAAGGTTATAACCTCATTGAGGAGGTTGCCCAAAATACCTATCAGTGGTCGTCAGAACAGAATATGCCAACGAAAACTCCAGGTAAGTACACTGTTGATGCTCTTTCTTTATTAACTGCTAAAGTAGAAGCTTTATCTGTTAAGATTGATAAGTTCGATAAAGTAGGAGCAGGTGCTACTAAAGCTATTTGTGAGTTATGTGGTGTTTCAGGGTATAATATTTCAGGATGCCAGCTTGGAGTGAATCAGCATGCCGAGCCAGAAATGCATCAGGTGGATGCAATTGGAAACTATGGTGGGAATTATGGAAATAATTTCAGACCACTTGGACCACCGGGTTTCCAAAGCAGGCCACCCCAGTTTCAAAATCAGCAAGGTAGCTACAGACCACAAGGACCTTACACTCCACAGAAATCCAAATTGGAATCCTTGATGGAAACTTTTGTAGCTACCCAATTAAAGCAGAATGATGATTTCTCTGACGCCATCAAAAACTTAGCCTCAAAGGTGGACAACTTGGCCACCCACAACAAGATGCTGGAGACCCAGATTGCTCAACAAGCATCATCCTCTCAAAGAGTGCCAGGAACATTTCCTGGAAAGCCCGAAGCAGGACCATCGAACCACACAATGGCTATCACTCTTAGGAGTGGTACAAAATATAAAGGTCCAGTAAACAAGGAAGAGGAGGAGGCTAACCAAGAAAAGAAAGCGGATGAACCTCATTCTCATCCTATGGTGGAGGAAGAGAAACAAACTGAAAAGAAGGAGCAGGTGAAGCCTTACCAACCTCCAGTGCCGTTTCCTCAACGCTTGGCCAAGGCCAAGTTAGATAGACAATTTGGTAAGTTCCTTGAGGTCCTTAAAAAATTGTATATAAATGTCCCCTTCACAGATGCTTTGCAGCAAATGCCGACCTATGCGAAGTTCTTGAAGGACATCTTGTCAAATAAGCGAAAACTGGAGGATGATGGTACCATTGCACTTACTGAAGAGTGCAGCGCACTGATCCAGAAGAAGCTACCACCCAAGCTTCAGGATTTAGGTAGTTTCTCTATTCCTTGTGTGATTGGTAATATGGCTATTGATAGAGCACTATGTGACTTAGGGGCTAGTGTTAGTCTTATGCCATTATCTATTTCTGAGAAATTGGGACTAGGAGAGCTAAAACCTACTAGGATGTCTCTGCAACTTGCTGATAGGTCTGTCAAATACCCTGTTGGCATTTTAGAAGATGTTCCAATCAAAGTAGGAAAATTTTTTATACCTGTCGATTTTGTGGTTCTTGAAATGGATGAGGATTCGATGATCCCCATTATCTTAGGCAGGCCATTTTTGGCAACCGCGGGCGCGGTTATAGATGTCAAGAATGGGAGGTTGTCTCTGACTGTGGGAGACCAAAAGGTTGATTTTAACTTGCAAAATGTTTTAAAAAAACCTTTTAATGATGATGTATGCTATGTTATGGATTGTATTGACTAAGTGGTGAAGGAAGAAACCCTTCCTGATGAACCACTTGAATCTGTATTTTTGATTGAGCCCGCAGGTACATCAAGTAGCTCTGAAGGAGAAGCCCAGCCAAAGCATGATACTGAGGTCATGCAAGATAAAGTGGTGGGTAACAAATTAGAATTGAAGCCTTTACCGGCTTCATTGAGGTATGAATTCCTTGGCCCAAACTCTACCTATCCTGTGATTGTAAATGCTGAACTGACTACTGTGGAAACCGAAAAACTCCTGAAACATCTTAGGTTATATAGGAAAGTTATTGGTTATACCATGGATGACATTAAGGGGATTAGCCCTTCATTTTGCATGCATAGGATTACCGTGGAGGATGAGAGTAGGCCAACAGTAGAACCACTTAGGAGACTAAATCCTAAAATGCAAGAAGTGGTTAAAAAAGAGATTTTGAAGTTGTTGGATGCGGGCGTCATTTATCCTATTGCTAGTAGAAAGTGGGTTAGCCCAGTTCATGTGGTTCCAAAAAAGGGAGGGATGACTGTTGTGCAAAATGATAAACAGGAATTGATTTCCACTAGGGTAGTTTCTGGGTGGCGCATGTGTATAGATTACAGAAAACTAAATAGCGCTACTAAGAAAGATCATTTCCCTCTCCCTTTCATTGATCAGATGCTTGAGAGGCTTGCTAAGCACTCCTATTTTTGTTATCTGGATGGGTATTCTGGTTTTCATCAAATCCCCATTCACCCATCTGATCAAGAGAAAACAACCTTCACTTGCCCGTATGGGACTTATGCTTATAGGCGTATGCCATTTGGCCTGTGTAATGCACCCGCGACTTTTCAAAGGTGTATGCAGGCCATATTCTCTGATTTGATTGAAAATGTGATGGAAGTTTTCACGGATGACTTTTCTGTGCATGGTTTGAACTTTGATAATTGCTTGACTAATTTGTGCCAAGTTTTGCAGCGCTGTGAAGAGACCAACTTGGTCTTAAATTGGGAAAAATGCCACTTCATGGTAAGGGAGGGCATAGTTCTTGGACACTTGGTGTCCGAGAGAGGAATTGAAGTCGATAAAGCCAAGGTGGAGGTGATTGAGAAATTGCCCCCACCAACTAATGTGAAAGGTATTCAAAGCTTTCTTGGACATGCCGGGTTTTACCGGAGGTTCATTAAAGACTTCAGCAAGATCACAAAGCCTCTGACTAACCTTTTGGGTAAGGATGTACCATTTGTTTTTGATTCTTCATGTCTTGAGGCTTTTTGCAGGATAAAGCAGAAGTTAATTTCCGCACCCATAGTGCAACCCCCCGATTGGGAACTCCCATTCAAACTTATGTGTGATGCTAGTGATCATGCAGTGGGGGCTGTACTTGGGCAGCGAAAGGATAAGAAGCTGCATGTGATCCACTACGCTAGCCGTACACTTGATGACACGCAGGTAAACTATGCTACCACCGAAAAGGAATTGTTAGCTATAGTTTTTGCTTTTGATAAATTTAGATCGTACTTGGTAGGCTCACATGTTATTGTATATACTGACCATTCTGCCATCAAGTACCTTTTAAATAAGAAAGAAGCAAAACCTAGGCTCATTAGGTGGATTTTGATTTTACAAGAATTTGACTTAGAAATCAAAGATAAAAAAGGTACTGAGAACCTTGTTGCAGACCACTTATCTAGGTTGTCGTCTGAAAAAGATGAGATGGGTGATGTTGTTCCCATTAATGAATCTTTTCCGGATGAACAGTTACTTAGCTTAAGTGTCCAACAAGTGCCTTGGTACGCTGATTTTGTCAATTTTCTTGCATGTGGCATTGTACCCCCTGACCTTGGTTTTCAGCAGAAAAAGAAGTTTTTTGCAGATGTTAGGCACTATTATTGGGATGAGCCCCTTTTATTCAGGCAGTGTGCAGATGGTCTGATTAGGAGATGTGTTCCCAAGACTGAAGTTTGAGCCATCCTGGATCACTGCCATTCCCTTTCCTGTGGAGGCCATATGAGTACTTCTAAGACAGCCTCAAAGGTGTTGCAAGCAGGCTTCTATTGGCCACATATTTCAAGGATGTGCGTAAGTATGTCCTCACTTGTGATGCATGCCAAAGGGCCGGTAATATTGGTAAGAGGCATGAAATGCCACTTAATAGTATTCTTGAGGTTGAATTATTTGATGTATGGGGTGTTGATTTCATGGGACCCTTTCCCCCGTCGTTTGGAAATCAATTTATTTTGGTTGCAGTTAACTATGTATCCAAATGGGTAGAAGCCATTGCTTCGCCTCATTTGGATGCTAAGACTGTAATTAAACTTTTTAGAAAGATAATTTTTCCAAGGTTTGGGGTCCCTAAATGTATAATTAGTGATGGAGGGTCTCACTTTATTGAAAAAACTTTTCAGACCCTCTTGAAAAAATACAGAGTGAGACATAAGGTTGCTACACCTTACCACCCTTAAACTAGTGGCCAAGTTGAGGTTTCTAATAGGGAGATTAAAAACATTCTTCAGAAGGTGGTTAATACTTCCCGTAAGGATTGGTCTATTAAATTAGACGATTCCTTATGGGCGTATCGAACCGCTTACAAAACTCTCATTGGAACCACACCTTTTAAACTGGTTTATGGGAAACCGTGTCATTTACCTATTGAATTGGAATATAAGTCCTTTTGGGCTGTAAAAATGCTTAACTTTGATATGAAGCTTGCAGGTGAACACAGGTTGCTGGAGTTGAACGAGCTTGAGGAGCTCCGGTTGAATGCTTATGAAAATGCCAAGATCTACAAGGAAAAAACTAAAAAATGGCATGATCGTCACATCCTCAGGAGATCCTTTAACCCTAGTGA
Source organism: Clitoria ternatea (assembly GCA_037962975.1). NCBI lineage: Eukaryota > Viridiplantae > Streptophyta > Magnoliopsida > Fabales > Fabaceae > Clitoria > Clitoria ternatea. The sequence continues at coordinate 296,242,002 of CM075669.1, forward strand.
TATGGTGTTACTTTTCAACTCCCGATTGAAGCTATTCCCTGGCAAATTGAGGTCCCGGTGGTCGGGACCATTTCAGGTAACTAAGGTATATCCTTTTGGAGCTGTTGAGTTATGGAGCGATAAGTCTGGTTCATTTAAAGTGAATGGACAAAGGCTTAAGCACTACTTGATAGGAGAACTAATCCAACAAGCAAGTGCTTTGGACTTGCTTGATGGATTGGATTCTTGATTCCAAAGAATGTCAAGCATCCGGCTGAAGACGTTAAACTTAGCACTAATGGGGAGGTAACCCCATTTATCATTCTTTAAGCATTTCTCTTGTAGTACATATATATAAAAATAAAATAATAAAAAAAAGGAGAAGAAAGTCTGTTTGTTTGTTTTATTTATAAGTCTAATGTAAATTGTTGCATGTTCATTGTTTGTTAATTTTGCATTGCATGGGTTTTGTTTTGTTTTGTACATATTTCTTATGATTGAAGGCAACATGTGTTTCCATGGGATAAGATAAATCCAGTAAAAGTAAGTCATGGTGCGTATTCGAGGAAATTTTAATTGAAAAACAGTGAGATCCACTGCCAGTGGGTTTTTCCCACTGCCAGTGGACCCCTCTGACGTGGAAAGGCTGTTAAAATTGATTTTGAAAAGTACCCCAGGCAGTAAACTCCACTGGCCGTGGATTTTTCCCACCGCCAGTGGGTTTTCAACAAGTTTCACATGCAAGAAGAAATTTTTTTTTTTTAGGGCTAGTACCAGTGGGTTCCACGGGCCGTGGGTTTTTCCCACTGGCTGTGGGAACCCATCAGGTTTCCAATGCGTTTTATGAAAATTTCAGGGGGGAGGACCAGTGGGTTCCACGGGCCGTGGGTTTTTCCCACTGGCCGTGGGAACCCATCAGACCCAGCCTACTTAAACGCAACCCCCACCCGTGTTTCTTTCCACTCAACGCATATTCTCTTTTGTGCTTCCTACTCCTTGCTCTCTTTTCAAATGTTGGCACAACTAGGTTGCAATTGAAAACCCCCATCCTTCATTCTTCTTCCTCACATTACTTGTTTCCAATTTTATCCAAGTAAGTGTGATCCTATCAAGTTTTTATCCAATTTTATCATGTTCTAGTTTGGGGTTTTTCCTTTGAAGTTCTTTGGGTTCTTTTCTTTTACCATAACTTTGATTGTCAAGTGATATCATTGTATGAAAAAGGTTTCTATATGCTTATGCTTGATTGTTATCATGGTTTATTAGAATGGGTATTCTTAAAAAAATCATCTTCATGCTTCATTATCCATTCTAGTTCTTCATTTGGGTTAAAACCCCTTTGTTGTTTCCTCCATGATTTTGAATCCTTTTCATATAAGTGAATACTTGGTGCTTGCTTGGTGATGAATTAAAGTTGTTGTTCAAATTTGGTAACCCTTAGCATCTACATTCATGGTTTTCTTAGTGTTACACTTGTTGCATACCAAGTGTTTGAATAAATGTCTAAACCAGAATTTTTGCTACTTGGTTGCATATTAATGTGTTTTGTGGTGACTTTCTTGGGGTCAAGCTTATTGCCCACCAAGTGTTTGGCAAATTGCCCAAACCAATCTTTTGTTTTTCCTTGTATATATTTTGATCCTTTTTGGGTTTCCCTATACTTACCCATCCTGCCACTATCATGTTGTTGATTATATTGACATCTATTGTGCAGAAATTTGAATTGCAATTTTAGGTGCCCAAAAACATGTCTTCGGGACGAACCAAGAATGTCTGCAAAAAGAGGAAAAACAAAGGTACGTCATCTAACTATTCTAGTATAGATGGTATTGAATGTACCTCTGATGAACAAAAGATGCGCTTATCTTCCTTGACCTTTAGGGAAATTATCCCTTCTAGGTTCTTTTGTAAGAAATCTTTATTGGAACTTAGGTTATATGATGATACCTTTAAACTGTGCAAGAATATGGGGTGGAAAGATTTTATTGAACTATATGAGCCTTGTTATGAACGCACCACATTAGAGTTTCTGAGTTCCATTGATATTAAGCCTTGCGATAATGAGTCGACCTGGGAAATCACTTTTAGGCTAAATAACACTGATTATAGGATGGACTTAGCTGATGTGGATGTCATCTACGGTTTTCCATCTGTCCCTGGAGATGCCTCTGCTAAATTAAATGCCGCCCGCATCCCTAGGGATTTTAGGGCCAAGTATTTTTGGTCTAGACTCTCTAAATCTAGGGAGGCTTATGACCCATCTTCTACCAAAGCCTCACTCATGCATCACCCTGTCTTTAGATACCTTCAGAGGTTTATGGCCCGATCCATTTTTGGTCGATATGATAGTCCTGGTACTATTAGGGCTGCTGAGCTTTATTTTCTGTATGCCATGATTAATAACATCCCGGTCCACTCTACGAAATGGCTTTTTAGCCAATTCGCTAGGGTAGGAAGGGCTACTACTGGAAGGATTGTCATTGCAGGCTATATAAATCCTATTGCGAGGTATGTGGGGATTGATCTGCAAGAGGATACCTTACTTTGCCAACCCAAGCAGGTTGATATTGATGAGATGGTCCACATGGGTATGCTTGTATTAGAACGTGGAATTTAATGTTTGGTTATTCCCGGATTCTCTGTGCCTCACCCCTTGCCTGACCCTAGCTTCACTAGCCTGGAGGGCAAAACTTCTTTCTTGTTTTCAGGTACAGAAGAGGATACCCCCTTGGACACCGAGATGCCTCTTCCTCATGACCACTCAGCTGGCCCGTCTAGATCCTCTCCCGATTCCGGATTTTCTATGGAACGGATGTATTCCTTGATGCAAGGAATAAACACCCGTTTAGAGTCTTTATCTATTGAGCAACTCCGGCAAGGGAGCAGGATCGATGGCATAGCCCAGCGCGTGGATGCCATGTACTCCTGGCACCTCCAACAAGGTCATTTTCCTCCTCCCTCCCCATGACGGGTTTGTTCCTAAAAATAAGTTTCATTGTACTTGGTATCCTCTCTACTGACCAGTGAAGACACTGCTCATTTTAAGTTTGGGGTAGTAGGTACAAGGAAACTTATTCACTTTGACATTTCTTTGCATTTTTCTTTTGGTTTTATTTGATCATGCTAGGTTGTAGTTTGCCTGCATTTTGTTTGTTTTGAATGTCTATGCCCCCCATCTAAGACAACATAGCATGTTTACTTGTGATTGTCATTGCCACAAATGGGTTTCAGTTGAGATGATAGAATTTTAAAGCCTTGTGGAATCCATAATATATAAATAAAAACAAAATAAAATTGACGATTGCTTGTTTGTCAAAAAGGTACCATGCTTTATGACTCTGTGCTCTCTTTGACTAGGTTTACTCACCTGTACTCGTGACAGCTTTTGAGCCAATAAGGGGTATGTTTTGAAAAGTAAATATTTACAAAACCCCTGTTTTCTGGTATTGAGTGTATCATGCATTTTGAAGTGCTCTAGAACTTGGCTTGTGACCGATTCAAAATGGTTGGTGATTAACAGAGTATGGAATGAAAAAGGCGCTATAGGTTTTATTCCTTGGCCTCCAACCTTTGAATGTTTCAATGCACCACTAGTTGCCCCCTATTGAGCCTAAATTTTGATTTTTGTTTCTGAGCCCTTTGGTAATGAATTTGGTAAATTGCTGAGAAAAACAATACAATTCAAGGATGGTAGCTAGAATGAAAAGGCTAAAAGAGAAGCAAATTTAGTTGGGGAACAAAAGAAATAAAATGAACTTGTATTTCCGACTGAAGAAAATAAAAAAAAATATAATAAAGAAAAAGATGAAAGCAAGGTTGAAAAAGGACTCCCTTGAAGAAAATATATTCTCTGGTTTGCTTTCTGAAACTTCATTGTTCTCAGTGATTTCATCTGATTAATAGTAACCCTTTGAATTCCTTTTTCTTGGTATCCATGCCTGCATTTGCAAACCCTTGGCCCCACTACAACCAGATGAAAGACCTTTGGACCATAACTTGTTTTTTCTAAATAACTGTAGAGAATTTGGTCACTTGCCAAGCCTATGGTAGTGCTTTGAAATGATATGACTTGAGTGATACTTGTACACAAGCCTAAACACTTAGAGAGAAATGGAAAAATGTGTGTCTATGGCCTAGTCTTGTGAGCATGGTATGAATACTTGTGTGGATACCTGTAGTGATAATCTTGCAATAATCTGTTGATAGTTTCTCTAATTGGGTTCTCCAAGTTGTTTTGAGTTCTTCGTCCTATTGTTCATTGTTTGTGGTGATGATAATTGCTTGGGGACAAGTAATGTTTTAGTTTGGGGTATTTTGATAGGCGTTTTGTTTGCAAGATTTTAGTGCCTTTTTATTAAGTTTTTCTAGATCGTTTGTGTTATCTTATCCCTAATTCCAAGTATTTTTCTTTCATTCCGCATTTGTTACTCGGGTGTTTCAAGTTTTTGCAGGAATAGCTTGTTTACAGGTACATACATTCCAAATGAGAAGCATCCGAGGAAGCATTGGATAAATGGAAGGGTTTCAAGACACCAAAAAGCAGCAACGTGAAGTCCAGAGAAACCCACTGGCCGTGGGTTTTTCCCACTGCCAGTGGATCTTGCTGCCCTGTGACAAAAACATGCACAAATTGGAGTCCAGAGAAACCCACTGGCCATGGGTTTTTCCCACTGCCAGTGGATCTTGCTGCCCTGTGACAAACATGCACAAATTGGGGTCCAGAGAAACCCACTGGCCGTGGGTTCCTCTGTTTAAATGTTCAAAATTGCATTTGTTGGACCTCCAGTACGATCCACTGGCCGTGGGTTTTTCCCACTGCCAGTGGGTTTTTGCACGCACAGCAGTTCCTTGATTTTAGGGAGCAGTTTCTGGGGTTTATAGGGACAGTTTGAAAAGAAGACCAGAAGTAGACATTTTGGGACATTTTTTGGGGAGAAAAAGAGAGAGTTTTACTTGGGGATTATTGAAGAAATCAAGACCATAGGCGTTGAAGAACATCCTTGGGCATTTTTCGGAAGGATTCGCAAGCACAAATGAGAGCTTTTGCTTTGTGTTCTTTGCTTTCTCCTTAGGTTTTCTCTTTCTCTGTAATTTCTGCATATGATTCCATCAATGGGCTGTAGTGAATTGAGCATGTGTAGCTAAACGACATCTTGGGATTAGGGTGTGACAATGCTTATGTATTGAACTTCTTTTGGATGTTTCTGTTTATTAATTCATTGCTTCTATTCAATTTCCGTGAACGCGTAATGCTTTTGAATACCTAGAGATAGGATCAATTGAAATTAAACTCTAAGAGAATCGAAAGGTTAATTAGTTGTTTGAACGCATGAAATTGAACTTAGAATCATAGGTCACGAAAGTGGGTATGACGATTCGAGGTTTAATAGGATTTCACCGCTCTTAACAAGTTCACATAATAAATCGAACGCGGTTCTTTATTATTTGGGCACATTAATGTTACTCTAAGAAGAGGGCTTAATCAAATTCGGAAATCCAACCTTAGAGCGTGAATTAACAAATAGAAGGGTCTTAGGAAAATCAAATACATAGCATGATCATACACCAAATCCCAAGAGTTTCACCATCATTTGTTCTATTTCAATCTCGGAATTCATTTAGTTCTTTCAGATAGCATTCCTTTTAACTTTTGCCTTTCTTAATCTTCTGAATTTCAAACCTAATTTCACAATTTTCTAGATAATTGAACCACTGTGAAAACTTGTACTTGGGAACAATCTCTGTGGGACGATAACTTTTTATTATGTGATACCTTGTGCACTTGCGGGCCTATCACTCCCTCTTACTCCTCTTGGAACCCTAACTCACCGTCATATCCACCAAACATGCCTTCCTCGTTGGTATCACCCTCCACTCTTTCTTCTCCCAGATATCCTAAAAGCCAACCTGGTCCAAGCTTGAATTTTATCGTTTCACCACCGGTTGGGCTAGCCAAGATTGCCCCTGCTCTATTTTTTGTATTGGGATGGTAGCTTCATACTATAAACAAGTAGGATTTATGTTTCTATAATTTAAGCTTTGTCATAGCTTTTATTTTCTATTTCTTCTTTTTAATTAAGTTATATATTTTATTTTTTACTGAGAGATTGATTAAGTGGTCGGTGGTCAAACATTGTTGCTTAATAGAGTTATGATGTGGTTCTAGTGTGGTCATGCAATTTCTATGTTGTGTGTATGTGTTTGTGCTTCTCTAGTCTTTGAATTGATGTTGAACTTTGTAATGATTGAAGGAAATAAATATGGTAGTCTATCTTCAAGAGTTATTATTACTAATTGTTCTCATAATCTTTGTCAATTTCCTTGTGTTATGAATGAAAGTTAAAATTTTTTGTTGCGACTTCATTCATGCTATCGTTGATCTAAACTTTTTAGGTTCCCTATTCATAATTCACACTTTGTGTTATCCATTTTTACTACCTGTAAGATTACTATGAATTAGTTTTACGTGTTATATTCTCAATTAGGAATAGAGCAATTTTCAATTAGGAAGTGCCTTATGTGACTAAAGTTATTCTTGCAAAGAAACTAAACAGTACTTAGAGATGTTATATATTCTCAAGTTTTGGGATTTGTTAAGTTATAATTCCCTCACAACAACTATTTTTTTTTCCATATTCTAAGATGTTGTCAATTCTCATTATTTTCATCATCTTTTATTGAACCCCTCTTCTCCAATAATAAGTTAGATACCAGTATATGCAGTGCATTTATGTAGAAGTATGTCTTATGTTTTAATTCATCCTTGTCTTAAAAGTATAGAATTTAGGTACAATTTCTTATTTAATTTTGGTGTTGTTCTCTGATCAAAATTAGAATTTTACCTCAGTAACAAATGTTGACTATTAATATTGAGCTTTATTTTATGAATTTCTAAGGTGGAAATTTGAAATGCAACATAAAAAACAAACAAATAATTATGCTTAAGTTTTGTCATGTTTGAAACTATGAAGAAATGTAATGACTACTTCCTACTTGCACATATTCATTAGCATAATGAACCACTTCAACAATATTTGAAATTCCATCTAAAATGGATCTTGATAATGTTTCGTTGCCTTGCACTTTTTTCTAGATAAAATCAATTCCACTAGCAGTCAATTAGCAACTTTATAGGTTTTTATTATAATAAAACATTACACTATTTAATGTACTAATATTTCAAGTTTATCTAAGGCTTATTTATAGATAAATACAAGTCACAAACTAAGGAACAAGAAGTCTTGAGTAGTTATTTGAAGTGTTCTAGTAGTGTTTATCTTGCTTGTTGCATAAAAAATTTTGAGTGGTTCTAGTAGTGTTCATCTTGCTTGTTGCACAAGTTACCTTCATTTCCTTGCATATTGTTGATGTTTAGTGTTGTCTCTTGTTTTGGAACCTTTTAATATTGTCTTATTTTTGTTTAGAAGTTTTATTTTAGAACCTTTGTTATTTTGTGTCTAATTGTTAATGTACTCCATGTGTTTGATAAAATGTCTTAGTTGCAAATGCTTCTAGATTTGTCTCTTTAAGTGTTGGAGCTTGTTCTCGTTGCTTCTTAGTTTTCGTGCACTTTTTCTTTGTGTAAGTTTGTTGGACTCTAATACACTTTAGTTACATTTTCTAAAGTGTATTACAAGCTCCAAAGGTGTTTAAGTCCTTTACATTTTTTGTTGGATTTGTGTGCTTATTTTCTTGTAGGTTTGTTAGTGATTCTTAGACTTTTATCTAATGTTTGTTTGATTTTCCAACAACTTTAGGCTTTCTTGGAAAAAATGGTGAAAAGTAAAGTGTGAACCCCTACAAAAAAATTTTTTGACAACACCTTAGTGTTTTTCCTTAAAGTGTTTGTATTACCTCTTAATGTGTATATTTGAAAAACAAAAAGAGATGGGCATTTGTTGAGTAAGTTGTGGTGTTTTCTTGCATTCTAGGGTTCTATATTTTCTTTTGTGTGCTTGCTTTTCTTGTTGCATTTATTTTCAGTTTGTCTTTAGTGATTCTAAGTTTGTAACATAATAATTCCATGCTTGTGTATACCTTTCTTCTTTATCACTTTATTTCTTGCCTTACACTCTTATTTGTCACATTCTTAAACGCTTTAGTTTGTGCTTCCTAGTTGAGCTTTTCTTACTTGTCTTTTTTGATCTCTTGTTTTGTCATTAGAGTACTTCCTTTCATGACATTCTTGAGATTAGTTGAAGTGTGCATCACTTTTTGGTAGCATCTTGAAGTGATTGAGATTGAACTTTAGGGATTTCTCTAAGCTTTTAAGGTGGATATAGAGTTGGTGGAAAGTATACACTTATGAGCTTGAAGTGACTTTTCTTTTGAATATTATTTTTGCGCCAACCACTTTTTATGTTCAAAGTTTTTCCTTGTTAGCTTAGTGGACTTTGAAGACTTGTATTTAAAGAGCATATTTTTGTAATAAATATTAACTACTTGTGTATCTTTTGTATTTCATTTTCTCTTTGTATTTTGGGAGCGTGCAAAAAATTATATAATTCATTTTCTTAGTCATTGTATTTGTACTTGTTGGACTTTGGACTTTGGATTTAATTAGTTGATTACGGTAGTGCGCTTAGATCTTACTTTACTTTTGTGCACACCAACTAGTTTCTTGCTTTCTTTTGCTTTTTAGGTTAGTTTATTTCTTGCCCCCTGACTAGTATATCTTTTCTCACTTATTTGTGCTTTATTTTTTTATGTAACATGAATTTTTATAATGTGTGTGTGAGAGAGAGAGAGAGAAACACCACACCTCCCTCAATTTAAGGCCCTAATACAACAATTAAGTTCCTTTCATATTAGATTGGACTCCTATGAGTCAAGGGGTGAGAGTGCCATGAATAAGAGTCATTAGAGAAGAAAAAAAGTAAAGAAAGTCCTTGAGGATATCCATATCAAAGTAAAACAATTATGGGAAAATATTTTGGAGTTTGATAATAAAGAAATGAGAAAATTTGGACATGTAAAAAGAGGGAAAAGAAAGAGAAAAATTAAAAAGAAAACATAATAAAGCTATGAAAGAAAAATGCAACATTATTTGAAAGAAAATGATAGGTATGTGACAAAGAAAAAACGATAAAAAATAAAGATAAAAACAAAGAGAGTGAGGTGCATGATAGTGGCTTGTTTTTAAACAACCATAGTGCTTCAAGAGAATGTCACCTTACTAATAGTTTATTTCCTCCTATCATTAGTTCTTATCCTCAAGAATACCATAAGGTGGTAGAGGAATCTCTTCCAAATTCTCTCTTTTCTTGTGAAAGAACTTGGTCATCCATTATACATAGTTCCCTTAGGGTTAGTAGTAAGATGTACATAGCTACCATAGGTTCTTATAAGGTAGGGATGCGTGTATACTCCTTTGAGTTGACCTTCTTAAGAGTCTTGACTTTTGTTATTTTTCTTGTATCTAGGACTTTTATAGGTTTAATATTTTGTCCATTACATAACATGTTCATCATTGCATTTAGGACTACATAGTACGTATAATCATATTAACATTATTCATTTTCATAAAGGTTTCTATAGGGAGCTAGTGGCACCTTTGCATGACATGCATACTCTAGTTCTAGGTTTGAATGTTTTTAATCATTGTGATCCTCTTAGGGAAGTTCGTCTTATACTCTCTTATGATTTGCCTATGTTGACTCATATATCACATGTTCATCTGACTACACCTCCTCTTATCTTCATTCCATTTCATATAGATTCTACCATGACTGGGTTACATAAGGGTCTCCATATTTTGGCATATACATTCTTGTGGGACCTTTTCATTGTGTTCTTTGTTGACATTTTTTGTTTTATCATTACAAATGTAAAAAGGTTAGTATTTAAACTTGGCGGCCAATACCCTTCCTTCCTTTCTTTCACCTTTGTTTGCTCATTTTTTTGTTTTCTTTTAAAAACTTTTATTATTATTGTGGACTCACTTTGTTTTCCTTCAACTCGTAGGATTGTTCTTGCCATGAGAGTTGTTTCGAGGATCTCTTGGATTTGAGGATAAACCATCTTGAAGGGGGGAGCATGATGAGGACCTAACCCATTGAGCCTCTTTTAGGTCTCACACACATTTTGTAAATATTTTTAGGATTTCATACTTTTGTTTAGGAATAATTGGGTTTAGGATTTCATACTTTTAGTTTGGGCCTTGCATGGCAAGTTATTTTGGACCACTATTGGGCCTTGTATATATCACCTTTCCTAGTTTGGGCCTTGTATTTGGGCTAATTTTGTAGGCTTTTAGTTTTGGGCCAAGGAAAGCTTCCAAGGCCCATGGTTGTGCCGCCACTTTGGAGGAGGTATATAAACCTCACCTCTTTTGTAATTAGGTAGCTAAGATTCATTTGAACAATTTGTAGTGAGATTGAGTGTTTTACTCTCTAGACTCTCTTGAGTGTTTAGCTCTTTCCTTTATCTCTCTTGCATAAGAGTGGCGTCTCCCTAGCCCTTTCCTAGTTTCTCCATTCCATTTCTTATCCCTAGGTTTTCCTTAGCTTTTCTCTCAATTATTATCTCCATTTCCATTCCCTACATGTTTTGGCCATGGCATGAAAATTCTAGCATCATCTATTTGATGCAATTCCAAGGGAAATAAGCCTAGATCTATGAAGAAATCAAGACGAAGACCTATTCCTCCAAGCTATTGCTACATCAACCTTTTTTATTAAGAGTTAAATATGCGCCAACGATGATGGATGAAGTTCTTAAAGGACTATAACTTTGAATTAAAGTACCATCCTGGAAAAGCTAATATTGTAGCTGATGCTTTAAGGAGAAAGTCAATTCATATGACAACTTTAATGGTAAAGGAGCATGAGTTACTTAGCAATTTAAAGATCTAAATCTTGATGTTGAGATAAAGTCTGATAGTGCGATGATTATTGGTAGTTTAAAAATTGCTATTATGAAATTGAAAAAGAAAAAAACATAAATGGGACTGCACTTTATGAGACACTGATGCGTGATAAATTTTTCTCAAATTAAGTTTAGAAATATATGACAAATGTATATAATATAAATATAGCTTAAAACAAATCTAAAGCTGAAATATTTTTATCTTTTATATATATATATATATATATATGTATGTATATATGACAATGTATCATATGAGAAACGTTATCTTAAATAAGAGTAAGAGAAATGTCTCATAACATTATTGATGATCGAGATTTATATATACATCGTACGAGTACTAATAGGATAACGAACGAATGATAGACTCAAACTCACCTATGCAACTCAGCAGCATCAACGTGTTATTGATTTCGGTGAAGAAATCCCCAAAACCTTTCTTCAAAACCCGTTTATGCTCCAACTCCAACAACTCGCTCCATACAGAGACTCTCAACACACTCGAATGGCCCTCCGTATGCAAGCAGCTCTCCGCGTTCACCTCCACCTCCGTCGCCTCCTCCGCCCGAATACCCATCGGACGCACTCCCGGCGAGAGCCAGAAGCTCCTCGACCAGACCTCCGCCGCCATACTCTTCACCGAGCCTCTCGACTTCTCCGGAATTCACGACTTGACGGACATTCTCCACGTCGCCACTTCCGGCCACTTGCTCAGCATCCGAGAGCTTTGCACCGTTCGGTGCACACTCTCCGCTGCCAGGGAATTGTTCCATCATTTGAAACGTTTCGCTTCCGCTTCGAATCATCCACACAGGTATTCATATAATTAAACTTATTATTATTATTAGTGAAATTGTTTGGTTTGATATGAACTCGCAAGAATCAGAGTCATGTGTGTATGAGTTTTAAATTTGATGAACCGATAGTGTAGAGTTAGCTCATCATTAAAATTTGGAATTCCTGATTAGACTTCTTTGTTAATTTAGCAACTCATAGTTGAAAGATAGTGTAAAGAACTTTTGTGTTAAAATTAAATCCAACTTATGTGCCAATCATTGCTTCTAGAAGGTTTGTGACTTTATGTGATTCTCATGGTCCCGAATCTATTTTTGAGTTGGTTTGAAGGGTTGGTGATTTGGTATGAAGTTTAAAGAGAAGAGATTTTCCCAGCATTCTAGGGTTTTTTTAATATGATTCAGTTTACAAGCAGCTGCTTTTATGCATTTTGGCTAGGTGTTGTATTTTTGTTGACAAAGTTTGGAGCATAAATCATTTGGTAATGGATTCTCATGTCTCAATGTCTCAATAAGGCCTTAAAAGAAAGTTTACCTCAAAGGTAATGACTGACATTCAGAGTGTGATGCTCTAATTACACTTGTTCTTTTGACCGTGATTTAGTTCTTTCTAGAAATCCCAAGATAATTATGATCAGAGTGGTTAACCTTGCCAGTGCACTTCTTTCAAATCAGGTACTTACCGCTACTTGAAATTTTGCAAGATTGTGATTTCCAAGTGAGCTTGGAGCGCAAAATAGAATTTTGCATAGATTGCAATCTTTCAGTAATTCTTGGTAGAGCAAGCGAAGACCTGGAGATCATTAGATCAGAAAGAAAGAGGAACATAGACATGTTGGATTCTTTGTTGAAGGAAGTATCATCTCAAATTTTTCAGGCTGGGGGAATTGACAGACCATTAATAACTAAGCGTCGATCTAGAATGTGTGTGGGCATTAGGGCTTCCCATAGATATTTGCTTCCTGATGGTGTAGTTCTGAATGTTAGCAGCTCTGGAGCAACGTACTTTATGGAACCCAAGAATGCAATAGATCTGAACAACTTGGAAGTTAGGCTTTCAAACTCTGAGAAAGCCGAGGAAAATGCAATTTTGAGCATGCTTGCATCTGAAATAGCAAATTCAGAATCAGATATAAAGTATTTACTGGATAAAATTCTCGAGGTTGATCTTGCTTTCGCAAGAGCTGCATATGCTCAATGGATGAATGGGGTATGTCCTATTTTCAGTTTAGTTAATTTTGAAGGCTGCGATTCCGTTGAAGAGGTTAATGACGTTTCAGTTGCACAAGAGGATGACGGTTTAACAGTAAATATTGATGGTATGCGACATCCATTACTTCTGGAGTCTTCTCTAGAAAAAAATTCTGATAATCTTAATCTAAGGTCTCCAAATACTGCAATGTTTGGTGATGGAAATGGAGCAATGGCTCCATCAGACTTCCCTGTGCCAGTTGACTTTAAGATTGCGCGTGGCACTAGAGTGGTGGTGATTTCAGGACCTAATACTGGGGGGAAAACTGCTTCCATGAAAACATTGGGCCTAGCATCACTTATGTCGAAGGCTGGAATGCATTTGCCGGCCAAGAACAATCCAAAACTTCCTTGGTTTGACTTCATCCTTGCAGATATTGGAGATCATCAGGTAATATTAATCTGAACTTTTTTACAGACATTAAAAGATTTTTTGTTGAGTTCATGTAATTGTTTCATTTGTCTTCTGAATTCTGATCTTTTTCTATCTCTCCATATTGTAGTCCCTTGAACAAACTCTCTCAACTTTTAGTGGGCACATCTCACGAATATGTAAGATTTTGGAAGTGGCCTCAAAACAATCACTTGTTCTCATTGATGAAATTGGTGGTGGAACTGATCCTTCTGAAGGTGTGGCTCTTTCTGCTAGTATCTTACAATATTTGAAGGATCGAGTTAACTTGGCTGTTGTGACCACTCATTATGCTGATCTAAGTAGTATGAAGGAAAAGGATAGCCATTTTGACAATGCAGCGATGGAATTTTCACTCCAAACATTACAACCAACATATAGAATCCTCTGGGGAGTTACTGGTGATTCAAATGCATTAAGTATAGCACAATCTATTGGCTTTGATAGAAATATAATTGATGGTGCACAAAAATGGGTAGAGAAGTTAAAACCAGAACAGCAGCAAGAGCGAAGAGGAATGCTCTATCAGTCTTTACAAGAGGAAAGAAACCGATTGAAGGTTCAGGCTGAGAAGGCTGCATCCATTCATGCAGAAATCATGAATGTATACCACGAGGTACAATCTAGATGTTTTTCCAGGAAGAAATTCTTTGTTTTTTGATTCCTTGGTTGACATAATATTAGATTCAGTAGTGTTTCTTTCCATGTTTATATGAAATCTGCATTCTTAAAATTTGATTGGAAACTCAATGAGTGATGTGAATGTTGTACAAGTTTGTTGATTATTAACACATCATGTAGTGCCTTGTAACCTTTTCTAGATACGACCTATCCTTGGGGATGACCAACAAATGTTAATTTCAATATTTTTGAGGGAGTCACATCTAGAATATAGGCTTCTAGTTGACTGTATGCACAATTATAATATGAAATAAGTACATTGATTTTTCTTTCCAAAATGTGTGTATTTCCTTTAGTGTTTGAAAACTTTTGTTTCAACAGAAGACCTCCTGAGCATCTGCCAGCAGACTTTAACTGAATGACATTGTATTTGGAGTTTCTTTTTTTTTTTTCTCCTTTTTCTGCTTGTTTTTCACTTTCCCCCCCTCTATATATTGCAAAGATCCAAGGGGAAGCAGAAGACCTTGATAGACGTGAGGTGGAACTTATGGCAAAGGAAGCACAACAGGTCCAACAAGAGTTAGTGGATGCAAAATCTCAGATGGAAACAGTATTACAGAAATTTGAGAAGCAACTGAGAATTTCTGGTCGTAATCAACTCAATTCACTTATTAGAGAATCTGAATCTGCAATTGCCTCCATTGTAAATGCTCATACTCCCACTGATAGTTTTCCCACCAATGAAGTTGATCGTGCTCCATATACTCCACAAATAGGAGAGCAAGTCCATGTCAAGGGATTGGAGGGTAAATTAGCCACAGTGGTAGAATTGCCCGGCGATGATGGAACAATCCTGGTACAGTATGGTAAAGTGAAAGTCCGAGTAAAGAGAAGTAACATCAGAGCTATTTCATCTAGTGCAAAGAATGCTGTAACCAGTTCTTCCACACATCAGCGGAGGCAGGTGCGTATAAAGAAGTTTATTTCTCTGCTGTCATGTAAATGTTCAATTCATATAATTATCCTGTCAGGGAAGAAGAAAACAGTGATTTACTTTTTCATTTAGGAAGTTATTGTGCAAGCATTAACTAGAAGAGACAATTTCGAATATGGAAAAAACCTGGCTGAGCATTGGATCAAAACCAGCTATATTGATGATGCTTATAACTTGAGATCATCCTATAATATAGCCGGAATGAGGTTTACATGTATAAAAGGGTTCTGTCTTCTTTCTAGAACAGGCTTCTAAACTGATTTTTTCAGACCCAGATATAATTTAATTTCTGACGACCTTTTTCATCACAATAGACTATGCCATTGTGTAACTTGTCTGTACATTAATACTTTCACATGCATTACAATGGTTAATTAGTTTTATTATCCCACGATTTCACTCAGTTGGGGGAATTAATCAAAATATGATAGTCAATAGTCTAAAATCCAAATGCTGAGTTTTATCATTTTGGATGGATTTAATAGAGGCCGCGGAATGGAGAATCCAGGGGTAACTTAGGCATCGGAAGCAACGATGATATTTCTTATGGTCCAGTGGTGCGTACATCAAAGAATACTGTGGACCTACGAGGTATGCGAGTGGAAGAAGCTTCTATACACCTTGAGATGGCAATTAATGGAAGTCGGCCATATTCGGTTCTCTTTGTTATACATGGGATGGGCACCGGTGCTATAAAGGAGCTTGCACTTGAGATTCTGCAAAATCATTCTCGTGTTACTAATTATGAACCAGAAAACCCAATGAATTATGGCTGTACCATCGCTTATGTCAAGTGATCCCTCATAGTCCTACTGCGATGAACTACGCCAGGTTGAACCCTATTTTCTGAGTAGTTTTCGTACTCTTCTTTATTTGATCAATCAAATGACTAATTTCATATGTAAATAGAAACACATTTGATTTGATGTAATGTTCTGAGAGTTTGTAAATTAAACCTGTTTTAATTGGTTGATTTTTATACCAAAACCGTGGTTTGCAATTCGTGTGGCCCTTTTTTACACTTAATACAACTTAAAGGAGCATTTTTTTTTGCAGCTTTTTCTGTATCAAGATGAAGACATGTTTTCAATTGGTTTCATAACTTGGTTATTTTGTTGCATGTAACTCAAAGAGTTTGTACAGCTTCTCTTGTACTGTAACTTAATTGTGCCTTCTCACAACACAAAGCAAGTTGCTTCAACTTTCTAACAAAAATATCTGATACAATTTCCATGTCCTTCCCCATTTATGTCTCCGTAACAAAAAAAACTGTCTATCAACTAATTAAAAAAATAATTTGAAAGTACTTATTATTTTGAGGTACGAGGTAAAACACATGAATTATATGAATTAACCATAACCATGAGTTTGGATAGTTATTCAAACACCGTTGTTTGTTGGAACCCAACCGTTTGAGCATTTGCTAGAAATAGCAGAAAATAAATAACGGATTCTAATTGAATCAAGAGGCAACACCATTCATTCCCATTCCATTGTATCACGTTTTGCATGCATTCAGGTTCAGTTTTCTCAGGTGGTTGAGGGCTGAAGCACACCATCAACCCCTCATGCGTTGGGCAGCTGTTGAACGGTCCGCTCTTCTCCGCCCTGGCATCCGTGCTGTTGAGGAAGTCGTTAAGAGCGTCAATGGTCCTGTCTATGAAAAATTCCACCTTGTTCCTGACGAGCTCCTCCGCTACACTGTTTGCAACCATGAACACGACCGCCCTGTCTCTGCTGCCTCTCGGACCACCGTCTCTGAGGTTGCCTGGAGCATTTATGCAAGGTACGAGCCGGCGGTGAAGGTGGTTTATGAGGCGAAGGTGGAGCCATGCACGGTGGTGGTGTGGCAACGGTTGAAGCCTAGAGTGGCGTGTTTTAGGGAGAAAGGTTATAGGGTTTGGAGTTCCCTGCCTTGGGTGCCTAATCCTATGGAAAGGATAGCTAAGGTGTTTAGAGAATAAAACCTTGTCAAGTTTCAAGGTCATGTATTTTTATTTTTAATTCATGTCACTCAAATGTTTGGCAATTTGTGGTGTTTGGTTTTTGGATTAATGTTCTATCAAAAGGATTTAGTGTAATAATGTGAGATGCAAATGGATGTGTTTAGATTGATTGAGTCTATATACATTTAGTTGGTTTGGGGAGAAAGAAACATGACATGAATGTATTTGTTGGGTATTGACAAACTCCTCTATCATCTTTGATGTGTTTGTATTGCTGTTTTTTATCTTGAGAAAGCTAAACAACTCTATCTTTTGTTGAATATCACGATGTTCATATTTAATTCTTGATTTCTCAAGAACTGAATTACGTGCATAGGTAATTGAACTTACATGAAAGATGTTTTTTTTTTATTCATACACAGATGAGTTTATTGATACAAAACTCAAATTAAAATCACTACTCCCTGTTTTTTTTTTATTTGATGTAATTTTAAAAAATACCTAAACTAAGAAAATCATTAAATAAAATAATATTGGAATACATAATTTGTCATCTAATTTTCTATTGGAAAAATGCTAACAAATACTCTTAGGGCATTAGTTAAAGAATCAAAAGTAAAATATTTTTATTTAAAAATATTATGAAAACACACTCATCTTGGTTTAGGTTATTTAAATAATTCTTGTATTGCAAATTTCTACTTTTGCTCTTTTACACAGCGTCTTTAGAGCATGGGTTAACATGAGTATATCCATTTTACATTAATATTTCTCTCTCGTCATTTATTCTACATCTCAATTATAATTATTTAAAGAATAAGAGTATAATAAACAAAGAGACAATAAATATTTTCTTAAACTTCTGATAAATAAATAAATTAAATATTACGTAAAAAGTGTCGGATGGAGTAATGATTTACAAATACATATGATATAACTAGTTATTTGCATCATTGTTTGGAAGATAGGAGCATTCACAACACCCATTACAGTATAAATATATAAGAAGAGCAACTCTATCACCATCAACACAAAACAATCGTTTTCCCTCACTGCTTATTCACCTTGTTTCTTTTATTTCTCTCCTATTGTCTGAGCACACCAACACTTGCTGGGCATGCTACTCTGGTTGACATAAGAAATGACCTTTCCAGCAACCCACCATTGAAGTTGCAATGCAGGGAAGGTTCTTTTGATCTGAAAGCAGGGCAACGTTACAACCGAACTCTCGCAGCAGATCAAGGTTTTGAATGCACTGCTGTATGGACACCATGGTTCCGAAGCTGGGACGCCTATATGTCAAGAGGGACAAGGGCCATAGCACCGTTTATTGGTCCCTTAAGAAAGACGGTTTCTACCTCAGCTTTGACGGATCCATATGGAAGTTCATCAACTATTGGCAGACTGATTGATTCAAGTCAAATCTTGGACACTTTTTTTTTTTAATATTGTTGACCAATAAAGGTTTCCTAGGTATACTGTATAATAAGCTGTTTCAGTCCCGGAAACCGAATTTCTGAAATTGCATCAACAATGTTCATTCAATAAGTATAGCAAATTAAAACTTTAAATAACATCATATTGTGTTTAACATGAGTTCTTAAGGATGACTCTGAATATGATTACGTTAGATCTTTATGGCTAGAGTAATTGGATGTACCCCGATGATCCTAGACCAAAAACAAAGATAAAAAGCATTGTGTAATCCTGGAGGAGTATCTGTCACACAAGTCAACTTGTTTACAACTTAAAAAAGCATATAAAGGTGTTAATAAATTTATCCAAACAAAATCAAACAGCAAAAAAAAAAAGAGCTTAAAACTGAATAAGTAAAAAGTCGAATTAAGCACAGAAATCAAATATGTTTAAAAATTTATTGATATTGAACAAAATATTTTCTCTACAATTTCTCAATAGATGATACACCACACCGTACATGGCTACAAGGATTCTCAACTTCAAGCTATAAAAATTCTTATGAAAAAAATTCGCAAACTACAAGCAATTCTACAATTCTAAAAACTGTGTTTGTATCTGTTTCGATATTGTCAATTAGCAGCAGCCAGTAGTTAATTACAACACTCCCATCCGAGCTGTGCACCATTTCAATGAATGCAATCTAACATTTTTTACAGGTAATGCAGCATGGACAAATATTTCCTGTGAGAATAGCATTCGAAGCACTTTTACACTCCAGTACTCAACTTTAAAAAAATGGTTCAACAATGCACATAACCATTTTTCAGCAATATCACCTATTTGGGAGCAGAACCTTGGTATTGAGAAGATTCTGGACATTTTAGATCATTGCCAAGCTTACCCAGTTATCTCCTTCAAATCAGATTTTTCTTCTTTATCTCTGTTAGATTTGAAATAATGAATCCCAAGAATTTTGTAATCCCATATCATTTGAGATATTTCATCCTGAGGGAGATTTAGACCTTTCTGCTTAACTGATCTGAGCAACTCAAAGAAAAACTTGGGATTTTCAAGTTTTATATACTCATGCAACACCCTCTCATGATCTGGAATCCAATTTCTGGGGAACGGAGTATAATCACAAGATGGAATTAAAGACATGTGTGAAAATTGAACACCTTCAATAGCATCAACCAGCCCCATCCTCAGAAGATCAGAATATTCAGGTGCAGAATTGTTAGTGTTCTCCCTCAGAGGACGGCTGAGATTTCGTGAAGCTATTCCATAAACTTTGGCACGGGACTTCAGCCTATACCTAGCAGCATACAACTTAGCCAAAGAGCTCCGAACAACATAAGCACAGAACCCGATAACCTTTTTGCGATTATCAGCATATCTATACCAATCAGCCATGGTCTCAAGGAACTTGTTCATTTGAGAATTTGTATGAGCTTGACCAGAATATAACATAGGATTACATGGAAGTGGCACAGGGTCCTTGTCACCCTTTAGAAGCTCAAGCCGCCTGAATTGGCGAATGCATTGCTGCAAGCTAGCAGTAACAGAAAGCAAAGTCCCCACACCCTTCTCACTCACAATGCTACCTCCAGAACCTGTGTAACGCAAGGTAGGGTGTATCACCCTTCTGCATATAATATGATCCAAGAATTGTATCCCCCTAGTAACATGCTCAATCTCCAACTTGGAATTATCTAACCTTATCTCAAATGCAATTTCACAAAACTCAACAATTCTCTTCCTCACTTTCACTGCTTCCTCCCTAGGCCCCCTGATCCCTATCAAAAAATGACCTCCATATCTAATGTAATCCATCTTCCTAGTTTTTTCTTTTCCACTAGATGGAACAAACTCCGGCCACGCCGGATTATGACAACCATCATCAATAGAATACTTCCATATAGAATCATTCTCACAAGGCCTGAAAAACTCAACAGTCATATCCTCCATCATATGGTCCAACTCATTAAGACAAACATTAGCAAGCAAAGGACTTAAAATACCACAATGACCATAACATGGTACCTTAGCAGCCTCCTCAGGAGCAAAACCAAAGAACGTTCTCAACCAATAAGGATCGGGTTTCGGTTCATTCTCATTGAGAATCCTCTTCTTAGTAGCCCTCCTCTTCTTATCCTTCCTCAACTCCTCACCATTCTCTTCCTTAGACAACGCACGACTCACAAGCGCAGATTTGATCAAGCTCAAAACTTTCTTATCCCTAACACCCTTTTCAACACACCGCAAGACAACATTCCTATCCACACGATCAAAAATTTCGCTCAAATCCCCTTTCAGAAACCACAGGTAACCCGCGAAGTTGCTCCGAATGGTTCGAATAACAGTGTGGGCGCTTCGACCGGGTCGAAACGCGTGCGACTTGGGGGAGAACCGGGCCTCGAAAACCGGTTCGAGGACCATCAAGAGAACCTCCTGAACGACCCGGTCCTGAAAGCAGGGCTCGTTGGAATCGAGAATGGCACGGAGTTTGCGTTTGGAGAGAGGCTTCGAAACAGCGGGGTCGTTGGGGGCGCGAAGAAAGGGGTGGGTCTTGTCGTCCCAAACGAAACGGCCGCGAATAACGGCGTTACGAAGGTTGAGAAGGTTTTGGAGAACGTTGGTGTGAACGGCGTTACGGGGAGGGAAGGTGCCGGTGGCGTGAGCGCAGGAACGCTGGTAAGCGAGGAGCCAGAGGTCGAAGTTGGAGAGGAAACCGGTGAGGTTGGGGAAGGAAGTGGTTTTGGGGGAGGAGAAGGTTTTGACCCATAGAGAGGTGCATATTTCGATCGGGTCTTGTTTCAGTAGAGAGTGAGGGTCTTGGTGGAGGGTGTGTGTTGCTGTTTGGAGGGAACGGTGATGGGTGGGAAGTGGTGAGGAGAACGAGGGAATGGAAGAGAGTGTGGCGTGGAAGCCACGCCGGAACTGAAGGTGTTCGACGATTTTCCTCAGTGACATTTTTCACATTCTCGCTGGGGGAAAAGATGGCAATGCATTCAAACATACGTCAAGGGGGAACTTAGTGAAGTTGAAGTAAACTTTCGAAGCAAAATATGGGATCCATAGTTGAAATGGTTGTTGTTCAGGTGTTCATCCGTAAAATTGAATATGGTAACTTGGGTGAAAGCTGAAAACTGGTGGTGTATATGGTAAATTAACAAATGAGGTATGTTTGTTTTTAAAACAATTTTTCATTAAGAAAGGAAGAAGATGGGCCTAGAGGCCCAAATGTCAATAAATTATCGAGACCCATCTTATTTAGTTAGTATTTACAGAGAGAGAGAGAGAGAGAGAGAGAGATAAATGTATTTTGATTAGGTTAGGGTTTGTGATTGGCAGAAGAGAATGGGTGGATCAGTGAAGGATGTGAAGTCGAAGAGTGAGGTTGATGAGGTTGTGGGTACCGCTTCTCCCGTTATTCTTCATTTCTGGGCTTCTTGGTGTGAAGCTTCTAAGCACATGGACCAACTCTTCTCCCACTTGTCCACCGATTTCCCTCACGCTCACTTCCTTAGGGTTCTCTTTCTTTTCATCTCTTTTTCTTTTCAATTATTTATTTCTATTTATTAATTATTCTAATTCTGTTGCAGGTTGAAGCTGAAGAACAACCTCAGATTTCCGAGGCTTATTCCGTCTCTGCCGTTCCCTTCTTTGTCTTCTGCAAGGTTCTCTCTCCCTCTTTTATTCATCGCCATGGAAATATCTCCTATTGCTTTTATTCTTGTTATTGTTCCCAGTAAATTTTTGGTGTTTAGTTTGTGTCAATTGCTCTTCAGTCTATATTCACTGTTAAGATCATGTATCTCAGCTGCATGAAGATTGTTCATGTTGCAAAGCGTGAGATTGCTTTCTATTTATACTGTCTTACTGTGCTTGTGTTACTTCCCCCCCATCATTCTTTTTAATAAAACAGTCTGTGTTGGAGAAAGATAGTTGCGTTTCATCATTTGCTGCATTGGACTGTGGAAATTTCCTGTGTAAAGTTCAGAGAACTCAGATAATTGCATGTAAATAGTAAATTGAAGTTGAATTTTTAATTTATTGTATTCCTAATCTCTTGTGAATTTATTAAGGCTAAGTTTTTATTTTGTTTTCAAATGTTATTCTAATCAATATCTTATCATGTACACAAAAGGCTACCTTTGTTTTATTGAAATTATAATAATCTATGATCATTCAGAACCTTCCATTTGGGATTAAAAAATCGCTTGTTACCCTTGCCCAATTTTATTCATTCAGGATGGAAAGACCTTTGATACATTGGAGGGAGCTGATCCATCAAGTTTAGCCAATAAGGTTGCTAAAGTAGCAGGCTCAATTAACCCTGGAGAAGCTGCTTCTCCTGCCAGTCTTGGGATGGCTGCAGGACCTGCTGTTCTTGAAACGGTGAAAGAACTTGCAAAAGAACATGTTTCTTCGAAGGAGAAAAGTCAAATTCAACCGGGGCTTAGTGGTCCTCTGAAAAAGCGACTGCAGCAGCTCATTGACTCTCATCCTGTCATGCTTTTCATGAAAGGAACTCCTGAAGAGCCAAAATGTGGATTTAGCAGAAAAGTTGTTGATGTTTTGACAGAAGAAAAAGTCAAGTTTGGAAGTTTTGATATTCTGTCAGATTTAGAGGTTCGAGATGGCTTGAAAAAGTTTTCTAATTGGCCTACTTTTCCTCAGCTTTACTGCAAAGGAGAACTTCTTGGTGGGTGTGACATAGTAATTGCCATGCATGAGAGTGGGGAATTGCACAAGGTTTTTGAAGATCATGGAATTAATATCATTGGTGAAGCAAAAGAAACAGATTCAGGAAATGCTAAGGGTGGCATCTCTAGCTCTACTGATTTGAGTACAACCTTGGCATCCCGTTTGGAAAGCTTGATAAATTCAAGCCCAGTTATGCTGTTTATGAAGGGCAAACCAGATGAACCAAAGTGTGGTTTCAGTAGGAAGGTAGTTGAAATTCTACGGCAAGAGAATGTGCCCTTTGAGAGTTTTGATATTCTTACGGATGAAGAAGTTCGTCAAGGGCTCAAGGTTTATTCAAACTGGTCCAGTTACCCACAACTGTATATCAAAGGAGAGCTAATTGGTGGATCAGACATTGTGTTGGAGATGCAAAAAAGTGGAGAGCTTAAGAAGATCTTACACGGTAAAGGGATTCTTCCCCAAGAGACCCTTCAAGATCGTCTGAAGAAATTGATTACCTCTTCCCCTGTGATACTCTTCATGAAGGGTACCCCTGATGCACCAAAATGTGGTTTTAGTTCCAAAGTTGTCAATGCCCTTCGAGAGGAGGGAGTGAGTTTTGGGTCCTTTGATATATTGACTGATGAGGAAGTGAGGCAGGGATTGAAGTCATTCTCAAACTGGCCTACCTATCCTCAGCTCTACTACAAAGGTGAGCTGATAGGTGGTTGCGATATTGTGTTGGAGCTGCGAAATAATGGGGAGCTGAAGTCAACTTTATCTGAGTAGGATTATTGTTATTCCATCTAATAACGTGTGTTATGTCTTAGGAGCCATTTCGTTTGTGTGTATTGGAATTGAAATGAGATTGATTGATATTATACATGGCGATTTTGATCCTGGTGTCAGGAGGTTGTGATTTATAACATTATACAATGATCTACAGGCTTTCTTTATATACTGCTGGATGAAACAATTTACCGTAACATGTAAATTTAGCCTTCTTTGGTCAATATAGATTCAGTGTTTCACCAGCCTTCACTGATCATTATATAACTGGGAGAGATAAATATGAAAAGATGAAGGGTGTTGAGTAAATGTGTAAAAAAGTGACCTTTGAGAAAGTGTGGTGTGAATATATAATTGTAGTTATGAAAAATCTTATTCTAGTTTGAATGTGAAGGAAACAGAGGGAAAATTATCTACCAAATGTTATTATATTAACTGTTTATATTTATGTATATATTGTCTCTAATCGAATTTTGGTCCGAATGAAAAAAATTTCCTTTGAGAAAACATATTTCTACATGGATGTAGTGTCCCACTAATATCTGGGTACATATCCTATTATTTCTTGTGGGTTTAGCTTCATCTCTTTTTGTGTATTCATTAAAATTCAACATTTAAAAGTCGTATAGCTGTTCCATAAAGCTTTTCTTTGAGCTTGATAAATACTTTATAATCACAAACAATCCTTTGTTTTTCTTCATTATGACCTCCCAATTTGTATTTATATATGTTTAACATTTTAATTGTCCCATTAGTCTATAAAATTGATTCCACATGCTTAAAAGATCTGACAAGTACCAACAAGTTGTTGGTTTAACAAGTGTGATTCCTCTTAAACAAAATTTATGTTCAAACTTTTTGGATAAAAAAATTCTAGTTAGCAGAATTAATCTCATTATAATATAGATGTTTCTATTTTAAATAAGATTGTCTTAGGTAAATGATACTTATTAGAAGATCTCACAATTAAATTCCTAATAATTTAATAACTCAATTAAATCACTTATAAGTAAATTCATGGGCGTGTTTCATGGGAGTGATTTTATATATATATATAAAATTTCTAACATATAAACTAGTATTTGATCCCTCAATTAAATAAGACCTTACAAATTAGTCCTTAAGTCAAAGAAATAGGTAAAAAAAATTTGAATCGTCATTTATTTTAGTTGAAACCATTAACTATTAATATCTATGTAAGTGTCCTGTTAAAGTGCCAGTGTCAGGGATTTAAAGAGGACGTTTCTAATTTGTTTTGTTTATATTTTTCCTGCAACGAAATTCAAATGAATAGATGACTCATGATTTTTCCTATTGAACATTATATGCACGTACCTTACCGTATCCTAGTTTTTCATAATGATAATAATAAATTGAGCAAGTAATAATGTAAGTTGACACTTCAATATTCCAAGAAATGATGCTACTATTGGTAACATTTGGAACTCAAACTTTTATAAAGTTGTGCCATACTTATTTTCCACCAATTAATGATATTCACATTAATTTTAAGCTCATTAATTATTACAAATTCATATGGAGCTCATATAACTATTTCATTCAATGGCAAGAAATCAGAGGGTATCATTGGAAATAATTAAACATAAAATGTTATATTAATTATTTTTTATGGTTAAATACGTTTTTGGTTTTTTTATCTCTAATTTTTTTATTAGTTTCAGTCCTTAAAATATTTAAAATTTTAAATATAATCTCTAAAATGTAACTTCTGTAATAGATTTACTATTTTCTTAACAACAAAGCATATTTTATTAACAGATATAAAAGGTATTCAAACACATCAAAAATTCAATTACAATTATTATATATCCTACAAACAAGAGATATGATTATTACATGATTTAAACAAAGTGAAAGAAAAATCTTTAAAGTTAAAAGATAATCAACCCCAAGATTTAAGTTTAACCATATCCAAAACATCTTCCATTACTGAGTTTTTTCCTTTGAATATCCTATTATTTCTTTCCAACCACAATACAAAACTAGTGTCATCCATACACATCTCCACATAGAAGGTGCTTTGTAGTATGGACTAAAGTGTTGTAGGAAAAGTATTATCACCTCATTTGACAAGGATATACTCAGACTAAACAAACCATGTAGTATTGATACCATAAACTAGTTGTAAACCTACACGTGAAGATTTTTGAGGGCATTCGTGACATAAAATAATAAATCCCAGCCTTGACAAGTTCATAAGGTTTGGATCCTATATCCTTGAAAGTCTTTTAAATGAAAGAAGTGACTTTTGATGAAACATAGTTCCCCCAAAGCAAATTATAGTATATTTGGGGCCCATACACTGTTCTTGATGAGGAAAGGAGATGAGCTGTTGCTTGTTAATATTTGTTATTTGTGGACTTCATACAGGATTTCATCTTAATTAATATACATCGAAGATTTTAATTGTTTACAAATTTGAGGGTTTACTTTTCAACCATTTAAGAAAATATAAAATAGTTTATAATACATTGTTATAATTAAAATTCAAATCATCTAATCTCTAATTGTGTTAACTGATCAAATTATATTTTACTAATCAAATTTGATATTTTAAATAATATAAAGATTGAAACTAATAAAAATAAAAAATGCTTAGAGATAAAAGAATGAGTTAAAACACAGGAATTAAAAAAATATTTAACCCTTGATTTTTATCACATATTGCAACAAATTATAACATTATATTGTTAACGTGTCATATGGAAATACATCTTTAAGCGTTTGTATGAGATTTTGAGATATGTCCTAACCCTAATAACTTGTTGTTTGAACTTACATAAACTTTTATTTAATCAACTAAACAAATATATATATAGCAAATTGATTTTCATGATCGTTTTGCGCAATGCTAGCTAATGCAACTTTAAGATGAAGAAATTTATTCTTCTTTTTGAGTGCTGGGCAGATACATGAATCCATGACAAATCAACTTCCCAATATTTGCGTTAATTAACATAGTCTCCTAATTTTGTTTTGGTGGTTGTCCATAGATTGAGAGAGATACGCCAACAACTTCATTTCAAGTGCTTTGCATTCGGCAATCTGCATTTGAAGCTCCAATCTCTCTTTCTTAAGGTTCTTGTTCTCCTCCATAAGTAATTGCTGATTGTTTTCTTCAGAGGAACAAGTCATTGCATTTTCCTCTGAAGAAGATTTTAGGTATGCAGGAAACACACTTGGCTCGCACTTTTTCCTACTGATTTCAATTAGCATATGCCTGCATCCCCTCTGAAATTTCTCGTGCTTGAATTCCCATCTTTTTGATGATATTTTCCTAAATCCCTGTTTTGTAATTTTGAAAGCTCAAAAAATATCATACACCGAACATAAACCCTATAAAAATCAAAATCAAAATATATATTATCCCCTAAAGCCAATACAATTGATGTATTACATGAATATAAAATATCAAAGCTTGCGTTTGATCTACCTAACACTTATCTCTTTCTTTAATCATGATGTTCTTTAGATTAATTTTTCTTCATTTTAAATTGAGAAATTTTCAACATAGGTACACACATCTAGCTAAATATAAAATCAATAGTCCACGTCATGTAGTTAATTTAATTATATATCAAATGGCTGCTATAAAAAAATGTCAAAAGATAAATTTTTGAAGATTCTTTGAGGGAATATACAATGAATGAAAGTTTATCTATATTTATTTTCAATTTAAGTGTGCTCTCCCAGTATGTATGGTATGACTATTTTGACTTTTAGTTAAAAATAACTGATTTGACCATATCTGGTATGTGTGTATGACTTGACCAAAAACTTCATTTGTTGTATTTAATTACCTGGATTTGTTTTGTTTTGTTTAATTTTCATTAACTTTTTTCACTAGCAATAAATCCTAGTTATTATGAAACCAAGAAAGCAGAACAAATTAAAACTGAGAAGCTTTGCAAAGTATTCATCTGCTCTATTATTATCACAATATATAACTACATTTTATTCGAGCTAAATTTGAAAATAGGAAACGTAACTTGTTATTATTTTTAATATTTTTGTGTAAAAGACTAAACTGAAATTTGAACTTAATGCATTAAAAGAAATTTGAAACTTTTTAAACATACAATACTTAACCAAAACCAGTAACAGTGGTGGAGAATTAAACTAAAACTTATGAAGTATACATGACTGAATTGAAATCTCCTGAAAATGTATAAGACCATAGTGGTAATTTAACCCTAATATAGATGGTATTCTTTATTTGTCTCCTTGTGTTTACTTGATTTATTTTCTTTTGTATGGTAAAACTGATATAAAATGAAACCATAAATGCCATAGTGGAACTTGCCAGTAAAGACACAACATTAGTCTAATTTGAAGAAACATTTATTATAAGATTTTACTAAAACAAATATATGATTTGAAAGATTAAGATTTTATTAGGCAAAAGAAAGGATGGAATAGGAGTACTTACATATGTGTTCAATTGACGAATGAAGCTAGAGAAGTTGTTGTGCTTGAAATATCTGGGCAAGGTGAGATCAGAGAACTCAGCAGGAGACCACACAACAAAAGCATTTCCTTGTGAATTCCAAGAAACAATTTTGGTGCTGTGTTTTTCTTTTTCTTCTTCTTCCAACAATTCGTAAGTCTTCAACAGAAAGGGTGGAGGGCACCTGTGCCTTGGTGATTGCCCTTTGTTCCCTAAACCAAGGTTCAGTTCCAACGCATCATCACACATTTTTCTCAGTTGCCACCATATTCCACGTACCCTTCTTTATATATCCACCCACCACTTGTGCCGTGCAACTTTTCTATACTTAATTACTATATATATGATTCATTCTTCATCTACTTTTTCCTTAACTTCCTTCTTTTACTTTCTCTCCTCACAGAAATATTATATATAATATATATGTGTGTGTCTTTTGTCTCTATAGTAACATACGTTATGTTGAAAAAGGGATATATGGTATTTATATTAGTCAGCCCTAGTTTTATGACTATATACCATGTGACTGTGACGTTTACATGTGCTTAATATATATGGTATTTATATTTGTCTTTACATGAAGTTTTACATTCGAATTTTATTCTTTCCACTTTGTACACTAAAAAATATATTAATCATCAAAGTTGCACCATTAATTTAGAGACTAATTAAGGATTTGAATGAATTGGTGATTTGAAAATTTAAAAATTTTAAAGATTAAACTCATTGAGAATTTAGAGTTTTAAAGACAAATTTAGAGGTTTTCATTGTACTTTATAGGGAGAATCTTGAATCTTAAAAATAAGGACAATTGTTTACAACTCATTATTATAAGGATTCAAAATAAATAATATTTAGATTATATAGAGAAAAAAGTTAATAACTTTAAATGAAGTAACAATAGCTTAATATATGGATAAGGTCTTTGTGTTTTAAGTTAATAGTTGAAGATTCAAACTCAAGAATCTACAAAATTTCAAGACCTATCCTGGTTCTTTAGTTTATGTATATATATTGTCCTAATTCTTAAAACAAGGGTCTAAGCTCAAGGAGAAATCCATGCATGATGGGGAAGAAAACTTGCTTGTGTTATTTTCTACTATTTTTGTATTTTAATATAAGAATTTTTTAAGATATTTTTTAGTCTTTAATATAAAAATCTGATCAAAAAATCAATATCATTAATTACTTTTTCACCAAAATACTCTCATTAATCATTAATGAAATAAGTAGTACATTCTTCGTTCCTATATAAAAATAAATTGATTTCCAATTATTCCATTATACCCAACAAATTTCGCTAATACCCTAATAAATGTATTATCTCTCTTCTCTTTCCACACACTCTTTCATTATTTTTCTTACTAATACCCTAGTATGCTTGAAGGAAACTGAAGAGTTTCCCCCATTTAAGCATGTAGGGGAAAGTATGAGTAAAAAAATGACATAAGGAGAAAGTATATAGAATAGTTATTGCATGTGAAACACTTGATAATTAATAAAGTTATTAAGAAGTATAAAAGGGTAAAATTAGAAAAATATAATTATCGATGGTGACTTATATTTAAAAGTAAGAAATACTTCTAGAATGTGATTTATAAATAGAATCGATAGGTATAATTAAATAAAGAGTAATATTTATGAGTTAATAAAAGTAAAAAAATATTTTTAAAAGACTAATATAATTTATTTATAAATTAAATGATTTTAACTATATTAACTAATTTTTTTTAAAAAAATGAAATACATAAAACAAATTATGATTAAATAATTATGTAATTAAATTCTCTACGAAAATCCAAAACTAATATGGGCCCACAAAAAATTGAAATGCGTGAAAAGTGGGAAGAAGGGCCGCGAAGTATGACCATCGAAGCTACCGCCAACCAAATTGCAAATATAAATATATTCAATGTAAAATGATTTCATATTTTTTAAATTAATTATAAAATAAACATATAAAAACAAAACATTCACATTTTGCTCTGAAAAATTGACACCAGCAAAGAGGAAAAAGGACTCCTAATTATAGTCCACGTGCTCTTTGCTGCCATTTTATTCCAAATTCCTTATCTAATATTTCGTCTTCTTCCACTTTTCAATTCAATAATTCTTAGATGTCTACATCTAAAAATAACAATTACTAGTCTTTTCGTGCAATCAACAATTATAGATTTTACAATTCCATTTCTAGCATTAGAGTGATTTTACATCATAAGAGTATCATGTTTATCACGTTTAACGTATCATGAAATTTAAGGTTTGTTTGATGGACAGATAAATAGGATAAGTTACGCTATCATATTGTTATTTTATGTTTGTTAGGTCAACTTAATATAATAGTTGTAACATCATGATTTTAATTATTGGTTAATTTTATTAATTAGATAATTAAATTGGAAATATCAAGTTGATTAATGGCGAGCGTGTTAATTTTTAAAAGCTATTTGGGTAAGTTTCAAGTACCCTAAGGTGGTGTTTGGTACGAGAGATTTTTTTAAGTGAGATTCCCGGGAATATGTTTCCCAGGTAACTTATTTCCCATGTTTGGTATTAAAAAAACTTAGCCGAGAATTTTTTTAGTTTCTTTCATTTCCATGTTTTGTATTAAAAAAACTTACCCAGGAACCTTTTTGTTTTATAAGGATTTGGGAAGAAAATGGGGGCATTTTTGTCTTAAAATTTTTTATTCCCGGGAATGTTTAGGATACCCACCTGTTGAAATGGGAAAATGAAGTTTTTAATTCTTTCATAATTAAGTTTCTTGGGAATCTCATATTCCTGGGAATTTTTTTTTATCTCATACCAAACATGGGTAAGGAAATATTTTAAGTAGCATTCCCAGAAAAGTTCAAAGATCCCTCATACCAAACACCACCTAAAGCTACCCGATTGATTTCAGAAATTGACTAAACGTGCAAAATGATGAAATTTCCCATTATTTTTTATTTTCCTAATTCCCAATTTCACTCTCATTCACTTTCTCTATATCTCCTGCATATGGAAAGAAAAGGGGGCCATTGTATTCTCCACACCCGCAACACCATTTCAGCACTTCACCCCATCTTCCTTTTCAAATTCCATCAAGCTAGGGCAAGCATTAAGTGGTCTTATTCTTTCCTTCACATGGGTAGCCATTGTAGAGCAAGGGTTCCTCCATTTCTCTAGTTGCCAAGGTAAAGGTACCATGAGTTCATACTTGGTTTTAGATGGTTCTTGAGCCCCACTCTCAAATTCTTCAAATTCTAAGACCATTGACATCGATCAAAACTCTTGGGCAACCATTGGAAGTTAGGGCTTCTTAATCTTCCATTTATCAAGGTAAATTCAAGACTCATTGTTCGATTTGATTCCGTTTCATGAATTCAAGCTTCAATCTCATCAGTTCCATGGTTATAGGTGATTTTAGAACTAGTTCAGAGTTGTAGACAACATCGAAACCTTACGAAGCTGATTTCGAAGGTCGGCGGCGACATTCGGTAAGTCGTAATCTTTTGAACCCTCGTTGTTTTGCTAAATTATTAGTATTTATGATGTTTCGAGCTTCCGGTGAATTAGAAAATAGTTAAATTGCATGAGTGTAGTAATTGGTTTACTAATCGGGGGTTTCGAAGATTGTGTTGATGTAGCTTGTAGAAAAGGGTAGCCAAAACGTAATCATATCATGTTTTGGGTATTGGAATCGAGGATTACAGGTAGGGGGAGTATTATATATATTTTAAATGTATAAATTATAACAGATAAGAGATATATGTGTGTTATTGTGATTGAGATAGTGATAATGATTGAACTGTTCTTTACAGGGGGTGTAAAAGTATGCTTGTTGAACAATTCAAGATATACGTAAAGTGTCAATCTGGTACAAAGTAGTATTCGTATGAATGCAAATACGGAGTGTCCTTGTACGTTGAGGCGGAATGCAATATACTCTGTGGCGGTGTCACAGTCCGCCTGAGGGAGTCTTCTTTGCCTTGACATAATTGGGGGTGGTACCTGCAATTATTCTCCGACGCTCAAGTCAGTATTTCAGAATACTCTTAGACTTAGAAAGCAAATCTGAGAGAGTTATGCAAGTAAGAGAGTGTAAGGTTCAGAATTGGGGATCCCCATATACCTTTTTGCTGAGGTTTATATACCTGTTACTGGTGCTCCATTATTGGTAGGACCCGTTCCTTGTTTTCAGGCATTATGCTGGGAAGGTAGTGGGTCCCTGCGCCGTTTGCAAGCACTGTTATTGTAGTGGGTGTTTCCACTTACTTGGAAAGCGTGAATGCTTTATTATTTTATTTGTTTTTCCCTTTTATGCGTGACAGCGTGATTCCCATTTTCAACCTCTCAAGACAGAGTCAATCTCGTGTCGGGGTTATAAGTATGGGCTCGCTACGCAGTATGGGAAATTCAATATTCCGCCTGTATTGAGCCTATGGCTTGGCGGAGTAACATGCATTGGGAATATTTCATGCATGTATATAAGATATTCAATAGTTTCCACCTTGGCAGAGTAATAAGCTCTGGCGGAGTAACGCGCCTTGGCGGAGTTACGCGCCTTGGCGGAGTAACGTGCCTTGGCGGAGCTACGTGCCTTGGCGGAGCTACGTGCCTTGGCGGAGTTACGTGCCTTGGCGGGGTAACGTACCTTGGCGGTATGCATTCCGTATAAAAGTAATTATAATGTACTTGAAGCGTACTTCTCTTGTTCAAAATGCTGATCTGGCAAAGCATTAAAGCTATGCTCTTGGGGGCCGGTGTTGGGACCGGATCAATGATGATGCTTGAATTGATATGTGATGACATTGAAATTATGAGTGAGTTACTATCATACCCCCTTTGATTGACTATTGTATAGAATAATATGGATATATGATAATAATGTGTTGTGATTTTCGTACATATGATGTAGTTGATGATTTCGTGAAAGTGATAAATAATTTGATATGTTTGATATGCCTTAACTGAATTGAGAATTTTTGTTAATCATGGTATTAATGGTGTCTGTAAGCTTGAGGCAGCTTAATGCATGATGTTAAAATTAAAAAATTTTAAAATGGATAATTATAAATTTCAAAATTAAAAAAAGTTAGAAATTTATAAATCAAATATTACTCAATTATACATAATTAATTTAGATTTGTTAATTATAAATTAAACATAAATAAATTATAAATTCCTAATTAGAGTTTAGAGTTTGCAATTTTGAATAATACATGCATGTGTTATAACTTAGTGATGTGTTGGCAATGCAAATTTTGATATAGACCCTTTATGGATATATGGTAGAGTGTGTTCCCATAAGAGAGGTTTAAAAAGTGAGTTTGTTAAAGGGGTTGAGAAATATATTAATAAGCTATAGAGAAACTCTATTACTATTTAGATGATATAAGGTGTCCTAATGTCAGATGTAGGTACGGTAAGATTTTGAGTAAAAATAAGGTAATATTTCACCTGCAAAAGTTTGGCTTCAAACCTAACTACTAGGTTTAAACTGACCATGACATGGTAAAATTTAGTAGAGCCATCATATATCAAGTCATAGATAACTTTGACCTATTTAATGTTAATGTTGGTAACAATTTGTTAATGTTGTGAAACCACGTTACAAATAAAATAAAGTAGAGGTAGTCTCAAAATTAATTTATAATTATTTATATTTATTTTTTTAATGTTTAACATATTTTTTTATGGTTGAAAGAGGAGATGATCATTGAAAAAGTTTACGGAAGCTATCGAAAATTGGTGACCTAAAGAAGAAGATCAAGGAGCTGCTCCAGCCAGGTGATTTATGCGCGCTCAAACTAACATATTACTACTAGAGATAGACATTTTGAGCCTGTCATCCAAATGATGCAGTCTCCTGGGTGGGGGAGCCCATTCCATGAGGACGCCGACATTGAGAACGCTTTACACGTCGATTAGGTCCCAGTTGAAAACTTTGGCTCCAACTCAAATATTGATTGCCCTCAACAACAATGACAAGATTACCTCCAATAGCTGGATGAGGTTGCTGGGGATCTAGGGGCTAGTTCTTCAAACCCTCTAGATATTTTGAGGGTTCAACTTCAGAGCAAGCCTCTTATAGTAAAGACTCCAGGAAGATAATTTTTACTCCTATACAAGGATAAATAATTTATATTTAAAATTATGTATTTTAATTTTAATATTTAGTATTCTTTTAACTTTTGAGACTGATAATTATTTGTTTTGAAGTGGTACCTTTAAATCAAAGAACGATGGTACTATAAATCTGAGAAAGACCATTCAATCGTATTTCTATGGATTGTGGAAAGACTCGGTGTTCATTCTTAAGGATGAAACGAACAATAGTGGAGGAAGTGAGTGGTAAGTTACTTTTATTTGTCATTTGTTAATGTTTATATATTTTTTATGTTTTATATATTGTTTGCAAACTGTGGGAAGATGTGACTTTCACGCTTGAGCACGTAGATGCGATCAAAGTTGCATACATGAAAGGTTAAAAAGGCACGCCTCGTTGACATACTACGGAAGGTCCGTAGGGAGGGCCTTGATTGTCGAACTCCTACCTGTCCTATATGGATCAGGTTGGCTACATAGGCTGACCTACATAGGTTGGCTATATCAGGTGGTCCGAGAGCACAATAGGACCAACTGAAATATAGATACAATGGTTTGCTATACACCACCGTTAGTTAGCCAGATGTTGACATTGTCGAATTGATGATATTTATTTGTTTTATATAGTATAAATTCAATAATTTATCAAATTGTTTAATTGTTTTTTCATTGGAGGAGATATGCTAGTGTCCTATCAAGTAGATGAGTTGTTCCAACTTTAATTAGCTCTACATTATTCATAGTTTTCAATGTATTAATGAGCAGAAGGATTAAATAGGTGCCTTATTGAGTGCGATGCTAGTAGTTTTGTTTAGGATTTATAAAAAAATATCTTATTTATAAAAATAAATTACATAACTCACCTGTCAAAATTACAATTT
Source organism: Clitoria ternatea (assembly GCA_037962975.1). Lineage (NCBI taxonomy): Eukaryota > Viridiplantae > Streptophyta > Magnoliopsida > Fabales > Fabaceae > Clitoria > Clitoria ternatea. The sequence continues at coordinate 296,277,204 of CM075669.1, forward strand.
TAAACTTAACAAAAATTACATTTTAACCAAAAAAAATGTTAAAGTTATTTTTTATATGATTTTAACCATCACAAAATTTTAAAAACGTGACATGTAATTTTTAATTAATTAGGTTTGGGGTGAATTATAATTTCAACAAACTTGAATGTTAATTCCCTTTATAAAATTATTGAAACACTTGAAAACAATGATCCTTTTACTATTATAATCACGCATATATAAATATCTTATTTTAAGAAGATTGGCATTTTGATCCACTCTTCACCTCTTCCAACTAATCAAGTGTGCTTCGGGTGTAATCAGGAGATGGAGTTCTTTCTTCATTGTTTTTGGAGTAAACACCCCAGTTAGTCCCTGACTCCAACAAAGTCGGACACTTAGATCCTCCAGTTAATAAGTGAGTCCTGTTAGTCCTCCACGTCCGTCAACGTCGGATAAATAGATCCCTGCCGTTAATGAAGTGTTAACGTCCGTGAGTTTCAGCTGACGTGGATCGTTAAATTCCAACAGGGATGCCACATCAGAGTTGGCAGGGATCTATTTGTCCGATGATGAAAGAGGACTAATGGGACTCACTTATTAACTGGAGGACTTAAGTGGCCGACTCTGCTGGGGTCAGGGACTAACTTGGGTGTTTACTCGTTGTTTTAATTTTTTTTATCCTGCTTTGCTATTTCTTTGTTTTTGGATTAAAAGACAATTTAATCAAAAATAAATATTATATGCATATCCTATAATATTCAAAATGAAACATTTGCAATTATGGATTCATATCTATAAAATTTCAGATATTTTAAGAACCTCGAATACCGTATTTTGGAACCAAACAAGATCTCACTAAATTGGGGGGGGGGGCTAGTAGAAAATTCTAAGGCTAGCAAATTGAAAATTTCATTTTGGTAAATATGAAAGAAATGACCAGAAAATCATGCAATAAGAGGAAAAATTCCAATGCTAGCTAATTGAAATCTTGATACAGTTAGCATAATCATGCTTGGCATGACCCTCCATGAGTCCTAGAATGGTGTTGAACTGCCTACGGACTTCCTCAACCTTCAAAGCTGTACTCCCGACACTCTTCATGGTCATGGCAGAAAACCAGTTAGGAAGCATGGCACCAACTATGAGTCCAATGAAGACCTTGGGAGTCAGGACATCAACAATTGAAATTCCTGCTCTGCTTACAAATGCACCAAATAGGACCAAAGTTATCACACCAAGGTAACCAGATAGGACCTGTAACATCCCAAATTTTGTAATATTTAGAAAATTCATTCACTAAGGATTAATGGAGAAATTCTGAATGAAGTTCCGAGTGAATGTTGATTGAAATATGATATACCGAGTGAATATGGTGCGATACCGAGTGAAGTAAGACCGAGGAAGCTATTTTCAAATAGAATTAAGATGTTTCCGAATGAAACATCATTAAGCAAATTATTTCTAAGATAAGAAAGTAGTGTCCGAATGAGACACTTCCGAATAAGGAAATCCGAGTGAAACGGTTCCGAGTGGAGTATCTCTGAATTGAGACTTTTTAAGTGAAATGTCTTCGAGCACGACATATCCGAGTGGTTAGTTACCGAGTGGTGAACTTCGTTAAATCGAGTCGACATTTAATAATGATTAAAAAACTTTCACTCGGGTTTGTCTTCGGAATTGTCCTTGACCCCGAGTGATTCGTTTGAATGGAAAGATTTCTGAGAGAGAGAGAGATTTAACTTCAAATTCGGAGTGAGGTAAGCAGAGGATTGACTCAGACATAAACATACTTGGATATGTCTGAATGAGATGTTACCTGTAGGATATTCCGAGGAGAGAAAAGCCGAGTATCCCATGGAATGGAACCTTTCCTCCGAATAAAGGAATTCTGAGCGGACAGGGACTGTCTCGGAAAGATATGCCCAGAAGGTTAAAACCGAGTCGGAATATACTAAAAACCGAGTCAGAGTTAACAATTATTTTAGTTACTGAAACTTTACACGTCAATCTGTTCTTCTACTTTCTAGCAGCTTCACTTTTCAAGATATTTTCTAAGTATGGGACCCTTTCTTATGTGTTGTCCCTTTTCATTAAATGCTCACTCCTTATTCATCATCTGCAGAAAAGTACAGCAGAGATCTTTTTATTGTTCACGTCTCTTTGCATGGACAATATAAATATCAACTACTGTTAGATCAATTAAAGACTTTTGAAAAGTGAAAAACATCATCCATAATCTTTCTCTTCAAACTCTTGCTAAAAAGCCATTTACGAAGAACAAGTAAATCTTCTTTTCTTCTCTTTCGCGTGAACATTTGAAGTTTCTGAAAACTGTAATTCCAGTCGGAATTTACAAGCTGTGAATTGGAATATAACTTTAGGAGCTGCAGAAACTCTTTATTCTAGGTAGGGGGAGCATTCCATTTCAAATAGATAGTTTATGAATGGATGTGGGGCGATATTATTATGTTGTATATGTGTGTTATGTGCTTTGATACCCCGCTTGTATGATGCTTTATGTTTATATATATATATATATATATATATATATATAGACACACCATTCACATTTCCGATATTAATACCGACAGTGATATGAGATTCATGATGAGTATATGTGTAACGCCCCGAAACGTTAATTAAAATTTTCGAATAAATTTTTTGCGTTTTTAAAAGATCTTTTTAAAATTCATAAATTAAAATCAGAGTTCACATAAAGGTCGATAATAGCGGAATATTATCATGCATACTAGTCGTGAATAACAAAATTTAAGGAAATACTTAAGTAGCGGAAACGATTTAGAAAATAATGGTACATGACATGTTATACTTATTACAACCCATAAAATCAAAGTTCAGGTAATAATCCAAATAGACATTCATCATGGCATCACTCTGCATTCTGCGTGTCATTCGCTGTAAAAATTAATGTAAGAGTGAGACAGAATATAGAATAAATATAAAATAGATATAATTGCACAAACACAATCAACAACTCATAATGATATGATGAATATGCCAAACAAGTCCATTTAATAATTCTTCAATTAGGTAAATGATGTCATGCTGGATCCATTTGGTTTGGTGGGAATACTGCAGTAAAAGGTCTCATAGAGACATCGGTAGGAATTATTACAGTCATGGATCCCTACAGCCCCATGACCAACACATCGGTAGGAATTTATACAGTCATGGATCCCTACAGCCCCATGACCAACACATCGGTAGGAATTTATACAGTCATGGATCCCTACAGCCCCATGACCAACACATCGGTAGGAATTTATATAGTCATGGATCCCTACAGCCCCATGACCAACACATCGCAAAAATAGGGCTTTAACTCATCATAGAGTAACCCCCCACCAGGGTAGGCAATCATGGAACCCCTAAATTCCATAGTGCGTCCAAATGCTTATGATGCATGAATGCCTTTAATTCTCTTTATCATTTAACATACCATGATATCCACATTTCCAAAACCTCTTGGATAATACAAGTCCTCAAGGGACACAATACACATAATAATTCATAAAATCATGGATTTACTGTTTCAACCACATATATCAATAACCACAAGGCATTCATGTATATATATATATATTATGTCATTCATAATTATTCACAATCACAATATACAAACTGTGTGATACTCAACAGCATTTATAATAATCCATAATCACTCAAGAATTTAATAAATAATCTTTACTCATAGAGAAAACATCATTTTTATCCATAATAACCATCATAAGTAAATTTCAGCATTTCCAAACAGCGACATGCATTAGTAAAACAGTCATAATACGAGCAAATCAACTCCTTTTTAGGTGATTCCACTTTCTATAGTTCAATAACATAATAGTCTACAACTTTCATGAAGAACACAATTTCAAATTCCGAACAGAAATATTATTTATTCACGAAATACCACACTACCTCAAGGTGAGTTTTCAAAACGTACATATATTAGTATTTTCAATGTTTTTAGAGCTACACAAATGATTTTAACATGAAACCAGTTCTAAAATACTCTTAACATAATTATCTACAACTTTCATGAAGACACCAACAACTAATTCATACCACAAAATTTCCAGTATTGAAAACAAGATTCGGATTTCATAGTTAACAGATTTGCATCATGAACACACTTCTGTATTTTGAGCATAACTAAAGCTACAAGCATCTTTTTAACTTGAAACCACTTTCTATAAATCCCTAACATGTATATCTACAACTTTCGTGGAGACATCAAAGGGTGATTATGCATGTACAATTCCCAGAATATCAAAATATGCATAGAACATAGCTTAAACATTTCACTCGGTCATGCTATAGTATTCTGGCTATAACTTTTGCTATACATATCCAAATCAGTTGAATTAGGTATCAAAATTCACATAACAAAAAGATCTACAATTTTCATGAAGAAGTCAAAGGCAAATTCATACGTTTTCAGTTTCAAAATTGAGTCACAAGATGCGAAATTTAGACTGGAATCCTAGAACAGCATACAACTCTACCCATTTCATAGTTATTCACAACCCTCTCCCCTCTTACTTGGTTTGAAGACTTTTAGCTGACTGGAAAAGAGGTCCCCTGGCTGTCCTGGTTCAGATCGAAGGTGCGTTGATGGAGAAGAATAATTGGGAGTTTCAGAATCAGTGGTATGTTTAATAATGCAAAGGCAAGTGGGGAGACAAGCTTTCCCGTGATTGCAATTTAGTGGGCTGTTAGGTGTGTTTGATTGTGGAAATAATGGAAGTTCAGATAAGAAATGAGCTGTAACATTGTCCATTTCTGGCCGTCCTACGTACTAGACCAATTAGTGAGTTCAAATGCATTAAAAAAATGCCTAAAAGACAAGAAAAAGGTCAAAAGTTACTTCTGTACTTCAAAACCGACTGGACTACCACTTCCAAGTCCGGTTGAGGAGAACTTAGCAGTCCCTCAATTTCTTCTTGGGCAGATTTCACCCGGTCTTGTACATCGGTCCAAAGTCATCCGACCTTCTTCTTTGAAGTCTTGACGTCGTCCTAACTTTGGTGATCAGAACGGATCAGAAGAGGTCTGAGTGGAGTTAAAAGGTGTTCGTTGTTGGAGATTTTGAAAGGGCGGCATTGAGTATATGGGGCGGTGTAGGGTGTGAGGGCGGTGTTGATTATGAAGGGCGGTGTTGATACATCTTAGTGTATAAGTAATTCCTAAGAAATGCCCATGCTCAAGAAGACGTTCACGTTACTCCGCCAAGGCATTTGACCTCGTCAATGCTTATTACTCCGCCAAGGCACGAGACCCCGCCTAGGCTTATTACTTCGTCAAAACGTGTGACTCCGCCTAAGCTTATTACTCCGCCAAGGCATGAGACCCCGTCTAGGCTTATTACTCCGTCAAAACGTGTGACTCCGCCTAATCTTATTACTCCGCCAAGGCATGAGACTCCGCCTATGCTTATTACTCTGTTAAAACGTGTGACCCCGTTTAAGCTCATTACTCCGCCAAGGTACGTGACTCCGCCTAAGCTTTACTCCGTCAAGGTACGTGACTCCGCCTAAGTTTTACTCCGCCAAGGTACGTGACTCTGGAGTGAATCCTTTGAAGAACTTGACTCGGAATTTGAGTCTTATCTATGAGAATTTATGAAATTTCTAAATCTCATCCAAAAATAAATTTTTTTTTTGAAGTATAATAGACCATTTATAAAGCGTTCTATTCATTGTTTAACACATATATAGACCTTCCATGCTTTATAAATTACATAATAGAGCTATTATTAAAAGCAGGATGTTACAATATGCGTGAAATGTATGAGTGTAAGGTATTTATGACTTTCACAAAAGACCTTGGGTGGGACTCAAGGCAACCTCTTGAGAAGGGCTCGGGGTTTGGCCCGTAACACTGAGTAGAGGACCGCTATCACTCTGGGAGTGGTACTCGGTGTTACATTATGGGCGTAAAGCGGTTTGGTACCTGTAAAACGGCCGAATCAGCCAAGTGCTGAATTATGGCTCGGGGAGCCAGTGTTGCAACACAAAACTAACAGTCTTAAGGGATCCAATTGTTTGAGCATGTGTATGCACTAATTTTGTGTGTACGCCCTGATTATTGATTGAAAATGTTGTTCATATTGTGTTATATGACCCGGTTTGTGTTAAGTGCATAGTTATGGATTGGACCTTTAATCCAATTCAATAACTATTATTTAATATGTTTATGCTCACCCCCTACTCATTATTTTTGCAGTGGATAAAGGACACGGTAATGGCACTTGAAGTTACTCGACCGACTGGAGCATTATGTATTATTATGCATAATACATAGTGTACAAGTAAATTGAGTAGAAGCCTTGGCCGGGCGATTACCGAGTGATATACTGATTACCGAGTGATATATTTTGTATTATGAAATGGCCGGTCGGCTTTTGTAAAATGACAATGATATTACTAATACAAATTTCGTTTTAATTATAAAATTATTTATGAAAAGTCTATTTATACTTAAATTGCATACTAATGGGTCAGTCGGTTTGATGAGAATTCGGTAATTTTAATGGCTGGATCCGATCTCTGTTTGGAAATTTAAATTATTTGTGAAAAATTTATTTGATTTATTAAAAACTATTTTAAAAATTAAGGATGTTATAGGACCGAAGTTATCATACCAAGCAAGAAAGATACAGTGCTAAACAATGCAGTTGCGAGGGCTGGCTTGCATACCCCATTCTTGTCATATGTGCAGGGCTGGTTCTTAGTACTGAGATGGAGATCTGAGAACCTTCTACTGAGAATTGAGGTCCTCTTTGAGCTCAGGATACTAACAATGAAGCAAACTCAGTGTTTCGGTGGTTATGGAAGCTATTGAATTAGGAAGGAACAAAATGTCAAAGAAGGAGAAGAAGAACCACAACGACAACGAGAAAATGGAGAAGGAAGAACATAGATAGGGTTTGTCCAAAACGGCGTCGTATTAGATATGGTGTTATGCATCGTATTAGTCCCTGACCCCAGCAGAGTCGGACACTTAGGTCCTCTAGTTAATAAGTGAGTCTCATTAGTCCTCTACATCTGTCAACTCGGACAAATAAATCCATACCGACTCTGTCGTGGCATCCCTGTTGGAATTTAACGATCCACGTCAGCTGAAACTCACGGACGTTAACACTTCATTAACGGCAGAGATCTATTTGTCCGGCGTTGATGGACGTGGAGGACTAACGGGACTCACTTATTAACTGGAGGACCTAAGTGCCCGACTCTGTTGGGGTCAGGGACTAACTGAGGTGTTTACTCTTGTTTTTGTGATTGTTAGTTTGCGAAGAAAGTGTGGTTATGAGAGGAGAGGATACTCAATTCTTATGTCTGGTTGTGATGATCTTGTGGGATTGGATTTCTTACAAGATTTGAAGGAATTTTCAGGAACAGTATAGGAGGTTGGGTTAGTGGTTTCTTTGGACATGTGGGCTTCATGGAAGGTGCTTCAGCTTTCTTCCATTCCTGCATTGGTGCATCATGATTGACTATATATAGTTAATCTTCAAGAAGGGAATCAGTGTTATCTAAAATAACAAGGAGAGTCTGTATTTTATTTTATCTATCTATTTGAAGCTAAAATGTTATTTAATCTTTTTGTAATATCATTGCCTATTTTCTGTATCTCAATTCATTACGCCAGAAAAATGGAATTAGATAGGCCATTTTTGTTTGCGGTTTCGGCGGAACAATGAAGGAATGAAAGGGGGTAATTCAAAATTTTCTACGGTTATGAAAAGAAACCGCAACAGATAGTTGTGCGGTTAAACACTTATAGGAGTGCTTCCTAGCGGACCAAGGAAGACGGAAAAAAAGAGAGAGATTGTGGATTTATAGGCTCAAATTCTCTTTTTAATAATTTATCTTATTTATTCCACAAAAATTTATGATCAAATTTTTGATATAAATTCTCATAAAAATAATTGATTGTTAATTAAACTGCGTATCTAAACGTAAGATGAAGAAGGTTATATTATTAGAACAAGTATGATTCAGATTGAAAAAATGATAGTTACTGGTTCTTCCTGTTGGCTTCATGGCACCATCTAACCATTGTACCAACTACAAAAAGCATCTTAATTTATCAACACCTTTAAGTTGGTGACCCAAAATTGTATGAAAATGATTGAATTTGAATCCCACCACTAAACACATACTCTTCAATGTAGGTGAGAAATTTTAATTCTCACTAAATTTCAAGTAAAATTATCTCTAGCTGTAAAGAAAATGTGGTAAACAATAAAATGTCTTTAGTAAAAAAATATATTTTATTTCATTTTACATTACATGACAGTAAATTTATATGTAAAATACTTACCCAAATAACTTTTCTCTTAAATTAAACCAGTATAATTTTTTTAATTCATTTGATTTTTTATGATATTTATTTTTAAAATTTGATCATTAGTACTTTTAAACATATTTCAATTCAATACAACCATTAGCTTCCAAAACTTCTAAACGATACTTTATTTTTCATTGTTTCATTAAGTTTTATACTATTTTTTATTTAAATTTCAATTCATCTTTCTTAAAAAAAAGAAACGAAAATTCCTTACATATTATACAATGTCTATGAAAGATATTTAATTTAAACATGCGTTTATAGATAGAAATTTGGTCATTCTTTGAATGCATAGTATAAATTATATACTTATATAATATTGTAGCTTTTTTATTATATTGTAGTACAAAAGATGTTGCATAATTTTATGTACTTTTCATGTAAGATATACCTATATAATAAATAATAATTTCTACTATGTTCAAAATTAGGATATTTCTTGTTGTATATCTTAAATTGAAAAACTTAACAAAACAATATATAATAAGAAAATTGGAAAAGATGAAAATACAAAAGTAAAAAATTATGATTAACGAAAATAAACTGTTAATATATTTTTTTTCTGTCTATCAGTTTCAGTGTTGACTTTTATTTGGATCGATTTGGTTAAAAACATCCGGACTCCAGCAGAACCATAATTCCATGATTAAGGAAATCAGAGTAAGAGAAACCATAGAATAAATAAGATATCCGGATAATTTTCATAGCTCTATGGATAAAACAAATACTCCGGCCTCTCAACCAAAAGAAACACCGATTGAGGAAACCTCAAAACTGAACAATAGCATCAATGTAGGAATGAATTATACAAAAATGAGATTCCAACACAATGTGGACGATACGCATTCTAACAGTGAAAACGTTTAACATGACAACAAATTATATTCTGACAACATCCTGGAGGCAATCATAGAAATGAGAGATATTAATCTTCTCTTTGCCAGAATAGATAGCTTCTGCCGATCCACCTTCCTCCCCTTGCGCTGCCATCTCAATCAACATGTATAGCTTTCTGATAGGCATCTGAGAACAAAAAATTGAGACGAGTCAGAATAAGTACTAGTAACACTATGCTATTAATTTCTTCGCCAATTACCAGTCTCCAACAGAAAATGTTAACCAAACAATTTAACTTCCTTCCAGTAGAAGCATAGCATGCTAGAAAAATACAAAATTGGGCACCCTTCATCTTGAAAGAGATGGACAAAGGCGAACATAAAATAAACAAGGTCTCATGCAAATCAAGACAAACACAGCAATCCTACTAGTAACCCAATATACAGGACAAGCACAAATTAACATAAAAAGAAAGTTTCCTACTAGATAAAAGTATTGGAGTTCCCTTGCTTGACAAATCAGCTAAAACTAATACATGACAATGAAATCAATGAAGCACATGAAAGTGTGATTATACGTACATCATTCAATGCCTCTGCAGCAGATTCAATATCTTCATCCGAAAATACATTCAACTGTTCTAGGACCTGAGATTTTAAAAATGAAAAAGATAAGTTTAACAATTATTTAGAATTACAATATTTCCAATGGCACAGTTCAGCACATGAACTCAAGAAACAAATTAAATTGATCATTCACAATTGATGTTAGCGAGTGATACAATCACTTAAGTTTCAAAAGATGAAAACAATGGATCTGATATTAAGAAAAAAAACACAAAAAATGAGTCATAGTGCAGACGTCCATAGCAAGTAATGTGCTTCTGTGCCAGATGATACCACCACTACGTAATGAAAAATATTGTTTACCTTCTTCGCATCATTGGTGTTCAAGGTAGGAACATGGTAAGTGACAGAGAAAGTATCACGAAATCCAACCGAGTCCAAGAAATCCATCTCACTTGTCGTACCAATAACCATGAGTTTTTTACCCTGACAACATGGGTAGAAATGCAAGTTAGCTAGAATAAGACCTAGCATCAACCGACATTAAAACAAGTGGAGATGACCTCTCAAGTTTCAACACTTAAAAAAAAATATACAGCTAGCATTAATTGCAGAAAACAAATACATACGTTAAAACATCCAAATACCCGAGGTGTAGAAAATTGAAAACATAGCTCTCAGCTAACAGAAAATTTTGAATTCAATGTTTGCTCCTACACACAGGAGATTATCCATCTAGATATTACATCAACTTGTAAAAACATTATTATCAAAATTTTCATCTGAATTTGGAAATCTGATGATAGATTTTGGGTAGTCCAATGGAATAGTAAAGTAGCATGCCATAGATCTTCACCCGAGCACATCTCCCTCAACAATGAGGAGCATGGGTTTCCAACAACAAAATCAGATATTAGAGCAAGTTGGTTCCAGATTTATTCCTGTCGGTTTTGTTTCTGAACCTCAACAGATATGCTTCAAAGCGGAACTGAAAGAACAAGGATGAACTTCAAACCTTTGGAGGAAGCCGTTTGAGCAGGACCAATAGTGTCTGAGAAATCAAGTTTGAAAAACGAGGACCAATGGCTATATACTCCAATAATCTGGATCAATGTACAAGGAAACAATTAATAACTAGATATAAACCTGGGTGTTGAGCAGATGCCTGAAATTATTTTTATGAGAATGAAAACTAAATATTATTATATGATCAATATGTAAACTTTCAATCATATCAACAAATAATATGGATTTAGGATTATTAGATTTTCACACATCTTTCATTAATCATTACTATTTTTTTAAAATTAAAAGTTTAAAAATAGTTAATCAGTAAAGATGGTTTACTGATACTATTAACTTCTTTCAGCTATTAATGTGAATATTAATGGTGGTTTACTATTCACATGATTAATCTTAATGATGGCTTGCCATTCATATTAGCAAATAATTAATAAGGATGAAAAGTCATCGGATAAGAAGCCAAGAATTGTAGAAAAATGCTAATATGGCAAAATAGTAAGGATGGCATATCAATGCAATATTTTGCTTCAAAATTAATAATCATACACAAACACATTAAGGAGGAATTATTGGAAAGTATGATCAAATAAAAATCACAAATCTTACCTCTCAATATCATCAAGAATAATGACACTCAAAGGCGACTTGTAAGCATCCTCAAAAACCTATTAGAAACAATTAAGCCTTAGAATTTACATAATACAGCCAACTAGCTAGGAAAGATTACTATTATCAATGTAATTATTAATGTACTAAAGGTAATTGAAAGTCCTGTCCTTGATTGTTGACTTGGTGAAACCTCACTTGTAAGCACTATTATAAAACTAAACTGATACCGGCTGGTTGAACCACCAAGCCGTAGAACCAGCTAGTTGGCCAATCCGAGACTCTCATTCAACCACATAAGTAATAAAACCCTGCATACACCGTATGATTTGGTCGGGCTTTCCAAATATCGGAGACTCGGGCTCTTTGTTCAACTGGCGAGTCATGGATATTAACAGGAAAAAGGCAAGAAAAAACATTGCATTGAACGTCAGTTACCATTGACGTCCTTGCTTCCTTTCCTGAACTGCCACTTTACGCACAATAAAAGTATAGCGCAAGAGTCTTACAATGGATCGAATGCGATTGCCTCATTGAACTCAAATGGATTTTCTTAAAAAACAAAAGATGTATGGTGTCCCTATAAGAAGAAAGTAAATGAAGAAAGTGTTGAAAGAAGAGACTTGTGCTGCAGAGAGAAGAAAATGGAAGTAAACAAAGAAATTGTTGAAAAGAGTGGTGGAATCGTGGGAGAAGAGTAATTACTCCTCTATCATTGAAATCACCTCCTTGAAAATTGAAAAGATATCATCACATGATATCTGCAGGGCCAGTAATAGGTGAATGGTTCCATACTTCCATTTATTAAACAATACACACACACACACGAAAAAACTAAACTGCTAATGTGTAGATTTCTTTCCTAGAATTATGTTTTGTCCATTTTTATTTTAATAGAATATGTTGAAATTATTTTGATTCATAGATTCTTTTAATTAAAAATTACATTAAAAATTTACATCAAAATTAAAATTAAGAATATACATAGAATTACATATATAATTTTATTTTTATATCATGTGTATAATACAATAATTATCTATTTCAATTATCTGGTTCAACCAATGACTTGCAGTGATCCAGTATCTCAACTGAGTTGATGATCAATTCGAGTTTTATAGCATTGCTTGTGAGGCTAGTAACAGAATCTTCAGAAACCATATGAACCCGGTACTCAATAGTATACATTCAGGAGAAAGGGTAAAAGTTTTAGTTTTGACAAACCTTAATAATCTGTGCACATTTGGTGCTCTCATGTAGGCCAATCATTGATTCAGCTGAAACCTACCCAATCACAGAAGATCAGAATTAGATGTAGCCATAATTTTTAAGCAAAAGCAATGCAAATTTCTGGAGAATAATATTATTCAAGATGAGGAGAGAACTTACTATCTTGACATATGGGAAGTCACTGTCAATACCAACAGTAGCTGCAAGTGCAGTTTTTCCACTATGGCAACAAAGTAAGTTAGAAACATTATATTATAAAGGTCAAATTAAGATGAAAACTCATACACAATATACCTGCCACTAGAACCTTCCAGAAGACAAGTAACAAGCGGGCTTCCTTTGCTCACTTTAACCTGCTCCACAAGTAGCATTGCTCTTTGATAAATGTGCTTATGTCGATCACCACATTCCACCATCCCGTGGAGTCTATTAAATCAAATGACACAAAAATTTGCTAACATTACCACAAGGCAAATCTGTTGGTTTCCACAATCCTTATAGATAGATTTCAAAATTGCCACATTCATCATAAAACTAACTACTTTTTAAATCAAGTAGAGAACATTGTAAAACAGCAGTGTAGCAAAAGGATTTCTAATACACTATCCAAGGGACCCCCAACAAACTCCATTTGTAAGAAACTTGCTAAGACCATTCAAGTCATCAAATTACTTGGTGTTTCTTGTTCAATAGTGAGAGGTAGCAGACAAGAATATTTCATATAGCCTGAAGATTGTATATTTCCATGCTTCGTTTTGTTAGTCAAGTAAGAGGCTGCAAAAAGTGCATAATCTTTTTGCTATAGTGGAGAAACGGATGGAATGTTAGAGATATTATCACGTAGCTGAATGCTAGTTCCCAATTCAGTAACAGATACTGTCAGGTTCCTAATAGCTTCTGTTCAAATTAGTTAGCTATAGCCTGCAATAACAGTTGTCTCCAATTTGTACAACAGACTCTACAGCTGTAAACACTCAGAACTTAAAACATTGAGAGTTCAAATAGACTGAAATACAAAGTTTCAATGACTGCTCTCAGGTTTTAACTCTCTTTCACTTTCTCTCAGTTCTCCAAGGTTTCCTTTATTAACTTGCTCATGATCAGGTTCCTTCATCGAACGGATACAATATTCTTGAGCTATTTTAAAAGAAAAAAATGAGAAAGCGTTTTAAGAGGTAAACGATACACCAATAAATTGAAACAAAAATCAAAGTACGTTGTACTTGCAGGCAGTGTTATCAAATGGCGACCGTGGCGGCGCCATGGCGGAATAGCGTGGCGGATGTGGAAGCCACTGCGATTCGCCATGGGAAAAAACGGGAAAAATAACGGCGTCCGCTATTCCAAGAATAGCGGCCGCTATACACCTAACGGTGTGGCAGTCGTGGCGGCCCAAGGCAGTCATAGCGGCGCGATTTTGAAATTTTCAGATTTGGGCCGTTATGGGCTAGGTAGGGTCACTTTCAGGTGACAGATAGGGATTTTTTTTCCTGTTTCTCTCCTTCCTTCCCCCTAAAACATTTCCCCCTCTTCTCCTCCTCCCTCGTGCGTGACTGCGTCTCCTCCTTCCCCATTTCCAATTTCTTTTCCGGCAAAACAGAGGTGTTTCCGGCCGTTTCCTACCATTTCCGGCCATCCCCGACCATTTCCGGCGGTGTAGGGCTCTCCGGCGATGAACAGGTTTCTGAACCTTTTCTCATCTCTGTTTTTTTTTCCTTCATCTTTTCTGCTCTGTTTTCCTACATTGCTTGCTCTGTTTTTTTTTTCTGTTTTTACTGTCTTCATCTATTTTTCTAAACCTGTTTTTTATTTTTCTAAACCTTTTCATCTATTTTCTGCAAACGTTGCGCTCTGTTTTTTTACTGTCTTCATCTATTTTTCTAAACCTGTTTTTTATTTTTCTTCACCTTTTTCATCTATTTTCTGAACCTATTTTCATCTATTTTCTGCAAACATTGTGCTCTTTTTTTTCTCTGTTTTTTACGGTCTTCATCTATTTTTCTAAACCTGTTTTTTATTTTTCTTCACCTTTTTATTTTTTCTTGGCTTTAAAATGATATTATGGTAGTTTGTTTTGCTTCTATATGACATTATGCAGCAATATATATATTGCATTATTTTATTGTGTCCGCTATGTAACCGCCATAGGCCGTTATAGCGGCCGCTATGACCTTTATAAAGTTTTTTTGGCTTACCACGATAAGCCGCGACCGCTATGTGATTACCTTGCTTACAGGTCATTTCATTAATCACCTACAGCTTACAATGCAGGAGACAATCAGACAAAATGCATGAGTGTTGCTATTTGTCAATCAAAGGGTACTTCACTCATTTCTAAATATGAAAATATAAAAAGAAAAAATCATTCAAATGTCCTAATGAATCAACTTATGTTTACTGGGCCTCCACTAAAGAGTGATGTGATAGTCCTAAGGAACCTCGTCTGTCATCGCATCAGCTAATTAACACTAAAAGCATAAACCAACAGCCCCAATATAGCAGGGCAGGAAAACAGATTGTTGGTAGTCCTACACAGCCTGATAATTGTAAATTTTCTCTTTATTTTAGTCATATCAAGTATTGACAGGTAAAAATATTATCTGCACGTTAGGTGTCTATTTGATTGCAGTCACAAATGAATTGTTCTCCCTCATATCAAAAATGATTGCTGTGGTTATAGAATCTGGAGTCCATACCCATCCTTTTAAGTTTTTTAATTTTGTTTTTTTTCTAGAAACCAAGTATACCTAAAACAGATTGCTGCCAGGAAGATAAAGCTGCTACTAAAGACAATAGTAGCATATCACTGGCTCATTATGTGGTGCAGTGCAAAGTATCTAACTTCAACAGCCTAATAACTCGGTTCCTGTTATTTCATCTATAGATTATACTTCATATAAACTTATAAAATAATAATGGAAAAGAATAAATAAAATGAAAACGGTTCACCCATTTCCAAGAAAATGCAAGCATTAGAAGTACCTGCATCTTTCAAGATCATCAGTGGAAGCTCCAAATGCAGAAGTAACTTCTTGGAGTGCATTCAAAAAGTCATCCATTGTAACCTTAATGTTCTCTTCCTCTACTGGCTTAGTGAGATCATCCAGACTCAGTTGTCTATTTAAAGCATATGAGACGGCACTTTTCACAACACCTTCAAGTTCTGCACCACTGTAGTTTTTTGTTCGAGCAGCTGCACAATACAAGAAAAAGCAAACCTGAAGTAAGCATCCAATGACCTTGATGGTTCAATCAAAGTGATTCAGATAATTTTATTTATTCCAACTTCTTTAAAATGGAAAACAATCTTGACACTAAATTGCAGATATTGCTTCAACTACATTTGCATGATTTTTACTAAAGAATGGACTTGATCAAAATAATTGATTGCATATAATATATTTTCAGTATCTTATGTCTGCCTTCAAACCATTTCCATTAATCATATCATCATATTACTTAAACCATCACCAAAAAAAAGCATTGGCTAATTATCAAACAGAGCCTTCATTTGTCCAGTTCACAGCAAAGAGTGGCATTATCACATAGGACAAGAACACATTTATGTTTTGCAAATATCTTTTGCCTCTAGAAGAGATAACAATGGAAACCATTATCTGCTTGTACTTTTTCAGTTTATGCTTGAACCAAAAACTTCCTTCCACGCAATTTTATTTAAATTTTGAAAAACATATAACATCATACCAAACAATGTTTGATATGAAGTAAAAACTAGTATAAAACCAAATTTTAGCTGAACTAGTTGTGATTTCAAAAAAGCATGGAAACTTTGAGAAAGTGACCATCTCCATGTTGCATAGGTCATGTCATGCACAATTAAATATGTAAAAAGCAATTGAACACCTCACATCTGTTGCGTCACAAGTACAATGCTGAATGATATCCAATTCAGTGCTGTGCTTGGTTTGTCCAAGCTTTGAAGATATCAAAACCAATTCAAAGGTAAAATTCACATATTACATATTTGTAGACTGCTTGGAAATAGAAGAGCTCAAACCAGTTTTTGATTTACCAGACTCCCTTTCAGGTAGTGCATAATAAAACTATCAAATAAAAGAGCTTATGATAGATGATGAATAACATCCACTAGTATTGGTAATGCAAATGAGATGCATAATATCCAACTTTTCATCACCTTCATAAGAAAGGTAAATCTATAAACATATGTAAGACGAGACTAGGAATCACTAAACACGTACCAAGTTCTTGAAGGTTCACATCTGGAGATAGAAAAGAATTCTCTTTCATTTTGTTAGTATGAATTTGAAGAATTTGCAATCGACCATTTTCATCAGGAAGGCTTATCTCAACTTGGACTTCCAACCTCCCTGGTCTACAAGAAACAAGCAAATGATAAATGACAAACAAAAATATAAGCACCACAAGAGCAGATAAGCATAGCTACTATACAAATCAATCACTGGTGTCAGGATTTCATGTGTTTGGATTAGTTTCAGAGATTATAATCTAATTGATAGAAAGAAAAGGCCATTCATATTATAATCTATTTTTCACAAACACACACACTAAGCATTAGAATTAAGCACATGCATATGACTAATATTTTTTACTGATGACAGACAGCTGTTAGAAATGGAACAAAGTGGATAGATCAATACATAGGCCAAGCATCATGCTATGGTAGCCAGTACCAAAGAACTTGTGTAGTTAAAACAAATGGTTTGGCAACTCAAGTTGAGAGACAGTAAGGGCATACTAGCCAATTCCGAATCACGGAGCGGCACAGCCCACCCCAAAACTGGGATAGCGGATTTCATTATCACTGAGATTCTATCCTATCATGCAATAGGTAATCAATAAAATTTAAACTCATTATCTACACGTATACTAATTTTTTTTTAAGGAAAACATCCAAATTCATAATTAAAAACATTCATAAACACATGTCCAATTGTGCACAATAAACACATCAAAATTTAATTAAAATTTAAATATCAATGTAAATTTAACCAAAATAAAGTTTATTTTTAAAAGTTAAAATACTTACTAAAATTAAATTAAAATACATATAAAACCCATAATCAATAGCTGTTATTCAAAGTTGATAATTGATCTAGTATATGTTTGACCTAACTTACTTTGAGCTTCTCTTTATCTTTTATTTAAGGAGAAGCTAGACCAAACAAATATTTAGTAAAGTACTTATTAAAAAACGGAGCTTAGTTTTAATGTAAAAAAATACTAATAAGGAACTTCCAATCTAGCTTCCCTTTTTTTCCGGTAATTTCTTTTTACACATATACTACCATCATCACCACAGTCATCATCACACTACTATCACCACCGCCACTGTTGTTGTCATCACAACCTATTCCTTGCCGCCACCCCGCTAGCACCATAGTCGCCCCAGTCGTCGGCACAACCATTGTTGTCATTGTCGCCATCACCGTCACCAATACCATTGTTGTCACCACCATCGCCACCATCATCATTGCTGTTGTTGCCACAGCCACCACTTGTGCAGCCCCACCACCATTACCGGCGTCGTCGTCGCCGCAACTGTTGTCGACAACACCGTCATCACCACTGTCGCTGCCGCCATCATCACCCTTATTTTAGCTTAGAATTATAATTCCACGTTTTAATTTTATATGATCCAAAAATTCTATTCCTATAAGAATTGGAACTTTGATATTATAATTCCAAATTACAATTACAATTCCATACACAAAATGGACACCTAGATTAGAAGATAATTTGTAAAACTAATCCTTAAGTTGAATTTTTAATTAAATTGAAGTTTTTTTAAAATATTTTACTAAACGCTTCTAACTTAAAAGTGCCTTTTCTGTTAAAAAACTTTAACGAGTACCAAACAACTTCTCATTTATTTTGAAAGCTCTTATTTTTAGTTATACTTAAAAGTGACTTTTAAGCCAAAAATAAATTAGTCCAAACGAAGCCTTATACTTTTTCTGAAATATTTAACCTTTTTAATCAATATAAATATTTATAACTTTAGCTATAGAATTTAAGTCTATGTTTTTTATTAACTACTCTGGGGAATAGAACTGATTTGTCACAACCCAACCACATTATTTATTATTTCTAACCCAATCTTTCATCAATGAACTAAACACGCAATCAGAGATTGACTACATTTTGCAAAAGAAAAGGTTTTGTTATTCAGGGTAAATTTTTTCCTAATTTTGTCATCTTTGACAACTAGTTGGCTAATATATTTACTAAATCACTTACAGCTTACAAGGTGGCAAGGCCTCAAGTTGACTTTATTATAGCAAGCTTAGTATGTGACATATACTTCAACTTGAGGGGGTGTTTGAATTAGTGCATGTTTGGTATAGATTCTTTTACGGTTTATAATTTGATTTCGACATGTTTGACAACTTTTGTCAAAATTTTGTTACTGGACAACTAACCCATTCCATTCTAAAAAAGAAAAAGAGGGGGTTCAAACAAAAAACATTTTCAATATAATCTATAAGCAGATTTTCAGAAACTATGATTATAATCTAATAGATTATTTTTCTACTCAACTTTTGTTTTTTTATTATATCCCCATGAATTAATTCATTTAAATGCACATTTAGCTACTACAAATAATTTCATAGCCTTTCTTGTAACTTCAACACAAAATAATTGATGATTTTGAACAATCTAAACAAAACATAGATTATTTTAAAATCACTTTCACCTAACTCATCCAAACAATTATAACTATAATCAATTATAGATATATTTAATTATTGATATAATCTCTAAAAATAATCTATACCAAACATACCCTTGATCACATGAATGAAGAGCAATATTAGTTAATACTGACACAGGTAATTACTGCTATTTAGCTTTAATTTACAATATTATTGTTTCCAATTAACATTCCAAATAATATAAATATAAACTATATAATCAATCAAATTTTCCTCAAACTCTCCCCAAATTCTATAATAAGCAATCTGAGACAATTATAGGATATCCTTGTTGACCATTAACAATTACTTGTATTTTCAAATATCGAGAATAGGGGAAGGGGTCATAGAAACCTTAAGAGAGCTTCATCAAGCATGTCCTTTCTGTTAGTCATTCCAATAAGCAAAACATTATTTAGTGACTCCACACCATCTATCTGCAAACCAAGCAAATATTTTTTTAAATTTACTGATATAATATAACTATTATAGGAACATTGTTTCTTTTATCAGAAAAGCATTTAACACCTATACAAACCTTAGTAAGAAGCTGGTTTACAATGCTATCATGAACTCCAGTACCATCTCGAGTTGAACCTCTAGACTGCAGAAGACATGAAGAGAAACAGTTCATTATATAATACTGGCCAATGCAATCACAATATTCAATGCTCATTATCACTCAACTAAATGCAGTATTTTCAAAACATCATGATGTTCCCATTCAAAATACTTATGCACTTACATAAACCAAGCTGAAGAATTTTTCCACTGGTAAATACATCAAACCAAAATCAATGTAAAAAAATTAATATTGACCAAACCTAATAAAGTTTAAGCCAGTGTTATCAATGGCAGATGGCGGTTCATGGCGGTGAGCCAAAAAAATGCCATAAAGGTTATGGCGGATGCCATGGCGGGTTACGGCGGATGCCATGGCGGTCATGATAAAAACTCTATAATATGCAGAAATATCATTCAAAAACACTGCAGAATGAAAAACTAAGCAAAACTAACATAATAACTCAACTAAAATTATACCATAACAATGTAAAACATCACATAACTAATTAACAAAAGGTTCAAAACAATAATCATCAACAACTACAACTAAAATGTTTAAAACAAACACGGTATAGACTATAAATAGAAACTAATCTTCCTCCCCAACTCCAACATAGTCATTGTCTTCATTCCCATTGTCATCTTCTAAGAGAAATTCCTCATCATCCTCATCTTCAGAATCCTCCAAATTCAACCCAGTTTCATTTTCCTCTTCACTCTCACTATCTTCCTCAAATTCAGGTTCTTCTTCAATTAATATCTCTTTTCCCTTGGATGATGAAGCCACCTTCTTCTTCTTGTTAGACCTGATAGCAATAACAGCACTTGAAGGTTCCGTTCTCTTCTTAGTTTTCTGCCTGGTATATACCCTAGGCTCTCCAACTCCTGAAGCTACATAAACAGTTCCCCAATCCAATGTATTGTCATCCTCAAAGACCAAATCAGCTGCACCATCATTGTTGTCATCATCCATTTCCCCAACAAGCCATTCATTACACTCATCTATGTCATTGAGTGAGATTGGATCAATTTCATCTCTAATGTTGTATCTCTTTGCAAGAGTTTGGTTGTATTTGACATAAACCAAGTCATGCAACTTCTTGTGATCCAACTTGTTTCTTTTCTTTGAATGGATCTACATATAATCAAAATTATTATAATTAGTAAACTTCTAAAGTTTAAAGATAGATGAGATAAGAGTTGAGTCAATTACTTGCTCAAACACACTCCAATTGCGCTCACACCCAGATGCGCTGCATGTCAAACTAAGTATCTTGATGGCAAGTTGTTGCAAGTTTGGTGCTGTATGTCCATACATCCGCCACCATTGAGCTACAAAAACAGTATTTGGGAAGAGATTTAGAAGTGAAAATTTAAATATAATTTACTAAAAAGTAAATTAGTAATTAGATTCTCACCAGGAGCAATGGTTTTCCTTTGTTTCCTTGCAAACTCGCATCCAAACAAACCACTACCGTCCTTATAGATTGGAAGCTCAGTGAGGATCTTTTGCTGCACATCTTGACTTGGCACCAACCTCTTGATGCAATCATACAACCCGGTTGTAACCTCTAAATCATATTCAATTCTCGGGTTGGAATAATAAAACTCCGGATTTAGATAATGACCAGCTGCATGCAATGGTTGGTGAAGTTGGCAACTCCATCTACGATCAATAATTTCAAACACATCCTTGTATTTGTTTTCATCTTTGTTAAAGGCTTTCATGATGGCCTCCTTTGCCTTATCCATTGCCTCATAGATGTATCCCATGGCTGGTTTCCTTTCCCCATCTACAAGTCGAAGTACTCGAACAAGAGGTGCCATAACTTTAAGGGTAAAGACCACATTCTTCCAAAAATTAGGCATTAGAACAACCTGTGTTGCTTGCTTCCCTTTGGCTTCCTTACTCAACTTGTTCTTCATCCATTCATCAGAGGTAAACATCTTCCTCAAGTTCCCTTTTTGTTGATGAAGCCTTTCTAATGAAAGAAAAGAGGTGGCAAATCTAGTGACTGCATGTCTGACTAGCTCCTTTCCTTCAGTGAAACGCCTCAATAAACTAAGGGTACTAGAATGGGCATAGATAAAACCAACAACAGCTATCCCCCTCTGAATTGTCTTCTTGACCAATGGAAGCTTTCCAATATCTTCAAGCATCAAATCTATACAGTGTGCAGCGCAAGGGGTCCAATAAAGGTGTGGCCTCTTCTCTTGTAACTTCTTCCCAGCTGAAACATAGTTTGAACCATTATCTGTGATTATTTGCACAACCTTATTCTCTCCAATCTCCTCCACTATAGAGTCAAGCAACTCAAACAGTTTGTCACCGGTCTTCACAAATGGTGATCCATCAACAGACTTCATAAACATAGTCCCTGCAGGTGAATTAACCAAAAAATTAATCAAACACCGCTGCTTCCTATCAGTCCATGCATCGGACATTATAGAACAACCGTGCTTTGCCCATTGCTCCTTGTGGTCTTTTAAAAGATTATTGGTGTGCTCCAACTCTTTGTTTAACAATTTAACTCGCATGTCATGGTAACTAGGAGCTTTTAAATTTTTTCCATAGGCACCAACGGCATCAAGCATGTCTTGGAAAGCTGAAGATTTGATTAGGTTGAATGACAACCCGGATGTGTACCAAAATCGGGCTATCATTTGGTGAACCCTTTCCTTCGCCTCCTTGTCACAATGATCTCGGATGCTAGCTTGCCTTAACCTCTCCTTCTTTCTTCTATCAATGGCAAGTTCAGGTTTCCTACAAAACAAGTCCATAGGCCCCTTCTTAGGAATCTTCTTTGAAGCACTAGAAGTGCCTGAAGAAGGGAGCAAATCTTCATTTTCTCCTTCATCCTCCTCACTTTCAGCATATCCCGTGTTTTCAAGATCTAGATCTCTCACGTTGAAACTTTCAGTAGTTTCACCCCTAGCTTTCTCTTCTGCG
Source organism: Clitoria ternatea (assembly GCA_037962975.1). Lineage (NCBI taxonomy): Eukaryota > Viridiplantae > Streptophyta > Magnoliopsida > Fabales > Fabaceae > Clitoria > Clitoria ternatea. Next base: position 296,300,030 of record CM075669.1, read on the forward strand.
TATTTAAGAAGTTCCTCTTTCACTTCCGGTGGACATTTTGTACAAGCCTTAACATTTCCCTTTTTTCCGGTTAGATGTTGCTTGGCTCGGGTAATCCCTCCTTTCATGATCTTCCCACAGAAATTACAAAGAGTGGTGTTGGTGTCCGTTTCCGTAATGGTACGGACATATTTCCAACCGGGATCACTTCTGTTTTTTGAGGATTGTGTTGAAGCAGATTCAGTGGCCATCTAGACTGATTGGCTACTGCAATTAGTTGAAAAAATAAAAAATGAATGCTGTTCACAATTGAAAAACAGAAAAAAATGAAACTCAATTAAAATAAAAAATTGTCAACAATTGAAAAAATTTATAATGTAATATATAAACTTAAAACTGAAACTTTGAAAGAACAAAAATATGATACATACAGGTATGCTAGAAATGAATGCTGTTCACAAAAAAATACATAAAGTATGCTGTAATGCTAGAAATGAATGTTGTTCACAAAAAATTTACAGTAATGCTAAAATAAATAAACTCAAATAATGAAACTCAAAAAAATAATGAAACTAGAAATGCTGTTCATAAAAAAAAATATAAAATATGCTGTAAAACTGTTGTTCAAAAAATTTTTACCATGAATAAACTCAAATAATAAAACTAAAATGATAATAAAACTAACAAAATATAGTGCACACGCAGAGAGGAAACAGAGAAGAGAGAGGAAACAGAGAAGAGAGAGGAAACGGAGAACAGAGGAGAAACGGAGAAGAGAAAAGAAAGAGAAGAGAGAAGAAATGAAAATCGGAGCAGAGAAATGGCATGGCAACAAACACAGCAGACAAGGAGAGGGAAACGAACCTACAAACAGAGAGAAGAACAGAAGAACAGAGGACTCCGCCGGAGAAGACGACCAGTTCGCCGGAGAAGATGAACCAGCACGCCGGAGAAGGAGGCCTGAGTGCTGAAGAGCGTGAAATCACGCCGGAGAAGGTGACCGGAGCGCCAGAGAGGGTGAAATCGCGCTGGAGAAGGTGACTCGAGCGCCGGAGAAGGTGACTCGAGCGCCGGAGAAGGTGAAATCGTGCCGGAGAAGGTGAAATCGTGCTGGAAAGGATGAAATCGTGCCGGAAAACCGCCGGAGAGAATCAGAAACGAATGGAGAAAGGGGAAACTGAAGGTAGCTGTTCTGTCTAGGGTTTTTTCCTCTCATTTTCGGGTTTCATCACTTTTGGGCTCCCGGGTTGCTAACCGGGTCGAAGGCCCAAAACCCTTTTTTTTTTGTTTTTTCTTCCCATTTCCGCCATGGCCCGCCAGCAACCGCCATTTCGCCTTGCACATGGCGCCGCCATGGCGCCGCCATGAAAAACCGCCACGCCATGAGCCTTTCATATCGGCCCGTTCAAATTCCGCCACGCCATAGCGCCATGGCGGCGCCATGGCCGATTTTTGATAACACTGGTTTAAGCTATGGAAAAAATATGAAGATTCCACCAGTTAAGGCAAACTCAATTGTTACTCATTCATTGCAAATCAACAAATTGACAATAGCAACAAAATAGATGATCGATATTTAGCTAATGTTGAGAAACCTTATACCTTGCAAATAGCATCAATTTCATCAAAGATTATAACATGCAAATCACTTTCATCCCCTGGAGAACAGTGAAGCAATGAAAGTGAATTATATGAAATTTTAACTTAAGGAATGTGCAATCAATATATATACATCACCTAGGGTTCTTTGATCCTGTTCAGCATCAGCAAAAAGGTCTCTCACATTCTTTTCAGTTTCACCAACAAATTTGCTCAAAACTTCGGGACCATTTACGATCTAGTACATGTCATAGATAAGAAAAATTAAAATTCATCAACCAACAGAGAAGATAATTACTAAATAACAGGCTACAGAAAAGAGAACAGAAGGAGAAAGCTAAGAAGTTTGAAGAGAATATTGAAACTTTGTAATATAAATAGTTAGAAAAAGGATTGTTAAATGATATACAAAATTTTCAATTAGTAATGATGTATATAGTTTACTATTGGAGTTGGAAAACATTTCATTCTTCACAAACAACTCACAATAGACCAATAAAAATTGACGCAAGCCACATTCACAAAAATAGAGAAGTGTGGACTATAAGTAATGACATTCAAATTCAATGCAGTCAAATCAAGCCTAGATTTATTATCAATAATAGCATGCAAAAATGATTTATTTGACAACATGAAAACAATCTTGTTTAAGTCAAATTCTAAAAAGATAGTACAAAATATATAAAGCACCAAACAATGAAACAAAAGCACATCCGAAGGAAATTAACCAACCTTAATAGTGGGCTAGTAATTAAATGGAAAATAATATTACAAATATCTTGTCTCTATTAACTGCTGCTTAATTGCATTTATAATGATTTATATACATATACTTGAGAAATAGTTTATTAGATAAATATGAGAAATAATTTTCCAAACCTTTGGTTCTTTCCCATTCAAAATTTTTCCAATTTGACGTGCCATAAGTGTCTTTCCAGTTCCAGGAGGCCCATAAAGCAGCATTCCCTTCACATGCTTGATTCCTAATCTGAAACCTCAAAGGCTTCCAATAAGAACTTCATATTATATACTATGAAAACGGAAGATTAAATGAACCACAGTGTCTGATTGATTACTTGGATGTCACATGGGGAGGGAAAACCCGAGAGGCAAAAGCTCTTCGAAATATATCAGCAAACTCTGCACTCAAGCCACCAATACCCAGAGACTGAAGGTTAAATTCTTTCTGTTTGAAAATGTTGCTGGTGGCAGCCTCACGTTGGTTAACAACCTGCAAAGGACAACAATAACTAGTAAACATATGCAAGGAAAAAAACAATCAGTACAGTTCAGAAGTTCTCCTAAATGTAACTATTTTGCTAGAAAAGTATTGGTTATTACCTCAAGTGGAGTATATAAAATATTGATACTAAATAAATGGATTTAGTTTACTAAAGGACATGCAAAAGATAATGTCAAAAAAATGTTGAGTATTGATGTCAAGGCTAGCCAAAAATTGACCAAATAACAACTAACTATACAACACAGAAATGCTTGCACCAGTGGAGCTTTTACAATGTCTCTGTAGTGAAGCCAATCTAATAACTTCATGGCGCCAAAACTAAATGGCTGTTATATTTGTTGTGGCTCTAAGCCTCGGGGTGAGGTATCAACAAAAACAAATGCAGACAGGAGTAAACTTTGAAAGAGTTGAGACATCATGAGTATAGGGGGGAGGCATCTTTCTGCCTCCTATTTTATCACTTTCTACTTCTGACATAATTATTCCTATTCTTTGATATTACTTTCTTATACCAAAAGCCAATATGAGAATTCCACCTAACATGGCCAAAGCTTGTCATAGTGAGAGATCTATTACCAGTACTGAAGACAAAGGTTCTCTAAACATTTCTTTTGATGTTTATGTGCTTCTCAATAAGACAGTATTCTGTCCTCCACTTCACCAGCTGGAAGCCATTTCATTGAGTTCTTGATGCAAACAATGTGTTAGAATAATAACCATATATATTAAGATTAATTAGCCTTATGTTATCTTTATGTAAAATAGAAAACTGTATATTCTGTAATTATATACAATTCCCTATAAATGCAAAAGTTCCACTATGATCACAACACACGGAATTCATATATTCTCTTGTTTTCTCTTTTTTTCTCAACATGGTATCTGGAGCCTAACAAGAGTTCCTTCTTTTCCGTGGTCCTTCGGTGACCGGTCTTCCTCCGATATTTCTCTTCCAACACACCCATGGCTGCTCCATCTGGTCCGATACTAACTACACTGGACATATTCCCATTTACTCAATATTATTATCTTATAATATATTATATATAATATATTTATTTATAATATACAATTTTTGAAGTTTAAAGAGGGAAAATGCCCTTTCAGCCATTTTGAGTCCTATAAGTTTGCCACAAACCACTTGCGGGAAATTATCAATTGGCTTACAGCAGTATGTTTAAAGGATTTATAATTAGATAATTTAATTGTAAATTAGTGTTCAATTTCAATATTAATGGCTTTAATTTAAGATTTAGTAGTATCAGTTTCCTTGCAAACAGTATGGCAAGGCATTTCTATACTTTTAAATCTTTCTATTTTTCTGTAGAAGAACCAAAATGTGGGTAAGTGACTATAAATGAAAGTGGGAATTGAGAAAAATACACTTGTTGACATAGGATTTTAGGAGATAATTAGACATGAGCTGCGGGTAAAAGATAATTGGACCACTGGTCAGCTCTTACCATTTCACTTTGTGAACTAGCTTTGAAAGAAATTTAAGGGTAGGTTGGATTTCCTTCATGTAATATATCGGCTTTGTCATATTTGTGTATCAGCTATTTTTCTTAGTTGTGTTGGGTACTTACATTACTATGTGACAATAGTCTTACCTCACTAGGTGGGGAGGTTGGCTACATGGACATATCACAAACTAAACTGTAAAGCATATTATTAACATGAGATTTCTTTTAATAAGTTCCTCTAATGTCCTTCTTCACCTCCCTCCTCTAACCTTTCTCATAGGGCTTAAACCATGCAATCTAATCTCCACATTAATGTCTCTAGAGGTCTTTCCATATGTCCAAACCACCTTAACTAATTTTCTGCCAACTTCTCATTAGGTACCACACCAATATCTCTTTGGATACAATAATTTCATCTGTCTTTCCTTGTGCAGTCTCACATCAATGTTATCATTCTTATCTCTGATACCCCACATTTTTCTCATGCTATCCCTTTGAAGCCCAACATTCACTACCATATAGTACTGCCAAGTAAAATTTTTAATGGTAAAGGATTGCTGATAGTACATTGAGGCAACAGAAGACTCCTATATAAAGACCAAACATAGTGTCTTGGTATGGAACCACGACATTGCCAATCCTACAATTTGATCTTGACAAACAAAGACCATGATATTGGCTCAAGGACTCAGAATTTAAGGCTCCGAATCTAAGGTATTTAATCAGCTTTGTTTGAGTAATTTATCCAGTGTAGTCGAATTGTGAGATTTCTGTTACATCGTTGCGATTCCCTTTTGAAGTTAACCCTGTATGGAGGGAGAGAACCAGGGAGCAAAGGAAATAAGATGGAAAATAAAGTTTTCCGGTGTATGTTTGGAAGGAAAAGAGAAGTGGAACCCACTGGAAATTAACTCCTTCCTTACATAGAAGGAAAGGAGAGGAAATTGGATGAGATTTTTGTTGAATAAATATTATAAAAAATTATACATAAAGATTTATTATCATAAAAAATTAGTTTTGTATATATAATTTGATTTATTTCTTGTCTAATTAATTGATTTCCATCAGTTTTCTTTTCATTCATCCAACACTTTTTTCTCTTTCATTTCTATCCATCCAAACAACATGTTTGTCCATCTTATTTCTTTCCATTTCATTTCATCTCTCCACCAAAACGAACCTAAAGGTCTGTTACCTATTTTAATTTTATTGACCTGAGAACTAATTAAGCACAAAAAGAGAGTTAAGCTATGTAAGCAAACAGAATGTATCAAGAAAGAACTGATCAAAACAATGTAGATATATGTCAAAAGAAATGGGAAATTCACCTTAATTCCACTATCACGTGACGTTTCAAAGACAATGTATGTGTCATCTGAAATCATCCCTCTTTCAAGAGAATTAGACTTTTCTTGGCCCTCAACAGCGGCTTGGTTTACTGTAAAGCTATAATTATTTCCATGAAACTCAAATAGCACTTTCTGCCCTGCAGTCATAACCTGCATATAACAAAGATCAATTAAAAATTTTGATACAGGAATATAGTACACCTAAGCTAACAAAAGGAAAGAAATCTTCATGAAAGAGAAAATACAGAATGTTCCCATGCTTCCTAATAATGAGAAAATAATTTGAGAAGTCATGGAAGAAGCAAAAGATGTGAGAAAAGGTTATAAACGGAATGACATGCACGGGATATTGAAACAAGATCATGGGCAAGCTGATAAACATTGGGAAATGTGTTTGACTTTCATCCAACTATACACAAAGAATATATCATGACTCAAGTATGACGAAGAAAATTCATGCATTACTTACAAAGGAAAGGCTACAAAGTATCACGAACAGGTTGGATTGGATTTCAAAATGATTGTGAAAATCAAATAAAAATAGAACAGTTGACTTGGCATAACCAATTCAGAGGAACTATAGCATATTGAGCAGTTGAATAATGTGAATTATACTACTAAGTAATGTACCATATGTATATAGTAAATGTTTCAGGGAAACGATGACACATACTTATGCAAATAATAACAAAAGAAGCTATGCAACAACCAGATGACATTTTACTTTCTAGTGTCCAAAAGTGATCCATCAAGGCATGAACATGATGAAATAAAACTCCGCAATTAGTATTATTACATACAACAACGATAACAGAAAAACCACATACACCGGCCAACTAGATGCCAAAAGTAACCTAATCAAAAACCCAACCTGGTTCCTAAATCTCTTCCGAAGTTGCTTAGCCAGCAGAACAGCATCAATCTACATGACAAAGCACCACCAATAAATTCAATGTTAAACCACACTAATCAGAAACAAATTGTCAACAACAAAACGAGAACCTTTTCAAAATCAACACACCTGTTCACTCTTGGTTCCCTTTTTAACAAAGTCCAATTCAAGGGTTAGCAGCGCGAGGTTGAAGTTTTCAGGTGGCTCAAATCTTAAAGAAGAGGAAAATTACAAAACATAAGAAACTAAGAAACCCAGAGTGTAAATGGTAATACTAACTCAATTACTCAACACCAAAACACAAAATACAACAAACTAACCGTTTCACAGGAACGGATTCAGCAGCAGAAACTTTAGCACACCGACGCTGAATCGAATTCAACGCGATGTGGCCATTGCGTATGCTCTCATGAGCAGTATCTCTCAGTTAAGGCCACAAAAAGTAGCAAATCATGAATCCGATTGACAATCCACACATTAATTTCAACTTAATTAATCAGTGACACAAAAAAAACCTAGAAATTAATCAATTCTATGCTACTAAATCGTTCGGCATGATTCAATCAAATGCAAGAAAAAAATGTAATGGAATAGAGAGAAGAGAGTGATAAAGGATATGAGAGAGAGAAGACGAAGGAATCGCCAATGGAAGCGAGGTAGAGGTTGTGGTGGCCGGGGACGGCGAATTTAGAAAGATCGGAGGGAGAACAGAAGGCGAGGTTGGTGAGGGCGAGGTCCTGCGAGGGCGTGTTGGTGACGATCAAGGAGGTGGAAGAAGAGGAGGACGATGACCCGAACAGACTCGCCATTTTCTTTGATCAGATCTTGCTTCGCAGCAGATCACACGCAAATGGAAATGGCGCGGGAGAGGGATGCCATAAACCGATAACCCAGAAACATACTCGTGTTTATATATTTCTCTTCTCTTGACCTGGCCATTAAAACAAACTTAGGAGTTAAGTATAGGAATTTTATTTTTGTAATTTTTGTAAAAAAAATGTTAGAAATATGAAGAAAAAATGTGTGATAAAATAAATAATTTGATGAAGAGAAATAGATAAAAATTTTAAAAGTAATATAACAGTATTATATAAAATATTAATATAACTCTGATGTAAATATTTTTATAATAATCATTATAATGTTGCCATAAAATTATTATTTTTGTTTGGTTTACTTGCCCAAAAATACCAGGAATCTTCTACTGGATTTTGATCTAATGGGTGTTTATGATTTAAATTGAAATTAAAAATGAAGGAATGGTAAAGAGAAATTTAAACATTTGAAGGTGTATTGTTTCAGAAAATAATTCATTTATTTTTATTATTTTAAAATAGTTTTCGTTTTTTACTTTGATTTTTATAACGTGAACTCTCTGAATCTTATTAGGTAATTTGAAAATACAAAGTTTTTATTTAAAATTATATTAAACATGGTAGAAGAATTTTATTATTAGGCCAAGCTTGATTGATAATTTGATACTTGTATATTGAATAACTATCTTGATTTTGTTGAGTGAGCATTTGTCCATTAGTTTGTACGTACCAATTACGTGACTCTATAACTTATTTAAATATACTTGTCACCCTTTCACTTGGTTAACCATTATCTAATCAATGCATTAAAATGTTTTTATGTGTCAAAATTTAAATGGGTCACGATTTGATTTCATAACACAGCACTCAAATATAATATAGAAAAATTAATAATATTAGAGCGGGGCTTTTTTGGCTTATGCTTGCGTGTGATTTTTAGTGTTACAAAAGTGGAAAAAAAAATACAATGAAAAAAATAGGTAAGAAATGTAATTTTCACCATAAATCATAAAATACAAAATAATAAATCCTTGTATCAATCATGAAAATGAGGAGGATATTTTATTTTCAATAATATTCTATTCTATTTTTTCTATTATAATTTTAATTATAATACTTTAACTAAGAATAAAAATAAAAAACTAAAGTTGCGTTTAGTTATAGAAAATTATTCTAATTTTTTTAGAAAAGTTTTTTGCTTATTTTTCAAAATTTTCATTTCCTATAATAGCTAAAAAAATTTAAAAACTCGTTTAGATAATGTGACAGTTTTTCAATTTGAAAAACTAGAAAACTAAAAAAGTTGTTCAAGTGCACTTAGTTTTCTATTTTTTTCAAACATTATTTAATTCAAATTAATTGACATATATCTTATATATATTATTTATGACAATATTGTGCAAGACCAAGTTCATTGACCAAACCATGAATCCAAAGAGCCTCTTTCACACCCTTTATGGTTAAAATATATTCTACTTCAGTTGTAGATAATACAACAATAGATTGAAGTGAAGTTTTCCAATTGATAGTAGAGTTACAAAGAGTGAAGATGTAACCAGAAAGAGATCTTCTTCTATCAATATCACCACCATAATTTGAATCAACAAAACCTGCAACATCATTAGTTGTAGCTTTGCTTCTGTCAAATACCAAGCCAATATCAGAAGTACCTTATAGATATCAAAAAATCTATTTCACAGCATTCCAATGATCCTTTCCGGGATTATGCATGTATCGACCCACCATGCTGACTGCATATGCTAAATCTGGTCTAATGCATACCATAGCATGTTGGTGTATGCACTATGAGCTTTTATACTTTTTCATTTGTATCATTTTTCTACTTATCAATAGAATAAATATTTCAGTTTAAAATTGTTTTAAAACATATTTATCCTTGGAGTAATAGGTCATATAAAAATTATTCCTAAAATGTCCCTAGTCAAGTATTTACATGGGGACATGTAAATACACTGAGACTAGTGTGTGAGTGTACTGATGACCTGATCTCACAGATCATAGATATAGATGATATCGAGTCTTCACACGGGTACACATTAAGAGTAATGATGTACTGGACAGACCCACCATGAGAACGTTGCATGGATCGTTACATGATTGTCATAAATGATTCTCAATGTGATAATGGTATATGTAGTCCTTCGACCTGAAGTCACTATGATTCCTACATGAGGAGTTTATTGTTTTAATACAATTAAACGTCTTCTGTAACAAGATGACTATAAAGATTGTAATTAGGCAATGAACAAATTATGCAGAGGGATGTGAGTGATGTAGATGGGATTTGTCTCTCCTATGTGACAGGAGTGATATCCATAGGCCACTTGATGGAGTAAGACTAAGAAAACGCATGGCCATGTTAGAAAGAATAAATATTAGATATTTATTCGGATCCAGTCTACTCCGGTATCAAGTAAAATAAATTGGGTCGTACAAGGATGACGTGACCATGCCTTGGGCCCAATTAGGATATCGTGACAAAAGGAATAAACATATTAAATAATTATCACTTATAGGTTATGTTGATAATATTCGGACATAATGATACATTGTTAGATACCGCTCTTATTTTATATTAATAATAAAATAATTTATTATTAATATGACCGGGTATTTTACCTATAGGGTCACACACATAGAGTAAGCCCATCAGAAAAAGTTGTCTTATTTTAGTTGGACTAAAATAAAGCTATTGGGCCTAACTCATTTGGAATGAGTAAGGAGCCCACTTTTAGAGAGAACAAATTAGGTCAAACCTAAGCCTATAAATAGAGCATAAGATGCTCATAGGCGGTTAACTCAAGTGAGACACAAATTCGCAAAAGTTGCAAGAGCTACACGCCGTCAAACTAGCAGTTGGCAAGTGTTGCGATTCTGGTGGGAGTGCTCGTGTGGACTCCTAAAGGACGAGGCTACGACTGCTTCGGAGTTCTTCAAGAGGTAATCCAAAATGAATTTCGAAATTGTTTTTGTGCTTTGAAACACGGAACCTTGCAAATCCTATGGAATCCCTTTTATTTTTCCGCTGCTCATGCTTAGGGATTTCCTAACATAGCATACATTAAACTGCCAACTGCACTAACATAAGGAACGTATGACATACGCTCTATTTCTTCTTTAGTTTGTGGGCATAGGTCCGAGGATAACTTGAAATATGCAGCGAGTGGAGTAGAAACAGGTTTACAAGTTTCATATTAAATCCGTCAAGCAATCTCTCAATATATTTTTGTTGAGATAAAAACAATTTACCAGCTTGACAATCCCTGTGAATCTCCATGCCAAGAATTTTCATAGCTGCACCTAATTCGTTCATCTCAAACTCATTATTGAGTTAAGCTTTTAATTTCCTGATAAAAGACTTGTCACGTGATGCAATCAACATATCATCAACATAAAGTAACAAGTAAATGAAAGTTTCATCAGGAAATTGTTGGAAATAAATACAATCATCATATTGACTCCTTGGATATCCTTGCCCAATCATAAAGAAGTCAAACCTTTTGTACCACTATCTAGGAGCTTGCTTGAGACCATATAAAGATTTTATCAGACGACAAACAAGATGCTCTTTACTAAGAACAATAAATCCCTCAAGCTTATCCACATAGATTTCTTTTTCCAGTTCTCCGTGTAGAAAAGTTGTTTTAACATCAAGTTCTCCAATTCCAGATCAAATAAGGCAACAAAAGCAAGCAAGATACAGATAAAGGTATGACAAACAACTTATGAGAAAATCTCATTAAAGTCAATATCTTCCTTTTGGTGAAAGCCTTTGACGACTAATCTTGCCTTGCATCTAAGATCTTCAAGCCCGAGAATACCATCTTTCTTCTTGTAAACCCATTTACATCGAAGCAGTCATTGGCCTTTAGGGAGTTTTGTCAAACTCCATGTGTTATTATTATGAAGACTTTCAATTTCTTCATTCATAGCTAGTAGCCATTTTGAAGAACCCACACAAGAAATAGCTTCAGAATAGCTGGTAGGCTCAACAACATCATTTACCTCTTGTGCAATAGACAATGCATAAGCAGACAAATTGTAACACCCTGGAGCCAACTTGCAAATCTCAAGATAATTACCCTCACCATATAAAATTTCTTAGATAACTTATTTTTCGCCTAGTAATTATCAAGAGATTCACAACCTGATTCCAGAGGTTACTGATACAATATCAGAGTACGCAACCTTTACGTAATTAACTTCTTATTATTATGCATAATATCAGAGTTCCATACATATTATATTTTACAACAGGCACCTAGATCTTATAAAATATAAAGACGTACAGTACCAACAACATAGTATACACGTAATACAGCCACAGTAGACATGCAAGCAAGCATCAGCATCAAAAGTCTTCATAATTCATCCACATCAAGCATTATCCACTTTGTCATATATCTCCCTGGTTAACCACTAAAAGGGTTGCCACAAGTAACAGAAAGAGTGAGATAAAATACTAAATAAATAGAAATCAAATTAGAACAACCACAACCACAAGTAGGATGCTATGCGATGCAGATGCCAAACAAGTGTTTTGTATTATATTACGTTCTTTTATATGAATGAAAATGCATGATGGATCCATTCTGGTGGGAACATCTGCAGTGATTTCCAACAATAATATTTTTTTACGGATATCCAACCGATACCGCGCCCCATAATGCAACACCACATCGGATAACAATATCAATATCAATAACAAGTGTTGCGGGACCCCCCTTAAGGACACACTGCTTATCCCTTAAGACGGTCGTGGTATAAAACCACCGCAGAGGTCTGTGCTCAACAGAGCGCGTTCCCCCACCGGGAACCCCCTCAAAGAACCCCTCTGCGGATTCTTTGAACGGCCAATGCATATGATGCATGAATGCATTACATTATCAAATTCCTTTATAACTAATTTTAACAATAAAATTATTATGACAATCAATTAAGCATGCTTTATTTATAATTCAAAGAATATGGAAACACATTTTCCATACTACTTATATCATAATTCAATCATATGGAAACACATTTCCCATAATATTCATATCATATTTCAAACATATGAAAACATATTTTTCATAATATTTCATATTTCAAAGAATATGGAAACATATCTTCCATGTTATGGTAATTGTTTAATATCATATTCCAAACCATTTGCATCCATTTCACAATTTAGTTCAAATTAAATTAAAGTATAACTATATGAGTTTCTAAACAATTAAGCAAGCAATTCTAACTTAATTTCTATGTATTTAATATCCTATCCCCTCTTTCTTACCTCAAGTGAAGATCGTTAAACTTTCCTTATGCTAAACTCCTTGGTATTTCTTCAAATCTTCAAGTTTGCGTAATTTCTTCTTATGCGAAAATTAAAGAATGAAGGTTTTGAGAGCTTAAAGAGGGAGATGAAAGGTTATAGGATCAGTGAGGTTTGTGGTCTGAGGAAATGTGGGAGGTTGGGGCTCTATTTATAGGCTTTTAATGTCGGTTACTGTAGCAAATTACTGTAGCAAATCACTGTAGCAAATCACTGTAGCAAATCACTGTAGTATCTCGAAATTGACATGAGGCGGTGGAAAATTGGAGAATTCTCACGAATTCTCTACATTCTTCAACAGTTTTCATGTGACGTTTACTATAGCATTTTACTGTAGCAGATTTTTATTTTATTTTATTATTCTATTCTACATTCTATTCTTGTTTATTTCCGTTTTAAGTCAAACTGAAAATATCCTTGTATTCATAATTAAATTTCCTATTTTCTAGGTTTCATTTCTTATTTCTCTAAGAAATTTTAATTTTTTCACTATTTAATTTACTGCTTAAAAAATTGGGCTGTTACACTCTCCCCCCGTTATAAAAATTTCGTCCTCGAAATTTAAACGTACCTGGTTAGAGTAATTCAGGATATTGACTCCTCATCTCATCTTCTCGTTCCCAAGTCATGCTTATTTCATTTCCTTGTTGCCAAGCTACTTTTGGTATAGTGCCACTACATTCAGTTACTGAGTATCTAATATACTCAAAGTTCTAACAATTTTACATTATCTAACTAGTAATTATACTAAACAGAAACATACAAAGAGCACACATAACATACAAACACACAAATTTCAAACAAATAGAAATCAAGGTTCACACACTTCAAGCTATCTTATGTTAATCTCTAGTCACTTCCTAAGGTTTTCTTTATATTTTATAAACCATTGCTCTGATACCACTTCAGTTGTAACACCCTGGAGCCAACTTGCAAATCTCAAGATAATTACCCTCACCATATAAAATTTCTTAGATAACTTATTTTTCGCCTAGTAATTATCAAGAGATTCACAACCTGATTCCAGAGGTTACTGATACAATATCAGAGTACGCAACCTTTACGTAATTAACTTCTTATTATTATGCATAACATCAGAGTTCCATACATATTATATTTTACAACAGGCACCTAGATCTTATAAAATATAAAGACGTACAGTACCAACAACATAGTATACACGTAATACAGCCACAGTAGACATGCAAGCAAGCATCAGCATCAAAAGTCTTCATAATTCATCCACATCAAGCATTATCCACTTTGTCATATATCTCCCTGGTTAACCACTAAAAGGGTTGCCACAAGTAACAGAAAAAGTGAGATAAAATACTAAATAAATAGAAATCAAATTAGAACAACCACAACCACAAGTAGGATGCTATGCGATGCAGATGCCAAACAAGTGTTTTGTATTATATTACGTTCTTTTATATGAATGAAAATGCATGATGGATCCATTCTGGTGGGAACATCTGCAGTGATTTCCAACAATAATATTTTTTTACGGATATCCAACCGATACCGCGCCCCATAATGCAACACCACATCGGATAACAATATCAATATCAATAACAAGTGTTGCGGGACCCCCCTTAAGGACACACTGCTTATCCCTTAAGACGGTCGTGGTATAAAACCACCGCAGAGGTCTGTGCTCAACAGAGCGCGTTCCCCCACCGGGAACCCCCTCAAAGAACCCCTCTGCGGATTCTTTGAACGGCCAATGCATATGATGCATGAATGCATTACATTATCAAATTCCTTTATAACTAATTTTAACAATAAAATTATTATGACAATCAATTAAGCATGCTTTATTTATAATTCAAAGAATATGGAAACACATTTTCCATACTACTTATATCATAATTCAATCATATGGAAACACATTTCCCATAATATTCATATCATATTTCAAACATATGAAAACATATTTTTCATAATATTTCATATTTCAAAGAATATGGAAACATATCTTCCATGTTATGGTAATTGTTTAATATCATATTCCAAACCATTTGCATCCATTTCACAATTTAGTTCAAATTAAATTAAAGTATAACTATATGAGTTTCTAAACAATTAAGCAAGCAATTCTAACTTAATTTCTATGTATTTAATATCCTATCCCCTCTTTCTTACCTCAAGTGAAGATCGTTAAACTTTCCTTATGCTAAACTCCTTGGTATTTCTTCAAATCTTCAAGTTTGCATAATTTCTTCTTATGCGAAAATTAAAGAATGAAGGTTTTGAGAGCTTAAAGAGGGAGATGAAAGGTTATAGGATCAGTGAGGTTTGTGGTCTGAGGAAATGTGGGAGGTTGGGGCTCTATTTATAGGCTTTTAATGTCGGTTACTGTAGCAAATTACTGTGGCAAATCACTGTAGCAAATCACTGTAGCAAATCACTGTAGTATCTCGAAATTGACATGAGGCGGTGGAAAATTGGAGAATTCTCATGAATTCTCTACATTCTTCAACAGTTTTCATGTGACGTTTACTGTAGCATTTTACTGTAGCAGATTTTTATTTTATTTTATTATTCTATTCTACATTCTATTCTTGTTTATTTCCGTTTTAAGTCAAACTGAAAATATCCTTGTATTCATAATTAAATTTCCTATTTTCTAGGTTTCATTTCTTATTTCTCTAAGAAATTTTAATTTTTTCACTATTTAATTTACTGCTTAAAAAATTGGGCTGTTACACTCTCCCCCCGTTATAAAAATTTCGTCCTCGAAATTTAAACGTACCTGGTTAGAGTAATTCAGGATATTGACTCCTCATCTCATCTTCTCGTTCCCAAGTCATGCTTATTTCATTTCCTTGTTGTCAAGCTACTTTTGGTATAGTGCCACTACATTCAGTTACTGAGTATCTAATATACTTAAAGTTCTAACAATTTTACATTATCTAACTAGTAATTATACTAAACAGAAACATACAAAGAGCACACATAACATACAAACACACAAATTTCAAACAAATAGAAATCAAGGTTCACACACTTCAAGCTATCTTATGTTAATCTCTAGTCACTTCCTAAGGTTTTCTTTATATTTTATAAACCATTGCTCTAATACCACTTCAGTTGTAACACCCTGGAGCCAACTTACAAATCTCAAGATAATTACCCTCACCATATAAAATTTCTTAGATAACTTATTTTTCGCCTAGTAATTATCAAGAGATTCACAACCTGATTCCAGAGGTTACTGATACAATATCAGAGTACGCAACCTTTACATAATTAACTTCTTATTATTATGCATAACATCAGAGTTCCATACATATTATATTTTACAACAGGCACCTAGATCTTATAAAATATAAAGACGTATAGTACCAACAACATAGTATACACGTAATACAGCCACAGTAGACATGCAAGCAAGCATCAGCATCAAAAGTCTTCATAATTCATCCACATCAAGCATTATCCACTTTGTCATATATCTCCCTGGTTAACCACTAAAAGGGTTGCCACAAGTAACAGAAAGAGTGAGATAAAATACTAAATAAATAGAAATCAAATTAGAACAACCACAACCACAAGTAGGATGCTATGCGATGCAGATGCCAAACAAGTATTTTGTATTATATTACGTTCTTTTATATGAATGAAAATGCATGATGGATCCATTCTGGTGGGAACATCTGCAGTGATTTCCAACAATAATATTTTTTTACGGATATCCAACCGATACCGCGCCCCATAATGCAACACCACATCGGATAACAATATCAATATCAATAACAAGTGTGCGGGACCCCCCTTAAGGACACACTGCTTATCCCTTAAGACGGCCGTGGTATAAAACCACCGCAGAGGTCTGTGCTCAACAGAGCGCGTTCCCCCACCGGGAACCCCCTCAAAGAACCCCTCTGCGGATTCTTTGAACGGCCAATGCATATGATGCATGAATGCATTACATTATCAAATTCCTTTATAACTAATTTTAACAATAAAATTATTATGACAATCAATTAAGCATGCTTTATTTATAATTCAAAGAATATGGAAACACATTTTCCATACTACTTATATCATAATTCAATCATATGGAAACACATTTCCCATAATATTCATATCATATTTCAAACATATGAAAACATATTTTTCATAATATTTCATATTTCAAAGAATATGGAAACATATCTTCCATGTTATGGTAATTGTTTAATATCATATTCCAAACCATTTGCATCCATTTCACAATTTAGTTCAAATTAAATTAAAGTATAACTATATGAGTTTCTAAACAATTAAGCAAGCAATTCTAACTTAATTTCTATGTATTTAATATCCTATCCCCTCTTTCTTACCTCAAGTGAAGATCGTTAAACTTTCCTTATGCTAAACTCCTTGGTATTTCTTCAAATCTTCAAGTTTGCGTAATTTCTTCTTATGCGAAAATTAAAGAATGAAGGTTTTGAGAGCTTAAAGAGGGAGATGAAAGGTTATAGGATCAGTGAGGTTTGTGGTCTGAGGAAATGTGGGAGGTTGGGGCTCTATTTATAGGCTTTTAATGTCGGTTACTGTAGCAAATCACTGTAGCAAATCACTGTAGCAAATCACTGTAGCAAATCACTGTAGTATCTCGAAATTGACATGAGGCGGTGGAAAATTGGAGAATTCTCATGAATTCTCTACATTCTTCAACAGTTTTCATGTGACGTTTACTGTAGCATTTTACTGTAGCAGATTTTTATTTTATTTTATTATTCTATTCTACATTCTATTCTTGTTTATTTCCGTTTTAAGTCAAACTGAAAATATCCTTGTATTCATAATTAAATTTCCTATTTTCTAGGTTTCATTTCTTATTTCTCTAAGAAATTTTAATTTTTTCACTATTTAATTTACTGCTTAAAAAATTGGGCTGTTACACAAATTATCATCAACAATGTATCTAGCTGGCCTTTTAATTTGTCTCCTTGGTCTGTCTCGAGCAATAGAATAATCCTCTTCCTGTGGCTAAATGGGAGAAGTGGTACGATTATCATCATGGTCATCAATGCTAGACTCATTGGTAGAGAAAGATGAGACATCAACATTAACAGATTTTAATTCTAACTCTACCTACTCGCTAGTACCATGTAGATTATTAGTATTAGAAGAAGAAATAAAAGATTGTTTTCCAGAAGATAATAATGCATCCTCATTAAAAGTCACATCTCTACTGACTTTCGTGACTTAGAATCAGAACATCAAACACAATATTCTTTAGACTCAGATGCATAACCAAGAAATATGCACTTAATAGCTCTTGGAGCTAAATAAATATATTATTTTCTTCAGGAATTTAAAAATCAAGTGAAGAGTGTGGAAAGCGGTTAATCAAGTAACAAGTAGTAGATGCTGCCTCTGCCCATAATTCACGTCGATGTCATAACCCAGCATTTGAGAGCATACAACGAGCTCTCTCAAGGATAGTTTTGTTTAAACATTCTGCAACACCATTCTGCTAGGGTTTACCTGGAATGGTTTTATGTCTAGCAATATCATGATTTGTGCAAAACTCATTAAAATCACCTTCATAGAACTCCAATCCATTATCTATTCTGAGCTTCTTGACTTTCTTCCCCATCTGAGTTTCAACTAGAGTTTTCCACTTCTTAAAAGTGGGTAAAGATTCATTTTTATGTCTTAGAAAGTAGACCCAGACTTTATGAGAATAATAATCAATAATAGTCATCATATAACGTTTTCCTCCATAAGAAGGAACTTTAGAAGGTCCCCAAAGATCTGAATGAATATAATCAAGAATACCTTTTGTTCGGTGAGTTACAGTAGAGAAGCTAACTCTTTTCTGCTCCCCCAAAAACACAATGTTCACAAAACTCCAACTTACCGATGCCTTGATTGTTAGGGAAACCCTCAGGGTTAGACAACAAAAACACAAAGGATTCCCAAAACGGAAGGCATTATACAAAATTAAAATTTTCGTTTTAGAGTTTACCTCTTGTGGACGCAAAACGAGTTCCTCAATCGAAGTAATTGTAGCTTCGCCCTTAGAAGTCCATATGAGTACTCCCACCAGAAAATGAATTTTTGAATGCTAGTACGGAAGTTCAAAGAGTAATCTTAATATTTTTGAGCAGCAGCCTATGAGCATCTCATGCTCTATATATAGGCTTAGGTCTCAACCTAATGAGCTCTCATTAAACATTGGGCTTCTGACTCATTCTAAATGAGTTAGGCCCAATAGTTTTATTTTTAGTCCAACTAAAATAAAACTAACCTCGGGTGGCTTACTTTATGAGTGTGACCCTATAGGTAAAATATCTGGTTATATTAATAATAGACTATTTTATTATTAATATAAAATAAGAGCGGCATCTAGCAATACATCATTATGTCCGAATATTATTTATCATCAACATGACCTATAAGTGATAATTATTTTATATATTTATTCCTTTTGTCACGATATCTAATTGGGCCCAGGGCATGGTCATCGTCATCCTTGTATGGCTCAATTCATTTTACTTGATACCAAAGTAGACTTTACAGAATAAATATCTAATATTTATTCTTCCTAACATGGTCATGCATTTCGCTAGTCTCACTCCATCAAGTGGCCCATAAATATCACTTCTGTCACATAGGAGAGAAAAATCTCATCTATATCACTCACATCCCTCTGTATAATTTATTCATTGCCTAATTACAATCTTTATGGTCATCTTATTACAAATGACGTTTGATTGTATTAAAACAACAAACTCCTTATGTAGGAATCATAGTGACTTCAGGTCGAAGGACTATATACCATTATCATTGAAAACTGTTTATGACACTCATGTAACGATCCATGTAACGTTCTCATGGTGGTCTGTCTAGTACAACATTACTCTTAATGTGTACCCGTGTGAAGACATATATCCATGATTTGTGATATCAAATCATTAGTACATTCACACACTAGTCTTAATGTATTTACATGTCCCTATGTAAATACTTGATTAGGGACGTTTTATGAATAATTCTCACATGACCTATTGTTCCAGGATAAATAGCTTTAAAACAATCTTAAAACTGAAAATACTTATTTTATTGATAAGTTAAAATTGATACATTAATAGCTCGTAGTGCATACACCAACATTGATTACCAAGAAGACCTTGCTTGCTCAGAAGGTGTATGCCTTTTTGAAGAAGCAAACTTCAATTTGAATTGCTCATGGTAAATGAAGTACCAAATTTGACAAAATTTTAGACATGTATCATACGAGAAAGACTCTTTTATGTGAGAATGAGAAGAACGAATTTGGGCCGTACAACCATACAATGGATGATTAAGATTAGTCATGTGAGTTTTTAAAAAAGTAATATGACATTTTAAGTAATCATATGACCTATGCCAATTGCGATTTTTAATAATGGACTTATGCAGGCTAGGAGGCGGGGTGGCTTGTATACCCGACTCTAGTTTTGTGTATTGACTTTTAACAAAGCTAAAGAAACTTGAGTGTATTATTGTTATACAAATATTTTATGAAGTAAAATTTTACTTTTTGAGTATTTATATTTTTTCCATAGTATCTTAATTTCATCTAGACAATTTATTTTAATTACATCAGTTAGTTAGCCGTTGATAAGTATTGATACACCGTACTCAAGTTGGTGTGAGGTAAAATCCACCGTGTTATCGGAAATCACATTGATAAATTGAATGATAGGAAGGAACAAGAAGGGAGGAATATGCATAATACGGCCCATGTAGCTTTTTCCCTGAAACCAAATTTCAGACAATTCAAGTTCGACATGCATGTGATGATGGGCTTATGCTTGTTGTCGGCTGATGAGAGTGGGTACTGGACAGCTCATTGCTTGAAACCGAATATTCAATCATCTTGGTTGGATTCATGTTATCTTCAAGCAACAAGTGCTGAAAAGTTTGAACTATACACAACAGCGATTCATCACTTTAAGGGCAAATGACATTTTGAGGTGGTGCATCTTAGTATCTTATAGCTATCAAAACTTGCCAACAATGATAAGAACTCAAATCATATTAATGTAAAAACTTCACTAGTGCTCATGTGAGAATTCTTTAAATCATAAACATGTTCTAAACCTGATAAGTTTCTAAGATCTAATTTACGTAACTTTTTGTTAGGAAAAAAAAAACTTTTAAAACTAGAACCATTTCATAGAATAAAGGTACAAACAACACCTCATAGTCATTGTGTGACTTTCCGCAACATCGAGTTCTAACCAAATGTTGAGCAACACAAGTTCTTTTAGCCTAACATTAACATACAATAACTCAATCTATCCGTTCTCAAGCTTACCCCCGTGATTTTTACAAATTATACAACAGGGGAAATACAGACCAATATCAATTGCTAGCTTAGAAAACAATGAGACAAAGAAGAAAGCAACAAAAGAGAAAAATAGAAATTCTGTTCAATGATTTGTCTGGCTGAATCTCTTGCCTTCTCAACCTAGTGCTATTACTACCCACCAAGTGATAAGAATTTGGGTGGGTGTTCACATTCTCTGTGTTGCCAAAAACCCGGGTGCAGAACATCTCTCCAAACATTCCAAACACAAGGTGGGGGAACCCTGGTGTCACAGTGGCTCCAAGATTGAGCATTTGTGTTGTGTTATCATCATCCTCTTCCAGATTGAAATGTTGACTCTGATAAGGATTGCGATTTGGAAGCTGCTGACCATTTTGAGATGGTGTTGGTGTTGCCAACAGAGATTGAGCAGTCAAAGCAGTTGGTCTTGGTGGAATCGAAACACCTCCGCAAGACACCTTTCTTTCGCGGTCACTATGAACTATATCCTGGCCACGGCCATAGAGAGGAACCACTGTAGTATGAGATATAGCATCCTTGCAAACAGGGCACTGTGGGTGCTCATCAGGTGCAAGAGAAGCACTTTGGACATGGAGCCACTTGTAGATGCAAGGCCAACAGTAAAGGTGGCCACAAAGAGTCACAATTGGTTCATGTGCAAAATCTAAGCAGATATTGCAATCAAAACAACTATCAACATCTTGTGTCTCTGTCATGGTGTTTGAGACAGTTTCCTATTCCTGGGAAACCTAGGCTCAAAGGCCATGAATTAAGCAACACTTCTTAGAACTTTGGTTACCAGTGCTGTTTGATCCTGGCATGAATACACAAAAGAAAGATCAGGCACCAAACCAGCTTAATACACAGAATTAAGGAATTATCTGGAGGGAAAAGGTTTAGTGAGTTCAACAAACTAACAATTAACTTTCGTTTATTATAAACAAAATTTCGGGGGGAAATTAAGTTCATAGCTGCATTCAACATAAAGAAACAAACAACAGGAAATAAATAGACTTCACCAATAATTGAAAAAAACAAGGTAAGTTACTCAAAAAATCTAATGCAAATGCATCAAAATCACGCTTACACCAATCTCAAAATTAGTTAAGTGAATGTGATAGACTAGCGATAACCCAATAAATTATTCTGCTATATACCAAATTCAAAATGGAAAACATCATATTCATCAAGCATAACAATTACATGAGGGCCGAGTCAGTGTCATGACTCAAATAGAAGGACAATCTAATCTCATCTGAAACCTAAAAGTGTGAAATTGACATTGTGTATTAAATTAAGTTTCTCAAACCCAATAATCTGTTACTTCCAAGGCCAGTAAAAAAACAACCCATCTCATGATCCATTTAAAGAACCCGAAAAATCGGATCCGTCCACCAATTGTGGAACCTGTTTACAAATTCATGTCCAAATAAAAGAAAAAGGTTGATCAGAAGATTGGCATACAATCGAGGGGACAGCAGGTTGAGAATCTACAATCAACGTATGAGGGGAAATTGAGAGATTGAGTTTGACATGAAATGAAGAAGGAAAAGCATTGTTGGGAACGGAGAAAAAAAGTGAAAATATAAGAAGATCTAAGAGACATACCCAGAAAGAGAAAGGAATAGACAAGGGTGCGTGGGTTTATGAAGGGAGTTTCTTTCGTTATGGCCTTGTATAATTTGTCTAACGTATACTCACAGTCACAGCGAAACAGTAACAGTGGCAATATTTGAGGAATATTTTGACTGGAAAACTAATGTTTTGGACCTATGGCTATGGTTATGTTTCAGGGTGATGAAAATCGAATGTTAAATTTTGTTATTTATTTTGATATTTAATAATTTTAAAATATCAATAAAATAAATTTTATACATTAAAGTTTATTATAATATATATGATTTGATTCCTCTTTTAGATTATTAATTTATTTTCATCCATTCTCTTTATTCATTTAAATAAGAACATAATCAACACCAGTTGTATCAAGTTGAAATCAACAACAATAAACAAGGTGTGGAGGGGTTTATAACGAAATGCGGAGCTGGATGATCTCAAGTTTCTCTAAAAGAGACAAGGATTCCCTCATGCATACTTAGCTGAAATATGAGGGGTCTATCTTTGGCTAGAAAGCTCAACATTCAAAAGGTGGAGTTACAGGTTGAATCTGAAAGTGTATATCATGACATTGCTAACCAATTCCAAAAATGGGTGCTGCCAGAACACTTATTTTTAGCATTAAGGGGTTGATCAAATCCTTTCCTAATTTTAGGGTTATATAAATATTTAGGGAAACTAATTTTATTGTTGATTCCTTAGCTAAGTAAATTCAATTTTGGTTTTCTTGTGTTTTATTAAAGAGTGTTTGGTACACGGATATTTTTTTAATCTTAAGAATTATGTTTTTAGGAATTATATTTTTTGGGAATTATATTTCCCAATAATGTTATACATATGTTTGATGTGATTAAAATATTTCAAACAAAATTACACGGATATTTTGAGTTTTAATTAGTATACAAGAGGTGTTTAAATAAGTTTATATTTAGGACATAATTGTTTTTTTACATATCAAAAAACTTATAGACTAAAAGGGAATTAGTATTCCCATCCCCTTTGATGGGAAAGTTTTTGTTGGAATTATAAATTAAATTAAATTTTAGGGAATCTTAGTTTCCTGGAAATATTTTTTAAAAGAGTTATATCAAACATGGGAATAAAAGATTCCTGAATTATAATTCCCGGGAATCAGAAAAAGATCTGTGTACCAAACATCTCCTAAGTGTTAAATAAGGGTTTTTGTAATGGAACCTTTCATGTAATGCTTGTTTCTTCTTAGTTTTAATAAACAGGCCTTGCCACTCATTCACTAATATATGTATATAATATAAAAGAAAATATTATTTGTTTACTTCTTTCTCTTATATTTCTAAACTATCCAGTGTGAGGATAACATAACTGGTATTAGTACCATTATCAACTCTCTCTTATATATTATACTAGTTTAGTGAGGATTCAATATTATACCTCATAATTCGGTGAGAGTCAAAAGTCTTGGTGTCTGATCTTTTATTATCACATAAGTCTTATTGCGTTGATAGGCGAAGTATGATACCACCTGCATGGACACTCCGATGCCCAAGTCAGTCCAGATACTTAATATTAGAGCTTAGGCGTAAGTTAGACAAAGTAATGTACCTTGGTAAGTCATAAATGAGAAGTATTTATAAAGGTGGGTGGCAATTGAGTCCTATGTGGCGTTGTGGCAATACAGATTCGTAAATTACGCGGAAAGCTAAGATCTCCTTATAAATTCCTGACACCCTCTACAGGTTAGTTATCAATATGCCCCCAGCATATTTGCTAGGCGCGCTATGACATCAGTTTGTAGGGACTTTGATCACGGGATCAAGGTCTTGTTGGGTTTGGTCGGTATCACGATGTACTTTGGTGGAGTGCTTTCATACTCACGATCATCTTTCCAATATCACATTCTCTGGGCTGTACACCAGCCTAAATCATTTTCCCGTAGCTTATTGAAATGGCTTGAGAGTTGCTTCAATGAGCTAAGTTGTAGCTTGGTGAAGAGACAATTAATTATGAGTTTATTTTTTTGTCTGATGTGGTGCCTATTTAATAGGCATGGCTTAGATCATCAATTGGTGCTGGTATGTTGCAACTATTTGTGAAAAGGCATGGACACGTGGCATGTGTTAGCTGGTTATGAAGTTTCGCTTCCATGGGCCTGTCAGATGGAATGCAAAGCGACATGCCTGTTTAGGTTCCCACCCATTGGCCCTCAACCTTGTCTATAAAAGGGGGCTCATTCGCTCATTGAAACCATTCTGCTTCCATTACTAAAACTCTACTCTGATCTTAGACCTACATATCGACATCATTTCATTAAAGCTCCCTAGCTCACATAAAAAGATAGCCCGTATTGTCTCACCAAGCAGTCATTTCGTCCCTCATCTTTTACCTTTTGTTTATAATATACTTAGGAATAAGTGATGGGAGAAAACACGAGTGATGATTCAATGAGAATAATACCACCTCCATCGGTGTGGCTATTTACACCATCTCGATGTAATCTGCGGCTGATGCAAACCCGAATTCACTTAACTCGGGGAGCGAGGCTATCCATCTAATTAAGACGTGGTCCAGGCAAGAACAGGGTCAACTATTGAAAGATTATGACATGTCATCAGGTTTGTCTATGGGTCCGGAGATAGTTGTCGTGTTTGGGTCTAAATGTAGTGTGGATTCTTATCATACTGACAATATGACTTTTTACAATCGTGCCCTCTTTTTTTTCGTATACCATAGTTTCCATGGGATCCGACAGGCATTTTGGAACTAGCCCTTTAAGTTGTAGCCACTGACCCCTGTTCACACAAATATGGTGGCGTATTAGAAACAATGACTTGCTTCCAAGGTGAAGAATTCAACTTTGCTTCTTAATATTCTATCGCTATGGACGATAAAGAAGTCCCTAGCTTTGAAGTTCACATCAGGGAAGACTACAATGACCATTTTTTCATGATTTCCCCTTTAGAGACAGATCGAATATGCCATTTGCTAGGCTCAAGGTTCATTTACATGTACAAGTTGATCTTCTAAAGAATTAGAATAAGGTTTCCCTTCACTGATTTCAAAATGGGCGTGTTTAGGTTTCCTGACGCCGCCCCATGCTAACTACACCCCAACGATTAAGGACTTATGAAGGCTTTAAAGGTACTTAGGGAGTACTTCCATTTCATCCTGATGGTTTACATGTTCTTCTTCTATTATAGAGTTATGCGCCAAACTAAAAAGGGAGGTGGGCTAAGTTACATCTGTAACATCCTATTTTCATCACAAATAGGAAATAGATATTAATATATATTTCTTGAGAAATACTTACTATAAGTTAGTTTATTATTATCATTTTTTTTAAAATTTTAGTATTTATATTTTTATTATTTGTTTTTTTAAAAATAATAATAAAAAAATGAAAATATTTCTGAATGAGAATTTTAAAGTGACTTAATTAGTATTCACTAATTAAAAAAATTATATTAAGAATTTTTAATATCTTTATTATTCACCATTTTTATTTTATGTTGTTATATTTTTGTTTTTTTACATATTTAAGATTTAACTCTTATTAGAATTTTAAAATAAAATTTTGAAGGAATTAGACTATGGTTCTTTTGAACTTTTTGATCTACATAATATTTATGATTTTCTGGAATTTTTTGAAAATTTTGAATTATTTTAATAAAATAATGTATTTTAAATAATTTTAAATTCATATAAAGTTGCTTAAAATTAAAAATATTTACAAGAATGTAAAGTTAAATTATAAGAAAATTTTCTAAAATCCATTTCAAGTAGACTTATCTAAAAATTATCGGTTTGAGAAAAATCTTGATTTTTTCTAATCGTTAAAAAATTAAAAACGTATCAATAAATTTTTATTAACAGAAAATTTTAGATTTTTAAAATTTCAGCTTTATATTACTTATTATAAAATTAGTGAGGACTGATATAATATCGCTAGATTTCAAAAAGGACTTATTTTGAATATTTAAAATATACCGAATAAAGGGTTACTATTTGACTTAATAATTTTGCTTACAGTTACTATGCAAAACACTGTGCATGTATGAAATTTTCAAAAGATGCACAGTAACCAGGAATAAAAAATTCAAAAATGTATAGTACTTTTATATTAAAATAATGGAATGCATAGTAAATTTTTTTCCTATAAATACCGAAGGATTTCTTCTTTAGAATTCACAATTTCAGATTAAGTTTTCTTAATATAGTAGTGCTAGTGAGATAGTGGTGGAAGTGAGAGAGAGAAATAATTTTTTTTGGAAGAAGGTTCTGCTAAAATTCTAAGGTACGAATACCTCACTTTTATATTTTTTGGGTTATTTTCATATCGTTTTTAGAAATCTGTTATTATACTGGAAATAATATTATTTTAAGTTACTATTCTGCATAGTAATACTATTTCAATAGTAAATTACTATTTCAATAGTAAATTACTATTCAAATAGTAAATTACTATTTACTGTTACTATTTACCTTTATCATTCACGTTTTACTATTTACCGTTACTATTCACGATTTACTATTTACCATTACTATTTACTGTTACTATTCACGTTTTACTATTTGCTATTACTATTCACTATTCACTATTCAAAATTTACCATTTTTTATTTTAAGTTGTAATCTTAATTTTCATCTTGTAATTATATTAAAATGAAATTGGTATGTTTTAGAACTCGGAGACGAGGCGCGCATGGATTTTCAATAACGAATCGGTATACAAGAGGTAAGGGGGAGTGAGATAAGAATATATTATGAAAGACATAAGAATAAAGGGAGGAGTCCCCTACTCCTTTTAAATTTAATAATATTATTATTTTAAAGTAATAACTTCTCAACTTAAAATTTATAATAAATTTAATATATTGTGTAACTTATTCTGAAATATCTATACATGGATCTGAATTATTATAACTTATACGGACTGGACTAAACCTATGCAAGGACTTAGATTTTTATATCCTATATGGATCGAACTAAACCTATGCAAGGACTTAGATTATTATGACCTGTCTAGACTGAACTATACCTATGCGAAGACTGGATATATGGACTTATATAGACCGGTGCGAGGAATGGACTATAAGGACTCAAAATCAAATCTACTAATTTAAATAACCATTAAAAATTTGAATTATATTTATAAGCGATATTTAGTTGATTTGACTTGATTATAATTAATTATATTTGATTTCGATTAATGATATTGTGATTTATAATATTAGACTGTGATTAATAATATGCAATTATGATTGATGATATTTGATTGTGATTAATGAGATTACTATACTTGATTGTGGTTGATGAATGATTGATAACCTTGTAATATGAAGTTTGAGCATATAGCAAGCATGACGGAAAGTTAAAACTCAGTAAGAATTTTCTTACCTTACTCTTTAAATTTTTATTCCAAGAGAAAGTATTTTATAATTATTTTAGTCTTTTATTTCTTCTTAGAAATAATTTTTATTAACTTTATTTTTAATCTCTATAATAAAATCTAGTATTAGAAAGAAGCTATTTTATGAAAATCAGAGGTTGAGATAATTAATTCTTGAATTAAAGAAATTTTTTATAGTTTTAAGTATTCTTAGTTAATGATTTTAAATTATTTTCTTTAGAAATTAGAAGTTTAAAGTAAA
Source organism: Clitoria ternatea (assembly GCA_037962975.1). Taxonomy (NCBI): domain Eukaryota; kingdom Viridiplantae; phylum Streptophyta; class Magnoliopsida; order Fabales; family Fabaceae; genus Clitoria; species Clitoria ternatea. The sequence goes on from CM075669.1 coordinate 296,328,263, forward strand.
TTATTTTGGTTTTCCCCAACGAAATAACTAAAGAATATTTTGTGGAGATTTCAAAAACTCAATCTAGTTGAGATTCAAATTGAGAAAGATTATGTAAATATGTGAAGATTTTTAAGAGAAAGCTTTGAGATATTTAAGGCTTAGAAACTCAATTTTGGTAAGATCTGAATTTGAAGACTGTACTAAATTATTTCAGTATAACAGAAGTTCAAAGAAGAACTTATGGAAATGTACAGTTTATTGTGATGATTTTATGAACCTTTATGGTATTTAATAATTGAGTTTCTAAAAGCCTTAACCAACTAAATATGCGAGTAGTTCATGCATCATGAATCATTAAAGAGAAATGAGATGTGATATTGCCTGGGGACGGATTATAGAAACCGAGGATACATTAGAGGAGGCTTAATTGCGAGCCTTGGGATGAGAGAGTGTGAAAGGGTGCTTCAGGTGACCTGGGGTCGCTCCCTAGTGTCGGGTACTTTCACAATAAAAACTTTCTCAATCTGACTAGTCTCTAAGTGTTTCCACGCCAGTTGAGCTGTTCATATGCCATGAATGCATTTATGTTATTATTATCCAGAATTTATGAAACAGTGTAAACTCTTGGTTGGCCCAGTGCAAACTAAAACTTTAAGGGCCCACATGCTTAAACTGAATGAGATAGTAGCATAAGCATTACATAACATTCATGTGATTGTGACATTCTATATGGATGGTTATGAATGAAAATATAAGTGTTATGTATGTGGAAACCCTATATTCATAATTGATTGTATATGAGATTATGACTGATATTACTATATTAGTTTGTGAAAACCCTTATGCTTATGTCTTATCTGTAATATATTATATTTTGTTTCTCACTCCTTCTTGTTTGAATTTTTGTGTCCAAAATATATGTTATATGATATATAGCTAGCAGTCCAAGATGGAAGGATATATAATTACAAGAGGATAAAGTGGTCTCATCCTCAATAGATTAGATGAAGAGATATGACAAGAGTAGGATTCAAAAACTCGATGGTTCAAGGACTAGGAAATGATTGTTCACATTTGTAGTAGAGGTATAGTTTAGTTTTATTTTGCCTTATTACAATATCAAGTAGATAATTGTAACAAGGTAAAGGTTAATCTTTGATAAACTCTTTCATTCGGATATAATATTGTAATGATTTATCACTTATGATTTCTATAAATTATTTTGTCATTATGGGCAAATATTGAAAGACAATTTTTTTTTACTTTCAATATTCAAAGGAAATCAGATGTATATACGTCCTTGTATACACGAGATAAAGAGTGATAAATATGTATATCTTTCTAAAAGTTTTTTTTAAAAGTAAGAAGAATACATATATATCTCGTGTATATAAGGGGGTGTTACAAAGTGGTATCAGAGCAGTTCAATCCAACCCGACTTGTGGTATGGTCTTACTAGCGTGTTAGTGTACTCTGATGGTTAAGTTTGACAAGAGATTTTATGGTTGAGAAAAGAGGAAATTTTATTGGAGTAAATGGTAAGAAGTAAGTGAAGAAAAATTAGGAGTATAGAAAAAAGGAACTAATTTTAAGTTCATAAGAAGTATAAGTTAGAACTTTATAGCCTGTTACTTGAAAAATGTTATTGCAGGGATTATCAGAAACTGGCTATTCTGAAGTCTTTCTTGACATTGTTTAAGTACGGGCCTTAATGTATGGTGGAATGATAAGGTAAATTAACTAATGCAGTTATTTCCTTTTATTCCAAATGTATTGTATGGTGTTTGATTCTCTAATTAATATGTGATAGTGAAATATTCTAACATTTTCCTGTTTTACAATATGGTATGAGACAATAAGGGAGATAAGACAATAGAAAATTCTTAGAAATATTTTGGTATGAATTCTAGACTGGAGCTGTCGTGACTTTGACTACTTAGTTATAAACTATCGGGACTGATCACCCCGAATGATTTGCACTAAGTAGTGAAAGACATGTCAAAAGAAGGATGTTAAGATGAACGAATTTAACCTTGAGTTAATGTGGTATATGGAGAAATGAAGATAAACTCAATAAATTCTATTAGGATATTCCTTACCATGTCCTTGAAGTTGTAGAGATACTTGTGTGAATTAATTCCAATGGGTAGATAACTGTTGTAATCCCAAACTAGTATAACAAATTGTTTAAGATAGAATCATAGTTTTGTCATTTGGTGATATATTTTGAAAAGAAAAATGTGTGGATGTATGCTTCATGAAAGAAATATGATAATTTATAACTTGTTTGATATAACAAATAATCATATTAGGAATTGTATCTCTGGCTATTTGTATTGATTCTTCTTTTGTATGACATATAAAATATGTTAATTATTGTTTGATTTGATAAAGTTTTCATTTATGATGTCTATGATTGAATAATATATATGATGGTTATGTGTGTAAATATATGAATTAATGAAACTTTTATGATTGTGACATCGAATGTAATTAACCATATATTTTTGAATTTTTTTTAAATTGATTTATTGTGATAAATATATCAATGAATGACCTGAAATAAGCATTATAGATCTTTGGAAGACATCGATATTGGTTTAATATTTAGAAATTGTGACATAAAATATTTTTGTGATTCCTAACAATATGATACATGTTTATCAAGTTATTTTCTTTTAGTCATCGATTTTGTTCAACGAATATACATACCTGATATAAATCATCGTTATGTAATGACCATTGTAGATTTAAAATAAAGAAATGTGTTAGTAAACCATGAGGAAGTATATATGAACCTTTACTTATTGATTTTCCTATAAAGAGAATTACATAAGTCTTAGTTACCCATAAAAAAAAAATTCAAGTGAGTATTTCTAAGTCAACGTAGTGATTTGTGATCATTTAAGATTGGAGAATTTATCAAATATATGTAATGGTTGTAGTCAATTATAATGGAATGTGCAATCACTTAGTTAAGGAATATTTAATTCATTATAAAAGACAATAAGAAATGATTACATACCCTGAATTATCATGAAGCAAAGACCACAAGGATTTAACTAGATAAACAAGTATAACATGGACTAAGACATATTTATCCTTTCTCACTAGGATAATTTATTATACACGATTACATTAAGGAAAATAAAATAGAACATCTAGTATATCATAGATAGAGGTCTAAGAGTCTTGGCAATACAAAAATTATCCAAACTAGAGAAATAATCATAACGATTATAAGAAGTGAGGCACTTGTTACCACAACCTGTAGTCCATCCCGACTTCGTTCTTCCTTACTTATAGGAAGGTTGGCCATCGAATAGTATGATAGTACTTGAGAAAAAGATTGAAGAAATTAGATAGAAGAGAGAAACTAAGAAACCTTGAAGTTGTGATAGAAAGTGAAAATGGAATGAGAATTTATAAGCAAGCAAGGGAGGGAGAGTTGCAACAGTCATAAACGGCTAGTCGAACGGCTAGTCCAACGGCTGGTTGCTAACGACTAGTTGTCCAGTAATTAATTCTTAGCAGTCCATTTTACTATGTTACGAGTAGGAATTTTAATTAATAGATGTTATAGATTATGTTAAGTAAGATTTTAATAGATTGAGAAATGTAATTGTTGAAGTGTTTAGAGTTAACCATCAATTTATGATGAGCATGGTTGACAAAATTAAGACGAGTAATATTTTTGAGTTAAGAAAAAAAAATACTGATAAGATAAAAAAAAAGGAGATAAATGGCAATGTTCAAGAAAATGTACACAATTGTCAAGGAAACTAGAAATATATTTTAGAACAGTTCAGTTAGTTTATCTATGGTAAGATTTATTAACAATATTAAATTTTGAGGACGAAATTTCTTTTAGAGGAGTAGAGTTGTAACATCCTATTTTCATCACAAATAGGAAATAGATATTAATATATATTTCTTGAGAAATACTTACTATAAGTTAGTTTATTATTATCATTTTTTTAAAATTTTGGTATTTATATTTTTATTATTTGTTTTTTTAAAAATAATAATAAAAAAATGAAAATATTTCTGAATGAGAATTTTAAAGTGACTTAGTTAGTATTCACTAATTAAGAAAATTATATTAAGAATTTTTAATATCTTTATTATTCATCATTTTTATTTTATGTTGTTATATTTTTGTTTTTTTACATATTTAAGATTTAACTCTTATTAGAATTTTAAAATAAAATTTTGAAGGAATTAAACTATGGTTCTTTTGAACTTTTTGATCTACATAATATTTATGATTATCTGGATTTTTTTTAATTATTTTAATAAAATAATATATTTTAAATAATTTTAAATTCATATAAAGTTGCTTAAAATTAAAAATATTTACAAGAATGTAAATTTAAATTATAAAAAATTTTTCTAAAATCCATTTCAAGTAGACTTATCTAAAAATTATCGGTTTGAAAAAAATCTTGATTTTTTCTAATCGTTAAAAAATTAGAAACGTATCAATAAATTTTTATTAACCGAAAATTTTAGATTTTTAAAATTTTAGCTTTATATTACTTATTATAAAATTAGTGAGGACTGATATAATATCGCTAGATTTCAAAAAGGACTTATTTTGAATATTTAAAATATACCGAGTGAAGGGTTACTATTTGACTTAATAATTTTGCCGACAGTTACTATGCAAAACACTGTGCATGTATGAAATTTTCAAAAGATGCACAGTAACCAGGAATAAAAAATTCAAAAATGTATAGTACTTTTATATTAAAATAATAGAATGCATAGTAAATTTTTTTCCTATAAATACCGAAGGATTTCTTCTTTAGAATTCACAATTTCAGATTAAGTTTTCTTAATATAGTAGTGCTAGTGAGATAGTGGTGGAAGTGAGAGAGAGAAATAATTTTTTTTGGAAGAAGGTTCTGCTAAAATTCTAAGGTACGAATACCTCACTTTTATATTTTTTGGGTTATTTTCATATCGTTTTTAGAAATCTGTTATTATACTGGAAATAATATTATTTTAAGTTACTATTCTGCATAGTAACACTATTTCAATAGTAAATTACTATTTTAATAGTAAATTACTATTCAAATAGTAAATTACTATTTACTGTTACTATTTACCTTTACCATTCACGGTTTACTATTTACTGTTACTATTCACGATTTACTATTTACCGTTACTATTTACTGTTACTATTCACGTTTTACTATTTGCTATTACTATTCACTATTCACTATTCAAAATTTACCATTTTTTATTTTAAGTTGTAATCTTAATTTTCATCTTGTAATTATATTAAAATGAAATTGGTATGTTTTAGAACTCGGAGACGAGGCGCGCATGGATTTTCAATAACGAATCGGTATACAAGAGGTAAGGGGGAGTGAGATAAGAATATAATATGAAAGACATAAGAATAAAGGGAGGAGTCCCCTACTCCTTTTAAATTTAATAATATTATTATTTTAAAGTAATAACTTCTCAACTTAAAATTTATAATAAATTTAATATATTGTGTAACTTATTCTGAAATATCTATACATGGATCTGAATTATTATAACTTATACGGACTGGACTAAACCTATGCAAGGACTTGGATTTTTATATCCTATATGGATCGAACTAAACCTATGCAAGGACTTAGATTATTATGACCTGTCTAGACTGAACTATACCTATGCGAAGACTGGATATATGAACTTATATAGACCTGTGCGAGGAATGGACTATAAGGACTTAAAATCAAATCTACTAATTTAAATAACCATTAAAAATTTGAATTATATTTATAAGCGATATTTAGTTGATTTGACTTGATTATAATTAATTATATTTGATTTCGATTAATGATATTGTGATTTATAATATTAGACTGTGATTAATAATATGCAATTATGATTGATGATATTTGATTGTGATTGATGAGATTACTATACTTGATTGTGGTTGATGAATGATTGATAACCTTGTAATATGAAGTTTGAGCATATAGCAAGCATGACGGAAAGTTAAAACTCAGTAAGAATTTTCTTACCTTACTCTTTAAATTTTTATTCCAAGAGAAAGTATTTTATAATTATTTTAGTCTTTTATTTCTTCTTAGAAATAATTTTTATTAACTTTATTTTTAATCTCTATAATAAAATCTAGTATTAGAAAGAAGCTATTTTATGAAAATCAGAGGTTGAGATAATTAATTCTTGAATTAAAATTTTTTTTTATAGTTTTAAGTATTCTTAGTTAATGATTTTAAATTATTTTCTTTAGAAATTAGAAGTTTAAAGTAAATTATTTTGGTTTTCCCCAACGAAATAACTAAAGAATATTTTGTGGAGATTTCAAAACTCAATCTAGTTAAGATTCAAATTGAGAAAGATTATGTAAATATGTGAAGATTTTTAAGAGAAAGCTTTGAGATATTTAAGGCTTGGAAACTCAATTTTGGTAAGATCTGAATTTGAAGACTGTACTAAATTATTTCAGTATAACAGAAGTTCAAAGAAGAACTTATGGAAATGTACAGTTTATTGTGATGATTTTGTGAACCTTTATGGTATTTAATAATTGAGTTTCTAAAAGCCTTAACCAACTAAATATACGAGTAGTTCATGCATCATGAATCATTAAAGAGAAATGAGATGTGATATTGCCTGGGGACGGATTATAGAAACCGAGGATACATTAGAGGAGGCTTAATTGCGAGCCTTGGGATGAGAGAGTGTGAAAGGGTGCTTCAGGTGACCTGGGGTCGCTCCCTAGTGTCAGGTACTTTCACAATAAAAACTTTCTCAATCTGACTAGTCTCTAAGTGTTTCCACGCCAGTTGAGCTGTTCATATGCCATGAAGGCATTTATGTTATTATTATCCAGAATTTATGAAACAGTGTAAACTCCTGATTGGCCCAGTGCCAACTAAAACTTTAAGGGCCCACATGCATAAACTGAATGAGATAGTAGCATAAGCATTACATAACATTCATGTGATTGTGGTATTCTATATGGATGGTTATGAATGAAAATATAAGTGTTATGTATGTGGAAACCCTATATTCATAATTGATTGTATATGAGATTATGACTGATATTACTATATTAGTTTGTGAAAACCCTTATGCTTATGTCTTATCTGTAATATATTATATTTTGTTTCTCACTCATTCTTGTTTGAATTTTTGTGTCCAAAATATATGTTATATGATATATAGCTAGCAGTCCAAGATGGAAGGATATATAATTACAAGAGGATAAAGTGGTCTCATCCTCAATCGATTAGATGAGGAGATATGACAAGAGTAGGATTCAAAAACTCGATGGTTCAAGGACTAGGAAATGATTGTTCACATTTGTAGTAGAGGTATAGTTTAGTTTTATTTTGCCTTATTACAATATCAAGTAGATAATTGTAACAAGGTAAAGGTTAAACTTTGATAAACTCTTTCATTCGGATATAATATTGTAATGATTTATCACTTATGATTTCTATAAATTATTTTGTCATTATGGACAAATATTGAAAGACAATTTTTTTTTACTTTCAATATTCAAAGGAAATCAGATGTATATACGTCCTTGTATACACGAGATAAAGAGTGATAAATATATATATCTTTCTAAAAGTTTTTTTTAAAAGTAAGAAGAATACATATATATCTCGTGTATATAAGGGGGTGTTACAACATCAATCTCTAATGTAACCTCTAATTTAATAAACTTTGAATCCTTCACAGAGTCAGCTAAGATCGACAGGGTCAACTTTAACACATTCATTTTCAAAGGTGAAGGTGAAGTCGAGGAAGCCCATCTTTTGGGAGAACTTTGACGCCAATTGGAAATGTTACACTAGATGGACTCATGAGCATTTTCTTATGACCAATGCGGCCTACACAGTGGGTGAAGGTGACTTATCACCAACGTGGAAGTAATCCATACTCTCTGAGAGTTCTTATGTTTAAATAAAATATCCTGCAAGGTGCTTCTAGGAGAGCCATCTCACCTGGATGCTTACATGAGTAATAGTTTTATTTCTTACACGTTAGTTTAGTTTTTTAAAAAAATTATGTTCATTGTAGGTGTGCTAACATCATTTATTGTTTATTTTTCAAAGGAGATGGCAAAGCTTGATGCTTCAAAAAAACTCATGGCACTAAAAGTTGTTAAAGAGCCCAACCCAAATGAAAATAATGTCATATTAAAGCAAGGAGGACAAAAATTCCAATCAAAGGTGGTCAGCTTATCGATTGACCAGGTGGAGAATATGGAGCTCACTTCAAAAGGTTAGGAAGAGTTGTCTAAGAAAAATTTCACCGTTGGGTTGTGAAAGAGTTAACTCAGAAAGATAAGAAGTAGAAGACCTTAGAAAAGACATGTATGGATCAAGCTGGTGGATATAGGCATCTGTATCAAAAGTTGGGGTGGGAAACGATGTAGGATAAGAAAGTTTTTCTCATTCCTAGTTGTCGGGGTATTTAGAGAACATAGGATTTGGGATTATGCAATTTGACATCCCATTCTATCTTCGAATGGGTCTTACTATTGAGCAGATGCGGAAGGATCCAAGGATGCTATGTGGCACATGGCATAGGTGGCCGGTGTTATACATTCTCTCAGTCGTGCTTGTGGCACTTAGGCCCAAGTAGACGAATATTTTGATAGGTTGAATTAGACTCTGGCTAAGTGAAGCGTTGCTTAAACAGACCTTGAGAAAGAGAAGGGATCTCGGTCCAAAGTCGAGGAAGAGTTGAAGAATGTGAAGGATGGTTGAGGTAGCCAAGCTGAGGTATGTAGAGGAGTTAAAAACTTTACAAACTAAAAGAGATAAATTATTGGCAGATAAGGCGGAAATTAAAAAAACTACCAGCTTGGTGTTGAAGCCTCAAGCCTACATCAAGGTATGGAGGAGGAACAAGCCCAAGAACAGAAGTACTATGATGAGGTGATGGATACATTTGAAGTCGTCGTCGACACTACATTTAACAGTGCAATCAGGCAAGTCTAACACCGGAATTTACACATGTAACTAAACATCAACGAGAGAGGTGTATACTATGAATTTCATGGTGGGTATCTGTATGATGTGAAACAGGGCTGTTTCAAGACCTACAGACGAGTCGTTCAACTTGCTGCCCCCATCTTCTCAAAGTATAGAGCCAAAGATGGTGTCTTCTGAGCCATAACTAAATCATCTACTTCATGGAATTTTTACTTTTTTAGCCTTGTTTAGGTATGGGCTCCGGTTTTGTTTCATGTATAACTCTTTTTTGTTACTTGTCATGTTTTGAATTTTTGAGGCTGATGTGCCCATATATTTTTTTAATACTTTTTGTAATTTGGGGTGTGATCCAGTATTCAAAGTAATGACAAGTGTATTGTTTGGAACTAAGTTATAATTCATTGTGATGCCGATATTGACATATTTGGTTAACACACAACTTGAAAAGGAAAGTGTAGCTTAGTTCAAATAGTCATAACAAAGTAATTGGCTCTTACCGATATGTGTAACTTGTATTAGATCACTGTTGTTTGTGACATTTAATAACTTGTCTAAGAATGGAGTGTTATCAAAGTCACCTTAAGTAATGTGTTTATATTGATTAATCAATTGAACCATTTCGTAATTAGGTTTACTTGCACCACTTGTAAGGGTTCAGTATGACCTCTTTAGAGAACCGATCCTCACCACTCGTCAAGGTCAGTAGCCAATTATCAATGTAGGTAATTGGGGTGCCACTTATGGGGCTTTATTAACTATGCTTATATTGGATAGTTAACTAGGCCGCTCTCGGGGCTTTGATTTCTACTTGCGCCACTCATCGGGATTCAATACGATCTTGAAAGAGATTTGATCCTTGCCATTCATTAGGGATAAGTAGTCAATCACTGTTACAAGTGATTGGGGTGTCACCCGTCAGGGTCCAGTATGAAATCTCATAAAAGATAACCAATCCTCGCCACTCGTAAGGGAAATTTTCCACATGTAGACTTCAATGGTAAATGATGATGTCGTCTTGAAAAGTCTTTAACAATGAAACTTAGAATAAATGGGGACTTTATTAAGCATATATATATATATATTTATAAAAGATGCATACTGGAACATACCTCATTAAAACCTTCTTAGGGAAAACCTAATGGGAAAACCCTAAGTTAGGAAAAAAAAGTACATGCTAAACACCAGTTAACTATAATAAACTCTAAGGTTCTGAATGTTCCATGTATCCTTGATGGGGGTATCGTCGAGAGTCTCCAACCAGTATATTCCTTTATGAGTGACATTGGCTACATGATAAAGGGCTTCCCAACTTGGGGCAAGTTTCCCTTGGTAGGTAAATTTGTTCCCCACGCTAGCATGTCGTAAAACTAGGTCACCTGTGTTAAAGCGTCGGAGCTGGACCTTCTTGTTGTACCTCAGGACGGCTTTGGCCTTAATAGTCTAATCCTTAACAAAGGCAGTATTGGAGAAATTTTGAGTTCTGCATGAGGCCTCATGAATTTCCACTAGTATGATTGTTTCTACCCTGTATGTGAGCTTGAAAGGTGATTCATTTATCAATAAGTGGGGAGTAGTCTGATATGCCCATAAAACATGGAAAAGCTAGTTCGTCTAATCTCCCTTAGCCTCACCTAGACACTTCTTGAGTTTATTAAGGATTTCCTTATTCACAACCTTAGCTTGACCATTGGTTTAGGGGTGCTCCGCCAATAAGAATACTTGGACGTTATTAAGACTTTCCAATAATTTAGTTTACTTCCTCTTTGTGAACTAGGTTTTTTTGTTCGTGACAATTCATCCTAGGACACTGAACCTTGCAATGATGTTTTCATAAGCAAACCTCCTGGTTAGTGCTAATGTAATGTGGATGACGACCTCAGCCTCAATTCACTTAGTGAAATAATCCACTCCCATAATAAAATACTTGATATCGCTCAGGGCAGTTGGGAAAGGTTCCAAAATATCAAGGCCCCATTGGTGAAAAAGCCAAGGAACAATAAACATAAACAACTCCTTTACCATTTTGTGACATAGATTGGTGAACTTTTGGCAGGGATCGCACTTTTTAACATATTCCACTGTGTTTTTTTCATACTGGGCTACCAATAACCAGCCCATAGGATCTTTCTCATGAGACTTCGTCCTCCAGAATAATGACCACACTGGCCCTTTTGAACCTTTTTCATCGTGTCCCCAATTTCATTCTAATTGAGGCATTTGAGGTAGGGAACAAAGATACCTCTCCGGAATAGGACCCCATCTACCATAGTGAAATATTGTGGTTCTTTCTTCAGTTTCTTCTTCTTTATGCCTTTGTAGATAACTAGTCATTCACCATGTATTGGACCAGAGGAGCAAGCCATGAATCCTCATCAAATGCCCTGGCATGTATGGCATAAATTCAAGGTAGGGTTGAAATGATGGGTACGGTGAGAGTGCTCTGGATGACGATTTTGGTGGAACCAACCTTCTTTATGCTGGCTAGCCTGGACAAGACATCGGTGCAGATGTTGTCCTTACACGACACATGCTTAAACTTAATGATCTAGTGTGAATACCGGCCCGCAGGGTAAGATACACTGATTAAGATAAATGCAAAATAAATGCTAGAGCTGGTTGAAAACTAGATAGGGTGCATAAACACTAATGTAATTACACTGGATGAAGTTACACCAAATGTTAGTAAATACTTCGAGATTCAGTATGGAACGAGTGAAGAGACCCCGGTCAAGAAAGTTGTTGCAGTTAGGGTCAGATATAAGTGGACAACTTACATCTGCCAAAGTTGCAGTCTCTAAGTACTGTCAGGAAGGTCAAATCACCATCGAAGGTGATACGAGTGTCTAGATACCCTTTGGTAGGTAGTTTCACTTCGTTGAATGCCATCAGGTCCTGTGTGTAGGCTTGCAGGTCCAAATTGGTCAAACTCATCTTCTTGAAGCAATCATAAAAGATCATATCACAAAAGCTTCCTTGATATACCATAATTCACTTAATGTCCATGTTAGCGATCACAACCACAATAACTATAGCGTCATCCTCGCTTGGGACTGTTGGATTGAAGTTGTCATCAAAAAAAGATATAAGAGGTGTCTTGACGCCATCCCTAAATAGTCAATTAACCTGCTTCTTATTTTGAACCAACATGATTATCCAGAGATGATTCTTCCTGACGGTGTTAGATATGTCGCCTTTAGCAAAGCCTCTTGTTATCATCTCAATCATTTCGGGTTTAGCTTTAAGTGGTGGAGGGAACATTGTCTACCTCTTGAATCACTTCCACCAACTGAGATGTTTGTTTCTCAGTCGTAGTGAACCTCTTTGGGCCTCTTCAATCATCATAATTAGGAGATTGGTCCCTTCGTCTCTTCTCAAACTGATCTGGTTCATCTTGGTACTTGTTTTTTAGGAGATATTACTTTCACTTTCGTTCCTTGATAAGCACCTCGACTGCGTTCTTCAGTTGCCTACATTCCTTGTTGCTATGACAGGTTTAGTCATGGAAATCACAATATTTCCTTAGGTTGTCGGGCCTCTTAACAGGCGTTGGCTTCTTAATCTAGTAAACGTTGAAAAATGGCCATCCGATCTCATGAAGAATCTGGGCTGGTCTAGTATTCGCTAGAGCATAATGATTAAAGTTGAACACCTTCTTCTCTTGCTGTCAAGTTTGAGTCTCTCTGCCTCTCTTATTCTGAAGTATTTTTTCAAGCTTTGGCCTCTCATTCTCCTTTTCTTGTGGGGTCAGGGTTGGTACGGGGGAATGTTTAGCTGCCATGGTCTCGAAGTGCATATTTATGTGTACATACTTAGTGGCCTTCTTTCAAAACTCTTCAAACTTCTAAGGAAATCCCTTTGCCAAGGAAGGGAAAATGCAAACTTTAGTTGGAGTGCCTCAATGACGATATAAAGCTGGATAACTTCCATCGGGTCTGCCTCCTTGTAAAATCTTTTCAGAAAATACTTCAAGGATTCTCTCTCTCTCACCTTGCTTAATTAGAGCAAGGGTATAGGAAGTCTTAGGAACGTCCCAGGAAGTGATAAAGTGGCCACCAAAAGCTTTGACCATATCATCCCATGAATCAATGGAACCAGAAGGGAGTCTTTTAAACTAGTTGAAAGTTTCCCCGGTGAGAGTTGTGGGGAACATCTGGCACATGACATCGGACTTAGCGCCCAGGAGCATAGCCTCGTATATATGTGCATCCAAGTGCTTGCTTGGGTTAGTTTTACTAGAATACTTGCCTATTGACAATGACTGGATCATTTGTAGATGTTTAGGAATAGGAATCCCCATCAATCTTTTAGAGAAGGGTACATTTAGCCTGTACCATGTCAAGGCGCCAGGGGCTTGTGGATTTCTTTGTCAGATAGAATGACGATCATCTCAGTAGTGGAACTGGTGCTCCTCATCGCATGTGGGAATCTTGGAATAGGATGGGGTGACAGATACCTCATGATGAGATGCCTCTAGACAGGGTTGATATTGGATTATGGCCAACTATCCGACTGGGCCCCCTCTCTCTCTCTCTCTCTCTCTCTCTCTCTTTAATTTAGCTAACTCCGCCCTGAGTTGATGGATAACCTCTGTGAGAATTCGATGGTGGTACAACAACCATGCACCTTACATTTTGGTTGGTAGATGTCGGACTGTTTGAAATCAACGTCATATGCTAAATGTCGGGGCTCCAAATGTGAGATATCATCGACATGGCCATCTGGGGTTTTGGGGACTCGACCACCCGCGTCCATGGGAAGAACTTGCTTGTGAATCATGGGAATGCCTTTAATCATTGGGCGTGCCAATGAACTATCCAATGTAGGGATAACACAACCAATGTTAATATCAGTATCAACTATCTCTTATATATTACACCGATCTAGTGGGGATTCGGTATTATACCTCTTGATTCAATAGGGAGTCAGAAGTCTTGGTGTTAGCTCTCCGATTATCACACAGGTCTTATCGCGTTGATGAGCGAAAAATGGTACCACCTGCAAGGGCACTATAACACTTAAGTCAGTTCAGATACTTAATTATCATAGGTCGAACATAAGTTAGATAGACTAACGTATCTTAACAAGTCATAAATGATGTGTATTTATAAAGGTATGGACAATTGAGTCCTTCATACTCATGATTATCTTTCTGATATCACACTCTCTGGCCGCACACTAGCCTATATCAATTTCTATTCATCAAAATAATGTATTTTTTAATCTTATTTTTACTTTATTCATTTTGTTTATATTTCTTTCCATCTCATTTCATTTTTCCATCCAAATAAAGTTAATTTCATTTTTGGTTCTATAATTTTACTTATACAACTTACCACATTGGTCTTTTTGTATGTTGAGTCTTATCATTTTTTTTCTTTTCAGAATTAAGTGAAATAATTATTTTATTTAAAGGAAAATATAAGAAATATATTTCAAAAAGTATATCCAGTAACTGAACAAATAATAGTAGAAAGCGAACGTGGAAATTTTGAAATTGTGGATCATAAATCATTTTAGCGCGCACAAACGGCCATAGCTATGAGAAATTGCGAATGCGAGTAACCATCATCAACGCTTGAGTTTCCGAAAGCTTCGAACCGTTCGCAATGTCTGCAACCAAAGCTGGGTCAAGGAAGCGAGAGCGAGTATCCGAACCCGAACGTACCAAGTCCGATAAGAACAATCGATCAGTCACTGATAACTTCGATCTCGATTTGGATTTCGATCTTTCAGAGTTTCGTCTTCGCGGCTTTAGCTTCTCTTTTTTCGTTTTGGACCGTGATTGATAAATGTTTTTCATGTAATGCGATCTGCAGTGACATCAAAGGAATCGTGTCGGCGCTACACCTGATCAGAGACAAGGCTCAGAAGGATGGTCAGAAGAAGAACGAAGAGACTATTTCCAGGTACTCGTTATTATTTTCTCTGTTGTTTTGAACTTCGAAGATTTTACGTTGAATGATTCGAAAGTGTTTTTGCCTTATATATTCTATCGGTAGTTGCTTTATTCTGTTTCCATTTTTAATCTTCTCTGAGATCCAAACCAGTTTACTTTCTGATTATTGCGTGACTTGTCATGGACTTTAATTACTATATCAACGTCGTGAAATTGAATTCAAACGAAAGATTGTTCTCTCTAAAGGAACTAGAAATAGAATTTGATGCAATTACCCTTTTGTTTCAATTAGATATTCTTGTGATTTGTGTTTTTTTGTTTGTGATAGTGTGGCCTCTGAGATTAAATCTACGATCGAGGGATTGAGGTCCAAAATTGACAAGGACAGGTATATTTGAAGTCAGAAACTGCATGTCGTTTGGGCCTTTCTCTTTTGTTCTGCTATTTTCACTGCGCTGAAGAGTAAATTGTTCTTCTAATGTCAGGCAAAGTTTTGCTAAGGCGCTTTCGAAGAGTTCCAAAGAGGTTTGTAGACGACAAAGTCGTTTATCCATGATATTGATGATAACTGAGTCATAAGTAAGGAAGGGATTTAATTATGGTTGTGAACTTGTGTGTTATTACAACTTCCATGCTTGCAGTATGAAAGTTGCTTGAAGAACGAAGCTGCTAAGTTTCAAGCACTACATGAGAATTTTTCCAAAGAGAAAGCTGCTTCTCTGCATGCCCTGAAAGGTACTACTCTCTGTAATATTTTTATCGGTGATGGTGAACTAATTAGAGGAATATATAATCATATTATATGCTAACTACTGCTGCACATTGATAGATATAATCTCCAAATTTGAAGAGGAAAAGGAAAAGTTATTCGCGAGATATGAACAACTGAGTAAGCGATACGATTGTGTTTGTATTGGTTTTTATGAATATATGAAACCGTAATATGAATTCAATGATTTTGTTTTCTATAAATTTACTTTAATATTTTATGGATGTTTTAGGGAAAAAGGAAAGAATTATGATATCTGAACAAGAAAAAGCCTGCAATGATAAAATTGCTCAACTGGAAGAGTCATTGAAGAAGAAGAAACAGGTATTTCTAAGCAGCGAGATCTATTATGTATGTCACACTCAGATTCACAATATTCTTACTGATTATTTTTGTCACACAGGATGATAAAACTTTCAGCATTCTAAGGAAAACTCTTGGATCATTCTTGGAAAGTGCCTCAGACGAGGATTTCCCCCCTGATGAGTGAGATTGCAATGCACAGATTATCGGATCGAGTCACTATAACTGATTCTGTTCATTTCTCTAGTAAAAATGCCATTTTGTATAAACTCATGACCAGCCTCCTTGCATAGTCCCGCTAGTACTTTAATCTCTTATTACAATCAGCTGTTGAAAATATAATTCTTACAACACATTCAGAGCATAGCTCTGATGAAATTCCTCCTTAAGTATGAGCCGCATAGCTCTAATAGAAGTCCGTTTGGTTTTCAACAGGCTCTTATTTCTCTTTAAGTAGATTCATTAAGCGTGTGCAAATGAAATAAATTGACATAGAACATTCAATCTTCGAACAAGTGGGTAGCTTACTTTCGGGCTTTAAAGGGAGTATTTTTGGGTTTTTCTATCACAGAAGTATTTTTAAGATAGTTGTATATGAAAATAAGGGGAAAATATGAGTGAAATAATTATAGTGTAACATATAATCATTTGATATTCAAATTTCAAATACTAGAACAATAACAAATGACATTCTGTCTGAACAATGAGATGGGACCAAATGTTATTTTCTATAGAGTAACAAGTAACTGCAAATTTTGGGGTGAAAGAATCGATCATGAACATAATTACAAAAATATTAACATTATTCTTTACCTCAAAGTACATCTAAAACCTTTTTATTTTTTTGAATAGAAAAAAATGTGATAGAGATCTTCAGCCCACTAAAGTATACGCACAACCATAAAACCAGATGCAACACAGCTGAAGATGAAGTGTGTGTATAGCCATTAAACACGGTTTGCACACTTTGATCCATGTACGGCCAGTTAAACTACCAGAATTTATTTTTGATTAATCCATAGATTTTGAATAATCTAACTGGTTTACAGATAGAGCTGAGATAGTTGTTAAACAAAATCAACACACGCGTGTTTGTATACACTTTACTTTCTCACATAAGAACATCAACAACCCAATAGGCTTCCTTAACTGGTTCTTACCAATTAAGCAACTCACCTAAGAACCTTGCACACATTGAAAGGTGCTGACTTGACATTTGGTTCTTGTAAGAGATTTTGAGATTGATCCATGAACATTTCAAACTTTACATTAATAAATAATTCCATATGGATAATTCACAGAAATTTTGAGATTGATCCATGAACCCTCAAACCTAATTAGTTTGTTATTTGTTATACAATGATGGTACATCTAACAACTAGTTTTTGGAGTTGGTTTCTTTTGTTGTACAGACCATGGAGGTCGCTTGTTATGTGCCTGCACAAAAACCATGAATGAAATTTTAGTTGTTTCTTTGTAACAAAATCTAAAGAGGCAAATCTAACTGTCTAAGAAAGAGAATCAATTCCCATTTATGTAGCCCCATGCCATTGGATCCAAATAAAAAATGAACAAAATAACATTTCTTACAAAAGAAAGACACTCTTCAGTCCTTTTAGACTTGGATAATTTAAATGCTTTAAATGAGTTGTTCTATTCAGTGTGAATTCCACCATATCAAATAGTAAACACTAGGTTTTTTTCAGCTGAATAATGAGCTGCGTGTATCTGGGAGTCTTGGTTTTGGGTATTCCTGCTCTCCAGTATTTGCCTTTTTTAAGCAACCCAACCATCAATAACAATTCAAATAGAATTTTTATTTTTTGGATGGAACTTCAAGGGGACATTCATAATGATCTATTGACATATGAACACATATTCCATGGTATTTTCATATGTCCATTAAACCAGATCCATCCCAAAGCCTCTTTTCACATAAAGTAATGAATACAAAATAATAAGTTACATAAATTATATTGATTTCAAATTTAGACACACACGGAGGCAGACAACAGCATGCATCTAAAAAGAACTAGTCAAGTACTCCATGAATAAGAGTTAACATACCCCAATTTCTGTCACAAACCGGCATGACGAACATCTAACTTGTGAAGCACCATATGGGTACATAAGCAATACTGCACAACCACCACACTTAACTTGTCCAACCTGATCAGCTGTAATGAAGGAATGGAAGTATAAATGGTTACCCAATTGCCACACAACAATACCATATCATACTTAGAACAAGGAAGTAAGATGAACTTAAACAGAATAAAATTACACGTGAAACTTCCAAATGTGAAGGATTTAATGCCAGTCACATAGTGTATGTATGCACATATGGAGGGATTTACAAAACTTCTAGTTGAAAACTTGGACCATGTTAGTATCATCATCAAATGCATTCATTGGTGATTGCTGCAACCCTTCTAAGTTCTATGAAGACCCATAAATTCTCTTTTTCCTTTTTAAGAAATATATATAAATGGAGTGTTCAAGCAAGTATAGATTAGCTTATTAAAGGGGGTGTCCGAAAGAACTTCAACTGAACTTATCTGCATTTATCTTATCATATAAGCACTCAACCTGAAAATTGAAGGTGTTTTGTTAAACTAATACCAGTGACATTTGATCCTCCTATAATTGCTTTAGCTTATTTCAATGTACTTCACATTGAAGCTCATGAAATAAGCTTAAAGAATTATGCACTGATGATATAAGCTCTCATCTCAATCTCATGCAATAAGATCTTGTGGAGCAAGTGTTTAATTAAGCTATTGATTCTATCCAACGTTTACGTAATCAGCCAAAGAGAAAGATACTAATGTGAAGTTGAGACTGAGCAGAAAGACATTCTAATGTAAACAGAAGCAAATAGAAAGATAAGTAAAGGAAACTACCTTCTAATACAATGTTGACTGTCTGACAGCATGAACATTTGACATGTTTAGCACCTCGTGGATACGAAAGCAGGCGGCGACAAGAACCACAAACCATTTGAGCCCAAGCTGTTACACACAAGTGGGGCTAGTCAGTGTCATCAAGTTAATACCAAAAACAAACAAAAAAAAAAGAACATTTCCAGTGACACCTCAAAACAAATCCAGCATAAAAAACCAATTCCTTTAAACCTTTTGCTAACTTCAAAGCTACAAAAATTGCAACATTGCATCAAAATTCCAAAGCTCTTTCTTAATATATCATTTGTCATTCTATACTCATTTCCATTCAGAAACAGATTAACCTGAATGCTGAATGCTGAATGTTGAAGCCATTAGCTAGAGAAAAACTAAAATCTAACTGAATAAAATCCATGCCTTCCTGTGCCGTGATAGAAAATGAAATACATATCCATATAAGAGGATGGCACTCTGCATGTTTTAAAGTTGAATAATTACGAAGAACAAAGGTATGTAATCTGCTTAATTAGCTAATTGAAAAGATTAGAAATTTCGATAAAAAAACTAAAGCGGGTAAGATTGAAGATAGAAGATAGAAGATTGAAGTAATAGAAAAAGAGAATGAAGGGGGGGGGGGGGGGGGGGGGGGGTGTTGACTGACCGGAGGGACGTGGTGGCGGAGTGGAGGTCTGTTGCCATCCTGGAGGGGGGCCCTCGTCGTCTTCTATCTGTTGAGTTTGCATCTGAAAATGTCAGAATCAAATTCAGGTTAGGGTACCTTCTTCTCTTGCTCCACTCACCACTGTGGGATCAACGATTAAATTTTGAAAGATTTGTTTCTGATTTTGACTATATATACCTACCTTCTTTTTTATTACTGATATACATCTTATTACAACTCATTTTTGTTTGGATTGAGTGATAGAATAAGATAGATACAAATTTATCAAAAAAAATATTAAAAAATAAAATGATACAAATAAAGTAAAAACAGGAATAAAAAAAATGCGGTTTTTGAATGGATAAAATTAGAAAAGAAATAAAAATTTATACTTTGGTTTGATTGAATGAATGAAAAAAAAATTGTATTTTTTTTAAGGAATCTATACGATTCAAGTTGAATACGGGATGATAATATGACAAGACGAGACAGATATGGATAGTATATTAATAAACACCCTTAGGAATGAGTACCCACAAATATTTATTAATATTTAATATTGATCCGGTCTGGATACCGGCCCCAAGGTTATCCGGTCGGGATACTGGTCCTAAGGGCAAGAGGCAGTCTCAGCCGTCCTGGAAACCAATCGGTATCCCAGGATAATGATCCAGTCGGTAAACATGTTGATCCGGTCTCACCTAAAGTGAAGTCATGATAGCCGTCCTAGAGTTCAACCGGTGTCAAGAATACCGATCCGGTCTGCAACACACTCGGCAAACCTCTCTTACACCGATCGGCTTATCCGCTCTCCTACACCGGGTGGCTGATCCGTTCTCTAACCGACTGTTTCAGTATCATAATGGGGAAGGTATTATGCACAACGGAATACGTCCCTTTCATTCACCGACAGGAGTGGGTACCATCACCAGCGGAATTTACGGAAAAGGTGATTATCTTCCATCCATGTGACAAAAAAGTACACTGATAATTCACCTACCCTCCTGACACACTCTGAATGCTGGCCCACTCGGATTGACTCTTTATACACGTTATCAGAACCAGTGGGTCCACTAACACCCAACGATTCATCCTCCACGCTCAACTATAAATAACATGTTGCAATACATGTCAAAGGTTATGTTGCCCTTACTCTCATTCTCTCTATCATACTGCTTAAGTATTACAGAGTTCATCTTACACTCTTCTAACTTGAGTGTCGGAGAATCTTCGCAGGTGACACCACCTGTCGCCCACACCAACGCGAGAGGCCGGTGTGAAGGATCTCCAGGACAATAAGACCGACCTCCACACGCTGAGAGGCCGGATCAGAGAGACCGGATACACACAATCGGTCTTCAACCTCATTCAATCTTCAACTCTTGAGGCTGTCCCGACACCAGATCCTAGACCCCGGTTGAGGACAGATCAAATATTTTAAAATAAAATAATAAAAAATGATATAACTTACTAATATGATATTCTTTTTTAATATAATATAAATTAATATTGTATGACACGTTATAACTTCATAAATTAATTTTTTTAATTTCTCTATAAAATGATAAAAAATAAAAATATTTTAATATATTTAATAAATAAGTAAATTAATAATTATGCATGTACCTATAGGTAGTTTGTGAAATTATTTTATATGGACCGACAAAAATCAAATCATTCTCACTTAATAATTAGCTGCAATGAAAAATCCAATATTTCACTCAAATCTTACCTTAAAAATTCATTACTTCCATGAGTTAATTACCCCTAATAAACAATATGTAAATGGAAATTTGTTTTTTCAAGACCAACTCCTTCAAAAGTCCAACACCACTTCCGATTATCCTTAAGGTAGGTAGAATTATTTAAGGGATTTTTAGTCTTTATTGAAACTTTTAAGACTAAAAAAAGCTTAACTTAGAAAATTTTTCATCTCTCCAGAGTATTTATTGTCGAATGTAATAATTTTTTAAAGTTGAGTTCACACACAACAATTGTCAAGTAACTATAAAATATTATTTTATTTATACTGGTAGAGATCAAATCCCTACATATATAATTAAGGGATGAAATAAATTATCACTTTTAATAAAAAATGATGAGAAAAATAATGTTAAAATAATTTAGTGCTATGTTTTCTTTATGTTTACGTCAAATGTTTGACAATTCATAATGATGTATTTGTATTGAAATAGATTTCATATTTTATTGGAGTTTTTTTTGGTGATATGAGAAAACTAAAAAGAACAAAAAATAAAATAAAAACAATAACATATCTATCTGTAAGCAATCTCAGGGAAAGGTGTGCAACAAACAAATGAATAAGTATATGATAGTGATGAGTATCTATCTTAGTAAGAATATCAACATAATAATTAGTCTTTATGGAATTAATTTAACATCTTTATCCTTAATAAGCAACTCTTTGATGGATCCAATTAACGGACGATAATATGAAAATTAGAAATGACTCATGCGACTGTTACGAAATCAAGTTAAATACATGTTAAATATGTGAACAATATAATGAATGTGAAAATACAAAATGATTGTGAAGAACTAAATATTTCTCTCTACCACAATTATAAAATTTAAGAAATTCTAGTGGGATTCTCTTATACTACAATAACATTACAAAGCTTTAAAGAATGTATGCAAATTACCTAATGTTTAAACCCAAAATTACATTCATAAAATTTTCTCAATACAAAAGCACTAAAACTTCTTAATGCTTCACGTTGTCACAAGGAAATACCAATGCATATTTATATGTGATGATGACAAAAATTTCAGCCTAAATTGTGCAATTCCATGTTATCATCAATGATACACCAATACGCTAGGAACAATCACCTACTTCTCCTAAAAAATAATGGCCAAATATAAGCCACATATTAACAATTTTCCACATTGACTTATATTTTCATTTTGATGAGTCTTCAACATATACAAATGTCAACTATGTATAGACAATAATTAAACTTATCAACTGTTAATGATTTTGTCATCATATCGGTAGAAAGTCTAATTGTAACTATTTTCTTGATTACAACTATACTATCAATGAAGTTTAATATTGATATGCTTCATCCTTTTATGATAGACTGGATTTTTAGCCAGATGATAACACTCTAGCTATCATAATGATTGATCAACACTTGTTAGTTCAACCCAAAACTATCTAAAAGACCATGTGTGAACACCTCTTTCGGTCCGGCCCAAATGGAAAGGACACCGGTCCCGTGGCACCCCAAAAGTTTCGACTGTTGTAAAAATGACACCGGTTTATGTGGGGAACACCGGACCAGTTGCTGGAGTTCCTTAGTGACCGATGTCATACATCTGACAACGGAAGGACAGGTCAATCCGGCCCAAGTAAAATTTCTCGATCTAATGGGATGACTCAGATCGAAACATATGCACACCGGCTGAAACATTAGATCCGGACTAGGAGGGAGAACACCGTCCCTGTGATACCACCTTGAAAAAGTTCAACCGGTATGAAGATACAGATCCAGGTTCTTGAGAGGCTACATCGGACCAGTTGGAATCCCGTCCAACCGGTGTCTTTAAAGGCCGACGTCACAAACTTGACAACGGAAGGACGAGGTCGGAGGTTTATGCGCGCTGACCTGGAATCGCACTCTCTAAAGGTGGCAGACAAGGGGCGGAAGTGGACAATTAAAAATACCCCACTGAACCACTACTCCCCACAAACAGATAGTGGCTAGGGTT
Organism: Clitoria ternatea; assembly: GCA_037962975.1. Taxonomy (NCBI): domain Eukaryota; kingdom Viridiplantae; phylum Streptophyta; class Magnoliopsida; order Fabales; family Fabaceae; genus Clitoria; species Clitoria ternatea. The sequence goes on from CM075669.1 coordinate 296,351,493, forward strand.
GCACCACTATGCGTATGGGTGAGTGGGAACTCTGGTTGTCCCAAACACTCAACCCATACCCTTAAGCCTTATAAATACCCCAACCAGAGAAGCTCAAGGGGTTGGGAATCCCCCTCTTGGAAGAAAACTCTCCTAAATTCTCTCCGATTCCTCAAAACCTTCAAAGGACTTTCCCATTTGAAACCCGTGATTTGCCTAGATTATCATAAAAGGACCTCCAGTATTAGAAAACTTGAAGTTCTCCATTGTTCAGAGACTGTCCCTCACATCGAACCTACACCGTTCCTACGTCGAACCTACACCATCCCAGTACGAAGTCATTGCCCTTCACTGTTTCCATTGTACCTTACCAGGTCACTGCCTTTACCAATCCTCGACATCGACCCTACACAGCGTCTGGGCACTTCCTCGCTTCGAATCAACTCATACCAACACCGGTCACATCCTTCAGTTTCCAGCATTTAATCCAACACCGGTCCAGTGTTTCTGTCAACGTGTAAGTCCAGTACCGGTTTGACACCGGACCTGCGCCTGACTCCAACACCGGTCCTGAGCCCTCCACACCGGTTCCTTTCTGTCCCTTATTTCTCTTGTTTTCAATCATTTATTTCCTTGCCAGTTTGCTGTCCACAATTATGATTTTATGCGTAGCATAGTTTATACTGTTAGTGTTTACCCCCCCTTTCCCCTAGAAAAAAAATAATAATATAAAAATAATAAGTAATAAATTTTGCACATGTTATATTTTCTAGTTTGAAAATCTTCTTTTTTTTAAAAAAAAAAACGGTGTCGTACGGGAGCACTCCCGTCTACACAACCTCTTTAGGATTTGTACACGTGCGAAGAACTTCGCCTTGTATGAGTTTCCCGTCTCAATGACATCCATCATCATTTCCCAAGTCTTTTCCTAAAAGAACAACACTCAGAACTACGTAACCCTGATTTCTTGATAATTCAAGAATACGTAGGAGCAGGACCTCAATTCCTGTCGGGCCCATCTTTCTTATTTCTTTTTATTAATTTATTTCCTCACTTTCATGTTTCTTTCATAAATGTTCTTTTTTTGGTCACTTCCTTGAAAATCAATTTAGACGTGACGTCTTGTTGATTTCCCCCTAGTTTTTGCTCGAGCCTCGCCATAATTCATAGGGAAGAGATACTTAGGACGAGACGTCCCGTTTATTTCTTTCCTATCCCTGTTTTTTATTCGAGAACGTCTAATTTAGGCGTGACGCCTTATTAGCATTCTCTTCCCCTCTCTGTCTCATATCGAAGTCGAGTTTAATTCGGATGAAACGTCCCATTGACCTCGCTTCGACATTCTATGTTTGTACAGTTCTCTCACTCCATTCTGTCGTTTTTAAATAAAAAATACAACAATAAAAGGGAAGAAATAAACCATCTTTTGTAGGGCTATTTATGTTGCGCGTTTTCAATCTTGGTACTGTTTTTGACAGGCGATGTAGGGTGCTAATACCTTCCCTACTTGTAACCGACTCCCGAACTTGAATCTCAATTTTTAACCAGTGCTTTACTAAACTTAGTTTTTTTCCAATGTTTTTCCTATGGATAAAAACGTTGGTGGCGACTCCCTGTTTCATTCTACACCTTCTCTCTTTCTCGCCGCGCCGTCGCGATCCAGGTTGCGACAGATGGCGACTCCACTGGGGACACTTAAGAGAGTCAGGCCAGTTTGGTTGAAAACGCGTTTTTTTTATATAGCCTTTGTTTAGCTTGGATTTCTTCCCCTTGTTTTTTATTTTTTCCATTGATTGTTGTGAATGTTCGTTATTGTTTTAAATTGCATTTTGTTATTTGCTTTATCGTCCATGTTCTGTATGATTGTTGAACCCTAGGGTAGAGGACTATGTTACTTTTCTGCAATTATTGAACCCTAGGGTAGACGACTGTGTATATTTGTTCTGTGTTTGTTCTCTGTGCAGAATGGTGTAAGGTAAAAAGGTATTGAATGCCCTTTCACACACTACACTCATAAATTACTCGCACACACTTATGAGTGGCTCCCTATACCCGGGCCCCAAATGAAACTTAAGTTAGGAGGGGTTGGTATACAGAATCGTATAGGATGTACTTCCTATCCGGTAATCGTGAGAACCCCAACTAGAGTTCGACCTCTTATGACATACGCACCTAGTGGTTCCCCACTGTTGCGTCCCTGTCATGGGTAGGATCTTGGCTCTAGTGACCTTCTAGAAGTCTAGTACAAGCCACCTGGTGTGAAGAGTCACTTTTAGACAAGCCTAGGGTCCAAAGAAAACCTTCAACAAAACCTGATTTAGGTCACGAAAGGGAAAACTTTACTTTACCTTATGTCATTTTCACTTTCCTGTTATTAAAAAAAAAGGATTATCTACCATCCAAAGATTCGCTTAGTCTTGGAAAATCTTTGGAAAACATAAGTATTCTTCGGGTGAATGGATGATCCTCTTTTTTTTTGTCATGTAACTCTAGTCAGAAGTCATGGGTTCTCTTAATCGTCAAAAGAAAAATCCACACACAAAAAAATTTTTATAATTCATTTCCCTCTGGTTGAAGTGGCGATGACGATTGGGAAAAACCTACGACTTTTGAGCTCGCATGAGTTTTAAAAATCCATGTTCTCCCCACTTTTTTTTAACTTTTCTTTAACTTGTATCAAATCCCGGGGAAGAACATTGGTTTTTAGGACTTGATAATAACTGATTCCATTTTTTGTCTTGATGTTCGCAGGGGACGATTCCGAATTTGTCGGTATTTCTAAGACAGTATGGAAATTAACATGGGACATAGTAATTGTGATATAGGGGTGACTGAATTAAAGAAGTTATTGCACCTCAAGGCTAGAAAGGTCAATACTGACAGTTTACAAGCACTAGGGAGAAAACTGAGCTTGACACAGAAGATGACTTTCGCAAGGAAGTATGGGAAGATCCTGAAACTTTTGGAGGTAGACGTCCAAATAGAAGCCATCACAGCTCTGGCTCAATTCTATGACCCACCTCTCCGCTGTTTCACTTTTCAAGACTTTCAACTGGCACCCTCCATAGAAGAATTTGAACAAATATTGGGGATGCCAATGGAGGGACAAATTCCTTATCGCCATTTGGACCATCATGCGTCAATCACTTCTGTCGCTCGTATTTTGAAGGTCCATCCTGAAATGTTAAAAGGAGTACAAATGAACAGAAATCAGATTCCCGGATTTACTAGGGAATTTCTGGAGAAGCACATGCATGTCCTGGCAGAGAGGGAAGAATGGGAAGCTTTCATTGATACCTTGGCTCTCACTATTTACGGAGTTGTCTTATTCCCTAACTTAGACAACTACGTAGATTATGATGCTATAGGTGTCTTCACCGCTCGCAAGCACAGACTGGAAAATCCCGTCACAGCAGTATTGGCCAATGTCTATCGCACCTTGGATTTCTGCCATACCCAAGGAGGAAAGAGGATTATTTGTTGTTTGCCTGTTCTATATGTGTGGCTCACATCCCACGCTTTTCATCAACTATGCAAAGCCGAGTGTCCCATCTCTGATTTGAAGTTGTGTCAGTTGGCAATGAAGAATGGGCGTGAGTGGGCTAATCACCTTGTAGGCCTTACAGCAGAAAAGGTGAGGTGGTGTCCTCAATGGCTAGAAGTTGAGTCCATCATTTATAGCTGTGGGGGATATCCAAATGTTCCTCTACTGGGGACACAAGGTTGCATCAATTATAATCCTGTTATTGCTAAGCGGCAGTTGGCTTATCCTCTACTTGGGCCGCCGGACGAAGCACTACTTACTCCTTTCGTTCTGTACTATGTGAATGGGAATTACACCTCCACTATTCGGGACATAGCCAATGCCTGGAAGAAGGTCCATAGGATGGGCAAAGAACCGGGAGCACGAAGCCACGCTGTGAGAGTTGAATACTTAGATTGGGTGGTAACAGAGTCTCCATCGTGAAATTACCTTTCAAGAGCCCTTCATACCAACCTGAGGACACAGTTCCTCCGCCGTGCATTGTGGAGGACAAGGTTACCATATCGCTAAAAGCCCAAGTAGAAGAGCTAAAGGCAAGGAATCAAAAACTGGAAGAAGACCTCTTGAAATGCCAACAAGAATGCGCCCTCCATAGGAAAGAGAACTCCGAAGGAAGACATGCTATGGAAGAAATACGGAAAAAGAGAAAGATTGACGAAGATTACAGAATAAAACAAGATCAATGCCTTCGGGCGGCCAATTCACAGCTGAAGATGAAGGGTCAGCAGAGCGATGCTGTATTGGCCGAAAAACAAATTTTAAAGGACATGCTGGTACAATCCAAGGAGAAGGGAAAAGAGACTTTGATGCAAAAAGAAATGCTACAAACCCAAGTCCACAAATTGGAGCAACAGCTTGATGAAACGATGAGAGCTTATGAGCAAGAAATACATGCTGAACAGAAGAAAGCCCTTGATGCCGAACGCCGCTGCCAAGAAGCCACACGAGTTTTGGGGACTGAGTTAGCTCAACGGGATGAAGTCATTCATTTATGGATGGACCGTTTCGCCAAGTTGGCATACCTATCCAATGGAATCTTGGAAGATTTTCCCTCAATGTTGAAGCAGGCCGAAAGCATGGTCAATCCCCTATCCACCCCAAAGGAGATATCATCATTTTTGAACTATTGTCAAGAAAGACTTTGCAAAATGAAAGTCATGATTGCCCAAGCTAGGAATGGCTGAATATTGTAACCGTATCTTTCAAGTAACATTGTACCTTTACAGATGAATGGAATGATGAATTAATGTGCCTTCACAGTTGTCTCATGTTAATTTCCAATATACTGTTATACTGAGTACTTTTGAACGCGACGTTCTGGGGAAAGGTCAAGGAATACGTGTCAAATTCAGAATCGTATCCCGCGAATGCCCATTTATTTTTTTATTTTTCTTTTATCTTCTTTAACTGTTCCCTCTATTTTTCTAATCATTTGTCGTGATTCTTTAGACATTACGGGCAAGCACCCCTACGCGACCAGGCTCAAAAAGAAGCTCATGGCTGAAATAGAGCAAAAGAATGAGAACCTCAGAGCTGAGGTCAATCAGTTGAAAGAACAAATGGCTGAAATGGCCAAAATGTTCGAAAGGAGGATCGCAGAAAGGGATTCCTTAGCAGAAGTTAAAAACACTAGGCAGCAACCTCCCATTTCCCGACACGCTCAAGGTCAGGCTGAAGGACCAAGCTCAAACCATGCGGGGCCTACTGTTACCGTTCGCCTTGGTAAGTTGAACCCTGCCCAAGTTCAACAACACACTTTCGTTGATGGAGAAGGGAATGTCATACCCTTCCCACAGTATGGATTACCCCCGGGTTATTTCCCGCCACTCCAAGAGGGGCAGGATTATCAGGAAACAATCCTTCACGCGGCTCAACCAAACATCCCCCTGTCCGGAATCCTCAAACGGTTCCGATCCATACACAGGCTGAACAACCACAAGTTGCCCAAGCCACAGCGGGACACCAAGCCTCAATTCTGAATGAGAGCCCGGCACATGTTGACCGACCAGTCAGGAGTGCTAGTCACTATGTCGTTGCAGGTCCAAGTACTGCCACTGCTGCTACCCAGGAAGGGAGATTAGAGTTCTTGGAAAGGCGTTTAAGGGAAATGGATGGAATAAATCGATTTGGATTAGGCAGTGCTGCACAACTCTGTCTAATTCCCGACGTTGTTATTCCACCCAAATTCAAAACACCTAAATTTGATAAGTATCGGGGGCTGACATGTCCGAAAAACCATCTTACCATGTACTGCCGGAAGATGGCTTCACATGCCTCCAACGACTCTCTGCTCATCCATTGTTTTCAAGATAGTTTGGATGGAGCGCCTCTAACCTGGTATAACCATCTTGAACGTTCTCGTATACGCTGTTGGGAGGATCTGGCAGATGCTTTCATGCAGCAGTATAAGTACAATTTGGACATGGCGCCAGATAGAGTACAATTGCAGAACATGTTCAAGAAAGACAACGAGACATTCAAGGAATACGCCCAACGGTGGCGTGAAGTAGCAGCGCAAGTTGACCCACCTTTGTCTGAGAAAGAGGTGATCTCGACATTTATTGACACACTCCAATCGCCATTCTATGACAAGATGATCGGAAGTATTTCATCCCACTTCTTCGATATCGTCACTATCGGAGAAAGAATAGAAAATGGCCTCCGGACAGGGAAGATCGCCCGAGGCCCAGCTGGGGTTAATGCAGCAAGAAGACCCTCCCATGGGGAAGGAAAGAGAAGAGAGGGAGAGACTAATCTAATCTCCCATAATCAGGGAAGAAACTAGCCGAGGCCACTCACCCCGGTCGCCTTTCCATCAACCTATCATAATACACCACATCCATATGTGGCCGCCGTTCAAACACCACATCCACCACATTTCCGCCCACCTATCATGCGACCGCCTGCACCACTACAGGCACCATATCAACCACCACAAGCGCCATACCAACAGCCACAAATGAACCCACCAAATCCAAATCAGAGAAGGCAAAACAATGACTGTGCCCCACCGCAATTTGATCCGATCCCCATCTCTTACACAGAGCTTCTCCCTTACCTCATCGAAAACACGATGGTAGTGTCGTGCCCTCTAAAGCCACTTCAGCCGCCATATCCTAGATGGTATGACCCAAATGCACTGTGTGATTACCACGCTGGTGCACCGGGACATTCTACTGAGAACTGCCTGGCACTGAAGTTTAAGGTAAGGGACCTCATCCGGGCCGACTGGATAAGCTTTAAAGAAGGGAGCCCAAGTGTGACAACCAATCCCCTTCCAAACCATAAAGGACCGGATGTCAACGCCATAGAAGGGGACGAAGAATGCATTTCCAAAGTAGAGGACATCCAAATGCCTTTGGAAACAATACACTCCCATATGCTGAAGGTGGGATTAATAGAAGGGTCATGGGATGAAGAGTATAATGACCTCCAGTCCGCAAAGCGAAGGGGCTTCCAGGAAACCCTTCAAAGACTCATGAATGCTCGAGTCATAGAGGTCTGCAGGCGCCATGAAGAACAAATAAATATGGTACAGGGACAGGGTAAGGCACGAGTTCTGAAACCCCTGGTCGTATACTATAACAAGGATACGCCAGCGGCCTCGGCTCCTGCCAAGACTGTCTTCACGGTGAAGGCACCAACCCCTTTCCCCTTCCAGAGTTCCCACGCTGTGCCATGGAGGTACAATACAGATGTGGTCGTCACTAATCCTGAAGAGATCAACTCCATGTCATCCTCCTCTATTACAAATATAACCGGAGTAGGAAGAATGACACGAAGTGGAAGGGTATATACGCCACCTGAACCCAAACAAGGCAAGACTACCGGAGAAGGAAAAACTGGGAAAGAAGTAGCCTCTGGCGAAACAAAGGGGGCTGTGACTGAAGAAGAAGCCCAGGAATTCCTGAAGTTTATTCGCCATAGTGACTACCAGGTGTTGGACCAATTGGACCACACCCCTGCAAAAATTTCCCTGTTGTCTTTGCTAATGAGTTCCGAACCACATCGGAACACATTGATGAAGGTGTTGAGTGAGGCGCACGTGAAGCATGACTTACCCGTCGAACAATTTGAAGGCATAGTGGGGCATATCGTTGCCAACAATTACTTGACCTTCACAGATGAGGAAGTACCTATTGAAGGAAGAGGGCACAACAAAGCCCTCCATATTTCTGTGAAATGTCAGGATTATATCCTAGCAAAAGTACTTGTGGATAATGGATCTTCTCTAAACGTCATGCCGAAATCCACGTTGGCAAAACTGCCTTTCGATGGAACATACATGAGACCTAGCTCTATGGTTGTGCGGGCTTTTGATGGGACACGTAGGGAAGTCATAGGAGAAATCGAATTACCTATACAAGTCGGACCCTGTACTTTCCAAGTACTCTTCCAAGTGATGGATATCGTGCCCGCCTACAGCTGTTTATTAGGGCGACCATGGATCCACTCGGCGGGGGTGGTCCCCTCCACGCTGCATCAAAGACTAAAATTCATCATCAATAACAAGTTGGTGACTGTTTCAGGGGAGGAGGACCTTTTGGTCAGCAAACCCATATCCACTCAATACATTGAGGCCGCCGAGGAAGCCCTCGAAATATCCTTCCAAGCCTTGGAGATTGCCAATGCAACGAGTGTCGTAAAGGTGTCTTTCCCCAACGTACCTCTAATGGTGACGCTGAACATGTTGCGGAAAGGGTACCAACCCGGAAAAGGATTAGGGCGGGATTTGGAAGGCAGAACCCAACCAGTGAGTCTCCCAGAAAATAAAAACAGATATGGTTTGGGATATAAGCCCACTGTGATGGATAAGAAAAGGGTTGAAGAGGAAAAGAAGGGGAGGAGAGTTGCTCGCCTTACTGGTCAAGAGATCAACACTGCAAGAATCCCTATCTGCGATCTCTATCAGAGCTTTAAGAGCGCCGGAGTGATATATCCGGATCAAGTTGCCATGGTTGAGAATGAGCCTGACCTCAATGTGGAGCTAGTATATGCTTGCCATCTAGATCAAGAGCTGAGCAATTGGGAAGTCATGGAGTTCCCTACAACCATTAACGTTCTATCAGAGTAATCACTGTATTTCATAATTTGGTGGTCCCCTTGCCATGTCCAAGGCTCCGGGACCCATTTTGTAATAAGGGAAAAACTTGTTTACTTTATTTTTGAAAATCAATGAACACATTTTTATTTCCCATCACCTCATCTTTGTGCATTCTCTGTTTCTTAAACCTTTCACTTGTTTGTTTCTCTTTTCACTTTATAATATAACCCGAATGCAGATCCAAAAATGATTTCCCTGAGAACGACGAAAACCTGGATTTATTTCATGACCCGGTTTATCCAAATGATTGCGTCTACGAGGAAAGTGAGGAAGACTTTGGACCCTCATCTGAATTGACGAGATTGTTAGAACAAGAGGATAAGGAGATCCGCCCACATCAGGAGGAAATTAAAATCATCAACCTTGGAGGTGAAGGAGAAGATAAAATGATCAAGATAGGCACCTGCCTGAGTAAAAACCAGCAAGATGAATTGATTAAACTGCTCCGGGAATTTCGGGATGTGTTCACTTGGTCATATCAAGATATGCCAGGGTTGGATAACAGCATAGTGGAACAGAGATTGCCTCTGAAACCAGAATGTCCACCAGTTAAGCAAAAGTTATGGAGAATGAAACCGGAAATGCTTCTCAAGATTAAGGAAGAGGTCAAAAAACAATTCGAAGCTGGTTTCTTGGCCGTAGCCAAATATCCACAATGGGTAGCCAACATAGTTCCGGTCCCGAAGAAGGATGGAAAAGTACGGATGTGTGTGGACTATCGATGTAACACCCTCAGTTAGATAAGACAAATCCTTCTGTAGGTTCATCCCATTTAACTGAGAGTGTTAACAGTTTTTAGAAAAAGTGAATATTTTTTTTTAAAATAAATACGTGGCAGATCAGCGGAAGTAATATTGTATATATCACATAGTCATTCACAAACTGTAAATAATTGTACTCTTAACAGAATGGGGCACGCAGGCACCCTTAATATTATACAGTCATCCGGTGTCTGATTATAAATATTCTATCCTTAATGATTGTTCTCAATGGGTTCAGCGTATTGCTGATCTTCACACTCGGGTTCTTGAGTTTCTAATTCCTCTAAAAAATGTTCAACAGTAAGGGTGAGTATAACCCAAGACCCTGATTGGTTCATCCGGTGCGGACATAATCCAGTTATCATACAATGTCACATAGATCATACATTTAGCATATTTATAACAATCAAGCATGTTGTCATCACATAATTGTATATTTAGCATGTTCACAATTATAACAATCAAGCATATTACCAATAAATCGTACATATAACATATTCATAATTATAACAATCAAATATGCTGTAATGAATGCATGAATTCGGATCTATTATGATTTATCTTTGATTAAGCTCATGATGCATGTGGGCCCAATAAATCGTTTCATCTTCTTCTCATTCTTTGGAATATCACCATTCCAATCATCTAGAGCGATCAGGGTCCGCCCAAGTTCCATGTGGTACAAATGAACTCATTGGTTCTCATCATTGATTTAAATATTTTTGGAACTTGGATCCCTACGATCATAGTTACACTCCGTCATTTAGTCAAAGTACACTAGAATTGCATCGTCTCACCCGGCTATCAGGCGCGACTCTGATGCCATTGGGTTGCCGTTCCAGTTGTACTCCCAAGATTCTTCATGGAGATCGAACGTGAGTGTCCTTCACTGTACCAAGCGTATGCTCTAGAGGTTTTTCTTCTTCAAAAATATTTTTGATCCGGTCTCAATACCGGTATCCGATCTGCTATACATATTTCAACGTCTTTGATAAGACATCTACGTGTAACCGGTGTCATCGGTATACATCCGAACTGTAATTCCGTATCAGGCGCTCTCCCTATACCGGTTGTTCAGGATAACACCATGACATCGGATGATACACACGTCACTATGCAAAAGACAAGGATTGTTGCTACAGGGATCGATCAATAATTCCCTGCACTACGAGCCAAATTCTGCTCACGGGAATGGTCAACTTGTCCCCTAATTCTAGTCTACATTCTCTATGCTCAATATAAAATAGCCACTTGACCCAATCATGCAGGTAAGTGCGCAATATAATAATGCTAATGGGAGTTGGTGGTTCCCCACCAACGAGTCCTCGTTAATCGAGCCAATCAGGTATATGAACTAACTTCATGATTGAAGTTAGGGTTCTTCATCTTCTTCTTCAGCACTTTTACGACTGATTCCTCTTAAAATACATTCCTTACTTGGAATATAATCACTGACTTGAGCGTCGGAGAATCTTTGCAGGTGACACCACCATTCGCCCACTTCAACGCGTTAGGTCGGTGTGAAGGATCTCCAGAACGCCCAATCCGCTCTCCTCATTCAAGGACAACGGATACCTACACCGGATACACATACATCCGGTCTACTAGACGGTATTGATATACTATTCGTGACTGGCTTGAGATCGGATCTCTTGACCCCGGTCCAGGACAGATCATTGGCACGCCCAGTGGGACCCGATAAAGTTATTCCCATATCCTTTGACAGAGCAAGTAATCCACAATGGAAGGCGAAGCACAAGACTTCATGGAGAATCAAACTGAAGGCAGAACCAATCCTAATGCCTTCAGAAAACTCAACTTTGATTCTCATGGGGGCAACTCAAAGAAGATAGTAACAGTGTCTGATCCTGATCCTCGTGATGAGTTGATCAGACAACTTCAGAGGGAACTCGCTGAATTGCGAAGAGAAAAAAGGCAAAGCGAGGATAAAGAGTCATCTCGCACGCGAAACACTCCCCACACAACTGATGGTGAAAAGTCCACCACTCTTCAGTACTCAAAGATCCCAACGTTTGAGGAGGGAGAACAAACTCGCGATTCTGAGGATGCAGCTTCCCGAAGGAAGAGAGATTCAACAACAGCACCCCCATTGTCTTATACTCTGAAGGTTCCTTTCTCAAGGAGACTTATGGGCATCAGCATCCCCAAGCACCTTCAAACCACTCAACCACTTTCCATCGGAAAGTATAATGGTGAAACTGATCCAACTAAGCACCTTGATGCTTATGTGTTTGAAGCCATGTACTTGGGAGCTGATGAAGACGTGATGTGCCGAATGTTCCCTCGAACATTGTCTGAGGAAGCCCTCGGGTGGTTTAAAGGCCTGCCTTCTGGATCCATAGATTCTTGGACGGAAATGGCAGCTGCCTTTGAAACCCACTTTGTCATCTCCAGAGACGTACCCAAGACGTCTCATACCTTGGCTCAGATTAAGCAAGGTGAAACTGAGGGCTTAAAAGATTTTTTGAAGAGGTTTTATAAGGAAGCAGCCCTGGTTCCTAACCTCACAGAATCTATCAAGCTGCATATCGTAATTGAGGCATTGCAGCCAGGATCAGCTTTCGCTCTTTCATTAGCAAAGAGCCCCCCAGCAACTTTTGAGGAGTTCAGGAAAAAAGCCTCAAAGTATGTGAGCATAGAGATGCATTTGGAGGCAATGGCTGCAAAGAAAAAGCCACCAACACCATCTCCCCAAACCCAGAAGGGTAAGGAAAGGACGAGGTCAGAGCGCATGGAGAGGCCATTCACCAATCCTAAGGTGGATAACCACCCTCCTCGACCTCGAGAAAGGCATGTCAATTCCTTCAGCCATTATGCACAGTTATTTGCCAGACCATCTCAGATTTTGAGAGAGGTCGGATGGCCAGTTTTCAGCACATATGGCATCAGGAGACCAGCCCCCATGAAAAGACCAGGAAATTCACGAAAGTACTGTGATTTTCATGAACAAAATGGTCATTCAACTGATGAGTGCCAAGCTCTAAAGAACGCGGTTGAGACGCTGATTAGAGAAGGCAAATTAAAGCAATACCTGTTCAAAGAAAAATCCTTTGACAGGGCAGAACGGAATGAGAAAAGAGAAAGAGATCCCGACGATGGGGATGACAACAACCCCAGTCCGGTTCGAAAGTTCTCTGCTGCAGAGAAGCAAAAAGGTGTAATGACCGATAATGCAGCACAGAAAGACAGCATGCCCCAGCAACAACGTCAGGGCCGACGTGAAGTTATTGACATGATTGCTGGAGGGTTCGCTGGAGGAGGAGCTTCAATTACAGCCCGTAAGAATCATCACAGAATGATTCTATCTGTGCAAGGGAAAGTCAAAGACAATCGCCCTTACAGAGGAGGAATTGAGGCTCCCATAATCTCTTTCTCTGATGAGGATTTTGGCCCAACCGTTCTTGGTGGTGACGATGCTGTAGTCATCACTGCTGTGATCGCCAACAAGGACGTCCGAAGAATCCTTGTTGACCAGGGAAGTTCCTGCGATGTCATTTTCTATAATTGCTTTGAAAGAATGGGTTTTAAAGATTCAGACTTACAGCCTTACACGCAGGAACTAACAGCTTTCAATGGTGCAAAGCAACTAACTAGAGGGTATCTTGATACCCTTATCTCGTTTGAAGGCGAGCCAGGAGCCAGGACGGTTAGGTCTCGGGTGCTAGTGATTGATGTCAAATCACCATTTAATGGCATCATAGGCCGTCCTACTCTGAATGCAATGGAGGCAGTTGTATCAACCCCACATCTCCTTATCAAGTTCATTGACAAGGATAATGCTGTGTCATCTATCCGGGGTGATCAAGAGATGGCTAGGTACTGCTACAACCTTAGCCTCAACATGACAAAGCTGGACGCCTCCAATAAAAAGAGGAAACTTAATGATGCTGGAACATCGGCTGGATCTGTAAGTCTTGTCGACCTGGATCCTAGAGCGGATTTGAACATTGATCCGTTCAACCCATCAAAGCCCACACCGGATGGAAGTTCCAGGGACATTGTCTTGGGAGATTCTCCAGAAAAGATCACCCATATCAATGACAAGCTAGATGCTGAAATAGAGCAGCGACTGCTGGCTCTCTTACAAGAGTTTAAAGACCTCTTTGCATGGACTGCAGCCGATATGCCAGGCATAGACCCTGAATTCTGCTGTCATAAACTTTCCGTCTATCCAGAGACGAAACCTGTGGCCCAAAAGAAAAGACGATTAGGCCCAGAAAAACAGAAGGCAGCTTGCTAGCAAACTGAGGAATTGCTGAAGGCCGGATTCATCAGGGAAATCCGATATTCCTCTTGGCTTTCGAATGTGGTGATGGTCCCTAAATCCAATGGTAAATGGAGAATGTGCATTGACTACGTGGACCTCAACCGCTGCTGTCCAAAAGATCCTTATCCTCTTCCTAATATAGATCGGATGGTAGATGATTCCTCTGGTTACCAATACCTGAGCTTCATGGACGCTTATTCCGGTTACAACCAAATTCCGATGTGCGAAGAGGATCAAGAGAAGACAGCTTTTATAAATGATCGTGGTGTCTTTTGCTATACAGTCATGCCCTTTGGCCTGAAAAACGCTGGGGCGACATATCAGCGCATGATCAACAAGGTTTTCGAAGGTATGCACACCAAACTTGTTGAAGTATACATTGACGACATAATAGCAAAGACACCGGTTGGTGGCGATCATATTGAAGACCTGCGCCAAGTATTCACCCGTTTGAGACAATTTAACATGAGGCTGAACCCAATGAAGTGCACATTTGCTGTCCCTGCTGGGAAATTTTTGGGTTTCATGTTAACTCAACGTGGTATAGAAGCCAATCCAGGGAAGTGCCAAACGATTCTAGACATGCAAAGTCCTAAGAATCTCAAAGAAGTCCAATCCCTGAATGGCAAGGTAGCAGCTTTGGCACGATTCATGCCGAAGATGGCTCACAGGTCGCTCCCCCTGTACAAAATACTGAAAAAGTCCAAGAAATTCGAGTGGGGACAGGAACAAGAAAAAGCTTTCCAAGAGCTTAAGGAGGTGTTGTCCAAACCTCCCATTCTCATAAAGCCTGACCCCGAAGACACACTCATTCTGTACTTGGCTATTTCAGATGAAGCTTTGGGCGTTGCCTTGATAAAAGAAACTCCTGATGGACAAAGACCGGTCTATTTCACTAGCAAGACCTTGCAAGGTGCTGAGATCCGGTATCAAAAAATTGAAAAGGCCGCCCTCGCTGTTGTTTGGGCCTCACGACGGTTGCGTCCGTACTTTCACGCCCATCCAATTATAGTGAGAACGGATTTGCCACTCCGTTCTGTCTTAATTAAGCCCGATCTTGCTGGGAGGATGATCAAATGGTCTATTGAACTCTCTGAGTTCGATATATCCTACGAACCCCGCAGCGCTATTAAAGCTCAAGTCCTGGCTGACTTTATTGTGGAAATGACAGGGACTGATCCGGATTACCCTCGAGTCCATTGGACCATATACGTTGATGGTTCATCAAACCAAAGAGGTTCTGGAGCAGGTGTAGTTCTCGAAAGTGATGACGGAGTACACCTGGAGATCTCCCTTCGTTTCAATTTCAAAACATCCAACAACCAGGCTGAGTACGAAGCTTGCTTGGCCGGGCTAAGAGCTGCAATTGACATCGGAGCTTCTGAGGCGATACTCTGTAGCGATTCACAGCTGGTGATTTCGCAGATCTTAGGAGATTATCAAGCTCGCGAACCTCAACTCCAATTATACTTGAACTGTGTCAAGGAGTTGACTGAAAAATTCTCAAAGGTGGAGTTCAAGCATGTTCCACGTGAAGAGAATACGAGAGCGGATATACTCTCCAGGTTAGCAAGCACTAAACGACCGGGTAGCACCACTACTCTGGTTCAAAGCACGCTAACGTCGCCCAGCATCCCTCTTTTCCCTTCTCTAAACGCCATAATGACTGACTCCCTTTACGGAGATACATGGATGGCTCCTTACATCCGTTATTTGGCTGATGGACAGCTACCCACAGATGAGAAGGAAAAGACGAGGTTAAGGAGAGAATTACCGTATTTCACCATGATTGATGGTAATCTCTACAGAAGGGCACTCTCTGTGCCCTATTTAATTTGTCTCAAAGAGGATGAGGTGCAAGGTGTAATGGAGGAAGTGCATGGAGGACAAAGTGGACACCACGCCGGAGGAAGAAGCTTAATGCGAAAAATCCTCAGAGCTGGATACTGGTGGCCCACAATGAAGCAAGACTCCATTGACTTCGTCAAAAAATGCGACGCTTGCCAAAAATTCTCTAACCTACACCACACACCGGCGGAAGAACTCTTCACATCCGCTGTTCCATGGCCTTTCTACCAATGGGGATTGGATATTCTGGGCCCCTTTCCAGCTGCTCCTGGGGGCATCAAATATCTCATTGTAGGGGTCGATTATTTCACTAAGTGGATAGAAGCAGAGCCGGTGGTGCATATTACTTCAGCCCGAACTCGCCGTTTCATGTATGAAAACATCATAACACGGTTCGGGGTCCCAGCACGGATTGTCACAGATAATGGCACCCAGTTCACGGATAGAAAATTCACAGATTTGCTTGAAGGGTTAGGAATAACCCAAATATTCTCATCCGTCGAACATCCCCAAACTAATGGTCAAGCTGAAGTGGCCAAAAGGGAGGTGCTTAAGGGACTAAAGAAGCGCCTTGGTGAAGCCAAGGGCGGATGGACAGACCAGCTGTGTCATGTCCTATGGGCATATCGGACAACGCCTCATTCATCCACCAATGAATCCCCATATCGCCTAACGTACGGGGTCGAGGCAATGATACCTGTGGAACTGCAAATTGCTTCCACAAGAGTTAAGTACTTCTCTGAAGAAACCAACAATGCTAACTTGGCATCTGAAATGGATGTCATACAAGAACTCAGAGAAGACGCTTTCATCAGAGATCAAGCCATCAAAGCCAAAGTTGCTCTCCGGTACAACAAACGAGTCCAATCAAGGACTTTCAACGTTGGAGATTTGGTTTTGAGGAAAGCAAGTATAGGGAACAAATTCGCCCATCAAGGCAAATTAGCCCCAAACTGGGAAGGCCCATACAGGGTATCCGAGGTCACTGGCAAAGGCTCTTATCGCCTTGAAAACCTTGATGGCATTCCAATCCGAAATAAATGGAACACCCAAAACTTGCGCATCTACTATAGCTAGCTGTTTCTACGCTCTCCTATCCTTATCTTGGATTGAATACTGGAGAATTTATTTTCACAGCTACGCTCTCCTTGTAATTCTTATTTTTGATTTAATAAGAATCTCTCATAACAATTTAACTCTTTCGAGTTTTTCTTATGTTGTGATTTTCAGTTTATCCGGTGTACAAAAGCATATTCAGGACGGATGATCTCAGCTACTTATTCTGTAGTTGACGATGTAACTCTTCGAATATGCGCAACGCACAAGAACATACTCAGGACGGATGATCTCAATTACCCATTCTGTAATTGACGATGTAACTCCTCGAGTGTGTAAATATTGAAGGCCCAGATTGTAGGATTAAACCGAACTCTGGGTACGGTTAGTAAGTTTGGCTGAACACCGGTGAAGGCTCAGATTGTAGGATTAAACCGAACTCTGAGTACGACTAGTAGGATTAACCGAACGTCGGTGAAGACCTGAGTTGTAGGATTAAACCGAACCTCAGGATATGGGTTGTAGGGCTGGCACTTTTTTAAGGCCACAAACCGAACCCCATTCAGAGATTACATGGGTTGTAGGGCTGGTCCTCTTTCGAGGCCACAAACCGAACCCCATGCGAAGGCTTGGGCGCAGTAAGCTGGTTCTTCTTCAAGACCACGCTGAACCCCAAGTGACGAGCGCAGTAGGTTCAGGATTAACCCTGATCTGAACCCCGTATCGAAGGCTCGGATTGTAGGATTAAACCGAACTCTGAGTACGACTAGTAGGATTAACCGAACGTCGGTGAAGAATCGTCATTGGGTAAAACCAAAGACCTATTGAAGAACGGCTAGTAGGATTCAACCGAACACCAAATATGACATGGACAGTAGGATCAAACCGAACTCCAAACGCAACAAGTAAGTTATACTGAACTCCAAATTAATACTCTCGTGAAGTTCTTTATTTAGGAGTTTTATAGCTTATAATTCTGAGTCATCAATTTTTCAATTGAGATCTGACTCATAAACTCCGACACAAACAATTCACTCGGGTACGCCACAATCTAAGGCATTTTCATCCGAAATTCCTCAGTCGGAAATATTTGAAGAGGAATTTCTATTTTAAATCCTCATTCTCAAGATCTTTCACGTGAAAGTCTCACTCAGAGTTTGTTCAAAGTAATAATCACCAAATGATACTGGGGGACAACATCAACGGTTTAACGAATAGTTTGAGGAATGAACTCTCGTCTAAACGATCTCACAATCATTCCCCTTAAACCGTTCTTGTAACAATAATGTATTCCCTCATCAGCGGTGACCTTATTATGAAATTCATTTCGCATGTATATGTCCGGTATGGAGATTTTGTTTTACAATCCGATCTTCATTACTTAAATCTGGAATAATACAATACACATGCAGTCCCTCTGTTAAAATTGTTTTTCACTAAACAAGAATGGAGGTAAAAAACTCTTTTATTGATTCAATAAGAATTACAATTCGTGTAATAATCCGGAGCTGATCCCGGAACACAGCGAATTCAAATCAATAAAAAAGAAAACAAGAAAGGCGCTACTCTTTCTGGCTTGAGTCTCCCTCCTTCCCTTTGCCTTTGTCTCCGGTCTTACCTCCTTCAGTGCGAGAGCTCGATCCTGTACTTATGGGTTTCAGGAGGGAAGGTCTCATTGATTGACCTTTAGGTAAAGGAGCAAACTTGTAAGGAGTTCTAGGCGGACTCTCTTGACGATTATCAACGACGGCCACCAGTTTCCCTTGGTGAAACTCATAGAACGGATCAATACCGTTCAAATTAAGTGACACCTTGGGATTCCGGTATAACACCTGACGAATTGCCAACCCGAAAGCCTCCTTGACTGCTTGATCACACATATTTACAGCATCGTCCAAGTCTGCTTTCAGGGTCTTGACTTCGCCATTCAAATCCTCCAGCTTTAATAACAGCTCCTTTTCCTTACGAGACCAATCATCCGCTCCTTGGGAATAGACGACCTTAGCCTCCTTCAACCGCTCATCTAGCTTCGAAGAGCGTTCCTTCTCCACACAAAAATTGGCATGGAGGTCAGCGTTGATTTTCTTCTGATCAAGGACCTGACCCTCCAGCTCCTTGGCAAGCTTCTTCAACTTGGCAATTTCTTCATCCTTCTTCTGAGTGTCCTCTTCGGAAGTTTTTAATTTCCCTTCTAATTGGAGGATGATTGCCTTGTCCTTGTCAACCATCGAGGTGAGCCTCTCGTTTTCTTCTGAGAGCTCGCGAACTGACTTGAGGAGCTTGGATAAATCAGCCAAGTGCTTCTGTCCGTCGTCGCAAGCTTTCATCATTTCTTCACTCTTTAACGAGGGCTTCACCTTGGGTGAGGATTCAGGAACGCCCTCAGGAACGGAGCCCTCGTACACCGGATGTTGAACAAGACCGGAATTACCTTCAAGAGAGCAGGGGACTTTGGGCGCGAAATAAGTCGTTATTGGCTTCGCCCCACAAGTGATTACACTGCCGGGGGCATCCGGAGTGGGTTCTTCCGCTCTCTTCTCTTTGGAGGGCACAAGCTCAGCCGCCCCTCTTGAAGTTTTTGGTTTTTTGGGCGAGGATTGACGGTCTGAGGTTTTCGAAGGATCACGCTTAGTCCTCTTCTTTTTCTCGACCACCTTCTCAGATCCGCCCTTGATCAGAGGAATATCGTCACCAGCAGACGAAGTTAATATTATCGTCTCAGCAGTAGCCTTCTTCGAGTTCCGCTTTGCCTGAATGTCATTTTCAGCCGCAACGGAAGTCTCTCCGGCCTTGAGACCTTTTAGTCTATTCATCTCTGGTGACTCGCCCTGAATTTCACCTGCACAATCAAAAGACACAATCAGAGACATAAAATTTCCAAGGCAAATGACATAATAACGCATGAAGAATGGTAGGGAAATTACGTAAATACTCCTCGCGAGTAGACTTTGGTCCTAACAAACGCCTGCAGGAAAAACATTGGTGTGAGGCTGTGTAGGACTGCAGAGCCGAAAGAACTGAGATCGAAGTTGGGCTCAGTTCGTCCTCCTCGGTATAGTACGCTTGGGAGGTCAATAAAAAATGTTCGTGCGTCCAAGTCAATGGGAACTTCGGAATCCCATCTTCAGTTAACCAAAAAATTGATTCATTCGGATGGACGCTAATCTTCGTGAAATAGGACTTGAATGAACGCCCATAAACTTTGGCGGAGTCAGTGTACGCCTCGAAGTTGATGATCTTGGAGATAGTCCGGAGGGATATCAAGCTCACTCCTCCTTTCTCCTTATTCGCACGACGGACCACTTGAGTGAAGTAGAAAAGCATGGCCACCGTCGGTTTAAAGTTGAAGTGCTCCCCAAGCACTTCAAGAGAGCGGACCAATCCCCATCCATTAGGGTGAAGTTGCGAGGGGGCGCAGTCCAAGAATCTCAGGACTCCCATCTCAAACTTCGTCAAGGGGAAACGCACACCCAAGTTCAGAAATAGAAAATCATACATGTATAAGGACTTCTCGTCCGGTGTGTGGCATATCCGTACTGATGGAAGGGGAGCGAATACTTTAAAACACCATTTGTATTTGTCCTTCTTCCATACGGTAAACCGCGGCTCCAGCTCCCCTTCATCCTCCCGAGCGTGGACGGACGGTGTCTCACGAAATTCCTCAGCCACCCAGCTGAATGGGCGTTTCTGTTGGAATTTCACCCAGTCTATCCGGTGTGCAACCACATTGCAGAGGCCGGATTGGGTCTTCAAGATATACTTCGCGGAAGAAGATCCCCCTTCAGATGATTTCCTCCCAGTCGCTTTCTTCACCACCATTGTGAAAGCTTTTACACTGCGGTAAAAATCCACATCGTCAGATACATACAGGTCACCGCTCTCAGCACTCTCACTAGAGGAGGATTCTGAAGAGGGTATAATCGCCCTTCGCCTCTGATACGGCGACGCCTCCCTCTCTGAGCTTAGTGGCTTCGATTGAAAGACCACTGGAATCCTCCCACCACGAACTGTGGGGTTTTGATTGAAGGCCCTTCCTCCTCTTCCTCTAGGGCTGATACCACTAAAACTAACACCTTTCCTAGACATTTTCAGAAATTGAAACAAGACACAAAGTATGGAAAGAAAGTGGTTACCTAAGGATGGAAGAGGATAGTGAATTAAGATTCACAGAGGCAGACACGATAATCTTCTCGAAACTTTTGCAGAAGTTCGTCAAGAGAATTAGAAGAAATGGTAACTGAGATTGCCAAATATGCCTGTATCAGGGCACAAAAATTTTTCAAATACCCATTAAACACAATCTGTCGTTTACCCCCAAACGACTCCCCGTTTAGTTGACCAAAATTGTCGTCTAGTACATCAAGGCGCGAAAATGCCATCGTTTCGTCACAGAGCTTTCTAAATGGGCCTACTAAATCCAAATTTTAGGCCCAACAGGCCCCTACGTGACGGTTATTAAGACATGCGCATTTAACGCAATAATGGCGCGCCCACGTGAATTAAGGCATTAAATGTCCAATCATTAGAAACGTGGCCACCATTACTCGAATACCAAGGGTTTCGAAATTCGATAAACTTCTGATATTCCCATTGTCGAATCCGCCCTTAAAATTTCACCACTACGGAACATGGTTCCCAGAGCGGATATTTACACTTCGGTACAAACCCGAAATCCAGACGTACTACGATCAATATAGCTCATATGAGCAAGTCAACTGCTTCCTCACATCAGCTAGGGGGCTAGTAGAGGTAAGACTCGGATTTCGGATGGAGCGAAAATTGCCAATTGAATCCGCACTTCCGTGATTGGAAAAATTCACCAGGACGGATGATCTCAATCACTTATTCAGTGATTCGATGATGTAACTCCTGGTACGAAGGACTCCAATAATCACACCAGGACGGATGATCTCAATCACTTATTCAGTGATTCGATGATGTAACTCCTGGTACGAAGAGCTCCACTAATCATTCCAGGACGGATGATCTAAATCACCTATTCAGTGATTCGACGATGTAACTCCTGGTATGAACAATTCTCATCATCATTCTTACGATGAAAGTATTCACTCAATCCGTACTACTACGATTGAAAAATGTCTCCAGGATGGTTTATCTAAATCACTTAATCTGTGATCTGACGATGTAACTCTTGACGATGTGTACTTTTCCAGAACGGATAACCTCAGTCACCCATTATGTGATATGACGATGTAACTCCTAACGCGGTGTACCTGCCCAGGACGGATGATCTCAATCACCCATGCTGTGATCTGACGATGTAACTCCTGGCGCCATACACACCCAGAGGACGGATGATCTCAATCACCTAATATGCGACCGATGATGTAGTTGCTGGTATCGTACACATCCCCGAGACGGATGATCTCAATCACTTATGAAGTGATTTAATGATAAAACACCTGGCATGATCAATACTCATAATCATCTTTATGATGGAAAATTCCGAAAGTCAGTCCGCACTTTCGCTTTCTAGTGGTATTCTCCCAGGACGGATACTCTTTATCACCTATTCTGTGATACAACAACGTAACTCCTGGCGTAGAAAAAACTCCCATCATCATCCTTATGATAAAGGACTCAAACACCACTTCCTTGCGGTTCCCTAAACTTGGAACAATATTGTCATCTCCTGTAAGAATATTACGGATTAGAAGCAGTCATCCGTCCTGTTACACTACTTTGCTAAACAGC
Source organism: Clitoria ternatea (assembly GCA_037962975.1). Lineage (NCBI taxonomy): Eukaryota > Viridiplantae > Streptophyta > Magnoliopsida > Fabales > Fabaceae > Clitoria > Clitoria ternatea. Next base: position 296,373,788 of record CM075669.1, read on the forward strand.
GGATCGACCCATCTTTCCCCAAAAGAAGTAAGGATCATGCCCCAGAGACAGGCACCTTCTTCTTAATACGCACTTGGGGACATGTATATATTTATCCGTTCTAAATTTTATTTGTTATTTAATCTTCCGAGGCTATTATTTCAATCCGGCCTTAAGATTAATTATACAGAACGGATTAGTAACGATTTATATATACATGAAACAATGAAGACAAATTTCTTCAACCAAATTCATTCATTGAAATGAAATTACATACAATAGTTCAGAATCCGGAGTTGATCCCGGTACACAACTATACATATAAATGAAAACAAAATCACAAAGGAGGAATCTGTTCTTCAGTTTTTTGCGCCTCCTCAGCACAAGGCTCTCGTCCCCCTTCCTTTGGGACCTCCGCAGGAGTCTCACCTCCAGGAGCCTCAGCCCTTTCTTCAGAAGAGGGAACCTCGGACACAGGAAAGACATCATCCGGTCCCATGGTTTGACCCTCAGGAAGAGGAGGCAAACCATACAGGGACGTCGGTGGATCTTCGTGACGACCATCTACCACTGCGACTAACTTTCCCCCATGGAATTCATAGAACGGATCCATTCCATAAAGGTTAAGTTTCGCAGTGGGGTTGCGGTAGAAAACTTGGCGTATAGCTAGGCCGAAGGATTCTTCGACAGCCCGGCTGCATATGTCAACAGCTTCTTCTCTCTTAGCTTTCGTTGTAGCCAATTCTCCCCGCAACTTGGACAGCTCCTCACTAGACACCTCCAACTCCGCATTCCTAGCCTTCAGTCCCTCTATCTCAAGAAGGAGCTTCTTCTCCCTTTGAGACCACTCCTCAGCATCAGCTTTATGTTTATCCTGGCTGCTACGGAGTTCTTCCTCCTTCTCTGCCACCTTGCCTTCCAAGTTTTTAAGATCGACTTTGAGTTTGAGATTCTCTTTAGTGATGAGATCCCCAAACTCCTTAGACTTGTGAAGACGATCTTCCATTAACTTCACGGCGGCTTTGTCCTTTTCCGAGGAAAGCTTGAGTTCTTTCAATTCGTCACTCAATTCCTCAACTTTATCGGCATTGCTAGCCAACTCGCTGATTGAAGAAAGCATTCCAGCGAGTTCGGCTAACTGCCACCTTCCGGCCTCACACGCTTCCGTAATTTCTTTAGGACTGAGTGTAGGCCGGAGTTTGTACATCGGAGGGGGAAGAGTGGCTGGAGTAGAACCTTCATAAGAGAGGAAGGGGGTGAGAAACGAGGTAGTTGGGAAGGAGGTCGGTTCTGATCCAGAAACCCCGGCAGCAGGGTCCTCCGAAACTCTTTGCTTCTTGGACTGACGCCTTGCAGGATCATTCTGGATCTTTCTTCTCCTCTCAGTAACGGGAGGCTGACCCGAGGTTGCACCAACATCGGACGTACCGCCCTCAACCAGTGGGATGTCCCCTTCAACATCCGAGGTCAAGATGATTACCTCAGGACGATCCTTAGTTGAGGGCCTGGGCTTTACTTCATTTTCACGAGCAACGGATTTACCAGCCGCCTTGAATTTTTTCAGTTTATCCATTTCCGGAGTTTGCTGTTCTATTTCACCTACATGAACAAACACAAGATGTCAGCAACTGCAAATATTCTATATATATTTGATAAAGGAGGAAAGATGAAATAAAACGAGAAGTACGCAAATATTCCTCCCGGACTCCGCTTGAGCTACTTAGCAGACGCCTACACGAAAAGACGTGACGACCTGTAGTGTGCGATTCAAGCGCGAACAACACTCTCGATGTCTCACGAGACAGATCGGATTGATCAGTGTAGTACGCGTGAGAGCTCAAGAGAAAATGCTTGTGTGTCCAGCTCAGGGGAAATTTGTCAACGTCCTCTTCATCCCTCCAAAATTTTGGTTTGCCCTTCTTGATGGAGATGCGAGTGAAGTAAGTCTTGAAGGACTTCCCGTCAACCTTGGCAGAATCTGTGTAAGACTCAAAGTTCACAAAGGAACAGAGAGTCCGGAGTGTCACCAGACCAACTCCGCCCTGCTTATTCGCCCTTCTAACTACCTGAGTGTAGTAGAACAGCATCGCTACTGTTGGCGTGAAATTGAAGTGCTCCCCAAGCACTTCGAGAGCTCGGATGAGGCCCCAACCGTTGGGATGAAGTTGAGAGGGTGCACAGTTCAGAAACCTCAAAACACCCATCTGGAGTTCGGTTAAAGGAAAACGAACTCCCAGATTATGGAAGATAAAGTCATACATGTACACTGAACGATCGTTGGGGACGACATGACATATCCGCTCTGTCGGAAGTGGTGCGTAAACCCTATACCACTTTTTTGCCTCTTCATCCGTACTCAGCGTGAACCTCGGTTGAATCCGAGATCCCTCCTCATCCGCATGACGAGAGGCCAAGTCCTTAAATTCGCTGGACACCCAACAGAAAGGCCATTTAGCCTGAACCTCCTCCCAATTCAGCCTCGAAACAACTACGCTGAAGAGACCTTCAGCTGTCTTCGAAATGGCATTATCTCCAGAAGATCCTTCTCCAGTTGCCATTGGAAATATCTAGACCGAACTCCTTAATCTATGATAAGAAATAAAATGTCGTCAGAAAGTTGCAATCATTACTCACTGCATTTTAAAAGCAATTACAATCAGAGGGCGACTCTGAGAAGGGAAAGGTCACTTCCCGCAGTGAGTAAGATCCCCTTTCTGAGCGACGCGGTTCAGTCTTAGGAAGAATCACAAGGATTCTTCCCCACAACTATTAGGGTTGAGGGAAACTGATTCCCCCCCCTTTTGATGAAGCCTACTTTCTATAACTACGAGTAGCAAGTCAAAGCGAAACTAAAGCGACAAGGAAAAGATAGTTACCTCAGATGACAGTGATGAATTTGAGGAACGATAAGACCCTCGCAATATAGGCGATGAACTTCCTTGCAAAATTTCTGCAGAGTTTCGTTGAGAAAGCAAAAGCAAGTGGAACTCAGAATCCACTAAGTATTCCTTTTATAGGAAACAAAGAGGATCGGTTACCTCCTCTTGAAGTTGTGTCGTTCTCGATAAAACGCACCCGTTCACAAGCGAAACGACACAACCGTTCCAAATTCTTGGGCGCCAAAACGATAGCGACTCAGCAAAGGGCTATCCACTAGGCCCAAAAGTTTCGAAAATTTCAGGCCCATTAAGCCCAAAATGACGGTTAATGAGATTTTCATCTCAGGCGCAATAATTGCTTGCCCACGTGATTAAAAGCATTAATGTCTAATCATGCAACGCAATTTACGCTTTACAGCCGTTACACGAACTTCAAGAGCTTTCAATTCCAATAAACTCTTGAAATTCTCACACAACGAATCTTTGTCTGAATCCGTTGTAGCAGTACCAAAAGGTCTTTTCTATTAAATTCAGAGCGGTTCTTTACGAATGACAACGGATGCTAAGGAACTGTTATACACGTAAGCTTACCGATATTAAGACCTCTCGCAGGTTGAGTAGCTTATGTGAACAACTATTCAGTCCCTCACACAAGCTAGGGGACATATGATCCGGTCTCAATACCGGTATCCGATCTGCTATACATATTTCAACGTCTTTGATAAGACATCTACGTGTAACCGGTGTCATCGGTATACATCCGAACTGTAATTCCGTATCAGGCGCTCTCCCTATACCGGTTGTTCAGGATAACACCATGACATCGGATGATACACACGTCACTATGCAAAAGACAAGGATTGTTGCTACAGGGATCGATCAATAATTCCCTGCACTACGAGCCAAATTCTGCTCACGGGAATGGTCAACTTGTCCCCTAATTCTAGTCTACATTCTCTATGCTCAATATAAAATAGCCACTTGACCCAATCATGCAGGTAAGTGCGCAATATAATAATGCTAATGGGAGTTGGTGGTTCCCCACCAACGAGTCCTCGTTAATCGAGCCAATCAGGTATATGAACTAACTTCATGATTGAAGTTAGGGTTCTTCATCTTCTTCTTCAGCACTTTTACGACTGATTCCTCTCAAAATACATTCCTTACTTGGAATATAATCACTGACTTGAGCGTCGGAGAATCTTTGCAGGTGACACCACCATTCGCCCACTTCAACGCGTTAGGTCGGTGTGAAGGATCTCCAGAACGCCCAATCCGCTCTCCTCATTCAAGGACAACGGATACCTACACCGGATACACATACATCCGGTCTACTAGACGGTATTGATATACTATTCGTGACTGGCTTGAGATCGGATCTCTTGACCCCGGTCCAGGACAGATCAATTTTCATGATGCGAAATGCATTTATCTTATCAATTGATTCCTTGGGTATCTTATGTATTTCCAGTCTCATCATATCATTCTCAAGTTCTTTGAATTCCATCAATCATTTAAACCTTGTAAGATATTCGTTTATTAATTAAAGAAATATATCTATTATATATATTCTTTCATAAAGAGTAAAATAGTATATCCTTTATGTAATTACGCATAATTTAGATGTTAACAATGTATAATGATAATAAAACTAATAATAAGGATAACAATATTAAGTTTAACAATAAATAATGATAATAATAGAATAAGAATGATAATTATAACTTACCAATAACTTAAAAAGTATTGAAGATCAGTATCCAATTGAAAATTCAAGTGAAAAACACTAAAAACAGAGTTTTTCGAGTGAAACAGGGGTAAATCCGAGTGAAATGAGTATGATTCCGAGTGGAATCATACAGAGGAAGGTTCTCCAAGTGATCTGGCTAAAAATCCGAGTAAAATGACACTGGAAAAGCTGTTTTCCGATTGAAATAAGTTTGGATCCGAGTGAAATGAAGTGGAATGTTGTTTTCCGACTGGAACAGCTTGAATCCGAGTGAAAAATAAGTTTTCCGCATGAGATAGCTATGAATCCGAGTGAAATAAACTGAGCAGAGTTTTCTAACTGAAATTAATAAATAATCCGACTGAAACAGAAGCTGAAAAATAATTTTCTTAACTAAATATCTTGAATTCTGAGTGAAACAAATTTCTCAGTGAATTAAAATATAAATCCGTGTGAAGTCAGTAGGAAAATGGTTTCCTGAGTGGCATTGTTTGTAAATCCGAGTGAAAATGAGTCTCTAAGTGAAATAAAGTATATTTCCGAGTGGTATTCAGTCAAAAGGAGTTTTCTGAGTGAAATTAAGGTGTTTACCGAGTTAAATTTACTGGAAAAGGTTTTCATGAGTGAAGCTACTTAAATTCTGAGTGAAAATGAGTTCCTGAATGAAATTAAGTATGATTCCGAGTGGAATCAGTAGAAAAAGAGTTTCCTGAGTAAAAATAAGATACTTTAGTGAAACATGAGTTTACCGAGTGAAATTAGTTGAAAAGAGTTCTGTCTGAATGAAATAATATTAAATCCGAGTAGAATAACTGCTTGCTGAGTAAAATAAAGTGTTTGCCGAGTGAAATAAGACTGGGAAGCTACTGACCGAGAGCAATAGAGTGTTTTCCGAGTGAAATATGGTGTTTTCCGAGTGAAATATGTTATATCCGAATGAAAATGAGTTGGTAATATAAAGAATCCGATTGAAATGATACCAAAACCGATCGGATTGGCCTAAAACAGAACCTGTTATCATTAAACTCATAGTTTTTCACTGGAAATCACACGGTACCCATGATTCTTAGTATTTTCAGTCCAATAAGTACATGTCATATCACAATTCATCACTCGGTAACAGATATATATATATATATATACATGCATATACAGATAACAATATAAAGCATTTAATTCATACACACTGAATCTGTCCTTCACTCGGTTTTCCCACAAGGCACCCAAGAATATACCCCCTTACCTCAATGAAGTTCCTGGAGGAGAAGAAAGAGGCTCCCTTCACTGTCCTGCTTCAAATCCGAGTGAAATAGAAGGGAAAAGAGAGAAAGAAACTTGCTGGGAAAGGAAGTGATGAAGGGTGTTTGGGTCGTGTGTGTGGTGTGAGTTCTGAGGACCTTGAGCTGGTTTAAATAGGGAGAGAGTGAGTGGAAAAACAAGTGGGGGACAACTTTTCTGAGTGGGCTGTGAGTGGATTGCTAATGGAAGGGTCACTAGGGATTTAATAAGATATATGCTGAGTCAGTGTCCATTTCTGGTCGTCCACCATCCATAATGCGCACGATTGAATTTAAATATCATTAAAAGACAAAATTGAAGTCAATACGCACTTCTGTCACTGAATTCCGAGTGGAATTACACTCGGTTAAGGGCTATTCCGACTGGAATTCCTACTTCAGACCGAGTCCTCTCTTTCTCAGAATCTTCACTCGGAAATCCGAGTCTTCCTTCACTCAATTCACTCGGTTTAGGCCATTACCTCTCGGACCAATACCCACACGTACTTCTCTCACTCGGTTTTGGTCCAGTGGAGTGTATCTCACTCGGAATTGACTCCCTCCACCATTTCCACTCGGTTTCCTAAGCAAAACCATTCGGAAGCCTTCCCAATTGTTTCCACAACATACTTCAGTCAGAAAGGAAGCATCAAATCAACATAAATAGAAGTATTTATGCATTCTTTCACTCGGAATGCTCCAACCACAGTAATTTCCTTCAGAAAAGGAAACATTCAACTCGGAACCGAGCCTTTCTATGACGTTTTCACTCGGATTTTCATTCAGAAGTGATTCTCTTGAACACACTTCACTCAGAATTGCATCTCAGGTCAGGATTCCACTCGGTGGTAGCCTTCTCAGTCATGTTTTACTCGGAAAACATGATACTGACTCGGAATTCTCTCCTTCACTCGGAATTTCTAATCCTTCACTCGGAATTCTTCTCTGTCACTCGGAACAGAGCCCTTTTCACTCGGTTTTTGCATAATTTCACTAATATTCCATATAAATTCTATTATTACGTGCAAAAATGATATTTTTGAGGTACTACAGACCATCAACAGGGTATATATTGACTTATTCTTGCTTACAAACCCTCCATAATTAAAATTTACAAGGATAAAATTGCTTCTAAAAAGAGGGATGTTACAATCGAGATCTAAACAGGGCCAGCCCTAAAGACGATTTTCCTCTTCCATATATTGACATGTTGGTCGATAACACAGCCCAGCACTCCATCTTCTCTTTCATGGATGGTTTCTCTGGGTACAATCAGATTAAAATGGCACCCGAAGACATGGAAAAAACCACGTTCGTCACATTGTGGGGTACTTTCTGTTACAAAGTAATGTCCTTTGGTTTGAAGAACGCAGGGGCGACTTATCAGAGAGCAATGGTCACTTTATTCCACGATATGATGCACAAGGAAATAGAGGTCTATGTGGATGATATCATTGCAAAATCCAGAACCGCGGAAGATCATGTCCGCGACTTAAGGAAATTGTTTGAACGGTTGAGAAGGTTTAAGCTTAGATTGAACCCTGCCAAGTGCACGTTTGGCGCAAGGTCAGACAAACTTTTGGGTTTCATTGTAAGCAAGAAAGGAATTGAAGTGGATCCCGACAAGGTCAGGGCAATCCTAGAAATGCCACCTCCTTGCACAGAAAAAGAAGTCAGGGGGTTCTTGGGCAGATTAAACTACATCGCTCGATTTATCTCACAATTGACATCGACCTACGAGCCGATCTTCAAGTTACTCCGCAAGAACCAACCGGGGCAATGGAATGAGGACTGCCAAATGGCTTTTGAGAAGATTAAGCAGTACTTGAAAGAACCACCAATATTGGTACCACCAACCCCTGGGAGACCACTGATTTTATACATGACGGTACTGGATGAGTCCATGGGCTGCGTATTGGGTCAGCACGATGAAACGGGAAAGAAAGAACATGCCATATATTACCTAAGCAAAAAGTTCACTGATTGCGAAATGCGATACTCCGCATTAGAACAAACTTGTTGCGCGTTAGCATGGACTGTGAAGCGTTTAAGGCAATACATGTTGAGTCACACTACCTAGCTAGTCTCTAAGATGGATCCTATCAAGTACATCTTTGAGAAGCCAGCCCTGACCGGAAGGATTGCTCGATGGCAAGTGCTATTAACTGAGTACGACATAACATATGTCACTCAGAAAGCCATAAAAGGGAGCGCTTTGGCTGACTACCTAGCCCATCAACCCGTAAGTGATTACCAACCAGTACCATTCGACTTCCCAGACGAGGATATTTTGACACTGTCCGACGAAAAAGAAGGCGGTAACAAAGACAAATGGATTTTAAGATTCGATGGAGCTTCTAATGCTTTAGGGCACGGAATTGGGGCCATTTTGATTTCGCCAAAAAGAGAATTCATCCCTGTCTACGCCAGGCTATGTTTCGATTGTACCAACAATGTCGTTGAATATGAGGCCTGCTCCTTAGGGATCCAAGCGGCATTAGATATGAAAGTAAGGACACTTGAAGTCTACGGAGACTCTGCTTTAGTCGTCCACCAGTTAAAAGGTGAGTGGGAAACCAGAGATAGCAAGCTTCTCCCCTATCACGCCCACATTATGGAAATGATCAGAGATTTCGAAGAGATTTCTTTCCATCATGTTCCTCGGGAAGATAATCAGATGGCTGACGCTTTGGCCACTCTCGCTTCAATGTTCAAAGTAAACAATGACTATGACATGCCCCTCATCGAGGTAGAAAGGCGTCATGAGCCCGCATACTGCCAAGTAGTCGAAGAACAATCGGATGGAAAACCTTGGTATCACGATATCAAGAGATATATCCAGAGGCAAGAATACCCCGACAATGCCACAGAAAATGACAAGAGAACCCTGCGACGGCTCGCCATAGGGTTTTTCTTAAATGGAGACGTGCTTTACAAAAGAAACCATGATTCTATCCTTCTTCGCTGCGTTGATACCGCTGAAGCAAATAGAATCATGAGGGATATCCACGAGGGATCTTTCGGAACCCACATCAATGGGCACGCCATGTCAAGGAAAATCTTAAGGGCTGGTTATTTTTGGATGACCATGGAAGCAGACTGCTTCGCCTATGTTCGGAGATGTCATAAGTGCCAAATATATGCTGATCATATTCACGCACCCCCGTCATCTCTAAATGTTTTGTCAGCACCATGGCCCTTCTCGATGTGGGGCATGGATGTCATTGGTCCCATTGAACCAAAGGCTTCAAACAGCCATCGTTTCATTTTGGTCGCCATTGATTACTTTACAAAATGGGTGGAAGCAACTTCATACACTAATGTAACCAAAGGTGTTGTTGTTAAATTCGTCAAGCGTGAGTTGATATGTCGGTACGGCCTACCGAGTCAAATCATCACAGACAATGGTACAAACCTGAACAACAAAATGATGAAGGAGCTTTGTGAGAGCTTTAAGATCTCCCACCATAATTCCTCTCCGTACCGCCCAAAAATGAATGGGGCAGTCGAGGCAGCGAACAAGAATATCAAGAAGATAATACAGAAAATGGTGGTAACTTACAAAGACTGGAACGAAATGCTTCCTTTTGCTCTGCACGGTTATCGTACCTCAGTCCGGACCTCGACTGGGGCAACTCCATTCTCTTTAGTTTATGGCATGGAAGCAGCCCTGCCTTTTGAAGTGGAGATTCCTTCCCTCCGAGTAATCATGGAAGCCAAACTGGTTGAAGCTGAATGGATCCAGACTCGACATGACCAATTAAATCTGATTGATAGTAAGAGACTGACTGCCCTCTGCCATGGTCAGTTATATCAAAGGCGTATGAAGTGAGCGTTTGAAAAGAAAGTACAACCCCGACAATTCCAAGAAGGAGACTTGGTGCTCAAGAAGGTTTTGTCGATGCATAAAGATCGCCGGGGCAAATGGACTCCCAGCTGATCTGTCCTGAACCGGGGTCTAGAGATCCAAACTCAAGTCAATCACAAATAGTATGCAAATACTGTGCGGAAGACCGGATGTATGAGTATCCGGTGTAAATATCCGTTGTCCTTGAGTGAGGAGAGCGGATTGGGCGTCCTGGAGATCCTTCACACCGACCTAACACGTTGAAGTGGGCGAATGGTGGTGTCACCTGCAAAGATTCTCCGACGCTTAAGTCAGTGATGATATTCCAAGTAAGGAATGTATTTCAGAGAGTAATCGTTCATGGATTCAGTCGAAGATCCCCCACTTCATTAATGAAATGAGTTCATATACCTGATTGGCTCGTTTTACGAGGACTCGTTAGTGGGGAACCACTAACTCCCATTAGCATTATTTTATTGCGCACTTACCAGCATGATTGGGTCAAGTGGCTATTTTATATTGAGCATGGAGAATATAGACTAGGATTAGGGAACAAGTTGACCATCCCCGTGAGCAGAATTTGGCTCGTAGTGCAGGGAATTATTGATCGATCCCTGTAGCAATGTTCCTTGTCTTTAGCACAGTGACGTGTGTGTTGTCCGGTGTCATGGTGTTATCCTGAACAACCGGTATAGGGAGAACGCCTGATACGGAATTACAGTCCAGATGTATACCGATGACACCGGTTACACGTTGATGTCTTGACAAAGACGTTGAAATATGTCTTGCAGATCGGATACCGGTATTGAGACCGGATCACCAGCTATGAAGGGCCTTATGTCGTGAAGAAGGCTTTTTCCGGAGGTGCTCTCATACTCGCCAACATGGATGGGGAAGATCTACCGATGCCTATAAACGCAGACGCAGTGAGAAGATACTATGCGTAAAAAAAAAAAGGGCTCGCTAGGTTGAAAACCTGAAAAGGCGACCTAGGCAAAAGTTAGAGCAATTGGTGGGGTCAAAAATCCTAAGAAAGCGACCCCAACAAATTCACACCCTATAGATTCAACACTGCAATGCCAATTTTCCAAGTCACAGATAAGGGGATGGGTCTAGAACATCGAAGCCATTGTCAAGTCACGCCCTCGAAAGCAAAATCAGAAGATAAACAGGAAATCATGGAAAAGACCAGGAATCTTGTCGCTCTCAGGAAATCGATAGAGGATCTAAAAGGCCTTCCCTTCCATCCTTACCATCAATTCCTCACACCTTGTCATATTTTTGCATTATTATTGTCACCTGTACATATATGTTGTTCATAAATAAAAAGTTTCCTTTCTTCTCACATGTGTTCATGACTAGAATGAATAAACAAGTTTTGCCTAAAAAGAATTTCTTAAAAAAATGAGCTTTGAGAAGAACGAAAACACAAAGTTATGGGGAACGAAGTGGACACCGTTGCCAGATCTTACCTCAAGCAAGCTCAACCAGCTCTGCGAAACAACCTCAATGAAGTCAGAAGTAATAATTATTTTGGCCATGAGTTACTTCAACGCCTGTCGCCAAGGGAGTCCGCCTGTAAGTTTTTAATTAGTTTCATGTTTCTCTGTTAAAGGATGGCCAGGAACCATGATCTCCGAGATGTGTAGTTGCCCAACTCTCTCCTTAGCAGACCTTCGGCATATCCGCAGTAAACCCCAAGTCCATTCTCTTTCACCCAAAGGGACATTACCCTGAATCACCAAATTTTCTCCCCCAGTGGAACCATAATCGCCAAAAACTACACTTCTCAAATCCTTCCCCAGTGGGACTACACTTCCCAGTCAACCCAAAACTGGGGCATCTCCCCGGGTTCGTTCTCATTCATTCAAGGGGCAGTTCCCCAAGATTTCATCTAATCATGTCAAACTGGGGCATCTCCCCGGGTTTATTCTCTTATTCAAGGGGCAGTTCCCCAAGATTTCATCCAATCATGTCAAACTGGGGCATCTCCCTGGGTTTATTCTTTCATTCAAGGGGTAGTTCCCCAAGATTTCATCCAATCATGTCTAACTGGGGCATCTCCCCGGGTTCGTTCTCATTCATTCAAGGGGCAGTCCCCCAAGATTTCATCCAATCATGTCAAACTGGGGCATCTCCCCGGGTTCGTTCTCATTCATTCAAGGGGCAGTTCCCCAAGATTTCATCCAATCATGTCAAACTGGGGCATCTCCCCGGGTTTATTCTCTTATTCAAGGGGCAGTTCCCCAAGATTTCATCCAATCATGTCAAACTGGGGCATCTCCCCGGGTATATCCTCTCAATCAAGGGGTAGTTCCCCAACCACCCACAGTCATGTCAAACTGGGACATCCCCCCAGATTCATTCTCTTGCGTTCAAGGGGCAGTTCCCCAAGAACCCGCAGTCATGGCAACCGAGGGTCAACCCCAACCTTTACATTTCCTACCAACAGTGAGTTAATTCGGACGAGACGTCCTGTTAACTCCCCCAACCTTTACATTTCCTGTCAACAGTGAGCTAATTCGGACGAGACGTCCTGTTAGTTCCCCCAACCTTTACTTTCTTGTCGCCAATCAAATGGCACCTTTTTACTCTCCAGTCAACGAAGAGGCAATACCCTCACCCTTTACTTTTCTGTTGCCGATCAAATGGCACCCTTTACTTTCCAGTCAACGAAGAGGCAACACCCTCACCCTTTACTTTCTTGTTGCCAATCAAATGGCACCTTTTTACTCTCCAGTCAACGAAGAGGCAACACCCTCACCCTTTACTTTTCTGTTGCCGATCAAATGGCACCTTTTACTTTCCAGTCAACGAAGAGGCAACACCCTCACCCTTTACTTTCTTGTCGCCAATCAAATGGCACCTTTTTACTCTCCAGTCAACGAAGAGGCAACACCCTCACCCTTTACTTTTCTGTTGCCGATCAAATGGCACCTTTTACTTTCCAGTCAACGAAGAGGCAACACCCTCACCCTTTACTTTCTTGTCGCCAATCAAATGGCACCTTTTTACTCTCCAGTCAACGAAGAGGCAACACCCTCACCCTTTACTTTTCTGTTGCCGATCAAATGGCACCCTTTACTTCCCAGTCAACGAAGAGGCAACACCCTCACCTTTTACTTTTCTGTTGCCGATCAAATGGCACCTTTTACTTTCCAGTCAACGAAGAGGCAACACCCTCACCCTTTACTTTCTTGTCGCTGATCAAATGGTACCTTTTACTTTCCAGTCAACGAAGAGGCAACACCCTTACCCTTTACTTTCTTGTCGCCAATCAAGTGGCACCTTTTATAATTCCTGTCAACAGTGAGTTAATTCGGATGAGACGTCCTGTTAGCTCCCCCAATCTTTACCTTTCTTGTCAACCGAGGGTCAACCCCAACCTTTACTTTCATGTCGCCAATCAAATGGCCTCCCCCCTTTTACTTTCCTGTTGCCAATCAAACGACACCCCTTTACTTTCATGTCGCCGATCAAATGGCACCCATTTACTTTCCTGTCGCCAATCAAATGGCACTATGTTACTTTCCTGTTACCAAACAAGTGCCTTTTAGTCACCTAAGAGGGCATCCTTTTATCTTTCGATCGCCAAGCGAGGCACCCTTCATCTCTAATCGATTGGAAATCGACAACCAATCCTCTCTCCTCTTGTTAACTGAAAGACAGTCTTTCCGCTTCATGGCATTCAAAGGGTAATTCCCAGTTAACCACTTCCTACAAAAAAAAACAAAAACAAACAAAAAAAACGGTGTCATGACCCTCAAATCGAATGAAGTCAGCCCCAATGTGAATTAGGGGACGATGTCCCAGTGGTTACACCGGTTTCTGTTGTGTAACGAACGGTATCATGAAACCTACCTCGGATAGAATTAAGTTCACGGTTCGATTCAGGCATTGCCGAGGCCGATGTCGTGCACATTACCCCGGCCATTTAAAGGCGATAGAAATTGAGGACGAAGTGATCATGGTGCACCAATCCAAGGTTGTGCGTTGAAGGGACGATGTTCAATTTAAACTGGGAAACGATAAGTGAAGTCTCAATCCCAACTACAGATTAATGTTTAGACGGTGTTATTTCAAGTTGTTATCTTACATCGGTCAACAGGTTGGTTGTACTTTGATATTTTTGAAAAAAATTTGAAAGACAAGCAGATGTGGAAAAATTGCCTTATATTAATAAAGGGCACTAAGGCCATTACAAAAGTTTGACTCCGGAGCCCATCTCGGAACAAGGCTAAAATAAAAAATCCTAATTAGATGCTGGAGAGTCCGGTCTAGCAGAAGCTGTCCTCTCGGATTCCTCCGACACCGTCCTCAGCTCCATGCTCTGGCCCTCGGGGAGAGGCATGGGCTCATAAGGAATATCCTCAGGTTCCGAAGCCTGACCCCGGTTCATAGCATATAAATGACCACCATGAAATTCGTAGTAGACACCTATACCGTTCAGGTTAAGTTGTACAGCGGAATTCTGATGTACAACCTGACGAACGGCGGAGCTGAAAGCGACATCGGCCAATACCGAAAATTCAGCCAATTGCTCCTCAGTTTCCTTCCGCTCCCTCACCTGCTCTTCCTGCACATCGGCAAGCTTCTCGGCTAGCTCCTTGTTCTTCTTATCTACCTCGGCCTTTGCAGCCTTGGCTTGATCTAGTTCGGTCTGGAGAGCCTGGAGAGCGTCCTCTGAAGCTTTGCCCTTAGCCTCAGCAGCATCTGCCCTCCTGGCTGCCGATGTGTAAGCCGCTGTGAGTTCGGACAGGTCTTCTTTGCTCTTGACCAACTCCTGCTCCTTTTGGGTCAAGGCGGTCTGGGCCTCAACTCTCAAGGCCTCAGCTTTCTTTATCCGATCTAGGCATTCCTTAGCCTCAACACCGGAATAGTAGGAGTGGCCCAAAGAGCTGAGGACCCCGGCAGCCTCAACTAAATTAAAAATAGATGCTTCAGCAGCAGACTGAGCCTCGGGAGTAGGAAGATCAGTTTTGAGCTTGAAGGGGATGTTGAACCGAGCCGGTGTCCCTCCGACATACTCCAAAAAATCCGAAAGACGGGAGTTGATGACGATGTCTTCTGGTTGAGACCGGTCCGGAGAAGTATTTACAGGATCGGCCTGCTCCTCCCGTGGTGCCTCTACCTCGGTCACAACCCTTGAAGCCTTGTGCTTTTTCTGCTTAGAGGTTGCGCCGGGGTTGGTCTTCCTTTTAACTGGGACCCTTTCAGCTGGCCCCAGAGTCATAGCCCCAACATTGTCAGCCGGGATGCTCACAACTTTGGCCGGTGTGATACGAGGAGTCACCCTGTTCTCCTGTTCAGCAGCAGCAGCGTTCTGGGCTTCGGCAGCCTCCCTCAGTTTTCTGAGAATGTCTATCCGAGCCATCTCACCTGAAAAAAAGGGGGACGATGTTAGGACCGGTGTGAGTATATCAAAAAAAAATATAAAAAAAAAGGGAAAAGGAAAGGGAAGGTTGAACAGTATATACCAAGATAGGCATCCCGGCCCGACTCCGTCCCCAAAAGCTTCCTGCAGGAGATCTTGGCCAAGACGGAGTAACCCTTCAGAGCGTCTAGGACTTTCTTGGACTCAGTTGACAAAGTACTCTCACTGACGATGTAGGCATTGCTTGTCAGGAGAAAGTGCTCATGAGTCCAACCGGTGTAGAACTTTCTGGAAAAATCAGAATTCTCCCAGAACACCGGCCTCCCTGCATTGACATCGACTTTGACATAGGAGTGTTTGAAGCTGACCCCGTCCGTCTTGGCCGATTCAGTGTAACTTTCGAAGTTAACCACCTTTGAGTCGCAGCGGAGATTGATGAAGCCCAGACCCCCTCCAGCGTTACCCCGGCGCATCACCCTACAGTAAGTAAAAAAGAGGGCCACTGTAGGGACAAAGTGAAAGTACTCCCCAAGTACTTCCAAAGCCTTTACCAAGCCCCAGCCATTGGGATGAAGTTGGCTGGGAGAGCAGTCCAAAAAACGGAGTACCCCCATCTCGAACTCCGTCAGTGGGAAGCGGACGCCTATCTTGGAGAAGACCATCTCATACATAAAGAGATTTCTCGACCCCGGTTGATGGCAGATCCTATCTGAGGTTAGGGGGCAGAATACAGTAAAGTCGTTTTCATGCTCAATATCGGCGTGAACAACGACATCTTCAATGGTGACATCGGCAGCATCTTCAGCATACCGGGAGACGATGGTCTTTGGGTTTTCATGAACCCAGAAGTAGGGATCCCTAGCCTTCTCAGCTAGCCAGTTAATCTGGTGTGCCAAGACATTTGTCTCAAAGGGATCAGTTATCACAGCGGCGCCGGTGGAGGAGTTTTCAGAAGCCATTCGGACGGTGTGGCGAAGGAAGGGAATACAGCTGTAAAAAGCCACATCGTCAGTAAGATAGAGATCGACGCTGCTACCCCTCTCACTAGCAGTGCCCAAGTTAAACGATGAGTCTGACGATGTGTCAAACCCCTCTGTTTCCCACAAAGGCAATATGGAGAAACGGTGTCCTGATGAGACGAGCCGATGTGAAGCCCCTGAGGTTGCCTCACTATGGTGACTCAGACCTCGGCTCGAGACTCCACCCGGCTGACGCCGGGATGTAATTGAAGAAGGACCTGATAGGACCTCAATGGAGTCACTACTCGAACCGGTGTCCCCCATGACCTATCTACGAATTAAAATAAAGGAGATGAGGGCTACCTGCTGAGGTGATGCGTGCAGTTCTCTTAGTACGGGCCAGGGTTTGTAACACCGGAGAAGAATTGTAATACCGGAGAAGAACTTTAACACCGGAGAATTCGAACGTCGGAGAGGCAGCACTTCAATATCAAGAAAGGAGTGAAAATGATAGATCCCCGAAGCTGTTTTTATAGAGGGGGAAGAGAGGATCCAAAACTTTCCGCATTCCAGCCCAAGGCCCATTAAAAAAGGGCCGACTTTTGGCATTCCGGTCCAAGGGCGTGAATTTTGAATTTTGAAAAGAACCAGTTAGATGATGACACGTAGGATGTTCCAGTCATCTCCTGACAAGGGCCACGTGGAGGACACGTCGATTGATTAACCAGCCACATCATCGAGTCCCACACCGGCTTTGGGTCCCGCTTAGCCCCTACATCGGTGTTCATGTCTTTACTCCCTTTTTCACCTCGGAAATACGAAGATTCTGTATTTCTCTTGTGAAAAAAAGGGAGTAAAGAGGGGCATCTGTGAACACCTCTTTCGGTCCGGCCCAAATGGAAAGGACACCGGTCCCGTGGCACCCCAAAAGTTTTGACTATTGTAAAAATGACACCGGTTTATGTGGGGAACACCGGACCAGTTGCTGGAGTTCCTTAGTGACCGATGTCATACATCTGACAACGGAAGGATAGGTCAATCCGACCCAAGTAAAATTTCTCGATCTAATGGGATGACTCAGATCGAAACATATGCACACCGGCTGAAACATTAGATCCGGACTAGGAGGGAGAATACCGTCCCTGTGATACCACCTTGAAAAAGTTCAACCGGTATGAAGATACAGATCCAGGTTCTTGAGAGGCCACATCGGACCAGTTGGAATCCCGTCCAACCGGTGTCTTTAAAGGCCGACGTCACAAACTTGACAACGGAAGGACGAGGTCGGAGGTTTATGCGCGCTGACCTGGAATCGCACTCTCTAAAGGTGGCAGACAAGGGGCGGAAGTGGACAATTAAAAATACCCCACTAAACCACTGCTCCCCACAAACAGATAGTGGCCAGGGTTGCACCACTATGCGTATGGGTGAGTGGGAACTCTGGTTGTCCCAAACACTCAACCCATACCCTTAAGCCTTATAAATACCCCAACCAGAGAAGCTCAAGGGGTTGGGAATCCCCCTCTTGGAAGAAAACTCTCCCAAATTCTCTCCGATTCCTCAAAACCTTCAAAGGACTTTCCCATTTGAAACCCGTGATTTGCCTAGATTATCATAAAAGGACCTCCAGTATTAGAAAACTTGAAGTTCTCCATTGTTCAGAGACTGTCCCTCACATCGAACCTACACCGTTCCTACGTCGAACCTACACCGTCCCAGTACGAAGTCATTGCCCTTCACTGTTTCCATTGTACCTTACCAGGTCACTGCCTTTACCAATCCTCGACATCGACCCTACACAGCGTCTGGGCACTTCCTCGCTTCGAATTAACTCATACCAACACCGGTCACATCCTTCAGTTTCCAGCATTTAATCCAACACCGGTCCAGTGTTTCTGTCAACGTGTAAGTCCAGTACCGGTTTGACACCGGACCTGCGCCTGACTCCAACACCGGTCCTGAGCCCTCCACACCGGTTCCTTTCTGTCCCTTATTTCTCTTGTTTTCAATCATTTATTTCCTTGCCAGTTTGCTGTCCACAGTTATGATTTTATGCGTAGCATAGTTTATACTGTCAGTGTTTACCCCTCCTTTCCCCTAGAAAAAAAAATAATAATATAAAAATAATAAGTAATAAATTTTGCACATGTTATATTTTCTAGTTTGAAAATCTTCTTTTTTTTTAAAAAAAAAAACAGTGTCGTACGGGAGCACTCCCGTCTACACAACCTCTTTAGGATTCGTACACGTGCGAAGAACTTCGCCTTGTATGAGTTTCCCGTCTCAATGACATCCATCATCATTTCCCAAGTCTTTTCCTAAAAGAACAACACTCAGAACTACGTAACCCTGATTTCTTGATAATTCAAGAATACGTAGGAGCAGGACCTCAATTCCTGTCGGGCCCATCTTTCTTATTTCTTTTTATTAATTTATTTCCTCACTTTCATGTTTCTTTCATAAATGTTCTTTTTTTGGTTACTTCCTTGAAAATCAATTTAGACGCGACGTCTTGTTGATTTCCCCCTAGTTTTTGCTCGAGCCTCGCCATAATTCATAGGGAAGAGATACTTAGGACGAGACGTCCCGTTTATTTCTTTCCTATCCCTATTTTTTATTCGAGAACGTCTAATTTAGGCGTGACGCCTTATTAGCATTCTCTTCCCCTCTCTGTCTCATATCGAAGTCGAGTTTAATTCGGATGAAACGTCCCATTGACCTCGCTTCGACATTCTATGTTTGTACAGTTCTCTCACTCCATTCTGTCGTTTTTAAATAAAAAATACAACAATAAAAGGGAAGAAATAAACCATCTTTTGTAGGGCTATTTATGTTGCGCGTTTTCAATCTTGGTACTGTTTTTGACAGGCGATGTAGGGTGCTAATACCTTCCCTACTTGTAACCGACTCCCGAACTTGAATCTCAATTTTTAACCAGTGCTTTACTGAACTTAGTTTTTTTCCAATGTTTTTCCTATGGATAAAAACGTTGGTGGCGACTCCCTGTTTCATTCTACACCTTCTCTCTTTCTCGCCGCGCCGTCGCGATCCAGGTTGCGACACCATGCACCTATATGCATTATTTAACACCTCAACTAATGTCATATATGCAAGTTCAGTAGTCGATAACACCACTGTATCCAAAAGACCATGCACTCATGTGCTCTCTTTAAGACCCATTTGCAACCAACAATTCTTTTCTACTTAGGAAGTTTCACCACCTCTTACGTTTGTTGTTTTTTAAGTGATTTAATCTCCTCATTCATTGTTATGAGTCATTCCCCTAACCTGATACTTTTTACTGCATCATGATAGGTAGATGGTTTATCTCCTATTACACTATTTCCCATAGCAAACTCAAATGCTATATGACTTGCATTAGATGAGTTAAGTGCACAACTAACAAAATTCAAATATCTTTGAGGTCTTTGAATTTGTCGTCTTGTCTTACCAACAACAATACTATATTACTTTTCTCTAGTTTCTTCACTAGGATCCTTATTATCAGATTTATCTTGTTGTTCTGCTTCAAGTTAAGTAATGCCTAAAGTACTTAATTGATTTGTATCTTCTTCGTGCTTCATCTTCCCAATGTCAATCTCTAACTTTATTTTTTTCTAAGCACTACTACCTATTTTTTTCTTGATCCTTATAAGATTCTCTTTTCTGATTTATCACCGTCTTATAATCAAACATAATATCTCTATTGACAATAATCTTAGGTGAACATAACTTCTTTGTACACCATAATTTATAGCCCTTCACCCCTTGTGCATACCTTAGAAATATACACCTTCTTGCCCTAGACTCAAGTTTATCTTCACTTACACGAGGATACACATAAAAACCAAATATCTTCATATCAAAATTGTTTACAGATTGATTGAACCATACCTCTTAAGGAATCTTCATAATAACATTGTAGTTGTTATTGAATATTTATTTACTAGGTATACAATTGTATAGACCACATTGACTAAAAATGCTTTGGGAAGTGCGACATGGATCCCTATACAACATAAGACAATGTTGAATCGTACTCTAGTGCTTTGGCCATTACCTCTTTATTTTTAACAAAAAACAATGTTTTCGATAACTTGTCAATGTCTTTTGATGCCTTTGTTAGACCTTGTTGGTCCGATAATTGTCTAACAATGCCTGCAACTTCAGCTTCCATAGGCTAAAGTTGTTAGATTCGTCAAATTTTTCTACTTTAAATTTTGGTACTAACATTTCAAATTAAGTGGCTATGATACTAGTTGTTGGGAAACTAGAGTTAAATACACCTGTAACATCCCAGAAAATTTAGTTAAAATTTTGATTGACAAAAAATATTAATAATTGTCTTAGAGATTTATTTGAGATCTTGGAATTATTATTATTATTATTATTATTATTATTATTATTATTATTATTATTATTATTATTATTATTATTATTATTATTATCAATTCAGTTATAAATAATTAAATATCGTGGAATTAAATAAATTCACTTGATTAATTAAGTATGAAGTTAAAATGAGGAGTAATTGGATGAAAGTGAATTTAGAATTACCAACAAGGGTTAAAAGTAAAAGTTTTAATTAAAACTTTAAAGGAAAAATATAAAAAATAGGAAATGACCATTTTGCCCCTGAGTCTTAAATAATCAAAATTCACCTTCTTCTCCTTCATTCACACACGAGTTTATCCTTCTTCTTCTTCCTCTCCATGGCCGTAAGTTGTATGCTTCCAAGGGGAGGTCTGTTTCATGTCGAAACTTCGAAGTAACTACGTTTCTGGGATCGTGACTTCGAGGTGAGCATTACGGACCCATCAAATTGGGTTGCCTTTCTCTCTCTTTTCACTTCCTCTTTCTAGCCGATGGCCATGCATGGTGGGAGAAGCTTCTATTTTCCACTCCTCCAGTGCATGTGAGCTTGAAAACGGTATTTAGAACAAGGAGAATGGTATAACATTAATGGGTTTTGTGTTCCGATCTTCGTAGGAAGCGAAACGAACGCCGAAGGAGCGAGTGGTGAAGCAGGTGTTAGATTTGGAAGTAGGACCTTGAACCAAGCACCTAGAGGACGCAACCGACATTAAGAACAAATCGTCAAAGCTTGGAATCGAGGTAAGGGGGTGTTCGGGTCGTAATTAATTAGAATAGGGGTGTACATTGGATTCGGATCATCTAACTAGACATTGAAATGCTGAGAAAAGTTACTAAATGAAAATTGTATGTGTGTTCCTGTATGAATGTGAATTGTAGATAGTTTATAGTGATTATTAAATTATAGTGTTCTAAATTGTGATAAATTAATGTGTATAGTGGCATTATGATGGCAGGCTTGACAAGTTGGTCGCCCATTTGATGAGTATGATATGTTATTGATGGCCACATGATATGTTATGAGGAATGTGATGTATATGATTATGTAATGTGGTGTGGGACGGACGACGGTATGTATAGCCCCTCGTTTTTCTGGCTTCCATGGTTTTGTGCCTAGTTGAGCTACCCAGTGGTCAAGTAGGACCCAGTGGTTGAGGTGGAGAGTCAAGCAAGACTCAGTGGACCAAGCAGGGTTCACGGGGTGTCAATTAGGACCCCCAGCTGAAGGCCGATCCTTTAGTATCCGGATACTAGGCGTCAAATTATGTGAGAGTCAGTTGTGGTACTCGATGAAATTATTGATATTGTGTGATGATGCGAATGTATTCTATCATTCTGGTTTGTTTGTGGATTGTAACTTGAGGATACTGAAATTTGAATGAAACTAAGAACCTGTAAGTATGAATTGGTGGACAAGAAAAGTGAAATTAATTGGGTAAGGAAGAGTTAGTGAATTAGTACTAGCAATAATCCTTTAGTAATTATATACTCCTTTATTTAATTATTGTTCTAGATTAATTATGATACCAAACACTCATCCTTGCTGTGGTTTTCTTTTAATTTAGTAACCAATGACAGGGAAGAGGTAGAATCCCCGGAGGTGCGCCAAGCGGAGGACTGATGCCAAGGAGAGAAGGAAATTATGAATATAATGATGTGTGTAATGTGTAATATGTTTTATGTATGCAATGCTATAACATGTTCCTTATGTGTGTCGGATTGATCTAGGAAATAGTCAATGTAGTTATGATGTGGTAGGAATAATGACAACTTGAATTATGAATAACTATGGTAAATGATGGATCTAAATTGGTATGTTGATGTTCAACTTCTTGTGGTTTTGATGCATATTGGCATGGAGCCAATATTAGGTGCCAATGATGAAGTATTATGGATAGGCCTTGTTCGTATTTGGGAATCCCGAATGATGTGATTGGTATTTGAATTGCCTAGTGTTCAAGGATGGAAAAAGAGAAGAATGGATTCCATAAATTTTAGGCTTATTTAGGTAGTATATGAATGATGGACTTGATTGTGATGTATTGTATGAATTAAATTAAGATGGATGTGTATATCTAGTTGAAATCAACCTCATATGCATGCTTGAATATGTGTAAATGGATGAATTAGATCAAATGATGCCTATGATGATGCAAATATATCAGGTTGTGTGAAAATTTCTTGTTCTTATGCATGTACTGCATAACTCGCTTAAGCGAGGTGAATTCTCGCTCAAGCGAGAGTGCTCTGTACCTGTAGTGTGGCCTCTGGCCAAATCTCGCTCAAGCGGATCCAGTCTCGCTCGAGCGAGGGCTAGAGGAATTGATTCTGTGTCTATTTCGCTCAAGCGAATGTGACTCGCCCAAGCGAGTGAGGGGTGGTTAGGTACTGGAGTGATTTCGCCTGAGCAGGAACGATTCCGCTTAAGCGAGTGGCGATGGTGGTGCTACTGGACCTATTTCGCTTAAGCAAGAAAATCTCGCTCAAGCGAAATAAGGACCTGATGCGCATGGACTCTCTCGCTCAAGCGCATTCGTGGCTCACCCGGGGATGAAATATGGAACTCGCCCAAGCGAGTAGGGACCCGCTCAAGCGATCATTTCTGGTCTCGCTTAAGCGAGTCAGGGCTTCGCTCAAGCGAATGACCCTAATTCCATTTTTCTTCTTTTACTTTATTAATTATTTTATTGGATTGTTTTAAGCTTTATGAAATGCAAATATATAATTACCTCTATCTAATGGTATTATTAGAAGTCAACAAAATGAAAGTGCATTTCTCAACTTCTTTTTATAACTATTTTTCCTTCATCTCCAGTATTTATTTTAATTGCGAAAATTCTTCATTGTATTTTGTTAATTGGTCACTAATTACGTACTTAATTAAGTTCAATCACCTAATTAGTGTCTAATAATTAGGCGAGACGTTATAACACCTATAGTGTGTGAATAACTTTATGGATGTGAACGAAAACATACTCAAAATAATATGAAGAATGGTTGAATATTTCTCTCTACTAAATAATTATAAAATACAAGAAATTCTAGTGAAATCTTACTACAATAATATTATAGGACATTGAGAGTATATCCAAAATCCCTAGGGTTTAAACATAAAACAACACATGTAATCTTCGTTGAATTTTCTATTTTTCTCTCACTATAGATCACTAAGCAAATGGTTTTATTTTCTCATGTTCTGCTTTTTAATATTTCACGTTGTTAAAAAAAATGCCAATGCACATATTTATAATTGATAACGATGGCAATTTCACCATAAATTATACAACTCCATAAGAGCATCAATGATAGAGAAATATAATATACACAGTGAATTGTTTCTCTCCTAAAAAATAATGGCAAAACAGTGACCAAATTGACTGCTTCAAGATCATCACTACAACAATTAACTTTGTTGTGTGAAGCGCTCCAAGCCATGAGTAGATCCTGGTAAATTGCATACAATACAACATTACATTACTATTTTTTTTTTAAAAAAATTTGATGGTTAGAAAAATTTAAATATATTTTAATGCATGTTCATATTTTATTTATATATAAATCTTTCCCCGAAGGCGTAGAGATCAACAAAACTATAGTAAATTTATGTGATATATAAATGGAGAGGTTTAGCTCATAACAGTTTATAGATTTAATTTATTTTAATACATATTAAAAATAAAAAAAAAATGTATTGAAAAAAAAGACATATAACAAAACTAATAAAAAATGTGTTTTTATATATAAATAATAACATAATTTCATTATTATTGGTGATGAATGGATTCACTTTACGAACCTTCTTCTTCATGTAAAAATGAACTATCTATGCAGAATTCACCAAATCCACCCATTTGGATAATAACACATATTTTAATGTATGCTTAAAAATTTCATTAAATTTTACCTTAACGATAAAAATATTAACAATAATAATATATTTATAGTTCTCTAATTTTAAAATTGATGTCATTTTACGCAATGGTTTCGTGTCTGTTTGATTTCCAGTTAGGGAAACAGAGTTGGGGAAATGGAGAAATTTAAGAGTTGATATTGATACTCCACACCGTTTGAGATAGTCAAAATTTCGTTTAACCGTAGAATCTATTTTTAGAATTTATCAAACTAATGTTTGACCAACCGAGTTGGGTATCCAAACATAAATTTACGTCGTTACTAAGGTCATTGGCGTCGGTTATACCCCCGGTAATGTTTAATCGCCGGTTGAAATTATGTTAAAAAGTCATTTTATTGGAAAAATAAAAAAATTGCATAAAAGAAATCCAAATACCAACCAATAAAATAATGGAACTCAACTCATAAAAAGTAGGATGTATCTAATATTTTGTTTGGTTTGTTGGAAAATTACGAATAAGAAAAAATGCAGGAAAAACGACTATGAAAAATATGAGAATGTAAGTGCAGTCTGATTGAATTCAAAATTGTAATTAGATGGTAGATTTACGATAAAAAAATGTTTATAAAAAACCATTAAGTTACTTAAATATCTTTCCTGTAGAGTTTTTTTTAAGCGGTTTATCATATGCGGAAAAAAAATGGTCCATGAAAGACATACAAATAAAGAAGCAAATGATACAAGTTTTCTCATCAACAGTGGTGAGAATTTTTTTTAGTTGTATGACACATCTAAAATTTATTCCATCCAACAAAAACTATAAATCTAATAGAAAATTTTCAGTTTTATTTTAATTTTTACATTTTTCACAAATCTAAACACAATGTAAAAGTTAGATAGAAAATCATTATTTGAATAAAAATTTATCCTGTTGTTGTCTTCCAAATTATAAATATCACTGTAATATAGTTTGAGATACATTATGAAGTCTTGAAATGTTGTTGTTTTTTTTTTTACAATAAGTTCTTGATTGTTAATGGTTTGTTTGGATATGTAGATTGTTAGGGAAAAAACAGTTGGCTAGAGAAAATTCAGGAGAAGTTTTGTTGTGCCTAGTTTGGATGCAATTGACTTGTAACGAGGAAAAAGAAAATCTCAACAGGTACCCACCATTTGGTTTTCTATTCATGACAGGTACGGGGATGTTTGGTTTACAGTTGGAGAAATAAAAAAAATCTAAAGGTTGATATTAATTATTCAGACCATTTAAAACAGTTAAAATTTTGTTTAACCGTAGGATGAAAATTTTCTTCCCAACCACTTCTATTCCGTTGACACTGTGAAGACACCCAAACATGCTGATGATCTTGGAAGCA
The DNA here is from genome assembly GCA_037962975.1 of Clitoria ternatea. NCBI lineage: Eukaryota > Viridiplantae > Streptophyta > Magnoliopsida > Fabales > Fabaceae > Clitoria > Clitoria ternatea. The sequence goes on from CM075669.1 coordinate 296,399,435, forward strand.
AAATAACACAACAATGTTCCCAATTTCCAATTTTAGCCTTTTGTTCAAATCTATCTTCAATCTAAATCCATTTGGTAGAACATGTATACATACTGAGTTTATAGCACATTACCACTGTGGTGCACTGCTATGCCTTAGTCTATATAAATTGGTTGTAAACCAATAATTATTAATATAATTAATTATAAAGTAAATCTTCCCTTTTCCTTTTTTTAAAACATAATTAATTAAATTAACAAAATCAATTAAAGTAGTTAATCAATAGTTAAGTTGAAGGATTTTTTTAAAAAGTTTTTATGCAAATTATACCCTATTCAACTTAGTTATATGTTTAGGGTTTAGAGGCATGTGAACTAGAATAAAATTATATGTTTTTATTTTTATTTTTTTTTCAGTTGTAATAGAAGATAATATCATAGGAGGTTGCAGCATATATTTTTATTTGATAAAGTTAATTTCAATCGTTATAAAAATGTATATGAAAGGGGGAAACTTGTCAAATACATTTATTTCTTTTTCTTTTTCCTATTTTCCCCCAAACCAACAAAAAACACAATATCTAAACAATAAAAATCTCTCTCTCTCTCTCTCTTCTCTGTTTTTTTTAATCTCTCTTTATTTTATTTTCTTCCAATATTTCTTTCTCTTATTTTTTCCCTTTCATTTTCTATTCCTATGCAAAGTGTAAGAGATAATAATAAAATAAATAACAGCAATAACTAAACCTGTATAATGACAGAAAACAATGTCGGAATTCAATGAGGTAGGTAGAAGGTCGAACCTCCCATCTCATGAGTTTTTGTCCAATTTAGTATGATATTTTAATGAGACATTTATTTTTGAATTTTTGCAAGTTAAATTCGTAATATATTGCAAATTAAATAAAAATAAGTATATCTTTACAATTGTTTTTTTACAATAACTAATTTAGCAGTAACATAATTTGAAACTTCCACACAGAAACTAACAACATTTAACATTTGACTGAAAGTTAGTTTGAAACTTTGAACAAAATAAAAAATATTAACATAACATTCTTATATATAAAAAATTTACTTCATTGGTATTTAGTACCTTCTTCCATGCTCAACAAACTCTGGTTAATTACGTGTTACTCCTCTGGCTGACAAATGGGTATCAGCTGTCATAATCAAATTGGTTTGTACATGTCTTAGGTAAACAATCAAAAATACCAACTTATAACTTTTGCAACATTTTTAGAAGCCACTAAATTAAATCATATATTGGCCACCTAATACTTTCCTCACCACCGCACACATATATTCTGTCATTCACTGCATGTTTTGTTCAACTTTATTTTTCTTCTGATCAACTTTACGACATCTTTTTAAGGTAGTGTCCTCCATGACCAAGACCAAGAGAGTCCTCACACTTTTCCTAAGGTTCCTGGCCTTTGGAGCAACTATAGCAGCAGTGATTGTTATGGTCACTAGCCATGACTCTGCTGAGGTCCTCAACTTAACCTTCACTGCCAAATACAGCAATGAGCAAGTATTCAAGTGAGACAACTAATTTTCCTCAACTTTCACCTTTTCTCTGAACTGAATTAAGCATTTTAATTTTACTTAGTCCCTTTATGTTTCTGAATAATTGCTATGTATCAGGTACTTTGTGATAGCAGAAGCCATAGCATGTGTATACAGCCTCATTCTTCTCTTCACCTGTTCTCAAATTTCACTTTGGCGTTTGGTTCTGATCCTTGATGTGGTAATGCAACCATTTGTGTTAAGTATTACTAAGACCATTGGCTATATAATACATAGAAATGGAAATTTTTTTATTAAAATTCACAATATAAATAAATAAAGAATCATAGTAGAAATTTATTAATGATTTCTTGATAAAATATTTTCATTCTTATATATGATTCCTTCAGCTTATGAATAATTCTTTGTAAAATTTTACAAATTAACTAGCTCCTTTTTTTGTGTGGTATGCATGTATTCAGGTGATAGCAATGCTACTTTCTTCAAGTGTTTCAGCAGCATTAGCAATAGCTCATGTGGGCAAGAAGGGAAACAGTCATGCAGGTTGGCTACCAATTTGTGGACAAGTTCCTAAATTTTGTGACCATGTAACTGGAGCTCTTGTTGCTGGTTTTGTTGCAGCTATTACACACTTTCTACTTATTTTTTGTTCTCTTTACTGCACACAGAACCCTCCCCTCTTCCTGTAAAACTAGAAACAGATCAATCACCTTTCAGCTTGTAGGGTACACTCTTTCATTAGCAAGCATCTTCTTGTTTCTTCACGCCACTTGTATTGAATATTGATTTGTTAATTTAAAGATAAATACAGAGTAACAAGAGTCAATATTTGGATTTTGATATTTTAGAGATAATTTATAAATAACTAAATGTTTTAATTATTGAATGAGTTTAGAAGAGTCTATTAAAATCTTATAAAATAAGATATGACTTCTACAAATTAGTTTTATTTATTTATTTTGTTAAATTAGTTTTGATTTATTCCAATAAATTTATAGTATAAACTATAATTTAAAAATAACTTATTATATTTAACCTCGCCTTAAAAGTTTCTAAATCTATAAGTACTTGTGTGGAATGGAATCCTTTTAATTTTAGAACAGACCACATATAACCCGACGAATTTGTACCATTTAACAAGTGTATGCGAGATTTGATTAACGTTAGACCTTGTACCCAAAGAAAAAAGAGCCTTTTTCTTTAACATAAAATAATTAACCAAGAAAAATAAAAATTATTATAACTATACAATATTTTCAGAATAGATAAAAACACTAGTTTAAATGAATAATATTAAATAATTAATTTAGACGAGTTGTATACGGTTCAACCGTTCCGGTCGGATAGATTTAAATTTTTTATAACCAAAGTGTCTATTAACCGAGACAATCTACGAATAAATGGTTCCTACATTTGATGGAAAATTTTCATGGAAGGCAAAGAAAGGGAAGAAAAGGTTGACGTTAAGGTTAGAGAAAGGAAGGGAAAATCTGCAGAATACGAAGCAGTGGTACGTGCAGGACCTCATCTGAGACCCCTCCAACAAGCTCACGCTCACCTCGTGGTCACAGGCTGCCACCGTAGCCGCGCCCTCCTCACAAAGCTCCTCACGCTATCGTGCGCCGCCGCTTCCATTTCCTACACTCGCCGCATCTTCCTCTCCGTCTCCGATCCCGATTCTTTCCTCTTCAATTCCCTCATCAGAGCCTCCTCCAAATTCCGTTTCCCTCTCGACGCCCTCTTCTTCTACCGTCGCATGCTCCTCTCTCGTGTTTCCCCTTCGTCTTACACCTTCACCTCTGTCATCAAGGCGTGCGCTGATCTTTCTGCTCTCCGACTCGGGGCGCTTCTGCACTCTCAGGTATTCGTTTCTGGCTATGCCTCAGATTCCTTCGTCCAGGCCGCGTTAGTCGCGTTTTATGCCAAATCAAGTGCGCTCAATGTTGCACGGAAGGTGTTCGATAAATTGCCTCAACCAAGCGTCGTTGCTTGGAACTCCATGATTTCTGGTTAGTTTGAGTAATGCACTGAATAACTTTAGGTACTTTTATACTATCCATTTTTTTAAACCTATAAAACCCTGCATAACCAAATAAAAAAGAAAAAGTATGTGTTAGACGTGCATTGAATATAATTACTTTATACTATATCAATGCTAATTTTAAACGAAACTTTCACGATTTCTTATCCAGAGTTGTCGGGGTTAGAAAAAACACTTGTATTATTTTCCATATTTGACCGAAAGATTTTAGTTTTCAAGACTTATTTAGTTGACAAGTTCACAAAACAAAGTATATAAGAATTAGAATAAACAACTTTTTCAATTTTACAAACTAATTTAAGGGGTTTTAAAATCTCATGTACTGAAAAAATCTTATTTAAATTTACTTTTATTTTTCAATTAAAATTTAGATTTATACCAGTAACCTGCATAAGAAAAGTCAGTACTAGAGATGTTAGAAATTGGCATAGATCACCGGCGTAAGAATTGTGCCAATATCTTAAATGAAATTAATACATGGAAATATAAATGTACAAAATTATAAAAAAAAGTTATTTAATTCCTAACATTATCAAATCATGTTATTTGATAATTTTAAAGATAAAAATGATACTTTTACAATGTTAAAATTAAATTAACTGTTGCTCATATTTTAACAACTAACGTGATATTGCTATATTTTTCAGGTTATGAGCAGAACGGGCTTGCCAATGAAGCTGTGGTTTTGTTTCGTAAGATGCTTGAATTGGGAGTGGAGCCTGATTCAGCAACTTTTGTTTGCGTGTCATCTGCTTGCTCTCAACTGGGATCGCTTGATTTGGGCTGTTGGGTGCATGACTGTGTCGTTAGGAGTGGAATTCGTGTGAATGTGGTTCTTGCTACCTCCTTGATAAACATGTTTTCACGGTGTGGTGATGTAAAGAGAGCACGTGTGGTTTTTGATTCAATGAATGAAGGGAGTGTTGTTTCGTGGACAGCTATGATATCTGGGTATGGCATGCATGGTTATGGAGTTCAAGCAATGGAGCTTTTTCATCGAATGAAGGCATGTGGGATAGTGCCTAACATTGTCACTTTTGTTGCAGTCTTATCTGCATGTGCTCATGCAGGGCTAATAGATGAAGGGCGTTCAGTGTTTGCAAGCATGAAGCATGAGTATGGCATGGTTCCAGGAGTAGAGCATCATGTTTGTATGGTTGATATGTTTGGGCGAGCCGGGTTGCTCAGTGAAGCATACCAGTTTGTGAAAGAACTTGGTCCTAAGGAGCTTGTTCCTGCAATATGGACAGCGATGCTAGGGGCTTGCAAGATGCATAAGAATTTTGATCTTGGGGTGAAAGTCGCTGAGAATCTCATCTCTGTAGAGCCAGAGAATCCTGGCCATTATGTGTTGCTTTCTAACATGTATGCATTAGCAGGAAGAATGGATAGAGTGGAATCAATTAGAAATGTAATGATCCAAAGAGGCCTTAAAAAGCAAGTTGGTTATAGCACCATAGCTGTCAACAACAAAACTTTTCTTTTTAGCATGGGGGATAAGTCCCACCCTGAGACGAATGAAATTTATTATTATTTGGATGAATTGATGTGGAGGTGCAAGGAAGCAGGTTATTCACCTGTTCCTGAATCAGTAATGCATGAGTTGGAAGAAGAAGAAAGGGAGTATGCTCTCAGATACCATAGTGAGAAGCTTGCAGTGGCATTTGGGCTCATGAAAACTAGACATGGAGTGATTCTGAGGATTGTCAAGAACCTTAGGATATGTGAAGACTGTCATTCAGCAATTAAGTTCATCTCTATTGTAACTAATAGAGAGATAATCATTCGGGATAAGCTTCGTTTCCATCATTTCAGAGAAGGCTCTTGTTCTTGTTTAGATTATTGGTGATAGGATTTAAACCTGCGCGATTCTGATTAACTGGAGATTATTTTAGGAACAACATGTTGAGAGTTGAGAGGAACATAGTGATTCCCCTATGCAGGGATAAAATAATATGGCATCCAAAACACCTTAACAAGTGAATTCATCCGCTCTCTCCCCCCTCCCACACACACCATCTGCAAAATTGTGACATTTACCTTTGTTGTAACAGAAGAACTAATGATACAAAATGAAAAGTTAGATGAACAAACTAAATGAGTAAAATATTATATCTCTACTCCCATATATAAGCTATAGTTTAAGAAAAAAACTGATGTTTTTTTATAAGAAAGTTATATTTTTCATAAAATATTTATTGATTTTTTAGTTATTCTTATTAATTAGTCTAAATATTTTTTATGTCATTGAATATACTCATAACTATCAATTATATTTAATTAAGCTCATAGAGGTAAGATTATAATAGAACATTATTTTTTAAAAACTCAGTTAACTACTCTTTAATTATTTGTATTCACTGTAGTGATTCGGACAATGTTTAATATATAGACCAAATGAGTATATATATATATATATATATATATATATATATATATGTTAACTTTTAAATAAAATTATGTATCTCATCTTGGGGAATTTTCAATTATATATACTAATACAACTTAATTATTATAAATCAATAAATCAGTTACAGTATTATATAAATATCTACAGTTATACATAACATCCCCCGTCAAATTGATGCTTGGAAGTCTATAAGTATCAATTTGCTAATAAGAAAATTGTGTCCCTGACATGTCAGTGATTTGGTGAAGATGTCAGCAATTTGCAAATCTGTTGAAACATGTGGAAGAGTAATAACATGTCAATCATAAGCTTCCCGGATAGAGTGGCAAATGGACTTCTATGTGTTTTGTGTGCTCGTGGTAAACAGGATTAGATGCGATTTGGATGACACTTGTGTCGTCAGCATGCATTGGAGTGGGTTCAGATGGTGTATGTTGTTAGCACACAACAGACATTGCACAATACTCGACTTCAATGGATGACTTAGATACAAATTCATGTTTTTTGCATTTCCAAGAAATGAGAACATCGCTAAGGAACATACACCATCTTGAAGTAGACCTTATAGTATCTGGGCAACCAGCCTAGTCAGAATCACTAAAGGCTAGAAGCCGTGTTGATGAACCATGAGGGGAAAAAATGCCACGATTTGGGGTACCATGAAGGTATTTGATGATGTGTCACACTGCCGTGTAATGAAGATGCTGAGGAGATTGCATGAACTTACTAACTGTGTGGACAACATAAGAAATGTCTGATCTAGTGTTGTGAGGTAGATAAGGCTCCCAACTAGCTCTCGATACAAAGTAGGATCTTCAAGAAATGTGCCTTCATGATGCTTATATTTGACATTAACTTCCATAGGCGTGTCAACAGAAGTTGTGTTTTGCAAACTAGCTAACTGAACAAGATCTTGAATGCATTTTTGTTGGAGCAAAAAAATTCCTTGAGGTTGATAATTTACCTCTAACCCTAAGAAATAGGTGAGGTGACCAAGATCCTTCATGTGAAAAATAGAATTAAGTTGATGCTGAATTGTGGTAATGCCCTCTATATCCAAACTGGTGACTATAATGTCATCTACATAAACTAGTAGAATCACAATGCCCTTAGATGTCCTTTGTAGGAAAAGAGATGAGTCATATTGACTTTGTGTGAAAGAAAACCCAAGAAGAGTGGATTTGAATTTTTCAAACCATACTCATGGTGCTTGTTTCAAGTCATATAAAGATCTTTTGAGTTTGCAAACTGCATTTGGAAAAGAAATTGGCATACCAATTGTAAGTTTGATGTAAACTTCTTCTTTAAAATCCCCATGGAGGAAAGCATTTTTTACATCCATTTGGTATAGTGGCCATGATTTAAATGTGGCAATGGCAAGAAGGACTCTCACAGTAGTCATTTTAGCTACCGACGCAAATGTCTCATCATAGTTAAGCCCATACTCTTGTTTATTGCCAAGAACAACTAGTTAAGCCTTGTAACGGTCAATGGATCCATCTGCACGAAGCTTAATAAAGAACACAAACTTGCTGCCAAGAGGTTTGACTGACATTGGACAAGGAACAACATTCCGAGTTTGATTTTCTTCAATTGCAAGAAGTTTAGTTTCAATTGCTTTTTGCCAAAAATCATGCTCCATGGCGTGTTTATAAGAAGAAGGAATAGGGACATAACATAAAGTAGTTGTTGAGGATAAAGGGAGTTAGAAATAAATTTTTTTGGAGGCTTACGGACTCTAGTACTCCACATAAATGGGGCTAGTGCATCAGTCTGTATAGGATTAGCAACTTGTAGAGGATCAACAACCAAGGAAGAATCATGATAGGGCCTAGAAACAGGTGATGGACGAGGACGTCTCTAATACACTAAGAGAGGAGGTTATTTTTCTACATGATTAGTAAACAATGACAAAATAGACAATGATGGAGATTAAGATTCATGATGATGAGCAAAAAAATATTGATTTTCTTGAAAAATAACATTTCTAGATACTCGAACTCGACTAAGATTAGGATTATAACACAAATAACCTTTGTGGTGAGTCGAATACCCAAGGAAAGCACACTTTACTTATTGGGCTATTAACTTTGTTCGTTCATGAGGTGGAAGATGAACATATACACAACCAAAGATGTGGAGATGAGAATAAGTAGGTGGGTTACCAAATAATCTTTTGAAAGGAGAATCATTATTCAAAGAATGAGAAGGCAGCCTGTTAATGAGGTAGACTACTGTAGCAATAGCTTCACCCAAAAAATGAGATGGTACTGAAGAATCCACAAGAGAGTGCGAACAACATCAAGGAGATGGCGATTTTTTTCTCTTGGCTACCCCATTTTGTTGTGGGGTTGATGGACAAGATCGCTGAAAAATAATGCCATTTGTTTGGAGGAATTCCTGAAACAAATTAGATGTATACTCTCCTCCATTGTCAAAGCGAAGTATTTTGATATTTATGAAAAATTGGTTCTGAACATAAGCATGAAAAAATTTAAAACAAGAGAATACTTCAGCTTTTGAACGTAGAAAATAATCCATGTGAAACGACTATAGTCGTCAATGAAAATGACAAAGTGCTTGCCAAACATCACTATGTATTAGATCAAAAGGTTTTACCTGATATACCTAAAGCAGAAAAAGCAAAGGATTATTTGTTGGAGCATTTCAGGAGTCACAGATTGTGCAGGAGTAGGAGAATTGAGGGACAAAGGTGTTGTGTCCATTGAACTATTGGGTTGAACAGAACCAACTGAGGCTGCAAAAACTATGGTAGGCTTTTTTGGAGGTCGGGTGGGGTATTCTTTTAAAATATGACTGCCCTATTTGTAGTAATTGTAAAATTTTTTTAGACATTGAGAAGCATAGTGACCAAAGCCTTTGCAACAAAAACATTGATTATTTCTCAAGTCTCATCCTTTTTGCTTGCTTTGTGCTGTATACACCACTGAAACAGAGCAGAGATTTTGTTTCTCCAAGATAGTTTGAGTAGAAAAACGTTGTTCTTCTCAAAGCAACACATTGAGGCATGTGTCTAATGATGGAGTAGGATCACAATTCATGAGGTTCGACCTTGCACTTTCAAATTCAGGACTAAGATTCATTAGAAATTGGTCCCGTTTTATAGTTTCATGAACAGTTTGAACTGAACTAAGACCTTCAGAGGAGACATTTTCATAGACAATGACAATATATTCAGACCATAGATTCATAAAAGAGGAATAGAATTTAGAGATGGACAAACTGTCCTATTGAAAATTCACGATGTCATGTTCAAGCTGAAAACAACGAGCGACGTTACTCTAGTTGTAGATTTTTTTCATGTAAGCCTACATCTGGGTGGCTGTGTTGAAAGGTCGAAGATTCAAGACAAGGTGTTGTTCGACAAAATCTAGAATCCATGTCATAACCTGGGCATCCTGGACTACCCATTTTGCATGAGCAGCTTGGTCTTTGTCTTTGTCTGGAACTAGGGTACTGCCATCGACATGACCCCATAATTCCTTTACAGTCACAAATCTGAAAATGGAACCCCTAAGCAGAATAATTCTTGCCATTGAGACGAACCAAGAAGGCTTCATACTTGGCATAAGACATTATTCAATTCTGAATAAACTTGAAGACAAGAAAGCTAAGAATTTGGACAGGAGAAAAAAAAACATAGAGACAAGAAACCGAGAAGTTTATGGGACTTTGGTAGACTGTGAAGTCTGTGATATTCTAGATTGGATCGGAACAAGCTGATACCATGTTAATTTTTTAATATGTGTATCTCCTCTTGGGGAATTCTCAATTATATATATTGATACACTTGTATGACTATAATTACTGGACAACACATATCTCTAATCAGCTACAATATTATATAAATATCTATAGTTACATATTTACAACTGTAATTGCTGACAGCCCATATCTCTTTGATTATATATATAGATAGATAGATAAAATCTAATCATTTCATATTTTCATTGATCACGTAAACAAGACTTTCTCTTTGAGGAGAATTCAAGGGGAAACAACTTGAATTTAATTGATTTTTAAGTCCCCCCAGCACACTTTGATTTTTGACTATAGTAGGTATTCTTAAACTAATTGCTTGATTTCTGAACGATATTTAATTTAGTCTTTTATTTTTTAAGTATAAAATGATAATAAAAACAGTAAAAATAAAAAATAAATAAATGATGTTCTGTAAAATTAGAGACTAAACTAAAATGTTCAAAATTTCATAGACTAAAATGCTCAACTTGTATAATGTTGTGAACAAACTTAAGAATTTATTTTTTCTTTTATATTGTTATTCCACAGGAAATTTTTTTTATCTGAAAGTGAAAGCATAACAGCTACCTAATGATGTCTACTTTAGCATGTGAAAGCGTCTATATCAAACTTATGAAAGGACACAGCAAGCCGCTGTATTTCTCATTTCATATTTCACATCACAAGCCATGATGAGATAGTGATCATACAACAAACACAAGTCTATTAAGTTGACATCCTCTTCAACACCACAATACCACATCACAGTATTACAAAACCAGATTTTACAATTGATATTATACAAAATTACAAATACGTGTAAACATATTGATATTACACATAAGATTGGAATAACATGGTCGGGAAATTTGATGGTTACATGGGAGGAAGGTCATTTTTGCAGCTCAACAAACTGACTACAGTCAATACCCTTATCAGAAAATGCCTCCACAAGCTTGGGGAAGAGCTTGGCAAGCATGATTTTGAATCCTGTAGAAGTCCCCTTCTGGTTTTCATGTTCAGTTTTTCTGCATCCAAAAGCATATCCAATGGAAGCTCCTTCAAGGTATGCCTTACAAGCCTGAAGTATATGTTGGGAGCGTTTTCTGAAGTGCTCTTCCACCAGTGCCTCAAAATCCTGCACCAGGCTTCATTGTTAGTTGCAATTTATTTAATTCAATTGCATTCAAACAGTTAGAAGGCTCACTATTTTACACAATAACCTATGAACAAGGCCATATATAAGATCCACAACCTAGTAGAATCAATATACTTAATAGTGAAAATTGAAAACCTACAGATACTATAAGCTCATACTAGAAAGTATGGGAAGTTGGAAATTATGAACTGTAATTCTGTTCTTGTGCAACATAGTGAAACATATATCTGATCAATGCAACAATTTATATCAAAATGCACCTCGTCTTTCTGTGAATTTTATTTTGAGTTTTGTTAATCTCAGCCTTTAGAGATGAGTTTAAGCCACTCAAAGTAGAAAATTTTTATTGGAAAGTAACACATATATTGTACTTTTGTTTTTGTGATGCGATGGTTATTCTCATTCCAATAAAAAGGTACTATTATGAGTTGCTTAACTTCAGTCTTAGGGACAGGATTAACAAAACTCTTTTATTTAAATATGCATGACACCTAGTTTATACTGTGCAGTATCAAATGCCTTTGTGTGTGTGTGTGTGTGTTCCAAGACATTTTTGACATGTACTTAATTCAATGGTCAATATATAACTAATCAGTATGCCACTCTGAGCTAATGTATATTCTCCTAAGACCATCACTGAATACAAAGTAATAATAGAAGAAAGCAAAGCAAAATAAACTAGTATTTTTACCTTTGGTGGCTTTCTTAGTAGGTACAACATCGATTTGGTTGTGACTAGGAAAGCATTTTCATTATAGCTAATTGAGTTTTTCTCTCCCTCGGTTCTGCCAATTTGTTGGTCATATCCAGCCTCATTGAAATAAGGCTTCTCATTAAGGACAAGGGCCTGTAGGGAGAGAAGGACTTGAAGAATGGTGGAGGCTCCAGGATTCCACACTTCAGTGCCTGTGCCTGTCCAAGTGTTTAGGAGACTCAGACAGATTTTCCCTGACTCATACAAGTTGGGATTTAACCGGAGCCCACCGGAATTATAGTGCACCATCTGCATACAATTTCAAAGGCCATGAAGAAAATATGAGAGTCTTTCTAGATATAAATATATATTTTTTTCTTCCAGATCTTTGAAAACGAGCTGTTACAGTACAATATAGACTGAAATATTTTTATATGAAATGCATGGGATCAAACTGAACTTCTCACTTCAATTAAGTGGAGGACCTTATACATAAAGGTGCTGATGAAGATGCATGAATCATAAATGGGAATAATTAACAAGCACTGCAAACTACATTTAAAAGCTTACAGGAGGTTCATCAGGATACTCCGGAGGGAAGCATATATCAAAGAAAAACAGACCGTCATGGTAAGGTGTTCCAGACGCGCCAATGATAGCTGCTTGCATGAGGTCCATTCTTTCTTCGAATACACGAACATAAATAGTTTCTATTTTGGTCAGCAGAGATTGTTAGTGCATTTGCAAAAATTGCTATCAGTATTTACAACATACTTTTAGATATTTCGCTTTTCCATAGGTAAATGAGTAATCAATACATGGTGTAACTCTAATTACTTTAGAGGCTACTTAAATTTGCTTTGTTTCCAGATGAAATTTTGATCATTTTAAATTTTTCTCTGTACATTTACCAAGCTTTATATAACAATAAAGACTGCACTATATGTACAAAAATGTGGTTCAAAATAAATGAGATAAAGTACACACCAGGAAGATTTTTTTCAAGAATGCTCCATTCTTGCTGAACCTTTTTTGCCCAACTTTTCTTTACCTACAAAGGAGAAAAAACCAATTAGCCTAATATATGAATGTAATATAGTGTGTCACTGTTGAGTAATGATGAATATAGTACCTGTGATATTGACAGCCCTTTTCCCTCATGAAGAAAATGGTGATCAGAGCAATTTTCTATTATGTCAAATTGCATAAACCGGTTTGTATTTTTTCTGTCTAGAGAAAATGGAAAATCATTCTCCTCATGAATCTCAATAACTTCTGGATACGATGTTTTGGCTTCAGCAGATTGCAACTCAGTCATTGGGTTTACGGCACAAAGGTCACAAGTTTCCAAGTCCTTCTTATCAAGAAAATCTGATCCATTCTCCTCTTCAAATGGAGGCACTGAGGAAATTTCTCCTGAAAGTGAAGTTACACCAAGAGTTTGGAAAATGCTGTCTTTAATGCTGGAGAAAAGTTCAAAGGCTTGGGGAAGGGTAAAAGAACTACACTCCCCGAGATACTTTTCACAATTCTCTGTATTTCTATCACCATTCAACAAATCCTGATCATCAAATGTGACATATCAGTTTATTATTAGTACAGTGCATTTGGTAAGCTCTTCATCAGAAATTAATCATTTAAAAGTATGATTTAGGATGATAACTAATTTCAATATTTCCATACCTAACTGTTTTGACAAAATTAAAACTGAATGAAAAATTTTCTTTGTTGTTTTCTCAAGCTATATCAACTACCTGACTTTTTATATAATTTTCAAGCTAAGACTTCTATGTCTCAAATGTACCAATTAGAAAATTCATTCAAAAAATACTAGTAATACATAAGCATGCACAAAATACACTTGGATGCACAGAGATAAGAAAAAAACATGAAAAAGAAAAGATATTTAGCCTCACCTTTCCTTTATGGTCAGAACATAGACTTCCATGTTCAAACACCTGTTGAGTCAACTCTTCCACATTTGTCTCATAAGGAGGGGAGGTAATAGTTGAACCTTCATGTTTATCAATCCGAAAAATTTCATAGGGTGCAACCTATTGGGCAAAACAAAGTAATTCATACCAGTAGATGAAAAAAACTACAAATTAATGTAAAAATTACAACAGAAAATCAGATATATTTTGGAAAACTACAAAATAGAATGAATTCTTGGTAAAATATTTGTATTTTAGGAGTAAATTAATCACTGCCGTCGGGCGGTTACTTAAGCTAATAAGTGGTTTGCCACAAACCAGTCTCTGGACATAGTTAGCCAGTTGAGTAGAACTAAACCAATCTCAAACAAGACAGACTAGCAAGCCATGGTTTCAGCTCTGAAAGATTTTACAGGCTTATACTAGCATGCACACAGCCACACATTTACAAATAACACTTCCATGAAGAGGAGGATTGAGGATTAATAAGTAAATAGGAGCAAGAATTGTCTATCAAACTATTCATCTAGATAATGATTAATGAGACAAGGAAAGCATGCATTTTATGAGTTCTCCTCCAGCCTATTCATCTAATAGGCTCATCAACTGCAGTATATTGACTAGAGAAAATTATATATATCATACCTTGGTTGTCAAACCAGTAGCCCATTTCACCTCCACATCACCATCTTTGAAACCAGTGACATTTCCGATACAGCTCAGGAAATAATCATCAGGGAACTCATCCTGATAACACATTTGGTTGCAGCTATCATCAGCCGCCTCTGCATTCAAGTCAGTAACTGACTTTGCTTTTTCTTTATCAGCTTGGTGACCAAGCTGTTTTTGAGCCGCCTTGAACATAATATCACCAAGAAAACAGGAGTAGTCTGGGTGCTCTACGAGTTCGTAGGCACTCACAGTTTCCTCCATTTTATTTCCAGCCAAATTATCTTGGTCGGATATGGAAACAGTTTTCCATTTTACCTTCACAGTACACTCCTTTGCATCCACACATTGGACAACACCCCATCTTTGACTTCTAGGCTTAAGAGGATCATAAGAAGCATCTTTTTCCAGCACAAATTGGTGAGGCCAAAATTCATGATTGTTTATAACATTCACTGGGATTAAATTCTCTGGATCCAATCCCAAAGTATATTCACCATTTTGCCACACAATATCAACTTTGGTCTTTATCTTCCTAATTATAAACAACTCACCAATACTTCTCTTACATCCTCTTGACACAAACTGCTCCATAGTACGATCGCCTGCAGGTGCATGTTGAATAACCTGTTCCTTTTGGTCTTCAACTGAGAACATGCACCAATCACCAAGATGCCAGTTTGCTTGTGAAAAACAAGACACCACGGTCAAGTTTTTAGAATCTTGCCAGCATTGAGGAGCACTCGCATTCACATTCGTATTCAAATTGCAACCCATGAGAACAGATGCGAGCCAGTTAACATCAACCAAGCCTGCTTCCACTGCACAAACATTTCCTTCATTTTGATTTTCTTTCCAAGTGCCACATAGCCATCTAGCTGATTTAGACACATTGGAACACTTAACCTTTACTCTTTGCCCTGGATAGTAGGGACATGGTGAATCTTCAAGAAAATTATGAGTCAATGGTAAAACCTTTTCTCTGTCCAAGGCAATGATATCACTTTTATCCCCATCATCAAACAATACTGTAACTTTGTCCACCACCCTTTGAACCCGACCAAGCCATGGCCCCTTGATCACATAATCACCATCTGAGATGGAGCGAATCCTCGAAAGTTTCCTGGAGTTTACATTATTTATTACTTTTCCTTTAACACTTTCCAAATCCACAAACACATCAACACTTGTGACCCTGCCCATCTGTCCACATGGGTCTGATGGGGAGCAGACGACATCCCCATGAACAAATGCTCTATCAAATGAAAGAAAATCATCAATCTTTCCAATGCTTTCCTCTAAACTTGATAATATCCTCTGAGCTTTCCCACCATATAGAAAATCAATTTCCTCTTGATCCTCACTGCTGCTACTGTCACTGGAAGTCTCCCAGTCTGAATCACTGTTGATAGGATCCATCAAGTATATGCCTGTCATAAAATATGATAGTAATATCAATCAAACAATAAAAGGACAATAAAAATAACATTGCAATAGCTAAGCAAAAAGCTGCTAGTCACCTAGTCCTTTTCTCGCCAGATTCTGAAATAGATGGAATCAAAAAAATTCTGCACTCAATGGTATCTTGAGAAGAAGGGTCGCAAACTGTTAATTCAGATGTAGACTTTAACCTGTAAATGTTTTTCCTTCTAATGAGACCTTTGCAAGAAAAATAAATAAACCAGTAATCTATTTTCATTATTTATAATTTTTATATGGATGTTTTAAATTTGTAGACAAAGTTTTGTCATATCCGTAAATGAACATTAACAGTAAATAGGATTCAAAAAGATCCATACCTTCTTAAGCAAATTGAAGCAACAAACTCCGGTGTGTATATATTGTGATCACAATAGGTATGCCAATGTTGACTTCAACAGAAAATTGTGTGTAATACAAAATATGTATGATTGATGCTTCTTTTTTGTCACAGATAGTCAGTATCTCCTAAAGATTATCTTGATTACTGAAACTGGAGATCTGATGCCAAAGGAGATTTGCCCAATAGGATAATAGGAATCAATCAAAGACTCCAAAATGCCAAAGGAGATATGCCCAATTTGGAATGGAATTTTTCACATAAAAGAGGTTTGGAACAAACTATCATCTAGCTACAATTACCAGAACTTTTTTTTTGGGTGGTTTATTGAAGGACAAAATTCTAACTATTGGAGGAAGCAGACCAAGATAATTAGAAGTTGCCAAAGGAGATTTGCTCTACAGAAAGGGTGGAATTCCTAGACAAATTACCTCTGAATGGTAATATTTTTGCACAAGGTAAAAATTGTTTTGCAAATATTTTTACCACCTGGAAACCAACCAACAGAAAATAAGTAAGCTTTGCCAAAGGAGATTTGCCCGGTAAAGGCTGAATCTTCAAACATAAACAACTGCAGAAAGCAGAGGAGTTTCCTGCTTCAAGATTGAGGGTTACTGTGTCAAAGGAGATCTGCCTCCACAACAAAGCCTAGCACTCTATCAGGTCTATCTGGTACCAAAGAAGATTGGCAACTATTTAGAACCAATAAAATTTCAGAGTTGCAATCAGGAATGGTTTAGCTATTCAACAGAAATACCTTCTGCTCCCTGATTCCCAGCAAGAAGGTAAATTCTGAACAGAAATGCCATTGGCAAAAGGGATTCTATTACCAGGTCACTTCTTTTGAACCTGCAAGAAAATAACTGGTGAGCACTTTCTCTAACTTTTTTCTGTACTAAAACAAAAAGGAAAAAACAAAACAAGATTGCAGATAGCTTAGCAGACTAATTTATATGTATGTAGCATCATAATTAAGGAGGCAACAGAAAAAAGCTGGGGTTGAGATTAAACTAGTGAACTTCTTTCAATAAATAAATATCTGTAGATGTGTTTAGAAAAGTATATAAAGGAATAACTGAGTTTTGATAACTAGAAGTTATGAAAAATGAGAACTAATATTCTCTTCAGATTTCTAATTTCCTACCATCTTGATACATTGGAAAATTACAAAATCAAACGCATGCAAAATAATATTTTGATTTAGTATAACATCTACTCTGGCTCTCAACTTTGTGAGGAAGATAGCAAACAAGTCATAGGTAATTTGCAACTCAAATTTCGTAGGGAAAAAATCAATGATATATCATCGTCATTCATGGACCATGATTCAAATCTGTAATTTGTTACTGTCAAATTAATCAACTTCATTGCTTTAGTTAGAAGAATAATCCCAAAATCATTCCTGTAGATTTAACTGAACCTAGGAATTCAAATGAAATAGCTTCTAACACAAAATCATGTTATAAGAAAATAAACTTCAGATTGAATCCAGCATAGTCAAATCAAACATCAAAATCTAGCATTAGAATAAGTTTACACAAAGAAAGTTATAATCCATTAACCCAACAAATAAGTAAATCCAAGCCAAGAATTGAAAGGGTAAGTTCAATTAGCATATATAGCAAGGAAAAGTACCATTTACACCTTGGAAATGGTTGGAGCCATGCAAGCATAAAAAGATATAGACCCAAGAAACCTCCATGACTAGAAACACCAAATGAGGGGAACTCGACCCAGAAGCAAACAGAACGTAACAAATTGAAAGTATGCTACTTCCAGAATATTGCTTTCAGCTTTAAAAAAACTATCTTTCTCTCTTCTTCTTCTTAGCTAAGAAATTTTCCACCTTATTGGAAAAAAGGAAAAAGTTGGGTATTGTTAAGAATTCAGATAGGCTTAGTTCCAAGCCCAGTTCCACCATCCTCCACTTCATCACCAAGCTAGGGAACCATTGCAAGGAAACACTGTTCCTCTCAGTGAAATGTTTAAGGTTTGGTGAAAGATGGGAACTTGTGTTAGTGTATTGTGTAACATATGGAGACTTTTTCTGTCGTATAAATAGTGTGACTATTTGGACCAACGGAAAAGAATATACCACAAATTCTACGACGAGGCGGTTAGTATGTAATTACCTCATTGCCCTCGCTGTGTAATGTGTATCATGCACAAGTCAAAACTTTGAAACTGGTCTCAACTGAAGCCACTCGAAAAGTATTGAAGTAACTATACTTAAACGAAATTTCTTTGAGTAAAAATCATCGCACTCACGATCAAATTAGTTTTTAACTTATCAAAATAACTTTATAACTCTTTACGTATATAATTCATCCATTAAGTTGGTCAATATCGCTAATGACCATAAGACGATGTCAGTTAGGATATCATGTAAGCTAATATGTGGCAGCTACATGGCATGTTTTGTGCCGATGTGAACATTTCAAATTTTCAATGATGAAATACATCAATTTGCTTCATAACTTTTTAAATATTACATCAAATTGACTCATAAAGTATATAATAATATTACATCAAATTGGTCCTTACACCATATTAAAAGAAATATATCATATTAATTCTTAATGGATTGTAATTTGTGTAAGAGAAGACCCTAATATATTAGTAATCACATAATATCAACCCCTGATGTTAATGTACATACATCAAACTAGACCATGATGTATGTAAGTTAGTTACGTTATATTGATATAATGATATTATTTATAAATTATTTTAATGTAAAAAAATTTTATTCAATAAATTTAATGTAAAACAGTTTTAAGTATAATTAATAAATTTGTAATAAAATGACACACTATGGAGATATAAAGAGTATATTTACACAAAGTTCTCACCAATTCTTAGAAAGTAACAGTCAAACTACACATGTGCCAAACAAAGAGCAATTCAGGCATTACTCAAAATTAATACATCAATGCACATGACATGTTAAAGGATGTCCATACTCTTTACTCATAATCTAAGTCAATATGATTTAGTGCTAATGAGAATGAACTATTTAGGTTAGTTTTTGTATATTCGGGTTGGATTTTAAATCATGTGAAATACATATTAGTTAAGAAAGAATTTCAGCATATTAATTTGTAATTGATTGTGATTTGTTTTAAAGAAGTCTTTATTATGTTAATTCATTTTTCCTAGATTGACATACTACAAATTACTAAGGATGTTTTCATTTATGCAATTTCTCTTCCATCATATTATATGCAAGATGTATGTAACTATTTGAGAGACATGTTGTAACACCCCCTTATATACACGAGACATATATTTGTTCTTCTTGTTTTTTTTTAAGAAAGATATACATATTTATCACTTCTTATCTCGTGTATACAAATATACATCTGATTTTCTTTGAATTTTGAAAGTAAAAAGTTTCAAATTATTTATAATGATAAAATGAACTTTCAGAAAATTATAAGTGATCAAAGATTTCAGTATCATATCCAAAGAATAAGGTTTATTAAAGTTTAACCTTTACATTGATTTACAATCATCCAACTTAATATTGTATTAAGGTAAACTAAAACTAAAAATTTAATACCTCTACTTCGACTGTAACCAATTATTTCCTTATCTTCAAACCATGTGATTTTGAATCTTATTCTTGTCACATCTCTTCTCCTATCTGATTGAGGATGAGACCAATTTACCCTCTTGTAATTTCATCCTTTCATCTTGAACTGCTAGCTATATATCATATAACATATATTTTGGACACAAAATTCAAACAAGAAGGAGTGAGAAACAGAATATAATACTTTACAGATAAGACATAAGCATAAGGGTTTTCATAACATAACAATTATATTTTCATTCACAACCACCCACATAGAATGTCACAATCATATGAATGTCATGCAATGTTTTTAATACCATCATCTCATTCATTCTACGCATGTGGGCCCTTAAAGCTTTAGTTTGCACTAGGCCAACCAGGAGTTTACATTGTTTCATAAATTCTGGATAATAATAACATAAATGCCTTCATGGCATATGAACAGCTCAACTGGCGTGGAAACACTTAGAGACTAATCAGACTGAGAAAGTTTTTATTGTGAAAGTACCCGACACTAGGGAGCGACCCTAGGTCACCTAAAGCACCCTTTCACACCCTCTCATCCCAAGGCTCGCAATTAAGCCTCCTCTAATGTATCCTCGGTTTCTATAATCCGTCCCCAGGCAATATCACATCTCATTTCTCTTTAATGATTCATGATGCATGAACTACTCGCATATTTAGTTGGTTAAGACTTTTAGAAACTCAATTATTAAATACCATAAAGGTTCACAAAATCATCACAATAAACTGTACATTCCCATAAGTTCTTCTTTGAACTTCTGTTATACTGAAATAATTTAGTACAGTCTTCAAATTCAGATCTTACCAAAATTGAGTTTCCAAGCCTTAAATATCTCAAAACTTTCTCTTAAAAAAATCTTCACATATTTACATAATCTTTCTCAATTTGAATCTTAACTAGATTGAGTTTTAGAAATCTCGACAAAATATTCTTTAGTTATTTCGTTGGGGAAAACCAAAATAATTTACTTTAAACTTCTAATTTCTAAAGAAAATAATTTAAAATCATTAACTAAGAATACTTAAAACTATAAAAATTTTCTTTAATTCAAGAATTAATTATCTCAACCTCTGATTTTCATAAAATAGCTTCTTTCTAATACTAGATTTTATTATTGAAATTAAAAATAAAGTTAGTGAAAATTATTTCTAAGAAGAAATAAAAGACTAAAATAATTATAAAATACTTTCTCTTGGAATAAAAATTTAAAAAGTAAGGTAAGAAAATTCTTACTGAGTTTTAACTTTCCGTCATGCTTGCTATATGCTCAAACTTCATATCACAAAGTCATCAATCATTCATCAACCACAATCAAGTATAGTAATCTCATCAATCACAATCAAATATCATCAATCATAATTGCAAATTATTAATCACAGTCTAATACAATATCATTAATCGAAATCAAATACAATTAATTATAATCAAGTCAAATCAACTAAATATTGCTCATAAATATAATTCAAATTTTAATGGTTATTTAAATTAGTAGATTTGATTTTGAGTCCTTATAGTCCATTCCTCGCACAGGTCTATATAAGTCCATATATATAATCCAGTCTTCGCATAGGTATAGTTCAGTCTAGACAAGTCATAATAGTCCAAGTCCTTGTATAGGTTTAGTTCGATCCATATAGGATATAAAAGTCCAAGTCCTTGCATAGGTTTAGTCCAGTCCGTATAAGTTATAATAATTCAGATCCATGTATAGATATTTCAGAATAAGTTACACAATATATTAAATTTATTATAAATTTTAAGTTGAGAAGTTATTACTTTAAAATAATAATATTATTAAATTTAAAAGGAGTAGAGGACTCCTCCCTTTATTCTTATGTCTTTCATATTATATTCTTATCTCACTCCCCCTTACCTCTTGTATACCGATTCGTTATTGAAAATCTGTGCACGCCTCGTCTCTGAGTTCTAAAACATACCAATTTCATTTTAATATAATTACAAGATGAAAATTAAGATTACTACTTAAAATAAAAATGGTAAATTTTGAATAGTGAATAGCGAATAGTGAATAGTAACAGTAAATAGTAACAATAAATAGTAAAATATGAATAGTAACGGTAAATAGTAAATCGTGAATAGTAACGGTAAATAGTAAAATGTGAATAGTAAAGGTAAATAGTAACAGTAAAGGTAAATAGTAATAGTAAATAGTAATTTACTATTTGAATAGTAATTTACTATTAAAATAGTAATTTACTATTGAAATAGTGTTTTACTATGCAGAATAGTAACTTAAAATAATATTATTTCCAGTATAATAATAGATTTCTAAAAACGATATAAAAATAATCCTAAAAAATATAAAAGAGATGTATTCGTACCTTAGAATTTTAGCAGAACTTTCTTCCAAAAAATTTATTTCTCTCTTTTACTTCCACCACTATCTCACTAACACTACTATATTAAGAAAACTTAATCTGAAATTATGAATTCTAAAGAAGAATTCCTTCGGTATTTATAGGAAAAAAATTTACTATGCATTCTATTATTTTAATATAAAAGTACTATGCGTTTTTTGAAATTTAAAACCTGGTTACTGTGCAACTTTTGAAAATTTCATACATGTACAGTGTTTTGCATAGTAAATGTCGGCAGAATTATTAAGCCAAATAGTAACCTTTCACTCGGTATATTTTAAATATTCAAAATTAATCTTTTTTAAAATTTAGCGATATTATATCGGTTCTCACTAATTTTATGATAAGTAATATAAAGTTTAAATTTTAAAAATCTAAAATTTTCTGTTAATAAAAATTTATTAGTACGTTTTCAATTTTTTTACGATTGGTAAAAATCAAGATTTTACTCAAACTAATAATTTTTAGATAAGTCTACTTGAAATAGATTTTAGAAAATTTTCTTATAATTTAACTTTACATTTTTGTAAATATTTTTAATTTTAAACAACTTTATATAAATTTAAAATTATTTAAAATATATTATTTTATTAAAATAATTTAAAAATTTTTAAAAAATTCCAAAAAATCATAAATATTATGTAGATCAAAAAGTTAAAAAGAACCATAGTCTAATTCCTTCAAAATTTTATTTTAAAATTCTAATAAGAGTTAAATCTTAAATATATAAAAACATAAATATAAGAACATAAAATAAAAATAATGAATAATAAAGATATTAAAAATTCTTAATATAATTTTCTTAATTAGTGAATTCTAATTAAGTCATTTTAAAATTCTCATTCAGAAATATTTTTATTTTTTTATTATTATTATTTTAACAAAAACAAATAATTAAATATAAATACCAAAATAAAAAAATGATAATAATAAACTAACTTATAGTAAGTATTTCTTAAGAAAGATATATTAATATCTATTTCCTATTTGTGATGAAAATGGGATGTTACACATGTACATATAGACAACCTTAAACTTATTATCTCATGTACATTGTTGTATTTTGGGAGACAACATATACTCATATTTCTCTTTGTTTGGATGTGTAGTTTTATTTTTACCTTGTTAAGGATGAATAATGATTTTGTGTCCTTAATACATCAGTTGCATCGTTATGGTGTATCATTTCAATATCAATTCATTATATCATTTGTGTTTAAATGCTCTATATTGATTTTATTAAATAACATTTTTTATATTAAAATAACTTACAATAACATCATTACATCAGTCAACATAAAGTAATCAACTCATACAACATCAGGTCTAGTTTCATATATCTAAATTAACATTAGAGATTAATATAATATGATTACTAATTCATTAGAGATTTATTTAATACAAATTACAATTGACTACAGACTAATATGATAAATATTCTTTTTTATATGACACAATGACCAATTTGATGTAATATTCTAAACTTTATAGATCAAATTGATGTATTTCATTATTGAATGTTTGAAATGTCCATGTCAACTTAAAATGTGGTCACATGACACCTTGGCTAGTGACTAACACGATCAAACGGTCGTTAACAACATAGACCAACTTAATAAATGTATTGCATACATTAGGAGTTATATGGTCAATTTAATAAGTTAGGGATCACATATACATTAAAAATGAGTTTAGAGTTTTATTAAATTTATCATCCGTAAGTCTTTGTCCTATCTTTTTCTCTATGAATTAGAATATATATTGTTTCATTGATGAAAACTCTTTTTATTAAAATTTAATGAAATTACATTATCTAAATTTCCAATTTCGAAAACTGTTACAAGTTTATTTGGATTACTATAATGTATATTAGAAAAATAAATAAATAATTATAATTTATTATGACGTACTAAAGCGTTAGATGGAACATAGAAGTAAATTGTTTTACTTCTTCTCCATCATAATGCTATATTAAAGAAAGGTTTGATGTCACAGTTACCTCTGTTTGAGTCATATCTTTCAAAATGATGTGGCAATGTGGATATGGTTTGCTGTCATTTTCTCTTCTTTTTCTTTTTGAGTGTAAAAAGGCACTACCATTTGTAATCTTGAAATGTTTTGGGTTAGCCATAACAACAATCATAATAATGATAATGTTTTTATTGCATAACACAGTAAAATACTAAAATGTAACTCGGAGGAAAACGCTTCTTTCAGATAGCACTATCATGATGAAATTATATTTTTATACATAAAAGCTCATTTAATTTTTTCGATAAAATGTATATGTATTATTTTGTTTGTCTTTACTTCCTATAAGAATTTTTTTATGTTAGTACATGAAAAGATTTAAATGTTTGTTAAAAATCTTTACCGTTAATATTTTATTAACGGATGATATGTCGATGATGATATAGTATTTTTGTTTGGCACATCGTCCGTTATCAATTATCAGATAACATTAATAGTAGGTATCTATGACAAACAGTTAAATGTTTTAAGGATTAATATCAGACAAAAACTTTTACATTCAGATGATGAAGACTTTGAACTCCCACAAAGGCACATAATAACAGATCTCACTTGATCTGTCCTGGACCGGGGTCAAGAGATCCGATCTCAAGCCAGTCACGAATAGTATGTCAATACCGTCTAGTAGACCGGATGTATGTGTATCCGATGTAGGTATCCATTGTCCTTGAATGAGGAGAGCGGATTGGGCGTTCTGGAGATCCTTCACACCGACCTAACGCGTTGAAGTGGGCGAATGGTGGTGTCACCTGCAAAGATTCTCCGACGCTCAAGTCAGTGATTATATTCCAAGTAAGGAATGTATTCAGAGAGGAATCAGTCGTAAAAGAGCTGAAGAAGAAGATGAAGATCCCTCACTTCAATCATGAAGTCAGTTCATATACCTGATTGGCTCGATTAACGAGGACTCGTTGGTGGGGAACCACCAACTCCCATTAGCATTATTATATTGCGCACTTACCTGCATGATTGGGTCAAGTGGCTATTTTATATTGAGCGTAGAGAATGTAGACTAGGATTAGGGAACAAGTTGACCATTCCCGTGAGCAGAATTTGGCTCGTAGTGCAGGGAATTATTGATCGATCCCTGTAGCAACAATCCTTGTCTTTTGCACAGTGTCGTGTGTATTATCCGATGTCATGGTGTTATCCTGAACAACCGGTATAGGGAGAACGCCTGATACGAAATTACAGTTCGGATGTATACCGATGACACCGGTTACACGTAGATGTCTTATCAAAGACGTTGAGATATGTATAGCAGATCGGATACCGGTATTGAGACCGGATCATATGTCCCCTAGCTTGTGTGAGGGACTGAATAGTTGTTCACATAAGCTACTCAACCTGCGAGAGGTCTTAATATCGGTAAGCTTACGTGTGTAACAGTTCCTTAGCATCTGTTGTCATTCGTAAAGAACCGCTCTGAATTTAATAGAAAAGACCTTTCGGTACTGTCACAACGGATTCAGACAAAGATTCGTTGTGTGAGAATTTCAAGAGTTTATTGGAATTGAAAGCTCTTGAAGTTTGTGTAACGGCTGTAAAGCGTAAATTGCGTTGCATGATTAGACATTAATGCTTTTAATCACGTGGGCAGGCAATTATTGCGTCTGAGATGAAAATCTCATTAACCGTCGTTTTGGGTTTAATGGGCCTGAAGTTTTCAAAACTTTTGGGCCCAGTGGATAGCCCTTTGCTGAGTTGTTATCGTTTTGGCGCCCAAGAATTTGGAACGGTTGTGTCGTTTCGCTTGTGAACAGGTGCGTTTTATCGAGAACGACACAACTTCAAGAGGAGGTAACCGGTCCTCTTTGTTTCCTATAAAAGGAATACTTAGTGGATTCTGGGTTCCACTTGCTTTTGCTTTCTCAACGAAACTCTGCAGAAATTTTGCAAGGAAGTTTATCACCTACATTGCGAGGGTTTCTTCGTTCCTCAAATTCATCACTGTCATCTGAGGTAACTATCTTTTCCTTGTTGCTTTAGTTTCGCTTTGACTTGCTACTCGTAGTTATAGAAAGTAGGCTTCATCAAAAAGGGGGGGAATCAGTTTCCCTCAACCCTAATAGTTGTGGGGAAGAATCCTTGTGATTCTTCCTAAGACTGAACCGCGTCGCTCAGAAAGGGGATCTTACTCACTGCGGGAAGTGACCTTTCCCTTCTCAGAGTCGCCCTCTGATTGTAATTGCTTTTAAAATGCAGTGAGTAATGATTGCAACTTTCTGACGACATTTTATTTCTTATCATAGATTAAGGAGTTCGGTCTAGATACTTCCAATGGCAACTGGAGAAGGATCTTCTGGAGTTAGTGCCATTTCGAAGACAGCTGAAGGTCTCTTCAGCGTAGTTGCTTCGAGGCTGAATTGGGAGGAGGTTCAGGCTAAATGGCCTTTCTGTTGGGTGTCCAGCGAATTTAAGGACTTGGCCTCCCGTCATGCGGATGAGGAGGGATCTCGGATTCAACCGAGGTTCACGCTGAGTACGGATGAAGAGACAAAAAAGTGGTATAGGGTTTACGCACCACTTCCGACAGAGCGGATATGTCATGTCGTCCCCAACGATCGTTCAGTGTACATGTACGACTTCATCTTTCATTATTTGGGTGTCCGCTTCCCATTAACCGAACTCCAGATGGGTGTTTTGAGGTTTTTGAACTGTGCACCCTCTCAACTTCATCCCAACGGTTGGGGCCTCATCCGAGCTCTCGAAGTGCTTGGGGAGCACTTCAATTTCACGCCAACTGTAGCGATGCTGTTCTACTACACTCAGGTAGTTCGAAGGGCGAATAAGCAGGGCGGAGTTAGTTTGGTGACACTCCGGACTCTCTGTTCTTTTGTGAACTTTGAGTCTTATACTGATTCGGCCAAGGTTGATGGGAAGTCGTTTAAGACCTACTTCACTCGCATCTCCATTAAGAAGGGCAAACCGAAATTTTGGAAGGACGAAGAGGATGTTGACAAATTTCCCCTGAGCTGGACACACAAACATTTCCTCTTGAGCTCACACGCGTACTACACTGATCAATCCGATCTGTCTCGTGAGACGTCGAGAGTGTTGTTCGCACTTGAATCGCACACTACAGGTCGTCACGTCTTCTCGTGTAGGCGTTTGCTAAGTAGCTCAAGCGGAGTCCGGGAGGAATATTTGCGTACTTCTCGTTTTATTTCATCTTCCTCCTTTACCAAATATATATAGAATATTTGTAGTTGCTGACATCTTGTGTTTGTTCATGTAGGTGAAATAGAACAAGAGACTCCGGAGATGGACAAATTAAAGAAATTCAAGGCGGCTGGTAAATCCGTTTCCCGTGAGAATGAAGTGAAACCCAGGCCCTCAACCAAGGATCGTCCTGAGTTAATAATACTGACCTCGGATGCTGAAGGGGACGTTCCGTTGGTTGAGGGCGGTTCTTCTGTCGCTGATGAATCCACGGGTCATCCTCCAGTTTCTGAGAGGAGAAGAAAAATCAAGAATGACTCAGTGGGAGGCCCGTCTAAAAAGCGCAAAACTTCGGAGGGTAAGCTTGTTGAAACCTCGGAAGCAGCTGGTGCTCCCTCTAGTCTTAATAAAGAAACTGCTGCTGGGGCTTCTGGGTCAAATCCGACCTCCTTCCCAACGACCTCGTTTCTCACCCCCTTCCTCTCCTACGAAGGTTCTACTCCTGCCACTCTTCCACCACCGATGTACAAACTCCGGCCTACGCTTAGTGTTAAAGAAATTGAAGAAGCGTGTGAGGCCGGAAGGTGGCAGCTAGCCGAACTTGCTGGATTGCTATCTTCCGTCAGCGAGTTGGCTAAGAACGTTGACAAGGTTGAGGAGCTAAGTGAAAAATTAGAAGAGCTCAACCTTTCCTCAGACAAGGACAAAGCCGCCATGAAGTTAATGGAAGATCGTCTTAACAAGTCTAAGGAGTTTGGGGATCTCGTAACTAAAGAGAATCTCAAGCTCAAAGGCGATCTTAAAAACTTGGAAGGTAAGGTGGCAGAGAAGGAGGAAGAACTCCGTAGCAGCCAGGATAAACATAAAGCTGATGCTGAGGAGTGGTCTCAAAGGGAGAAGAAGCTCTTTCTTGAGATAGAGGGACTGAAGGCTAGGAATGCGGAGTTCGAGGTGTCTAGTGAGGAGCTGTCCAAGTTGCGGGGAGAATTGGCTACAGCGAAAGCTGAGAGAGAAGAAGCTGTTGACATATGCAGCCGGGCTGTTGAAGAGTCCTTCGGCCTAGCCATACGCCAAGTCTTCTACCGCAACCCCACTGCGAAACTTAACCTTTATGGAATGGATCCGTACTATGAATTCCATGGGGGAAAGTTAGTCGCAGTGGTGGATGGTCGTCACGAGGATCCACCGACGTCCTTGTATGGTTTGGCTCCTCTTCCTGAGGGTCAATCTATGGGACCTGATTACGTCTTTCCTGTGCCCGAGGTTCCCTCTTCTGAAGAAAGGGCTGAGGCTCCTGGAGGTGAGACTCCTGCGGAGGCTCCAAAGGACGGGGGACGAGAGCCTTGCGCTGAGGAGGCGCAAAAAACTGAAGAACAGATTCCTCCTCCGTAATTTTGTTTTCTTTTACATGTATAGTTGTGTACCGGGATCAACTCCGGATTTTGAACTATTGTATGTAATTTCATTTCAATGAATGAATTTTGGTTGAAGAAATTTGTCTTCATTGTTTCATGTATATATAAATCGTTACTAATCCGTTCAGTGTAATTAATCTTAAGGCCGGATTGAAATAATAGCCTCGGAAGATTAAATAACAAATAAAATTTAGAACGGATAAATATATACATGTCCCCAAGCGCGTATTAAGAAGAAGGTGCCTGTCTCTGGGGCATGATCCTTAATTCTTTTGGGGAAAGATGGGTCGATCCGCTGTTTAGCAAAGTAGTGTAACAGGACGGATGACTGCTTCTAACCCATAATATTCTTACAGGAGATGATAATATTGTTCCAAGTTTAGGGAACCGCAAGGAAGTGGTGTTTGAATCCTTTATCATAAGGATGATGATGGGAGTTTTTTCTACGCCAGGAGTTATGTTGTTGTATCACAGAATAGGTGATAAAGAGTATCCGT
The DNA here is from genome assembly GCA_037962975.1 of Clitoria ternatea. NCBI lineage: Eukaryota > Viridiplantae > Streptophyta > Magnoliopsida > Fabales > Fabaceae > Clitoria > Clitoria ternatea. The sequence continues at coordinate 296,428,516 of CM075669.1, forward strand.
CCTGGGAGAATACCACTAGAAAGCGAAAGTGCGGATTGACTTTCGGAATTTTCCATCATAAAGATGATTATGAGTATTGATCATGCCAGGTGTTTTATCATTAAACCACTTCATAAGTGATTGAGATCATCCGTCTTGGGGATGTGTACGATACCAGGAACTACATCATCAAGTCACATATTAGGTGATTGAGATCATCCGTCCTTTGGGTGTGTATGGCGCCAGGAGTTACATCGTCAGATCACAGCATGGGTGATTGAGATCATCCGTCCTGGGCAGGTACACCGCGTTAGGAGTTACATCGTCATATCACATAATGGGTGACTGAGGTTATCCGTTCTGGAAAAGTACACATCGTCAAGAGTTACGTCGTCAGATCACAGATTAAGTGATTTAGATAATCCATCCTGGAGACATTTTTCAATCGTAGGAGTACGGATTGAGTGAATACTTTCATCGTAAGAATGATGATGAGAATTGTTCATACCAGGAGTTACATCGTCGAATCACTTTATAGGTGATTGGGATCATCCGTCCTGGAATGATTCACACCAGGAGTTACATCATCAAATCACAAAATATGTGATTGAGATCATCCGTCCTGGAATGATTAGTGGAGCTCTTCGTACCAGGAGTTACATCATCGAATCACTGAATAAGTGATTGAGATCATCCGTCCTGGTGTGATTATTGGAGTCCTTCGTACCAGGAGTTACATCATCGAATCACTGAATAAGTGATTGAGATCATCCGTCCTGGTGAATCTTTCCAATCAAGGGAGTGCGGATTCAATTTCCAATTTTCGCTCCATCCGAAATCCGAATCTTACCTCTACTAGCCCCCTAGCTGATGTGAGGAAGCAGTTGACTTGCTCATATGAGCTATATTGATCATAGTACGTCTGGATTTCGGATTTGCACCGAGGTGTAAATATCCGTTCTGGGAACCATGTTCCGTAGTGATGAAATTTTAAGGGCGGATTCCACAATGGAAATATCAGAAGTTTATCGAATTTCGCAACCCTTGGTATTCGGGTAATGGTGGCCACGTTTCTAATGATTGGACATTTAATGCCTTAATTCACGTGGGCGCGCCATTATTGCATTAAGTGCGCATGTCTTAGTAACTGTCACGCATAGTTTTGTTGGGCCTAATATTTGGTTTTAATAGGCCCATTTCGATGGCTCTGTGACAAAATGATGGCATTTATGCGCCATAAGGTACTAAACGACAATTTTGGTCCACTAAACGGGGAGTCGTTTGGGGGTAAATGACAGATTGTGTTTAGTGGGTATTTGAAAAATTTTTGTGCCCTGATACAGGCATATTTGGCAATCTCAGTTACCATTTCTTCTTGCTTCCTCGACGAACCTCTGCAAAAGTCCCAAGAAGTTCTTCGTGTCCGCCTCTGTGAATTTCAATTCACTATCCTTAGGTAACCACTTTCCCTTCGTTTTTTGCATCTCTTTTCAATATTTGAGAATGGCTAGGAAGGGTGTTAGCTTCAGTGGCGTTAGCCCTAGAGGAAGAGGAGGAAGGGCTTTGGCTCAAAACCCTAATGTTCGTGGTGGGAGGATCCCAGTGATCTTCCAATCGAGGCCACAGTATACAGGGGGGGAGGAGTCGCAATATCAAAGGCGAAGGGTGATTATACCCTCTTCAGAGTCTTCCTCCTCCAGTGAGAGTGTCGAAAGTGGAGATTTGTATCTCTCTGATGATGTGAAATTTTATCGCAGCATCAAAGCTTTCACAATGGTGACAAAGAAAGCCACTGGGAGAAAATCGTCTGAAGGGGAATCCCCTTCCGAGAAGTATATCTTGAAGACCCAATCCGGCCTCTGCAATGTGGTTGCACACCGGATAGACTGGGTGAAATTCCAACAGAAACGCCCATTCAGCTGGGTGGCTGAGGAATTTCGTGAGACACCGTCCGTCCACGCTCGGGAGGATGAAGGGGAGCTGGAGCCGCGGTTCACCGTTTGGAAGAAGGACAAATACAAATGGTGTTTTAATGTATTCGCTCCCCTTCCATCGGTACGGATATGCCACACACCGGACGAGAGGTCCCTGTTCATGTATGATTTTATATTTCTGAACTTGGGTGTGCGTTTCCCTTTGACGAAGTTTGAGATGGGAGTCCTGAGATTCTTGGACTGCGCTCCCTCGCAACTTCACCCTAATGGATGGGGATTGGTCCGCTCTCTTGAAGTGCTTGGGGAGCACTTCAACTTTAAACCGACGGTGGCCATGCTTTTCTACTTCACTCAAGTGGTCCGTCGTGCGAATAAGGAGAAAGGAGGAGTGAGCTTGATATCCCTCCGGACTATCTCCAAGATCATCAACTTCGAGGCGTACACTGACTCCGCCAAAGTTGATGGGCGTTCATTCAAGTCCTATTTCACGAAGATTAGCGTCCATCCGAATGAATCAATTTTTTGGTTAACTGAAGATGGGATTCCAAAATTCCCAGTGACTTGGACGCACGAACATTTTTTGTTGACCTCCCAAGCGTACTATACCGAGGAGGACGAACTGAGCCCAACTTCGATCTCTGTTCTTTCGGCTCTGCAGTCCTACACAGCCTCACACCAATTTTTCTCCTGCAGGCGTTTGTTAGGACCAAAGTCTACTCGCGAGGAGTATTTACGTAATTTCCCTGCCATTCTTCATGCGTTATTATGTCATTTGCCTTGAAAATTTTACGTCTCTGACTGTGTCTTTTGATTGTGCAGGTGAAATTCAGGGCGAGTCACCAGAGATGAATAGGCTAAAAGGACTCAAGGCCAGAGAGACTTCCGTTGCGGCTGAAAATGACATTCAGGCAAAGCGGAATTCTAAGAAGGCCACTGCTGAGACAATAATATTAACTTCATCTGCTGGTGACGATATTCCTCTGATCGAGGGAGGATCTGAGAAGGTGGTCGAGAAAAAGAAGAGGACAAAGCGTGATCCTCCGAAGACCTCAGACCGTCAATCCTCACCCAAAAAACCAAAAACTTCAAGAGGGGCTGCTGAGCTTGTGCCCTCTAAAGAGAAGAGAGCGGAAGAACCCACTCCGGATGCCCCCGGCAGTGTAATCACTTGTGGGGCGAAGCCAATAACGACTTATTTCGCGCCCAAAGCCCCCTGCTCTCTTGAAGGTAATTCCGGTCTTGTTCAACATCCAGTGTACGAGGGCTCCGTTCCTGAGGGCGTTCCTGAATCCTCACCCAAGGTGAAGCCCTCGTTAAAGAGTGAAGAAATGATGAGAGCTTGCGACGACGGACAGAAGCACTTGGCTGATTTATCCAAGCTCCTCAAGTCAGTTCGCGAGCTCACAGAAGAAAACGAGAGGCTCACCTCGATGGTTGGCAAGGACAAGGCAATCATCCTCCAATTAGAAGGGAAATTAAAAACTTCCGAAGAGGAAACTCAGAAGAAGGATGAAGAAATTGCCAAGTTGAAGAAGCTTGCCAAGGAGCTGGAGGGTCAGGTTCTTGATCAGAAGAAAATCAATGCTGACCTCCATGCCAATTTTTGTGTGGAGAAGGAACGCTCTTCGAAGCTAGATGAGCGGTTGAAGGAGGCTAAGGTCGTCTATTCCCAAGGAGCGGATGATTGGTCACGTAAGGAAAAGGAGCTGCTATTAAAGCTGGAGGATTTGAATGGCGAAGTCAAAACCCTGAAAGCAGACTTGGACGATGCTGTAAACATGTGTGATCAAGCAGTCAAGGAGGCTTTCGGGTTGGCAATTCGTCAGGTGTTATACCGGAATCCCAAGGTGTCACTTAATTTGAACGGTATTGATCCGTTCTATGAGTTTCACCAAGGGAAACTGGTGGCCATCGTTGACAATCGTCAAGAGAGTCCGCCTAGAACTCCTTATAAGTTTGCTCCTTTACCTAAAGGTCAATCAATGAGACCTTCCCTCCTGAAACCCATAAGTACAGGATCGAGCTCTCGCACTGAAGGAGGCAAGACCGGAGACAAAGGCAAAGGGAAGGAGGGAGACTCAAGCCAGAAAGAGTAGTGCCTTTCTTGTTTTCTTTTTCGTTTTATTGATTCAAATTCGCTGTGTTCCGGGATCAGCTCCGGATTATTACACGAATTGTAATTCTTATTGAATCAATAAAAGAGATTTTTACCTCCAATCTTGTTTAGTGAAAAACAACTTTAATAGAGGGACTGCATGTGTATTGTATTATTCCGGATTTAAGTAATGAAGATCGGATTGTAAAACAAAATCTCCATACCGGAATGCGAAATGAATTTCATAATAAAACCACCGCTTGTGAGGGAACACATCATTGCCTCAAGAACGGCTTAAGGGGAATGATTGTGAGATCGTTTAGACGAGAGTTCATTCCTCAAATTATTCCTTAAGCCGTTGATGTTGTCCCCCAGTATCATTTGGTGATTATAACTTTGAATAAACTCTGAGTGAGATTTTCACGTGAGAGGTCTTGAGAATAAGGATTTAAAATAGAAATTCCTCTTCAAATATTTCCGACTGAGGAATTTCGGGTGAAAATGCCTTAGATTGTGGCGTACCCGAGTGAATTGTTTGTGTCGGAGTTTATGAGTCAGATCTCAATTGAAGAATTGATGACTCAGAATTATAAGCTATAAAACTCCCAAATAAAGAACTTCACGAGAGTATTAATTTGGAGTTCAGTATAACTTACTTGTTGTGTTTGGAGTTCGGTTTGATCCTACTGTCCATGTCATATTTGGTGTTCGGTTGAATCCTACTAGCCGTTCTTCAATTGGTCTTTGGTTTTACCCAATGACGATTCTTCACCGACGTTCGGTTAATCCTACTAGTCGTACTCAGAGTTCGGTTTAATCCTACAATCCGAGCCTTCGATACGGGGTTCAGATCAGGGTTAATCCTGAACCTACTGCGCCCGTCACCTGGGGTTCAGCGTGGTCTTGAAGAAGAACCAGCTTACTGCGCCCAAGCCTTCGCATGGGGTTCGGTTTGTGGCCTCGAAAGAGGACCAGCCCTACAACCCATGTAGTCTTCGAATGGGGTTCGGTTTGTGGCCTTGAAGAAGGACCAGCCCTTCAACCCATGTAATCTCTGAGTGGGGTTCGGTTTGTGGCCTTAGAAAAAGTGCCAGCCCTACAACCCATGTCCTGAGGTTCAGTTTAATCCTACAACTCAGGTCTTCACCGACGTTCGGTTTATCCTACTAGTTGTACTCAGAGTTCGGTTTAATCCTACAATCTGAGCCTTCACCGGTGTTCAGCCAAACTTACTAACCGTACCCAGAGTTCGGTTTAATCCTACAATCTGGGCCTTCAATATTTACACACTCGAGGAGTTACATCGTCAATTACAGAATGGGTAATTGAGATCATCCGTCCTGAGTATGTTCTTGTGCGTTGCGCATATTCGAAGAGTTACATCGTCAACTACAGAATAAGTAGCTGAGATCATTCGTCCTGAATATGCTTTTGTACACCGGATAAACTGAAAATCACAACATAAGAAAAACTCGAAAGAGTTAAATTGTTATGAGAGATTCTTATTAAATCAAAAATAAGAATTACAAGGAGAGCGTAGCTGTGAAAATAAATTCTCCAGTATTCAATCCAAGATAAGGATAGGAGAGTGTAGAAACAGCTAGCTATAGTAGATGCGCAAGTTTTGGGTGTTCCATTTGTTTCGGATTGGAGTGCCATCAAGGTTTTCAAGGCGATAAGAGCCTTTGCCAGTGACCTCGGATACCCTGTATGGACCTTCCCAGTTTGGGGCTAATTTGCCTTGATGGGCGAATTTGTTCCCTATACTTGCTTTCCTCAAAACCAAATCTCCAACGTTGAAAGTCCTTGATTGGACTCGTTTGTTGTACCGGAGAGCAACTTTGGCTTTGATGGCTTGATCTCTGATGAAAGCGTCTTCTCTGAGTTCTTGTATGACATCCATTTCAGATGCCAAGTTAGCATTGTTGGTTTCTTCAGAGAAGTACTTAACTCTTGTGGAAGCAATTTGCAGTTCCACAGGTATCATTGCCTCGACCCCGTATGTTAGGCGATATGGGGATTCATTGGTGGATGAATGAGGCGTTGTCCGATATGCCCATAGGACATGACACAGCTGGTCTGTCCATCCGCCCTTGGCTTCACCAAGGCGCTTCTTTAGTCCCTTAAGCACCTCCCTGTTGGCCACTTCAGCTTGACCATTAGTTTGGGGATGTTCGACGGATGAGAATATTTGGGTTATTCCTAACCCTTCAAGCAAATCTGTGAATTTTCTATCTGTGAACTGGGTGCCATTGTCTGTGACAATCCGTGCTGGGACCCCGAACCGTGTTATGATGTTTTCATACATGAAACGGCGAGTTCGGGCTGAAGTAATATGCACCACCGGCTCTGCTTCTATCCACTTAGTGAAATAATCGACCCCTACAATGAGATATTTGATGCCCCCAGGAGCAGTTGGAAAGGGGCCCAGAATATCCAATCCCCATTGGTAGAAAGGCCATGGAACAGCGGATGTGAAGAGTTCTTCCGCCGGTGTGTGGTGTAGGTTAGAGAATTTTTGGCAAGCGTCGCATTTTTTGACGAAGTCAATGGAGTCTTGCTTCATTGTGGGCCACCAGTATCCAGCTCTGAGGATTTTTCGCATTAAGCTTCTTCCTCCGGCGTGGTGTCCACTTTGTCCTCCATGCACTTCCTCCATTACACCTTGCACCTCATCCTCTTTGAGACAAATTAAATAGGGCACAGAGAGTGCCCTTCTGTAGAGATTACCATCAATCATAGTGAAATACGGTAATTCTCTCCTTAACCTCGTCTTTTCCTTCTCATCTGTGGGTAGCTGTCCATCAGCCAAATAACGGATGTAAGGAGCCATCCATGTATCTCCGTAAAGGGAGTCAGTCATTATGGCGTTTAGAGAAGGGAAAAGAGGGATGCTGGGCGACGTTAGCGTGCTTTGAACCAGAGTAGTGGTGCTACCCGGTCGTTTAGTGCTTGCTAACCTGGAGAGTATATCCGCTCTCGTATTCTCTTCACGTGGAACATGCTTGAACTCCACCTTTGAGAATTTTTCAGTCAACTCCTTGACACAGTTCAAGTATAATTGGAGTTGAGGTTCGCGAGCTTGATAATCTCCTAAGATCTGCGAAATCACCAGCTGTGAATCGCTACAGAGTGTCGCCTCAGAAGCTCCGATGTCAATTGCAGCTCTTAGCCCGGCCAAGCAAGCTTCGTACTCAGCTTGGTTGTTGGATGTTTTGAAATTGAAACGGAGGGAGATTTCCAGGTGTACTCCATCGTCACTTTCGAGAACTACACCTGCTCCAGAGCCTCTTTGGTTTGATGAACCATCAACGTAAATGGTCCAATGGACTCGAGGGTAATCCGGATCAGTCCCTGTCATTTCCACAATAAAGTCAGCCAGGACTTGAGCTTTAATAGCGCTGCGGGGTTCGTAGGATATATCGAACTCAGAGAGTTCAATAGACCATTTGATCATCCTCCCAGCAAGATCGGGCTTAATTAAGACAGAACGGAGTGGCAAATCCGTTCTCACTATAATTGGATGGGCGTGAAAGTACGGACGCAACCGTCGTGAGGCCCAAACAACAGCGAGGGCGGCCTTTTCAATTTTTTGATACCGGATCTCAGCACCTTGCAAGGTCTTGCTAGTGAAATAGACCGGTCTTTGTCCATCAGGAGTTTCTTTTATCAAGGCAACGCCCAAAGCTTCATCTGAAATAGCCAAGTACAGAATGAGTGTGTCTTCGGGGTCAGGCTTTGTGAGAATGGGAGGTTTGGACAACACCTCCTTAAGCTCTTGGAAAGCTTTTTCTTGTTCCTGTCCCCACTCGAATTTCTTGGACTTTTTCAGTATTTTGTACAGGGGGAGCGACCTGTGAGCCATCTTCGGCATGAATCGTGCCAAAGCTGCTACCTTGCCATTCAGGGATTGGACTTCTTTGAGATTCTTAGGACTTTGCATATCTAGAATCGTTTGGCACTTCCCTGGATTGGCTTCTATACCACGTTGAGTTAATATGAAACCCAAAAATTTCCCAGCAGGGACAGCAAATGTGCACTTCATTGGGTTCAGCCTCATGTTAAATTGTCTCAAACGGGTGAATACTTGGCGCAGGTCTTCAATATGATCGCCACCAACCGGTGTCTTTGCTATTATGTCGTCAATGTATACTTCAACAAGTTTGGTGTGCATACCTTCGAAAACCTTGTTGATCATGCGCTGATATGTCGCCCCGGTGTTTTTCAGGCCAAAGGGCATGACTGTATAGCAAAAGACACCACGATCATTTATAAAAGCTGTCTTCTCTTGGTCCTCTTCGCACATCGGAATTTGGTTGTAACCAGAGTAAGCGTCCATGAAGCTCAGGTATTGATAACCAGAGGAATCATCTACCATCCGATCTATATTAGGAAGAGGATAAGGATCTTTCGGACAGCAGCGGTTGAGGTCCACGTAGTCAATGCACATTCTCCATTTACCATTGGATTTAGGGACCATCACCACATTCGAAAGCCAAGAGGAATATCGGATTTCCCTGATGAATCCGGCCTTCAGCAATTCCTCAGTTTGCTGGCAAGCTGCCTTCTGTTTTTCTAGGCCCAATCGTCTTTTCTTTTGGGCCACAGGTTTCGTCTCTGGATAGACAGAAAGTTTATGACAGCAGAATTCAGGGTCTATGCCTGGCATATCGGCTGCAGTCCATGCAAAGAGGTCTTTAAACTCTTGTAAGAGAGCCAGCAGTCGCTGCTCTATTTCAGCATCTAGCTTGTCATTGATATGGGTGATCTTTTCTGGAGAATCTCCCAAGACAATGTCCCTGGAACTTCCATCCGGTGTGGGCTTTGATGGGTTGAACGGATCAATGTTCAAATCCGCTCTAGGATCCAGGTCCACAAGACTTACAGATCCAGCCGATGTTCCAGCATCATTAAGTTTCCTCTTTTTATTGGAGGCGTCTAGCTTTGTCATGTTGAGGCTAAGGTTGTAGCAGTACCTAGCCATCTCTTGATCACCCCGGATAGATGACACAGCATTATCCTTGTCAATGAACTTGATAAGGAGATGTGGGGTTGATACAACTGCCTCCATTGCATTCAGAGTAGGACGGCCTATGATGCCATTAAATGGTGATTTGACATCAATCACTAGCACCCGAGACCTAACCGTCCTGGCTCCTGGCTCGCCTTCAAACGAGATAAAGGTATCAAGATACCCTCTAGTTAGTTGCTTTGCGCCATTGAAAGCTGTTAGTTCCTGCGTGTAAGGCTGTAAGTCTGAGTCTTTAAAACCCATTCTTTCAAAGCAATTATAAAAAATAACATCGCAGGAACTTCCCTGGTCAACAAGGATTCTTCGGACGTCCTTGTTGGCGATCACAGCAGTGATGACTACAGCATCGTCACCACCAAGAACGGTTGGGCCAAAATCCTCGTCAGAGAAAGAGATTATGGGAGCCTCAATTCCTCCTCTGTAAGGGCGATTGTCTTTGACTTTCCCTTGCACAGATAGAATCATTCTGTGATGATTCTTACGGGCTGTAATTGAAGCTCCTCCTCCAGCGAACCCTCCAGCAATCATGTCAATGACTTCACGTCGGCCCTGACGTTGTTGCTGGGGCATGCTGTCTTTCTGTGCTGCATTATCGGTCATTACACCTTTTTTCTTCTCTGCAGCAGAGAACTTTCGAACCGGACTGGGGTTGTTATCATCCCCATCGTCAGGATCTCTTTCTCTTTTCTCATTCCGTTCTGCCCTGTCAAAGGATTTTTCTTTGAACAGGTATTGCTTCAATTTGCCTTCTCTAATTAGCGTCTCAACCGCGTTCTTTAGAGCTTGGCATTCATCAGTGGAATGACCATTTTGTTCATGAAAATCACAGTACTTTCGTGAATTTCCTGGTCTTTTCATAGGGGCTGGTCTCCTGATGCCATATGTGCTGAAAACTGGTCATCCGACCTCTCTCAAAATCTGAGATGGTCTGGCAGATAACTGTGCATAATGGCTGAAGGAATTGACATGCCTTTCTCGAGGTTGAGGAGGGTGCTTATTCACCTTAGGATTGGTGAATGGCCTCTCCATGCGTTCTGACCTCGTCTTTTCCTTACCCTTCTGGGTTTGGGGAGATGGTGTTGGTGGCTTTTTCTTTGCAGCCATTGCCTCCAAGTGCATCTCTATGCTCACATACTTTGAGGCTTTTTTCCTGAACTCCTCAAAAGTTGCTGGGGGGCTCTTTGCTAATGACAGAGCGAAAGCTGATCCTGGCTGCAATGCCTCAATTACGATATGCAGCTTGATAGATTCTGTGAGGTTAGGAACCAGGGCTGCTTCCTTATAAAACCTCTTCAAAAAATCTTTTAAGCCCTCAGTTTCACCTTGCTTAATCTGAGCCAAGGTATGAGACGTCTTGGGTATGTCTCTGGAGATGACAAAGTGGGTTTCAAAGGCAGCTGCCATTTCCGTCCAAGAATCTATGGATCCAGAAGGCAGGCTTTTAAACCACCCGAGGGCTTCCTCAGACAATGTTCGAGGGAACATTCGGCACATCACGTCTTCATCAGCCCCCAAGTACATGGCTTCAAACACATAAGCATCAAGGTGCTTAGTTGGATCAGTTTCACCATTATACTTTCCGATGGAAAGTGGTTGAGTGGTTTGAAGGTGCTTGGGGATGCTGATGCCCATAAGTCTCCTTGAAAAAGGAACCTTCAGATTGTAAGACAATGGTCGTGCTGTTGTTGAATCTCTCTTCCTTCGGGAAGCTGCATCCTCAGAATCGCGAGTTTGTTCTCCCTCCTCAAACGTTGGGATCTTTGAGTACTGAAGAGTGGTGGACTTTTCACCATCAGTTGTGTGGGGAGTGTTTCGCGTGCGAGATGACTCTTTATCCTCGCTTTGCCTTTTTTCTCTTCGCAATTCAGCGAGTTCCCTCTGAAGTTGTTTGATCAACTCATCGCGAGGATCAGGATCAGACACAGTTACTATCTTTTTTGAGCTGCCCCCATGAGAATCGAAGTTGAGTTTTCTGTAGGCATTAGGATTGGTTCTGCCTTCAGCCTGATTCTCCATGAAGTCTTGTGCTTCGCCTTCCATGGTGGATTACTTGCTCTGTCAAAGGATATGGGAATAACTTTATCGAGTCCCACTGGGCGTGCCAATGATCTGTCCTGGACCGGGGTCAAGAGATCCGATCTCAAGCCAGTCACGAATAGTATGTCAATACCGTCTAGTAGACCGGATGTATGTGTATCCGATGTAGGTATCCGTTGTCCTTGAATGAGGAGAGCGGATTGGGCGTTCTGGAGATCCTTCACACCGACCTAACGCGTTGAAGTGGGCGAATGGTGGTGTCACCTGCAAAGATTCTCCGACGCTCAAGTCAGTGATTATATTCCAAGTAAGGAATGTATTCAGAGAGGAATCAGTCGTAAAAGAGCTGAAGAAGAAGATGAAGATCCCTCACTTCAATCATGAAGTCAGTTCATATACCTGATTGGCTCGATTAACGAGGACTCGTTGGTGGGGAACCACCAACTCCCATTAGCATTATTATATTGCGCACTTACCTGCATGATTGGGTCAAGTGGCTATTTTATATTGAGCGTAGAGAATGTAGACTAGGATTAGGGAACAAGTTGACCATTCCCGTGAGCAGAATTTGGCTGGTAGTGCAGGGAATTATTGATCGATCCCTGTAGCAACAATCCTTGTCTTTTGCACAGTGTCGTGTGTATTATCCGATGTCATGGTGTTATCCTGAACAACCGGTATAGGGAGAACGCCTGATACGGAATTACAGTTCGGATGTATACCGATGACACCGGTTACACGTAGATGTCTTATCAAAGACGTTGAGATATGTATAGCAGATCGGATACCGGTATTGAGACCGGATCATCACTAGATCAGTGTAATATTGAATGATAAAGAGACGTTCGATATTGGACATTTACAGAGAGAACTTGTCCCTCCATACCGGATTGTTTAAAAATAATGTGTTTTCTTACTTACAATAACAAACTACTTCCTGTGGTCTTTAATATAAAAGACAAATTGAACATATTTTTGGTCCCAAATACAAGAGACAATTACATGTTTCTAGGTAAATTAATAATGAATTTTCATTCAAACCTCTTATTTATTATGAAAGAGTGTAAAAGTTACTTAAACATGTTTCCCTATTTTAACCATTTAATTAAGGATATTCTTGAAAATAAAATTGATTCTCTCATGTTATTATTACAAATATTGATACGTGTTTTGTCCTTTGTCTTTTATATTCAAAATCGAAGGTTTTATTAAATTACTAGTTAAAAATAAAAATACACTTGTTTATAAATAATAACAAATACTTAAATATAAGATCATTTTTTTAAATGTCCCTTAATATAAGATCCTTTTTTAAAATTTACATGTCATCAATTATTTTTTTATAAAACTACCTCTTATTAATAGATAACTCTTTTGGAATCAAAACAACAATAAATGAGATATATCAATTAGATCATTTATCTATCTTATTATAATTGAATAGTAAGTGGAGAAAGAGTGAATATAAAATTTTTCCTTTTACAATTACATAAAATTTGGCTAAATTATGTTTTTTGGACCCTAAAAAATTGTCCAATTTTATTAGTCCATATAATTTTTTTTGTCTAGTATTAGTCTCTAAAAACATTTAAATGTTTGTTATAGGTCTCTGTCGTTAATATTTTCTATCAATCGATGATGTATCAACAATGACATGACATTTCCATTTATCATGTCATCAGTTAATAGAAAACATTAATAATAAAGACTCATGAGAAACACTTAAATCTTTTCAAAAATTAATACCAAAAAAAATATAAAGACTAATAATAAAATTGGACAATATTTTAGGGATAAAAATATTATTAAGCCTAAAATATAGATGATTTTAGCTTTCTTTTTGCATTGATGCACATTGTATTAGTTTGTCTTGTTACATATATTAAAGCATAAGCAATAGTTGTATGTGTTTATTTTGTTTGGATCATTCAAATATGCACCCTGTAGATAACAACAACATAACCAATCTCTCGAACTTGAGAACCGGACTAGTTATGGGTAGGAACTAAGTTGCTGCAAGTAAAACATAGCATAATGATAATATTTTTAAAACTGGATTAATTATTGAATTGATAAAAATATCAATTCAATTGGTGATCAAATTAAAGATAAAACTGTAATTAAATCAATAACAACAAATAATTAATACATACTAATTATCTGACTAATCCAAGTAACATTTCAACTTACCTATTCATTCAAGTTTGATAACGACGCATAATGAAATACAAATTTAGAATCACATGAGATTAAGGATAGAGTTGCTCTATAACTTTATGCAGAAAAGACCATTGTTTGAAATTGCAGTCTAAAACATCAAGGTTTTTCAACTTTTCATAATACAATGTATATTAACATTTTCAATATCAGTACAACCACGAGAGAGAATAAGCCATACACACAAGATAATCCTATTTTTTTGAGATGTTGTTTTTAGTTTTAAAAACTAATTTTAAGAATGGGAAACTTTAGTTTTAATTGCCACAAATTATATTTTTTAATGTCACATATACATTTTCTATTAATTAAGTTAATAAAAACAAACTAATTAAAAAATATCATGGACCCTTTTAAGTAAAAAAAAAACTTAAGAAATTTATTTGGACCTAACCTTAAATGTAAGAGATGGGAAGTCTAGTTTTGTATTTTTTTAAGGTGGTACATGTTTATTGTTAGTCTTTTTAGGTGAGCATAATTGAATCCAAAATACAAAAAGAAATGTAACATCTATAGCATTTACTTGCTTTTAATTGAAGCATTCATTTATTTTTATAAAAAAAATTAGATAAGTTAAATCCCAATGACATACCTTAAGTACTCGACAAACATTTATAAAAGTATTTATAAATGTTTCACTGATAAATATTTAAACTGGTGACCATATGACCACAAATTCAATTCTTAGTCAACTAAACCGATCTTTATTGACATTAAATAATTTAAATTGCCACTAAAAAAAGATTTTCAAACTTCACTTTCCTGATAAAATAAAAATGCTAATATGAATTTCGAATCCTCCAAGACGCGTATCATAAAATGTAACTGTACAAGATAGCGTTTATCATTCAATTTCATTTTGTTGAAACGTGTTGTTAACACTTAACAACTCTTATCCGAAAGTAATTTAAAGCCAACAACATAGATTTATTTCCTTAATAATATGCAATTAATCAATCTTTGTATGATTTAGTGATAACAGCACTAAATTTGCCGATCACATATAGCAATTTCAAGCCAATAAGCAAGGATATCTCAAGTTTATTCTCCTGAATATCCTAATCAACATATGTTACTTCCTAACCTAAACAAAGAATATCCTTGATGCTTCAGAACTTAGTGGGACAGTTTGACATAGAAGTGTAGCATTAGCATGATCTAAAGACAAAGGGTCAATTAATTTGTTAAGAATGTTGCAGAAACAAGTGATTCAATCTTTTTTTTCCCATTAATAGACAGAATATGCTACATAGACAATAATGTCCTTGATCGATTACAAACAAAGAAGATATTAGGAATCAATGAGTTTGGTTCTGTAGTGTGTATGAACTTAGCCACAAAGCTAGAATTTATTTTCCTACAGTTGCCAATATTTAAAGAAGCACTGAGACTCTGTCTAGTAGGAAAAGTAGAACAAACCACTAAATGAAAATGACCAACTCCTAATTAACAACTTTTCTCTCTTCAACTCCTTCCCATAACCATATAGAATTTTAAACCTTCCCTTTTTGCCTTTTTGTTCAGTGGATTCCAGATTTATGGTGCCTTTTGTACTTTGCAATGCATGTGCCCAAGATTTGATTCCAAATTTTAATGACCCTTGATGATTGCTAGGCAACCAAGTAATGGTCTAATGACAGATATGAAGGTTCTTCTATAGGCAAGCACTTAAAAAGAAGCATTTCTTGGAATGGTTTGGACTTCTGATTTTTACTAGTATAGTATAATCCACTTTGTTTGTGCATAACTTTTCTGGTTCAATTCCTACCCTATATTCCTTTATTTATATGGTTCAATTTCCGGTTCAATCAAATATGTAAGAATATTGTCAATGAGAGAAATGAATGCATCATAGGAAGTTGTTGTTTCTATTAAAAAATTTCTCTCAAAGGCCAGAGATCAACATTGATCAATAATATGTAAAACTGAAAATTCAAAAAATATTTTTGATGAGATTTGAACCTATGATTTAATGTATGGAGAAACAAATACTCAACCACTAAATCATAATATCACTAAAATATATAATCAACAATATACAAAATAGTAATTCATATTTTTTTAGTTTATATACAATATAGATGAAGTAAATGTATATGATAAAATATAAATTTATATCATATATTTATAAATATATATTAATAATAAAAGCTATTAAATATGAAATATATTTATTATATTTAAAATTTAATAACTACATTATTAATAAAAAATTTAATATTTAATAAAAATTATAGCCTTTAATATTTACTATGATTGAATATACTATTAATAATAGATAAATAAAATTAATAATGAATATTTAATATAATTAAATGTATTATTAATGAAAATAAAAAATTCATAATGTCATTCTTCAACATAATTACATTTACTATTAATATAAATAAATCAAATTATTAAAATCAATATTTAATAAATATAATTAATATATTAAAATTAACGTTAATATTATATTTATTCAATTTTAAATTTTTATTATTAAAATATATAATAAAAATATATTATGATTATTATACTTAAAAATATATGATATGAATTTATATTTTATTATATACACTTAATTTTATTTATGTTATATATAAACTTAAAAAAGATATGAAATACTATTTTACACATTGTTGCTTATATACATAAATAATATTATAATTTAGTGATTGAGTAGTTATTGTTAAATTCCATTAAAAATACTTTTAAATATGAATTAGGGCTGAAGTAAGCATTTATCTTAAATTTAATTACTATAATGCGTGGACTTTTATCATTGGTTAATTATTTTAAGTGTATCGAAAGTGGTTTCTCTAAACAATAGAGCAGTCTTGGTATAATTATTGTGGGGGCATCTCTTCATTTTTTTGGGAAGTACGGATTGAACTTCCCATACATCACATACACACTGCCTACCATATATTCCATATTCATTAGACCTTCTATTTGCTCCCTAGCTTATATACACTTTTATCTCTATGATTCACTATATCTCTAATTAATATAAGATTTTTAATATATCATTTTTTTTGTCAGAGAAGGGGAGCAAGATTTGAACCCTGGTTTTTAAACTGACCCACAAACTCATTTTACCACTTGAGCTATATGGTGGGATCAATACACCATTTCACACTCAGAAATGAGCATTTATAGTGTAGACTAATACAAGTAGCTTGATAACATGGAGCCTATAACACTTCCCTCAAAGGCGACCAAATAATGAATTTAGGATAAACTTTGATATTTTAAATTTGGATATTGAAATTAATTAGATTTCAAATACTATATCATAATAAAGGTTACTCTAAACTTTATAATATGTATATTAATTATATCTCTAATTGAATAAGATTTATTTCAATATCTTATAATAATTTATAATTCCCATAGCATCATTTCAATTGGTTGGCTTTAAGCCACGTGAAAGGGTTCCACTTATCTACTCACAAGCGTGATAACGACTTTCTGCTCTCCAAATTTTTTTAATCATTTTTCAAATATACCAATATATCATATAGCCGATATAAAAAGCCTAACCATACACATTAATATCTTAAATCAGTTATTTACACTTATTTTAAAAATAACCTAATAGAAAATATTAACAGTAATTCCATTTTTGAAATGGGGTTTAGGTGTCAATTTTGTTGTGTTGCAATTGAAAACAATAACAACCGATGAAAGTGGATATGGAATTAGTCTAGTTCGATCCCAATATTGTACATCTCAAATGCATAGTCACATCACAGCCACAGGTCATAAAAGTTCTTGCACATGTTTTTAAGACATCACCTAAAAGTGCTTCTGAAATCATCACCTCAGAGCATCTATTGTTGACATTGATGTTCTTAACCACAGAGGAAAACAGCACAGTATTTTGAGTCACCCTTCCATGATCTATAATACCCTCACTATCTGTTATGGATTATTAAATAAGTAAATAAATGCCCCTATGGTGAAATTAAATTTATGAAATTTAATGAGCAGTTATCTAAATTGTGAACAACAGCAGAGAAAATGCAAGGTTGAGAGCAAAGACACGGTCTACGTCAACTGCTGACTGCATGAGCTAGAGCCTATATTGTCTGTTTAGTTATTGTACATAATAATTAAATGGAAGAACTCTTATTAAGATGATACTCTAATCATTTAGCATTGAAGAACATCTATGATCAAAATTAATTTTACAGACAGCAACTATAAGGTATCTTTCACATGACAAGAATATGATACCAATTACAAGAGAAAGTTTCTACCTTGAGATATTATTTAAATAATCAAAAGTAAAAATTTATTATTAGAAATTGTGTTGAAATTACTTAGAATTCAAAGGTCTTCAGCAATATGTTTGGAAAGGTTAGAAGAGAGGTCAAAGCAACTGAACCTCTACTCGTTCTTACTAGATAGACTGAATGTGTCAGGCTTCGGTAATGAATAAGAAGAATAAGAGAATTGGCAATGTGTATACATCAGACAGAAGGGGACACACGTTGACATAAGGGTTGGTATGGTAAGTAACTTACT
Organism: Clitoria ternatea; assembly: GCA_037962975.1. Lineage (NCBI taxonomy): Eukaryota > Viridiplantae > Streptophyta > Magnoliopsida > Fabales > Fabaceae > Clitoria > Clitoria ternatea. Next base: position 296,446,322 of record CM075669.1, read on the forward strand.
ATGAACTTGTAATTAATCGTCATAGTTTTGTAGGCTAGTTTATATTTTAATTAAGTTTATTTTATATTTTTAATTGTAGTTCTAACAATCTGGTAGGGAGAATGAGTCTAATAAGCTATTTATGTTGACTCATCAGCATGCTAATAGTGCATGAATGGATCATAGGAGTAGTGACACGATCATAAGTATATTATGGAACTAAAATTATTTTCAAATTTAGCATTCATTGTTCAAATGTATGTATGACTTTTTTCATATTGATTTAGATGTTTCCAACGACATTTATAAGAGGTTGTTGGACTAGATAATACTAAAAGGGTGTTTGGTATAAAGTTGAGTTAATGGAGTTTAGAAAACTGGGGTTTTGTAAATGGAGTTTAGAAAATTGGGGTTTTGTAAACGGAGTTTTGTTTGGTTGAGAGTTGAGTTAAAGTGAGTTGAGTTGTAATGATTTTGTTTGGTTTGTAGTAGAATTGGGTTTGGGAAATGGTAGTTAAGGGTGAAATTACTTAAAAGGGTATGAATTTATATATATATATATATATATATATATATATATAATTTGTACATATTTGTTTATATTAAATGTATAATATTAAACCAAAAGGGTACTTAATTTAATAATTCATATTTAGTAAATGAATTAATATATTAAACACTAATTAATATAAAATTATATATATATATATTAAAACTAATAAATGTAAATGATTAACTTTATATATTATAAAATTAAAATATATTTTATTGTAACAAACTGATTTTATCAAATAATTAAAATAAATTTATCAAATAATTAATTATAAACTTAAATGTAACAAACTGATTTTATTATTTTCTCTATATTAGAAACCCCCAACATATTTTGAAATTAATAAAACTGATTTTATCATTGTTATTTACGCAACGTAACTTAAATTATCGCATATACGCAAACGCTTAGGATTCTAACATTATTCGTCGTTCATTACGCGTACTAACTAAAATTATTCCATAAACATGTTTTAAACGCTAAACTATAATTAAACTTAAATAATTCATTTAATAAATACAAAAGTAAATTAAATAACCTAACCTAATATTCCTTTAACAAATAATTACTCAATACATGCAAAACCTTACAGATTACATCATTAAACAACATACAAAACTCAAAAAAATACATATTATATTTTTTAAAAAAAGCAAAATAAAAAACTGAAAAATTTTATGGTGCACCAGCCAACAAAACCTCACCCATGCACCACATTACAAGCACCATCCATCATCTCATCCATCATCTGCTCAGCATCTTCACCGTCCATCCAAGCCACCATCACCACCACCCATATCCAACAGCCACCACCACTGACCACGCCCACCACCACCCAAACCCGACCCATCCCCAACACAACAGAACCCCAAACAACCCGTGCCCAAACCACCACCCACCCACCACCCATCAACCCCCCTTCCCTGCAACATAACCCCTCCCCAACGGCCCTCCCACTGAAACCCGACAACCCTCAACCCAAACCCAACAGAACCCACAACCAAACCCATAGACCCGATCCCACCTACAGGAAAAAGCAGAGCCAACCAGCCAACCAGAGACCATAAAAATGGAAAATAGAAGCAAGATGAGGGGTTTCTTACCTCAAGAAGCTGGTTACGGGTTGTTGAAGCTCAGATCGGAAGTCGGAGGAAGAGGATCGGCGGTCACTGTCGTGCGTCGTGGGTTTCAGTTCTCTATGGCCGTTGGGAGGGGTAAGAACGACTTTCCACCCAACGGCGTTGAGTGGAGGGAGCTCGGGCCTGCTTCTCTTCAACGCGGGTTCTGGCCAACGGAACGACGTTAACAGTGACGGAACGGAGGAATGGAGACCAGTCAAACGAAGGGCCGTTGGAGATGACGGAGAAATGGCCGTTGGAGTCGCTGGAACGGAGGGGAACGGAGGTTGAGAGAGTGAACCAAACAGCCCCTAAGCCACTAAGATGACTCATGGATATTTTCCTTCTTGTGCTCCATACAAAACAAATTTATATTACATAAATACAAGTATTAAATTGCATTAACAAATGTATTAAATTACAAATAAATAAAATTACAGAAACTAATTAAAAAAAGAGATATGATAAAAGTGTTACCCTATTGATGCATAATTCATTTAATTGGTATATTATGTCAAATGCATAAAATAAATTAAAAGCATATAAACTATAGTTTAGTTTGATTGTATAAGGAAATTATAGGCCGAACTAATAACATAAAAAACTATAGTTTTTTTTTATTTTACGAATTCTATGATTAATAATTTTTATGATTTTTTATTTAGTTTAATTTAATTTCGTGGTTAGTCACCATCTGATTTAATTCGTCAACATTTCTTTTATGTAGTGTTATGTAACTAAATGGATGCAATGTTTGCCTATAGACTTTTAGCATCCTCATATTCCTGTAATAATCATGTTTCTGTTTTTTTAGAATTCAAACTACAATTGAAATGTCAAAGGCTTTAGATTTTTTTTTTAAAGATCTAGTTTTCAGAACTTTTCTTTTTATACTAAGCTCTTGGAACTTTAATACAACTAAAATTATTATTTTTTAATTTTTAATCTAACCTCTAAATTACAATTCTTGATGATATCCTCTATTATACTTCAATCGCTATCACCCCATCATCGTCAAAACACCATCAATTATCCATGTCGTTATTGCTCTTATTTTTGTGGCATCTTGTAATTAATCAAAACTATCCTTAATAAAACGTGTAAAAATAAAACTGAAATTTTCTATTTTTTAATTTAATAACTCAAAATTCGAGGCGAATTCCAACTTTAACTATGGATCCCTTTCAAAACATAGATTTTTTTTTGGTCTAGATGATAATATCTACAATTTCACTATTTAACTTATTTTGATGTATGTCATGAGTGGAAGAAAATTATTTAATTATTGCATAGCTGTTTCCCCTGGATTGATTAAAATGAAAACTCTTTATGATAGTGGCCCATGTTTGCCTAATAAATACAAGTCTAATCAAAATCCACCATGCACCACCAACATAAAAAAGCAAAAGATATATGAAGATGGTGCACAGTGAAAACAAAATAATGGTCATATGTAACAGCAAGTTCATGAGAACCACATCAAATTATAATAGTAAATCAGATAAGAGCAAAACTTTAATAGCTATCTAAAATGTTCCATAATTTAATATATTATACAGTGGCAAGAAGTGGAGTAGATGTTGCAACAAATAAATTATTTAACAAAATCATAATTAAAAACCAAAGTGGAAGCGGCAGAAGTGCTTTACAATTTACCAACTCTTTGTATGAACTTAGAAGAAATTGATAGGTGACAAAGAAAGCAAGTCCACTAAGAAGAATCACTTTTTTCCATGGAATGAGATATTCTTCTTCCACTTCTTATTCCCTTTAACCCTTGCAACCACCCACGCATCACACCAAAAAGTTGGTTACCCCTGAATTAGAGACGAGAATGGAAGAGAAATCATGGAAATTTCTTTATTAAATATTTGAAATTTCACATAAAAAAGTTTTTAAATAATTTATTGGCCACTTTGTATTTTAAATTATATTAGCATATTTACTTAGAATTCTCACCAGTTATAGCATGTGTTAACATTCAGGTGAACATACAAAGATGAAAACATGATAATAAATTTCAGATTGTAGAAGAGAAGAGTAAATTTGTTAGAGTCTATACACTACAACAAAAATATATTTTAATGCAGCATGATTCTGGGCTTGACATGGCTTACATGATGGGTTTGCAGGGTGAAGTCAATGAGCTATAGTGGTAAGGAAGGAAAAGGGGTACATGGTTCGTCCTAATCAAGTCCAAGGTCAACCAAGGGGGTAGGGGAACTACCTATGAAACAATCAAGTATTTGTTGAACAACTACCTGTCAGCAGAATGACAATAGGAGATTGTGGGAAATGTGAAGTTCAGTCATTTTGTTTGGATATAATTTGTAATGTACAATGACAGTTCATTGGTCTGATCTTCTCTTCTTTGGCCCCAGATCCGCAAGTCCATTCATTGCCTATTGAAAGTGTAATATATATACTAGACTCAATTTAAGCAATTAAATAAATCATTAACGCAGCTCTCAGAGGTAATCAGCTGTCAATCTCATCATTCAACCTAATTCAATTAAGTCAGATTGAATTTTTTCTTAATCCAATTAAGTCAGATTATATTTTTTTATAATTGGATAAAAACTAATCTAATCTTACCAAAAACCAATTCTAATTGTATTAGATATCGAATTTGAAATTTGTAAATTTAAATACTTAAGTATCCAACCTAATTTTATATTATTTATTATTATTATTATTATTATTTAATGTCTTTTTTCACATTATCTAATCTAATATTAATATTTATGTCATAGAAATAAATAAAAGGAAATTCAACCCAAATGTCAAGACCAAAACTTCAATTTCTTGACTTAAATTTGTATTTGTACTACAGACTTCAAGCAAATACCAAGATCTAATTTTGGTTTGATAGTTTTACGCAACATCCATACTTTACTAGTGATTATATTAAGTGATCATGATTTTAAGTTTTATAAAATTTTGCAATTGGCCAAGTAAATATTTGATATGGATTTGGTAAATTTAAAGATTTTATAGTTCTATTCTCATAAAATTTATAACAGGTTACAATTAATTGGGTTAATTGGGTATCCAAAGATCCAATCTGATACGAACTAAGATTGGGTTGAATACAATCGGTTATAATTACTCAAAATTTCACTTATATTCTTCATACAATGTCTTGCAATCTTACAATAATGGGGATGTCAGCTTGCAGAGAAAAAGTGTAACTGCTGATCGGGATTTTCAAGTTTGACAAATTTGATTCAAATGCTGAGAACAATTTCAAGCCTAACGGTGAAGGCATTTTTATATTGTACCCTCAATATAAACTTGTTTATGTTATAAAGGAACCATGTGCAATGAGAAGGGAAAACTGCTCCTGAAGTGGCCTGGTCGGGACTTCAGCTTTTAGAGCCCAATAGAAATGTTTCTTCAATCCATTAAGCAAAATATTTTAACAAAGTACACAGTAACACAAATCAAGCCAATGTCTGCCATGAAGGAATCACGTCAGGATCCTTTAAATCCTTTTTCTCCTTTTGGATTTCCTGAGCAGGATACGAAACATGCAGTTTGCATACTTTGAATGCTGTCAGAAATCGGCGTGCATGATATAGTATCACGTTTTTAACTCAATAAAATACAGGAATCCTTATTAAACCTCTAGAGACCTTGAAACCTGTTTTAACAATCAATGAATTTATAGTCAAACCTTACAAATCAATCCTACAAAACCTGGCTACCACCTAATATGAATATGCAGATGTAAATGGAGCTTAACCAGTAATATAATCATGCTCATTCCATACCATCCAATTGTCAAAACTCGCTGAGACATAAGGCTAGCAATTACTGTCAATGGCCAAGTGAGTAGGTACATCCTTTTTAAGCAGTAACTGCAACCTTCTCCTGTTCTTTCTTAGCAGCTTTTGATGGTTTTTTAGTCAATACATTTTGAGGTTTCTCAATTCCTTGAATATCAGTTATCCTTAGCTTTGTCAACTCCTGAAATGATAATCATGCATCAAACATAATAGGATCAACACTTTGTAATGAAACTAAATCTGACTAAATGATTGCTTTCCAACACACCTGGCGATGCCCCTTGGTTCTTCGGTAATTCTTCCTTCTCTTTTTCTTGAAAATAATAACTTTGGCATCTAGTGCCTGGTTTTAAAAAAAAAAAAATGAGCATGCATATGTAATATAGGAAGAAAAACAAAGACAGTGATTAGAAAAGACACAATTTCATCATTGCATCGCATAGAAAAGAAATCAAAAGCTATTAGAAACAGGATATGCATAGATAACAAAGTCAAGGTGAGGGGCTGCAAGAAGGGGAGAGACACATAGATGATGAATTGATGATAAAGAGAATCACTGAGCACCATTTTAAAAGCCACGTCATGAGAACAAGGTGATATTTTGATTTTCATAAACAATTGTATTCAGCCTTCATTTTAAGGGATGGGGAAAAAAAAGGTCAGAATGACAACTCCACTTCAATTCAAACCTCAGGCATCCAAATTTGAGAACTTTTATCCTTTTTATATTTTTTCGATAAAAGAAAAAACCAAGACAAAGAGAAGCAAAGCAAAGCAACTGTGTTAAATGTCTTTAAGATTGTCTAAAGCACTAAAGTTTAGTTGTTTTCACAGTTATCAAGCGGGGAAATAATGGACCATCACCTATACATTTAAAATAGGTAAGTTGATTATCCTTCATTTTTGCTCTAGTTCTATGGGAAAAATGGAGATAACCATTCATTCTATCACTTCAATCTTACAAGTGATTTATGTTCTATTGAATATGCAGAACTTTTTCATATAGCATCATTTTTTCTCCTTCAGATTTTTGCAGTTCAACCACTAAACTTGTGATTGGAATGCTGACCCAGGATCCAACCATTTGACTGTCAACCTTCAGTCCAGGTAATACAACTATGGGTTCCTGATTTCTTTCTTTCTTCTCAAGTTCCTCCACTGTACCTAACCATTCATGTCTTCCATATTCCATATACATAACTTGCTCTTTCCTTCTTATGTTGTTCTAGAATGATACATCATAGATCTTTCATCTTCACTATATCTCCAAAAAGTTCCTTCTTCAATTGGTCAAGTTCATCACAGTTTGGGTTGATGTGCTGTCTTGGATGCATATTTTACCTACCGCTCTTAACATTTATAATCTGGCAATGATAATTTAATCTACATTTGGCAGGGGAAAAAAGAGAGGCTGAAGTTACTCTCTCCGTTCCTTTTTATCTGTCTCCGTTGTGAAAAAAATTGTTCCTTTTTATTTGTCTTTAGAATTTTAAGAACTCATTTATTATTTTTTTCCTGTTATACCCTTACCTAGGGAATGACCAAACACTAATAGCATTAATAAAAATTTAATTAAAGATGATGATAAAGTAGGAAAGTAGATGTAAAAAAGTTGTAATCCAAGAATATTAAGTGGTTTTCTTAATCTGTGTAATTTAACTTTAAAAGATAGATAAAAAGGAATGGAGGGACTAACATTTTAACATATGTCCTGTTACTTAACTTCATCTCTCTATTTAAATGAAGAAATCCTTTGACATACAAATACATACTGCATTAACAAAATCAACAGTTTTTGGTTTTCATTACTTCAAAGATTACATGTTATTTATTCAAGTAAAATTGTATGAAAAAAAATACAGGAATTAAATGCCATATAGTTCTTATAATTTTGTAACCAGAGGAAATTTAGTTATTCAGTCACAATTCTAATTCCATTACATATTTACCTTATGATTGCAAACGTATGAATGGAAAGAGCAACAACTGTGACCTAGTTAAACCAAAACTTGAAAGAAAAAAAATTCATCCAAGCCTATTTTATTCCTACTACGGTCACAAAAGAGCCAATTCTGCATAACTGAAATGGGAAGTTCTATACTTACATGCTCCTCAACAACAGCATGAATAGCTGCATCTGGCACTATGGGCCTGCCAACAATTGTTTGAGTAGCAGAGCCAAGCAACAGAACTTTGTCCAGAATCAACTGTAATTAGGAAAAGGTGCAATGGAATATTCAATTAACTGGTGTGAAAGATTCCAGAACAAGATAAATAGCAAATAATATAAAAGAGAAAGTCATTTATTTATATTTAATGAGATGGCTGACACACCTACACAAACATACTGTAAACCATGGTTATTAGAACCGGACCGGTCGGACCGGTCCGGACGCGTGGAAAAACCAGTCACCCTCTGAACCGGTCAAAAACCGGGTTCACCCGGTTCAAACCGGGTCAGCTTTTTTAATTAAAAAAAAATTAAAACGCCCAAAACTACGTCGGTATAGGGGCTAACTTAGGGCAAAATCCCCTTTCTGATTGTCTTCATTCATTCCTTCGTGTGCCTCTCCACCACTGCATCCCACGTCTTCATCATCGTTCATCGCAGAGCTCCCTCCCTCCCGGTGGTTGTCGTCAAGCTCCTTCCCTCACGGTGGTCGTCGTCAAGCTCCCTCCCTCCGTCCATCGTGCTCCAGTGCGTCGCGCCCTCTATCATGCAGTTGTCAAGCTCCCTCTCTCACGGTGATCATCATCAAGCTCCCTCACTCACGGTGGTCGTCGTCGAGCTCCCTCCCTCGCGCTTGTCTTCCAGGTGCTGAATACTGGTATGGCTTTATGGGTTTTTTTCTTGCACATTCATGATTTGATAGTGCGTGCCTTCCATCTCTTCTACTGATCAAAGAGTTTGTACTCTGTAGCAATAGTAATAGCATTCTAGATATGAACCTGTTAGTTTTTTTTTTTTTGTAGAGAAATGTGATAGCAATAGCATCAAGTTTTATGATCTTCTTCCTGCAAGGTTATTTTTTATCAGAAATGATATATGTAAGTATTGTGGAAGAGTTTTTTCTTCGAATTTTCTGCACTTTAAGAACATACACATTGGATTCATTAGTCAAGTCTTGTGACTACTGTTCTATTTTTGAAGCTTATTTTTGTTGATTTGTTGAACTTAAAAGAAGTATGCCTTTGAGTTATTACATAATGCACATACATTTTTCTTAAACTAGATTATTAGCTGTTCTGACTTGTGCGCATATAGGATTCTGGTTTGTAATTAAATGATTTAAGATCATTCTAGTTTTATGTAATAGCCATTATGTTGTACTTGTATCACTCCTGCTTGTTCATCATTTGAGGATGTAATTCTGGCATCTATTATCATCAGTACATTCTGGTTTTTATATGTACTAATAATTCTCTATATGAGAATGGGACATGATTATTTGAAATGTATTATCATAATGTGACTTTATAATAATAAATAACTCACAATAATAAAGTATATAATGCTGACTTTCTTCACGTTTTACTTTTTAATTTGTGATTCCACAATGAAGATAAACTTGTTTTCATTTTTCCAAATCACTGCCCATTATAAGTTTACTGAAATCTAAAATCTGTATTACAGTCATTTTTTTAATTTTCCATGATAAGCAATTAATTGTCTGAGTTTTGCTGCCTGTGAATTGGTGATTATTGATTATAGTTAAAGAAAGTAGAAACACCCTAATAAGTGGTTAAGGCATTGAAGATGTCCCTGAGAATTTAAAGAAAACCAAATATATTTGTTGGATTTTTTAAAAAATATAAAGTTATTTAACAATTAATTAATTATTTTTTAATAAATAATAATAATTTATTACTAACGGTTCGACCACCGGTCTGACCAGTGACCCTTGAACCGGTCTCACCGGTTCAATGACCGATCCGGTTCTGAGAACATTGCTGTAAACCATGACATACAAATTTAAAACTGTCCAAATAAAACTAATGCCAATCCTATGAGATTTGAAAAATACTCCAATCTTATCTGGTTCAGAAATTTGGCATAGATCCCAAAATTCCATTCCTGATACATTTAGCATAATGCTGCATATGAGCAACTAATAGCCCTTCTTTAAATAAGCTTCATTCCCAAGCAATGTTGTCAAATGATTGTAACTCAGATTGTAAGATCCTACTATATATGTAAAACTATATTTAAAGTCAACTGTACATATGTGGCTATGCATAAAACACGTTACACGGCATAAATAAAAAAATCAAATCACATACATAATGAATGAAATAAATTGAAGAAACCCAAATATAATTCATATTTAATAGTTAATAACATTAAAAGTACTTCATAGTTCACCCTGTTCAGTTACCTCAATGACAGTAATCACTTAACTACAAATTTACAATACCAAAAGAGAGACACAAGGCTGTTTGACAAAAAAGAACAGCATAGTGTCACAAGTTGCTGTAAATATAAAATATGTACTAGAGTTCTGTAGTAAAAGCCAAAACATGTCAAGCACAGAAAACAAGCTACTAATAGTCCCCTAGGCCTAGAGAACTAACTACTGCAAGCAAGAACTGAAGCACGGCGAACGTCACAATTTCACAAGTTGCGACCCAGAAGCACAAGCACCACTTAGTGAGGAGAGACAAACAACAATGGAAGCATAGTTGTCAATCCCGAATAGCGGCATGGAGCAACCGCCATTAAAACTGTGATAGCGGATAGCGGAAAGCAGGATGCCCACTATTTTGATGAACATAATTAAACATTTCCTACACTTTCCACACACATTTATGCTAAAAAAAATTCACAAAAAATACCAAAAATTAAATTTAAAACCATAGTACTACCATACGCATAAATCATAATAATTCTCACAAACATCACATAACATGGCATAAAACTAAAGTACTACACAGTTCACAAAAAGTCACAAAGACACAAACACATGAAAACTCAGGTTCTAAGACTCTTAAACAAAGCAACTAGATAACGAACTTCAATTTCCTTTACTAGTTTCTAATCCTAAATCGATCCTAATATGCATCCTCATCTTCATCTTCAAGAAGAGGCTCCTCATCTCCATCATCATCTTCATTACCACTTTGGTAGATCTCTTCCTCCTCCGACTCAGTTTCGTCACCGGAGAAAACTAAGTTCATCGGAGAAGGGTGGGTGTTGCCAAAAATAGGGTGGGTGTCAACGGAGTACAACACTCATCTCTTCTCTCTTTGTTTAGGTTCAGGGTAGTGCAAAGCAAATGAGGGTGGTTGTTGTTTTGTTTTAGGGTTTTCAAAGTATTAGCCCCTTAAGGCCGAAACACTGAAAATACCCTTTACAAAGGGTCATAACATTGAACCAGAAGGGCATCTCAGGTAGAAAGCAATAACGGCCATATAGTGCTGCTATTTGCCACTCCTGCTCCCACACAGGCAGCACTGCTATTGCCATGACCTGAGGCACCCACTATGAGCCCCTCCATCCAGCCACCCAGCCACTCTTCGCCACAACGCCGCTATTGCCTCTATTGACAACCATGAATGGGAGCATAACTGCATGTCCTGAAAGCTAAGGCACACACTGCAGCCGCACTTGCATGACACACATCCTGAAAGGGTTTTTCACTCAGATTTTCAAAAAGGAGAGAAGTTAAGCAAAGAATGAGGGTTGTGTGTGTATTTGAAAGGGGGTGGGGCTGAATCCAGTCCTTTTAAAGAAAACACTGGTTTATACCGGGTCACGCAACCCGACCTGAATCCTGTGTCAAAAATCAAGCAGAGCGAAACATGCTTTGACGTTTAAGATCAATGATCCCAACACGATCTTATGAGAGCACGATCTCCCCTGTGATTTTTATCACCCGGCAACCTGTTAATCACTGAATAGTGAGACCATACCATCAAACAAGCGATCTTGACAACATTGCTCCAAAGATTCATTCTTACAAAGGAGGCGCGTATCCCATTTGCAGTAGGAACTGAACATTATGACAATAAAAGCTGGGCATGCACCCATTGTCGAAGTATTTGGTGAAAAGAAAGCAAAGAGGATTGGATTTACCAAAACTGATAAGCTAGAATCTTGCAACTAGCACTAAAGAAAACTACAGAATGAGAGATTTATAATTTCAAAAACTTCCTGGCTCTCTACATTTACATTACAGTATTCAGTATTATTTTTCACATGCTAATCCAATATCACAATAATGCCTCTCAACTATTCAACATTTAGTCATCCCCTCTAACTTCCCCAACCAATCCAAAGGGGCATAAATATGCAAGAGACAGCCTCCTGAAACAAATGCAGAAACATAAATGCCCAAAATCCTAATATGAACCAGTAGCATCTCTGAAATTAAATCAACTGGCTATTTACACAAAGTTGTTATAATTATTTACACTGATCTTTCTCACCCCTTCCTTATATAAAGTTAACACTGAAAACCAATAGATGACTCATAAGCACCACAGAATGAAAACCATTTTGAAAAGGAACCCTCTACTTGAAACCCAATCTTAGTATTATCACTCACACAATATGGGTGCATTTAGGTACACAACTCACGTAAGTGCTTATTGAATAAGCACTAATTACTTGACGGTTTATTTTATGAATTTTAGAATGAAACATATTGGAATAAGCTACACCAAGATGTTTATTGAGATAAGTTTTAAAAAAGCAGCACTCACCTTATCATTCACTTCGCAAAATTTCAATCTTTCGGTGAAAATGCTGTCCCCGTTGCTCACTTTAAACTGGTGCGAACCAACCTAAACCAATAAAAGCCCACACATACACACACACACAGTTACTAAAAATGAAAGAAAAATTGAAACATTGGACACAGAATCAAACACCACATTCGAAAATCGAAACCTGAACAACAGCGAAAACAGGCTCGTGAGGTTTGAAAACATCATCGTCTTTCTGAAGGGGCCCGACCACTCTGTAGCCAATAGCGGCGGCTTCTGCTTCCTTCTCCTCCAGCGTATACACCTTTTTCCCACTCGACACGGGGACATCATCGGTATCTTCATATTCTACTTCATCACCATCTTCTTCTTCTTCTTCAGAATCATCTTCGTCGCTACTGTGATCGTCGTTCTTGTCTGAAGAGAAATAGCGTAAGTGTGAGCATTGCGCCAAAGCAGAGGGGGGTGTGGAATTGGAGAAAATGGGAGATGAAGTATTGGAATTGGGAAACGGAGGAAGAGGGAGTGAACGAAGAGAGGGTTTAGGGTTTGTGAAGAGAAACGACGTCGCTTGAGTTAACGCTCGAAGCGTTCTCCTAGTGGCCATGGATGGTGGTGCTGGTGGTGTAGCATCCAAAACTAGGTTTTGATCCCACAACACAATCACTGTAACTCACTCTCACTCATGGGCCTAGGCCCACTAAGAATCAAGAACTGAACAAGCCCATTTCTAATACATTGCTCCATCACCACCCCTTTTTACTTCACGCATACAGGGGAAGGGGAAGAGTGAAGAAAATGTAATGGCCTTTATATTTATATATTTTAAAAAATATTTATGAAAATGAGGTGGTTTTCTAATATTTATGAAAATGAGGTGGTTTTCTAATACAATGATGTGGTGTCATGTGGCATTGTTGTTTAGAACGACAAAATTATTATCAGTAGTTAAAAGTTGGAAAAAAATATGAAATTATTTTTTTAATTTATTTGAAGGAAATTATTGAAAAATATATTGAAACTAAACTACTAATTTATTCTTTAAAAACAATTTAATGTATTGAATATACAAAATATTTTGATATTTTGAATATATAATATAAAAATGTATATTCAAAATATTATTCAAAACATTTTTAATATTTTGAATATACAAAATATAATAAAAAATTATATTTTAAATATTCAAAACATTTTTTAATATACGTTTTTACAGTATATTTAAAATATTTTTGCAATGTATTAAAACTATCATGTTTTGTATATTCAAAAAATTAAAATAAAAAATTTCAATTAAAAAAACTTGCATTTTTTTCTAATGTAATGTTTGTGGTTTTTATTTTTAATTGCTAACAATGGTTCTATCATCCTAAATAGCCTGACATTGTTGCTATGGTGGACGATACTATAATTGTCAATGGTTATCATTTCCAACCACAAAGAATGTTGTGTCATATTTCATGCATACGCCTTATGTATCATATAAGTTCAGTACGTCACAAAAAAAGAATCTCAAACATGTAAATAATTTTGAAATGACCTCATTTTTGTAAATATTTTTTGAAACTACACTATTTATAAAAAAAGCCTAATGTAATCATATATTAAAATTTATGATAAATTACAAGAAAATACCCTTCAACTTTGGCATCAATATATTATGGTCCATAAATTTGTAAAAACTTACAATATGGTTGTACCTCAACCTCTAACAACCTTAGGATTTTTCCATACTTCTTTTCAAAGTCCATTCTTCGGGTCAGGTGTAACTTTTTCCCTGAAGTTTGTAAACTGGTAGTGTCAACCTTTTTAGTCTTGACATGTAACAACTTTCTTAACTTGGTCGTCTTGGTCCCACGATACTCGGGTCTCATGTTAACTTCCATATGCTTTTCTAAAGATACTTACCAATCATCAAATAACTTCTAAAAAGGTAAAAAAGAAGAGATTATCAATTTGTGAATGTGACATGCCTCGTTAATTATTACTTCCTTAGTGGTTTTGTCATTGAAACATTTTTCTAAACACCCAAAGGGAGTATCGATTAACATGACTCATGATAATTGGAAATTTTCATTGTCTGTAGGCTATTGAACATTGTGAAAAGGAAATCCTTTTTGTTGTTTTTTTATTTTGAATGATTTGAGGAACTGATAACCTATGCTTTGCAAGTGAAAAGAGATGCATGTAAAATACTAAACTGCTTGCCCTTTAAAGGTAATTCATTCGAGGAAGAAAGATCTTTATTTGTAGAAAAGGATCCTTTGAAAAGACAAGCAGCACATTAGTTTTATTTGAAAGAGAGAAGACGGTGAATGCAAGTAGAGAGAATGTCTTCCCCCTTTGCCTTAAATTGAGTTTCTAGCAGTGGCTACATACATTTGATGGTTAATCTGACTTCTAAAGGCCACTAGAGTTAAGATTTTATCCATGATGTCGACGAAAATAATAGGGAGTCTACTAGGTGTGGGACACAATGAATAAGTTACACTCTAGCTCAGGTTTTAACGATAGCCAGAAAGGATGTATGTCCACAATGACATCGTTAATAACCTCTCATAATCTCAAGCTTCCCTCAGACTTGTGTATAAGGCCCCACTCAAAAGTATGTATAAATATGAGTATAGTGTGTGAAAGGGCATCCAAACCTGTATCTTACCCATCCTACAAAAGGAACAAACACAAAATAAAATAAAATAATGTCTTCTACCCTAGGGTTCAACAATAAAAGCATATAAATATTGACTAAAAAGAAATTATGTAAAGATAAACAAGAGAGGTTAAGTAATTTAAGGCTAAACAAAAGACGGATGATTAATTCGATTAGCTTGACTCTCAAAGTCTCGAGGGGAGTTACCAACTATCACGACCAGAGTCACGACGGGAGGCTGACCTTGAAAAAAATAGAGTTCGAAGGTTCCTTTAAAAAAAAGGAGTCGCCACTAATATTTATTTTTTAGGAAAATATTGAGAAAACCTTTTTGTTAAGACACCTGTAATTAAAAATGAGATTTTGAGTTCGGAAGTTGAATTAAAGGTGTGGAAGGTATTAGTACCCTACATTATTTGTCATAAAACGATTACCTTAAATTGATCGCACATCTCTAAATAGTCAAAATTTAATTTAATTTCTTAAATAACGAAATAATTAGGGAATGGCATGAGAAATTGTAGAATAACAAAGGAAAAATGGAGAAAGTCTCCAAAGTGAGGTCAACACGACGCTTTATCAAAATTACCCTCATTTTCATGGCTAAAAGCTTTTTGGTTGTGGTGTAACTTAAAAGGAAAATGAGATTAATAATACATCTCATCTAAATTAATTGTATTTACAACAAAACGTGATTAAGTAAAAGCATTCATTTTAGAAAAGGTTAAGTTTTAAAAAGGGAACTAGATTTAAATGATATCTCACCAAATTTAACTTCATTGCCCAAAACCTTTATTTTGTACATTTTTGGAAATTGTATTTTCTTTGGAAGGATGGAACGTAGCTAATAGGACGTCTCATCCAAATTATCCTCTTCCCATGAATCTTCATCATTTTCATGAAAGGAAAGGAACAAACAATAGGCAAACAAGTGAGCAAATAAACAAAAATAAATAATAAAAAAAGGAGAAACAGAATGGCTCACCTAGGTGAATAAAGAAACCAGGGGAATGGGGAAAAGATGGCTCGCCTAGGCAAGCTAATGGAAGTGGTAATCAAGGTAGAGTTGGGTATGAGTCCGGACCAATGAGCCGGCCCGTTTAACCCATTCTTACATGGGTTGTAGGTTAAAAAAAGAGGACCATTTGAAATACGAGCTCATGGGTTTAGCCCGTGGGTTAAACGGGTCCAACCCGCAGGCTTGTGGGCGAACTCGCGGGCTAATATATATTTAAATTTGTTATTTTATTTTAAATAAATTTTACCTTTTCTTTATACTATTTCACCACACTACACTTTTTTTTTAAAAAAGAAGAATTTCTAACCTAAGATGATGTTATATCATTGTTCCTTACATTAAAATATGAGAAAGTTGATATTTAAATTTCATTGGTTGCTAATTTGTTAAAAATTAGTTGTGAAAGTTCCTGATTTTGGATGATTAAATATTTTAAATTATATGTGGCTTGAGTTTCATAAAAAAATATGTGTTTTGAACCAAATCCTAGTGATTTTTAAATAAAAAATAAATAAATAATATATATATATATATATATATATATATATATATACAGGTGAGCCCGTGGGCCAACCTATGGGTTTGCGGTCCTTACGTGGTCCTAAAAAAATTGACTCGTTTAAAATGCGGGCTCATGCGGGTTGGCTTATTGCAGAACGAACTTATGTGTACTGCCCGTTGTAAGGCGGGCCGACCCGTATACCTAGCTTTAAATCAAAGAGATACTTGGCTAAGTGAAATGACTCGCGTAAACGAATTTAATAGTAGAACATATATTTTTACATCCTTAAATGTGAAATTAGGCACCAGAGTTGGTTTTTTTGTAACTAGCAAAATACAAAAATCATGACACAAAGATACTTTTGACATATTATCCATTTTAAAAACCTCATCTTTAACATACACACAAAATACCTATAACCATAACATATTAAGAAAGGGATAAAGGGAAAAACTTATATATAATCTAAGCGAAGAACGCATACCAAAAGGAGGGCAAACAACAAGCTCATGCCGAATGATCTTAATTTAGTATTCAAAATCACATGGGTGCAAAATCATAAGAAATCATGTGCATTTAATCAAAGTCCATGAATATACAATGTGAAGAGGAAGCACAATTGCTCCCCTTGAAAAAGGTTTTTTATTTTTCCTCCTTTCAAAGAGAAGAACAAACACTTTCCTCATTCTTTGTTTTGAAAAAAAAAAAAAGAACTACACTCACTCTGATCAGATTTTTGAAGATCCCTCCTCCTAAATCAAAAGTTTGAGAGCAAAAACACTCTCCCTTCTTTATGGCTTAATTTTATATTTCACCATTGATCAATATTTAAAGGGGTTAATGTTTAACAAATTTCATAAAGAAAGTTGCATGCTACTTCTATATAATATAATTGGTAAATGTTTCACGAGGGATCGTAATGTTGACTCTCCCTATTAATAAAACTAATAATCTATTGTTAAGTTTTTCCTATTAAAAAAAAATCAGCCAAAAAACAAATATTATCTGGTTGGCATGACACGTGATCGGGATTAATTTTCTTATCATAAGTAGTTTACAACCATCAAGGAGAATTGTAGTAGAGGGAGGGGTTTCAGAGAGGCACAAAACAAAATGGCTGGGATCTTGGATGGTTGCTTGGTTCATAACAAAATCCAACCTCTTAGTTTCATCCATTCCATTCAGGAACAAAGGTTGAGGTTAAGTTATCAAAAGGTGAAATTCATGAGATCAGTGAGGAAGAATGTTGCACCATTAACCAATATGGCATCTCTCATTCAGGGTAGTGAGGCCATCTCTGATGACAAGTTCAATACCAAGAAGCTCACTGCCCTTGTTGCCATTAGAAATAAGCCAATGTTGGAAAATCTCCTAAGCAGTTTTTGGCTTCCAAACCATAGCAAAGGTGTTGCTTTTCAGCTTGTTAGTACCCAACTTGATCCAAGTAAGACTCATCTTTCTCTAATTCATCCTTTTTATTTTTGTCAAATTAATTACCTCCTTCACCTACAATGATCTTTTTCTGGGAAAGTAAAAGTGGATTAGTGCTGATTTCACTTTTTTTATCACTTGCAATGAAGCCAGTTAATTAAGCTACAGTGTTTCATTTAGCTTGAGATTTTTTTTATTTACAATTTTCTTAAATCATCTAATATTTAGGTTATAATATGATTTCAATAAAAGTTACGAAACATTTCAATGAAAGGGACCATGGAGGCAAAGTTGAGCAAGGAAACGGTTTTGGAGTTGCACTCCGAAGAGCATAAATTTGAAGGAGAGGAAAGAATCAGCAGCTACAACATCGATTTCTTTGTTGACTCAGATTTTGGGGTTCCTGGAGCTGTTACTGTTGTTAACGGTTATGACACTGAGTTCTTCTTGGAAAGCATAATCGTTGCACAAAATACTCATTTTGCTTGCAAATCTTGGGTTCAACCAAATAAGCTTGGTCCACACAGCAGAGTCTTCTTTGTTAACAAGGTAATCTTAATTAATTAATATGCACGCCTGAAAACACTCACCTAATCAACCCTGTTGGTTCCGAGTTTGACTGACAAAAAAAAAATCATATGTTAAACGGATGTCTTGAATATCATAAAGGATCAATATTAACTTTTAAATTTTTTCATTTTTATAATTTTGTTTCTCAAGTACATACTAAACAGACAATTAATTTAGTAAAACCAATGAGATCCTATGGGAATTAATTAAATTAGTTGATAGATGACCTTTTATATACATTGAATTTGGATATCTTTTTATGTAGAGAGTCTAAAGTCTAACTAAACTAATTAGAAATTTTCGCTACAAGAAAATAAAAGAAGATATTATACCATGTTAAGCTGGATAATTATTTTTTATATTGTATGGTTATATATAAGCACGGTTTGAATTTGAATTTTGATCACTTTTTAAAAAAATATGGGAAGAGTCTCATCACTAAACTACTTGACATATTTAATAAATATGACATAATTATATATAGTTACATTATATTTATAGAATGTAAATCCGTTAATAAAATCTATCTACAAAATAAATATTTTTCTTTTTTCATTTAGTATGAAAATTAGAATTAAAATTAATAAACGAAAAATGATGGGAATATTTATTTTGCAAATAAATTATATTAATGGATATACATTCTATGAATATAATATAACAGTATGGTTATATTACATCTCTTAAATGTAACCTAGCTCAAATCGAACGTTTCAAATGCTATCTTAGAATCCAAACAAAAATGATGACTTAGAAAAATATGTGACATAGATTGAGTTGACATGTGGCTGGAGATTAATATATGTGGTATAAATTCGATTGACACGTGGTTAGGGGCATCCATTCTAGTTGCTTAAATCACACACGTGGTTGAGGGCGTCCATTTCTAGAAAAACTCATATGATACATGCTCTTAATTCGTTGAGGCTTCTCTTCCATCCCCTATACGTTAGGGGATCAAACCTTGTTACACTTAAATTTTAACATATAAATATTTTAACATATTAACTATTTATGAGTGACTAGTTTGACCGGTTGCTAAGAGTAGTAAATTGAGGGCTTTAATGCCCTTGGCCTCTTAGCCATATGTCAACTAAATTTATGCCACATGTATTAGTCTCTAGCCATGTGTCAACTCAATATATGCCACATATTTTTCATTTTTGTTTGGATTCTAAGATAGCATCTGAAGCATTCAATTTGAATAGGGGATGGAAGAGGAGTCTTACCACTAGGTTATATTTAAGAGATGTAATATAACCATATATTGTTATATTATATTTGTAGAATGAATATTCATTAATATAATTTATTTTCATAATAAATATTCCCGCCCTTTTTCGTTATTAATTTTAATTTTAATTTTTATACTAAATAAAAAAAGATAAAAATGTTTATTCCGTAGATAAATTTTATTAAAGAATATACATTTTACAGATATATTATAACTATATATAATTGCGTCATATTTTTTAAATGTGTTAGGTAGTTTAGTGGTAAAACTTTTCTTTTCTCTGTAATGTGTTGTCGGAATCAAGTCTTGTTTCATTTAAATTTTGACATATAAAATGTTTTAATGCGTTGACTGACCGATTGCTACACATTTGACACGTGGCTAAGGGCATCAATTCTAGTTATTTAAATCACACATATTTTTTACACATGGTTATGGGTATTGAAACCCTCAATTTAGAGAGGGCACCCAAGAAAAACTCAAAAAATATTTGTTGGGCTCGTTTGTTTAAACTTATTTTAAGAGATAAGTGTTTTTTTAAATTTTGATGTGTTTGTTTAAAGTTTTAAAAATAAGTAGAAGCTGAAAATAAACTAATTTCAACTTATTTTAAGAAGCAACTCTGATCTGCTTATTAAAAAGCACTTATAAAAAGAATTACTTTTTAAAAAACACTTAAAAATAAGCTTAAACAAACGGGCACGTTACTATAGGTTTTGGTTGAGAGTAGATCTAAAGGATATTTAGTTGTATTTTTTTTTGTAGTGGTATAAAAAACTATTTTATGTTTTGGGAGATGTAATTATTTTTAACATTTATATATGGGTTTATACCATTTGTAATTTTTAAAATTTAATTTTGTTTTTGCAGATAAAAATATGAATATTATTATTACTATTGAAACTCATTAAATTAGTTTTTTTTAATTTATGTATAAGGAAAGGTATAACATTACAATAATCTAAATAATAAAATTTAATTTGTTAATGATGTAAAATGTTGGGTGAGGAATTCATATAGTGTAAGCACTTGTTTGTTTAAATGTGGAAGACCCTTAAACAACGTTTGTTGGAGGGAGATACAAATTTTGATTGTGTCAAACATATGAATTATTAGATTTCTCTTTTTTTTAAATCCTATTTGTCTGACTAGATACTAAACCGGCACGTGTGTATAAAAACAGGGGTATCTACCTTGTGAAACACCAATTGGGCTGAAAGAGATAAGAGAAAGGGAGCTAAGGGAGCTAAGAGGTGATGGGAAGGGAGAGAGGAAATGTAGCGACAGAGTATATGACTATGATGTATACAATGATTTGGGTAATCCAGACATTGGAGAAAAGCATGCAAGGCCCACACTTGGTGGCCCTTACAACCCTTATCCCACACGTTGCCGCACTGGACGTCCACCTACTAAGACGGGTCAGTTTCAAGCGTGTTTGCTACATCATTTTCATATGAGTTACCTAAAATGGATGTAAAACAAGTCTCTTTGTATGTAAACATGTGCAGATACGAACGCAGAGTCGCGCCCAGGTATATTAGAATTAATATACGTTCCAAGAGATGAAGAAATGGAAGATATAAAGCGTGAAACTATTGATAAAGGAAAATTTAAGGCATTGCTTAGGAATATTATGCCTGCTTTAATGGAGAAAATCATGGGCAATGAAGGAGTTTTCAACATTCATCACTTTATTAAAGAGGTTGGGGAAGTTGAATCCAAGTCTGAGCTTGATCAACTGTCACAGATTCTGCTGAATTTGGGAGGCCCCATAGAAGAATTTTTCAAGTTTGACCCTCCAAAGATATTTTCAAGTACGTGAAATTTTCTATATGTGTGTGTGTGGTTTCTCTTTGGACAAGCAAACTACTTAAACCAAGTGCAATGATTTTCAGAGGAAAAATCACATTTCTTACTGGACGATCAACTTGGACGCCAATTGGTAACCGCGTTTCCTCTCAGCATTGAAAGACTAAAGGTGATTATTACAGGGGTCTTGTTAACGGATCCCATAAATATATTATTTAGGGAATCAAGGTGAACTATTTTTAACAGAAATACTTACAAATCCGGAAAGAACCACATTAGAGAGACACGTTCATTATCCGTAAAATTTTTATTTTTTCAGAAATCATGTTTCTTAGGAATCATAATTTTATTTTATGGGAATCATAATTAACAGGAAGGTTAAAATATGTTTGAGATGTTTAAAGTTTTCTTTAACTATAATTAAAACTTCCCCCTATCTATCTCACTTGGGGGAAAATTTTATTGAGAAACTTCGTAAAATATTATCTTAAAAAAACTTTCTTAGCAATGTTTTTTAAAAATATCATTCCAAACATAGGAAACTGAGAATGATGAAAACATGAATTGACATTTTCAACTTTCAGCCTTATCTTATTTTCATTTGCAAAGAAAACAGGTTCTATCATTTAGACCAAACATGTTTTTAGGCCCATTTTCTGTTTTCTTTAAAAATAAAAACAGAAAATGGGCAAACCAAACAAACCTTTAGTTTCCTAAGCTAAAGTTCCTAGATAATTAAAAACAATCCTTATATCAAATGCCCTTAATGATAGTGGAATGAAAACTTTGTTTTACTAGTTTCTATATTAGTGCTCTAACATTTTCCTTGTTAAAATGTCTACATAGTATCCTCCACTTGCATATTTCTGTAGCTCTTGTCTACCATTTTGTCACTTTTCTGTAGGTTTTTCCACCTGTGAGCAAACTGGATCCCTCTATATATGGTTCGGTAGAGTCAGAACTGAAAGAAGAACACATAATAGATCACATTGAAGGGATGTCCGTTCAACAGGTATAGAAAATTGGTAATATTTATCAAGTTACATGGAAGACAAATCGTAAAATGTTCTTTGCTTTTAAAATCAGGCATTGGAAGATAACAAGTTATTCATACTAGACTATCATGATATTTACCTTCCATTTCTGGATCGAATTAATGATCTCGATGAGCGCAAAGCTTATGCAACCACCACAATTTTCTTCCTCACCAGAATGGGAACTCTGAAACCCATTGCCATTCAGCTTGCTCTCCCAACAGGGGATCCAAATACTTCATCCAAGCAGGTCCTCACCCCTCCTGTAGATGCCACCTCCAAATGGCTCTGGCAACTTGGCAAAGCACATGTTTGTTCTAATGATGTTGTCGTTCATACATTTGTGCACCACTGGTATGCAATTTTATTTCCCTATAAATGATAGTATTTATACATCTAATCTAGAAAATAAGTGATGCCATAACCATCACTCTTACCATGGCAATGATTATTGGCATATGAAACCATTTACCCCATTGGGCAATGAAATCATTATAATTGGCAAGAAGTTTAACACTCAACAATTGGATTCAGGGCAGACATTCATCTACATAAAACTAACAATGATGATGTCACAAAAGAAAACAAACTTGTACATATACCAGATATCCTCCATAATGAGCACAAATTACTCAGGATATTAGAAATCATGTCATACATACAGATTAGTAATGAATATGATGACATTGACCTCTTATAACTGAAGGAATGAATAGGTTACGAGTACATGCTTGCATGGAACCATTAATAATTGCTGCTCATCGGCAATTGAGTGTGATGCATCCCATATTCAAGTTTCTGCATCCCCATATGCGATACACACTCAAAGCAAATGCAATAACACGTCAAACAATCATCAATGCCGGAGGTACCGCTGAGACGAACCACACTCCTGGGAGATACTGCGTGCAATTCAGTAGTGCTGTCTATAAAGATTGGTGGCGGTTTGACATGGAAAGTTTTCCTGCGGATCTCATAAGAAGGTAATAAGCTTGTCTTCACTTTGAAATCTTAGCATTCCCCATACACATAACATTATTCTAGGACCCGGATAACATTTCTACTATCTTGCAATGCAACTCTATGTAGTATTTTCCTAATATTTTCCTCTAGTGTAATATTCATGAAATGGAATACTTGATAAAGTTGTTTCAAAATATTACATAAAAATTACATTATGTAGTTGTAATGGACCTAACCTTTTATTTTGGGTCTTAAAATGGATTGAATCAAACAACTTTTTCTTTAGCTCTTTCTATTTAACATTATTCTCTGCTAGGTAGCTAGACATATGAGAAATTGATAAGATCTAACAATTTCAATTTTTCGTTTAGAGGTTTAGCAGTCCCAGATGCTACTCAACCACACAGCATTAGACTACTTATTGAAGACTATCCTTACGCAGCTGATGGACTCCTCATCTGGTCCAGTATAGAGAAGTTGGTCGGGACCTATGTGAACCATTATTATAAAAGCTCCCATGCTATTGCTTCTGACAATGAACTCAACTCTTGGTACAGAGAATTCATCAATCTAGGACACCCGGATCATAAAAATGCTAGTTGGTGGCCAAAACTCACCAACCCTGAGGATCTCATCTCCATTCTCACCACTGTTATTTGGATAGTATCTGCACAACATGCCGTCATGAACTTTGGTCAGTACCCCTATGGTGGATATGTTCCTGTCCGTCCACCTTTAATGCGAAAACTAATTCCCAATAAGGATGATCCTGAGTACTCAAATTTTGTCAGGGATCCAGAAAGATATTTCTTATCATCACTGCCAAGTTTATTTCAGGCAACAACGTTCATGGCTGTGATCAACATAGGTTCTGCACACTCGCCTGATGAGGAATATATAGGACAAAGAAATGATGTGTCCTTTTGGTTGGGAGAACCTGAGATCATTGAAGCATTCAGTCAATTTTCAATGGAGATGAAGAATATTGAAATTGAGATTGAAAGAAGAAACTCTGATCCAAAACTTAAAAACAGATGTGGCGTTGGAGTTTCACCATACGAATTACTGATACCAAGCTCAGGACATGGTGCAACAGGGCGGGGGGTGCCAAACAGTGTTACAGCCTAATGGTTGGATATGTGGACCAACCAGCAACAGAAACAATGGATTCCCTTTAGCTGAAATAAATTGGATCCCAGATTTGGTGCCCTATGACAAATGGAAACAAAATAAAAAATCAGGGATGAAGTTATTTGTATGTGTACTCAATAGCATTAAGATATGGAAGTTACAAAGTCTTCCTTTCTGCTTAAAAAGAAATGTCATGTACAAACTTACGCACCAGACCAGAGCAATCTGTGAAAACATTCAAAATGTGTGTATGGAAAAGTAGGCATTTCCTGCAAATATATTCTTAAGTAGTAGAAATCTGTTCACTTCCTTCCTGCTAGTGCTAGACACCAAAGCATGCATATAATTTGTAACAACTATTTTGCATGACAATAACAGATGTTTGTAAGGAGTGTCCGCAAAATGTGGTAGCAAAAGGTGTAAACTCTTCAGGACACTTTCAGCGCAAGTAAAAGTACCAAACCACCCTGTACAAACTGAAATGTTGATAATCTTGGGAGAAAGGGGCATGCATCCAGCATGCATTCTTATATAACTTAATCTGAAAGCCAATAGAGGAATGATGACATTTCTAGTGGAATTATTTATCTCAGCCTCGGAGAATACATCAAAGCTTCTTTCTATATTCCAAATGTTTACATACGGCAAAAGGTGCAATTCCACTGCAGAAAATCTAAAATAAAAGCCAAAGCAATGGTATACCAAAACATGAAATCTGGCAACCAAAAGCAATGAATAAAGTCAGCACGACACCATATGTGTCAAAAGCATACAACATTTCCTGTGATTATTTACCCCCATAGGCATAAAATATGACCAATAACCTTAATATGGGCGCAGTATATGGAAATTCAGTATCCAGAAACAATGTAAAGTTGATTCTTATGTAAGTTATATATGTGGTTGCAGTTGATGGTGATCAAAGATCCTGATAAAAGATCCAACTGATATATTATCAGCCCGACCCAACCTGTAGCTTTTTTCACATGATTCTTCTATACAGCTACATCATTTGTAATTTCAACTTTGCTCCCGCATGGCATGTTCTCACAGACAATCAATCTTGCTTAATTTTGAGCTTTTCTCCTACTGATCCCAGTAGTTTCTTAGCTGAGACATATGCAAGAGAAGCTCATCTCTGCCAAGTCCTGTGACACTGCTGGTCATAATCCATGGCGGATGTTGCTTGTAGTTTTGTCTGATTAACTCTTGAAAATCCCTCATGTTCTCATCAGGTCGTTTCCCCTTTGCCACCTTCATTTTGTCACATTTTGTGAAAACAAAAGTGATTGGTATCTGCAATTCACAAAAGTTTTATTGGGATTTACTCTTATTTCATTAACTTGACAACTTTAAGGACTGAATATAAAAGGCATCTTACGTTATTGCGTCCAAGCCAATTTGCACAATCCAAGTCAATCTTTTGAGGTGGAACACTTGCATCAATGAGAAGCAAGACAGCTACCAGAGTATCTCTGTTCAAAAAGTACCCTTTTGTGAACGAGGTCCAATCCGTTTTAGCAGCTTCGGGTGCTTTAGCAAAGCTGCATAAAACAGTAGTTCAAGTGATTGGTAAACAGAATCATCATTAACCCTAATCCTCTCCCAGTTCAAGCGAGGAAGCACAAATACAGGGAAGAAAATCCCCAAAGAAAAGATAAATAAAGCCTGACATTTGGGACATACAAGTATACATACAACATCGGTACCGAGTTTTAAAAGAAAATTTTTACTACTATTACTGAACAAATCAAGAAAAATGTAAACATACTAGAATACCTATGTCCTGCATCAATCATCTTTATCAAGGAAATGTGGCACTATATGACCTCTCCCACTATTCGTCAATATGTATGACACAATCTCTTATCAAACTTATATTCACAACTTCACATGCAGTTTGTATTTTGTAATACTTTTGATTTGCCCCCAGTGCCATTGAATCATTAATTCCATGTTCGGATTTGCCTCTAAGACATTCAAACCTTGGAATTTGCAACAAAACATCACATTTCATTGAGCTTCACTATAATTAAGTGTGCTCCTAAAAGCATACTTAAGAAAAACTGAAAAAGGGTAGCCTTTAAGTTGACTTAAGAATTTCACACTAAAATTTTACTTCTAAGACAAAAATTTTGAAACATAAGTAACTTCACTTTAATTCATACTCCCTTTACCTAATCCAATCACACACAGTAGAAAAATGGTAAGGCTGAATTGCATATACATACTTTCAACTAAGCTCAACAATCAATAGCATAGCAGTATGCACATGATAAAACTATTTTATAAAGAGTTTATCTGTTCCCAGGATTAGCTAAGGTCCCCCCTATTAGATATTGAGCCGAAATCAAAAGTGATGTATAAATAAAGCCCTAGAGCCCCTTTTGTAATTCAAGAAACATTTTGATTTCCTAGAGTAATTCTCTAGTATTTAGTACTTTATACACTCAGGGTAAACATTATCTAACCTATGCAAGCAACCTTGCATAAAGGAAGTTTTTATTTAAAATTGACATTAATTCAGTAATCTCAACAAAATTTCCAATATAAATTTCCTCATTTTAGTCACCAAAAAAAAAAAATCCCAATATATATTTCCTCATTTTGATTTCTTATCATGATATCAAACCATTTTATAAAATTGAAAACTTGCCACCATAGAAAGATAAAACAGAGCACAACGTGAAGTTGTCAGTGAGTGACTGACCCATAACCAGGCAAGTCGACAAGGTACCAACTTTTGTTCACCAAGAAGTGATTAATAAGCTGTGTCTTCCCTGCAAGCATCAAAACACACATCACACAACCACAATCAACTTGTTAACTTTAAAAAAAATAGAAGAGAAAAAGACCTGGTTTCTTAGAAGTGAGTGCAAGCTCTTTCTTGCGAACGAGGGAATTGATGAGTGAAGACTTTCCGACATTGGATCGACCGAGGATGGCGAATTCGGGTCGGTGATCTTTGGGGCAATCCTTGGCGCGACTACTGCTCTTCACGAACTCAACATCCTTAATCTTGGAATCGCCGGCGTAGGGTCCGATAACAATGTTGGATCCTGGTAGAACCATAGACTCATTCACCTCCTGCGGTTCAATTCCCGGAGGGATGAATAGCTGTGTTTCGAAAGAGAACGAAGAAGAAGGAGGGTTGGTGGTTTTGGAAGCTAGGGTTGAATGGGAGAGAGGGTGTCGGAAAGAAAGGAAAAAAGGGGCAGTGGTTTTGGAAAAGGAGAGAGAAGAAAAATGAGTGTGAGTGTTTATGAGAGAGAGAGAACGCGTATGGATTTGGAAGGTGAGGGACATTACACCGTTTCTTAGCAGTGTTGCCATGGTCCTGGAACTGGATGAGGAGCAGCATCAGTAGCTATAGCCGATAGCACTCGTCTCAAACGACGTCGTCTATTATGGAGAGAACCAAACCGGTTAAGTAGTTACCTGTCTTTTTAACTTGAGAAGTGTTAGGTAGTTGTTGCTCCATTATTATGGAGTAACTTTTGGATTTTTTTTGCAACATTAATATTTTGAGAAATAGGGTTTGTTGGGAAATATTTTGATGTCTTTAAGTAGAAAATATTAAATCAACATTTGTATTTCATATTTTGATTTGAAGAAACTCCTATTTCACAGACCGAACATGTGAAATATTATACATGTGTCACATGTCATGCATGCATGTATTTCATACATTGATTGAATGAAAAAGAAGTCATTTTACTATGTAATGTTTCGCATGTTCAGTTGACGAAATGACACAACATATTCATAGGGTCAATGTGTGAAATGCATAGGGACCATCCCTGACACGTGACAACTGATTTTTTTTTAAAAAAAAAACCCACCTTTTTTTTCTCATCATAATCGTTTCTTCCCCACACTTTCACCTTCACCATCCTTTTCTCCCTTGCTTTCAACTATTCTCCATCTATTTCTCCCTCACTTTCACTATCAACTCTCACTTCCCCCGATTTGTTTAGTTTTTTTGTGTTGGTTGATAAAAGAGCAAGGGTTGTTGAGATAAAAGACCATTTTTGACCGATTTTGGAGGCATATTAAAGGTGTTTAGTGTATCCTTCTAGTATTGAAAGGTATGTGTCTAAACCTTATTTTACTTTTAGTGTGTGATAGTATTTAGTAGTGATGTTTTACAATGTCTTTGTCAATTTGTAATAATGTTACTCTATTGTTTGTAGTTTTTTTGAATTTATAATAATGTATTTGATATTTTATTCTCAAATTGTAGTGATGTGTTAGTTTTTTTAAAAAGTTTTATTATGGATTTTATTTTATTTTTTACCATTATTTTGTTTATAGTGTATGATATCGTATTTAGTAGTAATGTTTTAGTATGTTATCAATTTGTAATATGATAGTATTTGTAGTAATGTGTAAGTATTTTATTCTAAAATTATAGTGATGTATTAGTTTATTTTTTGAAGTTTCTATTCTGAATTTTGTTTTATTTTTGTTATTATTTATTTTCCATTTAGTATAATTTTTGTTTTAGCATTATAACTAGTCCCAAATTATAATAAAAGTTAACAAAGGTAAATCATTGATAAAAGATAATCAAGAAATTTTATTTTATTTTTTTGTCATGATTTTGTTTTCCATGTAGTGTAATTTTTGTTTTAGCATTATAACTAGTTC
This sequence comes from Clitoria ternatea, assembly GCA_037962975.1. Lineage (NCBI taxonomy): Eukaryota > Viridiplantae > Streptophyta > Magnoliopsida > Fabales > Fabaceae > Clitoria > Clitoria ternatea. The sequence goes on from CM075669.1 coordinate 296,475,460, forward strand.
CAAATTATAACAAGTCTCAAATTATAACAAGCCCCAAATTATAATACAAATTTACAAAAGTAAATTATTGATAAAAGATAATCAAGAAATTTTTTAAAATTTTTTAATAGGTATTGTTGTCAATGGTATAAATGATGTATAACAATTAGACATGTGTTAGAACCAATTTTGTTATTATTATGTAATGAACATTAAGATTAATGGGTTTTGTGAAATATGTAATTTACGATATTCATTGTTAAATTGCTAAAATTATTATATACAAAATTTAATTTTAGAATACATGATCATTAGAAAAGATTAGTTTTAATAAAATATTATAAAAATTGATCATAAAATAATGTTATTTAAAATATACTTATTTAAGTCTATTAAATTTTATATAAATTGTAAAAATGATATAAATATTATATAGATGGAAAAAATCTAATGTATAATAATAGAAGATTATATGATATTATTTTCTGTGATGTATTATTTTATGGTCCTCATAAAATTTAAAATAATTAATATATATATATATATATATATATATTATGGGATGGATTCATCGTCTTCATCAATGTCTTGGTCATGTGAAGTGAATCTTGGTGTAAAGATCCTTCATTATTGAAATTCTAGAGTGTTCATATATTGGAGTCGGTTTGGAACAGAAGACTAGATCGAATTTTGAAATGTAGGTGTGTATTGTTTTTTTTAGAGCAGGTGCCCCATAATAGATTGTATCACTTCTACAAAGGGTAGGATTTCTTGGTATTACATAACTGTATTTTTTCAGGTAGAGGTTTCCCTAATCTCAGCCCTTGCCGAAAGATGAAGATATGGTGATTCAGGTTAGATTGCGTGTGGATAGAGTACCTCTTATAACAGACATATCTCCTCGTGACTCGAAAGTAATGGTTTAAAACTTGTTTGCCATATACCCTTTTGATGATGTTTTTCATGTTGGTTGCCTAAAGATGAAATGCTTGTTTGATAACTTCACCAACGTTGAAGATCACCTAATAGCATAACTAAATGAGGTGCAACTGTTGAGGTTCACAAGAGCATATGTCATCCGATTAATTGGCAGTGTTATATTTCCTAATCAATCTAGTAGAAGGGTATCATTAAAATACTTGTCATTAGTTGAAGACATTGATATGGGTGACCAATATAGTCGGGGATCTACAACACTCAACTATTTGTATCATGAGTTGTATAGTACAACTAAGTATGAGTGTGTCTTAATTTCTAGGCTTCTTTTGCTAGTGCAAGCTTGGGCGTGGGATATGTTTCCTATTATTGCTTTGAACCTCCCATAGAATGCTATACTACTGGGCACATTATATATTGCAAGGTAAACAATTTGTTTGTTTCTAATTATATATATCCAACATTATTATTTAACTGTAAGTTGTTATGGAATTCTAATCATTTTGTCAATTATAGGTGGTTGGGTAGTAACAACTTCAAGGCAGTTAGACAAGACATAGACTTCTACCGACGTACCTTTGATGAAATGAAATAGACTGGTGTAATTAGTCTTGACTCGATGCATTACTAATTTCGGTCCCTTGTAAATTTAATTTGGGTGTTGAATTACATTTGACATTGCATGATATTGGTTGAATAGATTGTTTGGAACCCATATAGTGAAGAAGTGATGCAAACATTGTTGTCCATTTGTCTACAAGGATCATATGGGTGCAGAGTTGTAGTTCCACTGTTATGCACGAAAATAATGGAGTGACATCAACCAAACCGTGTCATGAGGTAGTTCAAAATACAGTAACATATACCTTCGCCACCTCGTTAACCTGAACATCTGCATGACATTATGCAGAAAGGGAAACAAGGGGAGAATTAGAGTCAGATGTATATACCGTTAATCGCCATGTGGGAAAGTTGAGTAGATTTTGTCCATACAAACGACCCATAAAAGGGTTTACCGAGTGCAAATTCTAACTATATGCATTGGTATAACCTGCACACACAATGATGGATCACAAGAAAACATGTGATCATAGGTCGCTCGGTAAGCCACATTTTGAAATTTCATGTGATAACCTTATTATACCATTAATATGCTCGATTGTAATTTATAATCAATTCTGTATATATGTGACTTTTCAGGTTGATGCATTGGAGAATATCCATTATTTAGCAACAAAGGATGCATAGGTCCTATCACAATCACCTGTATTGGTATTTGATTAGATCAGACAACAACCTTTAAACCTGATGCAAAATGTGGGGAGAAAAGGCTAGGGTTTTAAAAGCTAGGCAGACTCCACCCGTACCTATGCATGAAGCACCTCACGTTGAAATTGACATTAACACGCCTGGTACACGAAATAAGTGTGAAGGCATTATGAGGGGAAGAACATATAAGGAACGACATGTTTATAACCTACCCACAATGCCACCCCGAGAGCATGATTCGTACTTTGTTCCCTCCTAATCTGGCTCGATTTCTGCTTGGTCAACATATAAATTCCACTTCAGGTGATGACATAAGTCAGCATTTTTATTATACCCCTCAAGTTGACCCTTTTTTTAGAGAACCAAGACCTAATTTAGGAGGGGAAAGTAGTGGATATGTTCCCTCACCAGCCCAACCATCGATCATATTCGTGCAAGAGTTGTTGACACCGAACACATTGCTTGGCCCAGTTCTACAGAAAGCAGATCCTAGTCAGCCCCCCTCTCTCTCTAGCTTCTGTGATGTAAATTGGGCCACAGACCCGACAGGAAATCTACTTCTAGTTCATGCATTTTTTCTAGGGCCAAATCTAGTCTTTTGGTGGGCAAACAAACAAGTTATACTTTCCAAATCCAACACTGAGGCTGAGTATAGAAGCTTGACAACTACAACCCAAGAAATTCAATGGCTTGAATCTCTTCTCACTAAACTACAAGTACCTTTTACAACCCCTTAGGTCAACCGTGACAATCTCGGTACAATGATGCTCTTTCACTATCCGATTCTCCACTCTCGCACCAAGCACATGGAGTTAGACATCTACTTTGTTCGAGATCTTGTCAAAGATAAGAAACTCATTACCCTGCACATCCCTTCAGAGGATCAAACAACTGACATTCTTACCAACGCTTTTCTTCCCCTCCAAATTTTTATTTTTAAGAGATAATAGCTCAGAGTGTTTAATAAATCTATGTTTCTTCAACCACCTTGAGTTTATGAGGGGGTATGTTAGAGTATATGTTAGTGCGTGCAATAAGACATGTGACTAGACTGTAATTGAATATGTTAAACAGTTGTGTAACTAAGTTACAAGCTGAGTCGACACATGTTGAACCACCCAATATAAATATCCTGTAAATGCCTCTAGCAAAATATGAAATAAAGTATATAATTTAGAAATACATCTTTTATGTATTCAACACATTCTAATAGTACTCATTAAACCCAAGTATCTCCAACATTTCCCCCTTAATATGATGGGCTATTACTCCTTTTACAAGTATTCCCTTTTAGTGTTTATAGACTAATTAAAAATAAATTGATCAATAAATCTCAGGTTAACCCTCAATATGCAAGCGTTGATGAGAAAGAATTAAGATATCAGCAAGCTGGTCTTCAGCAGGAATGTGATAGACAGCTAGCTGCTTTGCCAAAATGTTTTCTTTTACAAATAAAATATCTAAATCCGTCTATTTGAGTGAAGTACTAGATTGAGGCAATGCAACAGTATAGAGATAATCACACAGAACTTGGGGCATATCTATATTAGGAATGTCTTGTTCTTTCAACGAAGAATCCATGTAACTCAGATTGCAAGTTGTAACAATCATGCTTCTGTATTCTACCTCGTCATCAGATCTAGCAACTAGTTGTTGCATGCAGGACCACTATGAAATCAAACCAGGACCTAAAAATATACAAGTATCAGACGTTGATCTTCTGTACTCTTAGCCTGATGCCGCACAATCAACATCACAAGAAGCTACTAAATGAAAGGGTAGAGTATATATTACAGGTCTAAGCAACAAGCCATAAGATATAGTACCCTCAAGGTACCTGAGTATTATTTTCACAACAAACCAATGTTCTTCTAAGGACTGATAAAAACTAATATGCCCTACTCATTGCATAGCTGATCTCAGGCCTAGTGATGGTAACATACTGCAGAGCTCACATATTTGTAGAGATTGAGATTTTCAACAACGACCCATATCTAATGAACTTGTAGCCACCCACCAAGGGTGTAGAAATGCCTGTTGCCTTACTCATGAACAAAGCAAGAAAGTTTCTTAACTTATTTATTTGAGACAATAACAGATGCTCATCCTTGAGGTGTTTAACCTCAGTAACAAGAAAAAAAATCTAGATTACCAAGTTTCAAGGCAAAGCAAGTACTCAGCTTAAGTATCAACTGCTGCATCTGAAATAGTAAAGCCCCTGTGACTTTAATGTAATCATAATAAGGACAATGAAGTGTAAAGAGTGAAGAGAGAAAGAAAACAGAGAAGTGACAATATGATAAATAACAATGTGACAAGAAAGAAACATAGAAATAAGAGAAGGATTGAAATAAGATAATAAATATTAGTATTATAACGTGTCAACAATTCGAGATTGATATATCTTTCATGGAGTATAACTGAGATGTAGTACACTTTTTTCTATGATAGCGGAATAGCAAAATGGGTTACCACGTGATGAATTTAGTGGCAACCCATATTATAATTATTAAATATTATACTATATATACAGCAAAAAATGGAGAATTGCACAAAGTAAAAAAAAAATTGAGGGCGTCTATGTTGAAACAATACAACACTCATCTTCATATTTTCCTTTCAGCTCTGCAACGAATGATTTTCGTAGGTGGAATTAAAAAATTTAATAATAATAAAATCTCCCAAACAAAACTCTTAACTTGCTTCCATGTCTCTACTTCCAGCAACAACTTTCCGGTGGCGCCTAGAGCCAGGTCTTCTATCTTTTCCATGCTTTCCAGGGACTACTCTGATGGATGGGGATATCTTGTCAGGTGATGTTTCAAGCACAGGCAATGGAGGTGGTGGTGATTGTGGAGCTGGTGGAGGAACACCAGCAATGGCCACTGGTGGAGCCAGGCGCAGCAATAAATCTCTGTGATATTTCTGAGAACACCAGACAAAGAAAGTAAAATAAAGGAAAAAAAAAAGTGACCATGAAATTACACAAGCTACAAAGTTGGTCTATATAAATAGTTTAATTACATTTTTGGTCCTCATACTTTAGCTTATGTGACATATTGGTCCTTTTAGTATCAATTGATCACATTTAGTCTTCATAGTTTCCAATTATTCAAATTAAATCCCCCCACCCAAAATTTCATCTAATAGTTTAAAAAAATAAAATAAAGGTGTGACTCCGATAATCATTGATTTCTATAGACTTTCAGAGGAAATATTAGATATAATATCTATATAAAAACAAAAACACCACTTTTTAATTTTTTATTTAAATATTTATACATTTTTATTTCACTAATTTATACAAATTAATGATAAATAACATCTTTATCATATTTTCATTTTGTTGAATGGAATTTGAGGTAAGAAGCTTAATCTAAATAATTAGGAAATTATAAGGACTAAATATGATGACTGAGGTTTTCAGCAAAACCCTCAACCAAGGTGGTTGCAGTCATAACACAAAATAAGTTGTGAACTAAAACAAATGATGCAATTGGTCATATCCTCCCCAAGCAAGGAAATGTTGAATGTCAAGTACTTAACTAGTGAAACGAGGGAATGTTCATACCTAAATGGGAAAACATTAAGGCTATGTTTGGGAGTTTGGAGAGGAGGGGAGGGGAAGGTTTTCAGGGAGAAGGGAGGGGAGGAGAGGAGGGAGAGGACTTTGTAGGATACACATGAAAAATCAAACTTCCAAACACAAAGGGAAAAAGGGCTTCCAATAAACTTTCCCCTTCCCTTTCTTCCCCTCCAAAAACCAATCCACACAACATACCCTAGGAGAAACAGAGAAAACCAGTGGAGTTGAAATAAAGGGATTCCCCTCTGAAAAATACAAAGTGTGTGCATATCTTTATTGCATTCTTATATGTTAAATTCTACAGAATCAGTATGCACATTATGGAAAAAGTGCCATAAAAAGTTATTTTAGTCAGATATCAAAATAAGATAAAGCAATTACCTGAACTACAAAGTTGCGTCTTTCACAATCCAAGAACATGTTAAAATGAAGATCTACCCTTGACAAAATTTTGTCCCTGACAGTTGCAAAACTTATCTGGTCCCTTGAAGTAAATCTGTCAACTTCATTGAACCAAAGACAAGTGAAGAGGTTGCTAATAGGAACATGCTCTCGTACTATCACACATCCTTCAGGAACATCTGCAACTCAGGCATGAAGTTTGCCAAAAATTAAAAAAAAAAAGAAAGATAATGAAACAGGTGCATCTTGTCCAGATAAATACTTGAAGGCATTTTCACCTACCACTTATAAGAGGAAACTTGGCCTCTGAATATGGGGTCAATCCCTCTTTCTTGTAAAACTCAATTTGAAAGTCAATGGAGGCATTATCATACTTTTTAGCAGCTTTATTTGCCTCTGCCTCAACAAACACATCAAAGCGTTTATAATGCTTTGATATTGCAAAAGTTGCATTCTTCCTCCACAAAAACCTTCACAATGGTGAAGAGAAGTAGTTTAGGTGCCAAACAAGTTTTATAGAAAGACAAAGTAAAAATATAGCTTGCAAAAAGTCAGAAAGAGCATAGGTATATGAAATATGACCCCAAATTAATGACATTTCAGAACATACTCCAGATCAACATATATAAAAATCCAGTAAAACTCAAGTTCATTTTCACAGAAAAAAAATAAAATGTGCATCAGTATCTTTTTCATTAGGAACAAACTGTAAAACCTTGGATAGCCTCCCCAAATAGAAAGAAAACTCAGCATAGAGCTGATGGAGAAGGATCAAACAAAATCAACTGCAAAATTGAGAATGTTGCTGTGAACATCAACAAAGAAAAAATAAAAACATTGAAGCTTTTAATGTTTCAGTTACACAGCCTCTAAATGACAGTCCTATAAGCTAAGGTAGGCAGTTGCCAAGATTGAAGAATCACTAATTTACTTATAAGAAATATTTAATGCTAAGCGCCTGTTAAATATGTCATAGAGCCTAGAGGAAAGGTGCTAAAGGTGATAACTGATGGAGCAGCCGTATTTATCTATAAAATGCACAAAAAAGGGTATATTCACCAAGGAATTTAGTGGGTTACATGATGTATTTTAATTTTTAAATTGAATAGAACCTTACTTGTGTAGTTTAGAGACAAATTAAGTTTTTACATTCTAAGGAGCCCTTCCATAGTTGATGACTCCATTAGTGTCAACCCTTGATGAGCACTTAATTTGGTGAAATATCAATTTGAAGAAATGCCAACACCACATGATGACAATTACTCTAATTTATCAGCACCAGAGACAGAGATCAAGACTACTGATCCAATCTTACCCACCACATGCATCAACTTTCTAGCAAGTAATAACAGGCTTCTACTTTTTATGTGATCATATAGCCCAAAACAAACAATTCTAGACTCAGCAATCCTAGACCTACAATCAAGCATGCCATGCTGCTGACTTAATTGGAAGTTTGGGAACAAGGAAAACAAATCACAAATGATTTATTTAGGATCTCTATCAAGCTACTATTTCTTTTATTTTGTTTCTCTTTTGGTTATTCTTAGATAACTTCTAATTCTCTTTTTTTGTTTCTCGTATCATTTCACATTAAAAAGAAAGTGCAGAGAGATCTAATTGGTGCATCCGAAATGTCTGGGTCCATGTTACTGAAAATGTTGAGTCCTGAATGCAGTGACCTATGCTTTGGCTTGCATCCCTAAACCCTAAACCCTAAACCCTAAAATTAAAACAATATTTGTGATTTATATCCACATTTAGCAGAGTTGTAGGGGATTAATAGAAAGTGAGTCTAGAGTAGTGATAAATCTAGTTAATGATCAAGTTATCCACAATTCCACATTTTCCACTGCTATGCTCTGAATAGACTATTTTATCATCGGTAATTGGTAAACAACCCACTCAACAGCACACAACATGAGAAAATTCACAGCTTGAGTTTTGGCAACTATTATAAGGTAAAAGAAGCCCTTCGGTAAGACCATTCAGTTATTCTTATCTAGTAATTAAACCAACCACCTATCTATAGTCAATATAGAGGGACTTTTTTTAGATGGATTAATGTCAGCTCGGGCTGGAAAGGAATTCCATACTTGGCCTTCAAGAATTTCCTTGCTAAGCTATAACAATCCAGAGATATTTATGGAGCAACAAGCACATAGTATTTGGAAGATGAATCATATACTAGATTGTAAAGAGAGTTTAGTATATACAATATAGACTTATAGAGAAAATTGTGACATGGAACAAAATTACATGAGTACCCACTCTAGTTAAAACCAAGAGGTGCATTCAGACAAATATCAAACTTCTATATCATCTAGTCACAGTGGATCTAGTTTGATTCTAAACAGGAAGGATATCATATCTATCCCAAACAGAAGTGAACAGAACAGTAAACCACAAGCTAAACTATGCATAAGACAGATAAGACTAATAGTGGGACTTTAATGAGAATATTTACTTTCACATCTAGAATGAATAAGTATACTACATGTATTGTATAATATTAAAGAGATTCATGAAATGTACCTTTCGAGAATTTGATATGGATCCACAACAAGCTCAAGCTTTCCATCAAGCCATATGGAAAAGCGAGCATTTGGAACCAATCTATGCAACAAAAGCTTTGGAATCTGTGGAAAAGGTATAAAAGTTACAAGAAACATAAAAGTAGTACTTTATGAACTCGAGAAGACATCATAATTTTGGCAGTATTTTAAACTTATTCAATTCATTCATAGGATCTAACCAATACTAGAAGATCTATTGATCTCAGCATTTTCCCCTCCCCTTTCTGGGAATTGAGTTGAGGATAATCAGTATGGCAATATTATCTCAAACAAGATATATTATAGAAGGATGAAATCATAGTCAACAATATTAATTTTCCACAGTGATGATCAGATCACAAAGAAAGGTGTAGGTGTTTAAAAATATTTTTGGTGATAAAAATGGCAAACAGCCCTTATGCTAATTTCTATTTCTCGGTCATGACATAGCCAGTCAAATATGTAATTCTGACCTTTCCTGTCCGTCTTGCATCGGTGTAAGGAATATTATGAGCAATAACAATTCTCCACAAACCAATCTTCTTGTCGTCTCCCAGCTTGCCAGAACCAATCAGATATTTTTCTGTTGCTTCATCTACAAACATAAGGAAACATACAGTCTTCCTTGAATAGTCGCTTATATTTTTGGGCTCATTTATCTCGTCAAAGTTTCCTGAACAATAAATTTGGTTCACAGTCAATCAAAAGCCTACACAAGTAAATAAATGCAGAAATCACATAATACAGACCAAAAATAGCTGATGCAACAACCACCCCATTACATTGCTCCATTTGAAGAAGGTCAGCGTCATCAATGTCAAATCCAGTGTTGCGGCCAGGTTTAATTGCTCTAACAAATCTGATTGGTTAACACATTATCAATGAAGACAGAGTGATTCATGTCAGTAAAAGGTACAAGAATGCTTTATTGCTGCTGAGACAACCGTAACCACAAAACAACATTCCTCAGTGGGTATACATACATGTAAGGGAAACATCAACTTAAAGTAAAACATACCCACAGTGCACATTCATTGACTCCCGTATATCAAAAGAATCATTTCTCTGTTTTAAAGTAGGATAGCCACCAAAGTCCGAACCGCCAAACTCTCCATCTCTTCTTAAATTTTCTTCATAGGCATAAGTTAAATTCTTAAGCACCGGTGAAGGTGATGGCAATGCTGGCATCAGTGCAATGGCTTCGTCCACAGGAAGGTAACATACCGGGCAGGCTAAAACATAAACAAGCCTGAATATTCAGAACAAACACCACATACAACAAGTAGTCTAAAAATATCCCAGGTCCTCCATAAGGTCGTGAACCACAAAACTGTGAAGAACTAATTGAAATGCAAAGATGATACGAACCACTGGAAACTATTAAGGATCAAATAGTCTAAAAGATATCTTAGGCAGCTAAAAAAAAAGCCAATACTTACGACGCGGCCCGGTACGCTTTTTATCAGCAGGCGGGGGAGGGAGTGTGAAACTATTACACGGATGCCCTATAGGAAGACGGTAGCCCAAAAAATAACTAGGGGGTGGAGGGGGTAACGCCAAATTGTTAGTCATGCCCAGGGCCTTTGTTGTAGAGATGACAGACGGAGGATTGCTTATAGACACGCTTTCGTTAACACCAATGCGGTGCACAGTATTTCCTTCCTGAGAATCTTCACCTGACACCAAGCCATGCCACAAGTATCATGCTATGCTCTAATTAAGGCATGATGAACCAAACAACAAACACAAATCACAATTCTAGTATACCCAGTTGAGCCAAACACAAGAACTAGATAGCAAATCAATAAACAATGGCAATTTAAACACAAAAAGGAAACAATTCTGCAAACGCAAATTGAAAAATATGCGAAATGCAACAACCAGACACACAAGCACAATGCATAACAACACAACACTTAAGAATAGCAATAATCAGATGGCAATGACACAATCAAAAGAACAAAAAAAAAAGGTGAGAGAGAAATAGAGGAACCTTTTCCAACATACAGAACCCAGATGAAAACTGCAGCAGAGATGAGACAGAGGAAGAGCATTCCGACCTTCTTGCGACCAGCAAACTTGCAGATCCAAAGTAACAACCTCTCCTTCTCCTTCTCCTTAAGCATCTTCGAAGCCTTTCGTGCAGTTCCGTTCTGTACCTGCTTATCCAAAGACCCATAACTTCCAGAACGAATTCCAATACCCAATGAACCAGTCATTTGCCAGATCACGCCTTCCTCATCAACACACACCCTTCCACTTCCAACTTCCAACTCAACAATTCAAAATACAACAAAAACAACAACAACAATATAGATTCCTGTCTCTCTCTCTCTCTCTCTCTGGGTATTCACCACCCCAGAACACGAAAACCGAACCAAACCTGTGCTTCCTGAAAAATCCACTGAAATACGGTTACATTACACTCAAACGGAAACTGGGTTCCGACAAAAATTATCCCTTTCTTCCAAAAATTGAGGGATGAATGAATCTAGGGTTTCTGATTGTAGGGTTTTCTGAAATTCCAGAGTTGGATGAAAATTAAATCCAGGATCCAAATTTCAAGTGGAATAATCAAAAAACAAATGTTGTATTTATTGTTTATGTTTTTTTCTGCTGATCCGGAAGTGCAGATGATGATCTCAGAGAAGAATTTTTCATTGTATACTTAAACGAGGGAAAATTTACCATATTAGGAGTGAAAATTGAAAATGGAAAATGATGAAAATTTGTGAATTGTGTTTGTGATAGGCTATTTTCATTTTCCCCATTCAACATTGAATCCTCACTCATTATGACGTGGAAACAATTTCTTTACCACTCTTTCTTTCCTTATTTTGCAACATTTTTACCTCTTTTTCTAAAATAAATATTACTATTTTATTTGAAAATTATTTTAAAAATATTACTATTTTTACCTCATTTTGCATTGTTTAAAATGTTTCTTACAATGCGGTTTTAAATGTTTTACAAGTGTGTATTGTTTTCTTAAATAATCAGGAAATAAAAGTTAGTTTTTTTTAATGTCGTGGAATTGAATTAATTAAACCAAAAAGCTTATGAGATCATGTGATAATAATTCTTATTTTATTCTTTCGCATTTTAGTGGTCAGTTTGTTGACAACCATAATGCTCTGCCTCCTCTGTGATGATGACTGCTTTGGGTACTTAAGCAAGTTTAATATATTATATCTACAGTAATCTTATTTTATTTTAATAAATATTAAATGTTGGTAAAAGTATGGGTAAGAACTACCAATTTGGTTGGTGTTCTGCCCCTGTTTTCTATACCTGGTTTTTATATCAATTATTTTTATAATAGATGTAAATAAAATTTAAAATTATTTATTTTTATAATCAGTTTAAAAATTATTTTTTATAAATTATAAATATATAGATGTAAAATAGTTTCCTGTCTTATGTATATTTTAAATTAATTATTTTAAAATATTTTTTTACACCGATTATAAAAATAATTGGTATAAAAGAAGTGGTACAGAAACAATACACTATCCTTTTATTGGAAAAGCAGTTGCCAAGTAGAAAGAAATGCAGATAAACCGGACTAGTAATTTATTTAAATGATGAAGGTTAATTTTGATATATCACAATAAGTTATTAAAAATTATTTTATAAACAAATTTTAATATAATTATTTTATAAACAAATTATTTTTTATTTTCAAGACAAATCAATGAGAGCATAAAAATATTAACATTGTTAATATATTCAAACTAAATTCTGAAAGATATATATTCAGTTCAAGTCATCCTTATATATGAAAGAAAAAATCTCATTCAAAGAAAAATAATCTATCCATAAGGGGTTGCGGATTGCTTGGGTTCTCATTTTGGAGATTGCTTCAAAGATTGTAGTGTCATTGTATGTCGTAATTCTAACTTTCATTATTGGATTAACCATGTGAAAGAGATTTATTAGTTTTTTATTTTTGATTGGTTTATGTCAATTCTTTATATGTATAGAAAGAAAAATTATTAACACAACAAACAAAAATATCATCTCATCTATCTCTTGTTTAGTATTTTACATTTATTTTACTCTTTAACTTTTTAAAATGGATTATATCTTCTTATTTGTCAATATTTTTGTAGACTAATTTTAACATACCGAAACTAAAATTTGATAAGATAAAAACATATTTAACCCAAAAATGAATAATTTGTTAATCAACAATTGAAATTAATCACTAAAAAAATCGTGTGCAAAGATTTAAAAATAATAACAATATGCACAAAAATTCTTAAAACTCTTTTCTCTGCTGAAATTACTTATTTTATATCACTTTTTCTCTTTTATTTATTCCTTTTTTTTGTGAAATGCATTATATTATTTTATTGTATGGATAGCATTACCCATTTAAAAATTTGCATAAAAATTTGTGGTACGACTAAACTATGGGGTTGTTGGTACAGAAGCACCCAGAGTGGAATGAAGTAGATAGTTGTTATTATTATTACCCTGAAATGGAAAAGTGGTTTCCTTTTTTTAATTTTCAGGTATTTCTTTTTCTGGGGGTAACTATCCAACTTGTTACCTTGTTAGCATGTAAAATGATTTTGCTGTGCTTTTCAAATATGGTTTTCAAGATCAAGAGGAACTAAAACAGTAGTAATGTGCATCATTTTATCTTTCCTTTTGAGTGCAAGTTGGATAATTTTTATTTTTAATTTCTTCTTGGGAACATTGACAGCACCCCTGTTTCCTTTTCAAATGGGTGAAACGTATTGTCATTAGTATTGCTTCCTTAAGCAGATTTCCTTCCATTATTATCTATTTATCTTCTTCAAAACACTACTTAATTAATAGCCTGAAAACAAGAGATCTTGTTGACCCAATGAACCCTCAATTCTTCTGGTAAACACCAGATAATTCTAATTTCCAGTGAAAAAAAATAACATATACATATTCATTTGGCCCAAGCCCTTCTCTTGACAAATCAAAAAATAAGCTATTGAAAATTTTCAATTAAAAGAATTTCAATAGTAAACAGAAAATATAGGTAGTACAAAAAAAAATCACAAATATAAAAGTAAACCTTTATGTAAGATATAGGCTGAAACTTACGATTCATTCTATTTCTTCATGAGTTAATAAATTAACAAACTGACTTACCCATTTAAAAATTTAGAAAAATACTTAACAAAACAATAAAAGAACAAGTAATACTCGCACAAGTCAATCTTCTTTTGCCATTTCTTTACAAAAATCCAAAGGCTTGTTAGAGTTTTCTTTAATAATAATAATACAAACGAAAACTAAACCCACAATAAAGTAATACAAAAATAAAGAATCATATTTATGTAAAATGTACAATATATGTTTTAACGGAAACAAAAGTACATGCTTATAACAACAAACCAAAGACTTTAATAGATCAACTTATGAGCTATAATAAAAATAATCGGTGGTTAAGAGTTAGTTGTCCATTTATTAGCTATTTGTGGTATTTCTGGAAAGCATTGGTGTGTGAATTCATGTAATCTACAAATTTCGATCAAGGCCCATGGGTAATTGCTCTCATTTAAAAAAGCCCAAAACATTTTTACGTAGATTTGAGGCTTAATTCTTCTATTTCACCATAAAATTTTTTGAGAAATGTAATATCCATCCAAAGGTCTTGTAACTTTCAATTTTAGATAATCAAATGATTTCCATTGACAAATTATTGGTTTGAATTCTACCAATAAAACAAAACCTAGTTTTTTTTTTTTTAAAAAAGGTGAATTCTATCTCTTTAATGAATTTTTTTTTCAACCTAGAAGCATGTTTTAACCTGAGTGAGTCATTTATGACTCATTTGACCTGATTTTTTTAAACTGAAAGAGAGAAGAGTAACAATTGTGTCAAGACTATACTTGCTAGTGATTGATCCTTTTGCTCTCACAGGGTGTGTTTAGCCACAAATATTTCAAAGAGTAATTGATCAAGTTTCTGACAATACCTACAAATTCTCTAGCTGTTGCATAATGAGAACAACTCATCAAAATATACATGCATATTTATAGACATAAAAGTTGATATTTCTTGACAAATTGATGTAGTAAATTATTCCTATATAGGTATCAATCTATTTATAATTATTAATTTTAAAGCACGAAATATACCATGAACATGTCATCATTACTATTTTGACATATCAGCATTCATAGCAATGCTTAGCTTCCTACTTAATAATTTATCATCTTGGACTCTCAAGTATTTGCTTATATGAATAGTAAGTAAACCATCATTAATATTCATCTTAATATAGCTGAAAGTGAACAGTAAAGCATTTTTTTTTAGAAAATAACTTTATTATCAAGAATTTCTGTTGCTAATAGCTTATTGACTAAGTAACCATTTTTTTTTTTTGTTTTTAAGCTTTGTTATTGTAGCTTTTGTGTGTGTAAAGTTTAATTCTTTTATTATGTTAGCATAAAAAAATTATTAAAAGTGAAACTCAAATTATTTTATATAGATGCCAATAATAAGATCTGTAAACACAAAAAATCATATAATACAAAATTATTTAAATTTAAAAACTAATTGGATACAAAATTTTCAAACTGCTTCGTTGAGCTTACGGCTTTAAATATGTATTTATAAATTTTCTACAAAATTGTATGATAAAAATATTATTATATTGCCAAATGCACAACCAGCACCAGTGGTCTAGTGGTAGAATAGTACCCTGCCACGGTACAGACCCGGGTTCGATTCCCGGCTGGTGCATTTTTTAAGGTCTCTAAATGAGAACTGAAAAGACCGAAAACCCCTAAAACGGAAAGAAAAACACATATCACCATCGGACAAAAACTAAAGCATTGGTCTCATCAGATCCTTCACCTTTCTTTTTTACAAATTTTTTCTATTAAAATATTCTTTTTATGAGATTTTAATTTGGTCTCATTAGATCTTTTTTTTTTCACCATCATTGATGTTTATTTCACCTCTTTTTTTTACAAAGTTTCCATAAAAATATTTTTAAAAAGATTTTAATTTGGTCTCATGAGATCCTTTTCTCACCATCATTGTTGTTTATTTCACTTTGTTGCTACCTAATTTTGTCTGGACCCATTTAAAATTTTTAAAAAATAATAAATAATAAAAATATCAATTTTTTTTTAGGAATTATCTTTAAGAAAAAGTGAATCTATGGGCTTATTTGAATTTTGAATTGTTAATCCGGGCTTTAATTCTCAAACTTTTTAAAATTTGAATTTTTGAACTTCTAATCTTGAAAGAGATGTTTAAAATTTGAAATTTTAGGGATCAGACTTTTAAGAGATAAGAGGATAAGATAGAGATTTTACAAAATGAGATGAAGTTTCTTTTGAAGAGATAGAGTTTCTAAAGATAAGATAGAACTTTTTTTATATCTATAAACAAATCAGCTTTAGATTTTTTATAATTATATCAATTAAGCTAACTTTCTTTAAAGCTACGAGATAATGAAAAGAAAAAAGAATATATATTATAATAGATAAAGGGAAACGGATTTCATGTTATAGAATAATAAAATGCTTCACTGGGAGGAGATAAAGAAAATCAATTCTTGTTTTTTAATATATATATTAGAGATGAGGTCTCTTTATATATATATATATATATATATATATATATATATATATATATATATATATATATATATATATATTAGAAAGATAACTAAAAGGCCAATACTATATATATAAGGACGCTAACCAAAAAGAGGCGGAGGAATCAGATTTTTGTATACATATATTATATATAAGCCATGAAAAAAGGGAGAGGATTCATGTTGTTTGTAAGGGATAGAACAAAAAGAATTCAACATACATATACGTTTGACACACAACAAAAGAAGGGGGAGATTTAGAGAAAACAAGGATTCACGCTGGGCAATTGACACACAGCTACAAGAAAAATTGAAATATTAGATATAATTATCAGGAAAACAATTAACAAAGGTATTTTTTTCTTTTTCCTTATAATTTATTTATTGTGATTGTATGTAATCCTAGTCTATTAAAGAATTAAATTATGGAATCTCTTTCCCTTTAGGAATATTCTAATAATTAGTATCACCGAACACCTGTTTGCTACTAACCAAGTTTAGAGTATTACATCTGTAAAATAGGACATCTCATTAACCCATGTTTAATTTTTAGACCATAAAGTATTATAGTGATGCCAATAGGTAACAAAAATTAATATATTCACATTAGGATCAATTTGGACGAGACATTCTTTTGGTCTAAGTTTTTAAATAAAATAAATTTTAATAGTCTCAAAATTAACGTAGACCTTAAAAAATATTTTGATAACAAATTTAGGGTCTTTATAGATTTTTTGGACGAGACGTCCTGTTGTTAAATTTTTTAAAATAATTTAGACGATAAAACACTTTAGTAATATCGATAATATAACAAAAATCAAAATATCTTTATAGATTCTTTGGATGAGACGTCCTGTTAATCTAGGTCTTCAAATAAACTTTTCATTCTTAAATCAATCTAGACTATTAAGTTTCTCTCTAAAAATATAATAAAATCAATAAAACCCAAGATTCCTTTTTTTATGCAACATTCGAAATCAATTTGGACGAGAAGTCCTGTTGGTTAATGTTTTAAATCTCGACATTTTTCAATCTACTTCGCATTTTTAAAATAACCCAAAGAACTAAGTAACCCTGATTTCCCCTAACGCTTGGGGAATACGTAGGAGTGGGAACAATTATTCCTGTCGGGCCTAAATTTAAAAATAAATATATCCCTTTAACTTATAAAATAAAATCATAACGCTTTTAACAACAACTCAATTAATTTGGACGAGACGTCCTGTTAATCGCAAAAATTATAATTTTAAATTATTAAATTGACAATAAACCCAGAAGGCATTTTAAGAGGCTAAAAATTATAAATTATTAGGATTGTTCATAAAACTTAAACAAGTTAGGGTAACCGTTTAAAATAGACAGTGTGAGGTGCTAATACCTTCCTCACCTGTAATTGGACTCTCGAACTTTAAAATCTTGAATTAAGACCGATACCTTCACGTTAGGGTTTTTTCGATGTTTTACCTTAAAAATATTGGTGGCGACTCCACGGTTTCCGGAGGGAACTCGGGAAACTTATTTACTTTTTATGGTCGGCCTGCCGCCGCGATCTAGGTCACGATACACCTCTCTTTTTTTACAAATTTTCTATAAAAATATTATCAACAGCATCATGGGTCATTACCAATAACACGTACTAAGCAATATATTTAATAGCATTTCATGAATCAAATTCTCATAATATTAATATTGACATCAACCAATAAACTTTCAACAACACACATAGCCAGTACATCAGGCTCCAACACATATACATATACCATTTCATGAAATGCCATTAAATATATTCCTTAGTATGTCTTGTTGGCAATGACCCATGATGGCGTTGATAATATTTTGGAAAATTAGATTTTTATACTATGAAATGGTATTTATGAAATGAAGTCTAGTGCTTAACATTGTTGGTGATTGATTGATAGCATTTGTATTGGAATGTTATTGGTTATGCCTTATGGTGCGCTACATATATGTTCAAGCATGATGTGTTGATTATGTATTGTTGATGGTGTTAATACCATTGGTTGTATGGTTGACACACACACATATTGCTGAAAATAGCTTATGTTGGGATTATGATTATGTATTTATGGTATTGATGGCTCCATGAACTTGTTTCAGAGTTTTTAAGGTGTTGGTTATTGATTTAAGAAGTATTGAGGTCAAGGGAGCTAGGCTATGATATTTGTATTATGAAGTTACATTTTGATCACACACATGTATAGTGCATTGACTCATGACATCATATGCATTTGGTTACTATAGCACTTTAATTCGTTTAACACTCAGATTTGTTGTATGGGTCCACCGATTATAACACTCAGGTTTGGTGTATGGTTCCCAAGATACCATTAATTATAACACTCAGATTTGTTGTGTGGTTACTGATCTAGCCGGTATATACGGGGACAAAGTACTCTATCTACAACTAGTGTCCAGAACTATTGTTTGATGTGTAGGTGAACTTGGGAAGTTAGGCTGTCCTTGTACGATGTCATCAATTGACGTTGTCAAGCTCCTCATGCTGACCCAACACGTTGAAGGGCGACGGGGAGTGGTACCTGCAAAGACACTCTGACGCTCAAGTCAATTCGAATTTTAACATCGAAGCTTTATCGGGTGATGAGATGGGTACCAGAGAGCTTACCACTTATGAGAGTGTTTGTTGTATTTATAGCAAAGGAGTGTCATGTTGTGCCTCATTTTGTGTGTCAGAGCAGGTTCGTACATCACGTGGGACTGACATTGCTACAGGTTTGTTCGGTGTTGCTATTTTCGTGCCTTCTCGTGACTCCGGTCATTAAGCCACTCAAGGAGCTCTCGACTCTGGTCACGAGAGTGAAATATTGACACTGGTTTATGAATGGGCTGATATGATGACTCAACTCATTCCTTTGAGAGCATACAGGCCATATCGGCTACTTTGGAGATAGAGAGTCAGGGGCCGATATTAAGCTCAAAATAGTTACTAAGATATCCATCAATTTATAACACTCAAATTTGTTGTGTGGATTATCCATTTTGGCACTCAGATTTGTCGTTGATGAAGTCGGATCCACATTGCATACTTTTATGCATTTGAAAAGATATGATTTTAAAAGTCCATGACATTCAATCATTTACATTTAGAGAATAGTATATGATATACATATAGGTATTTTAAGAATTAGAGGTACTTGGGGATGTCTGCTATTGAATTGATGATTGATATGTTTTTGGTGATGTTTGATATTGAAATGACGATTGACCTGGTGATGTCGGATATTGAAATGATGAATTAATATATGGTTTTGATATGTATCTGGTGATATTTGAAATTGAATTGATGATTGAGATATGGTTTTGTTGGCTTATGTGTCATTGTGTTATGGTAATAATATTTTAAATTACATGACCTAATGGGTACTTTATTTATGAATTGCTATTTACTACTTTGAGTGATACTCATCCTTCAACTTTCATTTTAGTGAGTTTTCAGGGTGATGATGCTGCTTGGTGAGCTCGGAGATGGAGTAGTGCAATGCCAAAGGGAAAAATTACAATTAATCATTTTGTTGTGTTGCTTAAGGTGAATGTGTAATCGTCATGATTTTTTTGATGTTTAAAAGTTTGTGCTATAACCCTTAGATTGACTTAAATTGATGAACACATGTATGTGATGCCAATTATGAGTTTTGATATATATATATATATATATATATATATATATGATATCTATGGTGCGGCCCTTCGATTAGCTTAAGTTGACAAGCATATACATGCACATGAGGTTCAAGGCCATCTCTTAGTATGTGTGATGATATGTGGAATATATTTATTTGATTGTTAGTGGATAGGTATTTGACACCTCATTAGAGGTTTAGTTTAAATCTTGCAATGGTATTATGTTGAGGATTCAATCCTCCATATGTCCAGGGATTATTTGAATTGATATGATTATGAATTGATGTATGCTTAGGTTATGTAAGTGATTCCCTAAGGTCGATATTCCTTGGTTCCCGACTCATATCTTCATATATGGGAAGGAAAGGATACTCTGTCTATTGTTAGGGACCTGTAGCTTGGGTAGGTCCATTCTTAAACCTGTTATAACTTGTAGTTTATGTTTTCGCTATGTGTATTATTAAGTCGTATGTTGCTTAGGTTCTTGGATTAATTCATCGGGGTCGTTTTGTCTAGTCATGAAAAAAATTTCCCTAACTTTTAGTAAATCATAGGGATTGATTCAGGAAAGTTAGGCGGGACATTGTTGTCACTTACATGTAAGTTTTGATGCTTATCATGTAAACATGATTAAATGTCTGGAAGCATCTAAGTAACACTATTGTAATAACTATATATAGTAACTTTTACGGGTGTGTGTGGTTTACATCCCACCTCCATTCTATATGAAATTTTGCCATCATCTGTTGGACCGTTTATTTTGGATGGTGTGGTCGGTTTTTTGAGAAAATGAACTGAATGGTAGATTTAGGCTCGGTCCAGAGGTGGTTGAGTTATACTTTTTCCGTCTAAAATTATTGTTATTTCAAACTTTTTTTTCTAAAATTATTATTACTGTTCAAGGTTTTAGGAATTGTTATATTTGAACATTTTTTATTTTTAGTCCAATAAGCAAAATTAATGGTGTGAATCTTTTTTTCTTATTTTTCATACCTGGGGTGGATTCTAACGTAGAATGAGGAGGCAAAAGAGGCTGACAAACTGTCAGGAAGAGGAAATTATTAATAAAAATTACATGCAACAATGGTCAAACTTGATATTCGTCAAACACAATAAAACATGACAATCATTTGGATAATTGTTTCCTTAGTTTAGATGAGGAATATTATTAAATATTTTTTATATTTTTTAAAAATGTTTCATATTTTTACTTAAAATAAAAAAGTTATATAATTTTGTTGATAACTAAAAATATAATAATAAAATAAAATTATTAAATTAATATATTAAATATATATTTTATACATTAATATACATTATATATAAATTATAACATCCGAGTATTTATTTAATTATCGGTGATTGGTGAAGATTAATAAATAAATTATTTATAATTAGTTTGGATTTTTCTAAAATTTTTATAAATTAATTTTTAGTTAATTAAGGTATGAAATTAAATAAATTAATCTGATTGGTTGATTATTAAATTTAGAAATTAAAAGTGAAGAGATAATGATAAATGTTAATTTACCAAGGGGTAAAAAGTAAAAAAGTTTTATTATAAGGTGAACTAGTCTGAACCGGGGTCTAGGATCCGGTGTGGGACCAGCCACATGTTGGTGTATGCACTACGAGCTATTAATGTATCAATTTTAACTTATTAATAAAATTAGTATTTTCAGTTTTAGACAAATGCTATTTATCCTGGAATAATAGGTCATATGAGAATTATTCCTAAAACGTCCCTAATCAAGTATTTACATGGGGACATGTAAATACATTAAGATTAGTGTGTAAATGTACTGATGATTTGATCTCACAAATCATGGATATATGATATCAAGTCTTTACACGGGTACACATTAAGGGTAATGTCGTACTAGACAGACCCACCATGAGAACGTTGCATGGATCGTTACATGAGTGTCATAAACGGTTCTCAATGTGATAATGGTATGTAGTCCTTCGACCTGAAGTCACTACGATTCCTACATAAGGAGTTTATTGTTTTAATACAATCAAACGTTATCTGTAATAAGATGACCATAAAGATTGTGATTAGGCAATAGATAAATTATGCAGAGGGATGTGAGTGATGTAGATGGAATTTGTCTCTCCTATGTGACAGGAGTGATATCTATGGGCCACTTGATGGAGTGAGACTAATGAAATGCATGGCCATGCTAGGACGAATAAATATTAGATATTTATTCTATAAAGTCTACTCTGGTATCAAGTAAAATAAATTGGGCCATACAAGGATGACGACGACCATGCCTTGGGCCCAATTAGATATCGTGACAAAAGGAATAGATATATAAAATAATTATTACTTATAGGTCATGTCGATGATAAATAATATTCGGACATAATGATGTATTGCTAGATACCGCTCTTATTTTATATTAATAATAAAATAGTTTATTATTAATATAACCGAATATTTTACCTATAGGGTCACACACATAGAGTAAGCCCACCAGAGGATAGTTTTATTTTAGTTGGACTGAAAATAAAACTATTTGGGCCTAACTCATTTAGAATGAGTCAGGAGTCCAATGTTTAATGAGAGCTCAGGTCAAGACCTAAGCCTATATATAGAGCATGAGATGCTCATAGGCTGCTGCTCAGAAATTAGACCAAAACAAAATTTCCGTACTAGCATTCGGAGCTCTGTTTTTTTTTTCTGGTGGGAGTGCTCGTGTGGACTCCTAAGGGCGAAGTTACAATTGCTTTGATCGAGGATCTTGTTCTGTGTCTACAAGAGGTAAACCCTAATTAAAATTTTTAATTTAGCATAATGCTTTGAGACATACGCGTTTGCAATTATTTTGGGAATCCTTTGTGTTTTCACTGCCTGACCCTAATGGGATTCCCTAACACCACAAGATTCCAGGTGTTTTAGGGTTTGTACACCGGTACAGTAGGTATCCGGTGTTGTAATCCGGCCTCTCAGTGGGAAAAACCGGTCTTGTTGTCCTGGAGATCCTTCACACCAATGTTTCGCGTTGAAGGGGGGCGAAAGGTGGTGCCACCTGTGAAGATTCTCCGACGCTTAAGTTAGAAGAGTATAGGTAACTCAATGGATGCTCGAGCAATGCAATAGTAAAAGTGTAAGATAGAACAACGTAACCTTGCATGTGTATTGGAACATGCTATTTATAGTTGAACGTAGGAAATGAATCGTTGGATGTAAGTGGGTCCCTTGGTTCTGATAGCGTGTAGAGTGTGTCAATCAATAAGACTCAGTACTCAGAGTGTGTCAGGGGGTAGGTCAATTATCAGAGTACGATCCTGTGATAGGGATGGAGGATAATCGTCTTTCCGCATATTTCACTGACAATTGTACTTACTCTCTGAGGTAATTGACATAGACACATTCCGCTATGCAGGGTATCTTCGCTGATAAGTTATAAGGAACTCTTATCTCATAGTGATCCTGAGATAAATGGTTATACACGTCGTGGAAATGACAATGGATAAGGTATCCGTCATAGAGAGGACGGATGAAACATTCGATGAAGTGAGAACGGATGAGGTGAGGACGGATAACCGACGTATCTTTATCCTCTTATAATACCGGTTACTCCTCTAAGAAGTCACTTTGACGTCATAACTTTGGGGACCAGTATCCAGACCGGATTATAAGGTAATAAAAGAAAATAGAAAAGAAAAGGAAGAAGGGTGAAATGACAAATTTTGCCTTGGGGCATTGAAACTCAAAATTTCCTATCTTCTACCCCACGAAGCACGCATAAGAGAAAGAGAAAGGGTTGGGTGATTTTCGTTTCTTCACATCGTGGCTTCTAGCTTCAAATCAAAGGTCCATTTCGCATTAGAACTTGAAATCCATTGTGTTTTTAGGATCGTGGGAGCGAGGTGAGTAAATGGGTACCTTCAATCTGGTGTTTCCCTCTCTCCCTCTTCCTTTCTTTCTCTACCCGAATGTGGCCTTGCATGAGGGAAATTCCATTTTTGTTTCTATGGAAATTTCAGAGCTTGGTAATGGCTTTTATGGCAATGGGTGTGGCCAATGACTCATGGGTTTTGTATTTTGATGTTCGTAGGTGTCAAAACAAGCTTCAATAAGCCATTGAGTGTTATGGGTGTTAAAATCAGGACCGAAGCAACAAATAATCAAGTCATTGGGCGAGACCGACATAAAGAGTAACTAATCAAAGCTTGGAATCGAGGTAAAGGGGTGTCTGAAGTCGTAATTAATTAGAATTGAGTATCGACTTTAATTAGGTTTTGGAACATAAAGTAGATTGAATGAAAAATTAGAAATGAGTTGTATGGTATAATATGTCAATATATGAATAAATGAGAAAATTGAACGGAGTTAGTGAAAATGGTGTTATATATATATGAATTGCAATTATGTATGTTAAAGAACAAATAGCATGGTATGATCGTAAATAGAAAATGGTGAATATGATGGCTTGTGTATAAGGTATATAGAATGAAGTTGGGTGTTGATTATGATGATCGACACATTGGTTTATGATTAATGATGATATGATGATTATTGATGGTGTGAAATGTATGTGTTAGAACCAAGAAGACTTTTGAAGAAATCTTAGATTTATTGATAACCAACATTAAGTATATTCTAATTTAATCAAGTCATGGTCTGTTAACACTTGATAGTCTATCTAAGTGTTTCAAGATACAAAGTATGGGTTGTAAAACAAAGGAAGAGCTCCTGCACAACATAAGTCTAGTAAGACAAAAAAAGAAAAGGATGCATCAAAGAAGGAACCAAGATTTGGGAACATTGTTCAAAGTAAAAAGCTCATCTGGACTTGTACCAGACCTACACTTGTCAAGCCATACTACATGCATCAAGTATGTGGAAGAGTCCTCTCCTCAAGGTAACCTTCATCAACCAGACTTTACTCTCATGCTTCATCAAGCCTAAAGCTACTTCAGACCTCCTACAACATCTCAAGCAAGAACCTAGTTGCTCTTTATTTTGACTCTCATCATCAACACCTTATGGATCACCAGACCATGAATTATTTTCAAAAGTCCTCCCTGAACGAGAAAAGTATGGTCCTCAGCATGATGACTCACTAAGCATCTTTTCTTCTTAGCATGAAAGATCATTTCAACAAGGGAAATGTCTAAGCAAGGCAAATCAACATTATTTCTAAAAGCATATATTTTCACCAACCCCTTGTAATCCTCTAAATAAGGAGTATTCTATCTTGGTGAAAACTACACTATCCCTCTCTGCCTTTATCTGCACAGATCTCAAAAGCTCTTTACTCTATGCTGTGTAGAACGACTCTCTTTGACCTAAGAGGCTCATATCCGTTAAAGAAAAACCACTTTGCATTGGATATATTATTCCTCAATGGTCATTTAACGGATCTCTCTCTGTTGCACTTCTGGAAGACAAATCATATAAATTACAAACCTCTCTATAGGAAGAGAGGCAATGATGAGATCAAGAGAGATTAAAAAAGATAAGATGTGAGACCATGAGAGAAAACGAGCAAAAACAAAGAGAAGAAATAAGAGTCAGCTTATGAGTGAAAATATAGAGAGAAAAGAAAAGAAAAGAAAAGAAAAGAAAGTGACATATATCAACAAAAGAAGAAATGAAATAAAAAAATGTCATTAGAGAAAAGGAAAGCTCACTATGTGCATATCAATCTTATATTTCAGAAGCCATAGTACCTAAGTTAGAGACATGAAATCAATTCACCTCCTTTGAGAGAACATCATCTTTGACTAAGCTTTTAGAACTTAGTACATACTTCACTTCTCTTACATCATCTACTTGTACTAAGTTTCATGTGAAAATAAGCCTCCCTTTATTTGTATAAGTCTATTGACCATTATCACTTGGCTTAGCTAAGTCAGAAGGCTTATTACTCTTGATGTTCAAATTCTTTCAATTCTTTGTAAGTACAGGGTTGGTAGACATGTTGGGAAACAATGTTGGCCTAAAGAGGCTTTGGAAAGAATACTTGGGTTTAAGCTAGGAGTGGCTTGTGAAAGAATACTTGGGTCGGTCCCAGGAGTGAATACTGCAAAAGAATACTCAGTTTGAGCAGGAGTGGCTAGTGTCAAGAATACTTAATGTCACGTGATGTGCTTAAGCTAAGAGTGGCTGGATTCAATAATATACTCAAGGGCACGATCTCTGTTGTTTATGTAAAAAATAATTTTACATAGTGGAAAAACCCTTCAAGTCTGAAGGTACTAGATGTAACTTATGTTAGAAGTGAACCAATATAAATCTCTTGTGTGTTGCTTCTTACCTTATCTCTTACAAGAGTCTGATGCTCTCACGCCCATCCTCTCTGATTCACAAAAGTCTGGTTCACTGTGCAAAACGCTATTTCTTTTAAATATCACTTTTTAGTCCGAAAACGTGAATAGACTTATTCAACCCCTTTTCTAAGTCTATTCTTCAAACCATTAGTGTGCATGTGGGCCTAGTTTGTGTGGTCGTCCTATTTGTCCTTATAATTGATGTTGATGGCAAATTATATTATATGAGATATTATAATTGGGGCTGGGTCTGTGTGGCCATTTGTATAATTAAATTATGAGGCCTTTGTGCCAATTGTTATAGAGAAATAGAATTTAAAATGACTTTATGTGCTTTGTATGGTTGGGGATGGACGACGGTATATTTACCCTCATATTTTGCTCTCGTGGTCAAGTAGGACCTAGTTAATCTATTCAATGGTCAAGTAGGACTCAGTGGTTGATGTGGAGAGCTAAGTCAAGCTCGATGGACCAAGTTGGGTTCACAGGATATCAAGTAGGACTCCCAACGGAAGGCCGATCCTTTTAGTATCCGGATACTAGAGAGTCATTATACTTGTTTGAGAGCCAGTTGTGCTTTGCATGATTTGACTGATGTTGATAATGAAGTGATGGTTGTTAAGTTGAATAATGTGTTGGAATGGAATAAATTTCATATGAGTATATGATATCTTTGATAGCCTGATGGGCTTATAATGGTGTAATTAATGATTATTGATTTGGATAATGTATTTGAAAGTAATAAGAATTAGCTTGGTGTGTGTGGTGTTTTACATGGCCCGATTATGATAATTGTTAACATAGTAGGACGGTATTAATAACGGAGAATAAATGTATAGGTGAGGTATATGATGTTAATTTTTGTATATACCTTTCCATATTAATTATGATTTCCAGCACTCACCCTTACTTTTCAATTTAGTAACCAATGACAGGGAAATTATGGAGGCCCTGGAGGGAAGCGCCAAGTAAAGAATGGATGCCAAGGAAGGAGATGAAAATTATATAATTGTGTAGTGATGAACCTTTGATGAATTTGATAAAGTTTAGTTGTGGCGTATGACTCTTGAATTTACTTGCATAATAATGATCTTGATAATGTTGGTTAATGGTGCTAAGTGATATGATGAAGCAAAGTAATGTATGAATTTAATATATAAATATGTGTGTATGGAACCATATGTTGAATGGCTTTAAGCCTTGTGGTTACTAGTGTGATTATGTGTTTGGCATTAAGCCATGTTTGATATATGCATAAATGTGATGACTAGGTGAATTATAGGTTGTGTATGTGAATGACAATGGTCCATTATGTGAATTGTTTGATGACATTGATTGAAGTGATGATTTACTTTCGTTGGAGTCATGCATGACATACATAGGTGAAGATATATGCTAACTTAGCAACTGGATAGGTGAAATGGAGGTTCAGTGGGAATTAGAACCTCAGAAGGGACCAATAGGTTCTCATAGTTATTTAGAACTTATGTGCATGACCCTAAGTTGTTTTGGAATGCATTTAGTTAGTTTAGTGCTTAGTGTTTCCTAAATTTGCTTGAAATGCATTTTGTGCATATCTTTGTCATATGTTGGAATTTTGGAGTACGAACTGCGTCGGCAAACTTGGAATGGTGAAAGCATAGTGCCCATAAAGCTTGGTGGTGATCGTAATTAAAATGGACAAGTTAGGTATAAGGAAGAAGTTAACCCGAAGGCAAAATTCTATAGAATAAGGGGTTGGTAATTGATTACATAATCGATTATCAGAAAGAGATGTGAAATTTTTTACATAGTGACTTGCAGGTAATCGATTACCACGTCTGTGCAATCGATTACCAAGGCCTTGTAATCGATTACAGGGTTTGTGTAATCGATTACCAGGGCCCTAAGATGATGTTTTGGGGTATTTTCTGTAACATGGCCCTTGGGTTCTTACTGTTTATCGTCAGGGAAGTTTAATGACGAAAAATTCTTTCTTATTATATTAGACTATGGGATAAATTGTAAGAATTGCTAAGGGGATGTTACATAAGTATATTAAAATATCATACATTTTAATATATTATATATATATTTAATATATAAGCGATATAGATGTTATAGGGTTTTTTTTAAAAAATAATGTGTTTTCTAAAAAAGATTTGAGAAATGGGGTAGTTTAAAAAGTAATTATTTGTCTGGGATAGAAAACATCAAATCATGTTTCCATTTCGCACACCAAGGAGGCAAAATGTTAGTCAACGTCAGACTGACTATTATTTCGTATAGTCACCATGCGAAATGCATGCATGACTGACATGTGGCAAATTTAATATATTAAATATTTATATATCTTAAAAATATTTTAATGTATTAAATTTATATATTAAATGTATATTAAATATTCTTAAGATATATAAATATTTAATATATTAAATATTTAATAAATAAATTTATTTTAAAAATATATAATATATTAATATATATTAAATACATTTAATATATAAATTTAATGTATTTAATAGATTTATTAAATATTTAATATATATAATTATTTAATATATTAAATCTGTCATGTGTCAGTCATGCTTGCATTTCGCAGGGTGACTGTGCGAAATAATAGTCAGTTTGACGTTGACTAACATTTCGCCATTAATTATATATTTAATACATTAAATTGTATATTATATATTATATATAATATACATTAATATATTATATAAATATATTAAAATATCATACATTTAATATATTAAATATATATTGTATTTTAGTTATTAAAAATCTATATAATTTTTTTTATGTAAAATATGAAACATTGGTAAGAAAATAGAAAAAAATGATAATGTTTCTCATTTGCACCAAAAAATCAATTGTCTTAGTGGTTACTCTACTTTGTTGTGTTTAATAGGTATTAGGTTCAACCTGTGTTGCATGTCCCAAACCTTAAAAAGTTCAAGAAGAGCCTGATCTAGCATAATTGACGGTAATCCCTTTTATATTATTTTGGTGGCTACAAGTAACATACGATGACATAGAAATAGAGAAATGAACAAAAGGCTAACACAGAGACGTGCGAAGAAAAAAAATAATGTGGAACGATTTACCAAAGGATGCCAATTGATCAACCCCAAAATACTTCGATAGAGTATCACCTAAATGAACCTAGCGTATAAAATGAAGATTTAATTTGTTTATTCATTAATCAAAGGTTCTCAAATGTTTTTGAACCAAGCCTATCAAATAGAAAAAGTAAACCTTAAGCCACGTGTTTCGGAGGGTGGGTCCACGACACCCTCTCTTCTTTAATTTAAGGTAGCGAGTCAAAATACTTGCGGTTACTCTTTACGATTCACACGTCATATTGGATCTGGACCTAACGTTCTTATGCATCAGTTTTCTTCTCTTGTATGATTAATTATGTAAATGACCATAAAGCCCTCATAATACAACTAAGTGACACATTTTGAGGTAATAAATTTTAATCCCTAGACTAATTCTCTGCATTCTAGCTTAGTGTAAACACTACCCATGAAAATTAAAAGAATGCGACTAAATAAAATTTATAAATAAGAAATAAGCTTAAATCGATGACAATTATCACATCATAAATCATAATAATAAAGTTATAAATATTATAAGTAACCGATGAGCGTGGAATCTATGACGACAAGGATGGTGTCCTTTCTTTGGATAGATAATGAGAAAAGAAAATAGAAGATTAATGATATATACGACATAAAAAACAACCTTAAGATTTTTCAATAGTTTCAAAGACGAGACTTTTTATTAGGAGGAACACTAACTTTTGAAGCATAACAAAGACAGATTATTGATGATTCATGATATTTATGCTCCATGGAAAGCAATCTACTAAACCACTCCTGTCATGCATACATGGTCCAGTTTGACTTACGTACCAAGGGAGAAAATCGTAGCTGGAATCTCGGTTTCCATCGTAGGGATCAAACCGCTTAAATGAACCTCCTAGCCATTGAAAGCCACAAAAGTACAAGGTTTTTCCAAAAGGATCCCGAATAAAGCTCCATTCAAATATCTCACCATGATGGAGATGTTGCACTCCCAGATCTCTAGTTTTAGATTTACAATGAAAGCTCAAATCTAAATTTCCTTGCAAATCATTTATGATAGCCACACGTACTTTTAAAGGTATTACAATAATAGTATTGCTGATAGCTGTTGCAGTGATGGTTGATGGCAACATCAACACCCAAAGTAAGAGAACACACCTAGCAAACAAAGGCATATTATCCCTCTTCTATCTCTTTCTCCTTTTTGTAGTTAACCTTTATACTAATATATTGGCTACACGACACAATTGCGGTCCACTTACGAATTAACTGTTATTAAGAGGTTATAAAAGGATTAGTCAATCTCAATATATATATATATATATATATATATATATATATATATATATATTAAATGAATTCAAATATTTTATAAATTAAATTATAAATTAAAAATATGAAATTTTAGTGTTCATATCCCATAAATATGATCCTTTTTACAAGAACAATAGGCAAATGTCGTTTGTTAGTGTTGTAGGAGATGAATTGAACCAACCTCCCTTATTCTCTCTTTCCTTCCCTAGACAACTTTATATCCGCTAATATGAAATTTTGTCTGAAATGAAATAAAAATTAAGAAGTTTTGCCTTTGTAGCCCAAGTCTAGGAAAAATTACCCGCCTTAAAATTATTGAATTTCTCTTTATTTATTGTAATATATTAACTCTTTTTATTTAATATATTTTCTCTGTCATTTTGGTATTATTGGATTGGTAGAGAAGTAATTATTAATGTTTTAAAATTCTAATTATATAGTTAAATAAGAATACAATTTATCTTTATTTTAGATAGTTAAATAGGAATAAATGAAATATATACTTTTTGTATTTTTTATATATTCAATATTAGAATATGGTTCTAATATTAAAATAATTTTTCTATGTACTTCAGTTTATTTAACCTATATTATATATTCTTAAAAAATCTAATCAGTTCAATTTTAATTTAGAATTATGAATGTGATTTTTCATTTTAAATTAAAAAAGAGCCTTTTACAGGAGCGTCGAGTTCTACACCTGAAAAACATAGGAGGATTGAATTAATGCATCATTGCGTAATTTGACTCATTAACTATGGGAATTTATGACTCATTATCGTATTTAATGATTTGTCTTTCCAAACAATAATTGAGCCCTTCAAATCTGCTTATATACGCCAGAAATGTAGGGATATCATTCAAGGTGTTTTTGGTGGACCTGGACATTTTTTATGGACTAAATATAATAATTAAAATTAAAATATATTTTTTATATTATCATATAATCACTAAAAAGACACTTTTTTATTTTTATTTAACCCTCTAGAGAAACTTTGTTTTATATATCTATTTTTTTTATCACCATAAAAAAACAAATAAATTAAAATAGGTACAAGGGATACCTTAACCTATATACACAAATATTTTAATTACATTCAGATAAACAAATAGGATTTCTATACCATTCAATAAAACTTCTAAATTTTTTTTTGCATGCAATACCTTAACTATAATCAAGATCTATACTGAACTAGTTTAAACATATTCTATATATTCACATTACTTCCTTTAAAGATGATGCAATTCCTTACTTCCCAAATGGTCTAAACAGTAGCAAACTACAGAACGGCCAAACCAAGTTGAATCTCTTTATTAGTCCTATAGCCCAGAATACATTTAAAGTGTTCCTTTCCATAATGATGCAAAACCGAACAATAGCCTAACCAAGCAAACTATGCAAAAATTGGATATAACAACAGAATATATTCACGGGTTGAAGTGGATCAGTGATAAAAACATGCGCGGTGACATTTTTGAAATTATGAGATGAACGATATAATCAGAGAAAACTATATATCCACGGTTAATATCATAACCGTGATCGTACCCATCAATATATATCCACGGTTAACTGCTCAACCGTGGATATATAGTACCTGAAATATATATCCACGGTTGTCTGCACAACCGTGACTATATATTCATGGGTATGATCATGGTTATGATGTTAACCGTGGATATATATTGATGTCTATAATCACGGTTGTATTTCCAACCGTGGATATATAATTTAGGTTTTAGGATTTAATCATTGGGTACTGTATGTCCACGGTTGTTTGTGATTATAGATTCAATATTTATCCACGGTTGTGGTCTTAACCGTGGTTATAGAGTTAACATTTATCCACGGGTTTTTGTTGAACCGTGAATATATGTGTAATATATTCACGGTTTCAATGGTAACCGTGATTATATATATTTTTAGAAACTTCAAAAGCCGCGCTTGATAGCTTTTTGCTTCTTCTCCTTCTTTCGCGCTGGTCTTTCTTTGCTTCCTCCACCTTTTTTTGCCCTGTTGCTCTCGTATTTGCACAGGTTCTCTGCCTTCTTTTGTCCTCTTCTTTCATCGCCCTTGTCAGGTAAGTCGTCCCTGTTTTTTGCTTTTTTATTTTCTCCTTCTTCGTTTGAGCTGTTTCTCATCTTCTCCATTTATCCCAGTGTGCTCGTTGCTGTTGTCGCCTTCTTCTTGCTCATTGCTTATCCCATTGTGCTTGTTGCTCGTTGCATTGTCCTGTAAGTCATCCCTGTTTTACTCGTCACTGTTTGTGTTGGTCCCTGTTTGAGTTAAATCTATTTTAAGTTATGTTGATGCGTTATATAGGTTTTGTTTTGTGTTGAAAGGGGTTTCTGTCTCTGTTTTATTGGTTCTGTGTATAATGTGCCTGTTCTGTTTTGTTGGTTCTATGTATATCAGCATTTTGTTTTTAGTTATTATAGATGGTAGTTCATAAAATGTCATCTGAAACTCATTTTTAGTTATGTATCTTGTGTATATGTATCTTGTGCATTTGATTTAACATATACTATATAATAAAACTTGGAATCTGCTAATTAATTTATATCCCATGACTGTTTCTTTTTGGTGAGTATACCATGACTCTGTTTGAAGGCAAGGCTCACATTCACAGAACGACCAAAAATTATCTACTTTACTAATAGGAATCTTAGTGTGAATTTATTAATAAAAATTATAATTATATTGAATGAAGTTTTAACTCTTTTTAGAAAATTTCCCTTAAGCGGATCGGGTTAACAAAGCGGATTGGGATGGGATGATGAAGTTTTTTTTGTTCTCTAGTTTTTTGATTTGGTGATTAGTGAAAGTGAAGAAGATGAAGATGTTTAATCCGTGTCCAAAGAAAAAGAAGACCTCTGATGTTGATTTGTATGGTTTTTTAAACAAGGTCTAGTGGATTATTGAATCAATTTTTCCTTACTCTTGCCATGCCTAGAATGGAGCTGCTGGAAAATAGGGTCTGGGCTCTTAATTTTTTATTTTATCTTTCTAAAAAGCATGAATAATAAAAGAAGGGAATGATGTCTACAATAATCCATAATACATAATCCATAATCCATAATACATAATCCATAATCCATAATCCAACATCCAACATCCAACACCATACATAAGCTATAATCCATAAAATGAAAGTTCAAACTTCAAAATTCTCATAATCCATAATCCATCATCCAACACCATAGTTCTACTTGAAAATAATAGAATTTAAAAACATCATACTAATTACTAAATAAAAGTGTAAAGTTTAAAAGTCTTATAAACCAACATCATAATCCATAATCCATAATTCATACTCCAACACCATACTTCTACTTCAAAATAACACAAATTAAAAATATCATACTAATTTAGGAAAAAAGTTAACTAAATTTTTATCCATTTTATTTCTGTTGTTGTTGGTTGCCCTTATATGTTATTTCTATTGATGTTGTATGTGTGTGGTTGTTAATCTTGCAAACTCGGAGGCTCATATACTAGTTAATTAGTATGAAAATTACTGTGCATGAGTGAATTGTAGTTCTCCGTTTGAGATTCGACACAAATGGTCATTAAATTAATTAATTTCATCGTTTGTGTTGAATCTTGAATTGTCCGTTTGGACAGTTTGGGATGAACAATTATTTTTTATACGTCATTATTAGTATGTATAAGTTAGGAGCTATTTTAAAATTTGATAAACTTTCGATAACTTGTATTTTGTGTTGTTCTCTGGGTGTATATTTGGTTGTGGTTGAATTTGATTTGACCACTCTCATTTTGTGTACTTAGAGACCAATGCGAAATACTGTCGAAATTTCATCAAATTTTAAAATAAGTCCTAACCTGTATATATGAATGATGTATAAAAACAATTGTCATCCTGAATGGGTATAGGACCACCACCTTTGTAGAAAAAGTAAGGTTGATCATAGCACCTTGTAAACAGTTGGTATGGATCGGAGTTGGATAACTGCATCACGCCTAAGTCTGGAGTACGAGGGGGGAAGAGGTACGGGAACATCTACTGTGTGACGGTTTTCTGCGTAGTTATACGCGTTGGATATGGCATGGTGAAGATGTGGTGGTGCCAAGTAACAGCTTTCAAACTGAAAATCGAAGATCGATGCATGAGACCGATGTCGACATGGATGACCGACTCGAGGATATGATTCGTGATATGGGGGTAGAAGGTTTTAAGAAAGCTCATGTATATACGACTCTGTGTGAGGACTCTGAGCAACCGTTGTATCCAAACTGCGTCAATTTCATGAGGTTATCAGCAGTTTTGTGATTGTTTAATTTGAAGGCCATAAACGGGTAGACGGATAAAAGTTTCACTGCCTTACTGAAGTTGTTGAAAGAAATGCTCCCAGCTGGAAACACCTTGCCGAATCGTAACTATGAGGCCAAAAAGGTGTTGTGTCCTATGGGTTTAGAGTATGAGAAAATACATGTATGCCCAAATGATTGTGTATTATTCCGGGGTGAGTTAGAAATGTTGCATCAATGTCCTAGGTGTGGGGTGTCACGGTATAAGAAGAAAGAGGCAGATTCTGATGAGGTATGCACTAAAGGGTCTCCTGCAAAGGTGTTGTGGTATCTGCCTATAGTTCCAAGACTAAAGCGTCTATTTGCCAATGCAGATGATGCAAAACTTATGAGATGGCATGCTGATGAAAGGGTTGTTGACGGACTACTTAGGCATCCGGCCGATGGATCGCAATGGAAGAAAATGGATATGATTTTTCCAGAATTTGCCCATGAACCAAGAAATGTTAGGCTTGCACTAGCCACAGACTACATGAACCCATTTGGGAACCTGAGCACAAACCATAGTTCATGGCCTGTTTTATTGTTTGTTTACAACTTGCCGCCATGGTTGTGCATGAAGCGGAAATATGTCATGTTATCAATGATGATTTCTGGTCTACGACAACCGGGGAACGACATTGATGTATATTTAACTCCATTGGTTGAAGACCTCAAAAGGTTGTGGGAAGACGGGGTTGATGTGTTTGACGGGTTTACCGGGCAGTCATTCAAATTGCGTGCCATGCTATTTTGCACGATCAATGACTTTCCAGCGTATGGTAACTTATCTGGGTACAGCGTGAAGGGTCATAAAGCTTGTCCAGTATGTGAGGACGGGACTAGTTCTGTGCGGTTGCATCATGGTAGGAAAATGTTTATCTTCGACATCGAAGGTTTCTTAAAGTGAATCATCCGTTTCGGAGGTTGAAGAAGTCGTTTAACGGTGCCCAAGATTTTGAAATGGCTCCTCCACCACTATCTGGTCGCCAGACATATGAAAAGGTGAAAGACGTCAACGTGTAGTTTGGTAAGTGTGAAAAACAGCACCCAACACAAAACAACTGGAAGAAAAAGTTAGTGTTTTTTGACCTGCCATATTGGAGGGAGCTTGATGTAAGACACTGCATTGATGTAATGCATGTGGAGAAAAATGTGTGCGACAGTTTGGTTGGTACAATCTTAAACATACCCGGGAAGACTAAGGATGGCCTAAACTCGCGTATGGACTTAGAGTTAATGGGTATACGTCAGGATTTGCATCCACAATCAAAGGGCAAAAGAACATATTTGCCCCCAGCATGTCATACGTTGTCTAGAAAAGAAAAGCAAAGTCTGTGTGAATCGTTACGAAGTGTGAAAGTTCCGTCTGGTTATGGCTCCAACATCAACTCTTGTGTTTCCATGAAAGATTTGAAGTTAGTTAGGTTAAAGTCTCACGATTGTCACATGTTGATGCAACAGTTTCTGCTTATCACCATTCGTGACATTCTTCCTAAAAATGTGAGAAATGTCATAACAAGGTTGTGTATGTTTTTCA
This sequence comes from Clitoria ternatea, assembly GCA_037962975.1. Taxonomy (NCBI): domain Eukaryota; kingdom Viridiplantae; phylum Streptophyta; class Magnoliopsida; order Fabales; family Fabaceae; genus Clitoria; species Clitoria ternatea. The sequence goes on from CM075669.1 coordinate 296,511,963, forward strand.
ATGCCATATGTTGCAAGGTAATCGTGCCCGGCGAATTGGATGTGTTGGAACAGGAAGCATTACTTATAATATGTCAGCTTGAAATGTATTTCCTGCCCTCCTTTTTTGACATAATGGTTCACTTAATCATTCATTTGGTGAGAGAGGTCCGTTTGTGTGGTCCAGTGTTCTTACGGTGGGTGTATCCCGTTGAGCGATATATGAAGATATTGAAAGGGTATATGAAGAACCAACATCGTCCCGAAGCTTCAATTGTGGAAAGATATATTGCAGAGGAAGCAATTGAGTTTTGCACTGAATACATGTCACATGCTGCAAGCATTGGTATTCCAACGACTCGTCATGAAGGGAGATTGGATGGGAAAGGAACAATTGGAAAAAAAAATGAAGAGCATGCCACGTGATGATGTCCTTCAGGCACACTTGTATATTTTAAACAACACGGACGACGTACAACCGTATCTAGCCACTCACAAGGAGCTAGTCAAGAAAACCAATCCTAAAATGATTGAAAAGTGGTTTGTTGAATAAACACAACAAGAGTTTCATGCAGTGGTTCCAAAAGACCGTTCTGAAAGATGCATCTGCATCCTCCACATTACATCGACTGGCACAGGGCCCAAACTTTGATGTCCTCACCTTTTGTGGGTATGACATAAACAACTATTCGTTTTATACAAGGACACAAGATGAAAAGAGTACAAATCAAAACAGTGGAGTGATGGTTATGGCTCAGTCAATGCATTTCTCAACTTCAAAGGACAACAACCCTGTGATGGCCGAGTCATGCTACTTTGGTGTGATTGAAGATATATGGGAAGTCGATTACGGTCCCTTCACCGTTCCTGTGTTTAAATGCAAATGGGTTGACAATAAGAACGGTGTCAAAACTGATGATTTAGGAGTTACATTGGTGGACCTCAACAAGATAGGGCATAAGGACGAACCATTTATAATGGCAACGCAGGTGAAGCAAGTTTTTTATGTTGCTGACCCAGCTGACAAATGGTGGTCAATTGTTATCCAAGGTAGACACATTGGAGACCCCAATCTTAATATTGTGGAAATTCCATCGACCACAACACGTATTCCAACAGATTTGCTTTCGACTAGGTTCAAAAGGACGACAAGTGGTACAAGATTATGGAAGATCTTGCCGATAAGTCATCGAAGGGTTTGTGTGAATAATCGAAAAGTATCTAAAAATATGAAATTTAGATATTTGCCAAGAGAATGGCTGTACCGATTCGAGATGTGACAGCGGGTCAGTCAAGAAAGCTGCCAGTTCTATTCTACGAGCTGCTTCCAAAGGTGAGAAAAGGAATCCATAGGCCACATCCGTTCTCACTATGAAATGAAGTAGAGCTCGGATAGAATGGTAGCAATATATCTTCCCCACTGGGCGCGTATTTTAAGCCCAGGCTCGGCACTTTCGGAATCAGAGCTGGCTTTGTTGATGTAATAGAGAGATCCCTCACTGCACACTGTGTATATCTGTCTACTATTGATTACCTGGGCACCTCTTGCTAGCTGTTCTACCGCCATCTTGGATGGCCTGTCATTCCAAATAGATCAAGCCGAGGTAGTAGCCTCCTGACTCTCACTTGGAAGCAAGAGATGAAGGCCCTTCTCTCGCTCTCTGTTTTATGTTAGATAACATCCCAGACCTAGCCGCTTTGCACCAAAGGTGGTATCACGCAAATCGTACGAGCCGGGCAGATCTTTGAATGAAGGTTAAAAAAACATAGAAAACTAGCTAAGTGCTTAGTACAACACGCATAGTCTAATACGCCGTTGGGCGAGAAGGGCTCACTAACTCTGCCTGGGGTGTGGGGCTACCTATTATTCATTCGTCGATGAATCTCCAGAAAATGAGCTAGTCAGGAAAGGATATTAAACAAAGCTGGCCAACCTATTCCACCTACTTGACGAAAGGGAACGAACTTTGTTTCCGGGTTTATGGATTGGACAATACAATACAAAGTTGTACCCCAGCCCCACAGGTGTATTCTTATGAGATTTCGTCTAAGAAAGAACGGAAAGAAGGAATTGATAGAGGCAAATCTTCAATTAACTGAAAGCTAAGCGAAATAATAATAATAGGATTCGACCCTGCAGTGGTAATAGTCTCCGTCTATTTATTATTGGATGTGGGAGACCAACAGACAGAAAGGGAAAAATCTTCGATGTTCTCGTTGAAACACAACACCTGGAGATATCAGAAGTGAGAATGCTGACATAAGAAGAAGAGGAGGCTCGGCCATTAACAGTTGCGTTAGAATTGCACACGCACACTATAGGTAGGAAGGAGGACTCTGATGCCGTAGCTGTAGCAGTAGCTGTCACTGGTCTTTGAATGAAAGCCTCAACCAGTGACAGGCCTCACTATCTACTGGATTTGGTCCACCGGGCAGAAAAGTCATTCCATATAGCGAATTACATAGCATTCGGAACAGGCTCCGCGTTCATTTCGTTGGCGCCTATCTGTGTACTGTTCTTTTCTAAAAAGAAAGAATAAGAGAAGCAAGGCATGCTAATGGAACTGAATAAAGTAGACTATTCGCTTAAGCCGAGATGCAATATATTCTTGTTAAACAGTTCCCCTTGCCTATACCAGAGAGATTTGTGAGATCGATCGCCACCACAGCTCTTTTTTAGCCTCTTTGGTTCCTACCCTAGAATGTGAATTTATCTTATTTAGTTTAGCGAGTTCATTCCAGAGGTGGCTTCTCGAGTTTGAGTGAGGAATGGCATAAGCCATTTTTTAGAGAGAGAGAGCAGATAAGAAAGATATAGACTATCCTGATTAGATTAGGAATTTCCGCATTCTAGCCTCAGGAGTCGGCGGAGAAGAGTTCCGAAAGTTCGAGGATTTCGGTCGAGAAACTTGGCCATTATTTGCATATTCTGATTCAAAGTTGGAACTACGACTTTCTTTTTCTTCTTCTCTTCCCGATTTTCCTAGATGGGCTTGTTCTTGAATGCGCAGGGATCGGGACTAAGAGGAAAAGAAAGCAAAAGCGATTCCCGTAGCCGGAGGGAGGTATAATACATCTACAGGTAGAAGTATTAAACAAAAGCAAGAACTGCTGAGTCGACTTCCCCGACGGTCCAAGAAGGGATAGAGTTGAAAGAGAGGATTTGATTAGCGCGCCTGCCGGAGTTGGCTGCTGGCACAACAGGGTGGTGCCTTACCGCACCGCAGCATATGATGAGCCCAAACAAGAAATCCAAGAACACCTATACTGATCATGGCTTAAACCTGTGCCTTTAAGTCTTTTGCTTCTATCTAACAAGGCCCAAGTTACAGCGGGCTCTTTCAGAAGCATAATCGATTTTCTGGTTAAATATTAGATCAAGTCACTATCGTATCGGGGCGGATTGCTATCAGGTATGAACCCTCCATAAAATAAGGTCATTTAGGCGCTTTCTATCCTTACGAAGCAGCCTTGGCATATCTTCTTCAACTTAAGCAATTTCATTAGTAGCGAGTAGAAATTTTATTTTAAAGAAAGGAAGAGAGGAACTGAGAGAAGAGAAAGTAACTCTTCTTATCGGCCCTTTTCAATTCAAGTCTTCTTTCTATCTAGGCTTTACTTCGTCTTTCCCTTAATAAGTCATCAAATTTGGTGCTTTTTGACCTCCTTGCTACACGATTAGTCAAGCTAAAGAAAGAAAGATGATTTGCTCCCCTTTACAATATGAAGAAAGAAATAAGGGCACCTTACCTTCTAATCCTTTGCTTGGGAAGCTCTCGACACAGCACGACTTTGGCAGCTGTTAACTAAGTTGGTCCTTACTGGATAAAGGCCTTTAGTTTAGGGCTTACTTAGTGCTTGTGCTAAGGGATTTCTGTTAAAAGATGAATCTCTACAAGAAGTTATCGAGATCACCGAGCATCAATCTGTTAAGTACTGAACTTACAGGAATCCATTTAGTTACTTGGAGTTGCCATACTCGTGAAATACGAAGGCAGACATCTCTTTTTTGGACGGAACAGCTTGAGCTTTGTAGAAAGAATGACTTTAGAAGAACTTGGCACTATCCCGAAGCTAGGTGGTGCTATTATGGCGGGGGAAGGGTCTACTTCTGCTCCATCGGAATGCTTTTGGTGGCTCGGGGCAGTACTCTGTCCGCTGCCCTTACCTCCCATTCTTACTTGAATTGCCAAACCCAAGAAATGGGTAAAAAAAATGGAAAGATCGGAACTGTGATAGAAAACTTCTACGCTAGCTTTCGGACAAGACTTTTTGTCTCGCAGCATCTCTCTAATGACACTGTCCAACTCGGGAGAACATGACATAGATGATGTAGTTGCCAGCCGTCATGACCACTATGAAGGCTTGTGGGAAAATATTTCATCTTCATAGGGTATTAATCATGTTAATGAATAATTGAATTACATGTTATATTAATTATTCGTTGTATTAAATGTTATATTAAATATTTGATAGTTGTGTTTCCTTGTTTGGACAGATACTCATGGCTGATCAGGATGGATGATCTAGGTCTGACGCACAGGCTACTGATTCCTCTACTCGGAAGAGTAGAGGTGTTACCCGGATGCCAGATGTTGCACTTAGGCGACACCGGGGAGAGAGGTTACCTGTTGACATGGATGTCAACACTGGTAGATTTGGAGGACCAAATGCCGCGAAGTTTAGCAGTTATTTGGGAGTCGTGGCTCGGTCGAAGGTGTCCATCATTATCCCCGACTGGGATAATGTCGAGGAGGTGGTGAAGAACCAGATATGGAGTGATATTCTGGTAACTTAGATATTATTTAAGTTTTATTTTAGTGTATTATTTCATGTAAATCATAATAAGGACTCCTTTATGGACTAACTCCTTTCATGTAGGATTCTTTTGACATACCATCACATAACATAGCGAGGAGAAAGATCCTCGGTATTATGGCTGAGCGATGGAGGTCGTTCAAATCGATACTCACCAGGAGGTATATTTGGACTTTAAATTCTTAATCAACGCTTTGCCAAATTGTACCAATCCTTAGTTTAAATGTACCTGAATTGTAGGTATGTATTCAGGGAGGATCGAGGACAGTTCCCTAGAGAGAAATATCCATTCATTGATCAGGAGACTTGGGATGCTTTCGTTGCATCTAGGCATTCTGACCAGTTTCAGGTACATCGATTTTTAAATGATTAAATTATGTATAATTTAAACGGCTAACTCTGAATATTTTTCTTTCTTGTTGTAGGCGGTCAGAAAGAAAGCCCGGGACATTAGGAAGTTGAATGACTGCCCTCACACACTGTCACATGGGGGTTACCGTAGGTTGGAGGAGCGGCTGGCCTAGGAGAGGCTAAGTCAGTGTCAGACTAGTCAGCCTGACACTGGTATTGTGGATCCCCCTTCCCCACCTACACGCCACGACAAATGGAAACGGGCCAGGATCAAGAAGAGTGGGGAATACACTTCCTCACAAGCTCAGGAGGTCGCCTCACGGATAGTAAGTATTCCCCTTGTATCAGTGTTTGTTTTTTGGTTTACATGAAGGAAGTGAATACTAACTTGTTTGGTTTTAGGATTCCTTGGTTGAGCAATCAACCCAAGGGTCTTTCATAGCCCATGGTAGGCAGGATATTTTGACTACCGCCATCGGCAGGCCAGAGCACCCTGGAAGAGTGCGTGCTGTTGGTCGAGGTGTAGGCAAGTTGTAAATAACTGTATCCTTTCATTTTGTTATCTGTTAAACAATTATGGGCTAATCATTCACATTTCACAGGCCTCCACAGCTATTACGGTGCTCCCGACCCTGCCCCCTCCTTTGAGAAGTTGGTGGAACAGAAGGTGGCTATTGTGAAGGCTGAGTATTAGGAAGAGATATCTAGGCTCCACCAGGAGATGGCCCGATTCAGGGAGATAAAGGCCTCACTCAGCCACTATCAGGAGACTACTGCACCACCTAGCGACCCACAGGTTAGATTCCTTATTCAATTTCTTCGGTTTTATTGTTTGTAATCACATCATTTCATTGTTGAATAACTTCTGCTTGATGTGTAAATATGTAGGTACGGAGGGTTAGCACTAAGGGGTCGTGCGCTGTGACTGACCCTGACAATGATGGGGTCGAGCCACCAGATACCCGTCAATGTGACCTGTTCATTGATGGGTCGGAGGAGCCAGTTGCCACTGGCATGGTCTACAACTTAGGCCCTGTGGTTCACTATCAGACATTACCTGATGGTATGTCCAGGGTCTCTGTTGTGCTCGTCCTCGAAGAGGATGCTGCTGTGCCAGTGGTAACTCCAGAGGTGAAGACCGTCGGTCAGGCGGTGGGCCACTTTCTGATGTGGCCCAACAGACTTCTATCGGTTTCCCCTGGACAGGTAAAAACCTTAAACACTAACTAATTTTGTTATATTGTCAATTATGGTACAAACTGTGATGGTTGTCAATTGTTCAACAGGAACAGACATTGAAGAGGCCAGACCCGACCGACGATCCAACCGGATGCTATGGCGCATCGGGTATGAGCAAGGAGAGGAGACTGTTCAGGTCCCATGACAGCCACTAGTGTTCGGCCGTCCAAGTGCAGTACCACTTTACATCACACACAGTGACATGTGTGAGATTATTTCGGGGACGTCGATGCTGAACATCTCCATCATTCAGCTGTGGGAGCTGTAAGTATATCATTTTTTGTCCAATTTTTTCATTATACAAGTTATTTGTCGCTAACCATGTCTTAACTTGTTTAGGTTTCTGACAAAACTCTGTGTGGACTTGGGTTTCGAAGGAACTTATGGTTTCTTAGAGCCCTTTCTCATACAGAAGCAAGGAAACACTACATAGGACACCCAAGCATACATCCAGAACTGGATGTTTGAGTCTGGGAAGGCTATATACATGGCCCCCTATCATAAAGGGTAATATTCTATTCCATAATTATTGTCATTAATTTTTGCATTTTGAAGTCTTACTTATCACTGGTAACTGCAGCGCTCACTAGACGCTTGTGGTGATCTGTCCCCAGGACTATCTTGCTCTGTACTTTGATACTTTGCATCGGGGTGTTCCACAAGACCTGAAAAATATAGTAGACGGGTAAGTTAATCCCTAAAAAATATGTACAAATTCGATTACATCATTTTTAGAACTATACGATTCTAACTTATCTTGTGTTTTGTTTGACGTAGGGCGATGGTTGGATACAATCTACTGGTTGGAAATAAGTGCAACGGAAGAAAAGTTGCATGGGTGCACCCAAAAGTAAGTCAATCGTATTCATTCAAATCTTCAATATATATTTTTTAAGTTACGAATTCACTTATTCTATACTTTATATCCATTGTAGTCTTACAGGCAGCAGGGTACCTTCGAGTGTGGCTATTACGTCATGCATACCATGTTGACCATCGTTCAACAACATTTAGTAGATGGATGGACATATGTAAGTCTCATCATTTGGACTAATTTTCTACTAATTTTATCAATTTCATGTAATAAATATAGCTTTTGTTCTAATTGTTTTGTGCATTGTTTGTAGTACTTTAAGGACCGGTCATATTTCTCAAAGACACTTGTAGATGATGTTAGAAAGCAATGGGCCGCATACTTCATTGAAGTCAAGAAATGAGTTAGCTAGATATAGGATCTTTATTCTCTTATATATGTATCTAGTAGGATTTAGGGTTTACTTTTATTAGATTACATTCATCTTAATTGTATATACTTTCATTTTTTAGGTTGTTATGAATTGATAGCAAATTAATTGTTATATACATACCATTCTTTTTATATATTGTTGCTGGATATGGTGGGATATTGTATATTGTACTGGTTGTCTGAATGTAGGTTTGGGAAACAATAAAACAGAAACTGATCTGTCCTGAACCGGGGTCAAGAGATCCGGTGTCGGGCCAGTCACAATTAGTGAGAAGATTACGTCTCTGAAGACCGGTTATGTGAGTATCCGATCTATGTATCTGATGTCTCTGTGTAAGAGAGCAGTCTAGGTGTCTTGGAGGTCCTTCACACCGTCCTCACGCGTTGATGTGGGCGAAATGTGGTGTCACCTGTGAAGATTCTCCGACGCTCAAGTCAGTAATCGTATTCTAAATGAGGAATGTTTTCAGAGACTAATTGTAAGTTGAAAAGTAGTTGAAGATCCCCCTCTTCATTGATGAAGAGAGTTCATATACCTGATTGGCTCGATAATCGAGGACTTGTTAGTGGGGAACCACTAACCTCCAATAACATTATAAATTATTATTTTATTGTGTACTTGCCAGTATGATTGAGTCAAGTGGCTATTTTATATTGAGCGTAGGGAGTATAGGCTGAAATTAGGGGACAAGTTGATCATTCCCGTGAGCAGGTTTTGGCTCGTAGTATGGGGAATGAAATCTTTATCCTCGTCCCTGTAGCAATGCCCTTTGTCTTCAATATGGTGACGTGTATGTTATCCGGGGTCATGGTGTTATCCGGACTAACCGGTGCTGGGAGAACGCCTGACGCGGAATTAGAGTTCGGATGTATACCAATGACACCGGTTGCACGTTGTCAAATGGTCAATGACGTTAGAAATATATCTTGTAGAACGGATACCGGTATCGAGACCGGATCAGAAACCATATTAAAAAAAAAACCTCAGTGTTTATTCACGGTTATGGTAACAACCGTGATTATAGACACTATTTATCCACGGTTACTACCATAACCGTGATTATACATAGTCTGTAAGTGAATTTTTTTTACTACTTATATTCACGGTTATTCTAAACAACCGTGAATATAGATGTTCTTTATCCACGGTTTCTACTATAACCGTGAATATACATTGTCTGTTATATTCAAGGTTATGCTTGACAACCGTGGTTAGATGTGATTTATTACCACGGTTGTTAACCGTGGTTAAAGGCCCTCATCTACTACCACGGCTGCAACAACCACGGTTCTTTAACCGTCATAACAAATAAGAAACAGAGCATGAAAAGAAAAGATGAGAACAATTCTCATCACATTCACTACATAGAACACGACGACCAGAATTACTATCAAACACAATATCACGAGATGCTAAATTATCCAAGGTTTGAACCCGATCATGTATTAGTCGCCATCCAAATCCCCCAACTTTTAGGGACACAATACTATTCCAAAACAAGAATATAAAATTTGAATCCCACAACACAAATTGTTGGATTAAAACATTATATGCATATTTCATAGAGAACTAACCAGATGAAGATCCCAACCAAGTCTAAAAGTCAAATTCAATCACATGCAGACCACTAAAACATCCACGATGATGGAAAAGAGCATGTAGTAGTTCACATTCCCAAATAAAGAATTCTCTTCTCCATTTCAGATCCTGAACCCATGTATCATCCACCCACATACCCATCTTAGCCATCAAAGCAATTTGTTGTGAAGATATCATGTGATACCTTGACTTTAATGATGTATATATCACCAGCCAGCAATTAGACCAAAAACTTATTTTAACCCCATCACCCATTACCCTCCTAACATTAGACCGAAACCACCCAAACTCATCAGAAATTTTTAACACGTTCCGTAGATCCCTCCACCATCTTGAGCATTTCTTAAAAACCTCCCAATCCCCAGACCAAACACCTAACCCATATTTAGATTTTAAAATTCTGCTCCACAAACTCTCATGATCCCCCAGCTTCCTCCATACCCATTTCTCTAGTAAATTAGAATTAAATTTTCATAAATCCTCCACGTCTAACCAACCAATCTCCTTACTCTTACACACTTATTCCCAGTTGACTAACATATTTTTTTTCCTCTCCTCATCCCTCCCACAAAAAAGATCTCTGTAAAGAAGTTAGTACCTTTAAAACACAAATAGGTGCCTTGAGAAAAGAAAAGAAAAGAGAGAAAGCGAAGACAATATCGATTTAAGAAGATAGAGACGACCACTTTATATATCTATTAACTAAAACTTTAATAGGTATCAATTATTCTTTTTTTATAATATCTTTATTGATATAAAAAGTAAAAAGAATTATAAGAGAGCAATAAATAAGAGATAAGAAATAATAGATAAGGTTAAAATTGAAAATAATTAAACTTTATATTACCTCTATCCCATAATATAAGAATATCTTGAGAAACTTTTTTAGTTTATAATATAACAACCCATAAAAAATCAATAGTATTAATTCATTAAATAAGTAAATGTAACACATATTTAATAAAAATACGGGAATCTTTTTTCAAAATTTGTGAATTCATTTGATCGATCAGAAGTTCCGAAACACACACACACATACATACATACACACACACACACACACACATATATATATATATATATATATATATCGTTATATGATGCTGTAAACACTTCTTGAGAATTTCATACTAAATCATCATCATCAACGTAAACATATAAGTATTGAAACAAATATTAAACATCCATTGAGGTTATCAGAAGCCTAGTCCACTATACACGTACATATACAATATGTATAAAAAGAGCCGACCAGGGCATATGACATCAAAATTATACAATTATATACAAAATTCTTCCAAAGGATTATTAATATTGTTAGCATATCACCAGTCCTCTCTCTCTTTCTAGGTTCATTGTAATTAAAAGTGTTAAGGGGCAGAGCATATATATGTTAGATGACAAATATTGAACTATAATTAACCACAACTTATAACAATATATATGTATATATATATATATATATCCAATTCCTATAATAATCACACAATAATCATACTTTTCATCTAATCAACCAATCATCATAATTCATCATTATTAGCATTGCCATTTAACATATTTACATCCACACAGATGCATCACCATAACAATAATCATTGTAAGCTACCTAGCAGCATTTCGATTTGAATATCTATATGCCAATGCATATGCATGCAGATCCGACTCTACTGATGGGCTTTATATTGTAGTGACCTCAGTCACTCTCAGTGACAACTGCACATCAACTTAGGTGTTGCAGGCCGCCCTTGACTCCAATTTGAAGACGCTTGTAGAATCCAAAGAAACTACCACTAGGTCTGTGCCTATCCAAAGACCGTCTTCCCATCTAGGCCAACATTATAGGCTCATTACAGTCCTGTGTGCATCTAAATGCAAATGCTATGTTAAAAAATCATCAATCATTAATAAAATACCTGATTACCATCATCAAAGGCCACTATTTGGTTACTATCACCAAGGGTTTCACAACCAAATATTTAACTAGAGCATAACATGCATATGCATTTCTAATCATTTATCATTGCTAAACATTATAATCATCAATGGGAACCTCATACTTGATTTTCAATACTATCATCAAGAATATATTCATCATTATCCAATCGTCACGACTAATTCACAATTTTATCAACAATACTAATTTTTCCAATAATTTCCCAACTACTTTCTAATCATTTCCGATCACTTAACGGTTATCCTACATTAAAACAATACCAATAATTACTAACTAATTTACTGATTACTAGTTCTACACAATCTAGCTTTTTGCAAACCTATCAGCAACCTAAAATACAACACTAATTTGTAATTTAACCAAATGGTACAAATTTAGAGGATTACAACTTATCGATCAATCCTGACGGCCTCTAAACTCGTTCCCATGTGATCACAACGCCGCTTAAGATTCCAAATTAATTTAAACACAATGTAATGGAATTAGGAGAATCAAGAAGTGAAGGTTCAAGAAACAAGCAAAATCGAAGTGGGGGTTTCATGGGCTTCCTACCTTTCGAAATGAGGAAATGAAGAACCCAACCCTTTCCAAGGTTGCCCAAGGAAGAGGAAGGAGAAATATAGTTGAAATTCACCTTGGATCAGTGAAATTTGAAGAAGTTGATGTAAAGTGAAGGTGAAGCCGCGGGAGAGATGGAACAATGGCAATAACTTTTTTTCTTTTTTGCAAAGGCATGCATGAAGAACGGGAGAAAGAAAATTGAGAGAAGTGAAATTGAATAATTAATTTGCTCATGTTTCCTTGGTATGCAAACAACGAAAGTGAGAGATAGTGAGAGGGAGTACGCATGGGAAAGAAAAAGAAAGCATAAGGAATTAATTAAAGCAATGGTCTTGTAGAAAAAATGAAATGTTCATTGCCTTGTAATTACACGTATTAGCTTTGTGTGATAGGTGACAATATCTTAAGCAAGCACGCATGAATTGTAAGATATTGAAGGGAAATTAGAATTAAAATAATTATAGGCAATTTGGTAACTTTGAACCTTTAGTTAATTTTTGAATACTACTAAAAAAAGACCATTTAGCGACAACAAAAATCCATCGCTAATAGGAAGAATTCTGTCGCAATTAGTATCAGTGAAAGACTGAGCTGTGACGTTTCTCCATAGCTATAAGCCTGGTCGCTAACACATTAGCGACGACAAATGACAATCATGGTAAAGTTTGTGATAGAAAGTTTGTGATTACTTCCATCGCTAATTCAGTCTTAACCTAGCGGCAGCTTCAGCCACGTCGTTGTCAAATTAGAGTATGGCTGTCGCTGAACGCGTCACTAAAGGAAGGCTCTTGTAGCGACTTCACGGTAGATGACCACAACCCATCACAATTGCAGTCGTGGATATGAATCCAAATTAGCGATGAGAGGTTGCTGTAGCTAAGGTACTGATGAGTTATAGTTACTAATGTCGTTACTACGTGGTACCCTATTCAACGACAACTTTATATTTGTAGTTGTATGTATGATGAGGTTTCCGTCGCTAAGACAGTCCCTATGTTATTACCACCTTAGCGAGGGTTAGTTGGCCGTTGCTAATATTCACTAAGGTAGTCACAACTCGTGCCCGTCGCTAACATTAAAAAATATTTTTTTAAAAAAATATTTTTTCATAGAATATTATAGTTTTAGGTTTTAGTAAAATATTATAGAGTCTATTTTATAAAGTTGGATTAAATAATTTTATATAAAAATTTATACATGATTTTTTTATAATATTTTTATTATTTAACCAATGATATATAGACTCGTAATAAACAGAAAGAGATAACAAGATATAAAAATAATCTGTAAAAAATAGAATCAAATAAAAAATATAAATAATGCAAAACTGATTTATAATAGTAACAATAAAAAATGAATACAAATATCAGTCCATTAACTAAGGGGGATCTAGGGCTAGTGGGTCTGGCTGGGAAGCAGAGCCTGGGCTAGCTCGAGACCCAAAAGACTCCATGAACTGGTGGATCAAAGCCTCCTACTACGCCAACTACCTGTGAGTCTCCTCTCGATCCTGCTGGACTTGTTGGTGGTCTTGCTCAGCTTGCTGCTCTACTAACAATACCCACTGGTAGTCTGCCTCAACTCGTTCCTCCGCCAACTGCCTTTGTCTGTGCTCCTCTACGAGCTCAATTCTAACATGGCTCATAACTTCCACACCTCAATCCAAGAGTTCTAAATATCCTATTAAAATTTTAGAATTTGAGTCAGCTTAAAAAAAGGTGAAAGTGGTAGCATACTATTTTATCATCAGAAAAACTACAACCAGTCTATGTCATAGTTGGGCAGTAGAGTGGAAGCAAATTGTTTTGTCATTTTTTATCTTTAATTGAATTTAATTTCATGTTTGTATGAATGTGATGTGCATGTGAAACAATGTTGTTGTATTGCAGTTGAAGTTACGAGATAAGATGAGAAGGATTTTGGTTATTTGGTGCCTAGAAGGACTAACATCAAGGTTTGTTATAAGTTCAACATATTTAGGAGCAGCTAACTTCATTGTAAACAAAGTTTAACCAATGTTAATTAATGTTTGATGGTTTGAAGAATAGACTTAGAAAGGGGGAGATTGAATAAGTCTGTTCACTCTTTGAAACCAAATTCTTCATTATGTGAGCTATCCTTCTTACTCTTATGTGTTCCTTGATATGCTTAAGCTCTTCATGTATGTTTTTCCTCTCGTGTGATGTGATTTTTGTTTTTCCTTGGAGCTGTATTGGAGAAGAGGTTGATTCTGTTTATATAGACTCATCTTGTTGAGCTCAGGGAAGAGCTTGTTAATTATATAGCCGTTGAGATAGTTATTGAATAAGGGATAAGAGTCTTTCTTGATGGAGTTACATAAGGGGTAAGAGCTTTTGTTGCCCGAGAGAGACGTTCTGAATACGCAACATAAATACGAGAGTCTTTGAGAAGAGTGCAATCGTAGGTGGGCTAGATGTAGCATCAATTTCACCAATAAGGAAAGCTTAGATTCAGGGAATCTCTGAATGTGTGAGATAGATGTGAAACTTAGTTACTTTTTAGACTAGATTAAAATCCACCCTATTTAGTCAATCTTCATTTCACGAATCTTTTCTTTATGCTTCGATGAAGATGACTTATGACTGTTAATGCTTTATGTATCAGACCACTTTTAAAGGTTTGAATGGAGATGACAAGGTCTGATGCTTTTGTATTTTCTGAAGCATGAAATGATGTTGTTCAAGTCTGGGTCCGGTAAGTTACTCTGATGCGAGAGAATTACTTTTGAAGCGAAATGCCAAACCTTTAGATTCTTCTTTTGTCTTGGATTGAATAGTTCATGTTACAATTCAGTCTTCCAAACTTTTGATGCATAAGCTTGAGTAGGCTCCCCCTTTCCTTTGTAGCTTAGGCTTTTTCCTGAAACACTAAAATACCCGCATCAAGTAATAACAAACGTCTTCATTTAAGTTAGAATTCCTAATGTTAGTTATCAACAAATCTCGTGAGTTCTAGTTTAAATGATTCGATATTTTCCAAACTTTTCTTCAACAAGGATGTTACAATCCCCTTCTACAAAAATTTTGTCCTTGAATTTTAATAAATCACATACCTTAATGAAATAACTTAGGATACTGCTGTCTCATCGAGTCCTCACGCTCTCAAGTCAACGTAACACAATTTTCCTGCTTATTTTAAGCCACATTCACCAATGGTACATCCTTACTTCTCAAGAGTTTGATTGATCTATCCACAATCTGGGTAGGCTCGGCAAGTGCAATCAAACTTTCTTGGATTTCCATATCATCATCTACTATCACATGAGTAGAATCTAGCACATACTTCCTTACCCGGGATACATGAAACATATTATGAAGATTTGCTAACTGAGGAGGAAGTGCTATCTGGTAGGCCACTAACCAATCTGTTTTAGGATCTTAAACGGTCTAATGTATCTCAGGCTCAGTTTCTTACTCTTCAACACTCGACTAATGCCCTTATGAGGTGAAACCTTCAAGAACACAAAATCCCAAATTTGAAACTCAAGTGATTTCCTCATCTGATCATAGTAACTCTTGGGACACCTTCATTATCGCGAATCATTTCGATTTGCTCATTGGTTTTCTGCACAATATCTAAGGCCCGAGAGTCAAACTTTCACTAGTCTCCAACCAACACGGAGACGTTTGACACCTCCTGTCATACATAGCCTTGAATAGAGTCATACCGATGCTGTTGTGGTAACTGTTATTATATGTGAATTCGATCAATAAGAGAAACTGCTTCCAATAACCACCATGTTCTAGCACACAAGACCTCAACAAGTCCTTCAAGCTCTGAATAGTACGCTTTGACTGCCTACCCGTCTAAGGATGATAGGCTGAACAAGATGATTAAATTTGCTGGAGAATGAAGCTTAAGACTCAAGGATACCTTCAAGGTAGATTTTATCTCCCTCTCCTTGAAAGGAGAGTTAGATCACCATGTATGGCGTAATGAACGCTCTTTAGTGAATAAGTACTTTACTCATTTTAAATGAGTTAGATCTAATAATTTTAATTTTAGTTCAACTAAAGTAAAAACCCATATTTCGAAGGGTTTACTCTATGTGTTTGACCCTATAAGGAATATATATGGTTTATATTAAATATAAACATTTTATATTCAATATAATGTGACGAGCGACATCTAACAAGATACCATTATCCAAATATAAATATCAAATTGATATTACTTTCATCAATACATTCACATACTACTCCTAACATATTTATATGTCCCTATATTAATACTTGACTTATGAATAATTATAATATTGACCTACTATTTCAAGGATTAACAAAGGCTGTTAAACTATTTAATAAAATGTCATATTAAATAAGTTGATATTAAATGCATAGATTTTTAGTACATACTTCCAAATTAATTATTACATTATTATTAAGGGGAGTTTTATAGCCTCCTTTGAGCTTATGTTCTCTAGACAACAAACATTGTCTAAAGCATCTTTCACATTACATTGAATAAAAAGCTTCTTTTAAGCCTCTAAAAATTTGTTCCATTGCGATGAGTTTGAAAGTGAACTTTCAAGTTCCATCTAGTTGAAGGGTGACTTGTAAGTATGATAGATTAAGAAATGATGGATTAGTGTAATATCCATTTGAATATTTTCTCATTGACAATTTATACATATTACCTCGCTAACAAATATCATCCGTCAACACTTCACAATCCATGGACATGCTTTTGGAAATATGAAAAGATAAACATATATTGCAAAAAGACAAGAATAAAAAGACAAATACAATCTTTGGTAATTTAGTAGTTCTTAGTGGTACACCTTCCTTCCATTAGGTAAAAAAAATCATGGTATCAGAACCGGACCGGACCGCCGATCGGAACAGTCGAACTGGGAACCGGTACCTTGTCCGGTTCGAAAGGGGTGGAAAATCGGTCTTACGTTGAACCGATCAAAAATCGATAAAACTGGTTAAAAACTGACCTAATAAACTAGTCAAAAAACCGGTTTGCAAATTATTTTTTTATATTTTATAAATTCTTTTAGTGCAGTTTTTGCTAAAATCGCACTAATAGACCCTGTACACCAAATAAAATTAACATCTTTTTCATTTTACTTAGTTTGGACTAGTGTGTTTTTAGACCTTTTAAGCATGTTATGGTAGGATGTGTAGTATTTTGAAGCTTTCTTACTATGTAACATTTAATTCTAATGTATTTATTGAATTTATTTTATATATAGTATATTATTTTGATCTAATCAATTATTATTTAATATTAATAGAAATCACATTAATGCTTGAAAATTCATATTAAATAATTAAGATGATATAGTCTCTTCTTACAAGTGGAGAGGTGGATCTATCTATCTTGATATGATTTTTTGATCTTCAAGCTTCATTTCCATAAAAAAGTATGTCTCCTTTAGGATTTATGTCTTGGTCAAATGGTGTTTGTAAGGGAGAGGTGAAATCCTAAGTAAAACCTAAGAGAGAAAAACACAAGGGGGGAATTTAGGAGAGGGTGGCGCCACCTATAGAAGGAGGATAAGCAAAATTCTTAAATTCTAGAGAGAGAACATCTTACTAAGAATCACTAAATTCATTAAAATGATCTAACTTGTTTACAATTTGAAATCCTAAACCTATTTATAGACGAGTGAATCCTAGTTAAGCAGAACTAATTAACCTAACTCCTAGCTAAGATAGTGAATTTTTACTCAAAATAAAGCTAGCCCAAAACATGACCCAAACATAAAAATAAGACCATGTAACACCTAAAACTCTAAAGTTTATACCAAACCCCAAAAGAATTACGATGAAAAATGGTTTTTAAGCCTAAAGATGACTCTCAAACTTGTCCAATACTAGACTGGATCCTCATTATAATATTTCATCCTTATATTGCAACTAAATGGAACCACTAAACAACTAAATTCTCAAATCTTCAAATTTACACAGATTGCAAAATGGAACAAGAACAACTGAACTAAACAATACATATTTAGCATGTTTGACTCTGACACCACACACAATTGTTAAGCATTTTGGCATTTGCAAGTTGCAATTACAAATAAAAGTATCCTCACTTACTCAAATAAAATTGCTAAAACCACGTACCAATCAACAAAAATATATATCAGAAACACTTTAAAGATCAGACTCAAGATCAAAAAATGAAAATTAAAAAGGTTACCTATTGACTGATGAAGCATTAAATGGAGAGGGTGAGTGGCGACGCATAAATGGCTGATGACATGAGCGGTGGCCCACCCGTTGTAAATGTAGTAGAAGGAAGAGTGTGTGAAACAAAGCCCTAAGGATTAAAAATTTTAGGAAAGAATCCAAAGCCCTAAAAGCTAACCTTAGAAGAAATGGAAGCAAACCTTGGAAGGGAAAGAGTTGAAGAAGTGCCGCTCAAAGATAGAATGACGAGGATAGACGAAGAAGCAAAAACCGAGTAGAAAGCGGTATTACGGGAGCAACAAAGTGGTTTTCGAAAGAGGAAGAGAATGAGATGAGAGTGACAAAGTTAATTAGTACATGTTACTTAAAACCAATACAAAACTTAATTAAATTCAATATATGTCACCAGATAGAAATTAGACTGATAAATAATATTTTTTACATAAGTTTTATTTAATAATTGGTTTAGACTTATCATTTATTTTTAAAATTATCATTGTGTTATTTTTTATACCGATTATAACATTAACCATTGTAAAATATCTTTTTTGCACTAGTTTCCTGAACTTAATTCCAAAAGAAATTTGTTCACTGAACTCGAGTTTGGAGCTTCTTTAAGTTTTTCTCTGTTCCATCATGGCGTTAGGCAACTTTCCCATGTCTTGTTATTTTGCGGTTTTTGCAGTTTGGAGCAGCCTTAGCTTTGTCTTGTAATTTTATGGTTGCTTTCTATTTCAAGTCTTTGCAGTTCAGATTATACTAAAATAATGCAACAAATACATGTATTTGTATTGAGGTTGGGTTTGGAGTTTCAAATTGTCAGACCCTTTGTTGCTTACATAATTTTTCATACTTAGTTTTACAATTTCTTTATATATTTTTTAAATAAGGGGTTGCTAAACTTATTTTAAAAAATTTATATATAATAGAAATATTTTTAATAGGATAGATTTTTGCAATGGGTATGAATATCAAACGATTTGACATGTAATCTACATATCTTTTGTATAGTCTAATTTAGAAGTTATTGATAAAAATGTAAAAAATATGATAATAACTAACGTAAATTATACATTCCTTTAATAAAAAATCTTACGAGAAATTGAATATTGTTGTGTTTTAAAAGTTTTTTTATATATTTATCCTTTAAAAAATTAGATGACATAATAATTATGTAAGGATGTATCAAATAATTAGTTATTAATAATGACTCTGACATGACATTCTAATAACATTATTCTTAAAATGTTATAATTTAATAGAGGCTAAATTTTATAATTGAAATATTACAATTCGTTAATTTTACGTAGTGAAAACATATCCAACCCTAAATCCTAATATTAAGTAATTGATAAGCCGATCTCAACGTTATCATATTGTTCAAATGGATAAAATAATTTGAACAATCAAGCCACATAAAAGCAAACTTTACATTATTCAGTTTTTCATCGACAACTTTTTATTAGAAGAAGCAGGGATGGGGAAAATATATGTGGAAGAAACAACATCAACTTTTCAACCACAGCAAAATATATATATATATATATATATATATATATATATATATATATATATATATATATATATATAGATAGATAGATAGATAATTTATGATTCATGATCAAGGTGAATTAGTTCCAAGGATAGCAAGTTACTAAACCACCACGAGAATTCATACACGGTCCAGTTTCTCTTACGTACCAAGGGAGATAAGTGTAGGTGGTATCTCGGTTTCCTGAATAGGCATCAAACCTCTTAAACACGCCTTGCCATTGAAGGGAACAAAAGTACAGTGATCTCCCAAAAGGATTCCGGATAAAGCTCCATTCAAATTGCTCACCATGATGGAGAAGTTTCACTCCTAGATCACTAGTTTTAGACTTGCAATGAACGGTCAAATCTTTATTTCCTTGCAAATCATTTATGATAGCCACACGTACTTTTAAAGGTATTACAATAGTATTGCTGGTTGCTGTTGCATCGATGGTTGATGAAAACATCGACAGACACAGTAAGAGAACACACCTAGCAAGGTAAGACATATTGCCCTTCTTCTTCATTGCTCCTCTATCTCTTTCTCGTTTTTGTAGTTAACCTTTATACTAATTGTTTATCAAAAACTCAGAATACAATGAACTGTCTCAGCTTTCGCTATCTAACACTTGAGGTGAGTTTCTTATAGGAGACAACTACAAAAAACGATCATGTTCATTAAAGCTAAGGAAACTCACCATGATTATACGGTTAAAATGCAAAATAATATTATATATTATGCGAGCGTCAGAGGCAGAAAACAATGAATAACGGTTTTATTTTTAGCGACAGTTTATTTTGGTAACAGATTATTCTTAATGACCATGATTATATTGCTTGTCAACTTAACAGTTTGTTTTGGTAACAGTTTTAATTTCTCATTTATAGTAGTTTTATTTTGCTTAAATATGAATGGAACATACTTCCTCTGGTTGTTTCGATAAGAATTTATTACATTATTATACTTTTAAAATTAACATTCGTATTAATGAAGAGAAATAAACTTTTCAATTTTATTGAATTCATGAGAGAAAAATTGTATTTTATATGTCAAATATATATTCCCACTACAAGAAACATGTGTATTTACCGCAGTTTATTAGTGACCCTTAGTTAAAACTGCCGCTGGTTACAGAAAATTGTTAAGTCTAGTGCAACATTTGCGGCAGTTAAAAAACCGCCGTTATTTATAGCCTAAAAAAGCACGTGGCCCTCACGTGGTCCTATAGTATACCCTTTTCTGATTCTGACTTTCACTTCCCTCTATTGCATATTGGTGAAATCCTTAATCCTTCATTTATGTTCTCAGTTTCCCCCTTTCGTTTATCTCTATCATTTCTCCCCGATCCTCACCTCCCACTGCCAGCGTCCTTCAGGCTTCATCTGGTGACCTTGTCGCTGCCTTCATGGAACCGTGACCAGCTGTCGTCATGGAACCATCACCATCGTGCCTTTGTGACCGTCTCATTGTAATAAAGTTATTGGATAGGGGTAGAACAACCACGGTTAGAGTCCCCATTCGGTGGGCTATGTAGCATTAGCAGCCCCTTAACCTCTAATGAATTTGAGCCTTCTTCTAGAGTTGGTTCATACTTGCAGTTATGCCCTTTTCTGGCTGCAAATTCTTCTATTCTTTACAATTCCATCATTTTTCTTTTTAATGAGAGACATAACCTCTTATCATCTTCATTGGTGCCGCCAAGGCATTATCTTATATAAATCCAATCCAACAGGGTACTTGATCCTCAGCTTAGTCTCATCTCATTCCTATTGACTTGTTCATTATGCTTTAGATTATCGGTGAATTGGTGATTGTGTATTGATTATTACTTATGATTATTAGTTATGAAATGTCGGCTTATAGCTCTTCTCTGCCATCAATATTAATAACTGTGGTCTAAATAC
Source organism: Clitoria ternatea (assembly GCA_037962975.1). NCBI lineage: Eukaryota > Viridiplantae > Streptophyta > Magnoliopsida > Fabales > Fabaceae > Clitoria > Clitoria ternatea. The sequence goes on from CM075669.1 coordinate 296,533,312, forward strand.
AAAAGGGTATTGGTTGTGTTTTTGCGTTAGAGCTATATCATTCTTGTAGGCATCATATTCCTATAAGTAAAAGAAAGAAAGAAAATAAATCATTCTTGTAATGCTCGAATCCTGCTACTCAATCTTATAATGGTGGTGCATTGATAATTGACTACTAATATATCCCTATGAAGATTCACCTCTTATCCTACTAACCGTGTTTGAAGCTATCTTTGACTACTTGTCTTTAGTTGTTGTCAGGTTTTTACTATCATGGGTTGTCATAATTGGCCCAGTACTTTCTATTTTGTCAATGGAAAGGCCTGAATAGTCTTCCAACCCAAACCTATAATGACTGTCCATTTCTAAGAGGTGTCTAATCATTTTATTGTATCAATAAAGGGTAGGCGACTGCGTTTATGTTTAACTATTTGTGACTTAACATTGGTTCAAAAAAGTAATTGCATGGCTTGACAAAGGGTACATTGAATAATCCCCCGCTCCCCAACAACACAAAAATCCTTGTTCATTTTGATATTGGGGGTAGCTTTTTGCCCGTTCTTCAAAGTTTCTTCAGGGCAACTAGACGACCTTGCAATATCCACATGTTGGAATATAATATAATTTTTATAAGCTTAATTCTTGATCACTATAAAACCATTCAATTGCCTTCACCCAACTACTATAGATATTTGGGATCTCATCCATGTTCTCTTTGGCCTTCAACTGACGGAATATACAAGGAATCATACAAACAATTCTAGAGGGGTGAGTGAACACTCTCAACCCATACATTCTTATGCAAGGGTAAGCCATCATAACCACATATTCATACAAAACAATATCAAGAAAAATTACAGCCACACGCACAAACATAGTTCACAGGGTTAGTTATTCATGTGCTATGCTATGGATGTGTTAGGTGTCTTATGGATCATCTTTGATTAAGTTTCATGATGCGAATAAGCCCAACCTCTCATCATCCCAATCACTTATCCGCAGTAAGTCTACTAGGAGGAATACACATATACGTTAGAGCTCAATAAGTTCTCGTAACCAACAAGGAGGAATACATATACACACAACGTCACAGAAGTACAAGATTTTTTTGAAAGGATCCGAATAAAGCTCCATTTAAACATCTCACCATGATGGTGAACTCGTTCTCCTAGATCTCTCGTTTTAGATTTGTAGTGAACGCTCATATCTTTATTTCCTTCCAAATCATTTATGATAGCCACATGTACTTTTAAAGGTATTTCAAGATGCCAACATCAACACCCAAACTAAGACAACACACATGTTCATGTTGCCCTTCTTCTTCTTCATCACTCTTGTGTCTGTTCCTCTTTCTTGTAGATACCTTTATGCTAAAATGTTGGCTACGCGTCAACTTAAGAATTGCTTAATGTGATATTTTTAAAAAATTTGAAGTTAATATTACTTTTGGAGCAATGTTTTCGTGGTCACCCTTTAACAATTTTTAAATTGTGAAAACGTTTGTTATTTTTATTTTTTAGTTTTAATTATAAAATTATTACCATGTTTTTTGTTTTTAAAATTTTATATTGAAAAAAGTGAAAACAAAAAATGAAATCAAGAAATAAAAACAAGTTGTTTTCAGTGTTTTTTGTATAAAATTTTAGAAACAGAAAATAAGATCACATTTCCATCATGATCACCTTTGAGCGGAACCGGCACTACACGACCCTAGTGACACTTATTCTAGTTAAAGCACACCAGGTTTGCCACAGACTCTTCAGCCTTGGGCGCGAATACCCAGTTGTACTCCAAAGATTCTCCCTTGGAATCAGAACGCTCATGCCCTCCAGTGTACCTATCATTGTTGTTCTAGGTCTTGCAATCCAACTTATCATTCAACGTCTTATATCAGATGTTGTATGCATTTACTTTATTTAGTTGTCTACCTTTTATTAGTCGAGTGTCAAATAGAACTCTTACACCTAGTGTTACGGTCCTTAATACATCAAAAATCCTTATTTATGAATGCTTCAAACTCAAAGAATCATAGAAGTTAAAATTCTATGTCTAAGTCCTATTTGCTTTCTAAATCTCTTTTTAGGAGTATTGGGGATAGAGCTTAAAGTAGAAATTAAGTCCTAAAGCAAATTTGTAAAAATTTATTGACTATGGGTAGGTCATTAGTTAACCAATTTTAAATTTATCCAAACTCATCAGATATCATGAAAGCAATGAAACATGCTTATTTTACCGATTTAGCAGAAACGTAGCTTCGTCAAAAATTCAATTTTGATCATGTTTCGTTTCCCCTCAGTACTGAAGATTAAGAATTTTCACTATGACTCACTAAAAATTAGGATTTCTTTATAGCTAGGTAACTTAAATAAAACTTGGATGTTCCCGGATGAATTTGTCAAAAACATTGCATGTAGCGAATGAGTGATGGAACCATGCATGCGAGGGTAACGAAGGATGGAAATGAAATCATACATGCCAAAAAGAAAGAAATTGAAAAAAGAAGCCATGCATGCAAAGGAATGAGTGACATGCACATGCTCCACTATTTTAATTATAACTTAAGCTACAGGTGTCTGATTTAAGTGATCTTAGTCTTAAAATTTTTGTAATGGAATTTACTATTGGAGACACCAAAGAGCCAATTTTAAGTGAAAAAGTCTTAGTTTGTGCAACAAGTTACTGACCCGTAGCAATGCACATAACTAGAACAATATTTAGTATTTTAGGTATAACTTTAACTCTAGCTAATGGATTTAGCCGTTTTATAGCTCGTTGAAAAGAGGAAAGAAATAGGAACAATTTTTATGCTTATGATTTTACCAAAATCACAGTGGAACAGCTTCATGCAAACCCATCAAGATACCCTTGAAATTCTCAAATTTAACATACAGCCAAAGAGAAAGAAAGATGGTCATGCATGCAAAGAAAATAGAGAGTTTTAACTTAACAACGTCGATTTTACATCGATCGGAAACTGAGACCCTACGCTTCAGTTGTTGACCAAGCCTCTGATCAACCTCGAGACATCCTCAAGCTTCACAACGAAACATGCATGACTATCATGCATGCAAGGGAATAAGATGAATGAAGTTTTTAGAGAGAGAAAGGCATGATAGTGAAGGTGAAAAGGAAAAGATGGTGATGACTTGGTGGAGGGGTTACGAAATAGTGGTGATGATGAAGAGAAAATGAGGATGATGATGATGGTGAAGAGAGGTGCATGGGTTGGTGTGGTGGTTATGGAGGAAGAAGAAAAATGAAGTGTGGCTTAGAGGGAAAGAGAGGATGTAAGGTGGATGATGAAGAAGGAAGAGAAAATAATAATGAGGGTGAAGGTGGAAAGTGCCGTGAGATATATAGAGAGAATGGAAAAATGGTGAATTGAATGGAAGGAAGAGAAATAGAAAAGGAATTGGTTTATGTTGGCCAAAGGTAACTTGGCCCTTTACCTCATTTGGTTTGCTATTGAAATCAAATATCTTCTGCTCTAAATTCTAAAAACCAACCGATAGATTCCTCGATTTAATGGGTCGCTCTAAAAATTTTAATTTATCGACCTTCAATTAATTAATTAATTAATTGTGAACCATTGGAAATAAATTACGTACCCGATCCCTAAAGCCTCCCAATTAATTAAATTTGGGATGTTACATTAAAAGCCGAATTTAGCCCAATATATTTACTATATTAAGAAGAGCCAAGACTTTTTGAAAAGCCTATTTAAATGAGTTAGGTTTAGGAATTTAAAAGAGTTTTTCTAACTTGTCCAACCAACTTTTAAGCTCTTATATAAAATTTAATAAATAAATATAATTATAATAATATCATAATGTATGCACATGATATTTTCAATGAATTATAGTTTATAAAATTTAAATATGTTAAAATCACATTTAATATGAAAAGTAAATAATTAAATATATGTTATAGGTAGGTTGTTAGCCTTTTATAAATATATTAATTTGTTTAAGATTGATCTATTTAATATATATGTAATTGTCTTTTCATTAACAATAATTTAAATCAAATTTTTATACAAACTATTAAGCTAAACAAACTTTTAATAGACATGGCTAAATTTAAAATTATGACTCATGTCAAACTTTAGGACACATCAAGTCATGTAAATTCTATCTCAATGAAGCGTTTTTTGACTTCTAAAATTGTAGTAATTAATGTGTTTTATCTTCCCAAAACCATAATTATATAGGTGGTCAATTCTGTTTTATATACACCAGAACTGAGGACTTCACCTTAATGTACTTTTAATATAGTACTCGGTTATTGTCGGATATTTTAGGTTGTTATTTTGATAATATTACTATTTTATCCCCAACACCATTGTACAATACAATATTGATCCAAGACCAAATTAGTGTTGCAAATTAATATTTACGAGTATTATTTCTTTTATTTTTTCTTTATAATTTATATATTCTAATTAGTTTAAATATTATTCATCACAAGAAGAAGTCTAAGTATTATTAAATAGCATAATAATTAAACTAAATTAATAATAGACCATTAAACTTTAGGTTGTTATTTTATTACTATTGTATCCCCAACCCACATCTTACTGTACAATATTGATCCTAGACCAAATTAGTGTTGCAAATTATATACGCTTCAATTATGGTGTTTTTGGTCATAGGATGGACCAATGTCTAGTCAAGCAGAATTAAGAATCAGGGAGTAACCAATCGGAAAGGGAAGTGGGTGTTGAATCACAGAACTTGGTCACCAGACAACTAGAAGTGGTTATGGAAACACTGAAATATTCAGATAATGGAGATCATGATACGATAATAATAGAAGCTATTGCAGATGCTAATCCCATTATGGCCCCTTAGATGTTTGTGAGCAAATCTGTTAGGCACAAAACTAACAATCTTCGTAACAATTATGGAAAGAATCAAGTGCCTAATGAACCACCCATTATGGGATTAGATGGGTCACAATTAGAGGCTGTCAATGATGAGAGTGGGACCACCATTGAAAAGCTAAAGAAGCCTACCCCAAAGCCAAAATGTGGTGCTGACCTAAGGAAACCAAAATCGGGCCAGAATAATAAGGGAAGAGTAGGGAAAGGACATGTGGATGGAAATGCTAATTTCAAAGGACCGGGCCCATCTTTGCATGAGAAGGTTTTGCGTATTAAAATGGATCATATTGGAGGGAAAGTTCCTCTCAATCCCGCTAAAACTGCGATGAAAGAGGAGAAAGTTGCAAGTATCGTGAATCTTTGAATCTCATTAGACACCACGAGAAGATCGTGGTTGACTTGCATGGCCAAGGACATGTTGGGGATGATTGGCTTGGGGCTAGTGTTATGAACCCAATGAAGGAGGATTTGGACTTCTTGGAATGGGCAAGAGCACTTAACCAGACTAGTTGTTCTCCTGCCAATTCCACAGTGGATGTTAATACTGACCCCATAGCCAGGAGTGGGAATGAGGGACACAACTATAGTCTTTACATCTATAATGGATGTGGTTCGACCTCTCTTTCTACTTTTTCTAATGTCTAGTCTCATGAAATTATAGTTGAGCGGGAGCAAACACTTTCCTCGGCCTTATCAGGGACGTTACCCGTCTTGATAGCTTGTCGTTCATGGCCCTAGTTGCGACCCAGATTAGTGGCGTAAGAGCGGATGATGTATGTAAAAAGCTTGGTCTTGATGGAATAATTCAAGAGAAAGCCAAAGGCTTCTCTTGAGGCATTTGGTGCTTATGGAAAACTAAGGATGTTATGGTGGGTATTGTTGCTTCATCATAATATGTCGTGCATCTTAGAGTTCATTTTGGGGTTTGTCTCTGTTGGATGTTATCTATCGTTTACGCTAGCCCTCGGGAGATGTCCCGTATTGGTCTATGGGATGATTTGGTGAACTTTATCATGAATTTGAATGAACTATGATGTATCGGAGGTGATTTTTAATCAGATCTTTTATGCTTTCAAGAAATATGGAGGTGCAACATTTAACACCAAAGCCATGGTGAACTTTATAGAATACTTAATCTCTAAGATATTGGGTTCAAAGCTCAAAAGTTCACTTGGTCTAGAGGACAGATCATGGAACATCTTGATAAAGTTCTTTCAACTCAAGCCTATCGTGGCTTGTTTCCTCTAGACACAATAACTAATCTACCAATCATGAGCTTGAATCATGTTAGGTTGTGGTTGCATCTTAATGATTCTTCTTGTCACCCGTACGTCACGTACAAAATCTTTTACTTTTTGGTCTCTTGGCTCTCCCACCTGGACTTTGTTAATCAAGTTCGTAATGCCTGGAAGAGAAGTGTGCTAGTTGGGTAAATAACGTGGCCTGTTTTACTAGTGTTATTTCATGGCGGAACTCCTCAACTTTTGGCAATATTTTTGTAAGAAAAAAGAAAGTTCTAAACAGATTATATGGTATTCAAAACAAGTTTGCAGAAGAAGACAATGTTTTCTTAGAGACTTACAACAAAGTCTTTAGGACGGACAACTTATTCTTCAACATAAGGAGATTTATTGGTACCATCAGGCTAAAGATAAATGGATATCCCTTGGTGACAAAAACACCAAGTATTTTTATTAAACTGCAATCATCAAGAAAGCTATAAGAAAAGAATTGATGCTCTTAAAGATAAAAATTATGCTTGGGTTTATGCTGTACAAGATTTTTCAAACACCTATACGATGATGGATCCATGGGCTTAAAGGGGTTGACTTTGGTTGCTTGTTTCCCTCCATATGAGACGTTAGATAGAAATACTTTTGGTGAGCTCCTTAGCAATGAAGAGATTCAGCTAGCTCTCTTCAGTATGGGCAACTACAAAGCCCCAGGTACATATAGATGGCTTATATGCAATCTTTTTTGAATCACAGTGCGATACTCTTCACCCACACATATGTGACTTTGTAAAGAAATTGTTCACTACACCTTGTTTAGTTTGTGATGTTAACCAAACCATCATGGCCCTTGTGCCGAAGGTCACTGGCCCAGAGAGAATGGTAGATTTTTAACCCATATCACTTTGTGATGTCATCTACAAAAGTTATCACAAATAGATTGAAGGAGGTGATGCCTATTCTTATCTTAAGAGAACCAAACTAGCTATGTTCTAGGCCGCAATGAGAGTGACATCTGATTATACTTCGGGAGATAGCTCATTCCATAAATAGCCTGAAAGGTAAGAAAGGTTCTATGGTCCATCAACTTGATCTTGAGAAAGCCTATGATAGACTACGATGGAGCTTCATTAAAAAAAACTTTTGAGTTGGTAGGGTTCGAGGCATCCTTTGTCGATAATTTTGCAGTGTATCTCTTCCTCTCCAATGTAAATGAAATGGGATTATGACACTTTAGAAGTCTCTTACACCAAGGTGACCCTCTATCACCATATCTGTTTGTTTTTTGTATGGAACGTTTTTTGCACATGATAAAGGATAGGGTTGATGTTGGTATGTGGTGTCCAATACGCATGGGAAGATGAGACCCCGTATCTCACATATTCTCTTCAGTGACGATTTTACCCTTCGCATGAAACGTCGATGGATCAAGTGGATATTATTGATGAAGTGATTGAAGAGTTCTATATGCTCATGACAAAAGCTAAACAAGCAATCCAAAGTGATTTCTCAAAGAATGTCGAAGCCAATGAAGCCATTCAGATTAGTTGGCGCTTACATAACTATCTCAAATGATTTTGGACGTTATCTTGGGGTCCTAATCCTGTTTGGGGGAAGGTCGGTCCCTGCGTTTCAATTCCTAGTTGATAAGGTTTAGAAGAAGCTATCTAATTCGAGGATGAAGTCACTCTCGTTTGCTGGACGCATCACGTTGGCTCAATCGATCTTAGTGGATCCTCCGACTTACGGCATGAAAACCTGTTATATTCCATGAGGTATATGCGATGATATTGAGCGGATTTGTAAGAACTTTGTGTGGGGTTCGTTGGAAGATCGTCGTAAGTATCATTTAGTTTCCTGGGATCATATATGCACTCCAAAGGACTAAGGGGGTTAGGGTTCTGTTCTCTTCGTACACTGAATGATGCCTATATATGTTAAAGTTGTGTTGGTCTCTCTTCATTAACCATCGAATTCGAAACTTTGGTGCTGCACCATTTGGGCTAAGTATAATGTCCAGAATGGAGCTCATTCTTTTGGCTCCCTTGAAGCTAATTCTTCTGCACTTTGGCGTTAAATTCATAGGGTGAAGCCTTTGCTAAGTGCAGGCTTATCCTGGATTGTGAATGACAGCAGTAACGTCCGGTTCTGGACTAATGCATTATGCATGGGTTCTGAAAGATGGTACCCTTAGTATTGTTTGCTTGGTGGAAATTCCAGAAGAATGTCTTGAGGACCCTATGATTTTGTATGTTGATTAGAATTAGTGGCATTGGGACATGTCTAGTCTTCTTACTGCTGAAACGTTACAAAAGATTCGTGCTTCCCCCTCAATGTCTGCAATCCTAGACATTTCGATATGGAGACGCTCCAAGGATGCAAGTTTCACTATAGTATCTACCTATATTGGCCAATCCTCCAGATCAATCTACCTACACTACGTCTAAAATCTTCTTAGAAGTTTGGAAATGAAAGGGTCCCCATAGGATTCAATCTTTTCTCTGGAAAGTGGCCCATGCAAACCTCTAACAAACACAAAGATTTAAGAGAGGTATGATTAAGTTTGATTTGTTCTCGAGGTATATAATGAAGCTTTACGCGCTGTCTCCAAGAATGTGCTTGGATTCATGACATTTGGAAATATGCCAATTAGGAAAGAAGAATGGGTTCCTTTCTTCAGTTTGGGTACTCAGCAATGGCTCGCATTCAACCTTACTACCAATATCTTTATGATCCATAGTTCCCAGAATTTCCCAGTTCTTTCTAGGCATCATCGGTCAAAGGTGCTTCTTTTCTAGGTACCCTCGCCTTTGGGCTCACTCAAGCTGAATGTGGATGGTTCAGTTGGCAATAATAAGAAAGCGGCGTGCGGTGGTTTGGTTTGAGATGTTACAGGGGCAAGTTTGTCAAAGCTTGAAACATTCTCCCTGGTGGTGGCTGAACTTTGGGGCCTCCTTCATGGCTTTCAGATGATAGTGCGAGTTAAGATGGATTCGCATGTAGCGGTTATTTTGGTTTTCTCTTCATGTGCTGGAGGTCATCATCATTGACCTCTAGTTAAGAGTATTAGGGAGATTTTAAAGGCTGATAGAAATATTCTTAGTTACTAAATTGAGAATTAACATATATAGTAAAGTTAATTCTACAATGCATTAAATACTGTAATAATTTAATTCAAATCTATAATACTTGATATTATTTGTGTAATGCATTGAAATCGCATTCGAAATTTTAAGAAATTTCAAATTTTAAATACATAATATCAACTTTTAATTCAAATGCATACTAACTAGCTATTTAATATTTTGAATTTTTTATTAAATTTTTGAAATTTTGATCTTTTAATATAATATATATAATTTGAAATTCATTATAGAATTAAAATTTCTAACTTTGAGTATTATATATAATGATTTCAAAATTCATTATGAATTAAATTTACAAGTATTAAAATTTCAAAATTGTAATTTAAATTTTTATTTATTATATAAATATATTAAAATTTCAAAATTTTAATATATTTATATAATAAATAAAAATTTAAATTACAATTACAATATTCCAACTTTGAATTTTATTAAAAGTTACAATTCAATTTAAAATTGATATATTAAGTATACTTGACATATCCAAAACTCGGATCTCGAATTCTAAGGTAATTGCCTCGAGTAATGAAAATTAGGCGTGGTTTGGTTCACCAACGGAATGGAGTTGGTTGGGGGAGAAATTTTATCTTACGATCCAATGGAGTTTTGATTGTTTCGAACGACGTGAAAGATCAGTATCAGCTTGTAAATTTTTCTATTTTCCCAACTGCGAACTAAACATCCCTTTAGAGTAAGATTTTTCTTTACTGACAATTAACTCAAGGTTTGACTTAGTTTCAGGGTCACGTGTAAGCATACATTAACTATCTTAAATCAATTCTTGTTCGATTATTTAACACTAATAACATGACGCTACATTATGTTGAACATCTTTATTAAGGTCTCATATGCCTATCAATATATGTATACAATTAGGGACGACAATTTGGGCTTGACCCGTACGCTAGCCTATTTGACCGTTAAAAATAGGCTATCTGGGTTAAGAAGTCAAGCTCGTTTTCTCGAATAAACCCGATCCGTTTTAGCCTACTAAAAAATGGGCCGGGCCGGCCTGTCGGCCACTAATAAAAAATATATTAATATATATTTGAAAGACTTAAAGGCTTATGACTATTTGATTTGGATTTTTAATGATAGTTGTATACCTTGTATTGTATGTTATTATAAATTTAATAATATAATATTATAAAATATAAATAATAAAATTTTGTTTCCATTAATGCAAATATAATTTACTTAAACTTTTAATAAAATAAACTAGGTTAATTATAAAAAAACTGGTTTTAAAAAAGGTGAAATTTGGTTTTCATATCTAATTTGTTTTAAAAAAAGGCTTAAAAAAGTATAAATTTAAAATAAAAAAAATAACATGCATAATTTAAAAAAAAGGAATTAATTTCACAAGCTAATTTTAAAATAATAAACAAAAATTACAATTACAATTTTGAATTTCATTAAAAATTACCATTCAATTTCAAATTGATATATTGAGTAGACATAATATTCTTAGTTCCTGTAATTATATATCAAGAATCTATATATATATATATATATGTTCACACATAAAAAGTTAGCATAAAAACCCTAGAAAATTCCCCTAGGGATTAGGTTTATTATCTCTCTATCATGTGTCACTTGAGTTACAATGTGAGCCTCTAGACTGTATTTATACACTTGTAAAATAAAGAAAATAGGGGAATCTAGGCTCAGGCCCAATAAAGGAGATAACCGCTTCTGGTGGGATAATAGAGAATCATTATCTATTAAATTAAAGGGATGACCTTTGACCAGGGAGGGAACAATATATATATATATATATTAAAATTAACTGCACAATACATTAAATACTATAACTATTAAATAAAAAGGTAAAATATTCCATATTAATTACACGCATTAAAGTCACATTCTAAATTTTATATAATATCAAATATATACTAACTTTTAATTCAACTACGTAGTATAGCTATTTAGTTGATAACTATTTATTATTTTAAATTTTTTATTTAAATTATAGAATTTTAAACTTTTAGTATAATATATAATAATTTTAAAATTGGTTTTAAATTAAATTTACAACTATTAAAAATTTGAAATTTTAATATGTTTTAATATAATAAATAAAAATTACAATTTTAAATGTCATTAAAAACTATACTTCAATTTAAAATTGATATATTAAGTTAACTTAATATTTTTAGTTACTATAATTAAAATTGTATAGATGGTGAGTAATTAAATTAATGTTTTACATACTCTTTTATTCGGATTGGAGGATGTTTGCAATTAATTTGTTATGTTTAACTTGGCATTAGTTTAGGTTCTGAACTGGTGGCGTCTTCTTGATGAAAACTTTTGTTTGATTATTTATTTATTTTACTTTATTATAGTGATTCATAAATCCAGATTCATTTTGTGTCGAGGAAATAGAAGACATTCAAATACATGAAGCAATTTAATTGTTAGAAATTGTTAATTTGTAAGTTTTAGTTGATAAGTACTTTTTTAAATACTCTATCAATATCAGTCACTTGTCTAAATTTTAGTGAACAATGTAAACTTTATGTTATATATATGATAATATTTTCATTTTAATTGCCATCTATAACTTTTGTATATTTGTCAAAAAAAATATGCAAATTGAAAAATAATCTCAAATAAAAAAATTAAATATATTAAATAACTGTTAAGCGGGTTTACCTCAACGTTATCCTTTGTCAGATGAATAATAAGAAAGGAAAATGGAATACCACAAAAAGCAATCACTCTATCTTATGATTTTTATCACTGAGAATTGCATGGAAGATATATGAAAAACAAAGATATATTGAAGAGACAAGATTCATTATTTATAAGTGATTAGATCCAGGGAAAGCAAGAAACCATACTACTACGGTCATAATGACATGGTCCAGTTTCTCTAACATACCAAGGGATAAAAGTGTAGACCATATCTCGGTTTCCAGCATACGCATTAAACCTGGCCATTGAAAGTCACAGAAGTACAAGGTTTTTCCGAAAGGATCGCGAATAAAGCTCCATCTAAACATCTCACCGTGATGCAGAACTCGCTCTCCCAGATCTCTCGTTTTAGATTTGCAGTGAACGCTCATGTCTTTATTTTCTTGCAAATCATTTATGATAGCCACACGTACTTTTAAAGGTATTTCAAAAGTTGCGCTGATGCTTGATGCCAACATCAACACCCAAACTAAGACAACACACATCTTCGTCTTCATCTTCATATCTTCATCTTCATCGCTCTTGTCTCTTCCTCTTTCTTCTACACACCTTTATACTAAAATATGTTGCCTACGTGTCAACTTAAGAATTGCCTCACGTGCTACTATTTTTTAAAAATTTGAACTCAATATCATTTTTGGAGCAATGTTTACGTGGTTATCCTTTTAGGGGTTTTTTAAATTGTGAAAACTTTTTTTTTTTAATTTTTAGTTTAAATTATAAAATTATTATCATGTTTTTTGTCTTTAAAATTTTATATTAAAAAAAGTAAAAACAAAAAATCGAAATCAAAGGACAAAAACAAGTTGTTTTTAGTGTTGTTTTCTATATAAAATTTTGGAAATAGAAAACTGGTTCACAATTTTTTAATTAAAATTAAAAACATGTAATGAATTTTGTAATTAATTTTGGTAATTTTAATATGGACTCGGTAATTATCGGATATTTTACGTTGTTATTTTGATCAAATTAGTATTTTATCTCAAACACACATTTTACAATACAATATTGATCCAAGACCAAATTAGTGTTGCAAATTAATATTTACAAGTATTATTTCTTTTTTCTTTATAATTTATATATTCTAATTAGTTTAAATTTTATTCACCTCAAAGAAGAAGCCTAAATATTATTAAATATCATTGTAATTAAAATAAATTAATAATAGACCACAGAACTTTACCACACACCTTAATCGAAACTGCAAAAATAATTTCCTCACCTTTTTGTAACCCACCTTTTGTTAGAAAAGAAATAAAATGTTTTCATCTTTGTAAACCAAGTTAAGGAAATAATTCGTTTATGTAGCAACAGATAGATTTCATTTTAAATTATTTTTTTTAAGAGGAGCGTTGAGTTTCAAGCATCATCATTAATGATGATAATAAATGTTTTGTCTTCCCAAACCATAATTAATTAGTTGGGCAATTCTATTTTATATACACCAGAATTGTGGACTTCACTTCAATGCTCCCTGTAAATTTTAGTACTATCTTATCCGATATTTTAAAATATTATTCATCTAAAAAAAGAGGTCTAAATATTACCACACTAGAATTGGAACCCTAAGAGTAATTTTTTAACAATTTTTCGTAACACACTTTTTGTTAGCAAAGAAATAAAGTTTAAGAAACTTTATCTCTGTAGCACAAGTGAAGAGGTCTAAAATACTTTTGGTATTTTTTTTATATACTCTTTATTTTCTTTATTATAAGGTAAACTTTTAAAACTTTTAGTTGTTTTTTATATGAGAAATAGTTACAGTTTTTATGAAATATTTTGGGTGTTTTCTCATGTATCCTTTTACAAGAAGTTTCCATGACATGACAATCTACACCAATAAATAAAAAATAAGAGATATTAATATTTTCCCATTATCAAATGCATCAATTATTTTCATAAAACTTAAATCAATTAGTATTTTAAAATTAACCGCGCAATATATTAAATACTATACCCGGTTAATTCAAATATATAATATTTAATATTAATAGCGTAATTCATTAAAATTACATTCTAAATATTATCAAATATATACTATAAACTTTTAATTCAAATATATAATATACTAATTTAAATTATAATTATTTATTATTTATTATTTTTCACGAATAACATAACACCCTCGCCGACTAACCCTTAAGAACCTAAGCGATACATGACTTAACAATACACATACAACGGAAGACAAATTACAAGCCCTAACGGGCTTAAGAATATACCTCATGGTCTCTAAAAATCGACAGGGTATCATTCCCTTCCCATATATAAAGATATGAGTTGGGAACCAATGAATATGACATCAGGGCATTACTTAAATAACCTAAGCACTTATCAATTCCCCATTATATCAGTCCAAAATTCCTGGACATACGGAGGACTAAGTCCTCAACATAAACCCATGACAAACTAAACCTCTAGTGAGTAACAGTTACGTATCCACTGACAATCAGATAATTGAATCTTACGTATCATCACACATACTAAGCAGTGACCTCAAGCCTCACATACACAAATACTTGCCAGATTAGGTTTTAGGATTTAGGTCAATCGAAGGGCTGCATCATAGACCTTATATATCAACAGGCTATATATATATATATATATATATATATATATATATATATATATAGCCTTTCAATTGACCTAATCTGGAAAGTATTTATGAGTGTGTGTGTACATATATATATATATATATATATATATATATATTTGGCATTATATATGTGTTTGCCAATATGAGCCAACTAACTTGTATAAAAGATGTTTTCTCTTTGTGTAGTGTCATCTTCCCTTATATGGCTTCTAAGAAGCCTTTTTATCATAAAGAGTTCACCTTCATCTCCTATTACATGTTCACTATCATAGGAATCACTATTTAAGCTATCACTATATGATCAATAATGCCCCTTAAAATCATGGTTTTCTTTGTTGGGCATTAAGAGGCAATATTGGCCCTTCCTAAACATTTAAAACACTTTATTGAACTTGTCTTAGAAGATAGGTTAGGATAAAGAGTTGGTGTAACATCCCTCTTTTTAGAAGCGATTTTATCCTTGTAAATTTTAATTATGGAGAGTTTGTAAGCAAGAATAAGTCAATATATACCCTGTTGATGGTCTGTAGTACCTCAAAAATGTCATTTTTGCACATAATAATAGAATTTATATGGAATATTAGTGAAATTATGCAAAAACTGAGTGAAAAGGGCTCTGTTCCGAGTAACAGAGAAGAATTCCGAGTGAATGGTCAGAAAATCCGAGTGAAGGAGAAAAATCCGAGTCAAAACACCCTAGAAAGGCTCGGTTCCGAGTCAAATACTTCCTATTCTGAAGGAGACTACACTGATTGGAGTATTCCGAGTGAAAGAATGTATAAATACTCATATTTATGTTGATTTGATGCTTCCTACCGATTGGAGTGTGTTGTGGAATCAATTGGGAAGGATTCCGAACGGTTTCCTATGTATTTGCTTAGGAAACCGAGTGGAAAATGGTAGAGGGAGCCAATTCCGAGTGAGATATACTCTACTGGACCAAAACCGAGTGAGAGAAGTACGTGTGGGTCTTATTCCGAGTGGTAATGGTTTAAATAAACCTTAATTGGAAATATAATTAAAGAAATTGGCCTAAACCGAGTGAATCAAGTGAAGAAGACTCGGATTTCCGAGTGAAGATTCTGAGAAAGAGAGGACTCGGTCTGAAGAGGTATTACCGAGTGAGAAACCGAGTGCCTGAGTCGGTTTCAAAAGAATTTCGAGTGAAGAATTGAAGCTTCACTCAAGCGAGCAAGCCACGCTCAAGCGAGCCTTGCAATTGTTGACTCAGAAGTAGGAATTCCAGTCGGTATAGTTGTTAACCGAGTGTAGTTTCACTCGGTATTCACTGACAGAAGTGCGTATTGACTTCAATTTTGTCTTTTAATGATTATTTAAATTCAATCGTGCGCATTATGGATAGTGGACGACCAGAAATGGGCACTGACTCAGCATATCACTTTGTTTAATCTCCACTGACCCTTCCATTATCACTCCACTATCATCCACTCAGAAAAGCTGTCCCCCACTTGTTTTTCCACTCACTTTCTCCCTATTTAAACCAGTGCCAGGACCCTAAAGAACCCACACACACGACACAAACACCCTTCATCACTCTCCTTCCCAGCAAGTTTCTTTCTCTCTTTTCCCTTCTGTTTCACTCGGATTTGAAGCAGGACAGTGAAGGGAACCTCTTTCTTCTCCTCTAGGAACTTCATTGAGGTAAGGGGGTATATTCTTGGGTGCTCTGTGGGAAAACCGAGTGAAGGAAAGGGTTAAGGAATTTGTTTCCTCACCTTTCCAGGACAGATTCAGTGTGTATGAATTAAATGCTTTAAATTGTTATCTGTATATGCATGTATATATATATATATATATATATATATATATCTGTTATCGAGTGTATTTAATCAGTGAAGAACTATGAATAAAAGATGGGTTTAATGATAACAGGTTCTGTTTTAGGCCAATCCGATCGGTTTTGGTATCATTTCAATCGGATTTTTATATTACCAAATCATTTTCATTCGGACATAACATATTTCACTCGGAAAACACTCTATTTCTCTCGGACAACATCTTCTAAGTCTTATTTTACTCGGAAATCTCTTTCTTAAATTATTTCACTCGGAACTTGACTTAATTTCACTCAGAAAATATAATTATCTTTTACTCAGAACCCTTTTTCAGTAAAATCACTAGGAAACACTCTATTGCTCTCGGACAGTAGCTTCCCAGTCTTATTTCACTCGGCAAACACTTTATTTTACTCAGCAAGTAGTTATTTTACTCGGATTTGTTTTATCGCATTCAGACAGAACTCTTTTCAACTAATTTCACTCGGTAAACTCATGTTTCACTTGGAACTTATCTTATTTTTACTCAGGAAACTCTTTTCATACTGATTCCACTCAGAATCATACTTGATTTCACTCAGGAACTCATTTTCACTCAGAATTTAAGTAGCTTCACTCATGAAAACCTTTTCCAGTGATTTTAACTCGGTAAACACCTTAATTTCACTCAGAAAAACTCATCAGTATGATTCTACTCGGATTTGCAAACAATGCTACTCAGGGAACCATTTTCCTACTGACTTCACACGGATTCATGTTTTAATTCACTCAGAAATTATTTCACTCAGAATTTAAGATAATTAATTAAGAAAATCATTTTTCAGCTTCTGTTTCACTCGGAAAACCTATTAATTTCAGTTAGAAAACTCTGCTCAGTTTATTTCACTCGGATTCATAGCTATCTCATGTGGAAAACTCATTTTTCACTCGGATTCAAGCTGTTCCAGTCGGAAAACAGCATTCCACTTCATTTTCACTCGGACCCAAACTTATTTCAGTCGGAAAACAACCTTCCAGTGTCATTTCACTCGGATTTTTAGCCAGATCGTTTGGAGAACCCTGCCCAGTATGGTTCCACTCGGAATTATACATATTTCACTCGGATTTGCCCCTGTTTCACTCGGAAAACTCTATTTTTAATGGTTTTCGCTTGGATTTTCATTTAGAAACTACTTTTTAATACTTTTTAAATTAATGAGAAGTTATAATTATTATTATTATCCTTATTCTATTATTATTATTATCCTAATTATTATTAATCTTATTATTGTTATTATTATTATTAGTTTTATTGTTATAAACCTTGTTAACATCTTAATTATGCGTAATTACATAAAGAATATATTATTTTACTCTTTATGGAAAATACAATATTAACCAAGATATAATAGATATATTTACAATGTTTAATTAATTGATGAAATCCAAAGAACTTGGGAATGATATGATGAGACTGGAAATACATAAGATACTCAAGGAATCAATTGATAAAATAAATGCATTTCGCATCATGAAAATATTTTTGAAGAAGAAAAACCTCTAGAGCATACACTTGGTACAGTGGAGGACACTCACGTTCGATCTCCATGAAGAATCTTGGGAGTACAACTGGAACGGCAACCCAATGGCATCAGAGTCGTGCCTGATAGCTGGGTGAGACGATGCAATTCTAGTGTACTTTGACTAAATGACGGAGTGTAACTATGATCGTAGGGATCCAAGTTCCAAAAATATTTAAATCAATGATGAGAACCAATGAGTTCATTTGTACCATATGGAACTTGGGCGGACCCTGATCGCTCTAGATGATTGGAATGGTGATATTCCAAAGAATGAGAAGAAGATGAAACGATTTATTGGGCCCACATGCATCATGAGACTTAACCAAAGATAAATCATAATAAATCCAAACTCATGCATTTCATTACAGCATTTTTTATTGTTATAATTGTGAATATGTTTAATGTACGATTTATTTCATGACGATATGCTTGATTGTTATAATTGTGAATATGCTAAATATACGATTATGTGATGACAACATGCTTGATTGTTATAATTGTGAATATGCTAAATGTATGATTTATGTGACATTGTATGTTAACTGGATTATGTCCGCACCGGATTAACCAATCAGGGTCTTGGGTTATACTCACCCTTACTGTTGACCATTTTTTAGAGGAATTAGAAACTCAAGAATCCGAGTGTGAAGATCAGCAATACGCTGAACCCATTGAGAACAATCATTAAAGATAGAATATTTATAATCAGACACCGGATGACTGTATAATATTTAAGGGTGCCTGCGTGCCCCATTCTGTTAAGAGTACAATTACTTACAGTTTGTGAATGACTATGTGATATATACATTATTGCTTCCACTGATCTGCCACGTATTTATTTTAAAAAAAAAATATTCACTTTTTCTTAAAACTGTTAACACTCTCAGTTAAATAGGATGAACCTACAGAAGGATTTGTCTTATCTAACCGAGGGTGTTACAAAGGTGGTATCAGAGCATAGTCGATTCATTAAGCTTGTGGAGTGGACCATTAGGTTTCCACGTACTCTGATAGAAATATTGAACAGTCCATAACACTCCTAAGACTAACACTCCTATGTGGAATGCTCCACATAACGCATACCCTGAATCTATTTGTTGATATTCTTTCAGCAAATTCCTAATGGCACGCCAAAATAACAATCACGTGATGGAGAATCTTCTTACCAGAATTGTGGAGGTAATAGAACGACAAGAGTTACCTCATGCTTCTGCCAGACAGGGATTAGCTGATTTTCAAAGAAACAATCCTACGCAGTTCAAAGGAGGCTTCAATCCAGAAGGAGCACAACTATGGATTGAACACCTTGAAAAGATTTTTGCCGCTATGCGATGTTCTGATGAGGATTGTGTAACCTTTGCTGTCTTCATGCTGGTTGGAGAAGCAGAACACTGGTGGACTCATGCTAGAGTCAGACTAGCTACTGATGGGCATATCATTACTTGGGGACGATTCAGGACGGAGTTCCTCGCCAAATACTTCCCCGAAGACATAAGGAGGCAGAAGGAGCAGGAATTCTTTAATCTGAAGCAAGGCAATATGACTGTTGGGGAGTACGCTGCTAAGTTTGATGAACTGGCAAAATGTTGTCCCTACTACACCCACATGGGAGAAGCGTCAAGATGTGCAAAGTTCGAAGCAGGGCTACGACATGAGATTCGTCAAGCCATATGTTGTCAACAAATTACACAATTCACTACTTTGGTTGACAGATGCCGCATCTTTGAGAATACCTCTAATCTTCGATGACCTGGAGCGTCTAATCATGGGCCAGAACGACGTATGCCAGATCGACAGCAAAGAAGGGATTTTCGAGCAGATCGGCCATATTTCCGACCTTTCAACTCAGCCAACCGAATTCCTCCTAGAGGTCAGGAGAACCAAAGCGGTAAAAACTGCATAATTTATGGACGGATTGGACATCGTGATGCTGACTGTTGGTACAGAAATAAAAATAACCAACAACAAGTAACTCAAGGACAGGCAGTACGACCAACAGGTCAAGGAAGTGGAGGATCTACTGCAAATACCTCTACCAACAATGTCCCAAGAATGCAAAATATTCACCGCGGCAACAATTTCAATCAGAACAATAATCCTAGAAGGCCCGGAAATAACTCTACTGGAAGACCAGGAGGAAATGCTAGAGTTTTTACCATGAATGGTACGGAAGTATCACAAGAGAACGATCTTGTGCAAGGTACATGCTTCATAGGAAGTACTCTATTAAATGTATTATATGATTCTGGAGCCACTCATTCTTTCATATCTGAGAATTGTGTAAAACATTTAAAGCTTCCTACAACCTCTCTGCCCTATCAAATGATTGTCACAACTGCCGCCAATAAGCCCATTTGCTCTACTTGCATATGTCTAGAATGTCCACTCAACATCGAAGGGAAAGCTTATCAAGTAGATCTGATATGTTTACCTTTGATTGATCTAGACATTGTTCTAGGGATGAATTGGCTTGCTGCCAACCATATTCTGATTGACTGTCATAATAGATCCATCTCTCATGGGTCTATTACATCTGAATGTGATCAAGTCACTGATTCTTGTCTTGTTAGCTCAGAAAAGGTAATCTCAAAAGAAGTCCAACTATATATGATCCTTACTGAAACTGAAAGTAAGGCCACTTCTCAACTTGAACAGATTCCTGTTGTTCAAGAATTTCCAGAAGTATTCCCTGAGGACATACGAGAGCTACCTCCAGAGCGAGAAGTCGAATTCAGCATTGATATTATACCGGGCGTGGGACCAATCTCTATTGCTCCTTACCGGATGTCACCCAAGGAACTCAGTGAGCTCAAAGAACAATTAGAAGAACTTCTAGAGAAAGGAATGATTAGACCCAGTGTCTCACCTTGGGGAGCACCAGTTCTTCTAGTCAAAAAAAAGGATGGCAGTATGCGGTTATGTGTTGACTACCGTCAGTTGAATAAAGCTACAATCAAGAACCGATACCCTCTTCCAAGGATTGATGATTTGATGGACCAATTACGAGGAGCCACTATCTTCTCGAAGATTGATCTGCGATCAGGCTATCATCAAATCAGAGTGAAGAAAGATGATGTACCCAAAACAGCATTCAGAACACGATATGGGCACTATGAGTATCTTGTTATGCCCTTTAGAGTTACAAATGCACCTGCAGTCTTTATGGGATACATGAATCGAATCTTCCATGAATACTTGGACAAATTCGTGGTTGTATTCATTGACGATATTCTCGTCTACTCCAAGAGTCGTGAGGAACACGAGGAGCATCTCCGAATTGTTCTAAACACTTTGCGTGCAAGGCAATTATACGCCAAGTTTTCAAAATGTGAATTCTGGTTGACAGAAGTGAAATTCTTAGGACATGTCATCTCTAAGGAAGGAATTGCTGTGGATCCTACAAAGGTAGAAGCTGTACTAAATTGGGAACAACCCAAGAATGTGACAGAAATCCGCAGTTTCCTTGGACTGGCTGGATATTATCGTCGATTCATCGAGAATTTCTCTCGAATTGCAGCACCTTTAACTAGGCTGACCCGTAAAGATCAACCGTTTGAATGGACAGACAAATGTGAAAGCAGTTTTACGGAGTTACGCCAACGACTCACTAGTGCATCTGTCTTGATTTTGCCAGATCTTGCTAAGCCATATGAAGTGTATTGTGATGCGTCAAGACATGGACTAGGATGTGTCCTAATGCAAGAAAGAAAGGTTGTTGCTTATGCTTCAAGACAGCTAAGAACGCATAAAGTTAATTATCCCACACATGACTTGGAATTAGCTGCAGTTGTGTTTGCCTTGAAAATCTAGAGACACTACTTGTATGGTACATACTTTGAAGTCTTCAGTGATCATAAGAGCTTGAAGTATCTATTCGACCAGAAGGAGTTGAATATGCGACAACGTAGGTGGATGGAATCTATCAAAGATTATGATTTTGATCTCCGGTATCATCCTGGAAAAGCTAATGTTGTGGCTGATGCACTCAGTAGAAAGGCCCTACGTCTATCATATATGATGACAAAGGAGTTGGAATTGATAGAACAGTTTCGCGATTTGAATTTAGCAGTAACACCAAAAAGGGGAAGCCTTATGGTTGGAATGCTAAGGATTTCCAATGATTTCTTGGAACAAATCAAAGAAGCTCAAGCCAATGACCAGGAATTACAAGATCTAGCAGAAAAGACAAAAGAAGGAGTCTCAGAGTTTAGCAAAGATGAACATGGAGTGATCAAGTATCAACAGAGGCTCTGTATTCCAGTCAACACAGATCTTAAGAGATCTATCCTGGATGAAGCACACAAAAGTAAGTACAGTATCCACCCAGGATCAACCAAGATGTATCAGGACTTGAAGAAATTATTCTGGTAGCAAAGAATAAAAAGGGATATCGCTGAGTATGTAACAGCTTGCCTGATGTGTCAGAAGGTAAAGGCGGAACAACAACGTCCAAGTGGGACCCTTCGTCCTTTGGATATTCCAGAATGGAAATGGGATGAGATTGCTATGGACTTCGTGAGTGGATTTCCCAGAACATCAGCTGGATGTGATGCTATTTGGGTAATCGTGGATCGATTAACAAAAACCGCTCACTTCATTCCTGTCAATATGAAGTATTCCCTAGAGAAACTCACCCAGATCTATATCAAGGAAATTGTACGATTACATGGAACTCCCACTGCGATTGTGTCCGATCGAGATCCTCGTTTCACATCACAGTTTTGGAAGAGCCTGCAACAAGCTCTAGGAACTCGTCTGAAGTTAAGTTCCGCATACCATCCACAGACAGACGGACAATCAGAAAGAACAATCAAGACTCTTGAAGATTTGTTGTGTCTTTGTGTCCTAGAACATGGAGGAAGTTGGCAAGAATACCTTCCACTTATTGAGTTCACTTACAATAACAGCTATCATGCAAGCATCGGAATGGCCCCTTATGAAGCTTTGTATGGAAGAAAATGCTGTACACCTTTATGTTGGTATGAAACTGGTGAGAAAACAATAATTGGACCAGAGATTGTTCAGAAGACAACAGAACAAGTTCAGAGGATTCAAATGGCAATGAAGGCTTCGCAAGATAGACAAAAGAGTTACTATGACAAACGTCGGAAGCCATTAGAATTTGAAGAAGGTGACCATATATTTCTCAAAGTTACCCCTACCACTGGAGTAGGAAGAGCTTTGAAGGCCAAGAAGTTAAGCCCTAGATACGTAGGACCCTATCAGATTCTACAAAAGATAGGAACTCATGCGTACCGTATTGCTCTGCCACCCGAGCTGACAAACCTTCAAAATGTCTTTCATGTCTCTCAACTCCGCAAATATGTACCAAGCCCTGATCATGTTCTAAGTCCCGATCAATTTGTTCTAAAAGAAAACCTTACTTTTGAAGCATCGCCAGTGAAGATTGCTGACCAACGTCTCAAATAGCTAAGAGGCAAAGAAATCCCTTTGGTCAAGGTAGTTTGGAGTCAGACAGATGATGGGGATGCTACTTGGGAAATTGAGGAGAAAATAAGAGAATTGTACCCTCAATTATTCCAACTTTGAATTTCGGGACGAAATTCCTAAAAGGGGAGGAGAATGTAACATCCCTCTTTTTAGAAGCGATTTTATCCTTATAAATTTTAATTATGGAGAGTTTGTAAGCAAGAATAAGTCAATATATACCCTGTTGATGGTCTGTAGTACCTCAAAAATGTCATTTTTGCACATAATAATAGAATTTATATGGAATATTAGTGAAATTATGCAAAAACCGAGTGAAAAGGGCTCTGTTCCGAGTAACAGAGAAGAATTCCGAGTGAATGGTCAGAAAATCCAAGTGAAGGAGAAAAATCCGAGTCAAAACACCCTAGAAAGGCTCGGTTCCGAGTCAAATACTTCCTATTCTGAAGGAGACTACACTGATTGGAGTATTCCGAGTGAAAGAATGTATAAATACTCATATTTATGTTGATTTGATGCTTCCTACCGATTGGAGTGTGTTGTGGAATCAATTGGGAAGGATTCCGAACGGTTTCCTATGTATTTGCTTAGGAAACCGAGTGGAAAATGGTAGAGGGAGCCAATTCCGAGTGAGATATACTCTACTGGACCAAAACCGAGTGAGAGAAGTACGTGTGGGTCTTATTCCGAGTGGTAATGGTTTAAATAAACCTTAATTGGAAATATAATTAAAGAAATTGGCCTAAACCGAGTGAATCAAGTGAAGAAGACTCGGATTTCCGAGTGAAGATTCTAAGAAAGAGAGGACTCGGTCTGAAGAGGTATTACCGAGTGAGAAACCGAGTGCCTGAGTCGGTTTCAAAAGAATTCCGAGTGAAGAATTGAAGCTTCGCTCAAGCGAGCAAGCCACGCTCAAGCGAGCCTTGCAATTGTTGACTCGGAAGTAGGAATTCCAGTCGGTATAGTTGTTAACCGAGTGTAGTTTCACTCGGTATTCACTGACAGAAGTGTGTATTGACTTCAATTTTGTCTTTTAATGATTATTTAAATTCAATCGTGCGCATTATGGATAGTGGACGACCAGAAATGGGCACTGACTCAGCATATCACTTTGTTTAATCTCCACTGACCCTTCCATTATCACTCCACTATCATCCACTCAGAAAAGCTGTCCCCCACTTGTTTTTCCACTCACTTTCTCCCTATTTAAACCAGTGCCAGGGCCCTAAAGAACCCACACACACGACACAAACACCCTTCATCACTCTCCTTCCCAACAAGTTTCTTTCTCTCTTTTCCCTTCTGTTTCACTCGGATTTGAAGCAGGACAGTGAAGGGAACCTCTTTCTTCTCCTCTAGGAACTTCATTGAGGTAAGGGGGTATATTCTTGGGTGCTCTGTGGGAAAACCGAGTGAAGGAAAGGGTTAAGGAATTTGTTTCCTCACCTTTCCAGGACAGATTCAGTGTGTATGAATTAAATGCTTTAAATTGTTATCTGTATATGCATGTATATATATATATATATATATATATATATATACCTGTTACCGAGTGTATTTAATCAGTGAAGAACTATGAATAAAAGATGGGTTTAATGATAACAGGTTCTGTTTTAGGCCAATCCGATCAGTTTTGGTATCATTTCAATCGGATTTTTATATTACCAACTCATTTTCATTCGGACATAACATATTTCACTCGGAAAACACTCTATTTCTCTCGGACAGCATCTTCTAAGTCTTATTTTACTCGGAAATCTCTTTCTTAAATTATTTCACTCGGAACTTGACTTAATTTCACTCAGAAAATATAATTATCTTTTACTCAGAACCCTTTTTCAGTAAAATCACTAGGAAACACTCTATTGCTCTCGGACAGTAGCTTCCCAGTCTTATTTCACTCGGCAAACACTTTATTTTACTCAGCAAGTAGTTATTTTACTCGGATTTGTTTTATCACATTCAGACAGAACTCTTTTCAACTAATTTCACTCGGTAAACTCATGTTTCACTCGGAACTTATCTTATTTTTACTCAGGAAACTCTTTTCATACTGATTCCACTCGGAATCATACTTGATTTCACTCAGGAACTCATTTTCACTCAGAATTTAAGTAGCTTCACTCACACTAGTGGAAAAAAGGCTTTTTACACTGGTCCTTTTTGGCTTTTTACACCAGTTTCACGACCGGTGTGGATGGAGCCGGTGAGAAAAATAGGGACTTTTTACACCGATTTTGGGACCGGTGAGAAAATACATTTTACACCGGTCCTGTTTATAACGACCGGTGAGAAAAATACATTTTACACCGGTCCTGTTTATAACGACCGGTGAGAAAAATATATTTTGCATCGGTCCTGTTCAGTATGACCGGTGAGAAAAATACATTTTACACCGGTCCTGTTCAGTATGACCGGTGAGAAAAATACATTTTACACCGGTTCTGTTCAATATGACCGGTGTAAAATCTGTTTTTCTCACCGGTTTTGTTGTTGTGGCCCGGTACAAAAAGGACTTTTCTCACCGGTCCTGTTGTTGTGGACCGGTACGAAAAAGAACCTTTCTCACCGGTCATGTTGGTTAGGCCCGGTACGAAATACAATTTTTTTTTATTTTTATTTCAGTATATTTTGAATCCTTGGCGCAAATTAACACTTTTAAGTGTCGACTTTTTACTTGAACGGGCTTTAAACAACATAAAATAAATTATCATGCTAGCGTAGAGAAAACACCAAATCAAGGTAAGTGAACGAGAACAAAAATCCAATATTAACCTCTCTGTCTGGCTAATTTTCTATTACATTGAATGTTCTCAAAAATTTTAAACAGAAAAAACATCCTATTTTGATTATTGAAAGCAAATGCTATATCACTCAGATGTCAATAATCATCACTGAGCAAATGCTATACACCATTGTCATCATTGATAAAAACATCTAATTTAAAGAATCCTGTAAGATATTGATAACTTGAAGAAGATGAATTATACAGATTGCATGACCAGCTCTCTTCCCAGCTTTAATGATGCCTTGAACAAGCTCACCTATGAATATATACATATATATATTAAATTTAATAATATATATTTAATAAATAAACTCCATCCATTTTTTCTGTCTCGTGGGGAGTTTTGTGTAGTCTACTTCCTCCACTTGCTCTGCAGGAGGCTGGTCAGGGTCATTGTCAGAGTTTTCTTCAAGATTGGGCCTGTCATCTTGTTCTGAACGTAAAACGAAAATGGAGTAGCAAAGTTACATAGTTCTATTTTCAATATATGTTACAAAGTTAAAATATAGATGGAGTTATACAAGTAACAAACAGACAAAAAGTTATAAACTTCCATTATTCAATTTGTAACTTATATTACAGTTTGTAACATTGGACATATAGGGTTCAATTTCAAAAAAGATAATATTCTGAGTCTATTTTACTGCTCAATTTAAAAAAAAAATCATCTTTCCAAACATAAAAAGTGAGAAAATAATGAAACAAAGACAAAAAAATATACAACATAATC
Source organism: Clitoria ternatea (assembly GCA_037962975.1). Lineage (NCBI taxonomy): Eukaryota > Viridiplantae > Streptophyta > Magnoliopsida > Fabales > Fabaceae > Clitoria > Clitoria ternatea. The sequence continues at coordinate 296,560,174 of CM075669.1, forward strand.
ACAATAAGGTTCTAATAAAGTAATTTTGTTCATTTAGCCTTTAAGTGTGCATTAAAAATCAGTATATCTTATCATCATCACAAGATACTTTAGAGAAGCAATATGCTACACATGTGAAATAGATAACTACTGTGAGTTCATTTGGCTTGTCTCATCTTCTTTCACCAAGGCTGGTGCTGGAAAGATCACTGCATCAAATTGAGAACAAAAACAACAAATTCAGGAACATAATTTAGGAGGTTCTCAGGGAAAAAGATGGAGTCAAACCTGGGTTCTCCATGGCCTTGCACATCAGAAAGTTCAGGTCAGCCATGTCTGTAAAGTGCCTGTTCTCTCTCTTAGAGCTTGCAAATGCTCCATATGTCTTCTTTGCTAATTCCCATAGGGCTTCCCCTCCTCTCATCTCGTGGGAATTCAAAATTGTAGAGTGGTAAAAACCTGAATATTTGGTGGTCAAACCTTATTATTAATACTCAATGATGTTTTATAAAACAAAATATTGGTCCTCACATGATAGAAAATCAAAGTAAATTTATAGATGGGATTAAATCAATTTTTAAAAGAAAAAGTCATTTGATATAAATCATAACTGAATTAGTTTAAAGAACCGTGATTCGAATTCAGGTTTAGAGACTTTATATTTATGCCAAGTGTCATGCACTAATTGTGCTGGTCTCAGCAGGCACCCGGAGACATTTTTACTCACGCTTGCCATTTCAACACTACCTGACATGGAATGCAACTCTTTACGGCCTCACAATCCAAGTGCCCTCTGCCACTCAATAATTAAATCACAACACACCACACACACGTAGAGGAAAGGAAACAAGAATGAAAATAGTGCGCAGAAATATTTGTCCTCATGATATTTATGACCACATTACAACCCACGGCACTAATAAATTCCTGCACACCCTAGGTGACATAAAACATGCAATAAACCATCAATTGGGGCAATACAATCTGCTGCTACACCCTATAGCAAGTAATATCGTTACCTAAAGAAAAATCTAAACCTTTGCTAAGTATTGATCGTTTCATGGAAGATCCCACTAAGCCGAATTCAAATATGAAACCAAAAACATAAGAATAAAGATAAGGAGAGTCAGAGCATACTCTATCAATAACAGAGAGAGAGAGAGAGATTCTAGGAAGATCATATGTGATAGAATCAGAATCTAAATACGTGATCTCATGGATACGTAACCCATAAGGTAGTTTTGAATTCTAGCACTGCCATTGCTTTTGTTTAACACAAAACACTCAAGTCATGCATGTTTCCTTGTATCTATGTGTAAGAATAAAGATGTTCGATCACAAAGATTACTCAAGTCGGGCAAGTTGTGCCATATGCATGCAATAAAATATTGCCTAAGCTGTTAAAATCAGAAACACAAAAAAGTTCAATTGCTTAATTAGTGATAACTAATACCTTCATAACTGAATCAATTAGACAATTATCTCCAAGCCTAGGATCCACTAGTTTTTTAAGACCTTCTGTGGGATCTGGCTGCTCAAAAACTTCATCAAACTGTCACACATTAATCACCAAAAATTAATAACAAGAAGAAAAATATATATCTTAAACATTACCACCCGGTACTACTGAAAACCAGAAAACACCTACCTTCCTTGTCCCATCTCTACAAAGGTTTGCTCCTATATAAAATGAAAGCCAAAGAAAAAATTCAGTATCCTCATCAATGTGAAACAAAGATGTGATCCAAACACGCCAAGACACAACATTACCCAAAGCTGTATAATATGGAAAGAATTTACATGAAGAAAAAAAATGAAACTAGCTATAATAGTAGATGAAATTTAACTCCAGTTGGTAAGAACTTACAAACATTCTATAGCTGCCTCCTTACAAGATCGGTTTCACAGTGCTGACTTGAAAGTTTTCTGCAGCCTTAGTATTATCAAGTTGAACTTTCTTGCCTGCAATGAAACATAAAATCAAGTGAAACCAACAATCAAATGGAAGAACCAATGAAAAATTAGTGAGCAAACACTGAATCAGTTGATGGCACAAAATTAGGATTTGAATAGCATGCTTATCAAATAATTAATCAAGACTTAATTAACATTGGTCCCTTTAGTTCTGGATATGACATTTGAGTCCCTGGTTTTTCTAATTTTTCAATTGAGTTTGAGTTACTTAACTTACCATTATTTCAATGTAGTTCTTATTGCTAAATGACATGATGAAATTTAACCTGTAAATCTGGTCCCAAATCTGTGGACAATTGGCCAATTGCATTTATAGCTGCCCATCGCACTGAAACCTTGAAACAGAAAAGCAGAGGCAGAGCTATGAAATCTTGAAACCATTCATAGACTATAAAACCATTCATACCACCTGAACAATATAAAAAGTACAAGAAATATATATATTTTTTGGATCTGAGTTAAGTATGATAATACATGTTACTAGTTACAAGACTATTAACAAAAAAGAAATATATTAAGAAACCACGGTTTCCTTTTAAATTTCATGGCTCCTATCTTGTGAAAATTTACTAGAAACAAATTCAATCGATGAGTAAACGCCAGGACTACTAATGAAATAGAGTCTGAAAGAAGACAGAGAGAATAGGAACCTAAAATAAGCTATCAATTCTACCTCACCAATTCTTTGTTCAGTGAAGCATAGGTATTTATATTTAAAGACTTAGAATAATAAAACTCTCGCAACAATCAACTAATATTCTAAACCAAAAATAGCCAGAGTTCAAATTAGCAAAAAAGGATTTATGTTTAAAGGGAAAAATATATCCAGACCTGAACACAGTTAGGGCAACCTACCTCTGTTGAGCAGCAACAACTTGTGAGAACCTCTAGTGCTGCAACCATGAACTTCGTGAAACAAGATTGAACCTATCAAACATTCCATAAATATTATGAAGTGAAAATCTTGACATTGAATGGAACCGTAGGACAATGGTTGAACCAGAAACTACCAATCAATAAAAAGCTAATTTAATATCCAAAACCACAATAAAAAGCTTCCTTCAATCGCCACAAAGAAGTGCTCGTTTGGTTGCTTGTGTCAACAGAGTTAGGCGAATCCAATCATATATAAATATGACAGTTGAAATTTAACAAACACAACATTGAAAAAACTCGAACTCCGTCTATCCAATCTAACCAATGAATATTTTCTCCTCTCTTCTTAACTTCGTTAGGAATGCAAACAAATAGGTTAGAAGTTTACCACATGAAAAGGAATGACAGCAAGCGCGTAACAGAAGCAAAGGACAGCACCTGAGAATTGTTGTGTTTTTTTTTTGTCATCACCTGAGAACTGTTGTGTTTTTTTTGGTCATCACCTGAGAACTGTTTAAACTTTACAATAAGGAACCATGGAATTTTTTGGTCTCCCTCGCATCCGTAAGAGTCACCACAAACTCAATCGCCGATTGCCCGGTCCCTTCCTTCAAAGCTTCCGCCTCCGTGACCTGCAGCATGGCCCCAACCACATCCACAATCTACGGACAGAGAAACCGTGGCCCGGTGCCAGCAAGTCCAATCAGAAGCTCAATTGAGGGAGTAGGGTTTGGCTGATGTAATGAGCCAATTGAGTGAAAATCAACTGGAAGAGGAGAGGGAGGAGGTCGGGCCAGGAAGCGAGGTCGTTAGGGAGAAGAGAAAGACAAAGGCTTTGAGGGAGAAGAGAAAGACGGAGGCTTTGAGGGAGAGGGAGACGGAGGCTTTGAGGGAGAAGAGGGACACGATGGTTTTGAGGGAGAAGGAGACGATGGCTTCGAGGGGGAGGGGAAGGTAGAGGCGGAGGCAAACACGAAGAGCCTTGAGAGGATGAGGCAAGAGTCACACACATAGAGAACTTCCAGGGGCTAGGGTTTTCGAGAGGGGAGAAAGAGGAAGTGAAATAAAGGTTTTCTCACCGGTCCTAAATGGATGACCGGTACAAATTTCGTTATTTCTCACCGGTCCAAATATTAGCCTGGTATAAACTTTGTTATTTCTCACCGGTCCAAATGTTAGACCGGTATAAACTATACTTTTCTCACCGGTCCTACTTACCAATCGGTATAAAGTTATATATTATTTACAAAATTGCCACCGCCTTATTTTTTACACCGGTTATATTACAACCGGTGTAAAATCCCCGGTGTAAAAGGCTTATTTTCCACTAGTGTCATGAAAACCTTTTCCAGTGATTTTAACTCGGTAAACACCTTAATTTCACTCAGAAAAACTCATCAGTATGATTCTACTCGGATTTGCAAACAATGCTACTCAGGGAACCATTTTCCTACTGACTTCACACGGATTCATGTTTTAATTCACTCAGAAATTATTTCACTCAGAATTTAAGATAATTAATTAAGAAAATCATTTTTCAGCTTCTGTTTCACTCGGAAAACCTATTAATTTCAGTTAGAAAACTCTGCTCAGTTTATTTCACTCGGATTCATAGCTATCTCATGCGGAAAACTCATTTTTCACTCGGATTCAAGCTGTTCCAGTCGGAAAACAGCATTCCACTTCATTTTCACTCGGACCCAAACTTATTTCAGTCGGAAAACAACCTTCCAGTGTCATTTCACTCGGATTTTTAGCCAGATCGTTTGGAGAACCCTGCCCAGTATGGTTCCACTCGGAATTATACATATTTCACTCGGATTTGCCCCTGTTTCACTCGGAAAACTCTATTTTTAATGGTTTTCGCTTGGATTTTCATTTAGAAACTACTTTTTAATACTTTTTAAATTAATGAGAAGTTATAATTATTATTATTATCCTTATTCTATTATTATTATTATCCTAATTATTATTAATCTTATTATTGTTATTATTATTATTAGTTTTATTGTTATAAACCTTGTTAACATCTTAATTATGCGTAATTACATAAAGAATATATTATTTTACTCTTTATGGAAAATACAATATTAACCAAGATATAATAGATATATTTACAATGTTTAATTAATTGATGAAATCCAAAGAACTTGGGAATGATATGATGAGACTGGAAATACATAAGATACTCAAGGAATCAATTGATAAAATAAATGCATTTCGCATCATGAAAATATTTTTGAAGAAGAAAAACCTCTAGAGCATACACTTGGTACAGTGGAGGACACTCACGTTCGATCTCCATGAAGAATCTTGGGAGTACAACTGGAATGGCAACCCAATGGCATCAGAGTCGCGCCTGATAGCCGGGTGAGACGATGCAATTCTAGTGTACTTTGACTAAATGACGGAGTGTAACTATGATCGTAGGGATCCAAGTTCCAAAAATATTTAAATCAATGATGAGAACCAATGAGTTCATTTGTACCATATGAAACTTGGGCGGACCCTGATCGCTCTAGATGATTGGAATGGTGATATTCCAAAGAATGAGAAGAAGATGAAACGATTTATTGGGCCCACATGCATCATGAGACTTAACCAAAGATAAATCATAATAAATCCAAACTCATGCATTTCATTACAGCATTTTTTATTGTTATAATTGTGAATATGTTTAATGTACGATTTATTTCATGACGATATGCTTGATTGTTATAATTGTGAATATGCTAAATATACGATTATGTGATGACAACATGCTTGATTGTTATAATTGTGAATATGCTAAATGTATGATTTATGTGACATTGTATGTTAACTGGATTATGTCCGCACCGGATTAACCAATCAGGGTCTTGGGTTATACTCACCCTTACTTTAACCATTTTTCAGAGGAATTAGAAACTCAAGAACCCGAGTGTGAAGATCAGCAATACGCTGAACCCATTGAGAACAATCATTAAAGATAGAATATTTATAATCAGACACCGGATGACTGTATAATATTTAAGGGTGCCTGCGTGCCCCATTCTGTTAAGAGTACAATTACTTACAGTTTGTGAATGACTATGTGATATATACATTATTGCTTCCACTGATCTGCCACGTATTTATTTTAAAAAAAAAATATTCACTTTTTCTTAAAACTGTTAACACTCTCAGTTAAATAGGATGAACCTACAGAAGGATTTGTCTTATCTAACCGAGGGTGTTACAGTTGGCATGTTTGGAAATAGTGTGTTTAGAGGGTTTAGTAGGGGATGATCCCTATATACTTCACTTTTTATCCTAGGAGATGAAGTGTCCATTTCATGCTCCTTATCCTTTCTCTAAAATCTCTCTTTTTGGTGGGAGAAGTCTTCTTTGCTCTTCCACTTAGGCCTAAAGGGTTTGGAATCCCCTTTGTAATAAGAAGCTCCTTCCATTAGTTGAGCTTATATTATGCATTGATGGAGAAGCTCCTCAATGTTTACATGAGGTAGAAGTTCCACTCTTTTCTTTATATTATGATTAAGGCCATGTAAAAATCTATGCATGAGGATTTCATCATCCTACTCAACATTGGCCCTAATCATAGCCATTTCCAAAGCCTTATAGTAATCCTCTACACTTTTAGACCCTTGAGTGAGTTTATTGAGCTTGGCCAATAACTCACCCCTACAATAGGAGGGAACATATCTTTTCCTCAATAAGGCTTTCAAATCATCCCATTCATCAATGAGTGGGAAATGGTCTTTCTTTCTCTCTTTACAAAGTTGGATCCACCAAACTAATGCATAGTTTTGAAAACCAAGGGTGACAATCCTAACTTTTTCCTCACTTTTTTTTGGTGGGAGTTGAAGAGTTGTTCAACTTTTATCTCCCACTCAAGATAGGCTTCTACATCGCTTTTACCATAGAAGGGTAGGACCTCAAATTTGACCTTTCTTAAACCACCCTTCTCTTGTGGCCTATGATGTCTCCTATGGTGTTTATCATCAACCTCATTAGTGCCATAATGTGGTCAATGCCTATGTCTATGTCTACGCCTAGTGGGTCTCTCTCTTTCCTCCCTATTTTCTAAGTTATGTAGCCTAGTGTTCATGTTATTCAATTTTTCAAGAATTAGGCGCATGTGTGGGGAGGTAGGATCTCTCTCCCCCTTCTTTCTCACTCACTATAAGATGACATGTTATAATGCAAAATAGGCAAGAGATGAGAATGAGATACTAGTCACTCACTCAAGTTCAAACTAACCTTAAAAGAAAAATAACACACAATAAGGTAAGAAAGCAAGAAAGGAAAACAAGTAAAACAAGTAAAACAATACTAGTCAAAGGTGAAAAAATGTAAACTCAACCTAGCATAAAAATAAGCGCACTATACTAACTAGAAAACAATAAAAAAACAAAACTAGTCGGGGTGCACAAAAATTAAACTAAATCCTAAGCGCACTAGTCCTAATAACTAATTAAAACCAATGTCCAAAAAGTCCAATGTCCAAAGTCTTTAATGTCCAAATACAAGGACGAAGAGAATACTAAAAATAAAGTTCCCAAAAATATAAGGGAAAAGAAAATACAAAAGACACACAAGATTAACTAAGCTATTACAAAAAGGGCTCTCCAATACAAAAAGTCTTCCAAGTGTCCACCAAGTCCAAGAAGCTCCACCAAGCTACAAAGAAACAACTTGAAAACTCAAAGCAAAGTCTCTCTCTATACTTAAAGAAACTTAGGTCACTCTTTAAGGCAAATCATAATCCTCCAATATACTACCCAAAAGTGATGTCTCACTTGAACCAATCTCAAAGAAAGCTAATGAAGTGAAATATTCTAAAGACAAAACTAGGAAATCAAAGAGACAAGCAAGAAAAGGCACAATCAGGAAGCAAAATCAAAGAAGTAAGATATGACAAACAAGAATGTGACAAACAAGAAAAAGTATAAAGAATGAAGGTACATAAGAATGGAGTAATAAAGTGACAAACAAAGAGTTAATAAAAGACAAGCAAATAATTAAATGCAAGAAGAAAAAGAAGCACACCAAAATTTTCAAACTAGAAACTTTAGAATGCAAACAAGAGTTTTTCCTCAACAAAAGTGCACTAAATCACATAAATGATACACAATAGGTACTGCAAAAAATGAATTCAAGGTGATAGATTTTTTTTTTAATTGTAAGGGGCTACACACTTATTTTTCACCTTTTTTTTGCCAAGAAAGGACCAAATAAATGCATAAATGAGTGGACATTTAAGGCTCTTTTCTTTTCATAATTTTTTTCACTTATTTTTTTCATATTTCCTCTATTTTTTTCAAGTAAAATACTACACCAAACAACACCACACAAAAATGGAACAAGTGCACAAAAATGATTACACAAAGAGGTGATAAAGTGGCAACAAGGTTAACATCAACTTCCAACAAGTATATGAAATGGAAGGCAATGAATTGAGACATGAAACACAATTAAATGAATGAAATTACAGCATGCAAAGAGTGACACAAATGTGCTAGAAAAACTAAAAATAAACTAGAAACACAATCCTAGGAAACTAACAACCTACAAGATATAAAGAGCTACAAAGTCCAACTTAAAATAAGATGGGCAAGACAATGACAAGGAGCTTGTTGAGCACTTTAGTTAATGTGATTAAAATTCTTTAGAGTCCAGAAACTCAAACATATAGCAAATGTCTAGAAACAAGCCTAGAAACACAAAGAAACAAGCTCCAAAACCTAAGAACACAACTAAGGAAGCTAACAACACATTAACATTTTGACAAACACATGAAAGGAACACATATAAGCTCATGGTTTCAAAAAATTACAACACTGAACATTCATATTAAAATGCCAAAATAACAAGAATGCAACACAAAATGCAAGAAAGAGGCACTAGAAAATGAAGAAAAGCAAGGTAACTTGTGATGTAAGGCACCAAAGGTTAAAATGACTTAAAATTTCTTTTGCTCAATTTTTTATCAAACTTTAGTTTATTATTCGGACACATACAACAACATATTTTGTGAAGAGGCTTTGCAAAAATCAAAGGCAAATAGAGTAAATCAAAGATTTAAGATTTGACAACTTTTTGAAACTTTTGTGGATTTTCATACATGATATGACAAATTGAAGCTAGGGAAGAGTGGAATGCAAATATGAAACTCAAATTTCAGATCAGAACTCAAATGAAATAGATCTACAAAAATGAAAGCAAGAGGTTAAGACTCATGATACCAAATGTTATAGGAATTTGCTTGAATTCCTAAGAGATGTGTGGATTTTCCTCTTGTTTCTTTTGAGATCCAAGCCAATTGACTCCAAAAGCAAGAAGAAAATTTGAAAATGGACAAATAAAGTGCAGGCCATGACTTCAAGATATGGAAATAAAGAGGATTCTTGCACTAGAACCTAGATCTAAGGTTATAGAAATGGAGGAATAGAGAAGAGAGAAGAGGAATGTGGAACCGCCACTCACACTAAGGGATATGAGGTTTGGACGAGGTCTTACCACCTTTGAGAGCAGTCCAAAGGATAAGAAACTTATGAGAAGAGAGTTAAGAGCTCAATTTCTAGAGAGAAGTGAGAGCTTATCTCACTAAAATTCACTAAAACTCAAATTATGAGCAATTACGAGGAAATGAGGTATATATACCTACTTAGCAAATTTTGGTCATGTCCATGGGCCTTGGGAAATCACTAAGGCCCAACCCCTAATTCCTAAGAAGATTGGCCCAATACAAGCCGAAATACAAAGGTACAAACTACAAGGCCCAAAAGTGGTAGAGAACAACAATGACTATGCAAAGCCCAAACTAATCCCTAATTTCTAATCCTAAAAATTTCCTAAACTAATAAAATGAAACTAAAACATATACAAGAGCAAGTCAAGGCCCAAGAGGTGGCCCAAAGGGGTCTAAAAATAACAAGAAGGCTCATATTTCTAAGATAGTGCAAGTGAAACAGGTAAAGGCCTTTAAGAACTGCTCTTTGGGTTTGACCCATTTATGGAAGTCACGAATGAAGCCAAATGTCTTTAGAGTGTCTCCTTGGCTTTCTTGACCCTTGACCTAGTTAAAGGGTCATTGAAGCTCTCCAAGACAACCTCCAAGCTTTGTGTGGGCTCTATGGCTTCTATATGGGTAATGTATGTATCATGAAATATATTTATTTCAAATTACCTTTGAATAAAATACATAAGGCAAAAAAATGATATGAATTTAAATGTGTTACAACAAATATATACATTAATTATATAAAGATTATATAAAGGGTTATGCTTAAAAGAGAACGAGATGATCAGTCATCATAATCGATAATGGATACTCCATATTACATTTACTCTCAAACAAAAAATATTATATAACGGGGAAATATGTAATATTGTATTATATCCATTTTTTCTTCTTATCTTTTTTATTCTCTTATCCAAACAACTATAAAATTCCATCCATTTTCTTTTTATTTTCTATTCTCTCAAATTCTTTCTATTCAATTTCTTTATTCTTGTTTTCATTCTCTATCCAAATATCGTTAATCACATACTCTCTCTTACAACAGTTTTAAAAGGGGCACAAATGCTATAACGAATTGATTATGCATACTCTAGTTCACCATTTCCTTATCTTTGCAAATGCTATGACAAGTTTATAGCACTTATAAAAAAGACGCAAATGCTATAATAAATTGATTATGCATCACTCTGGTGTACCATTTCCTTACCATTGCAAATGCTATTACAAGTTATATGTGTATGCGCGCGTGCTTTTATGCGTCTCTCTCCCTCTGTGTGTGTAACATTCAATAGAAAAATAGACAAAGTTTGTCCTATTTTATATAATTCCCAAAACTTCCAAAAACCTTTTAAATCCTAATAACCAAATAAAGAGTTAATATAAAATCAAATATTAATCCATCAACTTAATTTCCTAATAAAATCTATATTTAAATAAGAGCATACATATTACTTTTGTTACAAAGCATAACAATGATAAAGACATGCAACCATACACCAAGAAATGAGTTTAGTAGCTGTGAAACCAATTAAATTAAAAAAAAAACACCATATATCACACTTTATATATAGCTCAATTATATGTCCACACAAAATATGAACATTATAGTTATTAATAATAAGAAAACTAATTAATTAACTAAATTGTTAATCATATAACGAGCTTAATCTTCTTTCACTTTATTTAGTTGCTCAGAAAAATATGTATGAAATCTAAACTTTAGATAATACTACATAATAAAACATAATAAATCAATTAAATTATTTTTTAAAAGAAAACAACCAAATAAAGTAATATATATTAAAAATTAACTAAAGAGTACTAGTCATTTTCCAAACATAGCTAAAGTAATTATTAACATATATACAATTCCATTGAAAAAACCATAGTCATACTCCAAACATAACTAAAGTCCAAGTAGACTAACCAATTAAGCCCCAACCAACCTGCAATAGGATAAAAGAAAAAGCAATTGAAACATAGAATAATATATAATTTACAAACCTCGACTGGGAATTGTCATTCGATCTTATAAGATGATTTCCTTTGTGAATCTTATCACATAATATTCTTAGCCTACATTGTTTCTTTGATAAGGACACTAAAAACAAATGAAAAACTTGTTAGAATAATATTTTTCTCACAGCAAAAAAATTGAATTAGCGACAAGACCTAGTCGTCCATAAATCCTAAAAACCTATTGCTACTAAGTTTAGCAACGGAATCAACGATGTCCCCATTCTCGTCACCAAAACTAGCGCTGCTAACCCCATTAACAAGGTCATGACGTGTTCCCCAGCTGTAGTTACCAACCTCATTCGCAGTCAACATTAGCCACGTCTGTCATTGATGGCTTCCTTCGCAGATCGTTTCTTAACAAAGTTGATGTGTATAATGATAGGTTGATGTCAGTGTGCATGGCGATCGCTAAATATGATTCTCTATTCCGTCACTAATATAGCTCAGATCCACATGGTATTACTTTAGCGATGACACATGTTGTCACTATAGCTGTAAGGTAGCGACAAGCTTGGTATCCTGTTGCTGATGTTGATATTGGTATACCGTCGCTAAGACTGTCACTACAGTTATAGGTTAGCGATAGCCTTGTTATCTTGTCGCTAAGGTTGATCAATGTAGGGTCGGTTCTAATATCGTTGTTATTGTTTATTACTACAACATTTTTGGCCTATGGTAACGTCATTCTTTGCAACATGTTAAAAACCGTTGTCGTAGTAAGTGATAGGCAACAGGTTCCCATTCCATTGCAAGACATAATTAAAATTCACTATTTTTTATGCAATGATTAAAAACTGTTCTCAAACTAATATACTACGATTTTTATTTGTATCCTAAATTATTAAATAGACAACTCTAAAAACCTATTTCTAAAAAATTGTTTTTAATTCATTGTAAGCAAATTCAATAGCTTTAATTATATTAACCAATTTTTCTTAAAAAATCTCTACTATATATTTACTTCTAATTACTTTTTAAGTAAATGAAATTTATCATGTTATAGAACCATTAGAATATTTTTGTTCAAATGCTTTAGTACTTTCCAAAAAATTTATTGTTTCCCATTCTCGTCTTTCCACGCTCTCGCTCACTCCATCAAACCTCAACCATCCAGATCTACACAACAACATAAATGCAAACCTCATTCTCGTAGCGTAGAGCAAACTATGAGATCTGAGCCAATTCTTCTGCGTCCTATGAAACCCCATTTTTCTCAAACCCTTTTCTCTGTTTTATATCTCATTTATTTGAACTACTCACGTAAAACCCTCCCATATATAATTCCAATCTTCACATATAAGAGCCTCTCATAATTGTACCTTTTTTGTGAGACCTTTCTCATTGTTAAAATCTTGTGTCATTGGCATGGAAACACTGTTGGTGTCATTGTTGTTGTCTCTACCTTATCGTCCCCACCACGGTCAAAACATTGTTGTCACTCTTAGAATGTATCACCATTAAGAGAAGTTCATCATTCAAGGTGAGAAGCTCGTCGTTCATGGTAAATAGCTCATTGATCACTAATCGTGGTTCTAAGTTACGCTTGCGAATGTTAACTCATTGCCATGTCTAATTTCTCAAATTCATTGGTGCTAACAATAGTTCCAAGTTATCTCTTATGATTAGCCATAAAATTTGTTTTGACATTGCCAAAGAGGTTAGCGATGCTAGGTTTAATGATGGAAAAGCTTATGCGAAGTCCGTTGCTGGCATAAATAGTGACGAATTTCCAACACACAGCAATGTTTGTTGTCCATCATTGACTTGCTTTTTTCTTTGTATAGTGATATCTCATTAACATTTTATCCTAAGCATATTTTAACATCCAAAATAGTAGCATGTGCATCTTTTTATTCACTTAATAAACTCAACTAACACAGTCAAGCATCTGAATTGTTAAGTTCCATAAAATAAGTTTTTCTCTTGGATCAACAACCTCTTAACCTATTTTTCTCTTTTTGAAACCACTCCAAGAAATTACTCATAAATAAGGATCCACCAAGAAAATCCCATTTTATGCACTCTTACTTAAAAAGTGAAGATCTTAAGGGTGATCTTTACAACCCCTTTAACCTGTATGTGTATATATACCCGAAGATCATGAAGAACTCCCTCCCTTACTTGATTAGGCTCGGTTTAACTAGGTAAGATCACTCTGAGCCTCACCTGGATACTTGTTTGATTCCTTAGCGTTTCCTAAGCACTAAGATTCCAAGAATGGCGGTGAAGAGTTTTAGACTTAAGAATTTAAGAGTCCACAAATAATTGATTGATGATATCGATTGTACTGGTGTAGGATTTAGGCAAAACTCCACTTGATGCAAGGTGGAACAAGCTTGTAGGAGATGAAAATGATGACCAAGCGGGAGAAGAAGGGGCTTGATTTTTTAAATGTGAAGAGATGGTGAAATGTTATGTTTAGGCATGTTCACGGTCTGGATCAGTTTGGTTTTTAGACAAAATATCATCAGATCTGGTCTGATCAAATTATTAAGTTGCGGTTGGTTCAGTTTGGTTGGAATGTATGATGACATCTGATCTGATCAAATGTTGTTTGGATTGAATCAGTTTGTTTAGTTTTATATTAATTTTATTTTTTTGTATAATCAAGTACAAGATATATAATTCTAACCAAGTAAAATCAAGAATAACTACAAAAACAAAATCTTTACTCTAAAAAGTTTCACTTTTACTTTAAGTAATGTATGTAACTTAGTAAGATAATATAAATGTATCAGTAATATATTGAAGATTGTGGTTCAATTAAGCTCAGCTCAATTTTCAAACATAGATTTGAAATCTGATCCAAACCGAACACATAATACAGTATTTTGTGGTTTTGAATTAATGAGTTTTTGGTTTAATCAGTTTTTAGTTATTTTGGATTGGTTAAGTGATTTTGTTTGTTCTGGGTAGGATAATGAACACTCCTAGTTGTGTTGTTGAAAAACGTAAGCAAGAGTGAAAAGGGAGAGGGCTATATGATTTAAGAGATACAAGAGTATAGGTGTTTGTATTGTTAAAAGAAAAAAAAATAAAATGGTAAGGAAAGAAAAGATGGATTGTACTGTGAGGGAAGAAGGACACTACTAAAAAAAGATCATATAGCGACAAAAGAAATCTGTCGATAACAAGTAGCAATCCATCGCTAAATGATATCACCAACGGACTTAGCTACGGCGATCCTCCCTCGCTAAAAGCCTGGTCGCTAACCAACCAGTGACTACAAATGACACCTGTGGCAAAGGTTGTGATGACAAGCTCATGTACACATTGTGGTCCCCTTTGTGATCACTTTCGTTGCTGCTTCAGTCCTAACTTAGTGACGGCAAGGACATCATCGATGGATAATTAAAGTATCATCGTCGCTGTTGTCGTTGCTAATTGAAGGCTATTGTAGCAACTGCACAGACATCATAGCTAATGGGATGACGACGTGTCGTGGCTACTACGATCGTTGATATGAACCCAAAGCAGCGACGAGAAATCATTGTCGCTACAAGGAACCAAGCTCAACAACGACTTCAGTTTCCATAGCTATATGGTTGATGGGATGTCGTCACTATGGTGGTTGCTACGTTATGACCATGTTAGCGACGGTCGTGGCTGCCATCGCTAACGTTCACCATGATAATGACGATAGATTTCCATCGTTAATAGTAACAAATAATTTTAAAAAGATATATATTAATTTCATAAAATATTATAGGTTTAGGTTTTAGTAAAATATTATAGAGTATTTTTATAAAGTTGGATTAAATATTTTTATATAAAATTATATATGATTTTTTATAATACTTTTATTATTTAACCGATGCATATATAGGCTCGTAATAAACAAAATGAGATGAGAAGATATAAAAATAATTAGTAAAAAATAGAATCAAGTAAAAAAAATATAAATAACCCAAAACTGATTTACAACTCTAATAATAAAAAAATAATACAAAAGTGTGCAACGATAAAAAAGAATAAATACAAAAATAAGTCCATCAACTGGGGAGATTCTGGGTTGGTAGGGACTGCTGGGAAGCAGAGCCTGGACCGCCTCGACACCCAAAAGACTTCATCAACTCGAAGATCAGAGCCTCCTACTACGCCAATAGCTTGTGAGTCTCCTCTCGATCCTGCTAACTTTATTGGCGGTCCGCCTCAGCTCGTTCCTTTGCCAGTTGCCTCCGTCGGCACTTCTCTGCTAACTCAATGTTCAAGTTCTGAATAACCTGAACAACATCTACTGGCAACACAAAGGAAGAGGGGGCTTTCTGCATCCTGGCGATCTGGGTCCCGATCCCACCAAAACCAAACACCACCCTTATTGACGCCTTTGAAAGCCTTTAAATGGATGATATTATCACCAGTAGAAGAAAAGGTGGGAGGTGCCTCCCCATCAGGTGTCTGATGTAACACCCTCTGTTACACCTTAATAAAATATATAAAAATTCATAAATTTTTTTTAAAGATATGATTGTTAAAAAGAAACTATCGGAATAAATTACATACATTATTTCTGAAATACCTCATAAATATTATTAAAACTTTATAAAGTATTTGTATATTCATCCGAAGAAAATAAACATTAAACATTATAAGAAAGAGAGGAAACTCCATGGCCCAGAAGCAGTTACTTATTAACATTATTTATTCATTGGACCACCGTATTCATACCGAGCTCCCTTTCTAGAACGTGTTATATCTACTGCCGAAATTCTTCGATCCTTCCCTCTGAACCATCAATTTAGAATATATGAAACAAAAACACGGAGAAATGAGTGAGAAACAGAATATAATATTCTCGAATAAGACATAAGCAACAAAGGGTTTTCACAAACCAATACATAATAATATCAGTCACAATCACATACACAATCAATTAGGAATGCATGAATGTTATGCAACATCTTCATCATAACTTACATATATATATGGGCCCTTAAATTTTAATTTGCACTGGACCAACCAGGAGTTTACACTGTTCCATAGGTCCGGATAATAATAATATGAACAACTCAACTGACATGGAAACACTTAGAGACTAGTCAGATTGAGAAAGTTTTTATTGTGAAAGTACCCGATACTAGGGAGCTACCCCAAGTCCCCTGAAGCACCCTTTCACACCCTCTCATCCCAAGGCTCGTAATTAAGCCTCCTCTAATGTATCCTCAATTTCTATAATTCGTCCCCAGATAATATCATTTCATTTCACTTCAATGATTCATGATGCATGAACTACTCGTGTATTGAGTTGGTTAAGGCTTTTAGAAACTCAATTATTAAATACCTTAAAGGTTTACAATATCATTTTAATAAACTGTACATTTTCTCAATTCTCTGAATTTCTGTCCCACAGAAATAAATTTGGTACAATTTTCGAATCTCACTGAAATTGAGTTTCTAAGCCTTAAATATCTAAAAACTTTCTCATATAAAACTTTACATAATCTTTCTCAAATTGAATCTTAACAAGATTAAATTTAGGAATCTCAATTATTTCCAAATATTCTTTAGTTATTAAGTTGGAAAAATAAAATAATTTTCTTTTGAAAAATTTTAATTAAAAGCAAATAATCTTTAAATTATTAATCAATTTTTTTTATTTTTTAATTCAAGATTTAATTATCTCAACTTGTTATAAATTAATTTTCATAAAATGTCTACTGTCTAAAATAAATACTAATTTTTTTTATTCTAAATATAAAAATAATTTCTAAAAAGAAATAAAAGATTTTAAAATAATAAAAAATTAAAGAGTAAGGTAAGAAATTCTTACTGAGTTTTAGCTTTCCGTCATACTCGCTATATGCTCAAACTCCACATTACAATATCAACAATCAAATATTATCATTCACAGTTAAACATCATCAATCACAAATATAATCAATCATAATCAAATCAATTAAATTAAATATCATTAATACATATCATAATACAAAATTTAATGATTATTTATATAGTCAATTTGAGTCCTTTTGGTCAATTCCTCGCATAGGTATATGTAAGTCCATATAATCAAGTCCTTGCATAGGTATAGTTCAGTCCATATGGGTCATAGTAGTCCAAGTCCTTGTATAGGTATAGTCCAGTTTATATAGGTTATAAAAGTCCAAGTCCTTGCATAGGTATGTTAGAGTTAGTTAAACCAGATATTTAATTTAAGATTTATTATAAATTTTAAGTTAAAAGGTTAATATTTTTAAAATACTAATATTATTAAATTTAAAAGGAGTAGGGGACTACTCCCATTATTCTTATGTCTTTTCATATTATATTCTTATCTCACTCCCCCTTACCTTGAATTGCTACCCAAAAGAGATTTGCTTTGCGCCTCCAATTTTTAGAAATATTAATACCAATCTTATTTCAGTATAGACATAAGATGAAGATTAAGATTACTACTTAAAATAGAAATGGTAAATTTTAAATAGTGAATAGTAAATAGTAAATCATGAATAGTAACAGTAAATAGTAAAACGTGAATAGTAACAGTAAATAGTAAATCATGAATAGTAATAGTAAATAGTAAAACGTGAATAGTAAAGGTAAATAGTAATAGTAAATAGTAATTTACTATTTGAATAGTAATTTACTATTGAAATAGTATTTTACTATGCAGAATAGTAACTTAAAATAATATTATTTTCAGTATAATAATAGATTTCTACAAACGATATAAAAATAGCCCTAAAAAATATAAAAGTGAGGTATTCGTATCTTAGAATTTTAGCAGAACCTTCTTCCAAAAAAATTTACTTCTCTCTCTCTCACTTCCACCACTATCTCACTAGCACTACTACATTAAAAAAACTTAATCTAAAATTATGAATTCTAAAGAAGAATTCCTTCGGTATTTATAGGAAAAAATTTACTATACATTCTATTATTTTAATATAAAAGTACTGTGCATTTTTGAATTTTTTATTCCTGGTTACTGTGCATCTTTTGAAAATTTCGTACATGCACAGTGTTTTGCATAGTAACTGTCGGCAGAATTATTAAGCCAAATAGTAACCTTTCACTCAGTATATTTTAAATATTCAAAATGAGTCCTTTTTGAAATTTAGCGATATTATATCAGTCCTTACTAATTTTATAACAAGTAATATAAAGTTTAAATTTTAAAAATCTAAAATTTTTTGTTAATAAAAATTTATTGATAAGTTCCCAATTTTTTAACGATTGGAAAAAATAAAGATTTTTCTCAAACTGATAATTTTTAGATAAGTCTACTTGAAACGGATTTTAGAAAAATTTCTTATAATTTAAATTCACTTTCTTATAAATATTTTTAATTTTAGGTCACTTTATATGAATTTAAAATTATTTAAAATATATTATTTTATTAAAAAAATTCCAAAATTCCAAAAAATCATAAATAATACGTAGATTAAAAAGTTTTAAAGAACCATAATCTAATTACTTCAAAATTTTAATATAAAAATAAAAATAGGGGTGTTACAAGTGTCACAAGCAAAATTAAGTCAATAATTGAATTACTCTAAACACACAGATTGGAATCAAACTCAACACACCATAAATCATAAATTTGCATGCACTTAGTGTCTGACACACATACAGCAGCATTCAACTTCACATATGGGTAATTCCTAACCCCTTAGGCAATTACCTCTAATCCAATCTAAACTAATCTTAATCCCTTAGGTATCAATTTTCAATTGAATCTAATGCAAAATCACAAAGAACCTTAGCACTATCCTAATCCCTTAGGTATAATCACTAAGTCAACAATTGCAAATAAGAATTCCTCATCATGATTCCTCTCTAGTGAAGTCTTCAGAATGGTTTCTCAATCCTAGGGTTGATGATAAACAATTGCTGTGTTCAGAACCTACTATAATGCACCTTTAACTTCCTCCCTTGAGATTCAGAGATATGGAGGCTTTATTCAATCCCAATCCAAGAGAGTTACACACTTATAGAAGGTGAACTGGTCTGGACCGGGGTCTAGGATTCGGTATGGGACCAGCCACAAGGATGCAGGTGTTTTTAGGGTTTACACCCCGGAACTGTGTATGTCCGATGTACTAATCCGGTCTCTCAGTGGGAGAGGCCGGTCTTGTTGTCCTGGAGATCCTTCACACCAACGATTCGCGTTGTAGGAGGGCGAAAGGTGGTGCCACCTGCGAAGATTCTCCGACGCTCAAGTTAGAAGAGTGTATGAACTGAATGAATACTCAAGCGTGATAACAGTAAAATGTGAGATAGAATCACGATACCATGCATGTGTGTTGATATGGCTTCTTATAGTTGAACGTAAGAGAAAAAATGATACGTTGGATGCAGGTGGGTCCCTTATCTCTGATTGCGTGTATATTGTGTCAATCAAGGTGGCTCGACTTTCAGAATGTGTCAGGAGGGTAGGTCAATTATCAGAGTACAACCCTCTAGAGAGAGGAGAGGATAATCACCTTTTCCGCATAATCTGCTGACACGCCCCCTTACTTTCTGAAGCCATTGATGTGACGTATTTTGCTACAAACAGTGTCTTCGTTGATAAGTTATCAAAAGGCTCTTCTCTTGCTATGAGGGAAAAGCTAACAATTATATAAATATCCTGTATCAATGAACATAGAACCGTTACAGTGAAAATGAATGATTCTGTCATGGAGTGAGGGCGGATGACCAGACAACGGATATCCGGTGTGGTAACGTTGAACCTGGACACCGGTTCTCCTTATATGAGATCAGTCTGACGTCACAAGTATGGGGGCCGGTATCTAGACCGGATCATCTGTCCCCTAGCTTGTATGAGGGACTGTTAAGTTGCTCATATGAGCTACACAATTCTCGAGAGAAGTCTAGATACCGGTAGTACATTCTTGTAAATCTCTAGGAACTCGGTGGCGTCCGTTCTACTAAACAAGTAACCGCCCTCTTCGCGTTGCATACAACGGATTCAGACAATATAAAATAAGTAATGGAAATCCTAAGAGTCTTCGAAAATCGAAACCCTTGGTATTCGAAAAGTGGCTGGGAGGCATTAAATGCGCATGGCATGATTGGACATTAAATGCATTTTTTACGCACGAGACATCATTACTCAAGAGTGTAACCGTCAATTGGGCTTATTGGGCCTGGATTCAAACTGAAAGGGGGGCCCATTTTGCCAAAACGTTTACTGAAACGTTACCATTTTCGCGCTTATTCATGACGAAACGACGGAGTCGTTTTGATTTGAAAGGTTGTGTTTTGAGGCAAGCATTGTGACCTTCGACGGAACACTGTGTTTCTTCGTTACCTATAAAAGGGACTCTTAGCAGATTTTGGAATCCACTTGAACTCTCAAACTTAGTGAAACTCTGCTCAAATTTCCTTGGAATTTCCTTGTCGTCTTCAACTTCTCAAAGATCCTCTTCCTTTAGGTAACCTTCCTTCCCTTCAACTCCTTGCAATTTTAATCATTCTATTTCCATCATGCGCCCTAGAGCTGGACACGCTGGTCCTTCAAATAGAGGGTGGTTTGGCTCTCGTGCCCCCCTTAGCCACCGTGGTGGGAGGATTCCGGCGAATCCTCCTGTGGCTGGGCGCCATCGCTCAGAGAGAGCCGAAGCTTCTTCCTCACGAGCGTCTTCTTCATCTCGTCGCTCTGAGGTTCCCCTTAGTTCGAGGGCTACCAGCCGCTCTGATGAGGGGTCAAGTGCTGAGGGTTATCTCTCTGACGATGTTGCTTTTTATCACAGCACCTACGCATTCCACCGCGCCTGCACAACAATGGATCTTCCAGGACGTGGAAAAACGCCGTTTCTCCGCTCTGCTGAAGGGTGTGTCAATGTTGTGGCACACCGGCTTGACTGGGAGAAACTCAACAGGGAGAAACCTTATTGCTGGGTGGAAGAGGAGTTCCTAGAGATCCCTTCGCACCATGCCAGTGAGGAGGAGCGCACGGTCTCTTTCCGCTGCAAGATATATTCGGATAAGAAGTACAAAGCACGATACGCTGTGATGGCACCGCATCCCTCTGAAAGAATATGCCACAGCGTCCCTGATGCGAGGTCGGTCTATATGTACGACTACGTTTTCTTAAAGCTGGGGGTGCGCTTTCCACTGACGGATTTCCAGATGGCCGTCCTGCGTTTCTTGGACTGTGCCCCCTCACAATTACATCCCAACGGTTGGAGTCTTGTTCGGGCTCTGGAAGTCTTGGGGGAGCATTTTGGCTTCTCCGCCACTGTGGCCAAGCTATTTTACTATTGCCAAGTGGTCCGCCGAGCTAATAAGAAGGGCGGCCTTGGGTTCATTACACTCCGTAGTGACTCAAGGATTGTAAATTTCAAGTCTTATACGGAGTCCGCAAAGGTAGATGGGCGCTCCTTCATGCACTACTACACGCGGGTCCGGATTCAACCAAATAAGCCGGTCTTCTGGCGAAATAAAGAGGGGTTTACCAAGTTTCCCCTTAGCTGGACGCACGAGCATTTTCTCCTTATGAGCCGTGCTTATTATACAGATGAGAGTGAACTTTCCCCTCATTCTGTTGAAGTCTTGAGCGCCCTGCAGACGGCCTCAAAGACCCTCAAAGGGTTTTCCAGCCGTCTTCTCTTGGCCGAGGAAGACATCAAAAACACCTACCTCCGTAATATTCGCTCTTAATCTCCTTGTGTTGTATGGTTATACCGTTCTGGTTATTTTCCTTCTTGTATGCTTATTCAACTCTTTTTGTTTTGCAGAACAAATTGAAAAGGCCTGCCCAGAAATGTTATCGCTAAGGTCCATGCTGGCTGACGATGACTCTTCTTCTGAAGAAAATGAAATCCAGGCGAAGAGGAACGCCACCAAAACTCCCCTCATTCCTCTGACTTCTGCAGTAGGAGATGAGGTTCCTCTCTTCGATGAGGAGGAAGCCGAAGAAGCAACTAAAGCCGCTGGAGCGGGTGGCGAGGAGGCCGTCCCAGAGAGAAAGAAAAAGAAAAGGCATCTTGTAAAGAAGGCCGATCAAGAGAAGCCCTCCTCTGATGACCCTGTAAAGAAGCGTCAGAGGACGGCCGAAGAAGCCGAATTAAAGAAGAACAAGGGAAAGGAACCCGCTCCTGAGTTCTCTGCACCTTCTTCTCAAAATGCTTCAGAGCCGGATTCTGGGAACGGTCCTCCTCCGGCGTTTGATCCTCCGCGTGACTCCTTCCTTTCTCATTATTTGTGGTTTCAAGGATCTATGCCTCATACTCTCCCAAAGGCACGATATTGCCTCCGCCCTTCCCTCGACGCTGCTGGGGTCCGAGGTGCTTGCAAGGCTGGGCGTTGGCAACTTGATGAACTGTCTGGCCTGCTTGAGTCCCTGAGCGAGAAAGCTGATTATATGGATCAGGTTGAAAAACTTGAGACCGAACTCGCAGTGAAGGAGAAATGGGCAGCCAAACAAGCTGAAGCTCGCAGGGGCGTGGAATCGGAATTGGAAAAAACTAAAGAAACACTCCAGAGGAAAACGGAAGAGGCAAGCAAAGTTCACTTTGCGAATAAGGCCCTAGAACGGGAAGTTGCCGACCTCCAAAATAAGAACAAATCCATACCCCTCCTTGAAGAAGAATTACAATTGGAAAAGAAGAGATCGGCTAAGCTTGCTGACGATCTCAAAGTTATGGAGGATGGTCGCAACAAGGACCTGGGGGAATGGGAGTCTATTCGGAAGGAGATGCAAGCCCAAATTGATGAACTCAAAAAGGGTGGTGCGAGTGCTGGGCCTTCAGAAGAGGATTACGCCAAAGTTCAAAGAAGGCTAGCTGCTGCAAAGGCCAAGGCTGCCAAAGCCTTGGATATATGCAAAAATGTGGCGTATGAATCTTTCGGCCTGGCCCTTCGTCAAGTCTACTATCGTAACCCTGGAATAAAGCTGAATTTGTACGGATTAGATCCGTTCTTTGAGTTCCATGGGGGAAGACTTGTAGAAGTTCGCAAGGACGGATCGCACCACGAGCCCCGTGCATCTCTGTACGAACTGCCTCCCCTCCCAGAAGGCCAAAGTATGGAGCCTACAACGTCCACTGCTGCCTCTGGAGCTGAAGCACAAGAAGGTGCCCAAATTGGAATGGAGGACAAAACGGAGAAGGGAGGAGTGCCCACTGTGGAGGATTAAACGCCAGCCTCTTAAATTTATGCTTTATTCATAGCTGTGTTCTGGGATCAGCTCCAGTTTCAACTACCTTGTAATCTGAATAATTTCTTTATTCTTGGAAATAAAATTCACTGTTACTTTTCTTCAACTGCTTGCGTCGACTGTATGATTGTTGGATAACTTAGTGTTGTACCAAACACTTTATTGTTTTTAATGCTTTACGAATCCGTTCTGTGTGGTTACCTAGCTGCTTAATGCGTACTTATCACACCGGATTAAAGCAACAAATAGTAATGAATAAATAACAATCAAGTTAAAGCACGCCCTGTCCCCAAGTGTAAGTTCATTGGGAAGGGAGAGTTTATCTCAAAGATTACCTTTTAAATTCTCAAAAGATAGAAATGCTTATCTGTCCTCGAAGATGTAGAGCGGGTACATTAGCTTTCAACCGCTCTGGGATGGATATTCCACGATTGAGGACGGATATTGCCTTTGAATTTTGTATAGCTTTGGCAAGGGTAAGCTTTATGCCTTTTTCTTGAGATTCGGTTTGGTCCTACACCTCAAGTCTTCACACGGTGTTCGGTTCGATCCTACTAACCGTACTTGGAGTTCGGTGCAATCCTACAATCCAAGCCTTCAACACGGGGTTCGGATCAGGGCTAATCCTGAACCTACTGCGCCCGTTACTCGGGGTTCAGCGCGGTTTTCTCTGTGAACCGGCCTACTGCGCCCAAGCCTTCGCATGGGGTTCGGTTTGTGGCCTTGAAAAAGGACCAGCCCTACAACCCATGTATTCTTCGAATGGGGTTCGGTTTGTGGCCTTGAGAAAGGACCAGCCCTACAACCCATGTTGTCTTCGAATGGGGTTCGGTTTGTGGCCTTGAGAAAGGACCAGCCCTACAACCCATGTAGTCTTCGAATGGGGTTCGGTTTGTGGCCTTGAGAAAGGACCAGCCCTACAACCCATGTTGTCTTCGAATGGGGTTCGGTTTGTGGCCTTGAGAAAGGACCAGCCCTACAACCCATGTTGTCTTCGAATGGGGTTCGGTTTGTGGCCTTGAGAAAGGACCAGCCCTACAACCCATGTTGTCTTCGAATGGGGTTCGGTTTGTGGCCTTGAGAAAGGACCAGCCCTACAACCCATGTAGTCTTCGAATGGGGTTCGGTTTGTGGCCTTGAGAAAGGACCAGCCCTACAACCCATTCTACCTCAAGGAGTTACATCGTCAAAACACACGATGTGTGACTGAGATCATCCATCCTGAGGGGTTTTCATCAGTTCCTCGAGGAGTTATATCATCAACTACAGAATTGGTAGTTGAGTTCATCCGTCCTGAGGTGTATGCGTATTAAACTACGGCTATAAATCACAACACATAAGAAACGTGAGAATGATAGGGCGGTTAAAATGTATTCTCATTAAAATTGAAAGTACATTACATGAAAAGCGTAGCTGGGGTCATGCCTCGTTAAAACCTTCTTGAGAAAACCCAATGGGAAAAAACTCAAGTAAGGAAAAAGAGTACACGCTGTCTTACCAACTAGCTGTAATACACTCGTAAATTCTGAGTGTTCCATTTGTTGCGGATTGGGGTTCCATCAAGTTCTTCCAATCGGTATGATCCCTTTCCAGTCACCTCCGAAACTCTATAAGGTCCTTCCCACGTTGGTGCTAGCTTTCCTTGGTGAGCGAACTTATTCCCCACACTGGCCTTTCTCAGAACAAGGTCTCCGGTGTTAAAAGCTCTGTACTGGACACGTTTATTGTACCGGAGTGCAGCCTTTGCTTTTATTGCCTGATCTCTGACGAAAGCCTTTTCCCTCAACTCTTGGAGGACGTCCAGCTCTGATGCTAAGTTGGCGTTGTTATCTTCTGCTGAAAAATATTCAACACGAGCCGATCTTGTTTGTAACTCAACTGGGATCATCGCCTCAACCCCGTACACCAACCGGTATGGGGATTCGTTAGTTGAAGAATGAGGCGTAGTGCGGTATGCCCATAGAACATGACATAACTGGTCAGTCCATCCTCCCTTCGCTTCTCCCAGACGCTTCTTTAACCCCTTTAGCACCTCTCGATTAGCTACCTCTGCTTGCCCATTGGTCTGGGGGTGTTCAACGGATGAGAATATCTGGATTATCCCCAGTCCTTCAAGTAAATCCGTGAACTTTTTGTCTGTAAACTGGGTGCCGTTGTCAGTCACGATCCGCCCTGGCACCCCGAACCGAGCAATGATATTTTCGTACATGAAACGTCTTGTACGTGCAGAAGTGATATGCACTACTGGTTCTGCCTCGATCCATTTGGTGAAGTAATCTACCCCCACAATCAAGTATTTGATACCTCCTGGCGCAGTGGGAAACGGACCCAGAATATCAAGGCCCCATTGATAGAACGGCCAAGGCACAGCAGATGAAGATAACTCTTGGGCCGGTGTATGGTGGAGATTGGAGAATTTTTGGCAAGCGTCACATTTCCTCACGAAGTCTGCGGAATCCTGCTTCACAGTGGGCCACCAGTATCCAGCCCTGAGGACTTTTCTCATTAGGCTTCGGCCTCCAGCGTGGTGCCCACATTGCCCCTCGTGTACCTCAGTCAAGACCGCTTGAACTTCGTCTTCTCTTAAACATGAAAGATATGGGACAGAGAATCCCCTTCTGTAGAGAACACCATCGACCATAGTAAAATATGGCAACTCCCTCTTTACTCGTCTCCTTTCCTTCTCGTCAGTGGGAAGTTGACCATCAGCCAGATAACGAATATAGGGGATGACCCAAGAATCCTCGTATGGATAACTCACCATGACGGCATTCAGAGAAGGATACATAGGTATACTGGGTGATGTCAAAGTGCTCTGAACCACCGTTGTTGTGCTACCAGGTTGCTTTGTACTTGCCAATCTTGACAAGATATCTGCTCTAGTATTTT
Organism: Clitoria ternatea; assembly: GCA_037962975.1. Classification (NCBI taxonomy): domain Eukaryota; kingdom Viridiplantae; phylum Streptophyta; class Magnoliopsida; order Fabales; family Fabaceae; genus Clitoria; species Clitoria ternatea. The sequence goes on from CM075669.1 coordinate 296,586,519, forward strand.
CTTCCCTGGGCACATGCTTGAACTCTAAAACTTCAAATCTTCCCTTCAGCTCATTAACACAATTCAAGTACAATTGAAGTTGTGGTTCCTTCGCCTGGTACTCTCCCTGGATTTGCGAAATCACCAGCTGAGAATCACTGCAGAGGGTAACTGCTGATGCTCCGATATCAATTGCCGCACGGAGACCGGCCAAGCATGCTTCGTATTCAGCTTGATTGTTGGAGGTCTTGAAATTGAATCGGAGGGAAATTTCTAAGTGTACGCCGTCATCACTTTCTACCACCACACCTGCTCCACATCCTTTGCTGTTTGACGAACCGTCGACGTAGATGGTCCAATGCGTTCGAGGGGTAGCCGGGTCTGCCCCAGTCATTTCCACTACAAAATCGGCCAACACTTGTGCCTTGATGGCTCCTCGAGGCTCATATGAAATCTCAAATTCAGATAGCTCAATGGACCATTTTATCATCCTTCCAGCGAGGTCTGGTTTGCTGAGCGCTGAACGGAGTGGCAAATCCGTTCTCACCAATACTGGGTGCGCATGGAAATAAGGCCTCAGCCGTCGTGACGCCCACACAACTGCCAGGGCGGCTTTCTCAATCTTCTGATACCTTCCTTCAGCCCCCTGAAACGTTTTACTAGTAAAGTACACCGGTCTCTGCCCTTCAGGGGTTTCTTTCACCAGGGCTACACCTAGAGCTTCATCAGATATTGCCAAGTATAAGATTAACGTTTCGCCTGGATCAGGCTTAACAAGAATTGGTGGGCTCGAGAGAACGGCTTTGAGCTGCTGGAAGGCTTGCTCTTGTTCCTCTCCCCATTCAAAACTCTTGTGTTTCTTCAACGCCTTATACAAGGGGAGGGACCTGTGCGCCATCTTAGGCATGAAACGAGCTAAAGCGGCCACTTTCCCATTCAATGACTGGACCTCCCTCAAACATTTAGGACTCTGCATGTCCAGGATTGCTTGACATTTCCCGGGGTTAGCTTCAATGCCTCGTTGAGTCAACATGAATCCCAAGAATTTTCCTGCTGGAACGGCGAAAGTGCACTTTAAAGGATTTAACCTCATGTTGTACTGCCGAAGCCTAGTGAAAACTTGGCGTAGATCTTCAATGTGGTCTCCTCCAGCGGGTGTTTTGGCTATGATATCATCGATATAAACTTCGACCAGCTTTGTATGCATCCCTTCAAAGACTTTGTTAATCATGCGCTGATAGGTAGCGCCGGCGTTCTTCAGTCCAAAAGGCATGACGGTGTAGCAGAAAACACCGCGGTCGTTGATAAATGCAGTCTTCTCCTGGTCTCCCTCCCACATCGGAATCTGGTTGTACCCCGAATAAGCATCCATGAAACTGAGATATTGGTAACCAGATGAATCATCCACCATGCGATCGATGTTGGGCAGGGGATATGGATCTTTAGGGCAGCAACGATTAAGATCCACATAATCAGTACACATTCTCCATTTGCCGTTAGCCTTCTGCACCATGACCACATTAGAAAGCCAAGATGAATAGCGTATCTCCCTTATAAAACCTGCCTTCAACAACTCCTCTGTTTGCTCACAAGCCGCCCTCTGCTTCTCCGGTCCCAACCTCCTCTTCTTCTGAGCCACCGGTCTGGTTTCAGGATACACTGCAAGTTTGTGACAACAGAAATCAGGATCCATCCCCGGCATGTCTGCTGCTGTCCATGCGAAAAGGTCTTTGAATTCCTGCAAGAGGGCTAATAAGCGTTGCTCCATAGCAGACTCCAGCTTATCATTGATGTGCGTGACCTTCTCTGGGGAATCTCCCAATATGACATCCCTGGAGCCACCATCAGGTGTGGGCTTAGATGGATTGAGTGGATCAATCTTCAATTCCGCTCTGGGGTCTAGGTCAATAAGACTGACAGATCCTGCCGCTGTTCCTCCGTCGTTCAACTTCCTCTTCTTGTTAAATGCATCTAACTTAACCATGTTGAGGCTCAGATTATAACAATATCGAGCCATCTCCTGATCTCCGCGGAGTGAGGACACAGCGTTGTCTTTGTCGATAAATTTGATCAAGAGATGAGGGGTGGATACAATTGCTTCCATAGCGTTTAAAGTTGGACGGCCTATGATACCGTTGTACGGGGATTCCACATCGATCACCAGAATTCTCGACTTGACTGTTCTTGCTCCGGGCTCCCCTTCAAAAGAAATCAAAGTGTCGAGGTATCCCTTAGTAGGTTGCTTGGCTCCGTTAAACGCTGTGAGTTCTTGTGTGTATGGTTGTAAATCTGCATCACTGAAACCCATTCGTTTGAAACAATTATAAAAGATAACATCACAAGAACTTCCCTGATCGACGAGGATCCTCTTGACGTCCTTATTGGCTATGACGGCCACGATCACTACTGCATCATCACCTCCTGGAATTGTTGGGCCAAAGTCATCATCTGTAAACGACACCGTCGGGGCTGTCACTCCGTCCCTGAAAGGGCGGTTATTCCTCGGTTTACCCTGGACTGACAGAATCATCCTATGGTGGTTCTTTCGTGCTGTGATTGATGTTCCTCCTCCCGTGAATCCTCCAGCTATCATCTCAATCACTTCTCGTCTGCCCTGTCTCTGCTGCTGGGGCATATTACTTTGTTGGGCACCTTCAGCAATCACTACCCCTTTCTGCTTCTCAGCCGCAGTGAACTTCCTTGCTGGGTTGCGCGTATTATCATCTTCATCATCAGGATCTCTATTCCTTTTCTCCATTCTATGAGGCTCATCCATAGATTTCTCCTTAAACAAATACTGCTTCAACTTTCCTTCCCGAATGAGAGTTTCCACCGTATTCTTTAACGCCTTACACTCATCGGTGTTGTGCCCTGTCTGCTCATGGAAAGTGCAGTATTTACGTGGGTTACCACCCCTCTTGGCCGGGGCTGGCTTCCTTATACCAAAGACGTTCAGAGTTGGCCAACCAACCTCCCTCATGATCTGTGAGTGCCTGGTGTTCAACGGGGCATAGTGATCGAACGACGATACGCGCCTATCTCGTGGATGCTGACGAGCATTCACAAAGTCTTCTCTAAAGGCATGCTTCTCAGGCCTCGCTCTCTCCTTTTCTCTCCGTGGCTGCTGAGCGGGTGCAGAAGGCTTTACTCTTGCTGCAGTTGCCTCTAGATGCATCTCTATGCCCACATATTTGGAAGCTTTCCTTCGAAACTCCTCGAAGGTTGTAGGTGGGCTCTTTGCCAAAGATAGGGCAAAGGCTGAACTTGGCTGAAGAGCTTCCACTACAATATGGAGTTGTATGGCCTCCGTGAGGTTAGGGACCAACGCAGCCTCCTTGTAAAACCTTTTCAGGAACTCCTTAAGAGTCTCAGTTTCTCCCTGTCTTATCTGGGCCAGGGTGTGAGAAGTTCTTGGGATATCCCTGGAAATAACGAAATGGCTTTCGAATGCAGCAGCCATTTCCTCCCAAGAGTCTATAGATCCTGAAGGCAAACTTTTAAACCAGCTGAGAGCTTCCTCCGTCAACGTCCTTGGGAACATTCTGCACATGACATCTTCGTCTGCTCCTAGATACATAGCTTCATAAACATAAGCATCCAAATGCTTAGTGGGGTCGGACTCTCCATTATACTTCCCAATCGACAATGGCTGAGTTGTTTGCAAATGTTTTGGAATGACAATACTCATCAACCTCCGTGAGAAAGGGACATTAAGCTTGTATGTCCCTGGAGTTAACACCGTCTGCTCCCTTCTCCTGATACTGACTCTATCACCAGAGTCCTGCGTCTGCTCCCTCTCTTCATATGTGGGGATCTTCGAATACTGGAGGGTGGTGGATCTATCCCTCGCTGATGCATGGTGAGCATCCTCTGCATGGGACACTACTCTGTCCCCAGCTCCTCCTCTCTCTCGCCTCAGCTCCATCAGCTCCTCCTTCAGTTGCCTGATAACCTCATCGCGAGGGTCAGGTGTCTGCACTTGCACCATCCTCCGGGTTTGAGTTGCAGGAGATTCGAAGACGAGTCTCCTCCCAGCCTGTTGATGGGTCACATCCTCCACGTGACCTTCCACGAAATCTCTCCCGTCACCTTCCATTGTGCCAACCTAACTTCTGCGAAAATGGGAATAACTCTATCGAGTCCCACCGGGCGTGCCAATGAACTGGTCTGGACCGGGGTCTAGGATCCGGTATGGGACCAGCCACAAGGATGCAGGTGTTTTTAGGGTTTACACCCCGGAACTGTGTATGTCCGATGTACTAATCCGGTCTCTCAGTGGGAGAGGCCGGTCTTGTTGTCCTGGAGATCCTTCACACCAACGATTCGCGTTGTAGGAGGGCGAAAGGTGGTGCCACCTGCGAAGATTCTCCGACGCTCAAGTTAGAAGAGTGTATGAACTGAATGAATACTCAAGCGTGATAACAGTAAAATGTGAGATAGAATCACGATACCATGCATGTGTGTTGATATGGCTTCTTATAGTTGAACGTAAGAGAAAAAATGATACGTTGGATGCAGGTGGGTCCCTTATCTCTGATTGCGTGTATATTGTGTCAATCAAGGTGGCTCGACTTTCAGAATGTGTCAGGAGGGTAGGTCAATTATCAGAGTACAACCCTCTAGAGAGAGGAGAGGATAATCACCTTTTCCGCATAATCTGCTGACACGCCCCCTTACTTTCTGAAGCCATTGATGTGACGTATTTTGCTACAAACAGTGTCTTCGTTGATAAGTTATCAAAAGGCTCTTCTCTTGCTATGAGGGAAAAGCTAACAATTATATAAATATCCTGTATCAATGAACATAGAACCGTTACAGTGAAAATGAATGATTCTGTCATGGAGTGAGGGCGGATGACCAGACAACGGATATCCGGTGTGGTAACGTTGAACCTGGACACCGGTTCTCCTTATATGAGATCAGTCTGACGTCACAAGTATGGGGGCCGGTATCTAGACCGGATCAGAAGGGAAACGAAAATGGATACAGAGAGTGGAGGTTAGGGATGAGAGAAATTAGAGAGAGATGAGAGAAATCTGAGAAATGAAAATTAGATCTGAAAGTTAGTTAAGCCTTTACAATGCAACTATATATAGCTTTCCTAGGATTAACTAAAAATCCTAAACAAATAATTACAGAAAATGTAATTAATTAAAGAGGTACAAAATAAATAAATAACTTAAATTAATAAAAATACATATTTACAGTTTAGAAAATAAAACAACAGCTAAGTGGACCAGTCATTGGGCGTAGGTACGCCAGACTTGGGCGTAAGCACGCTGATGGGTTCTTCATGGAACAGTAGATGGGCGTAGGCAAACTAATGCTAGGCGTTGTCACGCTGGCTTTCTGGAATCAGGTCTGATGGTGGACGCACCTTGGGCGTGGGTAAGCTAGGATTCAGTGTGAGTACGCACAAGGTCTGGTAGAGTACCAGTGTAGGCACATTGGAGAATGGCGTGGTTACGTGTGGATTCTGGGAACAAGTCTGATAATGAGTTGCTACGTGTACCTACGCTAAAAATGGGCGTGGTTACGCTGACTGATTCCGCGTTATTTTCACGTTGGTGGAAACGTTGGCACGCTTGGTTTTTGTTTGGTGCAGGAACATTAGGCGTGGGTACGCCAAGATCCAGCGTGGTTACGCTAGGTGGTTCAGACCTGAAATTTTTCCTTTTTTTCATTAAATAACTTAATTTAATAAATAATTAATAATTCACTTAAAAATAATGAAATAACTTATTATTTAACTAAATCACTAAAAATGTTAATTAATTACTAAATAGATAAAATAATAAATAAATTGATACTTAAATTATTAAAATATAATTAGGAATAATATTAATAAATAAGTCTGTTCAAGACTTATCAACCACCAACCCTAGCCTCGTATGCTAAATGAATCAGTAGGTGCTCCATAGAATGAAAAAAAACTATAGGGAATTTTGATTAGTCTGCATGAGGCAATTCCGTTCTGTTTTTTGGAAAATCTTGAACACAAAAATTGTTCCTCCTTCTTTTCTCTTTCCAACGAGCTATAGAACACTTAAATCCCGTAATTAGATCAAAATTTATGCGTAAAATACGGAAGGTTGTTCCAACTAGAATTTGGATACGGGTCAATGGCATTACTTAGAAATTTGGGACTGTTTTACTTGGAACTAGCTTTTGGCATCTTCATAAAAGTTGTAGTAAATTTCATTATGAAAATTTTGAGACTAAGATCACTAAAATTGGACACCCGTAGCTTAAGTTAGGATTAAAATAGGGGTGTATGTTTTACCCTTTCTGAACGCATGCATGTTTTTCTTTTACGTTGCATGCAAATATTTTTGACATTCCCTTTTTCTTTTTCTAGCCTAACAGTGTGCATTTGAGCGACGTCAAAAGGATTTTGGAGCTCCGGGGTAGTTTTGACACCCCGTTGATGAGATTCGTAACTCTCTGGTACTTACGCTTGAAGCTGAACCGGGGATTGAGATCGTGTCTAAAAAAGTCGGACAATGCCCTAAGGTGCTTGTTAACGTACGATGAGGTTTATCATTCAAGTAGCGAATAGGGATTTCTAATTCCAAGGTGGGTTTTGAAATTTAAAAGTTTATTTTAACTATTGAAGCCTGGAGAAACTTTGATTTTTATAGAATAAAAATATAATTATTATTTTTGTTCTGAAATATATATGGTTCATGAATAGAAGTTTAATGTTTAATAGATGTTGATATTGATTTATGAGAATCTGATTCATGAAATGCTATTGAATATATTGCTTGGTTGTTATTGTTGTTTGGCAATGGCTCTGATGGTGCTGAAAATATTTTAAGAGATCTGGATTTTATGTTACAAGATAATATTTATGATGTGACCTCTAGTGCTTGACATTGTTGATGATACTATTTTATTGGAATGTTATTGGTTGTGCCCTATGGAGGCGCTATATGTTGTTGAAGCCTATTGTGCTTGTTATGTATTATTGATGATTTTTGTAAATGATATGTATTATTGATGGTTGTTGAATTGATGAATATTGAGGTTAGTAAAGTTAGGTCATGATGTTAGGAGTGGTTATATATGCACTATGATTTGCATCCATGCATTTTGCATTATCATGACATCATGTGCATTGATAAAGTGCTACAATTCGCTCAACACTATGATTTGCTGTTTAAGACTACTGATTGTAGCACTAAGATTTGTTGTGTGGTTCTCATGAGGTTGTCGATTATAACACTACAATTTGTTGTGTAGTCCTCAAGGTACCACCGATTATAGCATTGTGATTTACTGTGTGGTTACTTGGATATATCTACCACTTTATAGCAATAGGATTTGCTATGTGGATTATCCTTTAGCACTATGATTTACCTTGTTGTGAAGCTAGATCTGCATTGCATGCTTTTATGCATTTGAAAATATTGTGATTTTCAAAGTCTATGGCATTTAGATATTGCATTTGAGAATAGTAGAGTATTAAAGTATGTTTAGTAAATGGAAGTTTGAAGGTAATATGGTGATGTTTGATCTAGAAATACTGAATTGATGATTGATATGTTCTTAATGATGAATAGAGATTGAATTGATGATTCGAGAGACGCTTGTTGGTTTATGTGCCATTACATTGTGGTTATAATATTTTAAATTTTTTGACCCAATCAATACTTTATCTGTAGATTGTTGTTTACTGCTTAGAGTGGTACTCACCCCTCAACTTTCATTTTAGTGAGTTTTTAGGGTGACAATGTCGCTTGGTGAGTTCGAGGACAGAGAAATGCAATGCCAAATTAAAGAATACATAATTAACCAACTTGTGGTGATATTTATTGTGATAGTGTAAATATTATGATTAAGTATAATACTTTGTGAGGTGTGAAGATTTTACCATAGGCATTCGATTGGCTCTAATTAGAAAACACTTTTATGTAATGCCAAATATGAAGTTTTGATATATGTACGTAGTTGTATATATATGTGTACACGTAATGATATATCAAATATATTTATTTGACTAATAGTGTATCGGTAACTGACACGTCACTGGAGGTTTAGTTTGAATCTTGTCATAATATGATGTTGAGGAATTCATCATCTCTATATCCAAGATTGTTTAAACCTTAATGAATGTGAAATCTTGTCATTGGTGGGAGCGATGCCTTGGGATGGGTATTTTTTGGTTCCCTACTCATAACGTCATATATGGGAAGGGAATGATACCCTGTTAGGGACTTATAGTTAGGGTTGGTCCATTTTTAAGTCTGTTAGGGCTTATAATTTATGTTTCCGTTATTGAACTGTGTATTGTTTAGGTTCTTGGATTAATTCATCGGGGTTATTGTAATCACAAAATATTTTCTCTAATTTTTATTAAATCTTGAGAATTTATAATTTAAGTAGGATGCCACAATAATTTTATGATTAAAATTGAAAAAAAAACAAAAAGTGAAACCGAATTTGGCATATAAGATGATTATATTAGTCATCACTCCTGAAAGAATCCAACATGCGAAAAACAAGGAAATCATTGCAGTAGAAAAACGTTTGCTTTCAAGTCTCTACCAACCTAAGATTCCACGGAGGGCATGTTCATTCTAGTTTTGTCCTTTTAAGCAACGACGCGGCGAATCACATCAAATCCTTAACAAATTTACGAACCAAACAAACCTAAACCCCCCGGCAAGACACCCACAATATTTATCCATATCCTAAAATCAAATACTATCAGATCCACGTCTTAATGTTACAAGGTTTGTTATCAAGAGGCTAACGTAAACATAACAGGGAATTTTTTAAAGAAAGAAAAGTATACTTAATGAGTTATTAAGAAAAGTATATAACTTAAATGTATCACATTAATTAGTTGTTTAAAGTGACTCAAGATGACTATTATAATCTAATAAGAATGAAAAATGTAACAAAAACTTTAAAGAAATGAAAATTAAAATTTATTGACTTCATAATAAAATAATGAATAAAGTACCATATTTTGAAACTTAGTCCTTTTGTTCATAACAAGTAACAAACATATAAGAATTTCCGTTTAGGAAAGTGAGGTTTTATACATGTTATCTTCTCCATTATTTTTAAAATTAAATTGGTCCAACCGGTTAAACTATGAATCGGTTAGACGATGGGTCTAAATCAATTCTTTAATATTATTAGTTTAATCATAATTGGACTTCAATTTAATCATGATTTATTTAAACCTAATTCAATGGTTAGTCGCACGACAAAAGCATTGATTTTTTCTACTTTAATAGGACAAAGCGACAAGTAATACCCCACGAGAGTCCCCACAGGATAAGCCCCGAAACATATAGAAGCTATTGCAACGTAACCTCTCTATCACATTCGATCGATCCTCGCTGTTCTAACTAGATGAGGATGGTTTTTAGCGTGGTGGGTTGGATGAAATTATTGCAAAGCAGTGACGTGGATCCATGCTGTATAAGTTCCATCCAAAACTAATTCAATCACTGCCCAATCTTAATGAACGCAAAGGGTCCCACCTCAAAAGAATTTCCCCACACATGTGCGCGGCGATTAGAGATTGTCCCACGTATATGCCACTCTCCTTGGTATAAAAGAACCCGTTCACCTATATTTCTAGGTGAGTCAAACAACAAAGACCCTCCTACGTTGTTGCCATGGGTGCTACCTCTATGCTCCGCGGAGGAGTCACCAGATTCTTACCCAGGGAATTCCCATGTGAAAGGCTCAATTCTACTACGTCCTTTGTACAACAAGCTCCTCAAACGAGTCTTGGTGATGTTGAGTTTGAATTTCTCGATGATGGCGGTGATTTGCCATTCGCAAGTGCGAGTAGCGATGAGTTTCAATTAAACCAAACATTGGAATTAGATTATGATGATGATGATTACAGGGTTAACGGTGCTACCGTTGAGGAGAATAGAAGCTTTTGGGACAATCAACATCAAGTTTTGCAGGTAATTTATTAATTACATCACATGCTCTTCATTAATTCATTGTGGTATGCCTTTGATTCTTTCTTAGATTTTTTTAGTGTGATATGTCTTAGTCGGTAGAATCATGAACGATTAGAATCTTCTTGATCATTGTAAAAGAGATTTGTTTAATTAATTAATTAATTAATTAATTAGTTGTAGTTCTTCATGAGCATCTCAAACATGTTTCAATTAAATTTTAACATCGATCGAGATCTGAAAAGAAATAATTGTTTAAATTTACCCAATTTGCTGAGTATAATTTTATCATTCGTTGGAAAAGCTTAGTTAGGGCCATTGAGCTATATTTTGACGAAATTGTTGTTTGAATTAGTACAGACCAATCTATTTAAAACTAGTTCTTTGGAGTCAAGGATAAGAAATGCGACGAAAGAAGCGATTCGGGATGTAGAAAATGCAGAAATAGTGTGCAGTTGTAATAGACAGATAGCTGCAAGCTTATGTCGAAACTGCTTGATGATACAAGTCTCTATGCGGCTTCAGAAAGCCGGTTACAATAGTGCCATTTGCAAAACCAAATGGAGAAAATCACCAACTATTCCATCAGGTAGTTAATTACCATATTAATTATTCAATATGATTTTACTTTTTAAAAAAATCATTTCATAACTCAAAACTAAATACATCAAAACATATGATTCTTTTCAGTTTCCTTTTTGACATTTGTAACACTTTTCCTATTTATTATCTTTTAAAAATGAGTTCTGGTAATATAAAAATAAGGAAGCACTATTATTAATATTAACAACATTATCTCGTTTATCTTTTTATTTTTTTTAAACTAAAAGTTCCTTTCACATCAGGGTGATCATTTTCACTTTCTCTATAGCGCTATCATGTATGATTAAAAAAAAATTATAGGATCATTAGCCGCATCAATTATAGTTTATTAGGCGTTACGTGTATATTTCAAGGCAACTATAGTTTATTTATTTTTTACATGTATAACAATGCTTGGGCCTAACTTATTAAATATTTAAAGTGTTAGGTACAAACCAAGTTCAAATTTAGTCTCTTACAAGAAAAGAAACTTATATAATTTTCTTTCTTTTATTAAGAATTAAAACTAATGTTAAGTTTTACAATAACTCAAGAAAAAAAGTGTTCAAAATAGAATTCAAAATTTGATTACTTTTTCCTCTTTTCTCTTTATTTTTATCAGTTATTTCAAAGAATAGAAAAAAGTTAACAAAATCAAAAGCTAACTGTAACATTAATTATGCAGGGGAGCATACATTTTTGGATGTGATAGATGGCACAAGCAAAAAGCAAGATGTAAGGGTGATGATAGAAGTGAACTTAAGGGCAGAGTTTGAGATGGCAAGGGCAAGTGAGGACTATAATGGGCTTGTAAGGAGGCTCCCTGAGGTGTATGTAGGGAAAGTGGAGAGATTAAGCAACATCATCAAGATAATGTGCATGGGAGCCAAAAAGTGCATGAAGGAAAACAAAATGCATATGGGGCCATGGAGGAAGCACAAGTACATGCAAGCTAAGTGGCTAGCTCCATGCGAAAGGAACACGTCAACCACTTCCCTTTCAATGGGATATTCTCATCAGCTCATGCCAAAATCAAAGCCTAAGGCATCATTGTTAACCGTGGATTTGCTAGAGAAGCTCCCCAATAATATACACTGTACAGCAGTTGAAGTTTTGTAATTGTAATTTATTCTTTCTTTTATGGTATAATCGTTAAGGAAGAATAGTTGTTTTTTTATTGTTTTTTGTTTTGTCTTTGGGTCCCTCATTCTTTGAATGGTGACAGAAGTGAAAGGACCAGTGAACTAAAATCTAAATAGTAATGCTATACTATGCTTACACATGTATGTAAAAAAAATTGTAGCAATAGTCCCTATATGAATTTCATAGATCCATTTGATATATGTATACAAGTTCTTGTAATAGTGTATATTCTATCACAGTTATGTGCATCACATCACAGGACTAAAATTAAAAAGTGGAAAAACAACTCTCCTTTTTTTTCACTTTACATATACCAAAATTTGTTGATCGAGAATTTGATATGTTGCTTTGCATATACTACTAGCATGTTCTCCTTTTTTATGCTCAGTGGTTTGTAGGATTAAATATATTTACTGTTCTTTTTATCCTTCAAAAATAGTGTAGAAGAGAGGAGACTATCAATCAAAATTCAAATATAAAATCCTAAGATTTTATATGTATGATTATACTAAACTTAAAGTGATATCAGTTGCCTATAATAAAATTAAACTCCCACACACTCACGAAAAAAAAAGAAGGACGAGAACTTCTTAATATTTATTCAATGATTTTCATTACTATAACATGTTACAATACATGAATTTTATAGGAAAAGTTTACGACAATAAAAAATTCCTATCTAATAGCAATTGGTTTTCCTCTATTGGCAATGGTTTCTTGTCATGCTTTTAATTTGGCACATTAAATGAAAGAAGAAAAAGTCAATAAAAATTTGCACTGCTTGTATACTTGATTTAATTTCTACATTGCCTCCCTTAAATTAAGCTTGTATCATCCCAAGCATTTTCTTCAATATGTAAAATAACTCAACTTTTAACGGTTTGGTGAAAATATCTGCAACTTGTTCTTCGGTGGGACAATATTTGATCTCCACTTCCTTTTCTTCAACCAACCCTCGAATATTGTGAAATTGAATATCAATGTGCTTGGATCGTCCATGAAATACTGAATTTTTGTTAGGGAACCCATCAGGGTCAGACAGCGGAAACACAACGGATTCCCAAAAAGGATTGCAAAAACAAATGTTTCAATGCATTATCCAAAATTAAATTTTTGATTTGGGGTTTACCTCTTGTAGACGCAAAGCGAGTTCCTCGATCGAAGCAATTGTAGCATCGCCCTTAGGATTCCACACGAGCACTCCCACCAGAAAAACAAAATTATGAATGCTACGAAAATTTGATTATAATCTAATTTCTGAGCAGCAGCCTATGAGCATCTCATGCTCTATATATAGGCTTAGGTCTTAACCTGAGCTTTCATCAAACATTGGGCTCCTGACTCATTCTAAATGAGTTAACCCAAATAGTTTGATTTTTAGTCCAACTAAAATAAAACTATCCTCTAGTGGGCTTACTCTATGTGTGTGACCCTATAGGTAAAATATTCGGTTATATTAATAATAAACTATTTTATTATTAATATAAAATAAGAGCGGTATCTAGCAATACATCATTATGTTCGAATATTATTTATCATCGACATGACCTATAAGTGATAATTATTTTATATATTTATTCCTTTTGTCACGATATCTAATTGGGCCCAAGGCATGGTCGTCGTCATCCTTGTATGGCCCAATTCATTTTACTTGATACTAGAGTAGACTTTACAGAATAAATATCTAATATTTATTCGTCTTAGCATGGCCATGCATTTCGTTAGTCTCACTCCATTAAGTGACACATAGATATCATTCTTGTCACATAGGAGAGACAAATTCCATCTACATCACTCACATCCCTCTGCATAATTTGTCTATTGCCTAATCACAATCTTTATGGTCATCTTATTACAGATAACGTTTGATTGTATTAAAATAACAAACTCCTTATGTAGGAATCATAGTGACTTCAGGTCGAAGGACTATATATCATTATCACATTGAGAACCGTTTATGACACTCATGTAACGATCCATGCAACGTTCTCATGGTGGGTCTTTCCAGTACAACATTACTCTTAATGTGTACCCGTGTAAAGACTTGATATCATATATCCATGATTTGCGAAATTAAATCATCAGTATATTCACACACTAATCTTAATGTATTTACATGTCCCCATGTAAATACTTGATTAGGGACGTTTTATGAATAATTCTCATATGACCTATTATTCCAGGATAAATAGCATTAAAATTAGTCTTAAAACTGAAAATATTAATTTTATTGATAAGTTAAAATTGATACATTAATAGCTCGTAGTGCATACACCAACAATTTTTACATAATGCAATTGCAGACTCGCTATCATAAAATATTTCTGTGGGAGCATCTTGCTTCTGATGTATTACTTCCAAAACTTTTCGCATCCATACTGTTTGAGTCACACAACTAGTTACAACAATATATTCTACTTTAGTTATTGAGAGGGTGACAACTGGTTATTTTCATGATATTGCATTGTTGCCAAGATGAAATGCATATTCGGATATGCTCTTCCTTGTTTCTACATCTCCTGCCTAATCACTATTTGTATAGCCAACAAGTTTTACTTCATTGTTACTAGCATAAAAAAGTTCCCTCAGTCAGAGTACCTTTGATATATCTTAGAATTTTTTTGGCTCCTTACAAATGACACACACGTGGTTCTTCCATGAATACTAACCAATCCTACTCCAAATACAATATATGTCCTTGTTGTAGTCAAATATCTTAAACTTCCAATCAAACTTTTTGTAGTAGGTGTAATCCATTCTCTTGCCATTATCTTTTTTTGTCAACTTCAACTTTTCTTCAACTGGTGTGGAGACTGGCTTTGAATTGCACATTTTAAACTTCTTTAGAATATCACTAGCATATTTCTTTTGAGATATGAAAATTCCACCTTCTTGTTGAACCATTTCAATGCCTAGAAAATAAGACAATAAGCCTAAATCTATCACTTCAAAATGTTTTGTCATAGCTTCCTTGAGCTCTGCAACTATCTTAAGACTGCTACCAGTAAAGATTAAATCATCAACAAACAAGCATACTATAAGAGTGTCTATAGGCTCAATAACTTTAATATATAAAGTGTGTTCAAATAGGCATCTTTGAAAACCATTTTGCACAAAGTAAGAATCAATCTTTTTGTACCAAGCCCTTAGTGCTTGCTTCAAACTATACAATGCTTTCTTCAATGTAGACTTTATCTTTCTCTCCCTCAATCAGATAACCTGCAAGCTGCTCAACATATACTTCTTCCTCCAAAGTACCATTTAGAAAAAGTAGACTTGACATCTTCCAATTATTTTGAGTATAAATAGATATAATCATATAAATTGTATCTAATCTTGTAACAGGAGCAAATACCTTAAAATAATCAATACCTGGCTTTTTCTTGTACCCTTTTGCCACTAACCTTGCCTAAAAGTGATCAACTTCATCATTTGATTTATACTTGGTTTTGTAAACCCAATTCACTCCAATTGGCTTTTTTATCTATTATAAATCTATTAGCTCTTATGTCTCATTCTTCTTAATTCCATGAATCTCAACATACATGGCTTTTCTCCAATTCTGATCATTTATAGCTTATTCAAAAATCATTGGCTTATAATCTGCAAATAAAGCAAAGTTGATAATTTCTTCATCAAATAGACCATTATTATTACCCACAACATAATCCTCCAATATGGCTAGTTGTCTTGGTTGCCTCAGTGGTCTTCTAGATGTTTCTGTGATGAGGACTGATCTGTCCCAGGAATTCGGGGTCAAGGTTGACTGTCTTAACCGGACTCCAGATTCAACCTTCTGATAGGAATTACCTCTCGTGCTCTCAATTTTACACCGTCTTAGTGGAGTACGGTATTATATACCTCGGTTCAGTGGGAATCCGAAATTCTTCAAGTAAAGGTGGCTATTGATGTTAAATCCGTACTGATGCTCCAAGACCACACCGGAGGGGTACCTGCAGAATATTCTCCAATGCTTAAGTCAGTATAGCCTTTAAGGTGATATCGTACTACGGAGGTGACTTACGGAAAAGTTAGATCATATCCTTGTTCAGTAATAAATGACTTGTATTTATAGTGTTTATCTTAGTTTTGAGAGTGATTTGACTACCTTCCTAACTTACTGTTGATACACTGTCTGCAGGATAAAGTTGCTCATACCTCCTTTGACTGGTTGTCAGATTGTCAGTAATCGACCAGGGTTAATGGGAAAGGTCCGTGGTCAAATAATGGCTTCGGACTCCGGTTATAACTTGTTAGCTCTTAATGACGTGGCCCTGTATTTTCTGGACCTCGCCCAGTCTGGCTTGCCACCCCGGATCAAGGACCTAGCCCACCCAAGCCCAAGAAGAAGCATTTGAAGACCTTTGCTTGTTCCTAGTGTGATTAGGCCTCATATACATTTTGTAAATATTTTTAAGATTCTAGATTTTTGTTTAAATTTAATTAGGAAACTCCAAAAGGCTTTAGAAGTTTGGGCCTTGTATGACCAAGTTAGTTTGGGCCACTTTTAGGCCTTGTACATTTCACATTTTCTAGTTTGTGTCATGTAATTGGGCAATTTGTATAGGTTTTAGTTTTTGGGTCAAGGTGAGCACCAAGGCCTATATTAAAGAGAAGTATATAAGCTTCTCCTCCTTTGTAAATGGTAGCTAAGATTCATTTTGAGAAATTCTAGTGAGATTGAATGTTTTCCTTTCTATAAACTCTCTTGAGTACTTAGCTCTCTCTCATTGTTCTTATCATTTGGAACCTCTCCCAAAGGTGGTGAACCTCACTTAAACTTATCTCTTCTTCTAAGAGAATGGCGTCTCCACTAGTCCCTCTCCAAGTTTTCTCCATCATTCCTATTTCCTTTCCTAAGCTTCCTTGTATTTTCCTTTAAGTTTTCCACTAAATTTTTCTTCACCTTTCCACCTTACACATGATTCGGCCTTGGCTTTCAAATTTTAGAATTGAGTTTCTAACTTCAAATCTCATGGAGAAAGCCTAGATTTATGAAGAAATCAAGATGAAGATCCAATCCTCCAACCAAATCCTATATCAAGTGGTATCATTGGGCCTTTTTTCTTGAATTCTCTTCTTAGATCTATTAAATTTTGTTTTGCAATTCTGAATTTCAATTTGATATTCTTATTCTCCTTCATATTAGATTTTATTTGAAGTATCATATGTAAAATTTTAAGAAAAACTAAAAAATATGTTAAATCTTGATTTCTAGATCTACATTTTTTGGCTTGGATTTTGGCAAATTGTCTTCGTAAAAGTTCTTTCTCTCTAGGTCCGAAACATAACCTAGAAGTTTGGTTCACTTTACTGTAAAAAAATTCAAGTTATGTTATGGTGTTCATGTTACTTGTTTCACAAGTTACCTCTATTTTTTTACATTTTGTTGTTTAGTGTTGTTTCTTGCTTTGGAATCTGTTAGTGTTGTCTTGTTTATGCTAGAAAGTAAAAATTTAGTATTGTAGCTCTTTTATTTTGTGTCTAATTGATAGTGTATTCCATATGTTTGATAAAATATTTTAGTAGAAAATGCCTCTAGGTTTGTATCTTTGAGTGTTGGAGCTTATTCTTGTTATATCTAGGTTTTCTTTCCACTTTTCTTTATGTTAGTTTGCTGGACTCTAATACACTTTAGTTACATTTTCTATAGTGTATTACAATCTCTAAAGGTGTCTAGGTCCTTCACATTTTTTTGTTGGACTTGTGTGCTCATTTTCTTTTAGGTTTGTTAGTGATTCTTAGGCTTTTATCTAATGTTTGTTTGATTTTTTAGCAACTTTAGGCTTTCTTTTGCATGTTGTAATTCTACACTTTTAATTGCATTTAATGTCATAAATTCATGTCTTCTATCCATGTTTCTTGTTAGAAGATGATGCAAGTATGAACACTTGTTGTTGCCATTAATTATTGTTGTTTTTATGTAATTTTTGTGAGGTATTTTAGGGCTGTTTTCCATTCAATTTTGGTGAAGTAAAAATAGAGAAAAAATAGGGAAAAAGTATAAAAAAGTTTAGCAGAAGAAAAAGCTTGAAAGGTCGTAGCATTCATACATTTTCTTAGGTCCTTTCTTGGCAAAATCATTGAAAAAGAGTGTGTGTATCCCCACAAATATTTTGGCATCACCTTGGTATTTTGTGCAAGCCCCCTAAAGTGTTTGTATTGCCTCTTAATGTGTATATTTCAAAAGCATAAAGAGTTTTGCATTTATTGAGCACGTTGTGGTGTTTTCTTGCATTCTATAGTTCTAGATTGCCTTTTTTGTGCTTGTTTTTCTTGTTGCATTTGTTTTTAGTTTGTCTGTATTGATTCTAAGTTTGTCACATAATAATTCCATTCTTGTGTACCTTTCTTCTTTGTCCCTTTATTGCTTGTCTTGCACTCTTGTTTGTCATATTCTTAATCACTTTGGTTTGTGCTTCCTAATTAAGCTTTTCTTGCTTGTCTTCTTTGATCTCTTGTTTTGTCATTAGAGTATTTCCTTTCTTAACATTCTTGAGATTAGTTGAAGTATGCCATCACTTTTTGGTAACATCTTGAGGTGATTGAGATTGGACTTTAGGGATTGCTCTAAGCATATAAAGATCGATAGAGAGTTAGTAGAGAGTATACACTTGTGAGCTCGAAATGTCTTTCTTTTGAATATTATTTTTGTGCTAACCACTTTTTATGTTCAAAGTATTTCCTTGTTAATATAACGTCCCAAACTTTTAAAATTAAATTTCTAAAATCCAAATAAATTTTTCACAAATAATTTAAACGTTAGAAACAGGATTTGGATTATTATAATATTATTGTCAATATTATATCAACCGGCTCATTCATTTATACATATACATAATAAATCTGGTATACACAGGAGCCGGCCAAGGCTACTACAAAATAACTATGTGCATTATGTACTATACATATAAATACATAATGCTCCGAGCAGGCTGAGTGACCTCATACATCATCGCTACGTCCTACATCCACTGTAAAAATAACAACAATAGGGGGTGAGCATAAACATGTCAAATGATAGTTATTGAATCAGATTAAATGTCCAATTCATAACTATATATATAAATCATAACCAGATCACACAATCTCATCATATATCATTCATTCTCATAACATCATGTTATTCTCAATAACATATATATCAATGCATTCACATGCTCAATCAAATGGATCCATTATTAAGTCTTTTAATTTGTGTTACAACACTGGCTCTCAGCCATAACTCAGCTCTCAGCTGATCCGGCCGTTTTACTGGTACCAAACCGTTTGCCCTCTCATGTGACACAATCACTCCCAGCGACAACGGTAGTGTTACGGGCTAAACCCCGAGCCCCGCTCAAGAGGTTTGCCTTGAGTCCCACCCAAGGTCTTTTGTGGAATCCTCGAAACCACAATAATATTTCATATTTGTTCAATATACAAGCATCCCATGCTTATCAAATGCATCCCATGCATTCATACATCATGATATATTTCATGAATAATATTCATATCATTATCATCATCAATCACATATCAATATCATATGAATGGAAATATCACAATCATCACAAATATATCACATGTAACATATATATATATATATATATATATATATTCAGGATTTCATATTAAATACAATAATATTATCCTGAATCCGTTCATAAACCATGCATTTAAAATGTAAACGCTCCCCCTACCTGGAAATAAAGAATTCCAGCAGCTCTTCAAGTTATATCTAATCATAGCTCACGAATTCCGACTGGAATTTCAACTCTGAACTCTTCCAAAACTATTTCACTTATGAAATTCAAAGCTCTTACTTCTTTAAAGTCAAGCTTCCACGTGAAAGAGAAGAAGTGAAGATTGGTCTCCTCTTTTATTGATAATTTCCAGTAAAGATTGGAAAAGAAAAGGATTAAAGGTGATGTTGACACACTCTCGAAATTCCAAGCTAATCTAATAATAGGATTGATAGAAATCATTCATGAAAAAGACGTGAACGAAGTGAATAAGTACTGATACACATATATTAAGATATAAGGACAAAACAAGGTAATAAAGGAAAAGAGGATAGGACAATAGAGAGGGTCCTACACTTAGAAAAATCAGAAAAGAGAATCTACTAGAATAAAGTGACGTGGAAAGCCTCAATAATTGGAGTAATTATCAATTCTGACTCGGTTTCGGTATTTTGGGTATATCCCTCTTCCCGAGAAAGATTCGTCAGAGCCTCTTTCCGTTCAAAATTACTTCACTCGGAGGAAATTCGCTCGGAAAGGTTTCTACATGAAACACAGTCAGCTTTTCTTTCCTCGGAAGTGATCCACTCGGAAATGTATCACTCGGAGATTCCTCATTCAGAAATATCTCACTCAGATATATCTCTACCCGAGTCAAATCCTTCACGTGTGTCACTCGAAAGTCTTACATCTGAAAAGATCACTCAGAATCGAAGTTCAGTCCTCTCAAAAATCTTTCCACTTGAAAGGATCACTCGGCGTCGAAGACAATTTGAAGACGAATCCGAGCACAAGCTCTCGGAAACTCTGAATATAGACCCGAGCACAGGCTCTAGGCAATCTTTAAGACACCCGAGCACGAATTGAATGAAGGGATTCATCACTCGAATATTCACTTCCCTCGGGAACTATTCTCTTGGAAACATACTCATTCGGAGTTAAAGTCTCTATCCAGAAGTTCTCTCCCTGGAAAAGACTCACTCGGTATATCTCAATCGGTGTCATACCACTCGGAAGTCAGAAATATCCCACTCGGTGCCTTCCCGCTCGAAAGTGTCGCACTTAGAGACACCCCACTCGGAAAGTTGCACTCAACTCGGAGATACCCCCACTCGAAAATTCATTACTCAGCAATATCTTAGCCTGAGAAGTACTCATTCGAACGCTCAGAAGTACTTCTCTCGGAAACGTTTCACTCGGAGACGTTTCACTCGGAAACGAGTCACTAGGAGACGTTTCACTTGGATTTGCCTCACTCAAAAGTGTCATTCGGACAGAGTTTTTCTTAACTCAGAAGTGATTCTCTCAATCATGCTTCACTCGAAAATATGTTAACCTTCCTTCACTCGGAATCATATCTATTTTTCATTCGGAAGGTCTTGTCTCAGACATAATTCACTCGGAATTTCTCCACTGATCCTTAATAAATTATTTTCTAAAATTCTAAATTTTAGGATGTTACAGTTAATATGGTCGACTTTGAAGACTTGTATTTGGAGAGCATATTTTTATAGAAAATATTAGCTACTTATGTCTTTTGTATTTGATTTTCTCCTTATATTTTGGGAGTATGTAAAAAAATATAATTCTTTTAATTCATTTTCTTAGCCCTTGTAATTGGACTTGTTGGACTTTGGACTTTGGGACATTGGACTTTGGATTTAATTAGTTCATCAGGTTAGTATCTTTAGATCTTAGTTTACTTTTATGTACACCGACTAGTTTCTTGCTTTCTTTTGCCTTTTAAGTTTAGTTTACTTCTTGCCAACTGACTAATATATAACATAAATTCTTATAGTGAGAGATGGAGAAACACCACATCTCCCTAATTTAAGAATCTAATACTACAATTAGGTGCCCTCATGTAACATCCCTGGTAAATTAATATTGGAAGAAATAAATTAAATATTAAATTGAGTTGGAATTATGAGAAATTAGGATTTTAAAGTGAATCAGTGATTTAAAATAAATTTTTAGAAGGATAAGATAATTTAAAAAATGAATTTCAAGGAAATGGCATCAGGACCCTAACACGTAGCGTGGGATGGACGCGTAGCATCAGGTGCTCATTAATGACCTGACACGTAGCGCCATGTTGACGTGTAGCGTCAACGTCACGATCAGTTTTTATAGAGGACATGTAAAACAGAACTCACAAACACTCTTTTCCTCTCTTTTTCTCTCCTCTGCGATTTTGGGCCAAAGCTTGGTGGAAACTTGTGAATTCTTGGGTTTTTGGTCTTTGAAGTAAGGTAATGCATGTGGAGGACCTTGATTACATGCTTCTTCTTCACTTCCCTTTCTCCTCTCTTAAAATCAAACCATGCATGTGGTGTGAGGATTTGGATTCTGAGTTTTGATGGACTTGGAAGCTTGGATTATGAGTTTGGAAGGATAAGGAAGGTAATGCATTAACTAGGTTTGTATTTCGGTGACCGTAGGTGTCGGAACGAGTGTCGGTGGGTCGATTGGTGAAGTTGGTATTGAATTCAAAAGAGGAATTGTAAATCAAGTGACCGGAGGACGTAACCGACACCAAGAACAAATTATTGAAGCTTGGAATCGAGGTAAGGGGGTGTTCGGGTCATAATTAATTAGGATTGGATTGTAGGATAGCTTTGGGAAGCTTAGAATTTGATTAAGGAACTGTCAAGGATAATGTAGATTAGTTAAGTGTAATTTTTATATATATATATATATATATGATTATGTATGATTAAATAGTTAAAGGGTGAGGAAATATGTTAATTAAATTAATTATGTGATAAAAAGTGAGGAAACGAGTATATGAATTATGTACATGTGGAATGCTAGGTAAATTATGAATTATGATGAGTATTAATGATGTGTATTGTGGTGTATGTGATTTTAATTATGCATAATTTGATGAAAATGATGGAATGATGATTATAGGAGTATTATAACATGGCGTCCAAAGGCTAGGTTTATATGTCCGCCCTGTGTGATGATTATATGTCAGTTTCTAACATTTATATGTGAGATTGATGATGTTATGCCATGTTTGATATGATTTGATATGTGATTATGTGGTGTGGAACAGCCGACGATATGTATAGCCCCTCGTTTTCTGGCTCCTATGGTTTTTGTGCCCAATTGAGCTACCCAGTGGTCAAGTAGGACCCAGTGGTTGAGGTGAAGAGTCAAGCAGGACTCGGTGGACCAAACAGGGTTCACGAGGTGTCAAGTAGGACCCTCAGCTGAAGGCTAATCCTTTAGTATCCAGATACTAAGAGTCAGATATGCATGTGAGTCAGTGGTGTGATATATGAATTAATGTTTATAATATTTCCTGATAAGGTGGATGATTAATTATGCATGTAATATGAAATTTATATTAGTTTAGAAAGCAAAATATGTATGTGGTTTATGTTGTCTTGTAAGTTATATTGAGGAATGAGTAGATACAGATTGTGATGTCATAGAGGCAAGAAATATATTTATAAGTGTGATGGAATCAGGTAGGCTAATTAGTAAGAAGAGGAATAGATATTAGATTGTTGTATTCCTTTAAATTTCGTTCTATATTAATTACGATATGTCAAACACTCACCCTTGTTATAGTTTATTTAATTTAAGTGACCAATGACAGGGAGGATGGCAATGCCTCGGAGGTGCGCCAAGCGGAGAGTTGATGCCAAGGAACAATGAAATTATGTAATAATTGGTATTATATTATGGATTTAACGGATGTAATAACATAGTATGTGTAACTGTTATTGGTTGATATGATTATGGTGATTAGGTGATTGTTTAATGATTAACTGTATGATAATGAATTTATAATTAGAATGTGAGGTGATGATACCATTAATGACTATGTTTGATGAGTGAAATATGTAAATATTGGCACGAAGCCAAGGTTTATGGTTGATAATTGTCTTGGGTAGGTCTTGCGTGTAACATCCCGGATATTTGTAGAAAAATTATGAGTAGTGGAAAATATTAATAATTGTTTTAGGGATTTATTTGATATTTTTATGAATTATTGGGCAATTATAAATAATTAAATATTGTGAATGTAAATAAATTTATTGATTGGTTAATTATAAAAGGGTTAAATGAGGTGTGATTAGAAGAAGAGAAAAGTTTAATTAAAACTTTTAATGAAATTATAAAGGAAATGAGAAGTGACTGGTTGGGGAAGTGACCGGTTACCCCTGAGCTTTAAATAAAGGTTTCTTTCTCTTTCCTCAATCATTCACTCTCTTACGCGAATCTTCTTGTTCTTCCTCCATCGCTGCGAGCTGTATGCTCTGAGGGGAGGTTCATTTCACATCAAAACCTTGAGATATTACATTTTTGTGACCGTGGTTTCAAGATGAGTCCATTGAACCGTTTAAATTTGTGTTACCTCGTCTCTTTCATTTCCTCCTTTGGACCGAATGGTCATACATGGCGGGGTAAGGTCCAGATCCCCACTCCTCTTGGGTGGGTGAGCCTGAAAATGGTCTTTTGACTGTGAGGGTGGTATGACGTTAACGGGTTTCGCATTCCAACCCCGTAGGTAGCAGAACAAACACCGGAGGACTGATTGACGAAACTAGTGCTGGATCCAAAGGTGGAATTGTGAACCCAGCGCTTAGAGGACGTAATCGGCACCAAGAGCAGATCGTTGAAGCTTGGAACCAAGGTAAAGGGGGGTGTTCGGGTTATAATTAATTAGAATAGGACATGTTGGGTCCGAGTCGTTGAACTGATTGTGAACATGATAAGAAATGATGTTGGATGAAAGTTGTATGTGGATGAGTTGTATGTGTATGCATGTATGAATATGGACACCGATCGGTTTAAGATCGTGTGTATGTGACTTAAGATGATTATGAGTTTGAAATACTTGATGATTATGATAATCGGTGTATAGCGGCAATGTGAGGCCGGGCTTAACAAGCAGGTCGCTCGTTTGATGAGAAACGTGAATTGTATATGTATGATAAGCATTTGCTATGTGAGAGGACATTATATTGATGGGCTTGACAAGTCGGTCGCCCTACGTTGTGAGCACGAGTCAGTTTCTGACAGTTGTAAATGATGATCGTAATGATATGCCTATGTTTATATAATTGAATATGTGATTATGTGGTAAAGGATGACCGACGGTATGTATTACCCTGTTTTTGGCTTCCGTGGTCAAGTCGAACCCAGTTAAGCTACCCAGAGGTCTATGACCCAGTGGTTGAGAGGGAGCCAAGTCAAGCTCGGTGAACCAAGTCGGGTTCACGGGGTGTCAAGTCGGACCCCCAGCTAAAGGTCGATCCTTTTAGTATCCGGATACTAGGCGTCAATTTTGTCTGAGAGTCAGTGGTGACAATTGATGAATTTAGTTGATGTGTGTGATTAATTATAATTGCCGAGTGTGAATTGATATATTTGCTGAGTATGATTTGACATATTTGCCGAGTGTAATTTGATATATTTACCGAGTATGATTTGATATATTTGTCGAGTGCAATTTGATATATTTGCTGAGTATGATTTGATATATTTGCCAAGTGCAATTTGATATATTTGTCGAGTATGATTTGATATATTTACCGAGTGCAATTTGATATATTTGCTGAGTATAATTTGATATATTTGTCGAGTGCACTTTGATATATTTGCCGAGTATGATTTGATATATTTACCGAGTGTGATTTGTTGTAATTTCCGAGTGTGATTGACTATATTTGTCGAGTATGATTAGCCATGTTTGCCGAGTGTAAATTGCTATATTTGCTGAGTGGGACTGGCAATTTGATGATAAAGTAATCGGACGGAGTTATATGCATGTAATTTGTTAATTTCCGTTCTAGATTAATTATGATGCCAAACACTCACCCTTGCTGTGGTTTTCAATTTAGTAACCAGTGACAGGGAAGAGGTTGGAGCCCTGGAGGTGCGCCAAGCGGAGGATTGATGCCAAGGGACCGAGTGATTGTGAAATAAATTGTGTAATGTGTATAATGAGTTTTCCGAGTATGTGATGCTACAATATGTTGCTTGTGTATGTTGATTAATTGTATATGAATTTATGTTGCTATGTGATCGGTATTGATTTTCATGAGTGAATTTGTGTTTGCTGTAGTAAAGTCGATTACCGGATGAATCTCGTCGAGCGGATTCAATTTTGTCTGAGTGAGTATCCCTCGTTCCCTTCCGAGTGAAGGTTGAGACGTTTTCTGAGTGATCCATGACTGAGAGGATCTCTTCCGAGTTGAGGAAAGTTAGAGTGTTTTCGAGTGAGGTATGCCCGAGGGAATCCTTTCCGAGTGAAGAGAGGTTAAGCTGTTCCCGAGTGAGAGATGACCGAGTGGACCCCATTGCCGAGTGAAACCCGACTTGTGAATTTTCTTTGTAGGTCTTGTTGTTCGCTCAGGTTAAGTGTAGCATTCGCTCAAGCGAGTCGGAACTCGCCTAAGCGATCTTCTCGAATTTCGCCTAAGCGAATCAGGGTCTCGCTCAGGCGAATGACCCCTTGTTTTTATTTTCTTCTTCCGCTAATTGTAGTTAATTCCACTTCATTAATTGATTTAATCCCGATCAGTCATTATTTTGAGTATGCTTTTATTATTTTGAATGTACTCAAGAAAAGTAAATATTATTTTATATTAAAACCTAATTAATTATTTGTAAACGTGAAAAATTATTACAAAAAATGATTAACCGGTGTAATTAAATGGAAAATTGACGCGGGTCGTCACATTGCGTATGCTTGAAATAGTAGAATAATGTACTTGTGGTATTGATTGATGATTTGATGGTGTGGAAGATTTATGCATGTGTTAGAATTAGGTACTCTATATGATATTAAGGAACTAAATAGGCGTTTTTAAGATCTGACGGGTTATGGGACCCCCGGAAGGGACCAATGGGTTCCCTAGGTCATTTAGAGATTGTACATATAGACCTTGGACCAATTGGAGTCCATTTAGGTAGTATGGTGCAAGGGTTTTGCATCTATTTGTGTTAAACTACATTTAGCGCATAACTCGCGCATATGATGGAATTTTGGCGAATAGACAGCGCCAACAATTCTGGAATGAGGAAAACATGTGGCCCGTGAAGTTTCATGGCAATCGGACCTGAAACGTGTCAATTGAGTAGGTTAGAAGTTGGTCGATTGGCCTAAAAGTGTAACAGCAACAGATGCTGCTATTGGTGTGTTGACACTGAGTGTCAGCCTGGCGCGTAACGCTAGGGCTACGAACAGGGCCTCACGCATAGCGTCAGGCCCCTGTTCCTTAAAATTTGTATTTTTGCATTTTAATTAGATTTTGGGGCTTTGTGGGAATTATATAATTGGTATTTTACAACATTTTACAGAAAATGACTGTTTTGTAAATAAGGAATAATTTAATTTATTTATTTGTGAAAAGTTTAATGTTACTAACCATATAAAAATAAAAGTAAAATGACGAAGGACGTCACACCTCCATGCTATAATGGACTCATATGAGTTAAGGGGTGAGAGTGCAATAAATTCGGGTCATGAGAGAAAGAAAAGAGCAAAAAAGGTCCTTGAGGAAATCTACAACAAAGTAAAACAATTATGGGAAAATATTTTACAGTTTGATACTAAAGGAAATGAGAAAATTTAGGCATGTAAAAAATGGGAAAAGAAAGATAAAAATTAAGAAGAAAACATAATAAAGCTATAGAAGAAAAAATGCAACATTATGTGAAAGAACATGACATGTATATGCAAAAGAAACATGAGCTAAAAAGGAAAGATCATAGGGATGTTGAAAACAATGAAAGTAAGGTGCATGATAGTGGCTTGCTTTTGGACCATCATAGTGCTTTAAGAGAATGTCACCTTACTAATAGTTTGTCTGCTCTAGCATTAGCTCTTATCCTCAAGAAGACCATAAGTTTGTAAAGAAATCTTTTCCCACTTTTCTTATTCATTGTGACAGGAATTGGTCCCCTATTGTTCATAGTTCCATTAGGGTTACTTGTAAGTTGTATATTGTTACTATAGGGTTTTATAGAGTAGGGATGTGTCTATACTCTTTTGAGTCTACCTTTCCAAGAGTCATATCTTTTGTTATTTTTCTCGAGTCTAGGACTTTTATAGGACTAACTTTTTCTCCATTTCATGACATTGTCATCTCATTTCATATTGGACCACATAGTACATATGACCATGTTAATATTATTCACTTTCATGAGGGATTATATAGGGAGCTAGTAGCACCTTTGCATGTCATGCATACTCTAGTTCCTACTTTGAATGTCATTACTCTTTATGATCCTTTTAAGGCAGTTCATTTATGCTTTCTTAAGGCATGCTCATGTTTTGTAATATATCATAAGTTCATATAATTACACCTGATATCATTCTCATTAAACTTCACTTAACTAGTACCATTTCTAGGTTACATGAGGGTCTTCATAGCTTTGCAGGTGCATTCTTATGGGACTTTCTCATTGTTTTCTTTATTGACATCTTTTATTTTATCATTGCAAAGGTTAAAAGGTTAGTATTCGACCCTGGTGGCCAGTCTCATTTCTTTCCTTCTTTTACCTTTGTCTGGTCATTTTTTTTCTTCCATATTTTTATTACCATGGACTTATGTGTTTCCCTTTCATCTTGTAGGATTGTTGTTTCCCTAAGAGTTGCTTTGAGGAGATTAAGTGCCTTCCTTTCTCTAAACTCTCTTGAGTGCTTAGCTTTTTTCCTTTATTCTTATCCTTTGGAACCTCTCCCAAAAGTGGTGAACCTCACCTAGACTTATCTCTCTTTCTAAGAGAGTGGCATCTTCACTATTCCCTCTCCAAGTCTCTTCATCATTTCCACTTCCTTTCCTAAGCTTCCTTGTATTTTCCTTTAAGTTTTCCACCAAATTTCCTTACCTTTCCTTCTTGCACATGATTCTTCTCTTAACACTGTGGTTAGGCTCATCGTAGGATTTTTTCTTAAGTAGATACTACTTTAACTTTCCCACTCTTATTAGGACCTAGATTGCATCCTTGAGTTGCTTGCGCATGTCTGTGGCATGGCTAGTCTGCTTATGGAACTCACAACACTTGTTCGACTTGCCAAGCTTTTTAACCAGTGTTAGCTTCCTTATACAATCTAACCTGAGAGGCCTACTTCTTTGAGAATTTGGCTTAGCCTGGTGTTGAGAAATGCATAGTGATAGAAGCTAAACACCTTTTTCTCATAGGGACAGGGTGAAAAATCCTTATCCTACTCCTTTTGGGGAGCTAGTGTGGGAGCCACGGGTACTTTCTTCTCAGTAGCAGCGAGGTGCATTTCTCCTCCCATATACTTAGCAGCTTTCCTCCTAAACTCCTTAAAAGTCTGAGGAGCCTCTTTCGCTGGAGATAAGGTGAAAGGTGATTTCAGTAATAGGCCTTTACAGCGATGTGCAATTGGATTGGCTCCATCAGGCCTGGAACCATTTCGGCTTCTTTATATAACCTTTTCAAGAAGTCCTTATAGGACTCTTTCATCTTTCTTAATTGAATCCAAGGAGTGCAATGTCCTTGGTACATCTCGTGCTATAACGAAATGATCCTCAAAAACTCTAGTTAGATCCTCTCAAGAATCAATTGATCCTGTAGTCAATCCTTTAAACCAACTAAAGGTTTCCCCGACTAAGGCCCCTGGGAACATCCTACTCATGGCATCACCCTCTACTCCTAAAAGTAGTGACTCGTTAATGTAGGCGTCAAGGTACTTGCTCAGATCCGTCTCACCAATATACTTCCCGATGGACAATGATTGTAGAGTAATCAAGCGATGTCAAAACATCATGATGAGACGGTTGGGGTGAGGTCTAATTAGTGACACTCTTGGATAGACAACCATCCATCCAACTGCCTATTGACCTCACCCATGTTTGAGCTTTTGCAACTCTACCCGAAGTTGTCGAATAATCTTGTCAATGGAGTTTGGTTGAGCCACCACCTCGAGCCTTCTAGAGGTTTGGACCATCGAACTTAGAGTTTCAACAAAACCCAAATTGTAGCCTAGAATGTTGGCTTTCATTTGTGTCATGTCCTGAATGTAAGCATCTAAAGTACCTAGACATTGACTTACACCCATGAAAATGTTTAAGAATGCAAAAGTGAGAATAACTTTAGTGGGTCCCACCAAGTGTGTTAATGTTCTATCTGGTATGAGGACAAACTTCCAGCATCGACATCAGGTATCTCGGTTCTTATCTCTTATATCGGTCTAGTGGGGATTTGATATTATTCTCTTAAGTCTAGTGGGGATCTTAAGGTCTTGGTATGATTTAGTCCAACAACCATTGATATCTCGTGTTGTGGAGGTGAAATAAGGTGCAAAGACACTATGCTCAAGTTAGTACTAGATAGTTAACATTGGAGCTTAAGCGATAAGTTAGTGAATGTACCTCATAGTGTAGTAAACGAGTGATATTTATAGAGTTGGGTTATAGTTGAGTCTTATGTGGCCTATGTCAGTGTCATTGCGTAAAGTACGAGGAAAACTGACACTTGCGCAGAAATTCCTGACACTCTCACAGGTATGTCTAGTATGCCTTTGGTGCATCCCTCAAGCTTTGTTTAATACCGGTTCATCATTATGTGAGACTAGCTATAAGTAGTTATGGGGGGTTAGACACCTGGATAGTTACAATAACTACTGATATAGCGATATAGGCCTCGGAATACCGATGTTGGTATTAGGCTTAGTAAATTCTTTTACATCAAAATTCAACTTCGATTAAAAAAAGACCATCTCATTTACACTCCTATTAACACGGTTGATAAAAAAAAACATGAAAATTAGATTTTGGAAAAATACATACAATCAACACCTTCATTGGAGGAACTAGTGAACTACAACACCCACCATGTGAAGGAAAAGACCGCACGTACAGAAGACAGGGAATTGGGACTAAGAGGAGTTCTGTCAATCAACAGATTGTAACAAAGGATTGCATCAAACACTATCAGATTTTGGCGGGCCCAAATAGCATACGGGAAAGGATAAATTAATTCCATAACCTCACGGCCCAGCTAGCTTGAAAAACTCAAAGGCCCCATTTTATCAATTCTGAAACCCAAATTAGAAAGAACATGATCTTTTCAAAAAACAAAGAAGAGAAAGAAAATGTTAACCGTGCATTTTTTTTTTCAATTCTCAATGAATATTTACAACTCGATTCATCAAATAATTCATTGAATTTGGTTCATGAACTACATAAATTCAACTTGAGTTAAAATTTTAGCTTGTTGACTGACGAATTAAAGTTGGACTTTATAAACTATAGTTGGTTTAACTTATAATTAGTTTATAAAAATATAAATTGATGTAACTGGGATCTAAATCAACTTTCTTCTTCATCAAATTAGTTTTTACCGGAATAATATCTTGTGTTGCTCTCCAAACAAATTATTGGCACCTTGAAAATGCTTTAAGTTTCCAAATTTTATATCAAACAATAGAAGGTGACAAGAGGTACTAGAAGGCATCTCGCATCTCCTTTTAACAAGCATGCTATATCTGAATTTGACCCTATATTTCCATTCAACTCAAAAGGTCAAAACAAACAATCATCCTACATTCTCCAAACGAATAATATGATTCACCCCATCTTGAGAAAAGAATATCATCATTCCACTTGTCATTCTTCTCATCAATTCAGATAAAATGGTCTATTTCATTCACCATTATAATTTGATTGCAACATAAAATCATCCATTGATGGAATCCAACTATCAGGCCAAATTTTAATCTTCTTACCATTCCTCACGTGAAACTTGGTCTACACCCTTTCGAGGCCTTCAAGAAATCACCTCTAAGAAAATATATAGTTTTTAACACTCCGGATGAGAAATTAACAATTTGCCAACCTTTGCTAAAATAAGGCCTTAAATTGATGAAATCCCAAACCACCATACCTATTTGGTGAAGCCAATTTCTCCCAACGCAACCAATGCACCCTCATTTCCTCCACATTACCGCTCTAAAAAAACTTAGCCACCATACTCTCAATTATAGAGAATTTGGCAGCTTAAAACAACTCATTCTATATAGTTTGGTATTGCTCACCAGGGAAAAAAACAATTTTTTACACTAGTCATTTTTCACATTTATATTGGTTTTTCAGTTGGTGCAGATCCAAGAGGTGTAAAAAATAGATAACTTTTTACATTGGCTCACAACCGGTGTGAAAAATTGATTTACACCAATTCTTCTTTCATACCCAATGTAAAATATGAGATTTTACGTAAGTTCTTTATATGCACTTGGTGTAAAAATTTGGAACATTTAACACCTATTGTTTTTTACAACTAGTGTAAAAAACTAGCTTTAATTTCCTTTTTTTCCTTGCTAGCGCTATTATCCAAATTCAAAATTAAAATAGAATTCAAATACTAATGCCTAATGTCCATCCAAAATTCAATTAAAATCAAAATATCAATTAAAACATAATATTAATTACAAAAATAAATGATGTCCTAAATTATCTTCATATAATATAAATAAAATATCATCTACCACTAGTGCAGAAAATGGATACGAGGACAGGATACGAGCACGGTTATATCAAAACCGTGCTAAAAAAAAGGCGGTGGCATTTTTGAAATTTTTGAAGTCACATACGAGGACGGTTGACTGGCAACCGTGCTTAAAACTAGAGATACGAGCACGGTTGGCAACGAACCGTGCTTAAAGACTGGAAAAATTTTTTAAATTTTTTTTCTGAAAGAGTTATAAGGACGGTTGCTTTGAACCGTGCTTAAAGGTGTCACATACGAGGACGGTTGACTGGCAACCGTGCTTAAAACTAGAGCTACGAGCACGGTTGGCAACGAACCGTGCTTAAAGACTGGAAAAATTTTTTAAATTTTTTTTTTCTGAGAGAGTTATAAGGACGGTTCCTTTGAACCGTGCTTAAAGGTGTTTTTATTTTTTTTAAATTTTTTTTTTTAAAAACCTACGAACACGGTTGGAAGGGACCCGTGCTTAAAAGTAGTAAAATAATTGAGCTATTAGCACGGTTCTGAGGGGAACCGTGCTTATAGGGTCATTTTCTCGAAAACTTAAGCGTTGTTTCATTTCCCTCCTCTTCTTCCTCCTCCCTCCATTAAAATAAAAAGGTGTTCTTCTTCTCTCTTTCTCTCTACGAAGGTTTCCATTCGTGTTCCCCACTCACCAAATCCATTTTCCCTCTCCCTTTCGTCTTCCCCCTTCACCAAACTCCATTTTCGTTTCCCTCCCACCACGGTGTGCGTCTTCTCTCTCTACATAGAAGGTTCTCTTTCTCTCTACCACTTACCACCAACTCTCTACATACACAGGTTCTTCCTCTAAAACCCCATTTTCATTATTATTAATTTATTGGTCAGGAATATTGTTTGGTTGATATAATATATATTTAGGCTTAGTTGTTTGATTGAGGTTTGGTATGACTTGAGAAAATTTCAGGAACGTGTTTTGTGGAGCTTAAGAATGGAGTCTAGGAAAACAGAGACCACACCAGATTTTTGAGAAATGGAGTGTGCTTCTTCTTTGATTAAACGAGCCATGTACACAATATAAACTTCACGCTCACTACTACTTTCATTCCCTCCTTCTCTTGATGATGATGAAATGGACAGTAACAGCAACAAAATGGGCACAAGAATAACAACCAAGCTTGTTAATTTACGAACTCAGTTGAAATTAACCATATGAACGTTGGATCTGAACAAAACGTTGGATCTGAACCCAGAAAATAGTGCCATTTTTCTGCATATTAAAATAAAAAAAGGCTAGATACGAGCACGGTTCAAAGGAACCGTGCTTAAAAGTAAGCTACGAAGACGGTTATTTAACCGTGCTTAAAAGTGTCTATCTACGAGCACGGCGGGAACAAGCACGGTTCTGGAACCGTGCTTAAAGGTCCAACAGAACCGTGCTTAAAACCCCTTTCTCCACTAGTGTACACCAAAATAAATATTTACAATTAAGCAACCTTAAATCTTAACTATACTTCCGCAACCTCAAACAAAAATTTTGCTTATAATTCTCGAATGTCTTTAATCTCGTCCTCAAATAATGGTTCTTGACTAAATCTTTGTAAATTTAAAACACAATGCATTAGTAATAGGAACATTTAAGCACAAATACACAAAACCTTAAAGTCGGTAATCAATGTAACCAAAATAAGCATTAGAAACTAATAGTAGGACAAAAAAAACACATACACTTGTCTCTTAAAAGTTATGACTCTTCACTTAAAAGACAAGTATGAGTGCACTACAGACGACTGAAGTAAGTAATAAATTTACTTTTTACTTAAATACCTAATCATAGGTATAGACTTGAAAATTAATCTTAAGAAGTCGTAGCTATGTGTCACTAATAATGGACAAGGCTTAGCTCGGTGGTCCATGTATTTTGGACATCCATCTACAACAGTTCGTGTATTTTGGACATTTATTATGAATGTAAAAGCTCCAGTGATAGAATTTGTCTATCATTTAAAGGTAACATTTTTTGTAGTGCAACTTTTGAAAAGTGGGACTAATATGTTTTTATACTTTTTGGTGAGAATGTAACATTTTTATGTTAAAAAGGTCTAAAGTTTACTTCTTTTTATGGGATTAGCTCAAGAGTCCATGTTTAGAGAAAATAGAGTGATATTAAAACATTCGAGCTAAAAAACATGTAGTAGACCAAGTTAAGGAGAAAGGGACACGATTGAACACACCCATTATTGTGCATTACAAGGCCCCGTCCATTACTTTTTGAGGCTTTTATGATATAATTTTCCCATAGGCACCCAAAGAGGGATAACAAAATAAAATGAAAAGGGCAATATAGAGTGAGACTAAGATCACGAGCGTCATCCTTCCACCACTTTATTCTTTTTTTCTGGGTTCTCAAGAGGAATTTTTCTCTAAGTCATGGAGCATTGAGGAATAAAAAGTTGTCATTAATTGCGTAGAGTCACTTCCCTTCCGTGAAAGTTGTACATCCAAGGTGGTTTTTTAATCTTTGTCTACAAAGTAGGATTTATGTTTGGTTTGGTTGCTTCCATTTGTTCATGGGTGGTTAAACTCTAAGGTGAATCTTTGTGAAATAATCATTTTGAACCCCTTTTTCACTACAACAAAAATACTTTTAACATCGGTTGAAATCAATTTTTAACATTGGATTCTGTGGGGTGTTAAGTGCACAGGTGTTAAAAGTCAAGACTATTAATACCAGATATTTTATCTATTTATCCGATGTTAATTACAACCACACTTTTAAACCATCCGGTGTTGTTTATTTATTACAACACTAGATTTTTTTTTAAATATTTAATGTGAAATATTGTTTTCCACACCAGTTAGTTCTTATATCTGGTGTTAATATT
The DNA here is from genome assembly GCA_037962975.1 of Clitoria ternatea. Taxonomy (NCBI): domain Eukaryota; kingdom Viridiplantae; phylum Streptophyta; class Magnoliopsida; order Fabales; family Fabaceae; genus Clitoria; species Clitoria ternatea. The sequence continues at coordinate 296,621,211 of CM075669.1, forward strand.
CTTTTTAACATCAAATATTTTAGGATATTCAGTGTTAAATATAGTTTGTAACATTTGTCTCTTTTAGTACCCGATGTTAAAAATATTTTTAATACCTGTGTATTTGTTATAACCATTGTTAATTTGATCAAATTTAACACCCGTTTTAGCTTTTAATTGGTGCTAAAAGTTTCTACTTTGTTTTATTCTTTTTATATATTAAAAGACAATTTAATCAAAAATGATATCCATATGCATCAATTGAAATATTTAAGGTCAAACATTAATATTCATATTAATTTAAATTGAACTATTGTATATATATATATATATATCCAAAACATTAATAAATATAAATACATACAAGTTAAACATAGACTTTTAATGTCTTTAATCCCAACATAAACTATATCCAAAACATCTAACAAAAACTATAATCTAATAATCTCTATTAAATATTCTGTCCAATACCTTTGAATGTCTTCAATCTCAGTGTTGTAGAATGATTCTTGTTTTGTGAATGTTTGCAACTTCAAAATAATCAAAAGCTCCAAGTGAATACATTTGGTGTTAAAGGTTCCATCCCAAAACCAATTGGCAATGGTTGGAGTGGCCCAACAGGTATTTAAACCATGCGAAATTGGGACTTCCAACACACCCCCTCCAAAGAAGCCTGCCGGACCAGGCAAGGGGTAACTTTTGACCCACAATGAAAGGGCAACTCTTGGCCCATAAGAACCGGAAAGAATGTTCTGACTTTGATACCATGTTAAAGGTTTCATCCCAAAACCGATTGGCAATGGTTAGAGTTGCCCAACAGGTATTTAAGCCATGCAAAATATCATGAGGTAGGCAATGTGGGACTTCCAACATTTGGCCATGAATGAAAAAATAGGAAGCAAGCGCATAGTGTGTATATTATACATATAAAAAAAAACTAGTAGCAATTATTATATACATATGTAATGTCCATTTGTCCCTTTCAGTTTGAGATGAACCTTTTACAAGTTAGGTACCACTTAACAAAAATGACCATTAATTAAATTCTCTTTTCTTAGCAACATGGATGCAATCTTCCTTTACCCACCATTACTTACCATGCCCGATTACTATTCATATATATCAAAAATGAAATAAATACAAGAATAAGTGTTATCATAAAAATTTAATGGAATACTATTAAAATTTCTTTCTACTCAATTTGGCCCACAAACTCTTTTTTGAATATCAATATTTTTGTTCTTACTTTGTGCTTTTCACATAAGTTAGAAAGTACCATCAATAACTCGAAATTGCCACTAAAACCTTCTCCAACCAATATCTAATATTGTCTTATTCTCCATTCTAAGCACAACAATCATAAATACAAAATGATTATACTATTGGTAAAATCTTCCATTACTACTGGTAAAATTAGTCTTAACAAAATCGAGAAACTCCTATACCTATTTAAGAGACTCATCAGTTGTACATCTAACATTTATCTAGCTGCGGTCCATGAGATTGTTGATCTAGCATTTAAGAATGAACTACAATATTAGAGATGAAGATTGATCAACCACCATGTTTAATTTTTGGATAGGAGAACATGTCTAAAACTAAACATAAAAATTATAGGATATTAAAATTAAAATTAATTCAATTTTAAGTAATATTATTTTAAAAACAAATTTTTAAATAATATGTAAATTTAAATCTAAATACTTAATCTGTATGAATCTTTACCCAAAGAAATCTATATGAATCAAAATTATAATATAATTATAAATTAAATAAAAAATTCATCTTTAAACGAGAATCATTATCTGTAGTTTGTCAATGTGTCACACATAATTTATATATATATATATATATATACATATCCAAATTTGCTTTATTATTTGTTTATTTTTTTTCTTGTTCACACAAAGTAAAGAGGTAAAATAATGGTCTACATCCTAAACGATTTCCTAAAGTCTAAGTTCCCTCACTATAGTTTGAGAAACTTGCATAAAGAAGAAGAGAATGACATGTTTATTTGATTTTAATTTGTGTCACAACGAGATAAATTAAATGGTTAAATATGTTTTTTTCACAAATTTTAATTATCACCAATATAATTTTTTATATTTTCCCATTAAATTAAAATATTTAAAAAATAGTCCATATCATTAGAAAATTATATGACCTAATTTCTTCTCAAGAGAAGAAGAAAAAGTTGAAATAAAAATAAAAATAAAACAAACATATGAAATATAAACCAAATAAATTGTCATAAAGAGCATTTAGTCAATAAGTAGCAAGAAAGAAGAAAATGTCTTTTACCTTTAATGTCTTCCATTTTAATTAAGAAAATGTTTCATAAAAGCATTAAACCAATCACTCAATGCCATTCCCGATTCATATGGTAATGAAATACTTTTAGATAAAACATTGCCCAAAAATGCAATTAGGAAATAGTATCTTCAGCTTCCCTCCTCCTTACTAGAAGAGACAATTTCTCCATGCTAACATGTATATGTATTAATAGCACATAGCACACGTACAAGATGAACTGGATGGTATAGATTTAATTGTAGCACAAATTCTTACGAGTCTGAAGTGAAAGAAACTCACCATAAATTCTTTTACTTTTATGTCAAATTAACTGAGTTAACCATAAAGCACAACATTAAACACTTAAAATGATAAATATGTCAAATTATCAACGTTGAAGGAGTTCAAAGTCTTGCAATAGGAAACAATCACCATCAAATTTCTTAGGTCTTCCTTTACCCCTTTTAATTAGCCAGACTAGAGACTACCTTTCATTCTACACATTTTCTTATTGGAGCCACTGCCCTCACATTAAAAACATCAGCTAAACCAAGTTTCCGCTGCCCCTTGCCATCTCGTCAATAAGTGCTACCACAACCCAACTCTCTCCGCTGGTATATCCATTACCATTCTTAATTTTTCTTGAATTTCTACTACCATTCTCATCTCCACTAATCTATTTCCCCCTAGAAAACCATGACCCAACATTTAATAACATAAATCATTGATGGTCATAACCATCTACCAGAATTTCCCTTGAATTTGATATCCACTAGATTAGAGATACATAGCTAGAAAAACCAGGCCACAAAGTCAACAGATGTCAATCATTTTAGATGATAAGCACTGTAGGGACTAGGGAGCAGAATCAAGTTCAAGGTAAACCACGATCAGATATTTAAAAGAGGTCAGGGAATGTTAAACTAGTACAAATACTTAGTATGGCACATATGGGTAACACAACACGCGATATGACAGCACTAAGTAAGAAGCTTGCCACAGTACAGTAGTACATCACTACACTTTTAGTGTTGAACACAGGCCAGTTGCATGTGTCATACCTCGGTATTAATAACTATGCCACCAATAAAATACACCAAGCACACAAGCTCACACAAAAAATTTGTTCTGGTTAAGATACTAACGTAAAACGGAAATCAATCCACAGCCACATAATTTGAGAAGCACCAACCCTACCCTTAACTTAGTTCCAAATTTGAAACACCACCTTGTTAAAAAGATGCCAATTACATTCAAGACTTGTTTTAAATTCAAAAACATAGAAGTTTTATCTCTTTCGTTCAAACCTAAATTCACACCACAAACCTAAAAACCTCTGAAACAGAAAAATTAGAAGCGAAAACCTAAAGTCGTAAACTTGAAGCATATTCGCAGGAGGAATGCCGGAACCTAGAAACCTCATAGACTAACACTGTACTAAATTCTTCTTAAAACTCTTTTAGATTAAAATTTTTTTAATTCCCAATCACTTCTTTCAATCTCTCAAAAAAAATCAAACATAAATCAATTTATTCTTACATTGTCACATACACTGGTGCAAAAAATATCTACAAACACGGGATATAAACTCGGTTGTTTGAAAAACTAGTTTGAATTAGAGGTGGTAAAATTTTTGAAATTATCACGCTCTTATACGAACTTGGTTCCCTAGAACCTAGTTAATAGGTCCTATTTTTAATTTTTAAAACACACTTAAGAATTCATTACCCACAGAAACGAGTTTATTGATCCAATTTTCTAACATGTATGAACTCGGTTCTCAAAGAACCTAGTTCTTAGGGTGATTCTTTTATCTTTTTTTTTTATTTTTTATACATGCCTAAGAACTCGATTTTTTACCTTTTTTATTTTTTATAAACATACCTAAATACTTGGTTCCCTGTAGAACCGAGTTTAGAAGTCCAATTTTTAAAATGAATGAACTCGATTTCCAAAGAAAAGTTTGTACAATGAGTTTTTTTACCTCTTTTTATTTTTTATTTTTTTAAAACATACCTAAGAACTCGGTTGCCCGTAGAATCGAGTTTATAGGTCCAATTTTTTAACACGTATAAACTTGGTTCCCAAAGAACTAAGTTCGTAGGGTGATTTTTTTATCTATAAACTCAGTTTAGGAAAGAACCGGGTTTATAAGTTTTCCAGTGCACTATAATTTTAAATTTTACATGAATTGTTCTTGCAAACACTTTAAACTTTCCATAAACATTTTTCTTCCTTCGAACACGTTTAGCTTCTTACTTCCATTATAGGAGATATTATGACGTCCATTGCATTTGTTTGGGGTTGAAAACCTGTTGCGTCTATATTGGACGTGAATCTTACTACTTTGAACACGTACTTATTGTTAGAACCAAGTCTCTTTTAAAGGACTTTGGAAACCTAAAGGGCTTTTAATTAAATGAAGTCTGTTTAAGTGTTATTTCACCTTTCACTTGAGTATTTTAGAATACAAACACTAGTAGAAAAGTACCATTTCACATCGTAGCCTTCATCACGGTTTAACAAAAAACCGATGTGAAAAATAAAGGCGGAACATTTCACATCGGTTTTCTATAAAAACCGATGTGAACAACGGATTATCACATCGGTTTTTTGAAACCGATTTTAAATATTGACGCGGTGGCAATTTTGAAATTATGTGAAATGTTTCATAAGCATATTAGACCACGCTTTTTAGGAAACCGATATGGAATATGGAATCAGGCCTAAATACCACATCGGTTATCTGAAAAACCGTTGTGGAAAATTATTTTTTTAAAAAAATTAAAAGTGTATAGGGCCGGCCTCAGTTTTTCCGCGTATACCACATCGGTTATTTGCAAAACTGATGTGTATTGTTTTCATTTTTCCCGTGCCACATCGGATATTCTATAAACCGATGTGAAATGTGTAGATTGTTATAATATTTGATAAATTCAAAATTTATGATTACTCGATAAAGATAAATATAAATGTAATATTTCACATCGGTTTTACTAAAAAACCGATGTGGTAGGTCCTAAAAATTTAAGTTGCGCGCGTTAAAGGTTTTTCATAAATCCGATGTGGCCTTACTTTTCACATCGGTTTTTCATAAATCCGATGTGGCTTCACTTCTCACATCGGTTTTGCCAAAACCGATATGGTATTGGATTTTTGTTAAATATTTTTTTCTTTTTAGTTAAATCCTCGTGATATCCCAGATCCAAATCGCAACCGTCCATTCACCGATCACACGGATTGCTCCCAAATCCAACACTCCAAAACCAAACCGACCTTCCTCTAACATTTCAATCCTCAATAAACTCCCTCATCTCATCCTACTCTTTTTTCCTCACTGATAATCGCTAATTATCTCTTCTCTTTCTTCTTCTTCTGGATCCTTCTACACTCACTCAACTAATGGCAAGTCTCCCTGTAAGCAGCTGGCGACAAAGGCCGCTCCGAAGTCTCCTCCCCGCGGTTGGGGTCAAGTGTGAGGCACAACTCGTAGGTGAAGGAGGAACGACCTCTGACGATGATTATTGTGCCATCAGGGAAGAGTTGGTTGGAAGCGTACCAACGGCTGTTAGAGAGGTTTTGGGGGATTCAAGCCAGTCGTACGGAGTTTGTTGTAGCTGTCGTTGAAGCCGCTGGTTTGGATGAGGGTGCCGTCAAGGGACAGGGAGCCGGAGGAGCATCAGGCGTCGGATTGGAGGAGGGGTCGTAGAGGACGGAGTGGGCAGTGCAGTCGAGTTTGAGGGTCATGTCGTGTAGGTTATTTTTGTGCGTTATTTTTTTTTGTCTTGTTAATTTCCATCTGTGAAGGTTGTTAATCCAGTAATTTTAGCATATTGGGCAGTTTCTTCTAATAAAATTTGTATAGTTGTAACTTTCAGATATGGTTCACTGCTCTTTTTTATTTTCATCTTTCTGAAAAACCGATGTTACATGCATTAAAAAAATCGATGTTATATGCCCTCCATTCATATCGGTTTCTAATAAAAAGCGTTGTTAATTTATTTCTTTTCACATCGGTTTTCTTTAAAAACCGTTGTTAATTTTTTGATTTTCACATCAGTTTTCTTTAAAAACCGTTGTCAAATCTATTTTTCACATCGGTTTTAAAACCGATGTGAGATGTACCTATATTTCACATCGGCCGGATCCACATCGGTTTGAAAACCGATGTGAAAAGCCTAAAAAAACCGATGTGAAAAGCTGTTTTTGTACTAGTGAAAGTCTGTGGTGCAAGAGTCTAAATTTAAAGAAGGAGTCCATCAATTTAAAGCAACCAAAGTTTACATTAAGGACGTTCATAATATTTCAAGTTTGACCCAGCCTTAAGTCTGCGTTGAGGACAAAATTCAAAAGAAAATCCTTTTAAGTATGTCTGTCCCAGACTTTGGTCTGTTGAGCCATGTTCTTCAATGTTATTAGTTCCTTCAGGCTCTTCGATCTGCTGAACAACATGGCATTTGGCAGACTCTGGCAAGTCTTCAACATCTCCGTAATCTTAACCCCACCCCCTATAACCTTCATCATTTCTTTAACCTACCTCATCCATCATACTTCATCCCTAAAGACTTTTCTTTCTAGGATCATGTGTCTAACCCCTCCACTCAAATTTACTGGCTTCGTCGTGAAGTTCAACGAGCCCGCAGGCCGAGATGACTTTGTAATGTCCTTTCTTTTGTTGATATCAAAAGGGCGGGAAAAGTATATCTTAAGTCTTTTGTGGGTTAAATCTGTTAGGGTGTCATTTAAATAAGGAGTCCTGCACATATAAAAAAAATTTCATGTTATTAATAAAAGTCTGTCTCGTTCTCAAATTTCTTATTTGTTGTTAATACTATCTCTTTACTGTGATTATTATGTTTGTAAATGCTCTGATTCTTAATTCATGAAAATCATTAGTTTTTATGCTCTAATATGTATCCAATGGATTTCCTGTTCTGTCTGCTTTGATCATAAATTGTTAAACTTTATGTCTGTCTCTATTAAATCTTATTTTTACAAATGCTTTGATGTTCGGATAACATGTTTTATTAACTATTCTAATCAAAGTCTGATGCTCTGATGACCTCCTTAAATATTCTACTATTTTGTTTTTAAGACAGTCCTTGCACTAGTTATATGTTTAACCTTTTACCTTGAGGATGCCAAAGTTATTTAAGACAAGTACATTATTGCAAGACTCTGTCAAGATTGTTATAAGAATTTTTAAAACTCAACTCAGTTTAAAATCCTTATTGGTTTGAAGGGGAGCAAAATGAAGTTCTCACTAAGACTTTATTTAATAAAAGACTTAATGTTTACTATCAACAAATAGGGGGAGATTGTTAGAACCAAGTCCGTTTTAAAGGACTTTGGAAAACCTAAAATTTATTTTTGGGATCCTAATATTTGTTTATAACATACATCAAGGCTTTTAATTAAATGAAGTTTGTTTAAGCCTTATGAAACATTTCACTTGAGTATTTCAAAATATAAAGTCTGTGGGGCAATAGTCTAAATTTAAAGGAGGATCAATTTAAAGCATCCAAAGCCTATGTTGAGGACGTTCAAAATATTTTAACTCTGACCAATCTTAAGTCTGTGTTGAGGACAAAATTCAAAAGAAAATTCTTTTAGTATTCTGTCTCAGACTTATGTCTGCTGAGCCATGTTCTTCAATCAAATCACTCTTGAGACTCAACATCTCTCTTTCACAAGGTCTCCTATCTAAGCTCCAAGACACACCAGATTCAGACCCTCTCATTTCAAGAACAACTCTCTGATTATAGATTAAAATATACAAAGCTGCCTTTTTCAAGCCAAGTCTACACTTGATTCAGAAATACACAAAGAGAATAACCTTGTGGGAAAACAAAGGTTCACATAGGATGAAAACAAGCCATCTAAGCACTTCAAAAGGCTGACAACTGGCAGAGCCTAAGTCAGAAGCCTTTTAAAGGTTAAACAAGCTTTTTACAATACTCCATGTTAGACAGAAGAGAATAAAAAGGCATTTTCTCTCTATAATACTTGAGGCACCTTGTTTTCATGCAATACCTGGCTACCCTCCAAATCAAATGTTGTCCTCTTCTCTTCTCTCGTGCTCTCAAACTCAAATGGTTACTCTTCTTCAATGGAACAGTAACGACTATATGGAGAAGCCTTTTAAAAGAAGAGACCTCAGACCATGGACACAGATGAACGAAGATACAAAAAATAGAGGCTTCATCTTAAATTTTATCAACACTGCTGCTCGTAGTCTTAGTTTGTGTTTTTAGCTTAACTTAGTATGTACCTTTACTTCATTTCAAAATATTTATACATTGTATCTAAGTTATCAAAAATAATGTTTCTTTTATCTCAGTTCAAGGCTGATTGTGTTTATCAGTTTTAGTTTCTTGCGGGAAACAATTTTGGCCTGAAAAGGTTTTTGAAAGAATACTAGGGTCTAAGCCAGGAGTGAATTTTGACAAAATACTAGGGATAAGCCAGAAGTGGCTGGAGTCAAGAATACTTATGGCACAAGTGTGTTGTTTATGTAAAAGGTATTTTACATAGTGAAAATCCTTCAAACTGAAGAGACTAGACGTAGCTTTATGTTTGGAAGTGAACCAGTATAAAATTCATTGTGCAATTTTCTTTTTCCCTTCTCCTATAAATAGTCTAAGTTTGTGCCTATTAAGTCTGCTGATATAATTTTTTTAATAGGTTCTTATTAGAAAAAGATTTTACAAACTTATTCAGCCCTCCTATCTTTGAACCTTCACTTATCATCTTATTTGGAAGTACAGTTAGTCTTCAAACATGTTTATCTTCTTGCATGAATCTCTATATTGAGTGTGAGTCTCTATTTTTGTTTCCATTGTATTTAGTGTGAATCTTTGTTTTTGTTGTCATTGTATTGAGTATGAATGTTTTCGTTGCCACTATATTTAGTGTGAATCTTTGTTTTCATTGTCATTGTATTGAGTGTGAATCTATATTTTCATTGCCATTATATTTAGTGTGAATCTCTGTTTTTGTTGTCATTGTATGTGTTGTTCAAGTGGCCTCAATACTCAAGAGGGGGGTGAATTGAGTTATAAAACTTTTGCTTGGAATACCTTTGAAATTGATTTCTATAACCAAGTTTATGAGATTATGCAAGTGAAAGCAAGTAACAATGATATGCAATGCACTGCAAGAGGTAAGTATTGCTGAGGCAATTTAGCAAACACTTGGTGTGCAATGTCTAAAGTATAGCAAATTAAGCAAGTTCAAGTATGTTCTTCTCAACCAAACAATACCAATCAACAAATATGCAATGTATGGAAGTAAAAGAGTAAGGAAGAGAAGCTTGCAAACCGATGTAACGAGTTCCACCCAATCCGGTGTACGTCTCGCCTCTAAGCAACCCACTTAGAGGATTTTCCACTATTGTAGACTAGAGATACAACTTTGAGCAATTGCGGCTTCCTAGTGTCCCACACTCAAGAACCCAATCCTCACAAGTATAAGGGCAACCCACCCAATCTCTCAATCTCACAGTATCCCAAAGGTTGAGTCCACAACCTTTGTAACCACTCAACCTAGAGTGAACAACCACTCAACCTAGAGTGAATAACTTGTGTGTTTGGTGTTTGTTTACAATCAATACACTCTCTCAATAGAGCAAATATACAAATGAAAAGCTCTCCCAAATTCTAATCTCTCAAGATGAGAGGATATACAAGTGAAAGTACAATATGCAAGAAATAGGCTTACAAAGCACAAAATAGAGCTATGAATTGTTGCTACTTGGTTGCTTGTTTGTGCTTGTCTTCCTCTTCAATTTATAGAGCCAAGATAGCTGTTGAGGAGTGCCCTAGTCCATCATAGCCGTTGCAGTTAGTGGGAATTTGAAGAATGGTGGAGACATGACCTGGTTTCCCACTTAAGTCTGTTTTTCCACTAGCGTAATCGATTACACCCTCGCGTTGTAATCGATTAGCTTCAAGTCAGAGACTTCCTAATCGATTATTTCACTTCCTCTAATCGATTAGCATCTTGTACCTGATGCATTTAATTTGTTTTCACAGCATCCTAATCGATTATCATGTCTTGCAATCGATTACCTTAAATTCCAGTGGCTTACTAATCGATTGTATAGCTTCCATAATCGATTAGCCATCATACCTGATGCATTTAGTTCCATTTCTAATTTGTTGTAATCGATTAGTCTCTGGTGTATAATCGATTATCTTAATTCCAGTGTCTTCCTAATCGATTGTTCAGCTCCCTAATCGATTAGCTTTCATACCTGATGCAATTTCTCCCAAAACAGAAAGCTCCTAATCGATTAGCATCTATGGCCTAATCGATTAGCTTCGCTGTTACTTCAATTCTGATTTCATGTCTTTGTTTTTGCATTGTTTTCTTCAAGAGTGCTTGTCATTATCAAAATCTTTGCACATCTTTGGACCTGTTAACATATTCAAACACATTCTCCCCCTTTTTGATGATGACAACTATGTTCATCTCTTGAGGGTTGTTAGTTTAAATAGACTTATCTTTTATCTTTTTGCAAAAATAACTCTGCTATATTATCTCTTTTTCAAATAGCAGATGACCAATTTTAAAAAAAATCAGAGTAATCACATTCAGCAGCCAATGCCTTATCTCATTTTATCTATTATCTATTATCTCTTATCTATAATTCTCCCCCTATCAAAAGGAATTTAACAAACAGATAACATTTTTCAAATTTTGTTAACAGAGCATCTATTATCCATATTCTTAGTACCAGAGCATATTCAAAATTGTAGTCAGAGCATGTTATCAGTATTATCCATATTTGTATCAGAGCATTATCCAACATATGAACATATATTCTTCTCCCCCTTTGTAATCATCAAAAATAATTAGAGCAGTGAAGAGAAATAATATAAACTGAAATAAGATTCTTTTATTGAATTAAAAAGAAAATGGGAAATACAAGAGGTAAAATTATTCAGAATTCAGAAAATAACAAAAAGACACCAACAGCTAAACAAAACATAACTAATAATCTAATTATCCGGGTTGAAGAAGCGGATTTCTGCAATTTGGTGAGCCAGCTCCTCATAACGTTGCTGCATCATCTCAAAATATTGCTGCTCGGTCATTGAAAACTCTTGGAGGGAGTTTTCAAGTCGATCGAAGCGGCGATCAAGATGGGCGTAGAGAGATGCAAATGGGTCAGCTTGTGGTGCAGATGAAGAGGCTGATGGTGCAGCTTGTGGTTGAGGTGGAGGAGGAGGAGAAGCAGCAGGTTCAGCAAAGGGGTTGGCACCATGTTCCCGGTCACTCCTTAGAATCCATATTTCAGCAATGTTGACCATGCCCATTTTATTGAGGTGGGAAGTGTCAATACAAGCTCTTGGGGGCACTTTTTCAGAAAGTTCCCCTGCCAAGTCAACACCACAGAATTTAAAAATTTTGGTGAGGAGGATACCATAAGGGAGCTTTTGCTGGTCCTTGGCATGGCGCATGTGGAATTTGATCAACTGAACCCAGTTGATCTCTTTGTGGTTCAGCATGGCCCACATTAAGAGGACATCATCCTCTTCAACCAGAGCATAGTTCCCACCGCGGGGAACAATCATCTTGACCAAGAAGAAGTGGAGCAGGCGGTTGTTCATGGTCAAGTGGCCAACTAATTTGTGGTTGCTCATGGGAGGAGCCGGCTTCCACAAAGAACGGCGGGCAGTGATGGGATTAAAACCCCATTCATCCTCGGGTTCGTCTCCATCAAAGTCAGCATTGTTGAGGGGCAGTTTGGAAATTTCTGCAAATTGGGCATTTGAGAGTTTGATGGTGGTGTTTTTCACCTTGGATTCAACCATCCCATTGACAAGGCGGAGGTTGCAGTAGAATACTCTCATAAGCTCAGGATAGTATTCTTCTTCTTTGAGGGATAAGAAGGGGAAAAGGTTGTAGTGGTGGAGACTTTGGGTGAAGGTAAGGCTTGGGTTGTCAAAGGTGTCGGCAATGGTGTAGTGAGGAGTCATGATTTCCTTTTCAGAAAAGTTCTTCATGAAGTGTTGAAGATCTCTAGGGGAGGAGAAGAACCTTGAAAAATCAAGGGGGTTATGGGCTTGAGCAGTAGAGGACCTAGCTCTCTTGACATTCCTTGAGGTAGACATGGTGGAAAATGCAAAAAGAAGGAGATGAAGAGAGATGAGTGCTAGAGAGTTTTAGAGAGGTTTGGGAGAAAGGAGGTAGTGTGAGATGAGAAGGTGAATGAGGGGGTATTTATAGTTGAAAATTAGGTTTAGGAAGGAGGAAAGAGAGTTTAGAAAGGAGTGAAGTGAGTTAAGAGAGGGAGAGTTTCGAGTGAGCCTAGGAACTTGGAGTTTTAACTCATCAGAACGCGTGATAATCGATTACGATACAGCTGGTAATCGATTAGATCAATGTTTCTGGGGAATTTCAAACGTTTCGAACAGAGGGTAATCGATTATAGGCTTAGGGTAATCGATTAGGTTAGAAACAGAAACGTCCTAATCGATTGGGGCAAGGTGGTAATCGATTATGAAGAAGAGGAAACGTTTTGAATTTGAAATAGAAGCTTCGTAATCGATTATGGATCATGGATAATCGATTATCTTAGAAACAGAATGATTATAATCGATTATGGGTGAGTTCTAATCGATTATCTTGGAAACAGAATGATGGTAATCGATTATGGATGAGTTCTAATCGATTATCTTAGAAACAGAAGCTTAGTAATCGATTGGGATTAACAATGTAATCGATTATGGAGTCAAAAACTTCAAACATATCAAACAGCAAGGTTCCAAACATGAAATGTGATATATACCATGCATTATGCCATTCAACAAGGTTCTTATCAAAATATTCAAACACAGTTGGACATGTCAAGAATGCCTAACTCTCTTCTTATGTGAATGAATTGCTCTCTAGCCAAAGGTTTTGTGAAAATATCCGCTAGTTGCCTAGAGGTTTCTACATGTTCAAGTACACAATCCCCTTTTAACACATGATCTCTAATAAAGTGATGCCTAATCTCAATGTGTTTGGTTCTAGAGTGCATTACTGGATTCTTGGAGATGTTAATGGCACTTGTATTATCACATTTAATGGGGACTTTATTCAAGGAAATACCAAAATCAAGAAGTTGTTGTCTCATCCAAAGAATTTGAGCACAACAACTACCAGCTGCTACATATTCTGCCTCAGCTGTTGACAAAGCAACACTTGCTTGTTTCTTGCTATGCCAAGAAACAAGGGAACTACCAAGCAAATGGCATGTACCACTAGTGCTTTTTCTATCAAGCTTACACCCCGCAAAGTCGGAATCAGAATATCCTAAAAGATTACATTCAACGCCTTTGGGATACCATAAACCAACATTTTGAGTACCCACAAGATATTTCAAAATTCTTTTTACAGCAGTCAAATGTGATTCTTTAGGACATGCTTGATATCTAGCACACATACATACCGCAAACATAATATCAGGTCTACTCGCAGTTAGATATAGTAAGGATCCAATCATACCTCGATATTTGGTGATTTCAATGTCCTTACCCTTTTCGTCTTTGTCTAGATAGCAGGATGTGCTCATGGGTGTAGCTATCTCGTTTGCCTTGTCCATTCCAAACCTTTTAAGTAGTTCCTTACAGTATTTGGTTTGGCTAATGAACGTTCCATCAATGGCTTGTTTTATTTGTAGTCCAAGGAAGAAGGTGAGTTCTCCCATCAAGGACATTTCAAACTCATTCTGCATAATCTTGGCAAATTCTTGACAAAGATTTTCATTAGTAGCACCAAATATTATGTCATCTACATAAATCTGTACCAAGAGGATGTCATTTTGTTTGCGTTTTATAAACAGTGTAGTATCAACCTTTCCTCTTTCAAAGTTGTGTTCTAAAAGGAATTTGCTTAGTCTTTCATACCAAGCTCTTGGAGCTTGTTTTAAACCATATAAAGCTTTTCTCAATTTGAAGACATGGTTTGGAAATTTATGATTTTCAAAACCGGGAGGTTGATCTACATAAACTTCTTCTTGAATGTAGCCGTTTAAGAACGCACTTTTGACATCCATTTGATACAGTTTGAAATCCATACAACATGCAAAAGCCAGCAATAATCTAATGGCTTCTAACCTAGCTACGGGAGCATATGTTTCTTCATAGTCTATTCCTTCTTCTTGGTTGTATCCCTTTGCAACTAGTCTAGCTTTGTTTCTAGTTATTATACCATTTTCATCTAGCTTATTTCTAAAAACCCATTTGGTGCCTATTATTAGATGATTATTGGGTCTTGGCACAAGTTCCCAAACTTCATTTCTTTCAAATTGGTTTAACTCTTCTTGCATGGCCAACATCCAATGTTCATCAATAATGGCTTCATCAATATTTTTGGGTTCTATTTGGGATACAAAAGCCAAGTGATTGCATGCATTTCTAATGGCGTTTCGAGTACTTACTCCTTTGGTTATTTCTCCAATGATTTTGTCCAAGGGATGATCCTTCAAAGTTACCCATTCTTGTTGTCTCTTAATTTGTGTTGCACCTTCATCATTGTTGACTTCTTCTTCTTTGTCTTGCAAGTTCATTTCTTGGAAGGTACCTACAAGATCATCAACATCTTCCTTTCTCGGAGGGTTATGGCTATTTTCATCAAATTTGACATGAATAGATTCCTCAATGGTATTTGTTTGTTTGTTGAAAATTCTATAAGATTTACTTGATTGAGAATATCCTAGGAATATTGCCTCATCAGATTTTGCATCAAACTTTCCTAGATTATCCTTTCCATTGTTGAGCACAAAACATTTACATCCAAAAATATGAAAATATGCAATGTTGGGTTTTCTACCCTTGTAAAGCTCATAGGGGGTTTTCTTTAAAATACGCCTTATCAAACATCTATTCATAACATAACACGCGGTGTTTACCGCATCGGCCCAAAAATGTTTTGCAATATTGTTTTCATTTAGCATGGTTCTAGCAAGCTCCACTAAAGATCTATTCTTTCTTTCAACTACTCCATTTTGTTGTGGAGTTCTAGGAGCTGAAAAGTTGTGATTAATACCATGTTTTTCGCAAAACTTTTCAAAAGATTGATTTTCAAATTCTCCCCCATGATCGGTTCTAATGGATGCAATTTTTGAGTTTTGCTCATTTTGGATAATCTTTGCAAGTTTCTTGAATGCATGATATGCTTCATTTTTATGAGCAAGAAACAATGTCCATGTATATCTTGAATAGTCATCTACTATAACTAGACCATAGTAATTACCTCCAAAGCTTTTGATTTTGGATGGTCCAAATAAGTCCATGTGCAAAAGTTGTAAAGGCCTTTGAGTAGAAACAATGTTTTTGGATTGAAAAGATGCCTTTACTTGTTTTCCTTTTTGACATGCATCACAAAATCTATTTTCAAATTTAAGCTTTGGTAGACCAACTACTAAATCTTTAGAAACAAGTTTGTTCAAGTGGTCTACATGTATATGAGCTATTCTTCTATGTCATAGCCATGTTTCATCCTCTTTTGAAATGAAGCATTGTTCATCATTTGTAGACAAACTATCCATATCAATCATGTAAATATTATCAATTCTTTGGCCTACAAACTTAATTTCCTTATTGGTCTTATGCTCAATTATGCAACAATTTGATTCAAATAAAACTCTATATCCTTTGTCACATAATTGACTTATGCTAAGTAGATTATGTTTAAGGCCTTCAACATACAATACATCACTTATGGATGTGGAAGAATTCTTACCAATATTTCCAATGCCTAGGATTCTTCCTTTAGTGTTGTCTCCATAGGTGACGCTTCCTTTTCGTTTGGGAGTGAATGATGTAAATTTGGTTATGTCTCCCGTCATATGCTTTGAACACCCGCTATCCAAATACCAATGGGTGTTGCTTGCCTTGAAGCATACCTACAAAACAAAATCATTTTAGAGAACTAGGTACCCATTTTATGTTGGGTCCTTTAAGGTTAGCTTGTGGAGATGTTCCTTTGGGAACCCACACCTTTCTTAAGACCTTTGGTCCTAGTTTCCTAACACTACACTTATAAGCACTATGTCCTTTGATACCACAATGATTGCATTTCATAAAAGGTGAGGAGGATTTGCTTGGTGGTGCAAAGAAGTTTTTATAGTGCTTCTCCATTTTATGATTACTATGTTCTTGATCATATCCTAAGCCGGTTTTACTAAACATGCATTTTTGTTGCCCAAGAAGGATATTCAAATTATCTCTTCCATTAGTGAATTTCTCTAAGGTTTTGTTTAGATCTAGGACTTTATTTTCTAGATCAACACATTTCTTAGCAAAATTACAAGGTTTACTAATGGAACATACTTGAGCATTTTTCAATTCTTCTTTTAAACATTCATTCTCTTTGCAAACTTCCATAAGGTGCATCTCTAGAGTGTCACTAGTTTTCCTAGATGCTTTGAGTTTACTAGAGATTTTTGTGAATTTATCATATAATTCTTCAAATGCTTCTAACAGCTCATTTTTATCTAAGTCAAGAAGATTTACCTCATTATCTTCTTCTTGATGATTTGCCATTAAGCAAAGATTGGCTTGCTCATCTTCCGAGTCGTCGGAGCTGCTCACATCATTCTCATCCCAAGCAATATAGGCTCTTCTTCTTCTTTGTTTGTCCTTGCCCTTCTTTTTGAGGTTTGGACAATCGGCTTTGAAGTGCCCTTCCTTGCCACATTCAAAATAGTTGGGTGAGGGAGAGTTTTCTTTAGTGATAGGTTTCTTACCTGAGTTTTTGAAGCTTCTTTGAAAGCGTTTGCCTTTCATGAATTTCCCGAAGCGTTTCACAAATAGTCCAAATTCTTCTTCTTCATCAAGTTCACTTCCGGATTCTTCTTCTTCATTTGTGGAAGTAGCCTTGAGAGCAAGACCCTTTTTCTTGGAAGATTTTTCTTCCTCTTCCGCCATCTTTAATTCTTTCAGCTCTTGTTCTTGTTCCTGCAACTTACCAAATAGAGTGGCGAGAGACATTTCGTTTATGCTAGGAGATTGTTTGATGGCGGTAACTAGCGGTTGCCATTCTCTGTTAAGACTTTTCAACACTTTATGAATGAGTTCTTTGTTAGTGTAAGTCTTTCCAAGTGTAATGAGTTGATTAATGATGAGAGTAAATCTTTTTTGCATATCAACAATCGATTCATGAGAGTTTAATCTAAAGCATTCATATTGACTAGTAAGAGTACTAATCTTTGAGTCCTTTACATCATTAGTGCCTTCATGGGTTACTTGAAGAGTATCCCACATTTCTTTAGCAGTTTGGCATGTCATTATCCTAAAAAATTCATCTTGACCTAAAGACATAGTAATAAGATTTTTGGCCTTGTAGCCATATTGGACTTTCTTTTCTTCCTCGCTTGTCCATTCATCTATAGGTTTTTCAACATTCTTGCTATCTATAATATGCATCGGTATATAAGGACCATTTTCAATGGTATTCTAAATTCTCAAGTCAATTGATTGAATGAAGATTTTCATTCTTTCTTTCCAAAACGCATACCCTTCCCCATTGAAAGCGGGAGGTCTATTTATCGCACCACCCTCGGGAAAAACATTTTGAGAACTTGAGGCCATTTAATCTCTTGAAGCTGTTAAGCTTGATCTACCAAGAGTCAAGCTCTGATACCACTTGTTGTTCAAGTGGCCTCAATACTCAAGAGGGGGGTGAATTGAGTTATAAAACTTTTGCTTGGAATACCTTTGAAATTGATTTCTATAACCAAGTTTATGAGATTATGCAAGTGAAAGCAAGTAACAATGATATGCAATGCACTACAAGAGGTAAGTATTGCTGAGGCAATTTAGCAAACACTTGGTGTGCAATGTCTAAAGTATAGCAAATTAAGCAAGTTCAAGTATGTTCTTCTCAACCAAACAATACCAATCAACAAATATGCAATGTATGGAAGTAAAAGAGTAAGGAAGAGAAGCTTGCAAACCGATGTAACGAGTTCCACCCAATCCGGTGTACGTCTCGCCTCTAAGCAACCCACTTAGAGGATTTTCCACTATTGTAGACTAGAGATACAACTTTGAGCAATTGCGGCTTCCTAGTGTCCCACACTCAAGAACCCAATCCTCACAAGTATAAGGGCAACCCACCCAATCTCTCAATCTCACAATATCCCAAAGGTTGAGTCCACAACCTTTGTAACCACTTAACCTAGAGTGAACAACCACTCAACCTAGAGTGAATAACTTGTGTGTTTGGTGTTTGTTTACAATCAATACACTCTCTCAATAGAGCAAATATACAAATGAAAAGCTCTCCCAAATTCTAATCTCTCAAGATGAGAGGATATACAAGTGAAAGTACAATATGCAAGAAATAGGCTTACAAAGCACAAAATAGAGCTATGAATTGTTGCTACTTGGTTGCTTGTTTGTGCTTGTCTTCCTCTTCAATTTATAGAGCCAAGATAGCTGTTGAGGAGTGCCCTAGTCCATCATAGCCGTTGCAGTTAGTGGGAATTTGAAGAATGGTGGAGACATGACCTGGTTTCCCACTTAAGTCTGTTTTTCCACTAGCGTAATCGATTACACCCTCGCGTTGTAATCGATTAGCTTCAAGTCAGAGACTTCCTAATCGATTATTTCACTTCCTCTAATCGATTAGCATCTTGTACCTGATGCATTTAATTTGTTTTCACAGCATCCTAATCGATTATCATGTCTTGCAATCGATTACCTTAAATTCCAGTGGCTTACTAATCGATTGTATAGCTTCCATAATCGATTAGCCATCATACCTGATGCATTTAGTTCCATTTCTAATTTGTTGTAATCGATTAGTCTCTGGTGTATAATCGATTATCTTAATTCCAGTGTCTTCCTAATCGATTGTTCAGCTCCCTAATCGATTAGCTTTCATACCTGATGCAATTTCTCCCAAAACAGAAAGCTCCTAATCGATTAGCATCTATGGCCTAATCGATTAGCTTCGCTGTTACTTCAATTCTGATTTCATGTCTTTGTTTTTGCATTGTTTTCTTCAAGAGTGCTTGTCATTATCAAAATCTTTGCACATCTTTGGACCTGTTAACATATTCAAACACAGTATGTCTCTATTTTCATTGCCATTATATTGAGTGTGGGGTTGGGTTATGGATTGCTTTATAGAAATTAGGGTTTATGAAAATTACACACCAAATGTTTGACAAAATGTCGAGTTTATAAGTTTCCTACAAACTTAGTTCTGAACTTAGTTCATACACCCAGACTTATAAACATAGCAACAATGAACTCGTTTTGACAACCGAGTTCATAGCTCTATTTTAACCGAGTTCATAGACTATTTTTATACTAGTGATAAATCATAATAAATGGTATCACACTTTCTCTGCATAGATTCACATTTTTAATACAATAATAAGCAGTATCATAAAAACAAAAAAATAAAATTTAAATCATCTCATGACAAATGATATTACATTTTAAATACAATTTCACATCTAATTCAAATTAGCTTCAACTTACAAATGGTATCAAAATTTCTTTGCGTGGACACATGTTTTTAAACATAATGACATCTTCATGATTTCTCATATTATATTGTCTCTCTTATGGCTCCCATTTTTTTTAAGAAAAAATGTGATATGACAACATAAATATTTTTGCTATACATATTTGTGATAAAAACTGTCATTATTTCTTATATATAGCTCTCATTATTATTGATAAAAACAAAGAAGGAGAATTTGTGAGAAAACAAAATAAATATTTTTGAAAACATTGTCATTGTCTCTTGCTTATACTCGAATAATATATTTTTGATAATGATAAAAAAGGGGAAAATATCTTAAATGTTTTTGAAAAACCTTGTCATTGTCTCTTACTTATACCTGAATAGTATATTTTTGATAATGACAAAATAGGGAGAATATTTATAGAATATATGAGTTTAGAAAGTCAAGTCACACAATTTATTTTAATACTCATAAATTCTGATTAAATAATTAAAAAGGGATAGAACACAACAATGGGTATATATGTTTGCATTGTTTGCATTTGTTTTGTGTTTGTTGTCATGTTTCTTCTTAGGTTTTGTCATCATCAAAAAGGGGGAGAATAAAGATAAAGTTTTGATAATGACAAAAGGTAAAAAACTCTAAAAGGAATCAATCATGAAGACCAGGAATGGAAGAAAAATGGGCCAACAATAAAGCAAGACCTACAAATAGAGAAATAAGGTGTCAAAGCTCAAAAGGTCTTAGAATTTATGTAAGGTTCTATTCAAATATAAGCATGGCCTTAAAACTCACATAAAACCTTAACAACATGCATTTGAAAAGCATGTTCACAGATTTATAAATATGTAATCGATTACAACTTTTGTGTAATCGATTACATACTATTTGAAAAATGTTTTCATAAATTTATAAAGAATTTAATTGATTACAACTTTTGTGTGATTGATTACACACTTAGCTGTTGGCTTAAAATTGAATTTTAAATAAATCTAGATTAAATTTTGAAATGCTATAATCGATTACAACCAAAGTGTAATCGATTACACACTTGGTCATTTGCTTAAAATTGAATTTTAAATGAATCTAATTAAATTTTAAAATATTGCAATCAATTACAACAATATGGTAATCGATTGCCACAGTATCAACATGAATGAAAAGATGCATATCTTCATGGTTTCTTGCATGAAAATTCATGTTCTTTCATCCAAACCTTTGAATGAACACATCTATTTGAAAAGACATATTTCCAACATCAAAAGACATATTTTCATTTATCAAATGCATCTGTTCATCTCCCATAAATTAAGTCAAAATCAATCCCACTAATTATGGATTTTGACAAGCATTTTCATCATTCTTTAAAATCCAAATTAAGAAACACTTTATAATGATCTAAGGTCGTTGTATCACTTTGAGTATAACCATTAGTGAACTTCAAGTTGTAATATCTACTCTTCAAGAGAGAATTTCAAGTTGTACACTTTCTTTATTAAAAGTTCATCTTTGTAGGTAAGACATCCCACATTGGTTTTGTAATTTAGGTGAGGTATCCCAAGGGGCTAAGTTTAGGGTGAGACATCCCTAGCAGTGTAAGTCGAGGGTGAAGTATCCCTTGTAAGGTTGGAGGCTCCACATAAGCGTGAGGTATTCGGAAGGTGTTGGAATGCTGTGTTGTTGTAATGTGTGAAAGTTATAGTGAAATTTTTAAGGGTTTCTTGAGATATTGGATGTAGACAAATAGTTGACCGAACCAGTATAAAAATCCAAGTTTGCATCCTCTTAATCTTTTATCTCTATATATTTTATTACTTCTACTTGAACTACAAGTCATTACATACTAAGTCTTTAAATGAGAAAATTGTTAATAATAAGTTTCAACCACTCAATTCACTCTCTCCTTTTGAGTTTCTTAAAGACTATTTGGGGAACAAACTTTGTCTACATCTGAATATATTTACTTCCTGCCTTTACTTTTAATTTCTTAACTTCGATTCCATGCACTGATGTTGTGCAAACAAAATTTTTAGTGCAAAAGCTTGAGTTTGAAAAAAATCAGCTTGAGTTTATAAAGCAAAAAAATTATTTAATATATAGCAGAGACTAATGTCAGAATGCGTCACTCATGACGGAAAGAAGGTATCAGTATGATTTTGAATTTTCTGTTTGACTGGTTCATTGTAGAAGATGATGCATAAAATGAGTCAAATTTACATTCCATCCCTTTCCCATTTTATTTTCTATAACGCGAAGCATGCATGTAATTCTCTCTTTTCTCTTTCCTATCATGCGTGGTCAAATTACGAGGCGTGAAAATGTTCAACGACAGATATGAAAAATATATGAATTGTTTTTCTCCGTGTCACGGGAAAAATGTCTAATAAACGGTGACATTAATAAAACTTCTAAATACTTAAATATTTCATCTTTTCTTATTTTATACTTTCATATACAATTTTAAAATCACAACCCAATATTTTTATAATGAATGAAGATTTCAAATCCGTACTACAAGGATAATTCGTTTGGCCATGGTGAATAATAATTGAACACTTGTATTATTTTATTATTTCCCAATGACAATAAGAGAAAAAGGGGACCTCATATATTTGTCCTTTTTAGGAATAGTTTCTCATTATTTTTAAGAGATCATAAGAGGCCATTAACAACGTAACAAATAAGTACTAACACCAAGCCTAAAAGAAATTCATTTATCTTCTTTTATTATTGGAAAAAGGTAATTGCATATTTGATCATCATAATTGATTTTATATATTCCTATGGCTAATCAATAGATAAGATTAAATATTTACTTTTTTTAAAATCTTTTAAAATAGCAAGAAAAGAAATATGGATAAGCATAACAACCAAGTTTCTATTTTAAATCCAATACTTTAAGTTCATGTTATATTCTAAGCGTGTGTTTGGTTCGACTTCCCAACGATGTTATGTTAACAAAGACGATGAAACCTCTGTTACCACCGACGGAGGAGTGTTTAGCTAGCTTGAGGGCTTCGTTCTGTCTGTTGAACCTCCGTTCCAGCCTCCGTTTAAAGACCCCTTTCTCCATCCGCGTGAGGCGCACCTTTGCTCCCTCCAGCCAACGCGATTTGGTGAAAAATCATATCCCTTACCCTCAAAGGTCAAAGCTTTACTCGGGAGGAGGGTGGATATCATAAGGAACAACCTTTCACGATCCAGGTAAGCTTCGATTCCAACTTTCATTTTCGGGTTTTGATGATCTGGTTTTCTGCTTATGGCTGATGGTTTTGTGGGAGTGGGGTGGGGATGATTTGGTTTTCTATTGTAGTCGTGGGGGGTTTCCATTTGGGGTTGTGGCCGTGGAGGATATGGGTTTAGGTGTGGTGGTGGGGTTGTCATGTGGGGGTGGGAGGTGGGGTTTACGGGTTAGGGTTTGTTGTGGGGAGGGTAGGTTATGGGTGTGTAGGGGCCATTAGGAAGGGGTTACAGGTTCGGGGTGGTGAGTGGTGGCCGTTGGGAAGGGGTGTGTGGGTTTCAGCTGGTGAGGCCGTGGGGAAAGGGTGAGTGATCTGATAATGAAAAGCATACAACAATTTTCCCTGCTACCATTGTTGCCTTCAAACTTCCAAGACTAACAATCCTTGCTTAAAAGGAAGACATGGATAATAGATAAAGAAAAATGTACGTAGGAATGAGATAAAAGAAAAAATAGTACTAAAAATTCTAAACTTTGTATTGGTAACTAAAGAAAAAATTCTACATTTTGATACAAAACTCAACAAAATTTGATGCTGTTATAACTTTTCACAAACAACAAGAATTAATTTGTAAGCAATTTTTTCATGTAGCTGTAGTGTTTTTGATGGTTTGTGACACAGGACCAGAATTTCCAGCTAAATAAACAACTGTGAGTCCCTTAGCAGTTGCATGAAAGGAACCAATTGCTATTGTGTCACGTTGATCAACATAGGAGAACAAAGGAATGGAAAAACCAAGAGAACCTTGTAGATAACCTTCAATAACGCAATATGAAGGTTAAAGGTCATACCTTCCTATGAATGAAGATAACATTTTGTGGTGATACCTTTATGTAGTTTCTGGATTTTGATATCCCATGTATACAGTATGCACCTAGAAGTATTTATTTAGCAATTGATTGTGATCAATGACAAATGTTACTTAAATGTATACTAAAGCAGAACCACAAACTTATTAATAAATATATATAAATTTAATTCCAATATATATAACTTTAATTCATTTTCTATTTTTTAATAAATATAATCGTATTTAATAGATAACTTTAATTGATTAGTGTAATGTTAATATATTAATTCATCTTTTAATAAATATAATTGTAATTAAGATATAACTTTAATTCATTTTTGTAATATATATTGTATTATTTATCAATAAATATATGTATATATGTGATATAATATATATTTATATTATTTATATATATACAAATTAAATATATTCTTTATTAATACCCATTTTGGTAATTTTTCATCAAACCATTATTTTCCCAACTTAACTTTTTCTCCCACCAAATACAATCACTACTTTCCAACCCACTTTTAAAATGTTAACATTCAAACACATTTCTGTTTACAAAACCTCAATTATCTCAACTAGATTATACCAACGAATAACCAAACAGATCCTAACTATGTTAACTTCAACTGACTCAAATACTTACTTTTAAGATTTATTTAGTAATCAGTTGTATAAATAGAAATGTAAAAACAAACAAAAATTCAACAATTGATATTGATTTTATACATCGTTTAAAATGATGAAATTTTGATTGAGTCAATATATTTTTTTCGTTGACTAAACTCTGATTTGATTGACTTAACAACCACTAAACAATCACTTAAAATTTGTTTGTTTGGGGAATTTGGGAAAGGAAATCATGAAGGAAAGAAATAATATAAAAAAAATTCCCTTATTTATTTGGAAATGAAAAATAATAATAAGACCTAACAAAAATTAATTTATATGGTGAAATTGTTGTTTAGTAAATACTAATAGTTTATTTCTTATATATAATTAATATATTTTTTATTCATTCATTCAATAAAATATTTTTTTATTTTTTTCCTTTTATTTGTATCCATCTAAAAATTATAATTTTTCATGTTATTTTGATGGTATTTGTTTTTCCTTTGTGCTTTGGTAGGTTTGTCCGAAAAGCAAAATGGCGCACCGTATATGGTAACCGTACCGAAGGGAAGCAGCGTAGCGTAGGTTGGTTGAAGCATTGGTGTCAAAACCAAACAAAAAATGGCATCCGTACCTCATTCTCTCCGATAGTGACACTTGGATTCCTTCATTCACCATACGCCTTTCATTCAAATAAAACAGCAAAACCCACACAAATCACATACAAAACACCAAAACTACGAATCTCTCTCTCTCTCTCTCTTTATTACCCTGTTTCCAAATTCCAACCACCTTCCACCCTATATCTTCTTTTTTTTAATCTTTAATAAATGAAATTTCATGTCTCTACGTACTTGATTTCCTTTTTAAAAATTTTAAATTAATATACAAATTAATTCAATCAGTTTTTATATTAATTAATTACATTAAATGGTACTAGTATCATTTTTTTTTGTTTCCGTTCCTATAAAAAATATTCAGTTAATTTTAACCTTCAAATTTAATAAAAATTACAAGACTCTAATCCCGCCGTAAACATAAATTTTTGTATATTTTTAAATATGAAAACTAAAAACGATTAAATATTTTGTAGAGATTTAAACTAAAACCCTTATTATTTTCAGGTAATAATCTTTTAAATTTAAAATATAATGTAATGTGAGTGTAAATATTTTATATGGTTAAACAATTAAAAGTACTCTTAATACAAGTTTTAAAGTAATTATAATAAATTAAGACGTACTTTATTACTTACCATATATAATTCAATTCAGCTTTTTTTTTAAAAAAAAGTTAAGTCAACTTAAGCCCTAAAACTCAAAACTCATCCTACGATAGTAGAGTTGTTAAAATATGTTAGAACTACAAGTATATCCAATCTAATTTATCAATTGGGTTGAAAAATATTCAATTCACTTTAATTTTGGAATACCGACTTCACTCACTTAATCAATAAGTTGAGTGAGTTATTGGTAGTGAGCTGATTTGACTTACTTAATGTATAAAAAAAATTTAAAAATAAGAAAATTTTATAATTAAATGTTGATTCTTAAAATTAAAAATAAGAAACCTAAAAATTGGAATTATTGCTTAAAATTTGAATGTTTGCTAATATTCATTGCGTTTGCTTTTATTTCATTTTAATTTTGTTGATTTTTCTTAAAATAAATATTTGTTTATTTTTAATTAGGTGAGTCAACCAAATTCACTTACGAATCATGTTAAATTGAGAATTGAACGCAGAGCATTGCCATTAAACTAAAGTAACCCGTTATGACAGCTATAGATAAGGGCATGTCTTAAGAAATGCTTACCATTCAATAGCTTGTAATAATCTCTTTCAAAATATCTAAGGTATTCAACATCAAGTAGTATGGTATAATAACATTATCATATTAATTTTACGTATTATCAAGTACATGTATGAATCTCTTATTTTAAAATCTACCAAATAATAATAATAACGATAATAAAAAATATTTAATGTTCACTAAGAAACCAATAAAAAACATAAAGGTGACGTATTAACTCTGTTGCACGTAACAATGAGCACATCCATTCCCCAATGTACCCTACCGGGTTACCCCTCACCCCACCAAAGGCACATGCCTCATCATCACCGTTTCAATTCCAAAACACAATGTCCAATTTGGAGAATCCACGGTCACTATTTCCTGCGTATGTGATACGAAGTGTCTCACTTTCACATTGACCATTCCAAATTTGTGCATAAAATAAAAATATTCTCAAAATAATAACTAAATAAAATAAAATAAAAGCCTTTCTCCCTTCTTTCTCTCTCTCTTCATGGAAAATGGTATCAACTTCAGGATTTTTCTTGCCTTGGCAGCATATTATAAGTTCATCATATATTAGAGAGAACAAAAACACCCTTTGTAGCACTCCCATTTAATTTCTCCACCTTGTTGAAAGCCTTTGAGGTAATGTATTTTTAGCATTTTACTAACACCCTTTTCTTCTTTGTATTTGGGTATGTCTTCTTTGAAAAAAAATTCTTATATTAAAGTATTTTGTTTTGGTTCTGTATCCGGGTCTTCTGTGTATATAAAATAATAGTTTAATTGGCTTGTCACTCTTTAAAATAATGATGATTATTGTTATTGATTAGTGTAGTCAATGGGTATGTAATGATGGCTGTTTCTGCAACATCAAAGTAAAAATATGATAAAAAAGAAGACAATTTTTTTATTTATGGGTTCTGGTGATTATGAATTAAAGTGAATATTTTGTTAGATGGATTAGTTTATTCTGGTATCTGTGTAGGATTTCCAGGTATTTACGGAAGGTGGGGTTTGACTTTGTTGGTAAAAGGTGTCAGCTGTGGGGGTTACGGAAGGTCAAGTTTTTTTTTTCTTTTGATTGATTGGAGTTTCTGTTACCTCTACAACACTGCATGTTTGTTGGCTTTTAATTGAGGTTATTTTTCTTCCATCACCGAATGGAATTGGATCTTTCTCCTCAGATCAACTCATTCTTGCTGAGTTTTCATTGGTTTGAATGGTTCTCTCATTCAGTGTGGGAAAAATCTGATTTTTCTCTGATTCTTGTTGATGGGTCCGAGGAAATCTAATAGTACTAGTCACCGTGGCTCTGTAATTAGTCTGAGAAGCTTGTTTAAGGACCACCCTTTTGGTTTTCAGTTTCACCCTTGTTGTTTCCGAGTAGTGTGGAAAAAGTGATTTTTGTAGCTGCAAGTTGTTTTTTCTTGAAGATGGATGAAGATAGTAGCAATTCTTGGATAAGAAGGGCTAAGTTCTCGCACACAGTGTGTCACCGGTTGAATTATTCCAGTTCTAGTTTAGGCTCTTTCACCATTCAGCCAAGGATACAACACATTTCAGGTCTGAAATCAAGGCCTGAAGCAGCTCCTGTTTCCAAGGTTTCAAAGGTTCAGAAGAAACCCTTAGTAAACAAGCAGAGATCTCTGTCCCCTTTGCCTGAAACCTCTCTCTCTGAAACCTTCAAGGAAGCCAAGCATGAACAGAAGAGGTTCTCAACTCCAGGTCCAAGGAGGAAAGAGCAGGACAAGAGAATCATGGGGAAGTTGCTCAACAAGGACCCTCCTGTGTCCAATTCTAATAAATCCCCTTACAGCAGTCCAATTAGGCACTTGGCATCAATGAAATTAACCGACAAGTCGAGGCACCGCAAGGAATCAGGATGGATTAAGTATTTTGACCATGGTGGAGGAAAGGTTACTGCTGTGGAAACAGCTGAGGAATGGAATGTTGACCTCTCTAAGCTCTTTGTTGGTCTTAGGTTTGCTCATGGGGCTCATAGCCGGCTTTACCATGGCATGTATGAGGAGGAACCTGTTGCTGTAAAAATCATCAGGGTACCGGATGATGATGAAAACGGCACGTTGGCTGCTCGATTAGAGAAACAATTCATTAGAGAAGTCACGCTTTTATCGCGTCTCCACCATCAAAATGTTATAAAGGTATTCAAATTCAATCATTTACTTTCTTTTATATGTACTGTTTGCAAACTTCAATTTTTCAACAAGTGTTTTGTATGTGCTTGGGATGCTGTTGTTTATTGATAAAAAAAGAAACACGGTATGTATTAGTTTTTTACTCCTTAGCTGTGAACACTTTAATAAGGAGGATAAGGTGGAAAAAATAGTACACATATCATACTTTTAGATAAGAATAGCACATCAGACACCTGCCGAATGTTATCTGAGTTTTATCTTTTGGTTTTGTTAGGATATTATCTGTATTTTCTTTGGTATATCCATTATTTGGTACTAATTACTGGACTTGAGTAGTTGACCCTTTAGTTATGTTGAAATAATCATATGTTAAAGATACTGAATTATTTTCCCTTTATTATGGTCTGATTGAGCGGTTCATATCATGCTGAGACTGGGAGACCTTAAAATAAATTGAGACTGTTGTGTTATTCATGTTTTCTCATATATCTTGATCTGATTACACAGTTCGTAGCAGCCTGCAGAAAGCCACCTGTTTATTGTGTTGTTACAGAATATCTATCAGAGGGTTCCTTGAGGGCTTATTTGCATAAGTTGGAGAGAAAAACTATTCCTCTACAGAAGCTAATTGATTATGCTCTGGATATTGCTCGTGGAATGGAATATATACACTCTCAAGGTGTCATTCATCGAGACCTTAAACCAGAGAATGTCCTTATTAATGGAGACTTCCACCTTAAAATTGCTGATTTTGGCATTGCATGTGAGGAAGCATACTGTGATCTATTTGCTGATGACCCTGGTACCTACCGCTGGATGGCTCCTGAGATGATCAAACGAAAATCCTATGGGAGAAAGGTTGATGTGTACAGTTTTGGGCTTATCTTGTGGGAAATGCTGACCGGAACTATACCATATGAGGATATGACTCCCATCCAGGCTGCTTTTGCAGTAGTAAATAAGGTATGCTCCTGTGCAATTAAGTCATATATGGATCTGTAATGTGAATATTGCAACCTCTTGATATTTATAACATCACTCTCCATTCCCAATAACTATTTTTTGTAATATTATCTTTTGCTTTTTGTGCATACTACATTGGAATCTTGTCAAATGATAGGAGAGGTTCCACAACCCCATTTATCCTTCAAATTCCCTTCTATGGTCTTATATCTTTGGGACTTGGTTGTTTGGACCTCTTTGAATGGCAGGCACGCAAGAGTAATCTAAACTGGGTTTGTTCTTGGTTAATTGCACGCTTTGTTTGCAGCTAGACAATTCACACTCCAGTAACTAACATGTTGGCAATATTTGAATGTATTTTATGAAAGTCACCATTACTCTCACATGTAGCATGTGTTTTTTGCCCTGTTCTCCTCCTGGAAATGTTGATACCTCCAAAGCTTTATGTTGTAAATGAAGGGACATTTGTTCCTTCTTGCAAAGAATCCTCCACTTATATCTCAATTTCCATCATTTCAATTTTTAATTTAAATTTTTTTTATTTCAATATGTTGAGTGATGATTCCCAGAGGAGGCATCATTCTTCTGACTATACACTTTTTGAGGAAATGAATCATATTGCCATTGAATAAAATAATAACAAATCTATAGTCCTCTGATACCATGAAGGAGTAACTCTATTTTTATTATATAGCAAAACAAAATGTATTTTAGATATAGCCAAAATCCCTGGTGAGGGATACCTTCTTTGCTACAAAGAACATGCTGGTGTGTAATAGAAATTGTGTTCATTCATTCTTCACATGCATGACTGATGAAGAAAAATTGTATACATTTATAAAAATGGTTTCCAAACTCAAATGCATTAGTTTATTTGAAATTATTATTACACTGCTTCTGTTTTAGTGAGTGATGTTCCATAGTAGTCGATAAGATTCCCTAAAGTGGAGCTTATTGAATTCTCAGGATCATAAAATACTGGGTTATCAAGGAAAGTATTTTGCTAGTGAAAACTCAAATGACATGGTTTATTTATGCGATTCTAATACCTTTACCCTGTGATATTCAGAATTCAAGGCCAGTTATTCCTACAAACTGTCCACCTGCTATGGGAGCTTTGATCGAGCAATGTTGGTCCTTGAATCCGGACAAGAGGCCTGAGTTCTGGCAGGTTGTTAAGGTATTAGAACAATTTGAATATTCATTTGCTCATGATGGAACTCTGACTCTGGTACAAAACCCTTGTTGCCAAGATCAAAAGAAAGGGCTTCTTCACTGGATACAAAAGCTTGGTCCTGTGCATCAAAATAATGGCCCTGTGCCTAAACCCAAATTTACATGAATCTTCAAAGTGACCTGGCTTTTGTAGTACACCAGGTTCATTGTAATTAATATTGGATGGTTTGAAATACCTGAAAGAAAAAACCAAAGGTTTGTTTTTTGAGGTTCTCTGGTTGTAGTTCTCTTTATAATGTTCATGTGAGTAAATTTGTAGGCTTTGTACATTGAGGTGAAAGCATATTTTATTTATACTGTTTGTATACCAACAATTATGGTTAAGTAATTTTACTAGGTTAGGAGTAGTATTGGGGGTCAATATCCTGTTTATTTGTTACAGGAGGTACTTGTATTTTTAGTTTCTTTAGTATTAAAGTTATAATTCTACATTTTTATGTTTCTTTCATTCTAACTGATGCAATGATATTCACTCTGCATACTCGACCTGTGAGAGTTAGTTCATCATTGCTTATTTTTGCTTTATCTACAGTTATGTTTTACTCTTCTGCATCATGAAATTGAATTTGAAGTATCAGAAATTCAGAATAGTAGAAATCATCTTAAGATATAAAATTGAGGGTTAACACTTAACCCTTGAGTTGAATTTGTTATTAAACTTAATGATGTTAGTGGCACAGCTCTGCCAGTGAAACAAGAGTCAGCTGCCAGATTGAAAAGGATGAAAATGAGAAAAATGAAATTACATGGGTGAAAGTTGAAGGGAATACATGAACTATGGTGTAAATATCCATATAAGATATTTGTTGAGACTTGAGGTTATTAAAGTAATTCACCAGATTTATGCAGCAGATATGGATTAACACTTTTTGTTAAGTGTTTTCCCCTCTTGTTCTCTATCTGAATGTCTCAGTACTGAGTAACTTAATGCACGGGTAGGTTTCAGCATGCCTGTGACAATAAAGCTCAATGTTGTGGGATTTTGCTTTTTGGGGGGTCATGCAATATACTCTACCTTAGACAACTTGTTACTTCAACTAACAATAATGTTATTCTGTCATTTAATGCTAAAATATCAGAAAATTTATCATACTAACGCTGTTTGTTGGCCCTGTTAAATGAGTCACATTCATGAAACTTTACACATAAATGACATTGTAGTTGCAGTTTAATGTTTGTGTCGTCAAGTTATTGCTTTTCAGCACTTTTACATACACGAGTTAAGTATGTTCAATGAATCTTATAGTAGATTGCATGTGACTTACTAAATTCTATTGGATCAGTTGGCTATGCTAAGACACTATGTTTTACTTTCCTTTATCTATATTGGGGGGTACGTAACACTATGACTAAGCATGCTAGCTGTAAATTTAAATTAAGGGTAGTGTAGGTGATGCAACTTGACGATAGGCTATGGCCATGTAATGGCGTCACTATTTGACTATTCTGTGTTTGTTTTTGTCGAAGTGCAATGTTTTTGCTGACTATACCCCCGGTTAGTGCCTGGCTTTGCATTTGTCAGCATTATCACGTTATAAATAAAACGTCCCTGCACTAGCCACTAGCTACCTGTAAACCTTTATTATTGCTGTTATTGTTTATTTGGATTTCATTCCGATGTTACAAACTAGAGGACTAAGACTCAGTCTGAAAAAATAAACTATTACTTATATCTTATAATTTATCATTTATGATTTTTTTGTAGCATATAACTTTTTAGCTAGTTTATTAAAATAGAGCTATTTAGTAAAACTAATTTAAATTGTGTTAAATAATTTTAAAAGACATAATATTTTAATTATGTAAGAGATAAAAATTATTATTATTAAAAAATATAAAAGTAAAAATAATAACTAAGTAATTAATGAAAAACTATAAGCTTTTTTTTATAGTAACTTTTGAAAATTCACAAACTCCTAAAAACGTTATAAGGTATTTGCATCAAATGGAGACTAAATACTCCCTCTGTTTCATCTTATCTGTTGGAGCATTTATTATATTGTTTTCTAGTTCACCCTTAAGCATTTAATGTTTTTATATTTATAGAATTAATATTTGATAATGGAGTTTGACTTTAAATAAGGATAAATTTAAAAAATATAACAAATTGTGCATCTAATAACTTTAATAAGATGCGTGCCTAACCTACAAATGACAGATAAAATGGAATAATGGAATGGAAGGACTAGGTTTTGAGCTTAATTTGTAGTAGCAACATGAAACACTAAGAAAGGAGACTAATATGCTAAATTATGTTTATATTTTTTAGGGTTAAATATTTTTTCTTATAAAATTGCCAAAAAATATTTTTACGATTTAGGTTTCTCATTGATATTAAAAGTTCATAATATCTCTCTAATTTGTTTTGTTAACTATAATCTATTCAACAAATCTTTACGCATCATTCAATATGTCATATAATTATCAAATATGTCACTTAATTTAGAGTTATTAATAAAAATGTGAAACGTGATAATACATAACTTAAACATATTGATTTCTTCTGTTAAAAAGAACTAATAAACTAAATGTTTTCATTTCAATAGTCTAAGTGAGTTCATCAAGGTCGAGATTTAAGGCAAGGAAATCCTTAATCAGTATCCTCTTTGTGTTAGTTGTTAAGATTTTAAGCTTGATGTTTATGGTGGATGATGAATTGTTTAAGGGGGAGAATACGGATGGTGAGAACTCTTATAACATCTCTCACCTATAATACGCACATTATACAATCATATTTGAGATGATGGATCTACACAATGTTCTAGGGGTAAAACTATGAGAGTCAGTGATGTTATCTATTAGGAAGAGGTTGGTAGGGTGGAGGTGTTATTTTCTTTTGTCTTTTGGGGTTTGTATTGTCTTGGTAAATTAAAGTTTGTCTTATGAGCTTTTCCAATTTGCTATCTTTCCATCTTCAAGGTGCATGCTCTTGAGGTATTCAATATTCCTTACTTTTTTTTTAATTTCTTATAGAGTAAGAGTGAGTTAATCAGAAATAAGGTGTATTGGATGTCATGGAGAGATGTGTGTAAAAGTAAAAAAGTGAAAGGGCTTAGGGTTTAAAAATGTGGATATTTTCAATTTAGCCTTATTATCAAAGTGGAAGTAGGGGTTAAAAGAGGGAATGGGTAAAGTGTTTTATGCAAGTATGGGAAAGAAGACATATTAAAAGGTAAGTGTAATGGTAGAACTTCAATAATGGAGGAACTATTAAAGTATTCTCTCGATTGCAGACTATAACGATCTATAGAACCTATGTAAGCTTGATACATGCTTTTAGTATATTGTTAGATCAGATCTCTTAAGTTGTTAGTCTGTTAGTGCCTGCTGTCAGGTTGTTAGTAGGGATGTCAATGCGGGTTACCTACCCCACCCCGTCATCAACCCGCCAAAATACGGGGCAGAGCAGGTTTGGCTCCCTATCGGAGACGAGTTGAAATTTCCGACTCGTCCTGTTTTGATGGCGGGGCGAGACGAGTTAGCCTGCCAACCTTTAAAAAAATTTTAAAAAAAATAAAATTATTTTTAGTATTTTAAAAAAATTAATAGGAGGTTGGTTAATGGTTAGTCCGCTTAAAATATAAAATAATAGAAATTAATAAAAATCAATTAACTTACTATTTTTAATAAGAAAAAGTTAATTAAATTTTAAAAAACAAAGTAATATACCTATAAAATAAAAAATGAATATAATTATATTAATAATTCTAACTCAATCACTAATCAAAGTAATATGTTAAAATGAAATAATCTCATTCCTCATAATAAATTAACGATAATAAATAAAGATTAAACATTTAAGTTTCCATTAATATTCAATAAGAAAAGTTCAATATATATCCAAAATAAATAATCAAACCAACATCAACAAATAAACTAGTCAAGTTCATTTTCCAAAGTAGGTTATTAAAGTTATCAAACTACCAAACATTAAGAATCAAACTACTAAAGTGCATTCTCTAAAATAGATAATTAAAGTATCAAACCATCACTAACACCATGAATCAAAATAAGTAATCAAACTAGTAAAGTGCATTCTCCAAAATAGCTAATTAGAAAAAATTTTATAAGATATTATTAATATATATTATTATTTCTTAAAATAAAATATTATATAATCTGTTGGGTCAATCCATCAGCTAAAAACCCATAAAAATACGGGGCAAGTGGGTCAATTTTAAACCCACAGCAAAATAAATTTGGTCAACTCGCACCGCCCAATTTTAGGCGGGTTGGCGGGTCGACCCATGGAGCTTAACCCGCTTTGACATCCCTAGTTGTTAGTATCGAGTGTCAGGTTGTTAGATAGGTTATATAGGCTATAAATATCTTCCTTTCGAGTGATTATATGAAATTTAATTCTCTCTTCTTTCTTCTACCTTCTCTATGGTTCTAAGATGGTACCAAAGATCAAAGCTCTAGTGCACTCTTTAAAACTTAGAAACCCTAGTCGTGGCTCAATCCTCTTAGCACGAGAACTTAAAATGATAATGGAGATTCAAGAAATCACTCCCAGACGAAGAATGTTCCAACAATGGTCATGTTTTCATAACCAATTTCAGTTAAGCTCAATGATTGTAATTACCTAATTTGGAAACAGCAAATTAAAGAAACAATCAAAGGTCACAAGTTGCATCGATATATGGTAAATCCATTTATTTCGTTCAAATTTCTTTCTGAAGAAGATAGATAACAAAGAATTTTCAAAATGGAAGCAACAAGATCAGTTGTTGCTCTCGTGGCTGCTCTCTTCTCTCTCAGACTTACTCTCTGTTACTATTATTATTAGTTTTTATTTTTATTTATTTAGTTATTACTCATTTTTATCCTAATATAAAAAATAAAAAATAATAATAATTCGTCATTCTCTTCTTACGTGTGTTTAAGCTTTATGCCTCATTTTAATTTTATTATCTATTTTTTGTCTTAAGAAACTAAAGAAAATATAAAAAAACATTTATTTGAGATTTACCTTTGTAAAAAAATCTTTTTATGAATAAGATTAACAAAAATATATTTTCAAACTTTGAAAACAAATTTGGTTCATGAATGTGTATTCGAGAACTATTCCTCTTAAATAAATAAACTTATTTGTTTAATAAAATTATGCAATAGTGGTGCCGCATGATGTACTTCATTCGCACCAATACTATAAAATTGTAAAGAAAAGTAAGCATATAGATTACTCTATCTCGTACCTTTCTTCGGTATTGAATTTTTTAAAATATATTTTAAAATCAAAAAATAATTTTATTTAATAAACAATACAATAATTTTATAGTGGTGTCATATAATGAATTTTATCCACACCAATGCTATAAAATTATGAAGGAAAGTAAGCGTATAAATTACTCTATCTCATTTTGTTGCATTGATCTTTTTAAAATAAAAAAAACAAAAATATTTTTATTTAATAAACAATACAATGATGATGGTTCGAAGAACAAACTTAGAAATAGGGGCTTGAATAAGTTTGTTCACTTTTTCAAACCAAAAAGTGATATTTAAATATAAATGCGTTATGCACAACGGACTAGAATTTTGCAAGAGAGCGAGTGTGATTCTTTAATTGAGTGGGCATAATTTAGCAGACTTTTACTATTACAGATATTATCAAGAATGCACAAGACTTTTGATAGTTAAAGAGTCAGAGAGAAAGAGACATCACACAAGCAATTTATACTGGTTTACTCCCAACAAAAGCTACATCCAGTACTTTAAATCTGAAGGATTTCTACTATGTAAAAAATCATTTACATAAGATGTTGAGTATTCTTGACTCTAGCCACTCCTGACTTAAGCACAACCCGTGCTTTTGAGTATTCTTGATTTCAGTCACTCCTAGCTTGAGCATAACTCATTCTCCGAGTATTCTTGACTTCAACCACTCCTGGCTTAAGCACAACCCGTGCCTATACACCAAACCCCTCTGGATTCCTATGAGTATTCTTTTGCAGCACCCACTCCTAACATAGACCTAAGTATTTTTTCACAAGATATTCCTGACTCAAACTCTGAGTATTCTTTCAAAAGCCTCTCCAGACCAACAGTATTTCCCACACTAACAGAGTCTGGTAACACACCAGACCTGTACTACCAAAAAATTGAAAGAATTATTACAATTAAGATGAATAAGCCTTCTAACTTAGCTGAGCTAAGTGATTAACCACATGAGTGAGTTTGTTAAGAAAAAGAAGGACTTATTCATTCAGTAGACTCAGTACCTGTGTAATATGAAAGATGAGTACAAATGGTACTGAATCTGAAAGCATGACTAGAGATGATATGCTCATAGAAAAGTATAGAGATATGACCTGATGGCATATCTCTGGTTGCTATAGTTTCAGGGAAGGAGAGGATTACACATAGCGAGCTTTCTTTGTCTTCATGGCAATTCTTCTTGGTCTGATTTCTTGTTCTTGAGTTAATTGTCATTTCTTCATTTCTCATCAGCTTTTATACATGAACGTTCTTCTTCCATCACACTGTTCTTAGTGTGTTGTAGCTTATGTTTTTTATTTTCACAAGCTCTCTCTCTTTTTCAATCTTCTTTTTATACTCTCTTATGTTTCTTTTTCTGCTTCAGTTCTCCACTCTGTTTTGCTCTCTTCTTCTTTTCTTCTATATCTTCAAGAGTACTTGATAAAGAGATTGATTATGTTTATATAAAATCATCTTGTTGAGCTCAAGGAGAGGCTAATGATTATACGACCGTTGAGAAAGTTATTATATAAGGAACAAAAGCCTTTCTAGTTGGAGTTACACAAAGGGCAAAAGCTTTTGTTGTCAGAGAGAGACGTTCTGAGCACGTAATTGTAGGATAAGGAGCATTGATATATATGCAATCATGGGCAGGGTAGAAGTAGCGTAAGTATCACAAAGGAGGAAGCTTTTATTTAGAGAATCTTTGAATCCATAAGGCACAGGTGAATGGCTTAACGCTATTAGGATAAATCAGAATTTGCCTTGCTTGGTCATTCTTCTTCTCATGAATCTTTACTTTAAAGCGCTGATAAAGATGTTTTCTGATCGTTGAAGTTCTTTGGACCAAACTTGTATAGGAACTACCTTTTAGAGGATTTTGGATCAGGTAAGGCACAAATATTTAGGATTCGTTTGGTATGTAGTTGAGAAAACAGGGTTTAGAAAAAGGAGAAATCTAAAGGTTAATATTAATCCTTCACGTCGTTCAAGACAGTCAAAACTCCATTTGACCGTAGGATTTATTTTCTTCCACTTGCCAACCTTGTTTGTAAGTGGGCAACTTTTAAACAAACAGGCCATTAGAGGCCTTCACAAGATCTAGGAGCTTGAAGCACATGTGAGAAGGGGATCTGATGTTTTAACAAACTCCGAGGTATGAGATATAAGACTTTTTTGGTCTTGGGTCTGGTAAAACATTCAGATGCAAAGATCTTTCTCCTTGAGGCAAATTTTCAAACTTCAAGACTTCTTTTGACTTCGATCAAAGAATTTATGCTGTGACCAAACTTTACGAAAGTCCTTCCAGACTTTTGACACACAGACTCCCCCTTTCTTTTATAACGAAAGCCTTATGTTTCCCGAAATGCTTAAACGCATATATCAAATAATAACATGATATGACTTGATTTAAATTAAAATACACGATGTTAGTTATCAACAAATCTTAATATAATTCTGAGTCTTCTTGACTCTAACAAATAATTTTATAACAGTGTCGTATGATGAACTTTATTTGCACCAATGCCATAAAATTATGAAGAAAAGTAAGCATATAGATTACTTTATCTCATACTTTTGTTCGACATTGAATTTTTCAAAAAATAAAAAAGTAATTTCATTTAATAAACAATGCAATAATTTTATAGCGATGTCATATGATGAACCTCATCTTTACCAATGCTATAAAATTATGAAGGAAAGTAACGTATAGATTACTTTATCTTGTACTTTTCTATGACATTGATCTTTTTTAAATATATATATATAAACAAAAATATTTTTATTTAATAAACAATACAATAATTTTATAGCGGTGTCATATGATGAACTTCATCTACACAAAATGCATAAAATTATGAAAGGAAGTAAGCGTATAGATTACTCTATCTCGAACTTTTCGTTGGCATTGAATTTTTTTGAAAAAATATATCAAACACAAAAATATTTTCATTTAATTAACAATGCAATAATTTTATAGCAGTGTCATATTATGAACTTCATCAGCACCAATGCTATAAAATTATAAAGGAAGTAAGTGTATAGATTACTTTATCTCGTATTTTTCCATGGCATTTATATTTTTATTTAATAAAATTATGAAATAAATTTATAATGGTGTCATATGATGTGCTTCTTCTACATCAATGTTATAAAATTATGAAGGAAATTAAGTGTATAGATTACTCTATCTCTCATACTTTTATTTGGCATGAATTTTCTTGTTTACTATTAAAAAAATCCAAATTTCTCAAACAAAAAATAATAAAAAATTATTTTCTAAATCCCAACAAAGAATTACTCAACCCTGATTTCTTGATGTATCTGAAAATACGTAAGAGCGGGATCAATTCTTGTTGGACCAGTTTTTCTTTAAATAAATCTTCTCTTTTATTGTTATTTGTTTCTTGGGTCAATTTTGAAGTTATCATTAAAAGTGTGTGATTTAATTCGAGATACTATTTTTAGGAACATGAAAATAGGGATGCTCATACCTTCCTATTCATAACTAACTTCGAACTCAAAATTCTAAAGTGTTTTTCCAATATTTTACCCTTTAAAAAATAAAACAAAATTTTGGTGACGACTCTACATTTTCGAACGCTTAACTTATATAATTTTTTTGGGATCACTATTTTGTCACGTTGCGACACTCAATACTGTTAATCTCTCTCACAACCCTATGCTCCATGCTTGCATGAAACACATGGAAATTAATCCCTGCTCCAAGGAAAAAGTCATTGTTGGCAGCCTTATTGTGACTTATATTCCAACTGTTGATCAACTGGTTGACCCTTTCATCAAACCATTATTTGAACCAGCCTTTGTTGATTTTCATAACAAGCTCAAGGTGTTTGACAAGTTCTGCACTTCTCACCCATCCTGATCCTGAAAGGGAAAATTATAGTATTCTCTTTTTTGTTGACTATATAAAGCGCTACACAGTTTGTGTAAGCTTGATACATGCTTTCAACATGTTGTTAGATCAACTCTTATAAGTTGTTAGTCTGTTAGTGCCAGTTGTCAGGTTGTTAGATTGGTTATATAGGCTATAAATATCTTCCCTTCAAGTGATTGTATTGTTTAGAATTCATTTTGTATCAACACTAAAATAACATAATGAAATTTAATTATCTTTTCTATTTTCTCTCTTGTTCTAAGAGGGACTAATGCAATTTAGAGAAGGAATTTGGTAGCTTGGAGGGGGTCAGTGAGGGTGATGGTGTTCAATGGTAGGTAGAGTCATTAGGGATATGTGTAACTCAATGTTTTGACTGGATAATTGGAGGAATTAATGAGAATTTCCAAGACTTCTTGGTATAGCTTTGAATAAGCATGTTGAGGTGGCTAATATGAGTGAAAGGATTGGGACATATACAACGTTGGAAATGGGTGTTGTGAAGAAATGTTTTGGTTGAGAAGAACTTGTTAAAGTTAGAGAGACTCATTGAGGGGGTTGTTCTAATGGAAGGAAAGAAGGATATGTGATCTCAAGGAAAAGGCAAAAAAATCATGTTATTTAGTGAAAGTGTTTTATAATTAAATTTCTGGTGGCTAACTTTTTTGAAACATGTGCTTTTGAAGATTAAGAAATCTACATGTAGTGTGGTGCTGTAACATCCCAGATATTTTAGTAAAAAATTATGATGAGTGGAAAATATTAATAAATGTTTTAGAGATTTATTGGGTATTTTTATGAATTATTATTAAAATAAAGGCAATTATGAATAATTAACTATTGTGGAAATAAATAAAATTTATTTGATTGATTAATTTTAAAAAAGGTTAAATGAGGTGTGATTAGAAGAAGAGAAAAGTTTAATTAAAACTTTTAATGAAGTTATAAAAGAAATGGAGAAGTGACCGGTTTGCCCCTGAGCTTTAAATAAAGAAGGTTTCTTTCTCCCTCCTCATTATTCACGCGAGCCCACTCTTTCTTTCTCCTTCTTCGTCTGTTTCTTTTTCTTCTTCTCCTTCCTCCATCGCTGCCGAACTGCATGCTCTGAGGGAGGACTCTGCCTGTGTTAGAACTTTGAGATAACCCTATTTCCGTGACCGTGGTTTCAAGGTGAGTCCATTGAACTGTTTAAATTTGTGTTACCTCGTCTTTTTCGTTTTCTCCTTTGGACCGAATGGTCATGCATGGCGGGGTAGGGTTCTGTTCTCCACTCCTCTGATGAGTGTGAGCTCGAAAATGGTCTTTAGACTGTGTGAGTGGTACGACGTTAATGGGTTTTGCATTCCAACCTTGTAGGTAGAAGAACGGACACCGGAGGACTGATTGACGGAGCTGGTACTGGATTCGGAAGTGAAACCGTGAACCCAGCATTTAGAGGACGTAATCGGCACCAAGAGCAGATCATTGAAGCTTGGAATAGAGGTAAGGGGGGTGTTCGGGTTATAATTAATTAGAATAGGACATGTTGGGTCCGAGTCATTGAACTGATTGTGAACATGGTAATAAATGATGTTGGATGAAAGTTGTATATGGATGAGTTGTATGTGTATGCATGTATGAATATGGACACCGATCGGTTTAAGATCGTGTGTGTGTGACTTAAGATGATTATGAGTTTGAAATATTTGATGTTGTGATAATCGGTGTATAATGGCAATGTGATGCCGGGCTTGACAAGCAGGTCACCCGAGTGATGAGTATGTGATGTTAATGGCCATTTATGATATGATGACAAATGTGAATATGTATGATTGTGTGGTATGGGACGACTGACGGTATGTATAGCCCCTCATTTCTGGCTTCCGTGGTTTTTGTGCCCAGTTGAGCTACCCAGTGGTCAAGCAGGACCCAGTGGTGGAGGTGGAGAGTCAAGCAGGACTCGGTGAACCAAGCAGGGTTCACGGGGTGTCAAGTAGGACCCCCAGCTGAAGGCCGATCCTTTAGTATCCGGATACTAGGCGTCAATTTTGTCTGAGAGTTAGTGGTGACAATTGATGAATTATTAGTTGTGATGTGCGTGATTAATTATAATTGTCGAGTGTGAATTGATATATTTGCTGAGTATGATTTGATATATTTGCCGAGTGCAACTTGATATATTTACCGAGTGCAACTTAATATATTTGCCGAGTATGATTTGATATATTTGTCGAGTGCAATTTGTTATATTTACCGAGTGTGAATGGTTATACTTGCCGAGTGTGAGTTAATTGCCGAGTGTGACTTGCAATTTAATGATAAAGTAATCGGACGGAGTTTATATACATGTAAATTGTTAATTTCCGTTCTAGATTAATTATGATGCCAAACACTCACCCTTGCTGTGGTTTTCAATTTAGTAACCAGTGACAGGGAAAAGGTCAGAGCCCTGGAGGTGCTCCAAGCGGAGGATTGATGCCAAGGGACCGAGTGATTGTGAAATAAATTGTGTAATGTATAATGAGTTTTCCAAGTGTGTAATGCCATACAATCTTACCTAATGTGCATATGAATTTATGTTGCTATATGATCGGTATTGATTTTCATGAGTGAATTTACGTTGCTGTAGTAAAGTCGATTACCGGATGAATCTCGTTGAGCGGATTCAGTCTTGGCCGAGCGAAGGCCGGGGGAATTGATCCTGTGCCTATTTTTCTCAAGTGAGTATCCCTCGTCCTCTTCCGAGTGAAGATTAGAATGTTTTCGAGTGAAGATTAGAATGCATCCGAGTGAAGATTAGAATGCATCCTAGTGAAGATTAGGATGTTTCCGAGTGAGGTATGGCCAAGCGAACCTCTTCTGAGTGAAGTAAGGTTAGGGTTTTTTCCGAGTGATACATGACCGAGAGAACCCTTTTCTGAGTGAAGGTTAAGGGGTTCCCGAGTGAGATATGACCGAGTAGATCCATTTCCGAGTAAAAACTGATTTGTTAATTTTCCTTGCATGTCTCGTGTTTCACTCAGGTTCGAAATGTAGGATTCACTCAAGCAAGTCGAAACTCGCCTAAGCGACCTTCTCGGGTTTCGCCTAAGCAAATCAGGGTCTCGCTCAAGCGAGTGACCCCTGTCTCCATCTTTCTCCTTCCGCTAATTCTCATGTTATGGTGGACTGCTATCGAAAGACCATCGTTTTCTCCCAGGAACTTGACACAAAGAACATGGTGAGTGATGTCTCCGCCACTTATGTTATTTTATTTACTTTGGAGGGTCGGTATAATCTTATACCGAGTGATATTCCGGTAGTGTGCGAATTCCGTGATGTATTTCCGGAAGAAATTTTGG
The DNA here is from genome assembly GCA_037962975.1 of Clitoria ternatea. Classification (NCBI taxonomy): domain Eukaryota; kingdom Viridiplantae; phylum Streptophyta; class Magnoliopsida; order Fabales; family Fabaceae; genus Clitoria; species Clitoria ternatea. Next base: position 296,664,188 of record CM075669.1, read on the forward strand.
AGTTGCCTCCCAGTCGGGAGATTGATTTTTCCATTGACTTGATTCTCGGGGCCGAGCCTGTGTTTCGTGCGCCTTATAGGATGTCTTCGGTAGAATTAACCGAGGTGAAGAAACAAGTGAACGAGATATTAGAGAAGGGGTTTATCCAACCGAGTGCTTCACCGTGGGGCGCTCCTGTACTATTGGTGAAAAAGAAGGACGGTAGTATGCGGATGTGTATCGATTACCGACAGTTAAATAAGTTGACGGTTAAGAATAAGTATCCGTTGCCACGGATCGACGACTTGTTGGATCAGTTGCGAGGCGCTGTCGTATTTTCTAAGATCGACTTGAGGTCGGGATATCACCAAATAAGAGTGAAGTCAGAAGATATTCCGAAGACGACATTCCAGACTCGGTATGGACATTTTGAGTATGTTGTAATGCCTTTTGGAGTGACGAATGCTCCTGCTATCTTTATGGACTACATGAATCGGATCTTTCAACCGTACTTGGATCAGTTTGTGGTAGTATTCATCGATGACATATTGGTGTACTCGAAGTCGGTTGAGGAGCATGCACAACATCTTCAAGTTGTTCTGCAGATATTACGTGAGAAAAAGGTTGTACGCTAAGTTATCCAAATATGATTTCTGGGAAGGAAGTGTACAATTCTTGGGGCATGTGATTTCCCGAGAGGGTGTATCGGTCGATCCATCTAAGATTGAGGCAGTTATGGCTTGGGAAAGGCCTAGGTCGGTAACTGAAATTAGGAGTTTCCTCGGATTGGTTGGGTATTATCGTCGCTTCATTAAAGGATTTTCTCGTATAGCGCTTCCTTTAACTCGGTTGACGAGAAAGGAGAGTCCATTTGTATAGTCGAAAAAGTATGAATTGAGTTTCTAAACTCTTAAGCGGTGTTTGAAGACTGCCCCTGTGCTTGCACTGCCAGATGCGACGAAGGAATTTGTAGTGTATTATGATGCATCTAAGTTTGGTTTGGGATGTGTGCTGATGCAGGACGACCGGGTGATTGCCTATGCTTCAAGGCAATTGAGACCACATGAACAGAATTATCTGACTCATGACCTTGAGCTTGTGATAGTGGTGTTTGCGTTAAAGATCTGGCGCCATTATTTGTATGGGTCTCGCTTTGTGGTGTTTAGTGACCACAGGAGCTTGAAGTATTTATTTGATCAGAAGGAACTAAACATAAGACAAAGGAGATGGGTGGAGTACCTAAAGGATTATGATTTGGATTTGAGGTACCACCCGGGTAAAGCGAATGTTGTTGCCGATGCGCTGAGTAGAAAGGTATTACACGCAGCTTTCTTGATGGGCAAAGAGCAAGAATTGTTGGAAAGCTTTTGGGATATGAACATTGGGGTTGTTATGACCGCTCCGAATCAAATGACAGTCAGAATGCTGAAGATCTCCAATGAATTTCTCGAATCTTTAGCTGTGTCCCAAAAGGACGATGAAGAGTTGCTGGAACTGCTTGACACTCAAGCAAGAGGAAAAGATATGGAATTAACCCAAGGTAACGATGGGATTTGGAGATTCCGAGACCGAGTGGTGGTGCCTGCAAACGGTGATTTCAGGCAAGCCGTGCTAGCTGAAGCACATAGGAGTTCTTTGAGTATTCATCCTGGTGTTACCAAGATGTACCATGATTTGAAGAAAGAATTTTGGTGGTCGGGAATGAAGAAAGCAATAATCGAGTATGTGAAGTCCTGTGTGATATGTCAGAAATGCAAGGTTGAACACCAGAGACCCCCAGGCTTGCTTCAACCTCCGGAGATTCTGATTTGGAAGTGGGAGAGTATTACCATGGATTTTGTATCCGGGTTACCTCGTACCCAATCCGGGTGTAATGCAATCTGGGTGATTGTAGACCGACTGACCAAGAGTGCTCACTTCTTGGCTATGAACATGAAATGGTCATTGGACCGACTGGCTAGATTGTACGTTACTGAGATTGTACGATTGCATGGCGTACCTTCGAGTATTATTTTCGATCGGGATCCTTGATTTACCTCCAGATTTTAGGGAAGTCTGCAACAGGAATTGGGTACTGAACTAAGACTGAGTTCAGCTTATCATCCTCAAACTAATGGTCAGTCCGAGCGGACTATACAGACTCTTGAGGACATGCTTAGAGCATGTGTATTGGAGCAAGGTGGCTCGTGGGAAAGATACCTGCCATTGATAGAGTTTGCGTACAACAACAGCTACCACAGTAGCATTAGGATGGCTCCATATGAAGCTCTATATGGTTGGAGGTGTCGTACACCTTTGTGTTGGAATAAAAATGGCGATGCCATTCATTTGGGGCCCGAGTTAATCCAGGAAATGAATGAACAGGTTACTCTGATCCGAGAGAAAATAAAGATTGCCCAACACTAACAGAAGAGTTACTATAACAATCAGTATAGACCACTTGAGTTTCAGGGGGTGACTGGGTATTTCTGAAGGTTTCACCGACCAAAGGTGTAGGTCGGATATTGAAGAGCCAAAAGCTTAATCTGAGATACATCGGACCGTATCAAATATTGGAGAGGATCGGTGATGTTGCTTACCGTGAATCTTCCCCAGTCGTTAACTAACATCCATAATGTATTTCATGTGTCACAACTCTGAGCGTATATTCCATGTGATTCGATGATTGTGCCGAGTGACTCTATCAAATTGAAGGAGGACCTGACGATGAAAGTTACACCGATCAGTATTGAGGAATATCAGACCAAACGGTTAAGGAACAAGGAAGTGCCATTGGTAAAGGTGAAGTGGCAGAATTTGAATGGGGTAACCTACACGTGGGAATTGGAATCGGACATAAGACGGGTGTACCCCAATCTTTTTCAGTAGGTATGTTGATTTCGGGGACGAAATCCTTTTTTAGGGGGGGTGGATGTAACATCCCGGATATTTTAGTAAAAAATTATGATGAGTGGAAAATATTAATAAATATTTTAGAGATTTATTGGGTATTTTTATGAATTATTATTAAAATAAAGGCAATTATGAATAATTAACTATTGTGGAAATAAATAAAATTTATTTGATTGATTAATTTTAAAAAAGGTTAAATGAGGTGTGATTAGAAGAAGAGAAAAGTTTAATTAAAACTTTTAATGAAATTATAAAAGAAATAGGGAAGTGACCGGTTTGCCCCTGAGCTTTAAATAAAGGTTTCTTTCTCCCTCCTCATTATTCACGCGAGCCCACTCCTTCTTTCTCCTTCTTCGTCTGTTTCTTTTTCTGCTTCTCCTTCCTCCATCGTTGCCGAACTGCATGCTCTGAGGGAGGACTCTGCCTGTGTCAGAACTTTGAGATAACCTCATTTCTGTGACCCTGGTTTAAAGGTGAGTCCATTGAACCGTTTAAATTTGTGTTACCTCGTCTCTTTCGTTTTCTCCTTTGGACCGAATGGTCATGCATGGCGGGGTAGGGTTCTGTTCTCCACTCCTCTGATGAGTGTGAGCTCGAAAATGGTCTTTAGACTGTGTGAGTGGTAGGATGTTAACGAGTTTTGCATTCTGACCCCATAGGTAGCAGAGCGAACACCGGAGGACTGATTGATGGAGCTGGTGTAACATCCTATTTTTAATAATAGTGCTATTTTGTAAATTATAAGGTATGGAAGATATTAAGTGATAATCAATGAATAAAACACCCAATGGATGGCTTGTATTACTTCAAAAATTCCATTTTGGAGTATAATTATGGAATTTATATAGACCTTTAGAGATATTATTCTTTTTCCGAGTGAAACATGCCTTAGAAAGAACTTTCCGAGTGAAGGTAGAGATTCCGAGTGAAGGTTGTGTTTTTCGAGTGGAACATGGCCGAGAGGGTTTCTTCCGAGTGGAGTCCTTGTCTCAGAGGCACTTATGAGTGAAGTGGGACTGATAGAACCACTTCTGGGTAAAAGAATCCGAGTGACTCACCTTGGAGTGACTCACTGCTGAGTCAAATATCTTCAAATGACTCATTTCCGAGTCAAGTATTTTCAAATAACTCGTTTCCGAGTCAAATGCTTCTGAATGACTCATTTTCGAGTCAATCATGGTCAGACGTTGCAATTCTGAATGAAATTTCACTGAGTGCCTTCATTTTCGAGTGAAGTACAGAGGAAAATATATTTCCGAGTGGTATGATTGTCCAGATGTGCACTGGAATAATTTCATGTGAGTGAAGAAGAAAAGAGGTCAGCTTTGGGAATGAGATTCCGAGTGAGTGAACAACTATGGGGGAGAATCGGTTTCTGAAAAGTTTTACCGAGTGGAACCGTGTGTGTGGAGACTCGGATTTGGAATAAGGAACCGAGTGATGAAGAATGAGTGAAAGAGGACTCGGTTTGGATTATTCTACCGAGAGAAGAACGGAATGAATGATGGGACAGTAAGGATTATTTTGTTGGGTGACAAACTTGAGTGATGATGCCAAGTAGACAGATTGAGAGTCGACTCGGTTTTGATATATATTGCTGAGTGAAAAACTGAGTGAAGAATGACTCGGTTGGGAATAAATTGTGCCGAGTGAAAACCGAGTAAGAGGAGTCGGTTTGGGGAATGACGACCTCTGGTCAGATTTCGCTTAAGCGAATAAATTCCTCGCTTAAGCGAGTGAAGAGTGGCATAAGTGAGGCTTGTGTGTCTCGCTCAAGCGAGTCCGAATTCGCTTGAGCGAAACTTCCCTCTGCCAGCGCAATGTATGGCACTCGCTCAAGCGAGAAAGGATTTCGCTTGAGCGAGAGGGACTCAGATTTCCTTCTCTTCACGTTACTGACAATTTTCAGTCGGCATATATGATGACTGGGTAGAATTCCAGTTGGTTTAGAGGCTGATCGAGTGAAATTCCAGTCGGTATTCGGTGTCAGATTAACGTTTTGACTCCAATTTTGTCCTCTTATGCATATTTTAATATATCTAATCCAATGATTCACCCTAGTGTGTAGACGGCCAGAAGTGGACAATTATAGAGCTCACTTTCTTATCTAATCTCCATTATTTTCCACAATCAACACACTAACAGCCACTACAACCCACTCACAAGAAAGTTGTTTCCCACTTGTCCTTGCATTATTAACACTGCCTCTGCTAAGACCAGAACTTCTTAGAACAAAGCCAGTAAATCTTCTTCCTCTCTTTTACTCTTCTCCCTCAAGGCCCTTCAATCTGAAGCTAGGACATTAAGGAGACCATTTTCAATCAGCCAACTATCTTCAATCCAAGTAAGAGGGGATAGGGTTGTGAATAATTATGAAATGGGTAAAATTGTATGCTGTCCAGTATTTTCCAGAATTAATTTCGTATCTTGTTGCCCAATTTTGAAGCTGAAAACGTGTGAATTTGACTCTGACTTCTTCATCCAAGTTGTAGATCTTTTTTGTTATGTGAATTCTGAGACTTGAATCAATTGATTTGGATATGTCTAGCAAAAGTTATAGCCAAAATACTACAGCATGTCCGAGTGGAATATTTATCCCATGTTTTGTTTATATATTAATATTCTGGGAATTATACATGCATAATCAGCCTTTGATGTCTTCACGAAAGTTGTAGATATTTATGTTAGGAATCCATAGAAAGTGATTTCAAGTTAAAAAGATGCTTGTAGCTCTAGATATGCCCAAAATACAGAAGTATGTTCATGCTGAAAATCTGTTAACAATGAAATACGAATCTTATTTTTAAACCTGGGAATTTTGTAGTGAGAATTAGTGATCGGTGTCTTCATCAAAATTGTAGATATTTGTTTTAGGAGTAATTTAGAACTGGTTCCTTGCCAAAATTATTTTTGTAACTCCAGAAACGTTGAAAATACTAACATATGTACATTTTGAAAACTCTCTTTGAGGTAGTTTTGTATTCTGTGGATAAGTGGTCTTTTTGTTTGGAATTTGAAATTATAGTCTTCATGAAAGTTGTAGATAATTCTATTATGGAACTACAGAAAGTGGAATCACTGAAAAAGCATTTGATTTGCTCATGTTATGGTTGTTTTACTAACGTATGTTGCTGTTGGAAATGCTGAAACTTACTTATAATGGTTATTATGGATGAAAATGATACTTTCCCTATGGGTAACAATTTATTATTGAATTCTTGAGTGACTATGAATTTTTATGGATGATGTTGAGTGTCTAATGAGTATCATACAGTTTGTATACTTTGGTGGTGAATAATTACGAATGACTAAATTGATATATATATATATATATATATATATATACACATGAATGCCTTGCGGATATTGATACATGTGGTTGAAACAGTAAATCCATGATTCTGAAAATTATTATATGTGATGTGTCCTTTGAGGACTTGTGGTTTTCCAAGTGGTTTTGGAAATGTTGATATCATGGTATGTTAAATGATAAAGAGAATTAAAGGCATTCATGCATCATAAGCATTTGGACGCACCATGGAATTTAGGGGTTCCATGATTGCCTACCTTGGTGGGGGGTTACTCTATGATGAGTTTAAGCCCTATTTTTGCAGGAGCCATGGAGTGTAGGGATTCATGGTTATGCTAAGTCCTACTTGTGTACTTCGGTACTGCAGGAGCCATGAAAGTGTAGGGATTCATGGTTATGCTAATTCCTACTTGTGCACTTATTTTCGCAGGAGCCATGAAGGTGTAGGGATTCATGGTTATGCTAATTCCTACTGAAGTCTTTATGAGACTTTTTACTACAGTATTCCCACCAAACCAAATGGATCTAGCATGACATCATTTGACTAATTTAAGATTTATTAATTATAAATGAACTTGTTTGGCATTTTCATCATATCATTATGCCTTGTTGGTTGTGTTTGTGCAATTTTATTTATTTTATAATTATTCTATATTCTGTCTCACTCTTACATTAATTTTTACAGTGAATGCTACACAGAATGAAGAGTGATGCCATGAATGGAGTTTACGTGAAATTATTGCTTGGAATTTGACTTTATTTTAATTTGATGGGTTGTAATAATAATATAATGTTTCATGTACTGTATTTTTCTAAATCGTTTCCGCTATATAAATATTTCATGACTTTAATTATTCACGACTAGTATGTATGATAATAATCCGCGTTTATCAACTTTTACATGACTTATTACAAATTTCAAAAATGATTTTTAAAAGGCAAAAAATTTATTCGGGAAATTATTAAGGACGTCACAGCTGGTGCTGGATTCGGAAGTGAAATCGTGAACCCAGCGTTTAGAGGACGTAATCGGCACCAAGAGAAGATCGTTGAAGCTTGGAATAGAGGTAAGGGGGTGTTCGGGTTATAATTAATTAGAATAGGACATGTTGGGTCTGAGTCGTTGAACTGATTGTGAACATGGTAAGAAATGATGCTAGATGAAAGTTGTATATGGATGAGTTGTATGTGTATACATGTATGAATATGGACACCGATCGGTTTAAGATCGTGTATGTGTGACTTAAGATGATTATGAGTTTGAAATATTTGATGTTGTGATAATCGGTGTATAATGGCAATGTAATGCCGGGCTTGACAAGCAGGTCGCCCGAGTGATGAGTATGTGATGTTAATGGCCACTTATGATATGATGAGAAATATGAATATGTATGATTGTGTGGTATGGGACGGCCGACGGTATGTATAGCCCCTCATTTCCTGCTCCCGTGGTTTTTGTGCCCAGTTGAGCTACCCAGTGGTCAAGCAGGACCCAGTGGTGGAGGTGGAGAGTCAAGCAGGACTCGGTGAACCAAGCAGGGTTCACGGGGTGTCAAGTAGGACCCCCAGCTGAAGGCCGATCCTTTAGCATCCAGATACTAGGCGTCAATTTTGTCTGAGAGTCAGTGGTGACAATTGATGAATTATTAGTTGTGATGTGCGTGATTAATTATAATTGTCGAGTGTGAATTGATATATTTGCTGAGTATAATTTGATATATTTGCCGAGTGCAACTTGATATATTTGCCGAGTGCAATTTGATATATTTGCTGAGTATGATTTGATATATTTGCTGAGTGCAACTTAATATATTTGCCGAGTATGATTTGATATATTTGTCGAGTGCAATTTGTTATATTTACCGAGTGTGAATGGTTATACTTGCCGAGTGTGAGTTAATTGCCGAGTGTGACTTGCAATTTGATGATAAAGTAATCAGACGGAGTTTATATACGTGTAAATTGTTAATTTCCGTTCTAGATTAATTATGATGCCAAACACTCACCCTTGCTGTGGTTTTCAATTTAGTAACCAGTGACAGGGAAGAGGTCGGAGCCCTGGAGGTGCGCCAAGCGGAGGATTGATGCCAAGGGACCGAGTGATTGTGAAATAAATTGTGTAATGTATAATGAGTTTTCCAAGTGTGTAATGCCATACTATCTTGCCTAATGTGCATATGAATTTATATTGCTATGTGATCGGTGTTGATTTTCATGAGTGAATTTATGTTGCTGTAGTAAAGTCGATTACCGGACGAATCTTACCGAGCGGATTCAGTCTTGGCCGAGCGAAGGCCGGGGGAATTGATCCTGTGCCTATTTCACTCAAGTGAGTATCCCTCGTCCTCTTCCGAGTGAAGATTAGAATGTTTCTGAGTGAAGATTAGAGTGCATCCGAGTGAAGATTAGGATGTTTCCGAGTGAGGTATGGCCGAGCGAACCTCTTCCGAGTGAAGTAAGGTTAGGGTGTTTTCCGAGTGATACATGACCGAGAGAACCCTTTTTCTGAGTGAAGGTTAAGGGGTTCCCGAGTGAGATATGACCGAATGGACCCATTTCCGAGTAAAAACCGATTTGTTAATTTTCCTTGCATGTCTCGTGTTTCACTCAGGTTCAAAATGTAGGATTCGCTCAAGCGAGTCGAAACTCGCCTAAGCGACCTTCTCGGGTTTCGCCTAAGCGAATCAGGGTCTCGCTCAAGCGAGTGACCCCTGTCTTCATCTTTCTCCTTCCGCTGATTCTAATCTATCCCATTTTATTAATGGATCTATTTTCAATCGGTTATTATTTTGAGAATGCTTAAGAAAAGTAAATATTATTTTATATTAAGACCTAATTAATTTTCATTAAACGTGAAAAATTATTACGAAAAATGATTAACCGGGTTTAATTAAATGGTAAATTGACGCGGGTCGTCACAGGTGCAAGATAGAATTCTAGCCATGGTGTTTCACAAAAAGAGAATTGTTGCGGATAGAACACTTAAGTGTCACTTATATGATGAAGTGAATGAGACTATAAAGCATCTCTCATTCACATGCAATGGTTTTCTTTGTTTGTTTTTTATGCCTTTACTTTGGTGTCTATTTTGTGATGTCGATTAAACGGGATCTGTATGTTGTTATATTGTGGGGGTGTCATTAATATGGGAAGTTCTTCTCGTTCTTTTATGCTTAATCACAATTTAGTGGTAAAAGCTAATGTTAGGTGTTGATTACTTGAATAAGTAATGGTTGTTTTTGGCATGCTTGCAATATAATACAAGACATTTTATAAATTGTTATAGCATAAGAAAATTACCCATAGTTGTAGTTGAATGAGACTATGTGCTTATTCTAAATGAAAGAATAAAAAACAAGCAATTTCCTCAATTCTTCAATCCAAATGATTTATTATGCAAAAGGTTGGGGAGGTAAAAATGATTATCCATCACCATGACAAGCACAGTAAGTGTTGAAGTAGTTCTAATTAAATTATATCATGAAAAGTAATAAATTATAAGCTACAAAAAATAAAGATAAAATTGTCAGTTAGATTATCACACTAAAGAATCACATAACAAAATATTATGTTGTAAAGTGAGGGGCAGGCATGGATTATGCATGAACTAACAAATTCCCTCATGCTTAACTAACAAATTAAACATTTTTGTTTTTGCATTTCAATCTTATTAGGCTTATATAGATTATTTCTATTTGTGCATTTCTTATTAAGGTTATGTTGTATGCAATGTTGTTGGTATTGAAACTAAAATTTAGCCCTTACCATATCACTAACTTTTCCAAATATTCCTTTTTATGTATGCAATGCTTTTTGAAAAGGATAATCTTTACCATATCAATTTAGTCCCTAATCACTTGTTAGTTGAACATGAATTTACATGTAAATTTTGAAATGGATTGGTGACTTCACCATATCAATTTTAAAATGGATTGTTATTGTAACATCCCGAATAATTTAGTTAAAATTTTGGATTGGTGAAAAATATTAATAATTGTCTTAGAGATTTATTTGAGATTTTAGAATTATTATTATTATAAATTCAATTATAAATAATTAAATATCGTGGAACTAAATAAATTCACTTGATTGATTAGGTATGAAGTTAAAATGAGATGTAATTAGATGAAAGTGAATTTAGAATTATCAATAAGGGTTAAAATTAAAAAGTTTTAATTAAAACTTTAAAGGAAAAACATAAAAGAAATAAGGAAATGACCATTTTTCCCTTGAGTCTTAAATAATCAAAAATTCATCTTCTTCTTCCTCATTTTCGCACGAGCTCTCTTCTTCTTCCTCTCCATGGTCGTGAGCTTGGTGCTTCCAAGGGGAGGTCCGTTTTGCGTCGAAACTTTGAAGTAACTACATTTTTGGGATCGTGACTTCAAGGTGAGCATTACGAACCCATCAAATTGAGTTGCCTCTCTCTCCCTTCACTATCTCTCTCTAGCCAATGGCCATGCATAGAGGGAGGAGTTTCTGTTTTCTCCTCCTCCAGTGCATGTAAGTTTGAAACAGTATCTAGAACAATGAGTATGGTACAACGATAATGGGTTTTGTATTTCGACCTCCGTAGGTAGTGAAACAAACGTCGAAGGATCGAGTGGTGAAGCGGGTGCTGGATTCGGAGGTAGGACCTTGAACCAAGCACCTAGAGGACGCAACCGACATCAAGAACAAATCGTCGAAGCTTGGAATCGAGGTAAGGGGGTGTTCGGGTTGTAATTAATTGGAATAGGGGTGTACGTTGGATTCGGATCGTCTAACTAAACATTGAAATGCTGGGAAGAGTTACTAAATGATACTTGTATGTGTATGCATGTATGAATATGAATTGTAGATAGTTTATAGTGATTATTCAATTAAAGTGTTCGAAATTGTGATAAATCGGTGTGTATAGTGACATTATGACGGCGGGCTTGACAAGTTGGTCACTCATTTGATGAGTATGATATATTATTGATAGTCACATGATATGTTTTACGAGGAATGTGATTTATATGTATGATTATGTAATGTGGTGTGGGACGGCTGAAGGTATGTATAGCCCCTCGTTTTTCTGGCTCCCGTGGTGTTTGTGCCCAGTTGAGCTACCCAGTGGTCAAGTAGGACCCAGTGGTTGAGGTGGAGAGTCAAGCAGGACTCAGTGGACCAAGCAGGGTTCACGGGGTGTCAAGTAGGACCCCCAGCTGAAGGCCGATCCTTTAGTATCCGGATACTAGGCGTTGAATTATGTGAGAGTCAGTTGTGATACTTAATGAAATTGTTGACATAGTGTGATGATGTGATTGTAGTTTATCGTAGTTGTTGGTGGTGATTTGCACTTTGAGGACACTGAACTTGAATGAAACTAAAAATTTGTAAGTATGAATTGGTGATAATGAAAAGCGAGATTAATTGCATAATGTAGAGTTAGTGAATTAGTAGTGGTGATAACACTGTAGTAATCATGTTTCTTGTTATTTAATTACCGTTCTAGATTAATTATGATACCAAACACTCACCCTTGCTGTGGTTTTCTTTTAATTTAGTAACCAGTGACAGGGAAGAGGTTGAAGCCCCGGAGGTGCGCCAAGCGGAGGATTGATGCCAAGGAGCTGAGGAAACTATAAATTAAATGATGTGTGTAATATGTAATGAGTTTTTATATATGTAATGTCATAATATGTTGCTTATGTGTGTTAGACTAATCTAGAATATGGTCATGATTGTGATAGATAATGAGTTAGAATTGGTATGTTGGTTGATGGGGATATGAATTCATATTGGTAAGGTCGTAAGGTGTTGATGACTGTGTTAATTTTCAGAACTGAATATATATATATATATATATATATATATATATATATATATATATATATTGGCATGGAGCCAAAGGTATATGTAGATGATAAATTATTATGGGCAGGTTATGTTTATTCATGTGAAGAGTGAATGATGCATGTGTGTGTGGATTGTTCATCTCCTGGATGATTAGGATATGAATTGTTAATGTGTAGATCATAAGTTTGAATAGAATGCGTTTAATGTGTTGGAATTAAATTGAAATACATTTTAGTTGGAATCTATTTCATACGCATGCTTGAATAGGTGCAAATATAGTTGGTTGTGTGTGAGAATTTTGAGTCATTATGCATGTACTGCATAACTCGCTCTAGCGAGGCGAACTCTTGCTCAAGCGAGAGTACTCTGTACGGGTAGTGTGGCCTTTGGCCGAATCTCGCTCAAGCGGATTCAGTCTCGCTTGAGCGAGGGCCAGAGGAATTGTTCCTGTGTCAGTTTCGCTCAAGCGGGGATGATTCCTGCTCAGGCGAGATGTGCCTGCAACAGGGGAGGTAGTTACTGGACGAATCTCGCCCAAGCAGATTCAGTCTCGCTCGAGCGAGGGTCGGGGGAAATGATTCTGTGCCTATTTCGCTCAAGCAAATGTGATTCGCCCAAGCGAGTGAGGGGAGTTTAGGTTCTGGAGCGATTTCACTCAAGCGAGACTATCTCGCTCAAGCGACTTTCACTGGATTCGCCTAAGCGAGTCAGGGCTTCGCTCAAGCGAGAAGCCCCTGATCTCATTTTCTTCTTTTGCCTCATTTAACCAATTTAATTTTATTATTTGATTTATTTATTTGATTTCCATTTATTATTTATTATTTTGGGCCCTTAAGCTGAGAATACATGATCATTTTTATTTCGGTGGGTATAAATTTTCCTTTAGTGAAAAATTTTCTCTGTATTTCAATTGATTGGCATAACATGGTGTGTCTAATTAACTTTAATCACGTGATTAGCGCCTAATATTTAGGCGAGACGTTATAGGTGGTATCAGAGCAGTTCTTTTCAGGATTGCAATAGGTAGATATATGTAATAAATTATGTGAGTCCTGTATAGGACTACTGTGTTATTTTATTGTATTTGTTGTGGTTATTTATGTATTGACAGGGTAGCTTGGCATCATTCCCTTGGTACTCCGGCGACGTTGTGTATTATATGTGTATGAGGTAAATATTCTACTCCCTGGAAGATCATTGGTTATTAATGGTGACGTGTTTGATTATTGTAGAATTGCTTTATGGCTGAGGGAAATAGTTGTGGTGGAGGAGATGACTTCTTCTCGAAATTTTCTCAAATGATGAGTAGGACTGAATCCGGCCCAACTCTTGATAAATTCCTGAAAAGGAATCCACCTGTTTATAAAGGAGGACACGATTATGATGGTGCACAGGTCTGGATACGAGAAGTTGAACAAGCTTTCAAATATTTTGAGTGCTCAGAGGAATAAAAAGTACAATTTGCTACTTATCAGCTGAAAGACGAGGCTAGGGTGTGGTGGTCTAGGACCAAGGTACAGATGAATGCAGTAAGTGAACCGTTGGTGTGGGTAAATTTTCGAAAAAGGTTCCTTGCCAAATATTTCCCTGACAATTACAAGATCTGAAAGGAGATGGAATGTCTGAGGTTGGAACAAGGCAGGATGTCAGTGGCTGAATACACTACCAAGTTTGATGAATTGTGTGACTTCTACTACCCTTTCTCCTTGGAAGGGGCTGAAGGTAGTAAATGTGCTAAGTATGAAGCTGTGCTGCGAATTGAACTTCGCAGTGTAATTGTGCCTATGGAAATTCGAGATTATCCTACCTTGGTGAATAAAGCCAGATTGACTGAAGAAGTACAATTGCAAAGGACATTTCAACCAAAGGACAAGAAACCGTTAAAGGCAAAAGGGTTCAGCTTTAAGAAGATGGGTCAGTTTTTTCATGGTGGCAAGTCTTCCACTACATCTTCTTCCTCTTCCGGTCGTGGTTCTACCGGCCATTCTAGTAGCCATTCAGGTGGTCGTGCATGCTATAATTGCGGCCAAGAGGGTCATATTGTGAAACATTGTCTGGCTAGTCAAATTGTTTGCTTCCAATGTGGGCAGCCGGGGCACCTTAGGCCTGATTGTCCATAGAGGCAACAGTAGAATGAATAGGGTAATCGGGCTAATACTTCTATGGTTCGCGGTGTTAATTTTCAGCGGGGAGGTAGAAACAACGGGAGTCGTAGAGGCCAACACTCGAGAAGGATTGATGCTCAATCCAGTGGTGCTCAAAATGTTATGACTGGACGAGTATTTGCTTTTGATGCTTCTGAAGTTGTAAGGACTGACGACTTAGTGCAGGGTAAGTGTATTATTCATGGTTATTTGGTAAATGTAATTTATGATTCTGGTGCTACGCATTCTTTTATCTCTGAAAGTTATGTACGATGGTTTGGTCTACTAGTGGTATTAATGGAGAATGCACTCAGTGTCTCCACTCCTACTGGCTCCACCTTCCGGGCAACCACTATGTGTAAGGAATTACCAATGCAGATTGAAGATCGTTCCTTTCTGGTAAATTTGATCTGTATGCCATTGAAGAACTTAGATATTATTCTAGGTCTCGATTGGTTGGCTGCTAACCAGGTTATGGTGGACTGCTACCGAAGGACTATAGTTTTCTCCCAAGAATTTGACACCAAGGATGTGGTGAGTGATGTTTCAGCAACTTATGTTATTCTATTTGCTTCGGAAGGACGGTATAATCTTATGCCTAGTGATATTCCAGTGGTATGTGACTTTCCTGATGTGTTTTCGGAAGATATTCCAGAATTGCCTCCCAATCGAGAGATCGATTTTGTCATTGATTTAATTCCCGGGGCCGAACCAGTGTCTCGTGCACCGTACAGGATGTCTTCAATGGAGTTGGTAGAGATTAAGAAACAAGTCAATGAGTTACTAGACAAGGGATTCATTCGGCCAAGTACATCACCGTGGGGCGCTTCGGTGTTGCTTGTGAAGAAAAAGGACGGTAGTATGCGAATGTGCATCGATTACAGGCAGCTAAATAAATTGACAATAAAAAATAAATACCCTCTACCGCGAATTGATGATTTATTGGATCAATTGCGAGGCGCGGTAGTATTTTCCAAGATTGATTTAAGGTCGGGATATCATCATATTAGGGTGAAATCTGAGGATCTTCCAAAAACAGCGTTTCAGACTCGTTATGGCCACTTCGAATATATTGTGATGTCATTTGGAGTGACCAATGCTCCAGCTGTTTTTATGGATTATATGAACCAGATCTTCCAACCATATTTGGATCAATTTGTGGTGGTATTCATTGATGATATATTGGTGTATTCGAAGTCTCTAGAGGAGCATGCACAATATCTCCAAATTGTTTTGCAGGTGTTGTGGAAGAAGTGGCTATATGCTAAATTGTCAAAGTGTGATTTTGGGGGAAAAAGTGTACAATTCTTGGGACATGTGATTTCTCGTGATGATGTATCTGTTGATCCATCCAAAATGGAGACGATTATGGCATGGGAGAGGCCTAAATCAGTGACTGAGATCAGAAGCTTCTTGGGGTTAGCTGGGTATTACCGTCGCTTTATCGAAGGATTCTCACGCATCACGCTTCCCTTGACTCGATTGACAAGAAAGGAGACTCCATTTGTATGGACGAAAAAGTGTGAATTGAGTTTTCAAACTCTGAAGCAGTGCTTGACTACTGCACCTGTGCTTGCACTACTAGATGTGACGAAAGAATTTGTGGTATATTGTGATGCATCCAAGTTTGGCTTAGGATGTGTACTAATGCAGGATAACAGGGTGATTGCCTATGCTTCAAGGCAGTTGAGACCGCATGAGCAGAATTACCCTACTCATGATCTTAAGCTTGCGGCGGTGGTGTTTGCATTAAAGATCTGGCATCATTATTTGTATGGTTCTCGCTTCGTGGTATTAAGTGACCACAAGAGCTTGAAATACTTATTTGATCAGAAGGAGTTAAACATGAGACAAAGGAGATGGGTGGAATACCTGAAGGATTATGATTTTGATCTGAGATATCATCCTGGTAAAGCAAATGATGTTGCCGATGCTTTGAGCAGGAAAGTCTTGCATGCAGCCTTCTTGATGGGAAAGGAACAGGAATTATTGGAAGATTTTTGTGACTTGAATGTTGGGGTTATCACGCAAGCTCTGAATCAAATGGTTGTTGGAATGCTGAAAATCTCAAATGAATTTCTGGAATCCTTGGCGGTGGCTCAGGAATCTGATGAAGAGTTGTTGAAGCTCCTTGATGTCCAAGCTGGGGGCAAGGAGATGAATCTGACCAGAGGACGCGATGGTATTTGGCGGTTTAGAAACCGTGTTGTTGTGCCTGCTATGGACGATTTCAGGCAGTTGGTGTTATCTGAAGCACATAAAAGCTCTTTAAGCATTCATCTCGCTGTTACGAAAATGTACCATGATTTGAAGAAAGAATTCTGGTGGCCGGGAATGAAGAAAGCAATAATTGAATATGTGAGATCTTGTGTGGTATGTCAGAAATGTAAGGTCGAGCACCAGAGGCCTCCTGGATTGCTCCAACCACCCGAGATTCCAATTTGGAAGTGGGAGAGTATCACGATAGATTTTGTATCCGAGTTACCTCGGACCCATTCTAGGTGTAATGCAATCTGGGTAATTGTGGATAGATTGACCAAGAGTGCTCACTTTCTGGCTATGAACATGAAATGGTCATTGGACCGTTTGGCTAGATTGTACATTACTGAAATCGTACGGTTGCATGGCGTGCCTTCAAGTATCATTTCAGACCGTGATCCTCGATTTACTTCTAGATTCTGGGGAAGTTTAAGCAGGAATTGGGTACTGAGCTGAGATTGAGTTCGGCTTATCATCCTCAAATCGATGGCCAATCTGAGCGTACAATCCAGACTTTAGAGGATATGCTTCGTGCTTGTGTATTAGAGCAAGGTGGCTCATGGGAAAGGTATTTGCCATTGGTGGAGTTTGCGTATAATAACAGTTACCACAATAGCATTGGTATGGCTCCATATAAAGCTCTGTATGGTAGAAGGTGTCATACACCTTTGTGTTGGAATGAAAATGGCGATGCTATTCATTTGGGACCCGAATTAATCCAAGAAATGAATGAACAGGTTGCCTTGATTCGAGAGAAAATGAAGATTGCCCAGGATCGTCAGAAAATTTACTATGACAATCGTCATAGGCCACTTGAGTTTCAAGTAGGAGATTGGGTATTTCTGAAGGTGACACCTATGAAGGGTGTAGGTCGTGTATTGAAAAGCCAGAAACTTAACCCGAAGTATATCAGGCCATATCAGATCTCGGAACGGATTGGTGAGGTAGCTTACAGACTAAACCTTCCTCGATCTATAACTAACATCCACGATGTGTTTCACATGTCACAATTGAGGGTATATATTCCTTGTGATTCGATGATTGTGCCAGAAGATTCTATCGAGCTAAAAGAGGACTTGACGGTGGAAGTAGCACCTATCTGCATTGAGGAGTACCAGACTAAACGGTTAAGAAACAAGGAAGTGCCATTGGTAAAAGTGAAGTGGCAAAATTTAAATGGAATAACGTATACATGGGAGTTGGAATCAGACATGAGACGACTATACCCCGATCTTTTCCAATAGGGTACGTTGATTTTGGGGACGAAATCTCTTTTTAGGGGAGGTGGATGTAACATCCCGGATAATTTAGTTAAAATTTTGGATTGGTGAAAAATATTAATAATTGTCTTAGAGATTTATTTGAGATTTTAGAATTATTATTATTATAAATTCAATTATAAATAATTAAATATCGTGGAACTAAATAAATTTACTTGATTGATTAGGTATGAAGTTAAAATGAGATGTAATTAGATGAAAGTGAATTTAGAATTATCAATAAGGGTTAAGATTAAAAAGTTTTAATTAAAACTTTAAAGGAAAAATATAAAAGAAATAGAGAAATGACCATTTTGCCCCTGAGTCTTAAATAATCAAAAATTCATCTTCTTCTTCCTTATTTTCGCACGAGCTCTCTTCTTCTTCCTCTCCATGTCCGTGAGCTTGGTGCTTCCAAGGGGAGGTCCGTTTTGCATCGAAACTTTAAAGTAACTACGTTTTTGGGATCGTGACTTTAAGGTGAGCATTACGAACCCATCAAATTGAGTTGCCTCTCTCTCCCTTCACTTTCTCTCTCTAGTCGATGGCCATGCATGGAGGGAGGAGCTTCTGTTTTCTACTCCTCTAGTGCATGTAAGCTTCAAACGGTATTTAGAACAATGAGTGTGGTACAACGATAATGGGTTTTGCATTTCGACCTCCGTAGGTAGTGAAACGAACGTTGGAGGATCGAGTGGTGAAGCGGGTGCTGGATTCGGAGGTAGGACCTTGAACCAAGCACCTAGAGGACGCAACCGACATCGAGAACAAATCGTCGAAGCTTGGAATCGAGGTAAGGGGGTGTTCGGGTCGTAATTAATTAGAATAGGGGTGTACGTTGGATTCGGATCGTCTAACTAAACATTGAAATGCTGGGAAGAGTTACTAAATGATACTTGTATGTGTATGCATGTATGAATATGAATTGTAGATAGTTTATAGTGATTATTCAATTAAAGTGTTCGAAATTGTGATAAATCGATGTGTATAGTGACATTATAACGGCGGGCTTGACAAGTTGGTCACCCATTTGATGAGTATGATATGTTATTGATAGTCACATGATATGTGTTATGAGGAATGTGATGTATATGTATGATTATGTAATGTGGTGTGAGACGGCCGACGGTATATATAGCCCCTTATTTTTCTGGCTCCCGTGGTGTTTGTGCCCAGTTGAGCTACCCAGTGGTCAAGTAGGACCCGGTGGTTGAGGTGGAGAGTCAAGCAGGACTCGGTGGACCAAGCAGGGTTCACGGGGTGTCAAGTAGGACCCCCAGCTGAAGGCCGATCCTTTAGTATCCGGATACTAGGCGTTGAATTATGTGAGAGTCAGTTGTGATACTTAATGAAATTGTTGACATAGTGTGATGATGTGATTGTAGTTTATCGTAGTTGTTGGTGGTGATTTGCACTTTGGGGATACTGAACTTGAATGAAGCTAAAAATTTGTAAGTATGAATTGGTGATAATGAAAAGCGAGATTAATTGCATAATGTAGAGTTAGTGAATTAGTAGTGGTGATAACACTGTAGTAATCATGTTCCTTGTTATTTAATTACCGTTCTAGATTAATTATGATACCAAACACTCACCCTTGCTGTGGTTTTCTTTTAATTTAGTAACCAGTGACAGGGAAGAGGTTGAAGCCCCGGAGGTGCGCCAAGCGGAGGATTGATGCCAAGGAGCTGAGGAAACTATGAATTAAATGATATATGTAATATGTAATGAGTTTTTATGTATGTAATGTCATAATATGTTGCTTATGTGTGTTAGACTAATCTAGAATATGGTCATGACTGTGATAGATAATGAGTTAGAATTGGTATGTTGGTTGATGGGGATATGAATTCATATTGGTAAGGTCGTAAGGTGTTGACAACTGTGTTAATTTTCAGAACTGAATATATATATATATATATATATATATATATATATATATATATATTGGCATGGAGCCAAAGGTATATGTAGATGATAAATTATTATGGGCAGGTTATGTTTATTCATGTGAAGAGTGAATGATGCATGTGTGTGTGGATTGTTCATCTCCTGTATGATTAGGATATGAATTGTTAATGTGTAGATCATAAGTTTGAATAGAATGCGTTTAATGTGTTGGAATTAGGATTGAAATACATTTTAGTCAAAATCTATTTCATACGCATGCTTGAATAGGTGCAAATATAGTTGGTTGTGTGTGAGAATTTTGAGTCATTATGCATGTACTGCATAACTCGCTCTAGCGAGGCGAACTCTTGCTCAAGCGAGAGTACTCTGTACGGGTAGTATGGCCTTTGGCCGAATCTCGCTCAAGCGGATTCAGTCACGCTTGAGCAAGGGCCAGAGGAATTGTTCCTGTGTCAGTTTCGCTCAAGCGGGGATGATTCCCGCTCAGGCGAGATGTGCCTGCAACAGGGGAGGTAGTTACTGGATGAATCTCGCCCAAGCAGATTCAGTCTCGCTCGAGCGAGGGCCGATGGAAATGATTCTATGCCTATTTTGCTCAAGCGAATGTGACTCGCCTAAGCGAGTGAGGGGAGT
The DNA here is from genome assembly GCA_037962975.1 of Clitoria ternatea. NCBI lineage: Eukaryota > Viridiplantae > Streptophyta > Magnoliopsida > Fabales > Fabaceae > Clitoria > Clitoria ternatea. The sequence goes on from CM075669.1 coordinate 296,684,398, forward strand.
TTAGGTTCTGGAGCGATTTCACTCAAGCGAGACTATCTCGCTCAAGCGAAATAAGAACCTGATGCATATGGCTTCCTTCGCTCAAGCGCGCTCAGTAGCTCTCTCAGGATTGAGTTATGGATCTCGCTCAGGCGAGTAGGAACTCACTCAAGCAACTTTCACTGGATTCGCCTAAGCGAGTCAAGGCTTCACTCAAGCGAGAAGCCCCTGATCTCATTTTCTTCTTTTGCCTCATTTAACCAATTTCATTTTATTATTTGATTTATTTATTTGATTTCCATTTATTATTTATTATTTTGGGCCCTTAAGCTGAGAATACATGATCATTTTCATTTCAGTGGGTATAAATTTTCCTTTAGTGAAAAATTTTCTCTGTATTTCAATTGATTGGCATAACATAGTGTGTCTAATTAACTTTAATCATGTGATTAGCGCCTAATATTTAGGCGAGACATTATAGTTATACATGGCATTGTCATAAGGAAACAAGACTACCACCAATGGTGGTTGCGGTGGCTGAGTATCATTATTACAGTGTTGAAAGTAATAGAGATCATTTGAATCTGTTTGATAAAATTGTGATGGATCATGTAGGGCCCTCTATGTGCAGCAAATATAAGACAATGCAAGTGGGAACTAACAATAACATTGAAGAAGACCTTAATCTTGAAGAGAAATAATTTTATGACATGTTGTTCATAACTCAAGCTTTGTTGTACAAAGGGTGTGAGAACTACAATGGTTTTCCAGCGTCATTGATTGTGTTAAAGGTAGATGATAACATATGCTTGAGTGATGTTTTAATCACATGGTGTAGTTTATGGGTGACTCACCGCTGAGTGACAATTGAATGCCTCAAATTTATACCATGCAACAAAGTCTGTGTCTAAATTGTGATTAGGTTATGAAAGGATCGATCGTTGCGTAGATGGTTGTATGTTATTCCATGTTGAATATGTACATGAAAGTTTCAGGAATTGTTGTGTAGATAGCATCAGAAATACATTGAACAAGTTCAAAGAGAACAAGGACAAGCGTTATTGGATTCCTCCTAAGGTTTTGAAAGCCAAGTGGTCTGATGAGAAATGGCAATGGTAGAACTAGAAGAGAAATAGGAGTTATGCATCAAATGATAGTGCAACCTTGTTAATGGCTTATATTCTCCTGCGTATGACAGGGAAAGACCGATAATTTCAAAAATCTTTCATTATGTTTATATAAAAAAGTCTATCTAATACTAATAATTATTCTTTCATTTTTCTTTGAAGGTTGTTGACCTTAATAGGACCCCATCAGCACCTTTGGTTTCATGGAGAGGACTAAGAAGAATAAGAGTGATGCTTAGGCGAATAAGCGAGGCACATGTTTGTAAGTATTTATTTATTTTATGAAATCTATTTTATGGTCCTTTAAGGTTTACTAATATTTACAAATTCAATTTATAGGAAAAGTTTGAGCACTAAAAGGTTGAGGTTGTCTCTATTATTGTTAAGGTCGAGGGGTAGGATAAGGCAGGTGAGGAGTTTGTCGCCTCTGACAACACCTTGTTTGTCAAAGTTACCATAGGTGTGAACAAGAAGGGACATGTGTTTGGGTTGGGGCAATTAGCTACAGAGTTTATCCCTTGACTAACTTTATCTAACGCATTATCTATGCCAGGGTATGTTTAGATTATTGAGAATCTAAATGAGTTAACAATTTGGGACTCCATCATCCATAAGCTCAGGATTGATTTGGCCAAGAATACCAAGGAGATCTAGAGCTTGACTACTAGTTTGGCAGATCATGATGACATCCTCGCAATCGTCGTTGTTCATCTGAGGATCCCTGTTGAATGTGTTCATTGTTAGAGCCAGTAGCAGTAGCCTTGCTCTGACCATCCTCAAGATGACACAAGCATGCCCAAGATGACATTACTATTGACCATGCTCAGTAGTTATACTATTTTATTTATTTACTTTTTGTACATTATGTTTTTCATTCTTTGAATTTATTGTATCTGTTTATCAACATTTATTAATTATTAATTTAATTGATTGCATTCAATAAGAACAAACTAATAAATTGGGTGAAATTAAAAAAATAGGTTTATCGAACAAATAAAATGGGTGAAATTACAAAAAAATAGCCACATGTAGTTTTCTGTTAAAAATGAATGACAGAAATATGTCATCGCTAAATGGGACTATCAAATTATTGATTAGCGAAGAAACTACATACCCTTGCCAAAAGTAACCATTAACTAGTTATATTTAGCGATGAAACTCAATGGCGAATTATCACGCCACTTGAGATTCAAATTTGACTTATGAATTTCAAAACAACAATAGACCTTAGGTGAGTTGCTAAACAAAATAAACTTTAGTAAGCCCTTAAGTTTAGCCAAGGAATAAAATCGTCGGTATCAGTCATGGTTATAATTTTTTCATCGTCAAACAATTTAGAGACCAAGTTTTTTATGACAAGGTGTGATTTGTCAACAATTCCATCGTAGACTGTTTTGGCAATGAAAAAAGGCTTTTCTAATGATGAAAAAGATTCTGCTGCTAACTGATTTTTTTGTAGTAGTGTGTGGATTTTTAAGTGGGCAACTAAGCTATTTATGTTTTATGATGTGCACACATTGTCACAATTCATGAAACAACCCAGGCAAGAACATCAAGATGTTGTAAGGATACGATATTTGAAGAGGAACCCAGGCCATGTCTTGTTACAGATAGATAACAACTTAACTTTATGGGTGGTGTGATTTAGATTGGCTAAGTTGCTCTTTGACTCGACAATCTCTCACGGGTTGGTTTATTCTTCTATAGGTGACTTACCTATTTCATGGAAAACCAAGAAACAAGACATTGTTTCTTTCTCATTAATTTACTAAAGCTTAAGCTTGGTTTATGGAAATCATTGCTTGTGAACTCAAATGGTTAAAAAGTATTTTAAATTGTGTTAGCTTTTCTCTTCTACAACTGATGTGTCTTTATTATAGATGAAATCAGTGCTAGATATATACACCCCTCATATGTTTCTTATCTTGTCCAATTGGCAAATATCCTCACCAAAGCCTTTGATCAGTCTTAGTTATATTGTTATGTAAGTTGGGTATTTGCAACCTGCACACACCAACTTAAGGGGGAAGGTAAAAGAATATTTGGATATTTATGATCAAGTTGGAAAGAATAGATTGTGCAAACACTAATGGAAAAAAAGGATATAATCACGGTTAAAAAAGGCCTTTATTCACGGTTAAAGAACCGTGGTTGTTGAAGCCGTGGTAGTAGATGATGGTCTTTAACCACGGTTAACAACCGTGGTAATAAATCATATCTAACCACGGTTAAGAACAACTGTGAACATAACTTACTATTTATATTCACGGTTATCGAGAATAACCGTGGATATAGATACATTTTATCCACGGTTGTCCATCAAAACCGTGAATATAAGTAGTTTGTAACTGAAACTAAACCATACTTATATTCACGGTTATGATGGACAACCGTGGATATAGATACATTTTATCCACGGTTGTCCATCATAACCGTGAATATAAGTATGGTTTAGTTTCAGTTACAAACTACTTATATTCACGGTTGTGATGGACAACCGTGGATAAAATGTATCTATATCCACGGTTATGGTAGTAACCGTGGAAAAATCTTGTCTTTATTCACGGTTGTTGCCATAACCGTGAATAAATGCTGAGGTTTTTTTTTTAATATGCATTCTGTTTTATCGTTGCCCAACCCTGCATTCAGACAAGCCAGTACAGTATACAGTATGCCACAGCAACACTATGCCGAAAGAATCGTATGTATATATATATATAACAATTTATTTTCTATATCAATTCATAACAACCTAAAAAATGAAAGTATATACAATTAAGTTGAATGTAATCTAATAAAAGTAAACCCTAAATCCTACTACATACATATATAAAAGAATAAATATCCTATATCTAGCTTTGCCTAAGTTCAATGAAGTGTGAGGCCCATTGCCTTCTAACATCATCCACAAGTTCCTTTGGGAAATATGACCGGTCATTAAAGTACTGCAAACAATGCACAAAACAATTAGAACAAAAGCTTTATTTATTACATGAAACTGATGAAATTGGAGAAATTGACACGGTGATGAGAATTACCTCTGTCCATCCATCTACTAAATGATGTTGGACAATGGTCAGCATAGTGTGCATGACGAAATAGCCACACTCAAAGGTACCCTTCTGCCTGTAAGACTACAATGGACATATAGTATAGAATAAGTGAATTCGGAACTTAAAAAACATGTACTGAAGATTTGAATGAATACGATTGACTTACTTTTGGGTACACCCATACAACTGTTCTTCCTTTGTGCTTGTTTCCAATCAGTACATTGTTTCGATGTCGAAGATAAACATTTTTCCTGCCATGATGCAACCGCACAGAACTAGTCCCCTCCTCACATACTGGACAAGCTTTATGACCCTTCACACTGTACCCAGATAAGTTACCATACGCTGGAAAGTCATTGATTGTGCAAAATAACATGGCACGCAATTTGAATGATCGCCCGGTAAACCCATCAAACACTTCAACCCCGTCTTCCCACAACCTTTTGAGGTCTTCAACCAATGGAGTTAAATATATATCAATGTCGTTCCCTGGTTGTCGTGGACCAGAAATCATCATTGATAACATCACATATTTTCGCTTCATGCACAACCATGGCGGCAAGTTGTAAACAAACAACAAAACAGGCCACGAACTATGGTTTGTGCTCAGGTTACCAAACGGGTTCATGCCGTCTGTGGCTAGTGCAAGCCTAACATTTCTTGGTTCATTGGCAAATTCTGGAAAAATCCTATCCATTTTCTTCCATTGCGACCCATCGGCCGGATGCCTAAGTAGTCCATCAACAACCCTCTCATCAGCATGCCATCTCATAAGTTTTGCATCATCTGCATTGGCAAACAGACGCTTTAGTCTTGGAATTATAGGTAGATACCACAACACCTTTGCAGGAGACCCTTTAGTGCATACCTCATCAGAATCCGTCTCTTTCTTCTTATACCGTGACACCCCACATCTAGGACATCGATGCAGCATTTCTAATTCACCCCGGAATAATACACAATCATTTGGGCATGCATGTATTTTCTCATACTCCAAACCCATAGGACACAACACCTTTTTGGCCTCATAGTTACTTTTCGGCAAGGTGTTTCCAGCTGGGAGCATTTCTTTCAACAACTTCAGTAAGTCAGTGAAACTTTTATCCGTCCACCCGTTTATGGCCTTCAAATTAAACAACCGCAAAACAGCTGATAACCTCGTGAAATTAAGGCAGTTTGGATACAACGGCTGCTCAGAGTCCTGACACAGAGTTGTATATACATGAGCTTTCTTAAAACCTTCTACCCCTACATCACGGATCATATCCTCGAGTCGGTCATCCATGTCGACATCGTTGTCATGCATCGAGCTTCGATTTTTAGTCTGAGAGCTGTTACTTGGCACCACCACATCTTCACCATGCCATATCCAACGCGTATAACTACGTAGAAAACCGTCACACAGTAGATGTTCTCGCACCTCTTCCAAGTCTACCCGACGTAGGTTGAAGCATTTAACACAAGGGCAAAAATACTTTCCATTCACCCCCACTGCATTCCTCGCTACGAATTCTATAAATGATTCAACTCCCCCCTCGTACTCCAGACTTAGGCGTGACGCAGAAATCCAACTCCGATCCATACCAACTGTTTACAAGGTGCTATGATCAACCTCACTTTTTATACAAAGGTGGTGGTCCTATACCCATTCAGCATGACAATTATTTTTATACGTCATTCATATATACAGGTTACGACTTATTTTAAAATTCGACGAAATTTCGGCAGCATTTCGCATTGGTCTCTAAGTACACAAAATGAGAGTGGTCAAATCAAATTCAACCACAACCAAATATGCACCCAGAGAACAACACAAAATACAAGTTACCGAAATTTTATCAAATTTTAAAATAACTCCTAACTTGTACATACTAACAATGACGTATAAAAAATAATTGTTCATCCCAAACTGTCCAAACGGACAATTCAAGATTCAACACAAACGATGACATTAATTGATTTAATGACCATTTGTGTCGAATCTCAAACGGGGAACTACGGTTCACTCATATGCACAACAACTTTCATACTAGTTAACTAGTATATGAGCCTACGAGTTCATGAGATTATCAACCATACACATACAACAAGAGAAATAACATCATTGTGTTACAGAGGTCTGATGGTATTTAAGGGGGGATTGAAGAGGTTTATTGTAGTTTTTCTTCTGTTTAGAATAATATCCTGGTCTACCGGGAATGTCCTAGTCTTTAGGGATATTTTTTTTATTTGAGTTTATCTACTTTCTGTTACCATTAGCCTTTATTTTAGCTAAGTGGGCTGCTTTTAGTTTATATGAAAACATGCACTGAATGACTATTTAAGCCAAAGATGCTGCTAATAAAATAATCATTCAGTATGAAAATCAAAATAACATAAGAATGATAATTCTGGAATTGTTCAGAGCAATAAAACATGATAGTCTCATTTCAACACAAACAAATTCAGCAAGAAATTTCTACCTAATTCATCAACAAACAGATTTAACTCATATAACGCATACGCATCAGATTTAACTAATTGCGAGTATCAACACAAAACAATTTTAACTCATATAACGCATATAACGCATATAACGCATCAAAGAAAACGGATTGAACTCAAACAGGGACCATCAGATTTAACACATCAGAAATAGGGAACATCAGAAATAGTGACGACTTACAGGACAATGCAGCAACACTGGGACAACGAGTGTAACAGGACAAGCAACGAGCAAGAACCAGGCAAAAATAGCAACGAGCACACTGGGACAGATGGAGAGGATGAGAAACCACTCGAAAAGATGAGCGCGAGAGGAGAAGTAGAAAGTGAAAGAAGAAGAGAAAGTGGAAAAAGGCTGAAAGGCGCGGCTTTTGAAGTTTCAGAAAGGACGTATATCCACGGTTCCCCTTGAAACCGTGAATATATGTGTAATATATTCACGGTTGAGCAAACAACCGTGGATAAATGGTAACACTATATCCACGGTTAAGACAACAACCGTGGATAAATATTAAATCTATAATCACAGTTATAGAAACAACCGTGGACATATAGTCCCCAGTGATTATGCCCTAAAACCTGAACTATATATCCACGGTTATAAATACAACCGTGGATATAGACATCAATATATATCCACGGTTAACATCATAACCCTGATCATAACCATGAATATATATTCACGGTTGTACGCACAACCGTGGATATATATTTAAGGTACTATATATCCACGGTTTACTCCTCAACCGTGGATATATATTTACGTCTATATCCACGGTTATGATTTTAACCGTGGATATATAGTTTTCTCTGATTATAACGTTCACCTTATAATTTCAAAAATGTCACCGCGCATGTTTTTATCACTGATCCTCTTCTACCCGTGAATATATCCCCGTTGTTATATCCATTTTTTCCACTAATGAAAAGTCAAAAGGCTAGAATCAAATGATCAAATAACATTTGATATGTTTGGAATTAATTTGCAACCAATCATGATAAATGTGATAGAAATACTTTTACAAAGCTTTATTGTAACTATTCTATATAAGTTAGGAGTCCTTGTTTTATATATGTAGATACCTTATTGATGAAGAATCTTATTTGATTAAGAATGCAATTTTCTCTTAGCAAAAGCATATTTTTACATGTGTTTTTTAGTATGGTTCCATCTTTTAAAAAAAATTCGGTTCATACATAAATCTATTCAAAATCTTACTTTATAATTAAATTCATTAAACAATGCTACAAATATACTTTTATTAACTTAATTAATAGACCTACTTAATTTACTCTTTTATAAAACCCATTTTATTTTTGGTAACAAAAAAAATGCTTGTAATTACCTTTAATATATAAAATTAAAATTATATATATAGTAAATCTATTTAATATATGTTTGTTGATTTTTTATTAGTTTGAATGCACATAATTATATGCAGACTGTTAAACTAAACCAAACATCTAAATATATATATAATTAGATTTAAAATTTTGGCCTATGTATAGGGGCAGAGGTAATGGAGTGACTGACCGATGTCGTGGCCACCCCTGCATTTTATAATTTGATAATAATATAGTATAAAAAAAATAATATGACACTTCTGGTACTTGCTTTTATTAGTTTTGTAAAAATAATTTGATAAGATTATTGATAACTTATATTCGTTAAAGCAACCACGAGCACAACTTTAAAATTTGTTACATATATTTCACATGCATTAGTTATTTTCTTAAATTATAGAATATATATATATATATATATATATATATATATATATATATATATTATTTGCTTAGGGTCCCTTGAATGAAAATTTTAGTTCCGCCCCTGCCTATGTAGATAATAGATTAGACCCGTACTTCATAATTAAATATCAAATTAAGTATATGTTCTGTAAAACTTTTAAAAATGCCTAAAGTAAATAATATTTTGTGAGTGAAGCTTTTAAAATCTTAGAGATTAAAACCCCCGGACTCATAATGTTTTCTCTTGATTTCCCCAACATATGGAAGAGATTACATATAAAGATTAGTTCAATCTTAATTATTATTTGTTAAATGGATTACATGAACTATTTTTTGTTCAATAGAAATAGATGACATATAAAAAAAGTTCACAACAACTCATACTCCTAAAACTCATACTCCTAATTCAATCAAATGAACTAAATCTATCTTAAAATGGTCATATATTTGAATAGTATTTTATGTGTAAATATGTGGTTTGTGTGCCACAAGCTATGATGTCATTTGTGTTATCAATATCTATATTTTTATTAATTTGAATATCCCGGTCCCTTGAGAGAAACTCGATTGATATGTTGATAAGCAAAAGAAAACATAAGAACCATAACCTTATAATATAATACTCAACAACAAATTAAGACACTGGGGGTATAAATTGCGTTTAGGGGATCAAAATTAGAATAAATTAACATGTGTTGATACACGCAAAAAAAAACTAAAAAGATCAAACATTCAAACCCACCAAATGAATTAAAACTGTAGGGATATATATGTTTTCCAACGTCAAACGCAGCATCTAAAATGCAAATTGGTATAAAGATCCCATGTTTATGCCTGCATCTTCTCTGGATTCATTATATAATTCCTAACATACAGTTAATTTTCTCTTGCCAAAGAGTTTAACGATCATTTAACCATATATCATATATGAAACTGGAACACATATTTAATCTAATTATATAACAAACCAAAGAAGTTCCATCAGATCGATTTAGCAACTTCTACACACAAACGCATGCACAGGCAGAAAACTAATCTTAATAAACAACGAAAGCCAACAAGACAGTGAACATAAATTTGCTTACTAGAAAAAATCTGTGGCTTTCTCTTGAAATTATTGAATAGATTTCCCCAATTAATGCTATAGCAGCTAGCCATAGACATGTGTGTGTATATATATATATATATATATATATATATATATATATATATATATATATATATATTGCACCCTTAAAGGCTAATGATACAGAAACTTTAGTCTCTCAGATATCCTTGCAGCTTGATTTGCAGACTCCTCTACCTGAAAAATGCAAATGAGTTAACCTAGTTACATGTTGCATATATATACCAATAATTCATATGCCGGAGGGGAGAAGGGAAATTTGTAGTTCACCTGACAGTGTATTGTATGGAAAACTGCATTTTCAACAACTGTGTAACTGGCATTAACAACTTCTGATCCTTCTTCTTGAATAACACGAATGATCTCATTGAATAAGAAAAGATAATCCAACCCAGTTATCAGAACAATCTCTAAGGATGAACCGGTTTGTTGGATCTTAATTTGTGGAGACATCAATCCTATCATGCTAACATTTTTTGACCTTTCGAAATCTATTAGGCTGTTCTTTTTCTCCTTCATTTTCTCCAACCTAATCTGTAAATTTTTTATGTACTTTGTGGCGTTATCTATCTGATCCGTCAAAGAATTGGCCTCCTGCAACAACAGACTCAAAACAAAAAAAAAAAAATATCTGCTATCAATGTCAGCCATTTTGTGAGACACTCAAAATCATCTGTCTCCTTTCATGTTGTCTCAATTAAATCATGTTAGGTCATTTTAAAAATATGCGTATGTAATTTTCCTTGACTAAAAATATACATGTGATATAGTTTGATCAGGGAACAGGAAAAGAAAACAAAATTTGGGGTCAAATTTTCATCCGCAAGAGCATTATGATCTTGTGTGTTTAAGAAGGGAAAGTGGAGAGGTTGTTAATCAAGAGAAAGAGAGTAAAACCCTTGAGCCTTGATGAAGCACAACTGAGCTGAGCTCGGAGTAAAGGGCCTTCATTTCACTTCTTCGCTTCCTCTCAATGATTTTTCTCTCAGTTCCTGATGAACTAGGGTTGTTCTCCATTTGTATCCCTTAAGCAATAGCTCAAGCACAAAGTACTTGTTTCATAAAAATAACACACTTGTTAGATAAGGTTTGCAAGGTTGGACTTAAGCCGGTGACTTTTAGAAATACCAATTATATATTCATACATCTTCACACTGATTCTACTAATTTCTACCTTACTTTATCTGCTTTTTTTTATGTCATCTATATTACCTCAGTTGCTTATATCACATATACTTCATATCATACCTCTTTTACTTTTTCTTTTTATCTCTCTAGACTTCTCTCGATCTCAGTATGCCTAAAATGGTAGGTGTATGACAACCATTAATTTTCTTTTGGAAAAGCTTGATAGTATCATTAGATGCTACTGATAAAGGTTCCGTGAGATGAGATGTTGTGGGGGGGCAATGTCGGATTAGTGATCAGTCAATAGATGTCTTTGACCGTATTAAAGAATTCCAGATATTTTTCTGTTTCTTTGCGAATATGGTTCATAAGAAATAATCTTGTTGTGAAAGGTATGACTAAAATATTAAAATGAATATTTTTTTAGTGAAAGCAATTTAACCTATTTATCAAAAAAAAACAATTTTACCTTGTGAAGAATTGAATCTCTATTTACCATCTTGTAGTAAATTTTTCTCTTCACAGGCCTTTGATTATTCAAGAAATATACATAAGTCATGTCGGAATTTCAGCTTTAATATATTGCAGTTTTAATATATTGCAGTAAAATTTGTTAGTTGACTTGCAAGTTTACAAGTTTACAATTCTATTTAAGTTAATTTGTGATAAATTTGTGACTCTTCAAATTCATCTAAACCCGTAAATTCATCTATAGCTGCAACTGTAATTTTTTTAAAATCTTTTTGCAATAACTGTGTTTATTTCTAAAGTCTAGAACATAATTTTTAAGTCTTTTCCTCCTTTTTAAGTCTAAAACTACATGAAAGTAATTTTTTTTCATGCTCTATTTCTTATTTATTTTGTTGTCCTTTCCTTTGTTTGATTACACCTCTATCAGTGTTTTATACTTGTGTTATTGTTGAAGCTGTGCCTCTACCAACCTTAATAGTTTTTGTTCTTGGAATTTCGGTCTCTGTATTTTAGTATCTTAACTTGTATTGATAGTATTTTGTTATTTTTAAGTTTGAATGTTGTATTTTTAATGTTTTATAACTTTTTTTTGACATATAATTTTTATTATTTTGATATTATTTTAACAAGAGATATACACGAGTCAAATCTATCGGACCTAAACAAATTTATCTAATCTCCAGATAATTTTGACAACCTTACTCTAATAAATTTTGACAATCTTAATATATAAAATCAATATTTTCCTACTGTTCTGCAATAATGGACGATTTTATTTTATAAAAGAACGAATTTCACTTTCCAATAAATTAAAGTTAAATATAATATTGTTATTGATACATACTGAATAATAAAATTGTGGAAACATGTATAACATGGTTAATATATACAAGAATCGGGCAACTTTTTACTAATAAGAAAAAGAATCCACTAACTAATTAAGTCAGTTTAGCTTACTTTTCCATGATACTAGGAGCTGTTGGATGTGTGTATATATATATAGCCAAAAGTAAAAGTACTGACATTCGGAAAATCTGCAGACTTATAGCTAGCTCGCCCATTGCAGATTGAAATGCACAAACAATATTTACATGTGTATTCGATCTGTTTGTCACTTCAGCCACTACATCTCATCCTTTTAGACTTCAGGAAACAGTAGTTTCCAAACCTTCGACATGTATATATTGTGCAGAATAACACAATTTGAAAGGGTTCCTTTTGTAAAGCTGTTAATTTATGTCCATTAGGGTAGATATATATTGTTCCAACTGTTTAGGGAAAATGATATAGAGGTAGTGAACTATTAAGGTATACGGTATTAATAGTATTAATAGTCAACTCATAAGAGTGAATACGGTATTTTATCCGATATCCCAGTAACCGGTCTTAAAGTCCTGGAGATCCTTCACACTAAGCTTTCACGTTGGCGAAGGGCAAAAGGTGGTGTCACCTGTAAAGACTCTCTGACGCTCAAGTCAGTAAGCAGAAAAGGATTTAAGGTTATCGAGCATAAGTTTTAGAATGAATCTAACATACTAGAGTAGTGAAATCGTTGGTATTTATATACATGCATGGAGAATGAAGTGTCTCTAGGGTTAGGGGACCAATAGTACATTGTGCAGTGTACGACTCTGACACACGGCGCGGGAGACTCCACGTCTCTTGTGAACATCCCCCTGTACATGTACCTTGTATTTTCTATCGGGTGACATGGAAACTTTTCGGTGTGCGAAGCGCTGACCTGGACAATCTGGTATAGAAGAATGTTTGATATGCATAACGGAGGATTTTACCAGCGACACCGGTGAGCTGGCAAGAACGAATGAAATGACGCCCTTACCCAAGTGCCAGTATCGAGACCGGATCAGGTAGGATATATATATTGACCCGACGGGTTATTTAATATTTTATTTTAAAAAATAATAATATAATATTAATAATATCTTATAAAAAATTCTAATTTTTTCATAGCATATTATTTTAATTAGTGTTTGAGTTAGAATTATTAATATAATTATATTCAAAATTTTTATTTTAGTTGTATACTACTTTTTTAATTTAATTGACTTTTTCTTATTAAAAATAATAAGTTTATTAATTTCTATTAATTTATATTTTTAAGTGGACCAACCATTAACTAACAAACTTCCATTAAAAACTTTTTTCAAATACTAAAAATAATTTTAATTTTGTAAAGGTTGGCGAACTGACCCGCCCCTCCATCAAAAAGGGGCAAGTCAGAAATTTTAACCTACTTCCGGTAGGGGGCCAAACTCGCCCCGCCCCGTATTTTGGTTGGTTGATGGCAGGGCGGGGTGGGGCGGGCGGGTAACCCGCATTTACGTCCCTACCTAAACCTATTGCACAGGTTTACAAATACATCAAACACCTCTTCTCACTAAATATACAGAAGTGGAAGCTCCTCAAATTTACCCCTCATCTAAGACTAAAACATCAAGTAATACAACGTAATATGTTTAATTTTATAAAATATAGGTCTTTAGATTTTAGTCTCTATAATATATTTTTCTTTTATATTATATTAAATATATATTTTTTATTTCACGTTAACCTAACCAATTGAATTATATATATATATATATATATATATATGTGTATTAATTCAAATGGTTTCGACATGTTTAACTCACTATTGATGTGTGATTTAAATGGTTAACATATAATTTTTAGTGGTTAAATTTGCTATCAAAACTATAAAAAATTATTGAGGTTTTTATAATGACAAATATATATATATATATATATATATATATATATATATATATATAATATGTAATGTATCATATGAGAAACACTTTCTTATGTGAGAGTGAGAGAAGTAAATCTGGGTCGTACAACCATACAATAGATGTTTGAGATTAATCATGTGAGTTTTTAAAAAAGTCATGTGATATTTTAAGTGGTCATGTGACTTTAACAAGCTTTTAATCTCAATCATTCATCGTATGGTTATACGGTCCAGATTCGCTCCTCCTACTCTTATATAAAAGAACATTTTTATAAGATACATCTATATATATATATATATATATATATATATATATATATAACATTATAACAAATGTACGGATATATCACCAATTGAGTGTAGTTGACAGCGCTATTAACTTAATTATAAATTTTGGGTTTGGAACACTCGAAATGCAACATTATAATTTACGTATAAGAATGATTGAACTTGTACCAACATAAGTTACACTTAACTTTTATACATCAATAACTTTATATTGGATAAATATTTTGGGTTTAATCATTAAATTAAAATTTAATATAAAACTATTTGATACTATATTCACAAAAAATTAAGGTAATTTATATTCTAAAAATCTATTAAAATAAGGACTATTTAATTATATTATTATAGTTTTCCGATCTTGATAAAAATCGATACAAATGATTAAGATCATTTATAATTAAAATTCAAGATTTAATTGACGAAAGTTACATTGTATTTAAAATTATTGATAATGTAAAAATTGAGGTAATTTACATGAGTGTAAGTTGAACATTTATCAATAAAGTCTAATATAGTTAATAGATAGCTCGTGATATGGTTCAATTTAGTTTTAAAAAAATAAATAAATCAAACTATATAATAATAAAAGTACTTGTTATTTAGTTTGGTGAATCTAGAAAAGTCAAATCAAATCATTACGATTTAAATTAGTTTGATTTACGCAAGTTTCAATTTAAATATCCGGATTTATGTTATAACTTATTAGCATAATAAAAAATTAATGCACATAATACTTTATTGAATTTATAAGTACAATGTTATATTATGTTATTCTACTTCCTATTTTCTAATCTAAAATCACATATTTTACTTTTACCAATTGAAATCTTCCGCTATTCAAAAAAATTCCTAAAATCCAAAATAGTTATTTTCAAGAATTCTGAAGTGCCTCATAACACACATTGAAGTCAAAGGTATAATTTTAGATCACTGAAACGCAACGAAGTTGATGAATACGCATTGACACAAGGTTGAACGTTCTCCGGGCAACGATCACTCTTAAATGAAAATTTCCTAAAATACCAAATAATTATGTTAGTCATTCCAAAATTAGATTTAACATTTTTTGAGACTTAAATAAAGAATCTGCCATAGTTTCAAAAGATAACGACTTACCGAAACATTGTTCCGCTTGCCAATAACCCTCTGATTTGGTTCCGATAGCCTCTGAATTAAATCCACAAGTGCTGCTCAACAATAACCCAAGGAGAATTCAGCAAGGTATGACCCAAATTACTAAAATTTAAAGAAGGTGACACCCCTTACCTCACAAGCATCAAAACATGCCTCACACATGGCAACCACTGCAACTCACAGTTCAGCTGGGGAAGGAAGAAGAAATAAAAACCAATCCATGCATGCAAGGAGAATTCATGGAATGAAGGAGGAGGAGAGGAAATTGAAACTAAACCATTCTATTTACCTTGTCATGAATCCAAATTTGGTGGGTGGAGGTGATGAAGTGAGTGGCACGGTGGAGATGAAGAATTTGGGGAAGAAGAAGAAGACAATGGAAGTCTGCCAATGAAGGGGGTGCACGCACACGAGAGGAATTAAGAGCGTAGAAAGTGAATGCACCGTGGATGTGGAGGATGGATGAAGAAGAAGCTCAATTTCTGCCTCAAGCAAGCAGGTGTGCACGAAAGAAAGGAAATAGAGAGCGTGAATTGAAATTGGGCGTACGGGAGAGTGAAAAATTTAGGAGAAAGGGATTGTGAATTAATTAGGATATTAACTTGGGAATAATATTAAACTCAGATGTAAGACATTTAATTATTTAGTGTAATACACCCAGTTATAATTCAATTAGTATAATTCTAAATATTGTTTTTCTAATATTTCCCCACAATTTAATTTATAAATTTTAGTTATTAAATTCCTCCCATTTAATTTTTTTTATCTTACACCTTTAAATTTTTGTATGAGAAAAAAATATAAATAAAAAATAAAAACAGGAAATTTTTTTTAATATTTTTCTAATAAAATCTTTAAAATATCAAAAATAAAATTACAATTTTATAATTAAAATTAAAAAATAAAAACATAAATCAAACGGTCCTTATCTATTTGGTTCTAGCTAGCTTATGCATTTAAGTAATTAACTAATATCATATAAAAAGTAATTTAAAATGTTAAAATAGTTATGAAAATAGTATATATCTCGTCTTTCAAGTTTTATTTTAGGTTTTTATTTGTCATTACACTTTTTTTCTTTTAATTAAATCCTTACATTTTGAAACAATTTTAAGGTAATTCTGTGTTAATTTAACTAAAATTTGACTTTTTAAATCAGTTATTACAGAATCAAGGTAAAATATATACTACCTTTGTTCCTTAATATAAGAATTTCTTGAAAAATTTATTTGACCCTTAATATAAGAACTCTATCAAAGAGTCAATGACATTAATTAATCTTTCATCAAAATTTCTTCATTAGTTTATCGATTTGGTATAGGGGCAAAACTCATGGTATAGGTTTCACATATTTCTCTCTCTCAATGTTACATTTGTAACACCTCTTATATACACGAGACATATATCTATTCTTCTTGTTTTTTTTTAAAAGAAAGATATACATATTTATCACTTCTTATCTCGTGTATACAAGGACATATATACATCTGATTTTCTTTGAATTTTGAAAGTAAAAAGTTTTAAATTATTTATAATGATAAAATGAACTTTTAGAAAATCATAAGTGATCAAAGATTTCAGTATCATATACAAAGAATAAGGTTTATTAAAGTTTAACATTTACATTGATTTACAATCATCCAACTTAATATTGTATTAAGGTAAACTAAAACTAAAAATTTAATACCTCTACTTCGACTGTAACCAATTATTTTCTTATCTTCAAACCATGTGATTTTGAATCTTATTCTTGTCACATCTCTTCTCCTATCTGATTGAGGATGAGACCAATTTACCCTCTTGTAATTTCATCTTTTCATCTTGAACTGCTAGCTATATATCATATAACATATATTTTGGATACAAAATTCAAACAAGAAGGAGTGAGAAACAGAATATAATACTTTACAGATAAGACATAAGCATAAGGGTTTTCATAACATAACAATTATATTTTCATTCACAATCACCCACATAGAATGTCACAATCATATGAATGTTATGCAATGTTTTTAATACTATCATCTCATTCATTCTATGCATATGGGCCCTTAAAGCTTTAGTTTGCACTGGGCCAACCAGGAGTTTACACTGTTCCATAAATTCCAGATAATAATAACATAAATGCCTTCATGGCATATGAACAGCTCAACTGGCGTGGAAACACTTAGAGACTAGTCAGACTGAGAAAGTTTTTATTGTGAAAGTACCTGACACTAGGGAGCGACCCCAGGTTACCTGAAGCACCCTTTCACACCCTCTCATCCCAAGGCTCGCAATTAAGTCTTCTCTAATGTATCCTCGGTTTCTATAATCCGTCCCCAGGCAATATCACATCTCATTTCTCTTTAATGATTCATGATGCATGAACTACTCGCACATTTAGTTGGTTAAGACTTTTAGAAACTCAATTA
Source organism: Clitoria ternatea (assembly GCA_037962975.1). Taxonomy (NCBI): domain Eukaryota; kingdom Viridiplantae; phylum Streptophyta; class Magnoliopsida; order Fabales; family Fabaceae; genus Clitoria; species Clitoria ternatea. The sequence goes on from CM075669.1 coordinate 296,702,100, forward strand.
TTAAATACCATAAAGGTTCACAAAATCATCACAATAAACTGTACATTCCCATAAGTTCTTCTTTGAACTTCTGTTATACTGAAATAATTTAGTACAGTCTTCAAATTCAGATCTTACCAAAATTGAGTTTCCAAGCCTTAAATATCTCAAAACTTTCTCTTAAAAATCTTCACATATTTACATAATCTTTCTCAATTTGAATCTTAACTAGATTGAGTTTTAGAAATCTCGACAAAATATTCTTTAGTTATTTCGTTGGGGAAAACCAAAATAATATACTTTAAACTTCTAATTTCTAAAGAAGATAATTTAAAATCATTAACTAAGAATACTTAAAACTATAAAAATTTTCTTTAATTCAAGAATTAATTATCTCAACCTCTGATTTTCATAAAATAGCTTCTTTCTAATACTAGATTTTATTATAGAGATTAAAAATAAAGTTAGTGAAAATTATTTCTAAGAAGAAATAAAAGACTAAAATAATTATAAAATACTTTCTCTTGGAATAAAAATTTAAAGAGTAAGGTAAGAAAATTCTTACTGAGTTTTAACTTTCCGTCATGCTTGCTATATGCTCAAACTTCATATCACAAGGTCATCAATCATTCATCAACCACAATCAAGTATAGTAATCTCATCAATCACAATCAAATATCATCAATCATAATTGCATATTATTAATCACAGTCTAATACAATATCATTAATCGAAATCAAATACAATTAATTATAATCAAATCAAATCAACTAAATATCGCTCATAAATATAATTCAAATTTTAATGGTTATTTAAATTAGTAGATTTGATTTTGAGTCCTTATAGTCCATTCCTCGCACAGGTCTATATAAGTCCATATATATAATCCAGTCTTCGCATAGGTATAGTTCAGTCTAAACAAGTCATAATAGTCCAAGTCCTTGCATAAGTTTAGTTCGATCCGTATAGGATATAAAAGTCCAAGTCCTTGCATAGGTTTAGTCCAGTCCATATAAGTTATAATAATTCAGATCCATGTATAGATATTTCAGAATAAGTTACACAATATATTAAATTTATTATAAATTTTAAGTTGAGAAGTTATTACTTTAAAATAATAATATTATTAAATTTAAAAGAAGTAGGGGACTCCCCCTTTATTCTTATGTCTTTCATATTATATTCTTATCTCACTCCCCTTTACCTCTTGTATACCGATTCGTTATTGAAAATCCGTGCGCGCCTCGTCTCCGAGTTCTAAAATATACGAATTTCATTTTAATATAATTACAAGATGAAAATTAAGATTACTACTTAAAATAAAAATGGTAAACTTTGAACAGTGAACAATGAATAGTGAATAGTAATAGTAAATAGTAAAACGTGAATAGTAACGGTAAATAGTAAATCATGAATAGTAACGGTAAATAGTAAAACGTGAATAGTAAAGGTAAATAGTAACAGTAAAGGGAAATAGTAACAGTAAATAGTAATTTACTATTTGAATAGTAATTTACTATTGAAATAGTAATTTACTATTGAAATAGTGTTTTACTATACAGAATAGTAACTTAAAATAATATTATTTCCAGTATAATAATAGATTTCTAAAAACGATATAAAAATAATCCTAAAAAATATAAAAGAGATGTATTCGTACCTTAGAATTTTAGCAGAACCTTCTTCCAAAAAATTTATTTCTCTCTTTTACTTCCACCACTATCTCACTAACACTACTATATTAAGAAAACTTAATCTGAAATTGTGAATTCTAAAGAAGAATTCCTTCGGTATTTATAGGAAAAAAATTTACTATGCATTCCATTATTTTAATATAAAAGTACTATGCGTTTTTTGAAATTTAAAACCTGGTTACTGTGCAACTTTTGAAAATTTCATACATGCACAGTGTGTTGCGTAGTAAATGTCAGCAGAATTATTAAGCCAAATAGTAACATTTCACTCGGTATATTTTAAATATTCAAAATTAATCCTTTTTGAAATTTAGCGATATTATATCAGTTCTCACTAATTTTATGATAAGTAATATAAAGTTTAAATTTTAAAAATCTAAAATTTTCTGTTAATAAAAATTTATTAGTACGTTTTCAATTTTTTTACGATTGATAAAAATCAAGATTTTACTCAAACCGATAATTTTTAGATAAGTCTACTTGAAATAGATTTTAGAAAATTTTCTTATAATTTAACTTTACATTCTTGTAAATATTTTTAATTTTAAGCAACTTTATATGAATTTAAAATTATTTAAAATATATTATTTTATTAAAATAATTTAAAATTTTCAAAAAATTCTAGAAAATCATAAATATTATGTAGATCAAAAAGTTCAAAAGAACCATAGTCTAATTCCTTCAAAATTTTATTTTAAAATTCTAATAAGAGTTAAATCTTAAATATGTAAAAACATAAATATAAGAACATAAAATAAAAATGATGAATAATAAAGATATTAAAAATTATTAATATAATTTTCTTAATTAGTGAATACTAATTAAGTCATTTTAAAATTCTCATTCAGAAATATTTTCATTTTTTTATTATTATTATTTTAAAAAAACAAATAATTAAATATAAATACCAAAATTTCAAAAAAAATGATAATAATAAACTAACTTATAGTAAGTATTTCTCAAGAAAGATATATTAATATCTATTTTCTATTTATATTAAAAATGGGATGTTACAACACTGATCTAGTTAAAATTCAGGATTATCTCTCACGTCTAGTGGGGAACTAAGAGTCTCATAGTCAATTCATCCAGCCAACACACGGGAATTCCATGTTGATGAGCGCAATAGAGTGTCACCTATGAAGATGCTCTAGTACTCAAGTCAATATTGGATAATTAACATTGAAGCTCAAGTGTTAGAATAGTGAACGTACCTTAGATTATAGTAAATGCGAGGTATTTATAGAAGTGAGTAGTGGTTGAGTCCTACGTGGCTCATGTTAGTGTTTTTTTGTAAAGTACACGGAAAGTTAACACAAGTATGGACATTCTTGACACCCTCTACACGTTTTAGAGCCATTATGCCCCTATTACATCCTGTAACCTTCACTCAGTACTAGATCTATGAGATCCTAGTAAGGGGGAATTTGCACAAGATCCTTCAAACGTAGGTATCATATCGACTTATTGATGATATACTGGTCGTGCTTATGTTGTGCCTAGTGTAGGGTCTGGGAATTTAGGCAGGTATCAGATCCAGATCATTCCCCCCAACCTGTTAAAGTGACTTAGAGGTTGCTTTAATGGGTTAATGCTTGATGCTGATGATTCTTTCCTTCAACCGACATGCTTCGTAGCACACAATGAATATACTGTCTAGATGAGTGTTCCACATATAGTGGGGAGTCTGACAACTTATGACATGGCATGCTTTGATTGGTGACGACATTTTGTTTATTTGCACAACTGTCTTTAATTTAAAACAACGCGCATGTGAGGTGTCATGATTGTGCCATAATGTCTCACGGCTCTTCACCCTCCAAGCTCCATCTATATAAAGGGGACCTTATGTTCCTCATTTTTCACTTTGGTTTAGAGACTCTACTCCCAAATCAATATAAGATTTTTACATATTGGATCCCTGGCTTGCATGAAGCAAACAACTCGTGTCGTCTTCTTCCTCGGTGTTATGTAACGTTTATTTTTCCAATGTTACTTAACATTGGCTTCAAAATGAAAGTTACGATAAGACGCTATAAATAGTTATTTTTTAGTGAATCTTACATTATCTTTTTTTGTAAATGACGTGATAATAAGTTTTCAGATTATGTTTTAGTTAATTTTTTATTTTATTTCAAAAAATTAATTCATTTAAGCATATTTAATTATTCTAAATAATTTCATATAATTTTTTTATAAATTTACCATTAAATAATTTATTTTTTAATAATTCAAACGAAATATTATGTTAAATTCACTTTTTCTTCTAATACATATTTAAACGTACATTTGGTGAATGGTATATCTAAAATATGGTACGGAGACCGTACTTTTTTTAAAAATAATTTTCATTGAAGATATTCATATAAGATTAATTTGTTTAAAGTTATTTAAAGAAAAATATTTCTTAATTGAGAAATCCCTTAATATAACTTCTAGATATTGATAAACTTAAAAAAAATAGAAGCCGAAAGAATGTTAAAAGTAAGTTATCTAAAGAAACTATTTTAAACAATTTTTCAAAATAAACTGTTGAAAAAAATTGAAATAAAAATAATCTATTTTTTATAATTACAACCAAATAAATTGGCTTATTTTAATTATCATTTCTTCATAAAAAACACTTATAAATAAATGACTTTTCTTTAAAATTCATTTAATTTGAAGTTTAGACATACGGGAATTGAAAACAAAAATTAGGGAGACAGGTGGCGCTTTCCCGCAACTATGTTCTGTATTTGGGTGCCAAGTAAGCGGTACGTATAAATAAAAATCAATTTTCAGCTTTGGACGCAAAAGAGACAAAGTTGGAAATCCACAACACATGGGATGGGATATTTTGTCGTTTTATTGATATGCATCATGAGTATTGATAGCAATGAAAAAGAATATAAAGTGGCTTTGCCTTTAGGATATGGTACTACTGGAAAAGAGCAATGGAAAACGACTATTGATATGTTCCGGTATTGCCTTTCGTTAACCTTTATCATTGTTAGAGAACATTTGAAACCTAACGTAATGTAACAGGGGAATTCTCTTTACGGGATGTAATGGAAAGGTACACCATACATTACCATCATTATATTTCTATCCATACCCGTGAAATTTTACCGGTATCCTATGCACGGGTCATTCTAGTCACTATCCGTAACTATTTAATATTTTAAAATATATAATATGTAATTTATTATAAGATAATATAATGTAATTACAGTTTAATACATTAAAAATATTATCATAAATTAATATTAAATAAATTTAATCTCCTTATAAAACAACAAAAAAATTTAATATTTAAATATATTTAATAAAAAAGAAATGTTTATAGGTATGCAAGTTCTCATGGGGAAAATAGTATATTACTTGTACTTACTCGTTTAATAAATATATAGGTACCTATTACATGTATATCTGTGAGCATGTGTATTTTCGTTAAACCTATTAGTAATCGGAAGGGCATTGTTTTAGCCAACTTTTCCATAATGACTTTGCTAGTCTTATATTATTTTCTATTCCATATTTGGTAAAAAAAAATATTCGATAATAGTGAGTTCATATATAAATTAAGAGTAATTTGTTTTAAATTTAATAATTTTTTTAGTAGGTCTTTTTGCCTACATGTTTAGGTGAATATCATGAAAATACAAATCTATTGTATTTTAAGATTTCTCATGATCCTATTTATACAAGAACATCTTTTTTAATTATTGAACATAAATAAATTTGCTTTTAACTAGCATTCCCATCGAAAAATATAAATATATACGCCTACCAAATGCTTAACAGTAGGAGTGAAAATATATATGCATCAAGTCCAAGAGGCTAGTCATCTGGTAGAAGATGGTGGGTTGAGACATAACAAGGACTCTGTAGCCCATTTAAGCCTATCTAAACACGAGGTACAAATTGGGCTAGGTCGGTCTGTCTAGCCTTAATAGGAAAACATCATTAAAAAAATCAATGTTTAATTTAGAGTCGTCAAAATGGATCGAGTCTATCTGTAAAATGGGCAGACTCGAGCTGATAAAGAGTCTGAATTGAAAGTGAACCTTTTTTAGCCTGGTACAAAAAACCCACACTCAATATGGATTTTACTAAGTCGGATTTACCCATATGTACACATGTTTTTTTAATTTACTAACATGGAAAGGTTTATACTCTCTATATATTTTTTTACTTAAATTAGATTTTGTAGTTGATTTAAAGCAAGTAAAAACTTTTACAAATTTTTAATGATTGTATTTTTTGTAATTTTTTACCAAAAAATATGGGTTTGTCGAAAGCCCATATAATCCTAAAAACTCACCCAAATAGGTAGCCTGTTAGGTCTGGGCTTTAAAATTTTGGTGTGAATTCAAAAAAGGTATTTTTAGTCTGGCACAAAAAATGTCTAAGTGCCTGTTTGGTTTCCCCTTCAACCTCTATCTACGTGAATAAGGACGTGTTTGGTTGGTGGTCGCCTTCCGTTCCGTCTGTGAAGCTTCGTTACGGGACGCCAGAAGCTCCGTTGCGTTGGAGCGACCTTCCCCTGCCCCCGGCCAACACTGTTTGACGAAAAAATGAGTATACCCCTGTGCGTCACAAACAAAACTGCAACATCAACCCCAAAGGCCCAAGCTTTACGCGACTGAAGTGGAGATCGGAAGGAAAGGTGCAAGCTTAAAGGCGATCTGTGACGAGGTATGTAACATCCCATTTTCTACTCAAATAGAAAATAGATATTAATATCTCTTTAATGAGAAAACACTTATTATTAGTTAGTTGATTATTAACTAATTAATATTTTTATGAAATTTTGGTACTTACATTTAATTATTTTGTTAAAATAATAATAATAATAATAATAATAATAATATATGTATTTTGAATGAGGATTTTAGAATGACTTAATTAGTATTCATTGATTAAGAAAATTATATTAATAATTTTGAATATCTTTATTATTCAAAACTTTTATTTTATGTTTTTATATTTATGTTTTTCCATATTTATGATTTAACTCTTATTAGAATTTTAAAATAATATTTTGAAGGAATTAGATTATGGTTCTTTAGAACTTTTTGATTTACATAATATTTATGATTTTCTGGAATTTTTTGAAATTTTTATAATATTTTAATAAAATAATATATTTTAAATAATTTTAAATTCATATAAAGTTACTTAAAATTAAAAATATTTACAAGAAAGTGAATTTAAATTATAAGAAAATTTTCTAAAATCCATTTCAAGTAGACTTATCTAAAAATGATCGGTTTGAGAAAAATCTTGATTTTTACCAATCGTAAAAATAAAAAACGTACCAATAATTTTTTATTAATAGAAAATTTTAGATTTTTAAAATTTAAACTTTATATTACTTATTATAAAATTAGTGAAAACTAATATAATATCGCTAAATTTTGAAAAAGACTGATTTTAAATATTTAAAATATACCGAGTAAATGGTTACTATTTGGCTTAATAATTCAGCTGTATGAACGAAAATTTCAAACTTACACAGTAACCAGAAACGAAAATTTCAAAAATTGCACAGTACTTTTATAATAAAATATTCAAATACATAGTGAATTTTTATGTTATAAATACCGAAGCATTTTTGAAGAAAAAATCACAATTCAATTTAAATTTTCTTAATATAGTAGTGTTAGAGAATAGTGATGAGAGTAAGAGAGAGAAATAAAATTTTTGGAAGGAGGTTTTTCCAAAATCATAAGGTAAGAATAACTCTCTTTTATACCTTTTAGGTTTATTTTCATATAATTTTAGAAATCTATTATTATACTAGATATAATATTATTTTAAGTTACTGTTCTAAATAGTAAATTACTATTGAGAATAGTGAATTACTATTACAAATAATAAATTATTATTCTAATAGTAAATTACTATTTGCTGTTACTATTTATAATTTACTATTTACAGTTACTATTCATATTTTACTATTTACTATTACTATCCACATTTTACTATTTATTGTTACTATTCAGTTTTACTATTTACTATTCAAGATTTACCATTTCTGTTTTATGTAGCAATCTTAATTTTTATTTTATGCCTATACTGAAATAAATTGGTATTAATCTTTCTAGAAATCGGAGGCGTAAAGTGAACTCTCTTTTGGTAACAATTCAAGGTAAGGGGGAGCAGGATAGGAATATAATATGAAAAAATATAAGTATAAGGGAAGGAGTCCCCTACTCCTTTTAAATTTAATAATAATATTATTATTTTAAGATAATAACTATTTAACTTAAAATTTATAATAAATTTTAAATTGTGTATGTGTAACTTGATCTGAAATACCTATGCAAAGACCTGGATAACCTATGCGAACTAGACTAAACCTATGCAAGGACTTGGACTATTATCACCTGTATGGACTTAACTATACCTATGCGAAGACTGGATTATATATATGGACTTATATAGACCTGTGTGAGGAATGGACTATAAGGACTCGAAAATTAAGTTTATTAATTTATATAACTATTAAACTTTGAATTATGATTTTTATGAATAATATTTAATTTATTTGATTTGATTATGATTGATAATATCTATTTATGATTGATGATGTTTAATTGTGATAAAAAAAAATATTTGATTGTGAGTGATAATATTTAATTATGATTGACAATATTTGATTATGGTTGATACGTGATTAATGAGTGGTTGATGATATTGAAATGTGGAGTTGGAGTATATAGCAAGCATGACGAAAAACTAAAATCCCAAAAGAATATTCTTACCTTACACTTTAAGTTTTTATTCTAAGAAAAAAGTATTTTTTAATTACTTTAGTCTTTTATTTATTTTAAAAAATAAAATAAAATAAAATTATTTTCATCAACCTTACTTTTAATATTTAGGATAAAAATCTAATATTCATTTTAGAAAGAAACTATTTTATGAAAATTAATTTATAAAAAGATTGAGATAGTTATTTCTTAAATGAAAGAAAAAATTATAGTTTTAAGTATTTTTTAATGATTTTAAGAATTAAATTCTTTTAGTAAATTAGAATTTTAAAGTAAATTATTTTGATTTTTCCCAAGGTAATAACTAAAGGATATTTTGATATAATTAAGATTTCTCAGCTTGATTTTGTTAGGATTCAATTTGAGAAAGATTATGTAAATATGTTAAGTTTTCTATGATAAAAATTTGAGATATTTAAAACTTGAAAACTCAATTTTTGGTGAAATTTGAATTTGAAAGTTGTACTAAAATTATTTCTGTATAACAGAAATTCAGAGGAGAGATCATGGAAATGTACAGTTTATTGGAATGATTATTAATTGAGTTTCTAAAAGTCTTAACCAACTCAATATGCGAGTAGTTCATGCATTATGAATCATTAAAGAGAAATGATATGTGATATTGCCTGGGGACGGATTATAGAAACCAAGGATACATTAGAGGAGGCTTAATTGCGAGCCTTAGGATGAGAAGGTGTGAAAGAGTGCTTCAGGGGACCTGGGGTCGCTCCCTAGTATCGGGTACTTTCATAATAACAACCTTATCAATCTGACTAGTCTCTAAGTGTTTCCATGTCAGTTGAGTTGTTCATATGCCATGAAGGCATTTATGTTATTATTATCCAGAATTATGGAACAGTGTAAACTCCTGGTTGGCCTAGTGCAAACTAAAACTTTAAGGGCCCACATGCATAAACTGAATGAGATAGTATTAAAAGCATTACATGTCATACATGTGATTGTGATATTCTGTGTGAATGGTTGTGAATGGAAGTATGATTGTTATGCGTATGAAAACCCTACATTTATAATTAATTGTGTATGAGATTATGAATGATATTATTTTATTAGTTTGTGAAAACCCTTATTCTTATGTTTTATCTGTAAAGTATTATATTCTGTTTTTCACTCCTTCTTGTTTGAATTTGTGTTCAAAATATATGTGATGTATAGCTAGCAGCTCAAGATGAAATGATGTAATTACAAAAGGGTAAAAGGCCTATCAGGTGAAGAGATATGACAAGAGCAGGATTCCAAAACTCTATGGTTCAAGAACTAGTAAATGATTGGTCACGGTTGTAGTAGATGTATAATTTAGTTTTAGTTTACCTTATTACAATATCAAGTTGGATAATTGTAATAAGGCGAAGGTTAAACTTTGATAAACCTTATCATTCAGATATAATTCTGTAAATCTTTTATCACTTATGATTTCTATAAATTATTTTTGTCATTATGGATAAATATTGAAAGACGATATTTTTTTTTACTTTCAATATTCAAAAGAAATCAGATGTATATACGTCTTTGTATACACAAGATAAAGAGTGATAAATATGTATATCTTTCTAAAGGGGTGTTACAAGGTAAGGTTCCCGTGTCTTTTCATTTTTTGCTGGTCTTGATTTCTATTTTTGTGGCTTGGTTTTCGAGTGTGGGTAACTTTGTCTTGGGGCCCGATTCTATAACGTAGTAAGCTGTGGTGATGGTGGTGTGGACGAAGGGGAGGTTAGTGGTGGGTTAGGGCATGACGAGGATGTTTGGGGAGTGTGGGTTTCGGGAAAAACAGAGGTGAAGTGGAAGGGGGATTTAGGGGTAGTGGAGTGGGGTTCGGGTGGTGGCCATGAGGTGGGGTTTGGGGGTGCTGATGTGGGGTTGGGGGTGGTGGATGGTGGTGGTCGTAGGGGTGGTGGATGGTAGTGGTCGTGGGGATGATGGACGGTGGAGATGGATAATAGAGATAGAGGTTGGAGATGGATAGTAGTGCATGGGTGAGGAATTTTGTTTATGATGTATAATAAATGGTAGAATTTTTTTGAAAAAAATTATTTAATTTAATTATGTGTAGTGTTATTTCATTATGTTATTGTTTAATTTAATAATTTGGTGATTAATTATATAATATTGGTATATGTATTTATGTAATGTTTAAATATGGTTAAATTGTTGTAATGTTTAGGAATTTGATTTAGTAATTTGATTTAATAATTTTATTTAATGTCATCTGTTTGGTCGTGATTTTTATTGTTTTAATGAAATCAAGACATATCGACTAGATGTAGGAAATGCCTTTAAAGTGTCTGTTACTAGTGACTCATTAATAGTAATAATATAATTAACGTAGGGTTGGAAACCAATAATTACAATGCGTAATTAATGAGGGAAGAGGACTGGCAATACGTTTAAATTACTTAATTAGGGTAATATATTAATTCAATTTTTTAATATGTATAATCATATAATCGTATTTAATATATTAATTCAATTTTTTAATACGTTATAATCATATTTAACATCATCTGTTGCCAGTTAATACATGTGTAAATTTAAACAAAAATATATTTCTTATCCATTAAATATATATTTAATATGGTCTTTTAAATAAATCTATTCACTACAAGTTGTATATTATAATTATGGCGAATATAATCTAATTTATTATATATTTTTTCAAAATCATATGATCATTTAAAATGTCATATGACTTTTTTAAAAAACTCATCGAAACCATTTATTGTATGATTGTACAGCCCACATTCGTTTCTCTCACTCTTACATAAGAGAGTCATTCTCATATGATACAATATATATATATATATATATATTCTAATATATGTATTTATATTATTTATATATATACATATTAAATATATTCTTCACTAATACTTATTTTGATAATTTTCTATCAAACTATCATTTTCCCAACCTAACTTTTTCTTCAACCAGGCACAATCACTATTTTCAAACTCATTTTTAAAATGTTAATATCCAGACACATCTCCTTCTACAAAACTTCGTTTACAAAACCATAGTTATCTCAACCAAATTACACCAACGATTAACAAAACAGACCCTAAACTTGTAAGAGGTTGGGTTGAATAGCTCGTTTTAACAACTCTAAGAGTCCTTCGTCTCTGGTCACTTCGTCACCGTCGCTTTGCGTCCGGTCTTCAGCGTTGTGTCATTTGGTTCGTGTGTCGTGCTGATTCTTTCTTTATGTTCTTGCTTCTCCGTTCATGATGCTTCTATGTCGTCCCTTTTCAAGTGTTGCGCCACCATTGTTCTGCTTATGCATCCCTCTGTTGTCCCTGTGCAACTACGCCGCTGTTGTTCATGTGTTCTATTTCTATACTATTGTTTATGATAAAATATATATATATATATATATATATATATATATATAACTTTTCTTTATTAAAAATAATAAAAATGGGTTGGCGCATGACCCATGAAACTAATAGAAAATAGAGCGGGATGCGTTTTTGAGCCCATTTACCTATTCTTGGTCGGTCGGGTACCCGTATTTGAATTGGTCTATGTGGGTCATGACCCAACCCGACCCATTGAGCCATTTTACTATCTTTACTTCAGAGGAGTTTTATTCCTTTCTTATTTGAGGAGCCTCCATGAATGCCTGGCTTACTTTAACAAGGAAAAATGTCTTACACCCAGGTGAGGTCGCACAGTTATTCCATAAAAGTCTTAAAATATTCGGCTGTAGAATAGAACTATAAAAGACATAAAAAATAAAGTGAGAAAGAAATAGAGAAGGAACGTCAAGTTCTTTTTTTTCCTTTACATAGATATATTATAGATAAAGTCATAAAGATTTCTAATATAAGGAAAGTAAAAACAAATGTCCATCTGCCAAAAATTGAGCAAAGATGGGCCCAATTTTATTCATTCTAGTTAGGTGGGTCATAGACTAGGCAAACCACGAGTTTAATTTTTGTTGTTTTTGCCAAGGAGTTCACTTATTGAGTATAAATGGGTAGGCCCATATTGAATCGATCTTCTTTTTTTCTTTCTTATTCCAAAATAGGTCATTGAGTAGATTTTAAAAATGCTGTAACCACAAAACTTGTGTTGCGACCCAAAAAAACACTGGGTTTTAAACATGTTGGTACATTCATATTAACTTCTACCTGACTCACTAATCTTACTAATCTATAAATATTTACCATGGTCAATGCGTGTCCATCAACAATGAAATCATCATCATGTAATATCCATATGGAAATGGACTTTTTAGATAATATCAACTCCTAGCTGCTATTAGCTTAAAAAGTTCTGTAGGTACGCATGCATACCTACACAAAAATTAGATGATCGACAAATTGTAGGACTTGCATTCATGAATGTCAGTTGCATTATGTGTAGTTACTTGTATATTTTTTATTGGATTTGTATTATGTCTTGTTCACAAAAGCATGGCCTCTAACACAATCAATATGACAATAGCACAACGGATATAAATAACTCAATTTTAAACGAGTTCATAAATAGACTTTTTCTACACTAGTGTTGCATCAAATATTTGACGACATTAATACAAAAAATACTTCCAACTATTATTTTGAATATATAGAAAATTAGATACTTTTATTATATTTAAAATCAGAAATAATATTCTTATTAATTTAATATGTGATTTAAAAATTACATAAACCTAGGTAACCCATCAAATAATTATTTATCGTGAATAACCGCAGAAAAGGGTACGTTATTGCAAATAAAGTTTTGAATTACCGAATTGTGGAGTAGGGTCAGAATTTTAGTTGCCTTTACTTTATATATACTTTCGTTGATGCCGATGAGATAGGATGGGTTGTGGCCATTGTTCCAGAAAATGGTTTGAGTTGAAAGGTACAGTGATGAAAGGTGAGACTTCAATTTTTGGAAAAGTTCAAATTTTATAAACAATTTTTACATTCATTTCTGCTTCTTAATTATTTTTCCCCTCAATTAGATTACTCAAAAACAAAATTATTTTTCTGCGTTAAAAAATATACACGGATAAAACTTATGTCGAATTCTATTTAATTTATTTGGTATATTATGTTCTATTCTTTTGAATGCACCTTAATGCTGTACTTATCAATTAAAAGCAAATATTTACTTAAAAAGTTGTTATTAATTTTTGATGTCAACTTTTTATTACACGTATTTAATTGAAAAATAGTATTAAAAATGGCCTGTCGGTGTCCATCCATTGTATGGACGCGGCACATGATGAAGTAGGCCATATGTAATTTGTAGGTTTATAGGATGCTCTATGGAACCTTTTCGTAGCATATTATCATTGTACTCACTTTCTAAACTAAACTGTTACCCTAAGAATGGTTACAATTATATATATATATAATTAGAATAATAATTTTGTTTGACTATTTGATATATTTTTATTTTTTAAGTCTTGTATTAAAAACTTTTTCTTTTTTATAATGTTTTTGTATATTCTAATCAACCCTATTTGGTATCTTAGATAAAAGATTTATCAATGAAATCGTCAATCAACTCTATGACACACTTGTGCCATCAGCCATATCAATAACAATAATCGGATGGTTCGACCGGTTGGACCGGGAAGGGTCAGGATACCGGTTTGGATAAGGGAAAAAACTGAGGCATCTCAAAACCAGTCAAAACCAGTTGAACTATTCTAAATAAAAACCCTAAACCCTAAACATATTATTTTTATTTATTATAAATTTTTAATCTTATAAAACATGTGATATCATCCTTAGTTAATTTAGTTTTTATATAATTTATTGTTAATATATCAAAAATTATATTATAATAAAAATATATATTTTACTATAACCAGTTTGATCACGGTTCACCCACTGTTGAACCAATGAACCGTGAAACAGTATCTTCACTGGTTTGATTTTTAAAATCTTGTGTATGACTATATAAATTTTTAATGAATAATAAAGACTTCGAATACAACAAAAATGGATTAAAATTATAATGACTGATAAGCATAACTTTCTTTAAAGAGGATTTTATTTTATACAGGTGTGCCCCTTTTATATAAGGGAAGAAGGTAGGTTGGGACAGAAAATTGAGCCATTATTATCCTGTTTGCACCCTAAGCCGTGGAGCCGTAAGAGTAAAATATTTAATAGAACCTCAATGAAAGCTTGAGCACGATTTGGTCACCCATGTGTATGTGTTGTTGCGCTCTTCATCCAATCGTTCCTTCGTGAAGCACCATGACTAGAATCTCCATTTATGAAAGGTTTTGAGTAGGATGATTTATTAATGATCTCAAATAAAACATATGGAATGGAAACGTCGATGGTACCATTAATGCTCGCAAATTTCTGCTGCTGGTGTGGGTTTTTTATCCATTTTTCTATTCTGGTCCGTTTATGTAATATCTCATTTTCTTGAGTTATATGCCTCGTGAATAATATAAATCATAATTAACAGTATAAAGAACTGGAGCAATTTGTAGTGTTTTATCTATGTCGTTAACAAAGTTTTTATCTATGCCATTAACAAAGTTAATTAAGAATTCAAAAACCAGACTAATAGTATATTTACTAAAATGTGTATCATAAAATAATTAAAATCCAATTAAATTAAACACTTATTTACATACATGTGGAACACACGAATCAGTATTGAATTGCTCAACTATCCTTCTTTCATTGCAGGTAATCAAAACTAGAAATTCATCTTTTATCTTGTTTGAGATCATTTTTAGCAATTTTCAATGCTGAAAAAGATCTCCCAGCACTAGTGGAAAATAGGCTTTCTACACCGGTTGTAATGTGACCGGTGTAAAAAATAAGACGCTGACAATTTTGTAAATAATATAAAACTTTATACTGGTTTACAAGTTGGACCGGTGAGAAATAACAAAATTTGTACTCGTCTTCCATTTAGAACCGATGAGAAATCATTTATTTCACTTTCGAACTTTTCAATCCTCTCAAAGCTCTCTCTCCCCCCACTCAAAAGCCCTAGCCCCTCACGAGCTCATCCTCTCGAAGCTCTCCGTGTGACTCATTCCTCTCTTCCCACCAGCGTCTATTGCGTTTACCCTTGCCACACCGACGTATTCGCCTCCGCCTTAGCGACTCCTTTCTCTTTAGGGTTTATGTTGATTATGCTTAATAATAATAATAATAATAATAATAATAATAATAATAATAATAATAATAATAATAATAATAATAATACCTTCATCTGATTCAGAATCGAATAACCGAATCGAATCCAAAGTCCTCGAGCTTCAACAGTTCCTCTTGCCCTCAGTTAATTGCCATCTCCAAGTTGAGATCTTCCTCCGTCAAGAAGCTTCCAGAACCCTTGCGCTGTGACATCCCTCCTTAAATAATATTTATTTTTACCCAATTTATTGATTTTCACAATAATTTTTTTTCACGTTTCTAATAATTAAATTACATCACAATAAAAAAAATGTATCTTAAAAAAAAATTACCCAAATTATAGTTTAAATAAACAATTTATAATCCTCAAAATCATTTAAATTAAAGAAAACTCAAAACCTGAAACAGGGGTCTGACGCTGCGCGCCAACCCCACGCTAGGTGTGAGCGTACATTCGCAGCCTGGCGCTGAGCGCCAGACTGACGCTACGCGTGGGCTTACCAGTGACAGCACCTGATGCTGTCACACAATTTAGGCCTTTTGGCCAACTACTAACTTATCCAATTAGCTCAGTTCAGGTTCAATTGCCACGAAACTTCATGGTCCATATGTTTTCCCCATTCTGAAACTATTGGCGATGTTCATTCGCCAAGATTCCAACATATGCTCAGGTTATGCGCGAAATACAACTTAACCATTTTATGTGCAACACTCTTGCACCAAACACCCTAAATGATTCTTAAATGATCCAAAACTAATGTATACCACTTTTAAATATTCTTATGAACCTATTGATACCTTACAAAGGTATTGAAACTCACCGAAACTCAAATTCACCTATCCAGTTTCTCAAAGTCATAGGGATGGCTTCTAGTTCAAATCTCTAAATCTATTTGAGTCATCAATATAACATTCAATCATTTCAAGCAGCCAATTTAGCACACATACATCCATAAAACCTGCCTATAATGTATGATTTACTACAGTATGGCTCTGTGCCATAACTATAATCATCCAATAGTACCTGGTCATCACACATGCACAATATCTAATGGCTCAATGCCATTACATAATCACATCACTCAGACCACAAACATATTATACTATGCATAAGTTCACACTCCCATAGATTTACACACATATCTTTTTATATATACCAATGGCTCAGTGCCATTAGTCATCACAAACAAATAACAACAACACATACTACTGCAAGTCTACAAGATAACATATTCACATATGAATATATATAAAATATACATCCCAAACTCCTCTGGCATTACTCCTTGCTCACTTTGTACTGGTTTTCACAGCATCCGCAACATCCTTGGGTTCATTCACTGTGAACATAAAGTAAGGGTGAGTATCAATCACAAAAATGATACCACTACATAATCAGAGTTGATATCACATGGAGAATCTCATTCTCCTGCCTGGGTTATCGGTCCACTAAAGTTTCCTCATATGAACCAAACATATCATAATCCATCATAAATTCATTATGTTCATATCATAATAAATATCTCACAACATCGAGATGAATTAATTATAAGCATCCGTGCTTAACCAAATCATTTTACAATTCATTGTTTTAATCATATCATTATCATGCCAATGCAATAACCTGCATATCAGTCAAGAAGTGTAAATCACAACTGACTCCCATATACATCAGACACCTAGTATCCGGATACTAACGAATCAGCCACCAGCTGGGAGTCCACCGACATCCCGTGAACACATCCTGGTTCACCGAGCCCGGTATCATAAACCGTCTCCCCACCTCAACCACTGGATCACTTCCTGGATCACTGGGTAGCTCAACTGGGCCTCTACATGGACCATGGAGCCAAAAGCGAGGGGTAATCTATATCGAATGGCTGTCCACAACACATATCATGCATATATAGCATATAACAATATATCTTATCATATACACATTATTCATTTTAAATCAAGAATATACATTATACAATCATTAAATGATTTTGGCATACAAGCCAACTCACAACATAAGAACCATATGTCAGCATAAAAGCCACATCTTGGCATAAACACCACATCTCTCGGCATAAAAGCCACATCTCGGCATAAAAGCCACATCCTTTAAATATCATAATCATACTTAACATTCATAATATTCACATAATCAAACATAACTTTATATCTTCTATATCACGATAATTCAATATTTCATCACTCTCCATTATGCACATTCTAGGCATACTTTATACATTATTTCTCATTTTATTCACAATTCACATCTCATTTATTACCATTCTATTTTCCATAATTGTCAAATACAACATATGACCGCATACCTAAGCTAGTTGTATATTCTCATATATATATATATATATATATATATATATCAATCTCATACTTTCACATATTTATTTTCAAACATAATTATCATAAATCTGTAATCAAATATATACTATAATACTCCCCTTACCTCACTGTCGACACTCTAAACTCAATCACCAAGATCAATGCGCCACAACCACTAAAAGATAGAATTACAAAAAGGTTTAAGGTTTTAACCGTTCAAACCTTAATCCAACTTAGGAATATGCTCAGAAATTACTTTCTAAAGCTTTAAAAGCTTACCACAACTGAAACCACAAGTTTTCCGAGAAACCCCTTTTTTCGCTAATCTTTCAACGGCCCGTTCACAACCTATATAAAGCGGAATTCAAATTCGTCACTCAATCCTTCTTTTGAACACCATAAGGAAACTTTTAATCGGTTTAGAATCTTAAAATTCAAAGTTCCCTTGTTTTCCCCAAAAATGGATAAAGATAGAAAATCTCTATGGAATTCAAAATTGAAAGATCCCATGCGTTAATCTTAAGTTTCTTACCTCTAATCCACAATTAATTTCAGATTCCAACCTCTTGTTGGCCTTTAATTATCGCAGGGAAAAGAGAGAAGAAGAAGAACCCCAAAACTTATGTTTTTAACTTCTGCTTTGCGGGCTGTCATCTTGGGTCTTTATTCTGCCCGCGACTCTGACGCTACGCATCCCCCTGACGCTACGCGTCAAGTCTAATTTTTTATATTGATGCTACGCGTTCCACTGACGCTACACGTCAAATTTTACCCTGACGCTACGCGTCAGGTCCCAAATCAAAAATTCCCTTTTTATTTTAATTTTACATCTTATAATAAACTTACTTTATTAAATATCCAAACTTATGAATAGAAAACATAGGGATGTTACATGCGCCGCTCTGTTGCCGACTGCCTCTCCTCTCCTCTCCCTCCTTCCAATGAACCTTCCAGAACTCTTTAGGTTCTATACTTTCTTCCTCTTTCTCTCTACATTTCTGATTCATCATTCGTGTTTCTTACTCTATATGAATTTTGAATTTTGAAATTCACATGGTTCTTGAAATTTCCTTTTTCTTTCTTGCTTTTTTTAATTTATAATTTCAATAGTGTGAAAATAGAGAATTATTTATTCGTATTAACCTTAGCTTCTTACACGAGCACCAATTTGGTTGTTGAATTAGAGAATGTTTTGTGGCTGGTTTAGGTTTAACTTATAGGAAGGGTCATCTTTTTGTATCATCAACTCTTTAACAAAATCCTTCACCAACCTCAAGCATTTTGATAGGATTAGACTAGTTCTGACTTCCATTACACTTTGTTCTTTTGAGATTGAAGGGTGGTTGGTTTTTTAGATTGAAAGGTTGTTTTGGTTTTGATGGCTCTCAATGGTTGTTTTTGTTCTAAAGCTCCTCAATTGGGCTTTGCTACCTTTCAGCATGTTGTTAATTCTAGGCTGAGTGTGAACTTGAGGTATGATCTTGAGAAATACAGCCAGTGGGAACATTGTTGTTTGAGTGTTTTGCCTATCAGAGCTTTGGAAGGGAAGGCCCATTAACTAATAGTTCTCTGGTGCTATATGCACTCTCTACACAGACTATAACCAAAATTGATTAAGAGTATTAACTTGTATGTTTCTACTAGTTTCTAGTAATGTATCATTAAGAGTATTAACTCTAAAAGTGAAAATTGTATAGAGAATCTATATTCAGTAGAGTTATACTTGTTATATGAACATGCCAAAAACGAAGATAATATGAAAATGGATGCAACCTTGTTTTTCCTACTTAAGAGATTTGTTTTAGCCTGATTATGTAACTTATTTAATTACAGAGCCATTAACGGCTAATGATTATCCTTCTTTAAGTGATGGATCAAAGATGTGGGTTTCTTATCAGGTATGACGCTTGATAGTTTCTTTCAATTAAAAGATGCATAAGCATAATCATTGCTTTTCCTAATTAGTGAACTACTTGATATAGGGCCTTATAGGAGCATATAGTGAGGATGCAACTTTAAAAGCATATCCAAATTGTGAGACAGTTCCATGTGATGAGTTTGAAACTATATTCAAGGTTACACCTAGATATAAGATTTTTTTTTAAAAAAATTATTCATTAATACAAAATCCTCTTTTAAATTTTCATGTAATTACCATAAGGGCAATTTTAAAAACTACAATAAATTTTAAATAAATTTAATAATTTTAATTAAATTAATAATTTGTCTTAACCTTTATAAATTAGTTAAATGCTTTTAATAAGCAAGGAGGTTTAATCTTACATTATTTGTCTCTCTTTGTTTGTGATTCATTAACTAATAGATTCTGCGTTGATATATTATATATTTTTATAAAAACTAGTTTTTAGCCCGTGCATTGCACGGGAAAAATTTTAAATTATAATAAGAACATGTACAACAATAAAAAATTATGGGGAAAAATATATAATAGAATAAAAATAATAATACAACATAATCATATAAAAGACATATGAATCGTAGAGTAATTAAGAGAAAATAAATAAAAGAAGACTTCAAAAATAAAACAAAGATTTGATTATGAGCCAACTAAACAAATCTGATAACGTAATTATCATGCTTTTGTCGGGTTCTACGTTTTGTAAATAATACATTCTATGGTTAAATCCTCTTCGTATCTTATTTATTATATATATACACATAAGAGGGCTTAATGTTTTATATATTATATATTATACTATTTGCTTACACGTTACATATCTCGTGCACGTGTGCAAGAGCAAGAGGAGCTAGTTGCCAATGGTAGATTACTTATAACAGAAAAATCTTTTATAAGTATCGTATTATATTTTCTTTATCAAAAAATATAGGTTTTAAAAATTAGAGAAAAAGTAAGTTTCACTTTAAATAATCAAGAAGCAGTATAGGTAGAACCACTTCACATGTGTCTGCATGAGTATAAGAGCATTGGGCAGTCTCTATTGCAATAGATGCATAAAGATTCTATTAGGTTGCCAAGGTTTATTGGTTTTTATAATGTTTATGATCAATTGAGGAATTTTATGCCTCTCTTAATATACCCAAACTTAAAAAAATTTGAACTGCTCGATAGATCTTTTCTGTCTTATTATATATATATATATATATACACCCATAAGGGGGCTTAATGTTATATATATTATATATTATACTATTTGCTTACATGCCCGTGCAAGAGCAAGAGGAGCTGATTGTCATATAGGGCATATGAATACACTCCAATGGTAGATTACTTATAAATGAAAAATTCTTTATAAGTATGGCATTATATATTCTTTATCAAAAGAATATAGGTTTTAAAAATTATAAAAAAATACATTTCACTTTAAATAATCAAATGGGTAGAACCATTTTGCATATGTGTGCATAAGTATAAAGAGCATTGGGGAGTCTCTATTGCAATAGATGCACAAAGATTTTATCAGGTTGCCAAGGTTTGTTGGTTTTTCAAATATTTATGGTAAATTAAGGAATTTTATGTCTCTATTACTATTCCTAGACTTAAAAATTTGAACTGCTCAATAAATATTTCCTGTCTTATTTATTTATTATATATATATACACACCCAAAAGAGGGCTTAATGTTTTATATATTATATATTATAGTATTTGCTTACATGTTACATATCCCGTGCATGCAAGAGGAAGATGAGCCGGTTGCCATAAAGGGCATATGAATACACTCCAATGGTAGATTACTTATAACCAAAAAATGGCATTATATTTTCTTTATCAAAAGAATCTAGGTTTTAAAAATTACAAAAAAAGTACATTTCACTCTAAACAATCAAGAAGCTGTGTAGGTAGAACCACTTTGCATGTGTCTACATGAGTATAAAGAGCATTGAGCAGTCTCTATTGCAATAGATGTACAAAAATTCTATTAGGTTGCCAAGGTTTGTTGGTTTTTCTAATATTTATGATCAATTTAGGAATTGTATGCCTATTAGTATTCCCAAACTTAAAAATTTGAACTGTTTGATAGATCTTTCCTATCTTATTAGTGTTATATATATTAGATAGTATACTATTTGTTTACATGTTACATATCTCATGCACCCGTGCAAGAGCAAGAGAAGTTGGTTTCCATAAAGGGTATATGAATAAACAAATTAGAGAGAATATGTCATTAAAATGCTACTTAGATGAAAAATAGAAAAAATAAAGACATATAGCATAACAAACGGACATTTAGAAATTGCTTTTGTCTAAATTGAAAATCGTCACTATTACTTAAGAATTATATCCGTAGATAGTTTTCGTGCAAGACCGAATTAATGCATAAACAAACACAACTAGTTGCTGCTATGGAAACATTTTATATTTCACTCAACAATATAAAATGCATTACAAAAATATTATATTTAAATACTTGCTTCTGCTTCACATAGTGATTGATATGTCAATTGAAAGTTTTTTCTTTCTTATCACATTGCCTCAATCTCCAAGAGTAGACTTCTATATTTTAGTTGAAGCTCAATTACTATAACCATGTTTGTGTTATGCAGGGAGACACAGCTACCAGCATTTTATTCTACCACATAAGAGATACAAACATTGTTTTATAAGCAACAGGAACAATTAAAGGCTATATGGAGAACTCTAGAAGATGAAGAAAATTATGAGAATACATCTACTGGCATGGATGAAGTCATTAAGGGAACCTCAGGAAGAGAAAAAGATGTTGTATTGTGTCATAGTAACAATTTTGCAAAGGCAGGATCAACTATAATTTAAATTAACTCATGTACTTTAACTTATTTAAAGTACTCTAACATTTTGAAATTTGTATAAAAAATACTTTTTTACTTTTTATTTTTTCTTGTGCAAAACTTTACAAATATAAAACAAAACTAAAAGTAATATACATTTTTACAATTAAAATTAAAAACAGAATTTTTTTTCCAAATCAAACTACCTCATACCTTCTTATTTCATTGCACTTTTGTGTCCTGTAAATGCTTTAGAAGTGTACACAAAGTGGGCCTAAAAGGCATATTCAATATATATATAAACCTTCAAGTCAGAATTCATGTATTTTGCCTCTTTGTCCAATTTGACAATTTATTCAGGAGCATCTTCCTTTATTGCTTGATTCTCTATAAACCAAGCAACTTTAGCTCTCACTTCTTCTGGCATTTTGGAGAGGCGTCTTGTTTTACGGTTCATCATCACCCATGTGTTGGTTTATATATGGTTAATCTCAGTAAGTACTTGTAAAAAAATGAAAACTTGGAAATTTTTAGTTAGAAAGATTGTTCAAGACATGTATAATAATATACCTTGTTGCACGTGCAAAAATATGCCCTGTGGCTTGGCTTCTTATTAGCCAATCTCGCTGCATTCCATTCTTGCATGATGCTCCAACCCATGTGTCAATTTCAAGTACCTCTCCCCTGATACATGCATATATTAAGTACATTACTATTTGTTATGGTTCTGTCATGCCATGATGATTTAACTATATATATCTATATACTATGCTAGTCATGGATAAACTGGTCATGGTTTTCTCTCATGGAACAAACTCTATTCTACTTAACTTTCAGGTATTAAATCATATAAACTTTAAAAACTTTTCCGCACCTTGTTTCTTCTTTAGTGGAAACATATAAACAATGCTAACTATATTGCTACTTGGTCAGATTATAGTGACATTAAGCCAAATTACATAAAAAAAATACTTTCAATTGAAAATCTTTCATACTTAAATGAAGAACGTGCAACACTCTATTGCAGCGCATTGTAAGAAATTTAGTTTTCAAGAATCCAGGCAATACCAAAACAACTAATATTAAATAATATAAAATAATCATAAAATAACTTGCTCAATTGAATATGGCTATGTGTAACATAACCACCATAAAAAAACAGTAAGGAAAATTGAAATTTAGAGTTAGAAGATCTAACTTACAATGGAGGGGACATTTCTATAAGGAGAATTGGCATGTAGAATTAGAATGCATGGAAAAAGCAATCCTAATTTTCCAATTCATTCTGTATCTAATCTTTGTAAACACACCATAGCTTGGACAGTATCAATGAGCAATAAGATAAATAAAAGAAAAGAAAAATACTAGATCCTTTTTCATTTGGCTAACCTTATCAATGAGCAATAAGATAGACGAATGATGCTACACCATTAGAAGGTTTGTTCCAATTCTCTTCCAATGCAACAATAACCAAAAGTAAGATAAATGTTAAATAACAAACAAATTAGATGATACATACATTGTTTTTATTCAAGTTTTTGCATATAAAAAATTTAATAATATATATAGTATCTACAGTTTAGAAAAATAGACCATAATATTTCTAAAATTATATATTAATTAGTCAAATGAAGAGATCTCAAACCATTAAAAATAGCAATATTTGAAATTTCTTTTGACAATATTACATCCTACAACCTATCATTTCCATATTTCAGTATGTTAGCAAGCATCTATTATTTATAATGAGATTATGTAGAATTTAAAATCTAAGGATTTATCCAATTAGCCTTAAATTGGAAATAATTCAGGATTAGTTGTGAATATATTTTCAAAATAAGAAGAAAGTTGTGTACTTCAAGAATGTGCTATTAAGAGCCAAAATGAAAAATGCATACATTTGCATACATATCAAAGCTTTATCTATGGTTACATATGAAGACTCCAAATCATGGTAAGAGCCACATTTCAAATAGTATCCAGGTTGAATATGAATAAGGGCACCGTTTTGTTTGAATAGAGGAAGACATGCTTCAAAAATGTCATCTTTCTTGTCAACTTGAAAGAATGAAGAAATGTATTATAAATGTCATCTATCCAAGCTTCCCAACCCCCGGGCAGCTTATGTGGCAGTGGGAAATGCTTAGCCACTCAATAATGGTGATTTGTTATTAAAAAAATGATAATTGACACAATTGTTGAATGTTTTGGTCATATCAGTTTCCAATAAACAGCTCCATAAATATGTAGTCTGATTCTAACGAAGGAACTTTAGATGGATTTGAACAAAGCCCTTACATTAGCGTATACATACAATGTCTAGAATTCAGGGGAAATGGGAGAAAAGAGAAATATACTCAGTATGTTGTAAGAAAAATGAAGGGTCATAACTCATAAGTCATTGCTAATATGTTAATATTGTACATAGAAATCCCTCAAAACAGGATTTGTAGCAGACACTATAATTCTCACTACAATAAAACCATTGTAGCATCAACTTCTTATAGAGATTTGTATTTTCTTTTCTCAACCCTCAAGACATAAAATTAGAAGTTACTGCAATATACCATTATATGCATAATACATACTCATACAGGGTGCTTTTGTTTTCCTTCCCATGAACCTACAGGGTGTTAACCAATACCTATAACTTCGATGCAAAAAAATTAAAAAGGTAAAAGAATATCATGACTATGATCATCTGGTGAAGGAACCATATTATCATTTTTCATCCTTCCTAACCCAACTTCATTTGAAAAAACAGGACTTAGAGATTTGATTGGTATCAGACATGATTATAAATCCTGAAACATGCAAAAGCTATGTATTAAAAAACTAAATGAAAGTAAAATAACTTGAAAACATTGCCAACCAACCAAAACTGCTAAGTATTATAAAGCTTATATTGAATTCCCTGCACACACAACATGGGAACTAAAAATGTTATGTATAAACAATGAACAAAATTGAAAGTCAATTTTCTCAAGATATCCCAATTTCATTAACTCTATAAACCATCATGCAAGACCTTATACCCTTTTCAATTAACTCAAACCTGCATATAACCACATACCCTACAAAACATGATGGAATTATCAAAAATCAAGAGTTTTCTTTCAAGGGAAAAGTGAGAAATGGGATATAAAAAGAAATTGGGTACTCGGTTCACCATTACTCAGTAGGTGATTTGAGGTTTATAATTTAGATGTTGACTATTTTTTTGTAGGCTATATTAGTTTTTAAATTTGATATATTTGCTAAATTATTTGCATGTTTTGTTATCAATTACGTGTTCAACATATCAAATAAAATAATATATAATATATAATATATAATCTTAATATAACTATATCTATTATTTAAAAAACATGAATAATATATATTGTTTCCTAACTCTTGATTGGCCTGAGCAAATTACAAAATTAATATCAATCTAGTTAAACATGTGATCATAGCAATCAATCTAACATAAATCATTTACCTTAGAGCTGTATTAGTTCATTTCTTTTGGTTTCATGCATCAATTCTTGTTACCTTCCTATAGAACTTGGTTCATGACTATAATCATATACCGATGGAACCATATTATCATCATATTATCATTTTTCATCCTTCTCAACCCAACTTCATTTGAAAAAATAGGACTTAGAGATTTGATTGGCATCAGACATGATTATAAATCCTGAAACATGCAAAAGCTATGTATTAAAACTAAATGGATATAAAAGAACTTGAAAACATTACCAACCAATCAAAACTACTGATTATTATAAAGCTTATATTGAATTCGCTACACACATGAGAACTAAAAAGGTTATAATCAACAATGAACAAAATTAAAAGTCAATCACCTCAAGATATTCCAATTTCACTAAACCATCATGCAAGACCCAATTTTTCACCAAACCTGAAAACCATGTACTATGTATATAATATTAAATCCACACATACATATATAATCTTTAATCATGTAACTAAAACAAAATGCAAGACTCAAATATGCAACAAACAGATCCAAACAGTCAAATTGACAATAAGAAATCACAATAAAAAAGGAAAAAAATCAAAATTGAAATCAACCAAAAATTAATAAATGTATAATATCAAGTGCCTAATTGCCTATCAAAATCCACTATAGATCTATTGCATGGTTATGATTACTACTGTTACATTGAAAACTTCATCTTCTTCTAACAATAACTTAGGTCCATTCCAATCAAAGCTTTCAAGTAGTGCTCACAAATTCCATTAAATGGTTCAGGTGATAACTTCGTAGTTCTTATATATATTTTCATTGCGGTCCTGGCTCTAAGTTAAAAGGTGTTTACAATTACAACCTTTTGGTCCATCAGTTTATTACCATAACAATTGTTACTCATGCTTTGCAAGTTTGGACTAAATAAAGTATAGAATTTGGATAAAGGATAATCAATTAAAATCAATCAATTACTTTACAATTGATTGCAACTCGGCTTTATAGTTAGGTGCATAATAAATTTCCATTCAATGGTGTACATCCAGGAGGATTTGGCCTTAGCACAACAGCAATGCTAACACAAATTTTGTAAATTGGTCCTCCCTTGTCATCAAAATTCCAACGCAAAATCCAAGACAAATACATTGTTTTCCCCTATTGTTTGAAATCTGATATACATTGCTTAAAGTTGTGACTTAACTTAATTGCACATAATAAATTTCAACTGAAACTGCATAACTTCTCTTAAGCACAGTATTAAGTTTTAACAATAAAATCTCTAGATTCCATCGTGTAGATGGTCTGCTTATAGTTTTGTCCTTGAACTCAAAAATTTAACCAACCAGCAATAAATTACCAAAATGAGTAACTCCATGTTACAAATTCAGCTATAATATAGCTAGAATTTTGCTTTTGACTTATTAGCTAATTACCATGAAAAATTAATTATTACAATGCATATAACCAACACATAAAAGAATCAAAGATCATAACCTTAAGTAATTACAATGCAGGAAAAAGTTACATGATATATATTACAGTTATCATTGTTTTATAATAGAACATGTTATCCAAAACATAGCATATTATTACACTTAATTGGCTTCTCTTAAATATAGTTAAAACTTAAAATCATAAATTTTAACACTACAATTATAATTGCCCCTTCACAATTATATCACTGTAACAAAATCAGAACCACCGGAAAAGTATTTATTTTTGTGAATTAGTTTCCCTTAGGAACTAAGTATCCTTAGAACTAAAATTGTACCCATTTTATCATTATCATAAAAAAGTATAACCATCAATTGATACCCTTTTTAATTAACTCAAACCTGTATATAACCACATTTTAGCATGATATTGGGAAATCTCATTGCTATTACCCAAACAAGCATGAAACGTATGCTTGCGTATTCGTCCATAGGTCAAATCGGATATGTAATTATTGGAATAATTGTTGGAGACTCAAATGGTGGATATGCAAGCATGATAACTTATATGCTGTTCTATATCTCCATGAATGTAGGAACTTTTGCTTGCATTGTATCATTTGGTCTACGTACCGGAACTGATAACATTCGAGATTATGCAGGATTATATACGAAAGATCCTTTTTTGGCTCTCTCTTTAGCCCTATGTCTCTTATCCTTAGGAGGTCTTCCTCCACTAGCAGGTTTTTTCGGAAAACTTCATTTATTCTGGTGTGGATGGCAGGCAGGCTTATACTTCATAGACTCATAAATAAAATTTATTTATCCTAAGGCCTCAGAGGTTTTTTTTTCATTTTCTTTCTATTTTTATAGTTTGAATTGATTTTATGCACCTACCAAAATCGAATATGAATGATTCACTATTTACCCGGTTTCTGGACATCATTATTTAGGAGAGATGGCCGAGTGGTTCAAGGCGTAGCATTGGAACTGCTATGTAAGCTTTTGTTTACCGAGGGTTCGAATCCCTCTCTTTCCGAACCTTTACCAAATTTATAAGTATTACTAATCGCAATATTTCAAATAATAATGGTACCCATTATTTCAACTTTTTTTTGAATTTTCTATTCCTAATTTTTTGGTAGTATGTAAAATAGTGAAAAAAAGTGAGAAATGAAAACCTTCCTGCGAATACAAAGGGTATTTAACTGGAATTAGAATAAAAAAAGGATTCATAAGAATTAAATTACTGAAAAAATCACTTCGCGGGGATATGTTTCAGGTTCCTTTAATATAAACTTTATAGAAATAGAATGAAAATTCTATATGTTTTCGAAAATATTCGACATACTTTTTATATGTTTATATGTATACGATCGGGAAAGAGAAAATGGAAATATAAGTGACTCACTTTAATTAAACTGTTTTTCAACTTCTTTTTTTTGGAGGGGGTATAATTAGAAGTTTAAAATAAAAGGAAACTCTATTTTCTACAAAACATGATTGAATGATAAAAAAATCAAGTGTATTCTTTCACATCCTCGACAAATCAAAAATATGTATTTATAATGTCTTCATACATGATACTTGTAGAATCCTTCAAGAAACATCACACTTAATTACACATACAAATAGGATAAAGAAATAAATGGAACACTTAAATAAAAGGTAAATAATGAAGGCAAACACAAAAATGTTTAAGGATGTGACATAAACAAAATAAGAAACCTCATATATAAGATAAGCTTAGAGCATAAATACAAATGAAAATATTTAAGGTATCAAATGTCACAACAAAAACAAAAAATACTGAGTGAGAAACTTTTAAAATTAACATACATCTCACGTACTGACACCCCTTCCCCTGCTTTTCATGAACAATCATAGTAGTCAAGAAAATTCACAATAAAAAAATTGCCATATGTTCAGAATCAGCAACCACACCATGCTATAATCATCATGTCCACATACATATATCATCAAAATATATTAGGAAGTCAATTACATATTATGGATCTGTACTTATTTTACAATAATAAGCTAGACATTTTCATGCTTCATATATCAGGAGGTCTATTGTAATTTGCAAATAATTCACAACAAAAAGTACCAAATTGAAGTCATTATAATTTATAATAACTTAAATATTAGACTAAAAAGAGAAAGAACCAAACCTGAGATTCAATACTAACAAAGATTCACCCAACACCAAATTCCATCCTAAACTAAAATAAAGAACATAAAAATAAACAAATTAGGGAGAATATGTCATTGAAATTTAAGTTTTTCAAAACATGAAGATGAATAGATTTAAAGGGTATTAGGTTGTTTAAAGTCTTATTAGGATTTTAACTTGTAAAGATCAACATGGAGCAAATAGAAAGTGTCGGATGAGAAACCTGGTAAATGAAGTATGAGAAAAATAAATCAGATAAAAGATCAAATACTAATTTGATTCTAATGCATCATATAGTTAATTATTTGTCAATTGTCATCATTCAGTTCAAGTATTAAGTCAAGGTTTCCCAATCTTAAAATGTACCTTTAATCTCTTTAATCATTGATTCTTGGCTCTTTGTTTCTCCATATAGTTAGATTCAAGCATGTCAGTTCCTGTTCAAAATTTCAAAACAAAAACAAATAATATAAGAAAGAAAGATGTTTTATGTGTCTACATAATATGAAAGAATATAGTTCAAAACATACATTTTCCCTCTCTTTCAAAAAGGAATCCTTCTTCTTTTGTGTAAACACGTTAATTATAAGAGCATATAGTTAGAAACTATAAATTAATTACACCTTAAGTAACAATAATTTTTTTAAAAAATTAAACAATGATAATTTTAATAATTTTAAGAAGGGAGGATACATACCTACATGAAGAGGATCTCCTACAGACCATTAGTATTACCCACTTTGGTTGAAATCCATAGAGAAATAAGCACAAATAGGTGGAGGGCGCTTTCTGTAAGGGGTTGGAATAGCCAGCTTGAAGAATTTCCACCTTGTAAGAAGCTAATTTTATTGGAAAGATTAGGATTTAGCAGTAACGGATGAAAAAAAATATCAAACAAATATCAGTATCAAGGTTTGAATTCATTCAAAGTCCAAGGAAACTCATGAACATGTATGCCAACAATGTAACTCAAAAACTAAAAACTATGATAAAAAATGCATCTAAAACTAAATCCAATAAAAACCAATGGCTATATCTTTTGACGCATGATCGTGACTCACATTCAGGTAATGATTGCATGACAGAAAAGGCAAGAATGGAAAATAAGAAACAAATTGAAGAGAACCCTAGATTTTAATTTCTAATACCGAGAAGGAGAAGAACAAAGCAACATACAAATGAAAAACACATGAATGAATAATCAAAATTGAAAAAGAATTAAGCGGAAGTTTGTTAAAAGAATGATATAGTGAGAGAAATAGAGAGAGAGAAGTTGTCGTTGCACTGGTGGTTACCTGAGAGACGGAGAAGAGAAAGAAGGTTGAAGTTGGTTTCTCTTGAAGGATCAAAAATACCTGGGAATGGTTTCAGAAGCATTGATGAATAATCTGTTTTGAAAGAGAGCAGTGGAAAGATGAAGGGGTCAAGCATTGATGGAGAAGGAAGAGTGGATAGAGAACAAAGGGACACCACGCGAAAAGAGAAGAAGAGGCAAAACAGTAACGAAACGGAGAAGGGTGATCGGAGAGAGGCCAAAGATGGAACCACCTACAACCAAAAAAATCAGAGAATGAATACGGAATGGGGGAATATGGATATGGAAGGAAACAGAGAGACGGGGGAGAGAAAGAGTTTTGTAGGAAACCAAGTGAAGAAGAAAAAAAGAGAGTAAATATGTTAATAAGAGACAAAAGAAATAGAGTTGGCAGAAACGAAGAGATGCAAGGAGAGATAAAGAAACAGGTGGCATTAATAAACGTCGGAAAGAGAAAAGGTTAAATCGAATAAAATTAAATTAAAAAGCTATAAAAAAAAAGAGAAGAGTTTTTGAGGGAAAACAGGTGCACCAGAGAGTGACACCTGTTAAATTCCATTACCAAGGGGATTCTTAGAAACTGTCTTTTATATTAGATATAGATTTCTACAGGCAATTGAATTACAGTTAGCAGATAGAGTTGTTCTACCTATTGAATGTTCTATTGGCGGAAGCATTCACCATAATTATGATTTACTTCTTTGCCATAGGCTACACATTATTGGAAAGGTGTAATTGAAAGTTAACCATTGCCTCTTAGCATTGTCTGGTGTGAGAAAAGAGGAGCTCAAAGGTGTTATGAGTCATCCTCAGGTTGGTCATAACATATATACTTTTTCATCACACGTGGCCATTCTACTATATTATTATTGAATATTTTCAACATAAATCTTTGCTCTCAACATGCCATCTCTTATCTGGATTTGTGATTTCATAAACTGTGTCTTTAACATACCTGTTGATGACAAAGTACCAAGTTATAAATTCTAAATTCCTATAACAATATTCCTACTTGCAGGTTGCGGGCTTTTATTCAATGTGAGATAATGCTTAATGATTTAGGTGTTGTTGGTACACATGATACTGCTACTGTTGGAGCTGCCAAGGTATATTATAAATATTCAATGAAATCCAGTATTGGTTAGATTGTATAGTAGCATGTTCTAATAATGATTGAGGCATTGTGGACATATAGTAGCCTTAAATAAATAATAAAAAAAAGAGACAGCTATTGCAAGTTCCATGGCAGGGAAAATCTACGGCCTTGACATTCTTTCAGAAGGATTCCAGGTAAAGCTTTCAGTTATATGTTTTGTAAGACTAAATTGCTAATAATATCATAGTAGTTTACAATTATGACTTACATATGTTGGTTGAGAATTCTGTTTATTTGAAGCCCGGACTGAAAACAGTTGAATTCATAGGTCTATAGTCAATATAGAGATAGAGGACAATGGTACCCTGATTTGAAAATGTTTCTCATGGAGCTTAAGAGTGAAGGTAAACATTTTAACAAACCCAAAAGAAATAAAGAATAAAATAATATTCATACATTACTGTTGACTTCTATCCTCAACTGATCATTTATTTGAATTATTATCAGTCTTCTTTGATGACTTTTAGGATATTATTGGAATGTCTATATTAGGCAGTATTAGTAATTTTAAAATGTGTTTCATATTATTGAGTTTTTTAATGTCCTTTTTAGTAGTTTTCTGCTTAAGAGAAATGGAGAATATATTTATGATCAAGGCATCTCAATCTTTTGGTTAGTTTTTATTTTGGGGATGTTAAAAGATAAACTCTTACAAAACATCATGATAAATTTTAATGAAGCTTATTAGAGAATACGATCTTCCTAAAAATCAAAATGAAAAATATCTTGATATATAAGCTGATACTTTCTCGATGTTGTGCCTACCTACCGCTTATCCTTCTTCCTCCCATTTCCCCATCTTTTAGCATTATATAAAAGATGTTCTACAAAATAAAGAAAAAGGTCTTACATTATTTATTGGTTTAAGTAGTAATCCTGTTGGGCTTCTTTTTGCTATTTATAGAGGTAAGGATGCATGCTTTGCTGGCTCTAATAGGGTAAATAGTGAAAAAAATTGGTGGTGCATAATAATATATATCTTTTAGCTCTTTAAACTTGTTTATTTGTCAACCTTGCCCTAAAGATGCGTGCATAAGCATTGTAAATTTTCAGAAGAGAAGAATTTACAAGTTCCTTGAATGTGATTTGAGTTGTGAAATATCACTTTTAAGTATTTATTTTGACTAATTTTTAAAAGGTGTCTAAGTGATTGATGATGGTTTGGTGTGTATTATTTGAACTTTGAATTCTTCTCTATGAATTCATTATATCTCCAATGTTGATAACTTGTATGTTCTGTTGCTATGTATGGATGCAGTTATCCTTGTTTTTCTTTTTCTCTCGCTTAAGTTAATTAGGATAAGTTGTATAAAGAATTTGACATATGTTCTAACTTTTAATGCCTTTTAAATTTAGGGTTGCTCACAATCTTCACATTTGTTTGCAAACAATATTTCAAATATGGGGACTACAGTACACACTGGACTTGGAAAGTTAAATATCCACTTGTCAAGTAAAAACATCAAATTAGTTGAATGGGGTTATGTGAGTTTATCCTTGATGAGTGGAATAAAGGTGGGTTAAAAAATTAAACAGGGTCTCACAAAATGACAAAGAGTTCTATAGTTGTGAATATTTAACTACCCCTGTTTCTATTGTTGAAATGAAATTTAGGAATAAAGAAAAATTTTAAAAAGTCTATATATATATATATATATATATATATATATATATATATATATATATATATATATATATATATATATATACACGCACATTCTTTATTTTTGTGTTGATGTGAAATAGAAATTGTTGTGTAGGGGTCCATTAGGATGGATGCATTCATAATAGATTATGATAACTGTACGCATGCTATTTAGAATTTACTTAGAAAATGAGTATTGATAGTATTTTAAATAGCTTTTTTTAATTCTTTAACTTGTCAAAATTTGTAAGATAAACTCTTATTATAAATGATAAATTTTTTAATTAAATTTACTGTAACTTTTTACTTTTAGTATAATCTAAGTTTTAAATTTCTTATTAATTAATCCAGTGTCCACAAATCTTATTAATTAATCTACTTTTAATATGTTGAAGCAGGACAATGTGTTTGTTGTTGCTAACGAAATTTCTTATTTCTTCCCCATCCAGGCATCCTTGAAGACTGAGAGGCAGGAGAAGAAAAAGACATATTTCCCATTGAGGAAATATGCAATCAAGGTGTAACATTAGTTATTTTATATGTTGTTTGGGCATTTAAATCCTTTATACTAGACAAGTTTTGATACAATGTCATTTTATAGTTTCATCTTGGAGGTATTGGCTATGTTTAATTTTATGTCTTGAGACTTGGGATTTCTTTCTTGAGGCTACTAGGATTTATGCGTACTTTCTATCTTTTTAGGATTGTTATAAGACTAGGATTTCTGAGGGAATATGTTAAACTTTTGATGGTTCATTTATCAATATTTTCTATAAACAATTTTTTGGTACAATGGCTTCCCTTGACAGGGTGGGAAGTTGGAAATTAAATTCATAAAAAATATGGATAGGCATTGGCATATATTGAAAGTGACCAAATTGAAATGTTATTAAAGGAAACAAAAGGAGTAAAAAAAGAACTTTTTACACCGGTTGTAGTCTCCAACCGGTGTTAAAAGTCTACATTTTTGTACCAGACATTACAAAGATGACCGGTGTTAAAAATCATATTTACACCGGTCGTAGTACAAAGGCTGGTGTAAAAACTATTTTTCTTACTGGTCCCAAAACCAGTGTAAAAAATCCATATTTTTCTCACCGGCTCCATCTACACCGGGGCTACAATTGGTGTAAAAAGCCAAAAAGGACCGGTGTAAAAAGCCTTTTTTCCATTAGTGCAGTAGTAGGTTGAAACAGGAGGGTCACTTCTAAATAAATCAAATGATCAGTCAGAAGATAATTCAAATTTGTTCTTATTGTTGTCGTTAATCCTTGACATAATTCAAATATTATTGATAGATTTTTGAATTCACAATGAATAGGATATCAAGTTCATAATGTTGAACTTGTATGCATCTTTTTTTATCAATAAAATCATTGGGATAAAACTTCGTTGCCAATTCATAAATCTTCTCCACATTGAATGTTTTAAAATGATCCTTTGGATCTAGAGCTGAATTCAAGATAAGCAATTCCACCACAAAATCTACAATCAAGTTCCTGTATTTACACAAAGGTTTTTTAGGTTCAATGACGGGGTTGGAGTTTGAAAAGTCATTGTGCGGGAAATGTTTTTCGCTTAAGTTGGTTGGAGTGGTGTGTATGTTAAGTTTTACTTTTTCTTATTATGTTGAAAAATTTGTGTCCTATAGTTACTATTACACAAGTTGTCGAATGTCAGATGATAGTCTATTCCTGTCTTCGGTTTGGTACGGGGACAGTGGTCTCACCTGTAAAGACACTCAAGGTTTAGATGTGATGAGTCTGACAACTATCGGTATTTCACATTGTGGGGTGAAATAGAGTGTCACCTACAAAAATAATCTGATGCTTAAGTCAATATCAAGAAATAATACTGAAACTCAAGTCATAGATTGGTGAACGTATGCTAACTATAGTAAATGTTGGAAAATTTTGGTAGGAATGATGGAATTTTTGTAGGTTGACAAATGTGAGTCACACTGTCTTTAAGAGTTTGTTAGTTTAAGATGTGACCCCCTAGGATTCAACAGTCTCTTCTGCTTGTTACTAGAAATCAGAAACAGAAAGGTATCATTTTAATAATAACTCAATCACGACCCATAGGTAGAAGGAAATTGAGAAAGTGAGTCAATTTTTTTATCAAAATTATTAAATCTGACTTAAATAAGGAAATTTTTATAACAAAATTTAATTAAAAGAAAACAATAATATTATAGAAAATAAAATTATATAATTAGAATTTAATTTGTTATCAAACCAAGTCAATACGTTATAAACAATTAAAAGATCATTAAAAACAAATCAATTTGGCATTTAATTTGTCTTTTAATGACCATTTAAAATAAATCAATTTTTAAAACTCTCGAAGCATTCTTTTGAAATATCACAAATTTTCCAACAATCCCTCAAGTATGTTAAAAGAATTTAAAACATTTAAAAGATACCAAAATTTGGGTTTACATTATTAATGCAAATGCATCAAATTTGGTTTCTAATCTATGAACCAAATCTTAAATAGTAAGTTGGTGAAGCAAAGCTTTTATAAACCAATATCACTTTGGTGTAAGTTGGAGGTTTACTTCTCACATTACCTGTCATAGAACTTTTTCTTTTTCACAATTTTACATGAATAGGTCATGCACGTACCTAGTTATTCATAAGTGCTTTAGATATTTGCCTCAATCTCATACAAGCAGCCCCACTTGATACTCATAAGGTGATTTTATCAAGTGTATCTTACATTTTATCCACTACCTATAAGGGATATGGAAATAATTAAAAGCTTAATAGTTTAACCCTTCACTTGACACTCATAAGGTGATTTTATCAAGTGTATCTTACATTTTATACACTACCTATAAGGGATATAGAAATAATTAAAAGCTCAATAGTTTAACCCTCCATTCTTTTACAGCCTAACACTTCACTCCTATAATAGGAATAGTGGGAAAAGAACACACACAATACATATACGTGTATGTATATATATATATATATATATATATATATATATATATAGTGCTAAAAGATTGACAATGACTTGTTTGTAATCACAAAGATTGGGTTCCAATAATTGTCAATTAATCCATCTTTTAGCAATTAGTTCACCATGTTGTGTCTTAAACGAATGTATCTGTTCTTATGATTATAAGAACTATTTTTAACTATAGCTATAGTTGATTGACTATCACAATATATAACTCAAACTTGGAGGAAAAATCATTTCTTTCATAAAATAAATATGGTAAGAAATTTTCTTTGCTAATTAGCTTTACATTTGACCAAGTAAAATAATAAACTTGGCCTCCATTTTTAATTCAGACTACTAAGGTCTACTTAAATGAATTCTAAGCGACAACTCCTCTTTTGATGGTAAAATAAATTCATATGAATTTACTATCGTAAAAATTAGTTATCATTGTGTCATTAAAACACTATGGAACACTTAATATTAAAATTAATTCATGATAACTCTATGAAGAATAAAATAAATTCATTAATGAATTTATTCTCGTTTAAATTATTGGATTCAATCAATCTCATATTTACATCACCATATCGTTAGTATGGTGAAAATCACTATATAAAATATAACAATCATCACAATGTTAATAGACCACAGTATCTCTCAAACAATTTTTGAATCCAACTAATAAACTCACTCTAATTTTAGTCTTAACCATGTTCGAATAGATTACTAAAATAATTAATTCACAAATACATGATACAAGTAGTTCACTTAGAACATATTAATTCTAGGCAATAAGGTGATGTAATCATCATATATCAGTATTGATCGTTTAGTAAAGAAAAAATTACTAATAAAAGATATATAAATCAATGGATACATTTCATGTTCACGAAAGCATGCTATAACTATATATACACACAACTAGTTCAAACCCTTAACATTATTGGAAAATTTTGGTATGAATGATGCAATTCTTGTAGGCTTTCCTTAAGGGTTTGTTCACGTGACCGCCTAGGATCCAACGACCTCTTCTACTTGTAAGTAGGACTCAGAACTAGCAAGATATTATTTTAAGTATAACCTAATCACGACCCAAAGGTAGACAGAAATTAAGAGAGTTGGTTAGGTTTTTTTATCAAAGCTATCAAAGCTTACTTAAATAAGGAAATGTTTACAACATAAAATTTAATTAAAAGAAAACAATAATTATAGGCAATAAAACCATATAATAAGAATTTAATTTGTAATCAAACCAAATCAATCTGTTATAAACAATTATTGATCATTAGAAAATAACAAAAAGATAATTATCTTTAATTGACCATTTAAAACAAATCCATTTTTAAAGTCTTGAAGCATTCTTTTGAAATATATCAAAATATCCAACAATAAATGTGTGACATTTATAGAGCTGGGTGGTGATTGAGTCTTACGTGACTTGTGTTAGTATCTTTCTGTAAAGTACGAAGAAAGCTTACACAAGTGTAAACATTTCTGACACCCTTTACAGGTCCTTCGACTTCTATGCCCCTAGTCGTCTTGCAACCTTCTCCCAGTATCAGGTTACTTAGATATCAGTGTAGAGGGCCTCATACGGGACTTTCTGATGTGGGTGATATAATTCATGTATGTGTAGGCAGGTTGTTTTGATAATGACAAACCAAAATAAGGATCCTAAGACTAAGTGGAACTAAGGCATG
Organism: Clitoria ternatea; assembly: GCA_037962975.1. NCBI lineage: Eukaryota > Viridiplantae > Streptophyta > Magnoliopsida > Fabales > Fabaceae > Clitoria > Clitoria ternatea. Next base: position 296,740,571 of record CM075669.1, read on the forward strand.
GTTGTGCTTAAAGCAAACGGAAATATTTTTGGGATGCATCACGTGGCATGAAGTCCATGTGTAGAGCTTCAGTTTCAAGGACTAGTAATGCTTGAGTATGGATGTATCTTTGGGTCTGGTCTTAAAATGTTTTCAATTAAAATGGTTAATGACCAAAGGATGAGCAAAGATAAATGCGCTAAATCTTAAAATAATTTTTGAAAGGACTAAAAAAAAATGGGTCGGGGAACAAAAAATAAACAAACTAGACTGAAATGTCATATTTTGGGCTAAAAAGGAACTGTTTGGTTCAAACTCGTTTTTTAAACTTTTGACTTATTTATAAAAAGTGTCGTATTTTAGGAAATAACTCAATAAATTATTAGTCATTAAATTATTTTAAATTTCACTCCAATTAAAATCTTTATTTGTGGATCACGAATACATGATAAAGGAACAAATTTTTGTCAACGAGATTTAGCGTAAGAGTGAATGAAAACCATGGGTGCAGTACTACAGGAAACAGGGAATATGATTATCCAAAACAGAAATACGTGATCTGTCGCAAAAATATTTATACAGATCTTAAATGTGCGTTGGTTTGGAGTGCCCACCACGAAATACAATAACTCTATAATAAATATTATATAAACAATTATTATTTCCTTCTTGGTTTGCGCACCTTTTCTTCATTTTTCTTACTATATATTTGCATTCATAAGAAAACATCAAATAAGAAAAAAGAAGTGATAAAAAATAAAATTATTTTTAAATTCAATTTCTTGTTTTTATTCTTCAACTAAAAGAAAAGGCATTATATTCTTTGTATTTTCTTTTTTATTAGTTTTCTTTTATTTTCACAGTTGAGAACAACAAAATTTGACGGCTCAATATATGTATTACTAGTTAAATTATTTTTAATATATATATATATATATATATATAATTTTTTATTTTTAAAATTATATATTATATATTATTTCCCATGGAATAAAATGTCCTACATTTTTCAATATCTTCCATTAAAATGCTATTAGAGTAATGAGTAATCGTAAATAAATACATATATAATATTTTACTTCTTTTTTATTTATATATAATATTTTACTTCAGAAGTAACTTTGTGACACTGTTAATTAAATTTCCTCTAATATCAATTTTAAGACTTTGAAAATAATGTTCTAAACACATTTACTTCGTATCTGTATCCAAATTTTTGAAAATAATGTTTTGAACACATTTACTTCGTAACCGTATCGATCCAAATTATTTATTTGAAAATATTAAAATTAAGGAAAGTTTAAAACTATAAAACAAAGTTGAATTACCAAAAAAAAAGGCTATCCTGAAAAACACAACAAAAATAGTACTCTAACCTAAAAAGAGAGGAGAATCTAATTTTTTGTTATATTATTATTATTGTAGAAAAGAAGTAATTTGACTCGTCTTCCTTTTCATTTTTTTGTAGTTTTGTACTCACCATTTGTTTCCCTTCTTTCTCGCTAATTATTGATTATTAATTTATTATAAGGATATTTAAAATATGCGTGTTGACGAATTTTAAATGTAGCTAAAAGCCTAGAAGTATAAATTATACAATACATGAATACATCTGAGCCTAGTTTTCGTGCTAGTTGTATTTTTATATTATACATTTTATGCAACTACTTTTTGTCCTTTTTATTTTATTAAATTTTTATTTTGTGTCTTTGGTTTTCTTGTTATGTATTTTGTAATATATAAAAATTGTAAAAGAAATTGTACAAATATAATTTTTCCTTTTTCTTTCATTTAATTCAATTGAACCCTTCATCGGTTAGAGTCGTTATATTAATTGTTAGTTAGTTATTAGTTTCTTGTATTGCTTGTTATTGTTTAATTGAGTTGTTATGATTAGTTTTTCATTGGATCTATAAATATCTATGGAATTATCATTGTAGAAATCTTTTCAATACAATGAACTTACACAATTTTATCTATGGGTCTTTACCTATTTTCTCTCCAAACCAGAATTGTGTTATATTATCAAAGTTCTCCTTTGAAGAGAGTGATGATCCTGTGAATCCTAAGCACTCATTCTTCGTTCAAGCTTTAATGCCCACTGAACGTATCAAGCAATGCTACTTGAACCTTCCGCTACTACACACCACCATTTACCATTCTCTTTCTTCTTGCTTATTCAATCATTACTAATTTGTGAAGGCTAACAAAATTCGAGAGAAAATTCGATTTGCTTCACATCAGCTTGAAAAGGTTAACTACAGATGCAAAAGAAGAAAAGATCAAAAAGTTTGCTAACTGATGTGCATTTTATGAATAATGAAAAGTTTATGTAAAAGCTAAAGTTTAAATAATAAACCCTCAAACGCATATCATTTAGGTGCCCTAAATTTTTTAATGTTCACCATTTACGTCGCACTACTCTGATAATAACAATAAACAATTAAATGGTAGTGGGTGTACCTAAGAACAGTGCCCAAAATAGAGCTTGTATGGCAAAAAGGTGAAATGGCAAAATCTAGTCAAGGGCTAGGCATGGTGATGGCCTAACGTAAGAAGGTACCACGCCCAGCATGTGTCTTCCACTCACCCTTAGGAGTGGTGGCACCCATAAGCCAGCGTAGGCATGCCCACACCTAGCATGGTAACACCCATTGTTAAGGAGTCTAGCTGGGGTGCCATCCCATTCCTCTTCTTACACATTTCTAACCTCACCAAATTCAATTCACTATATGTACACAACATTTTCAAGTTAATGACCTAAGTCCTATGCCAAAACGCTCCCCGTTCGGATTTCATACACACGAAACCTTTGTTCGAGAAATGACATTTAACAATATAGGTGAAATCAAAAACTAGGGTTTTTGACATCCAGACCTCACAATACACATATTACTACACCTATTTGGGATATACCTACCACACTATCAACTCAATATATCAACTCGTGCGTCATATTGCACATTCACTTAATTTCATGCATATTTGTATAGCGCATCTGTAACATCCTGCTTTTAATAATAGCTCTATTTTGTAAATTATGAAGTATGGAAGGTCTGTAAGGGATGAGCAATGAATAAAACATCCAATGGATGGCTTATATTACTTTAAAAATTCCATTTTTGGGTATAATTATAGAAATTACATAGACCTGTAATGATAAGATCCATTTTTCGAGTAAAATATGCCTTAGAAAGAACTTTCCGAGTGAAAAAGGGGCTCTATTCCGAGTGAAGGATGAAATTCCGAGTGAAAGATTGAAATTTCGAGTGAAAGATTGAAATTCCGAGTGAAAGGTTAAAATTCCGAGTGAAGGTTGTGTTTTCCGAGTGGAACATGGCCGAGAGGGTTTCTTCCGAGTGGAATCCCTGTCAGAGACACTCCTGAGTGAAGTGGGACCGATAGAACCACTTCTGAGTTCAAGAATCCGAGTGAGACTCATATGTATGGGTCTTTTTCCGAGTGATAATGACCCTGATGGACTCTGAATGAAACGTAGTTGAAGAAGTTGATCTGATCTCGGCTAAGTAATGATTAACCGAGTGAAACCCAAGTGGGAAATACTTCTATATTCATAAGTGTTGATATTCGAGTGAAAGATATTCCGAGTGAACCCATGTAACCCGTATTCTGAGTGACTATGTATGGTGTAAGTCCGAGTGGGGCTTGACTTGGTGAATTTTTCCAAGTGATGAGGAGTGGAATAATTCCGAATGGAACCTGATTGGGGAGTTTATGCTGAAGAAGGATTAGTTAAGGCATTATCCGAGTGAAATGGAGGTATGAATACCGAGTGTGGGACCAAATGGATATTGGTCGGTCTTGGAGTTGTGTACCGAGTGAAAAACCAATAGAGTGATGGGTCGGTTTTAGTGTAATTGCCGAGTGTAAGGCTGAGCAAGAGATGACTCGGAATTGGAATGAAATTACCGAGTGAAAGACTAATTGAGATGACTCGGTTTCAGGAGAATATGCCAACTGAGTCACCTCCAAGGAAGAGAAATAAGACCGAGTGTTTCAAGAGGAATCAATTCCGAGTGAGTAATAGGTGAAGACTCGGTTTCAGGAGGTTCTACCGAGTGGATTAAGATGTTAAAGTGGAAACCGAGTGAATGAAGGATAGGTTTTGGGGAGGGAGTGTCTGGCTCAAGCGAGTCGGTATCCGCTTGAGCGAGAGGGACTCGGATTTCCCTCTTTTCACGTTACCGACCATTTCCAGTCGGTATATACATTGACCAGGTAGAATTCCAGTCAGCCAAGAACCTGACCGAGTGAAATTTCACTCGGAATTCACTGTCAGGTTGACGTTTTGACTTCAGTTTTGTCCCTTTATGCATATTTTAATAAATCTTCTTCAATCATGCACACTCTAGTGGGTAGGCTGCAGAAGTGGAGCTTACTTTCAATCTAAACCACTCTTAATTCCACTAACAGCCCACTAGAAACCCACTCATGGAAAGTTGTCTCCCACCTTGCATTATTAAACACACACACTGATTCTGAAACTCCCAATTCCTCTTCTCCATCAATACACCTTCGATCTGAACCAGGACAGCCAGGGGACTTCTTTTCAGTCAGCCAAAGATCATCAATCCAAGTAAGAGGGGACAGGGTTGTGAATAACTATGAAATGGGTAGAATTGTATGCTGTTCTAGGATTCCAGAATTAACTTCGTAACTTGTTGCTCATTTTTGAAATTGAAAACGTATGAATTTGACTCTGACTTCTTCATGAAAGTTGTAGATCTTTTTGTTATGTGAATTTTGAGACCTGATTCAACTGATTTGGATATGTATAGAAAAAGTTATAGCTAAAATACTACAGCATGTTCGTGTGGAATATTTATCCCATGTTTTGTGTATATATTAATATGCTGGGACTTGTACGTACATAATCAGCCTTTGATGTCTTCATCAAAGTTGTAGGTATTTATGTTATGGATCTATAGAAAGTGGTTTCAAGTCAAAATTATTTTTGTAGCTCGAGTTATGCCTAAAATACTGAAGTATATCCAACCTGTAAATCTGTTAACTTGAGATACGTATTTTATTTTTAAAACTGGGAACTTTGTGGTAAGAATTAGTGATTGGTGTCTTTATCAAAGTTGTAGATCTTCTTGTTATGTGAATTTTAAGACCTGAACCGACTGAATTGGATATGTATAGCATGAGTTATGATCAAAATACTACAGCATGTCCGATTGAAATACTTATCTTGTGTTTTGTGCATATATGAATATTCTGGGAATTATACATACGTTTTTAGACTTTTATGTCTTCATGGAAGTTGTAGATATTTATGTTAGGGATCTATAGAAAGTGGTTTTGAGTTAAAAAGATGCTTGTAGCTCTAGATATGCTCAAAATACAGAAGTATGTTCATGATGAAAATCTGTTAACTATGAAATCCGAATCTTATTTTTAAAACTGGGAATTTTGTGGTGAGAATTAATGGTTGGTGCCTTCATTAAAGTTGTAGATATTTGTGTTAAGAATAGTTTAGAACTGGTTTCATGCCAAAATTGTTTTTGTAGCTCCAGAAACATTGAAAATACTAACCTATGTACGTTTTAAAAATCCTCTTTGAGGCAGTTTTGTATTCTGTGAATAAGTGATGTTTCTGTTTAGAATTTGAATTTATGGTCTGCATAAAAGTTGTATATAATTATGTTATTGAGCTATAGAAAGTGGAATCACATGAAAAGGATTTGATTTGCTCATGTTATGACTGTTTTACTAACGTATGTTGCTGTTGGAAATGCTGAAATTTGCTTATAATGGTTATTATGGATAAAAATGATATTTTCTCTATGAGTAACAATTTATTATTAAACTCTTGAGTGATTATGATTTATTATTGATGTTGTTGCGTGTTTAATGAGTATCATACGGTTGTATATTTTGGTGGTGAATAATTATGAATGACATAATTAATATATATGTACATGAATGCCTTGTGGTTATTGTTACATGTGGTTGAAACAATAAATCCATGATTCTAAAAATTATTATATGAGATGTGTCCTTTGAGGACTTGTGGTTTTCCAAGTGGTTTTGGAAATATTAATATCATGGTATGTTAAATGTTAAAGAGAATTAAAGGCATTCATGCATCATAAGCATTTGGATGCACCATGGAATTTTAGGGGTTCCATGATTGCCTACCCTGGTGGGGGGTTACTCTATGATGAGTTAAAGCCCTATTTTTGCGATGTGTTGGTCATGGGGCTGTAGGGATCCATGACTGTATTAATTCCTACCGGTGTCTCTATGAGACCTTTTACTACAGTATTCCCACCAAACCAAATGGATCCAGCATGACATCATTTAATTAATTAAAGACTTATTAAATGAACTTGTTTGACATATTCATCATATCATTATGTATTATTGACTGTGTTTGTGCAATTCTATATATTTTATATTTATTCTATATTCTGTCTCACTCTTATATTAATTTTTACAGTGAATGCCACCCAGAATGAAGAGTGATGCTATGGTTGATGCCTATGTGAATTATTGCTTGGATTTCGAATTTATTCTAAATTTATGATTTGTAATAAACATAACGTGTTATGTACTGTTATTTTTAAAATTGTTTCCGCTACGTAATTATTCCTTGAATTTTATTATTCACGACTAGTATGCATGATAATATTCCGCTATTATCGACTCTTATGTGAACTCTGATTTTAATTCATGAATTTTAAAATGATCTTTTAAAAACGCAAAAAATTTATTCGGAAAATTATACGGGACGTCACAGTATCAGCATTTCTATTACATTCATAGGCGTTGGTAAATTCAATATATTCGGTTTAAGCAATTCTTGCCCGTAACAATCTGATGGATTCTAAACTAATCCAACGCACGTTCAATTACACAAAGTCACATATGGTTTTATACCATTGCACCATCATTCATATATCAACATTAACATGCATTCAACATTGCATAATTATCCACAAATCAATCCTATGTTCAAAACATAGACCTCTTATATATCACACACATACACACGCATATCACACCCAAAATAAGGTATTTACATAAACTGTACAAAGGTCCTCCACTTGGTATTATCAATCCACCATCCCTGGAGTCATTATGCATCATTACCTTGCACATTCACTAAACATGGTGGAAGAGTAAGTATAATCCTAGTAGCAAATATTGCAATAATGTATAGAGTCAAACAATCACCCATAGACATCTAGCATATCATCAATCGTCAATCTATATCCAATACAACGAAGATAATATCAACAATTATCGTCAGTCACATACATAGTGCATATGTTATGATATGCTCCTCCCCATACCCTCATCATGTACAATCATGCCATATGGACTCAATGTGATGGATAATACTATAATATAAAGAGAATGGTCATATTCACAATTATTTAGCTGATATCTATACCACCATCCTTTTTGCAACACTTGTCACCCTCGACAACACAACTTAATATAAAATTAGTGTTGTGGGTCGACTCTAGGTTACACAAACCTAGAGCTTCCGATCCCTTTTTGATCCGTAAGGTTTCTTACTCTTCTCACAGAGCCACCCCTACCAGGGTCAACAATAAGGGTACCATGTATCCCTTTATGCATCTAATGCATATGATGAATGATTTCAGCATACAATGCAACTCAAATGCATTAACTGCGCTTCTTAGCATTTATACTCATCATTCATACATAAAGCAATATCATCATCATCACCACCATCATCATCATCATCATCATCATCATCATGTGTTATCTTAACTAATCATAATTCCATCTGTATTATCATTAATTCACTAATGGCATCACAAATCACCATAATAAACCATCCATCATGATCATCTCAACCATAACATATAAGTCAATTGTCAGTTCAATCATCATACATTGCAATAGAAGCAAACAATACTATATTCAATAGTTGTGTACTCAAGCTATATGGGTTAGTTTTGAGAGGGGGTCGACTTACCAACTTGAAGTCAAACAAAGATTCCAAAGTAAATTTGAGAATTCTGGCGCTACCCACGAACTCGAACCTTTTCCTACAAGTGCTAATTCGAATGAATAAGAATCGAAACCTCAAAACTTAACAATGAGGGTTAGTGTTGACAACCCAGATACCTTGAGCTAAAGGAAATTAAACCAAACCCCTGTACCTCTTCAGCATGCATATGAGAAGCATAGGAAGAGTGGGAATGGATGGCCCTTACTAAGGAGAAGAAGATGTAGATGAAGGAAAATGGTGATGGAGAGGGAAAGGAGAAAGGAAGGTTATTATAAGGAGAACGAGAGGGTGAATGATTTATTTTCTTTTGCTTTTGCTTTTGCTTTGTGGGGGGAGAGTAAACTAATTAGTATTTAGGTAGGTTAGGGCACTTTAATAATTAACTTGTTCAGTTAATCCCCCAACCTACCCGAGTAACTCTTGATTTAATTATAAACTTAACCAAATTTAAAATCTCATTTATTTCATCACTTAGTTTATAATTAAATAAATTTTCCTTCATAATTAATTTATTATCGCTTAGTCATTAATTAAAAATTTAGGATGTCACACTTTATATTTAATGAATAAAATGATGGTAAAATATTTAGTATATTATAATTAAAACAACATTTACTTATTTTATTCACTAAATATAAAATAGTGAAAATATTATAGAAAAATAAAAATTGAAATATTCTTCTATGAGGCTAAATGTAAAAAAATGTGTCTCAGACTTCCACGGTATTAATATGAACAAGGTGTGATATACGTAATGGAAAGAAAAAGAGAACGGATATTTAAGTATGAGAGAGAAAATATTATATTTATATAAAGAATTAATCATAGAATTTAGTTTATAAGTGTAATTAATACTCTCTAACATGTGCGAGCTTACATTAGAAAATCTTTTCTTATTAAAATTTATATGAGTATTGTTTAAAAATCAAAATGAGTGATTTTAATGATATTTTTAAATAAAAATTTTCTACTTTTATTTTCTTAACTAATGTGCCTAGACACTTATCAATATTTTCTTTTTATTTACATATTAAGCACTGTTATAATAGTGAAGTGTTTTTTGGAAATGTCAGTGAAGATTTTGAATTCACACCCTCTCTTCTTGGTAGGAAATCGATCCTCTCCTGCAACTCCTTCCTCCAATTCCCTCCTATATTAATTTATACTATATATTTTTATAATTAATGTAAAAAGGATCTTTTTATATTAGTTATAAAACTAATTAGTGTATACTTTTTATACCATTTATTTTTTATAATTTACAACGGTTATTTTTATAAGATATATAAAAAATATCTTTTATATAAAAATATGATGAATGGCAAAAATTACTATTAGATAGATCCTTCCTGGTATCACCCGAATTACTCAAATGCCAATTGTTGGAAGACTTTTGGGTCATATAAAAAAAACGTAGTGGTATTACCGATGGCCTTGGAAACTTCTACATCTGCCTCGCAAGAAGTGCAAAATTCCAAAATATTATATATTGGACAACAAGCACCTCTGCATGTGCATTCATCCTCCCATTTGCATAATCAAATGTGTCCCTTTTTTCTTCTTCTACCAAAATTAGTTGAAAAATATTAACTTAGTTTAAGCAATTGAAATAACTTATGTTTTATTTTAAATTTTTTATTATATTCATATCTTTAGTGTAATTATTATATTTTTAATAAAAGTATTAATTTTAGTAGGTTCAACTCAACTTTATTGATATTAAAGAAATCCTTAAATAAATAATTACATAATTTCTTTACAAAATTTGATAATTATTTAATAATATGAATATATATATATATACACATATAAATTGACTCAAAGTAATTAAATAATATGAAATAATCATATATGCCTTTTTCTTCTTCTACCAATATTAGTTGAAACTATTAACTTAGTTTAAGAAATTGAAATCGTTAATGTTTTATTTTAAAAAAAATTATTATATTTATATCTTTAGTGTAATTATTGTATTTTTAATAAAAAATTTATTTTTGAATAGGTTCAACTAAACTTAGACATTGTGATTAAATAAATCGTTAAATAAATAATTTCATATTTTGTTTACAAAATTCGATAATTATTTGATAATATATATATATATATATATAAACATTTGAATAATATCAAATAATTATATATACATACTAACAATATATTTATGTGTTCAGAGCCAATTTAACTAAAAAATTAGTGAATCGGTGATTTACTAAATAGATTGATTTGTATCAAATTCTATAAAATTTGTAAAGTATAATGCTTAAATCAGACTTGAACACAATAGAATAATTAGTAGAATGTGTTCTTACCACAATCTACCATTATTATTTTGGTATAATATGTATACTTTTAATATGTATCATAAATTTAACTTTAAAAATACATATTGATTTATCATTTAATATTATATATACGTATATAATTTTATTCATTTATTCACAATTCAACTGTAATTGAATCAATAGATCATAAAATAATATAATACCTATTCAATTTTATAAACATTGATATTTACTAATTCCCATGCAGAGGGGAATTAGAACTAGGGGTATGAAACTCCTCAAAATTTCAAATTTATCACATTATATAATTATGATATATTTATTCACAATTCAACTATAATTAAATCAATAAGTCATAAAATAATGTAATCACAGGTTCAATGACCTATTCAATTTCATAAACATTGATATTTATTAATTCCCGTGTATAGGGAAATTAGAATTAAGGGTGTCAAACTCCCTAAAATTTCAATTTATCACATCATATAATTATGATATATATATATATATATATATATATATATATATATATATATATATATACACACACACACACACATAATGCATACAATTGAGTCTTTAACTCTAGGAAAGAATAACGCGTCTTACCTCATGCAATATCTATGCCCATATTAAATGTGCAAGCTTCTATTTATAAAAACTATATGATCAAAGAAACAATCAATCGACAAAATATGAAACTTAAAATTTGAACTTAGAACCTCAACGTAACTACCTCAAGTACTCTACCTCAAATAATCTATCTATAATACATACAATGTTACTTCCACAACATCTTCCAAGATTCACCCATTTTCTAATTGTAAAAGTTGCAAAAAAAAATGTTTATGGGAATTAAGCTCATGCCCTCTTAACACCAAAACAAGTGAGATTACCATAATACCAATCTTTTAAATTAAAATATATATGCATTCTTTAACTGATATACTAGTTAAATGATGTTGAAGTTTCATATCAAAAAATATTCTGTGTAGATTAATGATGAACTTTATATATAAGTACTTTTTACTCAAAATATAATAGTAGTTGTTGAAAACAATGTCTCACATAGAGTGGATTACTCATGGCACTAATGAAAGACTCTTTACAAACAAAAAATTAGTTTTTTTGAACTCTTACATATAATATATTACTTATGTGGATGAAAAATCTATATAAGGATTTGCACATTATGTTTATACACAGTTATTTAAACTATAAATGTCCAAGCTCATATATGAAAGCCTTTCTTTTTTATAGTTAAACTTAATTCAAATTTTTTAATTGAAAGGGACCGAGTCATACGATTTCTAGTTTAACTAATTTGACTAGTCAATCTAAGTCCATTTCAATAACAGTAGATGGTAGATGATGTATTATTAATCATAATCCTCTTACATTACTTTATATTCACATTTGTTCATTCCTTGACAATGAAGTCTCACATCAAGAAGTATACTTGTGGAAAGAAATAGTAGACTTTATAATATATATATATATATATATATATATATATATATGTTAGAACCAAGAAGACTTTTTGGAGTACCCTTAGATTTGTTGATAACCAACATCAAGCATCTTAATTAATTAAGTTATGAGTTGTTAAAATGTTTGATAAGTTCATTTGAGTGTTTCAGGATATAAAGCACAAGTTATAAATCAACGGGGGAGTCACATCCAATAAGTCTGGTAAAACAAAACTAAGAAGGCTATGCATCAAAGAAACACACAAAGTCTAGAAACACTTTTCCTAAGAAAAACGCTCTTTTAGATGTATAATAGACCCAGACCCTTCATCTCATATAACAAGCCTCAAAGAATTTGAAAGAACTCATTGTTTAAAGGCAACTTTCTTCAATCATACTTTGTCTCCACATAGAAGATGCTTCAGACCTTCTTCAAAATCACTAGAAAGGATTAGAATATTTCTTGAAGTTTTGAGTCTCATCATCAATGCTTTACGATTCACCAGACCTCAATCTAATCTCAGATACTTTCTCTGAACGCATCAAGTCTGGACCTATATATGATGACTCAACAAAGCATATTTTTTTCCTCAGCTCAAGGTCTTATCACAAGAAAGGAAATTTTGAAATAAAGCAAATCAAAGATCTATCTTTCAATGAAGATCTTTCCATCTTAGTGAACTGACTTTAGGCCTGCAACTACACGAATCTCGAAAGCTCTCTGATCTATACTTAGCAAGAAGAAAAACTCTCTCTAAAGATCATATCCGTTAAGAAGACTTCTCTCAAGCATTTGAATGACTTACTCTTCAACGATCATCCAACAGATCTATCTCTGTCAGCAGGAATACCATGTATATATATATTGATGGTTTGAAGAAAAGACTTAGAAGAGGGGGTTGAATAAGTCTGTTTACTTTTTCAAACCAAAAAGTGATACTTAAGCATTAGTGTATTATGCACAACGGACCAGACTTTAGCTTATACAGAGAGCGTGACTGTTTGATTGAGTGAGCATATTTTTGTCAGACTTTTACTATCAAGTATAATAATAATAATAATGCACCAGACTTTTGATAGTAAAGAGTGAGAGAAAGAGACAATACACAAATGATTTATACTGGTTCACCTCCAACTCGGAGACTACATCGAGTACCTTCAAGTCTGAAGGATTTCCACTATATAAAAACTTTTACATAAATACCCCAGAATGAGCTTATGAGTATTATTGACTTCATCCATTCCTGGCTTAAGCACACCCCATGCTTTCGAGTATTCTTTTGTAAGCACCCACTCCTGGGACAGACCCAAGTATTTTTTTATGAGTCACTCCTGGCTCAAACCCAAGTATTCTTTTTAAAGCCTCGGGCCAAAGTGTTTCCCAATAGCTCACTCAGACTGGTGTTTTCTAGAGATTGAAAATATTGATACATAAACAATTGGGGATGTGTGTGTTCTTCAGATTTTGTGATACTTGCCCATCTTTCTTTTTTGATTCAGTCTCACAAGCTCTCTCTCTCTTTTTCTTTTCTTCTTCTATCTCTCTTCATGTCTCTCTATTCTTATTTTGTAATCTCTTTTCTTTTCTTATGAGACATCTATGTCTATTACACACATATATATCCTTATGTATCTCTCTCATTCTTTCATTGTATATATTCTCTCTAGTATATTTCTTGGAGGTTGTACAACATATAAATACTTGTTTTATAGAGATGGATTCGTTGGATGAACGTTTAAAATTTATTCTATCTCATAAGAAAGTAATTTTTCTTCTAATTGGTCAGAGAGACGTTCAGCATATTTTGTATGGAATGGAGAGCTTTTGTGATGAAGATAAATAGGGATTGTATACTTTTCACCAAATGAGATATTCCTTGATTTAAGAAATTCTGACGTCTTAGAGAGTTGATGAAAGATGGATGCTCTGAGATCAGCTTGAGATTTTTCTTGCTTGGGTACCTTTCTTGTTATGATAAATCTTTTCGCTGAGACGGGGATATATTTTGTTGAGTCATCATATATAGGTCCAGACTTAATTTGTTCAAAGGTAACATCTGAAGCTAGATTGAGGTCTGGTGAATCGTGAAATGTTAATGATGAGACTCAAATCTTCTAGAGATATTCCAGTTCTTCTTATATAATTTTAAAGAGGGTCTGGAGCAGCTTTTATCTTGACAAATTGTGAGGATAAAGTCTGACTAAAGTAGGTCGCTTAAAGGAGATGAGTATTCCATGTTCTTGATGCTTATTGTATGTCTTGACTAGTCTGAGTCTGTTATAAGTTCATTATGAATGCTTTTTCTTTTCAGAGACATTATGTAGATACAACATAGATATAAGAGCTTTGAAGAGTGTGCAATCGTAAGTGGAGTAAATGTAGCTCTAGTTTCACCAAGAAAAAAAGGTTAGATTCAGAGAATCTCTGAATACGTAAGATAGAGGTGAAACTTAGTTGCTTTTTCGACTAGATTAAAATCCACACTATTTAGTCGATCTTCCTTTCAAGAGTATTTTCTTTGTGCTTTGATGGAGATGACTTGTGACCGCTAATGCCTTATGTATCAGACCACTTCTAACGGTTTGAAGGGAGATAACAAAGTCTAATGCTTTCGTGTTTTCTGAAGCTTAAAGTGATGTTGTTCGAGTCTGGGTCTGGTGAGTTACTCTGGTGAGAGAATTACTTTTGAAGCGTAATGCCAGACCTTTGGATTCTTCTTGAATTGAAGAGTTCATGTTACGATTAAGTCTTCTAGACTTTTGATGCTAAGCTTGCGTGGGCTTCCCCTTTCTTTTATAGCTTAAGCCTTTTCCTGAAACACTAAAATACCCGCATCAAGTGATAACAAACATCTTCATTTAAGTTAGAATTCCTAGTGTTAGTTATCAACAAATCTCGCGAGTTTTGGTTTAAATGATTCGATATTTTCTAGACTTTTCTTCAACATATATATATATATATATATATTGCAACTCTCTTTAAAATTAAGGAGAGAGAGATATAGAGATATATGTGTGAGTAAATGAGAGAGTAATAGACATAGATATCTCAGAAGAAAAGAAAAGAGATTACAAAAGAAGAATAGAGAGTTATATGAAGAGAAAAGAAAAAATATGAAAGAAGAAAAGAAAAAGAGAGAGAGCTTGTGAGATTGAATCAGAAACACAAAGATGAGGATGTCACTCAAAAAGCAGTGTGATAAAAAGAAAAGGAGAACACACAAGTCCTAGATCTTTTATGTACAAAAGCCTTAAAAAGAAGAAGACAAGTCTTATTTTAATCTAATATTTCCAAAATTCTTGTAAACACAGGTCAGTTGATCTGTTGGGAAACACTTTGGCCTGAAGAGACTTTGGAAAGAATACTTGGGTTTGAGCCCAGAGTGACTCATGAAAGAATACTTGGGTTTGCCCTAGGAATGGGTGCTTGCAAAAGAATACTCAGAAGCATGGGTTGTGCTTAAGCCAAGAGTGGTCAGATTTAACAATACTCAGAAGCATGGGTTGTTCTTAAGCCAGGAGTGGCTGGAGTCAATAATACTCATAAGCTTGGTCTGAGCTAATTATGTAAAAGAAATATTTTCACATTGTGGAAATCCTTTAGATTTGAAGGTACTGGAAGTATTCTCTGTGTTGGAGGTGAACTAGTATAAAATATCTTGTGTGATGTCTCTTTCTCTCTGACTCTTTAACTATCTAAAGTCTGGTGCATTATTGTTAATATCTTTGATAGTAAAAGTCTGGTAAATAACGTTCATTCAATCAAATAATTACGCTCTCTATCTCACAAAAGTCTGGTCCACTGTGCTTAACACATTTTCACTTAAATATCACTTTTTGGTTTGAAAAAGTGAACAGACTCATTCAACCCCCCTTCTAAGTCTGTTCTTTGAACCATCAGTATATATGTATATATATGTGTATATATATATATATATATATATATGAGATGCTACTTGTCATACAAAATACAATAAAGTGTTCAATGCAAGTGTTGAAGTTCACATCAAGAAGTATGGGTGCTTCTTATTCAAAATATGAAATGAGGTGCTAACCAAATTCCTGAGGTGAACCAGGGTGGCATCATTGTAATTCCACGTCATCGGATCTACTTACCTAAGAATGGTACGAATGTTGTATCCAAGGTCTAAACCCATGGCAACTACAGTTCCAAGACCAGGACTCCGGTCCTATCCTGACAACCAGACAACGAGTCAGAATCGGTATAGGTTGTATGTCCCTGCAAATGTTGTAGATACAGTAAGTTAGGAAGAAGGTCAAATCAATTTCCTAACTAAGGTAAACACTATAAATACAACTCATTTATTACTAAAGAAGCATCTAAGCTAATCTATGAGTTACCTCTGTAATACCATATTTCCTGTAATACCGTACTGACTTAAGCATCGCAGAATCTTTTGCAGGTTCACCTCTGGTGTGTTCCCTTGACCTCAGTATGGATAAGAACATCAATTCCATCCTAAACTAGAAGAACCTAGGATTCCCACTGAACCTGGGTATAAAATACCGCACTCCACTGGTGTAAAACTGAGAGTGAGAGGTGACTAAGGATACCGATCGGGACAATCAACTCCTGACACAGGTTCTTGTACAGAACAAAATATAACATTAGTTGTTAGAAATAAAGTTTCATATAAAGTAGATTACTCATAGGAACAAATGAAACACTTTTTATAAAATTAAAAAATTAGTTTTTTTGAAGTCTCACATCGATTAAATTACTCATGAGAGTCGATGAAAAACTCTACATAAGGGTATGCACATTGTGTTTATATATGGGTTGTTTAAACTATGGAATGCCTTAGCTCATATATGATAAACTTTCTTTTTATAATTAAAATTAATTTAAATTTTTAACTAAGACACGGTTGACTTGCTGGTATAATTAACTTCATACAAAATTTTTCATTTATATTTTGTACAATGCACGAGTGTCAACGATTAGTGTGTTTGTGTGTGTGTTGAGTGTATATTATATATATATCACTTATATATCCATTAAAATATTTATATTATATTATGTTAGTTATACATAAATTTACCATTTTATTTTTTATTCAAATAAATGACAATTTCCTTCATAACATTGGTAGTTGTTTCCCCCAACAAGCTTGGGTGAAACATGGTTTTCCTTATCAATGACCTCAATATTCAATGCATCATCCTCTTACCCCATTTTTTGGAGGATATCGTTCGTCATATCAAGAAAATAATAAACCAATGACAAGGGGTATTATATTAGTTATACTAAAGAAGAGTTAGAAAGATAAGAACAAAAGAGGAAAGCGACTAGATGTCCAACCTAAATACTAATCCCATTTCGAAAGAACACATAGAAGTTTCTTACACCAAATATGGTTAGACCTAGATGCCTTGCCAAGCCTATTAATAACCCTTTTCCATCTCTTAGACAGATCAAACTCTTCAGTCACATAAGCTTTGCTATTAAGTAGGAATAGCTTGTGAGTTCACTCAGTGTAGAACCTCTTAGAGTATTAAGTGTTTTCCTAGAACACTAACCTTGTTTCCTTTATAACCATCCTTACTTACGCATGCTTGAAACTAGCCCCATCTGTCTTACCCGAGTTAGTTAAAATTTACCACCATGCTTAGATGCTAGAGATTACAAAACTTAATCCACCACTAGTGTTTCCTTTTCACAACACCTTGTCATAGAGAAAGAACATCGCCATAGTGGGAGAAAACTTGAAAAATTACCCAAGTCATTTGTGTTTCCTTTTCATGGCAGATCCTATCACCTATTAATGACAATACAACAACGAAGTCATTTGTGTTTCCTCTTTGGCGTGGATGGGAAAATTCTCAAGCTCCACTCCATATATGTCTATTGTGTATTTTGAAGGAAAAGACAATAGTTTGAAATAAACCCCAAAATATTGATTTATAGCTTTCTCCGCAATCTAATATATTTTATAATCTAAACATTGGTATTTACATCGTCCGTGGACACAATGTTTTCACTCCAAATTCTAGAGTGTCTTTCAAACGCCATGAGAATTATTGTATATTGAAAAAAATAGAATCTAATTATAGAATGACAAGTCGTCAGAATTGTAATATTTGGCACTAGAATTTGAATCCCATAATAAATACTAAGATACCAGTGATGAAGGAAGAGGATTGGAATCAGAATCCAAAGAGATGTTTATCTAGGCCATATATCGACGAGGAGCCTCTAGCACAACTAAGTGGAGGAAAAGATATAGAAGCTAAAACCTTATCTAAACACCAACGTATGTACTGTTGGGCAACCTACTCCTTACATTGAGGCCCCATAGACATCCATAATAATGGCCCATTAAGAATCTCAACAGATTCGTCACCCACGTAGTTGTCCCCCATATCCTGGTTTGTAAAAAAACTAATTACGAAATTTATGAAAAGAAGCGAGATAGAGGGACACCTGTAGAGATAATTCACATAGTTCTTTTAATACAAGCTAGGGATGCAAATGAGGGACACCAAATTTTGATGGCAGAGGAATTTTCACAATAAAAGAAAAGAGAAGATGACAAAGACTCACTCCACTTCGATAGCTAAGTCTCGGGGAGCAAAATGGCACTAAACTACGAACGTCATTACGAGGGTGTGCATGTGCAACCCTCACATACTAAACAATGGTTGCAGGAAAAAAAAGTGTCATGACCTATTAGAGGCTACCATATTTCATGCCCAAAACCAAGCCACAAAAGAGGATCACACCTAAGAATAGAAAAGCTTAACATCGATGAAAAATTTTAAAAATAATTTTTTTATACTAGAACTTTTAGGATCAAGTAAATCATGCCCATATTAGCTTATTGAAGCAACCCCCAAGTCATTTCTATAAGTCGGGGGCAAACTATCTAGGTTAATACGGATGTCAGTATCCCAAGGCCCATACCGCTTGACAAACAATCACATTTGGTATCAAGTCTCATAGAACTAGTGAAACCAGTGTAGCTAAATATTTAGTGTAGTTAAAAGGTTTAAGACCATACATGGGGTATATTGGTAAGCACCAGCATAAATGTTAGGAATGTCTGTGCCCATGTCCTTTTTCTCCATACTTTACAGAAAAGTACTAACACAATCATCATGAAAAGGATCACCCATTGACCTCTATAAATACCACACATTTAATGCAGTCAAGATATGTTCAATTTACCCAAAATGTTTAAGCTTCAATGTTGTATACCATAGATTTGAGCGTTGTAGTGCCTTTACAAGTGCACTTTATTTTGCTCATCAATGTGAGATATCAATGTGGAGTAGACAACCAACTACAAGTCTATAAAACCCTAACTTCCTTACTCAACTTTGAGGATAATATTCTATCCCTATTAGACTTGTATAAGAGAGTATATTCCTCTAGACTCTCATACTAGATAGATCAATAGCTTTTAAACTATTCTTTAACTAGATTGCGATAGGGTAAATATAGTTTTAATCCTTGTAGAATTAGTAAATTTTATTTGTATCCCTAGAAACTTTTCAAAATATTTTTTCTTCTTATTAAGTTCTAATATCTCAAAAATAGTCATTATTATCGAAGGGTTACTATCAACAATTCATTTATCTAACAGACTTTCACATCATTCACTAATATGTCATTTGCTTATCCTAAAGATGGATGTAAGAAACTTTTGGGGGCAAAAACATCTATCTTTTGAAGTTTTTTTTTTGTATTGCAGTAATCGGTATGTTTAAATTAATATTTTTTACATTTTTATTAACAACTTATAAATTAGGAGATATGCAGGATAATTACATGACATACTAGACGATACATGGTAATTTATTAGAAAATTATAATTAACACAAAAAATAAGAAACTAAAATAAAATAATTAAATTAATAAGAAACTATTTCTAAATATTTTATATTAATAAGGAATAGAAATGTAATAAAAATATCAAATGAATGGAAAAATGTACCAATTTTTTATAAGGATGAAAGAACATGTATTAAAATTATGGTATTTTATTATATATACCATGGATTTAAAATATTAGTTAAAGATTGAATCTATCAACAATTGATTAAGATGAGAATAAGTCAGGTCGCTTGTTGAGTACTTATGACCTAGTCTATTTAAGACTTAGTTTTGTCCAACCTACTTAATATAAAGATCAGATCAAAGCTTTTTAAAAAATCTATTTAATTAAATATGTTAGGTTTGAGCTTTTGAAAAAACATTTCTAATTTCTTGGGTTGGCCTTTTTAAGACATTATACATAATTTTATAAAGAAATATAATTTATAATATATTAAGTTATGAATACATATAATATTTTCAATGAATCATAGTTTATAAAATTAAATTTCATTAAAATCACTTTTAATTTGAAAAATTGATAATTAAATGTATATTGTACATAGGTTGTTAGGATTTTAGAAACAAATTGATTTGTTTAAGATAATTCATTGATTTATTTAATATATGTTTGTTTATATTTTCATTAGCATAAACTTTAATTAGATTTTTAATTAGACTTTTGTAACATCCCAGATATTTATAGAAAATTATGTGAAGTGGAAAATATTGATAATTGTTTTTAGGAATTTATTGGATATTTTTAAGAATTATTGGTTTAGTAGGAAATGTGTGATTAGAAGAAGAGGGATTTAATTAAAATTATTTGAGAAATTATAAAGGGAAGGGAGAAGTGACCGGTTGAGCAGGTAATAGGTTGCCATGGGTATTAAAGAAAGATTTCTTTCTCTCCCTTCAATTATTCATCCTGCCACGAGAGTCTTCTTCTCCTTCGTTCGTTTCTTCTCCTTCCTCCATTGTTGAAAGCTGAAAGCTTTGAAAGGAAGTCTCTTTCTGCATCAAACCTTGAGGTAATTAGGTAGTTGTGGTTGTGGTTTCAAGGTGGTGAAGCGCGAAAGAAGGCTGCTGCTGGATCGGTGGTGGAACGGTGAACCTAGGAACGGTTGAGGCATGGAACAGAGGTATGGGGGAATCGAGCATTTCTTCCCTCCGTGCATACAACCAGTCTTCTTCTCTTCATCAGCTGGTTGTGGTGTCTTGGAGGCTTGAAGTCCTCCACTGCTGGTGAGGGTTGGACTGCGGAAGAGAGTGAGCATTTCTCTTCGTGCATGCAGAGGCGCTGTTTGAGATCAACCCAAGCTTCTTCTACTTCGTCTTCTTCTTCCACTCGATGGATGTTGGAATCTCGAGTGGAAGTGTGCAGCATTAAAGTGCCTCAGAGTTGTAGAAATATCCCACTGATGGTGAGACGGAGCTGCTCAAGGGAGAGAGCAGCGTTGTGTCTTGGAGGCTTGGAATCCTCCGCCGTCTTGCATGCGGAGCGTGGAGTGTCATGGGGGCAGAGCTGTTCGAGAGGGTGAATGGCTCGGAGTTCCTCCAAGCAGAGTGCTGTGTTGGACGACTGGAAGTAGAGTCACAATTGAGAAGAAGCGATCGGAGAGCAACCGATCGGAGTGGGGAGCTCAAGGTTATAATTAATTGGAATAGGACATACTGTCTGAGTTGTTGAGACACTTGTAAACCGAGTAAGAAATAAGACTGGGAGAAAAGCTGTGAATGTGTGTTGTGTGCACACCGATCGGTTTAGGATCATGTGTGTGTGTGTGACTTTGCTGAATGATATTTGAGAATGTATGAGTATGCATGTGTGTGAGCACCGATCAGTTTCTGATCGTGTGTATGTGATTAGAAGAGTATTTGATGTTGTGATCATTGTGATGATGTCGAATGAATTGTATATGAATGTAGATGAATGCATGTATAGGTATGTACCCCGATCGGTTTCTGATCGTGTGAGAGGTATATTCCGAGTGAAATGGAATTATTTGATGCTATGATGAAATGATGCTGAGTGAAATGTATGTGCATGTATATAGACATTGATCAATTGAGGATCGTATGTGTACGTGTAAATCCGATTGAAATTTAAATGATGCTGCGACAATCGGTATTTTATGGAATGAGTCGGGTTTGACAAGCAGGTCGCCCGAGTGACAATGTGATGGATGGGCTTGACAAGTCGGTCGCCCTGTGATGAGAGCACATGTCAGTTTCTGGTAGTTGCATGTGATTATGTGGTATGGGATGGCCGACGGTATATGTTACCCTCGTTTCTGGCTTCAGTGGTCAAGTCGGACCCAGTTGAGCTACCCAGAGGTCTTTGACCCAGTGGTTGAGGGGGAGCCAAGTCAGGCTCAGTGCACCAAGTAGGGTTCACGGGATGTCAAGTCGGACTCCCAGCTGAAGGCCAATCCTTTAGTATCCGGATACTAGGAGTCGATTTTATATGAGTTAGTTGTGATAATTAATGATTTTGCCGAATGAGAATTTGACATATTTGATGAGTATGAAATTTTGTATTTGCCGAGTAAGATGTCATATTATCCGAGTGAAAACTAATGAGTATGATGTTGCATTTGATGAGTATAAATTGTTATATTTGCTGAATGAGGTTGAATATAATTGCCGAATATAAAGTATTATAATTGCTGAGTTGTTATATTCTCCGAGTGGAAAATTGCTATATTGCCGAGTGAAAGTTACCTTCTGTGTGAATGGCTGTTTGGTGTAACTTATTATAATTGCCGAGTGCACTTTCATATATATTGCTGGGTTACTTGTGAGTGATTGGCTAAAATAGCCGAGTGATGATTGCTAAGATTACCGAGTAAGTATATTACTGAGTGAGAGTAAAATGCCGAGTGAAATGTCATATTTAAGAATAAAGGAATCGGATGGAGTTTATACTCGTATTTCATTTAAATTCCGTTCTAGATTAATTATAATGCTAAACACCCACCCTTGCTGTTTTCAATTTTTAGTAACCAGTGACAGGGAAGAGGTGGGAGCCATGGAGGCGCGCCAAGTGGAGGATTGATGCCAAGGAACCAAGTGCTTCGGAATGAATTCTGGGTGTAATAATATATATATTTTGAGTTTTCTATGTGATGCTTCACGAGTGTGTTAAAATTCGAATCGGTATGTTGATTAACGAGGATATGAATTTTTGATGTTATGAGATTGGTGTTTATTTTAGGAATGAATTCGCATTGTTGTAGCAGAGTTGATCCCCGGGTGAATCTAGCCGAGTGGATTCTTTATCTGAGCGAGGGCCTATTAAATTGATGTCCACTTGAGTATCTTTCATCCTTTCCGAGAGAAGAATAACCGAGAGAAGATTAGAGTATCTCCGAGTGAGCAATGGCTGACTTTGAGCAGAGAGATAAGAGTAATTCCGAGTGAAGACTAGAGTAACTCCGAGTGAAGGTGAGAAGGTTTCTGATTGAGTTACGCCGAGAGAGACTTTTCCGAGTAATGAAGGGATTGGGTGATTTTCGAGTGATGTCAGATCGAAGGAATCCTTGTTGAGTAAAAGTTAAGCCATGTCCGAGTAAGAGATACCCGAGTGCACCTAATTCCGAGTGAAACCCGGTTGGTCGGCTCTTCTTGTAGGTTGTTGTTCGCTCAAGTTCAAGAGCAACTTTCGCTCAAGCGAGTCGGCGCTCGCTTAAGCGAATCAGGGGCTCGCTCAGGCGATTGACCCCTGATTCCGTTTCCCTTCTTTCGTTGTTTCTAAATAACTAATTTATTAAGGGATGTATTTCGGATCCGTTTCAGTCGGGATTTGCTAATTTAAGTGTGATTTTACTACTTTGAATATATTTAATAGAAGTAAATATTCTTATATTAAGACCGAGTGGATTTTCATATTAAAATGCGAAAAATTATTTTGGAAAATGACAAAATCAACGAGGGATGTCACAACTTTTATATAAGTTATCAGGCTAAA
This sequence comes from Clitoria ternatea, assembly GCA_037962975.1. Lineage (NCBI taxonomy): Eukaryota > Viridiplantae > Streptophyta > Magnoliopsida > Fabales > Fabaceae > Clitoria > Clitoria ternatea. The sequence goes on from CM075669.1 coordinate 296,764,122, forward strand.
CCAGATTTTTAAATAGGTTAGACAGACTTAAGACTCAAATTTAAGCAATAGGCCAGACCTAAATCTTTAAAGCCTAGCTGAGTCCAACTTATTCTCATCCCTACCAATTGATTAATATTTATCAATAAATAATTTAAATATATATATATAATTAAAAATTTTAAATTTTAAACATAGAAAATGTTTTTTTTGTTACATATAATATGCATGCGTACATTCATAGTGATTAGAGACTTCAGATGCACTACTCTTCTAGGAGAATGAATTATATGCGACTATTTCACGTTAAGAGACAACATTACCCACTTTTATTTGTGAGTGCTTTGGGCAGTAGTTGCATTACCGACTAGTAATTTGATATCACCACCATAGAGAAAATAAACCCTTAAATTTTTTTAGGTAAAACGAGTTCATATATTCAGATAACTTATACTACAACCATTTTCTTTTATTTAGTTTTGTGTTTTCATATAAATCAAGAAATATATTTAATTTTTTTTCTTGAATTCTCTTAAAATATATTATTTTTTTTTCTTTCTATAATTAATGTTTAAATAAAATAATTAAATAACATAAAAGTATAACCGAAATAAAATCCTTAAATATTGTTTTAGATTTTTAAATAGACAAATAAAGAGATTGATGGAGTAGTTTATAGTTTTTCAATAGTTCATTGAAATAAAGTTTTTTTTAAAATTATATATAATACTATAATTAGGGGAGTAATAAAGATTATTTCACAAAATTAAGATAGAGATACAAGAATAAAAAATAATAATTGCAACATTAACAACCTATCCTGCATAGTTGTTTACAAATATAGAGTTTATAGTTTTTTATTTTATGTATATCAAACAATTCTATTATAATCTTTTAGAAGTTTTAGACCCATAACTTTTATGTATCATATATATATATATATAATTATTTCTATGTTTTCAGCTTTTATAACTATATTCATTCTTTTATAGGCATAATTTTCAATAGAATGTGTTCTGTCCTAAAATCGGGGTCAAGAGTTGACCGTTTTGATCGGTGTTTAGAGTTACCTCACGAGCTCTCAATTTTACATCATCTCAGTAGAGTACGGTATTTTATACTTAGATCTAGTGGGAGCCTAAGTTCTTCACGTTTGGGGTGAATTTGATGTCAAGTCCATACCAAAGTCAATGGGACACACCGAAGGTGCACCTGTAAAAGATTCTCTGATGCTTAAGTCAGTACGGGTATTACAAGAAATATCTATATTACGGAGGGTAACTCTCTGGTTAGTCCAGATTCTTTTATAGCAATAAATGAGTAGTATTTATAGGAGTTACCTGAGTAGGAGAAGTGATTTGACCCTTCTTCTAACTTTCTGTAGCAATAGTGTTGCAAGGACATGTTGCCCATACCGATTCTGACTCATGTCTAACTGTCAGAAATGACCAGAGTCCCCTTACCTCGATCCATAGTTGCTCTAGCACTGGACCCCGGTTGAGGGGGGTTTGCTAGGTGTTTTATTCTCTTAAAGAGGGGTCTTATCCTTTGTAGTGTCACCCCAGCCATGTGTTATGGAGTCCAGTTTCCACCCCGGATCATTTGCCCCTTAGCTTGTTGTTGGGATGAAGTCACAATAATAAGCTATCTAAACCTTGACAAAAAAGGATCCATGTCGGAAATACTAGCCGATGTTGCACTATAACCGATGTGTGAACTTCCCGTACTGTTGTTCTCAGCGAGTTAGGTGAGCATTTAATGTGCATCGCCTGAAAAAGCTGTCGTATGATAGGGATTGCTGATGTGGCATGCTCTACTTAGTCCGTGTGATTTACGCGCCATCGGATGATGTCATAAAAAGGTGAAACAACGCCTTTTATAGGCCGTGTCGTTTCGGTTTCCATCACGTCCATGGGCCGCGGTGGTTGAACTCCGGCCTATGAGATTTTGATGCTTTTATAAAGAGAAGGACTTCATCAACTTTCCAGTCTTGCATTTTTTATCCAGAAACTTCGTTTGTTCGCAGTCTTTGATTTTTCGTGACCTCGTCCTGACCTGCACTAGAAGAACAGTTTGAACCCTCCATATAGGTAGCTTCTTCCTTCAACCATTTTCTTATCAAGTCTGCTTTTTCTACTAACCACGGTGAGGACAAGGACAGTTCTGTTGAAATAATTTCAAACCCTTTTGTCTCTTGGTCATCCGAGGTTAGGGTCCTCGTTTTACTCAAACAGATATATGTAGGTGGGTAAGAACAGAGAGTCAAGGTGGCCAAGCTAGAGATTTGGAAACCTCGGCCATTTCAACCTCAAAACCGAAATCACCCTCCTTCGAATTTCCTGAACCTAAATCACCTTTACCACTCTTGTCTCCTGACTGGGATACAGATTCCAACATAGTGCAATACTACGCTAATGATACTGACTTTTATTCAACTGTCCCCTTTTTAGAACACATTGTTACCATGGATGCCACCGGCTTTTTAGTTATAAGGAATGACCCCCGACGATACCATCATGATCGTCGACAAGATAAACTGGCTAGCTCGAAAAGCCGAAGATCCGTACTTTTGGGTTTCTTAAGACATACTAGTCGTTTACAGCCACCATGCTAAGCCTACTGATGACGTGGAGCTTGAAATTGAGTATCATTGGCGTGCTAAAAAGTATGCTAACTCTTTTACTTTTTTTCCCCCAACACTCACAGAGCGGATCTACCATATTCCTAGGGACCGCTTCTTATTCTTCCATGATTACACTTATCAAAGGTGTGAGTCTAGTTCCCCCTGAATAAGTTTGAGATGAGGGTGTTGCATTTTTTAGACATCACCCCCGCTCAACTCCATCCTAATAGTTGGGCCCTAATTCTCTCCCTTGAAGTCCTTGGGAAGCATCTAGGTTTCACCTCGACCATCATCATTTTTTTCCGATATGCCCGGGTGATGCGTTGTGGTGGTACTGGGACGAGTTTTGTAAATATGAGGTGCCAAAGTGACATCATCAATTTTAAGGCGTTCGTTGAGTCTTGCAAGATAGTGGGAGCCTCTTTCAAAAATTCTTTTATTAAACTTTTTGTCAAGGGGATGGACGCCCCTTTTTGGAAGGACAAGGAAGGCCGGTTTCTAATTCACACCGGTCTGACTCATAAATATTTTCTCTTGGAGAGCACAACCTATGTAGTCAAAGAGGGCTCTTTCTCTGAGTCCTCTGGGGCCGTAGTTGACACCCTTCATGCTCTCTCCCGAGGTGCTCCCCTCAAATATCACTCCCTTTTGGGCACTACGGAGATACGAAATGAGTACCTTACTCATTTGGGTCCTTAACTTTTCTTTAATGTCCCCTTATACTTTGGCTGTTCTAATAACTTTGTCTTTTTTTCTCCAGGAAACATAAGTGCCAACGCCAAGGAGGCTCATCGCCAACTCATGGAGGTTTCGGTGGTCAACGTTACTGGGGAAAATAACTTCACCCCAAAATTGAAGAAAGCCTCGCAACTCCACATCCCAGGAGGGGAGATTCTGGTCGAGGACGCCCTCAGTAAGAAAAATGGGAAGAAGCAGGACGACGGTGCCTCCATATGGCAAAATGTTGACCCCGGCCAGAAGGTTCTAGACAAGGGGAAAAGGGTTGTCACTGAGGAGGAGGTTGAAAAGGAACCCAGGTTCCTACATCCGGCATGGATGCTCTAGAGGAGTTCCTATCAATACCACCCCTCCCAACACCGATTTTTCTCTCCCACGACGTCTTAAGGAGGGCCTGAATCCCAACGACGTTGAATTTTCCTTGGAGACGGCCATGTGGTACAATATTAAGACTTTCTCCACCATTTACTCTGTCACCGCTGATGGGCCCAAATGAGAAATAGAGCGGTTGAAAGAGAAGAACAACGTCCTCTAAAGACTGTGGGCGGGCCCATTAGAGGATCAAGACTCTTAATGAAACAAATCAAGATCTTCTAAAGTCTGAGGAAGGCTTAAAGAAGGAGAGGGATGGACTCCGTAGCAAGGCGAGCGATCTAGAGAAACTCATGGCCGATCTCTAGAAGAAAAACAAGGATTTGACCACAACAGTTGCAACTGAGCAGACCAAATATTAATATGATATGGTCAAGTTTGCTCGTGCCGCTATGGATTCTTTTAGACATGTAGTTCGCCAGGTGTCCTTCCGAAACTTAGGTACCCCACTCAACCTCAACGGGATCGGTTTCTTGAGAGCTGGTGGCCGAGGTTGGCGGTCAATCCTACATTCCTTCTTATAAGCCCTTCTAGTTCTCTCCTTTGGCGGCGGGGGAAGATGATACTCCTCAAGAGGAGAACCAAAATGAGGATAAAGAGGCTGGAGATAACAATGCCGGTTTAGAAAGGGAGGAAGGGGACAACCATGGCTCCGTGAACCCTTAGATTTCTTTTCTTGCTCTGTAGGTAGGATGAGCTCCGCCCTCTTTTTGGATATTTACATTTTTGCTTGGCCGGTGTGCCCCCTCTTTTGTACTTGATTGATATTTTGAGAATGAATTTCAGCTTTTTCTATGGATATCATCTTTATGTTAATACCTTGTATCTTTTAATTGTTTTTATCATCCGAAGTTATAACATCATCAAATGGACTTCATCGGATAAGTATAGTCATTTTTTCCTTTTAAAATCAACTATCATAGGTTTTGTACCACTTAGGCATTACCACATCGACACGTATTAACCACTTCGGTAATATGCATTAATTGCTCTGGGGTTTTCAACCTCTCTAGGGTTTTCAACCACTCTAGGGTTTACACGTAGAACAACTTAACCACTATGGGTTTTCAACCGCCCCAGGGTTTAAACTTGAAATAACCGCTCTAGGGTTTTCCAACCGCTCCGCGGTTTAAACTTGAAAGAACCACTCTAGGGTTTTTCAACCGCTTCAGGGTTTAGACTTAACCACTTTGGGGTTTAAACTTAAAATAACCACTATGGGGTTTTTCAACCGCTCCAGGATTTAAACTTGAAATAACGTGTTGAGAAAAAGTTTGGTAAAAAATATAAGTTTCAAGTCCTGTTGGACCAGACCCCAGATTTTATAATCCCTAAACTTGTTTATACCGTTCATCAAGTATTTTCGCTAAAAGAATAAAGTCTGAATTGCTCATAACCCTTTTTTTAGTGCAATATTAATTTCAAGATATGAAGATTAAGTTGTAAAAACTAAGAGGGAGCGTATGCATGTTCTAAAAGTCTGGTAGAACAATAAAAGTCTGATAGAAGCATCTTGAATGAAGAACTCTTCGTCAATGTTCAAAAAATCTATTTTGGTGATGCTTCGGGAGAAATGATCATACCATATTTACGTGCTTATCATCAAAGAACAAAAAGAACAAAATTAACATAAGCAACAGCTGTCAGCGTACCTACTTTTGTAAACTCTGATCGCAAATCAAAAAACTCATCAAGACATCTCTGAAAGCAACCCCTCGCTCAATCAAGGATAAGTTCATGAACGGTTTTGTGCATGGAAATGCATGGGAAACTATTATCATGAAAATACTGAAATATGATTCAGACCTCTCTTAAGTCTGAAATCAACTTAAGGTCTGATCTCAAGAAGCCTATGGCAAAATACCTTCAAAGGATTTCCAACATTTATATCTTCTTTCAAGATGTAATAACGGATATATCTTTCAAGTCACTATAAATATCAAGGAAGTTTGAACATTCAAGAAATAAAGAAATATCTGAGAAGAAAGCTCCTTAAGTCATCATTCAATCTTAGTTCACTTTCTTGTAAAAAGACAAAGACCCTCATGTTAGGGAATCCCTAGTGCATGAGCAACGGAAATACAAGGATTCCCATAGGATTTGCAAAGCGCCGTGTTTCAAAGCATAAGACAAACACAAAAAAATATTGAGTTTTAGGATTACCTCTTGAATAAAATCAAATTGAAGCAGTCATAGCCTTGTCCTTTAGGAGTCCACACGAGTACTCCCACCAGAAATGCTACACCTTCCAAATGCTAGTTTGACAGCGTGTAGCTTTTGCAACTTTTGTGTATTTTGTGTCTCTTTTTGGTTAGCCACCTATGAGCATCTTATGCTCTATTTATAGGCTTATGTTTGACCTAATTTGCTCTCCAAAGAGTCGACTCCTTACTCATTCTAAATGAGTTAGGCCCAATAGTTTTATTTTAGTCCAACTAAAATAAAAAGCTATTTTCTGATGGGCTTACTCTATGTGTGTGACCCTATAGGTAAAATACTCGGTTATATTAATAATAAACTATTTTATTATTAATATAAAATAAGAGCGGAATCTAGCAATGCATCATTATGTCCAAATATTATTTATTATCAACATAACCAATAAGTGATAATTATTTTATATGTTTGTTCCTTTTGTCACGATATCCTAATTGGGCCCAAGGCAGGGTCGCGTCATCCTTGTACGGTCCAATTTATTTTACTTGATACCGGAGTAGACTTTATCCGAATAAATATCCAATATTTATTCTTTCTAGCATGGCCATGCATTTCCTTAGTCTCACTCCATCAAGTGGCCTATAGATATCACTCCTGTCACATAGGAGAGACAAATCCCATCTACATCACTCACATCTCTCTGCATAATTTATTCATTGCCTAACCACAACTTTTATAGTCCTCTTGTTACAGAAGACGTTTGATTGTATTAAAATAACAAACTCCTTATGTAGGAATCGTAGTGACTTCAGGTCAAAGGACTACATATACCATTATCAATTGAGAATCGTTTATGACATTCATGTAACGATCCATGCAACGTTCTCATGGTGGGTATGTCCAGTACACCATTACTCTTAATGTGTACCCGTGTGAAGACTTGATATCATTTATATCCATGATCTGTGAGATCAGATTATCAGTACACTCACACACTGGTCTTAATGTATTTACATGTCCCCGCGTAAATACTTGACTAGGGACATTTTAGAAAGAACTCTCATATGACCTATTACTCTAAGGATAAATAAAGGTTGTTAAACTATTTAACAAAAAATGACTTATTCAAAATGATGTGTCCTATATAGGCTTTTAGTGCATATTTCCAACAATCTCCCACTTGCACTTAGAGCCGATAAGGTTAATGCCCAATGACGTCTACAGTGCCCTCATGCTTTTACTACGTAAGCGATTTTACTAGTGGGTTCCCAACAATTTTATTGGTATGCACATTGCATATTTTCACATCTTCCAAAGATGGAACTATTTAAGTATATGCTTGGATTAATCCACTTCCTTATATTGTTCTATGGTTCCATTGTCATCACAGTGGAAACTCATAGGGTATAAAACATTTGGAATGATTAAATGCAAATTGACTTCTTTTGTAATTTAACATAGCAAAATACTTAGATTTGTTAGTAGAACCAATGATTGTTTCTTGCTTTGAACCTTTCAAGCATACATCGCAACCATCTTGACAACACATATATTTCTATTGCAATCTTAAGTCTTTCAAATTAATCAAAAGATTGGCATCGATGTAACCTTTACAACGAGCTCATCTTCCATTTATCAAGATCAAATCCTTAGTCCTTCTTAAGTGTTTAAGGATACTCTTGATTATAGAATGAGAATATTATTAGTTCTAGAAGAAGCATGTCTTCTACATGTAATACTAGAACTGTAATTGTGCAGTTACTAACCTTTTTATAGTCACAAGATTTATCTTCATTCTTTAATGAAGATTCTAGCTTCTAAAAGCTTGCTTTAGTCCATAAATAGAACATTTACAGTTCACATACCTTCCTAGATGTTTTAGGTGTAAAAGGCCTTTAGGTTGTATCACATACACATCCTCAAGATGATTTCCATCTTGACATCTATCTACCATATCTCATAATGGTGGTATACTGCTACAACAAGCAGGATCTAAATGGTTTTCAAGCTAATTGAATTTTGTAAATCTTACTTTTAAAGGTACTTTTATTACCATCCATGTTTAGTTTTCCTTTTGAAAACCCACTTGCATCCTATAGGTTTTACCCTTTAGATGCGTCAACCAAGGTTTGTACCTTGTTAATATTCATGGAGCCCATTTCAAATCCCATGGTCTTATGCCATGTCTTAGAATCTAAACTTGCATTGGCCTCTTCATAAGAAACTTGATCAATTAGCAATATGCCTCCTTCCTGATTTATAAGATATCCATATCTTTTAGATTTGGTTACATATCCTATTTGATCTTACGCAAGTCTTGTGCTACCAGAGCTAATGATGTCACAACATTTTGTGATTTCTGCTCCAAGTCCATCCTTGACTTTTGAATGCTTTGTGATACTTGAATTTCTTCAAGTTCTACTATCCTCCCACTGATTCTTTAAGAGATGTACTCTTATTCAAGAATACAACATTCTAAGCAACAAGCCTTTTATTCTCAGATAGATTGTAGAAATGATAACTCTTAGCTTTCTTTGGGTATCTCACAAAAGACATTTATCCAATTTGGATCTGACCTTGTCAGAGTTGGATGCTCTATAGAAGCATCATAGTTCCAAATTATTAGTAAAGACATACTAGGTTTCTTCCTAATCCATATCATATATGGTTTCTTTAAGAAAGTCTAAGATGGAACATGGTTAAGTGTGGAAATTTTATTAATAAAGGAACGTTGAAGGAGTTAGAGATGTTTGATAATAATCAATAATCAAACTATGTCCAACAAGGTTTGACTTTTCCATGTAGAGATGCTATTATGGCATTCCATGAGGAATGAGTTAAGAGGTAATCTCTCACTCTATTAGATAGTTATCAAACTTGTAGCTCAAATTATTTGCTATCTTGATCTAATCAAGAGCTTTAATTGTCTTGCCAATTTGGTTTTTCACTTCATTATGAATTCTTTGAACTTTTCAAAGACTTTCGAACTTATGTTACATAAATCTATACTCATTGATTTTTTAATTAGTATGTTGAAGTATTGAAAAACATATCTAGTTATTATTCCAATAGGCCCACATACATCGTCATGTATTAGATAATAGATTACTCATCTTTTCAATGAATGAGGTCTCAATTATCTCTCCCATAAATAAGATTTAATGTCTCCATTGATTCCAAAATCAAAAGAGTCTATATAACCACATTAATGGTATTTAGAAATGTGTTTCTTATTCATTTGCCTTAGGAGACAATACCATGTAAGTAAGGTTCAAAATCACTTATTTTAACCTACTTTAACAGTTGTTATAGATGGGTGTTTTGAGATTTAGGATGTGGAATCCATTACTCAATTATGCATCAACATCAATTTGAAGAAATAAAGTTATTTTATAATAAGAAAAACATTTCTTGTCCAACAAGAAATAATATGCACAATGTCTAGTTCACTAAGTAGCCCTGTAGGTAAAGATCTTATCTTTATTGTAGCAACTTTTGCTCAATTTTACACAGATTTCTCCACCCTTAACAAGTGATATACTTATTTGATCTTTCAAAATTTGAGATCTACTACTAGTATCTGATAGTAATGTTAGTGAAGTAAAATAACTTGACTTCTATAACATGACCTGTAGCGGAAGTCTTACTTCCCTATCTTTTGAACTCCTTCAAGTCCTTTAGACAAATTATTTCAATGTCTTATTTGGCTAAAAGTGGAAAAAATTTCCTTTCTTGATCACCTTTTAGACTTCCAGACCAACTTGGCCTTAATAAAATCTGTATACGATCATATCGTATATCTCCCATATATTCATATTGCTTTTTACAACTCAGAGTTTATGCAGACTCCATAGGGTATTCAAGACCCAACCATATATGATATATAAGCCAAACATGACAAACTACCAGTTCATCTTTAATGAAGATAATTCTCAAGTCTCAATACCTATCTAGGTATTTTTCTTGATAAAATGTCCTTCCAAAGGACAGATTGCAACAAAATAATATTTGGTTTGTCATGGTTATTCTAAAACAAATTACATACAAATCTTATCACTTTTATTTAAAACATATTTAAAATTTGGTCAATAAATAAATATGTTGTCTCCCACTATTTTGATTCAAAAACAAATACCCTCACTGAATCATAAAAAATCATATTAGAAGATTTTTCTAGTGGGCCAAGATCCATATTTGGCCTAGTGTTGAGTCAGCTTTCGCTGATCGCCCAATCCTTGGTTATTTAGGTAGGAAACACATTTCCAATTGCATTTCATGCAACTCTTGGATGATTGAGTGGGTAACTCTTTACCCTTATTCATCTTATGAATTTAAGCTCAATGCTTACGCCTCTAAGTTATTTTCAATCCAATTGAAAAACTTAGTTAAGTTTAGGCCTAATAAAAACAATTTGGATATTACAATTATCCCATCGCGCCTTACTAATATAAATGATAGCACCCTGCTTTGGCAGACCCACTATTTATTGACATTAGTCTCGACGAGTGTTACTTATTAGAAGGCGTTTAAACTTAATATTAACGCTTCTAGGTTCTTCAATCTGATTAAAGTTACCTACATAAGTTCAATAACAAATGGTTGGATAATCCAATTATCCATCATCCTTTACTAATATCAATAAAAGCACCCTGCTTTGGCAGAACCTACACTTTATTGAAACTAGCATTGATGATTGTTGTTTATTAGAACGCGTTTTAGACTGTTCATACCTTTAGGCTTTTCCAATCCAATTGAAAAATGTCTATTTGAATAAAACTTAATAAGTTGTACTTGGATAATCCAATTATCCAATCATGTCCTACTAAATATAAATAAAGGCACCCAATTATGACATGACCTGCACTTTATTTATATCAAGTTAGACGTTATTACTTATTGGAAGGTATGATTATCGGGCTTGAGGGATTTCAATTTTCTTATTGTTCATTATCGACTTTCATTAAACGCTTTAACGCAAAATAAAACCCCAAAACATGCAATCAAAATTGTGAGATAGTTATGGTCTTCCTAGAAAATAAAATAAAATAAAATAAACCTAAAGGAACTATGGTGTCTTGACTTCGTGAAGTCCTACTTCTTGAAACCACCATCCTCCTAGAGTCACCACTCCTTTGTTCCTTTCAAGGTCATATCCATCAAGAGTCACCACTCTAGGTTTCTTCTAAGTCTCCACCTTGTTGGCTTATCCAAGATTACAATGTAATAAAGAAAACTCATTTTACATACGAGTGAAGGGTTGAGAGAAGAAATTTTAATAATAGAGAAAGGCACGACACGCAGGCTGTATTTAAAATTAAATAAAAAATCTAAGACCATAACCATTCACCGTTAGACGTGTTGATTAATCAATTAATAGAGTAATCAATTGTATTTAAAATAAAATAAATTCTAAAACACATAATTAAACACGCAGGGTCACAAAAGCAAAACTACGTAAAGAAGTTTGGCGGCTCCGTTGACCGATCAACAGACAGGGTCAAGGGGTGTTCCAACCCAAAAATTTAGTACTGTAATCAGGTTAGTTCCCAGGAAAGAGAGGTGGGTCCGGAGTGACCGCTTAAGTACCAAGTCTTTCCTAGCCAGAACGTCCCACTGACCATTAACAGCTCAAAATATTCGGTTATGATTTCAAACATTTTGAAATCTTAAATTTTGAAACAGCCAAGGTTTAACTTTTAAACCTTATTTTTTGACCCTTACAATTATCCTAAGATAGGAATAGTTAAGGTTTAACTTTTAAACCTTATCTCTAGAGTCTCAACAATCATCCTATTTTTTAGGAACGATCAAGGTTTAAATTTTAGACCTTATCTCTAGAGTTCAAGATATTTTATTTTGAATCCTATTAAATTTGATAAAGATCTTATCTTTAATTTGTAACTTTTACAAATCCTATCAAATTTATTAAGGATTAAATATTTGATTTTAAAATTATTAAATTTAATAAAAATCTTATCTTTTATTTGTAACAATTACAAATCATATTAAATTTAATAAATATGAATCAATTTGTAACTCCTACAAATCATATTAATTTTAAAAAGATCACATATGATGCAAATTCTATTAAAATTAATAAGAATAAATTATTTAAATTTGTAACTCTTACAAACTTTAAATTTAACAAATAATTAACATTTGAGTTGTAACTTTTACAAATTGAATTTAAAATATAATATTAAAATCAAATATTTTATTTGTAACATTTACAAATAAATAAAATATCATTACGGCTAGGTTCAACTTTTGAATCCTAGTTTTCATTATGGCCAGGGTTTAACTCTTAAACTTTCTAAACACAATCTCACATGAACAATTTATATTAGAAAAGAGAAAGCATATAGACATGCATTGCATACAACCCTTGATTTCAATTTAATTAAATAAACATAAAACATGCCTTATAATTAGAACACATATAAAACAATCACCATTGCAACATACAACATGTTCATATAATAAAGCACATCCCAAAAACATGTTCTTTAATTAAAATGTTGAGAAAAACAATCAATATACATAAAACAAAAATAAATTGATATTAGCTTTCAAAAGGTGCAACCTTTGCAACATATCTCATAAAAATACAACCTTTACATAATATCTCATTAAAAATACAACCTTTGCAACGTATCTAATAAAAGATACAACCTTTGCAAAAGGATTCAACCTTTACAATTCTTGTCGTAAAAGAAATATTTTTACATGTTCTTTAAACAAACATTTGCCCAAAACACGGTTTTGCAACCAAGCTCTGATACCACTGTTAGGGAATCCCTAGTGCATGAGCAGCGGAAATACAAGGATTCTCATAGGATTTGTAAAGCGCCGTGTTTCAAAGCATAAGACAAACACAAAAAAAATATTACGTTTTAAGATTACCTCTTGAAGAAAATCAAATTGAAGCAATCATAGCCTTGTCCTTTAGGAGTCCACGCGAGTACTCCCACCAGAAATGCTACACCTTCCAAATGCTAGTTTGACGGTGTGTAGCTTTTGCAACTTTTACATATTTTGTATCTCTTTTTGGTTAGCCACCTATGAGCATCTTATGCTCTATTTATAGGCTTATGTATGACCTAATTTGCTCTAAAGAGTGGGCTCCTTACTCATTCTAAATGAGTTAGGCCCAATAGTTTTATTTTAGTCCAACTAAAATAAAAAACTATTTTCTGAGGGCTTACTCTATGTGTGTGACGCTATAGGTAAAATACTCGGTTATATTAATAATAAACTATTTTATTATTAATATAAAATAAGAGCGGCATCTAGCAATGCATAATTATGTCCGAATATTATTTATTATCAACATAACCTATAAATGATAATTATTTTATATGTTTGTTCCTTTTGTCACGATATCCTAATCGGGCCCAAGGCAGGGTCGCGTCATCCTTGTACGGTCCAATTTATTTTACTTGATACCGGAGTAGACTTTATCCGAATAAATATCCAATATTTATTCTTTCTAGCATGGCCATGCATTTCCTTAGTCTCACTCCATCAAGTGGCCTATAGATATCACTCCTGTCACATAGGAGAGACAAATCCCATCTACATCACTCACATCTCACTCCATAATTTGTTCATTGCCTAACCACAACTTTTATAGTCCTCTTGTTACAGAAGACGTTTGATTGTATTAAAACAACAAACTCCTTATGTAGGAATCGTAGTGACTTCAGGTCAAAGGACTACATATACCATTATCAATTGAGAATCGTTTATGACATTCATGTAACGATCCATGCAACGTTCTCATGGTGGGTATGTCCAGTACACCATTACTCTTAATGTGTACCCGTGTGAAGACTTGATATCATTTATATCCATGATCTGTGAGATCAGATTATCAGTACACTCACACACTGGTCTTAATGTATTTACATGTCCCCACGTAAATACTTGACTAGGGACATTTTAGGAATAACTCTCACATGACCTATTACTCCAAGGATAAATAAAGGTTGTTAAACTATTTAACAAAAAATGACTTATTCAAAATGATGTGTCCTATATAGGCTTTTAGTGCATATTTCCAACACCTTACTACTCTCTAGCTCTGCTTCTAGCAGACTCAGGTCTTGTGTCAAAGATACTTAGTGTTCGATCTCAAAATTTATCTATCACTTTTGTACACTAAGTTCCTAAAATATTTTCATTCTTACTGTTTGTATAAGTCTAATGAGTTACTAGGACTAGTTTGCGTGTTGGGAAACACTTTGGTCTGAAGAGGCTTTCCAAAGAATACTTGGGTTAAGCCAGGAGTGGCTTGTTGAAAGTGTTGGTGTATGCACTACGAGCTATTAATGTATCAATTTTAACTTATTAATAAAATTAGTATTTTTAGTTTTAGACAAATGCTATTTATCCTGGAATAATAGGTCATATGAGAATTATTCCTAAAACGTCCCTAATCAAGTATTTACATGGGGACATGTAAATACATTAAGATTAGTGTGTAAATGTACTGATGATTTGATCTCACAAATCATGGATATATGATATCAAGTCTTTACACGGGTACACATTAAGGGTAATGTTGTACTGGACGGACCCACCATGAGAACGTTGCATGGATCGTTACATGAGTGTCATAAATGGTTCTCAATATGATAATGGTATGTAGTCCTTCGACCTGAAGTCACTACGATTCCTACATAAGGAGTTTATTGTTTTAATACAATCAAACGTTATCTGTAATAAGATGACCATAAAGATTGTGATTAGGCAATAGATAAATTATGCAGAGGGATGTGAGTGATGTAGATGGAATTTGTCTCTCCTATGTGACAGGAGTGATATCTATGGGCCACTTGATGGAGTGAGACTAATGAAATGCATGGCCATGCTAGGACGAATAAATATTAGATATTTATTCTATAAAGTCTACTCTGGTATCAAGTAAAATGAATTGGGTCATACAAGGATGACGACGACCATGCCTTGGGCCTAATTAGATATCGTGACAAAAGGAATAGATATATAAAATAATTATCACTTATAGCTCATGTCCATGATAAATAATATTCAGACATAATGATGTATTGCTAGATACCGCTCTTATTTTATATTAATAATAAAATAGTTTATTATTAATATAACCGAATATTTTACCTATAGGGTCACACACATAGAGTAAGCCCACCAGAGGATAGTTTTATTTTAGTTGGACTGAAAATAAAACTATTTGGGCCTAACTCATTTAGAATGAGTAAGGAGCCCAATGTTTAATGAGAGCTCAGGTCAAGACCTAAGCCTATATATAGA
Organism: Clitoria ternatea; assembly: GCA_037962975.1. Classification (NCBI taxonomy): domain Eukaryota; kingdom Viridiplantae; phylum Streptophyta; class Magnoliopsida; order Fabales; family Fabaceae; genus Clitoria; species Clitoria ternatea. The sequence goes on from CM075669.1 coordinate 296,779,282, forward strand.
GCATGAGATGCTCATAGGCTGCTGCTCAGAAATTAGACCAAAATAAAATTTCCGTACTAGCATTCAGAGCTCTGTTTTTCTGGTGAGAGTGCTCGTGTGGACTCCTAAGGGCGAAGTTACAATTGCTTCGATCGAGGATCTTGTTCTGCGTCTACAAGAGGTAAACCCTAATTAAAAATTTTAATTTAACATAATGCTTTGAGACATACGTGTTTGCAATTCTTTTGGGAATCCTTTGTGTTTCCGCTGCCTGACCCTAATGGGATTCCCTAACAGAAAGAATACTTGGGTTAAGCCAGAAGTGGCTTGTTGAAAGAATACTTGGAGCACGAGTCTGGTGCTGATATTATGAAGGAGATTTTACAATAGTGGAAATCCTTCAAGTTGGAAGGGACTGAACGTAGCTCTTGTATTGGAAGTGAACCAGTATAAACTCTTTATTTCTATTTCCTTATTCTCTGTTTTGTTTTTGATTACTTGTCCTTTAGGTTGATCACTCCCTCGAGTGAAAAGGATCAAGATCTATGGCAGCTTCTCAAAGTGATCAATTGATCACAGAAGGATCTTCCATAAACAGACCTCTAACTTTTTATGGGGAAGATTATCCATACTAGAAGGACAGGATAGAAATGTTTATAAAATCCACTCAATATAATCTTTGGGCAGTTATCATTAATGGTGATTTTGGCTCTCCTATAAATGGTGAAGGACAACCTAAAGCTGAAAGCGAATGGAACTATGATGAAATAAAAAAATGGAGATCAATGCTAAAGCCAGATTTCTTCTCACATACGTTCTCAGTAAGTCTGAATACAACATGGAATTTAGCTATAAAATAGCGAAAGAAGTCTAGGATGCTCTACCGCACAATTATGAAGGAACTTTAAATGTCAAAAGATCAAAGAAGATATTGTTAACTAAACAATATGACAACTTCAAAATAGAGGAACATGAGTTAATAGATAAAATGTTTGGAAGATTCTAAACTCTTCTAAATGGCTTAAAAAATCTTGGAACTACTACCTCCATAGAAGACATAAATGTTAAACTTCTCAGATGCTTACCTGAAAGATTCGATGCAAAATACTCTGCTTTGGAAGAATCTAAAGATTTGAGCACCTTCTCTCTGGATGAATTGCTTGGAATTCTTAGGGTTCATGAGTTGAAGCAGAAAGAAACCAGCAAATCTGTTTCATAAGGGCAAGGGTCTAAAAACAGAAGAGTCGTCTAGTTCTGAACCAGACTCTGGTGAATTAGATGATGACACCGATGAAGAGTTGGCTCTTATAAACAAAAGATTTCATAAGTTACTAAGGAAGAAGAAGTTCAGACCGAAAACTTTCGAAAAGAAAGACTACAAAGGTAGAAGTCAATTTAAGTTTAAAACTGACAAATCTGTCTTAGAATGTTTTAATTGTAGAAAGTCAGGACACATAAAAGCAGAATGTCCTCTTCTAAACAAAGATAGAAGGGACAAAAGGGAAAGAAGGAAGTTTCTAAAATAAAAGGTCTGATCACTTGGGATGATAAAAGATTATCCAGATTAGAAGAGTCTGATGAAGAAAGTGAGTCAGCTCAAATTTATCTCATAGCGAGCAAAGAAACAAACTCAGACACTAACCTCAATGACTCAAACTCTGAAGAAGTAAGTTACTCAGAACTTAAACAAAATTATGACTTGTTATTTAATGATTTTTCTATACTATTAAAAATTTTTAAAAAATTGAAACTAAAGCATGTTGATATAGTCACTAATTTTGAAAATCAAATCTTGTTGTTAAAAGAAGAAAAACACAACACAAATACTTTAGAAGAAAAAGAATTAAATCTTGATGAGTTAAGTAAAATTAGAAAAGAAAATACTTCTTTGAAAAAGGATTTTGAAAAATCTGAGTGCCCCTGCAACTTTCAAGAAAAAGAAATTGTTAGACTAAAAAAATCTAGTCAACTCTCTTACCTCAAATCTAAGTAAGTTTGTTACTAGCACTAAAAACTTGAATGCTTTACTAGGAACATCCAAGGGAAATCAAAAAGGACTTGGTCCAGGATTTGTAAACAAGAAAAATATTTTAAAATCAAAAGTTTTTAAGCATCCTTTAGTCCCTACATTTGTGCCAAAAAAATAAAGAATCATTAAGTGCAATTATTGTAAAAATCATGGTCATTCTATAAATGAATGCAGGAAAAGAAAGCAGAGGAATGAAAAATTCACTAACAATCTAGGACCTAGAAGAATATGGGTACCAAAATCATTAATCATTCCTTTTAGACCTTCATATTGTATCGTACTGCAGCCTTAGCCTTAATATCCCGATCTCGTACAAAAGTTGCTTCTCTGACCTCTGATAACAAATCCAGCTCATTCTTAAAGCTTGGGTCATTGTCCTCTTCATCAAGTTGTTGAACTCTTGGTGAAATATGATTGATTTCCACTGGTATTACTGCATCCACACCATATACCAACAGGAATGGGGCCTTTCCTATAGATGAATGAGGTGTTGTCCGGTATGCCCACAAGACATGACATAACTGGTTAGCCCATTCTTCTTTTTCTTCACCAAGTCGTTTCTTCAAACTTTTCACAATTTCTCTATTTTCTACCTTGGCTTGACCGTTGGTCTGAGGGTGTTCTATTCATGAAAAAACTTGTTTTATCCGGAGTCCCTCTAGAAGACTTTTAAACTTGGCATTAGTGAACTGTATTCTGTTGTCCATAATGACTCTTCCTGGTATCCCGAACCTTATGATAACATTTTGATAGAAAAATCTTTGAGTCCGCGGTGATATGTACAAATGCTTTCGCCTCGATCCACTTTATAAAATAATCTACTCCGACTATTAAGTACTTAACCCGGCCAGTCGCCTTCAGAAAAGGTCCTAAAATGTCCATTCCCTACTGATAAAAGGGTCATGGGATAACCGACATAAACAACTCCTCTGCTGGGACGTGGTGCTCATTATTATTTTTCTGGTGTTCTGTCCTGAACCGGGGTCAAAGAGATCCGGTGTCGGGCCAGTCACAAGTAGTGAGAAAAATCTATGTCTCAAGGCCGGTTCTGTGAATATCCGATATGTGTATCCGGTGTGTCTGTATGTAGAGACCGGTCTTGGCGTCCTAGAGGTCCTTCTCACCGACCTCACGCATTGGTGTGGGCGAAAGGTGGTGTCACCTGTGAAGATTCTCTGACGCTCAAGTCAGTGATATATTCCAAGTGTGGAATGTAAATGATCACTCTACGGGATCAGGTGGATGATAAGAGAGAAAAACCAGAACCAGGGACCCTTCTCCAGTAAACTGAAATGAGTTCTTATACCTGATTGGCTCAATTTACAAGGACTCGTTAGTGGAGAACCATTAACCTTCATTATGCAAGTATATTATTATTTAATGCGCACTCACCAGCATGATTGAGGCAAGTGGCTATTTTATATTGAGCGTAGGGAGTATGGGCTAAACTTAGGGGACAAGTTGATCATTCCCTGGAGCAGAGTTTGGCTCGTAGTGTGGGGAATTATTGATTGGTCCCTATAGCAATGCCCATCGTCTTCTGTCGGGTGACGTGTATGATATCCGGTGTGCATGGTGTTATCCGGACTAACCGGTGTAGGGAGAACGCCTGACTCGGAATTACAGTCCGGATGTATACCGATGACACCGGTTGCATATGATATGATAGAAACCGATTGATCGGTCTGGATCAACCTCTCGAAATGACTGAGACAATCGGTCACAAGTGATGGGTGAAATGAGAATGGATGAGGTATCCAATGTCTCAGACACTACTTCAGATGACCGGTTACATCATACAGTTGCAGATCGGGTCGGTATTCTGTGATACCAGTTGATGTCTAGGACAATAATGTTCTTATCGACTGGATCATTGTCTTGTGATACCGATTGAACTCTAGGCCGGCTAAGATAATGATCTCTTAGTCTTAGGGCCGGTATCCAGACCGGATCATATGTCCCCTAGCTTATATGAGGGACTTATGAAGTTGCTCATATGAGCTATACAACCTGCGAGAGGTTTGGATGCTGGTGTAACCTGCAAAAATATCTTTGCAGTACCCGTTAACCATTGAATATTGTCCCCGAGCATTATTGAGTGATCGGTTTCGAATGAACCTTTGACTCTGAATGAGTGATTCCGAGTGAAGGAGGAATAATATGATTCTGAGTCCGACTTTGGATGAATGCTTCTGTCAGAAGGGAATAATCCCAAGTGGATTGATTCCGAGCGAAAAGGAGGGAGCTTTGACTTCGAATGAACACCATTCGGGCAAAGACGTTCCCAAGTTTGATACTTCCGAGTAAAGGGAAGTTAAGATGTTTCCAAGTGAAACATGACAAAGAGAATTATTTCCGACTTCCTCGTGGTATGGCACCGAGTGAAGAAATTCCGACCTCTACGTGGTATGACGCCGAGTGAAGGATTTCTGAATGGGCCATTTCCAGGGGAAGTACTTTTGGTCAGAGGAAGGCTCTGGCTTTGAATGAGTATGTTTCGGGTAAATATATTCCCGAGTAAATAATTCGAGTCTGACTTCAAATTTGAAGTGTTTCTGAGTAAGGAATTCCAAGGGAAAGTATTTCCGCGTGAGGAATTCCTAGGGGAAGTACTTCTGGGCGAATTTATTAATGAGGATGACGATTGACTCTTCTTCAATCGTTCAGCCAAACCTACAATTCATGATTGGAGTTCAGTTTAATCCTACAATCCATTTTCTGAGGTTCGGTAAAATCCTGCAATTCAAGCCTTCGACTGGGGTTCAGTTTGATCCTACAACCTGTCTTCAATGGCGTTCAGTTTAATCCTACTAACCATACTCGGAGTTCGGTTTACTCCTACAATCCAAGTCTTCAAATGGGGTTCGGTTTGATCCTACTAGCCGTTCCTCTTCAATCGGTGTTGGATTTTACCCATTCACCATACTCGGGGTTTAGCGTGGCCTGAAAAAGGGACCAGCTTACTGCGCCCAAGCCTTCAATCGGTGTTGGATTTACCTATTCACCATTTTTCTTCACTCGGTGTTGGATTTTACTCATTCACCGTTCTTCTTTAACCTACTCGGGGTTCAGCGTGGCCTGACAGGGACCAGCTTACTGCGTCCAAGCCTTCAATCGGTGTTGGATTTTATCCATTCACCGTGGTTCATACTCGATCTTGGATTTTACCCATTCACCGGCCTTCTCAATCGGTGTTGGATTTTACCCATTCACCGTTCTTCATCAATCGGTGTTGGATTTTACCCATTCACCGTTCTTCACAATCGGTGTTGGATTTTACCAATTCACCGTTCTTCTCAATCGGTGTTGGATTTTACCCATTCACTGGCCTTCTCAATCTACTCGGGGTTCAGCGTGGTCCTAAAGAAGGACCAGCTTACTGCGCCCAAGCCTTCAATCGGTGTTAGATTTTACCCATTCACCGTTCTTCATAATCGGTGTTGGATTTTACCCATTCACTGGCCTTCTCAATCGGTGTTGGATTTTACCCATTCACCGTTCTTCTTCAATTGGTGTTGGATTTTACCATTCACCATTCTTCACCGACGTTCGGCCAAACCTACTAGCCATACTCGGAGTTCGGTTTAATCCTACAATCCGAGCCTTCTCCGGTGTTCAGCCAAACTTACTAACCGTACCCAGAGTTCGATTTAATCCTACAATCTGGGCCTTCAATCGGTTTTGGATTTTACCCATTCACCGTTCTTCACCGACGTTTGGCCAAACCTATTAGTCGTACTCGGAGTTCAGTTTAATCCTACAATCCGAGCCTTCAAATTATGATTCACCCCTTTGTTCCTTCGAAGAGGTTCATCACTAATAACAGATACGTTGTTAGGATCGTCCGTCCTGAAAGTATCTTGTCACAATAGTGTTGTGCATCGAATGAAATCACAAAGACAATGGGTGAACATATAGAATATTTCATTAATTATGAATTACAAGATAGAAAGAGAGCCGAGTCGGGGTTATGCCTCGTTAAACCTTCTTGGTAAAATCCGATTGGAAAAACTCAAGTAAGGAAAGAGTGCTCACCGTCTTACCGACTAGCTGTAATAGCGAAAGGCATTTTTTGACTTTGATGGCCTGTTCCCTAATCAATGACCTCTCGTCGGCCCTGATGTTGTTGTTGGGGCATAACATTTTGCTGTGTAAGCTCACCCATCATAACTCCCTTTTGTTTTTCAGAAGCAGTAAATCTTCTGATCGGAATGGGATGATCATCATCGCCTTCCTCGTAATCCCTTCCCTTTTTCTCAATCCGGTCTGGTTCATCAAAAGACTTTTCTTTGAAAAGGTACTATTTGAGCTTACCCTCTCGGATCAGGGTCTCAATAGTATTCTTCAGGGCTTGACATTCGTTTGCCGAGTGGCCCATTTGGTCATGGAATTCGCAGTATTTTCGAGAGTCACCATGCTTGCGAAGCTGGGGCGGCTTCCTGACCCCATATGTAGTAAGCGTTGGCCATCCGATCTCTCTCAGAATCTGTGACCGCTCAAAATTTAACGGAGCATAATTGCTAAATGCATTTACCCGTTCTTCCTGACTCGGAGGTACAGGATTATCGAAAATGTTACCCTGGAACGGTCTCTCCATGCGTTCCGATCGGGGCCTGTCCTTATCTCTCTGTTGTTATGGCGTTGGGGATTTCCCTCTCGCCGATGTTGCTTCCAAGTACATCTCAATGCCCACATACTTGGATGCTTTCCTCCTGAATTCTTCAAAACTCACCGGAGGACTTTTCGCCAACGACAGGGTGAAAGCAGAGTTCGGTTGCAAAGTTTCTATCACCATATACAACTGTAGTGCCTCTGCCAAGTTTGGAACAGCGGCTGCTTCCTTGTAAAACCTCTTCAAGAAGTCCTTGAGAGTTTTATGTTCCCCCTGCCTAATCTGGGCCAAAGTATGGGATGTTCTGGGAATATCACTGGAAATGACAAAGTGGTTCACAAACGCTGTTGCCATTTCTTCCCATGAGTCGATGGAACCTGATAGTAGCCCCTTGAACCACCTAAGGGCATCATCAACAAGAGTCCGAGGGAACATCCTGCACATGACATCTTCATCTGCCCCCAGGTACATGGCTTCAAATGCATAAGCATCAAGATGCTTAGTAGGATCAATTTCACCATTGTATTTTTTAATAGAGAGAGGTTGAGTAGTCTGCAGGTGCTTAGGGATGTGTACACTCATAAGTCTCCTTGAAAAAGGGACTGTGAGTTTATAAGTTACCGGAGAGGCTGTCATCAGCTCTCTCTTCCCCTTAGCAACTCTCTCATCAGAATCGTGGGTCTGTTCCTTCCCTTCAAACGTAGGGATGTTTGAGTACTGGGGGCTTTCGGTTGTGTGATGTGTCCCCTTGGTCTGAGACATGGCTCTCTGTTCCACGTTCTTTCTCTCACGCTTCAACTTTATCAGTTCTTCCATCAACTTTCTTATCATCTCATCCTTTGGATCTGGTGCTAAAACTTGCACCATTCTTCTTGAACTTTCCACAGGCGACTCAAGAACTAAACGCCTGTTCACCGGTTGTTCCTGGGCAGTGATGTCTTCCACGTACCCATCTGGTTGGTTTCTCCCATTGCCTTCCATGATAAGAGACAAGACTTCCCAAACGAGAAGTGGGAATAACTTCAACGTGTCCCACTGGACGTGCCAATGTTCTGTCCTGAACCGGGGTCAAAGAGATCCGGTGTCGGGCCAGTCACAAGTAGTGAGAAAAATCTATGTCTGAAGGCCGGTTTTGTGAATATCCGATATGTGTATCTGGTGTGTCTGTATGTAGAGACCGGTCTTGGCGTCCTGGAGGTCCTTCTCACCGACCTCATGCGTTGGTGTGGGCCAAAGGTGGTGTCACCTTGAAGATTTTCTGACGCTCAAGTCAGTGATATATTCCAAGTGTGGAATGTAAATGATCACTCTATGGGATCAGGTGGATGCATAAGAGAGAAAAACCAGAACCAGGGACCCTTCTCTAGTAAACTGAAGTGAGTTCTTATACCTGATTGGCTCGATTTACGAGGACTTGTTAGTGGAGAACCACTAACCTTCATTATGCAAGTATATTATTATTTAATGCGCACTCACCAGCATGATTGAGGTAAGTGGCTATTTTATATTGAGCGTAGGGAGTATGGGCTAGACTTAGGGGACAAGTTGATCATTCCCTGGAGCAGAGTTTGGCTCGTAGTGTGGGGAATTATTGATCGGTCCCTATAGCAATGCCCATCGTCTTCTGTCGGGTGACGTGTATGATATCCGGTGTACATGGTGTTATCCGGACTAACCGGTGCAGGGAGAACGCCTGACTCAGAATTACAGTTCGGATGTATACCGATGACACTGGTTGCATGTGATATGATAGAAACCGGTTGATCGGTCCGGATCAACCTCTCGAAATGACTGAGGCAATCGGTCATAAGTGATGGGTGAAATGAGAATGGATGAGGTATCCGATGTCTCAGACACTACTTCGGATGACTGGTTACATCATACAGTTGCAGATCGGGTCGGTATTCTGTGATACCGGTTGATGTCTAGGACAGTAATATTCTTGCCGAATGGATCATTGTCTTGTGATACCGATTGAACTCTAGGCCGGCTAAGATAAGGATCTCTTAGTCTTAGGGCCGGTATCCAGACTGGATCATCTGGTATGCATTACACTTTTTAATGTATCCAACAATGTCCTTGGTTAAGGTGGGCCACCAGTAGCCTACTAGTAAAACCTTTCTGGCCAGACTTCTTCCACCGTAGTGGTGGCCACATGTCCCTTCATGCCATTCAGTTAAAACTTTCTCCACCTCTGCTTCATTTAGACATTTCAAGTATGGGACTGATATTCCTCTTCTAAATAAACTTCCATCTACCAAAACAAAGTTTGGTAATTCCTTCTTCAGCTTTTTCTTTTTCAAAGGGCACTCCGGAAGTTGTCTGCTCACTATATACCGGATTATTGGAATGACCTAATAATTTTTTAGATGGGCTTTGAACTGGATGGCACAAACTTTAAGTGCAGTCGAGATGCTTGGGGCAGCTAAGGTGCTCTGTATGACCGTAAAGGTGGACCCCACTTTTTTAGTGCTTGCCAACCAAGACAAAACATCTGCTCTAACATTTTCTTCTCGTGGAACATGCTTAAACTTAACACTTGCAAATCTTTCTCCCAACTCCTTGACCTTGGCCAAATATTGCTACAACAACGACTCCTTAGCCTGATAACTTCCATTTATTTGTGAAATTACAAGCTGCGAATCACTATAGAGTATTACGTTTCGTGCTCCCACATCTAGGGCTACTCTCAGTCCTACCAAACATGCATCATACTCTGCCTGGTTGTTCCATTTCTACGCTCACTCTGTCTTCGCTCTCTATTACTGCTCCGCCCCTGCATCCTTTTCCTTTTTACGATCTATCTACATAGATAGTCCAATGCTCTCTTAAAGGTGCTGGAACTTCGCCTGTTAGCTCTGTCATAAAATCATCCCATACTTGAGCTTTTGTGGGCGCCCTAGGCTCATACGATATATCGAACTCTGAAAGTTCTATAGCCCATTTAATCATCCTCCCCGATAAATTTAGTTTATGAAAGACTGCTCTTATTGGGAGATCAGTTCAAACTGTGATGGGGTGTGCATGAATGTACTATCTTAAACGTTGGGACGTCTAGACTAGTACCAGAGCAACTTTTTCCAACTTCTAATAGTGACATTCTGACCCCTGGAGAACTTTTCCAACAAAGTACACCGGTCCTTGGCCTTCAATCGTCTCTTTTACTAGTGCAGCTCCAATAGCCTCATCTAAAATAGAAAGGTAAACAAAAAGCTTCTCACCGTGGTCTGGTTTTGTCAACATTGGTGGATTGGCCAAAACTTCCTTCAGCTCCTGAAATGCCTTCTCCCGCTCTTTACCCTATTGAAATCCCTTACTTTTCTTTAATGATTTATACAGGGGTACTGATCAGTGTGCCATTTTTGGCATGAACCGTGATAATGCCATAATTTTCTCATTCAATGATTGCACCTCTCTCATATTTATTGGACTTCAGAGCTCTTTTACTACCTTGTACTTGTCGGGGTTCGCCTCTATGCCCATTTAGGTGAGCATAAACCCCAGGAACTGCCCTGCAGGTGCTGCGAATGTACATTTCAACGGGTTCAATCTCATATTGTACAGCTGGAGTCTTTGAAACACTTTTCTTAAGTTCCCAATGTGATCTCCTCCTACCGGGGTCTTGGTTATGATGTCGTCAACATACACCTCCACTACCTTTGACCTCATCCCTTCGAAGACTTTATTCATCATCCTCTAGTAAGTAGCTATGACATTCTTCAATCCAAACGACATAACCGTATAGCAAAAGACTCCTTTATCATTTACAAACATCGTTTTATCTTCATCTTCCTTCCATATCGGGATTTGATTGTACCCGGGGTACCATGAAGGACAGAAATTGGTATTATGAAGAATCATCTACTATCTGATCAATACTTGGAAGAGGATAGGGTTTTTGGGGCAACACTTGTTCAGATTTGTGAAATCTGTACACATCCTCCATTTACCATTTGCCTTCTTTAACGTCACCACGTTGGAGACCCAAGAAGAATATTGAACTTCCTTTATGAATCGGGCCTTCAACAATTCTTCGGTTTGCTCACATGCCGCCTTTTACTTCTCTGGCCCCAACCTTCTCTTTTTCTATGTAACTGCCCTCGACTCCAGATAGGCTGCTAGTTTATGACAATAAAAGTTCAGATCAATCCCAGTCATATCATCCACAGTCCAAGCAAACAGATGCTTGAATTCTCTTAATAACTTAATCAACTGTCCCTCTATCCCGACATCTAAGGAATCATTAATCTCCGTACTCCTTGTAGGATTTTCCTCCAACACAACTTTCTTTACTCCTCCTTCCGGTATAGGCCTCTAAGAATTCTCAAGATTCAATGTCAACTCCTCTTTAAGGTCTAAATCTATCAGATTTACAGACTCCGGTACCAGTCCACTATCATTCAACCTCTTTCTCTTGATAGATTCTTTTATCTTGGTAATCTGTACATTAAGGTTAAAACAATACCTCACCATTTGCTGGTCACCTTGGATTGAGGATACCTAATTATCCTTGTCAATGAATTTTATCAGGAGATGGGGGTTTGACGTTACTGCCTCCAAAGCGTTAAGAGAAGGGTATCCAATAATCCCATTGAACGGGGATTTTACGTCTATCACTAATACCCTTGTGCGTACCGTCTTCGACCCCGACTCTCCTTCAAACGTCAACCTGGTGTTTAAGTAACCCTTAATAGGTTGTTTAGCCCCATTGAACGTCGTCAACCCCTGAGTATAAGGCTGCAAGTCGGAGTCTGAGAGTCGTATCTTCTTGAAGCATTCATAAAAGATAACGTCACATGAACTTCCTTGATCAACCAACATTCTCCTAATTGTCTTGTTTGCCACAACAGCCTCTATCACTACTACGTTATCCCCTCTAAGAACTGTTAGACCATAGTCATCATTAGTGAAAGTGATGAGAGGGGTTTGAACTCCATCCCGAAATGGCCTGTCATCTTCCTTCATTTGAAACGACATAATCATCCTCAAATGATTCTTTCGGGCTGAGTTTGACACTCTGCCTCCAGCAAAGTCTCTAACGATCATGTCAATAATGTCTCTCTTGCCCGAACTTGGTGGGGGTTTCATCCATGACTCATCATCCTCATTAATGTTATCCACCACAACTTTTCCCTTATCTAACATTGGCTTCTTAGAACTCCGGGCTTCCTCCTTTTCTACCAGGCCGATCTCTTTCCTTCTTGGGGCTGCTCTTTCCAACTCTAAATTAGTTCTCTGTCTAAATAGATATTGTTTCAACTTTCCTTCTCTAATCAATGTTTCAATAGTTTCCTTCAGCTACCGACATTCACCATGCTATGTCCGACCTGCTCATGAAACTTATAATATTTACTGGTATTCCCAGTTCTCTTCATAGGCAACAGTTTCCTTGCTCCATACACCATTATTCGTCTCAAACCAACCTCCCTTAGGATCTAGTTGGGCCATACTGCCAACGAAGTGTATTGCACAGAATTCACACTCCTTCTTTCTCTTGGTCTTAGGAACATATCTCTACCAGGACCCTTTCTTTCTAACTTTGATGTTTTTCTATTTGGCCTCTGAACTTCTTCTTGGGTCGTACTCCTTTGATTGGTGTCGCGAATGGGATCGCAGCGGCACGACCGACCCTCGAAAAATAATAAAACGGGTTTCGAAATCCTTTTGAAAAACAGGGAGTCGCCACCAATATTTTTAAGGGTAAAATACCAGAAAAACCTTTGTTAAAGCACTAGTCAATAAAGAATGAGATTTCAAGTTCAGAGTCGAATTACAGGTGAGGAAGGTATTAGCACCTCATAACTGTCCGTTATAAAACGGTTACCTTAAATTGATAGCACGCATTATTAGTAACCCAGAAATTATTTTAACTTCTTTAGAAAAGGAACAAACAAAATAGATGAGGAAGTTTCGAAACAATATTAATAGGACGTCTCGTCCAAATTAATTTTAAATCAAACAACTTTAGTAAACAACTACGGTAAGAAATTTGACTGGAAAGAGACAGTAAAATATCAAACAGTGACAATAAAATATCAAACAGTGACAGTAAGGATTAACAGGACGTCCCGTCCAAATTAACTATAAAATAAAGTTAAGTAAGAGGGGATAAAATAAATTGATTAAACAAACAAAAGATTAACAGGACGTCTCATCTAAATTAACCTTAATTTTTAATAAGAAAAAAATGTATGGAAAATAAAAGAAAACTAACAAGATATCTTATCTAAATTAATCCTTCTTTATTAAAAATATTAAAAATGACCGGTTGAAAATTTGAAAAGGTTAACAAGAGTTCTTGTCTAAATTAACCTATTTTTAAAATACTATTATTTAATGAATAACAACCGGTTAAAAATTTGAAAAGGTTAACAAGACGTCTCATTTAAATTAACCTTTTCATAATAAAACAGTATTTTAAAATTTAGCACTAATAGTATAAAAGGTGAAACAAATAAAAAAGAAAATGAAAGTGGGTTCGACAGGAATTGATTCCCGCTCCTACGTATTCTCGAGCTTTCGAGAAATCAGGATCACGTAGTTCTTGGATTACATGTTACAAGAATAAACTCTTAATAGAGTGAATATACAATTTGAGAAAAACTCTCACAACATAATAATTCTCATAGAGAGGATTTGCAATCTTAAATACTCAAAACATTTTTTTTTCTAATTAACTCTCAAAAAATATATATAAAATTAAGGAAAGCTGGCCTAATTGAAGAACAAAGGAGGAGAAATGGAAACTTGAAAAGGAACTGTTTCTCTTCGATGTGTGTGAATGAAGAATGAAGAAGAAATGGAAACAGAAGAGAAAATGTTTCTCTCTGTTTTGGTGTGTTTCTCAGCTTCAATCAACCTCCTATTTATAGGAGTTCTAAAGCATGGTGGATGCTTAATTTATTTCCTCCCGCTCCATAATTTGCATAATTTATCTGCTTAATGGACCATGCAATCAATTTATAGTGCGATGTGATGTGACATAAGGTTGTCTTTACTTACAGAAACTCAATTTTAAACGGAATGAATCGATTCATAAGCTAAAATTTCACAAATTTTGAGTGTTCCAGTCACATAAATTGATTCATCATCACCTTGAATAACATCTTGGGCCATAATTCACGTATGATTCGATTCACCTTCATCATGAATCGATTCATGCTTCAAAAAAAATCACATCCTGGGCCATAATTCACGTATGAATCGATTCACCTTCATCATGAATTGATTCATGCTTCAAAAAATCACATTTTGGGCTATAACACCTTCATCATGAATCAATTCATTCTTCAAAAAGTCACACCCTGGGCCATAATTCATATATGAATCGATTCACCTTTATCATGAATTGATTCATCATGCTGATGTAAGCTTTTCCATGCTTTGTTTCACCCCTTTTGAGATGTAATTGCATATGGCTTGATTCCTTTTATCCTTTGGCACTTGGATGAACATTTTTCACTTGTTTTAATCATTTGTAAATACTTTGACTCAAATCCTTGGTTGTTCATCAAATTTCTTATCATCAAACATAATTAAATTGTGTAAATTGAATTGTGTATGTTTGATCTTAAGTCTTCAATTATTCTTTGTGGTGTTGTTCATCATCAAGACAAACAGGTCAGACAAAAAGAGGTGTTCACAATTGGCATCAGCTAGATGCATCTCTCTCCCAACGTACTTCGCTGCTTTGCTTCTGAACTCTTCAAGTGTACGAGGTGGTCCCTTTGCCAAAGATAAAACTAAAGGTGACTGTGGTTGTAAAGCTTCCACTACAATGTGTATTTGAATTTCTTTCATCAACCCTGGTACCAACGCAACCTCCTTACAAAATCTCCTCAAAAAATCTCTCAGGTTTTCTTCCAACCCTTGTCTGATTTATGCCAATGTATGAGACATTTTGGGAATGTCTCTGGACACCACAAAGTGTTGCAAAAATACATGAGTCATATCATCCCATGAGTCAATTGATCCCGTGGGTAAACTCTTAAACCATCCTAAGGCCTCAACAGATAACATGCTTGGGAACATCCTGTAAATAACATCCTTCTCAGCTCTTAGAAATAGAGACTCATTCACGTATGCATCCAAATGGCTATCGGGGTCAGACTCCCTGCGTACTTCCTAATCGACAACGGTTGCGGGGTTTGAAGGTGCCTAGGTATAAGGACACTCATCAGTCTCCTAGTGAATGGTATCTTAAACCGATATTCACCTCCCCTACCATGCTGCATGGCCCTCCTTTGGCTACTCATCTCCTCAGTCCAGTACGTGGATTCTTGCTCATCATAAGCTTGAGTCTGGGACCGCTATTGCTAATACTGAGCATCCTGCCGTCCTCTATTTCCATCAACATTCTCTCTTCCACCTGCTCTTTGAAGCTCCTGGATCTGTTGTCGCAGCTACATGATGATTTCATCTCGGGGATCCGGTTACACCATCACCTACGCTTTCAAATCCATCCATGGGGTCTCCATTATACCTTCATTATAATCTAAAGTCCTCGCTACATTCTGAACATGCCCTTCTGGGGTTTCACTTCCTCTGATGTGATCCATAACTTGCTTTTTGTTGCATTGTGTGACTCAAAATTTACGTGGTCCCACTAAGCGTGGCAATGTTTTGTCCTAGAATCAGGGTCAAGAGTTGACCGTCTTGACCGATGTTCGGAGTTACCTCACGAGTTCTCAATTTTACACCATCTCAGTGGAGTACGGTATTTTATACCTAGGTCCAGTGGGGAGCCTAAGTTCTTCAAGTTTGGGGTGAGTTTGTTGTCAAGTCCGTACCAAAGTCAATGGGATACACCAGATGTGCACCTATAAAAGATTCTCCGATGCTTAAATTAGTACGGGTATTACAAGAAATATCTGTATTATAGAGGGTAACTCTCTGATTAGTCCAGATGCTTTTACAATAATAAATGAGTAGTATTTATAGAAGTTACTTGAATAGGAGAAGTGATTTGACCTTTCTCCTAACTTACTGTAGCAACAGTCTTGCAGAGACATGTTGCCCATCCGATTCTGACTCATGTTTGGCTGTCAGAAATGACCGGAGTCCCTTTACCTCGATCCGTAGTTGCTCTGGCGCTGGACCCCGGTTGAAAGGGGGTTGTTAGGTGTTTTATTCTTTTAAAGAGGGGTCTTATCCTTTGCAGTGTCACCCTGGCCATAGGCTATGGAGTCCGGTTTCCACCGCAGATCAAAATGAATAGAAAAAAGTCATAAGGTATATATATAAAAAACTTCATTTATAAAAACAAAAAATATTTTTCTTCATCTAATGTAATTTTTTAAAAAAGATATTCTTTTTATCTATCACTTTAATATTAGAAAATGACGAACCTAACTCATTCCAAAAGCTAGCTCAAGTGTTAAGAGTTGTGTTAAGCCTTATAAGTCGAATACTAGTCATATTCCTAGTTGATATAAGACTTGTTTTCAATATTTTAACAAATAAGAATAGAGAGAAGTACAATGGTAAATAAGGAAATAAAAATGATAAAATAATGTAATCCAATGTTATTTGAAATATGTATGTTTTTCAAAATTATGTTTGATAAAAAGAAATAAAAGTAATTACCTTTTAAGACTACAAGATACTACCTCCGGTTTTAAATACAAGCAAAAATATCTAATTTCACACATATTAAGAATAATAGTTGAAAGTAGTTATTTGCATTAATATTACCACATATTTGATTTAGTTTTTTAAAATACCCTTAGTATCATTTATTACATAAATAATTAGTGACCTAAAAAATATATACAATGAAGACATATTTGGTAAACAAATATCTAATGACACTAGAAAAGTATAATTTGTCTTATATTAAAGGACCAAAAAATTCTACTAAAATTTGTTTATATTTGAAAATGGAGGTAGTTCTACCTTCATTCTTAAATATAAGACCATTTTCAAAAGAAAAAAATTGCTCCTTAATATAAGACTCTATTTCAATTTTGCATGTCATTAATTATTTTTTGATCAACATACTCATATTAATATATAACTTTTTCTTGGAATCAATATAACAATAAATGATATACGTCAATTATATTATTTATCTTTCTTATGATAATTTGGTAGCAAGTGGAGATAGATTAAATAGAGAAATTTGAATGATGAGTCATACTTATCCTAAGAGCAATTTTGGAAACTACACTAAATTTAAAACAATTTTGATGATTTTAACTAAATTAACTAACTTTCTTAATGATCCGATCCTAATATTGACCTATGGGCAATATAGTAATTTGACCACAATTCGTCATTTAAGACCAGTATCCTACATAGTTTAGTGTCCCAACATCGACATGCCAGTATCACATGCAAGGTCCAAGAACTGACTTCGGTATGAGTCATTCCCTTAATACCGGAAAGTCAAAGTTGACCTACGTATCAATGTGTTGAACAAGTAACCTACAAAGTGACTGTTTGGTAGATAGAGCCGTTTGGAAACACTTTTTCATGTGTCATCCTTTCTACAAGAAATCAGAGTAGTACTTACACAATATACAAGAAACTTATAGAGCAAGAAGGCTCTTCCGCTACCTCTAGGTATAAATACTCATGCATCAACGTAACAAAGGTAGAACATTCTCTCTTAAGCTTACGCTTAAGCTTTGATATTCCTTTGAATATTCACTGACTTGAACGTCAGAGTGTCCTTGCAAGTAGGGATGAAAATGGGTCAGGCCATGTCGGGATTTGAAAGGCCCGAGCCTGGCCATTTTCCAAATGTCAAGGCCTGAGCCTGACCTATTAGCCCGTTAGAGCCTTTTTTAAGGCCTGGTCTGACCTATATGATTACTTGATCCGTTTTCAAGCCTATTTAAGTGGCCTATTTACAATTAGGCTTTCAAAAGGTCAACAACTACTTAAAAAGCCTATCAAACTACATAGGCTGATAGGCCTATTAATGTAAACGAGTTTATCAATATAAACGGACCTAACAATATAAATGAGTCAAATACACTCGATTCTAAATTTAATAAAATAAATACAACTTCTCATATAAAGAAAAAGTAATTAAATTTAAAATAAATTTTATTTTATTCAAATTATAAAAAATTATTATAATTGTAATATTAATTTATATTATGTAAATATGTAATACATATATATATATATATATATATATATATATATAATTTTTATGTTTTAAATATATATAAATAATTAATAGTTAGGCCAATTAGATGAGCCGGCCTGTTGGGCTTCAAAGGCTTTTTAGAAACTCTATGGCCTGACCTATTTACTTAAAAAGGCTTTTTTTAAAAGCCTAGGCCTAGCTTTCTAGCTCAACAAGCCTGACCTATATAGGCTTTAGAGAGGTCGAGTCGGACCCCCAACAGACGACGTGACCTATTTCCATCCCTACTTATAGATGACATCCCTTTTCACCCCACAACGCGTAAGGTTGGTGATTTGGAGGAATCACTCTAAGACCTTTATTTCCCTACTAAAATAGAGGATATAATACTGGACGTAAAACATACACAAAAACGAGTATTAAGGACTGTCACGAGGTTGGCCCTTGCACCCCGACTCAGCCTAGTTCACTTAATACGTGTGAATTATGTAAAATGATTTTATATTTAAGGACGGAATAGTAAAATTAAATGCTTTTTTACAACTATACCCTTGCATTTCTTTTAAAATAAGAGAACATTAATTAGAGAGAATTAATATTAAGTGTGGAGTGGTAAGAGGCATATTAATTATATTTATTAATGTGTTTGTAAAAACTTTAAAAGATGGGTAAGAAAACGGAAAGAGTAGTTAATTATAATAAATGATATCATCAATGCATATAACTACTTTTATCGAATATTTTTAATATGAATAAAATTATTCATTGTATTTGTCTGTTTTTAAATTTTTTGCACACAAGTTAAAAAAATGTCTTTTATTTATCTTTTCTTGTGTATTCCATTTTTATTTCTATACATAATACTATTTCCACTTAATCAATGCTCTATTATTTTAAAGAAAAGATAAAAATACATTTCCTCTATTCTAAAACTATTGTCGTTTTAGCCTTTTCATTAGATTAATAAATCATTAGTTATCTGAGTTGATATGTACTAAAATACCCTAATTTTATTTTATTTTTTATTAGTAAAAAATGACGTCTCAACTTTGTAAGTCTTATTTATTTTGGTCAAATGAAAGATGATTATATATTGAAATCGTAAAGTTGCAATAGTTTTTTTAAAAAAAAGAATAAAGTGATAATAGTTATGAGACGAATGGGGTAATTAAAAAAGTATTTAATTTTACAAATATATATTTAGAAATAAATGCAACGTTCTAAGACAATATATTACATTTGGTTTTAAATATAAATACATTTTAGTAGAATTATTTAGTTTTATAATATAAATAAAATTATATTTTTTAATATATTTTGTTTATCAAATATATTTTATTTATATATTTTTTAAGATAACTGGTGTTTTATATAATAAATTATACTTATTTGAAATATTTTAGAAAAGTATATCGGATGAAATAGGATTATTTAAAATTGATTACAACCTGTAAAGTACTTGCGTTTCACACACTGTGTAACGGATCATTTTACAAATTTCAGTGATGTGAGTAAATACATAATTAAAAATTGCATTAAAATGTTTGGTTTTTAGCTCTCTTACACCAGTAATACACTACCCTGGTAACGTTGAATCAAAGAGTAGCAATTAATTCCTCTCATTCTCATGGTTTGTTTCTCAATTTCCCCGGTCTCACATAGCCGTTTCCCTAGTTTCTTCCTTCCCAACCTGCCAATGCCCCATGCAACAAAGAAACAATATTTTCTGTTTTGCTTTTACACTTTTTGCTTACACTACACATACAAACGAAAACCCGCAGAGAATCACGGCATCAGCCCCTATAAATTAACCCCTGCTAAACAACCTCACATCCCACCAACATCACTTTCCCCTCTCTCTCACTTGCCAAAGCCTAGGTTGTTTTTCCTCTTTTTCTCCCTTTGCTTTGAGCAATGGCACTAGTTTTGTTCCTTCTCCTAGTGAGCTCCTTCAGTGTGTTTGCTCAAGAGCTTGAGACTCTTCCACCCACTTCTCCTCACCCTCACCCTCACCCGTCAGCCCCTATTCATGCCCCAGCTAATGCTCCTCACCACCACCATCACCACCACCACCACTCACCAGCTCCCACACCAACCCCTCTCCCTACTAAGCCTCCAACCCTTTCTCATCACCCTCCTGCCCCTGCCCCTGCCCCTCACCACCACCACCACCATTATCCTCCTGCTCCAGTTCCTGCTAAGCCTCCAACTCACCAACATTACCCTCCTGCACCTGTTCACCCACCCCTTCACCCCCCTGCTCCTGCTCCTTCTCCACTTCATCCCTTCCCTAGAAGCTTTGTTGCTGTTCAAGGTGTTGTCTATGTCAAGTCCTGCAAGTATGCTGGCGTTGAAACACTCTTAGGAGCCACACCCCTACTTGGTTTGTTTCACACCTTTCTTTTACCCCTTTTTGCTGGAAAAAAAATTTCTGATGGCTCATTAACTGCATGCTAGCTGTTGATTTATTCCAAGTGCATATTTTTCCTCTACCATTTGGTTCAAAAATTTTAAGTTCTTTAAGTAATAAATAATGTCTTGGACTTACATGCTGTTACCTTTTTCAGATCATGTGAATTTTTATTTCTTTTTTTTTTCTTTCACTCTTTTTTTTTTGCTTATATATGATGGTTTGCAATGTGATACTGTAATCTCTCTGTCATTGGCATTTCCGTTGTTTAAATTTCAAACCACTCTATTAATTGTGCATAATGACACTAGACCGCTAGCAAATAGATGTGTTTGGTTTTACTGCTCATAGTGCTGTCTGTTTCACTTTCCCATGAGTTTTATTTTACTGTTTTCTTCTATGGTTACCCCACATGTATTTACATGTAGATATCTTTTATTTTTGGTGTTGCTTATGTAGATCCCTTTCAACATGAGAATAATAATCTTGTTCAAGTCTAAGGTTCCACAAGGCTGCAATTTTTTTTATTTTCTCATGCTATTAGAAAAGCAAGTGTTTTTCAAATAAATTCTGTCTTGAAAATCCAGTAAAAAAGTAGTTCTTTTTCCTTATAACATTATTATTTAATAACAGAGTGGTTTTAAATCTTTGGCTTTTTTATTTTTCAAATAATCTAGTTAGGCCCTAGGCCAGATCTTAAATCATGAGAACCGAGCCTAACCTTCAAGGGAGCCTTAATTATAAAGGCAAAAACCTGCTTTCACCATTGCCTTGAGATAAATTGTTTTTCTACGACAAAATGATACAAAGTTAATAAGGTAGGTATACGTTGTATGTATAAATAGTTTAAGTTGTTTCCGTATATGTGTACGAAGAAGGGAACAGAGAGAGAATGGTATTGCAAAAGCTTTATGGTAAAGTTGTTTTGTCGTTTTTATGACGGTTACTGAGAACAGGGCATTGTTTGTTGGGGGAATTATTATCTTTACGCGTCCGTGAAAGGGCAACGTTATTGGTAAACGACAAATGAATGATGACGAGTGTGGTGTGTTTTGAAATTGTAGGTGCCGTTGTGAAGCTCCAATGCAACAACACCAGGTACAAGTTGGCCGAAACAGTGAAATCTGACAAGAATGGGTACTTCTACATTGAAGCCCCAAAGAGCATCACAACCTACGGTGCTCACAAATGCAACGTCGTTTTGGTGAGTGCTCCCAATGGGCTCAAGGCCTCTAATCTCCATGGTGGTGTCACCGGTGCTGTCCTCAGGCCAGAGAAGCCATTCATGTACCAGAAGCTTCCATTCCTTCTCTACTCTGTTGGGCCTCTTGCGTTTGAGCCCAGTTGTCACTAGAAACTAAATGGATATATAAAAAGTTGCATAGGGTTGTGTTGCTTTTCTCTGTCTCTGGGCCTTGTTGGTTTCCATTTTCTCGTGTTTGCATTTGTAGCTGAGTTTCAACTTATTTTATACAGTAATAAAAAGTGACAGTATGTAATAGATAGCTGGTTCTCGTTTGGATCAATTAATTTAGTGTAAGAAAATGTTGTTTATGATCTTTGTTTAATTTCCTGCCATGCCTAACTCATTTTTGTCCTTTTTTATTACTCAATCTTCCAGGTTTCAATATAGTTATCTCTCGGGAATCATGTTCTTAGTTTTAAAATATATTCAATTGTTGACTTATTTTATTGAATATTGAAAAAATGTCTGCAAAATTTAATTGCTTATCATATTGTTACGATTTACATGACCACTGTCACGACCAACTTGATCGTTAATTATTTTTTAAGATCATGTGTAATAGTCTGTTTAGGACTATCTGATGCGTTAACCACTTTTCTTTTGAGAATTTATTTTCAGATTTTGGGTTCCCGGGGATTTGCATCTTCAGGCTTTTTCTTTTAAAATGGGACATTTAAAAAAAAATTGAAATTCAGTAGTTGAGAAAATATTTAATTGGACAAGACATAACAACTACTGGACAATTATTTTTTTGATGCAAATAAAGAATATCATTAGATATAATTTTTTTTTATTTTTTACTAGTGTTTTATATTTTTATATAAAATAAAAAACTTATAGATTTTTTATAATTAAATATGTAATAATGAAATAAAATTATTAATATATATTAATGTATAAAATATATATTATTTAATATATTTATATATAATATACATTAATATTATATATTAAAATTATAATGTATATATATAAATTATATATATTATACATTTTAATATATAATATTAACGTGGACTATATATATATATATATTATATTAATATATATTAATTTTATTTTATTATTATATATTTATTTAATAAAAATCTTGATTTTTATTTTATGTAAAAATATAAAACACTAATAAAAGAATGGAAGAATTATATTTAATAATATTCCTTGTTTATATTAAGAAAATAGTTGTCCTAATGATTGTCATAATACATTTCAGGTTCTAATTAAATATTTTCTTAATTACCCCAATTTCAATTTTACCCGCATCTTCATTGTGTTTAGAGGTTGAGATTTTTTCTTCTATAATTTATGACGGTATGAGTCTCCTCCCTCATTTTTCTTAATCATTTCTTCTTCTTTCTTTTTATCTAAAAACTTTAATATACAAGGACATGATTAAATAAGATTGAAAAATTTCCTTTAGAAATGTTAAAGTATAGTGATATAGTAAAGATCAATCAGAGAATTTTATTCCTTTCCATGAAGGATGAATCATTAGTCATTATTATCATGTATCACGCCAAAGATTTATAGTAAATGGTTTAAAACATGTGTAATGATTTTTCTGTGGAGTTTTGCAACATGGATTCACTCAAAATAAAGGTACGTCAAAAGATTTGAGAGAATAGTCTTTGTCTACTATTAGAGAAAAGTAAAACAGACAGACAAGTGTCTTACAGAAAAAGAACAAAGGGAAGTGTAAGGATTGTTTGTAGTTAACCCTGTGTTTATTTTGACGGAAAAAAAAAAGGAGGGAAAAAGAAATAAAATGAAAAATATTTTTTTTATTAATTTTTTTTTAAAAAAAAAGAAATGAGATGAAAAAAGAAGTGGGACAAGTATAAATTAATTATTCATTGGAAGGGGGTAAATAAGAGAAAATATGGTTAGATTTTTATTTAATAAATATTATTAAAATTTATAAAAGTTATAAATAATTTTTGTATAATAAAAGTTATTACAATAAAAAAAATTAAATTGTTATGGCTAAAATTTAACTTACTTTTCCATATAAATTTTTTTATCCATCTAAATTAAAAAGATTTATTTTTTTTTACTTTTTTCTCTTCTATTTTTATTCATCAAAATTACAACTTTTTCATTTTATTTCTACTTTATCCCCCCTCCTCTTATTTCTTTCGACTAGAGGTGGCAAAACAAGTTAACTCAACCCAAAAGAAAGTTGGTAAAAACTTATAGCCCACCTGTCCTTGATTTTAGAAAGTATAAAAAATGCTTAAAACAAAGGGGAAACAAAATCAATTTTTTTAAAAGAAAATGTGATCCCAACTTGGGAAAGTGCACACCCACCATGCAAAATGTAAGTTATCTATACCGGGAGTCAAACTTAAAACCCATTAAACACAACTTAGCATGACAACTACTGGAACAAGTGATTCTTTATTGTCAACTAAGGAATGCTATTAGATATATCTCTTTCTATTCTTTTTTACTTATCATTTTTCTTAATTTATTATTTCTTTTTTTATATTTAATATTACTTTCTTTTTAATTAATGTTTTCTTGTTTTAAATAAAAGATAAAGGTATAATTTTAAAAAATATTTAATTTTATTTTGGATTATATTTAACAAAGTTAACATCCTAAAATAAAAATAAAAAAATGGATAAAGTCCATACCTATTAATTAGACTCTTAATTATGGGTTTTTTTTAAATAATGTACTTTTTAAGATATATTTATTTATTAAATATTTATTTTAAATATTTTTAAGATATATAAGTATTTAATATATTAAAATATATTAATATATAAATATTTAATATATTAATATATTAAATATTTAATAAATACATATATTTTAAAATATATAATATATTAATATATATTATATATTTTAAAATTTAATACATAAATTTAAATGTATTAACAAATTTAATATATTAAATACATTTAATATATAAATATATTAACATATAATATATTAACA
The DNA here is from genome assembly GCA_037962975.1 of Clitoria ternatea. Classification (NCBI taxonomy): domain Eukaryota; kingdom Viridiplantae; phylum Streptophyta; class Magnoliopsida; order Fabales; family Fabaceae; genus Clitoria; species Clitoria ternatea. The sequence continues at coordinate 296,803,602 of CM075669.1, forward strand.
TTTAAATGAACGTTAATATATTAAAAATATATAATTTATATCTTAAAATATTTAATATATTAATGTGTAATATATATAATTTATATATTAAAATATTTTAAAATTTATATAAGTTTTTTATTAAATATATTAAAAACTAGTAAAGGAATAAAAAGAGGTGTATCTAATAGCATTCCTCATTTGACAATAAGGAACCACTTGTTTCAGTGGTTGTCATGCTAAGTTGTGTTTAATGGGTTTCATGCTAAGGGTCCGTTTGGATCCTGAACCCGGTTGGTCAAACCTTTGACTAACCCCAAAAATAAATCCTACGGTCAAACGGAGTTTTGACTGTCTCGAACGACGTAAAGGATCAATATCAACCCTTAAATTTTTCCATTTTCTCAACCCCGTTTCCTCAACTAGAAACCAAACGGACCCTAAGTCCGGTATTATAAAACACATGTCTAGTGGGATCACAGTGCTCTTTAAGTTTGTGCTTGCCCTTTATGATCTGAACTGATAGGGACAAACCAGGGTTGTACCTGCAAAAGGGTCTTTATTGCTTAAGTCAGAAATGTGTATAATGGAACAATAATGAAGTTTAAAGAGTAATTAATGAGAGTAATCAATGTAACATGTTATAAGTTAATGAATGCTTTTTATTTATACAACTTCCCCAGGTGCAAATTTACAATTTAACCCTTGTTAATGAAGCAGAATTGCCCACTTGCACCTAACTGTCAAGCCTGCAGAACCGTACAAAGGTGTGATTATTGGTCTGGCTTTTTAGATACTCCGTTTTTATATTCCTTGTCTTATTATTTATTATTATTACTATTATTATTCAATAAAGTCTGGTGTTACTCGTCTTTAGGGACTAATATACACACCAAATCATGAAGTTTATATCTAACTTGTGTAATTCTACAAGTTAAGAAATCAAGAAATAATTCTTTTTTAAAAAAACATTATTAATAACCACTCATATAAATTTCTAAACAATCTTTATACAAATTTTAATAAAAGGATTTTTACGAATTTAACCTTGTGTCCCCTCGGACCATGTAATTATAGCATGTAGGCTCCATAACAATCCTTGGATTCCTCATGGCCGAATGACTCATGGGCCTCCATACAATCCTGGCCCTTTATCAATGTGATCAGAATTTTTAAGCTTTGGATACTCAAACAAGAAACGCATTTTCACAAGATAAAAAAAACACCGAAAGCGTTGATGAAAGGGGCAAAAACATAAGAAAAAAATTAATTATAGTAAAACAGTTTTACCCAAAAAAAATAAGTAAAACAGTAAGTTGTTGGAAAAAAAAACTCTATCTAGGTTTAAGAAATCTATTTGTCAATGTATATCAGGTAGTAAGAATGAAAAAGAAAAAAAATCGTTCGTCAAGTATTTGTAACCTAACTTAATAGTCTGATTAAACGTATTTATTAAATAGGATTTTTTTCTGTTTTTTTTTTATGTTAAGAAGGGCCATCACTGATCATTCAAAAGTCTTTTACATCCTACACATTGAATTATTTAAATAGAAACAATTAATAATATAATAATATTTTGGGTGGTTTTTATTAATTAAACTTTTATTATACTTGCTCCATCTCATTATATATCTTTTAAAAAACATGTTATGTCTTATAATAAAATAACTGCTTTTACTAAAATATACCTTGTTGATGATATGATGAGTTGGTTGCACGAGTTTAACTATATGAAAAAATGGAGTAATATTTTTTTTATAGATTTGATAAAGCTAATAAATAAGTTAAACTAAAAATTAATAAGTTAGTTGAATAAATTAAGATAATATAAAAGACATATTTTATTTTGTAATAATTAAATATGATATTTTCAAAAACAATATCAATAAAAATAAACATGTAAAAAATTAAAATAACCTTTGTAATATTTTAATTTAACCTTTGTAAAAAATCACTCAATTTTAGAGAGGGGTCACACTCTATCTCACTAGAAATTCACAAATGAACTTATGATATAAAATTACACATGAAATGAGGAGGCTTATATACCTCTAAGAAAATTCAGAATTGGTTTGAGTGGACTTGTTAAAACTTTACCCAAGGTCTAAAATTTAAAAGTATATAACCTAAACGTGACCCAAAACAAATATATACCTATACAAAGTTTAAAAGTGGCCCAAAATAAAAATTATAATTATACAAGACCTAAATTAAAAATTATTTTCTAAACCTAATTAGTTCCTAAATAAATAAAAAGGGCTACTAAATAACTTAAAGGAGGTCCAATAGGTTAGGTCCTCCTCAGTTGTGGTAACACCTAAAACTATGATGCTATGGCTTAAGATACTTTTGAAAGAATGCTTGAAAAGTGGTGCCAAATTCATTGTTTTACAATCGAAAGTTAATTGGTTTTCATCTAACAATAGTTATTTGGTGCGGGGCTTGCATTACAATTGGTGATTGACTTTATGTTGTTGGTGGACAAGAGGCTGATTTCATGGCCAAACCCATAATTTTTAGGCTAGATGAAGTTTTTGTGCTTTTGAGAAGGACATTTAAAGATTTTGATCTGGGCTCTGTTTGCATGATAAGTAGTTCTCATTTGTAGGTACGTAGCATATGAACCTACATTACTTTAGCACTTATTTTAGGCAAGTAGCTTTATTGTTAAGCTTCAGCATCTAATCTAATATTAGAAAAGGTGATGATTATTTAGCCTTGATTTTGATGTCATCTGGCTGTGTAGAAAAACTGATCAAATTGTTGGATGCTATTTTTTTATTCAACATATTTTGATAACAAATGAAAGTTACTAAATTTTATGGTGCCTTTTGTTTTAGTAATACTCTAAGTAGTGTTTCTTGTTACACCATATGCCATTAACATATTTATGTTGCATTAGCATTTAAATGACTGGATTTTTGTTTTTTTTTATTAAAACTAAAGCATTTAAATAGTTTTTTATTTATTAAAACTAAAACAACTTATACTTGAAGGCATTATCAGGTGAAAATCTCCCATATTTTAAAGTTTTAGCCCTGTTCTGAAATTTATTTCTAGATTTTAATTTGCCAAGTTTATTTCAGTTTGTGTTTTGCCCCTAAAAAAGGTCCTTATTATTTTGTTTGAAAAGCTAACCTATACTATCAAGCTCTATTTAATAAAAATTCTTTATTATATTTGTTTTAATACATATATAGAGAGAGTTTTAGTTATTATATATTAATTTTAGGTTGTTAATATATATTAGTTTTAGTTTTAATTTTCTGTTGGTTTAATTGGATTAGTTTTTTTTGCTTGATCAGGTAGTTTTTGTTTATTCACTTTTGGAGCTTAAGGTTGATTAGATGCTGGAGCTACAATTTAATGATTATATTTGTTTCGCGACCCCTTTTCTAGTTAATGTAGATTATTGACATTTCATTTATATTTGTGAAAATGTATTTCTTATCTTATTTATTTTTGTTTTCATTGATATTGTGTTTTAATTTATAGATTGATTTTAATCGAATTTGGATTTATGTTAGCATGTAAATTTTGGTTTAATTTTGTATTTGCAAAATAATAGGGGCAAAGAAAAAGGCAAAAAATGTAAAGAAAAAAGGGAAAAAGATAGTTTTTACACCGATTGTGAGTAGGCATGGCAACGGAGCGGTTCAGGGACGGGTTTGACTCCTACCATCCTCATCCCCATTATCCTAGACCCTAACCGTCCCCGTCCCTGATCCCCGTCAGGCGAGATAAAATGACTCTTGTCCCTGTCCCCGACCCATCCCCGATCAGGATCGGGAAAACCCGTCCCCGTCCCCGTTTTGATAAAAAAATTCCTTATCAAGTATTTTAAAAGTTGTTGTATCTACAAAATTATTAAATATTTTACATACAATAATAAAAATAGTAATAAATCATCTTGGACACAATTATTAAACATTGTCTAATAAATCATCTCTAGTAATATATATATATATATATATATATATATATATATATATATAATAAGAAAGTAATTTAAGTATGTTGGGGTAGGGACGGGGACGGGGGTGGGGCAGATACTAGTTTTACCATCCCCGCCCCGACTTTTACCTACCGATAAAAACTGTCCCTGTCCTCGAAACAAAAAAATGGGGAAAACACACTCAAACAGGGGCGGTGCGGTGCGGTTACTCACAGGGATGGATTTTTTTGCCATGCCTAATTATGAGAAGAGGACCCAAAATAAATTTAGAAAATCATCCCAAAATATATTTGGAAATCGTCCCTAATCCACCTCAAAATATATTTAGTAATTCATCTATCATAAAATATTTTCAAACCATGTTAAAACTTTCGTCCTGATTCTGTCTAATTTTTTTTTGTTTCCATATGAAATCTGTCCCTAATTTGTCAAAAACTATTTCAAACGGAATATTAAATTTACAACAAGGCCTTTTCGGATGAATACTTTTTTTTTTGTCTAAAATAAGTGTTTGTCTGAAATCCATCTAAAATGTGTTTTAATTTCGTTTGAAATCCGTCTGAAAATAGGATTTTTCTAGTAATGGTACACAAAACAAAAATCAATGCCAACTTTCACAAAGATGCAACATTTGCGTGATATCTTTCAAAAAGATGAAACCTATGCAACATTTTTCATAAAAACATGCAACGGTTTTCATAAAAAGAGACGACCTTTAGAAGTTTTTCACAAAAAGATTTAACCTTGACAATTTTTTTCACAAAAAGTTTTAACAGGTTCTCACACGAAATATAAGGATTCCTAAAGGTCCTTGCAAAAATACGTGATTCAAAGCAAAACATCATGATATAGTTTAAGAACCTTTTAAAACATACCTCTTATAGGCACATAACCTTTGATAATGAGTCAAAGGAAACTCATTTATATTGAAGTCCACGTGAGCACTTTCACTAGATTCTACACGTAAGAATGCTAGTTCATCTAAGTATGACCACCGCGATAGTTTACAAAATTTACGTATCACAAATGTTGCAGCCTATGAGCATTTCATGCTCTATTTATAAGCTCAAGTTTGACCTAATGCGCATTCTTTATATTTATAGGAAATATCTTTGGTTTATATTAAATATATAATTTTATATTCAATATAATATAATATGAGCGACATCTACCTTTACGTCATTATCCAAATATAAATATCAAATTAATATAACCAATAAGTGATAATTATTTTATATGTTTGTTCACTTTGTCATGATATTTGATTTGACCCAATGCATGGTCATTGTCATCCTTGTATAACCCAATTCATTTTACTTGATATCAGAGTAGACTTTATTCAAATAAATATCCAATATTTATTTTTTCTAGTATGACTATACATTCCTTATACTCACTCTATCAAGTGGCTCGTAGATATCACTCTTGTCATATGAAAGAGACAAAGTTCATCTACATCTCTCACATCCCTTTACATTATTTATTCACTGTCCAAAATCACCTTGTTACATATGACGTTTGATTACATTTACTATTATATATATAAAAAAATTTTTACATCAGTCCCTTTTGACTTTTTACACTAGTCCAAGACCAATGTAAATCCAAGGGATGTAAAAATTAAGTGACTTTAGGCCCAATATAAAAAAAATGTATTTTACGTCGGTTCTTTTCATCAAGCTCAATGTACAAAATTACTTTTTAACTGGTTCTTTTCATCACGCTCAGTGTAAAAAATTACTTTTAAACCGGTCCTTTTCATCACACCTGTAACAGCCCAATTTTTTAAGCAGTAAATTAAATAGTGAAAAATTAAAATTTCCCAGAGAAATAAGAACCGAAACCTAGAAAATAGGAAATTTAAATATGAATACAAGGATATTTTCAGTTTGACTTAAAACGAAAATAAACAAGAATGGAATGTAGAATAGAATAATAAAATAAAATAAAAATCTGCTACAGTAAAATACTACAGTAAAATGCTACAGTAAAATGCTACAGTAAAATGCTACAGTAACGTCACATGAAAAATGTTGTAGAATGTAGAGAATTCGTGAGAATTCTCCAATTTTCCACCGCCTCATGTCAATTTCGAGATGCTACAGTGATTTGCTACAGTAATTTGCTACAGTAATTTGCTACAGTAACCGACATAGAAAGCCTATAAATAGAGCCCCAACCTCCCACATTTCCTGAGACCAAAAACCTCACTGATCCTATAACCTTTCATCTCCCTCTTCAAAACCTTCTTTCTTTAATTTTCGCATAAGGAGAAATTACGCAAACTTGAAGATTTGAAGAAATACAAAGGAGTTTAGCATAAGGAAAGTTTAACGATCTTCACTTGAGGTAAGAAAGAGGGGATAAGATATTGAATACATGGAAATTAAGTTAGAATTGTTTGCTTAATTGTTTAGAAACTCATATAGTTATATTTTAATTGAATTTGAATTAAATTGTGAAATGGATGCAAATGGTTTAGAATAGGATATTAAACAATTACTATAACATGGAAAATATGTTTCCATATTCTTTGAAATATGAAATATTATGGAAAATATGTTTTCATATGTTTGAAATATGATATGAATATTATGGGAAATGTGTTTCCATATGATTGAATTATGATAAAAATAGTATGGAAAATGTGTTTCCATATCCTTTGAATTACAAATAAAGCATGCCTAATTGATTGTTATTGTTAAAAGTAATTATAAAGGAATTTGATAATTTAATGCATTCATGCATCATATGCATTGGCCGTTCAAAGAATCCGCAGAGGGGTTCTTTGAGGGGGTTCCCGGTGGGGGAACGCGCTCTGTTGAGCACAGACCTCTGCGGTGGTTTTATACCACGGCCGTCTTAAGGGCTAAGCAGTGTGTCCTTAAGGGGGGTCCCGCAACACTTGTCATTGATATTATGATATTGTTATCCGATGTTGGTGTTGCATTATGGGGCGCGGTATCGGTTGGATATCCGTAAAAATGTTATTGTTGGAAATCACTGCAGATGTTCCCACCAGAATGGATCCATCATGCATTTTCATTCATATAAAAGAACGTAATATAATACAAAACACTTGTTTGGCATCTGCATCGCATAGCATCCTACTTGTGGTTGTGGTTGTTCTAATTTGATTTCTATTTATTTAGTATTTTATCTCACTCTTTCTATTACTTGTGGCAACCCTTTAGTGATTAACCAGGAGGACATGTGACAAAGTGGATGTTGCTGAATATGGATGAATTATGAAGGTTTTTGATGATGATGCTTGCTTGCATGACTACTATTGTTGTATTATGTATATGCTATGTTTTGGTACTTTATGTCTTTATATTTTATAAGATCTAGGTGCCTGTTGTAAAATATAATATGTATGGAACTCTGATATTATGTATAATAATAAGAAGTTAATTATGTAAAGGTTACGTACTCTGATATTGTATCAGTAACCTCTGGAATCAGGTTGTGAATCTCTTGATAATTACCAGGTGAAAAATAAGTTATCTAAGAGATTTTATATGGTAAGGGTAATTATCTTGAGATTTGCAAGTTGGCTCCAGGGTGTTACAACTGAAGTGGTATCAGAGCCTAGCCTCTCCTAGTACGGTATGGTTCGGGGACGAACCAGGCGGAAGCTGGTGGGCATGTGACATCCCGGCGCTGTTGAGGGCGGGGAGTGATCGCCGGTGCATGGGCACGGACAAGGAGCGGCTCCTGGCAGGCTTCCAGCGGGGAATGTGACATCCCGGGCACTGTTGAGGGCGGGGAGTGATCGCCGGTGCATAGGCACGGACAAGGAGCGGCTCCTGGCAGGCTTCCAGTGGGAGGGACACATGAACGAACCGAATACATACCAGAATGAGAGGGATCCAAAGACTGTATAGGTATGGGACTATACAGTCGAGGATAGCTTAAAGAAATGAATTCGTACTACCTATACCAACAAATGCATTAGCCTTTTCGGTGGCCTATCACTTAAGAACTCCAAAGTTAAGCGTGCTTAATTTGGAGTAATTCTGGGATGGGTGACCTCCTGGGAAGTTCTCGGGAAGTGTGTGAGTGAGGACAAAAGCACATTGGAAAGGTCTCGTGTTGGTCTATGGGGCGAGTCGTTCATTCCTGAAAAGCGGCCGGGGCGTTACAACACCCGGTGTAAAATATGATCATTTACACCAGTCTTTTTCATTACACCCGATACAAAAAATTACATTTAACACCAGTTGTTTTTACAACTAGTGTAAAAATTATAATTTTTTTTTACTTTTTTTCTAATTCCCATCTTTCTTTGCTAGCACTGTTTCAATCATGTTTAATTCAATCACTAAATTCAAATTACAATGACATATTGTAAGGATAACATTCACAAATATACATTAAACGAAGTTCATATCCTTAAGGCTAAAATAAACACCCTCTATATAGACAAAAAAACATTAATAAGAATCTAAGCTATAATTTTGCAACCTCAAACAAATATTTAGGTTTGAATGTCTTAAATCTCGTCATTGGAGAATGATTGTTAACCAAATTTCTACAAATTTAAAACACTAATAGTACATTAGCATCCAAAAAAAATTAGTAAGCACAAAAAAGAACATGCTTGTCTTTTAAAACATTGGATTTATTCCATTCTCTCATGTAAATATAAGGCAAGCTTTTAAAAAATGTAAACACTAGCATAGGTTAAAAAAACATAAGTAAATTTATGTAGCCAACCAACTTGCAATTTATAACGGATTAACTATCTTACCTCTAGGACTTTCTGCTCAATAGTTCTACCTTCACCGCTATTAGCTCTCCCTCCCATGTAAGCAAGATAGCGCATGAGTAACTTGGTGCTTTCTATTTTCCCAGCCCCATTTTCACCACTAACCAGTATTGACTGGCTGATTTCCTCACTCATTATAAGTCTAAATCCATAATAATTTATATGGTCAAAATTGTAATTTGATAAAATGAATTGTACACATAATATATGCTACAATTGTAATAGAAAAAGGATGTGGACTCAGCTCACCAAAACTTGCTCCTTTTTATTGTGCCATCATATGACTATCATATAAATTAGGAAGCTTTATGTAAGCACTCACAACAATAAATATTTCCTAGTGTAAGTTTGGAAGAAAAATTTGATATGAGCTCAGGTCAAGTAAGTATAAAAACACTAAAAGAGAGACAATAATTGGTGACTTGGCATCAGAAATACACGTTAAAAGAAACAAGTAACAATAAAGAACCAAGAGGCAAAAAACCTAAAGTTGAAAGAAAAACAAATTAATTACAACTAACGTAAGAGAAACAAGTTAAGGCTGAAATGGCTACAAGGATCAATTTAAAAATAAATGTCATATCCAAGGATTAAAAAATACATTTGATCAAGTTTCAATTTTGGACTATCAAGTTGCTCTAAACTTGGCTTCAACTATGAATTTTCCCCTTTATGAACATATATGTGTTAGATGATGATTCACAGTTGTAAACCTATCTTATTAAGGAGGATAGGTCTACGTGAAACAGTTCCAAGGAAGATATTTTTAAATCAACCACAAATCAAATAGAATCTATTAAAAATCACTAGATTTATGAGTGAGAGGGAAATGAGAAATCTCTATCTTTAGAAAGACTTCCTTCGGAATTACTTTCCCATCAAAATCTCTACAAAAGGACCAAAAGAACTATTAATCTTTGCATGGAATTGCAGGCATAATCACCTCAGTAAACTAGTAGATTTGTGTAAGTGACAAACATAAAGAAATCATGCACAAGACCAATCAAATTTATCATGTGAAATTCTAAACAACTTTTAACTTTTAAGAAAACTATGTGGAGAGTCATCTTTCCCATTTGGAGTTGCTGGATAAACTTGCAGATTGGAAAATGCATTTAAATTTTAATAACTCTACCTTTTAAATGCTAGTACCATGTAATTAGTAAAATGGAAAGCTCTAATGGATCATAACATCCAATTAACATCCAAAGGATTCTCTAGTATCCAGTATATTCTCAGTATTTCCTCATCATGCAAATCATTGCTAGGAGAGTAATGGCATTTATTGGTTTTTGCATGTTTTATTTCAGTTTCATTTATCCTAGTCTTTAGGAGTTAGTTGTAGATCATAGGTCCTATTTTCATGTTATTTCTGTTATGTATCAGCCTATATCGAGGCTTCTGTTTCTCAAAATAAACAGCGTGAGAGTTTTCACTGATACCTATCTTTTATTGTTGCCCTTATTCTTGCTATTAGTGGTTTCCTTTAATAGTGGTATCAAGAGTTAGTTAATCCTGTGACACGTGAGGTTCAAGAGCACACATATAATAGCAGAAATACTCCTTTAACCCATGGCAGATTCCAGTTTGGTGCAAGCATCAATCCCATGATTTGATGGTCATTATGACCATTGAAGTATGTTGATGGAGAATTTTCTATGATCAAAGGAGTATTAGCAAATAATTAAATCTGGAATTCTAGAACCAACATCAAGAACAATGTTAAATGATGCTCAGAAAGTAGATCTAGAAGCTAGAAAGCTAAATGACCTAAAAGTAAAAAATTATCTCTTTCAAGCTATTGATCGTCCAACTTTGGAAACTATTCTTTGCAAAGAAACTTCCAAAGATATCTGGGACTCCATGAAGAAAAAATATCAAGGTTCTAGTAGAATAGAGCGTGCGCAGCTTCAATCTCTAAGAAGATATTTTGAAACATTGTTAATGAAAGAAGGAGAATCAATCGCCGATTATCTTACAAGAACACTAGAAATCAGCAACAGGATATGAATCCATGGTGAGAAGATGGAAGATGTCACTATTGTAGAGAAGATTTTATGCTCTTTAACACCAAAGTTTGATTATGTTGTGTGAACAATTGAAGAATCCCAAGATATAGACAAACTCTCCCTTGATGAACTACAAAGTTCCTTGGTGGTGTATGAGCAAAAGATGAACAGAAGTTTAAGTTATGCAGTGGAAGATCAAGCATTGAAGGCTTCTACCAATACTTACTCCAACAACGTTAGAGAAAAGGGTAGAGGTAGATGTTGTGGCCGGGGAAGTCGAGGAAATAAAGATTCTAACAAGAATTACAAAGGCAATAATCACCAATTTCAAGGAGATTCCAGCAGGAATTACAGAGGCAATAATGATTAGTTTCAAGGAAAATGCATAGAAAGGGAGCATAATAAATCCAAAGTAGAATGTTTTAGATGTCATAGATTTGGTCATTATGCTTCTGAATGTTACACCAAGTTGACTCATAACAAAGGAAAAAAGGAGACTTCAAATCTTACTGAGATTAAAGAAGAGGAGACATTGTTGATGGTTGTCCAAGTTACAAAGAACATTAGACTAAATGTTTGGTATATGGATACAGGTTGCAGCAACCACATAAGTGGCAGTAAGTCTTCTTTTTCTTATTTAAATGAAGGTTTTCATTCTAATGTGTTTTTTGGTGATTGTTCTACTGTAAATGTAATGGGAAAGGGTGGCATTACTATAAAAACCAAGACTGATTTTATAGAAACAATCTCCAATGTTTTCTATGTTTCTGAGTTGAAAAGTAACTCATTAAGTGTTGGGCAATTGCTAGAGAAGGGTTATGTAATAACTATACAAAAGGGTGCTTGTGAAATATATGATCATTCTAGGGGAGCAACTGTAATTGTTACTATGAGCTCAAATAGGTAGTTTTCATTGAAGATTAAAGGTGTTCAACCCTGCCTGATGGTCAAAGATAGAGATAAATCATGGCTTTGGCATTATCCCTATGGCCATTTAAATTTTGGTGGATTAAAAACCCTTCAACAAAAAAATATGGTGAATGGTCTTCCTCAAACCCCAGTTCCTTCCTAAGTTTGTCAAAAATGTGTTGTTGGAAAACAACATCGTTCTCAGTTCCTTCAAGGTAAGTCACGGAGAGCAAAAACTGCACTTGAGTTGGTTCATTCTGACATATGTGGACCGATAAATCCATCTTCTAGTGGAGGTAAAAGATACTTTATTACCTTCATTGATGATTATAGTAGAAAAACTTGGGTTTATTTTGCAAGGAAAATACAAGCTTATAATACATTTAAAAACTTCAAAGAACATACTAAAAATCAGGTAGGAAGAACAATTGGAACTCTGCGAATTGATCAAAGTGGAGAATATTGTTCAAAATTTTTTTTGAAGAGTTTTGCATATCCTATGGCATTTGAAAAGAACTAACAACTGCCTATACGCCATAACAAAATGGTGTATCAAAGAGAAAAATAGAACCATTCTCAACATGGTGAGAAGTATGCTAGCAAGAGGGAAAATTTCAAAGAATTTTTTACCAGAAGTTGTACTTAGGCGTATTCATGTCTTAAACAAAAGTCCTACATTTGTTGTCCAAAACATGACACCAGATGAGGCTTGGAGCAGGATAAAACCAACTATAGATCACTTCAGAATTTTTGGATGCATTACATATACACATGTTCTAGATGTTAAAAGAAAGAAACTTAATGACAAAGCTAAATAATGTGTTTTTCTTGGTGTAAATGAAGTATCAAAAGCATATAAATTATTGAATCCACTGACAAAAAAAGTTGTGATAAGCAGGGATGTGTTCTTTGACGAGAAAAACAAGTGGAATTGGAATGAGAAGAAATCTATTTCAACAATTGGCGATACTGATACTGAAAATGAAACCTAACAACCTTTAAACAACTTTCCAGCAGCTTCAACGCAACAACCTTTAAACACTGTTCTAGTAACTTCAATATAGCAGCCCTTAAACACTATTCAGCAGCTTCAACATCACCAAATTAAACTCTACTAGCCTCTAAAATTCCTAATACAGCAACTGAAACGAGACGTACTTGGAGAAGGCCAAGTTGGATGTCAGGCTATGAAGATCACATTAGCCACTTTGCATTATTTTTAGATTGTGACCCTGCATCTTTTAAGAGTGTTGTCAAAGAAAAAATGACAGAAGGCGATGGATGATGAAATTGATGCCATAAAGAGAAATAACACCTGGGAGCTAACTGAGCTTCCTAATAGACATAAAACCATTGGTGTAAAATGGGTCTTCAAAATAAAGCTAAAAGAAAATGGCGATGTCAACAAACATAAGGCCCCTTTGGTGGCTAAGGGTTACAAACAAGAATACATGATCGATTATACAAAAATTCTCTTTAGTTGCACGACATGACATAATCAGATTGGTTGTTGCATTTACAACACAAAACTCTTGGCCTATTTTCCAACTAGGTGTCAAATCAACATTCTTGCACGGTTACTTGGAGTAACAGTTATTTATTGAACAACTCCCTGGTTACATTGAGATTGGAAATGAACATAAAGTGTATAAACTAAAGAAAGCTCTTTATGGGTTAAAGCAAGCCTCACGGGCTTGGTATAGTCGCATTGAGGCTTATATTCTTAAAGTTGGTTTGTGAAATATCCTTATGAGCATACACTGTTTATTAAAATTGGAAATGAAGGGAAAACTCTTATTGTCTGTTTGTATGTTGACGATCTCATATTTACCGAAAATTATGATGTCATGTTTCAAGAATTTAAGAAATCTATGATGGATGAGTTTGAAATGTCAGATCTTGGTGCAATGAATTACTTCCTTGACATAGAAGTGGTAAATGCAGGTGATGGATTTTTTATTTCTCAAAAGAAATACATTGGAGAAATTTTAGATAGGTTTCAGATGAAGGATTATAATCCAACAAGCATACCCGTAGAATTTGGTTTAAAGCTAAACAATGATCTTGAAGGAAAGGAAGTGGACAACACACTTTACAAGCAAATTGTGAGCAGTTTAATGTATTTAACTGCAACATGATCAGACATAATGTATTCTGTGAGTTTGATCAATAGATATATGGAATGTCCTACATAAATGCATTAGCTAGCTGCTAAGAAGGAATAAGAGATTTTGGACTCTTTTATAAAAGAAGTGGAAAATCAATTCTATCTAGATTTACTTACAACGACTATGCATGAAACCAAGATGATAGGATAAGTACTTCAACATATGTCTTTATGCTTGACACATGTGCAATTTCCTGGTCATCAAAGAAGCAACCAATAGTTACTCTATTAAGCATAGAAGCTGAATTTGTTGCAACAACAACTTGTGCTTATCAAGCTACTTGGCTAAAGAGAATTTTGGAGGAATTAGAATTCAAACAAGAGCCTCTACAATTTTTTGTGATAACAACTCAGTAATACAACTCTCCAAGAATCTAGTGCTACATGGAAGAAGTAAACACGTTGATGTCAAGTTTTACTTTTTCAGAGACGGAATACTTAACTTGAAGTTTTACAAAAATGATGAGTAATTGGCTTACCTATTTACTAAAGCTCTCAAGGTTTTAATTTTTCAAAAATTAAAGAGGTTGGTAGGAGTCTGTTCTTTAAAAAACTTTACTAGTGAAGGAGATACTGTAGAAGTAAACTCAAGTTCAATCCTTTTCAGTTTAAGGGAGGGATTGTTAGGAGAGTAATGGCATTTTATTGTTTTTTACACGTTCTATTTCAGTTTCATTTATCCTAGTCTTTGGGAGTTAGATGTTGTTTAAGATTCTACAGATCATGGGTTCTATTTTCATGTTATTTCTATTATGTATCAACCTATATCAAGGCTTCTATTTCTTAGAATAAACCGTGTGAGAGTTTTCACTGATACCCATATTTTATTATTGTCCTTATTCTTGCTAGTAGTGGTTTCCTTTATTCTTGCTAACAATCATATCATTGAAAAGGATTAGACTTAGTATTCAAAATTACAAATAGATAAATTAACATCCAAGGATTCTATAGTATCTAGTAGATTATAAATACTTCCTCGTCATGCATATCATATCATTATCAAGAAAATCGGGCAAATAATAAGACATAAGCCACAATTAAATATGGAACCAAAAAATGATAGCATAAATAATCCTTTTGACATACTATAACACCACCATTTTCCTCAACTAAAATATAATTAAATATCAAAGAGCATCTAGATCTGGCTAGCTAAGTTTCAGCTGTTCACAATCCAGACCAATGTTACACAAGCAACAAAAGCAATTAGATGAAAAAATTGAAAAGAAAAAATCTTTATCACAAATAATCATCCTAAACAAGAATATCTCCACCTCATGAACCCCTTCTATTCACCTATGATTCCAATTCCACTATTTCCCTCTTTATTAGTCCATCTTTTCTTCTACTCTTTCTGACTTGTCACTACTCATCACCACCAAGAGCAGATGTATTTTCTAAATCAAATTAATCTACACATAACTGCACAAGACATTACCTTACATCTCTGATCTCCCTACACATTGATGTACTTAAATATGGTGATATTCAAAGTTGAATTGGGCAACAGAGGCCCAAGAAAAAATATGATGAAATCAATTACAATTTTATAATAAAAAATAAATAAGTTAGTAAAGGTAGAGATTGGAGAAAAATTAAATTTTGAAAATTCAACTTTAGTGTAATTGCTAGCCAAAGAAATAAATTCAGATGTAGGATGCAATTGTAAGAACTGAAATTATAAAGCAGTCAAAAGTATCAAATATTTATAAAGATTCTATATGCATAACAATAAGAAAGATTTGCTGATTTTGACTATTTTACAAACACCTTAAGGGCATGTTAAAAATGACTTAGCATTGCTAATCACTTGTTTAAGGTCAACCCCAAAATATAGAAGAAAGCAATAATAAAGCTCTAAACCAATTCCCTCAACTCAAGTATCATCAACAAACAAAAAAACTAGAAAGGATTAGACTTTTCCAAGGCTCGTTTACCAAAACTTAAGCTTTAGCATAAACATATATTCACCAGAACATGAATCTCCTTCACAATAAATATATCTTCTTAGTTAGAAGGCAAACAGAGCTAGAGTGAAAATCTAAAATATAAAGGGTGGGTGATTAACACATACCTTACATCGAGGAACCTTGTCATTGTCGTGAGAAGGACAATAGAATGTGCTAGCCGTCAAGAGAGTGAGACAAAAGTACGGGAGAGACATAAAGGTATCATAGCCTTATGCAGAAATGAAGGAAAACAAGAGATTTAGAGAGAGCAATTGTGTGAACAGAAAGTATTTCATTATGTTGAATGAGAAGGTTACAAGCACAAGATTATATAGGCAAAGAATCACTAACCACGATCAATTATAGCAAACTCTAACTAATTCTAACTCTCTAATCCTTTTCTCTCATCATTCCCTCTCAAACTCATGGGTAATGAGGCATAACTCTAAGTTTGAATTTACAAGCTTGAAACATGTGTTGGGAGACTGGTTTAGTAAGAACATCAACTATTTGGTTGGAGGAAGGAATTTGATCAAGTTATTCTTCAAGGAAAATCTAAGGACGACTTGCATTCATCTGATCCAATTGACATTTGTAGTTCAACTTTGATACCGTAAAGATATCTTAGCCTTATACAGAAATGAAGAAAGTAAGAGATTGGGAATGAGCAATTGTGTGAATAGAAAGTATTTCATTATATTGAATGAGAAGGTTACAAGCACAAGATTATATAGCCAAAGAGTTATTAACCACAATCAGTTATAACAAACTCTAACTAATTCTAGAACTAACTACTAACTACTAACTTTCTAATCCTCTTCTCTCATCATAGTGTCAAGTTTGTGGAAAGATTGGGCACATAGCATTGAATTGCTATCATAGGTATAATTCATAGTTTAAGGAAAATAGTAATAGTAACAATAATAACTCAGGGTTCAAACCTTCATCGTCTTACTTGCCTACCAACAACATCAATTCCTATATAGAAAGTTTTTGGTATCTAGACTCTGGAGCAATAACCCATATTACTCATGATATAGGTAACCTATTAAAATTGAGTGAGTACACTGGTGACAAATGTGTTAGAATGGCTAATGGAGAACCATCTCATATAAAACATGTTAGTAGTTCTATTTTTGTTTCCCCCTTTAATCACAAACCTCTCTATATTTAAAATCTTCACTATGTGCCACAAATTAACAAAAATTTACGAAGTGTGTCCAAGTTTGCTAGAGACAATAATGTCTACTTTGAATTCCATACTAATTAGTGTTTTGTCAAATGTTAGGAATCTAATCAAGTTGTTCTTCAAGGAAAATCTAAGGATGACTTGTATTCATTTGATCCAGTTGACATTTGTAGTTCAACTTTGATACCATAAAGGTATCCCAGCCTTATGTAGAAATGAAGGAAAGTAAGAGATTGGGAGAGAGCAATTGTGCGAACAGAAAGTATTTCATTATATTGAATGAGGAGATTATAAGCACATTATATAGCCAAAGAGTCATTAACCATAATCACTTATAACAAACTTTAATTAATTCTAGAACTAACTACTAACTCTCTAATCCTCTTCTCTAACCAGGACAGAACTTGGCTGTCGTTGAAAAAGGAAGACGAGAGGGATAAAACTTAGCCTTCTTGAGAGAGGGAGATGAGAGAAAAGAAGGGAGACGAGAGTTTGAGGGAGACTAGAGGCTTCGAGGGAGACGGGAGGGTTCTAATTGAAAGATGGAGAAAATAGGGTTCAAAATGAAAATAGGGAGACATGAGTTTTAATTTTTGGTTTGTACCAGTCTTAAAGTGAAACCAGTGTAAATATCCTACTCCTCACCGGGCTAACATATAGGATCAATGTAAATATTATTTTTACACCAATCCTATAAAATAACTTGTGTAAAGTCATTAAATATTTATAAAATTGTCATTGTATTTAATTTTTACATTAGTCATACTATGACCGGTGTAAAAAATAAATAAGAAAATCTTTTTTCCATTAGTGATTAAGAGGATAAACTCCTCATGTAGGAATCATAGTAACTTGTTGAAGGATTGCATATATTATTATCACATTAAGAACCGTTTATGAACTCATGTAATGATTCATGCAACGTTTTCATGATGGGTCAATCTAGTACACTACTACTCTTAATGTGTATGTGAAGACTTGGTATTATCCATATTCATTATCTGTGAGATCAAATCATCAGTAAATTCACACATTAGTATTACACTAGTGGAAAAAATGGATATAATCACGGTTAAAAAAGGCCTTTATTCACGGTTAAAGAACCGTGGTTGTTGCAGTCGTGGTAGTAGATGATGGTCTTTAACCACGGTTAACAACCGTGGTAATAAATCACATCTAACCACGGTTAAGAACAACTGTGAATATAACTTACTATTTATATTCACGGTTATCGAGCATAACCGTGAATATAAGAACTGAAAGGTGTCAGTTACATCCACTTATATTCACGGTTATGATGGACAACCGTGGATATAGATACATTTTATCCACGGTTGTCCATCACAACCGTGAATATAAGTATGGAATGGTTTCAGTTACAAACTACTTATATTCACGGTTATTATGGACAACCGTGGATAAAATGTATCTATATCCACGGTTGTCCATCATAACCGTGAATATAAGTGGATGTAACTGAAACCAATCCATACTTATATTCACGGTTGTGATGGACAACCGTGGATAAAATGTATCTATATCC
Source organism: Clitoria ternatea (assembly GCA_037962975.1). Classification (NCBI taxonomy): domain Eukaryota; kingdom Viridiplantae; phylum Streptophyta; class Magnoliopsida; order Fabales; family Fabaceae; genus Clitoria; species Clitoria ternatea. Next base: position 296,822,073 of record CM075669.1, read on the forward strand.
ATGGTTATGGTAGTAACCGTGGATAAATATAGTCTATATTCACGGTTGTTGCCATAACCGTGAATAAATACTGAGGTTTTTTTTTAATATGGATTCTGTTTTATCGTTTCCCAACCCTGCATTCAGACAAACCAGTACAGTATACAGTATGCCACAACAACACTATGTCAAAAGAATGGTATGTATATATATAACAATTTATTTTCTATATCAATTCATAACAACCTAAAAAATGAAAGTATATACAATTAAGTTGAATGTAATCTAATAAAAGTAAACCCTAAATCCTACTAGATACATATATAAAAGAATAAAGATCCTATATCTAGCTTTGCCTAAGTTCAATGAAGTGTGAGGCCCATTGCCTTCTAACATCATCTACAAGTTCCTTTGGGAAAAATGACCGGTCATTAAAGTACTGCAAACAATGCACAAAACAATTAGAACAAAAGCTTTATTTATTACATGAAATTGATGAAATTGGAGAAAAGTAGTCCAAATGATGAGACTTACCTCTGTCCATCCATCTACTAAATGATGTTGGACAATGGTCAGTATAGTGTGCATGACGAAATAGCCACACTCAAAGGTACCCTTCTGCCTGTAAGACTACAATGGACATATAGTATAGAATAAGTGAATTCGGAACTTAAAAAATATGTACAGAAGATTTGAATGAATACGATTGACTTACTTTTGGGTACACCCATACAACTGTTTTTCCTTTGGGCTTGTTTCCAATCAGTAGATTGTATCCAACCACCGCCCTACGTCAAACAAAACACAAGATAAGTTAGAATTGTATAGTTCTAAAAATGATGTAATCGAATTTGTGGTTATTTTTTAGGGATGAACTTACCGGTCTACTATATCTTTCAGGTCTTGTGGAGCTGTCTGATGCAAACTATCAAAGTACAGAGCAAGATAGTCCTTCGGACAGATCACCAGAAGCGTCCAGTGAGCCCTGCAGTTACGAGTGATAAGTGAGACTTCAAAATGTAAAATATCATGACAATAATTATGGAATAGAATATTACCCTTTATGATAGGGGCCCATGTATATAGACTTCCCAGACTCAAACATCCAATTCTGGATGTATGTCTGGGTGTTCTGTGAGGTGTTTCCTTGCCTCTGTATGAGAGAGGGCTCTAAGAAACCGTAAGTTCCTTGGAAACCCAAGTCCACACAGAGTTTTGCAAGAAACCTAAACAAGTTAAGACATGGTTAGCGACAAATAACTTGTATAATGAAAAAATTGGACAAAACAAGGATATACTTATAGCTCCCACAACTGAAAGATGGAGCCGTTCAGCATCGACGTCCCTGTAATAATGTCACAAATGTCAGAATTTGTAACGTAAACTGGAAAATCACTGGGACGGCCGAACACTAGTGGCTGCCATGGGACCTGAACAGTGTCGTCTGCTTGCTCATACCCGATGCGCCATAGCATCCGGATGGGATCCTTGGCCGGGTCTGGCTTCTTCAATGTCTGTTCCTATTGAACAATTGACAACCATCACATTTTGTACCATAATTGACAAGGAAATAAAGCTAGTTAGTGTTTAGGGTTTTTACCTGTCCAGGGGCAATCACCAGAAGTCTGTTGGGCCACATCAGAAAGTGGCCCACCGCCTGACCGACGGTCTTCACCTCCTGAGTTGCCACTGGCACAGCAGCATCCTTCTCGAGGACGAGCATAAGCGAGACCCTGGACATACCATCAGGTAATGTCTGATGGTGAACCATAGGGCCTAAGTTGTACACCATACCAGTGGCAACTGGCTCCTCTGACCCGTCAATGAACAGGTCACATTGACGGGTGTCTGGTGGCTCGACCCCGTCATCGTCAGGGTCAGCCGCAGCGCACGACCCCTTAGTGCTAACCTTCCGTACCTACATATTTACACATCAAGCAGAAGTTATTCAACAATGAAATAAAGTGATTACAAACAATAAAATTGAGGAAATTAAATAAAGAATCTAACTTGTGGGTCGCTGGCTGGTGCAGTAGTCTCCTGGTGGTGGCTGAGTGAGGCCTTCATCTCCTCCCTGAATCGGGCCATCTCCTGGTGGAGCCTAGATATCTCCTCCTGGTACTCATCCTTCACAACAGCCACCTTTTGCTCCACCATTTGCTCAAGGGATGGGGCAGGGTCGGGAGCACCATAATAGGCGCGGAGGCCTGTGAAATGTGAATGATTAGCCCATAATTGTTTAACAGATAACAAAATGAAGGCATAGAGTTAGTTAGCACTTACCTACACCTCGACCAATAGCACGCACTCTTCCTGGGTGCTCTGGCCTGCCAATGGCGGTAGTCAAAATATCCTCCCGTCCATGGGCTACGAAAGACCCTTGGGTTGATTGCTCAACCAAGGAATCCTGAAACCAAACAAGTTAGTATTCACTTCCTTCACGTAAACTGAAAAATAGACACTGATATAAAGGGGAATACTTACTATCCGTGAGGCAACCTCCTGAGCCTGTGAGGAAGTGTATTCCCCACTCTTCTTGATCCTAGCCCGCTTCCATTTGTCGTGGCGTGCAGGTGAGGAAGGGGGATCCACAATACCAGTGTCAGTCTGACACTGACTCAGCCTCTCCTGTGCCATCCGCTCCTCCAACCTACGGGGGCCCATGTATATAGACTTCCCAGACTCAAACATCCAATTCTGGATGTATGTCTGGGTGTTCTGCGAGGTGTTTCCTTGCCTCTGTATGAGAGAGGGCTCTAAGAAACCGTAAGTTCCTTGGAAACCCAAGTCCACACAGAGTTTTGCCAGAAACCTAAACAAGTTAAGACATGGTTAGCGACAAATAACTTGTATAATGAAAAAATTGGACAAAACAAGGATATACTTACAGCTCCCACAACTGAAAGATGGAGCCGTTCAGCATCGACGTCCCCGTAATAATGTCACAAATGTCAGAATTTGTAACATAAACTGGAAAATCACTGGGACGGCCGAACACTAGTGGCTGCTATGGGACCTGAACAATGTCGTCTGCTTGCTCATACCCGATGCGCCATAGCATCCGGATGGGATCCTTGGCCGGGTCTGGCTTCTTCAATGTCTGTTCCTGTTGAACAATTGACAACCATCACATTTTGTACCATAATTGAAAAGGAAATAAAGCTAGTTAGTGTTTAGGGTTTTTACCTGTCCAGGGGCAATCACCAGAAGTCTGTTGGGCCACATTAGAAAGTGGCCCACCGCCTGACCGACGGTCTTCACCTCCTGAGTTGCCACTGGCACAGCAGCATCCTCCTCGAGGACGAGCACAACCGAGACCCTGGACATACCATCAGGTAATGTCTGATGGTGAACCACAGGGCCTAAGTTGTACACCATACCAGTGGCAACTCGCTCCTCTGATCCGTCAATGAACAGGTCACATTGACGGGTGTCTGGTGGCTCGACCCCGTCATCGTCAGGGTCAGCCGCAGCGCACGACCCCTTAGTGCTAACCTTCCGTACCTACATATTTACACATCAAGCAGAAGTTATTCAACAATGAAATAAAGTGATTACAAATAATAAAATTGAGGAAATTAAATAAAGAATCTAACCTGTGGGTCGCTGGCTGGTGCAGTAGTCTCCTGGTGGTGGCTGAGTGAGGCCTTCATCTCCTCCCTGAATCGGGCCATCTCCTGGTGGAGCCTAGATATCTCCTCATGGTACTCAGCCTTCACAACAGCCACCTTTTGCTCCATCATTTGCTCAAGGGATGGGGCAGGGTCGGGAGCACAGTAATAGGCGCGGAGGCCTGTGAAATGTGAATGATTAGCCCATAATTGTTTAACAGATAACAAAATGAAGGCATAGAGTTAGTTAGCACTTACCTACACCTCGACCAATAGCACGCACTCTTCCTGGGTGCTCTGGCCTGCCAATGGCGGTAGTCAAAATATCCTCCCGTCCATGGGCTACGAAAGACCCTTGGGTTGATTGCTCAACCAAGGAATCCTGAAACCAAACAAGCTAGTATTCACTTCCTTCACGTAAACTGAAAAACAGACACTGATATAAAGGGGAATACTTACTATCCGTGAGGCAACCTCCTGAGCCTGTGAGGAAGTGTATTCCCCACTCTTCTTGATCCTAGCCTGCTTCCATTTGTCGTGGCGTGCAGGTGGGGAAGGGGGATCCACAATACCAGTGTCAGTCTGACACTGACTCAGCCTCTCCTGTGCCAGCCGCTCTTCCAACCTACGGGGGCCCATGTATATAGACTTCCCAGACTCAAACATCCAATTCTGGATGTATGTCTGAGTGTTCTGCGAGGTGTTTCCTTGCCCCTGTATGAGAGAGGGCTCTAAGAAACCGTAAGTTCCTTGGAAACCCAAGTCCACACAGAGTTTTGCCAGAAACCTAAACAAGTTAAGACATGGTTAGCGACAAATAACTTGTATAATGAAAAAATTGGACAAAACAAGGATATACTTACAGCTCCCACAACTGAAAGATGGAGCCGTTCAGCATCGACGTCCCCGTAATAATGTCACAAATGTCAGAATTTGTAACGTAAACTGGAAAATCACTGGGACGGTCGAACACTAGTGGCTGCCATGGGACCTAAACAGTGTCGTCTGCTTGCTCATACCCGATGCGCCATAGCATCCAGATGGGATCCTTGGCCGGGTCTGGCTTCTTCAATGTCTGTTCCTGTTGAACAATTGACAACCATCACATTTTGTACCATAATTGACAAGGAAATAAAACTAGTTAGTGTTTAGGGTTTTTACCTATCCAGGGGCAATCACCAGAAGTCTGTTGGGCCACATCAGAAAGTGGCCCACCACCTGACCGACGGTCTTCACCTCCTGAGTTACCACTGGCACAGCAATATCCTCCTCGAGGACGAGCACAACCGAGACCCTGGACATACCATCAGGTAATGTCTGATGGTGAACCACAGGGCCTAAGTTGTACACCATACCAGTGGCAACTGGCTCCTCTGACCCGTCAATGAACAGGTCACATTGACGGGTGTCTGGTGGCTCGACCCCGTCATCGTCAGGGTCAGCCACAGCGCACGACCCCTTAGTGCTAACCTTCCGTACCTACATATTTACACATCAAGCAGAAGTTATTCAACAATGAAATAAAGTGATTACAAATAATAAAATTGAGGAAATTAAATAAAGAATCTAACCTGTGGGTCGCTGGCTGGTGCAGTAGTCTCCTGGTGATGGCTGAGTGAGGCCTTCATCTCCTCCCTGAATCGGGCCATCTCCTGGTGGAGCCTAGATATCTCCTCCTGGTACTCAGCCTTCACAACAGCCACCTTTTGCTCCACCATTTGCTCAAGGGATAGGGCAGGGTCGGGAGCACCATAATAGGCGCGGAGGCCTGTGAAATATGAATGATTAGCCCATAATTGTTTAACAGATAACAAAATGAAGGCATAGAGTTAGTTAGCACTTACCTACACCTCGACCAATAGCACGCACTCTTCCTGGGTGCTCTGGCCTGCCAATGGCGGTAGTCAAAATATCCTCCCGTCCATGGGCTACGAAAGACCCTTGGGTTGATTGCTCAACCAAGGAATCCTGAAACCAAACAAGTTAGTATTCACTTCCTTCATGTAAACTGAAAAACAGACACTGATATAAAGGGGAATACTTACTATCCGTGAGGCAACCTCCTGAGCCTGTGAGGAAGTGTATTCCCAACTCTTCTTGATCCTAGCCCGCTTCCATTTGTCGTGGCGTGCAGGTGAGGAAGGGGGATCCACAATACCAGTGTCAGTCTGACACTGACTCGGCCTCTCCTGTGCCAGCCGCTCCTCCAACCTACGGTAACCCCCACGTGACAGTGTGTGTGGGCAGTCATTTAGCTTCCTAGTCTCCTTGGCTTTCTTTCTGGTCTCCTACAACAAGAAAAAAAATATTCACAGTTAGCCGTATAAATTATACATAATTTAATCATCTAAAAACCAATGTACCTGAAACTCGGCAGAATGTCTAGATGCAACAAAAGCATCCCAGGTCTCCTGATCGATGAATGGATATTTCTCTCCAGGGAACTTTCCTTGGTCGTCCCCGAATACATACCTACAATGAAAGGTACATTAAAACTAAGGATTGGTACAATTTGGTGAAGCGTTGATTAAGAATTTAAAGTTCAATATACCTCGTGGTGAGTATGGATTTGAACGACCTCCATCGCTCAGCCATGATACCGAGGACCTTCCTCCTCGCTATGTCGGAAGATGGTATGTCAAAAGAATCCTACATGAAAGGAGTTAGTCCATAAAGGAGTACTTATTAAGAGTTACATGAAATAATACACTAAAATAAAACTTAAATAATATCTAAGTTACTAGAACATCACTCCATAGCTGGTTCATCACCACCTCCTCGACACTATCCCAGTCGGGGATAATGATGGACACCTTCGACCGTACCACAACCCCCAGATAACTGCTCAACTTCGTGGCATGCGGTCCACTGAATCTACCGGTGTTGACATCCATCTCAACAACTAGCCTCTCTCCCCGGTGACGCCTACGTGCGACGTCTGGCATCCGGGTAACACCTCTACTCTTTCGAGCAGAGGAACCACTGGCCTGTGAGTCGGACCTGGATCGTCCATCCTGGTCAGCCATGAGTATCTGTCCAAACAAGGAAAAAAACTGTCAAATATTTAATATAACATTTAAAACAACAAATAACTAATATAACATGTAATTCAATGTCTCACCAACAAGATTAATACCCTATTAAGATGAAATATTTTCCCACAAGCCCTCATGGTGGTCATGACGACTGGCAACTACATCATCTATGTCATGTTCCACGACAGATGTTGGAATACGTGTTGTAGTTGATGGAATGTCCACAATATCAACATTGGGGTCTCCAATGTGTCTACCTTGGATAACAATTGACCACCGTTTGTCAGCTGGGTCAGCCACATAAAAAACTTGCTTCACCTGCGTTGCCATTATGAATGGTTCGTCCTTATGCCCTATCTTGTTGAGGTCCACCAACGTAACTCCTAAATCATCAGTTGTGACACCGTTCTTATTGTCAACCCATTTGCATTTAAACATAGGAACGGTGAAGGGACCGTAATCAACTTCCCATATATCTTCAATCACACCAAAGTAGCATGACTCGGCCATGACAGGGTTGTTGTCCTTTGCAGTTGAGAAATGCATTGACTGAGCCACAACCATCACTCCACTGTTTTGATTTGTACTCTTTTCATCCTGTGTCCTTGTATAAAACAAATAGTTGTTTATGTCATACCCACAAAAGGTGAGGACATCAAAGTTCGGGCCCTGTGCCAGTCGATGTAATGTTGAGGATGCAGATGCATCTTTCAGAACGGTCTTTTTGAACCACTGCATGAAACTCTTCTTGTATTCATTCAACAACCACTTTTCAGTCATTTTAGGGTTGGTTTTCTTGACTAGCTCCTTGTGTGTGGCTAGATACGGTTGCACGTCGTCCGTGTTGTTTAAAATATACAAGTGTGCCTGAAGGACATCAGCACGTGGCATGCTCTTCACTTTTTTTCCAATCGTTCCTTTCCCATCCAATCTCCCTTCATGACGAGTTGTTGGAATACCAATGCTTGCAGCATGTGACATGTATTCAGTGCAAAACTCAATTGCTTCCTCTGCAATATATCTTTCCACAATTGAAGCTTCGGGACGACGTTGGTTCTTCATATACCCTTTCAATATCTTCATATATCGCTCAACGGGATACATCCACCGTAAGAACACTGGACCACACCAACGGACCTCTCTCACCAAATGGATGATTAAGTGGACCATTATGTCAAAAAAAGAGGGCGGGAAATACATTTCAAGCTGACATAATATAAGTGATGCTTCCTGTTCCAACACATCCAATTCGCCGGGCACGATTACCTTGCAACATATGGAATTGAAAAACATACACAACCTTGTTATGACATTTCTCACATTTTTAGGAAGAATGTAACGAATGGCGATAGGCAGAAACTGCTGCATCAACATGTGACAATCATGAGACTTCAACCCAACTAACTTCAAATCTTTCATGGAAACACAAGAGTTGATGTTGGAGCCATAACCAGACGGAACTTTCACACTTCGTAACGATTCACACAGACTTTGCTTTTCTTTTCTGGATAACGTATGACATGCTGGAGGCAAATATGTTCTTTTGCCCTTTGATTGTGGATGCAAATCCTGACGTATACCCATCAACTCTAAGTCCATACACGAGTTTAGGCCATCCTTAGTCTTCCCGGGTATGTTTAAGAGTGTACCAACTAAACTGTCGCACACATTCTTCTCCACATGCATTACATCAATGTAGTGTCTTACATCAAGCTCCCTCCAATATGGCAGGTCAAAAAACACTGACCAAATTGCACGTTGACGTCCTTCACCTTTTCATATGCCTGGCGACCAGATAGTGGTGGAGGAGCCATTTCAAAATCTTGGGCATCGTTAAACGACTTCTTCAACCTTCGAAACGGATGATTCGCTTTAAGAAACCTTCGATGTCGAAGATAAACATTTTTCCTGCCATGATGCAACCGCACAGAACTAGTCCCCTCCTCACATACTGGACAAGCTTTATGACCCTTCACACTGTACCCAGATAAGTTACCATACGCTGGAAAGTCATTGATTGTGCAAAATAACATGGCACGCAATTTGAATGATCGCCCGGTAAACCCATCAAACACTTCAACCCCGTCTTCCCACAACCTTTTGAGTGGACCAGAAATCATCATTGATAACATCACATATTTTTGCTTTATGCACAACCATGGCGGCAAGTTGTAAACAAACAACAAAACAGGCCACGAACTATGGTTTGTGCTCAGGTTCCCAAACGGGTTCATGCCGTCTGTGGCTAGTGCAAGCCTAACATTTCTTGGTTCATTGGCAAATTCTGGACAAATCCTATCCATTTTCTTCCATTGCGACCCATCGGCCGGATGCCTAAGTAGTCCATCAACAACCCTCTCATCAGCATGCCATCTCATAAGTTTTGCATCATCTGCATTGGCAAACAGACGCTTTAGTCTTGGAACTATAGGTAGATACCACAACACCTTTGCAGGAGACCCTTTAGTGCATACCTCATCAGAATCCGCCTCTTTCTTCTTATACCATGACACCCCACATCTAGGACATCGATGCAGCATTTCTAACTCACCCCGGAATAATACACAATCATTTGGGCATGCATGTATTTTCTCATACTCCAAACCCATAGGACACAACACCTTTTTGGCCTCATAGTTACTTTTCGGCAAGGTGTTTCCAGCTGGGAGCATTTCTTTCAACAACTTCAGTAAGTCAGTGAAACTTTTATCCGTCCACCCGTTTATGGCCTTCAAATTAAACAATCGCAAAACTGCTGATAACCTCGTGAAATTGAGGCAGTTTGGATACAACGGCTGCTCAGAGTCCTCACACAGAGTTGTATATACATGAGCTTTCTTAAAACCTTCTACCCCTACATCACGGATCATATCCTCGAGTCGGTCATCCATGTCGACATCGTTGTCATGCATCGAGCTTCGATTTTTAGTCTGAGAGCTGTTACTTGGCACCACCACATCTTCACCATGCCATATCCAACGCGTATAACTACGTAGAAAACCGTCACACAGTAGATGTTCTTGCACCTCTTCCAAGTCTACCCGACGCAGGTTGAAGCATTTAACACAAGGGCAAAAATACTTTCCATTCACCCCCACTGCATTCCTCGCTACGAATTCTATAAATGATTCAACTCCCCCTCGTACTCTAGACTTAGGCGTGATGCAGTTATCCAACTCCGATCCATACCAACTGTTTACAAGGTGCTATGATCAACCTCACTTTTTATACAAAGGTGGTGGTCCTATACCCATTCAGCATGACAATTGTTTTTATACGTCATTCATATATACAGGTTAGGACTTATTTTAAAATTTGATGAAATTTCAGCAGCATTTCGCATTGGTCTCTAAGTACACAAAATGAGAGTGGTCAAATCAAATTCAACCACAACCAAATATGCACCCAGAGAACAACACAAAATACAAGTTACCGAAAGTTTATCAAATTTTAAAATAACTCCTAACTTGTACATACTAACAGTGGCGTATAAAAAATAATTGTTCATCCCAAACTGTCCAAACGGACAATTCAAGATTCAACACAAACGATGACATTAATTAATTTAATGACCATTTATGTCGAATCTCAAACGGGGAACTACGGTTCACTCATGCACATCCTCATACCAGTTAGCTAGTATGAGCCTACGAGTTTGCAACATTGACAACCATATACATACAAACGTAAACAAATAACATTATATGAGAGAAAAAATAACAACAGAAATAACATTATATAATTGTGGTATTTTCAAGTAGAACTATGGTGTTGGATGATGGATTATGGAATTTGAGACATGAGGGTTGAACTTTTATTTTATGAATTATGGATATGGTGTTGGATTATAACATTTTTCAAGTTTTGTTTGGTATTGGATTTTTATTTTTTAAACATGGTGGCCCGGGTTGGGTTGGTCAAAAATCCATATTGATTCATTTTATTTTTGGGTCACTTTTTTTTGGGTCACTTTTAGTTAAGAAGAATTTTAGAGCATCTAAACTACTTCCATGAAGGAGTAACTATTATATTTTGTGATAATGCTTCTACCATTACATTGTCTAAAAATTTAGTTCTACATGGAAGGAGTAAACACATTGATGTAAGATTTTATTTTTTGTGGGATTTATGCAACAATGGTGTTATTACGCTAAATTATTGTAACACGGAAGACCAATTCCTACCTACCGTAAGTAGGATAAGTACATACTTCTCCTAATACAGACTTTCTATAATTTTTTTATGTATGTATGGGTATATGCTATATGTGATAGAAAACTCTTATAACAAATTCCATGTTTCCTCAATTTAATTTCTTAAAACACCAGCTATGATGTATATCTAAGTAATTTCCCTTTAAAATATTTTTTTTCTTAAAATGATTCTAATTTTGTAGATATTGCAACCTCAAAAACAGTATGATCATTACAGCTACTGTTTTTATTTCAGTACTTTTTTTTTGGTAATTGATTTCAATACATATTTTGTTCTGAAGGATATCAATTCTTTCGTTTTTTTGGTGCACAAACAATAAAATTCTCGTCACCCATTTCAGCAGAGACAGAGACAGAGTTCAGAGGCAATGTAAAAATAGCAACAATGTCAAAATAGCAACAATGAAAAAGATATCAATTCTCGTCAGCCATTTCTCGTCTCCACAACAATGAAAATGTCACAGGCAATGTCAAAATAGCAGAGACAGAGTTCAGCTTCAACAATAAACACACAAACAGAGAGAACGAAGCAAACCCATTACGATTATACAGCATAACAACGAAGCAGAGGTTAAAAAGTGAACGAAAGAAGAAGGGCAACGAAGCACTTACCTGACAATGCTGAACGAAGAAGAAGAAGGGCACGCGAAAGAAGAAGGAAGTGAACCCAGAAGCCTACGACCAACAAAGAGCAGGACGAGGAAGAAGACGATAACCAGCGAAAGTAAGGAGAAACTGAAAAAAGAGTGAAAGGCGCGGCTTTTGAAGTTTCAGAAAGGATATATATTCACGGTTCCCCCTCACAACCGTGAATATATTAAACATATATTAACAGTTTAACAAACAACCGTGGATAAATGTTAACTATATATCCACGGTTGGTATCGTAACCGTGGATAAATATTAAATCTATATTCACAGTTATAGAAACAACCGTGGACATAGAGTACCCAGTGATTAAACCCTAAAACCTGAACTATATATCCACGGTTGGAAATACAACCGTGAATATTGACATCTATATATATCCACGGTTCACATCATAACCGTGAACGTACCCATCAATATATATTCACGGTTGTGATCACAACCGTCGATATATATTTCAGGTACTATATATCCACGGTTGACTCCTCAACCGTGAATATATATTGATGGGTACGTTCACGGTTATGATGTTAACCGTGGATATATAGTTTTCTCTGATTAAAACGTTCACCTTATAATTTCAAAAATGCCACCGCGCATGTTTTTATCACTGATCCTCTTCTACCCGTGAATAATATCCCGTTGTTATATCCATTTTTTCCACTAGTGTTAATGTATTTATATGTCCTCGTATTAATACTTGACTAGGACAATTTAAGACTAATTCTCGTATAAACTTGCTAATACAATGACTAACAAAGGCGGTTCATTTATTCATCAAAATGTATCATTCAAATGAAGTGATACGTTATAAATACATAAGCTCTTAGTGCATACTTCCAATATCTTGAAGGTAGAACATGCAAATCACAGGTTGGTTAAGATCAATCTCAATGTTTGCACACTTTAGCGTCCTCCCTCCATGTTCAAGGTGTTATAATCGACCTTGATAGGCCTCTTAGTGGCAAAAGCAATGGCTAACAGTAAACTTTCATAATAATACATGATGTTGAGGTTAGGGAATCGAACCCAAACTGAAGTAGTTTTATTTTGGCATCTAACGCCAGGAACAAAGGTGTGCATGAGCGAACGGAGAGGTAGTGATCATATAAAATCCATGGGCCATCTGGGATCACCCTAGTTCTGTGATCTTCCTTATCAATTTTGACCATGTAAAACCCATGACCAATATCACAGAAGTTAAAACCTCCTTTTAGTTTCCATGTTGTTGTAAGCTTATCACACATAAAAGGAAAATTGATTGTTTTCCCTAGAATCTTAATGATCAGGGCATCAACCCTACGTGGCAGAAAGCTTTGCCAAATAATTTGGATCCATGTGGAAAGTGCCTTTGACGTAGTTTAACATGACAAGTTTTTTATCAATGAGATTTTTTGTTTCTAATGGTTTAAGCGTCTTTTCCCCAAGCACCTTTGAGGGATTTGGTAATGACCAAAAATCCTAGCAGAGCCACACAGGTCATTCTTGAGAAATTTAGTTTTAGCCTACATAAGTGTTTAAAAAATTAAAATAATCTCTGGCTCGTATGTGGCTAGTCCTTTTTTAATGATTTATTTCTATATGTACCATGTAATTTAAATTTGGTTCGCATGCAATTTTTTAAAATTTAATTCTTAATCACAAACTTGATTTTAATTAGCCGTTAACGAAATGACAAAAACTAAAATTAGCAACTTACATTATATATACACAAACATACATACATACAAGCATGTAAACTTTTCAAGAGGCCTTGTTATCTCTTAGTGCTACACTATACCACCACGACTGATAGTATACTAGAATAACGAGTTTTAGATGCAATTTTATGTTTTAGTGATTAGGATTATATTGGTATATTTTAATAATAATTTCTTTTTATGTAATGATTTAGACGATGTCATGTGTCGGTAAAAAAGAAAGATGTTATGTGTTGGACCATATTATCCTTAACATTAAGTTTCCTTCCTCATTTCTTAGGAATATGTATGTATGTTATTGTTATTATTAAATAGAGAAGAAAAATCTTTGTTATTTTATTTATGTTTTCTTTTTTTTGGTAGCTTAGTGCTCTTTTGTGTGTTTCTTTTGGGTCAAATTTACATATGGATTGAGCAATGTGTGTGATTTTTGGGCCGCTAAGACCAATGTTGTGTAGACATAGCTGATTTAATTCTAAGTAATTGGATGGACTCACAGCGAAAGCCCATAATTTGTAGCAAACTGGATCACAGCAAAGGCCCACGGTTATACTAGTACATATATCCATATATTCCTATGGTGAAAGTATTAGTGAGAAATAATAAAAAAATTATGCCCCATTTCTGTCAGATAAGATGGCAATTTTTAGTTGCTCATATAACAAAACTCTTAATTTATTGCTTTTAATGACATGAAACGCGAAACGTCGTGGTTTACCACACAAACCACAAAATTTTTGGAACAAACGAAGAATATGGAACTTGATGCGAAATTGCACCCAGTCCCGTTGTAAGTGTTACGATAACTGCTAAACAAGCTTATTCGAATAGAATGTGGCCAATAACTATTGTTGAAAAAAAGGTAGGAATGGAAATTTTGGTCTGCTTGATGAGGCTCGGAAGTTGTCATTTCCCTTTCAACCCAAAAGAGCAACAACAACAACACTGGGTCACAGTGAAACAGAAGATGTGGGTTTGTATTAATTTTCGATTCCGTTCCGTATTGGATGTTCTTACTTTGTTGTTTAACACTGGTTTCGTGAGTTGGAAGTAGAAAACAGAGCAGGGGACTCAACCTTTGCATGCCTAAGGTTTGTCAATCAAATGATGTTCAATACAAGGCTGAATTTGAGGATTTGAGTGTCTTTAAAATAAAAAATAAATATTTTACTTTATAAATCTTTACAAAAATCAATTATGAATATTTATTATATTTTTTTTCTTATTTTACTCTTAAGAATCTAGAAGGATAAAATTATCATTTATAAGTATAAGACAATAATTATTCTTTTGTAACCGTGTGCCTTTATAAAAAATGACTTATAATATGAAACTATGAGAGTATAAGGCAACAAAACCAAAATGTACATATTAAAAAAATATTAATTCACTAATTTTCATACAAAGACAATATAATATTCTAATTTTATATTTACTTAAATTTAAATTCCATTTTAATGTTAATAATGATATTTTTTCAAAACAAAGCCAAACATGAGAAAAATATTAAATAATTCTAGATATATAAAATAATGATATCTTTACTTAACCATTTCTTTTCTCTTACTTGGCCACGTACAATCGAAAAGGCGTCGCTAAGATTTCGAAGCTCCCAAGGTAGTTTCGACACCCCGTCGACTAGTTTCGCAACCCTCTGTAAGCTTAATTCTTATCAAAATAATATCAATCTTGTGCTCAAGCCTCAATTTTAATATTTCAGTGATTTAAAGGTTACGAGGTTATTTTTATTAATTTTTAGGAATATTTTAAATATAGGATATTGACATTCGAAGTCGAATTGGAAGTCGATGCTTTATTGTGGAAAGTCGGATACCGTTCTAAGGTACATGTTTATGTACGAAGGGGTTTATCACTCGAGTAGTGCGTAGGGATTTTATCTCCGGGGAAGGTTTTTATAATTAAAAAGTTTACTTTAAATATCAACGTCTGAAAATATTAATTTTTATTAAATAAAAAGTAACTATTGTGATATAAAGTATTATTTTTGGTAAATGACAATATTAATATTATGAGAATTTGATTCGTGAAGTTCCATTTTAATATGTTGCTTGAAATCTATTGTTGGCTCTGGCCATGATGATGTTGAGAATATTATGAAAATGAAAACTAATTTTTGTGAAATAATATTTAAGAAGTGAAAGTTTAGAACTTGCTATGGTTAATGATTGATATTGTTTGATTGGAATGTTGTTGGCCATACTCTGTGGTGGCGCTATATATATTGTTTAAACCTTTTGTGCTGATTATGTATCGTTGGTGATTTTTAGTAAAGGATATATATTATGGATGATCAGAATTGATAAGTATTGAGATTAATAAAGAGACTATGATGTCCATGTTACGATATAGTATTTTGGTTAGCCAAGAGCTTCGGTTTGCTCATGGGTATTTGATATATGGCACTTCGGTTGCCTATCGCTTCAATTCACTCGTCGGTTGCGCCCTGTGGTGGTACTATATATTTGTTGAAGCCTGCTATGATGGTTGTGTGTGCTGTTGAAAGTTTATTAATCAATCACGATATTAATATTATGAGTTTTTGATTCATGAAATGTCATTGAATATGACGCTGGGTATGTGAAGTTAATAATGATTTATGATGGTACTAAGGATATGGTGAAAATTGGATTTTTTTATTATGAAATGTTTGTAAAGTAAAGCCTAATGCTTGATGTTTTTGATGATTATTGATATCCTTCATATTGAAATATTATTGGTTAAGCCCTGTGGTGGCGTTAAATATTTATTGAAGCTCGAAATATCGGTTGTGTTGTGAAAAGTGTATTGATTGTGATGTGTTGTGTATGGTCCAATGTTAAAGATATGAATTAATGATAATGTTAAGGCCACTGGCTATATTAGTTTATATGTGTTGCTGAAATTGACCTATGTAGGCATTATGATTATATTGATGATTATGTTATTTATGAGATTGATGGCTCTATGAGCTTGATTTAGATTTTTGTGGTAATAGTTGTTAGTTAATGAGTGATGTTAGTGAAACTAGACTATGATGTCGGAATGATCGTATATGCGCTATGATTCGCATCCATGTATTTTTGCATTATCATAACATCATATGCATTATAAAGCCCTTTGAATTCACTCAACACTTAGATTTGTTGTTTGAGACTGCCAATAATAGAACTACAATTTGTTGTGTAGTTCTCGAGGTATCACTAGTTATAGCACTCAAATTTGTTACGTGGGTTATCCATTTGGCACTTAGATTTGCCATGACACTTAGATTTGTCATTGATGAAGTCGGATCCGCATTGCATGCTTTTATGCATTTGAAATATATGATTTAAAAGTCCATAACATTTAATCATTTGTGTCGAAGGAGTAATGAAATGTGTATATGTATAGGTATTGGAAGAATTGGAGGCATTTGGTAATGATTGATGTTGAAATGATGATTGGTATATATTTATTTTTTATGGTGTTGATGATAAATTAACGATTTATATATATATATATATATATATATATATATATATATATACACATTGATGGTTGATGTTGAGTTGATGATTAATATGTATTTGATGATTTTTAGAATTGAATTGATATTATATATGGTGATATCTGATGTGTTAGGGAATCCTTCAAGGTCAGACAGCGGAAACACAAAGGATTCCCTAGAAGGAATTGCAAAAATAGATGTCTCAAGACATTATACAAAATTAAAATTTTTGTTCTAGAGTTTAGGGTTTAGGGTTTAGGAATTTTCGTTGTAGATGCAAAACGAGTTCTTCAATCGAAACAATTGTAACTTTGCCCTTAGGAGTCCACACGAGCACTCCCACTAGAAACTGAATTTTCGAATGCTAGTACGGAAGTTTAGAAAGTAATCCTAATATTTTTGATCAGTAGCCTACGCACTCTATATATAGGCTTAGATCTTAACCTGATGAGCTCTCATTAAACATTGAGCTCCTGACTTATTCTAAATGGGTTAGGCCCAATAGTTTTATTTTTAGTCCAACTAAAATAAAACTAACCTCTAGTGGGCTTACTCTATGTGTGTGACCCTATAGGTAAAATATCTGGTTATATTAATAATAAACTATTTTATTATTAACATAAAATAAGAGTGACATTTAGCAATACATCATTATGTTCGAATATTATTTATCATCGGCATGACCTATAAGTGATGATTATTTTATATATTTATTCCTTTTGTCACGATATCTAACTGAGCCCAATGCATGGTCGTCGTCATCCTTGTATGGCTCAATTCATTTTACTTGATACCAGAATAGACTTTACAAAATAAATATCTAATATTTATTCTTCCTAGCATGGCTATGCATTTCGTTAGTTTCATTCCATCAAGTAGCCCATAGATATCACTCATGTCACATAAGAGAGACAAATCTCATTTACATCACTCACATCTCTCCGCATAATTTGTTCATTGCTCAATTACAATCTTTAGGGTCATCTTATTACAGATGATGTTTGATTATATTAAAACAAAAAACTTCTTATGTAGGAATCGTAGTGACTTCAGGTCGAAGAACTATATACCATTATCACATTGAGAACCATTTATGACACTCATGTAACGATCCATGCAATGTTCTCATGGTGGGTCTATCCAGTACAATATTACTCTTAATATGTACCCGTGTGAAGACTTGATATCATATATATCCATGATTTTTGAGATCAAATCATCAGTACATTCACATATTAGTCTTAACGTATTTACATGTCCCCATGTAAATACTTGATTAAGGAAGTTTTAGGAATAATTCTCATATGACCTATTATTACAAGATAAATAGTTTTCAAACAATCTTAAAACTAAAAATATTTATTTTATTGATAAGTTAAAATTGATATTAATAGCTCGTAGTGCATACACCAACATGATGTTGAACTGATGATCGATGTTTGAGGTTGAATTGATGATTAATATGAATTTGATAATATTTTGGAATTTGAATTAATGACTGATATGAAATTGATAATATTGAAAATTAAGTTGATGATTAAGATGTGTTTTATTGGCTTATGTGTCATTGTACTGTGGGTATAATATTTTAAATCACACGACCCAATTAGTAAATATTTTTTATGTGTAAGATTTCTATTTACTGCTTGAGTGGTATTTACGCCTTAACTTTCATTTAAGTGAGTCTGCAGGGTGATGATACTGCAAGGTGATCATAGAGATGGATGTAATGCAATACCGAAGACAGAGTTGGTATTAACTATTTTGTTATGGTGTGTGCTTGGTTGATATATGAAGTGATAGTATGACCCTTTGATTAGCCTAAAGTAGGGGTAGCAAAATAGGCCAATAGGCTGGGCCAAAAACATTGCCCCGACCCGTTTTCTATGTGGCCCACGGGCCAAACGGGTTGGCCCTTTTTTTAAATTATTTATGCTATTTTTTAATTTTAAATTTATACTATTTTTAAGAATTTTTTTAAAAAACTTTAGATATAAAAATTAGATTTTACCTTTTTTAAAACTAGTTTTTTTATTATTTATATTTATAATATTATACTTGCATTAAATGAAAACAAATTTTTATTATTTATATTTATAATATTATACTATCAAATTTATAATAACATATATAAATTAGAAAAATAAGAAAACATAACCTCTTTAACATATATAAATTATATAGTAATATAAAAATATTTTTTAGCATTTTAATATTGGCCCAACGGGGCAGGCCGGCCCACATAGGGCCTGTTTTTTATGGCCAAAACAAGCCAAGCTTATATGGAAAAACAAACTCAAAACCTTGACCTGGCCCGCCTATTTTCAACAGGCCAAACGGGTTGGCCTGCGGGTCAAGCCCAAATTGCCACCCCTAGCCTAAAGTTGTTTATTTTGTGAAGTTCTATATAGCCCTTTGGTTGGCTCAGATTGACGAACACATGTATGTGTTGCCAAATATTAAACTTTGATATATAGATGCATATTGAGATATATACATAAGGTTTGTGGTATGACCCTTTGTTTAGCCTAATCTGGCAAGTGTTTATGTATGTGAGACTTGAGGCCATCACTTAGTATGTGTGCTGACATGTAAGATATAATTATCTGATTGTTAGCGGATAGGTAGCTGATACTTTACTGGAGGTTTAATTTGTCATGGTTTTATGTTGAGGACTTAGTCCTCCCTATGTTTAGGAATTTTGGACCGATATGATGATGAATTGGTATGTGCTTAGGTTATTTAAGTAATACCTTAAGGTTGGTATTCTGTGGTTCTTGACTCATATCTCCATATATAGGAAATGAATGATACCCTGTCCATTGTGCCTGTAGGTCCATTCTTAAGCCTGCTAGGAGACTTGTAGCTATGTCTTCTGTTGTGTGTGTTGTTAAGTCGTGTTGCTTAGGTTCTTAAGGATTAGTCGATTGGGTATTGTGTTATTCACGAAAATTTACTCTAATTATAATAAATCTCAAAAATTAATTCTAGAAATTTAAACGGGATGTCGCACTTCAAACTTTATTTGACTAACGAATTAAAACTTTAATTCTCCAAATCTTCACCCAATGAAGAGACAATGAAAACTAAACAAGCGCTAATTTTTGTTTGTTTTTTTTTTATTATTGTTTTGCATACGCCTCTCTTCTTAAAGGCGGAAATATTCAAAACCATTTTAATTTTAAACGGGTTTTCAGAGAATCATATTGGCGTAGTTCAATTTAAAATCATCTCCCTATCCTTTTCTATCAAGCTCATTTCTCTTTGGTAGAATACAATTTCTTTCAGGAATAATTTAATGCAAACTCATATGGTCTAATATTCAACATTGTGACTTTTATATACTCTTGCATTAATAGTAGTTGTTGACAAAATCGCGAAAGACCTACAAGTTTTTAACTTGATCCTTTAGCATGGTTTCTCGTCCTTACTACTTTGACTTGAACTTTCAATTTATAAATGTAGTGTGAAACGATCATGTGCAGCAATAAAGAACGTTGGGCATGTTTCTTTCCATTTCTATTTCCCCTATTTACTTTCTGCTTTTAATTTTAACTACAACACCACAATTATCTTATTTTCTGTTTTTAAAATTTTGTATAAAAAATAATGAAAACAAAATATTTTCGGTGATTCCTATATAAATTTTGAAAATATAAAACATAGGAATAGTTTTGTAATTAAAACAGAAAATTAAACAAATCCTAATTAGAACTACAAATAAAAAATGGAAATGAAAACAAAATAGAGCTTATGTTTTCATATATGCGTGGGAAGCAGTCAATTCATTGGAATCAAGATTATGGTGCGTTACTCCGACGGAGAAAAACTCCGCTCATTTGTAACTTTTGAGGGGTGTTTGGTTTGCAGTTGGAGAAACTGAGTTGAATTGAAGTGAAAAATTTAAAGGTTGATATCAATTCTTTACGTCATTCGAGACAATCAAAACTTCGTTAAGCTATAGGATCAAAAAATCTCCTACAAGCTAATGGACTCCGTTCATAGTTTCCACCAAACACGCTGTTGATCTTACGGGTCAACAGAGTTTTGATTGTCTCAAATGACGTAAAAAATTAATTTTAAATTTTTCACTTCAACTCAACTTCGTTTCTCCAATTAGAAACCAAACAGTATCGTAGCATTGTCCAAACAGAAATGGAGTATTTTTTGTATGTTAAGTGTTGCACTTAGAGTCGCGGTCCCTTCCACGATTGTTTAAAATAAAAAGGGGAATTGGATTCACCACTCACTTTCACTTTGCTCTCCTTTGTAGCGTAGGATTCTGGATTTGGGATTGAAGTATCAACCTCAATGTGGGCATCAACAAGTCTGACTTATGGAAAAGCAAAGGTAGTATTTGAAAAGAATGTTCACTGCACCCACCCCACACTCAACGCTATTAATGACTATATCGAACTTGCAAGTTCAGCATCAGAATTTGTCTTTCCTAACCCTCATTATTTCTCTTTTTAAATACTTTCTTTCCATTTAAATACAAATAATTTTCATCAATATTATCAAATATATTTGATATAGTTTTCCAAAATATTCTTAATACCACTTATTATACAATATATTAGTTATTTTAAAAATATATACAAGAATAATATATTAGGTAGACAAATATTCAATGACATTGAAAAATAATTTTATTTATATTTAGAATCGGATACAAATTTACATTTAACTAAAGGTTATTTATGAAGGGGATTAGCTAGTTTGACACTTAAAAATTACTATTTTAACCAAATAACTCAAGTACATGTTGTGTATGGCTTAAAAACAAATTATTAAACTGCAAGGAAATTTCTATTTTTATTCTTTTAACTGCTTCCTTTAACATTTTCTTGAAAATAAAATAATTAAAGATAATTTAAACAAATTCAAAATTGATATTTTTTTTCTTCTGCCTAATTCAAATCCAAATAAAAATGGCCAAATCTCAACTTACTTATGGAATTTGACTCTACATATGGTCAACAATTTATTCAAGGTAAGAAATAATCAATCTTTTCATCTTAAAGGAAAAAAGAAGATAAAAAGAAAAAGAAGGGATGGCTAGGTGATAACATTTACAAGGAAAGTATTTCTAATACTGTTGTAATACTAGGAAAGTGAGTGCTAGTAGCATTAACATTTTGACATAAAAAAACAAATTCAAACCTCCTCCTCTGCAAGATCTTAACATGGAAGGATCAACCAAGACATTTGTCTAATCTAATGTTTATGAATCTTCATTTGGAAAGGTTTTAAATTTATATCCCAATTCATAACTTTTTTCATCTTTACCAGACAAAACCAGATGTAGCTTTGTCTGCAAACTTTAGTAACTAAATTATATCATCTAGATATCACAGAGGAGGGTGGGGACATTAAATTCTAAGAATCTTTAACTGACACGTACCAAATAAATTTATACAAGACAGAGCACCCTGTATGCTTGCAGTGATCCAGTGAACATAATATCAGTACTAACTGTTAGGGGTAAATGGGGAATTGCATGGCATAATTGAAAAAGTTAACGTGGTTATTATAAGAATGGATTTTGGCGTTGGACATAGGAATGAAGAGGTTGTATCGGATAAAAATACGAAGAATACCAATGCCAACTTTGAGTTTTTCCGTTAAGAAAGTTGACTTTGTTATAATATGGATGTTATGAACTCTAGTATATAATCTCCAGTGGATATGATTACACCAAAATAATAAAAGAAAGAAATAGTTAGAGAGTTTCCTGAATTGTATAATCAGAGTTGTTACCATTAGTGAAAAAGTGGATGAAAGTATATGAGTCGTCCCAAACAAGGCACTAGGATGCATTGCCTTTGGTTTGGTTTGGCGTAGTCAGAATCGTGGTGTGATGGGCTCTGCCTGAGAGTCAATGCCAAATATTAAACTCTTTTTGACGCTTTCTGTTTTTTCTCTGTCATAACATTAACAAAAGCCCCACTCATGTTTGTCTAAAATTCCCAATATCTCCAATGCAACCTTACCATTTGGACCCCCTTCAATTCAACCCCACCCACTTTGTAGGCGCGTGTTTAACTTCCTTTTCAATACCCAGAATCTAATTAAATATTAATTTATATTAATTAATGGATGTTTATGAATTGATTTCATCAACAATCATGTTGTTTGGATTGGATTCTTTAGAATGTATCATGAAACTTAATCCAATTTATTCTAATAAATATTAGTTTGGATTGAATTAAATTTTGATTTTTAAAGAAGTCTTAAAAATAATTCACGTACTTATGAATTGTGTTTTTTTAAGAAGAATAAATCACATACTAAAAATATAAATAATCATATTTTAGGAAGAATGAATTATGCTTTTTTTAAACCATCGCTAAAATGAATTATAGAACTTAACTAAAGTCATTTTGAGCTTTTGACTTTTTGGTAAACATAAATGAATGGATGTAGGTTCAAGATTTTTGTAATGTGTGACATAAACTTTGAATTGGTTTCTTAAGGTGAAACTGAAATTCAATCTAATTCAATAAAAAATTTCAGTTGAGCGGTTTGCTTTAGATTGGATTGGATAATGAACACACCTAATCCCCATCATCAATTCCTAGCATAATAATTTCTCTCTTTCAATGTAAAAGTCATTCACATCATTTATCTTCATTAATAAAAAGGTATGGCTAAGAAATGCATTTAATTATCTTGATTTCATTAAAAGTATTACAAGATTCCTATTATACCCTTTTATATAATTTTTTTATGTTTTTAATTCCTTTAATTTGTTTCCATCCAAAATAATAATCTTATGGGAAGAGTTTTAAGAAACAAACTAGGCCCTATTGGCTTGTAAAAATGTTTCCTCTTTCATGTTTCCATTTCCTATTCTTCAGTTTTAATTATAAAATTGTCATTCTATTTCCTGTTTCGAAAATTTAGTACAGGAAACACTCAAAATAACTTTTTTGTTTCTTGTTTTCACTTTTTTCAATACAAAATTTTTTAAAACAAGAAACATGGTGACAATTTTATAATTAAAACTGAAAATATGAAATGTAAAACATGAAATTTTTTTCACAAGCCAAATAGGGCCTTAATTACACATTAAAGTTGTAAATTAGTTATTCTTGTAAGATAAAAAAAATTGGCCAAAGCAACTATTTCTTAGATGGAGGCAGTAATTACAAAAACAATTATTTTCAACCTATGCAACCTTGGAAAAAGGATTAAAACATGAAAAAAAATTTATTAGAAATTATATTAGACTTGTCTTGGAAGTTATGGGAATGTTCTAATAAAAAATTATCTTTTAATTTCTTATCTCGTAACAAATTAGAAAAATTGTAGTAGTTGTAACTTTTTCTTATGAAAATACTTTTAAAGACTTTAAAACTCATCCCCATTAAAAGGACTAGAAGGAATATATATATATATATATATATATATATATATATATGGGAAATGCATTAGCTTCCTCAAAGAGATAAGTTCTTATTAGGAATAATTTATCAAGTTTTCTAAAAAATAATCTGAGTACAATGCTAAGAAGGAAAGGTTATATAAAGCTTGCTAAGAGAAGTAAACTAATTTACCAAAAATATAAAAACTAACTAACTGAAAAAAACAATAAGTACATATAGCTAATCCCATCAAGCTGAAATGTTCATATCTGGCATTCCCAACTTGGAAATGAATGAATAAAAAGGACTTGATGTAAGAGGTTTTACGAGGATATTGACCAGTTATTCTTTGGAAGAGATGGGAAAAAGGTAGATGAAACTAGATTGAAGTTGATCACATAGACCTCTATGTGTTTGGTTCCTTCATGAAACACATGGTCAGCTACAATATGTCAAGAAGATTGGTTGTCATAGAAAATAGGTGACAAAAGATGGATGATGGATGTTAAAGTCATATAAGAAGGAAACCAACCACTATGCCTCATGGGTAGTAAGAGCTAAGGCACGTTACATAGCTTTAGAAGATGATTTGGAGATGACATGTTGCTTTTTGCTTTTTCTAAAAGATAAGGGACTTACTAATGAAGAAGTAAAATCTAGTAATAGATTTTTCGGTATCAGGCATAAAGACTAATGAAAATCTGAGTAACTAAGGAGTTTAAGATTAGATGGCATGGGAAGAATAGGCCTTTAGCTAAGGTAATTTTGAGGTATTTAAGGACATAAATAACAACTTGGTGATGCTTAGAGATGGGATGAGCCAGGTATTGACTAAGTTTACTCATTGCAAATAAGTGGTTTGGTCTTGTGTTGGTGAGATAAACTAATTTACCAATGAGGCTTTTATAACCAGTAATGTCTGCAAGGTGTGTTTTAGAATTCTTATGAAGTTTATTGTTGCTTTCCATGGGTGTTGAGTAAGGTTTGGAAGCAAGGAGGCTTGTCTTCTGAAGCAGATCGAGGACATACTTTAATTGATACAGAGAGATACCTTGGTGTGATCTAGCAACCTCAAATCCAAGGAAGAATTTGAGATTACTAGGATCCTTGATAACAAACTTTTGATGTATTAACATTTTAATTCCAAGAAACTCATCCAAGTCTTGTCTAACTAGGACCAAATCATCAACATTGAAGAAATAAAGTTTTGATAATGACAAAAGGTAATAAACTCCAAAGGAAATCAATCATGAAGGCCAATAATGAAAGAAAAATGGACCAACAATAATGAAAGACCTACAAGTCAAGAAATAAAGTGTCAAAGCTCAGAAGATCTTAGAAACTATGTAAGGTTTTAATCAAGTATAAGCATGACCTTAAATCTCAATTAAAACCTTCAAAACATGTGAGTTTGAAATGTTTTTTGAAGTTCAAACAACATGTAATCGATTACCATTTTGATGTAATCGATTACACATTAATATGTTGCAAACGGTTTGAATTTTAAATGAAATATTTAAACTTTCAATTAATGTAATCGATTACCATTTTTGCATAATCGATTACCACAATATCAAAATGAACAAAAAGATGCATCTTTTCATGGTTTCTTGCATGGAAAGTCATGTTCTTTCATCCAAACTTTTGAATGGACATATCCATTTGAAAAGGCATATTTCCAACATCAAAAGGTATCTTTTCATCAATCAAATGCATTTCTTCATCCTCTTTAAATAGAGTGAACATCAATCACACTAAACATGGATTTTTGAAAAAACATTTAATCATCATCTTCTACAATCCAAAACTTCAATACTCCATGATAATCAAAGGTCATTCTATTACTTGAGTATTACCATTAGAAAGCTTCAAATTGTATTATCCACTCTAAAAGAGAGTTTTACATTATGTACTTGTATTATTAACTCTATCTTGTGGGTGAGGCATCCCACATTGATTTTGTAACTTGGGTGAGGGATCCCAAGGTTTAAGACTAGGGTGAGGCATCCCTAGGGACAAAGTCAAGAGTAAGGCATCTCTTACAAAGTTCAAGACTCAACATAAAGGGTGAGAGATCCCAGGGTGTTGGAGTTCTTGGTTATTGTAACTTGTGAACAGTTATAGTGAAACTCACAAGGGTTGTTTGAGAAAACTGGATGTAGGCAAGTGGATGGACAAACCAGTATACAATCCATGTTTGCATTCTCTTATCCCTTATCTCTGCATATTTATTCACTTTCGCTTTGAATATTTGATTATTGTTTAATAAGTTTTATAAAAGAGATAATCATTAGCAATAAGTTTCAACAACTCAATTCACCCCCTCTTAAGTTTCTTAAAGGCCACTTGGGTAACAAACATAGGTGCTATAAATTTCTTGGGGGTACTTTTGTTGAATAAGTATTCTGCTTTAGATTGGATGAAGCCACTAGCAAGAAGAACCACGGTCAGTATGGCATGCCATTGCCTACTAGCTTGCTTGAGTCCATAGAGGGACTTGGTGAGTTTGAAAACAAGATGTGAATTAGGAAGATAAATACCTCGATGTGGTTCCATGTAAACCTTTTCATCCAAGTTACCATATAGATATGCAATATTGACATCTAATTGGTGAAGGTGTTAGTTTTGTGCAAAGGCAACAAAGAGAAGTACTCTAATAGTTGTCATCTTTAACATAAGATAAAATGTCTTTTAAAAATTAATGTCATTAATTTGTGTGAAACCCTTGGCCAAAAGCCTGGTCAACACTCCGATATACATAATGTCTAACTTTGAAAACACACTTACAGTTGATCAATTTCTTCCATGAGGGGAGATGTGTTACAACCCAAGTGTGGTTGTTATCCAGAGCCTGCAAGTTAGATTCAATAGCCTTTTCTAGCAAGATTCTTTGATAGCTTCCCTAGAGAATCTTGGTTCATAGGTAAAGAAAACTACAAAGAAGTAATGTTTGTCTGAAAAAGGAAAAGTATCATATAAGATGAAATAAGAGACTTGATAGTGGATAGAAGAATGGTTGAGTAAAGAACCAGACATTGTTAGTATGAAATGATAATATTTCAAGCACTATGGTGGATGTCTCTCTATGTTGTATCTTCTAAGCTCCATGGTAACCATTGGAAAATTGTTTGGATTATTATTAGACTAAGTAGGATCATTCTTAGGTATGTGTGTTGTTTGATCATGATAAGAGTGAACAAGTATGTTATTATTTATAGGTGACAGAATATGATAGTCCTCATAACTGATGACATCATTTTCTAGGATCCATTGGGGTGATGAGGAATGAAAGGGATTATCCTTTTGTGTGGTGGTATTTGTTTGCACTGGAAAAACATTTTCATGAAAAATGACATTTCTAAGAAGGAATATTTCTCTATTTTTGAGATCATATAATAGAAATCATTTGAATGCATATTTGTATCCTATGAAGATACGTTTTCTAGACTTGAGGTGCAATTTGGTTTTGTGAGAAGTGAGCATAGAGGCAAAGCATAAGCAGCCAAAAGCCTTGAGGTTAGATATGTTAGGTAGGGAACCATTGGGTAAGACATGGTAAAGTGTTTTGTTGCTTTGAAACTTGGGGCAGTTTGTTACATAAATGAGCAACATAGGACACACATGATTCTAAAAGGATTTGAGAGTGCTGAATTAAAATATCAAGGTTCTGGCTGTACCTAAAATGTGTTGGTGTTTTCTTTCCACAATACCATTTTGCTGTGGAGTTTTTACACATGAATGTTGATGTAGAACCCCCTGAGCAAAATACTAATATAACATATCAAATTCCTTTCCATTATCAATTCTAATAATCTTAATTCTTTTATTAAACATGTGTTTTTGCTTAAGGAACTTGTTTCACTTTTCTACTTCATGAGATATGTGTAAGTAATCTAGTTGTGTTCTCTACTATTGTTAGAAAACATTTATGGCCAGAAATAGAAGGTATGGATGAGGGACCCCAAATATCTAAATGTATTATGTTAAAAATTTTAGTGGTTACAATATCACTATTACTATATAAAAGACAATCTCTCTTTTTTTTTCCAAAATGACATATATCACAAAGTTTAACAATTTCTAACAAGTAATGAAAGGGTACAATTTTTACAATAGAAGAAGATTGTCATGTGATGGATGTCCAAACCAAATATGCCAATCATTAGTATCATGGGAGTGAAAAGAGTTGTCCAACTTGGAGAGAAATCTGGCAAAATTGAAGGACTCATCACATTTAAGTTTGAATATCAGTTACCTACACCAATCATCTTCAATGAAATATGATCCTAAATTTCACAATCAAAGTTAGAAAAAATAAGTTTACAATCCATTGATTTAATACATTTTGAAACTGAAATTAAATTGAAACTAATAAAAAGAACATTTGTCAAATACAAATGTTGAGTGAAAAAATGGTCCCAGAAATAAATCTGGCGACTTGACTTCCTTTAGGTAGCTTGATTAGGATAAGTTTAATTTTCTTGGGTCTATGAAAAAGAATTTAGAGAGAAACACACATGTTCCATGGCCTCTATATCAATGATCTAAGTGTTGGATTCAAGAAATTGGCCAAACTTTTGATCAGATTTGATAGTTGTGAACTAAGATTCTTTAATGTATTAGTAGAAGCTATTTGATTGGTTGTGTGATTTCTTGCTAGTTGGATCAAGGATAGAAAACTTATGTTGTTCTAGAATGAAAGCCAAACATAAGCCTTCTCCTATCTCTCTCTAAGAAAAACACACCGGTCTTTTCATCTACTTCATCATTCATACCTTCAGCTACACAATTTACTGTTGATAAAATTTTATTTAAAGGAGGGAGTAACTATACTTCTTATAACATGAATCAACCGCATGACCAATCTTTCTATAGTATGAGCAAACCTTGTTGCTTTGTCATCCTCCTCATCCTTTACCCCCAAGATTATACATTTGACCTTTGTTTCCTTAAAAGAAAACATCTTCCTAAACATCCACCAATAGCAACTATGATTTGTGGTTCCATATTTCCAAGAATTAAGTTTCCAAATTGTCTCTCGTGTTGCTCTAACAAAGAGAAGATGTTGTTGATGAATGGCAAAGGATACATCGGCATAATTTATGATCCTAGTCACTATTGCTCATTAAGCCTTTTTAGAAACCTTATCACATAATCTCCTTCCCTATATTTCTCGATGATGGGAATCAACTCACATGAACACTTTTGCTTACAAGTACATCTAAGAATTGGTCTGAAATTATCCAATTCTTGTCATAGACTCTTCAATTGGGTAAAGTGAATAGTCATAGATATGACACCTTGCCTTAAGCCGTAGATCTCCTTTTACAATTAATATCCTAAAAATATCACCTTGATAATACCTCTCTTTTATGCCTTTTCACACCTTAAATGCAGTATCCATCCATATAACATTTAAGCAAATGAGGTTTTAATGAAATGCATGAGCCAAGATATAATTATTATGTTACACCTTTCATAGAAATCGAGCATCGCACCCCCATCACCAGGTTTTCATAGAGATCCAACTATAAACTTCATCTTGTTCTTGGATTAGAGTGCCATTGTCATTTATCTCTACTAAAAATGATAATTCTCTCCATTGAAAGAAGTAGAAATAATCAATACACTAGGATTCAACTTTCTATTAGTAGCACCATCACTTCTTAGCGCCATCTTTGTCATCACCACCACCCATTCCCCACTACCACTCCCATCGTCGTCTTTACCACCTCACCATTGTCATTCTTGTCACCATCATTATTGATGTAGTCCTTCTTGAACTTTTTTCTTATAAATCTATCTTAGAGGCATTTCCAAGCTCTTCAATCTTCATTCAACATCAAACTCAAGTCCCCTCCAAGGATTATGATCAGGCCAAATAATTTATCATAAGGGAATGGTGAATATGTTATGTAAAACTAAAAGAAGAAAATATAAAAGATGGAGAAGAAAATCCTATGTAAGCTTAGATTTAAGAGCCATTCTTAGGCTTAAAATTTATTTTTCATTGTAATTTTAATTTGGCCTTGCATGGGCTTTAGGGTTTTAGGTTTTACATGACCTTATTTTTGTCTTTAGATTACTTTTAGACTTTAATTAAGAATCCGGGCTCCTTGTCTGAGTAGAAATCCATCTTACCATAGGTTATGAGTTAGATTTAGCTTAAATAGGGTTAGTTTAACTAGCTTGTTGTCGCAACCGGGATCGCGGTGGCGCGGCCGACCCATGGACATAAAATGGGTTTTTTGAAGTCCTTTCGAAAAGGAAACAGGGAGTCACCACCAATATTTTGTTCACAGGAAAAACATTGGAAAAAACTTGCTTTAATAAAGCACTGGTTTAAAAAAGTGAGATTCAAGTTCGGGAGTCGGTTACGAGTAGGGAAGGTATCAACACCCTACATTGCCTGTTAAAAATAGTACCAAGATTGAAAATGCGCAACATAAATCGCCTTACAAGAGATGTATTATTTCTTCCTTTTTATTATTGCATTTTTTGTGTTTTTTTTAAAAAAATGAAAGGAACAAACTGAACAAACATGGAGTGTCGGAGCGAGGTCAACAGGACGTCTCATCCAAATTAACCTCGACTTCATTATAAAACAGGGAAAGGAAAGGGTGCTAACAAAACGTCGCGTCTAAATTAGTCATCCTTTAATCGAAATACAGGGTTGGAAACGAGAAGGGGATAAACGGGACATCTCGTCCCAAGTATTCCTTTCTTTGTGAATCATGGCGGTGGCCAATCAAAAATGAGGGAAAATCAACAAGACGTCACGTCTAAATTGACTTCCATGGAAGTGATAAGAACGAGATAGTTACAAAAATGTAAAAAAATGAAAAAAGGAAAGATGGGCCCGACAGGAGTTGAGTCCTACTCCTACGTATTCTCGAGTCATCGAGAAATCAGGGTTACGTAGTTCTTGATGAGGGTTTTTTAGGAAAAACTAGGAGGTTGAGGGTGGCTGATGTCCTTGGGAAAGACTCATACAAGGCGAAGTTCTTCGCACGTGTACGGGTTCTAGGAAAGTTGTGTAGACAGAAGTACTTCCGCACGACATTGGCTAAAGACAATTTTTATACTTTTGGATTTGAAAGAACACACAAAAAATACTTATTTCTTTTTGTTATTACTGGTTATAAAGCAAAACAAAAGAGATTTAACAGAATAAATTTAGACAAGAGAACAGATTCAACAAAAATTGCAAATTTGGCAGAAAAAATAAACAATGAAAAAATGAGAGAAATCTAAGGGACAGAACAGAATCGGTGTGGTGGGGATACTGGGAGCCGGAGTTCGGATGCGATCCGGTGTGATCCTAAGCAACAACGACCGAAGTGAAGCGGAGACAGTAGGGCACCGGTAGAGTTTAGCTCAAGGACGGTGTGAGGGTTCAAAGGGAGAGATTGTGTGAGTTTAATGGGCACAGGTTCGATTTAGGGGTTCTGGACGATATCTAGGCAGCAAGGAAGAGTTCTGGAAACTGGACTGGGACCGGTGTCCTTATGACAGTTCAAGACCTTGGGGGATTTTTTGAATTTCGAGGCACCAAGGATTGGACTAACTACTTAGGATTTTTTTGAACACTGGAGCAGGCTTTCTGGGGGTCTTGAATGTCTAAAGTGTCGACCCTTGTGCCTCTTCAGCTGAGGCATTTAAAGAGGCTCAGGGTGCTGGCTAAGTTCTTGGACAACTCAAGCCTCCACTCACCCACGCGCAGTGGAGCCAGCCTGGCCACTAACTAATTGTGGGGAGTTGCGGCTGGTGGGAAATTTTTAATTATTTCCATTTCCGTTCCCTGTCTGCCACTCCCAGGATTCGAGTGTCTGCGTGGATGTGTGATTTCAAGTCACAGCATGGGCAACCGGACTCGCTAATCCGATGTCAAGCATATGAGAGCAAAGACATCGGATCATTGGGGACACCAGATCAACATACGGTATCTTTAATGATTAGACCAGTGTAACCAATTCCATAGTCCTGAGCCGGTGTTCCTCGGCTGGACATCGGATGATGTTCCCTTTCAAAAGAATGGACCGGTGTCCTTTTTTGGACAACATGCTGGTGTTATCGCTTGTAGACGGGGTCAGTTCGATCCAACACTGGCCGGACCGAAATAGGTGTTCACAAATGCCCCTATTTACTTCTTTTTCACAAGAGAAACATGAAGCTTTCGTGTTTTTAAAGTGAAAAGGAAGTAAAGACGTGAACGCCGCTGTCGGGGCCAGGTGGGGCCTCTTAACCGATATAACACCCGACGGTGTAGGTAGATATTTGGCCGGTGTAACCTCAGGATGGTTCACAGTTGAAATGACCTAAGAGTCCTTACACGTGTCATCACCTGATTTGTCCTTTCAAATTTCAACCTTTCGCGCCCTCGGACCTGAATGCAAACAGTCGAAGCGAGTGGGCCTCTTTTCATGGGCCTGGGCCGGAATATGGAATGTTCTGGATTCTCGTCCCCTCACCTTATAAAAGCAAACATGGGGGTCATTCATTTTTACTTGTTTTCTGATACCGAAGCTCTGCCACTCCGACGTTCAAGACCTCCGGTGTTCAACGTTATGGCTCGTACTAAAAGGACAGCTTGCATCGTCTCAGCAGGTAGCTTCACATCTTCCTTCTCCATTCATTCTTAGATAGGGTATGGGGGACAACGGTTAGAGCAGTGACTCCGTCGAGGTCCTATCAGGGCCTCCTTCAATCACATCCCGGCATCAATCGGGAGGAGTCATGAGCCAGGGTCAGCGTCGCCATGATGAAGCAACCTCTGGGGTTTCACACCGGCCCATAGTTTCGGGACATCATGTCTCCATATTGCCCTTGTGGGAAACAAGGGAGTTTGACACATCGTCTGACTCCCACACATCGTCCTCACCTTTTGACTTAGGTACTGCTAGTGAGCGGGACAGCAGTGCCGATCTCTATTTGTCTGACGATGTGGCTTTTTACAGCTGTGTTCCATTCCTCTGTCATACCGTCCTTATGGCTTCTTCTGGAAATTCATCTATCGGTGTCCCCGTTGTTGCCACCAACACCGTCGAGACCAACGTCATTGCACACCGTATAGATTGGCTCACGGAGAAAGCCAAAGACCCATACTTTTGGGTTCATGAAGATCCCAGGAACATTGTCTCCCGCTATGCCGAGGATGCGGCCGATGTTACCATAAAAAATGTCATCGTTCACTCCGGCGAGGAACATGAAGATGACTTTACTGTTTTCTGCCCCCTGACTTCGGATCGGATCTGCCATCAACCGGGGTCAAGGTACATCTTCATGTACGAGATGCTGTTTTCCAAGATCGGCGTCCGTCTCCCACTCACGGAGTTTGAAATGGGAGTACTCTGGTTCTTGGACTGCTCTCCCAGCCAGCTTCACCCCAATGGCTGGGGTTTAGTGAGATCTTTGGAGAAATTAACATTGAAATTATGTGTCACTAGTGAGGTGGCACATAACAGTGCCAAGTGAGAAAAACTTAATAGAAGTTTGAAGAAATTAACATCAAGGGCCCATTACAATGACAAGGTGAAAAGTGAGGGACAAGACATGATTTTTTAATATTTGAGGGACCTATTAACCCCATCTTGTACAAATAAAGACTACGATGTGTTTACTCTTCAAATTGAGTATGTAATTTTCTATGTTCAATTCTTAATTTTGTAGTCAATGTTATTTCAAAGGTATATAGTAACTAAAATAATAAAATATTGAGTTGAATGGTAATAATTTCTATTATAAATTAAAGGGCTCATAAAGGAATAAAGATGTGGAATTAAGAGAGAGATTTAGAGAGATAATAGTGATAGAGAACAAGTGTAGGGAAGAAATTCTTCTGTACTATGCTAAATTTATAAGGTATTATTAACTTTCTTTTATAGTATTTTTATAAATATTATATTGTATTTATTTTTATATCATTTTTAAACAAATATTATACTATATTTTATGAGTTGCTATTATGAATAACAAGTTATTATTGCAAACAGTAAGTTACTATTACTAATTACCACTTATTATTATTTATTATTTACTATTTACTATCATGTTACTATTCATAAAGTGATTCTTATAAATAAAATAAAAATAAATCTCCAATGATTATTTTAAGCAAGTTAATTTGTATTTTATACATCCTAGCTTTTATTTTAAGTATATACTACCTTCGTCCTTAAATATAAGACTTTATAATCTGATTCACGCATATTAAGAAAGTTGGTTAATTTAGTTAAATCATTAAATTTGTTTAAAATTTATTGTAGTTTTCAAAAATTACCCTTAAGACTCGTCATTCAACTTTCTCCACATATTCTCTCTCCATTTAATCTCTTTCTATTTGCTACCCAATTATCATGAAAGAGATAAATAATGTAATTGATGTATCTCATTTATTATTATATTGATTCTAAGAAAAAGTTATACATTAATAGGGGTATTTTGGTAAAAAAATACAATGGTATGTAAACTTAAAAGAGAGTCTTATATTAAGAGACAATTTATTTTGAAAGGGGTCTCATATTTAAGGACGAAGATAGTACTTATATTATTTTCATATCTTGCATTAAAATAATGAGTATTGGATTTTTATAGAAAAAATTTTGTTGAAATAAATTTTCAAATCTTGTGTTTTATACTAAAATAACATGGTACTAATATATTGTAAAACTCGAAAACAACGTTTGCATAAACGTTATATAGAATCAAGTTTTAAGAGGTAAGAGGAGGGTAGGGCTATGTTATCTGTGACATCCTTCCCTATTTTCTATTTAATTTTAGTCTGTTAATTAAAATTCTGATAAAATTTTCATAAAATAATTAATTAATAACTACCCGAACCTCCTACGAGATTAAATGACTTCCAAACAACATTTATAAGGCATCCCCAAAAGCCTATGATTCAATTACAATCGACAAAACATGTAAAATAGAAACAGGGGCTTGACACTACGCATCATCCCCACGTTACGCGTAGGCTCCCCTGTTCGAGCTTGGCGCACGCTACGCATGAGCATGACAGTAGTAGCAATGCTGCTCTCAAGGATTTTGAGTCATTCTGCCAACTTCCGACCTACCTAATTGGCTCGTTTTAGGTCTAATTGTCATGAAACTTCACAGTGCCACATGTTTACCCCATTTCAGAATTGTTGGTGCCATCTGTTCACCAAAATTCCATCATATACTCTACTTATGCGGAAGAATGCATTTAAGTCAAAATAATGGAAAACCTATACGCCAAACTACCTAAATGGGTTCCAAATCATACAAAGCCTATATGCACCACTTCTAAATGTCGTGGGGAACCTATTGGTCCCCTCTAGGGGTCCTTAAACCCGCTGGTTCACCAAATCACTTGTTTGGTTCCTAATTTTACACATTTTCCACTATTTC
This sequence comes from Clitoria ternatea, assembly GCA_037962975.1. Classification (NCBI taxonomy): domain Eukaryota; kingdom Viridiplantae; phylum Streptophyta; class Magnoliopsida; order Fabales; family Fabaceae; genus Clitoria; species Clitoria ternatea. Next base: position 296,857,505 of record CM075669.1, read on the forward strand.
ACTATTATGCAACACATAATCTGAATCATCATCATATTGACCATCCAATTCATAATCACCTCGTTAATCACATCACACACATCGTAGTACCTGCCCATTACACACAATTAAGCAATGGCTCTATGCCTTACATCTACACATCATAATCACAACAAGACTCCACATCACCACACATCATGAAACATAACTTGGACATCACACACTTACAATTATAATCATATATCATAATGAATCAACTACCCAAATGGCTCCATACTATCTGGTACTAGCACTTATAAATACTATTTAAGTTTACACGCTTCACATCGTAGCTCTATATAAATTTACATTTTCAATCATTGAATAGATACATATATATATATATAACTATCATTACATTTAACCTCTTCTTCGCCCTGGCCTCATTTAGTGCTTGCTACTGCGGTTTCCATCAACAACCTGCTACCAGTCACTAAAACCACAACAGAAAGAGGGTGAGTGATTCGAATCAAAAATCAACATAGAAATAAATAATTAAATCTTAGGAAAAGTACAATCTAGCTATCTTCCTATTTAAAAGAACCATTCATTATTACTTTTCTCTATATCCAGTAACATTTCAGTTATGTCAATTTCACTCCTAACCGAACAACCTTAAACTCATTATTTAGATAACTAACTTTATTTCATCATCAAACCCATATACATAATCTCGTCACTATTTAATGAATATAATTATATCCCAATCATTAATTAGACCACATCATCTCGTACTTTCATTCGCTACACTAACTAATATATGTATATGTATATATATATATATATATATATATATATATATATATATATATATATATATCATTCAACAAACATATTAACCAACCATATTAAAACTACTAAGCCGTTGCCACCTATTCATTTCATTTCTTCCAATAATGTAAATCTACACACCAGCAATAGTAAAGATATCATCACAAGTCAAGGCATGTAAAACACAACTGATTCTCAGATAGATAATTTAACGCCTTAGTATCCGAATACTAAAAGGATCGACCTTCAGCTGGGGGTCCAACTTGACACCCTGTGAACCCGACTTGGTTCACCGAGCCCGACTTGGCTCCACCTCAACCACTAGGTCCTACTTGAACATTGGGTAGCTCAACTAGGTCTGACTTGACCACGGAAGCCAAAAATGAGGGTAACATACTGTCGGTCATCCTTCACCATATAACTCACACAATCAATCTTTTCATACTCACATGACATAAAAGCCTCACCTTTTTAATCATTCAGGGCGGCCACACAGACCCGACTCATGAATCTCCACCTTGTGATAATATGATATTGTATTTGGGGCGGTCACACGGACCCATCCCTAAATACAATATCATACCATCACAAGGTATCATTTCATTAATAATCAATAATAATCACAATTTCCATTCTTATGTACAACAATATACTTTCACACAACATAGCCACCACATCACATCATACGTACATGTATTGCATTCTTAACATATCATGTTATTGCAATAATCAATTCAACAATAATTATCCTCATCAATCAGATTGTTCATTACTAATAATATTTACACAATTGTATTCCCATCAAATCATTTGATTTTTATTATCTTAATCAGTAATTCATATCGAATCATCATACTCATATATATATATATATATATATATATATATATATCATCACACCACACATGTACATATCAACCTTATTAATAGCATTATTTCATCACTTCATCATACTACTTAACCATTTATAAATCTATTAGTTATCATACCTTCGTTACTTTAATAATTTCATTTCACATAATGTGCAATATGTAACACCCCTATTTTTATTTTAATTGATTACATAAATTTTATATTAAAATCTAGATGGAATTTGACCATAGGCCTGATGAATTTTTTGATCAGTATATTATTTTAGAATTTATTAAAAAATAAAATAACGAAAAATTTCTTTTACACCTCCTAAATTACTATTCACACCACCCCCTCATAATTTCAGCCACCTTCACGAGAAAAGTTACTGTGCAATTTTAAAATTTTCAAACTTTGCATAGTAACCTATATGAATTTTCAATTCTGGCACACTACTTTTATATTAAAATATTCAAACACAATGAATGTTTTTGCTATAAATACGGAAGAAGTGAAGCGAAAAACTCATAGTTTCTGATTAAGTTTTCTTAATATAGTAGTGTTAATGAGATAGTGGTGGAAGTAAGAGAGAGAAATAATTTTCTTTGAAAAGTGGTTCTGCTAAAAGTATAAGGTAAGAATAACTCTATTTAATATTTTTTAGGTTTATTTTCATATCGTTTTAGAAATCTATTATTATACTGGATATAATATTATTTTAAGTTACTATTCTGAATAGTAAATTACTATTACAAATACTAAATTACTATTCAAATAATAAATTACTATTTACTGTTACTATTTATAATTTACTATTTACTATTTACCTTTACTATTCATGATTTACTATTTACCATTACTATTCATGTTTTACTATTTACTGTTACTATTCACATTTTACTATTTACTATTACTATTCACGGTAACTATTCAAAATTTACTATTTACCGTTATTATGCATAATTACTATTTACCCTTTCTATTTCAAATAGTAATCTAAATTTTCATCTTATAACTATATTAAAATGAAATTGTATATTTTAGAACTCGGAGACGAGGCGCGCACGGACTTTCCATAACAAATCAAGATACAAGAGGCAAAGGGAAGTGAGATAGGAATATAATATGGAAAGACATAAGAATAGTGAGAGGAGTCCCCTACTCCTTTTAAATTTAATAATATTATTATTTTAAAATAATAACTTTTTAACTTAAAATTTATAATAAATTTTAAATTAAGTATCTTGTGTAACTTACTGTGACATACCTGTACAAGGACCTGAAATTTTATAACCTATACAAATTGGATTGAACCTATGCAAGGACTTGGACTATTATGACATATATGGACTGAAGTAAACCTATGCAAGGATTGGATTATATGGACTTACATAGACCTGTGTGACAAATGGACTATAAGGACTCAAAATCAATCTTATTAACTAAAATAACTATTAAAATTTAAATTATATTTATGAGTGATATTTGATTGATTTGATTTGATTATAATTGATAATATTTGATTGTGATTAATGATATTTAATTATGATTGATAATATTTGATTGTGATTTATGATCTTGTGAAGTGGAGTTTGAGCATATAGCAAGCATGACGGAAAGTTAAAACTCAGTAAGAATTTTCTTACCTTACTCTTTAAATTTTATTCTAAGAGAAAGTATTTTATAATCATTTTAGTCTTTTATTTCTTCTTATAAATTATTTTCATTAATTTTACTTTTAATCTTTAGAATAAAAAAATCTAGTATTTATTTCAGAAAGAAGTCATTTATGAAAATTAATTTATAAAAAGATTGAGATAATTAATTCTTGAATTAAAGAAAAATTTTATAGTTTTAAGTATTTTTGGTCAATGATTTAAAAAAGTTTTCTCTTTTGGTAAAATAAAATTCTCAAAAGTAAATTATTTTATTTTTCCAACCTAATAACTTAAGATATTTGGAAATAATTGAGATTTCTAAATTCGATCTTGTTAAGATTCAATTTGAGAAAAGATTATGTAAATATGAGAAAATTTTGAGATATTTAAGGCTTGCAAACTCAATTTTGGTGAGATTTGAATTTGAAAACTGTATCAAATTTATTTTTGTATGACGGAAATTCAGAGAATTGAGGAAATGTATAGTTTATTGAGATGATGTTGTAAACCTTTGTGACATTTAATAATTGAGTTTCTAAAAGCCTTAACCAACTAAATACGCGAGTAGTTCATGCATCATGAATCATCAAAGAGAAACAAAATAATATTGTTTGGGGACAGGTTATAGAAACTGAGGATACATTAGAGGAGGCTTAATTGTGAGCCTTGGGATGAGAGGGTGTGAAAGGGTGCTTCAGGAGATCTGGGGTAGCTCCCTAGTGTCAGATACTTTCACAATAAAAACCTTCTCAATCTGACTAGTCTCTAAGTGTTTCCATACCAGTTGAGCTGTTCATGTTATTATTATCTAGAATTATGGAATAGTGTAAACTCCTAGTTGACCCAGTGCCAATTAAAATTTAAAGGCCCACATATATAGGTAAGTTATAGATATTGCATAACTTTCATACATCCATAATTGATTGTGTATGTGGTTGTGATTGATATTATTATATATTAGTTTTTGAAAATCCTTTGTTGCTTATGTCTCATTCGGGAATATTATATTCTGTTTCTCACTCATTTCTCTGTGTTTTTGTTTCATATGTTTTAATCGATGGTTCGTACAAAGGGACGGATCAAAGAATCCGGGCAGTAAATATAACACGTTCTAGAAAGGGAGCTCGGTATAAATACTGTGGTCCAATGAATAAATAATGTCATTAAGTAACTGCTTCTGGGCCACGGAGTTTCCTCTCTTTCTAATAATGTTTAATATTTATTTTCTTTGGAGGAATGTAAAATTACTTTATAAATTTTTAATGATATTTATGAGGTATTTCAAAAATGTTGTATATAATTTATTCTAATAGTTTCTTTTTAACGATTATATTTTTAGTAAAAAAAGTTTACAAATTTTTTAGAATTTATTGAGATGTAATAGAGGGCGTTACACAACCTATCATAAATTATTCAAATTAATTTAGGACAATTAAAAGTGGCTATAATATATGTAACACTCCCTTATATACACGAGATATATAAAAAAACATATTTATCACTCTTTATCTCACGTATACAAGGACGTATATACATCTGATTTCCTTTGAATATTGAAAGTAAAAAAAAAACATTGTCTTTCAATATTTGTCCATAATGATAAAATAATTTATAGAAATCATAAGTGATAAATCATTACAGTATTATATCCGGATGAGAAAGTTTATCAAAGTTTAACCTTTACCTTGTTACAATTATCTAACTTGATATTATAATAAGGCAAGGTAAAACTAAACTATACCTCTACTACAAATGTGACCAATCATTTCCTAGTCCTTGAACCATCAAGTTTTGGAATCCTACTCTTGTCATATCTCTTCATCTATCTGATTGAGGATGATACCACTTTACCATCTTGTAATTACATATCCTTCCATCTTGAACCGCTAGCTATATATCACATAACATATATTTTGGACACAAAATTCAAACAAGGAGTTAGAAACAGAATATAATACTTTACAGATAAGACATAAGCATAAGGGTTTTCACAAACTAATAAATTAATATCATTCAAAATCTTGTACACAATTAATTATAAATATAGGGTTCTCACACACATAGCAATCATACTTTCATTCACAACCATCCATACAGAATATCACAATCACATGTATGACATGTAATGTTTTTAATACTACCTCATTCCGTTTATGCATATGGGCCCTTAAAGTTTTAATTTGCACTGGGCCAGCCAGGAGTTTACACTGTTCCATAATTCCGGATAATAACATAAATGCCTTTGTAGCATATGAACAGCTCAACTGGCGTGGAAATACTTAGAGACTAGTCAGACTGAGAAGGTTTTTATTGTGAAAGTACCCGACACTAGGGAGCAACCCCAGGTCCCCTAAAGCACCCTTCCACACCCTCTCATCCCAAGGTTCGCATTTGAACCTCCTCTAATGTATCCTCGGTTTCTATAATCCGTTCCTAGACAACCTCACATCTCATTTCTCTTTAATGATTCATGATGCATGAACTACTTGCATATTTAGTTGGTTAAGACTTTTAGAAACACAATTATTAAATACCATAAAGGTTTATAAATCATCTTAATAAACTGTACATTCCCATAAGTTCTTCTTTGAACTTCTATTATACAGAATAAATTTAGTACAGTCTTCGAATTCAGATCTCACCAAAATTGAGTTTCCAAGCCTTAAATATCTCAAAACTTTCTCTAAAAAAAACTTCACATATTTACATAATCTTTCTCAATTTGAATCTTAACTAGATTGAGTTTTAGAAATCTCGACAAAATATCCTTTAGTTATTTCGTTGGGGAAAACCAAAATAATTTACTTTAAACTTCTAATTTCAAAAAGAAAATAATTTTAAAATCATTAACTAAGATTACTTAAAACTATAAAAATTTTCTTTAATTCAAGAATTAATTATCTCAACCTCTGATTTTCATAAAATAGCTTCTTTCTAATACTAGATTTTATTCTAGAGATTAAAAATAAAGTTAGTGAAAATTATTTCTAAGAAGAAATAAAAGACTAAAATAATTATAAAATACTTTCTCTTAGAATAAAAATTTAAAAAGTAAGATAAGAAAATTTTTACTGAGTTTTAACTTTCCGTCATGCTTGCTATATGCTCAAACTTCATATCACAAGGTCATCAATCATTCATCAACCACAATCAAGTATTGTAATGTCATCAATCACAATCAAATATCATCAATCACAAATATTATCAATCATAATTACATATCATTAGTCACAGTCTAATATTATAAATCACAATATCATTAATCAAAATCAAATATAGTTAATTATAATCAAGTCAAATTAACTAAATATCGTTCATAAATATAATTCAATTTTTATTGGTTATTTAAATTAGTAGAGTTGATTTTGAGTCCTTATAGTCCATTCCCCGCACAGGTCTATATAAGTCCATATATATAATCCAGTCTTCGCATAGGTATAGTTCAGTCCATACAGGTCATAATATTCCAAGTCCTTGCATAGGTTTAGTCTAGTTCGCATAGATTATCCAAGTCTTTGCATAGGTATTTTAGATCAAGTTACACAAGATACACAATTTAAAATTTATATAAATTTTAAGTTAAATAGTTATTATTTTAAAATATTAATGTTATTATTAAATTTAAAAGGAGTAGGGGACTCCTCCCATTATTCTTATGTCTTTTCATATTATATTCCTATCTCACTCCCTCTTACCTTGAATTGCTACTAAAAGTGAGTTTGCTTTGCACCTTCGAGTTCTAGAAATATTAATACCAACTTATCTCAGTATAGGCATAAGATAAAAATAAAGATTACTACGTAAAACAGAAATGGTAAATTTTGAATAGTGAATAGTGAATAGTTAATAGTAAAACATAAATAGTAATAGTAAATAGTAAAACATGAATAGTAATTGTAAATAGTAAAACATAAATAGTAATGGTAAATAGTAAATCGTAAATAGTAACAGTAAATAGTAATTCACTATTTGAATAGTAATTTACTATTCGTAATAGTAATTTACTGTTTGAATAGTAATTGACTATTCTAAATAGTAATTTACTGTTGATATAGTAATTTACTATTCAGAATAGTAACTTAAAATAATATTATATCCAGTATAATAATAGATTTCTAAAACGATATGAAAATAAACCTAAAAAGTATAAAAGAGAGTTATTCTTACCTTATGATTTTGGCAGAACCTCCTTCCATAAAAATTATTTCTCTCTCTCACTCCTACCACTATCTCTCTGACACTGCTATATTAAGAAAATTTAATCTAAACTGTGAATTTTTCCTTCGGTGCTCCCTTCTATTTATAGCAAAAATATGTACTGTGCATTTCATTATTTTATTATAAAAGTATTGTGTAATTTCTGAAATTTTTGTTTCTGGTTACGTGCAAGTTTGAAATTTTCATTCATGCACAGTATTTTACATAGTAAATATCGACTGAATTATTAAGCCAAATAATAACCATTCACTCGGTATATTTTAAATATTCAAAATCGACCTTTTTTGAAATTTAGCGATATTATATCAGTTTTCACTAATTTTATGATAAGTAATATAAAGCTTAAATTTTAAAAATCTAAAATTTTCTATTAATAAAAATTTATTGACACCTTTTTGATTTTTTTTACGATTGGTAAAAATCAAGATTTTACTGAAACCGATAATTTTTAGATAAGTCAACTTGAAATGGATTTTAGAAAATTTTCTTATAATTTAAATTCACTTTCTTGTAAATATTTTTAATTTTAAGTAACTTTATATGAATTTAAAATTATTTAAAATATTATTTTATTAAAATATTTCAAAAAATTCAAAAAATTCCTAAAAATCATAAATATTATGTAGATCAAAAAGTTCTAAAGAACAAGAATCTAATTCCTTCAAAATTTTATTTTAAAATTCTAATAAGAGTTAAATCACAAATATGTAAAAACATAAATATAAAAATATAAAACAAAAGTTGTGAATAATAAATATATTTAAAATTCTTAATATAATTTCATTAATCAATGAATACTAATTAAGTCATTTTAAAATTCTCATTCAAAATACATAAATATTATTATTATTATTATTATTATTATTATTTTATTTTAAAAAAACAAATAATTAAATATAAATACCAAAATTTCATAAAAAATGATAATAATAAACTAACTAATAGTAAGTATTTCTCATTAAAGATATATTAATATCTATTTTTTATTTGTGTTGAAAATGGAATGTTACAATATACCCTTTTCCTATACACCATCGGCGCAATTGCATTTCTATATTAACCTTAACCCAACACACCCCCTTACCTCGATTCTGAGTTTCAGCTACTTATTCTCGATATCGGTCACATTCTATGTTTTGTAATTCGTCATTCCTTTTCCGATTCAAGCATCCACATCACTCAACTGCTATTCAGAACCTCGATCCATCACCTACGGTCACCGAACAAGGAAATCCATAAACTATTTGTAGTACCCATCACATTAAAGACTCTAACTAAGCTCCACCTTGTTATAAGAATGCCAAACAACATATGCATGTACCCACTCGGTCAAGAAAGAAGGAGAAGGAAAAATGTGAAATTGAGACACTCACACTACCAAAACATTATCCTCATGTCTTAAGTACCATAATATTGGAAGATGCAAAGCTCTTTTTCCTTTACTTCATGCAGTCTGAATTTAAAAAAGAAGAAAAGAAGGGGAAAAGACATAACTGAGAGCCCCCATGGACATACCTTAGTCCCCTGAGGCCAAGAATGTAATTAGCTCTCTTATCTTTCCATGAATCGGTTTGGATTTGGGTCTCCCGCAACAAAAGGGAAAGGAGAAGGAGGAAGAATATGTTTTTGAATGCGTATCAGCTTCAGTCACTGCTATGCTTTAATTCTGTCTGTGACACTGATGCTATGCGTCACCCTGGCGCTACGTGTGAGCTCTTAATTTTCACTCTGACGCTACGCGTCAGTTGGGCGCTATGCGTTAGGCAGAACCACAAAATCCCCTTAAGAATTCATCCTCAGATCATATTAATGCCTTACATCTTTAATTTATTACAATTTAAAGCCACCTGCACATTTGTTTATCCTTTTAAATATATAAATTCACCAGGGATGTTACATTATCACCTTGATAAAATATAAATAATACGTATAGAAGGATGACCCTTGATCCTTCAAAGTATAAATTTTCCTTGATAGATTTGTTATAACATGAGAATGAGTTTATTGTGATGAGATGTATGATTCTTCATGCTATAAAATTATGTCTGTGGAGATTAGGTATTAAGTAGGATCGTTTATGACCCATCTAGTCTTTCGTGGGAATTTCTAATGCAAGTTATAAATACAATATTTCATACAATAATGAAAGTTATTATATATATATAATATAGATAAATAAATATACAAGATTTTATTAATAATATTTAAAAATACGTATTTGATTATATAAAAAGAGTTTGCATTAAATTATGAATATTGGACTTTGAAGAAAACTATGGTATTAGTGTGAAAAAATTGATTGAATATATGTTGGATATAGATTATGGATTGTAGTGTGATGAGAAGTAATATGAGTACCTCAATGTGAAATCTGTAACATCCCTGTTTTTAGAAACAATTTTATCCTTGTAAATTTTAATTATGGAGGGTTTGTAAGCAAGAATAAGTCAATATATACCTTGTTGATGGTCTGTAGTACCTAAAAAATGTCATTTTTGCACATAATAATAGAGTTTATATGGAATATTGGTGAAATTATGCAAAAACCGAGTGAAAAGGGCTCTTTTCCGAGTGACAGAGAAGAATTCCGAGTGAAAGATTAGAAATTCCAAGTGAAGAAGAGAATTCCGAGTCAGTATCATGTTTTCCGAGTAAAACATGACTGAGAAGGCTACCACCGAGTGGAGTCCTGACTTGAGAAGCAATTCTGAGTGAAGAATGGTCAAAAGAATCAATTCTGGGTGAAAATCCGAGTCAAAACACCCTTGAAAGGCTCGGTTCCGAGTTGAATGTTTCCTTTCTGAAAGAAATTACTATGGTTGGAGCATTCCGAGTGAAAGAATGTGAGAAAGCTTCTATTTATGTTGATTTGATGCTTCCTTTCTGATTGAAGTATGTTGTAGAAATAATTAGGAAGGTTTCCGAATGGTTTTGCTTAGGAAACCGAGTGGAAATGATAGAGGGAGCCAATTCCGAGTGAGATACACTCCACTGGACCAAAACCGAGTGAGAGAAGTATGAGTGGGTATTGGTCCGAGAGGTAATGGTCTAAACCGAGTGAATTGAGTGAAGGAAGACTCGGATTTCCGAGTGAAGATTCTGAGAAAGGGAGGACTCAAAAGTGGGAATTTACACTCGGAAGTGGGAATTCCAGTCGAAATTCACTGTCAGAAGTGTTAACCGAGTGTAATTTCACTCGGTATTCACTGACAGAAGTGTGTTTTGACTTCAATTTTGTCTTTTCATGATATTTAAATCCAATCGTGCGCATTAAGGATGGTGGACGACCAGGAATGGACACTGACTCAGCATATATAATTGTTTAATCTCCACTGACCCTTCTGACTCAGCTTATCACTCACAAATGGGAACTGACTCAGCTTATCACTCAGAAATGGGCACTGACTCAGCAGCCCACTCGGAAAAGGCTGTCTCCCACTTGTCTTCCACTCACTTCCTCCCTATTTAAACGAGTTCAAGGTCCTCAGACCTCACACCACACACACGAACGAAACACTTCATCACTATTCTTCCCAGCAAGCTCTTTCCCTCTTCTTTCCCCTCTGTTTCACTCGGAATTGAAGCAGGACAGTGAAGGGAGCCTCTTTCTTCTCCTCTAGGAGCTTCATTTGAGGTAAGGGGGTATAATCTTGGGTGCCTTGTGGGAAAACCGAGTGGAGGACTGATTCAATGTGTATGAAATGCTTTAAATTATTATCTGTATATGCATGTATATATATATATATATCTGTTACCGAGTGATGAATTGTGATATGACATGTATTTATGGGACTGAAAATACTAAGAAACATGGGTACCGTGTGATTTCCAGTGAAACAAATATGATAATAGGTTATTTTACTCGGTTTTATGATAATCCGACCGGTTTTACACTTATTTTACTCAGTTTTGCATATTTATACTCGGATAATATCTTTCCATTTAATTTCACTCGGAAAACATAGTATTTCACTCGGTAAACACTCTATTTCTGTCGGACAGCATCTTACAAGTCTTGTTTTACTCAGAAATTTCCTTCTTATATTATTTTACTCAGTTTTGACTTAATTTCACTCAGAAAGTATATTTACCTTTTACTCAGAACCCCTTTTTAGTAAAAGCACTCAGAAAACATCATATTTAACTCGGACAGAAGCTTCCCAACCTTATTTCACTCGGTAAACACACTGTTCCACTCAGAAAGTATCTTATTTTACTCAGGAAACTCTTTTCCTATTGATTCCACTCGGAATCATAATTAATTTCATTCAGAAACTCATTTTTACTCAGAATTTAAGTAGCTTCACTCATGAAAAACCCTTCCCAGTGATTTTTAACTCGGTAAACCTTTATTTTACTCAGAAAACTCCCTTTAGTTTATTTTCACTCGGAATACATAGTTAAAATAACTTAGAAATCTCTTATCAACCTGATTCCACTCGGAATCAGGATTATTTCACTCGGATTGATGCCTATTTTATTCAGAAACTCACTTCAACCTGAATTTACTCAGTATTTAAACTCATTTCACCCAGAAAATTTATTTTTCACTCGGAACGGATTTATTTATCTCGGATGATTCGGTTTCACTCGATATTCAACCCATTCCACTCGGCAAACTCAATTTCTCACTCAGTATTAAACCTTTCTTTCTCAAAAAGTTTAGAAATCAACATTTTTACTCGGATATAATTTATTTCCACTCGGATTCAAGCTGTCCCAGTCGGAAAACAGCATTCCACTTCATTTCACTCGGATTTAAATTTATTTCAGTCGGAAAATAGCTTTTCCAGTGTCATTTCACTCGGATTTTTAGCCAGATCGCTTGGAGAACCCTTCTCTGTATGATTCCACTCGGAATCATAGTCATTTCACTCGGATTTTCCTCTGTTCCACTCGGAAAACTCTATTTTTAGTGTTTTTCACTTGAATTTTTAATTGGAAACTAATCTTCACTACTTTTTAAGTTATTGGTAAGTTATAATTATTATTCTTATTCTATTATTATCATTATTTACTGTCAACTTAATATTGTTATCATTATTATTAGTTTTATTATTATTATACATTGATATTATGCGTAATTATATAAAGAATATATTATTTTACTCTTTATGAAAGAATATATATAATAGATATATTTCTAAAAATTAACAAACGAATATCTTACAAGATTTAAATGATTGATGGAATTCAAAGAACTTGAGGATGATATGATGAGACTGGAAATACATAAGATACCCAGGAATCAATTGATAAGATAAATGCATTTCGCATCATGAAAATATTTTTGAAGAGGAAAAACCTCTAGAGCATACACTTGGTACAGTGGAGGACACTCACGTTCGATCTCCATGAAGAATCTTGGGAGTACAACTGGAACGGCAACCCAATGGCATCAGAGTCGCGCCTGATAGCCGGGTGAGACGATGCAATTCTAGTGTACTTTGACTAAATGACGGAGTGTAACTATGATCGTAGGGATCCAAGTTCCAAAAATATTTAAATTAATGATGAGAACCAATGAGTTCATTTGTACCACATGGAACTTGGGCGGACCCTGATCGCTCTAGATGATTGGAATGGTGATATTCCACAGAATGAGAAGAAGATGAAACGATTTATTGGGCCCACATGCATCATGAGACTTAACCAATATTCCATATAAACTCTATTATTATGTGCAAAAATGACATTTTTGAGGTACTACAGACCATCAACAAGGTATATATTGACTTATTCTTGCTTACAAACCCTCCATAATTAAAATTTACAAGGATAAAATTGTTTCTAAAAACAGGGATGTTACATTCTCCCTTCCTTTTAGAAATTTCGTCCCGAAATTTAAAGTTAAAACAATTGAGGGTACAATTCTCTCATTTTCTCCTCAATTTCCCAAGTAGCATCCCCATCATCTGTCTGACTCCAAACTACCTTGACCAAAGGAATTTCTTTGCCTCTTAGCTGTTTGAGACGTCGGTCAGCAATCTTAACTGGCGATGCTTCAAAGGTAAGATTTTCTTTCAGAACAAATTGATCGGGACTTAGAACATGATCAGGGCTTGGTACATATTTGCGGAGTTGAGAGACATGAAATACATTGTGAACGTTTGTCAGCTCAGGTGGCAGAGCAATGCGGTACGCATGAGTTCCTATCTTTTGCAGAATCTGATAGGGTCCTACGTATCTGGGGCTTAATTTCTTGGCCTTCAAAGCTCTTCCTACTCCAGTGGTAGGGGTAACTTTAAGAAATACATGGTCACCTTCTTTAAATTCTAATGGCTTCCGTCGCTTGTCATAGTAACTCTTTTGTCTATCTTGCGAAGCCTTCATTGCCATTTGAATCCTCTGAACTTGTTCTGTTGTCTTCTGAACAATCTCTGGTCCAATTATTGTCTTTTCACCAGTTTCATACCAACATAAAGGTGTACGGCACTTTCTTCCATACAAAGCTTCATAAGGGGCCATTCCGATGCTTGCATGATAGCTGTTGTTGTAAGTGAATTCAATGAGTGGAAGGTATTCTTGCCAACTTCCTCTATGTTCTAGGACACAAAGACGCAACAAATCTTCAAGAGTCTTGATTGTTCTTTCTGATTGTCCGTCTGTCTGCGGGTGGTATGCGGAACTTAACTTCAGACGAGTTCCTAGAGCTTGTTGCAGGCTCTTCCAAAACTGTGATGTGAAACGAGGATCTCGATCGGACACAATCGCAGTGGGAGTTCCATGTAATCGTACAATCTCCTTGATATAGATCTGGGTGAGTTTCTCTAGGGAATACTTCATATTGACAGGAATGAAGTGAGCGGTCTTTGTTAATCGATCCACGATTACCCAAATAGCATCACATCCAGCTGATGTTCTGGGAAATCCACTCACGAAGTCCATAGCAATCTCATCCCATTTCCATTTTGGAATATCCAAAGGACGAAGGGTCCCACTTGGTCGTTGTTGTTCCGCCTTTACCTTCTGACACATCAGACAAGCTGTTACGTACTCTGCGATATCCCTTTTCATTCCTTGCCACCAGAATAATTTCTTCAAGTCTTGGTACATCTTGGTTGATCCTGGGTGGATACTGTACTTACTTTTGTGTGCTTCATCCAGGATAGATCTCTTAAGATCTGCGTTGACTGGAATACAGAGCCTCTGTTGATACTTGATCACTCCATGTTCATCTTTGCTAAACTCTGAGACTCCTTCTTTTGTCTTTTCTGCTAAATCTTGTAATTCCTGATCATTGGCTTGAGCTTCTTTGATTTGTTCCAAGAAATCATTGGAAATTCTTAGCATTCCAACCATAAGGCTTCCCCTTTTTGGAGTTACTGCTAGGTTCAAATCACGAAACTGTTCAATCAGTTCTAACTCCTTTGTCATCATATATGATAGACGTAGGGCCTTTCTACTGAGTGCATCAGCCACAACATTAGCTTTTCCAGGATGATATCGGAGTTCAAAATCATAATCTTTGATAAATTCCATCCACCTACGTTGTCGCATATTCAACTCCTTCTGGTCGAATAGATACTTCAAGCTCTTATGATCACTGAAGACTTCGAAGTATGTTCCATACAAGTAGTGTCTCCAGATTTTCAAGGCAAACACAACTGCAGCTAATTCCAAGTCATGTGTGGGATAATTAACTTCATGGGTTCTTAACTGTCTTGAAGCATAAGCAACAACTTTTCTTTCTTGCATTAGACACATCCTAGTCCTTGTTTTGACGCATCATAGTACACTTCATATGGCTTGGCAGGATCTGGCAAAATCAAGACAGGTGCACTAGTGAGTCGTTGGCGTAACTCCGTAAAACTGCTTTCGCATTTGTCAGTCCATTTGAATGATTGATCTTTACGAGTTAGCTTAGTTAAAGGTGCTGCAATTCGAGAGAAATTCTTGATGAATCGACGATAATATCCAGCCAGTCCAAGGAAACTGCGGATTTCTGTCACATTCTTGGGTTGTTCCCAATTTAGTACAGCTTCTACCTTTGTAGGATCCACAGCAATTCCTTCCTTAGAAATGACATGTCCTAAGAATTTCACTTCTGTCAACCAGAATTCACATTTTGAAAACTTGGCGTACAATTGCCTTGCACGCAAAGTGTTTAGAACAATTCGAAGATGCTCCTCGTGTTCCTCATGGCTCTTGGAGTAGACGAGAATGTCGTCAATGAATACAACCACGAATTTGTCCAAATACTCATGGAAGATTCGATTCATGTACCCCATAAAGACTGCAGGTGCATTTGTAACTCCAAAGGGCATAACAAGATACTCATAGTGCCCATATCGTGTTCTGAATGCCGTTTTGGGTATATCGTCTTTCTTTACCCTGATTTGATGATAGCCTGATCGCAGATCAATCTTCGAAAAGATAGTGGCTCCTCGTAATTGGTCCATCAAATCATCAATCCTTGGAAGAGGGTAACGGTTCATGATCGTAGCTTTATTCAACTGACGATAGTCAACACATAACCGCATACTGTCATCCTTCTTTTTGACTAGAAGAACTGGTGCTCCCCAAGGTGAGACACTGGGTCTAATCATTCCTTTCTCTAGAAGTTCTTCTAATTGTTCTTTGAGTTCACTGAGTTCCTTGGGTGACATCCGGTAAGGAGCAATAGAGATTGGTCCCACGCCTGGTATAATATCAATGCTGAATTCGACTTCTCGCTCTGGAGGTAGCTCTCGTATGTCCTCAGGGAATACTTCTGGAAATTCTTGAACAACAGGAATCTGTTCAAGTTGAGAAGTGGCCTTACTTTCAGTTTCAGTAAGGATCATGTATAGTTGGACTTCTTTTGAGATTACCTTTTCTGAGCTAACAAGACAAAAATCTGTGACTTGATCATATTCAGATGTAGTAGACCCGTGAGAGATGGATCTATTATGACAGTCAATCAGAATATGATTGGCAGCAAGCCAATTCATCCCTAGAACAATGTCTAGATCAATCAAAGGTAAACATATCAGATCTACCTGATAAGCTTTCCCTTCGATGTTAAGAGGACATTCTAGGCATATGCGAGTAGAGCAAATGGGCTTATTGGCGGCAGTTGTGACAATCATTTGATAGGGCAGAGAGGTTGTAGGAAGCTTTAAATGTTTTACACAATTCTTAGATATGAAAGAATGAGTGGCTCCAGAATCATATAATACATTTAATAGAGTACTTCCTATAAAGCATGTACCTTGCACAAGATCGTTCTCTTGTGATACTTCTGCACCATTCATGGTAAAAACTCTGGCATTTCCCCCTGGCCTTCCGGTTGAGTTGTTTCCGGGCCTTCCAGGATTATTGTTCTGTCTGAAGTTGTTGTTGCGGGGAACATTTTGTATTCTCGGGGCATTGTTGGTAGAGACATTTGCAGTAGATCCTCCACTTCCTTGACCTGTTGGTCGTACTGCCTGTCTTTGAGTTACTTGTTGTTGGTTATTTTTATTCCTGTACCAACAGTCAACATCACGATGCCCGATCCGTCCACAAATTGTGCAGTTTCTACTACTTTGGTTCTCCTGACCTTTAGGAGGAATTCGGTTGGCTGAGTTGAAAGATCGGAAATATGGTCGATCTCCTCGAAAATCCCTTCTTTGTTGTCGATCCGGCATACATCGCTCTGGCCCATGATTAGACGTTCCAGGTCGTCAAAAATTAGAGGTGTTCTCAAATATGCGGCATCTGTCAACCAAAGTAGTGAATTGGGTAATTTGTTGACAACATATGGCTTGACGAATCTCATGTCGTAGCCCTGCTTCGAACTTTGCACATCTTGATGCTTCTCCCATATGAGTGTAGTAGGGACAACATTTTGCCAGTTCGTCAAACTTAGCAGTATACTCCCCAACAGTCATATTGCCTTGTTTCAGATTGAAGAATTCCTGCTCTTTTTGCCTCCTTATGTCTTCGGGGAAATATTTAGCGAGAAATTCTGTCTTAAATCGTCCCCAAGTAATGATACATCAGTAGCTAGTCTGACTCTAGCATGAGTCCACCAGTGTTCTGCTTCTCCAACCAGCATGAAGACAGCAAAGGTTACACAATCCTCATCAGAACATCGCATAGCGACAAAAATCTTTTCAAGATGTTCAATCCATAGTTGTGCTCCTTCTGGATTGAAGCCTCCTTTGAACTGCGTAGGATTGTTCCTTTGAAAATCAGCTAATCCTTGTCTGGCAGAAGCATGAGGTAACTCTTGTCTTTCTATTACCTCCACAATTCTGGTAAGAAGATTCTCCATCACGTGATTGTTATTTTAGCGTGCCATTGGGAATTTGCTGAAAGAATATCAACAAATAGATTTAGGGTATGTGTTATGTGGAGTATTCCACATAGGATATTTAGTCTTAGGAGTGTTATAGACTGTTCAATATTTCTATCAGAGTACGTGGAAACCTAATGGTCCACTCCACAAGCTTAATGAATCGACTATGCTCTGATACCACCTTTGTAACACCCTCGGTTAGATAAGACAAATCCTTCTGTAGGTTCATCCCATTTAACTGAGAGTGTTAACAGTTTTTTAGAAAAAGTGAATATTTTTTTTTTAAATAAATATGTGGCAAATCAGCGGAAGTAATATTGTATATATCACATAGTCATTCACAAACTGTAAATAATTATACTCTTAACAGAATGGGGCACGCAGGCACCCTTAAATATCATACAGTCATCCGGTGTCTGATTATAAATATTCTATCCTTAATGATTATTCTCAATGGGTTCAGCGTATTGCTGATCTTCACACTCGGGTTCTTGAGTTTCTAATTCCTCTGAAAAATGTTCAACAGTAAGGGTGAGTATAACCCAAGACCCTGATTGGTTCATCCGATGCGGACATAATCCAGTTAACATACAATGTCACATAGATCATACATTTAGCATATTTATAACAATCAAGCATGTTGTCATCACATAATCGTATATTTAGCATGTTCATAATTATAAAAATCAAGCATATTATCATGAAATAAATCATACATATAACATATTCATAATTATAACAATCAAATATGCTGTAATAAATGTATGAGTTTGGATTTATTATGATTTATCTTTGGTTAAGTCTCATGATGCATGTGGGCCCAATAAATCGTTTCATCTTTGATCTGTCCTGGACCGGGGTCAAGAGATCCGATCTCAAGCCAGTCACGAATAGTATGTCAACACCGTCTAGTAGACCGGATGTATGTGTATCCGATGTAGGTATCCGTTGTCCTTGAATGAGGAGAGCGGATTGGGCGTTCTGGAGATCCTTCACACCGACCTAACGCGTTGAAGTGGGCGAATGGTGGTGTCACCTGCAAAGATTCTCCGACGCTCAAGTCAGGGATTATATTCCAAGTAAGGAATGTATTCAGAGAGGAATCAGTCGTAAAAGAGCTGAGGAAAAAGAAGATCCCTAACTTCAATCATGAAGTTAGTTCATATACCTAATTGGCTCGATTAACGAGGACTCGTTGGTGGGGAACCACCAACTCCCATTAGCATTATTATATTGCGCACTTACCTGCATGATTGGGTCAAGTGGCTATTTTATATTGAGCATAGAGAATGTAGACTAGGATTAGGGAACAAGTTGACCATTCCCGTGAGCAGAATTTGGCTCGTAGTGCAGGGAATTATTGATCGATCCCTGTAGCAACAATCCTTGTCTTTTGCACAGTGACGTGTGTATTATCCGATGTCATGGTGTTATCCTGAACAACCGGTATAGGGAGAACGCCTGATACGGAATTACAGTTCGGATGTATACCGATGACACCGGTTACACGTAGATGTCTTATCAAAGACGTTGAAATATGTATAGCAGATCGGATACCGGTATTGAGACCGGATCATATGTCCCCTAGCTTGTGTGAGGGACTGAATAGTTGTTCACATAAGCTACTCAACCTGCGAGAGGTCTTAATATCGGTAAGCTTACGTGTGTAACAGTTCCTTAGCATCTGTTTGTCATTCGTAAAGAACCGCTCTGAATTTAATAGAAAAGACCTTTCGGTACTGTCACAACGAATTCAGACAAAGATTCGTTGTGTGAGAATTTCAAGAGTTTATTGGAATTGAAAGCTCTTGAAGTTTGTGTAACGGCTGTAAAGCGTAAATTGCGTTGCATGATTAGACATTAATGCTTTTAATCACGTGGGCAGGCAATTATTGCGTCTGAGATGAAAATCTCATTAACCGTCGTTTTGGGTTTAATGGGCCTGAAGTTTTCAAAACTTTTGGGCCCAGTGGATAGCCCTTTGCTGAGTTGCTATCGTTTTGGCGCCCAAGAATTTGGAACGGTTGTGTCGTTTCGCTTGTGAACAGGTGCGTTTTATCGAGAACGACACAACTTCAAGAGGAGGTAACCGGTCCTCTTTGTTTCCTATAAAAGGAACACTTAGTGGATTCTGGGTTCCACTTGCTTTTGCTTTCTCAACGAAACTCTACAGAAATTTTGCAAGGAAGTTTATCACCTACATTGCGAGGGTTTCTTCGTTCCTCAAATTCATCACTGTCATCTGAGGTAACTATCTTTTCCTTGTCGCTTTAGTTTCGCTTTGACTTGCTACTCGTAGTTATAGAAAGTAGGCTTCATCAAAAAAGGGGGGGAATCAGTTTCCCTCAACCCTAATAGTTGTGGGGAAGAATCCTTGTGATTCTTCCTAAGACTGAACCGCGTCGCTCAGAAAGGGGATCTTATTCACTGCGGGAAGTGACCTTTCCCTTCTCAGAGTCGCCCTCTGATTGTAATTGCTTTTAAAATGCAGTGAGTAATGATTGCAACTTTCTGACGACATTTTATTTCTTATCATAGATTAAGGAGTTCGGTCTAGATATTTCCAATGGCAACTGGAGAAGGATCTTCTGGAGATAGTGCCATTTCGAAGACAGCTGAAGGTCTCTTCAGCGTAGTTGCTTCGAGGCTGAATTGGGAGGAGGTTCAGGCTAAATGGCCTTTCTGTTGGGTGTCCAGCGAATTTAAGGACTTGGCCTCTCGTCATGCGGATGAGGAGGGATCTCGGATTCAACCGAGGTTCACGCTGAGTACGGATGAAGAGACAAAAAAGTGGTATAGGGTTTACGCACCACTTCCGACAGAGCGGATATGTCATGTCGTCCCCAACGATCGTTCAGTGTACATGTACGACTTCATCTTTCATTATTTGGGTGTCCGCTTCCCATTAACCGAACTCCAGATGGGTGTTTTGAGGTTTTTGAACTGTGCACCCTCTCAACTTCATCCCAACGGTTGGGGCCTCATCCGAGCTCTCGAAGTGCTTGGGGAGCACTTCAATTTCACGCCAACTGTAGCGATGCTGTTCTACTACACTCAGGTAGTTCGAAGGGCGAATAAGCAGGGCGGAGTTGGTTTGGTGACACTCTGGACTCTCTGTTCTTTTGTGAACTTTGAGTCTTATACTGATTCGGCCAAGGTTGATGGGAAGTCGTTTAAGACCTACTTCACTCGCATCTCCATTAAGAAGGGCAAACCGAAATTTTGGAAGGACGAAGAGGATGTTGACAAATTTCCCCTGAGCTGGACACACAAACATTTCCTCTTGAGCTCACACGCGTACTACACTGATCAATCCGATCTGTCTCGTGAGACGTCGAGAGTGTTGTTCGCACTTGAATCGCACACTACAGGTCGTCACGTCTTCTCGTGTAGGCGTTTGCTAAGTAGCTCAAGCGGAGTCCGGGAGGAATATTTGCGTACTTCTCGTTTTATTTCATCTTCCTCCTTTACCAAATATATATAGAATATTTGTAGTTGCTGACATCTTGTGTTTGTTCATGTAGGTGAAATAGAACAAGAGACTCCGGAGATGGACAAATTAAAGAAATTCAAGGCGGCTGGTAAATCCGTTTCCCGTGAGAATGAAGTGAAGCCCAGGCCCTCAACCAAGGATCGTCCTGAGTTAATAATACTGACCTCGGATGCTAAAGGGGACGTTCCGTTGGTTGAGGGCGGTTCTTCTGCCGCTGATGAATCCACGGGTCATCCTCCAGTTTCTGAGAGGAGAAGAAAAATCAAGAATGACTCAGTGGGAGGCCCGTCCAAAAAGCGCAAAACTTCGGAGGGTAAGCTTGTTGAAACCTCAGAAGCAGCTGGTGCTCCCTCTAGTCTTAATAAAGAAACTGCTGCTGGGGCTTCTGGGTCAAATCCGACCTCCTTCCCAACGACCTCGTTTCTCACCCCTTCCTCTCCTACGAAGGTTCTACTCCTGCCACTCTTCCACCACCGATGTACAAACTCCGGCCTACGCTTAGTGTTAAAGAAATTGAAGAAGCGTGTGAGGCCGGAAGGTGGCAGCTAGCCGAACTTGCTGGATTGCTATCTTCCGTCAGCGAGTTGGCTAAGAACGTCGACAAGGTTGAGGAGCTAAGTGAAAAATTAGAAGAGCTCAACCTTTCCTCAGATAAGGACAAAGCCGCCATGAAGTTAATGGAAGATCGTCTTAACAAATCTAAGGAGTTTGGGGATCTCGTAACTAAAGAGAATCTCAAGCTCAAAGGCGATCTTAAAAACTTGGAAGGCAAAGTGGCAGAGAAGGAGGAAGAACTCCACAGCAGCCAGGATAAAAATAAGGCTGATGCTGAAGAGTGGTCTCAAAGGGAGAAGAAGCTCCTTCTTGAGATAGAGGGACTGAAGGCTAGGAAAGCGGAGTTCGAGGTGTCTAGTGAGGAGCTGTCCAAGTTGCGGGGAGAATTGGCTACAGCGAAAGCTGAAAGAGAAGAAGCTGTTGACATATGCAGCCGGGCTGTTGAAGAGTCCTTCGGCCTAGCCATACGCCAAGTCTTCTACCGCAACCCCACTGCGAAACTTAACCTTTATGGAATGGATCCGTACTATGAATTCCATGGGGGAAAGTTAGTCGCAGTGGTGGATGGTCGTCACGAGGATCCACCGACGTCCTTGTATGGTTTGGCTCCTCCTCCTGAGGGTCAATCTATGGGACCTGATTACGTCTTTCCTATGTCCGAGGTTCCCTCTTCTGAAGAAAGGGCTGAGGCTCCTGGAGGTGAGACTCCTGCGGAGGTTCCAAAGGAAGGGGGACGAGAGCCTTGTGCTGAGGAGGCGCAAAAAACTGAAGAACAGATTCCTCCTCCGTAATTTTGTTTTCATTTACATGTATAGTTGTGTACCGGGATCAACTCCGGATTTTGAACTATTGTATGTAATTTCATTTCAATGAATGAATTTTGGTTGAAGAAATTTGTCTTCATTGTTTCATGTATATATAAATCGTTACTAATCCGTTCAGTGTAATTAATCTTAAGGCCGGATTGAAATAATAGCCTCGGAAGATTAAATAACAAATAAAATTTAGAACGGATAAATATATACATGTCCCCAAGTGCGTATTAAGAAGAAGGTGCCTGTCTCTGGGGCATGATCCTTAATTCTTTTGGGGAAAGATGGGTCGATCCGCTGTTTAGCAAAGTAGTGTAACAGGACGGATGACTGCTTCTAACCCATAATATTCTTACAGGAGATGATAATATTGTTCCAAGTTTAGGGAACCGCAAGGAAGTGGTGTTTGAGTCCTTTATCATAAGGATGATGATGGGAGTTTTTTCTACGCCAGGAGTTACGTTGTTGTATCACAGAATAGGTGATAAAGAGTATCCGTCCTGGGAGAATACCACTAGAAAGCGAAAGTGCGGACTGACTTTCGGAATTTTCCATCATAAAGATGATTATGAGTATTGATCATGCCAGGTGTTTTATCATTAAACCACTTCATAAGTGATTGAGATCATCCGTCTTGGGGATGTGTACGATACCAGGAACTACATCATCAGGTCACATATTAGGTGATTGAGATCATCCGTCCTTTGGGTGTGTATCGTGCCAGGAGTTACATCGTCAGATCACAGCATGGGTGATTGAGATCATCCGTCCTGGGCAGGTACACCGCGTTAGGAGTTACATCGTCATATCACATAATGGGTGACTGAGGTTATCCGTTCTGGAAAAGTACACATCGTCAAGAGTTACATCGTCAGATCACAGATTAAGTGATTTAGATAATCCATCCTGGAGACATTTTTCAATCGTAGGAGTACGGATTGAGTGAATACTTTCATCGTAAGAATGATGATGAGAATTGTTCATACCAGGAGTTACATCGTCGAATCACTTTATAGGTGATTGGGATCATCCGTCCTGGAATGATTCACACCAGGAGTTACATCATCGAATCACAAAATATGTGATTGAGATCATCCGTCCTGGAATGATTAGTGGAGCTCTTCGTACCAGGAGTTACATCATCGAATCACTGAATAAGTGATTGAGATCATCCGTCCTGGTGTGATTATTGGAGTCCTTCGTACCAGGAGTTACATCATCGAATCACTGAATAAGTGATTGAGATCATCCGTCCTGGTGTGATTATTGGAGTCCTTCGTACCAGGAGTTACATCATCGAATCACTGAATAAGTGATTGAGATCATCCGTCCTGGTGAATCTTTCCAATCAAGGGAGTGCGGATTCAATTTCCAATTTTCGCTCCATCCGAAATCCGAGTCTTACCTCTACTAGCCCCCTAGCTGATGTGAGGAAGCAGTTGACTTGCTCATATGAGCTATATTGATCATAGTACGTCTGGATTTCGGATTTGCACCGAAGTGTAAATATCCGTTCTGGGAACCATGTTCCGTAGTGATGAAATTTTAAGGGCGGATTCCACAATGGAAATATCAGAAGTTTATCGAATTTCGCAACCCTTGGTATTCGGGTAATGGTGGCCACGTTTCTAATGATTGGACATTTAATGCCTTAATTCACGTGGGCGCGCCCTTCTCTCCTGAAGCCCAAAAGTACAGGATCAAGCTCTCGCACTGAAGGAGGCAAGACCGGAGACAAAGGTAAAGGGAAGGAGGGAGACTCAAGCCAAAAAGAATAGCGCCTTCCTTATTTCCTTTTTCGTTTTATTGATTCGAATTCGCTGTGTTCCGGGATCAGCTCCGGATTATTACACGAATTGTAATTCTTATTGAATCAATAAAAGAGTTTTTTACCTCCATTCTTGTTTAGTGAAAAACAACTTTAATAGAGGGACTGCATGTGTATTGTATTATTCCGGATTTAAGTAATGAAGATTGGATTGTAAAACAAAATCTCCATACCGGACATATACATGCGAAATGAATTTCATAGTAAAACCACCGCTTGTGAGGGAACACATCATTGCCTCAAGAACGGCTTAAGGGGAATGATTGTGAGATCGTTTAGACGAGAGTTCATTCCTCAAATTATTCGTTAAACCGTTGATGTTGTCCCCCAGTATCATTCGGTGATTATCACTTTGAATAAACTCTGAGTGAGATTTTCACGTGAGAGATCTTGAGAATGAGGATTTAAAATAGAAATTCCTCTTTAAATATTTCCGACTGAGGAATTTCGGGTGAAAATGCCTTAGATTGTGGCGTACCCGAGTGAATTGTTTGTGTCGGAGTTTATGAGTCAGATCTCAATTGAAGAATTGATGACTCAGAATTATAAGCTATAAAACTCCCAAATAAAGAACTTCACGAGAGTATTAATTTGGAGTTCAGTATAACTTACTTGTTGTGTTTGGAGTTCGGTTTGATCCTACTGTCCATGTCATATTTGGTGTTCGGTTGAATCCTACTAGCCGTTCTTCAATTGGTCTTTGGTTTTACCCAATGACGATTCTTCACCGACGTTCGGTTAATCCTACTAGTCGTACTCAGAGTTCGGTTTAATCCTACAATCCGAGCCTTCGATACGGGGTTCAGATCAGGGTTAATCCTGAACCTACTGCGCCCGTCACCTGGGGTTCAGCGTGGTCTTGAAGAAGAACCAGCTTACTGCGCCCAAGCCTTCGCATGGGGTTCGGTTTGTGGCCTCGAAAGAGGACCAGCCCTACAACCCATGTAGTCTTCGAATGGGGTTCGGTTTGTGGCCTTGAAGAAGGACCAGCCCTACAACCCATGTAATCTCTGAACGGGGTTCGGTTTGTGGCCTTAAAAAAGTACCAGCCCTACAACCCATATCCTGAGGTTCGGTTTAATCCTACAACTCAGGTCTTCACCGACGTTCGGTTAATCCTACTAGTCGTACTCAGAGTTCGGTTTAATCCTACAATCTGAGCCTTCACCGGTGTTCAGCCAAACTTACTAACCGTACCCAGAGTTCGGTTTAATCCTACAATCTGGGCCTTCAATATTTACACACTCGAGGAGTTACATCGTCAATTACAGAATGGGTAATTGAGATCATCCGTCCTGAGTATGTTCTTGTGCGTTGCGCATATTCGAAGAGTTACATCGTCAACTACAGAATAAGTAGCTGAGATCATCCGTCCTGAATACGCTTTTGTACACCGGATAAACTGAAAATCACAACATAAGAAAAACTCGAAAGAGTTAAATTGTTATGAGAGATTCTTATTAAATCAAAAATAAGAATTACAAGGAGAGCGTAGCTGTGAAAATAAATTCTCCAGTATTCAATCCAAGATAAGGATAGGAGAGTGTAGAAACAGCTAGCTATAGTAGAAGCGCAAGTTTTGGGTGTTCCATTTGTTTCGGATTGGAGTGCCATCAAGGTTTTCAAGGCGATAAGAGCCTTTGCCAGTGACCTCGGATACCCTGTATGGGCCTTCCCAGTTTGGGGCTAATTTGCCTTGATGGGCGAATTTGTTCCCTATACTTGCTTTCCTCAAAACCAAATCTCCAACGTTGAAAGTCCTTGATTGGACTCTTTTGTTATACCGGAGAGCAATTTTGGCTTTGATGGCTTGATCTCTGATGAAAGCGTCTTCTCTGAGTTCTTGTATGACATCCATTTCAGATGCCAAGTTAGCGTTGTTGGTTTCTTCAGAGAAGTACTTAACTCTTGTGGAAGCAATTTGCAGTTCCACAGGTATCATCGCCTCGACCCCGTATGTTAGGCGATATGGGGATTCATTGGTGGATGAATGAGGCGTTGTCCGATATGCCCAAAGGACATGACACAGCTGGTCTGTCCATCCGCCCTTGGCTTCACCAAGGCGCTTCTTTAGTCCCTTAAGCACCTCCCTGTTGGCCACTTCAGCTTGACCATTAGTTTGGGGATGTTCGACGGATGAGAATATTTGGGTTATTCCTAACCCTTCAAGTAAATCTGTGAATTTTCTATCCGTGAACTGGGTGCCATTATCTGTGACAATCCGTGCTGGGACCCCGAACCGTGTTATGATGTTTTCATACATGAAACGACGAGTTCGGGTTGAAGTAATATGCACCACCGGCTCTGCTTCTATCCACTTAGTGAAATAATCGACCCCTACAATGAGATATTTGATGCCCCCAGGAGCAGTTGGAAAGGGGCCCAGAATATCCAATCCCCATTGGTAGAAAGGCCATGGAACAGCGGATGTGAAGAGTTCTTCCGCCGGTGTGTGGTGTAGGTTAGAGAATTTTTGGCAAGCGTCACATTTTTTGACGAAGTCAATGGAGTCTTGCTTCATTGTGGGCCACCAGTATCCAGCTCTGAGGATTTTTCGCATTAAGCTCCTTCCTCCGGCATGGTGTCCACTTTGTCCTCCATGCACTTCCTCCATTACACCTTGCACCTCATCCTCTTTGAGACAAATTAAATAGGGCACAGAGAGTGCCCTTCTGTAGAGATTACCATCAATCATGGTGAAATACGGTAATTCTCTCCTTAACCTCGTCTTTTCCTTCTCATCTGTGGGTAGCTGTCCATCAGCCAAATAACGGATGTAAGGAGCCATCCATGTATCTCCGTAAAGGGAGTCAGTCATTATGGCGTTTAGAGAAGGGAAAAGAGGGATGCTGGGCGACGTTAGCGTGCTTTGAACCAGAGTAGTGGTGCTACCCGGTCGTTTAGTGCTTGCTAACCTGGAGAGTATATCCGCTCTCGTATTCTCTTCACGTGGAACATGTTTGAACTCCACCTTTGAGAATTTCTCAGTCAACTCCTTGACACAGTTCAAGTATAATTGGAGTTGAGGTTCGTGAGCTTGATAATCTCCTAAGATCTGCGAAATCACTAGCTGTGAATCGCTACAGAGTGTCGCCTCAGAAGCTCCGATGTCAATTGCAGCTCTTAGCCCGGCCAAGCAAGCTTCGTACTCAGCCTGGTTGTTGGATGTTTTGAAATTGAAACGAAGGGAGATCTCCAGGTGTACTCCGTCATCACTTTCGAGAACTACACCTGCTCCAGAGCCTCTTTGGTTTGATGAACCATCAACGTATATGGTCCAATGGACTCGAGGGTAATCCGGATCAGTCCCTGTCATTTCCACAATAAAGTCAGCCAGGACTTGAGCTTTAATAGCGCTGCGGGGTTCGTAGGATATATCAAACTCGGAGAGTTCAATAGACCATTTGATCATCCTCCCAGCAAGATCGGGCTTGATTAAGACAGAACGGAGTGGCAAATCCGTTCTCACTATAATTGGATGGGCGTGAAAGTACGGACGCAACCGTCGTGAGGCCCAAACAACAGCGAGGGCGGCCTTTTCAATTTTTTGATACCGGATCTCAGCACCTTGCAAGGTCTTGCTAGTGAAATAGACCGGTCTTTGTCCATCAGGAGTTTCTTTTATCAAGGCAACGCCCAAAGCTTCATCTGAAATAGCCAAGTACAGAATGAGTGTGTCTTCGGGGTCAGGCTTTGTGAGAATGGGAGGTTTGGACAACACCTCCTTAAGCTCTTGGAAAGCTTTTTCTTGTTCCTGTCCCCACTCGAATTTCTTGGACTTTTTCAGTATTTTGTACAGGGGGAGTGACCTGTGAGCCATCTTCGGCATGAATCGTGCCAAAGCTGCTACCTTGCCATTCAGGGATTGGACTTCTTTGAGATTCTTAGGACTTTGCATGTCTAGAATCGTTTGGCACTTCCCTGGATTGGCTTCTATACCACGTTGAGTTAACATGAAACCCAAAAATTTCCCAGCAGGGACAGCAAATGTGCACTTCATTGGGTTTAGCCTCATGTTAAATTGTCTCAAACGGGTGAATACTTGGCGCAGGTCTTCAATATGATCGCCACCAACCGGTGTCTTTGCTATTATGTCGTCAATGTATACTTCAACAAGTTTGGTGTGCATACCTTCGAAAACCTTGTTGATCATGCGCTGATATGTCGCCCCAGCGTTTTTTAGGCCAAAGGGCATGACTGTATAGCAAAAGACACCACGATCATTTATAAAAGCTGTCTTCTCTTGATCCTCTTCGCACATCGGAATTTGGTTGTAACCAGAATAAGCGTCCATGAAGCTCAGGTATTGATAACCAGAGGAATCGTCCACCATCCGATCTATATTAGGAAGAGGATAAGGATCTTTTGGACAGCAGCGGTTAAGGTCCACGTAATCAATGCACATTCTCCATTTACCATTGGATTTAGGGACCATCACCACATTCGAAAGCCAAGAGGAATATCGGATTTCTTTGATAAATCCGGCTTTCAGCAATTCCTCAGTTTGCTGACAAGCTGCCTTCTGTTTCTCTGGGCCTAATCGTCTTTTCTTTTGGGCCACAGGTTTCGTCTCTGGATAGACAGAAAGTTTATGACAGCAGAATTCAGGGTCTATGCCTGGCATATCGGCTGCAGTCCATGCAAAGAGGTCTTTAAACTCTTGTAAGAGAGCCAGCAGTCGCTGCTCTATTTCAGCATCTAGCTTGTCATTGATATGGGTGATCTTTTCTGGAGAATCTCCCAAGACAATGTCCCTGGAACTTCCATCCGGTGTGGGCTTTGATGGGTTGAACGGATCAATGTTCAAATCCGCTCTAGGATCCAGGTCGACAAGACTTACAGATCCAGCCGATGTTCCAGCATCATTAAGTTTCCTCTTTTTATTGGAGGCGTCCAGCTTTGTCATGTTGAGGCTAAGGTTGTAGCAGTACCTAGCCATCTCTTGATCACCCCGGATAGATGACACATCATTATCCTTGTCAATGAACTTGATAAGGAGATGTGGGGTTGATACAACTGCCTCCATTGCATTCAGAGTAGGACGGCCTATGATGCCATTAAATGGTGATTTGACATCAATCACTAGCACCCGAGACCTAACCGTCCTGGCTCCTGGCTCGCCTTCAAACGAGATAAGGGTATCAAGATACCCTCTAGTTAGTTGCTTTACGCCATTGAAAGCTGTTAGTTCCTGCGTGTAAGGCTGTAAGTCTGAGTCTTTAAAACCCATTCTTTCAAAGCAATTATAAAAAATAACATCGCAGGAACTTCCCTGGTCAACAAGGATTCTTCGGACGTCCTTGTTGGCGATCACAGCAGTGATGACTACAGCATCGTCACCACCAGGAACGGTTGGGCCAAAATCCTCGTCAGAGAAAGAGATTATGGGAGCCTCAATTCCTCCTCTGTAAGGGCGATTGTCTTTGACTTTCCCTTGCACAGATAGAATCATTCTGTGATGATTCTTTCGGGCTGTAATTGAAGTTCCTCCTCCAGCGAACCCTCCAGCAATCATGTCAATGACTTCACGTCGGCCCTGACGTTGTTGCTGGGGCATGCTGTCTTTCTGTGCTGCATTATCGGTCATTACACCTTTTTGCTTCTCTGCAGCAGAGAACTTTCGAACCGGACTGGGGTTGTTGTCATCCCCATCGTCGGGATCTCTTTCTCTTTTCTCATTCCGTTCTGCCCTGTCAAAGGATTTTTCTTTGAACAGGTATTGCTTCAATTTGCCTTCTCTAATTAGCGTCTCAACCGCGTTCTTTAGAGCTTGGCATTCATCAGTGGAATGACCATTTTGTTCATGAAAATCACAGTACTTTCGTGAATTTCCTGGTCTTTTCATAGGGGCTGGTCTCCTGATGCCATATGTGCTGAAAACTGGCCATCCGACCTCTCTCAAAATCTGAGATGGTCTGGCAGATAACTGTGCATAATGGCTGAAGGAATTGACATGCCTTTCTCGAGGTCGAGGAGGGTGGTTATCCACCTTAGGATTGGTGAATGGCCTCTCCATGCGTTCTGACCTCGTCTTTTCCTTACCCTTCTGGGTTTGGGGAGATGGTGTTGGTGGCTTTTTCTTTGCAGCCATTGCCTCCAAGTGCATCTCTATGCTCACATACTTTGAGGCTTTTTTCCTGAACTCCTCAAAAGTTGCTGGGGGGCTCTTTGCTAATGAAAGAGCGAAAGCTGATCCTGGCTGCAATGCCTCAATTACGATATGCAGCTTGATAGATTCTGTGAGGTTAGGAACCAGGGCTGCTTCCTTATAAAACCTCTTCAAAAAATCTTTTAAGCCCTCAGTTTCACCTTGCTTAATCTGAGCCAAGGTATGAGACGTCTTGGGTACGTCTCTGGAGATGACAAAGTGGGTTTCAAAGGCAGCTGCCATTTCCGTCCAAGAATCTATGGATCCAGAAGGCAGGCCTTTAAACCACCCGAGGGCTTCCTCAGACAATATTCGAGGGAACATTCGGCACATCACGTCTTCATCAGCCCCCAAGTACATGGCTTCAAACACATAAGCATCAAGGTGCTTAGTTGGATCAGTTTCACCATTATACTTTCTGATGGAAAGTGGTTGAGTGGTTTGAAGGTGCTTGGGGATGTTGATGCCCATAAGTCTCCTTGAAAAAGGAACCTTCAGATTGTAAGACAATGGGGGTGCTGTTGTTGAATCTCTCTTCCTTCGGGAAGCTGCATCCTCAGAATCGCGAGTTTGTTCTCCCTCCTCAAACGTTGGGATTTTTGAGTACTGAAGAGTGGTGGACTTTTCACCATCAGTTGTGTAGGGAGTGTTTCGCGTGCGAGATGACTCTTTATCCTCGCTTTGCCTTTTTTCTCTTCGCAATTCAGCGAGTTCCCTCTGAAGTTGTTTGATCAACTCATCACGAGGATCAGGATCAGACACTGTTACTATCTTCTTTGAGTTGCCCCCATGAGAATCAAAGTTGAGTTTTCTGAAGGCGTTAGGATTGGTTCTGCCTTCAGCCTGATTTTCCATGAAGTCTTGTGCTTCCCCTTCCATTGTGGATTACCTGCT
This sequence comes from Clitoria ternatea, assembly GCA_037962975.1. NCBI lineage: Eukaryota > Viridiplantae > Streptophyta > Magnoliopsida > Fabales > Fabaceae > Clitoria > Clitoria ternatea. Next base: position 296,889,016 of record CM075669.1, read on the forward strand.
CTGTCAAAGGATATGGGAATAACTTTATCGTGTCCCACTGGGCGTGCCAATGATCTGTCCTGGACCGGGGTCAAGAGATCCGATCTCAAGCCAGTCACGAATAGTATGTCAACACCGTCTAGTAGACCGGATGTATGTGTATCCGATGTAGGTATCCGTTGTCCTTGAATGAGGAGAGCGGATTGGGCGTTCTGGAGATCCTTCACACCGACCTAACGCGTTGAAGTGGGCGAATGGTGGTGTCACCTGCAAAGATTCTCCGACGCTCAAGTCAGGGATTATATTCCAAGTAAGGAATGTATTCAGAGAGGAATCAGTCGTAAAAGAGCTGAGGAAAAAGAAGATCCCTAACTTCAATCATGAAGTTAGTTCATATACCTAATTGGCTCGATTAACGAGGACTCGTTGGTGGGGAACCACCAACTCCCATTAGCATTATTATATTGCGCACTTACCTGCATGATTGGGTCAAGTGGCTATTTTATATTGAGCATAGAGAATGTAGACTAGGATTAGGGAACAAGTTGACCATTCCCGTGAGCAGAATTTGGCTCGTAGTGCAGGGAATTATTGATCGATCCCTGTAGCAACAATCCTTGTCTTTTGCACAGTGACGTGTGTATTATCCGATGTCATGGTGTTATCCTGAACAACCGGTATAGGGAGAACGCCTGATACGGAATTACAGTTCGGATGTATACCGATGACACCGGTTACACGTAGATGTCTTATCAAAGACGTTGAAATATGTATAGCAGATCGGATACCGGTATTGAGACCGGATCAATCTTCTTCTCATTCTGTGGAATATCACCATTCCAATCATCTAGAACGATCAGGGTCCGCCCAAGTTCCATGTGGTACAAATGAACTCATTGGTTCTCATCATTAATTTAAATATTTTTGGTACTTGGATCCCTACGATCATAGTTACACTCCGTCATTTAGTCAAAGTACACTAGAATTGCATCGTCTCACCCGGCTATCAGGCGCGACTCTGATGCCATTGGGTTGCCGTTCCAGTTGTACTCCCAAGATTCTTCATGGAGATCGAACGTGAGTGTCCTCCACTGTACCAAGTGTATGCTCTAGAGGTTTTTCCTCTTCAAAAATATTTTCATGATGCGAAATGCATTTATCTTATCAATTGATTCCTGGGTATCTTATGTATTTCCAGTCTCATCATATCATCCTCAAGTTCTTTGAATTCCATCAATCATTTAAATCTTGTAAGATATTCGTTTGTTAATTTTTAGAAATATATCTATTATATATATTCTTTCATAAAGAGTAAAATAATATATTCTTTATGTAATTACGCATAATATCAATGTATAATAATAATAAAACTAATAATAATGATAACAATATTAAGTTGACAGTAAATAATGATAATAATAGAATAAGAATAATAATTATAACTTACCAATAACTTAAAAAGTAGTGAAGATTAGTTTCCAATTAAAAATTCAAGTGAAAAACACTAAAAATAGAGTTTTCCGAGTGGAACAGAGGAAAATCCGAGTGAAATGAGTATGATTCCGAGTGGAATCATACAGAGAAGGGTTCTCCAAGCGATCTGGCTAAAAATCCGAGTGAAATGACACTGGAAAAGCTATTTTCCGACTGAAATAAATTTAAATCCGAGTGAAATGAAGTGGAATGCTGTTTTCCGACTGGGACAGCTTGAATCCGAGTGGAAATAAATTATATCCGAGTAAAAATGTTGATTTCTAAACTTTTTGAGAAAGAAAGGTTTAATACTGAGTGAGAAATTGAGTTTGCCGAGTGGAATGGGTTGAATATCGAGTGAAACCGAATCATCCGAGATAAATAAATCCGTTCCGAGTGAAAAATAAATTTTCTGGGTGAAATGAGTTTAAATACTGAGTAAATTCAGGTTGAAGTGAGTTTCTGAATAAAATAGGCATCAATCCGAGTGAAATAATCCTGATTCCGAGTGGAATCAGGTTGATAAGAGATTTCTAAGTTATTTTAACTATGTATTCCGAGTGAAAATAAACTAAAGGGAGTTTTCTGAGTAAAATAAAGGTTTACCGAGTTAAAAATCACTGGGAAGGGTTTTTCATGAGTGAAGCTACTTAAATTCTGAGTAAAAATGAGTTTCTGAATGAAATTAATTATGATTCCGAGTGGAATCAATAGGAAAAGAGTTTCCTGAGTAAAATAAGATACTTTCTGAGTGGAACAGTGTGTTTACCGAGTGAAATAAGGTTGGGAAGCTTCTGTCCGAGTTAAATATGATGTTTTCCGAGTGCTTTTACTAAAAAGGGGTTCTGAGTAAAAGGTAAATATACTTTCTGAGTGAAATTAAGTCAAAACCGAGTAAAATAATATAAGAAGGAAATTTCTGAGTAAAACAAGACTTGTAAGATGCTGTCCGAGAGAAATAGAGTGTTTACCGAGTGAAATACTATGTTTTCCGAGTGAAATTAAATGGAAAGATATTATCCGAGTATAAATATGCAAAACCGAGTAAAATAAGTGTAAAACCGGTCGGATTATCATAAAACCGAGTAAAATAACCTATTATCATATTTGTTTCACTGGAAATCACACGGTACCCATGTTTCTTAGTATTTTCAGTCCCATAAATACATGTCATATCACAATTCATCACTCGGTAACAGATATATATATATATACATGCATATACAGATAATAATTTAAAGCATTTCATACACATTGAATCAGTCCTCCACTCGGTTTTCCCACAAGGCACCCAAGATTATACCCCCTTACCTCAAATGAAGCTCCTGGAGGAAAAGAAAGAGGCTCCCTTCACTGTCCTGCTTCAATTCCGAGTGAAACAGAGGGGAAAGAAGAGGGAAAGAGCTTGCTGGGAAGAAGAGTGATGAAGTGTTTGGTTCGTGTGTGTGGTGTGAGGTCTGAGGACCTTGAACTCGTTTAAATAAGGAGGAAGTGAGTGGAAGACAAGTGGGAGACAGCCTTTTCCGAGTGGGCTGCTGAGTCAGTGCCCATTTCTGAGTGATAAGCTGAGTCAGTTCCCATTTGTGAGTGATAAGCTGAGTCAGAAGGGTCAGTGGAGATTAAACAATTATATATGCTGAGTCAGTGTCCATTCCTGGTCGTCCACCATCCTTAATGCGCACGATTGGATTTAAATATCATGAAAAGACAAAATTGAAGTCAAAACGCACTTCTGTCAGTGAATACCGAGTGAAATTACACTCGGTTAACACTTCTGACAGTGAATTCCGACTGGAATTCCCACTTCCGAGTGTAAATTCCCACTTCCGAGTCCTCCATTTCTCAGAATCTTCACTCGGAAATCCGAGTCTTCCTTCACTCAATTCACTCGGTTTAGACCATTACCTCTCGGACCAATACCCACCCATACTTCTCTCACTCGGTTTTGGTCCAGTGGAGTGTATCTCACTCGGAATTGGCTCCCTCTATCATTTCCACTCGGTTTCCTAAGCAAAACCATTCGGAAACCTTCCTAATTATTTCTACAACATACTTCAATCAGAAAGGAAGCATCAAATCAACATAAATAGAAGCTTTCTCACATTCTTTCACTCGGAATGCTCCAACCATAGTAATTTCCTTCAGAAAGGAAACATTCAACTCGGAACCGAGCCTTTCAAGGGTGTTTTGACTCGGATTTTCACCCAGAATTGATTCTTTTGACCATTCTTCACTCAGAATTGCTTCTCAAGTCAGGACTCCACTCGGTGGTAGCCTTCTCAGTCATGTTTTACTCGGAAAACATGATACTGACTCAGAATTCTCTTCTTCACTTGGAATTTCTAATCTTTCACTCGGAATTCTTCTTTGTCACTCGAAAAAGAGCCCTTTTCACTCGGTTTTTGCATAATTTCACCAATATTCCATATAAACTCTATTATTATGTGCAAAAATGACATTTTTGAGGTACTACAGACCATCAACAAGGTATATATTGACTTATTCTTGCTTACAAACCCTCCATAATTAAAATTTACAAGGATAAAATTGTTTCTAAAAACAGGGATGTTACATCAACAATACGCTGAACCCATTGAGAATAATCATTAAGGATAGAATATTTATAATCAGACACCGGATGACTGTATGATATTTAAGGGTGCCTGCGTGCCCCATTCTGTTAAGAGTACAATTATTTACAGTTTGTGAATGACTATGTGATATATACAATATTACTTCCGCTGATTTGCCACGTATTTATTTTAAAAAAAAAATATTCACTTTTTCTAAAAACTGTTAACACTCTCAGTTAAATGGGATGAACCTACAGAAGGATTTGTCTTATCTAACCGAGGGTGTTACAAAATCCATAGTGTATGACATGTTATTGAATGATCATGCATCATTACATTGTGATGGAAGTTACAGTGGGCACACTATGGGATATGTGGGACACTAGAATTATGTATATTCCTTAGGGATTCAAATGATAGGGTGAGTATTCCAAGTATAACTTGGCCTTGCAAACCAAATTACAGGGGAAAACTAAACAACTTGTCACATCTGTCTACTTATGTCTATGTATTAGTTGAGATTGATTCATAGAAAAGTCTCTCGAGACTTATATTTGTCTTGGAATGTTATGAGGTACCTGAAATCTCAAACTCCTAATTGATACTTTCTAGTGTTAAAAGAATTATGGGCCCTCATGCATTGAATATAAGTGTATTGGTGCATTGCATACATGACCAAATAAAAATCATAATATATGTTATTGAGTAATATTGTTAATAAGATGATATGTTAAATATGATAAATGAATTTGTGGTTGGTACAACAAATTCTATATAGGGGAAGAAATCATACATATAATGTTTTTTTTCTTTCTATTATTGATAAGTAGTCATATTGTTTTGCCCACCCTTATAATTTAGTGGCGAAATAGAGATCAATTCCTATGATAGTTAAGATGAGGTTAAAGACATATTATCGAGAGTATAGAATTTAGAATTGAAAAGTACATGGTCTAGTAGATACAACTCATTTGTGTAAGACATATATCATTCTATACATCATTTATGGTATGATTGATTGTACTTTGAATTATTGTGTATAAGTTTTAGTACTTTATTATTATTATTATTATTATTTTGGTTTAAAATTAGGGTGTTACACCACCACTATCATCAATGCTACCATCGTTACCATCTTCGTTGCCACCAGTACCTTCACCACCACCATAATTGCCGATACGACCATCACTTTCATTGTCACCACTATTGTAACTGCCACCATTGCAATCATTGTCACCATTGTTACCACCGTAACCATTACCACAACCACTATTGTCACCACCATTGCTCTTTCCTCGCCACCACCATCGGTGCTGCCACTACCACTATTGCCATTGCTGCTTCACCACTATTATTGCCATTATCATCATCGTTGCCATCATGACTGCCACTATCACCACCCTCACCATCATTTCCATCAATTCCATAATCAAACCAACCCTTAAATTAGAAGATAATTTGTAAATTAATCCATAGTTAAATTTTTAATAATTTTTTAAAAAATATTTTACCAAATAAGTTTCAACTTAAAAGATAAGTTTTGTTAAATTTTTTCTAGAGCACCAAACAATTTCTCGTTTGTTTTAAAAGCTTTTATTTTTAACTTTAACTTAAAAATAAGTTAGGCCAATCAAAGCTTAAGAAACTCAATAAATAACTGTGAAATAATCAAATATAAAAAGGAAATTTAGTACTATTTGCAAACTCAAATGTAAGGAGAAAACACCACAGTTTTAAAAAATTAGATTGGACCAACCTGTCCAATCGAAAAACTGATGAACTCGTCATCAATCTACTTCATTTAAACCAATGAACCGATATATGATCGAACCAGTATTGAACTGACTAAATTGGTGAATGGCTAATTTTGAACGGTTTAGTAAAAAAATATTTTTTTAGGTTTTTTGTTGCATTTGGATAATATTTTGAGCTTTTCTTTTGTTGTGTTTAATAATATTTTGGAATTTTGAGTGTTAAGATTTTTAGTTTTTACTATTATATTTTTATTAATATTATTTCATAAAATATACAGTTTTCATTATAAAATATTATTTTATTAATATATTTCCAATATAATATATTTGTTATTGAAAAATATTATTGTCTTAATATTGGTTCACCATACTGTAAATCAATAGTTTGATTAGTTTAATAATAATGTTTAACTTTTAAAATATTAGGAAAAACTATGGCTTATTTTGATTTTATCTAAAAATAATTTTTTTCTTGAATGACCGTTGAGTAATTAATAATGTTAAAGTGGACCAACTCTATTTTTGTTAGAAAATAGTAGTAAAAGTTAAGATTTATATTAGTTAGTCCAACAAGCATGATTTCCCCCCTCATATTCAAGTCAGAAAAGAGCATCGCATTGAAAACGTAAAACATCAATTAATATAAAAAAGTTATTGATAAAACAACACTTATTTTAAAACAGGAGGTATTTGAAAATCATAATAAAGGGAGTATTTTGAAAATCATAAAGCAACATCTTTTTTTTTTATGTATAATAATAATAATAATAATAATATAATAATAATAATAATAATAATAATAATAATAATAATAATAATAATAATAATAATAATAATAATAATAATAATAATAATAATAATAATAATAATAATAATAATAGATGGAGTATTTGAAAATCATAATTAAAAAGCATATATATTTTGACACGGGTAATGACTTAGTCAAATGCATGAAACAAATCTAAAAAAAATCCTCAAAATTCATATGACATTAACAAATCTGGACAAATTAATTATTTTCCCAAGTCGTGAAATACTTCTTCACCACATGGTTAATACTTTCACATGTAAGAAAACAACATCTAAAAGATCCACTCAAAAATTACAAATACTAATATTTATTAGATGTGTTCACGGTTTGAATCGATTTAAATTTTATCTAATCCAATTATATTTTTAAGTTGCAATTCAATTAAAATGTATGATGGCATCTAACTCAATCAATACAATTCTAATTGAATCGATTTATACAATTTTATATTAATTGTAATGTTTATAAAGTATAATACATATAGTTATAATCTAATAAAATAAAATAAAGAATATCTGTTTAAAAAAGAGAATCCAAACTTTAAAAAGTTTTAACATAATAAAAGAATCACAAATAAATAAGTCATTTTTAAATTTAAGTAATATAAACTCTAGAAAATTTTAACATGATAAAAAAATCACAAATAATACCTTTTAAGTTTAAGTAATATATTTTAATAAGGTAATATAAATAAATATATGAATCCAAAATCTGATTTGAATCTCAAATGATATGTAGTTGTTTTATGATTTTAGTTATTTTAAAAGGGTTGAATGATTTTAATGAATCCTAATAAAAAAAAAATAAACACCCATTCAATTCATGAAATCAAATAGACCAAAAGTGGAGCAGATGAAATGAAACACACAGCTTAAACAGGCGCGTATGAGATTGATTGGTATTGGCCTCAAGTTGTGAACAGTGGAAAAAAAGGGCCCTACGAATACATTTCTTACCAAACCAAAACAAAAGTCACAAAAAAGAACCTCTCTCATACTCATAGTCTCATCTCATTCTCATATATCCATCCCCTTCTCCTCTCTTTTCATTTCTCTGAAATCAGTCAACTATGGACTCCAACACCAAATCACCTCTCCTCCATCACAGCCCAAACAGCACGAGCAGCAGCACGAGCAGCAACAACAATGGACTCCACCACACCCAACAATTACCCCCAACTCCATACCCTCCAAAACCCATCACCAGATCCGAATCCACCAACCCTTACCCGACAACCTTTGTCCAAGCCGACACCTCCTCCTTCAAACAGGTTGTCCAAATGCTAACCGGATCCACCGAAACCGCCAAACAAGCCTCCAACTCCAAACCATCACCCCCCAACTCCGAACCCAACTCCAAAACCCACATCCCACCCATCAAAACCATCCCCAAAAAACAACACCAGCAATCCGGTTTCAAACTCTACGAACGCAGAAACACCCTCAAGAACCTCAACCTCAACCCCCTTCTCCCTGTTTTCTCCAACACCACCTCTGGCTTCTCTCCTAGGAAACACGAAGTGTTGTCCCCTAGCATCCTTGATTTCCCCGCGCTTGTTCTTAGCCCTGTTACTCCTCTCATTCCTGACCCATTTGACCGTTCTCGTCTTGAAAATGGAAGCCCCCCTTTGGACACTCAAGCTGAAGAAAAAGCTATCAAAGAAAAAGGCTTTTTCTTGCACCCTTCTCCTGCTTCCACTCCTAGAGATGCTGAACCTCGCCTTTTGCCTCTCTTCCCCACCACTTCCCCTAGAGCCGCTTCAGGTTCTTCTTCGTCGTCTTAAATTGTTAATTTTTATTGTTTTCGCTTTTGCCCTTTAGATTTTGTGTAAGATTCTTATATATATATTTATGGCATTGATGAGGATGAGATGAAAAGAGAGAGAGAATGAGAGATAAATTTGTAATGGGTTACGCAGAGAATGGAAGAATCTTGCTTCAATTGTATGTAAATTTTTTACCTTTTTTTTGTCCCTCTTATTTTTCGTTACCCTCTTCACCCCTTTTAATCTTTTTGGGTTCATTCGTTGAATGTCAATTTTGTGTGTGTGTGTGTGTGTGAGAGAGAGAGAGAGAGAGAGAGAGAGAGGGAAATTTTGACTTTTTTTAATGTTTTTCCAAATGGGAATTATGGAAAAAGCAAAGCTTGATTCGAAAATGTGAATAATGTTAATTAACTTAGACGCCAATAAATTCGTCAATTATTAGGAGCCATGCTGATGAGGGTGTATGGGAATTTAATGAGGGAAAACGTTTGTAACTAAAAATTTCGCTTCGTCTTGGTCTTTGGCCCGTTGTGGTTTTGTTTTTTTTAATGTGGTTCCTGCAAGGTCGCTGCGTGTTTCAGAGGATTTACTTCCGTTTCCTACACTTTCAAATTCTTTCATTAATGCCCTATTTGAATTATGTGACCCAATTCAGTTACTTCTACTCGAGGGCAATATTAATAATGAACGTTAAGTGCAGTCATTGCAGAATGGTAGGGATCGAAGAAACTGCCATGTGAGAGGCTAATTAAAAGTGAAAAAAATGAATTGAATAAAAAAAATAAATTGTGATTGTTTACATCAATGGCAAAAGCAGTGTTGGGCTAGCTGTCAAAGAAAGAGTAGAAGAATGGGTAAGGAATCTTGTCCCTTTTTGTTGTCTTTCCAAGTGAAGGGGAAGGTGCCAACAGGGGATGCAGGCATTCTATGTGCTTGTGTAGAACTCATCCACCGGTTTTTATTACACTTGGTACTTTCTGCCTCTGCTCCCAAAGCACCCCAGATCCAAAACATGGCTTTCCTTGTGTGTAATTAGATTAGCAACATGACTCATTGTGTAAAACCTGGTTTGCTAACCTAAGAATACTATTTAAGGAATTAGACATATAAAGTTGTTTTTATTTTAAATTATAATAACAGTTAATTTTACTTTCGAATCTGTAAACAAATAGGACATGGGTGGATCAATTTCTAATAAAAGCTTTTCGCTTTCAATCTTTAAACAAGCAGGACACTGGTTAATTGGATTTTTTTACATAAAAGCTAAAGTTTGTTTCCTGGCTTTTATTTAATTAGTTTTGATATTCTTGTAAACGTTTGTCTGTTTCTTGGCATGTTCATTGTTATAGAATTAAATTTTGCGTTTGTAATGATTGAACAAGTCAATAAGACTAAGTGTATATAGGGGATTGTTTTTAATTAGTTTGGTTTATGCTATGCAATGTTATAATGAATCTCCTTTTCATAAGTCTTGAAATTGTGGCAGTGTAATGTGAGGGCTAGAAGTCAAACTAGCTTGTTACTTTGTTAGTGTGTTTAGTTTAGGTTAGAGGAATAAATTCCATTCGGTTTCATGGAGTGAAGTGTGAACAGAAAAAGTACATGTGTGAGCCATTGTAGTTTTCTAATTTGCTTTGTATTGTAGTAGGGACCCCGGTTCTTTAGAGCAATAAGGGGTCATATGAATGAATGAAAGCTTTGAACAGCCGTGAAAAGCAATGATGCAAAGATGGTTCATCTTTCTCTGACTCAGTATTTTGATTATCCTTTTTGACTGGAAGGAGACCACAACTGTTGTGAATGGGGACACTGAGGGGGAGGAAGTGGGTCTTGTGATGATGAAAGGAAAGAAAAGATATAGTGATGGAAATGGGGAAAGCCAGAAAACATGGTGTTGAGATGACCTCTTTTGTGTTTGTTTGATTGTGTGGGCTAATGTAAAATTTTGAGGACTTGGTTGGTGGTGCATTTATTGGGAATTTGAAACTTAACATGTGCACTGCTCTGAAACACTTGTGGCGTTTTGCTAGCCCATTATCAAAGGCCATCTTCTTCTATGCTTTCCCTTTCGCTATCATTTCTTGAGAAAGATATATAAGACAACATGTCTCATGTGGCATGTTTTCATTTGAAACATTATTAGATAATAACCCTTTCAAAGTCCATAATATCTTATTTTATGATGAAGAAAATTCAAGCATTGCATCTTTGACTGTATCACCCATAACCTTTAAATTCGCAGGAGCCACAACCACAAGTACTCATCCGTAAGCTTTGTGTGTATAATTTACTTGAATTTTGTTATTTTCATTACATGACCTTTGTTTTGTTCTTATACTATCGGTGTTAATGCGCCATCCTTTCCGAAACCATGTATTTAGTCGTTATTTTTCTCTATTTTTTAAATAATAATTTAAATGCATGGGCTCCGATTAGGGTATATTTCATGACATGATAAACGTTTATATAGATATTTGTAAATTATTTATAAAAAAAATTATCATATTGATGAGATTTAAATTTTGAATATATAAATTCAATTATTAATCAAATGAATCAAATGTTAACTTATTTTTATCTCCTCTTTACTATTTACTCATGATGTGTGAAATAATAATAATAATAATATTTTTTCTTACTCTCTAAATTAGATTTTTTAGAGGATGAACAGGGTGAAAATAGTTTAACCAAATTAGACTTTTTAGAGCTAGAGTTTGGTTTACTCTTTTTTTTGGTGAAAGTTTGGTTTACACTGGCGTGATCTTGTGGGCCTTCTTTTTTCTTCTTGACCTGTCTTTTAAAAGTCTATTTAGTTAAAAAGGTAGTTTTCACCAAAAAAAAAAGGTAGTTTAAAAGTTTTTTTTAAATCCCACCAAAAAAGTGTTTTTAAGTTTTTTTAAAGACTAAATTACCTAAAAATATCTAGTAATTATGCCAGATTAAGATCACCTCTAAAAAGTTTTTTTAATAAAAGATAAAGTTGAGTGACTAAAAATGTAATTAAGTCTAACTAAATAAATCAATTCAATTCAAATAATTTTTAATCGGATCGGATTGGATTGAATACTTTTTTCAAATCGATCTAATCTAAACCATAATGTAATTTTATGATATTTGATGATTTTTTACCTCATAATTGATCTAATCCATTACGTTATATTTTAAAATTATTTAACGTTGTTTCAAAAAGAAGTTAAATATTTAAAAGAACTAAACTCAAAATCATGTTTAAAATTTATCTATAGAAATATTTATGACTTCATTACACTGCAAGAAACTAATTTTATAGTATGAGAACGTGACATAAGTTTTTTTTATACCATAAGATAGCATGAGACTTAACGTAAATGGAGTGGGATTATTACACATTATCATTAAGATACCGAAAGACACGAAAAATTTATTTTGGGTGTGAGATATGCCTCGTATAAAAATTTAAAATGTGACTTGGACGTGAGATTAACGCCGACGCCATTTTTGGATGCCTATACGATTTGCTCATTTGGACACTTGAATGGTTAATATTTTGAAATCCTGGCTTTGGAGAGGGTGTCATGTCCCATGTCATTTTGAAGTTTTTATGTGCGTAGCAGCTCCTCCCCCTATTTCCTTCCAAAATTAAAAACTTTCCCCCAAATCCTTTCAACATCCCACAAATTCTTTTGTGTAGTTTTATGCATAGAGAATCTATTTCACTTTTTGTTTGTCTTGTTGTGTTCGTGATGTCGAAAGAAACCTTTTAATCAGAGTGAAATTTGAAACAACCCGAAGGTGAATAATTTATTGAGTTCCTTTACTTCTATGCTTTAAGATTCTTTAGGTTAGTCTTAGGTTTAAAATCTATTAACTTTAGTATATATGACATGCTTTAAGTTTATGTATTACAATATATTACATGTGGCAGAATAGAAATTTTATACTTGTTTACTAGGAATAATAAAATATTAAATTACTAATTATAAATTACAAAATAAAAAATACAAATTTACAAGTTAAATATGTCTACTCAATTATTACATAATTCATTTAAGTTTTTAATCTTAAATTTATTAATTTCTAATTATAAATTTAAAATAAATATATTATAAATTCCTAATTAGAGTTTAGGGTTTACTAAAAAAGTAAAAAATTAATAAATATAAATTAAAAAATTAAAAATAGTAGAAACTTACAAATTAAATATATACTCAATTTTTACATAATTAATTTGGGTATGTTAATCATAAATTCATTAATTTCTAATTGTGAATTAAAAATAAATAAATTATGAATTCCTAATTAGAGTTTAGGGTTTAATAAAAATTAAAAAATTATAATTATAAATTACAAAATAAAAATTAGAAACTTACAAATTAAATATATACCCAATTATTTCATAATTAATTTAGGTTTGTTAATCATAAACTTATTAATTTCTAATTATAAATTTCAAAATAAACAAATTATAAATTCTTAATTAGATTATGGTTTAATAAAAAATTAATATTTTGCTAATTATAAATTAAAATCATAAAATTTAAAAACTTACAAATTAAATATGTACTCAATTATTACATAATTAATTTAAGTTTGTTAATCATAAATTTATTAATTTATAACTATAAATTTAAAAAAGAAATAAATTGTAAATTCTTAATTAGAGTTTATGGTTTAGTAAAAATAAAAATTGCTAATTATAAATTAAAAAAATAAAAAATTTAAAAACTTATAAATTAAATATATACTCAATTATTACATAATTAATTTGAATTTGTTAATCATAAAGTTCTTTATTTCTAATTATGAAATTACAAAATAAATAAATTATAAACTCCCAATTAGAGTTTATAAGTGTGTAATTTTAAATAATAAATATGTTGTGACTTAATAGTGTATTGGCAATACATATTTTGATATGGACAATTTGTGGATGTATAATAGATTGTGTCCTTATAGGAAATGTTTAAAAATTGAGCTTACTAGAGGGTGTAGGGAGTTTATTAATAAGACGTTAGAGTAACCCTGTTATATTTAAATGGTGATATGACATGTTCTTGTTTGAGATATAGGTGTTGTAAGATTTTGAACAAAAATAAGGTGATAATTCACTTGTACAAGTTTGGTTTCAAACCCGACTACTGGGTTTGGATCGACTATGACAAAGTGAAATTTAGGAAAACTTTCAATTCATAAGTCACAAATAACTTTGACATGTAAAATATCAATGTTAGGCAATAACTTGCCAAAGATCACAAATAAAGCAAGATAGAAATAGTCTCAAAATTAATTTATAATAATTTATATTTTTCTCAATGCTTAACATATATTTTAGGTGGCTGATGGAGGGGATGATTATCGCAAGAGTTTAGGGAAGATGACGATAGTTGATGGCATGGAGAAGAAGATCAAGAAGTTGCTCCCACCAGGTGATTTGTGCACACACACAAATCAACATGTTCCCGTTAAAGATAGACATCTTGAGCTTGTCATCCAGATGATGCAGAATCCTAGATGGAGAAACCCTCCCCACCAGGACGTTGACTTTGATTATGAGCTAGCTTAAAGAGCAGACAATAAAAACTTAGATAGTGATCCTGCTCATAAGTAGTGACAAAATTACCTCCAACAGCAAGATAAGGTTACTAGGGATTCAGGTGATGGTCCTTCAAACTTTCTGGATATTTTAAGGGTTTAGCTTTAGAGCAAGCCTCCCTGTAAGGAAGGATGCATCCAGGAAGATAATTCTTATCTATATAAAATGGTAAGTACTTTATATTTAAATTTGTATGCTTTAAATTTAATATTTTTTACTTTTAAGATTGACAATTATTTATTTTGAAGTGGAACCTTCAAACAGAAAAATAAATGTAGTACCAAGCTAAGAAAGGCTATTCATTCGCACTTCCATGGATCATTGAAGGACTAAACATTTGTTCCTAAGGATGCAATCAAACAATAATGGAGGAAGTGATTGGTAAGTTACTTTTATTTGTCATTTATTTATGTTGATAATGTTTATATTATTTTTTAATATTTTATGTATTGTTTGTGGACTACAGAAGGATGTGACTTTCGCATATGAGCATAAGGATACGATACAGGTTGTGTTCGTGAAGGTCAAAAAGGAACACCTCAACGACATACTGGGAAGTTGCATGAGCTGACCTACTAACTGAGGGAGAAAAGCCTGAATATCTAGTGGTCCAGGAACACAATAGGCACATTTGATGGTGAATTATTTATCTGTTTATTTGTTTTACATTGTATGAATTTAATAATCATTTAGTTGTTTAACTCTTTTATTATAGGAGTAGATATATAAGTGTCTTATTAACCATGTTGCCTTTATGGCACCGCCTTGTTAGCCTCTACTATTTGTCAAGGGTCTTCTTCGATGATGTAACCTTCTCATTTATTGCATTAAGTCTGTACGTGCGAATCCAGAGGTGACACAACTTCAAGAGGAGCTGCATGCAGGATGCCAGGGGTTAGCTAAAATGGTATATGAAGAATCAAAGTGTTTTGATAATGACAAAGAAATCAAGTCCAAGTGGTGAAGAATCAAGATCCAAGGCCTAGGAACACATGTAAGACTTAGTAAAAATAATATGGCCCAAAAAGAACAAATAAAAACTTAAAAACATACATGGTAATTAATTACATGGTTTAAGTAATCAATTACAACAAAGCATTTTAATAAAAAATGCATTTTTTCGTACAGTAATTGATTACAATACATATGTAATCGATTATAGGGTTTAAAAACTCAAAAACCAAAAGGTACAACTCTTCATAATCAAATTTTAAATAAGGTAATCAATTACCAACTTATTGTAATCGGTTACATGGTGAAACATTAGAAAATTTCAAGTTTTAAAAAGTGTGTAATCGATTACCATATACATGTAATTGATTACCAACTTCTCAGAATTTGAAACATCGCAATTCTTCACCGTTTTGAATTGAGAAGCCATGATCCTTCATGAATCATTACACCCCTTTTGAAAATGCATCTTTTCATGATTCATGACATTCAATTGCATCTTTTCAATACTTTTTCCCATCTATAGATAGCCCAAAAATTCATTGTAAAATCAATCAATACTTCCAATCTTTAATTAACAAGCAAAAGGCCATATTATCTTTATTAGGTTATTTGGCACTTTAAGTTGTTCATTTGCTCTAATAGAGAGAAATCACTTTAAGTTTTCAATTAATTTGTGAGGATTACCATTGCTTGGGTAAAGTTTCCCAAGTGGTATTTTTGTTACAAGAGGAAAGAATCTCTTGTGGTGTAAAGAACTTCACACAAGGTAAAGTGTACCAAGGTGTGAAAGGACTTCGTAATTGTGATTGTGACTAGTGGGATCCTCAAGGTTTTCTTGAGAAGACTGGACATAGGCAGTGGTTGGCCGAACCAGTATAAAATCAGTGTTTGCTATCTCTTATCCCTCTCTTTGCATACATTTAGTTCATTCATTATATAAGGTTTTAATCATCAATATAACAAAGAGTTTTAGAATACCACACATTTCTTAAAATTAAGAAAACTCAATGATGGTACAAAGTTAGACTTAGAAGAGGGGTTAAATAAGCCTTAAACTCATTTTTGAAAATTCTACAGACCACTTTAGTGAAATATTCAATTTTAACAAACTAGAGAAAAGAACAGAGAACACACAGCGGAATTTATCCTGCTTCACTTCCAACTCAGAAGCTACATCCAGTCCTTTCAGACCGAAAGTTTTTCCCACTATTGTAAAATGCCTTTACAATCTGCACCAGCCTAATGCAACAATATTCTTAACTCCAACCACTTCTGGCTTAAACCTAAGTATTCTTGACACTAGTCACTCCTAACTACAAACCCAAGTATTCTTTCAAAAGTCTCTTCAGGCTACAGTGTTTCCCAACACCAACAAATTCTGGCACCACACTAGAATGTACAGAGTGATAGTAGAGAACGTGTTTGAAGTTACAATCAAATAACTCAATGTACAGAGATATGAAATGAATACAAGGTACATTAAGCTACAGACTACTATAAGTCACAGTCTGCATGAAACAGAACTACAAAGAGGACTTATGTAGTGAATACAAGAACTTAGAAACTTTAAGATAAAGTCTCATAGACTTTGGTTTCTAACAAACAAGAGAGTATTCAAGTATGAAAATGAACAACGTAACTATCTTGAATTCTGAAGTTTCTTGTATTTATAGTCCTTCTAAAAAAAATTTGTTGGCTTAACTTCGAAGGATGTTGGTCACTTGAGGATTACGCTGTTAGTGAGCGCAGACACATGCTTTAGAGAAGTTTCCTTAACTAGGAAACTTCGAAAGTCTTTAGCAAAAGATCCTTTTTGCTTATGCACTTTAAGAAAATGCGTACACTCTATAGCAGTTGACCTTAGGCTATCCGTTCTGATTAGGTTCAACTTTTCTAACACCTTAAGACAAGTGAGACAGTTTTTTTGATAAACGTGAGAAAGTCTTCAACTTTTTCATTGATTACCTTTTTGATAAAAGCTTTAGAGAAGGCATGAGAGAATTCATCTAGCTTCACATTTAGAAAGGAAAGATCCTTTTCAAGTACTCGAAGAGTCACAAATCTTCTCATGGTCTATAGAGCAATCTTCTGGTGGTCTGAAGACACAAAGAGAGACTTGATCCAGTGAAGCTTGAGTGAGTACGAACTTCTTCATTTCAGAAGCGAATTGATTTTTTATGGACTCACCTTTCCTTTTGCAAATGGAGCTCTATGGACTCCTAGCACACTTTAACAGAATTGTTAGACAAACAAACAACACGAACTTCATTTTAGCTAAGAGTCTTGATGTGTATTATTAATAAATCACATGAGGTTCAGACTACTCAATCATGAGTTCAGACTTTACTCTAACACTTAATTCATCCCCCTCTTGAGTTATTAGAGGCCACTTGACTAACAGTATAGTCGGTTGCAGACACAGTTCAACCAGCTCCAGGCTCAGATGGCTACCCATGCTTGAGCATAACAGGGTGAATTGATGTCCAAAGGTAGTCATCAGTATTTTAATGCTTCCTTGAACGATCTGTCTGTCTTAGAGGATGAGGATGATGAGTGCCATTGACATCGTCATTAACCTTGATAGTGAGGGGTGGTGGCATATGTTTTAGAGGAGAAGAAAAGAGGTGAGGATTTTCCTTTTCTTGTTTTTGTGAGAAGGAGGCAAATAATTAAGTTTAAGTGGTGAGGGGTAATTTAGTAATTTTATATGTTTAGTTAACTTTTGAAACTAATTGAATAACTCTAATTTAATTCCAAACTTAATCCAACCTAAATCTTGTTTAGCTTACCCTTTTTTAGTTACAATTAACAAATCCTAATTTGTTGTTCAATTATCAATAATTAACTATTAATTTTTAAATTGGGATGTTATAAATTCAAAGAAGTTACAACACATTAACAAAATTTAAAAATTTAAAATATTTTTATATTTTCTCATTTAAAGATAACAATTTCAATATAGAATTTTTTACATTTTAAAGGTACATGTTAAATAATATTTTAAATTTTGAATATTAGAAATCCGATCTTGTATTTTTTTTTAATTTTAGGGCAGGAATTTAAAAATACGATCTTCTATAAATCAAAAAGATCTTAAACATACATTTTAACATTGAAAAATGTTGATTTCTTGGAGGATATACTTTCGGACTCTATAAAAAAAACTAGTGAACCAATTAAGGAAATATAGAAATAAACCTATCTTCGTATGAAGTATCAAAAATCTCTAATTCTTTCCAATGCATAAAAAGAATCACAAATCCTTAATTTTTTAAAATATTTAATCACAGAATCAGCTGTTTGAATATTTGAATTACTAAAATTTAAAAATACCAAAAAAATAGTAGTGACACTACAAAACAAAAGACTTTAAAAATATAGAACCACATGCAAATCTTAAGAATAAGGAAAAGTAAAAAGCACATAATCTAAAACGAAGAATTAATGATAAACACAATCTTACAGTACACCATATTATTATTGTTTTTTTTAAAGTAAACCCAATAATTAATGAAAATAAAGAAATAAACACTTTTTAAAAAGGTTGTTTCTCAACTGTGAGCCTTAATGACCTCTGATTTAATAACTGAATCCCATAACATAAAAATTGAGATATATATTTACGAATAATAACAAGGAAAGAAAAAAATGAAAGAAATTTGGTAGTAGCATTAAAAAATAAAGAATTTCAAAGTTATAAATCACATTCAAAATATGAAGATAAAAAAAAAGTGTGAGTAAGAAATAAATGAGCTTCTAAAAGTAATCTTTAAAATTGACGGGGTTCAATTAAAAAATTTATTTTTTACTTTTGGTTTTTGAGTGGGACAAACTCCACATAATGTTTCAAAAATGAAGACTCTCTCCCATGAAAAACTTGATGAGGACCCTAGATTACTTGGATTTATGACAAATAGAGGGTCACAATTTTAAAATTTTGTGTGTGGGATATGTATCGAACAAAGACTAATGCTTAATCCTTTCTTCCCTTTATGCCTTTTTAGCATTTCAAAATTTTCTCTTGAATTCTCTTAATACCTTTATCATATTGAGAATCTTTTATAACTTTATGTAACGATCCATGTAACATTCTTATGGTGGGTCCGTTCAGTACACAATATAAAGACTTGATATTGTCTATATCTATGATCTATGATATAAGATCATCAGTACATTCACACACTAATCTTAGTATATTTATATGCCTCATATAAATACTTGTATGATTTACTATTCCGGGGATAAAAGGTTTCAAACAACTTTTAAAATTGAAAAGACTTATTTTATTAATAAGAATAAAATGTTAGAATGAAAAGTGTAATAGCCCATAGTGCATACACCAAGATAAATTTATAAATTTCAAATTCGAACTAAGAAAATAAATGAATTAGAAATTTCTAATTAGATTTTAGGAAATTAAAAATTTAGAAATATACAAATTAAATATGTACTCATTTTTTCATAATTAATTTGGGTTTGGTGTGCAATTTTGAATAACATGTGTTATAAACTTAGTGATGCGTTGACAATGCAGATTTGTGATGTGTCGCTTGTGGATGTATGATAGAGTTTGTCACCGTAGGAGATATTTAAAAGATGAGTTTATTAGAAGGGTTATGAAGTTTATTAATAAGGCTACAGAGCAACTCTATTACTATTCAAAGGGTGGTATAAGGTGTTCGTATGTGTGGGTTGTAGATTCCATAAGATTTGAAGTAAACATGAAGGTATATTTTACTTATACAAGTTTGGTTTCTAACCCAATTATTGGGTTTGGATCGAGCTTGAAGAGGTGAAATTTAAGAGAGTGATAAGTAGAACCGCCAAGTCCCAAGTCATGAAGAAATTTGACCTTTCTAAAGCCAATGTTGAGTAACAACCGGCTAATGTTGTGAAACCATATCATAATCAAAATGAGGTTAAGGTAGTCTCAAAATTAATTATAATCTTTTTGTTTAATTTTTAATGTTTAACATGTGTTTTTTATGGATGATCGTGAGGGAGAAGAGGAACGTTAGGATGAGATTATGAGGGGGAAGCTACTGATTCACACGGGTGGTGGGGCGAAGAGAATGATCCCACTAAGGACATGTCGTTATTGATAGGCGTGTTGAGCCATTTATCCGAGTGATATAGACATCTGGTTGGAAGGAGGCCCTAAGGAAGCTGAGTACAAGCCATCCATTAGCTTAGATGATGATTAATGGGAGGATTACATCCATTATAAAGGGATTCTGGTTGCACTTGGGAAGGAGGCACTCAAGAGCCAAGAGTTGGTCCTTTTGATCCTCTACAGGTTTTGAGTACACGAGTACATGGTAGGATTCTTGCATAGAGTGTTGCTTTTACGAAGGTTATTTTGACGCTATATAACAAGTAAAGACTTTCATTTCTATTAATGTATTTTCAAATTAACAATTTATGGTATTTTTAAAAAAGTTTTTGGTACTCAGAAATATGTGGTTAGAATTTAGGTATTTCATTTTAAGGTATAATGGCTCTCATAAATGTGAATAGAGGCCCCTTCCATGGACCATGGAAAGAGTGAGCAACTGTTCCGAACACGGTCCTCTAACTTTAGTGAGACAAATGATTGATAAGTTACTTTCAATGGTCTTTTAATGTTTATAATAATTATATTATCTTGTAATGTTTTATATATTACTCATCAATTGTAGGAGTCTATATACCTTCGCACCTGAGCATAAGGACAAGATGAAGCTTGTGTTCTGAAGGTTGGGATAACACGCTTGAGCGACATGCTCAGTGGGCCCATTGGGAGGTTGGGATGGAAGGACCCGTATTTGTCCCTAGTGGATTAAGGCAACAACATGGGATGACTTACTGTCTAAGCAGGCTAAGCTTGAGTATGAGAAGGCCTGGGAGTGTAATAGGTGTAATTAGAGTAGCGACAGAGATGGATTCTTATACACCACTAGTCAAGAACATGTTGATAACTGATAGTAAGTAACAAATTATTTATATTTAAAGTTGTTTATCTATTTCATAATTTGAGTATAATAATTAAATGTTGTTTACTTGTTTTTTATAAGAGGGCTATATGGGTGCCTCATTAGCCTTGTTGAGTTGGGTTTTATGACTCAATGGGGCATATGAGCACCGGTGACGGGAACAATCAATGATCCCATAAGATCGTCGTAAGTAACGACACTAATTTCATTTCAAATTTAATTAACTCTAAAATGAAATGCTTTTATAATGATTTTTAATGTTTTAATAAGGGAGATGAGTATCAACAACATCTTGATGAGATTGAAGCTATAGCTCCTGAACCTCTTGACTTTGATGTTAGGATGTAGCTGTTAATGGATGTTGTAGGTGGAAAGCACCATGGTCACCTTTATGAAACTACTTCCTTAGCTTCTAACATTCATCGAGGGTTTACATTGATGACCTAGGCTTCCACCAGTTCTTCATCGTCACGGAAAGATTATGATATGGCATTACTCTAGGCTAAGATAGAGGAGATGGAAGCTAGAATGATGAATTATGATTAGATGAAAGTACAGATGAACCAGTTTGACCAGCTGATGGTTGACCTTCAATGAAGACAATAGGGAAGGTCGTATAGGGCTAGCCATTAGCCTCTATATGATGCTAGACTACACGATATTTCTGCCTTTGAGGAGGAACTTATGTGATCCTTGGAAGACAACAATAATAAGAGAAGATGTAACAACATGTGCCCACACTGGAACTAACACTCCCACACACAAGCCTTGATCTCTTCTACTAGATGCAAGTGTACCACGCTAAAGCCAACATTCCTATGCGTAAAGCTTTGTTCCACCCAGTTGTAAACAGATGTACCCATACCGACTAAGGGTGCCAATGCGCAGGTCTCTCCTTTTAGGCAGAAGCTTCAGTGTGCCAAAGCCAATATAGAGCAACCTTGCGCGTGACCTCTGCTGAATATAGGTGTTCCAACGCTAGCCTGTAGCGTGCCAATACGTGACCCTTTCTTCCTTGCAGATGTTGAGCATGCTAACGCTAAGCTGGGGACATACCAATGCGTGAATCCTTTTGGCCACTGTTAATGGCATACCAACCCGCGAGAGCGTGCCTACACTTTCAACAACCTATTTTTAGTTCAATTATAATAACTTTGATTCATTTTTTCCTACACTTGAAACTGTGGGGTGATTTCTCTCTAGGTCTTCTCTTAGAACTCTAGTTTTTTTTATCATGGATCCTGTCCATGCATGTGGCGAACGTCAATTAAGCTTATCTTCAATCCTTTGAAATGACGTAAAACATTCCATTCATCTCTAATCTCTTCCGATTTTACATTTTCTTCATGTTTAGATTGAAAACCTTTAGAAAACTTAAACTTGAGATTTTTCAATCAAGTAAAATTTGTTGTAATTTAGTTGAATTAACATAAGATTTTTCGAATTACTTATTGAAAGCGATCCAAAAACAATAAGATTCATGGAAACTCTTTCAAGAATCACATCAAGGACCAGCCCCAACTTCATAAACATTGTTGTCATCTTTCACGCCCATAGCAGGCACGCCCATCACAACACCCCTAGTCCTATCGACAGTACCCTCACCACTACCCTAGTAGTAGCCTCTTATTCATAAAGGTGATATCTTTAAGACGACACAAGACACCATCATCACCCTAGACGTTAGATGATGCAAATTTTTCATATATGATATGATAACTACACCAAACGTTTAACTGAGTATATTTCGGTATTGTTCTTACAGGGATCGAGTCCACAGTACCATAATCCTAGGGTAAAACTATTTGAACAACAATTGAAAGATTAATAATGTTATAAAAGAAAATTAAAGACTTATTTATAAAATTTCAAAAGTTTTCCAATGCTAAAGTGAAATTGATGATGAAAGAAATACATACGGTAGGTTAGGAGTGAAATCACTTTTAAGCTAACTTGAAAGAATGCAAGATCTGGATTTAGTGAAATCAAATTTCGTACTGGAAAGTTGAATCGACACCGATAGATAAAGCCTAATCCCTTAGATTAGAATCCCTAATTTGCTACATCATGAACCCTAATCCCATAGGTGAACACGACCTAACAAATTGAATTACGTGAATTAAAGAGACCTCAATACAGGTGAATATCCCTTAGCTCTCCACCAATACATGTTATACATATCTTAGTTCAAAATTAGAGACCATGATTCCTCAATGTGAAAGTAACTCCTTGAGCAATCCTTAGATGAGCCAAGAACAATATTAAAACGATAGAATTCTAATCAATAATGAACTTATCATATCTCAATCACAAATCACCAATCCTCTAACATCACTTGGAGTTCACCCTCTTTTAACCTTGGAGAATTTTCCAAACATTGAGAGATAAGAAGTGTATAAAAAATGGATGAAGTTGCCATGAGATGGAATGATAGAATTGAGAGAAAAAGTAAGAGAATCTTAGAAAGTTTTATTAGAATTTAGAATTATGAATTGGGTGATACATAATTAAAATAGTTAACTTAATTTATCAACATCAGGTATAAAACTAACGTTATAACGTAGCTACGGGCTGCTAACGCCATATAGTTATAATTTGAACATTTAAGATGCGCAAACCAACGTAGGAACGTCCACAACAAGCGCGCCAACATGCAAAACTAAATAGGTGATAAATTACTTAGGCATGGCAACATTGCTCTCCCAGTGTGCCTACACCATAACTCAAAGGGCAAGTTGTTTTCCAGATAGCTTAGAGTGGCAATGCCCAACATGACATGCCAACGTGCAACTCTTGATGTCCAGAAGAATGATCCTAGCATGGCAACATTGCTCCCCCAACATGCCAACGCCATAAGTCAGAGAGATTAAGTACCCGCTAGTACAGCTGGTGTAGCTACGCCTACATTGACATGGTCATGCACAACCTTGATGTACAAATGACACATGAAGTTACTAATGAACATTTGGCATGTTGAGTCGTCAAATCAGTATCATCTAACATATGAAGTAGCCACGTCAGGGGCATTTGACACATAAAATATCCACGTTAGTAGGGTTAATGACACATAAAATCTCTGTTCATGAAATTAGTAAAAAATGAATGATGAGATTTAACTGAAATATTTTAAAAAGATAGAGGATCTAATTGTGGGTCTAAATTAAAAATTTTTGAAATAATAAATGATTGGAATAACCATTTAACTTTTTTTATATAAAAAATAATTTTATATATTCTTGTTGACCAATAAAATGTATATATGTAAATAATAGTGGTACTTTAAACACGGGAAGAGGATATACCAACATGGACACAAGTTGGCAGGTACAGTGCAGTTTTAGATTGGATTCATGCTGACGATGACCTTGAAAACTAGTAGCCCACTTGGTGAGTCTTTATCTGCCGCCAAAGCAGAAGTTTTTCCACTTTTCAGTTGCACGGCACGGACGAACAACAAGGAAAGGGACAAAACATAACATAAATATTAGTAATATTAATGTATGGTATATGCAAGGAGTGAACTTTTTTATTTAATTTCTTTGAATGATGTAAGGAACTAGGTAGTGACTAGATTTAGTTTGCAAAATAATAAGAAATTCTGGTCAGGTTAAATATTTCTATGCTTAGGCATATTATTTACAAGGAGTAATTAATCTATACAGGACCAACATTTTTAAGTGACATGTTGGTCATGCATTTTTTTAACAGACTCGCCTTATTCGGTATACAATCCTTCAAACTGATTAATCTGAATTTAGAGGTGGGTCACCCCTTCCAATAACAATTTACTGTCTATCTCACATTTTAAACTTGAGACACTTAGTTAAACGGGTTAGCAACTTTAACGATCCTGTATGGGTATAAACTACTCTCAAGTCTTTGCTTTCAAAATGCCTAATCTACCCTATGTGCTAGTGAACTGTATCCTGTAAGTAGCCGCAATTCTTGACATTGCATTTGAATATTGATAAAGATAAAACGACACGCATCTCACGTGCATGAGTCACTACCTCCCTCCACTTGCACTGTTTCATGTTTGAGTTCCCATATCCCAGCAATTTGGCACACAGAGCTAGTGATTGCGTTTCCCCTCCAGGAATGAACAACATGTCATTACAACTCTTGTTGTAACTTTGGATTATTATAAAAATGATGAGATTTTGCTTTATAAAAGGTTGTTAGAACAAGATTATATTTTTTGGTATTATAAAAATCGGTTTGGAATTTGGACTGATTAGTAACTCAACTAGTTCAAATAAGTTATTAGATTCATTAAACAAGTAACCTAGAAAAAAACTCGTTAAACCAGGTAATTTTGTTTAAAATCTACGACCTGACACAGGTAGTAATTCTATTTTTTATAATTCTCCTTCAAAATGGTATTGTTTTGTTTTTTTATTAGGTACTGATTATTATGTGTTTGATTTTGTAATTTTGAAAATTTGGAGTGTGAAATATTTGAATTATTTAGGTTATATTTTAATTTTTAAAATAAATCAAATTAATTGGTTCAACTAATGATTCAAGTGGTTTGACGATTGACTCAATCAATTCGATTACTGATCTCATTTTAATAACACTGATATATCTTTTATTTCCTTTTTTTGATGAGAAATAAAAAATGTTTTTCTTTGTTCCTAAATATAATAAAAGTTTATGTAACATATGTAATTTTGTAGGATAAGAAGTTATAAAATGAAAGTTTTTATTTAAAAATCTCATTAATATTCATTCATCCTAATTTTTAAGCAGTATCTACACAAGTTTTTATAAAACAATCCTACTTTAATTTCTTAACATGAACAAGATTCCTAAATAACTTTTAGCTTTAAATCATTTCAAATTTCTAAATCATTTATATATAGTTAATTTATATGTATCACTTATTTATTTGTTTATAGACTCAAATGTTCACATTCTCTTCGTATTTAATTTTGAATTTGATTTTATTGTAAGTTGAAACATTTTTCTTACTTCCTATATTCAATTCACCAAAACTTTTTTTTTATAATGCAATCGACTAAACCTCTCAACATTATTTCTAGCATTTCATTTATTTTAATTAATATTTAAATTAAATTTCATGTAAATTTTCAACTCTTAAAAATAGAGGATAATTAATTTAATTAATATTCAAATTCAATATTCAAATAAGTTGTCCATACATTATTTGTTATTTTATTTTTTATTTGTTGAAAAATTTTCTCCATAAACATCATGACTAATAATAATTAAATGAAACTTATAGAAGTAAATCAACAATCATATTTTTTTAAAAAAATTATTTAGGATGTATTTTTTATTTAATCCTATTTTAATAGAAATGTTAACATTAAGTGATATTTATTAATTATATTAATAAATGTAATACTATTTTTTACACAAAATCATGCTTTCACATAATTTAGTAGATTATTACCAAAAATAAATCCTTATATTAAAAGAGAGATACAACAACATGAGCTATTATCGATAACACATGTTGGGTTTGTCTAGACAAAACTAAAAACAATGATATTCATCAACATTAACAAAGTAGAACTATGATATACCATCAATGGTTATGCAAAGAGGGTAAAACAAATAAGAACAAAATATTTTTTGCTACAAAATGAAAACAATCACATTAATCAACATTGAGAGTAAAACAACAATACTAATCAAAATGAAAAACAAATCAAAAGTTAGTTCATATCATATTTGTCATACTAAGTCTTATATCTTAGTGTAGATAAAATTCGTGTTATTCCTAAAAGAGTATACATGTCAATCTTAAAATCTTTAAAACACGTGTATATTTCCAAATTTAACATACCACAATAACAATAAAATCTTAAATGATATGCAATGCATAACAACAATATTTTAAAAACCCGATCGATTATATAATCGGTGAAGATACTGGTTCAAACGAACCATGATAAAACGAGGTCGAATCTTGATCCGCTTATTATAAAGAATTGACCCGGACCGGTTACCTAATCAGTTCACGGTTTAATTGGTCGGACCAACTGATCTGGTTCGATTTTGATAACAATACATAATAATGTATATCAATTTATTAAAGTCATGTATCATCATATCAAAATTTGGACTAAAATTTAGTTCATATATATCATTAATCTCGATCCAATATCTTAGACCTTGAAAAAAAAAACTTAAAGCATAGAAGAAAAGTTTATTTTAGTCATAAATTTTAAAGATTAATAATATTTTATTTCAATAATTTTACACTTATTTTAGAGAGTAGATAAAGCGAAAAGCTAACTAATGAGGGCCCAACCTATAATATTTAGGACCTTCTGTTAGGGTCATCTTTAGATCAGTTTTTTGTATTTGTTTCTAGAATTTTCTTGTTAGGATTTGAAAGTCATCCTTAGACTTAAAAATCATTTTTAATTGTATTTTTAGTTGGCCCTGGTATGGGCTTTAGGATTTTTGGCCTTACATGACCTTATTTTAGCGTTTGGGCCATTTTTGAATCTTAGGTACCTAAGGTTAGGTTAAGTTAACTTGGCTTAGGTAGCAAGCTAAATTGTCTTTAAATAAAGCTAGGGTTTCATTTGTAGATAACTTTAGTCATTTGAATGAATTTGGTGATTTTTAGCGAGAAGTTCTCTCTCTAGACTTCAAGAGTCTTATGGCACTCTAGTATGTTCTTATCTTTAGAATACTTCCAACATGGTGAACACTCCTTTGACTTACACTCTTTGAATCCTCTTCCATTTTCATTTTTCTTCTCTTAGTTTCAATATCGACATCATGAATAATTTGCCCATTACAATGCTTCATGGAGGAGATATAATTTTTTTTTTATGGAGATTAAAGTTTGAAGATCAACAAACCTCTTTAAGATAGATCTGTCAAACCTCTTGAAGATCAAGAGACTACAGCATTCGGTATCATGAGCTTTGGTTCTTGGAGGTTTAATTTCTATATCTACACTTTAATTTTTTGAGTTTTGAATTCTAATTATAGCTCCATAATCCTTTCCATCTCTTTCTATTGACCACCACATGTTCAATTCCATGTTCATTTAGTTTTTCCCTTTAGAAATGAAAAAAAAACCTAGAAATCTAGATCAACATTATTTTGAGTTAAATTTTTTAAAAATAATTGGAGATCCTTGATCTATGACGAAACCAAATCATAACCTATAATTTGTGTTCAATTGGAGCAATTTTATTCTTGGAGTCAAGATTGTTTATCATCAATTTTAGAGCAAAATTTAAGTGTGCTTGATTCTCCATTGTTTTCTCTTATCTATGATCTACCTTTTAACTTTTGTTTTTGTGTTTTTAAAGTCATAATTCATAGCTGGACTTATCTTGTTTACTCTAATTTGGTGCCATTTATATCATATATTTCAACTGTTTGATGTTTGTTTCTAGTAGGAGTTTGTGATTAGAGCTAAATTGTATGTGTTTAAGTGTTAGATCTTCACCGTGTCTTGTGCTGGAATACTGTACTTAAGCACTCTTGATTAAGTGTTATTCTAGCTCCAAAGTATTTTTGAAAGCCACTCTTCATTTGGCAGTATATGTATTGTAGGTTGTACATTCTTAAGCTTTCATGTCTTTTAGTGTTTGTTTTCATTTTTTAGAAACTATACTTTGTTCTTAATCATCTCATTTTATTTTATATTTATGTGTTGATCCATATATGCCTTCCATGACTACTTCATATTGGAAGATGATGTAAATAATGTTCTAGTCTGATTTTGTTGATTGAGATTGATTTTGTGGATTGTGTAAAATGTTATCCTACATAAAAATTTAGAATAAAACACTAGAAAAACTTGATTAGTGATGGAATTTATCCATCCGCCAAAGTGTTTAGCAACAAAATTGGCGATGAAATGATGGTGCAACCATTTTTCTGGTTTGTAATCATTTTGGCAACAAACGGTACAACTGAATGCCATTTATCACTAATTGGAGATGGATTAATTGCTCTGCTAATTTGGGAAAAGAAATGGACCTTATTGTATTTTAACAACGAGCTTAGTTTGTCATTATTCAAAATTCAAAATTTAAGTTATGTGATGCATTCGTTGCTAATGTTGTCGCCAAAATTTTGTATTAAAAAACCATAATTCATCGCTAATACTAATTCATGCTCACATGACGATGGTAAGATTCCATCACTAAGTCATGTCGATGGGAGCTGTTGTTGAATCCATCGCTAAATGGTGGCAATTTAGAGGTGGTGTTAGTTTCGTTGCCATTTTATTTGCATCGTATCCATCACCAATTCCACCGCCAAAATGTTTTTGAATTTAAGGTTATTTTCCTATTATTGAATTTAGTTGTACCTAGTTAAAGTTTAATCATTTTTACAATTTGACGTATTTGATATAATAACATAATTTGATAAATGAAATAAATGAACGCATTCAAAATAAAAATATAATGTAAATATTTGAATTATTCAAATAATGTTAAAATGTAAATAAAGTAAAAATAAAAACTAATAATGCAAATAATGTAAAAAATCTCAAGAGTCATCCTAAGCGTATTGAGGAGGGACTTTGATGATCCTGCTGAGACTCTAGGGGTGCAGGCTACTGGTCGTGGCTAATATTGTTTTGTAGAGGTCGGGCGACAAGGAGTATCCTGAGCCGACCAACACGTGTGAGAGGATGTCATGATGATTTGTATAACTAGTCTTCAAGATTTGGATCTCCTCAGTCTTCTCAGCCAAGTTGGTCTTTACCTTGTCAATGGTAGTGTCCCAGGAGGCCAACTCCTTGTTTAGATCCTGGAAGATCTGAACAGACTTCGGCGTGGGGAAGGTGATGGATACTGCTGGTCTAGGCGCAAGTTATGAAGCTAACTACCCCACATTGAACAATCGTTCCTTTTTGTTCATCCCTCTAGCAACCTTGATAAACAAGGTTTTATCAGAGGCAACAAAGTTCTCACTATGCCCCTTCACTTTCCCATTACTAGAGGCCGCTTTAACCTTTCGGTGTTCAAACTTTTCCCATAAATTAATTGGTTTGAAAATATTAATAATCGTGAATAATTAATAAAAAATTACTAACAAGTAAATACTACTTACAATAGTATTTCTGGCATGGTCGCTATCCCAAGCATCGCTCTTGGTTTTCTTTATCCTCTGCATGATGTCAAAGGTGATGGGGGTTTTGTTCAGCTTAACAACCAACAATGAAAAACCAAACAATTGTTATTATAATTAAATTATTTTTGTTAAATTGTATAATGACATAACTAAAATTGTGAAAATATTAGTCTCTCCTTATGGCATATAGCTAAAGTCGAGCCACTAGTGTATAAAGAGGCTGCTCTAGATTATGATGTTTAGTTCCTCTTTTCCTACCCACTCTTATCCTTCCATTTGTCATAAGCCTACTTGGCTTTCAGCCCATCTAGGACCTCATGTGAAATCCAATGACCTTTGTCCTTTCTATCTAAGTATTTGTTAAGTGAATTCCTCGTGCTATTTGAATATTTCTTGGAAAAGATAACTTTCATGTCCCTTTCGTGCTTAGGAAACCACTTAAATTAGGTCTAAAAACAACCAAAAGTTATCTTACCAAGGTAATGAAGTTCAATAATGTTAGTCAACATTCTATAAAAATCATCTTCTAGTTGACCATTCATTCCATGTGCACATACTCCATATTTTGTAGTTCTCATTCCCTCATTCCACTATGCATATTGAACTTATAACCATTGACTTGGTAAATTGGTCATTTTGTCACTCTTCTTTTAGGTCCCCAACATAATGAAATAAGCATAGGATCATGGATTTCATTTGTCAGATCTAGAACCTACTACAACATATGTACATGTTATAAAATTTAAATTTAATTATATACTACATGACTTGTTCCAATAACTTACATATTTTTGAACCAAGCCAGGAAATGTGATGTTATTTTTTGATTTAACTCCTTCTTTGTAATATCGGGCTCAAGTTCTTTTAACAACTGAGTGTTTCCTGTATTTGATAGGAGACAAAGTCGAGGTATTTTAGTTGGGTTAGTTACTACATATATATGGACATTTGGAATGCTTAACAATAACTTACTCCAAAAAAGGCTCCACTTCTTGATAATTTTATAAAATATACAATTGTTCAACCATCCAATCTCTATCTTCTAGGAAACATTTTGTTGGTTTCCTTGTAGCACGACCAAGGAACTTGAAGATATATACATATGGTTCATTCGAAAAGCTTTTGCCCACATCAACATTACGTGGCACTTACATCCTTTGCTGTCTATCTTAATTGGATAGTAGAAAGAAGAAAAAATTCTTCCACCAGATTAATCATTCAACATGTGCTTTATTGTTAACTTTATCTTTTCAAGTGTGTAGAAATATAACGTTACAAAATAAATATTAAACAAGTTATGTATTGAATTTAAACTACATGTTTTGTTTTAACATTAAACAAAAAACATAAGATGTCCACATTTTGAATGGATACATCCATCAGTATTTAACTAGACCACCCACTAATACTTTATACGACAAGTGAATCGGTAGGTGTTCCATTGAATCAAAAAAGCTTAGGGGTACTTTAACTTATACAACACAATCGGAATCGACTCTTTCATCCAACAATTGATCCTTACACAATGTTATACATGTCAACTCTCGAAATAACTAGCTAAACTCAACAAGTGGTTTCATATGTTCTTGGGTAAGACATCAAACACAATTGGAAGTAATTGTTACATGAAGATATGACAATCATGGCTCCCCATGTCATGGAGCTTCACTTCTTTCATGTCAACACATTGGGACAAATTTGATGCATACCCGTATGACAATTTCTACTCTTTAACCCATTCACATACAACAACCTTTTAAGGCTTACTAAATGCATACTTTGCTTTTCATTTAATCAATTTTCACCCTTAATATCTTTTAACTCTAACTCCTTTCTTGAACTATCTTACAATTTACTAATTTAGCATAACCTAAGTTACCGAACCTTATTAACTAAGAATTGAACCTAATTTACAAAAAAGGTTAAGTTACGTAATTATGACTTATCAAATGCAAGATCGAATGGAGAACGATGAAGGGTTTTGGTTTCTGATATGAATTCCGACAAGCTTGAATTGGTTCTATAAGTTTGAAATTACAAGGTTTTAGCTTGATTGCAAGAGATTGGAACAAGGCGCATTATGGATTCTTAGAATCCTTACCTTAGGTTAGAATTTGAGAAGTGAAATCCTTTCCCATGGATGGTAATGCTCATGATTTTAAAGGAAAATAGAAGGAAGAGAATTGCTTTGCTTTGCTTTATGTGAGAAACAATGGTGGAGGTTGATGAAGAAATTGATGAAGATGGTGTAGGAGGAAGAAGATAATGGCCACGGTAAAGGGAGAAGAGCTAGTTGACAAGGCTTGATTCCTTTGCTTGTAATAGAGAAGAAAATAGAAATGGGTATGGAGAATGGTAATGATAGGTTACTATCTTGGGAAGAGAAAGAATAAGTAATCCACTTTCCTTTTTGTCTTTGTTTTGGTTGCTTTTCTTCTAGAGTATCAGGAGAAGGAGGATTGAGGTAGTTTAGGTTGGTTAGATGTAGTTTGGTCTTTTTACTTGTTTGGTCAACCTCCAAAACTAACCGGTGATTTAATTTAAATTTTAACTTAATTAGTTTGATCCTAAACTTTAATTAGCCTTATTTAATTCCTATCAATTAACATTATTATTTGGTTATCAATAATTAACCATTAAATTTAAGTCAGGATGTTACAACAATCTATGATTAATAGTTCAAAATAAGAAGTATCAATATCTACATAAAATAGTAAATATTATACAAGGACGAGTTTTTTACATGATTATGTATTATTATTATTTAAATTAAATGAATAAATTTTTACATGAAAACTTTATAATGTTATTAAAGTGTATTAGTATTTTAAATATAGTAATACATATTTGCATGATGAAAAAATAAATTTAATATATGTTACAAAAAGGAATTATTATTTTTCTAATAAAATGTTACATATACCACAATTAATTTGAGAAATTAAAAATGATTTTTTACAAAATAATATATTAATAGTTCAATTTTATATATAAATAATCTTTACACAGGTTGAAAATTTTATATTGGATTGTACTAATACACATCACCGCATAATAAAATTAATATACATAATTTAAAATATACATTTTAATTTTTTAAATTCATAATCAATATTATCTATGTCAAAAAAGTTAATATTGCATGAAAATAAAATTTTTACATTATAATTTATTACAATTTAAATAGTATAGATAAATTTTGTATACACAGGGACAGGAATTTAATCTTCAATTATATTAGAGATTGAAATAAAAAATAAATATCTATAACATTATAAAAATTAATATATGTAAAACAAAATAAATATTTTATTTTAAAAAACTTATATATAAAAGAATTAAAATATAATATAAAGAAAAATAATATTATTAGATAATAAAATTTTCTACAATAATCTATTAATAATATTATTATATAGATAAATATTTATATTAAAGGGGTGAAAATAGTACTATATTGCACTATATAAATATTAAAATTATAAAATAAATATTTGCATAATAAAAGAAAAATTAATATGTGTGATCCGGTTAGAAAGAATATATCTTATAAATAAAATAATGAATATCAATATATAAAAAGTATCTTATTAATTAGTAATTGAAATTTCTTACATGTAAGTGGTATAAAGAGTATCATAAAATTAATTTTCATTTCACATATCAGAATAAGGATTTACATAGACAACTTTTAAAATAATTTTTTCAAGTGCATTTATCGTTCAACCATATATTTGTTAATAAATGCTAGAAACACACATTATGTGATTAGTTAATTTCTTAAAAAGTAAGAGTAAGGGATCTGTTTACAAAACACATATTTTAACTTCTTAAAAAACTAACAAATCATATAAAGTGTGTTCAAAAAAATATCTTGCTAGTATATTCTCTTATTTGTTTGTCTATAATACTGGTTTTTTTTATCTTAAATGATGAACATTGGTAATTTTCGTTAACTCTATTGTAAATTAATAAATTTACTCCTTTCTTAATAATTTCTTTTATTACATTAGTCATGTATGACACAAACTAATAATATATTATTTTAAATAAACATATCAATTCATAAAAGAAATTAAAGATATATTTAGAGCATTTTAAATTAAATTTTTTCTCTAAATTAAAAAAAGTCTGTGCAATGCACGTGTTAATAAAATAGTTATATACTAAATAAGAGTATTTTAATTCATATTTATTTAAATAACTATATATTTAACAATTTTTAATATAGATAAAAATAGTTAAAATGACTATAGGGATTAGCTAAATACGCTGAAGGTTCAACTAGTTATTTAGGCATCTGGCTACATTTGGCATTTCAGTGCTCGCCACCTTTTTCTGGTTGCAGTGCTATGACGCTATGTGGATCTGGGGCTGAATGCTTTAATTTATCAAAACTTCAACGCGATTACGTTTGCTGAGTATCGGACTCAACATCATATATATCATGAAAACAAGATCACAATTTGAAACGAAATCAAACAACACACAATACTCAATTAATCAATTGAATGAAACAAAACCCCAACAAATACAAAAAAACATAAAAAACAGAAGACATATTGAAAATATAAGTTGGGAAAGTTTGGCAATATTACATGTTATTCTAGAATGTGAATTCATAGAACAAGGGGCAGCCAGTACAGTTATTGAAATACATATTAATGATATGAATATAAACATAAAAATATAGTTATAATAGTATGAATTGATTATATCTTCCTCTTCCGCTTCCGCTTATTGGGTAGTTGATAGTATAATTTAGTTAAGGTCTCTAGCACAATTCGTGATGCGACTGCAACCACGAGTGTAAGGGTTAGCACGACCCCTATTCTGGCAATTGTAGTAGGAATTTCCACGGTTACCACATGGGGCATTGTTGGCCTTAAGGGCACCATAGCTAATGTACCTTTGTGTTGAAGCCAACGTGCGACGGTTGGACTCAGAATCCAGCATCATCTCGTTGTCTTCTCCAACCAAATCGCCAACAACAGCACCACCGGGGTAGCTAAAATCATGAACGTTAGAAGCTTCAGCTATCATCATGGCCAAGGCCATGGCCACGAGGAGAATTGCAAGCCATGGCTTGAAGTTCATTTTCTTGATAATGGGGTGGGTGTGGGAATTCAAATTTAGCTTTGTTGAGTAATTGGAATTCAGAAAGAAAAATGTCTCTAATGCTTCCTTTATCCCTGCCCTTCCTGCTGTGGGAGGTGGAAGAGGAGGATATAGCTGTTGACAAGGTAGTTAGTTTCAAGGGATAAAAAAGGACAGGGTTTCGATGCTTTGAGGTGAGGTGAAATTCATGGTTGTGTCGTTTGTGATTTAACGTAATTCTGGGCACTCCTTGCCCGTTTCTTCCTCCTCCTTGTTTTCTTTGCTAATTTCATGTGGTTTCTACTTCATTTGCGACGTGTTTCTCTAACTAATTGGCGATCTCAGATCCATGTGCTAAAATTGACCTCTCTTCTACGCCCCCCAATTTGCTCAGAATGCTGTCAAACCATTTACCATTTACAATTTTGTCTCCACTTTTCATATTTTTAGTTTTGTTTTTGGTCGTCTAATTTTGTTCTTTTACTAATTATCATGCTTTAACTTCTACCGCTCATATTTTTTTTGTAACTATAAAGGATTAAATAAATAAGGTTTTATAAGAACTGAAAAAAGCGCTGTAGATATATTTTATTCTTCCTTCCTTTTTTCACTGTTCAACAGTAAGATAGCTTCTTCTTACACCATTTATCTCGAAAATTAAAATCAGAATTTGTCCGAAGTTTATAATCAGGATGTGTAAATAAATTATACATATTTTGTCCAGAAATTATGAAGTGTTTAAAAGTGGCATAGAAATTTAAAAAAAAAAAAGGAGGTGGAGGAGGAGAAATTATCCAATAGTAAATTTTTATCAATAGTCAATGGCCATTAGATGAATAGATTTATTTTTTGGTAAAGATGAATAGATTGATAGGCTTTTGTCCATCATCGGTTGGGCTTTGATGTATATTGATAATGAAAATCGACCCAAAGCAGCTTTGACTGATCATATTTCCAAATCAAAATACGGGGATTACCAAAAAAAAAAATCAAAATACGGGGTTTCCCCCATAACTCTCCGGTCTCCTCCACCAATTGGGCTGCTTCTTCCCCCCAAAAAAATAACTCTAATTGCAAAGAACTTTGAAAAAGAGAAAAAGAAGAAAACTTTAAAAAAAGATTGGCAATTGAAAAATAAATAAATGAAGGTGTCAATAAATAAATAAATATGCCAATTTAGTGACTAAAACTATGAGCAATAGTGTCAATGAAGTTAATAACTAACCACCAAGTTAACAATGTCAGTTGGCACGAAGTGTTTTAACTTAATATGTGATTTTAGGGTTGAGTTTCTAATAACATAATTATTCAACTATTTCTAGCCTTATTTAATTTATTATGTAGTAAGGACTTTGATGAGCATAAAAATGAGTCTCTAAATGATCTTTACAGTGTCTTCTTTGATAGGGGAAATATTTCGTTGATGCTTGTAGTTGGCCCATGATCGTTTGCTCTCCTGATTACCTTGTCATAGGTCACCTTTCACTACTAGAAAAACCCCTTTTGGCAATAAAGTTTTGGTGACGACATAGGCTTTCGTCGTTAATTGCCACAGAATTACCGACGGCATAAGGGTAGCTACCAAAATTAGTATGGTATGGGAACTAGCAACCACCTTAGTGACAGACTAAGCGACAAGATAGGTTAGCGTAGGTAAGTTCGTAATTGATTCCGTCACAAATGTTTTTCTATAAACCAATCAGCAACGACATTGATGGTCATCACCAAATAGGATATATAGAAATTTTTCTTAGGGTGATTTAGCAATGGGGTCATCTTTCTATCACCGCCTCAAGCCTTTTTGCTCTAGTTCCTAGTAAAAGGACGTGTAGGTGAAAAGCATTTAACGATGGATACTAAAACATGTCACTAATTAAGAGATCTAAAAGGTTTTTGTATGAACGCGTTGGCAACGAGTTCCATGTTCCGTTGCCAATTAATGAACTATGTGTTAGGGTGCATTTAACATTTGGCAAGTTGCAAGCTTCTGTCACTATTCAGAAATATTTCAACTCCAACTTCTAGTAAACGAGCATGTAGGTGAAAAGCATTTGGCGATGGATGTTAAATAGTGGTGCTCATAGCCATGGAGACCTTTAGACTTCAATGGCTACGTAGTAGCGATAGATGCAACAACGACCATGGAGATAGTCTCTATGAAACTCGTAGTGACGCCCACAAATCCTGTTGTTGATTTATTAATTTCCCTCTTCCTTTTTCACTAGCCCTCTCAAAAGAGCAATGGATCTACAACGGTTGTCTTTTCATGAGTCTAACCCACTATAACGACTAATCCAGTGATGGTGCATGTGAAGCCCAAAGCGATGCCACACCGTGTCCGTTTCTCGTTTATTAATTTCCTTATGCTTTTTCACCAGCCTGCTTAAAAGAGTGACAATATCAGCTATGAGATTGCACATTATGTAGCGATAGACACGGTGTGGGTTGCTATGAATTTTTCTATCCTCAAAACTAATTAAAAAAAATAAAAAATGGAAGATAATGATGACATTAAGGACGAAGGCTAATATATACTCCATAGAGGGACAATTTAGGCGATGAGGTTCCCATAAATATTAGTGACGGGATCTGTGTTTGTTGCTAAAGTATGTTGCAAACGACCCTCACAGGTATTTCATGGTTGTTAACCATTTGTCGTCACTATTAACAACAAAAATAGTTTGGTGGTTAAATTGTTGTAGTTAAAATATTATTTTCTAGTAATATATGTGTATAGATAATATATGTGTACATTATTTAACAAGTATATTTTTAATCAGTTTAATGATTCATTGGATTAAAAAATATATTGGATGGGTTGATAACCATGTGCATGTATGTTTGATAATTTTAAACTGTTGTGAATAGAAAATATCTATTATATAATTAGTCTGCTGCTATGTGCACTAATAGATCAGACGAGAGATTGGCCTTATTATTAATGGCTAAAGGGTATATGGGAGAAAAAATGACACTGTATTAATATTAATTTTAAATAATTTTTTTTATCTAAATATGCTAAAGTGTGCCACCTATGTACAAAGCTATCCTTATTAGGTGAGTTTGTTGAAACTTATTTTTAAAAAAAGTATTTTTTAAACTAAAAACCTAATGTAAATTTTTAGATGTCTATTTAAACTAAAAAAAAAGATGAGAAAAAAAGTTAAAAATAATTTATTTGAATAAGTTATTTAGAACAGTTTCTCCAAATAAACTGTTGAAAAAATGAAATAAAAGACCAATTTATTTTTAAAAAGTATTTTTTATAGTCGTAACCATGGTTTTGAAAACCGGACTGGACCGAAAATCGGTCAGGGTACCAATCTAAACAAGGAAAAAAACCGGGCATTTCAGAATCAGTCAAAACTGGTTGAAAATCGGTTGAACCAGTTAGGGTTTAAAATTATTTTTTTTGTTTTTTTGTTCTTTCTTTAAAAAAATTATTAAAAAATATTTTTAAATAAATAAAAAACTTATATATAATATTTACATATTATTTTTATTTATTATATTTTCTTAATCCTATAAAACATATAATATAATCCTTAATTAACTTAATTTTTATATAATTTATTGTTAATATATCAAGAAATATATTATATTATATTAAAAATATATATTTTATTATAACCGGTTCAACGAACATTAAACCAGTACCTTCACCGGTTTGATCACCGGTCCAGTTTTTAAAACCTTAGTCATAACCATACATATTAACTTATTTTAATCATCACTTTTTTTTTCGTAAAAATCACTTATAAATAAACAGTTTTAAGAAAATCATTTAATATTAAGGTTAAAGAAATCGGCCTATAGGTCTATTTTTCCCCCTACACGGTGCCTCTTTATACATTCATGATAATATTCTTTTTCTTTTCTCGTCATAAACTCATAATCCACTACATTCAATCATGGCTACGAAGAAAATGTTGCCACACCCGTGACAAAGGATTTTTCCAACTAAACCAAAGTTTTGCATTTACACTCGCAGGCAGTCCCAAGAAAGCAGGTTAATATATGGTGATTGTCAATCATTTTCAATGAAATTGAATACTTATAGCCAAGGGCCAATGCATCTAATAAATCTGCAACTACTCATTACTTCTCGGTGTAGTCCTTCAAATTTGACTTTAAAGGACCATCGCATTCACAATCGAAATAAAGTTCTCAGTTGCCGGTATCAATTGACTTGTGGATGACACATGCGGAA
Source organism: Clitoria ternatea (assembly GCA_037962975.1). Lineage (NCBI taxonomy): Eukaryota > Viridiplantae > Streptophyta > Magnoliopsida > Fabales > Fabaceae > Clitoria > Clitoria ternatea. The sequence goes on from CM075669.1 coordinate 296,928,260, forward strand.
CTGCGTAAAGGGTTTCGTGAATAATGAGCTTACATAATTAACCCATATTAATTGTTACTCAACCTTACATACTTACAATATTTTTTAGACCACTTTTTAATGGACTAATTTTGGTTCTTTCTTCCATTTAACTAGCTTAAAATCTTTCTTAGTGATATGAAACAAAGTGGAGAATGGTTGGAGGCTCATTATTTTAATCTCGAGTATCTTTTGCAAAAGGTAATTATTTTTAAGTTTGAGTATTTATGTGATGATGAGATTAACTCCGCAAGAGAGATATTTATTTATTTATTAATAAGACTTTATAAATTGTATTGCGGTCACTTGACATTTTTATTTTATTTTTTTCCTTAAACCCCTTTGTTCCTTGTTGATGGTAAGTGAATGTCTTTGTTCATACAATAATAATAATAACAAAGTCTTATCCCATTAATGAGGTACGTTACATGAATATACATCGTTATTGTGCTCTATCATGAATCAAATTTCTAAGTATTTTATTCACCAAAAGGTCTCAATCAATAACCTCTTTAAGCATTTTTTCTGTCTTTTTCTATATCTCTTCAAGAACTCCAACGCATTTGTTCAACTCTTCTGACAAATGCTTCCAAGAGTCTCCTTTGCACATGCCTAATCACTTTCTACCATTTTCTCTACAATAGGTCATGGCCACTCTATTCTAAATAATGTCATTTCTTATTCGGTCTTCTTATGTGAGTCACGCATCCATCTTAACATCCTCGTCTCAGTTACCCCTATTTGATGTTGGTGTTATCCTTTCACAACCTAATAGTCACATAAAGCAATTTCAGTCTCATGACAATTTGATAAAATTTTTCTTTAAGTGTAACATCCTCATTTTAATTAATTGGGGGCTTTTAGGAAAATAAATCAGGTACGTAATTTATTTTCAACGGTTAGTAATTAATTAATTATTCGATGGTCAATAAATTAAAAATTTTAAAAAGAGACCCACTAAATCAAAAGGGCGGTTAGTTTCGATTATTAACCAAAAGGGTTACATGACTAAACTACCCATAACTAACTTAACTAATTAATTCCCTCTTATCTCTCTTCCTTCCACTCACCATCTTATTCTTCTTCTCCCTTTCTCCATCACCACCACACCATATACCCTTCACCATCTCCACCAAAGCCATCATTTTCTTCTCCTTCTTTTCTTTCTCACCACCATAACTATGCTATTCTCTCTCTAGGTCCATTTCATTTTCTTCTCCTTCATCACAACACCACACCATGCCATATCCTCCTCCTTCATCATGTTATTCTTAAGCACAAAGCCAGGTTGGTTACATCTACTTCTAGTATTTCTGATGCCAAATGGTTTGTTTCTTTTATTGATGGGTTACTTAGATTTTCCTCATGAAAGAAAAGTCTGAAGTTTTCCACCTGTTTGTTAATTTTCACCAAATGGTTCAAACATAGTTTGAGAGTCCTATTAAGAGATTTCATTCTAATAATGGGAGCGAGTATGTAAATCAAAGTCTCTCTAATTTCCTTAAAGAAAATGGTGTTGTTCATGAGTTAACCTATGTGGACACTCCCTAACAAAATGAGGTTACAAAAAGGTAAAATTGTCATCTCCTTAAGGTTACTAGAGCATTACTCTTCCAAATGTCTGTCCCTAAGTCTTACTTAGGGGAAGCTATTCTCACTGTCACATATTCAATCAATAGATTGCCCTATCGTGTTCCCGGTGGTGTTAGCCTTGTTCAAGTCATGACCTCATTCTATCCTTCTATCCCCATTATGACCAGTCTCTAAAGTCGTGTCTTTGGTTGCTCTATTTTTGTCCATGTTCATAGCACTCATCGAGGAAAGTTAGATCCTTGGACTATCAAATGTGTCTTCACATGACTTCTTAAAAACTCACATGATTAATCTCAACCATTCATTGTATGTGTTAGAACCAAGTCTGGTTTGTAAAGAATTTTAAAATCATTGGTTATTATTTATCAGACCCTAAGATTTGTTAATAACACACATCAAGACATTTAATTAAATAAAGTCTGCCTATCTAACTTGTTCAATTAAGTGTTTTAGGTTACAAATTTATGGTACATAGGTTATAAATGAAATGAGGAGTCCACCAATAAAAAGTCTGTCTGGGATAAAAAATAGTTGTATATAAGTTTGTAGCAAGAAAAGTCTAGTCCTAGAACAACGCTCAAGAAGAGTTTGATTCAAGTGCGTTTGTCCAAACTTTTGGACTGCTAAGTCATTCGCTTCTTGTTCTCTAAACTTAGTACACATATTTGCTTCATCAATCAGACCCCAAACTTTTGAAGCAATAAGAACATTACTACAAGGCTTGCATCAAATAAAAATTCAAGGACATTTTTAAAGATGCTCTGAACTGAGTTCTTATCAAGAGAAACTGCTCTTATCATCAAAAGAGGAAAGAAGACAAATTAGTGCAAGAACCAACGACCTCATGGATAGAAGATCGAGGAATCTACTATGTGCATTTTAGAAAAACTGATGAAAATCAGTACTTGCGTCAGAAAGCAATTAATAGTTCAACCCTGCATGTTCTGCATGTTGTTGAAAGAAGAAAGCCTATAGTAGGTATTTTGCTCTGAAGCACTCAAGGAACACCATTTCAATGCAAATTTTGAAGAACCTCATTTTCAAACCTTTTGTCTTATTCTCAACCTCAAGGACAACAAGCATCAACGACTATCTCTCTTCAACGGATTCACAATGGTTACCTTGCTTTGCCTATAAATATGAAGAGAATCCAGACCATGAAGAAGTTCATGATTATGAAAATCAGAAACATGAAAGCTTCTCTCTACACTTTCAAGCTCTTTGTCTAAGCTTTTTCTCTAAAGCAAAGGTTTTCCTTGTTGTTCTGCCTCTAGTAGATCTTAGTCTTTATTTCATACTTAGTGTATCAGCTCTTTATCTTGTATCTTTTTATACACTAATAAGTTCTCAGAAACACAAACACAAACACTCTTTCAAATCTTTACTTGTGTAAAAGTTTGGTGTGTTACCAGCCTTAGTTTCTAAGAAAAACAAGTGTTGGCTTGAAGAGACTTTTAAAATAATACTTGGATATTGAGCTAGGAGTGACTTGTTAAAAGAATACTTGAGATTAAGCCAGAAGTGACTAGAGCAAAAATACTTGTGGCACAGGTGGTGTTGTGACTGTAAAAAGACATTTTTATAATAGTGGAAATCCTTCAGGTCTGAAGGTACTAGACGTAGCTTCTGCGTTCTACGTTGAAAGTGAATTAATATAAATCTGTTGTGTTATCTCTCTTGCCCTTATCTTTTAAAGTCTGGTTCATAAGTCCACTGTTATGCGTCACGTTTGAAAAATCTTAAGTTCTGCGTGAAAAGTGTTTCAGACTTATTTAACCCCCTTCTAAGTTTGACTCTGAACCATCTGTATTGTTGTATGTAACATCATCTTTTCTACTCAAATAGAAAATTAATATATCTTTAATGAGAAATACTTACTAGTAGTTAGTTTATTATTATTCTTATTTTTTAATGAAATTTTGGTATTTATATTTAATTATTTTGTTTTTAAAAATAAAATAAAAATAAAATAAAATAAAAATATATATGTCTTTTGAATGAGAATTTTAAAATGACCTAATTAGTAGTCATTGATTAATGAAATTATATTAAGAATTTTGTATATCTTTATTATTCACAACTTTTATTTTATGTTTTTATATTTATGTTTTTACATATTTATGATTTAACTCTTATTAGAATTTTAAAATAAAATTTTGAAGGAATTAGACTATGGTTCTTTAGAACTTTTTGATCTATATAATATTTATGATTTTCTGGAATTTTTTGAAAAATTTTGAAAAATTTTAACAAAATAATATATTAAAAATAATTTTAAATTCATATAAAGTTACTTAAAATTAAAAATATTCACAAGAAATAGAAGTTAAATTATAAGAAAATTTCTAAAATCCATTTCAAGTAGACTTATCTAAAAATTATCGGTTTGAGAAAAATCTTAATTTTATCAATCGTAAAAAAATTAGAAACGTACCAATAAATTTTTATTAATAGAAAATTTTAGATTTTTAAAATTTAAAATTTATATTACTTATTATAAAATTAATAAGGACTGATATAATATCGCTAAATTTCGAAAAGGATTGCTTTTGAATATTTAAAATATACTGAGTGAAAGGTTACTATTTAGCTTAATAATTCAGCCGATATTTACTATGCAAAACACTGTGCATGTATGAAATTTTCAAACTTGCACAGTAACCAGAAACAAAAATTTTAGAAATTGCACAGTGTTTTTATAATAAAATAATGAAATGCACAGTAACTATTCTGCCTATGAATACCGAAGTAATTCTTTGTTAGAATTCACAATTTCAGATTAAATTTTCTTAATATAGTAGTGCTAGAGAGATAGTGGTGGAAGTAAGAGAGAGAAATATTTTTTTGGAAGGAGGTTCTGCTAAAATAACAAGGTAAGAATACTTCTCTTTTATATTTTTTAGGTTTATTTTCATATCATTTTAGAAATCTATTATTATATTAAATATAATATTATTTTAAGTTACTATTTTAAAAAGTAAAATACTATTTCAATAATAAATTACTATTCAAATAGTAAATTACTATTCAAATAATTCAAATAATAAATCACTATTTACTATTACTATTTACCTTTACTATTCACGTTTTACTATTTACTGTTACTATTCACATTTTACTATTTAATGTCCCTATTCATGTTTTACTATTCACTATTCACTATTCAAAATTTACCATTTCTATTTTACGTAGTAATCTTTATTTTTATCTTATGTCTATACTGAGATAAGTTGGTATTAATATTTCTAGAACTCGGAGGTGCAAAACAAACTCATCTTTGGTAGCAATTCAAGGTAAGGGGGAGTGAGATAGGAATATAATATGAAAAGACATAAGAATAATGGGAGGAGTCCCCTACTCCTTGTAAATTTAATAATAATAATATTATTTTAAAATAATAACTATTTAACTTAAAATTTATATAAATTTTAAATTGTGTATCTTGTGTAACTTGATCTGAAATACCTATGCAAAGACCTAGATAACCTATACGAACTAGACTAAACCTATGCAAGGACTTGACTATTATGACATGTATGGACTGGACTATGCGAAGACTGGATTATATATATGGACTTATATAGACCAGTGCGAGGAATGGACTATAAGGACTTAAAATCAACTTTACTAATTTAAATAACATTAAATTTTAAAACATATTTATGAGTGATATTTAGTTGATTTAATTTGATTATAATTAACTATATTTGATTTTGATTAATGATATTATGATTTATAATATTAGACAGTGATTGATGATACTTAATTGTGGTTGATGAATGATTGATGACCTTGTGATATGAAGTTTGAGCATATAGCAAGCATGACGGAAAGTTAAAACTCAGTAAAAATTTTCTTACCTTACTCTTTAAATTTTTATTTTAAGAGAAAGTATTTTATAATTATTTTAGTCTTTTATTTCTTCTTAGAAATAATTTTCACTAACTTTATTTTTAATCTCTAGAATAAAATCTAGTATTAGAAAGAAGCTATTTTATGAAAATCAGAGGTTGAGATAATTAATTCTTGAATTAAAGAAAATTTTTATAGTTTTAAGTATTCTTAGTTAATGATTTTAAAAATTATTTTCTTTTATAAATTAGAAGTTTAAAGTAAATTATTTTGGTTTTTCCCAACGAAATAACTAAAGGATATTTTGTCGAGATTTCTAAACTCAATCTAGTTAAGATTCAAATTGAGAAAGATTATGTAAATATGTGAAGTTTTTTTTAAGAGAAAGTTTTGAGATATTTAAGGCTTGGAAACTTAATTTTGGTGAGATATGAATTCGAAAACTGTACCTAAATTTATTTCTGTATAACAGAAGTTCAAAGAAGAACTTATGAGAATGTACAGTTTATTGAGATGATTTGTGAACCTTTATGGTATTTAATAATTGAGTTTCTAATAGTCTTAACTAACTAAATATGTGAGTAGTTCATGCATCATGAATCATTAAAGAGAAATGAGATGTGATGTTGCCTGGGGACGGATTATAGAAACCGAGGATACATTAAATGAGGTTCAAATGCGAACCTCGGGATGAGAGGGTGTGGAAGGGTGCTTCAGGGGACCTGGGGTCGCTCCCTAGTGTTAGGTACTTTCACAATAAAAATCTTCTCAATCTGACTAGTCTCTAAGTGTTTCCATGCCAGTTAAGCTGTTCATATGCCATGAAGGCATTTATGTTATTATTATCTAGAATTATAGAACAATGTAAACTCCTGGTTGGCCCAGTGCAAACTAAAACTTTAAGAGCCCACGTGCATAAATTGAATGAGATAGTATTAAAAGCATTACATGTCATACATGTGATTGTGATATTCTGTATGGATGGTTGTGAATGAAAGTATAATTGCTATGTGTGTGAGAACCCTATATTTATAATTAATTGTGTACAAGATTTTGAATGATATTAATTTATTAGTTTGTGAAAACCCTTATGCTTATGTCTTATCTGTAAAGTATTATATTCTGTTTCTCACTCTTTCTTGTTTGAATTTTGTGTCCAAAATATATGTTATGTAATATATAGCTAGCGGTTCAAGACGGAAGGATATGTAATTATAAGAGGGTAAAGTGGTCTCATCCTCAATCAGATAGATGAAGAGATATGACAAGAGTAGGATTCTAAAACTCGATGGTTCAAGGACTAGGAAATGATTGGTCACATTTGTAGTAGAGGTATAGTTTAGTATTACCTTGCCTTATTACAATATTGATCCGGTCTCAATACCGGTATCCGATCTTCTATACATATTTCAACGTCTTTGATAAGACATCTACGTGTAACCGGTGTCATCGGTATACATCCGGACTGTAATTCCGTATCAGGCGTTCTCCCTATACCGGTTGTTTAGGATAACACCATGACATCGGATAATACACACGTCACTGTGCAAAAGACAAGGATTGTTGCTACAGGGATCGATCAATAATTCCCTGCACTACAAGCCAAATTCTGCTCACGGGAATGGTCAACTTGTTCCCTAAATCCTAGTCTACATTCTCTATGCTCAATAAAAAATAGCCACTTGACCCAATCATGCAGGTAAGTGCGCAATATAATAATGCTAATGGGAGTTGGTGGTTCCCCACCAATGTGTCCTCGTTAATCGAGCCAATCAGGTATATGAACTAACTTCATGATTGAAATAAAGGATCTTCTTCTTCTTCAGCTCTTTTACGACTGATTATTCTCTGAATACATTCCTGACTAGGAATATAATCACTGACTTGAGCGTCGGAGAATCTTTGCAGGTGACACCACCATTCGCCCACTTCAACGCGTTAGGTCGGTGTGAAGGATCTCCAGTGCGCCCAATCCGCTCTCCTCACTCAAGGACAACGGATACATACATCGGATACACATATATCCGGTCTACTATACGGTATTGACACACTATTCGTGACTGACTTGAGATCGGATCTCTTGACCCCGGTCCAGGACAGATCATTGGCACGCCCAGTGGGACTCGATAAAGTTATTCCCATATCCTTTGACAGAGCAGGTAATCCACAATGGAAGGCGAAGCACAAGACTTCATGGAGAATCAAGCTGAAGGCAGAACCAATCCTAATGCCTTCAGAAAACTCAACTTCGATTCTCATGGGGGCAGCTCAAAGAAGATAGTAACTGTGTCTGATCTTGATCCTCGCGATGAGTTGATCAAACAACTTCAGAGGGAACTCGCTGAATTGCGAAGAGAAAAAAGGCAAAGTGAGGATAAAGAGTCATCTCGCACGCGAAACACTCCCCACACAACTGATGGTGAAAAGTCCACCACTCTTCAGTACTCAAAGATCCCAACGTTTGAGGAGGGAGAACAAACTCGCGATTCTGAGGATGCAGCTTCCCGAAGGAAGAGAGATTCAATAACAGCACCCCCCTTGTCTTACAATCTGAAAGTTCCTTTTTCAAGGAGACTTATAGGCATCAGCATCCCCAAGCACCTTCAAACTACTCAACCACTTTCCATCGGAAAGTATAATGGTGAAACTGATCCAACTAAACACCTGGATGCTTATGTGTTTGAAGCCATGTACTTGGGGGCTGATGAAGACGTGATGTGCCGAATGTTCCCTCGAACATTGTCTGAGGAGGCCCTCGGGTGGTTCAAAGGCTTGCCTTCTGGATCCATAGATTCTTGGACGGAAATGGCAGCTGCCTTTGAAACCCACTTTGTCATCTCCAGAGACGTACCCAAGACGTCTCATACCTTGGCTCAGATTAAGCAAGGTGAAACAGAGGGCTTAAAAGATTTTTTGAAGAGGTTTTATAAGGAAGCAGCTCTGGTTCCTAACCTCACAGAATCTATCAAGCTGCATATCGTTATTGAGGCATTGCAGCCAGGATCAGCTTTCGCTCTTTCATTAGCAAAGAGCCCCCCAGCAACTTTTGAGGAGTTCAGGAAAAAAGCCTCGAAGTATGTGAGCATAGAAATGCACTTGGAGGCAATGGCTGCAAAGAAAAAGCCACCAACACCATCTCCCCAAACCCAGAAGGGTAAGGAGAAGACGAGGTCAGAACGCATGGAGAGGCCATTCACCAATCCTAAGGTGGATAACCACCCTCCTCGACCTCGAGAAAGGCATGTCAATTCCTTCAGCCATTATGCACAGTTATCTGCCAGACCATCTCAGATTTTGAGGGAGGTCGGATGGCCAGTTTTCAGCACATATGGCATCAGGAGACCAGCCCCTATGAAAAGACCAGGAAATTCACGTAAGTACTGTGATTTTCATGAACAAAATGGTCATTCAACTGATGAGTGCCAAGCTCTAAAGAACGCAGTTGAGACACTAATTAGAGAAGGCAAGTTGAAGCAATACCTGCTCAAAGAAAAATCCTTTGACAGGGCAGAACGGAATGAGAAAAGAGAAAGAGATCCAGACGATGGGGATGACAATAATCCCAGTCCGGTTCGAAAGTTCTCTGCTGCAGAGAAGCAAAAAGGTGTGATGACCGATAATGCAGCACAGAAAGACAGCATGCCCCAGCAACAACGTCAGGGCCGACGTGAAGTTATTGACATGATTGCTGGAGGGTTCGCTGGAGGAGGAGCTTCAATTACAGCCCGTAAGAATCATCATAGAATGATTCTATCTGTGCAAGGGAAAGTCAAGGACAATCGCCCTTACAGAGGAGGGAATGAGGCTCCCACAATCTCTTTCTCTGACGAGGATTTTGGCCCAACCATTCCTGGTGGTGACGATGCTGTAGTCATCACTGCTGTGATCGCCAACAATGACGTCCGAAGAATCCTTGTTGACCAGGGAAGTTCCTGCGATGTTATTTTTTATAATTGCTTTGAAAGAATGGGTTTTAAAGACTCAGACTTACAGCCTTACACGCAGGAACTAACAGCTTTCAATGGCGCAAAGCAACTGACTAGAGGGTATCTTGATACCCTTATCTCGTTTGAAGGCGAGCCAGGAGCCAGGACGGTTAGGTCTCGGGTGCTAGTGATTGATGTCAAATCACCATTTAATGGCATCATAGGCCGTCCTACTCTGAATGCAATGGAGGCAGTTGTATCAACCCCACATCTCCTTATCAAGTTCATTGACAAGGATAATGCTGTGTCATCTATCCGGGGTGATCAAGAGATGGCTAGGTACTGCTACAACCTTAGCCTCAACACGACAAAGTTGGACGCCTCCAATAAAAAGAGGAAACTTAATGATGCTGGAACATCGGCTGGATCTGTAAGTCTTGTCGACCTGGATCCTAGAGCGGATTTGAACATTGATCCGTTCAACCCATCAAAGCCCACACCGGATGGAAGTTCCAGGGACATCGTCTTGGGAGATTCTCCAGAAAAGATCACCCATATCAATGACAAGCTAGATACTGAAATAGAGCAGCGACTGCTGGCTCTCTTGCAAGAGTTTAAAGACCTCTTTGCATGGACTGCAGCCGATATGCCAGGCATAGACCCTGAATTCTGCTGTCATAAACTTTCCATCTATCCAGAGACGAAACCTGTGGCCCAAAAGAAAAGACGATTGGGCCCAGAGAAACAGAAGGCAGCTTGCCAGCAAACTGAGGAGTTGCTGAAGGCCGGATTTATCAGGGAAATCTGATATTCCTCTTGGCTTTCGAATGTGGTGATGGTCCCTAAATCCAATGGTAAATGGAGAATGTGCATTGACTACGTGGACCTCAACCGCTGCTGTCCAAAAGATCCTTATCCTCTTCCTAATATAGATCGGATGGTGGATGATTCGTCTGGTTATCAATACCTGAGTTTCATGGACGCATACTCTGGTTACAACCAAATTCCGATGTGCAAAGAGGATCAAGAGAAGACAGCTTTCATAAATGATCGTGGTGTCTTTTGCTATACAGTCATGCCCTTTGGCCTGAAGAACGCTGGGGCGATATATCAGCGCATGATCAACAAGGTTTTCGAAGGTATGCATACCAAACTTGTTGAAGTATATATTGACGACATAATAGCAAAGACACCGGTTGGCGGCGATCATATTGAGGACCTACGCCAAGTATTCACCCGTTTGAGACAATTTAACATGAGGCTGAACCCAATGAAGTGCACATTTGCTGTCCCTGCTGGGAAATTTTTGGGTTTCATGTTAACTCAACGTGGTATTGAAGCCAATCCAGGGAAATGCCAAACGATTCTAGACATGCAGAGTCCTAAGAATCTCAAAGAAGTCCAATCCCTGAATGGCAAGGTAGCAGCTTTGGCACGATTCATGCCGAAGATGGCTCACAGGTCGCTCCCCTTATACAAAATACTGAAAAAGTCCAAGAAATTCGAGTGGGGACAGGAACAAGAAAAAGCTTTTCAAGAGCTTAAGGAGGTGTTGTCCAAACCTCCCATTCTCACAAAGCCTGACCTCGAAGACACGCTCGTTCTGTACTTGGCTATTTCAGATGAAGCTTTGGGCGTTGCCTTGATAAAAGAAACTCCTGATGGACAAAGACCGGTCTATTTCACTAGCAAGACCTTGCAAGGTGCTGAGATCCGGTATCAGAAAATTGAAAAGGCCGCCCTCGCTGTTGTTTGGGCTTCACGACGGTTGCGCCCGTACTTTCATGCCCATCCAATCGTAGTGAGAACGGATTTGCCACTCCGTTCTGTCTTAATCAAGCCCGATCTTGCTGGGAGGATGATCAAATGGTCTATTGAACTCTCTGAGTTTGATATATCCTACGAACCCCGCAGCGCCATTAAAGCTCAAGTCCTGGCTGACTTTATTGTGGAAATGACAGGGACTGATCCAGATTACCCTCGAGTCCATTGGACCATTTACGTTGATGGTTCATCAAACCAAAGAGGCTCTGGAGCAGGTGTAGTCCTCGAAAGTGACGACAGAGTACACCTGGAGATCTCCCTTCGTTTCAATTTCAAAACATCCAACAACCAAGCTGAGTACGAAGCTTGCTTGGCCGGGCTAAGAGCTGCAATTGACATCGGAGCTTCTGAGGCAACACTCTGCAGCGATTCACAGCTGGTGATTTCGCAGATCTTAGGAGATTATTAAGCTCGCGAACCTCAACTCCAATTATACTTGAACTGTGTCAAGGAGTTGACTGAGAAATTCTCAAAGGTGGAGTTCAAGCATGTTCCACGTGAAGAGAATACTAGAGCAGATATACTCTCCAGGTTAGCAAGCACTAAACGACCAGGTAGCACCACTACGTTGGTTCAAAGCACGCTAACATCGCCCAGCATCCCTCTTTTCCCTTCTCTAAACGCCATAATGACTAACTCCCTTTACGGAGATACATGGATGGCTCCTTACATCCGTTACTTGGCTGATGGACAACTACCTACGGATGAGAAGGAAAAAACGAGGTTAAGGAGAGAATTACCATATTTCACTATGATTGACGGTAATCTCTACAGAAGGGCACTGTCTGTACCCTATTTGATTTGTCTCAAAGAGGATGAAGTGCAAGACGTAATGGAGGAAGTGCATGGAGGACAATGTGGACACCACGCCGGAGGAAGAAGCTTAATGCGAAAAATCCTCAGAGCTGGATACTGGTGGCCCACAATGAAGCAAGACTCCATTGACTTCGTCAAAAAATGTGATGCTTGCCAAAAATTCTCTAACCTTCACCACACACCGGCGGAAGAACTCTTCACATCCGCTGTTCCATGGCCCTTCTACCAATGGGGATTGGATATTCTGGGCCCCTTCCCAACTGCTCCTGGGGGTATCAAATATCTCATTGTAGGGGTCGATTATTTCACTAAGTGGATAGAAGCAGAGCCGGTGGTGCATATTACATCAGCCCAAACTCGTCGTTTCATGTATGAGAACATCATAACACGGTTCGGGGTCCCAGCACGGATTGTCACAGACAATGGCACCCAGTTCACGGATAGAAAATTCACAGATTTGCTTGAAGGGTTAGGAATAACCCAAATATTCTCATCCGTCGAACATCCCCAAACTAACGGTCAAGCTGAAGTGGCCAACAGGGAGGTGCTGAAGGGACTAAAGAAACGCCTTGGGGAAGCCAAGGGCGGATGGACAGACCAGCTGTGTCACGTCCTATGGGCATATCGGACAACGCCTCATTCATCCACCAATGAATCCCCATATCGCCTAACATACGGGGTCGAGGCAATGATACCTGTGGAACTGCAGATTGCTTCCACAAGGGTTAAGTACTTCTCTGAAGAAACCAACAATGCTAACTTGGCATCCGAAATAGATGTCATACAAGAACTCAGAGAAGACGCTTTCATCAGAGATCAAGCCATCAAAGCCAAAGTTGCTCTCCGGTACAACAAACGAGTCCAATCAAGGACTTTCAACGTTGGAGATTTGGTTTTGAGGAAAGCAAGTATAGGGAATAAATTCGCAGATCAAGGCAAATTGGCCCCAAACTGGGAAGGCCCATACAGGGTATCCGAGGTCACTGGCAAAGGCTCTTACCGCCTTGAAAACCTTGATGGCACTCCAATCCGAAACAAATGGAACACCCAAAACTTGCGCATCTACTATAGCTAGCTGTTTCTACACTCTCCTATCCTTATCTTGGATTGAATACTGGAGAATTTATTTTCACAGCTACGCTCTCCTTGTAATTCTTATTTTTGATTTAATAAGAATCTCTCACAACAATTTAACTCTTTCGAGTTTTTTCTTATGCTGTGATTTTCAGCTTATCCGGTGTACAGAAGCATATTCAGGACGGATGATCTCAGCTACTTATTCTGTAGTTGACGATGTAACTCCTCGAATATGCGCAACGCACAAGAACATACTCAGGACGGATGATCTCAATTACCCATTCTATAATTGACGATGTAACTCCTCGAGTGCGTAAGTATTGAAGGCCCAGATTGTAGGATTAAACCGAACTCTGGGTACGGTTAGTAAGTTTGGCTGAACACCGGTGAAGGCTCGGATTGTAGGATTAAACCGAACTCCGAGTACGACTAGTAGGATTAACCGAACGTCGGTGAAGACCTGAGTTGTAGGATTAAACTGAACCTCAGGACATGGGTTGTAGGGCTGGTCCTTCTTCAAGGCCACAAACCAAACCCCATTCGAAGACTACATGGGTTGTAGGGCTGGTCCTCTTTCAAGGCCACAAACCGAACCCCATGCGAAGGCTTGGGCGCAGTAAGCTGGTTCTTCTTCAAGACCACGCTGAACCCCAAGTGACGGGCGCAGTAGGTTCAGGATTAGCCCTGATCTGAACCCCGTATCGAAGGCTCGGATTGTAGGATTAAACCGAACTCTGAGTACGACTAGTAGGATTAACCGAACGTCGGTGAAGAATTGTTATTGGATAAAACCAAAGACCAATTGAAGAACAGCTAGTAGGATTAAACCGAACGCCAAATATGACATGGACAGTAGGATCAAACCGAACTCCAAACACAACAAGTAAGTTGTACTGAACTCCAGATTAATACTTTCTTATGAAGTTCTTTATTTGGAAGTTTTATAGCTTATAATTCCGAGTCATCAATTCTTCAATTGAGACCTAACTCATAAACTTCGACACAAACAATTCACTCGGGTACGCCACAATCTAAGGCATATTCACCCGAAATCACTCAGTCGGAAATATTTAAAGAGGAATTTCTATTTTAAATCCTCATTCTCAAGATCTCTCACGTGAAAATCTCACTCAGAGTTTATTCAAAGTGATAATCACCAAATGATACTGGGGGACAACATCAACGGTTTAACGAATAATTTGAGGAATGAACTCTCGTCTAAACGATCTCACAATCATTCCCCTTAAGCCGTTCTTGAGGCGATGATGTGTTCCCTCACAAGCGGTGGTTTTATTATGGAATTCATCTCGCATGTATAAGTCCGGTATGGAGATTTTGTTTTACAATCCGATCTTCATTACTTAAATCCGGAATGATACAATACACATGCAATCCCTCTATTAAAGTCGTTTTTTCACTAAGCAAGAATGGAGGTAAAAAACTCTTTTATTGATTAAATGAGAGTTACAATTCGTGTAATAATCCGGAGCTGATCCCGGAACACAACGAATTTGAATCAATAAAATGAAAAAGGAAACAGGGAAGCACGCTACTTTCTCTGGCTTGAATCTCCTTCTTTCCCTTTGCCTTTACCTCCGGCCTTGCCTTCTTCAGTGCGAGAGCTTGTTCCTGTGCTTATGGGCTTCAGGAATGAAGGTCCCATTGATTGGCCTGCAGGTAAAGGAGCAAACTTATAAGGAGTGTTGGGCGGACTTTCATGACGCTTATCAACTATGGCCACCAGTTTCCCTTGATGAAACTCATAGAACGGGTCAATACCATTCAGATTAAGTTTCACCTTGGGATTCCGGTATTGAATTTGACAAACAGCCAACCCAAAGGATTCCTTGACTGCCTGATCGCACATATCCACAGCCTCGTCAAATTCCGCTTTTGTGTCCGCCAACTTTGAAAGCAGCTCCTTCTCCTTACGCGACCAATCTTCGGTTCCTCGAGCATAAACAACTTTGACTTCCTTAAGCTCCTCTTCCAGCTTTGAAGAGCGTTCCTTCTCCGCACAAAAACCGGAGTGGAGGTCGGAATTGATTTTCTTTTGATCAGCTACTTGGGCCTCCAACTCCTTGGCAAGATGTTTTAGCCTGACAATTTCTTCATCCTTCTTATATCCTTCCTCTTTGGAAGCTTCTAATTTACTTTCTAAACGAAGGATGGTTGCCTTGTCCTTAGCAGCAGCAACACTAAGGTCATTAACCTTGCCAACCAACGAGCTCAGCCTCTCATTCTCTTCTGGAAGCTTGCGAACCGATCTTAAGAGCCCGGATAATTCTGCCAGGTGCTTCTGTCCAGCATCGCAAGCTTTGGCTACTTCATCGCTCATCAATGAGGGCTTCAGCTTGTACGGAGTCTCAGGAACGACCTCAGGAACAGAACCCTCGTATACCAGATATTGTGCAAGACCGGAGCTACTTTGAAGGGGGCGAGTAACTTTTGGTGCAAAGTAAGTCGTTATTGGCTTTACACCATAAGTGATCCCGTCGCCAGGAGCATCCAGAGTGGACCCTGCATCCAAAGCGGATCTTTCCACTTTCTTTCCCTTTGAAGGCTCCGGATCAGCACTCTCACTTAAAATTTTTTGTTTTTTCGGAGAGGGTTGACGATCCGAGGTCCTTGAGGAACCGCGTTTTATAGTTTTCTTCTTTTCTCCGACCTTCTCAGCCGCAACCTTCTCAGATCCGCCCTCCAGTAAGGGAATATCGTCACCAGCAGATGAGGTTAAAATGATGGTCTCCGCTGTGGCTTTCTTCGAATTCCGTTTCGCCTGAATGTCATTTTCAGCTGCCACGGAATTCGCTCCAGCTTTGAGCCCCTTCAGTTTTTCCATCTTTGGAGACGCAGCTTCAATTTCAACTGCAAAACCAAGCAACACGATTAGAAATCAAATACTTCAAGGCATGATGCGATAAAATATGAATATTAGCAGGAAAATTACGCAGATATTCCTCGCGGGTAGACCACGATCCTAACAAACGCCTGCAAGAGAAAAATTGATGCGAGGCGGTGTAAGATTGAAGGGCGGAAAGAACGGAAACTGAAGACGGGCTTAGTTCATCCTCCTCAGTATAGTACGCCTGGGAGGTCAGCAAAAAGTGTTCATGCGTCCAAGCCACTGGGAACTTCGGAAGCCCATCTTCAGTTAACCAAAAAACTGACTCGTCAGGGTGAGCGCTAATCTTTGTGAAATAGGACTTGAATGAATGTCCATCAACTTTGGCGGAGTCAGTGTACGCCTCAAAGTTGATAACCTTTGAAAGAGTCCGGAGGGATATCAAGCTCACTCCCCCTTTCTCTTTATTTGCACGGCGGACCACTTGGGCAAAATAAAAGAGCATGGCCACCGTCGGCTTGAAGTTGAAGTGCTCCCCAAGCACTTCAAGAGAACGGACTAATCCCCATCCGTTGGGGTGAAGCTGTGAAGGAGCGCAGTCCAGGAATCTCAGAACCCCCATCTGAAACTTCGAAAGGGGAAACCGCACACCAAGGTTCAAAAATAAAAAGTCATACATATACAAGGACCTTTCGTCCGGAGTATGACAAATTCGATCGGATGGCAACGGGGCTATCACCACGAAGCACTTCTTGTATTTATCCTTCTTGAAGACCGTGAAATGCGGCTCCAACTCCGCTCCCCCCTCTTGAGCGTGAACTGATGCTGTTTCACGAAACTCCTCAGCCACCCAGCTGAATGGGCGTTTCTGTTGGAATTTCACCCAATCTATCCGGTGTGCAACCACATTGCAGAGGCCGGATTGGGTCTTCAAAATATACTTCTCGGAAGGGGATTCCCCTTCAGACGACTTCCTCCCAGTAGCTTTCTTTGTCACCATTGTGAAAGCCTTGATGCTGCGATAAAATTCCACATCATCAGAGACATATAAATCCCCACTCTCGACACTCTCACTGGAGGAGGAAGACCCTGAAGAGGGTATAATCACCCTTCGCCTTTGATATTGCGACCTCTCCCTCTCCGTATTTCGTGGCCTCGACTGAAGGATCACTGGGATCCTCCCACCACGAACGCTAGGGTTTTGAGTCAAAGCCCTTCCTCCTCTTCCTCTAGGGCCAACGCCACTGAAGCTAACACCCTTCCTAGGCATTCTCAAATATTGAAAAGAGAAACTGAAAACGAAGGGAAAGTGGTTACCTAAGGATAGTGAATTGAAATTCACAGAGGCGGACACGAAGAACTTCTTGGAACTTTCGCAGAGGTTCGTCAAGGAAGCAAGAAGAAATGGTAACTGAGATTGCCAAATATGCCTATATCAGGGCACCAAAATTTTTCAAATACCCACTAAACATAACCTGTCGTTTACTCCCAAACGACTCCCCGTTTAGTGGACCAAAATTGTCGTTTAGCACATCAAAGCGCGAAAATGCCATCATTTTGTCACAGAGCCATCGAAATGGGCCTATTAAAACCAAATACTAGGCCCAACAAGACTATGCGTGACAGTTACTAAGACATGCGCACTTAACGCAATAATGGCGCGCCCACGTGAATTAAGGCATTAAATGTCCAATCATTAGAAACGTGGCCACCATTACTCGAATACCAAGGGTTGCGAAATTCGATAAACTTCTGATATTCCCATTGTCGAATCCGCCCTTAAAATTTCATCACTACGGAACATGGTTCCCAGAGCGGATATTTACACTTCGGTGCAAATCCGAAATCCAGACGTACTATGATCAATATAGCTCATATGAGCAAGTCAACTGCTTCCTCACATCAGCTAGGGGGCTAGTAGAGGTAAGACTCGGATTTCGGATGGAGCGAAAATTGCCAATTGAATCCGCACTCCCTTGATTGGAAAAATTCACCAGGACGGATGATCTCAATCACTTATTCAGTGATTCGATGATGTAACTCCTGGTACGAAGAACTCCAATAATCATTCCAGGACGGATGATCTCAATCACCTATTCAGTGATTCGACGATGTAACTCCTGGTATGAACAATTCTCATCATCATTCTGAAAGTATTCACTCAATCCGTACTCCTACGATTGAAAAATGTCTCCAGGATGGATTATCTAAATCACTTAATCTGTGATCTGACGATGTAACTCTTGACGATGTGTACTTTTCCAGAACGGATAACCTCAGTCACCCATTATGTGATATGACGATGTAACTCCTAACGTGGTGTACCTGCCCAGGACGGATGATCTCAATCACCCATGCTGTGATCTGACGATGTAACTCCTGGCGCCATACACACCCAAAGGACGGATGATCTCAATCACCTAATATGTGACCTGATGATGTAGTTCCTGGTATCGTACACATCCCCAAGACGGATGATCTCAATCACTTATGAAGTGATTTAATGATAAAACACCTGGCATGATCAATACTCATAATCATCTTTATGATGGAAAATTCCGAAAGTCAGTCCGCACTTTCGCTTTCTAGTGGTATTCTCCCAGGACGGATACTCTTTATCACCTATTCTGTGATACAACGACGTAACTCCTGGCGTAGAAAAAACTCCCATCATCATCCTTATGATAAAGGACTCAAACACCACTTCCTTGCAGTTCCCTAAACTTGGAACAATATTATCATCTCCTGTAAGAGTATTACGGATTAGTAGTCATCCGTCCTGTTACACTACTTTGCTAAACAGTGGATCGACCCATCTTTCCCCAAAAGAATTAAGGATCATGCCCCAGAGACAGGCACCTTCTTCTTAATACGCACTTGGGGACATGTATATATTTATCCGTTCTAAATTTTATTTGTTATTTAATCTTCTGAGGCTATTATTTCAATCCGGCCTTAAGATTAATTATACAGAACGGATTAGAAACGATTTATATATACATGAAAACGACGAAGACAAATTTCTTCAATCAAAACTCATTCATTGAAATGAAATTACATACAATAGTTTAAAATCCGGAGTTGATCCCGGTACACAACTATACATGTAAATGAAAACAAAACTACTGAGGAGGAATCTGCTCTTCAGTTTTTTGTGCCTCCTCAGCACTGGGCTCTTGTGCTCCTTCCTTTAGAACCTCCGCAGGAGTCTCGCCTCCAGGAGCCTCAGCCCTTTCTTCAGAAGAGGGAACCTCGGACGCAGGAAAGGCGTAATCAGGTCCCATGGATTGACCCTCAGGAAGAGGAGCCAAACCATACAAGGACGTCGGTGGATCTTCGTGACGACCATCCACCACTGCGACTAACTTTCCCCCATGGAATTCATAGTACGGATCCATCCCATAAAGGTTAAGTTTCGCAGTGGGGTTGCGGTAGAAGACTTGGCGTATGGCTAGGCCGAAGGACTCTTCAACAGCCCGGCTGCATATGTCAACAGCTTCTTCTCTCTCAGCTTTCGCTGTAGCCAATTCTCCCCGCAACTTGGACAGCTCCTCACTGGATATCTCGGGCTCCACTTTCCTAGCCTTCAGTCCCTCTATCTCAAGAAGGAGCTTCTTCTCCCTTTGAGACCACTCCTCAGCATCAGCCTTATTTTTATCCTGGCTGCTGCGGAGTTCTTCCTCCTTCTCTGCCACCTTGCCTTCCAAATTTTTAAGATCGCCTTTGAGCTTGAGATTCTCTTTAGTTATGAGATCCCCAAACTCCTTAGACTTGTTAAGACGATCTTCCATTAACTTCATGGCGGCTTTGTCCTTGTCTGAGGAAAGGTTGAGCTCTTCTAATTTGTCACTCAGCTCCTCAACCTTGTCGACGTTCTTAGCCAACTCCCTGACGGAAGATAGCAATCCAGCAAGTTCGGCTAGCTGCCACCTTCCGGCCTCACACGCTTCTTCAATTTCTTTAACACTAAGCGTAGGCCGGAGTTTGTACATCGGTGGTGGAAGAGTGGCAGGAGTAGAACCTTCGTAGGAGAGGAAGGGGGTGAGAAACGAGGTCGTTGGGAAGGAGGTCGGCCCCGATCCAGAAACCCCAGCAGCAGTGCCTTTATTGAGATCGGAGGAAGCACCAATCCCTTCCGAGGCTTCAACAGCTTTATCTTCTGAAGTCCTTTGTTTCTTAGACTGACGCCTTGCAGGATCATTATGGATCTTTCTTCTCCTTTCAGTAACTGGAGGCTGACCTGAGGCTGCGCCAACATCGGATGAACCGCCCTCAACCAGTGGGATGTCCCCTTCAGCATCCGAGGTCAAGATGATTACCTCAGGACGATCCTTAGTAGAGGGCCTGGGCTTCACTTCATTTTCACGGGTAACAGATTTACCAGCCGCCTTGAATTTCTTCAATTTGTCCATTTCTGGAGTTTGTTGTTCTATTTCACCTACATGAACAAACGCAAGATATCAGCAACTGCAAATATTCTATATATATATTTGGTAAAGGAGGAAAGATGAAATAAAACGAGGAGTACGCAAATATTCCTCCCGGACTCCGCTTGAGCTACTTAGCAAACGCCTACACGAGAAGATGTGACGACCTGTAGTGTGCGATTCAAGTGCGAACAACACTCTCGACGTCTCACGAGACAGATCGGATTGATCAGTGTAGTACGCGTGTGAGCTCAAGAGGAAATGCTTGTGTGTCTAACTCAGGGGAAATTTGTCAACATCCTCTTCGTCCTTCCAAAATTTTGGTTTGCCCTTCTTAATGGAGATGCGAGTGAAGTAGGTCTTAAACGACTTCCCATCAACCTTGGCCGAATCAGTATAAGACTCAAAGTTCACAAAGGAACAGAGAGTCCGGAGTGTCACCAGACCAACTCCGCCCTGCTTATTCGCCCTCCGAACTACCTGAGTGTAGTAGAACAGCATCGCTACAGTTGGCGTGAAATTGAAATGTTCACCAAGGACCTCCAGAGCCTGGATGAGGCCCCAACCGTTGGGATGAAGTTGGGAGGGTGCACAGTTCAGGAACTTCAGGACGCCCATCTGGAGTTCGGTTAGAGGAAAACGAACTCCCAGATTATGGAAAATAAAGTCATACATGTATACAGAGCGGTCATTAGGGACGACGTGGCATATCCGCTCTGTCGGAAGTGGTGCGTAAACCCTGTACCACTTTTTCGTCTCTTCATCCGAACTCAATGTGAACCTCGGCTGAATCCGGGATCCCTCCTCATCCGCATGACGGGAGGCCAAGTCCTTAAACTCGCTGGACACCCAACAGAAAGGCCATTTAGCCTGAACCTCCTCCCAATTTAGCCTCGAAGCAACTACGCTGTAGAGACCTTCAGCTGTCTTCGAAATGGCGCTATCTCCAGAAGATCCTTCTCCAGTTGCCATTGGAAATATCTAGACCGAACTCCTTAATCTACGATAAGAAATAAAATGTCGTCAGAAAGTTGCAATCATTACTCACTGCATTTTTAAAGCAATTACAATCAGAGGGCGACTCTGAGAAGGGAAAGGTCACTTCCCGCAGTGAGTAAGATCCCCTTTCTGAGCGACGCGGTTCAGTCTTAGGAAGAATCACAAGGATTCTTCCCCACGACTATTAGGGTTGAGGGAAACTGATTCCCCCCCCTTAGATGAAGCCTACTTTCTATAACTACGAGTAGCAAATCAAAGCGAAACTAAAGCGACAAGGAAAAGATAGTTACCTCAGATGACAGTGATGAATTTGAGGAACGAAGAAACCCTCGCAATGTAGGCGATAAACTTCCTTGCAAAATTTCTACAGAGTTTCGTTGAGAAAGCAAAAGCAAGTGGAACCCAGAATCCACTAAGTATTCCTTTTATAAGAAACAAAGAGGATCGGTTACCTCCTCTTGAAGTTGTGTCGTTCTCGATAAAACGCACCCGTTCACAAGCGAAACGACACAACTGTTCCAAATTCTTGGGCGCCAAAACGATAGCGACTCAGCAAAGGGCTATCCACTAGGCCCAAAAGTTTCGAAAACTTCAGGCCCATTAAGCCCAAAACGACGGTTAATGAGATTTTCATCTCAGGCGCAATAATTGCTTGCCCACGTGATTAAAAGCATTAATGTCTAATCATGCAACGCAATTCACGCTTTACAGCCGTTACACGAACTTCAAGACCTTTCAATTCCAATAAACTCTTGAAGTTCTCGCACACAACGAATCTTTGTCTGAATCCGTTGTGACCGCACCAGCAGGTCGGATCTATTAATTTGAGAACAGTTCTTTACGAATAACAACAGTTGCTAAGGAACTGTTACACACGAAAGCTTACCGATATTAAGACCTCTCGTAGGTTGAGTAGCTTATGTGAACAACTATTCAGTCCCTCACACAAGCTAGGAGACATATGATCCGGTCTCAATACCGGTATCCGATCTTCTATACATATTTCAACGTCTTTGATAAGACATCTACGTGTAACCGGTGTCATCGGTATACATCCGGACTGTAATTCCGTATCAGGCGTTCTCCCTATACCGGTTGTTTAGGATAACACCATGACATCGGATAATACACACGTCACTGTGCAAAAGACAAGGATTGTTGCTACAGGGATCGATCAATAATTCCCTGCACTACGAGCCAAATTCTGCTCACGGGAATGGTCAACTTGTTCCCTAAATCCTAGTCTACATTCTCTATGCTCAATAAAAAATAGCCACTTGACCCAATCATGCAGGTAAGTGCGCAATATAATAATGCTAATGGGAGTTGGTGGTTCCCCACCAATGTGTCCTCGTTAATCGAGCCAATCAGGTATATGAACTAACTTCATGATTGAAATAAAGGATCTTCTTCTTCTTCAGCTCTTTTACGACTGATTATTCTCTGAATACATTCCTGACTAGGAATATAATCACTGACTTGAGCGTCGGAGAATCTTTGCAGGTGACACCACCATTCGCCCACTTCAACGCGTTAGGTCGGTGTGAAGGATCTCCAGTGCGCCCAATCCGCTCTCCTCACTCAAGGACAACGGATACATACATCGGATACACATATATCTGGTCTACTATACGGTATTGACACACTATTCGTGACTGGCTTGAGATCGGATCTCTTGACCCCGGTCCAGGACAGATCAAATATCAAGTTAGATAATTGTAACAAGGTAAAGGTTAAACTTTGATAAACTTTTCCATCCGGATATAATACTGTAATGATTTATCACTTATGATTTTTATAAATTATTTTATCATTATGGACAAATATTGAGACAATGTTTTTTTTACTTTCAATATTCAAAGGAAATCAGATGTATATACGTCCTTGTATACGCGAGATAAAGAGTGATAAATATGTATATCTTTCCAAAAGTTTTTTTTAAAGCAAGAAGAATACGTATATATCTCGTCTATATAAGGGGGTGTTACATTGTACGGTCCAGATTCGTTTTTCTTACTCTCATATAAAAGAACCTTTCTCATATGATACATCCTTTTTCTTTCTCTTTCTTTCTCTCTCTCTCTTTCTCTTTCTCTTTCTCTCTCTCTCTCTCTCTCTCTCTCTCTCTCTCTCTTTCTCTCTCTCTCTATATATATATATATAACTATGTATATGTTCTGATATGTAAGGTCTAAGGTACGACCCTTCGATTGGCCTAAGATGGCAAGTATATATGAACATGAATTTTGATGCCATATTCTAGTAGGCGTGATGATACATGAAATTTAATTATGTGTTAGATATTGGATAGGTAATTGACACCTCACTGAGAGGTTTAGATTGTGTCCTGCCATTGTATTTATGATCAAGGATTTAATTCTCCTTATGTCTAGGAATTATTTAAATATATGAGATTGTGAATGAAAGTATTGATTATGTCACGTAAGGGATACCCTGAGGATGATATTCCTTTGTTTCCTACTCATATCGTCATATATAGGAAGGGAACAATACTCTGTTAGGGACCTGTAGCTCGAGTTAGTTCATCCTTAAGCCAGCTAGGGTTTATAGGTTATGTTTCCGTTGTGTGTCTTTAAGTCGTGTGTTGCTTAAGTTTTTAAGGTTAATTCACTGGGATGTTTTATTCACAAAAAAATTTCTCTAATTTTTAGTAGACCCTAAGGATTAATTCTAGGAATTTAGGTGAAATGTCGCATTAAGTTTTCCAGGTATTGTTTGATCACATAACTTTCGAAGCTTTTCTCCATTTTAGCCACCTAACATCTTCGTTGATTTCACCATCATCTTGTATTATTGAATTCAACTACTTGAACCTTGACATTTGAAGTATAACTTGATCCCTAAATTTAACCTCTAAGTTGTTATCAACTTGTCTCTTGTTAAACTTATAATACATATACTCTATTTTACTTCTAATAAATTGGAAACCTTTAGATTCCAAAGATTGTCACTACAACTTTAGTTTGAAATTGATTTTGTCCCTTGACTCTGCTATGAGGACTACGCCATCTGTGAAAAAAATGCATTTGTAATCATCTTCCTGAAATGACCTTCTCAAGACGTCCAAAACCAAATCAAATAAATAAGGACTCAAAGACAATCCCTGATGTAGAGTAATTTGTATAGAGAAGTCTCGTATCTCCCATCTAGGCATTCTCACACTAGTAATTGTCTCCTTATACATATCATTTATAGTTCTAATGTATGCTATATGGACATCTCATCCAAAACATACCATAATGCATCTCTCAAAACTCAATTATAGCCTTTTTCATTAATGTTATATATTAAAATTGTATTTTTTATAATTTTTAAATTTTTTTTAAATATAAAATATAAACAAATTCGTGTAACCCATACTTGGTTCCTAGTTATTTAAGCAATACGTTATATTAAGAAACAAAATATTGTTTAAGTATAAATGGGAATGTGAACGTGTGTGTAAATATTTTTAATGAAAAAGGTAAAAAAAAATTTAATATCAGTTGATGAATAATCTAATTATGTAAGACTTAGTTTTTTATTTTCTCAAAAGTATGCCAACTTCATTTATGTAATTTTTTTAGTTGTAAATCAACATTTTGTATTTAAGAGTGATTCTTGGAAACCTTTTTATTAGTTTAAAAAAATTTACTGTTTTCCAAACATGTATCTAAGTGCACGTGTTAACAAATTTAAAAATGAAAACTTTTCATGAAAAATTATGTTAGACTTGTTTCAAAAAATAAAAAAACGATTGTCTTAATGTTAATTTTAAATGAAAAAATAATTTCTAATTTCTTAACGTAGGCCCACAGGTTAAAAAAAATCGAAAAATTTATCTATTATTAACAAATTCTCCTGATATGTACAATTGATCGTAGTGCTCCGAGAAGCACCAGATAATTTCCCAGTACAGAGATAACCTCGGCTTGATTTACAAGTGATCCTGCATATTTAGTAACTAAAATGGATGATGATGGGACACTTTAATTTATTCGTTTGGTACTCTTTTCTTTCTTTCAGAATTTTCTATCAATGGCATAAATATTTAATTATTTACAAACATTATTAAAAGACAAAGAATGGTTAAGATAGTTTGGTGAGATTAATGAAATGATCAAGATAGTTTGATGATGAACCCAGAATTTAGTTGACAACTGAAACACCATACCTGGCTCAATTCTCCTTGCTGCTTCGTGAATGTTGTTCAATGGATGATTTGGACTCAGTTTCTGTTTCTAACATTGGGAACTGCTAGTTAACTGCACTTGGAGTTTGTGTTCTTTCAAGTTTATCCCTCTTCATTTGGTAATCCTTTTCCTAAAACTCTTTTTGTCTTTCACTTTCTTGATGTGGTTCTTTTTACTTTTTCCTTGTCCTATGTTTTCTCCTAATTGTGTCTTAATGTATGCTGCAAAGGTACAAAATTTGTTTTTTTTGTCTTAACTATGCCTATCCAGGAAGATCATGATGATGATGATGGTCATCTGGTTGCTCACATGAGATAATTTTTCTCCTTAAATTGTGATCAGGGAGATCTTGGCTTAGAATTGGTTGGATTGATTAGTAATTGGGTCGAATGTTTTTGAACTCATGCTCTTGGTACCATGTGCTTAATTATATTTTATTATTTCCCTTCAAGCTCTAGTCAATTTGCTATTTTTTTCTACGATTAAAACTCTCAGGCTGCTAGTCTCAAATGTCAAGCTCAAAATGAGTGGAATTTGGGAGGATCGAGTTGATAATTGCAAAATATAATCTTTTTCTTACTCTTTCTTTTGTTAGCAAGTGTAACTTTATGTACCCTGCATTTTGAAGAACTTCAACTGCACTGATATTGGATTTTAATACTGATCACAAAACAGAAGCATACTTCTTTTTGTTCAGGGTTGAGATATATATACTAAAATGGGTGGGAGCAATCAAATCAATAGATGCATTGACCATTGTCTTTGATCTTCAACAGTTTCTGTGTTCTTCAAATCTGTGCATCCATTTGACAGCTTTTACTGAAATTGAAATATCTTAGCTACTATTATATAATAGTGTCACTTTCTGTGTGCTGGTAGAAACGGGAGAAATTTGAATCCATTCAAGATTGTTTTTCCCAACTCTTAAAAATGCATTTTTTTTTATTACAATGAACTTAAAAGCTTCATACTAGTATTTCTGAAGTCCTTATATCTAGAGCTTTTATCTTGTTCAAATTGAGCAGAATGTTATATTTGTATCATTGTATGTAGCTTTTGAGGTGTGGTTCTCCCACTATTTTTTCTGCCACACCAGCATGCTAATAGCCCAGGTACTTGCATTTTTTTCTAAGATGATGCATTACCATTGAAGGAAGCCCTTCAGTTTCAAGCATGACAACTTGTTCATCTCTTCCTTCTGGAGTTCAAAAAGAAAAACTGATTCTATTGGAGGTGACATTCTGAAACTATCTTTCCTAGCTAGCTATGAAGGTTTAGGAAAAGTGTTTTGTTTGATCTCCTTAATTTTGAACTTCTGGTATGTTCAGATTGGGAATTCTGAAAAGCAATTGTGGGCACTGATCCACTCTACAGGCCTATTGAACTCTGATGGGCAAGACTTGTATCGCAACATCAGGTCAAGTTATGAGAGAACATTATTGAGTAACTACTCTCATTCAGAACTTCAAGATGTTGAATATTCCCTGTGGAAGCTTCACTATAAGCATATTGATGAATTTCGGAAAAGAATAAAGAAACATTCAGGTAATGCAGAGGACAAAAAATCAGGAAAGCCACAGGATGGTGTTCTGCAGATGAACAATGAGAATCAAGTTAAGGCTTTTAAGTCATTTCTGTCAGAAGCTACCGAGTTTTACCAAAATCTGATTGTAAAACTCAAAAAATATTATAGAGTCCCAGAAGAGGCTTTGTTTTATAAAAAAGGTTGTGTTTCAACTTCTTTTGAACTAGAATCCATGCTGAAATGTCAATACTTATGCCATCGTTGCCTAGTTTGTATGGGGGATCTGGCCAGGTATAAACAACAATATGAAAACCTTGATATTAAAAAACAAAATTGGTCAATTGCTGCCACCCACTACTTGGAAGCAACAAGGATTTGGCCAGATAGTGGAAACCCACAAAACCAGGTTAATTTTTTTTCTTGATCTCAAATTGGCTCTGTTGCATAAGAAAAGCTTTTTGTTCTCTTCTGTAGTCCTTGCTAATAGCCATGGTCATTTGCAGTTGGCTGTATTGGCAACATATATTGGTGATGATTTTCTTGCTTTGTACCACTGTGTTAGAAGTTTAACAATTAAAGAGCCTTTTCCTGATGCCTGGGATAATATTATCTTCTTGTTGGAGAATGTAAGATGATACTTTGGTTCGTCAATAGACTACAATTTACTTTGTCCATATGTTTAATGCTTCTGAGCCTAAGTTGCTCTCTCTAATATCCTGCAGAACAGGTCATCTCATCTGCAATATGTTTCCAGTGAAGTCTGTTTTGATTTCTTCAAACCTTCTGGAAGAATAAAAAAGGAAACCAATGCGAAACCAAGTGATGACAGCTCAAATGGCAATATGGTTAAAGTTGAAAGCAGTTATTTTACAGACACAAAGTTATGGTCTCTTATTGTCAGAACAATTAGTTTCCTTTTCATAACATCAAGGTACATCTTGGATTCAGTTCATTTTGTTCTAGAATTTTCTTGTTAGTTGTTCCTTCCTTTTTACAGTTTGAACTCTACCCTTGAAGTCAAGTCCAGTTGATACATATTCATGGTATTTATAAGTAACATTTCATTTGTGCACATCTTTTGATTTAGCAGATAATAAATAATTTATCATATGCTGTAGGATTTCCAGGTTCCTTGAGAATGGTGCATGGATACTTTCTTTAACTATACGACTGTGATTATTAGTACATGTGGCTTTTGCATGAGATAAAAAGTAAGAAAAGTTTCTTCTTCAATGGATTGAAACATTTAGGATTAGATGAAATTCTTGATCATGTTGTGGTTTAGAGGCTTAGAAAAGAATATCCTGGGCCTGTATCTTCTGAAATAGTAATGACCTGTTAGACTGCAAAGATGATTGAA
This sequence comes from Clitoria ternatea, assembly GCA_037962975.1. Classification (NCBI taxonomy): domain Eukaryota; kingdom Viridiplantae; phylum Streptophyta; class Magnoliopsida; order Fabales; family Fabaceae; genus Clitoria; species Clitoria ternatea. Next base: position 296,956,715 of record CM075669.1, read on the forward strand.
TTTTGAAATTTATTTGATTGAAAAAAAAATTAATGGTTCTGATGTTTTTATGATAGTGCTAACATTCACTTGTATCTTCGTTTAACATTTTACCTGTCATTCTTTTAAGAAAAGGAAATGTTTCTGTTAGCCACTGAATCATTTACACTCCATGATAGAAAATGTCTTTTAACTTGATTGCCGGGTATACTATAAGGACTTCTATACGGATTTATATAGTGCTTAAACTACCATAGACACTCTTCAGTGTTTAATCTGTCTTTTCTTCAAGAAAAGGCAATATTTTGTTAACCACCGTGATGCATTCACACTCTCATACAGTTTTAGGTGCTTTATGTATGTGCTAGTGTCTTCAGGTTTGTTAGCTGCAGGAAGATGAAAGAAGCCAGTCATTGAACATTTAGGATAAGAAAATATTTTTTATTACATATTGTGTTAAATTGATAACAATGGGAATATTAGATTAATTCAAGGTAGCAACATGTTCTTTATGCTAAAAAAAACATTTCTTCCCACAAAAAAAAAAACTGATATAATGAAGATTAAAGGTTAAATTCAATTTCTACTACATATGATATGATGCTATTTTCCCCTTATCTCTTGAAACAGTTTGGAGGAATTCCTCATTGCATTGGCATCCACTATTGGAGTGTTGGAGGAAATGGTGGAGCTAGAAGATATAAAACTAAAGACCATGTTGGAGTCCTATAGGCAAATGGATTTAGCCAGAAAGGGTCCTTTCAAAGCCTTACAAGTAGTTTCTATACTGATATTTACTGTAAAGAATCTAATTGACAAACATGAAAAACATGAATCAAAAGACAAAAATGATTGTCTGATACAGCTGGCACTAGCTGCTACATTCATTTTCATGGGACGTTTTGTTGAAAGATGCCTAAAGGCCAGTCCTTTGAACTATTGCCCCTTACTGCCTTCTGTACTTGTTTTTGTGGAGTGGTGTGCAAGTATGCTTGATGCAATTGAAGTATATGCCACTGATCGAAAGAGCACAACAGCTATTTCTTACTTTTTTGATGTGCTTATTGAACTTCTAAATCAACTAAATAAGAATAGGAAGGAAGCCAGGAAGCTTGTAGATAGTGCCCCTCTTTGGGAAGACTATGAGTTGAGGGGCTTTGTATATGTAGCTTCTTCACATTTCTCATTTGATTTCTCTGGTGGGTTGGAACATGTTGACAACTTTGAAAGTGGAATTGAATTGCGTGCCCAGCGCATAAATGAAGCAGCAATGAAGATTGCTACCAGAGCTAATAATCCACAAAAGTGGATTATATGTGATGAATTAGGGACAAAATTTTATGCAGCTAGATCAGATAAAGATCATGAGAAGAAAGAAACAGAAAATGTGGAATCTACTAACAAAAGGACAAGATGTGTTGACCCTAATCAAAAAGCTCAGAATGACAAAGGACAAGAGGGAACATGTGATACAAGGGATAATCCAAGTAGTTCCAGTATTAATAAAAAATCATCTGTTGTGGAAGACGAGGAGGTTATTCTCTTCAGGCCTCTAGCCAGGTACAATTCAGCTCCATCACATGCCTTAATTTCCTCTGATGAGCAGATGTTGTCACCAAAAGCCAAGGATGATAAAATCTCACCGTATGATGATCGTCTGCGTCGTAGTACTACATCTCCTCTTAGTGAACCATGGGGATTCCATTCTGACATTGTGAATCCAAGGAACAGCATGTCATTCAAACTGCAAGAACCTTCAATGAAGGGAACAAATTCACACACATTTTCTGATGGTTCAGTCTCAGCTGCTGGGCCTCCTTCACTCAGTGCTTGGGTTCTTGATAGGGAAGGGTTGAGCAGCAACATGTTGCAGCCCATTGAGGAAGTAGCTTCTTCATACTTGGCTGGTCTTTCCATAAATAAAACTCACAATTCTGCCATTGATTCAGTGGATGAACTTTCAAGTTTCCCTTCCTCATCTACTACTACATATTCTGCTCCAATACCTTCGGCTCCATTGTTGCCAGATAATGCTACTTGGTATACTGATCTACAATCTAGTATGTCTGCACCATTGCCACCGCACGATCCATTGACAATAAATGTTTATTCAGATTGGAATTCTACTAATGGACCCCTTGGATATGATACTAGCTTTCCACCTCATCCCAATGGACCTGGAAGAATGACTTCTTCAGAATGGCTGCGTTGGTACAGAGAAAATCCCGCACCTGAGAGGGTCAACAATTATCACATGCAGCCTAGACATCTGAATGTTCCTGTAAATCATGAAAACTTCCTCTCTCATGATGCCTATAGGTTTAATCAATTTGATCAATGGGGTAATCCTTTGTCTACTAACCAGTACACATATATGAAGCCACCAGTTCCTGCACCACTTCAGCCAAGTTATCCCTATGCATTTGGTAGTGCTGGTGAACACATAACCAGTCTCTTCAACAATTTTCAAAGACCAAGCCTTTATGGGTGTGGTTCTGTGACAGACCACAGAAATGAGTCACAGCCTCTGCTAGAGTACCTTAAGGAAAAGGAGTGGAGACTCCAGCAGGATCGTACCCTCAGAGGACCTACGTTCATGGAAAATTAAGACATTCTTCCAGCATCTCAAGATTGCACACCTTGCTTGCACCTTGATTCCGTACATGTTATCAAACAGTGTAAATCTATATATTTATAATGTATATAGTGTTTCAACCATTACAAGAAATAGAACTTTCAAAGTAAATGGATGGATATCCTCCTTTCAGCCTTTATTTTGTTAAACCTTGTCTTCATAGTGCACATTTGTTTGTAGTTTGAGTTATGAGGAGGGCAAACTGAACACCAACTCTAGACTCCTTGGCAACACAGCATATGAACTTCAATTCCTAACAATTTATCATGGTGCCAAAAGTAATAGTTCATGTTGTGTTGCGGTGTTGATAACATAGGAATATTAAAAGTATTTAGTCATTAGAAAATTTTCAAGATATGGATTTGATCTCTTATATGAGAAAATGTTAGGATTTTATTAACTTTCTTTTATGGTCTAGAGTTATGGTTTGTTTAGATACTGAAAGGAAATTGGAAGTAAAAAAAAAACAAAAAACAAATAAGAAAGGAAAATATGTTATTTGGATGAAGAGAATTAAAAAAGGATGTAGTGGAAAAAAGAATCTTTTCTTGTTTAAATGGAAGGAAAGAAAGTGAATGAAAATAAAATAATTGATTGAGAAATAAATTAAATTTTATGTATAAAAATTTAATTTTTTGATTATAATAAATTTTAATCTATAAAAATTTTATTTTAATTTATTTTATAATTTTTAATATATTTATAAATTTATTACTACCCCCGTCCCTAAAATATAAGACCTTTTTACTTAATTCACAGTGATTACTTTAATTAAAATAATTAACTTTGTCTAAAATTAGAGGTAATTTTTTTAAATTATCCTTAAGATAATTATGAATACCATTTTTTCTTTTCACTTATTTTTTCTCCACTAATTTTCTCTCTATCATACTTAATGACTTGTATTCATATGAAAAGACAAAGAGTGAAATTAATCTTTGTCAACCAATTATGATAGGAGAGATACATATTTTAAACAATGTAATTCATTTATTATATTTTTAAACTCTAACAAGAGTTACACATTTAATAAAGATATTTTAGTATAAAAATAATTAATGACATAGAAATTTTTTAAAAGAACTAAAATAGTAATATTTATTAAATAAAAATTCCATTCAATTTCTTCCATCTCTTTTCATACAATGAGAGAATCAATTTCATTCCCTTTTTCTTTTTCCTTCCAAACAAGGAAAGCAAAACTTTCTTTTCTCTCCATTTCTTCTCAATTCAAACAAACTATTTTGTCAAACATTACCTTAAACGTTTTGCTAATTGTCCTTAGTGAAAAAAAATGATGATAAAGAAAATTAAACTAAGAATAAATCAGTAGTACATAGTGTTATGTTATGGATATATAGTGCAATTAATAGAATATTTTATATTAGCAAAATTAATTGTAGAAATTAAATATATGGATACTAAAATATAGTCGGTGATCAAATTGTAACACTTTTAATAGAAGCAATTTAACTCAAAATTTTTATATAAATTAAACACTTAGTTATTGCACGGAAATTGAAACTCATCAAATCACTAAATCTATTCATGATTTTTTTTTTTTTTTGGTGTAATGAAAATCTCTTATGAGTTTGAAAATTGAATTTCGTATGTAATCCTAGGGGTATTTGGACCCTATGGATGGTGTGAAAAGCAATAGTACACAAAACGTAGAACCTAGAAGTGACAAGCCCAATCTCTAACTCTTCAAAGTCCAGTCCAATTATAATTTAAATCCCTAAAACTTTTCTTTCCTTTTCTTTTTAAATTCAAATAAAACTGGTAAACTTGAGTTTGATTTACGGGGAAGTGAATTGGGAATTTTGGTCAACGCCGTTGGGCGGGACGAGATTTCGGTCTCATGTTCTTCTCCAAATTGCTAAAAATTTCTTCTTAATTCTACCTCCACCTACAAACCATGATGTAATAATGAACAGTGTGTGTCATTGTTTATTACTCCGAGCTTCATAATTAGATATTTCCGTGCTTAATTATTCCCATTTTGTAGCTGCAAAAAACCCTAAGTAACCACAATTATCGTTGCATTGCGAGATGGAAGATCGGCATACAGAATCAGATTCTGGTGATGTATCTTCAGCCAAAGCAGTTTTCCTTGGAGCTTTAGCTCCTGGTGTTAACGTTCGTATCTTACTCTCCTTTCTCTTCTTTTTTGATTTTTATGCTCATTCATTTTTCATTAGATTTTTGTGATTTTTCTTTTTTTCTGTATTTAGGGTCCTACGTGGATTACTTTAAAGTCGACATTTTTAATGCTGGGTCTCTGTCTTGCTGTTATGTTGGCCTTAGCATTCTCTTCCAGTGATTCATGGTTGATGTTCCATGTTGCTTTCCTTGTTCTAATCTGCGTTACCCTCTTTTTGCTCCTCAGCTGGTACTTTCATTCTTTTCTTGCCTGTTGTAAATGTAGTTGTTAAATTGGAATTGGGATTTCGTCCATCATTCATGCTTATGGAGTCTAAATTGAACATGTACCAGGGGATATAAGGGTATCCCAGTGGTTCAAAGAAGGGTGCAGGGAGAAGGGAGGGGGAGAGTGATGAGTTTGAATCCCCTGCTAATAGTTTCTAACAAAAGCTAACAATTAACTTTGACGGATAAAAAAAATTGAGCATGTACCAATAAATTTAGTTCTATCTTGTTAATGTTGTGCGCACATAAGTTCCAAATGTCACAATTTGGAAGTTTTGTCATTGTAATTAATAAGACAATAAGATTTATGTTTTACGTATGAGTTAAGTTTTTCATGTGTCTGTTGTTTTATAGAAGATTGTATGTGTGTCTTGCAATTCACATGGGAATGCAAATTGCTGTGATGGAATGATGCTGTCATGATTCATGGGTTTTACATGAGTTAAATTTAGTTTGTCAAGGTACATTGGCAATGAAAGGAAAGCAAAGGTGCATATATGTTTTAAGTGCTAACTCTATGTTATATTGTTCTGTCAGTGAATTGTGATTCCATAGACCTTTTTTGCGTGCCCCTTTTGTTGAAGATTCTGGGAGGAGAATAAGTGTGTTGTATCATCATAGCATATTTTTAAGTAAATTTATGAATTGAAAAGCATTGGTTTTCTTTTGACATCTAATTATGAGTCAGTCATTGGTTAGAATTTTCTCTGGTGTTTTTCCTATGCAGTACTGAATACATTTTTTCCCCGCAGGTTTCTTGCAGAAACTGGTTTGGTCTCTATTGAACATCAAATGCGTGAGATGGGCTTAGAGAATAAGGGTCATCTAGAGAACCTAAAGAGAAAATGACCGGTTCATATAAACATTATACTTTTGAGATTGGGAGCCTATTGGAGGACACTTAATTGAAATGTTTGGAAGAAATTTCTGTTGAAATCCTTGAACAGCAAGATTTTGTGAGACGAGAAATGTACTCGTGGAAGGTTTATCTTCAGTCACTCTTGGTTTCCTTCTCCTTATGTTCTTTTGATGAGTGTGATTACACAGATGCAGGAGTGGGGAAAATGTAAGCATTAGGCTTAGTTTTGTTCCATTCTTTTTACCCTCAATTTTGTTTCCCCTTCCCTTGATGTTGCTTCTGAATACCTTGTACCCCTGCTGCTAGTGGTAATGATGTCCTCTTAGCGTATATGAAATAAAATAAATCCTGAAGACTACCACTGTAAACATTTAAATCCATGAGCTAAGATGATAGGTCCTTTTTCTCTGTTTTTGGGTAAACTTAAGATGGTTCCTTCAACCGAAATTGAATACTAATCCTTAGTTTATTTGTCTGGCACTGTTTGCAAAAAGTTATGCCGCTTGAGGCACTACTTGTGTCGTACTTGGGACTTTGGAGGCAGTCGAATGTATTGGTAGACGCATTTCGGAGGTGCTTGCTATGTTTTTGCTTTAAACACACAGGAATACATGTTTTTTTTTTGTCAAATAGAAATACATGTTTTGATCCAAGTTGCCTCGTAAAGGCCCAAAAATTGCAGTTTGAAAAGTCACCCTTTTCATCATTGCCCTACACGTTGATCCTACAAGTTCATGAGCCAACTCATATTTAATGTAAAAAATCTTTTTATGAATAATAGTAAAAAGAAAATAAACAAATTTCATTGAATAGATGGTTGTTATAAAGTCAAGTCTTCATAACCATCTATAACTTAGCTTTTAGGTTCTAGATTATCTTGAATTGATTGTAGTGCTTGAAAATTTGGTAGGCTTTCATTCTAAATCATACTATCTTCTCATAACGCCAAATTGAATGTACCTTAAACACATTGGACTAGGTTACTATTTATAAATATTTGCAAAAAAGAGCACTAAAAAAATGTTAAGCATATGATTGTTGACAATAAATGAAATGAAAGTGGTGCGTTTTACCCACTTGTGTGTATACATTAAGGTATGTTGGGTCCTCATTTGGATCATTTGAGTTTCCCAATGAGGTTGATTAGAAATAAATTTTTAATTTATTGGTTAAATAAAGTTAAACATGTCTTGAACAACATATCAAATTAATATAAGGACATAATAATTGAACTTAGATCCATAAGGTAGCCATGAGCACTCCAACACACATGGTATAATCAGATGCCTCCAAGACGTGGTCTGGTATGATCTCATAAAGAGCTTCATAGGAAGCCCCTGCAACCAAGATCAACTCGATCCAGTGTAGGATAGAGGTTGTGTGGCAAGCAAGGGGGATACTAGCTAAAAGACCTATATGAATGTCAAGAATGCTTGTGTTTGTGTTAGATTTTCTCATCTGTTATAGAAAAGTACTATCATGCAATATAGCCAAGACCGCCCCTTTAACACCTTATAAATACCCTTCATTTACTACAGGTAAGGGGCGTTCACTAAATCATCGCTTGAGCTCTGGTATTATTTACCCGATATTGACTTGAACATCAATGTCTTTGTAGGTGATATCTTTCGCCCCTTAATACGAAATATTAGTGGTCGTTGAACTCATCACATCAAGACCTTGAGATCCTCACTGAACTTAGGGATATAATATGAGTTTCTGCTGATTCAGAGGATTGTGATCTTGAAAGACCGATATCCATGCCAAAGTCTGTTCCCACATATTGGACAGAACATTCATGCTTGGTGGGACCGTTAAATATATTCCCACTTTCACAGTCTTAGATGTTTTCATGGGCCCGAATCAACGTCCAGACACTGAGACCAGATGTGTAAGATCTGATGCACATGGAACATAATCCTCAAGGTTACAATGATGACTATAGTAATATTTAAAGTTTTATATATGGTAAATAAAATAATGTAATGATAAGGTTTATCTTATTATAACTAATATAAAATAATAAAATCATAAAATCATAAAAATTATAATAATAATTATATAATAGCACTATTGTAAAAGAAATATAAGTAATATTGTAAAATATAATGTATGTTGTCATATTTGTAAAAGAAATAAAAGATTCAATAGTTATCTATATTATATATATATATATATATATTAATTTCATTGTATGTTTTTAACAAATGACTTGTGATTTTAATGTTCATTTCTTTGTTGAATTATCATGTCAAACTTATTATGTTTTCCTAGTTATCAACTTTCTTTAAAACTCTCATAGTTAAGTTCCCTATCGTTGATATTTCAAGAAAATATCTCATATTTGTAGATACCCTTAACATTATGAGTTGATTGTTGTAATATTATTTTACTTTTTTTTGTTGAGTTTAAAAATATTTTTTATCTACTTTAACAACTAAAAACATATTATTAATTAAACAACATTATTATTCAATGATATTTTGTTTAGTAGAATTTTGTTTATGTTTAGTAAATCTCTTACATAGCTTTATGCATTCAAATAATCAATTTTAAGAATAATTTATTATTTTAAAACTACTAAAATTTTATGAGAATCAGAAAGAAAAAATAATAATGATAATTTAAAAATAATGAATAATTTTACAAGTATTTTTTTTATTACATGTAAAAACAATTTAAAATTATCAAAGTAAAAATATAAACCTTTATATAATATAAAATATTTTAACTATTAACATTTAGAATGATTTGCCTTAGTGGTTATTTAAGGTATTTTGAGTGCTGAGTTAAACGTTTTAGCCTATTAACTTGTGTTTTTCATTATTTCTTAGCAAATATTTGACTTTATGATAATTATTAGTTTAATCGGTAGTCATGACAAATTAGATCTACCTATTTCTCATTAAACCAATCAAAGTTCAGTTAATAGATCCATATAAAAATCCAACATGAATATTACTAAAATATAAAAAATCCACATGTTACCATATCATTAGTTTAACTAAGAGATGTTCCAATACATTTTTTCCATAAAAATCAACAAAAGTGGTGTGTATATCCTCCACCGTGAAGACTATCTTAAAATGGGTAGGGAAACGAGTGATGTGTCGAATCCTTTGCTTTCTAACTATAGTTGCGTGATCGCCGCCAACTGCTTTGGGAAGTGTTATTGGTTTTTTATTTTTATGCTTTGTGGGTTATTTAACTAAACTTCATTAAGACACTGTTAGAGCCGTTTAGTGGTCGGAATAAGATTACGATAGATAAATAAAGTTATTATAATTTACCATGACATAAATTTTAATGTTTATTTTATGGAAATAATGTTTTGCTTTCTAATGACTAAAGTTGACGTTAAAATAGTCTCTTGATTAAAGTGGACAACCATAAATACAAATCAAACAGGCAGGGGAAGAATATGCATATAATTCAAGCGGACCAACTAGCCTGTTGAAGAAATTGTTTACTTTCAGAAAACTTACAAATAAAAAATGTTACAGTGTCACTTCCATATCGAGAACTATGACCAGTTCTATGTCACAAAGATTGACAACTAAAAATCAGATTTCACAAATTTCATTACTTCCATAATTCTTCCATTGGAATCCCACGCTGCTCAGCAACCTCACGGAACTGCCTCATTTTCTGAACGGCAATAATGGTTGCCCTGGCATTGTTGAGTGCATTGTTACTTCCTAGTTGCTTTCCCAAAGCATTCTCAACTCCGGCCATTTCAAGAACAATTCTCACAGACCCACCAGCAATAACTCCGGTACCAGGAGAAGCAGGTCTAAGCATCACCTTTGCAGCTCCATAATCGGCATCAGATCTAGGAAAAAAACATTATACAACATAAAAATTAGCAGCAGTTATCTTGAATGAGAGCAATTTATAGTTTTTAACTCATAATACTGCATAACTCTTGGAACATAGGCAAATCCATCCAGGTTGATGGATATTAGAGTCATTTGACATACCTTCTACTTTGAAATAAAAGGTTCCAACTCAAATCAGGGAAGGAACTAAACTCTTCAGTTCCTATTTGAGTGAAGGAAACTTCCATAAGAAAGTTTCTTTGATAATAATGAGACAGGATATACAAGTTACTATTTGCTTAAAGTGATCAGAATACCAACCGCAAACTATCATACACCTTTTGATTTTTAGGCATTCTAAACTGGACTCAATCAAAGCTCTTCTAATGGCAAGGGCTACATGCATTATGACCCTTTCAAATGACACCCAATCTGTATGCAACAATTTATGACAGGAGACTAAGAGCTGAAAATGCTTGCTCCTTTTGGCACGTCCAGTGTGGTACTGGCAGCCAAACCAGGAAAAACCATGATCAATATTTTCTTTTGCCGGGGAGGAGTTAATATGAAAAGCAAAAGTAGACTATTCAATCCATCAAATCAAATGCTCAAGCAGAGGCCAACGAATCTTGGGAACTTAGTAACAATCACATGTTCACACTTCCACGTATTCAATACTAATTTTCTTGCATTTCTATTTAATAGTCAACAGGTAGTGACATGTCAAACATACAATTTCAACATCACCGAGCATCCATAAAAGTTAAGACACAGGACCTAATCTGACAGCTTTGGCTTCCATTATATTTAAGAAAAATAAGCTTTATGTTTTGGTGTACAACAATGTTCAAGTAAATGAAATGGAGTAACCACAATAAAATAGGATCAAGTCTCAAGTCAAGAAAGCTTCATATAGTACAGTGATATAATTTTCTAATTTTGAAATGACTTCCCCAAAACTTCTAAATACACAGATATACAGGAGAAATTAAGATACAAGGTGCACTAGATAACTCAAGGTGATACACTCACTTCCTCAGGGGAGAAATAAGTTTATAACTCTAATTGGACAATCATTTATGAGAATATAGGCAACTAAACTCAGGAGCAACTTGATACATATTACATGCCATCTAACATTTGTGCTATCCATCACCCTAAATTGGGGCCATCTAGATATCTATGGACCCAAAGCACAATTTGATACGGTACATGAAATCACAATTTAATAGGGTACGTCAAAGCACAATTTTTGGAATCAAGATGGAAAAGGGGAAAAGAGAAATAGAGATGGTCATATCTCTAGTCAATGTGAAACTTCAACACTTATTCACCTCCACCAATATACTAATAATCTAACTCAATTATAAGTTTAGCACAACAAGTACAAGTCCCGCTCAATATCATTCACAGTTCACCAACACATTGTAACTCAACAATACTTTATCCAAACTCCAAATGTATCAAGTGAGAATGTGAGGGTAGTTTTTATTACCTATGCGGAAAAGTGGAATACTTAGTCATGGGGACCTTAACAATGTTCCTCCTGGCATTAATAGCAGATTTCTGAACCGCGGCAATAACTTCCTTGGCCTTGCCAACTCCAACACCAACTTGGCCTTTCTTGTCACCGACAACAACAACAGCTCTGAACCGCAACTGTTTCCCTCCTTTAACAACCTTAGTGACCCTCCGAACCTGAACCACCCTCTCATCGAACCCGTCCCGAACCTTCTCCTTCTTGGCTCCAGAGCCGAACCCAGTGTCCCTCTTGACCTTTGAGTCCATCACGTAAACGTCGTTGCCCAGCACGCTGACTCCGCTATAGGCGGGACCGTAGAGCTCCTCGAAGGCGGCGGCGATTTCATCGTCGGACTCGGGTGGGCCGTCGTCGAAGGAAGGAGGGGGGACAAAGTCTTCGGGGACTTCGGGGGGGTTGAAGGGAATGTCGTCCTCGGGATTGACATTGTCGAAGAACGAGGTGTCGATTTCGTCGGAGGATTTGGCCTTTGGGAAGGAGAGAGTGGTGAAAAGGGAGGTTTTGGTGAGGGTGAGTTTGTAGGGTGTTTGGGGGAAGAGAGAGAGGCGTGAAGTGGTTGGAAGGGAGAGGGAGGAGAGGGAATTGAGAGTTGGGGAACAGAGTGAAGGTGCGGCCATGGAGAGGTTTATCCAGTTATCTCAGATTGGGTCACTCTTCCCTTGAGGTTGTTGATGAAGTGAAATCAAAATAAAAATTTTAGTGAATCACACCAATTTGCCAACTTGTTTCCTAAAAAGTAATCTTTTAAAAATTACTAAAACACTTTTTTAGCTTTCTTGAAGTTTAGGGTTTTGAAAAAAGCCTCAATTAAAAAAACCTACGATTTTACCCTTTATAAAATTTTTAGGTTTGTGAAAAGAAGAAAACGTTAGACTTTACTGTTAAGTGATGAGGTGACCTTTGACATGATGTGGCTATACTTTGTTAAAAGCTGGTTTCATTAATTAAATTAGAGATTAGTTTAGTTAATTTATAAATTAACGTAATTAAATTTTTTAAACCCAAAACATATGTTTTGAAACTTTGTGAAAGTTTCCCTCTCCCTCGTATTCTTGTCTTGTGTTCGTGGAATCCCTTTGCCTGGTGTACTCGTTGAGCGTCACTATCGTGCAAGGAGGAAAGTTGAGTGGCTGTGGAAGCTCGTGTGGGACTTGAAGACAACTAAAAAGAGGACATCGTGTGGGTCAACATTGATAAGTGTCTACTGTGCATTGATTTCATGCTTAAAATTTAATCCATTTTGAAAAGAATTCAACTGAATTTGTACATAATTAATCTCTTATGAAAAATACTCTGTAAAAAGACCAACTCTTCAAACTCTTAAGAAAAATTGCTTCTAAATTCTTAACAAGTTATAGGAATTCAAGGAGGCCAAGTTGAGCAAGAAAGACAATCCTAATCACAGCATTGGAAGATCCATCTCTCACGCTTGCAAGCATGCTTGAGCGTGACAAAATCAAGCATCAGGACCCTTCCACGCTTAAGCGTGAGAAGGGGGCGCTTGAGCGTGGATACAAAGGACGCTTGAGCGTGGTTTGAGCACAACATCAAGGAGACAGTGAAGGAACCTCACGCTTGAGCGCAAACATCCCACGCTTGAGCGTGAATGAGAAAAACAAAGGCCTGAACCCGAGCTCGCTTAAGCGTGGAGTGAGCATGGATTGAACATGTTGGACAAAAGGGCACGCTTGAGCGTGGCTGAGCTCGGCTTAAGCGTGAGAGAAACATTGAGCATCAGGACCTTCCACGCTTGAGCGTGACCATTAAGCTTAAGCGTGACTCATGCAGTATGGGATTTTTAATTTAATATTAACCAATGGTGCGATGCCAACTCAACCACTTTGAAGTGTTTCTGCATGTCTCTAAATATTCCTTCATGGGCTCTATGCAAGTGGGCAAAAGAAGCTGAAGCATAACCCCCTATAAATCAAGCAGAAAACAGGGCATCTATCAGGGGGGTCATCCTTGCATCTCAGATCCAACATCTCCATTATTCCATTTCCTTTTACCTTTTGTATTCATTTCCAAATTTTCTTGCAGTGAAAATGCAAAGCATGAGTAGCTAATTCTCCTTTATTGGGAGTGGTTATAATCAATTCAAACCTGAAGTAATGCTGCTGTAAGTTTTTATGTATGTTAATGAGATTTGATACTTTCTGTATTTTATTCTGCCATTAATGCCTGAAGATACTTGATCACTATTTTCTTGTTTTAAATTTTCTTAAGTATACCGGGAAGTAACTTTTGGAAGCAGATCTGAATGAAATACTCGTTGTGAGTAGCTGACCAGGGATGGCATCTAACGCAACGAACGTCAAAACAATCGATCGCTAATGCTGGAATGATTTCAAAGTGACTGAGGGATCAGCGGTTTGAAATCATTCTTATGAATTTTGTAGTCGAGGGATCGATACAAATGACTTTGATTGTGACTTAGAAATTATCATTTCAATTTACATACATGCAAATTTATTTAGCTTACGAAAGGTGAGATGCGATGAAACCAATCCCAATATTCCAAATCTGATTTTATCAAAACTCTTTACTGTTGGTTTATTTCAATACTTGCTGTTTACTTTGTATTCAACTTTCTGTACAACAAAAATCAAAACAAATATTTTGTCAAAGTTAATTCAAGAACTAACATTTTCAAACCAACACCTCCTTAGTGGAACGACATCTATACTATACTACAAATACTGTGTTTAAACTTGGCACAAACATTACATTGATTTTATTATACAAACTTGATTCTCTTATTTGAACACTTCACTTCTTTAAGTTTGTACAACTTCCACAGCACAAAAATAAATCACACCAAGCATTCGAAGTATCCAGGTATGTATTGTAATGTAAATGTTATAGTAGTGTGGAACCCTACTATTATAAATTTGTTGGGAATCTGTGCGAATGGTTTGCTAAAAATGTGGGAGGACCACGTGCTGGTTGTCTTTTGTGGGTTTAGGGTTTAATTTTTGTCATGCATATTCAATGTAGGCAGCAACTTTGTTGTAGTACACCATAAATGGGCTTTTTTGAGTGTTAATGCTTTACTTATTGTAATCTGTTTAGGGTTAAATTTTACTGTGTGTAATATGATAAGTGTTACTGCTTTATTGATTGTAATTTGTTTCAGGTTTTATTTTACCAGTTGTAATATGATGAGTGTTATTGGTTTCCTGATTTTAATTTGTTTAGGTATGAGTTTCACTGTTGTTATACATCATAAGGGGAAATTTGATGAGGGACCACCGATGTTGTACATTGATAAAGACATAGAGGCCATTCACAATATAGACTTGGATAGGTGGTCCTTTTTTAAGGCACGGTCACTGGTTGAAGACCTTGGGTACAAGGGGGAATTTAAATTATGGTGGAAGAAAGCAGGAGAGTCTGAATACAAAAGTGTCACATGGGACTCACATGCACTTGAGATGGGTGAGTATGCAATTAATAAGAAATGTGAGGTTGATATGTATGTTGAACATTGTTTGAATGAGGTTGAGGAGGTTATTTGGTTGGGTGGTACAAAAGATGTAGGCCAAGAAGGTGTGGCCCAAACCCAAGAACACCACCAAACCCAAGGTAGAACTAAGACAGCAAAGTCTAGCCCTTATGTTAGTCCTAATAAAGTAGTGACCAGGAAAAAAATTTACAAGAGTGAACTGCAGAAGTTGAGGAGTTTTAGGTCTAGTGAGGTCCCAACTGAGGTGCCAGTTGAGGTGCAACCTGAGGTGCAAGGTCAGGATGAAACTAAGGTGCCAACCCAGGAGCCTAGTGAGGTGCCAACCCAAGTGCCAACTGAAGGGAACTTGTCTGCTGAAAGCTTTATTTCTAGGCTAAACACAGAACATGATGAGGTTCCAAAGGTAAACACAGAACATGATGAGGTTTCAGAGGTAGACGTTCCTGAATTTAAGGATAGTCCTGAAGCTAGTGCAGGGGAAAATGTTGGAGCCAGTGCAGGGGAAAATGTTGGAGGCAATACTAGTGAGGAGCCCGATTGTAGTACATTCTTTAGGAATGAAGACCTGCATGGTCTTGGGGGTGATGATTATGGGGACATTGATGATAGGTATGACACTGATGAAATGCATACGGATGTTGAGACAGATAAGGATATTGGTGGAGTTCAAGGTGAGGCATTTGAGGAAGATAAAATTGGGGGTGAGTATGAGTTGAAGGTAGGTGTGGAGTTTCAGAGTATGGGTCAATTTAGGCAAGCCATCAAGGAGTACAATTTGTACAAAGGTAGAGAAGGAAGGTTTGTTAAGAATGAATGGGAGTAAGGTGGGGAGGACGAACCTCATTATGTTGAAGAAATTTGGACCTGAACACAGTTGTCCAAGAGTGTTTGAGAACAAAAATCAGAACTCAAAGTGGGTTGCCAAGCTTCTTTTAAGGCATTTAAGAGTGAATCCTAAAATTACATTGATTGAGATTATTAAGATTTTTAGATCTATGTATGTTGTACAGTTGTCCAAGTGGTCTGCCTATAATGGGAGGAAACTTGCACGTGAGATTTTGGATGGTAAAGGTAGTAAGCAGTATAATCAATTGTGGAGCTATAGTGTTGAGATAAAGCGTGTGTCAAATAGTAACATGTGTAAGTTGTAGTTGGAAAACCCAGATGGAGGTCTACAGCCTCGTTTTGGATCATTTTACATGTGCTTAGATGCATGCAAACAAGGTTTCTTGAAAGGATACAGACCCTTTATTGGAGTGGATGGGTGTCACTTGAAAAACAAGTATGGAGGACAACTTCTAACAGCAGTGGGAAGAGATGCAAATGACCAGTATTTTCCATTAGCAATGGCAGTGGTTGAGGTTGAAAACAAGCAAAGCTAGAGATGGTTTTTGAGTCTTTTGTTTGAGGATATTGGTGATGCAAGGACCAAGAGATATGTGTTTATTTCTGACCAACAAAAGGTAGTGATTGACTTCTTTTGTATTTTCTTACCAATCCAATAAAGTATTTATCTGAAATTGGTGGGAATTGAATGGCATTCCATGTAAACATGTCATCTCTGCTCTTAAATATAGAGGTGACAGTCCAGAGCAATTTATGTCACCATGGTACTCCAAGGCAGCATATGCAAGGTGTTATAGTGGTATTATCCAACCAATAAATGTACCTGCATTGTGGCCACATGTTGATGCATCAGAGGTCCTTCCTCCCTTGTACAAGAGGGGTCCTGGTAGACCCAAAAAGCTTAGGAGGAGAAACCCCTATGAAGAAGAAAACCCCTCTAAACGCCCAAGATTTGCAGGCCAATACCATTGCACAAACTGTGATGGTACTGGTCATAACAAAACAACATGTCCAAACCCACCTGTTACAAAGGTAACATTTTTTTTTAATGTTAATATGTTATTTTCCTACCCTTGCACCTGTTGTATTGAGTGTTCCATAATTATTTCAGAATGCACCTGCACCTGATACACCTGTAGCTGATGAACCTGCACCTGAGGCACTTGCACATGACAATCCTGCTCAGTCTGAGCTACATGGTTACACTAACGCACTTGCTGATACTGATGCTATAAACACTGAGACTGATGCACATGCAACGGCATCAAGGAGGGGCAGACCCAGAGGTAGAGGAAGAGGAAGAGGAAGGTGAGGAAGAAATGGAAGGGGAAGGGGAATTGAGAGTGTAACATAACAAGATACCACAACCGAGCCTCATGATTTTCTAAAAACCCAGCAAAGTGTTAACATTTGAATGTATATTTTGTTGTGATGTACTTGTTTGGAATCTGACCAACAGGTTCTTATAATATTATGTGTATTTGTTTGGAACTTGACCAATAGGTCCATTTTCATGTAATGCAAAGGTCCTTATATTACTTCTGATGTTGATTTAATCATGTTAATTTAATCAAGTTAAATTAATCATGTTAATTTAATCATGTCATTATATACAAACCATAACATTTGTTGATTCTGAACCATAAATATTGAATGACATTACAAAATCTGATGAATTCAAGCCACAACACCATAATAGGGCTAAATCATACCTAAAATAGGAGCTAAACCCTAAACCTTTCACAAAACAGGGGCTAAACCCTAAACCCTCAACATTATAAGGGGGTTTTTTCCTAACACTATTTAATACACAGTTTCTCTTACAGAAACACCAACACCAGTTTTTAACCCTAACACTCAATCCCTCATGCCCACATTCTCCATTGACCTACTTCATCATCATCATCATCATCATCATCATCAATGTAATGGCCCAGGAAACAACTGTAACCATAACCAACATTGAAGTTTTGTTCTTCTCAGCCACCAACTTGGATTTTATTTTTGCATTCTTAGTTTGAAACTCCTCACGCATCTTTTCCAGCTTCCACTTGCATGTACAACCTTCACTCCCTTCAACCTTCCCAGTTAGAGCCTACTTGAAAAACCCACAATCACCATTGCTCTGAGACAAGAAAATAGAAACCATTAAAAAAAACCAGTTATGAAAACGATGACACAAAAATTCTTCCACTTACTAAGAAAGATGGACACCTCCAAAAGGCCCTTCCATTGTTCTTCTTTGTTTTTCAAACAAGAAGCACAAGGTGCTCTCCACACCTACACCTTATATGTTGAATCTCCATAGATGAGGAAGATGCAGTCGAGACATTTGATTTACCCATCTTTTCTTGCATTTTGGTTGAGAAGTTCAGAGGTTGAAGATAACCACTATTAATGTGCCCCCACAAAGGTTAATTAGGGTTTGTTAATTTGGGGAAAATTACAAATTGTCACGTCATGATCTACCTAGACATACGTACTATAAATTAATATTTTCACGTGACAGGTGTAAGTGATGAGGTGGCACAGACGTTAGCCACCTCATCCCTTAACAGTAAAGTCAAACGTTTCCTTGTTTTCACAAACCTAAAAATTTTATAAGGGGCAAAATCGTAGGGTTTTTTTAATAGGGGCTTTTTTTAGAACCCTAAACTTTAAGAGGGCTAAACAGGTGTTTTATCCTTTAAAAATTGGATTGGTCCAAGGTGTTTACGTTCTATGGATTCAACTTTAGCTAAATTAGAGTTAAATCACTAATTATAAATTATATATTTTTATGGTGTGTTGATAATAAATTATGTAAAAATTAAGTTAAGTAATATTTTTATAACAAAACTTTGGTGAAATTTTAAAATATCATGAAAGGTTTATATTATATGTCAATAAGTTAAAATTTTTTTAACTTTCGCTTGAGCGAGAAGAGTGCTTCAACCTGAAGAAAGCTCCACGTCTTGCTTCACCTGCATGCATACTTCGCTCAAGCGAGTAGTTTCGCTTGAGCGAAACTCCAATGTAATAATCCCCTGGTCAGTACTCGCTTAAGCTATCTTTCAATCCGCTGCAGCGAGTTCTTCATATTTTGATTCTGGAGGAATTTCGCCTGAGTGAAGGTATCTCGCTCAAGCGACTTTACGATTGGAACTCACTAGACTAAACTAGCTAATGTTATTTCCTTGGACGCTTGAGTGAAAGCTATGTATTTTGCTCTCTGGATCATTTTCGCTTAAGCAAAAAAGTTTCGCTTGAGCGAAATCTTCTTCATCCTTCATTAGCTCGAATTCGCTTGAGCGAAGTAATGGCTCGCTCCAGCGAATGTCACACCTGATACTTAACTTCATTAAATACATTACTCGCTCAAACGAGTCTTCATTTGGCCGCAACAAACTCACTCGCTCAAGCGAATTGGTGTCTCGCTTGAGCGAATTGATCATCCTTTGTCCTTAACTTAAGAAATTTTAGTGAAGCTTCTTTCTTTTCTTTTCCTTTTCTCTTTCTTCTTCATTTATACCTGAAATTACACCAAAATTTGGGATTTAGCAGTACTTGTTGATACTTTCAAATGTGCAATGTTTAAATCTCAATTAATATTAAATTTAACTCACAAAATATCCCAACACAACACATTATGTCCAAAATATGCTCAATTTATACCGCAAAACTTATATAATTTGGACATCTATCACAAACCAACCATGCATGCCAAAGGTCAAACACATACCACCAAGAGTCACATTTTTAACATATATAATTTGCATGCAACAAGATTAACATATATATTTCTTGGACCAGTAATGACCATGAATTTTTTAATCATTAAATCAAATAGGATTTCCATGCCAAGGTCCATCAAGAAGAAAGAAAAGTGCATGCAAGATCTTGGCCTAAATCAATAGTGAAAAAAGTTATTTTTCCTTCAAAACCTTATTAGAAAATTTAATTCCTTTTTCTTGTTTTAAACTCATATCTCCAACAGAATTTTATCATGCATTTCACCATTTAAATTTACCAATTAACACATGCAAGAACATTCAGTAATCGTACACACCAAAATCTATATATGCAAGGGACCAAGTTAAGATTTAATAAATTTTTTCTCCCCTTTATCCTATGTGCTTTCACATTGGAAATGGAGGAGAAAGTGGACTCATAACTTGCTCTTTTCCTTGATGCCTTGAAGCTCTAAGGATGGCTTTAAGAAGGAGGAAGATGGGGCTGTTATGGTGGTGGAAAGGGCAAGGGAGAAGGTTTGATAAGGGTAGTGGTGCATTCGATCAAGGAGAGTAAAAGAGAGGGCTTGTGTTTTACCTTGCTCAAGATGGTCAAGATACATGCAAGGGCTTTTGAGGGGGCAAGGAAAGAGTAGGTGGTGGATGGACATGATGGCTAGTGGAGGAGCTGAAGAAGGATTGAAAAAGATGAAGCAAAATGGAAAGGATGACAAAGGGTAGCATTCAGCCAAGAGAAGAAAGAAAATAAAGCCATTAAAAAATGTTTCTCTTGTGTCATGCACTCATATATAGAGAGAGGGTGATGGAAATTTTGTGGCCTTGCAGCTTGAGTGGTTTCTAGGTGTCAAGCTAAGGATATGCATGAAAAATAGACCAATGAGGCAAGGAAACATGGGTTGTGGATGTGCTATATGGTGACACATGTTCACAAAGTTTCGATTACTCTTAATTGCAATTTTAGAAAAATGGTAATATGAAAGTTGTAGCTCTTTCTCTTCTCTTTCCAACATGCTAAGAATTACTCAATTCCGATAACAATAGGAAAAGTTATGCCCAAAATAATGTTTAGGTGGGATGCGAAATCTTGAAACAATGATGAAAAATAAAAACTGAGAATTATAGGTTTAGAATGTAATAACCCAGGTTTTAGGGAAGGACCCTAGACCCCTAGGAACCCCAAGGGTGCCTTGTTGAGCTTTTTATGAAAAGCACGAGGCTTCGGTCTACCCCTTGAGTTGTCTTTAGTACAAGAAAATGATGAGAGGTGAGCCTAATCAAGACATTAGTGTGAGATGTAGGGATCTCGAGAGTATGGGTAATGAAAAACCGAGTCCACAAAATATAAGGATTGTGAGGAAGAATATGAATGTGTGATGATAGGAAAAGAGAAGTTGAGACGAGGAAAGATAAATATAGATGAGTACCTGATAATAATGAGAGTAATGCAGTATGATCAAATAATAATAAACATATTTGATGATACTCTTTATTTGATTGATAATGATGCATTAATTTAGTATTAGTTAATATTTGTTAGTAATAATCCTGCTTGGTTAAATATTAATTAATTATAGACTAACATATCTTATAAGTTGAACCCTTGAAATAACCGATTGTCCACATATATACTTATTCTCAAATCCCCAATTCTCATTATGAGGATGTACTATTCGAAGTTGGGGTTTAAGATCCAGAGACATCAAAAGAATTATAAGTTTAGCTTTGAACCATTATTACAGACTTTGTTTTGCGGCATTGATTGTTACGAAACTTTATTCCTTGGTTCCAAAAATCAAGATTTTTAAACTCATTCATACTTTTAAAGGACTTTGTCGAAATTTACTTATAACCTTTAAAATATGTTCTCAAAATCCAATAGTAATATTTACCCAAAACTTTTTTCATGTAAAATCACCTATTTAGTCAAAACGTTATAGACTTTAATACCTTTACTAAGAAAATCAACACTTAATAGTAGAAATTCGACTTAAACATCCTTCTTGTTTCTGTTTACTATTATAAAACAATTTAAAATAATTGTTATAATTTATGTCTTGACCCAATTGTTTTTAATCTTCTCTTGTCTGATGTTTAAGGACAAAGTTTTATGAGTTGATCGATTCCACGAATCTTAGTCACTATTAGATTTTATAGGGGTATTTCCACATCAATACAAGTACCAATATATGCAATCATGTATTGTCTTATAACCAGTTACGTGTTGTGGACCCTACCGGGACTTGAGTTGAATTTCACATTTATATAGTCGTATAACAATTAATTTACGTCCTTAATCACATCGTCGTACCATATTTAGATTGCAAAATTTTCTTAAACGGGCTCATGCACAACCAGTGTATTCCACACACCATTACCAAATCTTATATAGTTGTTACTTAATACTACAATATCAAACACTTACTCAGCTATGAATTGTTCATAATCATAGAAGATCAAACAGTTCATTACAACACATTCATATTACAACGCATCCACATGCACACACATTTTCATTATTATACTTAATTATTGAACATAGTCACTTAACCCATTTTCCTTCTAATTTACCGTTTACGTTATTAACTTGTTCTCACTCATTACTTCCTTAATAATTTGAATTAAATCTCGTGTTAGTCCGCTTATTTTTCTCGTCATTACTAGTTTATTTACATATTACGTTTCCTAACAACTTTTCCTTATTTTACTATTTCTCTCTCTTTTAACTTTTCTTCAAATTTAATCTTACGTGATCGTGCACACACACATACACATGACCATTTCCTTATATTAGTCCACCCAGAGGTATAAACAAATATACACATTTTTACGCATAGATTTAAGTTATTAAAATATTGCTTGCGTAAGTCAACTATGAACACAAAAATTAAATTTTTCTCAAAGGAATAACTACATGCGAACTTTAGGATTTTCGTAATAAATTTTCTCTTTTTTTACATAAATCGTATTTTTTCCAAAATTTGCATGTAGTCAGAGTTTGGCCGAGAACCCAAGGGAGGTTCCCGCACTTATGCATGTTAATATTCTAACTAGGCATCGAGAATTCCCCCTTACCTTGGGTTCCTAAACGAGTTCTCTGAGCAACATTCCGACTTCCAGCTTCTTTCATTCCTTGACTTCGACGACGGCTTCGAAACTCACAACAAACGTCTAAAACTTAACAACAAAGGTATAAGCCTTAGAGAGAGCTTGGCCGTGAACAATGAGCAAGGAAAATGGGGCTTTTTGGCTCCTAGAACCACATGTAATTTACCAAACACATCATGCATGAGATAGAGGTCAACAAAATCATAGTAGAGCATGCCAGGGGACTCTCGGTCAAAGCAACAAAATTTAAAGGACAATGCTTTCAAACTTCAACCTTACATGCATGGCAATTTAGACTAGGATCAAGGCTTTCCATGGTGCTCAAAGAAACATGTAAGGTATTAGGCATAACATAAGTAATTGACAACAAAATCTTAAAGAGAAAAATCCAAAAATCAAAGAAATGACTAGGTAGATTATTCAGCCAAGAGAGAGAAAATTAAGGGCCAAGGATCTTTATTCCAAAACTCATATGCATGTAATTGGATATCAAAAAGACAAGCATGAAAAGGCCATAAGGTGTTTCGCCCAAAGAGAAATTTTAAGGAAACCAAGATTAATCAAGAGTTTTATACTAGAAAACTTTGCATGCAAGCCAATGTTGGTGAGAGTCCATAACATGCATAGGACCAAGAGTGAAAACAATGAAGAAAAATAAGAACTTTAAAGGGCAGTACATGCATATCTTTTGGACAAGCAAGGAAATTAATGGGTGAGAGCTTAACCTTGACAAATCAAACATGCATGGAGGAAAAATGAGATTTTGAGCAAGATAGAGGTGTGGTGATGTATGGTGGCCAAATGGTGGCCTTCAATGGAAAAAGTTGGTCTTATGTGGAAGAAATTATACAGGGAAAAATTTCTTGAACATTAACCTTT
The DNA here is from genome assembly GCA_037962975.1 of Clitoria ternatea. Classification (NCBI taxonomy): domain Eukaryota; kingdom Viridiplantae; phylum Streptophyta; class Magnoliopsida; order Fabales; family Fabaceae; genus Clitoria; species Clitoria ternatea. The sequence goes on from CM075669.1 coordinate 296,980,003, forward strand.
ACAAGCATGGTGGTGGAGGTGTGGATGGTAGCACAAGGAGATAGTGTGGTGGCCTTGAAGGAAATAGGGAGAGTAATTAAGAAAGTGTTAATGCTAGATGAGGAGAGGAGAAAAGAAAGAGCTGGCCAAGAAAGGGGCAAGGAGAATGAATAAGGGAAAATGATGTAGCCCTATCTTCACTTTAGGGGAATTATGGATCTAGCAAGCTTTATTTCCTTCAACTTTGAGATGCCTTAGCCCTTTAGGAATGAGAGATGCAATTTGGAAGCTATGGTAAATAGGGGAAATCAAAACTAAAAATGTAAAGGAAAGAGATGGATTCTAACTTTTTAAAGGAAAAGAAAGATGTGAAGAGATAAAGGATGGAATGATGGATGGAAAAGGAATGAAACTTGGAATGGTAAAGGATTTAGGACGTCACCTTGGAGGGATAAGTCCTCAGTCGCCACTCAAGGGATGGAAACCTAGAGATGAAAGATTGAAGAAGGCTAAATCACTCTAGCCTGAGAGGAAAAGTATGCAAACACTTCTCATAAAAGTATACTTTCATTCAAATTCAAAGGTAATGAATACAAGTAAAGCCAAGCCTTATATAGGTCATGAGATGTTTCAACTATGCCATAGTAAATGGGCTTCTAACAAGCTTTTAAGCTAACATAACTCAAAATAGGGAAAGATAGCCAAATACATGACCCAAAATGATGTACAAGGCCTAAAAGTGGCTCATTGACCATGTAAGGCCCAAATTCTAACCCTAAGATGAATAAAACCTATTTTACACTTAAGACCCTATTTATCTAAAATATTACAAGTAAAGAATGCGTAGGTCTTCAAGTGCCCCTCCTTGGGCTATGCAAAGTGGTAAGAAAGGCAGCTAGGGTTTGTTGGGTGATGTTCTTAGCCTTTTTAGTCATTGCCCTTGTCAAGGGACCTCTATAAACCTCTAAACCCTTGACTAGGGTTATGATGGGATCTTCTTTGGCTATGTCCTCATCATGCTCCTCCTCTTCGAAAAGATTTATCCTCAAATCTGGACTATCATCATGATCATCTAAGTCAAAAGAAGACAAGTCATACACATTAAAGGTATTACTAACCTCATAATCACTAGGTAAATCTAGAACATAGGCATTATTATTAATCTTTTCAACTATTTGAAATGGACCATCACCTCTTGTGTTTAGTTTAGATTTTCTAAGATTAGGAAATCTTTCTTTTCTCAAATGTAACCCAACCCAATCTCCAACCTCAAAGATAACTTCCTTTCTTTTCTTATTAGCACAATAGGCATAATGCTCATTTTTTGATTGAATTTGATTTTTAACCTTCTCATTATAAAACTTGCTTTTGCCTTTCCATCCAAGTGAAGGAAGGAATCAGAAACCTCAATGGGTAAAATATTAAGAGGTGTGAGAGGGTTAAAACCATAGATAATCACAAATGGACTATGTTTAGTTGTAGACTGTTGTACCCTGTAATGTCTCAAATTTTATAAAATGGTTGATTGAGAGGAATAAATATTAAATAATTATAAATGGGTTAATAAATGTCCCAAAAATATTAAAATGATTAAATTGAGATTTATAAGGATTATTTATAATTTATTGAGGCTTTAAGAGACAAAATTATACCCGATTAAAATATGGGTGTCGGACCAAGTATCTCCGATTGAGATGCCGTTGGTCAGGGCTGTTAAGAATATTATTGGAAATCCGAATATGTCTTCGGAATAATTTTTGGATTTAGTATTGAGCCCGAACAGAGATCCTGTTTGTTATAAAATGGGAAACATTTTAATGATGGACCAAGATATAACTTATTTCTTTCTTTCTCTCCCTCATTTTCACGTGTATCTTCTCCTCCCCTCTCCCTTATTTTCGTCATTTCTCTCCTCCCCTACACAAACCCTCTCTTTTCTTCTCTTCTTCTTCAAAGCCCACCATTTTTGTGAGTCTCCTTCCATACCCAACCAACCATGCTTCTTCTTCTTCATTTTGGAGATGATTCAAATGCTTGGAAACTCTCTATTTCTCCCTTCATTTTTGTGCACATGCTAGGGCTTGGGATAGCTTGGAGATTGAGGTAAATTTCTCTACTCTTTTGATGTTTTTGGCCCTAGGTTTTGGTTTCTATTTGGTTAGGAGAGTGCCTTATGGATGGGTTTAGGAATAGGAGCCATTTTCATGTAAAACCCAAAGGTGGGATGTGATTTATGTGTGTTTTTGGATGAGTGTGAAGGGGTATACGAAAATTGCAAGATTAGAGATGGAAGATGATGGTTGTTAGTGGTGATTGTTTGATTTTAATGGAACCCTAACTCTAGGATTTGGGGGAAATGAGTAATAATGCCATGAAAGATGATTTTTAGTGAAAACCCATGATAATGTGTGTGTGGATGCTGTTAATGATGAAGATTGATGGTTATTAGAAATGATTATTGAGTTTTAAGGAAACCCTAAGTATGATAAATTGGGGGTTTTGGCTAAATAGGTGATTATGATGGTTTTGAATGCCTTAGAGTAATTTTATATGAGGAAATAAATTTTAGAAGCATTGGTGTTGATTATTGAGTTTCCAATCTTAAAGTGAAAGATATATGTATATGAAGATATATGAGAATTAGAAGAGTTGATATTAGAGGTTGTTGGATTTTGATGAGAATTTGATGAGGACTTAGGCCATGGTATTGTTGTTGTTAGATTTGTTTAACCCTTTGAGGCCTAGAGAATCATGGTTTGGGAACAGGAATTCCCGAAGCCTAACATAAGCATGTGAATTGGAGTTTAGACAAGTCTAAGACTTGATATTGAGCTTTATGTGATAATGCCTTATAATGGCTTATTAATTACACGTGTATATGTGTGCAATATGTAGGTTTAATGTCGAATGATGAAGCGGAACATTCGGGGCATTGGAATCACAGTTCTTCTCTTAAGGTGGGAGAGGAGTTTATATTTCAATTGCATGAGTGAAAAATTGTTAATTATGTTTATGTGTGAACTTATGCAATGACTTGCCATGAACGTATTAAATGTTTGAATTGATGAAGTGATGAATGATAGGCTTGGCAAATTTTTGAATTTTGGAAATTATATATATATAGATATTAAATGGTGATGAATGGTTAGTGGTCCCTTGATGGGAATTGATGCATTGTAATGAAAGACCCATATTGAAATGAATTATAGATGGGTCGGGTCATAATGTAGCTCATAAAGTGCGTTTTTAATGCATAATCATGGAAGCGAATGGGTCAAATAGAGTTTTATGTGATGTTGATGGCATGGGATAGTCCCAATAGCCCATATATGCAGTTTATGATTTGTAGGAATTGGAATGGGCCAATTCCAATATGAATAGGTCCTTGAGTTGCACAAAAGTGCCTCAAAATAGGTAAAACGCATTTATACGCATAAGTCCCTCAATCTTGAGAATTTTTGAGTGAGGCCGATAGCCGCACGTCACAAATAATGTATATTTATTGGGGTTAAAATTTCGTAGCATTTGGAATTCATACGAGAAAGTTAGGAGGGTAAGAAGTTGAAAAATCATATGTTTTCTGCATAAAAACAGCAGCAGGGCTGTCTTGAATCGATTCAAGACCCTTTGAATCGATTCAAGAAGTGCTGTTTTCATTATTTTGGGCTCCAGGGGTGTTTGAATCGATTCATACGAGTTTGAATCGATTCAAGGCCCTCTGTTTGTCAAATTTTGAGATTTTAGGACTCTTGAATCGATTCACACGAGTCTGAATCGATTCAGAGCCCTGTATGGCCACTGTTGTGCTGTTTTCCAACTGCTCTGTTTTCTTTACTATTTTTGGCCCGTTTGGGCACCTTAATGACATTTTTAGCCTCCGACTTCTTCATAAAAGTCGTAGATAATTATGTTGCAGAGGTGTGAGAATTGGTCACACATTAATTGGAGTTTTCTAACTCTCATTAGGCATAAAATACCAGACCTACTGCGTCACAAAATTCAAATTTAAGAGGGTTTTGAACCCAACTTTTTATGGTGGTCAAATTGGGACTAATAGATGATATTTATGACATGTTCCATTATTATTAAGACTAAAAGTGAGCTTTTCTCATGTCTTAGTATTGAAAGTTAACATGGGCTTATATTTACTTAAAACCCCTTTATCATATAAAAATAAGAGATTTTATTAGGGGTAATGATGGGTGATGTTGTTGATCAATCCTTTAAATAAGGATGATTGTTATTATAGATGATTGTGAATGTCATTGAGTTGATACAAGCATAGGCTTGTATGTGTGGTTTGAATTACATTTGTGAATTATTGTGAGTACCACACTAATATGTAAGACAATGGTGATGAATAATGAGATGAAAATCCACTAAATGAATGCGTGGTAATATTTATGAATGATATGTAATGATGTGATGCCATTATGGTTGATTGCAATTATCGACTTGCATGTATGATATTAAAAATATGTAAAATGTGTTGTAATGAAATGCCACACTTAAAAATTGAAAGCAATGGCTAAAAGCAACAATGATAAAATCCACTAAGGTGTATATGGTGGTGTTGGTGATTATGATGATGATGATTGATGAGTGGCATGATAGGATGCATAGTGTGAGAATGCATTGATTGGCATTTGCATCCATGGCATATCATACGCTGCTTATATGGAATGTTAGGGGTTCCAATAGGCAGGCCCAGTGGGAGGGCGACCCAGTGCATGGGTAAATTGTTGATGTTCCCTAGTGATTCTGGGAATCACGAAGCTGCCCTTAGATTGGTGGCGAGGCACCCTATGTGGCAGGCCCTGTGGGCGGGCGGCTCTGTGATGAGCAAGTTACCTCGGTGTCCGACGGGGCACGGCTCTCTCGATGTGTGTTCGGGAGAGGTCCGTAGCACTTTTGGCAAGTGAGGCCATGTTGTTGATCCGCAAGTCACGGGGTGACTAGTGCTACAGATGGGCGATAGCGGTTTGGTACTAGTAAAATATGATGTTGAGCATGCATGAATTGAGATATAAGTGTACACTTTTACTACTGCAGTAGGGGCATAGTAACACACCTATGCTTGACCCACAATTTGGTGTTTATTCCCACAATCGGATCCGCATTTGTTGTTAATTATTTCATTGTGTATATGCATTAGCCATAAGAGCATTTGCATATAGCATGGAGATATGCCAGAATATGATGATGATTGATGATGATTGAGATGGTGGTAGGGTGTTGATGAGATGAGTAATTAAATACCTAAAAGACCACATATGATTAATAAATGATACGAATATATCTAAAACGATGTTGAAGATGACGATATGTGTGTTATGGCCGATTATAATGTTGGGCATGATTGATTATGATTGATGATTATGATGATAGCCCGTGGTGGCTTTGAGAAAAGACTGGAATGGTCGATATTGATAATGTTGGCCCGTTGTGGCGTTGGAATAGATGTGTATATGCTTGCTTTGCTATGAATTGATGGGTGAATACATAATATGTATATTGTGAAATGAATAGATTATGATGATTATTGATGTGTTTAGCAAAGCATACATGATGTTGATATGCATATGCACATAATTTCAATTGTATTCATATCGTCATTTGAAATGTATAACTCACTCTCCCATATGGTCTACTTTTTAGTATTGATGCAGGAAAACCATGGGATGAGAATGTTTATGAAGTAAAGTTTTTGGGAAGGTAAATAGTGGTATGGAATGCCTTGGCCGGCAGCGTCTGTAAATTATTGAGTTATGTATGAAATGAATATTATGATGTAGTTGATTATTGATATTGATAGATGTAATGTAAATGACGATGTAAGTAGATGACTTATTGGCGTTTGGGGTATTTGACCTCATACACACTTGATAAATAAATTGATGTTGATTATGTATTCCTCTAGGGATGAACAAGTATTAGTGATATGCGAAATTGAGGTTAAACTGATATGGTCAATTATCGGATATGGGTATTGGAGATGTATGATGCATGACCATATAGATATGTATATACATATATTTTAGGCATTTCATGCTCATTTGATTATGTAAAATGATAATGGTTATCTATTAGGCTTATGATATGCCTTTGCATACTTTGCCAAGCCTTTTCTCATATCTCCATATATGGGACTAGGCGTGTGCCCGATATACACATTCTTCTTCTGCCGTAAACTCTATTATTTTGTATACCGTTATGGGCAAACTATATACCGATCCAGTTATAGGTTATTAAATCTCACTCTTTGGTTTACTGTGATTCGGGTCTTGATGTGATCATGGTGGTGTCTTGGAAATATTTTAAACGCGAAAAATTTATTCGTATTTTTATTAATTATTTGTTTTGATTACATCGGGATTCGGGTCCGGAAGACCGAGGGTGTTTCATACCTTATTATATGCAAGGAGGTTAAAACCATAGACAATCCAAGGTAAACCAAGCGTAAAGTCTATTGATATATCAATCCAAGGAGAACATGGAGTAGGTAGGGGAGTATAAAGACTATTAGATGATATTTTAGATTTTTTTTTCTACAAACAATACACCTAGAGCATAGTCTTTTAACATCTTTTTTTATTTTAGGCCAATAGAAGTGTTCATTTAATATGGATAATGTTTTATCTCTTCCAAAATATACCCATTAAACCTCCCTCATAGCTTTCTCTAACCAATAATTCTCTTAAGGAACTCCTAGGAATGCAAATCTTATTGGTTTTGAAAAGATAGCCATCTAAAATATGGAATCCCTAAGATATGTTTGAAGTAGATGAGTTATATATATTTGAAAAATCTAAATCATTTTGATGCAAATTCCTTATTTCATCAAGTCCAAGAATCTTATCTCTAAGATAAGCTAGCAAATTATGCCTTCTTGATAAAGCATCAGACACAAAATTAGTTTTGTCATTCTTGTACTTAATAACATAAGGAAATTGTTCCAAAAATTCAACACATTTAACATGTCTTTTGTTTAACTTATGTTGCCCTTTGATATGTTTTAGTGATTAATGATCACTATGGATTACAAACTCTTTAGGATCAAATAATGCTCCCAAGTTTGTAGGGCTCTAACTGAGGCATAGAATTCTTTATTATATGTACAATAGTTGAGGGCAACCCATTGAGTTTTTCGTTGAAAAATGTAATAGGGTGACCTTTTTGTAACAAGACTACACCTATTCCTACATTGGATGCATCACACTCTAGCTCAGGTTTTAGAAAAATTAGGCAATACCAAAATTGGAGCATGAGTGAGTTTATCCTTAAGGTTATTAAAAGCTTTTTCTTGACTTGGACCCTATATAGAAGTAGCATTTTTCTTAACCAACTCATTGAGTGGTGAGGCCAAGGAAGAAAAATCTCTTACAAACCTTTTGTAAAAACTAGGAAAACCATGAAAACTTCAAACTTCATTAATATTTTTAGGTATTGGCCAATCCTGTATTGCTTTAACTTTAGCATGGCTAACTTCTACCTCTTTTGAACTTACTACGAATCAAAGAAAGACAATACTATTCATGCCAAAAGAACATTTTTTCAAAATTTGCATAAAGGTGATTTGTTCTCAAGGCAAGCATAACTTGTCTAAGATGTTCAAGGTGAGAGGTCATGACCTTAGAGTAAATCAGAATATCATCAAAATAGACCACAACAAAATGCCCAAAAAATTCCCTTAAAACATGGTTCATTAATCTCTTAAAAGTACTTGGTGCATATGTTAAGCCAAAAGGCATAACTAGCCACTCATACAGTCTAAGTTTGGTCTTAAAGCAACTTTCCACTCATCACCCTTTTTGATTCTTATTTGGTGATATCCATTTTTAAACCTTGAAGAATATGGTGGAGTCACTTAGTTCATCAAGCATATCATCAAGTCTAGGTATTGGATGTCTATACTTGATGATAATATTATTAATGGCTTTACAGTTAGTGCATATTTTCCATGAACCATTTTTTTGGGAACAAGTAAAACATGTAAGGCACATGGACTTAAACTAACCCTTATCCATCCCTTAGATAGTAGTTCATTCACTTGTTTTTCTATCTCTAAGCTTTCTTTTCGATTACATCTATATGCAAGCTTATTAGGTAAGCTAGCACATGTGATTAAATCTATTTGATGTTCGATGCCCCTAACAGGGTAATCCATTGCGTATGTCTTTACGAAAAATGTCCCTAAATTCTTCTAAGAGGTTTTGAATTCCTTTGGGAAAACTAGAAGGGGATGAGCTCATTGAGCACACAGAAGTGCTAGGAGTATCCATAGGGTACATGTCATATAAGGGTTTATGAAGAAGTAGGGCTTGCTTCCATCATGCTTAGTCACCAAGAGACCAGATTTAGAGTCATCATGTATGATAACTCCTTTGCCTTTGTTATCTTTTTTGGTTTTTCTTTTTGTTGAGAAGAGGAATGACCTACTTCTTTGTCCCTCTTCAACTTCATCTGAAGTTGGAAAGATGAAAGAAAATAAAGAGACATGCATGCAAAGAAAAGAAAGGATGACCGTGCATGCAAGGAAAATAAGAGTTTTAACTTACCGACGCTGATTTCGCATCGATCAGCAACAAAAAATCTCCACTTTGGCTTTTAATCAACCTCGACACAACCTGAAGGTCTGCAACACATCATGCAAGACAGCCACACATGCAAAGGAATTAGAGAGAGAAAGTGGCACGACGTGGTTGTGTGAGAAAGGGAAAGAGACCACGAGTTTGGTGGGTGAGGAGAAGGAGATGATAGATGGTGATGTGAGGTTGGCATGGTTTGGAGATTGTGTGGGGAGAAAAAAAAAGAGATGGTGACTTAGAAGGGGAAAAAGGCCATGACCTTGTAAGGATGAAATGGAGATGATAAAATGAGGGAGAAGAGAAGTGAGAGAGGAGAAGCTGTGAGATGGATAGATAAATGAGGGTAGAGAAAAAGAGAAGGAGGGTACGATTTTGGTGTGGTGTGAGAGAGAAGGAAGATGATGACTTGGTGAAGAAGAAGAGAAAGAGTGAAGTGAGTTGAGTGGAAGAGAAAAGGAAATGACTTAATTATTTTAGGTTGGCCAAGGGTATTTTGGTCATTTAACCCTTTTGGTTAATAACCGTAATCGAGCACCCTTCAACTTAAATCTTAAAATGGACCCGAACAATTCCTTAATTTAATGGATGACTCTAAAATTTTAATTCATCGACACTCGAATAGTTAATTAATTAATTAAATACCATTAGAAATAAATCAGAAATTAATTAATTAATTAAATACCTTGGAAATAAATCGTGTGTCCGATTTATTTCCTTAAAACCTCCTAATGAATTAAAATTTGGGTTGTTAAAGTAATATTTAAATTTGTCCTAATTCAGATTTAAGATTTATTTTAATATTAATAATGACGTAATTTCAAAATAAGGATAAACCTGATAAGAAACATCAAATGTGGTTAGACAGGTCACCTATGCTATTAAAATGTTTTTTCCTTGTATTATAAATAAAACTGGGGAATATTAATATCCTGCCACCATGATATATTTTTAAATCTATCATAGTGTTATTTTTAATATTTTTTTTGTTTATATAGTGAAACAAACAATAAGACAGAAAAATTTGGATTAGTTGTGATCCTAAAAATGATAACTTTTTTATTAGGAAAGAATATAACGTATACATAAAGATCGAGTTAATGAAATTATCAAAATAAATAAAAATAATTAATTGATAGTTTTATTGTCTTCTTAATATATATTAGTAATATGATAATTTTATTTTATTCGTATAACTTAATTAAATGTATTTAATAATGAAGATATTAGTGTCTCTCTTCTTTGTTTTTCTCAAAGAATCTATTACTCTTTATAAATACATACTTAAGCTAAATGCACTTCAAAAATCAATGTAATTAAGAAAAAATGAATATTTTATTAAAACTTTAACTGCACCTTATACTAAACGAATCGTTCAAAGTTTAAAAAATATGCTTTAAAAATATCACTGAAAAGTGTATATTCTATTTTAAAAAGTTAAACTTAGTTCAAAAAGCTAAGAATAATAAAATTCTAAAAAATATTTGCTTTTTTATTAAATTTTTTTGGCTTTGAAAATTATTTAGTAATTTTATTTGTCATTTTTTATATCTTTATCATAAATAAATAAATTCATAAGTAAATATTAATTGAGATATAGTAAATATACTATTAAAAAGAAATAAAAATATTCACAGGAAGTATTTTTTTATAAGAATACAAATTTATTTAATATCTATTATCATTAATAATTGATTAGTAATATTTAATTTAATAAAATTATTTAATGCTTCTTAATTAATGTATTTTTTTAATCATCTACTCGAGGTATCATGTTGACTAAGCTTTCCCACCTAATATTTATTTTAGCCTCAAAACTTAAGACCATCTTTAAACAAATAAATATATTATGTTCGTTTTGATTTTTTCTTGATAATATCAATCTTAAAAAATAAGTTAAAATTGGTTGTTATGTAATTGTAAAGATTAAATTTTTGGTAGTATATAAATATTTAAAGGTGCACACAAATGATGATACTAAATAATATAGAATCTAATTGAAGCAATGCCACCATATAAGGTTTTATACTAACATTTAGTATAAATTCTTATGTAAAAAAATGTTAACATACATAAAAATTATATTTTAAGTTAAGAACGCCTCCGAACTCATATTGTAAAATTCTTTCCTAATTAATTTCAATTTTCCAGAATTGTTTTCACGATTTAATGTTATAGTACATTCCGGAAGTCGCTTTCATATCAATCAAACATACTCTATAACTAATGTTTAGGTCATTTATTAAATGTTTCGACTTAATAAAGATCAACATTTAAATCTTATTTGTGAATTAACATTATTTATATAGGTAAACATAGTCATTCCATATGAAATATGCTACCTAAGAAACAATGAGTGGATACTAAGTAAGTGACCAAAGTCTTAAGCATGAAAACATGAGTTATGGGTGCTCAATAATCGATTACAGTATTCTTGTAATCGATTACAATCCTTATAATTCAACACGTGTAACTTGGTGCCTGAGGTAATCGATTATACTTATGTATAATCGATTACACTCGAGAGCAATAACATTTTTTACACAATTTGTTCTTTGGCAATCAATTACCACATATGTGTAATCCATTACCATCAGAACAGAATGCAGAATTATGTAGAAAATGCCATAAATTTGAATTTCTAACCCCCTAACTTCCTTAAATGGAATCCAAACTTCACCAAACTATATACACAACATCTACAATGTAAATGTGAGCTAATGTAATTGGTTTCAACTCAAAATTCCATAAAATGAAAGACTTATGCGATAAAATACGTTTTATACAATTTTGGACCAAATGGCCTTCCAAAACCTATCAAAACCCATTGTCTTTGACCAAAACTAATGCACACCAGTTTCAAATATGACATATGACTTATAACCTCAATCCAAAGGCACCAAAACTCCCTAACTCAAAATATAGTCCCTCAAGTTCCTTGAATTTTCATTTTATGCATAAAACATCACATAATTAAGTCAAACTACCATTCAACACAAGTAACAACCTGCCCATATTATTATCACTGCATTATCACCCATATAAAGTGCAATTCAAGATCTTCAATGATTGTAAAACCTGCCCATCAATATATAAAAGAAATCTCCGTACATGCATCACTAGTTTATCTAACATACTTAACTCATTTTCATAACACACATACTAACAAATACAAATTAACCTTGCTTCATCATTGCATAACAGATTTCATCCACATTTCATCTCAAACATACATATTCCAGTACTCCATCCTTAATCCCATATTTGCTTATACACATTAGAACACTATGTTCATCAATCCATACTCACACATATGAAGTTACCTATCCAAATTAAACTATACCATATACTAATATACTTCAAGCTAAATACACATGATATTATCTATATGCAATCACCCAAAACATGTTATCCCTATAACACCTACTCATATTTACATTCCAAAAAGCTATAATTTGGCCACATTTACTCAAAACATAGTTTTTCATACAAAATCACAAAATATATACAATTAAAAGCATCTATATGGCATCTTTACTCATTTTTGCTTCCTTGAATCCTTTGGTCAGCAACACCACCCCCTTGATCAATAATGAATAGGAACTAAATCTAGAGTTTTACATACATTCATTATCATAATCAACATTTAATAATTTCATTTATTGCATTTCCAGTAAAACACACCATACCAAATCTTTCACTCTTTTTCTCAATCAACAAGGTGAATCCTTATCATGGTTTATTGCGTCAAACATCATAACTCATGAACTACTCAATTGTATTTCATGCATAATATGCAAATGCGGATCCGACTTAATTACAAGGCAAATTATAATGCCATGGTAACCCACGCAGTGAATCGTAGCACTATAGTGGTGGGCATCAGGTGATCACCAGTGAATCATAGCGCTATAAAGGGTGGCACCTAGAGAACTACACATGAATCGTAATGTATAAATGGCAGTCTCAACAGCAAATCAAAGTGCTGGGCGGATTGTAGCTCCATACAATGCATGCGATGTAATGATATGCAATCCATATTTAAAATGCGAATTGTAGCGTAAAAATACACAATTACATCACTGATTGGCTTCGTACACATCCTCACAAACTTAACCAAGCAAGATTCTCATCAAAATGAATATCACCTAAATTTCACGGAATAACTAATATTAAGTCCAAATTCACAGAAACGGAATAAAGTAGCAACTTGGTCATCATCGGAACTTACCGAATTGAAAAGGAAATTAAAAACCTCCCAGGTACAAAGTTGCCATTATCATCGAATTGCTTCCAAATCACTTAAACTCATGCAAACAATTATTATTAAGCTTCAAACTCTTGGAATGGAAAGCTATAAGTCATGGGTACCATTGAAACTCACCAATAATGGCGAAATGCAAAACCCCCGACATACCCAAGGCTGTCCACGCAGGTACATAGCTCCAAGAGGCCCCTAATTTCAAGAGAATAGAAGAAATTGAAGATGAAGTCCATGAATTGCTCAAAACTGAAAGTGGACATGTGGTTTTTACCTCAAATTCATGAAATCAAAGCTTCTCACCAAGAACCCATGGCTGCCACAAGGAAGGGAAGGTGAAATAGAGTTTGTATCTTGTTTTAATTTTGAAAAAGATGATGATGAAATGGAGTGGTGAAGCAACGAAGGGAAATGGAAATGGCATCGGCTTTTCTTTCCTCTGCGTGCACGTGAACAAAATGAAATTGGCTTTGTCACTTTTCCTTTGCATGAATGAAAGTGCAGAACAAAGGAAGATTGAAATTTTGAGGCATCAAGGGCATTTTTGACATTTTAATATATCTAGTTAATTTTTAAAATCACCGGTAACTAACGGTTGCCCAAACCTTATCCCAGTAAATCTTAAAAATTAACTTAACCACCTAAAAATAATCTAACCCATTAAATTTAATTATTTGATAAATATAAATTACCCAAAAATTAAATTTAGAATGTTACATTAACATACATAAAAAAAATTATATTTTATGTTAAGATAACGTCTAGACTCAAATATTATATTGACAATTCACTCTCAAAACTCAAACATTACATTAATTAAGATAATTCAACCAAACCACCTAAAAAACTCAAACATTACATTGATAATTCAACCAAGATCAACTTCATACTTGAAGATTACATTGACAATTCACACTCAAGACTCAGACATTAAATTGAAAACTAATTCGAGCAAGACCACTTCATACTCCAATTAATCTGACATTGACAGTTCACCCAAGGCTCAAATATTGCATTGATGGTTCAACCAAGACTACTTTTAGACTCAAATATTACAACGAGATTCAACTAAGACCACCCGAGGGACCAAAATGAAAATAATTACTCCCAGGTTCAAAAATATTATCAAGGCCCGCATAAACCTCCTCAAGGTTATTCTGCTGATTGTGATTCATCAGTATGAGTTCGTCTCTGGTCTCTTGGTTGAACACTTGCATTTTATCATATTTTGTTGCACTTGAAGAACCTCCACCAGTGGACAAAGTTAAAAGGTTGTTAGCTTCTTCAGCTTCCTTCTCATGGTTAAGTTCCTTCACCAATGCACCCAAAGAATTCTCTTCTTCAATGTCTTCAGCTTGGTGGGCATACATGTAGTTATAGTTGCCTATGTCACGTGTTTGCAACCTTTCCATGTTTGATGAGGGCTCGGAGACTTCTATATTTTTTTCCTTTTTAGCCGACACATACTGTTTCCTCACATAAAAAAAAAATACATAACGGTGACAAGACAGTTTTTCAAGGGCAACAATGATAAGATAATTTTTCGCAAATATCTTTTATACGTAAGTATTTAATTTAGCATATTATTCACAATAGAAACCTATTTGTTTGCTAGAGAATCAAAATGATACAATTTTATTTTCCTGTCATATTTTACTATAAATGGTAGTATAAAGCAATATTGTAATAGTAAAATTTAGTGACATTATCTTTGCCTCTGATACAGAAAGAAAGAAAGAAAGAAAACAACCCCAGCCGAGACTAAATGTTTGATATATATACATTTAATGTTTACTAAATTATGTACCAACAAGGGAGTAAAACTAACCAGATTTTGAAACTCGTCCACGTAAAGAGTTATAGAATCTCCCCTTTGCAACTCATAATATTTCACAAAATCTCCTATCACATTAAAATATCTTTATGATGCCAAATTCAATACAACTGCAATGATAGTGGTAGTTGGAAATAAATAAGAAATGGAGTTTTACCTGCATCTTCAAGAACATACATTCTACTCTTGTTATTAGACCAGTACCTGAGCTCACAATATTGTGGAAAATGAAAAAAGAATATCCAATAAAATATATACAACTTAACAAGTTTCTTGAACATACTTGTATTTCATAATCCATTGTAGCCCAGAGTATACATCCTTAAACACAAGAGTGATTTTTTCTTTGTCCCGCAAAGTTGGAAGTTTCCTCTCAGCCTCTCTCTATTTAACAAATATTGGTAAATGTACTGAATATTAATATTAGAGTTATGTTGTCGTACGATGAAAATCATACATTACTACGATGGTTTTTTTTTTTCAAATTAGAGGCACAAGTATGATTATGACCAAAAAACAATTATTGTAATTTCTTTTTTCCATGCTTTATTCCTGAGCTAAAATTGAAATGTCTGGAAAAAACTAGAACTTGGGAAGCTTAGATCACAAATCATGAATTAATGGTCAATATGAGCAAATTATTTAATTGGCTATTTTAATTCAATGTTTCATTTTTTTAATGGAATATGAATACAACAAAAAGTCATATACAAGAACTAGAATTCTAACAGTTCACCATACAAAAGGAAAGTACCACAACACCTTGATTTATAAAGAGAACCTTACCTTTGGGAGAACAATGCGGCCTAAGTTGCTCACATCACTATTTTTCAACTTCTTTGTCATGATTTCTTCTAGCCTCTGTTGTCCTCAAACAAATAATAAACATAATAATAATAACAATAATAAAACAAAAAGAATAATAATAATAATAACAATGATAACTAAAGTAATAATAATATATAGTATTAATGATAATAATAATAATAGTATTAATACTACTAATAATAATAATAATATTAATATTAATAACAGTAATACTATTAATAATAGTAAAATAATTAATAATTAATAAAAATAATTAATTATTATAAACACTAAAAAAATGTCACACAAAGCTACACAATTTCACCTTTCCATCTGGGGTGCAAAATGCATATCGGTTTATGTTTTCATCGATTGTCACCTTCACATTTGGCCTTGCATTGGTAACATTAGGTTGTCCCCTTATTTTCCTTTCAGATGCGGAAGTGGCCCCAACAACAGATTTTCTAGTTTGTTGTCGCACATGTATTCTTTTTTCCCTAGCAACCTTACCCATCCATGCTTCAGTCAATTTTCCATCTTCTTTCCTTGCTTGTGGCCAACCTTGTTCTTTAATTGGCACTCCAAAATGGACATTACTCTGGCCCATTGGAAGGGAGCATACCGGATATGAAACAGGGTGATTCACTTGAGATATAATATTTGTATAGGGGAATTGTATATTCTGATCATATGGTACCAAATTAGATCCAGAAAAGCTAAAAGTTGCATCATAATTAGGAAAGATAACATTTTCGGGATGACCAATGTTTTGTTGTGCTTCTAGGCCTACGTTTGAGGAGGAAGAATACGAGAAACCGCTACTAGTGGTTTTTGCAGAAAACGGAGCTGAGAAGTTTTCCATTCTCGAGAAAACGGATTGTGATGTTCTACTTGAGTGAAGTCAATCCATGTGAAACTAATGCATAAGAAGGGGTTACACAAGGTGAGAGAAGCACAAGTGCGAGAAAAGCATCACAAACACATAGAGTAAAAACAGATTAATGAATAAACAAAGGAGAAAAGGTAAGGTAATACAAAATAGAAAATGATTCAACTTGTTCAATGTGTTAATCTTCTAATAAGAAACTTGTCATTAATTGGTTTTATTGCACTTGAATCTAAATTGCTAATCTCAAATTCACAGAATAGATCCTTACCATTTACTTGTGAGAGTTCTGTAGATGATCAATAGAGGTTCTAGCAATGGGTCACAGGTACAGGTAAGGTTGTGGCATCGGGATACATATTTGAGTCGTAAACATTATCATTTCACCAAGAACAAATCACACAAATATACAAATTCAAAAATTGAAATTGAATCAACGGAATAAATAAATCAGGATAAAACAAAATTGTAGATTAAAAAATGGTGGTGTTTTTAGTGAGATGACAGTTGTCATCAGACTGTATAAAGGATAAAGCCAAATTGTAGAGCGTGTTTGGTGTGTTTACAGGTGTCCTAACGGATCTAAAATTTAATTATTCAAAAAAGAGAATAAGTTTGGTTGTAAGTAGAAGGTATGAAAAACCTAAACAACAAAACAGTTCCAAGGGCCGAGAAGTGAAGTGGGGGATAAGTGATGTTGTAGATTCATGTGTTGGAGATAGAGTGATGTAATTTAAGATGAGTAATTTAACAAAGAAATAATTTGTAAGGAATGAGGGTTTAGTGGGAAGGAAACATTTCTCATACTAAAATCTCTTGGGGGAGAATTAGCCCTAACATAGTGTGAATGTTTTTGGCTCCAATAAAATTATTTCTGATAGAGGAAATTGTTCAATAAATAAAAATTTTGATTAATGAAAAGTGCTTTATTAAACGAAGTGTATGTAATAAAAGATAAATGTTAATCAATGTGGATAATAATTTTTCATTCTTATGAATTTTGTTGTTTTGAGAATCTTGTTTAGTAAATTATAATTTTTTAAAATGTTATAAATAGTATATCGTAATTGTTGGAAATGTCATCATAAATATATTTAATATTACTGAAAGAGTTTTATGAACATTTTTTATTTTTGATTAAAATTTGATCAGTTTTATGAGAATTTTACTTATATTATTTTTTAGTTTTGTTTAAAAAATTTGTCATCATAAATATATTTAATATTATGCTTTTACTAACTTTCATACCAAATTACATAAGAATTAAGCAATCTTTTTTATCGACAAGAATTCAACAATCCAACATAAGATTCATTCAAATCAAGAAATCTACCAAATTTCCACTTAAAAATTAAAGAAAAATTTATATGAAAAATATTTTCCTCT
This sequence comes from Clitoria ternatea, assembly GCA_037962975.1. Taxonomy (NCBI): domain Eukaryota; kingdom Viridiplantae; phylum Streptophyta; class Magnoliopsida; order Fabales; family Fabaceae; genus Clitoria; species Clitoria ternatea. Next base: position 296,997,741 of record CM075669.1, read on the forward strand.
GTTCCTATAAATAAAATAATTTAGATAAAAGCAGATATTATAAAAAATGTCATTGCATAAATTTTAACAAAAACATGTAATATTTAAATTTTATCCTAATTTAAATTTAAAATTTACAATGATATATTCCAAAGGAAGGGTAAACCCAATAAAAAAAACATAATATGCTACTAGAGAATTTACCTCTACTACTAAAATATTTTTTCCTGTATTATAAATAGAAACCGGAGGAAATATTAATATTCTCCCACCATGATATATTTTTAAATGTATCATAGCATTATTTTTAATAAATTTTTACTTATCACAGTGAAACAAGCAATAAGAAAGAAAAGTTTGGGTTAGTCATGATTCTAAAAATGATAACTTTTTTATTCGGAAAGAATATAATGTGTACATAGAAATCGGTTAATGAAATTATCAAAATCAAAAAATAATTAATTGATAAATAGTTTTATTGTTTTCTTAAAATATATTAGTAATATGATATTTTTAATTTATTGTACGAATTTAATTAAATGTATTTGATAATAAATTGATTTGTTGATCTGTATGTTATTCTTAAAAATCTATAATATATACATATGCATAAGCAAAATACACTTCAAACAATCAATGTAATTAAGAAAGAAATGAATATTTTTTAAAAACTTTAATTGCACCTTATACAAAACAAACGGTTAAAAGTTTAAATTTTTTAAAAAGTTAAACTTTGTTCAAAAGGCTAAGAATAATAAAATTCTAAAAAATATTTTCTTCTTTCATTACATTTTTCTGGCTTTAAAAAATATTTAATTATTTTATTTTTCATATATGTTTATATCTTTATTATAAATAAATATATTCATAAGTAAATATTAATTCACGTACAGGAAAAACATTATTAAAAGAAATAAAAATATTTATAGGAAGTATTTTTTCTAGGAATACAAATTCATTTAATATTTACTATTATTAATAATTTGATTACGAACATTTAATTTAATAAAATTATTTAATGCTTCTCAATTAAAGTATTTTTTAATCTCATGTATCATCCACCAAATGCAATCATGTTTGAACCAAAAACCAATACCATCATGATTGATTAAACTCTTGCACCTGGTATCTATTTCAATCACAACCTTTAAAATTAAAACCATCTTTAAACAAATCTCACATATATCATTTGAACGAATCACTAATACACCTTTTAATTTAAATATATTATAAATAAAGACATTTCTTCTACGTGTCAATAAAATATAATATATTCCTTCTCTTTTTTCTTAAAATTAATATCAATCTTAAGAAATAAGTTAAAATTGATTATTAATGTAATATAGAATTTTACGGATTAAGGATTTTTTAGTATATAAATATTTGAATATACATACAAATTATGATACTAAACAATACAGAATTTAATTAAAAACCAATGCCACATATAATTTTTCTTACTATCATTCAATTATAAATTCTCATGTAAAAAATTTATTAACTTACATAGTAATCATATTTTAAGTTATATATCGAGGGGGATTTATAATTTGTTGATAATATAATTGTAACATTAGGATATTTAAAGGGAATTTAGGTGGATGTACGATTAAAAATATGTTGACTCGTATTTAATTAAATAATTTGTTCGTATGTTAGTTTTTAAAATTTATGTTTAGGAGTGTTCGGTTGGGGTTATTAACTAAAAGGGTTAAATGGGTTGAACTATCATTGGCCAACCTAAATCAATTAGGTTAAATTCCCTTTTCTTTTTTCCTCAATATTATATCTTACTTACTTTCCTTCCGTCTGAATCTCACAATTTTTCTCTTCTCTCATTTCTCATTCTTCCTTGCAGGCACTGTAACACTCTGGAGCCAACTTGCAAATCCCAAGATAATTACCCTCACCATATAAAATCTCATGGATAACTTATTTTTTACCTGATAATTATCAAGTGATTCACAACCTGATTCTAGAGGTTACTGATACAATATCAGAGTACGCAACCTTTACATAATTAACTTCTTATTATTATACATAACATCAGAGTTCCATACATATTATATTTTATAACAGGCACCTAGATCTTATAAAATATAAAGATTTAAAATACCAAAACATAGCATACACATAATACAGCCATAGTAGTCACGCAAGCAAGTATCAGCCTCAAAAGCCTTCATAATTTATCCACATCAAGCATCATCCACTTTGTCACATATCTTCCTGGTTAACCACTAAAGGGTTGCCACAAGTAACAGAAAGAGTGAGATAAAATATCAAATAAATAGAAATCAAATTAGAACATACACAATCACAAGTAGGATACTATGCGATTCAGATGCCAAACAAGTATTTTGTATTATACTTATGTTATTATATTTCGTTCTTTTATATGAATGAAAATGCATGATGGATCCATTCTGGTGGAACATCTGCAGTGATTTCCAACAATAACATTTTTACGGATATCCAACCGATACCGCGCCCCATAATGCAACACCACATCGGATAACAATATCATAATATCAATAACAAGTGTTGCGGGACCCCCCTTAAGGACACACTGCTTAGTCCTTAAGACGGCCGTGGTATAAAACCACTGCAGAGATCTGTTGCTCAACAGAGCGCGTTCCCCCACCAGGAACCCCTTCAAAGAACCCCTCTGCGGATTCTTTGAACGGCCAATGCATATGATGCATGAATGCATTAAATTATCAATTTTTTTTATAATTAATTATAACAATAAAATTATTATAACAATCAATTAAGCATACTTTGTTTGTAATTCAAAGAATATGGAAACACATTTTCCATATTATTTATATCATAATTCAATCATATGGAAACACATTTTCTATAATTTTTATATCATATTTCAAACATATGGAGACATATTTTCTATAACATTTAATAATTCAAAGAATATGGAAACACATTTTCCACGTTATAGTAATTGTTTAATATCATATTCTAAACCATTTGGCATCAATTTCATAATTTAATTCAAATTAAATTAAAATCTAACTATATGAGTTTCTAAACAATTAAGCAAGCAATTCTAACTTAATTTCTATGTATTTAATATCCTATCCCCTCTTTCTTACCTCAATTGAAGATCCTTAAGCTTTTCTTATGCTAAACTCCCTTGTATTTCCTCAAATCTTCAAGTTTGCATAATTTCTTCTTATGCAAAATTAAAGAGCTTGAGTATGGCAATGAAGGTTATGAAAACTTAAAGAGGGAGATGAAAGGTTATAGGATTAGTGAGGTTTTTAGTTTGAAGAAATTTGGAAGGTTGGAGCCTTATTTATAGGCTTCCAATGACGGTTACTGTAGTAAATTATTGTAGCAATTCACTGTAGCAAATCACTGTAGCAGATCAAAGTGAAATGAGGTGGTGGGAAGAATGGAGAACTCTCATGAAGTTACAAGATTTTTCATTTGACATTTTACTGTAGTATTTTATTGTAGCATTTTACTGTAGCATTTTACTGTAGAAGATTTTTATTTTATTTTATTATTTTATTTTATTTTATGTTCCATTTTTGTTTAATTCTGTTTTAAGTCATACTAAAAATATCCTTGTATTAAATTTCCTATTTTCTAGGATTCATTTCTTATTTTTCTGAGAAACTTTAATTTTTTCACTGTTTAATTACCGCTTCAAATTTAATTAAAAATTTGGGCTGTTACAGGCACCACCTTCAGCCTCACTATTATTTTCTTTTCCACTTCATCACCCTATTTTCCATATACATACATACATACATACGTACATACATACATATAACACCACACCATATGCCACTTCTTTTCTCTTATGCTTTTCTCTCGTGCATCTCTTTCATTTCCACCACCATCACCATCTCTTTCTTTCTTTCTTTCTCTTACGTGATCTTCATCTCTTTTATCTCCATCATCACCAAGCCACCCTCCATGCTGCCACCACCTCATTTTCTCTCCTCCATAACCACCACACCAAGCCATCTTTCTCTCTCTCTCTCTCTCTCTCTCTCTCTCTCTCTCTCGTATCATTCTTGCTCTAAGCCGCCATCGTTTTCTCCTCCTTCCACCACCAAACCTGAGACCTCCCTTTTCCTTTCTTTCTTTCTCGAATCCCCTCGCATGCATGTCGGCCATTGTCGCAGAGCTCAAAGGTTTCATCGAGGCCGACTAAAGGCTCGATCAAGAGCTGAAGCATAGGTTTTTGATCACCGATAGGTACGGATCAATGTTGGTAAGTTAAACTCCCTTCTTCCCTTGCATGCATGCGCATCTCCACATGCATAATCATCTTCTCCCTTGTTTCTTCCTGTTGAAATTACGAGTTTCATGGGATTTTTTATCAGTCTGCCTGGGTGGTCTACTCTATCTCTGGAAAAATCATCAACATGAAAGTTGTTCATCTTTCTTTCATATTTCCAACGAGCTATATAATGCCTAAATCTGAAGTCTAGAGTGAAAGTTATGCCTCAAATACTAAGTGTTGCCCTAGTTGAAAATTTGTTATAGGTTAGTGGCCTATTTTTGAAATTTAGGACTGATTGGCTTGGAGCTGGCTTTTGGTGTTTTTATGAAAGTTGTAGTAAGTTTTCTTACAAAAATTTTGAGACCAACATCGCTAAAAGAAAAAGGTCAATGAATGGCAAAGAAAGAAACAACAAGCCCAACAAAAACAAGACAAACACATCAAATAGTAAAAGATTAGTGAATGGCAAACAAAATAGAGGAAAAGTAATATAATTTAAAATATAACTTAATTGAAGTTGTTCGATGGCCAATTCTTCCAATGGGAAGCATTTAATTGGTTAGTTTTATCTCACTTCAAATCTAAATTATACAACTAATAACATTCACAAAGAAAATCTTGACTATGGATTCACTTGCAACTTAAGTTGATGATCTATAGATGTTGTGGCAATGTATTACAATAGCAAAGATAAGGTTTGGGCATTAGGATCATATCCATTGGAGTTGTCAACATTACCATTTCACTTAAAAATCACTAAAATAAGTAAGTTAAATAGGATAAAAAGGAAACTAAATCGATGGTATAAAGTAGAAGAAAACAAGAGTAACATCCCTCACAAATTAAGAGAACACTTTTACTGTGATCACATTTGTCATTTGACTAAAGTATAGAGGGCATTGTCTTGTTATGAGGGTGATAAAGCCAAAACATATAACATGTTTGTCTTGTTTGGGGTGCCACTCGCACATAAATTTGCATCGATTAAATGATGAAAATTTAAGAGAAAAATAAAAAGGGTTAGGTAGAGACGTAATAAATAATTAAGACTAATAATATTAACATATAATCAATAAAACTAATTAGAGACAATGATATGCATAAAGAAGATAATTTATGTAGTAAATAGAAAATATCTATAATTTAAATATTTTTTGTGTGATTTTAAAATTAACATCCTTTGATAAAATTATAATTTAACAAATTAGTATGAATAATTATAATTATTATATTATCGTGTTTACCAATAATATAAATTAATGAATCACCAAACAAAAGTAAATATCATCAAGCATTTGAAATTTAATTTAAATTTCAATAAATTAGACAATGTTGATGAACATTGAAGTGGTTGATAATGTAGTTATAATCGATATTATGATGATGTAAATCTTGAGACATGTAGTTGATGGATTAGAATCTTAAATGCATGATGATAACAAAAGTTGATTATGTGATGTTTAGTGATATACATGTGTTGTATGATGATGAGTATGATATTGATATGAAATGATATAATGAATTGTTGATGATTAAGGAATTGAGAATGTTGTGAAATGAGCCTAAAGAGAAAATGATATGCTTGAGTGGCTTGAGTTGATCCTAGGATAATGGCCATAATGTCAGGATTAATTATTTGAGATTTTATCTGAGTTGATATTTAGACGTGTTGGTATGTGTGATTATTGTGTGGTGTGGATGAACGATCAGAATATTTACCCCTCATTTTGTCTCTCGTGGTCAAGTGTGGCCTAGTTGAACTACCCAATGGTCAGGAGGTCCCAGTGGTGAGGTGGGGAGCCAGGTAGGGCTCGGTAGACAAGGCATGGTTCACGGGTGGTCAGATAGGACCCCCAGCTGATAACGAATCCAGTTTAGTATTCAAATACCAGAGAGTCATATATTATCTTGACTGATAGTCGGTTATGTAATTATGTGAAATTGCCATGAGTTTTAATGAACTGAATGTGATGCTGAGAACTTGAATTATAAATTATTTAATCGATAAGTTAATGATGAGTAATTATATTGGAATGGAATGAAAATGAGTTTATAGAGTGATTAAGTAAATGAAACTTGGGCTATGTTATGCTTTTTTCGATAGTTAAATTATTTACATTGATTTGTATTGTCAGTCACTCACTCTTACTATTGTTGTTAGTGACTGAAGATAGGACATTACAGACGCCACAGAGACTAGTGCCAAATGAGCTAGAAACAATGCCAAGGAGATTTGATCATTGATGTATATGTGTAAATATGTATATATATGTTATGTTTTGAGCATTTAGAATTTTGATGATGGTTAATGTGAATATATGCGATTATGATATTTTGTGATGCGTGATGCACTATAATTGATGAGTATGTCTATCTTGATAGGTTGATTGTAGTATGTATGTGATGGTTATGCTTGAAGATGTTAAAGCATACCTGGTGATAATGTTATGATGAAGGCGTGGGCAATAATTTAATCAATGTTGATGATGATGAGTAGAGTAATCGATGTCTAATATGAAACTTGTTCAATATGTTAATCTTCTAATAAGAAACTTCTCATTAATTGGTTTTATTGCACTTGAATCTAAATTGCTAATCTCAAATTCACAGAATAGATCCTTACCATTTACTTGTGAGAGTTCTGTAGATGATCAATAGAGGTTCTAGCAATGGGTCACATGTACAGGTAAGGTTGTGGCATTGGGATACATATTTGAGTTATAAACATTATAATTTCACCAAGAAAAAATCACACAAATATACAAATTCAAAAATTGAAACTGAATCAAGGGAATAAATCAGGATAAAACAAAATTGTAGATCAAAAAATGATGGTGTTTTTAGTGAGATGACAGTTATCATTAGACTGTATAGAGAATAAAACCAAAATGTAGAGCGTGTTTAGTGTGTTTGTAGGGTGTCCTAACGGATCTAAAATTTAATCATTCAAAAAAGAGAATCAGGTGGATTTTTGGCTATAAGTAAAAGGTATGAAAAATGTTGAGGTATGAAAAACCTAAACAATAAAACAGTTCCAAGGGCTGAGAAGTGAGGTAGGGGATAAGTGATGTTGTAGATTCATGTATTGGAGATAGATAGAGTAATGTAGTTTAAGATGAGTAATGTAACAAAGAAATAATTTGTAAGGAATGAGGGTTTAGTGGGAAGGAAACATTTCTCATACTAAAATTCTTTGGGGGAGAATTAGCCCTAACATAGTGTGAATGTTTTTGACTCCAATAAAATTATTTCCGATAAAAGAAATTGTTCAATAAATGAAAATTTTGATAATGAAAAGAGCTTTATTATGCCTAATAACTTAAAAAATATAAACTAATTCATTTAAATAAGTAAATGTAATAAAAGATAAATGTTAATCAATGTGGATAATGGTAATTTTTCATTCTTATGAATTTTGTTGTTTTAAGAATCTTGTTTAGTAAATTATAATTTTTGAAAATGTTATAAATAGTATATCATAATTGTTGGGAATGTCATCATAAATATATTTAATATTATTGAAAGAGTTTTATGAACATTTTTTATTTTTGATTAAAATTTGATCAGTTTTATCCTTTTTATAAGACTATATTTTTTAGTTTTGTTTAAAAATTTGTCATCATAAATATATTTAATATTATGATTTTACTAACTTTTATACCAAATTACATAAGAATTAAGCAATCTTTTTTATCGACAAGAATTCATGTGTCCCTGTCACTGGAAGCGTGCCAGGAGCCGCTCCTTGTAATGCCCTAGCCGCTTTTCAGGAATGAACGACTCTCTGTACAAACCAACACGAGATCTTTCCAGTGTGCTTTGTCCTCAATCACACACTTCCCGGGAACTTCCTAGGAGGTCACCCATCCCAGAATTACTCTGAGTTAAGCACGCTTAACTTTAGAGTTCTTAAGTGATAGACCACCGAAAAGGCTAATGCATTTGTTGGTATAGGTAGTACGAATTCATTCCTTTAAGCTATCATCGACTGTATAGTCCCATACCTATACAGTCTTTGGATCCCTCTCATTCTGTTATGTATTCGGTTCGTTCATGTGTCCCTCCCATTGGAAGTCTGCCAGGAGCCGCTCCTTGTCCGTGCCTATGCACCAGCGATCACTCCCCTCCCTCAACAGTGCCCGGGATATCACATGCCCACCAGCTTCCGCTTGGTTCGTCCCCGAACCATACCCACGCTTAACTTTGGAGTTCTTAAGTGATAGGCCACCGAAAAGGCTAATGCATTTGTTGGTATAGGTAGTACAAATTCATTCCTTTAAGCTATCCTCGACTGTATAGTCTCATACCTATACAGTCTTTGGATCCTCTCATTCTGGTATATATTCGGTTCGTTCATGTGTCCCTCCTATTGGAAGCCTGCTAGGAGTCGCTCCTTGTCCGTGCCTATGCACCGGCGATTACTCCCCGCCTTCAACAGTGCCCGGGATATCACATGCCCACCAGCTTCCGCCTGGTTCGTCCTCGAACCATACCGTACTAGGAGAGGCTAGGCTCTGATACCAGTGTAATGCCCCGGCCGCTTTTCAGGAATGAACAACTCTCCCCACAAACCAACACGAGATCTTTCCAGTGTGCTTTGTCCTCAATCATACACTTCCCGGGAACTTCCCAGGAGGTCACCCATCCGAGAATTACTCCGAGTTAAGCACGCTTAACTTTGGAGTTCTTAAGTAATAGGTTACCGAAAAGGCTAATGCATTTGTTGGTATAGGTAGTACGAATTTATTCCTTTAAGCTATCCTCGACTGTATAGTCCCATACCTATAGAGTCTTTGGATCCCTCTCATTCTGGTATGTATTCGGTTAGTTCATGTGTCCCTCCCATTGGAAACCTGCCAGAAGCCGCTCCTTGTCCATGCCTATGCACTGGCGATCACTCCCCGCCCTCAACAGTGCCCGGGATATCACATGCCCACCAGCTTCCGCCTGGTTCATCCCCGAACCATACCGTACTAGGAGAGGCTAGGCTCTGATACTAGTGTAATGCCTCAGCCGCTTTTTAGGAATGAATGACTCTCCCCACAAACCAACACGAGATCTTTCCAGTGTGCTTTGTCCTCAATCATACACTTCCCGAGAACTTCCCAGAAGGTCACCCATCCCAGAATTACTCCGAGTTAAGCACGCTTAACGTTGGAGTTCTTAAGTGATAGGTTACAGAAAAGGCTAATGCATTTGTTGGTATAGGTAGTACGAATTCATTCCTTTAAGCTATCCTCGACTGTATAGTCCCATACCTATACAGTGTTTGGATCCCTCTCATTCTGGTATGTATTCGGTTCGTTCATGTGTCCCTCCCATTGGAAACCTGCCAGAAGCCGCTCCTTGTCCGTGCCTATGCACCGACGATCACTCCTCGTCCTCAACAGTGCCCAGGATATCACACTCCTTGTCCGTGCCCATGCACCAACGATCATTCCCCGCCCTTAACAGGGCTGGGATGTCACATGCCCATTAGCTTCCGTCTGGTTCATCACTGAACCATACCGTACTAGGAGAGGCCATGCTCTTTCAGGAATGAACGACTCTCCTCACAAACTAACACGAGACCTTTCCAATGTGCTTTGTCCTCAATCACACATTTCCTGAGAACTTCCCAGAAGGTTACCCATCCTATAATTTCGCCATGTTAAGCATGCTTAACCTTGGAGTTCTAAAGTGATGCGCCACCGAGAAGGCAAATACGTTTGTTGGTATAGGTAGTACAAATTAATTCCTTTAAGCTATCCTCGACTGTATAGTCCTATACCTATACAGTCTTGGATCCCTCTTATTCTGGTATGTATTTGGTTCATTCATATATCCCTCCCACTAGAAGCCTTCCAGAAGCCGCTCCTTGTTTGTGACTATGCACCGACGACCATTCCTCACCCTAAACAATGCCTAGGATATCAGATTCCCCACTAGAAGCTTGCCAGGAGCCGCTCATTGCCCGTGCCCATGCACTGGCAATCACTCCCCGCCCTTAACAGTGCCAGGATGTCATAGGATGTACGATTAAAAATATGTTTGCTCGTATTTAATTAAATAATTTGTACGATGGTCCATAAATTAAAATTGTAGGTGGCACATTTAATCGCGGAATCAATTGGGTTAGTTTTTAAAATTTAAGTTAAGGAGCGTTCGGTTGGGGTTATTAATCGAAAGGGTTAAAAGAGCTGAACTACACTTGGCCAACCGAAATCAATTAGGTTAAATTCCTTTTTCTCTTTTCCTCAATATTATATCTTACTTACTCTTCTTTCGTCTAAATCTCACCATTTTCTCTTCTCTCATTTCTTCTTCTTCCTCGCAGTCACCACTTTCACCCTCACTATTATTTTCTTTTCCACTTCATCACTCTTCATTCCATATACATACATACATACATACATACATACATACATACATACATACACACATACATACAACACACCACCATGCCACTTCTTTTCTCTTATGCTTTTCTCTCGTGCATCTCTATCATTTCCACCACCATCACCGCCTCTCTCTCTCCTTCTCTCTTTCTCTCACTCACTCTCTCTCACACACATACGCAATCTTCCTTTCTTTTATCTCCATCATTACCAAGCCACCCTCCAAGCCATCACCACCTTATTTTCTCTCCCCCATAACCATCACACCAAGCCATATCTCTCTCTCTCTCTCTCTCTCTCTCTCTCTCTCTCTCTCTCTTTTATATCGTTCTCGCTCTAACATCCATCATAAATTAAGCAAACACTTTTAGTGTGATCGCAGTTAGGGTGTTCTCGGTCTGGATTGGTTTTGTTTTAAGACAAAATATCATCCGATCTGATCACTTTATCAAGTTGCGGTTCAGTTCGGTTGAAATGAATGGCATCACCCGAATCGACCCGATCCGATCAAAAGCGGTTTGGATTTGATCAGTTTATTCATTTTTTTTCAAATTATATTTTTTTGTAAAATCAAATGAAATTATAATTATAGGAATTTAAAAAATATCTTAGGTTCTCAACAATGAAAGAATCATTAATAAGTAAAACATCAAAAATTTTAAACAATTCGAACCCAAACATAAAATAAATAAAGTACTACTTAAATAAGTTTAAATGTAAAATACAACATAAATAGCTGTCAAGATTTTAGTCTTCTAGTTCTTCCTCTAACCTGGACAAATTAAAAAACTAAGTATTACTATATAGTTTTGATAAAATTATAAAATAATGCGCAGAACATGTAAAAAGTGTAATTTGGTTCTGTTCGTTTCGCTTTTCATGAATGGAACCAAAAACCGAACTGAACCGATCATGAAAAATAGTTTTTTCATGGTTTCAGTTTTTTCAGTTTTCAGTTTGATCAGTTTCGGTTGTTTTCGGATCGGTTAAGGAGTTTTTAACGGTTTAGATCGGTTGATGAACACCCCTAATAACAGTTGTCATCTTACTAAAGTATAGAGGGAACTATCTTATTGTGAGAGTTATAAAGCCAAAACATAGAATATGTTTATTTATTCTGTGGGGTGCCACTGCACATAAATTTGAATTGATTAAATAATGAAAATTTAAGTAAAGAAAAAAATAAAAAGGTTTACGCAAAGAGGTGATAAATAATAAGACTAATTTAATATTTAACTTATAATCAATAAAACTAATTCAAGACAATGATATGTATAAGAAGATAATTTATATAGTAAATAGAAAATAACTACAATTTAAATATTTTTTGTGTGATTTTAGAATTATCATCCTTTGAGAAAATTATAATTTAACAAATCAGTGTGAATAATTATAATTATTATATTATGTTGTTTACCAACAATATAAATTAAAGTGAATCATTAGACAAAAATAAATTACAAATAAATTGATAAATTGAAAAAAAATATATGGATCGTTTTCATTAAGGGTGAGAATAAGTAAAATTTTTGTAATAGTTTGGATAAAATTATAAAATACTGCACAGAACATGTAAAATGTGCAATGTAAAATTTTCTCTTTTTTTACATAAATCGTATTTTTTCCAAAATTTGCATGTAGTCACAGTTTGGCCGGGAACCCAAGGGAGGTTCCCGCACTTATGCATGTTAATATTCCAACTAGGCATCGAGAATTCCCCCTTACCTTGGATTCCTAAACGAGTTCTCCGAGCAACATTCTGACTTCCAGCTTCTTTCATTCCTTGACTTCGACGACGGCTCCGAAACTCACATTAAACGTTTAAAACTTAACAACAAGGGTATAGGCCTTAAAGAGAGCTTGGCCGTGAACTATGAGCAAGGAAAATGGGGCTTTTTGGCTCCTAGAACCACATGCAATTTACCAAACACATCATGCATGGGATAGAGGTCAACAAAATCATAGTAGAACATGCCAAGGGACTCTCGGTCTGTAACTCCCTGGAGTCAACTTGTAAATCCCAAGATAATTAGTGTCACCATATAAAATCTCATGGATAACTTATTTTTTTTTACCTGGTAATTATCAAGAGATTCACAACCTGATTCCAGAGGTTACTAATACAATATCAGAGTGCGCAACCTTTTCATAATTGACTTCTTATTATTATACATAATATCAGAGTTTTATACATATTATATCTTACAACAGGCATCTAGATCTTATAAAATATAAAGATGTAAAGTACCAAAACATAGCATATACATAATACAGCAATAGTAGTCACGCAAGCAAGCATCATCATCAAAAGCCTTCATAATTCATCCATATTCAGCAACATCCACTTTGTCACATGTCTTCCTGGTTAACCACTAATGGGTTGCCACAAGTAATAGAAAGATTGAGATAAAATATCAAATAAATAGAAATTAGATTAGAACATACACAATCACAAGTATGATGTTATGCGATGTAGATGCCAAACACGTATGTTGTATTATATTTATATTAATATTCCATTCTCTATATGAATGAAAATGCATGATGGATCCATTCTGGTGGGAACATCTGCAGTGATTTTTTAGCAATAATATTTTTACGGATATCCAACTGACACCGCGCCCCATAATGCAACACCAACATTGGATAATAATACAATCATATCAATAGCAAGTGTTACGGGACCCCCCTTAAGGACACACTGCTTAGCCTTTAAGACGGTCGTGGTATAAAACCACCACAGAGGTCTGTTGCTCAACAGAGCGCGTTCCCCTACCGGGAACCCCCTCAAAGAACCCCCATGCGGATTCTTTGAACGGCCAATGCATATGATGCATGAATGCAGTAAATTTATATCAATTTTATTCATAATTTAACAATAAGAATTTATGGTAAAATTCAAGAAGATACGACATTTCATTATATTTACAAGTATAATCCATATATGAAGATAGCACTCTGTTTCCTTCTGTTTTTGCTGTTTTAATGATTTCAATTGCAAATTAAATATACCAATTGGTTACAAATCATCATACAACATTAGAAACATATCATATATCATATTCCAAACTATTTGGCATCAATTTCACAATTTAATTCAAATTAAATTAAAATCTAGCTAAATGAGTTTCCAAACAATTAAGCAAGCAATTCTAACTTAATTTCTATGTATTTAATATCCTATCTCCTCTTTCTTAACTCAATTGAAGATCCCTAAGCCTTCCTTATGTTAAACTCCCTTGTATTTCCTCAAATCTTCAAGTTTGTGTAGTTTCTTCTTATGTAAAATTAAAGAGTTTGAGTATGGCAAATGAAGGTTTTGAAAGTTTGAAGAGGGAGAGGAAAGGTTGTGGAATTGGTAATATTTTTGGTTTTGAGGAAATTTGGAAGGTTGGAGCCTTATTTATAGGCTTCCAATGGCGGTTACTGTAGCAAATCGAAATAACATGAGGCGATGCGAAGGAGGAAGAATTCTCGTGAAGTTACTACGCAAGATTTTTCATGTGACAAATATTGTAGCAATTTACTGTAGCAGGTACTATAACAAATTACTGTAGCATTTTACTGTAGCAGATTACTGTGGAAGATTTTTATTTTATTTATTATTTTATTTTATTCTATGTTCCATTTTTGTTTAATTTCGTTTTAAGTCAGACTAAAAATATCCTTATATTCAAAATTCAATTTCCTATTTTCTAGGATTCATTTCTTATTTTTCTAAGAAATTTTAGTTTTTTTACCGCTTCAAATTTAATTAAAAATTGGGCTGTTACACGGTCAAAGCAACAAAATTTAAAGGACAATGCTTTCAAACTTCAATCTTACATGCATGGCAATTTAGGCTAGGATCAAGGCTTTCCATGGTGCTCAAAGAAACATGTAAGGTATTAGGCATAACATAAGTAATTGACAACAAAATCTTAAAGATAAAAAACCAAAAATCAAAGAAATGACTAGGTAGGTCATTCAACCAAGAGAGAGAAAATTAAGGGCCAAGGATCTTTATTCCAAAACTCATATGCATGTAATTGGATATCAAAAAGACAAGCATGAAAAGGCCATAAGGTGTTTCTCCCAAAGAGAAATTTTAAGGAAACCAAGATTAATCAAGAGTTTTATACTAGAAAACTTTGCATGCAAGCCAATGTTGGTGAGAGTCCACAACATGCATAGGACCAAGAGTGAAAACAATGAAGAAAAACAAGAACTTTAAAGGGCGGTACATGCATATCTTTTGGACAAGCAAGAAAATTAATGGGTGAGAGCTTAACCTTGGCAAATCAAACATGCATGGAGGAAAAATGAGATCTTGAGCAAGATAGAGGTGTGGTGATGTATGGTGGCCGAATGGTGGACTTCAAGGGAAAAAGGTGGTCTTATGTGGAAGAGATTATGCAGGGAAAAACTTCTTGAACATTAACCTTTACAAGCATGGTGGTGGAGGTATGGATGGTAGCACAAGGAGATAGTGTGGTTGCCTTGAAGGAAATAGGGAGAGTAATTGAGAAAGTGTTAATGCTGGATGAGGAGAGGAGAAAAGAAAGAGCTGGCCAAGAGAAAGGGGTAAGGAGAATGAATAAAGGAAAATGATGTAGCCTTATCTTCACTTTAGGGGAATTATGGATCTAGCAAGCTTTATTTCCTTCAACTTTGAGATGCCTTAGCCCTTTAGGAATAAGAGATGCAATTTGGAAGCTATGGTAAATAGGGGAAATCGAAACTAAAATTATAAATGAAAGAGATGGATTCTATCCTTTTAAAGGAAAAGAAAGACGTGAAGACATAAAGGATGGAATGATGGATGGAAAAAGAATGAAACTATGGAATGCTAGAGGATTTAGGACGTCACCTTGGAGGGATAAGTCCTCAGTCACCACTCAAGGGATGGAAACCTAGAGATGAGAGCTTGAAGCAGGCTAAATCACTCTAGCCTGAGAGGGAAAGTATGCATACACTTCTCACAAAAGTATACTTTCATTCAAATTCAAAGGAAATGTGATCCGGTCTGGATACCGGCCCCGATCTTGTGACGTCAGAGTGACCTCATATAAGGGAAACCGGTGTCTTGGTTCAACATTACCACACCGGATATCCGATGTCTGGCCTTCCGTTCTCATCTCATAACCGCCC
The DNA here is from genome assembly GCA_037962975.1 of Clitoria ternatea. Classification (NCBI taxonomy): domain Eukaryota; kingdom Viridiplantae; phylum Streptophyta; class Magnoliopsida; order Fabales; family Fabaceae; genus Clitoria; species Clitoria ternatea. The sequence continues at coordinate 297,013,482 of CM075669.1, forward strand.
TACTTATTTTCTCTATAGAGGATCATTGTTCATTTTCACAGAACATTTATATAACTGTTAGTTTCTCAGTCACAACGAGATAAGAGCCCCTAATAACTTATCAGAGAAGATACTGAATGTAGCAAAATATGTCACGTCAATGGCCTCAGAAAGCAAGTACATGTGTCAGCAGATTATGCGGAAAGGTGATTATCCTCTCTTCTTCCTATGGGATTGTACTCTGATAATTGACCTACCCCCCTGACACACTCTGAGTACTAAGCCACTTTGATTGACACACTTCACACGCTATCAGAACCAAGGGGCCCACTTGCACCCAACGATTCATTTCCTACGTTCAACTATAAATAGCTCATTTCAAGACACATGCAAGGTGATGTTATTCTAACTTACACTTTACTATTACATCACTTGAGCATTCACTGAGTTCTTACACTCTTCTAACTTGAGCGTCGGAGAATCTTCGCAGGTGGCACCACCTTTCGCCCCCCTGCAACGCGAAACGTTGTTGTGAAGGATCTCCAGGACAACAAGACCGGCTTCTCCCACTGAGAGACCAGATTAATACACCGGATACACACTGTTCCGGTGTGTAAACCCTAAAAACACCTATATTCTTGTGGCTGGTCCCACACCGGATCCTAGACCCCTGTTCAGACCAGTTCATTGGCACGCCCGGTGGGACACGTTAGAGTTATTCCCATTTTCGCAGAAGTTTGGTTGTCACGATGGAAGGTGATGGGAGAGATTTTGTTGATGGTCACGTGGAGGATGTGACCCATCAACAGACTGGAAGGAGACTTGTCTTCGAGTCCCCTGTAACTCAAACCCGGAGGATGGTGCAAGTGCAAACGCCTGACCCTCGCGATGAGGTTATCAGGCAACTCAGGGAGGAGCTGATGGAGTTGAAGCGGGAGAGAGGAGAAGCTGGGGACAGGGTAACGTCCCATGCAGAAGAGACTCACCACGCATCAGCGAGGGGCAGGTCTACAGCCCTCCAGTATTCGAAGATCCCCACGTATGAAGAGAGAGAGCAGACTCAAGACTCTGGTGATAGAGTCAGTACCAGGAGAAGGGAGCAGGCGGTGGTGACTTCAGGGACGTACAAGCTCAGTGTCCCTTTCTCAAGAAGGCTGATGAGCATTGCCATCCCGAAACATTTGCAAACAACTCAGCCACTGTCGATAGGGAAGTATAATGGAGAAACCGATCCCACTAAGCATTTGGATGCTTATGTGTATGAAGCTATGTATTTGGGAGCAGATGACGATGTTATGTGTAGGATGTTCCCAAGAACACTAACGGAGGAGGCTCTCAGCTGGTTTAAAAGCTTACCCTCAGGATCTATAGACTCTTGGGAGGAAATGACCGCTGTATTTGAAAGCCATTTTGTCATCTCTAGGGATATCCCAAGAACTTCTCACACCCTGGCCCAGATAAGGCAGGGAGAAACTGAAACTCTTAAGGTGTTCTTGAAAAGGTTTTATAAGGAGGCAGCTTTGGTCCCCAACCTGATGGAGGCCATACAACTTCATATTGTAGTGGAAGCTCTTCAGCCTGGTTCAGCCTTTGCCCTATCTTTGGCAAAGAGCCCCCCAACAACCTTCGAGGAGTTTCGAAGGAAAGCTTCCAAATACGTGGGCATAGAGATGCATCTGGAGGAAACCGCAACAAGAATAAAGCCTTCAGCACCTACTCAGCAGCCACGGAGAGAAAAGAAGAGAGTGAGACCTGAGAAGCATGCCTTTAGAGAAGACTTTGTAAATGCTCGCCCGCATCCACGAGATAGGCGTGTATCATCGTTCAACAACTATGCTCCGTTGAACACCAGGCACTCCCAAATCATGAGGGAGGTTGGTTGGCCAACGTTGAACGTCTTTGGTGTAAGGAAACCATCCCCAGTCAAGAGGGGTGGTAACCCACGCAAGTATTTCACTTTCCATGAACAGACAGGACACAATACTGATGAGTGCAAGGCATTAAAGAATACGGTGGAAACTCTCATTCGAGAAGAAAAGCTGAAGCAGTATTTGTTCAAGGAGAAATCTGTAGACGAGCCTTAGAGGATGGAGAAAAGGAGTAGAGATCCTGATGACGAAGATGATAATACACGTAATCCAGCAAGGAAGTTCACTGCAGCTGAAAAGCAGAAGGGAGTAGTGATTGCTGGAGATGCCCAACAAAATAACATGCCCCAGCAGCAGAGGTAGGGCAGACAGGAAGTGATTGAGATGATAGCTGGAGGATTTGCGGGAGGAGGAGCGTCAATCACAGCACGAAAGAATCACCACAGGATGATTCTGTCTGTTCAGGGCAAACCAAGGGATAACCGCCCTTTCAGGGACGGTATGGCAGCTCCGACGGTGTCATTTACTGATGATGACTTTGGCCCAACAATTCGAGGAGGTGATGATGCAGTAATTATCGTGGCAGTCATAGCCAACAAGGATGTCAAGAGGATCCTCGTCGATCAGGGAAGTTCTTGTGATGTTATCTTTTATAATTGTTTCAAACGAATGGGTTTCAATGATGCAGATTTACAACCTTACACGCAAGAACTCACAGCGTTTAATGGAGCCAAGCAACCCACCAAGGGGTATCTTGACACTCTGATTTCTTTTGAAGGAGAGCCTGGAGCGAGAACAGTCAAGTCAAGAATTCTAGTGATTGATGTGGAATCCCCATACAACAGTATCATAGGCCGTCCTACACTAAATGCGATGGAAGCAATTGTATCAACTCCTCACCTCTTGATCAAATTCATTGACAAGGACAATGGTGTGTCCTCTCTCTGTGGTGATCAGGAGATGGCTCGATATTGTTATAACCTGAGCCTCAACATGGTCAAGTTGGAAGCATTCAACAAGAAGAGGAAACTGAACGATGGAGGAACAGCGGCAGGGTCTGTCAGTCTAATTGATCTGGACCCCAGAGTGGAATTGAAGATTGATCCACTCAATCCCTCTAAGCCCACACCGGATGGTGGTTCCAGGGATGTTGTCTTAGGGGATTCCCCAGAGAAGGTCACGCACATCAATGATAAGCTGGAGTTTGCTATGGAGCAACGCTTATTAGCCCTTCTGCAGGAGTTCAAGGATCTTTTCGCATGGACAGCAGCAGACATGCCTGGGATGGACCCTGATTTCTGTTGCCACAAGCTTGCAGTGTACCCTGAAACAAGACCGGTGGCCCAGAAGAAGAGGAGGTTGGGACCGAAGAAGCAGAGGGCAGCTTGTGAGCAGACAGAGGAGTTGTTGAAAGCGGGCTTTATAAGAGAGATACGCTACTCTTCTTGGCTTTCTAATGTAGTTATGGTGCAGAAAGCTAATGGCAAATGGAGAATGTGCATAGATTATATGGATCTTAACCGTTGCTGCCTCAAGGATCCATATCCCTTGCCCAACATTGATCGCATGGTGGATGATTCATCTGGTTACCAGTACCTCAGTTTCATGGATGCTTATTCGGGGTATAACCAGATTCCGATGTGGGAGGGAGACCAAGAGAAAACTGCCTTTATCAATGACCGCGGTGTTTTCTGCTACACCGTCATGCCTTTTGGATTGAAGAACGCCGGCGCTACCTATCAGCGTATGATTAACAAAGTCTTTGAAGGGATGCACACCAGGCTGGTCGAAGTTTATATCGATGATATTATAGCCAAAACACCCGCTGGAGGAGACCACATTGAAGATCTGCGCCAAGTTTTCACTAGGCTTCGACAGTACAACATGAGGTTAAACCCCTTAAAATGCACCTTTGCCGTTCCAGCTGGGAAATTCTTGGGATTCATGTTGACCCAGCGAGGTATTGAGGCTAACCCTGGGAAATGTCAAGCAATCTTGGATATGCAGAGCCCCAAGAGCCTGAGGGAAGTCCAATCATTGAATGGGAAGGTAGCCGTTCTGGCTCGTTTCATGCCCAAAATGGCACACAGATCCCTTCCCCTGTATAAGGCGTTGAAAAAACACAAGAATTTTGAATGGGGAGAGGAGCAAGAACAAGCCTTCCAGCAACTCAAGGCCGTTCTCTCGAGTCCACCAATTTTGGTTAAGCCTGACCCTGGTGAGACTTTGATCTTGTATTTAGCGATCTCTGATGAAGCCCTAGGCGTGGCCTTGGTTAAAGAAACCCCTGAAGGGCAGAGGCCGGTGTACTTTACTAGTAAGACATTTCAGGGGGCGGAAGGAAGGTATCAGAAGATTGAGAAAGCTGCTCTAGCAGTCGTGTGGGCATCACGACGGTTGAGGCCCTATTTCCACGCGTACCCAGTACTGGTGAGAATGGATTTGCCTCTCCGTTCAGTGCTTAGCAAGCCAGACCTCGCCGGAAGGATGATAAAATGGTCTATCGAGTTGTTTGAATTTGAAATTTTGTACGAGCCTTGAGGAGCCATCAAGGCGCAAGTGTTGGCTGATTTTGTTGTGGAGATGACTGGGGCGGACCCTGCCACCCCTCAAGCGCATTGGACCATTTACGTTGATGGATCGTCAAATAGCAAAGGTTGTGGAGCAGGTGTTGTGGTAGAAAGTGATGATGGTGTACACCTAGAAATTTCCCTCCGATTCAATTTCAAGACCTCCAACAACCAGGCTGAATACGAAGCATGCTTGGCCGGTCTCCGTGCGGCGATTAACATCGGAGCATCAACAGTCACACTGTGCAGTGATTCTCAATTGGTGATTTCGCAGATCCAGGGGGAGTACCAAGCGAAGGATCCACAACTTCAATTGTACTTGAATTGTGTTAATGAGTTGAAGGGAAGATTTGAAGTTTTAGAGTTCAAGCATGTGCCCAGAGAGGAAAACACCAGAGCGGACATCTTGTCAAGACTTGCAAGTACAAAGCAGCCCGACAGTACAACAACGGTGGTTCAAAGCACTTTGACATCACCTAGCATACCTCTGTACCCTTCTCTGAATGCTGTCATGGTGAGCTATCCATATAAGGATTCTTGGGTCATCCCCTATATTCGCTATCTGGCTGATGGTCAACTTCCCACTGATGAGAAGGAGAGGAGACGAGTGAAGAGGGAGTTACCATATTTTACTATGGTTGATGGTGTTCTCTACAAAAGGGGATTCTCTGTCCCATATCTTTTATGTTTGAGAGAGGATGAGGTTCAAGCGGTTTTGGAGGAAGTGCACGAGGGGCAGTGCGGGCACCATGCTGGGGGTCGAAGCCTAATGAGAAAGGTCCTCAGGGTTGGATATTGGTGGCCTACCGTGAAGCAAGACTCTGCAGATTTTGTAAAGAAATGCGACGCTTGTCAAAGATTTTCCAACCTCCACCATACACCGGCACAAGACCTTTCCTCGTCCGCTGTGCCTTGGCCGTTTTACCAGTGGGGCCTTGACATTTTGGGCCCGTTCCCCACTGCGCCAGGAGGTATCAAATATTTGATCGTGGGAGTGGATTACTTCACCAAATGGATTGAAGCTGAGCCCGTAGTGCACATTACTTCTGCGTGAACAAGGCGTTTCGTGTATGAAAACATCATAGCTCGATTCGGGGTGCCAGGGCGGATTATGACTGACAACGGTACCCAGTTCACAGACAAGAAGTTCACAGATTTGCTTGAAGGACTGGGGACAATCCAGATATTTTCGTCTGTCGAACACCCTCAGACCAATGGCCAAGCGGAGGTAGCCAATCGAGAAGTGTTAAAGGGGTTGAAGAAACGTCTGGGAGAAGCAAAGGGAGGATGGACTGATCAGCTATGTCATGTTTTATGGGCATACCGCACCACACCTCATTCTTCAACTAACGAATCCCCATACCGGTTGACGTACGGGGTTGAGGCGATGATTCCAGTGGAGTTACAAACAAGATCGGCTCGTGTGGAGTATTTTTCAGCTGAAGATAACAACGCCAATTTGGCATCAGAACTGGACGTCCTCCAGGAGTTAAGGGAAAAGGCTTTTGTCAGAGATCAGGCAGTAAAAACAAAGGCAGCACTCCGGTATAATAAACGTGTCCAGTACAGAGCTTTCAACACCGGAGATCTTGTTTTAAGAAAGGCGAGTGTGGGGAATAAATTCGCTCACCAAGGAAAGCTAGCACCGACGTGGGAAGGTCCTTATAGAGTTTCTGAAGTGACTGGAAAAGGGTCATACCGGTTGGAAGAACTTGATGGAACTCCAATCCGTAACAAATGGAACACCCAGAACTTACGTGTTTATTACAGCTAGTTGGTAAGACGGCGTGTACTCTTTTTCCTTACTTGATTTTTTTCCCATTGGGTTTTCTCAAGAAGGTTTTAACGAGGCATGACCCCAACTACGCTCTCTTTGTAATGTACTTTCAATCTTAATGAGAATACAGTTTAACTGCCCTATCATTCTCACTTTTCTTATGTGTTGCAATTTATAGTCGTAGCTTAATACGCATACACCTCAGGACGGAGGAATCTAACTACCAATTCTGTAGTTGATGATGTAACTCCTCGAGGGACTGATGAAGACCCCTCAGGACGGATGATCTCAATCACACATCGTGTGTTTTGACGATGTAACTCCTTGAGGTGGAATGGGTTGTAGGGCTGGTCCTTTCTCAAGGCCACAAACTGAACCCCATTCGAAGACCAAATGGGTTGTAGGGCTGGTCCTTTCTCAAGGCCACAAACCGAACCCCATTCGAAGACCAAATGGGTTGTAGGGCTGGTCCTTTTTCAAGGCCACAAATCGAACCCCATTCGAAGACCAAATGGGTTGTAGGGCTGGTCCTTTTTCAAGGCCACAAACCGAACCCCATTCGAAGACCAAATGGGTTATAGGGCTGGTCCTTTTTCAAGGCCACAAACCGAACCCCATTCGAAGACCAAATGGGTTGTAGGGCTGGTCCTTTTTCAAGGCCACAAACCGAACCCCATTCGAAGACAACATGGGTTGTAGGGCTGGTCCTTCCTCAAGGCCACAAACCGAACCCCATGCAAAGGCTTGGGCGCAGTAGGCTGGTTCATACAGAAAACCACGCTGAACCCCGAGTAACGGGCGCAGTAGGTTCAGGATTAGCCCTGATCCGAACCCCGTGTTGAAGGCTTGGATTGTAGGATTGCACCGAACTCCAAGTACGGTTAGTAGGATCGAACCGAACACCGTGTGAAGACTTGAGATGTAGGACCAAACTGAACCTCAAGAGAAAGGCATAAAGCTTACCCTTGTCAAAGCTGTACCAAAATTCAAAGGCAATGTCCGTCCTCAATTATGGAATATCCACCACAGAGCGGTTGAACACTAACGTACCCGCTCTATATCTTTGAGGACAGATGAGCATTTCTATCTTTTTAAGAAGTTAAAAGGTAATTCTTGAGATAAAATTTCCCTTCCCAATGTACTTATACTAGGGGACAGGGCATGCTTTAACTTAATTGTCGCCTCTTTGTTACAATTTGTTATCTTAATCCGGTGTGATAAGTACGCTCTAAGCAGCTAGGTAACCACACAGAACGGATTCACAAAGCATTGAGAACAATAAAATGTTTTGTATAGCACTAAGTTATCCAGCAATCATACATTCGACGCAAGTAGTTGAAGAGAAGTAACAGTAAATTTTATTTCCAAAAATAAGAAATTATGCAGGTCACAAAGTAGTTAAAGACTGGAGCTGATCCCAGTACACAGCTATGAATAAAGCATAAATTAAGAGGTCGGTGCCTGATCCTCCGCAGTGGGCACTCTTGTCCTCTCCTTTTTGTCCTCTGCTCCAGCTTGGGCACCTTCTTGCGTTTCAGCTCCAGAGGCAGCGGTGGACGTTGTTGGCTCCATACTTTGACCTTCTGAAAGGGGAGGCAGTTCATACAGAGATGCACGGGGTTCATGGTGCGAGCTGTCCTTATGTACTTCGACAAGTTTTCCCCCATGGAATTCGAAGAACGGATCCAATCCGTACAGATTCAGCTTCACTCCAGGGTTACGATAATAAATTTGACGGAGGGCCAGGTCGAAGGATTCATACGCCACATTCTTACGTATCTCCAAGGCTTTGGCAGCCTTGGCCTTCGCAGCAGTTAATCTTCTTTGAACCTTGGCAAAATCCTCTTCTGAAGGCCCAGCACTCGCACCACCCTTCTTGAGTTCTTCAATTTGGGCTTGCATCTCCTTCCGAAGGCTCTCCCACTCCCCAAGGTCTTTGTTGCGACCGTCCTCCATAATTTTGAGATCGTCAACAAGCTTAGCCGATCTCTTCTTCTCCAGTTGTAATTCTTCTTCGAGGAGGGGTATGGATTTGTTCTGTTTCTGAAGGTCGGCAACTTCCCGCTCTAGAGCCTTGTTGGCGAAATGAACTTGGCTTGCCTCCTCAGTTTTCCTCTGGAGCGTCTCCTTGGTTTTCTTCAATTCCGACTCCACGCCTCTCTGAACTTCAGCTTGTTTGGCCGCCCATGTCTCCTTCACCGCGAGTTCGATTTCAAGTTTTTCAACCTGCTCCATATAATCTGCCTTCTCGCTCAGGGAATCAAGGAGGCCGGACAGTTCATCCAGCTGCCAGCGCCTGGCCTTACAAGCACCTCGAACCCCAGCAGCGTCGAGGGAGGGGCGGAGGCAATACCTTGCTTTTGGAAGAGTGGGGGGCATGGACCCTTGAAACCATAAGTATGGGGAGAGGAAGGAGTCACGTGGAGGATCAAACGCTGGAGGAGGACCATTCCCGGAGTCCGGTTCTGAAGCATTCTATGAAGAAGGGGTAGAGGATTCAGGAACGGGCTTCTTTCCCTTATCCTTCTTCAATCCAGTTTCTTCGAGCGTTTTCTGACGCTTCTTCACAGGGTCATCAGAGGAGGGCTTTTCTTGATCTGCCTTTTTAACAAGGTGCCTCTTTTTCTTCTTCTTCTCTGGGACGGCCTCCTCGTCGCCCGCTTTAGTGGCCTCAGCTTGTTTTTCTGTTTCCTCCTCATCAAAGAGAGGAACCTCTTCACCTACTGCAGAGGTCAGGGGAATGAGGGAAGTTTTGGTGGCGTTCCTCTTCGCCTGGATCTCATTCTCCTCAGAGGAGGAATCACCGTCAGCCATCATGGTCTTTAACGACAACATCTCTGGGCAGGCTTTTTCAATTTGTTCTGCAAAACAAGAAAGGTTGAGTTAGCACATAAGAAGAAAAAATAATCAGAACGGAATAACTATACAACACAAATAGAGTAAGAGCGGATATTACGGAGGTAGGTGTTTCGGATGTCATCCTCTGCCAAGAGGAGCCTGCTGGAAAATCCTTTGAGGGTCTTCGAGGCCGTCTGCATGGCGCTCAAGACCTCAACAGAATGAGAGGAGAGTTCACTCTCATCTGTGTAATAAGCACAACTCATGAGGAGAAAATGCTCGTGCGTCCAGCTAAGAGGAAACTTGGTAAATCCCTCCTTGTTTCGCCAGAAGACCGGCTTATTCGGTTGAATACGGACCCGCGTGTAGTAATGCTTGAAGGAACGTCCATCCACCTTCGCGGATTCCGTATAAGATTTGAAATTTATCACCCTTGAGTCACTACGAAGGGTAATGAACCCAAGGCCGCCCTTCTTATTAGCACGGCGGACCACTTGGCAATAGTAGAACAGTTTGGCCACAGTGGCGGAGAAGTTGAAATGCTCCCCCAGAATCTCCAGAGCCCGGACCAGACCCCAACCGTTGGGATGCAGTTGTGTAGGGGCGCAGTCTAAGAAGCGTAGAACGGCCATCTGGAATTCCGTCATGGGGAAGCGTACCCCCAATTTCAAGAAGACGAAGTCGTACATGTAGACCGACCTCTCATCAGGGACTCTGTGGCATACTCTCTCAGAGGGACGTGGTGCCAGCACAGCGTATCGCGCTTTGTATTTCTTGTCTGAGTATATTTTGCAGCGGAAAGAGACCGTGCATTCTTCCTCACTCGCATGGTGTGAAGGGATCTCTAGGAATTCCTCTTCCACCCAGCAGTAGGGTTTCTCCCTGTTGAGCTTTTCCCAGTCAAGCCGGTGTGCCACAACGTTGACACATCCTTCAGCAGAGCGGAGAACTGGTGTTTTTCCACGTCCAGGAAGATCCATAGTTGTGCAGGCACGGTGGAACGCGTACGTGCTGTGGTAAAAAGCAACATCGTCAGAGAGATAACCTTCAGCACTTGACCCTTCATCAGAGCGGCTGGTAGCCCTCGAGTCAAGGGGAACCTCAGAGCGGCGTTGGGAAGAGGACGCTCGTGAGGAAGAAGCTTCAGCTCTCTCTGAGCGACGAGGCCCAGCCACAGGAGGATTCACTGGAATCCTCCCACCACGGTGGCTAAGGGGGGCACGAGAGCCAAAACAACCCCTATTTGAAGGACCAGCGTTGCCTGCTCCAGGGCGCATGGTGGAAACAGAATGAACAAAAATCGCAAGGAGTTGAAGGAAAGGGAGGTTACCTAAAGGAAGAAGATCTTTGAGAAGTTTGAAGACGGCAGAGAAATTTCCAAGAAATTTGAGCAGAGGTTCACTAAGCTTGAAAACAAGAGTGGATTCCAAAATCTGCTAAGAGCCCCTTTTATAGGTAACGAGGAGGCATAGTGTTCCGTCGAAGGTCACAAAGCTTGCCTCAAAACGCAACCTTTTAAATTGAAACGACTCCATCGTTTCGTCACGTACGAGCGCGAAAATGGTAACGTTTCAGTAAACGTTTTGGAAAAATAGGCCCCCCTTTCAGTTTGAATCCAAGCCCAATAAGCCCAATCGACGGTTACACTCTTGGGTAATGATGGCTCGTGCGTAAAAAATGCATTTAATGTCCAATCATGCCATGCGCATTTAATGCCTTTCAACCACTTTGCGAATACCAAGGGTTTTGATTCTCAAAGACTCTTGGGATTTCCATCATTTATTTTACGCTGTCTGAGTCCGTTTTACGCAGCGCAAGAAGAGCGGTCACTCGTTTATTAGAGCGGATGCAACAGAGCTTCCAGAGACCTTCCAGAATGTACCACCGGCATCCAGACTTCTCTAGAGTTGTGTAGCTTATATGAGCAACTTAACAGTCCCTCATACAAGCTAGGGGACAGATGATCCGGTCTGGATACCGGCCCCGATCTTGTGACGTCAGAGTGACCTCATATAAGGGAAACCGGTGTCTTGGTTCAACATTACCACACCGGATATCCGATGTCTGGCCTTCCGTTCTCATCTCACAACCGCCCCACTTATTTTCTCTATAGCGGATCATTGTTCATTTTCACAGAACATTTATATAACTGTTAGTTTCTTAGTCACAGCGAGATAAGAGCCCCTAATAACTTATCAGCGAAGATACTGAATGTAGCAAAATATGTCACGTCAATAGCCTCAGAAAGCAAGTACATGTGTCAGCAGATTATGCGGAAAGGTGATTATCCTCTCTTCTTCCTATGGGATCGTACTCTGATAATTGACCTACCCCCCTGACACACTCTGAGTACTGAGCCACTTTGATTGACACACTTCACACGCTATCAGAACCAAGGGGCCCACTTGCACCCAACGATTCATTTCCTACGTTCAACTATAAATAGCTCATTTCAAGACACATGCAAGGTGATGTTGTTCTAACTTACACTTTACTATTACATCGCTTGAGCATTCACTGAGTTCTTACACTCTTCTAACTTGAGCGTCGGAGAATCTTCGCAGGTGGCACCACCTTTCGCCCCCCTGCAACGCGAAACGTTGGTGTGAAGGATCTCCAGGACAACAAGACCGGCTTCTCCCACTGAGAGACCGGATTAATACACCGGATACTCACTGTTCCGGTGTGCAAACCCTAAAAACACCTATATTCTTGTGGCTGGTCCCACACCGGATCCTAGACCCCGGTTCAGACCAGTTCAAAATGAATACAAGTAAAGCCAAGCCTTATATAGGCCATGAGATGTTTCAACTATGCCATAGTAAATGGGCTTTTAACAAGATTCTAAGCCAAAATAGCTCAAAATAGGGAAATATGGCCAAATACAAGACGCAAAATGATGTACAGGGCCTAAAAGTAGCTCATTGACCATGTAAGGCCCAAATTCTAACCCTAAGATGAATAAAACCTATTTTACACTTAAGACCCTATTTATCTAAAATATTACAAGTAAAGAATGTGTAGGTCTTCAAGTGCTCCTTCTTGGGCTATGTAAAGTGATAAGAAAGGAAGCTAGGGTTTGCTGGGTGATGTTCTTAGCCTTTTTAGTCATTGCCCTTGTCAAAGGACCTCTATAAACCTTTAAACCCTTGACTAGGGTTATGATGGGATCTTCCTTGGCTATGTCCTCGTCATGCTTCTCCTCTTCGAAAAGATTTATCCTCAAATCTGGACTATCATCATGATCATCTAAGTCAAAAGAAGATAAGTCAGACACATTAAAGGTATTACTAACCTCATAATCACTAGTTAAATCTAGAACATAGGCATTATTATTAATCTTTTCAACTATATGAAATGGACCATCATCTCTTGGGTTTAGTTTAGATTTCTAAGATTAGGAAATCTTTCTTTTCTCAAATGTAACTCAACCCAATCTCCAACCTCAAGGATAACTTTCTTTTTTTTCTTATTAGCACAATAGGCATAATGCTCTTTTTGGATTGAATTTGATTTTTAACCTTCTCATGAAAATCTTTTATAAAACTTGCTTTTGCCTTTCCATCCAAGTGAAGAAAGGAATTAGAAACCTCAATGGGTAAGAGATTAAGAGGTGTGAGAGGGTTAAAACCATAGATAATCACAAATGGACTATGTTTAGTTGTGGACTGTTGTACCCTACTATATGCAAGGAGGGGTTAAAACCATAGACAATCCAAGGTAAACTAAGCGTAAAGTGCATTGATATATTAATCCAAGGAGAACATGGAGTAAGTAGGGAGTATAAAGACTATTAGATGATATTTTAGATTTTGTTTTTCTACAAATAATACACCTAGAGCAAAGTCCTTTAACATCTTTTTTCATTTTAGGCCAATAGAAGTGTTCATTTAATGTGGATAATATTTTATCTCTTCCAAAATATACCCATTAAACCTCCCTCATAGATTTCTCTAACTAGTAATTCTCTTAAGGAACTCCTAGGAATGCAAATCTTATTGGCTTTGAAAAGATAGCCATCTAAAATATGGAATCCCTGAGATATGTTTGAACTAGATGAGTTGTATATATTTGAAAAATCTAAATCATTTTGATGCAAATTCCTTATTTCATCAAGTCTAAGAATCTTATCTCTATGAGAAGCTAGCAAATTATGCCTTCTTGATAAAGCATCAGCCACAAAATTAGTTTTGTCATTCTTGTACTTAATAACATAAGGAAATTATTCCAAAAATTCAACATATTTAACATGTCTTTTGTTTAACTTATGTTGCCCTTTGATATGTTTTAGTGATTAATGATCACTATGGATTACAAACTCTTTAGGGATCAAATAATGCTCCCAAGTTTGTAGGGCTCTCACTAAGGCATAGAATTCTTTATCATATGTACGGTAGTTGAGGGCAGCCCATTGAGTTTTTCATTGAAAAATGTAATAGGTGGCCTTCTTGTAACAAGACTGCACCTATTCCTACATTGGATGCATCACACTCTACTCAGGTTTTAGAAAAGTTAGGCAATACCAAAATTGGAGCATGAGTGAGTTTATCCTTAAGGTCATTAAAAGCTTTTTCTTGACTTGGACCCCATATAGAAGTAGCATTTTTCTTAACCAACTCATTGAGTGGTGAGGCCAAGGAAGAAAAAGCTCTTACAAACCTTTTGTAGAAACTAGGAAAACCATGAAAACTCCTAACTTCATTAATATTTTTAGGTATTGGCCAATCCTATATTGCTTTAACTTTAGCATGACTAACTTCTACCTCTTTTGAACTTACTACGAATCCAAGAAAGACAATACTATTCATGCCAAAAGAACATTTTTCAAAATTTTCATAAAGGTGATTTGTTCTCAAGGCAAACATAACTTATCTAAGATGTTCAAGGTGAGAGGTCATGACCTTAGAGTAAATGAGAATATCATCAAAGTAGACCACAACAAAATGCCCAATAAATTCCCTTAAAACATGGTTCATTAATCTCTTAAAAGTACTTGGTGCATATGTTAAGCCAAAAGGTATAACTATCCACTCATACAGTCTAAGTTTGGTCTTAAAAGCAACTTTCCGCTCATCACCCTCTTTGATTCTTATTTGGTGATATCCATTTTTAAACCTTGAAGAATATGGTGGAGTCACTTAGTTCATCAAGCATATCATCAAGTCTAGGTATTGGATGTCTATACTTGATGATAATACTATTAATGGCTTTACAGTTAGTGCATATTTTCCATGAACCATTTTTTTGGGATACATATTTGAGTTGTAAACATTATCATTTCACCAAGAACAAATCACACAAATATACAAATTCAAAAATTGAAACTGAATCAAGGGAATAAATCAAGATAAAATAAAATTGTAGATCAAAAAATGGTGGTGTTTTTTGTGAGATGACAGTTGTCATCAGACTGTATAAAGGATAAAGCCAAATTGTAGAGCGTGTTTGGTGTGTTTACAGGATGTCCTAACAGATCTAAAATTTAATTATTAAAAAAAGAGAATAAGTATGGCTGTAAGTAAAAGGTATGAAAAACCTAAACAACAAAACAGTTCCAAGGGCCGAGAAGTGAAGTGGGGGATAAGTGATGTTGTAGATTCATGTGTTGGAGATAGATAGAGTAATGTAATTTAAGATGAGTAATTTAACAAAGAAATAATTTGTAAGGAATGGGGGTTTAGTGGGAAGGAAACATTTCTCATACTAAAATCCCTTGGGGGAGAATTAGCCTTAACATAGTGTGAATGTTTTTGGCTACAATAAAATTATTTCCGATAGAGGAAATTGTTCAATGAATAAAAATTTTGATTAATGAAAAGAGCTTTATTAAACTAATTCATTTAAATAAGTGTATGTAGTAAAAGATAAATGTTAATCAATGTGGATAATGGTAATTTTTCATTCTTATGAATTTTGTTGTTTTAGGAATCTTGTTTAGTAAATTATAATTTTTTAAAATGTTATAAATTGTATATCATAATTGTTGGAAATGTCATCATAAATATATTTAATATTACTGAAAGAGTTTTATGAACATTTTTTATTTTTGATTAAAATTTGATCAGTTTTATGAGAATTTTACTTATATTTTTTAGTTTTGTTTAAAAAGTTTGTCATCATAAATATATTTAATATCATGCTTTTACTGACTTTCATACCAAATTACATAAGAATTAAGCAATCTTTTTTATCGACAAGAATTCAACAATCCAACATAAGATTCATTCAAAACAAGAAATCTACCAAATTTCCACTTAAAAATTAAAGAAAAATTTATATGAAAAATATTTTCCTCTATTCCTATAAATAAAATAATTTAGATAAAAACAGATAGTATAAAAAATGTCATTGCATAAATTTTAACAAAAACATGTAATATTTAAATTTTATCCTAATTTAAATTTAAAATTTACAATGATATATTCCAAAGAAAGGGTAAACCCAATAAAAAAAACATAATATGCTACTAGAGAATTTACCTCTACTACTAAAATATTTTTTCCTGTATTATAAATAGAAACCGGAGGAAATATTAATATTCTCCCACCATGATATATTTTTAAATGTATCATAGCATTATTTTTAATAAATTTTTACTTATCACAGTGAAACAAGCAATAAGAAAGAAAAGTTTGGGTTAGTCAGGATTCTAAAAATGATAAATTTTTTATTCGGAAAGAATATCATGTGTACATAGAAATCGGTTAATGAAATTATCAAAATCAAAAAATAATTAATTGATAGTTTTATTGTTTTCTTAAAATATTTTAGTAATATGATATTTTTAATTTATTGTACGAATTTAATTAAATGTATTTGATAATAAATTGATTTGTTGATCTGTATGTTATTCTTAAAAATCTATAATATATACATATGCATAAGCAAAATACACTTCAAACAATCAATGTAATTAAGAAAAAAATGAATATTTTTTAAAAACTTTAATTGCACCTTATACAAAACCAACGGTTAAAAGTTTAAAAAATATGCTTTAAAATTATTACTGAAAAGTGTGAAACAACCCGGTTTAATTAAAGATGAAACCCGAGACTAGGAAAAATTTTTCCAAGATTTAGAACAGTTCCCCACGTTCACAAGGCTGCCAGGACAAAAATAAAACAAAATGGAGTCAAGGGAAAAAGGGAAACCGATCAGATAAGAAGAAGACCGGGTCAGGGACCAAACACTGGCAATACCCAGCTTCGATTAAACAAAAGCCAGCGAAAGACGAGCTTGAGCGAGCCATACTCGTTGGAGCGAAGCCCCATTCGCTGAAGCGAACGCATGCACTCGGGTAATTCCATCACTCGGAATCGGAACTTAAGTTCACTCGGTAACTGACTCTCTGGGGTCATGCTTCACCCGCTAAATTCATACTTAGTCAGATCCTTGTTTTTATTCTGGGCGGTTACATACATGTTCCACTCGGAAAATGATCCCCTCGGTTATTCCACTCGGAATCTATAGACTTTTCCTCTCACGGAGTATTTTTCCCAGTCTAACACCACTCGGTGTAATTCGACTTCATTTCACTCGGAATTGTCTTACGCATTCTTCACTCGGCATATTTTAATCTTCCTCACTCGGATGACACCTTAACCCTTCACTTCTCAGAAACGATCTCCTTAGCCAAGTCTCCTTCGCTAGTACTCTAATCTCTCATCACTCGGAAGTGAGCTCCCTAATCAAGTTCCACCCGGAAATAGTCCAACCCCTCTTCACTCGGAATATACAACCTTATTCACTCGGAATATACCACCTTATTCACTCGGAACCATTTTAAGCCTTCATCACTCGGGACAGGCTCACAACTATATTCCACACGGAAACTTATTAACTTAACATTATTCTTTCGACGCCACTCGACAACACATTGACTCGCCTTCCCTCGGGAATAATCTTACGGAACATCACTCACTCGGAATTGGTTCGACCCTTCTTCATTCGGAAAAGGACCTCTGATTTAGCCACACACAGAATTACTTTAGCGCTCCTATACTCGGAATCATACAAGCCTTATTTGCTCGATGAAAATAATATATATATATATATATATATATATATATATATATAACTTGGACATTTCCCTACACCAACACTCACAGAACCAAAAATTAACACATAACATTATATATATTTATATATTTATGCTCTCAAGTCCGAGAGAGTTCAATTCATATACATTTAAACAAAACATTATACTAAGAGCCGGCCAAGGCTATAACAAAACCATTTACACAGTATATACATATATGTACACTTCCACTGTGCATGTGCACTTCACAAGGATTGGTGCTCTCCCATCATTCACCATCCCGAGTGATATCCACTGAAATATAGCCACAGTAGGGGTGAGTATTTTACATATTAAATGACAGTTATTAACTCGGATTAATCCTCATATAACCAGGAAATATCATATATCAATAATCATTAACATACACACTGCCATTCAATAGGATCACATTCAAAGCATCATTCAGTCGGAATCTACCCAGTTAACTCTCGGCTATATTAAACAGGTTACTCTCAATAACATTAATACATATACATGCAAGTCGCATTGTAGTCAGCAACAATTATAAGTATGCATATATTCATTCACTCGGATCTGATTACTTATCATTAGCTTTTTATGTTGCAACATGGCTCTCAGCCTTTTATTCAGCACTCAGCTGATCCAGCCGTTTTACTGGTACCAAACCGTTTGCCCTCACATGTGACACAAACACTCTCAGCGTCAACGGCAGTGTCACGGGCAGCCCTGAGTCCCACTCAGTTGGCTTGCCTTGAGTCCCACTCAAGGTCTTCAATGGCATCTCATACATATAATTACCGATTCAAATACTAGCGTCACACGCCAAATGCTCTCAACATCCTCACCGATGCATCTCATGCAATATATTATCATTAAATTATGGACAGAATCGGTATAACCACATTCACAATATTAACTTATGCATCTCATGCATCATGATATAAAGTCACACACGGAAATCACCATGGTAAATGCATATCATATACACTCAACCTTTCTCTTACAGTACATGCATCTTATGCAATCAGCATTCACATCATCGGAACTCAATAAGGTAGGCTCTCATCTTATGCAATCGGCGTTCGGACTTACAGTAACATGTATCTCATATAATCACACACGGGAATCAACAACAATCACTTAACACGTATATCTCATGCAATCACTCAGTATTCTCAAGATTATCATCATGCATTTCATGGACGGAAATCGACATGCATTACACAATTCATAGTCATCACACATCCGGGCATTACGTAAACTATTACTCAATCGAAATACAACTATCAACGCATTTCAAATCATAAGCATCTAACATGACATTATCACCTGGAACCCGTCCATAAACCACACATTTGAGATATAAAATACCCCCTACCTACTGAAGAAACTCAGAAGCTCCTCGAGCTACAATGCTTGACCGATCACTCCTTTCGGTCACTCCTTGGAGACCAAAAGCTATCCTCTTCTTCGAGTAGTCCGACTCAGCAACAGTAGACTACTTCCACAGCTCCTAAACACTTCTCGCTACAGACTTCCCCCACTGAGACTCTGACGGCTTCAGGTGGGAGAAAAGGAAGAAGGTGAGAAGACGACGAAGAGGAAGAAGAAGAACAGGGGAGGGAAACAGAACAACGTCTCTGTTTCTCAAAGGGAAAAGCTCTCGACTCTCACAATCCTTTCCACTTGACGCGAGTGAAAAATGAGTAAAAGAGAAAAGGACCGAACCCTTTTTATACCACCAGGGGTACATGCGTCATTTCTCTCTGGCCACTTTGTGTTAATCAACCTTCAGCCCAATCTGAAATTAACTTTAATTAATGGCTAATCTCAGCCGGTAATTAAATCAAAAATCAGGATGTTACAAAGTGTATATTATTTTTTAAAAAGTTAAACTTTGTTCAAAAGGCTAAGAATAAATAAATTTCTAAAAAATATTTTCTTCTTTCATTACATTTTTTTGGCTTTAAAAAATACGTAATTATTTTATTTTTCATATATGTTTATATCTTTATAATAAATAAATATATTCATAAGTAAATATTAATTCACGTATAGGAAAAACATTATTAAAAGAAATAAAAATATTTATAGGAAGTACTTTTTATAAGAATACAAATTTATTTAATATTTACTATTATTAATAATTTGATTACGAACATTTAATTTAATAAAATTATTTAATGCTTCTTAATTAAAGTATTTTTTTAATCTCATGTATCATTCACCAAAGGTGATTATGTTTGAACCAAAAACCAATACCATCATGATTGATTAAACTCTTACACCTGGTATCTATTTCAATCACAACCTTCAAAATTAAAACCATCTTTAAACAAATCTCACATATATCATTTGAACGAATCACTAATACACCTTTTAATTTAAATATATTATAATTAAAGACATTTCTTCTATGTCTCAATAAAATATAATATATTCCTTTTGTTTTTTCTTAAAATTAATATAATCTTAAGAAATAAGTTAAAATTGATTATTAATGTAATATAGAATTTTACGGATTAAGGATTTTTTAGTATATAAATATTTGAATGTACATACAAATTATGATACTAAACAATACAGAATTTAATTAAAAACCAACGTCACATATAATTTTTCTTACTATCATTCAATTATAAATTCTCATGTAAAAAATTTATTAACTTACATAGTAATCATATTTTAAGTTATATATCGAGGGGGATTTATAATTTGTTGATAATATAATTGTAACATTAGGATATTTAAAGGGAATTTAGGTGGATGTACGATTAAAAATATGTTGGCTCGTATTTAATTAAATAATTTGTACGTAGGTTAGTTTTTAAAATTTATGTTAAGGAGTGTTCGGTTGGGGTTATTAACTAAAAGGGTTAAATGGATTGAACTATCATTGGTCAATCTAAATCAATTAGGTTAAATTCCCTTTTCTTTTTTCCTCAATATTATATCTTACTTACTCTTCTTCCGTCTGAATCTCACTATTTTTCTCTTCTCTCATTTCCCATTCTTCCTTGCAGGCACCACCTTCACCCTTACTATTATTTCTTTTCCACTTCATCACCCTACATTCCATATACATACATATATACATACATACATACATACATATATACATATATACATACATACGTACATATAAGACCACCACCATATGCCACTTCTTTTCTCTCGTGCATCTCTCTCATTTCCACCACCATCACCATCTCTTTCTTTCTTTCTCTCTCACGCGATCTCCATCTCTTTTATCTCCATCATCACCAAGCCACCCTCCAAGCCGCCACCACCTCATTTTCTCTCCTCCATAACCACCACCCTAAGCCATCTCTCTCTCTCTCTCTCTCTCTCTCTCTCTCTCTTTCTCTTTCTCTCTCTCTCGTATCGTTCTTGCTCTAAGCCGCCACCATTTTCTCCTCCTTTCACCACCAAACCTGAGACCTCCCTTTTCCTTTCTTCCTTTCTCGAATCCTCTCGCATGCATGTCGGCCATTGTCACAGAGCTCAGAGGTTTCATCAAGGCCGACTAAAGGCTCGATCAAGAACTGAAGCATAGGTTTTTGATCACCGATAGGTGCGAATCGATGTTGGTAAGTTAAAATCCCTTTTTCCCTTACATGCATGCGTATCTCCACATGCATGATCATCTTCTCCCTTGTTTCTTCATATTGAAATTACGAGTTTCATGGGATTTTTTTATCAGTCTGCATGGGTGGTCTGCTCTATCTTTGGAAAAATCATTAACATGAAAGTTGTTCATCTTTCTTTCATGTTTCCAACGAGCTATATAATGCCTAAATTTGATGTCTAGAGCGAAAGTTATGCCTCAAATACTAATTATTGCCCTAGCTGAAAATTTGTTATGGGTTAGTGGCTTATTTTTGAAATTTAGGACCGATTGGCTTAGAGCTGGCTTTTGGTGTTTTTATGAAAGTTGTAGTAAGTTTTCTTATAAAAATTTTGAGACTAACATCGCTAAAAGAAAAAAGGTCAATGAATGGCAAAGAAAGAAACAACAAGCCCAACAAAAACAAGACAAACACATCAAATAGTAAAAGATTAGTGAATGGTAAACAAAACAGAGGAAAAGTAATATAATTTAAAATATAACTTGATTGAAGTCGTTCGATGGCCAACTCTTCCAATGGGAAGCATTTAATTGGTTAGTTTTATCTCACTTCAAATCTAAATTATACAACTAATAACATTCACAAAGAAAATCTTAACTATGGATTCACTTGCAACTTAAGTTGATGATCTATAGATGTTGTGGCAATGTATTACAATAGCAAAGATAAGGTTTGGGCATTAGGATCATATCCATTGGAGTTGTCAACATTACCATTTCACTTAAAAATCACTAAAATAAGTAAGTTAAATAGAATAAAAAGGAAACTAAATCGATGGTATAAAGTAGAAGAAAACAAGAGTAACATCCCTCACAAATTAAGAGAACACTTTTACTGTGATCACATTTGTCATTTGACTAAAGTATAAAGGGCATTTCCTTGTTATGAGGGTGATAAAGCCAAAACATATAACATGTTTGTCTTGTTTGGGGTGCCACTCGCACATAAATTTGCATCAATTAAAGTGGTTGATAATTTAATTTAATTTAAATAAATTAGACATTATTGATGAACATTGAAGTGGTTGATAATGTAGTTATAATCGATATTATGATGATGTAAATCTTGAGACATGTAGTTGATGGATTAGAATCTTAAATGCATGATGACAACAAAAGTTGATTATCTGATGTTTAGTGATATACATGTGTTGTATGATGATAAGTATGATATTGATATGAAATGATGAAATGATATAATGAATTGTTGATGATTGAGGAATTGAGAATGTTGTGAATTGAGCCTAAAGAGAAAATGATATGCTTGAGTGGCTTGAGTTGATCCTAGGATGATGGCCATAATGTCAGGATTAATTATTTGAGATTTTATCTAAGTTGATATTTAGACGTGTTGGTATGTGTGATTATTGTGTAGTGTGGATGACCGATCAGAATATTTACCCCTCATTTTGTCTCTCGTGGTCAAGCGTGGCCTAGTTGAACTACCCAATGGTCAGGAGGTCCCAGTGGTGAGGTGGGGAGCCAGGTAGGACTCGGTAGACCAGACATGGTTCACGGGTGGTCGAGTAGGACCCCCAACTGATAATGGATCCAGTTTAGTATTCAAATACCAGAGAGTCATATATTATCTTGACTGATAGTCGGTTATGTAATTATGTGAAATTGCCATGAGTTTTAATGAACTGAATGTGATATTGAGAACTTGAATTATAAATTATGTAATCGATAAGTTGATGACGAGTAATTATATTGGAATGGAATGAAAATGAGTTTATAGAGTGATTAAATAAATGAAATTTGGGCTATGTTATTACATTGATTTGTATTGTCAGCCACTCACTCTTACTATTGTTATTAGTGACTGAAGATAGGACATTACAGACGCCACAAAGACCAGTGCCAAATGAGCTAGAAACAATGCCAAGGAGATTTGATCATTGATGTATATGTGTAAATATGTATATATATGTTATGTTTAGAGCATTTAGCATTTTGATGATGGTTAAAGTGAATATATACAATTATGATGTTTTGTGATGCGTGATGCACTATAATTGATGAGTATGTCTATCTTGATAGGTTGATTGTAGTATGTATGTGATGGTTATGCTTGAAGATGTTAAATCATACCTGGTGATAATGTTATGATGAAGACGTGGGCAATAATTTAATCAATGTTGATGATGATGAGTAGAGTAATCGATGTCTAATATGAAACTCGTTCAATATGTTAATTTTCTAATAAGAAACTTTTCATTAATTGGTTTTATTGCACTTGAATCTAAATTGCTAATCTCAAATTCACAGAATAGATCCTTACCATTTACTTATGAGAGTTCTGTAGATGATCAATAGAGGTTCTAGCAATGGGTCACATGTACTATAACACCCTGGTGCCAACTTACAAATCCCAAGATAATTACCATCACCATATAAAATCTCTTGGATAACTTATTTTTCGCGTGGTAATTATCAAGTGATTCACAACCTGATTCCAGAGGTTACTGATACAATATCAGAGTGCGAAACTTTTTACATAACTAACTTTATTTTATTATACATAATATTAGAGTCTCATACATATTATATTTTAAACAGGCACCTAGATCTTATAAAATATAAAGATGTAAAGTACCAAAACATAGCATACACATAATACAGCCATAGTTGTCACGCAAGCAAGCATCAGCATCAAAAGCCTTCATAATTCATCCACATCAAGCATCATCCACTTTGTCACATGTCTTCTTGATTAACCACTAAAGGGTTGTCACAAGTAACAGAAAGAGTGAGATAAAATATCAAATAAATAGAAATTAAATTAGAACATACACAATCACAAGTAGGATGCTATGCGATGCAGATGCCAAATAAGTATTTTATATTATATTTATATTAATATTTCCATTCTCTATATGAATGAAAATGCATGATGGATCCATTCTGGTGGGAACATCTACAGTGATTTCCAACAATAACATTTTTACAGATATCCAACTGATACCGCGCCCCATAATGCAACACCAACATCGGATAACAATACAATCATATCAATAACAAGTGTTACGGGGCCCCCCTTAAGGACACACTGCTCAGCCCTTAAGACGGCCGTGGTATAAAACCACTGCAGAGGTCTGTTGCTCAACAGAGCGCGTTCCACCACCGGGAACCCCCTCAAAGAACCTCCCTGAGGATTCTTTGAACGGCCAATGCATATGATGCATGAATGCATTAGCTTTAAATTATCAAATTCTTTTATATAATTAATCTTAACAATAAAATTATCATAACAATTAAATAAGCATACTTTATATATAATTCAAGAATATAGAAACACATTTTCCATAATATTTATATCATAATCCAAAACATATAGAAACACATCTTTCCTTAATATTTAATAATTAAAAAATATATAAACACATTTTCTATATTATAGTAATTATTTAATATCATATTCCAAAGAATATGGAAAACATATTTTCCATGATATAAAATTATTCTACGAAATAATTTAAAAGTAAGAGTTTTCTTCCTTTAAATATATTTAAATAAACTTCTGAATTTAATTTAATTAATTTTATTTATTTATTTTAAAATAAAGTCTCTAGAATAATAAAATCCAATAATAATAATTATTCTGATTTTTATAAAAAATTTATTATTTTAAGTTTTTAGTCATATTTACGAAAATACCACTGGTCTTATTTACGAAAATGCCACCGCTTTTGATATATTTACAAAAATGCCAACGCTTCTGATATATTTTCAAAAATGCCACCGCATGTTTTTATTTACGAAAATGTCACCGCTTCCAGTTTTTAACACCGGTTGAAATAGTCCGCTATTAAAAGGTCTGATTATGCAGAAACGAAAAACAACACTCTGTTCTTGCTGTTTTTTCTATTTAATTAATTTTAAATACAAAAATAACATACCAATTGATTCCAATTCATCATACAACATTAGAAACATATCATATATCATATTCCAAACCAATTAACATCAAATTTCATAACTTAATTCAAATTAAATCAAAATTTAACTATATGAATTTCTAAACAATTAACAATTAAACAAACAATTCTAACTTAATTTCTAAGTATTTAATATCTTATCCCCTCTTTCTTACCTTAATTGAAGATCCCTAAACTTTCATTGAGCTAAATTCCCTTGTATCTCCAAATGGGTGTGAATCTTGAAGAAAATTGGAAGAATTTAGAGTAAGAATGGAGAAAGAGAGGGCTTGATGAGAATGGAAATAGAGGAAGGAAGAGTATGGGAAGAGGAATTGAATTGAATTTGAGGTTTTATGGTGGTATATATAAGCTTTTATGGCGGTGGAACAATGGCGGTGGAAGAAGAAAAGGAATGAAGAAGAGTTTTCGGGAGAGTAGAGGAGTTTGGAAGATTTTTATTTATTTATTTATTTATTCCTTAACTGGTTCTTTAATAATTCTACGTTTTATTTTTATTTAGTCTCATTTTAAATCTGATTTATAAAATAAAAATATCCCTGTAACTGGAATAAAATTTCCTATTTTCGAAGATTTATTTCTTATTTTTCTAAGAAACTTTAATTTTTCACTGTTTAATTACCGATTCAAATTTAATTAAAAATTGGGTTGTTACACTCTCCCCCCGTTATAAAAATTCCGTCCTCAAAATTTAAACGTACCTGGCTAGAATAGCTCAAGGTATTGACTTCTCATCTCGTCTTCTTGTTCCCAAGTCGTGCTTAAATTATCTCCTTGTTGCCAAGCTACTTTCACCAATGATATCTCCTTACCTCTTAGTTGTTTAACATCTCTGTCCGTTATCTTCACTGGTGTTACTGGAATTGTAAGGTTTTCCTTAACTTCTATGTCATCATTCTCGATCACATGGCTTGTATCAGGTACATATTTCCGTAATTGTGAGACATGGAACACATTATGAAGATTGGAAAGGTAAGGTGGCAATGCGATCTGATATGCCACTTTACCAATTCTTTTAAGGATCTCATAAGGTCCTATATACCTTGGAGTAAGTTTCTTACTTTTTAACACTCTTCCAATTCCTTTGTTGGGTGATACTTTCAAAAATACATAATCTCCTACTTGGAATTCTAATGGCTTTCTTCTTTGATCATAATATGACTTCTGCCGATCCTACGTAACTTTCATCCTTTCTCCAATCATCTGAATCTGCTCTGTCGTTTAGTGGACCATTTCTGGTCCAAGAGTTAGATTCTCACCTGTCTCTAACCAACAAATTGGTGTCTTGCACTTTCTACCGTACAATGCTTCATATGGTGCCACCCCAATACTTGAGTGATAACTGTTATTATATGTGAATTCGATTAGTGGAAGGTAATGTTCCCAACTCCACCATGTTCTAACACACACGTTCTCAATAAATCTTCCAGACTTTGGATAGTTCTTTCTGACTGTCCATCAGTTTGTGGATGATAAGTAGAGCTTAATTTCAGTCTGGTACCAAGCTCTTTATGTAAACTTCCCCAGAATCGAGAAGTAAATTTAGGATCTCTATCAGACACTATGCTTGACGGTACTCCATGTAATCTCACTATCTCCTTTATATACACTTGAGCTAATTTCTCAAGTGAATGCTTCATGTTGATTGGAAGAAAATGGGCTAATTTTGTTAATCTATCGACTATCACCCAAATAGCATTATTGCCTCTTTGTGTTCAAGGTAAGCCTGACAGAAAGTCCATGGCAATGTCATCCCATTTCCATACTGGTATTTCTAGTGGTTGTAATCTGCCAGATGGTTTTTAATGTTCTACTTTACTTTTCTGGCATATTAAGCAAGATGAAACATACTCAGCTATCTCATTTTTCATCCTCTTCCACCAGAAATCCTTTCTTAAGTCTTGATACATCTTTGTAGATCTAGGATGAATACTACGCATGCTTTTGTGGGCTTCATCTAGAATCATCTTCTTTAGTTCTTATCCTCTGGGACACATATTCTTCCTTTCATCCTCCATACTCCATCTGAACCTTCTTGTAATCCCAGATTTTTCCCATTATGTTGTGTCTCGATCATTCCTTGGAGACATACATCCAATCTTTGTTTTTCACACACCATCTTCAGAAAATCATTAGTAATTTTCAAAACTTTGACAACCATATTTACTGAAGATTTCTCCTTAATTGCTATGTTTAAGTCTCTAAATTATTCAATCATTTCTAATTCTTTTATCATTAAAGCTGTCATATGAATAACTTTTCTACTAAGTGCATCAGCAACCAAGTTGGCTTTCCCCAGATGGTACTTCAACTCAAAGTCATAGTCCTTGAGAAATTCCATCCATCGGCGTTGTCTCATGTTTAATTCTTTTTGGTCAAATAGGTATTTGAGACTTTTATGGTCACTATAAACTTCAAACTTTGCACCGTATAAGTAGTGCCTCCAAATTTTCAAAGTAAAAACAATAGCCGCTAATTCTAAGTCATGAGTAGGGTAATTAAGTTCATGTGGTCGTAATTGCCTTGAAGCATAAGCAATTACTTTCCTTTGTTGCATTAGGACACAACCAAGTCCTAACTTTGAAGCACCACAATAAACTTCAAAGTTTTCTTGTGGGTTTGGTATAGCTAGAACTGGTGCAATTGTTAATCTTTTCTTTAATTCTTGGAAACTTGCTTCGCATTCAGGATTCCAAACGAAAGGTTTATTCTTACAGGTTAATCGAGTCATTGGTAGGGCAATTCGGGAGAATCCTTCAATAAATCTTCAGTAGTATCCTGTGAGTCCCAAGAAACTCTGAATTTTTGTGACAGTCTTCGGTCTTTCCCAAGCTATTACAGCTTCAATCTTCACAGGGTCGACTAACACTCCATTCTTAGATATCACATGGCCTAAGAATTTTACTTCATTAAGCCAAAACTCACATTTGGATAGTTTGGCATATAGTTGTTTCTCCTTTAGTATTTGTAGTACTATGTACAGATGCTCCTCATGCTCCTCCTTGGTTTTGGAATAGATAAGAATATCATCTATAAAGATAATGACGAATTGATCAAGGTATGGATGGAATATCCGGTTCATGTAGTCCATGAACACGGCTGGAGCATTAGTTACCCCAAAAGGCATAACTAAATATTCATAATGGCCATAGCGTGTTCTAAAGGCTGTCTTTGGAATATCTTCTTTCTTCACACGAATTTGATGACAACCCGATCTCAGGTCTATCTTGGAGAACACAGTAGCTCCTCGTAGTTGATCAATAAGATCATCGATCCTCGGTAACGGATATTTATTCTTAACCGTGACTTTGTTCAGTTGGTGATAATCAACACAAAGTCTCATATTACCATCCTTCTTCTTGACTAGTAGTACAGGTGCTCCCCAAGGAGATACGCTGGGTCGTATGAATTGCTTTTCTAATAACTCCTCAACTTGCTTCTTTAGTTCAATTAATTCTACTGGAGACATTCTATAGGGCGCTCTAGCAATGGGTTCTGCTCCAAGAATTAGGTTAATAAAGAATTCTATCTCTCGTTCAGGAGGTAATCCTGGAACATCCTCAAGGAATACTTCTGGGAAGTCACAGACTACTAGTATCTTACTTACATCAGGAATAACTTTCCCTTCTATAAGTGCAAATACCATGAATAGTTGGGCTCCATTGTTCAAGGAATATCCTACAGGGTTCTGTAAGGTATCATACTCTTGACACTCTATGTTGTAAGGTGGAAAGATCACTATCTTATTACGACAATCCACAAGAACATGGTTAGCAGATAGCCAATCCATCCCCAAAATAATTTCCAAGTCCTTTAATGGTAAACATACTAAGTTCACGTTAAAATTTCTACCTCCTATATGTATACTCACACACGTTAGTTGTCCTAAGATGATTACCAGTAGAAGTAGAGACAAGCAAATCATATTGCATAGATTTCACAGGTAAATTCAGACGCCTAACACATTCTTCAGCTATAAAAGAATGTGTCGCACCAGAATCAAATAAAACTGATAAGGTAGTATCGTTAAGAATGCACTCACTTTGTACTAAGTTGTCTGCCTATGATGCCTCTGATCCACTAATTGCAAATACTCTGCCAGCTGCAGGTGATTTGTTCTGACTATTCACTAGTTGTCCATTTTCTCATCCTCGACCAGTTGTGCCTCTGACATTATATCCTCTGTGACCATTTGTATTACGTCCATCTCGGATATTGACTCCTCCTCTGCTAGCTTCATTGTTGTTGTTCTCTGTTTTAACATTCACAATGTTAGTGCCTTGGCAAAGTTGTGGGCAGTTGGGACGAATATGTCCCTTCTGGTTGCATTGGAAACCGGTAACATCTGTCTGTGTACAATTATGGGTTCTATGATTTCCACCACATTTATAACAGTTCCATGTGATTGGTTGGTTCACACGTCCTCCAGATGATGAAGATGATCCTCCTCGAAATTGATTCTAATTGAATGCTCCTCGCCTTTTAAAGTTCACTAATTGAGGTCTCAATTGCTTACTGTTTTTCTCTTGCTCGATCCTACCCCGATGGTTCTCTTCAAAGATTCTACATTTGTTGATTAAAGTTGGAAAACTCCTAATCTCCTGATGTCCTATGGCTTCTTTAATTTCTGGCCTTAAGCCATTTTCAAATTTGACGTATTTAGAAGCCTCAGTCCCTGCTGTTGGAAAGGAGGATAGAACAATGATAGTTCCTCAAATTTGATAGTGTATTCTCCAACAGACATATTCCCTTGCTTTAATTCTAAAAATTCTAATTTCTTTTTGCTCCTGACACTAGCAGGGAAATATTTCTCGAGAAAACTTTCTTTAAAATTTTTCCCAGTTAAGTAGTCTACCGGCTTCCAGTAACCTATCGCGAGTGAAGATCCACCAATTCTCTGCTTCCCCTACCATCATATAGGTAGCATATTCTACCTTCTGAGCTTCAGTGCAAGGTAAGGATCGGAAGATACGTTCCATTTCTTTAATCCATAGGTAAGCCACCTCTGGATTAGAGTCTCCTTTGAATTGGGTAGGTTTCCTTTTCAGGAAACGGTCAAGTCCATGGGTTCCTTTAGCTAACCTTTGTTGTTCCTCTCTTTCAAGGATCTCAGCAAATTGATTGAATGCAGCAGCCATGGCATCATCGTTCTGACGTCTAGCCATATCTTATCCTACAGGTACCACTGCATTTAGTTATTGAGTATCTAATATACTTAGAGTTCTAACAATTTTACGTTATCTAACTATTAATTATACTAAACAGAAAGATACAAAGAGCACACATAACACACAAGCACAAAAATTTTAAACAAATAGCAATCAAGGTTCACACACTTCAAGCTATCTTACGTTAATCTCTAGTTACTTCCTAAGGTTTTCTTTATATTTTATAAACCATAGCTCTGATACCACTTCAGTTATAACACCCTGGTGCCAACTTGCAAATCCCAAGATAATTACCATCACCATATAAAATCTCTTGGATAACTTATTTTTCGCCTGGTAATTATCAAGTGATTCACAACCTGATTCCAGAGGTTACTGATACAATATCAGAGTGCGAAACTTTTTACATAACTAACTTTATTTTATTATACATAATATTAGAGTCTCATACATATTATATTTTAAACAGGCA
Source organism: Clitoria ternatea (assembly GCA_037962975.1). NCBI lineage: Eukaryota > Viridiplantae > Streptophyta > Magnoliopsida > Fabales > Fabaceae > Clitoria > Clitoria ternatea. Next base: position 297,043,761 of record CM075669.1, read on the forward strand.
CCTAGATCTTATAAAATATAAAGATGTAAAGTACCAAAATATAGCATACACATAATACAGCCATAGTAGTCACGCAAGCAAGCATCAGCATCAAAAGCCTTCATAATTCATCCACATCAAGCATCATCCACTTTGTCACATGTCTTCTTGATTAACCACTAAAGGGTTACCACAAGTAACAGAAAGAGTGAGATAAAATATCAAATAAATAGAAATTAAATTAGAACATACATAATCACAAGTAGGATGCTATACGATACAGATGCCAAACAAGTATTTTGTATTATATTTATATTAATATTTCCATTCTCTATATGAATGAAAATGGATGATGGATCCATTCTCTGCAGTGATTTCCAACAATAACATTTTTACGAATATCCAACTCATACCGCGCCCCATAATGCAACACCAACATCGAATAACAATACAATCATATCAATAACAAGTGTTGCGGGACCCCCCTTAAGGACACACTGCTCAGCCCTTAAGACGGTCGTGGTATAAAACCACTGCAGAGGTCTGTTGCTCAACAGAGCACGTTCCCCCACCGGGAACCCCTCAAAGAACCTCCTGCGTATTCTTTGAACGGCCAATGCATATGATGCATGAATGCATTAGTTTTAAATTATCAAATTCTTTTATATAATTAATCTTAACAATAAAATTATCATAACAATTAAATAAGCATACTTTATATATAATTCAAGAATATAGAAACACATTTTCCATAATATTTATATCATAATCCAAAACATATAGAAACACATTTTTCCATAATATTTAATAATTAAAAAAATATATAAACACATTTTCCATATTATAGTAATTATTTAATATCATATTCCAAAGAATATGGAAAACATATTTTCCATGATATAAAATTATACTACAAAATAATTTAAAAGTAAGAGTTTTCTTCCTTTAAATATATTCAAATAAACTTCTAACTTTAATTTAATTAATTTAATTTATTTATTTTAAAATAAAGTCTCTAGAATAATAAAATCCAATAATAATAATAATTTTGATTTTTATAAAAAAATTTATTATTTTAAGTTTTTAGTCATATTTATGAAAATGTCACTGGTCTTATTTACGAAAATGTCACCGCTTCTGATATATTTACAAAAATGTCAACGCTTCTGATATATTTTCAAAAATGTCACCGCATGTTTTTATTTACGAAAATGTCACCGCTTCCAGTTTTTAACACTGGTTGAAATAGTCCGCTGTTAAAAGATCTGATTATGCAGAAACGAAAAACAGCACTCTGTTCTTGCTGTTTTTGCTATTTAATTAATTTTAAATACAAAAATAACATACCAATTGATTCCAATTCATCATACAACATTAGAAACATATCATATATCATATTCCAAACCAATTAACATCAAATTTCATAACTTAATTCAAATTAAATCAAAATTTAACTATATAAATTTCTAAATAATTAACAATTAAACAAACAATTCTAACTTAATTTCTAAGTATTTAATATCTTATCCCCTCTTTCTTACCTTAATTGAAAATCCCTAAACTTTCATTGAGCTAAATTCCCTTGTATCTCCAAATGGGTGTGAATCTTGAAGAAAATTAGAAGAATTTAGAGTAAGAATGGAGAAAGAGAGGGCTTGATGAGAATGGAAATAGAGGAAGGAAGAGTATGGGAAGATGAATTGAATTCAATTTGAGGTTTTATGGTGGTATATATAAGCTTTTATGGCGGTGGAAGAAGAAAAGGAAGGAATAAGAGTTTTGGGAGAGTAGAGGAGTTTGGAAGATTTTTATTTATTTATTTATTTATTCCTTAACTGGTTCTTTAATAATTCTACGTTTTATTGTCACGTTTTATTTCTATTTAGTCTCATTTTAAATCCGATTTATAAAATAAAAATATCTCTATAACCGAAATAAAATTTCCTATTTTCTAAGATTTATTTCTTATTTTTCTAAGAAACTTTAATTTTTCACTGTTTAATTACTGATTCAAATTTAATTAAAAATTGGGTTGTTACATGTACAGGTAAGGTTGTGGCATTAGGATACATATTTGAGTTATAAACATTATCATTTCACCAAGAAAAAATCACACAAATATACAAATTCAAAAGTTAAAACTGAATCAAGGGAATAAATCAGGATAAAACAAAATTATAGATCAAAAAATGGTGGTGTTTTTAGTGAGATGACAGTTATCATCAGACTGTATAGAGAATAAAACCAAAATATAGAGCGTGTTTGGTGTGTTTTCAGGGTGTCCTAACGGATCTAAAATTTAATTATTCAAAAAAGAGAATCAGATGGATTTTCGGCTGTAAGTAAAAGGTATGAAAAATGTTGAGGTATGAAAACCCTAAACAACAAAACAGTTCCAAGGGCTGAGAAGTGAGGTAGGGGATAAGTGATGTTGTAGATTCATGTGTTGGAGATAGATAGAGTAATGTAATTTAAGATGAGTAATGTAACAAAGAAATAATTTGTAAGGAATGAGGGTTTAGTGGGAAGGAAACATTTCTCATACTAAAGTTCTTTGGGGGAGAATTAGCCCTAACATAGTGTAAATGTTTTTGACTCCAATAAAATTATTTCCGATAGAAGAAATTGTTCAATAAATGAAAAATTTGATTATTGAAAAGAGCTTTATTATGCCTAATAACTTAAAAAATATAAACTAATTCATTTAAATAAGTGAATGTAATAAAAGATAAATGTTAATCAATATGGATAATGGTAATTTTTCATTCTTATGAATTTTGTTGTTTTGGGAATCTTGTTTAGTAAATTATAATTTTTTAAAATGTTATAAATTGTATATCATAATTGTTGGAAATGTCATCATAAATATATTTAATATTACTGAAAGAGTTTTATGAACATTTTTTATTTTTGATTAAAATTTGATCAGTTTTATGAGAATTTTACTTATATTTTTTAGTTTTGTTTAAAAAATTTGTCATCATAAATATATTTAATGAACTGGTCTGGACCGGGGTCTAGGATCCGGTATGGGACCAGCCACAAGGATGCAGGTATTTTTAGGGTTTGCACACCGGAACTGTGTATAACCGACGTACTAATCCGATCTCTCAGTGGGAGAGGCCGGTCTTGTTGCCCTGGAGATCCTTCACACCAACGATTCGCGTTGTAGGAGGGCGAAAGGTGGTGCCACCTGCGAAGATTCTCCGACGCTCAAGTTAGAAGAGTGTATGAACTGAATGAATACTCAAGCGTGATAACAGTAAAATGTGAGATAGAATAACGATACCATGCATGTGTGTTGATATGGCCTCTTATAGTTGAACGTAAGAGAAAAAATGAGACGTTGGATGCAGGTGGGTCCCTTATCTCTGATTGCGTGTATATTGTGTCAATCAAAGTGGCTCGACTTTCAGAATGTGTCAGGAGGGTTGGTCAATTATCAGAGTACAATCCTCCAGAGAGAGGAGAGGATAATCACCTTTTCCGCATAATCTGCTGACACGCCCACTTACTTTCTGAAGCCATTGATGTGACGTATTTTGCTACAAACAGTGTCTTCGTTGATAAGTTATCAAAAGGCTCTTCTCTTGCTATGAGGGAAAAGCTAACAATTATATAAATATCCCGTATCAATGAACATAGAACCGTTACAGCGAAAATGAATGATGCTGTCATGGAGTGAGGGCGGATGGCCAGACAACGGATATCCGGTGTGGTTTAACGTTAAACCTGGACACCGGTTTTCCTTATATGAGGTCAGTCTGACGTCACAAGTATGGGGGCCGGTATCTAGACCGGATCATCTGTCCCCTAGCTTGTATGAGGGACTGTTAAGTTGCTCATATGAGCTACACAATTCTCGAGAGAAGTCTAGATGCCGGTAGTACATTCTTGTAAGTCTCTAGGAACTCGGTGGCGTCCGCTCTACTAAACAAGTGACCGCCCTCTTCGCGTTGTGTACAACGGATTCAGACAGCATAAAAATAAGCAGCGGAAATCCCAAGAGTTTTTGAAAATCGAAACTCTTGGTATTCGAAAAGTGGTTGGTAGGCATTAAATGCGCACAGCATGATTAGACAATAAATGCGTTTTTTATGCAAGAGCCATCATTGCCCAAGAGTGTAACCGTCGATTGAGCTTATTGGGCCTGGATTCAAACTGAGTGGGGGCCCATTAAGCGAAAACGTTTGCTGAAACGTTACTGTTTTCGCGCCCGTTTGTGGTGAAGCGACGGAGTCGTTTCAATTTGAAAGGGTTGCGTTTTGAGGCAAGCCTTGTGACCTTCGATGAAACACTGTGTTTCTTCGTTACCTATAAAAGGAACTCTTAGCAGATTTAGGAATCCACCCTTACTCTCAAACTTAGTGAAACTCTGCTCAAATTTCCTTGGAATTTCCTTGTCGTCTTCAACTTCTCAAAGATCCTCTTTCTTTAGGTAACCTTCCTTCCCTTCAACTCCTTGCAATTTTAATCATTCTATTTCCATCATGCGCCCTAGAGCTGGACACGCTGGTCCTTCAAATAGAGGGAGGTTTGGCTCTCGTGCCCCCCTTAGCCACCGTGGTGGGAGGATTCCAGCGAATCCTCCTGTGGCTGGGCGCCATCGCTCAGAGAGAGCCGAAGCTTCTTCCTCACGAGCGTCTTCTTCATCTCGTCGCTCTGAGGTTCCCCTTGGTTCGAGGGCTACCAGCCGCTCTGATGAGGGGTCAAGTGCTGAGGGTTATCTCTCTAACGATGTTGCTTTTTATCACAGCACCTACGCATTCCACCGTGCCTGCACAACCATGGATCTTCCAGGACGTGGAAAAACGCCGTTTCTCCGCTCTGCTGAAGGGTGTGTCAACGTTGTGGCACACCGGCTTGATTGGGAGAAACTCAACAGGGAAAAACCTTATTGCTGGGTGGAAGAGGAGTTCTTAGAGATCCCTTCGCACCATGCAAGTGAGGAGGAGCGCACAGTTTCTTTCCGCTGTAAGATATACTCGGATAAGAAGTACAAAGCACGCTACGCTGTGATGGCTCCGCATCCTTCTGAAAGAATATGCCACAACGTCCCTGACGCGAGGTCGGTCTACATGTACGACTTCGTTTTCTTAAAGCTGGGGGTGCGCTTTCCACTGACGGATTTCCAGATGGCCGTCCTGCGTTTCTTAGACTGTGCCCCCTCACAATTACATCCCAACGGTTGGAGTCTTGTCCGGGCTCTGGAAGTCTTGGGGGAGCATTTTGGCTTCTCCGCCACTGTGGCCAAGCTGTTTTACTATTGCCAAGTGGTCCGCCGAGCTAATAAGAAGGGCGGCCTTGGGTTCATTACACTCCGTAGTGACTCAAGGGTTGTAAATTTCAAGTCTTACACGGAATCCGCAAAGGTAGATGGGCGCTCCTTCAAGCACTACTACACGCGAGTCCGGATTCAACCAAATAAGCCGGTCTTCTGGCGAAATAAAGAGGGGTTTACCAAGTTTCCCCTTAGCTGGACGCACGAGCATTTTCTCCTTATGAGCCGTGCTTACTATACAGATGAGAGTGAACTTTCCCCTCATTCTGTTGAGGTCTTGAGCGCCCTGCAGACAGCCTCAAAGACCCTCAAAGGGTTTTCCAGCCGCCTTCTCTTGGCCGAGGAAGACATCAAAAACACCTACCTCCGTAATATTCGCTCTTATTCTCCTTGTATTGTATGGTTGTACCGTTCTAGTTATTTTCCTTCTTGTATGCTTATTCAACTCTTTTTGTTTTGCAGAACAAATTGAAAAGGCCTGCCCAGAAATGTTGTCGCTAAGGTCCATGATGGCTGACGATGACTCCTCTTCTGAAGAAAATGAAATCCAGGCGAAGAGGAACGCCACCAAAACTCCCCTCATTCCTCTGACTTCTGCAGTAGGAGATGAGGTTCCTCTCTTCGACGAGGAGGAAGCCGAAGAAGCAACTGAGGCCGCTGGAGCGGGTGGCGAGGAGGCCGTCCCAGAGAAAAAGAAAAAGAAGAGGCATCTTGTAAAGAAGGCCGATCAAGAGAAGCCCTCCTCTGATGACCCTGTGAAGAAGCGTCAGAGGACGGCCGAAGAAACCGAATTAAAGAAGAACAAGGGAAAGGAACCCGCTCCTGAATTCTCTGCACCTTCTTCTCAAAATGCTTCAGAGCCGGATTCTGGGAACGGTCCTCCTCCGGCGTTCGATCCTCCGCGTGACTCCTTCCTTTCTCCTTATTTGTGGTTTCAAGGATCTATGCCTCCTACTCTCCCAAAGGCACGGTATTGCCTCCGCCCTTCCCTCGACGCTGCTGGGGTCCGAGGTGCTTGCAAGGCTGGGCGTTGGCAACTTGATGAACTGTCTGGCCTGCTTGAGTCCCTGAGCGAGAAAGCTGATTATATGGATCAGGTTGAAAAACTTGAGACCGAACTCGCAGTGAAGGAGAAATGGGCAGCCAAACAAGCTGAAGCTCGCAGGGGAGTGGAATCGGAATTGGAAAAAACTAAAGAAACACTCCAGAGGAAAACGGAAGAGGCAAGCAAAGTTCATTTTACGAATAAGGCCCTAGAACGGGAAATTGCCGACCTCCAAAATAAGAACAAATCCATACCCCTCCTTGAAGAAGAATTACAACTGGAGAAGAAGAGATCGGCTAAGCTTGCTGACGATCTCAAAGTTATGGAGGATGGTCGCAACAAGGACCTTGGGGAGTGGGAGTCTATTCGGAAGGAGATGCAAGCCCAAATTGATGAACTCAAAAAGGGTGGTGCGAGTGCTGGGCCTTCAGAAGAGGATTACGCCAAGGTTCAAAGAAGGCTAGCTGCTGCAAAGGCCAAGGCTGCCAAAGCCTTGGATATATGCAAAAATGTGGCGTATGAATCTTTCGGCCTGGCCCTTCGTCAAGTCTACTATCGTAACCCTGGAATAAAGCTGAATTTGTACGGATTAGATCCGTTCTTTGAGTTCCATGGGGGAAGACTTGTAGAAGTTCACAAGGACGGATCACACCACGAGCCCCATGCATCTCTGTACGAACTGCCTCCTCTCCCAGAAGGCCAAAGTATGGAGCCTACCACGTCCACTGCTGCCTCTGGAGCTGAAGCACAAGAAGGTGCCCAAACTGGAATGGAGGACAGAGCGGAGAAGGGAGGAGTGCCCACTGTGGAGGATCAAGCACCGGCCCCTTAATTTATGCTTTATTCATAGCTGTGTACTGGGATCAGCTCCAGTTTTAACTACCTTGTAACCTGAATAATTTCTTTATTCTTGGAAATAAAATTCACTGTTGCTTTTCTTCAACTGCTTGCGTCGAATGTATGATTGTTGGATAACTTAGTGTTGTACCAAACACTATTGTTTTTAATGCTTTACGAATCCGTTCTGTGTGGTTACCAAGCTGCTTAACGCGTACTTATCACACCGGATTAAGACAACAAATAGTAATGAATAAATAACAATTAAGTTAAAGCACGCCCTGTCCCCAGGTGTAAGTTCATTGGGAAGGGAGAGTTTATCTCAAAATTACCTTTTAAATTCTCAAAAGATAGAAATGCTTATCTGTCCTCGAAGATGTGGAGCGGGTACATTAGCTTCCAACCGCTCTGGGATGGATATTCCACAATTGAGGACGGATATTGCCTTTGAATTTTGTATAGCTTTGGCAAGGGTAAGCTTTATGCCTTTCTCTTGAGGTTCGGTTTGGTCCTACACCTCAAGTCTTCACACGGTGTTCGGTTCGATCCTACTAACCGTACTTGGAGTTCGGTGCAATCCTACAATCCAAGCCTTCAACACGGGGTTCGGATCAGGGCTAATCCTGAACCTACTGCGCCCGTTACTCGGGGTTCAACGCGGTTTTCTCTGTGAACCGGCCTACTGCGCCCAAGCCTTCGCAAGGGGTTCGGTTTGTGGCCTTGAAAAAGGACCAGCCCTACAACCCATGTAGTCTTCGAATGGGGTTCGGTTTGTGGCCTTGAGAAAAGACCAGCCCTACAACCCATGTAGTCTTCGAATGGGGTTCGGTTTGTGGCCTTGAGAAAGGACCAGCCCTACAACCCATGTAGTCTTCGAATGGGGTTCGGTTTGTGGCCTTGAGAAAGGACCAGCCCTACAACCCATGTAGTCTTCGAATGGGGTTCGGTTTGTGGCCTTGAGAAAGGACCAGCCCTACAACCCATTCCACCTCGAGGAATTACATCGTCTGACTTGGGGGGTCTCCCTCCGTTCTTCGAGGAATTATCACATCAACTACAAAATAGGTAGTTGCGTTCATCCGTCCTGAGGTGTATGCGTATTAAACCACGGCTTTAAATCATAACACATAAGAAAAGTGAGAATGATAGGGCGGTGAGAGTGTATTCTTATTAAAACTGAATATAGATTACACAAAGAGCATCGTTGGGGCTATGCCTCGTTAAAACCTTCTTGAGAAAACCCAGTGGGAAAAAACTCAAGTAAGGAAAAAGAGTACACGCCGTCTTACCAACTAGCTGTAATACACTCGTAAATTCTGAGTGTTCCATTTGTTGCGGATTGGGGTTCCATCAAGTCCTTCCAATCGGTATGATCCCTTTCCAGTCACCTCCGAAACTCTATAAGGTCCTTCCCACGTTGGTGCTAGCTTTCCTTGGTGAGCGAACTTATTCCCCACACTGGCCTTTCTCAGAACAAGGTCTCCGGTGTTAAAAGCTCTGTACTGGACACGTTTATTGTACCGGAGTGCAGCCTTTGCTTTTATTGCCTGATCTCCGACGAAAGCCTTTTCCCTCAACTCTTGGAGGACATCCAGCTCTGATGCTAAGTTGGCGTTGTTATCTTCTGCTGAAAAGTACTCAACTCGGGCCGATCTTTTTTGTAACTCAACTGGGATCATCGCCTCAACCCCGTACACCAACCGGTATGGGGATTCGTTAGTTGAAGAATGAGGCGTAGTGCGGTATGCCCATAGAACATGACATAACTGGTCCGTCCATCCTCCCTTCGCTTCTCCCAGACGCTTCTTTAACCCCTTTAGCACCTCTCGATTAGCTACCTCTGCTTGCCCATTGGTCTGGGGATGTTCAACAGATGAAAATATCTGGACTATCCCCAGTCCTTCAAGTAAGTCCGTGAACTTTTTGTCTGTAAACTGGGTGCCGTTGTCAGTCACAATCCGCCCTGGCACCCCGAAACGAGCAATGATATTTTCGTACATGAAACGTCTTGTACGTGCAGAAGTGATATGCACTACTGGTTCTGCCTCGATCCATTTGGTGAAGTAGTCTACCCCCACAATCAAGTATTTGATACCTCCTGGCGCAGTGGGAAACGGACCCAGAATATCAAGGCCCCATTGGTAGAACGGCCAAGGCACAGCAGATGAAGATAACTCTTGGGCCGGTGTATGGTGGAGATTAGAGAATTTTTGGCAAGCGTCGCATTTCCTCACGAAGTCTGCGGAATCCTGCTTCACAGTGGGCCACCAGTATCCAGCCCTGAGGACTTTTCTCATTAGGCTTCGGCCTCCAGCGTGGTGCCCACATTGCCCCTCGTGTACCTCAGTTAAGACCGCTTGAACTTCGTCCTCTCTTAAACATGAAAGATACGGGACAGAGAATCCCCTTCTGTAGAGAGCACCATCGACCATAGTAAAATATGGCAACTCCTTCTTTACTCGTCTCCTTTCCTTCTCGTCAGTGGGAAGTTGACCATCAGCCAGATAACGAATATAGGGGATGACCCAAGAATCCTCATATGGATAGCTCACCATGACAGCATTCAGAGAAGGATACAGAGGTATACTGGGTGATGTCAAAGTGCTCTGAACCACCGTTGTTGTGCTACCAGGCTGCTTTGTACTTGCCAATCTTGACAAGATATCTGCTCTGGTATTTTCTTCCCTGGGCACATGCTTGAACTCTAAAACTTCAAATCTTCCCTTCAGCTCATTAACACAATTCAAGTACAATTGAAGTTGTGGTTCCTTCGCCTGGTACTCTCCCTGGATTTGCGAAATCACCAGCTGAGAATCGCTGCAGAGGGTCACTGCTGATGCTCCGATATCAATTGCCGCACGGAGACCGGCCAAGCATGCTTCGTATTCAGCTTGATTGTTAGAGGTCTTGAAATTGAATCGGAGGGAAATTTCTAAGTGTACGCCGTCATCACTTTCTACCACCACACCTGCTCCACATCCTTTGCTGTTTGACGAACCGTCAACGTAGATGGTCCAATGCGTTCGAGGGGTCGCCGGGTCTGCCCCAGTCATTTCCACTACAAAATCGGCCAACACTTGTGCCTTGATGGCTCCTCGAGGCTCATATGAAATCTCAAATTCAGATAGCTCAATAGACCATTTTATCATCCTTCCAGCGAGGTCTGGCTTGCTGAGTACTGAACGGAGCGGCAAATCCGTTCTTACCAATACTGGGTGCGCATGGAAATAAGGCCTCAACCGTCGTGATGCCCAAACAATTGCCAAGGCGGCTTTCTCAATTTTCTGATACCTTCCTTCCGCCCCCTGAAACGTTTTACTAGTAAAGTACACCGGTCTTTGCCCTTCAGGGGTTTCTTTTACCAGGGCTACACCTAGAGCTTCGTCGGATATTACCAAGTATAAGATTAACGTTTCGCCTGGATCAGGCTTAACAAGAATTGGTGGGCTCGAGAGAACGGCTTTGAGCTGCTGGAAGGCTTGCTCTTGTTCCTCTCCCCATTCAAAACTCTTGTATTTCTTCAACGCCTTATACAAGGGGAGGGACCTGTGCGCCATCTTAGGCATGAAACGAGCTAAAGCGGCCACTTTCCCATTCAATGACTGGACCTCCCTCAAACATTTAGGACTCTGCATGTCCAGGATTGCTTGACATTTCCCGGGGTTAGCTTCAATGCCTCGTTGAGTCAGCATAAATCCCAAGAATTTTCCTGCTGGAACGGCGAAAGTGCACTTTAAAGGATTTAACCTCATGTTGTACTGCCGAAGCCTAGTGAAAACTTGGCGTAGATCTTTAATGTGGTCTCCTCCAGCGGGCGTTTTGGCTATGATATCATCGATATAAACTTCGACCAGCTTGGTATGCATCCCTTCAAAGACTTTGTTAATCATGCGCTGATAGGTAGCGCCTGCGTTCTTCAGTCCAAAAGGCATGACGGTGTAGCAGAAAACACCGCGGTCGTTGATAAAGGCAGTCTTCTCCTGGTCTCCCTCCCACATCGGAATCTGGTTGTACCCCGAATAAGCATCCATGAAACTGAGATATTGGTAACCAGATGAATCATCCACCATGCGATCGATGTTGGGCAGGGGATATGGATCTTTAGGGCAGCAACGGTTAAGATCCACATAATCAGTACACATCCTCCATTTGCCGTTAGCCTTCTGCACCATGACCACATTAGAAAGCCAAGATGAATAGCGTAGCTCCCTTATAAAACCTGCCTTCAACAACTCCTCTGTTTGCTCACAAGCCGCCCTCTGCTTCTCCGGTCCCAACCTCCTCTTCTTCTGAGCCACCGGTCTAGTTTCAGGATACACTGCAAGTTTGTGACAACAGAAATCAGGATCCATCCCCGGCATGTCTGCTGCTGTCCATGCGAAAAGGTCTTTGAATTCCTGCAAAAGGGCTAATAAGCGTTGCTCCATAGCAGACTCCAGCTTATCATTGATGTGCGTGACCTTCTCTGGGGAATCTCCCAATATGACATCCCTGGAGCCACCATCTGGTATGGGCTTAGATGGATTGAGTGGATCAATCTTCAATTCCGCTCTGGGGTCTAGGTCAATAAGACTGACAGATCCTGCCGCTGTTCCTCCGTCGTTCAACTTCCTCTTCTTGTTAAATGCATCCAACTTAACCATGTTGAGGCTCAGATTATAACAATATCGAGCCATCTCCTGATCTCCGCGGAGTGAGGACACACCATTGTCCTTGTCGATAAATTTGATCAGGAGATGAGGGGTGGATACAATTGCTTCCATAGCGTTCAATGTTGGACGGCCTATGATACCGTTGTACGGGGATTCCACATCAATCACCAGAATTCTTGACTTGACTGTTCTTGCACCGGGCTCCCCTTCAAAAGAAATCAAAGTGTCGAGGTATCCCTTAGTAGGTTGCTTGGCTCCGTTAAACGCTGTGAGTTCTTGTGTGTATGGTTGTAAATCTGCATCACTGAAACCCATTCGTTTGAAACAATTATAAAAGATAACATCACAAGAACTTCCCTGATCGACGAGGATCCTCTTGACGTCCTTATTGGCTATGACGGCCACAATCACTACTGCATCATCACCTCCTGGAATTGTTGGGCCAAAGTCATCATCTGTAAACGACACCGTCGGGGCTGTCACTCCGTCCCTGAAAGGGCGGTTATTCCTCGGTTTACCCTGGACTGACAGAATCATCCTATGGTGGTTCTTTCGTGCTGTGATTGATGTTCCTCCTCCCGCAAATCCTCTAGCTATCATCTCAATCACTCCTCGTCTGCCCTGTCTCTGCTGCTGGGGCATATTACTTTGTTGGGCACCTTCAGCAATCACTACCCCTTTCTGCTTCTCAGCCGCAGTGAACTTCCTTGATGGGTTGCGCGTATTATCATCTTCATCATCAGGATCTCTATTCCTTTTCTCCATCCTATGAGGCTCATCCATAGATTTCTCCTTAAACAAATACTGCTTCAACTTTCCTTCCCGAATGAGAGTTTCCACCGTATTCTTTAACGCCTTACACTCATCAGTGTTGTGCCCTGTCTGCTCATAGAAAGTGCAGTATTTACGTGGGTTACCACCCCTCTTGGCTGGGGCTGGCTTCCTTATACCAAAGACGTTCAGAGTTGGCCAACCAACTTCCCTCATGATTTGTGAGTGTCTGGTGTTCAACGGAGCATAGTGATCGAACGATGATACGCGCCTATCTCGTGGATGCTGACGAGCATTCACAAAGTCTTCTCTAAAGGCATGCTTCTCGGGCCTAGCTCTCTCCTTTTCTCTCCGTGGCTGCTGAGCGGGTACAGAAGGCTTTACTCTTGCTGCAGTTGCCTCTAGATGCATCTCTATGCCCACATATTTGGAAGCTTTCCTTCGAAACTCCTCGAAGGTTGTAGGTGGGCTTTTTGCCAAAGATAGGGCAAAGGCTGAACCTGGCTGAAGAGCTTCCACTACAATATGGAGTTGTATGGCCTCCGTGAGGTTAGGGACCAACGCAGCCTCCTTGTAAAACCTTTTCAGGAACTCCTTAAGAGTCTCAGTTTCTCCCTGTCTTATCTGGGCCAGGGTGTGAGAAGTTCTTGGGATATCCCTGGAGATGACGAAATGGCTTTCGAATGCAGCAGCCATTTCCTCCCAAGAGTCTATAGATCCTGAAGGCAAACTTTTAAACCAGCTGAGAGCTTCCTCCGTCAACGTCCTTGGGAACATTCTGCACATGACATCTTCGTCTGCTCCCAGATACATAGCTTCATAAACATAAGCATCCAAATGCTTAGTGGGGTCGGTCTCTCCATTATACTTCCCAATCGACAATGGCTGAGTTGTTTGCAAATGTTTTGGAATGACAATACTCATCAACCTCCTTGAGAAAGGGACATTGAGCTTGTATGTCCCTGAAGTTACCATCGCCTGCTCCCTTCTCCTGATACTGACTCTATCACCAGAGTCCTGCGTTTGCTCCCTCTCTTCATATGTGGGGATCTTCGAATACTGGAGGGTGGTGGATTTATCCCTCGCTGATGCATGGTGAGCATCCTCTGCATGGGATACTACTCTGTCCCCAGCTCCTCCTCTCTCTCGCCTCAGCTCCATCAGCTCCTCCTTCAGTTGCCTGATAACCTCATCGCGAGGGTCAGGCGTCTGCACTTGCACCATCCTCCGGGTTTGAGTTGCAGGAGATTCGAAGACGAGTCTCCTCCCAGCCTGTTGATGGGTCACATCCTCCACGTGACCTTCCACGAAATCTCTCCTGTCACCTTCCATTGTGCCAACCTAACTTCTGCGAAAATGGGAATAACTCTATCGAGTCCCACTGGGCGTGCCAATGAACTGGTCTGGACCGGGGTCTAGGATCCGGTATGGGACCAGCCACAAGGATGCAGGTGTTTTTAGGGTTTGCACACCGGAACTGTGTATAACCGACGTACTAATCCGATCTCTCAGTGGGAGAGGCCGGTCTTGTTGCCCTGGAGATCCTTCACACCAACGATTCGCGTTGTAGGAGGGCGAAAGGTGGTGCCACCTGCGAAGATTCTCCGACGCTCAAGTTAGAAGAGTGTATGAACTGAATGAATACTCAAGCGTGATAACAGTAAAATGTGAGATAGAATAACGATACCATGCATGTGTGTTGATATGGCCTCTTATAGTTGAACGTAAGAGAAAAAATGAGACGTTGGATGCAGGTGGGTCCCTTATCTCTGATTGCGTGTATATTGTGTCAATCAAAGTGGCTCGACTTTCAGAATGTGTCAGGAGGGTTGGTCAATTATCAGAGTACAATCCTCCAGAGAGAGGAGAGGATAATCACCTTTTCCGCATAATCTGCTGACACGCCCACTTACTTTCTGAAGCCATTGATGTGACGTATTTTGCTACAAACAGTGTCTTCGTTGATAAGTTATCAAAAAGCTCTTCTCTTGCTATGAGGGAAAAGCTAACAATTATATAAATATCCCGTATCAATGAACATAGAACCGTTACAGCGAAAATGAATGATGCTGTCATGGAGTGAGGGCGGATGGCCAGACAACGGATATCCGGTGTGGTTTAACGTTAAACCTGGACACCGGTTTTCCTTATATGAGGTCAGTCTGACGTCACAAGTATGGGGGCCGGTATCTAGACCGGATCATTTAATATTATGCTTTTACTAACTTTCATACCAAATTACATAAGAATTAAGCAATCTTTTTTATCGACAAGAATTCAACAATCCAACATAAGATTCATTCAAAACAAGAAATCTACCAAATTTCCACTTAAAAATTAAAGAAAAATTTATATGAAAAATATTTTCCTCTATTCCTATAAATAAAATAATTTAGATAAAAACACATAGTATAAAAAATGTCATTGCATAAATTTTAACAAAAACATGTAATATTTAAATTTTATCCTAATTTAAATTTAAAATTTACAATGATATATTCCAAAGAAAGGGTAAACCCAATAAAAAAAACATAATATGCTACTAGAGAATTTACCTCTACTACTAAAATATTTTTTCCTGTATTATAAATAGAAACCGGAGGAAATATTAATATTCTCCCACCATGATATATTTTTAAATGTATCATAGCATTATTTTTAATAAATTTTTACTTATCACAGTGAAACAAGCAATAAGAAAGAAAAGTTTGGGTTAGTCATGATTCTAAAAATGATAACTTTTTTATTCGGAAAGAATATAATGTGTACATAGAAATCGGTTAATGAAATTATCAAAATCAAAAAATAATTAATTGATAAATAGTTTTATTGTTTTCTTAAAATATATTAGTAATATGATATTTTTAATTTATTGTACGAATTTAATTAAATGTATTTGATAATAAATTGATTTGTTGATCTATATGTTATTCTTAAACAATCTATAATATATACATATGCATAAGCAAAATACACTTCAAACAATTAATGTAATTAAGACAAAAATGAATATTTTTTAAAAACTTTAATTGCACCTTAGACAAAACCAACGGTTAAAAGTTTAAAAAATATGCTTTAAAATTATTACTGAAAAGTGTATATTATTTTTTTTAAAAGTTAAACTTTGTTCAAAAGGCTAAGAATAATAAAATTCTAAAAAATATTTTATTCTTTCATTACATGTTTTTGGCTTTAAAAAATTTTTAATTATTTTATTTTTCATATATGTTTATATCTTTATAATAAATAAATATATTCATAAGTAAATATTAATTGACGTACAGTAAAAACATTATTAAGAGAAATAAAAATATTTATAGGAAGTATTTTTTATAAGAATACAAATTTATTTAATATTTACTATTATTAATAATTTGATTACGAACATTTAATTTAATAAAATTATTTAATGCTTCTCAATTAAAGTATTTTTTTTAATCTCATGTATCTTTCACTAGAGGTAATGTTTGAACCAATACCATCATGATTGATTAATCTCATGTATTTTTTTAAACCAATACCATCATGATTGATTAAACTCTCGCACCTGGTATCTTTAAAATTAAAACCATCTTTAAACAAATCTCTTACATTTTATTTACCACTAATACATTTTTAATTTAAATATATTATAATTAAAGACATTTCTTCTACGTGCCAATAAAATATAATATATTCCTTCTGGTTTTTCTTAAAATTAATATCAATCTTAAGTTAAAATTGGTTATTAATGTAATATAGAATTTTACGGATTAAGCTTTTTTTAGTATATAAATATTTGAATTTACATACAAATTATGATAGTAAACAATATAGAATTTAATTGAAAAATAATGCCACATATAATTTTTTGGTACTATCATTCAATTATAAATTCTCATGTAAAAATTTATTAACTTACATAATAATTATATTTTAAGTTATATACGAACGGGATTTATAATTTGTTGATAGTATAATTGTAACATTAGGATATTTAAAGGGAATTTAGGTGGATGTGTAACGTCCCGGCTGCTTTTCAGGAATGAACAAATCTCCCCACAAACCAACACGAGATCTTTCCAGTTTTGTCATCAATCACATATTTATTGAGAACTTCCCAGCAGATCACCCATCCCAGAAATTCTCCAAGTTAAGCACGTAGTACAAATTAATTTCTTTAAGCTATCATCGATTGTATAGTCCCATACCAGTTACATACCTATACAGTCTTTGGATCCCTCTTATTTTGCTATGTATTCGGTTTATTCATGTGTCCCTATCACTAGAAGCTTGCCAGGAGCCACTCCTTGTCCGTGCCCATGCACCGACGGTCATTCCCCGCCCTTAACAAGGGTGGGATGTTGCATGCCCACCAGCTTCCGTCTGGTTCGTCCCTGAACTATATCGTACTAGGAGTGTTTCAGGAATGAACGACTCTCCTCACAAATCAATACGAGACCTTTCCAGTGTGTTTTGTCCTTAATCACACATTTCCTGAGAACTTCCCAGAAGGTCACCCATCCTATAATTTCGCCAAGTTAAGCATGCTTAACCTTGGAGTCCTTAAGTGATGCGCCACCGAAAAGGCAAATGCATTTGTTGGTATAGGTAGTACGAATTAATTCCTTTAAGCTATCCTCGACTGTATAGTTCTATACCTATACAATCTTTGGATCCATCTTATTCTGGTATGTATTCGGTTCATTCATATGTCCCTCCCACTAGAAGCCTGCCAGAAGCCGCTCATTTTTTGTGTCTATGCACCGACGACCACTCCCCACCCTAAACAGTGTCCGGGATGTCACATTCCCAACTAGAAGCTTGTCAGAAGCCGCTCATTGTCCATGCCCATGCACCGGCGATCACTCCCCGCCCTCAACAGTGTCAGGATGTCATAGGATGTACGATTAAAAATATGTTTGCTCGTATTTAATTAAATAATTTGTACGATGGTCGATAAATTAAAATTGTAGGTGGCACATTTAATCGCGGAATCAATTGGGTTAGTTTTTAAAATTTAAGTTAAGGAGTGTTCGGTTGGGGTTATTAATCGAAAGGGTTAAAAAAGCTGATCTACACTTGGCCAACCAAAATCAATTAGGTTAAATTCCTTTTTCTCTTTTCCTCAATATTATCTCACTTACTCTCCTTCTGTCTAAATCTCACCATTTTTCTCTTCTCTCATTTCTCCTTCTTCCTCGCGGTCACCACCTTCACCCTCACTATTATTTTATTTTCCACTTCATTACTCTTCATTCTATATACATACATACATACATACATACATATATACATACATACATACATACATATAACACCACCACCATGCCACTTCTTTTCTCTTATGCTTTTCTCTCATTTCCACCACCATCACCGTTTCTCTCTTTCTTTCTTTCTCCCCCCCCTCTCTCTCTTTCTATCCCCCTCTCTCTCACACACACACGCGATCTCCCTTTCTTTTATCTCTATTATTACCAAGCTACCCTCCAAGCCACCACCACCTTATTTTCTCTCCCTCATAACCATCACACCAAGCCATATCTCTCTCTCTTGCTTGTGTCGTTCTCACTCTAACATCCCTCATAAATTAAGCAAGCACTTTTAGTGTGATCGCAGTTAGGGTGTTCACAGTCTGGATTGGTTTAGTTTTAAGATAAAATATCATCTGATTCGATCACTTTATTAAGTTGCGGTTCAGTTCGGTTGAAATGAATGGCATTATCCGACCCGACCTGATCCGATCAAAAGCAGTTTGGATTGGATCAGTTTATTCATTTTTTTCAAATTATATTTTTTTGTAAAATCAAATGAAATTATAATTATAGGAATTTAAAAAATATCTTAGGTTCTCAACAATGAAAGAATCATTAATAAGTAAAACATCAAAAATTTTAAATAATTCGAACCCAAACATAAAATAAATAAAGTACTACTTAAATAAGTTTTGATCTGGTCTGAACCGAGGTCTAGGATCCGGTGTGGGACCAGCCATAAAAGTATTGATGTTTTAGGGTTTGTACACCGGTACAGTGGGTATCCGGCCTCTCAGTGGGAGAAACTGGTCTTGTAGTCCTGGAGATCCTTCACACCAGAGTTTCACATTGAAGGGGGGCGAAAGATGGTGCCACCTGTGAAGATTCTCCGACGCTCAAGTTAGGAGAGTGTATGAAACTCAATGAATACTCAAGCAATGCAATAGTAAATATGTGAGATAGAACAACGTCACCTTGCATGTGTATTGGAATATGATATTTATAGTTGAACGTAGGAAATGAATCGTTGGATGCAGGTGGGCCCCTTGGTTCTGATAGTGTGTGTAGTGTGTCAATCAAAATGGCTCAGTATTCAGAGTGTGTCAGGGGGGTAGGTCAATTATCAGAGTACGATTATGAGACAGGGATGGAGGCTAATCACCTTTCCGTATACTTCGTTGATAATTGTACTTACTCTCTGAGATAATTGACATAGACACATTCCGCTATGCAGGGTATCTTCGCTGGTAAGTTATAATGAACTCTTATCTCATAGTGATTCTGAAGCAAACGGTTATACACGATATGGAAATGAGAACGGATGAAGCATCCATCGTGGCGAGGACGGATGAAGTATTCAACGAAGTGAGAACGGATGAGGTGACAGCGGATAACCGATGTGGCACTGTCTTCCTGTAACACCGGTTGCTTCTCTAAGAGGTCATTATGATGTCATAACTTTGGGGACCGGTATCCAGACTGGATCATTTGTCCCCTAGCTTATATGAGGAACTATTAAGTTGCTCATATGAGCTATACAGTCTTCGAGAAGTCTGGATGCCGGTAAGTCACTCCAGAAGTACCTTCTAAAAACTCTTTGCCAAACATACGTTTGTTTTTGTGCCAATGCATCCGCTCTATAAATTAAGTGGCCGTTCTTTTGATGCCTTCACAACGGATTCAGACAAGGATTCGTGGCGATGGAAATCCCAAGAGTTTTTGAAAATCGTAACTCTTGGTATTCGAATAGTTGTTGAGGTGCATTAAATGCGTCTGAAATGATTGGACATTAAATGCCTCTTTTTAACACGTGAACCATCATTACCCAAGAGTGTAACCGTCGATTGGGCTTATTGGGCCTGGATTTTAACTTCCTCAGGCCCGTTTTGTTTGAAACTTTTCCTGAAGCGTTACTATTTTCGCGCTTTAAGTTATGAAACGACAAAGTCGTTTGAATTCGAAGGGTTACGTTTTGAGGTATACGTTGCGACCCTTGGTGAAACACTGTGCCCCTTCATTACCTATAAAAGGGTCACTTAACAAGTTCGGAGTTTACTTTCGCCTTCAAGCTTAGTGAACCTCTCCTCAAATTCTGAAGATTCTGTTGCTGCCCTTTCTCTTCACAAAGCTCTTCCTTCCTTAGGTAACCTCCCTATCCCTTACCTCCATATCATTTTAGTTATTTAACTTCCACCATGCGCCCTAGGCCAAGCAGCGTTGGTACCTCAAACAGGGGGAGTTTGAGTTCTCGTGCCCCCTCTAGCCACCGTGGTGGAAGGATTCCTGTGAATCTTCCTGTGGTTGGGCCTCGTCGCTCAGAGAGGGTTGAAACTTCCTCCTCGCGAGCGCCAGTTGTTCGGCGCCGCCCTGGGGGTCCCCTTGACTCGAGGGCTACCAGCTGCTCTGACGATGGGTCAAGCGATGAAGGTTACCTCTCTGACGATGTTGCCTTCTAACACAGCACACAGGCGTTCCATCATGTATCGAGTATCATGGAAATTCCTGGGTCTGGGAAAACGATGATTCTACGAACGGCTGAAGGGTGTGTCAATGTCGTGGCACACCGACTTAACTGGGAAAGATTAAACAAAGAAAAACCGTACTGCTGGGTCGAAGAGGAGTTCTTGAACATCCCTTCACATCATGCAAATGAAGAGGGAAACCCAGTTACACTTCGCTGCAAAATCTACTCCGACAAGAAGTATAAGGGTCGTTTTCTTATCCTTGCCCCCCGTCCAATGGAAAGGGTTTACCATCGGGTCCCGGACGAGAGGTCGGTCTACATGTACGACTTTGTCTTCCAAAACTTAGGAGTATGTTTTCCAATGACGGAGTTTCAGATGGTCGTTCTCCGTTTCCTTGACTGCGCCCCTACACAGCTGCATCCCAATGGCTGGGGCCTAGTGCGTGCTCTTGAAATTCTTGGGGAGCATTTCAATTTCACTGCCACTGTGGCTAAGCTTTTCTACTACTACCAAGTGGTCCACCGTGCCAACAAGAAGGGCGGCCTTGGGTTCATAACGCTCCGTTGTGACTCAAGGGTTGTGAACTTCAAGTCCTACACCGAATCCGCAAAGGTCGATAGGCGTTCTTTCAAGCATTACTACACGTGGATTCGTGTTCAGTCGAATAAGCCGGTCTTCTGACTCAATAAGGAGGGGTTCACAAAATTCCCTACCAGTTGGTCGCACGAGCACTTTCTGTTATTAAGCCGTGCTTACTACACGGAGGAGAGCGAACTTTCTGCTCATTCCGTAGAGGTGTTGAGTGCCATGCAGTCGGCCTCAAAAGCCATCAAGGGATTCTCCTGCAGGCTTCTCCTGGGAAGTGCCGATGTCCGAAACACATACCTCCGTAATAACCACCCTTGAACTGTGTTATGCCACATATTCATTCTATACTTATTGTCTTTTCTTCAATGTTTTAACTCAATTTTCTTTATTTTGCAGAGCAAATCGAGAAAGTCTCTCCCGACATGCTATCCCTAAAGTCCATGCTGGCGGATGGCGATTCCTCTTCTGAGGAGAATGAAATCTAAGCCAAGAGGAATTCCTTTAAGGCTGCAGCTCCCATAATCCCCCTCACATCCGTTGTGGGGGACGATGTTCCTCTGCTTGACGAGAAAGAGTGTGAAGAATAGATTGAGGCTGCAAGGGAAGGTTCGGAAGAAGCTGTACCAGAGAAGAAGAAGAAGAAAAAAAGACACCTAGTCAAAGCTGCAGATGCAGAGAAGTCTTCTGCTGGTGATCCTGCAAGGAAACGCCAGAAAACTCTCGAAGAGTCCGGGCTAAAAAAAGATAAGGGGAAGAAACCCGTTCTTGCTTCCTCTGCCCCTCCTTCACACACCGGCTCCGAACCGGAATTTGAGAGAAGACCTCCGCCTATGATTGATCCTCCAAAGGAATCCTTTCTTTTTCCATACCTTTGGTTCCAGGGGTCCATGCCCCCCACACTTCCGAAGGCCAGGTACTGCCTCCGTCCCTCTCTCAAAGTTGTAGAAGTTCGAGGTTCATGCAGGACCGGTCGCTGGCAGCTGGATGAATTCTCCGACCTTCTGGACTCCCCAAGCGATAAGGCAGACTATATGGAGCAAGTTGAAAATCTTGAAGCCGATATCGCTGTAAAGGAGGCCTGGGCGGCCAAGCAAGCGGAGACTCACAAAGGGGTGGAGTCAGAACTGATTAAAGCTAAGGAGATGCTGTAGAAGAAGACTGAAGAAATAAGCGAACTCCACTTCACCAATAAATCTTTGGAGCGATAGGTTACTGAACTTCAGCAGCAGAATAAGTCCATTCCCTCCTCGAAGAAGAGCTCAACTGGAGAAGAAGAAATCCACGAAGCTGGCTAACGATCTTGCAACAATGGAGGCCGGCCATAATAAAAACTTAGGAGAGTGGGAGGCCCTTTGGAAAGAAATACAGACTCAAATTGAAGAGCTAAAGAAGGGGAGTATGGGCACTGGGCCGTCGGAGGAGGAATTTACGAAACTTCAAAAGAAGTTGGCTGCTTCTAAGGCCAAGGCTGCCAAGGTCTTGGAGATATACAAAAAGGTCGCTTTTGAATCCTTCGGCCTGGCCCTTCGTCAAGTCTTCTACAGCAACCCCGATGTGAAGCCCGATTTGTATGGACTGGATCCGTTCTATGAGTTTCACAGAGGGAGACTCGTTGAAGTGAAGAGTGATGGCTCGCATGAGGATCCTCCTGATACTCTTTATGAACTGCCCCCACTTCCGGAGGGCCAAAGCATGGAACCTCCACTGGTTACTCCTGGCCCTGAAAATGTTATTCAAGACAATGTCCAATCTGGCCAGGAGACCGGAGTTGAAGGAGCCAAGGAGGGAGGAACGGATGTGCCCACAACGGAGAATCAAACACCTGCTCCTTAATTTTTTGCACCTTTATTTCATAGCTGTGTACTGGGATCAGCTCCAGTTTCTATGGACCAACACTTATAAAACTTTTCTTCTCATCAATAAAATTTGCTTTCATTTTTCTTCTATCATTTGTGACAAGTGTATGATTGCCAAATAACTTAGACGTATACGCTATACTTTCACCTTTTTATTCGTTGTAAATCCGCTCTGTTTAACTATATTGTCGTTTAAAGCGTAGTTTTTACCCTGGAGGAAATAACAGAAATCGTAACAGATACACAACACTATGTTGAAGTATGCCCTGTCCCCAAGTATAAGTATTTTGGGAAGGAAATATCTGTTGTGAAGTGTTACCTTTAACTCCTTGGAAATTGAAAAAATTCATTTGATCTCAAGGATGTGGAATCGTAATATTTGCATTCAACCGCCCTATGATGATTATTTCAGAGATGAGGACGACGATTATACTTGGAGTTCGGTTTAATCCTATAATCCAAGTCTTCATGTGGGGTTCGGTACAACCTTGAAAAAGGTTAGATCCTACAACCCATCTCTTGAGGTTCGGTTTAATCCTACAACTCAAGTCTTCCAACAGGGTTCGGTCTACTCCTACTAACCGTACCCAGAGTTCGGTTTAATCCTACAATCTGGGCCTTCAAATGGTGTTCGGTTTGATCCTACTAACCATACTTAGAGTTTGGTTTATTCCTACAATCCAAGCCTTCAAACGGTGTTCAGCCAAGCTTACTGACCGTACCTAGAGTTCGGTTTGATCCTACAATCTGGGTCTTCAAATGGGGTTCGGTTTAATCCTACAACCCATTTCTTCCCTCGAGGAGTTTCATCGTCAATACACAGAATAGGTGATTGAGATCATCCGTCCTGAGGGTCTTTATACGTGAGAGCCTATAGCTATAAATCACAACATACAAAGGAAAGGATAAGAGTGAAAGAGTCATGAACTGCATTCTCATTAAACTGAATGTATATTACAAAGGGAGCGTAGTTGGGGTCATGCCTCGTTAAAACCTTCTTGAGAAAACCCAATGGAAAAAAACTCAAGTAAGGAAAAAGAGTACATGCCGTCTTACCAACTAGCTGTAATAAATACGTAAATTCTGGGTATTCTATTTGTTGCGGATTGGAGTTCCATCAAGCTCCTCAAGCCGGTATGATCCCTTTCCAGTCACCTCAGAAACTCTGTAGGGGCCTTCCCATGTTGGCGCCAGTTTTCCTTGATAAGCGAATTTATTCCCCACACTCGCCTTCCTCAGAACAAGATCTCCAGTGTTAAACGCTCTATATTGGACACGCTTATTGTATCGGAGGGCTGCCTTCGCCTTTATTGCCTGATCTCTAATAAAAGATCCTTCCCTCAGCTCATGGAGAACGTCCAGCTCTGATGCCAGATTGGCGTTATTGTCTTCAGCTGAAAAATACTCCACTCGAGCCGATCTGGTCTGAAGCTCTACCGGGATCATCGCCTCGACCCCATAAGTCAACCGATATGGGGATTCGTTAGTGGAAGAGTGTGGCGTAGTACGATATGCCTACAGAACATGGTATAGTTGATCGGTCCATCCTCCCTTTGCTTCCCCAAGGCGCTTCTTCAACCCCTTTAGCACCTCTTGATTAGCTACTTCCGCTTGGCCGTTTGTCTGGGGGTGCTCAACAGACGAAAATATTTGGACTATCCCCAGTCCTTCGAGCAAATCTATGAACTTCTTATCTGTGAACTGGGTGCCATTGTCAGTCTGCTCTGGGACACTGAATCGGGCTATGATGTTTTCATATACAAAACGCCTTGTTTACGCGGAGGTGATATGTACTACTGGCTCAGCCTCGACCCACTTGGTGAAGTAATCAACCCCCACAATCAAATATTTAATGCCTCCTAGAGCGATAGGGAATGGACCCAGGATATCAAGGCCCCACTGGTAAAAAGGCCATGGCACAGCAGATGAAGAGAGTTCTTGGGCCGGTGTGTGATGGAGATTAGAAAATCTCTGGCAAGCATCACATTTCTTCACAAAATCAGTTGAGTCTTGCTTCAGCATGGGCCACCAATATCCAGCCCTGAGGACTTTTCTCATTAAGCTTCTTCCCCCAGCATGGTGCCCACACTGCCCCTCATGTACTTCCTCCAATACTCCTTGTACTTCATTTTCTTTCAAACAAAGGAGATATGGGATTGAGAATCCTTTTTTGTATAGAACACCATCGACCATGGTAAAGTATGGCAGTTCCCTTTTCACTCGTCTTCTTTCTTTCTCATCAGTGGGAAGCTATCCGTCTGCCAGATAACGGATGTAGGGGATGACCCAAGAATTCTCGTATGGGTAATTGACCATTACAACATTCAGAGAAGGGAACAGAGGAATGCTAGGTGATGTCAGCGTACTCTGAACCACCGTCGTTGTGCTACCAGGCTGTTTTGTGCTTGCAAGCCTCGATAAGATGTCCGCTCTGGTATTCTCCTCTCTTGGCACATGCTTAAATTCCAGCACGTCAAATCTCCTCTTCAACTCATTCACACAATTCAAGTACAATTGAAGTTGTGCCTCACAGACCTGATATTCTCCCTGGATTTGCGAAATCACCAACTGTGAGTCACTGCACAATGTAACTTCTGATGCTCCAATGTCGATCACCGCTCGGAGGCCGGCCAAGCATGCCTCATACTCAGCTTGATTGTTGGAAGTTTTGAAATTGAATCGTAAGGAAATCTCTAAATGCACACCGTCGTCGCTTTCCACTACAACACCGGCTCCACAACCTTTACTGTTTGACGACCTATCAACATAAATGGTCCAATGTGCTCGAGGTGTGGCTAGATCCGACCCAGTCATTTCCACAACGAAATCCGCCAAAACTTGGGCTTTAATAGCTCCTCGAGGCTCATAGGAAATTTCAAACTTAGAAAGTTCGATGGACCACTTAATCATCCTTCCAGCGAGGTCTGGTTTACTAAGCACTGAACGAAGAGGTAGATCCGTTCTCACAAGTACTGGATGCGCGTGAAAATACGGCCTCAACCGTCGTGAAGCACACACGACCGCTAGAGCGGCCTTCTCTATCTTCTGGTATCTGCCCTCTGCCCCATGGAATGTCTTGCTAGTGAAGTATACTGGCCTCTGTCCTTCTGAAGTTTCTTTGACCAAAGCTACGCCTAAGGCTTCATCAGAAATTGCCAAGTACAGGACGAGAGTTTCACCAGGGTCAGGCTTTATCAATATTGGTGGACTTGAGAGCACGACCTTGAGCTATTGGAAAGCCTGATCTTGCTCTTCTCCCCACTCAAAGTTCTTGTGCTTCTTCAACGCCTTGTACAAAGGAAGGGACCTATGTGCCATTTTGGGCATGAACCGAGCCAGAGCGGCCACCTTTCCATTCAACGACTGCACCTCCCTTAAGCTCTTGGGGCCTTGCATATCTAGTATCGCCTGACATTTACCAGGGTTGGCCTCGATGCCCTGCTGGGTCAACATGAAACCCAAAAACTTCCCAGCTGGGACTACAAAGGTGTACTTTAATGGGTTCAACCTCATGTTGTATTGTCGCAGCCGAGTGAACACTTGGCGCAAATCTTCAACGTGGTCACCTCCAGTGGGAGTCTTAGCTATGATATCATCAATATACACCTCTACCAACTTGGTGTGCATGCCCTTAAATACTTGATTGATCATGTGCTGGTAAGTAGCGCCGACGTTCTTCAACCCAAACGGCATGACGGTGTAGCAGAAGACACCGCGGTCATTAACAAAAGCTATTTTTTCTTGATCTTCCTCCCACATCGAAATCTGATTATACCCCGAATAAGCATCCATGAAATTGAGGTATTGATAACCAGATGAATCATCAACCATACGATCGATGTTAGGGAGTGGATATGGATCCTTGGGGCAACATCGGTTAAGATCCACGTAATCTGTACACATCCTCCATTTGCCATTCGCTTTCTGCACCATAACTACGTTGGAAAGCCACGATGAATAACGGATCTCCCTTATGAAGCCAGCCTTCAATAACTCCTCTGTTTGTTCACATGCTACTTTCTGTTTCTCCGGTCCCAACCTCCTCTTCTTTTGGGCAACCGGTCTCGTCTCCAGATATACAACTAATTTATGGCAACAGAAATTAGGGTCCCTCCTAGACACGTCTGCTGCATTCCATGCAAAAAAGTCTTTAAACTCCTGCAGGAGAGCCAACAAGCACTGCTCCATGCCTGACTCTAGATTATCATTAATGTGCGTGACCTTCTCTGGGGAATCTCCCAAGACGATGTCCCTCGAACCACCATCCGGTGTGGGCTTTGAGGGATTGAGAGGATCAATCTTCAGTTTCGCCCTGGGGTCTAAGTCAATCAGACTGACAGACCCAACCGTTGTTCCTCCATCATTCAGCTTCCTCTTTTTATTGAACGCTTCCAACTTAACCATGTTGAGGCTCAGGTTATAACAATATCGAGCCATCGCTTGATCTCCACGGAGGGAAGACACGCCGTTGTCCTTGTCAATGAATTTGATAAGGAGGTGGGGAGTAGACACAATTGCCTCCATCGCGTTCAGTGTAGGGCGGCCAATGATCCCGTTGTAAGGGGATTCCACATCAATCACCAAGATTCTGGACTTCACCGTTCTCGCGCCAGGTTCACCTTCAAAGGAAATGAGGGTATCAAGATACCCTTTGGTGGGTTGCTTCGCTCCGTTAAACACTGTGAGTTCTTGCGTGTACGGTTGCAAATCTGCATCATTAAAACCCATTCTTTTGAAACAGTTATAAAAATTTACATCGCAAGAACTTCCCTGATCGACGAGGATCCTCTTAACATTTTTGTTAGCTATAACAGCGATGATCACCACTGCGTCGTCTTCTCCTGGGATCGTTGGGCCGAAGTCATCATCAGTGAATGACACCGCCGGCGCTGCCACACCGTCTCTAAAAGGGCGGTTGTCTCGAGGTTTGCCCTGTACTGACAGGATCATCCTGTGGTGATTCTTCCTGGCTGTAATCGATGCTCCTCCTCCTGCAAACCCTCCAGCAATCATCTCGATCACCTCGCGCCTGCCTTACCTTTGCTGCTGAGGCATACTGTCTTGTTGGGCTCCTCCAGCGATCACCACTCCCTTTTATTTCTCAGCGACAGTAAACCTTCTAACTGGGTTACGACTATTGTCGCCCTCGTCGTCTGGGTCTCTCCCCCTCTTGTCCGTCCTGTCAGGCTCGTCTAGGGATTTCTCCCTGAAAAAATATTGTTTTAGTTTTCCTTCTCTAATAAGGGTCTCCACAGTATTCTTTAACGCTTTGCACTCATTTATGTGATGACTCGCCTGTTCATGAAAAGCACAATATTTAAGTGGGTTCCCAGGTCTTTTCACTGGAGGTGGCTTCCTTATCCCAAAGACACTGAGTGTTGGCCAACCCACTTCCCTCAAAATTTGGGAATGTCTGGCGTTCAGAGGGGCATAGTTGCTGAAAGATGAGATGCGCCTGTCTCATTGATGAGGTCGAGTGTTTACAAAGTCTTCCCTGAAGGCATGCTTTTCTGGCCTTATCCTCTCCTTATCTCTCTGTGGCTGCTGAGAGGGCACTGGTGGCTTCATTCTAGCTGCTGTAGCCTCCAGGTGCATCTCTATACCAACATACTTGGAAGTTTTCCTTCGAAACTCCTTGAAGGTTGTTGGGGGGCTTTTTGCCAACGATAGGGCAAAAGCAGAACCAGGTTGCAAAGCCTCCACCATAATATGGAGCTGTATTGCCTCCGTAAGGTTAGGGACCAACGCAGCCTCCTTGTAGAATCTTTTCAGAAACTCCTTAAGAGTTTCAGTCTCTCCTTGCCTTATCTGGGCCAAGGTGTGAGAAGTCCTTGGAATATCCTTGGAAATAACGAAGTGGCTCTCAAACGCAGCTGCCATCTCTTCCTAGGAATCTATGGATCCTGAGGGTAGGCTCTTAAACCAACTAAGAGCTTCCTCCGTCAGTGTTCTTGGGAACATTCTACACATGACGTCTTCATCAGCTCCCAGATATATGGCCTTATACACGTAAGCATCGAGGTGCTTAGTGGGATCAGTTTCTCTATTATATTTACCGATCGACAGTGGTTGAGTTGTCTGCAAGTGCTTGGGGATGACGACACTCATGAGTCTCCTCGAGAAAGGAACACTGAGTCTATACGTCCCAGAGGTCACCACTGCTTGCTCCCTCCTCCTGATACTGACTCTATCACCAGAGTCCTAAGTCTGTTCCCTCTCCTTGTACGTAGGGATCTTCGAGTACTGGAGGGTCGTGGATCTTTCCCTCGCGGATGCATGGTGTGCCTCTTCTGCTTAGGACGTTACTCTGTCCCCAGCCCCCCTCTTCTCCCGCTTCAGCTCCATCAACTCCTCCCTGAGTTGCCTTATTACTTCATCCTGTGGGTCAGGGGTCGCCACTGGTACCATCCTTCTAGTGTTGGCGATAGGAGATTCAAAGACAAGCCTCCTCCCAGTTTGCTGGTGGGTCACGTCCTCCATATGACCATCAACAAAATCATGTCCATCACCTTCTATTCTGACTACCAAACTTCTACAAAAAGTGGGAATAACTCTATCGAGTCCCACTGGGCGTGCCAATGATCTGGTCTGAACCGGGGTCTAGGATCCGGTGTGGGACCAGCCACAAAAGTATTGATGTTTTAGGGTTTGTACACCGGTACAGTGGGTATCCGGTATTGTAATCCGGCCTCTCAGTGAGAGAAACCGGTCTTGTAGTCCTGGAGATCCTTCACACCAGAGTTTCGCGTTGAAGGGGGGCGAAAGGTGGTGCCACCTGCGAAGATTTTCCGACGCTCAAGTTAGGAGAGTGTATGAAACTCAATGAATACTCAAGCAATGCAATAGTAAATATGTGAGATAGAACAATGTCACCTTGCATGTGTATTGAAATATGCTATTTATAGTTGAACGTAGGAAATGAATCGTTGGATGCAGGTGGGCCCCTTGGTTCTGATAGCGTGTGTAGTGTGTCAATCAAAATGGCTCAGTATTCAGAGTGTGTCAGGGGGGTAGGTCAATTATCAGAGTACGATTCTGAGACAGGGATGGAGGATAATCACCTTTCTGTATATTTCACTGATAATTGTACTTACTCTCTGAGATAATTAACATAGACACATTCCGCTATGCAGGGTATCTTCGCTGATAAGTTATAATGAACTCTTATCTCATAGTGATTCTGAAGCAAACGGTTATACACGACGTGGAAATGAGAACGGATGAAGCATCCATCGTGGCAAGGACGGATGAAGTATTCAACGAAGTGAGAACGAATGAGGTGACAGCGGATAACCGATGTGGCACTGTCTTCCTGTAACACCGGTTGCTCCTCTAAGAGGTCATTCTGACGTCATAACTTTGGGGATCGGTATCCAGACCGGATCAAGTTTAAATGTAAAATACAACATAAATATTAAAAACTAAGTGTTGCTGTCAAGATTTTAGTCTTCTAGTTCTTCCTCTAACCTGGACAAATTAAAAAAATAAGTGTTACTATATAGTTTTAATAAAATTATAAAATAATGCGCAGAACATGTAAAAAGTGCAATTTGGTTTGGTTCGTTTCGCTTTCCATGAATGGAACCAAAAACCGAACTGAACCGATCATGAAAAACAGTTTTTTCATGGTTTCAGTTTTTTCAGTTTTCAGTTTGATCAGTTTCGGTTGTTTTCGGATCGGTTAAGGAGTTTTTAACGGTTTAGATCGGTTGATGAACGCCCCTAATAACATTTGTCATCTTACTAAAGTATAGAGGGAACTATCTTATTGTGAGGGTTATAAAGCCAAAACATAGAATATGTTTGTTTATTCTGTGGGGTGCCACCGTACATAAATTTGAATTGATTAAATAATGAAAATTTAAGTAAAGAGAAAAATAAAAAGGTTTACGCAAAGGGGTGATAAATAATAAGACTAATTTAATGTTTAACTTATAATCAATAAAACTAATTCAAGACAATGATATGTATAAGAAGATAATTTATATAGTAAATAGAAAATATCTATAATTTAAATATTTTTTTGTGTGATTTTAGAATTAACATCCTCTGAGAAAATTATAATTTAACAAATCAGTGTGAATAATTATAATTATTATATTATGTTGTTTACCAACAATATAAATTAAAGTGAATCATTGGACAAAAATAAATTACAAATAAATTGATAAATTGAAAAAAAATATGGATCGTTTTCATTAAGGGTGAGAATAAGTAAAATTTTTGTAATAGTTTGGATAAAATTATAAAATAATGCACAGAACATGTAAAATGTACAATATAAAATTTTCTCTTTTTTTACATAAATCGTATTTTTTCCAAAATTTGCATGTAGTCATAGTTTGGCCGGGAACCCAAGGGAGGTTCCCGCACTTATGCATGTTAATATTCCAACTAGGCATCGAGAATTCCCCCTTACCTTGGATTCCTAAACGAGTTCTCCGAGCAACATTCCGACTTCCAGCTTCTTTCATTCCTTGACTTCGACGACGGCTCTGAAACTCACATCAAACGTCTAAAACTTAACGACAAGGGTATAGGCCTTAAAGAGAGCTTGGTCGTGAACTATATGAGCAAGGAAAATGGGGCTTTTTGGCTTCTAGAACCACATGCAATTTACCAAACACATCATGCATGGGATAGAGGTCAACAAAATCATAGTAGAACATGCCAAGGGACTCTCGGTCAAAGCAACAAAATTTAAAGGACAATGCTTTCAAACTTCAACCTTACATGCATGGCAATTTAGGCTAGGATCAAGGCTTTCCATGGTGCTCAAAGAAACATGTAAGGTATTAGGCATAACATAAGTAATTGACAACAAAATCTTAAAGAGAAAAAACCAAAAATCAAAGAAATGACTAGGTAGGTCATTCAGCCAAGAGAGAGAAAATTAAGGGCCAAGGATCTTTATTCTAAAACTCATATGCATGTAATTCGATATCAAAAAGACAAGCATGAAAAGGCCATAAGGTGTTTCGCCCAAAGAGAAATTTTAAGGAAACCAAGATTAGTTAAGAGTTTTATACTAGAAAACTTTGCATGCAAGCCAATGTTGGTGAGAGTCCATAACATGCATAGGACCAAGAGTGAAAACAATGAAGAAAAATAGAACTTTAAAGGGCAGTACATGCATATCTTTTGGACAAGCAAGGAAATTAATGGCTGAGAGCTTAACCTTGACAAATCAAACATGCATCGAGGAAAAATGAGATCTTGAGCAAGATAGAGGTGTGGTGATGTATGGTAGCCGAATGGTGGCCTTCAAGGGAAAAAGGTGGTCTTATGTGGAAGAGATTATGCAGGGAAAAACTTCTTGAACATTAACCTTTACAAGCATGGTGGTGGAGGTGTGGATGGTAGCAAAAGGAGATAATGTGGTGGCCTTGAAGGAAATAGGGAGAGTAATTGAGAAAGTGTTAATGCTGGATGAGGAGAGGAGAAAAGAAAAAGCTGGCCAAGAGAAAGAGGTAAGGAGAATGAATAAGGGAAAATGATGTAGCCCTATCTTCACTTTAGGGGAATTATGGATCTAGCAAGCTTTATTTCCTTCAACTTTGAGATGCCTTAGCCCTTTAGGAATGAGAGATGCAATTTGGAAGCTATGGTAAATAGGGGAAATCGAAACTAAAAATGTAAAGGAAAGAGATGGATTCTAACCTTTTAAAGGAAAAGAAAGACGTGAAGAGATAAAGGATGGAATGATAGATGGAAAAGAAATGAAACTATGGAATGGTAGAGGATTTAGGACGTCACCTTGGAGGGATAAGTCCTCAGTCACCACTCAAGGGATGGAAACCTAGAGATGAGAGCTTGAAGCAGACTAAATCACTCTAGCCTGAGAGGGAAAGTATGCATACACTTCTCATAAAAGTATACTTTCATTCAAATTCAAAGGTAATGAATACAAGTAAAGCCAAGCCTTATATAGGCCATGAGATGTTTCAACTATGCCATATTAAATGGGCTTTTAACAAGCTTCTAAGCCAAAATAGCTCAAAATAGGGAAAGATGGCTAAATACAAGACCCAAAATGATGTACAAGGCCTAAAAGTGGCTCATTGACCATGTAAGGCCCAAATTCTAACCGTAAGATGAATAAAACCTATTTTACACTTAAGACCCTATTTATCTAAAATATTACAAGTAAAGAATGCGTAGGTATTCAAGTGCTCCTCCTTGGCCTATGTAAAGTGGTAAGAAAGGCAGCTAGGGTTTGCTGGGTGATGTTCTTAGCCTTTTTAGTCATTGCCCTTGTCAAGGGACCTCTATAAACCTCTAAACCCTTGACTAGGGTTATGATGAGATCTTCCTTGGCTATGTCCTCATCATGCTCCTCCTCTTCGAAAATATTTATCCTCAAATCTGGACTATCATCATGATCATCTAAGTCAAAAGAAGACAAGTCAGACACATTAGAGGTATTACTATCCTTATAATCACTAGGTAAATCTAGAACATAGGCATTATTATTAATCTTTTCAACTATTTGAAATGGACCATCACCTCTTGGGTTTAGTTTAGATTTTCTAAAATTAGGAAATCTTTCTTTTCTCAAATGTAACCCAACCCAATCTCCAACCTCAAAGATAACTTCCTTTCTTTTCTTATTAGCACAATAGGCATAATGCTCATTTTTGGATTGAATTTTATTTTTAACCTTCTCATGAAAATCTTTCATAAAATTTGTTTTTGCTTTTTCATCCAAGTGAAGAAAGGAATCAGAAACCTCAATGGGTAAAAGATTAAGAGGTGTGAGAGGGTTAAAACCATAGATAATCACAAATGGACTATGTTTAGTTATGGACCGTTGTACCCTACTATATGCAAGGAGGGGTTAAAACCATAGACAAACCAAGGTAAACCAAGTGTAAAGTCCATTGATATATTAATCCAAGGAGAACATAGAGTAGATAGGGGAGTATATATAAAGACTATTAGATGATATTTTAGATTTTGTTTTTCTACAAACAATACACCTAGAGCAAAGTCTTTTAACATCTTTTTTCATTTTAGGCCAATAGAAGTGTTCATTTAATATGGATAATATTTTATCTCTTCCAAAATATACCCATTAAACCTCCCTCATAGCTTTCTCTAACCAGTAATTCTCTTAAGGAACTCCTAGGAATGCAAATCTTATTGGCTTTGAAAAGATAGCCATCTAAAATGTGGAATCCCTGAGATATGTTTGAACTAGATGAGTTGTATATATTTGAAAAATCTAAATCATTTTTATGCAAATTCCTTATTTCATCAAGTCCAGGTGTAACGCCCCGGCCGCTTTTTAGGAATGAACGACTCGCCCCACAGACCAACACGAGACCTTTCCAATGTGCTTTTGTCCTCTCTCGCACATTTCTTGAGAACTTCCCAGGAGGTCACCCATCCCAGAATTACTCCAAGTTAACCACGCTTAACTTTGGAGTTCTTAAGTGATAGGCCACCGAAAAGGATAATGCATTTGTTGGTATAGGTAGTACGAATTCATTCCTTTAAGCTATCCTCGACTGTATAGTCTCATACCTATACAGTCTTTGGATCCCTCTTATTCTGGTATTATTCGGTTTGTTCATGTGTCCCTCCCACTAGAAGCCTGCCAGGAGCTGCGCCTTGTCCGTGCCTATGCACCGACGATCACTCCCCGCCCTCAATAGTGCCCGAGATGCCACATTCCCTGCTGGAAGCCTGCTAGGAGCCGCTCCTTGTCCGTGTCCATGCACCGACGATCACTCCTCGCCCTCAATAGCGCCAGGATGTCACACCAAGAATCTTATCTATAAGAGAAGCTAGAAAATTATGCCTTCTTGATAAAGCATCAGCCACAAAATTAGTTTTTCCTTTCTTGTACTTAATAACATAAGGAAATTGTTCTAAAAATTCAACACATTTAACATGTCTTTTGTTTAACTTATGTTGCCCTTTGATATGTTTTAGTGATTAATGATCACTATAGATTACAAACTCTTTAAGGATCAAATAATGCTCCCAAGTTTGTAGGGCTCTCACTGAGGCATAGAATTCTTTATCATATGTAGGGTAGTTGAGGGCAGCCCATTGAGTTTTTCATTGAAAAATATAATAGGGTGGCCTTCTTGTAACAAGACTGCACCTATTCCTACATTGGATGCATCACACTCTACTCAGGTTTTAGAAAAATTAAGCAATACCAAAATTGGAGCATGAGTGAGTTTATCCTTAAGGTCATTAAAAGCTTTTTCTTGACTTGGACCCCATATAGAAGTAGCATTTTTCTTAACCAACTCATTGAGTGGTGAGGCCAAGGAAGAAAAATCTCTTACAAACCTTTTGTAGAAACTAGGAAAACCATGAAAACTTCTAACTTCATTAATATTTTTAGGTATTGGCCAATCCTGTATTGCTTTAACTTTAGCATGACTAACTTCTACCTCTTTTGAACTTACTACGAATCCAAGAAAGACAATACTATTCATGCCAAAAGAACATTTTTCAAAATTTGCATAAAGGTGATTTGTTCTCAAGGCAAACATAACTTGTCTAAGATGTTCAAGGTGAGAGGTCATGACCTTAGAGTAAATGAGAATATCATCAAAGTAGACCACAACAAAATGCCCAATAAATTCCCCTAAAACATGGTTCATTAATCTCATAAAAGTACTTGGTGCATATGTTAAGCCAAAAGGCATAACTATCCACTCATACAGTCTAAGTTTGGTCTTAAAAGCAACTTTCCACTCATCACCCTCTTTGATTCTTATTTGGTGATATCCATTTTTAAACCTTGAAGAATATGGTGGAGTCACTTAGTTCATCAAGCATATCATCAAGTCTAGGTATTGGATGTCTATACTTGATGATAATACTATTAATGGCTTTACAGTTAGTGCATATTTTCCATGAACCATTTTTTTGGGATACATATTTGAGTTGTAAACATTATTATTTCACCAAGAACAAATCACACAAATATACAAATTCAAAAATTGAAACTGAATCAAGGGAATAACTCAGGATAAAACAAAATTATAGATCAAAAAATAGTGGTGTTTTTTGTGAGATGATAGTTGTCATCAAACTGTATAAAGGATAAAGCCAAATTGTAAAGCGTGTTTGGTATGTTTGCAGGGTGTCCTAACGGATCTAAAATTTAATTATTCAAAAAAGAGAATAAGTTTGGTTGTAAGTAAAAAGTATGCAAAACCTAAACAACAAAACGGTTCCAAGGGCCGAGAAGTGAAGTGGGGGATAAGTGATGTTGTAGATTCATGTGTTGGAGATAGATAGAGTAATGTAATTTAAGATGAGTAATTTAACAAAGAAATAATTTGTAAGGAATGAGGGTTTAGTGGGAAGGAATCATTTCTCATACTAAAATCCCTTGGTGGAGAATTAGCCCTAACATAGTGTGAATGTTTTTGGCTACAATAAAATTATTTCCGATAGAGGAAATTGTTCAATGAATAAAAATTTTGATTAATGAAAAGAGCTTTATTAAACTAATTCATTTAAATAAGTGTATGTAATAAAAGATAAATGTTAATCAATGTGGATAATGGTAATTTTTCATTCTTATGAATTTTGTTGTTTTGAGAATCTTGTTTAGTAAATTATAATTTTTTAAAATGTTATAAATAGTATATCATAATTGTTGGAAATGTCATCATAAATATATTTAATATTACTGAAAGAGTTTTATGAACATTTTTTATTTTTGATTAAAATTTGATCAGTTTTATGAGAATTTTACTTATATTATTTTTTAGTTTTGTTTAAAAAATTTGTCATCATAAATATATTTAATATTATGCTTTTACTAACTTTCATACCAAATTACATAAGAATTAAGCAATCTTTTTTATCGACAAGAATTCAACAATCCAACATAAGATTCATTCAAAACAAGAAACCTACCAAATTTCCACTTAAAAATTAAAGAAAAATTTATATGAAAAATATTTTCCTCTATTCCTATAAATAAAATAATTTAGATAAAAACAGATATTATAAAAAATGTCATTGCATAAATTTTAACAAAAACATGTAATATTTAAATTTTATCCTAATTTAAATTTAAAATTTACAATGATATATTCCAAAGGAAGGGAAACCCAATAAAAAAACATAATATGCTACTAGAGAATTTACCTCTACTACTAAATTTTTTTTCCTGTATTATAAATAGAAACCGGAGGAAATATTAATATTCTCCCACCATGATATATTTTTAAATGTATCATAGCATTATTTTTAATAAACTTTTACTTATCACAGTGAAACAAGCAATAAGAAAGAAAAGTTTGGGTTAGTCATTATTCTAAAAATGATAACTTTTTTATTCGGAAAGAATATAATGTATACATAGAAATCGGTTAATGAAATTATCAAAATCAAAAAATAATTAATTGATAAATGGTTTTATTGTTTTCTTAAAATATATTAGTAATATGATATTTTTAATTTATTGTACGAATTTAATTAAATGTATTTGATAATAAATCGATTTGTTGATCTGTATGTTATTCTTAAAAATCTATAATATATACATATGCATAAGCAAAATACACTTCAAACAATCAATGTAATTAAGAAAAAAATGAATATTTTTTAAAAACTTTAATTGCACCTTATACAAAACCAACGGTTAAAAGTTTAAAAAATATGCTTTAAAATTATTACTGAAAAGTGTATATTATTTTCTAAAAAGTTAAACTTTGTTCACAAGGCTAAGAATAATAAAATTCTAAAAAATATTTTCTTCTTTCATTACATTTTTTTGGCTTTAAAAAATATTTAATTATTTTATTTTTCATATATGTTTATATCTTTATAATAAATAAATATATTCATAAGTAAATATTAACTCACGTACAGGAAAAACATTATTAAAATAAATAAAAAATATTTATAGGAAGTATTTTTTATAAGAATACAAATTTATTTAATATTCACTATTATTAATAATTTGATTACGAACATTTAATTTAATAAAATTATTTAATGCTTTTCAATTATAGTATTTTTTAATCTCATGTACCATCCACCAAAGGTAATCATGTTTGAACCAAAAACCAATACCATCATGATTGATTAAACTCTTGCACCTGGTATCTATTTCAATCACAACCTTTAAAATTAAAACCATCTTTAAACAAATCTCACATATATCATTTGAATGAATCAATAATACACTTTTAAATTTAAATATATTATAATTAAAGACATTTCTTCTACATGTCAATAAAATATAATATATTCCTTCTGGTTTTTCTTAAAATTAATATCAATCTTAAGAAATAAGTTTAAATTGATTATTAATGTAATATAGAATTTTACGGATTAAGCTTTTTTTAGTATATAAATATTTGAATGTACATACAAATTATGATACTAAACAATACAGAATTTAATTAAAAACCAATGCCACATATAATTTTTCTTACTATCATTCAATTATAAATTCTCATGTAAAAAATTTATTAACTTACATAATAATCATATTTTAAGTTATATATCGAGGGGGATTTATAATTTGTTGATAATATAATTGTAACATTAGGATATTTAAAGGGAATTTAGGTGGATGTATGATTAAAAATATGTTGGCTCGTATTTAATTAAATAATTTATCCGTAGGTTAGTTTTTAAAATTTAAGTCAAAGAGTGTTCGGTTGGGGTTATTAACTAAAAGGGTTAAATGGGTTGAACTATCATTGGCCACCCTAAATTAATTAGGTTAAATTCCCTTTTCTTTTTTCCTCAATATTATATCTTACTTACTCTTCTTCCGTCTGAATCTCACTATTTTTCTCTTCTCTCATTTCCCATTCTTCCTTGCAGGCACCACCTTCACCCTCACTATTATTTTCTTTTCCACTTCATCACCCTACATTCCACATACATACATACATACATACATACATACATACATACATACATACATTCATACATACATACATATAACACCACCACCATATGCCACTTCTTTTCTCTTATGTTTTTCTCTCGTGCATCTCTCTCATTTCCACCACCATCACCATTTCTTTCTTTCTTTCCTTCTCTCACGCGATCTTCATCTCTTTTATCTCCATCATCACCAAGCCACCCTCCAAGCCGCCACCACCTCATTTTTTCTCCTCCATAACCACCATACCAAGCCATCTTTGTCTCGTATCGTTCTTGCTCTAACCGTTTTCTCCTCCTTCCACCACCAAACCTGAGACCTCCCCTTTCTTTTCTTTCTTTCTCGAATCCCCTCGCATGCATGTCGGCCATTGTCGCAGAGCTTGGAGGTTTCATCAAGGTCGACTAAAGGCTCGATCAAGAGCTAAAGCATAGGTTTTTGATCACTGATAGGTGCGGATCGATGTTGGTAAGTTAAACTCCCTTCTTCCCTTGCATGCACGCGCATCTCCACATGCATGATCATCTTCTCCCTTGTTTCTTCATGTTGAAATTACGAGTTTGATGGGACTTTTTTATCAGTCTACATGGGTGGTCTGCTCTATCTTTGGAAGAATCATCAACATAAAAGTTGTTCATCTTTCTTTTATGTTTCCAAGGAGTTATATAATGCCTAAATCTGATGTCTAGAGCGAAAGTTATGCCTCAAATACTAAGTGTTGCCCTAGCTGAAAATTGGTTATGGGTTAGTGGCCTATTTTTGAAATTTAGGACTGATTAGCTTGGAGCTGGCTTTTGGTGTTTTTATGAAAGTTGTAGTAAGTTTTCTTACAAAAATTTTGAGACCAACATCGCTAAAAGAAAAAAGGTCAATGAATGGCAAAGAAAGAAACAACAAGCACAACAAAAACAAGACAAACACATCAAATAGTAAAAGATTAGTGAATGGAAAACAAAACAGAGGAAAAGTAATATAATTTAAAATATAACTTGATTGAAGTTGTTCGATGGCCAACTCTTCCAATGGGAAGCATTTAATTGGTTAGCTTTATCTCACTTCAAATCTAAATTATACAACTAATAACATTCACAAAGAAAATCTTAACTATGGATTCACTTGCAACTTAAGTTGATGATCTATAGATGTTGTGGCAATGTATTGCAATAGCAAAGATAAGGTTTTGGCATTAGGATCATATCCATTGGAGTTGTCAACATTACCATTTCACTTAAAAATCACTAAAATAAGTAAGTTAAATAGAATAAAAAGGAAACTAAATCGATGGTATAAAGTAGAAGAAAACAAGAGTAACATCCCTCACAAATTAAGAGAACACTTTTACTGTGATCACATTTGTCATTTGACTAAAGTATAAAGGGCATTGTCTTGTTATGAGGGTGATAAAGCCAAAACATATAACATGTTTGTCTTGTTTGGGGTGCCACTCGTACATAAATTTGCATCGATTAAATGATGAAAATTTAAGAGAAAAATAAAAAGGGTTAGGTAGAGACATAATAAATAATTAAGACTAATTTAATATTTAACATATAATCAATAAAATTAATTAGAGACAATAATATGCATAAAGAAGATAATTTATGTAGTAAATAGAAAATATCTACAATTTAAATATTTTTTGTGTGATTTTAAAATTAACATCCTTTGATAAAAGTATAATTTAACAAATTAGTATGAATAATTATAATTATTATATTATCGTGTTTACCAACAATATAAATTAAAGTGAATCACCAATCAAAAGTAAATATCATCAAGCATTTGAAATTTAATTTAAATTTAAATAAATTAGACAATGTTGATGAACATTGAAGTGGTTGATAATGTAGCTATAATCGATATTATGATGATGTAAATCTTGAGACATGTAGTTGATGGATTAGAATCTTAAATGCATGATGACAACAAAAGTTGATTATGTGATATTTAGTGATATACATGTGTTGTATGATGATGAGTATGATATTGATATGAAATGATGAAATGATATAATGAATTGTTAATGATTAAGGAATTGAGAATGTTGTGAAATGAGCCTAAAGAGAAAATGATATGCTTGAGTGGCTTGAGTTGATCCTAGGATGATGGCCACAATGTCGGGATTAATTATTTGAGATTTTATCTGAGTTGATATTTAGACGTGTTGGTATGTGTGATTATTGTGTGGTGCGGATGACCGATCAGAATATTTACCCCTCATTTTGTCTCTCGTGGTCAAGTGTGGCCTAGTTGAACTACCCAATGGTCAGGAGGTCCCAGTGGTGAGGTGGGGAGCCAGGTAGGGCTCGGTAGACCAAGCATGGTTCACGGGGTGGTCAAGTAGGACCCCCAGCTGATAACGGATCCAGTTTAGTATTCAAATACCAGAGAGTCATATATTATCTTGACTGATAGTCGGTTATGTAATTATGTGAAATTGCCATGAGTTTTAATGAACTGAATATGATTCTGAGAACTTGAATTATAAATTATGTAATCAATAAGTTGATGAGTAATTATATTGGAATGGAATGAAAATGAGTTTATAGAGTGATTAAGTAAATGAAACTTGGGCTATGTTATGCTTTTTACGATAGTTAAATTATTTACATTGATTTGTATTGTCAGCCACTCACCCTTACTATTGTTGTTAGTGACTGAAGATAGGGACATTACAGACGCCACAAAGACCAGTGCCAAATGAGCTAGAAACAATGCCAAGGAGATTTGATCATTGATGTATATGTGTAAATATTTATATATATGTTATGTTTTAAGCATTTAGCATTTTGATGATAGTTAATGTGAATATATGCGATTATGATATTTTGTGATGCGTGATGCACTATAATTGATGAGTATGTCTATCTTGATAGGTTGATTATGTATGTGATGGTTATGCTTGAAGATGTTAAAGCATACCTGGTGATAATGTTATGATGAAGGTGAGGGCAATAATTTAATCAATGTTGATGATGATGAGTAGAGTAATCGATGTCTAGGGATTATATTTGGCACTAAGCCATTTGATAATTTGAGTGATGATGCATGGCTATGAACAGGTTATTATGATGATATGTATGATGTGTGTAGGTTTATATGGTAATTGAATGATTTAATGGCAATGAACCGATTGAATGTGAATGTTAGTTGGAATGAATGATATTGTAGCTATGCTTGGTTATGTTTATGATAAGTGTTTTATAACATAATAAATTAGATTTAATTTGCTTAGG
Organism: Clitoria ternatea; assembly: GCA_037962975.1. Classification (NCBI taxonomy): domain Eukaryota; kingdom Viridiplantae; phylum Streptophyta; class Magnoliopsida; order Fabales; family Fabaceae; genus Clitoria; species Clitoria ternatea. Next base: position 297,085,588 of record CM075669.1, read on the forward strand.
AATTCCAGCATTTTGCACTATATTTTCTAGTTGTTTTATGATTTATGCTTTCTTTCCACTGTATTCTGCTCGGGTATTTTTATTTTGTAGAAATTAATAAATTTAGGACTATTGAGGATTCAATTTGGGAATAAATACATGCAAAAGAAAAATGGATCCAATAATTTAGATTTTGAAAGATTTTCCAACCCAAAAAAAATGATCAAAGTGCCTAGGAATCAAAGAAGAAGCCACAAGAGTCTATGTACTAACAAAGCGCCAAGAAACCACCAAGAAATTAAATAACAGCTATCGATTCACACGTGATGAATGTCCCAAAAATGCAAAATTTCATCAATGAATCGATTCACAGCAGCAATAAATCGATTCACAACAGCAATGAATTGATTCTTACGTTATTTTTTGACCAGGATCACATTTTGAAGCTTCTGAATCGATTTATTGCAAGTCTGAATCGATTCACAGTCCTATATTGTGCAAAAATCACTTCCTGAATCAATCAAAATTGAATTGATTCATGCAGTTCAAAATTGCATTTTCGTAGCTGGAAACAACCTTGCCTCAATTATTTTCAATGGAAACAGCCTAAAACGCACCAAGAATTTTTAATTTAAAGGCTCCATGCTTCACTACGAAAATCATGCAACCACTCACTCCTTTCTTCACTTTTCAGAGGCTATAAATACAAGGGAATTGAAGCTATGTAGCATCCCTCGAAGGCAATTGAAATTGAAGTAGAGAGTTAGCAATTGCCTTCTGCCCCTTCTCTTCTTTCTTCCTTTCTTTTATTTCTTTGTATAAGAATTGAGAGAGTTATGAAATTGAGTGTTCCAATTTGTATACGATGGGAAAATATTGCAAATACAATAAGGAAATATAGTGGTGAAATACTTCTTGGGCTTTTTGGAGAAACCTGTAAGTCTTTATTTTATTTTATCATGTGTTGTATGTTTTATTTTCTTCCTATTATGTATATGAATTTGAATCACATCATGAGTAACTAAATTAATTATCTTGGGATGATGGGGGTGTGATAATATTTTATGTTAATGTTGTTTTGACTTTCAATTAAATAAATTTCTGTTTTCCATTTAGTTCAAATTATGCTCAATGCTTTTAGTGATTCTTAACAAGAACCTAAGTGATAAACTTATATACTTGCGGGTATATTAGTAAGTTTAAGTAATTAATAAAATCGAAAGATTTATTGTTACTAGAAAGCTTTTGAACTAAGCCTAAGATTTTGAAATACTTTTTGTGACCTCGGTAAAATCGTGAAAGTAATCAAAAATCTTTTGGGGAATAAATAAGGGATTTCATAAAACGATAATGGGCCTTTCTTAGGGATTGAACGTGTTTCTATATACGTTAGGTACATTAATAGGATTCCGAGAGAAACATATTAATCAGCTTAAGGAAAATCTGCCTTGGAAAACTTAATTTGATTCTTATTTATGAAAAGCCAATTCATTAACATAAAATAGAGTCTTGATCCCCCAGAATCCCAAGATACTCTCAATTCTGATTTTTAAGTGTCAAGTAAATTTTGTTTCTGTATTTATTTTTATTCTATGTTTTATTTTTACAAAAACTTAAAAATCAACTATGTGGATAGTTAAATTTCAATATGCTGGTACTTTGAAAACAATCCCTGTGGATACGATAATCTTTTATATTACTCGACACAATTCGTGCGCTTACGGAGCCCTATCAAGTTTTTGGTGTCATTATCGAGGACTGTGTCCCTTAAATATCGGCAATATTCAAATTTGATTACATCATACTTGTTAATATATTTTTTTATTTTATTTTGTTTGTTTTATTTGTTTCTTTTTTGTATATTTATTTTAATATTTTTCTCTTTGTGTTTTATTACTTATTTTATTCTGTTGTTATTTTGTATTTGTTCTTTGTTCTGTGTATCTGTTGCTATTTTTAGTTTTTGTGATTGTTTGTTTTATTTGTCATTTATTTTCTTTTTATGCAACGAAGCCGTAATGTTGATCTAAACTTAAGATTTGACCCTGAGATAGAACGTACCCTTAGAGCTTTAAGAAAACAATAAAAATTACAAAAATTAAAACAAATAGGAGACCAGAATAAGGCTTTAAGAGATTTTGCTGCTCCAAGCACTAATGGAAGAGCGTCTAGCATCCTTAGACCCGTAGTGGAGGCTAACAATTTTGAATTGAAACCTTCACTACTTTCTATAGTTCAACAGAACCAATTCAGAGGATTACCCTCCGAAGATCCTAATCTTCATCTCTAAATTTTTCTTGAGTAGTGTGACACACTGAAGATGAATGGAGCCACCAATGATGTTATTCGTTTGAGACTCTTCCCTTTCTCACAACGGGATAAAGTGAGGGCATGGTTGTACTCACTCCCCGAAGGCTCCATTACAATTGGGAACAACTGTCCAGTGCTTTTATCAACAAATGGTACCCAAGGAATAAGACTGATGTGCTAAGAAAACAAATCATAAATTTTGCATAAAGAGATGATGAATCACTATATGAAGCTTGGGAGAGATACAAGGAGATGCTGAGAGAATATCCCCATCATGGGATAAAAAGGTGGTTGACAGTCCATATTTTCTATAATGGACTAACTTCCACACAAAAGATCTCCTTGGACAGTGCAGCTGGAGGTGCCTTTATGAGCAAGAATGTGGATGAAGCTAAAAACTTAATCAAAGAAATTACCCAAAATACCTACCAGTGGTCTTCCGAAAGAAGTTTACCTTCAAAAACTCATGGTAAGTATTCTGTTGATGCTATTTCTTTGCTTACCGCTAAAGTTGAGGCACTATCTGTAAAATTTGATAAGTTAGGAGCAAGTGCTACTAACATTGTTTGTGAGTTGTGTGGTGTTTCATGTCACAATATCTCAGGTTGTCAGCTTGGAGTAACTCAAAATGCTGAGCAAGAAATGTATCAGGTGGATGCTATTGGAAACTATAGTGAAAATTATCAGAGTAACTACAGACCTCTACAAGGTCCACTTGGTTTCCAAAACAGACCACCTCCATTCCAAGGTAATCAGAGTAACTACAAACCTCAACAAGGACCCTATATTCCACAAAAATCAAAACTAGAATCCTTGATGGAGATATTTGTAGCTACACAACTAAAGCAGAATGATGAGTTCTCTGATGCAATAAAAACCTTAGCTTCAAAGGTGGACTCTCTTGCCACCCATAACAAAATATTGGAGAATCAAATTACCCAACAAGCCTCTTTTTATACATGGACACCAGGAACATTTCCTGGAAAACCTGAGGCTGGACCATCTAACCATACCATAGCCGTCACTCTTAGGAGTGGTACTTAATATGATGGTCCAGTTGGCAAGACTGAAAAGAAAGCTAAAGAGAAGAAGAAATTGGATGAGTCTCCATCTCAGCCGGTGATTGAAGAAGAGAAGCCGCATAAAATGAAAGAGGAGGTTAAGCCATATCAACCTCGCATTCCATTTCCTTAGCGCTTGGCTAAAGCCAAGTTGGACAAAAAATTTGGTAAGTTTCTCGATGTTTTAAAGAAATTGTATATCAATATTCCCTTCACAGATGCTTTGCAGCAAATGCCCACCTATGCGAAGTTCCTGAAGGATATTTTATCCAACAAAAGAAAGCTGGAAGAAGATGGTACAGAGGCACTTATTGAGGAGTGCAGTGCTTTGATGAAAAAGAAGCTACCACCCAAGCTTTAAGATCCAGGTAGTTTCTCTATCCCTTGTATTATTGGTGGCATGACTATAGATAGAGCATTGTGTGATTTAAGAGCTAGTGTTAGCTTAATGCCATTATCTATTGCTGAAAAGTTAGGATTAGGTGAGCTAAAACCTACTAGGATGTCTTTACAATTAACTGATAGATCTGTCAAATATCCTGTAGGAATTTTAGAGGATGTTCCTATTAAGATAGGAAAATTTTTTATACCTGCTGATTTTGTTGTGCTAGAAATAGAAGATTCTATAATTCCTATCATTCTAAGTAGACCATTTTTAGCAACTACAGGTGTTGTAATTGATGTCAAGAATGGTAAATTGTCTCTGACTGTTGGAGACCAAAAGGTTGATTTTAACTTGAAAAATGCTTAAGAAAAACCTTTTAATAATGATGTTTGCTGTAGTATGGATTTTGTGGAACAAGTGGTGAAGGAAGCAACCTTTCCTAATGACCCATTTGAAACTGTTTTTATGATTGAGCCTGCAGGAACATCTAATTGCTCTGAAAAAGAAGCCCCACTAAAACATGATACTGAAGTCATGTGTGACAAAGTGGTAAGCCCCAATATGGAATTAAAGCCTTTACCGACTTCATTGAGGTATGAGTTTCTTGGTCCTAATTCCACATATCCTGTGATTGTTAATGCTGAATTGAATCCATGTGAAACTAAAAAACTTTTGAAATAACTTAGGTTGTATAGGAAGGTAATAGGTTATACAATGGATGATATCAAAAGGATTATCCCTTCTCTTTGTATGCACAGGATCACTGTAGAAGATGAAATTAGGCCTATAGTAAAACCACTTAGGAGATTAAATCCAAAAATACAAGAAGTGGTTAAAAAGGAAATTTTGAAATTGCTTGAGTCATATATCCTGTTGATAGTAGTAAATGGGTGAGGCCTGTTCATATGATGCCTAAAAGGTGGGAACAACTGTGATTGAAAATGATAAACATAAATTGATTCCTACTAGACTTGTCTCTGGTTGGCGCATGTGCATTGATTATAGGAAGTTAAATAGCGCCATGAAAAAAGATCATTTCCCTCTTCCTTTTATTGATTAGATGCTTGAAAGACTTGTGAAACACTCTTATTTTTGTTATTTAGATGGGTACTCAGGTTTTCATCAAATTCCCATTCATCCATCTGATCAAGAAAAGACTACCTTCACTTGCCCTTATGGGACTTATGCTTATAGGCGTATGCCTTTTGGTCTGTGTAATGCACCTGTGTCTTTTCAAAGGTGTATGCAAATAATTTTTTCTGATCTTATTGAAAATGTGATGGAAGTCTTTATGGATGATTTTTCAGTACATGGTTTGGATTTTGATAACTGTTTAACAAATTTGTGCCAAGTCTTGCAGCGTTGTGAAGAGACCAATTTGGTCATGAATTGGGGAAAATGCCATTTTATGGTAAAAGAAGGCATAGTTCTTGGACACTTGGTGTCTGAGAGAGGAATAAAGGTTGATAAGGCTAAGGTGGAAGTGATTAAAAAATTGCCCCCACCTACAAATGTGAAAGGTATGCGGAGTTTTCTTGGACATGCAGGGTTCTACCGTTGTTTCATTAAAGATTTCTCCAAAATCACAAAACCTCTTACGACTCTCTTGGGTAAGGATGTACCTTTTAATTTTGATTCATCTTGTATGGAAGCTTTTTGCGGGATTAAGCAAGCTTTGATCTCTGCTCCCATCGTGCAACCCCCTAATTAGGAACTCCCATTTGAATTGATGTGCGATACGAGTGATTACGCAGTGGGGGCTGTACTTGGGCAACGGAATGACAAGAAGCTCCATGTAATTCATTATGCCAGCCGGACGTTGGATGATGCCCAGGTAAACTATGCCACAACTGAAAAAGAACTGTTAGCCATTGTTTTTGTTTTTGATAAATTTATATCTTACTTGGTAGGTTCACATGTTACTGTTTACACTGACCATTCTGCCATTAAGTGTCTATTGAATAAAAAGGAAGCAAAGCCTAGGCTAATTAGGTGGATTCTAATATTGCAAGAATTTGACTTGGAAATTAAGGATAAGAAGGGTACTGAGAACCTGGTTGCTGACCACCTATCTAGGTTGACATCTGAAAAACCAGAGATAGATAATGTTTCCATCAATGAATCTTTTCCGATGAACTACTCTTGAGTCTTAGTACCCAACTTGTTCCTTGGTATGTTGATTTTGTAAATTTTCTTGCATGTGGTATTTTACTCCCTGACCTTAGCTTTCAGTAGAAGAAAAAGTTTTATGCAGATATCAGACATTATTATTGGGATAAACCCCTTCTATTCAAGCAATGTGTAGATGGTTTGATTCGGAGGTGTGTTCCAGAAGATGAGGTCCATGCCATCTTGGACCATTGCCATTTTCTTTCTTGTGGAGGCCATATAAGCACCTCCAAGACAGCCTCTAAGGTATTGCAAGTTAGGTTCTATTGGCCACACCTTTTTAAGGATGTACGTAAGTATGTTCTGACTTGTGATGCTTGCCAAAGAACAGGTAACATTGGTAGAAGACATGAAATACCATTGAATAGCATTTTAGAGGTTGAATTGTTTGATGTATGGGGTGCTGATTTTATGGGACCCTTTCCCTCCTCCTTTGGAAATCAATTCATATTAATGGCAATTGATTATATGTCAAAATGGGTGGAAGCCATTGCTTTACCCCATTCTGATGCTAAGATTGTTATTAAACTTTTCAAGAAAATAATATTTTCAAGGTTTGGAGTCCCGAAATACCTTATAAGGGATGGAGGGTCTCATTTTATTGAAAAAACTTTTCAGACCCTCCTAAAAAATATGGAGTTAGGCATAAGGTTGCTACACCTTATCACCCTCAAGCTAGTGGACAAGTTGAGGTATCTAATCGGGAAATTAAAAACATTCTTCAAAAAGTGGTGAATACGTCACGTAAGGATTGGTCTATTAAGTTAGATGATTCCTTATGGGAGTATCGAACCGCATACAAGACTCCCATTGGAACCACACCTTTTAAGCTAGTATATGGGAAGCCTTGCCATTTACCTGTTAAGCTGGAATATAAATCTTTTTGGGCTGTTAAAACTCTTAATCTTGATCATAATGCTGCAGGTGAGCGAAGGTTATTGGAATTAAATGAGCTTGAAGAGCTTCATTTAGATGCATACAAAAATGCCAGAATTTATAAAGAAAAAACCAAACAATGGCATGATCGTCACATCCTACGGAGAACTTTCAATCCAGGTGATATGGTTTTACTGTTTAATTCCCGATTACGGCTTCTGGAAAACTAAGATCCCGATGTTCAGGACCATTTAAGGTAACAAAGGTCTTTCCCTTTGGAGTTGTTGAGTTGTGGAGCGAGAAGTCTGGTACATTTAAGGTAAATAGACAGAGAGTAAATCACTACTTAATAGGCCAACCCATACAACAAGTAAGTGACTTAGACTTGTTTGATGTATCAGATGAGTAAATCCAAATGGTAAAAAACTTCTGGCTGAAGACTTAAAACTTAGCACTGATGGGGAGATAACCCTATGCTTGTTGTTTCATTTTATGTTTTAAAAAAAAAGAAACAAAGTCAAATGCTGGTTTGGGGTGACTACAGGTAAGTTTTCTTATCCTTTTATCATCCATTTTAAACATTGAGGACAATGTTAAATTCTAGTTTGGGGTGGTAGATAAGAAAACTTAACTGTTTTGTTTACATTGTGTGATTGCTATTTTATTTTGCATGTGTGTATGATTTTCCTTATTTTGTTTGTCATCTTGTAATTTACCATGATTGCATGATAATTAACTTTGAACATAAAGCTAAAGTATCTAAGGACCATAAAATTTTGAAATTTTTTTAAAAAATTGATTGTTTAAATGCCAAATAAATGCTTAAATGGACCTTATGTGATTTAATTTTTCTTTGAAAAGACTTTCCATGGTGAGATTTGAGCCTAAATGGGTAAATTATCAAAAATTTCAAACCCTTATTTTTCTTGATTGAGTGAATCTCATAGTCATCAAAATTCTAGAACTTGTTTTTCAACCGATTCAAAATGGTTTTTGATTGTATGTCTTAGGATGATAAAGGCACAATTAGGTCTTATTCTTAAGCCTTAATTTTTTGCACAATTTGACCCATAGTTGCCCCTTTTGAGCCTGAAACTGAAAATTTTTCTTTAAAACCTTTAATTAACTGATGTTTTCTTAATGGTGAAAAAGTTGGAAATCCTGTGGAGCAAAGAAATAAAAACGATTTAAGAAAAATATGTTATGGGATGCAAATAAAAGAAAGAAAAAGAAAAGAAAATCAAAAGGATGATATTGAATGAATTGCAAAAAGTCCATAAAAGTTTAAAAAATTACTCTATTAGTTTCTGAATTTACGATGGTAATTTGAATTATTCATGACTGTTTAAATCCCTTTTGTACTTTATTTTTCTTGAAATTCCTACCTTGACAATACAACCCATAGCCCTGTTACAACCCTTTGAAAGACCTTTTGACTTTGACATGTTTGCTATCTAAACTATGGAGTTTCTGGTTAATTAACAAGCTTATGGTAATGTTTTTGACTATGATAATTTGAGTGATACACAAACCATGAAACACTTAGAGTGAAATTGTGAGAAGAGTGCCTCATGTCTTACATTGAAAATTTAATCACACAAGCGAGTTAATTTTTGGCATTTGAATAAATCTATTTCATTGTTTTGGGTTCCCTAAATTACTGAGCTAAATATTTTCTGTATCTTATCATGTGAATATGGTGATTGCTTGGGAACAAGCAATGACTTGGTTTGGAGTATTTTGATAAATGTTTTATAACACAATAAATTAGATTTAATTTGCTTAGGAGTTCAAGCATTTTGCATTGTATCTTCTTGTTGTTTCATGATTTATACTTTCTTTCCACTGTATTGTGCTCAGGTATTTTTACTTTGCAGAAATTAATAAATTTGGGACTATTGACGATTCAATCTGGGAATAAATACATGCAAAAGAAAAATGATCCAAGAATTCATATTTTGAAAGATTTCAAACCCAAAAAGATGATCAAAGTGCCTAGGAATCAAAGAAGAAGCCATAAGAGTCTATGTGCTAACAAAGGGCCAAGAAAGCACTAAGAAATTAAATAACAGTTACATGAATCAATTCAGGGGGTGTCTAAATCGATTCACACGTGATGAATGTCCCAAAAATGCAAAATTTCAGCAATGAATCGATTCATAGTAGCAATGAATCGATTCATACGTTATTTTTTGACCAGGATCACATTTTGAAGCTTCTGAATTGATTCATAGCAAGTCTGAATCGATTCACACATCTTATACTGTGCAAAAATCACCTCCTGAATCAATTCATGACCAAAATTGAATTGATTCATGTAGTTCAAAATTTCATTTTCGTAGCTGGAAACAACCTTGCCTCAATTATTTTTAGTGGAAATAGCCTAAAATGCACCAAGAATTTTTAATTTGAAGGCTCCATGCTCCACTACGAAAATCATGCAACCACCCACTCCTTTCTTCACTTTTTAGAGGCTATAAATACAAGGGAGTTGAAGTTGTGTAGCATCCCTCGAAGGCAATTGAAATTGAAGTAGAGAGTTAGCAATTGCCTTCTGTCCCATCTCTTCTTTCTTTCTTTCTTTTATTTCTTTGTATAAGAATTGAGAGAGTTGTGAAATTGAGTGTTCCAATTTGTATACGGTGGGAAAATATTGCAAATACAACAAGGAAATATAATGGTGAAATACTTCTTGGGCTTTTTGGAGAAACTTGTAAGTTTTTATTTTATTTTACCATGTGTTGTATGTTTTATTTTCTTCCCATTATGTATATGAATTTGAATCACATCATGAGTAACTAAATTAATTATCTTAGGATGATGGGGGTGTGATAATATTTTATGTTAATGTTGTTTTGACTTTGAATTAAATAAATTTCTGTTTTCCATTTAGTTCAAATTATGCTCAATGCTCTTAGTGATTTCTAACAAGAACCTAAGTGATAAAAATGTATACTTGCGGGTATATTAGTAAGTTTAAGTAATTAATAAAATCGAAAGATTTATTGTTACTAGAAAGCTTTTGAACTAAGCCTAAGATTTTGAAATACTTTTTTGTGACCTCAGTAAAGCCGTGAAAGTAATCAAAAATCTTTTGGGGAATAAATAAGGGATTTTCACAAAACGATAATGGGTCTTTCTTAGGGATTGAACATGGTTCTCCATACGTTAGGTACATTAATAGGATTCCGAGAGGAACATATTAATCAGCTTAAGGAAAATCTGCCTTGGAAAACTTAATTTGATTCTTATTTATGAAAAGCCAATTCATTAATATAAAATAGAGTCTTGATCCCCCGAAAACTTAAGATACTCTCAATTCTGATTTTATGTGTCAAGTAAATTTTGTTTCTGTATTTATTTTTATTCTATGTTTTATTTTTACAAAAACTTAAAAATCAACTGTGTAGATAATTAAATTTCAATATGCTAGTACTTTGAAAATAGTCCTTGTGGATACGATAATCTTTTATATTACTCGACACAACCCGTGCGCTTGCGGAACCCTGTCAATTTATGAACTATATGTCGTGTCTAAGTATAGCTAAGTCCAATCAAGAACTAATGGTAGTAAGTGTATGATCATAGGTATGTTGAAATTACAAATGACAAGTTGAATTGTAATGAGAAATACGTGAATTTAGCAATTATGAGGGTGAAATTGAGTTACGGTGGGATCTGGAATGCCCGGAAGGCATTAATAGGGCCCTAGACATAATTGGAGTATGTACAAGCAAAGAGATTGCCAAATCAATTGCATTTGAGATGCTATAGGTGGTGAAAATGCTTGAAATAGAGTTGAATGCATTTTAGTGTATATCTTCATGATTCGGAGGAATTTTTTAGTACAGATCGTGCCTGAAGGTCTAGAATGAGTCATCGGTAGTGCTTACAGAGTTTCATAGCAATCAGAGTTAAAACGAGCAAGTTAAGTGGTGCAGAAATTAACCCAAAGGCTAAATTTTGCATAATTCTGTAGAACTGGTCTGCTGGTAATCGATTACCAGAGAGCCAAGTTGATTTCCTGCACATGCTATTTGAAGGTAATTGATTACCAGATTTATGTAATCAATACTAAACCTTATGTAATCGATTATAGGCTTTTTGTAATCAATTATCAGAGTCAAAATAAAGGATTTTAGATAGTTCTAAGTGAGGTAGCCATTAGGTTTTTATTGCCTATTGTTAAGGAAGTTTCAAACATGAAAAATTTACTCTCAGAACCTAGGATAAATTATAGGAATCGATAAAGGGATGTTATAATTAAAGTTTTCAATATTATCATTTCACAAATATGTAAGTTAAATAGAATAAAAGGGAAAGTGAATCAAGGGAATAAAATAGAAGAAAACAAGAGTATCATCCTATATAAATTAAGCAGACACTAATTAGTGTTATTACAATTGTCATTTGACTAAAGTATAGAGGGCATTGTCATTTGACTAAAGTATAGAGGGTGATAAAGCCAAAACATATAACATGTTTGTTTTGTTTGTAGGGGTGCCACCCGCACAAAAATTTAAGTTGATTAAATGATGAAAAATTAAGTAAAGAGAAAAATAAAAGGATATAGGTAAAGACGTAATAAATAATTAAGACTAATTTAATATTTAACATATAATCAATAAAAGCTAATTTGAGAAAATGATATGCATAAAAAGATAATTTATATAGTAAATAGAAAATATCTATAATTTAAATATTGTTTTTGTGATTTTAAAATTAACATCCTTTGAAAAATTATAATTTAACAAATCAATACGAATAATGATAATTTTTATATTATCGTGTTTCCCAACAAATTAAATTAAAGTGAATCACTGAAAAAGAGTAAGTACCCTCAAGGGACATTTGAAATTCAATTTAAATTTAAATAAATTACAACTAATTGATAAGTTGGAAAAACCAGAATGTTTTGATTAAGGGTGAGAATAGGTAACATTTTCATAATAGTTGTGGCCTATTTTGCATGATAGGCTTTCTTTATATGTGTTAATCATATGAACTATGTTGTTATAGTTATTTCGGCCACTATCGATTTTACGTCTCTAGATCCTTTGGGACGGACAATTACAACATTGAGAGATTGGATTCTTCCATTTCTAGTGGAATATGCAAGTATTTTAAAAGAAATAAAAAGTGAAGCGACTGAATGAAGTGGAAAAATATTGTAGACCTTGTAAGGGCATTCGTTGCAAATTTAGGATTTTTTGTTTAATAAACGAAGTCATTTGACTCAGTTAAACAGTGTAGTACTTTTCCTATGTAAAGGAATATAACAAAACTGTAATGTATGCTTGATGTGTTGGTGGGGTACTCTAGGCCTACGTTTGATTACAAAGAAGCCGTTTAGTTCCCCAACTGGATTGGTTAAATCCCAGTTTGACTAATCTTAAAAATAAATTTTGCAATCAAATGAAGTTTTAATTGTCTCTAATGATATGAAAGATCAATATCAACTCTTAAATTTTTCCGTTTCTCTAACTTCTTTTTCTTAATTGCAATAAGATAAGAAACTGCTAGGGATGGTTGTTCCTCCGAAAAGAGTTCAGTTTTCAAGAGAAACAAGTTGTGATGTTTTGTAAGAGTGAAGTGGATGGTGAGTTTGTCTGTTTGGTTTTCAGTTTAGAAAATAGAGTTGAAAATGAAGAAATTTAAAGGTTGATATTGATAGATATATTTTTTGATGGGTTTGACTAACCAAGTTGAGTAATCAAATACATCTTAAAAGCACAAGCGCAACAAACATCAATTGATTAGTTTTATCATACTTGAATCCAAAACGGTGAAAGAAGCACAAGCGCAACAAAAACAAGACAAGCACATCAAACATTAAAAGATCAGTGAATGGCAAACAAAGAAAAAAAAGGAGGAAAAGTACTATAATTTAAAATAAAACTCGATTGAAGTTGTTCAATGGCCAATTCTTCAGAATTTGAAATGATCTACTCTTTATTTATTCACGTTGTTTCACATCCGTGATCAGTAATAAATTTGGAATCTGGTTGGGACTTTTCTTGATTCAGGTTCAATTTTTTTAATCAAGTCATTCGGGTCATTGCAAATATGGGATGTGTACCTGAAAATTATATAACTATTTCATCCTCACCTTTTTGTCTTGATGATCCATATTGATAAAATTATTAAATAGTTTTGGATAATATAATTTTATTATTTAATTTTTTCGTTAACCTTTCTACTTTTCTAGCTCTTGCTTTATTTTGTATATAAATTATAGTCATTGTTTGAAAAGTAATGGTGTGATAGGAAATAAGTAATAAATACTTCTTAAAGTTTTAAATAACAAAAAAATAAAATTTTCAAAATTATGTTAGCTGAAAAGAAATATCGAAATTTGTTTAAATTTAAAAATTAAATAATTTTTAAAAATATGATATATTTAGAAGTAATTTTTATAAAACGTGATTATCAAAATAAGTCAGTATATTTAATTACAAGTATAAATAGCGTTTTTAAAAAATAAATTGATCTTTTTTTTGTGTGTTTCAACAATTTATTTGGAGAAGTTACTCAAAATAGCTTCTTCGAGTAAACTTATTTTATCTTCTTGTTTAGGTTTCTCTTTTTTTAAAAATTTAACCAAACATCTAAAAAATTACATTAAGTGATTTTTTTTGTTTAAAAACAATTTTAACTTTAAATAAGTTTAAACAAATTCACCTTAGTAATTTTTTTATACACTAAAACAACTGGTTTGACTAATAATTCATTAATTCGGACCACTAACTCGTTATTCTAATGTCTTGATTGAATTAACAACCGGTCTAATTTTTATTTTATTTTATTTGGTTAACAACCGGTCTAATTTTAATAATGCCAGAAAAGTCTTTTGGGTTTTTGGTGAACTCAGCCATAGTATAAAATGTTTGGGCTAACAAAGCCGAATCGGAGGCCCAAACAAGTGAATTGTATAAAGCCCAAAATGTGTTGAACCCTATTTGTTGTTGTTTCTTCAGATCGCATTGAGCGAGCAGCGTGCGGCTGGACTTTGCAAGATGAAGGTCTTGTTTCCAGACATTACTATTATACTTCGAATTTGTTGTCTCTGTTACTGAAACTTGTTCCATTTATTGTGCAGTTTAACATTGCAAATCCCACCACCGGATGCCAGAAGAAGCTGGAAATTGATGACGACCAGAAGCTGTAATTTATTTTTTTTTACTTTCTCTTCGTTTTTGCATTAATATTCTTCTTTAAATTCGTGAACGTCAATGTTGCTTCATGCTGTACTTGTTTCTGCTATTCATCTCAATTTCGAATTTGCAGAAGATGGATTTTGACCTTGATTGTTTCTTTACACGTTGTTTTATTACGTCTTGTAATTAATTTTGCCTATAATTGTAGTGCCAACTTGGATTCTGTATACGGTTATTGATTTGTGTTGAAAATTTGTCATGTCTTAGACTTGTTAGGGAATTTCTTTTTACTATGAAATTGTGTATTTAGGTAGTGTGGGGAGTTCCTTTTTTTAGTGTTCTTACTGCGTTACTTGTTAATCTGTTGCTGTCCTCTTATGCCTTATATTGCAGTCGAGCATTTTGGGATAAGAGGATCTCACAGGAGGTTGTTGGTGATGCCCTGGGTGAGGTATGCTTTGTTAGCTGGAGATTTTTAGTGAATGACTAGTCCTGTTTATTGACAATTGTTTATAAACTATTTATTCACCTCTGTGATTTTACTACGACCAGGAATTTAAAGGCTATGTTTTCAAAATCACTGGTGGGTGCGACAAACAAGGTTTCCCTATGAAGCAGGGTGTGCTGACCCCTGGTCGTGTTCGACTCTTGCTCCATAGAGGTAGGGTTATTCTAAAATCTTGAGTATTGATCTTATACTGTTTTGGTTGATTATATATATATTAATTATGATTAATTCGTGTTGGCACTTGGAAGCAATGGTACAGTGTCAAGTTCTGCATTTGGCTGTGGCCTTGATATTCATAGTTTTCTGTGCCTACTTTTCTTATGATAATTTGTACTCTCAGGTTCTTGTTTATATAGATATTGTATTTGTAGGCGGTGTGACTTTTTATGCAATGACGGGTAGCTTTTGTTAGTAACATATTTGTTGTGGGATTCTCATAGCCATGGTTGTTTCTAGACTTGGTTAATGCTTTTGGCATTTGAGCAGGAACTCCTTGTTTCCGTGGTTATGGAAGGCGCAATGGAGAGCGTAGAAGGAAGTCTGTACGTGGGTGCATTGTCAGCCCAGACCTCTCTGTTTTGAACTTGGTAATTGTGAAGAAGGGTGAAAATGATTTGCCAGGTTTGACTGATGTTGAAAAGCCAAGGATGAGAGGTCCAAAGAGAGCATCCAAAATCCGAAAGCTGTTCAACCTATCCAAGGAGGATGATGTGAGAAAGTATGTCAATACATACCGTCGAACCTTTACAAACAAAGCTGGTAAGTTCCTGAGCTGACAGCCACAACTTCTCTTAGTCCCTTTGGTAATGAAAATGAAGTGTAGAAGTTACCCTTTGGGTGTTCCTTACGTGTTTCAAATGTCAACTATGCTGTTCTAAGTTTGAATTTGTTCAACTGTTCAGTGATAATTCCAATCAGTGTTGAAGTAACCCATTACCCATTTTCATTGTGTTTCAAGTATCAACTGCTTAGTTCTAAGTTTGTGGAGTAAACTCTAAGGTTAGTCCTCAAGATGATATGTGTTGTGTATTTTAGTCCCTGGGATTTTATAAGTCTCAAATTAGTTCCCAGTTTTACAAAATGACCTTCCTTTTTAGTATAAAATAACAGTGAAAATTGAGAATAAAAGGACCAAAATGAATGACTTTTTGCAATGTCAGGGATTATTTTGAGGTTTTTAAAATCTTGTGAACTAAAGTGTATGATCCATATAATCTTGAGGATTAACTTGAGAGTTTAATGTAATCCAATCACAATCTTGATGTATAACCCATTACCCATTCCTCACCTGCTTACAGTGTCAACTGCCTAGTTCTAAGTTAGAATTTATTCAATAGTTAAATGATAATTCCAATCACATAGCTTGTATGATATAATGTGGAAATCTAATGTTTTCATTTTTCAGTGCAAGCAAAACATGACTTTCACTAATGTGGAACTTTTAATCTCCAATCCAAACCATTATTATTATTATTATTATTATTATTATTATTATTATTATTATTATTATTATATGGTTTGGATTAGAGATTAGAGGATCCAATTTGAATTAAATAATTATTCCACTCAAAATTTATGGTACCCTTTGTGAACATCCAATTGAAGCATCATTTGCAATGATTTGGTCGCAGGGAAAAAGGTAAGTAAAGCACCGAAGATTCAACGACTGGTCACTCCTTTGACACTCCAAAGGAAGCGCGCAAGGATTGCAGACAAGAAGAAGAGAATTGCTAAGGCAAAATCAGATGCAGCAGAGTATCAGAAACTCCTTGCATCCAGGTTGAAGGAGCAGAGGGAACGTCGAAGTGAGAGCTTGGCCAAGCGGAGATCAAAACTTTCCAGTGCTTCCAAACCAACTGTCACAGCATAGACTGCTTTATGATAGAGATATGGTGAAGTTTAATCCTCACCATTGTTTTTGGTGATCTTGTTTCATGAGAGGGTGACTATGACACATTTATGGCTTTGCAATTTAAATACTTTTGAGTTCATTGAAGTATTTCGTTAAGATTTTTGTTCGAGTTCAACCAAATCATTCCATTCCTGCCTAGTTTACATGTGTGGAGAATTTTGATCCACGGTTTAGACCGTGAGGATTTTATTTCATGTGATTGATTCTGAAAACGTAGTTGTCTTTTGGACACTTGCCGATCATTTTATTGCTCAATTTTATGATTCAAGCTTTCCCAAACTTCTAAAATTTTGGTAATGAGTTAGTTATGAGCATTAAAATTGAAGTCTTGCTAACCAATTTCAGGCTTGTAGTAGTATTTTGTCCTCAAACAAATTGTAGGATTTTGTACAAATACGTTTAATTTGGTTTCTATTTTAAAAAAGAAAACGAAAAGGCAACTTTTATACCCAAATGATGCATTTAAAAATGAATGGAATTAATAGAATTTTTTTTTAGTATTTCTTATATAAAATTTTAAAAACAGGAAAGGTGACGAATTTGTAGTTAAAATTAAAAATGGAAAAAAAATACATTTATAATCTAAATGGTTCTTAAAATTCTTAAAGAAAATGAAATACAACTCTATACTCTTGTTTCTAGTCAATTTGGAATTCCGATAATCAAATGAAATAGAAGAAAGTTGTGTTTAACATGAATGAAATGTCTATATAATTTTTTAATGATTTAAAAATTAGGTTTCTTGCCCTATGATTTTATCTAATTAACAAAAATGTAAATGTTATTAAGGGCATCATAACTTCTTTGAAAAAATGGAATGGAGTTCTCCCTTCAATCTTTTTGAATGTCGCTTTGCCACATACCAACTATGGTTCAGCTGGTTTTGGCGGTTAAATCCTCATTCTTATGAAGTTTGGCCTTGTGATTTTTCAGGAAATAATGGTACCGCAGATATTATCAATGCAGAGGTTCTAGCTCGGTAATGTGGCTCTGTTATCAGTAATGAGGCTTTCTCATGGTTTGCTTGTGTTTGGTTAAAATTTGGCATTTTGCTATGGGACAAGTTTGGGAAGTATTTGAAAGTGTGTCACACCCATATGTTTTTTATTTTGTTATTTTATCAGAAAAGTTGATTAAAAGGTTTTAGGTCTGTTTGGGTTTTAAGAAAGTGTGGGAAAAGAATTAATGAGAAAAGAAAAAGTGGGTATAAGAAAATATTATGTTGGTAAAATGTGTCTTATTTGTTCTAAAAGTATTCAAATGTGGTCCTACATGTTTATTTTCTTCACCAAAAATAAAAAATTATTGAAAATCTTATCAAAAATCAAAATAACAATCTTGTTTTTATTTTTCTGTTTCTAAGTTATTCTTTGTGTCATAGATAAAAATGACATTTACGTATTTCACAAACTTTTTCTTATACTTTTTTTCATCAAAAAGACTTGCGTGAGAAGCTTGAGAGATTGAAATAAGGAGGAAAGAGTGTGGAAGTATATTATAAGGAGATGCATGTTGCCATGAGTAGAGCCAACATTAGTGAATAAAGAAAAGTAATTGTGTTCTACATGGATTGAAAGGTGAGGTAAGAAATGTAGTAGAGAAGAAACCCTATTTGGATTTGATGGAGCTTGTTCATAAAGCCATTGAAATTGAAGCTCAACTAAAAATAAAGTCCAATCATAGGAGAACCTCTCAACCTAACTCATCCAAGGAGTGGAAGAATCACCCTAAGAATGAGGGAAATGAACATAAAGGTAAAAATTCTTCTAAATCTTATTTTAATTCTATTAATGCTTCCATGCCTTTTGTTTCTGAACATAAAAACATGAAGTACTTTAAATGTCTTGGGAAGGTGCATATTACATTTGAATGCTCAAAGAAAGAATGTCTTGGTGAGTATAAGCAATAATGAAGTGAGAAATCAAAGCCCTTCAACTAAAGAGGAATATGGTGAGGATTTTCACATGATCAAGTGTCTTTTGAATTCTCAAGATAAAGGGAAGCTGAAATATTAAAAAAAAAACACATTTCATACTGGTTGTTTGAATTGAAGGTAAACTTTGTTCAATGATAATTGATTGTGGATCTTGTGCTAATGTGGTTAGAAAGAGGCTAGTTAACAAACTTTGTTAGTCCACTAAAATGCATGATCACATTAGCATAATATCCACTAAAATACAATGATTTGTTGAATAGGTAGGTTTTGATATTTCTCAATAGGAAAGTATAGTCATACAATTTAATGTGATGTGGTGCTTATAGAGGTTTGTCATCAACTACTTTGTATTCATTTGGCAATTTGATTAAAAAAATACCCATGATGGTCATTCTAACAAGTAAAGATTTATCCATCAAAACCATAAGGTCACTCTTGTACCATTGTCCCCAAGTGAGGTTGCTAAGGATAAAATGAAAATGAGAATAAAAATAGAGTGTGAAAATGCAAGAGAAAATTAAAGAAGGTGAAAAAAAAGAAAGTATTGAGAGAAAAATATGAGTCGTGAGACAAGGCAAATTTTTTTATGTTCAAAAGCTATTGTAGGTAATAATAAATTTGTTGATTGTGTGGGGAATTTCATTTAAAGGAAGAGATCATGGGATTTAGACCATGGAAAAATTAGAAAGATTGTTTTTGTTGGAATCTTTTAGTGTCAATGGTGAATTAGACTTTTTGTCATCTTTTTAAATTTATTGAGTCTCATTTGAAAAGAATTACATGTGAGATTATTTGTAGCACATATTTGATTATCATGTGTTCACTATTTAGTTTTAAGAAAAATTTCATTGATATATAGTAGTGATCTCTTTGAGAGTATCATAATTAAAAAATGATTCATTTGATTATAGCTTTAGTTTTTTGGATGATTGTCATAAGGATCAAAATTTTAGAAAATCATTCATTCTTGATTTATATGTGCAAGATGCATATAAGGGAGCTTTAAGAAATGGTGAATTGAAACAATTATTTTGAGCATGAGTTTGTTCATACAGCATTAAAGTTAGATCAAAATATTGTGCTTATCAACATGTTTGATAAAATGTTAGTTTTTAGTTAATCTTTTGTTGTATTTACATTATAAAATTATAAAGTGACCCAGAAATGATTTAAACTTAGGACCTCAATATTAAGCATGCTTCTTAACCACTTAGCCATTTTAACCTTGTTTAATGTGTTCTGTTTTTCTTTTACTTATTTTCAAAGAGGCAAACTCAAAAACTAAAATTGTATTTAACATTAATGATCAGATAAATGAGATGAATTTGAGATTATTCAAAGAACAAGATTTGAGATTATTCAGAAAATAAGATTTGAGATTATTCAGAAAACAGTTTTGAGAGCTTTCTCACCTAAATTCTTGATTGAAGCATTTTTAATCTTATTAAGAATTTTTAATTCTTGGAATCATTTCCCCAGTCTAATCAATCTCCAATTATAACATCTTCTCTATCCCATTTCCCAATTTTTAGTTTCAATCAATCCCTAACCCTGAAATTCCCAATTGTGTTTCTGACTCTAACTCTAGATAGATCGTTCTTGAATTCCATGAGGGAGATTCTCATCACTCTAAACGTGGGTGGTAACCCCTGCAACATCTAGCATGTTTTTGCTGGTTGCACTGCAAACTCGTACAAAGTAAAGATTTTATTGCACACCGAAGTCCAAACATGGTAGGGATTAGTGCAGAAACTCTAAAAGCAGGTGCACCATAATGACGGGAAAATCTTCCCTTCCTTTAGAAAGGTTGGGTTCTTAAATGGTAAAATCAAACAAACCATTCAAGTTCATGATACAACTAACGAAAACACAGTACATAACAGAGTTCATTCCTGTGCACTGTTACGGATTCTTGAGAGAATTAATAATAACTTCTATTAATGGAAAAGAAAAACAAAATGGATAATTGTGAAGGGAAAAGTCCCTCCGCAGAGCAGCTCTTCAGAGAAAACTGTTTCGCTATCCACTAGTAAATAGTAATTTCTCACAGACCCTGGATACTATCCTTCCCATAATATATACTAATCTCCTAATAGAATTATAATAATCTAATCTCGTCATAGAATTCTAACAGAATAATCTTATCAAATAATAACTAAGGAAATATTATCCAATACACTAAATAATCTTCTGGATCTTGATAATCAAATCTCACTACCTAACAGCAACTCATGTGACTACAACAAAACATACTGCTATCAACTATCAAGGTTTCGGGAGAAGAGACTAAAGATGTCATGTTAGCCAGTTTCCCTTGTAGCCAATTATACAAATAATTAAAATATTAAAATGATCATTAAGGGATAAAGATAAAACAGATAAATAAGTTGAGATTAGTTAACATGAGAAAATATCAAAATTCAAGAGTATAGAAGTATATAACGGCCAAAGTTATAGCACACAGAACGCTTCCCTGTTTCATAATGAATTTCTCAAACCCACTAATGAAAACATTATGCATAAACAACTGTGTTACAGAGGCAGATGATTAACCGCTGCAAAATTTTAACAGAAATCACCTACAAAATCTTATCTAGGTCTAAGGAATTCAAGCTCAGCACATGAAAACTCCAACCATCTTTGGCTCAACTACAAATATAATAAACGAAAAGCAACGGTGCTAGCTTACAAATCCAAGACTGTTAGACACAATCACAGCACTGTTAATCACCGGAGCAACAACTTCAGTGCACATTACATAACAATATAACAATATACAGTTACCATTAAAAGCAACAAGAGCAATCAAACGGGCAAAGTGGGGTATTTCCAGCATTCACATTACTAATACCTAGCTCCTCTTCAGTGTAGATGGAAAGTCCATCCTCTGTTTTCTTTCTTGGTTGAGCAGACTGGTCTCCAAACTCACCATCATCTGGCCCATCAGTTTTCCTCTTTGCATTCTTCTTCTTTTTCTTCTTTGTTTTATCAGCTCTCTTAGTTACTTCATCAGATTTTCCACTCTTATTCACTTCAGACTTCCTCTTTTTCCCAGCAAATATTTCATCAATTTCATTACCTGCTTTCTTTGGCGTAGAAGATGGTTTCTCCTCTTCCACAACAGTACTCTCTTGCAACTGACTTGTAGTCGTTTTAGAAATCTTGTTCGTCATTGGAATGGAAGAAAATCTGCACATCATTTTGCAACCTTAGTGAGAACTGAAATGCTCAACAAATATAATGAATAAGAACACTTGCAAAAAGACGGTAAGGAAAAACTGGCTTAAGATTTGGAACAACAATAACTAGCTCCTAAAATAAATTTTTTCAATTCAAATTCAAGATATTCATAAAGAAAGAGCCAACAATGAACGTGTTTTCAGCCAATTTAAGCCCTACAAAATCAAAGAGTTGTGACTTAATTGGTAATTCGAATTGAGATTGAGATTGAAATTACACTTCAAGCTATGTTTATATGAAATGAGAAAGTCTGTAGAAAACATACGGTGGGCACTGTGGATGCGGCGTCTGTGTCTCCAAATGGCGGTTGGCGTTCGTTCGGAGTGTGAGACGGAGGGAGGCGTAGAGCGATTGTGAGACAACGGGAAACGTCTCAGAAGGAGGAATGAGTAATGAGTTATTGGATTTGGGCTGGGCTCTTTTCTTGGGCCCTACATGCCCTCACTCAATTATTTAACTTCACAAAAAATAAACAGCTTTGTAATTCACCGTTGCCCGTCCCATGCAAATCTTTGTATAGAAATTTTTATTCATTATCTAAATGATATTTTTAAATAAAAATTAATTGAAGAAAAATAAATTTTTATTTTTATATTAAGAGTAAATACTTTAATCAATTGAATATAAATGAAGTAAAGAGATAACTTGTAAAATCCAAAGAAACATTATGAACATATATCTTTATCTTTATTGATATGATATAATTTGAAATTAAATTTAAATTAAGATTTCTTAAAACTCAAATTAAGATTATCATGATAGTTTAAAAATTATTTATCTAATAAAGATAGATAACGTTCATATTTTAGTATGGAATATATAAGTATTTAAAATTGAAGTCCAATTCATTTTTTAAAAAATTAAAGTTTTAATATTTAGTTAATTAGCATTTATTACTCAATATGCAATATGCAATATACGAGTTTTTTTCGTTTTAAATACTATTAAATATATAAATTCTTGTCCAAAAATTATTATTTTTAATTTATAGTATACTGACATTTTACTTTATGGAAAAAATTGGATTTTTATTTACTTGCTTGTAATTTGAAAAACAAATGTTTAATTTGAGTAGTTAAAGTTTTTTTTTAGGATGAATCAAAACCAGTTCCCAAGTGCAAACAAGGTACTTTTTAATAAACTTTGGTGGTATGTCGTAACACTACGGCTTACACATTATCACGTCATTTCATAAAAAAATGATTCATCAAGCTTTTAAATTATCTTATGTTATATTCAGAAATTTTTTGTCTTTAAATTAATTTCTTAAAGATTAAATGTAGGCTTAAATATATTTTTATTTGGTTTTAAGTTAATTTTAAAATTTTAATGTTAAAAATCAAGACTAAAGTGACGATTTATCAATAATTAATTAGTTAATGATTATTAATTTTATTCTAAAAAATGATAGAATATTTTATTTATCCAATGAATGGAATAATAATAAAAGGAAGAGGGACGTTGAAACTTGAAAGTGTGTGAATTGATATTCAAACTCTCAACTACTACTCATGTTTATATTAATTTAAACTGTGCTAGCGTTACATGTGATTAGGGATGTTAATGGGTCGGAGTGAGTACGGAGAATATGTTACCGCTACCCGTATCCACGGATTTTAAGCGGGTAACGAGTATTTACGGTTCGGGTATCAGATACCCACGAGTATTTATGAATATTTATTATTTTTATAAAATAATACTAAAGAAGAAAATATGGTATATGTACTAAACATAATATTATTTTAGTATAATATAATTCAAGTTAATATTGTATCATATATTACAACTTCATAAATTAAAAGTATTATCATTGAAAAATATTAAATTTTGTTTATCTCATTATAAAATAATAAAAAACTTATATATTTAAATATATTTAATAAAAAACTAAGGATTAATAATTAAACAGGTACCCGCGAGACGGGTAGTGTGATACCGCTACCTAGCCGTTTAGTAAATATACGGGTATCCATTGCAGGTAACCCGCGGATTATCCGCGAACACGGGTATTTTTTACCATCCCTACATGTGATAGCCATAGCCTTTCTTATTATGAAATTTCCATAGAGCATCCATATAATCATAAAGTATGTGATTATTTTTTATTTTTTATCTGCTCCTTGTGATTCTTTGATGTTTAAATTTGAAAACATTATACAATCATTTTAGGTGCTTGAATTTTGTGATATTATTTAAATTATACATAAGTAATATTTTTATTTTAAAAAATAATAGAAAAATAACTTATGAGAAAAAAGTAGTATAACTCATGTTTATAGACTAGTATACATAGTTTGAGCCATTAAAACGAGCTACCTGGCTCGACCCTGACAAGTTTAGGCTTTTCTAGACCAAGCAAAAAAGGCCCATTTTGTGGCTCGATCTAGTAGGCTTGGTAGGCTACCTGCTTGTGTGGCCTTTTTTAGACTTTTGCGACTTTTGACAGACCCGCATTATTTTATTTGCTCTTTTTTAGAAAAATTACAAAAATATAACCACTTAAAATTTATCAAAATTTTTACATATCTTGTAACATCCTTGGTATTAAATTTAATTAATTTCGTAGTAGAAGATTACTAGAGAAATTATTTTAAAAATATAATTTGGCGAGATTTTAAGTTGATAGGGTTAATTAATTAAAAATGAATTGGTAAATTATTATTTACTGAAGGATAAAAGTAAAACTTAATTAATTAAGGTTTGAATAAAAGAGAAGAAACAGAGAAATAAAGTTTATAATTAAAAATGAATTAAAAAGGAAATAAAAAGTAGGTGAGATTACCAATTTGACCTTGTACTAGAATAATTACCTTCCATTATCTTTATCTCCTTCACACGTGAAATGAGAGAAAGAAACAGAAAGTGAGGCCACGGGGGAGAAGCCATTGTCGTGTGGGGGAAGCTCCAAATTGAGGGTCCAATTGTCACCAAAACATCAAATTAGACGTATTTTATAAATCTGGGGAACGAAATGAGTCCATTGAGGTAATCAATTTCATGTTCCATCCCCTCTCTCTAGGAGAGAATTGGGGTTTCATGGGGGGTTTCGATTTTGAGTTTTCTTGACATTTTGAAACTTGGTCATGGTCCGTGGCATGATGGGTAATGGTTTCGGCATTTTTAGGTCTCGAATCGGATGTCGAAAGGTTGATTGACGAGATGAAACTTGAAAACGAAGGTCGAAAGGGTGACGATGAGTTTTGGAACCTTTAAATGTGCGTTTGGATATGATGGATTATAGTTTCAAAAGCCGATATGTAAATTTGACTCGTCACTGTCGTAATTTTAGATATTTTATGGAAGCTGTGACGTCGAAAGTCGACTTGGAAATTCAAGAGTACGGAATTAAGGTAAGGGGGTATGCTGGGTTAATGTAGAAATCTGGTTGCGCGGTTGGGCGCATAGGAAAAGGGTAAATCCTAGACACTATTACTTATGTTAATTGATTTAATGTTTTGTTGAAATTAATTAGAGAACCATGATGAATTAAATTGGCAATGAGAGAATTAAATATTAAATGTGAATATTTGCGGGGTTGTGAATTACGTGGAAGATGAGTAATTAGAGATACCAAGAATTGAGAGTGTAAAATGAACTAATAAGTTGACATTGATGAATTGTAATAACTATTGAGAAACTAAGAAACTAAATTTTGATGTATGGTGAATAAGTTATTATGGAATTCCTGTGGATGAAGGTTATGGTATAATTATATGTAATTATGAGTTGAAATGAGAAGAGTGATGATTTCAAAGAGTCTAAAACTTACGATAATTAGTAGGAGATGTGTATTCAATGGAGTTGAATAGAAATGTATAGTAATATATGATGATGTGGATAGTTATGATGTTGATATAACTGATGCAATGAAAATAAGGACTGGGGATAATTATTTTGATGATATTGATGTGTGTGTGTGTATAAGATGAAATGGTTATAGTGTTGTTTTTATTATGTCCGATGTGCAGAGGGTAATGTGCGCCTTGTGTAACCGATGTCAAATGTTCATTCTCTCACTCTTATTACACTGTCTCAGTGGGCGTCTGGTATTATAAACACAGGTCCAGTGTGTAACACCCTAGGTTAGATAAGACAACCCTTCTATAGGATCATCCTATTTAACTAAGAGTGTTAACAGTTTTCATAAAAAAAGTGAATATATTTTTTTTATAAAGAGATGGCAGATCAATGGAAGCAAATAGTGAATATATATCACATAGTCATTCACAAACTTACAAATAATTGTACTCATAACAGAATGGGGCACGCAGGCACCCTTAAACATTATACAGTCATCCGGTGTCTTTGTCATTAATAAATATTCAACTATATAAATTCTATCTTTAATGATCGTTCTCAGTGGGTTCAGCATAGTGCTGTTCTTCACACTCGGGTTCTTGATTTTCTAATTCCTCTGAAAAATGGTCAACAGTAAGGGTGAGTATAACCCAAGACCCTGATTGGTTAATCCGGTGCGGACATAATCCAGTTAACATACAATATCACATACATCATACAATTAGCATATTCATAATTATAACAATCAAGCATGTTGTCATGGAATGCATGGGTTGAATTTATTATGATTTATCTTTGATTAAGTCTCATGATGCATGTGGGCCTAATAAATCATTTCTTCATCTCATTCTTTGGAATATCTCCATTCCAATTTTTCTAGAGCGATCAGGGTCCGCCCAAGTTCCATATGGTACAAATGAACTCATTGGTTCTCATCATTGATTTATATATTCTTGGAACTTGGATCCCTACGATCATAGTTACACTCCGTCATTTAGTCAAAGTACACTAGAATTGCATCGTCTCACCCGGCTATCAGGCGCGACTCTGATACCATTGGGTTTCCGTTCCAGTTGTACTCCCAAGATTCTTCATGGAGATCGAACGTGAGTGTCCTCCACTGTACCAAGTGTATGCTCTAGATATTTTTCTCCTTCAAAAATATTTTCATGATGCGAAATGCATTATTTTTATCATTAGATCCTTGGGTATTCATGTGTTTCCAGTCTCATCATACATCCTCATAAGTTCTTGAATCTCATCAATTATTAAAACGTTGTAAGATATTTGTTTTTATTCCAGAAAATATATCAGATATATCTTGGTTAAAAATTATTTTTTTATAAGAGTAAAATAATACATTCTTTATGTAATTACTCATAATTAAAACATTAATAATGTCAATAACAATAAAGCTAAACTTCCCAATAATTTAAAAAGGATTAAAGGAGAGTTTCTAAATGAAAATCCAAGTGAAAAACATTAAAATCAAGATTTTTCGAGTGAAACAAAGGTAATTCCGAGTGAAATAAGTATGATTCCGAGGGGAATCATACTGAGAAGAGCTTTCTAAATGAACTGACTAAAAATCCGAGTGAAATTGTACTGGAAAGCTGTTTTCCGACTGAAGCAGGTCTGATTCCGAGTAAAAATGAGTTTGAATCTGAGTAAAAACGATTTTCAGAGTAAAATGCTTTAATTCCGAGTGACATCAGTCTTGAAAGAAGTTTTCTGAGTAAAAATGTTTGTGAATCCGAGTAAAAATAAGTCTCTGAGTGAAATAACTATGTTTTCCGAATGAAATTAGATTGTGAAGTGTTTTCCGAGTGAAACAGATACTGAAAAGGATTTTTTGAGTGAAATAACTTAAATCCTGAGTGAAATCTGACCGAGAGAATTTTTCTGAGTGTAAATATTATGAATCCGAGTAAAAATAAGTTACTGAGTGGAATAAAACATAATTCTGAGTGGAATTAGTCTGAAAGGAGCTTTCTGAGTGAAAATAAGATAAGTCCCGAGTGAAACATGAGTTTACCGAGTGAAATTAGTTGGAAAGAGTTCTGTCTGAAATATATAATGGTTTACCGAATGAAATCGTGTAAAACTGATTGGATTTGTATAAAACTGATTGAATTTACATAAAACCGATTGAATTTACACAAAATCGATTGTATTTACACAAAACCGATTGAATTTACACAAAATCGAGCTTATTATCATTTATTTCATCTCCTGTTTACAATTCTCTACTGGAATACACATAAACACAAATGATACTAATATTTTCATAATTCAGCATCAAACATAATCACTCAATCATCAAAATTTATCATAATCAATACAGATAATCAAACATATTCATTGAATCATGAATATACAACCAATTGAACATGTTCATAATAATAAAAATGCATATAAACATACATAAATCAAAGCATGTAAATCAATAATTCCTGAATCTGTCCTGGAAAGGTGAGGAATAAGATTCCTTAACCCTTTCCTTCACACGGTTTTCCCACGGAGCACCCAAGAATATACCCCCTTACCTTAATGGAGTTCCTAGATGAGAAGAAATGCTCCCCTCTCTGTGTTGCTTCAGATCCGCGTGAGAAAGGCAAGAAAGGAGAAAGGAAGAAGCTTGCAGGAAGAGGAAATGATAACAGAGGTGTGTCTGTGGCTATGTTTCGTGTGTGTGTTCTTAGAGTCATAGCACTGGTTTAATAATAAGAAAGTGAGTGGGGAACATTGGTTGGAGGATTAGGTGGGATAATGGAGCCTTTTGACTCCTTTCACAGTCAGCTTTGCATTGATTGGAATAAAATATATAAAGGTATTATAATGGGTGCAACTTTCCCTTGTGATTGGTTCATTGAGCCACTCATTTTTGGATTCATGTGATGAAGTGGGCTGATCACTAGTTGAAGTGGAAATTAAAAGGTGTTCAGTGTTGGAGGATTTGAAGAGGTCGGTATTGCGTGTGAGGGCGGTATTGAGTGTGAGGGCGGTGTTGAGTGTGAGGGCGGTGTTGAGTATAAGGGCGGTGTTGGTGTGATTTAAGGGACAACGTTCATGAAAGAAGGCGGTGTTGTGGTGTGGAAGGACGGTTGTTGTGTGGCTATGAAGAGGGTAGTTCGTGAACACCGGCTCAGAATTGTTTGGTGTGCACATCGGTTCAAGAACAGCTTCCTTAGTAGTTAGCCGGTGTGGAGTATGAATCTGGTTTGAAATCAGTCAGTCTTCCCTTACACCGCCCATCCAAGCTGTTATAAAGACATCGGATCTTAGATCCCAGTTCAGAACGGGTCGAGGCACTCGGAAATGTTCCATCCGGTCCACGATTCCTTTTCATTCGGTTGTTCACTATGTCAAGTCGTCCTAAACTGATTCAAAATTCCTCAGACTACCACTCGGTTAAGTCATCTAAAACCGTGTCTGTTCTAGCCAATCTCACTCGGAAGAGGAGTCATACCCATAGACTCACTCGGAAATGGTTTAGCCTCCTATATTTCTCTCAGAATGGCTCCTTCTACCACTTTCCACTTGGTTTCCTAATCATACACATACAAAACCATTGGGAATCTTTCCTAAATAATTCAACAACACATTCCAGTCGGTAGGAAGCATCAAATCAACATAAACATAAGTATATATATACTCTTTCACTCGGATTACTTCTAGCAGAGTAGTTTCCTTTGGAAAAGGAAGTATTTGGCACGGTTTGACTCGGAAATGAGTCATTCTAGAGTGTTTTGACTCGGAAATGAGTCCAGAAGTGGTTCTCTTGAACACACTTCACTCAGAATTGCTTCTCAGGTTAGGACTCCACTCGGTGGTAGCCCTCTCAGTCATATTTTTACTCGGAAAACATGACACTGACTCAGAATTCCATCCTTCACTCGGAATTTATAATTATTCACTCGAAATTCCTCTCTGTTACTCTGAACAGAGCCCTTTTCACTCGGTTTTTGCATAATTTCACTAATGGTCCATATAAATTCCATTATTATGTACAAAAATAATATTTCTGAGATACTACAGACCATCAATAGGGTATATATTGACTTATTCTTACTTACAAACCATCCATAATTCAAAAATTACAAGGGTAAAACTATTTCTAAAAACAGGGATGTTACATTCTCCTCCCCTTTTAGGAATTTCGTCCCGAAATTCAAAGTTAAAACAATTGAGGGTACAATTCCCTCATTTTCCCCTCAATTTCCCAAGTAGCGTCTCCATCATCTGTCTGACTCCAAACTACTTTGACCAAAGAGATTTCCTTGCCTCTTAACTGTTTGAGACGTCGGTCAACAATCTTCACTGGTGATGCTTCAAAGGTAAGGTTTTCTTTCAGAACAAATTGATCAGGACTCAGAACATGATCAGGGATTAGTACATATTTACGGAGTTGGGAAACATGAAAGACATTGTGAAGATTTGTTAGCTCGGGTGGCAGAGCAATACGGTACGTATGAGTTCCTATCTTTTGCAAAATCTGATAGGGTCCTACGTATCTGGGGCTTAACTTCTTGGCCTTCAAAGCTCTTCTTACTCCAGTGGTAGGGGTAACTTTGAGAAAAACATGATCTCCCTCCTCAAACTCCAATGGCTTTCGACGTTTGTCGTAGTAACTCTTTTGTCTATCTTGCGAAGTCTTCATTGCCATTTGGATCTTTTGGACTTGTTCTGTAGTCTTCTGAACAATCTCTGGTCCAATTATCATCTTTTCACCAGTCTCATACCAACATAAAGGTGTACGACATTTCCTTCCATACAAAGCTTCAAAGGGAGCCATTCCGATGCTAGCATGGTAGCTGTTGTTGTAAGTGAACTCAACAAGTGGAAGGTATTCTTGCCAACTTCCCCCATGTTCTAGGACACAAAGACGTAACAAATCTTCAAGAGTTTTGATTGTCCTTTCTGATTATCCGTCTGTCTGTGGGTGATATGCGGAACTTAACTTTAGGTGAGTTCCTAGAGCTTGTTGCAGGCTCTTCTAAAATTGTGATGTGAAACGAGGATCTCGGTCAGACACAATTGCAGTGGGTGTTCCATGTAATCGTACGATTTCCTTGATATAGATCTGGGTGAGTTTCTCTAGAGAGTACTTCATATTGACAGGAATAAAATGAGCGGTCTTTGTTAATCGATCCACGATTACCCAAATAGCATCATATCCAGCTGATGTTCTGGGAAGTCCCGTCACGAAGTCCATAGCAATCTCATCCCATTTTCATTCTGGAATCTCCAGAGGTCGAAGGGTCCCACTTGGTCGTTGTTGTTCCGCCATTACCTTCTGACACATCAGACAAGCTGTCACATACTCAGCGATATCCTTTTTCATTCCTTGCCACCAGAATAATTTCTTCAAGTCCTGATACATCTTGGTCGATCCTGGGTGGATACTGTATTTACTTTTGTGGGCTTCATCAAGGATGGATCTTTTAAGATCTGTGTTGACTGGAATACAGAGCCTCTGTTGATACCTGATCACCCCATGTTCATCCTTGCTAAATTCGGAGACTCCTTCTTTTGTCTTTTCTGCTAGATCTTGTAATTCCTGATCATTGACTTGAGCTTCTTTGACTTGTTCCAGAAAATCATTTGAAACTCTTAGCATTCCAACCATAAGGCTTCCCCTTTTTGGTGTTACTGCCAGGTTCAGATCGCGAAACTGTTCAATCAATTCCAACTCCTTTGTCATCATATATGATAGACGTAAAACCTTTCTGCTGAGTGCATCAGCCACAACATTTGCCTTTCCAGGGTGATATCGGAGTTCGAAATCATAATCTTTGATGAATTCCATCCATCTACGTTGTCGCATATTCAACTCTTTTTGGTCGAATAGATACTTCAAGCTTTTATGATCACTGAAGACTTCAAAGTATGTACCATACAAGTAGTGTCTCCAGATTTTCAAGGCAAACACAACTGCAACTAATTCCAAGTCATGTGTAGGATAATTGACTTCATGTGGTCTTAACTGTCGTGAAGCATAAGCAACAACCTTTCTTTCTTGCATAAGAACACATCCCAGTCCTTGTTTTGACGCATCACAATACACTTCATAGGGCTTGGCAGGATCTGGCAAAATCAAGACAGGTGCACTAGTGAGTCGTTGGCGTAACTCTGTAAAACTGCTTTCACATTTATCGGTCCATTCAAATGGTTGATCTTTACGAGTCAATCTAGTTAAAGGTGCTGCAATTCGAGAGAAATTCTCGATGAATCGACGATAGTATCCAGCAAGTCCAAGGAAACTGTGAATTTCTGTCACATTCTTGGGTTGTTCCCAATTTAGTACGGCTTCTACCTTTGTAGGATCCACAACAATTCCCTCTTTAGAGATGACATGTCCCAAAAATTTCACTTCTGTCAACTAGAATTTACATTTTGAAAATTTGGCGTACAATTGTCTCGCTCGCAAAGTATTTAGAACAATTCGGAGATGCTCCTCGTGTTCCTCATGGCTCTTGGAGTAGATGAGAATGTCGTCAATGAATACAACTACGAATTTGTCCAAGTACTCATGGAAGATTCGATTCATGTATCCCATAAAAACTGCAGGTGCATTGGTAACTCCAAAGGGCATAACAAGATACTCATAGTGCCCATATCGTGTCCTGAATGCTATTTTGGGTACATCATCTTTCTTCACCCTGATTTGATGATAGCCTGACCGTAGATCAATCTTTGAGAAAATAGTGGCTCCTCGTAATTGGTCTATCAAATCATCAATCCTTGGAAGAGGGTATCGGTTCTTGATCGTAGCTCTATTCAACTGACGATAATCAACACATAACCGCATACTGCCATCCTTCTTTTTGACTAGGAGAACTGGTGCTCCCCAAGGTGAGACACTGGGTCTAATCATTCCCTTCTCTAAAAGTTCTTCTATTTGCTCTTTAAGTTCACTGAGTTCCTTAGGTGACATTCGGTAAGGAGCAATAGAGATTGGTCCCGCGCCCGGTATAATGTCAATACTGAACTCAATTTCTCATTCTGGAGGTAGCTCACGTATATCATCAGGAAAAACTTCTGGGAATTCTTGAACAACAGGAATCTGATCAATTTGAGGAGTGACCTTACTTTCAGTTTCAGTAAGGATCATGTATAGTTAGACTTCCTTTACTGGAATTACCTTTTCTGAGTCAACAGGACAAGAATCAATGTCTTGATCACAGTGTGATGTAGTAGACCCGAGAGAAATGGATCTATTATGGTAGTCAATCAGAATATGGTTGGCAGCAAGCCGATTCATTCCTAGAATAATATCTAGATCAATCAAAGGCAAACATATCAGATCTACTTGATAAGCTTTCCCTTCGATGTTGAGTGGGCATTTCGAACACATGTAAGAAGGGTAAATGGGCTTATTAGCAGCAGTTGTGACAATCATCTGATTGGGCAGAGAGGTTGTAGGAAGCTTTAAATGTTTTACACAATTCTCAGATATGAAAGAGTGAGTAGCTCCAGAATCATATAATACATTCAATAGAGTGCTTCCTATAAAACATGTACCTTACACAATATCGTTCTCTTGTGATACCTCCGCACCATTCATGGTAAAAACTCTAGCATTTCCTCCTGGTCTTCCAGTTGAGTTATTTCCGGGCCTTCTAGGATTATTGTTCTGATTAAAGTTGTTGCCGCGGTGAACATTCTGCATCCTTGGGGCATTGTTTGTAGAGGTATTTGTAGCAGATCCTCCACTCCCTTGACCTGTTGGTCGTACTGCCTGCCTTTGAGTCATTTGTTGTTGGTTGTTTTTATTTCTGTACCAACAGTCAGCATCACGATGTCCAATCCGTCCACAAATTGTGCAGTTTTTACCGCTTTGGTTCTCCTGACCTCTAGGAGGAATTCGATTGGCTGAGTAAGGTGGACGAGAGTAGGGTCGATCTACTCGAAAATCTCTCCTCTGTTGTCTGTCTGGCATACGTCGTTCTGGCCCATGATTAGACGTTCCAGGTCGTCGTAGATTAGAGGTGTTCTCAAAGATACGACATCTGTCAACCAAAGTAGAGAATTGAGTAATTTGTTGGCAACAAATAGCTTGGTGAATTTCTTGTCGTAGCCCTGCTTCAAATTTCACGCATCTTGACGCTTCTCCCATGTGGGTGTAGTAGGGACAACATTTTGCCAACTCATCAAACTTAGCAGCATACTCCCCTACAGTCATATTGCCTTGTTTTAGATTAAAGAACTCCTGCTCTTTCTGCCTCCTTATGTCTTCAGGGAAATATTTAGCGAGAAACTCTGTCTTGAATCGTCCCCAAGTAATGACATGTCCTTCAGTTGCTAATCTAATTCTGGCATGAGTCCACCAGTGCTCTGCTTCTCCAACCATCATGAAGACAGCAAAAGTTATTCTGTCCTCATCAGGGCATCGCATTGCAGCAAAAATCTTTTCAAGATGTTCAATCCATAATTGTGCTCCTTCTGGATCAAAGCCTCCTTTGAATTGAGTAGGATTATTCCTCTGGAAGTCAGCTAATCCTTGACTTTGCCTAGTAGAAGAATGACTTAACTCTTGGCGTTCTATTACCTCCACAATTCTGGTAAGAAGATCCTCCATTACATGATCGTTATTTCGGCGAGCCATTAGAATTTTGCTGAAAGAATATCAACAAAAATATTCAAGATGTAGGTTATGTGGAGTATTCCACATAGGAAATTTAGTCTTAGGAGTGTTATGGACTGTTCAATATTTCTATCAGAGTACGTGGAAACCTAATGGTCCACTTCCCAAGTTTAATGAATCGACTATGCTCTGATACCACCAATGTAACACCCTCGGTTAGATAAGACAACCCTTCTATAGGATCATCCTATTTAACTAAGAGTGTTAACAGTTTTCATAAAAAAAGTGAATATATTTTTTTTTTATAAAGAGATGGCAGATCAATGGAAGCATATAGTGAATATATATCACATAGTCATTCACAAACTTACAAATAATTGTACTCATAACAGAATGGGGCACGCAGGCACCCTTAAACATTATACAGTCATCCGGTGTCTTTGTCATTAATAAATATTCAACTATATAAATTCTATCTTTAATGATCGTTCTCAGTGGGTTCAGCATAGTGCTGTTCTTCACACTCGGGTTCTTGATTTTCTAATTCCTCTGAAAAATGGTCAACAGTAAGGGTGAGTATAACCCAAGACCCTGATTGGTTAATCCGGTGCGGACATAATCCAGTTAACATACAATATCACATACATCATACAATTAGCATATTCATAATTATAACAATCAAGCATGTTGTCATGGAATGCACGGGTTGAATTTATTATGATTTATCTTTGATTAAGTCTCATGATGCATATGGGCCCAATAAATCATTTCTTTATCTCATTCTTTGGAATATCTCCATTCCAATTTTTCTAGAGCGATCAGGGTCCGCCCAAGTTCCATATGGTACAAATGAACTCATTGGTTCTCATCATTGATTTATATATTCTTGGAACTTGGATCCCTACGATCATAGTTACACTCCGTCATTTAGTCAAAGTACACTAGAATTGCATCGTCTCACCCGGCTATCAGGCGCGACTCTGATACCATTGGGTTTCCGTTCTAGTTGTACTCCCAAGATTCTTCATGGAGATCGAACGTGAGTGTCCTCCACTGTACCAAGTGTATGCTCTAGATATTTTTCTCCTTCAAAAATATTATTGATGGTCTGTAGTATTTCAGAAATGTCATTTTTGTGCATAATAATGGAATTTATATGGACCATTAGTGAAATTATGCAAAAACTGAGTGAAAAGGGCTCTGTTCCGAGTAACAGAGAGGAATTCCGAGTGAATAATTATAAATTCCAAGTGAAGGATGGAATTCCGAGTCAGTGTCATGTTTTCCGAGTAAAAATATGACTGAGAGGGCTGTAACATCCCTGTTTTTAGTAGCAGTCTTATTTAGTAAAAAATTGAAGTTTAGAAGGTCTGTAAGTGGTAATAAGTGAATAAATACCCTGTAGAAGGGATGTGATATCTCAACAATATCATTTTTATGTGTAATTATGGAAATTACATGGCCCATTAATGGTATTGTGCGAATTCCGAGTGAAAAAGGTCTCTGTTCTGAGTGACAGAGAGAAATTCCGAGTGAAAGAATGAAATTCCGAGTGAAGGATTAGAGATTCCGAGTGAAGGATGAAATTCCGAGTGTAAGGTTATGTTGACCGAGTAAAACATGACTGAGAGGGATACTACCGAGTGAAATCTTGGTCTTAGAGACATCTGGAGTGAAGTGTGTTCAAGGGAACCACTTCTGGGTGAAAATTCCGAGTGAAAACACCATTGAAAGACTCATTTCCGAGTCAAACCTTGCCAGTTGCTTCTTTTTCGAGTGGCAATCTCTATGATTACAGTATACCGAGTGCATAGACTCAGTCAGGGATATAACTGATGCAATCCGAGTAAGTTTGTTCAAGTTAGACCTCCCTAATAAGATAGAAGATAGCAATCCGAGTAGGTTGAGAGCCATTTTGAGTAAGGCTAAATATGTAGCCTTTCCGAGTGAATGGGTTTGAATATTACCGAGTAAGATATACTCGAGTGGGAAAATAATACTGAGTGAAATATGTGTGTAGGAATGAATTTGGATATTCCCGAGTATAAAATCCGAGGGAAGATTGGTTGTAATGACTTAGATTGGAAAATTTCTAAGTATATGATAAACCGAATGAATGATCCATATATATATCCGAGTGGATGGGGTTAGAACAGGTCTGAGTTGGACTTAGCGTAATGATATTCCCGAGTAGATAAAATAATGGGTAATCTGAGGGTTAAGTATGAAATAAACCCGAGTAAATGAAACCCTCTAAGTGATGTTTGAATGGTTCTAAATAAACAAGAATTTATTAGGTCTGAATGAGAACCCCGAGTGAATGAATGCATATGTGTTTTATGTTGAGTTGATGCTTTCTACCGACTGAAATGTGTTGTCAAAATTATTTGGGAAGTATTGATGGGAGAAATAGTGATTTAGTTAAGGATTCCGAGTGATTATATATAGATATTGTGAGGTTAAGGAATTACTTGGCTTGAATATGAGTGGTGATAAATGAATAAGACTAAGTGAACAGATACCGAGTGGAGAATGGTAGTGGGAGTCCGTTCCGAGCGAATTATAGAATGCACAGAGCCATTCCGAGTGAGTCTAAGGTGTTATGAGATCCCGAGTGAAAAGTGATTTGATGTTAAGTTGACTAAGGGATGATTTGGTTGAGTGAGAAATAGATAAGAATAGATTGTTTACCGAATGGAAATCCTGAGTGAGTCCGAGTAAAGAGGATCCGACTAAGTCCAGAAGAAATCCGACCTAGGGAGGAGAAATCCGACTAAATGTTTCAAGAAGAAACAATCATGAGTGAGGACCAAGAGAGACGAGTCGGTTTTGTATTAATGTACAGAGTGGAAAACCAAACAAAGACAAGGCGGTTTTAGAAACATTTAGCCGAGTGACAGATTGAACCACTGTGGAACCAGTCTGGGATGAATTAGCCGAGTGAAAGACCAAGTAAAATAGGAGTTAGCACTGATTGATTTTACCAAGTGAGAAAGCAAGTGTTGAGTCAATTTTAGAAGAATTCCGAGCTAGGTATTCATCAAAACCTATCTCTTTCACAGACGGTGTCCATCAAATCCCTCACATACCGTCCTCTATTTCTTTACTCCACACCGGCTAGCTACTAAGGAAGCTGTTCTTGAACCGGTGTGCATATCAAACAATTCTGAGGCGGCGTTCACCAAAACCGACCTCTTCGTAGCCTCACAACAACCGTCCTTCCACACCACAACACCGCCTTCTTGCATGGATGTTGTCCCTCAAATCACTACACACCGCCCTTCATTATTACACACCGTCTTTCCCTTCATTCAATACCGCCCTCACACTCAACACCGCCCTCATGCATGCAATACCGACCTCTTCAAATCCTCCAACACCGAACACCTTTTAATTTCCACTTCAGCTAGTGATCAGCCCACTTAATCATATAAAACCAAGAATGATTGGCACAACGAACCAATCACAGGAGAAAGTTGCATCCATTATAATATCTTTATATATTTTATTCCAATCAAATGCAAAGCTGACTGTGAAAGGAGTCAAAAAGGCTCCATTATTCCACCTAATTCTCCAACCAATGTTTCCACTTAGTTTCCCACTAACTCTCATTATTTAGCCCAGTACTATGTCTCTAAGAACACACATACACGAAACATAACCACAGACATACTTCTGTTATCATTTCCTCTTCCTGCAAGCTCTCTCTCAATTTCTTTTCTCTCTCACTCGGATTTGAAGCAGGACAGTGAAGGGAACCTCTTTCTTTCCATCCAGGAACTTCATTGAGGTAAGGGGGTATATTCTTGGGTGCTCTGTGGGAAAACCGAGTGAAGGAAAGGGATAAGGAACTTGTTCCTCACCTTTCCAGGACAGATTCAGTATTGTGTGAATTAAATGCCTTAATTGTTATTATTTGTATTTATATATATATATTTGTTATTAAATTCATATAATCAGTGAGGAATTGTGAAATGATATGAACTGTATTGGACTGAAAATACTAAGCATCATGGGTACCGTGTGATTTCCAGTGAAAAATTATGAATAGAAGATGGATTTAATGATAACAGGTTCTGTTTTATGTTAATCCGACCGGTTTTACATCTATAACAACTCAGTTTTGCTTAGTTTCAATCGGATTCAACCTTAACTGAATGTATTTTATTCTGATAGAACAATTCTTCACTCGGTAAACAACCTAATTTCACTCAGAGAACATTTCCTAGTATATTTTCACTCGGACAGCATCTTCCCAGTTTTATTTTACTCGGAAAACAGTTTTGTTTCACTTATAAAATCCCTTTTCAGTGATTTAACTCGGTAAACACCTTAATTTCACTCAGAAAAACTTATCAGTGTGATTCTACTCGGATTTATAATCATTTCACGTATAAAACTTCTTTCAGTAGGAATTTACTCAAGAATTAATTAATTTCACTCAGATAACTCCTCTTTGACTGATACCACTCGGAATTATATTCTATTCCACTTAGAGACTCATTTTCACTCGGATTTGCAAACAATTCTACTCAGGAAACCATTTTTATACTGATTTCACACGGAATCATGTTTTTAATTCACTCAGAAACTTATTTCACTCAGAATTTAAGTTATTTCTTTAAGAAAACTCTTTTCAGTTTCTGTTTCACTCGGAAAACATATTAATTTCATTTAGTAAACTCTGCTCAGTTTTATTTCACTCGGATTCATAGCTAATTCATGCGGAAAACTCATTTTCACTCGGAATCAAACCTGTTTCAGTCAGAAAACAGCTTTCCAGTGTAATTTCACTCGGATTTTTAGCCAGATCGTTTGGAAAACCTTCTCAGTATGATTCCACTCGGAATCATACTTATTTCACTCGGATTTACCCTTGTTTCACTCGGAAAACTCTATTTTTAGTGTTTTTCGCTTGGATTTTCATTTAGAAACTATTCTTTAATATTTTTTTAAAT
This sequence comes from Clitoria ternatea, assembly GCA_037962975.1. Classification (NCBI taxonomy): domain Eukaryota; kingdom Viridiplantae; phylum Streptophyta; class Magnoliopsida; order Fabales; family Fabaceae; genus Clitoria; species Clitoria ternatea. The sequence goes on from CM075669.1 coordinate 297,124,464, forward strand.
TATTGGGAAGTTATAATTATTATTATCATTCTTATTCTATTATTATTATTATTCTAATTATTATCAATCTAATATTGTTATTATTATTATTAGTTTTATTGTCATTAACATTGTTAGCGTCTTAATTATGTGTAATTATTTTACTCTTCATGAAGAATATAATTTTAACCAAGATATAATAGATATATTTCTAAAATAATAAACGGATATCTTGCAATGTTTAAATAATTGATGGAATTCAAAGAACTTGGGAATAATATGATGAGACTGGAAATACATAAGATACCCAAGGAATCAATTGATAAAATAAATGCATTTCGCATCATGAAAATATTTTTGAAGAAGAAAAACCTCTAGAGCATACACTTGGTACAGTGGAGGACACTCACGTTCGATCTCCATGAAGAATCTTGGGAGTACAACTGGAACGGCAACCCAATGCCATCAGAGTCGCGCCTGATAGCCGGGTGAGACGATGCAATTCTAGTGTACTTTGACTAAATGACGGAGTGTAACTATGATTGTAGGGATCCAAGTTCCAAAAATATTTAAACCAATAATGAGAACTAATGAGTTCATTTGTACCATATGGAACTTGGGCGGACCCTGATCGCTCTAGATGATTGGAATGGAGATATTCCAAAGAATGAGATGAAGATAAATCGATTTATTGGGCCCATATGCATCATGAGACTTAATCAAAGATAAATCATAATAAATTCAATTCATGCATTTTCATGACGACATGCTTGATTGTTATAAATATGCTAATTGTATGAACTATGTGATATTATTTGTTAACTGGATTATGTCCGCACCGGATTAACCAATCAGGGTCTTGGGTTATACTCACCCTTACTGTTGACAATTTTCAGAGGAATTAGGAAATCAAGAACCTGAGTATGAAGAACAGCAATATGCTGAACCAAATGAGAATGCTCCTTAAATAGAATATAAGTATCTGAATATTGACGGATGACTGTATAATATTTAAGGGTGCCTGCGTGCCCCATTCTATTAAAAGTACAATTACTTGCAGTTTGTGAATGACTATGTGATCTATATAATATTGCTTCCACTGATATGCCATTATTTTATATAAAAAAAATATATTCACTTTTTCTAAAAACTGTTAACACTCTCAGTTAAATAGGATGAACCTACAGAAGGATTTGTCTTATCTAACCGAGGGTGTTACAAAGGTGGTATCAGAGCATAGTCGATTCATTAAGCTTGGGGAGTGGACCATTAGGTTTCCACGTACTCTGATGGAAATATTTAACAGTCCATAAAACATCTCAGACTAAATTTCCTATGTGGAATACTCCACATAACATATACCCTGAACCTCACTCGGTTAAGTCATCTAAAACCGTGTCTGTTCTAGCCAATCTCACTCGGAAGAGGAGTCATACCCATAGACTCACTCGGAAATGGTTTAGCCTCCTATATTTCTCTCAGAATGGCTCCTTCTACCACTTTCCACTCGGTTTCCTAATCATACACATACAAAACCATTCGGAATCCTTCCTAAATAATTCAACAACACATTCCAGTCGATAGGAAGCATCAAATCAACATAAACATAAGTATATATATATACTCTTTCACTCGGATTACTTCTATCAGAGTAGTTTCCTTTGGAAAAGGAAGCATTTGGCACGGTTTGACTCGAAAATGAGTCATTCTAGAGTGTTTTGACTCGGAAATGAGTCCAGAAGTGGTTCTCTTGAACACACTTCACTCAGAATTGCTTCTCAGGTCAGGACTCCACTCGGTGGTAGCCCTCTCAGTCATATTTTTACTCAGAAAACATGACACTGACTCAGAATTCCATCCTTCACTCGGAATTTATAATTATTCACTCGGAATTCCTCTCTGTTACTCGGAACAGAGCCCTTTTCACTCGGTTTTTGCATAATTTCACTAATGGTCCATATAAATTCCATTATTATGCACAAAATGACATTTCTGAGATACTACAGACCATCAATAGGGTATATATTGACTTATTCTTACTTACAAACCATCCATAATTCAAAAATTACAAGGGTAAAACTGTTTCTAAAAACAGGGATGTTACACAGTGGGAACACTGTGCCCTTCAAGTTTAAACTTGTTATCAATCAATTCTGAACTAAGGTGGATGAGACACATCGGGGGTGTACCTACAAACGGGGCTCTGATGCTTAAGTCAGTAATGTGTATAACAGAACAATAGAGAAATTACAAAGAGTAATTAATAAGAGTAATCAATGTAACATGTGTGAGTTAATAAATGCTTTCTATTTATAGAACTTCCCTTAATGCAACTTACGATTTGACCTCTGTTAGTGTAGCAGGTCTTGTTTAGAAGCAAGTTGCCCACTTGTACCTGACTCTGACTTAATGTCATCTTCTCCAACCGGGGTCAAGTCTGTAAATTTGTATTGAGGTTTGGTTATCAGTCCGATTTTTAGATACTCCATCTAGTATTTTTCTTAAGTTAGCATTTATTATTATTGTTTAACGTGACCGATATCATTGGTCTTTATGGGCCGGAATGCACACCAGATTAGTTTTATAGCATGGGTTGCTTATGTATATAAGGGTGTTGATGATTGATAGTAAGGTGATGGATAGTCGTGCATGGTATAATGGCGATGATGATATGATATAGGTATATATGATGAAATGAAATGATATGATAATGACTATATTAATGATGAAACGACATGATATAATGGTGGTCATGATTATTGATGTTTAAGAATGAACCAAGTTATTGATGAATTAAAGAGTGTTGAATTATGATGATCAATGGCAAATTATAAATGAGGTTGTTGATGAGTTAATTGCCCGAGTGGCTTATATGATGGTCCTAGGCCGATGGCTTTAATGTCAGGGTTGAGTTTGATGAAATTATGTAAATGTTGAAGAGACTTGATGATTCATAAATGTTGTATTTGTGTGCTGTGTGGTGTGGACGAGTATTACCCCTCGTTTTGGCTCCAGTGGGTCTGTTATGGCCTAGTTGAGTTACCTAGTGGTTAAGTAGGACCCAATGGTGAGGTGGGGAACCGACAAGATCTGTGGGCCAGGTAGGGTCCATGGGGTGTCAGGTAGGACCCCCGGCTGACGACCGATCCTTTTAATATCTGGATACTAAAGTCGCATGATTATAATTGATTGAGAGTCAGTGATGATAATAATTAAGTTGATGTTGATTAAATTAATGATGAAATGATGTTGATTAACTTGATTATTATATGATGTTGATTATATTGATGATGAAATGATGTTGATTAATTTGATGATGAGATGGTGTTAATTGAATTGATGATGAAATGATGTTGATTAAATTGATGATAAGATAATGTTGATTAAATTGATGAGAAGATGTTAATTAAATGGATGATTAGATTAATGTTATTTTAACTAATGATGAGGTTGATATTAATTGAATTAATGATGAGTTTGATATTATTTGAATTGATGATGAGATAGATTTTATTTGAATTGATGATGAGAATGGTGTATTTGAATTGATATTGACTATATTGAAAATGAGGTGTGAGATTTAGAATGGTATGTAGATGTGTCTTACTAAAGACAACAAATTAACTAAGAAGGTAGCTAGATTATGTTCTTACTAGTGATATTTTTCGTATTAATCTTTAATTCCGGTCACTCACCCCTTTGTTGTGGTTTTCAAGTGATTGGTGGCAGGTTATTGATGGACACCGTGAAGGTGAACAATAAATGAGGCTAATATGGAGTCAATGCCAAATAAGAAGACTTGAAAGATTAATGTGTATGTATGGTTGCATGTATATGTATAATATAAATGAACCATTGGTTTTATAAGAATGATTAGGTGTATATATCTATATATGCTTAGTGATGCGTGATGCTTGGTGAATTGATGGTGTGAAATTAGTAAGTGATATGATGATCGTAGCGATGACTATGATTATAGTAAAGACGTTATATATTCTAAATCAACTACAAGATCTAATTTAAATAAAAAAAGTAAAGAATATATTTTTTTCAGGTTAATGAAAAAATATGTTGTGGGGATCGGTCTGACTAAAGCCCAACCAGATATGAAGTTTTTCCAAGCTGAGCTTTAAAAGGCCTGATTAATTTGGCCTCTTTTATGGTCCAAACCTCTATTTTATGGACCAACCTGGTTTGACCTAACTAGTTTTAACCGCTTTATATATAGTTTACGCTATAATACAAATTAAATATAATATTGTTATTATATTGCATAAAATAATACATGAAAGTAATTATTTGTAAGAACTTTAGTATTTTTTTATGTATTTTTTAAAATAATTAACTTATCATATTAATTTTTAATTGAAAATAATAGTAAAAATAAATATTGAGGGGGATAAATAGTAATTTTATATTTTTAATGTGTATTTATGATTTAAAAATAAGTAAATAAATATATAAAGGTAGTAGTAACTAATATGAGAATCAAGTATTATAAAATTAAAAATATGACAATCAAGTAAAACATAGTAGGATATAGCAGAGAGAGCAAAATGTTTAAAATCCAAACCACAAGAATAAAGTGTAATTTACACTTATATATTTATTAATTGTAATATTATTATTATTTTAAGAAAATGATACATGTTATTATTTGTTTCTAATATAATGAATAACAAAAACAAACATACATTAGGGATATAATTCTATAGTCAAAGCAAAAATATTAATCTTTATACAATAATAGATATATAAATCTAAAAATATTTTTCCCATATAGGTCTTATTAATTATTCTTTACTTATCACTGATAATAACAATTACTTTACATTAATTACCAACCTCATAACATTTTAGTGTATCTTTGGTATAGTTTACTTTTTAGATTACAAAATATATATATATATATATATATATATATATATATATATATATATATATATTACAATCTGATTTTGATATATTTGGTAACTTAGGTTAAAATTAGATTATAATTTAAAAACAAATTATAATATATAATCATATTTTTTTGACATTATAATTATAATCTAATCTATTCAAGTTTTATTTTCTTATTTTATCTGTATTAAATAATTAATTTAAATTCATAAACAATACAACAAATAATTTCTTATCTACTTTTTTATATAATTTTAACATAAAAATACAAACAAAATAAATTATTTAAAATTATTTTCTTCCTAACACATTCAAATACCATAATTGAATGTCAAATAGTCGAGTTCTAATTAATTGTCTAATTGTTAGCGTTGTTATTATCAAGTGTATGTTGTAAGTTTTTTTTTCAATTATTTTTAAACAAAAATGAAGGTTTGATTCTCTAATTTAGGTTAGTTTTACTTATTTCCCTAACTTTAGTCTTATCCATTTTAATTCTTTAAATTTTAGAAATATCTGATTTTAATTTTTATGTGGTGAACATTTTAAAATTTGGGTTCACCTAAACAAGTTTAACTTTTTCTATTATTTTTCTTAACCCAACATTATTTAATATTTGAGAATTTTTCATGTTATAAAAAATTTATTAATTTTTTAAAACACTAAACACACCACACTTTCACCCTCTCGAGGGAATTAATTTTCGTGTGAATCCCATTAAACTAATTCCTTTTTTTAATTTTTCCTTCAAATTGAAAAGTAAAGATTCAGTATATTTCATCTTTCTACTGTCTTCTGTCTTTTTCTTAATGCAGCCGAACTTAAATGTAAGTTTATATGATTTTTTCCCCTTATTTTTCTTTTGTCGGACATTTTACCAAATACTTGTATCATTTTTGTTAACATAAATTTTAAAAATAATCATAAGTTATCTATAAAAAATATTTATAGGTAAATTAGAGGCGAAAATGATGTATTACAAAATAAATGTTAATTTTTAATGTATATCGTAAGATATATTTTTAAAAAGTAAAACATACTTTAAAAATGACACAACAACTAAATTACTATTAATTTTAATTATTGTTTTTGTTTTGAGTTCTTATGTATGCTGTAATAAGAGCAAATATTTTGAATGAAATTATTTAATTTCCTTGAAACAATGTCCTGGTCTAGAGTCCCATAGGATTTATTTTTGTAATTGAAGTGTATATTGTAAGGGAAAAAAGGGTAAAAGAAGTAATTGAAGAGACGAAAAAGGAAAGAAAACAACTGGCAAAGACCTTCAACATGTTGCTCTTGTCTTTTGTCTTGCATGTACCGCTGCCTTAATAATATTGCTTAATTTTTACTTATTATTTTTGCTATTAGCTGTTGAGTCAGAAGCGATAGAGAAAGATCAATTTGGTGAAATAAGTTTCAGGTGGTGTTTGTTCCCCTTCAACCTTAGCTGAGAAAACTTCACTTTTTTCATTGCATTATTTCCCTTCCTTTTTTATTTTTTCTGGGTTGGTGAGACAAGGGTCATTTATTTTGTTTTTAATTTTTTTTATCATAACCCTGACATCTCTCTCACCAAATTCATAATCCAAGTTCCCATTTTAAGTTTTAAACTTTCTCCCCTTACCCAGATTGAGACCGTTCATTTTAGGACTTTGTGCAGGTTTCACATCAATCCCCCCATCACCCAAATTTGCATAAACAGCCCTCATCTTTTTCTTTTTCTTCTTTCATACGGTATATTCAACTCGTCAATCCCTTAAAATTTATTGAACCCAGATTGCGAGAATCTACTGAGATTTAACGCCAATTAATTCCATTTCATAGTTTTAGATACGCTCGTTGAAATTCGAGTGTTGCTTTTTGGGTCAGTTGTAAATGAATAACGATCCCCGCGGTTTTTGTCAGCATGGAAAGATACCATATGGGAAAGAATCTCAAAGACATTAACTCAAAACAGACACGTAGAGCACCTGAAACTAATCTGAAAAAACACTAAAAACACAACTTTAATTCGTATATATCCACTCCATCGTACCAAGCCACCAACCATTTTTATTTATAAATACAAAACAAAATTAATAACCTCATTCGTAACCCTGAGAATCTAACAAATTAGAGAGAGTGAGAGATATGGAGCAAGAAGCTGGAGAAAGAACAGAAGAGATGATCAATAGACAACCTCAGCGTCAAGCACCACAACATCAAAATAAGAGGTGTCCACGCTGCGATTCTCTCAACACAAAGTTCTGCTATTTCAACAACTATAGCCTGTCACAGCCTCGACACTTCTGCAAGTCATGCAAAAGGTACTGGACACATGGTGGAACCTTCCGAAACATTCCAATTGGTGGCGGTTCCCGTAGGGGGAAGCGTGCCAGAATTTCTTCTTCTTCATCTTCCAATCCACTCCTACAACAACCTCAGCCAAATTCCACAACGTTGTTGAGACCTTCTCCATCTCCACCCAGTTTGGTTCCCTCCTCAACTATAACTTATAATCAACTTGGTGGTACTGGTGTTGGTGTTGGTGTTCGTGGTGGGCTTTTGTCTTCTCTTGCAGCGGTTCATTCACTGAACCCATCACAGCCTTTCACAAATGTTACACCGGGTTCTTCTAATTCTGCTCTTCTCTCTTCCTTTACATCTGCTTCTTCTCTTCAACCACGAACAAGGTTTGAATCTCTGTATCCTTCAGAACAAGGTTTGGTGCCAACAACCAATATTGCTTCTCAATCTGGTCATTGGCCGCAAAGTTTGATTAATAATATTGCTGCTGCTACTACTGCTACAAACCAAAGGGCTAGTGCTGATGCTTCTTTGTGGAGTACTATTGGCTCTGGTGCTTCCATTGGTGGTAATTCTGAACTAAACAATGTTAGAGGTGGTCGTTCTTCTTTTTTGATCCCGAATCGTTGGACTGATCTTCCTCGGTTCGGTCCTCAATAATCCAAAAAATGCAGAGAGCAATTAGTTTATCTTGTTACTGGTTGAGTTTATATATGTTTTATTTGCCTTTCATATGAAATAATTTAGATCTATCAGGTCCATCATGATATGTCTCAAAATTCATTGAGTATTTATAAAGATAGTTATAGGTTAGTTATCAACAATGTCTCTATTATAATAGTAAGATTTAAGCTTGTTATTTTATAGACACAAATTAAATTCTTAACTAATTGAATTTCTTTTTATTTGTAATCTTTAAATAAAATATATAGCAGGATACATGTAAATGTTTATTTAGTTACTATCTGGTTGATTATTGGGTAGACATTGGACAGAAGATGATTTTATTGTGTGGTTAGTCGATGTAAACGGCGCATTAGCGACTTTAGTCATTTTGTTTCTTCTGATAGATTTTGAGATTTACTTTGGTTAGGAGGTTTTGAAAGTTTACATATGATTTTTTTTTTTGTGGATTAAGTTTACATATAGTTTGATCATTGCTAATAGAAAAACATATAATTTGATTATATTTATGTATTATACACTCACATAAGGTAGAGGTCTCGTGACTTTTTGTTTGTTACGAATTACGATCTTGAGGTTTGACTAAGGCAAACTAGTTTTGACTACTGGTTAGTTGGATAGTGTTAAATTAACAGAAGTCTGAAAAGAAAAGGGAAAGTGAAATTCTTAATCAAGGAATTTAAAATAAAATAAAGAGGACTTAGGCGACTTGTGATAAAGCCATGCATAAAAGACACAGGCAATCGTTTATAAGTCAGATGGAAAAGATGATTGATACGTCATTGGCGTTTTTTTTATTAGTGTCTGAGAAAAAAAATATGAAAAACACAACTGAAGAACCATAGATGGTGACCAGTAATAGGTAGAAAAGAAGAAAGAGGTAAAGGGTAAATTGTGACCTCAATTGGTATATGGTGTGGTTATTGTATGAATATAATTGCTATGTTTTTAAGGTCCAAGATGCAAATAGTTGCTATTATTTTTTACTGCTCTCATTCTAGTATTGAAATATAAGCAAGGGTGTTCATAAGCGATATTGAGTTCAGTCTTAAATCTAAAATAAATTTGAAACGATCAAAAATCATTGGCTTAGATTGAATCGGCTTTACACAAATTCTTACAAAATCATAGTCAGAGCTTTATTAGATTGGTTTGAACTGATGATCAAGTATCTAATTATTGCCTATCGTGCTTGAGAAGGGAGGTCGGGAGAGGCAGCATGTCAATGTATTATAAAAATGAAGTGAAACACTAAACAATCACAGATATATTTGAAACATCCCTTCAACCAATTATATGATTTCATATGAATTTTCTATCTTGTTTAAATAAAATGAAAACTTATAAGCTGCAATCACTCAAAATAACTTGTACAACCACTAAAAACAAGTCACTCCAATTGTTAATATTTAGAATGTTTTATTTTATTTTATATTTTTAATTTAATGATTTTAAATTATTTTATATGTAATAAAAAATTTGATCTGGTCTCGATACCGACAAGAATGTAATTTCATCCGTTCTCATTATGCTACCGGCGTTGCAGGTAAAACTTCTGGACTGTATATCCGTATCAGACGCCCTATGTCCAGGTCAGAACCTCGCACACCGGAAAGCATCCACGTCACCCGACAAAAGGTACAAGGTATGGCTGCAGGGGACGTTCGCGGAAGACGCGGCTCCTCCCGCGTCGCATGTAAGAATCGTACAGTGTACTATTTGTCCCTTGACCCAACCTGACCCTTCATTCTCCATGCACACTTATGAATATCCATTTTCTCATACTCTGGGAGGTGAGTTACATTCCCTAAATTAAGTTTTTAGAACTTGAATTCTCATTCTGGTTTACTGACTTGAGCGTCGGATAATCTTCGTAAGTGACACCACCTTTCGTCTCCCCCTTCAACGCGAAAGCCAGGTGTGAAGGATCACCACGACTTCAAGACCGGTATCTCCCACTGAGATATCGGATACCCACTATACCGATATATAAACACTCTCTGTAATTGACTTTTGTGACTGGTCCCATACCAGATCTTTGACCCTAGATCAGACTAGTTCAAAATTAATTTTAAAATTATTCATTATTTTAACTTATCATTGTTATTTCTTCTTTTTAATTTTCATAAAATTTTAATAGTTTTAAATAACAAATTATTCTTAAAATTGATTATTTGATTGAATGAAACTGTGTAAGATGTAACATCCTAAAAATTTTATTCTCATGTATAATCATTTTGATTTAGACCATCAATGATATTATCCATTTTATCTCAACTTTCTACATAAATTTTTGGTTAGGACAACATCTTCAATTTAACCTTTTACCATGGTAAATAATTTTAACTTTATACCTTTGGTAAAAGTTAATCAAATAATTTATTACCTATTTCCTTAGTTATTAATTTCCTTGGCTTTTCCAATTACTCTCATCAAATTACCACATACTCCACTCAAAATTCGTCATCTTGTACACATTTTAATTGTTAGTTAGAGTCCGAATTTGGAAATATGGTCAACTACAAAGTTGTTCCTCTTTTTCTTATCTTTTCAACAAGACCAAATTTGTTAAAATCCATTAAGATATGAGAGAGATATGCCCAAAATACCGAAACAGTGTCAGAATTGATATTTTACTTCAATCATATCATCTTGTACATATTTTAATACCTTTTTAGAGTCCGAATTTGAAAAAGTGGTAAACTACAAAGTTGTTCCTCGTTGTCTTATCTTTCCAACAAGACCAAATTTGTTAAAATCCATTAAGATATGAGAGAGATATGCCTAAAATACCAAAACAGTGTCAGAATTGATATTTACTTCAATCAAACAAACTACATTATGTAGGCTGCGGAAATGGTCAACAATCCAGCCCATTTTTCTCACCTAAAACCTCCATTATCACCACAATTAATGCACCTAACATCCCACTACAATCCCATTATGAAAAACTTGTCCCCCACTTGTCATTTACATCATTAAATTAACACTACATCTTGTTCCCAAGTCTGAATTATTAGAACAAGCTAAAGTTAGTGAAGTCTCTCTCTTATTTTCTTTCACTTTCTCCATCAAGTTCACTCTTGATCTGAAGCTAGGACAATAATACAACACTTTCAACCACTTTAGGAACCTCCATTAAGGTAAGAGAGGATAGGGTTGTGAATAATTATGAAATGGGTAGAATTGTATGCTGTTCTAGGATTTCAGTTTTATTTTCGTATATTGTTGCTCAGTTTTGAAGTTGAAAACGTATGAATTTGATTCTTACTTCTTCATAAAAGTTGTAGATCTTTTCGTTATGTGAATTTTGAGACCTGAACCGACTGATTTGGATATGTATAGCATGAGTTATAGCCAAAATACTACAACATGTCTGATTGAAATACTTGTCTTATGTTTTGTGCATATATTAATATTCTGGGAATTATACATACGTTTTTAGACTTTGATGTCTTCATGAAAGTTGTAGATATTTATGTTATGGATCTATAGAAAGTCGTTTCAATTCAAAAGGATTTTTGTAGCTTGAGTTATGCCTAAAATACTGAAGTATGTTCAAGCTGAAAAACTGTTAACATGAAATACAAATTTTATTTTTAAAACTGGGAATTTTATGGTAGAATTAGTGATCGGTATCTTCTTAAAAGTTGTAGATCTTTTTGTTATGTGAATTTTGAGACCTGAACCGACTGATTTGGATATGTATAGCATGAGTTATAGCCAAAATACTACAGCATGTCCGATTGAAATACTTGTCTTATGTTTTGTGCATATATTAATATTCTGGGAATTATACATACGTTTTTAGACTTTGATGTCTTCATGAAAGTTGTAGATATTTATGTTATGGATCTATAGAAAGTGGTTTCAAGTTAAAAGGATGTTTGTAGCTCTAGTTATGCCTAAAATACTGAAGTATGCTCAAACTGAAAATCTGTTAACAATGAAATACGAATTTTATTTTTAAAACTGGGAATTTTGTGATGAGAATTAGTGTTCAGTGTCTTCATGAAAGTTATAGATATTTGTGTTAGGAGTAATTTAAAACTGGTCCCATGCCAAAATTATTTTTGTAGCTCCAGAAACGTTGAAAATACTAACATATGTACGTTTTGAAAACTCTCTTTGAGGCAGTTCTGTATTTTGTAAATAAGAGGTGTTTCTGTTTAGAATATGAAATTATGGTCTTCATGAAAGTTGTAGATAATTCTATTATTAAACTACAGAAAGTGGAATCACTTAAAAAGGATTTGATTTTCTCATGTTATGACTGTTTTACTAACGCATGTTGCTGTTGGAAAATACTGAAACTTACCTATTGAACTGGTCTGGACCGGGGTCTAGGATCCGGTGTGGGACCAGCCACAAGGATGCAGGTGTTTTTAGGGTTTGCACACCGGAACTGTGTATATCCGATGTATTAATCCGGTCTCTCAGTGGGAGAGGCCGATCTTGTTGTCCTGGAGATCCTTTACACCAACGATTCGCGTTGTAGGGGGGCGAAAGGTGGTGCCACCTGCGAAGATTCTCCGACGCTCAAGTTAGAAGAGTATATGAACTGAATGAATACTCAAGCGTAGTAACAGTAAAGTGTGAGATAGAATAACGATACCCTGCATGTGTGTTGAAATATGCTACTTATAGTTGTACGTGAGAAAATGAGTCGTTGAATACAGATGGGTCCCTCAGCTCTGATAGCGTGTATATTGTGTCAATCAAAGTGGCTCGACTTTCCGAATGTGTCAGGAGGGTAGGTCAATTATCAGAGTTCAATCCTCTAGGGAAAGGAGAGGATAATCACCTTTTCCGCATAATCTGCTGACACACCCACTTACTTTCTGAAGCCATTGATGTGACGTATTTTGCTACAAATAGTGTCTTCGTTGATAAGTTATCAAAGGCTCTTCTCTTGCTATGAGGGAAAAGCTAACAATTATATTAATATCCTGTATCGATGAACATAGAACCGTTACAGCGAAAATGAATGATGCTGTCGTGGAGTGAGGGCGGATGACCAGACAACGGATATCCGGTGTGGTAACGTTGAACCTGGACACCGGTTTCCTTATATGAGATCAGTCTGACGTCACAAGTATGGGGGCCGGTATCTAGACCGGATCATCTGTCCCCTAGCTTGTATGAGGGACTGTTAAGTTGCTCATATGAGTTACACAACTCTTGAAAGAAGTCTAGATGCCGGTAGTACATTCTTGTAAGTCTCTGGGAGCTCGGTGGCGTCCGCTCTAGTAAACGAGTGACCACCCTTCTCGCGTTGCGTACAACGGATTCAGACAGCATAAAAATAAGCAGCGGAAATCCCAAGAGTCTTTGAAAATCGAAACTCTTGGTGTTCGAAAAGTGGTTGGTAGGCATTAAATGCGCACAGCATGATTAGACAATAAATGCGTTTTTTATGCGAGAGCCATCATTGCCCAAGAAGGTAACCGTCGATTGGGCTTATTGGGCCTGGATTCAAACTGTGCGGGGGCCCATTTTGCCAAAACGTTTACTAAAACGTTACTTTTTTCGCGCCCGTTTGTAATGAAACGACGGAGTCGTTTCAATTTGAAAGGGTTGCGTTTTGAGGCAAGCCTTGTGACCTTCGATGAAACACTGTGTTTCTTCGTTACCTATAAAAGGAACTCTTAGCAGATTTAGGAATCCATCCTTGCTCTCAAACTTAGTGAAACTCTGCTTGAATTTCCTTGGAATTTCCCTGTCGCCTTCGACTTCTCAAAGATCCTCTTCCTTTAGGTAACCTTCCTTCCCTTCAACTCCTTGCAATTTTAATCATTCTATTTCCATCATGCGCCCTAGAGCAGGACACGCTGGTCCTTCAAATAGAGGGAGGTTTGGCTCTCGTGCCCCCCTTAGCCACCGTGGTGGGAGGATTCCAGGGGATCCTCCTGTGGCTGGGCGCCATCGCTCAGAGAGAGCCGAAGCTTCTTCCTCACGAGCGTCCTCTTCCTCTCGTCGCTCTGAGGTTCCCCTTGGTTCGAGGGCTACCAGCCGCTCTGATGAGGGGTCAAGTGCTGAGGGTTATCTCTCTGACGATGTTGCTTTTTATCACAGCACCTACGCATTCCACCGCGCCTGCACAACCATGGATCTTCCAGGACGTGGAAAAATGCCGTTTCTCCGCTCTGCTGAAGGGTGTGTCAATGTTGTGGCACACCGGCTTGATTGGGAGAAACTTAACAGGGAAAAACCTTATTGCTGGGTGGAAGAGGAGTTCTTAGAGATCCCTTCGCACCATGCAAGTGAGGAGGAGCGCACGGTTTCTTTCCGCTGTAAGATATACTCGGATAAGAAGTACAAAGCACGATACGCTGTGATGGCTCCGCATCCTTCTGAAAGAATATGCCACAACGTCCCTGACGCGAGGTCGGTCTACATGTACGACTTCGTTTTCTTAAAGCTGGGGGTGCGCTTTCCACTGACGGATTTCCAGATGGCCGTCCTGCGTTTCTTAGACTGTGCCCCCTCACAATTACATCCCAACGGTTGGAGTCTTGTCCGGGCTCTGGAAGTCTTGGGGGAGCATTTTGGCTTCTCCGCCACTGTGGCCAAGCTATTTTACTATTGCCAAGTGGTCCGCCGAGCTAATAAGAAGGGCGGCCTTGGGTTCATTACACTCCGTAGTGACTCAAGGGTTGTAAATTTCAAGTCTTATACGGAATCCGCAAAGGTAGATGGGCGCTCCTTCAAGCACTACTACACGCGGGTCCGGATTCAACCAAATAAGCCGGTCTTCTGGCGAAATAAAGAGGGGTTTACCAAGTTTCCCCTTAGCTGGACGCACGAGCATTTTCTCCTTATGAGCCGTGCTTATTATACAGATGAGAGTGAACTTTCCCCTCATTCTGTTGAGGTCTTGAGCGCCCTGCAGACGGCCTCAAAGACCCTCAAAGGGTTTTCCAGCCGTCTTCTCTTGGCCGAGGAAGACATCAAAAACACCTACCTCCGTAATATTCGCTCTTATTCTCCTTGTGTTGTATGGTTATACCGTTCTAGTTATTTTCCTTCTTGTATGCTTATTCAACTCTTTTTGTTTTGCAGAACAAATTGAAAAGGCCTGCCCAGAAATGTTGTCGCTAAGGTCCATGATGGCTGACGATGACTCCTCTTCTGAAGAAAATGAAATCCAGGCGAAGAGGAACGCCACCAAAACTCCCCTCATTCCTCTGACTTCTGCAGTAGGAGATGAGGTTCCTCTCTTCGAGGAGGAGGAGACCGAAGAAGCATCTGAGTCCGCTGGAGCGGGTGGCGAAGAGGCCGTCCCAGAGAAAAAGAGGAAGAAGAGGCATCTTGTAAAGAAGGCCAATCAAGAGAAGCCCTCCTCTGATGACCCTGCGAAGAAGCGTCAGAGGACGGCCGAAGACGCTGAATTGAAGAAGGACAAGGGAAAGAAACCCGTTCCTGAGTCTTCTGCCCCTTCTTCTCATAATGCTTCGGAACCGGACTCTGGGAATGATCCTCCTCCAGCATTCGATCCTCCACGTGACTCCTTCCTTTCTCCTTACCTGTGGTTTCAAGGATCCATGCCTCCTACTCTCCCAAAAGCACGGTATTGCCTCCGCCCTTCCCTCGACGCTGCTGGAGTCCGAGGTGCTTGTAAGGCTGGCCATTGGCAACTTGATGAACTGTCCGGCCTGCTTGAGTCCCTGAGCGAGAAAGCTGACTATATGGATCAGGTTGAAAAACTTGAGACCGAACTCGCAGTGAAGGAGAAATGGGCGGCCAAGCAAGCTGAAGTTCGCAGGGGAGTGGAATCGGAATTGGAAAAAACTAAAGAAACACTCCAGAGGAAAACTGAAGAGGCAAGTAAAGTTCATTTTGCGAATAAGGCCCTAGAACGGGAAGTTGCCGACCTCCAAAATAAGAACAAATCCATACCCCTCCTTGAAGAAGAATTACAACTGGAGAAGAAGAGATCGGCTAAGCTTGCTGACGATCTCAAAGTTATGGAGGATGGTCGCAACAAGGACCTTGGGGAGTGGGAGTCTATTCGGAAGGAGATGCAAGCCCAAATTGATGAACTCAAAAAGGGTGGTGCGAGTGCTGGGCCTTCAGAAGAGGATTACGCCAAGGTTCAAAGAAGGCTAGCTGCTGCAAAGGCCAAGGCTGCCAAAGCCTTGGATATATGCAAAAATGTGGCGTATGAATCTTTCGGCCTGGCCCTTCGTCAAGTCTACTATCGTAACCCTGGAATAAAGCTGAATTTGTACGGATTAGATCCGTTCTTTGAGTTCCATGGGGGAAGACTTGTAGAAGTTCACAAGGACGGATCGCACCATGAACCCAATGCATCTCTATACGAACTGCCTCCCCTCCCAGAAGGTCAAAGTATGGAGCCTACATCGTCCACTGCTGCCTCTGGAGCTAAAGCACAAGAAGGTGCCCAAACTGGGGCGGAGGACCAAACGGAGAAGGCGGGAGTATCCACTGTGGAGGATCAAGCACCGGCCTCTTAATTTTATGCTTTCACTCATAGCCGTGTTCTGGGATCGGCTCCAGCTTTAAAACATTTTGTAACATGCATATTTCCTTATTTTTGAAAATAAGATTCATTATTACTTTTCCTCAACTGTTTGCATCGAATGTGTGAGTGCTGAATAACTTGGTGTTATACAAAACACTTTATTATTTCCAATGCTTTGCGAATCCGTTCTGCGTGGTTACTTAGTTACTTAAAGCGTGCTCATCACACTGGATTAAGATAACAAATTGTAATGAATAAATAACAATTAAGTTAAAGCACGCCCTGTCCCCAAGTGTAAGTTCATTGGGAAGGGAGAGTTTATCTCAAAGATTACCTTTTAAATTCTCAAAAGATAGAAATGCTTATCTGTCCTCGAAGATGTAGAGCGGGTACATTAGTTTTCAACCGCTCTGGGATGGATATTCCACAATTGAGGACGGATATTGCCTTTGAATTTTGTATAGCTTTGGCAAGGGTAAGCTTTATGCCTTTCTCTTGAGGTTCGGTTTGGTCCTACACCTCAAGTCTTCACACGGTGTTCGGTTCGATCCTACTAACCGTACTTGGAGTTCGGTGCAATCCTACAATCCAAGCCTTCAACACGGGGTTCGGATCAGGGCTAATCCTGAACCTACTGCGCCCGTTACTCGGGGTTCAGCGCGGTTTTCTCTGTGAACCGGCCTACTGCGCCCAAGCCTTCGCATGGGGTTCGGTTTGTGGCCTTGAAAAAGGACCAGCCCTACAACCCATGTTGTCTTCGAATGGGGTTCGGTTTGTGGCCTTGAGAAAGGACCAGCCCTACAACCCATGTAGTCTTCGAATGGGGTTCGGTTTGTGGCCTTGAGAAAGGACCAGCCCTACAACCCATGTAGTCTTCGAATGGGGTTCGGTTTGTGGCCTTGAGAAAGGACCAGCCCTACAACCCATGTAGTCTTCGAATGGGGTTCGGTTTGTGGCCTTGAGAAAGGACCAGCCCTACAACCCATGTAGTCTTCGAATGGGGTTCGGTTTGTGGCCTTGAGAAAGGACCAACCCTACAACCCATGTAGTCTTCGAATGGGGTTCGGTTTGTGGCCTTGAGAAAGGACCAGCCCTACAACCCATGTAGTCTTCGAATGGGGTTCGGTTTGTGGCCTTGAGGAAGGACCAGCCCTACAACCCATGTAGTCTTCGAATGAGGTTCGGTTTGTGGCCTTGAGAAAGGACCAGCCCTACAACCCATTCCACCTCAAGGAGTTACATCGTCAAAACACACGATGTGTGATTGAGATCATCCATCCTGAGGGGTCTTCATCAGTTCCTCGAGGAGTTATATCATCAACTACAGAATTGGTAGTTGAGTTCATCCGTCCTGAGGTGTATGCGTATTAAACTACGGCTATAAATCACAACACATAAGAAACGTGAGAATGATAGGGCGGTTAAAATGTATTCTCATTAAAATTGAAAGTACATTACATGAAAAGCGTAGTTGGGGTCATGCCTCGTTAAAACCTTCTTAAGAAAACCCAATGGGAAAAAACTCAAGTAAGGAAAAAGAGTACACGCCGTCTTACCAACTAGCTGTAATAGACACGTAAGTTCTGAGTGTTCCATTTGTTGCGGATTGGAGTTCCATTAAGTTCTTCCAATCGGTATGACCCTTTTCCAGTCACTTCCGAAACTCTATAAGGTCCTTCCCACGTCGGTGCTAGCTTTCCTTGGTGAGCGAACTTATTCCCCACACTGGCCTTTCTCAAAACGAGGTCTCCGGTGTTAAAAGCTCTGTACTGGACACGTTTATTATACCGGAGCGCAGCCTTTGTTTTTATTGCCTGATCTCTGATGAAAGCCTTTTCCCTTAACTCTTGGAGGACGTCCAGCTCTGATGCTAAGTTGGCGTTGTTATCTTCTGCTGAAAAATACTCCACACGAGCCGATCTTGTTTATAACTCCACTGGGATCATCGCCTCGACCCCGTATACCAACCGGTATGGGGATTCGTTGGTTGAAGAATAAGGCGTAGTGCGGTATGCCCATAGAACATGACATAACTGGTCAGTCCATCCTCCCTTCGTTTCTCCCAGACGCTTCTTTAACCCCTTTAGCACCTCTCGATTAGCTACCTCTGCTTGCCCATTGGTCTGGGGGTGTTCAACAGATGAAAATATCTGGACTATCCCCAGTCCTTCAAGTAAATCCGTGAACTTTTTGTCTGTAAACTATGTGCCGTTGTCAGTCACAATCCGCCCTGGCACCCCGAACCGAGCTATGATATTTTCGTACATGAAACGTCTTGTACGTGCAGAAGTGATATGCACTACTGGTTCTGCCTCGATCCACTTGGTGAAGTAGTCTACCCCCACGATCAAGTATTTGATTCCTCCTGGCGCAGTGGGAAACGGACCCAAAATATCAAGGCCCCATTGGTAGAACGGCCAAGGCACAGCAGATGAAGATAACTCTTGGGCTGGTGTATGGTGGAGATTGGAGAATTTTTGGCAAGCGTCGCACTTTCTCACGAAGTCTGCGGAATCCTGCTTCACAGTGGGCCACCAGTATCCAGCCCTGAGGACTTTTCTCATTAAGCTTCGGCCTCCAGCGTGGTGCCCACATTGCCCCTCGTGTACCTCAGTCAAGACCGCTTGAACTTCGTCTTCTCTTAAACATGAAAGATACGGGACAGAGAATCCCCTTCTGTAGAGAACACCATCGACTATAGTAAAATATGGCAACTCCCTCTTTACTCGTCTTCTTTCCTTCTCGTCAGTAGGAAGTTGACCATCAGCCAGATAACGAATATAGGGAATGACCCAAGAATCCTCATATGGATAACTCACCATGACAGCATTCAGAGAAGGATACAGAGGTATACTGGGTGATGTCAAAGTGCTCTGAACCACCGTTGTTGTGCTACCAGGCTGCTTTGTACTTGCCAATCTTGACAAGATATCTGCTCTGGTATTTTCTTCCCTGGGCACATGCTTGAACTCTAAAACTTCAAATCTTCCCTTCAGCTCATTAACACAATTCAAGTACAATTGAAGTTGTGGTTCCTTCGCCTGGTACTCTCCCTGGATTTGCGAAATCACCAGCTGAGAATCACTGCAGAGGGTAACTGCTGATGCTCCGATATCAATTGCCGCACGGAGACCGGCCAAGCATGCTTCGTATTCAGCTTGATTGTTGGAAGTCTTGAAATTGAATCGGAGGGAAATTTCTAAGTGTACGCCGTCATCACTTTCTACCACCACACCTGCTCCACATCCTTTGCTGTTTGACGAACCGTCAACATAGATGGTCCAATGCGTTCGAGGGGTAGCCGGGTCTGCCCCAGTCATTTCCACTACAAAATCGGCCAACACTTGTGCCTTGATGGCTCCTCGAGGCTCATATGAAATCTCAAATTCAGATAGCTCAATAGACCATTTTATCATCCTTCCAGCGAGGTCTGGCTTGCTGAGTACTGAACGGAGCGGCAAATCCGTTCTTACCAATACTGGGTGCGCATGGAAATAAGGCCTCAACCGTCGTGACGCCCAAACAACTGCCAAGGCGGCTTTCTCAATTTTCTGATACCTTTCTTCCGCCCCCTGAAACGTTTTACTAGTAAAGTACACCGGTCTCTGCCCTTCAGGGGTTTCTTTCACCAAGGCCACGCCTAGAGCTTCATCGGATATTGCCAAGTATAAGATTAACGTTTCGCCTGGATCAGGCTTAACAAGAATTGGTGGGCTCGAGAGAACGGCTTTGAGCTGCTGGAAGGCTTGCTCTTGTTCCTCTCCCCATTCAAAACTCTTGTGTTTCTTCAACGCCTTATACAAGGGGAGGGACCTGTGCGCCATCTTAGGCATGAAACGAGCTAAAGCGGCCACTTTCCCATTCAATGACTGGACCTCCCTCAAACATTTAGGACTCTGCATGTCCAGGATTGCTTGATATTTCCCGGGGTTAGCTTCAATGCCTCGTTGAGTCAACATGAATCCCAAGAATTTTCCTGCTGGAACAGCGAAAGTGCACTTTAAAGGATTTAACCTCATGTTGTACTGCCGAAGCCTAGTGAAAACTTGGCGTAGATCTTCAATGTGGTCTCCTCCAGCGGGCGTTTTGGCTATGATATCATCGATATAAACTTCGACCAGCTTTGTATGCATCCCTTCAAAGACTTTGTTAATCATGCGCTGATAGGTAGCGCCGGCGTTCTTTAGTCCAAAAGGCATGACGGTATAGCAGAAAACACCGCGGTCATTAATAAAGGCAGTTTTCTCCTGGTCTCCCTCCCACATCGGAATCTGGTTGTACCCCGAATAGGCGTCCATGAAACTGAGATATTGGTAACCAGATGAATCGTCCACCATGCGATCGATGTTGGGCAGGGGATATGGATCTTTAGGGCAGCAACGGTTAAGATCCACATAATCTGTACACATCCTCCATTTGCCGTTAGCCTTCTGCACCATGACTACATTAGAAAGCCAAGATGAATAACGTATCTCCCTTATAAAACCTGCTTTCAACAACTCCTCTGTTTGCTCACAAGCTGCCCTCTGCTTCTCCGGTCCCAACCTCCTCTTCTTCTGAGCCACCGGTCTGGTTTCAGGATACACTGCAAGTTTGTGACAACAGAAATCAGGATCCATCCCCGGCATGTCTGCTGCTGTCCATGCGAAAAGGTCTTTGAATTCCTGCAAAAGGGTTAATAAGCGTTGCTCCATAGCAGACTCCAACTTATCGTTGATGTGCGTGACCTTCTCTGGGGAATCTCCCAATACGACATCCCTGGAACCACCATCTGGTGTGGGCTTAGATGGATTGAGTGGATCAATCTTCAATTCCGCTCTGGGGTCTAGGTCAATAAGACTGACAGACCCTGCCGCTGTTCCTCCGTCGTTCAACTTCCTCTTCTTGTTGAATACATCCAACTTAACCATGTTGAGGCTCAGATTATAACAATATCGAGCCATCTCCTGATCTCCGCGGAGTGAGGACACAGCGTTGTCCTTGTCGATAAATTTGATCAAGAGATGAGGGGTGGATACAATTGCTTCCATAGCGTTCAATGTTGGACGGCCTATGATACCGTTGTACGGGGATTCCACATCAATCACCAGAATTCTTGACTTGACTGTTCTTGCACCGGGCTCCCCTTCAAAAGAAATCAAAGTGTCGAGGTATCCCTTAGTGGGTTGCTTGGCTCCGTTAAACGCTGTGAGTTCTTGTGTGTATGGTTGTAAATCTGCATCACTGAAACCCATTCGTTTGAAACAATTATAAAAGATAACATCACAAGAACTTCCCTGATCGACGAGGATCCTCTTGACGTCCTTATTGGCTATGACGGCCACAATCACTACTGCATCATCACCTCCTGGAATTGTTGGGCCGAAGTCATCATCTGTAAACGACACCGTCGGGGCTGTCACTCCGTCCCTGAAAGGGCGGTTATCCCTCGGTTTACCCTGGACTGACAGAATCATCCTATGGTGGTTCTTTCGTGCTGTGATTGATGTTCCTCCTCCCGCAAATCCTCCAGCTATCATCTCAATCACTTCTCGTCTGCCCTGTCTCTGCTGCTGGGGCATATTACTTTGTTGGGCACCTTCAGCAATCACTACCCCTTTCTGCTTCTCAGCCGCAGTGAACTTCCTTGCTGGGTTGCGTGTATTATCATCTTCATCATCAGGATCTCTATTCTTTTTCTCCATCCTGTGAGGCTCATCCATAGATTTCTCCTTAAACAAATACTGCTTCAACTTTCCTTCCCGAATGAGAGTTTCCACCGTATTCTTTAACGCCTTACACTCATCAGTGTTGTGCCCTGTCTGCTCATAGAAAGTGCAGTATTTACGTGGGTTACCACCCCTCTTGGCTGGGGCTGGCTTCCTTATACCAAAGACGTTCAGAGTTGGCCAACCAACCTCCCTCATGATTTGTGAGTGCCTGGTGTTCAACGGAGCATAGTGATCGAACGATGATACGCGCCTATCTCGTGGATGCTGACGAGCATTCACAAAGTCTTCTCTAAAGGCATGCTTCTCGGGCCTCGCTCTCTCCTTTTCTCTCCGTGGCTGCTGAGCGGGTGCAGAAGGCTTTACTCTTGCTGCAGTTGCCTCTAGATGCATCTCTATGCCCACATATTTGGAAGCTTTCCTTCGAAACTCCTCGAAGGTTGTAGGTGGGCTCTTTGCCAAAGATAGGGCAAAGGCTGAACCTGGCTGAAGAGCTTCCACTACAATATGGAGTTGTATGGCCTCCGTGAGGTTAGGGACCAACGCAGCCTCCTTGTAAAACCTTTTCAGGAACTCCTTAAGAGTCTCAGTTTCTCCCTGTCTTATCTGGGCCAGGGTGTGAGAAGTTCTTGGGATATCCCTGGAGATGACGAAATGGCTTTCGAATGCAGCAGCCATTTCCTCCCAAGAGTCTATAGATCCTGAAGGCAAACTTTTAAACCAGCTGAGAGCTTCCTCCGTCAACGTCCTTGGGAACATTCTGCACATGACATCTTCGTCTGCTCCCAGATACATAGCTTCATAAACATAAGCATCCAAATGCTTAGTGGGGTCGGTCTCTCCATTATACTTCCCAATCGACAATGGCTGAGTTGTTTGCAAATGTTTTGGAATGACAATACTCATCAACCTTCTTGAGAAAGGGACACTAAGCTTGTATGTCCCTGAAGTTACCACCGCCTGCTCCCTTCTCCTGATACTAACTCTATCACCAGAGTCCTGCGTCTGCTCCCTCTCTTCATATGTGGGGATCTTCGAATACTGGAGGGTGGTAGATCTATCCCTCGCTGATGCATGGTGAGCCTCCTCTGCATGAGACACTACTCTGTCCCCAGCTCCTCCTCTCTCTCGCCTCAGCTCCATCAGCTCCTCCTTCAGTTGCCTGATAACCTCATCGCGAGGGTCAGGCGTCTGCACTTGCACCATCCTCCGGGTTTGAGTTGCAGGGGATTCGAAGACGAGTCTCCTCCCAGCCTGTTGATGGGTCATATCCTCCACGTGACCTTCCACGAAATCTCTCCCATCACCTTCCATTGTGACAACCTAACTTCTACGAAAATGGGAATAACTCTATCGAGTCCCACCGGGCGTGCCAATGAACTGGTCTGGACCGGGGTCTAGGATCCGGTGTGGGACCAGCCACAAGGATGCAGGTGTTTTTAGGGTTTGCACATCGGAACTGTGTATATCCGATGTATTAATCCGGTCTCTCAGTGGGAGAGGCCGATCTTGTTGTCCTGGAGATCCTTTACACCAACGATTCGCGTTGTAGGGGGGCGAAAGGTGGTGCCACCTGCGAAGATTCTCCGACGCTCAAGTTAGAAGAGTATATGAACTGAATGAATACTCAAGCGTAGTAACAGTAAAGTGTGAGATAGAATAACGATACCCTGCATGTGTGTTGAAATATGCTACTTATAGTTGTACGTGAGAAAATGAGTCGTTGAATACAGGTGGGTCCCTCAGCTCTGATAGCGTGTATATTGTGTCAATCAAAGTGGCTCGACTTTCCGAATGTGTCAGGAGGGTAGGTCAATTATCAGAGTTCAATCCTCTAGGGAAAGGAGAGGATAATCACCTTTTCCGCATAATCTGCTGACACACCCACTTACTTTCTGAAGCCATTGATGTGACGTATTTTGCTACAAATAGTGTCTTCGTTGATAAGTTATCAAAGGCTCTTCTCTTGCTATGAGGGAAAAGCTAACAATTATATTAATATCCTGTATCGATGAACATAGAACCGTTACAGCGAAAATGAATGATGCTGTCGTGGAGTGAGGGCGGATGACCAGACAACGGATATCCGGTGTGGTAACGTTGAACCTGGACACTGGTTTCCTTATATGAGATCAGTCTGACGTCACAAGTATGGGGGCCGGTATCTAGACCGGATCACCTATAATGGTTATTATGGATGAAAATGATATTTTTCATATAAATAATGATTTCTTATTGAATTATTGAGAAACTATAGATTATTATGGATGTTATTGAGTGCTCTATACTTGACTTACAGTATGAATGTTTTTGTCATAAATAATTATGAATGACTAAATTGATATATATATATATATATATATATATATATATATACATGAATGCCTTGCGGATATTGATACATGTGGTTGAAACAGTAAATCCATGATTCTGAAAATTATTATATGTGATGTGTCCTTTGAGGACTTGTGGTTTTCCAAGTGGGTTCGGAAATGTTGATATCATGGTATGTTAAATGATAAAGAAAATTAAAGGCATTCATGCATCATAAGCATTTAGACGCACCATGGAATTTAGGGGTTCCATGATTGCCTACCCTGGTGGGGGGTTACTCTATGATGAGTTTAAGCCCTATTTCTGCAGGAGCCATGAAGGTGTAGGGATTCATAGTTATGCTAATTCCTACTTGTGCACTTATTTTCGCAGGAGCCATGAAGGTGTAGGGATTCATGGTTATGCTAATTCCTACTGGAGTCTTTATGAGACTTTTTACTGCAGTATTCCCACCAAACCAAATGGATCCAGCATGACATCATGTGACTAATTAAAGATTTATAAATGAACTTGTTTGGCATATTCATCATATCATTATGCCTTGTTGGTTGTGTTTTGTGTAATTTTATTTATTTTATATTTATTCTATATTCTGTCTCACTCTTATATTAATTTTTACAGTGAATACTACACAGAATGAAGAGTGATGCCATGAATGGAGTTTACGTGAATTATTGCTTGGAATTTGACTTTATTTTAATCTTGATGGGTTGTAATAATATAATATTTCATGTACTGTATTTTTCTAAATCGTTTTCGCTATATAAATATTTCATGACTTTGATTATCCACGACTAGTATGTATGATAATAATCCGCGTTTATCAACTTTTACATGACTTATTACAAATTTCAAAAATAATTTTTAAAACGCGAAAAATTTATTCAGAAAATTACTAAGGACGTCACATAAGAGATTTACAAAAAAATGTAAACATAATTCTACCAAATGTTGAATGAAAATGTAGTTCTTTATCAATAATATATTTCTAATCATTAAAGTAGATAAAAAATATTTCGAATTCGACAGTAAAGTAAAATAATATTACGATAGTCAACCGATAATATTTTTATTAAGGATGTCTCTAAATATGAGATATTTTCTTAAAATATCAATGAGCGAATTTGGTTATGTGACTTTTAAAGAAAGTTGATAATTAGGAAAACTTAACAAATTTAACATGATTATTTAACAAAAAAAAAAAGAATGTTACAACTGCAAGTCATTTGTGACCCATATAATGTAAAATTAAATAAAATGATATAAATAACTATTGGATATATTTTATTATTTCTTTTA
This sequence comes from Clitoria ternatea, assembly GCA_037962975.1. Lineage (NCBI taxonomy): Eukaryota > Viridiplantae > Streptophyta > Magnoliopsida > Fabales > Fabaceae > Clitoria > Clitoria ternatea. The sequence goes on from CM075669.1 coordinate 297,150,144, forward strand.
CTATAACAATGTTATATTATTACTACCATAATTACTATTATATAATTATTATAATTATTTTTATTTTATTATTTAATATCAATTATAATAACATAAAACTTATTGTTACATTATTTTATCTACTATATATAAAACTTTATATATTACTATAATCATTTTGGTTATACCATATATTATTATTATTATATAATTATTATCATTATCATCATAAAATATTATGTACTTTTAATGAAAAATTAAAAGAAAAAAGTATATGTTATTGTGATTAATTATTTTATCATTCATTTATATATTTTTCTACCCATTTAAATGTTTTTATGGTTAATTATTTTTATACTTATTTTTTAACTTCTCTTATTATATATTTCTCAACCAACCTTTCGACTACTTACATAAAGTTTTAATTTTTAATTTTCTAGGCATATAAGTAAAAATATTAAATTATAGTTGCATGAATATTTCTTTATTATTATTTATCAAACAATTTATAAATTGTTATTTATATTTTTTGTTGAAAATTTTAAATAACATAAAATAAACTATAAAATGTAGGGACTAAAAAAGTGAAAAATACATGTTTAATCTTGTTCAAGTTACGACTGTTGCTTCCCCAACTGTTGTTCCTCTACCGGTAGCCATTCTTTCGGGTCCCAAGTTCATTGCATTGGCCGCGAAGAGGCAGAAGACTCAACCCAGGTCTTCTCACGGAGTGCAATATGGGTCTCCTATGATTTGAGTAGAGAGTCTCTTAAATCTCCAAAGGTTCCCTTAATCACTCAGGAGCACATGACGATCAAGTGTCTGGCGGCTTCCCTCAAGCTCAATAGCTACCCTGCCTCTTGGGATTAGGAGCAATTCATGTGCCAGGACAATTAAGTTGGGAACCCCGTAACATCCCTGTGGGACGCTCAGTTTTTGATTCCTCAATTCATTGATCGGGCCTTGATCTTTGAGAAGGTTAGATCCAAGTACATGGGTTCTAATCCTTTAGCCGTTGTTGTGCCATGGAGATGTTCGCTCTTTAGACAACGTTGATGGGGTGTTTCTTGGATGAGTACATTGGTGCCCAAGATAAAGTTGTGGCGTCGCTGACCAAAGATAAGGGTATCTTGGTGAGTAAAGTCTGAGACACAGAGGAGGCTTTGAAGAAGTTGGGCGATTTAAAGGAGCGAGGTAGGAGATTGACCTACGTAAGGTGGAGGAGGTGGAGCTGGAGGACTTTAAGGCAGTTTAGAGGGAGCTTTCCATGAAGGCTATGAATGTCGATGTGTCTTTGAAAAGGGCTTAAGAAGCGACAAGGCAAGAAGCCCAAGAAGCTGAGTCCCGAGCCTAGAATATTAAGGCTCAGGCTCGACAGGAATGCTTGGAGCGGGAGGAACAAGTGGAGACTTTAAAGGGGAAGGTGGCAGAGAAGTTTGTTTCAGGTGTTGAACTTTGCCGTGAGTAAGTTTCGACTTTAAACCCTCTTCTTGCTATTTCCTGGGAGGGTGTAAACCCCTTCAAGGTACTGGTGAATGGTAAGGTTGTAGATCCCTCAGATTCTAAGGGTGAGGATGCTACTACCAATCCTTTTGCTCCCCCTCCTTAAGTCAAAGTTGGAGTTCCTCTTCTTCTTCCTCCAGACTAGGTCGAAGTTCTTCCTTCACCTCCTTAGGACGGTGAATGACTGCCTCCGTCACTATCCACTTGATTTATCTCTTGTGTTTTTTGTTTTTATTTTCTCTGTTGTATAAGCTTATTTTTGTATAAACTCAATCCTTCTTTATAAAATATGGCTTTTGCCGCTTTGATATAATTGTTCCTTTGTTTGCTTTATCTTTATAATTTTGCCGTTGTTGGCTTTGAATAAAATTGTTGTTTCGTAAATGAATATTGAGGCAACTCAACCGCATGGGATATGAAAGTTTTATAAATGAATCTTGATGCGACTTCTACACTCGGGGATATTGATGTAATTTAAGTGTTCTTTTGCCTTTGAACTCAACGTAAATGAATTTGTCATTACTACCTCGGTTGGGGTTTTTAGGACTTAACGTTACACCCTAGGTTGAGATTTTAAGACTTAACATAAATGAATATGTCGTTACACCCCGATTCGGGATTTAAGACTTAATCGTAAATGAATTTGTTGTTACTCCCTAGGTCGGGATTTTAAGACTTAACGTAAATGAATTTGTTGTTACTCTTTGAGTCAGGATTTTAGGATTTAACATAAATGATTTTGTCGTTACTTCCTCGGTCAAGATTTTAGGACTTAACATAAATGAATTTGTCATTACTCCCTAGGTTGGGATTTTAGGACTTAACATAAATGATTTTGCCGTTAATCCCTCGGTCGAGATTTTCAGACTTAACTTAAATGATTTTGCTGTTACTCCCTTGGTCGGGATTTTAGGACTTCACATAAATAAATTGATAAGTTGAATTGTACTTGTGTTATTGTCATTTTGAAGGGCCTCGCTAAATCTCTCGGGAGAAAACCCAGTGGGTAAAACCCCCTCGAGTAGAAAAAATAGTACCTATGTAACTAATTACATTCAACCAATGTTCCATTTTTTTAGAATGCTTCTTCCTTCTTATTCTTCAAGTCAATATGCTCCTTTGCCAATTACTTCTCGAACCCGGTATAGGCCTTCCTAGTTGACTACTAGTTTCCCGTATTCTAATTCTTCCATTATTGTCAGTTATTCTTAGAACTAGATTTCCTCTTCGAAAAGGTTGTGTTGAGTAGGGTGTTCTATTTTTGAGTGAATTTCTATTTAGAGGCTTATATCTTGATGTAGGTTATATCTCATTTTTCCAAATTAAGGTCTAGGAATTCCCGTCTCTTTGTGTCATTCTCTTCTTTATCATAAGAGGTTCTTCTGAAATAGGGTTCTCCCAACTCTATAAGAATCATTGTGTATACGTCCTAGGTGAGGCGAAAGGTCGTTTCGTGGGTCGCCAAGGGAGGGGTTATGTGGTAAGTCCAGAAGGCTCCAGGTAGTTCTTATTCCCACCTTCATTTTGCTTATCCCAATCGTCATTTCAGTTCTTCAAGGATGACTTTGTTGGTGGCTTTAACTTATCCATTTGTTTGATGATGTTCTAATGATGAAAATATATATTTTATCCCTAAGTTTTTGTAAAATTTAGAAAAGTGTTTACATGTGAATTGTCGCCTATTTTCCGAGATGATAGTTGGGGGAGCCTATGTCTGCAAATAATGTTTCTCTAGGTGAAGTTTTGTACCCTGGATACGACGATGATGGTGAAAGGCTTGACTATCCATTTTGTGAAGAGGCCTATAACGACGTGTAGGTATTTTACTTGTCCTTTCCCGAGGGGGAAAAGGTCTTAAGATGTCCATTCCCCAAGTGTTGAAGGGCCATAGGGAAAGAATTTCATGTAGCGGCTCAGGGTGGCTATATATTTTATTAGCATTTCTTTGGCACGACACACACCTTTTGATGAAATCAGAGCAATTTGAACGTAGGGTGGGCCGGAAGTATCCTGCTCGGAGGACCTTGACAGCTAGGGGTTGTACTTCACCGTCGTGTCAATAGATTCCCGAGTGGAGTTCCTACATTACGTACTCTACCTTCTCTTTGTCGAGGCATTTGAGAAGTATAATGTGAACCTCCTCTTGTAAAGTTATCCTTTTACCAAAGTGTAGTTGGTTGAATGTGTCAGTATCCTTTTGGCCTCAAAGGGGTCGGTTGGTAGAATTCCTTTTGTTAAGAAGTTCGTTATCGGGGTTATCCATGTTTTCTCCTCGGGTTCTGTAGTGATCTTATTTATTTGTTGTTCCTTATTTTTGATAATGGGCTCATTGATGGTTACCTGAAAGGGTGTCTTCATATTTACAGCCTCCTTGGTACTAGCAAGCTTGGAAAGTAGGTTTGCTTTTTCATTTTTTGCTCGAGGAATGCATGCGATCTTGAACAGCTTGAATCGTACTATCAGTGTCTTAACCTGAGAAAGGTATCTTAGTTATATTTTTATATTTTAGTTTTATTTTATTTTATTTTTATTTGCATAATTCTAGGATTTAGATGATGCATGATCATAGCTCATGAATTACATTGTTGAACACTATGTATGACTAGGATAACTTCTAGGCAATTACATCTATTTGATCCTAAAATATATAGAACATTTCATAGGTTAGTTAGGGGAATTAGGAATCTTAGTTTAGATAGTAATTGCATTGAAAATTTTACTACTAATTTACTGATATGGCTGAGCAACCTCTTCAGGAGAGAACTCTTAGGGAACTGGCTGCACCTGAAATCACTTATGAAAGTTTGTGTATCCAGTACCCCAAAAACGATGTCCCTTATACACTTAAAACTAGATTGATACACTTGTTGCCAAAGTTTCATGGTCTCGCAGGTGAGGATCCACACAAGCATCTCAAGGAGTTCCACATCGTGTGCTCTAAAATGAAGCCTCAAAATGTCCAAGAGGATCATGTCTATCTGAAGGCTTTTCCTCACTCCCTTGAGGGTGTTATAAAAGATTGGCTCTATTACCTATCTCTGAGATCAATTACAAACTAGGATAACTTGAAGAGAAAGTTCTTAGAGAAGTTCTTTCCTACCTCTAGAACTACTGCAATTCAAAAAAATATATCTAGAATCAGGTAACTCTAGGGAGAGCCTTTATGAGTATTTGGAGAGGTTCAAGAAACTATGTGCAAGTTGCCCTCACCATCAGATTTCTAACTCTTCCTCCAATACTTTTATGAAGGTTTGAACCATGTTGATCGCAATATGTTGGATGCAGCAAGTGGAGAAGCATTGCAAGATATGACCACGGTTGTAGCAAGGAATTTGATTGAGAAAATGGCATCAAACTCCCAGCAATTTAGTACAAGAAATAATGTTATAATTCTTAAGGGTGTTCATGATATGGGTTCTAGTACAACTAAGTAGAAATTAGAAAGCAAGATTGACGCTCTTACCACTTTAGTCATACAATTGGCGGTTAATGAAAAATTCATGAACACTAAGTTGCATGCATTTACACTTCATAAGAGCATCCTACTAATTATTGTTCTTTATTGTAAGATAAGGTGATGATAACCCTCAAGCCTATGTAGCCAACATTTATAATAATAGGCCTCTACTACATCAGTAGTAGAATCATGACTTGTCCTCTAACATATCATCCAAATCTGAGATGGGGTAACTCTCTATAGTAAAACTCTCAGGCCTCATTTCACAATCATACAACACTATTTTAGAAACCTGCAATGCACCCTTTAATCCAACCACAACCACAAGTGGTGGCTTCACCTACACCTCAACCCACCACAAATGGCCTTTCTTTGGAAGATCTAATAAAACAAATGGTTGTGCAAAACTTAGAGTATCAACAAAGAACCATGGAATATCAGTAATGAAATGATGCAACCATTCAAAATTTGAGTAATCAGATTAGGCAGTATGCTTCATCATTGAACCAATTGCAATCACAGAATTCTTACATGCTACCATCCTAACTGGTTACAAATCCAAGGAATATGAGTGCGATTCAGTTTAGGTCGGGAAAGAATATTGAAGTGCTTGTACCTAAAGAAAATGAAAAGCAAGCTCCTACATAAGGGTTTATGCCTACAACAGCAGAGAATGATACACATTCTTCAAGCATAAGGAGAAGTGAGACACAACCAACTCCAATCCCTTTTCCATTCCCACCCAGAGCAATCCTGAGAAAGAAGGCAGAGGAAGTAGATAAAGAAAATTTGAACACTTTTAGGAGAGTGAAGGTGAATATACCTCTTCTTGACGCCATAAAACAAATCCCTAAGTATGCCAGATTTCTAAAAAAGTTGTTCACTCACAAGAAGAAACTCAAGGGTAATGAGAGGATCAGCATGGGAAGGAATGTATATGCGTTAATTGGTAAGGAAATTCCTTATATTCCCAAAAAAATGTAAGGATCCGGGTATGTTTACTATACCTTGTGTAACACCCTCGGTTAGATAAGACAAATCCTTCTGTAGGTTTATCCTATTTAACTGAGAGTGTTAACAGTTTTTAAAAAAAGTGAATATTTTTTTTTAAAAAAAAATAAAGAGATGGCAGATCAGTGGAAGTAATATTATATAGATCACATAGTCATTCACAAACTGCAAGTAATTGTACTCTTAACAGAATAGGGCACGCAGGCACCCTTAAATATTATACAGTCATCCAGTGTCTGATTATTAATAATAAATATTCTATCTTTAATGATCGTTCTCAGTGGGTTCAGCATATTGCTGTTCTTCACACTCGGGTTCTTGATTTTCTAATTCCTCTAAAAATTGTCAACAGTAAGGGTGAGTATAACCCAAGACCCTGATTGGTTAATCCGGTGCGGACATAATCCAGTTAACAAATAATATCACATAGTTCATACAATTAGCATATTTATAACAATCAAGCATGTCATCATGAAAATGCATGAATTGAATTTATTATGATTTATCTTTGATTAAGTCTCATGATGCATGTGGGCCCAATAAATCGTTTTATCTTCTTCTCATTCTTTGGAATATCTCTATTCCAATCATCTAGAGCGATCAAGGTCCGCCCAAGTTCCATATGGTACAAATGAACTCATTGGTTCTCATCATTGATTTAAATATTTTTGGAACTTGGATCCCTACGATCATAGTTACACTCTGTCATTTAGTCAAAGTACACTAGAATTGCATCGTCTCACCCGGCTATCAGGCGCGACTCTGATGCCATTGGGTTGTCGTTCCAGTTGTACTCCCAAGATTCTTCATGGAGATCGAACGTGAGTGTCCTTCACTGTACCAAGTGTATGCTCTAGAGGTTTTTCTTCTTCAAAAATATTTTCATGATGCGAAATGCATTTATTTTGTCAATTTATTCCTTGGGTATCTTATGTGTTTCCAGTCTCATCATATCATTCCCAAGTTCTTTGAATTCCATCAATTATTTAAACATTGTAAGATATCTGTTTATTATTTTAGAAATATATCTATTATATCTTGGTTAAAATTATATTTTTCCATAAAGAGTAAAATAATATATTTTTTTTATGTGAATACTCATAATTAAGATGTTAACAATGTATAATAATAATAAAACTAATAATAATAATAACAATATTAAGTTTGATAATAAATAATAATAATAATAGAATAAGAATGATAATTATAACTTACCAATAACTTAAAAAGTAGTAAAGATTAGTTTCCAATTGAAAATTCAAGCGAAAAACACTAAAAACAGAGTTTTCCGAGTGGAACAGGGGTAAATCCGAGTGAAATAAGTATGATTCCGAGTGGAATCATACAGAGATGGGTTCTCCAAGCGATCTGGCTAAAAATCCGAGTGAAATGACACTGGAAAGCTGTTTTCCGACTGAAATAAGTTTGGGTCCGAGTGAAAATAAACTGGAATGCTGTTTTCCGACTGGAACAGCTTGAATCCGAGTGAAAATGAGTTTTCCGCATGAGATAGCTATGAATCCGAGTGAAATAAAGCTGAGCAGAGTTTTCTAAATGAAATTAATATGTTTTCCGAATGAAACAGAAGCTGAAAATGGTTTTCTTAATTTAATTATCTTGAATTCTGAGTGAAATAAATTTCTGAGTGAATTAAAACATGAATCCGTGTGAAGTCAGTAGGAAAATGGTTCCCTGAGTAGCATTGTTTGCAAATCCGAGTGAAAATGAGTCTCTAAGTGAAATAAAGTATAATTCCGAGTGGTATTCAGTCAAAAAGGAGTTTTCTGAGTGAAATTAATTATTTCTTGAGTAAATTCTGACTGAAAGGAGTTTGATACGTGAAATAATTATAAATCCGAGTAGAATCATACTGATGAGTTTTTCTGAGTGAAATTAAGGTGTTTACCGAGTTAAATCACTGAAAGAGGGTTTCATGAATGAAGCTAAGTTGTTTTCCGAGTGAAATATGTGTTTGGAAGAGTGGTCCGAATGAAATAAAACTGGGAAGATGCTGTCCGAGAGAAATAGGATGTTTTTCGAGTACAATCAGTCTCAGAAGTGTCTTCCGAGTAAAACATAATGATGAAACATTTTTCTGAGTGGAATAAAATAAGATTCCGAGTAGAATTAGGGTGAAAGTAACTTTCTGAGTGAAAATAATGTATTTTCCGAGTAAAATGTTCTATCCGAATGCTCAGGTCGGTTTTTCATAAAATCCGAGCTTATTACTCACTGAATCCGACTTCTATTTTATAATTCCTTGCTGGAACTCACATAAACACCCAGGATCCTTAATATCTTCACAGTCCAACAACCAGCATATATTTTTATCAATTTAATTATACATATATTCAAATATAAAACAATAACCATAACATTTAATCAAACAACTCTGAACTGATTATAAGCATTTAGTAACAAATATATATATGTATATACCAATAATAGCAATTAAAGCATTTAATTCACATAACACTGAATCTGTCCTGGAAAGGTGAGGAACCAGGTTCCTTAACCCTTTCCTTTACTCGGTTTTCCCACAGAGCACCGAAGAATATACCCCCTTACCTTTATGGAGCTACTGGAGGAGAAGAAAAGGCTCCCTTTCACTGTCCTGCACGAATTCCGAGTGAAACAGAAGGGAAAGGAAAGAGACAGAAGTTTGCTGGAAAGGAAAATTGTAATAGAAGTGTGTTTGCAGCTGTGTTTCGTGTGTGTTCTGAGAATCCTTAAGCTGGTTTAAATAGGGAGAGAGTGAGTGGAATGGGGGACAGCTTTTCTGAGTGGCTGTTAGTGGAGTGATAATGGAGGGTCAGTGGGAATTATTTAAGAGGATAGGCTGAGTCAGTGCCCATTTCTGGTCGTCCACTATCTATAATGCGCATTATTGAATTAAATAATCATTAAAAGACAAAATTGGAGTCAATACACACTACTGACACTGAATACCGAGTGAAAATTCCACTCGGTTAACCACTATACCGACTGAAATTCTTACTTCCGAGTCAACAATTGCAAGGCTCGCTTGAGCGTGGCTTGCTCGCTTGAGCGAAATAGAGAAATATGCATCAGGGGTCCTTCTCGCTCAAGCGGAATCCGACTCGCTTGAGCGAGTCTTCAAGTCTTCGCTCGGAATTCCTTTGAAACTGACTCAGGTACTCGGTTCTTCACTCGGTAATACCTGTCCAGACCGAGTCCTTCCTTTCTCAGAGTTTTCACTCAGAAATCCGAGTCTTCATTCACTTGGTTCACTCGGTTTAGGCCAACTTCTTCAACTATATCTCCAATTAAGGTTTATTTAAGCCATTACCTCTCGGAATAAGACCTACACGTACGAGTCTCACTCGGTTTTGGCCCAATAGAGTATATCTCACTCGGAAATGGTTCAGCTTCATACATTTCTCTCGGAATGGGCTCCCTCTACCATTTTCCACTCGGTTTCCTAAGCAAAATACATAAGAAACCATTCGGAATCCTTCCCAATTGATTCCACAACACATTCCAGTCGGTAGGAAGCATCAAATCAACATAAACATAAGTATATATACATTCTTTCACTCGGAATACTTCAATCGGAGGAGTTTCCTTCGGAAAAGAAGCATTTGGCACGGTTTGACTTGGAAACGAGTCATTCCAGGGTGTTTTGACTCGGAATTTCATTCCTTCACTCGGAATTTCATTCCTTCACTCAGAATTTTATTCCTTCACTCGGAATTTCATTTCTTCACTCAGAATTCCTCTCTGTTACTCGGAATAGAGTCCTTTTCACTCGGTTTTTGCATAATTTCACTAATGATCCATATAAATTCCATTATTATGCACAAAAATGACATTTCTGAGATACCAAAGACCATCAATAGGGTATATATTGACTTATTCTTACTTACAACTCTCCATAATTCAAAATTTACAAGGGTAAAACTTTTTCTAAAAACAGGGATGTTACATTCTCCTCCCCTTTTAGGAATTTCGTCCCGAAATTCAAAGTTAAAACAATTGAGGGTACAATTCTCTCATTTTCTCCTCAATTTCCCAAGTAGCATCCCCATCATCTGTCCGACTCCAAACTACCTTGACCAAAGAGATTTCCTTACCTCTTAGCTATTTGAGACGTCGGTCAACAATCTTAACTGGTGATGCTTCAAAGGTGAGGTTCTCTTTCAGAACAAACTGATCTAGACTCAGAACATGATCAGGGCTTGGTGCATATTTACGGAGTTGGGAGACATGAAAGACATTATGAAGGTTTGACAGCTCGGGTGGCAAAGCAATACGGTAGGCATGAGTTCCTATCTTTTGCAAAATTTGATAGGGTCCTACGTATCTAGGGCTTAACTTCTTGGCCTTCAAAGCTCTTCCTACTCCAGTGGTAGGGGTAACTTTGAGAAATACGTGATCGCCCTCTTCAAATTCCAATGGCTTTCTACGTTTGTCGTAGTAACTCTTTTGTCTATCTTGCGAAACCTTCATTGCCATTTGGATCTTTTGGACTTGTTCTGTAGTCTTCTAAACAATCTCTGGTCCAATTATTGTCTTTTCACCAGTCTCATACCAACATAAAGGTGTACGACATTTCCTTCCATATAAAGCTTCATAGGGGGCCATTCCGATACTGGTATGGTAGCTGTTGTTGTAAGTAAACTCCACAAGTGGAAGGTATTCTTGCCAACTTCCCCCATGTTCTAGGACACAAAGACGCAACAAATCTTCAAGAGTCTTGATTGTTCTTTCTGATTGTCCGTCTGTCTGTGGGTGATATGCGGAACTTAACTTCAGACGAGTTCCCAGAGCTTGTTGCAGGCTCTTCCAAAATTGTGATGTGAAACGAGGATCTCGATCGAACACAATTACAGTGGGAGTTCCATGTAATCGTACAATTTCCTTGATATAGATCTGGGTGAGTTTCTCTAGGGAATACTTCATATTGACAGGAATGAAGTGAGCGGTCTTTGTTAATCGATCCACGATTACCCAAATAGCATCATATCCAGCTGATGTTCTGGGAAATCCACTCACGAAGTCCATAGCAATCTCATCCCATTTCCATTCTGGAATATCCAAAGGACGAAGGGTCCCACTTGGTCGTTGTTGTTCCGCCTTTACCTTCTGACACATCAGGCAAGCTGTTACATACTCAGCGATATCCCTTTTCATTCCTTGCCACCAGAATAATTTCTTCAAGTCCTGATATATCTTGGTTGATCCTGGGTGGATACTGTATTTACTTTTGTGTGCTTCATCCAGGATGGATCTCTTAAGATCTGTGTTGACTGGAATACAGAGCCTCTGTTGATACCTGATCACCCCATGTTCATCTTTGCTAAACTCTGAGACTCCTTCTTTTGTCTTTTCTGCTAGATCTTGAAACTCCTGATCATTGGCTTGAGCTTCTTTGACTTGTTCCAGGAAATCATTGGAAATTCTCAACATTCCAACCATAAGAGTTCCCCTTTTTGGTGTTACTGCCAGATTCAAATCGCGAAACTGTTCGATCAATTCTAACTCCTTTGTCATCATATATGATAGACGTAAAGCCTTTCGACTGAGTGCATCAGCTACTACATTTTCCTTTCCAGGATGATATCGGAGTTCGAATTCATAATCTTTGATGAATTCCATCCATCTACGTTGTCGCATATTCAATTCTTTCTGGTCGAATAGATACTTCAAGCTCTTATGATCACTGAAGACTTCAAAGTATGTACCATACAAGTAGTGTCTCCAGATTTTCAAGGCAAACACAACTGCAGCTAATTCCAAGTCATGTGTGGGATAATTAACTTCATGCGTTCTTAGCTGTCTTGAAGCATAAGCAACAACCTTTCTTTCTTGCATTAGGACACATCCTAGTCCTTGTCTTGACGCATCACAATACACTTCATATGGCTTGGCAGGATCTGGCAAAATCAAGACAGGTGCACTAGTGAGTCGTTGGCGTAACTCCATAAAACTGCTTTCGTATTTGTCAGTCCATTCAAATGGTTGATCTTTACGAGTCAGCTTGGTTAAAGGTGTTGCAATTTGAGAGAAATTCTTGATGAATCGATGATAATATCCAGCCAGTCCAAGGAAACTGCGGATTTCTGTCACATTCTTGGGTTGTTCCCAATTTAGTACAGCTTCTACCTTTGTAGGATCCACAGCAATTCCTTCCTTAGAGATGACATGTCCTAAAAATTTCACTTCTGTCAACCAGAATTCGCATTTTGAAAACTTGGCATACAATTGCCTTGCACGCAAAGTATTTAGAACAATTCGGAGATGCTCCTCGTGTTCCTCATGGCTCTTGGAGTAGACGAGAATATCGTCAATGAATACAACCACGAATTTATCCAAGTACTCATGGAAGATTCGATTCATGTATCCCATAAAGACAGCAGGTGCATTTGTAACTCCAAAGGGCATAACAAGATACTCATAGTGTCCATATCATGTTCTGAATGCTGTTTTGGGTACATCATCTTTCTTCACTCTGATTTGGTGATAGCCTGATCGCAGATCAATTTTCGAGAAGATAGTGGCTCCTCGTAATTGGTCCATCAAATCATCAATTCTTGGGAGAGGGTATCGGTTCTTGATTGTAGCTTTATTCAACTGACGATAGTCAACACATAACCACATACTACCATTCTTCTTTTTGACTAGAAGAACTGGTGCTCCCCAAGGTGAGACACTGGGTCTAATCATTCCTTTCTCTAAAAGTTCTTCTATTTGTTCTTTAAGTTCACTGAGTTCCTTGGGTGACATTCGGTAAGGAGCAATAGAGATTGGTCCTGCGCCCGGTATAATGTCAATACTGAACTCAATTTCTCATTCTGGAGATAGCTCACATATATCATCAGGAAAAACTTCTGGAAATTCCTGAACAACAGGAATCTGGTCAATTTGAGGAGTGGCCTTACTTTCAGATTCAGTAAGGATCATGTATAGTTGGACTTTCTTTGCTGGAATTACCTTTTCTGAGCTAATAGGGCAAGAATCAGTGACTTGATCACATTCAAATGTAATAGACCCGTGAGAGATGGATCTATTATGACAGTCAATCAGAATATGGTTGGCAGCAAGCCAATTCATCCCTAGAACAATGTCTAGATCAATCAAAGGCAAACATATCAGATCTACTTGATAAGCTTTCCCTTCGATGTTGAGAGGACATTTCAAACATATGCAGGAAGGGCAAATGGGCTTATTTGCAGCAGTCGTGACAATCATCTTATTAGGCAGAGAGGTTGTAGGAAGCTTTAAATGTTTTACACAATCCTCAGATATGAAAGAATGAGTGGCTCCAGAATCATATAATACATTTAATAGAGTACTTCCTATAAAGCATGTACCTTGCACAAGATCGTTCTCTTGTGATACTTCCGCACCATTCATGGTAAAAACTCTAGCATTTCCTCCTGGTCTTCCAGTAGAGTTATTTCCGGGTCTTCTAGGATTATTGTTCTGATTGAAATTGTTGCCGCGGTGAATATTTTGCATCCTTGGGACATTGTTGGTAGAGGTATTTGCAGTAGATCCTCCACTTCCTTGACCTGTTGGTCGTACTGCCTGTCCTTGAGTTACTTGTTGTTGGTTATTTTTATTTCTGTACCAACAGTCAGCATCACGATGTCCAATCCGTCCACAAATTGTGCAGTTTTTACCGCTTTGGTTCTCCTGACCTCTAGGAGGAATTCGGTTGGCTGAGTTGAAAGGTCGGAAATATGGTCGATCTGCTCGAAAATCCCTTCTTTGCTGTCGATCTGGCATACGTCGTTCTGGCCCATGATTAGACGCTCCAGGTCGTCGGAGATTAGAGGTATTCTCAAATATGCGGCATCTGTCAACCAAAGTAGTGAATTGTGTAATTTGTTGACAACATATGGCTTGATGAATCTCATGTCGTAGCCCTGCTTCGAACTTTGCACATCTTGACGCTTCTCCCATGTGGGTGTAGTAGGGACAACATTTTGCCAATTCATCAAATTTAGCAGCGTACTCCCCTACAGTCATATTACCTTGTTTCAGATTGAAGAATTCCTGCTCCTTATGTCTTCAGGGAAATATTTAGCGAGAAACTCTATCCTGAATCGTCCCCAAGTAATGATATGCCCATCAGTAGCTAGTCTGACTCTAGCATGAGTCCACCAGTGTTCTGCTTCTCCAACCAGCATGAAGACAGCAAAGGTTACACAATCCTCATCAGAACATCGCATAGCGGCAAAAATCTTTTCAAGGTGTTCAATCCATAGTTGTGCTCCTTCTGGATTGAAGCCTCCTTTGAACTGCGTAGGATTGTTCCTTTGAAAATCAGCTAATCCCTGTCTGGCAGAAGCATGAGGTAACTCTTGTCGTTCTATTACCTCCACAATTCTGGTAAGAAGATTCTCCATCACATGATTGTTATTTTGGCGTGCCATTAGAAATTTGCTGAAAGAATATCAACAAATAGATTCAGGGTATGCGTTATGTGGAGCATTCCACATAGGATATTTAGTCTTAGGAGTGTTATGGACTGTTCAATATTTCTATCAGAGTACGTGGAAACCTAATGGTCCACTCCCCAAGCTTGATGAATCGACTATGCTCTGATACCACCTTTGTAACACCCTCGGTTAGATAAGACAAATCATTCTGTATGTTCATCCTATTTAACTGAGAGTGTTAACAGTTTTTAGAAAAAGTGAATATTTTTTTTTAAAAAAAATAAAGAGATGGCAGATTAGTGGAAGCAATATTATATAGATCACATAGTCATTCACAAACTGCAAGTAATTGTACTCTTAACAGAATGGGGCACGCAATCACCCTTAAATATTATACAGTCATCCAGTGTCTGATTATTAATAATAAATATTCTATCTTTAATGATCGTTCTCAGTGGGTTCAGCATATTGCTGTTCTTCACACTCGGGTTCTTGATTTTCTAATTCCTCTGAAAATTGTCAACAGTAAGGGTGAGTATAACCCAAGACCCTGATTGGTTAATCCGGTGCGGACATAATCCAGTTAACAAATAATATCACATAGTTCATACAATTAGCATATTTATAACAATCAAGCATGTCATCATGAAAATGCATGAATTGAATTTATTATGATTTATCTTTGATTAAGTCTCATGATGCATGTGGGCCCAATAAATCGTTTCATCTTCTTCTCATTCTTTGGAATATCTCCATTCCAATCATCTAGAGCGATCAGGGTCCGCCCAAGTTCCATATGGTACAAATGAACTCATTGGTTCTCATCATTGATTTAAATATTTTTGGAACTTGGATCCCTACGATCATAGTTACACTCCGTCATTTAGTCAAAGTACACTAGAATTGCATCGTCTCACCCGGCTATCAGGCGCGACTCTGATGCCATTGGGTTGCCGTTCCAGTTGTACTCCCAAGATTCTTCATGGAGATCGAATGTGAGTGTCCTCCACTGTACCAAGTGTATGCTCTAGAGGTTTTTCTTCTTCAAAAATATTTTCATGATGTGAAATGCATTTATTTTGTCAATTTATTCCTTTGGTATCTTATGTGTTTCCAGTCTCATCATATCATTCCCAAGTTCTTTGAATTCCATCAATTATTTAAACATTGTAAGATATCCGTTTATTATTTTAGAAATATATCTATTATATCTTGGTTAAAATTATATTTTTCCATAAAGAGTAAAATAATATATTTTTTTATGTAAATACTCATAATTAAGATGTTAACAATGTATAATAATAATAAAACTAATAATAATAATAACAATATTAAGTTTGATAATAAATAATAATAATAATAGAATAAGAATGATAATTATAACTTACCAATAACTTAAAAAGTAGTAAAGATTAGTTTCCAATTGAAAATTCAAGCGAAAAACACTAAAAACAGAGTTTTCCGAGTGGAACAGGGGTAAATCCGAGTGAAATAAGCATGATTCCGAGTGGAATCATACAGAGATGGGTTCTCCAAGCGATCTGGCTAAAAATCCGAGTGAAATGACACTGGAAAGCTGTTCTCCGACTGAAATAAGTTTGGGTCCGAGTGAAAATGAACTGGAATGCTGTTTTCCGACTGGAACAGCTTGAATCCGAGTGAAAATGAGTTTTCCGCATGAGATAGCTATGAATCCGAGTGAAATAAAGCTGAGCAGAGTTTTCTAAATGAAATTAATATGTTTTCCGAATGAAACAGAAGCTGAAAATGGTTTTCTTAATTTAATTATCTTGAATTCTGAGTGAAATAAATTTCTGAGTGAATTAAAACATGAATCCATGTGAAGTCAGTAGGAAAATGGTTCCCTGAGTAGCATTGTTTGCAAATCCGAGTGAAAATGAGTCTCTAAGTGAAATAAAGTATAATTCCGAGTGGTATTCAGTCAAAAAGGAGTTTTCTGAGTGAAATTAATTATTTCTTGAGTAAATTCTGACTGAAAGGAGTTTGATACGTGAAATAATTATAAATCTGAGTAGAATCATACTGATGAGTTTTTCTGAGTGAAATTAAGGTGTTTACCAAGTTAAATCACTGAAAGAGGGTTTCATGAATGAAGCTAAGCTGTTTTCCGAGTGAAATATGTGTTTGGAAGAGTGGTCCGAGTGAAATAATGGGAAGATGCTGTCCGAGAGAAATAGGATGTTTTTCGAGTACAATCAGTCTCAGAAGTGTCTTCCGAGTGAAACATAATGATGAAACATTTTTCTGAGTGGAATAAAATAAGATTCCGAGTAGAATTAGGGTGAAAGTAACTTTCTGAGTGAAAATAATGTATTTTCCGAGTAAAATGTTCTATCCGAATGCTCAGGTCGGTTTTTCATAAAATCCGAGCTTATTACTCACTGAATCCGACTTCTATTTTATAATTCCTTGCTGGAACTCACATAAACACCCAGGATCCTTAATATCTTCACAGTCCAACAACCAGCATATATTTTTATCAATTTAATTATACATATATTCAAATATAAAACAATAACCATAACATTTAATCAAACAACTCTGAACTGATTATAAGCATTTAGTAACAAATATATATATGTATATACCAATAATAGTAATTAAAGCATTTAATTCACATAACACTGAATCTATCCTGGAAAGGTGAGGAACCAGGTTCCTTAACCCTTTCCTTCACTCGATTTTCCCACAGAGTACCCAAGAATATACCCCCTTACCTTTATGGAGCTACTGGAGGAGAAGAAAAGGCTCCCTTTCATTGTCCTGCACGAATTCCGAGTGAAACAGAAGGGAAAGGAGAGAGACAGAAGTTTGCTGGAAAGGAAAATTGTAATAGAAGTGTGTTTGCAGCTGTGTTTCGTGTGTGTTCTGAGAATCCTTAAGCTGGTTTAAATAGGGAGAGAGTGAGTGGAATGGGGGACAACTTTTCTGAGTGGCTGTTAGTGGAGTGATAATGGAGGGTCAGTGGGAATTATTTAAGAGGATAGGCTGAGTCAGTGCCCATTTCTGGTCGTCCACTATCTATAATGCGCATTATTGAATTAAATAATCATTAAAAGACAAAATTGGAGTCAATACACACTACTGACACTGAATACCGAGTGAAAATTCCACTCAGTTAACCACTATACCGACTGAAATTCTTACTTCCGAGTCAACAATTGTAAGGCTTGCTTGAGCGTGGCTTGCTCGCTTGAGCGAAGTAGAGAAATATGCATCAGGGGTCCTTCTCGCTCAAGCGGAATCCGACTCGCTTGAGCGAGTCTTCAAGTCTTCGCTCGGAATTCCTTTGAAACTGACTCAGGTACTCGGTTCTTCACTCGGTAATACCTGTCCAGACCGAGTCCTTCCTTTCTCAGAGTTTTCACTCGGAAATCCGAGTCTTCATTCACTTGGTTCACTCGGTTTAGGCCAACTTCTTCAACTATATCTCCAATTAAGGTTTATTTAAGCCATTACCTCTCGGAACAAGACCTACACGTACGAGTCTCACTCGGTTTTGGCCCAATAGAGTATATCTCACTCGGAAATGGTTCAGCTTCATACATTTCTCTCAGAATGGGCTCCCTCTACCATTTTCCACTCGGTTTCCTAAGCAAAATACATAAGAAACCATTCGGAATCCTTCCCAATTGATTCCACAGCATATTCCAGTCGGTAGGAAGCATCAAATCAACATAAACATAAGTATATATACATTCTTTCACTCGGAATACTTCAATCGGAGGAGTTTCCTTCGGAAAAGAAGCATTTGGCACGGTTTGACTCGGAAACGAGTCATTCCAGGGTGTTTTGACTCGGAATTTCATTCCTTCACTCGGAATTTCATTCCTTCACTCGGAATTTCATTTCTTCACTCGGAATTGCTCTCTGTTACTCGGAACAGAGTCCTTTTCACTCGGTTTTTGCATAATTTCACTAATGATCCATATAAATTCCATTATTATGCACAAAAATGACATTTCTGAGATATCACAGACCATCAATAGGGTATATATTGACTTATTCTTACTTACAACTCTCCATAATTCAAAATTTACAAGGGTAAAACTTTTTCTAAAAACAGGGATGTTACACCTTGCATCATAGGCAATAACAAATTTGAAAACTCCATGTTAGACTAGGAGCTTCAAGAAATGTGATGCCTATGTCTATTTTCAATTCTCTTTCCCTTGGACCTTTACAACTAATGGGTATGGTCATTCAGTTAGCAAATAGAAGCACCGTTCACCCTGTTGGTTTGACAGAGGATGTCTCGGTTCGGGTAAATGAACTTATTATTCCAGCTGATTTTTTCATACTTGATATGGAAGAAGGAGTGTCCAACACTCCTATTCATATTATTTTAGGAAGACCATTTTTAAGAACAGTTCAAACCTAGATAGATATCCATGTTAAAACACTCTTTATGAATTTTGGTGTCACTATGGTTAGGTTTAGTATTCTTGATGTTATGAAACACTCATTTGAGGACCATCCTATTTTTCATATTGACATATTCGATGAGTTTATTGATGAGCACATGTCTAATTTTTTTCAAAATATTGGTTTTCAATGCATGGAAGACTCGTACACTTGTTTGGCATGCAATGGTTGTGTGTTGTTTATGCTGAGATTGATAGATATATGCATGCTGAATCAAAATTTTTAGATGCATCTGTCGACCATAAAAGTTGGAACGTACTAACCTGAGTACAGGTTTTGTGGAAAACTCTAACATATTTATTGAAGTGCAAGCAGCGGAATCTAAATCTGCTAGCTTAGTTCCATCTGTTTTGCAAGCATCTAAATTAGAGCTGAAACTTTTACTTGAGAACCTCAAGTATACATACTTGGGGGATGATTGAGAGCTCCCGGTAATAGTCTCCACTTCCCTTGATGACAGACAAGAGGAGCAATTCTTGCAAGTCTTGAAGAAGCACAAGAAAGCTATAAGGTGAACACTAGCAAACATCCCTGATATTAACTGGTCTATGTGCATGTATAGAATATTTTTGGAAGATAGTGTTAAACCAGTGAGGCAACCCCAGAGAAGGCTCAACCCAATGATCCTTGATGTTGTTAAGAAGGAGATTACTAAGCTTCTACAGGTTGGAATCATATATCCTATCTCTGACAGCCATTGGGTAAGCCCAATGTAGGTGGTTCCTGAGAAAATAGGGATCACAGTGGTGAAAAACGAGAAAGATGAATTGATCCCCACCAGGGTACAAAATAGTTGGAGAATCTGTATTGATTATAGGAGACTAAATCAAGCAACTAAGAAGGACCATTTTCCTATGCCCTTCGATCAAATGCTTGAATGTCTTTTAGGTAAGTCTCACTACTATTTTCTAGAGGTTTATAATCAATGCGAATGGTTCCTTTCTTGATAAGTGTGCATGAAAAAGTGTTTGCATTTCTTTGGCTTATATTGATATACATGTCTTGGTTGGATCTTTTTTTGAATGTATTTTCAAAATGAAGCATATCTTTCCAAAATTGTTTTTGAAAGGGGGAGAAACGTCATTTTTTGAAATATGATTACTTGATTATATGCATATGTTCTTTCTTGTGTTTTAATGAGGGGGAGTGTATGAAAAGTTATTTTCATATCCTTGTTCTCTTTTTCTTAAAGTATATACATATGTTTTATATATGGATTATGCAAGAATAAACATGTGGAATCATTTATAACACCTAGACAATATTTCTTTAGAAAGTTCTTTTTCATAAGATGTGACCTAAGGTTAATGAACTCATCCCGCATCGAGTGACTACCTATGTATGTTAGATTGTGTCTTTCTAACTTGAGCAGAAAGAAAGCTCATAAGGTGTTTGTTTCCGTTACACAGGTTCATTAGTTGAGTTTTAAAATAATTGAAACCCTAACTTAAAATCTAGAAAATTGTTAATGGTTAATGGAAAGTTCTGGGTAGAAAAGACTAGATACTTAAAGAGTCATACCGGACCTACCTCTCTTTCCTAGGAACCAACCTGGCTAGAGTACTAGAACCTTTAAGGGAAAGGAAGTGTTCCATAAAAGGCTTGAGTTGTTAATGGTCAATAAAAAGTTATAGCTAGGAAAGACTTAATACTTAAGCGGTCACTCCAGACTCACTTCTTTTTCTTAGGAACCTTTCTGACTACAATACTTAATTTTCAAGATCTGATATAGCCTTATGCATTTCAAGAAAAGCATAACTATAGGAAGCTCATCAATTTAGGGAAGGTAATTCTGAGACATATGGTGGAAAAGAAATATTCTTTTCTACCCTATGGACTATACATCACTAAGTTGCTTAAGGAAAACCATGCGGATCTTTCTGGAGTCGTTGCTTTTAGCAAAGTTAATGTTATCAACCCTTTTTTCATGTGGAATTGTAAAGAATGACGAACTCTAGGTGACCAATAAGAACAAAGCCATAAAGACAGGGGGAACTTCTAGAAGTGGACCTGACTTATGAGGAGACTTGGAGAATGACGATATAGAGAACATCCCGTATGACTGACTTTTTGGGGACCACTTTCTATAGGACGTTTTCTCAAGCTCCACCCTAACCTCAAGACGTGACTTTTGAAAAGAAGATGCTTGCTATGATACAAGGAGTACGAGAGGAGATGCACGACTCGAATGTTCTTATGGGAGAGCTTTTGGCTTCCATGTGTGAAGATGTGGGAAGTGTCCATAACAAGGTTTGGGATCTTTGCTTAGATATTCAAAGGCAGCTTAACGCCTTGTCAATTCAAGGGAGGTCTCCTTCGAAGAAGTTTCAATCACATAATAAGCTCATAGTTACTTCTGCAATAATAGATGTCTCTCTTTCTCCTCAAATATACGATAAGTAAATTCGTTCCTTTCTTATGATTTATTTAATATTTTTTTGATGATGTCAAAAAGGAAAAAGTTTGAGATGTTTTATATGTCATTTATTATCTAGAAAAAAGGGAGAAGCTTGGTATATCTTACATTATTTGTTAAAGAGGGATAATATAGTATTATATGATCTTATGCTATTTGTTTAAGGGGGAGGTTATATGCTTGCTTTTTGTTTGCATGTTTACATCTAACAAAATCTCGTGATATAGGTTACCATCATCAAAAAAAGGGAGACTATTAATGTTGTGTTAAACATGTTTTGATGATATCATGATGTTAGGTTTTGTTGATGGCAAACAAAGTCAAATTTGATGATGTCAAACATATTATAATTGTCAACCGACATTCTAGAGTGAGCATATATCAAGCACGAAAAAGTGTTTAGTAAAGCTCATATCTACAAGGATGATGGTAGTAAGAAGAATCTTACTTATTCGGAATAGACAACTTTGGAGGGTTTAGAAGTCTTTGATCTAAACTAGAATATGAAGTCTCCTTCAAAGTTTGTGAAGAAGTTAGGAACGGTTGTGCTTCTAAGGCAAGGAAATTCTAGGACACACTCATTGGGAAGAAGTTCATGTGTGGAGCTTTAGTTTAACGACCACCAAGTGCTTTAGTGTGGATGCATCTTTGGGTTTGGCCTTAGAGTTTGGTTTAAATTGTTAAGATGGTTAAAAGACCAAAGAATGAGCAAGGAAAATGAGTTAAGTCTTAAAAAGCATTTTTTAAAAGGACCAAAAATCAGCTAAGGGGCTAAAAACACGTGCAATGGGTTGAAAGTGTCTTAGGCCAAAAATGGCCTAGTTGGTTCAAACCAATGATGGTTCTGGTTTGAACCAACATAGACGAATTTGGCATTTTTTTTGGCTCCTTACTTATTTTTGATAGGTGTCTTATTTTGGATAATTAAGCATATTATTTCCATTTGAGGGGAAAGTTTTTCTATAAATTAAGTGTCCTTTCTCAAAAAAAGACATACCGCACTCTGTACATTCTTATACGAGTTGTTCTTCTTATTCATTCTGAGTTCTTTTCTCTATTTATTCTATTATAGATGGTACTTAAAAAATTCAGTTGACTTTTAAAAATCATTTGAAAGAAAAACTAATTTTTAAAACAAATAAAACGACATCTCTTTTACATCGAGTGGAAAAAAATTAATCTAGAAAGTAATTCTTTACAACAATTAAAAGAATAACCAATTTTAAAAATTGATTAAATTTGTTATTATATGATTCTTGCCATTCTTGAATACTGTGGATCCAAATTCTTATAAATGGGGTCATGGGGACAAGAAGTGTGAAACCTACGTCTTAAAAAGGAATTTGGAGTTGTGTTTATATTCTCTGCCCGACAACCTTTACTGGTTTGCTGGGGCAAATTTCCTCGACAGACGGAAATCCAAGATGAAGAAATACAAGCAAGTGACACTGTTGGATTGCTCTATTTTCCTAATTCACCAATCTATTGTTTAACTTCATGTCTCAAATGACATTTTGCATTTTTGCTGTTTGTAGAAATTATCACCTTGTATAGCACTATCGTCAAAGATTTTCTGTTACCCGGGGGCAGACACGGGTCTCATTTTTTCACCCAGGTTTTCTAAGTGATAAGACTGGATTTGCTTGAGTAGCAAATAGTCAATTGATCTCATTTTAAATAAAATAACTTGTAAACATTTTTTTATGAGGTTAACAAAGAAAAATATATTAAATGAGATATATAAATATCCTATAACTCATACACAAACGTATCTGCCAACAGATAAAAAGAGAACATCTATACCACTCTACAAAATAAGTATCAAAACCCTTCATCCTACAAGAATTCCAAGACCAAGCCACAATCTTAAATTCTTAATTAATGTTTCTGAAAGCAGAGCCAACACAAACATGTGGATGCACCTTTAAAAATATGTATATATTTATTTATAAATTTTATAATTAAGGAATATAGTCATGCTTTATTCCTTAAAACGTGTGACAGGATTTGACAATATTAGGGTAAGATACTCTATTAATTAATTACAAAAAATAATAACCATGTCCACCATAAATGAACATTATTAACAATATATCTCTCGGGTTTTTAACTAATGCATGAATGTGTAGTATACAATTTCTTGTTAAAATTTTTGATTTTAATTTCTTGAAGCTTTGGTTAACCAGATCTATCCTTAATTTATTGTTATATTTTTTTTACTGTATTTGTGCATAAGATTTGAGTATACAAGAGTTGTCGATTTGGATAACTGATATCATCCGCCATTGCACAAGTTTTATCGTATGATAAAAATATCGATCACACATGGACCATGTCATTGAGCACCAATTGGATTGTTAAACTTGTTTGAGCAAGTAAAGATCATGGTTTTAAGAAATATTAAATCATACAAAGAAACAAGCAGAGGACTTTAAATTGTATGAATTTAATTAAGAAAACACACCAGGGTCTCATTTCATCATAATTATCAAACTAATAACCTATGGAGACTAAGTGAGTCATGCCTAGTTAAGTTGCTTTTAGGTGTCTCTATCCCTAAGATCCACTTATCGAGATTATTCCCATAATACTAGTTAACTCTTTTAAGGTTGTTATAGTTTCTTATCAGAAATTAACTAAATCTAGTACAAAATATAAAATAAGCATTAAAACATTAAATCAAATAGACAATCATCAAGTTCATAATTCTTTAATTGGGATTACTCTTACATCCCTGAAAGTAAAAGTTGTTGGAATTTTGTGTTCTAAAAGATGTCAAGTCCCATGTTGCTTGGACATGAGATATGTTAAGAGTTTATAATCCAATGTGTATGTAGGACTTGTAAACAAGATAAAAAGTGTTGGGTGTGCATAAAGTGCAAACAAGGTGTTGAAAATTTTAGTTTAAATTGATGGATTCCCACCCTATATATGGCATGATTATTTATTATTTTGAGTCTTTCTTGGAAAACTTTTTTTAGTGTTTAAATTTGGAAATGAAAGTTATAGTTACTTCCCATCATCAGCAGATGTGTTCCCCACCAAATCCTTAATAGATGCCATTAGAATATGTTCATCTCTTTATAGAGAGACACCTTTCCATGGCACAGTTATCTTTTGGTGGATGTCTCCCAACCCTTTCATTTCTTATAAAAAGTTTTAGTTTTTAACACACATCAATTCTTCATATTTTCTTTTTCTTTGTTGAGTTATTTAGTTTTATTCTTATTAGTTCTGATCCTACCCTATAAGTAAACAAGTCTATTATATCCTCAAGGATTCCGCCATTAAAGAGAATAAATCATTTTAGGGCAATGCAATTACATGCCTCAAACTTTCTAATTTCTCATTATTTTCTAACAATCTAAAAGGATTCAGTTCCTTCATCCATGGTTGTGCCTAACGACCTTGCCGCTGCTAACGCCACTCTCGGTGATGACACTATCGTTCCTCTCAACCAATTGTCGCCCCTGTTACATATATGAAGCCTTTCCCTAACATTTCAAAAATTGAAGTCTTCAACGGTTAGGCTTAACGCAGATGACAAGAATGATTGCATTCTATTTTGGACATGCATTATGTTGCTTTTTCACTAACCAATGACAAACCTTCTGATGCAAAACTCCTTGATGCTTGGTCTAACGCCAACAAAATATGTCATCACATCATACTTAGCACTCTATCCGATGAATTGTTTGATGTGTATGCCTCTTGCAAAAAAGCCAAGGCTATATGGGATTCCATGAACGTAAAGTACATTGTCAAGAATGTTGGTAAGCAACACTTTATCATTAGAAATTTTTATCTTTGGACCATGATTGATGACAAAGACATCAAAATGCAAATCAATGAATACCACAAATTCATGGAAGATCTCAAGACAGAAGATATTGTCATGCAAGATTAACTAGTAGTGAGTTTCCTTATTGAAAAATTATTGAAATTATAGAAGGACTACAAATAATAACTCAAGCATAAGCACAACCAAATCTCTCTTGTAGATTTGATAACCCACATCATCATTGAGTACACAAATTGCATAAAGATTAAAGTTGCTAAGGCAAAGGCGTTTACTACAAAAGCAAATTTGATGCAAGTGAACAAACATAAAGAAAAGGTACAACAAAAATAAATCATCTTTTGATCACAAGTTCAAAGTCTTCAATCCCCTTCTTTCAAAAAGAAATGATTATGTTTTGTATGTGGAAAACCAGACAATTTACAAGTGCATGCAGATTCAAGAAGAGAAATAAGATTCCTCCTAAGACAAGTGCCAACTTGGTTTAAAGAGATGACATTGTTATGGCGGTCATTTCTCAAACAATGCTTGTGACAAATGTAAGGAAATGGGTGGTAGACTCAGGGGCTACTAGGCATAAATGTACAAACAGAGATGCCTTTTTCCTCCTAGAATGTTGTGGGAAAAGACAAGGAACATGTTTATCTTAAAGATTCCTGAACTACTGCTATAATCAGAAAAGGAAAAGTTATTCTCAGGCTTACATCTAGAAAAACACTAGAACTAATAATGTACTGCATGTGTGAAATATCAGAGCCAACTTAATTTCTATGGCTTTGTTAGGAAAACTCATCGTTAAAGTTTCTTTTGAGTCTGACAAAATTATCATGATAAAAAATGATGTATTTGTGGGCAAAGGATATTGTGATAAGGGATTATTTGTACTTAACGTTTCTAATGTTATTAATGGAAATACCTCTTCTGGAAATACCTTTTCTGCTTATATGCTTGATTCCTTCGATTTATGACATGCTAGACTAGGACATATAAGTACACCTTATATTAAAAAATGCAAAATCATGGTACGATTTCTGGTGTTAGTACAACATGCTTAAATAAATGTGATTCTTGTATAAAATCCAAAATAACTAAAAAATCTTGTGTTCCTATACAACAATGTGAAACCAAACTCCTTCATATAATACATACAGACTTAGGTGATTTAAAATAAACTATGACTAGGGGTGGTAAAAGATATTATGTAACTTTCATAGATGACTACTCTAGATATACCAAATTATATCTAATTAGAAATAAGGATGAGGCTCTAACATGTTTGTAATTTATTTGGCCGAAGTAGAAAATCAATTAACTAGAAAGATTAATAGAGTAAGATCTAATAGAGGAGGTGAATATTTTCCTTTTAATAAGTTTTTTTTGAAAGAGAAGGAATAATTCATGAAGTAACTTCTCCTTATTCACTAGAATCTAATGGAGTAGTAGAAAGAAAAAATAAGACATTAAAAGAAATGATGAATGCTTTACTTATTAGTTCTTTTGCATTTGATAACTTATGGGGTGAAGCCTTATTATCTATTTGTCATCTATAAAATAAGATTCCATGTAAGAAAACAAGAATGACATCTTATGAATTACAAAAAAGTTATAAACCAAATTTGAAATATTAAAAAATATGGAGGTGTCTAGCTAATGTCATGTTGTCTGATCCTAAAAAGAAAAAATTAGGTTTAAGAATTCCTGATTGCATGTTTATTGGTTATGCTGAACATAATGCTGCAATAAGTTTCATGTCTTAAAAAGTGATGTCCTTGACAACAACATAATTATTGAAACCAAAATGCTAAATTCTTAGAACACGTTTTTCCTTTAAAAGAGAAAATTTTTCTAAAACACCCGCTAAAATTGTTGTTGAAAACTCTTCTAAAGAAACAAGTAAGAATTCTTGTAAAGAATTAAGAATGAGTAAAAGACAAAGGAAATAAACTTCTTTTGGAAATGATTTTTATGCTTTTCTCATAGATAATGACTTGTTAACATTTTCTGAAGCAATTTCTTCATTTGATACCTTTTCTTGGAAAGAAGCTATTAAACTTGAAATCAATTCAATTATGAATTGTAACACATGGACATTATTAGATTTACCTCCAGGATCAAAACCAATTAGTTGTAAATGGATTTTCAAAAAAACACTCTACCTAAATGGTTTTATTGATCAATATAAAGTCTGTTTAGTAGCAAAAGGTTTTAGTCAAAAACATAACATAAATAATTTTGATACTTTTGCTCTAGTTACTAGAATTTCCTCAATAAGAGTCTTGATTATATTAGTGTCTGTTTACAAACTTGTTATTCATCAAATAGATGTTAAAACTGCTTTTTTGGATGGTGACTTAGAAAAAGAGATTTATATGACTCAGCTTGAAGGTTGTATAGTTCCTGAAAAGGACAATAAAATTTGTAAACTTCTTAAATCTCTATATGGTTTAAAACAAGCACCAAAACAATAGCATGAAAAATTTAACAATATCTTGATTGACTATGGGTTCATTTCTATTGATGTTGATAAATGTGTGTATACTAAATTAGAAAATTGTGAATGTGTAATCATTTGTCTATATATTGATGAAATGTTTATCTTTAGTACTTGCCTTGATATTGTAATTATAGTACTAAGAACTTTCTTGTTTCAAATTTTGATATGAAAGATTTAGGTGGAGCAAATGTGATACTAGGTGTTAAAATCATTAGGAAAGGAGATAGCATTATGCTATCTCAAAAACATTATGTTGAAAAACTTCTTAGGAAGTTTGGACATTATGATTCTAAACATGTAAGTACTCCTTATAATGCTAACACTCGATTAAAGAAAAATAAAGGAGATCCTACGTCCCTGTCAAAATATGCTCAAATTATTAGGAGTTTATTACACTTAATAAACTTCACTCAACCTAACATAGCATGTGTTGTGGGATGATTGAGTAGATACACTCAAAACATTAATAATGAGCATTGGGTTGTCATAGTTAGACTGATAAAATATTTAAGAGGTACCATGAACTACAGTATTTTGTATAGTGGATTTCCCATTGTATTGGAAGGATACGGTGATGCATATTAGATCTCGAATTCAGATGAGACCAAATCCACTAGTGGTTATGCATTTACACTTAGAGGTAATGTAGCAACCTAGATATTAGTCAAAAAAATAATTTATTCCAAAATCTACCATAGAATCAAAGTTCATCACTCTAGAGTTGGCTGGTAATGAAGGTAAATGGTTGAGAAATTTCTTAGCATGTATTCCTTTGGGAATGAAACCTACACTTTCAGTATCGTTGAATTATGATTCTCAATCGGCAATAGTTATTGTGAAAAACAAAACTTACAATGGTAAGAATAGACATATTCGTCAAAGACATGATGTAGTAAAACGGTTGTTGAAAGATGGAATTATTTCCATTGACTTTGTTGGGTCAGAAGTGAACTTGGCCAATCCTCTGACCAAACCATTAGGTAGAAAATCTATCTAAAAAACATCAAGAGGAATGAGACTTATGCTAACAACAAAATTGACTATGATAGACACTAAACCTTTGTGATTGAATATCCCATGAAAAAGGTTCATATATGGTAATAACAAGTCATAGTTAATTGATATAACACTACAAATTTTTCATTCCTATGGTGTGTTAAGTGCTAGTAAGCATTTAATGTGAGGCTACGCTTATTGCTGAATATCATAGCCTTCATAGGTGATGTAAGAAAAATACATCATACACTGGATAAAGTCAACTATATGAGTGTTAAGTAGGGCCACTTGCATGAGATTGAGGCACACTCTCTAGAGCTCTCAAGAAATATCAGGCATGCACGTGACCTTTTAGTGTAAAACGGTGATAACGACAAGAATTATGGGGGTACGATATGACAAATAAGCCTCTAAAATACATTAAATGTCTTTAGTTCATAAAAGCCTTGTTTCACTAAAGCATTGTACTTTCAGCCTATTTGGCTAAGGTTTGATTTATAATCCAAAAGATACCAAACTTGATGCATTATACTTGTTATATTAACTCAGCAAAGAATGTTCTATTTTATAAAATATTTTCTAAAAAATATTTTGAAATATGTGGGGATTATTGGAATTTTGTATTCCATAAGATACTAAGTCCCACATTGCTTGGACGTGAGATATGTTGAAATTTTATATACCAATGTGTATGTAGGACTTGTAAATATAATAGAAAGTGTGGGGCCCTTGTGTGTATAAAGTCCAAATACTATGTTAGGAAATTTAGTTCAAATTGACGGGTTCCCCTTTGTGCGCACGATTAACAACAACTGAAATGAAAAGTTACTATTTCTTCCCGCCACCAGCGGATACGGACGTATTCCCTGCTAAATCCTAAACAAATGCCATTAGAACATATTCGTCTCTCCGCGAAGACACACCTTTCCATGGCAGAGTCATCTTTTGGCGAATGTCTCCCAACCCTACTCTACGAGCAACTCTAAAACTATGATTACTCTCTCTAACTTTCTAATCTCTAAACTTCCTCTAAAAACTAGGTTTAAAATTCTCTGTCTAAAAAGCTTATTAACTCTGAAAAGCTAATATAAATTGGGTCAGTCAAAGTAAGATCAAATAAGAAAACAAAACCTAATTAGTCTAACTCCATGACCAGGACATGCGTCCACGACCAGGACATGCTCCATTAGGCTTAAGTTGGCCCACTTTAACTTTTTTTGGACTTTCTTTCGACTTTAATTTATACTTGCCATCCTTTTTCGGCCTAAAATGAGGCTTTCTTTTATCTTTTTCCTACAAAACACAAAAATAACATGTAAACGGACCAAAAAATAAAAACAAAGAAAAAATAAACAAAATACATAATTCCTAAGATATTTATTAAAAAGCCTAACAAAATATAACTCAAAAGTAGTGTATTTTGGGAATGCATGAACAACCCAACCTAATTTGGGGTCTTTGGACCAACTCAATGATAATACACTATAAAAATAATTAAATTTAACATGGAGGCTTGACATGAGATAGTGTCCCATGTTAGGTTTAGCGTGGGACACTACGTGAACGCCTAAATGGAAAATCTCATACTAAAGCCAAATGGCATGGGACATAATGTCCCACGTCCTCTCATGTTATTTCCTTCCACGTAAAAGTTATGTGAGACATTAATGTTCCATGCATAATCCCACGCCCCCTTTTGTTTAATTAGTTTATTATTATTATTATTATTATTAACACATAAGAAATATATAAATAAAATAAAATACACTAAATAACAAGAAATACATATATAATAAAATAAAATACAATTAAAATTAAAACCCAAAAATCAATGTCCATGGTGAAACCACTAGTGGGGGGCTTTGTTGGGTCTGGCGGTGCTGCTAGGGGTGGGACTCTAGATAGTCGGCTCTTGCTAGGCCTCATGATGGAGTTGATGGTTGTGATGAGGATGAAAATGGCAAGGGTGCTCCTCCTCATAAATAGACTGGTTATCCAGTGTAGCATCAAAATGCTAATGGCTACCCTTACACGACCCTCCCTATTGTAATCAAGAGGGTGGTCGAACCGCGCCTGCAACTGACTATACTATGCTAGCTAACCCTTAACGTCCTCCAACTTAGCTCGAAGGCGTGTGTTTATGCTTATTTTTCGTTTGTTTGATCAAAAAGTATGTTGCATTTATACACACATAAACCAAGTCTAGAAAGCAATCTGGGAAGGGAAACGACTTCCTCGCAGGTTCTCAAAGTTGTAATTTCACGAAGTTGCGAATATAATGGCTTAAAAACTAGATATCTTTCGCACAATGGTTCACGAAAAAGTAATTAGAGTTCAACAACTTATAAATTTTCTAAAAGAAGAATGCTTCATAAAGGAGCTCGAAAACTTTAAATTATGTAAAACACGAATAGAAGATAACTAAAGGATGCGATAATATGAAGCACAAAAAAAATAATAACAGACTTGAATGAGAAGAACAAAAACAAATAACAGACTTCGAAAGAAGCTTACACTTGTATCTTTGCATGATCGTTTGTCTCGCAGGACTTGTAGATCGTTTATGGACTCAAGTCTCACGTCTTATAAGTATAAAGACAGTACAAGGAAAAAAGAAAAAGTCTCTTGTCCAAGTCTAGTCAAAACTCATCCTCGTTTCTCACACTCTCACCCTCTAGTCTCTCTAGTCTCTCATGCTTAGACAGATCTCTCAGTCTCCTAGTCTCCTCACAATCTTCTCTCATTCTCCTTCTGTCTCGTCTGTCCCCTTTGTTCCTCTCCCAATGGGTTGGGTTCTATTTATAGGTTAAACACCACAACCGCTGATTCGTAGGATTGTGACACGTCTTCGATGGTTGTGAAGAAAGGCTTATCGATTTTGACACGTTCCCAACTATTACCAAAGAGGTCTTAACATGTCTTCAACAGTTACAAAAGTGGTCTTTAATCTTGACACGTCCTCAACGGTTACAAAAAGTGGTCTTTTGATCTTGACATATCTTCGACAGTTACCGAAGTAGTCTTCGATCTTGACACGTCTTCGACAGTTACAAAATACACTTTGGATTTTGAAACGTCATTTGCAGTTACAAAAGACACTTTTGATCTTGACATGTGTACAAAACTTGCCAATTTTGTTGCTCAAAACTCTTATCTCTTTTATTCAAAGAGCTTTTCTTATACTTGTGAATTTTTGACTAAGTCATCCTTTTGATATTCTCTTTTCATAAAGCTTTCAAGAACTTTGTCTATGGAAGTTCTTCACATCAATTATTTCAAAAACTGCTTCTTCGAAAGTCTTTTGTATATTGTTTCGAGACAAAGAAAGGTTTCGAGCAATATTTACTAGAGAAGCTTTTATAAGTTTCTCAAAAGATGTCCCGTGACAATTTCTAGATAGACTTTTATGATTTGTCTCAAAGAGGTTTCAAGCAATGCTTGTTTTCGAAAATAAGTCTCAAGGAACACTTTCTGAGAGAAAGCCTCGAGCAATGCTTTCTCGAAGATGATTTCGAGCAATGCTTTCTCGGAGAAGATTTCAAACAATGCTTTATTGGAGAAGATTTCGAGCAATGTTTTCTCGAAAAAGATTCCGAGCAATGCTTTCTCAAGAAAAGATTTCGAGCAACATCTTTTCGAATAGGTTTCGAGGTGACTTCTCGAAAGGATTTTGTGATTTGTTTCTAAAACTCCTTTCACAAAAATATGTTTCGCACATCACTTTATCGAAAAGTCTCGAGCAACACTTTTCTCAAAAAGATGACTTAGCAATATCTTTTCAAAGAGAAATTTCAGAAAATATTTTCTCAAATATATCTTTCTCAAAATATATTTTGCGATGACTTCTCGAAAGACTTCTGATTTACCATCTCGAGCTTTTCATGGAAGTATATTTCGAAAAATCTTAACTCGATATGTTTTAGCTTTAAAAAGGGATATTGGACTTATATACATCTCCAAAATATATCTTTTGAGAATTCAAGATTTTTTCAAGTATAATTTTAAGATTTGTGGTATAAGAGCGTGCTACCTCTAGATCTGCATGTGCTGATGAAGTACCGACGAAAAGGGGTGTTGGTGCATACATTGCGAGCTATTATGTTTTTATTCATTGCATTATTTATTATTATCAATAAAATAAGTCTTTTCAATTTTAAAAATTATTTAAAACCTTTTATCCTAAAATAAATTTTACACATTTTTCAGTATCTTAGTAATATGGAATAAGTCTCACGTCATTTATATTAAATCTCACGTTATCTTAGACACAAGAAACAACTCACGCCATGCTTTATTCTATTAAATAAGTTTCTTTCATATTCTAACAGAATTTCAATGTCAAGTTACAGAAATGCTATCCGGGTTTTGATATTCATATATGATTTTTTATTATAGGAACTCAACAAATTGAAATTATAATCGATATGTTACATATGAATATTCAGATTTTGATGGAATATTCAGTTGGATTAGTTGCTTCATTTATAATTTGACTTCATATATTATAGGAACTCAACAAATTGAAATTATAATCGATATGTTACATATCAATATTCAGATTTTGATGGAATATTCAGTTGGATTAGTTGCTTCATTTCTAATTTCAATTTAATCTTATATAATTTTATTTTAGTTCAACGATAAACATCAAAGAATCCATATATTTATAGGGAGAAAGAGGAGGATCGGAAGAGTAAATCTTTCAGTTTATAATTTATAATTAAAACATGAATTTAACCGTCAAATTATATCATAATATCATGATAATTTTATATACAAAATTTTAGAAAAATTCAACATTTATATATATTAAGTTGATTGACAGTCAATATTTATTTGTATGGTAAATTATACATAAGTCCTGAAAAGGAAATTGATGGATAGAATATTAAATAATTATTAAATTATAGAAATTATATACAGATGATCTAACTACTTAATAATAATGGTTTATTCAACGATCCGATTAATAAAATTTTCAGGTTTTATTATAATTTATAAAATAAAGTAATTCATAACGCTCAGATTCTTTTTATATATATATATAAAGATAGAAAGGAAATATCAAGTTATTACACCTTTATAATAAGTTATAATTTAAGGGTTGAATTGATTTAATATATATTCAAGTTTCTTCCCTATGGGTAATTTAACATGTTAACTAATTTTGTTAATTGTATTTTCTTCTTTAGGTCAACTATATATCCTGCTATAATGAGAAAAACTGATCAAAAGCTTTAAAAATAATATTCTTCCTAATATTATATGAGCTATACATTATATATATATATTTTTATTATTTTCTTCATTATTGAAGAAACAAATAGGACAATAATTTTATTTTAATTTAAGAAATATTTTTCTAACAAAAAATGCTCCATTTCCTATATTTTAAAGAAAACATTAAATGAAGTATAAATATATTCAATATCATAAAAATACCAAACGTATTGAAATAACTTCTTGTATAATGAGAAAGAAAATAAATAAAACAAAAAGTATATACAAGAAGTTTTTTTTTTATTTCATTAAATGTATTGTCTCTGTTGAATATAATAATGTTTGAGGTAAATGTTGAAACCAAGTCTGGTAGGCTGCTAGCAAAGGTTTTATTATAAGATTTTGAATTACTCTTCCTGTGGAAGACAGGCCAATTACGTATATGTATATATATAACTATATAGGATCAAATTATTGGGGGGTAGGAAGTTGAGAATTTGTTGTATGAAATGCATGCAGTGCCTAGTTTGAAATTCCATACTAGCTATATTAGTAGTACATGGTTGTAGGCACCTGAAACGCTAAATAGACGAAATGTCCTGTCACTAAAGGACAACAACATATATGAGTCCGAGTCCCGCTTAAATTCCTATTGTTTGCTACAGATTTTAGCCACACTTCATAGCCCACTTACAGTTATACACCATTTCAGGATATGGTTGCTACTTGCTAGCTAGTCCTCAACGTGAATTCTCTAAAATATCTTTAAAAAAAATACCAAAATTTTCTGCATGTACCAGTACAACCAAAGTTTCTTGAATAATTACCAATAGAGTAGAACCACAAATTAATTAAGTTGAACATATATGACCCAAACCAAACCCCACATTACATTAATCACCCCAATCCAAGTAATTAATCTCCCTCTCCACTGTACCCCAATAACAATCTCCTATTTCTCCACTTGCCATATTCCCAATCAAATGTTGAGAAAGTTAACAAAAATGAAGCCAATATTAGTTCCTTTCACTAAGGACAGCAGAATATATAAATCAATCTCCCACCTCATCTAACTATAATCACAATACATCAGAAAGTAGATAACAAAAAAAGATCACATGTCATTGCATATATACATTACAAAATCAATGAAAGACCAACTTACCCAGCCCAAGGAGAATTTGCACCAAAGGATCTCCTTTTGATCGAAAACACACTGTGTAGAGCCGCAGTGACATGAAGGGAGAAGAGGATCCGAGGTTCCTCTCAGCGCAGTATAACCAATTCTCAACCTTGACCCATAAAACTTAAAAGGCTGAGTGCAATTTACTTGCAGCTGACATGATCACTCCGATCCCAAACTCCTCTCATCTTTACCTTTTTAAAGTATCACGTTTTTTTCTTCATTTCAGTGTAAGTAAACGGTAAACCCAACCCACTTTGACCCCAAATTAAAGAACAAAACAGAATTAAAGTAGCAGTAATAAAATAGAAGCCTAGCTAACGAAAAAGACCTTAATCAAACGAGAGGGAGAGATTTGAAAACGATGTATCATCTTTCTAGATCAGAGAAGTAACAGACGGACCAATATTTGGTTGATCACTCCAAGCACCACCTCCCAAACCCATTGCTGTGTTCCAATAAAACGAATTAGGATCAGACATACCCACATGCTGCTCTATCTGGTTTTGAATTTGATTACCGCTATTGTTCCACTCCAACCTGTTTTGTCCTTCAACTTTCACTCCTTTTGAACCCTCACTACTTCTATTGCTCCCTTCCATTTGCAACTCTTCTAGAGTTGCTAACCCTTGGAAACCGTTGTTGTTGCCACCACCTTGATGATGACCACCCTTCACCCTGCCACCACCGCCACCACCACTACTGATAAACTTTTGTTGCAACAGAGTCGAACTGAGCAAGGAAGCCATGACAGGAGTTGAAGTTGAAGAGGAAGAAGAACCAAAGATGGAACTGTAAGCAGAAAGGAACGAGTTGTTGTTGTTATTTGAACTGAATAACAAACTATGATCACTGGACATGTTGTTGTTAACAACCCCAGATGAAAAACCTAACCCAAGACCATTCAACTGTGGCTGAAGATTGAACCTTGGGAAAGGAAGGTTCATGACATCACAACCACCACCGTTACCATTAAACCCGTAAAACAAAGGGTTAATATGGCTTGTGGTTGAACTAGAAGCAATGTTATTATTATTATTACTATTAGTATCCAAGTGGGTTTGTGAAGGAGGGTTTGAATTGGAGCTAGGAGTGGAAGAAGAAGGGGAAGGGGAATTTCTAGAAGCTTCAAGATTTGGACGCTTGAGACGCTTGTTTTTTCTGCAACCGCCACCAACGGGAACGTTTCTGAGAGTTCCACCACGGGTCCAGTATCGCTTGCAGGCTTTGCAGAAGTGCCTGGGCTGTGACAAACTGTAGTTGTTGTAGTAGCAGAACTTGGTGTTTGATGAGTCACAGCGAGGGCACTTGAGGGCTTGTTGTTGCTGTTGCAAAAGGTCTTGGCTTGGTTTTTCCATTACTCTGCTAGAGGAACCCATCAACACCTTGTGATGATCATCTATCTGATGAGCCTACACAGAAAGAAAAAAGAAAAGGAAAGATAATTGAGAGAGAGAGAGAGAGAGAGAGAGAGAGGAAAGGAAGTGGAAAGAGAGAGAAAGTGTCTCGAGTTGGTTTTCTAGGGTAAAAATAACAACACAGTGTGAGATATTCGGTTCCAAAAGGAAAGCAACAAAATTGGGGTGGGCATGTATTTGTCAATAATTAAGAGAGAGACGTGAACCTGTGTCCATTTGTTAGACCTTGTTTCAGGGGTGACTACAATTTTCTCACAGTTACTACTACCCAACATTTTTGCTTGATCTCTACCTAGCTACAATCAAAATCGTTGAAAATTGAAATCAATAGAAAGGATGGCTCCTTGACTCGCGCTTAATTGAAATAATGTTTGTGTTGTGTTGTGGCAATGCTATGTGCAGGACAGTGTGATTGATTTTTGTGGATAAACAGAGGGAGTGAGAGAGAGAGGGTAGGGGAAAAGAAGGGAAGGGGCTATTAGCTAGCTTGATGTGAAGAACGTGATTTAATTATTAATTATATCCCTCTAAGAATAATATATATGTCAAAACTTAATTGTGTAGTTTCACGTGATGGGTTTGGTGTAGAATCCAATTTGGATGATTAATATATTGGAATTGGAATAATAAAAGGGAATATAAAAAAGAACATTCGAAATCCAAGAAGGGGACACAGGTAAAGCAGAATTGAGGGTGAATCTTTAGTGGTTCAAGAAAGAGAAGAAAAGAGACACATTTATTTATACATTCCAATGTTATTATACACATGAATTCTTTTGTGGAGGGAGAGGGAGAGGATCACATAGATAAACACATAGAGGGAATCCCTAAGAGCCCAATAACCAAAGCATTTAGCTATAAGAGCAAATCCCACTTCTATTTGCCCCAAGCATTAACTAGTATAGTTTTCTAATGGTGAAAGAATACAAGAACTACCCATTGAGAAGTTTTTATTTTCCTTCTCGTTGGCGAGGAAAATTAATATGTCGAGTCTTAATTAACGAGCTTGAACAAGTTTATGACAGAATATGCGATTTGCATGAATTAATATACAATAAAGATGCTTTACTCTTCTTTGGTTGGAAAGAAATTAAGAAAGTATAAGCATGGCAAGAAGCGGGAAAATGATAACAATAAATTTATGTTAGGGACGAAAGTTCCAAGTGAAAGGGACAAAAAAGCACCATGTGGCTATTTACATTACATCCCAATACTCGAAATGAAGACCACGCTTTGCAATTAAGAGCGGTCTTTATTCTCTCGTTCATATTGACCAAGAGAATTTTGTTCTCACTTTTTTTAATCAGAGACAATAAACCGTTAATAGAATGTGAGTGTGTCAGATGATGTGCATAACCATGTGGTATGCAGCTCAGCTTCGTAGGATATGAGAATAAAAGAAAGAAAAAGCAACGCACTGATATGGTGAATAAACAGATTTTGTAGTTCTCCAAGGGATCTCCTCCTCCCTACTTCTCATCATTATTCTTTACCACCTAAATTCTCCGTTAAACCTTCCTATTTGCTCATTAAATTATTACATTTTTCTTTATTCTACCTTTTATATATCATACATAAGGTATCCATTAAACAATTACAAGTTACAGCTAAAATATAAGATACTAAGTACATCACTGTTTTCTTTTGGGTTTAAAGTGTACGTGGGTTCATCTTAGTTTCTTATATAAATAGTATAAGATCTGAGAATCAATATTATCGAGAATACAAAGTCACTCATTAATTGTAACATTTGTTGGTTGTACACATTTATGTAGGGGATGCAAAATACAATATATTCGGTGTAGTTGATATATTGTTGAGTATTTTAATTTGTTTGTTAGTAATATGAAGCATGTTTTGAATAAAAAAAATTAAGAAAGACAAAACTTATTTTTATGATCTTTGTGTATACCTTAGAAAATGGATGGGTTGTTTTAAACAAGTTAAGTTTTGATGGGTCAAATAAAAAAACTCATATTAATTCAGATTTTAGTTAAGGTTGATCATATCCATTTATTTTTACAAGCAAATTGGACTAGACCTGTAACATTAAACTTTTTTCAGGTGATCTTATAGTTTAACAAGAAAGACATCGAGGGCATTTGGCCCATGGTAGGAGTGAGTTTTTTTAAGGTTAGGTTAAAAAAACTCTCACTA
Organism: Clitoria ternatea; assembly: GCA_037962975.1. NCBI lineage: Eukaryota > Viridiplantae > Streptophyta > Magnoliopsida > Fabales > Fabaceae > Clitoria > Clitoria ternatea. Next base: position 297,188,631 of record CM075669.1, read on the forward strand.
ATTCAAGCTTTAAATTTATATGTTTAAATCCGTTTATTTTATAATGAATTAAACCAACCCATCAAAAGAGATCATTTTATCAGCTTTATTTATCTTTATGTTTTGAAAAGGTTAATCTTTGTTGAAAAAATACTCTTAGTTTTACTTTTAAAGGGAGTGTGTTACAAAAGTTATTTACGCAGTATAAGTGAATTTGTAATTGTAACGTTGGATATGTAACCGCGACTACTGCTACTGTTTTATCTAACTGAGATCAGTCACACACGCTATGGATCATGATCTGGGTACATAGTACTATTTTCATGTTAGTGAAAATAATTTAACCCACCTAATCAGTGGTACCATATACAGTGACAGACATATCTCAGCGTTAATTGCTTAAATTTAGGTTTGAAATTAAGACTTTAATACAGAACAATCAGAGTCATTTTAGAAAGCGAGGGGTGGTGTTTAATTAAGCATGAGTAACCATAATTAGCAACGAATCACATTGAACAATAAATTTATAGAAGAATTCAATTTAATATAAGATTCTAAATATTATTAATTGATATATATACTATTTGTTTGCATATTGAAATATTTATAGTTTAAAAAATTTAGAAATTTCTAAAAAGAATCCTCATATAACTAAAAGAAGAGAAATTTAAAATTTAACAGGAAAAGAAAGAAATCTACCCCTAATATTTTTTCAATTCTCTATAGCAGAAAATTGGGTATAAAGACCTAATTGTCCTACTTCATATAAGTTTGCAGTTCAATGACATCACTGTTGCGACCACGTCATCCCACTAATATTACTATGAAAAGTGATTTTAAATATTTAATTTAAATAAAAAAATTAACTTAATTTCAAACAAATGATCTTAACAATTGACGGAAATGAAATTAATGAGAATTGAGTTTCTTTTAAATTTCTTAAAACTTTCAAATAATCTATCTAAATGTGACCTAATATTAACTATTTTATAGCAAAAAACGTTTTTTAAATCCAGGATTCAAACTCAAAATTTTGATGAAATTAAATGAAATGTGTGCAGTTTGAATCAATTAGGTGAGAGAGTATATTTTTATAAAGATATATTCATGTGATATTTAAAAATAAAAAAAATATAGGATTATGATTATAATGTGAAGCAATAAGAGAGAAAGATGTGTCTATTTAGATACTTAATTTAGTTGGTCAAAGATTAATAACTATAAAAATAGATCTTATAGTCAAACAGAATTTTAACTATCTCTAATAACATGAAATATTAATATCAATTTTTAAATTTTTTTATTTCCCCAATAGAAAACTAAACGGACCCCGAAATGAGATTGGTGAATGTAGAGTGTGGAGGTGGGTCCTTCCCCATCAGCAGCGGACAAGAGATTCCAATTTGGCAAGCATGAAAGAAACCGAACGCGCACGTTAAAGGAGGGCCTGTGAGTGTGAGTAGAGAAAAATAAAGAAAGAAAAAAGGAAATTTTGGGGGACCAAAGCATCAAATCCAAGCCAACTGTACCCATCTAAAGGTGACCACATTGCACCCGAAACGATGTGCAGACATAGATCTCACTCTCCATTTCATTATGGGGCCACGTATTTCTACACCCACTGATTTTTCATGTCTGCACATGAAAGGACTATACTGCCCCTCGTTCTGTTTTCCTTCCCTTCCTACCTCATGTACAATATCGTCTATTCCAATTCTCTTTGCTTCTCTTCTTTACATAAGCTGCCCAAATCACAATTTTTGTAACAGTTTTATATTGGTTCAGGTGGCAGAATTTTATTCCCCTTCATGTAAATTTTCTGGGTGAAAGAAATTAAATACCTTGTTTTTTTTAGGAGAAAATATGACATCATTCGTAATAGTCAATTTCATCTAATAAATAATAAGATTAGTAATGATTTAAGCAGGAAAAAAATATACAAAAATAAATTTTAGTAAAGTAATTCCGAGTTAATTCTTTAAGTTTTTTTTTCCATATCGATCATTTAAGTTTTTAAATATTTTTAAATTCATCTTTTTTGGTTAAAATTGTTAATGATGTTATTACTAATGAATTAGATGAATATTTTTTTTATAAGATGAACTCTTCAATTGCTCATCTTTTATAAAATTTATGTTAATAACAAAATCCACCATTGTTATCCTCAAAATTTTTATCTTGTTTTTATTATGTAATTTATGTTCTTTGTTTTAGAATTGTTGTCATTAAAATTATCTATTAAAAGAGGGATGTAAGAGATTATGAACACCACAATATCGATTTTGATGAAAGTTTTAAAGAGGGAAAAAAAGATTATAAAGAAGAGACAATAAAAAAATCTCCACATAATCTAAAACCATGAATTGTCATTAGCATCTCATTTAATAATTGGGCTAACACCATCAGGTGAATTTAACTGATAACAGGCAGATTTAAAAACAATTCAAAATTAAAAGAATATTAAAGTGACATGAAAAAGCTTAAAAAGTAATCAAAAATTACTTAAAACATAAATAACTAAAGTTTTTATTCTTGTCAAAATAATAGTAGTATATAATAATGTTATAAAGATTGTCATGCAGTTGAATTCATTGATGCCCGCCAAAAAGAAAATATTCATCTTTTATGGGGAAAAAAAAGAAGCAATTGTATTCATTGATTGCTGGTTTAGAACCGCATAATGAGGAGAGCTTTGTTTTTCTTAAATAGAGATCCGAGTTTAACGTAATATAATTTATACATAATAGAGATACAGTTTTGTGAATCTTCAATTTGAATACTATTCTTGACTCTACGTGCATGAATTGTGGAAATAAAATCTTCATTTTAATTAAAAAATAACATTTTGTCATGTAATAATCTTTTCATACCGATTTGGTTTTAGTGAAAAAGATCACAAATTTTGTTTTCTCAATAATCTCTGTGCTCATGTTTTATGCTAAAAGGATTTAAATCTTGTGATGGTCTAAGAAAGGATGTGGTATATTCCATATGCATGGTGGACTCATATATACATCACATGTACCTCCTGTACTTATGCAAAGATGGGGATGATGTCCTGTAATAAATCCAAAAAGTATTAGACCACAAGAGGAAAGCACATGTCGTGGTTCATCATGACTTAAAGGCAAATTTGAAGTTTGATGGTTAAAATTATAAAATAGATGGGGATAAAGACGAACTTCTCCTATTAACCATGATTCAACTCATTGACAAGGTTATAAATGAAGGGAATAATTCATAAATCATATGATTGCATTGTAAAACTTTTACAGCCTCATAAAACATATCTGCCATGAAAGCAGTATGACTTTAGGTGATTCACTAACACTTTTCATTTCACGTCGTCACTTAAGGTTGTCTACAACCAATATTGTCCTATCAACTAAATATATATAAACAAAAACTCATATCCTAGATACAAATTACTTACTCTTCTAACCAATTACACTCCTAATTGCCTCTTTCAATATGGAAGTGCTAGCACTGCAACTTGAAATGAACAACGTAATGCAATCCATATATATATATATATATATATATATATATATATATATATATATATATATATATATATATATATATATATATCAATCATGTTAGGTTTAGCCACTCAACAAAAACAATTGACAATGATTGAAGTGACCCAACAAGTATTTAAACCATGTAAAATATTATAAAGCAGACAATGTAGGGTTTTCAATAGCAATCAAGCTTAACCATCTAACATGACAAAAGTCTAAAAGATCAAGCCATATGAAGTGGAACTAGAAGAAATTTTCAAAAAAGCATGCGAAGGAAAATAGAAGCCAAAAAATAATCAACATATGTAAAACAACATTATCTACACCAAAACCACATCCATATGAAACTTGATAAAATATGATACAAACTTCTAGAATAAGTTAGATTATTATATAAAAAAATACATAGGTGTATGATAGTAATTATTAAATGATAAAAATTCTAGAACTATGTAGACAAGTATATATATATATATATATATATATATATAGAGAGAGAGAGAGAGAGAGAGAGAGAGAGAGAGAGAGCTCTAAAATAGAATGCTCTAGAATTCTCTACATAAACCATGAATGGTGGTTTTGGGGCGTATAAATAAGCCATGTACCTAACATTTGTATGAAACTTAGTAACAAAAAAACTAGTAAGTCATTCTCCATTCAAAGCTATTCCAACTATTTCTCTAAGCTACTATCCTTTCCATTAAGGCTATAACACAAATTAGCCTTCCCATTTTTTTTACCAGTTAAAGAAGTTTTTACTATTTGATAATTCATAAACTAATTGTGGTATCTAAGCTACGTTCGGTCATCTACTAGGCGTAGAAATATTACCCCACCACTCCAAAAAAAAATCTCCCAATATCCTACCCACTTCCAACAAAATTTTAACCCATGGCTAACACCATTCAACCATCATCTATCCTCATTCCCATTTATAATGTTGAAAATTATGATTTTTGGAGCATAAAAATGAAGACATATTTCACCTTCCAAGATTTATGAGATACAATAAAAGAAGAATTTCCTACTCTTGAAGATACTTCAGCCTTTATTGCGGCTCAAAAGAAGGAATTAAAAGAGAACAAACTAATGAATTCAAAGGCATTATTTATTTTACAACAAGTCATGACTGAAACTATTTTTCCAAGAATAATGGGTGAAACAACAACAAAGAAGCATGGACTACGTTGTAGGAGGAGTTTGAAGGAAGTGAAAAGGTACAGGTTGTAAACCTCCAAACTCTACGGCATAACTTTGAATTATTAAATATGAAGGAATCTAAGACTGTAAAGGACTACTACTCTAAGATAAAAGAAATAGTCAACCAAATGAGAGCCTACGTGGAAAATATTATTAACAAGAGAATTGTCGAGAAAATTCTAATTACTGTTCCCCGTAAATATGATCTAATCGTGACAACGATTGAGCAGACAAAAGATCTATCTACCTTATCAGTGACAAAGCTGATGGGGTCACTTAAAACTTATGAGCAAAGGTTGAATAGGCATGATGAGGACTCAGTTAAAAATGCTTTTTAATTAAAGCTCAAATTATGGTCTCATAATAAAGGAAATGGAGGAAAAAAGAATAATGGTGAAATTTCTAGAAATAAAGAGAATTCTAGAAATTTCTCCAGAAATGATCAAGATGAATATCCTCCATGCGGCATTTGTAAGAGGACATATCATGCAGAGAAAGGCTGTTAATATCATGGAAAGCCATAATGTCGTCATTGCAAGAAATTTGGACATATGGAGAAGGACTGCCGCTATAAAAAATAAGCATCAAGCAAACTTTACTGAAGAGAAATATGGTGAGCAACATATATTCTATACTACCCAAGATTCCAATTTTGAAACAAGTGGAAACTGGTACTTGGATAGTGGTTGCAACAATCATATGGCTAAAGATTCTAGTATCTTCAAGAATATTGATGAATCCATCAAAGTAAAAGTCCGAATAGGGAACAACACTATTGTTGAATTAAAAGGAAAAGGCACTGTTATGGTGGAGACAAATATAGGTACGAGACTTAACACCGACATTTTACTAGTTCTCAATCTCAAAGAAAATCTCTTGAGCATTGGCCAAATGGTGGAAAAAGGTTATACTCTCCACTTCGAAAGAAACACATGCAAAATATATGACAATAAAAGGTTAGAGATTGGCCAAGTAAAAATGGAGAAGAGGAACATAATTTTCCCAATAAGCTTGAGACAAGGCTCTAACATTGCCATGAAAGCAGAAGTCGATGACTCATGGCTTTGGCATCAAAGATTTGGCCACTTCAATATCCATGCCTTAAAGTTATTATATCAAAAGAATATGATGAGAGATCTTCCATGTCTAAAAGAGAATAGCGAAACTTATGAAGGATGTTGGTAAGCAACATCGACTGCCATTTTCAATTTGCAAAGCATGGAGAGCAAATGGCTTATTGGAGCTGATCCATACAGATATCTACGGGCTGATGCGGACGTCATCACTCCATAACAATAGGTATTTCACACTCTTCATAAATGATTTTCTTAGAATGACTTGGATCTACTTCATAAAAGCAAAATCAGAGGTCTTTGGTATCTTCAAGAAGTTCAAGGCCTTTGTCAAAAAGCAAAGTGGCAAACAAATAAAAGTACTTAGAAGTGGTAGTGGCAAAGAATACACATCCCACGAGTTTGATAAATATGAAGGCATTAAGCAACAACTTACAATTACATATTCTTCGCAACAAAACGAAGTGTTTGAGAGAAAAAATCACACAGTAATGAAGATGGCCAAATTTAGAAAAGTAAAGAATGGAATATTCTTGAGAAAAAGGAAAAAAGAAAACACCTAACAAGAATCACAACAACACAGCACATTCAAAAAAAATCAAAAAAATAAGAGAAGAAAAGGGGAAAATGAAACCTAGAATTAAAGGAAACAGAAAAGGCAATGAGAGAAAAAAATTAGTGCAAGAGTTCTAGAGAACAACATAAAAAAAATCTTATATTCATGGTGGATACTATAAGAGCTTTGATATTATGTTAGAAAACATAGGAGAGCTCATGAGAAGAAGAAATCAATTAAAAAAATATCTAAAAATGGATTATATTAAAATGAACAAACTTAATTAAAATAATACGAATATAAATTTATATAAAGATCCACCATGAGATCCATCATAATAAAGATAATTTATATATTCAACTAACTAATAACTAACAAAATAACAAATTAATAACAACTCTCTTAATCAATTACACTCCTAAATATAGGTGGAATGATGATATAATAATCCACCACATGCATGATCCATCATAATAAAAACCTAAGACAAAAATAAACGTTTAATCCTTTATGTTTATGATTTGGTCCTTTATATTTTTTTATTATCAATTTTGTCCTTTTAGTTTGCAAACGTTTTGAATTTCATCCATTCCATTAAAAATAACAAACGAGGTTGGTGATGTTGGATCATAATATGGAAAAATCTTGTACATTGGATATACGAGCGTTGGATGAAGAAGCTATGGTTGCCTCCAAATCCAATTGCATGCATCATTAACAATCAAACAAGTCTGTAAAATGGGTAACATACGTAGTCCTTAAGACATTACATGGAACGGGTAAGGGCATATCTGGATGATGATGGACTCCTACCACCACTAACGCGAAAACATGAATTTGTTCCCTCACCTGCACTTTCTTCGTCTCTTGCTTCTCCAGCAAGATTAAAAGTTCAATTAATACTGAACAGTCACGCGTAGAAACTGGACAATAAGCTCTAGATTAAAAAATTCCAGTAAGGAATTGGTCTTTTAAACACTTGGGCTTGGACTGTAGCTTATGGAAGTTTCAAGTACCTTCAATCCTGTGGGACCTTGAGAATGTTGGGAGGGATTATTCTTATATATGGCATGGCAACTACTTATAAAATATTTGAGGATGCTTCAATACAAATCAATTCGGTTTGGGATTCTTCATATTTGAGAATATTATTATGAAGAAGGAAAACAGCTACAAAAGGAAAGATCACTAGTCATTATTTTGTTTTGAGGGAGAAAACAGAAGACAAAATAAAATCTAACAAAAATTATTTTCTTTCTAATATGAAAGTTGAGAAATATACTTTGGCTAGAGAAGATACTGTAAAATTTCTGTCCTTACAGTTATTATGTGAATAATTACTGCCTATTTTTTAAAAATGAAGAATACTAATGACTTTTTATGATGTCATGTCTTCGTTATGTATTTACATTCCTTTTTTTTTTTTGCAGTATCCTCAACGTCTTATAATATAAAAATAATAAATAATATATGTAACAAAAAAAGTTATATAATATATACTCTAGCTGCCAAGCATATCATGCTCTGGCCATTTGAAAAATTTCAAAGAGCATAATAAATTTCAGGGTTTTATAACCTCGATTTGTAGAATTTTAAAGTTATATTTTTTTTTGAAAATAAATATATTTATTATACTTTTATTTTTATGATTATATTTATTTTGATAATAAATTTTCTTATACCTACGGCTTGCTATATATGGGCTATAGCCTGATTATGATTTTTAGATCAAATTTGGGCCACAAGCCTTCAACAGTTAAACGGCAAGTTTTCACATGAAATTTAAATCCACCACTAATCAGTATGATGGGTGTTAATCTGTAATTTACCCTATCATAGCTAGTAAGTAGCCTGAATCCATTAATTTTTCTAATTGTGACAATGAATTATCTAGCTACAATTACAAGTTCCCTTCAAATTTATCCTAAGAAAAATAGGATAAGTATTGAATGAGAGTACTCCTCTAACATTTACAGTTATTCTTTTTTGTCTATGAAATAATTAAGAGGTGTTTGAAAGAATAATTTTCTTTATAGTTACCAGGAAACTTAATTAATTTAAAAATCTTTGATCCTCAATCATCACTAGTGCATTTTAGGGTTTTAAGGACGGTTATAATGAACTTTTAAGCACGGTTCTGGAACCGTGTTTGTTCCCGGCGTGCTTGTAGCTTAGGGCTTTTTAGCATGGTAATTTTCAACCGTGGTTAACAATAATCGTTCTTCCTTCCAGACCCATGACTCCCATCCACATCCCTCTGTTCCAACCAATCCATAACCATTCAAATTAATCGGCGTCACAGTGTCCTTAATCACAGACCAAAAGAACGCAATCAAGAGCCAATCCTTAACCACCCCAGCAACATTCATAGTCAAAGTCGAGGTTTTTCCCACAAACAAGAACACAGCAAGGTTCAACGCAAAAGCACAAGCGAAATTAAAATCGCGAAATCCAAATGGAAGCTAGAATTATCCCTCAATAATGGGTACTCCATGACAATCCAAGGAATCGACAAGAACACCAAACAACATGGAGCAATATAGTAAAGTGAGGTAATAGGGTTCAATGAAATCCCTTTAGAATTAAACAAAATCTGAAAATAAAAGCAACAACCAAAAGCTGCAAGGTGACACCCCAAGCATCGAATTTGGCTTCACCGTAAGCATCTAGATGAAGGAAACAGAGAGCACCGATGGGGACAACAGATCTGAGGTAGAGAGCACCGATGGGGACAACGAATCTAAGGCAGAGCTCGCTGGACATTGAAACTGGTTCCACCAATTTGAAGATGCCAACGAGGAGGTAAATGGAAAAAGTGTGGTATCCAGAATTCGATTTGAAGACGCAAACGCTGGACATTCATCGATGTCTCTAAAGGCATTGTTGGTATATCTGAGGGAGAAGAAGTGTGAACGCAGGACTGTGAGGGAGAAGAAGTGAACGAACGCTAATTAATAAGGGAAAAGGTGGGTTTTAAACACGGTTCACCCCAACCGTATTTATAGAGACCCTATAAACATGGTTCCCTTCAAAACCGTGCTCGAATATATATTTTTTAAAATTAAAAAAATCAGATGTGAAACCTTTCAACGACGGCTCAACTGTAACCGTGTTTATAGACCCACTACAAACACAGTTTCCTATAACCGTCTTCGTAGCTTCATTTTTTAAAATTTTAAAAAATCAAATATGAAACCTTTACACCACGGCTCCAACATATTCGTCTTTATATATGTACTTTAAACACGGTTTTGTAGCAACCGTGTTTGTATAGGCTTTTCAAAATTTTAATACCCAAGTTCAGTTTCCTTATATTTACAAAAACACCACCGCATTTTTTTCAACCACGGTTCTCCAACAACCGTGTTTATATCCTGTGCTTATATGTATTTTTTGCACTAGTGCATGTTCTTTTATTTTTTTAAAAAGAAACACAATCCTAAGAGATTACTAACATTCTGAGAAAAGTTTTTATAGTGATATTTTACAAAATTTTCTAACACTTGTTCATGTGAAGGCGCAATTAAGTGAAAAGTTTAAGGTATAACTATCAATTGCGCAGAGTAAACCTTTTTTTAACCTATTCGGACAGACCTATACAGATGGCGAGTTTTATAAGGCCAGACTCAAAAAAAAAGTTTTCTTGTTATTCAGGCCTTAAATATACCATGTAATTTTATGTGTGTACTCACTTAAATTTATGTGGGTTTTTCTTGAGTGTGTATACTCGACCTAAATTTATGTGGGTTTTTCTATGGTCAAGTTAGAAAAGTCCAATTTTATTTTACCTTTTAATTTTAGATCTGAAATACAACACAACATTTTTATGGGTAAATATGAGCTAACACTGATGGGCCAACCCATTTTACTAACTTTAGTTTATCACATTGTTTATTGTTTCCAAAAGTTTGTAAAAAAAATAGTAAAAACCAAAAAAATATATGTTATTTTCAATGTTTTATATACAAACTTTTGAAAAAAAAATATGATACTATTAGAATCAAGTCTGGTTTGTAAAGGATTTTAAAATCATTGGTTATTCTAAACAAAAAATCATTAGTTATTATTTACTAGACCCCAAGTTTTGTTAATAACACACATCAAGGTATTTAATTAAATAAAGTCTACCTACGTGTTATTTAACCTGTTAAATTAAGTCTTTAAGGCTACAAACTTAAGATGCACATGTTATAAATGAAAGGGGGAAAGTCTGCCTTGAGTCATGCAAGTTATTTCAGAACAAGTCTGCCTGAGATCAAAACAGTTTGCGTACAAGCTCGTCTCATGAAAAGTCTGATCCTAGAACAACGCTTAAGAAGAGTCTGATTCAAGTGCACTCGTCCAGACTTTTGGACTACTAAGTGATACGTTTTCTGTTATCTGAACATAGCAAGCATACTTGTTTCATCAATTAGACCCCAGACTTTTGAAGCAACAAGAACGTTACCTCCAAAGCTTGCATCAAACAAAAATCAAGAACGATTTTGAAGATGCTCTGAATTGAGTTTTAATCAAGAAACACTATGTCTATCACTAATCAGGAAAGAGGACAAACCAGTGAAAGAACCAAAGCTCGCATGGGAAGAAATCAATTTCGTTGCTCTACACATTTCAGAAAAGCTGATGAAAATCAGTACCCTGTGTCAGAAAGCTTTCAAAAGGTCAACCTTGTATGATCTGCATGTTTTAGTTGAAAGAAGAATGCCTATAGAAGGTATTTTGTCTAAAGCACTCAAGGAACACTTTCAGTGCAAGTTCTGAAGCTCCTTGTTCCATACCTTTTGTCTTCATCTCATCCTCAAGGCCTAATGCTCTCAACGGTTATATCCCTTTAACTGATTCACAACAGCTATCTCAAAGGCCTATATATATGAAGGGATCACAAAACTTGAAGAAGTTAATGACTCTGAGAATCAAAATCATGAAAGCTTCACTCTACACTTTTAAACTCGTTGTCTAAGCTTTCTTTTATAAAGCAAAGACTTTCTTTGTTGTTCTGCTTCTAGCAAATTTTAGTCTTTGTTTTATATATTTGTTTGTGCAAAAGTCTGGTGTGTTGCTAGCCTTAGTTTCTGTGGGAAGCAATTGCTTGGCTTGAAGAGACTTTAGAAAGAATACTTGGGTTTAAGCTAGGAGTGACTTGTTGAAACAATACTTGGGATTAAGCCAGAAGTTGATGGAGTCAAGAATACTTATGACACGGTTTGTGTTAGTGTTATGTAAAAGGTGTTTTTACATAGTGAAAATCCTTCAAATCTTAAAGTACTAGATATAACTTTTGCATTGGAAGTGAACCAGTATAAATTCTCTATGCTTAATCTCTTTTTCCCTTGTATTCAAAAGTCTGCTAGATTCATATTCAAAAAGCTTAAGTTCCATGCAAAAAGAGTCTAAGACTTATTCAACCCCTTCTAAATCTAAGCATATCACATATTATGTGTATTTATAATAAAGATACAATTAGGGATGGCAATTTGGGCCTGGCCCGCGGCCTAGCTCGTTTGGCCTGTAAAAAATGTCTGGGTCGGGCTACCCTTCAAAGCCCGTTTTTCCAAATAAGCCCAACTCGTTTTGGTCTACCAAAAAACAGGTCCTGAGGGGTCAGGCCAAGCTAGCTCGTTGGGCCTTTATTAAAAAAGTATATTAATATATATTTTAAATACTTAAGCTTTTTAATATATTAATATATATATATATATATATATTAAACATAGGTGGCACACCACACTACACACGTCTAGCTCTCGCATGTCAACAAAGGCAAGGCAAGTAACTTAACTGAAGCATCAATTTTGTTCATGATTTGTGTATCATTTATAAATTATTTTTACTTTTATTTCACTTTTCAATTTCATTCACGATTTGTGAATCACTTATAAATTATTCATTCATCATATAATTAATTTCCAGTGCAGTAGTTCATATATAAATTATTTTCGTATTATGCATATTGTAATTATTAATTTAGTAAATTGTTTCCATATTATTATTTCCATATTTCCATATTATGCATATTGTAATTATAATTATTTCTTGTTTTAATTATTTGAAAATTGACAATTAAGTGATCGTTCGTAAAAAGAACGAGTCAGGCCAATGTTTCTAACTCATTTTCTGTTTTGGTCCGGCCCAGCCCTTTAGCCTGTTTTTCCACCCCTAGATACAATGAGTGTATAATAGAAATAATCAATTATAATTAGAATATAATTAGAATATAATCTAATTAATAAACACTTAAACATAAATTAATTGATCTGTTCGAATACTTATAATCAAAACATAATTAATATGAATATAATCTAATGCATAAATATATAATCACTAATAAAAAAGATTTATTTTAATCCACCTAAATTTTATTAGAGCCAGTGTTAGGTAGAAAACTTATTAAGGATAAATTTATTTTGAATTTTCAATATTTTACAGTTAAACCACTACATGGAAATAATGATGTAGAGTAAACAAGTAACCCACATGATGACTAGAGAGCTTATGTAATGACCTGTATTATGTTAGGGTCAAGGCAGGGATAAGAACATATGATGCAAAGCTCAAATTGGACTTTTAGTAGACATTATGTAGCATTTGCATTAAATCTTTGTAGAAGCTACGTAGTGTCTGCTATAAAGGCCGATGCAACATAAAAATTTTATTAATTTTTAAGATTATGCATGTAATTAAAGAACAAAAATTAAATTTAAAAATAAATTAAATTTTCATTTAAATTTTCCATGGTGTCACAACTTTATCATCTATATCCACTCATTAATGCGGTGTTGATGGGTTAAGATAATAGTTCATCAACCATAATATCTTTACTAGCAAACTTGAAAAACAATTTTAAAATGAATATTAGCTTGCATGCTTAATGTAATGTCCTCGATTAACTAGGATGATGTTGTGATGTCCTTAGTCATTTTTACATTTATTCTTAAGTGTTTAATTAAATTTCACGATAAGTTTTCGCAAAATGATAAATAAATAATCTGAGATTTGTACATAACGCATTAAGACCATAAAATATCAATCCTATTACAAGAATCCAAAATCTTGAAACAGGGGCCTGACGCGTACGCGTGAGGCCAAGAACGCAGCCCTTACGCTACGTGTCAGGCTGGCACCCAGCGTCAGCATACTAGAAATAGCATCAGGTGTTGTTATGCATTTTAGGTCAATCGGCCAACTTCTAACCTACCCAATTGACATGTTTCATGTCTGATTGTCATGAAACTTCACGGGACACATGTTTCCCTATTCTGGAACTGTTAGCACTGTCCGTTCGTCAAATTCTATCATATGCGTGAGTTATGTGCAAAATACAGTTTCACTCAATTATGTGCAAAATCCTTGCACAAAACCACCTAAATGGACTCCAAATAGTCCGAGGCCTATATGCACAGTTTCTAAATGTCCTAGGGAATCTATCGGTTCCTTCCGAGGGTTCCAAAACCGTACGGATCTCAAATCCACTTATTTGGTTTCTTATTTTCACATAAATGCCTATTCTAACATATGCACAAAATCATCCACATCATCTAATCATCAATCAATCTCACAATCACATTGCACATAAATTTTAATCATAAAAAAAACCTTCCCATAACCGTTATCAAGCACATAATTCATAGATCCATGCTAATATACATCAATTTCATGAGATTCAACATAATTATCATTAAAATCTCAATCTAACTACTTCATCACATGATTCTATAATTCATCATCATAACTAATTCATATCAACCATCATAATTCAATCACATGGTCATCATCATCATATCATAATCACTTTAACCATGAAACACATAGTCATTATCACTTAGCCAACAAAACCATAATACTAACATACATACTATTCCAACAATCACACATAAGGCACAATACATTGTTACATACATTAAATATATAACACAATCCATTCAATTCATAATTCTATCGCTTCTTGGCATCAACTCTTCGCTTGACGCGCCTCTGGCATTGGCATCCTCCCTGTCACTGGTCACTAAATTAAATAAAACCACAACAAGGGTGAGTGTTTGACATATCATAATTAATATAAAATGACAATTATAATGAACGAGAATTTACTCATGACTTTATATCCTAATTACCACTAACTTACCAATTTTATTATAATTATATAATTACCTTTTCTACTTCATGATAATTCATCTTTGCCTAAACCTCAGTTCTATTTTTAAATAACATAATTACGCATATATATGTACACACATATATATTGCATCCAACTCATATCGTTACTAATGTCATCTATGTCATACCACACTTTATATCACAATCATTATTTATCCTTAAATTCATCAAACACATCATGGATATTAATTCATAATTCATCATAACGCATACATAAATATCAAATCACATATGCATAATTGACTCGCATTGTAACATCCTTATGTTTTATATTCAGAATTGTGAAGATTTAATAATATAAGTTTATTGTGTGATTTAAAATGAATTTAAGGGGGAAATCTTAATTCTTTATTGACGCGTAGCGTCAGGGTGAAAATTTAGACTTGACGTGTAAAGTTAGTGTGACGCGCAGCGTCAACACCGTGGGCAGAACAAAAACTTCACAGTGGTAGCCCATAAAATAGAAGTAAAAAGCTAGGTTTTTGAGGTTTTCTCTCCTTTCTTCTTCTTTCAAGTTTAAGAAGCCAATTAGAGCCAGTTTGTGGTTGGAATTCAAAGTTTATTGTGGATCGGAATTAAGGAACTTAAGGTAAACACCAAGAATCTTTTGATTTTAAATTCCATGGACATTTCCTATCTTTTGCCTATTTTCTTGGGGAATTAAAGTGGGTTTGAAATTCAAGATTCTAAACCGGTTAAAAAGTCCCTCATGGCTTCCAAGTGAAAGATTAATTGAAAGATTTGAGTTTCGTTTTGTGTAGATTATGAACAGAGTGCCGAAGCTTAGAGGAGAAAGGGGTTTCTTAAAGTAATTGCTAGTTTCAATTATGGTAAGCTTATAAAGATTTAAGAATTGATTTTTAAGTGTTTTCTTGAATTAAATTAAAGAATCAACAGTTAAATCTCTAAACCCCTTTGTGATTCTTATAATTTTAGTGTTTTAGGTGCGTCGGTGCTTGTAATTAAATTAAAAAGCATTGGAAATGAGGTAAGGGGAGTATTGTAGTGTATATTTGATTAAGGTTATATGAGTTATATATTATGAAATGAATTTATGTAATTATATGAATGATATATATATATATATATATGAGAATATATGGTTTAGGATATGTTTATGGCTACATGATGTATTTGGCGATTATGATTGGTGGAATGATAATAAGTGTGATAAGAATGATGAATAAGATGAGAATTAAAGTATAAATTATGCCTAGAATGGTGTACGATAGATGGTAATGAAATATTGAAATATAGGTGATATGGATGACATGAAATTATGCTTGATGATGGATTGATTATGATAATTAAAAGGGATGGCCTTTATGCCATAAATTATATGTTATTAATAAGATTGATGATTATATTGTTATTATATATTAACAATTGTATAATGAGTTTGATAAATATGATTGAGGTAATAATAATGATTTCATTGACAAAGTGATGAGTTCCGAGTATGGGATATATGATTATGATGATAAATAGCGATATGAAAATATTATTATTGAATATGTGACTATGAGGAATGAAGAACATGTTATAATGTTATAAGTCAATGGATATGTATATGCCTGGGTTTGGCTGATTATGTCCTAGGAGATGACTTTTATGTCGGGACGGAGTTGTATGAGTTTGAGATGATTATATTCATGTTATGTGTTGTATATGCATGTTATGTGATGTGGACGGCCATTCGGTATGTATTACCCCTAGTTTTGGCTCTAGTGGTCCATGTAGATATCCAGTTGAGCTACCCAGTGGTCCAGGTAGAGACCCAGTGGTTGAGGTGGGAGTCGGTGTGTGGCTCGGTGGACCAGGTAGAGTTCATGGGATGTCGGTGTGACTCCTAACATATGGTTGCTCCGTTAGTATCTAGATACTAGGTGTCGTTTTATGTGACTGGACCATGAGAGTCAGTTATGATTAGTTTATGTTAATGAAACTTGATTTGTGGCAATGATGATCATGAGTATTGCGATTTGATTGTGATTGTGGAAATTGATATTGAGACTGGATTTGTGAATTTGAGATTCGATTTATAATAATGATGTCTGATTTATGATATCATAATTAAATTATAATGATGATGATGATTAATTTGTGATATCACAATTGCCTATGATGATGTTAACTGATTTATAAGATTGTGATTGATATATGATGATGGCTGTAACATCCCGAATTTTATAAAAATGATAAATTGAGGAGAATAAATAATAAATAATTGTATATGAGTGGATTTGTGTCCCAAAAATATTAGAATGATTAAATTGGGAATTATTATGGATATTTATAATTTATTGAGCTTATGTGAGATGAAATTATACCCGAATAGAATATAAGCGTCGGACCAAGTAACTCCGATTGAGATGCCATTGGTCAGGGCTATTAAGAATATTATTGGGAATCTGAATCTATATTCGGAATAATTTTTGGAATTAGTATTGAGCCCGAACTGAGAGCCTGTTTGTTATAAAATGGTGAAATTTTAATGTGAAGTCAAACATTAAAACATAAACCCTTCTCCCTCTCTTATGCTTCACGCTACTTCTTTTCCTTCTCTTTATTCTCTTTTCCTTATCTCTTCTTCTTCTTCCTCTCCTAAAAACCCTAAGCATGGTGGTGTGTCTTCTCCTTCTCTATTTCGTTTTCCTTCAAGCTTGGATGTGGTGACAATGGCGATTAGAAGCCCTCCTTCTCCCACTCCATTTTCGTGTTTTCTCTCCCTCTCTTGGAAGCTCATGGTTGTCTCTTGGTTGAGGTAAGTTCCTCATCATTTTCATGAGCTTTATGCCCTAGATTTTGGGTTCTTGGTATTTAGGGGGGAGTATTTATGGCATATGGGTTGTTGGGAGAGTATTAATGTGGAACCCTAGAGTGAGTTGTCATAAATGTTAACATTGGTGGTAATAAATGAAGAGGATGAATGCATAGTTAGACGGTAATGAGAAATAAATAGATATTAATGAGTGTTGTTGAGTTTTAGTGAAACCCTAACTTCAATAAATTGGGAAAAATGTGAAATGTGAGTAGAATGTAGGTTTAATGATATTGGAGAATGGTATTAATAATGAAAGATGACCATTGGTGGTGATTAATGAGCATTGGTAATAGTTGTTGGGTTTTGATGGGAACCCTAGCCATAAGAATTTGGGGAAAAGGATATAATATAGCTTGAAAGGTTGAATTGAATGTTAATAGGTGATATTTAATTATGAGTGTTGTTATGAATATGGAATGTGAGGGATTGGTATGATAAGATTGTGACTTGATGAGGTTCTAAACCATTGTGGGGTGCCATTTAAATTTGATTTAATTAATTGTGGTTATTAAAGAATATGAGAGCTAAGTTGAATATTGAGTAATAATGATGATGTTTGAAGGATTGAGGTGATTTGAGACTACATTATGTAACGGGTAAGATAATGATGTTGTTGGGTCTAGTTGGCCTTTTATGATCTAGAGGATCTTGGCTTTGGGAAAGGAATTCCCGAAGCCTAACACAATTGCGTAAGTTGATATTTAACAAGTCTAGGAATTGAGGTTGAGCTTTATGATAAGCTAACAAATGTTTAGAGTTATGATGGTTATTGATTATGTGTATGCATATGTATGGTATGTAGATTGTATTTTGGGTGATGCAATAGAGCATTCGGAGCATTGGAACCATTCGGCTTTTCCCTCGAGGTAGGAGAGGAGTTAACATTCAAATTGCATGAGTAAATTGAGAGTGATTTGATGTATGCGTTAAATACTCATGCCTGCCTTGCCATATAGTTATTGAGATGTTTGGAAAGGCAAGTTGATGATTATTGTGGATAATGTATAAGAATATGTTTGTTAAAAATGATAAGTGTGATTTTCATGTGAATACTAAGTTTGGAATGAAAATCTATAAGTATGAATGTGTGAACCGGTTGTATATGCCTTTTATGATGTGTATGAAATGTTGGATATGTCTAAATTTGGCTTATAATGAGAATTTCCGAGTAAGAATGCTTAGAACAAGTTTTATGTGCCCATATGACGTACATGATGTGTTGGATATGATTAAATTAGCCTTGAATGTGAGTTCATATGTTGAGTTGTGAGATCTTCTGTTTTCTACCTATGTTTTGATAATTTCGCTCAAGCAGGATGGGATCTCGCTCAAGCGAGAATCCCCTGTCTCGGTATTATGGCTTATGGGCCAATTTCTCCAGGCGAGCGAGTATTCCGCTCGAGCGAGTTGGGTGTGTTGTGATCAGGTGAGATTCTGGACGAATCTCACTCAAGCGGACATGGCCACGCTTGAGCGAACGAAAGAGGAGTCGGTTTTGGAATGAATTGCCGAGTGAAAGACCGATCGAGTGAGGAGTCGGTATTGGAATGAATTGCCGAGTGAAAGACCGATCGAGTGATGAGTCAGTTTTGGAATGAATTGCCGAGTGAAAGACCGATCGAGTGATGAGTCGGTTTGGAATGAATTACCGAGTGAAAGACCGACCGAGTGATGAGTCGATTTTGGAGTATTTTGCCGAGTGAAAGACCGAGCGAGAGATGGTCAGTCTTGGAATTATTTAGCCGGGTGAAAGACCGAACGAGAGAGGAATCGGTTCTGGAATAAATTCACCGAGTGAAAAACTAAGTGTTTGGAAGCCTCTCCGAGTGAGCGAGTGTGGAAGGGAAGAATGGCCTTTGGTCGGTTTTCGCCTAAGCGAGTGGATACCTCGCTCAAGCGAGCGAGTGTGTAAATGACTACTGGAACGATTTCGCCCGAGCGAGTGGCTGGGTATGTAGTGTCTCGCTCAAGCGAGCAACGTGGAAAATAGATTCTAGAGTGATTTCGCCCGAGCGAATAAAGGCGCTCAAGCGAGATGGGTTGTCTCGCTCAAGCGGATGTGGGTCTCGCTTGAGCGAGTGACCCCCCTGATGGGAATTTTCCCTTCTCTTCTCGGTTCTGATGGTATTGGACCTTCTTTCCTTACAATGTAAGATGCTCGAGGGGATATAAAAGGATATATAATTAAGACAACGATATGGTGGTGTTGGATAATGATTAAAATATTGAGATGACTTGATTATGCCCATAATACATATAATGAGAAACATAAATCTTAACCACTAAGAATGAGACATGTGAAAACAATGTTAAGGCTTGACGATGAGCTATGAGATGTACCTTTGGGTGATACAAACCCATTGTGGGAATGAATAAATGATGAGGTGTTTGTTAATGGCCAATAAATTGGAGATGACAATGATAATGGGCAATAACGAATAACGTTTCGGATCATTTCCTTAAGTAAAGGATGATCGTTATTATTGATGATTTTGTAGTAAAACCATTATGGTTGAATATGGATATCGATTTGTTATATGATGAGAAATATAAATATGTGATGTGTTGAGATGTAAAGTCAAGAACATGATTGTGTTAGGCATAAGTGTATTTACCATATATGTGGATGATGAATATGTCTTGGATAATTCCGAGTGTAGAATAATATTCCAATGGTTGCTATGCCGTTTGATATCCATGTGTGGATTGTTATGAATGATGTTTGTGGCCAATGAGATGTCAATTATATGAATGATGTGCCTTGCGGGGCTTTGTAAATGACTATGTATGATTATTGAAATTCCAAATTAAAATATACCCCTAATTGAGAGGGTGAGCTATCCTTGCGAGGTTGTTGGGCACATGCATTATTGCATTGTTGCATACATGGCATAGCATGGCATTGATAATTATTGTTGAATTGAATCACCTTGCGGGGTGCCACGAAGGGTATATCCCGGAGTGAAGAGGACGTTGTCCTATTGTTGTTGAATATATCACCTTGCGGGGTGCCACGAAGGGTGTATCCCTGAGTGATGATGGTATTGTGATAATTATTGTTGAATATATCACCTTGCGGGGTGCCACAAAGGGTATATCCCGGAGTGAAGATAATGTTATTATATTATTGTTGAATATATCACCTTGCGGGGTGCCACGAAGGGTGTATCCCTGAGTGATGATGATAATTTAATTGATTGTGATTATTATTGAATTAAAAATCGGATCCGTTGCATATGCATTAAACAGTTGACATGTGCATTAGCCATAAGAGCATGGCATTTGAGATGGGATGACCACAAGTGATGAGAAACCCCTTGCGAGGAGGAAATGAGATAAAGATTTAATAAGATGATGATAATGATTTATAAATGCCCTTGTTGATAAGTGGCAAGTGATTGTGTATGTGATTATGTATGTGCTTGTGCTTGTTTATGATATGAATTGTGATTCATGAGGTTTGTATGCCTGTTATAATAATGAGATGTTGAATGGATGTTAATTTAACGATTTTATAGCAAAGCACATATGATGATTGTATGCATATACACATGATCACAATATATATATATTATTCGTCATTTTGAATATATAACTCACTCTCCCATGTGGTCTCCTTTTTAGCATTGTGATGCAGGTTGCCATGGGATGAGTTTGGATTTAAAGATCAAGCTTTGGTGAAGGTAAATAGTGTTAGAGGAAGTGCCTTGGCCGGCATCATTTATGAACTCTTGTGTAATAATGGTTTGTCTATGAGAATATTGATGATTGTGATTGCCGGGAGAAGATTCCTGAATGTATATGTATATATATGTATATATATAATTATATCTTAGGCATTGCATGCTTATGTAATTATGTAAAATGATGATGGTTGTCTATTAGGCTTATGATATGCCATTGCATGCTTTGCTGAGCCTTTTCTCATATCGTCATATATGGGACTAGGCGTTAGCCCGGTATACACATTCTTCTTCCGCTGTAAACTCTATTATTTTTGTATACCGTTATGGGCATTTTAGTTATCGATCCAGCTTTAGGTGATTTAATCTCACTCTTTGGTTTTCTGTGACTTAGGTCTTGATGTGATCATGGTAGTGTCTTGGAAATATTTTCAAACGCGAAAAATTTATTCGTATTTTTATTAATTATGACGATCACATCGGGATTCGAGTATAGAAAATCAGGGGGTGTTATAATGGCATTAAATGAAATGTTAAGGAGATGTTGAGATAATTATAGGTAATGATTTTAATGAGTTGCAAGCTTATTGGAAGTTGGTTTAAAAAGAATTAATGGATTGATAAACGAAGGAGGTGTGTGAGCTCCTCCAGGTGATACTGTTTCTATCCTATTCAATTGCATTATGTGATAATGCTAGATATTCACCCTTACAATTATTTTCTTTCAGAGAATGAAGAAAGGATATTACGGATGCCACAGAGTCGATATATGTTATAGTGTTATATGTATACATATATATGAGTATGGTTGTACTATGAGTTTTGACAAGGTGTTTGTACATGTTGTTATTGGTATGGTTAAATGTGTGGATTATAGTCTGTTAGCTAATGGCACTGAGTCATTAGCATTTATATATATGGTTTGTTTGTGGTATGACATTAAGCCATTAGTTAGCCATTCATGCATAATGGCCAGAGATTGTTTATATAGATATGGATATGGCTTAAAATCATGCATTATTGGCAGAAATTATATTGTTTGAATGTTGTATGACTGTGTTTGAATAATAATAAGAATGAATTAAGAAGTTTGGATGTTAGAATTAATGGAATTAACGTGATATTGAGGAACTAGACAGGTGAAATGGGGATCCGATGGGATTCAGTATCCCTAAAAATGCCCAATAGGTCCTTTTAGACATTTGGAATTGGTTCATGCATTTGTTGGGTGGTTAAATAACTCTGAGGTAAATTGATATGGTAGAATGGCCTTAAGTTGACCTAGATGTCTTTTTATGCATAACTCATCATTGGACTATAATTTTGTAAAACAGTCTGCGCTAGTAGCTCCAGAATAAGGATAATATAGTGCCCATGTAATTGGGTGAGGTTTGGAATTGAAACGGGTAATTTATGACCCTCAAAAGTTAACCAAATGACTTAAATTGCTTGACATCATCAAGTGCTGTCTCTGGTGTTCTGACGTTGAGCGTCAGTCTAGCGTGTAGCGCCAGGGCTGCGTGGAGAGTCCTACGCATAGCGTAGGCCTGACGCGTAGTGTTAGACCTCTGTTTTGCTGAATTGGATTTTGTTGTTTAAAATAGAAATCTTGACATTATATATATATTAAAAGAAAATGTTTTCAGGTTTTAGGAATAAGGGCCTAAATTAAGGATGGATAAGGTATTTCATAATTAAATTTGTGAAAAATTTATTGAGATTTTTATTTAATGATTAAACTAAAGGTAAATTAGTGAAGGATTTTACACTCATATATCTCTGACTCCTAGTATCCGGATACAAAAGGATCGACCTTCAGTTGAGCCTTCACTCATGGTTGTTATACAACCACTAGGGGTGGTAAAACGGGCCAATGGGCCAAGTTAAGGCCCACATAAGCCCGTTAAAATACAGGCCGGGCTAGGAAACAAGGAAACGAGCCAGAAACATTAGCCCGACCTGTATTCTATGTGACTTGCGGGCCAACAGGCTAACCCATTTTTTCTTTCAAATTATGTATGTTCTTTTTTATTTTAAATTTGCACTATTTTAAGCATTTAAAAAACTTTAGATATTAAAACTAGATTTTACCTTTTTTAAAACTAGTTTTTTTTTATAATTAACCCAATTTATTTCATTAAAAGTTCAAATAAATTATATTTACACTAAATAGAAACAAAACTTTATTATTTATATTTTATAATATTATACTATTGAATTTATTATACTATTGAATTTATAACATATATTAGGAAAATAGGAAAACATAACATATATAAATTATATATTAATATATTTATTTTTTTAATACTTTAATGTTGGCCCGACTCATCGGGCCAGCCCGCATAGGGCCCACTTATTGACGGGTTAAAATGGACTGGGTTTATTTGGAAAAATGAGCTCAAATCCTTGATCCGACCTGCCTATTTTTAACGGGTCAAATAGGCTGGCCCGTGGGTCAAGCCCAAATTGCCACCCCTAACAACCACCACCCTTACCACTTCTTACTCCTCTCATAGCGAATTTCTACTCTTATTTTTTCTTTTCTTTTCATGGAAATTAACCACCAACCTAGTAAAATGTCACCATAGTTTGTCAGTCCATCATACATAATTGTTATCCTTCCACCACTTCTGTTATGATCACCACCTTAATAATCTCTTAATAGTTTTCACAAGGACGGGGAGGATATTGCATAAGTCTTGGTTAATGTGGATATTTATTAAGAACTTGTAATACAGATTTAATACTTGATTATTGTAAAGAACACAACTCTATCATTGCTCGAATAAAGACTTTGATGACCGCTGCGTAAGAAACTTGATCCAACAACTTCTCAACAGAAGCAATCACTATCATTTTTTTCTCACTATATAAGATATGGATAAAAATTCTTCAACAGCTTATCATCCTGTCTATTAAAAAACCAATCAAGTATTCTTTTGTCTACAAAACCCAATCATCAAGCCCGAACTATTTCATTGAATGGGCCGAGTTCTGCTCAATATATTGTTATTCGTTCAGTGTGTCACAAATAAAGAATGATTAAATGTTTTTAGTCCTGTAAAATTACTAAATTTCATTTTCCATCCTACATTTTTTTGCTACATTTTTATTCTTATCAAATTTTGATATTTAAAAGATAGTCCTACGGATTAGATACTTACGATTAACACATCATTTATTAATATGTTATCAAATTATCACAATGATAGGTATAAGAAGCTTTTAAGATAAAAATATTTAACTTGGGATTTTTTTAATATAGTAATCAATATATTTAACTTATCTTCTATCCTAATTTTCAATTTTTAATTCATAATTTCTAAATTAGGTGATAGTACGCAGGATAATAAGATGTCATACTAGAGATTAACATAAGAATTTGATGGATAAATTACAATTGACAGAAGAAAAATAAGAGGGACTAAAATAAAATAACTCAATTAATAAGGAACTATTTATAAATATTTTATATTAATTAGGATAAAAACGTAATAAAAATAAAAATAAGGGAAAAAATGTAATAGAAATTTGTAGGGATGAAAACTAAAATTTACTAGTGTAGTGATAAAAACATATTTAACCCTAAAAAAAATATAATTTTTAAAATAAATTTACATTTTTGTATATGTATCTAAACCATATATATTCATTATAAACTATTATTGTGTCACTTTATCTGTCATATTTTCATGTGATTTTTGACAAAAATGAAATACTTTTATGTTTAAAAGGCCTAATAATTCCATCTCTTTTTTAGAATTAGCTTTTTAACCCAAGTTAGAGAGAAAAAAAGGTGAAACTAGACCAAATATGTTGAAAAGAAGGGTGAGCTAAAGGAGCAAAGGGGTTAAGGGATGAGACTGAGCACTACGTGTGCTTGATCAAGCATGGTCATATACGAACTAAGAAGAATTGAGTGCTAATATAAGCATAACTGTGTTTGAGTGTGTTGACAGACCTATCTCAAAGCGTTTTTTAAGGTTCGATACTCTAACTTTTCCCTAGAGAGATACACACAAAGAACGTAGGCAACACAAGTAAGAGATGGAGAAAGTATGAGGCTCAAATTGGAGGTAACCATCATCCCTTCCACCATCTTCTCCTCTTCCATGATTTAGAGGCTCAGATTAGACTAAGTTTCGTTCAATCCCCAAAGAATTATACACATCATATTAAGCATACTTGCACATTTGGTATGTTAATGCAAGAGAATATTCACTAAACCTGATTTCTTGGCAA
Source organism: Clitoria ternatea (assembly GCA_037962975.1). NCBI lineage: Eukaryota > Viridiplantae > Streptophyta > Magnoliopsida > Fabales > Fabaceae > Clitoria > Clitoria ternatea. Next base: position 297,213,869 of record CM075669.1, read on the forward strand.
ATAAATTCTCACTTACAAGAATAAGTGATTTTAACACGAGACATTATCTCGTGTTAAAACCAAAAAAACCCACGCCAAAACCATATGGCATTGAATAGTGCCTCCCACGCTAATGTTTTCCATGAAAACACCATGTGGGACATGATGTCCCACACCAAACTTGACTTTTTCTTTAATTATTATCTTTATTATTATTATTATTTAAACATGATGAATAAGAAAATACATTATATAATAATAATAATATAATAACAATAATAATATAGTGTTTAAATAAAAAATACAGCCAAAACAAAAAAACATAAGAAATCAATGTCCATTGTGAAAGCGATGGTAGGGCTGATACCGAGTCTAAGAGATCCACTTGCTAAGTTTGCCACTGTTGAGCCTAGGTGCGAAAGTCAATGACTTTTACAAATGATAATATAAACATTATAAACATTAACAGATGATAGTTAAAAGTAACCTATAATCACTTCTTCCACCATTGTTTGATCGCATAGGACGAAGCGGATGTCTAGTCCTTCCATGCTCCATAAATGTGTGTAAAGTTCTATCCTAACATAATATACTATAATAAAAAACTTTATAGTAAGTCATCTATCCTGTAAGATTCAAATGCCAGTATTTTCTAAAACATGATAATATAAGTAATTTATTCTAGAGTTCCTACTACCTCAAAGAACCTTAAAGCACAAAACTAAAGGAACTAAATAAGTAACTAACCTTTGACTTGTTTGAAATTCTAATCCAAAATGTTTCTATTCATATCACAAAAACAATGACACAAACATAGAATAAAATGAATTTCTTTACGCTTCAAACCACACAAAAGAAAATTTTAGAGTTTGATAGAATTTGAGAAAAGTATTTGGAAATATAAAGAAATGAAAGGGGATTATTCTATGCATAACTAAGTTTTGGTCCCACAACCAAGATTTTAACATCTTGGACCTTCACGTGTTAGAATATGGCCAAATCAGTAACGTTAAAAAATGGCGTAGGACACCCAACCAAATTTAGAAAATGGTGTGGGAACTTCATCCCTTGCTAAAACCAAACACTATGCGTCTTTTTGAATTTCAGGCATGGCGAGAGACACGTCCCACACTAAAACCATTAAGTCTCATGCCATGTTGGTTATGGGACATGTTCTCATGCAAAAATTATTGATTCTATTAGTGTCTAGATTCAATTCCCTTAACTCTCAATTGCTTGATAACATAACAAAAAATATTCCACATTATTCAAACAAGATTTTTAGCAACTAACCCTTTAAGCTCTATTCATAGAAAGATAAAACATTGAAAATTTATCTGATTTTTTTAGTTTCAAGAAGCACTTCCCAACGACGACTTTCCTTTTGTTATCATGCAATGGTTTAAGTAACTATATACATGTAGAAAGGTAAAACTTTACACATGCTGATACTCTTAGGTGTGAATATTTCCCGGAATTAAAGATCTTAATTGGATGATATTTGGAGATTATCTCACATCTACTGTTGAAGCGTGAGTCAGCATTGCTAGACCTTTTATTTTAGCATTATCCTTTGACACTAATCCCTTACTCCTTCAACTAATTTAGAATTTTGCATTTGGAGGATATCAATATGAAGATCCTAGTCTTCACCTCTTAAATTTTGTCAAACTATATGACACTATGAGAATGAATGGAGTAGCGGAAGAAGCTGTCAAGTTAAGATTGTTCCCATTTGTTTAAGGGATAAAGCTAAGATTTGGCTTCAAACTCAACCAAGGGGAATCATAACTTAGGACAGCTAGCCTTAAGATTTTCTAAAAAATACTCCCCCCCCCCTAAAATTGTACAAGTTAAAAAGTGAAATCAATTTCTTTCAGCATGAAGAAAAGAAGACTTTATTCAAAGATAGGAAAGGTATAGAGAATTCCTTAGGAGATTCCCTATCATGGCCTCTTAGAAGTTTAGCAACTTCACATCTTTTAAATAAAAGGCCATTGATTTGATTGAAATCATAGCCTATAGTAAGTACAAAAGTCATGAAAGGAAAGTAACTAAAACAAAGAGAGTAATAAGCTTCTTATGTTGATCAAGCATATTGCTTAACAATTGGATGGTCTCAAGCTCCAAGTTCAAGAGTTACAACTAAATCAAGAAAGTACACAAGACTTAGTGTCTGACCTCTATGGAGGGGAACATAAGAATAAATGTTTTGAGCCACCTTTAGACCTGTACATAGAATCTTCAACATATTCCACCACCGCCAATATAGAAGAAATCATTATGTAGTACATTCAAGTCACAGGCGAAAGAACCCTAGAACTTCAACAAGTTTTGAAGTAAATAGAAGAGTAAGTGCAAGATTTTGCTTCCAAAATAATGATATCTTCCACGTTAAATCATTGTGGTGTTATCACTACAAGGAGTGACAAGGCCATTACTTCACCTCCTAGACCGACACAACCATAAGAGTAAGGAAAGGTGGAAGAACAATAGGTTTTTGTACCTCAACCACCACCACCTATAGAAAAATAACAAAAAAAGGGATGAAAGAGAAAAAGTAAAAGATAGCTTGTTGAAGAGGCAACGAGATCTCATAACAAAATGAAATTGCATAAGCATTTTCCCTCAAAGGTTTAGGAAGTAGAATGAATAAAAGAAGCTCTGAAATTCATGTTTATATTCAAGAAATTGGAGATCAATCTACCTTATGATAAGGCCATGGAGGAGATGCCACTTTATGCCAAGTTCATGATGAAGTTTCTCTCAAAAAAAAAGGAAGCCTAAGGATCATGAAATCATTGCACTCACTGAAGAGTTAGTGTTATTCTACAACAAAATATATGTCATAAAAACTAAAGGAAGTCAAGCTCATTTACAATCCCTTGTGAGATTGGAGGCCTGCATCCAAAGCCCTATGTGATATGGGTGAAAGCATCAATTTAATACCCCAATCAATCATGAAGATGGTTAACATTCAAGTTATAATCTACTCGCATGACACTCTAATTAGTGGATAAATCAACCAAGTTTTCCTTTGGTATTATGGAAGTTTTTTTTATTAAGGTTGACAAATTCATTTTCATGTAGATTTTGTTGTGTTGGACATAGAAGAGGATAGAGACATCTCATTCATCCTTGGTAGACCTTTCCTAGCTATAGAAAGGGAAATCTTGAGGTTCATCAATGAGAACTTGTATTGAGGGTGTAAGATGAAAGAGTGGTGATGTATTCCTAAATTGCACTACTTTAGAGTTTAATTTTATTAGGATTTTTAGTAATTAACTTAAGAATTATTTCATTTTTATTATAGTTTTTTAGTTTCTTTTTGTGTTTTGACTCGTCTATGTTTAATTTTTGTGTTTTTACAGGTATGCAAGTGTAAAAAGGTCTAAATTGAGTTAAAAAGTAGTGCAAGACATAAAATGAGGATCAATGAAGTCTAAAAGACATAAACTTAAGCCTAATAGGCTAAAGGGGAGCCAAAGAGAAGTTCACAGTACCAGGACGACTCCACGACTATGTCGTGGGCGTGCCTATTTGGTCTTGGAGTCTATGCAAGCCCAATTTCACTTCATTTCTGTCTCGATCTATTTAGATCTAACCTAATCACATTTAGTGAGTTAGTCTTAGAGAATTAATTCTAAACTAACAGGAGTTGGACAATTAAGATTATACCCTTTTCGACTTTAGTTTTTGTGGAGTGTTTTAAAGACAAAAAAAAACTAAAGTTATTTTATTTTGTTTTTACTATTGTCGTGTTAAGAGAAGAAAGATATGAATGTAATATACTTATTATTTTTATATTATTATTTTTCTAAAACATAACAATATCATGCTTATTCTAACACGAGAGGATCCAAATCTTATTTTAGATCTCAAAAGTTGGAAATTGGAATAAAAGGACATTAATTTGTAGAACTAATGGAAAAGGAAAGTGACAAATAGAAAACCACGTGGCTCTTCCATCATATTCCATTGAAAAGAAAAACTTTATATATCCCACTAATTTTCTTGGATCCATGTAACTTTGGGGACGAACATATGCTGTGTCAATTTCCATATTGATGCTAAAGCAAAATAGCAAGAGAGAATCAATAGTTTCCCATCCATCATAAGTGGTTTTCTTGCTGTTTTCAAGATCTTATTGAAATTAATTCGCCAAAACGAACCTAATAAAAAAAATAAACAAACATAATCCTATGTCGTCTGCACATGATCGAATTAATTTCTCTCACCGGGCTTCACCGGTACGAATATGAATTGCTAATAACCAATAGCTACGTAGTTCATTTTTCTACCGTTAATGAGATCTTTGGAACTATCCAAAAATGTAAAAGTCAGGAGAAATTATTCCATAATCTTACATCATCATGTTTATTTCAATCCATAATTATTTAATGTGTGAAATTTTTTGTTATAATAAGTGAAAATTTTTGTTAAAATGGTAGGTGTAATTTGTTATATTAGTTGTTTGCATAACTAATGTAAAAATATTTTTTACATAATCATGGTAAACAACTCTATTTTATATATATTTTATGCTGTTTGTTTTAATAATCGATTGAATCTTTTTTATAATAATTATTAAAATAATCAGTATAAAATATTAATTGATTTTTTAATATCTTTTATAACAGTTATTTTAATCAACACTACAACAAAAACGTAAACTAACTTGGTGATTTAACGTTGGACATGCTCTCACGTATGCTTGAAAACTAAAAAATTACATATTATTGGTTTTAGCGTTGGAGGGGGCGTGTCTACCCACATCAAAACTGCGTTCCTATGTTCCCCATATTTCTTTCTCCTTCTCTCATTTTCTCTTTGTAACACATAACAAAACACCCTTTCCCCTCAATTCCCTCTTAATTCCTAATCTCTTTTTCCTTCTTCATTCCTCTTAATTTCCTTGCTTATTGTTCCCTTTCCCATACATATGCTCGAGTTGTTGAACGAGAGACTGGAACACCCCTTTATATATACGAGACATATATGTATTCTTCTTGCCTTAAAAAAAACTTTTAGAAAGATATACATATTTATCACTCTTTATCTCGTGTATACAAGGACGTATATACATATGATTTCCTTTGAATATTGAAAGTAAAAAAAAACATTGTCTTTCAATATTTGTTCATAATGATAAAACAATTAATAGAAATCATAAGTGATAAATCATTACAGTATTATATCCGAATGAGAAAGTTTATCAAATTTTAACCTTTACCTTGTTACAATTATCTAACTTGATATTGTAATAAGGCAAAGTAAAACTAAACTATACCTCTACTATAAATGTGACTAATTATTTTCTAGTCCTTGAACCATCAAGTTTTGGAATCCTACTCTTAACATATCTCTTCATCTATCTGATTGAGGATGAGACCACTTTACCCTTCTGTAATTACATATCCTTCCATCTTGGATTGCTAGCTATATATCACATAACATATAATTTGGATACAAAATTCAAACAAGAAGGAGTAAGAAACATAATATAATACTTTACAGATAAGACATAAGCATAAGGGTTTTCACAATCTAATATAATAATTTCAATCACAATCATATACATAATCAATTATGAATGTAGAGTTTTCATAACATAACAATTATATTTTCATTCACAACCACCCACATAGAATGTCACAATCACATGAATGTCATGCAATGTTTTTAATACTACTATCTCATTCATTTTATGCATGTGGGCCCTTAAAGTTTTTAATTTACACTGGGCCAACCAGGAGTTTACATTGTTTCATAATTCCGGATAATAATAACATAAATGCCTTCATAGCATATGAACAGCTCAACTGGCGTGGAAACACTTAGAGACTAGTCAGACTGAGAAAGTTTTTATTGTAAAAGTACCCGACAGTAGGGAGCGGCCCCAGGTCACCTGAAGCACCCTTTCACACCCTCTCATCCCAAGGCTCGCAATTAAGTCTCCTCTAATGTATCCTCGGTTTCTATAATCCATCCTCAGGCAATATCACATCTTATTTCTCTTTAATGATTCATGATGCATGGACTACTCGCACATTTAGTTGGTTAAGACTTTTAGAAACTCAATTATTAAATACCATAAAGGTTCACAAAATCATCTCAATAAACTGTACATTCTCATAAGTTCTTCTTTGAACTTCTGTTATACAGAAATAAATTTAGTATAGTCTTCAAATTCAGATCTCACCAAAATTGAGTTTCCAAGCCTTAAATATCTCAAAACTTTTTCTTAAAAAACTTAACATATTTACATATTTTTTCCCAATTTGAATCTTAACTAGATTGAGTTTAGAAATCTCGACTATAACAAAATATCCTTTAGTTATTTCATTAGAGAAAACCAATTTAAATTTTTGATTTCTAAAAGAATTTTTTTTTTAAAAATCATTAACTAAGAATACTTAAAACTATAAAAATTTTCTTTAATTCAAGAATTAATCATCTCAACCTCTGATTTTCATAAAATAGCTTCTTTCTAATACTAAATTTTATTCTAGAGATTAAAAATAAAGTTAATGAAAACTATTTCTAAGAAGAAATAGAAGACTAAAATAATGATAAAATACTTTCTCTTAGAATAAAAATTTAAAGAGTAAGGTAAGAAAATTTTTACTGAGTTTTAACTTTCCATCATGCTTGCTATATGCTCAAACTCCATATCACAAGGTCATCAATCATTCATCAATCACAATCAAGTATTGTAATATTATCATCAAATCACAAATATTATTAATCACAGTCTAGTATTATAAATCACAATATCATTAATCAAAATCAAATATTATTAATTATAATCAAATCAACTAAATATCAGTCATAAATATAGTTCAAATTTTAATGGTTATTTAGATTAATTTTAAGTCTTTATAGTCTATTTCTCGCATAGGTCTATGTAGGTCCATATAGTCCAATCCTCACATAGGTATAGTTCAGTCCATACAGGTCATAATAGTCCAAGTCATTGCATAGGTTTAGTCCAGTTCGCATAGGTTATCCAGTTATTTGCATAGGTATTCAGATCAAGTTACACAAGATACTCAATTTAAAATTTATTATAAATTTTTAAGTTAAATAGTTATTATTTTAAAATAATAATATTATTAAATTTTAAAGAAGTAGGGGACTCCTCCCATTATTCTTATGTCTTTTCATATTATATTCCTATCCTACTCCCCTTACCTCTTGTATCTTGGTTCGTTATGGAAAGTCTGTGCGGGCCTCGTCTCCGAGTTCTAAAATATACCAATTTCACTTTAATATAGTTATAAGATAAAAATTAAGATTTCTACTTAAAACAGAAATGGTAAATTTTGAATAGTGAATAGTGAATAGTAAATCGTGAATAGTGACGGTGAATAGTAAAACGTGCATAGTAACGGTAAATAGTAAAACTTGAATAGTAACGGTAAATAGTAAAACGTAAATAGTAAAGGTAAATAGTAATAGTACATAGTAATTTTGTAACAACCCAAATTTTAATTAAATTTGAATCGGTAATTAAACAATGAAAAATTAAAGTTTCTCAGAAAAATAAGAAATAAATCTTAGAAAATAGGAAATTTTATTCCGGTTATAGGGATATTTTTATTTTGTAAATCGGATTTAAAATGAGACTAAAAGGAAATAAAATATGATAATAAAACGTAGAATTATTAAGGAACCTATTATTATAATAAATAAATAAATAAATAAATAAATGTCTTTGCTTCTCCTTCTCTCCCGAAAGCTCTGGTTCATTCTTCTCTCCTTCACCGCCTTTGTTCACCGCCATTTTCCACCGCCAAACACCATCTATAAATATAAGTTCCATCACCTAGAAACCCATAAGTCTCCACCATCCATTGCCATCTTCTTCAACTTCCAGAAAACTTTAAGCTTTTCAATCTTAGGCACAACACCCACTTGAAAGATTCAAAGGAAGATAAAGAAGCAAAGCATTCAGCAATTGAGGAATCTTCAATTGAGGTAAGAAAGAGGAGATAGAACATTAAATAAATAGGAATTAAATTGGAAATATATGTGAATTGTTTGTTTTGAATGTTAATGGTGAATTAACATATGATATTTTAAAAATAAAATTGATTGTTTAAATGTGTTGAATATGGTTGATAAATGGTGAATGCATTGAGAAATGATGTTTAGCATTGATAAATAGCTTGAATTTGGCAATTGAATGCTGAAAAATGCATAAAAACAGCAAAAACAGAGGGAACAGAGTGCTGTTTTCGTTTCTGCATAACAGGCCCCTTTAACAGCGGACCCTTTTCAAGCGGTGTTAAAAACTGGAAGCAGTGGCATTTTCGTAAATAAAAACGTGCGGTGGCATTTTTGTAAATATATCAGAAGCGGTGGCATTTTTGTAAATATATCAGAAGCGGTGGTATTTTTGTAAATAAATTAGAACGATGACATTTTCGTAAATAAGACCAGTGGCATTTTCGTAAATATGATTAAAAACTTAAAATAATAATTTTTTTTATGAAAATCAGAATTTTTATCATTATTGGATTTTTATTATTTTAGAGACTTTATTTTGAAATAAAATAAATATAATTAATTAAATTAAATTTAAAAGTTTATTTAAACATTTAAAAGGAGAAAACTCTTGTTTTTAAATTATTTTAGTGGTATAATTTTATATCATAGAAAATATAATTTTCCATATTCTTTGAAATATGAAATTTTATGAAAAATATGTTTTCATATGTTTGAAATATGATATGAATATTATGGGAAATGTGTTTCCATATGATTGAATTATGATATAAGTAGTATGGAAAATGTGTTTCCATATTCTTTGAATTATAAATAAAGCATGCTTAATTGATTGTCATAATAATTTTATTGTTAAAACTAATTATAAAGGAATTTGGTAATGAAATGCATTCATGCATCATATGCATTGGCCGTTCAAAGAATCCGCAGAGGGGTTCTTTGAGGGGGTTCCCGGTGGGGGAACGCGCTCTGTTGAGCACAGACCTCTGCGGTGGTTTTATACCACGGCCGTCTTAAGGGCTAAGCAGTGTGTCCTTAAGGGGGGTCCTGCAACACTTGTTATTGATATTATGATATTGTTATCCGATGTGGTGTTACATTATGGGGCGCGGTATCGGTTGGATATCCGTAAAAATGTTATTATTGGAAATCACTGCAGATGTTCCCACCAGAATGGATCCATCATGCATTTTCATTCATATAAAAGAACGTAATATAATACAAAACACTTGTTTGGCATCTGCATCGCATAGCATCCTACTTGTGGTTGTGGTTGTTCTAATTTGATTTCTATTTATTTAGTATTTTATCTCACTTTTTCTGTTACTTGTGGCAACCCTTTTAGTGGTTAACTAGGGAGATATATGACAAAGTGGATAATGCTTGATGTGGATGAATTATGAAGACTTTTGATGCTGATGCTTGCTTGCATGTCTACTGTGGTTGTATTACGTGTATACTATGTTGTTGGTACTGTACGTCTTTATATTTTATAAGATCTAGGTACCTGTTGTAAAATATAATATGTATGGAACTCTGATGTTATATAATAAGAAGTTAATTATGTAAAGGTTGCGTACTCTGATATTGTATCAGTAACCTCTGGAATCAGGTTGTGAATCTCTTGATAATTACCAGGTGAAAAATAAATTATCTAAGAGATTTTATATGGTAAGGGTAATTATCTTGAGATTTGCAAGTTGGCTCCAGGGTGTTACAAATTTACTATTTGAATAGTGATTTACTATTCATAATAGTGATTTATTATTGACATAGTAATTTACTGTTCAAAATAGTAATTTAAAATAATATTATATCTAGTATAATAATAGATTTCTAAAATGATATGAAAATAAACCTAAAAAGTATAAAAGCGAGTTATTCTTACCTTATGATTTTGGCAGAACCTGTAACAGTCTAATTTTTAATTAAATTTGAAGCGGTAATTAAACAGTGAAAAAATTAAAATTTCTCAGAAAAATAAGAAATGAATCCTAGAAAATAGGAAATTGAATTTTGAATATAAGAATATTTTAGTCTGACTTAAAACGAAATTAAACAAAAATAGAACGTAGAATAAACTAAAATAATAAATAAAATAAAAATATTCCACAGTAAAATGCTACAGTAATTTGCTACAGTACCTGCTACAGTAAATTGCTACAGTATTTGTCATATAAAAATCTTGCAACTTCACGAGAATTCTTCCTCCTTCGCACCGCCTCATGTCACTTCGATTTGCTATAGTGATTTGCTACAGTAACCACCATTGAAAGCCTATAAATAAGGCTCCAACCTTCCAAATTTCTTCAAAATCAAAAACATTACCAATTCCACAACCTTTCATCTCCCTCTTCAAGCTTTCAAAACCTTCATTTGCCATACTCAAACTCTTTAATTTTGCATAAGAAGAAACTACACAAACTTGAAGATTTGAGGAAATACAAGGGAGTTTAACATAAGGAAAGCTTAGGGATCTTCAATTGAGGTAAGAAAGAGGAGATAGAATATTAAATACATAGAAATTAAGTTAGAATTGTTTGTTTAATTGTTTAAAAACTCATTTAGTTAGATTTTTATTTAATTTGAATTAAATTGTGAAATTGATGCCAAATGGTTTGGAATATGATATATGATATGTTTCTAATGTTGTATGGTGATTTGGAGCCAATTGGCATATTTAATTTGCAATTGAAATCATTAAAACAGCATCATATATAGATTATACTTGTAAATATGATGAAATATCGTATCTTCTTGAATTTTACCATAAATTCTTATTGTTAAATTATGAATAAATTTAATGATATAAATTTACTGCATTCATGCATCATATGTATTGGCCGTTCAAAGAATCCGCGGGGGGTTCTTTGAGGGGGTTCCCGGTGGGAGAACGCGCTCTGTTGAGCAACAGACCTCTGCGGTGGTTTTATACCACAGCCGTCTTAAGGGCTAAACAGTGTGTCCTTAAGGGGGGTCCCGCAACACTTGTTATTGATATGATTGTATTGTTATCCGATGATGGTGTTGCATTATGGGGCGCCGTATCGGTTGGATATCCGTAAAAATATTATTGCTGAAAAATCACTGTAGATGTTCCCACCAGAATGGATCCATTATGCATTTTCATTCATATAGAGAATGGAATATTAATATAAATATAATACAACATACGTGTTTGGCATCCACATCGCATAGCATCATACTTGTGATTGTGTATGTTCTAATCTAATTTCTATTTATTTGATATTTTATCTCACTCTTTCTGTTACTTGTGGCAACCCTTTAGTGGTTAACCAGGAAGACATGTGACAAAGTGGATGTTGCTGAATATGGATGAATTATGAAAGCTTTTGATGATGATGCTTGCTTGCGTGACTACTATTATTGTATTATGTAAATGCTATGTTTTGGTACTTTACATCTGTATATTTTATAAGATCTACGTGTCTGTTGTAAAATATAATATGTATAAAACTCTGATGTTATGTATAATAATAAGAAGTCAATTATGAAAAGGTTGCGCACTCTGATATTGTATTAGTAACCTCTGGAATCAGGTTGTGAATCTCTTGATAATTACTAGGTGAAAAATAAGTTATCCATAAGATTTTATATGGTGACGGTAATTTTCTTGGGATTTGCAAGTTGACTCCAGGGCGTTACAGAACCTCCTTCCAAAAATTTTATTTTTCTCTCTTACTCCTACCACTATCTTTCTAACACTGTTATATTAAGAAAACTTAATCTGAAAATGTGATTTCCTTCGTTAGAAACCTCAGTATTCATAGAAAAATTTTTCACTATGCATTTCATTATTTTGATATAAAAGTACTATGCAATTTCTGAAATTTTCATTTCTGGTTACTGTGCAAGTTTAAAATTTTTGTTCATGCACAGTGTTTTGTATAGTAAATGTCGGCTGAATTATTAAGCCAAATAGTAACTATTCACTCGGTATATTTAAATATTCAAAATCAGTCCTTTTCAAAATTTAGCGATATTATATCAGTTTTCACTAATTTTATAATAAGTAATATAAAATTTAAATTTTAAAAATCTAAATTTTTCTGTTAATAAAAATTTATTAGTATGTTATCAATTTTTTTACGATTGGTAAAAATTAAGATTTTACTCAAACCGATAATTTTTAGATAAGTCTACTTGAAATGGATTTTAGAAAATTTTCTTGTAATTTAACTTTACTTTCTTGTAAATATTTTAATTTTAAGTAACTTTATATGAATTTAAAATTATTTAAAATATATTATTTTATTAAAATATTTCAAAAATTTCAAAAAATTCTAGAAAATCATAAATATTATGAAAAAGTTATAAAGAACCATAGTCTAATTCCTTCAAAATTTTATTTTAAAATTCTAATAAGAGTTAAATCATAAATATGTAAAAACATAAACATAAAATAGAAGTTGTAAATAATAAAGATATTTAAAATTCTTAATATAATTTCATTAATCAATTAATACTAATTAAGTCATTTTAAAATTCTCATTCATAAATATTTTCATTTTATTATTATTATTATTTTATTTTATTTTAAAAAAATAAATAATTAAATATAAATACCAAAATTTCATAAAAAATGATAATAATAAACTAACTTATAGTAAGTATTTTTCATAAAAGATATATTAATATCTATTTTCTATTTGTGTTGAAAATGAGATGTTACAGTGACCACCATTGAACTCTTGAACCAATAACCTCCATCAACCACTCTCATGGACAACCTCTTCCACTAGTGCGGCACCAACCTCCCGCACTAGGGCGCCTTGGATTCCATCTCCCCCAAACACAAGTGCGACATAACCATATCCTCCAAGGTTCGTGCCTCCGAGGTTGATGCCTAACCTACTTCTTCTCACTTGTGTGCCCCTACCATCAAGGGTTTGGTTTGAGATAAAGGTCTCTTCTTAATTCCTAATCTCTTTCTTCTTCCCTCTCCCTCTTAATTTCCTTTGCTCATTATTCCCTCTCCCTTACATATGCTCGAGTTTTCAAATGAGTGACCTCCATTGAGCTCTTAAACCAACAACCTTCATTGACCACTTACATGGATAACCTCCTCCACCAGTTCGACACCAACCTCCCGCACTAGGACGCCATGGATTCTATCTCCCCCAAACACAAGTGCGACATAACCATCTCCTTTAAGGTTCGTGTCTCGAAGGTTGATGCCTGACCTACTTCTTCTCACTCGTGCACCCTTGCCATCAAGGTTTTGGTTTGAGATAGGTCTCTTCTTACTTTATGTTTCGCTCCTTTGCCACTAGGGATTGAGGACTAATTCAAAGCTAAATAACTCAATTTTTATATGATCTAATGTTGGCTTTATGATCAAGAGGTGTTAAAATGTCCTTCATATAGTGCTTAGATTAAATCACTTGTTCATTATCCAAAATGACTAATTAATTCATGTGTATTTTGACTATAAAGTAACATTATTGTAGTTGGGCAGGAAAGGTTTAGGACTTTAACTAGTCCATACTATAAAGGAACACAAGGAATCATTCTCCGCATGCTAAATTGGTTTATGTACATATGAATGTAAGATTATTTAAACCTTTCTAGAATTTTCTTGTGGAGAAATTTATGTTTGCAACAAATATTGAACTTTATTTTGACCTTATATTTTCATCAATTTTTTGGATACTTGTTAGAGCATGCATGATAAAGATAGATTAAAGTTAAGCACATGCAAGGAACCAAAAATGTTTATACATTTAAGTAATATAGAGAAAAATGCTAACTAGTCTTGGCTAAGGAACAAAAAATGCTATGTTAAAGTCACTGGAGCTCTAAGGCATTGTGCTTTGATGATCATGGCAATGCAGGTGTATAATTTTAAAAATATACATAAAGGGAACCTTTCCTTTCATGGTATGTGTTATAGCATGTTAGATGTGATATTGTAACCTGTGTTAGTGTTCTTTGTTGAATGCTACCTAGTACACTTAGTCTATTATTTACCTTTCCTTTTAGGGGGAAGAAGGGGGAGAGAAGGGATTTAGCATGATTGAACTTTTGTTGGTTTATAGTTTATGTTCATGGTAAATATACTCAATTTTATCTACTTGATTTTGTGCTTTTTTAAACTTTTTTTTATCAAAAGTCTTTAAATCTTCTGCAAGCTCTGATAAGAGTTGGCATTATCTTCCAAAAACTCATTATATGATTAATTGACCATGGTTTTCAAATGAAGAAGTCAGAATATAGGTTCTTAAAAAAATGGTCATGCTAAAAATTAGTTAAACTCCTTATATATCTATAGTAAAATTAGAGGTAGGGACACTAAAAAAGCATATAATGACATAAGAATAACGACGTTAAATATTGGATTTCTATCACTATAAAGTACAACAATAGAACTGAAGACGTCTTTCTTCCTATCGCTAACAACTTTAACGATGTTGCAAGGAAGTCTGTGGCTAATTAGCCACTAAAAACCTGTGTCTCAGACATAAATGTCCATCATTGATCTCTTCACCTCATAGGTGCCTTTTTAAAAAGTTGATATGTGTAGCGACCGCGTGACTTGATGTCGCCAATAATGCTGCTAATGATCATTATAAAACTCGTTGTTAAAGAGGTGACAAAGCCTAAGGTAGACCCACGTGTCATACAATTCAGTGACCCACTTATGGCCATCACTAAAGGGAGGTATCTAAAATTAAAGTAGTGACGGTAATTGACCGTCGAGGCTGTAGGTACCTAAAGTTGCATTAACGACGACCTGATTTCATCACTATAATGGGTATCTAAAGTTGAATTAGCAATGGCACCCTGGTCGTCGTTATGTAACGTAGTTAAATTTATATTAGTGACGGGGTGGGTTCTGTAGTTGATACTATCGCGAAAGGTTTTTTATTTTAGATTATTTCTAATTTTTTGGATTTAATGTTATCAATAAAAGAAAGATATGGTCCAAAATTAAATTTACCGTAACTTCTTGATTTACCAACAGTTATATTGCTAAATTATAAAATTATTAACGAGTTAACAATCAAAATCTTTATATGCATAAAAAATTATGAAAATCATTCTATAACCAATGTGTACAAAATAGACAATTTGTAGAAAAAATAAAATACAATGTCAAGTGGAAATGGGAGAGGGAGAGGGGAGGGGGTTGTTGCTGGTGCGTAGAACTAGACGTGTAAGGGCCAAGACGTGCCATAAGTTGTGCAAACATCTCCTCATGTTGTGTTAGAGTTTCTCGTGTCCTCTGTCGCTCCTCTAACATTGTCTCTTGCGTCTACTAAAGAGCTATTATCTATGCACTCTTGTTAGAAAGCTACTTGTTCAAGTTCTTAATAACCTAAACATAGTCTGGTTGAGGAGTCTACGAAAGGAAATGTGTTGTGAAGATATGACACGAACTCCCAACGAGTTTTATGAGGCCAAACACCTTTTCTTTCTTGATCTTGCCCTTGACAACCTCTTGGTAAATAACATTGTCGTTTATATAAGAAAGGGTCGATGCCTCCCCTTCCAACTCATCAATAGTCTATGTGGTGAGTTGTGCTTCTATCTTCGACCTCCTTGCCTTATATGCGTCCTACATAGTTCAAATAATAAAAATCAACAAACTATGATTTTTAAGTTTAAAATTTAAAAAAAAATTGGCGGAGCTTTCACTATAAATAGGAGAAACCAAAATTCTTAAAATCTCTACAAAATAACCAAAAAGGTTTCCAGTATAATTTACAATTGTAATTACTATCAAAATAATTGACCTAAGTTACTAGCTAAATTATTTTGATGTACAAATTTCATTACAATTACATCCAAAATAACATCAAAAATATTTTCATTGTAGTATATATTTTAAGTTACCAGCTAGATTAAAATAAAATATTAAATTACTTATCTACCAATCATTGATTTATAATAACATTACATTACGAGTTAGAGAATCATAATCACATTACATATAACTATCCTAATTTAGCAATTAATTAACTTACTACAATATCTCAGGCCTTATCATTAACCCGGTTATCAACCTTATTATTCTTAGTCAGCTTCATCAGATTATAGGTCGTGGGGGAAGGGGTACATCTCCTTAGCATGCAAAATATAAAACATTCCTAATTAACAGTTTATTGCTGGGAGAAATTACTAATTAATTCTAATTGTGTATCACAATACTTGTCATTTTCTTCCTGTATGCAACCATAGAGATAGAACTGCCAGTGTAGATAGAGGCCCCGACATAAATTGCTTGGTTAACCATATTCCTCTCACTTATCTACATGAAGGGTTCTTCATTTCATTCCTTGCACATCTCCTCTCAATAAGAGTTGTGAATCCACTTTAGCTTGGTGCCAGATTTATAGTATTTCTAAAGAATACTCTTGATGAGTTTAGAGGCCTTGTGCCCAAAGACCTTATTGATCTCATCTATTCTCTCAGAGACCCATTAATATTTCCCTTGTAAATTAATTGAATATTAACCAAATAATTAAATTCAAATAAATCCAAATTTAATGTACAACAACAAAAGTTTTAACTTATTGAAAAAGTCTTGAGCGCCATGTGTTCCGGATCCCGTCTGGTGCATCCTTGAATGAGATCTAAGAATCATCCCAATTAAAAGTAAAAGTAGGTAAGGTAAAAGTAAGTGTTGAAGCAACAACGTGGTTCAAGGCAAGGGTAATTGTTTACTTGGTAGCATCAACCATAAGGGATTCAAAATAAATTGCGTGATTTTAGGTATTTTTTATTTTGGGGTATGCTTGTTATGTTTTGTGTTGTATGTTGTGTTTGTTTAGGTTGTACACTTGTTATCACTACTAGAAAAAACTGATTTAGCCACTGAAATTTTCGGTGGCAAAAACATGAAATTCCGTAGCTAAATATTTTAGCCACAGAATTAGCCACCGAAGCATGGACATGACAAAAACCCCAGTGGCTAAATTGTTAGCCACCGATTTTGAATTTCCGTGTCTAATTAGCCACTGAATACATTCGTCACAAAAAACTCAAGTAATCCGTGGCTAAAATCAGTCATTTCAACTTAAAATACTATTCTTGTGACCAAATAATTCCGTAGCTAATTCCGTGACTAAAATTCAGTGGCTATCTTCGTGACTAATTTTTTTAAATTCCATGGCTAATTCCGTAGCAAATTATTTTTTTTATCCGTGACTAATTCCGTGGCTAATAATTTTTTAGTTCAGTGGCTAAGTCTGTAGCTAATTATGTTTTTATTCAGTAGCTAATTCCGTGACTAATTTTGTTTTAATTTAGTAGCTAATTTTGTAGCTAATTATTTTTTAATTCAATGGCTAATTAGACTCCAGCACATTGGTGGCTGAATCAGTGGCTAATTTGCCAGTGTAAGTTTCCATATAATTTCATGGCCTTTTTATATTTCACCTGATAAAAATATAACAATATTTCAAATTATAATATATGCAAATAAACCAACCATATAGCCCAATGTATACGTTGACAAAACAAAATAACAATAATATTGTAAAGCATACATAAGTAAAAGCATAGTCATATTTATACAAAACAAAATATCCTCCAAAAGACAACTATGACATATATAATTATGCATGTCCAAAACACTATACAAAGTCTCCAAAATATCAAATAGATAACAGGCTGAAAGTGATCATTGATCTTCATCATCTTGATGTTGCGGTGAGTCATCCTGCTGTTGATGTTGTGTTGATGCATGATGACTATAGTAAATAGATGAATAAAAACATTAGAAAAACTAATAAGTAATGAAAAAACCAAAAACCTTAAAAAACAAATGGATATATACATAGCCAATAAAACCAAATGGATATATAGTTATTCAGGCTTTAGATGTCACTATTTTATGCTAGGCGTGTATATACTTATATCATTCTTTGGAATAACATTCCATATTATAATCATAAGAAATAAAAATAAATAAATGTTTTAGTTTTTTATTTCTACTAGTAAGTATTGAATTTTTTTGGTACAAATAATTATTGAATTTAACTTAAACGTATTATTACTTGTGACTAGTACATGAATTGATGCATTATTAAATTTTTTGGACTATGTTATAATTATATTAAGAGTATCACTAGTGAATTCTCATGCCTCACTAAAAAACTCAATAAATCATGTCAAATAATTGTATACAACCATACTAGATACTAACCTGGGTTTAGATGTACACAGAATGGCTTCAAAACATCGACAGGTTTTGTAAGACAATTAATAGTGACCTGCAAACAGAACTTAAAGTGGCTTATGATTTGGATGCAAACAAACATATCAGTTCCTATTTTTAGCACTCAAATAGAACTCAAACAGCTATGTAAACATTGTACGCATTCAAAGAGGCGCATTCAAACAGGCAAGTGATAAATCTGAAAATTCGTCTTATTGACTATTTAAATTATGATTGAACCATTATAGAAAATAAGTACAATTAAATATATAAAAATAACATATAAAGTATTAAATAATCAATTAATATGAATTTATAAAATATAACTAAGTCAAATTTTATGACAAGTACTAAAATATATAATAAAGTCCTCATATATATATATATATATATATATATATATATATATAACTAGAGTAATTAATCATATATTTTTACCATTTTGGATAAAGTGCAGATTTTTGCCAATGCTTTTCCCGTCCATGATAGTACCCCTAATGGTTTTAATTTTGAAGTTGATAATGACTTTACTCCATTACAGGTTCTAATTTATACTCAAACCATTAAAATGCTTTGACAAATCAAGATTATAAAATTTTTTATTGTTAATTCAAGTTTCATTAAAAAAAATTATTAAAATTGAGAACCCTTTAAAACTAATTTTTTGCCAACAAAATATATTATTGCTATAATTACAAGGCAAAAAAAAAGGACTACTTCCAACTATATCGAAGATACACAAAAAGTTATAACAAAAAATCAAATTTCAACATATAATGGAATTGTTTAATTTTCTTTTGAAGATTTTTTAGTCGGCTGTTATTTCAGGTGCAAATAAATCCATTTGAATTGGTAAAAGTATCATAATAGTATTTTGGAGCTAGAAAGTATCATAATCTATTTATGTATATGCGGTCTTATGAAAGCCATGGAATCACAACAAGGTACATGGAGCTGGAAAATTATTGTACTAAACCCAAGAAATAGGGAAAAGAAAATACAACACCTCTTCCTGCACTTTAAGTAAGTTAGCAGAAAAAAAGCTAATCCTGTGCTGTGCACTGATCTATGAACCATGTGAAGATGATTTTTTTGTTCAATGGCTAAAAAACTATTAATATAAAAGAGTGTTTTGTTTTCTTTAAAAAAACTCAGATAGATTTGTTCTGGAATTGCATTTCTAGTTCTTAATGAAATTAGAAGACCAAAATGGAAAATGCAGAGCCAAATTAATGTTTGGTCAAGGAAGTAACTAAGCAGCCTAAACTGGTATGAGGTGCGCTAAAGAAACCTCTCAATCCATTCTGGACATAGGTGGCAACTTTTGTATGATTATTATGTGAGTTTAAGAGGGGACTATGAGGAGGAGAAGAAAGTGAGAGAGAGGGAAGGAAAAGTTGATGGAGTTAAAAGTTGAAGGAAAAGTCTCTAAGACAAAAAGTGAGGGTGACTCCAATGAGCAAACCAAAGCCAAATAACAGAACATGAGAGAAGTTGAACAACAAACTGGCTGTAGCAGGGGATTGTTCTTGTTGCTTATTCTTCATGGTTATGGATGATGAACAAGAATAATTATTGTAGAGAAAAGTGAGATTCGGCAAGAGGGAGGAATCAAATGTAAATACAGAATGTTGGAGGCATAAAACAAAAAAAACATTGTTATGTTTTCTATTCTTACAAAAGAAAAGATTAAAAATGTGTTTATTTATTTACAATAGCAATAATAAATTATTTATTTCATATATAACATAAGGAAAAGTGACAGATCAAGGTTGGTAGACCATTCTCTCATATCAAACTAAGTTCCTGAACACTCTATCATAAAAATGAAAAACAAATATCAAAAGCCAACACAAAACTAAAGGAAAGAAGTCACTACAAAACACAGTATCAACAATACACATTAAAAACCAGAAACCAAAAATGAGTCACAAATGTATAAACTATAAAATGAACCATTCAGACATTGTATCAAACAGGTAGAGTGCATGAACCATAAAAGTCATTGTAAACAATTCAGACATACACGTAAACCATATAATAAAAAATATAAAGTGTAAAGCAAAAACCATAAGCCAAAAACTCTAGAAACAAAAAAAAAAGAGTAAACCATAAGCCAAAAACTACAAAGACAAAAAAAAAAGTAAACTATAAAAGATAAGTTCACTTAAAACCTTATGTAATGCAGCCCGAAATGGTGAGTGAAACAAGAGAGTAGTTCTATGATGGTCCAGTGCAGGGGGAAACATTGAAGATTTAGAATAGTGGAGGCAAACCCATTGAAGCTTCAACGGCACAATGAAGTGGTTGTATGAAGACACGGTGGCTGACAATCGGATGGCGCGGTGGAACAGTTGTTCAGAGACACAATGGTCACTGTGAAGAGGTGAGATGCGTGGTGGGTTCAAGGCAATGACGGAAGTGAAAGAGAGTCGAAATCGTCAAAGCTGGCGCAAAGGGGCGAAATGAAAA
Organism: Clitoria ternatea; assembly: GCA_037962975.1. Taxonomy (NCBI): domain Eukaryota; kingdom Viridiplantae; phylum Streptophyta; class Magnoliopsida; order Fabales; family Fabaceae; genus Clitoria; species Clitoria ternatea. The sequence goes on from CM075669.1 coordinate 297,234,513, forward strand.
AACAGAGTTAGGGATTTAGGATGGGCGGAAAATGAAAATTAAAATAAAAGGCTTAGGAAAATTAAAATAAATAATATTTTGATTATTTTGCCACTGAAAGAATTTCGCAGCTAAAAAGTAATTATAAAATTGATTTTTTTAGCCACCGATAAAAAATTCGTGGCTATATAAAAAAATATAATTTTTAAAGATTTAGTCACCAAATTCAAATTCTGTGACAAGCTAATCTAAATATATAATATTTTGATTATTTAGCCACTGAATAAATTTCGTGGCTACAAATAATTAAAAAATCGATGCTTTTAGCCACTGATAATAAATCCGTGGCTATATAAACAAAATATAATTTTTTAAAATTTAGTCACCGATTCTAGTTCCGTGGCTAATTATCATAAATAATATTTTTATTATTTAGCCACTGAATATAATTCTGTGGCTAAAGCATAATTAAAAAATGATTTTTTAGCCACCGATAATAAATCTGTAGCTAATTATAATAAATAATATTTTTTTAATCATTTAGCCATTGAATTTCATTCGGTGGCTATTTTTTGCCCATATTTTCGTGGCTAAATTCTGTGGCTAATTTTGCAATGAAATTTTCGTAGCTAAATTTCGTGACTAATTTCAAAATTAAAGTTTTAGCCACGGATTTCAAATTCCGTGGCTAAATTCTGTCTCTAATCATGTGACATGTAAAATGTTGGTCGGTAAACAAAAGTCGTGGCTAATTTCGGTGGCTAATGGCTATGACTTTATTCGGTGGCTAAATTCGGTGGCCGCTTTTAGGTTTTCTTGTAGTGTATATATGGTACCTACCAAGGCTATTATTGAGCTTTTATTGTTAGTTTAACATTATTGCAACATTTGTCTTTCAATTATAGCTTAATTTTTGCTTTGCTCATGATATAAAAGCTTCAATTAATAAGTATATAAGAATTTAATACTTGAATTTCCATAGGTACTCACTTCATTATTTCATAAATCTATAAGGAATATTATGGAAACTTCCACATAGGCATATACTAATCGTTTAAGATGGTAGCAAGTTACATGTGTGACTATTATTTAGAATTCAATCTTGAATTGTATTCACTATTTACTTCAAGTGAACAAAATTTAAGTTGCAGCTATTTGTCTACAATTGTAAGTGACTATTTAATTTTGAATACCTATTTCCCTTATTATGTTTTTTGTCTTTACTTCATCTCATTTTTTATTCATCAATTGTTATTGTTTTAAAATTGAATTGAAACTATTTGAGGAGTTTGTGTTGTTCTTTGTTATGTGGGATTATTTGTGATTTATAAGCATGACTTACCCCATGAGATTAAGGGATAAACATGACTGAGAGATCAAAGTTCAAATCCAAGTCATATTCCATTAGAAATTTTAAATGTTAGAAAAGGACCGTAGAATTTTCTGATTATTCATTAGGCTTTAATGATTCTATATTATCTCCTTCAAATAAAAATTAAGAGATAAAAACTGGAATCTTAATGAGTTGTAGTTTCTATCGTAATATTTTCACTACAAGCCTTGACCATTTAGCCCATTTTGCATTTATCCCAAAGCTATAACAATTTTTTTTCTTTGGCATATACTGAGAAACTCATGTTCCAAGACTATCCAAACAAAGAAAAAAGCTTAATCATTTTAGACTAAGAAAAAATCTTAAAACCAAGAGTATTAAACATTACTTGACCACTTCTAATTGTTCACTTGTTTTTCTATACATCTAACTATTTCAAATGTTGCTAAAAGCTCATTATCTTGTAGTGTGAATTAAATTGAGCCATTATGTTTAAAACAAAATTTGATTTCTCACTACTCTTCTCAATTTGTAACAAAAATCTTCTAGTGTTGCTCTAGTGAAAATTTGAACTTAATGGATACTTTATGCAGATGCTAGAGACTTAGCTATGATGAGGCTCTTCTCTGTTGTCTCTTGTCTAAGTATTAGGTTGATCTCTTCTGTCTCTTCTTTTGTGTCATCGATCATTAGTCATTCTATTTGCAGCTATAACAAAATAGTATTTGAATTAGTTTTAAGAAGAACCACATCCATTTTCTATTTAGTCGTCCCTAAATGAATTCAAAATATTGTTTAGTCATTCTATCCATTCAATTTGTGCTTATTGGAGGTTGAGTTTCCCTGATGAGGGGTTATCCTTTATTTTGGGCATATTGTTTAATTTGCTGGATGAATAATTTATATTGAATGATTAATATTTTATATCTAAAGTTCTTAGGTTTTAATCTAATATTTTCCACTAAGGCTTTATAATATTGAATCCGAAAAACATGGAAAAACTAGAGGTTCATGTAAGGTATTAGTGTGAAAGTTGCCTTGAATATGTTCTACTTGTAAAAGTTTAAGATTCTACACTATTGTTTTACTTTATTTTAAAACAGATATTAGTGCGGTTTCACTCGAAATCACACTAATATCCTTTTTAAAATATTAAAAAAAAGTATTTGGCTTTGCCAAAAAAAAGTTGTTGTAACATGGGACATATATAGCATGAGAATGCATCATGCGAAAAGTTTCATGTGGGAGTTAGGGTCTAATATGGATTAGCATGAAAAAAATTAGCATGGAAGTGTATGTCCCTTGCCTAAGGGCTTTAGCGTGGGTTTTTTACCCTTAGCTGTCGGACAATGTCTCACACCCCATTGTCTAATTCTTGTAGTGACATGTGTATGCTCTGACCCCAAACTATGTCTAGATTATCTCTAACCTCACCAAGGAGATTGTGGAGAAAGACACTAAGATACAGAGTATGGAGGAGGTGTTGCATACTTTTCCTGATCAGAAGATCCAGACTCAGGCTCCAAGCTCCAAAGTCAATGTGTAGTGCTTATTGAGGCACGTTCATCTTTGACCATCACCTAGGGTGCCCTTCAACAATTCACATAGCATATTGGATTCTAGTTCATTTCTGTTGTCCCTATTCCTTTCCTCAGTAGCCAGACACTCGTCCAACTAGATTATGCATCAGGTTAGTAGAACCAAGCCACCATGCAAGAGGATGATGTGGTTGATTGATTTTTTAGGACATATCATTGTTAGAAATAGGACTTTGCCATTACTATTTTCTACACTTTTGATTTACATTTTTCTTTTATATGTATTGTGCAAATATACTTTGTTTTATTTATATCAGTTTTGGTTGCATCATTCTTTTTAAATTTGATGAAATTTGGGTTTGGTGATTTTTGGTTCTTGTTGGAAGGTGCAATATAAAATTTTCGTGTAATTTAAAAAAAAATAATTATTACACTGGTTAATTAGCGACCAAATATTCGTGGTAAAATTTAGCAATAAGAACTTTTTGTCGCTAATTTGTTATATAATTTTGACTTAGTAACTTAATGACCAAAATAGCCCCTGAAATGTGGTGGTCACTATGAAATATTCAATCTCTAAAGAAGAAGCAATCGCATTATCAAATATGTTGGTTAGCATGAACTATCAATCTCATGATTAGAGACTGAATATTCCGAGCACAATATTTTATCATAAAATAATGAACTTCTACAATTAAACTAGGATTAATCTTCTTTTATGAACAACTATTTGTCGCTAATAGAAACTGTTGTGACAGATTGAGTGACCAAAGGAGGTGATCACAAAATTGGTTGCTCATGATTAAGTGGTTACCAACTAAACAACTGAAATGTAATATTTAGGAATGAAATATGATTCTGACAATTTATCACGGTACTTAATTTTGGTCATTTGATTAAGTTAATGACTAGGGGTTTCATTATCACATGTAAGTTACCGATAGCTAAATCAAGTGACTAAATGTTTTAGCCAAGGAAATAAAAATATATTAGACCCAAATTTTCAGTCGCCAAACATTTTGTTTTCAGTTGTGGACTCGATGGTATTCTCTAGGATTTTATTGTTTTTAGAAAAGCTCATTTGAACCTTCTACGACACACATATGTACTGTTATCCTTTTATAACTAATATAATGAAACTAAAAACTATTAGAGGAGTTTGCGGGACAACCAAGATGCTTCTATTATTTACTGCATTATTTTTTCACCGTTGTTCAATGTACACTAGTATTAGTGTCTCCGAGAAGAAATATTGCACGGAATCAATTATTTTTGACACAGGATTGTTATGGGTCCCTCCTCCATAATGGCCACTTAACAATTATTAATGGTCTTTTATGGTCATGAAAGTTCAGCATGCGTGGATGAAGTAGCACCACAATTTCTTTGTGGCTGAAATCAACTCATTGGGCCTATAAATTGGCCATGAAGTGTTGCAGCAAGGCATCAGAAGAGGCAAACACAATACAATCTAGTGAGTAGTGTTTGTGAGCCAAAGCAATTAGCCAATTGCTTTGATGAGTTGTTGAGTGAGGGAAAATAATTAGTGAGTGATAAAATAGTGAGGTTAATTGGGGTGTTTGGGAAACACTTGAGTGCCACTATTTTGGGTTAATCTCGGGTATATGCCTCTAATATTTTATTAGAGAAGTCCCTCTTGTATGTCTACTAATTTTATTAGTGGAAGTAATTTCGGAGTTTGTCCCGTAGGCGTAGCCCAAATCAAAAGGGTGAACCACGTTAAATTGTTGGTGCCATTTTAATTATTTATTTACTTTGCTCGTATTTAATTTATTCTATAACCACCTATTTTATCGGTCCGATATTCTGCTGCGCCGGGAAAAATTATCAGTCAATTTATGCAGATTTTTCCCAACAACTGGTATCAGAGCGGTACCAGGGGGAATTAATATCTACTTATCGTATGCTCTGTGGTTGCCACTAAGGTGGACCCTCCACATCAGAAAATAAGTCAGATTATTATTTACCCTTTAAAAGTCTAGTTGGGGCCATGGAGGTGAAGACGAGCAAAATGATTAATTTAAATGGCATGAATTACCACATATGGAGAAACAAGATGAAGGATCTCCTATTTGTGACGAAGATGCATCTACCAGTGTTTAGTACAACTAAACCTGAGGACAAGACAGATGAAGAATGGGAATTTGAGCATGAACGAGTCTGTGGCTTTATCCGACAATTCGTCGAAGACAATGTGTACAATCACATTTGTAGTGAGACTCATGCTCGAACATTGTGGAACAAGCTAGAGGAGCTGTACGCTTCCAAAACCGGTAACAATAAATTATTTTATCTGACAAAGCTACTCCAGATGAAGTACCGGGAAGGTACACAGATGGCAGATCATTTGAATGAGATGCAGGGGATCGTGGAGCAGCTGTCAAGGATGGGCATTAAATTTGACGATGAAGTACTTGCTCTTTTGGTGCTGGCTTCCCTACCAGAGTCTTGGGAGACTTTGAAGATTTCAATCACAAATTCTGCACCAAATGGTGTAGTAAATATGGAAAATGTCAAAAGTGGTGTCCTAAATGAAGAAATGAGAAGAAAAGCACAAGGATCCACATCATCGCAGCAGGATGTTCTTGTTGCAGAGACAAGGGGGAGGAATCAGACCAAAGGTTCAAAGTCCAGAAGCAAAAGTAGAGGAAAGTCAAATAGATATGCAAATGTGGAATGCCATCACTGCAAGCAGAAGGGCCACATAAAGAGGTTCTGCCAGATGCTCAAGAGATCTCAAAAGAAGAACAAAGGCAAGGAGAAGGTCCAAGATGACAGCAGTGATGATGAACAAACCAATGCTGCCGAGGAGTTCCACATCATCTATGAAGAAGACATTGTCAACCTTGCAACCCATGAGACCAGTTGGGTAGTTGACAGTGGAGCTACCATTCATGTGACATCTCAGAGGGAATTATTCTCCTCTTACACACCAGGTGATTTTGGTGTTGTTAGAATGGGGAATGAAAATTATTCAAAAGTTGCAGGAAAAGGAGATGTTTGTTTAGAGACACAGAATGGTACGCGCTTAGTCCTGAAGGATGTCAGGCATATTCCAGACATGCGTCTGAACTTGATCTCAACCGGAAGGTTGGATGATGAAGGTTACTGCAACACCTTCTACAACGGCCAATGGAAGCTCACCAAAGGATCATTGGTGGTGGCCAAAGGAGACAAGTGCTCAAGACTGTACATGATGCAGGCAAAGATTTTGCAGGATGCTGTGAATACAGTGGAGAATGATGGTACAGTTGAATTATGGCACAAGCGGCTTAGTCATATGAGTGAGAAAAGTATGACCATTCTAACCAAGAAGAATATATTGCCTGGATTGGATCAGGTCCATCTGAAGAAGTGTGCTGATTGTCTGGCGGGAAAGCAAAACAGAGTTGCTTTCAAGAGTTCCCCTCCTTCTAGAATGAAGAATGTATTGGACCTAATACATTCAGATTTGTGTGGGCCAATGCCAAAGTCACTCGGTGGTGCTCAGTACTTTGTGACTTTCATTGATGATCATTCCCGAAAGACTTGGGTGTATCTTTTAAAGACTAAAGACCAAGTATTGGGTGTCTTTAAACAGTTCTTATCTATGGTGGAGAGGGAAACTGGCAAGAAGCTTAAGTGTATTCGTACAGACAATGGTGGAGAGTACACAGGACTATTTCATGCTTACTGTGAAGAGCATGGTATTCGACATCAAACGACACCGCCAAAGACGCCGCAATTGAATGGTTTAGCTGAGAGGATGAACAGGACTTTGATGGAGAGAGTCAGATGTATACTCTCACATGCAAAGTTGCCAAAGATGTTTTGGGGTGAGGCTATACAAGCAGTCGCTCACGTATTGAACCGTTCACCTTGTGTTCCTCTCCAGTACGACACTCCAGAGAAGGTATGGTCAGGAAAAGATGTTTCCTATGATCATTTGCGGGTGTTTGGCTGTAAGGCCTTCGTGCATGTACCGAAGGATGAAAGATCCAAACTTGATGTCAAGACACGACAATGCGTGTTTGTCGGCTATGGTCAAGATCAGCTTGGCTATAGATTTTATGATCCAATCCATAAGAAGCTTGTCAGAAGCCGTGATGCAGTGTTTGTTGAAGATGAGACCATTGAAGATATCGAAAAAGCCAAGGAAAATGCTTCCAAATACAATGATGGTTCAACAAACATAGAGCTAGTTCCTTCAATGATGGTGCCAAGAGAAATTGAAGATGAAGCTCTTAATGATCAACCTGAGGCAGGTGATCCGATTGCTCCTTTTGAGATACCATCAGATAATTCTGATGATGAAAGCGTTCATGACCAACCACTAGCTCCAGCGGGTTCTCCAAATATAAGGAGATCTGATAGAGTCAGACAACGCTCTACAAGATATCCTGAAGAACAGTATGTGTTACTGACTGACGGGGGAGAACCGGAAAGTTTCTAAGAAGCTATGAATGATGAACACTATAAAAGGTGGATTGAAGCCATGCAAGATGAGATGAATTCCTTGCATAAGAACAAAACATTTGAGCTAGTGAAGCTGCCAAAAGGCAAGAAGGCTTTGAAGAACAAGTGGGTGTTCAGGATCAAGCATGAAGAACACAGTCCCCAGCCACGATTTAAAGCTAGATTGGTTGTCAAAGGATTCAGTCAGAGAAAGGGGATTGACTTTGATGAGATTTTCTCACCAGTGGTGAAGATGACATCCATCAGAATAGTGCTAGGGTTAGCAGCAAGTCTCGACCTTGAAATCGAGCAGATGGATGTGAAGACGGCCTTCCTTCATGGTGACTTGGAGGAAGAGATATACATGGAGCAGCCAGAGGGTTTCAAAGTAAAAGGTAAAGAGGACTATGTTTGTAAGCTTAATAAAAGCTTGTATGGCTTAAAGCAGGCACCAAGACAATGGTACAAGAAGTTTGAGTTTGTGATGGGGGAGCAAGGCTACAACAAGACCACTTCAGACCATTGTGTGTTTGTACAGAAATTCTCTGATGATGATTTTATTATTCTTCTGCTCTATGTAGATGACATGTTGATCGCTGGCCAGAATATTTCCAGAATCAATAAGTTAAAGAAGCAATTGAGCAAGTCTTTTGCTATGAAAGACCTAGGGTCAGCAAGACAAATTCTTGGCATGCAAATAACCAGAGACAGGAACGCCAAGAAATTGTGGTTGTCACAGGAAAAGTACATAGAAAAGGTGCTTCACCGGTTCAATATGGACAAGGCTAAAGCGGTTAGTTGTCCTCTTGCTAATCACTTTAGACTAAGTACCAAGCAGTGCCCTTCCTCAGAGGATGAGAAGGATGAGATGAATAGAGTTCCATATGCTTCAGCAGTTGGGAGTTTGATGTATGCCATGGTATGTACACGGCCAGATATTGCTCACTCTGTGGGAGTAGTGAGTCGTTTCCTTTCAAATCCTGGAAAGGAACATTGGGCTGCAGTAAAGTGGATTTTCAGGTATCTCCGTGGTACCTCCAAAATGTGTTTGTATTTTGGAGATGAAAAACCTATGTTAGTAGGTTATACAGATGCTGATATGGCTGGCGATGTTGACTCAAGAAAGTCTACATCAGGATACCTGATCACTTTTGCAGGGGGAGCTGTGTCATGGCAATCAAGACTACAGAAATGTGTTGCTCTCTCAACAACTGAAGCAGAATTTATTGCAGCCACTGAAGCTTGCAAAGAGCTGATATGGATGAAGAAGTTCTTGGAAGAACTTGGCATGCACCAGGAAAAGTATGTGCTGTTTTGTGACAGTCAGAGCGCAATTCACCTTGGGAAGAATTCCTCCTTCCATTCTAGATCAAAACACATTGATGTAAGATATCACTGGATTAGGGAGGTATTGGAGAAGAAGTTGCTACAACTTGAGAAGATCCATACAGATGAAAATGGATCAGACATGATGACAAAGACTCTTCCAAAGGAGAAGCTGGAGTACTGTCGACAAGTAGCAGGAATGGTGTAGCCATCCATGTAATCGGGAGGGGGAGATTGTTATGGGTCCCTCCTCCATAATGGCCACTTAGCAATTATTAATGGTCTTTTATGGTCATGAAAGTTCAGCATGCGTGGATGAAGTAGCACCACAATTTCTTTGTGGCTGAAATCAACTCATTGGGCCTATAAATTGGCCATGAAGTGTTGCAGCAAGGCATCAGAAGAGGCAAACACAATACAATCTAGTGAGTAGTGTTTGTGAGCCAAAGCAATTAGCCAATTGCTTTGATGAGTTGTTGAGTGAGGGAAAATAATTAGTGAGTGATAAAATAGTGAGGTTAATTGGGGTGTTTGGGAAACACTTGAGTGCCACTATTTTGGGTTAATCTCGGGTATATGCCTCTAATATTTTATTAGAGAAGTCCCTCTTGTATGTCTACTAATTTTATTAGTGGAAGTAATTTCGGAGTTTGTCCCGTGGGCGTAGCCCAAATCAAAAGGGTGAACCACGTTAAATTGTTGGTGCCATTTTAATTATTTATTTACTTTGCTCGTATTTAATTTATTCTATAACCACCTATTTTATCGGTCCGATATTCTGCTGCGCCGGGAAAAATTATCAGTCAATTTATGCAGATTTTTCCCAACAAGGATAACATTACATTTATAGTATATTATACAATTATTTAGATTATACAGGATAACATTTATGTCTGAATCAACGGCCAACTTCACTGAATATGTATGTTGAAAATTCTGATAGATGTGTGTTTGATTTGGTTTGTGTATTATATAAAATAAAATACATTGGGTTTGTGTAATTTCGACTATATGTATAACACAATTCAATTTCATGCTCTCTGCAGTTCGCCTAGCTCATACAATATACTGGGAGCAATATTAAAATTATCTTATATTGTAATTTTGTCAGTGAAGAGGTATTGGTGTATGTTGTTTGTAAGATCTTATAAAATTAATATTTATTGATGGGGGTCTGTGGTTTATCTCAATTCCAGAATCTATCCTTTCATCTTTTCTACATTTAACTTATGTTATTTATATGAAAATGTGTTAATTCAATCTTTTTTCACGCATAATTATGTTAACTCAAAATGTTTATTCAGGATATTTTTTTAGTTTCTTACAGTGATAAATCTTTAATGAAAATTCACAGAGCATATCCAGTTAAAAAAGACATTGAAAAAAATACTGAATTTATAAGATTTACCAAACATCTTCAATTGCAAAGTACCCTAAAAAGTATCATATTAAAAACGATAATAATGAATAGTGGTGCTAGCAGGTAATGTGGAACGGTGGAAGTTATATGGATGGTAGCTGGCCATGTTGCAGCACGGCGGAATTCGTTCTGTACTAGGCAATGATCAAGAAGCTCTTGAGTATACCAAGCTAAATTACAAACACTTGTACATGTCTCACATTACCTGTATTGAAATTCACATGTTAAGTATGAGGGACAAGAACTAGAATATACATGACCATCAATAGTTGTAGACATTCGTACGTAACACGTGGACTGCCATATCAGGCCAAAGCTTGTTAAATCAATTCACCAATTAATTACCACATATATATATATATATATATATATATATATATATATATATATATATATATATATTATTTCCTTTCAATAATGCAAATGATCTGATAAAGAATGGAATCGATACCCACACACCGCATCCCTCTACCTGCCTTCCAACGACAAGGACTGTCATCATTCACCCAAAAAGAAAGAAAGGACTTGTGTTGCTTCCTACTTATTCGTTAATTAATGACCATGCTTAGTATGTAACTAGATCAACAATATATATCGGAGTTTAATTTTTACACGTTGCGTGTTGTGTTTCCCTCCCTTATTTTATTGTTTTGAACATGCTTGACCCTACAATGAAAAGGAAAATGATTATTATTATTACACGTTACTTATCCTATGAACTGTTTTTAGTCACACTTTTTATTAAAGACGTAAGAATTTTATCCAAAATTGATATAGCAAGAGCCGCCAAATTATAAGACTTCAGAAAATTGTCCGTTAAAAATTGCTGGGTTGCCCCGTAAGGGAACCCTACTATTCAGTTCAAATTTTGCTTCTTCGGCTTGTAATAATAATAGGTGTTTTTCCCCGTAATTTTGGTACATCTATTTGTAAAATGGAATTAGTTCAAAAGGATAATTATCAATGTAAGAAAAAAAGGGTTTTAAAGAACATTTTAAACTATTAACTATTCGTGAAGAGTAAATGTAAAGTAGTGTTTATTTATACGAATAATATAAGTTACACATAAAAAAGATGAAAGGAGTAAGATTGAGATTGAGATGAACCAAAAATCTCGATTGATAAATGCTAATTTTATAAGATTTAGGTCTTCAAAAACAAAATTAGTTATACGTACAAAGTGATTGTATAGATCAGTCTAGCAATAAGGTTTAGATGGTTAGCTTAAGATTATTTTTCCGGTTACATTAATTAATTGTAAAAAGAAATAGTTCTAATATATGAATCTTTCTTATCTATGAAGTTAAAAGAACTATCATATTAGGATACTTTTCATTCAAATTAGCTCACTGAAATTCACCTAGTGGTTAGTTTAACCTGAAATGTGTAAAAATCAGGATTAATTTTAAAATGATAAAATTCGTTTAATCAAGTTTTAACAAAACAATATTTTTAAGATTCAACAAATGATGGTATATATGTGATCAAAAAATAAATTTTACTTGGGAGGAAAATTGTCTTTTCCTTAATTTTTCCTCTTGCTTAGCTTGATAGAAAACTGAATCACTGCTGGAGTGGTGAGAAGGTAGCCACCATGGAAGGAAATAAAGGAGACTTGAAAGGGCTGACTTGGATAATTGAGAACCACTAGTTCACCGCATAAGGCACCAGGTATTTATTTATTTTTGCTCAGCAAAAAACAAGAACCAGTGATGATCCACTTACTTAGCTATCATTATCTTTACAAAAGTCCTGTCGAAGAAAAGTCCAAGTTATTTAAGAAGAGTGAAGGACAAGGGTTTGTTTTGTTTGTAGGTCTTTTTGAACTGTACATACCTATCAATACATAGGCGTAGCTATTCTTTTGTGTTTTTGCGTCCTTTTACTGTTAACAAGGAGAAATAGAAAGACCAAGACCTGTGTGGTCCTCACACATTCCATTATACCCTTATGGTTTTTAACTATTTATATCACATTTTTATGCTCTTGTCCTTCTTGTAAGCATAGCTTCTCTGGGTCTTTTTTCCCCCCATAATAATAACCTTCTTCTTCTGGATCTGTGTTGCTTATGGACACAAACAAATCAGAGGGAAAGAGGAGCTTGAGGTATGAAGAGGAGGAGAATGAGGAAGAAGAGGAAGAGGAAGAGGTGGGTTTTGGAGAAGAAGGGAGAAGGAATAAGAGAGTAATGAAGAGAGGATCAAAAGCTGGAGGATCAATGCCACCATCTTGTCAGGTAGATAACTGTGATGCTGATCTAAGTGAAGCTAAGCAGTATCACAGAAGACATAAGGTTTGTGAGTACCATGCCAAGGCTCCTTCCGTACACATTGCTGCCCTCCAACAAAGGTTTTGCCAACAATGTAGCAGGTTGACAAACCCTAATTAATTAATCTCTTGTCAAATTCATTAATAGAATTTTGTGAAACTGGTCGTGTTTGTGTCTTTTGTTGATTCATTTTTCTATAACTGCCAAGAGGCTTTGTTAACATTTTTGTAGGTTAAGTTTTTTAAAAAATACATATATACACTTTCAAGCAACCCTAGATTGTTGGAGGATTTGAGGAAACCCTTCTATGGCGCATGTGTTAATATGTGTTTTGGAGGAATCCTTAATCTTGTGTTTGCGCGACCCTCTGCTTCTGCTTTGTTCCCAAGTATTTTGTTCCTTTTCCCTAACCAATTTTTTGCTTTTGAATTTTCACTTCTACACACATTTGCCTGTTGTGTATCTAAACTATTCTACTGACTGTGACTTTTATTATTTGTACAACCAACACTTTGACACCAACATGTAACTTATTTTTATATTTATTTTCCTCATTATTATATTTATTATATCATATTCTCTCTTTTTCCCTCTATCTCTTCATTATATCTTCATATAACAATGTACATGTCATACAATTTTTTTTTCCTTGAGAACATTTTCACAACTATTTGTTTATTTACTTATTGTACATTTTTATAACAACAATAATTTTGAAATCATTGAGGAAATTACAGTACTCAAGTCAATTACTATATAACATAATTTGACTATTGTAATTAAGAATTATTGTTTATTTATGCTCAGAGATGGGGACAGGTCTCAAGTAAGTTTGTTTTTTTATAAAATTTTCATGAATTCTTTTTATATTTTTTTATGTTTAACTATGTATCATTTACATTACTTAATTACATTCCATTCCTTCTTTTCTATTGCTATCTCCCATTGGCTGTGATACTCTTTCCTAAGGTGACTAATCATGCTTTTTTCCCCTCTCATACATCTTAATCAACTTGTAGATTTATTATGAATGGCGTTTACTAACCCACCACATATGGATCTAACTTTCACTTTTTGATCATTAATTTATTCATTTATATTTTTTTGATTCATTTATATTTGAAATTAATTTGATCCATCAGCTTTTTGTTAGCAAATTGAAATTAAAATTAAATCGGATACAATGCAAGGGATATACATCAACCCAAATAGAAATACAGTATGCATTATTACACACCTCTACAAACTACCATTTCATTTAACAAAAATTGAACCCCTATATATGTTTAATCGGGTCACACCATAATATGTTCTATTGGTTAATTTGAATCATTATCATCCAATATATAATATTGATAATTTTGATGCACCATTTAGGGTAATGCCCATTCATATATATTCTTCTTTCTAATTTTTTAGTACATTGATTTCAGAGTCAATTAGTTACATTGACATCTCTAAGGTAAATATTTCTTACACTTTGTTCATTTTTTTTTAAATGACACTCAACTTTAATTTTTTACTTTAACCGGAACTTGTTACAAAATGAACCAGTAAATACTTTATAAAATAGATGATGATCATTATTTTTTATTTACTTGTTATCTAACATCAGGTGTTTATTTGACATTAAAGATAATATTGTTATATTTAAACTTGTTTATTGGTATAAAAAAAACTTATTTATCAGTTGATGTTTATATAAATTCCTAAAGATTTATTAACAGGTGTAAATGAATTCCAATTGTGCAATATTTCAAATATCTGGAGGTCAAAGTAATTACATCTTGAATTTATAATTACATAAACTCTCTCATTAAATGATTGAAGGGAAGAGTTGAACATTTCTTGGTGTAAACAAAATCAAATGATTAAAAAAATACATTCATTGAAACAAATTAATTCAACATACAGGAGAAAATTTCATGTCAACTAACTGCTTTTCAAATTAAATCTTGTTTCAGATTCCATGAACTATCAGAATTTGATGACTGCAAAAGGAGTTGTAGAAGGCGTTTGGCTGGGCATAATGAGAGGCGTCGCAAAAACGCGATTGACTACCTAGGAGAATGATTTATTAGATGACATGGACATTAGCACACTGAAGCTAGCATATGATTGAAATAAAATTTCCCATGTTTGCAATCTTCATTCAAAATAATGTTGTTGGAATCTCTAAGGATGTTCTCTATCTTCTGTCAATGTTCTACTAGGCAAAAATTGTTGCTGTTACAACTATCAAAAGATACTTTCACCTACAATGGTGACCTCTGGTTTGACCATCTTTAAAGTTGTTTCTTTTGGCTACTTCAATTTATAAGCATACAATCTCTATTATATTTTGAGGGGTTTTCCTAGTAGTATTTCAAAATGATGAAGGTATCCTTTGTTGATTTGGATAGGTTGAGATGAGCTAATTGTAAAAAAGCTTTTAATCTTTATCAAAATAAAAATCATATCAAATCTAAATTAATATTTAGATTGAATCGATTATTAATTTTAGTATTATTTTTAAGGAGTCTAAACTTATTTTGTGGCAACTAATTAAACAAAATGGATTCATTAGCTGAAATAAAGTTATTGAATTAATTCAAATTTTGTTTTATATTATAAGATAAAAACAAATGTAAATTATTCTAATATTGATATTATAAAATATATATTAGTTTATATAAATTTTTAAAACTGCTAAAAATATTTTATTGACACATTAAATAATATACAGTTGAGTTTTATTTTGGCTTTGAATAGAAAAAATAATATAAGTTTGATGTCTTGATTGATTTAAGATTTATTCTAGTTTTTAAATAGACGGAACAAAAACCAAGTCTACTACATAAAAAAAATACCAATTCGTTTTCGTCTTCAGTTTATTTAGATTTGTTTGATAGTTTAAAATAGTATGGATTAACTTTAGAACACTTCTTTATTATCAACACCTCAATTTGTATCTTCTATTAGGAAAAAAAAGAAAGAAAAAACTCAATAAAGTCGGTTCAAATAGACATTTCAAGTTAGCATCACCACATAATTAGTAAAACTAAAAAATGTAAAAAAAAAGGAATCAATATTATATTCTAAAGTAATTTGATATACATCCTCTAATTTGATTTTTAGAGAAAAAAATTACCATAGCTTATTAAAATATAGAAATAGACTTAGATAAGTACAAGGACTTACATTCTCGCACTATTTAAGACAATATGGTTGTATAATTGGGTAACATATAGAAGCAACCTTTCAGCTAGATATATCATTTTTATTTAATTATTTTACATTTATTTTTACTGACAAAACACGGGGGGTTCAAGTTTTCCTATCTTTGATAAGTTATATTCCACTAAGGTTTAGAATTAGTGGATGGATAACTGTTGAAAGGAAAATGAAACAAAGATTGGACTTCAAAGCAGAAGTGTGCATAAATACGTTGTTAGGTATATATCAATTAATTGTTAACGATCATTTCTGCTTTTGACATTTTGAATAAAGGAAATGTTTGGTTGTTATTCACATCGGAATACTGCATGCAAATACTATCAGCTGCCAAACTAAAATACATAGACCCAAATGTAGGCAAAAGGATTGCAAAAAAAAATCATGGTTATAATATAAAGAACAGATCCTAAAGACCTAGAGTGAGAATTTAGCAAGAAATTAAGAAATTTTTAAAAAAATATTAAGAGGGAAAATGAAGAAGATTCAAACTCAGAATTCACATATTCACATTAGCATGTGGTTATCATGACTAAAAATGTAGTTTTTCAAAATTCCACAATTTTAAGAACATGATAACAACTTTAAGAATAGAACACAATTTAGAAACTCGACATTCCCCAGTGCTAATCACTAAGTTTTCAACTTAACAAACTATTATCTTGCTTCCGCAACATGAGAACATGCAATTATTGTTTCTCATGAAGAACAGAATCTCATCTAATGCATCTGCTCAAACCAAATAAACAGTTCATGCCAACACCAAGGTATCAAAAACCTCAAATGGTGCCGACATATTTTCCCGTGTGCAAACCATGGAAACTACACTCTTCCATGTTTCCTCGTTGCAAAGACCTCCTCTACCCAACTCATTCAAAACTGTCAACAGCAACTCAAACTTTCCTTCCCGGCACAACCCTTCAACAAATTCATTCAAACTCAAGGCATGTGGAACAAAGCCTTTAAAGATCATCTCCTCCAAAATCAATCCAGCTTCTGCAAACTGCATCCATTGGCAAAGCGCATCAAACAGGGTGCGGTACGTGACGACATCAGGAGCACACTGGCGTCGCGGCATGTCGTGAAACAAATCAACCGCCTTGCTCCATTTCCCCTGTTTACACAACCAACCAATAACCACATTGTAACCTACAACATCAGGCTTCACACCTTCCTTCCCATCCAAAACCCTATAAGCTTCTACAAAGTTGTTTTGCCTACAATGCTCCACGATCAAGACATTACATGTCACTGCATCAGGCTTACAACCATTGTTCTTCATTTCCTCCAAAACCCTAAACCCTTCTTCCTTCTTCCCTGCCTTGAAAAGCGCGTTGATCAAAGTGTTATACACCACAGCATCCAACCTCAAATTGTTCCTTACCATCTCATCTTTCACCCTAAAAGCCCAATCAAAATCCCCAATTTCACAAACCCCTTTAATCAAATTAGTGTACACAAAAACATTAGTTTTAAGCCTAAAACCCCTCTCCATGTCCTCTTTTAGTTTGAAAGCCTCTTGCACCAGCGAATTCTTACACAGTAAGTTAGTCAAAATCCCGAAGGTGACCACGTTGGGGGGAACACCGCGTTGGCGCATTTCATCAAACAGTTTCCATGCGCGTTCCACGTGGCCCTGCGAGGAACACGCGCTGATCAGAATGTTGTAAGTGCAAGCGTCGGGGGTGCCGAAGTGGTGAACGCGGGACATGAGTTGCGACATGGCGTTGAACTGGCGGCACGTGAGGAGCGCGTGGAGGAGGGAGTTGAAGGACTTGAGGGAAGGGGAGCAGCGGAAGGAGGGGATGGAGAGGAAAGCGTGGAGGGCACGCGCGGGGAGGCGAGCGCGGGCGTAGAAGGAGATGACGTGGCAGAAGAGGGGTTCGGGGATTTGGAAGCGTGTTTCGCGTTGGAGTTGTTGGAGGATTTGTTCCATTTGGGTGAACATTTTAGCGCGGCCAAGTTTGGTGATGATGAGGTCGTAAGAAAGAAGAGAGTAACGGAATGGACGATCGTGATTCGGGTTCGGGTTGGTGAAGAGTTGGAAGGCCAGGGATGGGTCTTTCTGTGATCGTAGCAGAGAGCATAGTCTGAAGGGAGATATGGGTTTCCAACTAACCATTGCAATTAGGTTCCTTCATTGTCGTGCTTGAGTTGGAAGGAGAGGTAGACATAATGGGAGAGAGAAATATAAAGATAAAATATGAAAAAATGGATCATTATGTTCAAAATATCCTTAAGCTACACAATATATATATAGTAAACATACTTGTCCAAATCATATATATCAAATGGCTTAATTATATTTTTCTTCCTTAATTTTATTGAATGTTTAATTTTAACCCCTCAATTTTTAATTATACAATTTTTTATAAACTAATTAACCAACATATAGTTATTGCATTACAACGTGAAATATTAATTTATAGAAATAATAATATAAATATTATATCAAAACATTGATAGAGCTTCATTCACGTTATTAATTAGATAATAAATAGGTAGATGATCAAATATATCAATAAATTGAATAGTTTATAGACAATAATTACTTGATTAAAAATTGGAAATTAGATATCAACAAATTATAAAGTTTAAAAACTAAAATTGTATAATAAAAAATTATAAAATTAAAATCAAACATTTGACAAAATTAAGTTACCAATACAATATATAAGAAATATAGCAACATACATGTCCAAATCATATATATCAAATTATTCATTAATATACAACACATCATACATCATACCATTGACATGATTTTATAATGATTTTATTAACAATTCTATTTTTATTAATATACACACACCAGCGGAAGTATGTGTTCAAGGAAGTTCCTCTACAACTCTACCACAAGATGTTTCAAAACCTATTTTGTTTTATCATATATTCTTTTTCTTCAAGATACTTTATAAATTTTAAAAATATCTATTATTATTGTTTTCTTTTTTATTTACTCTTACCTTTTCAAATTATATGATTCTAGAGCTTAACATTCACTAAGTTTGACTTTTTTTTTAATTTACGCTATATAATTAAAAAGATTTTATAAATAGCAACTAAAACAATAAGTTAACGATAAACATTATTAAACAACCATGAACCGCATTAAACGCAAAATTAGAGTATATTGTTTTTTAAAAAAATTCTCTATCCTTTTGTTTAATTTTCATCCCTCCAAATATACAACATTTATTTCAAATGCAGTTATTTTCACAAATCATATACACTTACTTGTCAATCCATGGTAAAGACGAGAATCCTATGCAATCCTTTCTAGCACTGCAAGAAATCTCATTCCTTAAAAATATTTTGTTATATAGTAAAAAATCAATAATAAACATAATTCAATAAACTCTCCCTACTTACTATCTCCAAGTGCAAGGAATCTTCACCCAAAGACAATATATATTCAATAGAAATGTTATACACATAATCTGGAACTACAGATTATAATTCAGGGAATTGTCCATTGAAAGTTTTTACAATCTTTTCAACAATGTAAAGCCATTTTTTAATCATCAAAATTCTCATTAGATTACTCCATTTCATTATTTGTTTGATGAATGATGCATCCTCTTAAAATATACCCCTGTTAATTCTCGTAATACTTTAATTATAAAATATAAATTAAAAGAAAAAAGATATGAAGAAAAAGGATATGCATGCTACAAACACATTAAAAAAAACATCTATATCTTCAATTAATGAATAAGAAATTTGTAAAACAACATCAGTGAACTAGACATTTAAATATGGTGGGTTGTCTTCTTATCTTTTTTCATTTTTAACAAATATTTATAAGTTATCCCAATTCTCCTTTTAAGTAACTTGGGGCTCCTTGCAATAACCTTGAAAAGATGCAACTTTCATACAACTAAACAAAAGTTGCGACAAAATGAAAGTGAACGATTTATACAGCCAACATCTACTGCATCATACAAAAATAGATTCAGGAATTGCACCATGTTCAAATTTGCCTCTATCTTTGTCGGAAATGGGGAAAATATTACTTTTTCTTGTAAAATTTCATATTTATCACAATTACACATTTTTCCTTTAATGAATTAGATATCAAGCAAACCTTCAATAATAAATAACAATAATATATAACAATAAAAATTAAAAACCTTAAGAAATTGAAGAACCAAATTACATTACTAGTACAAATATGCAGAGTTAACTTTATAATTTAACTATTATCATAGCTTAATAATTATTAAGATAAAATTAGGTTCAAGACATGTTCATCCCATAACCTACCCTAGAACTTAAATATTAAATAAAACATGATCTCAAATATGTCAAATGAACTTTTATTTTTTCAATCTAAATCGGATATGACAAGGCAGACAAACACCCACATATATTTCATGTTTAGTAGTTGCATAGGTCAACTTAGTGGCTGTTCATTCATAGTCTAGTGCTTTTCACCAAACAAGCTAGGCAAGCACCCACAAAGCAAAAAAAAAAATTGCTGTATATTAACATATCTCAAAAATCAGGATGAAAGAATGAATAAGAGCAGTTGATTATTTTACCCAACTATAATTATGGTCAAGATGACTCTTGATATAGTAGAATAATGGCATATACATTAAACACACAGATATATGAGTTACTGAAACTGTCATTTCATAAAATTTAACACATGAAATTAACTAATCTTGTCTCTATATACATAATTTTAATCACAGCATTTCTTTAGTTCTTTTTTCTACTGTTATTTTAATCTTTAACACAGCAGCCATTATCCCTGCTTTTGTGTAACTATCTTTCACCCATGACACTAAATTCATGTTGCAAAGAGGTCATAGAAGATAGCACCATTTAGAACTTCATAGTTTAATAGTACAAAAAGTTGGAATTTCTAACTTGGGCATACATTTTCAAAATACTAACTTAAATGGACATTAACAAAGTGGGCAGTTCCGACGAGTTCATATATTTCCAAAATACTAACTCTAAAGACCATAATGATAAAATTACTCCAACGTAGAAATGATTTATCCATAAAATTGAAATGGATGGAAAAACGTGTAGAAGGCAGCAATAATCATGGCCCTTTGTTCCAAGTTTGTTAACCAAGCTCACTAATCCTAAAAAATTAAACAAGCAGCTTCACATGCAATGCTGAATGCTGTCCTTGTACGCCAAAAAAAAAAAGAAATAGAAACTCTACCTAGGAAAATAATATTCTATTAAAAGAATCATTCCATTCTCCAACTCTTTCTATTGTGTAACATTGGCTTCATGAAACCATACCTGACGTTGTTGTATCTTCCACAATGATGTAGAATCTACAAAAAGAATACAACATTAGCACTTGATATAGACAGCCACGTAATAAAAAGGGATCGTAATGTAATTGAACAGAATCAACCTCAGTCATGTTTAATGCCTAACATTTTCATTGCTAGCTCCCATGCAACAATTGTCGCAGCATTAGCAGGAAATGCTCGACTTACTGTAGGACCCAAACCTGCATAGCACCCCTTGAATCCAGCCCTCCTATAGATCTACAAATAAAACAACTTTTGGCCTCTCTATTTGGTATTTTTTTTTGTAAATCATTTGCAATTAAAGAAACAATGTAGAAAGATTTAAGAGAACTTACTGAACTCAAGACTTTAAAAGGATTTCTTGGACAGTTTTTATTGGGGTCTGTCTGAATTAAAGTCTTTGCCACATCAAGGGGCAAAACCGTCAACCAAAACTGTAAACAATCAAGAAATTCACAACAAAAAAGGTTCAATATGATCAATAGTACTACAGCAGTAAAAAGATAAAAAGCAAACATGTTTAGCAGTCAGCATGCTTACAGACACGCCACCTAGGCCACCAGTAATGATCCCAATTCCAATGTCAATCGGGTTATCGTAATTGGATGAAGCAGCTTTGACATTTGAATGCAGATGATAACGCACATTTTCGTATACACTGAAGAAGACAGCATTTCCTATAGATTCTCTAAGCAATGTTGTACAACTTCCACGAAAAATTCCTTTCACCTGAAATGAATACCATCAGCTATAACACATTAATCATGGTGTTGCAGAATGTTGCAGAATTTGCTCACCCCTTCAGCTTTTACAGTTTTAATGGCACAGTCAAGGGGACTACTGTATCTACTGGACTTAGGAACCAAAGAGTCAGTGCCTTGGATCTGCATCCTACACTGGAGAAGTTCAAATTAAAATTGGCATGGTTGTTAGAGACAATAAAACTACCAATAACACATCAACATACAATCCTAGCAATCACTTTACCTTTATCAGCTCTGTTGGACCTAACACAAAACTTATTATAGCACCACTATATGCTGCAGATGGAATAATCACTTGAAGTTGTGGTTCCCCACTTTGAACTCCCCCCTAGAATAGTGTAGAGAAACAAAAGTAGAAGCTGGGAACTAAGATATACTATGAGATACAAGATAATACAACACAATTGATAGTCAGAAAACCACCAAAAAAATTATAAAACCCTATCTCATAACAACTTGTGCTGATTGGTTCAACGTCAAGTCGTCAAGACAAGATGAACCACATTTAAGCCATTTCCATGCACACCTGAAGGTACACTTTTGTCTGGGAATAAATGCCAAAGAAAAGTGAACTCTCGATTGCCATCCCAACAAAAGATGATGTTGCTCCTCTATAAAGTCCTTTGATCTGAAACAGAGATAGAACAAAATTACATTTGAAAGCCCTGAACCAATCCCCTTGAAATCCAAATTAAAAAAAATAAAATAAAAAATCAAGCATCCTATATCATATTTTAAGAGATACTAAAGTGATTTATAAACCTCCACTAAATGCCTTATGCTGTTGGGAGAGTTAGAGTTGAAAGTCTTATATTAACTAGAGATATGACCAATTAAAAGTATATAAGATAAAGATAATTTTTATCCTGTGAGCTAGTTTTTTGGATTAAGTTAGGTTCAATATCCAAAAATTTAAGATGGTACCAGAATCTATCCTAGATTTGTTATTGGGCCACCTATGAAGGGGTGTGTTGTAAGTCTCACATTATTGAATCACCCGTATTTGTTTACGCTCCAAATGTTCATTCCTAGGTATGAGGGTGTGTGTTGAAAATTCCACATTGGCTAGATATATAGCCAATTAATAGTATATAAGGTAAGGATAATCTCTGTCCTATAAACTAGTTTTTAGGATTGAGTTAGGCTCAATATCAAAAATTTAAGAGTTAACTATAGCCGAGCCTAAAAAAATGCAATAAAATAAAAAAACTTTTTCAATATGACCTGTTCAACTCAACCCAATATGTATAGTGAAATCAAAGTAATTTTTTTACTTCATTGGATTTCATGTCTCAATTAAGAGGAGTCATAGAAAGAACAGGTTCAAAAGCCTTTGACATATTATCATAGCTACTTTAACTAAGACTTCAAAATTCCAACATTGCCAGCCCATGCATCATAATTATATTAAAATTCATCAAAAGGTAAAATGATCCCATGCATTATCTAATATCCATACTTAAGGCTAAATAGCCAAAAGACTCTTGGGTGAGGGTATGTCATGTGTGTCATAGATATACTATCATTCATGGGTCTCCAACTGACAGCTTAGGATTTTAGGAAACTAGTATTGAATTTTGACATATATGAATTGAATGTAGATAATGTTAGCAATAATAATACTACCTCCGTCCCTTAACGTAAGAACCTCTTAACTAATTCTAGGTTTTAAGAAAAGTTGGTTAATGTAGTTAAAGTCTTTTAATTTGTCTACAAATTATAATAGTTTTCCAAAAAATACCCTCTTACTTTTATTGGTACTCACAAATCTTACTCTCTTTCTATTTAATTAATGCTTATTTCATTAATAATAAAGGTATTTTGGTAAAAAAATAATTAATGCTATTGACTTTTTGATGAGGTTCTTATATTAAGGACCAAAGAAATCTCTCAACAGGTTCTTATAATAAGGGATAGAGGTAGTATAAGACAAAAATAATGTACATTTAACCATACTTCACCCATCACCTAAGTCTTCCCCTCTCAACTTCAGTTCCAAAAGATATATTCATGAGATGAAACTCACTTCTAAAATTGAGACTTAGGGATCATCAACCTTAACTCTCATTTGCAATTTGGGAGAGGTAAAATATCATAAAAGAAAAAATTTAAAATTAAAGGTTAAAAAGGTAAATTTTAGAATAACTATTTTTCTATTTTATTTTATCAATCAAAACTCAAAAGGTAATGTGTGGATGCCAGAGTGGGAAACACTTTCACTAGAGAGGAAAGTATCAAAACAGGATAGAAAATAAACTGTTACACTTGGACATATTTTCCTTCTGACTTTACAGAGCAAATGGAGATAAGCAAGCAGAATCAAAATTTTACAAATAATTAACAAAAACAGGTCATAGCCATTCGGTACTAAGTGTAAGAAATATAATCTACATTACAAACATGGCATCCCTTATTCTCTATGGAGATAGCTCTGAAAACATCTAGGTTGTGTTTGGATAAAGATTTTTATAATTATGAGAATTGTTAAACTAATAATGACTAATGATTATAAAACAAGTCACGTATGGAAGTAATTGCAAGGAAATAGTCTAAGATGAGTTACACATATGTTGTTAAATTCAAAATTCTCTAGAATTCTAAAATTCTCCATCCATACACAAGGTTATTCTGCGCCTACAATCAAACTCCAGAAATAACATAAATAACAGATGGCCAAATAACTTTATTATGACTTATTAAATGATGTGAGGATCTCATAGCTAATAGAATGTTCAATCTAAATTACCAGATGAACTCAAGGGTAATGGTCGAATGACATGCCTAATTGCAAATATTAAAATAAACTACAAGTTGGCCAGACCTCCTGTTTTTCTATACAAGAAGGCTTATCAACCAGCATTGAAACGAAATAGAAGCTATCTATTTTTTCATAATTGTATGTGGACTTTGAATGAATTACTCATTTTTATCCCTTGGAAGTTGGAAGTTAAAAGGTTAATTAGCCATACTCCTTCGGTCTTCAATATCCTAGCAGTGCAATGTAATCCATTTCTATACTGAACCATATGTGCTTCTGTGTTGTGTTTTTGCAGCTTCACCTGATAAATGGGGGGGAAATAGTTTAAAGATGGTCTAAAATTTTAAAGTAGTTAATAATTAAATATTTAACTAAATGCAATAAAAATCACCCTGAATTTACCAACAAGCATGCAAGGAAGCAAGGTTGTCAAAACCAACATCCTATGCAGGATCAAATGGGAGGAAGGAAAACATAAATCATGAGATCGTAGCACAAATCATAAGATCCTACTAAAATGCAAAATTTATATATATATATATATATATATATATATATATATAATCAATAGTCATCACTTAAGTGAACTTAAATTATGCATAAGATTGCCAAATACAACTTCAAATCGCTGAACATAGATGGAACCTTGAGGAAAGCAGAGAAGCAAAACGAAACCCCCAAGAGAGACAATAAAAAATTCAGTTTGCGAGAAGATAGGTCTAGTGTGATAGGGTGATAGAGAAAGTGAGAATCATGTGAAGATAGGAAGATTTTAGCGCAGAAAACTAAAAACATACGGGTTTTTATTATGATAATTTGTTTGGTTAACATTGAACTCCAATGTTTCCCCTCGTCCTGTTTACCAATTTTCACTACAATCCAAAAAGAATAAACTGAGAAGGAGAGAGACAAAGATAGACCCTTTCATTATAATTGCATTTAGAAAAGCTTGATTTCTTGCCCCATGGTGTCTTAAGCTTTCTTCAAGGCTTTAGATTGATGATCTTATTTGAAAGTCCTCATGGGGAGCTCTTTGCTTGATTGAATGTAAAAAGTGTGACAAGAAAAAATGATGGCAAAGAAATTTGTAAGAAGAAAAACAGTGTGAAAGGGTGTGAAAATTTAGGTTCTTTGATTGACGGAAAAAGAATGAGAAAATTAAATATTTTTTTCTTGTTGGTAGTTTGGTTGGTATAAAATATATGTAAGAAAATAATCTAAAATAAACAGTCTGATGTCACCTAACACAACACACATACATATGACAGTTTTCATAAACATACAGACCATTGTTTTATTAGTGAAACAAAGGATATCCTTTAGCTAACAGCAAAAGACTAATCCCTTCAATGAATGGAGATCACCAAAGTGAGTTTGCTATACACACAACACAACAGGATTCCAATCACTAATAATATGCTTAAAGGATCCAGGTATCAGATGCGTCAGACTTTGTTGGTTACACAGGAAATTTTCACACATAATTGTGTATTTTATAACAGGCTCGTCCCATATGTTTTTCTCATAGAAAATAGACAAGATGTCCAAACATGAGAAAACTTTCATACTCACCCATTTTCTTACTGCTTTTTTTTTTTCAGTGTTCCCATAAATAAACAAAGGGTAACTGTCATTTTCTATCCCAAATGCAAACAATTTGATGAAGGAAAGTAGTGTATCAACATTGCATGTACCAAGGAGATGAGAAAATTATTATTTATTACTTCCAACATCAATTAAAAAAAGATTATTAATTTCCTATTATCTTCTCCATTATTTTTTGTCTTATGACTTGAAGATCATAGATTCAGATCCCAAAAACCACATATTCACTTGTAAGGGTAAGGTTGCAAACATCTATCCTCCCAGACTCCACCAGGTGGGAACAATGGGAGCAATGAGCACGCTGCCCCCTTTTTTTCTCGATTATTTGTTATCATGCTACTAATACATGCTCAAATAATTTGAAGAAGTTAACCATAAAGCATTGACACGAAATAAACAAGCAAATCAGAAATATCCTGAATCACCACATCATTCTAAGATACCACAATAGTTAATTATAATCTTTATCATCTTACGCAGTCACCGGCAACTGTCAGTTTAAACTTCAAAGGACAAGAACTATAGAACTTGATCACCATGTTAGTTAAGTAACAGAAACACTGAGAAGCTCAACTCAACAGAATACCACATAATACACCCATTTAAAAGTTTACAAACACGATGGAATCAACAAACTTTAACTACTCAATCAACCATGACCCATAATAAGACTGTATAAGACTAACTGACCAACCACATCTACTGCAACTAGGTAAAAATACAAATGAAAAATGAACCCGTAGAAAAATCAAGTAAATTACTAAATTGTCTTACACTTGCTTAGAACAAAGAACAATTGAAAATATACCACCCCATTTTTCAACCCTGTTCACCAGAGTACCAAACATTGCTTTTTCAAGTGCCCAAAACAAACAAGCAAGGACACCCAAAAAAGGTGGAATATAAAGGAACAATCATCAAAGAATCTCCCAGACCCATGCGCTAATTACAACAAAAGGGGTCGATAAAAGTTGAAAAAAATCGAACCTTTACGGTGTCAAAGGGGTGGCCAGTGGCGACAGCGGAAACACCAGCGAACAAGCCTGCCAGGTAATCCTTGTACCCTGAAGTTGAAATCCCAGCCATGTCTCACACTCTCTCGCTAGAACAATTGAAATGGAACTCAACTAACCAACTACATAGGAACTATGTAGCTACCGTCACCAAAAAGTGTGTCCACGTTCAAATCGTGACCGCCAGAATGTGTAAGCGTTAATGCGGCGGTCACCGGGAACACGTAAATGTTGAAGTTACTGAACACGATGGTGGCTACGAGGACACTGGCAAAAATTAAATTTGACTACTGACGGAGATAAGAGGCGATGCCTTTCTTTCTTTAAAAGAATAATGATAATAATAATAATAATGAAAGGCTAAGGTGCACTTTGGCTTAATAGGTGTACGGTAAACCCAGCCAAAGTGACCTGCTATAACAGGTTTTGCCTTTCTTTTATAAATTGAAAATTTGACACAAAAATTTTTTATATTAGAGTCAGACACATTTTGTGGTCAGTTTTACAATATTAAAAAATTAAATTGAAATATTAAATTAAAATAAAATATTCAATCAGATGTATTAAAATATTAAATTACAGAATGTTTTAATATGTTAAGGTAAAACAACTTTTAATATTTTAGATTAACATTCTGTAACTACAAATTTTAATATTTTCATTAGCATGGAAGAATTGGTGTTTTGTCCATTCAGCTTCTCCTCCACCTTCGAAGCTATCCGCACTTTGATTTCGTCTCGTAGTTTCGGGTTGGATACGACCCACGAGGACTGTGCTCTGCATGTTTCTTCAACTGCGGCATTGAAAGGATTTTGTTGATGTTCAGTTGAATTTACCCTCACCTACATCAGATCTAAGGGGTCCTCAATCAAACGCGAGTGGAGATGTTGGGAACATTGACGACGATGATAACGGCAGGACCGCAACACCGAGCATGAGAGCGGAGATAGGAATAGAACCATTGGTCCCCAAAACGTGAAGCATGAAGTTGTAGACCCTGGAGATGAGCCTCTCAGGGTGGGTTTCGGAAACCCATTGGAAGAGCCCGTGTGCCACATCAGCGTTGGAATCAAACTTCCACAGAAGCGTAGCGATGGCATCATGATTGATGGGAATTTATTAGATTTGAGGGAAGGACCGCAGTGGAGCAAGGACCGGCGATTCGCGGATGGTGCAGGGGAGATCGGCATCAGACTCGTGCAGGGAGGTAGGTTTTGTCGTGGTCTGGTTCGGTTGGGTCTGTGCCGGCCGGTTCGTGAAGGTTGACGGAGGCTCCTTCTTTTTCTTCCTCGCTGCTGTTTTGTTGTTGTTTGTTGTTTGTATAATAGTTGATGGATGTTGTTGGTTTTTTTATTGAATGTTGTTGGGTATGGGTTTGTTTTGTGTATTAAAACATTTTAATCATGTTAACACACTCAACAGATCTTCCCTTTTTATGTATTAGAATTTTAGTTAATTTAGGGGTGGAAAATAGAATTGTTGTATAAACTTTAAATAGTAACCTATTACACGGGTTGTCATTAATCAATATGAGCCGTTGATTAACATCCAACGGTTGATATTTTTTGGTCTACCATAAACTCGAAAAACCAAGTTTCGCCTTAGCCTTCACCCCTATTTCTATAAGGAGCCAAGGAAGGAAGCACAAGATACATCGTCCTCCTCTTCCCTAGAGGGAATACGAGCTTCTTATACTATAGAGTGGTAGAGGCATTATTATATTCCTTGGTCACGAATAGCTCTAGTCCTAAGAGCTCTTTAAAGTCTCCACGTGTGCGAGACCTTTCCAATGTTTTCAACAACCACATATGACATTTAAGGGGTGTTTGGTTTGTAGTTGGGGAAACAGAGTTGAGTTGAAGTGAAAAATTTAAAGGTTGATATTAATTTTTCACGTCATTCGAGACAATCAAAACTTCGTTGACCCGTAGGATCAAAAACTTGCTTCAACTTAACGGAGGTTTCTCCGTTGCACATGCCTCCAAACATCCTCTATGTGACGACCCTCGTCAATTTTCTCATTTTTCACAATAGATTTTTTCACTTTTAATGAAAATCCACTCTGTCTTAATGTAAAATAATAATTACTTTTATTAAATACATTCAAAATAATAAAATCATACTTAAAATAGTAATAACCGACTGAAACCGTTTGGAACTGAAACCATTAATAAAATAGAGTTATTCAGAAATAGCGAAAGAAGGAAAACAGAGTCAGGGGTCAATCGCCTGAGCGAGCCCCTGATTCGCTTAAGCGAGTACCGACTCGCTTGAGCGAGTGCTACTCTTAAACTTGAGCGAACAACAGACTTACAAGGAGAGCCAAGTCAGATTTCACTCAGAAATAGGTGCACTCGGGTATCTCTTACTCGGACATGGCTTAACCTTCACTCAACAAAGGTTTCCCCCGATCTGACATCACTCGAAAAACACCTAAACCTTACATTACTCGGAAAGGCTCACTCGGGCATAACTCCCTCAGAAACCTTCTCACCTTCACTCGAAACCTTCTACTCTTTCTTCACTCGGAAACCTTCTATTCTTCCTTCACTCGGAAACCTTCTATTCTTCCTTCACTCGGAAACCTTCTATTCTTCCTTCGCTCGGAAGCATTCTATTCTTCCTCACTCGGAAGAGAATCTCTCGGTTATTCTTCCCTTGGAAAAGAAACGAGGGATACCCACAGGAACGAAATAGACACCAAGCCGACTGGCCCTCGCTCGAACAAGGATAAATGCGCTCGGGAAATATTCACCTGGTACCAAACTTGGCTACAGCAACCATTTGTGCAAATGAATATCAATCATAATATAACATAGATTAACACCCGATTTAAACTTAGTTCAGCACACATGTAACACCACATATACAGAAAACTCAATACATATATATATTACACAAATTATTCAAAATCACTCGGACCTTGGCATCGGTTCTCCGCTTGCGCGCCCCCACGGCTCCGACCTCCTCCCTGTCACTGGTTACTAAATTGAAAACAACAGCAATGGTGAGTGTTTGGCATCATAATTAATCTAGAACGGAAATTAACAAATTATATATATATATAAGTCCCATCCGATTGCATTTTCATCACTTTACAAATCACACTCGGCAATTATAATACACCATACTCGGTAATTAATTCACACCCGGCAGTTACAACATTTCGCACTCGGCGAGTAAAGCATGTCACACTCGGCAGATACAACACATCATACTCGGCAAACATAATAATCCACACTCGGCCAATATAACAAATTTCACTCGGCAAATATAACAAATTTCGCTCGGCAAATATAACAAATTTCACTCGGCAACTATAACAAGTTTCACTCGGCAAATATAACAAATTTCACTCGGCAAATATAACAAATTTTGCTCGGAAAATATAACAAATTTCACTCGGTAAATATAACAAATTTCACTCGGCAAATATAACAAATTTCACTCGGCAAATATAACAAATTTCACTCAGCAAATATAACAAATTTCATTCGGCAAATATAACAAATTTCACTCGGCAAATATAACAAATTTCACTCAGCAAATATAACAAATTTCACTCGGCAAATATAACAAATTTCACTCGGCAAATATAACAAATTTCACTCGGCAAATCTACCCACCACAACTAATAATTCATTAATTATCACAACTGACTCTCAGATAAAATTTGACGCCTAGTATCCGGATACTAAAGGATCAGCCTTCAGCTGGGAGTCCTACTTGACACCCCGTGAACCCTGCTTGGTTCACCGAGTCCTGCTTGACTCTCCATCTCGACCACTGGGTCCTACTTGACCACTGGGTAGCTCAACTGGGCACAAAAACCACGGGAGCCGGAAATGAAGGGCTATATATACCGTCGGCCGTCCTACACCACATAATCACGTATCATAATCATACAATCCGTTTACTGGAAGCCTGTCAGGAGCCGCTCCTTGCTCGTGCAACGCACCGGCGACCACTCCCCACCCTCAACAGTATACGGAGTATCTCATACACAATATGTAACTCAATATAACAAACATTATCAATCTCATGCCACACATAGCAATTACTTATCATACATATACCATTCACATTTCTCATCATATCACGAGTGGCCATTATCAACACATACTCATCACTCGGGCGACCTGCTTGTCAAGCCCGGCTTCACACTGCCACTACACCGATTGGCACAACATCAACCATTTAAAAATCATCATTATCATAAGCCACACACACACCCGATCCTCAACTGATCGGTGTCCATACTCACACATGCATAAACATACACACAACTTTCATTCAATAACGTTTTCTCACCATGTTCACACAGCTCAACGACTCAGACGCGGAACATGTCCTATTCTAATTAATCATAACCCGAACACCCCCTTACCTTGGTTCCAAGCTTTTATAATCTGCTCCTGGTGTCGGTTACGCCCTCTTAGCACTGGGTTCACAGTCTCTCTTCTGAATGCAGCACCAGCTCCTTCATTGCTACCTACGGGTCGGAATACAAAACCCGTTAGCTTTGCACCATCCTTAACTCTAAGGACCACCTTCGAGCTCACACTCACCAGAGGAGTGGAGAACAGACCCACACACGGCCATGCATGGCCACTCAGTCACCAAAGAAACGAAAGGGGCAGGGAAACACAATTGCAACGGATCAGTGGACTCACCTTGAGGCCACGGTCACGGAAATAAACTTGTTACTCGGTTTTGATGCAAACAGAGTCCTCTCCTAGAGCATGCAACTCAACGATGGAGGAGGAAGAAGATGAACAGGAATAGAAGTAAACAAAGAAGAAGGGAGAGAAGCAGTGGCTCACGCGTGTGAGTGATAAATGAGAGAGAGAAGGGAAAAAGAAGCCTTTTAAAGTCCAGAGGTAACCGGTAACCTTCCCAACCGGTTACCACCCCACTTTCCATCACCCATCCGCTCAAGCGTTTTTCCCCTCAAACTCTCCTCTTCCTTTAATCGGACCCCACATTATTATTAACCAATCAAATAATTTTGTTTATATTCTCAATATTTAATTATCCATAATTGCCCCTTAGTTCATAAAAATACCGAATAAATTTCAAAACAATTAATAATATTTTCTACTACACGTAAATTTTCCTAAATTGCCTGGGATGTTACACTCTATATCCAATGGCAACTACTTCCTCTCAAGTGAGGCATGTGAGGGGAATGAGCGATCACTAAGCTCAGTAACTCTAAAATATAATATATATATATATATATATAAATATATAAGTTATCTAATGGTCTAACTTACATCATAATAATTTTTGTATAACTTATACCAAATAAAGATAAATTTTGTTTTTAACTTTTATTCCTAATAAAGAAAAAAGTCTTCCATTAAACTAGGTCAAATTTATTTTTTTAACCAAAAGTTTCTTTTTTGAGGTTTTATATGATGATGTACAAGGGTTGTTTTGATGATGTGGAGACCGCTAATCAAAAGACTGGTCTATTGCAAATTAGTGTTAAGAAGGCATAAATAGTATTATTTTAGAGGAGACATATGATTCTATAGAGGAAGATTTGAAGGGTTTCAAGGATTCCCATAGGGATTTTTTTATGGGTGCAGGTGCGTCAAAAGTTTT
Organism: Clitoria ternatea; assembly: GCA_037962975.1. Lineage (NCBI taxonomy): Eukaryota > Viridiplantae > Streptophyta > Magnoliopsida > Fabales > Fabaceae > Clitoria > Clitoria ternatea. Next base: position 297,267,081 of record CM075669.1, read on the forward strand.
AATTCGAATGCTGAAGAGTTTGTGGAGGATAATATATTAAGGCTATTCAAGAGGCATTTAAATTAGCATAAAGCTCGCCTCTTATATTACTAGTTCAATTAGATTCTATTTTCTCCATGTCGAGCACCCAACTACCACAATTAATTTAATTAGTCGACAACGACTATAACTTATCATTTTCCTCTACGCCCAATGACGTAAGTATAACTTTTACATAAACCTTAACTCAGTACAACCCATTACCTCGATTCTGCGCCCTAGGAACCTTCGTCTCAACGTTGATTTTACTAAGTTCACTGAAATATCTAAAATTAAGAAATTCATGCATTATAATTGTAACACCCTGGAGCCAACTTGCAAATCTCAAGATAATTACCCTTACCATATAAAATCTCTTAGATAACTTATTTTTTCACCTGGTAATTATCAAGAGATTCACAACCTGATTCCAGAGGTTACTGATACAATATCAGAGTACGCCACCTTTACATAATTAACTTCTTATTATTATACATAACATCAGAGTTCCATACATATTATATTTTACAACAGGCACCTAGATCTTATAAAATATAAAGACGTAAAGTACCAAAACATAGCATATACATAATACAGCAATAGTAGTCATACAAGCAAGCATCATCATCAAAAACCTTCATAATTCATCCATATTCAGCAACATCCACTTTGTCCCATGTCCTCCTGGTTAACCACTAAAGGGTTGCCACAAGTAATAGAAAGAGTGAGATAAAATATCAAATAAATAGAAATTAAATCAGAACAAACACAATCACAAGTAGGATGCTATGCGATGCAAATACCAAACAAGTATTTTGTTTTATACTGATATTATTATATTATGTTCTTTTTAATGAAAATGCATGATGGATCCATTCTGGTCGGAACATCTGCAGTGATTTCCAACAATAACATTTTTACGGATATCCAACCGATACCGCGCCCCATAATGCAACACCAACATCGGATAACAATAACATAATATCAATAACAAGTGTTACGGGACCCCCCTTAAGGACACACTGCTTAGCCCTTAAGACGGCCGTGGTATAAAACCACCGCAGAGGTCTGTGCTCAACAGAGCGCGTTCCCCCATCGGGAACCCCCTCAAAGAACCCCTCTGCGGATTCTTTGAACGGCCAATGCATATGATGCATGAATGCATTACATTATCAAATTCCTTTATAACTAATTTTAACAATAAAATTATTATAACAATCAATTAAACATACTTTATTTATAACTCAAGAATATGGAAACACATTTTCCATATTATTTATATCATAATTCAATCATACGGAAACACATTTCCCATAATATTCATATCATATTTCAAACATATGAAAACATATTTTCCATAATATTTCATATTTCAAGGAATATGGAAACACATTTTCCATGTTATAGTAATTGTTTAATATCATATTCCAAACCATCAATTTCACAATTTAATTCAAATTAAATTAAAATCTAACTAAATGAGTTTCTAAACAATTAAACAAGCAATTCTAACTTAATTTCTATGTATTTAATATCCTATCCCCTCTTTCTTACCTCAAGTGAAGATCGTTAAACTTTCCTTATGCTAAACTCCTTTGTATTTCTTCAAATCTTCAAGTTTGCGTAATTTCTCCTTATGCGAAAATTAAAGAAAGAAGGTTTTGAGAGCTTGAAGAGGGAGATGAAAGGTTATAGGATCAGTGAGGTTTTTGGTCTGAGGAAATGTGGGAGGCTGGGGCTCTATTTATAGGCTTTCAATGTCGGTTACTGTAGCAAATTACTGTAGCAAATTACTGTAGCAAATCACTGTAGCATCTCGAAATTGACATGAGGCGGTGGAAAGTTGGAGAATTCTCACGAATTCTCTACATTCTTCAACATTTTTCATGTGACGTTTACTGTAGCATTTTACTGTAGTATTTTACTGTAGCAGATTTTTATTTTATTTTATTATTCTATTCTACATTCCATTCTCGTTTATTTCCGTTTTAAGTCAAACTGAAAATATCCTTGTATTCATAATTAAATTTCCTATTTTCTAGGTTTCATTCCTTATTTCTCTGAGAAATTTTAATTTTTTCACTATCTAATTTACTGCTTAAAAAATTGGGCTGTTACAATAATGAGTCGTCGGTTTCCAAAACTAGAATGTACATTACCCCGCAAGCTCAAAACCCTAATTCAAGGTTCTAGAAACTTACCTTCTCTGGTTCCAACCTCCGTTTCAACTAACGGTCTTCTGAAGCTCGAATCAAAGCCTAGAGATGCCAAAATAGCAATTCATTAATAGATTATTGACACCCGTTTCTTCCAGGACCATGATTTAGTTTCGAAAGGCTATGAAAACAAAGAAAATAAAAACCTCACTTTCGACCGTGAAATAAGAAGAGGAATGGTGTCAGAATGTAGAATTAAATGTACCTATACGTAGGTCTGGTACCTAGGATTTCAGAAACATGATGAATTTCGACTTTCAGCGACCATTGAACCTTTGATTCAAAGCTCAAAATCATGACCATAGCTTTTGCTTCTCGCGGTGCTCTCTGTTTCTTTCTTTTTCCATTTCACATGAATTGCAAGGAGAATAAGGTAAAAGGAAATTTAACTCTAAGGGCGTTTTAGACATTTCACATATTTTCTATTTTCTTCTTTTTTCTTTCAATTTATTTAATTCATTTATCTTTTCTTTCTTTCTTTTATTACCTTTTTAACAAAACTTTTTTACTTTTCACCCTTTGGTAATTTAAAAATTACCATCATTTAATTTTAATTTTAAAATTTAATAACCAACCAATTAAATTTATTTATTTAAATTTATCACCTCTAAACAATTTCAATTAACTTATAATCATTTAGAAAGATCCCAATGAGAAATTTGATTAATTTATTAATTAATATTTATATATCGTAAGTAATTAACTAGGATGTTAAACTAATGTTGCTAAAACAAAAATATTTGAGATAGAGAATTGTTTATAATTTCTGATATTGTTTATATTTTCTAATATTGCTAAAATTTATATATGCCCCCTTGTTGGATTCCAAATGTTTTAAAATAAAAGTGTTCGAATGTCCTAGTTGAACATTTTATAAGATTATATTGATTGTTTTAAAAAATTATTGTTTGATATTTTAAAAATTATAATTTAATTTAATATTTGATTTTATAAAAAAATTATTTATTATTTTTTTTATTTTATTATTTATAATTTTAAAAATAGTTGTTAGGAAAAAACATTTAAAAAAAACAGGTTAATTATGAAGGACCATTGATTGATGAAGATTTTTTTACTGTTAATAAATAAAAATTAATATAAATATGATTTTTATGCTAACTTATTTTTACTTACTACAAAATTTATAATTGGATTGGATGATTATATGAAAACTTTTATACTGACATTATATTTAATATTTTTTAAGAAACTAAAATTTAAAATTATATTGAGATTAAAATAAAATTTCAAATATTAAAGTGTAATTTACAAATAAAAATAAGTTAGACACCGTCCTAGGATTTCATTATCAAAATAAATTAATTCTTTTGTTATATACCCAAAACAAAAATTTGACCATTTTTATTCAAACACTTTAATTTTGATAATCTCTAAACTTTAGAGGGATAAATTAGTCTTTAACATTTTCCTAAAGGACACCTTTTGATTCATGATTTATAGCAACCAATATTCACCCATCTTTTCTTAAAAAAAATTTACAGTTAGTCTTTTTGTTCCCCTTTAGACGAAACTCTAGCTTTATTGTGCCATAGTTATAAGTTCCTCAGCCTCAGGTCGGTCATCCATGTCCATATTGACCTCATGAATCCCACTTTTTTATAAAGGTGGTGGTCCTACCCATTCAGGATGAATATTTTCTTATACTTTATCACTATGTACAAAAGTATGGACTCTTTTAAAATTTGATAAAATTTTGGTAGCATTTAGCATTGGTCTCTAAGTACATGAAATGAACATGGTGACATAAAATTCAATCACAATCAAATATGCACCCAAAGAACAATACAAAATGCAACTAACCAAAACTTAATTAAATTTTAAAATAAGTCACAAGTTTTACATTGCAATAACATATAAAAAATCGTCAATCTCAAACTATCCAAACGAACAATTCAAGATTCAACACAAATGATTAAATTAATTGATTTAATTATCCTTTGTGTCGAATCTCAAACGGGAAACTAAGGTTCACTCCTTCAAAGCAGATAAAATACTTAGTACTTTAGTGTAAACAATAATATCTCCAATTTAAAAGTCACTTATATTATCTCTCTTTGTTAACTTTTTTTATGCCTCAAGGGTTCATAATTTTGTAGGCTAGTAATTATCTTAAAATATGTGCATGTGACTATGTTAAACGATTGATACCCCTTTTACTCTTTTTTTTAAAAGTTAATATTAGTTTTGGTTTTAAATAAAAATAATTTTTAATAAAATTTTTTGGTCTCATAATATAAACAAAATTATATTTTTTCAATGTCATTATGGGTTAAGGTTTGGGGGTTATGGTTTATGGTAAGGGGTGAGGTTTACGGCTTATGTTTTGTTATATGGGTAAGAGATTGGATACAGATTATGTATGGTTTGAAGAAACCAAGGCAATTCTTCTTCACTCAAAAAATGTGTTGCCAATTACAAGTTTATACACTAAAAAATTATGATTGCAACAAGCAGAGGTCATGAACTAAGAGTTATTCATGAAACCAAATTTTTTTAAGGGAAACACATAAAACAACCATAACTCACGCAACTGAGGAAGACAAAACTAGCCAAACAAAGGGAAACATGAAAAATAAATGAGAAATAAAGTAAGCAACCTGCAGTTGAGCACGACGAAGGAAAATGGAGATGACAGTGTGGCTTGATATGGAGACAAGAGCGTTAGTGCGTCAAAAACCGACGGTGAGGGTGAGGGTGAGAGCGTGAGAGTGTGCATTGTAGGTAAGTTTGAGGGAAAGAGACAACAAATGATGGAACGCTAAACCTTGGGCTGGGTTTAAAACAAATATATAAACTTATCATCTTTAACCAAGTTTACATGTCTACCAAAATAAAAAAAAAAATTAGAAACTCTATAAACTCAGTTATACATATAACTGAGTTTATATATTGGTTTTTAAACTCGGTTTCCAAGTAACCAATGTCAAATATTTCATTTAAAATTTTTAAAAATGTCGTCGCGCTCTTTATTAACTCAATTTCTTTGTAACCAAGTTAATATCCTGTCCTTGTAGTGTATCTATTTTTTGCACTAGTGATTATGTCTTACATGGTATATATAGAATATACAAAAGATAAGTAAAACTAAATCATATCAATCTAAGATATAGATAATGAATATTTAGATTACAATTGATGAATCGTATAATATCGTAATATCTTAAATCAATTACAAATATGAGATAGGATCTAAAAAATACACTAAGATTGAGCCTTTATTAAGATGAGGGTATACCAAGGTCGAGTTGTAACATTAAGCTAATGGCCCTATTGTCATGTTGAACAAGATCCTAATTAGTGCACATGGAGGCTTACTTTAGATCTCCTCTAAGAATAGGAGGACATAACTGATGATAGATGTTGTTTTTACGCTAGTGAGAATAAAAAGTTTGAAATTCACTTTAACTATGTGTTACTACCTCCGGTTCTAAATATAAGCAAATATACCTAACTTCACACATATTAAGAATAGTAGTTTGAGGTAGTTATTTGCATTAATGTTACCACATATTTGACTTAATTTTCTAAAATGCCCTTAGTATCATTTATTACATAAAGAATTAGTGGCATTGGAAATATATATGATGAGGACATATTTGGTAAACAAACATTTAATAACATTGGGAAAGTCTAATTTTGCTTATATTAAGGGACCAAAAAATTCCACTAAAATTTGCTTATATTTAGAACCAGAGGTAGTATTTGAAATTCTTATTTATTTATACTAAAAATTATATTAAGTTGGAATTATATAATGATCTTAACTTTTTCATTGTGGTTTAAATACATTGTTAATCCTCTACAATTCTGAATTTTCTCTATCTAAACACATTGTTAGGAAAATATATATTTTACTCCTGTTTGGATGTAACTTTTATCTTTCATTTTATATTATTTTCAGGGATATGTTTAAACTTTGAAGGTATTTCTTAACTATATTGTTTCACTCTCAAACTATTTTTTTGAAGTTCGATCGATCACTAATTGCAAGTGTACGTGTTGCATGCGTGAATGTTTGTAGATATATACGTAGCTATATATATATTTATGCGCTATTCGTTCATGTAAGTGTTGTATGTGTCCATTTAAATTCATCGCCTAAGCTTTCATTTTAGAATCTTAACGATAATTGCACCAAATAGTAATGACACGTTATATTTTGAATCTCCATCACCATTATTATTCTCCAATCAATACCTAACTTGTGAGGCTCATTAAATAATAGAGGCACCACTTATTCTCAGCGGCAAAAACGGTGTTAAAACGCCACTCTTCTTAAACACACTCTCAACCGCCCATAATGCCGATTTAGATCCATTTGTATATGTAAATTTTTAAGTACCTTAAATCCTCCTATTTTTTAAAAATATTTTAGTTACATCCTATCTATCTATTTTTTATTAACACTATTAACGAAAATTCAATGTGTTATTAGTCTTGATGACCTGACCACTCCATATGTTAGATAACTATATCAAATATATTCATTGATTGATGAGTAAAATTAAAAATTAAAAAAGTGCATTGCATGGGAATGAAACTCGTTTGTGATAGTGTGATGTATTGCATAGTTAGCAAAGTAGGACATACCAATGATATTTGTCTACCATGTCATGATTCTGTCAATAGAGTTGCTGAGTTAGTGAGAAGTAGACATACAAGACTTAAGTGAAATATTTTAAAAAATAAAGAGACTTAACTGACTTTAAAAAATTTAAAAAATCTACCTTAAAATTTATTAAAAAAATTAAAGACTGCAATAAATAATTTAGTTTAATATAAATACGGAAGAAAAAAAATGCCGAAATTTAATTAGTACAAGTAGATCTTATGTTATTACAAATATGAGAAATACTGATTGGTATAATATATAAGAGTGTACAAGAGTATATATTGGATAAAGAATAAATATAATAATTTTTATTTCAAAATTATTATTAATGTTTGTCTCAAGATAGTCTCAGGATATAATTTTCATAAAAATATTTAACTTTTAATTTATTAGAAATGGACCTTTTAAAGGATAAGGCTGTGATTAGCAAGATTTATAAATATTAGCGACTTTAAATTATAATTCTTTTTTCTTAACATAACAATGTGATGTTAATTTTTTTATGGTAGTTATGCTATTTGCTATTATAAGAAAATATTTTTTCTAATAAAAAATTATTGTCGGTAGACACTAATTTTCATAATGGTGTATTTTTTGAAGTAATGTTATTATCACCTATATAACTAATATTTTTAAAATCAGATCAATCATAAGACTAATAATAATACTAGTTAAACTTATAATAATAAAAATTAAAATTGAACAAGTGACCTTAATAGATAAAGGTTTAACCAAGTGATTCAACCAGTTTTTAAAATAATGAATATAATAATGATGTGCTAATCAAAAGTAATTTATTTCATGAGAAGATGGATCTGGATAACCAAATCTAAATTATTATAGTCACAAAAAGTAATGGCTTAGAATGACTTAAAGCATGCACAGTCCCAAGCTAGCTACTATAAATAATGCAAAGTATGGGTAGAGAATAACTCAATCATTCAAACATTTCCCTTTTCAGCATATTCATTACAAAACGGTAGTGTGCCCTGGTTGTTTTTCTCAATGAGAAAGGCTTCCACTCTGCAATGCGCACTTTTGCGCTTCGGGGTTCCTTTGTTACTTGTTATCAGCTTCTGTTATACCACTTCTGCTCAAGCAACAACTCAAGTTTCAGGTTTGCGTTTTAATATGCTGGCTTAAACATAAACGTCTTCACCGTACTATATACATTTGTGGGTATATATATTGGATGTATTTTATGAGAAAGACGTGTAAGAGTGAGAAGAGTAACTATGAAGTATAATCATACAATGGATGATTGAGATTAAAAGTTTTCAAATTAGGTCATATGAAAAAATTCTCAACCATCCATTATATAATTGTAGGACTGAGATTCATTTATCTCACAGAGTCTTTTTTCATATGATATATCTGATCCGGTCCTAACACCGGCCCCCAAGAGCATGGCTTCAATGCCTTGCCAGATCAGCATTTGGAATAAAGAGAAGTACTCTTCAAATACACTACAAATACTATACGGAGTGCATACCGCCAGGGCAAGTAACGCCGCCAAGGTTCATAACTCCGCCCAGGCACGTTACCCCGCCAAGGAACGTAACTCCGTCCAGGCATGTTATTCCGTCAAGGAATGTAACCTCGCCAAAGTTGTTACTCCGCCAAGCCATAGGCTCAACTCAGGCGGAATACTGAATTTCCCACACTGCGTAGCGAGCCCATACTCACAACCCCGGCACGAGATTGACTCTGTCTTGAGAGGTTAATAATGGGAATCACGCTGTCACGCATAAAGGGAAATAACAATAAAATATTAAAGCACTAACGCTTTCCAGACAAGTTGTGATACCTACTACAATAATGGTGCTAGTAAACGGCGCAGGGACCCACTACCTTTTCAGCATTATGCCTGGAGACAAGGAGCGGGTCCTACCAATAATGCAGCACCAGTGACAGGTATATAAACCTCTCTTGAAAAGGTATAAGGGATCTTTTTCCCATTCTCTGAACCTTACACTCTATTACTTGCATAATCCTCTCTGATTGTCTTTCTAAGTCTCTAAGTATTCTGAGATACTGACTTGAGCGTCGGAGAACGATTGCAGGTACCACCCCCAATTGGGTCAAGGCAAGTCAGATCCCGTCAAGCGGACTGTGACACCGCCCCGCAGTACATTACACTCCGCCTCAGCATACGAAGACTCTTTGTATTTACATTTATACATACATTGCTTTGTATCAAAACACATTTATACGTATATTTTGAGTTGTTCTACAAGCATACTTCTACACCCCCTGTAAAGAACAGTTCATTGGCACGCCCGGTGGGACCTGTAAACTAGGTAATCCCACAATCTTGATCAATCTTCATCATCAATGGAGAGACAAGGACCAGAGATGCAGAACGAGGATTCTCCTCCACGCAATCCCAGACGCCTTAACTTCGATGATGGTGCTCAGAAAAAAGCAACGCAGGCTGATTCTCTAGATCCGAGAGATGACATGATTCGAATCTTGAGAGAAGAGCTTGCAGAACTTCGTCGTGAAAAAGCAAACCCAGCGCATGAGAAAGCTGGTCCCGCAAGACAACCACATCATGAATCACACATGCAGGAGGAATCAAGTACTCCTCACTACTCTCGTATTCCTACATACATGGAGGAGCAACGAAGCCTCCCACTGGTGAATGCTCAGCATCAAGAAGGAAGGAGAGCAGGCTCAAACGCATCCCCCTCAGGATATAAGATGAGCATCCCATTTTCCAAAAGGCTCATGAATGTACATGTACCCAGACATCTGCAAACTATGCAGCCCATTTCTATAGGGAAATATACTGGGGAAACAGATCCCTCTAAGCATTTAGATGCTTACATCTACGAGGCCATGTTTCTAGGAGCTGAGGAGGATGTCATGTGCAGAATGTTCCCCAGAACCCTTACAGGCGAAGCTCTTAGTTGGTTCAAGAGCTTACCTTCAGGTTCCATTGATTCGTGGGAGGAGCTGGCCTCAGCTTTTGGAAGCCACTTCGTGATCTCCAGGGATGCACCCAGAACCTCTCATACCTTGGCTCAGATCAAACAAGGCGACAAAGAATCTCTGAAAGATTTCCTTAAGAGATTTTACAAGGAAGCAGCCATGGTCCCTGATCTGACTGAGGCAATCCAGTTGCATATTCTCATAGAAGCTATGCAACCAAAGTCACCTTTCGCTTTGTCTTTGGCAAAGGGACCCCCAACCACGATGGAGGAATTTCGCAGGAAAGCATCTAAGTACGTGGGTATTGAGATGCATCTGGAAGCCACTGCATCTCGCAGTAAACCACTCCCTGCAACTCCACCTCAAGACAAAGGGAAAGATAAATTGTTGAAGAATGACAAGTCCCACCAAAGGGACAAAGTAGGGAACCAATCTTTCAAACAGCAGGACAGACGCGTGTTCAATTTTGCTCATTATGCACCATTGAACACAACTTGCGAGCAAATCTTGCGTGAGATAGGATGGACCACCCTCAATGTTTATGGAATTCAACGTCCACCCCCAATCAGGCGTGGTGGAAACCCAAAGAAATATTGCGAATTCCATGAATCAGTTGGCCACACCACAGAAGAATGCAAGCAACTCAAAAATACCATTGAGGTGCTCATTCGAGAAGGTAAACTGAAACATTACCTGTTCAAAGGCAAATTTCATGATGAGCCCGAGAAGTTTGAAAAGCGACATCGTGATCGTTCTCCGGATCCTGATAATACTCGGGAACCAAAACGTACGACGGTGTCAGAGAAACAAAAAGGCATTGTTCTGGAGTCCGCCCAACGAGAACCGAGCCCTGAACCTAGATCACGAGGTAAAAGACAGGTGGTGGACATGATTGCTGGAGGCTTCGCAGGAGGCGGACCCTCAAACAACGCCCGGAAAAATCATCATCGTATGATCTTATCTGTGCAGGGCAAGAACAAAGAATATCGCCCATTCAGGGACGGAGTTCAGACTCCGCCTATAACTTTCACAGATGATGATTTTGGCCCAACCATCCCTGAGGGAGATGATGCGGTAGTGATCATTGCGGTGATCGCTAATATGGATGTAAAACGCATCCTAGTTGATCAGGGAAGTTCCTGCGACGTTATTTTTTATGACTGTTTTAAACGCATGGGACTGTCTGACACAGATTTGCAGCCTTACACACAGGACCTTACAGCTTTCAATGGCGCCAAACAGCCTACTAAAGGCTACTTGGACACAAGGATCACCTTCGATGGTGAACCTGGAGCAAGGACTGTGAAATCCAGGGTTCTTGTCATTGATGTTAAATCCCCATACAATGGCATCATTGGGCGGCCTACTCTGAATACCATGGAAGCCATCGTTTCAACCCCCCACTTGTTAATCAAGTTCATTGATAAAGATAATCAAGTCTCATCCGTCAGGGGTGACCAGGAGATGGCTCGTTACTGTTACAATTTAAGTCTTAACATGGTGAAGCTTGAAACCATGTCTAAGAAAAGGAAATTGAACGAAGGAAACAGCGCGGCGGCATCCGTCAATTTGGTGGATCTTGACCCCAGGGCGGAGTCTTCTATAGACCCACTGAACCCTTTGAAACCAACTCCTGATGGTGGTTCCAAGTCTATTGTTTTGGGCAGCACCCCGGAGCAAATAACTAACATCAATGACAAGCTGGAGCCTAACATGGAAGCAAGACTGATTGCACTCCTCCATGAGTACAAGGAGATTTTCGCCTGGACAGCCGCAGACATGCCTGGTATGGATCCTAACTTCTGCTGCCACCGCCTGGCGGTGTATCCTGAAACTAAGCCAGTGGCACAAAAGAAACGGCGTATGGGTCCTGCTAAGCAAAATGCTGCTTGCGAACAAACCGAAGAACTCCTTAAGGCGGGGTTCATCAGGGAACTCCGGTATTCTTCTTGGTTGTCCAACGTGGTTATGGTGCAGAAAGCCAATGGCAAATGGCGCATGTGCATAGACTACGTTGATTTAAATAAATGCTGTCCTAAAGATCCTTATCCTCTCCCCAACATTGACAGACTAGTTGATGACTCATCAGGATACAAGTATCTATCCTTCATGGATGCTTACTCCGGATACAACCAAATCCCAATGTGTGAGGATGATCAGGAGAAAACAGCATTTATCAATGACAGAGGAGTCTTTTGCTACAATGTCATGCCATTTGGGCTGAAGAACGCTGGGGCCACCTACCAGCGCATGATCAACAAGGTCTTTGAGGGCATGCACACAAAGCTGGTGGAGGTTTATATTGATGATATCATCGCCAAGACTCCAGAGGGAGGAGACCATGTTGAAGACCTACGCCTCATTTTTCAACGCTTGCAGCAATACAACATGAGACTCAACCCACTAAAGTGTACATTTGCTGTACCTGGAGGAAGATTTTTGGGTTTCATGTTAACGCAAAGAGGCATAGAAGCTAATCCTGACAAGTGTCGTGTGATACAAGAGTTGCAGAGCCCCAAAACATTGAAAGAGGTACAATCCCTCAATGGCAAAATCGCTGCTCTAGCACGATTCATGCCAAAAATGGCTCATCGCTCTCTCCCCTTGTACAAGATGCTTAAGAAGGATAAAAAATTCAATTGGGGCCCAGAGCAAGAGGCGGCCTTCCAGAGCTTGAAAAATGTCTTAGCCAGCCCTCCAATCCTGGTAAAACCAAGCCCAGGTGAGCAACTCATCGTTTATTTGTCTGTTTCAGATGAAGCGCTGGCAGTGGCCCTGGTCAAAGAAACAGTCGAAGGCCAACGACCGGTATACTTCACTGGTAAAACATTGCATGGTGCGGAGTGCCGTTATCAGAAGATTGAAAAGGCAGCACTTGCAGTTGTTTGGGCCTCACGACGTCTAAGACCATATTTCCATGCACACCCCATCCTGATTCGCACAGACTTGCCACTCCGTACTATATTGTTCAAGCCAGACTTGGCTGGAAGGATGATCAAATGGGCCATAGAGCTCTCTGAATTCGACATATCCTACGAACCAAGAACTGCTATTAAGGCACAAGTCCTAGCAGATTTCGTAGTTGAATTAACAGGCTCTAGCCCAGATGCAGATCATTCACACTGGACAGTATACGTCGATGGGTCTTCAAACAGCAAAGGATGTGGGGCAGGAGTCGTTATAGAAAGTGATGACGGGGTACATCTTGAAATTTCATTGCACTTTACCTTCACTACGTCTAACAATCAGGCGGAGTATGAAGCCTGCTTAGCCGGACTCAGAGCAGCACAAGATATTGGGGCCAAAACTGTCACCCTATGCAGTGATTCTCAACTAGTCATCTCACAAATTCTTGGTGAGTATCAGGCTAAAGAACCTCTACTGCAACAATATCTGGACTGCGTCAATGAGTTGAAACAGCGCTTCGATGAAGTAACTTTCAAGCATGTACCTCGCGAAGAAAATACGCGTGCTGATATCCTGTCCAGGTTAGCCAGCACAAAGAAGGCGGGGTGTACAACCACGGTTGTACAGAGTACTCTGGCCGAGCCAAGTATATCCCTTCCCTCTTCAATTCATATGATTAAAAGCCACCCCGTTGATGATAACTCCTGGGTAACACCAATAGTTCGTTATCTTGTTAATGGACAATTACCCACGGATGATCTTGAGCGAAAGAAGCTAAGGAGGGAGGCACCCTATTATACGCTCCTAGATGGGCAGCTATACCGCCGAGGAATCTCTGTCCCATACTTAATTTGCATAAATGAAAACGAGGTGCAAGCTGTTTTGGAAGAAGTCCATGAAGGGCAGTGTGGACATCATCCAGGGGCACGAAGTCTAGTGAGAAAGATCCTCAGGGCGGGGTATTGGTGGCCCACTATGAAGCAAGACACCGCCTCATATGTTCAAAAATGCGATCAATGTCAACGATTCGCGAATTTTCACCATACTCCAGCTGAGGAAATGTCATCATCAATAACGCCCTGGCCTTTCTATCAATGGGGTATGGATATTCTAGGTCCATTCCCAACTGCTCCCGGCGGTATCAAATACTTGATAGTTGGTGTTGATTATTTCACCAAATGGATTGAGGCAGAGGCAGTGGTGCACATAACGTCAGCCAGGACTCGAAGATTCGTCTATGAGAATATCATTGCACGTTTCGGAGTCCCTGAACGCATAGTCACTGATAATGGCACCCAGTTCACAGATCGCAAGTTCACTGAACTCTTAGAAAATCTCAGCATCACGCAGATTTTCTCTTCTGTGGAACACCCTCAAACCAATGGACAAGCAGAGGTCGCCAACAGAGAAATCTTGAAGGGCCTCAAAAAACGCCTTGGTGAGGCAAAGGGAGACTGGGCAAATCAGTTATGCCACGTTTTATGGGCATATAGAACCACCCCACACTCCACTACGAATGAATCTCCATATCGGCTGACATATGGAGTCGAGGCGGTCATTCCCATTGAATTAACAGCCCCTTCAGCTCGAGTCCTCTATTTCAATGAGGAAGCCAATCAACAGAACCTCGCACACGAATTGGAGGTTTTGGCGGAGTTGAGAGAGGAAGCCTTTGTGAGAGATCAAGCTGTCAAAGCAAAGGCCGCCAAACGGTATAATGCACGCATGTGCGAACGCCGTTTCAAAGAGGGAGATTTGGTCCTGAGAAGGGCCAACATTGGCAACAAATTTGCATACCAAGGCAAATTGGCACCAAATTGGGAAGGTCCATACCGAGTCATCGAAGTTTTGGGCAAGGGTACATACCGCCTAGAAAACTTAGATGGTACTCCGGTTAGAAATAAATGGAACATTTTGAATTTACGCATATATTACAGTTAGTTGGGTGATACGGTATGATCTTTTCTTCCTAACTCAAGGATCTTCCTCTGTATGCTTTCCTTGAAAAGGTTTCGAAAAGATATATCCCAACTCAGTCATTTATGTAATTCCATTCCCAATGAAATGCCTTCCTGCATTTAATCTTCGTTCTAACTTTGAATTGATTATCCATGGCAGAATTTGTTCCCATGCAGATAAAACAGCGACTCTAAAATTGAAGCACAAACGCATAACTCTTTAATCCATAAAGATCAACCAACATGCAACGCCGCTTCACAAACGGAGTCAACAAAAACTCCTTGGGGAATTGGTGTCTCAGCTATATGCTGCACCATACTGACCCTAAGGTACAGAAAACTCCTTGGGGGGAAAGGATTGGTGTCTCAGCTATATGCTGCACCATACTGACCCTAAGGTACAGAAAACTCCTTGGGGGGAAAGGATTGGTGTCTCAGCTATATGCTGCACCATACCGACCCTAAGGTACAGAAAACTCCTTGGGGGGAAAGGATTGGTGTCTCAGCTATATGCTGCACCATACCGACCCTAAGGTACAGAAAACTCCTTGGGGGGAAAGGATTGGTGTCTCAGCTATATGCTGCACCATACCGACCCCAAGGTCCTGCAGGCCGCCTATGGAAAGAACTAGTGTCACAGCTATATGCTGCACTAATTCGCCCCCAAGGTCCTGCAGGCTTCTTGTGGGAAGAGCTGGTGTCTCAGCTATATGCTGCACCACGCTAACCCCAACCAATTTCTTGCAGGATGAATTGGTGTCACAGCTATATGCTGCACCATACCGCCTCGAAGGAGTCGCACTCCAATCAAAATGCAAAAGGATGAACATTCCATCCAAAACTTGACTCTGCTTAACTCCCAACGTTTTACGGAGTACATGAGAAACAAACTCAAGCACTACCCAACAAGTTCAAGTAAGTTCAATACTTGTAAAATTGTGCTTCATCAAAATTCCTAAGAGGCTACTCCGCCTCCTTACGGAATACAACTTCATTGAAATTCCTAAGAGGCTACTCCGCCTCCTTACGGAATACAACTTCATTGAAATTCCTAAGAGGCTACTCCGCCTCCTTACGGAATACAACTTCATTGAAATTCCTAAGAGGCTACTCCGCCTCCTTACGGAATACAACTTCATTGAAATTCCTAAGAGGCTACTCCGCCTCCTTACGGAATACAACTTCATTGAAATTCCTAAGAGGCTACTCCGCCTCCTTACGGAATACAACTTCATTGAAATTCCTAAGAGGCTACGCCGCCTCCTTACGGAATACAACTTCATTGAAATTCCTAAGAGGCTACTCCGCCTCCTTACGGAATACAACTTCACTGAAATTCCTAAGAGGCCACACCGCCTTCTTACGGAATCCAATTCCTTTTAAAGTCCTAAGAGGCCACATCGCCTTCTTACGGAATCCAATTCCTTTTAAATTCCTAAGAGGCTACTACACCTCGCTATTAAAATCATTTCAATGAAATTCCCAAGAGGTTACTACGCCTCATTATTGAAATTACTTCAGTTAAATTCTCAAAAAGGCTACTCCGCCCCATTACTGAATTTGTTTCGTTGAAATTCCTAAGAGGCTACTTCGCCTCCTCACTGAATTTTACTTCACCAGAATTGCAAAAAGGCTATTCCGTCTCGTTTTACTTAGTCATATTTCATTAAGTCCTCAGATGAATATTCCGCCTTCTCAATATCATTATACAAGGCATAAATACGACGGACTTAAACACTACATCTATGAACAAGTATACATTTGCAGGAAATATATTTTATTGAATATTGCCAATATTAATCAAAATCCAGAGCCTAACCTGGAACAAGGCGATATCATTAAAATACTAATAAAAACAAAACTTGCAAAGAGACTGAGGAGGAGACTGAGAAGCTGATCTTCAAGGGTCAGACGGCTTCCCTTCTTGCTGAGTGGAGGTGAGCTGACCTTCTCCTAGCCTGGTCAAACTTTGGGAAGGAGGCAAGTCCGCCAACACATATTCATCATTGGGCGCGGGCATATGACCTCCTTGCACAGGCACCATCAATTCTCCATTGATGAACTCGTAATAAGGATGAATGCCTGTGGTGGAGAGAGCAACACCTGGGTTGCGATAGCAGAGTTGGCGAACAGCCATGCTGAAAGCATCATCAATCGCCACCTCAGCTGCATCCAAGGCAGATTGTAATTCTTTGTCGAGCCTCTCACTGGTAGCATCTGAGGCAGTCTTCTCAGCTTCCAACTCTTGAACCCGCACTTCAAGATTTCCATATGCGGTTGTTGCCTCGCTCAACTCCGCTGCCCAGGCATCTTCAGCAATGGCTTTATTTATTTCTATGGAGACCAGGCTCTGCTGAAGAATGCTCACGTCTCCACCCAAAGTTTGGTTCTGCTGATCTAAATTTGTAACTTGTTGTTTTAGCAGAATGTTATCAGCCTTGACATGGGAAAGTCCACTCACCACCTCGCCCAGCTTTTTATTCTGTTGTTCTAGCTGGGCTTTCTCAGCCTTCACCTTAGCCAACTCCTCCGTTAACTTCTTGATATTGGAGTCGGTGGTGTCCAGATGTTTGTCCTTGGCCTTGATCACCTCGGACAACTGCTCGTTGTCATGCTCCAAGCTACGAATTTTTTCCACAGACTCGTGGTAAGACGCTTGAAACATGTTCGCCTCAGCAGCAACGTCAGCTATCCGGGGAACTGAAGCCAAGAAACCGTCTAATTCAGAAAGGTGCCACCTCGCAGCTGCGGCAGCCTCCGGTACCTCCTCGAAGTCGATGTCGGGGCGGAGAATGAATTCTGGGTCACGCCTCTCTGACTGGCGGAATCCCGTATTTGTAAAGTATAAGAAGGGATTCAAGCGAGACCCCGCCTCAGGCAAAGAAACAAGCCGCCTGGATGTTTCCCCTGGTACATCAATGGGAAAAACGGCTGTCCCTCGGGTGGTCAAGCTCAAGGCGGGATCCTCAGACGGGCGGACTGGGGAGATTTGAATTCCCTCTGTCTCGTCCCCCATATCCTGGCCAGAAGCAGCTTGCAATCCCTCCGCTTGCTCCCCCTCGACATCTTCTTCGAGAATGCCTTCAGCTCCGCCCATATCAGCAGAAGTACCCACAACAGGTACTTCCGGAGTCTCCTCCAAATCAATGGCGGCATCAATTGACGTCCCCGCCTCAGCCCTCTTCTTGCCCTTAGTCCTCCTTCTCTGCAAAGGATGAGGATCTACTTCTTCTTCTTCAGCAGCTTCTGGTTCTTGACGTTTTTTAGAACGCCTTTCAACAGTAGCTGCTGAAGATCCTGCACCACCTTCAAAATTTACTATGTTGGTGGATGCAGGGAAGGGGAGAGTTTTTGTCAGGGCGGCACCCAGATTCCTCCTGGGCTGCACATTATTCTCCGCGTTCCTTTCCCTGCGGCTCATTTGCATCTGCTTAATACGATCCATCCCAGGGAACTCCGCGATTTCTCCTGCGAAATAACAAGATAAAGATTCAGTTAGAAAATGCAAGGTAGAGGAAACACTCAATCACATTGCAAATTGTTCATAATATTACTCAAATATCCTTGAGCATCCCGCCCAAGCAGCCTTCGACAAAGAATCAGCTTGTGGACGGAGTTGTACTCCTTCAACATCCGGAGTACTTCCACAGACGCCGCCGATAGAGCACCCTCTTCAACCTCATACGCTCGTTTGGTTAAGAGAAAGTGCTCATGCGTCCATGCCACTGGAAATTTATCAACACCCTCCTTATTCCGCCAAAAAACAGGTTTGCCCTTCCTGACGGATACCTTCACAAAACTCATCCTGAAGTGAAGTCCGCCTTCCTTGGCGGAGTCAGCAAACGCCTTAAAGTTTAAAATCTTTGGCTCCGCCCGGAGAGTCACAAAACCCATGCCGCCGGTTTTCATATTTACTCTCCTCATAATGCGGCAGAAGGAGAAAAACAACGCCACTATAGGCGTAAACTCCAAATGTTCAGCCATCACCTCAAAGCTGCGCACTATTCCCCAACCATTAGGATGCAACTGGGAAGGGGCACAATCCAAGAACCTAAGCACACCCATCTGGAATTTATTCAATGGGAAACGCACCCCTAACTGGGTAAATAAAATGTCGTACATATATATGGTACGATTATCCTGAGGACAATGGCAGACCCGTTCATACGTCTTGGGAGAACGGACGATGAACCTATCCTCATACTTCTCGTCCTTCCAAACCGGAACAGGCAACTCCGCTACCCCTCCGCTTGTCGTCGCATGTCGAGAGGAAGCATCCTTGACATCTTCCTCAACCCAACAGTAAGGGTCATTTTCGAGTGTTTTCTCCCAATCCAACCCATGCAATACAACATTTCTGCACTCTGCCATAGTCAGCACTTGTGTATGGGAAACACCTCCTGACACAAATGAATGTACAGCATTACTAAAGTACTCCACGCTGCTATAAAACGTCGAGTCCCTCCCAGTATAAAAAGCATCATCTCCACTCTCAATGTCAGAAAACATGGGACGAACAGAAACCCTAGAACGTGATTCTGACCTCTTTCCTCTCATCTTCCTTTTCATAAACACACAATAAGGGAAAACAAAGCTAACCCAAAGGAAATGAAGAAGCAAAGAAGAAGAAGAAGCAAGTACCTTAAGCTTCTGGAAAAATAGAAGAACTCCAAACACCAATAAACTCGCAAGAGAGTAGCAAAAACTCTTTCAGCAAACAAATACGAAGAGAAAGATGAAACAAAACATTCCCCTTCTGAAAGTTTACCTATTTATAGGCATGGCTTGGGGGGAAAATAAGCGAATCATCAGGAATCTCGAAGATGTGTTTGCAGCCGTCAGATAAATCTTATCAACGGTTCTAAAAAACTGAAATATGCGTTTACAACCGTTGGATTGACCCCACTGACGGTTCCTTTTTTACTGAAACCAATAGATATATCTAAGGGCAGATATTTCATGGGCCACGTTTTCAAAATCCAAGGCCCACGGTAATAACCTCGAAAACGGTTCTCAATTGCCATCACGCGCATTTATGTCCCATCATTAGAATGGCAACTGTTACGAGGGCATACGTGGCAATAGGAGACTGAAGAACAAAAAACGTGGTTTCGAGGCGCATTAATGACAGGCGTGACAAGTGATGACAGCTAATAAATGCACGAAAGCACTTGTCCACAAAACCCGGACTAGCAAATATCGCCTAAACCCATGCCTACAAAAGCTAAACTTAAGTGTTGTAGCTTATTAAAGTGACTCCGCCAGTCACTATAACAAGCTAGGGGGCATATGATCCGGTCCTAACACCGGCCCCCAAGAGCATGGCTTCAATGCCTTGCCAGATCAGCATTTGGAATAAAGAGAAGTACTCTTCAAATACACTACAAATACTATACGGAGTGCATACCGCCAGGGCAAGTAACGCCGCCAAGGTTCATAACTCCGCCCAGGCACGTTACCCCGCCAAGGAACGTAACTCCGTCCAGGCATGTTATTCCGTCAAGGAATGTAACCTCGCCAAAGTTGTTACTCCGCCAAGCCATAGGCTCAACTCAGGCGGAATACTGAATTTCCCACACTGCGTAGCGAGCCCATACTCACAACCCCGGCACGAGATTGACTCTGTCTTGAGAGGTTAATAATGGGAATCACGCTGTCACGCATAAAGGGAAATAACAATAAAATATTAAAGCACTAACGCTTTCCAGACAAGTTGTGATACCTACTACAATAATGGTGCTAGTAAACGGCGCAGGGACCCACTACCTTTTCAGCATTATGCCTGGAGACAAGGAGCGGGTCCTACCAATAATGCAGCACCAGTGACAGGTATATAAACCTCTCTTGAAAAGGTATAAGGGATCTTTTTCCCATTCTCTGAACCTTACACTCTATTACTTGCATAATCCTCTCTGATTGTCTTTCTAAGTCTCTAAGTATTCTGAGATACTGACTTGAGCGTCGGAGAACGATTGCAGGTACCACCCCCAATTGGGTCAAGGCAAGTCAGATCCCGTCAAGCGGACTGTGACACCGCCCCGCAGTACATTACACTCCGCCTCAGCATACGAAGACTCTTTGTATTTACATTTATACATACATTGCTTTGTATCAAAACACATTTATACGTATATTTTGAGTTGTTCTACAAGCATACTTCTACACCCCCTGTAAAGAACAGTTCAATATCATATATATTTTAATTATTATTTTGAGAACTCATGGTATAAATTATTTAGCAAGCATGACTATTTTACATTAAATTTTTTATTTTACTTTTTAAATGTAGGGAATGATGGAAAGCTGGTAAATGGACATGATGAAGAAGAAAAGTTCAAATTTTTGCATCATCACAAACCAATATTCAAGAAACCGATTCCCCATTTTAAGCCAGTTCCTAAAGTTATCCCTAAGCCAGTTATTGTTAAAAAGCCAATTCCAACTTTTAAGCCAAAACCAATCATAGTGAAGAAGCCTATCCCAGCCGTGGAGCCAGAGTCATTTTTCAAGCCAAAGCCTTTCTTCAAAAAACCTATTCCTAAAATCCCATTTCACCCCAAATTTGAGAAACCGCATCACCCACATTTCCCAATTCACAAGCCAATTCCATCACCATGATTTGGTGATTAAACCCTTCATTTCTATAAAGCTTAGAACATTATCCATCCTACTTCATATATACGCCTTTATCTCAACGTCAATGGCGTTTCAATAATCTTAGTGCACGTGCTCATCTTGTGCATTGTGTTACAATATGTTATTATATTTTATGTGTAGTCACCTTAATAAGGTTCTTAGAATCACCGTTGTAAATCTATCCTCTGTACTATTCCAAAAATGAAACTAAGTTTTTGGGTTAAATACAATTTTTAATTTCTTTTTAGTATTTAACAAATTAACAAAACACATATTCATGCCACACTTTATATTTATACAGAGATATAGGAGAGATCCGTACCCCACGAGTAAGTCATAAGATTTATTTTATTTTGTAACTTTTAATATGAATTACGTCAATTTAATTATTTAATTATATCATTGTGATGATTAAACATATAAAATTTTAAAAACATGAAACATTTTTAGATATATCTTTTTGACGGTCGATATTTATTTATATGGTAAATTATATAACTTCCATTAATTAAAACAAAATTAATTAAAATATCAAATGATTATTAAATTATATAAATTTTTATATGTTTGAGTTATTTAATAAAAAGTGTTTGTTTAACAATTAGATTCATAAAATTCAATGAATAATTTAACTCTTAAAAGACTTGTTATTGGAGTGAAAGGTGTGCGTGTATATATATATTATATGCTTCAAAAATTTTAATAGGTTAAAGCCTCGATGTTCAAATTAATAATGGCGATCTAAAAGGTTATCCAAATTTTAACTTCTAGATTACACAGCAAAAGAAACTGTGGTATGTACTTGATGGAAAATGTGATGATTTAGCTATATAAGTACATGTTTTTTTGTCAACATATATTTTATTTAAACGTCTTAAAGTAGTCAAATAACACTTATAATAGAATGATACACAATATTATATCAAACTCTAAAGGATATTAAAAATAAACTTAAAAGGTTTAATCTTATTCTCAAACCAAAACGTCAAGCATAGCATAGTGAAAATTCATAAATAGCTAGCTTTGAATAGATTTAGCTATATTAATCCAATGAAGCTTCAACTTTTTTTTGCATAACACTTTAACTAATTTTTGTGATATTGACTCTATTGATACCCAAGATTATAGTAGAAGTGTGGTAAAAGAAGAGAGATAGAACAACTATAAGAATTTTAAGGACCAAGTGAAACAAGGAATAAAGAACAACATGAAACAAGTGGGGTGATGTAGGAATTTCTTTAATTCCTAAGGAGAGATGTATCTTTCTTTTAATGTTTCTTTTAGATCTAAGCCAAGCACTCTAAATAAAGTGTTAAATGCTGAATTTGTGATGTATATGTTTAGATCGTGACTTGTATGGAGAGGATATGAAGTGGAAATTGTAAATAAAACTTAGATCTAAGGCTAGAGAAGATGGAACAATGGAGAGACAAGGAGAGATCTATGAAACCACCACTCTTGAGAGAAGAGATAAAGTCAATGTGATGTTTCACCACCTTTAGGAGGAGTCCAAAGGATAATAAACTAGAAGAAGAGAGCTAAGTGCTCAAGATTCTAGAGAGGGATCATACTCTATCTCACTAAACTCACTTAAAATTCAAGCTATGATGGAATTACAAAGAAATAAGGTATATATATACCTCCTAGCAAGAGAAAATTCAAATATGGCTTGGGCAGGCTTGTAAAAGTTTCACTCAAGGCCCAAAATCTAAAAATACATGGTCCAAAAATAGCCCAAAGTAAGTATATACCTATATAAGGCCTAAAAGTAGCCCAAAATGAAAATTATAACCATGCAAGGCCTAAACTAAAAATTATTTTCTAAACCTAATTAATTCCTAAACAAATAAAAGGAATACTAAAATATTTACAATGTAACGGTAAAACCCAAAAATGGTAAGGAGACCTAATGAGCTAGGTCCTCATCATGCTCCCCATCCTTAAGAGGATTTGCCCTCAAATCCTAAAGATCCTCAAACAATGCTCCAGGCAACAATAAACCTACAAGAAGAAGGGTAAACAAAATGAGTTCATAAAAATGAAGAAGGAAAACAAGAATAAAAGAAAAAAACAAAGGTAAAAGAAGGAAATTTGCCACTGAGGTCAAATACTAACATTTTTACGTTTGTGAGAATCAAAGAAAAGATAACATAAAAGAACACAAAGAGAAAATTCCTTAAGATGGCATAAACTAACCCATGTAATCCCTTATGTATCTTAATGATGAAAAAGTCATTTAAAATAAGCATTTCTTTAAACACTTATGTGAAAAGTGAGAAATTTCCAAGACTTAATTCATTTTTCTCTTAAATCTAAGGCCACTTTCCAACAAGAATGTCTCACACCATGATCTCATGTTAAATTTAAGTATTCTTGTAGTGATCCAGTTTGGTATTTTTTACACAAATTAAGGAATTCATTTTTTTTCTTTTTCTTTTGCTTTTTGATAAAAAAAATTGCCATTTCTATTACTATAGTTAATGATTAATTAATGTTTCCATATTCAATAAAGTAAATAAAACAATTAAAAGCTATAAGGGTATAATTGAAAAATAAGCATCAAATGTTATCTTGGATTTGTAACTAGATAAATATTTAGAAGACATAGATACACAAGAGAGAATCTCTATGATCTTGAAGCAAAGCTCTTTCAATTTCTTCTTATATTTCTTAGACAAAGGTCTTCTTTGTTATTCTGCCTCTAGCATACCTTGGTCCTTTTGTCTATCTTACTTAGTGTATCAGCTCTTTCTTTATATCTTTTTATACATTAAGTTCTCTGAAACACCATACACACTCTATTCTTACGAATATGCTATTGTGTAAAAGTCTGGTGTGTTGCCAGCCTTTAGTTTCAATGGGGAATAGTTTGTGGCCTGAAAAGGCTTTTGAAAGAATACTTGAGTTTGAGCCATGAGTGACTTGTTGAAAGAATACTTGGGTTTAAGCGAGGAGTGACTGAAGTTAAGAATATCTGTGGCACAAGTCTGGTGCTGTTATTGTAAAGGATATTTTACAATAGTAGAAATCCTTTAAGTTAGAAGGGACTGGATATAGCTTATAAACTAGTATAAATCCCTCGTGTTCATTCTTCTATTTCCTTGCTCTCCAAAAGTTTATTTTTTGAGTCTGATTACTTGCGCTTCAAAAGTTCAAATTCCACAAAAAGATTATAAGACTCATTCGACCTCTTCTTCTAACTTTAAAATAAAGCAGTATTATGGTAGAGATTTCAATTTGGAGAAATTTTGTATTTGACATACATGAAAGATGGCCTCTTGTGCTTATGTTAAATATTCATCTTCCTAATAATCAAACTGTGTGTTTCCATGATCATCAGATAATTGATGATGTTCTTGAAATGAATAAAGATGTTGGCACAATGGTCACATCATTGTTTGAGATGAATAAAAAATTTCAAGAATGAAAAGATCTCATATCTTCAGATTTTCCTTCAAAATTTATCTGGAATGGGTAACTTAAAAGATGGTAACTTAGGAGGCGAGGTTATGTCATAGGTAGATTAAGTTATGTTCCTCTAGGTACCAATGAACTTTTCTACATGAGGATTTTGTTGACAATACAAAAAGGTTGTACAAGTTATGATAAAATAAAAACAGTGAACAAAGTTACATATAAAACATTTGAAGAAGCATGTCATGCATTGGGATTGTTGGCAGATGATAAGGAATTAATAGATGCAATTATCAAGGCAAGTGAGTTGGCCTCAGGTAATCAATTAAGAAGATTATTTACAACTATGCTAATGATAAATACTATTAGCAAACTTGATATGGTATGAAAAAAAAACTTGGAAACTTTTAGCTGATGGAATAACTCACAAAAAGAAGAAATTTTTTTCATCTTCCTAGTAAGTTTATGAAAAATTATATAATTTACAACAAAATATACTTTTATTTATCTTCTATTTTGTGTTAAAAATTATAATTAGTTTTTAATGATTTCATTTGTTATCATTTACAGGTCTTCAAATAGGAGATGAAGAATTGCAAAATTTATGTCTCATTGAAGTGAAAAAATTATTGATGTCAAATGGAAAATCTTTGAAAGAATATGAATGTTTTCCTTCTCCTAATTTTGTTGAAACTATTAAGTTTGATAATAAGTTTATTTTTGATGAATTGAATTATGACAAGGAAGATTTGGCAGAAAAACATGCTAATTTGATAAAACTACTCATATTAGAACAACAAGATGTTTATAATTGCATTGTGAAATATGTGTTGAGTAGTTATGGAGAATTTTGTTTCCTTTATGTGTATAGTGGTACAGGGAAAACTTTTGTTTGGAATACCATTTCTACAGTTGTTCGTTCTAGAGGATTGATTGTCCTTAATATGACTTCCACTAGAATCGCTTACCTGCTATTGCCAGGAGGGAGAACAACCTACTCTAAGTTCTACATCCCATTAGTTGCACATGAGATATCTACATGTAACATTAAATAGCGTAGTTTAAGAGCAAAGCTTTTAATTGAAATCAGTTTGATTATATGGGATGAAGCACCGATGATGAACCAATTTTGTTTTGAAGCTTTGCATCATACTTTTATATTTAATGAAAATTAAGAGTGTGGAAAATGCCGAGAAGCCATTTGGTGGAAAAGTTGTTATCTTGGGAGGAGATTTTAGACAACTCCTACCTATTATTCGTAGAGGTAACAGACAAGACATTATAAATGCAACTCTAAATGCTAGTTATTTATAGAAAGATTGTAAGGTTCTTAGACTTACAAAAATATGAGATTATTTGCAGCAAATAATGTTGAAGAGGCTAATGAAATAAAAGAATTTGTAGATTGGATTCTTAGTATTGGAAGTGGAGATCATGAACACAATGAATTTGGTGAATCTTCTATAAAAATTCCTCCAGATCTATTGATAGGTAACTCTAACAATCTATTAATGTAACTGATCAACTTTGCATATCCTAACATGCTAGAGAGTTTCAATGAATCCAAATATTTTGAGGAGAGGGCTATTTTGGCTACTACATTAGAATCTGTTGAATTGGTAAATGATTTCATACTTTCTTTAGTTCTGAGAAACGGAAAAGAATATTTAAGTTTTGATGTAACGTGTATCAAATGGAGATTCCAAAATCAGGGGAAAGTGGTTTACAACTGAATTCCTAAATGATATCAAGTGTTCCGGTATCCTTAACCATAGACTAAAATTGAAAGTTGAGGTTCCAATCATGCTTTTGAGGAACATTGTCTAGTCTAATGGTTTATGTAATGGCATTAGGTTGAAAGTTATTCATTTATGACACGATGTTATTGGTGCTATTGTGATTACAAGGTCACGCATTGGAGATAAAATCTATATTTCAAGAATGTCTATGATTCCATCTGATTCAAGATTACCGTTCAAATTTGAACGACGCCAATTTCCTATTTATTTATGTTTTGCTATGATAATAAACAAGAGTTAGGGTCAAACTTTATCCCATGTTGAATTGTATCTTCAGAGACCTGTATACACCATGAACAATTGTATATTGTTATTTTAAGGGTGAGATCAAAAAAAGGATTGAAGTTTTTTGTTTTAAATAATGAAGAAAATTATAGCAACGCAACAACAAATCTAGTCTTTAAAGAAGTTTTTGGGAATGTTTAATTTTAACATTTTAATTAGTTGGATAATATATACATATATCTTGATCTTCTTTTATTTACTGAATTATAGTTCCTAATTTATTTGTTGCTCTATTAGTCAATACCATATTTCAAATTACACTTTTGATTCAAATTATTTTTACTTTTTTTATGATTTGTAAAATTAAATTAATATAAATTATACAAAAAAGACATCAATTCAACCCGTGCAAGACACGAGTATCATTACTAGTATTAGGGGTGGTAATTTGTGCTTGGCCCGCGGGCTAGCCTGTTTGGCCCGTTAAAAATAGGTAGACTGGGCCAAGGATTTGAGTCCGTTTTCTCAAATAAGTTCAACCTATTTTAGTCTGTAAAAAATGGGCCATATATATAATTTATATATGTTAAAAAGGCTATATTTTCATATTTTCCTAATTTATATATGTTATTATAAATTCAATATTATAATATTATACAATATAAATAATACAGTTTTGTTTCCATTTAATGCAAATATAATTTATTTGAACTTCTAATGAAATAAATTGAGTTAATTATAAAAAAATAGTTTTAAAAAAGGTAAAATCTAAGTTTTTATATATAAAGTTTTTTATTTAAAATAAAGCCTTAAAAATAGTACAAATTTAAAATTAAAAAATAGCATAAAAAATTTGGGGAAAAAACGGCTCGACCCGTTGACCCATAGGCCATATAGAAAACGGGTCGGGCCAATGTTTTTGGCACATTTGCATTATTTGGTCTAGTCCGACCTGTATTTTGATGGGCTTGTGCAGGCCTTGGCATAACCCGGCCCGTTGGCCCGTTTTGCCACCCCTAACTAGTGTGTGTGTGTGTATATATATATAAATATATTATAACAATTCTTATATTTTAGTGTTGGTTTAAATACAACATAGATGAGAAATGTATATGATAAAATATAAATTCATATTATTTCATCAATTCATATGACATAACACATCTTATTATATATTTTTAAAATATAATACCATTTAATAAATATATTATCCATAAATGTTATTAAAAATATATTTATTATTAAAAATATTAATATTTAATTAATATGTTATTAATAAAAATTATTATTTAATGTATATTTAATAGTATATTATTGTTGATAAATATTATTAAATATATTTAATAATATTAAATATTAATAAAGATATATTTAGAAATATTTTATATTATCAAATATATTAATAATTACTAAATATATTATTATTAAATATTATTAAAGATATACTTAACACATAATCACTAAAATCTTATGGGCTCCAGGTGATACAAGGACGAAGGTCCCTTAGTATTTTTTAATCAAAAAAGAAAATATACTAAATAACCAAACTAACAATAACAAAGTCATTCTAAATTATGAGCATATTAATATGATATTTTGTCTTGGGTCAAAGCATAATAATAAGTCAAAAAATAATGAAAAATCCTTCAATGCTTTCCTTCAAGAATAATATGAAAAATAAAAAAATTAAACAATTAACAATAATCCATAATAAATTAAAAATTATAATCCTATAAATATAAAATCAACAAAATATTATATCAACGTTAATAAAGTTAACAAAGACTTGAAAGAAAAATAATAAATTGTTAAAATAATTTATATAACAAAAATTGATAAGCAAGTAAATTTTCAATGTAATTATGGTGTGATTTGAATGTAATTATGGTGCGATTGAGAGTGTGTCAAAATACAGAAGATTATATAAATAAAAAAATAATGGAATAAGAAAACTCTATGTGGTGTAATTCTCTTTCAATTTTTATCCTTTTTTTTGGGTTGAACACTTATATATTAAGTTGAAATACAAACACCTTACCCACAAAACTATTGTTACTTTATTTAAAATTATTAATTTTTTCCACTATATAACTTAAATATTATTTATTTGTGACCCCAACCAATAATAGTCCTTGAGCAATTGTCTTTATTTTCAAGACCTAAAACCGACCCTAACTTAATAATATATTAATAAATATTATCAAAGATATATTTAATAAATATATTTTTGGTTAAATATATTTAATAATAATCAATATTATTAAATATATACTTAATAATATATTTATTAAATAGTTTTTTAATTTAAGTTTAAACGTGTGTATATATATATATATATATATATATATTTCATTGATATATACAATAGAACTAAATAAATGAGTTAGTTAATTTTTCCTCACCATGAGAAAGATACGGGCACGATAATGTTTACTAGTTTTTGAAAAAAAAAGCAAAGTGTAGAAGTAAAAATTAGTAAAGAATAATAAAGTAAAAATAACTTTCATTAAGGGGCAATGAAATAAAATATGTATCACTCATTAATGATAATAATAATAATAATATTATTATTATTATATAATAACAATATATACAAACATGTTATTTATCACATTTCGTTCATTGCTAGCTTTTTTTTTAAGATAGAATTTTAAAAAAGAATTTTAATTAGTTGTAAATATTCATTAGTTATATTGAGAATTAAATTTGTCCCATATTCAACAAATTCTCCCTTGACAATTAGTTGTGAGTGTAATCATATATAATAATTAAACTTAAAAAATAATATTTATTTAATAAGACAAATTAATGAATGCGTTTCATTTTTCACATATTAGCCCTTACTCCCAAAATTAATGTGATGGTGGCCCTGTATTTCACAGTTCACACCTCGACGTTATGGAAGCAAAAAATCACGAAGTTCACCTTGCCAGTCAAGCCAAAAAAAGAAAAAAATAAAAAGAAAGTTAGAGAGCAATAATCAGGTGCGGTCACGTTTCACAAGAGCGACACTTAAGCTACGTTAAATGGCGAAGCATCACGCAGATCCCACGACCCCAAGTACGAAACTGTCCCTGACATAGCACGTGGCAGTTTCCGATTGGCCCAAACCAGCACGTAGTTTTGACTAATACTGTATACAAACCCACCTTGTGAAATTTCAAGAGGTCCACTTCCACCTTTTCTCACTCTCTTCTTAGTTCTTTCCATTTAACTCATAGTCAAGGCACCAAACCGTTGTTTCACTTCGTAGCAAGAGCGCGCTATAAAGCGTTTTGAGTTTTCATTTGTTGTTAGGTTTTTGGTTTGAGTGAAGAGCAATGCCTGAACCGGAGGAGCCAGCACCCGAGACTCCTGAAGAGAACAATCATGAACAACCAGAAGGTGAAGAAGCTGGTACGTGTGATTTTCCTTTCAAGTTTTTCCATAACAATTACGTATTTGCTACTTGCGGTTTATTCTGAATTTAATTGAATGCTGGTGTCTTTTTCCTCAGAAGATGATCAAAGCCAGAGTGACGATGATCAAAGCCAGAGTGACGAGGAAGTCGGGGAGTACGTTATGCCGGTTCATCATTCCACATTTCTTTCTCGTTTTACTTTGCTATTTTGCTGTGTTCTTTTTTATATATATTTTTACGGATTATGCTTCTGCTTGAATTTCAATGCAGATTTTGAATTTCGGTTCTGTTTATCGTTGCGTGCTTTTTTATTTTTGGTCTGTGTTTTTACTGTATGTTGCGCTTTAGTGGTGTTCTAAAGTGTTGGTTTGGTTTTCAGTTATTTATAAGTGCGTGCGTGCGTTTTCTCTTGCTTTTCTGCGTGTGTTGCATGTGCGTGGTTGGTGGAGTTCTGTTTTGAATACCAGTTTTGGTTACTTTGGCACGGGGTTGCATTTGTGCATGCTGTTTGTTGGATTGTTGCTGCATTTACTTTTTTTTTTTTAACAAAATTTGGCTGTAATTGCTAGGTAAGGATTTAATTCGTATTTAATTTGATTTCCTCAATGAAAAAATTAATAAAAATAATGTAAATTTTCTTGAGATAAATATCAGTTTCAAATCTGAAACTAAAACTAAAGCATAAAATGAACCTTTTAAAAAATGTGATGTATTTGTTTTTTGTGGACCCAAGAGTGGTCTTACAAAACTGAAGATTAATTCTTATCAGAAATATAAATCACCGAAATAGGTCTTTTTTCTTCCAACAAAGTCTTTTCTGTATCCTAGCCATGCTCAGTTATTATTTTCTCATCTGAGATTACACGTTTTGTTTTTACTGAATGCATTATTCATGTAAAAGCCTTTTTAGTAAAATGTTATTTTATATTGGCATGAACTTATTCAATGAGAAGCATTTTATCTATGTTAGAAATTGCATGAATTTGACACTTTTTGTTTTGGATTGTCTATTAAATTGCATTAAATCTAATGTAATTTTCATCCGCATGCTACTTTGCTAAGCTAAGAATGTGAAAACTTTTAGGCATGGATAAGATCATATATTTTTTGAACTCAGATATATCTAGATGAAAATCCTCAACTTTAAAATGAAACTAAATATAATTCCTCCTATCCTTCCTATGATGCAAGTGGAAAGAGATATTCATATATCAGAATTTAACAAAATTATATAAAAGTCATTTTTGGATCATTTTTATTGAACAACTTTATTATTGAATCAACAAAATTAAGATGAACTTTATGTGTTCTAAGGATTGCCATTGTCTCAGCATGACACATTGGCCTGGATGTCATTTTACAATGACCAGTCTCCATAATGTATTCAATATTATTTGCTAATATCACTGTGTTTGTGCTTATTTACAGATATGTGGCTGTAAATTTGTCAGATGTGAGAAAGGATGTGCAGTGCCCTATCTGCCTGGGTATGAAATTTATAACTGATCCTAAATTCCCTAATTATATATAGTATATTCTTTTCTAAAAGTTTAATGCAAATATGCTTCATTGCATGTATGGTAGTTTTGCTAAACTTTTTCAGGAAATGGTTTGTTTGGAATGTTTTTTCGTTTTGGCAAGATAATTGGTAGAACTATAATGACTCTTTAAAGTTCTGTGTTTGTAAACTCTTTAGGCCCATATCCTAGTAAAGAGTGAATCCGGTGAAATGAAATAAAAGGAAAGTAAGGGTTGGGGGGAGGTCAAACCTGCTTGTTATGTTGTGGAGAATGTGAATATAGTGTCTTTAGTAGGATTAGTATTACAGATACTACTTTGTTAAAGTAATTTCCAGGTGAGGATTATCTGACAGTATCATTCTCTAAAATCTTATGAAATCCGTGTTTTTTTTTTTTTGGTTCTATAAAGTTCACAAAAATGGAAGGTAGCCTCATTTTAAGGACAAGGCATCCCACAAGCTTCAGAGTTCAGAGTGGGTTTGCAATCTGTGACATTTTTTTGACATAAATATTAACTCATTACATAATCTGGGGGAGTTAGGATGTATCTAACTTTGATATTAGTTGTGGTTATTTCATCAATTACTTGTGAAGTGTAAAGAGTGTATTACATTGAATTGGTTCGTTAACTGCAAAGTCATTAACCAGTTGCATGTAGACATAAATGACATGTTTGTAAATGGACATAATAGAGTAATGATGTAAAGGAACCAGATCATTGGCCTATTTATAATTTTATAGTACTGTGTTCAAAGTGCTTTATTCATGTAGTAGTATTGAATTAAATTGTTCTTTGATTCTTATACGAAAATAAAGAGGCTTGTTGATTCTAGAAATTGGGAAAATAAATACGTTCAAGTTGTGATAACCTACTCAAGTCCAGACAACTGTCTGCCTGCATAATTTCAAATTATCAACTGTTGGACAAGTTCCATGTTGGCATAAATCTAAGTTAAGATTTAGATAACAAAATATGCCATTTTTATTTCTTTCAAGATTTACTGTAACATGTGACAAGAATCTTTTTCATCTTTTCCTAGCCTTCACATTTATGTATGCTTTATTGTCTCATGTGATTTTTTTTTTGGAAAAGCATGGTTCATATAGTAACATGTTAAAGGTCCCTACATGATCTGTAGATATGAATCTGGTTAGTTTTGCTTTCCATACAGACAAACTGTTCTTGATGGAAACAAGCCAATAACTTGTCTCTTATGAATTTACTCATCTGGATTGTACAGATTAAAATTTGCTGTTATCATGTCCATGCATGGTTGAACTTCTTATGACATTGTGCAAGATATCTCAGAGGCACAATCCTATGCATTTTTTCTTTGCTATCATAATTTTCAAATCGTACAATAAAAAGTTGTTGATTTCATTATGTGTAGGCATAATTCGGAAAACAAGAACTGTGATGGAATGCCTGCATCGCTTTTGCACAGAGTGCATTAACAAATCCATGCGCCTTGGGTTTGTCCTCAAACTTCTGTCTATTATTATCTCACTGATGTTGTAGTTGGGGTATTGGTTTATTTGCTGGGAATTTTCTAATGACTCAGGATTGATTTTATTGCAGTAACAATGAATGCCCTGCTTGTCGTACACATTGTGCTAGCCGACGCTCTTTGAGAGATGATCCAAACTTTGATGCTTTGATTGCTGCTCTCTTTCCAGATATTGACAAGTATGAGGAGGAGGTACGATGGACATATTGCATCTTGGATTACAAAATGTATTATCTAGAAAAATTCTCATTAAAAAAGTTTCTGGGCTAGGAATTGACATTGCATGAAGATAAGATGATTCACAATAACCAGGTGAGACTATTATAAACTTGAATATTCAATTTTCAACAATAATTTTTTAAGAGTTAATCTGTTAGTAACCCACGCAGTTTTTTCTGCATTAAGTTTAGCTAATCCTAATTCCCAATGTTCTGGATTTGAATTTAATCTTAATCACCATATCAAATTGAATACTTTTATTTTATAATTTATGCTACTAGTTAATTTTAGCCATTCTCAATTTATTTTGTTCATACATGACTTTTCTATTGAAATTTGATTTTTTGACACTATCAGTTTTATAATGGATTAATACAATTTATTTTCTATGTTTACATCGTAATTGAAAATAAAATCTTTTTCCTTAACAATGAGGACATCTCCTAATTATACTTTATTCTTTCTTAAGTCAGTGGTTTCGTGATATATTTCTTTTACGTTTTAATTCATATTTTTATATTAATGAGTTTAAAATACCGCTAAAATCATGGGAATTTACCCGTTTTGTCTTATTCCATGAGAAATTCCTTCACTTCATATACAATTTCTCTCGTGTTCATTCAGAATCTTGAAAGTTTTTTTATGTTTTCAAGATAAATGCATGCAATTACTTTTTTGTTTACTTCTTCCTTTATAAGAGAGTATTAGAAAGATTAGCAGCAAAATATTGTAGGAGGATATAACTTTACTCTATGAAACCTGGATCTGCAACAATCCAATGTATTAGTGAGGATTAGGGACTATGGTGTTAGTTTTTCCTCAGTTGTTGTTTCAACTAGCAGCTCTATAAATGCACAGTAGGCTACTGCATATCACTGAAAGTAATCAATTTCCAGTTAGCGTCTGCCATTTGCAAGAGGTTCAATTCAATGTTCAAACAAGTTAAATGTTCTTGTATAGCGGATAGAGTTGTTGATTGTTGTTAACTTTTTTTTTCTGCAAGATTTTCACTTTGGCTTGTAGTATTAATAGTTAAAGGACTTTTATCTTTTCTAAGAACATCCAAGCATCGCATAATATACAAAGTGAAAATGGAACAACTACAGCTTTTTTGAGGGCACATGGGAGTGATGGGGAACTTCAGGTATCAAGTGACAATGCAGATATGAACGACAATGATGAAGGAAGTGACTCATCTATGGGTGATGAGCAGACCATGGAACTTCAGGTATCAAATGACAATGTGGATATGAACGACAATGATGAGGGAAATGACTCATCTTCTAGTGATGAGAAAACCGGGGAACTTCAGGTATCAAATGACAATGTGGATATGAATGATAATAATGGGGGAAATGACACATCTTTTGGTGATGAGCAGATCGGAGAATTTCAAGTATCAAAAGACAATGTGAATATGAATGATAATAATGGGGGAAATGACACATCTTCTGGTGATGAGCAGACCGGGGAATTTCAAGTATCAAATGACTATGAAGATATGAATGACAATGATGGGGAAAATGACTCCTCTTTTGGTGATGAGCAGACAGAAACCACACACAGAAGTGGCCGAAAGGATGGAGAACCATAAACACAATTTTCTCAGTATTCTTCTATTGATGCAGATTCCTAAAAACCTTCTGTTGCGCTACATGCTATTAGGAAATGAATAATTCTAAATCTCCTCACAAATCCTCCTACTCATTGAAGAAAGAATTGAAAGCTTTTTATGTTTTCAAGATGATGTATACATTTAATGCTTATTTAGTTCTTTCTTTATATAGTATTAGGAGGAATAGTGAGAAATATTGTAGGAGTATAAAACATTACTTCAAAGGAATTATTTTATGGATCTTATCTTGAATATCCAACAGTCCAACATATTATTTAGGATTAGGACTATCGATATCAATGAGCTGCATCATGTCTGAAGTTTATATAGACTATGGTGCTAGTTTTCCCTTAGTTGTCATTTTAATTAGCAGCTCAAAATGAGCAGTAGGCTACTGCATATGATCATTGAGAAAATAATCAAAGCCCAGGTATTACTATATTTTTATTATTCTTTAGTGGGTGTGATTCGCAAGAGGTTCAATGTTCAAAATATCTAAATGTTTTTGTATAGTGAATAGAGTTGTTGATCATTGTTTGGTTTGATTTTTTTTGTCTGCAAGAAACATTGAGTTGTAGTATCAGTAGCTGAAAGGTTTTAGCTTCTCTTAGAAGATCCAAAGCTTTGGGTAAGAAACCAAGTTCGAAAGCAGCAACTATAGCTTTAGTGAGGGCACTTTCAAACTACTGATATGAGGAGACCAAGAAACTTATGAAAGGCTGGGAAACTAAAGGTATTCTAATGACAATGTGGATATGAATGACAATTGTTGGAACTAAGATAGGGGGTGCTGGCACCAAAGAGATTCACTCAAAACCTAAAGGCATTAGATGTATGAATTTTAAATAATGAAACTTGGACTCCAACAGTCCAACCTATTATTTAGGATTAAGACTATGGATATAGTTTAGCTGCTTCTTGTATGGAATTTACATAGACTATGGTGTTTGTTTTGCCTCTCTTGTCGTTTTGATTAGCAGCTCTATAAAATGAGCAGTAGGCAACAAAATAATCAAACTCAGTTCTTACATTTTTTTCATTATGCCTTAGTTTGTGCCATTTGCAAGAGGTTCAATGTTCAAAGGTTTTTAAATGTTTTTGTATAGTGGATAGAGTTGTTGATCATTATACTTTTATGTTTTGTCTGCAAGATTTTCCCTTTGGCTTAATATTAAAAGTTAAAAGGTTTTATCTTTTCTAAGAAGATCCAAGCTTCCATTTCCCAGACTCTTCAATGTCAGACCGAAGCTTGCAGTAAGAAACAAAGTGCCAAAGCAGCAGCTGTAGAGTTTATGTTTGAAACTACTGATCTGAGACCAAGAAACTTCAGAAATGCTGGGGAACTTCAAGTATCCAATGACAATGTGGATATGAATGATGATGATGCGGGAAAGGAGTACCCATCTTTTGGTGATGAGCAGATAGAAACCACAACCAGTAGTGGCATAATGGGTGGAGAACGAGAAACACAATTTCCTCAGCATTCTACTGCTATTGATGCAGATGGAACTGGTGATGAAAATGTTCCAGAAGGAAATAGAGAAATCATGAATCAATCTGGTGCGCTTGACTGGGGAAAAAATTGTCATGGGAGTCAGACCCAAATCAAGGGTAAGAATGCCAAGAACTGTCGTCTCTCCAAAT
This sequence comes from Clitoria ternatea, assembly GCA_037962975.1. Taxonomy (NCBI): domain Eukaryota; kingdom Viridiplantae; phylum Streptophyta; class Magnoliopsida; order Fabales; family Fabaceae; genus Clitoria; species Clitoria ternatea. The sequence continues at coordinate 297,303,727 of CM075669.1, forward strand.
TGATTGATCAGATTCGCAACTCAGAGCCAACTGACGATGAGGTATTGTTCTTTCCTAATTGTGATTATTTAAATACTAATGCACTATAAATTATCAGAACTTTTGGATTTCAAGGTTGCTAAACATGTTTAAGAATTGATATAACATGCTAACATTTAAACCAAGGCTCTAGATTCAATTAAGGTTTTATCTCCAAAATAATATATATATATATATATATATATATATATTCATTATTTAAAATTCATTATTTTAAGGTTTGTTTGTTCCTCTCACTCTCATATAAAAGAAACTTTCTCATATGATACATCATCTCTATATATATAAAAGCTATTTATTGGAATAATGCAGTTTCAAAACATGGGGTGTTGGTATGGCATATTGTGTAAGGGTAGAATATGTATCACAAGAGATAGAGGTGGAACAAACCCAAATTGTGACAAGTGTCACAACAGGCGTTTTCTGCATCATCCAGAGGGGCATAACACATGAAAACTGACACATGTCATCAGGACATGTGTTCACATCTACGACAGGTGGAACAGCATGTCATTAAAATTGCAAAATATTGTGTTGGTGGCATGTCATTAATACTTTAATTACTTAGTAGCATAGTGTAGGGACCAGAAAAAGTGTTTGAGATCACACACCAAAGTGGATTTTAGAAAATCAGCGCCATCATCTTCCAAAGGTCATTTACAACCTTGTTGATTGATTTCAAAATCCCAGCTTGTAAAGGTGAGCCGTGAGCATGATTAACAAAACATAACAAAACAAAAATGGAAAATGCTCATTTCTTTTATATTTTTCAAACATTTGCCACAATTTGGCAAATTTCGCCTGTCTGGCACAAATTCTGCCATTACACAATGCGGCAACAAAACAACTCCAGAAAGATAATATGTTTTGAAACTGCATTATTTTGATAAATAGTATATTTTTTTAAATTGGTGTATGCTGATTTGGGCTTACATGATTTCAGTTGGGTGTCCATCTCATGCTTGTATCTTTGGATGAGCAAGGAATACCAAGTTTACAGCAGCCATACCTTTACTGCAGGCCTACTGTGTCAGTCAAGCAATTGTGCCAGGTTGGTCTCTTTCCATTGCAAGACGGTTTATTTCTTATAGATTCTAATTGGTTTTCTATTTACAGTATGTTGCACTTAAAGCTGCGGTGCTAGCGGATGCAGTTGAATTATGCTTGGTAGAAAAGCCGCAAGAAAACATTGTAAGAGGTGAAAGGACCGTTGACCCGAACATTGATAGATTGAGAGTCCTTGAAGATGGAACTTTGGCTGAATTAACAACTTATCGTAATGTCATAAGTGGGCATCTGGTAAACCATCTAAGTTGACTATGTGTGGTGCAAACATGATTTAAATAGCTCTCTTTCCCCCCTCTTTTTACGTTGTTAATATTCGCTCAATTGTTATCTGATTTTTTTGGTTTTTTGTTATTTACAGGTGATGGCTTATAGGAAGAAGCTGCTGAATCAGGACCCAGTTGGGTTGAGCTAAACATTGAACAGTCACCTGAACCATAATTTAAGTGCATAATTATACAAAACATTGAAAAATATCTAGTTGTTTTATCATTTTAATAATACGTATCCCGTGTTATAGGAAAAGGGGCTAAACCTTTTCTCTTGGGCGCATAGGAATGAGAACCACAGGTGCAGGGATATTTTTTACAAACTTAAATGTTCATATTTATTTAAGCATATATTTGCCTCATGAAGTCGTGTTTAGTAATGCTGTCGTTAATGGTCTTGCTTTATTTTAATTGAAAATCTAGCACTATATTAAATCAAAAATAATGTAGCATTATTATACTTTTGAAATCAAAATCAAATCTTTTTTCTCTTTTGATATTCTTATATCATATCCCTCGGGTTGAATCATGCTACGAATTGGATGGTGCAATAAAAATGCTATATACATATAGTATATTGTTTGCGTTATCTTTGTGGAAAATGTTTTAATGAGGATATAAATGATAGGTACTGTGATATTATAGGAAGAGAGAAACATAGTTGTTTTTAATTTCCTTTATTGTTTTGATCTTTACAAATTTTAAGTAAAATAAAGTAAATAAAAATTGTTTGGAAAGACTAGATTTTTAAAACTATATTAGTTTTTAAAGTAAAAAAATTAAAATGTTTCTTTTTTTTCTACTTCTAGTTTTTATTATACTAAAATACTTTTGAAATTATTTTGAAAAACGATGTAATTTTTTAAAATAAACTGATTTGTTATACAAGTTTTATTGTTTTAATATTTTTGAAATAAAATTATTATTGTAAGAAAAGATGTTTCTAATGAGAGTGTGAGGATAGATTTGAGAGGTTTACTGAAAAAAAAGGACAAATTTGAGAGAAAGGTGGCTTATAGGATAAGAACGGTTGTTAAGTATTAAAAAAATATAAGTTTTTATGACCTCAAATATTTTAATTTTGATAAAAACATTACATCATTTAGTGTATTATTACTATTTGAAGGCTGTCCAAGACTTATTTATAGATAAATACAAGTCATAAAACCAAAATACAAGACTCTTGAAGTAGTTGTGTGGATGTTTAGAAAATTACTAACACTTTTTCTCTCTCCAGTAGTTGTTTGAAGACCAATTTAGACATCTAGACTCAACTTAGACGATTCACTTGAAGATAGTAAATAAAGCCACAAGCTTGTGTTTCTATATCAAATTATAATAGTTCTAACTTGAAACAGATTATTTACCCAATCAAAATAGTTTCAAACGACTACTTGGACAAATAAGCGAGCACTAGTGGAAAAAATGGATATAATCACGGTTAAAAATGGCCTTTATTCACGGTTAAAGAACCGTGGTTGTTGCAGCTGTGGTAGTAGATGAGAGTCTTTAACCACGGTTAACAATCGTGGTAATAAATCAGATCTAACCATGGTTGTCGAGCATAACCGTGAATATAACAGATAATGTATATTCACAGTTATAGTAAAACCCGTGGAAAAAGAACAGCTATATTCACCGTTGTTTAGCATAACCGTGAATATAAGTAGAAAAAGAAAATTCACTTACAGACCATGTATATTCACGGTTATAGTAGGAACCGTGGATAAAGAACCTCTATATTCACGGTTGTTTAGCATAACCGTGAATATAAGTAATATAAAAAATTCACTTACAGAGTATGTATAATGACGGTTATAGTAGTAACTGTGGATAAATAGTGTTTATAATCACGGTTATAGTAGTAACCGTGGATAAATAGTGTCTATAATCACAGTTGTTACCATAACCATGAATAAACACTAAGGTTTTTTTTTAATATGGTTTTTGTTTTATTGTTTCCCAAACCTGCATTCAGACAACCAGTACAATATACAGTATCCCAGCATATCCAGCAACAAACAATATATAAAAAGAATGGTATATATATAACAATTAATTTGATATGAATTCATAACAACCTAAAAAATGAAACTATATACAATTCAAATGAATGTAACCTAATAAAATGTAAACCCTAAATCCTACACTAGATACATATTTAAGAGAATAAAGATCCTATATCTAGCTAAGTTGTTCTTTTCCTGATTTCAATGAAGTATGAGCCCCATTGCCTTCTAACATTATCTACAAGTGTCTTAGAGAAGTATGACCGGTCCTAGAAGTACTGCAAACAATGCACAAAACAATTAGAACAAAAGCTATATTTATTACATGAAATTGATGAAAAGTAGTCTAAATGATGAGACTTACATCTGTCCATCCCTCTACTAAATGTTGTTGGACAATGGTCAGCATAGTATGCATGACGAAATAGCCACACTCGAAGGTACCCTCCTGCCTGTAAGACTACAATGGACATAAAATATAGAATAAGTGAATTCGCAACTTAAAAAATATATATTGAAGATTTGAATGAATATGATAGACTTACCTTTGGGTGCACCCACACAACTTTTCTTCCGCTGGACTTAACTCCAATCAGTCGATTGTATCCAACCACCGCCCTACATCAAATAAAACACAAGATAAGTTAGAATCGTATAGGTCCAAAAATGATGTAATCGAATTTGTACTTATTGTTTAGGGATTAACTTACCCGTCTACTACAGTTTTCAGGTCTTGTGGAACTGCCCGATGCGTAGTATCAAACCGGGGACAGATCACCACAAGCGTCCAGTGAGCACTGCAGTTACAAGTGATAAGTGAGACTTCAAAATGCAAAAATTAATGACAATAATTATGGAATAGAATATTACCCTTTATGATAGGGGCCCATGTATACAGTCTTCCCAGACTCAAACATCCAATTCTGGATGTATGCTTGGGTGTCCTGCGTGGTGTTTGCTTGCTTCTGTATGAGAGAGGGCTCTAAGAAACCATAAGTTCCTTGGAAACCAAATGTCCACACAAAGTTTTGTCAGAAACCTAAACAAGTTGAGACATGGTTAGCGACAAATAACTTGTATAATGAAAAAATTAGACAAAAAGAGATATACTTACAGCTCCCACAGCTGAATGATGGAGATGTTCAGCATCGACGTCCCCGAAATAATCTCACACATGTCAGAATGTGTAATGTAAAGTGGTACTGCACTTGGACGGCCGAACACCAGTGGCTCCCATGGGATCTGAACAGTCTCATCTCCTTGCTCATACCCGATGTGCCATAGCATCCGGATGGGATTGTCGGCCGGGTCTGGCCTCTTCAATGCCTGTTCCTGTTGAACAATTGACAACCATCACAGTTTGTACCATAATTGACAATATAACAAAATTAGTTAGTGTAAGGTTTTTACCTGTCCAGGGGCAACCTGCAGAAGTCTGTTGGGCCACATCAGAAAATGGCCCACCGCCTGACCGACGGTCTTCACCTCTGGAATTGCCACTAGCACAGCAGCATCCTTCTTGAGGACGAGCACAATAGAGACCCTGGACATACCATCAGGTAATGACTGATGGTGAACCACAGGGCCTAAGTTGTAGACCATGCCAGTGGCAAATGGCTCCTCCGACCCGTCAACGAACAGGTCACATTGACGGGTGTCTGGTGGCTCGACCCCATCATCGTCAGGGTCAGCCGCAGCGCACGACCCCTTAGTGCTAACCCTCCGTACCTACATATTTACACATCAAGAAGAAGTTATTCAACAATGAAATAAAGTGGTTACAAACAATAAAACCGAGGAAATTAAATAAAGAATCTAACCTGTGGGTTGCTAGCTGGTGCAGTAGTCTCCTGGTGATGGCTGAGTGAGGCCTTCATCTCCTCCCTGAATCGGGCCATCTCCTGGTGGAGCCTAGATATCTCCTCCTGATACTCAGCCTTCACAATAGCCACTTTCTGCTCCACTATTTTCTCAAGGGAGGGGGCAGGGTCAGGAGCACCGTAATAGCTGCGGAGGCCTGTGAAATGTGAATGATTAGCCGATAATTGTTTAACAGATAACAAAATGAAAGGATACAGTTATTTCCAACTTACCTACACCTCGACCAACAGCACGCACTCTTCCTGGGTGCTCTGGCCTGCCGATGGTGGTAGTCAAAATATTCTGCCTACCATGGGCTACGAAAGACCCTTGGGTTGATTGCTCAACCAAGGAATCCTGAAACCAAACAAGTTAGTATTGACTTCCTTCACGTAATACCAAAAAAAAGACACTGATACAAGGGGAATACTTACTATCCGTAAGGCGACCTCCTGAGCTTGTGAGGAAGTGTATTCCCCACTCTTCTTGATCCTGGCCCGCTTCCATTTGTCGTGGCGTGTAGGTGGGGAAGGGGGATCCACAATACCAATGTCAGGCTGACTAGTCTGACACTGACTCAGCCTCTCCTGTACCAGCCGCTCCTCCAACCTACGGTAACCCCCACGTGACAGTGTGTGGGGGCAGTCATTTAGCTTCCTAGTCTCCCGGGCTTTCTTTCTGACCTCCTACAACATGAAAGACAAATATTCAGAGTTAGCCGTTTAAATTATACATAATTTAATCATTTAAAAACTAATGTACCTGAAACTGGACAGAATGCCTATTTGCAACGAAAGCATCCCATGTCGCCTGATCAATGAATGGATATTTCTCTCCAGGGAACTTTCCTTGGTCGTCCCCGAATACATATCTACAATTCAGGTACATTTAAACTAAGGATTTTTACAATTTGGTAAAGCGTTGATTAAGAATTTAAAGTCCAAATATACCTCGTGGTGAGTATGGATTTGAACGACCTCCATCGCTCAGCCATAATACCGAGGACCTTCCTCCTCGCTATGTCAGAAGATGGTATGTCAAAAGAATCCTACATGAAAGGAGTTAGTCCATAAAGGAGTCCTTATTATTAATTACATGAAATAATACACTAAAATAAAACTTAAATAATCTCAAAGTTACCAGAACATCACTCCATAGCTGGTTCTTCACCACCTCCTCGACATTATCCTAGTCGGGGATAATGATGGACACCTTCGATCGAGCCAGGACTCCCAAATAACTGCTAAACTTCGTGGCATTTGGTCCTTCAAATCTACCAGTGTTGACATCCATGTCAACAGGTAACCTCTCTCCCCGGTGTCGCCTAAGTGCAACGTCTGCCATCCGGGTAACACCTCTACTCTTCCGAGTAGAGGAATTAGTAGCCTGTGAGTCAGACCTAGATCGTCCATCCTGATCAGCCATGAGTATCTGTCCAAACAAGGAAACACAACTGTCAAATATTTAATATAACATTTAATACAACGAATAATTAATATAACATGCATGTAATTCAATGATTCATTAACATGATTAATACCCTATGAAGATGAAATATTTTCCCATAAGCCTTCATGGTGGTCATGACGACTAGCAACTACATCATCTGTGTCATGTTCCATGATAGATATTGGAATACGTGTTGTGGTCGATGGAATTTCCACAATATCAAGATTGGGGTCTCCAATGTGTCTACCTTGGATAACAATTGACCACCGTTTGTCAGCTGGGTCAGCAACATAAAAAACTTGCTTCACCTGCGTTGCCATTATGAATGGTTCGTCCTTATGCCCTATCTTGTTGAGGTCCACCAATGTAACTCCTAAATCATCAGTGAAGGGACCGTAATCGACTTCCCATATATCTTCAATCACACCAAAGTAGCATGACTCGACCAATACAGGGTTGTTGTCCTTTGAAGTTGAGAAATGCATAGACTGAGCCACAACCATCACTCCACTGTTTTGATTTGTACTCTTTTCATCCTGTGTCCTTGTATAAAACGAATAGTTGTTTATGTCATACCCACAAAAAGTGAGGACATCAAAGTTTGGGCCCTGTGCCATTCGATGTAATGTCAAGGAAGCAGATGCATCTTTCAGAACGGTCATTTGGAACCACTGCATGAATGTCTTGCTGTGTTCATTCAACAACCACTTTTCAGTCATTTTAGGGTTGGTTTTCTTGACTAGCTCCTTGTGAGTGGCTAGATACGGTTGCACGTTGTCCGTGTTGTTTAAAATATACAAGTGTGCCTGAAGGACATCATCACGTGGCATGCTCTTGATTTTTTTTTCCAATTGTTCCTTTCCCATCCAATCTCCCTTCATGACGAGTCGTTGGAATACCAATGCTTGCAGCATGTGACATGTATTCAGTGCAAAACTCAATTGCTTCCTCTGCAATATATCTTTCCACAATTGAAGCTTCGGGACGATGTTGGTTCTTCATATACCCTTTCAATATCTTTATATATCGCTCAACGGGATACATCCACCGTAAGAACACTGGACCATACAAACGGACCTCTCTCACCAAATGGATGATTAGGTGGACCATCATGTCAAAAAAAAAGGGCGGGAAATACATTTTAAGTTGACATAATATAAGTGAGGTTTCCTGTTCCAGCACATCCAATTCGCCGGGCACGATTACCTTGCAACATATGGCATTGAAAAACATACACAACCTTGTTATGACATTTCTCATATTTTTAGGAAGAATGTCACGAATGGCGATAGGCAGAAACTGTTGCATCAACATGTGACAATCGTGAGACTTCAACCCAACTAACTTTAAATCTTTCATGGAAACACAAGAGTTGATGTTGGAGCCATAACCAGACGAAACTTTCACACTTCGTAACGATTCACACATACTTTGCTTTTCTTTTCTGGACAACGTATGACATGCTGGAGGCAAATATGTTCTTTTGCCCTTTGATTGTGGATGCAAATCCTGACGTATACCCATCAACTCCAAGTCCATACGTGAGTTTAGGCCATCCTTAGTCTTCCCGGGTATGTTTAAGAGTGTACCAACCAAACTGTCACACACGTTTTTCTCCACATGCATTACATCAATGCAGTGTCTTACATCAAGCTCCCTCCAATATGGCAGGTCAAAAAACACTGACTTTTTCTTCCCGTTGTTTTGTGTCGGGTGCTGTTTTTCACACTTACCAAACTGCACGTTGACGTCTTTCACCTTTTCATATGTCTGGCGACCAGATAGTGGTGGAGGAGCTATTTCAAAGTCTTGGGCACCGTTAAACGACTTCTTCAACCTCCGAAATGGATGATTCGCTTTAAGAAACCTTCGATGTCGAAGATAAACACTTTTCCTACCATGGTGCAACCGCACAGAACTAGTCCCCTCCTCACATACTGGACAAGCTTTATGACCCTTCACGCTGTACCCGGATAAGTTACCATACGCTGGAAAGTCATTGATCGTGCAAAAGAGCATGACACGCAATTTGAATGACTGCCCGGTAAACCCGTCAAACACATCAACCCCGTCTTCCCACAACCTTTTGAGGTCTTCAACCAATGGAGTTAAATATACATCAATGTCGTTGTCCGGTTGTCGTGGACCAAAAATCATCATCGATAACATGACATATTTCCGCTTCATGCACAACCACGGCGGCAAGTTGTAAACAAACAACAAAACAGGCCACGAACTATGGTTTGTGCTCAGGTTCCCAAACGGGTTCATGCCGTCTGTGGCTAGTGCAAGCCTAATATTTCTTGGTTCATGGGCAAATTCTGGAAAAATCGTATCCCTTTTCTTCCATTGCGATCCATCGGCCGGATGCCTAAGTAGTCCATCAACAACCCTTTCATCAGTATGTCATCTCATAAGTTTTGCATCATCTGCATTGGCAAACAGACGCTTTAGTCTTGGAACTATAGGCAGATACCACAACACCTTTGCAGGAGACCCTTTAGTGCATACCTCATCAGAATCCGCCTCTTTCTTCTTATACCGTGACACCCCACACCTAGGACATCGATGCAGCATTTCTAACTCACCCCGAAATAATACACAATCATTTGGGCATGCATGTATTTTTTCATACTCTAAACCCATAGGACACAACACCTTTTTGGCCTTATAGTTACGGTTCGGCAAGGTGTTTCCAGCTGGGAGCATTTCTTTCAACAACTTCAGTAAGTCAGTGAAACTTTTATCCGTCCACTAGTTTATGGCCTTCAAATTAAACAATCGTAAAACTGCTGATAACCTCGTGAAATTGACACAATTTGGATACAACGGCTGCTCAGAGTCCTCGCACAGAGTCGTATATACATGAGCTTTCTTAAAACCTTCTACCCCCACATCAAGGATCATATCCTCGAGTCGGTTATCCATGTCGACATCGGTGTCATGTATCGAGCTTTGATTTTCAGTTTGAGAGCTGTTACTTGGCACCACCACATCTTCACCATGCCATATCCAACGCATATAACTACGCAGAAAACCGTCACACAGTAGATGTTCTTGCACCTCTTCTAAGTCTACCCGACGCAGGTTCAAGCATTTAACACAAGGGCAAAAATACTTTCCATTTACCTCCACTGCATTCCTCGCTACGAATTCTATAAATGATTCAATTCCCCCCTCGTACTCTAGACTTAGGCGTGATGCAGTTATCCAACTCCGATCCATGCCAACTGTTTACAAGGTGCTATGATTAACCTTACTTTTTCTTCAAAGGTGGTGGTCCTATACCCATTCAGGATGACAATTATTTTTATATGTCATTCATATATACAGGTTAGGAGTTATTTTAAAATTTGATAAAATTTCGGTAGCATTTTGCATTGGTCTCTAAGTACACAAAATGAGAGTGGTCAAATCAAATTCAACCACAACCAAATATGCACCCAGAGAACAACACAAAATGCAAGTTACCGAAAGTTTATCAAATTTTAAAATAACTCCTAACTTGTACATACTAACAATGACGTATAAAAAATAATTGTTCATCCCAAACTGTCCAAACGGACAATTCAAGATTCAACACAAACGATGACATTAATTAATTTAATGACCATTTGTGTCGAATCTCAAACGGGGAACTACGGTTCACTCATGCACAGCAACTTTCATACTATGAGCCTACGAGTTTGCAAGATTAACAACCACACACATACAACAACAATAGAAATAACATTATATAAGAGCAACCAACAACAACAGAAATAAAATGGATAATAATTTAGTTAACTTTTTACCTAAATTAGTATGATGTTTCTAATTTGTGTTATTTTGAAGTACAAGTATGGTGTTGGAGTATGTATTATTGATTATGGATTATGATGTTGGTTTATAAGACTTTTAAAGAAACACTCGATGAAACTCACTTGTTCACTTAAGTGCATTTGGGCTTTAAAGAAAACGATTTAGTGCATTTGATCCTAATTTCATTTGATCCTGATGTAAGTGAGTGTATTTAACGTTCAACCTACTCAATATTCTGTACTTATCTCTCTTAGGCATAATATCTTATCATGAATAGAAATTCAGAACAAAGATTCCATCGTGGTATGTCACCATTGGAGCTACATCTTCCCAGAAGATTCATGCCCTTTAATTAATTCATCTTTCATCCTTATACACTTACACACCATTCTCCTTCCAATATTGTTTTTTATTATTCCCACCAAAGGAGTGAACACTTACTACTTAAGGTCAACTAATGCATAAATCACAATAAAATAAAAATTTCCTTCACAAGCTCTCTAGCAGTATAACTACTGATTATATTGTTCAGTCCAAGCTTAGAATGTGTGAAATAAACATTCCATCTTATAAGGGATTTGTCATTGGATAGTAAAATTTCTTTTAGAAACAAATTTATTAACAATAACATTATTTCTTTTAGAAACAAATAGTTATTAACAACAACATTATTAACAACAACATTATTTCTTTTAGAAACAAATTTTCAGCCGCTTATTACAAATGGTTAACAACACAGAGGCAGAATTAACCAAACTTAATAACACACAGGCAATGTCAAATAATGACAGAGACAGAGACAGAGACAAGCTTAACCAAACTTAATAATAACACAGAGACAGAGACAAGCTTCGTTCACCTTGAACAATGAAATAATACCCACACACACAGAGACAACACATTCATTCAGGTTCGACTATACGCAAGTGAAAACACACACAATATATTCCACAAACAATGATAGACCATAACAACGAAGTAGACCAGCAGTGAACGAAGAAGAAAGGTAATGAGGCACTTACAAGAAAATGGTGTGAAGATGACAACAACACGAAAGGAAGAAGGAAGAAGCAAGTGAACGTAGAAGCCCACGACCAACAAAGAACAAACTCGAGCCAAAGAGGAGAACGAGGAAGAAGACGACAACCAGCGTGAAAGAAGAAGAGAAAGTGAAAAAAACCTGAGAGGCGCGGCTTTTGAAGTTTTAGAAAGGATGTATATTCACGGTTCCCCTTGAAACCGTGAATATATTACACATATATTCACGGTTAAACAAAAAACTGTGGATAAATATTAACTATATCACCACGGTTACGAACACAACCGTGGATAAATATTAAATCTATAATCACAGTTGTAGAAACAACCGTGGACATACAGTACCCAGTGATTAAACCTAAGACCTGAACTATATATCCACGGTTGGAAATACAACCGTGATTATAAACATCAATATATATCCACGGTTAACATCATAACCGTGATCGTACCCATGAATATATAGTCACAGTTGTGCACACAACCGTGGATATATATTTCAGGTACTATATATCCACGGTTGACTTCTCAACCGTGAATATATATTGATGGGTACAATCACGGTTATGATGTTAACCGTGGATATATAGTTTTTTTTTATTATAACGTTCACCTTATAATTTCAAAAATACCACCGCACATGTTTTTATCACTGATCCTCTTTAACCCGTGAATATATCCCGTTGTTATATCCAATTTTTGCACTAGTGGAGTATCCTATGCACCAATTTAAAAAGTCAGACAACCAAGATGTTTACAGGTTGACAAAGTTCAAATACTCTTCTCAAATCACGCCAATAGCTCTAAACAGAAGCCATCATTTAGCAAAATGTTGTTGTCTTACAACATCTATTTTAAAAGAAGCCTATAAAAGGAAGATCACTCAAGAATGCAAACTGCCTCATCATTCTACTTCTATTCTCTACGTATTTCACAAGTTATTGTGCAATATTCTTTGACTCTTTTCTTGTAAAATAGTTTAAGAGTTTTATTTCTTTCATGTTTTAAACAACTAGTTTGTAAGCTTAAACATCCTTAAGGTCTTTGTTAAATACTTAGGATTTCCTTACGTTTTTGTCAAGTTTGTAAGAGCTTGAAGAGACTTGGAATACTTGTTCAATTAGCTTAAAGAGACAAAGTTAAGAAAGAATATTTTGGTTATTAGCTTGAAGAGGCTAAATTAAAAAAGAATACTTTGGTTATTAGGTTGTAAAAGAATACTTGAGATCCTTGTGAGAAAGTCACTTTGCTTCACGATCAGTTAATATAAACTCTTGTTGGCTTAGACTTTACTGTTTTATTAATGATATTGTCTTTCTCATCCTTCATATATATAAAATATTGTGAAAACTTAGACGAATGTTTGAGTTATTTATCAAACTATTTTATTTTTCAACTAAGTCCTTAAGAAAACTCAAACAGGTACCTAAAAAGCTATCTTTGCTAAAAAAATTTGTCAACATTTTAATCACATTATTCAACCTATTTCTAGTGTGAACTTATGTTACCTGCACAAGTTGTGTACCCTTTCACCACAATGGACCTAGCATAACAGGTTGTGTACCCTTAATCACACTATTATAGTTTGGTTTAGTTTGGTTGATGTGGTTTTTATTTTTATTTTTTATAAAAATAAAAATCACAATTCAATTAATTTATCTACAAAAATTGTCAATTAATACTACAACTATACTGAATCAAAATTACTATGTAACAAATTATAGTTACAAATAAATAAAATAATAATCATATAAAACTGTAGTATTAAAAATATTACTAATTCCATAATTTCACTTATGTGACTCTAAATTGATTAAGAGATTACAAGTTGATTTTATTTAATTTACTGTCAATAAAATTGATTTTAAAATTATAATAGTAAAAAACATATGTAAAAATATAGTTTGGGTTAGTTTTGGGAGAGAGAATCACAGGTTAAACTGAATTGCATTAAAAACTATGATGTGTTTATTTGCAGTTTTTTACAGCTGACAAATTTTAGTTCAATTTTATTTGATTTAATGATTAATTATGGTTTGTTTTTAAACTAATCAAAAATACAATTCTTCTTATCAAAGCCTTGAATCTTTTTTGATTTATTTACAACAAGTCTTGAATCCTTTAAGCCTAATTACCTTTTTTTATAAACAAATATTATTCTTAAACCTAAGATATCTCCTTTCCTTCCTTCACCATGTTCGACCACTAGCCAACCTTGTATTTGCTTAACCATAACTACGTGGTAACATAACAGTTAATATAAGTCATGCCGTAGAAAGAACACTATTGAGAATTTTTTATTTTTTTGGTTTAGCACTTGATTGTATCATGAAAGAATATTAAATTTCCAACGGAGGAATACCGTGGCATGTCTCTCACACTTTATGATTATTACGTGTGCTAGCAATTAGGGAGGTATTCAAAACGCAGTTTCACAAACCACGTTTTCCTAATTGAATTAACGCTTTCAAGAATTTTCAAATCACTCCCTCTGTCTTTTTTATAATATATTATTTTAGAGTTTTTTTTAATCTTTCTTATAAAACTCATTTCAATTTATAATATGTATTTTTTAATACATAGTTTTATTAATAATATTTTCTTTTTTGACATCAATAGAATTTAAAAAATTCATTTTTCTGCTATTATTAATATGAATAATAAGTTTACAAATATAATAAAAATAATCATGAATTTAATAACTAAATTTTATAATTGATATAAAATGATGAAGATAGAGTATTAAGTACAAAGTTCTACCTTGAAAGCTGAAATATTTTACGTATGTATTCTACCACCGCAACTTTAATAAATGATATTCATTTCTCTCAACCAATTTAAAGTGAAAAACTGGCAACTTAAAGTGGCATTAGGTGCCTTTTACATAGTCTGCCAAACTTTGGAAGAAAGAAATGAAATACCTGTGAAAGCCCTTCCCTCACCCTTCACGTGATAGCTATTAAGATTCATCTAATTTCACTTGACTAAAATGCCTCCATTCAGTACCACACCACACCGCTCCCATTCATTCTGTTCACGTTTCAATGCGTGTTTCTCTAGCAGTCTCTCTTCTTTACTAAAGAAAAACTCAAAAACCCCACTTTGAGAATCATGTACATGCAAATACACATGCACATGCACCTCTCCTTATCTTCTTCTCATCATCATCACTCACAAACTCATGAAGGACATACCCTTTTTTCTCCTCAAGAACTCCTTTGGTGCAAAGATGAAGAAAGGCATCAAAACTTTCTGCAACAACAATGGCTCAACCTCCACTCTCAACCAACAAAATAGCACTACTATTAACAACAATAACAAAAACAGCCACAACCAAGGTGACTTCACAAGCAAGGTAAGTTTAAGTTCAAGTTCCCCTCCTTCAAAGCAAAACTCACCAACACTAGAAGATCTAATTCTACAACTAGAATTTGAGGAAGAAATGGCCAGAAAAGCTAAGCTCAATGAGAAAAATAACATAAGGGGTAGGATGTCATGTGTGAACAACTCGGACATCTTGAGATCTGCAAGGAATGCACTGAATCAGTATCCAAGGTTTTCTCTTGATGGTAGAGATGCCATGTACCGTTCTTCTTTTGGGAACACAACAGAAGGGAGAAGATCAATTTGCAGTGAGACAACAAGTTTTGGGGGAAGGTTAATGGAAGAGAATGGGTTGGAAAAGTTTGTATCTTTGCCTCCAACACTAGCTGGGGAGAGTGTGGTCTGGCGCAAACCAGGGGTTGTGGCTAAGTTAATGGGTTTGGAAGCTATGCCAGTGCCAGTAAATGGAAGAAGATCATCAAGTGACAACAGAGACAAGTTGAGTAATGCTTTTAGGAGGCAGAACCTTAGGAGGAGATTTGAGAGGCATGACTTGGAGAGAAAACTTGCAATGGAGATGCAACAACAGGGTTGTCATTATCATCATAACATTAGAAGACACACCAAGTCTGGTTGTTGCTCTAACAATGGGTATTGTATTATGAAACCTGTTGCTCTGGAAGCTCTGGCTGGTGGTCCTGGCACTTGGCAACCCAGAAGATATGCTTAGAATCTTAGAAGTTTCTAATTAATCTTCAAGTTACACTCATGTATCAATCGTTTCGAGAATTAATGACAGTTAAGATATTTTATTCCGAGGAAGAGTGTGTTTGGGAGGAATCTATTAAGGATTTTAATTTTATTCTATATTTATATTATATACTAATGCAAATATGCCTCACAAGGCTAATAATGACACAAAGAGTTTGATTTGAGTTTTATTGATTTTACCTGTTTCACTTTTTCTCTTGATGCAACGGTATATATTTCTTTTAGAAAGATGTGACTGTGTATACAAAACAACAACCTTATTTTTGTTTATGTCGTTCTCCCTTATCCGTATGAACATGCTTTCTGACCTATTGGATGGTAAAATGCAAATTCAGTTGGGTGAGGCAGTTCATGTCGGAGCATGAAATCCCCAACTCTTACCAGTTTTTTTCGATATTCAAAATATATGTTTGCATTTGTTAGGAATTATTATTGCTTATGTGACATGATATTTTATTGAAAGTCTTACATTGTTTATCTCATAATAAATGATATGGTTTAAATACTTGTTAAATTATTTTTTTTGGTTTTAAAATAAAATAAAATTTTTTTAGTTGTTTTAATATGGATCATAATATATGACATTTTCTTAACCCGTACAATACAAGAAACTTTCATTGTTAATAAAGTCTACCAATATGAATAGATTAAGTCATGGATTAAGCGAGAACCTCTCTACCTGCCCTTGATAACACCACCTCCTTCCACCCCTTCAACTTCTTTCAAATCCTCTCCTTGACAAAAGTAAAACTTAGGTTTTGCTTTTACCAATGATAGCTTGAAAATCTAAATATATTTCTCATAACTCTCAACAACCTTGCACATTTCGGTTACACAAAGACTAAGATTTATCCAAATTTACCTTATAAGTCTCAAGGTTCTCTCATAAGTAGAAAAATATGAGATAGATGTGGCTTCCTCCAAGGTACTTCTTTACAAAAGATAATACTATCATCCGTAAAAAGTAAATATGAAATTATTGGAGCAGTTTGAGCACTCTTAATTCCATGAAGCAAACCTGTTTCCACCTCCTTTCAGATTAATGTAGAATACACTTCCCCACTAATAATAAATAGATGTGAAGAAAAAAATCTCTTTATCTGAAGCCTCTTTCTAGGTTAAAATTTGGTCCTGGTTTTCCATTCAGTAAATGGAAAACCCATAATCTCCAAGGTTCTCAACAGAAAACCCTACTCCACCCGATCATAAGTTTTGGGCATGTTAAGCTTCAACACCATAACCCATTTCCTCCCTGTAATCCTTTTTCTCATGTAATGAAAGCATTTAGTTGCAATTGGAGCATTATCTGTGATCATCCTCTTTGGTACAAATGCACTTTGAGATTCATCAATGATTTTTGACGATATCAACTTCAACCGATTTGCTATTGTCTTTATTATCAGTTTGAAGAGGACATTACATAGACAATTAAGGTGAAATTAGCTGGCATGCATAGCCTATTTAAGCTTAGGTATAAGAGCAATGACGTTTGATTAAGAGAAACTGGACTTAACCCATCCTTCAAAATACTCAAGATTATCTTCGTTACCTCTCATCCCACAATATGCTATAATTTTTTGTAAAAGAAAACCGGGAATCCATC
This sequence comes from Clitoria ternatea, assembly GCA_037962975.1. Classification (NCBI taxonomy): domain Eukaryota; kingdom Viridiplantae; phylum Streptophyta; class Magnoliopsida; order Fabales; family Fabaceae; genus Clitoria; species Clitoria ternatea. Next base: position 297,320,955 of record CM075669.1, read on the forward strand.
CCTCCCCGGAGCTTTGGTTGGGTGCATTTGGTCAAGCGCAGTCTGAACCTCTTTAGCTGTATATGGCCTCTATAGCATTTACACATGATGAGCCTGCACTCTACCTTTCATTAACTGAACAACCTCATCTATGTTATGGGATTTATTGATGAGAAGAGGTTCAGAAAGTAATCAATCAAAATTTTTTCCATATCTTCATCCGCTTCAAATTCTTTGCCTTCATCATCCCCCAAGAAGTCAATTGTGTTCCTTTCGTAACGTTGGCCTTTTGATAAAAAAAGTATGTATTCTGATCTCCATGCTCCAATCATGAGGCACGTTGGCTCCAGATAATTTCTTCTTTCCCTAATTGATCATCCAGCTCTAATTCAACATCGTGAATTTCACCCATCACGTTTGGATATGCTTCCACTCTTATTGATTTCCCTGAGTGGCTGTAATGGATAAACAATTTAAGACAGCAACTCAATGAATCAACAGCAAGAAATGTTTATATATGTATTGAGTTTACTATAATAGAGGGAAGGCTACTAACATCGAGCAGCAGTATGTAGAGAAATATAGAAATGAATGAAGGGAAAAAATGTCCATAATCAGAGAAAAAAAGTCCAAGGAGAGAGATTCAGAATCCTTCCCTGTTTTTTTCTCTCCTTAATGGAATTCTTATACTAGGACCTAGCCCGACATGTAATCCTTGATCCTGGAGTTGGTTATTTTGGGCCTGGTGATTTGCCTCCTTCCGTGATCATAAGGATCCACAACCATATGTCATTCTCTAACTATCTTAGGTATTGTCTTTTTGGCCCTTTATATGCGCACTTGTTACAATTCCTCCCTCATTGAAATCAACCTTGTCCTCAAGGTTAAAGTTAGGTATGCTTGTTGCAATGCAGAATGATCTTCCTAAGTGGCTTAAGTCGCATTTAAGCCTCTAGAGGTGGTGTAACCATCTCCCACTTTTTTATGTTTTTCTCTCTTAGTTTTTGTTTAGGATTTCACATCTCCCTTACGTACACCATGTGACGAAGACATAGATCCTAGAGGAGATGTGATTTTTGATGGAGAATGAAGCTTAAAGATCAATCAATCATTTCTAAGATAGATCCACCTCTCAAGTTGTAAGAGAGAAGACTACATCATTTAGTATGACTTGAGGTCTACTTTCTAGATCTACACTTTATTTCTTAGCATATTTTTAAAAAATTCAAATTATATACTCCTCTCTATCTCTTTTCTTTTGACCTATCATTTAGTCACATCCATGCCCAATTGCTTTTTCCCTAAAAAAACTTAAAAATCTAGTTCTACTTAGTTGAGGTTTGAATTTTTGAAGTCTAATTTGATATTCTTGTTCCTTGAGCGAACCGAACCATAACCTAAGAATTTTGTTTAGATCCAAATACAAGTGTGCTTGATTCTCTTTAATTTGATTTCTCTTATGTTTGATCCATTTTATAGCTTTTGCTTTTGTGTTTGATGTTTCTTCGTAGTAGTAGTTTGTGTTTAGGAGTGTTAGACCTTCACTTTTTTTTGACTTGTTTAGGTGCTAGACTCTAACATTTGATCAAGTGTTGTTCAGGCTCTAAAGAGTTTCTGAAAGCCACTACTCTTTTGGTGGTAAAATCTTTGTGTCATAGGTTGTTAGATTCTTAAGTTTTTGTGTTTTCCAGTATTTGTTTTCATTTTTCAGCAATTATACATTGATATTATTCATCTCAATTCATTTTATATTCATGTCTTAATCCATGTCTTCCATGCCTACTTCATGTTGGAAAATGATGCAATTAGTTGCCTAATGAGAATTTGTTTTTTTGGCTCGCATTTGTGGATTGAGTTAGGTTGTTTTTGTGCAACATGTGTTTGAGAAAATGTTTGAAAAGGAAAAGAAAAGAAAAACTCAAAAGGACCTAGTAGCAAAATTCTTTTTCTAGGCCACTTAGAAAACTTGAAAGTGTGAGTAGCAGCTCCAATTTTCAAGTGTAATGACTTAAACATTGTTTTTGAGTGTTTAAAATTGATTAAAAAAATATTTCATAGGTTGCTTGATTGGTTTTGGGAACTAGTTTGCATTCTAGAGTTTCTAGGAAGCCTTTTATTTGTTTAGTTTCTTTGTATGCCATTAATTGTTTTCTTGTCTTGTTTTGATTCTTTGTTTGTTATATACCACTTCTATTTGATTTTAACATTTCATATTTGATCCCTTTTTAGTTTGTCTCCAAATACTCTTTGTTTGTCTCATCTTCACTCCATTTGGTTTAGCTACCTAATTGTACTTTTTTTTTCTTATCGTCTTTGAGTGGCCTTTTGTTTTTTTTCTTTTGAGTTAGCTTTTCTTTGGACTCTAAAGATAGCCTTTGGTTGATCATCACTTTGGTAGCATCTTTGGTGTGAAAAAAGTAAGACATAACTTTGGTGTACTACTTGATTACTTGTAATATAGAGAGAGTTGAGTAAGAATGCACATCATTGAAAAGCCTTGATTGAGTATATACATAAGTGAATTTGAGTGTAAACACTTAGTTGAGTGGTGAGGTCATTGACTCTTATTTCTTATTACTTGTGATAACTAACCTTTTCTCTTTTTAGTCCTTGAATTTTAATGCTTACTTGGTGAAGTTGCAAACATGAAAACCTTGTATTAGATAACAAAGCCTTGTAACACTTAAATTGTTCGGAATTAATTTGGTATATATGTGGCGTCCAGCCTAAATTCTCAAAATTAACCCTCAGGGTTTACTAAAATTAGAAAAAAAATCATGAATATAATAACCCCAACGAATTGATCCTAAAACTTAAGTGATACACGATTTAAACATAGACAACAGAAACAAAACTACTAGCCTAGACAAACTTATGGTTGAACCTATCTGAACTATAGGTCCCTAATAGGGTATATCTTTCTTTTCCCATATATGACAATATAAGTAAGGAATCAAGAAATACTCATCCCAAGGCATTGTTCACACAACATAACCACAATGTCAAAATTCACAATCATTCAAGTTTAAATTGTCCCTAGACATAAGGAGGATTAACTTCTCAACACCATATCATGACAATATTCAAATTAAACCTGCAGTGAGGTGTCAGCTACCTGTCAACTAACAATCATATGAATATATTTTCCACATATCATCATACTTGTTAACAATATGACATTAACATATATATATATATATATATATATATATATATATATATATGTCATCTTAGGCCAATCAGAGGGTCATACCAAAACTTAATATATATAAATGAAAACTCAACTTTTGGCATCACATACATGTGTTCGCCAAATTAAGTCAACCAAAAGGCTATAGCATAAACTTTAAATATCAACGAAACCATGAAGATTATACAGTTATCTTAAATAACACAACAAAGTGATTAATTTACAAATCTTTCACTTCGGCATTGTATTTCTCCAGCTCTGAGTTCACCAAGCGACATTATCACCCTAAAAACTCACTAAAATAAAAGTTGAGGGTGAATACCACTCAAAACAGTAAATAGAAATTCATAGATAACGTACCCATTGGGTCAAGTAATTTAAAATATTATAACCACAACATAATGGCACGTAGGCCTACAAACTATATCTCAATTATTAATTCAATTTCCAGTCATCACCGAGAGCATATCAATTATCAATTCATCATTTTAATGTCAAACATCACCATTCTTCCAATAACATATATCAAATATTATTCTCTCGATGCAAATGATCGAATATTATGGACTTTAAAAATCATATCTTTTCAATGCATAAAAACATGCAATGCGGATCTGACTTCATTAATTGCAAATCTAAGTGTCAAAATGGATAATCCACATGAAAAATTTAAGTGTTATATATTGGTGGATATCCCGGTAACTACACAATAAATTTGAGTGTTATAATTAGTGGTACCTCGGGAAATGCACAATAAATTTAAGTGTTATAATCGATGGACCCATACAACAAATCTAAGTGTTGAACGAATCAAAGCGCTATAGTAAATAATGTATATGCTGTCATGAATCAATGTAACATGTATGTGTGCGAATCAAAGCGCAACTTCATTCATAATACCAACATCATAACCTAGCTCTATTAACCTTAGTACTCAATAACTCAACAACCACCACCTCATCAAAGACTCTGAAACAAGTTCATAGAGCCATCAATACCATAATTAACATAATTAATCAACATATTCATAATACTATATAGGTCATTCCCAGTAACACATATCATCCAGACAGCTAGTGGCATTCACACCCTTAATAATACATATTATTAAAGATCAATAACAACACATAACCAACACATCAAGTTTCAACAAACATATAATGTCACCACGGGCCATTGTCAATACCATAATATCATCAATACCCTTATGGGCCATTGTCAACAACACATAGCGAGCAATATATTCAATGACACTAAACGAATCAAATTCACATAATATTATCATCGACATTTATCAAGCACTAGGCTTCCATTCATAAACCATACTTCATAACACAAATAAAAACTATGTATTTGTTTTAGCAAAATAATCAGTATTTTTCTAGGCATCAATATTCAAAATAAACTTTTTAATTTGAAAATCTTCCCTAAAATTTAAAATCATTATTCGCTACTCAAATGATAAATGCCCTCATACTTTAACACGTACCTCAAAGAATTATCTGACTTTCTAAATAAAATCTCGATCCCAAATCAGCTTCGAGCGTCAATACTCGAGGTGATACAGCTCGTTGATGGGGCGTTGAAACTACCTCGGAGCTCCGAAATCCTTTTGACGACTCTCTAACACACCCAAACCTCTCTGGTTTTGCTAAAATAGAATTTTCAGGAGCTGACTTTATTCTTGCTTCAATGAGGCACACAGACAAGCTAGAAAAGAGAAGAGAGAGGTCAAAAATGAGAAAGAAAAATAGCATGCAATCGAAAATAGTAACATGTATATGCTCCACTATTTTAATCATAACTTAAACCACATGTACCCGGTATAAGTGATCTTTGTCTTAAAATTTTTGTAGCAAAAATTACTACAACTTTTATAAAGACACCAAGAGCCATTTCTAAGTCAAAAAGTCTTAGTTTTCATAATAAGCTACTGACCTGTAGCTATTCACTAACCAGAGTAGCCTTTCATATTTTGGGCACAGCTTTTGCTCTCGTTATCAAATTTAGATGTTATATAGCTCATTGAAAGAGGAAAAAGAGAGGAACAATTAATGTGTTCACAATTTTTCCAAAATCATAGTGAAACAACCCTATGCAGACCCATCAAGAAACCCCTCAAAATTAAAAATTCAAGATGCAACCAAAGAGGAAGAAAAATATCCATGCATGTAAAGATGGATATGCCATGCTAGGAGAAAAAATGGCTTTAACTTACTGACGCCGATTTCACATTGATCGGCAATCATGAATCTTCATTTTAGCTTTCAATTGAGCATTCTGATCACCCTGGACACAACCGTTAAGCTTCGAAACAATAACGACCACACATGCAAGTGGATTCGAGAAAGGGAGAGAGGTTACAGGTTTAGTGGTAGGAGGTGGAGAAAAAATAGTGATGGTTTAGAGAGAGAAAGGCATATGAGAGAGAAAGACTCAATTTGGTATAGTGGTTATGGAAGATAAAAATGAGATGGTGGTGGCATAGAGGGGGAGGTCATGAGAGAGGGATGAAGGAAAATAAGGGTGGCTCGGTGTGGAGGTGGTGGTGATGGTGAATAGGAAGAGATGATGGAGACAGAGAGTGACTGAGGGAGAAATAAAGGAGAAAAAGAAAAATGTGGTTGTGATGGCTTGGAAGGATGATGATTAAATTGGAGTGAGTTGAGATGGTTAGCATGTGAAGGGATAAGAAGAGTGAAAAGGAAGATGGTGAGAAAGAGAGAGCACACGTAAGAGTGGAGAGAAGAAAGAAATAAAGTTAGAAAGTGATACAGAGAAGGAGAGAAGAGAAAGGAGTTAGTTTAGGTTAGCCAAGGGTAATTTAGTCCTTTTACCCCCTCTAGCCAATGACCGAACTAACTGTTTCTTTCGATTTAGTCCCTAAAGTTACCAAGTTAGTTCCTAGTTTAAGTGGGTCGCATTCTAAAATTGTTAATTTAACGACCCTCAAATAATTAATTTAATTAATTAAGAGTTGATAAATTTAAATCGTATATCCCACTTAAGTCCTCCTAAAATATCCTAATTAATAAAATAAGGATGTTACAATATACATTTATCCTCCTTGTATTTGGAGACTTTTGAAGTAGTACCTTTATAGTAGCTTCATTATTTCCTTGTACTTCTGAACTTAGACTTTGGGATTATTTTTGAAATTATTTAGGATAATTATGCTTAAGATTAGTTTAATTACTTGTTAATAACTAGTATCTTGCCTTGATTGCATGTTAGTTTAGGCTAGTAAATGTGGATTTTGGACCAAGATTCTAATTCATCGTTTAATTGACGAAAGGACATATAAATAGAGTACAGAGACGAGCTAAATGTGTAGAGACACATTAGATAAGTATTAGAAATGAATATTTATGCCCCAGGAATAAAGCTGAATTAATTTGGGCATTTGTTGAATTTATCATGAATTGTTTGAAATTTATCGACATTGTTTTAACATCGAAAAATGTTCGATCCAGAGTAAATGGGCTAATTCAAAAATATATGTCAAGAATTAAAAAATGCTAAAATAGTCATGTTAAACACAAAAATAAATTCTGAAAAAATTTTAGATAATTAATTATGTGAAAATAGGGACCCGGGTGGCCAAAACGCTTCGTTTTCGAGCCAAACGCGCAATGATTTTTCTCGCAAACCTTGGGCTACACGTTCCAAGCATCATGGGCTGATCTAAATCTGAATTTTAAAGCTCAAATCAGATTTTGCCAAAAAATTGAACTTGGAGCCAAAAAAATTCAAAGGGTGGCAATTTTGTAATAATGGCAAAATGATAATTGTTTGTCCCTCTCTTCTTCTTTTTCCTTCATTTTCACGAGAAACACTCTTCTCCTCTCCCTTCTTCACATGAAAACCAGCCACGGGGCCCTCTCTTCATTTCCAAAACAAATCTCACAAAATCCACATGAAAAACTTGAAATTTCTTAAAGAAAATGGTAATTTTTGAGGTTAGAACCTTGAACCCCTTCCTTTCTCTTCTTCCTTTTCTTGTTTCCTTGCATTAACATCTTCTTCTTCATACCTCCATGGCTGGTCGAAATTCCCATTTGGTAATCCCTTAAGATTTTCAAAATTCTAAGGTAAAGGAGGACTTAATTGTGATCTTTGGAAGCCATTAAAGACATTGGAACTATTTCCCCAAATTTCACCAACTCTTGAATTTTAGGATTTCACCATAATTAGGGTAAGTCCTTAAACCCTTAATGATTCTTAAATTGATGGCATAATGTGGTTAGAAATGATGCTATTAGTATTATAATTATTGAATGCATGTGGAATAAAAACCCTAGGTTAGGAGACGATTGAGAAATTGTTGTGTGTTGTTAGAAACTTGATTAGGCACTTGAATTGGATTCTAATTGGTTATTGGAAATGAATTTTATGTATCAAATGTGATTAGTGGATGTTATGCTTAAGTTAGATGCAAAAATATAAAATTGATGCTTACTTTAATTGGGTGTAGAAATTGTATTTTGAGACCTAAATTATTTTTGATGGGTTCTATAATAATTGTGATACCTAATTTAGTACCTTGAAGTGAATTGACAATGTTAGAATGAGAAATGAAATTATAGTTAGTTGTAGAAACCATTTTGAGTAAAAAAGGAGTAGTAAAGATGCTATAAGTGTTTTCAACTTGTTTTAGCTTGGTTAGTGTGCTAAGAGGATAATATTAAATGTGGTTTAAGAATTAAAATGGTTGCTGGGTAATTAAGGTAGGAAAAAGTGTAGTGTTGATGGTGAATTGGATGAAGAACATAGATCATTAAGATAAAATAAAAGGATTGTTAGCATAGAGAATATTATTGGAACATGTTAGGCATAAAAAAATTATTAGTTAAGCTTAGAGAATGTTGTTATAGGTGATGGGTGACTTTGGCATGTTGGTGAATTAAAGAATCTAAGTCATTGTTTAGAATTAGATATAATCATGGTTTTAGGAGTGTTACTAGTGATTAAAAATAGACTATAGATGAGTTGTAATGATTAGTGTCGCAACCGGGATCGCGGCGACATGACCGTCCCTCGAAAAATGGTAAAACGTTTTGAAATCCTTTCAAAAAGAAAACAGGGAGTCGCCATCAATATTTTTTAGGGTAAAACATCGGGAAAACCTCTTTTAAAGCACTGGTTATAAAAATAAAATTCCAAATTCGGGAGTTAAATTACAGGTGAGGAAGGTATTAGCACCTCACAACTATCCGTTATAAAACAGTTACCTCAAATTGATAGTGCATACTTTAAAATAACCCAAAAATTACTTTAACTTCTTTAAAAAGGAACAGACAAAACAAACATGGAAGTTTGAAATAAGGTTAACAGGACGTCTCGTCCAAATTAATCTTAAATCGAACAACTTGACTAGACAGTGACAATAAGAAACGACAAAACATTGACAGTAAGAAATTTGACAAAACAGTGACAGTAAGAAACAAAAAAACAACGATAGTAAAACATTTGACTAACAGTAACAATGAGAATAACACGAGGTGAAAATAAGGATTAACTGGACATCTTGTCCAAATTAATCTTAAATTGTAACATGAATCAAAGATTAGAATAAAGATAAATGAAAAGAGATAAAATAAAACTAATTAAACAAAGCAGAAGATTAACAGGACGTCTCGTCTAAATTAACCTCTTATTATAAGAAAATGTATTGAAAATATGAGAAGACTAACAAGATATCTCGTCTAAATTAATCCCCCTTTATCAAAAATACTATTATTATTGTATATAAAAAAATATGATGAGATCAACAAGTCTCGTCTAAATTATTCTCATTTTAAAATATTATCATTAAAATACATAGAAAATACCATGAGATCAACAAGACGTCGCGTCTAAATTAATCCACTTTGTTAAAAATATTATTACTATTGTATATTTAAAAAATATGATGAGATCAACAAGACGTCTCGTCTAAATTAATCTCTTTTTGAAATACAATTTTCTAAAGTCAAATAGTAAAAATTTATCGAGACTAGACAAAGAACACACAAAATTAGTAAAAGGAAAATGGGTAATGTTTTTTTTGGTTGAAGATAATGTTGGGTTGTCAAAATTTTTAATTAGATATAATTTTGAAATAAAGGAAAAAAAGAAACTAAATAAAATAAAAACATGAGCAATCACATTTTTGTTAAGCTTTGGACAACCCGATTCTTTCAAAGATGAGCGAGCGCCTTAAAAGAAAATTACACCCTAACTATATGGTAAATGAAATATCTGGAAAAAGAAACAGTATACAGACGACTGATTCCTTATAATAGGATTAATATTCTAGATAATAAAATTAAGATCGCAACTATCCTTGATAAAATTTAAATTCGTACAGAACTAAAACATACACCAACGATTTGAACGACAATGTTAGGCAGTAAATAAACAGGAACAGTAACATAAACAAAAACAATAGCAGAGATAGAGTAGTGATTCAATCATGCATCACAATATCCTACTACAAAACCAAATTGTAATAACAACAAGAAACAACAGAAAAAAGAGAGTATCCAATACAATAATACTAATCTGATTCTTATACAAATTCAACCTTTTAGAAAATAAACACTGGTTTTCACAAAAAATATAAAAAGTTCTTGCTCACTGATTGAGTTCTTATTCACTGTTGCTGTTGCTGTAGTTGTTGTTGCTGTTGTTATTGCTATTGCTATTGCTGTTGTTGTAAATTTCCACGGTAAAAATTCAGAAGTAACTTCCAAAACTCAAGAATAATGAGATAGTCTCCTCTCCATAAAATCTCTCCGAACTCCTTCTTCTTCTGTGTAGAGGGGTATTTATAGCCTCTGTTCCTTGCCCCTCTTATTGTATAAAAAATCAAAAGTGAAGCTCCACTTACTGTTTTGATGGAGGATGAAGAGGATACCACTATTCTGAGTGGTTCTTCTAGTTGGACTTCCATTCTTGAAGCTCCATAATGCTTCCACCAAACCTTCCATATTTTCTGCTTCTTGTTCTCTTTTGCAAACCAGTAAAAATCCCCCTTCTAACCCCTTTCATGTTAGCTTCCCCATTTCTTCTTAAAACCGTAGCCATCCTTTTCAAAACAAAGTGAGACCTTTCATTCCTTTTCTTTGCCAACCGTGAGAGTACATGATGCCATGGTGGGATCCTTACCAATTGGTAAGCACTTGGGAATAATAATATAAAAAAACTAATGATTCATTCCCTTGGATATATTACCGTGAATGAAAAAACAAAAGGACCCATGCTTGCTTGCTCTTCTTCACATGAAACATTATCCTTCTAGGAGACATGACGACCTTCCATTCAGGATTAAAATAAAGAGTATGTATGCTTTATTTAAGTGACAAAATGGCATGGTTTACTTCCTCTTAGCCGTGGGAATCAAAGGCTTGGTGGAGCATGCTCTCTTTTATTTTAATGTCATTTTTCCAATGCCAAATGCCATGATCCCTTTATTATATTCCCCTTGCATAGCCCATGAATTCACGTGAAGCATGAAATAAAAGGGCTGCCAATTTGATTAAAATGATGGGGAAATGGCTTTTTCACTTGGCAAAAATAATTATCCTTTTTGGCTATATATTACCGTGAGTGAGCAATGGTGGAGAGGTTGAATAAAAAATTTGATGGTGGAAAGCTCTATTGTTGTATTCAAAAATTGCCAAAGGAAGTGGAAGGGAAATGATAAAATAGTGTTGAGTGAGATTCTTGGTGTAGCTTAAAAAAATTGGTGTATTGGATGTCTTTTGGAGAGCTTCCAACGTGAATTTAGAGAGTGAAAGGGAAAGCATTTGTTAAAACCTTGTGGTGGGGTCATGCATTTGAAAATTCAACAATTTCCTTTGCATTTGGTACCTAGTTCACGTGAAAGACAAAAGAGGCACTTCTTACTTTAAAAATTGGCTTAATTTTGACTTGGTCAAAATTGTTAGGCTTAATTTTGAGCAATTTCCTTTGTGCACCTGACACTAATTCACGTGGAAGAGGAAGGGGAGGGCTACACTTGATAACAAAACTTGCTCACACATTTGAGGGCTGATGTAGGCCAAATTTGAAAAAGGGCCCAACATGAGAATTTTAGGTTTTTCTTTTATCTTTAATTTGATATAAGACACAAAAAGTTTCATCAAAAAACGAGGGAGATATGACCCATCTACGAAAAATGCTCTAGGGTGTGACGGGAATACATTTACAAGCAAAATAAATTCACTGGGCAAAATGGGTAGAGAATTAGCTTTCGTGCCCTTCATGAAGTTTGTATATCTCTTTGATGTAGATCCATAGAAAAAAGAATAGAGTCATTTTAGTACCATATGAGGGAGATATGAATTTTTTCCTAAAGGTGTATAGAGCAGTCATGAAACTGGAACAGTTTTAGGAAGATTATTAAAACTAGACCAATTGGTAAGGATATAGCTTTCAAGGTCTTCACAAAAGTCGTAGATAATTTTGTTACAAAAATTTTGATATCAGGTTTGCACAAATCGAAGGTCATATGAAGGAGTTATGAATTTTTAAGTGAACCATGCGCAGAATAAAGTGCTTAAATGATAAAACTGTACCAATTGGCCGAACAAAAAGAGGTGTTCACAATTAGTAATGATAGGAGATAGTTATGAATAAAAGGTGATTCCAAAGACTTATAATAAGATACTTTGATATTTAAAAACCATTAATGACAATTAGGTGTCTTAAAAGAATAAAGAATAAAATTGACTATAAATTCTAGTAATGGAGAACTTGATGCCTTCTAAGAGAAAAACATTAAAAGGGAAAATGATGAGGTGAACAATTTGATTGAAATTTTGGGAAGTTTAATGAATAACCCTTTGACTCTTGTCTAATTACAAATGGTAATTTTTAAATCCTTAGGACATTGAAAGAATGAGAATGATAACTTAAATTTCAAACCTTTAAGGTGGTAATGACATAAACCTAACTTAGTTTTATATACATGTATATTCATATATGTTTATAAAAGAGACATAGTTGTTAACATAAACTTAATTCTAGTGTGGTGTTTGATATGGCCTTATGCTTATTTAAATGTAGGCTTTGACCATTCTTGTGAGGCGGGACCATCCAACCCAACGGAATACTTCTCCTAAGGTAGAAGGGGAGTTTATCTTCTAAATGAATGGCAATGGTATTGATAATGTATGCATGTGTGGGTGTATACTTACATGTTCGCCTTGAGTGGTATTGTTGTTGCTTATGTGTGAAAATTATGTGAAGCGTGACTTTATAAATGAATTGATGATGGATTGGCAAATGTGTTGGTGATGTGCTCTTGATGTGATTATTGATATGCCATTTTGTTTCCAGGTGTGAATAGCTAATGAAGTGTCTTATTGGCTTTTATGTGATGTTGAAGTAGAATGATGCTTCAAAGTAATTTGTAATTAAATGAATGCCTTGGGAGATAACATGATTGGATGCATGCCTTATTTAAGGTTTTAAAGTGAGTGTAGTGACACTAAGTATAAATTAATGGAATTCTTGTGAGAATTGAGACTACCATATGTATTTTTTTGTATTCCATGGCATGCATAGCATATCTCATTATGTGATACTTGAATCTTGCAGGATCTTGAGAAAGAAACCTTGCGTGGGTTGAATATGTGAATGACTATGCGTGGTCGTGGTGCTTAACATGTGACATAATTGGGGATCTTACAGGATCTTGAGAAAGAAACCTTGCGTGAGTTGAATAATAAAGCAACTATGTGTGGTTGTAATCATAAAAGTGATGTGTGCATATGTAAAGGAAATTGAATTATTGAAAGTTGGACCCGTTGCATATGCATTGTTTTAATGGATAGCATATGCATTAGTTATAAGGTCATGACATTTGGATTGATATAACTAAAATGATTATGACTTATGGGTGACTTGAATTGAGAAATGATGTTGGTGTTGCCTTGGCATGTGTACATGTGTAATTGACGCTAATTGTTGGTGAGTTTAAATTGATTAATGAAGACTATATCTCAAAATGGATCCTTATTATAAATGGCGTGTGGAATTGAGTGATGGGTTTGGGTTTGTGTACTATGTTCATGTGATTAGGTGCTTGATGGAAAATATGTATAGTTACCTTACTATGTGTATATGCTATCATGTTGATTTCAATTGTTCATCATTGAGAAAATATACTCATTCTCCATATTGTTTATTTTAGCCTTTGTGTTGTAGGTTGACTTGGGGAGTGAGGTCTTTTTGAAGAGGTGATATGGTGTGAAGAGGGTATGGTGGTTTACCTTGGCCGGTAATTTTTGGGTTAAACGATTATGTTAATTTTGTGGGATTTCTTGTACCTAACATTATTTTGTATAGCTTGACTATTTGTTTAAATGCCTAAGTTTAAAATTGTTGAATTAAGGTTACAAAATTCTTTGTTGACACATTTGAGTTATTGAGATTGACTCATGATTTTCTTAGTAAAATAGAGGATAATGATTGGACACTTACATTGTTACTTGGACCTAGCGAAGGAGCTTTTGAGATTGTGATTATTATGAATGAAATGCTTAAATTGTGTTATAAGGTGTATGACATGTTGAAAAAGTTATTGTGTGGTTTTATCCTTGGTTAGGGCCCTATAAAGAGGACTAGATAGTGATGAGTAGAAAATGATGATTATCTAGCATGTGTGGATGAAGTTGACTCATAAATGGGTACTTGAAATGATCTTGTTAAATTTTCATATAAATATGGACTATTAGACTTGAAGTTAGGTTAATGAGACCATTGAGATTGAATAACTAAGGCTTAATATGAGTAGTAAAGGACTTAATGCATGTCAATATAGTTTAGGCCACTTTAATTAGGCCAAATGGTTTACTTGACATTCCTAAATGATGATGGAACTAAATAGGCAATTATCTAAATCATTCACCTCATCATATCTTCATATATGGGATGAGTCTTTAATTAGATCTAGGGTAGTTGTTATAAATTTTAATTTGTGGTGTCTTATCCAAGAATTGACCTAAACGTGAAAAATTTATCTTACTTTTTATTAGCTGATTATCAATACCAATATTACCAAATAATGGATTTAGAGCGCCACAAGGGTTAGAGGAGTTGATTCTGTTGAAATCTCGCTCAAGCGAGTGGGAGCTCGCTCAAGCGAGTAAATGTGTAAATGCTTCTAGGAGTTTTTTGCTTAAGAGAGTGAAGCTCGCTCAAGCACATATCCTTGAAAATGATTCTGTTGATTTTTCACTCAAGCGAGTGGTGACCCACTTGAGCGAGGATGTAGTAATTCGTCTCTGGAGGTTTTTCGCTCAAGCGAGCGCAGCTCGCTCAAGCGTGAACTTGGGTCTGATACTCAATATTTTCCCGCTCAGGCAACTTTGGGCTCGCTGAAGTGAGTAATCATGATCTCGCTCAAGCGAGAGATGTCTCGCTTAAGCGAGTTTACCTGAACTTAGTCTTCTCAATTCCTTTGCTTATTTTTGGGCTTTTTCCTCATATCTTTATATATGGGACTAGACGTATGCCTTGTATACTTATTTTTCTTCCACTGTAAACTCGAGTATTTCGTATACACATTTGGCCAAATTATTTATCCATATTCTTAAATTTCACTCTTCGATTTTTCAGGATTTAGATCTTGATGTAATGTTGAAGGGTTTGGACTTCCTTAAATGCAAAAAATTTACTCGTATTTTTATTGATTAATTAACTTGATTACATTGAGATTTGAGTCCGGGAAATCAGGGTGTGACAGGAGACACATACATTTCATATGTCACCTAGTGAGTGTCACATTTATGAAATACTCCCTGAGATTCGCACGTTTGGAATGCAAAAAAGTGCCACATGTGCTGTCATTTTTGCACCTTCAGTATGCAAAATCTGTGACTGACATGACCCATATGACTTCGTTAGCTTGACCTGCGAAATGAAGAAGATCTTGACACGTGTCTGCATTTCGATGATTTTGCACAGTGAACATACGAAATGTTGACGTGTCTAACATTTCATGGGGCCAACGTGCGAAATTTAAAGATGACGTGACACGTTTAACCCAGACAAAAAATTATTTTTGCAAGTGCCATAAAAGTTAAATTATTTTTTTGGCACTATTTTTTTTAAAAAGAAACCGCCACTATCTATGTTGCTTCCGTCACAACCTCAACCTTTCTCTATTTACTCTTACACACAGTAAAGTAAAAACAAAATCAAAAGGAACGAATGAAAATTTACTTTTCTATATATTATTATATTATAATATCGTGTTCGCTATTCTCGTTTACCTCAATTCCTTCCTTGGTTCCAACATGGATATGAATGACCATCTTTCTTCAGTTATCTCTGTTGCTGGTGATGACTTCAAGATATCTTGAAATCATAATTATCATTCACAATCATTTATCGGTCAGTCTAATAACACAGTGGATTTTAAGGCTAGTTTTGCACAGTTAAAATAGTCAAAATACTGATTTTGCTGGACGTGTGCTATAACAATAATAATAAATGTGCATAATTTGTGAAAGATTTAGGGTTGTTTGGTTTGTAGTTGGGGAAACAGAATTTGGGAAATGAAAAAATTTAAGGATTGATATAGATCCTTTATACCGTTCGAGACACGTTTGACCATAAGATCTACTTTTAGGGTTGATCAAACGGTCCCTTATATATGTCTTGAAAATTGATTTAATAGAGCAAATGAATAGCAAAGTAAAAAATGTAAGGAGCTGAACTAATTTTTAAGAAAACCAACAAAGTCAAATGAATAGCACATGGATATGCCTTTGAAGAAGATGGATACTAACCTTTACCTGGAGTCTCCTAAAAAAGGAAATTAGGGGACAGATGGATCTTTAGAAACATTACTTATGGATGAGACAGGAACGGTCATATTGGTCTTCTTCTAAAAGAAAACAAAAAAATGTTAACCATGGTTGGGAGTTGGATATCCTATCCTAATATTTTGCTTCTTATTAAGAATTTAGAGCGGAGATGCAATTTAAGCTGTGTTTTGTGTTATTTAGTGAAAGGGGTTTTCAATTAATTACCATAACTTTTAAGACATTAGATAAAAGTCTGAATTAGAAGTGGTAAAATGAGTTTATCTTGAGGGACTTACCCAACCTATTCGTAAAATATAAGAGTTTGTGCATCTAAAACCAAAGCCTGAATCAGAAAGATGTTTTTACTTTTTGCGAGTCAAATGACTTTTATTATTTTTTTCTAAAACTATGAAAGCTGCCTGAAAAAAGACTAAACTAATAAGGTTGGCTCAATTCCTCTGCAAAAACTAGATAAGTTTAAACATTTTAAAATGAAGTCCAAGTTAATGTTGAATTTTTTAGCCTGATCTAAAAAATCTAAACCGTTTAGGACGGTCAGCCTATTTTACCAACGTATACCCAAAACATTGTTTGAACTTAAAAAAAATAATAGTTGAAAATGTTACCAACTAATAAAAGGAATTACTTGACCAAACACATCTTTTTTAGTATTAGGGACATTTCAAATTGTAAAATAAACTTTTAGTTAACTGTAATCAATTTTTTTTTCAAAACAGTACTCTTATTTTAGTACATACATAGCCTAATGAAAATTGAATTGGGTTTCCTTTTTTTTTTGTCAAAATTGGATATTTAAAAGTTTACGAAAGGTCACGCAATTGAGCCTGTAGCTTAGCTCTTCATGTAGCTATAAACTTGCACAGTAAGAACGTTATAAAAATAGCCTTTACAGGTTCCTTGAATGCAGGTCCTGGGTTGGACCAAGAATCAAATGCAGGCCTTGACCTTGTCTTAAGATAATTATATAATTACAGTAACATCTTTTTGCGTTTCATAAAAAGCAAGACAAATTAAAAACTAGAATAGAAGACACAATGTAGTAAGATTACGAATCAGTGTATAGCACTATCAAGCAACACAGCATCCTATAGTTTGGGATGCATCATGCGACCATTTAACGGACGTTGACCCGAAACAAGCATAGTCACAACAAATACAAAATTAAGCTGTTCGTGTCACACGTATAAATTGATTATTTTGAGATTTGAAAAGGTTATGTATATGATCTGATATATCATCCACCAGTTTGCAGACTCATGCTGCCTAATTCAAGTCAAATATGCAATATGAAGACCTCACAAGGATGTTGATATACTTTAGACACAAACTCTCAGTAGGCCTCATATTATGTAATTTAATGCAAATTCCTTTACATATACTACTATAATACTACCTCCGGTTCCAAATATAAGTAAATTTTAGTGGAATTTTTTAGTCCCTTAATATAAGCAAAATTAGACTTTCCCAATGTCATTAAATGCTTGTTTACCAAATATGTCCTTATTATATATATTTTCAAGACCACTAATTCTTTATGTAATAAATGATACTAAGGGTATTTTAGAAAATTAAATTAAATATGTGGTAACATTAATGCAAATAACTACCTCCAACTACTATTCTTAATATGTGTGAAGTTATATTTACTTATATTTAAAATCGGAGGTAGTATTTCTTTTTATAAAGTAATTTATATAAACGAATTATTACTAAAACATTTCAAAATATGACTTAAGGGATTATTTAAATTCACACCGCACTCTTAATTTGTTAATTACAAATTTAATATTTTACTTACGAATTTCCCCTTGAAGTATACCTCTACAAGTTATCTTGTCGGCAAAACAATGTTCATAGAGTATATATATTCACAACCATATAATTTCAACCAACGGTTAAATTACTTGTCTCTTAATTCTTCTTTTTTTTTAGAGGTTACTTAGACTTAAATTTAAGTAATGAGAAAAACTCAATCTTAAAAGCTAACTCATAAGTTAAAGATTATCCCAAACTTTATTAATTAAATATTGGTCATATTCCTAGTTGACACAAACATTTTAACATATCTTACTCACACCCAAGACTAAACATTTGGAGCAGGATAGTTGACGACCTCCGCAACAATTTATGAAATTTAATGTATCACAAGAGTGTATTCTATGCTCTATTAATAAGCTTAAGTTTGACATAATAAACACTCTTTAATAATTAAACTATCTACTCATTTTAAATGATTTAGACCTATTAATTTTGATTTTAGTCCAACTAAAATAAAAATTATTGGAGATTTATTCTAGACATTTGCTTAATCTCATTCAATAATAAAGTAGCTCTTATATATCACTCATGTTATAAATTCCTCTCACTTCATAAGAACCTTTCTGATAAGAAATTTCCTATGTATAAGTTTTGGACCTAAAGGACCAATTTTGTCACAAATCAATGGGCACTCGTGAAGGAAACAAGCTTGCCTCTGATGCTTCATTAGAAGATCATAGCATTTCAAATGACTCACTCTCTTTTGCTGGCCTTGTTTCTATTCAACGAGACGAACAGCAACCAAAGCCCCATGTTCCTAACCGCAATAAATACTACAATATTGTAAGCAAGCAAGACCCAGATTTCGAGTTTTCCATCATAAAACCACTCGCCACCAATCCATTCAAGATTACACCCGCGGATATGCTCATTTCCAATGGACAAATTAAGCCTCACGCAGTCGCATTTCAACCAAACCTCCCCAATCCCATTTCCTTAAGGTCACTGCTAGCAACTGATCACATCCCAAATGGGCAAACAAAAAGTGCAAGGAAATATCATGAACAACTTGTCAAAGCAAGAAGCCACAAAAACGAAGAAAGGAGGGTCACAAGAACGTGGTTTGGTAAGAAAGTGTTCAAATCTTTTCTAAAACCGTGCCGGAAGTGTCAGGCCATTCAGCCAGGTGGCATAAGAGGACAGGCTAATGTTGTAGGAAAAAATTAAAGTTCAAGATTCTACTCAACCTATGTGCAATTCTTCCCTGGAAAAACTGTAGAAATGTCATGGGGGGGATTTGCATTTCTAATGAGTAGTGTTTAAAGATAACTTGTTTCTACCTCCATTGCTGCATCAATATCCTCAAGTAGTAAAGATTAAGGATAGTATTCTGGTTTTATTATCTGAATGTGAGGGTAAAGTATTTTCATATCATGCCTCGATCATGTATTGATGGGTAATATCCACGTAAATATTATGAAAACTGTGCCTTCGATTTGAATTTTTTTTTATATAGATTAAGAAATATATATAATGTAAATTTTTTAATTTTTTTCTTCATGTACATTTTCTCTTGCTATAGTAAATACTATCACCCTTAAATTAATGTCATCTTATTTTAAACACAAAATAACAATATAATTGAAAAAGTATATATTTAAATTTTAAAGTGATAGATAAATTGAAAACAATTCTAACCCCATTTGAACCCTTCGAATCTAAGATCAAAAATTAAACTAGAAGTTTAGAATAAATGAAAGACCCGTGTGAGCATTTGAGTAAAGAGAGATTAAATGTGAAAGATAAATGAAAAGAAGTGATTCTCATTAATCAAAACAATAATAGAAAACAGAATTTATATAGGGAAATGATCACATGCTAGGCTAACATGTACTACAAAGCAACATAATAAAACTCATAACAAACTAGATACATGCAAGGCACATGCATACTAGCAAATTGATTTCCCAGTACTCCTAACATGTGTTTCAGGTTTAGTTTGCATAAAGTAGAAGAAAAAGAAATTAGAGGCAAAGGCTTGGTTAATATGTTTGCAAGTTGATTGCTAGATAAGATAGGCAATAGTTTGAACACCCCATTTACAAATAAAATGGCAATCAATCTCTTAGTACTTTTTCATTTCATGGAAGACAAGATTCATAGTAAGGTGTATGACACTCTCATTATCACAAAATAAGGTTTTGACTCTTAGGTTGTAGAATGTAACTCAGCCATATAAGCTCTAATGTGGCATCTCCCAAAGCCTTATACTCTTCTTCAATGAATGATTTGACCATTATGGATTGCTTCTTTGGCTTCCAACAAATCAGGGAATCTTGTGGTTAGGCATCTTGGCCAATTTGAATCATTATATCCAACAAGTTGAAAAGCTAAGTCCTTGCTCAACAAAATTCCAAGTCCTGGTTCCTCTTTGAGATATCTCATAACCTTGGTAGCAGCAATTAAATGTCCTTTGGTAGGGGCATGCATGTGTTGACTGAGTTTTTGTGTGGCATACATAATATTTGGCCTTGTGTTGGTGTGGTATAGCAATCTTTCTACCAACCTTCTATAACTAAAAGGATCGTCATAAGGATCTATAAAAGTAGATGGAGATTTGATGGTAGAGGATGAGGTGGTGTGATATTCCATAGGCACCCTCACATGTTTGCATAAGTACTTGATCAAATCTAAACAATATTTCCTTTGTGTGACAAAAATCTCATCAACAATATGTGACTTCTAACCCAAGAAAATATATGAAAATCCCTAAATCCTTGATGCCAAAAGTAGCATGAAGTTGAGACTTAACAGAGTTAAAAGCAGGCAAACTATCATATACCAAAATCACATCATTAACATACACCAAGAGAACCATGAAGGATTGAGAATCTCTTCTAATGAAAAGAGAATAATCAAATTAAGTCTTGATGAAACCAAGCTAGAGGAGGGAAAATGTGAGCTTTGCATGCCAGCTTATTCTGGCTTGTTTCAAGCCATATAGGGACTTCTTTAACTTGCATACTTGATTAGGTTTATCAATAAAGTAATCTCATGTACATCTTTTCTTTTAAATCTCCATGGAGAAAAACATTATCCACGTCTTACTAGAGTGTATGCCAACGTTTGACAACAACAAGAGCCAAGATTAATCCTGATGGTGGTAAGCTTAGCAACAGGTGAAAAGGTTTCTAAATAATTAAGTGCCTCTACTTGTATATAACCTCTAGGTACAAGTCTAGTCTTGTATCTCTCAACATTATTATTTGTTTTCCTCTTGATTTTGTAAACCCACTTGTTTCTAATGGGAACAATATGAGATGGACAAGTAGCAATCTCCAAAGTGTTATTCCTATTCGGGGCAAGAAATTCTATATCCATACCATCTTGCCAATATTTCAATTTAGAGACTTCATTGTATGACATGGGCTTAACTTGTTGGTCTAAAGATGTAAGTGTAGAAGGTGTTTGTAATTAACAAAAACTGAGATTGAGTACTAGTATTTGGCAGTAGAGAGAACACTATTGTAAGAGTAATCTACAACGTGTGCTGGTGGTCTTCCTTGTCTGATAGATTTAGGAGTAGGACTGGTGTAATTATGTAGGTGTAGTAGTGGGTGTGGGAGAAGGAAAAATGAAGGGACTAGGCAACATTGGATAAGAAGGTGTATTAGGAGATATTGGTGCTTGAGGTTGAGGTTCATGAGGTGTAAGAGGAAGAGGTATATGAGGAATTAGGTAGTATAGAGGGGTTATGACTGTTGGAAATATGCACTAAGAACCTATATAGGACGTACCACTTTGAATAAGACATTTATGTTAAATAGTTTAACAACCTTTAGTAGTCCCTAGAATAGTAGGTCAATATGAGAATTATTCCTAAATTATCCCTAGTCAAGTATTTACATAGGGACATGTAAAAATGTTAAGACTAGTGTGTGAGTGTATCGATGATCTAATCTAATAAATCATACATATGGACGATATCAAGTCTTTACACTGGTACACATTAAGAGTAATAGTGTATTGGATAAACCCGCTATGAGAATATTGCATGGATCATTACGTGAATGTCGTAAATAGTTCTCCATGTGATAATGGAATATGTAGTCCTTCAACCTAGAGTCACTACAATTTCTACATGAGGAATTTGTTGTTTTAATACAATCAAACGTCATTTGTAACAAGGTGATCATAAATGTTGTAATTAGGTAGTGAACAAGTTATTCAGAGAGATGAGAGTGATGTAGATGAGATTTGTCTCTTTATGTGATATCTATAGGCCACTTGATAAAGTGAGAGTTAAGAAAATACATGACAATGCTAGGAAATTAAATATTGGATATTTATTTAAGAAAAGTCTACTCCGGTATCAAGTAAAATGAATTAGGCCATATAAAGATGATGATGATCATGCTTGAGCCTAATTAGATATCTTGATAAAGGGACCAATATAAAGTTTATCACTTATAGGTTATTTTGATATTTATATTTAGATAATGATATATTTCCTATACGATCACATACATAGAGTAAGTCCACCAGAGGATAGTTTTTATTTTAGTTTGACTGAAGTTAAAACTATTTGGCCTAACTCATTTGAAATGAGTAAAGAGTCCATTCACTAAGAGTGCTTATTAAGTAAGACCTAAGCATTATAAATAGAGCAAAGATGCTCACTAGCCATTCTCGTATGATACAAATAAACATTTTGTAAATGTTGCAGAGGTTGTGCTTTGACGAACTAGCATTTGAAAGTGTAGAATCCACTGGAAATATTGGCATGGACTCCTTAAGGGTGAAGCTACTATTACTTCAAAGTCTTGATTCTACGCATGCATCAAGAGGTAATTAATTAATCATTTTTAATTATTAGCCATTGCTTTGAAACACGTGATGTACAAGACCTTATGAGAATCATTATATTCCGTTGTCTGAGCTAATAGGATTCCCTATCAATAGAATCAAAGTCTGGTTGCAAGAACTGTGTTTTTGGTAAATGTTTATTTAAGAACATGTGAAAAAATATTTTCTTTTGTGAAAAAGGTTGTAAAGATTGAATCTTTAGCGAAAACAATTCCAAAGGTTATATCTTTTTGTGAAAAAGTTGCATTTTTTATAGATATGATACAAATATTGTATCTTTTTTAAGGCTAGTATCAATTTGTTTTTGTTTTGTGTATATTGATTGTTTTTCTTATCTTTTTAATTAAAGAACATGTTACTTAGATGTGCTTAATTGTAAGAACATGTTGTATGTTGCAATGGTGATTGTTTTGTATATGTTCTAATTTTGAAGCATATTTTTATTATTTATGTTTGTTTAATTAAATTGAAATGAGAGGTTGTATGCAATCCATATTTATATACTTTCTCTTGTAACATGAATAGTTCGTGTGAGATTTTCTAGGAGGTTTAAGAGTTAAACTTTAGCCGTCATGAAAATTAAGATTCAAAAGTTGAAATCTAGCCGTCATGATATTTTTTTATTTTTGTAAATGTTATGAATAAATTATTTGATTTTAATTATTATTTTATTTGGTTTATAAAAGTTACAAATTAAATTTTAAACATTTGTTATATTTAAAGTTTAAAAGTATTACAAATTTATATAATTCATTCTTAATTTTAATAGGATTTGTATCGTATGTGATCCTCTTAAAAGTAATATGATTTGCGAAATATTTTATATTTAATAGGATTTTTAAGAGTTACAAATTAATTCATATATATTAAATTTAATATGGTTTATTATGGTTATAAATAGAAGATGAGATCTTTATTAAATTTAAATAACTTTAAAAATCAAATATTCAATCTTAATAAATTTGATAGGATTTGTAAAAGTTGCGAATTAACGATAAGATCTCTATTAAATTTAATAGGATTCAAAATAAAATATCTTAGAACTCTAGAAATAAGGTTTAAAAGTTAAACATTGACTATTTCTATTATTAGGATAGTTGTTGGGTCAAAAGATAAAGTTTAAAAGTTAAATCTTGGTTGCTCCAAAATTATAAGATTCAAAAGTTGAAAATAGAAATAGGATTTCAAATTTGAATCAAAATAATGAGAGACAATATTTTAATGACCAAAATTTAAATATGTTTTATAATAAAAGTGATAAATTTACATATAATTTGTTTTAGAACAATCATAACAACCAAATATTGTTTTCGTTACAATCTGTCCCGTGGAAGGACACTTTATCTAGAAAAATTCCCATATAGGTATCAGGGATTTAAAATTGAAACCTAGCCATCATGATATTTTATTTATTTTTGTAAATGTTACAAATAAAATATTTAATTTTAATTATTATTTTATTTGATTTATAAAATTTATAAATTAAATTTTAAATATTTGTTAAGTTTAAAGTTTGTAAGTGTTACAAATTTATATAATTCATTCTTAATTTTAATAGGATTTGCACCATATGTGATCCTTTAAAAAGTAATATGATTTGCAAAATATTTTATATTTAATAGGATTTGTAAGAGTTACAAATTAATTCATATATATTGAAGTTAATATGATTTGTAATGGTTACAAATAGAAGAGATAATCTTTATTAAATTTAACAATTTTGAAAATCAAATATTTAATCTTAATAAATTTGATAGGATTTACAAAAAGTTATGAATTAACTATCAAATTTAATAAAATTCAAAATAAAATATCTTGGACTCTAGAGATAAGATTTAAAAGTTAAACATTGACTATTTGTATTATTAGGATAGTTGTTAGGTCAAAAGATAAAGTTTAAAAGTTAAACCTTGACCATTTCAAAAATCTAGGATTCAAAAGTTGAAAGTAGAAATAAGATTTTAAATTGTTTGAATTCCCAATCGAATATTTTGAATTGTTAAGGGTTAGTGGGACGTTCTAACTAGGAAAGACTTGGCACCCCGCAAGGGGGCCCTTTGACCCCCGTTCGCTGAATGATCAACGGAACCACCAAACGTCTTTTCGTAGTGTGCTTTTGACGACCCCTTGTGTTTAATTATGTGTTTTAAAATTTGTTTTATTTTGAATGCAATTGATCACTCAATTAATTAATGAACATATTGCATGGTGAATAATTATGCTCTTAGATAATTTTAAATTTATTTAAATACAGCATGTGTGTTGTGCCTCTCTCTATTATGTTGTATTTCTTTTTTCAACCTTTCACTCGTATGTAAAATAAGTATATATATATATATATATATATATATGTAATCTTGATCAAGTTGAGGCAATAAGATAAAGACCTAAAAGTTGTTGACCCTTAAAGGAACAATGCAGTGATGACTCTAAAGGATAATGGATCCTAGAAGTAGGTCTTCAAGAAATGGTGTGACTATAGTTTCATAAGTTTATGTTCTTTTATTTTTCTAGGAAGATCATAAGTATCTCACACTTCAATTGCATGTTTTAAGGGTTTATTTTGTGTTAAATTATTTAACGAAAGTTGGTAAAGAATAATAAGAAAGCTAAAATCTCTTAAGTCACGACAATCATATCTTCCAATAAGTAATAATGTTAAACTTGATATAGATAAAGTGAAGGTCAGGCCATAGCTGGGTTCTTTTATTTAAGTTTAGTAGGACATGATTGGATAATTGGATTATCCAAGTGTAACTTATTGAGTTTTATTTAAATAGATAGTTTTTCTAATATAATTGGATTATCCAACCATTTGTTATTGGACTTAATTAGGTAACTTCAATCAGATTAAAAACCTAAAAATGTTAATATTAAGTTTAAATGTCTATCAATAAGTAACACTCGTTGAGACTAATATTAATAAATAATATGTCCGCCAAGGTAGAGTGTCATCGTCTATATTAGTAAGGCGAGATGAGATAACTGTAATATCCAAATTATTTTTATTGGGCCTTAACTAATTTTTTCAATTGGATTGAAAATAGCTTGGAGGAGTAAGAATTGAACTTAAATTTATATGATGAATAAGAGTAAAGAGTTACCCACCCAATCACGTAAGAGTTGCATGAGATGCAATCAAAAATGTGTTTTTTACCTAAATAACCAAGGGTTTGGCAATCAGCCAAAGCTAACTAAACATTAAGCCAAATATGGATCTTCACCCACTAGAAAAAGGTATTTGTTTTTGAATCAAAATAGTGAGAGATGACATATTTAATAACTAAAATTTAAATGTGTTTTATAATAAAAGTGATGGATTTGCATATGATTTGTTTTATGGGGTCCAGTATGAACCCAGATCAATTATAATAATAATATGATTCCTAGGTAATATACCAACCATGTTTGGTTAAATTTTAGAATTTTTAAGAATATTTATAAAATTCAAATAATAAAAAATAAAAATTGAAAGTTATAAAAATAACTTCATACATTCCCACATTTTTTAATAGAAATGGTTGAGATATAAAAAAATGGCTAAATGGTAAATTTAGCCCCTAGAATTGTTGGGATTTTGGTTTTGCCCCCTGAAATGATTTTTCTTAGGATTTTGTCCCTAGAAAATTTTTAAGTTTAGAATATAACCCCTTCCGTTGACTGCCTCTGCCAACTGATGAGGTGGAACCTAGTCACATGCCTGTCATTGCATATGTGGCATGTGACTCATCATATTAGGACCAAGTCACTGATTAGCCTTTTTTAATTAAAGGTTAATGAAAAACAGAATCAAGAAGCTTCACTGTTCTGTTTGTGGATGAACTCACTTGAAGTTCAGAGAACCAATACCTTTGTGATGATGCCCCTGCTCCTCCTCCTACTTCAATATTTCCATCCTTTCCAATTTGAAAAACAACACTGGAATCTTCAACAGGTATGTCTCTATTGGCAACCCATACCACTGTTTTTTCTCCTGGTAACCTGTGATACCATATCCCTAAGTACTTTTTAACACCTTTTTCAAAGAACCCCACTTCAAATCGTTGGTTAGCTGAAACAAGGTTCCCGGCAGAGTCCCGAGTTATCTTCTTCCCTACACTCAAAGTGTCACCGGCTGCATATACTTGGGACCATAGCACACAACAAAGAAGAAAAAGAAACCCCATCTGCAGCAACCAAGTGCCCTTGAAAACCATCCCAGAGAACAAGAAAAACTCGGCAAAAAAAGCACAAGGCATAACCGACAAGTAAATGCAAGAGAAAGCACACATAAGAGTCAACCCACTCAATAAACCATACACAACACCTGCAATACCAGAAACCCCTTTACCAATCACAGAGTACTCCAACAAGAAAACAACCCCACCAAACAAAAAAACAAAACTTTCATTGAGAAGCAACGTCCCTCCACGTAATCACAGACAAAGATCAAAATGACCAATACCCAGAAGGCCAAAAGTGTTAAGGATTGTTGGAAGAATGAGAATCTGTAAGTGGGGTGGCTAGAGAATGAGAAGAAGAGAAAAAGCTCAGAGAAAGATGCAATGGGCAAGGCAACGAGAAGAGCATAGAGATCAAGGTTTTCCACTTTGGGTCAGAGAAATACCAGAGCTTGGATCTGAATTGAGAAGGGTTGTGAAGGTACATGGAAGAGGAAGAGAGTAAGCGACGAATGCCAATAGGGTTTTAATTAAAAAAGGTTAATCATTTTGTTAACCTTTAATTAAAAAAGGCTAATCAGTGACTTGGTCCTAATATGATGAGTCACATGCCACATATGCAATGACAGACATGTGACTAGGTTCCACCTCATCAGTTGGCAGAGGTAGTCAACGGAAGGGGTTATATTCTAAACTTGAAAATTTTCTAGGGACACAATCCTAAGAAAAATCATTTCAGGGGGCAAAACCAAAATCCCAACAATTCTAGGGGCTAAATTTACCATTTAGCCTAAAACAATTACCTAGAAATAAAACTTTATCCAAAAGTATTTTTACATAACCTTAAACAAAACATAAAATTACATATTATCAACTTTATATTTTTAAGAATATAAACATGAAACAACTGCCTCTTAGAATATGAAAGCTGGATTATTTTTTGAAAAAAAAAAAACAGAAAGAAGTGGAAATCTCTGCGATGATTGCGCACCAATTCTTCCCCACTGTCCACTGACACTATAGGCCCCAAGTCAAAAAGTTCAATCAATCCATTTCAAGTTTTCAACGTTCACATCAGGATATGCATTTTGGTCCAATTTTTTCTGTTTCTTATGCAAATTACATTTTAAAGGTAGGAAATAATAAAAAATTTAAAGATTAATATTATTTTTTTATGTTTAAGATAATTAAAACTATATTTAAAAATAGATGAATTTTTTATTTTCCTCCAACCCTTACAAAAGATACGTTGAATCTATAGTGAATCCAAACACGCAGTTCACTTCTCATGTCGTGTTGGATAATTTTATGATGCTTAACGATAAACAGTAACAACTTATAGCATTAAAAAAGGTAACAATCTTTGGTCGACTATATACATACAAATATACAAAAACGTATTTAAAACTTTCATTTATTAGAGAGAAATATACAAACATTTAGTAGTAGGATTTATTTGGTAAAATGGGTTCTACTATTAGAAATTATAGTGATAGAAGATAATTTAAACTTCGTATGATACTAATGGAAAGTTATTTTAATGAACTTTTTGTATATATTTTAATTAAGATTTTTAATGGAAGGACCGAAGGAGTAAAAAACAATCTCATAAAATAAACTAACTACATCTAGCCATTTCTTGAGAATATTTTATCTTTCTTATGAGAGATACACATTTTCATTGACTCTGATTCTGTGAATCTCTCTCTACATAATTTATATCTTTTTTTTTTTTTTTGAAGATGACACTAAGGATATTGTTTAGAGGATTTGGTAGAAATTATTAATGTGAGTATATCTTTCGCATGTTAAATTTTATAGATTGAAATATATATTTGATCCCTTATATTTATTCTAGATTTTAATTTGGTTACAAAATTTTTTTTGTCTAAATTTGGTCTTTATATTTTAAAATAGTCTCAAAATAATTATTTTCATTTAAAATCTAATAAAAATTTATTTTTTTAAACCAGTTATTAAAAACTTTCAAAATATAAAAAGACCGAATTAAAGAGAAATAACATATCTACTTGTACACCAAAGTTACCTAATCATTAATCATAATTAAACAGCACCACCGTCGGATTGAGAGTGCATTGTTCATGATAAGTCTTAGTAGCACGGAAACAACTGCATGTTCCTTGGCGCTCGCAAGTAAACAAACTTAAACGAAGAAGATTTTCCAAGCATGCTGTGTAAAAGTGCACGCCCCACATTCTCTCTCTCTAGAAAGCACTCGACAAAAATGAGGACGCAATGAATGAGAGTGAGAGAGAAAAAGAAAAAAGAAGTTGAAGAAAGAGAGAGAGAAGCAAAGGAAAATCCATTGCAATGCTTCTTCCATTACTTCTGCTATGGATGCTCTTTTTTTCTTGCGTTTCCTATGCGGCACGTCAAGGTGAAGTTAACTTCAACTCACTTTTTCCATCTCTCATTTTTCTCTATACTTTATTTTGTTTAACCAAATTTTGAAGTTAGAATTTTCCAACTTGTTGAATGCTTTGATCTTGGCAAGCTTGTCTAAACTTTGGAACCAGTTAATTTTAACACATTTTTTGCTATACAATTTTTCATGCAGTGAAAATTTGTTAAACACCATTATTCTTTCTCAGCCATAACTGTAACTGTATTGGAGTTTGTCGGTTTGTCGTATTTCTTAAGCTTTGAGATTAGCACGCACAAACCATTGCGCATAATTCAACAACATCATCATCCTAGGATAAATGATCAAATTTCATTGTTTGCAATATATTGGGTATAATGTACATGATTTTTAATTGGTGTTGAGATTTACCGTTAAATGTTTCAGATTGGTTAAGAATATGACATGTACGCTCCTTGACAGGCTCGGCTTTTGGGTGTATTTAAGCCTATTAGTTTTAATATGATACCAGAATATGATCAATTTTGAATATTGAATTACCTGCACATGTCCACTCCATGTTTAAAGATATCCTACAGTGTTTAGAAACATGATACTTCTTATAAAGTTTGTGATAACCTGAATTAAGAAGCTAATTTTAAGTTGAGTTAAAAGTTGAGTTGGTTGTGCCATTTCTAATATTAACAAACTCCAAGAGGCAGTTTCTACATGGTTGGTTGTATAGCTGTTTTATTTTTTTAACTAGCTTGATTGCTTGCACATAGTATACTGTAGAGGATTTTGATTTTCAATGATTTTGTATGAATAGTTTGTTTTTGTGTTTTTCCCTCTTTTGATTTGGTTCAAATCACTGCAGCACCATTGGCTATGCGCTTAAGCTGTGGAGCTCTTCAAAATGTTCAAACAAGACCAACCAATACCCTTTGGCATAAAGATTTTGGATACACAGGAGGCATAGCTGTTAATGCAACACGTCCTAGCTACATTACCCCACCACTCAACACTCTTCGTTATTTCCCTTTGTCTGAGGGTCCTCAAAATTGTTACAACATTGATAAAGTGCCAAAGGGTCACTACTCGGTCAGGATCTTCTTTGGACTTGTTGGTCAATCCAGAGATACCAGTGAGCCTCTATTTGACATTTCTATTGAAGGCACGCAAATACATTCTTTGAAATCAGGTTGGACCAAGTACGATGATCAAGTGTTTGCTGAGGCCCTAGTGTTTCTTACAAATGATTCTGTCTCAATCTGTTTCCATAGCACTGGTCATGGGGATCCAGCAATCCTTTCTATTGAGATTGTTCAAGTTGATGATAAGGCTTATTATTTTACCCCCAAGTGGAGTCAAGGGATAATACTTAGAACAGTTAAGAGATTGAGTTGTGGTTTTGGGCAGTCAAAGTTTGACATAGATTATGGTGGGGATCCTAGGGGAGGGGACAGATTTTGGCAACGTATTAGAAGTTTTGGTCATAATTCTGCATCTGATCGACCTAGATCTGTTGAAACCAGAATCAATCAGGCTTCACTTCCACCAAACTTCTATCCGGAAACTCTTTATCAGTCAGCACTTGTTAGCACTAATATTCAGCCTGAGTTAACGTATACATTGGAGGTGGATCCCAACAGAAACTATTCTGTTTGGTTGCATTTTGCAGAGATAGATAATTCGGTGACTGATGTGGGACAAAGGGTCTTTGATATTATTATAAATGGTGATCTTGCTTTCAAGGATGTTGACATTGTAAAATTGAGTGGTAATCTCTACAATGCTCTTGTGCTTAATACAACAGTTACTGTTAATGGGAGGATTCTGACAATAACATTGAGCCCAAAGGAAAGTAATCTTGCCATAATCAATGCCATTGAGATATTTGAGATTATAATGGCAGAGTCAAAAACTATATCAGAGGAAGGTATATGGCTGTTCCCCTCTATGGTTTCAATTTTTCAACAACAATGTCCATGCTAATAATATATGTTATTTATTATTGAAACGTTTAAAACCTACACCTAGTGTAAAAGAGAACTTGAATGACTATGAAATTTCCAAAATCAGCATTTGAGTTTAGGTCATTGGAAGCTATTGATAACATTATGTGCATGTCTTAGGTACTGCATTAGTGATGTTGAATTATGCAGTTTGTGTTTTTCTTTATTATGTCTAATAATTGATACATCTCAAGAAACTCTAAGAATATGTATGATAAGACCATGAATAGCGATTTAAACTAATTTGTAGTTTATTTTACTAGTTTAAAGTTTGACATGAAAACTTAAAGATGGAGAGAACTTGAAACTAAGAGATGGAGAGAATGAATTGTATTGCTTTTTGTTTCAATATAGAAAAAATTACATCTATACATAGGAAAAAATTTACCTAATTGTTGCCTAACTTTTACCTAACTTCGTATTATGTTTCAACACTTTTCTTCAACATTCCCCCTCAATCTGGTGAATGGATGTCTATTAATCACAGATTGCCTGAAAGGATCTTAAATTGTTTCACCGGTAGTCCTTTAGTCGGAATATCTGCTAACTGTTCACTAGAAGGAACATAAGTATAACACCACTGTATCTAATTTCCCTTTGATGAAGTTTCTATCCATCTATATGCTTTGTTCTATCATGCTGATCCAGATTATGAGTAATGTTGATGGCGAATTTGTTATCGCAAAACAGTCTCATAGGTGCCCTGTTTTGGATCTTGAGATCGTCCAGTATGTTTCTAATCCATAATAGTTCCATTATCCCTTCTGTCCTGAACCAAAATTCATCTTTTGCACTCGACCGGGCCACTATATTTTGCTTCTTGCTTCTCCTTGTTACCAAGTTTCCAACCAGGAACATACAATATCCTGAAGTGCATCTCCTATCATTGATAGAACTGGCATAATCTACATCTGTATAAGCCTTCAATGATAGCTCACTTTCTCTTTTGAACAACAATTCTCTTCCTAGGTAACCCTTTAGATATTGAAGAATTCTGGTTACAGCTTGCATATGTCTCTGTCTGGAATCATGCATAAATTGACTAACCACATTGACTGGATAGGCTTTGACAGGTCAAGTATGAGCTAACTAAATGAGTTTTCCCATAAGTGTTTGGTATTAGGCTTTATCAATTGCTGCACTTTCTTCCTCATTTCCAATATGATGGTTTTGTTCAATTGGAGTTCCAGTTGTTTTGCATCCCAGCTTGCTTGCTTGTTCCGCATACCTTGTTTTCACCATTACTAGGACCATATCTAGGTGGGATATCCATATACACCTTGATGAGGATAGGCAGTTATAGGCAGTTATAGGAGGTAGTTATATTCAGTTAGTCTGTTAGCTTGACAGTTAGGAGTTTGGTAGTCTAGCTGTGCCCTTGTGTATGCATCTATATTAAGAGGCTTTAGTCTCAGTTCTTAGAGTGTAAAAGTTACAATACATTTCTAAGCAATTAACTAACTTCTGCCCTCTCGCTCTTCCGCTGTACCTCTGATACCTTTATGGTATCAGAGCTTGCTGATCCAGATGACCTCACAAGCAGGCATGGCATTTCAAGTTGTAATTCAACCTCTCACAGTGCCAGTATCAATCAAGCTGGATGATGAAAATTTCCTTACATGGAAACAGCAAGCCCTGGGCACGATTAAAGGCTACAAACTGTCCCAGTATATTTCAGAAGAAGATTCGGGTGGCATGCCAAGAAAATATCTCACAGAAAAGGATCGAATTCAAAGAAGAATAAATCCTGAATTCATTAACTGGGAGCAACAAGATCAGCTTCTACTTACCTGGCTGCTAGCTTCGATGTCAACCAACATGCACACCAGAATGGTAGGCTGTGAACACTCCTTTCAGGTATGGAGAAATCTTGTTGCATATTTTGCAATGACTACTAATGCCAGAGTTAGCCAGCTAAGGGTCCAGTTAAAAGGCACCAAGAAAGGAGGAGTAAGTATGAACCAGTATATTCTTGGCATAAAGAAACTGGTAGATACTCTTGCAGCGATTGGTCACCTGATTAGCATAACTGAACATGTTCCGGGCCTGTTAGATGGCCTGCCAGAAGAATACGATCCAATTGTAACATCTATAATATCAAGAACAGACCCATACACAATGGCTGAAATTGAAACCTTGCTCATAACCATGGAAGAAGGAATCGAAAGGCACAGAAAGATAGAGTCTCAGCCTATTCAAACCAATATGGTGAATCACAATCCTAATCAGAACAGTTACAGGTCTGATAGGAGTTTCTTCAGAGGTGGAAGAAGCAACTTTTACAGAAATAAAGGCAGATTCAATAATAGGGGAGGAAATTTTCAAAGCAGTAGGCCCCAATGTCAAGTATGTGGAAAGATAGGACATACAGCATTGAACTATTACCACAGATTTGATCCTCAGTTCAAGGAAAACAATGAGACCAATGCAAATGGGTCTGAACACAAGGCTGCAACCTCTGCACCTCTAACCAGTATCAACTCGTATACAGAAAGCTTTTGTGATCCTGCTTGGTATCCAGATTCAGGTGCAACAGCCCATGTGACCCCTGATGCAGGTAACTTGATGCAACTCAGTGAATATTTTGGTGACAAGTGTGTAAGAATGGCCAATGGAAAACCCTCTCACGTAAAACACATTGGCAATTCTGCTTTTGTCTCTCCTTTTAGTCATAAGCCTCTCTATATTCAGAATCTCCTACATGTTCCTCAAATTAACAAAAATCTGTTAAGTGTGTCAAAATTTGCTAGAGATAATAATGTCTACTTTGAGTTCCATGCTAATCAGTGTTTTGTTAAATGCCAGGAGTCTAACCAGATTGTTCTTCAAGGAAAGTTTAGAAATAGTCTATATGCTTTTGATCCTGTCAATATGTGTAATTCCCTTCTGATTGTAAAGCCAATAATTGCAATGTACAATCTCTCCAATGTAATTCCATCTAGTCAAATAAAGATTCTAGTTCCCTGTATCTGTTATGGCATAATAGACTTGGCCATGTCAATCCTCAAGTTGTAACTGAAGTACTTAAATCCTGTAATATCATGAATGCAACACATAACTCAGACAGTATATGCAAATCCTGTGTCTTAGGGAAATCTCACAGTCTTCCTTTCTCTGATTTTGCTACTAGGTATAATAAACCCTTGCAATTAGTTTTCAGTGATGTGTGGGGTCCATCTCCTGTAACCTCTAATAATGGAAGTAGATATTATGTCCACTTTACTGATGCCTATTCAAAATACTCTTGGTTCTACTTGATTGAAACAAAATCTCAAACTGCCCAATGTTTTATGAATTTTAAGTCTCTTGCTGAAAATCAGTTTAATGAGAAAATTAAAATCTTACAAACTGACAATGGAAAAGAGTTCACAGTTTTATCCAAAGTTTTAGCAGAAAGTGGAATCCAATATAGAATGAGTTGTCCCTACACTCATGAACAAAATGGACTTGCTGAGAGGAAACATAGACATATAACTGAAATGGGACTTGCTCTTTTGGCGAATACTCAAATACCTTTAAAGTTCTGGGGGGAAGCCTTCACCACTGCTGCCTATATAATCAATAGGCTACCCAGTCCAAACCTTGGTCAGAAAAGTCCCTTGGAAATCCTAACAGGAAAGAAACCCTCATACACAGATTTGAGAACATTTGGATGTGCTTGCTACCCTTGTCTTAGGCCCTACAACAAGCATAAACTTGATTTCAGGTCTGAGCAGTGCACATTCATTGGATATAGTTCCAATCACAAAGGTTATCTCTGCCTAGCCCCAAATGGTAAAGTTTATATATCAAGACATGTTAAATTTGATGAGAGTCTCTTCCCTTTCCACTCAGGCACCTTTCTGAACAGTGTTTCCAAATTATCCAGAGATAATACTCAGGTTATTCCCTGCATTCCTGTAATTTCCTCTACAAACAGGTTTGAACCTCTTGCAGACCAACCTGATCATCACATGCCTTCTACTTCTTCCACTGAAAATCCCAGTCCTGAAGAAAACTGCCCAGCCAACATAAGTCCTAATGATACAGCTCCTGAACAGGTATCTATATCAGACCAAAGCAGTCCTGCACCAGCCAGGAACATACATCCAATGAGGACAAGAAGCAAGAATGGCATCCACAAACCAAAAGTCCTGTTGTCTGAGTTCACCAGTCAGAATGAGGTTGAAGAAACTGAACCATCTACTGTAAAAGCAGCTCTGCTCTCTTCAAATTGGAAGAATGCAATGGATCAAGAATACAAAGCCTTGCTCCACACAAATACCTGGTCTCTGGTTCCCAAACCAGCAAACACTAATCTGATTGGATGTAAATGGGTATTCAAGTTAAAGAGAAACTCTAATGGCAGTATTAACAAGTACAGAGCAAGACTGGTGGCCAAGGGATTCAATCAAAGAGAAGGATTTGATTACTCAGAGACATTTAGTCCTGTAGTCAAGCCTGCTACCATCAGAACTGTGCTCACTCTTGCTCTTCATCACAATTGGCATATCAAACAGGTTGATGTTAACAATGCCTTTCTAAATGGTGATTTAGAAGAAACTGTATACATGGTGCAACCTCCAGGGTAGGAAACAGGTGGACAACATCTGGTTTGCAAGCTAAACAAAGCCCTTTATGGACTTAAACAAGCTCCAAGAGCTTGGTTCCAGAAGCTACATGGATTCCTCACTAGCCAAGGCTTTAGCTCTACAAGGAGTGATACCTCTCTGTTCATAAAGTCCTCAGCCAATGTTATAACCCTTGTCCTTGTCTATGTTGATGACATAATCCTTGTCAGCAATTGCCAAAACAGTCTCAATCAGTTCATCTGCAAGCTGAATCAGACTTTTCCTCTCAAAGACCTGGGAGACCTCAACTATTTTCTTGGCATTCAGGTAAATCCTACTGCAGCTGGTGGTTTGCATCTCTCACAAACCAAATACATTTCAAATCTGCTAGACAAAGCTCACATGAGTTCAACAAAGGCCATGACAACTCCTATGGTTACAGGCTTACAACTCTCCAATCAAGATCCTGAAATGTTTGATGATCCACAACTTTACAGATCCATTGTTGGGGCTTTACAATATGTCACCATTACCAGACCTGAGATAGCCTACTCAGTCAACAAAGTCTGCCAGTTTATGCACTCTCCCAAGGCATCCCATTGGAAAGCTGTAAAAAGAATCCTTCGTTATCTCAAGGGAACTCTAACTGATGGACTACTTCTTGCCAGATCTCCTGACTTGTCTCTCACTGCCTTTTGTGATGTTGATTGGGGCTCTGATTTTGATGATAGAAAGTCCACAACTGGATTCTATGTTTACCTTGGTTCCAATCTCATCTCTTGGTCTTCGAAGAAGCAAACAGTAGTGTCAAGGTCCAGTACAGAGGCGGAGTATAGGAGCTTAGCAGCTGTGACAATGGAACTCTCTTGGCTTCAATCCTTACTTAGTGAACTTAAAGTCACCATCTCTTCAATCCCTACGTACTGTGACAACCTCAGCACTGTACAACTATCCTCCAATCCTGTCCTTCATTCCAGAACAAAGCATGTTGAATTGGATTTGTACTTTGTTAGGGACAAAGTTGCTGCCAAACAACTTCTTGTTCAACACATCCCTTCCTCTAGTCAAACTGCAGATGTTCTTACTAAGCCTATTTCTCAGCAGTTTTTTCAATCTTGTAAATACAAACTTAGAGTCATGTCTTACATACCTCTCAGTTTGAGGGGGAATGATGAGGATAGGCAGTTATAGGCAGTTATAGGAGGCAGTTATATTCAGTTAGTCTGTTAGTTTGACAGTTAGGAGTTTGTTAGTCTAGTTGTGCCCTTGTGTATGCATCTATATTAAGAGGCTTTAGTCTCAGTTCTCAGAGTGTAAAAGTTACAATACATTTCTAATCAATTAACTAACTTCTTCCCTCTCTCTCTTCCGCTGTACCTCTGATACCTTTACACCTCATCTTCTAAGTCTCCATGAAGAAAAGTATTTTTAACATCATATTGATGTAATTCCCATCCAAGGTGTAATGCCAATGAAAGAATGATTCCAAGAGTGTTCATCTTTGCCATTGGTGAAAATGTTTCTTCATAATCGATCCCATAGGTTTGGGTGTATCCTTTTGCAACCAACCTCACTTTGTGTTGATCAAGGGTTCCATCTAAATGATTTTTAATAGTATACACCCACCTACAACCGACAACCTTCTTGACTAAGGGTTTATCTACAATCTCTCTTGATTCTTTTCTAGAGCTCTCATTTCTTCATTCATGGCCCGAACTTAATTGTCATCCTTCAAGGCCTCTTGTGTTAACTTAGGGATATTGATGGATTCAATGGTTGAAATAAAACTTTGGTGTTGCATAGAAAGGTGTTTATTGAACACAAACTGAGATATAGGATACCTGACATAGGAATACTTTGGCTTTCTTAAGGCTATTGGCAGATCATTAGGATTAGTTTCACAATTATCCAATGAAATCTCTATGGACTCAAAGTTATGATTACTTACCTCTGGTTCGAATGATTGAATTTGTTGCGGGACTAGGTCGGGTTTCTTCTACTTTTGGTAGACTAAGGTTGGTTTGCTAGCCCCCTGCACTTCAAGCTCAAGTTCCACTTAATTTTGTTCCTGTTCATGCTCATGAGTTGGAGACTAGGAGGAAAAAACAATTTTAAGAAAATTAAATGCCTCATCTTCTTGATCACTCTCCTCTAGAAGC
Organism: Clitoria ternatea; assembly: GCA_037962975.1. NCBI lineage: Eukaryota > Viridiplantae > Streptophyta > Magnoliopsida > Fabales > Fabaceae > Clitoria > Clitoria ternatea. The sequence goes on from CM075669.1 coordinate 297,358,815, forward strand.
TGGGGAGTAGAATAAAAGGACTTAGTTTCACGATATAGGTAATATCCATGGAAACATAGACTCAACGACTAGGAGGATGGTAACACTTGTACCCCTTCTTATTTGGAGTTAACCCTATGAAGATTCACTTGATAGCTCGGAGATCTAGTTTCCCTCGATGTTGACTATGGGCATGAAAAAAGATAGTGCCCCAAAGAATCGACACTAAAGGTTATTCATGATTGGTACTGAAAGATAAAAAGTGTTCATTACTTGTATTAGACTCTCTCCATCTATTAATCAATCAAGTAGGCTGCAGTTAATACAGCTCTCCCCCCAGTAAGACTTAGGTACTGGCTACCTCCAAGAGATGTTGATTCTTTCTTTCTAACCCCATTTTGTTGATGGGCATTATGTCAATTCATGAACAATGCCCTTCTCGTGGAAAAACTGGGTAACACTATGATTCACACACTAACGCCCATTATCTATCTGGAGACGTTTGATTGCCTTTCCAAAATGGGCTTCAATCATGCAAATTGCAATGAAGGGTTGAAAATAACTTAGCGACCTCAGGTTCTTCATTAAGTATATCACGTGATTCAAGTACAATCATCAATAAAACACACAAACCATTTTGCATCAAAAATGTTAGAAAGAGGGGCTGGTCCCCATACATTAGAGTGAATGAGATCAAAAGGTTCAAAACTTTTATTAACACTATTTGGAAAAGTTGCACAATGATGTTTGACATGTTGGCAAGTATCACATTGAAAAGACTCAAATTGATTTATTTAGAAACAAGGAAAATTTTTGAAGGATGACCTGAAGAACACTAAATGAAGGATGACCTAGACGCTTGTGTTGAAGCCAAATTTTTGAAGTAGCTGACTTTGAGTAGGAATTGAATACCTTACTTACATTGTCTTCATTCCGAGTAGTCTTGAAGTAGTATAACCCGTTCTGTTCCTTAGTAACTCCAATCGTTCTCCTCGGGGCTAGATCCCTAAAAACACAATAGGATGAGAAAAAAGGTTACTGTGAATTTTAAATCTTAGGTAAGTTTGTGGATAGAGATAAGGTTATTAGGGAGGTTACGGACATGCTGAACATTATTTAACTAGATAGAATCTTAAAGACAAACATTATTTAACTGGATTCAGAAGAGAAGTATGAGGGCTTGGTGTCATATGATCAGAAGCACAAGAGTCTATTATCCAGATATCACTAGGTATAGTGCAAAAAGTGTTACATGATGAGAAGTTAGAATTCTTACCATTCATGACTAGAGAGCATGTGTTGAATGACTTATTTGAGAAGGAGGCCATAAAAATATATATCTTTTATGTTATTTTATTTTTAAGTAACAATTAGTTTTACCAAATACATTTTAAATTTAATTAGTTAGCTTTTAGCTTTCAACTATATCACTTTAAGTTTTCAATTAGTTTATTCGTTAGTTTTATCAAATTGATAGCTTAACCAGACTACGACATAAATTTATGCTCCAGACTATGTTACTTTCAAATGAAGTATCAAACTCGTTAAATCTCTGTCTCCTTGTACTTTTCCTTTATTGACTGCTTTTGGAGTTCTTCCTTAACCCATATCAGAGATGATATGTATTGATCACTTGCTTTATAATACTCGTAACATTTAGTTGTCCTCTGATTCATGAACTATTAATAGTAGGAAATGCTGTTTTTGGTAATCCGAATGCGTATTAACTTTTGCAAATTTATTATTGTTCTTTACTCTAGTTAGGGCTTTACAAACATTAAAGAAGGCATTGGGGCTTCCACCCAGGTTTGGGTGGAATGGTGATCCATGTGTTCCTCAACAACATCCATGGAGTGGAGTGGATTGCCAATTAGACAAAAGTAGTGGCAACTGGGTCATTGATGGACTGTAATTTCCTGTTATCCTTAAGTAGAGCTTTTTTTACAAATTTGATTGTGTGGTAGGATCTATTGCTGTTTCCATCTTATTAATTCTTTTATTTCCTTTCACTTTTTCAATTTGTTCTCTCTAGTTATTCTAAAGCCAAGGACCCCTTTTCATTTTACCTCAGCGTCAGAGCTTATAGAAGAAGGAAATGGATAATTTTCGGTTAGGGACGGGAATAAAGGGAAGATTTTTATGCTTTGGATGTATGTATTTCTGTATGCAAAATGACAGCTTACATGTAATCACTCATGATATGTCCTTCTCTAGGCATGTTACTTTTTAACTCATATAGGAACTTTAACTTAACTTTTACTTTGTTTTATGATATGACCCTCCCCATTCTTAAATTCTCCAGTGCCAATTTTATTTTAAAGAAAGGTTAAAATGCAATTTTATTTCCTTTATTTTAAAGAAAGGTTAAAATACAATTTTAAAGAATACACTATATATTTAGCTATGAGATCGGTTTCTGCTAGTCTTAGGGTACTAAAACACTTAGGCTTGTGCTGAAAACTGTTTTGAATATTTACTCATGTTGAATTCCATCTCAATATCTTGATTATTGTATATTAGTTAATAATTGGTATTTGGTGTGTTGATGAACAGTGGTCTTGACAATCAAGGTCTGAAAGGTTTCTTGCCAAATGACATATCTAGACTACGTAATCTACAAATCCTGTAAGTTCCAGAGAGGTTCTTTAAGTATAACTTAATATCATGTTGTATTTCTGCATGTTTATGTCAATGTTTGAACGTATGAAATATGCTTGATGTATCAGTGATAGTGAAACCGTACTTATGAAGGCCTTGATCGAATAACTAGTGATAAATATTTGATTGATTACATTTTTTCATTATTTTAAACTCATAATTCTCTAGCAGTTAGAAAAACTAGCCAGTTAATTTTCCTACTCTGATAGGAAACAAGGTTCCTACCAAGGGTTTTCCACAGAAATAAACTAACAAATTAAAATGACATTTTTCTTCTCTGATAAAAGATATACAATATATAGACTAAAAATAGAACATTCTAGAAAACCTAATGGGCTATTTCTAACTGGGCCTAATTACCTATTCCTATTATACTCCCTGTGCTTATTAGCTTATGCATTGCAGAAACTTGAGCAGGAACACCATCCATGGAGCCATTCCATCCTCACTTGGTACAATGACTAGCCTGCAAGTGCTGTAAGTGATCTCTTCCTCTGTTTACTTGTGATATTGTTTCCATTGCTTTAAGTTCATGATTGATGGGTGAGAAACATGTTACAACTTCCATGAATGGTTGTCACGACTTTGGCATCATGTTATTGTCTTTCTGAATGTCATGCAATCATGCAGTGACGTATCCTACAATGTTTTATATGGATCAATTCCAGAAAGCCTCGGGCAGTTGACATCATTAAAAAGACTGTAAGATTTTATAGTATGTAACTAACCCGTAAGAACAAATATGGGAACAACAAATCAGTATCAAAATTTCTTTGTGCAGGAATCTTAACAGCAACGTCCTGTCTGGAAGGGTCCCAGCAACTCTAGGAGGAAGACTACTTTATAGAGCTAGCTTCAAGTATGTTATCAAAGATTAAGCTTTAGACAAACTATAGAATATAAATGCAATGAGAGGATCTTCCACACTACATGTTTGTTCACTCTTTTATGTAACAGATATTTCTAAATTTAACTTGTGGATATGCCTGCAGTTTTACTGAGAATGCAGGTCTGTGTGGTATACCTGGATTGCCTGCATGTGGACACCATCTTTCTGCCAGTGCTAAAATTAGCATTGGATTAGGGGCTTCTTTTGTATTTCTCTTTCTCATTACCTGTTCAGTTTGTTGGTTGAAAAGGCGGCAGAATATCCTCCGAGCTCAGCAAGTTGCAGGTGAGTGATTTTCATCATTTATAAGATTACAGTTTACACCAACAAAACATTGTATGTCTTTTTCCCTATCACTTCGAGTTGGCAGTTAGCTTGTTTGGTTCAACTTAGTTTTAAGAAAGTATTCCCATAAGAAACAACTAAGATATTCCTAAGTGCATTGATGATCAATTTCCTTACATACTCCTATTTGTTGGAAGAGAATTAAGGGTAATCATTAAGGATATTCTTAGAAAAGAAAATTAAATCTCTAACATAATTAATATAAATATTGATTTTGATGATTTAGTCTTTTGTTTCTTCTGAAAAGGACTGGTGGGAATAATATAATCGTTATAAAGAAATAAACTCACTTGGGAATTATAACACTAAAATCGACTAATTCAAACATGCACTTGTTATGTTGGTGTATTTACCATTTTTTCTGTACAATTACATATGATTGTATTTTTTAAGTTGGAAGTGTTAAAACAATGGGGGAGAGCCCATAAAGAGGAGAAAACTGTCATTAGGTTTTAAACAAAAGACCACAACAATGGGTTTGATTATACGTCATCTTGACCCAAACCCTTAAGCCAATGAGTCTTGCCCAGTAGTATGGGATCACCAACCAAGGCCCTGGGTTGTGGACAAACCCCAACATTAACCATCATCATGCTAAATACTCAACTCAATGGACCCAAATTCCAATAGAACATTGGGCACTTAAACTACAGTTAGCCCTGAAAAAACTTTGATTTTAAAGCTTCACGTCTGAAAAGTTGTAAAGTTCAAGTAAGACTGTAAATGATGTAAGCTAGCTTATTAGCTTGCCAGCAGCTTGATTTGTCAAGAGACTCAATTTGTAAGTAGGGGTTGTTTTGCCACATAAAAAGCTAAGCGTAGTTTGGGTGAGCTCTCTGGCGCTAAGTTCAAGCCTTGGAGCTGGTTGTATTAGAGAAAGGGTTCCATGTTAAGCAATAAGGATTCAGAAGTCATGTTGAATGAAAATTTAAGCTTGTTTCCTCTTGCAGCAAGAGCAGCTCCATATGCAAAAGCAAGGACCCATTTTTCGCGTGACATTCAGATGACAAGACATCATAATCATGGCAATACATACACTGCAGCTGAGAATGGGCCTATTTTACTTTCATGATTACAGCTCTGATGCCTCATGGGTCTGTATTATTATTCTTCTGTTTCCCGCCATCTAGTGGTACATTGCATGATCGCCCTACAAAAATGTGATTGGTAGATGAATGACAATGTAACCTGATGGTTGTCTCCCATGCAGTGTTTTTTTTTTTTTTTTTGTGTTACTCACATGAATCAGAGACAATTTTGCTCCAGCTTACTCTCCTACTGTGTGTATTCCAGTTACTGGGAGCTTTTGGAGACAATTGAACTTGCAAGCTGTAAACTTGTGAACTCCAGATATTTGTAAATCAGAAAACAGATTAGCTATATATTTTAACTATGTATAAATATAGTCAATTTTGATTTTATTTTTCAAAATTCTTCTATTGGTTTTAGTTTACATATTTTAAAAGTTTTGAAATAAAATTGTTTCTACTTATTAATGAAGTGACATATGTGACATGTATTTAAACCTAATATCTCATGATCATTGTTAATGAGATGTTATTTATATATCATGTCACCGCTTAGTAGGTTATAGACATTATTTAACTTTTTTAAAAAATTATATAAAATGAAAACCAAGTTATATTTACGGAATAAACATTAAAGTCTTAAAATTTTGTTCATCATCACATTTCCTAAGTGTGTGGTTAGAAGTAAGTTTAACGTGCAAAATACAAATGAATGGTGCAACTTTCGCAACGCTATTTACGTAAACTAAGCTATCAAACAAATCCTAAGTTGAAATTATCAGACAAACCCCAAGTAGAATTTTTTATGGTAGTAATGCTTCAAACTTGAGTTGCGTATACCTTCTGTAACAATTTTATTTTTCTTGTAAAAAATATTTTCTTTTCCATAACGGCGAGAAATGGAATTCAACCCAATGGTTAAAGAGATTTTTCTCTTTTGTGAGTTATTTAACCAAATGGAATGTAATGGTGACACTTTCTTTTTCATAAAGGTTTTTCTCCCTTGCACTTAATTTTAATCGCATTCCTTTTGGACTCAAACCGCATCATCTATTATCTACAACCACACTTTTGGGAAGCATGATAATAAAACATGGAAATGAGAATATATATATATATATATATTCAAAATTGTTATTAATGCACCCGTCTCTTGATTTTCAGGTAGTTCCAAAATTAATTTTCAATAAAAAAAACTCTTAATTCTTTAACTAGCGTCCTAATTAACTAGACCATAAAATAGAGAAGTTAAAATTAAAGAGTTCAACAAGAATGGTACAAATACTTTACAGGGTTGGATTATCATGCCAATCCATTCATTTGGAGTCTGCATATGATCAATAATTCATCTTAAACAAGTTGACTCCTGCTTGGCCGGGATGCACATCAAAGCACAACAAATCCTACTATTATAAAATTGTAATTGCAAACTAATTGCTATAACTGTAACTACCTAACTCTTAACATATCTGAGTAGTTGAAAACAAGCAAAGTAAAAATCTTGCGACTCATTAAAAAAGACGAATTATTCTTTCAACCTGCAGGAACTGCAGTATGTTCTGTAAGGATATATGCCCATTATATGCCTTTCCATAAATATATAGCAAGATTCAGTGCACAATGATAAGATTTATATATGCTGGAAATAAGCTAAGTTTACTATGCTCTAAGGAGTTTCTATATGGAATTGTAATAGTAAAGCTATAATATATATGCATGCAACTAAACCAAAGTAATACTATATTTCCTAGCTATACTAAGATTGAAATAAACAAGTAACTTGCTAGGCGTTTTCTGTGTCACTTGAACCAGCACGAGCATCCAAATTTAAATCCTCTGCAACATCATCAACTATCGTCCACCTGTTACATTCATCAATAGCAATTAAACTTTAGCTTAGTATGACATAATCAAAGACTAAACCATGTCTTGGACTATACCTCTCGAGAACAAACTTCCCTTCTTTGTATGTTTCACTTTTGTCATGTGCAAAAACCTGAAAGAATCCAAACTTGTTATTACTTAGATATGTTTTGAGCTCATCAAAAAGCTTATGATGAATGCTGATAATAGATCCTTCTAAATAAATCCAGAAGCCATCTCTTTCCTAATAGTTTCAAATATTTAAATACTTTGGGATTCTGAGAGTAGAACTGAAAATTTCCATGGCATCTTATTTAATTAGTGTCCAAACAGGACAACATTAAACAAATCAGGAGTTTAATGGGAATGCATCAATTTCGAGATTTCAATTACCTTCTTTTGGGATAGAAAACAATCTATTTGTATTAACTTCTTCTAGTTAAATGATAAGCACAGTAAATACAGCTTGCTTTTTCCATGATAGATCATGCATGAAGTATACATACTCAATAGATTGACATACCAGAAATTTCTCATCTGTCTGTTCTTTTATTAGCAATAAATTTCCCAATCACAAATTAAAGATGTTAATTGTGAGGGAAATCCCTCCTGTATAAAGTACCTGAAACCCTCAGATTGAAGTACAATTTGTTTAAAACAACAATTATAAAACTTAAAGAATTTCTAGATTTGAGGATTGATTTGCATTATAAATTTATTATTCATTATATTATTCTCATCTTCAAACATGTCATTTGTGAAACAAAATAGATCACACCTAACAAACTCAACGGGATAAATCCCTCAGGCTCATAAAACTTCACAAATTCCCCATTGACAACATGCTGTATGATGCCTTTTCCTTAAAGTGAAAGAAAGTATGACAAGAAAGAACTAGATGTGCAAAGGTAGAGCTCACATATTTCCATCCAAGAATTTGTCCACAGCAGCAACAATGTACATCTTCAACTGTGTGCAATCCAGACATCATTGATCTCTCCTCTTGAGGCCCAAGTGTTACATTCACCCTATCAGAGACCAAAAATTACAAAGGACATTGAAAATAGTTAGTCATAAAGGTGTAACATAGATGATGAAACAAAGGTGCTAATTGTGTAAACCAGAAGAAAACCATGACATTATTTTCATATAATTAATAAACCCATAATGTTTCCATCTATTTTCCCAAATCAATAGAGGAATAGATGCTTTAGAATGCCCCGGCAGGGGTGGGACTCCAAAATTCAGTTGCAAAATACTGAAAAAATATTGAAGTAGGAGACAAGACAAGGAGTGGGTAGAGGAACAAAATGTTGCAATTAACTTACACATTGCTGAAAAGGTATGCGCTCCCTTGACTGCAGTTGAAGGACTGATCACCACAGGGAAACAAACCAGAATCAAATTGCTAGGGCATATGAAAAAAGGCTAGTGCACAATGAACTACGAGTGGTTTCAACAGTGGAATAATAATAGCAATTTATGGTAATTATATAGGATAAGACTAAATTTTACTGTTTAACTTGTTTTCATGTTCTTGGATATTTACAACTTGTTCTATGCTATCATAAATATGGCAAGTATAAAATTTGCTTATGATAGAAATGCGAAACAAGTACCAGCAACTAGCATCTCATCTTAATTAAGCAGTGAAATTATAATACAAGAATTTATTTGGAAGGAGAATAAACGTAGCAAAGATATGAAATAATCCAATTTTCTTTTCAAAGCAACAACAATCACAGATATTGGCCCACTGTCTACTCTTTACATATAAGCTCAGGTCTCAAGCTAAAAAAGTAGCTTCACAACATTCTGCAACTTGATTGCAGGATAATGCTACCACCTATAATGCCCAAACACTGGCAAAAATCTAATCAACAAGTCATGTATAACCACCGCAAATAAAATGTTTGCAAAATAAACAGATTCTAACCATCATCATCTTACTTGTAAAAGCCAAGTCAGTATTAGGATATACCTTCATTTTAAACGGGGGCCCCCTGTCCAACACTCATAATGGATGTGGAATAGTCGAAGTGTGACATAAACAAAATGGCATGGAACAAAAAGGCAAGCAACTCAAAATCTGTCACATTTAATGCTAAGGACTTCTTGAGGATTGTGTTTTTAAAAAATAGATGAGGAAGAAAACAACCTTGTTCAAAGTCATTTTCTTTGGTTTCATGCATTGAAATAAGCGGGTAAAAAAAAACCCCCTCTGCTGTTCCATTTACATCTTTCCACGGGGCACAGGCTCTAAAAGAAGGGATATGTGCATTACAGACAAGTTTATTCAATCATTTTCCAAGTCCACGGATTCCCTCTCATCAGAAATTTTCACTGTGCCATTGTGGACTTAAACATGATCTACCTCCACATTAAATATTTTTCTCAAAAGTAAATTTTTATGGTTTTGTTCCCTCGTATAGTTATTCCAGATTCAGAAAAGTAACATCTTCATCAACCTCAATTTGTCCCTAAAAGATTTTTTAATTTAATATATTTGAATATGATCCAACATCATCTACACATATCATTCTTACTTCTTAGAAGATTAAAATTAATCAATAAAGCCACTGTCCCTTGCTGAATTTTCATCCAACAGCTTATTAATTCAACGCTAAAACCATTAATTTGCCATACCGGCAAAACAAATAAACATTTGCTACGTCCCAACCTACCATAATCTCATACATCATTTACGACTTCCCAAACAGCAAACACAAAACACCAAGTAGCATGTGCTTCCCTCCTCAAATGACCCTTCAAATACTGTATCAAATTCGATTCACCATAGCAATGAAAAGAGAACATCAGCTAATTACAAACACCCAAAACCTAATTAATCAAAAAATACCATAGAACATGGCATGCAGAAGCTGCACAACGGATTCTATCAAATGATTCCACAACCCTAACTTTCCACGCAATTAAGTAATGGGTCACTACAGGTTCAGATTGATTCCCAAAGGAAGTAGCCAAAATTCAACCTTTTCATTCACCAAACGAATATTCAATTTCATCAATTCAGACAGAGTCCAGGCATACAAACAATAAGCAGCAGAAAAAGTGATTTATTTTATGATTAATTAATCATATCATAGTTTTGTAAGTATTCAACTTTTTATATATAAAAATGAGAATGGAGATTGAAAAGGGAGAAAGAAGCATGGATACCCGAGAGAGAACGTGATCAGCGAGGGCAAGAGGGGTATTACAGAATCTGCATCTGTAAGATCTGCCATCCAAATCAAGAATAAAAATCCTTCCCATGTGAACCCAACCTCACTCTCTCTCTGTCATAACCCACACGCAATTCTACACTCCACCCTGCTGTTATACCCTCACCTTCTCAATCTTCTAACTTCCTTTCTTCTTTTTTCTTTGTTCATATCACAATTCATGAAGGCCAATTTACTCAAAATATATCAATTAAAACCTTTTTTTTCATACTCTATAATGTGAAAAATAAATTATAGTCTAGTTTTGTTTGGTATTATTATTTATAAAATTGGATTATAATTTGTAATATTATATTTGAAAAATCATTATTAAAACTCATTAAATGATTTTATTAATTTTAGATTCTTAATTATTTAATTTATATATAAATTTAATTAGTATAACTAAACTTATACCATTTTTATAATTTTATTACGAAATAATTAATTATTTTTACAAATTTCATAGAATATTTTAAAATTAATTTTTTCCTAATAATCTAAACAGATGTATATTCGATCTCCCAAAATAAGTATAACCCAAACACACCCTTATTTGCCACACGCTCTGCTGGGGCGCCAGAGGCTGCCTGATGGGCTGATCATTAATTTCAATTTTAAAAAATAATTCTACTATATTATTACTGATCTCAGGAAAAATAATACTCCCACAACTTTTATCATTTTAGTTTTATCATTTAAGTCAATATTATTATTTGATTAGTGATAAATAATATCTGAACCTCTTAAATATTATTCATTGGTCAAATAAAATGTGATACGAAAAATATACATTAATTACAAAATGATATAATTAAAAAATATAAATTAATTATATTTATACCTTAAATTTTTAAAGTAACAATCATTTTCATTTTGGGACAAAAAAAAATTAAAGCGACAATAATTTTTAAATAATTTTACACGTCTCTTAATAAATACAATTAACATGTTTTATTATAATCTATTTCCCCTAATATGTCATTTCGCTTTCTATATTTAATATCATTTCTTTTTATAATGTCTTCTTGATTTGAACAACTATATAAGGGTATAATCTCTTTCTTGATTTAAACTAATACTAATTGTTTAATATTCCACCAGATAAATGTCTTTTTTCCTTCACCTTTTTCTCTCTCCCTCTTAATGTCACTATATTTTCCAACCACTTAATTATTATTGCGGTGTCCCGCCTAAATTCCCAAAATTAATCCTCAATGTTTACTAAAATTAGAAAAAAAATCCACAAATAAAACAACATCGACGAATTAATCTTAAAAACTCAGGTGACACGCATCTTTAAAATTAAATAACGGAAACATAAACCAGAAATTTGAAACAAGCTAAGGATAGACCTACCCGAGCTACAGGTCCCTAATAGGGTATCCTTCTCGTCTCATATGAGAAAATATAAGTAGGGAACCAAGGAATGTCAATCTCAAGATATCACTCATTTCAGTTCTAACCATTCCTGGACATATAAATGATTAGAACCTCAACATAATACCATTACAAGACGCAATCTAAACCTCCAGTGAGGTGTCGTTTACCTATCTACTAACCGTCAGTTAAATATATTTCCACCTATATATGCATATCAAACTTAATATTTGGCATCACATACATGTGTTTGCCAATTTAAGCCAATCAAAAAGCTATGACACAAACTTCAACATCAACAAAACAACAAGCACAACCACCAACTAGATAAAAAAAATCATCTTTGGCATTGCATTGTTTCCGCCTCCGAGCTCATCAAGTGGCATTGTCACCCTGAAAACTTACTAAAATGAAGGTTAAAGGGTAAGGACCACTAAAAACAGTAAATAACAATTTACAAATATAATCACTCATTGGGTTATGTAATACTATATATTACAACCACAACTTAATCACATATAATTTATCAAACCATATATCAATTATCATTTCCATTTTCAAACATCATCAAATACCTTCAATTCTTCCAACTCCTATGCATATACATCTATTTCTATTCTCTCTATACAAATGATCGAATGTCATGAACTTTCAAAATCATATTCTTTTCAAATGCATAAAGTATGCAATGTAGATCCGACTTAATCAATGGCAAATTTGGGTTCCGAAATGGATAATCCACACAGTGAATCTGAGTGCTATAAACGGTGGTACCTTAGGAACCACATGACAAATCTGAGTGCTATAATGACCCGTACAATAAATTTAAGTGATGAGAGAAACAAAGCGCTATAATAAAAACAATGCATATGATGTTAGTCAAATGCAATACGCATGTGTGTGAAGTGGAGCGAAACTTTTCACAACAAAGACATCATAGCCTAGCTCCATTATCCTCAATTCATCATTCATCAATTCACATATACACAAATCAATAGGTGGAGCTACTAGATCACTTTTAAACATAATTACAACCATAATCACTGTATCACCAACCATAAACTATCATTGACACATAACTAGCATATCGTGCTTCAACATATATTGCACCACCACAGGGCACAGTCAATAACTTTTCAATAGAAATGTTATCAATTAATCATCAACACTATCAAGCACTAGGCTTCAATTTATAAATATTATTTCATAACACAAATTCAATTTCCATAACATCATCAACATCATCATTGGTCATTATCAACAACACATGTTAAGCAATACAATCAATGACATTTTATGATTTAATTCACATAATATCATTATCAACACTTATCAAGCACAAGGCTTCAGCTTATAACATTATTTCATAACACAAACCATAATTATATTTATATTTTATAAGGTTGACATTTCCAGGAATTATATTCAATAAAAACTCTTGATTTTAAAAAGCCAACCCCAAAAATAAAAATTCATATTCACTACTCCAATGATAAACCCCCTCGTAAGTTAACACGTACATTAAGGCGCTATCCGGATTTTTGAACAAAGTCCTAATCTATCATTCAACTTCAAACGCTAATATCCTATATTTGAAAATTTCTAAATAATTAAAAAAATTATTCTCATAGCCCTAAAACCACTAAAACACTAGAATCGAAACTAGAATGCTAAATTGGTGTAGTTTCGAAAAGACTTTTACTTATCAAAGATTATGAAACTCATTGACGGGGCGTTGAAACTACCTTGGAGCCCTGAAATCCTTCCAACGAACTCCGAAAGTGAATCCTAACTACTCAGGGATTCAAATGGAGTTTTAAGAGTCGATCTTCACCTTTTCTCTTCAATGGAGTCATAGCTAAGCTATAAAGAGAAGAGGAGACCCAAAATTTTACGCATGCAAAGGGAAAAGGAAAACATGCATGTAAAAGGAAACCATGCATTTAAAGGGAAAGGAAACCATGCATGCAAAGGGAAAAGGAGATGGAAATGAAGTTATGCATGCCAAAAATAAAGTGGAACAAGATGCACACAAAAATAAGATGGAAGAAGAAATATGCATGACCTTACCTTGATAGAGAAAAATAAAAGTGGGGTGTAGGAAGAAGAGGAAGCTCACGGTTTAGAGGAAAAAAAGGAAGAAGATGATGATGGTGGTGGGATAATGGCATGGTTTAAAGGTAGAGAAGGAGAAAGAGATGATGGCTAGGAGGAAGACAAGTTACGACATGGTGGTGAGAAGGAGAAGAGAAAATGAAGATGATTGAGAAGGAGGGAATAGCACAGGTTGGTTATGTGGGGGAGAAAGGGAGAAAGAAAATAGATATGGAGAGTGGAGAAAGAGAGAGAAGTCATGAATGAGAAGCCGTGAGTGAAAAGGAGTGAGTGAGTAAGTGAGGGAGAAAGAAAAATGGTGATGGAAAAGAAAAGAAAAAAGAAGGAAAAGAAAGATAATGGTGGAGATGAAAATAAGATGATGATGGTGGTAGATAGAAAAAATGAGAGAAAAAAGGAATTTATTAGTTTAGGTTGGTTAAAGGTAGTTCGTTCTTTTAACCCTTTTGGTTAACCACCAAAATCAAATACCCTTCAATTAAAATCCTAAGATGGACCCGATTAATTCCTTAATTTAATAGGTTGTTTTAAAATTATTAATTCATTGACTATCGAATAATTAACTAATTAATAATTATGAACCATTAAATTTAAATTGTGTGCCTAATTTATTTTTCTAAAATATCCCAATTAATTAAAATTAGGATGTTACAAGTACCACCACAACACGCTGTACACGCCCATACCCATACCACTACCACACACTCAAACCACCACTGTGCATCACACCTCGACCACCAATACCTACCATAACCACTAACACACTCATACCAACACTCACAACCAATACCCACCACCATTTATCACCAACACAGCCATACCTGTATCCACCACCACAAACACACTTACACCTATCATCTTTGGTAGCAACAAAAATTAATTAAGAAATTACCGATAATTCTATCAATTTTTTTAAAACAAACTAAGAAACTCATCCCAAACACCAAAACTTATTATATTCCCCCATTTTTGTTACAAGAAATTAAGAAAAAACACTAATAACACTATTAAAAATTTCCCAAATTTCTAAGTTTCCCAACAAATCCTCAATTTTGGTGGGGACTTGAAGATGAATGTTCATTCTTCTTTGATGATGTAGGCACGTCTTTGAAATAAAAATATAGAGAGAGAACAATGAGTGCAATGGCTCAAATTAAGGAGTTATTGTTTCACTTTTTGACAATCCCCCCTCCCCTAGTGAACACTCCCATTAGTGGTGGTGGAAGACACTCGTGGGGAGTGGATATGTAGTGGTGTGGGGCGTGGGGAGTGAGGATAAATGAGTAATGGTGAGGATTAAAGTGACTTCAGGAGGAGGGAGATGGAAGAAAGAAGAAGGCATTTACCCCTTGTGTTTGATTAGTATTAGCCCTCCAAAAAAAATATTTTGTTAGGATTAGGTCCTTCAAATATTTTTGTCATTTAAAATAAGTTATCACTCTTATAAGATGATGAGAGAAAATACAATTAAGGTTGGTGTGATATTAAAAATGATTTTTTTAAAAAGTTATAGGTTTTGGTTAACCATTAGTCAACTTAACAGTTAAATAATGAAAGTTAATGAGGATGACCTTTTCTAAGTGCTAGAAATATTTAAAATGCTAATTCTTAATAAAATATTATTTTAGGTTGATCTTAATTCATATATTTTATTAAGGTTTTTTATATATTTAATAATTATGAGGATATATAATCAATATGTTTTATCTTTAAAGCTTTAAGTTAATTGTCTCATTTATGATGTGTCTACAAACCAACAAAGAGATTAATCACTATAATTGATGATAGATGCCTTGGGTTACACCTGTAGCAAAAAATTTGTTCCATCTTCCACAATATATACGTTGTTGCTATCACATACCAAAATCTGATAAAACTATTAGGCCTAATCTCAGTTAACACAGTAAATACCCAATAAACCACACAAAATATTCTCAAACTCTCACACACCTCACCCCAAACAAACCCAAAATATACCTAAAGACAAAAGAAAAAAGAAACATAAATATAAACTTAAAAGGACCATAACCTAAAAATAATGGATCAGAGTCTCGTAAAGTTATAAAGGTTCAGAGTTTATTCATGAAAAATAGCATTGAAGAAGAATCTGTAATTTAGTTCCTGTTGCTATCACTTACATTACATGTTCATGTTAAACATCAAACTCTCTAACAACAAATGAACCATATATCTTGAATTTAAAAGCTGTAAGTTTGAATTAGATAAGATAATTTATTTAAAAGCTACTAATTAAAAGTCACATTCACATCCAATTAAAGGATGTTGTTATGATCTCATCATATCAATGCAAAGTTCTATTCTTGAGGAGGAGGGTGGTTAAGATCCACATCAAACACAACCTTTGTTGTTGTAGGAGCGACATCAATAACAGGAGGCACATCAGGAAGGTTTGTTGAAAAGTTGGTGACGATGGTAGAGGTAGCAGGTTCACTATAGTTGTTGTAGTAGAGGGAGCTATCAAAGGGGATGGGGAAGTTCGTGCGGGCTTTGGAGACCCCACGAAGCTTAATCGCAGCGGTATCATAGGCCCTGGCGGCTTCTTCAGCGGTGTTAAAGGTTCCTAGCCACACATGCTTGCGAGTCCCTGGTTTGTTGATCTCCGCACAGTATTTTCCCCATGGCCTTAGCCTGACTCCTCGATAACGCACGTTCCCTCTCTTACTCTCCCTCTTTACGTTCCTTGGTGCCATTAGTAACTATGTTATAGCTTATGACATACCTATCATGGTGTATATATATAGCCCCAATGACAATGAAAAAGGACATTAGATAAGGATTAAGGTGGAGACTAGATAGGGAAGAAAGTTTAGTGGCCCACACCTTACATACGCTTTGATACATTAAAGAGGAGTTTGACTATGTGATGAATATTATAATAGTATATGTTTTTTTTCTTGTTACATTTTTTTATTAAACCAAGTATATCCTTCATCGGAGGCAATTCTATTCGAGTTGAAAATATCTGCATTATGACTAACTTTCCCGACGAGATTTTTCTATGCGCGATGTTTGCATATGAGACCTTGTTAGGGGAATTAAGAATGTACAAATGAAATCAACCAACAATTAATCTTCTTATTATTTATAATTATAATAATTTAAATTCTTTTTGTAATTAAGCTGTGTTAAATGTTTGCATTTATTATTAAGGTATTAAATGTATTTTTTTACTTATTTAATTAAATTATTTTAGTTTAGTTACACTTTTAGTTTCTCAACTTTATTAAATGTTTGATTTTTCTCAAATAACTTTTAATTGAGCAATTTTAGTCCATTGTTAACATTCGGTCCATCAACTTTTAATTGCATAATTTTTATTCTTTGTTACACATTTAGTCTTTTTTTAAATTTTCTATTTAATTAATAACATGGAAATAAAAATACTGTGGTAAATGGAGTATGTTACTCTTTTTGTTGTCATTCCTAAAAAATATTAAAAAATCATTTGAGAACACATCAAAATTCCGATATATGCTTTGTAACAATAATATTATTGCTATTAATTTCATTATAATGTATATAATAGCTACCAATAACATTTAGTTATTACATTATAATTATAATGAGAAATATTGATATATATTATTTTTATATTCACCGGATAATAATAAGAGTAATAGTGACATGTAATGTCACTATTCCAATTGATGTAAGATTTCTAAGTTCACGTTATAATTGTAAAATAAATATGTAAGAAAAAAATTGTGTAACAAATTAGTGTAGTGATTAAAGTTATATGGTTAAAATTTGAAAAACTAAGTGGTAATAAATTGAATAGTTTAATAATTAAAATTTTATAATTAAAAGTTAAGAGATTAAAATTATATTTTATAAAGTTGAGGGAAAAGAATATCATTAAGTCAAATGTATTACAATATTAACTATATTCTTTTACAAATTTACTACTTAATTTATAAAATATTAAATTAGTACTTAATTTATATACTTTTTTATTAATTAATTCTTAATTTATAAAATATTAAAGGTGTGTTTAACTCGTATATTCTCTAAGAAAAATAGAAAATTATTCTAAGAATATAAGGGAAAATAAAAAACATATTCATACATCTACTTTTTTTTTAAGGGAAATACTTGGAGAAAGGAAAATACGTTATTTCAAAATTTTCCATAAATGACTATTATTTGAAAACCTATCTAAAGTTGTTTTTCATTATAAAAAGGATGAGTATTCCAAATCTTTCTAAAATGAAAATAATAAAAAACATGGTATTCCAAAATTTAACAAAATGTAAAAGAAAAGCTAGTTGCATTTGAATACATTTTTTTAGTTTTTTCAAAATGAAAAATCAATAGTGTCGGAATACATTTTTACAATTTTTTATACTTTTTCAAAAAAAGAAAAAATTTAAAAATTTTCTCAAAATCTAAAAAATGAAAATAAGAAATGTTGTTCCAACTAAACTTATCTTAAAAAATTCACTTGAAAATATATATTAAAGAGGAATATAACATTATTTTAGTTTTTCCTCGTATCAACAACACACCCCTATTGTTATTAATTTTTATCAGAGTTATTAATGTTTTATCTTTTTTGTAATTTTCTAAACTTTTTTATACTAATATTTATGATAAAAATATTAAATAAAAATGGAGTATATTTATCCTTTTTATTTATTTAAAAATTAAACGTGTATAATAAATTTACAATAACTCACACTTTATTTAACTGACTGAATGGACCACCTTGATAAATATATTTACTGTTTAAAAATACACACAGTATTTAATACTTTTTTATTAGGTCTCACTGAGAAATATTTTCACAGTTGTGTTTCAAAGGAAGAAAAGGTTTTAAAGTAAAATTAAATAACGAGAATAAAATAAGTAAAATTTTGGGTAAAATTTTTTCCTGAGTATCCTCCATGGTGAATGCTCTCCTAATGGAAATAAAAATAAAAGATGAAGAAATTAGAATATTTAATATTTTTTGGTGCAGCGAATATGTAATAATTTTAAAATGACAACTATGAATAATTTAATAAAAAAATGCTTACAAAACGTTAATTTTTCCATAAAATATTAATTAAAAAAATTATTACATTAAAAAGGCTAGACAAATATGAAAAAAATAATAAACCGGTGCTTCCAAAACTTAATTTGTCAAACATTTAACAAAAGGTCCATAAAAAATTAATTAAAATTTTTTTTATAAAACTAAAGAATCTCGAGAGAGTAAAATTAAAAAGGTGAATATTTAATTCTTTAAGAGTGTCATATTAATTATTTTCCTTCCTCCAATAGGAAAATATTTTCATTTCTCTAAGAGTATGTATTCTTTCTCTTTTAAAACGAGATTCCTAACATTTTTTTAATCACATGAAATTTAATTGAGACAATACTCAGTCATTGTAAAGATTCATTAATTAAATCTTTCAAATTAAGATTAATCAAAATTTGTGAACCAAACTAAGTCAATTTGAATATAGATACCTAACACATTTAGTTATTTGTTAAAGGTTTAAATTTTTTAAAAACAATATCAAATAGAAGTATGCAACTACAAAACTTTGTTCCTCGCACAGTTTTCTCTGTGTGTTTGTTCAAACATTTTAATTTTAAATAAACTAAAGATCCATATATATATATATATATATATATATATATATATATATATAAACTAATTAAAAAAATTTCATAAAACTAGCATCTCGAGACTCGGGGGAGTAAAATAAAAAGGGTGAATATTTAATTATTTCTTTAACAAATGATTTTTTTCTCTAAAGAGAAATTTTTTTTATGGGTGTCATATTAATTATTTTCCCTCCTCTAATAGGAAAATATTTTCATTTCTAAGAGTGTATATGTATTATTTCTCACTTAAAACAATATACCTAATACATTTTTTCTTTGTGACCGGTTAATATGTGATACCTCTTGTAATTTTAATAATATTAGTTTTTTCAAAAAAATAAACAACATTTTCTTAACTACATTTATTCTTTTATTGGAAATAATATTATTCAATAGAAACTTAATCATAATTAAGATTTTTGAGTCCTCTCAAATTAAACGTATATTTAACAATATTTTTAAAATCAGATCAGTGTGAAAACAGTTGTTCAAGATTTAATAGTCCAACCACGGTTGAACTAGTTTTAATACTATATTATTATTTAGTATTTTTATAAGATATTAAACCAAACTAAATAAATAAAATAAATAATTTTTCCATCAAATATATGATAGGCTAAAACCAATAAGAAAATATTATTATTAACATATGATAAATAAAAAAGTCAATGTCCATGGTAAGAAAGGTGGTAAGGTTGTTGCTATGGGGTCTGTTTTTAGGTTTGTGGGTATTGGGCCTGAATGACAATGACATTGGCAATAGGGATGTTGGTGCGAGCACTCCTCTTTCTTATCAAACATATTTGTCCAATCCTACATCATAGGCTGATTGTTATCCCTATACGACCTCCCTGTTATGCTCATTGAAGTATGGCCAATTAGGCTCGAAATTGGTCAAGTTGGCCCTGGATTCGTCATAGTGCGCCAGCCGACCTTTGACCTCTTCCAACTCGGCTCAAATTCATGTCACTTTCGAATTCGTGTGTGTTGATGAAACACCGTTGACAAAGGAAGGTTATGTCATCAATGAAGATAAAAGAGGGAAAGTTGATGTGGTACCTCTTTAAGAATAAGTCCTGAGACAAGCTAGAGAGGTTCGAGAAAAGACATCGAGACCAGTCTCCAGATGCTGATGACAGTTGGGGTCTAAAAAGATTCACACTCGCTGAGAAACAGAATAGGTTGCTCATGGAGTCAGTGCAGGAAAAGGAGATACCTTCCCCTCTACAATGGAGCAAGCGGGAGGTGATAAATATGATTGCTGGAGGTTTTGTTGGGGGTGGTGTGTCAAACATGGAATGGAAAAACTACCACCATATAATACTGTTTGTCCAGGGGAAGAAGCAGGACAACGGTCATTTTCAAAATGGAGTGCAGACCCCGCCTATCTCTTTCTCTAATGATCCTTAGAGGAAACGACACCATGGTGATAATAGTTGTTATAACTAATATGGATGTCAAGAGGATCTTGGTGGATCAAGGAAGATCCTACGATGTCCTTTTCTATGATTGCTTCAAGAGGATGGGTCTGACCGACGCAGACTTGCAACTGTATACGCAAGATCTTACAACTTTTAATAGAGCAAAGTAGCTCACCAAGAGTTATCTTGATAAGCGTACTACGTTTGATGGCGAGCCTGGGGCCAGGACGGTCAAGTCAAGGATCCTGGTTATTGATGTCCAATCTCTTTACAATGACACCATTGGTCGTCCAACTCTAAATGCAATGGAGGCTATAGTCTCAACTCCGCATCTCCTTATCAAGTTCATTGATAAGGACAATAAGGTTTCTTCAGTCCAAGGTGACCAGGAGATGACCAGATACTGCAATAACCTCAGCTTGAACATGGTGAAGCTAAAGGCCAACAATAGAAAATGTAAGTTGAACGATGGAGGAGCCACTTCTGGATTTGTGAATCTTATCAACTTGGACCCGTAGGCGGAGCAGAAGATTAACCCACTCAACCTATTTAAGCCAACAACAGATGGAGGGTCTAGGAGATCGTCTTGGGAGATACCCTGGATAAGGTGTCTCATATTAATGAGAAGCTTAAGACCGAGATGGAGCAACGATTGGTGGCGTTGCTTAGGAGTTTAAGGAATTGTTCACCTGGATAGTTGTTGACATGTCAGACATAGACCTAAACTTTTGTTGCCATAGATTATGTGTATCTAAAAACCAGGCCAGTGGCCTAGGAGAAGAGATGTTTGGGCCCAGAAAAGTAAAAGGCTGCATGTGAATAAATAGAAGAGCTCTTTAGGGTCCACTTCATCAGGGAGATTCGATATTCATCGTGGCTTTCAAATGTTGTCATGGTCCAGAAGTCAAACGGGAAGTGGCGCATGTGCACAAATTATGTCGATTCGAACAAATGCTTCCCTAAAGACCTATATCCCTTTCCTAACCGATAGGATGGTTGATGGTTCTTCGGGTTATCAGTTTTTGTCCTTTATGGACGCCTACTTCGGCTATAACTAGATTCTGATATGGGAAGGAGATTAAGAGAAGACGGTGTTCGTGAATGATAAAGGGGTGTTCTGTTACACCATCATGTCGTTTGGTCTTCAGACCGAATGCCGGAGCCATATACCAACAAATGATCAATAAGGTATTCAAGGGTATGCACTCATAGTTGGTGGAGGTTTATATCGATGACATCATCATAAAGCCCCATTTGGGGGAGATCATGTCGAGGACCTCCGTAAGATCTTTCAGCGGTTTTGGTAATACAACATGCGCTTCAGCCCTTTGAAGTGTGCCTTTACGGTTCTTGGAGGAAGGTCTTAGGATTCATATTGACACAAACAGGTATTGAGGCTAACCCAGATAAATGTCGGATCATCCAAGAGCTTTAGAGTCCAAGGAACCTGCGCGAGGTGCAGTCTCTAAATTGAAAGATCGTAGCCTTGGTGCATTTTATGCTCAAGATGGCTCATTGATCCCCCCCTCTATAAGATTTTAAAGAAGAACAAGAAGTACGAGTAGGGATCAGAGCAAGAGGATTATTTCCAAAGTCTCAAGGAAGTACTTTCCAAGCCTTATAGTTTGGTAAGACTTAACCTTGGTGAACATCTGATCCTTTATTTGTCTATTTCAGATGAAGATTTTGGGTGCTTCTTTGGTGAAGGAGACACCTGAGGGTCAAAAGCCAGCATACTTCACTGGAAAAACATTACAAGGGGTAGAGAGCCGATATCAGAAAATTGAGAAGGCAACTTTGGCAGTTATTTGGGTATCCCATTGGTTAAGACCCTATTTTCATGCCCATTCGATAATGGTTAGAACCGATCTTCCATTACGGACTGTCTTGTTCAAGCCGGACCTCACTGGGAGGATGATTAAATGGACCGTGAAATTGTTTGAGTTCGACATCATGTATGAGCGCTAGAGTACGATCAAGATACAAGTCTTGGCAGATTTTACTGTAGAGCTCAGTAGAACAGATCCTGAGGAATCCCGTTCTCACTTGACAGTGTATATGGAGGGACATCCAACAATAAGGGGTGTGGAGCTGGAATCGTGGTGGAAAGTGATGACGGGGTCTATCTTGAGATTTCACTACATTTTAACTTTACCACTTGAATAATCAAGCTGAATACGAGGCTCGCCTCACATGCTTAAGGGCGACCCTAGACATTGGAGCAACGTCAATAACTGTATGTAACGACTCTTAACTAATTATTTCTCAAATCCGAGGGGAATACCAGGAAAAAAGCCCTTGCTACACCAGTACTTGCTCTGTGTCAACTAGCTAAAGGAGAGGCTTCAGACCATAACTTTCAAGCACGTCCCTAGGGAGGAAAATACACGGACAGATATTCTTTCAAGGCTGGTTAGTACGAAGAAAGCTGGTTGTACAATGACTGTGGTGCAAAACACGCTGATGGAGCCTAACATTCCTCACCCACCATCTTATTCTGTCAACCACACACGTGCTTTTAATGAAGATTCCTGGGTTGTGCCCTACATCTGGTACCTGGTCAATGGTTAGCTTCCTACTGACAAGTTAGAAAGAAAGAGAGAAAAAAGGGAGCTACCATTCTTCACCGTGGTTAACGGGACCTTGTTTCGGCGTGGCCTCTCAATACCTTACCTTAGATGCCTTAATGAGAATGAAGCTCAAGAGGTTATGGAAGAGATCCATGAGGGGAAATGTGGATATCACTCTGGAGCAAGAAGCTTAATGCGAATGATACTCTAGGCTGAATACTAGTGGCCTACGATGAAGAAGGATACCGTAGAGTATATCAAGAAATGTGACCCATGTCAGAGGTTTGCCAACCTGCACCATACGTCGGATGAAGAGTTGTCCACGTCAGTAGTGCCTTGGCCTTTCTATTAGTAAGGTTTCGACATTCTGGGTTTTTTTCCTATGGCACCTGGAGGTATTACGTACCTAATTGTCAGGGTGGATTACTTCACCAAGTGGATCGAAGCTGAACTAGTTGTTCATATTACCTATGCAAGGACCTGATGGTTCGTATATGAGAATACAATTGTAAGGTTTGGCATTCCAGGGAGAATTGTGACAGACAATGGCACTCAATTCACTAATCATAAATTCACCGAGTTGTTGGAAGGTTTAAAGATTGTGCAAGTGTTTTCTTCCGTAGAACACTCACAAACCAATTGCCAGGCTAAAGTAGCCAACCGTAAGGTCTTGAAGGGGTTAAAGAAATGCTTGGGTGAAGCAAAAGGTAACTGGACCAATCAGCTATGTCACGTTCTTTGGGCATATAGGACCACCCCTCATTCATCCACTAATGAATCTCCATTCCGCTTAACATATGATGTTGAGGCCTTGATCCCAGTAGAGCTTCAGACATCGTCCTCAAGGGTACAACACCTCTCTGATCAGAACAATGACCAACATCTTTGAAATGAGTAGGATGTGGTCAACGAACTCAGAGAGGAAGCTTTTGTTCAAGATCAAGCCATTAAAGCCAAAGCTTCACTTCGGTATAATAAACGCGTCTCCCAATGACGATTTGAGGTTGGGTATCTGGTGTTACGACGAGCCAACTTTGGAAATAAATTTGCTCATCAAGGAAAGTTTGCACCGATATGGGAAGACCCATACCATGTATTTGAGGTGGCCGAAAAAGGCACTTATCGCTTGGAATCGTTAGATGGAAAGCCCAATAGAAATAAGTGGAATGTCCAGAACTTACGAGTTTATTATAGCTAGTTAGATGTTCGCCATGTACTCTTTTTCCTAACTTGAGGTTTTTTCCTACTGGGTTTTCTTTAATAAGGTTTTAACGAGGCATGTCCAAGCATAGCTTTGATGTATATTCAGTAATTAATAAAAGTTTTGTTTACAAAGTTCATTGCTTTTGGATTTCAATTCTGTGACTTGCATATAAAAATCACCTTGATGAGTAGCGAGGATTGGACCCTTGTTGAGGCCATATCGGACTCCAATGAACGACACCCCAGTCCCTTAAAAAAGATTAGCTACTTGGCCCCAACAAATGGCGATGATTGTGTAACATCCCTGATGTTTTAATGAGAATTATAAGAAATGGGAAATGTTAGTAAATGTTTTAGAAGTTTTATTTAATATTTGTTTTGTCTGAGCCAGAGACGGGAAAGCCGGTGTCGAGATCGGTCTCAGAAGAGCGGGCAGGCGGAGTTGAAGATCGGGAGTGTAAGAGAAGAGCGGACAGGGCCAGGTGGTTTGGTCCAAACCGATGTGAGGAGAGTGCCTCACTCGGGGTCATAGCCCGGATTAACCTCATAATGACTGAAACAACGGGTGTAGGTAACCAAGAGGTGAGCACGGATGAGATATCCGACCTCTCAGGTTGTAGCTCGGATTTCCGAGGTATGAACACTAAGCTAGGACGCCGGGGGGCCGGTATTCATATTGGGCCTATACTCTTGCGAAGTATTAGAGAATTGTGAATAATTAAACGTTGAGGGAATAAATAAGTGTAATTGATTTGATAACTATGAAATAGATTAATATGGTGAAATTGATTAAAATTTAGTGAGAATACAAATAAAATAAAGGAAAAGACGATCTTGCCCATGAGCTTTATATATATATAAGAAGGTTCTCTTCCTTCCCTCTTCATTATTTGCGAGTTACCTCTGCTGCTGGTCTGTCCCTTCTCTTTCGTTTTCTCCTCTCTTAACGCTGAGTTGCATGCGCTGGGGAGGGACTCCACTTGTGTCTAAACTTCAACTGAATCCCATTCCTGTGATCGAGGCTTCAAGGTGAGTCTACTGATCCGTTCCAATTGTGATTCCCTTATCCCTTTTATTCTTTGGCGGTTAAGGGCCATGCATGGCTATATTCGTGGTTGTTCTCCACTCCTCCGGTGAGTGTGAGCCCAAATGCAGTCCATGAACTAAGGGCGTTGAAGTGACGAGCTGTACTTTATGATCCGTAGGTAGTAGGTTAAGCAACGAAAGACTGAGTGACGGAGTTGAGACTGCAAAACCAGTGCTCAGAGGAAGGAATCGACACAGAGAGCAGATTATCGAAGCGTGGAACCAATGTAAGGGGGGTGTTCGGGTTATAATTAATTAGAATAGGACTCGCTTCTTATTCAGGTCATTGAGGTAATGTAAACAGGTTAAGGAAAATGTTGCTAAACGTAGTTGTGTGTTTATGCTTGTTCATGTGTGACTGGGTTCATTAATTAGTGGAGGATCGAGTGTGGTTGAGTTTATCATGTTATGATCTTGTGATATCTAATGTTGAAATGATCAGTGTTATGTGACGTCGGGTTAGCAAGCAGGCTACCCGAGTGATGAGGAATTGATATTATTATGTGAAAGGTAAACTGTTGAATGACTATGTGGTGTGGGATGGCCGACGGTATATGATAGCCCCTCATTTCCGGCTCCCGTGGTTTTCGTGCCCAGTTGAGCTACCCAGTGGCCAAGTAGGACCCAGTGGTCGAGGTGGAGAGTCAAGCAGGACTCGGTGAACCAAGCAGGGTTCACGGGGTGTCAAGTAGGACCCCCAGCTGAAGGCCAATCCTTTAGTATCCGGATACTAGGAGTCAGATTGTATGAGAGTCAGTGGTGATTGTGATGAATATGATGGAATTGCTTGGTTGGGTTAATATAGTTTTCGTATGTAATACACTGTGTTTCTATGTGTAATTTGATAGATTTCCGAGTGAAAAATTGATATCTTGTTAAATATGGGCTAACCCCTTTGATGGTTGCAAATGACGTACTTGTTGTGTAAACTGTGCTTACTTTCGAATGATGCTTGATGTATATGTATAAATATGCATGTATATTTGTTAAGTTCCATTCTATATTAATTACAATGCCAAACACTCACCCTTGCCTTTTTTTTTAGTAACCAGTGACAGGGAGGGGGAAGGAGCCATGGAGTCGCGCCAAGGGGGAGATCGGTGCCAGGGTCCGAGTGACTTTGAGTGACTCTCTATAGAGTTATATGTGTGTATAAGAACTTCCGAGCATTATTTTTAGTTGTGTTTAACCAAGACCGGACCGGATACAAATCTATATTTTAAAATATATCACTGACATTTACATATGCTCTCATGGTAGCTATGACAACCCTTTGGTTAACGGAATCATTTTTAGGGTGAGATTTTTCGGGAGTCCGTTTGCATGTTTTGCCCAATCCGATGTGTGAAAGGTATTCGCTCAAGCGAATAGAAACCTCGTTCAAGCGAGAGTCCGGAATCTCGCTCAGACGAGTAGGGGCCTCGCTCAAGCGGGAAGCCCTGATTCCCTTTCTCCCATCCGTTGTGCTTAGATTAACTTGCTCTTCTCTCTAGACCTCATTTATTTAATCTAACTGTGACTGCTGTCACTTGAATAAGTCAGTAAAAATAAATGCTATTTCACTAAACCTCGATTAATTTTCAAGAAAAGGAAAAATTTATCGTAAGATGTAATCGTTTGAATAAAACTAAATGCAAAAATAACCTAGGACGTTACAGATTGGACCTCTGTTAAGGCCATACCGGACCCCAACGAGCGACATAAGTAGAGCTTTTAGCCCCAATGAGTGGCACCCCAGTCTCTTGAAGAGAGACTAACTACTTGGCCCCAACGAGTAGCGAGGATTAAATCTCTTTTGAGATCATACCCGACCTCAACGAGTGGTGCAAATAGAATCTTACAACACGAAATGACAAAGTTATTACCTTGGTAATAGACTTCTTAGCCCCAATGAGTAATGAGGATCAGATCCCTATTAAGAGACATCGTTCCAAACTCCAACGAATGGTATACACAAACGTTATACAAAAACATGTAAAAGCAAAGGATAACTTAAACCATTGTAATAACTTGATATGCAATTAAAAGTACGAAAGTTATATTTCAAGTTCAAAAAGTACATTCCAAAGCCAAAGCCTATCTCGGTATGAGGCTAGGACAAATGAAAAATAAGATGTGTGAAACAATGACTGAAAGAAGAAGAGTTAGTGAGTTCAGGAAGGAGGCATGTCATCTTCATTTGTATCAGAGATCTCCTTGGGATGCATACTCTACGATTCTAACAGGGTGGCCAACTCATAGGGCACATCCTTAGGTTGCTTGTATCTACCATCAACCATTGAGAACAACCTCTCACCATGAAATTCATAGTAGGGGTGAATCCTGTTAAGGTTGAGGTTGACGCTAGAGTTCCAATATTGGATTTGCCTAACAGCGACACTAAAGGACTCACAAACAAGAATGTCACAAAGTTAAAGAACCTCAATGGCCCTAGCTTGGGACGCCACCAGATCTCCTCGGAGTTGTTGGTTTATTTTGTGGAGTGGAGTCGTTTCCTGATTTTCTTTTCGAACAGCCTCCATCTTGGTGGTAAGCTGTTCTTTCTCCATAGCCCAAATAGCGTTTTCAACGGTCAGCTTCTCCACCTTGGCTTAGAGAGTTTCAGCATCGATTTTCGCTTTGGCAGCTTCCTTATTCACACGAATGTCTTTTTCCTCCAAATGCTCCAGCTTCTGCTTCTCCGTCCTCAATCTCTTTGTCTCTCATTTTAGCTGGATGATTTCAAGGTCTCTTTCCCTCTACAGTTTCCTCTTAGCCTCAGACCTCTTCTCATCACAATCATACTCTTTCCACGTCTTCTATGCCTCGAGACGAGCATTTTATGCTTGGTTGAAGTATGTGTTGGCCTCTTCAATGCTGTCGGTCATCTGGGGCAGGGAGTCGATGACTTCACTGACCTTGGCCAGTTGCCACCAAGTAGATGCATAGGCTTATTTTATTTCAGAGACTTCTAGGGTACCACGGAGGTAGTATGTCGGAGGCTCGAGTTTGGTTTGATCCTTGCCTCGGAAGAGAATAAATAGAGCAAGATGAGACCCTGGAGTAGGTAAAGACACTTTGGTTGAAGTTAGTTCAATCTGTTGCTTCACCTCCGCATCAGCAAGCAACTGGGGTAGGCTTCTCCCGAGATGAGATGGACTGAACTGATGCCTCATCCATTCCGGTATCATCCTCCTCTGGAACCTTCTATTTTTTGGCAATAGTGTTAGTCTTTTCCTTCTCTGGGGTATGCTTCTTCCTCTTCTTTTTCCTTAGGATGGTCGGCTCCTACTTTTGACCTTCCAACAATGAGATTTCCCAGACATCTTTTTCTAGGAAGGTGATGGATTAGACTGCAGCCTTGGGAATGTTTATCTCTAGTTGAATATTGTTTTCGATGGTTGTGGCAGTCATTTCTGCTTGTAATTTTTTCAATCTCCCTATAGTCTCGCAAGCTTTGATTTATTCGGTTAAAGAAACGAGGAAAGATTAGATACCAGAAGCAGTAAATCAACACGACTAAGTAAAGAAGAAAAATGCATGTCAAAAGCATTATTTAAATAAGCTTCCCGTTGGGCTTGGGACCCCAGGAGACACTTGCACTAAAATTTCTGAGTGCTAGAGTATTTGTGCATGGCGCTAATAACCTCGATTAAGGTAGGGGATAGTTCATTCTCTTCAGTATAATACACCGCCTCAGTCAGTAAGAAATGATCATGTGTCCATGAGACCGGGAATTTGGTGATCTCATCCTTACCATCCCATAACACGGATTTGTTACGGTTCACGCGGATTTTTGTAAAGGATTTTTTGAAACTACTGCCATCTGTCTTGGTAGATTCTATAAAGGCCTCGAAGTTGATTTTTTTGAACCACACCTCAAGGTGACAAAACTGAGACCGTCGTCCTTATTGGCCCGGTGTAGGACTTGGCAATAAAAGAAAAACGTTGCCACTATAGGCGTGAAGTTGAAGTGCTCCTCTAACACCTCTAGGCTGCACACTAAGCCACATCCATTCGAGTACAACTGAGTGGGGGCACAGTTCAAAAATCTTAAAATACTCATCTTGAACTCCGTCAGAGGAAACCAGACACCGAGGTGGGAGAAGAGGATGTCACATATGAAGATGCTTCTGTCATCCTCCAGTATATGACAAACACGGTCGTTTAGTAGGGGTGCAAGCACGGTGTAGCGCTTTTTGTATCTTTCCTTAGAGTGGATAGTGAATTTATGGTCCATTCCTCCCCCGTTCTTCTATGCATGGCGTGAGGCAGTGTTCAATATTTCCTTTTGCATCCAGATGTATGGCTTCTCAGCTCTCAGGCTCATCCAATCTATCCTGTGTGCAATGAAGGTTGAGCACCCTGGAATAGTGTTAATAGTTTTTGATTGTCTCTCTTTGGTTGCCATTGTAGTAATCACGTGCTTCAATCCGCCCACGCCGCTGTAAAAGGTCACATTATCAGAAAGGTACATTTTAGAGCTACCCTCCCCCTCTGAACCCCAAGCAACCCCAAAATCCATACAAGACCTTGAAGAGATTTCTCATCTCTATCGCCTCGTTCCAGGGGGCATTGCCCTTTCTGAACAATATGACCCAGGCCCATAAGGCCTAATGGTGATGCGCCCTCCACGA
The DNA here is from genome assembly GCA_037962975.1 of Clitoria ternatea. Taxonomy (NCBI): domain Eukaryota; kingdom Viridiplantae; phylum Streptophyta; class Magnoliopsida; order Fabales; family Fabaceae; genus Clitoria; species Clitoria ternatea. Next base: position 297,388,805 of record CM075669.1, read on the forward strand.
CCCCCTCTTTGTCCTCCCCGAGTCCTTATTTTCTTCTCATAATAAGTGAATGCAATAAGCAAATGCAAAGGGTGTGAATGTGAAAAGAAGGGATAAAGATGGTTACGTGAGTTAAGGGTAGCAGTTGAGAGTCTCTTTGCAGTTTTAGTAGAGTTTCAATATGTGAAAAGGGCAAGTACTCCACAGAACCTTCTAGAGTCACCTCTTATAGGCGTGGCTGGGGGCAAGTGCAATGACATGTCATGTTAAGATTAAACGGACCGTGTTGTTTCAAAGTTGAAAGGCCGCAACGTTTCACTACCAGTGGCAGACCCAATTTTTGAATAGTAACTGTTACACGACAATTCACATGGGTTACGTTACAACAAACACTATGTTTTAGTTACTGCGCAATGAATGTCAATTCGAAGAAAAGCAATTGAAAATTTTGAAAATTTTTCTAAGTTAAGAATCTCTTCTTGTACCCACACGTATAATAGGTGACTGGAGCAGACGATATAGCTCATTTGAGTAACCGGTATGGTCTCTCAAACAAGCTAAGGGGAAAATGATCCAGTCTCCATGCCGGCCTATGAGCAAGATGGTAATATGCACCCATAAATGCTATGGATGATCCACGTCTCACTTGAAGATGTGATCCTACATCGGCATCGTGTGTGCGAGACCCACGATCTTACTTTGGTACGAGTTATTCTCTCAATACTGGTAGATCAAAGTTGGCTTTTATAACCACAAGTCGGAAAGTAACCTGCAAAATGACTGAGAGGAAGGTACAATCGTATGGGGCACCCACGTCACATGTCAGCTTTTCTGCTCTAATCAGAGTCTTACTGACCACGTACGGAATGTTCTCCTAGGGCAAAACGACTCTTCCACTACTCTCTGATATAAAATACTTAGGAATCAGTAAGGGAAAGGTAGAACATTCTTGGCTAAACTTACGCTTGAGTACTGTTATTCTCTCTAAATATCCCACTGACGCGTCGGAGTGTCTTTGGAGTGTTTTTGTAGATGACACCTTCGTTCGCCACACAACGCGTAGGGCTGGTAAGATTTCTCAAAGAACGCTCTAAGACTTCTATCTCCCTACTAGAATAGAAGGTATAATACCGAATCCCCACTAGACCAACATAAGACTAACACAAACAACGTAACCTACAGACGGGTCACCACACATATGATCTCTATTGAACATTATCCAAATTCATCCTAGAGATCATAGGAACCAAACAATTTTGATTTCATCCTTGAAAGTGTCCATTATAAGATAGTTTAAACCCTACAATGAATATACAGTTTTAGAGAATAAACTAGTATTTCTACAATATTATAAGTGGTAAACTAGTATTTCTACAAAATTATAAGTGTAACCACTTAGACTAGGTTGGAAATTTACTCCAAATTCAGCACCACCCAACTCAAAGTGATTCAGTCTTTTAGGAAGCTCTGTTGACAGTGGATAACATAACCAATTCAAGGCTTTTTACTGATCTACATCTGTTGCTTGAATGCATGACTATAGGAATAACCTTAATTAGACATATAAATAGAAAAATTTTACTTCTCATTTTTATTTGTGAAGTGAAGTCCACTAATATCCCGCAAAAGAACATTATTACAAAGGGTAGCCTCTTGGAGTAGAACAACCTTTCTCACTCTATTCTTTTTAAGTACACTCTAAAAGACACGAACTTGTGTGTGTATGAATTGAGAAAAGTTGTGCTTTTCTATGGATCTAGGGATCCACAAAATGAACACAATAAAAAAAAACAAAAGTTAATAGGAAACTAAAAATATGGACAATATTTAGTTACAGCCAAAAAAAAAAAAAAAAAAAATCTTCTTTCCAAGTTTCAAACAAGTGCAGATGCTTTTGTACTATGTGTTGGTGATGATCCTAAAGAAAGCCTTCAATCCCACGCCCTGCTCTTGCATCTCTATATATAGTCAATGCTTCTTCCATTATCTTGGCTTGAGCAAGCAATTCTGCTCTCTTTCTTCCAGAAGGGTGAGTAGAGAGATAATCCCTAAGGGTAGAATCACCAGTGACTTTTCCTAATTTCTCATACACTCTAGGTGCCACCCGGGGATCATAACCAGCTGATGCAATTAGCAACAGCCCAATATAGTCAGCTTCCATTTCCATCCTAAAAATTGTGAATAAAAAATTGGGTTAAATTACAAATTTGCACCAAAAAAAAAAACTCGCATTAAATAGTAATCATTATCACAAAAGGTTTATGTATCTGTATTCTGTAATTACAACAATCTTCCATTTTAATGTACAAATCTACCAAGAAAAACACAAGAGAGCAGCTTGAATGCGATCACACATGTACAATTTCAATACAAAAGACAACATGGACAGCCACAAAGGACCACAGCAGATACCACACAGTAAAGTTCATGCCTCAAGGGAAGTGGAATGGATGATAGAAGGCAGGCAATGTCAACACTTGGCTATAAATTCAGAATAGCAGGTCAAGAAATTGATTTCAAGGCATCCTCAAAAGCATTTGGTCACAGATCTTATAGCTAAAACAAAGTGCAAATAGTAAGAACAAACCTGAACACATTAATTAATAATTTAGAAATACACAATTGAAAAGATTACAAGGAAACCACACATGATCATGTATAGGGTATCATATCACACTCCAACCAGAAGCTAAACCAATTATCTGTTTGTAGGATGTATATATAGCCCCATGGTCAGAGTTCGCGTCAGACTCATCGTTCAAATCATGCTCATAAAATATTAGCGAATTCAAAATCGATTTGAGCTCCAGTAACTCAAAATTACCTCACACTAACATACAATATGCCTATCTAGAGAGCAGAGATAGCTATGAGAACATTCAAGCATTCCCCTACCCGAAAATGAATTCTGTTAAGAATTACCACCACCATAATACACTTCACCAAAAGACATTTGCATTGCTAACAAAAAAGTTTTTCTTTCATCACAAAAATAAACAGTTTTTCTTTGTATCTTATTATCTTAATGGTTTTACCACACTGGGAATCTTATAAACATGGATTAATTCATTTAAGAATTATCACAGAAAACGGGTACTTAAGGTCCAACAGTCAATTTGATGGCAGACCATGATAAGCTACTGGTTACATTTGGTCTAACAACAGGAGCAAAGCAAAATTTATTTAGAAGTTCAAAGGAGCAGCATTGCTCCGCAGCTCAAAAGATTTCAACAAAGCATGACACATTATGTTTCCATGAATCTACTACAATTAAGGACCATACAGGAAATCAATTGGTTACAAAGGGAGACAGAAAGAAGCATACCGCCTGGAGAAAGGTAGCCGCAAGAAAAGGGATGACATTGTGTTGACGATATCAGGTGTGACAAATTGATAAAGTATTAACTGTAGAATAGCAAACCACAGGTTCTTTGTAATCCCCTCTGCACTGTGCCTTGCAACAGCATGCCCAACCTAATTAACAAGAAAATGCATATAAACTGACATGTCTGCATATTATTTGCCCAAAATAACATATTAGCCACTTGTTAGAACTAAGGTGCAAACTTTAGGTCTTCTATGCTACATATGTAAAACTACCAAAATAAGGAGTTGAAGTTAAACCAAACATGATTATAATACCTCATGTCCAATAATAGTTGCTATCTCTGCATCACTTCTAAAGTGCTCCAACAAACCAGTGAACACAACTATCTTCCCACCGGGTAAGCAGAAGGCATTAACAACAGGCTCATTCACCACCAAAATCTCCCAATTCAATCCATCCAAATGTGAGGTAGCAGCCTGTGATCCTCTTTCCTGACCTTTTTTCCTGCTTTTCTGAACCCATCTGTCATCAAGAATTTCATCCTCCTTGTGCCACATCCCTTCAACCTTCTCATCACTCCCAGTCAATGCCCTCAATGTCTCTCTTCCATCTCCTTCAACCAGCATAACATGCCCTGATGCATACTCCAAATCACTCCACACCTGCTCCTTCCTCAACCCTCTTTGCAATGCATCAATGATATCCTTGGCTATCATCCTCACCCTCACACTTTCAGGGTGTATAGGAGGTAGTATCTTCCCCTTAAAAGCACTCTTCATTTGTTCAAACTGGCTCTCTCCAAGCCTCCTCTCCATGGCTTTTGACAACAATATCCAATGGGTTCGCTTGGTATAAGGAACTGTTTCCAAATTCCCAAAATACACAGTGAATAAAACCCCAGAACCAACCACCACAACAACGAAAACGAGCCTAGGATTCTGAAACCAACGCCTTGGCCCTCTTGGCCTGAAATGCCGCACATTATAAGGATCTACATAGTAAAATCTCCTAGCCCCATAAACAAACGGATTGTGAAGTTTCCTATTAATTCCAACATTTCGTGTGGCTAGTCTCTGAGAAATTGAACAAAATGAAGAGAACCCATTAAAGACAGCACCTTTCGAACCTGAATCCAGATACCCACATTGGCAAATCCTCGAAGTACGCTGAAAATTTGGATTTTGAACAGCAACCCTTGAAGCCAAACTGTAAAAACCATCAAGGGCGAACTTTCCCCTTCTGTACCACCCCATGATTTTGAAAAATGAAATTCAACCCAGAAGAAAAAAAATATGAAAATTTGGAGTTCTAGAGGAATTAAAAAACCAGGATCTGTTCGAAGACCTCAAGATAGATGAATATAAGTAGCAAAAAATGGATGATTTGGAAAGATATGAGAACACGACACCTCAAACTCGAAGGATCTAGAGAAAGAATAACGCATTTACACACGTGAAAGACCAAATCAAATAAAGGTTGTTTGACACAAGGAAAACACTGGCACATAGTCGTAGCCGAGTCTTCTAGTTGTATATGTCTATGGTTGTGAGTGAGGGTTGGTGTTGGCGTCAAACCCGTAAAAAAATGATGGGTCGAGGTAGAGGAATCGATTCATCTCCGGTAGAAAACTAAATCTATCTCGTCCCGTACCGTATTTGATAGGGGAACCTGTTTCACCTTCTTAATTCTAATTTTAATATATTACTGTACCTATATTTATATCACTATCTTATATATAACTATAACAAGAATGAGATAAATATATATGATAATAAACTCGGATGATGGATCGGAGGAGGATTACACTTGTATTGAAATGTTGTTTGTGTTACGCCTCAGGTTCTATTTGAATGTTACTTGAAAATTTTCACCAATCCTATGTTCAAAGCATTTAAATATAGAATAAAAATATATTTAAATATGTTATGATTATTATATTTAATAAAAAATATTTGTTGCTATCCAATTTTTCTCGGGTTATTTCAGATGTGACGTCCCGCCTAAATTCTAGGAATTAATTCCCAAGGTTTTATAGATATTAGAGGAAATTTTTCGCGTTGAATACAACACCCCGACGAACTAATCCTAAAAAGCTAAGTGACATACGCTTAACAATACACATAGCGGAAATATAAACTAAAAGTCCTAATAGGATATCCTTCCCTACTCATTCCATTACCAAGTTTAAACAATTCCTGGACATAGAGAGGATTAATTCCTTAGTATCATATCATGACAAAATTTAAACTAAACATTCAGTGAGGTATCAGCTACCGATCCACTAACAAATAGATAAATATAATCATTATAATTACTAAAAGATGGCATCAAGCCTCACACACATAATTACTTGCTAGCTTAGGTCAACCAAAAGGCCATACCAAATATATATATATATATATATATATATATATATATATATATATATATAAGCTTTAAAATATCAACAAAACCATGAAGATTAAACGTTCATGTTAGACAACACAACAAAATGATTAATTACAACCCTTTCACTTTGGCATTGCAGTCACCCGCTCCGAGCTCACTAGGCGACATTGTCACCCTGAAAACTCACTAAAATGAAAGTTAAGATGTGAGTACCACTCTAAGCAGTAAACAACAATTTATCGATAAAGTTGAGATGCGAGTATCACATCTCTCTACACAATTTGTTCTTTACCCAATTATAACATTTATTATCATCTTGCTACAGATGACATTTGATTGCATTAAAACAACAAGCTTCTCATGTAGAAATCATAGTGACTTTAGGTAGAAAGACACACATACCATTATCACATTGAAAATCATTTATGATACTTATGTAACGATCAAAGTAACATTCTCATTATGGGCCTCTCGAGTACACCATCACTCTTACTGTCTACATGTTATCTTCTAATATATGATCTATGAGATCAGATTATCAGTATACTCACACACTAGTCTTAATATATTTATGTCCTCATATTAATACTTGACTAAGGGCAATATAAGAATAGTTCTTATATTGACCTACTATTTCAGGGACTAATAAAAGCTACTAAACTATTTAATAAAAATATTATATTCAAAGTGATGTGTCTTATATAAGTTTTTAGTGCATACTTCCAACACTTATAACTCTATGAGGAGGGACCCTAACAAGATAATCATTAAGCCTATAAGATGGATATAATCCAAAATTTAGGAATTGAACCCAAAAATGATATAACATTAATTACTAATTAAAGAATGAGCTTAAGGGAGGAAGTATCTTGGGTTTAATGAATGGGATAGATAATGAAGCTATGAGGAACTCTTTCCTAATGAGTCACAAGAATATCATACATCACTTTGTAGAAAACACTAAAGTTATTAAAAGATTTGTCTTCATGCTTATAAATAATAAGCTTGACTTTCTCAATCATTAAATCCCACATTTTATACACCAAATAAAGACAAGAATTATCAGCCTGCTCCAATCATATTGTAGATAGGGTCTATAAAAGCAAGAATGTAACTTACTTAATCCGTCAGCATTCACTTAACACCTTCTCTCTCGTAAGCCTAGCCTTGGTCATCTTCACATTAAGATGTCCACTCCTCACCAGACCATAGCCTTAAAACCATATCTAATGAGCTTAAATATCTTAAGCATCATAATGATGGAAGCAAAGCGGGTGTTAGCCGTATAAAGGAACTTGAGTGAATTTATTATACATAAACTATCTCATTGTATGGTTCATATGGCATCATCATGAACTTCATTGATCTAATGAAATTCACCATATACTTCCAAAATTAGAATCAAAAGAGAACCTTGAAGATCAATTATAGAAAGTGAACATTCAAGATCAATTATAGAAACTAGAAATTATTCATAGTATTAACAACAACAAAATTGAAATATTTAGCAATCAGATTTGGAACATTTCAGATTCCACTTCACCCATATATTATTCAAAACATAATTCATAGCAATCGTTTGAACAGAGTCAAACTTCACTACACCCATGTAATTATTCAGAACATACTTCATAGAAATCAGATTCCAAATTGTTTTTGAAAAGAATTGAAGAAAGTTCACTTTGAGAAGGATGAAAGGTGAGTGATTGAGTGAGTGAGATTGACAAAGAGAATTGAAGAGAAAGAAAATCACCTCACTTAAAGGCCTCCGCTGACAGAGGAGAACAAATGAAAGAGGGATGCCATTTGAACAAGGTGGCCGCTTGACACAAAGATTGGAGCTGGAGCAGAGAAAGTGAAAGACGATAGAGTGAGCGAGGAAAGGCTTCAATCCAAACACCAAAAGAAAAAAGGGAGAAAGGGGGAATCGAAAATAGGCAAGAGTATTAAAGTTTCTGAAATTTTTTGATGTGGAAATGGTCCTAAAACGTAGGCCTTTGGGAGTGAGACGTTTTTTGGATGTTTCTCAAACAGACCCAGATGTACCACACCCCTGAAATGTTTCCTTACCGTTTCTAGCCCTTTCCCGTTTCTGAAACATTTCCGAAATGGGAAACAACACCTAATGGGAGTTTTCGTGCTTCATAATCATCTACTATATAACAGAATTAGTGAAAATTAGATGAAAAAAGTTTAGTTAAACTGATAAAGAATCTAATTGATCGAAAAGAAAAAAGTTAAAGAGTGTAACTTAAAATTTATTGTACTGAAGTAATAATTTAACATAAAATAATTGACTCCAACGACCTTATTTTACTCATGCTTGGTAGAATAGAAAGGTGCTATGAACGGGGCTCGTACTTAAAATTCCCTTGATAACCATACATGCCAGTGTCTCTTGGGGAGTAGCTTATTATTATGCGAAGATTCATGAAAAAAAATGGACAATGCTTTTCTTCGAAATTCGAAATGCAATATTCATTATTGAAGACAGTTTAGTCAAAACAAATTCAGAAAACTTTAAGCTACAAACAACCAACCGAAAGTGCCAGATTCAGGTCACTTTGTGCCACACGACACTCACTAAGTCTGACTTTTCTTTCTTTTGAGTAAATCATGTGATATTTACATCAGACCAATAACTGTATTAACTAAATTCCTACTCTCACAACAGCAGATATTCTTCTGACAATATGGTCAACAACGAATACTTTGCTTTGATTGAAATTCTGCCACCCTCTACACACAGTTTTGCCCCAGTGACCACCCAATATCCAGGTGAATCCTCAGGACCCCTAACCATTTCTTTTGTGTCCACAAGATTCAACATTTTTAGAGCCCTTGTGGGCACAGGTGGACCACCATGATAAATTGCTGAGTTTATATTCTCTTTAGATGGCTTCTCTGGTGACTGCAACTCTTTGCTAAGCCTTGTGCTCACCAACTGTGAGAAGAATCCTGATTTTCGAGATGTGGTTGAAGGTCCATCCCATTCTGATCTTCGAATTTTCGCAGATGCTACTGTTGAGAATCCAAGCCTGAGGAAAAGAACCTTCTTCATTCCCACAAGCTTAACCTCAAACCATGCTTTTGTCACTATGGCCGTGGACTCATCCATTTGTGAGCTATTGTGTTGTACAGGTGCTGTGTAGACATGGGAAAACATGCTCCACTTCACAGGTTCGTAGTAGCCTCGTTCATCCGGTTCGTCAATAGGATCATAACCATGATCTTCTGAGATTTCTAGAACTCCAGGAATCTCTGAAAGATGCTGGAGATGGATTGCCAAGTGGTCGCTTTTTTTGCCTTCCAAATACAAGCGGATGCCTGTCACAGGCCGCTTTCCGGAATCAACCTGCTTATTGAAAATACATCAGTTAATTTTCTTTTCCCAATTCCATGAATGGTTATAGAAGTAGTATTACTGAACTTTGGGAAGAACAAGTTCATAAATGTATGTAACTTATTCACAATAGAATAAACCTTCAATTTAGTTCTTCAAAGTTACACATGTCACCGTCTAATCAATCCCTCGAGTTTTTTTTTTTTTTTTGTCACTACTTAAGTCCTCCAAATGGTTTTTTCACCAAATTAATCTCTCGAAGATTTAATTTGTTGTTAAATTTGTACCTTAAAAGATTTTTTGTTTACTACTTAAGATTTTATTTTAGATTGTTGAAGGACTAATTTGATGAAAAATTAAATCTGAGAGACTGTGGTGACAAAATCTTTGGAAGACTAAAATGGTTTGGGGTCTAATATGGGAATCAAAACTTTTGGAGGACTCCGGTTGTGATGCATGAATATTTGGAGGATTAACAAATTGAGGATTTACTCTTCACAGTTTACATTCACATCATGAGTTTTTCCTGTTAAAGTATTCCATTTTAAAAAGGTATGCAAGTTCTGATTGGCTACAAAGTAATAATAGATCATTAGTTAGGATATGCTTATAATCTTCTCACTACTAAAGAGAGTTGTAAGACCAGGTTACCTTCACAGTATTAACATAAAGCTTGGGTCCCATGAGAGTGAACTGAAGTGAAGGAGACATGTTCTTTTTATACTTATGGCCGAATCCAAGAGGTAGGTCATCATACATTGGTGCCCATTGACGAGGCAACTGAAATTCTAGAAATTGATGAAGCTCTTCTATTGCAGGTTTATCTGTATTAAACAGAAAACTGTTAAACACATGTACTAGATAAGGGGCATAATACAGGTCCATAAATATTATACATTCATTCAATATTAATTATTTGTTGCGTACCGAAAACACACTCATGCATAGGTTACTATCTAGTGAAAATGTGAGAGGTGAAAGGGGGTAATTTCGACTCTCATCTCATTTATGGTTGTATGATCAAATATTACATGTGTAATGTGTGTCTGATTATATGCCTACACTACTAAATCAAGTATTACTAGAATTGAACAGGTGACATAAGGTATACTCACATCTAAGATATAAATTCATCGCGTGACTTAAAAATCCATTGCCTGGGACAGAATTCAGTAGGGAAGTAATAGGCACAAAGGACATGGATATGACATTAGGGGACTGTGATATGGTTGAAAGCCACTGGTTATAAGATTGACCATTATCAACACCCCCTCTTCTAACAGAAATGCTCACAATATCCTGCAAAAAAGTTCGTATAACGAAGTCCAACTCTGTTAGATGCAGTATGGCTAAAAGGTGCAACGGGGGAGATAATGACAATTGCAACTTTCTTGTAACAAAAAGAAAAAAGAAATACTAACATCATTCTTGGAGTGACTTTTTACAACTGGCCTACCAGCAGCAGGATTATGTTTGTGGTTGTGCATCCCCCACAGCATAGCATGATTATCCTGTAAATATAATTATAGATACATTTATACAACTCAAATTTTTAGATTCCCATTTCCATTTTTATCAAGTTTTACAAGGACATGCATATTTATGTCTGCACTCTGCATCGTAATGAAATGGAAGGTACAGTGTCTTTTTATCAGAAAATATATTGCTTATTCTTTTACCTTCTTTTTTCTTAATTTTTCAGTAGGATTGAGATTAGAACTTTGATGTGAAGCCTCAGAAAACCTCTCATCAACTAATTGCTTAAGCAATTTCTGCAGTTCAGTCTGCGGCAGATCTGATTTTTTTGATTGCTTGATATGAACCACATCCTTACCTCCCATCTGCACCCCAACTACTACATGGGTACCATATTTTTCGATGAACCTGAAGAACCACATTTTTTTGTTTAGAGCACTATTCAATCCAAGCAACATAAAGAAGGACTTCATTTCTATCAAATAAAGAAAGAATAAACAAGGTTCTTCAAACCGGTAAAAGTACAATAAAGCTTTAAGTATAATGTTAAGCTGTACACTGCAAGAACCGTATTAGTTTATGTAATATAATAATACAATAGGAGAACAGTGCAAGTTTAGAACATTATCTAGGATAAATATTCTTTTAACGACAACTGTTTCTTTTACTTCAGGAGCTACTTCCATACCAGCATAGGAATTCTACACATTGACAGTGAACCCAAAACACATGCATCCATTTAAGATACATTTAACACGCAAGAATCTTCTTCCTTAGTCCAATAACTCAATTAGTATAAACTGCGTAAATCATCTCTATAAAGTCAAAATTTGGGTATAGCATTGAAGTCTCAGTATATCACATATGCAAGTTTATTGTTTCTCCCTAAAACTGTCAATATGTCACATAATTTGCGGTTGATATTATCTATTGGTAAAATTGAAATATTTTTTCATGTTTAAGCTTCTTAATGATTTGCATAGACTGCTCATATTCAGAACTGTTCTATTAGCTTTGGGGGAATATCTAGAGCACTCTTTCGAACCATATTAATGCTGTTATGGTTCTAGTAATTATGGAGCAAGTGGTAGGTAATCAAAGTGATACTATACATGCACAAACTTTCATCACTGATTAGAGAGAAGCAATTTATACATCATACCAAAAAAAAGTCAAAGCTCTGTAATTTGTAATACTATTAACAAGAAGAAAACGAAGAATACCAATAAGGATAATACTTACTCAGCAAGAGCTGCTGGGTTCCATGAAGAAGGCACTTCTTTTTTCACACTTTCAGAAAGAGTAAGGTTAGTTCTATCCAGTTCAACTTTATATAATGTTATGAGCCATCCATCATAGGCAAGGTGTTTAGTGGAAGCTGCATCTATGGGCCAACATTTTCTCATGTCGAACATGCTATTGAATAGGCCAGATGGAATCTTCCCCGACAAGGATAACTGTTGATTGAAATGCTCAGACATCTGCAATGGCCCAAATTCAGTGAAACTCACTTTCTAAATTTAGAATATCTAAGTATACGAAACCAAAATTTAGTCCTTAGTTTTACTTTTATATTAAAAAGCCATCTATCATAAAGGGAGGAAAAAAGACACAAGAAAGGAAGTGGGGGAAATTCAACACAAGTGTATACTTAGGGAAATGTTTTGGCTCCCAAATGCACATTTGACTACCATAAACATGAACATGTTTGACTGTAGTAAACTGATATGAAGTTTTCTCTCAGAAGTACACAAGATTAGAAGTGAAAAAGTATAGCTTTTTATTTGGTCCAGATCAGTACAAAATATTAATACAAACTTGCTCTTGAGAGAAAAGTTTCCAAATCATTTCTCTTCAACCCCAATTTCTTTTAATCAAGGTTGTCCAAAATCCAGTTTGTAAACCCCCTAAACATGACACTAACACATGTTTAGTCCTCAAAAATAAAAACAATTCTGAGTTGGCAGCTAGTAATTACCAAAATTCAGTTCGGGCAAGTGAGAATTAAAAACATTAAAAAATAATAGTAACAGATCGTCACAGAAAAACAGAAAAAATTGGTACAGTTCCAAAATATACTATAAAGCTTAGAGATAGAAAAGGTATCATAAGTATTGTTGAGGGATGTTCTCCAATCAAAATCCACATTTTATGGCAGTAGCTACTACTTTTATCTTGGTAGCTAAAATTGACAATGATTACCAAGACAAAATGTCAATATAGAGAAAAATACCACCACGAATACTCATAGTATAGTACACTATCTAAATTTTGTCACAATAACCAATAAAGTTTAGTCAGCCACAGTTGTAGATACATCGTTCTTGTAAGCATGCTGATAAAGGTTTAAGTGCTCGTTTGTTCCCAAAATGCGGTTAACCGAAAGCAAATCTTTGATTAGTTAATCCAACGGGGTTGGATGATACCTTGAACAACATGCAAGATTAACATTCATCATGGTGCTTCTAAGTTCTAACTAAATTTCGTTTCTCTCGGGTTACCAACCTGACACTAAATCTTGGCAATGAACATATAAATACTCTTTTAGGAGAGACACAATTCACTTGTGATTTTTACGCCTCAAAGGGTATCTTTTGCTACTTACCAATTTATTTTCGTCCAAATAAAGAAGAAAAGAGTAAATTTTGATGTTGGGGGATGAAGTGGTACCTGATTAAAAGGGAGCACATCAGAGCTAAACCTGGTGTGTTCACCTTTGTCACACTTGATAGAGTTAGGAACGTCGGGGACAACAACCCCAGCAGGGAAGAAAAGGTCCCTGGTGTGTGTTTGATCAATCTGGATCAAGGTTGACTTGCAACCAGAGAACCTTAAATCAGTGCAAAGATCATATCCTTTCCCAATGACACTCACAGCCTTCTCAGCACCCAACTGGGGATCCAAGCCTGCAATGCTATTGGTGTTGATGCCCATCATCAGCAACGTAAATGGAATGAGGCACAGCAGAGAGAGAGAGAAGAATAAATGGAATGAGAGTGAGGGAAATGGTCTTTAAAGTGATTGCAGAATGAGAAAACGTTTCGGACGCGGGGCCATAGAAGTTTCATTCAGTGTGGTTCTTTCTTCTGGTTTGTATTCAAAGATTGGACCATTGAAGATGGGACAAGCGAGTGGGAACGAGGAACGAAGGGAAGGCACAAAAAAGACGGCTCCAACCAAGAAATCCACATCCTCCACGTGGCACCTCTTTCTTGGTAAATAACGTACACAACCTTGTTGGACTTGGAACTAGTCCTCCTTCTATATGCGTTGACTCTCCAATTATTATTATTATTATTACTACTTTGTTTTTTTATCTCATCATTTCATTTTATTATATTTGTACTCCTCCTCCTATTTTAATTTCTTGTCTTTAGCTATATTCGTTAATTTCCTCCACAGTTCATGTGCATGTTTCAACTGTCTAAAACTTATTTTATTAGTCAAAGATATTTCGGTAAGTGCTACTTGGTAGGGTTTTAAGATTTCAATTACTAACTAACATTTATTTTTATTCTGTTGTCCTTGAATAGTCTTAATTATTCTTTATATCTTTTATTTTACTTTTAAAAATTAAATAATTTCAAATTTAAAGCTTTCCCATTAACAATCCTAACAAGAATGGGCATTGAATTCTTCAATAAGCATTTTATAAATAAATAAAATTATTCTCATATATCAAAATTTATTTCTTTATAATATTTAAATTAAAAAATTCTACAAATAAGATAATAATTCATAGTTTTTAAGACAATAAATTATTTAAAATCATTAAAATGTCTAAAACTATTACATATTCTACGTCAACTAAAAATTATAAATTATGTCTAAATAATTGAGCATGTTCTTTTAGGTCATTTTGCATTTATTATATAATCAACTAACTTATCAATTTCTAACTTTCAACTAACTTTTTTACTAGTTTTATCAAACATACATCAAGTCTTAAACTTTCAACTAGATAACTGATATAGAAAACCGAGAAAAAATCTCATCTTTAGATGCAAAAATTAAAAAAGGTCCATGATCAACTCAACTTTGACATCAACATATTTCCATGCTATCGTTGTTCCCCTAACAAAACCTTGAACCTTAAAACATACAAATCCATCAAAGGTTAATGTTCTTAAGAGATTTTTTAAACATTTTTACAAGGTTGTATCTCGTTTCCACAATAACCATTATATCAAGTTTATATGATACCTTAAATTTACAATATCTAAAGAAAGCATGGCTTGTCGCACCTTTACAATTCCAAAGAAAAATTTAATAATTGACATGATCAATCTATAAGCATGTCAACTGTATTCTCTCCCTATTTATCATAGGCTTTTAGATTTGGTGTTTCAGTCACTCACTATATCTAGGGGTTCTAATTCTTCTAGAGCCCAATCATATTCTAAATCATCTTCATATAGTGGATCAGGAGATTTTAATCTATATGAAAAAGAATTTTCTAGCTTCTATTTTTTTAATAGTTTCACTAGTCTTATTTTATTTATCTCTTTTATCATTCATGTTTTGATATCCTATTTGATCATCCTTTCTTTGAAATGGCTTGTGAAAATTTCCCTTTATGCTTAGGTTCCTATTTGAACCTATTCTCTTATTTTTATCATTTGTAGGATCTGGTTTTTGAATTTTTTCCTCATGATTAGTACTGGTCTTAACACAACTAATCTGAATCCAATATCGGGAAATCTTGCATATGCTCTCCCATTTCCTTTTCTTTCCCTTTAACCCTTACTTTTTTTTATTCAATTTGTTTCTTTTATTTTTTGGACAATTTTCTAGGGACCTTTTATTGGTGTTCCTACAAAATTATTATGTATCTTTACTACGATTCCCCATTGCCTCTTAATTTAAGTTAAGATTCCATTTAACAAACATGGCAACTACTTTTTTATTTGTGTTTGTAATGTCAATATCTACCACAAGTAAGGCATACTAAATGTAGACCCTTGTACTCAACTTTAAAAGTATTTTCCCTTTCATTCATATAATTCTAGAAAAGGTTTGGTGAGATCTATTTCTACACACAACCTAGCATATTTCCCTCTTACTTGTGATCTTGTTATTTTGTCTATTTTGACTATCTTCCTTACCCTACTTTCAATAAATACATGTGCTTTCTATTCATACTACTCAATTGGCAGTCCAGAAATTCTAATCCATAGAAATACCTTTTCAATATTTTGAGAATTTGATATGTTTGATTATAAAATTCCCTTTTCGAGCTAGGGTAAACTCCAGGAAATGATAACAAAGTGGCTAAATCCTTCACTGCCTTCCTACTACCACAATGGTTATTACAAATAGTGATTTTGGGGTCACATGAAATATAGTTCAGGCTACATGTGTAAAATAGTAGAACAGAAATAGCAAACTGACTTAAAGCAAGTAACAAATTGCATTTTACTAGTGTTCGTTATTCATAGATATCCATCCATTTAGGCTTCTTTCTTATCCTTTGTGGTCTGTTGGGTTCTGATGCTAGCTTCAATTCGTTTTCCCTTCCATCACTTGGCCCGACAATTTGGGCCTTACCATTTCTATACGTATCATTATTCCCTCCCTCTACTAGGATCTTGTCCTCAAGGTCAAGGTTAGGATAAAGTCCTAAGACTTTCTTCATCTTCCCAACTTTCTTTCATTTCTGAAGTGTCTTCCCATTGAACCAAGGATTAAACCTGGGTGCCACCTTCGACCTTAATTATTCTGTGTTCCATTATCTTAGCAAGTTGCAACATGAGTTGTTGGGAAGTCAAATGAGAAGGCAAGGACTTGACCGTAAAATACGAGTCTCCAAAACATGGGCGAAACTTTGACACATGGAACACTTTGCGAACCCTGGACTTCATAGGTAAGTCCAACTCATAAGAAACGAGAGCAACTGCTTAAAGTATGAGATAAGGTCCAAAAAATGACGGGCCAACTTTGCTGAAGGGCTAGACACAAGGTAACTTGCTGGTAAAGCCGGAGTTTCATGAAAACCCATTCTCCAGGTTGGAAGGTTCGTTCTTTCCGTTTATTGTTAGCCATGGATTTCATGTGCAGACAGGATCTGGACAGGTTTTCATGGATACGCTTCAGTAATGTCTTCCTGTGGTTGAGTAATTCATCAACAACAACTATAATGGCAGAGCCAGCCAAGTAAGAACGGACAGAAGGAGGCTGGCACCCATATAAGGCCTCGAAAGGTGTTATGCACAAAGCAGAATGGTATGTTATGTTATACCAATACTCAACTAATGGTAAGTAATATGGCCTCTGTTCTAAGGTATCCCTAACCATTCCACCCAAGTAATCTTCCAGAACCCTATTAAGCACCTGGATTTGGCCATCAGTCTGAGGGTGATATGCACTACTAAATGACAGTGTGGTGCCGCTCAAATGAAATAACTCCGTCCAGAATTTGCTAACAAAGACTATGTCTCGATCACTCACTATAGATTTTGGCATCCCATGAAGCCGATGCATTTGTTATAGAAAAACAAGGGCGAGTAAAACAGCAAAAAACGTTGAGCGTACTTAGATAATTTGTTAACAATTACCCAGATGACCATTTTTCCTGAAAACAGAGGTAAATGAGTGATGAAGTCCATGGAGATGTCTTCATATACCTGTAGTGGTACCGGTAGGGGTTGAAGGAGCTTATACGATTTGAGTTGAATATTTCATTTGCTGGTAAATAAAACAGTTGCGAACAAATGTTTTTTTTACATCTCCAGTTAGATGTAGCCAAGCAAATAAAGAGACAATGCAAGCTAGAGTGGCTCGAACACCTGAATGTCCCGCCACTAGTGTAGTGTGGAACTCCTTAAGTAAGTCGTCCCTTAACCTGGTTCTTTAGGAACGAAAATGGGCCCCCTAGAATTGCAATATCCATGTTGCCAACTAAAAACAGGATGAGAAGCGGATGAAGGAAATTTCTGAACCCAGGATTGCCCCATGATATGGTTGATGTAGAAATTGCGCAAGTGTTCCAAGATGGCAAGGGTGCTGCTAGTGATGGCGTAGAAGGACTGAATTTCCGTTTGGTCTCGCCGTGATAGTAATAAAGTCATGTGCTTCATCATCATTACAATTTAGAGATGGAGCTTTAACATTAATAAAGTTATGCTTTGTTTTTTTAAACTGCTTTTCATCGGTATGGTTAAGGTCGTGATATATTGAATCGGGACCTCTGTATTCTGCTTTTGTTTACATTTTAATATTCTTGATTTTACCTTGAGGTAAATTTGGGACTTGTTACATATAGTTTCTAGATTTATATTATGTATCTTCTCTTTCTCCTTGATCTCAATTAACTAAATGATGACATTATCTTCTATCTGCTTTGGTATGCCATGATGATTAAATATTTCCCACTTCTTATTTTTCTGATTGGATAGGGAACTTATAGTAATGTTTATAGGGCTTGTGATCTCGAGCAAAAGAAAATTGTTTCCTTGAAAAAGTAAGGCTTGATCATCCAAATGTCATAAAACTCGAAGGTCTGGTTACATCAAGGATGTCTTACAGCTATACCTTGTTTTCAAATACACGGAACATGACTTGCATGGGCTTGCATCGCATCGTGGACTGAAGTTTACAGAAGCACGGGTAGGTTTAAAAGCCTCTTTGTTTTTCTATTTCTTATCTGTTAAAACAACAACTGTAACTTTTTGGCTTTTTCTAACAAGAATCTTCGTGGTACTTATTATTGTCTAATGTGATATTCAACAAAATGAATTTCCCCACTTTTAAGCTAATGGTTGTTTTAGAGCTTTAATTCCTTTTAATTTTCAGGACTAAGAATGAATAAATTGAAATTTAAAAATAAGAGGCATATCTGAAAGGATGGGATTTCCATTAAGTACAACATAGCTATAAGACCAAAACAAATCCCTTTATTTTGGGGTTTAAAATTGACCTGTTTTGCCCATCATTTATTTAAGAAAATGCTTGATGAAAGATATTAGACTATTCTCAGCGGTTCAAAATTTTAACCAGCACTAATTCTTCCACAATCATTTCAATTTTGTTACACAAACTATTGTCAGCGCTTTTTAAGAAAATTAATGCAAATAACGATGTGAAATTTTTATTTTTTAAAAAATTAACATATGTCAACTACGTGGCGCTGTTGAGGCGACAAACGTTAGCCCCTTTAGCAGTTAACACCAAATTTTAACGGATCCTCATTTTTGGGAAACACTGAATTTTATAAGGGCTAAAAGTGATCATTTTTTATATGAGTTTTTTTTTTCTAAACCCTAAACTTTAAGATGGCTGAAAATATATTTTAGCCTTTTAATTATTATTTGCTTAATTTCTTAGCATGATTATCTTAAAGGGGATACATATAGTTAACACAAAAAAACATTTGCTTAAGATAATTGGGCAACTATATATATTTTAGTTATTGTTTTTATTGAAGAAAAAGATTGGTAATTAGTTAAAATAATTGAAAATTAATTTTGTCTATTATTAGTGAATAGTGTCAGATGATTATATAGATTGAAATTTTAGTTTTTATCCAAATAGTTAGTTTTTCCTTTAATTGTCTTACATTATGTTATTATGTTATTTTTAAGTTCAAATAGAATATCAAACACACATGCACGTATATACACAGTCACACAACACACAATGTAGTTCAATATCAATCCCTCCTTTACTTTAATCTTGACTTTATTGGCAGAGCTTGACTAAAATTTTTGAAGAGGGTTAAAGTAGGATTTGTTTAAAGGATTTATTTTAACTTGAGTTTGGTTAAAACCAAAGAGAATTGATATATAAGTATTACAATCTAACATTACAAATCAGTACGTGGATAAAAAAAATTACAAATCAATAGGAATTATTTTAAAGGAGGATATTAAATAAAATTTATAAAATAACGAACAAGAATTTTAATTTCTGCAGGGACCATAGCTTTCTCTACTCCTCCTAAGTGCCATAATTGAATATGGTATCGAGTTTAATTAAGTCATATTATTTAATTTTGATAGGAAAGTGAATATCATTTTGTCTAACTCGAATCCCATATCAAAGAGAAATAAATACGAGTGATAAGTTTACTGAAAATTGATTGCATGGGAGAAATAAGATTTGATTATATTGAAATCTCAGTCGTTCAAATGACCAATTGGATTTTGTTGACCGGTTGCAATCTGAGTCGGGTTTTTTTTGGCATTTTGGTAGATAGGTGTGACTATAAAGACAGTAAAGTGTATTTTCTTGGTGAAGTGTTTGTTTCGTATTGTTCACAAAGAGGAAATATGTATGGAAAGACCTTATAGAATTATCTTTAGGAGATTCAAGATTATAGGTTTTTGATCAGAATAGGGGAGTTTTTGAAAATATATGTAGATATGAGACGCATGCAAAAATATTATGGTCTCGGGAGAAATACATCACATCAGTATTTTAAAACTGTAGTTTCAGAGAACGAATTTACCAACTCGTAACTCAAGGACGAGTTTCTGTGAGTGAAACACTTGGAAAACATGCACAAGAACCGTCTGGTGGAAGGACGATTTTACTGTAGAAAACCGTCTCCCTATGTAATGGTTTTGGGGTCAAATCATCGCGGACCGTGCCATTAGAAACCGCCTGATTAGGGTACGATTTTGGACACTAAAATCACCTCTCCATGGTGTGGTTTTTGCATTGCTCCGACACAAGGTCAAACTATGCCCTTGAACAAAAAAATTTGGCCATTTATACCTTCACCATGGGAGCTTGTTGCCATTGCCTTTCATTGCTCCTCTTCTCTTATTTTTGTTTGCAACGCTTGTGGTCCTTCTTTTTGTTTGTAAGGCTTGTGGTCCTTCTAAGTTGTGGTCCCTTGTCTTTCATTTTAACTAACAAGGTGAGTTATGTTTTTATGTTTATTATTTAATTATTTGCATGATTAGTTAGGAGGTTAATATTATATTAGGTTTTAGTTAAATATTATGTTGGTAAATTAACAATATTTTAAGTAAATCAAGCTAAATTAAGTTGATTATTTGCTAAAAAATGTTACTGTTTGATAAATAAAGAATTTGTGTGTATCACTTTTGGATAAAATAAGTAAAACTGGACAGAAATAATATAACTTAATATAAATCACAACAAATGTTATAACTCATTATATAAACAACAAATAAATATAACTCAATAAAATCACAAAATCATAACTAATATTTTTAACAAATAAATAATATAACTCAATATAAAAAAATATTACTTTAATTTTTTATATACACAACAAATAAATATAACTTAATATAATCATAACTAATATTTTCAATAAAAATAATATATTTAACGTTTTATATACACAACAAATAAGTATAAGTAAATATAACCACAAAACACATAAAAAACCAAACATTAAAGGTAATCCGCAACACAAATGTCTTCAAAGCAAATAGGAATACAAATTGGTATGCGGATTTATGTTGGAGCGGAGGTTATATAGCAATAAAATCGTAACATGAAGGTGCAGGAAACAAGGAAACACACAGGTTGGAACTAGAACCATCTGATCAAAAGACAGGTTCAGCGAGCTTAAAATCCGCCGTTAATGTGATTTCTGTATTGGAAACCGTCTCATGCAGAGACGTTATTGTGGGATTGCCACACGTGGCACACTTGTGAAGAAACCGTATTTTGAGAGTGCGGTTTCTATAAACCGCATGTAGTTCATAAAAGGTGATTTGACATGTTTTACCTTAGACCATAAATGTTTTCCAAACCCAACCCATTCAACTAAATATTTTTTGAAACCACATTATTTTCGCCAAAAAACCTTAAGATTATTGTTATTGCTCTAATAATGTGTCATTTGAATTACAATGTGAACCTATAAGTTGTATTTATACAATGAGTTAAACAAAAAGAGCAAGTGGAAAGATAACCATCTCTGGTGAGATCATGGAGAATCGTGATCTTTGTCATTCTCTATTAAAATAAAAGGATGAGGGGTACTTGTAGGACCCCCTCTGACCTAAGAGGGAACATATATGTAGTTGTAGAAACAAAATTATCTAAATGTTAATATTGATTCTTTAGGTAGTTCAAAAGAATAAAAACTTTATTTGAGTATAAAATCTTTTTCTTTTACTTCTAAACCTCTATTTTCACTTGCAAACTTTTTTTTTGGTGAAACTACAAAACGTTTAAATAAACAGGCTGCATGCAAAAGCTTTTCCTCACTTTCCATTAAATAAGAAGGGATCGTGTGAAAGTGCCATGCATCGTTACACACGAAGGCACAATTTCCCAGAAGCAAAAAAATCGTCTTCTCTAAGTTCCACTTACTTTTTAATCAAAATTAAGTGTTTATCTACTAACCAATAAAGCAACCAATTAGTATAATTTTTTGCTAGGTCCTGTTGAGTTTGACTTGGACTGGATTTTGCTATGCGTACGCGTCTTAACAATCATTTGGTCGCTTATAGACTTTTGTGAGTCTCCTTTTAATTTCATCTTTATTTTACTTTCGCTTCAATATCCTATCACATTATATACTTACATAACAAATATAGTAACCATGTTTTTTTCCATAATGCACACTGCTTCAGAGCTTGTTTGGCACAACCCCTAAACCTCCGTTCACCTTCGTTCACTTGCGTTTCGTCGCGTTCAACGCGACCCTTCTCCCTCTATGCGTGTTTGGCTGCGATGAAGAGTTTCGTTCCATCGAGGCGAACGGCAACACGCTCCATTGGCCAGAGGGAGCTTCGACCAGCCTCCGCCCAACGGCGTTTACAGGAAAGTCTAGAATACCCCTCCGTTTTGCTGTGTTGGCTGTTGGGATCTAGTTTTGACACTGTTGGGGGGTGTTTGTGGGTTTGATTTGGGGTTAGGTAGAGTGGTGGGTGGTGGTTTGAGGAGTTGGGCGTGGGGGGTTCTCGGGGTTTGGGGTTGGGTTATGCTTGGGGTGTGGATTGGGGTTTGTTGGTCAGTGTTGTTAGTGGTGGTGTGGAGGCTTGGCAATGACGGTGGGAGTAGGGGTGTGTTGGGTAGGGTGGTTGGTGGTGGTGTGAGTGGTTGACTGTGGGGGATTTTTGGGTTTAGGGGTGGGGGTTGGGTTCGGGTGGGGCTTTGAGTGTGGGTGGTGGTTTGTTGGTGTTGGGGTTTGTTGGATGGTGATGTGGGTGATGGATTTTGGTGGTGGACGGTGGTTTGTGGTGTTTGGTGGTGGTGATGGACCTTGGTGATGGTAGGTTTGATGGGCGGTGGTGATTGGTGAAGTGTACGGGTGAGGAGGTGGTGATGGGTGTATAGTAGCAGACCCTTTTTTTGTCATTTTTAAGTTTTTTTAAATAATTTAATTTAGTTTTTTATTAGTATATGTTATTAATTATATTTTTTATTTGCATATGTTGTTAATTAATTTTTTATTTGTATATGTTGTTAATTAAGATTTTTTATTTGTATTTGTTGTTAATTAAGTTTTTTTTATTTGTATATGTTGTTAATTAAGTTTTTTTTATTTGTATGTGTTGTTAATAATTAATTTTATTTGTATATGTTGTTAAGTATGCTTTTTTATTTGTGTATGTTGTTAATTATTTGAAAATGTTTTTTTATTTGTGTATGTTGTTAATTATTTGAAAAATTTATTAGCTTTAATATATAAAAAATAATAAAAGGCTTAATAAAAAACAATAAAATATATTTATAATTTATAATATATAAAAAATAATCACATTAATTTATTAGTTTTAATATATATATAATTTTATATTTACTAGTTTTAATATATTAATTCATTTGTTAAATATTATTATTAAATTTAATACCATTTTTGGTTTAATATTAAACATTTAATATTAATATAAACAAATATAACAAATTATATATATATATATACATATTTAAATTTATACCCTTTTGGGTAATTTTACCCTTAATTACCATTTTTCCAACTCAATTCCACTACAAACCAAACATAATCACTACAACTCAACTAACTTTAACTCAACTGTCAACCAAACAAAACTCCGTTTACAAAACCTTAGTTTTGTCAACTGCATTTACAAAACCTCAGTTTTGTCAACTCCGCTAACTCAACTATGAACCAAACACCCCCTCACTTTCAGATTCAATTGTGCAAAGGCATATGAAAAAAGATATTGGACATTTTTGTTAGGCTAACAAAATTAAGTATGTGCTTGATTTAATTTACTTTTATCATCTTATTAAGAAATTTAATTATTTCTATACAATTGATTATTATCTTTGAAAAAAGTTGTTCCAAACTTTGTAATTAATTAATCTCTTGAATGTTTTATCTGAAGTCATGGTAGGACAATCTTTCGATTACACGCTGTTACTAAAAACAGATGGTAATCAATTCAATTGAGGTATTTGGTGAATGAGTTAGTAGTTGAACTAGTGAGTGAATAGTTGAATCGGTTAAACAAGATAAATAAAATAAGATATTTAATATAAGTTTAAAATATTAAAATAGTATAATATAATATTATCTAATATAAAAAATATAGTTATAAAAAAAGAAAAATTACCAAAAATATATAAAAAGGATTCCAACTGTTGAGGTTCGATTTTTCAAAAAAAATGGTTAAAGTATTTTTTATAAAGAAATGTGAAAATTAAATGAGCCTTTTTTTCCCTTCAAAACTTAAATTAGTTTTAAGATAAAAAAAAAGTTACTGAAATGAGCGGTGTGCAGGGATACACAACACTAGTAACCAGTGTGGAGTCTCTTAGTCATTCCTCTCTTTACATCGGTTTGATGGAAATTCGATATTATATAACACGGGATCAATGGAAGTATCGTGCCTTCTACATCCTCGTACCTCGTATCATTGATGCTGGAACAAGTGGTGGTTGGACCTACAAAGATTCTCTAATGCTTAAGTCAGTAGAGATCCAAAATAATTAGATTATTAAGATTGATAGAATAACTTACTTGACTCATAATGAGCAATGATATTTATGGTTTCATGAAAGTCCAACTCTTAATTTGACATTTGACTGAACTCAGGCAAGTTGCCCACTTGGTTTTGAAACGTGAGCTGAGTGCAAGTGACAATCCTGGAAACGTGATCACGCAAGTGCAATTGCGAGGTGAAAACTATGAAGAATGGGCTAGAGCCGTGAAGATCTCGCTAAGGGCCCGAAGGAAGTGGGGGTTCATAGATGGAACACACAAAGAACCACCGAAAGATGCACCGAAAGAGGAAGACTAGAGGACTGTCTAGTCATGATTGTGTCTAGGATCCTGAATACCATCGAGCCAAGTTTACGCTCCACCGTAGCTTATACAAAGAATGCAAAAGATATGTGGGAAGAAATTAGGGAACGTTTCTCAGTGACTAATGGACTGAGAATTCAACAACTGCAGGCTGAATTGGCAGAATGCGAACAACAAGGGAGGACCATGATAACATACTATGGAAAATTGAAAATGTTATGGGACGAGTTGGGAAACTATGAAAAGATTCCAAGATGTACGTGTGGGGGATACAAGTGTAATCTCAGACCCCTGATTGAGAAACGAAGAGAAGAAGAAAAGGTTCATCAATTTTTAATGGGTCTAGAAGGCGTGACTTATGGGATGACACGTTCCAATGTCTTGGCGATAGATCCATTGCCTTCTTTGAATCGAGTCTATTCTATCATAGTGTAAGAAAAGAGAATGAAAATAATTTCCAAATCATAGGAAGAGAGAGGGATGATTGTAGGGCTCGTTGTGCAGACAGGATATAAAGGGAGAAGATGAGGTGACGGGAAAAAAGTAATAGTGATGTGCTTTCATTGTGGCAAACCGGGACATGATGTAAAAGAATGCTTACAAATTGTGGGTTACCCCGACTGGTGGGGTGAACGACCACGTAATGAAGGTGGAAGGGGCGAAAGAAGTCAGTCGCAGGCCGGTGGAAGCAGAGGAAGGGGTGGCACTGTACGTGCAAATGTGACTCAGGTTGCTGTAAGCAGTATTGTTGGTGCTGAAACAGAAGGAAAAAGGAACAAAGTGGCAGGTCTAAGCAACGAGCAGTGGAGTGCAATTCTTGATTTGTTTAATTCTGGAAAAATCAATGAAAATGAGAAGATGACTGGTAAGGATGTTTCGATCATAGATAGTGGTGCCTCTAATCATACAAGAACACTGAATATTCTTATTAACAGGCGGACTATAGAAGGTTGTCCTGTGGGGTTACCAAACAGTGAACAAGTATTGACAAATATAGAAGGGATATTGTTCTTGAAGGACTCAGTTTAATGAATGTGTTATATATGCCAAAATTAAAATGCAATCTAATATCAGTATCCTAATTAACAGATGAGACACAATGTTTGATGTTCACTGATAATGTTTGTATAATGCAGGACCGCACTTTGAGGATGCTGATTGGAGCGGATGAGCGGAAAGATGGGCTTTATTTGTATCATAATGTGAGGAGAATGCAAGCTTTTCAAACTGGTGCTGAGAAACAACATGAGCTTTGGCATATAAGAATGGGACATACATTTTTTAAAATGGTTAAAATGATTCCTAATTTGAGTAGTAATTATAAACGTGAATACTCCAATAAACTTTGTGAAGTGTGTGAAAGATCAAAACAAACAAGAGATAAGTTTCCTTTAAGTGGTTCTCGAGCCTTAAATATTTTTGATTTAATACACTGTGATCTATAGGGACCATATAGGATCCTGTCAACTTGTGAGGCATCTTATTTCCTTACTTTAGTTGACGATTACTCTCGAGCTGTATGGATTTATTTGTTAAAAGAAAAGAAAGAGGTTGCACGCATGATGATCAATTTCTTCTCCCTAATTGAATGATAGTATAGTAAAAAGATTAAAATGGTGCATAGTGATAATGGGAATGAATTCATGTGTTTGAAACCGTACTTCATGTAACATGGAATACTTCATTAAACATCGTGCACAAGAACTCCTCAACAAAATGGACGAGTGGAAAGGAAACATCGACACATTTTAAATGTAGCACGAGCACTACGGTTTCATGGAAAACTTCCTTTTTGTTTCTAAGGGGAATGTGTCTTAGCTGCTGGGCATTTGATATAACTCCATCATTACTTCTTGGTGGTACGACTTCGTATGAAATAATAAATGGGAAGGAACCGTCTTATAGCCATCTACGAGTGTTTGGCTTTTTGTGTTATGCTTACAATCAAGGGAGGGGAGGAGATAAATTTGACAGTAGAAGTAAGAAATATGTATTTATTGGTTACCCATATGGACATAAGGGTTAGAAGTTGTTTGACTTGAAAAAAGGAAATATCTTTGTCTCACGTGATGTCAAATTTATGGAAGAAGAGTTCCCATTTGAAAAAATTGAAGAAGACAAGACCAGTCCATAGGAACAACCTTATGAAGAAATAACAATGATTGAAGAACCAGGCGGTAGTGGCCAACATGATGCTGAAATGGTTGCAAATGACTCTGAGTTTGAAGAGTTTGAACAAGAGTCTGAAGCGGCACCTCCGAAAGAGGGGGTTCTCTCACCCATGATCAAGTGACAATGGAAGTTAAAGATTCGACAGCACCCGTAGCACCCAATGTTGTCACTACTGATACTTACTCTTCTCTTGGTAGAGGGCGGCACATTAAGGTACCTTCGGTGAAACTCAAAGACTATGTCACTAACACTATGATACATAATGCCCCATCGCACCACTCTCCAACTCCGGCAACCATCTCAGGAACGTGTTATCCATTGGTAAACTATGTTTCATGTAATCGTTTTTTTTCCTGTCACCGCACTTTCCTTGTTGCTATACATGCAGAACACAAACTGGTACATTACTATGAGGCTGTCAAAGATGCTTGATGGAGGGAGGCAATGACAGATAAAATAAAAGCACTCCAAGATAATGACACATGGGAGCTCGCGACGTTGCCTCCCGGGAAGAAAGCCCTCGGTTGTAAGTGGATTTACTGTAACACCCCCTTATATACACGAGATATAAAAAAACTTTTAGAAAGATATACATATTTAATACTCTTTATCTGGCGTATACAAGGACGTATATACATATGATTTCCTTTGAATATTGAAAGTAAAAAAAAACATTGTCTTTCAATATTTGTCCATAAAAATAATTTATAGAAATCATAAGTGATAAATCATTACAGTATTATATCCGAATGGGAAAGTTTATCAAAGTTTAACCTTTACCTTGTTACAATTATCTAACTTGATATTGTAATAAGGTAAGGTAAAACTAAACTATACCTCTACTACAAATGTGACCAATTATTTCCTAGTCCTTGAATCATCGAGTTTTGGAATCATACTCTTGTCATATCTCTTCATCTATCTCATTAAGGATGAGACTACTTTACCCTCTTGTAATTACATATCCTTCCATCTTGAACCGATAGCTATATATCACATAACATATTTTAGACACAAAATCAAACAAGAAGGAGTGAGAAACATAATATAATACTTTACAAATAAGACATAAGCATAAGGGTTTTCACAAACTAATAAATTATCATTCAAAATTTCATACACAATTAATTATAAATATAGGTTCTCACACACATAATAATCATACTTTTATTCACAATCATACTTTCATTCATAATCATCCATACAGAATGTCACAATCACATGTATGACATGTAATGCTTTTAATACTATCTCATTTAGTTTATGCATGTGGGCCCTTAAAGTTTTAATTTGCAGTGGATCAACCAAGAGTTTACATTGTTCCATAATTTCGGATAATAACATAAATGCCTTTGTAGCATATGAACAGCTCAACTGACGTGGAAACACTTAGAGACTAGTCATACTGAGAAGATTTTTATTGTGAAAGTACCCGACACTAGGGAGCGACCCCAGGTCCCCTGAAGCACCCTTCCACACCCTCTCATCTCAAGGTTCGCATTTGAACCTCCTCTAATGTATCCTCGGTTTCTATAATCCGTCCCCAGGCAACATCACATCTCATTTCTCTTTAATGATTCATGATGCATGAACTACTCGCATATTTAGTTGGTTAAGACTTTTAGAAACTCAATTATTAAATACCATAAAGGTTCACAAAATCATCTCAATAAACTGTACATTCCCATAAGTTCTTCTTTAAACTTCTGTTATACGGAAACAAATTTAGTACAGTCTTCAAATTGAGATCTCACTAAAATTGAGTTTCCAAGCCTTAAATATCTCAAAACTTTCTCTTAAAAAACTTCACATATTTACATAATCTTTTCAAATTTGAATCTTAACTAGATTGAGTTTAGAAATCTCGACTATAACAAAATATCCTTTAGTTATTTCATTAGGTAAAACCAATTTAAATTTTTGATTTTTAAATATATATATATATATATATATATATTTAAAATCATTAACTAAGAATACTTAAAACTATAAAAATTTTCTTTAATTCAAGAATTAATTATCTCAACCTTTGATTTTCATAAAATAGCTTCTTTCTAATACTAGATTTTATTCTAGAGATTAAAAATAAAGTCAATGAAAATTATTTCTAAGAAAAAATAAAAGACTAAAATACTTTCTCTTAGAATAAAAATTTAAAGAGTAAGATAAGAAAATTCTTACTGAGTTTTAACTTTCCGTCATGCTTGCTATATGCTCATTCTTACTGAGTTTTAACTTTCCGTCATGCTTGCTATATGCTCAAACTCCAAGGTCATCAATCATTCATCATTCACAATCAAGTAGTGTAATATCATCAATCAAAATCAAATATCATCAAATCACAAATATTATTAATCACAGTCTAGTATTATAAATCACAATATCATTAATCAAAATCAAATATTATTAATTATAATCAAATCAAATCAACTAAATATCAATCATAAATATAATTCAAATTTTAATAGTTATTTAGATTAATAAGATTAATTTTAAGTCTTTATAGTCTATTCCTCGCATATTGGTTTGCCAAACTTTCTGCTGCTCTAACTCAGTATGGTTTTCAACAATCCTATTCTGACTACTCCTTATCCACCCTTCACCAAGGAAACACACAGTTAGTGTTGCTAGTTTATGTTGATGACCTTGTTCTCGGAGGAAATGATGCAGGTGCCATTTGAGAGTTCAAAAACTATTTTCATCGTTGTTTTTGTATGAAGGATTTGGGACGTCTTAAATATTTCCTTGGGGTGGAAGTTTCTCGATCTCCCACCGGTATCTATCTTTGCCAATGAAAATATGTCCTGGATATTATAACCGAGACTGGGTTGCTTGGTGCTAAACCTGCTCCCACTCCATTGGAAGAAAGCCATCAGTTAGCATTGGCGAATGGTCCACTACCTGAGTTGTCCTATAGTGTTCACATCTTGTCTCAATTCATGCAGAACCCCCGAGAGGACCACTGGCAAGATGCATTATGTGTGGTGCGATACTTGAAGGGGCATTCTAGTCAGGATGTTCTCTTGCCTTGTTCCAACGATCTTTGTCTCTATGGATGGTGTGGCTCGGATTAGGCAAGTTGTCATTTGACTCGTAAGTCACTTCCTGGTTGGTTCTTATACTTGGCAACTCACCAATCTTACGTGTGCCCATTCAGCTTTACTGTGACAGCCAAGCCGCACTTCACATAGCAAAGAACCCAATTTTCCATGAACACACAAAACACATCAAAGTTGATTGCTACTTTGTTCAGAATGAAATTGTTCAAGGACATCTCAGTCCATCCTATGTTCCTTCTCATGCTCAACTCGCGGATCTTTTTACAAAGGCTCTTGGTACCAAACAATTTAATTTTCTGTTAGACAAGTTAGATATTCACGACTTACACATGCTCCAACTTAAAAGGGGTAAAACAATATACATATATCTGCACTATATCTAGCAAATTCTGTTATCTATACTATATCTAGATTTTGTTAATATTTTTTTGTCCATCATTTAATGTCCATATTTTCATAATAGGAAATGATTTATTTGATCTCCTATTTTAGGAAATAGATCAGCACAATGTTAAGATATATTGTTACTCAAATTAACGATGGCCGGGGCCTGATAGTGTATATATGTAAAGGCAATTTGTTGGAATAGACAAAACAAATTTTTCACACAAAACAATTGTTTTAGCAATAAAGAATACAAGAACGAGAATAAAAAAAACCAAGGGTCTGGGATGTGATTGCTTTGGAGCTCTCTATTGTACCATTAAAGACACTCGCAATGACAATTTTGGCATCTGTTATTACAAGCTTAAGCTATTAACATGAATATCACAACAAAACTAAGACTTGTTTTTGCAAGTAATACATATCATACGATATAAGATTGTATGAAAGAAAGATAAACACACACACACAAGAAACATATATAAGGTCCCTTGGCAAACCAAAATACATCAGTGAAACAGAGTAACACATCTTAACCAGAGATGTCTATGGCCCTAACATCAGGGTTCTTAACTTCTTCTTTAGGGACAGTAACGGTAAGAACACCATTTTCCAATGAAGCTTTGACTTGATCAACCTTTGCATTCTCTGGCAATCTGAACTTCCTCAAAAACTTACCACTGCTACGCTCCACACGGTGCCATTTATCGTTCTTATCTTCTTTCTCAACATTCTTCTCTCCACTAATCTGAAGAACCCTGTCATCTTGAATCTCAACCTTCACTTCCTCCTTCTTGAGGCCAGGAATATCAGCCTTAAACACATGTGCTTCTGGGGTCTCTTTCCAATCCACCCTTGTGCTCACAAATGCAGAATTTTCACCAGAAACAGAATTGGGAAAAGGGAAATCCTTAAAAGGGTCCCAAACATCAAGGGCGAAGGGATCGAAGACGTTGCTCCTTCGGCCACCGAAGAAACTTGGGATCAACGACATCTTTTGATATTCTTAACTGCGATATGAAACTTTGCAGAGTGCAACGAGAATACAAATAAGTAATGTTTTGATTAATAGTCGATGACCATGGAGGACGATATGTGAGGTATTTAAAGGAAGCGAAGGAAGAATCTTGCACGTTCGAGAAAATCCTGTTTTCAATTTCAGATCATTCGCAATAATTCGCAACACTCAGAAGTTAGAAGGTTCTAGTCTCCTGGATATATAAAATAAGATTATTTATAGTCCAAATAATTTAGTTGGAAGAGAAAGGGGAAATTCTCCATACATCTTTTTTTTATTGC
Source organism: Clitoria ternatea (assembly GCA_037962975.1). NCBI lineage: Eukaryota > Viridiplantae > Streptophyta > Magnoliopsida > Fabales > Fabaceae > Clitoria > Clitoria ternatea. The sequence continues at coordinate 297,420,433 of CM075669.1, forward strand.
TTTTTTGTTTTTTTAAAAAATAATTAGACCTTCAATTAAAAATAATTAAACAGTGTGCTAACTAAAAATATATAAAAAATTGTACTATTAAAAATTATAATCTAGTTGCATTCAGAAATTATAATTAGGTAATTTTTAAAAATTATAATTCGGGACTTTTTCAAAATTATAATTGAGACATATTTTAAAATTATAATTTGGACATATATGAAAGTTATAGAAATTAGGAATTAGAATATCCATTTTTTTACAATGTTTCTATTCTGATGGAGTCCTTAATTATATATATATATATATATATATATATATATATATATATATATAAGAATATGTATCTTATGAAAAATGTTTTCGTATGTATAATTAACAGGAGCGAATCTAGGCTATATAACCATACAATAGATGGTTGAGATTAAAAGTTTTTCAAAGTCACATCATCACTTAAAAGATCACATGACCTTTTTAAAAACTCATATGATTAATCTAAACCATTCATTATATGGTTGTAAGACCCAGATTTGCTCATCTCACTCTCACGTAAGAGAGCATTTTTCATATGATACATCCTCTCTCTATATATATATATATTACAATATTTCCATTCTATTTTTTATAAACAATTTTTTGTAATTGATGATTGAAAACCGTGAAACAAGTAGCAAAAAGATCCGTAGGATTTATAGATTATAAACATTCAAAGTGAATTATGGCATAAGAAATCACCATAATAATAAAAAGTAAACATGAAGATATCAGACTTGAGGTAAAGTTTTTGGAGAGGTTTAGATTATAATTTCTAGAGATGATCAGCTTATAATTTCTACAGATGACCAGATTATAATTTATGAGGAGACTCAGATTATAAGTTGTGCTAAGTCATTTTTAATTAAGGGTATAATTGTCTTTTAATAGAAAGGAGATGGTGCAAAAATAAAAAACTAAGGTGTAGAAGGGAAACTCATGATAAAACAATAGTCGTGATGGCAAAAACAAAAAAGAAATAATTTTTGTTTTTTATAATAATATTTCTCACACAAGTATTTGTATGTGTCTATTTATATATATATATATATATATATATATATATATAATGTATCATATGAGAAAATAATTTTTAGGTTAGATTGAGGGGAATAAATTTGAACCATTAGATCTTATCATGAATAATCAAGATTAAAATATATAAGTCATGTGAGTTTTTTAAAAGGTCATGTGACTTTTTAAGTGATCATGTGATTTTAAAAATCTTTTAATCACGACCATCCGCGTATGGTTGTATGACTCAGACTGTCACCTAAGATAACCTTTCTCATAAGATACATCTTCTATATATTGGGAGACATTTTCTACAATTTTGAAATTATTAACTTTGCATTTGTTTAATCTAGTTGTTCATTTTTGCATTTCTAACCTTTTCAATTTTTCCTTTAGTTATTTTTTAAAAAGCTTCAATCAAAATATTATATATATATCAAATAAAAAATAAAAATATGCCACTACAATATCTATGTCAATATGAAGTGAATTAATTACAAGCTAGTGTTGGAGAAAATACAATCAATCATTTATAAGTGTAGTTTATTGATTTTTTACTTGATATGAACTCAAAGCATATATATCACAAATGTGATGAAATTATTTATGCAAATGTAGGAAAATATAGTTTATGTTAAAAAAACATATTTTTAATATATTAAATCATTATCATTATATAAAAATATAATTTACAAAAATAAAAATTTGAAATTTTTAATTGGTCTAAGAATCACTTGATATGCATTCAATATTTTAAGTATTTATGATATTATTAAATTTCTAAAATAATGAAAACACTAAAGTAGTTTATATTTCAATTCATAATATAACAAAGTTATTACTTTGATAAAATAGAGAGGGAAAAACAGTTTATTGAGGAAACTTAAAATGGGTTGGTGTTAGTTGTTAATGAAGATTCTTAGTTATAACGTGAAAGGGTTGGGGTGGGAGGTTGAAGAAGAAGTTAAGGATTGGGTAGGATGGGAGTTGATCTTGTTAGGATTCAAGAAAAGAAATTGGACAATATGGATGAATAATTGGTGAGTTTTATATGTAGTGCTTCTAATATTGGGTTGCTTCTCCTACGTCTGGCTCTACAAGGGGTGCGTGTGTGGGATAAGATGTTTTTTCAAAAAAAAAAAATTCAAGGGTTTGAGGGTTCTAGCTTGGGGGGTGGGTTGCTGGAGAGAAAAAAATACAACTTGTGTTGTTCTAAATGTTTACTCTTTCCTTGTTTAATGGTGGAAAAGAAAAGGTTATGGGAGAAGTTGCTGAGGTTAAAATTTTCTCAAATGGAGTGTTCTGGGTGGTATGTGTTTGGCAATTTTAATGTTGTTAGGTGTGATGGCAAAAGAAGTAGGATTGTTGGGGATGGTGTTAGGTGTAGCTGTGAGGTGAGTTTGTTAATGCTTTTATATTAGAAATAAGGGTGGTCTCTTTAAATGGCAGCAGGTGGTATACGTGGCAAGCCTAATGGGACCACAAGAAGCCTGTTGGATAGGTTCCAATGTTCTCAAGAGTGCTTGTTGACCTTTCCAAATTGTGTTTAATTGGCTTTAAATAAAACTCAGTTTGATCACTGTCTGTTTGTTATTAAAGGTGATGGATGTGGATTTGGGGCCCAAAGCCTTATTATTGGTTGAGGAAGCTTGGTTTTAAAATTTTTATGGATGAGGCATAGGAAAATATAAATGTAGAGGGGTGGGACGCCTTTATGTTAAAAGAAAAACTAGAGAGGTTGAAACAGTTGGTGAAAGTGTGGAATAAAGAGAATTTTGGTATGCTAAGGAAGAGTTTGAAAGATGTGGAGGATAAAAATAAAGAGTTGGATTGAAAGGGGAGGAAAGAGGTGTATTATATAACACCCTAATTTTAACAAATAATTAAAACCCAAAACAGGGAAATTTTTTCCAAATTTTAGAGTTTACAAAACATACATAATCTGCCCAAAATAATGCTTGGAGTAAGATAGAAACAATGAAAGGGCAGAGAGGGCAAAAACCGACCAGAAGAAGACCCACCAATGGAACCGGGTCCAAAAGAGAAGGAAGGGAAGGCAAAGAAATATAAAAGCCGACCAAGAAAGGCATACAGCGGAAGGATAAACAGCGCCTGAGCGGAATCACAAGACAGCGCCCACTCGCTCAAGCGAGATCCGACTCCGCTTGAGCGAGGCAGCCCAACTGGCTCGGGCGAGCACACATTCGCCTGAGCGGACCAAAACAAAAGCCTTCCAGCAGCACACACTCGCTGGAGCGGATACCTCATTCGCTGAAGCGAGAAGCCACACTCGGCATAAACTCACATCTCTCACTCAGAGAACACAATGACCTTCCTTTACTCAGAAGGGGTCTCCTCAGCCATACTCCACTCGGAATATTCAATCTGAATCCGAGACTCCACTCACACAGGGTTTCACTCGATAATCTCACTCCAAAACCGAGTCATCTCAATCAGTCTCTCACTCGGCAATTGATATCTTATTCAATCGGAGAAACCATTAAGTTAAGTCCTACTCGGACTTGCTCAAATCCTAACCACTCAGGATATGGAATCTCTTTCACTCGGATTATACATGAATCACATACTTAGAGTATATTCTAATCTCAATCCATTACAATAACTCTCCTCTCGGAAGAGGATCACTCGGATTTCCACTCGGAAATACTTAAACTCTACCCCACTCGGGTTTACTCATATTTTTCACTCCGTAATACTCAGGCTCGTAATCACTCGGAATTATCTTCTCAAATCCTACACAGTATAAATTCATCAAAGGGATTTCTCTCAGAATCTCTTTAAGTCTCATCCTCTCGGAAAGAAAGCCCATACATACGAGTCTTACTCGGAAATGGATCTAAGCCTACTATATTCCTCTCGGGACTCATTAACTTAGAATTATTCATTCAACATCATTTATATTCCAGTAAGAAGCATCAAATCAACATAAATCACTTATATATATATACATACTCTGATTCACAAATCCAACTACCGACCCATATATATATAACCATACACTCGGAATGCTTATTATATTTATATTTCCCATTCACCAACACTTATGATTTATTACAAGTTGTCAATGTAAACCATATTTACAAATATATTCATGCACTCGGATTCCATACATATATATTTTGTATTCATTATACAACATGTTATATGAGCTGGCCAAGGCTTAACACAGCTATTTACAGTATATATACATATTATGCACTTCAACAATCTGAGTGCTATCACTCAGACTTGAGTCCTTCTACTCATTTCCGACCGACCTGCACATACTGAAAAATGGTGTAGGGGTGAGCTTTACATATTAAATGACAGATATTGGCTCGGATTAATCACAGAATCCTCAACATGCCATAACATATAACATCAATCAGCACAACAAACACTGCCATTCAATATGAACAATCACAATCATCATCCGATCGGGAATTCACTCATTTCACTCGGCTATAAAGCTCAGCATCCTCAGTTACAAAGTATAATAATCCAATCGGATTTTACTCAACTCCGAGCCTTGCTCAAGGAATGTGCCTGAGCCCTGCTCTAGGACTTAATCACATTCTTACTTATTTCATCATCTGATTGCCGATCGGTATACATATATGTTCCAAGCATTCCAGTGGCGAATCGAATGCATATGGTCACATTCACCCGGAGTCCAACTCCAATGCACTCGGCATTTGCCTTGAGTCCAACCTAAGGACTTTCATCTAGCGTCTCATTTCACGCTTAGTGCCCTAGGCACTGCCCCGAGTCCAACTCGAGGTCTCATATCGCATTCAACACATTCAATTTCATTAAACACATATTCATCTGATTGCCCACTCGGTATTTAGCATTCGGCAATATATGCACTCGGTATTTCCACAGCAAATCAGATGACTCAGCAACTCATGCACTCGGCAATCCTATGTCATCCACTCTGATTTATTGTTTACAACATACATCTCATGCTATCTTATGGGATCCATTCGGCCTTAGTATTTCTAAGCCTCACATGTCATTTTATATAAAATTCCACTCGGAATTATCATGACAGTCCCCAATATATTCATCTAACATAACCACAACAGGGACACACTCACTGTCACCCTGCCTATTGCACTCGGCACAACATGACAATAACAGTCACATGCATTTCATACATTTACATATAACATTCCACTCGGGAATCACATAATGAACACGAAATTGCACTCAGCATTTATAATATAACACCATGCATCTCATGCATTCTAACATAAACCACAGCATGCATTATATATCTCATGGACGGAATTCAACAACACCAAGCAATACATATTCATCATATATCTGGGCTACTACTCAATAGCATACAACACACAACAAGCATAACACAATGTATAATTTCACCCGAAATCCGTCCATAAACCATGCATTTAAGATGCAATAGCTCCCCTTACCTGGAATGGAGATCCAGAGGCCATTGGCCACTCGTCCACTCACAGAACGACTCGGTCCCAGCCACAGCAACACTCTGCTCGGCTTTGGAGAATCAACTCTGCCTCCTTACGAGCATCAGAGTCTCCCAAGCTCAACATCATCTTCTCCCACGACCAGTAGAGGATTCCAACACTCCTCTTCACCCAAGCATCACAGCTTCAAGGTATGACATCGTCCTCACCAACAGTGGAGAACCACCATGCAGCCAAGCATCCTCACGTTCAGGCAAAAAAAATAGAGGGGGATCTCAACCTACCTCCAAGCTACCCAGCACCATGTTGTTCCACACTTCGAACAGCAACCACCAAGCACGTCTCAAAGCTGTTCCTCACTCGAACAGCACCATCCTCCCCACCATGGAGGATTCCAAGCTTTCCATGCATGCACCATCCATCTATGCCTTCTTCACACAAACAGCACAGCCTCACATAGTGGATCATCTTTCCACAACCGAGGCACACCATACACTGCTGGCTCCCAACCGAGCCACAAACAGCTCACCACATGGAAGAAGAAGGAGGAGAAGAAGGATCACCAGGGAACAGGGAAGAAACCTGAACCCAGCCTCCACACACAGCCATACGCTGATTCCTCCACCACGCTGTCCCTCACACAGCCACACCATTCCACTCGGTCCAACACAGCTCGTGAGTGGGGGAAGAAGATGAAGGAAAAGACGAAGGTGAGGCAGCAGGGGAGGAAGAAGCAAGAGCTTCATGGAGCACCAGGGAGAAGGAGGAACGTTTCCTCTCCCCAACAGAGCATGCAACACGAGAGAAGTGAAAAGAATGAGAGAAGGGAAACGTGCACCAACTCTTATCATCACACTGCCCCCATCAGCGTCCCACTCAGCTCCATCACGTCCTTATTAATGCATGTCCCATCAGCCATCATCACACCCTTCCAACGTGGACAAAAAGAGAGAGGGGGGGAGAGAACCGAAGTTATCATAACACCACCAAGGGCACCATGGTCAATTCCAACATTATTATTATTATCATTATCTAATAATTAATCTAATTAACCATTAAACCCCAATTAACCATTAATCAGTAATTAATAAAAATCGGGATGTTACATATTAGGTAAGGAGGGTGTGTTGTTTCGAAAAAATTTAGTGGCTAAATTGTGGAAGCTATCTAGTGTGGAGGACTCAATCATGTTCTAAAGGTCTAGATTGCATTGGCTACAAGAAGGTAATTCAAATATCAAAATTTTCCATGTAGTTATTAATAAGAGGGTGGAGGAACTGGTTAGGGTGAAGGAAGGTTTAATGTTTTTTTAGTAGAAGTTTATAAGTAAATGTTGGAACAAGCCGTTGTTAGACAGTGTTGTCTTTTTTATGTTAAGTGAGGAAGATGATCTTAAAATAAATAAGAAATTTATAAAGAGAAGATTCATTCGGTTGTTTGGGAGTGTGGAGGGACCAAGATCCTTGGGCCTAATGGTTATACTTTTAATTTTATTAAATTCTTTTAGAGCCTAATGAAGGGTGATGTATGTGATATAACCTGTTGTAGTAACAAGTTAAAATTGGATGTCATTCCATTGAGAGTTGTTGAAATTTAGAATCATTCATTTATAATTGTAATTGGCATAAATATAAATTGATAATTGTGTTTATATTGCATAAAAATAAAGATTGCTAAAATTAATAATAACAGCAAAGTAGCAAAATATATATTAAATGAAACCAAATTAAAGGAAATTGGGATTAGATTTCATCTATCTCCCTCGATCGTACCCTGCATATACATACATAAATGACATTCGAATCTATTAATGACTTTGATGCAACATTCATAAATCATTCATATCAATTCCCCGACTATGAAATCCATAAGAAAACTCCTAAAACGTTGATTCCTCAATCATTCTAAGAACTTTTCTAGCATTAAAAACAGATGTTTAAAGTTGATGGTTCAAAGTCAGAATTAGAATGTGGGGTTGAATAAGTCTCAGAATCTTTTCACGGAACTAAAAAACTCTTTATAAGCGCAAGCGAGCAAACTTTTATACTAGACTTTTATAGGATTAGGGAAAGAGAGATTAAACGCAGAATTTATACTGGTTCACTTTCAACTCAGAAGCTACGTCTAATCCTTTCAAACTTGAAGGGTTTTCACTATTGTAAAAACACCTTTTACAATCAGAGCACTAGACCAATGCCATAAGTATTGTTGACTCTAGTCACTCTTAGCTTAAACTCAAGTATTGTTTCAATAAGCCACTCCTAGCTTAATATCCCAAGTATTCTTTCAAAAGCCTCTTCAGGTCAAAAAATGTTTCCCAATAGAAACTAAGGTTGGCAACACAATAGACTTTACACAAATACAAGTTTGAATGAAAGATGTGTGTGGTGTTTTTAAGAACTTAGTGTATGAAAAGATACAAGATAAGAATAGATACACTAAGTTGTGAAAGATAAAGACTAAGGTCTGTTAGAAGCAGAACAACAAAGAAAGTTTTTACTTTAGAAGGGAAAGCTAAGACTGAGAACTTGAAAGAATAGCTTTCGTGAATTTGATATTCAGATGTTGCAGGTCTTAACTTTTTCAATTGCCGTTGTGAATCCGTTAGAGGGATTTAGCCGTTGTGAGCATCAAACCTTGAAGATGAGATGAAGACAAAAGGTTTGATATGAGGAACATCAGAGTTTGCACTGAAATGGTGTTCCTTGAAAACTTCAGAGCAAAAGACCTCTGTTGACTTTTTTTCTTTCAACTAAAATATGCAGAACATATAAGGTTCACCTTCTGAAAGCTTTTTGACACAAGAGCTAATCTTTATCAGCTTTTCTGAAATACGCAGAGTAGTTATTGATCCGGTCTCAATACCGGTATCCGATCTGCTATACATATTTCAACGTCTTTGATAAGACATCTACGTGTAACCGGTGTCATCGGTATATATCCGGACTGTAATTCCGTATCAGGCGTTCTCCCTATACCGGTTGTTCAGGATAACACCATGACACCGGACAACACACACGACACTGTGCAAAAGACAATGATTGTTGCTACAGGGATCGATCAATAATTCCCTGCACTACGAGCCAAATTCTGCTCACGGGAATGGTCAACTTGTTCCCTAATCCTAGTCTACATTCTCTATGCTCAATATAAAATAGCCACTTGACCCAATCATGCAGGTAAATGCGCAATATAATAATGCTAATGGGAGTTGGTGGTTCCCCACCAACGAGTCCTCGTTAATCGAGCCAATCAGGTATATGAACTAACTTCATGATTGAAGGGAGGGATCTTCTTCTTCAGCTCTTTACGACTGATTCCTCTCTGAATACATTCCTTACTTGGGATATAATCACTGACTTGAGCGTCGGAGAATCTTTGCAGGTGACACCACCATTCGCCCACTTCAACGCGATTAGGTCGGTGTGAAGGATCTCCAGAACGCCCAATCCGCTCTCCTCATTCAAGGACAACGGATACCTACATCGGATACACATATATCCGGTCTACTAGACGGTATTGACATACTATTCGTGACTGGTTTGAGATCGGATCTCTTGACCCCGGTCCAGGACAGATCATTGGCACGCCCAGTGGGACTCGATAAAGTTATTCCCATATCCTTTGACAGAGCAGGTAATCCACAATGGAAGGCGAAGCACAAGACTTCATGGAAAATCAGGCTGAAGGCAGAACCAATCCTAACGCCTTCAGAAAACTCAACTTTGATTCTCATGGGGGCAGCTCAAAGAAGATAGTAACAGTGTCTGATCCTGATCCTCGTGATGAGTTGATCAAACAACTTCAGAGGGAACTCGCTGAATTGCGAAGAGAAAAAAGGCAAAGCGAGGATAAAGAGTCATCTCGCACGCGAAACACTCCCCACACCACTGATGGTGAAAAGTCCATCACTCTCCAGTACTCAAAGATCCCAACGTTTGAGGAGGGAGAACAAACTCGCGATTCTGAGGATGCAGCTTCCCGAAGGAAGAGAGATTCAACAACAGCACCCCCATTGTCTTACAATCTGAAGGTTCCTTTTTCAAGGAGACTTATGGGCATCAGCATCCCCAAGCACCTTCAAACCACTCAACCACTTTCCATCGGAAAGTATAATGGTGAAACTGATCCAACTAAGCACCTTGATGCTTATGTGTTTGAAGCCATGTACTTGGGGGCTGATGAAGACGTGATGTGCCGAATGTTCCCTCGAACATTGTCTGAGGAAGCCCTCGGGTGGTTTAAAGGCCTGCCTTCTGGATCCATAGATTCTTGGACGGAAATAGCAGCTGCCTTTGAAACCCACTTTGTCATCTCCAGAGACGTACCCAAGACGTCTCATACCTTGGCTCAGATTAAGCAAGGTGAAACTGAGGGCTTAAAAGATTTTTTGAAGAGGTTTTATAAGGAAGCAGCCCTAATTCCTAACCTCACAGAATCTATCAAGCTGCATATCGTAATTGAGGCATTGCAGCCAGGATCAGCTTTCGCTCTTTCATTAGCAAAGAGCCCCCCAGCAACTTTTGAGGAGTTCAGGAAAAAAGCCTCAAAGTATGTGAGCATAGAGATGCACTTGGAGGCAATGGCTGCAAAGAAAAAGCCGCCAATATCATCTCCCCAAACCCAGAAGGGTAAGGAAAAGACGAGGTCAGAACGCATGGAGAGGCCATTCACCAATCCTAAGGTGGATAACCACCCTCCTCGACCTCGAGAAAGGCATGTCAATTCCTTCAGCCATTATGCACAGTTATCTGCCAGACCATCTCAGATTTTGAGAGAGGTCGGATGGCCAGTTTTCAGCACATATGGCATCAGGAGACCAGCCCCTATGAAAAGACCAGGAAATTCACGAAAGTACTGTGATTTTCATGAACAAAATGGTCATTCCACTGATGAATGCCAAGCTCTAAAGAACGCGGTTGAGACGCTAATTAGAGAAGGCAAATTGAAACAATACCTGTTCAAAGAAAAATCCTTTGACAGGGCAGAACGGAATGAGAAAAGAGAAAGAGATCCCGACGATGGGGATGACAACAACCCCAGTCCGGTTCGAAAGTTCTCTGCTGCAGAGAAGCAAAAAGGTGTAATGACCGATAATGCAGCACAGAAAGACAGCATGCCCCAGCAACAACGTCAGGGCCGACGAGAAGTTATTGACATGATTGCTGGAGGGTTCGCTGGAGGAGGAGCTTCAATTACAGCCCGAAAGAATCATCACAGAATGATTCTATCCGTGCAAGGGAAAGTCAAAGACAATCGCCCTTACAGAGGAGGAATTGAGGCTCCCATAATCTCTTTCTCTGACGAGGATTTTGGCTCAACCGTTCCTGGTGGTGACGATGCTGTAGTCATCACTGCTGTGATCGCCAACAAGGACGTCCGAAGAATCCTTGTTGACCAGGGAAGTTCCTGCGATGTTATTTTTTATAATTGCTTTGAAAGAATGGGTTTTAAAGACTCAGACTTACAGCCTTACACGCAGGAACTAACAGCTTTCAATGGCGCAAAGCAACTAACTAGAGGGTATCTTGATACCCTTATCTCGTTTGAAGGCGAGCCAGGAGCCAGGACGGTTAGATCTCGGGTGCTAGTGATTGATGTCAAATCACCATTTAATGGCATCATAGGCCGTCCTACTCTGAATGCAATGGAGGCAGTTGTATCAACCCCACATCTCCTTATCAAGTTCATTGACAAGGATAATGCTGTGTCATTTATCCGGGGTGATCAAGAGATGGCTAGGTACTGCTACAACCTTAGCCTCAACATGACAAAGCTGGACGCCTCCAATAAAAAGAGGAAACTTAATGATGCTGGAACATCGGCTGGATCTGTAAGTCTTGTCGACCTGGATCCTAGAGCGGATTTGAACATTGATCCGTTTAACCCATCAAAGCCCACACCGGATGGAAGTTCCAGGGACATTGTCTTGGGAGATTCTCCAGAAAAGATCACCCATATCAATGACAAGCTAGATGCTGAAATAGAGCAGCGACTGCTGGCTCTCTTACAAGAGTTTAAAGACCTCTTTGCATGGACTGCAGCCGATATGCCAGGCATAGACACTGAATTCTGCTGTCATAAACTTTCTGTCTATCCAGAGACGAAACCTGTGGCCCAAAAGAAAAGACGATTAGGCCCAGAGAAACAGAAAGCAGCTTGTCAGCAAACTGAGGAATTGCTGAAGGCCGGATTTATCAAGGAAATCCGATATTCTTCTTGGCTTTCGAATGTGGTGATGGTCCCTAAATCCAATGGTAAATGGAGAATGTGCATTGACTACGTAGACCTCAACCGCTGCTGTCCAAAAGATCCTTATCCTCTTCCTAATATAGATCGGATGGTAGATGATTCCTCTGGTTATCAATACCTGAGCTTCATGGACGCTTATTCTGGTTACAACCAAATTCCGATGTGCGAAGAGGATCAAGCGAAGACAGCTTTCATAAATGATCGTGGTGTCTTTTGCTATACAGTCATGCCCTTTGGCCTGAAAAACGCTGGGGCGACATATCAGCGCATGATCAACAAGGTTTTCGAAGGTATGCACACCAAACTTGTTGAAGTATACATTGACGACATAATAGCAAAGACACCGGTTGGTGGCGATCATATTGAAGACCTGCGCCAAGTATTCACCCGTTTGAGACAATTTAACATGAGGCTGAACCCAATGAAGTGCACATTTGCTGTCCCTGCTGGGAAATTTTTGGGTTTCATGTTAACTCAACGTGGTATAGAAGCCAATCCAGGGAAGTGCCAAACATTTCTAGACATGCAAAGTCCTAAGAATCTCAAAGAAGTCCAATCCCTGAATGGCAAGGTAGCAGCTTTGGCACGGTTCATGCCGAAGATGGCTCACAGGTCGCTCCCCCTGTACAAAATACTGAAAAAGTCCAAGAAATTCGAGTGGGGACAGGAACAAGAAAAAGCTTTCCAAGAGCTTAAGGAGGTGTTGTCCAAACCACCCATTCTCACAAAGCCTGACCCCGAAGACACACTCATTCTGTACTTGGCTATTTCAGATGAAGCTTTGGGCGTTGCCTTGATAAAAGAAACTCCTGATGGACAAAGACCGGTCTATTTCACTAGCAAGACCTTGCAAGGTGCTGAGATCCGGTATCAAAAAATTGAAAAGGCCGCCCTCGCTGTTGTTTGGGCCTCACGACGGTTGCGTCCGTACTTTCACGCCCATCCAATCATAGTGAGAACGGATTTACCACTCCGTTCTGTCTTAATCAAGCCCGATCTCGCTGGGAGGATGATCAAATGGTCTATTGAACTCTCTGAGTTTGATATATCCTACGAACCCCACAGCGCTATTAAAGCTCAAGTCCTGGCTGACTTTATTGTGGAAATGACAGGGACTGATCCGGATTACCCTCGAGTCCATTGGACCATTTACGTTGATGGTTCATCAAACCAAAGAGGCTCTGGAGCAGGTGTAGTTCTCGAAAGTGATGACGGAGTACACCTGGAGATCTCCCTTCGTTTCAATTTCAAAACATCCAACAACCAGGCTGAGTACGAAGCTTGCTTGGCCGGGCTAAGAGCTGCAATTGACATCGGAGCTTCTGAGGCGACACTCTGTAGCGATTCACAGCTGGTGATTTCGCAGATCTTAGGAGATTATCAAGCTCGCGAACCTCAACTCCAATTATACTTGAACTGTGTCAAGGAGTTGACTGAGAAATTCTCAAAGGTGGAGTTCAAGCATGTTCCACGTGAAGAGAATACGAGAGCGGATATACTCTCCAGGTTAGCAAGCACTAAACGACCGGGTAGCACCACTACTCTGGTTCAAAGCACGCTAACGTCGCCCAGCATCCCTCTTTTCCCTTCTCTAAACGCCATAATGACTGACTCCCTTTACGGAGATACATGGATGGCTCCTTACATCCGTTATTTGGCTGATGGACAGCTACCCACAGATGAGAAGGAAAAGACGAGGTTAAGGAGAGAATTACCGTATTTCACCATGATTGATGGTAATCTCTACAGAAGGGCACTCTCTGTGCCCTATTTAATTTGTCTCAAAGAGGATGAGGTGCAAGGTGTAATGGAAGAAGTGCATGGAGGACAAAGTGGACACCACGCCGGAGGAAGGAGCTTAATGCGAAAAATCCTCAGAGCTGGATACTGGTGGCCCACAATGAAGCAAGACTCCATTAACTTCGTCAAAAAATGCGACGCTTGCCAAAAATTCTCTAACCTACACCACACACCGGCAGAAGAACTCTTCACATCCGCTGTTCCATGGCCTTTCTACCAATGGGGATTGGATATTCTGGGCCCCTTTCCAACTGCTCCTGGGGGTATCAAATATCTCATTGTAGGGGTCGATTATTTCACTAAGTGGATAGAAGCAGAGCCGGTGGTGCATATTACTTCAGCCCGAACTCGTCGTTTCATGTATGAAAACATCATAACACGGTTCGGGGTCCCAGCACGGATTGTCACAGACAATGGAACCCAGTTCACGGATAGAAAATTCACAGATTTGCTTGAAGGGTTAGGAATAACCCAAATATTCTCATCCGTCGAACATCCCCAAACTAATGGTCAAGCTGAAGTGGCCAACAGGGAGGTGCTTAAGGGACTAAAGAAGCGCCTTGGTGAAGCCAAGGGCGGATGGACAGACCAGCTGTGTCATGTCCTATGGGCATATCGGACAACGCCTCATTCATCCACCAATGAATCCCCATATCGCCTAACATACGGGGTCGAGGCAATGATACCTGTGGAACTGCAAATTGCTTCCACAAGAGTTAAGTACTTCTCTGAAGAAACCAACAATGCTAACTTGGCATCTGAAATGGATGTCATACAAGAACTCAGAGAAGACGCTTTCATCAGAGATCAAGCCATCAAAGCCAAAGTTGCTCTCCGGTACAACAAACGAGTCCAATCAAGGACTTTCAACGTTGGAGATTTGGTTTTGAGGAAAGCAAGTATAGGGAACAAATTCGCCCATCAAGGCAAACTAGCCCCAAACTGGGAAGGCCCATACAGGGTATCCGAGGTCACTGGCAAAGGCTCTTATCGCCTTGAAAACCTTGATGGCACTCCAATCCGAAACAAATGGAACACCCAAAACTTGCGCATCTACTATAGCTAGCTGTTTCTACACTCTCCTATCCTTATCTTCGATTGAATACTGGAGAATTTATTTTCACAGCTACGCTCTCCTTGTAATTCTTATTTTTGATTTAATAAGAATCTCTCATAACGATTTAACTCTTTCGAGTTTTTCTTATGCTGTGATTTTCAGTTTATCCGGTGTACAAAAGCATATTCAGGACGGATGATCTCAGCTACTTATTCTGTAGTTGACGATGTAACTCTTCGAATATGCGCAACGCACAAGAACATACTCAGGACGGATGATCTCAATTACCCATTCTGTAATTGACGATGTAACTCCTCGAGTGTGTAAATATTGAAGGCCCAGATTGTAGGATTAAACCGAACTCTGGGTACGGTTAGTAAGTTTGGCTGAACACCGGTGAAGGCTCAGATTGTAGGATTAAACCGAACTCTGAGTACGACTAGTAGGATAAACCGAACGTCGGTGAAGACCTGAGTTGTAGGATTAAACCGAACCTCAGGACATGGGTTGTAGGGCTGGCACTTTTTTTAAGGCCACAAACCGAACCCCATTCAGAGATTACATCGGTTGTAGGGCTGGTCCTTCTTCAAGGCCACAAACCGAACCCCATTCGAAGACTACATGGGTTGTAGGGCTGGTCCTCTTTCGAGGCCACAAACCGAACCCCATGCGAAGGCTTGGGCGCAGTAAGCTGGTTCTTCTTCAAGACCACGCTGAACCCCAAGTGACGGGCGCAGTAGGTTCAGGATTAACCCTGATCTGAACCCCGTATCGAAGGCTCGGATTGTAGGATTAAACCGAACTCTGAGTACGACTAGTAGGATAAACCGAACGTCGGTGAAGAATCGTCATTGGGTAAAACCAAAGACCAATTGAAGAACGGCTAGTAGGATTCAACCGAACACCAAATATGACATGGACAGTAGGATCAAACCGAACTCCAAGCACAACAAGTAAGTTATACTGAACTCCAGATTAATACTCTCTTATGAAGCTCTTTATTTGGAAGTTTTATAACTAACTCGTGAACTCCGACACAAACAATTCACTTGGGTACGCCACAATCTAAGGCATATTCACCTGAAATCCCTCAGTCGGAAATATTTGAAGAGGAATTTCTATTTTAAATCCTCATTCTCAAGATCTCTCACGTGAAAATCTCACTCAGAGTTTATTCAAAGTGATAATCACCAAATGATACTGGGGGACAACATCAACGGTTTAACGAATAATTTGAGGAATGAACTCTCGTCTAAACAATCTCACAATCATTCCCCTTAAGCCGTTCTTGAGGAAATGATGTGTTCTCTCACAAGCGGTGGTTTTATTATGGAATTCATTTCGCATGTATATGTCCGGTATGGAGATTTTGTTGTACAATCCGATCTTCATTACTTAAATCCGGAATAATACAATACACATGCAGTCCCTCTATTAAAGTTGTTTTTCACTAAACAAGAATGGAGGTAAAAAACTCTTTTATTGATTCAATAAGAATTACAATTCGTGTAATAATCCGGAGCTGATCCCGGAACACAGCGAATTCGAATCAATAAAACGAAAAAGGAAATAAGGAAGGCGCTACTCTTTTTGGCTTGAGTCTCCCTCCTTCCCTTTGCCTTTGTCTCCGGTCTTGCCTCCTTCAGTGCGAGAGCTTGATCCTGTACTTTTGGGCTTCAGGAGGGAAGGTCCCATTGATTGACCTTTAGGTAGAGGAGCAAACTTATAAGGACTGTTAGGCGGACTCTCATGACGATTGTCAACGACAGCCACCAGTTTCCCTTGGTGAAACTCATAGAACGGATCAATACCGTTCAAATTAATTGACACCTTGGGATTCCGGTATAGCACTTGACGAACTGCCAACCCGAAAGCCTCCTTGACTGCTTGGTCACACATGTTTACAGCATCGTCCAAGTCTGCTCTCAGGGTCTTGACCTCGCCATTCGAATCCGCCAGCTTTAATAGCAGCTCCTTTTCCTTACGTGTCCAATCATCCACTCCTAGAGAATGGACGACCTTAGCCTCCTTCAACCCCTCTTCCAGCTTGGAAGAGCGTTCCTTCTCCATGCAGAGATGAGCATTGAGGTCCGCATTGATTTTCTTCTGATCAGAAACTTGACCCTCTAGCTCCTTGGCAAGATTTTTCAGTTTGGCAATTTCTTCATCCTTCTTTTGAGTTTCTTCTTTGGAAGTTTTTAATTTTCCTTCTAATTGAAGGATGATTGCCTTGTCCTTGCCAACCACTGAGGTGAGCCTCTCGTTTTCTTCTGTGAGCTCGTGAACCGACTTGAGGAGCTCAGATAACTCAGCCAAGTGCTTCTGTCCGTCGTCGCAAGCTCTGATCATTTCTTCACTCTTCAACGTGGGTTTCACCTTGGGTGAGGATTCGGGAACGCCCTCAGGAACGGAGCTCTCATACACCGGATGTTGAACAAGACCGGAACTATCTTCAAGAGGGCAAGAGGCTTTGGGCGCGAAATAAGTCGTTATTGGCTTCGCCCCATATGTTATAACACCACTTGGAGTATCCGGAATAGACCCTTCCGCTCTCTTTTCCTTAGCAGGCCCTGGCTCAGCAGCCCCTCTTGAAGTTTTTGGCTTTTTGGGCGAGGATTGACGGTCTGAGGTCTTCGAAGGATCACGCTTTGTCCTCTTCTTTTTCTCGACCACCTTCTCAGATCCGCCCTCGATCAGAGGAATATCGTCACCAGCAGATGAAGTTAATATTATTGTCTCAGCAGTGGCCTTCTTAGAATTCCGCTTTGCCTGAATGTCATTTTCAGCCGCAACGGAAGTCTCTCTGGCCTTGAGTCCTTTTAGCCTATTCATCTCTGGTGACTCGCCCTGAATTTCACCTGCACAATCAAAAGACACAATCAGAGACGTAAAATTTTCAAGGCAAATGACATAATAACGCATGAAGAATGGCAGGGAAATTACGTAAATACTCCTCGCGAGTAGACTTTGGTCCTAACAAACGCCTGCAGGAGAAAAATTGGTGTGAGGCTGTGTAGGACTGCAGAGCCGAAAGAACAGAGATCGAAGTTGGGCTCAGTTCGTCCTCCTCGGTATAGTACGCTTGGGAGGTCAACAAAAAATGTTCGTGCGTCCAAGTCACTGGGAATTTTGGAATCCCATCTTCAGTTAACCAAAAAATTGGTTCATTCGGATGGACGCTAATCTTCGTGAAATAGGACTTGAATGAACGCCCATCAACTTTGGCGGAGTCAGTGTACGCCTCGAAGTTGATGATCTTGGAGATAGTCCGGAGGGATATCAAGATCACTCCTCCTTTCTCCTTATTCGCACGACGGACCACTTGAGTGAAGTAGAAAAGCATGGCCACCGTCGGTTTAAAGTTGAAGTGCTCCCCAAGCACTTCAAGAGAGCGGACCAATCCCCACCCATTAGGGTGAAGTTGCGAGGGGGCGCAGTCCAAGAATCTCAGGACTCCCATCTCAAACTTCGTCAAGGGGAAACGCACACCCAAGTTCAGAAATAGAAAATCATACATGAACAAGGACCTCTCGTCCGGTGTGTGGCATATCCGTACCGATGGAAGGGGAGCGAATACATTAAAACACCATTTGTATTTGTCCTTCTTCCAAACGGTAAACCGCGGCTCCAGCTCCCCTTCATCCTCCCGAGCGTGGACGGACAGTGTCTCACGAAATTCCTCAGCCACCCAGCTGAATGGGCGTTTCTGTTGGAATTTCACCCAGTCTATCCGGTGTGCAAGGCTCTTGTCCCCCTTCCTTTGGAACCTCCGCAGGAGTCTCACCTCCAGAAGCCTCAGCCCTTTCTTCAGAAGAGGGAACCTCGGACACAGGAAAGACGTAATCAGGTCCCATAGATTGACCCTCAGGAAGAGGAGCCAAACCATACAAGGACGTCGGTGGATCCTCGTGACGACCATCCACCACTGCGACTAACTTTCCCCCATGGAATTCGTAGTACGGATCCATTCCATAAAGGTTAAGTTTCACAGTGGGGTTGCGGTAGAAGACTTGGCGTATGGCTAGGCCGAAGGACTCTTCAACAGCCCGGCTGCATATGTCAACAGCTTCTTCTCTCTCAGCCTTCGCTGTAGCCAATTCTCCCCGCAACTTGGACAGCTCCTCACTAGACACCTCGAACTCCGCTTTCCTAGCCTTTAGTCCCTCTATCTCAAGAAGGAGCTTCTTCTCCCTTTGAGACCACTCTTCAGCATCAGCCTTATTTTTATCCTGGCTGCTGCGGAGTTCTTCCTCCTTCTCTGCCATTTTGCCTTCCAAGTTTTTAAGATCGCCTTTGAGCTTGAGATTCTCTTTAGTTACGAGATCCCCAAACTCCTTAGACTTGTTAAGACGATCTTCCATTAACTTCATGGCGGCTTTGTCCTTGTCTGAGGAAAGGTTGAGCTCTTCTAATTTTTCACTTAGCTCTTCAACCTTGTCGACGTTCTTAGCCAACTCGCTGACGGAAGATAGCAATCCAGCAAGTTCGGCTAGCTGCCACCTTCCGGCCTCACACGCTTCTTCAATTTCTTTAACACTAAGCGTAGGCCGGAGTTTGTACATCGGTGGTGGAAGAGTGGCAGGAGTAGAACCTTCGTAGGAGAGGAAGGGGGTGAGAAACGAGGTCGTTGGGAAGGAGGTCGGATTTGACCCAGAAGCTCCAGCAGCAGTTTCTTTATTAAGACTAGAGGGAGCACCAGCTGCTTCCGAGGTTTCAACAAGCTTACCCTCCGAAGTTTTGCGTTTTTTGGACGGGCCTCCCACTGAGTCATTCTTGATTTTTCTTCTCCTCTCAGAAACTGGAGGATGACCCGTGGATTCATCAGCGGCAGAAGAACCGCCCTCAACCAACGGAACGTCCCCTTCAGCATCCGAGGTCAGTATTATTAACTCAGGACGATCCTTGGTTGAGGGCCTGGGCTTCACTTCATTCTCACGGGAAACGGATTTACCAGCCGCCTTGAATTTCTTTAATTTGTCCATCTCCGGAGTCTCTTGTTCTATTTCACCTACACGAACAAACACAAGATGTCAGCAACTACAAATATTCTATATATATTTGGTAAAGGAGGAAGATGAAATAAAACGAGAAGTACGCAAATATTCCTCCCGGACTCCGCTTGAGCTACTTAGCAAACGCCTACACGAGAAGACGTGACGACCTGTAGTGTGCGATTCAAGTGCGAACAACACTCTCGACGTCTCACGAGACAGATCGGATTGATCAGTGTAGTACGCGTGTGAGCTCAAGAGGAAATGTTTGTGTGTCCAGCTCAGGGGAAATTTGTCAACATCCTCTTCGTCCTTCCAAAATTTCGGTTTGCCCTTCTTAATGGAGATGCGAGTGAAGTAGGTCTTAAACGACTTCCCATCAACCTTGGCCGAATCAGTATAAGACTCAAAGTTCACAAAAGAACAGAGAGTCCGGAGTGTCACCAGACCAACTCCGCCCTGCTTATTCGCCCTTCGAACTACCTGAGTGTAGTAGAACAGCATCGCTACAGTTGGCGTGAAATTGAAGTGCTCCCCAAGCACTTCGAGAGCTCGGATGAGGCCCCAACCGTTGGGATGAAGTTGAGAGGGTGCACAGTTCAAAAACCTCAAAACACCCATCTGGAGTTCGGTTAATGGGAAGCGGACACCCAAATAATGAAAGATGAAGTCGTACATGTACACTGAACGATCGTTGGGACGACATGACATATCCGCTCTGTCGGAAGTGGTGCGTAAACCCTATACCACTTTTTTGTCCCTTCATCCGTACTCAGCGTGAACCTCGGTTGAATCCGAGATCCCTCCTCATCCGTATGACGAGAGGCCAAGTCCTTAAATTCGCTGGACACCCAACAGAAAGGCCATTTAGCCTGAACCTCCTCCCAATTCAGCCTCGAAGCAACTACGCTGAAGAGACCTTCAGCTGTCTTCGAAATGGCACTATCTCCAGAAGATCCTTCTCCAGTTGCCATTGGAAATATCTAGACCGAACTCCTTAATCTATGATAAGAAATAAAATGTCGTCAGAAAGTTGCAATCGTTACTCACTGCATTTTAAAAACAATTACAATCAGAGGGCGACTCTGAGAAGGGAAAGGTCACTTCCCGCAGTAAGTAAGATCCCCTTTCTGAGCGACGCAATTCAGTCTTAGGAAGAATTACAAGGATTCTTCCCCACGACTATTAGGGTTGAGGGAAACTGATTCCCCCCTTTTTTTTGTTGAAGCCTACTTTCTATACCTAAGAATTGCAAACCAAAGCGAAACTGGAGCAACAAGGAAGAGATAATTACCTCAAATGACAGTGATGAATTTGAGGAACGAAGGAACCCTCGCAATGTAGGCAGCAAACTTCCTTGCAAAATTTCTGCAGAGTTTCGTTGAGTAAACAAAAGCAAGTGGAATCCAGAATCCACTAAGTATTCCTTTTATAGGAAACAAAGAGGACCGGTTACCTCCTCTTGAAGTTGTGTCGTTCTCGATAAAACGCACCTGTTCACAAGCGAAACGACACAACCGTTCCAAATTCTTGGGCGCCAAAACGATAACAACTCAGCAAAGGGCTATCCACTGGGCCCAAAAGTTTTGAAAACTTCAGGCCCATTAAGCCCAAAACAACGGTTAATGAGATTTTCATCTCAGATGCAATAATTGCCTGCCCACGTGATTAAAAGCATTAATGTCTAATCATGCAACGTAATTTACGCTTTACAGCCGTTATACGAACTTCAAGAGCTTTCAATTCCAATAAACTCTTGAAATTCTCACACAACGAATCTTTGTCTGAATCCGTTGTGACAGTACCGAAAGGTCTTTTCTATTAAATTCAGAGCGGTTCTTTACGAATGAGAACAGATGCTAAGGAATTGTTACACACGTAAGCTTACCGATATTAAGACCTCTCGTAGGTTGAGTAGCTTATGTGAACAACTATTCAGTCCCTCACACAAGCTAGGGGACATATGATCCGGTCTCAATACCGGTATCCGATCTGCTATACATATTTCAACGTCTTTGATAAGACATCTACGTGTAACCGGTGTCATCGGTATATATCCGGACTGTAATTCCGTATCAGGCGTTCTCCCTATACCGGTTGTTCAGGATAACACCATGACACCGGACAACACACACGACACTATGCAAAAGACAAGGATTGTTGCTACAGGGATCGATCAATAATTCCCTGCACTACGAGCCAAATTCTGCTCACGGGAATGGTCAACTTGTTCCCTAATCCTAGTCTACATTCTCTATGCTCAATATAAAATAGCCACTTGACCCAATCATGCAGGTAAATGCGCAATATAATAATGCTAATGGGAGTTGGTGGTTCCCCACCAACGAGTCCTCGTTAATCGAGCCAATCAGGTATATGAACTAACTTCATGATTGAAGGGAGGGATCTTCTTCTTCAGCTCTTTATGACTGATTCCTCTCTGAATACATTCCTTACTTGGGATATAATCACTGACTTGAGCGTCGGAGAATCTTTGCAGGTGACACCACCATTCGCCCACTTCAACGCGATTAGGTCGGTGTGAAGGATCTCTAGAACGCCCAATCCGCTCTCCTCATTCAAGGACAACGGATACCTACATCGGATACACATATATCCGGTCTACTAGACGGTATTGACATACTATTCGTGACTGGCTTGAGATCGGATCTCTTGACCCCGGTCCAGGACAGATCAGTTATATTGATTTCTTCCCATGAAAGCTTTGGTTATTGCATTGTCGTGTCTTCTTTTCTCTGTTGATGATAAGGGTAGTTTCCCTTGATAAGAACTTGGTCCAGAGCATCTTCAAAATAAACTTTGATCTTTGTTTGATGCAAGCTTTAGGTAACGTTCTTGTTGCTTGTCTAGGGTCTGATTAGCAGTCCAGAAGACTAGACGAGCGCATTTAAATCAGACTCTCTTGAACATAGTTCTAGGATGAAACTTTTCTTAGAACGAGCTTATACGTAAGCTGTTTTTGATCCCAGTTAGACTTGTCCTGAAAACAACTTGCATGGCTCAGACTTTTTAATTGATGGACTCCCATTTTCTTTTGTAACCTTTGTATCTTATGTTTGTATCCTGAAACACTTAATTGAACAAGTTAGATAACACATGGGAAGACTTTATTTAATTTAAATGTCTTGATGTGTGTTATTAATAAATCTTAGGGTTTAGTAAATGATAGTCAATAGTTTGAAATACTTTACAAACTAGACTTGGTTCCAACAAAAGCATTCAACACGTTGGAAGCTATTCCTAACAATGAAACGTATCGAGTATTTCATTCAGATCGGTTTTCAAGAATCAACTTTCAATAACTCAAGAAAAACTAAATCAAGACGTTATTGATCAGATAGAATTAAGCATTGAACGCATAATAAAATACCAAAGATCAATGAAATGACAATACCATATATATATATATAAAGCCGAAGTACGACGGGCTCGAATCGATTACATCCAATCCCAAAAAGAGTTTAGCTACGCACAGTAGCCATTACAAACTATGAAAATAAGGAAAAGATGAAGAAAAACGGCTTCCGCAGCTTTCTACGTCAAATCTCAGAAACTTGGAGGTCGTCGCTTTTTTTTTTCAAAAGTAGCTCTGTGTCTGATGCTTATTTTTCCTTAAATATTGTCAATCTCGCTTGAGCGAGCTAAGCCTCGCTCAAGCGAGACTTATTTCTTCACCTTGAGGGAGTCTTTAGTGGCCACTCTGTTCTTCATGATCTCACTCAAGCGAGAATTTTCTCGCTTAAGTAAGACAAAACTTAAATCCTCCGCCTTATTTTTGCTTAAGTGAGACAAAACTTACTTAAACGAGTTTTGAATTATTGTTATCTGTCCATTCCTTGCTTGAGTGAACAAAGTCTCGCTCTCTTGCTTAAGTGAATTGGGCCTCGCTCAAGCGAGAAGCTCCAAAAATCTCTAATTCTTAACCTCTTCAATCTTTTTCTTCAATTCTTCCTTTTTTCCTATAAATTACATAAAAATATAGGGATCAATGACAATTAAACCCATAAGACCTAGGCATGCTTATTCATAATCAAAATATCATTATTTTATTGCATAATTATCATCCAAATGAACAAAATCTCATAAAAATTGTCCAAATAACATATGAAATTCATGCATAATGGACATTTATCAGTATGTAGGATGTTGGATAACTTTTATACGTATAAGGTGTTACTAAAAGGCATAAATTCCTCATTTCTAACTCTAATTCCAAAGGGTGTATCTCAGGCAAAATCAGGTGATTATAGGCCTATATCTTTGGTTGGTTTCATCTGTAAAATTATTACTAAAATTTTGGCTAGACACTTGAGGGGTGTTATTGGTGGACTAATTTGTGAGGATTTATCAGCCTTTATGGGTGGGAGAAATATGTTAGATATGGTGGTTGTTGCAAAAGAGTTGATTGACAATGTGAAAACATAAATCATGCTTAATTTTTAAAGTTGATTTTGAGAAGGTGTATGACTCAGTTTGTTAGAATTTTTTATTCTATATGTTGACACACATAAAGTTTATAGATAGATGAGTGAGGTGGATCATGGGATGCTTGGTGTCCTCATGTGTGTATGTTCTTATTAATGAAGGTCCAACAACACAGTTTGTTATGAAAATGGGTATCCATCAAAGCGATCCTATGGCATCTTTCTTATTTCTAATTGTTGTTGAGGAGAATAGTGGGTTGATGTGGGAGGCTAAGAAACAAAGTTTGTTTACAAGAGTACTTATGAGGGATGGTCATATTTACAAATGATACTCTTCCTTTTGGGGAAGTATCATTAAAAAATGTTATGAAGTTGAAAAGTATTTTAAGATGTTTTGAGCTGGTTTCTGGATTGAAGGTTAATTTCTTTAAAATTAAGTTAGTTAGTATATTGGTGAGCAAGGAGGAAATGGCTCGCTATGCCTCTTTGTTAAATTGTAAAATCATGAGATTACCTGTTGTGTACTTGGAAATCCCCTTGGAGATAAATCCAAGAAAAATTAGTACCTAGGATGCTATTGTCTCTAAATTTTGGAAGAAGTTATCTCCTTGGTACCAACTTCATTTATCCTTTGATGATCATATCTGTTTCGTTAAATTGGTACTATCCTTGCTCCCTCTTTATTTCTTTTCTTTTATTAGAGCACCCATCATTGTTATTAAATTGCTAACATCTTTCAAAGGTCTTTTTATAGGGTGGCGGTAAAGGGAAAACGTTCTTGGGTAAAATGGGAACATAGGTATGTTGTAGCAAGGAGGCATATGGTTTAGGTGTGAGAGATTTGGGAAAGTTTAACTATGCCTTGTTGGGGAAATAAGTGTGGAGGTTGCTAATAAAAAGGGATAGGTTGTGGGGTAAAGTCTTAGAGTCAAAATATCATAATAACGTTCGTTTCGGTGATGAGAGGTTTTCAAGAAAGGTTTAAGATGGTGGAAGGGTTTGAGGAGTGTTTTTAAAAAGTCAAACGAGATTGATTGGTTTAGAGATAATTTGAAGGTTGTTGGAAATAGATCATATAAAAGGTTTTGGCTGGATTGTTGGGTTGGGGAGCATGTATGAAAATCTAGTTTTCAAAGATCATTCTTAATACCAACGCAACAAAATGCAACTTTAGCCGAGAGTGGGTGCGGGGTGTGTAGGTTTAGGTTTGGGAACAAGACTTGCTATCAAATTTATATGAGGTGCTTTAATATTTGGTTGATGTGTTGGAGGATGTTCAAGGCTCTTGGTTATGCTTGGGTGAACCTTTATGTTGTTACTCAGTAAAGTCAGTTTATGGCCTAATGCATCATACCCCAGTTATATGGGGTAATTCTTTTGTGCGGTTCTTCTAGGCTAATATTGTTCTCTCCAAAAGCGGTAGAATTTAGGTTGAGGTTATTATTAGATCGTATTCAAACCAAATAAGACTTGTCTACTTGTAGAATTGTGCATGTCAACTCATATGTGTTTTGTGTCTTCTATGGTGATTGTATGGAGACTAGTTCTCATCTCCTCTTTTCTTGCAAATTAGGTTTTTTATTCCTTGTGACAATTATGTAATACTTGGTTGGGTTTCTGTTCCATTATGCAAAATGAGTCTAAGAGTCATTTGAAAGTATTTTAAGGTTGAGTTTGATCATGGAAGTAAACATGCTCCTGTTATCTTTAGAGGTGAGGATGCTTGTATAGTAAAAATGTTTGAATTAGTTTAATATAGGTGTTGGATTTTGTTAAAATCTAAAATAGAATTTTTTTAGAAATTTGGTTGAGTGGTATACGTGTCAAGTTTGTAATATCTTAATTTGTATATAGGTTAGGGTCTCTCTTATACTCTTTTTAATGTTATTATTTTTACTTATAAAAAATTATTACTTTTGATGTTATTTGAAAAACTTAATTGATATCACATTTATTTTAAATTTATCAACTTGGTATCATATAATTGTTTCGTAGATACAAATAAATATTGATTATATTCTTTATATAAATTACAATAATTTATTTATTAAATATATACTCGATGTGAATTAAGAAATCTATCAAATAATATTATTATAAGTACATTATAAATAGTTAATATAGTTCACTTTTTATATAGTAAACATGACAATTCCTTGCCAAAAACAATGAACTAATAACCAAAAGTGTAACAATACGTACACAAAATTATTAAAAAGTAAACACTCAATAGTTTGAAAATGAATTCAAACAAGCTATATAACAACACTAAACTGGTAAACAGTTTAGCACTCTCTACCGCTGGTTAATGACAAATTAATGAATTATATAATGAGAAACATTGATACGGAACAAGTATATAGATAGTGTTCTGTGATGATCCCTTATACATGGAAACTGCTTTTTTCAGCAGCTTTCAGCACCATTTTCCCACCAACATTGCTCTCCAAATCACGCCTACGGGATAAAATAGTCTTACAAAGTCTCTTCTGCAGAGGGCCCTACGATAAAAAGCAAAAATAAATAAGCATATATCAAAAACAAATTTTATAGAAACAATGTGTAAAACACGGCCTTATTTGATCTGCATAAAATATTTTGGACAGTCAATTAATTATAAATTTTAGTGTAATCTTAATAATTTTTCTTATATTTTGTTAATTTTATCCCCATCCTAACAATCAACACGTTGATCACTTGATTTTTTCTATAACAAGTCTAAAACCTTCTTATATATATGTTAATTAAAACTAACTGAGAGTGCAGCCTAATTAAATTAAAAAGTCATAAGGAAGAGAATGCGTACTATGGTGGATTTGATTGCGCTCTGAACAACGTAATTTCCGTAATTATCCTGAACAACGTTAAAAAACTCAGGGCTATACACTAACTCCACAACGATAATAGCAGTATCCACCGGATTAGAAAATTGTAAGAGTTTTTCCACCACGTTGCTCGCATACTTGTTCATCGACAGTGCAACATAATAACCTTGAAGCCTTGATATTATCATCTCATTTACTGCCACCACCTTCATTTCTTGAATTACAAACTGCACCACGTAGTTTCTATATATACATGCACAAAATGAACAAACATTAAACCATATATAAATTTGTAAAAGACAGAAAAAATGAGATGCAAATATATGATTACAAATTAATAGGTCTAAAACTATCAGTGTCCCTTTAATCAAAACATAATTAATGAGGAATTTAAGAGTTGGAGGTCAAACCCAAATGGATCTTGTGCTAAGATTACAGCTTTTGAAACTATTTCTTCTACTAGTTGCGATGTAGCAGCCTCTCCTTCAGCAATGTCCAAACACTTTTGAATAGCACGGCAACCAAATTCATTTCTTGCAATATCAAGACAATTCCTAGCCATTTCATCCAAAATAACCTGAAATTAAGAAAGATTTTAATTAAAATGGGGGGAAATCTTATTCATGCTCAATTCCATGAACTAAATCATTCTAGATTACCGTAAATAATTAAGTTAAATAAAGGGTAAGCATGAAATTAGCATTACTTTTTTATACACGGGCTGGAAATGCATCACGCATTGCTGAATGACATAACGACCTTTATCAGTTTTCACCAATGGGACAGTGATAGGCCTAATAGCGCATAGGATTGCGAGCATCCCCTCTTGAGTTTGGACACTCTCCACTATCTTCTGAATAACTCGAGTCCTGTGTAGCCAAAAAATTACTTAGGGGGACAAGTGTTCCATGCATGTGAGAAACTATTGAGTACTGTTTCTGCTAACTAATTTTCGTATTTGGATTAAATGTTGTTAGAATTGGTGCAGTCGGTTCTTACTAAGTCAGTTGGGAAGAAAGCGATATAAAAAGTTGATTTTATAAAAGTTTTTAAATCGGTTTTTATGCTAACTGATTTAGAAAGTGGCGACTTTACGGGACAAACCATTCTAGATTCTACAGAAGCTAAATCCCCAAATTTCATGTTACACGATTAAACTTTCTGTTAACCCTTTAGGATTGTGTTTAAACCACTCAAAGTATACTATTCCTTTCTTGTTGAGATTTTTGGTTTAATTATCATAGATAGTTCGAGTACAGTATCATAATTAGATTAACTTTTTTAATGAGAATTTTTTTAATTAATAAAATTCAAATCTAAAACTTTACTTAAGATGAATTAAATATATGCCATAAGTAACAACTGGTTGATTTTTTTTTGTTATTGAGATAATTGCAATTAATCATTCCATAATATACTAATCTTCAATAAAAGGTAACATTTGCTGTCATGCTATCTTAGCTCTAAAGACGAGTTAAGAAAATACAGTAAATAATAATCTTCCTTAATATAAAAGATAACCTTAGCTTTTATAAGACTTGAGTAAACTCTCAAATTTATCCTCAAAATTAGTTTGAAAATTACCTTCCTAATTTTATAAAATACCTATTTAGGCCTTATAATTATACTTTGTAAGAGAATTTAATCCCTGAAATTATCATGGAGAATAAATTGTCTTATGATATTTTATGCATACCAGATCTATACTATCATGAATATTAATGAGACATACCCGTTATGGTCGATGCAGGCATCTTTGAGCTTTTGCGTATCACGAATGATGAAAGATAAAATAGCATAAACCTGAACCGTGGTAACATTGCTTGCCTGAAAAAACTTCTGAACCACGTAATTGCCATAAGGGTGAATGATTAGTAGGTGAAGATGATTCTTCAATTCAGATATGATAGTGTTGATTTCCCCAGTTGTTCCTTCTTCAATCATCTGCTGAAGTGAAAGACATTCACTTTTATCCATTGCCATTGAAACCAACCGTCCCCTCATATACGGTGCAATTACAGAACCATGGCCAATATTTGCACTAGTACTAGTACTCCCAATAGAATTAATCACGTTGATGTGGTGGCGGGTCTCATTATGAATTCTTTTCGGGATCACGTCGTTGGAATATCCACCGCTATCGGACACAGTGATTAATCTCTCCTGCAGCAATCTGTCACTATGATCACCAGATGTGTTATAAGGGTTCGACATTAAGCTAAGCCCTTCCATACGAGACACGAGGTTTTGCATTCCAACGTTGTAATAAGGATGATACTGATAATTCGTTACCGTAGTGGGGTTTTGATTTTCCTGCAAGAAAGGGTAGGGATGAACATCATCGTGGTTTAGGAACTGTGCCATTGATTGCTCAATTGAGTAACGACGATGAATGATGTTTAATTGATACCCCAATTTTATAGCTCTTTCTTTCCATTATCTTCCCGCCTTTCTTTATCATTGTTTTTTGCCTTTACATTATCTTCAAATTTGAATAATGGATATTGTGATATCACTGATCAATCATCTAAAAAATTTGATTCTGAAACAATATCTGAATGCAGGATTTGCCTATCGTTAAAGAGGTTATGTAGATGATATAATAAATTCATTGCTATTATAATTAAAAATAAACAATTAAGATTATTATTTAAACTTTCTTATAGATATTTGTATACTTTATCTCGATCTCATTCTTTATTCTTTTCAAAGTAAAGGAGATAAAAATTTATTATAATAACATTAATATATTTAGATAGTATTCTAGCTTTTAGTTTTTAGTATATACACTCCGGATATCCTGTATAATAAAGGTAAATTTTAAAAAGTATATTAAATATTTTGTGGTTATATGTATATTAAAATTTAAATATATATATATTGATATTAGTATATCAAATTTAACTTTTAAAAAATATATCTTTTTGTAACCTGATTTTAGAACAACCGTTTATACCCAAAACATGTCCTCATATATTTTGTTGTATGTTCTACAGAAGATACAAACATGTAATTTTTATGTGTGACTGAGTTTTGTATTTTGATAGGGTTAAGACCCTCTGGGATTAAGACAACTCTGTAGGAAGTATTTGGATATAGAAATTACGTAATTACATAATCACCTTATCACTCATCACACCACATGGATTCCACCATGCTACCTTATGCCAACATTTCCACCTTATATCTACTTTAACTTATTCAATTTCATTTCTCCCAATTCCACTCTCCAAATCCCTCATCATTAACATAACTTCATTTTCACTCCTGGAAATTCCAATTACATTGCTTCAATTCCTCTCATTCCGCTCTTTGTAACCCCGTGAGCATCATCCCACTTCAACTCCTTCATTCTCTTATAGTCCTCATCCTCTGTGTGCCCGTGAACTCCTTCCACTATCGGCTTTTCTCTCTAATTACATGTCACCATTCTTCCTATCATCACTCACCACCGTAAGTCACTCCACCACTATGCCTTCAAGTTTTCCTCCTTACCTTGCTTCATTTTCCTCCACTGTGATGACAACCCATGAAATAACCATCATCTTCTTCCTTTGTCCTTCCTTGGATCCTCTCATGAGCGTAGCTGTGATTGTTAAAAAGCTTGAAGGTTTCGTCGTCATCAACCGAACGTTCAATCAGAGGTTCGATCGAAGTCAAAACAAAGGATCTCAGCCGCCAATCAGGGTGAAATCAATGTCGATAAGCTACACAACCCTTTGCATGAGGACCATCTATCTAGTTTTTGAAAAAATCATTAACATAAAAGTTATTCCTCTTTCTTTCCTCTTTCTAATGAGCCAAAAAACGCCTAAATCCAAATTCTAGATCAAAAGTTATGCTCCAAAAACTAAACATTATCTTGGTTGGATTTTTATTTACGAGCAGAAACCTTTTTTTTAAAATAAGGACTATTTGGCTCATAATTGGATTTTGATGTCTTCATAAAAGTTGTAGTAAATTTTATTACAAAGATTTTGAGACCAAGATCACTGAAATTAGGCAGTCGTAGCTCAAGTTGTGATTAAAATACGAGAGCATGCACATGCCTCCTTTTCGATTGCATGCATTTTTTTCTTTTACGTTGCATCTAATGTTTTTGATGTACCCCTTTCTTTCTTTTAGGTTGGCTCTGTACGATAAAAAAGGTGTCATTAGGATTTCGAAGCTCTAAGGTAGCTTTGACACGCCATCAACTAGTTTCGTAACCCTCGATAAGCTTGATCCTTATAGAAACTTCATCGATTTTGTGCTCAAATCTCGACTTTTGTATTTCAGCAATTCAAGGGTTACAGTTATCGTTATTACTTTTTTAGAATATTTTTAATACCGAATATTGACGTTCGAAGCTAAATTGGGAGTCGACGCTTGATAAGTTTTTCTTGTAATGGGGTTTTGTGGCAAGTTTAACCATGACAGATAGTATATTCGAGTGTTGTTTCACTAAGGGACTAGAAACTTAAAGATTTAGTTCAAATAACTTTGGCACGATAAAAGTCATTTTTATGTTGAGATAAAATAGTAAAGATTAATATAAGCATGTGCAAACAATAATAAACTAAAAGGTAGTTCAAATATGGAAAGAATGGGATCCGATCTTGCTCCTCTTACCTTTCATAACATTAGATACATTGATATAGATAGTTTCCATTTTACCGACTTTTACGCAACAAAACATAAATCATTCATTTTGATTCCTTGACTCTGAAATCCTAAGAAAACCTTTAAAACCTTGATTCCTTAATCATTTTAAAAAGTTTTCCAACATTTGATACATTTGTTATTAGTGGTCAATATGTCGAAAGTTATTCCTAACATCAAAACATATTGAGCACCTCATTCAAATCGGTTTTCATAAACTATTTTTCAATAACTTAAGAGAACTGAATCAAGATACTATTTATGCAATAGATTCTAGCAAATAACATGGAATAAAATACCAAATTCAATAAAATAGTACCATATATATCAAAGTAGAGCCAATGTATGGAAGGAAAGATTCACTATATCCAATCCCAAATAAAATGATTAGCTACTCATAATAGCCATTACAATCATCAACCAAAGGAAAAAGGGAAGAAAAAGCTTTGGATCTCTAAAAATGGCTTTTCTTCTATATCTCCTTGCTCTCTCTTCATCTCTACGAGCTGAGTATTTAAGTATTAGTAGTCTAGCTCAAGCGAACATTGCCTCGCTCAAGCGAATGCAACTTGCATCAGAGTAGAAATCTCTTTTGTTCTTTGTATTCTCACTCAAGCAACTGAGTTTCGCTTAAGCGAGATTGGCTTTAACCCTACTAACCCTATTTTTGCTTGAGCGTCACTCCTTTCACTCAAGCGAGTGCATCTTTTCTTGGTTTTGTTGTTTTCTTGCTCAAGCGGTAATTACTTCCCTTGAGCGAGTACACTCCCGAAGCTCTCTGGATTGTTTTTGCTTGAGCGCAGTATGCTCGCTCAAGCGAGTTTCCTCAATGACTCTTTGTCTTCTTCCCCACTCAAACGATGAATACAACGCTTGAGTGAAGGTTTCGCTCAAGTGACTATAGATCTCGCTCAAACGAGATTCTCCAGGATGCTTGTTTTTGTTTCCTCTTGTTGATTCTTCATCCTCTTTCTTTTCCTTCCTGAAAAAAGCAAAATATATAACTATGAGGCTCTTATGATATCCAAAATAAAGTTGAGAGAAAGATTTAAATTTCTTGACATTTTAATACATAATTTGCATTGAAATCCAATAATTCTCAAAATATTTATCCACTTCACATGAAACTTTAAAACACAATTGGACATTTATCAACGCTTTATTTTAGAAAGTCGGATAATGCTCTAAGGTACATTAATGTGAGCTTGGAGGCGGGAGAAATGCAAAGCATGACAATTTTATAAATAATCCTTTTGTGGTAGTGTTTAATGTGAACTTGTAAAGATGATGGTAATATAATATACTTTTGTAAAATGTGAAGTTTTGGTATGACCTTTCGGTTGGCCTAAGCTGATAAGTATTATTGCATGTGAGACTTGATGTCATTTATTAATATTTGTGATAATATATAATTATATGATTAAATCCTTGTATATTTTGGGAAATAAAAATCCCACAAGTAGAATTTAGGATTCTACATGGTGGTTAACTATGAAATTAGGAATAGTGGATTAAAATGACATTGCATGGAGAAATAAAAATGTTTTACCCTAAAGTCTAATATAGAATTAAATTTTAACCTACTAGGAATCTTTTGGCTTAAGTTTGACTATTCTAGGATTAAAATTGGATTTCTAATGATTTTTTTAAAAATGGTGGGCAAGTGTACCTACTCTCTGACAACCTTGACCAAATGAATTTTTAAACCCTTTTATGACCTTTTGTAAATTTTATAAAATATTCCTAAGATTGTATACACTTTATATTATCTTCTATAAAAATGATTTATAATTTAAAAATATTTTACTATTTTTCATAAAATTTATAAACTTTTCATATTTTCATAACAACGTTATTTGAGAAAGTGACTTGTATTTTTACCATAGTAACTTGTTATTTTCATCATTTAAACTAAGAATAGAATGGTTTTAAGTTCCTTATATTTAATTATATTTTTCTATCTATGTATATACTTACTCATGATATTTGTGAAAAGTAATTAAATATTTACCAAAGCAAATAACTAATCACCTTATTTTTATAAGTATCTTATACTCTGATTTTATGAATATAAATAACTATTTTCCCTTACAAAATTATCCTTTGTATTATCTTATGATAAAAGACATTTTTACATACTCTATATGTTATAGATCAAAAATGTATTGAAACTTATCTACAACTATATATGTTTTTTATACAAGTTTCTTACTTATTAAATTACGTTACTAATATATTATTTTGTCTTAGATTTCGAATATGAGTTTAGAACTTTATCTATAATTACATGCATATATATATATATATATATATATAATACCTAGACCAATCTTGCCATGATCTCTTTTAAATAAACAATATACCTTAACTTTAAGCATATTTTCATAAGATA
The DNA here is from genome assembly GCA_037962975.1 of Clitoria ternatea. Taxonomy (NCBI): domain Eukaryota; kingdom Viridiplantae; phylum Streptophyta; class Magnoliopsida; order Fabales; family Fabaceae; genus Clitoria; species Clitoria ternatea. The sequence goes on from CM075669.1 coordinate 297,454,322, forward strand.
TTTAATGAATCCTTACAATCTAAAATACCTTTTCAACTCTAATCATAAATGAGACTCCCCCTATATGCTAATGAAATGTTGACTAGCGCCCAATGACGTATGCATAATTGGCTAAACCTAGTTAGCTTTTGGTGTTCTTTAGTAATTAGTAGCTGTTGTGAGTTATTATACTATCAATTGCATAACAAATTCTAACTAAGGAAACTGGTATTAAGTAGGACTACTTGTGACCCATTTAGTCTTTCCTGGGAATTATTAAATATAAATTTAGTACAATCATTTATAGACCGTGTTTGAAGAGGACTGAGATTATGAGAATAATGATAATATCCATAATATACATAATCGATTAAAACAAGGGTAAGTCATGAAGACATGTAATTGAATATTGATGTATGATCTAGTTAAGTATAATTCCCAATATTGTATTGATAATGATATTCAAAATATGATGGGCACTAATAGTGATACATTGGAGAATGATTCTCATTGTAAGTATAACAATGGTATCGAGAAGGATATTCATTGTATATATAATGTACACTAGTGCATTTTAGGCTTTTAACCACATCTAAAATTGGCTTTTAACCACGGTTTTACAACCGTGGTTGTTCCCAGCGTGGTTATAGGTGTGGAATTTTGACCACGGTTTTGAACCGTGGTAATAAACTACATATAACCACAGTTAAAAATAACCATGATTAAAGATGTAAGGTTTTTAACTATGGTTGATCTACAACCGTGATAAAAAATGTAGGATTTACATATTTTGCGTGCTTCCCCGTATACATCACATAACGCAACAGCAAAGTCATCAAATGGACTTAATAATAAAAGCCAGATCCATCACTACCCAGTAACATTACATCACTTCCACGGGATATGTAATCACCACCATAACTTGATGAGTATATGCCACCATCACTACCACCAAGAGAACCTGACACACAACACAAAAAAAGATGTAATGTAAGAAGTAAGCTGATAACATTTAATGTTCCAAGTTAAAAATCAGATTATCTGCAACAATATTGACCTCCACCATAACTCATTCCCTGTCGACTGCCTATGTCCCATGTAAGTCCTGGTTAGAAATAGAACTTCTGCTACCACTATATCCAAGACTAGATCTTCCAAGTCTACCAATCGAAATGAAGAAATATGTTATGAAGAAGAACAACAGGATAGGGGCAAGGAGAATGCAAGAACCTTGTTTAGAGGAAACTAACCTATCACTGTAAGCATCTCCATATTGTGAAGCACTACCTCCATGGTCATAGTCCAAGCGAGATCTTGATTGACGAGTACCAGTTTCATACTATAGGGGATGTCATCCTGATAAGAAATATATTAAGGAAACAGAATTTCATTTACCAGAAAGAGAGCCAATATGAGATTTATAAAAATAACAGTAAAATATGTTTAAAATAACAGCAATGAGAATGGAGAGATAGAGAGGAGGAGGGGAGACTAGCGTGCAAGAGGAGGGAAATGAAAGAGAAGTGAAAAAGAGGGAAATGAAGAGAGACAAAGTGGAGATGAAGAGGGAAATAAAATTGTAAGTGCTGAGACGAAGGAGGGAAATGAAATGCTGTTGCGGAAATGAAGGGTCATTATTAGACCACGGTTATCAAAGAACCGTGGTAATAGAGCCCCAATAATCACGGTTCAAGAAACCACCGTGGTCATAGCCTCAACCTTTGATCACGGTTCTGAGATAACCGTCCTTATAGAGTATTTAAAAATTAATTTTAAAAATACAAAAGTCATATAACCACGGTTGAATTGAAACCGTGGTTGTAGATTTTTTTAAATTAAATTTAAAATTTTTAGCGTACCTATGACCACGGTTGTAATTAACCGTGATTAAAACCTTCACCTATAATTTCAAAAATGTCACCGTATTTTTTTTAACCACGGTTATCATATAAACATGATTATATCACGTGGTCATAACTACTTTTTGCACTAGTGGTAAGGTTACTCTTGATAAAGACCCTATGCCCATAAAAGAAAAAAGAAAAGAATACAAATATATGTGTTATTGATATTGCATCACATACATTATAAGCACAAGTTGAAACGAGAGCCTCTAAATGGGCAAGTAAGTGACTCTAAGTGGTAGGCCACTATGAAATAGACCTTAGGAACACTATCAGATTTAGAGTAGCCTAAAGGTTCAAAGTAACGCTCATGAGGTTGGGACGCTTGTTGCACCCTGAGGTATTTCAACTTCAAATGAGAGTTATCGAGATCATTGATAGGCATCATCCCGAACATGAAAAGGATATTATATCCAGGATTTTGATAAAGATAAAGGCTTGTGAGCCCAAAGGGATTTACCCCGAGTAAGGATGGGTTTACCGCCGATCACTCCTTGTTGTTGATAAGAATAAGGGCCGTCATGCATCATGGTTGATTAATCGTATGACTCATACGTTGCATCATCCTATTTGTGATTGGGTTACATTCTATGTGAGATTGAATCCTTGGCAATGGCTGTATATGGAATGATGTGCTTGCATGGCTTCCTTATTTTATGATTGAGTGTATATATATACATATGTATATATATATATATATATATATATATGTGTGTGTGTGTGTGTGTGTGTGTGTGTGTGTGTGTGTGTATGTGTGTGTGTGTGTATAAAAGAAAAAATTAGGTAAGGATAATCATGAATTCATTGTCTAACGTTTTCTATGTTCCTTTCCTTATAATGTATGGTTCATGTTTTCTCACCTTTACATTAATGCATCCTTTTTCACACCTCATGATGTTGAAGGAAATAAATCTTAGAGTATACATAGGAGTAGATTAGAAGATTTCCTTACTTAAGAGACAAAGATAAGCTGAGATTGAGACATGTTCAAAGCGATGCGACGGAAGCATGCTGGACCCCCTACTCTTGAAGACGCGTCAAGACGATCTCCTAGAATACATCGAGTAATGAGATAAAACCATTACCGCTCCCAATTTAGGCCTTGCTTCCCAATTTGTAAATATTTTTGTTATGAGTATTATTTTTAGGAATTAAATAGGTTAGGAATAACTTTTAGTTTGGGCCTTACATGGCCATAATTTTTATTTTGGACTACTTTTGGGCCTTGTATAGGTATATACTTGCTTTGGACCACTTTTAGGCAATATATTTTTAGAGTTTAGGCCTTGGGTGAAGTTTTTAAAAACTCACCCAAGCTAATTCTGAATTTTACATGGAGTATATAAGCTCCTACTCCTTTGTAATTCAACATTCATTAGTCATATGTTAAGTTTTAGTGAGATAGAGTGTGACCTATCTCTAGAATCTTGAGTGCATCAGTTATCTCCCTCAAGTTTCTTATCCTTTGGACTTCTCCTAAAGGTGGTGAAACATCACGTTGCCTTATCTCTCTAAGAGTAGCAGCATCACCTCCTTCTTTAACCTCTCCACAAATTCTACTTCCTTCTCCTAGCTTCTTAACCTCTAGATCTAGGTTTCTTCACCGTTAAAGTTTCCATTTTTATATCTATATATTTTCGGCCAGCACCTCCATTTTACAAATTTAGCATTTGAAGTCTTCATTTGGTAGCATATGCTTTGGATCTAAGAGAAGAATTAAGAGGAAGATCCATCTCGTTAAGGAATTCAAGAGAGTTTCTACATCAGTTATGCAAGAGACCATACCTCATCCAATGTAATTTTCAACCATATGATATAGATTGAAAATTTAGGGAATCTAACTGACGTACACTTTTTTTTGGTCTCAAAAACTATAATCATGATGACTTGGGAAGTTAAGTTTTGTAATAATTGCATGATTTTGTTTCTTTAAAATAAAACCAATATGAGTATATGATCGGTAAGTAAGTGTTCTTCAAACCTTAAGGCATGCCCTTAAATTGGGTGAACCCTCGGGATTGTACTCACCAAAACTTTTAAAATACCAAAAATATAAACTAATTAAATCTAGATAAAATTACATTTTTGATCCATAACATTTTGGGTTAGACTCAAATTAGACTCTTATGTTTTTTAATTCAAAAAAGGTCTATAATGTTTTTAAAGTTGACTCCAGTCGGTTATTTCTATCATGTCAGTTAAACTAGTTAAGACAAGTTGCATGTGTGGTGCTTAATTGGCAATGGCAATGAATAAGAGAGAACACGTACATTTTGCCAACTTGATTTAAAAGAAAAAAATTAAACCCCTCTTAAGTCTAACTCAAAACAAAATAGTCTAAAAAGTGTAATTTTCCCTTAAATGTATCACAATTGTATTTTGTTGAATAATTTTAATTATCACAGTCTATCCAGTATATATCCATTTTACTTATTAATTTAGATGGTACTGTTAATTAATTTAGATAGCATTAATTAGAAAAAGAAGTGTAAGCATTGGGATTGTGTCTCGCTCCTTTGAGAGCCATTATGGTTATGGAAGAGGACAAGACCCCATGTAATAATTTCATAAAATGAAAGTGTATCCATTGGAATTGTGCCATACAACTGTCAGCATTAATAAAATTACTATTAGCTACAGAACAATGCCGCGGCTAACTCCATAAATCTGCAGTTAAATACGCTTGCAACTAAGGATGGAAATGGACCAGGCCGTCCGTCAGGATCTATGGTCTGACTCGTTTAAAGCCTACATAGGTCAGGTTTATTAGGCTAGAAGATCAGACTTAGATTTTTAAAAAAGTCTTTTCAACTAAAGAGATCATCCCTATTTGCAACTAAAACCGTGACGATAAGAAAGTTTTATTAAAATTGGTGATTAAACATGTTATTAAGTTTTACCTAATTAAAACAGTTATAATAAATTTTGAGTAAATGATTAGCGGTGTTTTATTGATACCCCTAATTTTATAGCCTCTGTTTTATTAGAGGTGATAGTACGAAATAACTTTCCTAGTTATTTCACTTATGCTTAAGAATAGGCCTAATAATGTTTATTTACCTTTTTTCAAAAAATATTTTTATACCTATTATTTTAATAATTAGTATAAAAAAAATTTTATGGTGATCAGTTAAGAGCCGGTATAAAAATGTTTGTTTACACTGATTATTTAATTAATATAAAAAAATTATTTGCTGTAAAGAGTTTTTAAATAAAATAATAAGTATTAAATATTAATTATTTTAATAGTTTTATACCGTTTAAATTAAAAATGTTGATTTACTAGGGAAGAAAAGGAAGTTTCGTGTGAATGTATTGTAGAGCATATGATCATAATTCTAAGTTCTTTTTGGGTCAATTACCTCGAGGTTAAAAGGCTAAAAAATGTTAAAAGAAAATTACAGAAATTGTGAGAAAAAAAAACTATAACATGCATCCCAGTGTTTTTTTGGGAAGGAACACTGACGAATAACCCAGAACGTATTCGAATTCTCTACATATCGCTGAAGAGAGTGTACCAGATTATTCTTCCAATTCCTTTAAATACCTCTCGTGTCCACTTTCTTAGCATCAAATCACATTAAGCATTGTAGAAAATAAGCAAACATAAGATGTCGTTGATCCCAAGTTTCTTCGGTGGGCGAAGGAGCAACGTCTTCGATCCCTTCTCTCTCGATGTGTGGGACCCCTTCAAGGATTTTCCTTTCCCCAATTCTGTTTCTGGTGAAAATTCTGCATTTTTGAGCACGAGGGTGGATTGGAAAGAGACCCCAGAAGCCCATGTTTTCAAGGCTGACATTCCAGGACTGAAGAAGGAGGAAGTGAAGGTTGAGATTCAAGATGACAGGGTTCTTCAGATAAGCGGAGAAAGGAACGTTGAGAAAGAAGATAAGAACGATAAATGGCATCGCGTGGAGCGTAGCAGTGGCAAATTCCTGAGGGAGTTCAGACTGCCAGAGAATGCAAAGGTCGATCAAGTCAAAGCTTCGTTGGAAAATGGTGTCCTCACTGTGACAGTTCCTAAGGAAGAGGTTAAGAAATCTGATGTTAAGGCCATAGATATCAATGGTTAAATTTTCTTACTTTGTTCCTTGGTTGTGATACTTGTTTTCTTTGTGTGATATGCGTGGAAGATTATGTAGTATCTGGTGTGTATTGTGACATTAATCTGAATAAATTCCAGTTTGCTAGTTAATATATATGTTCTTTTTTTCTCAGTTTTAACTTCCAAGTCATGTAAACTGAACCAAGAAATGACTGCACTAATTAAATTCTATTAAAAGAGACAGTTAAAAAGCTCTTGGATAAACTCTCATGATTGTTAGACTCAGATGGATGAGTCATTATCATCTTCTTTGTTAAACATTGTTTTAGTTCCATTGCTACAAGGCTCATGCCTCATGCTTGGTCCATTAATGGAAGAAAGTACTGCCCAAGCCATTGAATTTAGTTTCCTGCAGGTTTACTTGAGGATTTTCCTACGAATTCCAATCCCTGGGAATAACCATACACGTTCCACTTTTCCTGCAAAAGTTTCTTGCGAATTTTTCTTAGAAAAATGCACAGGAAAAAACGCTACAAGTGTTTCCCATTAGAGATTTTTTTGTCGCTCATAGCTACTAAGCATCTTGATTATATATGGTTTTTCCTTTTAATTTTACCTTAGATTTAATTTTAGTCGACCAAGTGCATATAACCATTAAACTATTTAAAGTATCTCAAATTGATTCTATATCATAATGTTATTAAACTGTCCCTGTTCATTTGTCACCTCAATGTTTGAGTTAATATAATAATGATTTTTTTTTGTTCTCAACTTATCTTTTTTTAATAATATTATTATTTTATTGTGATTATTTCTATCATTTTTATTTTCTCATTATTTTGTTATTATACTTTTAGATTATTATTATCACTATTATTGTAAATTATTTACTTATTATTTTTGTTTATTTTTATTGTTTTACTTCTAGATACTAATAGAGGACAATATTTTATAATAATAGTAATAGTAATATGAATAAAAATTAGTAGTATTAATAAAATAACACCAATACTTAATAATATGATTAAAACAATAATAACGAAAAATGAAAATAATAATAACATGATAATGACGGTGATGATAAAATAAACAATATAATAATTTTAAAAACTAAGAAACTGAAACTACATTTCCCTAAAATTGAGGGACAAAAAAGGTATTATTGGTGATTCAAATGCTAAGTTGGCGAGGTGTTGTAACAACATTCAGGATGGTTCTAGCATAGGTGTTTTAAATTAATTAAAATTATCCGTAATTATATTTTTAGTACTTTGTCAAATGTTCTTTTTGGTACCACAACATTAATTGCACAACTTTCTTTCTAAATTATTTAATTTGTTGATGTATTTTTTTCTATTTATTTTGTGTTTAATTGATAATTTAAAAATAAAGTTTTATGTCAACTGAATAATAACATCGTAATATATTACTTTTTGATTTATCATTATTTAATGCATCTAAAAAAAGTATCAACATCTTTTGTTGAGTCTAAACCTTTAAAACTTAGTACTTGAAATTTAGATGATATTGTACTTTTAAAAATAATTTAAATATATCTAATTCTTAAATGATTTAAAAAAATTTTCTAAGTGTGAATAGAAGTAGTAAATAAACCAAATAAAGAACTCTAGTAAACTTAAATGAATTTATAATGTTTCTTAAAGAAAAAAAAAAGGTTAAACAAATTAAATCAAGAAATAATGTAAGATCAGAGCAAGAAGATATGACTATATGAAGGAAGAATTCGTTGCTTTAAAATATGCTTTGAATCATTGTAGAACTTCTCTTGTGTGCCAAGAAAGATGTTAGAAAAAGAATTTCATAATTCCATGTTAAGTTTGGAAGTTCTCTGAAGATGATGAATTGAAGAATTAGATCAAAAGATCTAGTTTTATGAAGGTTAACAAGAAGCAAGAGGAGAAGATTGATGAAGCACTAAATCCTTATTGAAAGATTTAAATGGTGAAGATTAAATATCAACTAAGTTAAAATTGAATCATTCATTTCAAATTTGAAGTTGATCGGAACCAAAATCATATTAAGAGTTTCAACTTTAGAATCAGACATACACAAACAAGTTTTTCACTACTCAATGCTCAAATATATCACTCAATGCTCAAATATATCAACGAATGGATCTTTACAAGCCAGTAATAAAGAAATCAAGTTTTAAAGCTTAAATCTAAAGAAAAAAACCCTAATATCAAGTTTAATATCTCTTATTGAATATGAATGATCAAATCAAGTCAGAATCTTTAGAGAGTTTCTAGGATGGAAGAATATGAGCTATTCTATTAATTTGTGGTAAATGACTAGGTTATGGTTTCTTAAATTTAAGTCTTTAAAATCATATTAGCGTTTCTTGAATCCAAAGTCTTTAGAACCAAATTAGGGTTTCCTAAATTTGAAGTCATGAAAACTAAATTAGGGTTTCCTCACTTAAGATCCGTGTCAACCCTACCTTTTGACCGAAAGAAAGAACAATCTTTCAACAACTATTTCCAATATTCTTTCATTACATAAGGGTTGAAATCAATGAAGAAAACAAGAAAAGTGAAATGATCAAGTGCACAAGTGATAAAGAAAAAAGTTTCATTACCTTACATCCTATGAAGAGAGTTTATTTCTTATATTTATCCAAGTTTCTATCTAAGGAACTTGTTAAACATTTTCTCTGAATAATAGCCTAAGTCTTACAAGCTAAAGAACTTAACTGTGTAAGATTATAGTTTCTATTTTTTAGCACTTTGTATTTTAAGTCAAAATGTAAAGTCTAAAAAGTAGCATCTCAAGTTCTCATTTGTATAGAATTATTTACACTCTAGATAATCATATGGATTAGTTTATAAGTGTGTACAACTAACTGCTTTCATAGTTATGTTTAAGCTTAGAGAGGTTTGTCGCAAATAGTACTTGAGTTTGAGCTTGAGCCTGAAAGCTTGCTGTAAAGAATAACTTGTATTCTATTGTTGAATAATGGTGAAATATTGTCACGCGATTTAGTCAGTCGATCCTTAGACCCCAACTCTTAGAGAAAGTCAACCAATATGTTAGCCCTGCCTTAGGTGATAAATGTAGTCTCAAGTGTAGTTGAGAGCTTAACCAATATTAATATCCTTTTATGGAAATCTCTTTTCCTTTGCTCTTTTACTTTACTGCTTTAGAAACTAGCTTATTGTTATTCTTCATAAGAACTAAAGAGTTGAAAATGTTTTAAACTTAAATCTTTGTGAAAATCTTATTGGATTTTCATTAAAATGTTTGTTTTTGTAAAATGATGTTTTTCACCAAAACTAGAAAAATCAAAATCTAAAGAAAATCTTAGTTTATAGATTCTGGATATGAATACTAGAATCTCTTCAAATCCGAGGATCCCCACTTTCAGAATGCTTCAACAAGTTTATTTATGTATTCTAATTGAGGTAGGATTGGTAGTTGGTAAAATCTAATATGGATCGTACATGGACGATAGTTAGAGTCAATGGTTCTCTTAATGTTTCCTCATTTGGTATCCGGGGAAGAGGATCAAGCTAGCCCAAGCACACCTACAACATGTACTGTGTGATTCTACTATGTTTTTTACACTTGATTGGGTGGACAGTTGATCGAAAGAGAATTTCGATTCACACAACCAACAAGCTGACAACGTGCTTCTGGTGCACTAAACTCTATCTATAAATATCTTAAGGATGACAAAAGCCTGGTCGATGAAATAACATATTTGGATGACAATTATTATAAAATATTTTGCGTCATAATTATTTTTATTGTTTATTCCTTTCTTAATTGACAATAAAAATTTATTTAACTATTATTGAGATATTTGTTGATGATAAATAAGTCTTTAATAATCTTAGTTGTGAAAACTTCTTTCAACTAAAGCGATAGTTACTTAATCCTTAACCTTATTTTGTACGTAATATATGCAGTTGGAAAAAGAAATTTTTATATCTATATAATTTATTATATCACCTTGTATATCATTGTTTGTTCACTTGAGATTTTAATTCCAAAAGCACGTTTAATTTATCAATATATGAAGAATTGTTATACTTTAAACAATTTTTAAGGTTTAGACAATTTTCTTTCGAATTTACGCTATCCAATTAATTTAACTTAATAATACTAAATAAAAAACAAAAAATATTTTTTTTAGATTTTAAGTTCGTCAAATCTACTTACTTTTGAGGACAGAAATTAACTTATCAACCATATGTAAAAAAAATTGAAATGTATAGTTATGTTTTATCTAACATGAAGTACTCTTTTGTATTTAAAAGATTTAAGGGAATCTGATATTGTATCCTCAAATTTAATGGAAATGTTAAGGTTTTTATGTGATTCTGTCCAACAAACATCAATATTTCAATGCTCGAGTCTAACACTTTTATAGATATAAACTAGTGTGCCCTCCATTAAATATATCAACCTCTAACTAACACTAAATTTCTTACTGTATTATTAGTTATTCATAGGATTATTACTATGGGGCTTATGAAGATGTCGGTCATAATAGCCTAGGAACTAGTATGGGCTTCAATACGTCTACTAGTATCAGACTCAAATCAAGTAGTATAAATACTATTTAAAAAAAATTGATAAAACTGGTCAATTTTGACAGAAAAATGATGATAATTATTTTAAAAAATTGAGATGAAAAGTAAATAAAAGGACATTAGAGAAAAATATATGTTGTGTTTAGTTCACAAGTTTTTTAAAAAAAATAAAAAACTATTCTTGAAAAGGTTAAAAAAATAGAAAATGTGTTTGTTTACAAAATATTCAAAGAAAACTTATAGAAAACTAAAAACTAAGTTTTCTAACTTTTTAAGAAAAACATAAAAGTCTTTAAAAAAAAATTTCCAAAATTGAAAAGTAGAAACGTTTTTCAAGAATTTTTTTAACTATTCCAGAAAATAAAAATTTTGGAAAACAAACAGAAACTAGAATAATTTCTGAAACTAAACGCAGCCATAATATCTTTAAATAAAATTAGAAAAGCTCAACCAATAAATTTTGTTAATTGTATAATATATTTTTATTTATTTTTATCCAATAACTTTTATGACAACTTTTAAAAACTATTTTTAGGAGTTTTTATTTGCACAGACTTAAAATAAGTGATTTAATTGTCTAATTAAGGAGCCGACCTTAACACCTTAGGGTGCTAAAATAACTAGTTTTAAATATCTGGAATAATATTCGACTAAATATGTATTTTGAAGAGTTCATAAAAATTAGTTTATGACTTATTATAGAAAGTTGTAGTTTATTAACATAATCCCATTTTAATATAATCAAGCAAAAATAGTATTTCAGTCCTTCAACATTAAGATAGGTTTTCGTTTAGGTCTTTAATTTTAGTCTAATCCATTTTGATCTTTTAAATTTCAAAAGTATCTCACTTTAATTTTCTTATATGTTAAATCTCATAATTTTATATGTAAATATTTTACTAAATAATCATCTCATTTGAAAGAGAGTAAAAGAAAACATGTTTAAAGAAGAAGCTTGGATTTTGACAGTGAAAATCATGAGATCTAATACATGGATAAAGTGAGACATTTATGAAACTTGAATGATGAAAATGGATCAAAGTAAAGTTAAATTATCAAAATGAAACTAACCTTTAAATAAGAGATTAAAATATTATTTTTGACTAATTTATTCCAATAAATTTCATGATTAAATTGATAATTTATATATCAAATTATTACATAATTCTTAATTGAGTTGTTTCTTTTTAAAGTTGAGAGAATAAAAGCATGAGATTTTTTATTCTCACCATATTGAATTTTATTTTCCCCTTTGTTTGTAAAATTTATTGTCAAAAATACTAATTTTATGACGTGTTACTTTGTTGGATGTATTTTACCTCTAAAACAAATTAATTTTTTTTATGTCAACCTAATAATAAAAAAATATCACTAATCCCATAAATCTTTTATCATTTTATAAATATTTTATTATTTTATTGTAATATTGTTTAAAATTTATATATATTTTATTATTTTATCATAATATTATTTAAAATTTATAAATATTTTATTATTTTATGCCTGTAAAGTTTTACATGAATGCAATTTACACACGATCATTTATTCTTTTCCTGTCATTTTGTTCTTCCTTGTTTTTATGGTTTACTACATATACAAATTCATATAAAAAATTTTAAATTTTTTAAATTTTATTTAAACTAAAAATAATATAAAATATAATTTTTATGAAATTTATTTATATAAAAATTTTAACCTAATTATAAAAATATTATTAAAACCCCATAATTTTTTTATCATCTTATGAATATTTAATTATTATATTATGATATTATTTAAATTTTAAAAATAATTTATTATTGTGTGCCTATGAACGGATGATATATATTCTTTTCCTCTCATTCGTTTTTTCTTGTTCTTTTGCTACATATACACAATTGTTCATATAGAAAAGTTTATGAATTTATAGAGTACTAAATTTATACATCTAATAAATTCCAACTTACATCATTTGATAACTTCCAAATTTGTTTATATAATATATTCCGGATTTATTCGTTTGATAAGCTGTAAATTTGTTCATATAGAAACTTTAAAAGATTCAATAGTTTTTTGAAATTATTTTATTTATGCAAATTGAAGAGAGAGGAAAGGAGAAAATAACGAATAAAGAAATGGAAGTTAAAGAAAAAACAACACGATGTCAGAGGAAAAGAAGAAATGACGAATGCACGAACGAAAATTGAAGAGAAAAGACACAGTGCGTATGAATAGAAAAATGAAAATGATTTATGAGAATGTTTTTAGAACTGCATCCTATTGAATCGATAAAAATATCTGTTTAAATAAATTATAATTAGACTAAAATTTAATCATAATTAAATTAATAATATTAAAAAATTGACTTGAATTAATACCTAATGATTCAAACATTTGCCGTTGGACGTGAGCCTTGAAAGGCAATGAATATATACAGTGGGCCTGATCTAGAGAGTTCTGTTTGCGGTTTGAGGGGGTCCAGAATGTTTCCGAACATTTCGTAATGATATCAAATGTATGATGAATAGAATTTGGGAGAAAGTACTAGATTACTCCTCCACTCATTTAAATACCCAACTTGTCCTTCTTTCGTGTTACCAATTCGCGTTTGGATATTAAGAAAATGTCGTTGATCCGAAGGAGCAATCTGTTGGATCCTTTCTCTCTAGATGTTTGGGACCCTTTCAAGGATTTCCCTTTTCCTAATTCTGTTTCTGGTGAAAATTCTGCATTTGTGAGCACGAGGGTGGATTGGAAAGAGACCCCAGAAGCCCATGTTTTCAAGGCTGATATTCCAGGACTGAAGAAGGAGGAAGTGAAGGTTGAGATCGAAGATGACAGGGTTCTGCAGATAAGCGGAGAAAGGGGCGTTGAGAAAGAAGATAAGAACGATAAATGGCATCGCGTGGAGCGTAGCAGTGGCAAGTTTCTAAGGAAGTTCAGATTGCCAGAGAATGCAAAAGTGGATCAAGTCAAAGCTTCATTGGAAAATGGTGTTCTCACTGTTACTGTCCCCAAGGAAGAGGTTAAGAAGCCTGATGTTAAGGCCATAGAAATCTCTGGTTGAAAATGGTGTGTTAATGTGTTATGTTCAGTTATATGCATTTGAATTGCTAAAACAAGTAAAAGTTGTTGTGTTTGGTATGTGAGTGTAAACATCAAATTGGGATAAATAAATAAAGCCTTACAATTTGGTAATATTTGTACTACTCAAGTCTGCCAATGGATATATTCGCAAAGTCTTGATCCATATATCTTAGACACTGATCAATATTTATTACATTTTATGATTTCTTTTTTGTTAATCAGGTGAAAATGTGTAGGAGTCGTAGGGTGGTTCCAAAGAGACCGAAATCTTGTTTCTGCAAAAAACCTCATCAGACAATACCCGAATACTGCAATAGGCTACAGACGAGGAAAATGAAATGAATCTTTTAAGATTTTGATTGAAGAAATTAACAAGCTCAATTAACTAGTTTTAACCTATGTAGTCTGTTTCTTCCTGATACGTATCATGTATGTATGTTCGTGTCATTATGTTCCTACTTTTCTTTTTCATTGTTTTCTCTTTAATTTCACATTATCTTCAAATTTGAACAATGGATTGGTCATCAATTATCTAAAATTTGATTGTGAAAGAATATTGGAAATGAGTATTTGCCAATACCTTATGTTAGGTTATTATTATTAATTAAAAAATTAACTATTAAGTATTATTTACAATTATTTTATATTTTATATTATTTTTTTCGAAGTATAGGAGATAAAAATTTATTATAGATCAATATGAAATTTAGATAGCGTGTTATATTCTAGCTTTTAATTTTTAGTACACTCCGGATCTTAAAATTAATAGGTGAATTAAACAATATATACCGAATATCTTTTTGTATATGTATATTAAATATCTTATTGTTGTATGTATATTCAAAATTTTCACCCATAATATTAATATTATCAAATAATATTTTTAATTTATGTTATCTATACTTTTAAAAATAATTCATTATAACTTGTTTGAAATAAATAATAAATTATTTAGTATTTAAAAAATTGCATGATATTTTAATTGATTGTTTTTTATATTAAATTAATAAGTTTCACACATGGAGCCAAAATAGTCATTCTATTAAGATTGCCATTCGTTTATGCCTTTTTAATATATGAGAACTTAAGTGGTATCATTAATACTTATTAGATTAAATTAATATTAAATAAGTCTCCAGAAAATAATAAAATAAATATATTAAAGGGTATTTCAAAAAGATTATTATTTTTTATTTAACCACATAAATTCTTAAAAAGCAATCTTGGAAATATTATATGTAACACCCCTATTTTTATTTTTATATTAAAATTTTGAAGGAATTAAATTATGCTTCTTTAGAACTTTTTAATCTACGTATTATTTATGATTTTTTGGAATTTTTTAGAATTTTGGAATTTTTTAATAAAAATAATATTTTTTAAATAATTTTAAATTCATATAAGTGACTTAAATTAAAAATATTTACAAGAAAGTGAATTGAAATTATAAGAAAATTTTCTAAAATCCGTTTCAAGTAGACTTATCTAAAAATTATCGGTTTGAGAAAAATCTTGATTTTTTCCAATCGTTATAAAATTTGAAACGTATCAATAAATTTTTATTAACAGAAAATTTTAGATTTTTAAAATTTCAACTTTATATTACTTATTATAAAATTAGTGAGGACTGATATAATATCGCTAAATTTCAAAAAGGACTCATTTTGAATATTTAAAATATACCGAGTGAAGGGTTACTATTTGACTTAATAATTTTGCCGACAATTACTATGCAAATCACTGTGCATGTATGAAATTTTCAAAAGATGCACAGTAACCTGAAATAAAAAATTCAAAATGCATAGTATTTTTATATTAAAATAATAGAATGCATAGTAAATTTTTTTCCTATAAATACCGAAGGATTTCTTCTTTAGAATTCACAATTTCAGATTAAGTTTTCTTAATATAGTAGTGCTAGTGAGATAGTGGTGGAAGTGAGAGAGAGAAGAAAAGTTTTTGGAGAGAAGGTTCTGCCAAAATCCTAAGGTAAGAATACTTCTCTTTTATATTTTTTGGGTTATTTTTATATCGTTTTTAGAAATCTGTTATTATACTGGAAATAATATTATTTTAAGTTACTATTCTGCATAGTAAATACTATTTCAATAGTAAATTACTATTTCAATAGTAAATTACTATTCAAATAGTAAATTACTATTTACTGTTACTATTTACCGTTACTATTCACGATTTACTATTTACCGTTACTATTCACGTTTTACTATTTACTGTTACTATTCACGTTTTACTATTTACTGTTACTATTCACGATTTACTATTCACTATTCACTATTCATTATTCAAAATTTACCATTTCTGTTTTAAGTAGTAATCTTAATCTTCGTCTTATGCTTATACTGAAATAAGATTGGTATTAATATTTCTAGAAATCGGAGACGCAAAGCAAATCCATTTTGAGTAACAATTCAAGGTAAGGGGGAGTGAGATAAGAGTATAATATGAAAAGACATAAGAATAATGGGAGGAGTCTCCTACTCCTTTTAAATCTGATAATATTATTATTTTAAAATATTAACTTTTTAACTTAAAATTTATAATAAATTTTAAATTAAATATCCGGTTTAACTAACTCTAACATACCTATGCAAAGATTTGGACCATTATGACCTATATGGACTGGACTATACCTATGCAAGGACTTGGACCATTATGACCCATATGGACTGAACTATACCTATGCAAGGACTGGATTATATGGACTTACATATACCTATGCGAGGAATTGACCAAAAGGACTAAAATTGACTATATTAATAATCATTAAATTTTGTATTATGATATGTATTAATGATATTTAGTTGATTTGATTATGATTTGATTATGATTGATTGATTGATGATATTTAGTTATGATTGATATTGTTTGATTTTGATTGATGATATTGTAATGTGGAGTTTGAGCATATAGCGAGCATGACGGAAAGCTAAAATTCAGTAAGAATTTCTTACCTTACTCTTTAAATTTTATTATCTTTTATTTCTTCTTAGAAATTATTTTTATTAACTTTATTTTCAATATTTAGAATAAAAAAATTAGTATTTATTTTAGAAAGAAAATATTTTATGAGAATTTATTTAATTAAATCTTGAGTTAAAGAAAAATTTTGTAATTTTAAGTATTTTTGGTTAATAATTATTCTCTTTTAATAAAACAAAATTTTTTGAAAGAAAATTATTTTATTTTTTCCAACTTAATCACTAAAAATATTTGGAAATAATTGAGATTCCTAAATTTGATTTTGTTAAGATTTAATTTGAGAAAGATTTTGTAAAGTTTTATATGATAAAGTTTTTAGATATTTAAGGCTTAGAAACTCAATTTCAGTGAGATTTGAAAACTGTACCAAATTTATTTCTGTGGGACAGAAATTCAGAGAAAATGTACAGTTTATTGAAATGATGTTGTAAACCTTTAAGGGATTTAATAATTGAGTTTCTAAAAGCCTTAACCAACTCAATACGCGAGTAGTTCATGCATCATGGATAATGAAAGTGAAATAAAATAATATTGTCTGGGGACGGATTATAGAAACCGAGGATACATTAGAGGAGGCTTAATTACGAGCCTTGGGATGAGAGGGTGTGAAAGGGTGCTTCAGGGGACCTGGGGTAGCTCCCTAGTGTCGAGTACTTTCACAATAAAAACTTTCTCAATCTGACTAGTCTCTAAGTGTTTCCATGCCAGTTGAGCTGTTCATATTATTATTATCCGGACTTATGGAACAGTGTAAACTCCTGGTTGGCCCAGTGCAAATTAAAATTTAAGGGCCCACATATATAGGTAAGTAGTGATGAAGATGTTGCATAACATTCATGCATTCATAATTGATTGTGTATGTGATTGTGATTGATATTATTAAGTATTGGTTTGTGAAAACCCTTTGTTGCTTATGTCTTATTCGGAAATATTATATTCTGTTTCTCACTCCTTTCTCTGTGTTTTTGTTTCACATGTTTTAAATTGATGGTTCAGAGGGAAGGATCGAAGAATATTGGCAGTAAATATAGCACGTTCTAGAAAGGGAGCTCGGTATGAATACCGTGGTCCAATGAATAAATAATGTTAATAAGTAACTGCTTCTGGGCCATGGAGTTTCCTCTCTTTCTTATAATGTTTAATATTTATTTCCGTTGGATGAATGTAAAATTACTTTATAAAGTTTTAATAATATTTATGAGGTATTTCAGAAATAATGTATATAATTTATTCCGATAGTTTCTTTTTAACAATCATATCTTTAGTAAAAAAAAAATTATTACGAATTTTTCTAGAATTTATTAAGGTGTATCAGAGGGTGTTACAAAGTGGTATCAGAGCAGTTAATCTAATAGGCCTGGGGAAAAGGTTTATCTTGCTTTGTCTGTAAACTCTGTATAGGTAGAATATCTGACTTGGTAGTAACTGTGATTGATGTGACAAATCTCAGTTACTGTGAAACAGGAAACTAATGGCTGGAAACGATCTTGCTGGAGTTGTAGAACGCTTAATCAATGCAATGGGAGCACGTGAAGGTCAAGGTAACGATGCCTTGAGAAGGTTGGACCTATTCGAAAAGCGCAATCCACCTCGTTTCAAGGGAGGATATAACCCTGATGGAGCACAAATCTGGATTCGAGAGATAGAGAAGATTTTTCGAGCATTACAATGTAATGAAGCTGATAAGGTAGTTTTC
The DNA here is from genome assembly GCA_037962975.1 of Clitoria ternatea. Taxonomy (NCBI): domain Eukaryota; kingdom Viridiplantae; phylum Streptophyta; class Magnoliopsida; order Fabales; family Fabaceae; genus Clitoria; species Clitoria ternatea. The sequence goes on from CM075669.1 coordinate 297,472,568, forward strand.
GCTACTTATGCCTTATCTGAGGATGCCGAACATTGGTGGGATAGCACGCGTAGACAATTCGAAGTCAACGACGTGGAGATCACTTGGGATTATTTCAAAGATATGTTTCTGGAGAAATACTTTCCAGCTGATGTTAAAGAGAAAAGACAATTCGAATTCCTGTCGCTGACCCAAGGAAATATGACCGTTGGAGAGTACGCATCCAGGTTTGAAGAGCTATCTCGTTTTCATTCTCATTATAATGATGCTACTAATGAAAGAGATCGGTGTGCAAAGTTTGTAAATGGATTGCGGCCAGAAATTAAGGAAGCTATACGAATGCAGGAAATCCGTGAATTTTCTGTATTGGTAAATCGCTGCAGGATCTTTGAAGAAGATCATAAGGATAGAATGAACAAAAGTCGTGAGCCCATTCACAAGGCAGGAGAAATAAGAAGTGGAGGACCTCACCATCACCAAAGAAGAGACTTCAGAAGGAATAAGCCTTACCAAGCGCCATTTCACCGGTTTGGAGCAGCATCTGTTCCTAACAGACCCCAAGCTTCAACTGGAAGCTATTACCCAACATCTGCACCAAATTTTAAATGTTTTATCTGTGGAGGACCCCATTTGAAAAGGGATTGTCCTAAAAACACTTATGTTTGTTTTAAGTGTAACAAACCAGGTCATCACATCAAGGATTGCCCAGAGATGAAGAGAGAAAACCCTGAAGGTGCGAGTACAAACATAAATACTCAAGGAGGCGTGCACAGTGCAGTCGGAAGACCGAAGGCAAAAGGAAAGGTTTTTGCAATCACTGGAGAAGAAGCATCTCATTCTGATTCCATGGTGGAAGGTAAGTGTATCATTAATAAGATTCCTTTAACTGTTATGTATGACTCAGGTGCATCATATTCCTTTATTGCCAATGACTGTGTAGAAAAACTAAAATTACCTGTGATAGAACTGCCATTTGACTTATCTGTACATACTCCTGGAAACAATCCCATTGTCACTTCTAAAGCTTGTTGGAAATGCCCTATTGTCATAAATGGTAGGGACTTTAAAGCTAATCTTTTCTGTTTACCCCTTTCTGGCTTAGAAGTTATTATTGGGCTAGATTGGTTGTCTGACAATCATGTTCTAATAGATTGTCATAATAAAACCATAATGTTTAAAGAACCAGTGAATTTGAATCCTGAGGATTCAAGATTTCTAACCGCCAACCAAGCGAGTGCCTCTTTAAAAGGAGGGGCTCAAGGATTCATGTTATTGCTTTCAACGAAAGGAGAGCAAGAATCAAAAACCAAAAATCTGCCGGTTGTGTGTGAATTTCCTGACGTTTTTCCTGAAGATATCCCTGGTTTACCCCCAGAAAGAGATGTAGAATTTTCCATTGATCTAGTACCTGGAGTTGGACCTATTTCAATTGCACCATACCGAATGTCACCTCTAGAATTAGTAGAGTTGAAGAAACAACTTGAAGAGATGATAGAGAAGCAGTTTATACGACCCAGTGTATCCCCCTGGGGTGCACCAGTGTTGTTGGTTAAGAAAAAGGATGGTAGCATGAGATTGTGTGTAGATTATCGGCAACTGAACAAGGTGACGATCAAGAACAGATACCCTCTGCCAAGGATTGACGACTTGATGGATCAGCTGCGTGGTGCCACGGTGTTCTCCAAAATTGATTTGAGGTCTGGATACCATCAAATAAGGGTGAAGAAAGAAGATGTATCAAAAACTGCTTTTAGAACACGCTATGGCCATTACGAATATCTAGTAATGCCTTTTGGTGTAACTAATGCACCAGCCGTATTCATGGATTACATAAATAGGATTTTTCATCCATATCTAGATAAATTTGTAGTGGTGTTCATTGATGATATATTAGTGTACTCTAAAAGCAGAGAAGAACATGTTGAACACTTGAAGGTTGTGTTGGAAATCCTGAAAAAGAAACAACTGTATGCAAAGTTGTCGAAGTGTGAATTCTGGTTGGAAGAAGTAAACTTTTTAGGACATGTAATTAGTCAAGGAGGAATAGCTGTAGACCCTTCCAAGGTAGAGGCAGTTTTAAAATGGGAGAGACCAACCACAATCACTGAGATTAGAAGTTTCTTGGGCTTGGCTGGATACTATAGAAGATTCATTGAAGGATTTTCAAAGCTAGGATACTCATTGACCAAGTTAACACGGAAAGGACAACCTTTTGTGTGGACGACACAATGCGAGAATAATTTCCAAGAGCTGAAAGATCGACTTACTTCTGCGCCAGTGTTAGTACTCCCCGATCCACATCGAAGTTTTGAAGTTTACTGTGATGCGTCTAAACAAGGACTAGGAAGTGTACTCATGCAAGACAAGAAGGTTGTAGCCTATGCGTCGCGTCAATTAAGGCAACATGAGATTAACTACCCTACCCATGACTTAGAGTTAGCCGCTGTAGTTTTTGCCTTAAAGATTTGGAGGCATTATCTATACGGTGCAACATTCGACGTGTTTAGCGATCATAAGAGTCTCAAGTATTTATTCGACCAAAAGGAGTTAAACATGAGGCAACGGAGATGGATGGAGTTCTTAAAGGACTACGACTTTGAGTTGCAATACCATCCTGGAAAAGCGAACGTAGTAGCTGATGCTTTAAGTCGAAAGTCTCTACATGCATCCATAATGATGATTAAAGAGTTGGAATTAATAGAGAACTTCAGAGATCTTAACCTAGCAGTAAAGGTTAATGCTAACAGCTACAGATTAGGAGCGTTGCAAGTGACAAGTGAATTCCTGAGACAAGTTTTAGAGGCTCAAAGAGAGGATGAATTCCTGCAAGAGAAGAAAGAACTCTTGAAACAAGGAAAAGAAGTCGAGTTCAATGTAAGAAGTGACCAATTGCTAAGGTATAAGGATCGAGTGTGTATCCCTAATCAAGAGGAGTTGAGGAAAGCAATTCTGGAAGAAGGCCATAAAAGTTATATGAGCATTCATCCCGGAGCTACTAAAATGTATCAAGATTTGAAGAAGTTATTTTGGTGGCCTGGAATGAAGAAAGCAGTGGCAGAGTACGTGGCTGCATGTCTAATTTGCCAGAAGGTTAAAGTGGAACACCAAAAACCCCCTGGAATGCTACAATCAATGGAAATACCAGAATGGAAATGGGATGGCATTACCATGGATTTTGTGACTTCTCTACCCAAAACTCCATTAGGACATGATTCGATATGGGTAATAGTTGATAGACTAACAAAGTCTGCCCACTTTATTCCCATCAACATTCGTTACTCTATGGAGAAGCTGGCAAAATTATACATCGAGGAGATTGTGAGATTGCATGGAATTCCTTCAAGTATCATTTCTGATCGGGACCCTCGTTTTACATCACAATTCTGGAAAAGCTTGCACAAGGCTTTGGGAACAAGACTGCGTCTAAGTTCAGCATATCATCCTCAGACGGATGGACAATCAGAAAGAACAATCCAATCTCTAGAAGACTTGTTACGAGCTTGTGTGTTGGAGCATAAAGGAAGTTGGAATCAATTCTTACCATATGTGGAGTTTACCTACAACAACAGTTTCCATGCTAGCATTGGCATGGCACCTTTTGAAGCATTATATGGAAGAAAATGTAGGACCCCGCTATGTTGGTTTGAGACTGGTGAAAACTTGATGCTAGGACCAGAGTTGGTACAACAAACCACGGATAAAATCAAAATAGTTCAGGAAAAGATGAAGGCAACACAGAGCAGGCAGAAAAGTTACTATGACAAAAGAAGAAAGCCGCTCGAATTTCAAGAAGGCGATCATGTATTCTTGAAAGTCACACCTATGACTGGGGTCGGTTGGGCAATGAAATCTCGAAAACTAACTCCTAGATTTATTGGTCCATATCAAATAATGCATAAAGTTAGTCCCCTTGCCTACCAAATAGCATTACCACCTTTTCTTTCTAATATCCACAATGTTTTTCATGTGTCAAACTTACGAAAGTATATATCTGATCCTACACATGTTATTGAACCTGATGTCATACAAGTTAAAGATAATCTTACATATGATGCACCACCTGTTAGAATAGGTGACAGAAGAATAAAACAATTAAGAGACAAGACAATTCCGCTTGTAAAGGTTATTTGGAGTGAAACGAGAGGAGAAGATGCTACATGGGAACTAGAAACTGAGATGAAAGACTCTCATCCTCAATTGTTTTACTGATTAATGTAAATTTCGAGGACGAAATTTTCTAAGGGGAGTGGAGTTGTAACACCCCTATTTTTATTTTTATATTAAAATTTTGAAGGAATTAAATTATGGTTCTTTAGAACTTTTTAATCTACGTATTATTTATGATTTTTTGGAATTTTTTAGAATTTTGGAATTTTTTAATAAAAATAATATTTTTTAAATAATTTTAAATTCATATAAGTGACTTAAATTAAAAATATTTACAAGAAAGTGAATTAAAATTATAAGAAAATTTTCTAAAATCCGTTTCAAGTAGACTTATCTAAAAATTATCGGTTTGAGAAAAATCTTGATTTTTTCCAATCGTTATAAAATTTGAAACGTATCAATAAATTTTTATTAACAGAAAATTTTAGATTTTTAAAATTTCAACTTTATATTACTTATTATAAAATTAGTGAGGACTGATATAATATCGCTAAATTTCAAAAAGGACTCATTTTGAATATTTAAAATATACCGAGTGAAGGGTTACTATTTGACTTAATAATTTTGCCGACAATTACTATGCAAATCACTGTGCATGTATGAAATTTTCAAAAGATGCACAGTAACCTGGAATAAAAAATTCAAAATGCATAGTACTTTTATATTAAAATAATGGAATGCATAGTAAATTTTTTTCCTATAAATACCAAAGGATTTCTTCTTTAGAATTCACAATTTCAGATTAAGTTTTCTTAATATAGTAGTGCTAGTGAGATAGTGGTGGAAGTGAGAGAGAGAAGAAAAGTTTTTGGAGAGAAGGTTCTGCCAAAATCCTAAGGTAAGAATACTTCTCTTTTATATTTTTTGGGTTATTTTTATATCGTTTTTAGAAATCTGTTATTATACTGGAAATAATATTATTTTAAGTTACTATTCTGCATAGTAAATACTATTTCAATAGTAAATTACTATTTCAATAGTAAATTACTATTTCAATAGTAAATTACTATTCAAATAGTAAATTACTATTTACTGTTACTATTTACCGTTACTATTCACGATTTACTATTTACCGTTACTATTCACGTTTTACTATTTACTGTTACTATTCACGTTTTACTATTTACTATTACTATTCACGATTTACTATTCACTATTCACTATTCATTATTCAAAATTTACCATTTCTGTTTTAAGTAGTAATCTTAATCTTCGTCTTATGCTTATACTGAAATAAGATTGGTATTAATATTTCTAGAAATCGGAGGCGCAAAGCAAATCCATTTTGAGTAACAATTCAAGGTAAGGGGGAGTGAGATAAGAGTATAATATGAAAAGACATAAGAATAATGGGAGGAGTCTCCTACTCCTTTTAAATCTGATAATATTATTATTTTAAAATATTAACTTTTTAACTTAAAATTTATAATAAATTTTAAATTAAATATCCGGTTTAACTAACTCTAACATACCTATGCAAAGATTTGGACCATTATGACCTATATGGACTGGACTATACCTATGCAAGGACTTGGACCATTATGACCCATATGGACTGAACTATACCTATGCAAGGACTGGATTATATGGACTTACATATACCTATGCGAGGAATTGACCAAAAGGACTAAAATTGACTATATTAATAATCATTAAATTTTGTATTATGATATGTATTAATGATATTTAGTTGATTTGATTATGATTTGATTATGATTGATTGATTGATGATATTTAGTTATGATTGATATTGTTTGATTTTGATTGATGATATTGTAATGTGGAGTTTGAGCATATAGCGAGCATGACGGAAAGCTAAAATTCAGTAAGAATTTCTTACCTTACTCTTTAAATTTTATTATCTTTTATTTCTTCTTAGAAATTATTTTTATTAACTTTATTTTCAATATTTAGAATAAAAAAATTAGTATTTATTTTAGAAAGAAAATATTTTATGAGAATTTATTTAATTAAATCTTGAGTTAAAGAAAAATTTTGTAATTTTAAGTATTTTTGGTTAATAATTATTCTCTTTTAATAAAACAAAATTTTTTGAAAGAAAATTATTTTATTTTTTCCAACTTAATCACTAAAAATATTTGGAAATAATTGAGATTCCTAAATTTGATTTTGTTAAGATTTAATTTGAGAAAGATTTTGTAAAGTTTTATATGATAAAGTTTTTAGATATTTAAGGCTTAGAAACTCAATTTCAGTGAGATTTGAAAACTGTACCAAATTTATTTCTGTGGGACAGAAATTCAGAGAAAATGTACAGTTTATTGAAATGATGTTGTAAACCTTTAAGGGATTTAATAATTGAGTTTCTAAAAGCCTTAACCAACTCAATACGCGAGTAGTTCATGCATCATGGATAATGAAAGTGAAATAAAATAATATTGTCTGGGGACGGATTATAGAAACCGATGATACATTAGAGGAGGCTTAATTACGAGCCTTGGGATGAGAGGGTGTGAAAGGGTGCTTCAGGGGACCTGGGGTAGCTCCCTAGTGTCGGGTACTTTCACAATAAAAACTTTCTCAATCTGACTAGTCTCTAAGTGTTTCCATGCCAGTTGAGTTGTTCATATTATTATTATCCGGACTTATGGAACAGTGTAAACTCCTGGTTGGCCCAGTGCAAATTAAAATTTAAGGGCCCACATATATAGGTAAGTAGTGATGAAGATGTTGCATAACATTCATGCATTCATAATTGATTGTGTATGTGATTGTGATTGATATTATTAAGTATTGGTTTGTGAAAACCCTTTGTTGCTTATGTCTTATTCGGAAATATTATATTCTGTTTCTCACTCCTTTCTCTGTGTTTTTGTTTCACATGTTTTAAATTGATGGTTCAGAGGGAAGGATCGAAGAATATCGGCAGTAAATATAGCACGTTCTAGAAAGGGAGCTCGGTATGAATACCGTGGTCCAATGAATAAATAATGTTAATAAGTAACTGCTTCTGGGCCATGGAGTTTCCTCTCTTTCTTATAATGTTTAATATTTATTTCCGTTGGATGAATGTAAAATTACTTTATAAAGTTTTAATAATATTTATGAGGTATTTCAGAAATAATGTATATAATTTATTCCGATAGTTTCTTTTTAACAATCATATCTTTAGTAAAAAAAAAAATTATTACGAATTTTTCTAGAATTTATTAAGGTGTATCAGAGGGTGTTACATTATACATCTAAAAGATTTGAGTTCGGGACAGAGTAGGAATATTTTTCATCTACAAAACTTGAATCTGAAACTTTGTTTAAGAAAAATTAAACATGTATCTCTTCAACTAACTAATTGTTGATAAAATGCTTTTTTATTATGGTGATAACTCATTGTTAAAAGTAAATTATTAATATATGAAACTATTTATCTATCTTCATAGATGATTTGATCATATTATGTGCTTTAGTTTATACCGATATTAATTAAAATATTAAATTTTATAAAACACATCATAATTTCATTTTCATACAAATAAAAATTCAAAGAGTTTGAAATCATGATAATTAAATACAATATTTTCATAAATTTAGTTTATTCATTGATAAGTATTACTAATTATTTTCTTATAAAATTAAAGTACCTAATAACATTTTTATACAATAAAAACTATATAATGTGTAGTATTATCTAATATAATAAAATTAAATATAATAAATTGAAATTTAAAATAATATACATAGTTTATTAAACTCAAATGCATATTTAAAAATATTATCTCAATGATTATTAATAAAAAATATAAAATTGAGTATTCAATTATCTCCTTAATGAAAATAAATATAATGTTATTTTAAAATTATTTACTTTATTTGTAATTTTTAAAAAGCATTATGTTAATAATTATTTTTTAAAATTTGTCAATATGAATAGTTTAATAAGTTTCTAATATTGAGTGCTTATAGAAAAATTGATGTTTTATTGTAAATGTGAATAATATAAATAAAATTTAAATGTACTACTAATAAAACATAAAAATTTAAGTTAACTAAGTATTCAACTATTTTTTGTTCAAACTTATTAAAGTTTGGACTTGTTTTTTTTCTAATGTGAATATTATATTTTTAGATACTTTTTATTTTATTTCAAAAAATTATATATAATGAAGAAACTATTAGATTTAAATTTATGATATTTCTTACTATAATTTTTAAAATTATAAATTAGAATAAAACTAAAAAATATACAAATTATAAATTAAAAAAAGTAAAAAACATATACAAATGGAAGAGCTTTGAAATATGAATGGTCAAGACTTAGATTAGAAGAAAAATACAATAGACAATAAATTAAAAAAAAGTCTGAAATATAAAAGGTCATGAATTATATGAAGTAAGAGAAAATATCATGGATAATGAACTGTTTTTAAGTCGAGCTGCAAGATTCGGCGTGGTAACCAGTTCTTGAACAATGCTTTTCTTATGTGTGTTTTACAACGGTCTAGTGGGGATCCGGTATTATATCTCCTATTCCAGTGGGGAAATAAGAGTCTTGGAATGTTTCCACAAGTGCAATTCCACCAACCTCACGCGTTGTGGAGCGAAAGGGGATGTCGCCTACAAGGACACTGTGATGCTCGAGTTAGTGGGATATTCAAAGAGAATAAAAGAGTTTGAATACAAGTTTGTAGTAAGAATGTTTTACCTTTCTTTCGTTGATCCGTAAGTTTTTATACCTTAGAGAAGTGGCAGGGTCGTTTCAAATAGGTGGGTTTTGTAACATCCTGTTTTTAATAATAGTCCTATTTTGTAAATTATAAAGTATGGAAGGTCTGTAATTGATAATCAATGAATAAAACACCCAGTGGATGGTTTGTAATACTTCAAAAATTCCATTTTTGGACATAATCATGGAATTTATATAAACCTGTAGAGATATTATTCTTTTCCGAGTGAAACATGCCTTAGAAAGAACTGTCCGAGTGAAAAAGGGACTCTGTTCTGAGTGAAAGGTAGAAATTCCGAGTGAAGGTAGAAATTCCGAGTGAAGGTTGTGTTTTTCGAGTGGAACATGGCCGAGAGGGTTTCTTCCGAGTGGAGTCCTTGTCTCAGAGACACTTATGAGTAAAGTGGGACTGATAGAACCACTTCTGGGTGAAAGAATCCGAGTGACTCACCTTGGAGTGACTCACTGCCGAGTCAAATGCCTTCAAATGACTCATTTCCGAGTCAATTATCTCTGAATGACTCGTTTCCGAGTCAAACGCCTCAGAAAGACTCATTTCCGAGTCAAGTATTTTCCAATGACTCGTTTCCGAGTCAATCATTGTCAAACGTTTCATTTCTGAATGAAAGTTCACTGAGTGCCTCATTTCCGAGAGAAGTACAAAGGAAAAATTCATTTCCGAGTAAAGAAATTCCGAGAGGGTTATCTCAGAGTTGAGTGTAACTCTGCCGAATGAAAGATCTCCGAGTGTGACTCTGAGTGGGATGGCACCGAGTGGGAATCTATAAAGTGTTCTGGACTAGCTTCACTCGTGAGAAAATGTAAAGGAAGTCGGTTTTTGAAATAAATTATCGAGTGAGAAAAGACTCGGTCTGGAATGATTTAACCAAGTGAAAAACTAATTGAGATGACTCAGACTTGAGTGATGTTGCCGAGTAGACTGATTGAGAGTTGACTCGGTTTTGGAATATATTGCCGAGTGAAAAACTGAGTGAAGAATGACTCGGTTTGGAATAAATTGTGCCGCGTGAAAACCGAGTAATAGGAGTCGGTTTGGATTAATTATGCTGAGTGGAAACCGAATAGATGACGGGTCGGTCTTGGATCGGAAATCGAGTGATGGGATGAAGGCTCAATCACTACTGCCCAATCTTTTCCTTTCTAACTGATTGAACAACGCTGGAACTCCTAGTAAAGGCAACTACCAAGCGAGGCTTGTGTGTCTCGCTCAAGCGAGTCGGTATTCGCTTGAGCGAAACTCCCCCTGACAGTGCAGTGTATGACACTCGCTCAAGCGAGTGAGGATTTCGCTTAAGCGAGAGGGACTCGGATTTTCTTTTCTTCACACTACTGGCAGTTTTCAGTCGGTTTAGATGCTGACCGAGTAGAATTTCAGTCGGCATACAGTGGCAGAATTAAAGTTTTGACACCAATTTTGTCCTCTTATGCATATTTTAATATATCTACTTCAATCATGCACACTCTAGCATATAGGCGGCCAGAAATGGACAATAATATAGCTTACTTTCTTATCTAAACCTCCATTATTTCCACAATCAACCCACTAACAGCCCACTAAAAATCCACTCACGAGAAAGTTGTTCCCCACTTGTCTTTGCATTATTAACACCACCTCTTGTTAAGACCGGTACTCTTAGAACAAGTAAGTTAGTGAATTTTCTCCCTTTCAATTCCTCTTCTCCATCAAGACACCTTCGAGCTGAAGCTAGGACAGTAAGGAGGACTTTTCCAATCATCCAAAGATCTTCAATCCAAGTAAGAGGGGATAGGGTTGTGAATAATTATGAAATGCGTAGAATTGTATGCTGTTCTAGGATTCCAGTATTATTTTCGTATCTTGTTGCTCAGTTTTGAAGCTGAAAACGTGTGAATTTGATTCTGACTTCTTCATCAAAGTTGTAGTACTTTTTGTTATGTAAATTATGAGACCTGAACCGACTGAATTGGATATGTATAGCATGATTTATAACCAAAATACTACAGCATGTCCGTTTGAAATACATATCTTATGTTTTGTGTATATATTAATATTCTGGGAATTATACATGCACAATTAGCCTTTGATGTCTTCACGAAAGTTGTAGATATTTATGTTGTGGATCTATATAAAGTAGTTTCAAGTTAAAAGGATGTTTGTAGCTCCAGTTATGCCTAAAATACTGAAGTATGTTCAAGCTGTAAATCTGTTAACATGAAATATGAATTTTATTTTTAAAACTGGGAATTTTGTGGTGAGAATTAGTGATCAGTGTCTTCATGAAAGTTTTAGATATTTGTGTTATGGGTAATTTAGAACTGGTCCCATGTCAAAATTATTTTTGTAACTCCAGAAACGTTGAAAATACCAACATATGTACGTTTTGAAACTCTATTTGAGCTGGTTTTGTATTCTGTGAATAAATGGTGTTTCTGTTTGGAATTTGAAATTATGGTCTTCATGAAAGTTATAGATAATTCTTTTATGGAACTACAAAAAGTGGAATCACTTAAAAAGGATTTGATTTGTTCATGTTATGGCTGTTTTACTAACGTATGTTGCTGTTGGAAAATGCTGAAACTTACCTATAATGGTTGTTAGGGAAGAAAATGATATTTTCATATGAACAATGATTTATTATTGATTTATTGAGAAACTATGGATTATTATGGATGTTATTGAGTGCCCTATACTTGACTTACAGTATGTATATTTTTGTCATGAATAATTATGAATGACTAAATTAATATAGGTATGAATGCCTTGTGGTTTGTGGAGATACGTTGCTGAAAACAGTAAATCCATGATTCTGAAAATTATCATATGTGTTGTGTCCTTTGAGGACTTGTGATTTTCCAAGTGTTTATGGAAATATTGATATCATGGCATGTTAATCGATTAAAGAGAATTAAAGGCATTCATGCATCATAAGCATTTGGACGCACCATGGAATTTAGGGGTTCCATGATTGCCTACCCTGGTGGGGGGTTACTCTATGATAAGTTAAGCCCTATTTTCGCTATGAGCCATGGAGTGTAGGGATTCATGGTATATGCTAAGTCCTACTTGTGTCTCTATGAGACTTTTTATTGCAGTATTCCCACCAAACCAAATGGATCCAGCATGACATCATTTGACTAAGTTAAAGATTTATTAAATATAAATAAACTTGTTTGGCATATTCATCATATCATTATGGTTTGTTGATTGTGTTTGTGTAATTTTATTTATTTTATATTTATTCTATATTCTGTCTCACTCTTACATTAATTTTTACAGTGCATGCTACACAGAATGACGAGAGATGCCATGAATGAAGCTTTTATGAATTATTGCTTGGACTTTGGCTTTATTTTTAATTTAATGGGTTGTAATAGTATAATGTACCATGTACTGTTATGTTTCCATATCGTTTCCGCTATATAAATGTCTTATGCTTTAATTGTTACCGACTAGTATGCATGATAATGTTCCGCATTAATTGTTACCGACTAGTATGCATAATAATGTTCCGCATTTATTAACTTTCACGTGACTTCAGAATTTAAATTACGAGTTTCAAAATGATTATTTAAAAACGTGAAAAATTTGTTCCAAAAATTTTCAGGGCGTCACAGGTTTACCATACGAAATGTTAACGTGATTCTGATTATTGTAGAAAGGCTGACATGCAACAGTGGCTACCTACCGGTTGTACATTCCCATTAGTCGCTTTGCAGGTTACTTCCTCAATACGTGATTGCATAAGTCAACTCTGACTTTTTGATATTGAGAGAATGACTCATATCAGTGTTAGGTAATGAATCTTATGCACGGTGTTGGAAGTTGATATCAGATTTCAATAATACATGCGATGCTAGTATTGCATGACGGCTTTAGGTTTAATGACCTTTCTGCCTATAAGCGAGTATCAAGATCAAATTAGATAATAAATTTAGATGATATATTAAAAAATTAAAAAAAATTATAGGAAATGTTATGGAGAATAACTTTTATAATATAAGGTTAAATATATTTTTTGTCTCACAAAAATTGGTAATTTTAATTTTTACCCTTATAAACTTTTTATTAAATTATAATATTTAAAAAATAGCTCTTATCATAAGAAAGTCACTGTTAAACACTGATTTGTTTGACATATATTTACATAACTCAATAATATATAGGGATTGGAATAGGCAAGGTGGTCGTTGGGGCTTGTGGCTTATCCTATTTAAGGCCTATTTTGGCATGACCTATTTAATATAAAGGTCAGCTCATGACTTATTTAAAATCCTATTTAATTAAATACATCATGTTTGAGCTTCTAAAAAAGTCTTTTTAACTTGTCAGGTCAAAAGCTCTTATATATATTTTTATAAAAAATAATATAATTTTTAATATATTATAATTTAAAAATAAACATGATATTTTCTATGAATGAGTTTATAAAATTAAAAATCTGTTAAAATCATCTTTAATGTGTAAAAATCATATTCTTCACATTTCTATTTATAAATTATGTAACATCTCTCATGTTAAAATTTAATTTATTTTGTCGCATGATAGTAATTAAATACTATTAGAGATTGAATTAAATTAATATGGATTAATTACAAAATTTTTCTAAATTATTATAAATTAATTGAGAGTTGTTAGTGAAGTAATAAAATTGGAATAAATCATTTTAAGTTATTGATTAGTAAATTTAAATTTAATCAAATGGTAGTGGTGAAATATAAAGTTATCAAATGAGGTAAAATTGAATTTTTATTAAAGAAAATAATAGAAAATAGAGAAAAAATAGTGAAATGACAAAATGCCCTTGAGGCTTTAAAACTTTTTCCCATTCTTTCTTCTCTTTTATGCCTCCACTGGAATCCTTCCACCACGGTGGCTAGAGGGGGCACGAGAGCTCAGACTCCCCCTGTTTGAGGTACCAGCGCTGCTTGTTCTAGGGCGCATGGTTGAAGCAAAACAAACTAAAATGATATGGAGAAAAGGGATAGGGAGGTTACCTAAAGAAGGAAGAGCTTTGTGAAGAGGAAAGGCAGCAAGGGAGTCTTCAGAAATTTGAGCAGAGGTTCACTAAGCTTGATGACAGAAGTGAATTCCAAAATTCGTTAAATGACCTTTTTATAGGTAACGAAGAAGCACAGTGTTCAACCAACAGTCACGACGTTTATTTCAAAACGCAACCTTTCAGATGCAAACGCCTCTGTCGTTTCATCACTTAAAGCGCGAAAATAGTAACGCTTCAAGAAAAGTTTCAAATGAAACGGGCCTGTGGAAGCTAAAATCCAGGCCCAATAAGCCCAATCGACGGTTACACTCTTGGGTAATGATGGTTCACGTGTTAAAAGGGGCATTTAATGTCCAATCATTTCAGACGCATTTAATGCACCCCAACAACTATTTGAATACCAAGAGTTTCGATTTCTAAAAACTCTTGGGATTGTAATTAATTAATTCAATGAAAGTGATTAAAATTGAATATATGTGATTCTATGTGGTTTGGACAAATGTATAGTATATTTCGCCCCTTAGTTTTGGCTTTAGTGGTTAAGTAGGATCCCGTTAAACTACTCAATGGTTAAAAAGGGCCCGGTGGTTGAGGTAGAGGATTAATTTTTAAATGTATTTTTGTGCCATTTCAGTAAGCTTCTCCTACACTCTGCATTACCTTCTATCAGTTGGTCCCAAAGATCATTTTTTACAACAGCCATCTTTAATAATCTGGTGGTAGTCTTGATGTTCCATCCAAAATGCCGCAAATCTTAAGAAGACACTACTTGCCTAGTTTGGTTCCAACTAGACCAGAATGGGAGTGTGATAAGATGAAATAAATGAGTCACTCAACCACTATTCAACCTTGATCCATCTAGGCTTGGATAAAAAAAAAGCCATAATCTCCAATTAGTGTAAAGTAAAAATGCATCTACTATCATAGAATCTTAAAAAAAAGCAAATCTCAAGGATAAAAATAGAATATAAATTCTATATTATAATTTAAAAAATTTATAAAAAAAGTAAATGACAAATAATACTTAAAAATAAATAGTGAATACTTTTCAGTAATATTTTTATTTAGTAATAGTTTTATTTCATACTAAATAATTTTATTAAACATTCCTTTATATTTAAATGTTTTCTATACAAAATTATTTTTATGAGTAAGAAAATAATGATATAAATATATAAAAAAATCATAACATGAATCAAATGTAAAATAACTGTTACATTATAATTTATAAATAAGGTTTTTACGGACAAAGATAAAATCTATCATTATATAAATGTTTCAAATTCAAATATAATTGAAAAGAAAGAAGAAATTTGGGCTTGAAAGACCTATTGCCCTGGTGTTTGAAAACGAAGTCACGAGGTGGCCGTAATCTAGAGACTTCTAGTTGTGCTTGCGGTGTCGAAGGTCCAGAATTTTCCCGACACTTGATCATAACATCAATGTATACAATATTTTGTCTAGAAATTACTTAGATCACTCCTCTACTTCATTTAAATACCCAACGTGTCCCCTCGTAACTCCACGCATTTGCAGTTACAGAATTCCCATTCCCACTTCACATATAAAGAAAATGTCGCTGATCCCAAGTTTCTTCGGTGGCCGAAGGAGCAACGTCTTCGATCCTTTCTCCCTTGATGTTTGGGACCCTTTCAAGGATTTCCCTTTCTCCAATTCTGTTTCTGCTGAAAATTCTGCATTTGTGAGCACAAGGCTGGATTGGAAAGAGACCCCAGAAGCACATGTGTTTAAGGCCGATATTCCTGGGCTGAAGAAGGAAGAACTCAAGGTTGAGATCGAAGATGACAGGGTCCTTCACATAAGCGGAGAAAGGAACGTTGAGAAAGAAGATAAGAATGATAGATGGCATCGCGTGGAGCGTAGCAGTGGCAAATTCTTAAGGAAGTTCAGATTGCCAGAGAATGCAAAAGTGGATCAAGTCAAAGCTTCGTTGGAAAATGGTGTTCTCACTGTTACTGTCCCTAAGGAAGAGGTTAAGAAGCCCGATGTTAAGGCCATAGACATCTCTGGTTAACTAATGCTACTTTGTTTCTACCTTGAAAACTGGTGTATTTTGGTTTGCTAGAGGACCTTGTAATGTGTGTGTGTTCATCTTTTTCTGTGCAATCTTATGTCTGATTTGTACAACAAAATTATCCTAAGCTGTGCGTTGTAGTTGCCAAAACAAGTTATAGTTGTTCTTGTTGAGATATGTATGTTAATAGCTTAAGCTTGTAATAATATACTGAGTTAATCGTTATATTTTGTCCCTACCAACCAATAAATGCTTTATATATACACCGTAATTGAGCATAGTCTTATCCTCCCATTTTCTTACAAAAAATCGGTATAAATTATTTTTCTGTGCTATATACGCAACGTGAGAATTTGGTAGAATTCCCATGAAGATCTCACTCGGGTGAAATGGTGTCCACAAGAACATGAAACTGAATGTTTGCGAAGAATTCTCCTAACCTTGCAAAAAGTCCATAAATATAAAGTCGCAGAAACACTCTGAAAAACATCCAACTATTCCACGACAAATCTGAACAAAATGTCAATCATCCCAAACAACCCCTTTGGGGATGCTCCTTTCTCCGCTGCACTCTCCACCACAGGGCCAGAACTCACTCATAACCCCGCGTTTCTGAGCAGCCAGGTGGATTGGGAGGAGACTCCAGAAGCACACGTGTTCAAGGCTGACATAACAGGGATGAAAAAAGAGGAAGTGAAAGTTGAAGTTGAAGATGGAAGAGTGCTTCAGATACGAGGGGAGAGGATAATGGAGAAAGAAGACACCAGTAATGCATGTCACAGAGTTGAGCGTAGCAGTGGCAAATTCATGAGAAGTTTCACTCTTCCAGCTAATGCCAAAATGGATAGGGTGAGTGCCTCCATGGAAGATGGGGTTCTCATTGTCACTGTTCCTAAGCAGCATGAAACTCAGGCTATTGAGAATTGAATTTGTGGAGAATTAATATGCCAATTTTTTTAATCTTGATCATCTTCGGGGTTAAATTCATATCATATATATAGTGTTCCTTGTTCACTTCACTGTTTGTTTTGTATAGTAGAACGAGTAGTAATAAAGACTAAGGAATGTGTTTTGTGTAATAATAACCACTAGTTGTAAAACTGAGACATCATTTCTAAAGAAGCTGGTACCAATTAAGGTCATTCTGTATTCATTTGGTTTAGCTTACCTCAAGGAGTTATAATTATAGTTACAAAAAAAGTTATAACTATTTTTGCCTACTTTATTAACCAAACAAATCTTGAAAAATTAGCTGTTATTTTTCTCACAAATAAACTATGTCATACGAACATTTAATTTAGGATCAGAAATGACCAAAAGCATAGAACAACTGTTGAATGGTTGTTCTAGCGCAATTTGGAGGTTTGAGGAGCAGAATCCATGAGGAATGTAACTATGATAAAATTAAAATTTGGTTGCAAGAGTTTTTCTGTCAATATTAATCAATTTCTTAAGTTCGAATAGAATAATTTTTTTAAAAAAAGTATTGGTGGAAGCAAGAAACATATCTAACTTCAATAATCCTTTGATTGACATCATCGAAACAATTGCCACATCCTTGAGCCTTCACAACAAGAGAATGACATTGTGGATCATCACCTAGATATGCTTAACATTATCACTATGATATACACGTTGTCACAGTACAACCCCTAAGCAATTGTTCTACTGTAACTTATTCAATTTCCTTAACTTTCGAGTAGATTGTGAAACCAATAGTACATGTTCGAAAGGATTTGATTACGACCTCCAACAAGGATTACAGTACAAGTCATGAGGTACAATGGTACTATATTTTTTTTTGGACAACAATGGTACTATATTAGAACCACCACTATGTCATGATGACATGGTTTTGGCTTCACAAAAAAGAGTTTCTAGTTTTTATTCTGGACAAAATAGCAATGTCTAACAACTTTGGTTTCCTTAAGACCCTGGTAATGATTCAGGGAATGGTCAACTCACCAACGATTTGATGAATTGGCTAGACAAATGTCCTCTTTAAATAATCTGACATTTTTAGCAAAGGTAGTGGACATCTAATCTTGCATATCTCTGATGAAAAATTGATATGGAATCATATAAAATGTTGGAATCTCTTGGGTCCATTATTGCTCATTTATCTATGGAGGAATTTGAACAAGAAGGAAACTTGGTAATGATGTTACTTATGGCATCATATACATATTCCTTGAGGCCACTACAATTGCACCTTATAAACAAACTTCAAGTGATTAGAAAGCACAATTTTATTTCTTAGATATAGCACTTTTTGGGTCCAATTATATGTCCCTTGCTAGTCATGTAAGGTCAAGTGTATGCCACCTTTTGCAACATACCAAAATGGCCACCTTATTATGTTCCTCAGGCAACATCACAAAATTCATGGTCATAGCAGATATTTTCTTCAACAGTGAACATATTATCAATGTTCGTGCCTTTATTCTTTTTTATACCCAAAAAAAGGTTTGGATGGCTTTCGACAGGGTAACGATTCGTGGCCTATGCAAACTAAGTTGTCTCAAGACATTTGAAAGGGTAAATTATGATCCTAATGAGATTCCTTCTTGGCATATACATTGCCTGAAGTCTTAATGTGAATTTAGGTGATGAGTCACTCAATAGAGGTTCCAAGGGCATATGAATGCTAAGAAACAGGTGTGCTGTCGTGAGTATGAACCAGGATTCCTAGGTAGCAAGGTCACCTTGTTTAGCGCTTATTTTCAATTTAAATACATTTTTTTATTTTAGAAAAGGGGGCATTTTTTGTAATAATTTTTTAGGAATCCCATTGTGATTAAAGAGTTTTTCTTTCTTCCCTCATTAGCTGTTACTCTCTCTCTTTCTCATAACTCTAACTCCAAGATGAATTTCTCAATTCAACTTTAGGGATTAGCTTTTTTTATTCCAACCACAACTTCTACAATGTTCTACTAGATTTTCATATTAGGTTACGATGAATTCCTCAATTAGCCTTGAGTAATTGCAATTCAAGATCGAATTATGCATCGGAATCAAATCTTGATTGAGGTTTTTGGTTTGTGTACGTGGTATGAATCTTTGGATTCTATCCACTTATATCAATTCAAGTAATAACATCACAAAAGCAAGATGCTTGAATTTGAATCGAGAAGATTCAACATCGATAAGTCATATGCCTTGAGAGTTAGGAATGGACGTTGGTGAGGTCTGATGAATTTTGAAACTTTAAGCCGGTTTGTTAACTTTGCGTGATCAAGATCATTGACGTCTTGACTCGCCACTTAGAGATTTCTCACTAAGAGATCGGCTAAGTCTACAAGTAAGGACTCGATTTTCATGTCCAGTTTCAAACATAATTTTTATCTAAATTTGCAATATTTTAAAGCTTTTTAACAAAGGATTTTGTAACCTAATTGCCTTTATCACCTATGTTTTTATTCCTATGCTATATTTTACCATTGTTGCAATTGATTTCCATAGAAAATTAAATATGTTTGTGTTGCATCTATGCTTGTATGAATGATTGTTCTTACTTGCACTTGCTAGTTCATATATTGGTATAAAACCGGTTTTATACTTAGTTAAATTATTGGTATACTTGTCAGCTCTTTTAAAGATCTAATTTTCATGCATCATTAGGCACAATGGTTTTGCCTTGCAAGGAAGATTTATGCTAACTATAAACCATATTTCATATCCCTTTTAAAAGAAAATGATTGACAAATATCTCACATTTAACTTTTAAGAGAAACTGATTGACAAATATACCAAAGTGGTTTATTAACAATTTGTTTATTATTAACATTTTATAATTACTACCAAAGAATTAAATTTTGATTGATAATAATACATGTTTTTTATTGAATCAATTTTACATAATTAATGAGGTTTGTCATTTGTATATCTTAAATTTTATTGATATTAAAAGGCTAGTAAACATGTTAACTGTCATGTGAATGTGACCTTGTATAAGATAGGGTAGACACATATGGCTTCATATATGAGAAAATATAGATTAGGTAGTAACTTATGCGATTAGGGAAACCTTCATTAGATCCAAAGGGAGGCATAACTTCCTTAAATATTTTTCAAGTAATGAATATTATATGTAAAATATTATTTATACACCCTCAAATGTCCTATGTTAAACGGTAAAAGTAAGGTTATACTTGTTAGTTCTAATGAAGGAAGCTCTCGTGGTTATAAGCCATCACCCTAAAAGAAAAATTCAAGCGGACCTCTGGTGCAATCGAAGCTAGTATTGCTCCTCACGATTTTACACAACCACACATAGGAATCGTGTATTTAGACCCTTGCATGCTGGAAAATCCATAACATTGCTTGTAAACAAGAGAAGGAAAAGGAGGAAGAGATGAGTGAAATGTTTGTTCATAAAAATGTGTCTAATATTAATGTCAGAGGTCCTTTTATAGGTTGCGATTGGATCAAATGGGAAGGAAAAAATCAATGGCATTAACCGATGGGAGCAAAACAACCAAAAACAATAATGATTGGGTGTGACAAAACCACAGTCATTATTGTCATTGATACTTTATCTCATAAAAAAGGGTAAAAACACAAAAAGAATGATTCAGTGGTAAAAGGTTTTTTTTTCTTATCTTAAGACCTACTCGATGATGCGTATATGTGATAAAGCTGGTTGTCGATCTCATCCACTAATCTTTTATCTAAGATACCAAAGGGAATTGGCTAGAATATATAAAGACATGATCAAGAGGTAGAGTTTTCAATGTTGAACTTGAAAAGTCAAAGAATGCCAAAATTCAAACAAAGTCACTGTTCCAACAATCCCCCACTAATGGCTTTGTAGGGAAACAAAGTTCTCTGGGAAAGAAAGCTTATTTTTATGCATAAGTGTTAATATGCAAAGGATTAAATTAACACATAGGTGGTGTTTGGTATGGGGGATCTTTAAACTTTCCTGAGAATATTACTTAAAACCTTTCTTTACCCATGTTTGGTATGAGATAAAAAACTATTCCTAGGAATGTGAGATTCCCAGGAAACTTAATTATGAAGGAATTAAAAGTTTTACTTTCCCATTTCAACAGGTGGGTATCCTATACATTCCCGGGAATAAAAAATTTTACGACAAAAATGCCCTCATTTTCTTCCCAAATCCTCATAAAACAAAAAGATCCTCAAGTAAGTTTTTTTAATACCAAACATGGAAATGGGAAAAATTAAAAAGATCCTCGAGTAAATTTTTTTAATACCAAACATGGAGAATAAGTTACCCAGGAAACACATTCCCAGGAAACATATTCCCGGGAATCTCACTTAAAAAGATATCTCATACCAAACACCACTATAGTGAAATGAGGCAACAACACTTCATTCAAATAGTAACTTATTCTTGAACTAGTTGAACTAGAGTTGGAACCCTTACTACACACACCTTTACTTTAAAATGTAGAGTTTCACGATAAAAAGTAAAGTTATTCTTAACCTTGAGAATCATGTGAGTGTTTTAGAAAGATTGTTTAAATCTTTCGAAGAATGTGACTTTTAGCATTCCTACTCATACATTTATTCACATATGTATCAATTACCTTTCATACAATGTGTCTCATAAGCACATGAGTGCGTCTCATAAACACTTTTGTTAATAAACTTTAGTAAACAATTTTGAAAGTACAAACGTGCGTCTCAATAACACTTTTCTTGTAAATACATCAAGTACGTCTTAATAACACCACCACAACGAGCAATGTATCTCTTTTAAATCAAGCATTAATTTCTCTTGCCATAAGGATGAGATGTAATGCATCTAGAGTAATTGTATGGCTTAGTTTAACCTACTTAATTGGGTATCCACCATACTTTCCTCTGTCCAGGGCTTAAGCCATATCCCCCTTGACATATCCAAGATAACTCTCTTGGTTAACCATTTAATAAGAGGATTAACTAGATTTTCCTCACCTCTTGCAAAATCAAGGGACTTTTAATTTATTGTCTAACAACATCATGTTTATCATGAATGTGCCTTTTCATTTCATTGTAAGCATTGTTATTGGCAACTCCAATTACAGCTTATGAGTCATAAAGAAGTGATGTTGTTGGTGTAGGTCTTCACATAAAGATATGTCGGCTAATAAATTTCTCAACCATTTTTCTTCTTGACCTACTAACTTAAGAGCAATGAATTCAAATTTCATGGTGGAACATACAACAAATGTCTATTTTGTAGATTTTCAGGAAATAACTACTCCAGCCAAAGTGAACACATAACCACCGGTGAAGCTTACTTTATCTTTGCCTCAAACCTTGTTTGCATCATAATAACCTTCTCACACTAAAGGAAATTTTGAAAAATGCAAACTTCAATCCATAACACCTTTAAAATATTTTAAAAGACAAAGTAAAGCATTCTAATATTCACCATTTGGATTATAAGTATAGCGATTCAATCTACTTACAACATATGCAATATCAAATTTAATATAATTCATAATTAAGGACATAACTTTTCCTATAATTTTTACATATTCAAATTAAGACAAATTATCACCATTGTTCCTTTTTAAACATATACGGGAATATAAGGAGTTCTAACATGTATTATATCAGAGTTGTTGAACCTTTTTAAAAGGTTTTCAACATAGTGTGACTGATTTTTAAAAAATCAATTCCTATTTTCTTTATCCTTATTCCCAAAATAACATCAACTTCTCCTAAATCTTTCATGTTAAATTTGGAACACAAAAAAGATTTTGTTTGATTAACCACATCTAAATTTGTTCCAAAAATTAACATATTGTCGAGATATAAACATATTATTACACAACCAAATTCAAACATTTTTGTGTAAACACATGTACCAGATGAATTCATAATAAATCCATGTTCAATCAAAACAATATTAAACTTTTCATACTACTGTTTTGATGTTTGTTTCAAACCATACAAAGATATTTTAAGCTTAAGAACCTTGTGTTCTTGACAATCAACAACATAACCTTCTGGTTACTTTATATAAAGTTCTTCATTCAAATCATTGTTTAAAAAGTTATTTTTACACACATTTGATGAAAAAGCAAATCATTTATAATTGCCAAAGCAATTAGAGTCTAAAAGTGAAAATCTATGACTGGTGAATAAATATAAAAAAAGTCTATTCCTTTTTTTTTTAGTATAACCTTTGATCACCATTCTATCTTTAAATTTTTCAATTGAACCATCAGGTCTCATTTTCCTTTTGAAAATTCACTTACTCCATATAGATTTGCTACCAGCGGGTAAATCAACAAGTTTCCAAGTATAATTACTCACTATTGAATCAATTTCGCTTCTTATAGCTTTTTCCTAAAAAGATGTGTTAATAGAACTACTTATCTCATTATATATTTTTGAATCTTCTTTCAACATATAATAATAAATTAATTCTTCAAACAAAACATCAACATCTATAATATTAGTTAGAAAAATAATTATGAAGTTTGATTCAAAACTAGGTCCTACCCTTCCAAAACTACACTAGTGCAAAAAATGGCTACGACAACGGGATATGATCACGGTCCAGGGGAAAACCGTGTTTGAAAAATACGCGGTGACATTTTTGTAAATATAAAAAAGTTTTTTAATCACGGTTATGACGTAACCGTGGTCGTAGGAACAAGGTTTTTTTATTTTAATTTTTATATTTTTAAAAAATGTACCTATAATCACGGTTGAGAGGAAACCGTGATTGTAGGGTATATATAATCACGACTTTGTGAGAAGTCGTGATTATATCTACAACCAGGTTTTTTATTTTAATTTTTATATTTTTAAAAAATGCACCTACAATCACGGTTGAGAGGAAACCGTGATTATAGGGCATCTATAATCACAGCTTTATGGGAAACCGTGATTATATCTACAACCAGATTTTTTTATTTTAATTTTTTTTATTTTTAAAAAAATGTACCTACATTCACGGTTGAGAGGAAAACCGTGATTATAGATACCCTACAATCACGGGTGTTTGGGAACCGTGGTCATAGGTGTTTTCAAAATATAAATTTTGAACGTCGCGCGCTCCTTCTCTTTCTCTGTTAGCTTTCTCCCATCTTTCTCTATTAGCTTTCTCTCATCTTTCTCTCTAAGATTTCTCCTTTTTGTTTTCTCATTACCATTGACGTTTGCATTTTTTTATGTTCTAGATCTAACGTGGTTCTATGTATATATTTTGTAGGTTTTCTTTTGCTATTCTCGTTGCGTGTCATTGACGACCGCCACGCGACCCTTCTCTTATTTTCTCGTTCAACCATGTAAGGCTTCTCTTTTGTACATCTCTTCTTTTCTATTTCTTTCGATTATAATGAAGGCTTTACATGTTTCTTAGTTATTCTGTTTGTTTTTGTTCTCTACGTTTTGCTTCTGTTTGTTCCTATAATGGAGGTTTTCTGTTTTGAAGGTCAACGTTGGGGTTATTTTGAGGAGGATGTTGGTGGCAACTGTGGAGATGTGCACAGAACTTTTAATCATGTTCTCTGATCGAAAGGAACGGTGGTGGTGATGGTGAGTTTGGTATGGATTGTGGTGTGAAAGATTATAGAAGGTTGGCTTTTAATCACGGTTGTGGTTGGCAACCGTGATTAAATGTGATTTATAACCACGGTTGTGAACCGTGATTAAAAGCCCTGATCTATTACTACGGCTGGAACAACCACGGTTCATGAACCGTGATTAAAGGCCAATTTTAACCGTGATTAAATCCCTTTTTTACACTAGTGCTAGGTCCAAAATTTGATTATATGTTTGAGACTCATTAATATATAGACTTAGATCCTCCCCTTTATAATAAAATAAAATGAAATAATTTTCTTTTTGATCTCTAAATACATTGGTTAAAGAATAAAAAATAATAAATTTTTATTTAAAATTATCATTCATATTTACAAACATTGATTCCTAAGCAATCTAACACAACTTACAACAAAAATTTTCAATTCCTTTAAAATAGAGCCATTCATATATTGCAGCAATAATAGTCTGTTACTATACTAATAAATGGCTTTGTATATATCTAATCTCCATTAAGCAAGATTAAACAAGATGTTAAATTTGAGTTTGGTAAATAAAAAAATATTTTTACTTAAAAATTAATCTCATAATAATAATATGAATTTCCAAACTCTGATAAAAATATATTATTAATGTCGTTAATTTTCATTTCTAACATACATAAATTTCTCAATAGGATTAGGATAATTTGGCCACTTACATAAATAAGAAAGAAAAAGTCTAACATGAATTCATGGACAAAAAAGTTATTCTAAGATAGCACAAACTACTATTCCCTCCAATCTTTTTTATAAAACATAATTTTCAATTCACATTATTATAATTTCTATAAAGTATTTATTAATAATTCCTTGTTTACCCTTATTATTTATAAAAAGTAATATATTATTTATAGAAATAACCACCTCAGCCATATAATGCATACTATTATTTTTTTATTTTTCCTAGCAAGTAGCCTAGTATACCCCAAGTCCTAGATATACTGCGTGGACATTTTAATTTTAAAATATTAAACATCTTCTTTTAGCCCCGTCATTAAAAAAAGATCATTCTAACTTATTCCTATTAATTTTTACTATTATTTTATACTAACTTATTTTAAATTTCAAGAATTAAAATCGCCTATCAATTGATTCTCAAATGGTAATTTATTTATTTTTCAACGTTTTCAATTTATCTAAAGGAGCATTTCCAATTTGTTCAAATAATTCCATTTGAAAGATATAAAGGGCCCTTGTGTTCTAATGACTCAAGGGAAACATAACATAACAAAACAAGTCTTTCCATAAGCTAGAAAACTACTATTTTTAGAGAGTAATACATCTCTAGTGAAGAAGCTTACAACTTACAGGGGTGGGATAAATGAGATAACTAATCATCAGATTCAGCACTATGCCAAAGGTGCTGCTGCAACAATATCCCAACTAGGCTTAACATGGATTGTCAAACAAGTATTGAATCCCACTGGAGGTATCCTTCATTCAAGATTCTTAAGGATGAATGACATGTTAATTATTCCCCTCATTGCAGCTTGCAGCATCGATTAGTCGCCTAACAAAGTCGAAAGAAACAAATTCTGCACAAAACCAGACCTCCCAGCTGCTTGTTTCATCCTCTTCTCACGCTCTTCGATGCTCAAGGAGGGATCAAAACTGCAGAGGAAGAAAGATCAAAGCTGTTATTCACATTCACATATCATTCTTTAATGAAGATGTTGAGTGCACGTTAGGAATGAATAAAGGGGTTCAGTTTATCTGCACAAATACACAACTAAATAGTATGACATCCTACTTCTGCCCACCTCCTGACTCTACATTCAGATCATTTGATGGTGTAAAAAATACTTTGGAGCTCTGATAGAAAGAACATGTAAAACTAGTTTTGTAGCAGGGACAATATTTGGGACATGTTCAAGTTTTTCTATCATGGATAATGTGCAAGATGAAAATCTTAGATATAAGGAGGGTAACGACTCACCACAATGGTCTGGTTCTGGATAGATAAATGCATTTTATTAGTGTTTCAAGATGACTAGGAGCGAACATCTTAAAGGAATTTCAATTTTTATTGAAGAATTTAATTAAAATAACTGATCAATCCTAGATTGTCATATCATAGAAAATACTTTACTTTTGTAATAACAACTTCAAAAATAATACTTGAGGTGTTATCTAACTGGTTGACAAGGTGCAAATGTATCCTAATAGTGTATCAAAACCAAACTCTATGGAATACTGATTAAGGTGAAAAAATCATGAGAAGGAACCTTGATTTCCAAATATGAGCAGGTGTTGTATTTTTTGCAGAAGAATCTTCAGCACTTGTCACCACAGATTTTGAAATTTCTTCTGCTTCACAAGCAGGGAAATTCAAAATAAATGAGGATAGGAATGGATCAGTAGCAGCATTAGACACTGTGGCACTGTTTGACCGGTATCCACCACTTCCGCCGCCACCACTAAGAAGAACCTGTAAATGAGCCTCACGAAGATCCCGACCCAAAAGTGACAATGTCTGACTGTTTGGAATAGCAACTCTTCTTAACCTGCGTCTTCTCTGCAAGTATTCCTCAGTTAAGGGAAGCAATTAAAGTTTATCATTTTTCACTTGAAAAACAACTTGTTTTCTGAGTAGACCAACAATATTCAAAACAACAGTATAAAGGATATCTTAAATAAGTGCCCATGTTGCAGAGTTATGTGATTCAACATGTCCCGTGCAACCTTAACAGAGCATATAGGACAAATCTGCATGCCAGAGAAGGAAAAAAACATAAGACTATCATAACCAGATTTAGGGTCAATGAGGACAAACACCAAAAAGAAGGAGACAATTGCAAACTACTGATCTTCAGCCTTTTGATTTTCTTGTATATAGTTTGTTCACATAGATTCTTCAAACTCAGCACACATATACATACAAGCGCACACAAGCATGAGCATACAGACACACACAATGAACTGTGTCCTAATTGAGCAGCCTGTCCACACCAGAGATCACAAAATGAAGGGCAACATTTGTGACTTAGGATCCAGAAGATCGATCAACAGTTTACCTTTTATTGAATGATATGGAGTCATTTCCCATCTCAATAAGTGGTTGCTATGAACATACATCCTGAATTATCTTACAGGATACTGTTATGACTCATGGAGGTGCACACTACATAAGACAAACTGAAAAGAAATGATGAATTGAGAGAAACAATTCTCACTGAGCTATGTTCTCAAGCAATATCTTGGAAGAAAGAAAAAAGTTACCATAGGGCCTTTTTGATTTTGTGTTCTTCAACCAATTCTTTCTATAAATTGCCTTTGAATCATTGATTGTGTAATCATTATAATAGATGACAGACATACACCTAAACCATACACGTCCTTTCCACGTGCAAATTCCTCCCAGCAAAGTTTAAATTAATCAGTTACTTGCATTTTTGAGCTAATTCCCTCAACACTTATTGGTTTATTGTTTTTTTATAGGCAAATATTAGTTGTTAGTTATTTATTAGAATTGTTAGCAGAAGATTCAAACCTATGACCTTTTTCCCTTTCCTTCTCCTATCACCCTTCTCTCAACCGCTATGTCACCTTATATCCCCTTCTTCTTGATTTATTGTAACCAAATTGTAAACATGGATGTGCTGGTGTGAACGGGTAAACTAAAACTCTAGTGACTTATGTTCAGGTCAATAAAAAGTAAGATCATTTCTCAAGAACCTAAAGTAGATTACTAGTCCGAGAACCTAAATATCAATAACTAGGGGGGGAATGTCATAGGTATTAAAGTTCTTCCATGATTGAAATATAAATTCAATTCATCATAGGTTCCTCGGTACAAACTATGTTAACCTAGCAACAATCATTCGAGGAAACTAATATTAAGCTTCCGACAACTTTGCTATCAAGGCTACCAACATCTCTAAACCAAACATGCCAAGCAACTGAAACAAGATCTAGCTTCAGATAATTTTTTCCTTAAGAAAAGAACAAAATAAAGGAACAAAACGCAGATCTAAATTGCAACATGAGAAGGAAATGATACAAGAGAAAAGAAGAGGTTCCTACCGTGACTCTTGATTCACACGAATGCTCATCTTCAAGATGAGAGCACAAAGAAGCCAGGTCAAAGTCTTCGAAACAATACGGGCAAGGGAAATCGGGTCGCACCTCTTCTTCCACGTCAAAATCATCAATCCCCAACCGATCTGAAACACCCCAGATATTAAAAAATTAAAAAAATAGATTTTGATTGAAACCCGGGAAATTTTTCTAATGGAAACATTGGAACTTCCATGATTTGGTTTAGACCAACCTAAATGAGAACTTTGGTGGTGATGATGATGCTGATGATGCTGAAGCGTGTACTGGCGTTTGGCGGCGGCAAGACGCGAGGTCCAAAAGTCAGAATCCATTGAAGGATCAAAGAAACGATTTGATAAAATTTTGTTATGTAATCAAATCAAATCAAGTCACCACCTTCAACAAATTCAACAAACAATGTTCATTTCTCTATGTAATGAAATGAATTGAAAATATTTTGATATCGAAGGTGATTCCAGGTCCAAGTCTAGAGAAAAAAAATAAAAAAGACAAAAACAGTTTAGTATTCTGGTTTTCTCTTTCTAAAATGATTTGACTTTTTCCAAGAGTTTGAGGAATTGCCGACTGAAATGGGAGAGTTGTGTTTTGTGGTTAGGATCAAAGTTGAGCTTAAAACTAATGCGAGGAAATGTCGGAGTTTTGTCTTCGGATATACCACACACGTTTGGTTTTGTTTCCTCTCTCATTATTATTCATTGATTATTATGTGGTTACAACTATTTTGCCGCCTCTTTTGCCTTTTTCTTATTTTACTCTATTTTTGCGACTCCAGTTTTTTTCAATTTAATTATGCACGCGCTCTAATTAAACAATACTACTAGTAGTATTTAAATCAGGCAAACGCCCCTAGGTTATGGTGGAGAAACCTTTATCTTTATGACATTTCTTTTTTTTCGCTCCAACAGAAGAAATAAAAAAAACAGAGAGAAACTCTTACAAAATCAGTTGCTAAACAGACACTAATAGAACTAGTGGATTCTGTAAAATCCTTAATATGTCATTCTGAGAGGTTTCATGTTTGCTCAGAAGATCTGCACAGGCATTTGCTTCTCTCAAAGTGTCTTGCCTAGGAAGACGCTTTATCAAAGAAATAAGCACCCATTCAAATAATCAGTTTTGAGGTCCTGAAAGGCCTAAAGGATTGACCTTCACACATAAGAATCATCACGGTCCAAACCATGAATGTCCACAAGAGATTGCCCATTCAAATACTTATGGCTTAAGGGCTGGACCCAAAGCTTTTCAGGTTTTTTGTAAGACCACCCAAGACAACTTTCCCAACAAGGCCTTGTTCTGAAGCCTACAACGATGGATGCCCAAACTATCATTCCTTTTGGAATTTGCTATTCAAGACTAGCCAAGGAGACCCACCAAGTAGCTCAAGTGGATAAGAGTCATTTGGGGTCATTTTGAGCAGCAGGGTTCAAACCCTTTCAATCCCCATCCCCCAAACAAAAAAAAAAACTAGCTAAGGAGGCTTCAAGAAGAGTTATCCGCGTTATACCTAAATAAATGAGACAATTCTATCAATAAAGTCAGAAATACCACTTGGTAGCCAAAGAGATTGCATAGTATAAGAAGACGCCTCCAAGCAATTCATAATAAGAGTAATACTAGTGGATGGGAATCCAAACTCCATGAGAGTTAGCTTTAAAAATCCCAATTAAATTTGTCGTAAGACTTTTCAAGGTCAATTTTTAAAAAGGAGAGAACCAATACACCTTTCTACTTACGCATAAAGTGAATAACTTCTTGAGCCACAATAATATTATTAATGGTGTTTCTGTCAGACACAAAACTATTTTGATGAGGACCAATAATAGAATCCAAGAAATGGCGTAACCTATGCACCAAGATTTTGGAGATTATCTTGAGGACCACATTACATATATAAATGGGACGAAAGTCTTTAAATCACAACAGAGCCTCCACTTTGAAAATCAAAATGATCAATGCCTCAGCTAGGAAGGGGTCCACATGCTCAAAAGTAAAAAGGTCGTATAAACAATGCGCCAAACCACATTGCCTACAACATCCTAATATTTCTTTAGAAGAAGCCTGGAAACCATCAGGTCCAAGGGCCTTGAAGGACTTCATGGCTTTAAGGACACCAAAGACTTCATCTTTCAATATTGTAGCCAATAAAGCTTGGACCACATCCTCACCAATAGTGTGGAAGTTATTCAAGGAAACACTAGAGGGATCACATGCCACATCAGTAAAGAAAAGATGTTGAAAGAAACCCATGGCCCTTGATTTAATGAGATCCTTATCCATGCACCATACATCATCAATAAATAAACCACTTATTCTATTCCTTATACACCTTATCATAGTTTGGGCATGGAAAAAATTGGTGCTTTTATTCCCACATTTAAGCCACTTTTCCCTTGATTTTTTATACCAAAGCGACTCTTCTTGACAGAGAACAAGGTTGTACTCTTTTTGAAGGCTTATTTCAAAAGCCACCATATTAGAAGAAGGATGGTGCTCCAATTGGTTTTGAACACCATGAATACACACTTCTAGATGGTGTTGCATCCTAAAAATATTCCCCAAAGATATCTCTATTAAAAACCAAAGATTTAGAATGTACCTCTTCCAATTTGGAGCAATGTGAAAACCAAAGATTAAAAACCAAAGAAGGATGATGCTCTCATGCAGTGCAAACAACATTGTTGTAGTCCCTGTGGTCCGTCCAAACAGCCAAGTGTGTTTGCATATGTTTACACGACAAGTTTTGATAATGACAAGAAAAAATCCTTCAAGAAATCAAGCTCAAGATCAAAAGAAATAGAGTTATTGGTCAAACAAACTTGTGTTTAATCATACTTTCTTAGAATTACATGTACAGGATCCATAAACAAAAAGAACCATAATGTATAAAGATCAATATCATGTAAAAGTACTTAAAACTACAGCTGGTAATGCGTTAATCGATTAGCCAAGGTATCACAATCGATTAGATGATGAAACAAGTGAAAAGAAAGGCTGACACATCAGTGTAATCGATTAGCCAAGGTATCACAATTAATTAGATAAGGAAATAGGTGAAAAGAAAGGTCGACACAACAATGTAATCGATTATCCAAGATATCATAATCGATTAATACAGGATTAATTGATTAGCATGTTAGCATAATCAATTAGTTAGCATAAAAATGACGGATATCAACTTAAAAACACAAACAGAGCTTAAAAATGGAAAGAGACCATATGTTCCCAAAATAAAGCGCAAACCCTAATCTTTTTTACTCGTTTGTTCAAGCTCTAAGACCCTATAAATAGGGATCAAATCCCAAGGAGACAAGACACAAGAACGAATTGGTATTTGTATATTATTGAGTTTCTAGATCTAAACTTTCTATTTTCTTATGAGTCAAATTATGTGAGCTTTAATTTGTTTCATTCACTTTATTACGAATTTATAGTTGTTGTACACCATTCTAAGTGATTCCTAAAGGTTGGGTTGTTGAACCTAAGTGTGTTATTGAGAGATTGTGAGATTGAGTGGGGTTCACAAATTTTGTGAGGATTAAGTTCTTCGTGTGGGACATTGAAAGACTGTAATTGCTCCAGAATTGTATCTCAAATCTTCAATAAGTGAAATTTCTCCAAGTGGTTTGCTTGGGGACTAGACGTACACCACTAGTGGAAGTGGTGGAACTAGTATATCAGTTTGCAAGTCTTCTTCTCCTTATATCTTTATATTTATTGTCTTTGTTTAAGCTAAGCACTTTGTTTGTATTGTTCCGGTTGAGTATTAAATTCTGCTTTATTTATTGATTTGTATTAAGTATATTAAGTACATAAGAATAATTTTCAAAGGCATTTCAATGGTTTTTAAAACACTCAATTCAACCCTCCCTCCCCCTCTTGAGTAGGCCATTTGGTAACACCAAGAACTTGATAGGTCTATCATTTTCCCAAAAATAGTTGAATCGCAATGGAGGAGAAGGGGATTATGATCCAAATAAATCCTTGTCAATACCTCAAAGTAGGCTTCAAAGAAGGTAACACATCATTTGACATCACCAAACCCATGATCAAGATTCTTCATTATAGCAAGTTCAGTAAAATTGTAATGCACCGTTGAGAATTTAGGCCCTACTACATTCATAAGAGTCGTGTTGTGATCCTCCAAACAACCAACGAAAGTTCAACCTTGATTCTCCATAAAGACACCACCTCAAACCTAATTGAAGGCATATATTCATTAAAGTCACCCATCATGGCCCATATGGGGTAGAGATTGGCGTATGAAGTTGACGAAGACGATCCTACAGCCTAGCCCAAACACTAGGGATAGAACTACCATGAATAAATGAGCAAGCCCAATAATGATTTCCTATCAAAAGTTCCACCATAATGACTTGTGGCACACTATCTAAAACATGAACAACAATTGTAGAGCGATCCTTAAGAAGCTAGATCCCCCTAGATTGCTCAACAACCTCTTGAATTTCAATAAAAGTGAATCCTAATCGGCTCAAAAAGGATGAAGAGAAGCAAAAGGCCCATGAGATTCAACTAGATAGAGAAAAGAAGGTTCCTTATCATTATTAGCCTTGTTTCCTTACAAACTCAGTAAGGTGACATTTCATCACCTTATTAGCCATGCCTTGCATGTTCCATGCGGTGAAAGAAAAGCCATGGAAGTTTCTTATCATTAAGACACAAAATGAGGTGCGAGGGTAGCAACCAACGTCTACGTTAGAACGCCCATGCAGTGGTCCATGACATCCACCCCACTGGATTGTACCTCTATGTGTTTCAAGCCTCTCATCTCCGAGTTTTCATCATCAAGAATGTGAAAAATGGTTTAGTCCAACCTTAGTCATAAGTGTCATTGACTTTAGACCATCATAGTATATGAGGCCTTGGGAAGAGGTTGTCACAGACTTACCTTTATTAACTCTAAATATGCTACAACGGGCCTAAACAAATACCGAGACACCCACCTTCCGGGGCCACTTTCCTTTAGTCATGTTTTCAAGGTGAGGAGAGGCACCCACATCAAATTCAGTGTTACTAATAAATTTAGGGGGTTTGGGATCCATGTTTCCACCACCCTTATGTCTCATTCCTTTGCCAAGTTGTATCTTCCCTAAATTTTCTTCTGTTGTTATTGCCTGGTGGCATACACTTCACCACTAACCAGTCGCCCTAATTAGGAAGTTTTGTTATTCAGTTAAGGTTACCTCCAAAACTACCATCCACCCACTCTTTGTTAGTATCTCTCTTCTCTTCGTTACCACAGTTTTGAACAAGGTACCCATAACAGTCACATTTACTACATAAGACTTGCATAACTTTGTACGTCATAGGGTACCAAACCTCTTATACCCAACTTTACCCATCACCAGTAGAGTTAAGTTTAGTTTCACGCAAACCCTAGCGTATTTGCCTCTGTCATGTTGATGGTATTGGTGTCAACATGGATTGGGGTCCCTATTACAAGTGTCATTGCCATGAGCACACTTTCATCAAAGTAAGCCAAATTTAGGCCAAGGAATACCTCATCTAAACTAAAGCCAAATTTAGGCTTGAAACCTCATCCAGACTAAGGTTTTGTTAACAGTAACAGACTATGAGAGAAAATCTAGCGTTCAATGTTGAACAACTAAGTAATGATTGAATATCATCCAAGGTCCATCTTTCATACTCTCAGCATCATGGTATAATTTGACCATGAAGTAGTTGCACCCTACATCCATGAGATCAAACCCATGTTCAAGTTTCCAAAGCTTGCTAGACATTCACGTATAGTTATGATGCCTAGGTTTTTCCCAAGTAGCTTCATAACCAACGTGTTAGACCATAGTTCGTAGAGCTCTTTCACATTGTCCTCTTCCAAAAATAGCATGGGTTGTTTATTTTGATTAATGTAGTTGAAACATGCAATCTTGTCCCCAATTAGATTTTTGCATTGCTCCCATAACGGTGTCTTTATAGGAGCAAGGCTTTGGGCTACCATTACCTCTGTCTAGTGGTTCTTGGTGTCGTTGATCTTTTGAAACCCTAGGAGAGCTCATTCTTTTGGTATTTAGGAAGCATATGACATATTTCATGCTAATATGTTTTATAATTTATTGATAAAAATGATAAAGTTATGAGTCAAATTCATTAAATACTAAACATCTCTTGATATTAGAAAGAGTTATTTGCATTAGTGTTATCAAATATTTGATTTACTTTCTTAAAACACCTTTACTATTATTTATCACACAAAAAGTTAGTTGTCTTAGAAATATATACGAGAAAGACATACTTGATTAGCAAACATTTAATGATATTAGAAAAGTATAATTTTACTAATATTAAAGGACCAAAAAATTTCACTAAAATTTGCTTACAATACCAATGTCTCTTAATATAAAAACCTCTTAACAGATTTTTTTGATCCTTAACATAACAACCTACAAAAAATCAACAACATTAATTAATTTTTTACTAAAATATTATTATTAGTCATTAATAAAATAAATATTAATTAAATAGAAATAAAATGAGATTAACGAGTCTCAATAAATGAAAGAGGATAATTTAAAAAATTAGTATAATTTATAGAAAGATTAAATGACTTTAACTATATTAAATAATTAAAAAAACTAAAATTAATTAAGAGGTTATAATATTAAATAATATAAGAATAAGATTTAGTTCTTTTGTAAAATTTTAATTGTAAGAACATGCTTAAAGTCTATAAGAAAATAATATTTTTGAAAAGGCGTGTTGCTGACATTTTTTTCCTAAAGAAAATTACTATGTTGTTATCGGACGTCATAATTACAATTATCAAATAGGTAAATTAGTCGGTAGGAGAATTGTTATAACTTAAAATGTGATTTTGAGAGAGTCTAATTTCAATTTAGATAATAAAAAATTATAATGAAAAGAATCACACGATTCTCCATTTGTTTGGCGGTCGCTATCATTTATAAATATTCACATTGAAAGGTGTTTCAAATTCCAACTTATTTGCACACGAGATTAGTTCACTATAATTTAACTAATTACATAATTATCTTGCTTCTTTTATATTGTATACTACTATTATTATTTTCACCAAAAATATGTGTTTTATATTATTTATTAAAAAAGATTGATTAAAAGATAGTTTTCAGCATTAAAAAATTCAAGTTAAACTTAGAACCCCAACCTAAGTATCCAAAATTCTCCACCACTAAAACAACTATAATAGATTAAAATTTTGTATCTTCAAAACACATAAAAATACTCTTTCTAATGGAAAGTATTTTAACTGATAATGCTAGTCTTCTTTCGAGTCTTGAATTTTCAAAATTTTCCCTCTTCCACAATAGATATGTAGGTGTGAAAATAAATTCGGTTGTTTGTCAGAGTCTTATAGCTTGACTAGTTTAAGCTCTGACTTCATCTGGTTAATATATTTAGTATCATTCTTATGATTTTTCAAAAACTCTACTTAAAAGCTTCATATTTAAGTTTTTTTTTAAAAGTTATTTTAGTTAATAATATTCATTATTCAATCCGAACTAAATAAAATCGCTTAAATGATTAAAAATAACTAAAAATTGATTAAACCAAAACACCAAAAAAAAAGCTGCATCATTGTGCGTGGTTCGGATCTACATTTGAAAATTAAATCAAGTTCAACCGAACCACAATTTTTAATATATTACTTATATATTTATATTACCTTATTAAATCATATACATAACTTAAACTTAAAATAAGATTTAAAAGACTCTAGGAGCTTATTTGTGAGTTTTTTATTATGTTGAAAATTTTTAGAGTGTTAATTCTATTTTTGAAGTAGTTATTCTTAATTTTAGTAGGTCAGAATCATATGTTATATTTTATTTTGTAAAAATATATAATTGATATAAAACTAAACAAATCGATATAATCTGAATCACATTTGATCAGATCAAATCAAATGTCATCATACATTCTAACCGAACTGAATCATAACATAATAATATGATCGAATCAGATGATATTTTGTCTAAAAATCAAACTGATTCACACTATAAATGGCCCTCATTTTAGTTATAGCAGTCGATGTATTTAATGCCATATATATAATTTTATAAAATATATTATAATATATCATTATATTGTAATTTATAATACGGATTATATTTTCTATAGAGCATAATTAATAAAAACCTATTTTAAATAACTCTCAACACAAATTTTTTATAAGATTTATAACACTAGAACTTTTTGTTTTATTATTATTATACACGTATTTTATGCAAATTAAAAGATACTTATAAATTGTAAATTTGCATGTTTATATTAAATTCATGTTAATATGTAGGTTGTTAAATGGGTAAGCACAACTCACCTAATAGTTCAAGATCTAAAAAAATTGAGTCAAAAAAAAAGGTGTTTGGTCAGATTTGGTCGAGTCAGCATGTGATTGGGTCAAACAAACAGTTAAGTTTAATTAAGTATAGACGGGTCTAGTTTTAAAATTTTGTTAACTGAATTAAAGCACGTCCATAACATGATGAAACTTAAGCTTCCTATATTTTTATTCTTGTTGATACCGCTTACGCTTAGCCCTCATTCTTTCTTTCTTTTTTTTTTTTCCTTCACCTTGAGCATCTACCTACCTATTGTTATCTTATTGTTTAGCTAAGTTCCATAAGTAGCAATCCTTTGATTTTTTTGGGGGGTTAAAAAATCCTATATTCTTGTAATTATGTAATTATATATTTGTTTGGGTTGGTTGGTACTATTAGAAATTTAGAGTACCCTAAATCATTTTTGTTTTATGGGAATTGAATAAGAAAAAGTATAAAAATAAAAAATAAGATATGTTTGGTTAGTATTTACAGAGCTATTTGTCATTTGAACCCGCTCAAACCCAACTAGTGAGCACCCCTAGTTATTACTTTTTATTCATTCCTTTTTATTTGATGCAATTTTTTAAAAATTATTTTTTTATTTTTCATTTTAGGAGTTTAAGAAAAAATTCATTACTTTTTTTTATTATATTATTATTCTTTATATAAATAACTATAATGAAAATGTGGAATAAATGAGGAGAGAAAAATACAAGGTTAAACTAGGAAATTAAATGGTAGAATTATATATTCCAATACTATTTAATGATTTTCTTCATATGTATGTTTTTTTAAAATTGTATTGGATAAAAAGAAACAGCTAGGTAGTTGTTAGGAACTTATTATCTGATTAGGATAGATTTATTGGTTTGTCTATAATAGACATATTAATATTTTTATTGGTCTTATTTTAAATTAATTGGACTTTGATACAAACTATTAACCCAAATTAAATTTTTAAATACGTCAAATTAATGTATATCAATAATAAGTTAGACTTTCATCATACAACTAAAGTTATAAATTGGTTTGCTTTTTAAGATAGTCACATTTTTTTTTTCTCGAATAGTCATTTATCTTGCAAAAATGTATAAAACAAAGTGGTTGAGATAATACGAGGATGATGTTATATTAAGGTGTTTGGTTTGGTGAAAAATGAGATGATTTCCATTCTATGTCATTCTATTTTCCATTCAATCGGTAAAATATAATTTAAGTTTATTTTACTTTTTAAATTAAAGGTTTATGTTTTGTGTGATATAAGTTTTATTATGACCCACACATATATCTGTTTTTCTAAGTTTAGCTTCACATGAAAAAGCTTATTTTAAAAAACTTTTTTTTTGTTAAAATTTATTAAGTAAAATTATAAATATACTTCAAAATATATAAATTAACGGGATTCTAGACAAATTCAGTTAAACTTTTATTTAGACTTGTAAATAAATACTCGTTAGTACTTTTTTAAACAGCCTAATTTGTCTAGCCTGAGAGAGTTTCTATCAATTGAAACTTTTTTGATAAACTAGTTTCTACTCGTAAACCGCACATAATTATTATTTAAAATAAAAATTATTAGCATATAAATTATATGATATAAAATATATATAAATTTAAAATCTTTAATCTACTTCATTATATATATTTTAAAAATTAAATTGTAAAATTTGTCAGGTGTTATTGGACATTCTCAACTCTAAAAAGATCTTAAGGAGTACCTCAAAAGCTAGCTCATGAAGTTGAGAATGCCCAATAACACCCAACAATGTATATTAAGGAAATAGTTAAACTTCATGGTGTACTATTTAGTATAGTGTCTAATAGGGATTCTAGATTCACTTTTAAATTTTGGTAAAGTTTACAGATAGCACTAAAAACTAAGTTGAAAATAAGCTCAACTTATCCCCCTCAAACCGATGGATAGTATGAGAGAACCATTCAAACTTTAGAAGACCATTTAAGGGTGTGCACTTTAGAATAAACAAAGAATTGGGACAACTTTTTGCCTTTAATATAATTTACATAGAAAAATAGTTATCATTCTATGACATGACTCCCTATGAAGCTTTATATGGTAGAAAGTGTAGAACTCTTTTATGTTGGTATGAAACTAGTGAATAATTACACTTAGGACCATAAATAGTTCAAGAAGCCACTGAAAAGATAAAAATGATTCAAGGAAGAAATGAAAGAAGCTTAAGACAGACAAAAGAGTTACTTCGATAAAAGAATAAAATCCATTGAGTTTTTGAAAGAAGAATGAGTTTTTGGAAGGAGAACATGTATTCTTGAGATTTTAACCCTATGATTGTGGTTGAAAGAGTTATGAAATCTAAAAAACTTAGTCCTAAATTTATTGGTCCTTGTCAAATTCTTAAAAGAGTAAAAAAATTAGCTTATCATATTACTTTACCACCCTTTTTGTCAACACTTCAAAATGTATTTGATGTATCTCAACTTCGTAAGTACAATTTTGATCATTCACATGTTATTAAGTCTAATCATATACCTATGAAAGAAAATTTTACTTATAGAATATTGCCTTTTAGAATTAAGGACCAACGAGTAAAACAACTAAGAGGAAAAGAGATTTCACTAGTTAAGGTTGTATGGATTGATGTTAGCAATGGAAGTATATGTGGGAGTTAAAAGAAAAAATGAAGACTTTATATTCATACTGGTTTGAAAATAGTAGTTGTAACTATTGAGGAAATTTCAGGGACAAATTTTTTTAAGGAGGTAGAGTTGTAATATCTAGAAATCCACCACTTATAAATAAATAAGATACTTGAGTTTCTATTCTACTTTTGCTACTATTTAACTTTTACTATATACCATATATCGTGTTTCATTGTTTTTAATGTTGAAAAATAATTCTGAAACATATCTTTAGCATAGAGATTCATTTTCTATATATGTAAGAAACCTGCTAATTCTTTTCAGGAGGCACAAACAGGAGCATTTATCTTGGAAACAGAAGAACTACTGAAACTACATGAAACTATCACAAGGGTTTATGCACAAAGAACGGGCAAACCTTTATGGGTTGTATCCGAAGACATGGAAAGGGATGTTTTTATGTCAGGCGTAGAAGCCCAAGCTCACAGAATTGATAATTATTTGTTTTAGTTTTTTCTTCCAGTTCTTTCAATTCGTCAATAAATTTATATGACCATAAAGGAACCTCTTTACTTATTTTGTTTATTCCAATACATTTTTTTTGTTCTATTTCCATTTATCGTTGTTTTATCATTCAGATCAGTTCTAATTACATTGAATAAAATTTTTATTTTAAAGTTTCTTTTAACAGAAATATAAATATGAAGGGAAATGGAAAAAAAATGGAATGTGATTAAAATAGTATAATTTAGACTAAAAATAAATAAGGATTAATTAATGATAATTAGGATTAAGAAACTAATTAATCTTGATTGGGGATAATTAGGATTAAGAAACTAAATCTTGATTGGGGATAATTAATATGATTAGTGAAAATTATTATTTTATTAAGGTAAATGACCACAATAACCTTAAGAGAAAAATTCAAGAATACTCTTGTTGATAAAATGACCAAAATACCCATTTTCATTTTTTGTTGTATAGTGTGGCATTTTTAGTAATTCTAATAAAGTTGGAGCCTTGAAGTATTGGACTTACTAACTAGTCCAAGTGTAGGGTTAAATTAAGCAATGCCAAAAATCACTTTAAATTAAATTGAAATAAATAAATTAACAGGTGTAATTATTATCTTCATAACTATACTCTGAAAAAACTTTTCCTTAACCTTAGGTAAGACAACTCACCCTATGAGTTTGCATAATTTTGGCCTAGTAAAAACAACATATGGTAAATGCCTCAGAGTCTTACTCATTAAGAAATGGATAATTGGTTTGTCCAGTGTGGGGACAGAGCATCCGATATCAGTACTGGGAAAATTTTTCTCATAATTTATTATTCATATCCAGTGAGGATCTGGTATTATCTCTCAATCTAGTGGGGAATAGAGAGCCTTGTTGTCACGTCGTCCAACAAATACACTGGTATCTCGTGTTGTAGGGTGAAATAGGGTGTCACCTACAAGGACACCCTAACGCTTAAGTCAGTATCAGATCAATCAAGATCAGAGCTCAAGCGAGGGTTGGTGAGCATACGTTAATAAGGAATGAATGTATGATATTTATAGACATGAGTGGTGAGAATGTCCTATATAACGTGTGTAACATCTTGTGTTTTTATATTTAGAAAGAATGAATAAATGTAGAAATGAATTCAAATTATGGAAATTTGAGAATATGTGGCATTGGTATAAATTCAGAATGAAATAAAAGGGAGAAAATAAGATTTTATTTGATGTGTAGCATCAGAGTGGCGTGAAGCGTCAAGGTGGAATTTTAGACCTGACGTGTAGTGTCAGTTTCACAATTAAAATATAAAGTTTCAGAAACAGCTACACAAAATAGAGGAGAAAAGAGAACTTAAGTCGGTTCTCTCTTCTTTTTCTTCCCCAGAGCTTAAAACCATGAATTAAGCTTAAATTAACATTGAAACATGGAATTAAAAATGGATTGAAGGAAGAAACGTGAGGTAAGCACTTAGAGTCCTTTAATTTTTAGTTTGGTGGAAGTTTTCTTCTATTTCTAGTTTTCTTGGAAATTTGAATAAGCTTTGAAATTGGTGATTACTTTTAGATGAATGATTAAGTGATGGAATTGACTTTTGTTTCATATAAGTTATGAATGAAATAGAGGAAGTTTGGTGGAATTATGGATTTCTTGAAATAATTGATAGTTTTAGTAAGGATAAGTCTATGGAGCTTTAAGAAGTGAATTTCAAGTGTTTCTTAAATTAAGTTAGGATTATGATGGGTAATTTCCTAAACCTCCCTTGTAATTGTGCATATTTAGTGTTTTGGCACAACAATGCTCGCGGGAGAAGTAAAGAGCATAGGAATTAAGGTAAGGGGAGTGTGTAATGTATTTTTAGTTAAAGTTTAATGGAGTTTTATATTGTGAAATGAAATTGATATATTTGTGTGAATGGTTTATTCAAGAATATGTGGTTTGAGATATTTCTATGTATACGGAATATTTATGAGTAATGGATGATAATTGTTGTGATTAATTGTAAATTGAAATTGGATTTGTGAGTGAGAGATTTAGTGTATGATAGTGATTATGAGAAAGTATTGATTGTTGATGAGAAATGAGGTCCATGAGATTTATATATTGCATGTATAAGAAAATGATGAGTTGTAATTATATGATATGAGATTATAGTGAATGAAATTGTTGTTATTCGTATGTGATGAAAATGAGGAATGTGAATAGAATGGATGAGTATGTTATGTTTATAATGGGTTATGTATTGTGATGATATGAAATTTATGCTTGGTTATGGCTTTGAGTATGATATTTAAAAGTGATGGCTTTTATGCCGAGAGATGGCTTTTGTGCAAGGAATTATGTAGG
This sequence comes from Clitoria ternatea, assembly GCA_037962975.1. Lineage (NCBI taxonomy): Eukaryota > Viridiplantae > Streptophyta > Magnoliopsida > Fabales > Fabaceae > Clitoria > Clitoria ternatea. The sequence goes on from CM075669.1 coordinate 297,514,848, forward strand.
TATTGATGAGATTAATGGTCGTATGCTGTATATGCATGTTATGTGGTATAGACAGCCATTCGGTATGGATTACCCCTCGTTTTTGGCTCTAGTGGTCCATGTAGAGATCCCAGTTGAGCTACCCAGTGGTCCAAGTAGAGACCCAATGGTTGAGGTGGGGAGCCGGTGTGTGGCTCGGTGAACCAGGTAGATTTCACGGGATGTCAGTGTGTGACTCCCAGCTGGTGGCTGCTCCGTTAGTATCTGGATACTAGGTGTCATTATATATATGACTTGACCATGAGAGTGAGTTATGAATAATTTGATATTGACATTGATTTGTGATGAGTATAAGATATTTGAAATTTATTGAAACTTGATTGTGATTGATTAATGATATGGTGATTGGTCCATGATGATGATGAGTGATTTATGAAATTGTAATTAGTTTGTGATGATGATATTAAGTGGTATGATAAATATATTCTGAAGTATGAATGATGATGATTTTGATGAAATATAAGCATATTCAAAACTGGTTAGAAAAGGATCTTGGATTTGACAAGCTTGTGGGGGTGTGTTAGCTTCTTTAGGTGATATTGTTCCTATTTTCAGTATTTACATTACATTATAATGCTAGATACTCACTCTTACTTTTATTCTTTCAGAAATGGAAGGAAGGGATATTGCGGAGGCCGTGGAGATGGGTGCGAGTGAGCAATAGAGCAATGCCAGGATATTTATGATGATGAAATGTGTGTATATATATATAGGGTATGAGTGTGGTTGTGTTATGAGTTTTGATGCAGTGTTTGTTTATGTTGTTATTGGTATGATTATATGGGTAGATTGTAGTTTATTGGCTAATGACACTGAGTCATTAGAATTTATATATGTAGTTTGATTGAGATATGACATTGAGCTATTAGTTAGCCATTCATGCATAATGTCCAGTATTTGTTTATATAGATACAGATATGGCATGGGGCCATGTGGTATTTAGAATCATGCATTATTGGCAAGAATTAAATTATTTAAATGTTGTATGATTATGTTGAAAGCATGATGAGAGTAAATAAAGAAGTTTGGAGGTTAGAGTTAATGGAATTAAAGTGATATTAAGAAACTGGATAGGTGAAATGGGAATCTGATGGGATTCAGTATCCCTAGAATTACCCGATAGATTCATATAGATATTTAGAATTGGTTTATGTATTCATTATGGGTTTTAGATGAGTTCAAGATGATTGGTGTGATGAAATGACCATAAGTTTGCCTAAATGCATCTTTATGCATAACTCTTTACTGGATAGGAATTTTGGCGAACTGCGCCAACAACTCCGGAATAGGGGCAATATGGCGCCCTTAAAATTTGGTGAGGCTTGGAGCTAAATTGGGTAAGATAAACCCCTAGGAAGTTGGCTAAATGACCTAAAAAGCCATGGCAGTAGCATTACTGCTACTGTCATGCCCACACATAGTGTGGGGTTGTGAAAAGGGTCTAATGCGTAGTGTGGGGCTGGCGCGTAGCGCCAAACCCTTGTTTACCCATATCTAATTTTCTTGGTTCTGATTGAGATTTTAGGTTTTATAAACATTATAGAAACTGTTTGAGATTTCTTGGACTAATTAAGTATATTAATAATGGAGGAATTGCTAATTAAATTATTTTTATGAAAAAAATTTATTGAGATTTTCATTTAATTACTGAAAATAAAAGAGAAATAGGTGCAGGATTTTACAACGTGTGTCAGTATGGTCCATAAAAAATTGATAAAGTCGTCACAGTCATAGACATTCCTGAGACCTTCTATGGGTTAACTATAACACCCCCTGATTTTCTGTACTCGAATCCCGATGTAATCGTCATAATTAATAAAAATGCGAATAAATTTTTGCGTTTGAAAATATTTCCAAGAACCACCATGATCACATTAAGACCCGAATCACAGAAAACCAAAGAGTGAGATTAAATAACCTACACCTGGATCGATAAATAGTTTGCCCATAACGGTATACAAAATAATAAAGTATACAGCGGAAGAATGTGTATACCGGGCACACGCCTAGTCCCATATATGACGATATGAGAAAAGGCTCGGCAAAGCACGCAATGGCATATCATAAGCCTAATAGACAACCATCATCATTTTACATAATTATATAAGCATGCAATGCCTAAGATATAATTATATATATATATATACATATATATATACATCTACATTCGGGAATCTTCTCCCGATAATCACAATCATCAATATTCATCATTCAATTTCAATCCATCTAATACATACCAATTCATCTCTTACATTCTATATATATATATATTCACCATCCACAAATTCAAAGGATTACTTTATACATATCCAAAATCACTAAATCATCTATATCATCATATACAATTAGTTCATTACATAAGAACCCACAAATGATGCCGGCCAAGGCACTTCCTCTATCACTATTTACCTTCACCAAAGCTTTAATTAAAATCCGAACTCATCCCATGGCAACCTACATCACAATGCTAAAAAGGAGACCACATGGGAGAGTGAGTTATACATTCAAAATGACGAATAATATATATATATATATATATATATATATATATATATATATATTGTGATCATGTGTATATGCATACAAACGTCATGTGTGCGTTGCTATCAAATCATCAAATTATCATTCATATATCATCTCATTATTATAATAGGCATACAAGCCTCATGAATCGCAATTCATATCATAAATAAGCACAACATATACACAATCACATACATAATCTCTTTGCCACTTATCAACAAGGGCACTCATAATCATTATCATCATTATTTCATTATGGCTTTGCTCAATACCTCCTCGCAAGGGGTTTCTCATCACTCGTGGTCATCCCATCTCAAATGTCATGGTCTTAAGGCTAATGCATATGTCAACTGTTTAATGCATATGCAACGGATCCAATTTTCAAATTCAACAATAATCACAATCACTTAAATTATCATTATCACTCAGGAATACACCCTTCGTGGCACCCCGCAAGGTGATTTATTCAACAACAATAGGACAACGTCCTTTTCACTCCGGGATATACCCTTCGTGGCACCCCGCAAGGTGATATATTCAACAATAATTACGATAACATCGTCTTCACTCTGGGATATACCCTTCGTGGCACCCCGCAAGGTGATTCATTTCACAAAAATTATCATAATACCATCATCACTCGGGGATACGATCTACATACCATATGCAAGTATATTCGCATAATTAATAACCATCATAATTTTAAATACTTGCTAGCTTATCATAAAACTTAACATCAAGTCCTAAACTTGGTAAACGTCAACTTATGCAATTGTGTTTGGCTTCGGGAATTCCTTTCCCAAAGCCAAGATCCTCTAGATCTTAAAAGCTAACTGAACCCAACAACATCATCATCACCTTATCCATTACACGATGTATTCCCAATTCACCTCAACTCTTCAAATATCCTCATTATCGTTTTAAGCTCACATAATTCATCCTTGCTTCTCTTAAACCATCTTTAGTTATAAAACTTTAAGGGCACAAATCATGGCTTATCAATTCGCCAACCAATATGCATATCCCATTTATTCTACCATTGAGGGTTATCTCCAATGTTCAGCATTGTTCTTCACTATAATTAATAACTTATCATTAAATATCACCTATTGACATTCCATTCAACCTTTTAAGCCATATTATATCCATTTCCCCAAATTCTTAGGGCTAGGGTTTCCATCCACAACCCAACAACATTTACCATTGCTCATTATTCACCACAAATGGCCATCATTCTTCATTGATATCATTCTTCAATATCATTAAACCTATATTCTACTCATATTTCACATTTTCCCCAATTATTAAAGTTAGGGTTTCACTAAAACTCAACAACATCATAAATACTCATTTATTTTCCACTCATCCAAGTATTAACTCCATGCACCTATAATAACCCACCATTAATGCCATAATGACAACACCCCACCTTAGGGTTTCCTCAATTAAAGCTTCTCCCAACAACCCATATAAAATGAACACTCTCCCAAATACCAAGAACCAAAATCTAAGGCATAAACTCATAAAGAATAGTGAGGAACTTACCTCACCCAAGAGCCAACATTGAGCTTTCAATGGAGAGAGAGAACACGAAAATGGAGGAGAAGAGGGGAAAGGAATTCCAGCCACAAGCTTCTCCTTCAAGCTCCCATGAAAATAAAAATGGTGGAGGAGAAGAAGGCTCTACATGGCTTCGGTTTCTCGAAGAGAATGGTGGAGAGGAAAGAAGAAGAAGAGACAAGGAAAAGAGAATAAGGAGGAGGAGGAGAAGTAGCGTGAAGCATAAGAGGGGAAGAAGGGTTTATGTTTTAATATCTTTGCTTCGCATTAAAATTTCACCGTTTTATAATAAACAGGCTCATAGTTCGGGCTCAATACATTATCCAAAAATTATTCCGAATATAGATTCGGATCCCCAATAATATTCTTAATAGCCCTGACCAACGGCGTCTCAACCGGAGATACTTGATCCGACACCCATATTCTAATCGGGCATAATTTTATCTCACATATGCTTAATAAATTACAAATATCCCAATTTAATCACTTCCAATATTTTTGGGACACAAATCCACTCATATACAATTATTTATTATTTATTCCCATCAATTATTCATTTTTATAAAATTCAGGGTGTTACATTAACCGCTAGTATGCCCCCAATAGATTTGTCAAGCTTTCCTTGACTCTAGTCCTTAAGAAATTCGGTCAGGGGATTAGGATCACATGGAGACTGTCAGTGTCTAGCGATGCTCGTGGGAGGCATCAGAGCCGCACATAACACGTTCTAATGTCTATACCATCTAGGTTAGAATGAGACCCAGATCAATAATACTTTGATTATGAATAAAAACTAAATATATGATGACATATAAATTAGCTTTGGATAAATCAATAGATGAAATTCTTATCTTAAAAGGACAAGTGGCATGGTGAGTTGTATGGTCTAATGACATAATATTCATAGGTTAAAGATTATTAAATTAAAGTTCTTGGCCTATAAATAGGAAGAATAAGTGAAGGAATTCTCCACAACAAACACTTATCACCTTTCTACCACTTTGAAAATCTTTTTAACCCTAAACACTTTTTCCTCAAACTCTATCTTTGAACTTGAAGAAACACTTATAAAGCCTTTATAGTTTTAGGGAAGTTTTTTAAAGACATTATTGAAGATGTCTCAAGGTTTGCAAACCTCTTTCTCACCTGAGGAGTTTGATTCTCTTGGAATAGAGGTAAGAGGAAAAGTATGTTATCACTTGAGTTAGAATAAAATAAATACAAGAGTAAATAATGCACCTTTAATCCTTGAAACTTGTCTTTAGTATGATAAAATTTATGTTCACAACATGAAATCCTTGGATATATGAGTTTGTTTAGATTGAGAAGGGAGTTTTTATAGCTTTCATATTTAAAGTTATGAACATGTTTAGATTTCCCTTTTATGAGAATGGTAAGAGTATGTGCTGATGAATTTTCTTAAAATTTTAGAGTATATTCCTATAAATGCTAGAAATATTTTTTTTTCACAACTTTGATCTTAGAAATATGAGAATATACAATATATATATATATATATATATATATATATTAATGAAACTTTTAATGAATATCTATTTTTAGAACATTTTTAAATAATAAGGTGAATGAAATATACACATGTGTACATAATAATTAATACGCATATGGTATATAGATTAATGTGAAACCTATATATATACACACACACATTACTAACATGAATTATTTACATAAAATATATGTGTATAGATAAACATAAAATCACTAGATATGTTACCGACGTAAACTAAAAAGATAAGTAATATACATAAGTATTAATATATCTAAGTTGAACTAAGCATCATACTATTTAAATAATAAACTAATACGAGGATAATATGTGATAAATGTATGTAGTTAATAGTATAATCTTAGTATGGAAAGATATATATGAACTTGTCTATAAAAGAATGTGTGTGGAATTAAAAGGTTGAATATAAGTTGGAAAGAAATATTATACTCAAGAAGTATAATTGTGTACTGAAAAAGAAGATGCATGTCCATTTAGAAGAGCTAAGAGCTAAGTGTTAAACCAAGCACGCATCATAACATGAGATAGAATGTTACAATTTTGTATCCCGATTTTTCCAACCATATTTTCAAAATCTCAATTTTTCAAACTCTATTTCATAAACTTTACATACATTTTTAATCAAACGGACCTATAAGACGAGTAACCCAAAGAGTCTTGCAAAACATTGTTGAGATGAAAATAGAACAACATGTCACATCCTAACTTGTAAAATGTTTATTTCCATGATTATAAGTTAAGATTGAATTCCTATGAGAAAGTCTAATGAGACTGATTGAAAGTTTGGCCTAAAAAATATAAGTTTTGGTACTAATTAAGGAATTCTTTAACTCCTAATCTTACCTCCTAAAACTTTATCAACAAGGGCCTTTATGCATGAGCGTATTAGAAATTTATTAGAAGAGTGATTCCATACTTAAATTGTTGTGACTTATGTGAAAATTTATTAGTTTGGCATATGGTTAAAATATTATAAATTAATCATGTTGTTACAAGTCCTAAGTGCTTTTGTGTTTATTTTATTCTTATGAATTCAAGTGGATATTATACCCACCCTTACATTTTTGTTATTGATAAAGATAATAGCCATGAATATTAGAGAAATTCTTCTTATCATGGGAAACATTGCCATCTGTTTTGATGAATATAAGGTTTGGAATTTTATAAAGGAAAATAATGAAGTGTTCCACTAAGGTTTTGTTACACTCTTCTTTCATCATCCATTCCCCACTAACGACAATTTAATTATTCCTTTTGTCATTCCCCTTCAAGCTTTAAGTTGAAAGAGTATGAAGTATATGCAAAATTATCAAGTCCTAAGGTTTAGATCGAAAGTAGAGATGAGGACCATATAGAGGGGCAGGAAGTCAAAGAAGTTGTACCTCTGGTATACTATAATCCTCTAAATGGGAACTTTGGTGGGTATGGCGTTATGAAGAATAGGTTCCATGTTGGGTAGTCAAAAACTCAAAAACAAAAGTTTAGTGGGAAAATACTTGTGTATAAATGTAAATGTTGTAAATACAAACAATGTAGTAGTTTGACCAATTTTGACTTTTAAAATATGAAAACCCTATGTCGCGACTGGGATCGTGACGGGATGGCCGACCCTTAAAAATAAAACGGGTTTTTCGAAATCCTTTCAAAAAGAAAACAGGGAGTCGCCACCAATATTTTTTTGGATAAAAATATCGGGAAAAACCTCTTTTAAAATACTGGTTATGAAAATGAAATTCTAAGTTCGGGAGTCGAATTATAGATGAGGAAGGTATTAGCACCTCACAACTGTCCGTTATAAAACGGTTACCTCAAATTGATAGCGCTTATTTTCAAAATAGTCTAGAAATTATTTTAACTTCTTTTATGAAAAGAAACATACAAAATGACAAAACAGACACAAACAGACAAAATAGACCGAACAGTGACAGTAAGAAATTTGACCAAATAATGACAGTAAGAAAGAAGAAAATAGTAATGATAGAAGACTAAACAGTGACAGTAAGAAAACAAATAATAACAGTAGAAGATTAAAACAATAACAGTAAGAAATGACAAAGCAATGACAGTAAGAAACTCGACAAAATAACAACTATAAGAAAAAAGTAAAATAGAGTGAATGTAAAGGTTAACAGGACGTCTTATCCAAATTAACCTTAATTCGTACATAAATTTAAAGATTAAAATAAAATTAATGAAATAAAAAGATAAAGTTAATTAAAAAATATTATTTTTTAATAAAAGTATTAAAAAATGAGATTAACAAGACGTCACGTCTAAATTAGTCTCATTTTAAAGAAAATAATATTCTAATAAAATATTAAAAAAATAAGATTAACAAGATGTCGCGTCTAAATTAACCTCATTTTAAAGAAAATATTATTTTAAATAAAAATATTAAAACATGAGATTAACAAGACGTCGCATCTAAATTAACCTTATTTTAAAGAAAATATTATTTTAAATAACAATATGAGATTAACAAGACGTCGCATCTAAATTAACCTCCTTGCGATAATAAAATTTAAAATATTAACTATATAAAATTAATCAAAATAATAGCAGAGACATAGAAATTAATAACGAGAAAGTGGGCCCGACATGAATTGATTCCTGCTCCTACGTACTCTCAAATGTATTGAGAAATCAGGGTTACATAGTTCTTTGAGAAAATTCAAGAAAATATTTAAAATTATATTAAAAAAACTATTTTTAATGGATTCGATTTGTAATAACGGAAGAAGATTTACGAGGAAGGAGAAATACAAGGCGAAGAAGATCACACGTGCATAAACCTTCGAAGTCTTATATCGCAGATGTAGGCAAAAGTAGTTTTGCACGACATTGCTAATAAGATTTTTTTAAGACAATTATTCAAAAGAAACACAGTATTTAATATTTTTAGCTTTTCAACAAAGTTATTAATATTACTCTAAGAAAAATGTTTAAACTTTTAATATTTTATACTTTGTTTTGACATGAAAGTAAAATTATTCATTTATCTACTTATTATTTTTTTCTAAAGAAAAGAGTGTTTATATTTTAAATATTTTGTTCATTTCATTTTTAGTTTAACACCTCTCAAAATAGACGAACAACATTTATTTAGAGCAATGTTTACCAATTTTGAAATGGATAAACAAAATTTGCTTCTCTTAAAATGCAAACCCAATAACAGTTGCAATAATAATACTAATATATTAGTTTTTTAGAAAAAGAAAATTAAAGAAACAAGTTTTGGGCCCCTGAAGCCTGTTATTTTTTAAAAGAGGAAAAAAAAAAAGGAAGGGAGTCTCCTAAGAATGGGCCTCACTACCTGAAGCCCAAAATAAAAAAAAACCTAAAGACCTAAGAGTAAAAGACAAAGAAAGAAAAGAAGGGAAAGAAGAAAGGAAGGGGGAGGGGCGGCAAAAACAGGGAGAAGGGAAAGAAAAAAAAAAAGAAAGAGGGAGAGAGGGAGAAGAAGAGATTAGGAGAGAGAAGGAAGGAGAGAAAGAGATCGACCGAGAGAGGAGGAGGGAGAGAGCACGGCGGAGAGGGGGGAGGGACCGGCGGCGGTCGGAGGTGGAGGATCTGGAGGAAGAGGAGCTTGGTGGTGGAGCGATCTAGAGAGAGAGATGGAGGAGGGAGGGAGAGGGAGAGTGAGAGCACGACAGAGAGAGGGGAGGCCAGCGAGAGTGGGTTTTGGTCGGCATCAGCTCAGGATCGGCGTCGGAGCTTGCTGGAGGGTGGCGCTGGTCGAAGGAAGAAGATCCGGTGGCCGGTGGAGGTTCTGACGATGGAAGCCTTCTTCGTCCTTTCTTCTTTTGTTATTTTTGATTTGGGTCTGATGGTTAATGTAACGCCCCAGACGCTTTTCAGGAATGAACGACTCGCCCCACAGACCAACACGAGACCTTTCCAATGTGCTTTTGTCCTCACTCACACATTTCCTGAGAACTTCCCAGGAGGTCACCCATCCCAGAATTACTCCAAGTTAAGCACGCTTAACTTTGGAGTTCTTAAGTGATAGGCCACCGAAAAGGCTAATGCATTTGTTGGTATAGGTAGTACGAATTCATTTCTTTAAGCTATCCTCGACGATGTCACATGCCCACCAGCTTCCGCCTGGTTCGTCCCCGAACCATACCGTACTAGGAGAGGCTAGGCTCTGATACCACTGTAACGCCCCAGACGCTTTTCAGGAATGAACGACTCGCCCCACAGACCAACACGAGACCTTTCCAATGTGCTTTTGTCCTCACTCACACATTTCCTGAGAACTTCCCAGGAGGTCACCCATCCCAGAATTACTCCAAGTTAAGCTTAACTTTGGAGTTCTTAAGTGATAGGCCACCGAAAAGGCTAATGCATTTGTTGGTATAGGTAGTACGAATTCATTTCTTTAAGCTATCCTCGACTGTATAGTCCCATACCTATACAGTCTTTGGATCCCTCTCATTCTGGTATGTATTCGGTTCGTTCATGTGTCCCTCCCACTGGAAGCCTGCCAGGAGCCGCTCCTTGTCCGTGCCTATGCACCGGTGATCACTCCCCGCCCTCAACAGTGCCCGGGATGCCACATTCCCCGCTGGAAGCCTGCCAGGAGCTGCTCCTTGTCCGTGCCCATGCACCGGTGATCACTCCCCGCCCTCAACAGCGTCAGGATGTCACAGTTAATATGGTTTTTTGCCTTTTTAATTTTCAGGTTGTGAAGGATGAAGAGATTGAAGAAGATGAAATTATTGTTGTTTTTGTTCTTGTTTTGTTTTTTGAATGTTGTTTCTATGATTTTGGCTGTTCAGTTATGGTTCTGATTTTTTTGTTTAGCGGTTGAATTGTCAATGGTGATGGTGAAGGAGATGATGAATATTGAATGTTGGTGGTGGTTTTCTGGTTTTTGGTTTTTTGGCTTTCTATGTTTTTTTTAGTGAAGAGGATTGAGAAGATGATGATGAGAGTAGAGTGTGGTGTCTGTTGGGTGATGGAGAAGATGAAGCTGGTGGAAAGGTAGGAGACAGATTCCGGATTCCGAATGGAATTTTTGGAACGGGGGAAAAATTATTATTTATTTTATTATTATTAAAATAAAGGTGTTCACACCCTAGAGCTTGACGTAAACTCTCTATGTTCATAAATAAAAGTAGTAATGAAGTTATCTTATAATTTGGTGATCTAATGCCCTTAATATTATTAAATAGAAAAAATAACTAGATAAATATAAACCAATAACTTAAGGTGTTACATTAATGGTATCATAGCAAATTTTTCTATATAGGCTTAAGGAATGTTGTCACCCACTAAATTATATTTATCTAATTTTGATCTATTTGGAAAAAAATTATAGTATCTTATTCACTAATAATTTTGAATTTTTAAAAGAGGTCTAAAGTTGGAAGTGGAAAAATGAATCACCAAGGAATTAACCATGTTGTGGAAAGAATGGCTAACATTCTAGAAAGAATACCGAATAGAAACCTTGAGCCAATTGAATTTAGAGGGTTATCTACTTTTCACTAGAATCATCTATCTCAATTCAAATGAGCATATGATCCATATAGAGCTCAATTATAAGTCAAGGATATGGAAAAGATTGTTGTAACTATGACTTGTCTAGATAACAATAAGCTTACTTTTGCAAGTTTCATGTTAACTAGAGAAGCTAAAAATTGGTGAAGGTATACTAGAAAGTTATTGAAGGCAGGAGGAAGGGAAGTGACCTAAGAAATATTTAGAGAAGGGTTTCTAGAAAAATATTCTTCAAAAGATGTAAGGAGGAGAAAGGAAACTGAGTTTTTGAACTTAAAGCAGGGAGGGAATAATGTAGGTGATTATGCTTCCAAATTTGAGGAATTATCTAAATGTTGCCCCTATTTTATGGATAATATAGATGAAAGGTCTAGGTGTTCTAAGTTTGAGAATGGACTTAGGCGCAATATTAGTTATGAGATATTTAGAAATTACTCAATTTGTTACTTTGGTGAATAAATGCAGAATTTATAAGGATGTTACTAGGGCTAAGCATAATCAATGGAAGAGGTCAGAATGTAGCCTCGAGTATTGAATATTGAAATAAATTTTATTGAGGTAGGTACTAGATGTAGCCTCGAGTATTGATGAGAGATAAACCAGTTTAAATCATTATGTGTGAATCTCTCTATTCTTCTATCTTACTTTTCTTTTGTTAAGATTTGTTGAAATTAGCACGTAGACAATTATAAGGTTGTGAAAATGTTTTTAAAGTTAAAAAACTAGTGAAAACTAAAAGGGCTTTTCATAAAAGTGATTTTTCTAAAAGGAAGTTTAGAATCTGCTATGATTAATTAAATTTTTTCAGAAAGAGAGGCATATGTTTTTAGAATACTTCAAATAACTTTTATAGGTGTTCCAACATTGCTTCTAAATAACTCCATTTAAGTCTCAAAAGACTTAAAATACCCAAAGTAATTTTGTTTTGTAGTGGAAGTCATAATTTGTGAGTGTCACAATTTAACCCCTCTTGTGACTCTCTAATCCATTTCAAGTTGGTGTACTATATACCTTTGATTGCACTATACACTTAGAGACTGTGATAAGCTTGGGCTCGACAAGATATGCCTTTTACACACACATGTAAAGAAAGTGGTTGGGGTAAGAAGGCAATGCCAACAACTACGTAAGATACTCTTAACAATTAGTTATTTATTGTAAAAATTTCATTAACTCACATTGTTTTTTTATTGAATTTTAACATAATGCATATCGTAAAGTGGATCTCCCAAGTTTCCCTAAACAAAAGTGGGGTAGATCAGTCCACCAAGGCAAATGTCTGGAGGGAAATAACTGGTGGTAAACTTAGGGCTGTTGTTGTGGCACTAAGGACATGACCTCCAACATGTATTGGGCTCTAAGTATTTTATTCAAGAGTTACACATGTTCCATGATGGTAGCAACTTCAGTGATTAGATGTACACTTTTAGTTTGCAACAACATATGGATAAGGTGAACACTCGTGCTAACCAAGCGAACACTTGGGCTGCTCATGCAGATCATAGGTTTAAGAAGATCACTACAGAGAACAATAGATTGCAACATTCTTAATAAGTATTATGTTCTCCCATAAGCCTAACAGACCTCTAAGACTTATGAGGTCGTGACCATCCAAGGTTCACTCAATCTGACTTGATCACTAGAGTCTAATTAGATCATTACATATGTCAACCATGTCTCATAGTGACAATACCATAAATGACAAAAAAGCCAAGAATATATAACAATGATATGAAACATTATTTGTCATTAATGAACATAAATGTTAATGATATTATTGTTACCGAAATAATATCGTCTTGTCATAAATAAGATTTCCTTTTCATTATTATGTGTGTGATTGTCTTTTAGGGCAAATTACCAATACCACTCACCGAGTTTAATGATATTACAAGTACCTTGAACCTTTTAAAAAATTACATCTTACCCCTCAACAAAAAAAAAAGTCAAGAATATTTTCATACTTAACCAAGTTAATATTTTATTATTTTTTAAAATTTTCCTATGAATTATTACACTTAAAATCCATCAAAAAGCCTATTTCTCACGAACTTCACATGGATTTTGTTTAATTAAAGAACTTTCGAAGAGATAAATCTTCCATGCATATTTTTAAAAGTTAATCTGTAGAAAATTTGTTTATTTTTAAATTGTAGATAAGATTTATAATATTTTCGCTTAACAAATTTTTTTTTATAAACCTCCACGTAGTCTCTCCTTGTCTCTCTCTCACTATATATACATAACATTTCCGTTTCTAAGCATAATAATATTCAAAAAATATATATCCATATACTATAATATAATCACAATTAGTATATTTTTTCTTATTAAAATATATACATCATAATTACAACATAAATTTATTGATATTTTACAATCTGTATATTTTTTTTGCTAATTAAAATCTATACATCATAATTACAACATAAACTTATTTATATTATTCCCCTCATGTGGAAAGGTAAAGTAAAATTTATGTGGCGGTTTATATATTTATGATATAAACATGAAAAAAATTCCTATAGATTTACTTGCAAAAATATGTATGATAGATTTATATCTACACAAGTTTTCTAATGAGATGAGTCCATAAACGATTCATAGTAAACAAGTTTCTTTTCCTAAAAATTTAAGTATAAATTTATAAGAAAATCTATAGAAAAAACATAAAATCACAGCCAGTGTTAAGTATTGAATATTTTCATTTTTATTTGTCAGGGACGGGTTGTAATATTTCAAAAGGTTTAAAGTTACGACTTGTGGGTAGTATAGGTAATTTATCTTTTTTAAATAAATTTATTTAGATATTATTTAAATAAAATTCATAACTACATTTATTCATTTATTTTAAATATTATAATCATGAATTTAAGTAGAATACACCATTAATGTATTTTTTTAATACTATTATCCAATCATAAATAGATTTTCATATAAGAACTAAAATCCATATGTGTCAATAAAAAATAAGAAAAAGAATCATTGATTTATCTAATAATTACTTTTAATAGTATATAACTTATTATATACCAACATGGGCTAAGGTGAGATGATGCGTGTCTCTCATCCTTTAACTTGAAGTTTTGAGTTAGAGTTTTTAAAATCTGACAAATACCTCTTTAACTCCGTAAAAAGAAAGATATATAATGAAACATATCATTTTAATACACCAAAACTTATTATATTAATAATGTATGCAAGCTAAACTTATTAGCTATTGTTGAAAAAGATCAAATTATAAAAAATAGATTTTAATTTACGGCCAAATCAATTAATCAAATGGTTGATATTTCTATTTTGTGTTATTGCAAACAGAAAGAACTCTTCTTCACGTATTAAGCTTAAAAAGTTTTTTGAATAAGATAAAATCTCACCTATTAAATTAAATATGTTTTTAAAAAAGTATAAATAATTTATTTAATAAATTAATCTAGTCAAACCTAAATTTAACGTAGGTCAAGTCTTCGACTTATGTCAAATTTACGTTATTTTTGACCTTAATAATTATTAATTAATGTTTTTAAAACTGAATTAATTAATGAAATGGTACCGATTTAAAAAGTATAATTAAATTAATAATCAATAATAAAGAAAAAAAACGAAATCAACAATCTTACGGGTTGAAGAGTTAACGAAGAGATCTCGTGAGATCAGGCATCCTAAGAAAAACACAAAGTCGTTTGGAAAGAATAAAATGAAGTGTGTTTGCAGCTCAACATTTCCACCCTTGGTGGCATGTCACGTGACATTTGGCGATTCGATCTGAAACGACGTGTCGCATCATTTCCAACAGAAAAGAAGTGAGATGATGAAATGAAACGCCATTTGAAGGCTTTATTGCTCTTTCCTTCCCAATCCCTGAAAAAAAGTAATAAAATTCAACTCAAACGTAAAGCAAATTCATTCCAAAGCCTCAGAGACAGAGAGATAGAGAGAGAAGTAGTTTATCGAAACCCAATGGCTTCATCCAACAAGCAAGAAGGAACCACCACCGCCAAGAGAAAACCGGTTTTCACCAAAGTGGATCAACTCAAACCTGGAACCAACGGTCACACTCTTGTGGCCAAGGTGTTATCTTCTAACACCGTTCTACAAAAAGGAAGACCCTCTTCTTCCCATATCCTTCGCCCCACTCTCATCGCTGAGTGCCTCATCGGTGATGACACCGGCACCATCATCTTCACTGCTCGTAACGACCAAGGTTTACCCACAACCCTTTCTTTTTTATATTTTTTTTGCTTTTTGCTTTCATAAAAATTAGAACTTTTCATCTGGGCTGTTTTTTATCTGTTGAAAAAATGTGTTTTTATTACGTTTTCATTGTTTGTATGGATCTGCATTATTGTGGGTTGTTGTAGGGTTTTTGGTTCTGGTAATAATGTGTGGTTGTGAAGTGGGTTTGTCAGTAAGATCCGAATGCAATGTTGTTGCTAGTATTTGGGGTTACTTGAAATATTGATGGTAATCGATTGGAATTATCCGCATGGAATCGCTATGTTTTGGTTGACTGGCTTGTTTGTTGCTGTTGTTTAGGATTTTTGTTGGGAGATTTGACTGACTTGAATCGATGTTATGGGGTTGAATAGACAGAGTGAGTTCCTTAGATATGTGGTATGTGTTGTTTGCTACTTATGTTGGCTTAGGGTGAATGTGTGATCGAGGATGGATTTTGTACGCCTCTTAAGGAGGGGTTTGGCTGTGAATGATCTGGGGGAATACATTGATTTGATACCTTTGTTGTGATGGAAAAGTGTTGCTTTGAAATGTGTCACCAATGAAGTTGAAGGTTTGATTCATTTTGTTCAGTCCAAACCAGTTAGACTTTCTGCTGAAATCTAAATTAGTTATTTCATGTTTGTTCCACTTATCATCATATGGTTTATCAGAATCATTCTCATTGCACTTTATTCAGCTGTTCTGTTCATATCTGTTTGTGTTGCATGTCTTCGTCTCTTTATTCATTGATTAGTTTTTCTTTGAAATTCATGGATGTCGGTACATTTGTTGTCCTATATATGTACTGTAAATGAACCATTTCATATTGGTTCATCCTTTTTATGAATTTACTTTCATGTTGGTCTCTACTTCATGCTGATTAATCAGTTGTTTGATGTGAGTGATAAGAATGATCTTGTTCCAAGAGTGCACTAGTAGCTGTTGGAAAACAACCACCTATGATGAGAGAATTAGAGAACCATGTAGGAAGGAAAATGGGATCATAATCATGAAAACTTGATGTATTACTGATTTCTTGTTCATTTTTCACACCCTCATTCTTCAATAAACAAAACCATATGATTATTAGTATATATGATATGATGTATCCTTAGCGTGTGTTCTATTACATAAGGAGTGATCTCTTTGACCTCTCTATGTGCAGTGGACTTGATGAAGCCTGAGAATACAGTGATTCTTCGTAATGCAAAGATTGACATGTTTAAAGGATCAATGAGGCTTGCGGTAGACAAATGGGGCCGCATTGAGGTAACTGAACCGGCAAATTTTGTAGTTAAGGAGGACAACAACCTATCTCTGGTGGAATATGAATTGGTGAATGTGGTTGAGGAATGATTCTACAGAAGAGTGAAAATATGGGTTTTATGATTTGTTTACAGTAGCAGTGGATATTGTGAAGAGTGCAAGTAACAACATACTTAACTGTTGGTGGATTGGTTGGTATACTCTTACTTTTGTTAGCCGGTATTTTGCTTTGACATCTTTTAGGGTCTAGTTGATGTCACTTAAACGAAGTTGTGTCAACAAATGAACATTTGCTATTATCTATGTCTGCAAGTGTATCCAGTGAACTTAAGAAAAGTATGATATTGTGTTAATATAATTATCCATTATCCATACGTATGTTTCTCTCTTGCATCTTCTGTACATCAACTTGCTATACTTTTATGCACAAAACTCGGATTAAGCTTGGATTTATTGCTTTTGTTGTGCGGATGCAGAAAATGAAACTGTTATTTCGCTTGAAATGTGAAAATGTCGTCACCTGAAGTGTGTCAAGTGTTAGCTGGATTTTTGGTCACTAGTGTCAGGGATTTTCTCATTTCTAGCATGTGTTCTAAGGTATATCAAAATATGAGAAGTCTTAACTGAAAACTGTGTTAAATAAATAGTCTTTTTGTAATTTGCAAGGTTAGTTAATGTATTTTTCATTTTTTTATGTCTCAAAATGTACTAATTCATTCTGTTCTCTCAACTTGAAAATGCTCCGTGTCTCTACAACAATAATGAGTTGTAATTAAGACTTGTCCAAGTTTCACTCGTTAGGTCGGTAGATAAGAACTTTAAATAACAAGTTGTAATTTAGAGAAGCATTTTTAGTTATTCATAAATTTAGACACATGATAATGACAGAAAGTGACTACATTCGTGTAACAACTTTGATTATGGACTTGACATCTCTTTGACTGGTTTGAGTTTCACTCGTTTTTTTAAAGAGTTTACTTGCTTAAATTGAGGGATATAAAAAATGAAGGATATAATGGGTTTGTTTTTTTAAACTTATTTTAAGAGATAAATGTTTTTTTAATTAAAAAATATTTATTTTAAATTTTGACGTAAGTTGAAAATAAGCTGATTTTAGTTTATTTTAAGAAGCAACTTTAATCTATTTATTAAAAAAGTGATTATAAAAAAAGCGTTTTTTTATAATTATTTTTTTAATAAGTTTAAACAAACGGGCCCAATTTAAAAATGTAGAAAAGTAGACTACCCGAGAAATATTATGAACTTTTCTTTTTTATTGAAAATTATATTCATATGTTTTTATCAATGTTTATTTTTAATATTTTTTTAATCTTGTTTAACTTAAATATGTAATTAACTTTTTAATTTTATTCACTTTTATGTAAATGTCAATTTTTCTATTAACTTTTTGGCTGAAATATATTAACGTGTACTGTCACCGTCTTTTGTCTACCCACCGCGAAAAACAATTACTCCTGTCATTATTCACTCTTCCTTTATAAATTTTCATTATTTAACCTTTTACATATCACAAAAATATTTATTTGACTATACTTATTTAGTCTAACTCATAATTTTCTTGATTTATTCAAAAGTAAATTTCATTATCAAAATTGTTTTTACTATATTTAATCAAAGTGAGTTAAAAACATTGAAAAATCACATTAATTAATATATTTTAAAGATAATAGTATTTGATAAGGTAAAATTAGTTTTGAATTGTTTATATTAGAGAAAAAATTGATTTTTTTTTATCGTATCCGAGAGTGGAGTAGTAATTATGAATTATAATTCATCTTTATTTTTTTTTCATCTAAAAGGTTATGATAATATTTTTGAATTCATATTATAAATAAATAACTTTTGATAGATTATATTACATTTATTTACTTTTATATATTTTGGAATAGTTGTTAAGATATTCAGCATCTAATGCTAGAATTAATTTAACTGAATATTCATCTCTTAAAGGTTAAAAATATATAAAATTTTATACAAAATTAAAAATATTAATTATTGTGTGTGAGAATAAAATAGTTTTATGTTTACAATAATATAAGGGAAGGAAAACTTAGAATTATTAAAATTATTAAAGAATAGTAACTGAAAAATAATTGTTAGGGTGTGTTTAGGTGGAACAACATTTTTCCAGTTTCTCTTTTTTAGTTTCAAGAATTTTTGAATTTTTTATTTTCTAAAAATTATAAAATGTATTTAGTTATTGTATTGATTTTTCAGTTTGAAAGACAACATATTCAAATACAACCAGTTTTCTATTTTTCTTTTTTATTTCTATATTTTTTCATTCTAACTAATTAAAAATTACAATATATATTATTTATAGTATATATTTAAATCACACAGATCCTACAGTGTTCTTGCATGAAATTTTCAATGAAGCAATTGTGGCCATTATAATCTACAGTCCTATTGATCAAATAAGCGAATATATAACGGAATGGAATGAAATTTATTACAAAGATACATTTTCGCCAAATTAACATTAATGTATTGCCAAAATGAAATTGGTGCTTAAATCCTTTCTTTTCTATTAGTGATTGGACTAAGATATTAGAAAATTTATAGAATCTACAGAATTTACATAATTTAATTAGAAAATTTATAGAACTTACGGAGAAATTTTCTATTAGTGACAAATTAAAAATGCATTTAATTAGAAAATTTATAGATATTTTTTTTGAATTTTTGAGTCTATTTTTTGGAATTGTTCACAAAGTCCTCTGGACTGAGCAAAACTTTTAGTCCTAGATGCCTAGATGAGCATTCACCAATTAAATTGCCAATCAAAACAAAATATGTTTGTAATAAACACATAAGAAAAAACAAGTGAAAGGGGACTAAAAAAAAAAGTGAAACAAAGGTAAGTGCATATTCCATGAAAATTGTTTTGGAAATTAGGTTTTATTTACAACGGAAAAAATTGGAATATCAGTTTTGATAATTTTTCAAATAATAAGATTTGTTTAGAATAACTAATTTTCTATTTTTCAACTATTTTTCTTGAAAAAAAATATCTTTTTTATTTTCTTGTGTATTTCATAAATAATTTTCTTTTTTTTTCTGAAAAGACTCTAACTAAAAATACCATTAGCTACTAACCAGAAAGTTGAAACCACATTTAAAAGAATGTTGTTAGCTTGTTGAAAAAGCTTGTTTAGCCAAATACCACTATTTGATATCAATTAATCAATAAGGCTTCATTTAGGTAAAATATCTTGCCAATACATCTCAAAAGAATTAAATTTGTTCACACTATTTCCAAAACTATCATTAATGGGGAGAAAAATTAGATTTTTCATATTTTATTGATATCGATGAAGAAATAATTTAATTAATTAATGTTTGTGTGTAAAAATAATAAATGTACGTTGTAAATTAAGAAAGTCTTGTGAAGAGGACAAAAAAGAGTTTAAAGAATTTTTTTATATATATAAAAAGGTTAGAGAGTAAAAGATTATTATTTTTAGTAAAACTCAACTGTGAAAACTAAAGTTAAATAAAGTCATTTTCACAAGTTGAAAACTGAAATAAATAATTAAAATAACACTTTAAGTAAAATAGAGATGTTTGGGTAGATAAAGTTTTCAACTAGTTACTAATATTTTTTGATTTTTTTTAAACATTATTTGAAGTAAGTATTTTAGATTTCAGCTACTACCTAAAATCTATTTTTACTTTATTACCCTTCATAATTTTAATAATTTCTAATATTATCCTTTATTTTATTTTTAAAAGTAAAATTTGTTAAATCTATAATATTGGTTCTTCTCTTGACTTTTTCACCTTTATTTTATTTTAGAAAAAGTAAAATCTTTATTTTTTCTTTTTTAAAAAGGTAAAATCTATAGCATTTTTAATTTTTACTAGTGGATACTTCATGTTACATTTTTAATAAATAAATTTTATTGCTATAAAACTTAAAATTATAAAGATAAAAACTTAGACATTTTTTATATTTGAGCTTAATTAAGATATCTAAAAAAAGTTATAAGTGTTACGTAAACACAAACAAATTACAAGTTATGCATAAACACTTAAAAAAAGTCTTTTTATGTTATTTTACATTTATCAATTATTGTAACAACTCCTTTTACCAAAGACTTTCAATACAATCAAGTAGATTATGAGCTTTTAACTAGTTTTTTAGTTTTAAACTAACTTTTTTGCTAGTTTCACCAAACATACATTATAACGATTTTACTAATGTGTGTCTCATGATGCATCAAAGTAAAAAAATGATACATCAAAAGGATAAAAAATGAAAATTTTATATTTAAAATTAATAATAATGAGGGTGTTGGGTTGGGTTGTGGCTCATTTCATGTTTGAAGTAGGAATGACAATGGAAGCTGAACCTACGTGTATCTACTCACACATGGCTTGATTTTGACGGGGAAAACTCATTTTTGACCGAGTTAAAAGGAAACCCAACCTCCTAACTCCGACCTAATTTTAGTGGGGATAGAACAACTTTTAGAATACAAATATCTGCCTCAAACTCACCCTGTTATAAAAATTAACAAATTTTAATTATAATATAAGTTAATAATAAGGATAAATTAATATATTTCTTAAAATATCACATAGCTCTTATGTTTATTATTATTATTATTATTTAATTTTTATGACTTTTTTCAAATATTACTTTGATTAGAATATATTAGATATATAAGACTTTTATTTAGGTAACTAAAATTAATAATAAAATAAAAAATATAGTAAATTGTAAAACCTGTGGGTTCCCTAAATGGTCAAACCTAATGGGGACCCACATGAATGTTGTTAGGTTGTACACCCACCTCTGAACTCGTCCCTACTTTCATGTGGTTAGATTCAAGAGAACCCATCTTAAACCCATCCCGTTGCCATCACTAGCCCAAAGCTATCATTTTAGGTAGGTTGTTGCAATTTGGCAAGGGCTAATTATTGCTAAAGATAATGAGCTCTCTTTAGTTATTGATCAATCATATCGCCTTCATGTTGTGTCTCTCACCCAACCAAAAATGAATGATTTAATATATATGCGTCTCTCATTAGAAATATCAAGAATCTTTCCTTGGGGTCTTAAAAGTTAGAGATTCATCATTGTTAGACATGACAACCATTACCTAAGAGGGACCAGGGGAATTGGGTAATGCAAGTTTATAAAAAAAATTTAACCAATTTTTACTCTTTGATAAAAATAGAGTCTTTATGCAGTAGAAAAAAAAAAAATATATATATATATATATATATATATATATAAGATTAAAATATTTTAGGAAAGATTCAAAACCTTTTGATAAGAAATATAGAAGATGATATAAACAAAGATAAAAACAACGTTAAAATAAAGAGATAAAGGAAGAGAGATACAAGATCGAGATATATCATAGTTTGATCATCATCACTGTGATCTACTATAGTCTCCCAACCCAAAGGCTTAGAATTTTCTCACTGTAATTTGAAACAATTACAAGGGTGTCTGTTTACAACTCTTAGACTACCTAACCCAAATGTAAAAATTTCTCACGACCTATTTCCCAATCCCAACATGATAGAAGTGGTCTTAAGGTATCTCTAGAGATCTTTATCTCTTACCCTATACCTAAACACACTAGTCCAAGAGCACAACAAAGAAACAAGGATTACAATTGTTAATCCTATGATAGAAATGACTTAGAATAAGCAAGAGGAGAAACTAACACGTCTGAGAGATAACTAAGTAATGGGGGGGTATGTATTTCTAAAGGTTGGGCACTCAATTTATAGGAAAACAAACCGCCAAATATAGAAATAAAATGTGCCAGTTACCCAAAATATGGCACCTTCCATAAATAAGTTAGAAGCCCAAAAAAACAAACCCAAAACGGAGATAATGGTTCAAACCCAAGCCAACATTAGTTTGAACTATGGTTCATACCAATTGACCCAAAATAACGCTTCTTAACCCAATTTGTTGGGTTTTTGTTTCCTTCCTTATTTATGGTCCCTTCAAAAAAAATTTTAAGACTTAGCTTATTTTCCTTTGCTCATTTTTCAGTTCTTCAACCATCTTAACAATTTAAACCAAACTTTAAAGTCATACCCAAAGGTGCACCCACACTAAAGTACTTGTTGGTCCTTAAAACTGAAGCTCGACGCATGGACTTCTTCCCAAATGGTGCATCCCAAAATTTTTTACCTTAGAAGCACAACCACTCATAACTTCTTCACAAACTCTGAAGAAAGTCTTCAAGTCTGCATCGACTTCATGTTTCGGTTTAGATCAAAAACTTCTGAACCCTTCAGTCTTGTTCATTCCAGACAAGCAAGATTCTTACTCCCATCATCCTTCTAGAGATTTGCCTTACTGAACACTTTATCACGCTTGATATATGCTTACTCTAGGATGTTGGTCCGTCCATTATAATATGTTTGTCATTATCAAATCTGACTTTGTTTGCCATCAACAAAACCTAAACATCATGACGTTATCAAAACATATTTAACATAACACTCACAATCGTGTGTTGAAGAGGGGAATGCATGTGCTGATTGGTTTGGGGTAGGGATGAATGAGTACCAAGTTGCGTTAAATTTTAGTAAATATAAATAGATCTGATTAAAGTTAATTGGATTATGTTGGATAAAATTTGTGTATTTTTTAAATCCAATTCAACCTAATAGGATTTAAGTTGGTTTGGATCCAATTGGATAATCAAATATCCGACCAAGTATAACATGTTTTAAATTTTAAGAAAATATAAATATAAAAAAATTTAAAATCATAATTGTTGGAATCCATATCAGACATTTAATGTAAAATTTACATCCATGGCCAAACATTATAAATTAAAGTCTTGAAACCAAATCCATGTCAACAAAGGGTTTGCCTTAAGGAACCCCTTTACACGAAATAAAACAAAGGGTTTGGGGTGGGGAGCTGACGATGCCGCGTGAGGAAAAAATAGAAATTAGAGAATGTTATTAGGGTTTTCCTTGTAGGAATAAATGGGTTCCATTTCTCTTTTACATTACTTCCTTAATTAGGTTAGGCTAGTGAGAACAAACATAAAATAATTATATAATAAATAATATAAAATTAGGTTAGGTGGTAATTGAGTACTCAGATTTATGAACCTGGAATATGATATCTGATTATAATCGGTTCTTGATTGTATTAGATTATTTCTGATCCGACTGCCAAATCTAATATGACTTAGTTGGATTGGTTTAGATGATCGAGTTGAATAGATAAATTCAATCTATTACTCAACCTTATTTGAGGGCTTCTCAGTCTAGTTTCTTTTCTTCTCATTTGTTTCCTTTTGCATGTTTTGCTCTATTTCTTCTTAGCGATGCTACTAAAGTATCTAAGTTTTCCCACTAAGTCTTAAAGGTGTCATCATGAGGTATACAATATCTCATGCTTCATGTCTAACTAATTGAGCTAGATTTCCTTATGATTGGAGTGTCTCATTTGTATCACAAGAAAATGAAGTGTTTCATTTAAGAATCTAATTTTTTATTTTTATCACCTTTTATTACATGCACCCAAAACAAAATCTAAACACCTTTTAAGAAAGATTCTATGATAAAACATAAAATAATAATAAATTTAATAAAAATAAATGGTTTACATTACAAATTCGAGGTTAAGGAGTGCTTTTTTTTTTACCTAACACAAGGTTACACACTTTCAATTAGAGGTGTTTGAGGTGCGGTCTGGTTTAGTTTTGAAGTAAAAAATAAGCCGAAACACATAATAAATTGATTCAATTAAAATATATATCACAAAAACCAAATCATACCAAATGAAACCATTGTGCTTTGGATTGGTTTAGTTTGATAGTTTTAAATTTTCATTTTAAATATCAAACACTATAACATCAATAGAATAAGTATAAATTATATAGTTATTGTTACAAGTTGCGAGAAATAAAAAAAGGTAGTTTATCATTTTACTACTTTTTACAAACAATTTATTATATTAGAAGTACTATATTTTATAATTTACAAGTTATGTTTATACACAGGACTAAGCTGCTTGTATATGTTTTAGGTCTAATAAACTCATAACACCAATAACACATAACAATTAATTACATAATAGGCAGAAATATAAGAATTAAGAAAATATATTTAAGTGTAGTTTGATTTGATTTGATTTAATTTAGTTTGGTTCATATCTACAAATGAAAACCGCAGACCAAGTCAAACCGCATACGAAGGTATGGTTTTTTGAGGCTGCGGTCGATGTAATTAGTAGTTTTCGTGGCTTACACCCCTGCTTTCACTCGTCTCCCATTTCTATTAGGGTCATAATATATAGTTATATGATTAAATGTTAATTGTTACCATAACTGGGGAAAATATAAACTTATTCAGATCATTGGTCTAGTAAATTGCATTGCACAGTGGCAATAAATATAACTAATATTATATTTTTTTTTATCCAGAGTGAATCTTTATTTCACCCATAAGTTCCACATCACAAAGAAATCAAGGTTAGGGATAATTTATAAACACTACACCCTCTCAAACCACTAAGATGTGTTTAAGAAGGATAAATTTGTAAAGCTCACATTAACCACAATGGATAATACATGATAAATCTATTGATATTATAGAATTAAAATAAGACGGATATCTAATATGTAACGCGACTTAATCATGATCTCATAAAAAAACAAAGCATTTTATAAACATCCCTTTCCCTAAAATCATTGGGATACTTTTTATAAAGAGAAATTATAATAACTAAAATTGACACTGATTAGACTATTAGTGATTTGATGTTGGAGCATGTGATTTTTTTTTTTTACCAGGATAGCGTTGTTTCTAACTACTTTTTATTTTATTTTTTATAAAAAGTTAATTCTATGATTATAAGTGCACACCAGTTTAAGTGTTGTGTTAACTTTTCCTTGAGCATTTTTTTGTTTCTTTAGTGAAACTTCTATTGATAAAAATTCTAATAACATTATAATAATAAAATTACATATTTTTATTGTGAATTAATGCTAGATAAATATAATAGATACTATTATCACTTCAGTATCCAAAATATGATGCTTTTAATTCATTTCATTTTGTTCTCGTTAAAATGAAGAAAACCTGTAAGTTAACAGGGAAAGTTGAGATTTAATCATTTTGCACTATATGCATGATATTTTTATTAGATAATAACCATGTAAAAACGTCATTTATATACTAGCTAGTAATTTATAATAAAAACAGTAAATTATCTTTTGTGTCAATTACTTTATTGATTTTTCCTGTGTTTACCAGCATTTTTAACCTCGAGTTCATAGGATTGTTTCATAACAAGTTCCCTTTAGCTAGTAATATTACTTTAGTTTTTAATATATTCTTAAATCTATATATACTGTGACGTCCTTCACTTTCTAATTTTTCATTTCATTTTCCTCATGGATTTTATTTGTTCCTGAGAATTATCTTTTCTAATAATTATATTTTTTGAAAATATTATTAATATGTTTGATTTAATTAAAATATTCTCAATTTTTTAATAAATTTTATTAAATCAATCGTACCAAACATAAGTTAAAATTCCTTACTTAAAATTTTTAGAAATAAAAAAAAACTAAATACCAAACACCCCTAAATTTTAATATAAATGTATTCTAAAGTTAAAGACAAAATGGTCTAAACCATATAAGGTGAACGCATCTTAAAGACTAATAAATTTTATTTTGTGTCATTCTATTTTCCTTGAAACAAAAAGAGCATAAATGATAAAGGTGGGAAGAAAAAGATGGTGGGTTTGATTAACAGAAGAAGCTGCATATAGGACAGAAAAGGGTTCAATTTTTGCTATAAATTTGGACTGGTAGAATGGTATCCACCCACTGTGCAATCTTCCTTCATATGCCATGTTAAATCGTAATCCATATTAATGGACTAAAATATCCATGTTAAAATATATAATTTCATTATCAATTAAATAACTATTATAATTAAAATATGCTGAGGTATTTTTTGATTGAATTAGTTCTAATTTAAATTAAAAAATTACCTAATTTAAATTATATGGTATAGTTTGATCCGATTCAATATAGTTTGGATTGGATTAATTATTCAATTCTTATATTTATTTATTGTTTAATTATAAGGTAATAATTTTTAAATTATTTTATAAATAATATAAAAAATAATTTATGTTGAACTAATAAATTTAATGGTACAAGATAGGCAATGGGTGAGGAGTAAAACTCAATTCTATGAGAAAGATTCTTAACTTAGATTTAAACTTTAAACTTTATGTGTTCATGCTTAAAAGGGGAAGTGCCTTTTATAGGTAGAGAAAAGATTTTAAAAATAATAAAAGAAAACTTAACATGGAAGCAAAGAAAGCTTAAGGATGAAGTATGTTATAGCTAAGCCTTGCCCCACTAAGGGGGGTGTGGCGGCAATGATCTCGCTTCAAGATTTAGTAAATGAGCCATTTTTGTTGACCTTTGGAAGCTAGAAGGCACACTAGTTCATTCTCCCCAAGTTTAAGAAGACTCGTCCTTGAGTCTGATCATTTTCTTCATCGAAGTATGGTGAAAGGTTTGCAACATTGTATGTATCTGACTTGCCATAGGAACCTGACACCTAAATTTTCTTCTTTAGTAGTTCTTTAACATGAAGTCGAATTTCAACGTGCTCTTGTGGACTCATCCTATAAGCAAAATAGTTAGGAATTACAACTCTTGAAATAAAGTCTATGGAACGTTGAATGTCATGCATAGGTAGTATAATCCTGGTGGAATTTCTTTCAACACGACATCTGGAAATTTTGACAAGAGTTGAACAATTTATGAGGGAAGAGTGGTTCCATAGTTTTGGTTAATCAATGGTACAAAACTTAGATTATTGACTTCCTCTTTATGCACCTTGAAATGAATCTGGGTGACCAGGGACATCAATGACATTATTTTCTTTGTACTATGGTTGACTTCATTTCTTTTTATTGAGCCATTGTAACTTGAAGGGATGCGGATGGAAGTTTTAACTTATCCACTATGTTATTTAATACAACTCTTTCTCAACTTCCACCATCTACGATAACATTATGTTTGAATCAAGTATAGTTTGTAAAAGATTTTAAAATCATTGGTTAATTACCAAACCCCTAAGATTTGTTAATAATACACATCAAGATCTTTAATTAAATAAAGTGTGCCTACGTGTTACCTAACATATTCTTTTAAGTGTTTCAGATTACAAATCTATGATACATAGGTTATAAATGAAAGTGGGAGTCCACCAATAAAAAGTCTGCCTTGAGACATACAAGTTATTTCAGAACAAGTCTGTCTGGGATCAAAAACAACTTGAGTACAAGCTCGTTCCAAGAAAAGTCTAATCCTAGAGCAATGCTCAATAAGAGTCTGATTCAAATACGCTCGTCCAGACTTTTGGACTGTTGAGTTATACGTAGCCTATCTCAAAACTTAGCACACGTACTTGTTTCATTAATCAGATCCCATACTTTTTAAGCAACAAGAGCGTTACTCCAAAGCTCACATCAAACAACAAAATCAAGGACATTTTTGAAGATGCTCTGAATTGAATTCTTATCAAGAGAAACTGCTATTATCATCGAAAGAGGAAAGAAGACAAATCAGTGCAAGAACCGACGGTTACATGGATAGAAGATCTAGGAAGCTACTTTGCGCATTTCAGAAAAGCTGATAAAAATTAATACTTGTGTCAGAAAGCAATCAGAAGGTCAACCTTGTATGTTCTGCACGTTTTAGTTGGAAGAAGAAAGCCTATAGAAGCTTTTTTGTTCTGAAGCACTCAAGGAATACCAATTTAGTGCAAGTTCTAAAGAACCCCGTTTCAAACCTTTTGTCCTCATCTCAGCTTCAAGGACCCATGCTCATCACAACTATCTCTTTTCAATGGATTCACAATGGTCACCATGCTTGGCCTATAAATACAGAGAATTCAGACCTTGAAGAAGTTCACGTCTCTAAGAATTAACACACATACGGGCTTTCTCATCCTTCTTTGGTACTTGCACAATGTTTTCAACCCACTCGGGGGTAAATAGAAACAACTAAGAATCCAACATCAAACCATTTCTAACCTTGTCCTTAATCTTTAGGGACATGTTTGCCTTTATTATCCTCAACTTCTGTTTTATTAGGGGACAATTATAGCTTCAAAGGTATCTTATGTTCAACAATGCTTGCATCAAGACTGGGCATATGATGATATGACCATGCACAAATGTCGATAAACTCGACCAAGAGTTGAACTAGTTTGGCACGCTTCTCCTCCTTTATTGTAGTGCTGATATTTACTTCTTTTTTATCTTATTTTGTTCCTAAATTAATCGTTCTTGTTGCCTTCTGATGGGGAATAATTTTTATAGTTTATTGTTTTACCATTCTCATTAACTCTGGAAAAGGTTCCCATTCAGTTTCATCTCCTTTGTCAGCTTGATTTATAAGGTTATCAAAGTTATAACATGAGGAACACATGCTCTCACCCTCAAGAGAATCATTTTTGGACCTGGATTTATTTGGAAAGAAAAACTGAGATGTCATTTTGTGATTCAAGGATTTTTGGGATTTATGAATAGAAAAGAAAAAGATAATACAAAACAAAAAAGAAAAAGGAAAAGAAAAAGAAAAAGAAAAAGAAAAGATAGAACAAGTGAGAAACAATATACTTTTATTAATAACTGAAATGTTCACCCATTCAACAAAGATTCCTCCTAAAGCCTTGGGCAGAGCAATATGAGTTGCACTACATAATTACTTTAATTGACAAGACACAGGTAACCCAATGACTTCCCAATTGTTGATCTCAACATCTGGGGAACAAGGGTATACAAGATCTATTTCATAATTGTAACTAGGAGCCTCTTCTTTCGTAGCAGTCACTTGATTTGCATGGATCAAACCAACACTTT
The DNA here is from genome assembly GCA_037962975.1 of Clitoria ternatea. Lineage (NCBI taxonomy): Eukaryota > Viridiplantae > Streptophyta > Magnoliopsida > Fabales > Fabaceae > Clitoria > Clitoria ternatea. The sequence continues at coordinate 297,544,406 of CM075669.1, forward strand.
TGAAGCTTTAATTGATGTGACAGATAAGGACCCTCTTAGACTTCAACTCACAGTTCTCCAATCTTGCCCTTTTTATTTCCTTTTTTTAACTTAACCATTCTGTTCTTATCACCCTATAAAGGTTTGTATCCTAAAGCACATCTGTGCTTATTCTTAGAAAGGTCAAGGAAAGCAGTTAAGCTTGTTTCTTGTCGTCCAATCCACTGCCAGGATTGTATCCTCATTCTACCTATAGCACCGTTAGAAGAAAACTCTCTTCCTTACCAAAGATCTACACTAAATGTCCATCCATCAACTTTTGCAACAAAGGCCTGAATAAACCCTCATCATAGTCTCCTTCTATGATGGACCTTCGTCAATTCTACAAAGATACTTTCCAAAGGGGTTACAATTTCATCCACCCGAAGCTTCACCAAACCATCACATTCTTCCATAACATTAGTCAACTAGTTGCCATGCTTAGCTAGTGGCTTAACCTCTACATTGGGTCCTTGCTTATTAAAACTAAGCTAACTAGCATTTATCAATTTTTACACCTTATATTTTAACTCAAAGCAATTTTTAGTGGAGTGACCTACTCCACCAGAATGGTAATCATATGTGGCGTTAGCATCATACCATGTGAGGGTATTGAGGTTATAGTTTTTGAGGTGGGATAAGTGGCACCAAAGATCCACAAATTAGGTGCTGCAACAGGTCAGTATAAGACATAGGAGTCAGGTCAAACTTTACCCTCTTTTTTTTTGTCTTTACTGGGTTTGGGTTTTGGGGTTGAGGCTATGTAGAATGAGGATTGGTGACAGGTTGGAAAATGGCCCGAAGGATTGGGAGTCTGTATTGTTGGGGGTATACAACTTGTGATGTATTGGCTACATAGAGATATAATGGTTTGGGAAGGTTAAGTTGGTATGAAATGATGTTTGGGATTTGGTTGAAGTTTTACTTTGGGTGTGAGGCCACATGTTGTGCTTTTCCCTCTTTCTTGTTAACTCCTTCAAATAAGGGTTCTTTTGCTATTAGTAGTAATAGGGGCAGAAACCGCCATAATTTTTCCACTTCTTATACATGCTTCTACCCTTTCTCCAATAACAACCATGTTAGCAAAATTTACAGACACATTCCCAATAATTTTGTCATAGAATAGGGCTTGTAATGTGTCGATGAAAGTAGACACTTTCTCCTTTTTTGATAGAGGCGACAAAACCTACGACACCACATTTTTCCACCTTTAAGTATACCCCTTAAATGGTTCACCTTTTTTCCACATCAATATTTTGAAGTTGCATTCTATCTAGAGCCAAACCAACATTATTAATTGTTTCACAAAAGCTTCAGCAGGTCCTTCCAAGTATGGATATGCCCTCTTTCTAGATTGGTATACTAACTAGCAGCTGCTTCAGTTAAGTTGTCTTGGAAGCAACGAATTAGTAACTTCTCATCGTGCACATATGAACTCATCTTTCGAGAATACATCATGAGGTGTTGTCTGAGGCAAGACATCCCCTTATATCTTTCAAACTCAAGTATCTTGAACATTGAGGGAACAATGATATCAGGCACCAAGCATAAATTTGATGTTTCTCCCACACCATAATTACTTCCCCCGACGGCTCGCAACCTACCCTTCAAAGTTTTCCATTTTTTTCGATTGTGCGTCCTCACCTTTAGGATGCATCATTTGGACGAAAATGGGGTTTCTAGGTTCTCCTATGTTGGCGAAAGACACAATAAGGGGTTGAGTGATGGAAATAGTAGTTGGAATGGTTTAGGTTGTGAGAATTTTGCTAATGGATATTTGGGTGTGCAGTGTGGGTTGATGAGCTTGGGAGGTCTAGTAGAGTTGTTGTGGATTTGAAGGATCCTGATAAAAGAAAAAAGATAAGGTATAACCAGGTGGTAATAGTAATAGTAGTTTTTTTATAAGTAAAATTGGGAAGTGAATTGAAAGTTGACATAAGCTAGTGGAATAATAAATTGAAAATTTTTTTTAGGTGGATGGGAAAACATTTAGAATAACTAACTATCAACTAACTCAAATATAATAAGACATGATTCTAACTAACTATGACTTTCCATTTTACATATTCTAATTTATCTCAAATCATCTTTCATTTTCATTTAAAAATCAAGATGGAAAAATTTTAATTTATAATATAATAAATAACTTTTATAGATTATAATACATTTATTTATTTTATATATCTTGTGTAATGTTAATTAAAAAGATCAACGCCTATTGTTAAAATTTTATTAAATTAACATTTATCTCATAAAAGTAACCTTTTATTATTAAATTAAAAATATTAATATTGTATACAAGAACAAAAGACGATTTTATATTTTGAGCGAAAATATAAAAAAGGGTAAAAATAGAATTGTCCAAATTATGAAATAACAGGAATGAGAAAACAACTTTCAGCTGCTGATTTAAAAATTGAATTTTAATGCTGCTCATGCAGTAGAGTTCTGATTTGTTGTGTCCTTCATCCCTTCACCCTCTCATTTTAGGGGATGCCAGAGGGTAGAGGGGTGTCTTTTCCACGTTCTGTGATAGTTTTGTAAGGCTTCTTTAGGGCTTAGCTCCTCCCATTATAAAATAATAATAATAAAAAAAATAAAATCCAATCAACTCCCATTTGTATTATATTTTCATAGTCTGAAATAGAACAAAGTTATAACAAACTTGTGAATATTAGAAAGGATGATTTAAGAAAAAATGGCTGAAATTAAAGGCAAATGATTTGTTAATGTTGACGAGGGACAGCATCACATGCTAATTCCTTGAACTTTTCTTACTTTTGCTAATCTTAAGGAGGGCATCAAGTAATACAGGTATGCAAATGCCACGAGACATGTCCACTTGTGGTCCTTTAGAGGCATGAGAATATGAACTTTCTGCTAATGTTTTCTTCTTCTCCCTCTCTTCTAATCTTAATGTGTTTGGGAAGTACAAGCGTCCCCTCTCACCTGGTCTTATCCCAATTAGATGCCCAAGAGATACACTCTTGTCCTGAAAGAAAGATGCTGTGGACTGGTTGTTCCATCAGAACAATGCAAATGCAGTTAGATAAAAGAGCAATTATTTCACATGGCCTCTCAAGGTCTCTATGAATATACATTACTGTGCCAAGTTGATAGTTCACACAATTTGAAGTCTACATTAACTCAATGCTAAAAAGCTTAAACCACTTCTGTAGCAGGTAAAGTTGATGGCTAGTGACACTCTCATCTTTTGGTAGACAAATGTCAGAGACACTGGCTTAAATTACTTTCCATAATATAACATAGTTTCTGCTAGATAGATTTCTTTGTTCCATAGTTTTTTCATTTAATGAAATGAGAGAAAAGCCTTGTATCCAATTAATGGTGAGGAAAGAAGAAAAATAGGACTAGGGGAATTCAGATTACCTCAGTATCAAGGTTGGAGGATGAGAATGAGGAAAAGCTGGTGGATGGAATGTGCAGTGAATATGGATCTAGTGGGGCAGCAGGGCCTGATAATGATGATTCTACTTCTCTAAGTCTCATATTCAAAAAGCCAAGTCCAAATGGCCATCCAATTGGCATCTCATCATTCTGAGAATAGAGGGCAGGAAAAAAAACATAGCAACATTATACATCTACAAAGTAAGTTCCTAATGAATGATTACAAAGTATAATTTTAGCAAATGTATATGCATTTATAGTAACATCAGCAGCACGATGGTTACAAAAGCCCCCAAAAGAGCATGGTGAAATTGAAAATTTACCATCGGTTAACTAGCATTCCTCGAGTAAAACTAGTAAAAGTACTTCAATCATACAATGAATATTCTGCTAGGTCTATTGTGTTATGTCATATAACTACTTCATTTCAGCTTACAGAATGAGTTCAACTTAGAATCTGGATTCTTGCTTTCTTTATTGAAAGAAAAATGAAGGGAAAATCCTCAAAATATCCAACTGATTCGACTGAGAGGTGCTTTAAAATTATGTTATGGCAGACTGAAACTAGTGGAGGTTTTATCATTTTGGATACATGCAAAAATTTAGTGGGCTATAGCTTACGGGACAAATGATATTCATAGTAGTGTGCTACTTGAAATTTGTCGGTGGATAGTGAAGAAAGTCTATGCTGAACTTACAAAATAAAAGCCTTAAAAAAATTGTGCTGAATTGGAGAAGTTGTGATATACTAGCAGATGCTAAGCTAGAGCAAAATGGAAGGTACCAATGCTAGCAAAGTTCAGTAGATGTAAGTATCACAAAAATTTGTCACACATTCTAACATGATTGTTTTATAATTTACACTATTTTCCATGTGGTTCTACTAATTTGTTCCTTCAATGTTGCTGATATGACAATGTGACTCCTCCCTTTCGTAGATGTAAAAAAAAAGTAAATGAGAAAAAACAATCTTCAAATATGGTAGAAGGAAGGTTCATAATAATAAAAAAACTTTTTCAAAAAACCAAGAAACATAGAAGCATCTACATATGTGAGGGTGGCATGATATTGTGTCATCAGATTCTAAAACCCAGACAAATCGTTCTGACCAGTGACCACTTTCAGTTGTTTGTATGGGCTTAATTCTCCAGATATTTCCCAGATCTATTTGTTACCCACATTGTACACATTATTATTATTTCTTTCAATTTTTTGTTCTTTTTTATTTTGGATTTGGCCCACATCATGTGGCTCTGCTAGATTTCCATATCTTGTTACATATATATATCAAATGAAAATATAATAACTCAAAATGAAACAGGATGGTTTTACAGTGTTCCAATGAGAAAGGCATTTAAGTGAAACTGTACTCTCCTAGACAACTTAATTTGACATGTTATGCTAAAAATGTATGGATTGAGTCTACCACTTTCCTAGCTTTAACTCTAAGTTACCAAAACTATCAAACCATAATCTTCCTGACAGGGGACCATCATTTGTAACCCTATATTTCCGTACCAACTTCTACTTGTAGAGTTCTAGTAGATGACATGTTGACATTAAGAGGAGTGATCTTTCAGTTCAAACCACATTCTTACAATCAAGTTCGGACAACAAACATTGATGGGTTTTAATGAAATGTTAATTCGTATGCCTACCAATTTCACAACTACTTGCATTATGGTCCTTACTAGAGACACTAAGGAGGTCTTTTCTTCATATCAGTCCATCTGAAAAGTACAAATTTTACAGTTCACATTCACACATTGATTGACTTGGTTTTCTTTCATTATGCCATTCCATCTAGAAAATGCAAGATTTTCTTGCATACATATACATAACTGCATTATGATGAAGATTAATAATTCCAGGAAACTAACAAGATGTTCATCATTCAATTTCTTGTTCCATTAAATATCATCACTTGCCATTGCAAAATTAACTTTAGGAACAGAGTCTTACAAATAGATTCATCTCTATTTTAGAAAATAAAGAGGAGAAACTAGATTAATTACATGCATACAACTCAGAATATTACCAACCACACAGTAAAAGAAAAACTAAAACACAGAGATTCAGTTTCAATTCAAATTGGAAGACTCCATAGTCCAAACATGTTACTATATATTCTTCATTAATAGCAATAAGCCACCAACACAACTAGAAAAAAGTCTTGATCTTTTGCAGACCCAAAAGTGATATAAATGAAAAGAAAAGGGAAATAAAACTGAAAAGGGAGTGGGAACATAGCCAGAAGAAAATGGAGAAAGATGGCATATTTTGAATTTGAATATATAAATAAGTTCTTGTTGTGAAGAAGAATAGCAACAAAGCAGTGAATTATTACCTCTGAAACCATGGTTTGGTGTCTCTGGCCTTTGCAGAGAAGTTGATGGCAAAATGATGATCACAGAGAAGAAAATAAAATAACTGAAATTTTGTATTGGAGAGAAACCGAAAGAGAATTTACGTGTCTCCTAACTAGTGTAATAGTATTCTTCCTTAAACGTTAGACATTTAAGAATTCGGGTCCCACTTGGCCTGCTGAACATTGTTTGAGTTGAAACTTGAAAACCAAAATTTTAACAGCAATTTATGAAATTTCAGGAATTACTAATCAGCAAAACATATATATATATATATATATATACAAACACTACCGTCAATGAGTGAAAAATAAAAAATCAATTGATTTAAACACTTTGCCTGTGAAGTTATTAGACCTGTTTGTTTAAGCTTATTTTTAAGTATTTTTAAAAAAAATATTTTTTTAATCACCTTTTTAATAAGCAGATTAGAGTTGCTTCTTAAAATAAGTTAAAATCAGTTTATTTTCAACTTCGGCTTATTTTTGAAACTTTAAACAAACACATCAAAATTTAAAATAAATATTTTTTTAATTAAAAAACGTTTATCTCTTAAAATAAGTTTAAACAAACGAGTCTATTATTATCGAGTGAGTGAAAAATCTAGGTTGAACTTACTGGATTTAAGAAAAAATAATGTGTTATGGCTATCTAAATATATCTCTCTATGTTGATGATAGTTTTTATGAACCATATTCATTAGTAGAAGGAAGTTTTTTTTTTATTTAAAATCAAATATAAAGTCATAAAGTATTATTAATCTATTTCTTATATAAATTGTGAAATACCTTCTAATAGTCTACGTTTAAGGTAGTTTTATAAATCCCCTCAAAATTAGTTATTGGTAATTTCAAATCACCTTTATTTGTAACTTTTGACATAGGAACCTAAAACCTGACCATACGAGAAAAATGACTTTGGAATGTAAACTTCAACTAAGAGATTGCCTTTGACTCTTATTAATTTTTATTGCAAAAGAAATAACAATAAGAAATTATCTCTTTTGAAACTTAAAAGGAATTCTTGAATCAAATAGTGTTAATGACAACCTGGGAATGAATACTTTATATGTAATGTTACTATGTATAAGAAATTTACACATATATAGTAAATGAATCAAATAACCAAGTAAGATAATAATGAGGACCTCATTGGGCCTCCTTTAGGCCTTACATATATTTTTTTAAAAAAATTAGACTTTTATAACTTTGTTTAGAAATAATTAGTTTAGGATTTCATGTTTTAGTTGGATCTTGCATGGTTATAATTTTCATTTTGTGTCATTTTTGGGTTTTGTATAGGTATATACTAGCTTTGGGCTACTTTTGGGTTATGTATTTTTAGTTTTTGGGCCTTGGGTGAAGTTTTTACAAGTCCACCCAAACCAATTCTGAATTTGGAGAGGTATTTAATCTCTTACTCCTTTGTATTTTTCACCTTTGATATTCGTTTAAAGAATTTTTAGTGTGAAAAAGTGAGTCTTCCTTTAGTTTCTCCCAAGTGCTTAGCACTTTCTCGAATACCTTATCCTTTAGGCATCCTCCCCTAGGTGGCGGTTTTTGCTTATCTACTCCTCCAAGGAAGACGCAAGTCTCCTTTCCAACCTCTTTATCCATCTCCAACAACCATCCAACAACCCTTAACCACCTTCCAGCCTCCTTAACCTCCTAACTTCTACTTCCCCCTCTCATTCCTCTAAGCATAGCTTTTGGCCACATCATCTTCACAACCTTGGAAGATTCACAATTCACGATGAACCATGGCACTCCAGGAGCTTGAAGAAAGGAGCTAGATCCAACTTTTTCTCTCCATGTAGCTTTGCCTATATCAAGTGATATCAAGAGTTTTTTTTGTCTCTTTCCTTTCATTTTTTATTAGTTCTTGTATATCATATCATTTTTCTAAATTTGTGAATGCTATTCATGTTCCCATAGAAACCATGTTCATGTTTCATCATTCCATGATTCAAATTGCAAAAAAATTACAAGATTTTATCATTTCTTGAAGTTGAATTCTACACATGATGGCTTTGAGTTATGTAATTCTATTTCATGCTTCTTGCTACTGCACATATATGAAATAAATACCTTGAGTTTGCTGAAGTTTGAGTGCAAAATTTGTTGGTTTTTTTCAATTTGTGCATTCTTGGTTGCTTGTGTTACAAGTTACATGTTATTTCTTGCATTTTATGGTCAATTCTTGTCATCTCATGTCTTGGTTGTGTAATTTTTTAAATTTAGAGCTAAATTCCAGTATAATACAAATTTAATTTTGTGTATCTTATGTCTTGCCTACCACATGTTTGATGCTTAGTCTTATGCCGTAGATCATAAGTGAATGAGTGATAGCTTTGGAGCTTGTTCTTATATAGTTTTCTAGGCTTGTGTATGATTTTGCTTGGAGTCTACATGTTGGATTCTTAGACATTTATTTCACATTTGAACAAGTGTCTAGTAAGCTCCATAGTTTGTCCATACCCACCTTAATTTTAGGTGGATGTTGTAGCTCAAAATTAGTAGGCTTATCAGAACTTCTTTAGGCATTGCTTCTAGTATTTTTTTTAATTTTTTAGCAACTTTACCAATTCTTTGGCATACTATTTTGCATACAACTTAATTGCATTTTATGTCATTGTTTAGTTCCTTGCTTGCCTTTTAGTAATTGGAAGGTCTTGCTTGCTTAAACACCACCCTTTTACCACCTTTTCTTCTTGTTTTTATGTAATTTTGAGGTGAAACTTTATGGGGCTATTTTTAATTGTTTTAGGACTGAAAAAGAGAATATAAAATAGAGAAAAATTCAAAATAAAAGTACAAGAAAGTCATAAAAGAAAAACTTGAAAAGCCCTTGCATTTACCAAAATTTTGGGAATTTTCTTGGCAAAAAAGCAAAGAAAAAAAGTGTGTATACCCCATTTTAAAAATTCTAGCAACATGAATATTTCTTGTGCAGTCCCTAATTCCTTTATTTTTCCTCTTGAATTGCATATTTCTTGAACAATTTGGTGATGCTTATGTGGTGTAAAAGTGTGGATGTTTTGGCATGCAATTTAGAGTTTCTAGGAATATTTTGAGTGCCTACTTTTGTTGGATGCATTTAGTTTTAGTTTTTCATTTTCATCCCTAGTTTTGTCACATTAATTCTCATTCTTAGTTTCCTTTATTCATTTTACCTTTTATTATTTGTCAAATTCCAAGTTTTTTCTCATCAAATTTCAATTTGGTTTAGCTTCCAAAATTTTACCTTTTATTACTTGTCTTTTTCTTTTTTAAGTTTTGTCTTTGAGTGTTTCTATTCTTTGGCATTCTTGAGATAAGTCAAGTAATTCCATTATAGGGATAGCATTTTGGTGTGAATAATATAAGGATTGAGGTTTATTCTAAGTAATTTGGGGATTTTTGAGAGAACTTGAGTATGAACACCTTGACTGAAGAGTGCAAACACTTGAATGCCTAAATCAATTTTGAAAATAATATTTTTTTGTGCTAACCAATTTCTTTGAGTTAAGTGTTTTCTTGTAGCTTGGTGGATCCCATTGAAGTTTGAAGGACCTTGAAGACACTTGAAGAATTATTTTGTAAAGCACACTTTGTAATAGATAGTAGTTGGATTATTTTTCCATTGTATTTCATTTTTCCTTGTATTTTGGGGAATTTTTCTTTAAGTCAATTGTTCTTAGTCCTTGTATTTGGACTTAAGGACTCTTGGACTTTTAAATTTTGGATTTTCTTAGTTCACTAGGGGTAGTGCGCTTAAGTATTAGTTTACTTTTTGTACACCACGACTAGTTTGCTTTAATTGCTTTCTAGCTTAGTGTAATATGCTTTTAAATGCTAGGATTAGTTTAGATTTTGCACTTCGACTAGAATTATCATTTTCATTCTTTTAGGCTAAGTTTTAGTTAAGTACTTACTTGTTTTTCCTCTTTTTGCTATATATCATGGATTATTATAGTGAGAGAGAGACACCACACTTCCCCAATTTAAGGTCCTAATACAACATATTAGAACCAAGTCTATTTTATAAAGGATTTTGGAATACTTACAAATTTTCTTAAGATCTCATGTTTTGTTAATAACATACATTAAGACCTTTAATTAAATAAAAGTTTGTTTTAAGTGTTATTTAACTCTTTCACTTAAGTGTTTTAGAATGCCAAGTCTATGATGAAAAAGCTATGATACAAAAGGGTAGTACATCATTCAAAGTCTGTGTGGTAGTTGTTCAAAATATTTCAAGTCTATCTCAACTTAAGTTTGCTTGGGACCAATGCAAAATATTTCAAGTCTGTCCTAGTCTCAAGTCTAAATTGAAGACATCGCTCAAAAGAAGTTTCTCTAAGATTGTTTGTCCTAGACTTAGGTCCGCTGAGTCACTTTCTTCAAGTAAATCACTCTACAAACTCAAAATCTCTCTTCCTGAATAACATCTATTCAAGCTTTAAATTGCTTCAGACTCAGACTCGTCCTTTCAAGAAAAGTTCTTTGAGTCTGAATCAAACATGCAAGGTTGTCTCAGTGCTAAAGTCCTTCAGTCTAAGTCTATTCATAGCCTGAAATAAACAAAGAGACAACACTATTAGAGAAACAAACATTCATATGAGAAGAAATCGAGGAAGCTACTCTAACCACATCAAAAAATTGTCATCATGTTGTACTTAAAAAACTAAGCGAGATTTGCAACAATTTGGCCTTCAGGCTAACGTTTACACACCTTATCTTACCCATTTTAACTCCAATTGCTACAAAACTTTATGGGCACTATTTAGGACTCATTTCGGACCTGCAGACATAGTTTGTGCTCAAAAATTCCTCCAGATTGCAGAGATATGCACTAAAATGCAATTTGGCCCTTTTTTAAACAACTTTATCACCTAAATCATTTCAAATGAAATTCAACTGACAATCCCTTTACACACACAAATTCTAAATATACTTAGGGTCTCATTAATACCTTTTAGGGACTCTGGATCCCACTAAAACTTAAAATCACCTAGTCAGTTGGCCAATTTAGTCACTTCCTTTCTAATTAAAGTCTATAACTTTAACTACTTGTGGTTTTATACCACAACAAACATCAAAAGCAATTCAAAACACCTACTTCTCATATCATTTATGATTTCCATCATTCAATACTACCTTAATACTTTACTTTAGTCCCTATCTATATTCGCAATGATATAATTGAAATTCATATTCAATTAGCTGAATGTCATTCATTCACAACACACACACACACACACATACACACACATATATATATATATATATATATATATATATACATATATACTACTACAAACACCTGCCCATAATTGCATAATATCAAATTAGATGGCTCAATGCCATTCTATAGTTCCTGGTCATGCCTTCACATATTCATCATAACATCCTTACATCATTGTATATATATATATATATATTACCATTATCAACAATATCAAGTCAATTATTTCAAATATACTCACGCATAATCATTGACTAGATAATAAAAAATTGATGCCTCCAGCATCCATCACACACATCTACAGATATCAAGCAAATCATACTTCTCAAACATAAGGCAATATACACCGCAAACCACTAGTTACACACATATTTACATCAACCATCATCATAACACTAAATACTCAAAACATTATACACACACATACACTTATACACATGTACATCAAAAATATCAATTCTCCTTGGCATTAATTTACTAGCTCATTTGGTACTAGTTTCTACGGCGTCAGCCATGTCCATGTCTTCAGTCACTAAAACAACAGTAAGGGTGAGTGATTGACAATACAAATCAATACAAATAATTCGAATCTACAAGGGGAAAGCATAACATAGCAAAGATTTCCCCCAATCAATCATTCATTAAATTCATCCTCATTCCATTTCAATATAATTACATATCATCAATTCATCAATTGCATAATTGGTAAATCAAGTCCTTAGTGTCATATTAAGTCATCAAACATCATGATTAATCTACATAATTTCACAACTAACTCTTAGTCAATGATATAGAACTCTCTAGTATCCGGATACTAAATTGGATCGATCATCAGCTGAGGGTCCTACCCGACCACCCGTGAACCCTACTTGGTCCACCGAGCCCAACCTGGCTCCCCACCTCACTACTGGGTTCTACCTGACCACTAGGTAGCTCAAGTGAGCTACACTCAACCATGGGAGCCAAAAATGAGGGTACAATATACTGCTCGACCGTTCACACCACATAATAATCATATACATCAATGTTATCACAACACCCATTCATTTAATTCTCAATAATTTATCTTATCACTACGACCATCAACCTAGGATCAAACTTAAGCCACTCAAGCATATTATTCTTCTCTTAATCTCATTTCAATATATTTCTCAATTCCTCAATCATCAATAATTCATTATTTCATTTTATCATCTCATATCAACATATCTTCCACATAATAATAATCATCATTATACAACACATTTATATAACTAACCATCACATAATCAATTCTCTTTATCATCATGCATTTAAAATTTCAAATAATCTTCCACATGGTTCAAGACTCACATCATCAAAGCATTAATTATATTCACATCAATATCTTTCAACTAAGCAGGTCTATCATCACCATATATATACATACATACATACTTATATAGAATTTAACATTCTTAGTCTATCCTACCCTTTTCCCATAAACCGGAATCGTCGTTAACATTATTTTCATCAATTCATACACTGAATACACTCACTTACCTCATTCCACGCTTTCAGGATTTTCTTCACAACACCAAGTACTTCAAGAATCTAAAATCAAGGATTCACCAAAAGGGTTCAACATTCCAATTTTCTAAATCATAATTTGATCTATCGACACAACTTAAATTTTATTTTAAAGGTTCTCATAGCTTAACTTTTCCATTTTCGACCTCTGTTCCAAGTTATGCTCCGTCTAACGGCATCCCGACACTTATTCTGTCACCTAACAACACCAAATCAAAAACCCCATTATTGTCGGATGTCATATTTAAGTTTCAAAAGCTTGATTTAACACCTTTACAACTCAAATTCCTCAAAATTCAAAGGAACCTACATCCAAGTGTGCCTTCTGCTTAGTGAGAAAGAGTAAGAGAAAACATGAAATTAGATATACCAATTGACTCACCTCAACGATATGATACCAAAAATGCGTTCAATTTTAACTTTTGGCGAGAAATTGAGGGTCAATCCCTACCTATAGGCCCAAGGCCATGGACGAGAAAGGGAAGAAGTTCATGCGTAATTGATGAGGAAGGAAGAAAAGGAATTGAAAACTTAATTTTAACCCTAATGGTATTTTTGTCCTTTCGTTATTTCTTTTTTATTTTCTTTTTATTTCTTATAAATAAACTTTATCTTAACTAATTACTCTGTTTAGTTTCACCACATGGTAATTAATATTTTTACCATTTTAATTTAAATCTAATTTCATAATAATCTCAATTAATTAATTTAATTCACATTAATAATTAAATAATTTATTTATTAATTCTATATAGCACAAATAATTAATTTTAATAATTGAGATGTTACAAACTATACAACTAAATTCTAAATAATATATTTTTAAATTTTACCGAAAAAGAAAAAGACTGACCTTTTCTGACAATTAAAATGACTTAGTTGTCTATTACATCATAATTGTATTTATTATAATTAATTTTTTAGAAACAGCGCAATTTATAATTAATTCTTTTTATAATTTATTATTAAAATAACCCATTGTTCAATGTCAAACTAACTTGAACACATCTGTCAAAAAAATTTAATTCAGTTTTAAAAAATTTAAACATATTATATTTTAATACATCTGATTTACGGAGCTGGATACCAAATTATTTCTTTGAATTACTATATTAATATACACCACCATACTGCTTTATAGTATTTTTCTGATTAATTACATTTTTTTCTCATAATTTTGCTAAATATTTGATTTTGGTCCCCAATTTTAAATCGTATGATTTTAATTTTTAAACTATTTAATTTGTTGATATTTAGTCGTCCAATTTTAAATTACATATTTTGATCTATAAACAATTTATTTAATGATACATTAATTTGGTCCTTTAACTATATATTTTTCATCAAATTGATAAAGTAAAATTATGACATATATAAGTTAGTTTATAATAAAATATTTATATTATTATTTCTATAAACTAATATTTTTTATCATAATATAATAAGAAGTAATATTTATAAAAAATAATATAAAAACATTATAAAGTGGACAAAAATAAAATAGGGACCAACTATATCAAAAATTAAATATTTTAAAACTTAAAATTGTGTAATTTGAAGTTAGGAGGCCAAATATTAAGAAATCTAACTCATTTAAAAATCAAAATTGATAATTAAAAATTTTAAAAAAAATATTTAGTCAAACTGGGAGAAGAAAAGAAGTGAGTTTTTCCTATTTTTTCTTGAAGGTATATTGCATTATAGTTACAGTTACCTGCAGATTGCTAGATCTTGCACATGGCTACAGAAAGTTTATCCACTTTCGATGTGTCTTCTTTGGGGGATGAATCGTTGATATATATAAAATACCCAATTAATTATAATTCTTATAGCCGACAAATAATAATTATTATATGATGAAAGGGAGAATACCAGATATGGACATAAACCCATTGACACCTTCTGTATGACTATATTTAGATCTTCCTTTTCTTTCTATAGTAAGCTTCTGCTTAATACTGTTATTAGTAGATATGCAAAGCTCCTATTATTTCTGCTAAATATAATCGAAAAATTAGTTGAAAGTGACTATTATTAGGCAACTATTCCTTTTATACTTTCTAGTTTTTTTTATTATAAATATAGCACTACCAAACAATAATGCATTTTTATAAGTTAACATCTCAATCATGTAAGTTTACAAATCAAGGTAGTGTTTAAAACATAAAATTAATACTTTTCCTTTATAGTATGATCATTTGATCAATTGTAGTATCTATGTCTCTAAAATAATGAATCTCAGATACATTTAGTTATTGAATAAACCATATGTTTCTAATATGCAAGAGTCGATAATGGATCAAAAGAAGGCGAATTCCTTAAGGTTTTTTTGCTACTTAAATCACTAAAGGGGAAACAAATTATCCAACTTAGGGCTCAACGTTTTGAGAGTGTACCTTTCGCATTAATGTATAGATGTAATTGCTAGTTGTAATTTTTCCTAATTTGATGGGATCCTATTGTTAACATGACTGAAACGTCTATAAGGTTTTAGATTATTCTTTAAAGGTTGATTCTAAGGTCGAGACAATAAGCCTTCCTTTAAGGGTTGGAGTGAAAATTATATCCATGTATGTACCTTGATCTTGGTATGTGGGCCTCGATGCGCCTTGCTAGATACGTCGGCTGGATACATCTAGATCAACACATATTAGGAAATGTAATTAACATTGTTAATTTTTATGAAACAATTGATTGTTTTCCTATTTTATTCCTATTTCTATATTATTTATCTTTCTGAAAAATTCTCAATACTTTTAATATTAATAAAAGCATTTTTGAAAATAGAACAATTAATACTTTGTTAAAATTGTAAAACAGATAAATATAACATTTTTTCTATTTAATTATCTCAAAAATTAAAATAAATATTATTACTATTTAATTTAACTATTTATTCAGAGTTCCAAAATAAGAAAGGAAATATGTTGAAAGGTAATATGATTTAATAAACAAATGGTAGATTGGAAATTTGAGTAAGTAATTAAAATAAAATAATTATATTTTTAATTATGTAATTCTTTCTTAACAGTTAAAATAAAGATTTATTTAACCTGTAAAAAATAAAAAATAAAAATATTTAATAAAAAGTTATATAAAAAATAGGGATAATGAGGAGTATTTATTGATTTATGGTAGGGAGAGATGACGGCAAGGAGCGTCGGTATCCGTACTCCGTACCATACACTCAATTTCACCAACACTTCTCTACCACTTAAATGCTTCCACGTGGATTTGCGTGTGACTATGGTTGCTAACTTACACTAATCTTAATTATCATGATATTATATCTTCAATTATAATGTCCCATTATTAATCAATGCTAATTTTTTCTTTAAAGATAAGATCATAAGAAGATACAGAGTAGAAGCAATGACGACTTATGATGCTTGCTTAAGTTTCAGATGAAAACCACAGCATTTATCATTTCTGTTTTTTCTTCCAATTTCTTTCTTTCTTTTTTCACCTTAAATATTTCAGGATAAGTCTATCTATTTGATTTGGTTGGTAAACTGAAAGCTTAAATATTTCATATTTAAAGTTTTATGGTAACCCAACTTATTATTTGAGAATACATTTTTATAACTTTTAGGTAAAATTTTTATATAATTTTTATTTCCAGTATTCTATTAAACACTTCTTAAAAGAGAAACTATGTTACTCTCCCTATTTCATATTATAAACCACTTTTTAACGGTATACAATTTTAAAAGAGTAATTATTATCTTTGTAAAATAGGTTTTATGTGAGTGTGTGTCATTATCTTGTTAATTCTTTTTGCCATAGATTTTGATGTCTAAATTATTTAAATTTCAATAATCCTTTCTAAATAATTTTTTTTTGAGAACAAAGAAAAAAGTTCGTATGTCATTAGTCATTGGCAAACAAGTTGATGTATGCAAAAGAAAGAAGTTGAAGATGAAGTCACGTGATCCAATTTTTAGTTGGTTGGGCTGCATATTGCAAACCATCGACCCAAGCAAAAGGTTCCATATAACCCAAAGATTATTGAACCAAAAAAAAACCCAACGATTATGGTCCCCAGGGTCACAACAAAACTGAGCCTGTTCTTAAAGTCCAGTTTTTTTACAATAAAAAGTCTCACGTGTTTTTTAATCCGATATACTTTATTTAAATTTAAACCTGATAAAATTATTAGCAATTATTTTGATATTCTATAAATTAAATAAAAATTAAATTCACTTACAATTTAAAATGAAAAATATATTAAAATTTTCCTTATTTAGTCAAATTGGTAGAAATTTTGATTATTTTGGTAAGAGATCATTTTTATTTGAAATATCCCAGCATTTCTTGAAACTTGTACTCGATGTAGGTAAACTTGGAACTACATTTTGCCAACTAGCCTACACATTCCACATTAAATTGTACTCCTAAAAAAGAAAGAAATATTGATCAATATCTTTAGAATATTGCACACTGACATACTCACTAATGGTTGGTTTGGAATGAGGAAAAAAGAGGGAAGGAAAAAAAATGTTTTTGTTTGTTTGAAAGGAAAAAGAGAAAGTAAGTGGAGTTCAATGAAAACTAATTATCTCAGATGGAAGAAAATAGAAGAAAATTAAATAAGATTTTTGTTTGATAAATATTATAATAAATTAATAAATATTATTAAAAATTATAAAATGAATTAAAATAAATTCTTTATATATTAAATTTTATTATAATAAAATTTATTTCTCAAGCAATTATTTTTTTTACATTCACTTTCTTTCCATCTATCAAAATAATAAAAGATTCTTTTTTTCCACTTCTTTCTTTTCTATTTATCTTCATCCTAACCACATACTTTCCCTTCGTATTTCTTGTGTTTCTTTTCTTCCTATTTTTTGCATTCTAATTTCTTTCCTTCCCATTTCTTTTGAGCATCCAAATGAACCATTAAGGGTTCCACCCGGTGGAGGGCTTGGGAAAATTAGAAGATTGGGTGGGTGAAGACCAATGATTCAAACAAGAAATTTGTAAAAAAGTGGGAACAAGGGAGATACATTATTTTGATAGGTCATTCTTACTATTAGAAAACTTATATAAAGGATTTCATGGCATGGTTAGAGGGAATTTGGAAATGGACGTTTAACGTTATGCTTGGGTGAGGTAATTTGAAGAGAACAAAAATTTATTCACTTGATTCAAAGGATTTTACGCATTATATCCAGTTTGGTTACAAGTAGAGTTGGATATACAAGCCTAGGTCTACGAGTCAGTCCGTTTAAGTGGCCTTTATGCATGTTGTGGGTTGAAAAAAATAACCCATTCAAAATACGGGCTTATGGGCCATGTCTGTTTACCCCATGGGTTTAACAAGCCCAGCTCCTGGGTTCACAGGCCAACCCACATACCTATCATATAATATTTAATTTATAAAATTAAATTACTAAATACTATTTTGAATAAAAACCTAAGTAACCCTAATATCTCCCTTTTAATTTCCTCGGGAGAGATAGAGTGTGTTCCCACTCTTAACCATTGGCTCCTTATTACTCGCATGCTCACATTGTAGTAATGTTAAATAACTGAAATTGTTGATTTCTATGAGGAGTTATGCTAAGCACGTTGTCCTTTTTTTAGGTAAAACATATTGTCCTTGTTTGTATGCTATGTTATGCGATGTTTGCGTGAGTGAGAAGATGGTACTCCATTTGCTTTGTATTCACGTGCACCACCTCACTTGAGTGGGAAATGGTACTCTGCTTGTTTATAAATGTTCATCCCCTCTTCAAAATCAAGGCCACACCATGAAAGAAAAAAGAAAAAAGAAAAGAAAAGAAAAAACACCATTATGTGAAAAAATCCTTTCTTTTTTCTTCTTTTCATCTTCATTCACCATTCACCAGAATACATATTTCTATTTTCTTCCATAGTGTAGCTCCTTTCCTTCACTTCTGTTAATTTGTTCTAGGGTATCACCATCTTGAGGTTCTTTTCATTTTCTAAAAACTTTTGAATTATTAGTAATATTAAACCTAACAATTTAAAATAAAAAAGTAAAAAAAACTGCAATACATGGGCTAGCCTTGCGTGCCTACAATCTTGATGTGGGCTTAAAAAGTAGGCCTATTTAGAATACGGGTTTTGTAGGTTGGCCTATTACGGGGCAAGCCTGTGTGGGTTAGCCCGTATATGTAGCTTTAGTTTTAAGGAAAAAAAAGGTGCAAGTGGTTATTATTTTTTATGAGGCTCACAAATATCATTTCCCTTACAAACCAAGGGTATTTGGACGAAAATTAATCATGTTTACATTGATGCCCTCTATTTGACAATGTGTAGCATGTCAATGAAACTTATGTTTTTATGTTCCATTGGTTTGCATACTAAAGTACAAGTTAAGACTTTCACGAAGTCAAAAAGTTAAAACTTTTAGTAGCTTTTAAAGACATGATAGTCATTTACTAAATTTCCTTCAAGTTTTTATATCCATCTAAACAACTCAATAGAAACTATATACTCTTAATTCTCCTTAATTTACATTAGTCCAAACACATCTAATTTCCCTTTAATTTCAACTTATTGTTTCATTTATTTTATTTTTATTCCATTTATTTCCTTCCTTTTATTATCCAAACAGAGCATAGGTGAATAATAAACCTTTTTTATGGGAAAAACATTTGTTTGGTCAGCTATTGCAAGAAATTGACAAGGTTTCTCTAAACCTATAAACAGAAGATTGTTAGAAGTAGAGATTAGAAAGCTTTGAGATGTATATTCAACTTGAGTGTTCTTGGTCTTCTTTACCTCTGCTTCTATGAGAAATTGAGTGTTCTTGATTTCATCCTTCATTAGTATCTTTATCCTTTCCACCCTTGTCTATAATTTAGTTAGCCTAGTTTCCATCATCCTTCTCCATTATGCATTCTCTCGTGTCCTACCTAGGGTTACACCATGGTCTTTATATAGTATTGTTAAGTGCTGAAAGAACATATAAGGTTATTAGGACCCCTCAAAAATTTTAATTATGATAGAAATATTACACTATTTAATATACTAATGTTTTAAAGTCGTCTAAGGCATACTTACAGGATAAATACAAGTCACAAGTCAAGGAACAAGAAGTCTTGAGTATAAGGTTTACAAAACTTAGATGACCAGACTCAACTCAGATGTCGTACATGAAGATAATAAATACAAGCTACAAGCCAAAGCTCAAGCTTCCATAATATCTTATAATCATTTTGACTTGAAACAAACTATCTATCCAATCAAATAGCTTCAAAATGACTGTCTAAACAAAATGTGCGTACATCTTATGTACCAAAATGGAAAGTCAAACAACCAAGATATTCACATGCTAACAGAGTTTAAGTATGTTTTTCAAATCATCCCAATAGCTCTTTACAGATTTCAAGTCATTATTGGATATAAAGTCCTTTGTCTTACAACATTTATTTCAAAGGAAACCTATATAAGGAGGACCATTCAAGAATGCAAAGTGCTCCATATATCGACTTCTCTTCTCTTCTCTCTCTTTCTACAAGTTGTGCAGAATACTCTTACTCTTTTCTTGTAAAAATAGTTTAAGAGCTTTACTCTTTTATATCATAAACAATTAGTTCAGTTTTGCAAGCTCAGACATTCCTAAGGTCTTTACTAAAGACTTAGGAATCTTTTACTTCTCTATGAAGTTGTAAAAGCCTGGAGAGGCTCGGCCAAAAAAGAATACTTGTGTAATTAGATGAGGTTAAGTTAAGAAAGAATACTTGTGAAGTTGGCCCAAAAAGACTAAGTTATGAAAGAATACTTAGGATCCTTGTAAGTAAGTGTGAGTTGCATTTAGCTTCTTAATCAGTTAATACAAACTTCTGTTGGCTCAAATAGAGACTAGACATAGCCTTAATTAGGAGGTGAATCAATATAATATTTTGTTTATGTGTTGTCTTTCTTCTTATTGTCTTAATCCCTATTCTTGTTTTGTCCATTATCTCAAGATTTTTGAAAAACTCAGATAAGTATATGACCTATTTGCTAAACTATTTTTATCTTTAACTAGGTCTTTGAGAAAATTCAAACAAATGCCTGAATAACCATCTTTGTGAAAAGAATTTGTCAAAGTTTTAATCATATTATTCAATCCCTTTTCTAATGTGAACCTGTGTTTTATATTCAAGTACATCTTGAGTAACATCAAACCATGTGAAAAGCCATATGACACACTATCTTGGCATATTGGAGAAACACATCTATCACTACAACAACCAAAAAGAAACAAAAGCTAGACATGACTTTTACAACTTTGAAAACTTACCTTGAAATGAGCACAAGTCCAAAATTGCCTCCTTGGGTTTCTTACAATCCGCGAGACTTGAAGGATGACTCGTTCACTACATCCACATAATATACCATGGACACCGCCCTTACTATTGTAGTATCCACGACTAGAGCTGGTAAAATGAGATGACCCGTATGGGTCGGCTCGAGCCTACCATAAAAAACGTAATGCGTGGGCCTTGAAAATAAATTCAAAGTTAATAATTGAAATAAAAAAACTCGATAACAAAAAAGCCTGAAAAAATGGGTTGAGTATGGGCCGGCTTGCACGGGCCTGGGCGGCCTGAGTTCATTTTTTAAAAAATTCTTTTAGTACTATTTATTAGTTAATTTAGCAATATGAGAAGTACTATTTATTAATTAGTATTTTTACAAGTAGATTTTTTCAAGAAATCTTATTGATTTAATAGCATTTGTGTGTTAGTATTATTAGTAACTTAGTAGCTAATGTTTCATTCATTTTAATTTTCAATTGTAGTACAAAAACAAACATATTTTTTACAAGAAAAATTATTGATTTTATAGCATTGTTTGTCTAGCGACAGTTAATTAATTTTACTAGCACAAAATTTTTTACAATTGTGGTTTTAGAAAAATTCTACTTAGTTCAATTTTTGTAATTTTATTTTTTATAAATTAATTTTTTAATAATTCTTTTTCTAAAAAAATGGACCATTCGTTCAAGTCCGCAATTCGTTGAAGGCCGGGTTAGGGCCTTTAATTCCAAGATTCGAATTTATAAGGCCTTTTTTGGTTCGGCCCTAAGTAGCCCGTAACCTAATAAAACTTGGTCCATTTAGGACCGTCCGTCCAAATTGCCAGCTATATCCACAACCACGAGAGAAAGCAAACACCCAAGGGAATTTATGGTTGGTTATGTTGGCCATGACTTCTATATTGTCGTTGGGTTAAACTAGGGGTGGGGGGTGGGGCTGATGATAAAAATTACAATTACTTTTATAATATTTGGTTAGGTGAAAATAGAAATTTCACCATTCCCCCCAAAATACAAATGTGTTAATTATTGGGTAACCAAAACATGTGTTTCATTGTCTATGTGGGAATATTTGTTAACAAGAATCAACCAAACTAACACCTAACATTATGTAAGCATGGCAAACTACTAATTTCTTAGAGATCTATTATGATGTTAATTATGAAATAAAGGGCTAAATTCACTCTTGTTAAAATCACTTTTTTGAAGATTATTTAGACCGCTATGTTGCTATCTATGGCTTATTCAGAGGCATTGGGTGTGTGTCTCAAATTCAACTTGTGAATGAGTTAGGTGTTTTAGGTTACCCATCAATTAATCGGAAACCTAACATTTTCAACTGCTTCATCTTTTCTTAATTGAACTATACTAAAACGCGCAGTACCCAAGTAAAGACAAATAGACACTATTATCGGATGCCATATTCCAAAAACTAAGCATATTATTTGCACACTTGTTAACATGAAATTGTTTGAGACTTTTTAAGTTGCTTCCTACTCCTAGTGTGGTCTAAGTGTTATGCAAAATTTAGCTCTCTAATTGACTAATAATCTGGTCAAATGCAATAGCCGAATGTAGTAGTTTTTGTCCGGCCAAGTTTTAATTAATTTAGAAAATCACAACGACCTATGATAATGATATAAATAAAGAGTAAACTAACCCAAGTACTTTTCTTTTGCTGGACCGTCAATCACGGAGGAAAGAAAGCATAATTGATTTGATTTGCTTGAAAAATATTTCTATTTATTATGTCTGCGCATACCAAACCAATGAATTAATAATTAACATGCTACATCCATCTCTTCATTTCTACTTTGGCCACATACCCGAAACCCGAATTGACAACACCTTCAAACAGAATTTGCCTTTAGAGTTATCTCTAAGGATTGTGCCAAGAGGGTTTACCATTTTCTAGCCCTCAGAAGCAAACATTAATTCAACACATGAATCAATCAATCTCATTGATAGTTATTTATTCATTTTAATAAATTATTATAGAGTAGCCCTTTCGAATCTTAACATATGTATTTGTATCACTAAATCATCTATTTTCATTAATGAATTAGTTTTTATTAAAAAGTACGAGGTTGATTTTTCTTATATTATCTTTTTATTTTAGATTTGAGTCCTCAAACTCATCAGAATCAAAATAAGTTTTAAAACTTAATAAATATTTATAAAGATACTTATAAATCACTTAATAATAAAATTTTTAGAAGATTTAAACCAAACTTACCTTTTAAGTCTTATAAGAAGAAAAATAATAGAGCCTAAACAAACAATTATAACAACATAAGGAGTAGTCTCATGCAACAACTTTGGAGGAAGTAGATATAGATGCCATCCACTAGGCCGAACATAATGACAAAAGTATCTCTCACTATCTGGAAAAAAACACAGGACCAGTATATAATTTCTAAATTTTGAAGCTCTAATCTTCATCATCATCATTGGTGAGCTACCTATAAGTGATGATACATTTTGTTTGATTTCTAGCCAGGCTATAATGTTTTTTTATATTCATTGAAATAATGGTAAAGAGAATAGACATAAGAATGAGAATAAAGGTTCGAGCTTCACTTCTAATGCTTATGAGTTATGACTATACCATGTACCAAGTTAGTGTTTTAAGAAAATGAAAAATAATTTGTGTGAACACTTAAAACTTAAAAGTCATTGTGACATGATTCGGTTTGATGTGACCATTATTGTTGATATGTTGGTGATGCGATGTTGCGTTGAAGATTTTAGTGTAAATTTCTATCACACCGCAATTGTGATAGGTTGTTGTTGCGAACACTACTGCAATGCAACGATAATGTTGATGCCATCTGTAATTTGAAACATCCGCACACCAATTGTGTTGGCTTTAGAGAAGTCTGAAGGCCATAGCTAAATACCAAAGAACAAATTACTCCGATTATTGAAATGTTTTGATGAAAAAAACAACTTTGAAATGAAGGATTGTCACGTACGAAAATTTTGTCATGAATTGCTGTGTTATTTAGTGGATGGTCTTATCAGATGATCATATCAGCAGCTAATGAAGAGTAATTTAGCAGGCTGAATAGTGAATGACCATATTATATTCCTTACTAATGATTGACTACATTTTGTCCACTATGGTGCAAGAGGAAAGGTATGACAAAAAGAAGTTTATCACTCGACTTCAATAGTGTAGTGTGATGGTGCTCCTTCACACTGTTTGAAAATGGTATCCATGATCATGTATGTTGGTAGGTAAGGCAAAATGGACCCCAATGGGAATTTTAAAATTAGTAAGTTATGATTTACTTTTGTCTGTGCTCCCCTTAATCCTCATATTGCGTTGGTTTGAAAGACAAGAATAACCCAGAAGAAATTATCTTTTCTTTGGTGAAAAAAGGAGATAAAGATAAAGAGAGAAACAGACAAACTTACTTCACATTATACAACTTAATGATAGCTATAGGCAAAAACTACATATGCTTTTCATACTTCATGCCATATTTCTAAATCATGACATAGAGTGTGCAATTCCAAAAGCAAGATTTGATAAGATTACCATCAAGTAAAACCCCTCAATAAATTATCCTACACTTTAACATATTTTTTTTTTGTAATTTTCAATGTAAAGCACAGTAAAACATACAACACGCACTGTGAATACTCAAATCAAAAGCAAAATGAACTCTTCAGTCTTCACTTTGATAATGATTGAAGCTCAAGGCTCAAAGTCCTCTTGGTCATCTTCAAAGACTTCCTGGTTCTGGTAACCTTCCATGGAGTTGTTGTTCTCGTAGGAGTTCACATTGTTGCTGTTGCCAAAGTAACCCTTGTTGTTGTTCCAGTTCTCAGAGGCCACCCCTCTGGATGAGCCACCATAGAGTGGTGAGTGATGGTTCTTGTCAGAGTTAACATCATAGAAGTATTTTCCACCCTCCATAAACCTTGTGTCACTTAAACCCTGCCTCTCACCATTGTAATTGTAATTGACAGCATCGGTTTTGTAATACCTATTGGTAGCACCATCATTGTTGTTGTTGTTGTAGAAGTATCTGTCATTGGCACTGGCAGCATTGTTGTTGTAGTAATGCTTGTTGTTGTTGTTGTTCTGGTTTTCCATGGAGTTGTATCCTTCTTCTGTGTACTTTGTGTCCCTCAATTCATTTTGGTTACCACCAACAGCATCCTTGTGGTTGTTGTTGTTGTTGTTGTTGTTGTTGTTGTAGTGGTAGTTGTTGTTGTTGTAAGAAGTTCCTGTGAATCTTGTTTCACTGAATTCATCTTGGTTGGTGTTATATGCATCCTTGTTGTAGTTATTGTTGTTGTTGGAGTACTTGCTAGTGTCTTCCTCAGAGGAAGTAGTTTTGTATGGCTGGTAATTGGTGGTTGTGGTGTAAGGGGCAGCATTAGTTGTGGTGGTGGTGGTGGGAGGGTGAAGACCAGTCTCATGACCATAAAGGCCATAACTGTTTTCCGTTTCTGGGATGAAAACAGGTTGTTGCTCTGGCTTGTTTACTGGTCCTTCATTGTTGGGAACCTGTGTCTCTTTGAGGTTGTTGTTGTTGTTGTTGTTGTTGACAGGTGTGACTTTACTGAAGAATTGGCTGTCTCTGGCATTAACATGGAGGGACAACAAAAGGGTTGTTAAGAATAGGAAAGAAATGGGTTTTGAGATGGGAGCCATAGATGAATGTGAAAGACAGGGAAACGGAATGGACTATGTATAATACTGATGGCTAGCTATGAGTATCAGTTTCTTTATATAGAGGACTTTTCCCTACTCTCAATTTAGTGCAAATGGGAAGAGGGTTTTGTGGTGATTGTGGTCCCTACTTAATGGAAACTTTAGCTGATTGAAATGGGACCCTCTATCTGTTTTCTACTTTGGTTAGTCATTTACTCATGTTCTAATCCTCTTGGCAGTAACTCTGCTTATTTTACTTATGCAAAGCAACATCATTATAATTGCAAATCTTGTGCAAAATATACTAGTTAAACCATGTTGAATAGTGTGTTGGTTCAGTATTTTATCTCTTTAAGTAAATGTTAGGAGTTTAATCCTCAACTCCTATGAGTGAAGAGTAACCTATAATAAATTCTTTACTACTTCATTTATTGGTGTGTGATTAGTCTTAAAATTAACGGTTATGAAAGCATCTAGCGGATAAAAAAAATACTTAACGTTCCTAGATAGCCTTATTGAGCTCAACATTTGCTTTATTTGCTATATTACGTTTCTTCTAAGCAAACCCATGATTGATTAGTTGTTCCATCATACAAATGTATGCAACCATTGCCTTAATGCTGATATTGTCATATTTTGCCTTTTGTCAGACTTTTTCTATAGGTAAAAGTATTATTAATGTTTTTAGAATTGAAATAACAACGAATTATAGTCAAATTAAAAATTAAATTACAGTTAAATTAATTACAACAAAAAATTAATTCAAACTACTCAATTTACGGTTATTTTGATAACAATGTGAATTATAAAAAAAATCACACAATCCATTAATCCAAAATCTGTCACACTAACGGTTACAATATGCAAATTGCACCATCTGAACTTGGCCTATTGATATAAACAGCTTGCCTAAACATTGACTTATTAGCACTACTAATACATTCTCATTGTTTTTTTTATAAATTATTTTATTAATTCCTTAATAAAAGTATATTATAAATATGTCCTAAAATTAACTTTTAATACTTTAGCCTTTTGGGAAGGAAGTAATCATATCCATACCCCCAATAACCTGGCAAAGAAAATCCCAAGATAGATGAGAGTTAATTAAGGGTGGTTGAGTAAGGGGTTTAAATAAATGGTGGGGTAGATGATGGTGTTCCAAAAAAGTTGAAGGTTGGAGGATGATTAAGGCACAAGGGTAAGATGAATTGAAGGAAGGCATGGTCGAGTAATTATGCGTGAATTGTGGAGTGGGTGGGACATGAAAAATTGAAAATAATGGCATGTGGTGCACACACCATGTGCCCTCTATGCTTTGTCTAGATTATGGACTGCACCTAACCCTTTTTTACTACTAGTACATAGAAGGGTGAAGACTCATCATCCTCAACAATTTAGTGGCCATTGTGAAAGGGCATGCTTTCCTTTTGCACATGAAGTCAGTGCAGGGTTGGTACTCAATTTTTGACTTTTGCGTTTTCTGGTTTTGGCCACATCACTACTACTTGACCTTGCTTTCTTTGTTTTTAATTTAACTATCTTATTAGTTGAGGATCTAGCTAAATTAGTTGAATAGGATCTACCGGTTATTGTAAACTCTTTAATACTCTCTTTGATTTCTACAAATAAAAAAAAACTTCTAATTCTCAATTAGTAAAAATGAAACTTACAGAACATAAAGATGATTGGCATAAAAATGAGGACAAAGAAACTGAAAACTGACCCTCTTTATCTATTTGAAAGTAGTGTTTCAACTTTCAAGACTAAAGGATTTTAAATATATAACATTAAAAGAGGACTTAAGCTCTGTAATCTATGCTGATTGATGGAATAGTGGCCTAATTTCAGACACTGAAGTTTTCATTAAAATACATTGTTCTTGCTTAATTCCTTAGGGTGCAATTCTTTGTCATTCATCATGCATGCCAACCTAGAAAGCAAGTGAGGGATACCACATAACACAAATTCTGAAGTGTAACAAATTTTTAATATAAAATAAATAAAACATGAAACAAAGAAGTTATAGATACATCATTTTTAGAAAGTTTGATATTTAATGTCAGCAGAACATGTGCCATCAAGTACAACCAGAGGCATTCGGACTTCGATGAAAATTATGTGCTTAACAGAGACACAGTCACTGTTTTGAAGAGTCCATGTGTTCTACATATCAACTACTTCATGTCAGCCATGTGAAGTAATCAGGGAGGGTGATGAATATGATGCTGCTAAATTTTCTTCATTCATGTTAATTAGGGAGGATCAGTTTGTAACTGATTTGGTAGCAATACCAAAAAAAGGGAAAAGATAAAATCAGAGTAGGTTGCCTCAAGGATCCTGCATGTTCTGGTAGCTAGGAAGTTTCAAGAGAAGCAAATAAAATCCAAATGTGAATTTATTTGTTTCCTAATGAGTGAACTCTTATTTTTTTTCTTTTGACATGTTCCTTATGTTCAGATATTGCAGTTAATGTGTATAGGTACATAAAATGTAATAAAAGAAATTAGAATAGAAAAAGAGTGGGAAGAAGAATGTGAAAAGAGAAACTGATGGTAAAGACTAAAGAAGCTTCCATGTCTCATTTGTGTGTAGAACAGCAACAGTGGGAGATGAAAGTGGACCTATAATCATGGTTGTTGATTTTCATTTTATAAAGCAAAAGTATAAAGTTGAATTCATGCATAAATATATATATATATAAAAGGACTAAAGTTCAACTACTTGACTAGTCTAAAGACCACCACGAAAAAGAAAAGGGCAAGTTGGTTACAATGTTAAATTCTCATCGGCAGAAGAAAGATACCAACTTTGGCTATGTCAAGTATGAAGTATCTACTTCAAAATAACAAACAAACACAATGAGTAATTAACTTTACAAAAAAGTTATTAACAAACAAACACAATTTCATAATTGTGAATTTACTCAAACAACATATATTTTTCATCTATTATTTTTTCTTTTCTTAATTTTATCATCTTTTCTGATTATTTAGTATTTCATAATCTCGTAACACTGAACACAGAACACAAAATATTTTATTATAACACTCTACAATTGGTTTAACCACTCTGTTTTTTTTCAATGAAAGAGCTTTTGAATAAATTCAAGCCTTTCACATTTTTTAAGTATAATAATAATAATCTCGTATCTCGAATTTACTTCCTACTCCAATTAGGTTGATTTAAAAATAAAAATAAAACTAAAAGAAACATGGAAGTTTAAATTTATTACATTATGCAAATTACCTAAACCTCTAAATCGAGGTAAGTTATATAAACTCATCTATGAGAATAAAGTTCTCTTTCTAATCTTTATAAGATTTAAATTGTAAGCCTTACTTAATAAAAGCAAATGCTTTGCGGGTTAAGTTAATAAGGACAAATCCTTCAACCTTTTAAATTCAATTGAATTAATATTTTTTTTCTTTGATTAATTATTTTATTTAAACCGATGAAGGTCCTTACTCTATTTATTTTTTAATAAATATTTAAATATCTTTAACCAAGATTAAACATAAGATGCTATTTATAAATTATTATTAAAACAACTTCTAAAAACCAAAACTTTGTCATTCAAAATTGAAATTTTTAACATGTATTTTCTATATTTTAATATATGTTTGTTTCTTACCAGTAAAACAACATTCTATTAATGTTAATTAATTTAATTTTTATTTATAATATATTTTAGATAATTATATATTTATAAAATTATATTACTTAATTATTTTTTAATTTACTTTTAAAAGTATATATTATTATTATTTTCATCAGATATGTCTTAATATATTTACTATTTATGAAATTGTTAATTTAAACTCCAATTTTAACTCAATTTTATATCTCATATTTATTTAACTATTTGAATTTGTTTACTAATAAAATAAAATTTATTTATTATCTTTTAATTAAATAACAATCAAAAATATAAAAAACAATTAGATGGCTTTTTGTTCCAAAACAAAACCAATCCGATATCCTTGAATATCCTACCAAAAGACCGCATGCAATAAAATTTCACAAAATCAAGTGGCAAGGTTTAAAAAATTGCTCCAACTTATTTCCTTTTTTTTTTAAATTACTTCTTTCAGTCCCTTATATTTCATGTTAGTTTTGATTCAGACTTTTAAGAATTTTTTTTAAGATGGATACCCTACGTTTGAAACATTTAGATCCCCTCCATTATATTTTGTCTAACCCCATTAAGAGAGTGATTACGCAACATGCTAAAATAGCAAATTTTATTTAACTTAGATGTGGACTTATATAATTGGTTTCAATTAAGTTAACTTCCTCTTTAAATTTAATAAATTTAAAATGAGTCATCTAAAATATCGATTTGTTTTTTTTAACATATTAGAGGGTAATGTGTTATTATTCCTCTCTTCTATGTTAGGTTGTTGAAGTTATTTTCTAAAAAAAAATTTGAATTACTACAACAAATTGTGAAAATACAAACAAGATTCAAATTAGAAGCCAGAGGGTTGCAAAATCTAAAGATATGTTAGTGTTCTTAGGCATGATACAACTTGTACATCAGCATCAGCAGATATCTCACCGAGGGTGTTATTTCCCAATGCATCTCCATCAGTGGCAAGTAAGTGTCAAGATAGCTGTACCATAAATTATGGTTTATAATTTGTTACTCTAATTTAACATAAATGATGGTTTATATTATGTTACCCTAGTTTGAATCTATTTTTAAAATTTACGTATTTGAAAGGTAGTCAATAAAGAGGTACATATTTTTGAAATGAAGATTGAAGTTATTTTTGAAATGTGAGAAAATTTTAAGGTTACGAAGTGAACTACAATAATGAAATTAATATATTTTTCTGGTAAAAGTGGTTTTATGGTTTGAGAACTAGAGTTCCAATGCAGTGTATATTTCACAATATTCCCTTTACTAATTTATTGATGAACATTTATGGGAATTTGTATTCTTCATGTCATAATTGACGGGTACAAATGGTCTCTCAAAACAATTTTAATTGACTTGAAAAGGGCTAGCTTCTTATTTGAATCATGTTTTGTATTTTCATAATTTGTTACAATAATTCAAATTGTTTTGTGTGTCGAGAATAATAATACATTGTATTTTAATACGTTAGAAAAGGGACCTAATTGAGATATATCGATATCTTAAAGGATTTACTTAAAACGTATTATAAAGTAAGAGGATCTAATTGAAACTAAACTATTTAGCTCAATATCTAATTTACAGTTATCATCTTAGTTAGCATGTAATATAAACTATGAGTTAGACAGAATATAACAAATGAGACTAAAGTGAGACTGTTTTTAGGGTTATTTGTGCATTTTCATTTTGGAGTTGAGCATTGTTGTCTCTTTGTACATGTTTGACGCGGAGGAATTCCCCAAGCATATATATCTTTTCTTTCTTATTGTTTTTCCTTTTTACCTTTATTCTTCTTGGATGAAGACAAGTACAATGCGCAATTCACGGAACTTTGATTACTTTCTGCTGTCTTTACAAAATGAATAAATATTTACAAATAAGAAATATTTCAGAACAAGGGCAGCATCCACGGATACACGTTTTATTAAATTATAAACAAAGTCTAAGACATGAGATGTTGCATTTAATTTAATAGAATAATATAATGTTATTATAATTCATTGTCAAAGTATTTTTGTTAGAATAACTCACCCGAAAACTGGTAGAACCTACAATGAATTCACATTACTTTCGTCTATTCAACAATCACCCTTAAATCTTAACAAACCCTCAACAAAACATGTCTAAATAAACATGCTATTAATCTTCTACGAGACATGAATTTTTATCTAATACGATACATGAAGGAATTAAATTGAATGACAAAATATAGATTTAAAGACCAATTTGATAATTTCCTTCTTTTTAAGAACCAAATTATGATAAGTTTCCACTTTTATATAAAAGCATAAACGACCACGTGAAGAATCTATATTATAATAATTTGCAGAAAAACAAAAAAGAACATAATTTACTGCAGTATAATGTGGTGTAAGACTTCATTAATGAATATATATGATTATGAACGAAAAATGAGGATGGCTCTATAGGCCCTTCGCTTCAATATGATCCATTCGGCATGAATAATATACACTACCAACTAAGCCCTACTAAACCATAAAATTCATGAAGCCATGACATGACTTGGGGTGCTCAGCACCTTGTAAAGCTGCAAAATATAAAAATGTGAAGCAGCATTGAAACACAATCTCTGTCTTCATGTATCAAATGAAAAAGCAATGTTTCAATCAGAAGAATCTTCAGAGGCATCCGAGTCTGAGCTTGAGCTTTCCTCATTTACAACTCTGTTTGCCATACCATCTGAATCCTCACTCATACCATCTGGCTCAGAATCCTCCTCTACATTGTCATTCTCATTGTCATCTTCAGATGCTTCCACATCCTCATCACTCATACCGACCATGTCCCTACTCCATCTGCTGGTGGTACCATTAAAACCTATTTCCCAATTTCCTTGATCATATTCCACAGCTTGGACATTGTCATCAGATTCAGCCTCTTCAGCACTGTTACTAATGTTAGCAGCCCCCATGTGGATGGGAGTCATGGGACTTGCCTTTTCATCATCTGAGTCTTCATCCATGCTCCTCAATGGTTCCCTACCACGAGTGGAGGAGTTACGAGGGGCACCCCTATGGCCCAGCAACAAATCTTCAACAGCCCTCTTCTCCACTCTTCTTTTCCTGACAGTTCGGCGACCACGTCCACCAGCTTGTCCTTGTGACCCTCCTCCTTGCTGTTTTATTCTTTGACTTAGATTCTCAGTGACCTTAACTTTGTGGCGTCCAGTTTCTTGTTTGGAACCATACATTGTTTTAGATCGCTTTTTGCTTCGGGCTTTGTCCTGACTCACTCGACCACGTTTATTGCTGTTTTGCCCAATTTTCACAGGAGCAGATTTCACTTTCACGAATTCATTTTGGTTCAAGTCTGCTGGTTCAGCCACTTTTCTAAATTTGGAAGGATTATACCTTGAAGGAAGCTTCTGCATGAAAGCAAAGTATGTTAGATGACAAGTGAACTTGGATCAGCATGACAATTTTCCG
Source organism: Clitoria ternatea (assembly GCA_037962975.1). Taxonomy (NCBI): domain Eukaryota; kingdom Viridiplantae; phylum Streptophyta; class Magnoliopsida; order Fabales; family Fabaceae; genus Clitoria; species Clitoria ternatea. The sequence continues at coordinate 297,577,011 of CM075669.1, forward strand.
CAAAACATAACAAAAGAGCTTCCTGGTAGACAAAATAATTCAGCTTCATGATTTTATGATAAAAATATACAATAAATGAACACAGCATATCTTTCACGGTAATACCAAATTAAAAGTTAGAGCAAAAGCAGTCAACTAAGAAAACAAGGATAAAAGGAAACTCACTATGCATTCCCTGTCTTCTTTCTCCTCACAAGGCTCAGGTTTCTCTTGCAATACATAGAAAATGGACGCATCAATCTCGAAAAGTCTGAGTGACACAGCAGAAGTGGTCAGTGGAACCCATGGAAGTACAGTAATTGACTCCGGATCTGCAAAGCTATGTGCAGCACTATGTGACATAGTGCTCAAGCCCAACATTTCCCCTGTTGTTGAGAAGGTTGATGATAAAAAATCCCGCTTCAATGCTCTCTCAAATTGAGTTAATATCTGAAAAACGAAGTGGTTAATTTAGAAAGTGTTACAAAGGAATGAAAGATAAAATTTTAATCAATCTGGCAAACCTGTAGAAGTTCCTCAACAGAAGAAGATTTGTTCAACATCTCACCCCAATGCCTCTGAATATCATCTTTCCAGATTGATTGAAATGCTTCAGGTGGAACAGAAGCCTGCAAAATCATAACGTGAATATAATATGTTCCTCACAGTCCCATATAAAAATTTAAGTAATAGAACAAAGCAAGAGACTAAAGGTTAAGAATGTCAAGCACACCATCGACTTACCTCAATAAAAGCCAGAAGGGCCTTGAGCAATCTTGTCCGCAAGGGAAGGTACGAATCCAAAATACAAATATCAGTTGATAACTTGTCTCCACATTGAAATGCATGTTTAGAAAAATTAAATCCATTATTTACGGGAAGAGTTCGGTGGCAACAATCACAATGAGAGTCTTCAGCTAAATAAGGGTTAAGGCAGGTATCACAAATGACAACCTGAGGCTTGCATCTCTTTTTCCCATATTTCATTGCACATAATATTGATGAGTTGTAGCATTCTTTCCACATCCATTTTTGAAAATCTTGATACCTTCTCAAGGAAGATTTCTGATCGCTCTCACTTTTCCCGAGCTCGATTTTAAAGGATGATGAAGTTTCGGATGTATCAGAGTTCAAGCCACAAAGGGTACTGCTAGGACTATCAGATCCAATATGGCGATCAGGACTGGAATCTGTTTCATCAACTTCATTTTTACGACAGGTTTCACCTGTGCTTCCAGTTTTGGCACACAGTGTACTCTGTCGAACATTTTCCTTGAAGGAGCTCTCAATCTTTTGCAACATTATACACAAATGTGATTCCCTGATCCCACGTGAATCAAGTGAATCCAAAAGTGCATCAAAAGCCTGTATAAGATTAGTTAAATAAATTATAACAATTTAGACAAAGCATAAAGCTACATTTAAATTCACAAAATATTGGCACCTCAAGATAAAAAAACAAAACATGACATAATTGTTAATATTTGTATCATCGACCAGCCAAGAAATTAAAAATCTATCAGAGTGAAACTTTGGAAACAAGCAAACAAAAGAAATATTGAGAACAAAATGGTGGGGAAGGTGTTCATAGAATTGAGAGGATTGCCCAAGCCATATTCATAAGGGGACATACACCCTGTGACCTTGTCCATACCCAGAAGTTAACATTCGGAGCACAAGTTTTGTGAGAAATTAGAATTGAGAATGGATTAGGTGTACAGAGCAGTGTGCAAAGAACATGAGGCACATAAGAGCCTCATGTGCCGAACAGAGGTGTGGAATGTTCAATGTTGGAAAATCCTAGAATTGGCTGTGCATGATTCAAACAGCTGAGTGCAACTGCTAGGTTAATGAGCAAACCATTCTACAATCCCAAAATGCACTGCGTCACAGGCAACCCCAAAACTAGGATTGTACACTCGCAGAGCAAATCACGGGCGCTATGTTAAACTATCACGGAGCAAAATACATAAATATATATTATATATACAGAATTTTTTTTAAAAAAAAAGAGATAAAGTATTCCAAATGCATAATCCTTAACTAAAAAACTAACATCCAATACAAAACATCGTTTAAATTCATGAATTCATAATCTAAAGATTAAGCCACAAATCAAATAAACAGAAATATGTAGAAGTAGAAATAAGTCACAGAATCAAGCCCCTTTTCTTCTGCTGAAAAGTCTTGTGTTTTCTGTTGCAAAAACAGTAGAATAGAGGAAGAACAGTAAGAAGAAATTAGTAAAGGAAGGAAGAGATGTTGAGATGAGATGTGGGAAGTCAGGCACTGAGTTCTGAGGGCAAGAGATAAAGAGCAAAACAAGACGAGAAGTGACGTGAGGAAGAAGGTGGTGGTGGTCGCCGGAGTCTTAAATGAAGGTGTGGGTGGTCACCAGGCTGAACAGAGGATGGGAGAGGAAGAGGAGGGTGGGAGATGGAAAAGTAGAAAACTGAGAAGATGTACGGAGGCATAAATCCAAGGTTGTACACTCTACATTGAGACGCTGGGGATTCTTGAAACGTAGATTCGTAGTGTCAACACAGTAGAGTTTACCAAAAATACTAAATTATATATAAATATAAAAAATATCAAAACAAGCTCATAAAGTTCATAATATTAAACCAAATCCAAAGTCAAAAACATAAAACTTAGTCTAAAACAACCATGCTACCATAAAAAGTCTACACTAACACATCAAACATAAGACATTAATTAGAAACTCAAAGCCTAAACATCCAACATATTCAAGGACCAGCCCTAGAACCAGGACCAACCCCATTACCACCCGAAGAAGCTCCACCACTGGATGACATTCTGATTCTGGAGCAGAACAGAAACAGAACAGAAGGACAGCAGCACAGAACAGAATCTCGCAGAGGATATGGGAAGGAGAAGGAAGGAAAGAACAGAAGAAGTGAAGAACAGAGAAAATCAGAGATAAAATTGCAGATGGGTGGTGAAGAACAGAGACCGTGCAAACAGGGAAGGTCGCCGGTGAGGTCGTCAATGATGGGAAAGGTCGCAGGTGCAATACAGAACACTTCAAGGGAGAAGGGAAGAAGTGGACTCACGAATCACGATCTTCAAATGTGAAGTTTAGGTTTTTTTTTTTCAGTTTTTCTCCCATAGGTTGGGTTTTATGAACCAGGTAAAGAGGCTTAACCCATTTTTTGGCTCGTTTCCACTCAGGCAGAAACGTGATAGTGTCCACGTTTCTGTGTCTTGGCTTGTGCCTCTACTGCAAGTCTACCAGATGGCGTTTCTACTAGGCATGTGAGACGCTAGGGGAGCTATGACATGTAGAAACTTCGACACTAGTTTCTACCAACCTTGCTTAAAACAATGCAGTTTGGACGCTAGAGAAGAATCAAGCTTACAGCTGGCTGCATCCCACAATTACGAGATCTCGCTTGCAACGGCCGAGATCCTAACCTCCACACATCAGGCAGTGCAACAGGGGTTTCCCAACGGGTGACGCAATGGTGCGGCACAATCACAGACATGAAAACATGAATCAACTACTATACATCTACCCAGAGTACACATCTTTGTTAATCTATACTTCACAATGACATGCCTGTTAAACCTTCTGTTTGTAATACATAGAGGTTGAAATGAAACATGTTTCAATCATTAAAGAATGAACCAATGCTTTCACTGGATATATGAAATGACCAGTCCAGTTTTACAACCATCAGTAAAATGTATACTCAAATCAGAAATGAGTTGATAGGCATAACAGGGATCATGTTATGGGGAAATGGAGAAAAAAATAATCAACTAAAAAAAACAAAGCTTACCTCTTCAGTATCAATAAGTCTCCAATAGCCATCATGATATTCAACAAATATCCTGCCAGAGCCAGGATCATTGGAAGAAGCAGATGCAACAAATTGCCAGTAGCGGTTATGTCTGCGATCATGCCCAAGGGCTAAGGATCTATAGACATACATCTCTTCCGCTATGTGAGAAATATAAGATTTCAACTGAGAACGTGACCTTTTTGAATATTGTGAAAATGGTAACGTATGAGGGTTATCTAGACCAGTGCAGAGATCTTGAACTGAGAAGTTCTTTTCAACATACAGGTTCTGTGTAACAGAAACTGCTCTTTGATTTTCATTTTCTGCAATGCAGGGTGATGACTCATTGTTATTTTTGTTGCTAATATTAATGTCAAGCACCGGGCTTGGGTTGCCCTCTGAAGCAGGACCTGTATGTTGTGTTTCAACTTTAATGCCATTAATAGGTAGAAATTCTGGTTTATTGGAAGTATCATCTTTTTGACGAACTTTATCTGTTTGTGCTTCTGCCCACATTTGCTTCTTCAGAGCATTTGCTGCTTCCAGACGATCCTGAACAACTCTTGATGTCAATTTCATAACCTATATACAAAAAATCAACTTAAGGAAATACATTATAGAGACACAGTTCACCTCAAGAACAACACGGATTGAATTCCCTTCATTTGCCACACCAACCAAGACAACAAGAGCATTTAGACGCTCCTCTACACTTAGATCAGAATATTCTCCTTCTGCAAGCCCTTGAACCCATGACTCTCCAGGCTTGCTTTCATCAATTTCCATATTAGCTTCACCATTTCCAGCATTCAGATCTTCACAAGAACCAGGTTGTCCACTGACAGCAATTGGATTATCAGCATTCTTGGAACCACCCTCAGGAAAACGAGGCAGACCCTTATCAAAGTCACCTTGAAGATCAACATCAGGACCTAATTTTTCTTTTCCATTTGTTGAGAAATCATCACAGACTTTAGGTGCTTTGTTAGCACTTGATGGATTTACCAAATCATCAACTTCAGGATCCTCATCAGTTTCATCACTTTCTGACTCTTCGTCTCTTTCAACATCATCAACATCTTCCCCAGTAAGAAATCCGTTCTCAAATATCTGGATTCTCTTTCTTGCATCTGAAAGAATGGATTCGGCATCAGCGGGATCCTTTCTAAATGCAGCACGTACACAATATGTTGATGGAGCTATTCTTTCAAAAAGCTTGGTATCTCTTGTTAAAGCAACAGAAATTGATGCCTCAGGGGTCTTACTGGTTGTCAAGTCCCGCAGACCAGATTTCTGAAGGTAAAAGGCCAAAAGTTAAAGAACAAACCTGACAGTATAAAAGATCAATTGATATGTATACACAACTCACCTGAATTTTTTCAGCAAGCTCTATTACTGTCAACCCCTTGCTACCCTCAAGCAAGAGAACATGAAATGCTGCAAACTTGACAGTTCCAGGAGTTAACCGATGCCTAGATCTTCGAGGTGCTAACAGACCTTTCTCATGCATTTTTGCAACTGCATTTTCAGCTGCTGAACCATTACGAAGTGTAGAAATGATATCTTCACAATTTCTGCCCTGTATTTAGATAAACATTTTGATCTACTAATTCAATACAATGACATTAAGACCCCAAAAAAAGCATTTAATTGTTTACTAAAAAAAACAGGCAAAACAAAAAATTGTCAGTGAAACACAGAATAATGACAAAATGTCTCCTAAGGTTCAGGTTGAAAACAAAAGCCAATAAGAAGCCAGCAAACTGAAATTATATTTTAATTGTATTTACTGAATTAAAATCACTAAAATTTGGAGGTGTTCATGTAATGTGAGAATCTTAAAGCTGCATCTGAAAATAATAAAGAAGAATAAAGAAGACAGAACCTCGCCTTTATCGTTTGCATTTGTCCAGGCAATACTTCTTTTCGTCAACTGTGGTCCATATCCTGCAGATAATGCTAGCTGTCGGAAAATTTCTGGCCATGTCAGTTGATTTAAGTGCTTATGCCAATTTCTTATGTCGAAACCCCATGCATATGCCTAACATAAAAAAGGAATCTGTTAAATAAAATTACTATTTCTCCGGAAAAAGGAGAAAAGGATACATAAAGAAGTTTTAGAATCATCTGAACTCACCCCTTCCACAATCTCTAGATGGCCACCTCCAGAATTAGTAGCACCATTCTGATTCACTCCTAATCCTGTAGGTGTCCTTGCAACATCTTCAATGTCTTTTATTATCACCTTGAGAAGAGCAACATGTATCTCACCCAACAATCTTGAGTCCTGAGATATAATGATTTCAACATCCATAATTGACAACATTCCGCAAAATAATAAACTGATAGCATGAAATCACCAGCAAAGTCCAGAGTGACTCACATAGTCATGAAATGCTTGAACAAACTCATCTAGAGTAAAAGGCCACAGCTCCAGAACATCAGCAAAAGTAATCAAAAATCTCCAAACCTGAAATAGATCACTGCAGCTTTCAAACCTTAAATTCAGAAGCCCCAATTCAAGCAATTAAGGAAATCAGTGCACCCACAAAACTGCACTTCAGCAAATGAGCTACATAAAAAAAAAAGGAAAAGAACTTTTGAAAGACATTAATGCACCATTTTTTCAATGCATCAATACTAAATAAATTTTCAAACTAGTAAAAGGACAAAAGAAAATCCATATTTACCAGATTTCAGTCAACAAATACATGCAAACACAAGGAATTAATCTACTATCTCAAATCATGGGAAACTGTAAAGACATATCACTGTCACAACCAGCATCATGATACAGGGCACACTATGCAATTTATAAAGAGGCAAAAGCAATGATGACAACATACCATGAGAAGATTGCCAATATTATCTTCTGAGTTGAACCAGGGCTTAATTGCGAATGGTTTTCTTAGCTTTACACTCTTAGGTGGGAAAACACTCAATGAATCTACAAAATATAAGAACTAGGTTTCAATATGAAAAGTTGAGATACATTCCCTTTTTTAGATTCAAAACAAATACTGAACACCCAAAGAAACCCAATTACATATAATTACATACAGTAAAAAGAATGATTGCTCACCCCTAAATGACTCAAGGTTTTGCAGAGTATCAAAATCAAGATGGATAATAGAGGAATAGCCCTTGCTTGAAGCAGCCAACTCCATCATTTCCAGCTGTTCATCCTCAATAAGTTCCATAGATTCCTTAGCCATTCTACGGGCAGTTGCCTTCTCCAAAGCAGCTTTCCTTCTCTCTGCCTCTTTCTCTTTGCGAAGCTCTTCTTTTTGCCTCATTTTCTCTGCCTAGAATATAAAGAAATATATTAATTATTCTCATGTCTAAATATTAGTCAAAAGAAGGCTATCAGCATTAGGCTTACACACCTTTATATTTTCTTTCAGCAAAAACTTCTCCCTACGTTCAATTTCACGCTTTTGCTCACGTTTTGCTCTTTCCTCTTCTCGCTGTCTCTCACGCATCAACCTCTCGTCTTCCTTCTTTCTTTCACGATCTTGTCTCTCCATTTCTTTTCTCATTTTCTCTTCGGTCTAAAACAAGGAAGAAGGAAAAAAAGAGATTAGTCAAAAGAATGAGAATATGATTTGTTTGTAACCTCTATAAAAAGTATGATGGAAGGCTAAATTGAATTCATTTAAATAAAACCTTTCGTCTAAGGTTATCTTGCTTCTCAAGCTCTTTCCGGATCCTCATCTCATGGGCTTCAACTTCCCTTGTAATTCTAGCATCATCACTCTACATAAATATAGTTAAAAATATAAAGCTGTCCTTTGCAAAGAATATATTATATACTTCAAAAAGATAAACACTAAGCAAAATTACAAAATTAACTGCTTCAGATTGCTCAGAGATACCTTTCGTTTCCTCTCAATCTGCAGTGGATTGTTATGAGAAACTTGTCCACTAGGTTCATATGGATTTTCTGGCCCTACAGCTTGGTGATCAGTAAATTGAGAGTTCATTTCATCATTAGCAATGTTCGTGTACAATTCCCTTTGTGGGCCAACATCATCATCCCGAGAAGGAGACTGATAAGGAATCATTTGCTTGTCTTGTTGAGACAAAATACGAACTCGAGAAGAATGACCTTGAGTTGCATGAGTTCTAGATAGTTGTTCCTTTCCATGTGAAAAAGGGGGATTTCGGGTAGGACCTTCCATTGGATCACGTAAATGTGATTTGCTAAGCTGTTGTTCAAAAGCATCAGACCTAATGCCAGACTGGTTTGGTAGAAGTTGATGCCCATGGGATGTCCTCGCCATAACCTAGAATAAAGCCCAATTTAAATCTCAGCAGTACAGATGATTTATACAAAGAATTCCAGTTCCTCAAACTGTAAGGGTATGTTTGGGTGGGAGTTGGGTTTTTGAAGGGGAGGGAAAGGAGGAGATGGGAGGGTAAATTTTGCATCTTTTCAAAAAAAGAAGAAATAGAATAATAGATTTTTTTGGGTAAGAAAATAGAATGATAGATTAGCATAAACTTAATGTGTTAATCTTTAGCTTATTTTATAAGCATTATATTATTAAATAATCTGGGTTTAAAAATAAAATATTTGCCCTCCCCTTATAAAACCCAACTCTGAAGCAAACCCTAATGAAAAGACAGGCAGAAGATTATTTGTATCAAAAAAACATTTAAACATATATTTCGCACGTCAAAAGTTTTCAAATTCAGCACAATAAAGATATACTAAGAAAGCAATCACCAAAATCTAGACATGCTATTAACAAGTCAAGCAACAAAAGCTTAGGCTACCTCTAACCTCAACTTCCAGATTCCTTTTCCATTTTCATTGAAACAAGTAGCATCCAAATAAAATATGTTTTAGGAATAAAAAGTACATAATTAGCCCAAATAAAATAGAAGTCCTTAGTATCTTGTTTCAAGCTGGTACTAGCATCTAGTAGTCAGTCATTCAGTGAGAAGTAAAAGCTAAACATCATAAGAAAGAACTAAACGAATACACATCTATACACTGATATGACGAACAAGTATTTAAAATAGGTACTATGTCCAAAATTCCAAACTTGTTTCAAATATATGTTGAACAGGCAGCGCACAAGACAAGCTTCATTTTATTGACCAGGATAATATACTGTTGCAGAATGAAGAAAACCAACCTTGTTTGGTCTATTTGGTCTAACATCATGCCTTCCATATACTTTACTGTTATAGGCATAACTAGGTCGCTTCTGCTGTTCTGTAGCTGTAAAAAACAGAAGTACAAACAAGAAGTGTCAGTAGCCAAACAAAGTGCATGCACCCATCACAAACAACTTACACCATAGACGCATTCTTTTGTTTCAAGCAACTTAAAGCAACACCTGAAAGCCATATATGACAATTTGTCCAAAAAAAATATAAAGCCTATTAATGTCAGAAATTGGGTCGCTACAGCTAATAAAATTTTCATGACACATTGATAGAGAAACAATGCAAGGAAGATAAAGCAACTCTAGCATGTCAAGTTAATTCAGGAACTAAAAATTTGTACAACACACAACATATAACATGAGAGAAACGGCGGGATTCAGTTAACTCAATCAGCAAAGAGACAGTATTCACAATATCTATGAAGACATATATACCTATAGGTGCCCCAAATGCATCCGGTGGCAATGGATCAAACTCTATTCCTAAAATGGGTCCATCTTCCCTCAAAGGCCCATGTAACTGCTTCTCCACACAAGCCATTGCTCTAAGCTCCATCTTGGCCTGTGGAGACTCATAGTAACTTAGCACACCAGCCGGAACCATGTTAAGAGGCTCCATTTGGTGATAAGGGCTGGAGCCGGAGCCAGACCCAGAACCGGAAGCGGAGCCAGACCCGGATCCAGATCCAGACTCATTGCCTAGAACAGGACCCAAGCTGAGGTCATGCCTGGGGGAATCAGGTAGAGGCTCCGGTGCCGCCTTCCATGGCGCCTTCTTGGGCTGCAAGTCCTTCTTGGGCAGCAAGTCCTTCTTGGGCTGCAAGTCCTTCTTGTCCTTCAACCTCCTATGGCAGAACCACATCTGAAGCTGCCGATCAGACAACCCCAAATTTTCAGACAGCTCCGCCCTCACTGACTCCGAAGGGTAATTATCCACTAATCATTAAAAAAACACAAAATTAACCCCAAATTAAACAAACCAAAGAAAATCTCTCAATTCAAAACAAAAATTGAAATAACAACACAAACATACATATGAAAGAAAATTGAAAACTATGAAATTCAAGAAAAAAGGGGGTTAGTGCACGGAACGAACCAATATAAGCCTTCTCAAGGGTTTCAAGCTGAAAAGGGGTTTTCATCTGGCGCTTGGGCTTGCTCTGTCCCTCATTGGAATTCGCAATCTTGCTATTGCTCCCTTTATTGTTGTCATTGCTGTAATCATCTGTGCCACCCCTTTTCCGATTATTCTCTCCCTCCGAACTGGTCTCGCCCTCCATCGACGAAAACCGATCAAAGATCGAGACTTTCCCTTCACCGCTTCACAAACCCTAGAAATCGCAGGACCCACAAAAGAACACGAAGCAACAAAAATTAGGGTTCCCCAATAGAACAAAATTCGATTCTTTGTGCTTTTCTTTCTCTCTCTATCTCTTGAACATCAAATTTCGTGATTGCCAAGGAACGGAAAGTAACTAGGGAATGATAAATATATGATAACAACAATATATAAGGAAAAGGGAAAATAGGAAACAAGCGTGCAATGAGGATTTGGAAAGATAGAAGAACAACAAAGAAGAATAAAAACAATAGTGGGAAGAATATTAATAATCTAAAAACAAAAATAATTAACCAACAACAACAACAGTTGCAATTGACTGCTACTCCTACTATAATTCCACCACCACCTTTCATAATAATTCCCTTTTTAAAATTTTATTTTTCTTCTTCAAATATTTATCCGAATCTGATTACGGTTTTTTTATTTCTTTTTTATTTCTTGATTCTAAATTATATGAACGAACGGTGTTTGTTGTTGTTCCTGTCAAAGAGGAATTTAATGAAGGCTATAGAAACAAAACACGCCACAAAAGATAAGTGAAAAAATTTATAAAAAAAATGCCTAATTATTATTTGTTATCTTAATCTTAATTTATGTTTTTTTTGGAAATGATGTTAAATTTGTATGTTATGGGATCTTTTATTTATTTATGGAAAAAGTCATGAAATGTTTTCTGAGTCTGCATGTGGGTGTCTCTTTCTCCACGGGGTTAATTTGATGAACATTTTTCGGAGGTTCTTGTCCGGGGTTTTTCTTTTTGTTTTGTTTTGTTTTTTCCTAAAATAAAATGTGAATTGTGATGTGTGGGAGAATTGTGAGTGTATTTCGGTTTAGAAAGCAAGGAATTGAATTGCTTGCTGACTCTGCTTTGGATTGGTTCTTGGAAGTTAAAAGTTGTGTTTTTTTTTTTTTTTTGAGAAAAGTTGTGTTTTCGTTTTCGTTGATTTTCAGTGATTTGGGATTGGGATCTTCTGATGTTTCTGCGGGGCCCCGTTTGTTCATTCGGACGACAATTTATTAGTTGGCTTCCTTTGAGCCTTTCATTGAGATATGAAAACAACCTACCGACTCCTTTACTTTAAAGCTAGTGTAATAGTTGAGAAAACTAAGCTTTTATAAATGGGGTTAAGAAAATTGTAATTTTGTTAAAGTGATTGTGTTTGGATGGTGAATTTGGAAAAGTAAGTTAAAAAATAATGATTATATTTAGTTAAAAAAAGTTGAGTAAAATTGGTTGAGGGGTTTGATGAAAATTACTAAAATGGGTATTAGTGAAGAATATATTTAATATGTATATATATATATACATTAATGTTATAAGATATATAATTATATACACATATATACAAATTAATATATTTTTAGAAAATTATACACATATTATTTATTGATAAATAATATATATTTAATAAATTAGATTATATTATGTATAATTATAATATACAACTTGTATATATTTTAATGGATAGCTGGAAATATTAAATATATATTTAATGAAAAAGAAATGTTTTTTGTTACTGTCAAATATACATTTGAAAATATAATAAATTGAAAATAAATCATATATATTGCAATGGATAATGTTAAGTGTTCAACAATTTAAGAAGACAACATGCGTTATTTGATCTCTGGTGGAATCACGAACAACATTTATGTCTAACGATGAAATTGTGTCAACTTCATCGGTGAGTACAAAATGAGTTTGATGTTGATCTGACATATAGTTGTTGTCATTTTCGTTTATTTTATCAAGCTCAACATCTGATAGGTTGCATCTTCAAATAAAAATATATATTACCATTGTGGCACATACCAACTAAATTTAGTCTTATACTTGAAATTAGGCATATTACTCATTACATTAAATTTCTTTACATTTCATGTACTTTCTTCATACTCATTATGAAGAAACTGAGACTATTTTCACCCAAAATAAAATTCTGCATAGCGAAAGCTGGAAATGCTAGGAAGATACTGCTTGAGAAATTAATTTAAGTAAACTAGTGTGGGGACCCACTTAAATTTCTTTTCCAATAACAAGTATCATGCATGAGATTCTTTTCTTTTCCTACATTTATCCAATAAATAAATAAGTACACTAATCTATGATATGAGTCAATTGGTTTCAAATGTTGCACATCATACTTTTATTGATATGTTGCACGTTTTGCTTTACATTTCAAATGTTGCATGTTTATGGTACACTTGTATTAAAATCAATCTTATATTATTTTAATTAAAATAAGTTTCTAGACTACACTTCTACTGAAGAATCTTAGTAGACTCAAATATTTATTGGGGATAGAAGTAGTGTATCGTATCTCAAATGAAGTATGCAATGTATATTCTAGAAGAAACACGAATATTGGATTCTAAGTCAGTCGACACTCCCATGGATCCTAATGTCAAGCTCTTGCTAAATCAGGGGAGCCTCTTCTGGATCTTAAAAGATATATAAACGGTTAGTTGGCAAGTTGAACCACCTTATTGTTACTTGTCTAAATATCTCATTCGTAGTGAGTGAGGTAAGTTAGTTCATTAACTCTTCGTGCAAGGAACATTGAGATGTAGTAACTCGCATTGTTCAATACAACAAATGAGTTACAAGAAAAAGGTCTTTTGTACAAAGCAAAAAACATACTCGAGTTGTGAGATATTTTGATGCTGACTTGGCAAGCTCTCTCATTGATAGAATGTCTACTTCTGGATACTATATCTTTGTCTAAGGTAATCTCATCTAATGGAAAAGTAATAAATAAAGTGTCGTAGACAGGTCCAATGCATAAGTGGAGCATCGCGCTATAGATATAGTTAATTAAGAGCTCATATGGCTCAAATAGTTACTTTAGGAACCCAAGTTTGGAGAGGTTGCATAGATGTTATACATCTATTATAACCAAGTTGTCATGCATATTACCTCGAATCTAGTATTTCATGAGTACAAAGCAAATTGGAGTTGATTGTCACTTTGTTAGAGATAAGGTAATGTTTGGTGAAATATTGAATAATTTTGTTGGTTCCAATGACCAACTAGTGGATACATTCTGTAACATCATAAAATTTATAGAAAAATAATTCATTAAGGATCAGTGGATAATTTCCGAGTGAAATTCCGAGTGAATTATGTATGAGATAAGACATTCCGAGTGAAAAATGGATATGACTCCGAGTGTGGGAAGTTAAGATACTTCCGAGTGTAGGAAAGTTGAGATAATTTCGTGTGGTAAGGCACCGATTGGAACATACCGAGTGAGTCTTTTCCAGAAAGAGTACTTCTGGACAGAGAAATACTTTAACTACGAATGAGTATGTTCCGAGTGAATAGTTTCCGAGGGAAGTAAATATCTGAGTGGTGAACCCCTTTTCATTCAATTCGTGCTCAGGTGTTTTAAAGTTTCCGAGAGCTTGTGCTCGGGTTTATATTCGAGATTGTCCTCGACCCCGAGTGATCCTTTCGAGTGGAAAGATTACCGAGAGAGGACTAAACTTCGAACTCCGAGTGATCTTTTGGATGTAAGACTTCCGAGTGACGCAAGTGAAGGATTGACTCTGACAGAAATATATCTGAGTGAGATGTCTGAAAGAGATATTTCCGTGTGGGTCATTTCCGAGGAAAGAAAGCTGAGTGTTTCATGGGATGAAACCTCTCCGAGTGAATTTTCTCTGAATGAAGGAATTCTGAACAGATAAAGGCTGTGATGAATCTTCTCGGAAAGATGTACCCAGAATACTGAAACCGAGTCAGAATTAATAATTATTTTAATTATTGAAGCTTTCCACGTCACTCTGTTCTTCTACATTCTTGTAGATTCACTTTTCTGATATTTTCTAAGTATGGGACCCTCTCTGGTGTTCTGTCCCATTTTCATTCAATATCTTATTCCGTCCTTATCATTCAAGATACGTGTGTCAGACTTCTTCCTATCGTTCACGTCTCTTTTGCATGAACGATATATATATCAGCTTCTACTATTGAATCAGTTAGAAACTTTGAAAGTGCAAAACATTACTTCTATCCTTTCTTTCCAATCTTTACTGGAAAATTAACAAGCAAGGAAGAAAATCAATCTTCATTTCTTCTCTTTCATGAAGAAATGTTGGACTGGTTCAAAACTGCAATTCCAATCGGAATTCGTGAGCAGTGACTAGGATATCGTTTGAAAAGCTGCTGGAAGTCTTTATTTCCAGGTAGGGGGAGCGTTATATTTCAAATGAATAGTTTATGAATGGATGTGGGATGATATTGTTATGATGTATATATGTTATGTGCATAAATTGTTATTGAGACCCCGATTGAATAACATATTTTATGTTTTCATATCTTCCATTCATATTATTGATATTGATGTGATGATTGTATATATGTGTGACCGATGATGAGAATGGTTTCCATGAATTTTTCATGAGATGCTTATATGATGAATGAATATGAAATATGATGTGGTTTTCACAAAGGACCTTGGGTGAGACTCAAGGCAAAAGACAAAAGACCTTGGGTGGGACTCAAGGCAACCTCTTGAGCGGGGCTCGGGGTTTTAGCCCATGACACTAACCGTTGTCACTGAGAGTGATGGTGTCACATGAGGGTGCAAACGGTTTGGTACCAGTAAAACGGCCGGATCAGCTGAGAGCTGAGTTATGGCTCGGGGAGCCAGTCTTGCAACACAATTTAAAAGACTTAATAATGGATCTATTTGATTAAGCATGTGTTTGCACTGATATATAAATATATATATATATGTTATTGAGAATAACATGCTGCTTTATGATGAGTTTTGTATGACTCAGTTATGTTTTATATATAGTTATGAATTGGACTTTTAATCTAATTCAATAACTATTATTTGATATGTTTATGCTCACCCCTATTATTGTTATTTTTACAGTGGATGTAGGACACAGCAACGACATGTGAAGTCACTCAACTGCTCGACTTATACATAGTGCACATAGTTATTTTGTAGAAGCCTTGGCCGGCTCCTGTGCATACTGAGTGTTATATTTACTTGTATATTTTATGGGCCGGTCGGCTGATGTAAATATGACAATGATATTATTTAATCCAAATTCTGTTTTGAAATTTAAATTATTTGCGAAAACTTTATTTGGATTTTTGAAAATTAATTTTAAAAATAAGGACGTTATATTTTGGTATCAGAGCAGACTTGAAAAGTCCAAGGCCAAGGTTAAGCTACTAAATTCTATGAGTTGAGTGAAATCATATCATGGTTGTTAAATATTATAGTTGAGGAAATCAACTATGAATAAATTGCTTTCATATCCATGAGAGGTACTAAAGTATGATGATTATTTTAGGATAAGAAAATGGACCCTCATGGTATGGATGCAATGGCTGCTGCCTTCCAGCGTGTTGCTGATATTTTAGAAAGGCAGAACCAACCCCAACCGAGTGACAATCATAGTATTGATTGTTTCCTTAAGCGAAAACCGACTGAATTCCCTGGAGGATTTCAGCCCGACTAAGCTTATGCCTGGATCCAGAATTTAGAATGGATTTTTGGCAGTCTGCAGTGCACAGAGGCACAGAAGGTCGAATATGTTGCGTTCATGCTTCGAAAAGAAGCTGAAAACTGGTGGAAAATAACTAAAGACCGACTGACAGCTATGGGAACCGAGCTGATCTGGGAGAATTTCAAGGGATGTTTCCTTGAAAAATACTTTCCCGACACGGTTAGAAGCCGAAAGGAATTGGAATTTATGGAGCTCATACAAGGTAATCTGAGTGTGGAAGAGTACGCGGCAAAATTCGAGGAACTCTGTTTGTTTTATCCTCCTTTTCAATTGCCGGGTACTAAAGGCTCAAAGTGTATTAAGTTTGAGAGTGGTCTGAACCCAAAAATCAAAAAGGCTTTCCGACACCAAGAAATCAGGAGTTTCCCGATTCTTGTCAATAAATGCCAAATATATGAGGAAGATGATAAAGCTTCTACTGGATCGAGCAGTAGGTCGGATAGTTTTTTGAAGTTACCACCTATTAATTTCAAAAAGCAAGGGAGGTTTAATAGAGGTGAATCATCCTCTAAATCCCGAGGCCGAGTGAATTCTGGTGGCCGATTAGTGAATTTTTCGAGAGACATTAAATGTTTTAGGTGTGGTGGTAACCATTTTACGCGTGACTGTGACCATGACGAGATTGTTTGTTTCCAATGCAATGAGAAAGGACACATTCATCCTAATTATCCTCTTTTGTAATCGACTGAATCTAATGCTAGCATAAACCGAGGAGGTTTCCGAATACGAGGCCATGGAGTCGGAAATAGAGGAGGCAGAGGAAATGATGGTTGTAATAACTTAATGATTGGAAGAAACGACCAGGATAGGAATGCTAACCCGCAAGTTGCTGGCAGAGTGTTTGTCATTCACGCGGAAGAGGCTGAACAAGCTAGTGACCTGGTACAAAGTAAGTAAACTATTTATGGTTCTGAGCTCTCGGTAATATTTGATTCGGGTGCCATACATCCTCTTATCTCAAAATGTGTTAGGCGCCTGAAAATACCTGTTGCTATGTATATATGTGTACACTTATGGGTTTTTATGTGTTTAGGGTTTAGGGTTTAGGGTTTAGTGAATATTCAAGAGGAATATCAGAACTCAAGCGTAAGTTTTGAGAGAATGTTCTACGTTTATTACGTTGATGCATGAGAATTTATAACTGAAGGTGGTGGAAACGTCTCCTTGTTCACAAAGCTTTCCGTATATGGTGTCAATACTTTTCTGATCTCTTGCAGAAAGGCTGATACATGAAAGAGACATGATCAAATGGCTGTACCTACTAGTCAGTCACTTTGCAAGTTACTTGTTTAACACGCTGATGCATAGGTCAACCATGACCCTCCGATGTTGAGAGAATGGCTCACACCGAGGTTGGGTTAGAGGCCCTATGTGTGACTCAAGAGGTCCGATGTTGAGAGAATGACCCACACCAGATATTATGTGACATTGTTCCTTAAGAATATATTCTTAGTTAAATTACCATTAAGCCCAGGGGCCGGTATTGGGACCATATCATTTACCCCCTAGCTTGTTGAAGTGACCATGCCGATTGCTTCAATGAGTTATAGTCTTTTGGCCGATGTAGCTGTTATAGACGTGGGTAATATCAAGCCCCTCCATAACTTAGAAAAATTTTCATTTGCTTGTCCAGTATGCGTAACTGTAACACATTTATTATTCTTGTAAAATGTAACGTTTCGTTGCGCCAATCATGCAGCCTTTATTTCCAATCATGCATGATGATTACCTTTCTTTACTCAAATTTGGCGGTTACTTTTAGACAATGGGCCTTGAAAATCGAAGAGACTAAGCTCAAAAATTCAAATTCGTAAAACGATGTTGTACTAGCTGCCCCCTAGCCACATCTGTAAGAGGTGACTCTATGAGTTCAAGCAACACCTTGTTGTTTATGTTTACCGAAACTCTGCAAAAATTTCCTAAGAGATATTGAGCCCTAGAAAATTCTCGAGAAGAAGAATAAGAGGTATTTGTGAGGTGCTTTCAGAAAACTTCAGACTTTCCAAAAACTCAAGTAGTGCCCCTGTAACATCCCCAAATTTTGTAATATTTAGAAAATTCATTCATTAGGGATTAATGGAGAAATTCGGAATGAAATTTCAAGTGAATGCTGTTTGAAATATGATATTCCGAGTGAATATGGTGCGATACCGAGTGAAGTAAGACCGAGGAAGCTATTTCCAAATGGAATTAAGATGTTTTCGAGTGATACCACTAGATCCGAGTGAAAGCTACCGATATTCCTAAAACGGTATTCAGGACCCGGTATGGTCACTATGAATATGTGGTAATGCCGTTCGGAGTGACAAATGCTCCGGCTGTGTTCATGAATTATATGAACAATATTTTTCATTCTTACTTAGATCGATTTGTGGTGGTATTTATTGATGATATATTAGTTTACTCAAAGTCTTATGAAGAGCATAAAGAGCATCTCTGATTGGTACTCCAAGTGTTGAAGGAGAAGAAATTGTTTGCCAAATTGTCTAAGTGTGAATTCTGGGTGGATAGAATTCAATTCCTGGGTCACATCATTTCCAGAGAAGGTGTCTCGGTAGATCCTTCAAAGGTCGAAGCTGTAATGATTTGGGAGAGGCCTAAGTCGATTACTGAGGTCAGAAGTTTTCTGGGTTTAGCTGGTTACTACCGGAGATTCATTAAGGGGTTCTCCAAAATTGCTTTACCATTGACTAAGCTAACTCGGAAAGATGTTCCTTTTGTGTGGTCCTCCGAGTGCGAGCAGAGTTTTCGAGAATTGAAAATCCGATTGACTTCTACTCCTGTATTGGCTTTGCCAAATTTGTAGGAAAGCTTTGTAGTTTTCTGTGATGCATCCGGACTCGCCCTAGGATGTGTGCTAATGCAGAATGGCCGAGTGATTGCTTACGCTTCATGACAATTACGACCACACGAGTAAAACTACCCGACCCATGATCTGGAATTGGCAGCAGTGGTCTTTGCACTGAAAATTTGGAGGCACTATCTTTATGGCTCTAAGTTTGAAGTGTATAGTGACCACAAGAGTCTGAAATATCTATTTGATCAAAAAGAATTGAATATGAGGCAGAGGAGGTGGATTGAATTCTTGAAAGATTATGACTTCGACTTGAAATACCACCCAGGAAAGGCCAATGTTGTAGCCGACGCCTTGAGTCGGAAGTCCATTCACATGGCGACAATGATGGTTAAAGAGATGGAGTTGCTTGAACAATTCCGAGACATGAATTTGCAAGTAGATATGTCTTCGTCTCGGAAAGTGACTCTCGGTACATTAAAGATAGCTAATGAATTTTTGAAGATTGTTTATGTACAGCAAATGACCGATTCTTATTTAGCCGAGATGAAAAAAACTCAGGCTAAAGGTAAAGATTTATTTCTAACCGAGGGCTCAGACGGTATTTACCGAGTGAAGGGTCGAATTTATGTACCTGACTCGGAAGATTTACGACGATCGGTGCTTAATGAGGCACATAAAAGCATGCTAAGTATTCATCCGGGTACTACTAATATGTATCATGATTTGAAGTTGCATTTTTGGTGGCCCGGAATGAAGAAAGATGTAGTCGACTTTGTGGCCCATTGCATAATTTGTCAAAAAGCAAAGGTTGAGCATCAAAAACCGACCGGTGGTTTACAACCTTTGGAAATTCCCGTGTGGAAGTGGGATGCTATAGCTATGGATTCGTAATGGGATTACCAAGGACTCGAAGTGGTCATGATGCTATTTGGGTTATCGTGGACCGATTGATAAAGTCTGCACACTTCTTGTCGATCAACATTAGTTATTCCTTGCCAAGACTAGCACAATTATACATTAGCGAGATAGTCCGACTGCATGGTGTTCCATCTTCGATTGTGTCGGATAGAAATCCGAGGTTTACTTCCCGATTTTGGGGAAGTCTGCATCAGGAGTTAGGTTCGAAGCTCCGATTGAGTTCGGCCTATCACCCTCAAACAGATGGGCAATCCGAGCGGACTATCCAGAGTTTGGAGGACTTGTTGAGGTCCTGTGTGCTAGAGCATGGTGGAAGCTGGGAACAATACCTTCCACTGGTCGAATTCACTTATAATAATAGCTATCATAGTAGCATCGGTATGGCTCCCTATGAAGCTTTATATGGAAGGAAATGCCGAACTCCTCTTTGTTGGTTAGAATCGAGTGAGAATCTAATGTTAGGACCAGAGATTGTGCAGCAGACCTCCGAGCAAATCCAAATGATCAAAGACAAAATGAAAGCATCCCAAGACCGTCAAAAGAGCTATTATGACAACCGGACGAAGCCGATTGAATTTCAGATCGGTGATAAAGTCTTTTTGAAAGTCTCTCCAAGCAAAGACATTGGAAGGGCATTGAAAAGCAAGAAGTTAAGTCCAAGATATATTGGTCCGTATGAAATATTGAAGAGAGTCGGACCTGTAGCCTATCAAATTGCATTGCCTTCTTATTTGTCAAATTTACATAGCGTATTTCAAGTTTCCCAATTGAAAAAGTACTTACCGGATCCTACTCAAAAAATGTCGGATGATGATGTTGAAATCCAAGAAAACCTGACCACTATAGCCGAGCCCACTAGTATAGTGGACCGATTGGTGAAACGATTGAGAAACAAGAATGTCCAATTAGTCAAGGTTGCATGGCAGCAGGATCAGAGTATCATGCATACTTGGGAACGAGAAGACGCTATGAGGGAATAATATCCTGAGTTATTTCATTGATGTATAATTCTTGTATTTAAATTTCGAGGACGAAATTTTTGTAGGAGGGGAGAAATGTAACATCCCAAATTTTGTAATATTTAGAAAATTCATTCATTAGGGATTAATGGAGAAATTCTGAATGAAATTCTGAGTGAATGCTGTTTGAAATATGATATTCCAAGTGAATATGGTGCGATACTGAGTGAAGTAAGACCGAGGAAGCTATTTCCAAATGGAATTAAGATGTTTCCGAGTGAAACATCATAAGCAAATTATTTCTAAGTTAAGAAAATAGTGTCCGAATGAGACACTTTCGAATAAGGAAATCCGATTGAAATAGTTCCAAGTGGAGTATCTCCGAATTGAGACTTTCCCAGTGAAATGTCTCCGAGCACGACATTTCCGAGTGGAATGATACCGAGTGAGACTATTCCAAATGGAAAGGTGTTAAGTGAGAAATTATTAATTTCTGAATGATGTGGCACCGAATAGGATATACCGAATGAGTGTGTTTCTAAATGAATAGTTCCGAGTGAACAATTCCCGAGGAAAGTAAATATCCGAGTGGTTAGTTACCGAGTGGTAAACTTCGTTAAATTTATGATCGAGTCGATATTTAATAATGACCAAAAACTTGTACTCGGGTTTGTCTTCGGAATTGTCCTTGACCCCGAGTGATTCGTTTGAATGGAAAGACTTCCGAGAGAGAGAGTTGACTCCAAATTCCGAGTGATTTAGAGGAAGATTTCTGAGTGATGTAAGCAGAAGATTGACTCGGACATAACTATACCCGAGTATGTTTGAATGCGATATTATTGTGTGGGATACTTCCAAGGAAAGAAAGCCGAGTGTTCCATGGGATGGAACCTTTCCTCCGAATGAAGGAATTATGAGCGGACAGGGGCTGTGATAAACCTTCTCGGAAAGATATGCCAAGAAGGCTGAAACCGAGTCAGAATATACTAAAAACCGAGTCAGAATTAACAATTATTTTAGTTACTAAAGCTTTACACGTCAATCTGTTCTTCTACTTTCTAGCAGCTTCACTTTTCAAGATATTTTCTAAGTATGGGACCCTTTCTTATGTGCTGTCGCTTTTCATTAAATGCTTATTCCTTATTCATCATATGAGGAAAACGTACCGCAGAGATCTTTTTATTGTTCACGTCTCTTTTGCATGGACAATATAAATATCAACTACTGTTAGATCAATTAAAGACTTTTGGAAAGTGAAAAACATCATTCATAATCTTTCTCTTCAAATTCTTGTTAAAAGCCATTAACGAAGAAGGAATCAAACTCCATTTCTTCTCTTTACGAAGAAATCTCTGAACTGACACGAAACTGAAATTCCAGTCGGAATTTACAAGCTGTGAATTGGAATATAACTTTAAGAGCTACAAGAACTCTTTATTCCAGGTAGGGGGAGCGTTACATTTCAAATAGATAGTTTATGAATGGATATGGGGTATTATTTTGTGTATATGTGATATGTGCGTGCATTATTGTATCAGACTCCGATTATATGACGTTTTATGTTTTCATAATTTCCATTCATATTGCTGATATTAACGTGAGATTGATGATGATGAAATGGATGATGATTCATGAATTTTTCATGATATCTATGTATATGCTTGAGATGCATGCGTGATGGCATTTTGGCCCGTGGCACTCACCGTTGTCACTGAAAAGTGATGGTGTCACATAAGGGTGGAAACGGTTGGCCCGTGGCACTCATCGTTGTCACTGAGAAGTGATGGTGTCACATTGGGTGTAAACGGTTTGGTACCAGTAAAACGGCCGGTCAACTGAGAGCTGAGTTATGGCTCGGGGAGCCAGTGTTGCAACACAATTATAAGATCTAATAATGGATTTATCCGAGTGAGTACCTGTGTGCATTGATATATATGTAGTTGAGAATAGTATACTGCTTAGGTTATTTCATATGGCTCGGTATATGTTATTTGTATAGTTATGGATTGGACTTTTAATCCAATTCAATAACTATTATTTGATATGTTTATGCTCACCCCTTACTTATTATTTTTACAGTGGATAGAGGACACAATGATGGCACTTGAAGCCACTCGACCGACTGGAGCATTATGTATTAGTATGCACAATACATAGTGTACATAGTAATTTGAGTAGAAGCCTTGACCGGCTCTTGTGATTACCGAGTGATGTACTTTTTGTATTATAAAATGACCGGTCGGCTTTTGTAAAGTGACAATGATATTATTAATACAAATTTTCATTTTAATCATGAAATTATTTATGAACAGTTTATTTGTATTTATTTGCATTTCAATGGGTCGGTTGGATTGATGTAAAATCGGTACTTTTAATGGTTGAATCCGATCTCTGTTTGGAAATTTAAATTATTTGCGAAAAATTTACTTGATTTATTGAAAATTATTTTAAAAATTAAGGATGTTATAGCCCCCAACCCTTGTTTTGTTACTTTTACTTTCTATTGTTTTATCGTTTGTTGTTTCTATGGGAGAGTTGAAAAATAAGGACTAGAGGAGACTCTACAGCACACCATGGGGAGGATATTTGTCAGTCATCAAAGGTTAGAATCTGAAGGTTCTGGACGAGGACGAATGAGGTGTGAGAGTACTTGTTTGGGAGAGACCTCTCTTCAGATAAAGACAACTCTGGTCTTTACACTACTGATGATGTCTGCTTTTACAAATCTGTAGGTGGACTCAAGCACGTGGTTGAGACAATGGCATGCGAGGAAGGAGAAAGAGAAATTATTATGACTCAGTCGGGGTGCTTCATCGTAATCGCCCATGAAATAGACTAGGTAGAGCTGTTGGGCAGCAACCCTTACGTCTGGGTGTAACGAGAAATCAGGGAAATGGTCTCCTGGTATGCCAAACCCAATGGAGGAAAGATGGATTTCTAGTTCCCCTTTTACTCCAGGGATAGATATAAAGAGCGGTACATTGCCCTATACCCTTAGATCCAAGAACGCGTTTGCCAGATGCCCCTAGACGATAGATCCATATACATGTATTAGATCTTGTTCGCCAAGCTCGGGGTGAGATTCCCCCTTACCGAATTTGAGATGGGCGTCCTCTGCTATCTTGAGTGTGCTCCTACCCAGCTTCATCCAAATGGGTGAGGATTGGTTTAGAGCTTATAAGTACTTGGGGAGTACTTTGAGTTCAAACCCACGGTGGCGTTGTTTTTTTTGCTATTGCCACGTGGTGCGCCGGGTCAACCTTGATGGTGGTTTAAGCTTCGTCGCTCTCTGATGTGATATAAAGATTATCTATTTTGAAGCCTTCACCGAGTCAGCCAAGTCTGAGGGCGGCTCTTTCAAGAAGTGCTTCTTCAAGTTCAAATAAAGGCCAACAAGTCAGTCTTTTGGGTTAACGAGGTCAGAATCGAGCAATTTCTGGTGTCGTGGACCCACGAGCATTTTCTTCTTATCGAGGCTGCCTATCCCTGCAACGAGATTGAACTCTCCCCGGTGTCTATTGAAGTCTTTAGGGCCCTGCGGGCTTTCAGTGTCGTGCATGGAAAGTTCTCCTGCAAGGGCCTTCTTGGCTTTCCTTCTTAGAAAGAAACCTACCTACGTAATAACCTCAGGAATTGCCTTAATCAACTTACATTTGTTGTCTCCTAACGTTGTTTTGTTCTATTTTTTCAAGGGAGATCAAAAAATTTATGTCAATGGAAGCTCTTCAGAAGGTCCAGGAAAATCTGGCAGTGGCCCAGGCAGAAAACCAGATCTAGACTAAAAGAAATATTCCCAAGGCCCAACAAGCAACAATAAAATTCCCGGAGGATGCTAGTGACTGGGCTGCTATTGATACCGCTTAAGAGAAGTAGTCCAAGAAGAAGAATGATGCTGAAACTAGCCGTATGGGTCGGGGTACAGGATCCGACCTTGTGACGGTCCTTAAAATGATGTTTCAAGTGTGAGTTTTACACCAGCCCAGTAGGGATCTGATATTATATCCTTTCTTCCATTGAGGAATAGAGGTCTTGGGGTAGTTCCTCGTACCAATAATATCAGCCTTATGCGTTATGGGGTGAAAGGGGGTATTATTTGCAAGGACACTCCAACGCTCAAGTGAGTGAATATTCAAGAGGAATATCAGAACTCAAAACATAGGTTTTTGAGAGAATGTTCTACCTTTGTTACGTTAATGCATGGGAATTTATACCTGGAGGTAGTGAAAACGTCTCCTTGTTCACCAAGCTTTCCGTACATGGTGTAAGTACTTTTCTGATCTCTTGTAGAAAGACTGACACATGAAAGGGACAAAACAATTGTACCTACCAGTTAGTCATTCTATATGTTACTTATTTAACACGTTGATGCATAGGTCAATTATGATCATGAGAGAATGACTCACACCGGGGTTGGTTCAGAGACCCTATGTGTGATTCAAGAGATCCGATGTTGAGAGAATGACTCACACCAGATATTACCTGACATCGGTCCTTAAGAGCGGATTCTTGGTTAAATTACCATTAAGCTTAGGGGCTGGTATCAGGATTGGATTAGGAGTTATATGCTCCAGCTTGAAAAGGAGTGTTAGAATTATGTAAATAGAGTAATCGAGTATAATAGGATTAATTAGATTGATTCTATATTTATGTAATTAACTTTAATTAAGGTAACTGTATTGATCCGGTCTGGATACCGGCCCCCATTCTTGTGACGTCAGACTGACCTCATATAAGGAAAACCGGTGTCCTGGTTCAACTTTACCACACTGGATATCCGATGTCTGGCCGTCCGTCCTCATCTCATGACTGCCCCACTTATCTTCTCTATAACGGATCTTTGTTCATTTTCACAGGACATTTATATAACTGTTGGCTTTTCAGTCACAGCAAGATAAGAGCCCCTAATAACTTATCAGAAAGATACTGTATGTAGCAAAATACGTCACGTCAATGGCCTCAGAAAGCAAGTGGATGTGTCAGCAGATTATGCGGAAAAGGTGATTATCCTCTCCACTTCCTAGAGGATCGTACTCTGATAATTGACCTACCCTTCTGACACATTCTGAAAGTTGAGCCACCCTGATTGACATAATATACACGCTATCAGAGCTAAGGGACCCACCTGTACCCAACGACTCATTTTCTCACGTACAACTATAAATAGCTCATTTCAATACACATGCATGGTATCGATGTTCTATCTCACACTTTACTATTACTTCGCTTAAGCATTCACTGAGTTCTTACACTCTACTAACTTGAGCGTCGGAGAATCTTCGTAGGTGGCACCACCTTTCGCCCCCTACAACGCGAAACGCTGGTGTGAAGGATCTCCAGGACAACAAGACCGGCCTCTCCCACTGAGAGACCGGATTAATACATCGGATACACACTGTTCCAGAGTACAAACCCTAAAGACACCTATACTCTTGTGGCTGGTCCCACACCGGATCCTAGACCCCGGTCCAGACCAGTTCATTGGCACGCCCAGTGGGACTCGTTAGAGTTATTCCCATTTTCGCAGAAGTTTGGTTGTCACGATGGAAGGTGATGGGAGAGATTTTGTTGATGGTCACGTGGAGGATGTGACCCATCAACAGACTGGAAGGAGACTCGTCTTTGAGTCCCCTGTAACTCAAACCCGGAGGATGGTGCAAGTGCAAACGCCTGACCCTCGCGATGAGGTTATCAGGCAACTCAGGGAGGAGCTGATGGAGTTGAAGCGGGAGAGAGGAGGAGCTGGGGACAGGGCAGCGTCCCATGCAGAGGATGCTCATCATGCATCAGTGAGGGATAGATCCACGACCCTCCAGTATTCGAAGATCCCCACATATGAAGAGAGAGAGCAGACGCAAGACTCTGGTGATAGAGTCAGTACCAGGAGAAGGGAGCAGGCGGTGATGACTTCAGGGACGTACAAGCTCAGTGTCCCTTTCTCAAGAAGGCTGATGAGCATCATCATCCCGAAACATTTGCAAACAACTCAGCCACTGTCGATAGGAAAGTATAATGGAGAAACTGACCCCACTAAGCATTTGGATGCTTATGTGTATGAAGCTATGTATTTGGGAGCAGATGAAGATGTTATGTGCAGGATGTTCCCAAGAACGCTGACAGAGGAGGCTCTCAGCTGGTTTAAAAGCTTACCCTCAGGATCTATAGACTCTTGGGAGGAAATGGCTGCTGCATTCGAAAGTCATTTTGTCATCTCCAGGGATATCCCAAGAACCTCCCACACCCTGGCCCAGATAAGGCAGGGAGAAACTGAAACTCTTAAGGAGTTCTTGAAAAGGTTTTATAAGGAGGCAGCTTTGGTTCCTAACCTCACGGAGGCCATACAACTCCATATTGTAGTGGAAGCTCTTCAGCCTGGTTCAGCCTTTGCCCTATCTTTGGCAAAGAGCCCCCCAACAACCTTCGAGGAGTTTCGAAGGAAGGCTTCCAAGTACGTGGGCATAGAGATACATCTAGAGGCAACTGCAACAAGAATGAAGCCTTCAGCACCCACTCAGCAGCCACGGAGAGAAAAGGAGAGAGCGAGGCCTGAGAAGCATGCCTTTAGAGAAGACTTTGTAAACACTCGCCAGCATCCACGAGATAGGCGTGTATCATCATTCGATAACTATGCTCCGCTGAACACCAGGCACTCACAAATCATGAGGGAGGTTGGTTGGCCAACTTTGAACGTCTTCGGGATAAGAAAACCAGCCCCAGTCAAGAGGGGTGGTAACCCGCGTAAGTATTGCACTTTCCATGAACAGACAGGACACAACACTGATGAGTGCAAGGCGTTAAAGAATACGGTGGAAACTCTCCTTCGGGAAGGAAAGCTGAAGCAGTATTTGTTCAAGGAGAAATCTGTAGACGAGCCTCAGAGGATGGAAAAAAGGAATAGAGATCCTGATGACGAAGACGATAATACACGTAACCCAGCTAGGAAGTTCACTGCAGCTGAAAAGCAGAAGGGAGTAGTGATTGCTGAAAGTGCCCAACAAAACAACATGCCCCAGCAGCAGAGGCAGGGCAGACGAGAAGTGATTGAGATGATAGCTGGAGGATTCGCGGGAGGAGGAGCATCAATCACAGCACGGAAGAATCACCATAGGATGGTCTTGTCTGTCCAGGGCAAACCGAGGGATAACCGCCCTTTCAGGGACGGTATGACCACTCCGACGGTGTCATTTACTGATGATGACTTTGGCCCAACAATTCCAGGAGGTGATGATGCGGTAGTTATCGTGGCAGTCATAGCCAACAAGGATGTCAAGAGGATCCTCGTCGATCAGGGAAGTTCTTGTGACGTTATCTTTTATAATTGTTTCAAACGAATGGGTTTCAATGATGCAGATTTACAACCCTACACACAAGAACTCACAGCGTTTAATGGAGCCAAGCAACCCACTAAGGGGTATCTTGACACTCTGATTTCTTTTGAAGGAGAGCCTGGTGCGAGAACGGTCAAGTCAAGAATTCTGGTGATTGACGTGGAATCCCCATACAACGGTATCATAGGCCGTCCAACACTGAATGCGATGGAAGCAATTATAGGGTCTGTCAGTCTAATTGATATGGACCCCAGAGCGGAATTGAAGATTGATCCACTCAATCCCTCTAAGCCCACACCGGATGGTGGTTCCAGGGATGTTGTCTTAGGAGATTCCCCAGAGAAGGTCACACACATCAACGATAAACTGGAGTTTGCTATGGAGCAACGCTTATTAGCCCTTTTGCAGGAGTTCAAAGATCTTTTCGCATGGACAGCAGCAGACATGCCTGGGATGGACCCTGATTTCTGTTGCCACAAGCTTGCAGTGTATCCTGAAATAAGACCGGTGGCCCAGAAGAAGAGGAGGTTGGGACCGGAGAAGCAGAGGGCGGCTTGCGAGCAGACAGAGGAGTTGTTGAAAGCAGGCTTTATAAGGGAGATACGTTATTCATCTTGGCTTTCTAATGTGGTCATGGTGCAGAAGGCTAATGGAAAATGGAGAATGTGTACAGATTATGTGGATCTTAACCGTTGCTGCCCCAAAGATCCATATCCCCTGCCCAACATCGATCGCATGGTGGATGATTCATCTGGTTACCAATACCTCAGTTTCATGGATGCCTATTCGGGGTATAACCAGATTCCGATGTGGGAGGGAGACCGGGAGAAAACTGCCTTCATCAATGATCGCGGTGTTTTCTGCTACACCGTCATGCCTTTTGGATTGAAGAACGCCGGCGCTACCTATCAGCGCATGATTAACAAAGTCTTTGAAGGGATGCATACAAGGCTGGTCGAAGTTTATATTGATGATATTATAGCCAAAACGCCCGCTGGAGGAGACCACATTGAAGATCTGCGCCAAGTCTTCACTAGGCTTCGACAGTACAACATGAGGTTAAACCCCTTAAAATGCACCTTTGCCGTTCCAGCTGGGAAATTCTTGGGATTTATGTTGACCCAACGAGGCATTGAGGCTAACCCTGGGAAGTGTCAAGCAATCCTGGACATGCAGAGCCCTAAGAGTCTGAGGGAGGTCCAATCGTTGAATGGGGAAGTGGCCGCTCTAGCCCATTTTATGCCCAAGATGGCGCACAGATCCCTTCCTTTGTATAAGGCGTTGAAGAAACACAAGAGTTTTGAATGGGGAGAGGAGCAAGAACAGGCCTTCCAGCAGCTCAAGGCCGTTCTCTCGAGTCCACCAATTTTGGTCAAGCCTGACCTCGGTGAGACTTTGATCTTGTACTTAGCAATCTCTGATGAAGCCCTAGGCGTGGCCTTGGTTAAAGAAACACCTGAAGGACAGAGGCCGGTGTACTTCACTAGTAAGACGTTTCAGGGAGCGGAAGGAAGATATCAAAAGATTGAGAAAGCTGCCCTAGCAGTCGTATGGGCATCACGACGGTTGAGGCCCTATTTCCACGCACACCCAGTACTGGTGAGAATGGATTTGCCTCTCCGTTCAGTGCTCAGCAAGCCAGACCTCGCCGGAAGGATGATAAAATGGTCTATCGAGCTGTCTGAATTTGAAATTTCATATGAGCCTCGAGGAGCCATCAAGGCGCAAGTGTTGGCCAATTTTGTTGTGGAGATGACTGGGGCGGACCCGGCCACCCCTCGAGCGCATTGGACCATTTATGTTGATGGATCGTCGAACAGCAAAGGTTATGGAGCAGGTGTGGTGGTAGAAAGTGATGATGGTGTGCACCTAGAAATTTTCCTCCGATTCAATTTCAAAACCTCCAACAACCAGGCTGAATACGAAGCATGCTTGGCCGGTCTCCGTGCGGCGATTGACATCGGAGCATCAGCAGTCACACTGTGTAGTGATTCCCAACTGGTGATTTCGCAGATCCAGGGGGAGTACCAGGCAAAGGAGCCGCAACTTCAATTGTACTTGAATTGTGTTAATGAGTTGAAGGGAAGATTTGAAGTTTTAGAGTTCAAGCATGTGCCCAGAGAAGAAAACACCAGAGCAGACATCTTGTCTAGATTAGCAAGTACAAAGCAGCCCGGTAGCACAACAACGGTGGTTCAAAGCACTTTGACATCACCTAGCATACCTCTGTACCATTCTCTGAACGCTATCATGGTGAGTTATCCATATGAGGATTCTTGGGTCATTCCCTATATTCGCTATCTAGCTGATGGTCAACTTCCCACTGATGAGAAAGAGAGGAGACGAGTGAAGAGGGAGCTGCCATATTTTACTATGGTCGATGGTATTCTCTACAAAAGGGGATTCTCTGTCCCATATCTTTTGTGTTTAAGAGAGGACGAGGTTCAAGCGGTTTTGGAGGAGGTGCACGAGGGGCAATGTGGGCACCATGCTGGGGGCCGAAGCTTAATGAGAAAAGTCCTCAGGGCTGGATATTGGTGGCCCACTGTGAAGCAGGATTCCGCAGATTTTGTGAGGAAGTGCGACGCTTGTCAAAAATTCTCCAATCTCCACCATACACCGGCCCAAGAGCTATCTTCATCTGCTGTGCCTTGGCCGTTCTACCAGTGGGGTCTTGATATTTTGGGTCCGTTCCCCACTGCGCCAGGAGGTATCAAATATTTGATCGTGGGGGTAGACTACTTCACCAAATGGATCGAAGCTGAGCCCGTTGTGCACATTACTTCTGCGCGAACAAGACGTTTCGTGTATGAAAATATCATAGCTCGGTTCGGGGTGCCAGGGTGGATTGTGACTGACAACAGCACCCAGTTTACAGACAAAAAGTTCACGGATTTGCTTGAAGGACTGGGGATAATCCAAATATTTTCATCTGTTGAACACCCCCAAACCAATGGACAAGCGGAGGTAGCCAACCGAGAAGTACTAAAGGGGTTGAAGAAGCGTCTGGGAGAAGCGAAGGGAGGATGGACTGACCAGCTATGTCATGTTTTATGGGCATACCGCACTACGCCTCATTCTTCAACTAACGAATCCCCATACCGGCTAACGTACGGGGTTGAGGCGATGATTCCAGTGGAGTTACAAACAAGATCGACTCGTGTGGAGTATTTTTCAGCTGAAGATAACAACGCCAATTTGGCATCAGAGCTGGACGTCCTTCAGGAGTTGAGGGAAGAGGCCTTCGTTAGAGATCAGGCAATAAAAGCAAAGGCAGCACTCCGGTATAATAAACGTGTCCAGTACAGAGCTTTCAACACCGGAGATCTTGTTTTGAGAAAGGCAAGTGTGGGGAATAAATTCGCCCACCAAGGGAAGCTAGCACCGACGTGGGAAGGTCCTTATAGAGTTTCTGAAGTGACTGGAAAAGGGTCATAACGATTGGAAGAACTTGATGGAATTCCAATCCGCAACAAATGGAACACTCAGAACTTACGTGTCTATTACAGCTAGTTGGTAAGACGGCGTGTACTCTTTTTCCTTACTTGAGTTTTTTCCCATTGGGTTTTCTCAAGAAGGTTTTAACGAGGCATGACCCCAACTACGCTTTTCATGTAATGTACTTTCAATTTTAATGAGAATACATTTTAACTGCCCTATCATTCTCACGTTTCTTATGTGTTGTGATTTATAGCCGTAGTTTAATACGCATACACCTCAGGACGGATGAACTCAACTACCAATTCTGTAGTTGATGATATAACTCCTCGAGGAACTGATGAAGACCCCTCAGGACGGATGATCTCAATCACACATCGTGTGTTTTGACGATGTAACTCCTTGAGGTGGAATGGGTTGTAGGGCTGGTCCTTTTTCAAGGCTACAAACCGAACCCCATTCGAAGACAACATGGGTTGTAGGGCTGGTCCTTTTTCAAGGCCACAAACCGAACCCCATTTGAAGACTACATGGGTTGTAGGGCTGGTCCTTTTTCAAGGCCACAAACCGAACCCCATTCGAAGACTACATGGGTTGTAGGGCTGGTCCTTTTTCAAGGCCACAAACCGAACCCCATTCAAAGACAACATGGGTTGTAGGGCTGGTCCTTTTTCAAGGCCACAAACCGAACCCCATTCGAAGACTACATGGGTTGTAGGGCTGGTCTTTTTTCAAGGCCACAAACCGAACCCCATTCGAAGACTACATGGGTTGTAGGGCTGGTCCTTTTCAAGGCCACAAACCGAACCCCATTCGAAGACTACATGGGTTGTAGGGCTGGTCCTTTTTCAAGGCCACAAACCGAACCCCATTCGAAGACTGCATGGGTTGTAGGGCTGGTCCTTTTTCAAGGCCACAAACCGAACCCTATTCGAAGACTGCATGGGTTGTAGGGCTGGTCCTTTTTCAAGGCCACAAACCGAACCCCATTCGAAGACTACATGGGTTGTAGGGCTGGTCCTTCCTCAAGGCCACAAACCGAACCCCATGCGAAGGCTTGGGCGCAGTAGGCCGGTTCATACAGAAAACCGCGCTGAACCCCGAGTAACGGGCGCAGTAGGTTCAGGATTAGCCCTGACCCGAACCCCGTGTTGAAGGCTTGGATTGTAGGATTGCACCGAACTCCAAGTACGGTTAGTAGGATCGAACCGAACACAGTGTGAAGACTTAAGGTGCAGGACCGAACCGAACCTCAAGAGAAAGGCGTAAAGCTTACCCTTGCCAAAGCTATACAAAAATTCAAAGGCAATATCCGTCCTCAAATGTGGAATATCCACCCCAGAGCGGTTGAACGCTAATGTACCCGCTCTACATCTTCGAGGACAGATAAGCATTTCTATCTTTTTAAGAAGTTAAAAGGTAATCCTTGAGATAAAATTTCCCTTCCCAATGTACTTACACTTGGGGACAGGGTATGCTTTAATTTAATTATCGTTTCTTTGTTACAATTCGTTATATTAATCCGGTGTGATAAGTACGCTTCAAGCAGATAGGTAACCACACAGAACGGATTCGCAAAGCATGGAAAACAATAAAGTGTTTTGTATAGCACTAAGTTATCCAACAATCATACATTCGACGCAAGCAGTTGAAGAAAAGCAATAGTGAATTTTATTTTCAAAAATAAGAAAATATGCAGGTTACAAAGTGTTTTAAAGCTGGAGCCGATCCCAGAACACGACTATGAATGAAAGCATAAAATTAAAAGGCTGGTGCCTAATCTTCCGCAGTGGGCACTTCTGTCTTCTCCTTTTGGGCCTCTGCTTCAGTTTGGGCACCTTCCTGCGTTTCAACTTTAGAGGCAGCAGCGGACGTTGTTGGCTCCATACTTTGACCTTCTGGGAGGGGAGGCAGTTCATAAAGTGATGCATGGGGTTCATGGTGCGAGTCGTCCTTGTGCACTTCGACAAGTTTTCCCCCATGGAATTCGAAGAACGGATCTAATCCGTACAAATTCAGCTTCACTCCAGGGTTACGATAGTAGACTTGACGAAGGGCCAGGCCGAAGGATTCATACGCCACATTTTTGCATATCTCCAAGGCTTTGGAAGCCTTGGCCTTCACAACAGCTAGTTTTCTTTGAACCTTGGCAAAATCCTCTTCTGAAGGCCCAGCACTCGCACCACCCTTCTTGAGTTCATCAATTTGGGCTTGCATCTTCTTCCGAATGATCTCCCACTCCCCAAGGTCTTTGTTGCGACCGTCCTCCATAACTTTGAGATCGTCAGCAAGCTTAGCCGATCTCTTCTTCTCCAGTTGTAATTCTTCTTCAAGGAGGGGTATGGATTTGTTATTTTTCTGGAGGTCGGTAACTTCCCGCTCTAGGGCCTTGTTCGTAAAATGCACTTGGCTCGCCTCTTCAGTTTTCCTCTGAAGCGTT
This sequence comes from Clitoria ternatea, assembly GCA_037962975.1. NCBI lineage: Eukaryota > Viridiplantae > Streptophyta > Magnoliopsida > Fabales > Fabaceae > Clitoria > Clitoria ternatea. The sequence continues at coordinate 297,610,724 of CM075669.1, forward strand.
TCTTTAGTTTTCTTCAATTCTGACTCGACGCCCCTGTGAACTTCAGCTTGCTTGGTCGCCCATTTCTCCTTCACCGCGAGTTCGGTCTCAAGTTTTTCAACTTGATCCATATAATCTGCCTTCTCGCTCAGGGAATCAAGCAGGCTGGACAATTCATCAAGCTGCCAACACCCGGCCTTACAAGCACCTCGAACCCCAGCAGCGTCGAGGGAAGGGCGGAGGCAATACCGTGCCTTTGGGAGAGTGGGAGGCATGGACCCCTGAAACCACAAGTAAGGGGAGAGGAAGGAGTCACGCGGAGGCTCAAACGCCGGAGGAGGACCATTCCCAGAGTCCGGCTCTGAAGCATTCTGTGAAGAAGGGGTGGAGGATTCAGGAACGGGTTTCTTTCCCTTGTCCTTCTTCGATTCAGTTTCTTCGGCCGTCCTCTGACGCTTCTTCACAGGGTCCTCAGAGGAGGGCTTCTCTTGATCTGCCTTTTTCACAAGATGCCTCTTTTTCCTCTTCTTCTCTGGGACGGCCTCCTCGTCGCCCGCTCCAGTGGCATCAGCTGGTTCTTCAGTTTCCTCCTCATCGAAGAGAGGAACCTCATCTCCTACCGCAGAGGTCAGAGGAATGAGGGGAGTTTTGGTGGCGTTCCTCTTCGCCTGGATCTCATTTTCTTCTGAGGAGGAGTCATCGTCAGCCATCATGGTCCTTAACGACAACATCTCTGGGCAGGCTTTTTCGATTTGTTCTGCAAAACAAGAAAGGTTGAATAAGCATACAAGAAGAAAAAATAATCAGAGCGGAATAACTATACAACACAAAGAGATTAAGAGTGGATATTACGGAGGTAGGTGTTTCTGATGTCATCCACGGCCAAGAGGAGCCGGCTGGAAAACCCTTTGAGGATCTTTGAGGCCATCTGCATGGCGCTCAAGACCTCAACAGAGTGAGGGGAAAGTTCGCTCTCGTCTGTATAATAAGCACGGCTCATAAGGAGAAAATGCTCGTGCGTCCAGCTAAGGGGAAACTTGGTAAACCCCTCCTTGTTCCGCCAGAAGACCGGCTTATTTGGTTGAATCCGGACCCGTGTATAGTAGTGTTTGAAGGAGCGTCCATCCACCTTCGCGGATTCCGTATAAGACTTGAAATTTATAACCCTTGAGTCACTACGGAGAGTAATGAACCCAAGGCCACCCTTCTTATTAGCACGGTGGACCACTTGGCAATAGTAAAATAGCTTGGCCACAGTGGCGGAGAAGTTGAAATGCTCCCCCAGAACCTCCAGAGCCCGGACAAGACCCCAACCGTTGGGATGCAGTTGTGTGGGGCGTAGTCTAGGAAATGCAGGACGGCCATCTGGAACTCCGTCATGGGGAAGCGTACTCCCAATTTCAAGAAGACGAAGTCGTACATGTAGACCGACCTCACATCAGGGACGCTGTGGCATATTCTTTCAGAGGGATGTGGTGCCATCACAGCGTATCGTGCCTTGTACTTTTTATCTGAATATATTTTGTAGCGGAAAGAGACCGTGCATTCCTCCTCACTTGCATGGTGTGAAGGGATCTCTAGGAATTCCTCCTCCACCCAGCAGTAGGGTTTCTCCCTGTTGAGTTTCTCCCAGTCAAGCCGGTGTGCAACAACGTTGACACACCCTTCAGCAGAGCGGAGAACCGGTGTTTTTCCACGTCCTGGAAGGTCCATGGTTGTGCAGGCATGGTGGAACGCGTATGTACTGTGGTAAAAAGCAACATCGTCAGAGAGGTAACCTTCAGCACTTGACCCCCCGTCAGAGCGGCTGGTAGCCCTCGAGTCAAGGGGAGCCTCAGAGCGACGTTGGGAAGAAGACGCTCGTGAGGAAGAGGCTTCGGCTCTCTCTGAGCGACGGGGCCCAGCCACAGGAGGATTCGCTGGAATCCTCCTACCATGGTGGCTAAGGGGGGCACGAGAGCCAAAACTCCCCCTGTTTGAAGGACCAGCGTGGCCTGTTCTAGGGCGCATGGTGGAATTAGAATGAACAAAAATTGCAAGGAGTTGAAGGAAAGGGAGGTTACCTAAAGGAAGAAGATCTTTGAGAAGTTTGAAGACGACAGAGAAATTCCAAAGAAATTTGAGCAGAGGTTCACTAAGCTTGAAAACAAGAGTGGATTCCAAAATCTGCTAAGAGTTCCTTTTATAGGTAACGAAGAAGCACAGTGTTTCGTCGAAGGTCACAAGGCTTGCATCAAAACGCAACCTCTCCAAATTGAAACGACTCCGTCGTTTCGTCACGTACGGGCGCAAAAATGGTAACGTTTCAGTAAATATTTTGGCAAAATGGGCCCCCATTCAGTTTGAATCCAGGCCCAATAAGCCCAATCGACGATTACACTCGTGGGTAATGATGGCTCGTGCGTAAAAAACGCATTTACTGTCCAATCAAGCCATGCGTATTTAATGCCTTCAACCACTTTTTGAATACCAAGGGTTTCGATTCTCAAAGACCCTTGGGATTTCAATCATTTATTTCATGCTGTCTGAATCCGTTGTGCGCAACGCGAGAAGAGCGGTCACCCGTCTATTAGAGCGGACGCCACAGAGCTCCCAGAGACTTTCCAGAATGTACGACCGGCATCCAGACTTCTCTAGAGTTGTGTAGCTCATATGAGCAACTTAACAGTCCCTCATACAAGCTAGGGACAGATGATCCGGTCTGGATACCGGCCCCCATTCTTGTGACGTCAGACTGACCTCATATAAGGAAAACCGGTGTCCTGGTTCAACTTTACCACACCGGATATCCGATGTCTGGCCGTCCGTCCTCATCTCACGACTGCCCCACTTATCTTCTCTATAACGGATCTTTGTTCATTTTCACAGGACATTTATATAACTGTTGGCTTTTCAGTCACAGCAAGATAAGAGCCCCTAATAACTTATCAGCGAAGATACTGTATGTAGCAAAATACGTCACGTCAATGGCCTCAGAAAGCAAGTGGATGTGTCAGCAGATTATGCGAAAAAGGTGATTATCCTCTCCACTTCCTAGAGGATCGTACTCTGATAATTGACCTACCCTTCTGACACATTCTGAAAGTTGAGCCACCCTGATTGACATAATATACACGCTATCAGAGCTAAGGGACCCACCTATACCCAACGACTCATTTTCTCACGTACAACTATAAATAGCTCGTTTCAATACACATGCATGGTATCGATGTTCTATCTCACACTTTACTATTACTTCGCTTAAGCATTCACTGAGTTCTTACACTCTACTAACTTGAGCGTCGGAGAATCTTCGCAGGTGGCACCACCTTTCGCCCCCTACAACGCGAAACGCTGGTGTGAAGGATCTCCAGGACAACAAGACCGGCCTCTCCCACTGAGAGACCGGATTAATACATCGGATACACACTGTTCCGGAGTACAAACCCTAAAGACACCTATACTCTTGTGGCTGGTCCCACACCGGATCCTAGACCCCGGTCCAGACCAGTTCATGTATATTATGCAATTATGTATAATCTCTTATAAATTCAATAGCTTTGTTGTAGTCTCAACACATATGCTACGTAATATGTTCTCTCATTTCTCTCTTAACAATTCTATTTGACTTTTTATTTTATTGGCTTCTCTTTAGATATTAATGATATTTTTTAATAAAAGGTTTATTTGAGGTAAATGATTTATTTTGTTGTGCTTTTCATATTAGCCTTGCCTAGTTTGGTTGATTTATTTTGTTACTATAAATTAACGGTTGGCTAGTTTATTTATCATGTATAGGAACTACTTTGATGATTTTTTAGGCCTTTTTTTGTCATTGCATTGCAAGTCGACTTGTAATTTTTTTTGTTATTGCACAACAAATGGGTACTTTTTTTGTTATTGCAAATTGGCTAAGTGTATATGATTGCCTTGAAATCACCTTTATCTTTTATGTTCTGGTTACATTTTTTTTTCTTATTTTGAAGGTGAATGGACAAATTAAGGGGACCTTAGAAATTTGATGCATGATTAGTCCTCTTGGATAGATGACTTGTTCCACGTAGTTTTCTTTAATATTCCAATGCTATGAAGTTTTAGAGAATAATTATATTTTGTTTGGTAATTTAGGCTTGAAGCCTTATGTATGTGTTAGGATTTGGATATATCTTTTGAAATGTTTTAGAGTCGATGAATTTGTTATGTTTGGTTTGATAATATAGGCATAGGGTGTTTTTATATTTTAAATATTGGCTTTTGGACAATTTGAGTCCCATAAGAATTATTAATATTATAATATACGATACTAAATTAAGACAATGGTATCATTGTTGTGAGTTGTAACTATTTGAATATTAAATCTTGTATAAATTATTGTTTTTGTATTGGAAATCATAACTTAGTGTTCCATATTAAAAATTGTTTCCTTTTACATACTAGTTGACTTATTTAAAAGATAGGCTCACCGACGTATTTAAAAGATTGACATGTTGGCCTATTTAGAAGATAGGCACACCGACTTATTGAAAAGAAGTCCGTCAATGACAAGTCTATATTGGCCTATTTCAATCAGGCCTGTCAACCTATTTATGGGCCTTAATAAAGTCAAACTTTTATGCAGGACTATCAAACCTATAATTTTGCCTATGTCGAGTAACACTCAGACTTAGGCCATAAAATTATGAAGTAAACAAGGCTTAAGCCTTGCAAAACCGACTAGGCCAAATATTCTCACCCCTAATTATTTAGTGAATGCATAAGCATTTTAATAAGAGTCCGATCTCTCTTAAGTGTTCTAAGTAGAACTTTAAGTCTAAGGTTCTTATCAATGGACCCTTCTACTTTGGTAAGCTTCATGAGACTTATGTCTCCTTGATGAAGATTGATATCGGTTCCTCTCCTTCCTTTCTAATTTTTTCTTTCAATTTCCTTTCTTAGAAAATGCAAGAAATTCTCATTAACTATCAAGGCTAAGAGCATTTGTTGATTGGAAGCTTAGATTTAATTTCTTACCTCCTAGGAACATCTAATTCTCCAAATATTTAAAAAATTTCCTACAACAACCACCTAAGAAAGGTAGTCCTCAACCACTCAATTGGCTTGACTAAGGGTTTCAAGAGTTTAAGAGTAAAGGAGTTGAAGGAAACTAAACTAAATGTTTTTGACTTGAATTATTTTTATCTCTTTCAAATGACACAACTCTTAAGTAACAAGTCACATGTAAACCTTTGTTAGCAATAGATATGTATTTTCTTTTTTTTAAGACTAAAACTAGAAGAACTTATTTTATGACAATAAAAACATATGTAAGTCTATACGTAATTCTTAAAGATAAGGTAAGTGACATTTGTCATTGTTTTAACAACACCTTTGCTACTACTAAGTACCTATTTGTTGATAATTCTATTAATTAATCAAGGCTGGATCAATAAAAAAACTCTATTAATTACATAAAAATTTAAGTGTCTTGAACTACATACAAGATAGATATTAATTATTTTCGACCAAAAAAAAAAAGATATTAATTATTAAATTCTTTTATTTTTATATTTCTATTTTCATACCTAATTAATAATGAGAATTTTATACTGATTTCTACATCTCCTAGCAAAGAAAAGTGTCAATGACCCAGCATTATTCTAATTCTAAACATCTAAAATGCCGCTATCTCCCAAATGCTTGTTGATTGCGGACCATTTTACAGCTTTCATAATAGTGTTAAGAGCTCTTTATGGGAGAATCAAGGGTACATCACTTTTCAGCCAACATTAGAAGACTGCCAATTATCAGTAAGGTCACTGTTTACTGAATGAAGAGTAGGAAAAAAATATTTGACAAAAATAGAGGGAAAAATAAAAGCGCGCTATCACAAGGGATAGTACAACACTGAAACAGTCACTCAATTATTTTGAAGGAAATTTATGATGATTTACAATGCAAGAGATATCCTCCACGGGTTGACGCTTTTCTTCTTATGCTGCTTTCGCTTGCTGACAAAACAAAAAAGAAAATTGTGTCAATTCTATTTGCGTATTGCTATTGCTATATAAATGGCCTATATATAACATTCACATTCTTAAAAACCAAGATGAAATCCATTTAAAAGGGATCTTCATTGAAAAAAAATTAGAAATTCGTGATCAACAATTGTGTTTCATGAATTGGGGACAAAATAAAAATAAATTGAGAAAATTGAAAAATGTTATTCTTTTGTTAGAAGAATAAGACTAATATGTCATGATTTATTGCAGATGAACAAATAATAACTGTCAAATTTCAACTAGTAACTTAATTGAATATCCAATCGTGGTACAAATAAATTGAAATGAGACTTACTCGCTTCTCTTCCTCCATCCTGGCTTTGATGAAGGAGTAGAGTGCCACTCCTGCAATTGCAATGGCAGTTCCAATACCAGTTTGGGTGCTAATCTTGTTACCTGTGAGAAGCAATTAGCCAATCAGAATATTGCTAGGTTCTCCTATGTCAACATTTACTTTAGGGGCATGATTTTGGAAACACAAAATAATTAAATAATTAAATACTAGTGAAATTTTAGTTCATTAGCATGGAAGAAAACGGTATTTACCGAAGACAATAATTGAGAATCCAATCACAAATACACGTTTCAGTACGTTGCCAACTGCATGAGTGAGGGGAGCCACTCTCTCCAGTGTGTTGGTAGCCACCTGGTGAAGGAAAATGTAGATATATCATTCACAGAAAGAAATTGCCTTTCTCCAGAAGGAATTTTTAGCAGATGAATAGAGAGAACCTTCCAAAAATGCTGATGAACATCTTAGGTATTTGCTAAAAATATAATAACGAAAATTAATAAATAATATTAATTTTTTCAAACAAATTCCTCAATGTTTGGTTGTTAGAGTTTGATTTTGAGATATTGTCAAATTGTCGACTAATTTGAGTACATATAAAATATGACTCTTAACGTGAATATCACAAAAATTAATCAATTATAACAATATATCAATCCGTTTCCCATATAAAAAACTCACGACCTAGTGGTGGCAGTTTTTTTTTAATCAAAATGAATTAATAGGGGGTACAAAGGATATTTCAACTCATATACAATCAAAAACCTAGGTCAAATGCCGTTCATAAAAAGAAGGATCAGAATATCAATCACAAAAAGAGGGAGCACCACCTATACACTTGTTCCCCACCCATTTCCATGATCTAAAGATAACAGAGTCCAAAACCTCCTTTAAATCCAGGTGGTGTGGTTCTTGAATATAACGGTGGAAATTCGTGTAGTTATTTATAGGTTGAAACATTAAATTTTACCGTAATAAATTAATTCATCATTAATTAAACTTTGTACCGTCAATATATTTTTAACTAGATTCATATTTTCATTAACTATTTATTTAATTAAGTTTCTTAATTAACTAAACTTTAAGTCACTCTTTAAATTTAAACTATTACATCTAAAAGATTGGAAATGTTTGTTTAAAAGAAATAATTGCTTGCTTTTAAATGTTCTGTCTAAATCAAACACATACGAAGGGCTTACCTGGTTGTAGAGGTGGTAAAACATCCCAACCCAGAATAAATCTGAGACGAACTTGACCAAACCTACTTTAGCAATTGCATCATTGAAGCCGTGTTTTAACAGTGCAGGCCCTTCCACCTGTGGGATCAAGTAATGATTGAATTAGAGAAGCAATGCCAAAAGCAACAAATTATATAAAATCCAAAATACAAATTAATTAATTAAGTTTGCAATGGGAAAAAGGTTTCACTCACAATTACAGCCGGTGGTATACACACAATTAGAGCAATGATGGAAATGTAGGCATAGACATTGGTGCTATCCATGTCAGTCTGCACAAAGAGTTATTTCATAATAATATGAAAGAGCAACAGTGGGTATATTACATATAAAAATGCCACAGAATTCTGAAATTCATACACATTTAGAGGTGTATAAAACTATATATATAGTTGGTAAAAAAATCAGTTAATGCAGGCAGCATAGGAGATGACCATGGCTTTCTTGGAATAGATACTCCGGTATGTAAAGGAAATGTTTGAAATCATAGCACTTATGAAGCCGACCCAGTTGAATGAGAGCTCAGTCAAAGATGCCATAGACACACCTGTAAAGCAAATTGACATTTGCAAAATCATATCAAATTGCACTCACAAAATAATTCTCTGCTTTTCAATTTATCTATTTAATGTTTTTCAGATTTTAAGTTTAAACTTATATATTTTTTTGTCATTTTCTCTTACTGCACCATGTAGCTGCTGAAGAGGATCCAGATTATAGAGTTGGAGAAAAGGTTTCTCTAAAGGCAAAAATCCCCCATAAGTGATTAAATGATCAATGGTTAAAATTTTAATAGTTCAAACACGTACATGTATTTTCTAATAATCATAATCATTCATTTTTAAAGTTCAGAAAAAAAAATATTAATTTTTAAATTAATGATTAACTAACCCTTTATCTGTTAAAGTGCATCCTATACAAATCCATACATAGAATTAATAGAGAAAAAGTAATAGTTTAATTTGTCTATAATTGGGAAGTTGGGATTAGCGTACAGAAAACAGAACACGTTATTCATAAAGGCATAAAGCTCTGTTACGAAGTTAAAAATATATATTATTAAAATAAACTGAAACAAGTATGTACTTGGACATATTCTCTATAAAAAGTTACATGCATCAATGAAATAGCTAGAAATGGAATCGAATTGACAAGCAATATCTCAATTTAATGAATAAGAGAGAATATGTTACCGATAACAACGGGAGCCAGTGACAGCCATAACGTGAAGGGTATTGATTGGCCAAGTATGAACTGTGAAGCAGCAGCGTTGAAAAATGGCTCAAGAGCTGAAATAAAAGTTTATCAATTTAGATGGAGTAGTAAATAAAGTTCCTACCATTTTCTACTTCTTAATATATCATCATCATAAACTTTTATCACCTTTAATGGTATGCGTGAAAGAAACAGCAACTGCTGCAAATGAGACATTGCTGGTCACATGGCCTAATGCGTGGCACACGGCCACAGGAATGAGCAACTTCAGCAGGTTCGAGTCTATAGGCTACAGAAACAACAGCCATACACCATACGCAAATCAGTGTATTTATCATTTATACTTTACACATTTTTCATCTGCATTTTTTCATTTCAAATATTCTCTTTCTAACATATTTATTTAATATTAAACTTTAGAATTTAGATAGATTCACTGTAAATTTGTACTGTGGGTCAATCACAAAAGATCATAGCAATTGGCAATTCGGGTTTTCTGAAAATAGTATAGGCTTGGAGTATTGAAGTTAACTTACAGCACGCTTAGGAAGGCCGACGCCCCAGCTCACCAAACAGTACACCACACCCACCAATAAATGGATAACCGACACGAAGCTGCACAATCAAGCAAAGTTAATTAATCAAAACAAAAACTGATTTGGATTGGACCATAAAAAAATTAAAGAAACACAACCCTATTTAGAAATAAGAAAATCGGGTACAGTTTTCATCGTATCTTCTTTATATACCCCAGGGTCGAGACATGATTACTATCACAGAGAAATGGAAGAAGACATGAAACGGAATGAACAAGGGAATAAACTTTTTCATTAATGGAAAGAAGCAATGCTAACCGGTTTTATACAATGGAAAATGGCGCCGAGATTAGTTAAAGATTAACAGCTGTCTCTAACTAATTAACAGCTATTAATAAACTAATTAAAACAATTAGAATTAACTGAACTAACTGATTACAACTTGATCATTATCATACTATTAACGATAAACCTCTTTTATTAAGATTTAATAGCACTACATTTCTCTCAAATTGAGACCACAATAACCTTTCTTATCAAGATTTAAGAGTAATACTACATTTTTGAAACTCAAAGACCACAATAATCCAACACTTGTTAATTGATAAACCTGCTTGACAGTATACTTTTCATCCTAATTATGTAACATATGCATGATGTAAATTTAAATATAAAACTCAAATAGTTGCCAAAAGAATACATAACTCACATGTGGCTTACATAATACATTTAATCTAGTACGTAAATAATGAACCGAAGAAATAGCATTCAGTATTAACTATTACTATTCCTAGTGTCCCTTCTGAAATAGCATTCAGTATGCAGATTAAAGGGAGCAGAACTTTTTTCTGTGTGTGTAGTTTTCCATAACCATTTCTAGTAAAACTAATTTCAATATACAATTCTTTCTGTCTTAATACAATGTTTTAGTCTAGTTTTAGAAAACATTAAACACAACAAAGAATCTTTATATTATATATATCCAATCTCCTTCTAAAGATTTACCAAACGCTTCCCAAGTGTCAATTTAGAACTAAGAAACTCGAAATCGAGCGTCATACGAGAGAATATTTTCTAAAAATAGTCCTTATTCATTTATAACGATAGAGCATATGTTATTTTACGGATCGAATCCCAATTAGTCGCCATAACTTACTATGGGTAGGGGAAATAGTTGTAGATCTTCTTGTTGAGGATGTTGAAAATCACATTGAGGAAGTACCTGCATCAGAAAAAAAGCAAAAGGACAAAGCGGTAATTGCAGTAGTCAAAGCGATCACAGCCACACGCATTAGCTCTAATATCCATTCCCTCGTGAACACAATAGTTGTAGTAACAAAACAGTCTTAGTTAGGACAGAGTCACGTGACCTACCACGTGAAGAAGAAAAATCCGGTGACAAGAGCCGGGTACTTATCGAAGAACCCCGCCGGAGCAATCTTCGCTTCTCTGAAAACAGAAAAATTCAAAACTACATTAGTTAGGACAGTGACGTGGCCGAGTTCGCCGAGTCAGAACGGATTAAACGGACCTCACCCGGCGGAATCACTCCCCTCGGCCGGCGAGGAGGCGGCGGCGAGACATGGCCGGAGGAGGACGGCCTCCTTCTTCAGCGCCGGGGAGCAAAGCTCCGGACGGAGCTGCCTTCCCCAAATGAGGTTCCCACCGTCGGCGAGGGCCTTCACAGGGACGAGTGAGAAACTCGCGGTGGCTTCACGCGGCACCTTGCGGAGGTGAGGAAGGGAGCACAAGGTTGTGGCGCGTGACAACACTCGCGACTCCATGGGAACGAACCCGAACAATGAAGCGTGTTTGTGTGTGAGTGAGTGTGAGAGTGAGAGAGATATGGATGGTGTCGTTGTGGTTTCGTTTTGTTTTAGTATATATGGTTCTCGTTAACCGTCTCTCTATTTGTTGTGGTGGGATTGGATGGAGTGTGTGGTGGAGCAGAGAAGTGCGATGCGGTCGAGTGCGTGATGGCCGTTGATGTGGGGAAAGGTAGTGAGGTTGTTGGATGGACGGTGAGAGATGAGAAGGGAGTAGGATGGTGAGGTGGAGGTGAGAGGAGGGTATGGTTAGAAGAGGATAGGTGGGGCCCTCTTATCTGTTGGGGAGAGATTTGTGTCTACGGTGGAATGGATGATTGGTGGTGAAGAGGGGAGAGAGAGAGTGTGTTTCTTATCGCGTCCTCTTTCTAATTCAGGTTTTTCATTTCACTATTGGTTGTTACTCTAATTAATCTTGCGGAATGGCTCATTTCATTTTGTCTACAAAAGGCAAGTTACTTTTCAGAAAAAGTAAAATTAATGAATAAAGTGGGAATGTGTTGATTTCCTTTTCATTTCATCTACCAAATTTGTTGTTTGCTTAATGATACAAATCAATGAAACTTAAATTCAAATGATGTAAAGGGTTACCAAGATTAATTAGTGTGCTATGATTAGTTGTGGAAGAAAAGAGAATGAATGATGGATTATGAGAACTTTGGCATTGAAAATCAAGTTGAAACAAGAGGCCGGTTAGAGGGATGAAATAACATGTTTTATCAATTAAAATTTTGATTTTATTAACCATGCATTTTAATTTTTAAGGTCAGCTTTTTTTTATATTGGTTGGTTCCATTACTTATATAAAATGTTCATTTTTATACATTTATTTTTAGTAATTGATGTAAAAAAAATTATATTGGTTTGAAATAATTGGTATAAAAAACATTGAAAAAATACCTTTAGTTCAAAATTTAAGTAGTGGGTTATTTAGATAAAAATTTAATATGAATTATGTAATTTTAATCTAGGTTGGAGATATACTATCAAGATAGATGCTTATTGTGTGATTGAGAGTTGGATGGATGGGTAGGAGTGGAATTGTATTTTTTCTAATTGGTTTTTATTTTATTGGTTTCTCATATATATTCTTATCAAAATAATTTCATTTATCTTACATTACGTATTTAGATAATAACTAAAATTCTTAACTAGAATTTTGTATATATATACAAGATTTCAAAATTGAAATCTTACTTAAACAATATAAAGTTATTTCCCACGTGAATCAAGTGACTAATTGGATTATGGAAGTGGAAGAGTTGGCTTATCAGAACTCATGTAGCCTGGGGCGCCCAGTGACAATTCGAGCAGCATATATCTTTTATTTTCAAAGTTTACTACGTGACAAATTAACGGGAAAAAAAAAAACTTTATTACGGGACAGCAATGTGTCATTTATTGGAAGATTAGATAGATGATTATATTTGATTTGGCTCAATTAATTTATAATGTTATATATGTTTAATCTAGTAAATTTTAAAAAGTTCTATTTGTAGAGAAGTAAGAAAAGACATTTAAAAAAAAAATACATTCTCAGGCACCCACTAAAAGTTTATAATTTGTAGTCCAGGATCTTATATATTAAGGAATAGAGGAGTCAGTAAAGTAGAAACAATTTTATTTTAAAAGAGAGAATAGGAAAATCAAGAACTGAAAAGATTTAAGCATTTCAAACTTATTTACGACTAGTGAGGGGCGAGATATTATTGCAAAAAGCCAAAAAAAAAGAGCAGTTGTAAATTGTCTCCATTGACGAATAATGACAAATCAGGTGGCCCTTAAACATATAAATATTTTGTTAATCAATTGGTAATGATTTGAGTGATTCAATAAGTATTTAAGTCATGTAAAATATTATGAGACAGATAATGTATAATTTCCAACACCCCCTCTTCAACGAAGCTTGTCAGCCATACAACGGTTAACTTTTGACCCATAATGAAAAGACAATTCTTGACCCATAAAAACCGGAAAGAATGTTTTAGCTTTGATACCATATTAAAGGTTTCATCCCAAAACCAATTGGTAATGGTTGGAGTGGCCCAACAGGTATTTAAATCATACAAAATATTATAAGACAGATGATATGAGACTTCTAATATATTTAGTTTTTGTTAAAAATAACTAAAATTTATAACAAATTTATATAGAAGAAAGAAAAGAAGAAGAAGAGATAGTCAGAGAAGGGAATGCAATTTAGTAAAAAATGTGTGTTATTATGAAGGGAGTTAGTCCCTTTTTATAATGCTAAGGGGGACATCCACTTGTGATAAAATATTCATAATACTCCCCCTTGGATGTCCCTATTTTAGAATGTGCCTCGTTAAAACCTTACTAGGAAAAACCCAGTGGGATAAAAACCCAGTGAAGGAAAAAAAGTACAACATTCTTTACAAGTATATTCATAAAAATAATTAAATTACTTTAATTCTCCCCCTTATCAGAACACTTATGTAAGCGTCGAAGACCAATCTTCTGTACTAGGTGCTCGAAGACTTTGGTTGGTAATGATTTAGTAAATATATTTGCTAGATTCTCACATGATCAGACTTGCTGGACATTTATTTCACCATTCTTTATAAGATCATGAGTAAAATACCCCGCATACTTTGTTCTATCTCCTTTAACATAACCTTCCTTTAACTGAGAGATACAAGCTGCATTATCTTTACATAAGATTATTGATGGTAATTTTCCACCATGCAAGCCACAAGTTTCTTGAATATGTTGAATCATAGATCTCAACCAAATACATTCTCGACTTGCTTCATGCAATGTTAAAATTTCAGTATGATTAGATGATGTTGTAATCGTTTGTTTTATAGATCTCCATGAAATTGTTGTACCACCATATGTGAACAAGTATCTTATTTGTCATCGACCATTATGAGGATCAGACAAATATCCCGCATCAGCATAACCAATTAGGTTTGTCTTAGATACATATAGGAAAAATAAACCCATGTCCATTGTAATTCTAAGGTAGCGAAATATGTGTTTAGTCCCATTTCAATGCCTTTTTGTAGGTAAAGAACTATGTCTTATTAACAAGTTGACAGCAAATGATATATCAGGTCATGTAGCAAGACACATTAGTGCACCAATTGCACTGAGATATGGTACCTCAGGACCAAGTAGTTCTTCATTTTTCTCTTAAGGTCGAAAAGGATCTTTGTTTACTTCAAGTGACCTTACAACCATTGGACTGCTCAATGGGTGTGATTTGTCCATATAAAACCGCTTTAGCACCTTTTTAGTATAAGTCTTCTGGTGCATTAAGATTCCTTCCTTTAAATATTCTAATTGTAATCCAAGACAAAACTTTGTTTTTCCCAAATCTTTCATCTCAAATTTCTTTTTCAAACAATTTACAGCCTTTGATAACTCTTCAGGAGTTCCAATGATGTTTAAATCATCTATATAAATAGCAATTATAACAAACTCTTGGATAAATCGGGTTATTTTTATATCCTTCTTTCAACAAATATTCACTAAGACAATTGTACCACATGCACCAAGATTGCTTTAGCTCGTAAAGGGATTTATTCAATTTAATTGAATAATTTTCTCCAAAATTTATCTTGTATGCTTCAGGCAATTAAATCATTCAGGAAGTTTTATATAGATGTCATTTTGCTTCAGGCAAATTAAATCCTTCAAGGAGTTTTATATAGATGTCATTTTGCTTTAGGAAAATTAAATCTTTCAGGGAGTTTTATATAGATGTCATTTTGCTTCAGGCAAATTAAATCTTTCAGGGAGTTTTATATAGATGTCATTTTCAAGTGTGCCATATAAATATGCTGCAACAACATCCATTAGGCGTAAATCAAGTTTTTCACGAATTGTCAAACTAATCAAGTATCGAAAAATACTTGCATCCATCACTGGTGGATATGTTTCTTCAAAATCAATACCAGGCCTTCGTGAGAAACCTTGTGCAACAAGTCTTGCTTTATATCGTATAATTTCACTATTTTCATTTTTTTTTCTCGTAAAGACCCATTTGTATCCAACTGGTTTTACACCTGCAGGTGTTTGGACTACAGGTCCAAAAACTTTTTGTTTGCAAGTAAGTTTAACTCTTCTTGCATGCATCTTTCCACTTTGGCCAATCATTTCTTTGTGCACATTCCTTAATAGATTTTGGCTCATGATTCTTATCATCATTTATAATATCAAGAGCTACTTTGAATGCAAAAATTTTATCAACATCGACTTCATGTTGATTCCATTGTATTCCATCCATGACATAATTTATAGAGATCTCTTTATTCTTATCAATTTCAGGTACCTTGGTATCTTCTGGATTTGAAACCTTGATTATGTCAGGAGACTCTTCTGAAGTCTTTATATCTTCGATTCGACCATCCTCTTTATTTACTGAAGATTTTTATCTTTAGAACCAACAGGTCTGCCACATTTTATTTTGGCTTCAAACTCATTTGTAATTTTAGATTGTCCTTCAGGGATATCAATCTTTATTGGAGTATTAACAGCTGGTATGTGTTACTTAGTCATTCTTTTTGGATCAACAAATTCATTCGGCAATTGGTTTGCTAAATTTTGTAAACTAATTATTTTCTGAACTTCTTGTTCAGATTGCTTTGTTCGAGGATCAAGATGAGATAGAGATATCTCATTCCAACTAATCCTTGTATCCAATTGTTTACTTTCTCCCCCTAATAGTGGGAGAACAAATTCATCAAAATGACAATCAACAAAATAAGCTGTAAATAAATCTCCTATTAATGGTTCAAGATATTTTATTATGGATGGATTTTCATATCCAATATATATCCCTAACCTTCTTTGAGGTCTCATTTTAGTGTATTATGGAGGAGATATAGGAACATATATTGCACTTCCAAAAATTCTTAGATGAGAAATATTTGGTTCTTTACCATGAACCAATTGTAAAGGGGAATACTCATGATAACTTGTAGGCCTGATGCGAATAAGTGCTACTGCATGCAAGATTGTATGTCCCCAAGTTGAAATTGGGACTTTTGTTATCATTAACAATGATCTTGCTATCAGTTTCAAACGTTTAATCAATGATTCAGCAAGTCCATTTTGTGTATGAACATGTGCTACAGGATGTTCAACATCAATTCCAATGGACATACAGTAATCATTAAAAGATGTGAATTCACTAGCGTTATCGAAGCGTATTTTCTTATTTGGATAATCAAGAAAATGAGCTCTTAAACAAATTAATTGAGCTAATAATCTCGCAAACGTCTGGTTGCGAGTTGACAATAAGCAAACATGTGACTATAGTTGATGCATCAATCAAAACCATAAAATATCTAAATGGTCTACAAATATCACCTTGTATACCCTCTAAAAATATGAGTGATTTACTCCCAAATTTCATTGGTGATGGTCGAGTAATTAATATCGCTTAAGAACAAGCAACACATGAGAAATTATTAGTTCGGAGAATTTGTCTGCTGGACAAGCAATGACCATTTGAGTTCTCAACTATTTTTTGTATCATTATTGTTCCAGGATGGCCTAACCGTTCATGCCAAATAACAAAGTTATTCTTATTTGTAAACTTCTGGTTTACAATAACATTTCTTTCAACTGTACTAATATATGTGTAGTATAAACCGGAGGAAAATGAAGGCAATTTTTTAATATATATTTCTTATCAGAAATTAACTTTGTGATGTAAAGATATTCATCATTTCCTTCATTTGTGGTCTCAATATGGTATCCATTTCTGCGGATATCCTTAAAACTCAACAAATTTCTTTGAGACTTCGTAGAATATAATGCACTTTTAATGTGCAATTTTGTTCCTCCAGGTAACAAAATACTGGCTCTGCTGGAGCCTTCAATTATATTTATACTACCAGATATAATATTAGCACTGACTTCTTATTTTAGTATATGGTAAAAATGTTTCTCATTATTTGAGAATAGTATGAGTTGTTACACTGTCTACGAGACATATATATTCGTCATTCACATAAGCATTCATGTTTCATTAAATAATAATAAATAAATCATGAGTGAAAATATAATTCACAACAATAAATATTTAACATAAATTCATAACAAAACAAATTTCATGAAATATAAAATAATTTATTTAGGGGCACTCTCCTTTCCAACCGAGTGGTCAATATCTTCTTCAGGAAGAGTAAGGAAATCATTAACATCAAAGTGAGTATAAGCTTTATTTATACTAGTCAAATTTGTTTCTATTCCCTTTTTTTAAGGGATTTTTGGTATAGATCAGTCAGATGCTTTGGTGTGCGACAAACCTGAGACCAATGGCCTTAACGATAACAAATATTTTTAGTTTGTTCGCTACTTTGAATATCTTTTCCCTTTTTTTCCATACAAATGGTGATTTTTTTATCATTTCGACCACGACCACTACTACGAGTATAATGATCATATGTTGCTACATTCACTTCTGGGAATGAAGCAGTTCTAGTTGGACGGGACTTATAATTCATTATTTTTTTTTCAGCCACAAGAAGACAAGTATAAATAAAATTTCACATAAGGAACCCATAATAAAAATATAAATTTTTTTATAAAATATCATTCAAATATTAGTGGCCTAGTGGTAGAGTAATAACTTATCATGTTATAAGTCTTGTCTTGGGTTCGAATCCTTGTTAATGCTATATTATTTATTAGCTCCTTTATTTATATAAAATATATTAATTTATTTATAATAATCCAACATGTACGTGAATATAAAATAAAGGAGCAAAGCATAGTGTGCATTAACGTGAAGCTATGGGTACATATAATATAATTCATGTGTATGCAATTAGAGAAGCAGGTAAGCAATATACAATTATATAATATGTAAATTCAATTAGTGCATAAGCGTGAAGCATGTATGAAATAATTATAAAATAATATAAGAAAAATAGTTATGATTAGTATTCTTCTCGTGTCTTATATCTAAAAATGTTTAACTTTAAATTACGAATAAATCATTATTAAACCTTTTTTTTCAATATATTATTAACCAATAATCAAATTTTATTTGCTGTACAATATAAATTAAAATAGGAGAGTTTTCCTTTTTCACGTGAAACTCAAAAAAATTCCTCATTAATAAAGATTTTCCTTAACCGGTTAGCGACCACCGAATGTCGTCGCTAAGTAGCGACCGAATTAGCGACCGACTAGAAACTAGGCACAGGGAAAATATCTTAGTGACTAATTTAGCGACCAAATAAACCCGTTGCTAAAAAGTATGACTAACACCGTCGCTAGTGTTATCGCTAATGACAAGTCGTCGCTAGTGCGGTCGTTGGATTTCATTCCCTCCATTTTTTGTTTCCCTCTTTTTGGCGCCAAGTAGTTGCGACGGTACACGTGCCGTCGCTAATAGTGACCCCGTTGCTACTGCGGTCGCTAGATTTCATTCCCTCCCTTTTTTTTCCATCCTAGTGTTTAATTTTAGCGACGGTCGTGTACCGTCCCTAAATGTAAGGCAAAGTATAGCGACGGCTGAGTTGCGTCGCTATGTGTTGTTTTTAGCGACGGATTAAGGGTGCCGTCGCTAATGTAGTGACGGATTTAAGGTGCCGTCGCTAATGTCTGTACGTTTAGTGACGTTATTACCGACGGATGGGGGCGGTCACTAATGTTTACTGATACTCGACCAGCCCCTTTCCCCAAATCATTTGCCCTAACTCTCAATTCCTCCACCTCCCCTTCCACTCTCTCCGTCCCTCCCTCCCCTCCGACGACCTCCGTCCCTCCCTCCCTCCGGATTTCTCCCCTCCGACTCCTTCCCTCCCCTCGGACTCCCCCCGTCCCTCCCTCCCATCCGGCTGCCTCCCTCCATCCCTGCGTCCCCTTCGACTCTCTCCCTCCCTTCCACCCGCTGTCTCCCTGAAGCTCAGCAGTCTCCGTCCAGTGGTCCTTGAAGGCAGGTGTTCAGCTGGTCTGTCGATCACAGGAAGAAAACACCGAGGTTCGTTTTCACCCAACTTTTTCTTTTTCCTATTTTCATTATATATTTTTAATGGATCTGCTTGAAAAAATATGTAGGGCTGTTTAGTTTAAGAAAATGGTTTTTGTTTTCATTTTCTAAAAACAATTTTCCTTTTCATGATTCCAAAATTAGAGAATATGTTTGATTATTTTTTCGTGTTTGTCTCCATTGTTCAATGGCTTTAGTTTCTAATGAATTCATGTATTATGAAATTGGTTTGTTGTTTGTCTCTGGGAAGATGAATTCATATAGTTTTTTTGTTTGGTTTGCTGTTTGTGTCTAGGTAGATGAATTCATGTTATGGTTAGATGGATTTATGTTATTTTAGAATGTGTTTTAGTGATCTTCTATTTTTGTAACATATCACTGTCAGGGTGATTAAGAGTCTTTAATTAATTGACAAACTTGATTTAAATGGTAGGTGATTAGGTATGTAGTGAAACTTTACAGATGCTTTAGCACTTCTGATTCTAGTGAAAACAAAGTGTCACAAAATCACACATGTTCTGGAGTCATGTGGTGGATAGGGGTCTAATGTCAAGAAATACAATGAAAACAGTACAGAAAATGCTGATATAATGACAATCTTCCTTATGAATGACCTCTCACATCTTAAAGATTCTTCCTAGACTTGTTGCCAAATGCCAATTCATTCCTTCTGGTTATCACAGTATGCACTTTACAATTCTTGTTTGTGAACTGAACCTTACCTTTGTGAACCACTTCTAACTTGTAACTGGATTTTGGTTCTGATTCCGTGCACCTAAGCCCATAAAACAATTCATTCTGACCGACTAAATCACCTGTACAACTGTTATAACTTTTGCATACCTTATTTCTCTCATTGATTTTTTATGTATTCTTTCGTAGTGCTCCTTGGTAGCAACTAATAAATCATTAATTTCCTTTCTCTCTCTTTCTCATGTTATTTTATTACTCAAAACGTATGTCGTCTCTTTCTCTCTTGTGCCTAATATATCAGCAACTGTCTCTCTTTTCTATCTTTTTCTATCTGGTGATGAAACTGTTTCACCAATTGTTCCATCTATATTTTCATTATGATCAGCCGCCTGTACATGTTCCTCTTTAGCAGCAGCTTCATTCTCCTTTAACACTTATTCAGTAATTCTCTCGTTGTCCATAGCATGTAAGATTGAGGGAGCATCAAGTAATCCATGTATCAGTCCCTTCCAGTATATCGGTTGGCTTAGATGTTCAAATTTTTTTGAGTTATGAAAGCTTTCCATCTTAGCATCATATAACCTCTGTAATTCTTCAACTTTTCCTTCCAAGAAAATAGCCAACTTGTCATATTTTGCAACATCTGTGCAATGTTCTGCAATGTCTGTCAGCGTCTGAGAGTCAGTGCTAGTGAAAGCCAAAGATTCTGAATCAGAAATTTCAAAAGTCTTTGCTTCAGTGACACTCATCATTCTGTTTGTTGCACGTTGGTTGTTTCTGTTTCGGTTCTGTTTCATTGGTTATTTTTGTGGCAATGCTGGCTTTTGAATTCATATGTGTTGTATATACATGAAAAAACACCTATAATAAAGACTTTGTTATGTAGGAAAAAAAATCCCCCTTATTTAATTATTTGTCCCCGTGCATACTGAAAACCTCCTCTCGTCTGACTTGTTCTCTCTCACTGAACACACCTGCTAATAATTACATCAAACTCTATTCCACTCTGATAGAATGCCAATCACAAATTTAAAAGAAAAAAAAATTCAGATGCAATGACTTATGTGTTGTTTAGTACATTGTTGTTCTATTAAAATTGGAGTCTATAAACAATAGTCTCTGATGCACAGACCTTCATTGTGCGGGCTACAAAATTCTTATAGAAAACTATTGTATTAAAATAAAGACATGTTGTATAGGTGATATCTTACAGAATAAAACTTACATTCAATATCATAATTTGTTAACCAGATTTGGCATTTCATGTTAGTATAGTCCTTCCTTGTTTAAGCTATTGAAATGGAGAAAACCATTATCGAAATAAATGAATGTCAATAGAAAGAACAACATTAATATACATAGAATAATGATATGTATTCTCACATATACTCTAAACATGTTCACCTTTCTATGCTTAGTTTCCTATTTTCTATTTCTCTTTTCCTTTTCTTGCCCACAATCCTGTCCTTCACTATCGCTCAAAGCATTTCGAGATTGATCTTCACTTTGTCTGAGAAAAGGTTGTTAATAAGTAGCTTCAAGTGGTGCATATCCCTGCTCTGGATCAGATTGCTGATGCCTTAATCAAGCCTCTGTCTCCAGCCAAATTTCAGATCCTAAGGTCCAAGCTTCATGTGAGCAATTCTAATTTCCCCCATGAGCTTGCAGGAGAGTATAGGAGTAGCATAAGTGTTTACCTTGTTCAGTTAGCAAAACTGACAGCTGTACTTTTCTTTCTACCTTTACCACTGTATAAATACAGTGGTCTCTCTTTGTATAGATCACTTTTACATATCAATATTCAGATTCAAAATTCTCTGCCTTTCGTCTAAAACTGTTTCTGTCTCTAAATCCAATTCTCTGCCTTCTCTCTAGATCTGTTTCTCTCTCTCTAAAATCAATAACATATAACAGGTCAAAACACTCACTTTCTCTAATTTTTGTTTTCTCGGTCAAACTCCTTTAGCTGGAAACAAAATAACATTTCTGTAATTTTCCTGTAAATTTGGTATTAGAGCCCCAGATCTAGAGATTACTTTACAGCTGACCAGACTTCATAGCTAGGCAAGCAACACTTGAATTCGAAGATTTTTTTTTCTCAATGAACACCTTCAGTGTGAACCTAGTCGACTTAGTCAACCTACTTTTTCTACATGAAGAATTATTTCAAATATAGACAGTCCAATATAGTTACCTTCACAATCAAAATAACAAAGCGGAAAATCTCTGGAGTAATATTTAAATCCCACTTCCTCGCAAGACGAAGAATTCCCTTTGCAGCTGCTAATCTGATATGATCCTTATCATTTTCACTAAACATAGTAAACATAAAGCAAGATTTATCAGCAAGTTTAATGCATGAATATGAGCAGTTCAGTGCATGCGTATGAACTGATGAAAAGATGATCACAAATAGTCAAAAAATGTTTAGTGGAAAGATTATAAGTAACTAAGAACATCGGTCACTAACATGGCTTCTTAAGGTCTTTCCTAAAACCACAACAAAGAACTACATAGTATAGACTGATTAATAGAAAATTTAGAATTAATTCATTACAAAATCCATAGTATGTGATTTTGATTCTAAATGAAGAAGCTGAACCACACTAAATTTAAAGAATTTGAAAAGATTTTGATATTTCATACACAAGAACAAAAGCAATAAAAGATGACATGATCACAATAACCAGGCAAAAATCACTCAAGACTCAATATTTGGGTAGACAGATGGCATTGAAGTTCAAACCAATTATCTGACACTAACAACATAATCTTCTTGCCACTAAGATTTTATATTTCATGTCAACCATAGTAGTCAATCCCGGATCGCGTCGTGTCGTGGCCGACCCCTAGACTGGGATTACGGCGTCGCGGTTTAATCGCAAACGCTATTTGATTCTATTGCGGGGGGGGGGGGGGGACACATAAATATATATATATATATATATATATATATATATATATGCAGAATCACTTAAAAAACAGAGAAGTATAACTAATAACACTTCAAATGCATACTAGATAATTGAAAACCAAGATTATAAGAATGAAAACATTGTCTCAAGACTCCCAACATGATCTAAAACTACTAAAATAGAAAAATAACAAGATAAGAAACATAATAAGTTAGGAGGTGAAGTAGTGAAGAGTGAACTAGAATCTGAAAATCTACAAATCATAAATCATATTCATCATCTCTTATCAAGAGCAAATCGATCGGCCCCTTAATATTTTTAGATTTCTTCAAAATAGTTGTTGAAGCATGAGTTGAGGCTACAACTGATGGAATCCGCTTGCCTTGTGTCTTCAAAGGCCGGATTTCTTGAAGGTCCTTATCCTCCTCATCCTCCTGAAAATTTTCATTCATATATGTCATTTTATCTGTAACTTTCTTGGCAGCAAGTTAATTCAAATTTAAATTTGTGTAGATCTCTTCTGTACTTTTTGAGTCCATCAATTCTTTATGTATATCACTTTCATTTTCTTTCCATTTCTCGATCTCCCCCTCAAGGATTTTGAAAAATCTAGCGTTTGACCTCGCAAACATACTTAATTACTTCATATGTTATTTTAAGAATGTTTAATAATGCAAATATAGTCTCTGTTGCGTCTCTCATGGACTCATTCTCACGTGGATCCCAAGTCTCTATATCATTAAGAAGTCATTGCTGTGTAATCTATAATTTGCTTTACGTGCCTCTCTTTGTTTAGTTTCCTTGCTATTGTAACTGTCCAACCACTTATTGGTTTGTCATGCAGACTAGCACACGTTACGCGTGGTCTCTGATTGTCAACAACAGCTTCATATTCATCCCTGACTTTTTTCCCCAGGTAATCCCCTAACACTGACTTTCTCATTATGCGTATACTGGGCGATTGTTGTTTGTTAGTGGAGAGCAGAGCTCCTTAGGTAATGGTTTTGTCCTGATAACATGATTTTAGTCACATGTGTAATGTTGTTTGTTAGTGGAGAGCAGAGCTCATTAGGCATTGGTTTTGTGTGCTGATAACATGATTTTTTATGCATGTGTAATGTTGTTTGTTAGTGGAGAGTAGAGCTCATTAGGCATTGGTTTTGTGTGCTGATAATATGATTTTTTATGCATGTGTAATGTTGTTTGTTAGTGGAGAGCAGAACTCATTAGGCATTGGTTTTGTGTGCTGATAACATGATTTTTTATGCATGTGTAATGTTGTTTGTTAGTGGAGAGCAGAGCTCATTAGGCATTGGTTTTGTGTGCTGATAACATGATTTTTTATGCATGTGTAATGTTGTTTGTTAGTGGAGAGCAGAGCTTATTAGGCATTGGTTTTGTGTGTTGATGACATGATTTGGTGTTCATAACTCTCAATATCATATACAATGCGTAGCATATATATTTATCTATACTGGGAAGTGTTTTGTATGTAACAGACCATTTCTAAATTTGGGAAATGTCTAGTTTTCAAGGGAGACTCTGCCAAAATTTTGGCAGGGTCCCTTTCTTAGGGAACTTA
Source organism: Clitoria ternatea (assembly GCA_037962975.1). Classification (NCBI taxonomy): domain Eukaryota; kingdom Viridiplantae; phylum Streptophyta; class Magnoliopsida; order Fabales; family Fabaceae; genus Clitoria; species Clitoria ternatea. Next base: position 297,634,989 of record CM075669.1, read on the forward strand.
AAAAATAAAACTCAACTTAAAAAATGTAGGGTTTAGTCGTGTGTTCCTATTAGATTCCCGTTCAAGTTTGAAAACAACCGGCTAATGTACCAAGTTGTGTTGGATCTTGAATTGTCCCGGTTGGACAGTTTGGTATGAATTTGTAACCAGTAGGGCGTAACCCATCAATGTTGTATGTGGTCTATCTTGAGACGTTGAATGTTCATTTCAAATTTCGGTTATGGTGTTTCGTATTGTCCCCAGGGTGTATGTCTGCGTGCGGTGTTTCATACCGTACGTATCTCTGTGTACTTGGGGACCAATGCGAAATGCTGTCGAAATTTTAAATAAACATCAACGACACAAGATAGACCACATGCAACATCGATGGGTTACGGATGGTTGCATATTCATCCCGAATAGGATAGGGCCCCACCAATTTGCAACATGAAAGAGATAGAGAGTGATTCACAACCGATAGTCAAATAAAATTTAAATAATTTAAAGTAAGAGGTATCGTGCTTGTTAGATATTGTAAATGGAGGTACCGGCAAATCGGCGATGGATGTACAACCGACTAGATCGTAATCGGTGAGTGACTGAGGAGTTTATGATGGGGCTATTGGAGTTCATTCCGTTCGCTACGGCAAACACGCCTAGATTTGAAGCCACTCAGAAGATTCGTTGTCCGTGCTCAAGGTGCAAATGCATGAGTTTTGAATATGCGGATGATGTCATGTACCACCTAACTGAGAAAGGGTTCATGGAAAAATACCACTGCTGGTACAACCATGGTGAGCAGTTACCGCCTAGACCATCAGGCGTAACCATGCAACAGTCTTAGAGGTTGAAGGAAATAGGGATACGTACAACAACATAGAACAAATGGTGATGGATCATGTTGGACCCTCCACAGGGCGTATGCTAGAACATGATGACCAAGCAGGGAATGAGGATGACAATGTAGAGGAGGATCCTAATCTGGAGGTGAAGAGATTTTATGATTTGTTAGTGGCGGCTCAGACTCCATTGTGGGACGGGTGCAACAGTCACACTGAGTTATCCGCCTCCCTAGCTGCTTTGAGCCTAAAGGTAGATTATAATCTTTCTGGAGGTTACTTTAATAGGATGGTCAATCTGATGGGTTCCACCATGCCTAATAATCATCGAATGCTAACAAACCTGTACCATGCTAAGAAACAAGTGGCAAACTTGGGGTTGGGTTGTGTGAAGATAGAGTGTTGTGTTGGCGGATGTATGCTGTTCAGAAATGAGTTTGCAGATAAGAGTGTCATAAAATGTCTACATTGTAATGAGGAACGCTACAAAACCGTTAAAAGGAGAGGGAAGGTAACCCGGACGACCAGGAAAATGTGGTACTTCCCTATAACACCATGTCTTCAACGCCTGTATGCCTCATTGTCCATGGCAAAACACATGCGTTGGCATGCTCTGACTGGAAAGCATGGAAGTGTTTGGATGAGCTATATCCAGATTTCTGGCGAGCCGCGCAATGTAAGACTTGGCTTATGTACTGATGGGTTTAACCCGTTCGGTAAATACGGAAGAGCTTACTCTTGTTGGCCAGTCATACTGACCCCATACAATTTGCCTCCTGATATGTGTATGAAGAGGGAGGTCATGTTTCTATCTATACTGGTTCCAAGACCCAAAAATCCAAAGGCGAACATAGACGTGTTTTTGCAACCGTTAGTTGAAGAGTTATCACAATTATGGGATGTCGGGGTAATGACATATGATGCGTCTTTGAAGAACAATTTCATGATGCGTGTTGTTTTAATGTGGACTATTAACGACTTCTTGGCCTATTGTATGCTTTCTGGATGGTCAACGTCTGAGAAGCTTGCTTGCCCTGTATGCATGGAACATACCAGGGGGGAATCACTCCCTGTTAGTGGCAAGACAAGTTTCTTTGAGTGTCATAGAAAGTTTCTATCGTTGGATCACCCGTTTAGGAGAAACAAAACTGCTTTTAAAAAGAACAAGGTTGTTAATGAACCTCCACCCCGTAGGTTATCCGGTGCACGGGTTTGGCAGAGGGTCGAAGAGTATCCCTACATCTGGGACAAGAGTGTTAAGGAGTTTACGGGTTATGGTAAGGAACACCACTGGGTGAAGCAGAGCATCTTGTGGGATTTGCTATATTGGAAAGACTTATTGTTAAGACACAACATTGATGTCATGCACACTGAACGTAATATTTTCATGAATATTTTTGACACCGTTATGGACATCAAGGGGAGAACAAAGGACAACGAGAAGAGTCATCTAGACCTTCCGATTTGGTGTTCTAGGAAGGAGTTGGAATTGAGGGATACGGGATGTGGAAGAATGTTTAAACCCATGCAAAATATGTTTTAACTAGACCGCAACAGATTGCTGTGTGTATTTGGATGAATGGGTTGACCCTGCCTGACGGATTCGCTTCTAACTTGAGTAGATGTGTCAACGTGAAGGAGGGCAGGGTCTTTGGCATGAAAAGTCATGATTGCCATGTCTTTATGCAACAACTACTCCCGTACGCATTTCATGCCTTACCGAAGCCTATTTGGAAACCGTTGGTTGAGTTGAGTCACTTCTTTAAGGAGTTGACGGCAACTTCATTGACAGTGGAGAAACTTGTGAAGATGGAAGAAACCATCCGGGTATTGATTTGTAAGTTGGAGTAGATTTTCCCACAAGTTTTTTTGACTCGATGGAGCATTTTCCTATCCATCTATCGTACGAGGCCTTGGTTGGTGGCCCCGTGCAGTATCGTTGGATGTATCCATTCGAAAGGTGAACGCCAGAACTCTTTAATTTCCTTGCAAAAATTTCTTATAATAGTTTATTCTAACTTAACATTTGTTTATGATTTAAAGATTCTTACGCTATTTAAAAGACAAAGTGTCAAACAAAGCCTGCGTTGAAGCATCAATTTGTGAGGCATACTTAGTCGAAGAAATGACAACTTTTGCTTTTTTCTATTTTCCGACGAAGATAGAAACTAGAATGAGTAGAATTCCCTGCAATCTTGGGGTAGCTACCCATACAGGGTTTGATGAACAAATATCTATTTTTAACTATCCTGGTTATCCGGGGGGCAAGCTCACAAAATGTTACATTGATGAGAAAGATCGAAAGACGGCTCACTTGTACATTCTTCTAAATTGCCCAGAAGTGGAACCCTTTCTTGAATAAGTCATAAAAGTTATATGTTACATTCTAAACGTAGCTTTTATAGTATCTAAATTTGTTTCCTTTGAATAGCTTATATACAGATATGCTAAAACTTAAGCAAAATGATTTAACTGATGACCAAATTCATAGTGAGGTGTCATCCAAGTTCGTTGGTTGGTTCGCACAACACGTAAGACCCGTATACCGAGTATTTTGTTATCTGTGCTTCTAACTCCCGATATCTAACGATGACCTATTTGTTATGTTGTACATAGATACAAGACCCTAACAACCATATTGAAGATTCTTTACTCCAAGCCCTTTCTTGGGGGCCGGTGAAAACTATTAAAAAATGGCCTATTTACTACGTAAATGGCTACAAGTTTAATATTCTTCAATGGAGTGAAGGGATGCATACCCATAACTATGGGGTTTGTGTTAGAGGCACTGCTGGACAGTTGGAAGAAGACTTTTATGGAGTGCTGACGGAGATTGTTGAAGTTTCGTTCTCTGGACGACTAAGAAGAGATATTGTTCTATTCAAATGTGATTGGTTCGACAACACAATCGTTGTTGGAACAAAGGTTGACAACAACTACGGCTTAGTTGAGGTCAAGAAGAATGGTAGATATAAAGGGTTTGATGCCTTTATTTTTGCCCAATAGGCTGAGCAGGTTTATTACACCGACTTCCCGGGAGGACATCGGGACTGGTATGCAGTAATCAAGGCCAAGACCCGAAGTTAGATCACTGACAATGTCTCTGAGGAGGTCGATGACGCTTATCAGCTTGCACCACACGAGCTCAACGATGGCAATTTATTGTTCAACATTGATCCAGTCATAATGGATGAGACACTCGCCACTACGGGGGGTGAACACATTGACAAAGACCTTGTCTCTCGATCAAAATGGTCTAGGGCTGATCTGGATACTGATGAAGTTGTTCAAACAAATAACGACAGTGACACTGAAACTGAGGAGGAATTTGAAACTGAAACAGACACAGAGTATGTAGTTATTAAACATATATACATAGGTTTATATATATCCTGAGACTAACCTTTCTTTTCATGATTTTATCCACAGATGACGGGACGTCGACTGCCCTTCAGTAGGGGTAGTGGGTCCAGGACCCCGACATCTCGTCTGGGGACTCCCACCCCAGGGCAGGGAACCACTCCATTACCACTACAGCAGACCACTCCATCACCATTACAGCAGACCACTCCATCACCACTACAGCAAACCACTCCATCACCACCATAGCGGACCACTCCATCACCACCACAGTAGACCACCCCAGAGCAGACTGCTGGAGTTGATGGCTTAGAGGACCCTGGCCATCAGGCCACCCCACCTCCGGCATCCCCTCTGTCCATGTTGGTACCCGTGCCGGCCGAAGACGAGTAAGTGACTAAAACTCAAATTTTTTTATGTTATTTGTAGGGTACTTTATTTTAAACTTTAGTGGAAAGACTTGTTCGTTTATTGTATGTTACTTTAATTAGTACTTGTATAGATTGAATTGTACTGAGAACTCTTCTGTTTGTAATAGGGTAACTATTTAAACTTGGAAATGTTACATTTACAGGGGAGACTCTGTCGAAATTTTGGGAGTCTCCCTAGATTTTGTTTTGTTTTACTCCTGACATAATTATTGTCATTACAACTTTGTTGATAGTAGTCACACTACCAAAGCGATTACTAAGGTTTTGAAGGCCCAGTGGGATGGTCCATATATATCTTGGACAGATGCTGGGAAGGTTGTGCAAGATAGGTGGTTTGACACCTTCTCGGTAAGTTACCACATCAATTTGTTGTGATTTGATTTGTAAAATAGACCTCATATTAATTTTAATTTCTCATTTCATTTTACAGCGTGATTATCAGTGGGCAGAGGGTATGATTGATGAGATTAGGAAGGTCTTTGCCACAAAGACCTCCAAAATCATCAAGAGTACCCTTTGGAAGGTGAGGGACAAGGGTGAGCGCCCTCGTTGGATCCCTGAGGACCATTGGGACGGGATGCTCCAGAAGTGGGGCAGTGTCCCGTTCCAGCAGGCGAGTGCTCGGAACAGGGCAAACAGAGCCGCCGATGCTGCAACCTCAGTTTACACTGGGGGTAGCATTTCAACCCTCAAGCACAAGAAAAGATTTGTAAGTATATTTATGTTAAACATTTCTATTATGATTCGTCTGACATGTTTACAAATAATAATCTCAATGTTTTGTCTCCACCACAGGAGCTTAAGGAGCACCGGGAGCCTTCTTTGTTTTAGGTCATGCAAATGACCAAGAAGAACAAAGCCAGTGCATGGGTAAACCAGAAGACTATAGATCTAGCGGTATTTACTTTTAACTCACACATGCTTATAATTTACAAATCAGCTTACTAATCCTATCAGAGTTTTTAAATTTACAGGAGGCGTATCAGGCTAGGAGGGCCGAGAAGGAGGTGGATCTGGTGGCTTCGACTCCTGAAGGGGAGGTTCCTCCCACCCTGTCTTGTTCCGATGACAACGCCATCTATATGGAGGCTGTTGGCGGTGTGAACAAGAAAGGGAGGGTCTTTGGATTGGGTGGCATCAGCACGCAGCTGGCAAAAAAGGGGAAGACCCCTTCCTCTTCCTCTTCGTCTGGTCTTCCGACTGAGGTTGTTCAGGTAATTCAAAACCTGAACGACGAGCTACAGGAGGAGCGACGTTAGAGGCAGCTTTTGGAGGAGCGGGCCGAGGCGGACCGACAGCGGGCCGAGGAGCAGCACGCTGAGACTCGTCAGAAACTTGCTCAGCAGCAGGAGCTACTGATGCAGTTGATGGCGAGACTACCTCCCCCCACTTCCCAGGCGCCCCCACCACCACCACATGATCCCCCACCACCATGATTATATTTTTATTATGTATGCACATTGTATATTTCATTTACAGTTTTTATATTATATTCCATTCAGTATTTATTTTGTCATTCTTCATTTATTATGTCAATATTTATTGGTAATTAAATTCAAAGAAAATCGCCTGATTGTGATTATCATTAATAATTCAACCTATTTGATAAATAAATTTAATCCATTATTTTGTTTCTAATAATAATTTAATATTTTAAAAAAATTATTCAAATTTAATTATAAAATTTTATCACCCAATACAAAATATTAATCAACATTTTTAAAGTTAAATTAACAAAACCTATAAATATTTAAATAATTTTTAAAATCCCATTAGCGACGGAAAATGATGGTCGCTATATAACTACTCATAGTGACGGAGTCCAGTGGTCGTGTTATGGCTACCCATAGCGATGGATAGGTTGGTCGCTATAAGGCCAGCCATAGCGACAGACAAAGATGGTCGCTACATGTACCCATAGAGGACGGAAGAAACTCGTCGCTGTAAGGCTACTATAGTGACGGACAAAGATGGTCGCTACATAAACTCATAGCGACGGAGGAGCGTGGTCGCTGTATGGCTACCCATAGCGACGACGAAAGATGGTCGCTATATAACTACTAATAGCGACGGGGTAACGGCGTCGCTAGTAGCGACAGGGTACTGGTCGTCGCTGAACGTGGTCAGTTAACGACGGCTGAAGTTAGTGAAGCAGAGGCCATGTTAGCGACGGTGTTATACCGTCGGTAATGTAGCGACAGAGTTTCTGTGGTCGCTGATCTATCTTCGACAAAGGTTTTAGCGACGGTCGTTGGGCTGTGTGAAATACCGTCGCTAATGCTCTTAGCGACGGCTTTCGCATGGATTAGCGACCAATTGTGTCCGTCGCTAACAGGTGTTTTTTTAGTTGTATTATTTATCTTTAACTAGTGAGGAATTTTAGCCAATACTTAAATTGTTTGGTAATGCATATATTAAAATAAAGCAAATGAGATTCTGCATTATTGGGATTCTGCATCAATCTTTATCTTATCAGCCCACTAGTTTTTTTCGGTTAAATATTTACAAGAGTAAGAAAGTGGCATAGGAAAGTACTGAAGCATTACATTAATAAACAAATACAAAACATTAATCTCAATGACCATCCAAAGAAGCAAAAGAATGGGATCCAAGGTAAACTTTTAACCGAAAAGAGAAAAAAATATAATTACTTAATATAATATATAAAAATTATAATATAAATATAATTCTTCTGGAATTATACCATGATTTTTAAAGTATTTAGTTTCTAGTTCTTCAGGAACTACTAATAAATATTTTCAAGAATTCTTCAGGAATTCTTTTAAATTCTATAGGGATGTTTGAAATATAAGTTCTTCAGGAATCTTTTTATAATATATGTATATATATAACAGAAGATGTATAAATTAAAATAAAATAAAATCATGAGAGAAAATTAAAATTGTGTTACCTTTCAAAGGATTGATTAGATACCAATTGGTCAGAACTTTGTGCTGATAACGTGTTAAAAATACACTAGTGGAAAAAATGGATATAACAACGGGGATATATTCACGGGTAGAAGAGGATCAGTGATAAAAACATGCGCGGTGGCATTTTTGAAATTATAAGGTGAACGTTATAATCAGAGAAAACTATATATCCACGGTTAAAATCATAACCGTGGATATAGACGTAAATATATATCCACGGTTGAGGAGTAAACCGTGGATATATAGTACCTGAAATATATATCCACGGTTTACTCCTCAACCGTGAATATATATTCATGGTTATGATCAGGGTTATGATATTAACCGTGGATATATATTGATGTCTATATCCACGGTTGTATTTCCAACCGTGGATATATAGTTCAGGTTTTAGGGCATAATCACTGGGGACTATATGTCCACGGTTGTTTCAATAACTGTCATTATATATTTAATATTTATCCACGGTTGTTGTCTTAACCGTGGATATAGTGTTACCATTTATCCACGGTTGTTTTCTCAACCGTGAATATATTACACATATATTCACGGTTTTAAGGGGAACCGTGGATATACATCCTTTCTGAAACTTCAAAAGCCGCGCCTTTCAGCCTTTTTCCACTTTCTCCTCTTCTTTCACTTTCTACTTCTCCTCTCGCGCTCATCTTTTCGAGTGGTTTCTCATCCTCTCCATCTGTCCCAGTGTGCTCGTTGCTATTTTTGCCTGGTTCTTGCTAGTTGCTTGTCCTGTTACACTCGTTGTCCTGTCAGGTAAGGCATCCCTATTTTTTTCTTTTTCATTTTCTGTTTCTTCGTTTGAACTATTTCTCATCTTCTCCATTTATCCCAGTGTGCTCGTTGTTTATCCCATTGTTCCAGTGTGCTCGTTGGCTTATCCCATTGTGCTCGTTGCTCGTTGCTTATCCCATTGTGCTCGGTGCTTGTTGCCTCAAAAGGTAGGTCGTCCCTATTTTTACTATTAAGTTATGTTGATGCGTTATATGGGTTTTGTGTACTGTTGAAAGGGGTTTCTGTCTCTGTTTTGTTAGTTGTATATATAATGTGCCTGTTGTATTATGTTCTGGTTGTATGTATAATTACTTAGTTGTTATGCATACAACCAGAACAGTTTATTAAACTGTGATGCCTATGTTGTTAAACTGTGATACTGAATAGTTTTTCTATTTTCCTGAAAATAGTTTCCCTTCCTCTGTTTTTATTTTCATCTCCTGAAAATAGTTTCCCTTCCTCTGTTTTATCTGCTGAAAATAGTGTTGCTGTGGTTGATGCCATTTATGGATGTTTCTCTCTTGGTTAATTTCTGTTTTAGCATTTTTAGAATTTTGAAGAACCAGAATGCACTGACTAGCTGCAGACCCAATCCCATAGCCTGTAACATTGGAAGAATTAAACAAATGAAGATTATATTTTAGAAAATGCTTTCACTAAGGAAAGGGGAACAAATTATACCTTTATTAGAAGTGGGTAGTCTTTAGATAAAGTTACATAAGTGAGGCACGGTCCGACCAACATCCTGGCAACTGTAAATATGATAGCAAATAGAATCTGCCATGTAGGAAACCCAGCTTTTAGCTCATTTTGATAAAGTGTTCAATTAAAAATATACACATATTTTGCTTTAGTTCGTTTTATTTTAATTATTACTCTTATTTAAATATTTGAATATCAACATTATTTAATAAGTATAAAACTGAAAAAATAAATTAAATTTATAAAAAATATATTTGATACTTCAGGTAGCCCATTATATTACTTACATCAGCAATCAAATTAAGAAGGGTATCTCTGTATCCAAGCTCCTTTAGAAGTTGCCTGAAATGCAATAATGGGCTTGATACTTCTGTTATCCACATTGCAGCCACCATACTATTTATTTTATCTACTTCAAGATAACATAAATTAAAAACATCATACTATTTTAGGGAAAAAGTTAACTAAATTATTATACATTTTATTTTTGTTATTGTTGGTTACTCTTATATGTTATGTTTATTGCTGTTGTATATGTGTGGTTGTTAACTAGTATGAAAGTTGTTGTGCATATGAGTGAACCGTAGTTCCCCGTTTGAGATTCGACACAAATGGTCATTAAATCAATTAATGTCATCGTTTGTGTTGAATCTTGAATTGTCCGTTTGGACAGTTTGGGATGAACAATTATTTTTTATACGTCATTGTTAGTATGTACAAGTTAGGAGTTATTTTAAAATTTGATAAAATTTCGGTAACTTGTATTTTGTGTTGTTCTCTGGGTGCATATTTGGTTGTGGTTGAATTTGATTTGACCACTCTCATTTTGTGTACTTAGAGACCAATGCGAAATGCTGCCGAAATTTCATCAAATTTTAAAATAAGTCCTAACCTGTATATATGAATGACGTATAAAAATAATTGTCATGCTGAATGGGTATAGGACCACCACCTTTGTATAAAAAGTGAGGTTGATCATAGCACCTTGTAAACAGTTGGTATGGATCGGAGTTGGATTTCTGCGTCACGCCTAAGTCTGGAGTACGAGGGGGGAGTTGAATCATTTATAGAATTCGTAGCGAGGAATGCAGTGGGGGTGAATGGAAAGTATTTTTGCCCTTGTGTTAAATGCTTCAACCTGCGTCGGGTAGACTTGGAAGAGGTGCGAGAACATCTACTGTGTGACGGTTTTCTACATAGTTATACGCGTTGGATATGGCATGGTGAAGATGTGGTGGTGCCAAGTAACAGCTCTCAGACTAAAAATCGAAGCCCGATGCATGACAACAATGTCGACATGGATGACCGACTCGAGGATATGATCCGTGATGTAGGGGTAGAAGGTTTTAAGAAAGCTCATGTATATACAACTCTGTGTCAGGACTCTGAGCAGCCGTTGTATCCAAACTGCGTCAATTTCACGAGGTTATCAGCTGTTTTGCGGTTGTTTAATTTGAAGGCCATAAACGGGTGGACGGATAAAAGTTTCACTGACTTACTGAAGTTGTTGAAAGAAATGCTCCCAGCTAGAAACACCTTGCCGAAAAGTAACTATGAGGCCAAAAAGGTGTTGTGTCCTATGGGTTTGGAGTATGAGAAAATACATGCATGCCCAAATGATTGTGTATTATTCCGGGGTGAATTAGAAATGCTGCATCGATGTCCTAGATGTGGGGTGTCACGGTATAAGAAGAAAGAGGCGGATTCTGATGAGGTATGCACTAAAGGGTCTCCTGCAAAGGTGTTGTGGTATCTACCTATAGTTCCAAGACTAAAGCGTCTGTTTGCCAATGCAGATGATGCAAAACTTATGAGATGGCATGCTGATGAGAGGGTTGTTGATGGACTACTTAGGCATCCGGCCGATGGGTCGCAATGGAAGAAAATGGATAGGATTTTTCCAGAGTTTGCCAATGAACCAAGAAATGTTAGGCTTGCACTAGCCACAGACGGCATGAACCCGTTTGGTAACCTGAGCACAACCCATAGTTCGTGGCCTGTTTTGTTGTTTGTTTACAACTTGCCGCCATGGTTGTGCATGAAGCGAAAATATGTGATGTTATCAATGATGATTTCTGGTCCACGACAACCAGGGAACGACATTGATGTATATTTAACTCCATTGGTTGAAGACCTCAAAAGGTTGTGGGAAGACGGGGTTGAAGTGTTTGATGGGTTTACCGGGCGATCATTCAAATTGCGTGCCATGTTATTTTGCACAATCAATGACTTTCCAGCGTATGGTAACTTATCTGGGTACAGTGTGAAGGGTCATAAAGCTTGTCCAGTATGTGAGGAGGGGACTAGTTCTGTGCGGTTGCATCATGGCAGGAAAAATGTTTATCTTCGACATCGAAGGTTTCTTAAAGCGAATCATCCGTTTCGAAGGTTGAAGAAGTCGTTTAACGGTGCCCAAGATTTTGAAATGGCTCCTCCACCACTATCTGGTCGCCAGGCATATGAAAAGGTGAAGGACGTCAACGTGCAATTTGGTAAGTGTGAAAAACAGCACCCGACACAAAACAACTGGAAGAAAAGGTCAGTGTTTTTTGACCTGCCATATTGGAGGGAGCTTGATGTAAGACACTGCATTGATGTAATGCATGTGGAGAAGAATGTCTGCGACAGTTTAGTTGGTACACTCTTAAACATACCCGGGAAGACTAAGGATGGCCTAAACTCGCGTATGGACTTAGAGTTGATGGGTATACGTCAAGATTTGCATCCACAATCAAAGGGCAAAAGAACATATTTTCCTCCAGCATGTCATACGTTATCCAGAAAAGAAAAGCAAAGTCTGTGTGAATCGTTACGAAGTGTGAAAGTTCCGTCTGGTTATGGCTCCAACATCAAGTCTTGTGTTTCCATGAAAGATTTAAAGTTAATTGGGTTGAAGTCACACGATTGTCACATGTTGATGCAGCAGTTTCTGCCTATCGCCATTCGTGACATTCTTCCTAAAAATGTGAGAAATGTCATAACAAGGTTGTGTATGTTTTTCAATTCCATATGTTGCAAGGTAATCGTGCCCGGCGAATTGGATGTGTTGGAACAGGAAGCATCACTTATATTATGTCAGCTTGAAATGTATTTCCCGCCCTCTTTTTTTGACATAATGGTCCACTTAATCATCCATTTGGTGAGAGAGGTCCGTTGTTGTGGTCCAGTGTTCCTCCATTGGATGTATCCCGTTGAGCGATATATGAAGATATTGAAAGGGTATATGAAGAACCAACGTCGTCCCGAAGCTTCAATTGTGGAAAGATATATTGCAGAGGAAGCAATTGAGTTTTGCACTGAATACATGTCACATGCTGCAAGCATTGGTATTCCAACGACCCGTCATGAAGGGAGATTGGATGGGAAAGGAACGATTGGAAAAAAAGTGAAGAGCATGCCACGTGCTGATGTCCTTCAGGCACACTTGTATATTTTAAACAACACGGACGACGTGCAACCGTATCTAGCCACACACAAGGAGCTAGTCAAGAAAACCAACCCTAAAATGACTGAAAAGTGGTTGTTGAATGAACACAACAAGAGCTTCATGCAGTGGTTCCAAAAGACCGTCCTGAAAGATGCATCTGCATCCTCGACATTACATCGACTAGCACAGGGCCCGAACTTTGATGTCCTCACCTTTTGTGGGTATGACATAAACAACTATTCGTTTTATACAAGGACACAGGATGAAAAGAGTACAAATCAAAACAGTGGAGTGATGGTTGTGGCTCAGTCAATGCATTTCTCAACTGCAAAGGACAACAACCCTGTGATGGCGGAGTCATGCTACTTTGGTGTGATTGAAGATATATGGGAAGTTGATTACGGTCCCTTCACCGTTCCTGTGTTTAAATGCAAATGGGTTGACAATAAGAACGGTGTCACAACTGATGATTTAGGAGTTACGTTGGTGGACCTCAACAAGATCGGGCATAAGGAAGAACCATTCATAATGGCAACACAGGTGAAGCAAGTTTTTTATGTGGCTGACCCAGCTGACAAACGGTGGTCAATTGTTATCCAAGGTAGACACATTGGAGACCCCAATCTTGATATTGTGGACATTCCATCAACTACAACACGTATTCCAACATCTATCGTGGAACATGACATAGATGATGTAGTTGCCAGTCGTCATGACCACCATGAGGGCTTGTGGGAAAATATTTCATCTTAATAGGGTATTAATCTTGTTGGTGATTCATTTCATTACATGTTATATTAGTTATTCGTTGTTTTAAATGTTATATTAAATATTTGACAGTTTTTTTCCTTGTTTGGACAGATACTCATGGCTGACCAGGATGGACGATCCAGGTCCGACTCACAGGCCAGTGGTTCCTCTGCTCGGAAGAGTAGAGGTGTTACCCGGATGCCAGACATCGCACGTAGGCGTCACCGGGGAGAGAGGCCAGTTGTTGACATGGATGTCAACACCGGCAGATTTAGTGGACCGCATGCCACGAAGCTTAGCAGTTATCTGGGGGTTGTCGTACGGTCGAAGGTGTCCATCATTATCCCCGACTGGGATAGTGTCGAGGAGGTGGTGAAGAACCAGCTATGGAGTGATGTTCTGGTAACTTATGTATTATTTAAGTTTTATTTTAGTGTATTATTTCATGTAACTCTTAATAAGGACTCCTTTATGGACTAACTTTTGCTCATGTAGGATTCTTTTGAGATACCATCTTCCGACATAGCGAGGAGGAAGGTCCTCGGTATCATGGCTGAGCGATGGAGGTCGTTCAAATCCATACTCACCACGAGGTATATTGAACTTTAAATTCTTAATCAACGCTTCACCAAATTGTGCCAATCCTTAGTTTAAATGTACCTTTCATTGTAGGTATGTATTCGGGGACGACCAAGGAAAGTTCCCTGGAGAGAAGTATCCATTCATCGATCAGGAGACCTGGGATGCTTTTGTTACATCTAGACATTCTGCCGAGTTTCAGGTACATTGGTTTTTAGATGATTAAATAATATGTATAATTTATACGGCTAACTGTGAATATTTTTTTTCTTGTTGTAGGAGACCAGAAAGAAAGCCAAGGAGACTAGGAAGCTAAATGACTGCCCACACACACTGTCACGTGGCGGTTACCGTAGGTTGGAGGAGCGGCTGGCACAGGAGAGGCTGAGTCAGTGTCAGACTGACACTGGTATTGTGGATCCCCCTTCCCCACCTGCGCGCCACGACAAATGGAAGCGGGCTAGGATCAAGAAGAGTGGGGAATACACTTCCTCACAGGCTCAGGAGGTTGCCTCACGTATAGTAAGTATTCCCCTTTATATCAGTGTCTGTTTTTCAGTTTACGTGAAGGAAGTGAATACTAACTTGTTTGGTTTCAGGATTCCTTGGTTGAGCAATCAACCCAAGGGTCTTTCGTAGCCCATGGACGGGAGGATATATTGACTACCGCCATTGGCAGGCCAGAGCACCCAGGAAGAGTGCGTGCTGTTGGTCGAGGTGTAGGTCAGTGCTAACTAACTCTATGCATTCATTTTGTTATCTGTTAAACAATTATGGGCTAATCATTCACATTTTACAGGCCTCCGCGCCTATTACGGTGCTCCCGACCCTGCCCCATCCCTTGAGCAAATAGTGGAGCAAAAGGTGGCTGTTGTGAAGGCTGAGTACCAGGAGGAGATATCTAGGCTCCACCAGGAGATGGCCCGATTCAGGGAGGAGATGAAGGCCTCACTCAGCCACCACCAGGAGACTACTACACCAGCCAGCGACCCACAGGTTAGATTCTTTATTTATTTTCCTCAATTTTATTGTTTGTAATCACTTTCATTGTTGAATAACTTCTGCCTGATGTGTAAATATGTAGGTACGGAAGGTTAGCACTAAGGGGTCGTGCGCTGCGGCTGACCCTGACGATGACGGGGTCGAGCCACCAGACACCCGTCAATGTGACCTGTTCATTGACGGGTCGGAGGAGCCAGTTGCCACTGGTATGGTGCACAACTTAGGCCCTGTGGTTCACCATCAGACATTACCTGATGGTATGTCCAGGGTCTCGGTTGTGCTCGTCCTCGAGGAGGATGCTGCTGTGCCAGTGGCAACTCAGGAGGTGAAGACCGTCGGTCAGGCGTTGGGCCACTTTCTGATGTGGCCCAACAGACTTCTGGTGATTGCCCCTGGACAGGTAAAAACCCTAAACACTAACTAGCTTTATTTCCTTGTCAATTATGGTACAAAATGTGATGGATGTCAATTGTTCAACAGGAACAGCCATTGAAGAAGCCAGACCCGGCCAAGGATCCCGTCCGGATGCTATGGCGCATCGGGTATGAGGAAGATAACGACACTGTTCAGGTCCCATGGCAGCCACTAGTGTTCGGCCATCCCAGTGATTTTCCAGTTTACGTTACAAGTTCTGACATTTGTGACATTATTACGGGGACGTCGATGCTGAACGGCTCCATCTTGCAGTTGTGGGAGCTGTAAGTATATCCTTGTGTTGTCCAATTTTTTCATTATACAAGTTATTTGTCGCTAACCATGTCTTACCTTGTTTAGGTATCTGGCAAAACTCTCAGTGGACTTGGGTTTCCAAGGAACTTACGGTTTCTTAGAGCCCTCTGTCATACAGAGGCAAGGAAACACCTCGCAGAACACCCAGACATACATCCAGAATTGGATGTTTGAGTCTGAGAAGTCTATATACATGGGCCCCTATCATAAAGGGTAATACTCTATTCCATAATTATTGTTATGATATTTTGCATTTTGAAGTCTCAGTTATCACTCGTAACTGCAGGGCTCACTGGACGCTTCTGGTGATCTGTCCGAAGGACTATCTTGCTTTGTACTTTGATAGTTTGCACAAAACAGCTCCACAAGACCTGAGAGATATAGTAGACCGGTAAGTTCATCCCTAAACAATAACCACAAATTCAATTACATCATTTTTAGAACTATACAATTCTAACTTATCTTGTGTTTTGTTTGACGCAGGGCGGTGGTTGGATACAATGTACTGATTGGAAACAAGCACAAAGGAAGAACAGTTGTATGGGTGTACCCAAAAGTAAGTCAATCGTATTCATTCAAATCTTCAGTACATGTTTTTTAAGTTCCGAATTCACTTATTCCATACTATATGTCCATTGTAGTCTTACAGGCAGAAGGGTACCTTTGAGTGTGGCTATTTCGTCATGCACACTATGCTGACCATTGTCCAACATCATTTAGTAGATGGATGGACAGAGGTAATTCTCATCACCGTGTCAATTTCTCCAATTTCATCAATTTCATGTAATAAATAAAGCTTTTGTTCTAATTGTTTTGTGCATTGTTTGCAGCACTTTAATGACCGGTCATATTTCCCAAAGGAACTTGTGGATGATGTTAGAAGGCAATGGGCCTCACACTTCCATGAACTTAGGCAAAGCTAGATATAGGATATTTATTCTTTTATATATGTATGTAGTAGGATTTAGGGTTTACTTTTATTAGATTACATTCAACTTAATTGTATATACTTTTATTTTTTAGGTTGTTATGAATTGATATAGAAAATAAATTGTTATATATATATATATACATACGATTCTTTCGGCATAGTGTTTCTGTGGCATACTGTATACTGTACTGGCTTGTCTGAATGCAGGGTTGGGCAACGATAAAACAGAGTGCATATTAAAAAAAAAAACCTCAGCATTTATTCACGGTTATGGCAACAACCGTGAATAAAGACAAGATTTTTCCACGGTTACTACCTTAACCGTGGATATAGATACATTTTTATCCACGGTTGTCCATCACAACCGTGAATATAAGTAGTTTGTAACTGAAACTAAACCATACTTATATTCACGGTTGTGATGGACAACCGTGGATAAAAATGTATCTATATCCACGGTTGCCCATCATAACCGTGAATATAAGTATGGTTTAGTTTCAGTTACAATCTACTTATATTCACGGTTTTGATGGACAACCGTGGATAAAATGTATCTATATCCACGGTTATTCTCGATAACCGTGAATATAAATAGTAAGTTATGTTCACAGTTGTTCTTAACCGTGGTTAGATGTGATTTATTACCACGGTTGTTAACCGTGGTTAAAGACCATCATCTACTACCACGGCTTCAACAACCACGGTTCCTTAACCGTGAATAAAGGCCTTTTTTAACCGTGATTATATCCTTTTTTTCCACTAGTGATAACTAAAATTTATAACAAATTTATATAGAAGAAAGAAAAGAAGAAGAAGAGATAGTCAGAGAAGGGAATGCAATTTAGCAAAAAATGTGTGTTATTATGAAGGGAGTTAGTCCCCTTTTATAATGCTAAGGGGGACATCCACTTGTGATAAAATATTCATAATAGTTTTTTTTTAAATGACAAATGTTAATTGTTAATTTTTCCTAGTAGTGCTATAAGAGGGCGTGAACTAGTGCGTCTCCTTTCTTTCTTCCTTCAATTTCCCCTTTCTCCCAGCCATATTTGTTCATAATGCTTTAAAAAGTGTCTGAAAATTCAATAACTAATGTCAACGCAAGTAATAAATGGAATATTGAACTAGCGATGTGATTAATTTGGTCCAAACTTCTTTGCCTTAAAGACATAAAGACAAACGCTAAGTGTTCGTTTGATATGCAGTTGAGGAAATGGAGTTATGAAAATGGAAAAATCTAAATGTTAATATTGATCATTCAAGATAGTCAAAACTCCATTTGACCATAGGATCTTTTTTAAAGTTGGTAAAACCCCAACAAAGAACCAAATGAGGCCTAAGTTGGTATTGTTGTATGGCCCTTAACTTAATATTAGCACTGGACATTCTTAGGCTAAAGATTTTGTTTGTCTTGTGATTTCATTTTTTTTCCTGTTTTTAAATATAATTATAAAATTATTATCAATATTTTTTATCTGTATATAATATAAAAACTGAATTCCATAAGTCATTGTAGCTCTAGAGTAACAACATTAATGGATAAAAGGGATATAAGAACGGTTAAAATGAGTTTTTAAACATGGTTCAACAACCGTGTTTGTTCCCACCGTGATCAAAGGTTAGGCCTTTTTACCATGGATTTCAACTGTGCTTATAGATAGTATTTAAACATGGTGGACATGAACCGTGTTTAAAAGTAACAACATCTAACATGATTGAAAATAACCGTGTTTTAAAATGTGAAATTTTAAACATGATTATTGCCATAACCGTGTTTTAAAATATGAACATTTAAGGACAATTATTGTCATAATCGTGTTTAAAAGTAAGTTTTTTAATTATAGGTTCTATTTTATTGATTTCCCCAACCTGCAAGCAAAGACAATATATCCCAAACAGCCCAATTGATGCACAGTATATGTAACATCCCATGTGGTTTTATATTTAAAAGAGATAATAAATGAGTAAATAAGCATAAAGTATAATAATCAAGGATATATGGTGCATTTGCAATTTAAAAATGAATTAAAGAGGGGCATTTATGGAGTCTGCTTGACGCGTAGTGTCAGGGTAAAATTTTGGAACTGGCGCGTAGCGCCAGGATGACGCGTAACGTCAACATCGCAAACAAAATTAAAACATTAAAGCTGAAGCATGCAAAACTGAATGCAAACTATTCTTCTCCTTCCTCTCTCTCAGGCCGCGACTCTTAGGGCCAAATTAGAAGGGTTTGAATTGTCGGAGCTTGTAATTACCCATGGATTTGTGATCGGGGATGTGAGGTGAGCATTCTGGCACCATTAATTTCTCCCTCTCCCTTTCTCTTTCTCTCTAGCCGTGAGGTGGTCCATGCACGGGGTCTTTTATTTCGCATATTTATGGCAAGGTGAAGCTTAAAGGGGTTGCATGGTGTTATTGGCATTTTGAAATGAGTAAAGGGGCTTTGTTTTGTTGATTGTAGGTTCAGACCAAGGGTCAGAATGTCGCTCCACATAGCGGGGATTTAGAAGCAAGAATTGGAAATGGAAACGTGTTTGGTGGATTTCGGATGGACCCGATAATTAATTCAAAGATTTGGAAAGCTCAAAATCGAGGTAAGGGGGTGTGCTTGGTTAAGGTTAATATTGAAATGTAATTACACGAGTGGTATATAGGAAAAGGGTATACAATAGCCGCCTTTAATTGTTTTAAATTAAATCAAATAATATATGATGAATTCCAAATTATGGGAAATGGAAATAGGTGGGAATATTAAAGTAGAGAAGGTAGAATAATTAATAGATTGATAAATGGCTAAGCAGTATAAGGGTGTTATGATACTTAGGAGAATAAAGTGTAAATATATATATATATATATATGTGTGTGTGTGTGTGTGTGTGTAGAAGCGAGGTAGGTAAGTGAGAAACCTGATAATTGGAAATTGATGATGCATAAGTGATGCTAGAAAGGTAATAAAACTATGTGAGATTGATGAGCGAGGGGTAAACAATAATAATAATAAATATGATGAATTATAATTGAAATGCATAATTGAATCGGCAAGAAAGTGAGATTATATGGATAAGTATGGGGTTATGAATTATATTAGATGATCCTGATAGGAAGTGAATGAAAATAATGGTTATACTGAATCATTGATGATTAGATAGGGATGAGAATATGTGATGGGGTTTAGAATGATATATGTATAAATATGTGGTGGTTTGCATGATTGGAATTTTTATGAACTGATAAGCACAATGGCATAACGTTAGGGATGACATGATTAACTATCGATGAATTGATGCTTATAAGTGATATAATGTATTGAAGATGTATTGTGTGTATGTATGATATGGCATGATGATTATATTAGTGGAATTATATGAACAAGTAACGTTACTTATATGTATATCTGATGGTTGAGATCGATGGTCATAATTGATTATTGCTAAGATGATAATTGGTAATAAGTGATGTTATATCTGGGCTTGGTCTGTGTGGCCGCCCTAGTGGCAATTTGTGGGCCGGGTCTGGCCAACCCGGATGATTGAGATGTGGGGCTTGGTGCCATTTGAGCAGAGAAACTAAGGTAAGTGATTAATTATGTGATTATCTGATCTATGTGGTGGAGGATGACCGCGGTATATGTTACCCTCGCTTTTGGCTTCCGTGGTCAAGCAAGACTCAGTTGAACTACCCAGTGGCCAAGTAAGACCCAGTGGTTGAGGGGAAGCCAAGTAGGGCTCAGTGAACCAAGCAGGGTTCACTGGGTGTCAAGTAGGAGCCTCAACTGAAGGTCGATCCTTTTAGTATCTGGATACTAGGGCGTCATATTATCTATTTGAGAGTCAGTTGTGTTTTACACTCTTTGGCTTATATGTATGTTTATGATGATGCTTGTATTATATGATGATTGAGTTATTGAGGCCTGGGTGATGTGTGGTGTTGATTTGACTCGATGGTGATGAATCTGGTGATTTCAATGTTGTTTGATATGTTGAATTCATAAGATGACATGAAATAATTAATTAAGTGAATGAATGAGTTAATGAAGAGGTTGTATTGTACACATTTTAGAATCTGACTGGTTAATATTATATTAGTGATGGTGTTAATTTAGGTAATGATTAGGATTATGAATGAATGTTAGCTATAATAAAAGGGAAGCCAGGTGTTAAAATGGTAGGCTAATGTGTGGCATAAAAGATGGATATTAATGAATGATCTTGTGGTTAGGAAGGTAGCTAGAACACTCTTTTCTAGTGTGTGATTATTCTTTTTATATTAATTCTTAATTCCAGTCACTCACCACTTTTTATTGTGGTTTTAGTGACTGTTGGTAGGTTGTGGATGCACATCACGGAGGCAAGTGCTAAATGAGGCCAGGGTGAAGCGGAAAACATCAACTTATGATTATCTATATATGTGTATGTTTATTAATTATAGGGAAGTAGAATTATGTTAATTGTGATGTTATGGTTATAAATTAAATTGGTATTTACCTGTATGGAGGTACCAAGTGGCATGAAGTTGCTTAGATAGTGATTGGATTATATTCGTGTGAATGAAGTGATGTGTGATGATTAATTGTGTGATTGCATGAGATTGACAGGTATTGGTTTATGATGTGTGATGATGTTGAATGGCAGTGTATTACACATGTGTAGATATATGACACGGAGCCATTACATGATTGCATGATATAGGCGGGTACTGAGATGGGTGCATGATGTATTTGATGAGTATGATTGTGTAATGGATGAATGATATGATGGTGATTTAGTTAAGTTTCGCATAATGGTGAAATAATGGAAATTTAGGGACCAGAGTGGTGAATTTGAGATCCGTTGGGTTTTAGGAACCCCAGAAGAGACCAACTGGTTCCCTATGACATTTAGAAACTGTGCACATAGGCCTTGGGCAATTTGGAGCCCATATAGGTAGTTTGGCGTATAGTTTTGTATAGAAGTTAATTTAAATGTATTTTGCGCATAACTTACGTGTATGTGAATTTTTGGTAAACAAACAGTGTAACAGTTCCGGAATGGGGAAAACAAGTGGCCCGTGAAGTTTCATGCCAATCAGACCTAAAATGGGCCAATTGGGTAGGTCGGAAGTTGGCCGAATGACCTAAAATGCATAACAGCATCAGGTGCTGTTACTGACAGACTAACGCGTAGCGTCAGGGTTGCGATGTGAGCCCCTGTTTTCCAAAAGTTGGTGTTTTACAATTTAAGTGTTTTTTTTAGGTTTTAAAAGTGTTATATATGTTGTATGTCGATGGTTTTGACATTAAATAAGTATTTTGATAAATATGAAATTATTAATTAATTATTTTGTGAAAAATTTATTATGAATTTTAATTAAACATTTAAAAATAAGTGTAAATAAGTAGAGGACGTCACAGTATATCCGAGACAGCTCAATTAATGAAAACAAATAAAATGTATAACAAATTGAATAAAACCATCTATATATGAAAAAGATTATACATGAAATGTACAAAATGAAATCCTAAAAACTACTATGTATATCCTACACTAGTACAATGGATGAGATAAAAAACCCTAAACCCTATGTACGATCCCATTGAAGTCCTTCCTTGAGTTGAAGAAAGTAAGTGACCCATTGCTTTCTGATTTCTTCAATGTGTCTCAAAGGAAAGTGTGAGGAGTCTTGAAAGTGCTGTAAAGAAAACACAACCATTAGCACTAGTGAAGAACAAATAGTTAACTACTATGTGAATACCAATTTAGAGAATGTAGGCAGTGAACACTTACAGTTGTCCATCTGTCTACTATACCAAATTGGACAATGGTGAGCATCATCTTCATGATGAAATGCCCACACTCATAGCTACCTTATTGCAAATGAGACTATAAGGTACATACATCAAATTCATAATTCATTAATATTATTACTATTTTGCAGAAGTTAAAAATTAACAACGCTTCTTACCTGAAGTACTTACTTTTGGGTTGACCCACTAGATTTTTTCCTGTTGATGCTTCCCTATAGTTGACTGTATCCAACTACAACCCTGTGTAGGAATAAAACACGCGTTGAGTTAGAATCCAACGAAGAACATAATGACCTAATTAAATATGAAAAGTTGTTTAATTTTTTAAATGAACTTACGTCTTTACTATTTGTTTGAAGTCCACATTTTCGAGCAAATAACCATCGGCTGCCAGTGAAGGCTGCAATGAACCCTGATAAGTGACAATTCAAGATGATTAAATTAACAGACAATAATTATTTTAGAGACTCTTACTCTTTGTGATATAGAGCATGGTATATAGTTTTCCCCGACTCATTCATCCAATTCTGGATGTATGTCTAAGTCTCCTCCTTGGTGTTCCCGTGAGCTTGTATTAGAGAGGGCTCTAAGAAACCATAAGTGTCCTACACACCCATCTCTAATCAAACTCTATACAGAAACCTAAGAAAATTTAGACATGGTTACTTAGTCATAAATAACAATGATGGTTCAGAAAACAGACTTAGAAAAAAGGGGGGGGGGTTTGAATAATTTTGTTCACTTTTTCACACCAAAAAGTGATATTTAATCGAAAACCTGATTAGCATAGTGGAACAGACTTTTGTGAGTCAGTGAAAGTACGAGAGAGTGTAACAGACTTGTGTAAAAGATAGGGAGAGAAATAGCACACGAGAAATTTATACTGGTTCACTTCTAACTCAGAAGCTAAATCCAGTACCTTCAGACTTGAAGGGCTTTTCCACTATGTAAAATACCTCTTTTACATAATCAACACAGACCGTGCCTTTGAGTATTATTGAATCCAGCCAATATTGACTTAAGCAAAGATCGTGCTTCCAAGTATTCTTGACACCAGCCACTCCTGGCTCACTGAGTATTCTTTTACAGCACCCACTCCTGGGGCAGACCCAAGTATTCTTTCATAAGCCACTTCTGGCTTAAACCTAAGTATTCTTTCAAAATCCTCTTCAAGCCATAGTGTTTCCCAATAGGTCTACCAGACCTGTTGTAACACCCCCTTATATACACGAGATATATAAAAAAAACTTTTAGAAAGATATACATATTTATCACTCTTTATCTCGCGTATACAAGGACGTATATACATCCGATTTCCTTTGAATATTGAAAGTAAAAAAAAACATTGTCTTTCAATATTTGTCCATAGTGATAAAACAATTTATAGAAATCATAAGTGATAAATCATTACAGTATTATATTCGAATGAGAAAGTTTATCAAAGTTTAACCTTTACCTTGTTACAATTATCTAACTTGATATTGTATTAAGGCAAGGTAAAACTAAATTATACCTCTACTACAAATGTGACCAATCATTTTCTAGTCCTTGAACCATCGAGTTTTGGAATCCTACTCTTGTCATATCTCTTCACCTATCTGATTGAGGATGAAACCACTTTACCCTCTTGTAATTACATATCCTTCCATCTTGAACTGCTAGCTATATATCACGTAACATATATTATGGACACAAAAATTCAAATAAGAAGGAGTGAGAAACAGAATATAATACTTTACAGATACGACATAAGAATAAGGGTTTTCACAATCTAATAAAATAATATCATTCATAATCTCATACACAATTAATTGTAATTGTAGGTTTTTATACGCATAACAATCATACTTTCATTCACAACCATTCACACAGAATATCACAATCACATGTATGACATGTAATGCTTTTAATACTATCTCATTCAGTTTATGCATGTGGGCCCTTAAAGTTTTAGTTTACACTGGGCTAACCAGGAGTTTATACTGTTCCATAATTCTAAAAATAACATAAATGTCTTCATAGCATATGAACAGCTCAACTAGCGTGGAAACACTTAGAGACTAGTCAGACTGAGAAGGTTTTTATTGTGAAAGTACCCGACACTAGGGAGCGACCCCAGGTCACCTGAAGCACCCTTTCACACCCTCTCATCCCAAGGCTCGCAATTAAACCTCCTCTAATGTATCCTCGGTTTCTATAATCCGTCCTCAGGCAATATCACATCCCATTTCTCTTTAATGATTCATGATACATGAACTACTCGCATATTTAGTTAGTTAAGACTTTTAGAAACTCAATTATTAAATACCATAAAGGTTCACAAATCATCTCAATAAACTGTACATTCCCATAAGTTCTTCTTTGAACTTCTATTATACATAATAAATTTAGTACAGTATTCGAATTTAGATCTCACCAAAATTGAGTTTCTAAGCCTTAAATATCTTAAAACTTTCTCTTAAAAAAAACTTCACATATTTACATAATGTTTCTCAATTTGAATCTTAACTAGATTGAGTTTTAGAAATCTTGACAAAATATCCTTTAGTTATTTCATTGGGGAAAACCAAAATAATTTACTTTAAACTTCTAATTTCTAAAAGAAAATAATTTTAAAATCATTAACTAAGAATACTTAAAACTATAAAGATTTTCTTTAATTCAAGAATTAATTATCTCAACCTCTGATTTTCATAAAATAGCTTCTTTCTAATACTAGATTTTATTCTAGAGATTAAAAATAAAGTTAGTGAAAATTATTTCTAAGAAGAAATAAAAGACTAAAATAATTATAAAATACTTTCTCTTAGAATAAAAATTTAAAGAGTAAGGTAAGAAAATTTTTACTGAGTTTTAACTTTCCGTCATGCTTGCTATATGCTCAAACTTCATATCACAAGGTCATCAATCATTCATCAACCACAATCAAGTATTGTAATGTCATCAATCACAATCAAATATCATCAATCACAAATAATATCAATCATAATTACATATCATTAATCATAGTCTAATATTATAAATCACAATATCATTAATCAAAATCAAATATAGTTAATTATACTCAAGTCAAATCAACTAAATATCGCTCATAAATACAATTCAAATTTTAATGGTTATTTAAATTAGTAGAGTTGATTTTGAGTCCTTATAGTTCATTTCTCACACAGGTCTATATAAGTCCATATATATAATCCAGTCTTTGCATAGGTATAGTTCAGTCCATACAGGTCATAATAGTCCAAGTCCTTGCATAGGTTTAGTCCAGTTCGCATAGGTTATCCAGGTCTTTGCATAGGTATTTTAGATCAAGTTATACAAGATACACAATTTAAAATTTATATAATTTTTAAGTTAAATAGTTATTATTTTAAAATATTATTATTATTATTAAATTTAAAAGGAATAGGGGACTCCTCCCATTATTCTTATGTCTTTTCATATTATATTCCTATCTCACTCCCCCTTACCTCTTGTATACTGATTCGTTATTAAAAATCCGTGCACGCCTCGTCTCCGAGTTCTAAAACATACCAATTTCATTTTAATATAATTACAAGATAAAAATTAAGATTACTATTTAAAGTAGAAATGGTAAATTTTGAATAGTAAATAATGAATAGTAAATAGTGAATAATGAATAGTAAATCATGAATAGTAATAGTAAATAGTAAATAGTAAAACATGAATAGTAACAGTAAATAATAAATCATAAATAGTAACAGTAAATAGTAAATCATGAATAGTAATGGTAAAATAATATTATTTCCAGTATAATAATAGATTTTTAAAAACGATATGAAAATAACCCTAAAAAATATAAAAGAGAGGTATTCTTACCTTAGGATTTTAGCAGAACCTTCTTCCAAAAAATTTATTTCTCTCTCTTACTTCCACCACTATCTCACTAGCACTACTATATTAAGAAAACTTAATCTAAAATTGTGAATTCTAAAGAAGAATTCCTTCGGTATTTATAGGAAGAAAAATTACTATGTATTTCATTATTTTAATATAAAAGTACTGTGCATTTTTTAAAAATTCAATCCTGGTTACTGTGCACCTTTTGAAAATTTTGTACATGCACAATGTTTTGCATAGTAAATGTCGGCTGAATTATTAAGCCAAATAGTAACCTTTCACTCGGTATATTTTAAATATTCAAAATTAGTCCTTTTTGAAATTTATCAGTTCTCACTATTTTATGATAAGTAATATAAAGTTTAAATTTTAAAAATCTAAAATTTTCTGTAAATAAAAATTTATTGATATGTTTTTGATTTTTTTATGATTGGTAAAAATTAAGATTTTACTCAAACCGATAATTTTTAGATAAGTCTACTTGAAATAGATCTTAGAAAATTTTCTTATAATTTAAATTCACTTTCTTATAAATATTTTTAATTTTAAGTCACTTTATATGAACTTAAAATTATTTAAAATATATTATTTTATTAAAATATTTCCAAAATTTCAAAAAAATTCCATAAAATCATAAATAATACGTAGATCAAAAAGTTCTAAAAAACCATAGTCTAATTTCTTTAAAATTTTATTTTAAAATTCTAATAAGAGTTAAATCACAGATATGTAAAAACATAAATATAAAAACATAAAATAAAAGTTATGAATAATAAATATATTTAAAATTATTAATATAATTTTATTAATCAATGCATACTAATTAATTCATTTTAAAATTCTCATTCATAAATACTATTATTATTATTATTTTATTTTAAAAAATAAATAATTAAATATAAATACCAAAATTTCATAAAAAATGATAATAATAAACTAACTTATAGTAAGTATTTCTCATGAAAGATATATTAATATCTATTTTCTATTTATGTTGAAAATTGGATGTTACACCCGTGCTTACAAAAAGAAAGAATTAAAACAAACAAAATAAGCCTTCTAACTTAGTCGAGCTAAGTGTTAACCTGATAAACAGGTCTGTGATGAAAGAGAAGGACTTAGTGCATGTACAAGATGAGATGTAACACTAATACTAAGCCTGAAAGCTTGATCAGAAATGATATGCTCACAGAAGGTGCTGAAATATGCAAAGCATATTTCTAACTTGAATTGCTAATGCTTTTGAAATATGAATGGATTACACATAGCGAGCTTTCATTTTCTTCATGACAATATTCCTTGGTCTTGAATCTTCTTGAGTAGGTTGCATTTCTTCTTTTTCTTAGGCTTTTGCATACAAACATTTGGAGGTTGTTTATATTATTCCTTTTCTTACTCACACTACTTTTTGTGTGATTTGTCCATCTCTATTTTCCTTTTTCTCTCTTACCAACTCTCTTTTCTTATCTCATATTCTTAGTGTATCTTGCTCTCCCACTCTTCTGCTTTTCTTAACTTTTGTTGACTTCTTCACTTTCTTCATTCTGCTTATCTCTTCTGAATGGAGAGGATGATTCTATATATATAAGATTTCTTGTTAAGCACAAAGAGAGAAGATAGCTGTTAAGTGACTGTTGAGAGAGGATACAACCGTTGAGAGGGTTGTTGCATAAAGGACAAAAAATTTCTGGTCATAGAGAGATATTCTGAACAAGTAATATGGGTCAGAGAGTTTTGAGATTTATGTAAACATAGGCAGAGTAGGAGTAACACAAGCTTTCACTTAATAGGAAGGCTTTTGTTCAAAGGTCCTTCGAATACATGATATAGATGAAAACTTGATGCTTTTAGGATGAATCTAGGTCTTCCTTGCTTGGTCAGTCTTCTCGTAAATCTTCTTTATGACTTGATCCAGACTGACAATGTTCTTTGTAATAGATTTGTACGAGGACATCCTTTGAAAATGGTTTAGGGTTTGATGATCCATAAGGTGTTAATGATGAGGCTCATATGTAGCAATCAGATTCTTGTTGGAAAATTTTCAAGAGGTTTAAGGCAGCTTCTGTCTTGGCCAAGCATGAGGATAGAGTCTGGTTGATAAAGATTGTCTTTAGTAGAAGACTCTTCCACATTATTGAGGCTTGCAGTATGGCTTGATGAGTCTGGGTCTTGTACGAGTTCAGATGAGCTTTTTACGTTGAAAATTATTTCCCAGATCTTGATTTCTTCTTTACTTTATCTTACAGACTTGTGTTGTGCAGATGCTCCCCTTTTATTTTATAACTCGTGCTTCGTATTCTGAAACACTTAAACAAACTATCAAATATTAACAAATTATGACTTTGATTAAATTAGAGTACTTAATGTTAGTTATCAACAAATCTGATATTTCTTTAGAAGTCTTCTTGGTTCTAACAAACATGTTAAATAGAAAATCATTAAACAAAGAACGATATACTTATAGTTCCCAACACTGAATGATAGAAATATTCAGCATCGTCATCGCCATAAGGATCTCACACAAGTTATCCCGCACAATGTATATCGGTAACAAACTTAGGCAATTGAAAACATCTTCTCACCATGGGACCGGGACAGTATCCTCACTGAGCTGAGCCATAAAATCCCATAGCTTCTAGATGGGATCAATGGCAGACTATGGCTTCCAAGATAAGCCAACATCCTGCTAAATAGTTAAAATATTAGAAGAAATTTGTTATGATACGAAGCGTAACTTCAGATATAATTAATACTCATTTCAGGAGCATACCTGAGAAGCAACAATTTCCAAAAGCCTGGTTGGCCACATAAGGACGCATCTTACTACCTGCCCAATGAGCCGAACCTCAGCAGTTAGCATGGACACAACTGCGAGCCTGTTTGGTTACAAAGTTGGGTTGGTCAAACCTCGGTTTGACCAACCCCTAAAATAAATCCTACGGTCAAACAGAGTTTTGACTGTCTCGAACGGCGTGAAGGATCAATATCAACCTTTAAATTTCTCCATTTCCCCAACTCCGTTTCCCCAACTGGAAACCAAACAGACCCTGTATTTGCCTGGAGGAACCTCTACAACCGTGACCTTTGACACACCATTAGGAAATGGCTGATGGTAAACCAAATGGCCTAGGTTGTACACTGAACCAATGGCAACTGGCCCCTCTTATTCATCAACAAACATATCATACTAAAAATAGTCTCCAACGTCCACCCTGTCATCGTCACCATTAGGTGGAGCACAAAACCCCTTTGTGCTGACCTGCTTAACTTGTATATTTACACAACAAACAAAAGTTATACAATAATTAATTAAAGCAAATTACAAGTAATTAAATTAAATGATGTATAATCTAACCTGTGGTTCTACCATCGGTGTAGTAGGCTATTGCTGATGGCTGAATGAGGCCTTCATCTTATCCCAGAACCTAGGCATTTCCTTCTACAACAACTTCTGCATCTCTTCCCGATACTACGTTGTAGCTACCCTCTCCTCAACCGTCTTTTCCAGCAAATTGGAGATAGATTAGGTAGGGGCGGGAGCACTGTAAAAGCTCTAGAGGCCTGCGCAGCAAGAATGATTAGAAACTAAAGCCTTAATAGAAAACAAAATGAAACCTTTATCCCTGTTAAACATATCGTGACCTCGACTAACAGCATGTACTCGTCTAGGGTGCTCTAGTCGGCTGATGGTGGTGGTCAGTATGTCCTACCTACCATAGGGAACGAAAGACCCTTGGGTTAATTGCCCAACCAAGGAATCTTGCAACCAAAACTAGTGATTTATGTTGTTAGGATTGGATGAAAACATAAAAAATCTTAAAACCTTTTAAGAAGCTTTATACTTACAATTCGTTGGGCGACCTCCTCAGTTTACAATGAAGTGTACTTCCCACTCTTCTTGACCTTGGCCCGCTTCTATTTTTCACGGCGTACGGGTGGGAAGGGGGGATCCACAATAGTAGTGTTGTCAGGTTAGGTAGCCTGATGCTAACTGGCCTTTTCCTAGGCCATATGCTGCTTTAATAATCGATAACCCTCACGTGACAACCTATGGGGGCACTTGTTCTTCACACGAATAACCCCCACGTGTATTTTTCTCCTGGAAATTTACCTTGCTTCTTTCCAAAGATATAACTACAATTCCAAATACTTGAAATGAGAATTTGTACATTTGTATAGAAGTTTAAACACTTAATTTTTAACATCTATGCATACCTGGAAGTAAGTGCGCCCTTGAAACCGTTCATGACTTTAGTCAGGATCTTCCTCCGTAGTATGTGTTGACTACAGGTATATCCCAAGCATCCTATAATTGGCAAGTTAAGATGATAGGGTGGTATTATGCAGAACAATTCGTAATATACTTAAAAAACAAATACGCAAATGATCTTTTCTTACCAAAACATCAACCTAAATTTGGTTCTTGACAACCTCTTCAACGCTATCCCAATCGGGGATTAGAATGGAAACCTTTGTGCACGCCAGAACGCCCAAGTAAATCTGAAACCTAGCGGAATGGGGTCCCGAAGGTATCCAAGTGTTGACATCAATGTCAACATGAATCCGTGTTTATATATTTTTATTTATTTAGTTTTTATTTTTTGTTGAACAACTAAAAACGGTTACCCGTGTAACCGTGTTTATTTATTTTTCTTATTTATTTGGTAAACCTGTATATATATTAAAAAAATAATATTATAAGATTGAAATAATTTAATCAAATATTCATAACATTAATAATAAAATATGATTTTAATTAAATGTTTAAAAACAAATAATAATAAACTAAAAATAAAAAATAGTTTATATAATGAATTAATCATATAATACAATCCTAATAATATAGTTAAATAATATAAAAACTAATAAAATAAAAATTAGTGCATTCAATTATTATAAAATAACAAAAATATTTTTTAAATAATTTTAAAAAATTCAATGCAAAAGATATTAGTACTGAAAAGTTGAAACAAGGAAATTCAAAATTCAATAGAACTTAAATTGTTTTAATCTAAAATACTCATTATACTTATTTTTATTAAAATTCAACTTCATATTTTAAATTTGAATTTTTATTTTAAATTGAATTTAATCAATAATAGTAAAAATTGATAACTTTTGTGAAGTCAAAACTAATTATGGTTTTCAAAATCTCAAGGACTAAATTGTCCGACCATACAATATTTTAAGAGTTTACTATATAAAAAAGTATACTACCTTATTATAACATTTTTCATTGGAATTTAATTTTTCATATTTAAAATTTAACTATTACTGCAATTTATATAAGATTATGATATAATTATTTACAACAATTCTATAAATATATATTATTGTTTTATAATTTAACTATTATAATAGTATATTCTTACAAGTATAAAAATAATAATTATAAATAATAAATAATAAATAATATCAATATGTGTTACCAAAAAATAATATCATTATATGTAGGAGGAAAATTAACAAATTCTAATCATACAATTATTTATGAATGATAAAATCAACTTTTGAATCATACCTTAAAATTAATAAGGCAGTGAGACTCAACCTATCTAAATTTTT
This sequence comes from Clitoria ternatea, assembly GCA_037962975.1. Taxonomy (NCBI): domain Eukaryota; kingdom Viridiplantae; phylum Streptophyta; class Magnoliopsida; order Fabales; family Fabaceae; genus Clitoria; species Clitoria ternatea. Next base: position 297,666,649 of record CM075669.1, read on the forward strand.
TATACCTATTTTTTTATGAATGAAAAATAAAATGTTTTTTAATGTCCGAGAATATTTCTTATTTTAATTAATCAATTTAAGATCTAACAATTAATTAAAAATCTTGTTTTATCCTTACCCATTTAGTTTCCTTTCATAGGGCATTACTCATGTTCAAATATGCTTAATTATATTTTTGTTCCTGAAAAGTTATCTAGTTTTGTTATTAGTCCTTATAAACATTTTTATATGATATTAGTCTCTGAAAATATTTAAGTGTTTGTCATTTCTCTATCGTTTAACTGATGACATGACAAATGAAAATGTCATCTTATCATTGACATATCATCAATTAACAAACATTAATGATGGAAATTATGACAAACATTTAAATGTTTCTAGCAGTGTTTAAAAAATCGGTTCGAACCGGCCTGTCAGACTGGTAACCGGTGGCCCAACCGGTCTGATACCCTAAATTAGATTGGAAATACATTTGACTTGGTGTGACCTAGGTTGAACTGGCCGATTTTCTAAAAAATTGGTGACCTGGTGGTTGAACCGGTCTGATAAGTTTTATTTTCCTGTTTCATTTAGCAAAAAATGACACCGTTTTTGGTTAAAATTTTGAAATTGCAATTGTCAATTTGTCATTAAAAAAAGGAAAGATTGAAAAAAGCAATTACCATATTCACGTGAACTTGTAGTTGCAGCAGGTGTACAACACTTTTTAATTCAATTAAAAGAACTTTTTAAATTTTTTATCTTTCTTCTCCATTTCCAAAAACGCCAATTAGGGATTCAGGGGCAAACTTTCTTCCTTTTCTCCATTCTCCCACAAATTGCCTCCCACCCCACATTGTCAATAGTTCACTCAATGCTTATCCACTCCACTGCTTGTGCCATTGATTGATGTTTCAATGTGCTTGCTTGTGCCACTCATAGCGTCACACCATTAGCCAGATCTACCCATACAATTCATAGTTTTCAGGTGCCTAATAATATATTAAATAGGACTCCTATTTTTAATAGGTTGATTTTGGTTTTTAAGATTTAAGATATTTTTTATAACTATGATTAACTTAGGAATTATTTAGTGTTGACATATAATTTTTAATGTAGCAGATTTAGAAGATTTTTTTAGTGTTGAAGTCTTGTGAGCTGTGACATGTCATGGTTATTATTTATTATGTTGTTTGCTATTCAATTGAATTAATGTATCTATGTATCTACGTTTTAGAACTGTGATTAATTTGGGAATTATTTGGTGTTGGCAACTTGTCATATAATTTTTAATGTAGCAGATTTAGAAGATTTTTTTAGTGTTGGAAACTTGGCACATAACTTTTATTATGTTTTTGTTGTTCAATTGAATTAATATATCTATGTTTTAGCTTTAATACACAACAATGACATAGTTATTAGTTAGTTAGAATATATTTATGTAAGCCATTGATAATAATATAGATACTAGATGCACATGCATAAAGTGGTTGTCTTGTGTTTTTAAGGTTGTTGTTTTGTTTTTGTTATAGATGCTAACACCTGAAGTAACACCATCACATGATGCATCAATCCAAAACTTTTCTCAAACTTAAAGGGTTAGCGGTAAGACTAATCCAGGTTGGGCACATTGTAAGATAATTGAGGAAGGGAAAGGAAAAAAGGCTTGTTGTGCCTTTATTGTAGCAAAATTATTAGGGGTGGTGGCATTAATAGATTCAAGAATCATTTGGCAGGAATTACTAGACAGGTGGAAAAATGCAAGAAAGTTAGTGCAAAGATTCAATTTAAAATGAAGCTAAATATTGAGGAAAGTCGAAACAAAAAAGAAAATTAGAAGATGAAAATCAAGATAATAGCCCATTTAATGATGATCAAGTCCAAGATGCTACATCTTCTGAATCTTAGACACAACATCATGCAACTCAAAGGGAAAACTACAATGGTGACTTTTTTATGCCTAGAACCATACCTGGAGCTCAACCTACCTTGAAGAGTGTTTTACAAAGTAAAGAAATGGTAGAGAAGGCTCATCTGGCCATAGCAAGATGGATGATTGATACATCTATTCTATTTAATGCAGTTAATTTAGCATACCATCAACCCATGGTGGATGCTATTTTTGGAATGGGTCCAAGTTTCAAAGGTCCAAATTTTTATTCTGTTCGTGTTCATCTATTGAGTTGTTGGGTTGAAGAAGTTAAGAAAATTGTTGATGGTTATTGAAAATTTTGGGAGGTGACTAAGTGTATAATTTATGGTAGATGGGTGGACTGATCTTTGCAGAAGAACTCTTATTAATTTCCTTGTGTATTCTCCCAAAGAAATAGTTTTTTTAAAGTCGCTTGATGCTTCTCATGCCTCAAAAACTACAGAGATGTTGTTTAAGCTTTTTAAGGAGGTAGTGCAATTTGTTGGACCTGAAAATGTTGTGCATGTGGTGACAGATAATGCTGTGAATTATGTTGTGGCTGGAAGGTTATTGGAAGCTGAGTTTCCAAAGCTGTATTGGTCTCCTTATGCAACTCATTATATTAATTTGATGTTGTAAGACATGGGTAAGTTACCTGAAGTAAATGATACTGTGCTGCAAGCTTCAAAATTTACCAAATATATATTTACAATCATTATTATGCGTTGTACTTAATGAGAAAGTATACAAGTGGAAGAGAAATTCTTTGCCCAGCTCCAATCTGTTTTGCTACCAACTTTATTGCATTACAAAGTATTTTGGCTCAAAAGATTCTCTAAAAGCAATGGTGACATGTAAGGAATGGACCACCTTGGCTTATGCAAAAGAAGCCAAGGCCAAAAGATTTGTTGACCAGGTATTAGACTCCGAGTTTTGGAAGCAATGTGCTGAAATTGTCAAAATTTTTGAGCCACTTATGCATGTTTTACGCATTGTTGATAGTGAAGATAAGTCTGCCATGAGTTTTCTTTACCAAACTACGTACAAGGCTAGAGAACAAATGATTAGAAGGTTTCAAAGAAACAAGAAGATAGTGGAGCCTTACTTAAAAATATTGGATGCTCGTTAGGATTCACAACTTTGTAATCAGCATGCAACTGGTTATTGGTTAAATCCTGGATGTAGATTTAGTGAAGAGTTTGAAAAACATAAGTCCATAACAGGTGGCCTTTTGGATGCCATTGAGAGGTATTGTCATGGAAATCCTGAATTGCAATGTAAGTTGACAGATGAAATAAGAACATTTAGAAATGTTGAGTTGGACTTTGGAAGGAAAGTTGCTATGCATGGACGAAATACTGCACAACTAAAAAAACCCAAAACAACTACCTCAAATTAGCGACCACAGAACCCCGTCGCTAATTAGCGACCGACTTAGTGACCGCTTTGTACGAAAAGGGACAAAAAAGATGTTAGCGACTCATGTACCCGGTCGCTAGAAATTATAAACGCCGTCGCTAGTAGCGTCGCTATTTTGTAGCTCCACCTTGTTTTGCTTTCCCGCCAGGGTTTATCAGTTGGCGCCAAATAGTAGCGACGGTATTTACCGTCGCTAACACTCCCCTAACCGTAGCGACGAAGAGATTGCGTCGCTATGGTTTGTACTAGTGACGGAAGTCTTCCACCGTCGCTAATATTTTGGCTTCCCTCTTTTAATAATGGAAGGTAGCGACGATGGGCTGATACCGTCGCTACTGTTCAGGAGTGTAGCGACGGACTAGCGTATCCGTCGCTATTGTTTTCGCCTTCCCTCCATATTTTTCTTTAAGTTAGTGACGGTGGTATGGGACCGTCGCTAAGGTTCAGTAGGTTAGTGACGGTACTCGTTTACCGTCGCTACTATTCAGAACTTTAGTGACGGCGTAGCATCACCGTCGCTATGGTTGTTGTCTTCCCTCCATCTTTTACTTTTAAAAATTGAAGGTAGTGACGGGGGGGGGGGGTGTCACCGTCGCTACTTTTCAGGAGTTTAGTGACGGTGTTGTTTCACCGTCGCTAATCCTTTTAATTATAGTGACGTTGTTAGCGACGGCTCCCAGCCGTCGCTAAGATTTTAATCTAACTCGACACTGACCCCTTTCCCTCTCAGTTGCCCTAACCTTCCCCTTCTTCTTCCTTGCCTCTCCTCCCTCATTCCCGCCGTTCGTGTACCTTCCACCCTCAGCCACCGCCGTCCCTCCCTCCGTGCCGGCCCTCCCTTCGTTCGGGTCCCTCCCTCCGTGCCGTCCTTCCCTTCTTCCCTCCCTCCTGTTTCTTTCTCCCTCTGAAATCCGGACCGAAGAACGACAATCTCGTGAACTCAAAGCTGGTCTTCACCCCCTCAAGGTTCCCTCCTCTGAAATCATGTTTCTGTTTCTACTTTTTTTTCACAACCTAATCGCTGGAACAGAAAAAAAATTAATCTAATTATCATTTTTGTTTGGGTCGTTTTTGATTTCGAGCCCAATCAATTTTATTTTTTTATTTGTGATGCTTGAAATGCAAAGTCTGGTGATTGGTATCTAGTTTTTTGTTTTTTAATTTGTTTGAGGTTTTGGATTTGTTTTGGCAATTTAAGGGCATAACTGAAGTATGCCAACATGTTGGGGGTGCAGTATAATGAGCAAATCGGAAGTTTGTGGTACTGGTACCGTCATGTTTTGGCCAAGTCTTGGCATTTTTTAATCTGTATTCCAATCTGTGTATTCATCGGGGTGATTGATTAATACAATTATTTCTGGAAATCATGCCTTGTTTAGCTTTTTTCTTTTGGCAAGAATAGATTCTTTGGTTTAAGTTCCATCCTGGATTTTTATTAAAAAATAAAACTACTTTTGCTCTGAAGACTCAAATGGCAATATTCAAACACAGGGTTTGAGTATGTGGTCATGAGTGATGAGTATATTATCATTGTCATATTTTTGCATGTGTTTTATTGTGACATTTTTTATTTTTTTGACAAGTAACAATGCATAGTATCTTGAAGTGTTGAGGACAGGAGTTCTATGCCAAAAGGGATGATTGATTCTTTTGGCCTTGAAAAGAGAAACAGAAGAAAACATGGTGATGAATGACAATTATGGTCAGATTAATATCAGAGTATCAGTTCTAGGATGTTTGGCTGGCCATATTGATGTATTTCTAAGTTGGGTTGAAATTGCTCACAGAAAGCTGCTTTTACTTGTTTTATAATGCATTGACTGTTTGGGGTCTATTTCTTGTCTATTGTACTTTTTTTGTTTTCTTTCTTTCTTGTTCAAAATCGGAAGTTTTGGGTTGTGGTATATTATTTGCCAAGGAAGATGCTGAAGAAATTAAAATTTTGGGTTTTTTTGTTGAGATTTTGAACAAGAGTATGATGCTTTGGTGTATTGCTATGCATCAATAATCTTTTAGTTTGTTTGACCTTTGAAATGGTTTGAATTCTGGAAGAGTTGATGAAATACATGTTGGCGGTGTTGGATTGACGAATATAATGCACTGCTGATGATTTGACATGCTTGTTGATTATGTATAGTGGTTATGTTTTTTTTTTCACTCTATATTTTTCCTCCCTGGAGGCTGTTAGTGCAATTAGACAAGGCGGTGGCAGTAATTAATGGAATTTGTAAAATTACTAATGTTGTGACTTGGAATATCAGCCTGCAATTGATAAAATCCACCCTTAGCTTCAATTGAACTAATCATATCCTGAGTAGAGATCTCTGGTAATACACATAGATTCTTGTGAAATGTGATGCTAATTTTATGTTGTGTAGTTATCTTGTAGATTGAAATCAAGTTGAAAGAAAACTGAGGTAGGAATAAAACACCCTTAAGTGTCAAGTTTGGCGAGACTTTTAACATTGCCACTATGAGAGATGGAAACCTAACTCCCATTAGGTAAATGCACAGTCATAGGGGAAATAGATTTTAAATGAACATATGCCTGTCTGCGAGTACAAATGTGATTTGTAACTCTAGAATCCACTATCCAAGTCAGTTATGTGTGCTGAGTGCTGCAAAAGAGAGCAAGAGAACTAACTAAACTATAAGTTCCATGGCTAGTTCCTACAGATGTGACTTGATTCACAACTGGACTTGTACTTGTAGTAGCTTATTGGATGAAATTCATGATGATTTTGAATTGATCTGTAGTAAAGGATCCACCAGAATTGACAAGATCAGTTCTGTCTCTAGTTTTCTCTTCCTTTATAGAAATATTCTCATCATTTTCATTATCATGATCATCAACAAAGACGTGATTGAAGGTATTCTGAAACCTCAGTTTGAAGCCAGAAGGAAAACTATACTTTCTATAACATGTTTGAATAATGTGTCCCTGCTTACCACAAAAGCTACATTGCTTTCCTTTCTAATTTGAAGAATAATTGCTGTATTGACCTCTTCCTCTACCAAAACCATTATTCCTTCTTTCATCAACAAAATTTATCAAGATCTCCAGTTCCTCAATAGTTACAGGTCCAGTCTGTCTTTCATGTTACAAGACCATGGAGAACACTTTGTTCATATTCGGTAATGTCCATTAATAATACTTGTGAACGTACAATCGCAAAGTTATCATTTAGTCCCATTAGAAACCTAATGATCTCGTCCTGCATTCAATACCTTTTAGGATTCTCACTAGATTTATATCGACACTTTACTAAACATATACATGAAGACAGAGGCCTATAATTGTCCAACTCTTCCCATAGAATTTTGAGTTTCGTAAAATAACTAGTGATTGATAGTGAACCTTGTTTGAAAGCATAAATTTCTTGTTGCGGATCAAAAAGTCTAATCAAGTCACCTTGTGAAAATCATCCACGCAATTCGTCCTACACTTCGTATGCATAGCCCATGAACATCACACCTTTTCTAATCGATGGAGCAACAGAGTTCAATATCCATGTATGGACAATGTTATTGCAACGTTCCCAAGCTTTAAAAATAGGATCGAATGCACCAGGCACAATTATGCTTTCGTTGACAAACTTTTACTTGTTCTTCGAGATTAGGACTTGTTATTTCATGGCCCAAGCTCAACCATAGTAATTTCTTCCAACAAGAATCAAATTCACTAACGAAACTGAGGTTGATTCATTTGGATGCATATAGAACGGACTTGCTTGATTCGAACTTGGATCCATCGGAGGCAGCGGAGGATTGACTGAAGTTCCTCTCACCATGGTGTTTTGTTGTGGTAGAGCCCTCAGCTAGGGCTCTAATAGCACCACAGGAACAAAGAATACATATGAAAGGAGAGTTTCAAAAAATAGAAGAAGAAGAAACTGAGACTTGATTTCATTAACACTGAAAATGAAGAATGTGTACAAGGGATATTTATAGAAAACTAGAAATTCAAAAATAGCTAATTTCTAATTAATGAACCATATTCTTATCAAAGATATCAAGAGTCATTGTTTGCTGTCCAATTTTCTAGGATAGTGATGAAGACCAAAAGGTTTGTTAATTATCTAGTTATTTACCTTAAATTGTAATTTTTCCAGTGAGTATAACAGTAGATGAGCTTATGTATATGGAAAATTTTCAAAATATGAAATATATGAATTGTATTCCATTTTTACAATTATACCCTACTAAAACTTATATACTATGTACGTTAGTTGCATTTTGTATTTGTTCATACATTTGGACACATGCATTGCAGAAAGTATTTGAAACAAATGATAGTTAATGATGTTGAGAGCTCCTCCTAAAGTCTAGGTTCTAAATAACAGGAAAATAAGCTGCGATGGAGGCAGTCTTCAACCTCCTGAATCCATTAAAGCCCCCTATCCGAATCCATTAGAATGTTCTTATTTTTCTTACTTGAAGTTGGCCTTTAACATTGAATGGGATAGACCTTATATAATATTGAGTTATTAGTAATCAATTTTCCAATTGAACGCTTTATTTTTGCCACCTTAGCTACAATTTGCTTTGACTGTCTCTGTTTATTTAGTTTCCTTGCAATGTACTTAATCTATAATTTGCTTTACGTGTCTCTCTTTGTTTAGTTTCCTTGCTACTTGTAACTGTCTAACTAGTTATTGGTTTGTCATGCAGACTAGCACACGTTACGCGTGGTCTGTGATCGTTTGTCGACAACTTTATATTCTTCCCTCACTTTTTTCCTCAAGGTAATCCCGTAACACTGACTTTGTCATTATGTGTATGCATGTGGATTGTTGTTTGTTAGTGAAGAGCAGGGCTCATTAGGCATTGGTTTTATGTGCTGATAACATGATTTGAAGATGCATTTGTAATGTTGTTTGTTAGTGGAGAGCAGAGCTCATTAGGCATTGGTTTTGTGTGCTGATAAAATGATTCTTTGTGCATGTGTAATGTTGTTTGTTAGTGGAGAGCAGAGCTCATTAGGCATTGGTTTTATGTACTGATAACATGATTTGGTGTTCATAACTCTAAATATCATATATAATGCGTATGGTATATTTATTTATCTATACTGGGAAGTTTTCTGTATGTAACAGGTGGTTTGTAAATTTGGGAAATGTCTAGTTTACAGGGGAGACTCTGCCAAAATTTTGACAGGCTCCCTTTTTTAGGGAACTTAAAAAATAAAACTCATGATTTAAAAATGTAGGGTTTAGTCGTGTGTGTACCCATTAGATTCCCGTTCAAGTTTCAAAACAACCGGTTGATGTGCCGTGTTGTGTTGGATCTTGAATTGTCCCGGTTGGACAGTTTGGTATTAATTTGTAACCAGTAGGGCGTAACCCATCAATGTTGTGTGTGGTCATGATTTGAGACGTTGAATGTTCATTTGAAATTTCGGTTATGGTGTTTCGTATTGTCCCCAGGGTGCATATCTGCGTGTGGTGTTTCATACCGTACGTATCTCTGTGTACTCAGGGACCAATGCGAAATGCTGTCAAAATTTCAAATGAACATCAACGACACAAGATAGACCACATACAACATCGATGGGTTACGGATGGTTGCATATCCATACCGAATGGGATAGGGCCCCACCAATTTGCAACATCAAAGAGATCGAGTGATTCACAACCGATAGTGAAATAAAATTTTAAAAACGTAAAGTAACAGAAATCGTGCTTGTTAGATATTGTAAATAGAGGTACCGGAAAATCTGCGATGGATGTACAACCGACTAGATCACAGTCGGCGAGTGACTGAGGAGTTTATGATGGGGCTATTGGAGTTCATTCCGTTCGCTACGGTAAACACGCCTGGATTTGAAACGACTCAGAAGATTCGTTGTCCGTGCTCAAGGTGCAAATGCATGAGTTTTGAATACGTGGATGATGTCATGTGCCACCTAACTGAGATAGGGTTCATGGAAACATACCACTACTGGTACAACCATGGTGAGCAGTTACCGCGTAGACCATCAGACGTAACCGTGCAACAGTCTTACTACGAGGTTGGAGGAAACAGGGATACGTACAACAACATAGAACAAATGGTGATGGATCATGTTGGGCCCTCCACCGGGCGTATGCTGGAACATAATGACCAAGCAGGTCATAGAGACTCTGACAGTGTAGAGGAGGATCCTAATCCGGAGGTGAAGAGATTTTATGATTTGTTAGCGGCGGCTCAGACTTCATTGTGGGACGGGTGCAACAGTCACACTGAGTTATCCGCCTCCCTAGCTGCTTTAAGCCTAAAGGCAGATTATAATCTTTCAGGAGGTTGTTTTAATAGGATGGTCAATCTGATGGGTTCCACCATGCCTAGTAATCATAGAATGCCAGCAAACCTGTACGGTGCTAAGAAACAAGTCGCAAACTTGGGGTTGGGTTGTGTGAAGATAGAGTGTTGTGTTGGTGGATGTATGCTGTTCAGAAATGAGTTTGCAGACAAGAGTGTCACAAAATGTCTACATTGTAATGAGGAACGCTACAAGACCGTTAAAAGGAGAGGGAAGGTAACCCGGACGGCCAGGAAGAAAATGTGGTACTTCCCTATAACACCGCGTCTTCAACGCCTGTATGCCTCATCGTCCACGGCAAAACACATGCGTTGGCATGCTCTGAACCGAACACAAGAGGGGTTTCTTTGTCATCCTTCCGACGGGAAAGCATGGAAGTGTTTGGATGAGCTATATCCAGACTTTTCTGGCGAGCCACGCAATGTAAGACTTGGCTTATGTACTGATGAGTTTAACCCGTTCGGTCAATACGGAAGAGCTTACTCTTGTTGGCCAGTCATCCTGACCCCATACAATCTGCCTCCTGATATGTGTATGAAGAGGGAGGTCATGTTTCTATCTATACTGGTTCCAGGACCCAAAAATCCAAAGGCGGACATAAACGTGTTTTTGCAACCGTTGGTTGAAGAGTTATCATAGTTATGGGATGTCGGGGTAATGACATACGATGCATCTTTGAAGAACAACTTTATGATGCGTGCTGTTTTGATGTGGACTATTAACGACTTCCCGGCCTATGGTATGCTTTCTGGATGGTCCACGTCTGGGAAGCTTGCTTGCCCTGTATACATGGAACATACCGGGGGGGAATCACTCCCTGTTAGTGGCAAGACAAGTTTCTTTGACTGTTATAGAAAGTTTCTACCGTTGGATCACCCGTTTAGGAGAAACAAAACCGCTTTTAAGAAGAACAAGGTTGTTAATGAACCTCCACCCCGTAGGTTATCTGGTGCACGCGTTTGGCAGAGGGTCGAAGAGTATCCTTACATCTGGGACAAGAGTGTTAAGGAGTTTACGGGTTACGGTAAGGAACACCACTGGGTGAAGCAGAGTGTCTTGTGGGATTTGCCATATTGGAAAGACTTGTTGTTAAGACACAACATTGATGTCATGCACACTGAACGTAATGTTTTCATGAATATTTTTGACACTGTTATGGACATCAAGGGGAGAACAAAGGACAACGAGAAGAGTCATCTAGACCTTCCGATTTGGTGTTCTAGGAAGGAGTTGGAGTTGAGGGATGTGGGACGTGGAAGAATGTTTAAACCCCATGCAAAATATGCTTTAACTAGACCATAACAGATTGCTGTGTGTATTTGGATGAATGGGTTGACCCTGCCTGACGGATTCGCTTCTAACTTGAGTAGATGTGTCGACGTGAAGGAGGGCAGGGTGTTTGGCATGAAAAGTCATGATTGCCATGTGTTTATGCAACAACTACTCCCGTATGCGTTTCATGCATTACCGAAGCTTATTTGGAAGCCGTTGGTGGAGTTGAGTCACTTCTTTAAGGAGTTGACGGCTACTTCGTTGACTGTGGAGAAACTTGTGAAGATGGAAGAAACTATCCCGGTATTGATTTGTAAGTTGGAGCAGATTTTCCCACCAAGTTTTTTTGACTCGATGGAGCATTTGCCTATCCATCTACCGTACGAGGCCTTGGTTGGTGGCCCGGTGCAGTATCGTTGGATGTATCCATTCGAAAGGTGAACGCCATAACTGTTTAATTTCCTTACAAGCACTTCTTATAATAGTATTTTCTAACTTAACACTATCTTGTTAATAATGTTGAAGATTCTTACGCTCCTTAAAAGATAAAGTGTCGAACAAAGCCTGCGCTGAAGCATCAATTTGTGAGGCATACTTAGTCGAAGAAATGACGACCTTTGCTTCTTTCTATTTTCCGACAGAGATAGAAACTAGAATGGGTAGAATTCCCCGCAATCTTCGGGTAGCCAGCCGCACAGGGTTTGATGAACAAACATCGATTTTCAACTATCCTGGTCACCCGGGGGGCAAGGTCACAAAATGTTACATTGATGAGAAAGATCGAAAGGCAGCTCACTTGTACATTCTTCTAAATTGCCCAGAAGTGGAACCCTTTATTGAGTAAGTCATACAACTTATATGTTACATTCTAAACGTAGCTTTTATGGTATCTAAGTTTGTTTCCTTTGAATAGCTTATACACAGATATGCTAAAACTTCAGCAAAATGATTTAACTGATGACCAAATTCATAGTGAGGTGTCATCCAAGTTCGTTGGTTGGTTCGCGCAACACGTAAGACCCGTTTACCAAGTGTTTTTTAATCTTTGCTTCTAACTCCCAATATCTAACGATGACCTACTTCTTATGTTGTACATAGATACAAGACCCTAACAACCATATTGAAGATTCTTTACTCCAAGCCCTTTCTTGGGGGCCGGTGAAAACTGTTAAAAAATGGCCTATTTACTATGTAAATGGCTACAAGTTTAATATTCTTCAATGGAGTGAAGGGATGCGCACCCATAATTACGGGGTTTGTGTTAAAGGCACCGCCGGACAGTTGGAAGAAGACTTTTATGGAGTGCTGATGGAGATTGTTGAAGTTTCGTTCTCTGGACGACTAAGAAGAGATATTGTTCTATTCAAATGTGATTGGTTCGACAACACAATCGGTGTTGGAACAAAGGTTGACAATAACTACGGCTTAGTTGAGGTCAAGAAGAATGGTAGATATAAAGGGTTTAATCCCTTCATTTTTGCCCAACAAGCTGAGCAGGTTTATTACACCGACTTCCCGGGAGGACATCGGGACTGGTATGCAGTAATCAAGGCCAAGGCCCGAAATCAGATCACTGACAATGTCTCCGAGGAGGTCGTAGACGCTTATCAGCTTGCACCACACGAGCTCGACGATGCCAATTTGTTGTTCAACATTGATCCAGTCATAATGGATGAGACACTCGCCACTACGGGGGGTGAACACATTGACAAAGACCTTGTCTCTCGATCAAAACGGTCTAGGGCTGATTTGGATACTGATGAACTTGTTCAAACAGATAACCACAGTGACACTGAAACTGAGGGGGAATTTGAAACTGAAACAGACACAGAGTATGTAGTTGTTAAACATATATACATAGGTTTATATATATCCTGAGACTAACCTTTCTTTTCATGATTTTATCCACAGATAACGGGACGTCGACTGCCCTTCAGTAGGGGTGGTGGGTCCAGGACCCCGACATCCCGGCAGGGCACTCCCACCCCAGGACAGGAGACCACTCCATCACCACTACAGTAGAGCACTCCATCACCACTACCACCACCACCACAGCAGACCACTCCACCACCACCACCACAGCAGACCACCCCATCACCCCGACTGACCACCCCAGAGCAGAGTCCTGGAGTTGGTGGCTTGGAGGACCATGGCCATCAGGCCACCCCACCTCCGGTATCCCCTCTGCCCATGTTGGTGCCCGTGCCGGCCGGAGACGAGTGAGTGACTAAACCTCAAATACTTTTATGTTATTTGTATGATACTTTATATTAAACTTTAGTGAAAAGACTTGTTGGTTTATTGGATGTTACTTTAATTAGTACTTGTATAGATTGAATTGTACTGGGCACTCTTCTGTTTGTAACAGGGTAACTAAACCAAAAACTTGGAAATGTTACATTTACAGGGGAGACTCTGCCGAAATTTTGGGAGTCTCCCTAGATTGTGTGTTGTTTTACTCCTAACATAATTGTTGTCATTACAGCTTTGTTGATAGTAGTCGCACTACCAAAGCGATTACTAAGGTTTTGAAGGCCCAGTGGGATGGTCCATATATATCTTGGACAGATGCTGGGAAGGTTGTGCAAGATAGGTGGTTTGACACCTTCTCGGTAAGTTCCTAGCTCATTTGAGAAGGTGACTTGATTTGTAAAATAGACCTGTTATTAATTTTGATTTCTCATTTCATTTTACAACGTGATTACCAGTGGGCGGAGGGTATGATTGATGAGATTAGGAAGGTCTTTGCCACAAAGACCTCCAAAATCATCAAGAGTACCCTTTGGAAGGTGAGGGACAAGGGTGAGCGCCCTCGTTGGATCCCGGAGGACCATTGGGACGGGATGGTCCAGAAGTGGGGCAGGGTCCCGTTCCAGCAGGCGAGTGCTCAGAACAAGGTCAACAGAGCCGCCGATGCTGCAGCCTCGGTTTACACTGGGGGTAGCATTTCAACACTCGAGCATAAGAAAAGATTTGTAAGTATATTTATGTTAAACATTTCTATTATGATTCGTCTTACATGTTTACAAATAATAATCTCAATGTTTTTTGTCCACCACAGGAGCAGAGGGAGCACCGGGAGCCTTCTTTGTTTGAGGTCATGCAAATGACCAAGAAGAACAAAGCCGGTGCATGGGTAAACCAGAAGACTACGGATCTAGCGGTATTTACTTTTAACTGACACATGCTTATAATTTACAAATCAGCTTACTAATCCTATCATTGTTTTTGAATTTACAGGAGGCGTATCAGGCCAGGAGGGCCGAGAAGGAGGCGGACCTGGTGGCTTCCACTCCTGAAGGGGAGGTTCCTCCCACCCTATCTTGTTCTGACGACAACGCCATCTATATGGAGGCTGTTGGCGGTGTGAACAAGAAAGGGAGGGTATTTGGATTGAGTGGCGTCGGCACGCAGCTGGCGAAAAAGGGGAAGACCCCTTCCTCTTCGTCTTCCTCTGGTCTTCCGACTGAGGTTGTTCAGGTAATTCAAAACCTGAACGATGAGCTACAGGAGGAGCGACGTCAGAGGCAGTTGTTGTTGGAGCGGGCCGAGGCGGACCGACAGAAAGCCGAGGCGGATCGACAGCGGGCCGAGGAGCAGCACGCCGAGACTCGTCGGCAACTTGCTCAGCAGCAGGAGCTACTGATGCATTTGATGGCGAGGCTACCTCCCCCCACTTCCCAGGCGCCCCCACCACCACCCCAGGATCCCCCACCACCATGATTGTATTTTTATTATTTATACACATTGTATATGTGATTTTTAGTTTTTATCCAAAATTTCATTCAGTATTTATTTTGTCATTCTTTATTTATTATGTCAATATTTATTGGTAATTACATTCAAATCAAAAAGCCTTATTGTACCTATCATTAATAATTCAACCTATTTGATAAATTAATTTAATCTATTATTTTGTTTTTAATAATAATTTAATATTTTAAAAAAAATAATTTAATATTTTAAAAAAATTATTTAAATTTAATTATAAAATTTTATCAGCCAATACAAAATACAAAATATTTAACAAAACCTATATAAATATTAAAACCAATTTTCTAAAAAAGAAATTTCCAGTTAGCGACGGAAAGAGATGGTCGCTGTATTGTTAAAAACAGCGACGGATTAGAGTGGTCGCTGTATTGTAAGAAACAGTGATGGAATATCGTGGTCGCTGTATTGTCAAAAATAGCGACGGAATACAGTCGTCGCTGTATTATAAGAAACAGCGACGGAATATCGTGGTCGCTGTATTGTTAAAAACAGCGACAGACCGCAGTGGTCGCTGTATTGTAAGAAACAGCGACGGAATATTGTGGTCGCTTTATGGCTTCCCACAGCGACGGATCACGTGGTCGCTACATGAGTACCCATAGCGACGGCGTATGGTGGTCGCTGGTGGCTGCTAGTAGCGACGGCGTATGGTGGTCGCTGGTGGCTGCTAGTAGCGACGGGTTTTTGAGGTCGCTGTATGGCAACACTTAGCGACGGCTGGAGTTATTGGGGCAGAGACGATTTTAGCGACGGCCTTACGCCGTCAATATGGTAGCGACGACATGTATGTCGTCGCTGATGTGTTTTCGACGAGGGTTTTAGCGACGTCCTCTGTCCCGTCTGAGATGCCGTCGTTAATGGTGTTAGCGACGGTCATGGCATGGATTAGCGACCAATTCCTTCCGTCGCTAACAGGTGTTTTTTTAGTGGTGCTGTGATGCCAGGTAAATAATAATTTGCTCATATAAGTCACATTCTTCTTTTCTTATTAATCTCTCTTTTGATTATACGTAAAGTTATAAATTAGTATATTTCTTTGTTTGAAAATATTTTATAGATTGAGAAATTTACAGACATTGTGCACTAAATTTGAAAAGGTTGGCTATCCATTTTTCAAGCCAAACATGTAGTGTTTCAGGTTGTGAGCGGAATTGGAATGTACTTGAGCACATTCATTCAAAAAGAGAAATAGGTTGGAGCATAAAAAACTTAATGATCTTGTTCATGTTCATTATAACTTGAGGTTACACCAAAGGTAATAATAACTAAAGAATTATTTATTCATTGTTTGCTTTCTTTTAAATATGCTATTGATCCGGTCCTAACACCGGCCCCCAAGAGCATGGCTTTAATGCCTTGCCAGATCAGCACTTTGAATAAAGAGAAATACTCTTTAAATACACTACAAATACTACACGGAGTGCATACCGCCAGGACAAGTAACGCCGCCAAGGTTCATAACGCCGCCCAGGCACGCTACCCCGCCAAGGAATGTAACTCCGTCCAGGCATGTTACTCCGCCAAGGAATATAACCTCGCCAAAGTTGTTACTCCGCCAAGCCATAGGCTCAATATTGGCGGAATGCCGAATTTCCCCTACTGCGTAGCGAGCCCATACTCACAACCCCGGCACGAGATTGACTCTGTCTTGAGAGGTTAATAATGGGAATCACGCTGTCACGCATAAAGGGAAATAACAATAAAATATTAAAGCACTAACGCTTTCCAGACAAGTTGTGATACCTACTACAATAATGGTGCATGTAAACGGCGTAGGGACCCACTACCTTTTCAGCATTATGCCTGAAGACAAGGAGCGGGTCCTACCAATAATGCAGCACCAGTAACAGGTATATAAACCTCTCTCGAAAAGGTATAAGGGATCTTTTTCCCATTCTCTGAACCTTACACTCTCTTACTTGCATAATTCTCTCTGATTGTCTTTCTAAGTCTCTAAGTATTCTGAAATACTGACTTGAGCGTCGGAGAACGATTGCAGGTACCACCCCCAATCGGGTCAAGGCAACATATATCCCG
Organism: Clitoria ternatea; assembly: GCA_037962975.1. NCBI lineage: Eukaryota > Viridiplantae > Streptophyta > Magnoliopsida > Fabales > Fabaceae > Clitoria > Clitoria ternatea. Next base: position 297,683,343 of record CM075669.1, read on the forward strand.
TCAGGCGGACTGTGACACCGCCCTAGAATACATTGCACTCCGCCTCAGCATACAAAGACTCTCCGTATTTACATTTATACGCATATTGCTTTGTATCAAGAACACATTTATATGTATATTTTGAGTTGTTCTATAAGCATACTTCTACACCCCCTGTAAAGAACAGTTCATTGGCACGCCCGGTGGGACCTGTAAACTTGGTAATCCCACAATCTTTGATCAATCTTCATCATCAATGGAGAGAGAAGGACCAGAGATGCAGAACGAGGATTCTCCTCCACGCAATCCCAGACGTCTTAACTTCGATGATGGTGCTCAGAAAAAAGCAACGCAAGCTGATTCTCTAGATCCAAGAGACGACATGATTCGAATGTTGAGAGAAGAACTTGCGGAACTTCGTCGTGAAAAAGCAAACCCAGCGCATGAGAAAGCTGGCCCCGCAAGACAGCCACATCATGAACCACACATGCAGGAGGAATCAAGCACTCCTCACTATTCTCGTATTCCTACATACATGGAGGAGCTACGAAGCCTCCCACTGGTGAATGCTCAGCATCAAGAAGGAAGGAGAGCAGGCTCAAACGCATCCCCTTTAGGATATAAGATGAGCATCCCATTTTCTAAAAGGCTCATGAATGCACATGTACCCAGACATTTGCAAACTATGCAGCCCATTTCTATAGGGAAATATACTGGGGAAACAGATCCCTCTAAGCATTTAGATGCTTATATCTACGAGGCCATGTTTCTAGGAGCTGAGGAGGATGTCATGTGCAGAATGTTCCCCAGAACCCTTACAGGCGAAGCTCTTAGTTGGTTCAAGAGCTTACCTTCAGGTTCCATTGATTCGTGGGAGGAGCTGGCCTCAGCTTTTGGAAACCACTTCGTGATCTCCAGGGACGCACCCAGGACCTCTCATACCTTGGCTCAGATCAGACAAGGCGATAAAGAATCTCTGAAGGATTTCCTTAAGAGATTTTACAAGGAGGCAGCCATGGTCCCTGATCTAACAGAGGCAATCCAGTTGCATATTCTCATAGAAGCTATACAACCAAAGTCACCTTTCGCTTTGTCTTTGGCAAAGGGGCCTCCAACCACGATGGAGGAGTTTCGCAGGAAGGCGTCCAAGTACGTGGGCATTGAGATGCATCTGGAAGCTACTGCATCTCGCAGTAAACCTCCCCCTGCAACTCCACCTCATGACAAGGGGAAAGAGAAGTCGTTGAAGAATGACAAGTCCCACCAAAGAGACAAAGTAGGGAACCAGCCTTTCAAACAGCAAGACAGACGCGTGTTCAATTTTGCTCACTATGCACCACTGAACATAACTTGCGAGCAAATCTTGCGTGAAATAGGATGGACCACCCTCAATGTTTATGGAATTCAACGTCCACCTCCAATCAGGCGCGGTGGAAACCCAAAGAAATATTGTGAATTCCATGAGTCAGTTGGCCACACCACAGAAGAATGTAAGCAACTCAAAAATACCATTGAGGTGCTCATTCGTGAAGGTAAACTGAAACATTACCTGTTCAAAGGCAAATCTCATGATGAGCCTGAGAAGTTTGAAAAGCGACATCGTGATCGTTCTCCGGATCCTGATAGTACTCGGGAACCAAAACGTATGGCGGTGTCAGAGAAACAAAAAGGCATTGTTTTGGAGTCCGCCCAACGAGAACCGAGCCCTGAACCTAGGTCGCGAGGTAAAAGGCAGGTGGTGGACATGATTGCTGGAGGCTTCGCAGGAGGCGGACCCTCAAACACCGCCCGGAAAAACCATCATCGCATGATCTTATCTGTGCAGGGCAAGAACAAAGAATATCGCCCATTCAGGGACGGAGTTCAGACTCCGCCTATAACTTTCACAGATGATGATTTTGGCCCAACCATTCCTGAGGGAGATGATGCGGTAGTGATCATTGCGGTGATCGCTAATATGGATGTAAAACGCATCCTAGTTGATCAGGGAAGTTCCTGCGACGTTATTTTTTATGACTGTTTTAAACGCATGGGACTGACTGACGCTGATTTGCAGCCTTACACACAGGACCTCACAGCTTTTAATGGCGCCAAACAGCCTACTAAAGGCTACTTGGACACAAGGATTACCTTCGATGGTGAACCTGGAGCAAGGACTGTGAAATCCAGGGTCCTTGTCATTGATGTTAAATCCCCATACAATGGCATCATTGGGCGGCCTACTCTGAATGCCATGGAAGCCATCGTTTCAACCCCCCACTTGTTAATCAAGTTCATCGATAAAGATAATCAAGTCTCATCTGTCAGGGGTGACCAGGAGATGGCTCGTTATTGTTACAATTTAAGTCTTAACATGGTGAAGCTTGAAACCATGTCTAAGAAAAGAAAATTGAACGAAGGAAACAGTGCGGCGGCATCCGTCAACTTGGTGGATCTTGATCCCAGGGCGGAGTCTTCTATAGACCCACTGAACCCTTTGAAACCAACTCCTGATGGTGGTTCCAAGCCTATCGTTCTGGGCAGCACCCCGGAGCAAATCACTAACATCAATGACAAATTGGAGCCTAACATGGAGGCAAGATTGATTGCCCTCCTCCATGAGTTCAAGGAAATTTTTGCCTGGACAGCAGCAGACATGCCTGGTATGGATCCTAACTTCTGTTGCCACCGCCTGGCAGTGTATCCTGAAACTAAGCCAGTGGCACAAAAGAAACGGCGTATGGGTCCTGCTAAGCAAAATGCTGCTTGCGAACAAACCGAAGAACTCCTTAAGGCGGGGTTCATCAGGGAACTCCGTTACTCTTCTTGGCTGTCCAACGTGGTTATGGTGCAGAAAGCCAATGGCAAATGGCGCATGTGCATAGACTACGTTGATTTGAATAAATGTTGTCCCAAAGACCCTTATCCTCTCCCCAACATTGACAGACTGGTTGACGATTCATCAGGATACAAGTATCTATCCTTCATGGATGCTTACTCCGGATACAACCAAATTCCAATGTGTGAGGATGATCAGGAGAAAACAGCATTTATCAATGACAGAGGGGTCTTTTGCTACAATGTCATGCCATTTGGGCTGAAGAATGCTGGGGCCACCTACCAGCCCATGATCAACAAGGTCTTTGAGGGCATGCACACAAAGCTGGTGGAGGTTTATATTGATGATATCATCGCCAAGACTCCAGAGGGAGGAGACCATGTTGAAGACCTACGCCTCATTTTTCAACGCTTGCAGCAATACAACATGAGACTCAACCCACTAAAATGTACATTTGCTGTACCTGGAGGAAGATTTTTGGGTTTCATGTTAACGCAAAGAGGCATAGAAGCTAATCCTGACAAGTGTCGTGTGATACAAGAGTTGCAGAGCCCCAAAACATTGAAAGAGGTACAATCCCTCAATGGCAAAATCGCTGCTCTAGCACGATTCATGCCAAAAATGGCTCATCGCTCTCTCCCCTTATACAAGATGCTGAAGAAGGATAAGAAATTCAATTGGGGCCCAGAGCAAGAGGCGGCCTTCCAGAGCTTGAAAAATGTCTTAGCCAGCCCTCCAATCCTGGTAAAACCAAGCCCAGGTGAGCAACTCATCGTTTATTTGTCTGTTTCAGATGAAGCGCTGGCAGTGGCCCTGGTCAAAGAAACAGTCGAAGGCCAACGACCGGTGTACTTCACTGGTAAAACATTGCATGGTGCAGAGTATCGTTATCAGAAGATTGAAAAGGCAGCACTTGCAGTCGTTTGGGCCTCACGACGCTTAAGACCATATTTCCATGCACACCCTATCTTGATTCGCACAGACTTGCCACTCCGTACTATATTGTTCAAGCCAGACTTGGCAGGAAGGATGATCAAATGGGCCATAGAACTCTCTGAATTCGACATATCCTACGAACCAAGAACTGCTATCAAGGCACAAGTCCTAGCAGATTTCGTAGTTGAATTAACAGGCTCTAGCCCAGATGCAGATCATTCACACTGGACAGTATACGTCGATGGGTCTTCAAACAGCAAAGGATGTGGGGCAGGAATCGTTATAGAAAGTGATGATGGGGTACATCTTGAAATTTCATTGCACTTTACCTTCACTACGTCTAACAATCAGGCGGAGTATGAAGCCTACTTAGCCGGACTCAGAGCAGCACAAGATATTGGGGCCAAAACTGTCACCCTATGCAGTGATTCTCAACTAGTCATCTCACAAATTCTTGGTGAGTATCAGGCTAAAGAACCTCTACTGCAACAATATCTGGACTGCGTCAACGAGTTGAAACAGCGCTTCGATGAAGTAACTTTCAAGCATGTACCTCGCGAAGAAAATACACGTGCTGATATCCTGTCCAGGTTAGCCAGCACAAAGAAGGCGGGGTGCACAACCACGGTTGTACAGAGTACTCTGGCGGAGCCAAGTATATCCCTTCCCTCTTCAATTCATATGATTAAAAGCCGCCCCGTTGATGACAACTCCTGGGTAACACCAATAGTTCGTTATCTTGTTAATGGACAATTACCCATGGATGATCTTGAGCGAAAGAAGCTAAGGAGGGAGGCACCCTATTATACACTCCTGGATGGGCAGCTATACCGCCGAGGAATTTCTGTCCCATACTTAATTTGCATAAATGAAAACGAGGTGTCAGCTGTTTTGGAAGAAGTCCATGAAGGGCAGTGTGGACATCATCCAGGGGCACGGAGTCTAGTGAGAAGAATCCTCAGGGCGAGGTATTGGTGGCCCACTATGAAGCAAGACACTGCCTCATATGTTCAAAAATGCGATCAATGTCAACGATTCGTGAATTTTCACCATACTCCAGCTGAGGAAATGTCATTATCAATAACGCCCTGGCCTTTCTATCAATGGGGCATGGATATTCTAGGTCCATTCCCAACTGCGCCCGGCGGTATCAAATACTTGATAGTTGGTGTCGATTATTTCACCAAATGGATTGAGGCAGAGGCAGTGGTGCACATAACGTCAGCCAGGACTCGAAGATTTGTTTACGAGAACATCATTGCACGTTTCGGAGTCCCTGAACGCATAGTCACTGATAATGGCACCCAGTTCACAGATCGCAAGTTCACTGAACTCTTAGAAAATCTCAGCATCACACAGATTTTCTCTTCTGTGGAACACCCTCAAACTAATGGACAAGCAGAGGTCGCCAACAGAGAAATCTTGAAGGGCCTCAAAAAACGCCTTGGTGAGGCAAAGGGAGATTGGGCAAATCAGTTATGCCATGTTTTATGGGCATATAGAACTACCCCACACTCTACCACAAATGAATCTCCGTATCGGCTAACATATGGAGTCGAGGCTGTTATTCCCATAGAATTAACAGCTCCTTCAGCTCGAGTCCTCCATTTCAATGAGGAAGCCAATCAACAGAACCTCGCACACGAATTGGAGGTTTTGGCAGAGTTGAGAGAGGAAGCCTTTGTGAGAGATCAAGCTGTCAAAGCAAAGGCCGCCAAACGGTATAATGCACGCATGTGCGAACGCCGTTTCAAAGAGGGAGATTTGGTCCTGAGAAGGGCCAACATTGGCAACAAATTTGCGCACCAAGGCAAATTGGCACCAAATTGGGAAGGTCCATACCGAGTCATCGAGGTTTTGGGCAAGGGTACATACCGCCTAGAAAACTTGGATGGTACTCCGGTCAGAAATAAATGGAACATTTTGAATTTACGCATATATTACAGTTAGTTGGGTAATACGGTATGATCTTTTTTTTTTCCTAACTCAAGGATCTTCCTCTGTATGCTTTCCTTGAAAAGGTTTCGAAAAGATGTATCCCAACTCAATCTTTTATGTAATTCCATTCTCTATGAAATGCCTTCCTGCATTTAATCTTCACTCTAACTTTGAATTGATTATCCATGGCAGAATTTGTTCCCATGCAGATAAAACAACGACTCTAAAATTGAAGCACAAACGCATAACTCTTTATTCCATAAAGATCAACCAACATGCAACGCCGCTTCACAAACTGAGTCAACAAAAACTCCTTGGGGAATTGGTGTCTCAGCTATATGCTGCACCATACCGACCCTAAGGTACAGAAAACTCCTTGGGGGGAAAGGATTGGTGTCTCAGCTATATGCTGCACCATACCGACCCTAAGGTACAGAAAACTCCTTGGGGGGAAAGGATTGGTGTCTCAGCTATATGCTACACCATACCGACCCTAAGGTACAGAAAACTCCTTGGGGGGAAAGGATTGGTGTCTCAGCTATATGCTGCACCATACCGACCCTAAGGTCCTACAGGCCGCCTATGGAAAGAACTAGTGTCACAGCTATATGCTGCACTAATTCGCCCCCAAGGTCCTGCAGGCTTCTTGTGGGAAGAGCTGGTGTCACAGCTATATGCTGCACCACGCTAACCCCAACATCCAACCACTTTCTTGCAGGAACAATTGGTGTCACAGCTATATGCTGCACCATACCGCCTCAAAGGTACGATCAATTTCTTGCAGGATGAATTAGTGTCACAGCTATATGCTGCACCATACCGCCTCGAAGGTTTAACCAATTTCTTGCAGGATAAATTGGTGTCACAGCTATATGCTGCACCATACCGCCTCGAAGGTTTAACCAATTTCTTGCAGGATAAATTGGTGTCGCAGCTATATGCTGTACCATAGCAATCCCCACTTCGATGATTTTCATCCAATCAGGAGTTGCACTCCAATCAAAATGCAAAAGGATGAACATTCCATCCAAAACTTGACTCTGCCTAACTCCCAATGTTTTACGGAGTACATGAGCAACAAACTCAAGCACTATCCAACAAGTTCAAGTAAGTTCAACACTTGTAAAATTGTGCTTCATTAAAATTCCTAAGAGGCAACTTCGCCTTCTTACGGAATCCAACCTCATTGAAATTCCTAAGAGGCCACTCCGCCTTCTTACGGAATCCAATTCCTTTTAAATTCCTAAGAGGCCACTCCGCCTTCTTACGGAATCCAATTCCTTTTAAATTCCTAAGAGGCCACTCCACCTTCTTACGAAATCCAATTCCTTTGAAATTCCTAAGAGGCCACACCGCCTCCTTACGGAATCCAATCTCATTGAAATTCCTAAGAGGCAACTTCGCCTTCTTACGGAATCCAACCTCATTGAAATTCCTAAGAGGCCACTCCGCCTTCTTACGGAATCCAATTCCTTTTAAATTCCTAAGAGGCCACTCCACCTTCTTACGGAATCCAATTCCTTGGAAATTCCTAAGAGGCCACACCGCCTCCTTACGGAATCCAATCTCATTGAAATTCCTAAGAGGCAACTTCGCCTTCTTACGGAATCCAACCTTATTGAAATTCCTAAGAGGCCACTCCGCCTTCTTACGGAATCCAATTCCTTTTAAATTCCTAAGAGGCCACTCCACCTTCTTACGGAATCCAATTCCTTGGAAATTCCTAAGAGGCCACACCGCCTCCTTACGGAATCCAATCTCATTGAAATTCCTAAGAGGCAACTTCGCCTTCTTACGGAATCCAACCTCATTGAAATTCCTAAGAGGCCACTCCGCCTTCTTACGGAATCCAATTCCTTTTAAATTCCTAAGAGGCTACTACGCCTCACTATTAAAATCATTTCAATGAAATTCCCACGAGGTTACTACGCCTCATTATTGAAATTACTTCAGTTAAATTCTCAAAAAGGCTACTCCGCCCCATTACTGAATTTGTTTCATTGAAATTCCTAAGAGGTTACTTCGCCTCCTTATTAAATTTTACTTCACCAGAATTGCAAAAAGGCTATTCCGCCTCGTTGTACTTAGTCATATTTCATTAAGTCCTCAAATGAATATTCCACCTGTGTTGAGCCTATGGCTTAACGGAGTAATATTCCGCCTTCTCAATATCATTTTACAAGGCATAAATACAACGGACTTAAACATTACTTCTATGAACAAGTATACATTTGCAGGAAATATGTTTTATTGAATATTGCCAATATTAATAAAAATCCAGAGCCTATCCTGGAACAAGGCGATATCATTAAAATATTAATAAAAACAAAACTTGCAAAGAGACTGAGGAGGAGACTGAGAAGCTGATCTTCAAGGGTCAGACGGCTTCCCTTCTTGCTGAGTGGAGGTGAGCTGACCTTCTCCTAGCCTGGTCAAACTTTGGGAAGGAGGCAAGTCCGCCAAAACATATTCTTCATTGGGAGCAGGCATGTGGCCCCCTTGCACAGGCACCATCAATTCTCCATTGATGAATTCGTAATAGGGATGAATGCCTGTGGTGGAGAGAGCAACACCTGGGTTGCGATAGCGGAGTTGGCGAACAGCCATGCTGAAAGCATCATCAATTGCTGCCTCAGCTGCATCCAAGGCAGATTGTAATTCCTTGTCAAGCCTCTCACTGGTGGCATCTGAGGCAGTCTTCTCAGCTTCCAACTCTTGAACCCGCACTTCAAGATTTCCATATGCGGTTGCTGCTTCGCCCAACTCTGCCGCCCAGGCATCTTCAGCTATGGCTTTATTTATTTCTATGGAGACCAGCCTCTGCTGAAGAATGCTCACGTCTCCGCCCAAAAGTTGGTTCTGCTGATCTAAATTTGAAACTTGTTGCTTCAGCAGAACATTATCAGCCTTGACCTGGGAAAGTCCGCTCACCACCTCGCCTAGCTTTTTATTCTGTTGTTCCAGCAGGACCTTCTCAGCCTTCACCTTGGCCAACTCCTCCGTCAATTTCTTGATGTCGGAGTCGGCGGTATCAAGATGCTTGTCCTTGGCCTTGATCACCTCGGACAGCTGCTCATTGTCATGTTCCAAGCTACGAATCTTTTCCACAGACTCGTGATAAGACGCCTGAAACATGTTCGCCTCAGCAGCAACGTCAGCTATCCGGGGGACAGAGGCCAAGAAACCATCTAACTCAGCAAGGTGCCACCTCGCAGCTGCAGCAGCCTCTGGAATCTCCTCAAAGTCGATGTTGGGGCGGAGAATGAATTCTGGATCATGCCTCTCTGACTGGCGGGATCCCGTATTTGTAAAGTACAGAAAGGGATTCAAGCGAGACCCCGCCTCAGGCAAAGAGACAAACCGCCTGGATGATTCCCCTGGCACATCAATGGGAAAAACGGCTGTCCCTCGAGTGGTCAAGCTCAGGGCGGGATCCTCAGACGGGCGGACTGGGGAAACTTGAACTCTCCCTGCCTCGTCCCCCGTATCTTGGTCAGAAGAAGCTTGGAATCCCTCCGCTTGCTCCCCCTCGACATCTTCTTCGGGGATGCCTTCAACTCCGCCCATAGCAGCAGAAGTACCCGCAACAGGTACTTCCGGAGTCTCCTCCAAATCAATAGCAGCATCAATTGATGCTCCTTCCTCAACCCTCTTCTTGCTTTTGGTCCTCCTTCTTTACAAGGGCTGGAGGTCTATTTCCTCTTCTTCTTCTGCAGCAGCTTCTGGTTCTTGGCATTTTTTAGAACGCCTTTCAACAGTAGCTACTGAAGATCCTGCACCACCTTCAAAATTTACTATGTTGGTGGAGGCAGGGAAAGGAAGGGTCTTTGTGAGAGCAGCAGTCAGACTCCGCCTGGGCTGCACATTGTTCTCCGCGTTAATTTCCCTGCGGCTCATTCGGATCCGTTTGATGCGCTCCATCCCAGGGAACTCAGCGATTTCTCCTGCGAAATAACAAAATGAGAATATGATTAGAAGATGCAAGATAGCAGCAATACTCAATCAACATTACGATTGTTAGTAATATTACTCAAGTATCCCTGAGCATCCCGCCCAAGCAGCCTTCGACAAAGGATCAGCTTGTGGACAGAGTTGTACTCCTTCAACGTCCGGAGTACTTCCACAGACGCCGCCGACAGAACACCCGCTTCAACTTCATACGCTCGCTTGGTTAAGAGAAAGTGCTCATGCGTCCACGCGACTGGGAATCGATCAATTCCCTCCTTATTCCGCCAGAAGACGGACTCCCCCTCCTTCACAGAAACCTTTACAAAACTTTTTCTGAAGTGGAGTCCGCCTTCTTTGGCGGAGTCTGCAAACGACTTGAAGTTTAAAATCTTCGGCTCCGCCCGAAGAGTAACAAGGCCTATACCGCCTGTTTTTACGTTCACCCTCCTCATGATACGGCAGAAAGAAAAGAACAACGCCACAGTAGGCGTAAACTCCAGATGCTCTGCCATCACCTCAAAGCTTCGAACTATTCCCCAACCATTTGGGTGCAGCTGAGAAGGGGCACAATCCAAGAACCTCAGCACGCCCATCTGGAATTTGTTCAAGGGGAAACGCACTCCCAGCTGAGTGAACAAAATATCGTACATATATATTGTACGATTATTGTGAGGACGATGGCAAATCCTTTCAAATGTTTTAGGAGAGGAAACAATGAACCTATCTTCATACCGTTCACTTTTCCAGATAGGCACAGATAGCTCCACTACACCGCCGCTAGTTGTTGCATGGCGAGAGGAAGCACCCTTAACATCCTCCTCAACCCAACAATAAGGATCAATCTCAAGCGTCTTCTCCCAATCCAGTCCATGCAACACGACGTTTTGACACTCTGCCATTGTCAACACTTGGGTATGGAAAACACCTCCTGACACAAACGAATGTACAGCATTACTAAAGTACTCCACACTGCTGTAAAACGTCGAGTCCCTCCCAGTATAAAACGCCTTATCTTCACTCTCAATATCAGAAAACATGGGACGAACAGAAACCCTAGAATGAGACTGTGACCTCTTTCCTCTCATCTTCCTTTTTACGAACACACAAAAAGGAAAACTAAAGCTAACCCAACGGAAATGAAGAAGCAAAGAAGAGGAAGAAGCAAGTACCTTAAGCTTCTGAAAGATAGAAGAACTCCAAACACCAATAAACTCGCAAGAGAGTAGCAAAAACACTTTCAGCGAACAAATGCGAAGTGAGAGATGAAGCAAAACATTCCCCTTCTGAAAGTTTACCTATTTATAGGCATGGCTTGGGGGGAAATAAGCGAATCATCAGGAATCTCAGAGATGTGTTTGCAACCGTTAGATAAATCTCATCAACGGTTCTAAAATTGAAGTATGCGTTTACAATCGTTGGATTTGCCCCACTGACGGTTCCTTTTTTGCTGAAACCAATAGATATATCTAAGGGCAGATATTTCATGGGCCACGTTTTCAAAATCCAAGGCCCACGGTAATAACCTCGAAAACGGTTCTCAATTGCCATCACGCGCATTTATGTCCCATCATTGGAATGGCAACCGTTACGAGGGCATACGTGGCAATAGGAGACTGAAGAACAAAAAACATGGTTTCGAGGCGCATTAATGACAGGCGTGTCAAGTGATGACAGCTAATAAATGCATGAAAGCACTTGTCCATAAATGCTGAACTAGCAAATGCCGCCTAAACCCATGCCTACAAAAGCTAAACTTAAGTGTTATAGCTTATTAAAGTGACTCCGCCAGTCACTATAACAAGCTAGGGGGCATATGATCCGGTCCTAACACCGGCCCCCAAGAGCATGGCTTTAATGCCTTGCCAGATCAGCACTTTGAATAAAGAGAAATACTCTTTAAATACACTACAAATACTACACGGAGTGCATACCGCCAGGACAAGTAACGCCGCCAAGGTTCATAACGCCGCCCAGGCACGCTACCCCGCCAAGGAATGTAACTCCGTCCAGGCATGTTACTCCGCCAAGGAATATAACCTCGCCAAAGTTGTTACTCCGCCAAGCCATAGGCTCAATATTGGCGGAATGCCGAATTTCCCCTACTGCGTAGCGAGCCCATACTCACAACCCCGGCACGAGATTGACTCTGTCTTGAGAGGTTAATAATGGGAATCACGCTGTCACGCATAAAGGGAAATAACAATAAAATATTAAAGCACTAACGCTTTCCAGACAAGTTGTGATACCTACTACAATAATGGTGCATGTAAACGGCGCAGGGACCCACTACCTTTTCAGCATTATGCCTGAAGACAAGGAGCGGGTCCTACCAATAATAAAGCACCAGTAACAGGTATATAAACCTCTCTCGAAAAGGTATAAGGGATCTTTTTCCCATTCTCTGAACCTTACACTCTCTTACTTGCATAATTCTCTCTGATTGTCTTTCTAAGTCTCTAAGTATTCTGAAATACTGACTTGAGCGTCGGAGAACGATTGCAGGTACCACCCCCAATCGGGTCAAGGCAACATATATCCCGTCAGGCGGACTGTGACACCGCCCCAGAATACATTGCACTCCGCCTCAGCATACAAAGACTCTCCGTATTTACATTTATACGCATATTGCTTTGTATCAAGAACACATTTATATGTATATTTTGAGTTGTTCTATAAGCATACTTCTACACCCCCTGTAAAGAACAGTTCAGCTATATATATATATATGTATATGTGTGTGTGTGTTTGTGTGTATTGACTTATAATGATAATTAGGAATCAAGTGAGGAATTATGACCTAATCAACTTTGAGACACTTGATGATGAGAATTCTAATTGGGTGTTGGAGGACTCATCACCATTTTTAAGTATTAAGGAGGTAGAAGCTTTACGTGAGGACCTTGCAAATATGACTATCCAACCAATATCTAATGATATCAATATGTTCGTTATTATTTGATTATAAGTTTCAATTATAATATTTGTCATTTGGTATTGATTGCTAACTTACACGGAATATGATATTGTCATAGATCAATTGAATTTGGATGATAATGATGAAGATATGCAAGATAATGCAATGGAAGGTGTGAACCAAAATAAAAGCAATTTAGAGGCACTAGATGTCTTTGATGTGGAAAGGGAGTCTTCTCCTACAATTAATCTAACATTTACTCCTTGGGCATAAATAAACTTGCATTAGTGAACTTATGTTAAAAACTTGTAATGATTAGGTACTTATTGAGATGAAAATTGGTACTTTATGGTTGTTCATTTTTAGTTTGAACTTATTGGTTGGTTTGTTTGATGTCTTTTATTTGATGATTAAGTACTTTTTTGTATGAAATTTGGTACTTACTTTCATTAGGTACTTTCACTTGAAGTATGTAATACTTGAAACTTTGAAATATACAGTATCTTTTTATTTTTTATTTTTTTTAAGTAGACTAAGTTAACTGGTTCGACCATTAACCCATTGATCCAGTACCTTGACCGGTTCGATCACCGGTTCGGTTGTAATAACACTGGTTTCTAGAGACTAATATCAAACAAAAAAAATTATAAGGATTAATAACAAAACTTAACAACTTTTCAGGGACCAAAACATAATTTCAGGCATCAAAATAATATTTACTTTCTTACTTGCAATAACAAACTACTCCCTTGGCCCTTAATATAAGAGAGAAATTGAACCTATTTCTTTTGCCCTTAATATAAAAGACAATTACGTGTTTCTAGGTAAATTGATGATGGATTTTCATTCATACCGCTTATTTATTATGAAAGAGTACAAAAGTTATACGTTTCCCTAATTTAACCATTTAATTAAGGGTATTCTTGGAAATAAAATTGATTCTTTTACATAATTATTTGTAAATATTGATATGTGTATTTTTGTCATGTCTTTTATATTCAAGATTGAGAATAATATTAAATTATTAATTATAAATAAAAATATAATTTTTTGATAAATAAAAACAAATACCACTTATATCTCAAAATATAAGACCATTTTTTCAACAAAATTAATATAAGACACTTTTTTGAATTTCCATGCAATTAATTATTTTTTGACAAAAAATATCCCTTATTAATGTATAACTATTATTGGAATCAAGATAATAATAAATAAGATATATCAATTAGATCATTTATCTCTCTTATGATAATTGGATAATGAGTGGAGAGAAATTGAGTAGAGAGAAAATAAGTAGGAAGAATGATGAGTCCTAATAACGTCAAGTAATTTTGGAAAATTACAAACAAATTTAATGACTTTAAATAAATTAATCAACTTTTTGAATGTACGTGAATTAGGTAAAATGGTCTTATATTAGGGACAGAGGTAGTACACTTTTTCCTTTCACAATTATATAAAAATTGGCTTACTTATGTTTTTTGTCCCTGAAAAGTTATCCAATTTTGTCATTAGTCCCTATAATTCTTTTTGTATTAGTTTCTGAAAAGATTTAAAAATATTTGTGATAGGTCCTTGTCGTTGATGTTTTTCGTTAACAGATGATGTGACAATGATGACATGACATTTTCATTTGTCACATCAATAATTAATAAAAAACATTAATTGTATGGACCTATGACAAACACTTAAATCTTCATGGACTAATACCATAAAAGATTATAAAGATCAATGAAAAAGCTAGATAACTATTTGGGACCCAAAATATAATCAAGCCTTTCAAATAACAATTAGTGAAACTTATAAATTTTAACACCTAGTTGATATAATATTGTGAACATAAAAAACATATAAAGTAACTTTTTAATATTTTACTATAACACAAATACTAGTTTAATGATTAATAATTGGTATTAACTTCAAAAGATTTAAGAAAACAATAACCTGTGCATTGCACAAGGTTTACGTCTAGTTTTTAAAAATTTGTATAGTAAAAAATGAAAAAATGAAATGAAAATAAAAAACAAGAAACAAGAAAAATTGTTTTTAGTGTTTCCTATACAAAATTTTGGAAACCGAAAATAGAATGTGACCCCGTGTCCATACCGGCCCTTAAGCTAAGGGATGACACGCTAAAGGCAAAAGGCACTGATCTAGTAAGATGACATGAATCGACTGACAGTATAACCGATATGCTTATTGACAGACATCAGTTAAAATCCTGCCAGAGAGTCAAACCCTCTAAACATAGGATGCAACCTGACTGAAAAGTAGCCTGGTCACTTATCACATGTCAAATCACGAGTTGGACCTCTACAAAGGCTATAAATATCATCATTTAAGAAGAATTAAGTAATTCATTTATTACTCTTATTGCTCTGGTATCTTTGAATCCATATTGACTTAAGCTTCAGAGAGTCTTTGCAGGTACCACTACCACCTATTCCAGGACAAGTAATTCGAGGACCCTAGATCACGTAGTCGAAGGCATTGAACTCCCACTGAGCCAGTGTTCTATAATACCTCCAGATTCCCAATGAACTGACGTAATAACACAGAGAACGCAAGATTTCATACCGGTTGAAAGAGTAACCAGATTACCCTCTACATACTAGACAATTCATTGGCACGCCCGATGGGACCCATAAATTAAGTTTCACATTTTGAAGCATATAAAGAAGAAGTCAAGTCTTGAAAGTTAGGAATTGACTCATCTAGATGACATACCACTCTAGAGCCATGTGAGCCGCACGTGCTAGAGTACAACTCTAGGATTAGAGAAACTCTGGGATCCAACCCACCTCATGGAAGGACAACAACTATTATCCATCCTGATCTAAGAGATGAGTTGATTCAGTAGCTGTGAGCCAAACTCTTGGAACTTAAGCAAACATGGGCCAAGGAGATGAGGGAAAAAATTGTTGCTACAACCCGAAGGCAACTTTCGGTGTCTTTGGATTACTCGTAAATCCTAATATACGCTGACAACTGGGAATTCACCTAGAGGATAAAGCACCCCAGGAGTCAAAGAAGAGCCTTGCAAACCCTGGAGGTTCTAGAGAGTAATGCTTTAATATATCGTTCTCCCAAAGATTAATGAAAGTCTCTATTCCAAGGCATCTTCAAACACCCCAACCGCTGTCCATTGGAAAATATACTAGGTAGACAGACCCAGGAAGGCATCTAAACGCCTATGAAAATGAGTCCTTATTCTTAGTGGCTGGAGAATATGTGATTTGTAAAATGTTTGAGAACCTTAACAATAGAGGCTTTAGGATAGTTTAAGGGACTGCCACCGGGATCTATATATTCATGGAAGGAATTAACTCAAGCTTTCTTAGACCACTTCATCATATCCTAGGATGTCCCAAAGACTTCCCACACAGTGGCCCAAATCAAGCAAAGAAAAGATGAAAGTCTGAGAGAATTTTTAAAGAAATTTTACAATGAAGCTGCATAAGCCCCTGGGCCGACTGAACAAATTTAATTACATATAGCTATTGAAGATTTTCAACTACAGTCACCATTTGCCTTATCCTTGGCAAATGGGGCACCCCAAACATTTAAGGAATTCAGAAGAAAGACCTTTAAGTATGTTAGGAGAGAGATGCACCTTGCTGCAGTGTAAAACAAAACTACACCACCAGAGTCCAAGATCCCAGTCCAGGATCGAAGAGCCACAAGAAATGATTAAGGCAGGGGTCACAACTGGGATACAAGCCCCCAACATGAAGAGAGAAAGATTGTTAATTTTACGCATTATGCCCCACTAACAGCTCAACTTGGTCAAATCCTTTGGGAAATCAGAATGCTTGAACTCATGGTACACGAGGTTAGGAAACCAACTTCCATGAAGCATCCAGGGAACATGAACAAATATTGTGAATTTCATGAACAAATTGACCACAACACTGATGATTGCAGACAGTTGAAGGATGCTAATATTGAAGTGTTATTTCGGGAAGGAAAATTGAAGCAATATCTTTTTAAACCAAAAAATTCTGATGAGCTAGAATGAGAGAAACCCCGATGTCGAGACCACTCCCAGATGCTAACGAGGGAAGAAATATGAAGAGGCCCTCTACGATGAATGAGAGGAAAGCAGTAATAGATAGTATTGTAGATAAGGAACAGGAATTTGAAGTACCCTTATCCAAGGGGAAGTGAGAAGTTATCGACGTGATAACAGGAGGATTTGTAAGAAGAGTTTCAAATTCTACGTGAAAAAACCATCTTTGCATGATTATGTCTGTACAAACGAAGCCTGATAACAAACCATTCCAGGTGGAGTTCAAACCCCACCCATAACCTTCACTGGTGATGATTTCGGACCAATCATTCTGGGCGGTGATGACGTAGTAGTTATTGAGGTCGTAATAATAAACAAAACCATACGAAGGTTACTTATGGATCAAGTAAGCTTCTATGACGTGATTTTGAACCTTCACAAATTGATAAAGCATCGATTTTGAGTTTTCTGAATTAAAATGTATTTTTGGACTTTTTAATAAAAGTGTAATAGAAATCAAGTAACAATGGTTATAAAGTGAATTAATAATAGTAAGAAAATAGGTTGGAAATTAAGATCAACATACACTTCACTGAAATTTGCATGAAAGTTGCATCAGATTCAATTGAGTCAGAATTCAAATCTTCACATATGAATAATCCCTAATCCTTTCGGTGATTATTACTAATCCAGCCTAGATTAACCTAATCCCTTATAGGTACCAATTTATACTGAATTAATATGTGAAAATTGGAAGAACCCTAGCTATTCACCTAATTCCTTAAGCCTGAAGTAACTAGGTTGACAGGTAAATACCGAAAGTTTCCATTGTGGTTCCTTTCTAGTGATTGCTTCTGAATGAGCCTTAGATTTCCTAATCCAAGAGTTAAAATCCCTTACTTGTCATGTTCAGAATCTTCCTCAATTAAATTCTTCAGCCTCAATCACATGAAATTTAGATCCATTGGCTTCAATCAATCCCAACCCTCGGGACTTAAGCACACATGGTAGAAGAGAAGTGGAAAACAGAGATATGCATGATTAGAAAATGAGAGAATTAAGAGAGAAAAGTTGTAGAGAGAAAGAGTAAGAATTTAAAAAAATGGAGAATCTGAATTAGAGTAATGTGTGTGAGTACAAAGTGTTAAACACTTAACTGAAAACTACTAACTAACACTATAACCGATAATAAATAATTGCTAAGTGGTCTCTAAAGGATTACAAATAAATAACCTAACTTAACTGAACTAAGGTTACAAAGTACAAAGCTATAGCATTGCATTTTCCTTGGTTCCATCATGTTACCACGTATTCCCATGTTGGGGGGCGTAGGGTTACGTTGGCTTCGTGAGATTAAGTCCAGGATATGAGCGTGTGAGCGTTGGACTTCAGCGTGGGTACATTGGCCCTCTTCCTGGAGTGATTACTTGGGCGTAAGTGTGAGCGTGATGTTGGCGTGTGTACGCCTAGTCCCTGGACTTAGTTTGGACTTGGCGCATGAGTAAGGTTAAGATGGGCGTGGTATGCCCAACCTTTGGAATTCCCTAGTGCATGTTGGAAAACCCAGTGTGGGTTTACGTTGGTAAGCGTAGCCACGCATGGGTGCCTGGTGACACCTGATGCTCAACGTGAGAGGGTAAAGTAGATGTAGCGTTGGCACGCTGAGACTATGGAATTGCACAGGTTTGATACTGCCCAGCCAGCGTAGGCACGTGTGGGCTTGGTCTTTGAAGATTGCTTGATCCTTTGCGCTTGAGCTAGCGTGGGAGTACGCCTGGGATCATGCCTACGTGTGACTTGCCTGGTTGCTTAGTGTCTTGAGCATGAATGCTTGGTCCTGAGCATAAGAACTTGGCTTTGGGCACCTGAAACACATGAAACAAAGCAGAACCCTAGTGTACCAACATTGCTCATAAGCGTGGTAACGTTGGGTGTTATTCATGGCCAAAATTAAACAATTTCTACTTAACCTCAAATTGCTATAATTATGCATGAAATCACTTAAAATATTAAAATAATTTTATTATTTACCTAAATAACTAGAAATGCTAAATAATTACTAAAATGATACTGAATTAATTATTTTAAACTTTAAATCACTTAAATAAAGCCTAAATAATTAACAAATAAATAAGTCTTTTCAAGATTTATCACCTCACCACCCAAATCTATAAATACCACTCATATACTCCTTATCAAGGTACATTCACCAACTCTTGCTTGAGCTTCAATCTTGATTGATCTGATCACTGACTTGAGCATTAGAGTGTCTTTGCAGGTGACACACTCAACACGATAGAATGATGTGTTAGTTGGACAGACTGACTACAAGACTTTCTATTCCCTAGTAAACCAATTAAAAATATAATACCAGATCCTCATTAGACCGATATAATATACGAGAGGACCGATATAATATGCGAGAGAAATTGACCCGGTATTGGTACCGGTTACTTTGTCACCATACCAGACAAAACACCAAGACGAAATGGGCTGGGTTTAATGGACAATGGACTTATTTTTTTATCTGTCTTATTGCCTAACCTGTTTTCCCTTCCATATCATGTATAAATCATAAATCTATTCTTAACATCTTCCCAGTGCAGCCAAACAAGAAAGCTGATGAGAGTAGAATAGGGAATTAGGCAACTAAAAAGTTCAAAAGAATCCAATTCATGGATGTTAAAGTACACCACTATGATTCTTGCAAATCTTGATAAACAAAATTTCCATTACTACACAAATCAAAACAAATGTGACTCGGTTAGCAAGTTGACAAGTGCTTCACTTTGTTGCTCTATGTGCTGCCTCTTGTTTCTTGTAATGCTTCTCTGATAGCTTCATAGACAACATGGGGAATGTGTTTGCCAACTTCAGGGGCTTGTGGGTCGTTGATGGATCATCCACCCTTCCATCTCAACTTGCTGCAGAATATAGATTTCACTTTACATATTTTATTCATACTTTGATGTCACTTTTGGTCTTTGTAGCATTTCTATACACACAGACATGGAATTTCCATGACTTTCAACAAAGTAACATATGGATCCTCTCCCCTCTGTTTAAGGTGCAGATTCTAATCCTGCACTTCTTCTGCCACTATTTTAAAGAAAGTTTATTCAGAAGCGGGTAAGATCAATTATATTTGTAGATCACGTTGGGAGATAAATGACAGATTCAAGATACAGGAATACAAATTCTTCACTTAAAATGAATATTCACGCTCATATATATGCATATTTTTAGGCTCGACTGAGAGGTGATGTATACTCATATAAATATTTTTATTCATTACTTCTTTGGTGAAATAATTAACAACTAACATTTATAAAAAAATAAAAAATAAAATTGCATGAGCTTGATAACTCAAACCATTTTTTATTTGTCACTTTGCAATTTTGCAATAGGAAAGCAATAAAGTACAAAAATCTAAAACAATATTATACCTTATAACTAAAGAAAAGCGTCACAAACAATGTCAGCATTATTCCTAATTCCACACTGCACTAGCCACGAACATCCCTCGAGTTGAGCTCAATTACAAATTTATTTTATTTCAAACAAACTTAGGAATATTATAACCTATATAACACTGGTTGTATCGGAAACTATATGTAAATAATAAATTACAAAAGACTCATGGATAGAGTTCGATAAGAGACCTGAAACCAAATATTGAGAAAATCTTATAATGTTTAAAACCTGCCTTGATAAAAAGATTCTTCCATTCTTTTTCGTTTCTCTCTTTTCCATTTAAACTGGTCATCATAACCACATCAAGTAAAAGCTTTACTTCTGTCATCTCATGTTCATCTTTCTTGTCATTTATTATTATATCTATGATTATCACTTTTCCTCCATTGCCTTCGCCTCCAATGGCATCTTTACAATTCTTTAGTATCTTTATGCAATCATCATCACTCCAATTGTGTAAGACCCACTGCATGTATGTGTACAAGTATTATTGGATGAAATTAATTAAGACTAAAAATAGACATAACATGATATAAATAATTATTTGATGTTATAAATACGCACGTACCTTGAGTAAAACTGCATCAGCAGGAGGGACTGATTTAAACATATCGCCAGCAACAAAAGTGAGATTGTTGGTTGATGTTAAGCCGGTAACAACTTGTGGAAGGTCCAAGACAGCATACTTTAAGTTTGGAAAAGCATCACAAATGATTTTGGCTGTGTTTCCCGTTCCACCGCCTACATCGACTATGGAATTAAGACCTTGAAAAACATGTTTGCAATCTCTCAATGACAACCTTACAATGTGAGAATCGCTTTCCATGGCCTCATTGAAGGTTTTCAAATGAGTGGGATTTTGATGAATGAAATCCCAATAGGAGCCCACACCACCTAAGGCTGTCTCAACAATAGTGAGATCATCTCCACATGTCCATTTCCCCAATTGATGGTATAAGCTAACAAGAGATGGACTGTTGAGCAACTTAACCATTGAAGACAAACAGTGATCAGTGCCAGAAACAAGGAGTTGTGATGCTGGAGTAAGTGCATATGCTTCATTGCAATCATTATCAGTTTTGATGAATGCAAAGAAACCATTGTGTGACAACAAGCGCATGAGGCGTTGGACAGAATCAGCCTTAGCTTGTGGAAGCCCAAGAGCTGTAACCAATTGAGAAAGAGTAATGGGTTGAGCATGTTTGTGAATTATATCTGGTATGCCAAGCTCAACGGCCCAATTGATGCACATGGGATTCAGGAAGCTATACATCATTCTGTACAACTCAGCTTGACCATGGAACACCTCACTTGCTCTGTATGAATCCATCACAATCACAATATGTGTTTTCTGTTTATGTTTTCACTTCCTCTCTGTTGCCTTCCCCTCAATCTTTGCCTTCTTTATATACTCATTCATTCATCACACCTTGCTCATTTATTTAACAATATAATGGGTTACACCTACTTTTTCAATCATAATATGTAATATATTTTAGTTATCACATTCCATGCTCACACACAAACGTGCTTATTAAAAATATACTTGCCCGAGCATCAAATAATGTTACTTGTCCTTTTCCTATGACAGAAGTCAACAATCTAACTCTTAATTAATTCGTAAACTTAACTAAAATGTGGATATTACTCCACTCTTGTTCCGCTGTTCTTCTTTGAAGTGTATTTATTTATATCAATCCACCACAGTATTTGCTTGCTTGTGCCTCGTTTGTCATACGTGTTCTTTTTTAATTTTATCTTTTCCAGAACGCATAGAATATCTCGCCTACTGTGAGAGACTGAGGTGCGTATTTCTTCGTTCTTTCGTTTGATAAGTTGTAAAGAGCATAAACTAATCTACAGTGAAACAGATTTATGATAAGAAGGTTATAATTGATTGTGGGTATTACAGTTGGTTGTGATAACTTTATCTTCTCTCTTTGTTTTTTATGTAAGTTTATATAATTGTAATCTCATCAATATAAGTCATTATATCATTCTCTTAACAATTGAAATACTTCTCTTTTAATTATTTTCTCTTTTATATACATTACTCAGATATGATTATGGTATAAAGCCTCACAAACAATGAACAATTCTCAAACACTAGGTTTTGAACTTATCTAATTTAGCCACCAAAACAATCTCGTTGCTAACAATGACTCGTGTAGCGACCACCAATGATTAGCGACCGTAAATTACCTCTAGGGATTATGGGTGAAGTAATTTAGTGATGGAACTCGCTCCTGTCACAAATATTTTTTCGCACAATGTCGCCCACATCGTCACTAAAGTTGAGCATATATTAACTAGACAAGCCCTATCTCTAAGCCTGTCGTTGTCATCTAATATTTATTTATTTTTAATTAGTTCGTAAAATAGAAAAAAGGTTAGCGACGCCACCCTGTTCTGTCGCTACAGGTGGCAAGACTCATTGCTAAGCTCGTTGTTTTCCTTGGCAGAAAATTAAATAAATCAAAGAGAATTTAATGTTCTAAGAAACAAGATGGTGTCGTTATGTACTTTACCAATGCTCTCGCCGAGCCCGTCGTTGTAATGATTGGCTAGACATGTGAAAAGACATTGGTGGGTAACCTCGTCGCTACCCTTGGCGATCCAGTGAAATAAAATTAGGGGGAAATTAATCAAATAGCAACAAACAAGGTGGGGTGTCGCTATATACTTTACTAATATCGTCGTCATGTCCATTACTATAGTGGACTAGACACGAGAAAAGTTGCTCATGGAATTTATTGTAGTTTTTCAAAATTATTATTGGAATAATTCTACTCATCATTCAATTTTTTCTATTTATTCTCTGTATTTATGTAAGTTTGTATCATTGTAATCTCATCTATATAAGTCATAATGTCGTTCTCTTAACAATTGAAATACTTCTTTTTTAATTCTTTTCTCTTTTATGCATACTACATAGATACCTTTATGGTATCAAAACCGGACAAAACAATGAACAATTCTTAAACATTATGTTATGAACCCACTACTAGAAAACATTGTTGTTTTATCTAGGGCAATTTAGCCAAAAAAATTTCCTGTCACTAGTAGCGACTCGTGTAGCGATGACCAATGATTAGCTACCATAAATTACTTCTGGGGTCATGGGCGAAGTAATTTAGCGATGGAACCCACTCTTGTCACAAATAGTTTTTGGCACCATGTCGCCCTCATCGTCACTAAAGTTGAGTATATATTAACTAGACAACCTCTGTATCTAAACCCGTCTTTGTCATGTAATATTTATTTTTTTAATTAGTTTGTGTTAATAAGTCCCGTGAGCCACCTGTATTCATCCACACTCCATTCATGAGTGTGAAGAGGTGTGTTAAAAAGTCCTATATTGACTAAAGATATGGCCAATTAAAAGTATATATGGTGAAGGGTAATCCTCAACCAATTAGCAGCTTTTAGGATTGAGTTAGGCCCAATACCCAAATTTAAGATGGTATTAATTAGAGCCTATCTTAGATCCATTGTTGGGTCACCCTTCTATTCCTGAGAGTGAAAATATAGTTTATAGGGTCTCCCACGCACTACAATTTTAAATTTTACGTGAATTATTCACGCAAACACTTGAACACATTTATCTTCAAACATGGATCTTTGTTTCCCTTGCTAATATATTGGGTTTGGGGTGGGGTTGCTTCGTAGGGGAAAAGGTTTATGAAAATTACACACCAAATGTTTAGCAAAATATCTCTATTGAGTGTTTATGAATTACACACCAAATGTTTAATGAAATTGAAATCAATGACATTGTTTCAGCCCTAACAAGGGTACAGTGGAGCTTCATGGGGGGGGTTTTCATTTTTCACTTTTATGACATTTTGAAGCTTGGAAATGGAAATAGATATAGTGGGTGTTGATGAACGACTAATGGGGTTTTGAAGAGGAAACTTGATTATGTGATGGTTAGCTATATAAATGTGTTGTATGATGATGATTATAATGTTGATATGAAACGATGAAATGAAATAATGAATTATTGATGACTGAGGAATTGAGAAATGTTGTGAAATGAGATCAAAGAGAAGTACAATATTACCAAAACATTGTTATTTTATCTAGAGTAATTTACCAATGCCCTCACTAAGCTCGCCCACTGTTTTGGATTTGGCATGTGGAAAACATGCTATGGCCAATTAACCTCATCACTACCCTTTGCGAGCCAATGAAAAAAATAGGGAAATTAACGATATAATGACAGACATGTGAAAAGGCAATTGTGTCTTAACCTCATTAATACGCTTGGCGATCTAATGAAATAAAGATAGAGGGAAATTAATGAAATAGCAATAGACAAGCACTAGTACAAAAAAATCATAAGAACTCGGTTATTTAGGAAACGACTTTGAATCAGATGCGGTGACATTTTTTAAATTATCACACAAGTTATACAAACTCATTTCCCTCAAATCGAGTTAATAGGTCCTATTTTTATTTTTTAAATATATCTAAGAACTCAGTTGCAGACAAAACTGAGTTTATAGATCCAATTATACAAACTCGGTTCCCCACATAACTGAGTTTGTAGGTCTAATTTTTTAACATGTATAAACTCAGTTTTGGAAGGAATCGAGTTTATAGGTTCTCCCGCATACTACCATTTTAGATTTTACGTGAATTATTCTCACAAACACTTGAACTTTCCAATACTCTTCTTCCTTCGAACACATTTACCTTTTTGCTTTTATTACGTGACATCTTTTGCGTCCGTTACATTTATTTGGGGTTGAAAACTTGTTGTGTCTATATTGCATGTGAATCCTACCAATTCGAACACGTATTTATCTTCTTGCTTGGCAGTACGGTTAGTCTTCAAACACGTTTATCTTTTTGCATGAATCTTTGTTTTCGTTGCCATTTTATTGGGTTTGGAGTTGGGTTATGGATTGATTTGTAGGGAAGAGGGTTTATGAAAATTGCACACCAAGTGTTTGATGAAATTCCTCTATTAAGTGTTTATGAATTGCACACCAAATGTTTAATGAAATTGCAATCAATGACATTATTCCGGCCCTGACAAATGTATAGTGGGGCTTCATGGGGGGTCTCATTTTTCACTTTGATGGCATTTTGAAGCTTAGAAATGGAAATAGATATTGTGAGTGTTGACGAACGACTAATTGGGTTTTGTTTTGTTATTGCTAGGTGACGGATCGAATACCGAAAGGTTGCTAAGTAAAGCAGAACTTGGAAACGAGGGTCGGAGGTGACAAAGGCAGGCTTCAGAAACTCTAAGGAGGTGTTTGAAGTTGTTTGGATATAATGGGTTTTAATTCCAAAGGCCAAAACGTTATATTGGTTCGTAAATCCCTTTAATTTAGATACTTGGTGAATTCAGTGATTGTGGCATCGAAGTGGAAGTCTCACAGGTGTGGAAACGAGGTAAGAGACAGTACTCGGTATATGAATTAATTAAAATAATATTAACGGTAATTTGGATGTACGGGAAAAGGGTATGACAGACTAAGAATATTAAATTTCATATAAATGTGTAAATACATATATATATATATATATATGATGTTAGACTATAATTAGTTGATATTGATGAGTAATAAATTGGTTGATAATGTGGGTATAATCGATACTATGATAATGTGAACCTTAAGACACGTAGTTAATTTAAAATTTTAAATACATGATGACAAGCAGAGTTGATTATGTGATGGTGAGCTATATAAATGTATTGTATGATGATGATTATAGTGTTGATGTGAAATGATGAGATGAAATGATGAATTTTTGATGATTGGGGAATTGAGAGATGTTGTGAAACAAGGTTAAAGAGAAGTACAATATACTTGAGTGGCTTGAGTTTGATCCCTGGTTGATGGCCATAGTGCAAGATAAATTATTGAGAACTAATTGAGTTGATATTGAGATATGTTGATATGTGATTATTATACAGTGTAGACAACCGATCAATATATTTACCCCTTGTTTTTGGCTCTCGTGGTCAAGCGTGACCCAGTTGTGCTACTTAGTGGTCAAGTAGGATAAAATGGTAAGGTATGAGAGCCAAGTTGGGCTCGATGGACCAAGTAGGGTTCACAGGTGGTCCGATATAGGACCCGCAGCTGACGGCCAATCTAATTTAGTATCTGGATTATAAAGAGTCCTATATTATTAACTAAGAGACAGATATGAAGTTGTTTATATTGATTATAGTATTATGAATATGATTTTTTAATTATCAAGCTAATGAGATTGAAGATTATGAATTATATTAAAATGGAATGAGAAAGAATTAATTGAATGTGATCAAATGAACCCTTGGCTATGTTACACTTTTCCCCTACACATTTTAAATTATTTGCATTGATTTGTATTGTTAGTCACTCACCCTTACTGTTGTTTTGGTGACTGAACTCAGAGACATGACTAACTCTGTTGAGACCAGTACCAGATAAGCAGGGAAGCAATGCCAAGAGGATTAAGTTTTGACGTATGTGTGTATATAAGTGTGTTATGTTTTGAGAATTCAATTTTGTTTGTGAAGGAAAATCTTGATAAGAGTTATCATTTGATATATGTTGATATGTAGAATAATGTCTAGGGCATTCCTGGATGATCTTGGCGATCAATTATGTTGCAATTATAGTTGATTATTATGCCTAAATATGATTGACATAATCGAGTTATTAGATTGATAATGAGTAGAGTAGCTGATGTCCGGGAATTATAATATGGCATAGAGTCATCTGATTGATTGTATTATAGGTAGGCAATTAGGGTAGTATGTGCATGTTGTCAAGAAATGGTATTGACCACACTATATGTAACATCCAGGATAATTTAGTAAGATTATGTGTATCGGAAAATATTGATAAATGTTTGAGTGATTTATTTGATATTTGATCCGGTCTGGATACCGGTCCCTAAAGTTATGACGTCAGAATGACTTCATGAGAGGGAAACCGGTGTCATAGTTCGGGCAGCGTCACACCGGATATCCGGTATCCCACCATCCGCTCTTATCCCATCAGACGCTCTATTCGTTCTCTCTACCAAGGATACTTCACTCGCTATCCCTGAACGTCTATATAGCCGTTTGCCTCAGAACCACTGTGAGATAAGAGTTCCTTATAACTTATCAGTGAAGATACCTAACATAGCGGAATCTGTCATGTCAATGGCCTCAGAGAGCAAGTACATATGTCAGCGAATTATGCGGAAAGGTGATTATCCCCCATCCTTATCACAGGATCGTACTCTGATAATTGACCTACCCCCCTGACACACTTTGAGTACTGAGCCACTTTGATTGACACACTTCACAAGCTATCAGAGCCCAAGGGCCCACTTGCATCCAACGATTCATTTCCTATGTTCAACTATAAATAGCATGATCTAAAACACATGCAAGGTTACGTTGTCCTAACTCACTCTTTACTATTGTATCGCTTGTGAATTCACTAAGTTTATACACTCTTCTGACTTGAGTGTCGGAGAATCTTCACAGGTGGCACCACCTTTCGCCCTCTCTCAACGCGAATCGCTGGTGTGAAGGATCTCCAGGACAACAAGACCGGCTTCTCCCACTGAGAGGCCGGACTATAACATCGGATACCCATAGTACCGGTGTGCAAACCCTCGAACACCTGCACTCTTGTGGCTGGTCCCACACCGGATCCTTGACCCCGGTTCAGACCAGTTCATTGGCACGCCCAGTGGGACTCGTTAGAGTTATTCCCATTTTCACAGAAGTTTGGTTGTCATAATGGAAGGTGATGGACGTGATTTCATTGATGGTCATGTGGAGGATGTGACCCACCAACAGACTGGAAGGAGACTTGTCTTTGAGTCTCCTGTTACCAACACCCGGAGGATGGTGCAAGTACCAACCCTTGATCCTTGAGATGAGGTTATCAGACAGCTCAGGGAGGAGCTGATGGAGTTGAGGCGAGAGAAAGGAGGAGTTGGGGACAGGGTAATGTCCCATGTAGAGGAGGCTCACCATGTATCAGCAAGGGATAGATCTACGACCCTCTAGTATTCAAAAATCCCTACATACGAAGATAGAGAGCAGACCCAAGACTCTGGTGATAGAGTCAGTACCAGGAGAAGGGAGCAGGCAGTGGTAACTTCAGGGACTTACAAGCTCAGTGTTCCTTTCTCAAGGAGACTGATGAGCATCATCATCCCAAAACATTTACAAACGACTCAGCCACTGTCGATCGGAAAGTACAATGGAGAAACTGATCCTACTAAGCACTTGGATGCTTATGTGTATGAAGCCATGTACTTGGGAGCTGATGAAGACGTCATGTGCAGGATGTTCCCAAGAACATTGACGGATGAGGCTCTTAGCTGGTTCAAGAGTTTACCCTCAAGATCTATAGATTCTTGGGAGGAAATGGCAGCAGCGTTTGAAAGCCATTTTGTCATCTCCAGAGATATCCCGAGAACTTCTCACACCTTGGCACAGATAAGGGAAGGAGAGACTGAAACTCTTAAGGAGTTCTTGAAGAGGTTTTATAAGAAGGCTGCTTTGGTCCCCAACCTCACGGAGGCAATACAGCTCCATATCGTGGTGGAAGCTTTGTAACCTGGTTTTGCTTTTGCCTTATCCTTGGCAAAGAGCCCCCCAACGACCTTCAAAGAGTTTCGAAAGAAGGCTTCCAAATACGTGGGCATAGAGATGCATCTGGAGGCAACAGCAGCTAGAATGAAGCCTCCAGCACCCTCCCAACAGCCACGGAGAGAGAAGGAGAAGATGAGACTTGAGAAACATACCTTCCGAGAGGACTTTGCAAGCGTTCGTCCACATCAACGAGATAGGCGCGTCTCGTTGTTCAATAACTTTGCCTCTCTGAACGCCAGGCACTCCCAAATCATGAGAGAGGTTGGCTGGCCAACGCTTAATGTTTTTGGTATAAGGAAGCCGCTCCCACTTAAGAGGGGTGGTAACCCACGTAAGTATTGCACTTTCCACGAACAGACAGGTCACAACACTGACGAGTGCAAGGCGTTAAAGAATACGGTGGAGACTCTCATTCGGGAAGGAAAGTTGAAGCAATACTTGTTCAGGGAGAAATTTGTAGATGAACCTCAGAGGATGGACAAGAGGGGCAGGGATCCTAATGATGAGGATGATAATACTCATAACCCAGCTAGGAAGTTCACTGCAGCTGAAAAGCAGAAAGGAGTAGTGATTGCAAAAGGAGCTCAACAGAACAACATGCCTCAGCAGCAGAGACAGGGCAGACGTGAAGTGATTGAGATGATAGCTGGAGGATTTGCTGGAGGAGGAGCATCAATCACAGCCCGGAAGAATCACCACAGGATGATCTTGTCTGTCCAGGGAAAGTCAAGAGATAACCGTCCTTTCAGGGATGGTGTGGCAGCCCCAATAGTGTCATTCACCGATGATGACTTTGTCCCAACGATCCCAGGAGGGGACGACGCAGTGGTGATCATTGCTGTAATTGCCAACAAGGACGTGAAAAGGATCCTCGTTGACCAGGGAAGTTCTTGTGATGTAATTTTTTATAACTGTTTCAAAAGAATGGGTTTTAATGATGCAGATCTTCAGCCTTACACGCAAGAGCTCACAGCTTTCAACAGGGCCAAGCAACCTACTAAAGGGTACCTCGACACCCTAATTTCTTTTGAAGGAGAGCCTGGAGCAAGAACGGTTAAATCAAGAATTCTGGTGATTGATGTGGAGTCTCCCTACAACGGTATCATAGGCCGTCCTACTTTGAATGCAATGGAAGCAATAGTGTCTACTCCTCACCTCCTGATCAAATTCATCGACAAGGACAACAGCGTGTCTTCTCTCCGCGGTGATCAGGAGATAGCTCGGTATTGTTACAACTTGAGCCTCAATATGGTTAAGTTGGAAGCATTCAACAAGAAGAGGAAGCTGAATGACGGAGGAACAGCGGCTGGGTCCGTCAGTCTAATTGACTTAGACCCAAGAGCGGAATTGAAAATCGACCCTCTCAATCCCTCGAAGCCCACACTGGATGGTGGTTCCAGGGACGTCGTCTTAGGGGATTCCCCAGAGAAGGTCACGTACATCAATGATAACCTGGAGTCAGTCATGGAGCAGCGTTTGCTAACCCTCCTGCAGGAGTTTAAAGACCTTTTCGCGTGGACAGCAACAGACATGCCTGGGATAGACCCTGATTTTTGTTGCCACAAACTCGCTGTGTACCCAGAAACAAAACCGGTGGCCTAGAAAAAGAGGAGATTGGGACCGGAGAAATAGAAGGCAGCATGTGAACAGACTGAAGAGTTGTTGAAAGCTGGTTTTATAAAGGAGATTCGCTATTCTTCTTGGCTTTCTAATGTAGTGATGGTGCAGAAAGCCAATGGCAAGTGGAGGATGTGCACAGATTATATAGATCTTAACCGGTGTTGCCCTAAAGATCCGTATCCCCTGCCAAATATTGATCGTATGGTAGACGACTCATCTGGTTACCAGTACCTTAGTTTCATGGATGCTTACTCTGGGTACAACCAGATTTCGATGTGGGAAGAAGATCAAGAGAAGACGGCTTTTGTCAATGACCGCGGTGTTTTCTGTTACACCATCATGCCATTTGGATTGAAGAACGCTGGCGCTACCTATCAGCGCATGATCAACAAAGTTTTTAAAGGGATGCACACCAGGCTGGTTGAAGTGTATATTGATGATATTATAGCCAAAACGCCCGCTGGAGGAGACCACATTGAAGACCTGCGCCAAGTTTTCACTAGGCTGCGACAGTACAATATGAGGCTAAACCCCTTGAAGTGCACTTTCGCCGTTCTAGCAGGGAAATTCTTGGGATTCATGTTGACCCAACGAGGCATTGAAGCCAACCCTGGGAAGTGTCAAGAAATTCTGGACATGCAAAGCCCTAAGAGTCTGAGGGAGGTCCAATCGCTGAACGGGAAAGTAGCTGCTCTAGCTCGTTTTATGCCCAAGATGGCACACAGATCCCTCCCTTTGTATAAGGCGTTGAAGAAGCATAAGAGTTTTGAATGGGGAGGGGAGCAAGAACAAGCCTTCCAACAGCTCAAGGCCGTTCTCTCAAGCCCACCAATTTTGGTTAAGCCTGACCCTGGTGAGACTTTGATCTTGTATTTAGCAATTTCTGATGAAGCCCTAAGCGTGGCTTTGGTTAAAGAAACCCCCGAAGGGCAGAGGCCGGTGTATTTTACCAGTAAGACCCTCCAGGGGGCGGAAGGAAGATATCAGAAGATAGAGAAGGCCGCCCTAGCAGTGGTGTGGGCCTCACGACGGTTAAGGCCGTATTTCCATGCGCACCCAATACTGGTGAGAACGGATTTGCCTATCCGTTCAGTGCTTAGCAAGCCGGATCTTGCTGGAAGAATGATTAAGTGGTCCATCGAGCTGTCTGAGTTCGAAATTTCTTATGAGCCTCGAGGAGCCATTAAAGCACAAGTGTTGGCAGATTTGGTAGTGGAGATGACAGGATCGGATCCAGCCACACCTCGAGCACATTGGACCATTTATGTGGACGGATCGTCAAATAGTAAAGGTTGTAGAGCTGGTGTTGTGGTGGAAAGTGATGATGGTGTGCACTTAGAAATTTCCCTCCATTTAGTTTCAAGACCTCCAACAATCAGGCTGAGTACAAAGCATGTTTGGCCGGCCTCCGAGCGGCAATCGACATCGGAGCGTCAGCAGTTACATTATACAGCGATTCACAGCTTGTGATTTCGTAAATCCAGGGGGAATATCAGGTCAGGGAGCCACAACTTCAACTTTATTTGAATTGTGTGAATGAATTAAAGGGGAAATTCGACGTTCTGGAGTTCAAACATGTGCCTAGAGAGGAAAACACCAGGGCGGATATCTTGTCAAGGCTCACAAGTACAAAGCAGCCCAGTAGCACAACAACGGTGGTTCAGAGTACTTTGACATCACCTAGCATCCCCCTGTTCCCTTCTCTGAATGCCATAATGGTGAGCTATCCTTACGAGAACTCTTGGGTCATCCCCTATATTCGCTATCTGGCAGATGGACAACTCCCCACTGATGAGAAGGAGAGGAGACGAGTGAAAAGGGAGCTGCCGTACTTTACCATGGTTGATGGTGTTCTCTATAAAAGGGGATTTTCAGTCCCATATCTCTTGTGTTTGAGAGAAGATGAGGTTCAAGCAGTCTTGGAGGAAGTACATGAGGGGCAATGTGGGCACCATGCTGGGGGTCAGAGCTTAATGAGAAAGGTCCTCAGGGCTGGATATTGGTGGCCCACTGTAAAGTAGGGCTCAGCAGATTTCATGAAGAAGTGTGACGCTTGTCAAAGATTCTCCAACCTCCATCATACGCCGGCGCAAGAGCTTTCTTCATCTGCTGTGCCTTGGCCGTTCTACCAGTGGGGCCTTGATATTCTGGGTCCGTTCCCCACTGCTCCTGGAGGCATCAAATATCTGATTGTGGGTGTAGACTACTTCACCAAGTGGATTGAGGCTGAGCCAGTAGTGCATATCACTTCTGCGCGGACAAGGCGTTTCGTGTATGAAAATATCATAGCTCGGTTCGGTGTGCCAGGGCGGATTGTGACTGACAACGGCACCCAGTTCACAGACAAAAAGTTTACAGACTTGCTTGAAGGATTGAGGATAATCCAGATATTTTCATCTGTTGAGCACCCTCAGACGAATGGTTAAGCGGAAGTAGCCAATCGTGAAGTGCTAAAGGGTTTGAAAAAGTGTCTTGGAGAAGCGAAGGGAGGATGGACTGATCAGTTATGTCACGTCTTGTGGGCATACCGTACTACACCACACTCTTCTACTAATGAGTCCCCATACCGATTGACTTACGGGGTTGAGGCGATGATCCCAGTGGAGCTGCAAACCAGATCGGCCCGAGTAGAATATTTCTCAGCTAAAGACAACAATGCTAAT
This sequence comes from Clitoria ternatea, assembly GCA_037962975.1. Classification (NCBI taxonomy): domain Eukaryota; kingdom Viridiplantae; phylum Streptophyta; class Magnoliopsida; order Fabales; family Fabaceae; genus Clitoria; species Clitoria ternatea. Next base: position 297,716,253 of record CM075669.1, read on the forward strand.
CTGGCGTCAGAGCTGGACGTCCTCCAGGAGTTAAGGGAAAGGGCCTTTATCAGAGACCAGGCAGTGAAAGCAAAGGCAGCTCTCCGGTATAATAAGCGTGTCCAATACAGAGCCTTCAATACCGAAGATCTCATTTTGAGAAAGGCGAGTGTGGGGAATAAATTTGCATACCAAGGAAAGTTAGCACCGACGTGGGAAGGCCCCTACAGAGTAGCCGAGGTGACTGGAAAGGGATCATACCGGTTGGAAGAACTTGATGGGACTCCAATCCGTAACAAATGGAACACTCAGAACTTACGTGTTTATTACAGCTAGTTGGTAAGGCGGCATGTACCCTTTTTCCTTACTTGAGTTTTTTCCCATTGGGTTTTCTCAAGAATGTTTTAACGAGGCATGACCCCAACTATGCTCCCTTTGTAATATACTTTCAATCTTAATGAGAATGCAGTTCAATAACCTCATTACTCTCACTTTTCTTGCATGTTGTGACTTGTAGCTATAGCCTATTACGTGAATTCCTCAGGGCGGATGATCTCAATCACACATCTTGTGCATTGACGATGTAACTCCTCGAGGTGGAATGGGTTGTAGGGCTGGTCCTTTTTCAAGGCCACAAACCGAATCCCATTCGAAGATAACATGGGTTGTAGGGCTGGTCCTTTTTCAAGGCCACAAACCGAACCCCATTCGAAGACAACATGGGTTGTAGGGCTGGTCCTTTTTTAAGGCTACAAACCGAACCCCATTCGAAGACAACATGGGTTGTAGGGCTGGTCCTTTTTCAAGGCCACAAACCGAACCCCATGCGAAGGCTTGGGCGCAGTAAGCTGGTCCATCTAGCAGACCAAGCTGAACCTCGAGTAACGGGCGTAGTAGGTTCAGGATTAACCCTGATCCGAACCCCGTGTTGAAGGCTTGGATTGTAGGATTGCACCGAACTCCAAGTACGGTTAGTAGGATCGAACCGAACACCGAGTGAAGACCTGAGTAGTAGGATTAAACCGAACCTCAAGGGAAAGGTGTAAAACTTACCCCCTTTTTTAAGGCCGTACCGAACTTTAAATGTAGTTTCCGTCCTCAACTCTGAAGTATTCATTACAGAGCGGTTGAACATTCATATAGCCGTACTACATCTTAGAGGTCGGACCAACTTTCAAACTTTTAAAGAAGTTAAAGGTAACTTTTACAATGAAATTCCCCTTCCCAATATACTTATACTTGGGGACAGGGCATACTTTAACCTAATAGCCGTTTGTTTGTTACGATTTGTTATCTTAATTCGATGAGATATGGACGCTTTAAACAGCGGTACAGCTAGACAAGAGTGGCTTTGCGAAGTATCAAAAAAAGTTAAGTATTATGCATATTGTTAAGTTATCTGACAATCATATACTGATCATAAATGATAAAGAGGAACAAAGTAAAGTCTATTTCTTGAAAGAAGAGGTTATACAGGACTCAAAGTGTTAAAAACTGGAGCTGATCCCAGAACACAGCCACAAATGAAAGCATAAAATTAAGAAACAGGTGGTTGATCCTCCGGAGTAGGTACTTCCGTCCTCTCCCCTCCAGCTCTACCAGCTTGAACTCCGTCCGCTCCGGCCTCAGGATTGGCTTGGGCAGTTTCCTGGGCCTCACCTTCGGGTCCAGAGGTAGGCACCGTAGGTTCCATGCTCTGACCCTCCGGAAGTAGAGGCAGTTCATACAGAGAATCGCGAGGGTCCTGGTACGAGCCATCCTTCTTCACTTCGACAAGCTTCCCCTCATGGAACTCATAAAACGGATCCAGTCCATACAGGTCAAGCTTTATTCCGGGGTTACGATAAAATACTTGACGAAGTGCCAGCCCAAAGGATTCATAAGCTACCTTTTTGCATATCTCCAAGGCTTTGGCAGCCTTGGCCTTAGCAGCAGATAATTTCTTCTGAAGCTTAGTGAAATCCTCTTCCGACGGCCCAGTGCTCGTACCCACTTCCTCAGCTCTTCCATTTGGGCCTGCATCTCCTGCCTCAGGACCTCCCACTCTCCAAGGCTCTTGTTGTGTCCGTCCTCCATCACTTTGAGATCGTCAACAAGCTTGGCCGATCTCTTCTTCTCCAACTGAAGCTCTTCTTCAAGGAGGGGAATAGACTTATTTTGCTGTTGAAGCTCAGCAACCTGCCGCTCTAGAGCTTTGTTGGCAAAGTGAAGTTGGCTTGTCTCTTCTGTCTTCTTCTGAAGTGTTTCCTTGGCCTTCTTCAGTTCAGCCTCCACACCTCTATGAATCTCAGCTTGTTTGATCGCCCATTTCTCCTTCACAGCGAGTTCGATTTCGAGTTTCTCAACCTGCTCCATATAATCTGCCTTTTCGCCCAGGGATTCGAGGAGGCCGGACAGTTCATCCAGCTGCCAACGGTCGGCCTTACAAGCTCCTCGAACTTCGGCAGCCTCGAGCGAGGGGCGGAGGCAGTTTCTAGCCTTTGGAAGAGTGGGGGGCATGGACCCCTGAAACCATAAGTATGGCGAGAGAAAGGAATCGCGTGGAGGGTCGAACGCCGAAGGAGGACCGCTTTCAGAGTCCGGTCCAGAAGTGGTTTGTGAAGTGGGGCAGAAGAGTTAAGGACGGGCTTCTTCCCCTTGTCCTTTTTAAGCCCAGACTCCTCAAGCGTCTTTTGGCGTTTCTTTGTGGGATCACCAGAAGGGGGCTTCTCCAGGTCCGTTGTCTTGACCAGATGCCTTTTCTTCTTATTCTTTTCGATGACGACCTCCTCATCACCCGGCCCAGTGGCCTCTGTTTGTTTCTCCATTTCTTCCTCATCTAGAAGAGGAACCTCATTTCCCACTGCAGAAGTCAAGGGAATGGTTAGAGCCTTAGTGGCGTTCCTCTTCGCCTGAATCTCATTCTCCTCGGAGAAGGAGTCGTCATCAACCATCATGGTCCTTAGAGACAACATTTCTGGGCAGGCTTTTTTGATTTGTTCTGCAAAACAAGAAAAATTAAGTCAGCACATAAAAAGAAAATAATCAGAACGAAATAAATGCATAGCATAACTACAGCAGGAGTGAATATTACGGAGATAGGTGGTTCAGACATCATCCTCTGCCAGGAGGAGCTTGCAAGAAAATCCCTTGAGGGTTTTCGAGGCCGTCTGCATGGCGCTCAGCACCTCAACGGATTGGGAGTAAAGCTCACCCTTATCAGTATAGTAAGCACGGCTCAGCAGCAGAAAGTGCTCATGCGTCCAACTTAGGGGGAACTTGGGGAATCCTTTCTTATTACGCCAGAAGACCAGCTTATTGGGTTGAATCCGGACCCACGTATAATAATGTTTAAAAGAACGTCCATCTACCTTAGCGAACTCAGTGTAGGACTTGAAGCTTACTATCCTTGGGTCACAACGGAGTCTTATGAACCCAAGGCCGCCCTTCTTGTTAGCACGGCAGACCACCTGGCAGTAATAGAATAATTTGGCCATGGTGGCAGTGAAGTTGAAGTGCTCTCCCAGAATTTCAAAAGCACGGACCAGGCCCCAGCCGTTGGGGTGTAGTTGAGTTGGAGCGCAGTCGAGAAAGCGCAGGACGGCCATCTGAAATTCCGTCATGGGGAAGCGGATCCCCAACTTTTGAAACATGAAGTCGTATATATAGACCGACCTCTCATCAGGGACGATGTGACAAACTCTCTCGGAGGGACGTGGTGCAAGCGCAACATAGCGAGCTTTATACTTCTTGTCCGAGTAAATCTTGCAGCGGAGAGACACCGTCTTTTCTTCTTCACTTGAATGATGCGAAGGAATTTCCAGAAATTCCTCTTCAACCCAGCAATACGGCTTCTCCCTGTTGAGTTTTTCCCAGTTCAGCCGGTGTGCCACGACATTGACACACCCTTCAGTGGTGTGAAGAATCAACGTTTTTCCAGACCCCGGAATCTCCATGGTCTTTGATGCACGATGGAAAGCGTACGTGCTGTGGTAAAAAGCAACATCGTCAGAGAGATAACCTTCAGTACTTGACCCTTCATCAGAGCTGCTGGTAGCCCTCGAGTCAAGGGGAACCTCAGAGCGGCGTTGATTAGAAGACGCCCATGAGGTAGAGGTTTCAACTCTCTCTGAGCGACGAGGCCCAGCCACAGGAAGGCTCACTGGGATCCTTCCCCCACGGCGGCTAGAGGGGGCACGAGAGCTCAGACTCCCCCTGTTTGAGGTACTAGCGTTGCCTGTTCTAGGGCGCATATTGGAAGTAAAATGAACAAAATTGTAGGAAGGTAAAGGAAAGGGAGGTTACCTAAAAGAGAGTGGAACTTTGTGAAGGTTGAAGGCAGCAAGGAAATCTTCAGAAATTTGAGCAGAGGTTCACTAAGCTTGAAGACAAAGATGAATTCCAAAACTTGTTAAGTCCCCCTTTTATAGGTAACGAAGAAGCACAGTGCTCTGTTGAAAGTTACGACGTTTACTTCAAAATGCAACCTTTCGAATTCAAACGACTTCATCGTTTCGTAACGTTAAAGCGCGAAAGTGGTAACGTTTCAGTGAATGTTTTTACAAAATGGGCCTTTATCAGTTGAAATTCAGGCCCAATAAGCCCAACCGACGGTTACATCCCTGCGAAGTAATGGCTCGTGCTTAAAAAGGTGCATTTAATGTCCAATCATTTCAGACGCATTTAATGCCCCAACCACTCTTCGAATACCAAGGGTTTCAATTTCCAAAAACTCTTGGGATTTCCTTTATTATGATACGCTGTCTGAATCCGTTGTATATCGCACGAGAAGAGCGGTAATTCACTTGGCAGAACGGATATTACAAAGCTTTCAGGAAGAATTTCCAGAACGTTTAATCGACATCCAGACTTCTCAAAGGCTGTATAGCTTATATAAGCAACTTAACAGTCCCTCATACAAGCTAGGGGACAAATGATCTGGTCTAGATACCGGTCCCTAAAGTTATGACATCAGAATGACTTCATGAGAGGGAAACCGGTGTCATAGTTCAGGCAGCGTCATACCGGATATCCGGTATCCCACCATCCGCTCTTATCCCATCAGACGCTCTATTCGTTCTCTCTACCACGGATACTTCACTCGCTATCCCTGAACGTCTATATAGCCGTTTGCCTCAGAACCACTGTGAGATAAGAGTTCCTTATAACTTATCAGTGAAGATACCTAACATAGCGGAATCTGTCATGTCAATGGCCTCAGAGAGCAAGTACATGTGTCAGCGAATTATGCAGAAAGGTGATTATCCCCCATCCTTATCACAGGATCGTACTCTGATAATTGACCTACCCCCTGACACACTCTGAGTACTGAGCCACTTTGATTGATACACTTTACACGCTATCAGAGCCCAAGGGCCCACTTGCATCCAACGATTCATTTCCTACGTTCAACTATAAATAGCATGATCTAAAACACATGCAAGGTTACGTTGTCCTAACTCACTCTTTACTATTGTATCGCTTGTGAATTCATTGAGTTTATACACTCTTCTGACTTAAGCGTCGGAGAATCTTCACAGGTGGCACCACCTTTCGCCCTCTCTCAACGCGAATCGCTGGTGTGAAGGATCTCCAGGACAACAAGACCGGCTTTTCCCACTGAGAGGCCGGACTATAACATCGGATACCCATAGTACCGGTCTACAAACCCTCGAACACCTGCGCTCTTGTGGCTGGTCCCACACCGGATCCTTGACCCCGGTTCAGACCAGTTCAATATTTTTATAAATTATTAGGCAATTATAAATAATTAAATGTTATGAAAGTAAATAAAATTATTTGATTGATTAATTTTAGAAGGGTTAAATGAGGTGTGATTAGAAGAAGAGAAAAGTTTAATTAAAACTTTTGAGGAAATTATAAAAGAAATAGGAAAGTGACCGGTTTGCCCCTGAGCTTAAAATAAAGGTTTCTTTCTTTTTCCTCATTCATTCATTATTCACGCGAGCCACTTTTTCTTTCTCCTGCTTCGATTTCTTTCTCTTCTTCTCCTTCCTCCATCGCTGCTGAGTTACATGCTCCAGAGGAGGACTCTGTCCGTATCAAAACTTTGTGAGAGCCCTATTTCCGTGACCGTGGTCTCAAGGTGAGTCCATTGAACCGTTTAAATTTAAGTTACCTCGCCTCTTTCATTTTCTCCTTTAGACCGAATGGCCATGCATGGCAGAGTAAGGTTCTGTTATCCACTCCTCTGGAGAGTGTGAGCTCGAAAATGGTCTTTAGAATTGAGGGTGGTGCGAAGTTAACGGGTTTTGCATTCCGACCCCGTAGGTAGCAGAACGAACACCGATGGACCGATTGACGAAGCTGGTGCTGGATTTAGAGGAGAAATCATGAACCCAGCGCTTAAAGGACGTAATCGGCATCAGGAACAGATTGTCGAAGCTTGGAACTGAGGTAAGGGGAGTGTTCGGGTTATAATTAATTAGGATAAGACATACTTTGAGTTCGAGTTATTGAACTGATTGTGAACATGGTAAGAAAATATTACTGAATGGAAATTGTATGTGTATGTGTATGCATGTGAGTATGGACACCGATCGGTTGAGGATCGTGTGTGTTTGGCTTAAGATGATTATGAGTTTGAAATATTTGATGCTGTGATAATCGGTGTATAGTGGCAATGTGATGTCGGGCTTGACAAGCAGGTCGCCCGTGTGATGAGTATATGTGTTGTTGATGGCCACTTATGATATGATGAGAAATGTGAATATGTATGATTGTGTGGTATGGGACGGCCGGTGGTATGTATAGCCCCTCATTTCTGGCTCCCGTGGTTTTTGTGCCTAGTTGAGCTACCCAGTGGTCAACCAGGACCCAGTGGTCGAGGTGGAGAGTCAAGCAGGACTCGGTGAACCAAGCAGGGTTCACGGGGTGTCAAGTAGGACCCCCAGCTGAAGGTCGATCCTTTAGTATCCGGATACTAGGCATCAATTTTGTCTGAGAGTCAGTGGTGATAATTGATGAATTTAGTATTGTGATGAGTATGAATTGCTATATTTGCCGAGTTCAATTTGATATATTTGCTGAGTATGAGTTGATATATTTGTCGAGTGCAATTTGATATATTTGTTGAGTATGAGTTGATATATTTGCCGAGTGCAATTTGATATATTTGCTGAGTATGAGTTGATATATTTGCCGAATGAAATTTGATATATTTGCTGAGTGAGTTGATATATGTGCCGAATAAAATTTATTAAATTTACCGAGTGTGAATTATTATACTCGTCGAGTGTGAGTTAATTGCCGAGTGTGACTTGCAATTTGATGATAAAGTAATCGGACAGAGTTTATATACATGTAAATTGTTAATTTCCGTTCTAAATTAATTATGATGCCAAACACTTACCCTTGCTGTGGTTTTGAATTTAGTAACCAGTGACAGGGAAGAGGTCGGGGCCCTGGAGGTGCGCCAAGCGGAGGATTAATGCCAAGGCACCGAGTGATTTTGAATGAATTGTGTAATATATATATATAATATGTTTTCCGAGTTTGTGATGCTACAACATGTTGCCTGTATGATTAACTAAATTTGAATCGGTATGCTAATTAATCGGATGTGAATTTATGTTGTTATAGGATCGATATTAATTTTCACGAGTGTGTTTGCTGTAGCAAAGTCGACTACCGGGCGAATCTTGCCCGAGCGGATTCATTCTTGTCCGAGTGAGGGCCGGTTGATTTGGTGTTTGTTTCGCTCAAGCGAGTGTCCCTCGCTTCCTTCTGAGTGAAGGTTGGGACATTTTCCGAGTAATCCATGACTGAGAGGATCTCTTCCGAGCGGAGGAAAGTTAGAGTGTTTTCCGAGTGAGGTATGCCCAAGGGAACCCTTTCCGAGTAAAGAGAGGTTAGAGTGTTTTCCGAGTGAGGTATGCCTGAGGGAACCCTTTCCAAGTTAAGAGAGGTTAGGGTGTTTCCGAGTGAGGTGTGTCCAAGAGGACCCTTTTCTGAGTGAAGGTTTAGAGGTTCCCGAGTGAGAGATAACCGAGTGGACCCATTTGTGAGTGAAACCCGACTTGTTGATTTTCCTTGCATGACTCGTGTTTCACTCAGGTTTGAAGTGTAGAATTCGCTCAAGCGAGTCGGAACTCGCCTAAGCGACCTACTCGGGTTTCGCCTAAGCGAATCAGGGTCTCGCTCAGGCGAATGACTCATGTCTTTGTTTTTCTTCTTCCACTTATTTAATTGATTCAATTTTATTATTTGATTTATTTCCTATCGATTAGTATTTTGAGTCGGTTTAAGAAGAATTAATGTGGTTTTACATTCAGATTTAATTAACTATCAGTAAACGTGAAAAATTTATGGTGAAAAATGATTAAATGGCTGTAAATAAATGTAACATTGACGCAGGTCTTCACAGTTGGTATCAGAGTGGTTCTTTCTAGAGCCGGGTGCATGGGTCAACCCAGTGAATTGTGTGAGTCCTATACTGGACTATTTTTTTTTTGCATTTTATTGCATTGTGTTTGTGATTGTTTGTGCAGCTTGGCATCATCCCCTTGGCACTCCAGCGGCGGTGTGTTTTATATGAGTATGAGGTAAATATCCGACTCCCTAGTAGAGCATTAGTTATTAATGGTGATGTGTTTGTTCATTGTAGAATTACATTATGGCTGAAGGAACCAGTTCTGGTGGAGGAGATGATTTCTTCTCAAAGTTTTCCCAGTTGATGAGTAGGACCGAATCTGGTTCCACTCTTGATAAATTCCTAAAAAGGAATCCCCCTGCCTATAAAGGAGGGCATGACTACGATGGGGCGTATGTTTGGATTAGGGAAATCGAACAAGCATTTGAGTATTTCGAGTGCTCGGAGGAGCAGAATGTTTAGTTTGCCATTTACCAATTGAAGGACAAGGCTAGGGTATTGTGGTCTCGGACTAAGGTACAGATGAATGCGGCGAGTGAACCCCTGGTGTGGGCGAATTTCCGAAGAAGGTTTCTTGTCAAGTACTTCTCGGATAATTACAAAATCCGAAAGGAAATGGAATTTCTAAGGTTGGAACAGGGCCGAATGTCAGTGGCCGAGTACACTACTAAGTTTGACTAGCAGTATGACTTCTATCACCCTTTCTTCTTGGAAGGAACCGAGGGTAGTAAGTGTGCCAAGTATGAAGCGGGATTGCGAATTGAACTTTGTAGTGTTATTGTGCCGATGGAGATTCAGGATTATCCGACTCTGGTAAACAAGGCTAGGCTGATGAAGGAAGTGCAATTACAGAGGATATCTCAGCCGAAAGATAAGAGGTCGTTGAAGGCAAGAGGGTTCAGCTTCAAGAAGATGGGTCAGTTCTTTCGTGGCGGTAAGTCTTCCACTACGTCTTCTTCCTCTTCTGGTCGGGGTTCTACTGGCCGATCTGGTAGTCAGTTGGGTAGCCGAGCGTGCTATAAGTGTGGCCAGGAGGGCCATATTTTAAAACACTATCCGGCCAGTCAGATCGTTTGTTTCCAATATGGACAACTGGGACACCTTAGGCCCGATTGCCCACAGAGGCAGCAACTGAGTAGGCATGGTAACCGAGCCAACACTTTTGGGGCTCGGGGTGCTAATTTTCCGAGAGGAGGTAGACACGGTGCTGGTCGTGGAGGCCAACACTCAGGGAGGTCAGATGCTCAATCCAGTGGCGTTCAGAATGTTATGGCCGGTCGAGTATTTGCTTTTGATGCCTTGGAAGTTGCAAGGACCGATAACTTGGTGCAGGGTAAGTGCGCATCCATGGCTATCTCGTAGATGTAATTTATGATTCGGGTGTGACCCATTCGTTTATCTATGAGAGTTGTGTACGACGGCTTGGTTTGCCGATTGTGTTAATGGAGAATGCTCTTAGTGTCTCCACTCCTACTGGCTCCACTTTCCGTGCAACCACTATGTGTGGGGAATTGCCGATGCAAGTTAAAGATCGTACCTTCCTGGTGAATCTGATTTATATGCCGTTGAAGAACCTAGATATTATCTTAGGTCTCGATTGGTTAGCTGCTAACCATGTTATGGTGGACTGCTACTGGAAGACCATTGTTTTCTCCCAGGAACTCGACACAAAGAACGTGGTGAGTGATGTCTCCGCCACTTATGTTATTTTATTTGCTTCGGAGGGTCGGTATAATCTTATGTCGAGTGATATCCCGGTAGTGTACGAATTCCCTGATGTATTTCCAGACGAAATTCCAGAGTTGCCTCCCAGTCGGGAGATTGATTTTTCCATTGACTTGATTCCCAGGGCCGAGCCTGTGTCCCGTGCGCCTTATAGGATGTCTTCGGTGGAATTGACTGAAGTAAAGAAACAAGTAAACGAGATGTTAGAGAAGGGCTGTATCCGACCGAGTGCTTCACCGTGGGGCGCTCCTGTACTGTTGGTGAAAAAGAAGGACGGTAGTATGCGGATGTGTATCGATTACTGACAGCTGAATAAGTTGACGATTGAGAATAAGTATCCGTTGCCACGGATCGACGACTTGTTGGATCAATTGCGAGGCGCTGTCATATTTTCTAAGATCGACTTGAGGTGGGGATATCACCAAATACGAGTGAAGTCGGAAGATATTCCAAAGACGGCGTTCCGGACTTGGTATGGGCACTTCGAGTATGTTGTAATGCCCTTTGGAGTGACGAATGCTCCTGCCATCTTTATGGACTACATGAATTGGATTTTTCAACCGTACTTGGATCAGTTAGTGGTAGTATTCATCGATGACATACTGGTGTACTCGAAGTCGGTTGAGGAGCATGCTCAACATCTTCAAGTTGTTCTGCAGATATTGCGTGAGAAAAGGTTATACGCTAAGTTATCCAAATGTGATTTCTGGGAAGGAAGTGTACAATTTTTGGGGCATGTGATTTCCCGAGAGGGCGTATCGGTTGATCCGTCTAAGATTGAAGCGGTTATAGCTTGGGAAAGGCCTAGGTCGGTAACTGAAATTAGGAGTTTCCTCGGATTGGATGGGTATTATCGGCATTTCATTGAAGGATTTTCTCGTATAGCACTTCCTTTGACTCGGTTGACGAGAAAGGAGAGTCCATTTGTATGGTCGAAAAAGTGTGAATTGAGTTTCCAGACTCTTAAGCGGTGTTTGACGACTGCCCCTGTGCTTGCACTGCCTAATGTGACAAAGGAATTTGTGGTGTATTGCAATGCATCTAAGTTTGGTTTAGGATGTATACTGATGCAGGCCGACCGGGTGATTGCCTATGCTTCAAGGCAATTGAAACCACATGAACAGAATTATCCGGCTCATGACCTTGAGCTTGCGGCAGTGGTATATGCGTTAAAGATTTGGCGCCATTATCTATATGGGTCTCGCTTTGTGGTGTTTAGTGACCATAAAAGCTTAAAGTATTTATTTGATCAGAAGGAACTAAACACGAGACAAAGGAGATGGGTGGAGTACCTAAAGGATTATGATTTCGATTTGAGGTACCACCCGGGTAAAGTAAATGTTGTTGCCGATGCACTGAGTAGAAAGGTATTGCACGCGGCTTTCTTGATAGGCAAAGAGCAAGAACTGTTGGAGAGCTTTAGGGATATAAACATTGGGGTTGTTATGACCTCTCCGAATCAAATAACAGTTGGAATACTGAAGATCTCCAATGAATTTCTGGAATCTTTAGCTGTGGCCCAAAAGGACGGCGAAGAGTTGTTGGAACTGCTTGGCACTCAAGCAAGAGGCAAAAATATGGAATTAACCCAAGGCAACGATGGAATTTGGAGATTCCGAGACCGAGTGGTGGTGCCTGCAAAAGGTGATTTCAGGCAAGCCATGCTAGCTGAAGCACATAGGAGTTCTTTGAGTATTCATCTCGGTGTTACAAAGATGTACCACGATTTGAAGAAGGAATTCTGGTGGCCGGGAATGAAGAAGGAAATAACCGAGTATGTGAAGTCGTGTGTGATATGTCAGAAATGCAAGGTTGAGCACCAGAGACCCCCAGGCTTACTTCAACCTCCTGAGATTTCGATTTGGAAGTGGGAGAGTATTACCATGGATTTTGTATCCAGGTTACCTCATACCCAATCCGGGTGTAATGCAATCTGGGTGATTGTAGACCGACTGACCAAGAGTGCTCACTTCTTGGCTATAAACATGAAATGGTCATTAGACCGACTGGCTAGGCTGTACATTACTGAGGTTGTACGATTGCATGGCATACCTTCGAGTATTATTTCCGATCGGGATCCTCGATTTACCTCCAGATTTTGGGGAAGTCTGCAGCAAGAATTGGGTACTGAACTAAGACTGAGTTCAACTTATCATCCGCAGACTGATGGTCAGTCGGAACGGACTATACAGACTTTAGAGGATATGCTGAGAGCCTGTGTATTGGAGCAAGGAGGCTCATAGGAAAGATATTTACCCTTGGTGGAGTTTGCGTATAACAACAGCTACCACAGTAGCATTGGGATGGCTCCATATGAAGCTCTATATGGTCGGAAGTGTCGTACACCCTTGTGTTGGAATGAAAATGGCGATGCCATTCATTTGGGGCCCGAGTTAATCCAAGAAATGAATGAACAGGTTGCTCTGATCTGAGAGAAAATGAAGATTGCCCAAGACCGACAGAAGAGTTACTATGACAATCGGCATAGACCACTTGAGTTTCAGGCGGGTGACTGGGTATTTCTGAAGGTTTCACCGACCAAAGGTGTAGGTCGGATATTGAAGAGTCAAAAGCTTAATCCGAGATACATTGGTCCGTATCAAATTTTGGAGAGGATCGGTGATGTTGCTTACCGACTGGATCTTCCCCAGTCGTTAACTAATATTCACAATGTGTTTCATGTGTCCCAACTCCGAGCGTATATTCCGTGTGATTCGATGATTGTGCCGAGTGACTCTATCGAATTGAAGGAGGACCTGACGGTAGAAGTTATACCAATCGGTATTGAGGAATATCAGACCAAACGGTTAAGGAACAAGGAGGTACCATTGGTAAAGGTGAAGTGGCAAAATTTGAATGGGGTAACCTACACGTGGGAATTGGAATCGGACATAAGACGGGTGTACCCCAATCTTTTTCAATAGGTGCATTGATTTCGAGGATGAAACCCCTTTTTAGGGGGGGTGGACGTAACATCCCAGATAATTTAGTAAAATTATGTGTATCGGAAAATATTGATAAATGTTTGAGTGATTTATTTGATATTTTTATAAATTATTAGGCAATTATAAATAATTAAATGTTGTGAAAGTAAATAAAATTATTTGATTGATTAATTTTAAAAGGGTTAAATGAGGTGTGATTAGAAGAAGAGAAAAGTTTAATTAAAACTTTTGAGGAAATTATAAAAGAAATAGGGAAGTGACCGGTTTGCCCCTGAGCTTAAAATAAAGGTTTCTTTCTTTTTCCTCATTCATTCATTATTCACGCGAGCCACTTCTTCTTTCTCCTACTTCGATTTCTTTCTCTTCTTCTCCTTTCTCCATCGCTGCTGAGTTGCATGCTCCAGAGGAGGACTCTGTCCGTGTCAAAACTTTGTGAGAGCCCCATTTCCGTGACCGTGGTCTCAAGGTGAGTCCATTGAACCGTTTAAATTTGAGTTACCTCGCCTCTTTCATTTTCTCCTTTAGACCGAATGGCCATGCATGGCAGAGTAAGGTTCTGTTATCCACTCCTCTGGTGAGTGTGAGCTCGAAAATGGTCTTTAGAATTGAGGGTGGTGCGAAGTTAACGGGTTTTGCATTCCGACCCCGTAGGTAGCAGAACGAACACCAGTGGACCGATTGACAAAGCTGGTGCTGGATTTAGAGGAGAAACCGTGAACCCAGCGCTTAAAGGACGTAATCGGCATCAGGAACAGATTGTCAAAGCTTGGAACCGAGGTAAAGGGAGTGTTCGGGTTATAATTAATTAGGATAGGACATACTTTGAGTCCGAGTTATTGAACTGATTGTGAACATGGTAAGAAAATATTACTGAATGGAAATTGTATGTGTATGTGTATGCATGTGAGTATGGACACCGATCGGTTGAGGATCGTGTGTGTTTGGCTTAAGATGATTATGAGTTTGAAATATTTGATGCTGTGATAATCAGTGTATAGTGGCAATGTGATGTCGGGCTTGACAAGCAGGTCGCCCGTGTGATGAGTATATGTGTTGTTGATGGCCACTTATGATATGATAAGAAATGTGAATATGTATGATTGTGTGGTATGGGACGGTCGGTGGTATGTATAGCCCCTTATTTCTGGCTCCCGTGGTTTTTGTGCCCAGTTGAGCTACCCAGTGGTCAACCAGGACCCAGTGGTCGAGGTGGAGAGTCAAGCAGGACTCGGTGAACCAAGCAGGGTTCACGGGGTGTCAAGTAGGACCCCCAGCTGAAGGCCGATCCTTTAGTATCCGGATACTAGGCGTCAATTTTGTCTGAGAGTCAATGGTGACGATTGATGAATATAGTATTGTGATGAGTATGAATTGCTATATTTGCCGAGTTCAATTTGATATATTTACTGAGTATGAGTTGATATATTTGCCGAGTGCAATTTGATATATTTGCTGAGTATGAGTTGATATATTTGCCGAGTGCAATTTGATATATTTGTTGAGTATGAGTTGATATATTTGCCGAATGCAATTTGATATATTTGCTGAGTGAGTTGATATATGTGCTGAATGCAATTTGTTAAATTTACCGAGTGTGAATTGTTATACTCGCCGAGTGTGAGTTAATTGCCGAGTGTGACTTACAATTTGATGATAAAGTAATCGGACGGAGTTTATATACATGTAAATTGTTAATTTCCGTTCTAAATTAATTATGATGCCAAACACTCACCCTTGTTGTGGTTTTGAATTTAGTAACCAGTGACAGGGAAGAGGTCGGGGCCCTGGAGGTGTGCCAAGCGGAGGATTAATGCCAAGGCACCGTGTGATTTTGAATGAATTGTGTAATATATATATATATATATATATATATATATATATATATATATATCTAATGAGTTTTCTGAGTGTGTGATGCTACAACATGTTGCCTGTATGATGAACTAAATTTAAATCGGTATGCTAATTAATCGGATGTGAATTTATGTTGTTATAGGATCGATATTAATTTTCACGAGTGTGTTTGCTGTAGCAAAGTCGACTACCGGGTGAATCTTGCCCGAGCGGATTCATTCTTGTCCGAGCGAGGGCCGGTTGATTTGGTGTCTGTTTCGCTCAAGCGAGTGTCCCTCGCTCCCTTCCGAGTGAAGGTTGGGACATTTTTCGAGTGATCCATGACTGAGAGGATCTCTTTCGAGCGGAGGAAAGTTAGAGTGTTTTCCGAGTGAGGTATGCCCGAGGGAACCCTTTCTGAGTGAAGAGAGGTAAGAGTGTTTTCCGAGTGAGGTATGCCCGAGGGAACCCTTTCCGAGTAAAGAGAGGTTAGGGAGTTTCCGACTGAGGTGTGTCCAAGAGGACCCTTTTCTGAGTGAAGGTTTAGAGGTTCCCGAGTGAGAGATGACCGAGTGGACCCATTTCCGAGTAAAACCCGACTTGTTGATTTTCCTTGCATGATTCATGTTTCACTCAGGTTTGAAGTGTAGAATTCGCTCAAGCGAGTCGGAACTCGCCTAAGCGACCTACTCGGGTTTCGCCTAAGCGAATCAGGGTCTCGCTCAGGCGAATGACTCATGTCTTTGTTTTTCTTCTTCCGCTTATTTAATTGATTCAATTTTATTATTTGATTTATTTCCTATCGATTAGTATTTTGAGTCGGTTTAAGAAGAATTAATGTGGTTTTACATTCAGATTTAATTAACTATCAGTAAACGTGAAAAATTTATGGTGAAAAATGATTAAATGGCTGTAAATAAATGTAATATTGACGCGGGTCTTCACAGTTGGTATCAGAGTGGTTCTTTCTAGAGCCAGGTGCATGGGTCAACCCAGTGAATTGTATGAGTCCTATATTGGACTATTTTTTTGCATTTTATTGCATTGTGTTTGTGATTGTTTGTGCAGCTTGGCATCATCCCCTTGGTACTCCAGCGGTGGTGTGTTTTATATGAGTATGAGGTAAATATCCGACTCCCTGATAGAGCATTAGTTATTAATGGTGATGTGTTTGTTCATTGTAGAATTACATTATGGCCGAAGGAATCAGTTCTGGTGGAGGAGATGATTTCTTCTCAAAGTTTTCCCAATTGATGAGTAGGACCGAATCTGGTTCCAGTCTTGATAAATTCCTAAAAAGGAATCCCCCTGCTTATAAAGGAGGGCATGACTATGATGGGGCGTATGTTTGGATCAGGGAAATCGAACAAGCATTTGAGTATTTCGAGTACTCAGAGGAGCAGAAGGTTTAGTTTGCCACTTACCAATTGAAGGACGAGGCTAGGGTATGGTGGTCTCGGACCAAGGTACAGATGAATGCGGCGAGTGAACCCCTGGTGTGGGCGAATTTCCGAAGAAGGTTTCTTGTCAAGTACTTCCCGGATAATTACAAAATCCTAAAGGAAATGGAATTTCTAAGGTTGGAACAGGGCCAAATGTCAGTGGCCGAGTACACTACTAAGTTTGACGAGCTGTGTGACTTCTATCACCCTTTCTCCTTGGAAGGAACCGAGGGTAGTAAGTGTGCCAAGTATGAAGCAGGATTGCGAATTGAACTTCGTAGTGTTATTGTGCCGATGAAGATTCGGGATTATCCGACTCTGGTAAACAAGGCTAGGCTGACGGAGGAAGTGCAATTACAGAGGATATCTCAGCCGAAAGCTAAGAGGCCGCTGAAGGCAAGAGGGTTCAGCTTCAAGAAGATGGGTCAGTTCTTTCGTGAAGGTAAGTCTTCCGCTACGTCTTCTTCCTCTTCTGCTCAGGGTTCTACAAGCCGATCTGGTAGTCAGTCGGGTAGCCGAGCGTTCTATAATTGTGTCCAGGAGGGCCATATTGCAAAACACTGTCCGGCCAGTTAGATCGTTTGTTTCCAATGTGGACAACCGGGACACCTTAGGCCCGATTGCCCACAGAGGCAGCAACCGAGTGGGCATGGTAACTGAGCCAACACTTCTGGGGATCGGGGTGCTAATTTTCCGAGAGGAGGTAGACACGGTGCTGGTCGTGGAGGCCAACACTCGGGGAGGTCAGATGCTCAATCCAGTGGCGCTCAGAATGTTATGGCCGGGCGAGTATTTGCTTTTGATGCCTCGAAAGTTGCAAGGACCGACAACTTGGTGTAGGGTAAGTGCCTCATCCATGGCTATCTCGTAGATGTAATTTATGATTCGGGTGCGACCTATTCGTTTATCTCTGAGAGTTGTGTACGACGGCTTGGTTTGCCGATTGTGTTAATGGAGAATGCTCTTAGTGTCTCCACTCCTACTAGCTCCACTTTCCTTGCAACCACTATGAGAAAATAGAGAGAAGCAGAGTTTAATTTGAAGGATAAGAATACCGATAGAATGTAATGAGTGAGAAAGGCAGAAATAAGAAAATAATAAATAACATTCGACAACACTGTTTAATTAGAAAAAAATACGTAACGACGATTATTTCGGGTACAAATTAATTTATAACTATATTTATTCAATAATTATTTTCTATTGACAATATTTAATAGATAAATAATTATAATAATTTATTTTGAAATTATATATATTAAATTATTTATTTATTTATTTAATAATTATATTTAATATGATACTGCTTGATTCCTCAGATTTGAACTGTGGGACCCAGCCTGAGGTCAGACTCTGACCGTTCAACCCAAGACTAGTGATTCAGTAGGGATACTAGTCCTGTTAGAATCTCTCTGTGAAGAATCAAGGGTGTTCGACATGGCTTGATAAGCTCAATCAGAACCTTTGGCGTCTCCTATGTTTGACCATTCATATACCTCGAGATATCCGATGGTGACACAGTCAGTCTCTGGTGACTCATTTCAACGTTTTAAGAATTTTTCCTAAAGGAACTGAAGCTTGATTCGGACTCTATCATCCCTGTTTTTCAATAAGTTAATTTCCTTGGAAATCGCTTTAAAACTTGACTCGAATACCTTTGGTGTTTTAGACCCAGATTTTTCATACGATCTTAGGATCGAATGATTTTGGTCTCAATCTCTTCATTTTGAAAATATATTCAATCTCCGTTTCTAACCCTGAACTCCGGCTCTTACTATGTCAACCCCAAAATTGAAGATTAAGTATATTCATCTCAAAATTCCATTGTTTCAACGTTTTTCTCTGCACATGGTTCAAAAAAAATTCATAACTTTCTCATACGACCTTCGATTTATGAAAAATTGGTGTCAAAATCTCCTAAACAAAATTATATACATTTTTCGTGAAGACATCAAAAGCTAACTCCTTCTAGATTGGTACATTTTAATAAATCTTTGTGACCCCTTGGCTGTTTCATTTCAATGCTGGCAGCCTTCGATAAAATTCACGTATGTCCCTCTTCCGTTGCTTGAATCACTCCGTTATTTTTTCTATGGATCCTTATCATAGAATTCTACAATTCTAATGTAGGGAATGAAATCAAATTCCTAAGGGAGAATTAATGGTAAATTTATTTTGAAGGCCCTAGCTGATTCGGAAGCTTCTAGAGCACCCTGTTGTAAATCGGGTATATCTCGGGCTACAAAACTTGGATCATTGCAAATGATATATCAAATTAAAGAGGAAAGGAAGATCTAAAAACTTTATGAAGGTCTCGAAATCAAATTCCCAATCCATAAATCCCAAAATTAAAAACACTACACCAATTCATGTTTCTCCAGCAACAGCTTACACTAGGTGCAGTATTTTCCACATATTTCTCTCATATGACCATTAAATTGAATGAGGTCTTTACCAAATTTTTTCTAACTCAACTCTTTACAAATTTTATGAAGGACTCAAAGCCCAGACCTGTACTCTTTTAGTATTTGGGCCTTATCTCACTCAATTCTTGATGGATGTTTTTGTGCTTTATATGGATTTAAAGAGAACAAAAATTTCTATAACTTTTATGTTCAACCTATTTTCAAATTCGGCCTATAAAGGCCCTAGAAATCCCTCACAAGTTGATACCCCTGGAGTGGACAACTCAACCTTTACATGAGAATGGACTAATCACATTGGACATGCATGGCCACTTGTCTCCTTCACCTTAACTCCTTCCCTAGCAAGTTCAAACCCCTTGCTACATGTCCTCTCTATCCTCTACAACATGCCACATGCCCCTCTTGGTGTCAATATTCAGCCTACTCCTTGCTCAACAAGTCTTGCCACTTGTCTAGCAAGCTAAAAATTCACATGCAACAAAAGATGACTAACCACCATCATACCACCTCTCTTTTCCTCCCTTTACGGCAGCAACTCTACCACTTGTCCTCTCTACTTTCTTCTTCTTCTAGACCATAAAACAGCCACCAAAACCCCTCCCTCAACCATCCACAATCACGGCCACCACAAGAACCACCACCAACCAGCACAAAAAAATTCTTTCTCCTTCCTTTTCTCCTTTAAACCCGTGACCCTCTTCTCACCAAACAACCATCTCCTCTTCAATTTTCTTTAAGCTTGGAGCCCTCAAAATCCAGCTGGAAATCCCTTTGCCTTGGCCTCTTGAAACCATGACCATCCAAGGCCACCAAGGCAAGGATTTTTACATTTTTGTCTCTTCAACTTGTTGTCTCTTTTCTTGTGTCAAAACAATTTTTGTTTCTTGATTTTATGCGTTTTCCTCACTGATTTGGAAGCCAAAACCGTGACTTCATTGTCCCCTCTTGGTTGCATGTGTAGTTTTCCTCTAGATCAGGAACTCAGACGACGATCGGTGGCGAACGGTGGAAAATTACGGAATAAACGATAAATTTTCGGTAAATGATCTTTTGGTTTTATCTAATTTCAAGGTTGTTTTTTATTTTCCTTGGTTGTCCACATCCCTCTAGGTGTCTAAAATTTTTTTTTGCATGTCACGTTTTTAGCAATGTAAGGACGATTGACGACGATCAACGGATGTTTCGGAGTACCAGACAATTTTTTGACGAACGGATCATTTTCCTTCCTCCGGGCAGCGAGCGTTTTGTAGGGTAAGGGGGGTCTTTTCCTTGGTGGATTGTATTTTTAGTTATTCTATAATATTGCTTGCATATTCGGTGACCTACGTTTTAAGTTTCGTCGTGATCTAACAGTTAGATTTTAAACCATAAAGATTTTTGTAACTAACGACTAAAATTTCTCTATTTTGAAATCAATGGGTATTTTATAAATTTAATTGGCATAACTTGACGTTCACGTACTCGGAGGGATTTCATCGCGATCGGACAGGAAAGCAAAAATCTAGAGATTTAGCGTTTTGGCGGGCTCGGTTTTATTCGATATGGTTGTATTAATTATTTTAATTTGTGAAGTACTTATGTAATTTGTAATTAAAATTTTTCTGGTAAGCCCCGCCGCTAGCAATTTAATTTATCGTTTATACATTGCCGAAGTCATTTTAGGAATATTGCGTATTTTCAAGAAAATTTACCGTTCGGGCGGTTAAAATATTTTCTTTTACTAAATTATAATAAGAAGTATAAAAATTTAGTAAGATAATAATTTCAAAGAAAAATATGCGTAACCGTATAATAGTAGTTAAGTAAACAAATCGGAAATTCCTTTTAGATAGAAAATTTTACTTAAAAAATTTACTAAGGATTTATATAACTTAGGCACAAATGACATTTTATGAGTTAAGTAAAGAAAATAAAATAAGTGAAGTTTTAGTATAATTAATTTTAGGAGTAATAAGAAGTTGTTAGTAACTAAATTTTTAGCAACCACTTTAGTGACCAATTAAGAAAAAGAATGTAAAGGACCTTAGGAAATTAATAAGGTAGAACAAATTTGAAACGTTAATTTTACTAGGGAGTGAATTTTGAGTTAAGTATTGTAATGGACTAAGTATGCTATATATAAAGAGAAAAGAAATAAAATAAAGGAAATTTTGAATTTAATTGAAATAGGTAAAATGGAGAAATTTGAGAATTTAGGATATAATACCTAAATAAAATACAATAATTTTAGAATTTAGGATATAACTCCACCACTTCTCCTCTCTACTTTCTTCTTCTTCTAGACCATAAAACAGCCACCAAAACCCCTCCCTCAACCATCCACAATCACGACCACCACAAGAACCACCACCAACCACCACAAAAAATTCTTTCTCCTTCCTTTTCTCCTCTAAACTCGTGACCCTTTTCTCAGCAAACAGCCATCTCCTCTTTAATTTTCTTCAAGCTTGGTGCCCTTAAAATCCAGCTGGAAATCCCTTTGCCTTGGCCTCTTGAAACCGTGACCATCCAAGGCCACCAAGGCAAGGATTTTTACATTTTTGTCTCTTGAACTTGTTGTTTCTTTTCTTGTGACAAAACAATTTTTGTTTCTTGATTTTGTGGCATTTTCCTCACTGATTTAGAAGCCAAAACCGTGACTTCATTGTCCCCTCTTGGTTGCATGTGTAGTTCTCCTCGAGATCGGGAACTTAGATGACGATCGGTGGCGAACAGTGGAAAATTACGGAATAAACGACAAATTTTTGGTAAATGATCTTTTGGTTTTAAATAATTTCATGGCTGTTTGTTATTTTCCTTGGCTGTCCAAACCCTCTAGGTGTCTAAAATTTTTTTTTGCATGTCACGCTTTTAGCAACGTAAGGACGATTGGTGACGATCGACGGACGTTTCGGAATACCCAACAAATTTTTGACAAACGTATCATTTTCCTTCCTCTGAACAGAGAGCGTTTTGTAGGGTAAGGGGGTCTTTTCCTCGGTGGATTGTATTTTTAGTTATTCTATAATATTGCTTGCATATTCGGTGACCCCCGTTTTAAGTTTCGTCGCGATCTAACGGTTAGATTTTAAACCGTAAAGATTTTCGTAACTAATGACTAAAATTTCTATATTTTGAAATCAATGGGTATTTTATAAATTTAATTGGCATAACTTCACGTTCACACACTCGGAGGGATTTCATCGCGATCGGACAAGAAAGCAAAAATCTAGAGATTTAGCGTTTCGACGGGCTCGGTTTTATTTGATATGGTTGTATTAATTATTTTAATTTGTGAAGTACTTATGTAATTTGTAATTTAAATTTTTCTGGTAAGCCCCACCGCTAGAAATTTAATTTATCGTTTATATATTGCCGAAGTCATTTTAGGAATATTACATACTTTCAAGAAAATTTACCGTTCGGGCGATTAAACTATTTTCTTTTACTAAATTATAATAAGAAGTATAAAAATTTAGTAAGATAATAATTTCAAAGAAAAATATGTGGAACCGTATAATAGTAGTTAAATAAACAAATTGGAAATTCCTTTTAGATAAAAAATTTTACTTAAAAACTTTATTAAGGATTTATATAACTTAGGCACAAATGACCTTTTATGAGTTAAGTAAATAAAATAAAATAAGTGAAGTTTTAGTATAATTAATATTAGGAGTAATAAGAAGTTGTTAGTAACTAAATTTTTAGCAACCACTTTAGTGACCAATTAAGAAAAAAATGTAAAGGACCTTAGGAATTTAATAAGGTAGAACAAATTTGAAGCGTTAATTATACTAGGGAATGAATTTTGAGTTAAGTATTGTAATGGACTAAGTATGCTATATATAAAGAGAAAAGAAATAAAATAAAGGAAATTTTGAATTTAATTGAAATAGGTAAAATGGAGAAATAAATTTGAGAATTTAGGATATAATACCTAAATAAAATACAATAATTTTAGAATTAAAACATTAGTAACTAATAACAATAAAGAGTGTAGAAGGGATTTTAGAGCTTAACCTTGAGTTAAGTAACAAAAAGGACTAGGACAACTTCTAGCATCTTTCAAGAAGCAATAATGTTATGATTTAAGTATAGGAATTAAAATAGTAATTAGACCCTTGAGTAATGAACTAATTAAGGTTTTGAAGAAAATGAACCATAATTAACAAAAAGAATCAAATTTACATTCGGGGTAGTCAATAGCATGAAGGCTATAGGGGAATTAAATAAAGGACTCATAACTCGTTAATAGGATTAATCGGAATAGTTTGTCTCAAGAGTTAGAAAGTAGTAAACAAGAAAATAACATATTGTAGGAAACCTAAGTATGTAAAAATATGTTAGACAAACAAAACCAAGGTAATTATGAGTTATATATACACACACATACGTGTTGGAATATTAGAAATTAGTGAAGAATAGAAATTGATAATATGATAGTAAAGATACACACTAAGGAAGCTTGACAAGTCAAAAAAATAAATGTTATTAAAATTAAAAGTTTAGAAAAGAAAGGAACGCTATGCCAACATTATTTGGTGGGACCTAAGCATCGGCTTAAGTAGTATATGAATAAATTAAGGATAAATTAAACCTGGTAGTCGTAAGTACAAGACAATAAAAGGCATTTGGACATTTTAAATAAATCGAATGGACACTTTAGCAGAATGAGGATGACTATACCATAATAGTTAAAGGCTAAAATAGATAAAGTACATCTCTAATAAGCTAAAATCGCCTAGAAAATGTACTTAGTAGTTATAAGGTCACTTTGTACCTAGAGACAATTTATGGATAAAGAAAAGATACTAGTAATACGATCTCATTAGTAATAAAATTGATTGGTTAGGATTGATAATCGAGATAGATAGTCTGACAAGATACGAGTAAGAAACCAGAACAAAAACACTTATAAAGAGATACTCATGAATATACCGGTATACGTGATATATTGTTGTATAATACTTGTATGATAAATGTTGTATGTGGCGACTGCTATGAAATTGTGTAAATGATTGGATGTATGTTAATTATGTGATGAACGTTGTGATGAGATGTATGATGAGTGTGGTCTGATGACATGTGTATGGACTATAATGTTGTACTTGTATGATGCATTAAATGAATATGATGAAATAAATAAGAAAATAATGAATAAATGTCTCGATAGGGATCTTGAGATAAATAAATTTTGAAAATGATATAGTTTACATATCTTTAGTAAGATTGCATGAGCTAGATCACATAAGTCACTCTCTATTTGTTAACTACTTGAAAGTCTGCAATAGGATGGGAAGAAAGTATAACAATATGAAACAATATGCCTTGTAAATAACTTGATAAATGCATCACAAATAATGTCAAACATTATTCCTAATTTCACTGGCCATCAACAGCGCTCGAGTTGAGCTCAATTACATTCTCTTAGAACAAAATAGAAATATATAAACTGTGTATACAAATCAGAAATATCAGAAACTGTGTACCACTAGAGTTGTATCCCAAACCATATTATAATTGTAAATTACAAAAGGCTCAGGGATAGAGTTCAATAAGAGACCAGAAACTAAATGTTGGGAAAATTTTATAATGTTTAAAGCCTGCCATGGCAAAGAGTTGCTTCCATTCTCTTTCATCTCTCTCTTTACCATTGAGGCCGGTCATCATAACCACATCAAGTAAAAGTTTTACTTCTGTCATTTTATGTTCATCTTTCTTGTCATTTATCACTGTATCTATGATAATCACTTTTCCTCCATTGCCACTTTCCGAAATAGCGGTTCTACAATTTTTTAGTATCTTTATACAATCATCATCATTCCAATTGTGTAGGACCAACTGCAATGTATGTATAAATATTGTTAGATGAAATTAATTATGACAAGGCTAAAGAAAGCATGACATGATATAAATAAATTAAATATTTAATGAGTAAATTGACATTTTGGACACTCAAGTTACCAATTAAATTTTTAAAATAGATACCTAAATTTTTATCAGAATCATGCATTTAAGTCCATATAAGGACATGATAGGAGCCGGACATAAATGCGTAACCAAAGCTTGAGGCAACAGCTCAAAAGTCTGGACTTTAAAATGAAGATTTCACTCAAGTTTGGATTATAAGATGTTGGTTTGTTGAATGTTATAAATACGCACGTACCTTGAGTAAAACTGCATCAGCAGGAGGGACTGATTTAAACATATCGCCAGCAACAAAAGTAAGATTGTTGGTTGATGTTAAGCCGGTAACAACTTGTGGAAGGTCCAAGACAGCATACTTTAAGTTTGGAAAAGCATCACAAATGATTTTGGCTGTGTTTCCCGTTCCACCGCCTACATCGACTATGGAATTAAGACCTTGAAAAACATGTTTGCAATCTCTCAATGACAACCTTACAATGTGAGAATCGCTTTCCATGGCCTCATTGAAGGTTTTCAAATGAGTGGGATTTTGATGAATGAAATCCCAATAGGAGCCCACACCACCTAAGGCTGTCTCAACAATAGTGAGATCATCTCCACATGTCCATTTCCCCAATTGATGGTATAAGCTAACAAGAGATGGACTGTTGAGCAACTTAACCATTGAAGACAAACAGTGATCAGTGCCAGAAACAAGGAGTTGTGATGCTGGAGTAAGTGCATATGCTTCATTGCAATCATTATCAGTTTTGATGAATGCAAAGAAACCATTGTGTGACAACAAGCGCATGAGGCGTTGGACAGAATCAGCCTTAGCTTGTGGAAGCCCAAGAGCTGTAACCAATTGAGAAAGAGTAATGGGTTGAGCATGTTTGTGAATTATATCTGGTATGCCAAGCTCAACGGCCCAATTGATGCACATGGGATTCAGGAAGCTATACATCATTCTGTACAACTCAGCTTGACCATGGAACACCTCACTTGCTCTGTATGAATCCATCACAATCACAATATGTGTTTTCTGTTTATGTTTTCACTTCCTCTCTGTTGCCTTCCCCTCAATCTTTGCCTTCTTTATATACTCATTCATTCATCACACCTTGCTCATTTATTTAACAATATAATGGGTTACACCTACTTTTTCAATCATAATATGTAATATATTTTAATTATCACATTCCATGCACACACACAAACGTGCTTATTAAAATTATACTTGCCCGAGCATCAAATAATGTTACTTGTCCTTTTCCTATGACAGAAGTCAACAATCTAACTCTTATTAATTAATTCGTAAACTTAACTAAAATGTGGATATTACTCCACTCTTGTTCCGCTGTTCTTCTTTGAAGTGTATTTATTTATATCAATCCACCACAGTATTTGCTTGCTTGTGCCTCGTTTGTCATACGTGTTCTTTTTTTAATTTTATCTTTTCCAGAACGCATAGAATTTCTCGCCTACTGTGAGAGACTGAGGTGCGTATTTCTTCGTTCTTTCGTTTGATAAGTTGTAAAGAGTATAAACTAATCTACAGTGAAACAGATTTATGATAAGAAGGTTATAATTGATTGTGGGTATTACAGTTGGTTGTGATAACTTTATCTTCTCTCTTTGTTTTTTATGTAAGTTTATATAATTGTAATCTCATCAATATAAGTCATTATATCATTCTCTTAACAATTGAAATACTTCTCTTTTAATTCTTTTCTCTTTTATATACATTGCTCAGATATCATTATGGTATAAAGCCTCACAAACAATGAACAATTCTCAAACACTAGGTTTTGAACTTATCTAATTTAGCCACCAAAACATTCCCGTTGCTAACAATGACTCGTGTAGTGACCACCAATGATTAGCAACTGTAAATTACCTCTAGGGATTATGGGCGAAGTAATTTAGTGATGGAACTCGCTCCTGTCACAAATACTTTCTCGCACAATGTCGCCCACATCGTCACCAAAGTTGAGCATATATTAACTAGACAACCCCTGTCTCTAAGCCTGTCGTTGTCATCTAATATTTATTTATTTTCAATTAGTTGGTATAATAGAAAAAAAGGGTAGCAAAGTCACCTTGTTCTGTCGCTACAGGTGGCAAGACTCATTGCTAAGCTTGTTGTTACCCTTGGCAGACAATTAAATAAATCAAAGAGAATTTAATGTTCCAACGAAGAAACCAGATGGTGTCGTTATGTACTTTACCAATGCTCTCGCCGAGCCCGTCGTTGTAATGATTGGCTAGACATGATAACAGGAGGATTTGCAAGAAGAGTTTCAAATTCTACGTGAAAAAACCATCTTTGCATGATGATGTCTGTACAAACGAAGCCTAATAACAAACCATTCCAGGGTGGAGTTCAAACCCCACCCATAACCTTCACTGGTGATGATTTCGGCCCAACCATTCTGGGCTGTGATGACGTAGTAGTTATTGAGGTCGTAATAATAAACAAAACCATACGAAGGTTACTTATGGATCAAGTAAGCTTCTATGACGTGATTTTGAACCTTCACAAATTGATAAAGCATCGATTTTGAGTTTTCTGAATTAAAATGTATTTTTGGACTTTTTAATAAAAGTGTAACAGAAATCAAGTAACAATGGTTATAAAGTGAATTAACAATAATAAGAAAATAGGTTGGAAATTGAGATCAATATACACTTCACTGAAATTTGGATGAAAGT
This sequence comes from Clitoria ternatea, assembly GCA_037962975.1. Lineage (NCBI taxonomy): Eukaryota > Viridiplantae > Streptophyta > Magnoliopsida > Fabales > Fabaceae > Clitoria > Clitoria ternatea. Next base: position 297,743,572 of record CM075669.1, read on the forward strand.
TGCATCAGATTCAATTGAGTCAGAATTCAAATCTTCACATATGAATAATCTCTAATCCCTTCGGTGATTATTACTAATCTAGCCTAGATTAACCTAATCCTTTATAGGTGCCAATTTATACTGAATTAATATGCGAAAATTGGAAGAACCCTAGCTATTCACCTAATTCCTTAAGCCTGAAGTAACTAGGTTGACAAGTAAATACCTAAAGTTTCCATTGTGGTTCCTTTCTAGTGATTGCTTCTGAATGAGCCTTAGATTTCCCAATCCAAAAGTTGAAATCCCTTACTTGGCATGTTCAGAATCTTCCTCAATTAAATTCTTCATCCTCAATCACATGAAATTTAGATCCATTGGCTTCAATCAATCCCAACCCTCAGGAATTAAGCACACATGGTAGAAGAGAAGTGGAAAACAGAGATATGCAAGATCAGAAAATGAGAGAATTAAGAGAGAGAAAAGTTGTAGAGAGAAAGAGTAAGAATTTAAAAAAATGGAGAATCTGAATTAGAGTAATGTGTGTGAGTACAAAGTGTTAAACACTTAACTGAAAACTACTAACTAACATTTAATTTTATCTTTTCCAGAACGCATAGAATATCTCGCCTACTGTGAGAGACTGAGGTGCGTTTTTCTTCGTTCTTTCATTTGATAAATTGTAAAGAGTATAAACTAATCTACAGTGAAACAGATTTATGACAAGAAGGTTATAATTGATTGTGGGTATTAGAGTTGGTTGTGATAACTTTATCTTCTCTCTTTGTTTTTTATGTATGTTTATATAATTGTAATCTCATCAATATAAGTCATTATATCATTCTCTTAACAATTGAAATACTTCTTTTTTAATTCTTTTCTCTTTTATATATGTTGCTCAGATATCATTATGGTATAAAGCCTCACAAACAATGAACAATTCTCAAACACTGGGTTTTGAACTTATCAAATTTAGCCACCAAAACATTCCTGTTGCTAACAATGACTCGTGTAGCGACCACCAATGATTAGCGACCGTAAATTACCTCTAGGGATTATGGGCGAAGTAATTTAGTGATGGAACTCGCTCCTGTCACAAATATTTTTCGCACAATGTCGCCCACATCGTCACTAAAGTTAAGCATATATTAACTAGACAACCCCTGTCTCTAAGCCTGTCGTTGTCATCTAATGTTTATTTATTTTCAATTAGTTGGTAAAACAGAAAAAAGGTTAGCGACCCCACCCTATTCTGTCGCTACAGGTGGCAAGACTCATTGCTAAGCTCGTTGTTACCCTTGGCAGACAATTAAATAAATCAAAGAGAATTTAATGTTCCAACGAAGAAACCAGATGGTGTTGTTATGTACTTTACCAATGCTCTCGCCGAGCCCGTCGTTGTAATGATTGGCTAGACATGTGAAAAGACATTTGATGGTAACCTCGTCGCTACCCTTGGCGATCCAGTGAAATAAAATTAGGGGGAAATTAATCACATAGCAACAAACAAGGTGGGTGTCGTTATATACTTTACCAATATCGTCGTCATGTCCATTACTATAGTGGACTAGACACGAGAAAAGTTGCTCATGGAATTTATTGTAGTTTTTCAAAATTATTATTGGAATGATTCTACTCATCATTCAGTTTTTTCTATTTATTCTCTGTATTTATGTAAGTTTGTATCATTGTAATCTCATCAATATAAGTCATAATGTCATTCTCTTAACCATTGAAATACTTCTTTTTTAATTCTTTTCTCTTTTATGCGTACTACTTAGATACCTTTATGGTATCAAAACCGGACAAAACAATGAACAATTCTTAAACATTATGTTATGAACCCACTACTAGAAAACATTGTTGTTTTATCTAGAGCAATTTAGCCAAAAAAAATTTCCTGTCACTAGTAGCGACTCGTGTAGCGATGACCAATGATTAGCTACCATAAATTACTTCTGGGGTCATGGGCGAAGTAATTTAGCGACGGAACCCACTCTTGTCACAAATAATTTTTGGCACCATGTCGCCTTCATCGTCACTAAAGTTGAGTATATATTAACTAGACAACCTCTGTCTCTAATCCCGTCTTTGTCATGTAATATTTATTTTTTAATTAATTTGTGTTAATAAGTCCTGTGGGCCACCTGTATTCATCCATACTCCATTCCTGAGTGTGAAGAGGTGTGTTAAAAAGTCCCATATTGATTAAAGATATGGCCAATTAAAAGTATATATAGTGGAGGGTAATCCTTAACCTATGAGCTAGCTTTTAAGATTGAGTTAGGCCCAATACCCAAATTTAAGATGGTATCTGAGCCTATCCTAGATCCATTGTTGGGTCACCTTTCTATTCTTGAGAGTGAAAATATAGTTTATAGGGTCTTCCACGCACTACAATTTTAAATTTTACGTGAATTATTCACGCAAACACTTGAACACATTTATCTTCAAACATGGATTTTTGTTTCCCTTGCCATTATATTGGGTTTGGGGTGGGGTTTCTTCGTAGGGAAGAAGGTTTATGAAAATTGCACACCAAATGTTTAGCGAAATATCTCTATTGAGTGTTTATGAATTGCACACCAAATGTTTAATGAAATTGAAATTAATGACATTGTTTCGGCCCTAACAAGGGTACAGTGAGGCTTCATGGGGGGGTTTCATTTTTCACTTTTATGACATTTTGAAGCTTGGAAATGGAAATAGATATAGTGGGTGTTGATGAACGACTAATGGGGTTTTAACAAGGAGAGTTGATTATGTGATGGTTAGCTATATAATGTGTTGTATGATGATTATTATAATGTTGATATGAAACGATGAAATGAAATGATGAATTATTGATGACCAAGGAATTGAGAAATGTTGTGAAATAAGATCAAAGAGAAGTACAATATTACTAAAACATTGTTATTTTATCTAGAGCAATTTACGAATGCCCTCACTAAGCTCGCGCACTGTTTTGGATTTGGCATGTGGAAAACATGTTATGGCTAATTAACCTCATCACTACCCTTTGCGAGCCAATGAAAAAAATAGGGAAATTAACGATACAGCAATAGACATGTGAAAAGGCAATTGTGTCTTAACCTCATCAATACACTTGGCGATCTAATGAAATAAAGATAGATTGAAATTAATGAAATAACAACAGACAGGCACTAGTACAAAAAAAGCACAAGAACTCGGTTATTTAGGAAACGACTTTGAATTAGATGCGGTGACATTTTTTAAATTATCATACTAGTTATACAAACTCGTTTCCCTCGAACCGAGTTAATAGGTCCTATTTTTATTTTTTATTTTTTAAATATATCTAAGGACTCAATTGCACACAAAACTGAGTTTATAGATCCAATTATACAAACTCGGTTCCACACATAACTGAGTTTGTAGGTCTAATTTTTTAACATGTATAAACTCAGTTTTGGAAGGAATCGAGTTTATAGGTTCTCCCGCATACTACAATTTTAGATTTTACGTGAATTATTCTCATAAACACTTGAACTTTCTAATACTCTTCTTCCTTCGAACACATTTACCTTTTTGCTTCCATTGCGTGACATCTTTTTCGTCCGTTACATTTATTTAGGGTTGAAAACTTGTTGTGTCTATATGGCATGTGAATCCTACCACTTCGAACACGTATTTATCTTCTTGCTTGGCAGTACGATTAGTCTTCGAACACAATTATCTTTTTGCATGAGTCTTTGTTTTCGTTGCCATTTTATTAGGTTTGGAGTTGGGTTATGGATTGCTTTGTAGGGAAGAAGGTTTATGAAAATTGCACACCAAGTGTTTGATGAAATTCCTCTATTAAGTGTTTATGAATTGCACACCAAATGTTTAATGAAATTGCAATCAATGACATTGTTCCGGCCCCGATAAAGCTATAAAGGGGCTTCATAGGGGGTTTTATTTTTCACTTTGATGGCATTTTGAAGCTTGGAAATGGAAATAGATATTGTGAGTGTTGATGAACGACTAATTGGGTTTTGTTTTGGTGTTGCTAATTGACAGATCGAATTCCAAAAGGTTGCTAAGTAAAGCGAAACTTGGAAACGAGGGTTGGAGGTGACAAAGGTAGGCTTCAGAAACTCTAAGAAGGTGTTTGAAGTTGTTTAGATATAATGGGTTTTAATTCTGAAGGCCCAAATGTTATATTGGTTCGTAAATCCCTTTAATTTAGATACTTGGTGAATTCAGTGATTAAGGCATTGAAGTGGAAGTCTCAAAAGCGTGGAAACGAGGTAAGAGAAGGTACTTAGTTTATGAATTCATTAAAATAATATTAACGGTAATTTCGATGTGTGGGAAAAGGGTATGACAGATTAAGAATATTAAATTTCATATAAATGTGTAAATACATATATATATATATATGGTGTTAGACTATAATTAGTTGATATTGATGAGTAATGAATTGGTTGATAATGTGGTTATAATTGATACTATGATAATGTGAACCTTAAGACACATAGTTAATGATTTGAAATTTTAAATACATGATGACAAGCAGAGTTGATTATGTGATGGTGAGCTATATAAATGTATTGTATGATGATGATTATAGTGTTGATGTGAAATAATGAGATGAAATGATGAATTTTTGATGATTGGGGAATTGAGAGATGTTGTGAAACAAGATTAAAGAGAAGTACAATGTACCTGAGTGGCTTGAGTTTGATCGCTAGTTGATGGCCATAGTGCCGAGATAATTTTTTGAGAATTAATTGAGTTGATATTGAGATATGTTGATATATATGATTATTATGCGGTGTGGATAACCGATCAATATACCCCTTGTTTTTTGCTCTCATGGTCAAGCGTGGCCTAGTTGTGCTACCTAGTGGTCAAGTAGGATAAAATGGTGAGGTGAGGGAGCCAGGTTGGGCTTGATGGACCAAGTAGGGTTCACACTTGGTCGGGCGTAGGACCCCCAGTTGACGGCCAATCTAATTTAGTATTTGGATTATAAAGAGTCCTATATTATTGACTAAGAGTGAGATATGAAGTTGTTTATATTGATTATAGTATTATGAATGTGATTTTTTAATTATCAAGCTAATGAGACTGAAGATTATGAATTATATTAAAATAGAATGAGAAAGAATTAATTGAATGTGATTAAATGAACCCTTGGATATGTTACACTTTCCCTCTACACATTTTAAATTATTTGCATTGATTTGTATTGTTAGTCACTCATCTTTACTGTTGTTTTAGTGACTGAAGATAGAGACATGACTAACTCTGTAGAGACCAGTACCAGATGAGCAGGGAAGCAATGCCAAGAGGATTGAGTTTTGACGTATGTGTGTATATAAGTATGTTATGTTTTGAGAATTCAATTTTGTTTGTGAAGGACAATCCTCATAAGAGTTATCATTTGATATATGTTAATATGTAGAATAATGTCTAGGGCATTCCTGGATGATCTTGGCGATGAATTATGTTGCAATTATAGTTGATTATTATGCCTAAATATGATTGAGATAATCAAGTTATTAGATTGATAATAAGTAGAGTAGCTGATGTCCGGGAACTATAATATGGCATAGAGTCATCTGATTGATTGTATTATAGGTAGGCAATTATGGTAGTATAGCATATATGTGTGCATGTTGTCAAGAAATGGTATTGACCATACTATATGTAATTGTTCATGGTGAGATTAGAATGTGAATGGTAGTCATGCAATGTAACAACCCTGAATTTTGAAAATAGGAAACTAGACCCTCAGGACTCCTGAGGACACTCTATTGAGCTTTTGGTAAGAAGCTCGAGGCTTTGGCTTGTTCCCCAAACAATTTAGAATGAGAAATTAGAGAGAAGCAGAGTTTAATCTGAAAGATAAGAATACCGAGAGAATGTAATGAGTGAGAAAGGCAGAAATAAGAAAATGATAAATAACATTCGACAACACTGTTTAATTAGAAAAAATACGTAACGACGATTATTTCTGGTACAAATTAATTTATAACTATATTTATTCAATAATTATTTTCTATTGACAATATTTAATAGATAAATAATTATAATAATTTATTTTGAAATTATATCTATTAAATTATTTATTTATTTGATAATTATATTTAATATGATACTACTTGGTTCCTCAGATTTGAACTATCGGGCCCAGCCTGAGGTTAGACTCTGAGCGTTCAACCCAAGACGAGTGATCCAGTAGGGATACTAGTCCTGTTAGAATCTCTCTGCAAAGAATCAAGGGTGTTTGACTTGGCCTGATAAGCTCAATCAGAACCTTTGGCGTCTCCTACGTTTGACCATTCATATACCTCGGGATATCCGATGGTGACACAGTCAGTCTTTGGTGACTCATTTTGACGTTTTAGGAATTTTTCCTAAAGGGACCGAAGCTTGATTAGGACTCTATCATCCTTATTTTTCAATAAGTTGATTTCCTTAGAAATCGCTTTAAAACTCGACCGGAATACCTTTGGTGTTTTGGACCCAGATTTTTTATACAATCTTAGGATTGAATGATTTTGGTCTCAATCTCTTCATTTTGAAAAGATCTTCAATCTCCGTTTCTATCCCCGAACTCCGACTCTTACTTTGTCAACCCCAAAATCGAAGATTAAGTATATTCATCTCAAAATTCCACTACTTCAACATTTTTCTCTGTGCATGGTTTAGAAAAAAATCATAACTTTCTCATACGACCTTCGATTTTTGCAAACCTGGTGCCAAAATCTCCTTAACAAAATTATATACATTTTCCATGAAGACATCAAAAGCAAACTCCTTCTACATTGGTACAGTTTAATAAATCTTTGTGATCCCTTGGCTGTTTTGTTTCAATGCTGGCAACCTTCGTTAAAATTCACGTATGTCCCTCTTCTGGTCCTTGAATCACTCCGTTATTTTTTCTATAGATCCTTATCATAGAAGTATACAATTTTCATTCAGGGAACAAAATCAAATTCCTAAGGGAGAATTAATGGTAAATTTATTTCGAAGGCCCTAGCTGATCTAGGAAGCTTCTAGAGCACTCTGTCGTAAATCAGGTATATCTCAGGTTACAAAACTTGGATCATTGCAAATGATATATCAAATTAAAGAGGAAATGAAGATCTAAAAACTTTATGCAGGTCTTGAAATCAAATTCCTACTCCATAAATCCCAGAATTTAAAACACTACACTAATTCACGTTTCTCCAGCAACAGCTTGCACTAGGTGTAGTATTTTCCACATATCTCTCTCATATGACCATTAAATTGAATATGGCCTTCACAAAATTTTTTATAACTAAATTCTTCATAACCTTTATGAAGGACTCAAATCCCAAATCACAACCCATTTGGCCCAAACAATTAATCTATGACAGGGACAAAACTCCCGTCACTCCCTGTACTCTTTTAGTATTTGGGCCATATCTCACTCAATTCTTGATGGATATTTTTGTGCTTTATATGGATTTAAAAAGAACAAAAATTTCTACAACTTTTATTTCCAGCCTATTTTTAAATTTGGCCCATAAAGGCCCCAGAAATCCCTCACAATTCGACGCCCCTGGAGTGGACACCTCAACCTTTGCATGAGAATGGACCAATCACATTGCACATGCATGGCCACTTGTCTCCTTCACCTGAACTCCTTCCCTAGCAAGTTTAGACCCCTTGCTACATATCCTCTCCATCCTCTACAACATGCCACATGCACCTCTTGGTGTCAATATTCAGCCTACTCCTTGCTCAACAAGTCTTGCCACTTGTCTAGCAAGCTGAAAATTCACATGCAACAAAAGATGACTAACCATCATCTTACCACCTCTCTTCTCCTCCCTTCACAGTAGCAACTCCACCACTTCTCCTCTCTACTTTCTTCTTCTTCTAGACCATAAAACAGCCACCAAAACCCCTCCCTCAACCATCCACAATCACGACCACCACAAGAACCACCACCAACCACCACAAAAAATTCTTTCTCCTTCCTTTTCTCCTCTAAACTCGTGACCCTTTTCTCAGCAAACAGCCATCTCCTCTTTAATTTTCTTCAAGCTTGGTGCCCTTAAAATCCAGCTGGAAATCCCTTTGCCTTGGCCTCTTGAAACCGTGACCATCCAAGGCCACCAAGGCAAGGATTTTTACATTTTTGTCTCTTGAACTTGTTGTTTCTTTTCTTGTGACAAAACAATTTTTGTTTCTTGATTTTGTGGCATTTTCCTCACTGATTTAGAAGCCAAAACCGTGACTTCATTGTCCCCTCTTGGTTGCATGTGTAGTTCTCCTCGAGATCGAGAACTTAGATGACGATCGGTGGCGAACAGTGGAAAATTACGGAATAAACGACAAATTTTTGGTAAATGATCTTTTGGTTTTAAATAATTTCATGGCTGTTTGTTATTTTCCTTGGCTGTCCAAACCCTCTAGGTGTCTAAAATTTTTTTTTGCATGTCACGCTTTTAGCAACGTAAGGACGATTGGTGACGATCGACGGACGTTTCGGAATACCCAACAAATTTTTGACAAACGTATCATTTTCCTTCCTCTGAACAGAGAGCGTTTTGTAGGGTAAGGGGGTCTTTTCCTCGGTGGATTGTATTTTTAGTTATTCTATAATATTGCTTGCATATTCGGTGACCCCCGTTTTAAGTTTCGTCGCGATCTAACGGTTAGATTTTAAACCGTAAAGATTTTCGTAACTAATGACTAAAATTTCTATATTTTGAAATCAATGGGTATTTTATAAATTTAATTGGCATAACTTCACGTTCACACACTCGGAGGGATTTCATCGCGATCGGACAAGAAAGCAAAAATCTAGAGATTTAGCGTTTCGACGGGCTCGGTTTTATTTGATATGGTTGTATTAATTATTTTAATTTGTGAAGTACTTATGTAATTTGTAATTTAAATTTTTCTGGTAAGCCCCACCGCTAGAAATTTAATTTATCGTTTATATGTTGCCGAAGTCATTTTAGGAATATTACATACTTTCAAGAAAATTTACCGTTCGGGCGATTAAACTATTTTCTTTTACTAAATTATAATAAGAAGTATAAAAATTTAGTAAGATAATAATTTCAAAGAAAAATATGTGGAACCGTATAATAGTAGTTAAATAAACAAATTGGAAATTCCTTTTAGATAAAAAATTTTACTTAAAAACTTTATTAAGGATTTATATAACTTAGGCACAAATGACCTTTTATGAGTTAAGTAAATAAAATAAAATAAGTGAAGTTTTAGTATAATTAATATTAGGAGTAATAAGAAGTTGTTAGTAACTAAATTTTTAGCAACCACTTTAGTGACCAATTAAGAAAAAAATGTAAAGGACCTTAGGAATTTAATAAGGTAGAACAAATTTGAAGCGTTAATTATACTAGGGAATGAATTTTGAGTTAAGTATTGTAATGGACTAAGTATGCTATATATAAAGAGAAAAGAAATAAAATAAAGGAAATTTTGAATTTAATTGAAATAGGTAAAATGGAGAAATAAATTTGAGAATTTAGGATATAATACCTAAATAAAATACAATAATTTTAGAATTAAAACATTAGTAACTAATAACAATAAAGAGTGTAGAAGGGATTTTAGAGCTTAACCTTGAGTTAAGTAACAAAAAGGACTAGGACAACTTCTAGCATCTTTCAAGAAGCAATAATGTTATGATTTAAGTATAGGAATTAAAATAGTAATTAGACCCTTGAGTAATGAACTAATTAAGGTTTTGAAGAAAATGAACCATAATTAACAAAAAGAATCAAATTTACATTCGGGGTAGTCAATAGCATGAAGGCTATAGGGGAATTAAATAAAGGACTCATAACTCGTTAATAGGATTAATCGGAATAGTTTGTCTCAAGAGTTAGAAAGTAGTAAACAAGAAAATAACATATTGTAGGAAACCTAAGTATGTAAAAATATGTTAGACAAACAAAACCAAGGTAATTATGAGTTATATATACACACACATACGTGTTGGAATATTAGAAATTAGTGAAGAATAGAAATTGATAATATGATAGTAAAGATACACACTAAGGAAGCTTGACAAGTCAAAAAAATAAATGTTATTAAAATTAAAAGTTTAGAAAAGAAAGGAACGCTATGCCAACATTATTTGGTGGGACCTAAGCATCGGCTTAAGTAGTATATGAATAAATTAAGGATAAATTAAACCTGGTAGTCGTAAGTACAAGACAATAAAAGGCATTTGGACATTTTAAATAAATCGAATGGACACTTTAGCAGAATGAGTATGACTATACCATAATAGTTAAAGGCTAAAATAGATAAAGTACATCTCTAATAAGCTAAAATCGCCTAGAAAATGTACTTAGTAGTTATAAGGTCACTTTGTACCTAGAGACAATTTATGGATAAAGAAAAGATACTAGTAATACGATCTCATTAGTAATAAAATTGATTGGTTAGGATTGATAATCGAGATAGATAGTCTGACAAGATACGAGTAAGAAACCAGAACAAAAACACTTATAAAGAGATACTCATGAATATACCGGTATACGTGATATATTGTTGTATAATACTTGTATGATAAATGTTGTATGTGGCGACTGCTATGAAATTGTGTAAATGATTGGATGTATGTTAATTATGTGATGAACGTTGTGATGAGATGTATGATGAGTGTGGTCTGATGACATGTGTATGGACTATAATGTTGTACTTGTATGATGCATTAAATGAATATGATGAAATAAATAAGAAAATAATGAATAAATGTCTCGGTAGGGATCTTGAGATAAATAAATTTTGAAAATGATATAGTTTACATATCTTTAGTAAGATTGCATGAGCTAGATCACATAAGTCACTCTCTATTTGTTAACTACTTGAAAGTCTGCAATAGGATGGGAAGAAAGTATAACAATATGAAACAATATGCCTTGTAAATAACTTGATAAATGCATCACAAATAATGTCAAACATTATTCCTAATTTCACTGGCCATCAACAGCGCTCGAGTTGAGCTCAATTACATTCTCTTAGAACAAAATAGAAATATATAAACTGTGTATACAAATCAGAAATATCAGAAACTGTGTACCACTAGAGTTGTATCCCAAACCATATTATAATTGTAAATTACAAAAGGCTCAGGGATAGAGTTCAATAAGAGACCAGAAACTAAATGTTGGGAAAATTTTATAATGTTTAAAGCCTGCCATGGCAAAGAGTTGCTTCCATTCTCTTTCATCTCTCTCTTTACCATTGAGGCCGGTCATCATAACCACATCAAGTAAAAGTTTTACTTCTGTCATTTTATGTTCATCTTTCTTGTCATTTATCACTGTATCTATGATAATCACTTTTCCTCCATTGCCACTTTCCGAAATAGCGGTTCTACAATTTTTTAGTATCTTTATACAATCATCATCATTCCAATTGTGTAGGACCAACTGCAATGTATGTATAAATATTGTTAGATGAAATTAATTATGACAAGGCTAAAGAAAGCATGACATGATATAAATAAATTAAATATTTAATGAGTAAATTGACATTTTGGACACTCAAGTTACCAATTAAATTTTTAAAATAGATACCTAAATTTTTATCAGAATCATGCATTTAAGTCCATATAAGGACATGATAGGAGCCGGACATAAATGCGTAACCAAAGCTTGAGGCAACAGCTCAAAAGTCTGGACTTTAAAATGAAGATTTCACTCAAGTTTGGATTATAAGATGTTGGTTTGTTGAATGTTATAAATACGCACGTACCTTGAGTAAAACTGCATCAGCAGGAGGGACTGATTTAAACATATCGCCAGCAACAAAAGTAAGATTGTTGGTTGATGTTAAGCCGGTAACAACTTGTGGAAGGTCCAAGACAGCATACTTTAAGTTTGGAAAAGCATCACAAATGATTTTGGCTGTGTTTCCCGTTCCACCGCCTACATCGACTATGGAATTAAGACCTTGAAAAACATGTTTGCAATCTCTCAATGACAACCTTACAATGTGAGAATCGCTTTCCATGGCCTCATTGAAGGTTTTCAAATGAGTGGGATTTTGATGAATGAAATCCCAATAGGAGCCCACACCACCTAAGGCTGTCTCAACAATAGTGAGATCATCTCCACATGTCCATTTCCCCAATTGATGGTATAAGCTAACAAGAGATGGACTGTTGAGCAACTTAACCATTGAAGACAAACAGTGATCAGTGCCAGAAACAAGGAGTTGTGATGCTGGAGTAAGTGCATATGCTTCATTGCAATCATTATCAGTTTTGATGAATGCAAAGAAACCATTGTGTGACAACAAGCGCATGAGGCGTTGGACAGAATCAGCCTTAGCTTGTGGAAGCCCAAGAGCTGTAACCAATTGAGAAAGAGTAATGGGTTGAGCATGTTTGTGAATTATATCTGGTATGCCAAGCTCAACGGCCCAATTGATGCACATGGGATTCAGGAAGCTATACATCATTCTGTACAACTCAGCTTGACCATGGAACACCTCACTTGCTCTGTATGAATCCATCACAATCACAATATGTGTTTTCTGTTTATGTTTTCACTTCCTCTCTGTTGCCTTCCCCTCAATCTTTGCCTTCTTTATATACTCATTCATTCATCACACCTTGCTCATTTATTTAACAATATAATGGGTTACACCTACTTTTTCAATCATAATATGTAATATATTTTAATTATCACATTCCATGCACACACACAAACGTGCTTATTAAAATTATACTTGCCCGAGCATCAAATAATGTTACTTGTCCTTTTCCTATGACAGAAGTCAACAATCTAACTCTTATTAATTAATTCGTAAACTTAACTAAAATGTGGATATTACTCCACTCTTGTTCCGCTGTTCTTCTTTGAAGTGTATTTATTTATATCAATCCACCACAGTATTTGCTTGCTTGTGCCTCGTTTGTCATACGTGTTCTTTTTTAATTTTATCTTTTCCAGAACGCATAGAATTTCTCGCCTACTGTGAGAGACTGAGGTGCGTATTTCTTCGTTCTTTCGTTTGATAAGTTGTAAAGAGTATAAACTAATCTACAGTGAAACAGATTTATGATAAGAAGGTTATAATTGATTGTGGGTATTACAGTTGGTTGTGATAACTTTATCTTCTCTCTTTGTTTTTTATGTAAGTTTATATAATTGTAATCTCATCAATATAAGTCATTATATCATTCTCTTAACAATTGAAATACTTCTCTTTTAATTCTTTTCTCTTTTATATACATTGCTCAGATATCATTATGGTATAAAGCCTCACAAACAATGAACAATTCTCAAACACTAGGTTTTGAACTTATCTAATTTAGCCACCAAAACATTCCCGTTGCTAACAATGACTCGTGTAGTGACCACCAATGATTAGCGACTGTAAATTACCTCTAGGGATTATGGGCGAAGTAATTTAGTGATGGAACTCGCTCCTGTCACAAATACTTTTTCGCACAATGTCGCCCACATCGTCACCAAAGTTGAGCATATATTAACTAGACAACCCCTGTCTCTAAGCCTGTCGTTGTCATCTAATATTTATTTATTTTCAATTAGTTGGTAAAATAGAAAAAAGGGTAGCGAAGTCACCTTGTTCTGTCGCTACAGGTGGCAAGACTCATTGCTAAGCTTGTTGTTACCCTTGGCAGACAATTAAATAAATCAAAGAGAATTTAATGTTCCAACGAAGAAACCAGATGGTGTCGTTATGTACTTTACCAATGCTCTCGCCGAGCCCGTCGTTGTAATGATTGGCTAGACATGATAACAGGAGGATTTGCAAGAAGAGTTTCAAATTCTACGTGAAAAAACCATCTTTGCATGATGATGTCTGTACAAACGAAGCCTAATAACAAACCATTCCAGGGTGGAGTTCAAACCCCACCCATAACCTTCACTGGTGATGATTTCGGCCCAACCATTCTGGGCTGTGATGACGTAGTAGTTATTGAGGTCGTAATAATAAACAAAACCATACGAAGGTTACTTATGGATCAAGTAAGCTTCTATGACGTGATTTTGAACCTTCACAAATTGATAAAGCATCGATTTTGAGTTTTCTGAATTAAAATATATTTTTAGACTTTTTAATAAAAGTGTAACAGAAATCAAGTAACAATGGTTATAAAGTGAATTAACAATAATAAGAAAATAGGTTGGAAATTGAGATCAATATACACTTCACTGAAATTTGGATGAAAGTTGCATCAGATTCAATTGAGTCAGAATTCAAATCTTCACATATGAATAATCTCTAATCCCTTCGGTGATTATTACTAATCTAGCCTAGATTAACCTAATCCTTTATAGGTGCCAATTTATACTGAATTAATATGCGAAAATTGGAAGAACCCTAGCTATTCACCTAATTCCTTAAGCCTGAAGTAACTAGGTTGACAAGTAAATACCTAAAGTTTCCATTGTGGTTCCTTTCTAGTGATTGCTTCTGAATGAGCCTTAGATTTCCCAATCCAAGAGTTGAAATCCCTCACTTGTCATGTTCAGAATCTTCCTCAATTAAATTCTTCAGCCTCAATCACATGAAATTTAGATCCATTGGCTTCAATCAATCCCAACCCTCAGGAATTAAGCACACATGGTAGAAGAGAAGTGGAAAACAGAGATATGCATGATCAGAAAATGAGAGAATTAAGAGAGAGAAAAGTTGTAGAGAGAAAGAGTAAGAATTTAAAAAAATGGAGAATCTGAATTAGAGTAATGTGTGTGAGTACAAAGTGTTAAACACTTAACTGAAAACTACTAACTAACACTATAACCGATAATAAATAATTGCTAAGTGGTCTCTAAAGGATTGCAAATAAATAACCTAACTTAACTGAACTAAGCTTACAAAGTACAAAGCTATAGCATTGCATTTTCCTTGGTTCCATCATGTTACCACGCATTCCCATGTTGGGGGGCGTAGGGTTACGTTGGCTTTGTGAGATTAAGTCCAGGATATGAGCGTGTGAGCGTTGGACTTCAGCGTGGGTACATTGGCCCTCTTCCTGGAGTGATTACTTGGGCGTAAGTGTGAGCGTGATGTTGGCGTGTGTACGCCTAGTCCCTGGACTTTGTTTGGACTTGGTGCATGAGTAAGGTTAAGATGGGCGTGGTATGCCCAACCTTAGGAATTCCCTAGTGCATGTTGGAAAACCCAGTGTGGGTTTACGTTGGTAAGCGTAGCCACACGTGGGTGCCTGGTGACACCTGATGCTCAACGTGAGAGGGTAAAGTAGATGTAGCGTTGGCACGCTGAGACTATGGAATTGCACAGGTTTGATGCTGCCCAGCCAGCATAGGCACGTGTGGGCTTGGTCTTTGAAGATTGCTTGATCCTTTGCGCGTGAGCTAGCGTGGGAGTACGCCTAGGATCATGCCTACGTGTGACTTGCCTGGTTGCTTAGTGTCTTGAGCATGAATGCTTGGTCCTGAGCATAAGAACTTGGCTTTGGGCACCTGAAACACATGAAACAAAGCAGAACCCTAGTGTACCAAAATTGCTCATGAGTGTGGTAACGTTGGGTGTTATTCATGGCCAAAATTAAACAATTTCTACTTAACCTCAAATTGCTATAATTATGCATGAAATCACTTAAAATATTAAAATAATTTATTATTTACCTAAATAACTAGAAATGCTAAATAATTACTAAAATGATACTGAATTAATTATTTTAAACTTTAAATCACTTAAATAAAGCCTAAATAATTAACAAATAAATAAGTCTTTTCAAGATTTATCACCTCACCACCCAAATCTATAAATACCACTCATATACTCCTTATCAAGGTACATTCACCAACTCTTGCTTGAGCTTCAATCTTGATTGATCTGATCACTGACTTGAGCATTAGAGTGTCTTTGCAGGTGACACACTCAACACAATAGAATGATGTGTTAGTTGGACAGACTGACTACAAGACTTTCTATTCCCTAGTAAACCAATTAAAAATATAATACCAGATCCTCATTAGACCGATATAATATACGAGAGGACCGATATAATATGCGAGAGAAATTGACCCGGTATTGGTACCGGTTACTTTGTCACCATACCAGACAAAACACCAAGACGAAATGGGCTGGGTTTAATGGACAATGGACTTATTTTTTTATCTGTCTTATTGCCTAACCTGTTTTCCCTTCCATATCATGTATAAATCATAAATCTATTCTTAACATCTTCCCAGTGCAGCCAAACAAGAAAGCTGATGAGAGTAGAATAGGGAATTAGGCAACTAAAAAGTTCAAAAGAATCCAATTCATGGATGTTAAAGTACACCACTATGATTCTTGCAAATCTTGATAAACAAAATTTCCATTACTACACAAATCAAAACAAATGTGACTCGGTTAGCAAGTTGACAAGTGCTTCACTTTGTTGCTCTATGTGCTGCCTCTTGTTTCTTGTAATGCTTCTCTGATAGCTTCATAGACAACATGGGGAATGTGTTTGCCAACTTCAGGGGCTTGTGGGTCGTTGATGGATCATCCACCCTTCCATCTCAACTTGCTGCAGAATATAGATTTCACTTTACATATTTTATTCATACTTTGATGTCACTTTTGGTCTTTGTAGCATTTCTATACACACAGACATGGAATTTCCATGACTTTCAACAAAGTAACATATGGATCCTCTCCCCTCTGTTTAAGGTGCAGATTCTAATCCTGCACTTCTTCTGCCACTATTTTAAAGAAAGTTTATTCAGAAGCGGGTAAGATCAATTATATTTGTAGATCACGTTGGGAGATAAATGACAGATTCAAGATACAGGAATACAAATTCTTCACTTAAAATGAATATTCACGCTCATATATATGCATATTTTTAGGCTCGACTGAGAGGTGATGTATACTCATATAAATATTTTTATTCATTACTTCTTTGGTGAAATAATTAACAACTAACATTTATAAAAAAATAAAAAATAAAATTGCATGAGCTTGATAACTCAAACCATTTTTTATTTGTCACTTTGCAATTTTGCAATAGGAAAGCAATAAAGTACAAAAATCTAAAACAATATTATACCTTATAACTAAAGAAAAGCGTCACAAACAATGTCAGCATTATTCCTAATTCCACACTGCACTAGCCACGAACATCCCTCGAGTTGAGCTCAATTACAAATTTATTTTATTTCAAACAAACTTAGGAATATTATAACCTATATAACACTGGTTGTATCGGAAACTATATGTAAATAATAAATTACAAAAGACTCATGGATAGAGTTCGATAAGAGACCTGAAACCAAATATTGAGAAAATCTTATAATGTTTAAAACCTGCCTTGATAAAAAGATTCTTCCATTCTTTTTCGTTTCTCTCTTTTCCATTTAAACTGGTCATCATAACCACATCAAGTAAAAGCTTTACTTCTGTCATCTCATGTTCATCTTTCTTGTCATTTATTATTATATCTATGATTATCACTTTTCCTCCATTGCCTTCGCCTCCAATGGCATCTTTACAATTCTTTAGTATCTTTATGCAATCATCATCACTCCAATTGTGTAAGACCCACTGCATGTATGTGTACAAGTATTATTGGATGAAATTAATTAAGACTAAAAATAGACATAACATGATATAAATAATTATTTGATGTTATAAATACGCACGTACCTTGAGTAAAACTGCATCAGCAGGAGGGACTGATTTAAACATATCGCCAGCAACAAAAGTGAGATTGTTGGTTGATGTTAAGCCGGTAACAACTTGTGGAAGGTCCAAGACAGCATACTTTAAGTTTGGAAAAGCATCACAAATGATTTTGGCTGTGTTTCCCGTTCCACCGCCTACATCGACTATGGAATTAAGACCTTGAAAAACATGTTTGCAATCTCTCAATGACAACCTTACAATGTGAGAATCGCTTTCCATGGCCTCATTGAAGGTTTTCAAATGAGTGGGATTTTGATGAATGAAATCCCAATAGGAGCCCACACCACCTAAGGCTGTCTCAACAATAGTGAGATCATCTCCACATGTCCATTTCCCCAATTGATGGTATAAGCTAACAAGAGATGGACTGTTGAGCAACTTAACCATTGAAGACAAACAGTGATCAGTGCCAGAAACAAGGAGTTGTGATGCTGGAGTAAGTGCATATGCTTCATTGCAATCATTATCAGTTTTGATGAATGCAAAGAAACCATTGTGTGACAACAAGCGCATGAGGCGTTGGACAGAATCAGCCTTAGCTTGTGGAAGCCCAAGAGCTGTAACCAATTGAGAAAGAGTAATGGGTTGAGCATGTTTGTGAATTATATCTGGTATGCCAAGCTCAACGGCCCAATTGATGCACATGGGATTCAGGAAGCTATACATCATTCTGTACAACTCAGCTTGACCATGGAACACCTCACTTGCTCTGTATGAATCCATCACAATCACAATATGTGTTTTCTGTTTATGTTTTCACTTCCTCTCTGTTGCCTTCCCCTCAATCTTTGCCTTCTTTATATACTCATTCATTCATCACACCTTGCTCATTTATTTAACAATATAATGGGTTACACCTACTTTTTCAATCATAATATGTAATATATTTTAGTTATCACATTCCATGCTCACACACAAACGTGCTTATTAAAATTATACTTGCCCGAGCATCAAATAATGTTACTTGTCCTTTTCCTATGACAGAAGTCAACAATCTAACTCTTAATTAATTCGTAAACTTAACTAAAATGTGGATATTACTCCACTCTTGTTCCGCTGTTCTTCTTTGAAGTGTATTTATTTATATCAATCCACCACAGTATTTGCTTGCTTGTGCCTCGTTTGTCATACGTGTTCTTTTTTAATTTTATCTTTTCCAGAACGCATAGAATATCTCGCCTACTGTGAGAGACTGAGGTGCGTTTTTCTTCGTTCTTTCGTTTGATAAATTGTAAAGAGTATAAACTAATCTACAGTGAAACAGCTTTATGATAAAACAAACGTGCTTATTGCTGCATTCATTCATCACGCGCGTTTTAGTGTCGGTTTGAGAATTATGAAGTTGTACAAATAATAAAAATTAATTAATATTAATTTTATATGTTGTTTAATAAAATCAGATTTTTGTTGAGTTTATTGATTTTTTTTATTGCCCAACTCTAATTTCTTTGCCATTCAAATATCCACTTTTTCCTGCTATTCCTGCTCTTTCAAATGTTACTATTTATTTATATTTTTTTTTATTGGGTCGGCATATTTGTTTGAGCACCATTTGCCAAACATTTATTCCTATTTTAGAATTACGTTCGTTTTCCACCACGCACGAAATTTCCTACTGAATCATAGGAGGATAATGTTCCAATCTATATGGTCAAATTTTGTAAAGAAGTATAATTAATATATTTTTTTATTCATATTTTTCATGATATATCAGTTTTCTATGCTTAATATTAATTTTATTTTAATTATTTAATTATTTTTATTTTAATTATTAATTTTGCAATCCGGCGTGTAAACCAGCCTCAAACATTCTTCTGTGTATAATGTATACGTTGGTCCAGTGGGGATCCAGTATTATTGCCCCTAATCCAGTAGGGAGTTAAGGGACTTGGAGTCCTGGAGAAACAACACACCAAGCTCTTGCGTTGTGGGGCGAAATTGCAAAGGCACTCCGACGCTTAAGTCAGCAAACAAATAGAAAATATAGTGTGCTCGAGCGTAAGTTAAAGAATGAGAAAAACGTACCATTGTTGTGAATTTTTTGGTATTTATATGCATGCGAGGGGTCCCTTAGGGTTGGAGGACATTCCATACCATGTGTCAGTACGACTCTACAAAAAGCTAACACTACGTCGGTGCCTCCGCATTTCTAATAAATGTCTCTCCCAACGGCTGTACCTTGTACTGTTTGTCGAGTTGATAGTTCACTTTCCGGTGTGCAATGGTGATGACCTGGACTATCCGGTATAGAGAGAAAGGCTCATACCGGTTATGAATCCAAGGTTTCACCCGCGACTCCAGTATATAACTGAAAACGAGAGAAATTACCCTCTCGGCCATGAGCCGGTATTTAGACCAAATCAATTTTAAATAAAAAGATTATAGTAAAATTAAAAATATCATTTAATTTTGTTTTAGAATCTTAAAAAAGGGGTATTTTGAGAAAAAAACAACAATGGAATGTGATATGATAGAATATATTGGATACCAAAAACATACGATATTATGATTTATCTAAGAGTGACAACATTGCATACACGTGGCAAATTCCTCCATAAGGTATTTGTCCTTTACCATATTTGTAGAGTATCTAAGAATGAAGCAGACACTGTATCTTACTATTGGTCTCCCTGAGATGAAGCGTGTTTTCATTTGCTCGTCAAACAACTCATATTTGCATATCGCTGTTCTTTTTTGAAGTGTATAGGCGTGAAACTGCATATCGAGAACTTTGTCTAGTTTTATGCAGAAAAAAATTGTTTGACAAGATTACTGATTTTAAAACTATATTTGTTTTTCAAAGTTTTTAAACCAAAAAATTAAAATATTTTCAAGCCTTTTTTAGTTTTATATTTCAGTTTTTTCTTATTCATATTTATCTTAGGCAGTTTTATCATTCTCATTCTCTTTAACAATTGTTAGCTAAAAAATATTTTAAAAATATTCTAAACAGTGTTGAGTTTTAAAAAGAAATAAGAAACAGAATGAAACGAGTCTTTGTTTATTGTTTGTGCATGCTTTAATTGTGAAGTAGTATGTCAACAAACAGTTGTGACCACTCTCATGTGAATCAGCATAGATGGCCTTCCATTCTTCCTTTTCGGCGTGATCCAAGAAATCAACTAAAATAATCAATTCTAAATGAAAATATTCAACTTAAAGAGTCCAACTTTACTAACCCCGAATGTGTTCTGCAACTGAGTTAATAGAAAATATTCAACTTAAAGAGTCCAAGGAATACAATTAGTTTACATAGGCAAAGATAAAAATAGAAAATAACAAAGCTATCAAAAGAGGTTGTCTAACAACTTTTTTTATCCATACATTTATCCTTATCTCTATCTACATAATTATCCTTATTTGTATTAGATAGTGTTCCAGACTCGATACCGGCCCCTAATCCCTTTTTTCCTCTCAGCAAAAGATTTAACTCACACACTAGTCTCGTACCAAGCAAATAACTTCCATGACCGGAGTCAATAACCCTTAAATAGGTTCATTGACTAGAGTCATGAGATGACAAGACCAAACTGACACCGGACAACCTACATAAATAGCCCAACGTGATGTACGAACCTGCTTTAGCACATAAAACGAGGCACAACATGACGCTGCTATAAATACAGCAAACACCCTCATAAATGGTAAGCTCTGGTACCCATCTTATTAATCAGGTATAACTCCAATATTAGAATCCGAACTGACTTGAACGTCAGAGTGTCTGTGCAGGTACCACCCCCTTCGCTCCTCAATGCGTTGCCAGAGTCTAGAGCCTAACTGCAACTGACAATGACGTCGCCCACACGGCCGGGTCTAGAGAGCACATTCCACATCGTCCAAATACTGGACTTACAGAATAATGAGGTGGTATTAGAAGGATCATTAGGTTTGGACACCAGTTGTGAACGGTCTACATCACCCCCGGTACACTGGCTAGAATAAGATAGATGACCAAAATGTCTCCATATGTCAGTATGTAGGATTTCAAAAAAATTAGTGGATTTAGTATTATTAAGTTGAAAGAGAATTTTTTTTCTTTGCTTGAAATAATAACAAATATCATATGGATCAAAATCATTATTGGGAACATCTTTGTATTGAGAAGAAATAGAATTGATATATTTATGTGATAAGTGGCCTAACCTAAAATGCCATAGCTTGGCCGGTTAAAGTTTATCATTATGTGAACATTGAAAACAAAAAAATTGACATCAATGCTTAGCTTTTCAAGTATCTTTATTAGTAAAGCAGGTGTTGAGGGACTATAACTAACAAAGATTGTTGGATTTTTTAGCTATACCAATCATTCTCAAAGGAACTACTTGAACAATATAGTAAAAATTTATATGAAAAAGTGTAATGCAATTATGAATAAGAGTCAACTGAGAAATGGAAATGAGATTAACATTGAAAGAAGGAATGAATTTAAACATTGTGTAAAGTAAGAGAGGAAGAGATAGAAACAGAACCAACAAACTCAACAAAAATTTGATCACCATTAGGCTAAGAAACAAGGATAGGAGAAATTTTGGAAAGAACATGAAAAAGGTTTTTGTTGTAACAGATATGGTATGTGGCCATTATGTCTAATACCTAATGGTTATGTTTTATACCCGTGTTTTCTAAACTAGTTGAATCGACTATGGTGGTGTTGACATGATTGGAAGAATGATCCTAAGATGAGTTTCGAATTAATGCCTAGATGTTGTTATATTGCTCTTTACTGAGTTGAGGCTTATAGACAGATGAATGAGCATCAACTAAACACTTTCTTGAGTATTAATAGGTACCATGTTGGCAATATTTATAGATTAATTGGAATTGCCCTATCTAAATTTGTATTTAGGTAGAAAAGGATGCAAAAAATAACATGTATCTACGGTGTGATTCACTTTCCTACAATGTGTGCAAATTTTATTCCCATTACCTCGACCACCCTTTCTAGTATAACTATGACCACCATGGGCATTTCCATGACCTCTATCATAGTTTCTTGAACCAATATGAATGAGAGGTCTTGACGAAAAATGGAAAACAATGTTTATCAGCATTATTTATTTTGATAAAGCGATGGACCGAGCCATCGCTAAGATAGGCCCATACAACGATGGTATACTGCCGTCACTAAGTTTGGGCGGATTCATTGAAGGGAAAGAAAATAATTAGGAGGGAAAGGGAAAACTTAGCTACGGATCCAGTGACATATTTTCTTTATTTTAAACTAGTGACAATGCTTGACTGGAAACCTAGCGACAAAGCCTTTCTATCGCTAAATTTAAGACAAAGCAAAAAAACATTAAAGGGACAGGGAAAATTTAGGGACGAAGGTATGCGTCGCTAAGTTGGGCGTCAACCAAAAATTTGGAGGGGAAGCAAAAAAATTAGAGGGAGGTAATATAACAACAGTTTCAGTGACAGAATACGTTTATTCATGGAATTGGTGACAGAATTTTGAAAAACTTAGTGACGGTATTCTCTTTGGTCATTGATGTGGTAGATAATTTTCTTTTGAAGGTCCCTTTTACCATAGCAGTCGCTAACTAGCGACACCTGGTTTCGGTCATTGATTCCTGGTAGCTGTCAGGAGTTTTTTAGTAGTGAGAAGAGCTCCGCCAACCTGAATAAGAGCATGTGAACAACAACTAAAGCATTGAATTTTCTAACCATTTCTATAATCACCGAAAAAAGGGTTAATAGCAACAATAGGCAAACCCAAAAATTCTGTTATATGTGGCTGGAGAATATTACGTGAATTCCTAGAGTCCATTAAAATCATGATAATGAGCTTACTAATGGAGCCTTGAATATACAAGGTGTGTGGAGAGGGAAGGCCCATAAGAGCTGCTAGCAATAGCTGGAATTGTTCGGCCTTTGGTTCCCCCATAATAGGCTCCACAGGAGAAGTTCCACCTAGATTTAAATCAATACTATAGTCTAATATAGTGAATAATAGTGAGGTCTCAGTTCCTGGTGGCTCATCATATAACATCAAGAAGTGATAGCCTTAGTAATGACGGCCCAACCTAAATCGTTCATCACAAAAATACAACCTCATGGAATGTCTGTCTAGTGTCTTTTCTTATGTTAAAAGTTGAATAGGCATAGAGGTGGATATAAGAGATGGGGCAAGGCCTAACAAGGAAGGTGTAGTTGGTACGATAGAGATAGGTGTGGCCGGAGTTGGTGGTCAGAAAGGATGAATAATTAGCTTAGGTTATAGCTTAATGGGCCAAGCCCACTTTGTAACCTAGGTATAAGTATCACTTGTGTATGCCTGAAAGGGGCTAAGTGACACATATTGAGAATTATTAGACCTAATCCCTAAGGGAATTCTCTAGGGTTTCGAGCCTACTTTCTTTATGTGAACATGTTGGCGCCTACTGTGGGGCTCGCTAAAACGGATCCTACACCACCTTTTCTCCAACCCTAATCCTTATTCTGGCGATGGTGAACACACAGAACACGTGACGTGAAGAAGGAAGCAGACACTAGGATTCTTCCGGTCATGATGATCGGGTACAACATCTCACCAACCTTGTGGAAACTTTGTAGAGGACAGTCGCCGACCTGTAGCAGGAGAATACAAAACTTAGAGGTCAGAGGGGAGGTGAGTGCAAAGCTTCCAGTCACAATACTGGGCAACCTACTCGTCAGAAGGCCGCTGGACAAACCTCGTACCAGACAGAGACAACCAAACATGAGCCCGACCTACCATTCGCTGCACACCCTTAGACTGACTTAATCATGGAGCTCCCACTCCCCTCAATTACAAACCCCCGTCGATCGAGAAGTATGACGGTAGAGGTGACCCTAAAGACCACCTCACCATATACACCAACACCATATTGGTGATAGGGGCGTTTGATTCCCTATTCTGTCGGACCTTCCCTACAACGTTAACTAAGTCGGCGCTCCACTGGTTCTCTCACCTTCCTCCAAAGAGCATTGTTAATTTTTTGAATTTGAGCAAGAAATTCCTCAGTCAGTTTTCTATAAACAGGGTTGTACAACAAACGTCCCACATCTTGGTAAATCTGCACCAGCTCCCGGGGGAAACCCTAAAACAATACATGACCTGTATCTTTGAATAAGCCATCCAAATCCAGGACCTTAGCCTAGATGTGGCGCTGCACGCCATTCAAACTTGCTTACGTCCAGGGAAATTTATCGATTCCCTAACCAAGAAACCACCGCTGAATATGGATGACTTCCGAGCCAGAGCCTCTCGATATATTGCTGTCGATGAGCGCGAAGCTGATTAGACAAATCCCACCGATCAGGCCAATCGTCACCCTGAGCCAAAAGGAAGGAGTCCTAAAAGAAACCGAGACAGACCTACTGAGGCTTACACTGCGCCCATTTACATAGTTATGGTCAGGTTCCTAGTGGTGGATTTTCCTAGCTCTTACAATGTACTATTGGGGCAACCCTCACTCAATGCCTTGGGTGCTGTTGTCTCCACCATGCACCTAACCATGAAGTTTCCGCTCGGGGATGGCAGAGTAGGAGTCGTTAGAGCAGATCCAGAGGTGGCTTAAGAGTGTTACTATAAGAGCCTTCACCCTAAATTGATGTTCATAATCGAAGAAAATATAGAGACCAACTTTGATCCTCGTGATGACCGAAAGTACGAGAGACCTCAACCGGTGGAGTCACTCAAGCTTATCCAAGTGGGATCCTCACCCGGCCAATTCACGCAAATCAATGTTATCCTCAACCTGGCCCTAGAAGAAAACCTGGTCAGCTTGCTGAAGGCAAACGCAGACCTATTTGCTTGGAGCCCTACCAACATGCCCGGAATTAACCCTGTTGTAATCTGTCACTCCCTCAATATCGAGCTGGATGCCATACTTGTATCCCAAAAGCCTCGAAAGATGGGTTATGATGAAAAGCACGTAGTCAAGGAAGAGACGAACAAGCTAGTATCCGCCAATTTCATCAGAGAAGTCATGTACCTGACCTAACTGTCAAATGTTGTCATGGTCAAAAAATTGAGCAGAAAATGGTGGATGTGCGTGGATTTCACCGACCTAAATAAGGTATATCCTAAAGACCCCATTCTTTGCCTAGCATTGATTGACCATTTGGTGGATAGAACGTCAGGGTACAGGATTTTGAACTTCATGAATGACTATTCGAGGTACAATTAGATCCAAATAGACCTCAAGGATGATGAAAAGACAGCATTTATCACAAACAGGGTAAATTACCGCTATATAGTAATGCCTTTTGGCTTAAAAAATGGGGCAACCTATCAGAGATTGGTGGACAAAATCTTCGCCAAGCAAATCGGGTGAAATATGGAGGTGTATGTCGATGATGTGTTTGAATATGTTAACAGGTCCAAAGATGTGCAAAGATTTTGATAATGACAAGCACTCTTGAAGAAACCGATGCAAAAACAAAGACATGAAATCAGAATTGAAGTAACAGCGAAGCTAATCGATTAGGCCATAGATGCTAATCGATTAGGAGCTTTCTGTTTTAGAAGAAATTGCATCAGGTATGAAAGCTAATCGATTAGGGAGCTGAACAATCGATTAGGTACTCACTGAAATTAAGGTAATCGATTATACACCAGAGACTAATCGATTACACCAATTAGAAATGGGACAAAATGCATCAGGTATAAAAGCTAATCGATTAAGGGAACCATATAATCGATTAGTGAGTCACTGGATTTAAGGTAATCGATTGCAAGACATGCTAATCGATTAGGATGCTGCGAAAACAAATTAAATGCATCAGGTACAGATGCTAATCGATTAGAGGAAATGAAATAATCGATTAGTGACTCTCTGACTTGAAGCTAATCGATTACAACGCGAGGGTGTAATCGATTACGCTAGTGGAAAAACAGATTTAAGTGGGAAACCAGGTCATGTCTCCACCATTCTTCAAATTTCCACTAAGTGCAACGGCTATGATGAACTAGGGCACTCCTCAACAGCTATCTTGGCTCTATAAATTGAAGAGGAACACAAGCACAAAGACATAACCAAGAAGCAACAATTCATAGCTCTATTTTGTGCTTTGTAAGCCTATTTCTTGCATATTGTACCTTCACTTGTATATCCTCTCATCTTGAGAGATTAGAATTTGGGAGAGCTTTTCATTTGTATATCTGCTCTATTAAGAGAGTATATTGATTGTAAACACAAACTCCAAACACAAGATATTCACTCTAGGTTGAGTGGTTGTTCACTCTAGGTTGAGTGGTTACAAAGGTTGAGGATTCAATCTTTGGGATATTGTGAGATTGAGAGATTGGGTGGGTTGCCCTTATACTTGTGAGGATTGGGTTCTTGAGTGTGGGACACTAGGAAGCCGCAATTGCTCAAAGTTGTATCTCTAATCTACAATAGTGGAAAATCCTCTAAGTGGGTTGCTTAGAGGCGAGACGTACACCGGATTGGGTGGAACTCGTTATATCGGTTTGCAAGCTTCTCTTCCTTGCTCTTTTACTTTCATTTACTGCATATTTGTTGATTGGTGTTGATTGGTTGAGAAGAGCATACTTGAACTTGCTTAATTTGTTATATCTCTAATATTGCACACCAAGTGTTTGGTAAATTGTTTCAGCAACATTTCTCATTATAGTGCATTGCTTGTTATCCTCCATTCTATTTCACTTGCATAATCTCACAAACTTGGTTATAAAAATCAATTTCAAAGGTATTCCAATCAAAAGTTTTAAAACTCAATTCACCCCCCCTCTTGAGTATTGAGGCCACTTGAACAACAAGTGGTATCAGAGCTTGACTCTTGGTAGATCAAGCTTAACAGCTTCAAGAGATTAAATGGCCTCAAGTTCTCAAAATGTTTTTCCCGAGGGTGGTGCTATAAATAGACCTCCCGCTTTCAATGGGGAAGGGTATGCGTTTTGGAAAGAAAGAATGAAAATCTTCATTCAATCAATTGACTTGAGAATATGGAATACCATTGAAAATGGTCCTTATATACCGATGCATATTATAGATAGCAAGAATGTTGAAAAACCTATAGATGAATGGACAAGCGAGGAAGAAAAGAAAGTCCAATATGGCTACAAGGCCAAAAATCTCATTACTATGTCTTTAGGTCAAGATGAATTTTTTAGGATAATGACATGCCAAACTGCTAAAGAAATGTGGGATACTCTTCAAGTAACCCATGAAGGTACTAATGATGTAAAGGACTCCAAAATTAGTACCTTGACTAGCCAATATGAATGCTTTAGGATAAATTCAGGAGAATCTATTGTAGATATGCAGAAAAGGTTTACACTTATCATCAACCATCTTATTACTCTTGGCAAAGTATATACTAACAAAGAGCTTGTGCACAAAATTTTGAAAAGTCTTAGCAGGGAATGGCAACCTCTTGTCACAGCAATAAAACAATCTCCTAGCATCAATGAAATGTCTCTTGCAACACTCTTTGGAAAATTGCAAGAACAAGAGCAAGAACTTAAAGCATTGAAGCTAGCCGAGAAAGAGGAGAAATCCACCAAGAAGAAAGGGCTAGCCCTCAAAGCCACCTCCATGCATGAGGAAGAATCATGCAGTGACTTAGATGAAGAAGAAGAGTTTGGGCTATTCGTAAAAAGATTTGGAAGATTCATGAAGAACAAAAAGTTCCAAAAGAACTTTAAGCCCCAAGGTAAGAAACCTACCTCTAATGAAACTTCCTCTTCACCAAGTTGTTTTGAATGTGGCAAGGAAGGGCACTTCAAAGCCGATTGTCCAAACCTCAAAAAGAAGGGCAAGGACAAACAAAGAAGAAGAAGAGCCTATATTGCTTGGGATGAGAACGATGTGAGCAGCTCCGACGACTCGGAAGATTAGCAAGCCAATCTTTGCTTAATGGCAAATCATCAAGAAGAAGATAATGAGGTAAATCTTCTTGACTTAGATAAAAATGAGCTATTAGATGCATTTGAAGAATTATATGATAAATTTACAAAAATCTCTAGTAAACTCAAAGCATCTAGGAAAACTAGTGATACCCTTGAATTGCATCTCATGGAAGTATGTAAAGAAAATGAGTGCTTAAAAGAAGAACTAGAGAAAGTTCAAACATGCTCTAAGGATAAACCATGTGATTTTGCAAAGAAGTGCATTGTGTTAGAAACCAAGGTTGAAGACCTAAATAGGACACTAGAGAAGTTCACTAATGGAAGAGATAATTTGAATATCCTACTCGGGCAACAAAAATGCATGTTTAGTAAAACCGGTTTAGGATATGACCAAGAACATAGTAATCATAAAATGGAGAAGCACTATAAAAGTTTCTTTGCACCACCAAGCAAATCCTCCTCACCTTTTATGAAATGCAATCATTGTGGTCTTAAAGGTCATAACTCTTATAATTGCAATGTTAGAAGATTAGGACCAAAAGTAGTGAGAAAAGTATGGGTTCCTAAGGGAACATTTTCACAAACTAACCTACAAGGACCCAACATAAAATGGGTACCAAGCTCTCTAACTTGAATTGTTTTGTAGGTATGTTTTAAGGCAAGTAACACCCATTGGTACTTGGATAGTGGGTGTTCTAAACATATGACGGGAGATAAAAGTAAGTTTATATCACTTACTCCACGAAGCAAAGGATTTGTTACTTATGGAGATAACACAAAGGGAAGAATACTTGGAATCGGAAATGTTGGTAAAAATTCTTCCACCTCCATAAATGATGTGTTATATGTTGAAGGACTATAACACAACTTGCTTAGTATTAGTCAATTATGTGACAAGGGCTATAAAATTGTTTTTGAATCAAATGGTTGCATAATTGAAAATAAACTAAACAAGGAGATAAAGTTTGTTGGTCAAAGAGTAGATAACATTTACATGATTAATCTAGATCGCCTTGCTTCAAATGATGTACAATGCTTTATAACCAAAGAGGATGAATCATGGCTTTGGCATAGAAGAATCGCTCACATTCATGTAGACCATTTAAATAAACTTGTTTCAAAAGATTTAGTTATTGGTTTACCAAAATTGAAATTTGAAAATAAATTTTGTGACGCTTGTCAAAAAGGAAAACAAGTAAAGGTTTCTTTTCAAGCAAAAAAATATTGTTTCAACAACAAGACCTTTACAACTTTTACATATGGATTTATTTGGGCCTTCAAAAATCAAAAGTTTTGGTGGAAACTATTATGGTCTTGTGATTGTGGATGATTACTCTAGATATACATGGACATTGTTTCTTACTCATAAACATGAAGCATATCAAGCATTTAAGAAACTTGCCAAGGTCATTCAAAATGAACAAAATTTAAAAATAGCATCCATTCGAACGGACCATGGGGGAGAATTTGAAAACCAATCTTTTGAGAAATTTTGTGAAAAGTTTGGCATTGAACATAATTTTTCGGCTCCAAGAACTCCACAAAAAAATGGAGTAGTTGAAAGGAAAAATCGATCTTTAGCGGAGCTTGCAAGAACTATGTTGAATGAAGCTAATATTTCAAAACATTTTTGGGCCGATGCGGTGAACACCGCTTGTCATGTTATGAATCGTTGTTTGATAAGGCCTATATTAAAGAAAACCCCCTATGAACTTTATAAAGGACGAAAACCAAATATTTCTTACTTTCACATTTTTGGATGCAAATGCTTTGTCTTAAACAATGGAAAGGAAAATCTTGGCAAATTTGATGCAAAATCTGATGAAGCAATTTTTCTAGGTTATTCATCTACTAGTAAAGCATATAGACTCTTTAACAAACGAACCTATACCATTGAGGAATCTATTCATGTCAAATTTGATGAAAATAGCCATAACCCTCCGAGAAAGGAAGATGTTGATGATCTTGTAGGTACTTTTCAAGAAATGAACTTGCAAGACAAAGAAGAAGAAGTCAACAATGATGGAGGTGCAGCACAACTTGAGAGACAACAAGAATGGGTAACTTTGAAGGATCATCCCTTAGACAAAGTCATAGGTAAAATGACTCAAGGTGTAAGTACTAGAAATGCTATTAGAAATACTTGTAATCACCTAGCATTTGTATCACAAATAGAACCCAAGAACATAGATGAGGCTATTATTGATGAACATTGGATGTTGGCCATGCAAGAAGAGCTAAATCAATTTGAAAGAAATGAAGTTTGGGAGCTTGTGCCAAGACCCAATGATCACCAAATAATAGGAACCAAATGGGTTTTTAGAAATAAAATGGATGAAAATGGCATAATTACTAGAAACAAAGCTAGACTAGTAGCTAAAGGATATAATCAAGAAGAAGGCATTGACTATGAAGAGACGTATGCACCCGTAGCTAGATTAGAAGCAATTAGACTACTATTAGCCTTCGCATGTTGTAGGGATTTCAAATTGTACCAAATGGATGTTAAAAGTGCTTTCTTGAATGGATACATTCAAGAGGAAGTATATGTTGATCAACCTCCAGGTTTTGAAAACCATCAATTTCCAAATTATGTTTTCAAATTAAAGAAAGCCTTGTATGGTTTGAAACAAGCTCCAAGAGCTTGGTACGAAAGGTTAAGCAAATTTCTTTTAGAAAATCATTTTGAAAGAGGGAAGGTTGATACAACCCTATTCATAAAGCACAAAAAGAATAACATACTATTGGTACAAATTTATGTTGATGATATAATTTTTGGTGCCACTAATGATTCAATGTGCAAGGAGTTTGCCAAGCTTATGCAGGAAGAATTTGAAATGTCCATGATGGGAGAACTCACTTTCTTCCTTGGACTACAAATCAAGCAAACCAATGAAGGCACATTCATAAACCAATCTAAGTACTGCAAGGAATTACTCAGAAAATTCAATATGGACAAAGCAAATGATATGGCCACACCCATGGGCACTTCATGCTATTTGGACAAGGATGAGAAAGGTAAGGATGTTGAACTTACAAAATACAGAGGTATGATAGGATCCTTACTTTACTTAACCACTAGTAGACCGGATATCATGTTTGCTGTGTGTATGTGTGCTAGATACCAAGCTTGTCCTAAGGAATCTCATCTCACTGCAGTAAAAAGGATAATGAAATATCTAGTTGGGACTCAAGATGTTGGTTTATGGTACCCCAAAGGGGCTGAATGTACTTTAGTTGGTTATTCTGATTCGGACTTTGCAGGATGTAAGCTTGATAGGAAAAGTACTAGCGGAACATGCCACTTGCTTGGTAGTTCTCTTGTTTCTTGGCATAGTAAGAAACAAGTAAGTGTTGCGCTATCAACAGCTGAGGCAGAATATGTTGCAGCTGGTAGTTGTTGTGCTCAAATCCTTTGGATGAGACAACAACTTCTAGATTTTGGAATTGTATTAAACCATGTGCCTCTTAAATGCGATAATACAACTGCCATTAACATCTCCAAGAATCCAGTAATGCACTCTAGAACCAAACACATTGAGATTAGGCATCACTTTATTAGAGATCATGTGTTAAAAGGGGATTGTGTACTTGAACATGTAGAAACTTCTAAGCAACTAGCTGATATTTTCACAAAACCCTTGGCTAGAGAGCAATTCATTCACATAAGAAGAGAGTTAGGCATTCTTGACATGTCCAGTTGTGTTTGAATATTTTGATAAGAACCTTGTTGAATGGCATAATGCATGGTATATATCACATTTCATGTTTGGAACCTTGCTGTTTGATATGTTTGAAGTTTTTGACTCCATAATCGATTACATTGTTAATCACAATCGATTACTAAGCTTCTGTTTCTAAGATAATCGATTAGAACTCACCAATAATCGATTACTATCATTCTATTTCTAAGATAATCGATTAGCACCTACATATAATCGATTACAACCATTCTGTTTCTAAGGTAATCGATTATCACTAATCCACAATCGATTACAAAGCTTCTGTTTCAGGTTCAAAACGTTTCCTCTTCTTCATAATCGATTACCACATTGCTCCAATCGATTAGGACGATTCTGTTTCTAAACTAATCGATTACCCTAAGCCTCTAATCGATTACCCTCTGTATGAAACGTTTGAAATTCCCCAGAAACAATGACCTAATCGATTACCACCTGTCTTGTAATCGATTAGCGCGCGTTCTGATGAGTCAAAACTCCAATTTCCTAGGCTCACTCGAACAACTCCCTCTCTTAACTCACTTCACTCCTTTCCAAACTCTCTTTCCTCCTTCCTAAACCTAATTTTCAACTATAAATACCCCTTCATTCACCTTCTCATCTCACACTACCTCCTTCCTCTCAAACCTCTCTAAAACTCTCTAGCACTCATCTCTCTTCATCTCTTTCTTTTGCATTTTCCACCATGTCTACTTCTAGAACTATCAAGAGAGCTAGGTCCTCTACAGCTCAAGCCCATAACCCCCTTGACTTCTCAAGGTTCTTCTCTTCTCCCAGAGAACTTCAAAA
This sequence comes from Clitoria ternatea, assembly GCA_037962975.1. NCBI lineage: Eukaryota > Viridiplantae > Streptophyta > Magnoliopsida > Fabales > Fabaceae > Clitoria > Clitoria ternatea. The sequence continues at coordinate 297,776,563 of CM075669.1, forward strand.
TTTTATGAAGAATTTTTCTGAAAGGGAGATTATGACCCCTCATTACACCGTTGCTGACACTTTTGACAACCCAAGCCTTACCTTCACCCAAAGCCTCAACCACTACAACCTCTTCCCCTTCTTATCCCTCAAAGAAGAAGAATACTATCCTGAGCTTATGAGAGTATTCTACTGCAACCTCCACCTTGTCAATGGGATGGTTGAATCCAAGGTGAAAAACACCACCATCAAACTCTCAAATGCCCAATTTGCAGAAATTTCCAAACTGCCCCTCAACAATGCTGACTTTGATGGAGGCGAACCTGAGGATGAATGGGGTTTTAATCCCATCACTGCCCGCCGTTCTTTGTGGAAGCCGGCTCCTCCCATGAGCAACCACAAACTAGTTGGCCACTTGACCATGAATAACCGCCTGCTCCACTTCTTCTTGGTCAAGATGATTGTTCCCCGTGGTGGGAACTATGCTCTGGTTGAAGAGGATGATGTCCTCTTAATGTGGGCCATGCTGAACCACAAAGAGATCAACTGGGTTCAGTTGATCAAATTCCACATGCGCCATGCCAAGGACCAGCAAAAGCTCCCTTATGGTATCCTCCTCACCAAAATTTTTAAATTCTGTGGTGTTGATTTGGCAGGGGAACTATCTGAGAAAGTGCCCCCAAGAGCTTGTATTGGCACTTCCCACCTCAATAAAATAGGCATGGTCAACATTGCTGGAATGTGGATTCTAAGGAGTGACCGGGAACATGGTGCCAACCCCTTTGCTGAACCTGCTGCTCCTCCTCCTCCTCCACCTCAACCACAAGCTGCACCATCAGCCTCTTCATCTGCACCACAAGCTGACCCATTTGCATCTCTCTACGCCCATCTTGATCGCCGCTTCGATCGACTTGAAAACTCCCTCCAAGAGTTTTCAATGACCGAGCAGCAACATTTTGAGATGATACAGCAGCGATATGAAGAGCTGGCTCACCAAATTGCAAAAATCCGCTTCTTCAACCCGGATAATTAGATTTTTTAGCTGTTGGTTTCTTTTTGCTGTTTTTTGAATTTTGCATAATTTTACTTCTTGTATTTCCCATTTTTTTTAATTCAATAAAAGTATCTTATTTCAGTTTATATTATTTCTCTTCACTGCTCTAATTATTTTTGATGATTACAAAGGGGGAGAAGAATATATGTTCATATGTTGGATAATGCTCTGATACAAAAATTTGGATAATTAAATATGGATAATATTGATAGATGCTCTGACACTACAATTTTGAATATATTCTGTTACTAAGAATATGGATAATAGATGCTCTGTTAACAATATTTGAATAATTTTATCTGGTTATTAAATTCCTTTTGATAGGGGGAGAGTTATAGATAAGAGATAATAGACAATAGATAAAATGAGATAAGACATTGGCTGCTGAATGTGATTACTCTGATTTTTGAAATTGGTCATCTGCTATTTGAAAAAGAGATAATGTAGCAGAGTTGTTTTTGCAAAAAGATAAAAGATAAGTCTATATTATTTAAACTAACAACCCTCAAGAGATGAACATAGTTGTCATCATCAAAAAGGGGGAGAATGTGTTTGAATATGTTAACAGGTCCAAAGATGTGCAAAGATTTTGATAATGACAAGCACTCTTGAAGAAACCGATGCAAAAACAAAGACATGAAATCAGAATTGAAGTAACAGCGAAGCTAATCGATTAGGCCATAGATGCTAATCGATTAGGAGCTTTCTGTTTTGGAAGAAATTGCATCAGGTATGAAAGCTAATCGATTAGGGAGCTGAACAATCAATTAGGTACTCACTGGAATTAAGGTAATCGATTATACACCAGAGACTAATCGATTACAACAATCAGAAATGGGACAAAATGCATCAGGTATGAAAGCTAATCGATTAAGGGAACCATATAATCGATTAGTGAGTCATTGGATTTAAGGTAATCGATTCCAAGACATGCTAATCGATTAGGATGCTGCGAAAACAAATTAAATGCATCAGGTACAGATGCTAATCGATTAGAGGAAATGAAATAATCGATTAGTGACTCTCTGACTTGAAGCTAATCGATTACAACGCGAGGGTGTAATTGATTACGCTAGTGGAAAAACAGATTTAAGTGGGAAACCAGGTCATGTCTCCACCATTCTTCAAATTTCCACTAAGTGCAACGGCTATGATGAACTAGGGCACTCCTCAACAGCTATCTTGGCTCTATAAATTGAAGAGGAACACAAGCACAAAGACATAACCAAGAAGCAACAATTCATAGCTCTATTTTGTGCTTTGTAAGCCTATTTCTTGCATATTGTACCTTCACTTGTATATCCTCTCATCTTGAGAGATTAGAATTTGGGAGAGCTTTTCATTTGTATATCTGCTCTATTAAGAGAGTATATTGATTATAAACACAAACTCCAAACACAAGATATTCACTCTAGGTTGAGTGGTTGTTCACTCTAGGTTGAGTGGTTACAAAGGTTGAGGATTCAATCTTTGGGATATTGTGAGATTGAGAGATTGGGTGGGTTACCCTTATACTTGTGAGGATTGGGTTCTTGAGTGTGGGACACTAGAAAGCCGCAATTGCTCAAAGTTGTATCTCTAATCTACAATAGTGGAAAATCCTCTAAGTGGGTTGCTTAGAGGCGAGACGTACACCGGATTGGGTGGAACTCGTTATATCGGTTTGCAAGCTTCTCTTCCTTACTCTTTTACTTTCATTTACTGCATATTTGTTGATTGGTGTTGATTGGTTGAGAAGAGCATACTTGAACTTGCTTAATTTGTTATATCTCTAATATTGCACACCAAGTGTTTGGTAAATTGCTTCAGCAACATTTCTCATTATAGTGCATTGCTTGTTATCCTCCATTCTATTTCACTTGCATAATCTCACAAACTTGGTTATAAAAATCAATTTCAAAGGTATTCCAATCAAAAGTTTTAAAACTCAATTCACCCCCCCTCTTGAGTATTGAGGCCACTTGAACAACAGATGACATGGTGGTAAAAACCAAGCAGGAAGATTTGCACATACAAGACCTGGAAGAAACCTTTACCGAGCTACGCAAACATAACATGCGACTGAATCCTAAAAAAGGCTCATTCAGAGTCTAAAGGGGCAAGTTCCTAGGGTACATGCTCGCCTACAGAGGTATTGAAGCCAACCCAGACCAGTGCCAGGCTATATTAGAGATGTGCAGCCCCAGAGCATCAAATAAGTCCAACACCTCACCGGTCGAATCGCAGCCCTCTCTTGATTTCTCTCAAAATTCATAGAGAAAACGATGCCATTCTACAAGGTACTAAAGAACACAGACTCATTTGAATGTACCTCTGAGTACGAAGAAGCGTTTCAAGACTTGAAATCCTACCTTGCATCTCCACCAATCCTGACATGACCCAAGGCAGGGTCAGAACTGATTCTCTACCTCTCCGCAGGTGCCTAGGCGGTAAGCTCAGTCATAGTCCAAGAAGATGGCCCAGTCCAGAGGCCAGTTTACTTTACCAGCAAAACATTACAAGGAGCAGAAACCCGATATCAAAAGGTTGAGAAGTTTGCATACAACCTTGTCATGGCTGCCAGACAGCTTCGCCCTTACTTCTATAGCCAAGTGGTAGTAAGGACTGACCAACCGCTCGGGAAAATCCTCCAGAAGCTAGAACTCACAGGAAGAATGGTAGCCTGGGCCGTGGAACTATTTGAGTATGGTGTTCGGTACGAGCCGCGAGGGCCTATCAAAGCCCAGGTACTCGCAGACTTCTTAGTAGAGCTGGGGGAAAACAAAGAAGACTATGACGTAGAGCATGGACTATGGACACTCTTGGTGGATGGGTCCTCCAACACGAGAGGCAGCATGACAGGCATAGTACTAGAGTCTCCAACCGGCTTGGTGGTAGAAGAATCACTGAGGTTTCAGTTTAAAGCTAGCAACAACTAGGTTGAATATGAAACCCTCCTTGCAGGGTTGCGAATGGCCCTCAATCTGGGTGCCCGGTGCATCCAGGCAAAGACCAATTCCCAGCTGGTGGCCCGGCAGATTGAAGGGTCATATCAAACTAAAGATCCAACCTTAGCAAAATACTTGACCAAGGTAAACGAGCTAGTCAAAGACCTGAAACACTTCCGAATTGTCCATGTCCCTAGGGCAACAAATGAGCGTGCAGACATACTCACCAAACTTACCAGCACGGTGAAAGCAGGGAATCTGAAGACGATGATTAAAGTTATCCTGGAAGAGCCCACGATCCAGGAAACCCAACACATCCACAAGGTAAGTGAAGCTCCAATTGAAAATACCTGGCTCACCTTTACTGTTGACTTTCCTAAGCTGGGAATTCTCCCAGAAGATCACTAGCAGGCTAAAAAGTTGCAAGTACAAGTAGCCAATTACACCCTGCTAGATGAACAACTCTATAAGAGGGGTTTCACAATGCCTCTCCTAAAGTACCTAGACGAAGAACAAACCAGTTATGTTATATAGGAATTGCACTCGGGGATTTGTGCCCTCCATAGAGGAGTCCTCCCTTTAGCTGCTCGAATCCTCCGAGCAGGTTACTTTTGGTTAACTCTGTGGTACGACTGCTCCAAATTTGTTAAGAAGTGTGACTTGTGCCAATGCAATGCAAATCAGATTCACAGCTACCTCGAGCCCTTACATGGGATCCTATCTCCTTGGCCCTTCAACATCTGGGGAATGGACATTCTTGGTCCTTTTCCCCCAGGGAAAGGGCAACTCAAATTCCTTCTGGTGGCAATAGACTTCTCGACTAAATGGATCGAGGTCGAAGCCCTGACAACCATTGTGCACACCTCTTTCGGTCCGACACAAGTGGAAAGCATCTTGGAGAAAAGACTGAGCTTCAATTTTAACAACTCCTTCTGGCTATAATATTTCTAAATGAAAAAATGGCTATTCCCGAATGAAAATGGCTATTTTCTAGTGAAAATGGCTATTTCCGAGTGAAAATGGCTATTTCCGAGTGAAACTGGCTATTTCCGAGTAAAGAGGGTCGTTTCCGAGTGAAAATACTAGTCAGCCGTGTCCGAATGACAAGTTTCTGAGTGGCTCCAAGTATGAGACATATTTCCAAATGAGGAAAGGCTCTGGATAGTCATTTCCGAGTGGTTTGCTATTGAGAGATGTGTTTCCGAGTGAAACAAAGCGAAAAGAAGGTCTGAGTGAAATTTCTGAGTAAAAAGAACTTCTGATTGCGAATGGGAGTTCTTGGAGGAAAGGCTGAGAGAAATGCCTCGGAACAATGAGAGGCCGGTTTCAAAAGAAATACCTCTCGGGCTGGGACATTAGAGGAAAGAATCCCCAAGTAAATAGGTCCGAATGGGTTAATTCCTGATTAAGGCAATTCAGAGAGAAAGGTAATTGACTTTGAGTGGTTTATTGTCAAGACATGTATTCCAATCGTCATCAAGTTCCAAATTCTGATTGAAACCATTCTGAGCCCGACTCCTGAATGAATACATCCGAGTGGGTTGGTTTTCGATTGAAGAACCCTTCTGATTGAAAAGAAGGTCGGTTTCCGAGTGAATGCATTGAATGGTCAGGTTGTACATCCCGAGTTGAGTTCAGAGTTCCATTCTGATTGAAGAAATAAGGATGACTCTCAGATATCCGAGTGGATTGATACACATATGGAATAATTCTGAGTGAAGACTGATGCACGCAGAGAGACCGAGTGATGCTGAGTAAAGCTCCTCCAATTGATGATTGCCATTTCTGATTGGAAAGGAAGTAATGGTCAGATTTTCAAATGGAAGGAATGGTTGACGACTGAAGGAAATTCTGAGTGAAAAGCCAGTTGGATTTCCGATTGAAGAAAGCGCCTACCGAATGACTCCCAAGGAAATCCGAACACGTTTTTCCGAGTAATTTAATCCTAGAGAAATAGCCGAGTGAAAATTTCAGGAAATGCCGATTGGAACATTTCAATCAGTGCCGATTGAATCATATTAATTTCTTCCGAGTCATCCCTCTTCAAACCAAATTTGAGTCATCCCTCTTCAAACCAATTACGAGTCATCCCTCTTCAAACCAATTCCGAGTCATCCCTCTTCAACCAATTCCGAGTCATCCCTTTTCAAACCAATTCCGAGTCATCCCTCTTCAACCAATTCCGAGTCATCCCTTTTCAAACCAATTCCGAGTCATCACTTTTCAAACCAATTCCGAGTCATCCCTCTTCAACCAGTTCCGAGTCATCCCTCTTCAACCAATTCCGAGTCATCCCTCTTCAAACAATTCTGAGTCATCCCTCTTCAAACCAATTCCGAGTCATCCCTCTTCAACCAAATCCGAGTCATCCCTCTTCAAACCAATTTCGAGTCATCCCTCTTCAACCAATTCCGAGTCATCCCTTTTCAAACCAATTCCGAGTCATCACCCTTTAGCCAGTTCCGAGTCATCCCTCTTCAACCAATTCTGAGTCATTATCCTTCAACCAAATCCGACTCATCCCTCTTCAGTCAGTTCCGACTCATCACCCTTCAGTCAGTACCGACTAACCCTTCAGGCGGTTCCGAGCCACTCCTTAGTCAATTCTGAGGCTCTTCAGTCAGTTCCGGGTCACTTTCACTCGGTTCTAATTGTGCGTTCCAATCAGAACTGCTTTGCTCATCCATAAATCACACCAACACCAACTCTTCAGTCAGCACCTCAACGCCGACCAGAAAAACTGAGTAAGCTTTCACTCGTTTAGCACTTTTCCACTCGAATTATGTCCCACTGTGGCAGTATACCGACTAGGGCGCCAAACTGAGTCAGAAGGGAAATACTGACTCCATATTTCCAGGCTGACTTGGATTCCCACTGCCTAAGTGGATCCTCGAATCCTGGGAGTGGCAGACAGGGGCGGAAGTGGAGAAATTAAAAATCTCCACCAGCCGCTGTCCCCCACTACCAGGCTGCCTCCACTCAGAGTGGAAGCCTGAGCTGGCCTAGCACTCAGCCCATGTCTTCAACCCCTATAAATGCCCCAGCTGAAGAGGCTCAAGGGGTTGGATTTTCTCTCCCTGCAAGAAAACTCTGCCTGAGTTCACCTCCATTCTCTCTCTCCCTACACCGTACAGCTCCAACACTCAACCGTCCTTCTCAACCCTAACCCCCCTCCTCTCCAACAGCCCCACTCCTCCTTCTCCTTAGCCACACCGTACATCCTCTCCCACACACTGTCCTTATTCTTCACAGCCCTCTCCAACAACACTACTCCTCCCTCTCCTCTCCAACAGCCCCACTCCTCCTTCTCCTCACCCACACCGTACATCCTCTCCCACACACCGTCCCAATTTCCTTCTCCATAAACCGTCCTCACTTTCCCCTCTCCAACAGCACCACTCCTCCCTCTCCTCTCCAATAGCACCACTCCTCCCTCTCCTCTCCAACAGCCCCACTCCTCCTTCTCCTCACCCACACCGTACATCCTCTCCCACACACCGTCCCAATTTCCTTCTCCATAAACCGTCCTCACTCTCCCCTCTCCAACAGCCCCACTCCTCCTTCTCCACACCCACACCGTACATCCTCTCCCACACACCGTCCCAATTTCCTTCTCCACCAACCGTTCTCCTCAAACTCCTCTCAACCCCCCACTGCCTTTCTCCCTCGGCCGGCCCCTTTCTCACTCACCTTCAGTCAGTTTCTGACCCACTCGGCAGTCTCTTACTCCATCACTCGGTATTCCACTTTTCACTCGGTTTTTTTTTTCATTTTTACTCGGTTTTTCCTTTTTCTCACTCGGTTTTCTCTTCTCCCACTCGGTTTTCGCTCATTTTTCCCTCTCTTTCCCAAATTTACTATTTCTCTTTCTCTCTTGTAACTTCTGCTACCCTCCATCCTTTGCTTCGTAGTTTTTTTTAAAAAAATAATAATAAAGGGAAATGGATGTTTCATGTGTTTTCTTTCAAATCTAAGTAAAATCAATCATCAAAAAAAAAGAAAAAAATCATTTTTAGTCAGTGTCGTACGGAAAATACTTCCGTCTACACAACCTCTATAGGATCCGTACACGTGCGAAGAACTTCGTCTTGTATGGGTTCACCACCAAAATGATACCCACCAACATTTTCCCAATCTTTTCCTAAAAGAAAAACAATCAGAACTACGTAACCCTGATTTCTTGATAATTCAAGAATACGTAGGAGCAGGACGTCAACTCCTGTCGGGCCCATCTTTCTTGTTTCTTTTTACTGATTTATTTCCTCACTTTTGTGTTTCTTTCATAAATGTTCTTTTTTGTCGCTTCCGTGAAAATCAATTTAGACGTGACGTCTTGTTGATTTCCCCCTAGTTTTTGTTCAAGCCTCGCCACAATTCATAGGGAAGGGATACTTAGGACGAGATGTCCTGCTTATCTCTTTCCTATCCCTGTCCCTTTTTTTTTATTCTAGGATGTCTAATTTAGGCGTGACGTCTTATTAGCATTCTCTTCCCCCTCTGTCTCACATCGAAGTCGAGTTTAATTCAGATGAAACGTCCCGTTGACCTCGCTTCGACATTCTATGTTTGTACAGTTCTCTTACTCCATTCCGTCGTTTTCAAATAAAAATAAAAAAAGAGAGAGGAAGAAACCATGTTTTATTTAAGGCTATTTATATTGCGCTTTCAATCTTGGTACTGTTTCTGACAGGCGATGTAGGGTGCTAATACCTTCCCTACTCGTAATCGACTCCCGAACTTGAATCTCATTTTTTAAACCAGTGCTTTCACTGAATTTAGTTTTTTTCCCAATGTTTTTCCTATGGATAAAAACGTTGGTGGCGACTCCCTGTTTCATCAAACCAGGTTTTTCTCTCTCGCCGCGCCGTCGTGATCCAGGTTGCGACAGATGGCGACTCCACTGGGGACACTTAAGAGAGTCAGGCCAGTTTGATTGAAAGCGCATGTTCTTTTTATATAGCCTTTGTTATCTTAGATTTCTTCCCCTTGTTTGATTTTCTGTTGATTGTTGTGAATGTTTGTTCTTGTTTTAATTGTGTCTTGTTATTTGTTTCGTTGTCTATGTTTTGCATGTTTGTTGAACTCTAGGGTAGAAGACCATGTTACTTTTCTGCAATCATTGAACCCTAGGGTAGACGACTTTGTATATTTGTTCTGTGTTTGTTCTTTGTGCAGAATGGGGTAAGGTAAAAGGTATGGACTGCCCTTTCACATACTACACTCACAATTACTTGCACACACCTATGAGTGGCGCCCTATACCCGGGCCCCAAATGAAGCTTAAGTTAGGAGAGGTTGGTAACGGAATCGTATGGGATGTACTTCCTATCCGGTGTTCCTGAGAACCTCAACCAGAGTTCGACCTCGCATGATATACACACCTAGTGGATTCCCCACTGTTTGCGTCCCTGTCATGGTTAGGATCTTGGCTCTGGTGACCTTCTAGATGTCTAGCGGAAGCCACTCGGTGTGGAGAGTCACTTTTAGACAAGCCATAGGGCCTAGAAAAGACTTTCAACAAAACCTGACCTAGGCCACAAAAGGGCAAACTTTACTTTACCTTACGTCATTTTTGCTTTCCCTTTTATCCAAAAAAAATGAATTATCTACCACCCGCAGATTTGCTTAGTTTTTGAAATAATGACTCATTTTGAAACACACAATATTCTTCGGGTGAATAGATAATTCTCTTTTGGTCGTGTACCTCTGAGTCCTGCGTCATAGATTTTCCTAATCGTCAAAAAATCAAAAAATATAACTTTATTTCCGCTCCAGCAGGGGCGTCGATGACGATTAAAAAAATTTATGACTATTGCGACTTGGACCCTTGGTAATCGTTGTTTCCCCAAGAAAAATTGCTTTATGTTAAACCAATGGGGAAGTACCGGTTCCAAAACATGACATCAACTAATTTCTTCTCTTTATCCTCATTTTCGTGGAAGACTATTCAGAACTTAACGAATACCCTTTGAGTATCTATGGAAATTAACATGGGATTAAACTTAAGAAATGAGGGCTGTAACTGCCCGAAGAAAATGTTTGAGCTTGAGGCTCCCACCTCATGATGAAAGATTTCTTCTATCTTCACAATTATCCCATATTAATTTCCATGTTTACCATACCTAGTACTTTTGAATGATAAGTTCTAAGGAATAGTCAAAGGATACTCGCCAAAGCCTGTAATTGCTTCCCACGACATTCTCCTTCTTTCTATTTCCACCTAACATTTTAGTTTTTTTTTTAAAAAAGAGACACAGGCGTCACGGGTAGGCATCCTTACCAGACCAGGCTCCAAAGGAAACTCATGGCTGAGGCAGAAGCTGTTGACGGAGACTTTAGAACCGAGTTTGATCAGTTGAAAGAATGAGTGGCGGAGTTAACTAAACTTTTAGAAAAGAAACTCATAGAAGGAGGCTCCTCTGCAGGTATTGAGGACGCCCAACAGCAGCCTGCCACCGCGCCACCCCTCCTTGGTTCTGACCCAGCAAGAACCCAACTCCATAACACAACGACACCCCCTCTCACCATTCATGTCGGAAGAGCTAACCCTACCATGGAGGCCCAGCCACCTTACGGTCAGTCTTATGCACAACAACATACATTTGTCGGTCCTGACGGCAACCCAGTACCTTTTCCACTTTATGGCCTAGCACCGGGGTATTATCCCCCACTCGCTAACCAACAAGACACCCAAGACCAGCAAGCAATGAATCCTCACGCTTCATACCCCACCCAGCCAAACATGCCACCACTCCACCAAACCCAAAACACGCAAGCCCATGACCCACAAACCTACCAAACCCAAAACACACAAGCCCTGATGGCCCAGCCAACCTGCAACGCACAAGCCCAAAACACACGAGTCCAGATGATCCAGCCGACTTATGCCGTACAAGCTATGGCCCAACCCCAAGGTCCCTCACCAAATACAGGCCTAATGAACCAGTCCCATACATTGCCCCCTTTCAACTAGCCACTCGGCTATCCATACGGATACGCAACCCCCTATATGACCAATCTCCAAGATACAACCCGCATGATGAACCCGGTAGCCGGTCATAGCACGGTCGCAGCTCCCCAAAAGGAAAAGATAGAAATCTTAGAAGAGCGTTTGAGAATGATGGAAGGCGCTGGAGGTTTTGGACTGATAGATGCTTCTGAGCTGTGCCTAGTCACAGATGTTGTCCTCCCGCCCAAATTCAAAATGTCTGACTTTGACAAGTATCGGGGAATGACTTGTCCAAAGAACCATCTCACGATGTACTGTCGAAAGATGGCATCCTACTCTTCTAACGACCAACTGTTGATCCACTGCTTCCAAGATAGTTTGGCAGGGGCCGCTCTTACATGGTATGTTCATCTTGAGCGAAACCATATTCGCTGTTGGAAGGACCTGGCAGATGCCTTTCTTAGGCAATACAAGTATAATATGGATATGGCACCCAACAGGGTTCAATTACAAAATATGTTGAAGAGGGATAGTGAAACGTTTAAGGAGTATGCCCAACGCTGGAGAGAAACAGCGGCACAAGTGGACCCCCCGTTGTCGGAAAAAGAGATAGTCGCAATGTTTATCGACACGCTCCCATCACCTTTCTATGGCAAGATGATTGGTAGTGTTTCATCCAACTTCTCTGACATTGTGACTATTGGGGAAAGGGTGGAGAGCGGAATACGAACAGGAAAGATCACTTAGGGCCCATCTGGGGCAAGCATGACAAGAAAGCCGGCGCCTGGGAGAAGGGATGGAGAAACTAATTCCATCTCTTCTAATCAAAAGACAGCTCCGCCGAGAGCATTCGTCCCTGCCATGATTTAAGCTCCTAATCCTTATGTGGCTGCTGCCGCTCAGAGCCCGACAACTTATAATCCCCACTTCCATCCGCCTATGGTAAGAGCACCAATATCACAACCCATGCCATACAATCATCCGCAACAAGTGATTCGACCACCTGATCATAATCAGAATACGAGAAACCCTAACAATGAGCACACCCTTGTGCAGTTCGATCCAATTCCCATAACATATACCAAACTTTTACCAATCCTCGTTCAAAAGGGTCTGGTAGCTCCATGCCCCATGAGGCCGTTGCAACCTCCTTACCCAAGGGGGTATGACCCAAACGCTCATTGTGATTACCATGCTGGGGCACCAGGGCATTCTACAGAAAATTACATGGCTTTGAAATATAAAGTGAGAGATTTGATCAAAGCCGACCGGATTAATTTTCGGGAAGGAAGCCCTAATGTGACCACAAATCCACTGCCTAATCATGGAGGTTCAGAAGTTAATGCCGTGGTGGCCAATATTGAAGATGGTTTTGATGATAATGCCAATTTGGTGATCACTTGCCTGCCAGGCCAAGAGCTCAGTAGCTGGAAGGCTGTCAAACTCCCTACGATTTTAAATGGTTCACCAAATTAATTTATCATTGCCTTAATATCTTGTTTATCCCTCTGCTATGCCTAAGGCTTTGGGACATTTTCATGTAATAAGGGCGAAAAAAAAACTGTTTTACCAGTCAATCAATAAATGCGTATCAAAATTCAAAAAAAAGGATTTTTCTCATCCCTTTATCCTTGCATTGATTCATTTTCTTTACTTGCCTGTTCCTCTTTTTCTTTCCTTTTTATTTTTTTCCATAACACACTAAATTGCAGATCAAAAATGATACTCTTGAGACTAATGAAATCACAATCCTATTTTACAACCTCAACTACCCGGTCGATTGTGCTGACAAAGAAGGTAGGGAAGCTTATGAGCCACCACACAAGTTAACAAGATTGTTAGAACAAGAGGTTAAGGAATACCCTTGAGTCAAGAACAACTAAAGGAATCATGAGGCGATATATCAGAAGGCATTAGTAATATTGTTTCAGGACGTGGAAAGAATCTATGTGAATGATAACATTGCCAAGTCTCGAATTGGACAAGTGGTAGGCCAGTCAACTAAGAAAACCACAACAGTTACAAGCATAAATAGGGGAAAATTGCTAATGCCTACAAATGTAGATACAGTCAAGGGAGACTTTACCAATAATTCAAAAAAAAATGAAAAATGAAAAAATGAAAAATAGAATCAAGCTTGAAGTCCAATGCACATACCAAGCGGGGCAAGCTGGTTCCGTCCGGACCCTCGAGCAAGATGTCATTTTTTGTATAAGGGGAACGAATGTCGTTAAGCCAAGAATTTGCATTCTTGTCATCATCAACACCTCAAACCCTAAAGAGTACGTCATTCCTCATGCCTATGTAACCAAGGAAATAGTCTATCAGATTGAGTCATTGCATCATCAAAGGGATAAAAAAACAAAAAACAAACAAAAAACAAAAAAACAAAAAAAAACAAAAAAAACAAAAAAAAAGAAAGGGCAAACAAAAAGATCAAAAATGAAAATCCAGAAAATCAAAAAAAAATCAAAAAAAGAGAGGCCAAAATGATGATTCGAAGTAATTCCCTCTCATCGATGCCAAAAGACTCACCAATATTTCCTTGGGTACATGGCATAAGAGTGGAGTCTCCTATTTGAAGTGACATCAGTTCTCCAAAGGATCAAACTAAATTTGGAAAGGCTGGGCAGACTCAACTGGAGTGTAATCAGTTTCAACCTTTTACTGTAAAGGATGCAGCCAAGAATGAACAAGAAGAGAACATGAAAAGCTCGCTAGGCTAAAAACCTGAAAGGGCGGCCTAGGCAAAAGTTAGAGCAACACGATGAGTCGAAAACATGAAAAGGCGGCTCAGGTAAAAATTAGGGTCGAGATTTCGGTAGAGTAACTAAAGTTCCCAATGCAAAACGTGCAAACTGAGGCATGTGGACCATGGTTAAACTACCCTCTCAAAGGCAGAGTTGAACGATGTACTTGAGGTCGTGACGTGGGATTAAGGTTTTCACTAGTCTCAGGAATTCACTGGAGGATCCTTGAATCTTCCCTGTTTCTCCTGGCCTTGACCTGTCCTATGTAACTTTATTCCATCCCATCTATTTTCCCCTTTGTCCATTCTCTGTATTCTATTTGACATACACGAATAAAATTTATCCTTTTCGATACGTGTTATGAATTGCATTGATCTGATAAAACATTGCGTTTTTATAAAAATAAAATGAAAGAATGGTGAACATTTAAAGTCGTAAGGGACAAGACGCTCCCATTACTTGACCTCGTCTTAGGCAATCATCACAAAGACTCAGCCAGGCATACACTTCAAAGCTATGATCGCCTCTTTGATTCTCCTCTGTCCATGAGTTATCCTAAGGGCCACGGTTTCACAGGACCTACCCAGTTTTTGAATGTATCTTTGCACTACTTACCCCTTTTTCTACAGGTTATTACAACGGACAGTCATGTCAAGCATTGACGCCTCAATCAAGTCCTTTTCCTCAATGGAACCACAACTGCCAAAATTAGAATCTTTCAAGTCTTCTCCTTAACCGCCAAAGTTGGCACTTCTCAGAACTCCTTCCTCAAATCGCCAAAGCTGGCACCTCTCAAAGTCTTCCCCTTAATCGCCAAGGTTGGCACTTCTCAGAATTCTTTCCCCAAATCGCCAAAATTGGCATTTTTCAAAAAAAAAATCAACCCCCAAAGTTGACACTCTTCAGAATCCCTTCAAATCGCCAAAGTTGGCACCTCTCGAAGTCTTTTCCTCAACTGCCAAAGCTGACGCTTTCTCAAACTCCCTTCCAAGGATTCTACCTAATATATTCTAACAGTCAAGCGTATCTCCTTCCCAAGCCCAAGGATAGTTTCCAGCAAAACTTTCCCCCAGTAGAATCACCAAACTCTCCCTAGTAAGCCTACAATTCAGATCATCTTCTCCTACTAGTAAGAACATTTTCTAATCATGCTTAGAAGAACTCTCTCCAAAGGGCCCAACACATTTCTCTCAGTAAATCCACACATACCAGGTGGACCCCAGATTTTCCCTTCCCAATCAAGGGGCGATGCTCGAGCCATCAATCCTTCTCCAGTGGAACTACACTTCCCAGACAAATCAAACTGGGGCATCACCCCAGGTTCATTCTCTTTCACCCAAAGAGGTAGCACCCCGAACCATCAATCCTTCCCTAGTAGAAATACATTTCCTAAACAACTCAAACTGGGGCATCTCCCCAGATTTCTTTTGTTCAGTCAAGGGGTAGTTCCCCAACAACCTTCAAATCACCTCAAACTGGGGCATCTCCCCAGATTTCCTCTGTTCCAGTTAAGGGGGTAATTCCCCAAGACTCCTTCAAATCATGTCAAACTGGGGCATCTCCCCAGGTTTTTTCTGTTCCAGTCAAGGGGCAATTCCCCAAGAACCTTCAGTCATGTCAAACTGGGGCATCGCCATGAGCCTTTAAGTCCAGTGAGTTAATTCGGATGAGACGTCCTGTTAGCTCCTTCAATCTCTATAATTCCATTTGCCTATTCAGGCAACCTTTACTTTCTGTTCGCCTATTCAGGCACCCTTTATTTTCTGTTTGCTTATTCAGGCATCCTTTACTTTCCGTTCACCTATTCAGGCACTCTTTACTTTCCAGTCGCCTATTCAGGCACCTTTTACTTTCCGTTCGCCTATTTAGGCACCCTTTACTTTCCGTTCGCCTATTCAGGCACCCTTTACTTTCCGATCGCCTATTCAGGCACCCTTTACTTTCTATTCGCCTATTCAGGCAACCTTTACTTTCTGTTCGCCTATTCAGGCACCCTTTATTTTCTGTTCGCCTATTCAGGCATCCTTTACTTTTCGTTCGCCTATTCAGGCATCCTTTACTTTCCATTCGCCTATTCAGGCACCCTTTACTTTCTGTTCGCCTATTCAGGCACCCTTTATTTTCTGTTTGCCTATTCAGGCATCCTTTACTTTCCATTCGCCTATTTAGGAACCCTTTACTTTCCAGTCGCCTATTCAGGCACCCTTTATTTTCCGTTCGCCTATCCAGGCACCCTTTACTTTCTGTTCGTCTATTTAGGCACCCTTTACTTTCCGTTCGCCTATTCAGGCACCCTTTACTTTTCGTTCGGCTATTCAGGCACCCTTTACTTTCTAATCGCCTATTCAGGCACCCTTTACTTTCCATTCGCCTATTCAGGCAACCTTTACTTTTTGTTCGCCTATTCAGGCACCCTTTATTTTCTGTTTACCTATTCAGGCATTCTTTACTTTCCGTTCGCCTATTCAGGCACTCTTTACTTTCCATTCGCCTATTCAGGCACCCTTTACTTTCTGTTCGCCTATTCAGGCACCCTTTATTTTCTGTTTGCCTATTCAGGCATCCTTTACTTTCCATTCGCCTATTCAGGCACCCTTTACTTTCCAGTCACCTATCCAGGCACCTTTTATTTTCTGTTCGCCTATCCAGGCACCCTTTACTTTCTGTTCGCCTATTTAGGCACCCTTTACTTTCCAATCGCCTATTCAGGCACCCTTTACTTTCTCATTCGCCTAACAAGGCAACCCTTTACCTTCCAGTCTACCGGGGGTCAATCTCGATCTTCTCACCTCCTGTTAACTGAAAGAATTTTTCTCGGTTTATTCAGAACTTGAAAAAAAAAGAGAGAGAGAAAGGAAAAGAGAAAGAGAGACAGATGTGGAAAAGATGAAAAGGTCACAACAACTCGTGATCGCCAATACCGTCGGACGCCATACCTATTGAGAGGTCCCACCTGGTCCCTACATCGGTGTTCATATCTTTACTTCCTTTTCACCTCAAAAACACGAAAAACTTCATGTTTCTCTTATGAAAAAGAAGTAAATAGGGGCATCTATGAACACCTCTTTCGGTCCGACACAAGTGGAAAGCATCTTGGAGAAAGGACTGAGCTTCAATTTTAACAAATCCTTCTGGCTATAATATTTCTGAATGAAAAAATGGCTATTCCCGAATGAAAATGGCTATTTCCGAGTGAAAATGGCTATTTTCGAGTGAAAATGGCTATTTCCGAGTGAAAATGGCTATTTCCGAGTAAAGAGGGTCGTTTCCGAGTGAAAATACTAGTCAGCCGTGTCCGAATGACAAGTTTCCGAGTGGCTCCAAGTGTGAGACATATTTACGAACGAGGAAAGGCTCTGGATAGTCATTTCCGAGTGGTTTGCTATTGAGAGATGTGTTTCTGAGCGAAAAAAAGCGAAAAGAAGGTCTGAGTGAAATTTCTGAGTAAAAAGAACTTCTGATTGCGAATGGGAGTTCTTGGAGGAAAGGCTGAGAGAAATGCCTCGGAACAATGAGAGGCCAGTTTCAAAAGAAATACCTCTCGGGCTGGGACATTAGAGGAAAGAATCCATAAGTAAATAGGTCCGAATGGGTTAATTCCTGATTAAGGCAATTCTGAGAGAAAGGCAATTGACTTCCAAGTGGTTTATTGTCAAGACATGTATTCCAATCGTCATCAGGTTCCAAATTCTGATTGAAACCATTCCAAGCCTAACTCCTGAATGAATACATCCGAGTGGGTTGGTTTTCGATTGAAGAACCCTTCTGATTGAAAAGAAGGTCGGTTTCCGAGTGAATGCATTGAATGGTCAGGTTGTACATCCCGAGTTGAGTTCAGAGTTAAATTCTGATTGAAGAAATAAGGACGACTCTCAGATATCCGAGTGGATTGATACACATATGGAATAATTCTGAGTGAAGACTGATGCACACAGAGAGACCGAGTGATGCTGAGTAAAGCTCCTCCAATTCATGATTACCATTTCTGATTGGAAAGGAAGTAATGGTCAGATTTTCAAATGGAAGGAATGGTTGACGACTGAAGGAAATTCTGAGTGAAAAGCCAGTCGGATTTCCGATTGAAAAAAGCGCCTACCGAATGACTCCCAAGGAAATCCGAACACGTTTTTCCGAGTAATTTAATCCTAGAGAAATAACCGAGTGAAAATTTCAGGAAATGCCGATTGGAACATTTCAATCAGTGCCGATTGAATCATATTAATTTCTTCTGAGTCATCCCTCTTCAAACCAAATCCGAGTCATCCCTCTTCAAACCAATTCCGAGTCATCCCTCTTCAAACCAATTCCGAGTCATCCCTCTTCAACCAATTCCGAGTCATCCCTTTTCAAACCAATTCCGAGTCATCCCTCTTCAACCAATTCCGAGTCATCCCTCTTCAAACCAACTCCGAGTCATCCCTTTTCAAACCAATTCCGTGTCATCACCTTTTAGCCAGTTCCGAGTCATCCCTCTTCAACCAATTCTGAGTCATCCCTCTTCAACCAATTCCGAGTCATCCCTCTTCAAACCAATTCCGAATCATCCCTCTTCAACCAAATCCGAGTCATCCCTCTTCAAACCAATTTCGAGTCATCCCTCTTCAACCAATTCCGAGTCATTCCTTTTCAAACCAATTCCGAGTCATCACCCTTTAGCCAGTTCCGAGTCATCCCTCTTCAACCAATTCTGAGTCATCATCCTTTAACCAAATCCGAGTCATCCCTCTTCAGTCAGTTCCGACTCATCACCCTTCAGTCAGTACCGACTAACCCTTCAGGCGGTTCCGAGCCACTCCTTAGTCAATTCCGAGGCTCTTCAGTCAGTTTCGGGTCACTTTCACTCGGTTCTGATTGTGTGTTCCAATCAGAACTGCTTTGCTCATCCATAAATCACACCAACACCAACTCTTTAGTCAGCACCTCAACGCCGACCAGAAACACCAAGTAAGCTTTCACTCGTTCAGCACTTTTCCACTCGGATTATGTCCCACTGTGGCAGTATACCGACTGGGGCGCCAAACCGAGTCAGAAGGGAAATGCCGACTCCATATTTCCAGGCTGACTTGGATTCCCACTGCCTAAGTGGATCCTCGAATCCTGGGAGTGGCAGACAGGGGCGGAAGTGGAGAAATTAAAAATCTCCACCAGCCGCTGTCCCCCACTACCAGGATGCCTCCACTCAGAGTGGAAGCCTGAGCTGGCCTAGCACTCAGCCCATGCCTTCAACCCCTATAAATGCCCCAGCTGAAAAGGCTCAAGGGGTTGGATTTTCTCTCCCTGCAAGAAAACTCTGCCTGAGTTCACCTCCATTCTCTCTCTCCCTACACCGTACAGCTCCAACACTCAACCGTCCTTCTCAACCCTGTCCCCTCTCCTCTCCAACAACCCCACTCCTCCTTCTCCTCACCCACACCGTACATCCTCTCCCACACACCATCCTCATTCTCCACAGCCCTCTCCAACAGCCTCACTCCTCCCTCTCCTCTCCAACAGCCTCACTCCTCCTTCTCCTCACCCACACCGTACATCCTCTCCCACACACCGTCCCAATTTCCTTCTCCACAAATCGTCCTCACTCTCTCCTCTCCAACAGCACCATTCCTCCCTCTCCTCTCCAACAACACCACTCCTCCTTCTCCTCTCCAACAGCCTCACTCCTCCTTCTCCTCACCCATACCGTACATCCTCTCCCACACACCGTCCCAATTTCCTTCTCCATAAACCGTCCTCACTCTCCCCTCTCTAACAGCCCCACTCCTCCTTCTCCACACCCACACCGTACATCCTCTCCCACACACTGTCCCAATTTCCTTCTCCACCAACCGTTCTCCTCAAACTCCTCTCAACCCCCCACTGCCTTTCTCCCTCGGTCGACCCCTTTCTCACTCACCTTCAGTCAGTTTCTGACCCACTCGGCAGTCTTTTACTCCATCACTCGGTATTCCACTTTTCACTCGGTATTTTCATTGTTCACTCGGTTTTCTATTTTTCACTCGATTTTTTTTTCATTTTTACTCAGTTTTTCCTTTTTCTCACTCGGTTTTCTCTTCTCCCACTCGGTTTTTGCTCATTTTTCCCTCTCTTTCCCGAATTTACTATTTCTCTTTCTCTCTTGTAACTTCTGCTACCCTCCATCGTTTGCTTCGTAGTTTTTTTAAAAAAATAATAAAGGGAAATGGATGTTTCATGTGTTTTCTTTCAAATCTAAGTAAAATCAAACATCAAAAAAAAGAAAAAAATCATTTTTAGTCAGTGTCGTACGGAAAATACTTCCGTCTACACAACCTCTATAGGATCCGTACACGTGCGAAGAACTTCGTCTTGTATGGGTTCACCACCAAAATGATACCCACCAACATTTTCCCAATCTTTTCCTAAAAGAAAAACATTCAGAACTACGTAACCCTGATTTCTTGATAATTCAAGAATACGTAGGAGCAGGACCTCAACTCCTATCGGGCCCATCTTTCTTGTTTCTTTTTACTGATTTATTTCCTCACTTTTGTGTTTCTTTCATAAATGTTCTTTTTTGTCGCTTCCGTAAAAATCAATTTAGACGTGACGTCTTGTTGATTTCCCCCTAGTTTTTGTTCAAGCCTCGCCACAATTCATAGGGAAGGGATACTTAGGACGAGACGTCCTGCTTATCTCTTTCCTATCCCTGTCCCTTTTTTTATTCTAGGATGTCTAATTTAGGCGTGACGTCTTATTAGCATTCTCTTCCCCCTCTGTCTCATATCGAAGTCGAGTTTAATTCAGATAAAATGTCCCGTTGACCTCGCTTCGACATTCTATGTTTGTACAGTTCTCTTACTCCATTCCGTCGTTTTCAAATAAAAATAAAAAAAAAGAGAGGAAGAAACCATGTTTTATTTAAGGCTATTTATATTGCGCTTTCAATCTTGGTACTGTTTCTGACAGGCGATGTAGGGTGCTAATACCTTCCCTACTCGTAACCGACTGCCGAACTTGAATCTCATTTTTTAAACCAGTGCTTTCACTGAATTTAGTTTTTTTCCCAATGTTTTTCCTATGGATAAAAACGTTGGTGGTGACTCCCTGTTTCATCAAACCAGGTTTTTCTCTCTTGCCACGCCGTCGCGATCCAGGTTGCGACAACCATTATCGCAGCTAAGGTAAAAGCGTTCACTTGGAAATATATTATCTGCCAACACAGACTCCCCCATACTATTATCTCGGACAATGGAAGACAGTTTGCAGATAAAGGCTTTATGGAATTTTATAAGAATATGGGCATAAAATGAAAATTCTCTTTCGTAGAACACCCGCAGACTAATGGTCAGGTGGAAGCAGCGAACAAAGTAATTCTATAAGAACTCAAGAGATGTCTCGGGCAAGCCAAAGGCCGATGGGAAGAGGAGTTACATGGAGCACTGTGGGCCTATTACACCACCCCACATTCATCGACCCATGAGACCCCTTTTCGGCTCACATACGGAGCCGATGCCATGATACCTATTGAACTGGGAGAACCCACCCTCTGGCACCTCGCTTATAATGATAATACAAACAGTGAAGGAAGACGAGAAGACTTAGATCTTAGTATGGAAGAACAAGACATGGCATATGTAAAGATACAAGCAGCCAAACAAAAGTCAGCCCAGCGATGGAACTTTATTCTCTGACCCTGACCCTTTCAAAAGGGTGACCTTGTTCTGAGGACTACAAATAACAATATATAGAAGACCAAGAGAAGAAGGTAAACTCGCTCCCTCTTGGGAAGGCCCATACTGAGTCAGAAAGGCACTAGGGAAGGGTGCATACCACCTAGAAGAGTTATCAGGAAAGGGGCTACCTAGAACATGGAACGTGACTCATTTAAACCTCTATATCAGTTAATTATTATGTACAAAGGAACTATTTTTCCTACCTGAGAGGTTTTTCCCACAGGGTTTTTCTTTTAGGAGGTTTTAACAAGGCCCCCATCTCTCTCAATAAAAATTCTCCATGATATTCAGTCAAGAAACAAAACATTTGTAAATCGTTCAAGTACTAAAGTCAGAGCATGGAGTTGATCCTTCGACAAATACGTTTGAAACTTGAAAATCGTTCAAGTACTAAAGTCCGAGCACGGAGTCGACCCCTCGGCAAATACGTTTGAAACTTGAAAATCATTTAAGTACCAAAGTCCGAGCACGGAGTCGATCCCTTGGCAAATACGTTTGAAACTTGAAAATCGTTCAAGTACTAAAGTCTGAGCGCGGAGTCGATCTCTCAGAAAATACATTTGAAACTTGAAAATCGTTCAAGTACTAAAGTCCAAGCATGGAGTTGATCCTTCGGCAAATACGTTTGAAACTTGAAAATCGTTCAAGTACTAAAGTCCGAGCACGGATTCGATCCCTCGGCAAATACGTTTGAAACTTGAAAATCGTTCAAGTACTAAAAGTCCGAACGTGGAGCCGATCCTTCGGTAAGTACGTTCATAACTTAAAAATCGTTCAAGTTCTAAAAATCTGAAAGCGGATCCAATTTCTCGGCAAATAGGCTAAAGCCAACTAAGTACTCACAATCAGAATGTCAAAAGAAAGAAAAGAAAACAACAGAAGACTTCATATAACAAAGTATATTTGTTTCATTATATATTTGAATAAATTATATTGATCAGACATGGAAGTAAAATGCAAAGCCAAGAATCATAAGTAAGTCGCCTAAGGAACAACCCCTTATGACTCGACAGTGGGGGCCTCCGAGGCCGACTCGTCATGAACAGCTTCCGTCCCAAGGGCACCGTGCTCCTCCTGTGTACCAATTTTCGCCTGCTCATCTTTAGAGTCGGGATAGGGCACAATCTGGCCATCCACAACCATCTTGAACGGGTTAAGGTCCTCAAAGTTCAACGAAGAAGAAGGGTTCAAGATAGAGATCTTCTCTTGACAAAGTCGAAAAGCGTCAACATACTTCACAGCGATGTCCTTCTCCACCGCTGCAAGGTCTGCCCTCGCCTCTTCGCTCAAAACCTCCAAGTCCGCCTGAGACATTTGAAGGTCCCTCTCTAGCTCCTATTTTTTTTAGGGATAGGATGTTATAAGACTCTTCAACCTCCCCTACCTTCTGATCCCAATAGAGCACCTCTCTTCGGCAACAGACTTGGACTCAGCTAAAGTATGCCCTGCCCTGGCTGTGTCCAAATGTTTTTCTGACCGATCCATGTCATTTTTTAATTTGGTCTCCAGCTTGGTGGCATCCTCCGCTCGAGCCGCCTCTGCCTTCTTTCCCTCCCGCAACAGCTGACCCTCTTTTTTAAGTGACTCATTGTCCTGAGCCAGCAAAGCCAAGGCTTTCCCCTGAATGACCAATTACTTCTCGAGAGCCCGAGTCATGGAAGTCAGACGAAGACCGAACATCTCCACCGCTCGGCACATCGCAATGGGGTTCGAGGAAGCATAGTTCCCCTCATCTTCCTTAAAGAGGATCGTACGGTCCACAAATTGAGAAACAAGAAAGCCGGCGTCCTAGAGAGAGTGGGTAGGATTCCTATCAGAGGAGCTCATCAACCCATTGAAAAATGCTTCCCACAACACTCAGAAGACTACGTGACACTGGGAATCAATCCAGCAATCAACTCAGCAGAGATAGGGGGACTCAGAGTTGGGGGCACACTTCCAGTCGACCTAAAGGACCTCCCACGGGTTGCCAGGGGAATAGTTTCCTTCTCCTCTTCGCCCTCCGAAAGGGTGACAACCCCCACGGTTTAAATAGTGGGAGAAAGGCGAGAAAAAGATTCCTCACCACCTTGCACAACCGCTCCCTCGGTGTGAGCCCTCTTGGATGCCCGGTCAGTTTTATCCTCTAGCCGTGACCGCACAGGTACTGTTTGAGCAGGCATAGTGGTGATCGAAGTCGCAACTATTGGAACAGCAGCCTGAGTCGAGTCCGCGACTACGACATAAGAAGACCATGCTTTCCTTGCAACCTTCGCCCCAGCACCCTTTGGATCCGCCTCCTTATAGCGCTTTTTGAGATCCTTCACCAACAGAGACTGCGGGGCCATATTGTCTGCCAACAAAAAGAAAGAAAGTAATTTAATATCGAAAGTAAGTGCCAAACCATAACTAGGAAGCAACACACTACTTACGAATCCAGGCGGCTAGGGCATCTGGACAGGGAGCCAAGGCTATCAGAGCCTATGAACTAAAATATTTGTCTGGGTCATCGGTTAGGAACTTCATATCCGACCTCTCAGACATAGTCAGATCATCCCACAACACTCAGTACTGAACAGGGTTCTGAGTCTAGTACAGAGGGAACAGAGGGTGGGAATCGACCCCATAGAGAAAGTCTTCCCCAAGCATGTCCAACCCCACACGGACCTTGAAGAACCCAGTTTTAAAATTTTTGTAGGACTGATCAAAAGCCCTAATTAAGTTTTAGTTAGCTACCCCACTCAGGGGAATCCACCCTAAGGGAACCCCAACTTTGGGTACCTTAGCTTGAAAAAAATAGAAGAAGATGAGAATCGGGGGTTCTGGATCGAAATACTCACAAAGAATCTCAAAGGATTTGACAAATGCTCACCCATTGGGATGCAACTGGGTAGGCGCAATATTAAGAGCATTCAAAACACCAATTTCAAAACCAGAAAAAAGGAAGGACAGATAGAGGTGGTAGAAGAGTGTTTCATAAACATAAACAAAATCGACCTCATTAGGGTCAGTGCGACAATGGTAAACCCGATCAAACTCAGAATAACTTACATACTCGACGTTTGGGGCCAATTCAGAATGAGTAAAACTATCCCCTCCCCACAACCTAACTATAGAGTCTTCACTCTAAAAGGAAGAAGAAATCGACAAAACTTCGTCTCTAACCCAATCATAAGAAACTCCCACAGTGGAGGAGGGCATGATACTTCAAATGCAAATGAAATAACAAGAAAAAAGATGAACACTAACCTGTTTATCTAAGGAAAGGGAAGAAGATCCTAACAGAAGAGATAGTAGCAAGAAGGTAAAAGAAAGCTCAAGGAAATAGCAGAAGAAAAGCAAAAGACTAGTAAAGGAATGAAGAGAAAAAAAGGATGAAATATTTATACCCAGCGAAATAAAGGCAATAGACGCATGTCACTAAGGGGATCACTTTCCATGGCCTCATTGAAGGTTTTCAAATGAGTGGGATTTTGATGAATGAAATCCCAATAAGAGCCCACACCACTTAAGGCTATCTCAACAATAGTGAGATCATCTCTACATGTCTATTTCCCCAATTGATGGAATAAGCTAACAAGAGATGGACTGTTGAGCAACTTAACCATTGGAGACAAACAGTGATCAGTGCCAGAAACAAGGAGTTGTGATGCTGGAGTAAGTGCATATGCTTCATTGCAATCATTATCAGTTTTGATGAATGCAAAGACACCATTGTGTGACAACAAGCGCATGAGGCGTTGGACAGAATCAGCCTTAGCTTGTGGAAGCTCAAGAGCTGTAACCAATTGAGAAAGAGTAATGGGTTGAGCATGTTTGTGAATTATATCTGGTATGCCAAGCTCAACGGCCCAATTGATGCACATGGGATTCAGGAAGCTATACATCATTCTGTACAACTCAGCTTGACCATGGAACACCTCACTTGCTCTGTATGAATCCATCACAATCACAATATGTGTTTTATGTTTATGTTTTCACTTCCTCTCTGTTGCCTTCCCCTTAATCTTTGCCTTCTTTATATACTCATTCATTCATCACACCTTGCTCATTTATTTAACAATATGAGTATAATAGGTTACACCTACTTTTTCAATCATAATATGTAATATATTTTAATTATCACATTCCA
This sequence comes from Clitoria ternatea, assembly GCA_037962975.1. NCBI lineage: Eukaryota > Viridiplantae > Streptophyta > Magnoliopsida > Fabales > Fabaceae > Clitoria > Clitoria ternatea. Next base: position 297,802,020 of record CM075669.1, read on the forward strand.
TGCACACACACAAATGTGCTTATTAAAATTATACTTTCCCGAGCATCAAATAATGTTACTTAAACCATATTTTGTCCTTTTCCTATGATAGAAGTCAACAATCTAACTCTTATTAATTAATTCATAAACTTAACTAAAATGTGGATATTACTCCACTCTTGTTCCGCTGTTCTTCTTTGAAGTGTATTTATTTATATCAATCCACTACAGTATTTGCTTGCTTGTGCATCATTTGTCATACGTGTTCTTTTTTAATTTTATCTTTTCCAGAACGCATAGAATATCCCGCCTACTGTGAGAGATTGAGGTGCGTATTTCTTCGTTCTTTCGTTTGATAAATTGTAAAGAGTATAAACTATGTCTGATAAATCTACAGTGAAACAGATTTATGATAAGAAGGTTATAATTGATTATGGGTATTAAAGTTGGTTGTGATAACTTTATCTTCTCTCTTTGTTTTTTATGTAAGTTTATATGATTGTAATCACATCAATATAAGTCATTATATCATTCTCTTAACAATTGAAATACTTCTCTTTTAATTCTTTTCTCATTTATATATATTGCTCAGATATCATTATGGTACAAAGCCTCACAAACAATGAACAATTCTCAAACACTGGGTTTTGAACTTACCTAATTTAGCCACCACAACATTCTCGTCGCTAACAATGACTCATGTAGCGGCGACCAATGATTAGCCTTGTCTCTAAACCTGTCGTTGTCATCTAATATTTACTTATTTTCAATTAGTTTGTACAACAGGAAAAAGGTTAGCGACGCCACCTTGTTCTGTCACTATAGGTGGCAAGACTCATTTCTAAGCTCGTTGTTACCCTTGGCAGGCAATTAAATAAATCAAAGAGAATTTAATGTTCCAACGGAGAAACCAAATGGCGTCGTTATGTACTTTACCAATCTTCTCATCAAGCCTGTCGTTGTTATGAAAAAAGCATGTTGTGGCTAGCCTTATCACTACCCCTGGTGAGTCAATAAAAAAAAGCATAGGGAAATTAATGACATAGCAACAAACACAGTGGGGCATCGCTACAGACTTTACCAACATCTTCACCTTTCCGTTGCTATAATGGGCTAGACATGTGAAAAGACGTTTAAGGCTAGCATCGTCGCTACGCTTGGCGATCCAGTAAAATAAAATTAGGGTGAAATTAATCACATAGCAACAAATAAGGTGGGGTGTCACTATATATTTTACCAAAATTGTCGTCATGTCCATCACTATAGTGGACTAGACACAACAAAAGATGTTCATGGAATTTATTGTAGTTTTTCAAAATTATTATTGGAATGATTCTACTCATCATTCAATTTTTTCTACTTATTCTCTCTATTTATGTAATTTTGTATCATTGTAATCTCATCACAATAAATCATAATGTCGTTCTCTTAACAATTGAAATACTTCTTTTTAATTCTTTTCTCTTTTATACATACTACTTAGATACCTTTATGATATCAAAACCGGACAAAACAATAAACTTTTCTTAAACATTGTGTTATGAACCCACTACTAGAAAACATTGTTGTTTTATCTAGAGTAATTTAGCCAAAAAAATATTCCTGTCAGTAGTAGGGACTCGTGTAGCGATAACCAATGATTAGCGACCATAAATTACTTCACGGGTTGTGGGCAAAGTAATTTAGCGACGGGGAACCCACTCTTGCCACAAATAATTTTTGGCACCATGTCGCCCATATCGTCACTAAAGTTGAGTATATATTAACTAGAAAACCTCTGTTTCTAAACCCACCGTTGTCATGTAATATTTATTTTTTTAATTAGTTTATGTTAATAAGTCCCGTGGGCTACCTGTATTCATCCACACTTCATTCCTAAGCGTGAGGGGTGTGCTAAAAAGTCCCACATTGACTAAAGATATGGCCAATCAAAAGTATACAAGGTGGATGGTAATTCTCATCCTATGAGCTAGCTTTTAGGATTGAGTTAAGCCCAATACCCACATTTAAGATGGTATCAAAGCCTATGCTAGATCCATTGTTGGGTCACCTTTCTATTCCTGAGAGTGAAAATTGAGTTTATAGGGTCTCCCACGCACTATAATTTTAGATTTTACGTGAATTATTCACGCAAACACTTGAACTTTCTAACACTCTTCTTCCTTCGAACACACTTACCTTCTTGCTTCAATTGTGTGACATCTTGCTGCGTCCATTGCATTTATTTGGGGTTGAAAACTTGTTGCGTCCATATTCCTGTGAATCCTACCACTTTGAACACATACTTATCTTCTTCCTCAGTAGTACGGTTAGTCTTCAAACACATTTATCTTCTTGCATGAATCTTTGTTTCCGTTGCCATTATATTGGGTTTTAGGTTAGGTTGCTTCATAGGGAAGAAGGTTTATGAAAATTGCACACTAAATATTTAGCCAAAAATGTCTCTATTGAGTGTTTATGAATTGCACACGAAATGTTTAATGAAATTGAAATCAAGGGCATAGTGGGGCTTCATGGGGGGTTTTTCATTTTTCACTTTTATGACATTTTGAAGCTTGGAAATAGAAATAGATATGATGGGTGTTGATGAGCGACTAATGAGGTTTTGACAAGGAGAGTAGATTGTGTGATGGTTAGCTATATAAATGTATTGTATGATGATGATTATAATGTTGATATGAAATAATGAAATGAAATTATTGATGACTGAGGAATTGAGAAATATTATGAAATGAGATTAAAAAGAAGTACAATATTACCAAAACATTGTTATTTTTAATCCAGAGCAATTTACCATTGCCCTCACTGAGCCAGCCCATTGTTTTGGATTTGGCATATGAAAAACATGTTATGGCTAATTAACCTCATCACTACCCTTGGCGAGCCAGTGTAAAAATAGGGAGATTAATAACATAGCGACAGACATGTGAAAAGGCATTTATGTCTTAACCTTATTTTGGCGATCTAATGAAATAAAAATAGAGGGAAATTAATGAAATAGCAACTGACAAGCACTAGTACAAAAAAAGGTCTATGAACACAGGATATGAACTCGGTTATTTAAGAAACGACTTTGAATTAGAGGCGGTGACATTTTTTCAATTATCACACAAGTTATACAAACTCGTTTCCCTCGAACCAAGTTAATAGGTATTATTTTTATTTTATTTTTTAAATATATCTAAGAACTCGGTTCCACACAAAATTGAGTTTATAGATCTAATTATACAAACTTGGTACCACATATAACCGAGTTTGTAGGTCTAATTTTTTTAACATGTATAAACTTTGTTTGGGAAGGAATCAAATTTATAGGTTCTCCCACATACTAATATTTTAGATTTTACGTGAATTGTTCTTGCAAACACTTGAACTTTCCATTGCTCTTTTTCCTTTGAACATATTTACCTTTTTGCTTCCTGATCTGTCCGGTGCCAGGGTCTATAGGAGCCGGGGTCCAAAGTAGGGGACCCTGGCTGGGGTCCAAAGTAGAAGTGTTGGAAGGTGAAAATGTGGAACCGGGGTCCTAAAGGACCAGGGTTGTTGGATCGAATGATCTCTGGGTTGTACTATGGTTCTTTGAGCTCTTCACACTGGCCAATCACGTTGAAGACGAAAGGGGGTGGTACCTGCAAAGACACTCCGACGTGCAAGTCAGTTCAGATTCTAACATCGGAGCTATATCGGGTCCAAAAGATGGGCACGAGAGAGCTTACCACTTGTGACAGTATTAGCTGTATTTATAGCGAAGAAGTGTCATTGTAGTGCCTCATTTCATGTGCTAGATTAGGTTCATACACGTGGGTTCCTTGCAGGCTACGACTGGGTAGGTTATTGTACCCTCTAACTCCGGTCATAAGGGGTTTTAAACCAGCCGGTATGATAAGGTATTGTCCTTTGGACGAGGTGCTGTCCTTTGGATGAGGTACTGTCTCTGGACAAGGTGCTGTTTCTGGACGAGGTGCTGTCTCTGGATGAGGTGTTGTCCTCTAGACGAGGTGTTGTCTTTTGGACGAGGTCTGTCCTTTGGGGGCCCACACCGGCCTAGGTGAGGACCATGGAATGCCTGTAATCCATTACGTTGGGGGCCGGGTAACGACGCCGGATCATTTGCCCCCTAGCCTGTTGAAGTGACTTGGGAGTTGCTTCCATAGGCTACTTAGCTCCTGCATTATGAAGAACAAAATGCAAAAAGTTATCAAGTAAAATTAAGATTTACCTCTTCTGGAGTCGTGCTTTATGTGGTGGTTCTCAATTGATGTCGACTGACTCGAGCTCTGCTAGGCGACTTCTGATGCTTTAGCCTTGGGGTTCCACCACTCCTGGTGTACAACTGCTCTGGGGCCTTAGCCACTTCGGGGTTTCACCTCTCAAGGCATGCAACCGCTCTGGGGCTTTAGCCATTCCAGGGTTATCGCATCTGGCCTTCGGGGTTTCATCTCTCCTCTAGGGTGCACCATGTTACTTGATCAATTTGATACGGGACTCATAAATTTACGCGGTCCCACCAGGTGTGCCAATGATCTTTTCGGTGCTGGGGTCCATAGGAGCCGGGGTCCAAAGCAAGGGACCTTGGCCGGGGGTCCAAAGTAGAAGTGTTAGAAGATAAAAATGTGGAACCGGGGTCCTAGAGGACCGGGGTTGTTGGATTGAATGATCTCTGGGTTGTACCGTGGTTCTTTGAGCTCCTCACACCTGCCAATCATGTTGAGGCTGAAAGGGGGTGGTACCCACAAAGACACTCTGATGCTCAAGTCAGTTCAGATTCTAACATCGGAGCTATATCAGGTCTAAAAGATAGGTACCAGAGAGCTTACCATTTATGAGAGTATTAGCTGTATTTATAGCAAAGGAGTGTCATTGTAGTGCCTTGTTGCATGTGCCAGATTAGGTTCATACACGTGGGTTCCTTGTAGGCTACGACTGGGTAGGTTACTGTGCCCCCTAACTCTGGTCATTAGGCCACTCAGAGGGGCTCTAACTCCGGTCATAAGGGGTTATAATCCAGGTGGTGTGATAAGGTATTGTCTTTTGGACGAGGTGCTGTCCTTTGGACAAGGTGCTATCCTCTGGACGAGGTGTTGTCCTTTGGAAGAGGTGTTGTCCTTTAGACGAGGTGCTGTCTCTGGATGAGGTGCTGTCTCTGGATGAGGTGTCGTATCTAGACGAGGTGCTGTCTCTGGACGAGGTGTTGTCCTCTGGACGAGGTGTTGTCCTTTGGACGAGGTGCTTTCCTTTAGGGGCCCACACCGGCCTAGGTGAGGACCATGGACTGCCTATAATCCATTACTTTGGGGGCCGGGTAACGACGCCGGATCACTTTCATTGCATGACATCTTTTGCGTCCATTGCATTTATTTGGGGTTGAAAACTTGTTGTGTTTATATTGCATGTGAATCCTACCACTTTGAACACGTATTTATCTTCTTGCTTGGCAGTACGGTTAGTCTTCGAACATGTTTATCTTTTTGCATGAATCTTTGTTTTTGTTGCCATTGTATTGGGTTTGGAGTTGGGGTATGGATTGCTTTGTAGGGAAGAGGGTTTATGAAAATTGCACAACAAGTGTTTGATGAAATTCCTCTATTAAGTTTTTATGAATTGCACACCAAATGTTTAAGAAAAATACAATTAATGACATTGATAAAGGTATAGTGGGGCTTCATGGGGGTTTCATTTTTCACTTTTATGGCATTTTGAAGCTTGGAATTGGAAATAGATATTGTGAGTGTTGACGAACGACTAATGGGGTTTTGTTTTGGTGTTGCTAGGTGACGGATCGACAACCGAAAGGTTGCTAAGTAAAGCGGAACTTGGAAACGAGGGTCGGAGGTGTTTGAAGTTGTTTGGATATAATGGGTTTTAGTTCTGAAGGCCAAACTGTTATATTGGTTCACAAATCCTTTTAATTTAGATACTTGGTGAATTCAGTGATCGTGGCGTTAAAGTGGAAGTCTCACAAGCGTGGAAACGAGGTAAGAGAGTGTACTTGGTATATGAATTAATTAAAATAATATTAACGGTAATTTTGATGTGCGGGAAAAGGGTATGACAGACTAAGAATATTAAATTTTACATCAATGTGTAAATATATATATATATATATATATATGATGTTAGACTTATATAATTAGTTGATATTGATGAGTAATGAATTGGTTGATAATGTAGGTATAATCAATACTATGATAATGTGAACCTTAAGACACATAGTTGATGATTTAAAATTTTAAATACATGATGACAAGCAGAGTTGATTATGTGATGGTTAGTTATATAAATGTATTGTATAATGATGATTATAGTGTTGATTTGAAATGATGAGATGAAATGATGAATTTTTGATGATTGGGGAATTGAGAGATGTTGTGAAACAAGATTAAAGAGAAGTACAATATACCTGAGTGGCTTGAGTTTGATCCCTGGTTGATTGCCATAGTGCCGAGATAAATTATTGAGAATAATTGAGTTGATATAAAGATATATTGATATATATATGATTATTTTGTGGCGTGGACAACTGATCAGTATATTTTTTGGCTCTCGTGGTCAAGCGTGGCCCAGTTGTGCTACCTAGTGGTCAAGTAGGATACAATGGTGAGGTGGGGAAGCCATGTTTAGCTCGATGGACAGGTAGGGTTCACAAGTGGTCGGGCGTAGGACCCCCAGCTGACAACCAATCTAATTTAGTATCCGAATACTAAGGAGTCCTATATTATTGACTAAGAGTCAGATATAAAGTTGTTTATATTGATTATAGTATTATGAATGTGATTTTTTAATTATCAGGCTAATGAGATTGAAGATTATGAATTATATTAAAATGGAATGAGAAAGAATTAATTGAATGTGATCAAATGAACCCTTGGCTATGTTACACTTTTCCCCTACACATTTTAAATTATTTGCATTGATTTGTATTGTTAGTCACTCACCCTTACTGTTGTTTTAATGACTGAACACAGAGACATGGCTAACGTTGTAGAGACTAGTACTAGATGAGCAGGGAAGCAATGCCAAGAGGATTGAGTTTTGACATATGTGTGTATATAAGTGTGTTATGTTTTGAGAATTCAATTTTGTTTGTGAAGGACAATCTTGATAAGAGTTATCATTTGATATATGTTGATATGTAGAATAATGTCTGGGACATTCCTGGATGATCTTGGCGATGAATTATGTTGTAATTATAGTTGATGATTATGCCTAAATATGATTGAGATAATCGAGTTATAATGTTGATAATAAGTAGAGTAGCTAATGCCCGGGAACTATAATATGGCATAGAGTCATCTGATTGATTGTATTATGAGGACTAAACACCCTAGTTAGTCCCCCACTCCAACAAAGTCGGACACTTTGGTCCTTAAGTTAATGAGTCCCGTTAGTCCTCCACGTCCGTCAACGTTGGACAAATAGATCCCTGCCGTGAGTGAAGTGTAAACGTCTTTGAGTTTCTGCTGACGTGGATCGTTAACTCCCAACAGGGATGCCACGTCTTCAATGAAACGACGTCGTTTCACTCTCGAAAGCCAACTCATAATGGGAGTACAATACGACGCCGTTTTGGAGAAACCCTATATCCTTCTTCGTTTTCTCATTGCCGTTGGGGTTCTTCTTCTCCTCCTTCTCCTCCTTCTTCTACTCCTTCGACATTTTGATTGTGGTGGTTGAAATCAAACACATCATGGAAGGTAGGAGTCAGGGATCGTCCTCCTCATCTTCAGGCCAATCTCGACGCTGGCTTCGTTGCCGTTGTGGCGAACCACCAGCCCGACGTGTGTCTCACACAGTGAGTAACCCCAACCGCCAGTTTTGGACATGTGCACGACTTCGAGGAGCCCAATGTCATTTCTTTTCTTGGGTCCAAGATGGGGATTTACTTATTCATGAGGAAGAATGGAGGAATGTGCTGATTTGTAAGTTGACAGAGATGGAGTCTGTTATTACAGGGCATAAATCTGATTTGCAAAGGGATATCTGTGAAGCCATGACCCAAATTATACAGAATGAAGAAGGTAAGTGGCATATGTACATGGAATCCTTGGTGAAAGGAGGCTTGGAAACCCAGCAAGAACTGCGAAAGCTGAAGATGATTTTGATTAGTCTAAGTGTTGTATTGTTGTTCTTTCTAATATGGTTGTTGGTTATGATCATGAATTTGTAATTACAAAGTTGTTTTATTGTTAGTATGAGAATCGAAGGTAGCAGTTTATTGACAAAAATGTATGATCCATGGCATACCTGTCATGGGGTTATGAGTTAGTAATGGTTATGTTATAAAATGGTTATGTTTAATCTAACAATTTTTTTTTGTTTCCTTTTCATGTTGTTACTAATAGGTAACTTGGTTTTAGTTTTAATGGTGGAATAACTTGGAAGATTTTGTAATTAAATTGAAACAAAATGGAAATAGATAAGATTTTGCTAAATTGAAACAGGTCCTTAGTTTTACTGCTAGGTTGATGAATTTGTTGTGTAAAAAAATTGAAGTCGGGAAAATGGATGATGGATAATTGGGAATGGAGAATGCCAATTCAATATTGTCAATTAAAGAAACACATAATAGGAGTAAATTGTCAATTCAACATTGTCATTTAAACAAACACATTAGAGGAGTACAATCTCCTTTCAGCATTGTCAAACAAACAAACACATAAGAGGAGTACAATCTGCTTTCAATTGTCAATTACAAAATAAATACACAAGTCATTTTATTTGTGATGGTTTCTTGATAGGTAGCTTTCTTCTCAAATTATGGAGTCTGTTGGGTGGTGAGGTTGTGGTTATGGCAGGTTATGGAGATGTGGCAGGTGCGGCCAACCTGGGACTTCTCCTCACAGGAGTGGTATGCTCAGCTTGGGACAATGGCTGGGAGACAGCCAACTTAATCACTTCCTGGGTTTGTTGAACTGGGGGGCTACTTAGGTTGGCCACCTCAATTGGTTTCTGAGCTTGATCCTTTCTTCTTGCTTCTGTGGCTCTTGGGCATGATATGTTCCTATGTCCTACCTGACCACACACACTACATTTCCCAGGTTGCAGCTTCCTTTTCATCTTCTTTGTTGGGTTGTTTTTGTCATCTGCATCTGTGTTGTCACCTGTCTTCCTTCTCTGTTTCTTGGGTCTCCCTATAGTCTTTTGTATGGTAGGTGGCACTGGTGGGACATAATGTGTCTTCTCCTAAAATTTTGAACCTAGGACTAATTCAATGTGGTGTTCATAGGTTGCATGCCAAGCTGCCATGGTCAGCCCAACGTGGCAATGATCTTCTGCCCTTTCTCCTTTATGTGCAATGGCTGCACATGCATGTTTACATGGCATACCTGTCATTAAACCCAAAATAATTTGTTAAAAACACAAGACACTAATAACTTAAATAGTATACAACAAACACAAACTCATACCTGTAAGCTGCCATACCCTGCAACTGCACTGTTGGGTTCCTAAGTTAACAGACAGCTTCTCTGGAAAACAACTAACTTCATATTTTTCAACACCACCATCACCTAGTCATAAAACATGAATATAATGAGATAATTACAAATGAAAAATAAAAAAAAACAATCATGACCTCATAAAGAGATACATTACCTGTCCATACTACTATCTAGTTATTGCTTGCAGACTTTTGTTTCTCCAATCTACTCTGTTGAGCTGGGGGTAACTTTCCTTGGTGCCCTGATAATTTCAGCTTATGATTACCCATGGTGACCATAAGATATGCCCTTACCTCTTCCAGCATTGCCACAATTGGTTTACGCCTGGCATGCATAAGTTTGGAGTTCAAGACTTCACAATTATTGTTTGTGATATTATCCACCTTGCACTCCTCATCAAAAAATGCTTTACTCCACGACTCTTTTGGAAACTTGCATAAATAAGCCCATTCCTTATCATCCACATGTCTTATTTTCACCATGTGCCTCTCAAACTCATTTAGTGTTGTTGATCTGGCTGCCTGCCATAAAAGGCCCCTGAGCTCCTTCCCCCTCCACTGTTTAGAAAAGTTCTGCCATAGATGCCACACACAAAATCTGTGTGGCACACCAGGCATAACTTCCTGCAGTGCAGGTATCAGTCCCTGCAGGAAACATCATAGTAATGTCAATATGAAGGTTAAAATGAGGAAAAAAAACCAAAAAAATACATACACAGCTGTCAAAAATAATGTATATACCTTCTGCATATCACTCATGAATGTAAGCTTCCTCTCCTTATAGTCACCTATATCTGTATGCAGCAACTCAAGAAACCACTTCCAGTTCTCCTTGTTTTCAACCTGACAAACACCATAGGCAACAGGCCAAATATGGTTGTTTGCATCTTGAGCCACAGCTGTCAAAAGTTGTCCTCTATAATAACCTTTCAGAAAACATCCATCAAGGCACACCAGTGATCTTCTACTCTGTAGGAAACCAGCTCTAATCCCTCTAAACAAATATACAGCCTCTTGAACACTGGTGAGCCTTCAGCTTGTGGGTCACACTCCATCTTTACTGTTGATCCAGGGTTCCTCTTAATCATCTCTCCACAATAGTCCCATAGCATAGCAAACTGCTGTTTCTCACTTCCTTCAATTACCTCCCTTGACTTTTTAATTGCCCTATATATTGTTTTGTCTTCTAGCTTCACCTTATACCTTTCCCTGAACAGCTCATACACTCCAGAATGTGTCATCTTGTGGTGTCTTCTCATATACTTAACAAGCTTCCCTACAACCCATTGTTGATCACATGCTGAATTTTTGAATACTCTCACACATGAATGTTGATCATTGAAAGTCTTCACTGGTATGATTGCCTAACTGGATTAAGACTACAAAGAATCTCCCATGCACAATTCTTATCCTTGCACTTTGCTCTTGCCCTAAGTTTGTCATTTTTTACCCATCTAAACTCCCTGCCCAGATGCACATTATAGTCCTTCACAACATGTTTAAACATTGTTAGTGAACTAAACTCCATCTCCAACTCTAGGACTATATGACCAAATGTGGCTGCCTCATTGTACTGAGGATATACCTCTGTTGATCCACCCTCATCTTCAGAACATTCAGGGGTTTTTAATTCTTCTGAAGCCCAAGAGTCATCAGAATCTGTAGCATTCCCTGCCCTATTGCCCTCTGGGAGGATCTCTTCCGAGCGGAGGAAAGTTAGATTGTTTTCTGAGTGAGGTATGCCCGAGGGAACCCTTTCCGAGTGAAGAGAGGTTAGAGTGTTTTCCGAGTGAGGTATGCCCGAGGGAACCCTTTCTGAGTGAAGAGAGGTTAGGGTGTTTCCGAGTGAGGTATGTCCAAGAGGACCCTTTTTCCGAGTGAAGGTTTAGAGGTTTCCGAGTGAGAGATGACCGAGTGGACCCATTTCCGATTAAACCCGTCTTGTTGATTTTCCTTACATGACTCGTGTTTCACTCAGGTTTGAAGTGTAGAATTCGCTCAAGCGAGTCGGAACTCGCCTAAGCGACCTACTCGGGTTTCGCCTAAGCGAATCAGGGTCTCGCTCAGGCGAATGACTCCTGTCTTTGTTTTTCTTCTTCCGCTTATTTAATTGATTCAATTTTATTATTTGATTTATTTCCTATCGGTTAGTATTTTGAGTCAGTTTAAGAAGAATTAATGTGGTTTTACATTTGGATTTAATTAACTATCAGTAAACGCAAAAAATTTATGGTGAAAAATGATTAAATGGCTGTAAATAAATGTAATATTGACGCGGGTCTTCACAGTTGGTATCAGAGCGGTTCTTTCTAGAGCCGGGTGCATGGGTCAACCCAGTGAATTATGAGTCCTATACTAGACTATTTTTTTGCATTTTATTGCATTGTGTTTGTGATTGTTTGTGCAGCTTGGCATCATCCCCTTGGCACTCCAGCGGCGGTGTGTTTTATATGAGTATGAGGTAAATATCCGACTCCTTGGTAGAGCATTAGTTATTAATGGTGATGTGTTTGTTCATTGTAGAATTACATTATGGCCGAAGGAACCAGTTCTGGTGGAGGAGATGATTTCTTCTCAAAGTTTTCCCAGTTGATGAGTAGGACCGAATCTGGTTCCACTCTTGATAAATTCCTAAAAAGGAATCCCTCTACGTATAAAGGAGGGCATGACTACGATGAGGCGTATGTTTCGATCAGGGAAATCGAACAAGCATTTGAGTATTTCGAGTGCTTGGAGGAGCAGAAGGTTCTGTTTGCCACTTACCAATTGAAGGACGAGGCTAGGATATGGTGGTCTTGGACCAAGGTACAGATGAATGCGGTGAGTGAACCCCTGGTGTGGGCGAATTTCTGAAGAAGGTTTCTTGTCAAGTACTTCCCGGATAATTACAAAATCTGAAAGGAAATAGAATTTCTAAGGTTGGAACAGGGCCGAATGTCAGTGGTCGAGTACACTACTAAGTTTGACGAGCTGTGTGACTTCTATCACCCTTTCTCCTTGGAAGGAACCGAGGGTAGTAAGTGTGCCAAGTATGAAGCGGGATTGCGAATTGAACTTTGCAGTGTTATTGTGCCGATGGAGATTCGGGATTATCCGACTTTGGTAAACAAGGCTAGGCTGACGGAGGAAGTGCAATTACAGAGGATATCTTAGCCGAAAGATAAGAGGCCACTGAAGGCAAGAGGGTTCAGCTTCAAGAAGATGGGTCAGTTCTTTCGTGAAGGTAAGTCTTCCGCTATGTCTTCTTCCTCTTTTGGTCGGGGTTCTACTGGCCGATCTGGTAGTCAGTCGGGTAACCGAGCGTGCTATAATTGTGGCTAGGAGGGCCATATTGTAAAACACTGTCCGGCCAGTCAGATCGTTTGTTTCCAATGTGGACAACTGGGACACCTTAGGCCCGATTGCCCACAGAGGCAGCAACTGAGTGGGCATGGTAACCAAGCTAACACTTCTGGGTCTCGAGGTACTAATTTTCCAAGAGCAGATAGACACGGTACTGGTCGTGGAGGCCAACACTCGGGGAGGTCAGATGCTCAATCCAGTGGCGCTCAGAATGTTATGGCCGGGCGAGTATTTGCTTTTGATGCCTCGGAAGTTGCAAGGACCGACAACTTGGTGCAGGGTAAGTGCCTCATCCATGGCTATCTCGTAGATGTAATTTATGATTCGGGTGCGACCCATTTTTTTATCTCTAAGAGTTGTGTACAACGGCTTGGTTTGCCGATTGTGTTAATGGAGAATGCTCTTAGTGTCTCCACTTCTACTGGCTCCACTTTCCTTGCAACCACTATGAGAAAATAGAGAGAAGCAGAGTTTAATCTGAAGGATAAGAATACCGATAGAATGTAATGAGTGAGAAAGGCAGAAATAAGAAAATTATAAATAACATTCGACAACACTGTTTAATTAGAAAAAAATACATAACGACGATTATTTCAGGTACAAATTAATTTATAACTATATTTATTCAATAATTATTTTCTATTGACAATATTTAATAGATAAATAATTATAATAATTTATTTTGAAATTATATATATTAAATTATTTATTTATTTAATAATTATATTTAATATGATAATGCTTGATTCCTCAGATTTAAACTATGGGACCCAGCCTGAGGTCAGAATCTGACCGTTCAACCCAAGACTAGTGATTCAGTAGGGATACTAGTCCTGTTAAAATCTCTCTGTGAAGAATCAAGGGTGTTCGACATGACTTGATAAGCTCAATCAGAACCTTTGGCGTCTCCTATGTTTGACCATTCATATACCTCGGGATATCCGATGGTGACACAGTCAGTCTCTGGTGACTTATTTCAACATTTTAGGAATTTTTCCTAGAGGAACTGAAGCTTGATTCGGACTCTATCATCCATGTTTTTCAATAAGTTGATTTCCTTAGAAATCGCTTTAAAACTTGACTCGAATACCTTTGGTGTTTTAGACCCAAATTTTTCATACGATCTTAGGATCGAATGATTTTGGTCTCAATCTCTTCATTTTGAAAATATCTTCAATCTCCGTTTCTAGCCCTGAACTCTGGCTCTTACTTTGTCAACTCCAAAATCGAAGATTAAATATATTCATCTCAAAATTCCACTGTTTCAACGTTTTTCTCTGCACATGGTTCAAAAAAATTCATAACTTTCTCATACGACCTTCGATTTATGCAAAATTGGTGTCAAAATATCCTGAACAAAATTATATACATTTTTCGTGAAGACATCAAAAGCTAACTCCTTCTAGATTGGTACAGTTTAATAAATCTTTGTGACCCCTTGGCTGTTTCGTTTCAATGTTGGCAGCCTTCGATAAAATTCGCGTATATCCCTCTTCCGTTGCTTGAATCACTCCGTTATTTTTTCTTTGGATCCTTATTATAGAATTCTACAATTCTCATGAAGGGAATGAAATCAAATTCCTAAGGGAGAATTAATGGTAAATTTATTTCGAAGGCCCTAGCTGATCCGGAAGCTTCTAGAGCACCCTATTGTAAATTGGGTATATCTCGGGCTACAAAACTTGGATCATTGCAAATGATATATCAAATTAAAGAAGAAAGGAAGATCTAAAAACTTTATGAAGGTCTCGAAATCAAATTCCTACTCCATAAATCCCAGAATTAAAAACACTACACCAATTCATGTTTCTCCAGCAACAGCTTACACTAGGTGCAGTATTTTCCACAATTTCTCTCATATGACCATTAAATTGAATAAGGTGTTCACCAAATTTTTTCTAACTCAACTCTTTACAAATTTTATGAAGGACTCAAAGCCCAACCCTGTACTCTTTTAGTATTTGGGCCTTATCTCACTCAATTCTTGATGGATGTTTTTGTGCTTTATATGGATTTAAAGAGAACAAAAATTTCACAACTTTTATGTTCAGCCTATTTTCAAATTCGGCCCCTAAAGGCCCTAGAAATCCCTCACAAGTTGATACCCCTGGAGTGGACAACTCCACCTTTGCATGAGAATGGACCAATCACATTGCACATGCATGGCCACTTGTCTCCTTCACCTTAACTCCTTCCCTAACAAGTTTAGACCCCTTGCTACATGTCCTCTCCATCCTCTACAACATGCCACATGCCCCTCTTGGTGTCAATATTCAGCCTACTCCTTGCTCAACAAGTCTTGCCACTTGTCTAGCAAGCTGAAAATTCACATGCAACAAAAGATGACTAACCAACAAAAGCTGAAAATTCACATGCAACAAAAGCTGAAAATTCACATGAAAATTCAACCGCTGAAAATTCACGTACTCGAAGGGATAATTTTAGAATTAGAACACTAGTAACTAATAACAATAAAGAGTGTAGAAGGGATTTTAGAGCTTAACCTTGAGTTAAGTAACAAAAAGGACTCATAACTCGTTAATAGGATTAATCGGAATAGTTTGTCTCAAAAGTTAGAAAGTAGTAAACAAGAAAAGAACATATTGTAGGAAACCTAAGTATGTAAAAATATGTTAGACAAACAAAACTAAGGTAATTATGAGTTATATATACATACACATACGTGTTGGAATATTAGAAATTAGTGAAGAATAGAAATTGATAATATGATAGTAAAGATACACACTAAGGAAGCGTGACAAGTCAAAAAAAATAAATGTTATTAAAATTAAAAGTTTAGAAAAGAAAGGAATGCTATGTCAACATTATTTGGTGGGACCTAAGCATCGGCTTAAGTAGTATATGAATAAATTAAGGATAAATTAAACCCGGTAGTCGTAAGTACAAGACAATAGAAGGCATTTGGACATTTTAAATAAATCGAATGGACACTTTAGCGGAATGAGTATGACTATACCATAATAGTTAAAGGCTAAAATAGATAAAGTACATCTCTAATAAGCTAAAATCGCCTAGATAATGTACTTAGTAGTTATGTGGTCACTTTGTACCTAGAGACAATTTATGGATAAAGAAAAGATACTAGTAATACGATCTCATTAGTAATAAGATTGATTGTTTAGGATTGATAATCGAGATAAATAGTCTGACAAGATACGAGTAAGAAACCAGAACAAAAACACTTATAAAGAGACACTCATGAATATACCGGTATATGTGATATATTGTTGTATAATACTTGTATGATAACTGTTGTATGTGGTGACTGCTATGAAATTGTGTAAATGATTTGATGTATGTTAATTATGCGATGAACGTTGTGATGAGATGTATGATGAGTGTGGTCTGATGACATGTGTATGGACTATAATGTTGTACTTGTATGATGCATTAAATAAATATGATGAAATAAATAAGAAAATAATGAATAAATGTCTCGGTAGGGATCTTGAGATAAATAAATTTTGAAAATGATATGATAAGAATAGATCGGAAGTGTGTATGTTTTGGTTGTTATTAGAAACAATCCATTCCGCTGTTCTTCTTTGAAGTGTGTATGTTCTTATTTGATTATCACATGCACGTGGCCTCATTGTACGGAAAGTATTTTTGTCCTTTATTTGCATTTCTAGATTGTCTAAGAATCAAACTCACTGTCTCTTTGTTTGAAACATGAGATAAAACGTTTTTCATTTGCTCCTCAACTTCTCATCATATTATATTCGCGCCGTTCTTTTTTGAACCCTATTTACTTATTCCATACATATTTTATATAATTATTTTGTCAAATAAATTTTAAGAATAACAAGTCAAAATTTCATAAATAAAACACTAAAAAACTTTAAATATCTAAGATGTTTTTATCTATTTTAATTAATTTGTTACAGCAATATTTTATGGTCATTTATTGATTTTAATCTATAATATTATTACAGTAATATTTGTTATAAAGTCTAAGTAATGTTATAATCAATTCAGATACTGTAAAATTATGTATAATTTGGCTTCCAAGTCAACTCCCGCCCTATCTAACTTGCCCATTTTAAATCAATGATCAATGTCTTTGCACGTCTAATTTTTGAATATGCCTAGGGTGCAAGGATGATTCTCGCAATGCTGATAAACAAAACTTCCACTCCTACACAAATCAAGGCCAATGTGACTCAGTTAGCAATTTGATGAATGCTTCACTTGTTGCTCTATGTGCAACCTCTTATACATGTAGATCCCTTTGGGAGATATGTTGCGGAACATAAATTCTTCGATTAAAATGAATATTCACGCTCATATGCATACTTCCAAACTCAGATGAGAGGTGATGTACACCTATAATTTGTTATACTTTACATATCTTTAGTAAGATTGCATGAGCTAGATCACATAAGTCACTCTCTATTTGTTAACTACTTGAAAGTCTGCAATAGGATGGGAAGAAAGTATAACAATATGAAACAATATGCCTTGTAAATAACTTGATAAATGCATCACAAATAATGTCAAACATTATTCCTAATTTCACTGGCCATCAACAGCGCTCGAGTTGAGCTCAATTACATTCTCTTAGAACAAAATAGAAATATATAAACTGTGTATACAAATCAGAAATATCAGAAACTGTGTACCACTAGAGTTGTATCCCAAACCATATTATAATTGTAAATTACAAAAGGCTCAGGGATAGAGTTCAATAAGAGACCAGAAACTAAATGTTGGGAAAATTTTATAATGTTTAAAGCCTGCCATGGCAAAGAGTTGCTTCCATTCTCTTTCATCTCTCTCTTTACCATTGAGGCCGGTCATCATAACCACATCAAGTAAAAGTTTTACTTCTGTCATTTTATGTTCATCTTTCTTGTCATTTATCACTGTATCTATGATAATCACTTTTCCTCCATTGCCACTTTCCGAAATAGCGGTTCTACAATTTTTTAGTATCTTTATACAATCATCATCATTCCAATTGTGTAGGACCAACTGCAATGTATGTATAAATATTGTTAGATGAAATTAATTATGACAAGGCTAAAGAAAGCATGACATGATATAAATAAATTAAATATTTAATGAGTAAATTGACATTTTGGACACTCAAGTTACCAATTAAATTTTTAAAATAGATACCTAAATTTTTATCAGAATCATGCATTTAAGTCCATATAAGGACATGATAGGAGCCGGACATAAATGCGTAACCAAAGCTTGAGGCAACAGCTCAAAAGTCTGGACTTTAAAATGAAGATTTCACTCAAGTTTGGATTATAAGATGTTGGTTTGTTGAATGTTATAAATACGCACGTACCTTGAGTAAAACTGCATCAGCAGGAGGGACTGATTTAAACATATCGCCAGCAACAAAAGTGAGATTGTTGGTTGATGTTAAGCCGGTAACAACTTGTGGAAGGTCCAAGACAGCATACTTTAAGTTTGGAAAAGCATCACAAATGATTTTGGCTGTGTTTCCCGTTCCACCGCCTACATCGACTATGGAATTAAGACCTTGAAAAACATGTTTGCAATCTCTCAATGACAACCTTACAATGTGAGAATCGCTTTCCATGGCCTCATTGAAGGTTTTCAAATGAGTGGGATTTTGATGAATGAAATCCCAATAGGAGCCCACACCACCTAAGGCTGTCTCAACAATAGTGAGATCATCTCCACATGTCCATTTCCCCAATTGATGGTATAAGCTAACAAGAGATGGACTGTTGAGCAACTTAACCATTGAAGACAAACAGTGATCAGTGCCAGAAACAAGGAGTTGTGATGCTGGAGTAAGTGCATATGCTTCATTGCAATCATTATCAGTTTTGATGAATGCAAAGAAACCATTGTGTGACAACAAGCGCATGAGGCGTTGGACAGAATCAGCCTTAGCTTGTGGAAGCCCAAGAGCTGTAACCAATTGAGAAAGAGTAATGGGTTGAGCATGTTTGTGAATTATATCTGGTATGCCAAGCTCAACGGCCCAATTGATGCACATGGGATTCAGGAAGCTATACATCATTCTGTACAACTCAGCTTGACCATGGAACACCTCACTTGCTCTGTATGAATCCATCACAATCACAATATGTGTTTTCTGTTTATGTTTTCACTTCCTCTCTGTTGCCTTCCCCTCAATCTTTGCCTTCTTTATATACTCATTCATTCATCACACCTTGCTCATTTATTTAACAATATAATGGGTTACACCTACTT
The DNA here is from genome assembly GCA_037962975.1 of Clitoria ternatea. Classification (NCBI taxonomy): domain Eukaryota; kingdom Viridiplantae; phylum Streptophyta; class Magnoliopsida; order Fabales; family Fabaceae; genus Clitoria; species Clitoria ternatea. Next base: position 297,821,002 of record CM075669.1, read on the forward strand.
TTTCAATCATAATATGTAATATATTTTAATTATCACATTCCATGCACACACACAAACGTGCTTATTAAAATTATACTTGCCCGAGCATCAAATAATGTTACTTGTCCTTTTCCTATGACAGAAGTCAACAATCTAACTCTTATTAATTAATTCGTAAACTTAACTAAAATGTGGATATTACTCCACTCTTGTTCCGCTGTTCTTCTTTGAAGTGTATTTATTTATATCAATCCACCACAGTATTTGCTTGCTTGTGCGTCGTTTGTCATACGTGTTCTTTTTTAATTTTATCTTTTCCAGAACGCATAGAATTTCTCGCCTACTGTGAGAGACTGAGGTGCGTATTTCTTCGTTCTTTCGTTTGATAAGTTGTAAAGAGTATAAACTAATCTACAGTGAAACAGATTTATGATAAGAAGGTTATAATTGATTGTGGGTATTACAGTTGGTTGTGATAACTTTATCTTCTCTCTTTGTTTTTTATGTAAGTTTATATAATTGTAATCTCATCAATATAAGTCATTATATCATTCTCTTAACAATTGAAATACTTCTCTTTTAATTCTTTTCTCTTTTATATACATTGCTCAGATATCATTATGGTATAAAGCCTCACAAACAATGAACAATTCTCAAACACTAGGTTTTGAACTTATCTAATTTAGCCACCAAAACATTCCCGTTGCTAACAATGACTCGTGTAGTGACCACCAATGATTAGCGACTGTAAATTACCTCTAGGGATTATGGGCGAAGTAATTTAGTGATGGAACTCGCTCCTGTCACAAATACTTTTTCGCACAATGTCGCCCACATCGTCACCAAAGTTGAGCATATATTAACTAGACAACCCCTGTCTCTAAGCCTGTCGTTGTCATCTAATATTTATTTATTTTCAATTAGTTGGTAAAATAGAAAAAAGGGTAGCGAAGTCACCTTGTTCTGTCGCTACAGGTGGCAAGACTCATTGCTAAGCTTGTTGTTACCCTTGGCAGACAATTAAATAAATCAAAGAGAATTTAATGTTCCAACGAAGAAACCAGATGGTGTCGTTATGTACTTTACCAATGCTCTCGCCGAGCCCGTCGTTGTAATGATTGGCTAGACATGATAACAGGAGGATTTGCAAGAAGAGTTTCAAATTCTACGTGAAAAAACCATCTTTGCATGATGATGTCTGTACAAACGAAGCCTAACAACAAACCATTCCAGGGTGGAGTTCAAACCCCACCCATAACCTTCACTGGTGATGATTTCGGCCCAACCATTCTGGGCTGTGATGACGTAGTAGTTATTGAGGTCGTAATAATAAACAAAACCATACGAAGGTTACTTATGGATCAAGTAAGCTTCTATGACGTGATTTTGAACCTTCACAAATTGATAAAGCATCGATTTTGAGTTTTCTGAATTAAAATGTATTTTTGGACTTTTTAATAAAAGTGTAACAGAAATCAAGTAACAATGGTTATAAAGTGAATTAACAATAATAAGAAAATAGGTTGGAAATTGAGATCAATATACACTTCACTGAAATTTGGATGAAAGTTGCATCATATTCAATTGAGTCAGAATTCAAATCTTCACATATGAATAATCTCTAATCCCTTCGGTGATTATTACTAATCTAGCCTAGATTAACCTAATCCTTTATAGGTGCCAATTTATACTGAATTAATATGCAAAAATTGGAAGAACCCTAGCTATTCACCTAATTCCTTAAGCCTGAAGTAACTAGGTTGACAAGTAAATACCTAAAGTTTCCATTGTGGTTCCTTTCTAGTGATTGCTTCTGAATGATCCTTAGATTTCCCGATCCAAGAGTTGAAATCCCTCACTTGTCATGTTCAGAATCTTCCTCAATTAAATTCTTCAGCCTCAATCACATGAAATTTAGATCCATTGGCTTCAATCAATCCCAACCCTCAGGAATTAAGCACACATGGTAGAAGAGAAGTGGAAAACAGAGATATGCATGATCAGAAAATGAGAGAATTAAGAGAGAGAAAAGTTGTAGAGAGAAAGAGTAAGAATTTAAAAAAATGGAGAATCTGAATTAGAGTAATGTGTGTGAGTACAAAGTGTTAAACACTTAACTGAAAACTACTAACTAACATTTAATTTTATCTTTTCCAGAACGCATAGAATATCTCGCCTACTGTGAGAGACTGAGGTGCGTTTTTCTTCGTTCTTTCGTTTGATAAATTGTAAAGAGTATAAACTAATCTACAGTGAAATAGATTTATGATAAGAAGGTTATAATTGATTGTGGGTATTAGAGTTGGTTGTGATAACTTTATCTTCTCTCTTTGTTTTTTATGTAAGTTTATATAATTGTAATCTCATCAATATAAGTTATTATATCATTCTCTTAACAATTGAAATACTTCTCTTTTAATTCTTTTCTCTTTTATATACATTACTCAGATATCATTATGGTATAAAGCCTCACAAACAATGAACAATTCTCAAACACTAGGTTTTGAACTTATCTAATTTAGCCACCAAAACATTCCCGTTGCTAACAATGACTCGTGTAGCGACCACCAATGATTAGCGACCGTAAATTACCTCTAGGGAGTATGGGTGAAGTAATTTAGTGATGGAACTCGCTTCTATCACAAATATTTTTTCGCACAATGTCGCCCACATCGTCACTAAAGTTGAGCATATATTAACTAGACAAGCCCTATCTCTAAGCCTGTCGTTGTCATCTAATATTTATTTATTTTCAATTAGTTGGTAAAACAGAAAAAAGGTTAGCGACCCCACCCTATTCTGTCGCTACAGGTGGCAAGACTCATTGCTAAGCTCGTTGTTTTCCTTGGCAGCAATTAAATAAATCAAAGAGAATTTAATGTTCCAACGAAGAAACCAGATGGTGTTGTTATGTACTTTACCAATGCTCTCGCCGAGCCCGTCGTTGTAATGATTGGCTAGACATGTGAAAAGACATTTGTGGGTAACCTCGTCGCTACCCTTGGCTATCCAGTGAAATAAAATTAGGGGGAAATAATCACATAGCAACAAACAAGGTGGGGTGCCGCTATATACTTTACTAATATCGTCGTCATGTCCATTACTATAGTGGACTAGACACGAGAAAAGTTGCTCATGGAATTTATTGTAGTTTTTCAAAATTATTATTGGAATAATTTTACTCATCATTCAATTTTTTCTATTTATTCTCTGTATTTATGTAAGTTTGTATCATTGTAATCTCATCAATATAAGTCATAATGTCACTCTCTTAACAATTGAAATACTTCTTTTTTAATTCTTTTCTCTTTTATGCATACTACATAGATACCTTTATGGTATCAAAACCGGACAAAACAATGAACAATTCTTAAACATTATGTTATCAACCCACTACTAGAAAACATTGTTGTTTTATCTAGAGCAATTTAGCCAAAAAAATTTCCCGTCACTAGTAGCGACTCGTGTAGCGATGACCAATGATTAGCTACCATAAATTACTTCTGGGGTCATGGGCGAAGTTATTTAGCGACGGAACCCACTCTTGTCACAAATAGTTTTTGGCACCATGTCGCCCTCATCGTCACTAAAGTTGAGTATATATTAACTAGACAACCTCTGTATCTAAACCCGTCTTTGTCATGTAATATTTATTTTTTTTAATTAGTTTGTGTTAATAAGTCCCATGAGCCACCTGTATTCATCAACACTCCATTCATGAGTGTGAAGAGGTGTGTTAAAAAGTCCTATATTGACTAAAGATATTGTCAATTAAAAGTATATATGGTGAAGGGTAATCCTCAACCAATGAGCTAGCTTTTAGGATTGAGTTAGGCCTAATACCCAAATTTAAGATGGTATTAGAGCCTACCTTAGATCCATTGTTGGGTCACCCTTCTATTCCTGAGAGTGAAAATATAGTTTATAGGGTCTCCCACGCACTACAATTTTAAATTTTACGTGAATTATTCACGCAAACACTTGAACACATTTATCTTCAAACATGGATCTTTGTTTCCCTTGCCATTATATTGGGTTTAGGGTGGGGTTGCTTCGTAGGGGAGAAGATTTATGAAAATTGCACACCAAATGTTTAGCGAAATGTCTCTATTGATTGTTTCTGAATTGTACACCAAATGTTTAATGAAATTGAAATCAATGACATTGTTTTGGCCTTTACAAGGGTACAGTGAGGCTTCATGGGGGGTTTTTCATTTTTCACTTTTATGACATTTTGAAGCTTGGAAATGGAAATAGATATAGTGGGTGTTGATGAACGACTAATGGGGTTTTGATAAGGAGAGTTGAGTATGTGATGGTTAGCTATATAAATGTGTTGTATGATGATGATTATAATGTTGATATGAAACGATGAAATGAAATGATGAATTATTGATGACTGGGGAATTGAGAAATGTTGTGAAACATTGTTATTTTATCTAGAGTAGTACAATATTACCAAAACATTGTTATTTTATCTAGAGCAATTTACCAATGCCCTCACTAAGTTTGCCCACTGTTTTGGATTTGGCATGTGGAAAACATGTTATGGCCAATTAACCTCATCACTACCCTTTGCGAGCCAATGAAAAAAATAGGGAAATTAACGATATAGCGACAGACTTGTGAAAAGGCAATTGTGTCTTAACCTCATTAATACGCTTGGCGATCTAATGAAATAAAGATAGAGGGAAATTAATGAAATAGCAACAGACAAGCACTAGTACAAAAAAAGCACAAGAACTCGATTATTTAGGAAACGACTTTGAATCAGATGCGGTGACATTTTTTAAATTATCACACAAGTTATGCAAACTCATTTCCCTCAAACTGAGTTAATAGGTCTTATTTTTATTTTTTATTTTTTAAATATATCGAAGAACTCAGTTGCACACAAAACTGAGTTTATAGATCCAATTATACAAACTTGGTTCCCCATATAACTGAGTTTGTAGGTCTAATTTTTTAACATGTATAAACTCAATTTTGGAAGGAATCGAGTTTATAGGTTCTCCCAGATACTACCATTTTAGATTTTACGTGAATTATTCTCACAAACACTTGAACTTTCCAATACTCTTCTTCCTTCGAACACATTTACCTTTTTGCTTTCATTGCGTGACATCTTTTGCGTCCGTTACATTTATTTGGGGTTGAAAACTTGTTGTGTCTATATTGCATGTGAATCCTACCACTTCAAACACGTATTTATCTTCTTGCTTGGCAGTACGGTTAGTCTTCAAACACATTTATCTTTTTGCATGAATCTTTGTTTTCGTTGCCATTTTATTGGGTTTGGAGTTGGGTTATGGATTGCTTTGTAGGGAAGAGGGTTTATGAAAATTGCACACCAAGTGTTTGATGAAATTCCTCTATTAAGTGTTTATGAATTGCACACCAAATGTTTAATGAAATTGCAATCAATGACATTGTTCCGGCCCTGACAAATGTATAGTGGGGCTTCATGGGGGTCTCATTTTTCACTTTGATGGCATTTTGAAGCTTGGAAATGGAAATAGATATTGTGAGTGTTGATGAATGACTAATTGGGTTTTATTTTGTTGTTGCTATGTGACGGATCGAATACCAAAAGGTTGCTAAGTAAAGCGGAACTTGGAAACGAGGGTCAGAGGTGACAAAGGCAGGCTTCAGAAACTCTAAGGAGGTGTTTGAAGTTATTTGGATATAATGGGTTTTAATTTCGAAGGCCAAAACGTTATATTGGTTTGTAAATCCCTTTAATTTAGATACTTAGTGAATTCAGTGATTGTGGCATTGAAGTGGAAGTCTCACAGGCATGGAAACGGGGTAAGAGACAGTACTCGGTATATGAATTAATTAAAATAATATTAACGGTAATTTCGATGTACAGGAAAAGGGTATGACAGACTAAGAATATTAAATTTCATATAAATGTGTAAATACATATATATATATATATGATGTTAGACTATAATTAGTTGATATTGATGAGTAATGAATTGGTTGATAATGTGAGTATAATCGATACTATGATAATGTGAACCTTAAGACGCGTAGTTGATTTGAAATTTTAAATACATGATGACAAGCTGAGTTGATTATATGATGGTGAGCTATATAAATGTATTGTATGATGATGATTATAGTGTTGATGTGAAATGATGAGATGAAATGATGAATTTTTGATGATTGGGGAATTGAGAGATGTTGTGAAACAAGGTTAAAGAGAAGTACAATATACTTGAGTGGCTTGAGTTTGATCCCTGGTTGATGGCCATAGTGCCAAGATAAATTATTGAGAACTAATTGAGTTGATATTGAGATATGTTGATATATGATTATTATGCGGTGTAGACAACCGATCAATATATTTACCCCTTGTTTTTAGCTCTTGTGGTCAAGCGTGACCCAGTTCTGGTACCTAGTGGTCAAGTAGGATAAAATGGTGAGGTATGGAAGCCAAGTTAGGCTCGATGGACCAGGTAGGGTTCATAGGTGGTCCGGCGTAGGACCCGCAGCTAACGGTCAATCTAATTTAGTATCTGGATTATAAAGAGTCCTATATTATTAACTAAGAGTCAGATATGAAGTTGTTTATATTGATTATAGTATTATGAATGTGATTTTTTAATTATCAAGCTAATGAGATTGAAGATTATGAATTATATTAAAATGGAATGAGAAAGAATTAATTAAATGTGATCAAATGAACCCTTGGCTATGTTACACTTTTGCCCTACACATTTTAAATTATTTGTATTGATTTGTATTGTTAGTCACTTACCCTTACTGTTGTTTTAGTGACTGAACACAGAGACATGACTAACTTTGTAGAGACCAGTACCAGATAAGCAGGGAGGTAATGCCAAGAGGATTGAGTTTTGACGTATGTGTGTATATAAGTGTGTTATGTTTTGAGAATTCAATTTTGTTTGTGAAGGACAATCCTCATAAGAGTTATCATTTGATATATGTTGATATGTAGAATAATGTCTAGGGCATTCCTGGATGATCTTGGCGATGAATTATGTTGCAATTATAGTTGATTATTATGCCTAAATATGATTGAGATAATCGAGTTATTAGATTGATAATAAGTAGAGTAGCTGATGTCCGGGAACTATAATATGGCATAGAGTCATCTGATTGATTGTATTATAGGTAGGAAATTATGGTAGTATAGCATATATGTGTGCATGTTGTCAAGAAATGGTATTGACCACACTATATGTAATTGTTCATGGTGAGATTAGAATGTGAATGGTAGTCATGCAATGTAACAACCCTGATTTTTAAAAATAGGAAACTAGACCCTCAGGACTCCTGAGGACACTCTGTTGAGCTTTTGGTAAGAAGCTCGAGGCTTCGGCCTGTTCCCCGAATAGTTTAGAATGAGAAAATAGAGAGAAGCAGAGTTTAATCTGAAAGATAAGAATACCGATAGAATGTAATGAGTGAGAAAGGCAGAAATAAGAAAATAATAAATAATATTCGACAACACTGTTTAATTAGAAAAAATACGTAACGACGATTACTTCGGGTACAAATTAATTTATAACTATATTTATTCAATAATTATTTTCTATTGACAATATTTAATAGATAAATAATTATAATAATTTATTTTGAAATTATATATATTAAATTATTTATTTATTTGATAATTATATTTAATATGATACTGCTTGATTCCTCAGATTTGAACTGTGGGACCCAGCCTGAGGTCAGACTCTGACCGTTCAACCCAAGACTAGTGATTCAGTAGGGATACTAGCCTGTTAGAATCTCTCTATGAAGAATCAAGGGTGTTCGACATGGCTTGATAAGCTCAATCAGAACCTTTGGCGTCTCCTATGTTTGACCATTCATATACCTCGGGATATCCGATGGTGACACAGTCAGTCTCTGGTGACTCATTTTGATGTTTTAGAAATTTTTCCTAAAGGAACTGAAGCTTGATTCGGACTCTATCATCCCTGTTTTTCAATAAGTTGATTTCCTTAGAAATCGCTTTAAAACTTGACTCGAATACCTTTGGTGTTTTAGACCCAGATTTTTCATACGATCTTAGGATCGAATGATTTTGGTCTCAATCTCTTCATTTTGGAAAGATCTTCAATCTCCGTTTCTAGCCCTGAACTCCAGCTCTTACTTTGTCAACCAAAATCGAAGATTAAGTATATCCATCTTAAAATTCCACTGTTTCAACATTTTTCTCTGCACATGGTTCAAAAACAATTCATAACTTTCTCATACGACCTTCGATTTATACAAACTTGGTGTCAAAATCTCCTAAACAAAATTATATACATTTTTCGTGCAAACATCAAAAGCTAACTCCTTCTAGATTGGTACAGTTGAATAAATCTTTGTGACCCCTTGGCTGTTTCGTTTCAATGCTGGCAGCCTCCGATAAAATTCACGTATGTCCCTCTTCCATTGCTTGAATCACCCCGTTATTTTTTCTATGGATCCTTATCATAGAATTCTACAATTCTCATGCAGGTAACAAAATCAAATTCCTAAGGGAGAATTAATGGTAAATTTATTTTGAAGGCCCTAGCTGATCCGGAAGCTTCTAGAGTACCCTGTTGTAAATCGGGTATATCTCAGGCTACAAAACTTGGATCATTACAAATGATATATCAAATTAAATAGGAAAGGAAGATCTAAAAACTTTATGAAGGTCTTGAAATCAAATTCCCACTCCATAAATCCCAAAATTTAAAACACTACACCAATTCATGTTTCTCCGGTAACAGCTTGCACTAGGTGTAGTATTTTCCACATATTTCTCTCATATGACCATTAAATTGAATGAGGTCTTCACAAAATTTTTCTAACTCAACTCTTCACAAATTTTATGAAGGACTCAAAGCCCAAATTGCAACCCATTTGGCCCAGAAAATTAATCTATGACAGGGATAAAAATCTCGTCACAGCCCTGTACTCTTTTAGTATTTAGGCCTTATCTCACTCAATTCTTAATGGATGTTTTTGTGCTTTATATGGATTTAAAGAGAACAAAATTTCTACAACTTTTATGCTCAACCTATTTTCAAATTTGGCCCATAAAGGCCCCAGAAATCCCTCACAAGTTGATACCCCTAGAGTGGACAACTCCACCTTTGCATGAGAATGGACCAATCACATTGCACATGCATGGCCACTTGTCTCCTTCACCTTAACTCCTTCCCTAGCAAGTTCAGACCCCTTACTACATGTCCTCTCCATCCTCTACAACATGCCACATGCCCCTCTTGGTGTCAATATTCAGCCTACTCCTTGCTCAACAAATCTTGCCACTTGTCTAGCAAGTTGAAAATTCACATGCAACAAAAGATGACTAACCACCATCTTACCACCTTTCTTCTCCTCCCTTTATGCCAGCAACTATACCACTTGTCCTCTCTACTTTCTTCTTCTAGACTATAAAACAGCCACCAAAAGCCCTCCCTCAACCATCCACAATCACAGCCACCACAAGAACCACCACCAACCACCACAAAAAAAATTCTTTCTCCTTCCTTTTCTCCTATAAACCCGTGACCCTCTTCTCACCAAACATCCATTTCCTCTTCAATTTTCTTTAAGCTTGAAGCCCTTAAAATCCAGCTGGAAATCCCTTTGCCTTGGCCTCTTGAAACCGTGACCATCCAAGGCCACCAAGGCAAGGACTTTTACATTTTTTTCTCTTCAACTTGTTGTTTCTTTTCTTGTGTCAAAAAAATTTTTGTTTCTTGATTTTGTGGCATTTTCCTCACTTATTTGGAAGCCAAAACCGTGACTTCATTGTCCCCTCTTGGTTGCATGTGTAGTTTTCCTCGAGATCAGGAACTCAGACGACGATCGATGGCGAACGGTGGAAAATTACGGAATAAACGATACATTTTCGATAAATGATCTTTTGGTTTTAACTAATTTCAAGGATGTTTGTTATTTTCCTTGGTTGTCCACAACCCTCTAGGTATCTAAAAATTGTTTTTGCATGTCACGTTTTTAGCAATGTAAGGACGATTGACGACGATCAACGGACGTTTCGGAGTACCAGACAATTTTTTGACGAACGGATCATTTTCCTTCCTCCGGGCAGCGAGCATTTTGTAGGGTAAGGGGGGTCTTTTCCTTGGTGGATTGTATTTTTAGTTATTCTATAATATTGCTTGCATATTCGGTGACCTCCGTTTTAAGTTTCGTCGCGATCTAACAGTTAGATTTTAAACCGTAAAATTTTTGTAACTAACGACTAAAATTTCTATATTTTGAAATCAATGGGTATTTTATAAATTTAATTGGCATAACTTGACGTTCGCGTACTCGGAGGGATTTCATCGCGATCGGACAGGAAAGCAAAAATCTAGAGATTTAGCGTTTTGGCGGGCTCGGTTTTATTCGATATGGTTGTATTAATTATTTTAATTTGTGAAGTACTTATGTAATTTGTAATTTAAATTTTCTGGTAAGCCCCGCCGCTAGAAATTTAATTTATCGTTTATACATTGCCGAAGTCATTTTAGGAATATTGCGTATTTTCAAAAAAATTTACCGTTCGGGCGGTTAAAATATTTTCTTTTACTAAATTATAATAAGAAGTATAAAAATTTAGTAAGATAATAATTTCAAAGAAAAATATGCGTAACCGTATAATAGTAGTTAAGTAAACAAATCAGAAATTCCTTTTAGATAGAAAATTTTACTTAAAAACTTTATTAAGGATTTATATAACTTAGGCACAAATGACATTTTATGAGTTAAGTAAAGAAAATAAAATAAGTGAAGTTTTAGTATAATTAATTTTAGGAGTAATAAGAAGTTGTTAGTAACTAAATTTTTAACAACCACTTTAGTGACCAATTAAGAAAAAGAATGTAAAGGACCTTAGGAAATTAATAAGGTAGAATTTGAAACGTTAATTTTACTAGGGAATGAATTTTGAGTTAAGTATTGTAATGGACTAAGTATGCTATATATAAAGAGAAAAGAAATAAAATAAAGGAAATTTTGAATTTAATTGAAATAGGTAAAATGGAGAAATTTAAGAATTTAGGATATAATACCTAAATAAAATAGAATAATTTTAGAATTAGAACATTAGTAACTAATAACAATAAAGAGTGTAGAAGGGATTTTAGAGCTTAACCTTGAGTTAAGTAACAAAAAGGACTAGGACAACTTCTAGCATCTTTCAAGAAGAAATAATGTTGTGATTTAAGTATAGGAATTAAAATAGTAATTAGACCCTTGAGTAATGAACTAATTAAGGTTTTGAAGAAAATGAACCATAATTAACAAAAAGAATCAAATTCACATTAGGGGTAGTCAATAGCATGAAGGCTATAGGGGAATTAAATAAAGGACTCATAACTCGTTAATAGGATTAATCGGAATAGTTTGTCTCAAGAGTTAGAAAGTAGTAAACAAGAAAAGAACATATTGTAGGAAACCTAAGTATGTAAAAATATGTTAGACAAACAAAACCAAGGTAATTATGAGTTATATATACACACACATACGTGTTGGAATATTAGAAATTAATGAAGAATAGAAATTGATAATATGATAGTAAAGATACACACTAAGGAAGCTTGACAAGTCAAAAAAAATAAATGTTATTAAAATTAAAAGTTTAGAAAAGAAAGGAACGCTATGCTAACATTATTTGGTGGGACCTAAGCATCGGCTTAAGTAGTATATGAATAAATTAAGGATAAATTAAACCCGGTAGTCGTAAGTACAAGATAATAGAAGGCATTTGGACATTTTAAATAAATCGAATGGACACTTTAGCGGAATGAGTATGACTATACCATAATAGTTAAAGGCTAAAATAGATAAAGTACATCTCTAATAAGCTAAAATCGCCTAGATAATGTACTTAGTAGTTATAAGGTCACTTTGTACCTAGAGACAATTTATGGATAAAGAAAAGATACTAGTAATACGATCTCATTAGTAATAAGATTGATTGGTTAGCATTGATAATCGAGATAAATAGTCTGACAAGATACGAGTAAGAAACCAGAACAAAAACACTTATAAAGAGATACTCATGAATATACCGGTATAAGTGATATATTGTTGTATAATACTTGTATGATAACTGTTGTATGTGGCGACTGCTATGAAATTGTGTAAATAATTGGATGTATGTTAATTATGTGATGAACGTTGTGATAAGATGTATGATGAGTGTGGTCTGATGACATGTGTATGGACTATAATGTTGTACTTGTATAATGCATTAAATGAATATGATGAAATAAATAAGAAAATAATGAATAAATGTCTCGGTAGGGATCTTGAGATAAATAAATTTTGAAAATGATATGATAAGAATAGATCGGAAGTGTGTATGTTTTGGTTGTTATTAGAAACAATCCATTCCGTTGTTCTTCTTTGAAGTTTGTATGTTCTTATTTGATTATCACATGCACGTGGCCTCATTGTACGGAAAGTATTTTTGTCCTTTATTTGCATTTCTAGATTGTCTAAGAATCAAACTCACTGTCTCTTTGTTTGAAACATGAGATAAAACGTTTTTCATTTGCTCCTCAACTACTCATCATATTATATTTGCGCCGTTCTTTTTTGAACCCTGTTTACTTATTCCATACATATTTTATATAATTATTTTGTCAAATAAATTTTAAGAATAACAAGTCAAAATTTCATAAATAAAACATTAAAAAACTTTAAATATCTAAGTTGTTCTTATTCTATTTTAATTAATTTGTTACAGCAATATTTTATGGTCATTTATTGATTTTAATCTATAATATTATTACAGTAATATTTGTTATAAAGTCTAAGTAATATTGTACCTCTCTAGTAATGGATTACGTAACCGATTACAAAATAGACACACCTGTAGAATTATGTAAAATATGGCTTTCTGACCAAGTTTTACGCTACCTAACTTGCCCGTTTTAACTATGCACTAGTGGAAAAAAAGGATATAATCACGGTTAAAAAAGGCCTTTATTCACGGTTAAAGAACCGTGGTTGTTGAAGCCGTGGTAGTAGATGATGGTCTTTAACCACGGTTAACAACCGTGGTAATAAATCACATCTAACCACGGTTAAGAACAACTGTGAACATAACTTACTATTTATCTTCACGGTTATCGAGAATAACCGTGGATATAGATACATTTTATCCACGGTTGTCCATCAAAACCGTGAATATAAGTAGTTTGTAACTGAAACTAAACCATACTTATATTCACGGTTATGATGGACAACCGTGGATAAAATGTATCTATATCCACGGTTGTCCATCATAACCGTGAATATAAGTATGGTTTAGTTTCAGTTACAAACTACTTATATTCACGGTTGTGATGGACAACCGTGGATAAAAATGTATCTATATCCACGGTTATGGTAGTAACCGTGGAAAAATCTTGTCTTTATTCACGGTTGTTGCCATAACCGTGAATAAATGCTGAGGTTTTTTTTTTAATATGCACTCTGTTTTATCGTTGCCCAACCCTGCATTCAGACAAGCCAGTACAGTATACAGTATGCCACAGAAACACTATGCCGAAAGAATCGTATGTATATATATATATAACAATTTATTTTCTATATCAATTCATAACAACCTAAAAAATAAAAGTATATACAATTAAGTTGAATGTAATCTAATAAAAGTAAACCCTAAATCCTACTACATACATATATAAAAGAATAAATATCCTATATCTAGCTTTGCCTAAGTTCATGGAAGTGTGAGGCCCATTGCCTTCTAACATCATCCACAAGTTCCTTTGGGAAATATGACCGGTCATTAAAGTGCTGCAAACAATGCACAAAACAATTAGAACAAAAGCTTTATTTATTACATGAAATTGATGAAATTGGAGAAATTGACACGGTGATGAGAATTACCTCTGTCCATCCATCTACTAAATGATGTTGGACAATGGTCAGCATAGTGTGCATGACGAAATAGCCACACTCAAAGGTACCCTTCTGCCTGTAAGACTACAATGGACATATAGTATGGAATAAGTGAATTCGGAACTTAAAAAACATGTACTGAAGATTTGAATGAATACGATTGACTTACTTTTGGGTACACCCATACAACTGTTCTTCCTTTGTGCTTGTTTCCAATCAGTACATTGTATCCAACCACCGCCCTGCGTCAAACAAAACACAAGATAAGTTAGAATTGTATAGTTCTAAAAATGATGTAATTGAATTTGTGGTTATTGTTTAGGGATGAACTTACCGGTCTACTATATCTCTCAGGTCTTGTGGAGCTGTTTTGTGCAAACTATCAAAGTACAAAGCAAGATAGTCCTTCGGACAGATCACCAGAAGCGTCCAGTGAGCCCTGCAGTTACGAGTGATAACTGAGACTTCAAAATGCAAAATATCATAACAATAATTATGGAATAGAGTATTACCCTTTATGATAGGGGCCCATGTATATAGACTTCTTAGACTCAAACATCCAATTCTGGATGTATGTCTGGGTGTTCTACGAGGTGTTTCCTTGCCTCTGTATGACAGAGGGCTCTAAGAAACCGTAAGTTCCTTGGAAACCCAAGTCCACTGAGAGTTTTGCCAGATACCTAAACAAGGTAAGACATGGTTAGCGACAAATAACTTGTATAATGAAAAAATTGGACAACACAAGGATATACTTACAGCTCCCACAACTGCAAGATGGAGCCGTTCAGCATCGACGTCCCCGTAATAATGTCAAAAATGTCAGAACTTGTAACGTAAACTGGAAAATCACTGGGATGGCCGAACACTAGTGGCTGCCATGGGACCTGAACAGTGTCGTTAGCTTCCTCATACCCGATGCGCCATAGCATCCGGACGGGATCCTTGGCCGGGTCTGGCTTCTTCAATGGCTGTTCCTGTTGAACAATTGACAACCATCACATTTTGTACCATAATTGACAAGGAAATAAAGCTAGTTAGTGTTTAGGGTTTTTACCTGTCCAGGGGCAATCACCAGAAGTCTGTTGGGCCACATCAGAAAGTGGCCCAACGCCTGACCGACGGTCTTCACCTCCTGAGTTGCCACTGGCACAGCAGCATCCTCCTCGAGGACGAGCACAACCGAGACCCTGGACATACCATCAGGTAATGTCTGATGGTGAACCACAGGGCCTAAGTTGTGCACCATACCAGTGGCAACTGGCTCCTCCGACCCGTCAATGAACAGGTCACATTGACGGGTGTCTGGTGGCTCGACCCCGTCATCGTCAGGGTCAGCCGCAGCGCATGACCCCTTAGTGCTAACCTTCCGTACCTACATATTTACACATCAGGCAGAAGTTATTCAACAATGAAAGTGATTACAAACAATAAAATTGAGGAAAATAAATAAAGAATCTAACCTGTGGGTCGCTGGCTGGTGTAGTAGTCTCCTGGTGGTGGCTGAGTGAGGCCTTCATCTCCTCCCTGAATCGGGCCATCTCCTGGTGGAGCCTAGATATCTCCTCCTGGTACTCAGCCTTCACAACAGCCACCTTTTGCTCCACTATTTGCTCAAGGGATGGGGCAGGGTCGGGAGCACCGTAATAGGCGCGGAGGCCTGTAAAATGTGAATGATTAGCCCATAATTGTTTAACAGATAACAAAATGAATGCATAGAGTTAGTTAGCACTCACCTACACCTCGACCAATAGCACGCACTCTTCCTGGGTGCTCTGGCCTGCCAATGGCGGTAGTCAATATATCCTCCCGTCCATGGGCTACGAAAGACCCTTGGGTTGATTGCTCAACCAAGGAATCCTGAAACCAAACAAGTTAGTATTCACTTCCTTCACGTAAACTGAAAAACAGACACTGATATAAAGGGGAATACTTACTATACGTGAGGCAACCTCCTGAGCCTGTGAGGAAGTGTATTCCCCACTCTTCTTGATCCTAGCCCGCTTCCATTTGTCGTGGCGCGCAGGTGGGGAAGGGGGATCCACAATACCAGTGTCAGTCTGACACTGACTCAGCCTCTCCTGTGCCAGCCGCTCCTCCAACCTACGGTAACCGCCACGTGACAGTGTGTGTGGGCAGTCATTTAGCTTCCTAGTCTCCTTGGCTTTCTTTCTGGTCTCCTACAACAAGAAAAAAAATATTCACAGTTAGCCGTATAAATTATACATATTATTTAATCATCTAAAAACCAATGTACCTGAAACTCGGCAGAATGTCTAGATGCAACAAAAGCATCCCAGGTCTCCTGATCGATGAATGGATACTTCTCTCCAGGGAACTTTCCTTGGTCGTCCCCGAATACATACCTACAATGAAAGGTACATTTAAACGAAGGATTGGCACAATTTGGTGAAGCGTTGATTAAGAATTTAAAGTTCAATATACCTCGTGGTGAGTATGGATTTGAACGACCTCCATCGCTCAGCCATGATACCGAGGACCTTCCTCCTCGCTATGTCGGAAGATGGTATCTCAAAAGAATCCTACATGAAAGGAGTTAGTCCATAAAGGAGTCCTTATTAAGAGTTACATGAAATAATACACTAAAATAAAACTTAAATAATACATAAGTTACCAGAACATCACTCCATAGCTGATTCTTCACCACCTCCTCGACACTATCCCAGTCGGGGATAATGATGGACACCTTCGACCGTACCACAACCCCCAGATAACTGCTAAGCTTCATGGCATGCGGTCCACTAAATCTGCCGGTGTTGACATCCATGTCAACAACTGGCCTCTCTCCCCGGTGACGCCTACGTGCGATGTCTGGCATCCGGGTAACACCTCTACTCTTCCGAGCAGAGGAACCACTGGCCTGTGAGTCGGACCTGGATCGTCCATCCTGGTCAGCCATGAGTATCTGTCCAAACAAGGAAAAAAACTGTCAAATATTTAATATAACATTTAAAACAACGAATAACGGATATAACATGTAATGAAATGAATCACCAACAAGATTAATACCCTATTAAGATGAAATATTTTCCCACAAGCCCTCATGGTGGTCATGACGACTGGCAACTACATCATCTATGTCATGTTCCACGATAGATGTTGGAATACGTGTTGTAGTTGATGGAATGTCCACAATATCAAGATTGGGGTCTCCAGTGTGTCTACCTTGGATAACAATTGACCACCGTTTGTCAGCTGGGTCAGCCACATAAAAAACTTGCTTCACCTGCGTTGCCATTATGAATGGTTCTTCCTTATGCCCGATCTTGTTGAGGTCCACCAACGTAACTCCTAAATCATCAGTTGTGACACCGTTCTTATTGTCAACCCATTTGCATTTAAACACAGGAACGGTGAAGGGACCGTAATCAACTTCCCATATATCTTCAATCACACCAAAGTAGCATGACTCCGCCATCACAGGGTTGTTGTCCTTTGCAGTTGAGAAATGCATTGACTGAGCCACAACCATCACTCCACTGTTTTGATTTGTACTCTTTTCATCCTGTGTCCTTGTATAAAACGAATAGTTGTTTATGTCATACCCACAAAAGGTAAGGACATCAAAGTTCGGGCCCTGTGCTAGTCGATGTAATGTCGAGGATGCAGATGCATCTTTCAGGACGGTCTTTTGGAACCACTGCATAAAACTCTTGTTGTGTTCATTCAACAACCACTTTTCAGTCATTTTAGGGTTGGTTTTCTTGACTAGCTCCTTGTGTGTGGCTAGATACGGTTGCACGTCGTCCGTGTTGTTTAAAATATACAAGTGTGCCTGAAGGACATCAGCACGTGGCATGCTCTTCACTTTTTTTCCAATCGTTCCTTTCCCATCCAATCTCCCTTCATGACGGGTCGTTGGAATACCAATGCTTGCAGCATGTGACATGTATTCAGTGCAAAACTCAATTGCTTCCTCTGCAATATATCTTTCCATAATTGAAGCTTCGGGACGACGTTGGTTCTTCATATACCCTTTCAATATCTTCATATATCGCTCAACGGGATACATCCAATGGAGGAACACTGGACCACAACAACGGACCTCTCTCACCAAATGGATGATTAAGTGGACCATTATGTCAAAAAAAGAGGGCGGGAAATACATTTCAAGCTGACATAATATAAGTGATGCTTCCTGTTCCAACACATCCAATTCGCCGGGCACGATTACCTTGCAACATATGGAATTGAAAAACATACACAACCTTGTTATGACATTTCTCACATTTTTAGGAAGAATGTCACGAATGGCGATAGGCAGAAACTGCTGCATCAACATGTGACAATCGTGTGACTTCAACCCAATTAACTTTAAATCTTTCATGGAAACACAACACTTGATGTTGGAGCCATAACCAGACGGAACTTTCACACTTCGTAACGATTCACACAGACTTTGCTTTTCTTTTCTTGATAACGTATGACATGCTGGAGGCAAATATGTTCTTTTGCCCTTTGATTGTGGATGCAAATCTTGACGTATACCCATCAACTCTAAGTCCATACGCGAGTTTAGGCCATCCTTAGTCTTCCCGGGTATGTTTAAGAGTGTACCAACTAAACTGTCGCAGACATTCTTCTCCACATGCATTACATCAATGCAGTGTCTTACATCAAGCTCCCTCCAATATGGCAGGTCAAAAAACACTGACCTTTTCTTCCAGTTGTTTTGTGTCGGGTGCTGTTTTTCACACTTACCAAATTGCACGTTGACGTCCTTCACCTTTTCATATGCCTGGCGACCAGATAGTGGTGGAGGAGCCATTTCAAAATCTTGGGCACCGTTAAACGACTTCTTCAACCTTCGAAACGGATGATTCGCTTTAAGAAACCTTCGATGTCGAAGATAAACATTTTTCCTGCCATGATGCAACCGCACAGAACTAGTCCCCTCCTCACATACTGGACAAGCTTTATGACCCTTCACACTGTACCCAGATAAGTTACCATACGCTGGAAAGTCATTGATTGTGCAAAATAACATGGCACGCAATTTGAATGATCGCCCGGTAAACCCATCAAACAGTTCAACCCCGTCTTCCCACAACCTTTTGAGGTCTTCAACCAATGGAGTTAAATATACATCAATGTCGTTCCCTGGTTGTCATGGACCAGAAATCATCATTGATAACATCACATATTTTCGCTTCATGCACAACCATGGCGGCAAGTTGTAAACAAACAACAAAACAGGCCACGAACTATGGTTTGTGCTCAGGTTACCAAACGGGTTCATGCCGTCTGTGGCTAGTGCAAGCCTAACATTTCTTGGTTCATTGGCAAATTCTGGAAAAATCCTATCCATTTTCTTCCATTGCGACCCATCGGCCGGATGCCTAAGTAGTCCATCAACAACCCTCTCATCAGCATGCCATCTCATAAGTTTTGCATCATCTGCATTGGCAAACAGACGCTTTAGTCTTGGAACTATAGGTAGATACCACAACACCTTTGCAGGAGACCCTTTAGTGCATACCTCATCAGAATCCGCCTCTTTCTTCTTATACCGTGACACCCCATATCTAGGACATCGATGCAGCATTTCTAATTCACCCCGGAATAATACACAATCATTTGGGCATGCATGTATTTTCTCATACTCCAAACCCATAGGACACAACACCTTTTTGGCCTCATAGTTACTTTTCGGCAAGGTGTTTCCAGCTGGGAGCATTTCTTTCAACAACTTCAGTAAGTCAGTGAAACTTTTATCCGTCCACCCGTTTATGGCCTTCAAATTAAACAACCGCAAAACAGCTGATAACCTCGTGAAATTGACGCAGTTTGGATACAACGGCTGCTCAGAGTCCTGACACAGAGTTGTATATACATGAGCTTTCTTAAAACCTTCTACCCCTACATCACGGATCATATCCTCGAGTCGGTCATCCATGTCGACATCGTTGTCATGCATCGGGCTTCGATTTTTAGTCTGAGAGCTGCTACTTGGCACCACCACATCTTCACCATGCCATATCCAACGCGTATAACTACGTAGAAAACCGTCACACAGTAGATGTTCTCGCACCTCTTCCAAGTCTACCCGACGCAGGTTGAAGCATTTAACACAAGGGCAAAAATACTTTCCATTCACCCCCACTGCATTCCTCGCTACGAATTCTATAAATGATTCAACTCCCCCCTCGTACTCCAGACTTAGGCGTGACGCAGAAATCCAACTCCGATCCATACCAACTGTTTACAAGGTGCTATGATCAACCTCACTTTTTATACAAAGGTGGTGGTCCTATACCCATTCAGCATGACAATTATTTTTATACGTCATTCATATATACAGGTTAGGACTTATTTTAAAATTTGATGAAATTTCGGCAGCATTTCGCATTGGTCTCTAAGTACACAAAATGAGAGTGGTCAAATCAAATTCAACCACAACCAAATATGCACCCAGAGAACAACACAAAATACAAGTTACCGAAATTTTATCAAATTTTAAAATAACTCCTAACTTGTACATACTAACAATGACGTATAAAAAATAATTGTTCATCCCAAACTGTCCAAACGGACAATTCAAGATTCAACACAAACGATGACATTAATTGATTTAATGACCATTTGTGTCGAATCTCAAACGGGGAACTACGGTTCACTCATATGCACAACAACTTTCATACTAGTTAACAACCACACATATACAACAGCAATAAACATAACATATAAGAGTAACCAACAATAACAAAAATAAAATGTATAATAATTTAGTTAACTTTTTTCCTAAAATAGTATGATGTTTTTAATTTATGTTATCTTGAAGTAGATAAAATAAATAGTATGGTGGCTGCAATGTGGATAACAGAAGTATCAAGCCCATTATTGCATTTCAGGCAACTTCTAAAGGAGCTTGGATACAGAGATACCCTTCTTAATTTGATTGCTGATGTAAGTAATATAATGGGCTACCTGAAGTATCAAATATATTTTTTATAAATTTAATTTATTTTTTCAGTTTTATACTTATTAAATAATGTTGATATTCAAATATTTAAATAAGAGTAATAATTAAAATAAAACGAACTAAAGCAAAATATGTGTATATTTTTAATTGAACACTTTATCAAAATGAGCTAAAAGCTGGGTTTCCTACATGGCAGATTCTATTTGCTATCATATTTACAGTTGCCAGGATGTTGGTCGGACCGTGCCTCACTTATGTAACTTTATCTAAAGACTACCCACTTCTAATAAAGGTATAATTTGTTCCCCTTTCCTTAGTGAAAGCATTTTCTAAAATATAATCTTCATTTGTTTAATTCTTCCAATGTTACAGGCTATGGGATTGGGTCTGCAGCTAGTCAGTGCATTCTGGTTCTTCAAAATTCTAAAAATGCTAAAACAGAAATTAACCAAGAGAGAAACATCCATAAATGGCATCAACCACAGCAACACTATTTTCAGCAGATAAAACAGAGGAAGGGAAACTATTTTCAGGAGATGAAAATAAAAACAGAGGAAGGGAAACTATTTTTAGGAAAATAGAAAAACTATTCAGCATCACAGTTTAACAACATAGGCATCACAGTTTAATAAACTGTTCTGGTTGTATGCATAACAACTAAGTAATTATACATACAACCAGAACATAATACAACAGGCACATTATATATACAACCAACAAAACAGAGACAGAAACCCCTTTCAACAGTGCACAAAACCCATATAACGCATCAACATAACTTAATAGTAAAAATAAGGACGACCTACCTTTTGAGGCAACAAGCACCGAGCACAATGGGATAAGCAACGAGCAACGAGCACAATGGGATAAGCCAACGAGCACACTGGAACAATGGGATAAGCAACAAGCACACTGGGATAAATGGAGAAGATGAGAAATAGTTCAAACGAAGAAACAGAAAATGAAAAAGAAAAAAATAGGGATGCCTTACCTGACAGGACAACGAGTGTAACAGGACAAGCAACTAGCAAGAACCAGGCAAAAATAGCAACGAGCACACTGGGACAGATGGAGAGGATGAGAAACCACTCGAAAAGATGAGCGCGAGAGGAGAAGTAGAAAGTGAAAGAAGAGGAGAAAGTGGAAAAAGGCTGAAAGGCGCGGCTTTTGAAGTTTCAGAAAGGATGTATATCCACGGTTCCCCTTAAAACCGTGAATATATGTGTAATATATTCACGGTTGAGAAAACAACCGTGGATAAATGGTAACACTATATCCACGGTTAAGACAACAACCGTGGATAAATATTAAATATATAATGACAGTTATTGAAACAACCGTGGACATATAGTCCCCAGTGATTATGCCCTAAAACCTGAACTATATATCCACGGTTGGAAATACAACCGTGGATATAGACATCAATATATATCCACGGTTAATATCATAACCCTGATCATAACCATGAATATATATTCACGGTTGAGGAGTAAACCGTGGATATATATTTCAGGTACTATATATCCACGGTTTACTCCTCAACCGTGGATATATATTTACGTCTATATCCACGGTTATGATTTTAACCGTGGATATATAGTTTTCTCTGATTATAACGTTCACCTTATAATTTCAAAAATGCCACCGTGCATGTTTTTATCACTGATCCTCTTCTACCCGTGAATATATCCCCGTTGTTATATCTATTTTTTCCACTAGTGATGATTGCTACGAAACTTTATGGACACTACCTATGACTCATGTTGAACCTGCAGACGTTGTCCGTGCTCAAAATTCTAAATATGCCTAAGGTGCAAGGATGTTTTCTGAGGACTCCGGATCCCACTAAGGCTTAATTTCACATACCCAGTTGGCTTAATTAGCCATTTTCCTATTACAATCCAAGCTTTTCACTTAGGATCTCAACAAATCCTGACTCATACACTTACCACCATTCATTTATAATTAAACTTGGCTATATTTAGGCACAACATATGATTCATAAGCACCTTCAAGCAATCTTACATTGTCCAATGAATTCCATCAAAACATGGTTCATGAGTCTCGTGAAGGTACTTAGAGTATTGGTTAAGCCAAAAGGCATCACTAACCACTCATATATTTAAAAGCAACTTTGCAGCCATCTCCTTCCTTGAGTCTTATTTAGTGGTAACCACTTTTAAGATCAATCTTGAAAAATATGGTAGAGTCACAAAAGTTCATCCAACAAATTATCAAGCCTGGGAATAGAATGTCTATATGATGATGTTGTAGATTGCTCTACAATCTGTACATATTTATCACAAGCCATCTTTCTTAGGAACCAATAAAATTAGGAAGTATAAGGGCTTAGACTCTCTTTTATCCATCCCTTGGACAAAAGATCTTTTATTTGTTTTTCAATTTCAAGACTTTCTTTAGGGTTATACCTATATTTGAAACCCTATTAAGAAGACTAGCACATGGGATAAGGTCTATTTGGTGCTCAATCCCCCTTATAGGAGGTAACCCTCGGGGAAGATCTTTAGGAAAGACATCCCTAAACTTCTTTAAGAGCTTTAACACTCTGATGGGCAAAGAAAGGGTGCCCCCTAAGCACATAGAAGTGCTTGGAGTGTACTTGGCATATAGCATGTATATATAAAGGTTGGTGAAGGAGAAAGGCTCTCTTCACTTCATGTTTAGAGCCAATGAGAGTAGAATGCCTTAAGAGAAACAATTACTTTACCTTTCTTTTCTTTGGTTTTTTTAGGTTTAAGTTGAGAGGTGGAAGGACCAACCTCCTTATCCCTTTTCAACTTTATTTGAAGTAAATCCTTCATAACTTGCTTTGGAGTTAAGGGATACAAAACAAACTTTTATTATTATGGAGAAAAGTGAAGGTGTTAGAGAAACCCTCATGAGTGACCTTCTTGTCACTTCCAAGGTCTCTCAATAAGCACATGTGTAGCTTTCGTAGGAACAACATCACACTACACTTTGTCTTATATGCTCCTATAGAAAGTGTAAGATGAACTTGCTTATTTACTAGCATTTCACCATTTTCATTAAGTCATTGAAGTTTGTAAGGTCTAGGGTGGTCCCCTAGTTCACAACTAAGTTTGTGGACTAACCTTTAGCTAGCCACATTAGCACAACTCCCACTATCCACAATGAGAAAACATAGTTTTTCATATATATAACATCTTATGTAAAAGATGTTCTCCCTTTGTGTAGTGGCATCCTCCTTGACATGGCTTCCAATAAGCCTTCTAATCATATAAAGTTCACCTTCATCTCCAAAGACATGTTCACTATCATAGGAATCACTACTTGAGCCATCACTCAAGTGGGAAGAGGAAGAATTCTTTTGGCTATAGTAAAGAGCGTGTCCCTTTAAAATCATTATTTTCTTATTGGGACATTGATAGGCAATATGGCCCCTTCCTAAGCATTTAAATTTTTTTATGGAACTCTTCTTAGAATAGTATGATATGGAGGTGGAGTTATCATACTTAAAAAGGGTAGACCTAGAATGGTCATGGTTAGAGGATTTAGAAGAGTTACCCTATCTATGGACCTTACTTTTTAGTTTTGGAGAATAAGTGTCCGCTTCATTATCTGTACCCTTTCTCCAATCTTTTTCTCTTTTTGGTTGGGAGTCTTCTTTTCCCTTCCACTTAGGTCTAAAGGGTTGATAGTCCCTTATATAATAAGAGTCTCCCTCATTGAGTTGACTTTCTATTCTTGTGCATTGATGGAGTAACTTCTCAATGTCTACATGAGGTAAAAGTTTAACTCTTTTATTAATATTTTTATTAAGCCCATGAAGAAATCTATACATGAGAATTTCTTCATCTTCTTCAACATTGGCCCTAATCATGGCTATCTCAAGGGCTTTATAGTATTCCTTAACACTCTTGGACCTTTCTGAGATCTTATTGAGGTTATTCTTATCCTTGCATAGTTGGGTCCACCACACTAATGCATGATTTTAAAAAGCAAGAGTAAAAACTCTCACTTTTTTGTCCTATTTGTTTAATGAGAGTTGAAGAGTTGCTTAACTCTCATTTCCCAATTTAAATTGGCTTTAACATCACTCTTACCATGAAATTAGGGCGCTTCAAATTTAACTTCCTTAAGCCTCACATTTCATGAGTCTATTATGCCTATCCCCAACCTCACTAGTTTTCTCTTGATGTCTATTTATATATCTAGTTCTTCTAGTGGTTCTCTCTCTCTTTATTCCCCATGCTCAATATTATCTAGTCAAATACTTATGTCATTTAATTTTTCTAAAATAGCATGCATATGAGGGGGGTATTCTCTCTCTCACACACACACATTATAAGAATTCATGCTATATAAACAAAATGAAGCAAAAGCATGTGAGAAAGATATACTATAGTCAGTTGGCAAGAAATAAACTAATCCTAAAAAAGCAAAGGAAAACAAGAAACTAGACGATGTGCATAAAGTAAACTAATGTCTAAGCGCACTACCCTAATCAACTAATTACAACCATAGTCCAATGTCCCAAAGTCCAAAGTCTAAAAAGTCCAATACAAGAACTAAGAAATATGGATTAAAAGAATTATATTTTTTTGTCTTTAGACGCTCCCAAAATATAAGGAGAAAATGAAATACAAAAGAGACACAGGTATGGTATTTATATATTACAACACTGTGATTTCCAAGTTACAAGTCTTCAAGCTTCACCAAACTAATAAGAAAACTCTTTGAACACAAGAAAATGGTTGGCACAACTAAAATATTATTTGCAAACGAAAACTCTGAAGCTCACAAGTGTGTACACTTAATAAACTCTCTATCAACCTTTAAATGCTTAGAGCAATCCCTAAAGTCCAATCTCAAGCACCTCAAGATGTGCTACCAAGAGCAATGGCACACTTCAACTAATATCAAGAATGTCAAGAAAAGAAATACTCTAATGACAAAACAAGAGATCAAAGAAGACAAGCAAGAAAAGCTCAATTAAGAAGCACAAACCAAAGGGATCAAGGTATACACAAGAATGGAATTATTATTTGACAAACTTAGAATCAATAAAGACAAACTAAATGCAAATGCAAGAAGAAAGTAAGCACATAATGACAATCTAGAACTCTAGAATGCAAGATAAACACTACACATTCACAACAAATACAAAACTATTTTTGTGTTTTAATGATACACAATAAAAGGCAATAAGAACACAAATTTTGGCTTGCACTATAAGGTGCTGCCAAAATTTTTGTTGGTATTCAAACACTTTTTTTCATTATTTTTGCCAAGAGAGGACCTAAAATTTGTAGCAATGCAAGGACCTTCCAAGCTTTTTCTTGTTCTAAATTTTCTTTATGTTTTTTATACTTTTTCCCTTGTTTTTTCTCTATTTTTACTATACCAAAACTAAAATACAAACAACCCCAAAATATCTCTGAAAGATTGCACAAAAACAAGAACAAACAATCAACAAGTGTTTATTCTTGCATCAACTTCCAACACAAAGCAAGGATAGAAGGCATGATTTATAGACATCAAATGCAATTAAAAGTGCAGAATTACAGCATGCAAAAGAATACTTATAGTTGTTGAAAATTCAAACAAACATTGGATAAAAACCTAAGAAACACTAATAATCCTACAAGATAATGAGCCAATAAATCCAACAAAAAGTGTGATGGATTAAGACATCTTTGGAACTTGAAATACACTTTAGAAAATATGACTAAAGTGTATTAGAGTCCAGCAAACTAACATAAAGCAAAATGCAAAACAACCTACATACAACAAGAGTAAGCTCTAACACTCAAAGACACAAACCTAAAGGCATTTTATACTAAGACATTTCATCAAACACATGGAATACATTATCAATTAGGCAAAAAATAAAAGTGGTATAGCACTAAATTTTTACTTCCTAACACAAACAAGACAATAATTAAAGGTTCTAAAGCAAGAAACAAAACTAAACAACAAAATGTAAGAAAATAGAGGTAACTTGTAATACAAGCAACATGAACACCACAACACAAGTGGAAAAAAATTGTAGCAATTTGAACAAAACTTCTAGGTTATGTTTCAGTCACCTAGAGAAAAAAGATTTGTGAAGGCATCTTTTGCCTAATTCCAATCCAAGAAGTGTAGATCTAACATGCACGATTTGGTCTATTTTTGGGTTTTTATGGAAATTACACATATGATACTTCAAATGATAAAATGAGAATATACTACTGAAATTGAGAATATTAACACAAAACATGATAGATCTAAGAAAAAAATTCAAGAGATGGGGCTCAATGATACTACTTGATGTAGGATTGTTGAGGATTTAGATCTTCATCTTGAAACTTCCTTGGATCTAAGCTTTGCTCCACTTTATTTGACTTTAAAAACTAAATTCTAAATTTATTATGCCTTGGCCGAAACATATGCTAGGAAAAAACATGAAGAATTTTGGTGAAAAAACACTTAAGGAAAATAGAAAGGAAAGAAGGAAGTAGAATTTACGGAGTGGGAAGGAAAGCAACTATGGTTGACATCACACTCTTAGGGAGAGATAAGTCAAGAGTGAGGGTCACCACCCTTGGAGAGATCCAAAGGATGAGATCTAAAGGGTGAAAGCTAAACACTCTAGGGAATTTAGAGAGGAAAAATCACTCAATCTCACTAGAATTTTCACAAATGACTTTTTAGCTACCATTTACAAAGGAGATGAGGCTTATATACCTCCATCAAAGTGGCACCACCTACATGGGCCTTAGATTCTCTCCGTGGCCCAAAACTAAAACCTAACAAAATGGCCCAAACTAGGAAATGTGTAACGTATAAAGTCTAAAAATGGCCCAAATTAACTTAGTCATGCAAGACTAAACTCCTAAAACTATTTCTAAACAAAAGTATAAAATCCTAAAAAAATATTTACAACATGTGTGTGAGGCCCAAAGGAGATCCAATCACTCTAGAAAGCCCCTACCTCCAAAATGATGCATGAAAAACAAGCAAGGGTCTTCAAATACTCCTCCTTAGACTTGGGTCTATCCAATGAGGTGAGAAACATATACAAAGCCTTTGAGAGTGTCTCCAAGGCTTTCTTGGGTCTTGACCTAGTCAAAGGACCACTGAAGCTCTCTAGGACATCCTTTAATCTCCGTGTAGGCTTTGTGGCTAGGTCCATATCATATTTCTCCTTTACACAAAATATTTTCATCATCTACTAAAAGTTTTCTAGAGCAAGTTGTTCAAGTACGTTTATTTTTGAAAATGTTTTTCAAAGTCGTGTGTTTTCTACACTTAATTAACCTTTCTCTTAAATCTAAAGTCATATGTCAACATCTTATCCCTCCCTTATTTATATACATTTATTTTATTGTAATCTTATCAATGTAATTTATTGTCTCATTCTCTTAAGAGCTGAAACACTTCTCTCTTATTTTTTTATATATGTACTACTCATATACCTTTACAAATTCTTATATATACATAGAGAGAGAGGATTTGTCTAGCATGTAACATGATAAAAAATGAGAACTAGAATTTTTTCAAAACACATGAATTAAAATGTTGTTTCTATTTTAATTTTGACAGAACACCCAGTTAGTCCCCGACTCCAACACAGTCGGACACTTAGGTCCTTCACTTAGTAGGTTAGTCTCTTAAGTCCTCCACGTCCGTGATCGTCAGACACTTAGATCCCTGTCATTAAACCTTCGTTAACTTTTGTCAGAGTCAAGTGACGTGGCTCATCAAATCCCAGCAGGGATGCCACGTTTCCATCAAAACTACGCCGTTTTGGTCTCTAAAATCCATGTCACACATAACAACAATGGGAAGCCATTTTGATAGAACCCTAAGTATTTACATTGTTCTCTTTCTTCTTCTCGCGATTACTGGTTTTCTTCATCTTCCCCCATTGGCTTCTTCATCTTCCCCTACTAAGAGAGAGAGTATTGGCAGTGTCCCAGTATAAGGTTCTCAGATCTCGATCCCTTTACTTCTATTCTCCATTCTTCACATCATCGAACCTTGACAGTATCATATCCGAACCTAACCCTCCCAACCACATCATCGACGCTCTTCTCATCATTCTCTCACTCGTCGCCACCAGAGCACGAAGCTTCTCAACCTCACTGTTCTCCAATGAATCGACCTTTTCGTCGAGGAAATTCTCATCACCGCCGCCCATGTCACCTTCTACGAGTTCAACATCGACCTCACCCAATGGGTTTCTCTTTCTTCTTAACCTTCTACTTTTCTTCACTCTCTCTCTCTCTCACTCTTTCTCACCTCTCTCTCTCTCCTCTCTCCAGAGCCGCAAGGACGTTAAAGGATCCCTCTTCGCTGTTAAGAGGTTCATTTTCCCTCTTCTTATTCCTCACTTCAACCTTTCTAACTCACCTTAACTGTTAAGAGGTTGCCAATCTTTTGACTTGTGTTGATGAATTTGGTTAGGCGTTGATCCGAAGTCTGTATTATGTGAGTTTTATAAAGCCAGACAATGTGCCAAGGGTTTCAAATGCAAGTTCTCC
Organism: Clitoria ternatea; assembly: GCA_037962975.1. Taxonomy (NCBI): domain Eukaryota; kingdom Viridiplantae; phylum Streptophyta; class Magnoliopsida; order Fabales; family Fabaceae; genus Clitoria; species Clitoria ternatea. The sequence goes on from CM075669.1 coordinate 297,850,315, forward strand.
CATGATTTGAATGTTCAGGGGAAAGAGGAAAAGATTGACATTTATAGCGATACGCATGACGGTGGTATTACTTATATGCTTGATGATGATAATTGATTTTGCATGTTGTTTTTAGTTTTGAAGATTTCTTTTTTCTGTTTCTGACTTTTTGGTTTGGCTCTTGCTTTGTCAGAAACAATGAAGGATTGGGATTAAGAGACCTTGGAGAAGGTGGTTGAGTCAAAGAAAACTGAATATAACCAGAACAAACCAACTGACATAGTACGGTTTATTAGAGTTGTTGGAATCATGACTGTTACATTGATTTGTTTGATATTTTGCATTTTCCTTTTTCATGTTTGATGGTTCCTTAAGATTTTGGTTTGTTGTGTGGCTTTATTTTAATGTTTCATGATTTTGAATTATTTTCAAATCATATTTGTCATGTGGCCTTTGGTACCTGAAATGACTATTGTCAATTGTTTGTGTACCATGTTCAGGTCTGTAAATACTTTTTGGAAGCAGTAGAAAAGAAGCAGTATGGTTAGTTTTGGGACTGCCTCAATGGTGGTAAGAATTGCCACTACAGACATGCACTTCCCTCTAGATATGTTTTGAAATCTCAAATGAAGGCTTTGTTAGATGAGGAAACTGAAAAGATATCAATTGAAGAAGAGATTGAAAATCAGGTAAGTTTTGTTGTTATCCTTATAGTAAGCTATACCATTCAATATGTGTTGGGTTGTCTAATCAATATTTAATGTTGTTTGCTAAGAATGACCGCATGAGGTATATCCGTTACCTGTTTGCTATTGTTCACATGTGAACACCTGTATATGTTCCTGCCCCACTTTTACTCCATAAAAATTGTGAACAAGTGAAGGAGCTGCTTCTTGTTGACTGCGTTTTAAAAGAAGGAATTGAAAGTGGTTAAAAAGACTGACAATCTTCCTTATTTATCTGTTTGGCTTATTTAGTTACATTGTTTCCCCCTCCAATGCAGTGGTCGGGAGCTGTTTTTGTCAAATGCCAGCTTGGTTGTGGATGATGCAGAAGCGTATGACATATACCAAAAAGAACCAAAATCTGATGAAACTGAACAGAATGTGAGTCTTTTATTCATGTTGTCTCTGCATATTTTGAAGGTATACTATATAGACGACTTTCTATAAAACTACATAAAAATGTTCAGAATATTGGATATATATATATATATATATATATCCAAAGTCAAAGGTTTCTTCTACAAAGAGGTAATAATATGCTTCTACCTGGTTAAATGAATTCATGCCAGCATCTGTTCTCCACCCCATGAATTGTGGAATTGATTTAATAATCCAAATACTCCATTTTTTTAAAATTCTAATCCATTTAACTTCTTACATGTATTCGTACCCTTGCTGGTGGCAAATGTGTTAGTTTAGTGCTATTATTAATCTATATATGGACGTTTGATTTGTGTTAGTTCAGTGCTGTTGAAATTAGAATTTCAGTGTGTTCTACATGTTATTTCTTACCTTATCCAAATTCTGTTGGATATTCTAGTCAGGTTGATCCCATAGTGGCATCATTCTCTGGAGGAGTAGTTAGAGTAATCTCAGCATTGATGGTTATTGAGATAAACAATGTAAAACAACAGGAGTAGAAAAGATGCAAATACATGTCTATGCAGGCTATAGTAGCGAGCAATTTTTGTACTTTGCTGTGCCTGAGAAAGAAGTAGAAGCTGTTGCAGAGGCATTGATATGTTGGCTAAGAAACTATTGGCTGATACATAGATGATGAAATTTTGTAGATATGAGTCCATAATTGCAGAAATGAGGATCTTATGGGAACAGAAAGAAGGTTGTTGTTTTGTAGGAATGAATAAAATTTATTCTCTTAACCGACAAATATGTGTTGTTAAGCTTCATTACCTAGTTCCTTGTAATTAGGAATAGATTTTTTTGACTAGTTACTGTATATGAACCATTATTTGATTTTGTAGATATGAGTCCATAATTATAACTGTTTTATTTTGAATATTCTAGGATAGGATATGCATACGTATATTTATTTTTGATTAAATTGTCTTTTAATCCAAAAAAAGAATATAACAAAGCAGGATAAAAAATTAAAATAAAACAGGAACTTTTAACACCGGTTAAATACTGAAATAGGTGTTAAAAATTGTAATTAACACCCGATAAACAGATAAAAGGACCGGTGTTAATAATCTTAACTTTTAACACCTACGCATTTAACACCCCTCAAAATTCGGTGTTAAAAGTCATGCACACATGGCACTCCTTGTTGGCATTTAACGGTACATGTCACTTACATCTAACGAAGGTTTAAAGGCAGGGATCTAAGTGTCTCACGATCACAGATGTGGAGGACTTAAGAGACTAACCTACTAATTGAAGGACCTAAGTGTCCGACTGTGTTGGAGTCAGGGACTAACTAGGGTGTTCTGTCTTTAATTTTTAATCAACTCATATTTGCCAATTGCATTAGGTCTTGCTAACGTTGTTAATCTTTGAAGTATAGTGTACGGGTGTGAAACCGCATATTCAGTTCTATGTTTGAATTATTTTTTGGTTATAGAAGTAAAAAATTATTTGATAAAAGTAATTTTTAAAATTATTTTAAAAAATAACAACCTTTTACTTTTTAAACTTTAAATGTTGAATGTCTTCAAACTGGTTTAGACCATGTCTGGTATATATAACATTTAGGTTTCGCTTTTGAAATTTTTATTGATAAAGACCTTTTTTTTCTAAGTAAAGACGTATTTTTGTTTATAGTTAAAAAAGTTCCTTTTTCCAATTGTAAACTTTATACTAAACCTTAAATTGGCTATTTTATCAAAGTATTTATTTCATAATACATGAAATCACAACTTTAGGCCTTTAGGCATTACGTACGACTCATGCTAAATCTGCAGGCACAGTCCGTGCTCAAAATTTCCTCCGGATATTGGAGACATGCGCTAACATACAATTTGGCCCTTTTCTTTAAACAACTACATTACCTAAATCATCTCAAATGAAAATCAATTATTAATCTCTTTGCACACCCAACTTCTAAATATGCCTAGGGTGCAAGGATGCTTTCCGAAGACTCTGGATCCCGCTAAGGCTCAATTTTACCTACCTAGTTGGCTTAATAAGCCGTTTTCCTATTATAATCAAAGCTTTTCACTTAGGATCTCAATAAATCCTCACTCATACACTTACCACCATTAATTCTTAATTAAACGTGGCTATATTTAGGCACAACATATGATCTATAAGCATCATCAAGCAATCCTACATTGGCCTTTTACTTCAATTACCATTCACATTCTAATCTCATCATGAATAATTACATATAGTTGGGTCAATATCATTTTTTCACAATTGCCACCCACATATGTTATACTACCATAATTGCCTACTCATAACATACAATTAATCAGATGTCTCTGCCATATTACAGTTCCTGGACATAGCTATTTTACTTATTATCAATATTATAACTTGAGTATCTCAATCATATTTAGGCATAATTATCAACTATAATTGCAACATAATTCATCGCCCAAATCATCTAGGAATGTCTCAGACATCTATTCTACATATCAACATATATCAAATGATCATTTTCATTAACATTGTCCATCACAAACACAGGTCATGTATATATAATTACACCAAGCACATCACAAAATTGAATTCTCAAAACATAATATGTCAAAACTCAATCCTCTTGGCATTGCTTCCTAGCTTATCTGGTATTGGTCTCTGCAGTGTCGGTCATGTCCCTATCTTCAGTCACTAGGACAATAGTAAAGGTGAGTAACTGGCAATACAAATCAATGCAAATAATTTTAAATGTGTAGGGGAAAAGTGTAACATAGCCAAGGGTTCATTTGCTCACGTTCAATTAATTCATTCTCATTCCATTTCAATATAATTCATAATCTTTAATCTTGTTAGTTTGATAATTAACAAACCACATTCATAATACTACAGTCAATCCAAACAACTTGACAACTAACTCTCAGTCAATAATATAAGACTCTCTAGTATTCGGATACTAAATTAGATCAGCTGTCAGCTGGGGGTCCTACTCAACCACCCTGAACCCTACCTGGTTCACCGAGCCTAACCTCACTCCCCACCTCATCACTAGGTCTTACTTGACCACTGGGTAGCTCAATTGGGTCATGCTTGACCACGGGAGCCAAAAAATAAGGAGTAAATATACTAATTGGTCATCCATACCACATAGCAATCATATATCTCAATATCAAGTCAATTAATTCTTAATAATTTATCCCAGCACTACAGCCATCAACCTGGGGTCAAACTCAAGCCACTCAAGTATATTGTACTTCTCTTTAATCTTATTTCACAACATTTCGCAATTCCTCAGTCATCAACAATCATCATTTCATTTTATCATTTCACATCAACATTATAATCATCATCGTACAACACATTTATATAGCTAACCATCACATAATCAACTCTCCTTGTCATCATGTATTTAAAATTTTAAATCACCAACTACATGTCTCAAGGTTCACATTGTCATAGTATCGATTAAACCCACAACCAATTCATTACTCATCAATATCAACTAATTATATAAGTCTAACATCATATATATCTGTATTTACACATTTATATAAAATTTAATATTCTTAGTCTATCTTATCCTTTTCCCGCACGTCAAAATTACCGTCAATGTTATTTTCATTAATTCATACACCAAGTACACCCTCTTACCTCGCTTCCACGCTTGTGAACGCCGCAATCATCGATTTCACAAAGTATCTAAACTCAAGGAATTTACAAACCAATTTAACGTTTTGGCCTTCAGAAGTAAAACTCATTATTTCCAAACAACTTCAAACACCTCCTTAGAGTTTCTGAAGCCTACCTTTGTCACCTCCGACCCTGATTTCCAAGTTCTACCTTAGTTAGTAACCTTTCGGCACTCGATCCGTCACCTAGCGGTACCGAAACAAAACTTCATTAGTCATTCATCAACACCCACAATATCTATTTCCATTTCTAAGCTTTAAAATGCCATAAAAGTGAAAAACAAAAACCCCTCACAAAGCTTCATTATACCTTTATCAGGACCAAAACAATATCATTATTAAACATTTGGTGTGCAATTCAAAAATACTCAATAAAGGCATTTCATTAAATATTTCGTGTGCAATTTTCGTAAACCTTCTTCCCTACGAAGCAATCCATAACCCAACCTCAAACCTAATACAATGGCAATGACAACAAAGATTCATGCAAGAAGATAAACATGTTCGAAGACTAACCATACTGTCAAGCAAGAAGATAAGTATGTGTTTGAAGTGGTAGGATTCACATGCAATATGGATGCAACAAGTTTTCAACCCCAAATAAATGCAATAGACACAACAAGATGTCATGCAATGGAAGCAAAAAGGTAAATGTGTTTGAAGGAAGAAGAATGTTGGGTAGTTCAAGTGTTTGCGAGAATAATTCACGTAAAATCTAAAATTGTAATGCGTGGGAGAGCCTATAAACTCGGTTCCTTCCTAAACTGAGTTTATGTGTTAAAAATTAGACCTATAAACACAGTTACATGTGGAATTGAGTTCATATAATTGGATCTATAAACTTAGTTCTATGTGGAATCAAGTTCTTAGATATATTTAAAAAATAAAAATAGGACCTATTAACTTGATTCTAGGGGAATTGAGTTTGTATAACTTGTGTGATAATTTAAAAAAAATGTCAATGCATCTAATTCAAACTCGTTTCTTAAACAACTGAGTTCATATTGTGTCTTTGTAGACCTTTTTTACATTAGTGCTTATTTGTTGCTATTTCATTAATTTCCTTCTATTTTTATTGGATGGCCAAGCATAGCAACGAGGTTAGACACAAATGCCTTTTCATATGTTCATCCCACTGTAGCAATAGGAAAGGCGATGATTTTGGTAAAGTTTGTAGCGATGCCCCACCAGGTTCATTGCTATCTCATTCCTTTTTTTTCACTGGCTCACCAAGGGTGGTGATGAAGTTAATTAGGCATAACATGTTTTTCACATTCCAAATCCATAATAACGGCGGGCTCAACGAGGACATTGGTAAAGTACCTAGCAATGCCATCTGGTTTCATCGCTAGAACATCAAATTTCCCTCTGATTTGTTTAATTGGCCCACCAGGGGTAACAACAAGCTTAGCCACGAGTCTTGCCATTTTACGTAGCGACCAAATAGGGTGGCATTGGTAACCTTTTTCTATTATACAAACTAATTTAAAAATAAATATTAGATGACAATGACGGGTTTAGAGACGAAGATTGTCTAGTTAGCGACAGAAGTAATTTATGGTCGCTAATCATTGGTCATTGCTACACAAGTCGCTACTAGTGACTAGAATATTTTGGTGGATAAAATTGCTCTAGATAAAACAATAATATTTTCTAGTAGTGGTTTCAGAACCCATTATTTGAGAATTGTTCATTATTTTGTCTGGCTTTGATACCATAAAGGTATCTAAGTAGTATGCATAAAAGAGAAAAGAATTAAAAAAAAGAGGTATTTCATTGTTAAGAGAACAACATATTGATTTATATTAATGAGATTATAATGACATAAACTTACATAAATAGAGAGAATAAAGAGAGAAAATTGAATGATGAGTCATAATCATTTCAATGATAATTTTGAAAAATTACAATAAATTCTAAACAAATTTAATAACTTTAACTAAATTAACCAATTTTCTTAACACGCGTTAATTAGGTAAGTTTTATATTTAGGACAGAAGTAACATGATTTTCACAAAACAATTTTTTAAAATTCTTTCTTTGTATTTTTTACTTTTGTTTGTTCCATTTATTTGCCATAATAAAAATATGACCGACAAATAAAATATTATATAAGGAAATATTTTGCGCTATTTATATCGAAAGCTAACGGAGCATTAATTTATATAATATAGAAAACTTCTTCCTAATAAGATATTTTATCACAAACGAGGCACAGGCAAACAAATACTGTGGTGGATTGATATAAATAAATACACTTCAAAGAAGAACAGCGGAACAAGAGTGGAGTAATATCCACATTTTAGTTAAGTTTACGAATTAATTAATAAGAGTTAGATTGTTGACTTCTGTCATAGGAAAAGGACAAGTAACATTATTTGATGCTCGGGCAAGTATAATTTTAATAAGCACGTTTGTGTGTGAGCATGGAATGTGATAACTAAAATATATTACATATTATGATTGAAAAAGTAGGTGTAACCCATTATATTGTTAAATAAATGAGCAAGGTGTGATGAATGAATGAGTATATAAAGAAGGCAAAGATTGAGGGGAAGGCAACAGAGAGGAAGTGAAAACATAAACAGAAAACACATATTGTGATTGTGATGGATTCATACAGAGCAAGTGAGGTGTTCCATGGTCAAGCTGAGTTGTACAGAATGATGTATAGCTTCCTGAATCCCATGTGCATCAATTGGGCCGTTGAGCTTGGCATACCAGATATAATTCACAAACATGCTCAACCCATTACTCTTTCTCAATTGGTTACAGCTCTTGGGCTTCCACAAGCTAAGGCTGATTCTGTCCAACGCCTCATGCGCTTGTTGTCACACAATGGTTTCTTTGCATTCATCAAAACTGATAATGATTGCAATGAAGCATATGCACTTACTCCAGCATCACAACTCCTTGTTTCTGGCACTGATCACTGTTTGTCTTCAATGGTTAAGTTGCTCAACAGTCCATCTCTTGTTAGCTTATACCATCAATTGGGGAAATGGACATGTGGAGATGATCTCACTATTGTTGAGACAGCCTTAGGTGGTGTGGGCTCCTATTGGGATTTCATTCATCAAAATCCCACTCATTTGAAAACCTTCAATGAGGCCATGGAAAGCGATTCTCACATTGTAAGGTTGTCATTGAGAGATTGCAAACATGTTTTTCAAGGTCTTAATTCCATAGTCGATGTAGGCGGTGGAACGGGAAACACAGCCAAAATCATTTGTGATGCTTTTCCAAACTTAAAGTATGCTGTCTTGGACCTTCCACAAGTTGTTACCGGCTTAACATCAACCAACAATCTCACTTTTGTTGCTGGCGATATGTTTAAATCAGTCCCTCCTGCTGATGCAGTTTTACTCAAGGTACGTGCGTATTTATAACATTCAACAAACCAACATCTTATAATCCAAACTTGAGTGAAATCTTCATTTTAAAGTCCAGACTTTTGAGCTGTTGCCTCAAGCTTTGTTTACGCATTTATGTCCGGCTCCTATCATGTCCTTATATGGACTTAAATGCATGATTCTGATAAAAATTTAGGTATCTATTTTAAAAATTTAATTGGTAACTTGAGTGTCCAAAATGTCAATTTACTCATTAAATATTTAATTTATTTATATCATGTCATGCTTTCTTTAGCCTTGTCATAATTAATTTCATCTAGCAATATTTATACATACATTGCAGTTGGTCCTACACAATTGGAATGATGATGATTGTATAAAGATACTAAAAAATTGTAGAACCGCTATTTCGGAAAGTGGCAATGGAGGAAAAGTGATTATCATAGATACAGTGATAAATGACAAGAAAGATGAACATAAAATGACAGAAGTAAAACTTTTACTTGATGTGGTTATGATGACCGGCCTCAATGGTAAAGAGAGAGATGAAAGAGAATGGAAGCAACTCTTTGCCATGGCAGGCTTTAAACATTATAAAATTTTCCCAACATTTAGTTTCTGGTCTCTTATTGAACTCTATCCCTGAGCCTTTTGTAATTTACAATTATAATATGGTTTGGGATACGACTCTAGTGGTACACAGTTTCTGATATTTCTGATTTGTATACACAGTTTATATATTTCTAGTTTGTTCTAAGAGAATGTAATTGAGCTCAACTCGAGTGCTGTTGATGGCCAGTGAAATTAGGAATAATGTTTGACATTATTTGTGATGCATTTATCAAGTTATTTACAAGGCATATTGTTTCATATTGTTGTACTTTCTTCCCATCCTATTGCAGACTTTCAAGTAGTTAACAAATAGAGAGTGCAAAGACATTGATCATTGATTTAAAATGGGCAAGTTAGATAGGGCGGGAGTTGACCTGGAAGCCAAATTATACATAATTTTATAGTATCTGAATTAATTATAACATTACTTAGACTTTATAACAAATATTACTGTAATAATATTATAGATTAAAATCAATAAATGACCATAAAATATTGCTGTAACAAATTAATTAAAATAGAATAAAAACATCTTAGATATTTAAAGTTTTTTAGTGTTTTATTTATGAAATTTTGACTTGTTATTCTTAAAATTTATTTGATAAAATAATTATATAAAATATGTATGGAATAAGTAAACAGGGTTCAAAAAAGAACGGCGCGAATATAATATGATGAGAAGTTGAGGAGCAAATGAAAAACGTTTTATCTCATGTTTCAAACAAAGAGACAGTGAGTTTGATTCTTAGACAATCTAGAAATGCAAATAAAGGACAAAAATACTTTCCGTACAATGAGGCCACGTGCATGTGATAATCAAATAAGAACATACACACTTCAAAGAAGAACAGCGGAATGGATTGTTTCTAATAACAACCAAAACATACACACTTCCGATCTATTCTTATCATATCATTTTCAAAATTTATTTATCTCAAGATCCCTACCGAGACATTTATTCATTATTTTCTTATTTATTTCATCATATTCATTTAATGCATCATACAAGTACAACATTATAGTTCATACACATGTCATCAGACCACACTCATCATACATCTCATCACAACGTTCATCACATAATTAACATACATTCAATCATTTACACAATTTCATAGCAGTCGCCACATACAACATTTATCATACAAGTATTATACAACAATATATCACGTATGCCTGTATATTCATGAGTATCTCTTTATAAGTGTTTTTGTTCTGGTTTCTTACTCGTATCTTGTCAAACTATTTATCTCGATTATCAATCCTAACCAATCAATCTTATTACTAATGAGATCGTATTACTAGTATCTTTTCTTTATCCATAAATTGTCTCTGGGTACGAAGTGACCTTATAACTACTAAGTACATTATCTAGGCGATTTTAGCTTATTAGAGATGTACTTTATCTATTTTAGCCTTTAAATATTATGGTATAGTCATACTCATTCCTCTAAAGTGTCCATTCGATTTATTTAAAATGTCCAAATGCCTTCTATTGTCTCGTACTTATGACTACCAAGTTTAATTTATCCTTAATTTATTCATATACTACTTAAGTCGATGCTTAGGTCTCACCAAATAATGTTGACATAGCGTTCCTTTCTTTCCTAATCTTTTAATTTTAATAACATTTTTTTTGATTTGTCAAGCTTCCTTAGTGTGTATCTTTACTATCATATTATCAATTTCTATTCTTCACTAATTTCTATTTTCCAACACGTATGTGTGTATATATATAACTCATAATTACCTTGGTTTTGTTTGTTTATGATCGGTCCTGAACCGGGGTCAAGAGATCCGGTGTTGGGCCGGTCACAGAAGTTAAAGACCGAGTGATGTTAAAGACCGGTTCTGTGAGTATCCGGTCTGTATATCCGGTGTCTCTGTATGTAGAGAGCGGTCTTGATGTCCTGGAGATCCTTCACACCGACCTCACGCGTTGGTGTGGGCAAAAGGTGGTGTCACCTGCGAAAGGACTCCGACGATCAAGTTAGTGAACGTGTGTAAGAAACAGATGCATGTGAGGCAGCAAGTAGTAATAAGTGATCAGAAGAAATCATAGCATGCATAGTTTAAATATATATAGATGCTTATGAATTAGGACCTGATTAGGCCTGGGGAGCAAGGCATGTCCTCAGTGTTGGTGGCTCGAGGAAAGAATAATGTCCATTCTATTTTGTCGGAGCATGGAAAATATATTTGTTTAATCAATTGTGGGAGACAATCGTGGGTTAAGTGGCGAGGCTCGTGCCCCTCGTGGGGTGGATTCGTCATGGGAGACTGGAACCACTGCGCTATTCCCAAAGCCACGTATTAGTGTCTACTAGCGATCTGATGTATGGAGCATGCTGTATCCGATGTGGGAGGTGTCAACACAGACTCGCCGGTCTTGGGAGAACGCCCAGACGCTTTCAGGTGGTCCGATGTCTTACCTGTGAGGTCGGTAGCATGGCTAGATCGGATGACACGTCACCCTTGTCTTGGGGCCGTTATCAAGACCGGATCATTTGCCTCCTACCTTGTGTGAGGGACTATGAAGTTGCTCACATAAGCCATACAACCTACGAGAGGTCTGGATGTCGATATAACATGCAAAAATATCTTTGCAGTACCCGTTAACCGTTGAATATTGTCCCCCAACATTATGAGTGAACGGTTCTGAGTGAGTGACTCTGAATCGGCAACTGACTCTGAAGGAGCGACTCCAAGTGTGGTAGGTTCTGGCCTTGTTACCAGGGTATTCCATTACCTGGAGCCTCCTCGTGCTATTTAGTGAAAGTATGTACGTGTCATTCGAGTCTTCTATGCTCGTGCCAGGGCTCGTCTTAAAAAATACCGAGTGATCCTCCCGAGTGGCAGATTTCTGAGTACCGCTAAACCCGAGTAGGATGTCTCCGAGTTGAATACAACTCTCCCAAGTGGGGTGTCTCCGAGTGCGACACTTCCGCATGGGATGGCACCGAGTGAGACATTTCCCAGTAGGATAGCGTCGAGTGAGACATTTCTGATTCCCCCATGGTATGGAACCAAGTGAGACATACCGAGTCTCGCGTGGTATGGCACCGAGTGAGACATTTTCCAGTGGGATAGTGCCGAGTGAGACATTTCCGATTCCCCCATGGTATGGAACCAAGTAAGACATATGGAGTCTCGCGTGGTATGGCACCGAGTGAGACATTTCTGAATGGTCCATTTCCAGGGGAAGAGATATTCGAATGAGTACGTTTCGGGTAGAGATATTCCCGAGTGAATAATTCCTGATTGTAACTTCGAAATGAGATATTTCCGACTAAAAATTCATGAGTCTGACTTTGAATTTGAAGTGTTTCCGAGTGAAGAACTCCCAGGGGAAATACTTCTGAGTGAATTCAAATAATGAGGATGACGATTGATTCTTCTTCAATTGTTCGGCCAAACTTACTAGTCGTACTTGGAGTTCGGTTTAATCCTACAATCCAAGCCTTCGACTAGGGTTCAGTTTGATCCTGCTACCCATGTCTTCAATGGCGTTCGGTTTAATCCTACTAACCATACTCGGAGTTCGGTCTATTCCTACAATCCGAGCCTTCAAATAGGGTTCGATTTGATCCTATAACCCATGTCTTCAATGTCGTTCGGTTTAATCCTACTAACCGTACTCGGAGTTCGGTTTATTCCTACAATTTGTGCCTTCAAATGGGGTTCAGATCAGGGCTAATCCTGAACCTACTGTGCCCGTTACTCGGGGTTCAGCATGGCCTTGAAGAAGGTCCAGCTTACTGCGCCCAAGCCTTCACCGACGTTCGGCCGAACCTACTAGTCGTACTCGGGGTTCAGTTTAATCCTACAATCCGAGCCTTCTACACGGGGTTCAGATCAGGGCTAATCCTAAACCTACTGCGCCCGTTACTCGGGGTTCAGCGTGGCCTTGAAGAAGGTCCAGCTTACTACACCCAAGCCGTCACCGGTGTTGGATTTTACCCATTCACCATTCTCTTCAACCGGTGTTGGATTTTACCTATTCACCGTTCTTCTCAATAGGTGTTGGATTTTACCCACTCACCGTTCTTCTCAATCGGTGTTGGATTTTACCCATTCACCGTTCTTCTCAATCGGTGTTGGATTTTACCCATTCACCGTTCTTCTCAATCGGTGTTGGATTTTACCCATTCACCATTCTCTTCAATCGGTGTTGGATTTTACCCATTCACCGTTCTCTTCAATCGGTGTTGGATTTTACCCATTCACCGTTCTTCTCAATCAGTGTGGGATTTTACCCATTCACCGTTCTTCAATCGGTGTTGGATTTTACCCATTCACCATTTTCTCAATCGGTGTTGGATTTTACCCATTCACCGTTCTTCTCAATCGGTGTTGGATTTTACCCATTCACCGTTCTTTTTAATCGGTATTGGATTTTACCCATTCACCGTTCTTCTTAATCGATGTTGGATTTTACCCATTCACCGTTCCTGAGGTTCAGTTTTAATCTTACCCCTCAGGCCTTCAAGCGGCCGTTCGGTTTTGTCCTACTAGCCGCACTTGGGGTTCAACTTGGCCTTAAAAAAGGAACCAGCTTACTACGCCCAAGCCTTCAAATTATGGTTTACCCCTTCGTACCTTCGAAGAGGTTCATCACTAACAACAGATACATTGTTAGGATCGTCCGTCCTGAAAGTATCTTGTCACAACAGCGTTGTGCATCAAATAAAATCATAAAGACAATGGGTGAACATATAGAATATTTTATTAATTTTGAATTACAAAAGAGAGAAAGAGAGTCGAGTCGGGGTTATGCCTTGCTAAACCTTCTTGGTAAAACCCAATCGGAAAAACCCAAGTAAGGAAAAAGAGTGCATATCGTCTTACCAACTAGCTATAATAGCAAAAGGAGTTTTTGGCTTTGAAGGCCTGATACCTAATCAATGACCTCTCGACAACCCTGATGCTGTTGTTGGGGTATAACATTTTGCTGTGCAGGCTCACCGATCATCACCCCTTTTTGCTTTTCAGAAGTAGTAAATCTTCTGATCAGAGTGGGATGATCATCATCGCCGTCTTCGTGATATCTTCTCCTTTTCTCAATCCGGTCTGGTTCATCAAAAGTACTTTGTTTGAAAAGGTACTGTTTAAGCTTACCCTCTCGGATCAGGGTCTCGATAGTATTCTTCAGGGCCTGACATTCATCTGCCGAGTGGCCCTTTTACTCATGGAATTCACAGTATTTCCAAGGGTCACCATGTTTACGAAGCTGGGGCGGCTTCCTGACCCTGTATGTTGTAAGCGTTGGCTATCCGATCTCTCTTAGAATCTGTGACCTCTTAGAATTTAACGGAGCATAATTGCTAAATGCATTTACCCGTTCTTCCTGACTCAGAGGTACAAGATTATCGAAGATGCTGTTACGGAATGATCTCTCCCTGTGTTCCGATTCGCGCTCGTCCTTATCTCTCTGTTGTTGTTGATATGGCATTGGTGATTTCCCTTTCGTCGTTGTTGCTTCCAAGTGCATTTCAATGCCCACATACTTGGATGCTTTCCTCCTAAATTCTTCAAAACTCGTCAGAGGACTTTTCGCCAACGACAGGGCGAAAGCAGAGCTCGGTTGCAAAGCCTCTATCACAATGTACAACTGTAGTGTCTCTACCAAGTTTGGAATAGCAGCTGCTTCCTTGTAAAACCTCTTTAAGAAGTCCTTAGAGTTTCAAGTTCCCCTGCCTAATCTGGGCCAAAGTATGAGATGTCCTGGGAATATCTCTGGAAATGACAAAGTGGTCCACAAACGTTGTTGCCATTTCTTCCCATGAGTCGGTGGAACCTGATGGTAACCCTTTGAACCAACTAAGGGCATCATCAACAAGAGTCCGAGGGAACATCCTACACATGACATCTTCATCTACCCCCAGGTACATGGCTTCAAATACATAAGCATCAAGATGCTTAGTAGGATCAGTTTCACCACCGTATTTTCCAATAGAGAGTGGTTGAGTAGTCGGCAGGTGCTTAGGGATGTGTACTCTCATAAGTCTCCTTGAAAAAGGAACTATGAGCTTATAAGTTTCCGGGGAGGCTGTCATCAGCTCTTTCTTCCCTTTAGCGACTCTCTCATCAGAATCGTGGATCTGTTCCTTCCCTTCAAACGTGGGGATGTTTGAATACTGGGGGGTTATGGATTTTTCTCCCTCGGTTGGGTGATGTGTCTCTTTGGTCTGAGACATGGCTCTCTCCTCCATGCTTTTTCTTTCACGCTTCAATTCCATCAGTTCTTCCATCAACTTTCGTATCATCTCATCCCTTGGATCTATTGTAGACACTTGCACCATCCTTCTTGAACTTTCCATAGGCGACTCGAAAACTAAACGCCTGTTAACCGGTTATTCTTGGGTAGTGATGTCTTCCACGTACCCATCTGGTAAGTTTCTCCCATCGCCTTCTATGATACAAGACAAGACTCTAGAAACGAGAGGTGGGAATAACTTTAATGAGTCCCACTGGGCGTGCCAATGATCGGTCCTGAACCGGGGTCAAGAGATCCGATGTCGGGCCGGTCACAGAAGTTGAAGACCGAGTGATGTTGAAGACCGGTTCTGTGAGTATCTGGTCTGTATATCTGGTGTCTCTGTATGTAGAGAGTGGTCTTGATGTCCTGGAGATCCTTTACACCGACCTTACGCATTGATGTGGGCGAAAGGTGGTGTCACCTGCGAAAGGACTCCGACGATCAAGTTAGTGAACGTGTGTACGAAACAGATGCATGTGAGGCAGCAAGTAGTAATAAGTGATCAGAAGAAATCATAGCATGCATAGTTTAAATATATATAGATGCTCATGAATTATGGACCTGATTAGGCCTGGGGAGCAAGGCATGTCCTCGGTGTTGGTGGCTCGAGGAAAGAATAATGCCCATTCTATTTTGTCGGAGCATGGAAAATATATTTGTTTAATCTATCGTGGGAGACAATCGTGGGTTAAGTGGCGAGGTGCGTGCCCCTCGTGGGGTGGATTCGTCATGGGAGACTGGAACCACTACGCTCTTCCCAAAGCCACTTATTAGTGTCTACTAGCGATCTGATGTATGGAGCATGTTATATCCGATATGGGAGGTGTCAACACGGACTCGTCGGTCTTAGGAGAACGCCCAGACGCTTTCAGGTGGTCCGATGTCTTACCTGTGAGGTCGGTAGCATGGCTAGATCGGATGACACGTCACCCTTGTCTCGGGCCAGTATCAAGACCGGATCAAACACATTTTTACATACTTAGGTTTCCTACCATATGTTCTTTTCTTGTTTACTACTTTCTAACTCTTGAGACAAACTATTCCGATTAATCTTATAAACGAGTTATGAGTCCTTTATTTAATTCCCCTATAGCCTTCATGCTATTGACTACCCCTAATGTGAATTTGATTCTTTTTGTTAATTATGGTTCATTTTCTTTAAAACCTTAATTAGTTCATTACTCAAGGGTCTAATTACTATTTTAATTCCTATACTTAAATCACAACATTATTTCTTCTTGAAAGATGCTAGAAGTTGTCCTAGTCCTTTTTGTTACTTAACTCAAGGTTAAGCTCTAAAATCCCTTCTACACTCTTTATTGTTATTAGTTATTAATGTTTTAATTCTAAAATCATTCTATTTTATTTAGGTATTATATCCTAGATTCTCAAATTTATTTCTCCATTTTACCTATTTCAATTAAATTCAAAATTTCCTTTATTTTATTTCTTTTCTCTTTATATATAGCATACTTAGTCCATTACAATACTTAACTCAAAATTCATTCCTTAGTAAAATTAACGTTTCAAATTTGTTCTACCTTATTAAATTCCTAAGGTCCTTTATATTTTTTTCTTAATTGGTCACTAAAGTGGTTGCTAAAAATTTAGTTACTAACAACTTCTTATTACTCCTAACATTAATTATACTAAAACTTCACTTATTTTATTTTCTTTACTTAACTCATAAAATGTCATTTGTGTATAAGTTATATAAATCCTTAATAAAGTTTTTAAGTAAAATTTTCTATCTAAAAGGAACTTCCGATTTGTTTATTTGACTACTATTATACGGTTACACATATTTTTCTTTGAAATTATTATCTTACTAAATTTTTATACTTCTTATTATAATTTAGTAAAAGAAAATATTTTAATTGCCCGAACGATAAATTTTCTTGAAAGTACGTAATATTCCTAAAATGACTTCGGCAACGTATAAATGATAAATTAAATTTGTAGCGGCGGGGCTTGCCAGAAAAATTTAAATTACAAATTACATAAGTACTTCACAAATTAAAATAATTAATACAACCATATCGAATAAAACCGAGCCCGCCGAAACGATAAATCTCTAGATTTTTGCTTTCCTGTCTGATCGCGATGAAATCCCTCCGAGTATGTGAACGTGAAGTTATGCCAATTAAATTTATAGAATACCCATTGATTTCAAAATATAGAAATTTTAGTCGTTAGTTACAAAAATCTTTACGGTTTAAAATCTAACTGTTAGATCGCGACGAAACTTAAAACGGAGGTCATCGAATACGCAAGCAATATTATAGAATAATTAAAAATACAATCCATCGAGGAAAAGACCCCCTTACCCTACAAAACGCTCACAGTTCGGAGGAAAGAAAATGATCCATTCGTCAAAAATTTGTCGGGCACTCTGAAACGTCCGTCAATCGTCGTCAATCATCCTTACGTTGCTAAAAACGTGACATGCAAAAAAAAATTTAGACACCTCGAGGGTTGTGGACAGCCAAGGAAAATAACAACAGCCATGAAATTATTTAAAACCAAAAGATCATTTACCGAAAATTTGTCATTTATTCCATAATTTTCCACCGTTCGCCACCGATCGTCGCCTAAGTTTCCGATCTCAAGGAAAACTACAGATGCAACCAAGAGGGGACAATGAAGTCACGGTTTTGGTTTCCAAATCAGTGAGGAAAATGCCATAAAATCAAGAAACAAAAACTGTTTTGGAACAAGAAAAGAAACAACAAGTTCAAGAGACAAAAATGTAAAAATCCTTGCCTTGGTGGCCTTGGATGGTCACGGTTTTAAGAGGCCAAGGCAAAGGGATTTCCAGCTGGATTTTGAGGGCTCCAAGTTTAAAGAAAATTGAAGAGGAGATGGCTGTTTGGTGACAAGGGGGTCACGGGTTTGGAGGAGAAAAGGAAGGAGAAAGACTTTTTTGTGGTGGTTGGTGGTGGTTCTTGTGGTGGCCGTGATTGTGGATGGTTAAGGGAGGGGTTTTGGTGGCTGTTTTATGGTCTAGAAGAAGAAGAAAGTGGAGAGGACAAGTGGTGGAGTTGATGCCGTGAAGGGAGGAGAAGAGAGGTGGTAAGATGGTGGTTAGTCATCTTTTGTTGCATGTAAATTTTCAGCTTGCTAGACAAGTGGCAAGACTTGTTGAGCAAGGAGTAGGCTGAATATTGACACCAAGAGGGGCATGTGGCATGTTGTAGAGGATGGAAAGGACATGTAGCAAGGGGTCTGAACTTGCTAGGGAAGGAGTTAAGGTGAAGGAGACAAGTGGCCATGCATGTGCAATATGATTGGTCCATTCTCATGCAAAGGTTGAGGTGTCCACTCCAGGGGCATCAACTTGTGAGGGATTTCTGAGGCCTTTATGGGCCGAATTTGAAAATGGGCTGAGCATAAAAGTTGTAGAAATTTTGTTCTCTTTAAATCCATATAAAGCACAAAAACATCTATCAAGAATTGAGTGAGACATGGCCCAAATACTAAAAGAGTATAGGGCAGTGACGGGATTTTTGTCCCTGTCATAGATTAATTGTTTGGGCCAAATGGGTTGCGATTTAGGCTTTGAGTCCTTCATAAAAGTTATGAAGAATTTAGTTAAAAAATTTCATGAAGGCCACATTCAATTTAATGGTTATATAAGAGAGATATATGGAAAATACTACACCTAGTGCAAGCTGTTGATAGAGAAACATGAATTGGTGCAGTGTTTTAAATTCTAGAATTTATGGAGTGGGAAATTGATTTTAAGACCTTCATAAAGTTTTTAGATCTTCCTTTCCTCTTTAATTTGATATATCATTTGCAATGATCCAATTTTTGTAGCCCGAGATATACTCGATTTACAACAGGGTGCTCTAGAAGCTTCCCGGATCAGCTAAGGCCTTCGAAATAAACTTACCATTAATTCTCCCTTAGGAATTTGCTTTTGTTCCCTGCATGAGAATTGTAGAATTCTATGATAAGGATCCATAGAAAAAATAACGGAGTTATTCAAGCACTAGAAGAGGGACATACGCGAATTTTATTGAAGGCTGCCAGCATTGAAACGAAACAGCCAAGGGGTCACAAAGATTTATTAAACTGTACCAATCTAGAAGGAGTTAGCTTTTGACGTATTCACGAAAAATGTACATAATTTTGTTACATAGATTTTGACACCAAGTTTTCACAAATTGAAGGTCGTATGAGAAAGTTATGAATTTTGTTTGAACCATGTGCAGAGAAAAATGTTGAAACAGTGGAATTTGGATGAATATACTTAATCTTCGATTTTGGGGTTGACAAAGTAAGAGTCGGAGTTCGGGGATAGAAACGGAGATTGAAGATCTTTTCAAAATGAAGAGATTGAGACCAAAATCATTTGATCCTAAGATCGTATGAAAAATCTGGGTCCAAAACACCAAAGGTATTCGGGTCGAGTTTTAAAGCGATTTCTAAGGAAATCAACTTATTGAAAAACAGGGATGATAGAGTCCGAATCAAGCCTCAGTCCCTTTAGGAAAAATTCCTAAAATGTCAAAATGAGTCACCAGATACTGACTATATCACCGTCGGATATCTCGAGGTATATGAATGGTCAAACGTAGGAGACGCCAAAGGTTCTGATTGAGCTTATCAAGCCAAGTCAGACACCCTTAATTCTTCGCAGAGAGATTCTAACAGGACTAGTATCCCTACTGGATCACTAGTCTTGGGTTGAACGGTCAGAGTTTGACCTCAGGCTGGGTCCCACAGTTCAAATCTAAGGAACCAAGCAGTATCATATTAAATATAATTATCAAATAAATAAATAATTTAATATATATATATATAATTTCAAAATAAATTATAATAATTATTTATCTATTAAATATTGTCAATAAAAAATAATTATTGAATAAATATAATTATAAATTAATTTGTACCCGAAATAATCGTTGTTACGTATTTTTTCTAATTAAACAGTGTTGTCGAATGTTATTTATTATTTTCTTATTTTTGCCTTTCTCACTCATTACATTCTCTCAGTATTCTTATCTTTTAGATTAAACTCTGTTTCTTTCTATTTTCTCATTCAAAACTGTTCGGGGAACAGACCGAAGCCTTGAGCTTCTTACCAAAAGCTCAACAGAGTGTCCTCAGGAGTCCTGAGAGTCTAGTTTCCTATTTTCAAAAATCAGGACATTGCATGACTACCATTCACATTCTAATCTCACCATGAATAATTACATATAGTGTGGTCAATACCATTTCTTGACAACATGCACACATATATGCTATACTACCATAATTGCCTACCTATAATACAATCAATCAGATGACTCTATGCCATATTATAGTTCCTGGACATCAGCTACTCTACTTATTATCAATCTAATAACTCGATTATCTCAATCATATTTAGGCATAATAATCAACTGTAATTGCAACATAATTCATCGCCAAGATCATCCAAGAATGCCCCAGACATTATTCTACTACATATCAACATATATCAAATGATAACTCTAATCAAGATTGTCCTTCACAAACAAACTTGAATTCTCAAAACATAACACACTTATATACACACATACATCAAAACTCAATCCTCTTGGCATTGCTTCCCTACTCATCTAGTACTGGTCTCTACAAGTTAGTCATGTCTCTGTGTTCAGTCACTAAAACAACAGTAAGGGTGAGTGACTAACAATACAAATCAATGCAAATAATTTAAAATGTGTAGGGGAAAAGTGTAACATAGCCAAGGGTTCATTTGATCACATTCAATTAATTCTTTCTCATTTCATTTTAATATAATTCATAATCTTCAATCTCATTAGCTTGATAATTAAAAAATCACATTCATAATACTATAATTGATATAAATAACTTCATATCTGACTCTTAGTTAATATAGGACTCTTTATAATCCAGATACTAAATTAGATTGGTCGTCAGCTGCGGGTCCTACGCCCGATCACCTATGAACCCTACCTGATCCATCGAGCCCAACTTGGCTCCCCCACCTCACCATTTTATCCTACTTGACCACTAGGTAGCACAACTAGGTCACGCTTGACCACGAGAGCCAAAAACAAGGGGTAAATATATTGATCGGTTGTTCACACCGCATAATAATCATATATATCAACATATCTTAACATCAACTTAATTTATTCTCAATAATTTATCTCGACACTATGGCCATCAACCAGGGATCAAACTCAAGCCACTCTAAGTATATTGTACTTCTCTTTAATCTTGTTTCACAACATCTCTCAATTCCCCAATCATCAAAAATTCATCATTTCATCTTATCATTTCACATCAACACTATAATCATCATCATACAATACATTTATATAGCCCACCATCACATAATCAACTCTGCTTGTCATCATGTATTTAAAATTTTAAATCATCAACTACGTGTCTTAAGGTTCACATTATCATAGTATCGATTATACCCACATTATCAACCAATTCATTACTCATCAATATCAACTAATTATAGTCTAACATCATATATATATATATATATATATATATATATATATATATATGTATGTATTTACACATTTATATGAAATTTAATATTCTTAGTCTGTCATACCCTTTTCCCGCACATCGAAATTACCGTTAATATTATTTTAATTAATTCATATACCGAGTACTGTCTCTTACCTCGTTTCCACGCTTGTGAGACTTCCACTTCCACAATCACTGAATTCACCAAGTATCTAAATTAAAGGGATTTACGAACCAATATAACATTTTGGCCTTCGGAATTAAAACCCATTATATCCAAACAACTTCAAACACCTCCTTAGAGTTTCTGAAGCCTGCCTTTGTCACCTCCGACCCTCGTTTCCAAGTTCCGCTTTACTTAGCAACCTTTCGGTATTCGATCTGTCACCTAGCAAGACCAACACAAAACCTAATTAGTCATTCGTCAACACTCACAATATCTATTTCCATTTCCAAGCTTCAAATGCCATCAAAGTGAAAAATGAAACCCCCCATGAAGCCCCACTATACCTTTATCAGGGCCGGAACAATGTCATTGATTACAATTTCATTAAACATTTGGTGTGCAATTCATAAACACTTAAGAGAGGAATTTCATCAAACACTTGATGTGCAATTTTCATAAACCCTCTTCCCTAAAAAAAAATCCATAACCCAACTCTAAACCCAATAAAATCAAAACGAAAACAAAGATTAATGCAAAAAGATAAACGTGTTCGAAGATTAACCGTACTGCCAAGCAAATACATGTTCGAAGTGGTAGGATTCACATGCAATATAGACACAACAAGTTTTTATCCCCAAATAAATGTAACGGACGTAAAAGATGTCACGCAATGGAAGCAAAAAGGTAAATGTGTTCGAAGGAAGAAGAGTATTGGAAAGTTCAAGTGTTTGTGAGAATAATTCACGTAAAATCTAAAATTGTAGTATGTGGGATAACCTATAAACTCGATTCCTTCCAAAACTGAGTTTATACATGTTAAAAAAATTAGACCTACAAACTCAGTTATGTGTGGAACCGAGTTTGTATAATTGGATCTATAAACTCAGTTTTGTGTGCAACTGAGTTCTTAGATATATGTAAAAAATAAAAAATAAAAATAGGACCTATTAACTCGGTTCGAGGGAAATGAGTTTGTATAACTTGTGTGATAATTTTAAAAATGTCATCGCATCTGATTCAATGTCCTTTCCTAAATAACCGAGTTCTTGTGCTTTTTTTGTACTAGTGTTTGTCTGTTGCTATTTCATTAATTTCCCTCTATCTTTATTTCATTAGATCGCCAAGCATACTGATGAGGTTAAGACACAATTGCCTTTTCACATGTCTGTCGCTATATCGTTAATTTCCCTTTTTTTCATTGGTTCGCAAAGGGTAGTGATGAGGTTAATTGGCCATAACATGTTTTCCACATGCCAAATCCAAAACAGTGGGCGAGCTTAGTTAGGGCATTGGTAAATTGCTCTAGATAAAATAACAATGTTTTGGTAATATTGTACTTCTCTTTGATCTCATTTCATAACATTTCACAATTCCTCAGTCATCAATAATTCATCATTTCATTTCATCGTTTCATATCAACATTATAATCATCATCATACAACATATTTATATAGCTAACCATCACATAATCAACTCTCCTTGTCAAAACCCCATTAGTCGTTCATCAACACCCACTATATCTATTTCCATTTCCAAGCTTCAAAATGTCATAAAAGTGAAAAATGAAAAACCCCCATGAAGCCTTATTGTACCCTTGTTAGGGCCGAAACAATGTCATTGATTTCAATTTCATTAAACATTTGGTGTGCAATTCATAAACACTCAATAGAGACATTTCGCTAAACATTTGGTGTGCAATTTTCATAAACCTTCTCCCCTACGAAGCAACCCCACCCCAAACCCAATATAATGGCAAGGGAAACAAAGATCCATGTTTGAAGATAAATGTGTTCAAGTGTTTACGTGAATAATTCACGTAAAATTTAAAATTGTAGTGCATGGGAGACCCTATAAACTATATTTTTATTATCAGGAATAGAAAGGTTACCCAATAATGGATTTAGGATAGGCTCTGATACCATCTTAAATTTGGGTAGTGGGCCTAACTCAATCCTAAAAGTTAGCTCATTGGTTAAGGATTACCCTTCACCATATATACTTTTAATTAGCCATATCTTTAGTCAATATAGGAACTTTTAACACACCTCTTCACACTCAGGAATGGAGTGTCGATGAATACAGGTGGCCCATGGGACTTATTAACACAAACTAATTAAAAAAATAAATATTACATGACAAAGATTGGTTTAGATACAGAAGTTGTCTAGTTAATATATACTCAACTTTAGTGACGATGAGGGCGACATGGTGCCAAAAATTATTTGTGACAAGAGTGGGTTCCGTCGCTAAATTACTTCGCCCATGACCCCAGAAGTAATTTATGGTAGCTAATCATTGGTCATCGCTACATGAGTCGCTACTAGTGACAGGAAATTTTTTTTGGCTAAATTGCTTTAGATAAAACAACAATGTTTTCTAGTAGTGGGTTCATAACATAATGTTTAAGAATTGTTTATTGTTTTGTCCGATTTTGATACCATAAAGGTATCTAAGTAGTACGCATAAAAGAGAAAAGAATTAAAAAAGAAGTATTTCAATGGTTAAGAGAATGACATTATGACTTATATTCATAACTAAAAAACACCTGTTAGAGACGGACAGAATTGGTCGCTAATCCATGCCAAGGCCGTCGCTAAGAGGACTAGCGACGGTATTTCAGACGGCCAAACGACCGTCGCTAAAACCTTCATCGAAGATAGATCAGTGACCACAGGAACCCCGTCGCTAAAATACCGATGGCATAACACCGTCGCTAACATGGTCACTGCTTCACTTACTTCAGCCGTCACTAACTGACCACGTTCAGTGACGACCAGGACCCCGTCGCTACTAGTAGCCATATAGCGATGTTGTTACCCCGTCGCTATTAGTAGTTATATAGCGACCATCTTTGTCTGTCGCTATGGGTAGCCATACAGCGACCAGTTATGGTCGTCGCTATCGTTAGCCATACAGCGACCACTTATAGCCGTCGCTATGGGTAGCCATACAGCGACCACTTATAGCCGTCCCTATGGGTAGCCAAACAATGACCACTTTCATCCGTCGCTATGAGTTTATGTAGCGACCATCTTTGTCCGTTGCTATGGTAGCCTTATAGCGACCAACGTATCCGTCGCTATGGGTAGCCATACAGCGACCACTGGGATCCGTCGCTATTAGTAGTTATATAGCGACCATCTTTGTCCGTCGCTAATGGGATTTTTTATTTTTTTAAAAAATTGTTTAAATATTTATAGGTTTTGTTAATTTAACTTTAAAAATGTTGATTAATATTTTGTATTGGGTGATAAAATTTTATAATTAAATTTGAATAATTTTTTTAAAATATTTAATTATTATTAAAAACAAAATAATGGATTAAATTTATTTATTAAATAGGTTGAATTATTAATGATAATCACAATAAGGCGTTTTTCTTTGAATTTAATTACCAATAAATATTGACATAATAAACGAAGAATGACAAAATAAATACTGAATGGAATATAATATAAAAACTGTAAATAAAATATACAATGTGTATACAAAATAAAAATACACTCATGGTGGTGGGGGATCCTGTGGTGGTGGTGGGGGCGCCTGGGAAGTGAGGGGAGGTAGTCTCGCCATCAACTACATCAGTAGCTCCTGCTGCTGAGCAAGTTGCCGACGAGTCTCGGCGTGTTACTCCTCAGCCCGCTGTCGGTCCGCCTCGGCCCGCTCCTCCAAAAGCTGCCTCTGACGTCGCTCCTCCTATAGCTCGTCGTTCAGGTTTTGAATTACCTGAACAACCTCAGTCGGAAGACCAGACGAAGAGGAAGAAGAAGGGGTCTTCCCCTTTTTATCCAGCTGCGTGCCGACGCCACCCAATCCAAAGACCCTCCCTTTCTTGTTCACACCGCCAACAGCCTCCATATAGATGGCGTTGTCGTTGGAACAAGACAGGGTGGGAGGAACCTCCCCTTCAGGAGTCGAAGCCACCAGGTCCGCCTCCTTCTCAGCCCTCCTGGCCTGATACACCTCCTGTAAATTAAAAAACACTGATAGGATTAGTAAGCTGATTTGTAAATTATAAGCATGTGTGAGTTAAAAGTAAATACCGCTAGATCTATAGTCTTCTGGTTTACCCATGCACCGGCTTTGTTCTTCTTGGTCATTTGCATGACCTCAAACAAAGAAGGCTCCCGGTGCTCCCTCAGCTCCTGTGGTGGACAAAAAACATTGAGATTATTATTTGTAAACATGTCAGACGAATCATAATAGAAATGTTTAACATAAATATACTTACAAATCTTTTCTTGTGCTCGAGGGTTGAAATGCTACCCCCAGTGTAAACTGAGGCTGCAACATCGGCGGCTCTGTTTGCCCTGTTCTGAGCACTCGCCTGCTGGAACGGGACACCTCCCTACTTCTGGACCATACCGTCCCAATGGTCCTCCGGGATCCAACGAGGGCGCTCACCCTTGTCCCTCACCTTCCAAAGGGTACTCTTGATGATTTTGGAGGTCTTTATGGCAAAGACCTTCCTAATCTCATCAATCATACCCTCTGCCCACTGATAATCACGCTGTAAAATGAAATGAGAATTCAAAATTAATAAGAGGTCTATTTTACAAATCAAATCACAACAAATTGATGTGGTAACTTACCGAGAAGGTGTCAAACCACCTATCTTGGACAACCTTCCCAGCATCTGTCCAAGATATATATGGACCATTCCACTGGGCCTTCAAAACCTTAGTAATCGCTTTGGTAGTGCGACTACTATCAACAAAGCTGTAATGATAACAATTATATCAGGAGTATAACAACATACAATCTAGAGAGACTCCCAAAATTCCGACAGAGTCTCCCCTGTAAATGTAACATTTCCAAGTTCAAATAGTTACCTTGTTACAAATAGAAGAGTTCCCAGTACAATTCAATCTATACAAGTACTAATTAAAGTAACATACAATAAACAAACAAGTCTTTCCACTAAAGTTTAAAATAAAGTACCATACAAATAACATAAAAGTATTTGAGTTTTAGTGACTTACTCGTCTCCGGCCGGCTGCTGGTGTATTTTAAGAGAATCAAGTTTGTATAATACACTCAAAGAGACGTGCCAAGTTTTAAACATGGTAGTTGTAGTTATAAAGGATATCGTTCCCACTAAGGATCATCAGCAATTAAAACTTAAAATATTACGGCGGATTAAAATGATTGTTTTCATGGTTTTGAGTTCAAAATATAAACTACAATATGTGAACAAATATGCAATGAAATAAAAGGAGTTTATCAAATTGTAACAACTGGGATTAGGATTCACCGATCTTACCTTCCGATACACAACGTATATTCATGAAAACAGGGTTTGAACTATAATACTTTACGTCACAATCAATGTCATTCGTATCAATTCCTTGACTATGAAATTCATAAAAACAGATTTGATAACGTCAATCCCTTGATCATTTCAAATCCATTCCAGCATTACGACCGATTGTTTAGACGTTCAATGCGTTAAATACCATCCTTGGTTATTTACTCACAATGAGCATTTCATTTAGATCTATTTTCGAAAGTTATTTTCCAACAACAAACGTAAACTTAATTCAAGAAACTAGTGATCAAGTAGATTCAGGCAGTGAACACAAAACGAAATACCAAGAATCATAGAACAAATTTACCCGATTCATGAATATATCATTTATGATCTTCAAGTAAGAAAGGCTACATCCAATCCCAAGGAGAGGTTTAGCCACTCATGGTGGTCATTACAACTTAGAAAAGATGAAGAAAAGACAGAGTACAAAGTGTTTCTAACTATCCAGCTCTGTTTTTCCCAGCCGCCATGCAGTAAGCTTATATAAAAGAATACTCGCTCAAGCGAGTTTATATTTCACTTAGGCGATGAGCATTCTTCAGCACGAAGGAAATCCACGTCCTGCTTCATTATGGGCTTGATTCGCTCAAGCGGTTCAGATTCGCTTAAGCGAGTCTTCATATCTGATACTTCATTCCATTTCGCTTGAGCTGTTTCTTCATCCACTTCAGCGAGCCCTTTAAAATTTGGTTCTGGACAAATTTCGCTTGAACGAAATAATATCGCTCAAGCGACCTCTACATTGCTGCATTCTGGAAGAAGTTCGCTGGCTTTTCTATTCAAAACGCTTGAGCGAGGCTACTGCTATTTCATTCTGTACCAATCTCGCTCAAGCGGCCTCAGTGTTCGCTCGGGCGAATAATTCATTTTTCAATACTGGCTTGATTTCGCCTGGGCGCATCACTCCTCGCTCAAGCGAGTCTTGACCTGATACTGTTATTTGTTAAATTCATGGCTCGCCCAAGCGAGCTCTTCAATTTTTCCTCAGCGACCATGATTCACTCCAGCGATATACCCTCCGCTTGAGCGAATATCACTCTGTTTGCTCAACACTTAGTGGATTTTCTTCATTTCTTTTCTTTTCTTCTTTCTTCTTTGAATTTTCCTGAGATTGCAACAAAATTAGCCAATCAACCTGTACAATGTTCATATCACTATTTATTTTCTATTTAGCTTACAAAATTGACAAACATTGTACATTATATCAAATTTATGCTTCATTAATCATGCAAAATATAGGTAAATTGGACATCTATCAACTCTCCCCAACCTAGAACTTTGCTTGTCCTCAAGCAATTGGTCAAGAAAAAGTTTAAGTGAAACAAAGATCTTAATTAATCACAGCTGCAAATAAAATGAAGGACAACTTTTCACTATTCACAAATGATAAATCCTCAATCATGCTTCACTTTATCTAACCAAATTCTAAGTTTGAAACTATAATACACAATTGCAAGTAACCACTCTACTGTAAAAACAAGAAATCCTCTCTGTTTATACCTTCCAGGTGAGTGTTTGCTCTTTTTATCATTGGTCAAGTGTTATTCAATCATTGCATTTCATTTCACTGTATAAGATAACCACTCAAACAAACATGGATCAAGAGGTCTTTAATAGGTTGTAACTTGGCCAGGCTTACAAGAAAGTCATTGGTTTTTCTTTGGATGCAAAGACATACTAAGGACACTTAGAT
The DNA here is from genome assembly GCA_037962975.1 of Clitoria ternatea. NCBI lineage: Eukaryota > Viridiplantae > Streptophyta > Magnoliopsida > Fabales > Fabaceae > Clitoria > Clitoria ternatea. Next base: position 297,878,966 of record CM075669.1, read on the forward strand.
TTCTTGGCCTTGGCTTTTTGTTATGTCATTTTTGCTTCATTTAAGCCATTCAACTTTTTCTTTATATTCCTCCTTCATTTTGTTTATTCTTTGACATTGGTAAGAGGGTCTTACGTTATTTTCCAAAAATTTTCTCTTTTCTTTTGACAGTCACAGCCAACTCTTCACATACCCTTCTTGAAGGATTGTCCTTGTCCTTAGCATGCATTAAGGTTGGATTATTTTGTTATACAAGCATGATCTAAGGTTAAGAAAAGAAACTTTCTTGGCTCAGTTGGGGTTAAACACAAAATTTGGATTGATTACTTGAAGGTTGGCTTTTTGGCTCTTGTTTAAACCTATTCTACACAAAGTTTGCCTCTATCCTATCCATGCTTGACTAAGCAATAATCCTCGCCAGAAATTCATGCAATGAAAGATTACACAAAGATCAATGAACTCTCCGTGTTTAAGGTTGCACTATCTCACTGGGTTAATTGTCTTGATTTCTTTATTCTCACAGAAAAGGGTTCAAGCATTGTGAACTAATTCCTAACTCAAGAATTAGAAAGATTCATTCAACATTCATAAGAATTATCAGAGTTTCCAAAACTAGTCATCCTTCCTTTTATGCAAGCCTAAGATTAATTCACATCTTTCTTCACTTTTCCATATCATTTAAACAAAATTTCCGTGCCTAAACATTATAACTAACGTATGTAACAAAATTCATTTAGGCGTAACAGGAAAATCTAACTGTAAATCATGTGAAATTGACATAAAAAGAAAGTACTGAACAATAAGTACTGAATTTAAAGTAACATAATAAAAGGAACATAATTTAAAGTAGCATAAGCTTAAATAAACTTGACAAAATAAAAAGGAACCACAGTAGCATGCTCAGTCATGCGACATCACAATATCAGTGACCACTCGATCCAGTTGCTCTTCAAACTCCCTGTCCTCAGCCTCCTGCTGCTGCTGAGTCTGTGTATCAGTTGGTGTTGTGACAGGTACAACTGCTGGTCCTGCTGATGTGGCTGGTGGTGATGGTGGTGCCTCTGGCTCAGCAGCGTCAGCTGCTGGCCTCTCCTCCTCCGGCAGAATGGGACTATCCCCAGGCCAAGCAACACGCTCCACGAACTGGTCGGGGTGCATAAAAGGGCCTGAAGGATGGCTCCAATAGCTGGCTCGGTAGTGGTACAGCATGCCTCTATGAATAGCGGCCTGCTGTCGCTCAATGTGAAGAAGATGAGCAAGGAGGGTAGGATCATAAGTAGGTGGTGGCGGTGGTTGAAGAGGTGGCTGAACTAGAGGTGATGATACCACAGGTGGTGGTGGTGGTGACGTCTGTACCTGTGGTGCGGGTGTAGGTATCCTGCAATTCAAATCTATGAATTTCTGATCGATGGATGGTCTAATCGGCGTGATAGGGTTAACATCGATCCCATGGACTGCACAAAGTCCGGTGATGAATGTAGGGAAACCAAGGCTGCCTTTAGGTTTTGTATCAGCTAATGTGGTTTTTGGATTTTGCTGTGCAAACCTAAAGATTTCATCTGAAATTATCTGAGCAAGGTCGACAGACATATTTCGAGAGAGGATGCAGAAGAGAAGCTCGCATTTTGGAAGGGGTAAATCAGATACATGGGCATTTGGGATAACATTTGCTAAGAGAAATGCTGTCCACACCCTAGTCAGCATTGTTATATCCTTCCTCAGAAGTCTGGAAGGATGCTGGCTAGCCCCTCTGTACATATGATGCCCTGGTAAACAGAGTTTATCTTCAAGCTCCTGTGTGGGGTAGATATGTCGGTTTTTCTTCAAGGTGCTATAGGTGCACAAATCTCCGTCAGGTAACCGAAGCATATCACCTAAATGTTCGTTGATAGTGTCTCTATCATACGAAATCCAGGTGCCCCGAACCCAAGTTTTTCGTTCTAAAGTGCCCTCTTTGTTCCATGCGTTAGCATAGAATTCTTTGACAATCTCTGGGTCGAATTTATGTCTGGGATTTGCAATTCTTAACCATTTTCTTCTTCTCAATAATTCCAAGAAGTCATCACACTCTCCTTCACGTAAATCAACCTTCCTTTCAGGAATAAAAGTCCAGTGGTCTATGTTCTCATGGCGTTGTTTATGCTCCTTACTCCTGAATTTCGGTTGTTGTTGTGAAGAGCTTCCTTCACCTCTCTTCCTTTTTCCTTTTTCTCTCTCACTCTGCCTTGGGGCATCAGCACTCGTTACTTTCGTTCTAGCCATCCTGAAAAATAGAAAGTGCTAATAGAGTTCATAAGGCAGAAAAGTACAATTGCTCACACCATCTAGTTCACAATATTTCACTGAAAAACAGAGCATGATGGAAGGTTTTGACAGTTACAAAAAAAACGTTGTTCTATTGATGTCATTAATCAAAAACGGAACATGGTTAATTGTTTCTGCCAACACAGAACCTAATCGGGAACATTATATAATTGCATGCATTGTGTTTCAGTAGCCACACCAAAAATAAAAATAAAAAAAAACAGAGCATGCTTAAGGCAAATGGTTTCACTACTTTATTCTAGGGCATGATTTACATTTGGATTCCATTATGCAAAACAACATTGCAAAGGTGAAAATCAAACCCTAACTAACATAAAACTGAAATCATAACCCACATTGAAGCTTTAAACAAAGAAATAAAAACGTAAAGAAGAGAAAGATGAACAGATGCATGAGAAGTGAGAAAACTTACTTGAGGAATATGGGAAAGAAGAGAAAGATGAGAACTTGATGAGAACAATGAGGAAGAAACCTCAAGAAACCTTTCGGAATCAAAGATGGGAGTGAGAGGGGTTCGGAAGTTGAGACCTTTTAAAAAGATACCAGAGTGTAGTTGAAGAAGTGAACAGATTGTGCCCTTTTAAAAAGAAACCATAACCGCTTAAATTCGCTCATGCGAGATTAAACAGCTATAGCGAATATTAAGTTCCACTCTCTAATTTCGCTCAAGCGATTATGGTTCGCTGTAGCGAAATCTAAGTTAAAAGGTACCTGATGCTCCCAAAAATCCCCTCGCTTGACTTAAATAACTTTCGCTTAGGCGAATCACTATGTTTAAGACACTGGGTAAAATTCGCTAGGGCGAAATGAATGACGCTTAAGCGAGTATGCAATGTTTTCTTTCTGGACAAAAGTCGCTTCAGCGATATGGATTCGCTTGGGCGATTTTGTTCCAGTGTTTAATAAAAGATACCTCGCTTGAGCGTGACTTAATGCGCCTGAGCGAAAATTGCAGAAAATGGGATTTTTTTCAATTTAATGAATGTTCTGCAAAATTCGCTTGAGGGGTCTTTAATTCGCTTAAGCGAAGTTTGTCCAGTGGCTATTCCTTTGTCTTGGCCTGAGCGAAAGGTAATATTTTTCAAGAGAAGAAGACATTCGCTCAAGCTAAAAGTGGGTCGCTTAAGCGACTTATGTCCAGTATCAAAATATAAGTTTTTCGTTTAAGCGACTTTGAGCGAATGTAGGTATTTGTCTTATTCGCTTAAGCGAAATGGTGTGCGCTTGAGCGAATATCCCCATACTTGAAAATTTATATCCTCCACTTGTATTTTCTTCAAAAACTTATCTCATCATTCGATCCTTTGGTTCCTTCTAGTCTTCTCACTCACTTATAAAGCATATCATACAAAAAGCATTCACACAATTGCACAACTAAACAAAACAACAACAAATTTAAACACACTGGGTTGCCTCCCAGGTAGCGCTTGTTTAACGTTGTTAGCTCGACGCCTGATTGATTTTCATTCTTCAATAAAGTGGATCAGCATATCTAGCTTTTCCACTCCGCCACCCATATATGGTTTGAGTCTTTGTCCATTAACTGTCCAGGTTCTGTCAGAATTAGGATCTTGCAACTCAACAGTACCATATGATTTGACTTCTTTAACAAGGAAATGTCCAGACCATTTTGATTTCAACTTTCCTGGAAAAAGTTTGAGCTTTGAATTGAATAAAAGAACTGATTGTCCTGGGTAGAAGCTTTTTGCTAAAATCTTTTTATCATGGTAGGCTTTCATTCTGTCTTTATAAATTCTTGATGATTCATAAGCCTCTCGCCTCCATTCTCCCAGTTTTTCCAACTGAATCTTTCTTTCCTTTGTTGATGCTTCAGGATCAAAATTGAGCAACTTCATTGCCCAATAGGCCTTATGTTCTAGTTCTACAGGTAAATGACAGCTCTTTCCGTAGACTAATTGGTAGGGTGAGAACCCTGTTGGAGCTTTAAAAGCTGTTCTGTATGCCCACAAAGCGTCATTCAACTTTAAAGACCAATCTTTTCTGCTTTGGGAAACTGTTTTTTCCAAAATTCTTTTGATTTCCCTGTTAGACACTTCTACTTGGCCATTGGCTTGTGGATGGTAAGGAGAAGTCACCTTATGCTTGACACCATAATGTTCTAAACACTTTTGAAGTTGTGTGTTGCAAAAGTGAGATCCTCCATCACTTATCAGAACTCGGGGGGTGCCAAATCTGCTGAAAATATTTTTCTTCAAAAATTTGATTACAGTTTTGGCATCTGCCTTTGCACAAGCCATTGCTTCGACCCATTTCGAAACATAATCAACAGCTACCAGGATGTATTCATTTGAAAGTGAGGATGGTAATGGTCCAACAAAATCTATGCCCCAACAATCAAAAACCTCTACTTCTAAGATGGCTGTTAGTGGCATTTCATTCCTCCTTGAAATACTTCCACTTTTCTGACATGTATCACAGTTCTGCACAAAAAAATTAGCATCTTTAAATATAGAGGGCCAGAAAAAACCTGATTGTAGGATCTTAGCAGCGGTTCTTTCTCCATTGAAATGTCCTCCATATGCTGAACTATGGCAGTGCCATAGAATACTCCTGGCTTCTTGTTCAGATACACATCTTCTCAAAATATTATCTGATCCAAGCTTGAATAAGTAAGGATCATCCCAAATAAATTGTTGTGCATCCTTCAGAAGTTTCTTCTTCTGCTGCCATGTAAAATCTTCAGGAATCACTCCGGCAGCCTTGAAATTAGCCATGTCAGCAAACCATGGTCTTTCTTGAATCAACAACAGCCTTTCATCTGGGAATTCTTCAGGAACTTCAGGCTGTATCTTTGTAACTTCATCATTAATTAGTCTGGACAAATGATCTGCAATGTGATTTTCACTGCCTTTTTTGTCAAGAATGGTTAAGTCAAACTCTTGTAGCAGCAAAATCCACCTAATTAATCTTGGCTTGGAATCAGATTTATTCATCAAGTACTTGATTGCTGCATGATCTGTAAAAACTATAACTCGTGCACCAATTAAGTACGATCTGAATTTTTCAAGCCCATACACAACAGCTAGTAATTCTTTTTCAGTTGTGGCATAATTAATTTGAGCTTCATTCAAAACTTTACTAGCGTAATGTATTGGATGAAAAATTCTGGATTTTCTTTGTCCTAACACTGCACCTATTGCATAATCACTTGCATCACACATGATTTCAAAATCAAGATTCCAATCGGGTGCAACTATGACAGGTGCAGTAGTTAGTTTTTCCTTCAACATTTGAAAAGCAAGCAGACATGATTTATCAAATTGAAAAGAATTCTCTTTTTACAGCAGATTACTCAAAGGTTTAGCAATTTTCGAAAAATCTTTTATAAACCTTCGGTAGAATCCTGCATGACCTAGAAAACTCCTAACACCTTTGACATTTATTGGTGGGGGTAATTTTTCAATAACTTCAACTTTTGCCCTATCCACCTCAATGCCTTTGTTTGAAATGGTGTGACCCAACACTATGCCTTTAGTTACCATAAAGTGACATTTTTCCCAATTGAGCATTAAATTGGTTTCCACACACCTTTTCAACACGGTATCAAGGTTTTCTAAACAAGAATGAAATGATTTACCAAAGACGGAGAAGTCATCCATGAAGACTTCTATGCATTTTTCCACAAGGTCTGAAAAAATTACCAGCATGCACCGTTGAAAAGTGGCTGGAGCATTACATAGTCCAAAAGGCATCTTTCGATATGCAAAAACACCAAAAGGGCAAGTAAATGCGGTTTTCTCCTGGTCTTCTGGAGCCACTGCTATTTGATTATAGCCTGAGTATCCATCCAGAAAACAATAATAAGCTTGTCCCGCCAACCTTTCCAGCATTTGGTCCATGAATGGCAATGGAAAATGATCTTTCCTTGTTGCTTGGTTGAGCTTTCGGTAGTCTATGCACATTCTCCATCCCGTTACTGTTCTGGTTGGAATTAACTCATTATTTTCATTCCTCACCACCGTCATGCCACCCTTCTTTGGTACCACTTGAACTGGGCTCACCCATGTACTATCTGAAATAGGGTAGATCATTCCGGCTTCAAGCAACTTCAGCACCTCTTTCTTCACGACCTCTTTCATGATTGGATTTAATCGTCTTTGAGGTTGAGCCACTGGTCTGTATTCCTGCTCCATAAAAATATGATGCATACAATATGATGGACTGATGCCTTTCAAATCACTTAATTTCCAACCAATAGCTTGCTCATTCTTTTTCAGAATTTCAATCAGCTTTTCTTCTTCTTCTTTCAACAAAGTGCTGCTGATTATTATTGGTTTATTACCTTGGTCATCTAAAAAGACATATTTCAGATTTGGAGGTAATTCTTTCAATTCTAACTTATGAACCTCAGGACTTTGTTTTTCATCCAGTTTTTCCACTTTGCTTTCCTCGCTTGTCATCACCTTACCGGCTTCAAGACTTTGCAAAACCTCTTGCACTTCATTCATCTCCATATTATTAAAACTCTCAACAACATTCACTAGAGCCTTTTCAAGAGGGCTTGAATTGTTCATCTTGTGAAGCTGTTTTGAAATTGTCTCCTCTTCCGCATCAATTTTGAAACAACTCTGCTTGTCTGCAGGATATTTCATGGCTTCAAAAACATCAAAATTGACTTCCTCGTCTTGGACTCTTACTTTTAATTTCCCATCATCAACATCTATGATAACTTTTGCAGTCTTCATAAATGGTCGTCCCAAGATCAAAGGTACTTCTGAATCTTCTTCCATATCCATGATCATAAAATCTACTGGAAACACGAATTTGTCTACTTTCACTAGAACATCTTCTGCAACTCCATAAGGGAACTTCATTGATCTATCAGCTAATTGGAGAGTCATTCTAGTTGGTCGAATTTCCAGATCACCAATTCTCTTCAGCATAGATAATGGCATCAGATTAATGCTTGCTCCTAGGTCGAGTAATGCTTTTCCTACTGGAGGGCTACCAATGGTGACAGGAATTGTAAAGCTTCCCGGATCTTTGGTCTTCTGCGGTAATGCTTTTTGAATTATAGCACTATACCCGGCCTCTAATTCTACTGTCTCCTCAGAGAATCTTCTTTTCTTTGTCAGTAAATCCTTCATAAATTTTGCATAAGTAGGCATCTGCTCCATGGCTTCCATAAATGGCACATTGATTTGTAATCTCTTGAATATATCCATGAACCTAGCAAACTGCCTCTCTTTATCCCGTTTTGAAGGATTTTTGGGATAAGGCATGCTTTTCAGCTGTGGTATACCTTCATCCACCTTCATCTTTCCTTTCTCTACATCACTCTTTTTATCTTTCTCCTTTTCTTTTTCTTTATTTACAGTCTCACTCTTTTCATTCTCATCTTTTTCTCTATTTTTTTCTTTTTCTTTTTCTTTCAAAAATCTTTCTTCTTCCTTTTCTTTTTCACCCAACTCTACACCTGTAGTTTTTCCACTTCTGGTCATCACTGCCTGACATTGCTCCTTAGGATTCGCTTTAGTGTTGGCTCCATATTGAGGTCTTTTTTGTTCTGCTATTTGACGGGCAAGCTGTCCAACCTGAGTCTCTAGATTCCTAATGGAAGCTTCTGTGTTCTTCTGATTTGTTAGAGAAGCTTGCATGAACTTTTCCAATGTATCTTCCAATCTAGTTGTCTTTTCCATCAGAGACGGTCCTTGTTGGTGGGCCTGTGGTCTATTGTATGTACTAGCCTCTTGCCTCCAACCTTGGCCTTGATTTGCATTGTTCCTCCATCCCTGAAATGGTTGATTAGTAAAATTGGAATTAAAATTATTTTGTCTACCTTGATTGTTCATGTAATGGACAGCTTCTTCCTGCGACCCACAATGTCCATTTGGATGGTCACCTCCACAAAAATCACATCTTGCATTCATTTGTTGCTGAGGTTGTGCAGATTGAACTGAGTGCAATTGTTGAGGAAGTTTGGCCATCTGTTGAGTTAAGGCTTCGATCTGTTGGGTCAAAATTTTGTTTTGAGCTAAAATAGCATCAGAAGTATTCAGGTCAAGAATTCCTTTCTTTTGTACTTGCTGCCTATCATGCTGTGCTTGATAGTCTGTGGATGACAAAGCTTCTATGATTCTAGTAGCTTGGTCAGCATCTACTGTCATCATTGTTCCACCAGCAGCAGCATCTAAAATCATCTTTGTGTCAGGCCTTAGCCCACTGTAGAAAATGTTCAGCTGTGCTATATCTTCAAATCCATGATTTGGACATTTGCGCAATAAGGACTTGAATCTGTCCCATGCTTCACAAAAAGGTTCTTCTATTCCTTGACGGAAAGTTGAAATGTCAGACTTTGCTTTTATGAATCTTGACGGTGGAAAGAAACGAAACAAGAATTTCTCCTCCACACTAGACCAATTATTCAAGCTTTGGTTTGGATGCGATTGCAACCATTCTTTGGCCTTCCCAGCTAGAGAAAATGGGAACAAGCGGAGATATGCTGATTCAAGATCTCCTTGCTCAAAGCCCATAGTACCTACCAATTCATAAAATGTAGCTAAGTGAGTATATGGGTCTTCATGTGACATTCCAGTAAATTGGTGAGCACTAATCAAGCTAAGAAATGTTGGTTTCATTTCCAAAGCTCTGGTTTGTGGGATTGCTATGCTTGAAAAATATCTAGGTCCTTGTTGGTTTGCATAGTCTCCCAAGGTACGCCTTGGTGGTTGACGTCCTTCCATATTTTCAAGTTTTGGAATGGTTGTTGGTGTTGAGATTGGAGAAGAAGAAGAAGAAGATTGGTCCTCCTCTTGTTGTGCTTTTGCTTTGGCTTTGATTTTCTTCAAAGTCTTCTCAATTTCAGGATCTATTTCAGCCTGTTCTTTGAATCCCTGACTTCTTAATATCATAAGCAAAGCTAGCAAAAGAGAGGTTAACCAAGAAAATGATACAAAACAACACAAAAATGCACTACGTACAGTATTCACACACCGTAATAACTTAATTCAATTACTTCGATCCCCGGCGGACGGCGCCAAAAACTTGCTGGTGTATTTTAAGAGAATCAAGTTTGTATAATACACTCAAAGAGACGTGCCAAGTTTTAAACACGGTAGTTGTAGTTATAAAGGATATCGTTCCCACTAAGGATCATCAGCAATTGAAACTTAAAATATTACGGCGGATTAAAACGATTGTTTTCATGGTTTTGAGTTCAAAATATAAACTACAATATGTGAACGAATATGCAATGAAATAAAAGGAGTTTTTCAAATTGTAACAACTGGGATTAGGATTCACCGATCTTACCTTCTGATACACAACGTATATTCATGAAAACAGGGTTTGAACTATAATACTTTACGTCACAATCAATGTCATTCGTATCAATTCCTTGACTACGAAATTCATAAAAACAGATTTGATAACGTCAATCCCTTGATCGTTTTAAATCCATTCCAGCATTGCGACCGATTGTTTAGACGTTCAATGCGTTAAATACCATCCCTGGTTATTTACTCACAATGAGCATTTCATTTAGATCTATTTTCGAAAGTTATTTTCCAACAACAAACGTAAACTTAATTCAAGAAACTAGTGATCAAGTAGATTCAGGCAGTGAACACAAAACGAAATACCAAGAATCATAGAACAAATTTACCCGATTCATGAATATATCATTTATGATCTTCAAGTAAGAAAGGCTACATCCAATCCCAAGGAGAGGTTTAGCCACTCATGGTGGTCATTACAACTTAGAAAAGATGAAGAAAAGACAGAGTACAAAGTGTTTCTAACTATCCAGCTCTGTTTTTCCCAGCCGCCATGCAGTAAGCTTATATAAAAGAATACTCGCTCAAGCGAGTTTATATTTCGCTCAGGCGATGAGCATTCTTCAGCACGAAGGAAATCCACGTCCTGCTTCATTATGGGCTTGATTCGCTCAAGCAGTTCAGATTCGCTTAAGCGAGTCTTCATATCTGATACTTCATTCCATTTCGCTTGAGCTGTTTCTTCATCCACTTCAGCGAGCCCTTTAAAATTTGGTTCTGGACAAATTTCGCTTGAACGAAATAATATCGCTCAAGCGACCTCTACATTGCTGCATTCTGGAAGAAGTTCGCTGGTTTTTCTATTCAAAACGCTTGAGCGAGGCTACTGCTATTTCATTCTATACCAATCTCGCTCAAGCGGCCTCAGTGTTTGCTCGGGCGAATAATTCATTTTTCAATACTGGCTTGATTTCGCCTAGGCGCATCACTCCTCGCTCAAGCGAGTCTTGACCTGATACTGTTATTTGTTAAATTCATGGCTCGCCCAAGCGAGCTCTTCAATTTTTCCTCAGCGACCATGATTCGCTCCAGCGATATACCCTCCGCTTGAGCGAATATCACTCTGTTTGCTCAACACTTAGTGGATTTTCTTCATTTCTTTTCTTTTCTTCTTTCTTCTTTGAATTTTCCTGAGATTACAACAAAATTAGCCAATCAACCTGTACAATGTTCATATCACTATTTATTTTCTATTTAGCTTACAAAATTGACAAACATTGTACATTATATCCAATTTATGCTTCATTAATCATGCAAAATATAGGTAAATTGGACATCTATCACCGGCACGGGTACTAACATGGGCAGAGGGGATGCCGGAGGTGGGGTGGCCTGATGGCCAGGGTCTTCTAAGCCACCAACTGCAGGAGTCTGCTCTGGGGTGGTCAGCTGTGCTGGTGATAGGGTGGTCAGCTGTGGTGGTGATGGAGTGGTCCGCTGTGATGGTGATGGAGTTGTCTGCAATGGTGATGGAGTAGTTCCCTGCTCAGGGGTGGGAGTCCCCAGACGGGATGCCGGGGTCCTGGACCCACCACCCCTACTGAAGGGCAGTCGACGTCCCATCATCTGTGGATAAAATCATGAAAAGAAAGGTTAGTCTCAGAATATATATAAACCTATGTATATATGTTTAACAACTACATACTCTATGTCTGTTTCAGTTTCAAATTCCCCCTCAGTTCCAGTGTCACTGTGGTTATCTGTTTGAACAACTTCATCAATATCCAAATCAGCCCTAGACCGTTTTGATCGAGAGACAAGGTCTTTGTCAATGTGTTCACCCCCCGTAGTGGCGGGTGTCTCATCCATTATGACTGGATCAATGTTGAACAACAAGTTACCATCGTTGACCTCGTGTGGTGCAAGCTGATAAGCGTCATCGACCTCCTCGGAGACATTGTCAGTGATCTGACTTCGGACCTTGGCCTTGATTACTGCATACCAATCCCGATGTCCTCCCGGGAAGTCGGTGTAATAAACCTGCTCGGCTTGTTGGGCAAAAATGAAGGGATCAACAGTCCCCAATAAATAGAAACAATCAGGCACATAAAACTCTCCTCCTCTAAGCCATCACAGTGTATCACTACACATATATATAGCACTAAGCCATCACAGACAACATCATAGATCACACTCTCAAACTAAAACAAAGCTAATAGCACTACTTTATTGTGAACTATAAGGTTTATATCGCACCAGCTTATGCTTCCATACTAATTATATATCACAGGTACCAAATACCAATTAATATGTGAGCTTTGTTTATTATTAACATAAACACACAACCATTTCTAATTAAGGTTTCTCCTAGACCTAATTTCACAAATTAAAATGTTTTAATTGTAAACAGCAGATGTATATATGTTTGACTGAAACGTGGACACAACAAATGCATATATCACCATAAAAACTTGGAAATAACAAATGCATATACCAACATGGAAACAACACAGAGGAGAGGATGGGAAGGAACCTTCTTATTGTTATTGAGGGTGAGTCAGTGAGTTATTAGGGGACACGAGACACAGAGTTTGTGAGTGTGGGCCGCCTGAGATGAAAGACCAAAGACGAAAGGGTAGGCCATCGGAGACGAGAGGTAGACGACGGAGAAGACGGTGGCTTCGTGAGAGAGCGTCACGGAGGCGGTGGAGGTGAAGGTTCTGTCGTTTGATGGTTCGTGAGAGAGTGATTGAGAGGGCGGAGGCAGAGAAGAGGGAAACAGGTTTAGGGCAGGTCGTCGGAGACGAGAGGTAGACGACGGAGAAGACGGTGGCTTCGTGAGAGGGAGTCACAGAGGCGGTGGAGGTGAAGGTTCCGTGGTTTAGGGTTCGTGAGAGAGTGTGCCGGAGACAATGGTGGCTCAGTGACGGAGTGATTGAGAGGGCGGAGGCAGAGAAGAGGGAAAAGGGTTTAGGGCTTGGGGGATAGCAAAAGTGATTGACAGGGAAGGTTTCCATTGAGTAAGTTATTATACTTAGCGACGACATCACCCGTCGCTATCAAGGTCACTGAATTAAAAAAAATAATATAGCGACGGATACCGACATGTGTCGCTAATATACCAACACTAGCGACGACTGCATCCGTCGCTCCATTTTGAAATCCCTCCAAAATTTTGAAACCCTTCAGGAACCTTAGCGACAGTCATACTCCATCGCTGAAGTATACAAACATAGCGACGACGGTACCCTGCCGTCACTAACTTGTTTATAGTAACGGCATGTCTGCGTCGCTGATTTGTCCAAAGACATAGCGACGGCCATATCGCTGTCGCTATCAATTGGCGCCATACATAAGTTGGAGGGAAACCAAAAAAATGGAGGAAATAAACTTTAGCGATCGTATCAGGGACGGGGTATAATTTAGCAACGGTATTAGTGACGGTTCTTTGCTAAATTCAGCGACGGTGTATTGTTGGTCGCTGATGTGGTCACAATTTTTCTATTCAAGGTCCCTTTCTTGTTGCCGTCGCTAATTCGGTCACTGATTAGCGACGGCGTTTTGGCGGTCGCTATTGGAGTGTAGCTATTAGTCAATTTTCTAGTAGTGATTGATGAGATTACAATGATACAAACTTACATAAATACAGAGAATAAATAGAAAAAATTGAATGATGAGTAGAATCATTCCAATAATAATTTTGAAAAACTACAATAAATTCCATGAGCAACTTTTCTCGTGTCTAGTCCACTATGGTAATGGACATGACAACGATATTGGTAAAGTATATAGCGACACCCACCTTGTTTGTTGCTATGTGATTAATTTCCCCTAATTTTATTTTACTGGATCGCCAAGGGTAGCGACGAGGTTACCCACAAATGTCTTTTCACATGTCTAGCCAATCATTACAACGACGGGCTCGGCGAGAGCATTGGTAAAGTACATAACGACACCATCTAGTTTCTTCGTTGGAACATTAAATTCTCTTTGATTTATTTAATTGTCTGCCAAGGGTGACAATGAGCTTAGCAATGAGTCTTGCCACTGTAGCGATAGAACAGGGTGCCTTTGCTACCCTTTTTTCTGTTTTACCAACTAATTGAAAATAAATAAATATTAGATGACAGCGACAGGCTTAGAGACAGGGGTTGTCTAGTTAATATATGCTCAACTTTAGTCACGATGTGGGCCACATTGTACGAAAAAGTATCTGTGACAGGAGCGAGTTCCATCACTAAATTACTTCGCCCATAATCCCTAGAGGTAATTTACGGTCGCTAATCATTGGTGGTCGCTACACGAGTCATTGTTAGCAACGGGAATGTTTTGGTGGCTAAATTAGATAAGTTCAAAACCCAGTGTTTGAGAATTGTTCATTGTTTGTGAGGCTTTATACCATAATGATAGCTGAGCAATGTATATAAAAGAGAAAAAAATTAAAAGAGAAGTATTTCAATTGTTAAGAGAATGATATAATGAAGATTACAATTATATAAACTTACATAAAAAATAAAGAGAGAAGATAAAGTTATCACAACCAACTCTAATACCCACAATCAATTATAACCTTCTTATCATAAATCTGTTTCACTGTAGATTAGTTTATACTCTTTACAATTTATCAAACGAAAGAACGAAGAAAAACGCACCTCAGTCTCTCACAGTAGGCGAGATATTCTATGCGTTCTGGAAAAGATAAAATTAAAAAAGAACACGTATGACAAACGACGCATAAGCAAGCAAATACTGTGGTGGATTGATATAAATAAATACACTTCAAAGAAGAACAGCGGAACAAGAGTGGAGTAATATCCACATTTTAGTTAAGTTTACGAATTAATTAATAAGAGTTAGATTGTTGACTTCTGTCATAGGAAAAGGACAAGTAACAATATTTGATGCTCGGGCAACTATAATTTTAATAAGCACGTTTGTGTGTGTGCATGGAATGTGATAACTAAAATATATTACATATTATGATTGAAAAAGTAGGTGTAACCCATTATATTGTTAAATAAATGAGCAAGGTGTGATGAATGAATGAGTATAAAAAAGAAGGCAAAGATTGAGGGGAAGGCAACAGAGAGGAAGTGAAAACATAAACAGAAAACACATATTGTGATTGTGATGGATTCATACAGAGCAAGTGAGGTGTTCCATGGTCAAGCTGAGTTGTACAGAATGATGTATAGCTTCCTGAATCCCATGTGCATCAATTGGGCCGTTGAGCTTGGCATACCAGATATAATTCACAAACATGCTCAACCCATTACTCTTTCTCAATTGGTTACAGCTCTTGGGCTTCCACAAGCTAAGGCTGATTCTGTCCAACGCCTCATGCGCTTGTTGTCACACAATGGTTTCTTTGCATTCATCAAAACTGATAATGATTGCAATGAAGCATATGCACTTACTCCAGCATCACAACTCCTTGTTTCTGGCACTGATCACTGTTTGTCTTCAATGGTTAAGTTGCTCAACAGTCCATCTCTTGTTAGCTTATACCATCAATTGGGGAAATGGACATGTGGAGATGATCTCACTATTGTTGAGACAGCCTTAGGTGGTGTGGGCTCCTATTGGGATTTCATTCATCAAAATCCCACTCATTTGAAAACCTTCAATGAGGCCATGGAAAGCGATTCTCACATTGTAAGGTTGTCATTGAGAGATTGCAAACATGTTTTTCAAGGTCTTAATTCCATAGTCGATGTAGGCGGTGGAACGGGAAACACAGCCAAAATCATTTGTGATGCTTTTCCAAACTTAAAGTATGCTGTCTTGGACCTTCCACAAGTTGTTACCGGCTTAACATCAACCAACAATCTTACTTTTGTTGCTGGCGATATGTTTAAATCAGTCCCTCCTGCTGATGCAGTTTTACTCAAGGTACGTGCGTATTTATAACATTCAACAAACCAACATCTTATAATCCAAACTTGAGTGAAATCTTCATTTTAAAGTCCAGACTTTTGAGCTGTTGCCTCAAGCTTTGGTTACGCATTTATGTCCGGCTCCTATCATGTCCTTATATGGACTTAAATGCATGATTCTGATAAAAATTTAGGTATCTATTTTAAAAATTTAATTGGTAACTTGAGTGTCCAAAATGTCAATTTACTCATTAAATATTTAATTTATTTATATCATGTCATGCTTTCTTTAGCCTTGTCATAATTAATTTCATCTAACAATATTTATACATACATTGCAGTTGGTCCTACACAATTGGAATGATGATGATTGTATAAAGATACTAAAAAATTGTAGAACCGCTATTTCGGAAAGTGGCAATGGAGGAAAAGTGATTATCATAGATACAGTGATAAATGACAAGAAAGATGAACATAAAATGACAGAAGTAAAACTTTTACTTGATGTGGTTATGATGACCGGCCTCAATGGAAAAGAGAGAGATGAAAGAGAATGGAAGCAACTCTTTGCCAAGGCAGACTTTAAACATTATAAAATTTTCCCAACATTTAGTTTCTGGTCTCTTATTGAACTCTATCCCTGAGCCTTTTGTAATTTATAATTATAATATGGTTTGGGATACAACTCTAGTGGTACACAGTTTCTGATATTTCTGATTTGTATACACAGTTTATATATTTCTAGTTTGTTCTAAAACAATGTAATTGAGCTCTACTCGAATGCTGTTGAAGGCCAGTGAAATTAGGAATAATGTTTGACATTATTTGTGATGCATTTATCAAGTTATTTACAAGGCATATTGTTTCATATTGTTGTACTTTCTTCCCATCCTATTGCAGACTTTCAAGTAGTTAACAAATAGAGAGTGGTTTATGTGATCTAGCTCATACAATCTTACTAAAGATGTAAAGTATCACAAATTATAGGTCTATATCACCTCTCATCTGAGTTTGAAAGTATGCATATGAGCGTGAATATTCATTTTAATTGAAGAATTTGTGTTCCGCGATATATCTCCCAAAGGGATCTACATGTATAAGAGGTTGCACATAGAGCAACAAGTGAAGCATTCATCAAATTGCTAACTGAGTCACATTAGCCTTGATTTGTGTAGGAGTGGAAGTTTTGTTTATCAGCTTTGCGAGAATCATCCTTGCACCCTAGGCATATTTAGAAATTAGATGTGCAAAGAGATTGTTCTTGACAACTTCAGTTATGAAATAGTTTAAAGGACTTGTGGATTTTGGTTTTTCGCCTCCAAAAGCATACACAGAAGTTAGATGAATGAAAAAAGCTTGTTGGGTTTGGCAGAAGGAATGAATGTTTTGCTGATTGAGTGACAGGATTTAAACTTTTAACAATATCTTTAAAAGATTTAATTATTTACCAATTTAATAAAAAGTTTTATTTAATAATTTGACAACACACCACGTGAAATTATTTAAAATTTATATAATCTAATTCAACGTATAACATAGAAAAGTGAACCAAACCGAAGAAATTTTGTTAATATCCAAAAAAAACTAAAATTTGATCAAGAAAAAATTCAGGACCTGAAATAAATTAACTGAAAATATTTATAAATAAAAAATAGGTAGTTAAACAAATAGCTACTACCACACCCTTAAGAAAAATCACAATCCCCCAAAATTCTATACCAACCATTCCATATATTCAGCATGAATTCACTATTTATACAGATTGTCAGTACTCATATGGTCTTGATTTGGTGTTCCGTTAGCTTAAATTCCTCTCTAACGGATAATCAATTTGGGCAAGTCTTTTATCTATATGCACCATGCATGAGGAATAGTCCATCAACCATGCCGAAGGGTGTGTGGGTCCATGACCCAACTTCCCAAACCTTGTTCCTCTCTTGGTCTTCCAAGATCCCATTAGGTCATAAGAACAATGTTGTTGCTTAGTGATCATAGTTCTTGCTTACCCTTAAAACTAATTATTATTATTATTAGCTTCGTTTGAGTTCAACTTTAGGGAAAAATTAGTCATTGTTTCGTACAGTGAACATCCTAATTTATATAAAAAGTATATATATATTATTGTGTTTCCATATCCCTCCATATTTAGGGGGATGGAGAAGAAATCGACAATTCTAATGCAAAGATATGAGGTTGGACGGTTACTGGGCCAAGGCAATTTTGCAAAAGTATATCATGCAAGGAATTTGAAGACAGGCCAGAGTGTTGCCATCAAAGTGTTCAACAAAGAGAGTGTGATGAGGGTTGGTTTGAAGGAGCAAATCAAGCGTGAAATCTCTGTGATGCGCCTCGTGAGACACCCCAACATTGTGCAACTATACGAGGTTATGGCAAGCAAAACAAGGATATATTTTGCAATAGAGTTGGTAAAAGGGGGTGAGCTTTTCAACAAGGTGGCTAGAGGAAAACTTAGTGAAAATATGGCAAGGAAATATTTCCAGCAATTGATTGATGCTGTTGATCATTGCCACAGCAAAGGGGTGTATCATCGTGACCTCAAACCGGAGAATCTTCTCCTAGATGAAAATGGGGACCTCAAAGTTTCTGACTTTGGTTTGAGTGCATTGGTGGAATCTAGGAACAACAATGATGGCCTTCTTCACACATTATGTGGGACTCCAGCTTATGTAGCCCCTGAAGTGATCAAGAAAAAAGGGTATGATGGAGCCAAAGCAGATATTTGGTCTTGTGGGGTGATTCTCTTTGTTCTCTTGGCAGGTTCTCTTCCTTTCAATGATAAAAATCTAATGGAGATTTATAGGAAGATTAGCAAAGCGGAGTTCAAATTTCCACAATGGTTTCGTTCTGATGTGAGAAAACTTCTTTATAGGATCCTTGATCCAAATCCAAGTACCAGAATAAGTATTGCGGACATTGTTCAAACTAATTGGTTTAGAAAGGGTTATATGCAGATTGAATCACCTTTGTTGCCACCCTTATCACCTATAAATGGTGAGGGTACGTTAGATGTTCAAGCTGCATTTGCTTCATCAGATTCAGAATCAGATGGTGGCTCAATATCAAATTATGAAGAAAAGAATCCAATGAAGTTGTATCGTTTCAATGCATTTGATCTCATATTACTCTCTTCGGGACTTGATATTTCTGGTTTGTTTGAGAAAGACATAAGGGAAAGACAACATGCAAGATTCACTACTAGGAAACCACTTTCGATTGTTGTGTCAAAACTTGAAGAAATAGCTTCGAATGATGGTAGATTTAACGTCTTAAAGGAAAATGGAGTTGTTAGATTTGAGGGAAACAAGACAGGGATGAGGGACCCATTCAGTATAGATGCAGAAATTTTTGAAGTTGCATCTTCCATTCTTATTGTTGAGGTGAAGAAAATTGCTGGAAGCACATTGGAATTTTGGCAATTCTTGGAACAGTGCTTGAAACCTTCTCTAAATGAAATAGTTGTGGCTTGGCAAAGATGAGAGCTACAGCAATATAGTAGTATAAAAAAAATTATTTATAGGATTATTTTTTCTTGGATAGAATGTGCACTTCCATGCATTCTTCTATCTAAATGTGTTAAGTATGCTGAAAAGTTGTTTTAATGTTCTTTCATAAAAATTTTCTTTCTCTAAAGAGAAGTTTATGCATGGAAATAAGATTTCTAGTTCACTCAGATTATTATGCCAATTCCCCTTTTTTGGTTACAAGATGTCAACTCGTTTGGTAAACTTTTATCTAATGAAAATTAAGATAAGTATCACGACTGAAAATATATGGCTTAGTGAGGTCATAATGCACAAATGGTTAGATTTAATGACAAACTTATCTTTTTTAAAACTTTAGATGCTTTAAAACCTGAAGTTGAAAATAACGCAAATAACATTATTCTACATGTACTAACAAATAATTGTACTTGCAATTATATTAAAAATTTTGTGATTCACCCCATTCTAACATAAATGTGAAATATTACAGTGGTGTTTGAATTGAATTTTGGAAAAGCAATTCACTTACTTATTCTAAACAAGTTCTGGGGTTGGATTGATACTTTCTCATGAATTAACTTGATGCTTAAGTTGCCCCAAAATTGAGCAGTGTGAATGAGTTATTGTAAATTTAAACAAATACTTAATTCTCAAAGAAAAAAAAATGAAAATAAAGCAAGTACAACGCTGAAACCAAGTAAATTAATTGATATTGAAAGGTGAAATTTAAACATCAAAATGACTCATCCTTTGCAAACATTAGTTGGCATATTTGTTCACAAAGCCAATTCCTCATGCTCAATTTATAAAACGTATGTCCAAGCTGGGCATTATTAACCTATACTCCCCACCTTGAGGGGGAATATATATATATTAGATTGAGTCTATTATCATTCAGTTGCAACTAACCTGTAATTCTAATTTGTGTATATATTTTGTTCATTGAATGAATAATCCCATTCATATGCCCTTAAACTCATGAATTTAGAGTGAGTTGTTAAAAACCTACAACTAATCTCGTATTCTTTTATAAGAGGGATTTAATCTCATATGCCTTTAAACTCATGAGTTTTCTATTATTGTCCTACAATGTTTGAAGAGGAAATAAGTTACTTCTCGTATCATTGTCAAATAGATACTATAACAACTTCTATCGTAAATATATAACATGACATATTCAAGGCTTATTAAATCTAATTTTGACTTTCATTATGTTGAAAGTATATAGTGTGACAATTTTAATTCAATGTGTTAGACATATTAATTTTACTAACAAAAAATTTAATGAATTTTTAAAAAAAAAATCATGTAACCCAGGTGGGTATTGTCAAGTCTTTTGATATGTTTGGTTCCCCGAAGCCATTATAAGGATGTCTAAAACAATATCACTTTACTATCATATCTTTTATAACATTTTAGAAGTTTGGGCTATTTTTTTGGATTATATATTTTTCTTAAACAAATGATATGTCTTTCCCTATATCCTTTATTCTTTGTATGAAAATATGAGTATTTTTAACATGTATAACATATCCATGTACTTTCATTGTTTATATTACATTATTGGTAAGTTGATATTCATATTATAATGATAATTGATATTTTATTCTAATGATACCATATATATTATTAACAAGTAACTATATACTATTAACAATTTATCAATAATGTCATTGAAGTGGGAAAATGTCTTATTATTATTTAATATAATTAACATTATATCACAATAATATAATTATTTATGTAATCTTATAGACTGACATTTATTAATTACTATCTTTATCTCTTTGTGTAAGAATCTTTTGAGAGATTTCTTTGATCTTTAATATAAGAAAGACATCAAAAAGTTAATAGTATTAATTAAGTATCCACCAAAATACTTATATTAGTCATTAATGAAATAAACATTAATCAAGTAAAAAGAAAGTAAGATTTATGAATAAAAATAAAAGGGTACTTTTAAAAAGCTAATACAGTTAATAGACAAATTAAATGATTTTAACTATATTAACCAACTTTTCTTAAAACTAAAATTAGTTGAGAGATTTTTTATATTAAGAGATGAGGTAGTATTTAGAATATATATATATAATTCTTATTATCATAATCTAACTAAATTAAAGACAATTAGTGAAAGTTAAACTTTGAGTTATTCTATTAATAAATTGTGATGGGTTGTTTTATTAAAATTAAAGTCTATTAAAAAGCCTTGATAGAAGAGTAAATTACTAACCATCTTATTACTGCATTACACAAAAGTTTTATTCAGTTTTCTCTCAACTCTTTGTTAAACTAATTAACATCAACATGGATACTGCCATGATGTCGGATACACAACTCTAATAAATTCTTATCTCTAAAATGATTATTCAACATGTTGTAACTTTATGTTCATGAATAATGAAATTCCAACGCATTGAACCCTCAGTAAATTATTTATTGTTGTGGAAGCTAGGATTCGTGATAAAGATAGAGTTCAACAAAATAAAATAATTAACACGCCAATTGACAATTGTGTTCCTTGCAAATTGGCAAGCCACCCAAAAAATTTCTAACCTCTGGCCAATAATCATCGTGATATTGGATTGTGAAAGCAACCATGCAGCAGTAATCACTGTGACAATTACAAGAGCTAGAGCAATGGGTATGATATGATAAACTGTTTCCTGTAAAACAATGTTACAAGTTAAAATCATATTTTATCTTAGGGTTCAATATGTTTTTAAGATCGGAAAAATTAACAAATTTTAGTTTTTATTTTTGTAAAAAATTTATTACATTTTCTTAATCTTATTAAATTCCAACATTTTAAAATAGTATTTTTCATTAGAGTATTATTATTAAAAAAACTAAATTGTATAATAAATTTTCACATCATTTACTGATATGTCATTTAATTATCCTAATGTGAATATAAAAAGCTATTAAATATTAAAAAGAAAACCTTCAACTTCTTAGGATATTGTTACTAGACTAATCAATGTTTTTAAGTTATCGGCATTTTTTATCATATTTTCACATTTTCAGGTAACATGCATGATAATTAGACAACCTATAGTAAAGATTTAATCGAAAGATTACAATCAATTAAAAAAAAAAATAACCTACTGCCAAGAGTTTACTCCGTTTCTTTTGGATCAGAGGTTATCTTTTTTGACCGCATCGACAAAAGAAGGGTCAAGGGTAATCACCAAACCATCCATGAAGCTTTCGACCAAAAATATTAACAAAAAAGGTTTTTGGGCCTGTGGCCCTTTCTTTACATAACCCAAAAAGAAAATACTAGAGTTGGTTTGGTTTGCTGTAAGGCTTGTTGATTTGTATCTCTTGGGCCCTTGAGCCCATGTAGTCTTCTTAACGAAATCTGTTGACCAAAAAAATAGTTGGTTTGGTTAAAAAAAACACTAGAGTTGGTTGAATAGAGAAAAAAAAACAAGTCGTAAATTTTCTAGACTGGCTTTGATTTTTTGATGCTTTAAAAAATTAATTTTAAAATTTATAAATAGTTCTTGTGATCTAGGAATATGTGATAAGATGACACACATCGAAGTATCACTTCAGTAAACTCAAATATGATGTATTATATTTAGATATATAAAGAAATAGTAATATATATTATTTTTAAAATTGTTGAAATGTATAAATATTGAAAATCACAAAAAAGTTAAAAATTAAAACTAACATTAAATATGGTTTTCCTTATATGCAGTATGTCATTGTCATATAATTTAATTGAATAAGGGAAATTCTATGGGTAAAAACGTTTAACTTCTAAAAAAATTTCAACTAGAAAAATCAATACATTTAAAGTTTGAGAAAATGAGAAACTAAAATAAAAAAATATTTCTGAACATTTTATTTAACAAATGACAAAAATTGAACTAAAGAGGTGTGATTGAGTGGAATAGTTCCTTTTTATTTAACCAAATGTCGAAACTTCGATTCTTTCTTTAAGTATGAAGTATGTGTAGAGATTAGTTAATATGTCGTACAGTAGATTAAGTAAGTTACATCTAAAAAAATTACTAAAAAAAAAAAAAAAAAAAAGTAAAGAGTAAGCATTAAAATAAGGAGTGACTAATTTTAAGAAAAGTAAAAACTTTAACTCAAAACCAAACAATATATATACATATAAACTGTTTCAAATCAACTAGCCACGTATTAAAGCTTTGTTTATGGGGTCATCGAGTGGAACAGTCAAAACGTAGACCATAGACTTAGTGTACTTTATTCGTAATTATATGATTTATCATTTTGTCGCTAAGAAAAATGATAATGATTCTTCTTGGTCTTTGTATTTATCTTTTGAGGTCCTCATAAGGATTTAACAATTTAACATGAATTTGAACAGAAAGATTAGGAGTAAATTAAAATTTTTAAATCTTAAAAGTTAAAGTATCTGAAATATAAAGAATAAATAGATTATAGCAATAATAAAAGGTGATGCTAATAACGTTCTCCTTGCTTCCGAGGTAAGAATGGCCCAGTAAAATCGTTGACTTTCAAACTTATCCACAGAATTGTTAAGAGAAACCATTTTCATCAAAAAGCATTTTCGGAAATCTTGAGAAAAATACTACGATAGATAGGCAATGTGTTTAAAAATTCAGCATCATATGGAAAGGTTGATTTTAATGTGTAACTAATTGCATTATCCCAATTTGCAATTTCTAATTTCATAATCTTTTCAATAGTTTTGAAATAAAATATGTAAGGTGATGTCATTATAATATAACTATCCTTAATTACTACTCTAGAATAGAATTATGTCTTCAAGTTTGTGGAATTACTGGCCCCAACCAAATGAAAATCGATGTTTCTTCAACTTCAATTGTTTTAATCATGAGAAAGAAGGTGAAGTGATGATGGGTTGCATGGACTATAAAAAAGCATAGCTAGCCAGTATTTTACGTTACAAAGCACAAACAAGCATGTTGATATAGCAATTACCCTTCAAAATCATTGACACCCTCAACTTTTTGTTCAATCGGTTTCGCTTTCTGTTTCTTGTCTCAATTTGAGGATTGGTGCGGAAAGGATAACTCTTTTCATGTCTATGCATGACAATGTTTTTAGGATATTTATTCATCCACATTGTCATTAATCTTTTCTTAAAGTTAAATTCGTATAAAGCTGTTATTTTATGATTATCAAATATTGATTTATTCCTATCAATAAGAATCACATTCACAAACCATATGGTTAAAGGATTAAGTGAGTTAGTAGTAATTTATGTATGTATGATAATGTTATATATTATAAACCACAATAAAGTACGTATACATAACATCAAAAGATTATCCATGCTTATAATCATATCCACCTGTTCTTTTTCCTTGATTTTTTTTAAGTTTTAAGAAAACCCTTTAGCATTATGTGTTTCCATTCAAATTGAAAAAAAGAGTTTAAATTAGCCCTAAAAGTTTTTAAATTATGAATAATCCCTTAAGAATTTGTTTTTTTAGGATTTAACCCTTTAAATATTTTTTTTAGGATTAAGTAATGCTATTAACTTTTCGTCAATTAAGTTAGTTATATTGACACATATAACCTTTTTTTGCTTAAATATAAAATTAACCCCTAAAAAGTTTAAATTTAGGATTGATCCCTAAGAATTTCTTTTTGGATTTAGTTCTTAAAATATTTTTATTGTTAGAATTAAATATTGTTTGTTAACTTTTTGTCAATTAATGTGACTGTGCATTTCTTTAACTTTTTAAAAAAAATATTGTCACTCTCACTCATCATTATTTTCTTTTCTCTTATTTCTATTACTATTCTTTCCTTTCCGTTGCCTCTCTTTATTATGTTCTTCTTCTTTTTCTCACTCACCTCCCCTTTCCATCCCCACCCCATGGTTCATGCGGTGTCATCAATGCGGTGTATGATATAAACACAAGTTCGTTGCAACGTTAGAGATGAACAGAACGATGGAAAAAGTGATAGCTGATTTTGCATTTGCATCATCTGCACTATATCAATGGCACCACCAAATGAACCATGAAGTAGTGAAGAAAAGGGGGAGGCAAGTGAGGGGAAAAGAAAAAAAGAAATAGAACAAGCAAAAGATAGGCAAGAAGAAAAAGAGTAAAGAAAAAGATGAATATGGTTTAAGTGGAAAAAAATATAAAAAATTAAATAAATATACACTGAAAAAAAATAATAGAGCTTAATCCTAAAAAAAAAATACTTCAATGGCTAATTTTATATGTAAGTAATAAAGATTACGTGTGAATAACAGTACTAAATAGATGAAAAATTGATGGTAGGGTTTAATTTAAAAAAAAAATTATATTTCAGAGGTTAAAATTAAAAAAAAATCTTAAAAGTTGGACCTTAAATTTTAGATTTTTTTGATTAATTTTATATTTAGATTAAAAAATATATTTATACTTTAGCTAAGAAAATGTGGTGACAAAAGAACTAGTTCACATGCAGTGCTATAGACTTTCACAAAAATCAAATGTAGTGAATACGGTAAACAGCAATATGCGCCACTAAGTTTCTTTCTGAAGAGTCTAGGAGCACCTACCCTTGAGTGCCCAAGTACTAGTCCAAAGGTGTGAACTGTGAAAGTGGAAATGAAATTGAAATGACTTAAAAGGAATCGATACCATTAACACTGGGAAGGCTTCCATTTAACCCATTTTTTATTTTCCTTTTGAACAAGGATAAGTACTTTAACCTTTGGATGACCCAGTTCAACATGGCTCTGTATTTCTAGTGCTCTTGAATCCATGTCACCCCTCTACTACCACCCAATTCCACTTTCTCTTATTCTACCCAGCTCATGTGACTGGATGGCTATGATAGATAGTTGCAAAACACATGCTTAGGGTATCCATCCATCAATCACTTGTCCATCTTGGGATGTTATTTGTCTCTTACTGAATCTTCTAATTCTAATTATTGATAAAATTATCTCTCTAATTCTCTTTTTTGTGACAGGAATATTTATAATAAGCCTGATCACATTCTTATCTATGTTTAGGCCTATGTCATTCATACTTTATGAAAAGTTGATTTTGTTGCCTAAGATCTTGAAAGCCAAGTTGGATCTAGCATAACCCATAACTTTAATTCCAAATGTCAAGTGGTTTGGGCTACATTGTGAGTTATGAGACCCTAATTCCTTAGCATATAAATTTTTTATGAGTCTATATATGCAGCATATGGAATGGAACTGTCCCCCACCATAGGGTAATGTCTAACCTATTAACCCAAACCCCTTTTTTATTATAATTTCTTAGACACAACGTGAAATTATTTCACATGATACTACCACTTGAGGCATTGAGCATGAGTGCTGATGAACTTTGTTTCCCTTGCCATACAATAATGCAATCAATGTAACATTTTTTCTTGACCACAGATTTTGACACGAGATAGGCAATTTAATGATGAAACAATTCATCACCCCGACCCATCTTTTTCTTCACGATAATACATCAAAATAGGTATCGGCATCAACACCATCACCATCTTGGCCACACTTGATTTCATAATGATTGTAAAAAACCACAATAGATTTCATGAACCAGAAACAAAAATGCTAATTTTTTCACAGAAGTTATCTGGCAAATTAAGTCAACAATGAGATCTTTTATAAATATTTCTTTCATATACTTAATATAATATTTTCACCAAAAATTGTACGATTTTAATTATTTTTTATTAAAATACTTTTAGTTAAAAATTAATAAATGAAATATAATTTTTTCTATAATAATAATAATTAAGTTGGTTGGTCAAAACTTCTCCCATCTTATAATATTATTAAAGAAATAAATATTAATTAAGTAGAAAAAATTAAAATAATGAGTCTCAATAACTCTTTTAAAAAATTAGTATAAATTATTAATATATTAAAATTTATTAACTTCTTTATATTACTGCAATTAGTTGAAATGATAGCAGGGAAGCAGGTAGTACATATATTATTCCGTTCCCTCTCTGCCTTGACTATAAAAGGCTCAAACGCCTCATCAAATTCCATATGTGATTAATAGATCAAATTTCTTGCTTAATTCCATGCTTATCAAAGAATTCTAATTGGTTGATACTTGGTTATGTGAAAGAATATGTGATGAATTTCTTTTAAAAAAAAGTAATTAAGAGTTGGTGTGAGTCTAATCCTTTTAGTACAGCCTTTTTACTCTTTAGGCCCCAGAAGAAGAGAGGTATTAGTTCGTAGAATATGCATGCTTTCCTATGAATCATGACATAATTATCTTTTTACATTAACAATTGTTAAGAAAGATCATGCTTGGGATATATTCATTATAGAGCCAACTCTATCACATTTTATAATTGGCTCTTGTCAAAAAGACTCAACTCTCTCTTAAACTATTCATATTAAAGTTAATATAAACATGCACTGGGATCTTCCCTAAATCTCCTTTCACTAATCATTCTTAACAGTAGGAAACTAGAGGGTTTCTACCAAAAGTTGAGAAAGCCACCCATCCACAGTGGGAAATTGTTTTCCCCCAAAGTGGCTGCAGAAAAGTATCCCTTTTCACACAAAGAAATTTTGACACTGAGAAAAGTGGGAGAAGGTGGCATGAGGAAAGCTAGGAAAACTTGAAGTGTAAGATGATAATAATGTATGTGGTTTGGAACAAACTCAAATGGGTTGGATCCACCATTACCTTTAGGATCTCTTTCATTTCCTCAACCTGGGTTAGTAAAAAAAAAGTATTTTGTACTCTGTCAGTTAAACAAAATTTAAGATTTAGAGTTGTTGGTTAAATAAGGTTTAATTAACATCAAATGAGATATAAGATCAATATTAATTATTGAATAATTATATTTTTACAATATTAATTTTACAACTGATTGCTAAATATAGAATCAAAGATATAGTGTTTTCTTTTTCTGCCTTAATATATTGGATCAGATACAGCCTCAAATTTGAAAATTGTAAAATGGTTTATATTGTTGACCCTACGGATCTTTTTCCTGGGGACTATTACCATAAAAATACGGGTGCTGAAAATTTTAGTGAAGGTGGCTTTTATGTACTCTTCCGAAAAAGGCCTTGCACTAAAATTTAGTATTATTTGTTTCATTGTTGTCAATAGAATGGCAAGGAAGGTCATCATCTTGGAATCAGTGAAGTGCTGGGTTGGTTTTTGCTAGATGGACCACTAAAATAATTGAAATGAAAACATGTTATAATCTTTTCTTTTCCTAATTTTAACTTGAATATGAAGCAGAGATTTGAAGTCATCATTGAATAAGGTGCTTTAGAATTTAGATAGTTTATTTTTAGGCTGGACCACAAGTTGCAACTATTTGAGATTTAAGAAAATTCGGTGTAGATTATTATCGTACAAAAGGGTGATGCAAATTATATAAAGGAGATTTAAGGTCTCGCTTTGCCACTTTTTTGGGGGCAAAGATGTAGCTCATAAATATTTTTTTATGTTGTGTAATGCAATCTTACATCATGCATTACCAACACTGAATTAAATCTTTTCTTTGCTTCTTTTTTTTTCTGTTTTTGGTATGATGAACTTTTAACAGCACAAGTGTATCCCTATCTACTTTCTCATTCTCCGTTTGGATACTCAACTTGGTTGGTCAAATCCCGGTTTGACTAACCCAAAAATAGATCTTACAGTCAAACAGAATTTTGACTGTCTCAAACGACGTAAAAAATTAATATCAACTTTTAAATTTTTTCATTTTCTCAACTCTATTTTCGTAACTGGAAACCAACCGGTGAATCTGCTTAGGTCCATGTTTTATCTTGTGATAAATTTTGTGTATGAAATTGAAAATGACTAATGAATTGGACTATCTAAGATTTCACACGTTCATTATCTGTTGTCCAAGTGTCTATTTTATCTCTATTCTTAGCAATATATTATATATATAGGAAAATTCTAATGTGCTCCCACGTTTTGGTTAAAGTATCCTTGAATTAGATCCAACGGTTGCCATTGTCCACGCGTGTGCGTTTCCCAAGACGAGAGGGTCGTTCGTGTTACCGGTTGGGAAAAAGCAACATTCCTTATTGTATAAAATTGTTAAGGGGCTTTTTAGTCAAATCAAATTTATCGGTGCGGCATGGGAGGAAAATAAATGTCTCAGAATGCAATTTCTGTTATGAAATAAACTAGAAATTATGAAGGAAGAAGAATTATGGAGGAAGAGAAATTTGAAGAGAGAAATGAGAGAATAGAAATGAAGTAGTATTGTGTTAATGAGTGAAGGGGGTATTTATAGGAGGTGAGAGGGGGACATTTATAAATATCAAAACTTTAGGGGGGACATCCATAATTATTCATAATACTCCCCCTTGGATGTCCGTATTTAGAATGTGCCTCGTTAAAACCTTACTAGGAAAAACCCAGTGGGACAAAAACCTAGTGAAGGAAAAAGAGTACAACATTCTTTACAAAGTATATCCGTAAAAATAATTAAATTACAAATATTTAATTCTCCCCCTCATCAGAACACTTATGTAAGCGTCGAAGACCAATCTTCTGTACTAGTTGCTCGAAGACTTTGGTTGGTAATGACTTTGTAAAGATATCTGCTAGATTCTCGCATGATCGGACTTGCTGAACATTTATTTCACCATTCTTTATAAGATCATGAGTAAAGAAAAATTTTGGTGAAATATGTTTTGTCCTATCTCCTTTAATATAGCCCTCCTTTAACTGAGAAATACAAGCTGCATTATCTTCACATAAAATTGTTGGTGGTAGTTTTCCAGCATGCAAGCCACAAGTTTCTTGAATATGTTGAATCATAGATCTTAACCAAACACATTCTCGACTTGCTTCATGTAATGCTAAGATTTCAGCATGATTAGATGATGTTGCTGTGATTGTTTGTTTTATGGATCTCCATGAAATTGCTGTACCACCACATGTAAACAAATAACCTGTTTGTGATCGACCATTATGAGGATCAGACAAATACCCCGCATCTGCATAACCAATTAGGTTTGCCTTAGATACATATGGAAAAAATAAACCCATGTCCATTGTACCTCTAAGGTAGCGGAATATGTGTTTAATCCCATTCCAATGCCTTTTTGTGGGTAAAGAACTATGTCTTGCTAACAAATTAACAGCAAATGATATATCAGGTCGTGTATGACTAGCAAGATACATTAGTGCACCAATTGCACTAAGATATGGTACTTCAGGACCAAGTAGTTCTTCATTTTTGTCTTGAGGTCGAAATGGATCTTTGCTCACTTCTAGTGACCTTACAACCATTGGACTGCTCAATGGGTGTGATTTGTCCATATAAAACCGC
Organism: Clitoria ternatea; assembly: GCA_037962975.1. Taxonomy (NCBI): domain Eukaryota; kingdom Viridiplantae; phylum Streptophyta; class Magnoliopsida; order Fabales; family Fabaceae; genus Clitoria; species Clitoria ternatea. The sequence goes on from CM075669.1 coordinate 297,909,161, forward strand.
TTTAACACCTTTTCTGTATAAGTCTTTTGGTGCATCAGAATTCCTTCCTTTAAATATTCTAATTGTAATCCGAGACAAAACTTTGTTTTTCCCAAGTCTTTCATCTCGAATTCATTTTTTAAGCAATTTACAGCCTTTGAGAGCTCTTCGGGAGTTCCGATGATGTTTAAATCATCTACATAAATAGCAATTATGACGAACTCTTTTCCGAGTCTTTTCATAAAAACACATGGACAAATTGGGTCATTTTTGTACCCTTCTTTCAACAAATATTCACTGAGACAATTGTACCACATTCGTCCAGATTGCTTTAATCCATAAAGAGATTTATTCAATTTGATTGAATAATTTTCTCGTGGATTTGTTTTATATGCTTCAGGCAAATGAAATCCTTCAGGGAGTTTCATATATATGTCATTTTCAAGTGAGCCATATAAATATGCTGCAACAACATCCATAAGGCGTAAGTCAAGCCTTTCACGGATTGCCAAACTTATCAAGTATCGAAAAGTAGTGGCATCCATCACTGGTGAATATGTTTCTTCGAAATCAATTCCAGGTCTTTGTGAGAATCCTTGTGCAACAAGTCTTGCTTTGTATCGCACAATTTCACCATTTTCATTTCTTTTTCTCGTAAAGACCCATTTGTACCCAACTGGTTTTACACCTTTGGGTGTTTGGACTACAGGCCCAAAAACTTTACGTTTTGCAAGTGAGTTTAACTCTTCTTGCATTGCATCTTTCCACTTTGGCCAATCATTTCTTTGTGCACATTCTTTAACTGATTTTGGCTCATAATCTTTATCATCATTTATGATATCAAGAGCTACTTTGAATGCAAAAATTTCATCAACATCGACTTCAGGTCGATTCCATTGTATACCATCCATGACATAATGTATCGAGATCTCTTTATTTGTATCAATTTCAGGTACCTTAGTTTCTTCTGGATTTGAAACTTTGATTATGTCAGGAGACTCTACTGGAGTCTTTATATCCTCGATTCGACCATCATCTTTATTTACTTTTCTTTTCCGAGGATTTTTATCTTTAGAACCAACAGGTCTGCCACGTTTTATTTTGGCTTCAGACTCATTTGCAAATTTATATTGTCCTTCGGGGATATCAATCTTTATTGGAGTATTAACAGCTGGTATATGTGACTTAGTTACTCTTTTTGGATCAGCAAATGCATTAGGCAATTGGTTTGCTAAATTTTGCAAACTAATTATTTTCTGAACTTCTAGTTCAGATTGTTTTGTTCGAGGATCAAGATGTGATAAAGACCTCTCATTCCAGCTAATCCTTTTATCCAACTGTTTATGTTCTCCCCCTAATGATGGGAAAATAGATTCATCAAAATGACAATCAGCAAAACGAGCTGTAAATAAATCACCTGTTAAAGGTTCAAGATATTTTATTATGGATGGACTTTCATATCCAACATATATTCCCAACCTTCTTTGAGGTCCCATCTTAGTGCGTTGCGGAGGAGAGATAGGAACATATACCGCACTTCCAAAGATTCTTAGATGAGAAATATTTGGTTCTTTACCATGAACCAATTGTAAAGGGGAATATTCATGATTACTTGTAGGCCTGATACGAATAAGTGCTGCCGCATGCAAGATTGCATGTCCCCAAGTTGAAATTGGGAGTTTTGATCTCATTAACAATGGTCTTGCTATCAATTTCAAACGTTTAATCAATGATTCAGCAAGTCCATTTTGTGTATGAACATGTGCTACAGGATGTTCAACATCAATTCCAATGGACATACAATAATCATTAAATGATTGAGATGTAAATTCACCAGCGTTATCAAGGCGTATTTTCTTAATTGGATAATCAGGAAAATGAGCTCTTAAACGAATTAATTGAGCTAGTAATCTCGCAAACGCCTGGTTGCGAGTTGATAATAAGCAAACATGTGACCATCTTGTTGATGCATCAATTAAAACCATAAAATATCTAAATGGTCCACATGAAGGGTGTATTGGTCCACAAATATCACCTTGTATACGCTCTAAAAATATAAGTGGTTCATTCCCAATTTTCATTGGTGATGGCCGAATGATTAATTTTCCTTGAGAACAAGCAGCACATGAGAAATTCTTAGTTTGCATAATTTGTCTGCTGGACAAATAATGACCATTTGAATTCTCAACTATTTTTCGCATCATAATTGATCCAGGATGGCCTAATCGTTCATGCCAGATAACAAAGTCATTCTTATTTGTAAACTTCTGGTTTACTATGGCATTTGTTTCAATTGTACTAATATATGTGTAGTACAAACCGGAGGAAAATGAAGGCAATTTTTCCAATATACATTTCTTACCAGAAATTAATTTTGTAATGTATAGATATTCATCATTTCCTTCATTTGTGGTCTCAATATGATATCCATTTCTGCGGATATCCTTAAAACTCAATAAATTTCTTTGAGACTTCTTAGAATATAATGCACTTTTAATGTGCAATTTTGTTCCTCCAGGCAACAAAATACTGGCTCTACCGGAGCCTTCAATTATATTTATACTACCAGATATTGTATTAACATTTGCTTCTTGTTTTACTATTTGGTAAAAATATTTCTCATTCTTGAGAATGGTATGAGTTGTTGCACTGTCTGCGAGACATATATCTTCATCATTCACATGAGCATTCATTCTTCATTAAATAAATAAAAATAAATCATGAGTAAAATATAATTAACAATAATATTTAACAAAATTTTATTGATAAAGACAAAATTTACAACAAAACAAATTACATGAAACATTAAAATAATTTATTTGGGGGCACTCCCTTCTCCAATCGAGTGGTCAATTTCTTCTTCAGGAAGAGCAAGAAAATCATCAACACTAAAGTCAGAGAAATCATCATCTATACCAGTAAAATTTGTCTCTATTATTTTCCCTTTATTTTTAAGGGATTTTTGGTATAGATCTACGAGATGCTTTGGTGTGCGACAAACTCGAGACCAATGTCCTTTGCTACCACAACGATAGCAGATGTTTTTAGTTTGTTCGCTATTTTGAGCATCTGTCCCTTTTTTCATAAGTTCTTTATTTTTCCATGTGAATGATGATCTCTTATCATTTCGACCATGACCACGGCCAAAACCATATCCACGACCAATACCATGTCCCCGAGCATTACCTCGTCTACGACCGCGGCTACGGCCACGACCACGACCATGAGTATTATGATCGTGCGTTGCTACATTCACTTCTGGGAATGGAGCAGTTCCAGTTGGACGGGATTCATGATTTTGCATAAGCAATTCATTATTTTGCTCAGCCACAAGGAGACAAGTAATTAATTCAGAATATTTTGTAAAGCCCTTTTGGCGATATTGCTGCTGCAGGAGCAAATTGGATGCATGAAAAGTAGAGAATGTCTTTTCTAACATGTCACTTTCAGTGACTTGTTCTCCACATAATTTCAATCTCGAAGTAATTCTAAACATTGCAGAATTATACTCATTTACGGATTTAAAATCTTGAAATCGTAAATGCATCCATTCATAACGGGCTTTTGGAAGAATTATATCCTTTTGATGGTCGTATCTTTCTTTTAGATTATTCCACAGAACAAGAGGGTCTTTAACTGTTAAGTATTCATTTTTTAACCCTTCATGGATATGGTGGCGTAAAAATATCATGGCTTTAGCTTTATCTTGATTAGATGCCTGATTTCCATTTTTAATGGTGTCTCCAAGACCTTTTGCATCTAAATGGATTTCAGCATCCAATGTCCATGATAGATAGTTTTTTCCAGATATGTCAAGAGCCACGAACTCAAGGTTGGTAATATTTGACATAGTTATTTCTATATAAGAAGTTGAAACAATATATTAGATATATTTTGAATGAATAAATTTATTAATTATAAATATCTAATGATGGTAACAAGTCAATGATGAATTATTAATTTTATTTTATTATAAGAGTAAAAAAAATGTAAACTAATTAAACAGGTTAAAAAAAATTATTATTATGGTTATTAAAAAAATGTTGCTAGGTAACTTAGTGATATAACAATTTAGTTTGCATAAATACATGAATTGTATCAAGTGTTCTAGTGGTAAGCTACCTTTCTTTCAAGGTCAAGGTTCATGGTTCAAATCTTGGCTACCCTTTGTTAAGGTCCTCTTTTTTTTTTTAAATCATTTATGCATGTAATATTTTGATACACATATATTAATATAGTAACTCAATAATGTAAATGTATAATCATTTATGTAGGTGGAATCAATAAGAGCAATTGGAAGCAAAACAATATTATATGTGAAGCATTATTAAAAGTGGTAATAATTGGAAGCATTATGTGAAGCATTATTAAAAGTGGTAATAATTGAAAGCACTATGTGAAGCATTATTAAAAGTGGTAATAATTGAAAGCATTATGTGAAGCATTATTAAAAGTGGTAATAATGTGAAGCATTGTTAGCTAGCCATCAATAAAGTGAAAGCAAATTAATTGGCAATTGGCAAAATAATGTAAATATAATTTATAAATAAATCATAATATAAATATAATTAATTAACATATTAAAATGTGATAAAATAACAAAGTATTTAATTTCTAGTTCTTCAGGAACTATCAGTAAATATTTTCAAGAATTCTTCAGGAATTCTTTTAAATCCCATAGGGATGTTCAAAATATAAGTTCTTCAGGAACTTATTAATATTTTATACATCCTGCTGGGATGTGTGGAATATAAGTTCTTCAGGAACTTATTATAATATATATATATATATACATATAATATAAATTGAAATAAAATTATGAAAAGAAATTAAAATTCTGTTACCTTAGATCTCAGTTGGTCAGAACCTGGTGCTGATAACGTGTTATGAAATAAACTAGAAATTATGAAGGAAGAAGAATTATGGAGGAAGAGAAATTTGAAGAGAGAAATGAGAGAATAGAAATGAAGTAGTATTGTGTTAATGAGTGAAGGGGGTATTTATAGGAGGTGAGAGGGGGACATTTATAAATATCAAAACTTTAGGGGGGACATCCATAATTATTCATAATAATTTCAAATTTTGAATCCAACATTTCAAAACTGGTATTTTAAACGTTTGCCTCATACATTTTTACTTCCAAATCAGTATCCGAAAAGTTTGGCTCATACATTTTACTTAATATTTTATTTCCATTCATTTTTTAAAACAAAAATACTTCTAAAATTTAAATCGAACATTATTACTTCAAAATATTTTTCAACCAATATTTTAAATTTTCTATTTAAATATTATCACTTAAAAAGGCAAACAAGTTAATTTTTACAAATTAATATAAATTATAAATTTACTTTTACAGACTCAATACCTATTCTAATCTCTTTTCATTTCACCACTGCAAACAACCATTCACACATGAAATTACATTAAACTCCTTCAATCTCCCTCACCCACTCATCGAGTTACCATTGAACAATCCCTACTGTCCCATGCATCAACGGTCCAAACTGCATAATAGTCACATGCTCACTTCCGGTTAACATGACTTTGACCAAAATGTGGGAGGACATTAGCCTCATCTAAAACATTGAAAAGCATAATCTTAATTAGACCTTGTTATGAAAATTTGAGCTAAAAATGAAAAGTCAATATGAGTTAGGTTTGGTTAAAGTTTAAGATAAAATGATTTTATAAAAGTTTTGTCAAATAATACAAAAATATTTTTTATGTCTCTCTGAATTATGATATGTTAAAAATTATATATAGGTTAGAGTGTGTTATATACATACCCTCGTTAATAATAATAATAATAATAATAATAATAATAATAATAATAATAATAATAATAATAATAATAATAATAATATTTGGTTAAGAAAATTAAATGTTTAACTACCATTTCATAAGTTGCACCTAATATATATACTAATAATTAAGGATAGAAAATTAAAGAAAAATATTATAGGAAGCTTAAAGAATACATTGATAAAAATCTGTATAATTATTTTGATCCGGTCTCAATACCGGTATTCGATCTGCTATACATATTTCAACGTCTTTGATAAGACATCTACGTGTAACCGGTGTCATCGGTATACATCCGGACTGTAATTCCGTATCAGGCGTTCTCCCTATACCGGTTGTTCAGGATAACACCATGACACCGGACAACACACACGACACTGTGCAAAAGACAAGGATTGTTGCTACAGGGATCGATCAATAATTCCCTGCACTACGAGCCAAATTCTGCTCACGGGAATGATCAACTTGTTCCCTAATCCTAGTCTACATTCTCTATGCTCAATATAAAATAGCCACTTGACCCAATCATGCAGGTAAGTGCGCAATATAATAATGCTAATGGGAGTTGGTGGTTCCCCACCAACGAGTCCTCGTTAATCGAGCCAATCAGGTATATGAACTAACTTCATGATTGAAGTTAGGGGGCTTCTTCTTCAGCTCTTTTACGACTGATTCCTCTCTGAATACATTCCTTACTTGGAATATTACTGACTTGAGCGTCGGAGAATCTTTGCAGGTGACACCACCATTCGCCCACTTCAACGCGATTAGGTTGGTGTGAAGGATCTCCAGGACACCCAATCCGCTCTCCTCATTCAAGGACAACGGATACATACATCGGATACACATATATCCGGTCTATTGGACGGTATTGACATACTATTCGTGATTGGCTTGAGATCGGATCTCTTGACCCCGGTCCAGGACAGATCATTGGCACGCCCAGTGGGACCCGATAAAGTTATTCCCATATCCTTTGACAGAGCAGGTAATCCACAATGGAAGGCGAAGCACAAGACTTCATGGAAAATCAGGCTGAAGGCAGAACCAATCCTAACGCCTTCAGAAAACTCAACTTTGATTCTCATGGAGGCAGCTCAAAGAAGATAGTAACAGTGTCTGATCCTGATCCTCGTGATGAGTTGATCAAACAACTTCAGAGGGAACTCGCTGAATTGCGAAGAGAAAAAAGGCAAAGCGAGGATAAAGAGTCATCTCGCACGCGAAACACTCCCCACACCACTGATGGTGAAAAGTCCACCACTCTTCAGTACTCAAAGATCCCAACGTTTGAGGAGGGAGAACAAACTCGCGATTCTGAGGATGCAGCTTCCCGAAGGAAGAGAGATTCAACAACAGCACCCCCATTGTCTTACAATCTGAAGGTTCCTTTTTTCAAGGAGACTTATGGGCATCAGCATCCCCAAGCACCTTCAAACCACTCAACCACTTTCCATCGGAAAGTATAATGGTGAAACTGATCCAACTAAGCACCTTGATGCTTATGTGTTTGAAGCCATGTACTTGGGGGCTGATGAAGACGTGATGTGCCGAATGTTCCCTCGAACATTGTCTGAGGAAGCCCTCGAGTGGTTTAAAGGCCTGCCTTCTGGATCCATAGATTCTTGGACGGAAATAGCAGCTGCCTTTGAAACCCACTTTGTCATCTCCAGAGACGTACCCAAGACGTCTCATACCTTGGCTCAGATTAAGCAAGGTGAAACTGAGGGCTTAAAAGATTTTTTGAAGAGGTTTTATAAGGAAGCAGCCCTGATTCCTAACCTCACAGAATCTATCAAGCTGCATATCGTAATTGAGGCATTGCAGCCAGGATCAGCTTTCGCTCTTTCATTAGCAAAGAGCCCCCCAGCAACTTTTGAGGAGTTCAGGAAAAAAGCCTCAAAGTATGTGAGCATAGAGATGCACTTGGAGGCAATGGCTGCAAAGAAAAAGCCACCAACACCATCTCCCCAAACCCAGAAGGGTAAGGAAAAGACGAGGTCAGAACGCATGGAGAGGCCATTCACCAATCCTAAGGTGGATAACCACCCTCCTCGACCTCGAGAAAGGCATGTCAATTCCTTCAGCCATTATGCACAGTTATCTGCCAGACCATCTCAGATTTTGAGAGAGGTCGGATGGCCAGTTTTCAGCACATATGGCATCAGGAGACCAGCCCCTATGAAAAGACCAGGAAATTCACGAAAGTACTGTGATTTTCATGAACAAAATGGTCATTCCACTGATGAATGCCAAGCTCTAAAGAACGCGGTTGAGACGCTAATTAGAGAAGGCAAATTGAAACAATACCTGTTCAAAGAAAAATCCTTTGACAGGGCAGAACGGAATGAGAAAAGAGAAAGAGATCCCGACGATGGGGATGACAACAACCCCAGTCCGGTTCGAAAGTTCTCTGCTGCAGAGAAGCAAAAAGGTGTAATGACCGATAATGCAGCACAGAAAGACAGCATGCCCCAGCAACAACGTCAGGGCCGACGAGAAGTTATTGACATGATTGCTGGAGGGTTCGCTGGAGGAGGAGCTTCAATTACAGCCCGAAAGAATCATCACAGAATGATTCTATCCGTGCAAGGGAAAGACAAAGACAATCGCCCTTACAGAGGAGGAATTGAGGCTCCCATAATCTCTTTCTCTGACGAGGATTTTGGCCCAACCGTTCCTGGTGGTGACGATGCTGTAGTCATCACTGCTGTGATCGCCAACAAGGACGTCCGAAGAATCCTTGTTGACCAGGGAAGTTCCTACGATGTTATTTTTTATAATTGCTTTGAAAGAATGGGTTTTAAAGACTCAGACTTACAGCCTTACACGCAGGAACTAACAGCTTTCAATGGCGCAAAGCAACTAACTAGAGGGTATCTTGATACCCTTATCTCGTTTGAAGGCGAGCCAGGAGCCAGGACGGTTAGATCTCGGGTGCTAGTGATTAATGTCAAATCACCATTTAATGGCATCATAGGCCGTCCTACTCTAAATGCAATGGAGGCAGTTGTATCAACCCCACATCTCCTTATCAAGTTCATTGACAAGGATAATGCTGTGTCATCTATCCGGGGTGATCAAGAGATGGCTAGGTACTGCTACAACCTTAGCCTCAACATGACAAAGCTGGACGCCTCCAATAAAAAGAGGAAACTTAATGATGCTGGAACATCGGCTGGATCTGTAAGTCTTGTCGACCTGGATCCTAGAGCGGATTTAAACATTGATCCGTTCAACCCATCAAAGCCCACACCGGATGGAAGTTCCAGGGACATTGTCTTGGGAGATTCTCCAGAAAAGATCACCCATATCAATGACAAGCTAGATGCTGAAATAGAGCAGCGACTGCTGGCTCTCTTACAAGAGTTTAAAGACCTCTTTGCATGGACTGCAGCCGATATGCCAGGCATAGACCCTGAATTCTGCTGTCATAAACTTTCTGTCTATCCAGAGACGAAACCTGTGGCCCAAAAGAAAAGACGATTAGGCCCAGAGAAACAGAAAGCAGCTTGTCAGCAAACTGAGGAATTGCTGAAGGCCGGATTTATCAAGGAAATCCGATATTCTTCTTGGCTTTCGAATGTGGTGATGGTCCCTAAATCCAATGGTAAATGGAGAATGTGCATTGACTACGTGGACCTCAACCGCTACTGTCCAAAAGATCCTTATCCTCTTCCTAATATAGATCGGATGGTAGATGATTCCTCTGGTTATCAATACCTGAGCTTCATGGACGCTTATTCTGGTTACAACCAAATTCCGATGTGCGAAGAGGATCAAGAGAAGACAGCTTTCATAAATGATCGTGGTGTCTTTTGCTATACAGTCATGCCCTTTGGCCTGAAAAACGCTGGGGCGACATATCAGCGCATGATCAACAAGGTTTTCGAAGGTATGCACACCAAACTTGTTGAAGTATACATTGACGACATAATAGCAAAGACACCGGTTGGTGGCGATCATATTGAAGACCTGCGCCAAGTATTCACCCGTTTGAGACAATTTAACATGAGGCTGAACCCAATGAAGTGCACATTTGCTGTCCCTGCTGGGAAATTTTTGGGTTTCATGTTAACTCAACGTGGTATAGAAGCCAATCCAGGGAAGTGCCAAACGATTCTAGACATGCAAAGTCCTAAGAATCTCAAAGAAGTCTAATCCCTGAATGGCAAGGTAGCAGCTTTGGCACGGTTCATGCCGAAGATGGCTCACAGGTCGCTCCCCCTGTACAAAATACTGAAAAAGTCCAAGAAATTCGAGTGGGGACAGGAACAAGAAAAAGCTTTCCAAGAGCTTAAGGAGGTGTTGTCCAAACCACCCATTCTCACAAAGCCTGACCCCGAAGACACACTCATTCTGTACTTGGCTATTTCAGATGAAGCTTTGGGCGTTGCCTTGATAAAAGAAACTCCTGATGGACAAAGACCGGTCTATTTCACTAGCAAGACCTTGCAAGGTGCTGAGATCCGGTATCAAAAAATTGAAAAGGCCGCCCTCGCTGTTGTTTGGGCCTCACGACGGTTGCGTCCGTACTTTCACGCCCATCCAATCATAGTGAGAACGGATTTGCCACTCCGTTCTGTCTTAATCAAGCCCGATCTCGCTGGGAGGATGATCAAATGGTCTATTGAACTCTCTGAGTTTGATATATCCTACGAACCCCGCAGCGCTATTAAAGCTCAAGTCCTGGCTGACTTTATTGTGGAAATGACAGGGACTGATCCGGATTACCCTCGAGTCCATTGGACCATTTACGTTGATGGTTCATCAAACCAAAGAGGCTCTGGAGCAGGTGTAGTTCTCGAAAGTGATGACGGAGTACGCCTGGAGATCTCCCTTCGTTTCAATTTCAAAACATCCAACAACCAGGCTGAGTACGAAGCTTGCTTGGCCGGGCTAAGAGCTGCAATTGACATCGAAGCTTCTGAGGCGACACTCTGTAGCGATTCACAGCTGGTGATTTCGCAGATCTTAGGAGATTATCAAGCTCGCGAACCTCAACTCCAATTATACTTGAACTGTGTCAAGGAGTTGACTGAGAAATTCTCAAAGGTGGAGTTCAAGCATGTTCCACGTGAAGAGAATACGAGAGCGGATATACTCTCCAGGTTAGCAAGCACTAAACGACCGGGTAGCACCACTACTCTGGTTCAAAGCACGCTAACGTCGCCCAGCATCCCTCTTTTCCCTTCTCTAAACGCCATAATGACTGACTCCCTTTACGGAGATACATGGATGGCTCCTTACATCCGTTATTTGGCTGATGGACAGCTACCCACAGATGAGAAGGAAAAGACGAGGTTAAGGAGAGAATTACCGTATTTCACCATGATTGATGGTAATCTCTACAGAAGGGCACTCTCTGTGCCCTATTTAATTTGTCTCAAAGAGGATGAGGTGCAAGGTGTAATGGAGGAAGTGCATGGAGGACAAAGTGGACACCACGCCGGAGGAAGGAGCTTAATGCGAAAAATCCTCAGAGCTGGATACTGGTGGCCCACAATGAAGCAAGACTCCATTAACTTCGTCAAAAAATGCGACGCTTGCCAAAAATTCTCTAACCTACACCACACACCGGCAGAAGAACTCTTCACATCCGCTGTTCCATGGCCCTTCTATCAATGGGGATTGGATATTCTGGGCCCCTTTCCAACTGCTCCTGGGGGCATCAAATATCTCATTATAGGGGTCGATTATTTCACTAAGTGGATAGAAGCAGAGCCGGTGGTGCATATTACTTCAGCCCGAACTCGCCGTTTCATGTATGAAAACATCATAACACGGTTCGGGGTCCCAGCACGGATTGTCACAGACAATGGAACCCAGTTCACGGATAGAAAATTCACAAATTTGCTTGAAGGGTTAGGAATAACCCAAATATTCTCATCCGTCGAACATCCCCAAACTAATGGTCAAGCTGAAGTGGCCAACAGGGAGGTGCTTAAGGGACTAAAGAAGCGCCTTGGTGAAGCCAAGGGTGGATGGACAGACCAGCTGTGTCATGTCCTATGGGCATATCGGACAACGCCTCATTCATCCACTAATGAATCCCCATATCGCCTAACATACGGGGTCGAGGCAATGATACCTGTGGAACTGCAAATTGCTTCCACAAGAGTTAAGTACTTCTCTGAAGAAACCAACAATGCTAACTTGGCATCTGAAATGGATGTCATACAAGAACTCAGAGAAGACGCTTTCATCAGAGATCAAGCCATCAAAGCCAAAGTTGCTCTCCGGTACAACAAACGAGTCCAATCAAGGACTTTCAACGTTGGAGATTTGGTTTTGAGGAAAGCAAGTATAGGGAACAAATTCGCCCATCAAGGCAAACTAGCCCCAAACTGGGAAGGCCCATACAGGGTATCCGAGGTCACTGGCAAAGGCTCTTATCGCCTTGAAAACCTTGATGGCACTCCAATCCGAAACAAATGGAACACCCAAAACTTGCGCATCTACTATAGCTAGCTGTTTCTACACTCTCCTATCCTTATCTTCGATTGAATACTGGAGAATTTAGTTTCACAGCTACGCTCTCCTTGTAATTCTTATTTTTGATTTAATAAGAATCTCTCATAACGATTTAACTCTTTCGAGTTTTTCTTATGCTGTGATTTTCAGTTTATCCGGTGTACAAAAGCATATTCAGGACGGATGATCTCAGCTACTTATTCTGTAGTTGACGATGTAACTCTTCGAATATGCGTAACGCACAAGAACATACTCAGGACGGATGATCTCAATTACCCATTCTGTAATTGACGATGTAACTCCTCGAGTGTGTAAATATTGAAGGCTCAGATTGTAGGATTAAACCGAACTCTGAGTACGACTAGTAGGATAAACCGAACGTCTGTGAAGACCTGAGTTGTAGGATTAAACCGAACCTCAAGACATGGGTTGTAGGGCTGGCACTTTTTTAAGGCCACAAACCGAACCCCATTCAGAGATTACATGGGTTGTAGGGCTGGCACTTTTTTAAGGCCACAAACCGAACCCCATTCAGAGATAACATGGGTTGTAGGGCTGGTCCTTCTTCAAGGCCACAAACCGAACCCCATTCGAAGACTACATGGGTTGTAGGGCTGGTCCTCTTTCGAGGCCACAAACCGAACCCCATGCGAAGGCTTGGGCGCAGTAAGCTGGTTCTTCTTCAAGACCACGCTGAACCCCAAGTGACGGGCGCAGTAGGTTCAGGATTAACCCTGATCTGAACCCCGTATCGAAGACCAATTGAAGAATGGACAGTAGGATCAAACCGAACTCCAAACACAACAAGTAAGTTATACTGAACTCCAGATTAATACTCTCTTATGAAGCTCTTTATTTGGAAGTTTTATAACTAACTCGTGAACTCCGACACAAACAATTCACTTGAGTACGCCACAATCTAAGGCATATTCACCTGAAATCCCTCAGTCGGAAATATTTGAAGAGGAATTTCTATTTTAAATCCTCATTCTCAAGATCTCTCACGTGAAAATCTCGCTCAGAGTTTATTCAGAGTGATAATCACCAAATGATACTGGGGGACAACATCAACGGATTAACGAATAATTTGAGGAATGAACTCTCGTCTAAACGATCTCACAATCATTCCCCTTAAGACGTTCTTGAGGCAATGATGTGTTCCCTCACAAGCGGTGGTTTTATTATGGAATTCATTTCGCATGTATATGTCCGGTATGGAGATTTTGTTTTACAATCCGATCTTCATTACTTAAATCCGGGATAACACAATACACATGCAGTCCCTCTATTAAAGTTGTTTTTCACTAAACAAGAATGGAGGTAAAAAACTCTTTTATTGATTCAATAAGAATTACAATTCGTGTAATAATCCGGAGCTGATCCCGGAACACAGCGGATTCGAATCAATAAAACGAAAAAGGAAATAAGGAAGGCGCTACTCTTTTTGGCTTGAGTCTCCCTCCTTCCCTTTGCCTTTGTCTCCGGTCTTGCCTTCTTCAGTGCGAGAGCTTGATCCTGTACTTTTGGGCTTCAGGAGGGAAGGTCCCATTGATTGACCTTTAGGTAAAGGAGCAAACTTATAAGGACTGTTAGGCGGACTCTCATGACGATTGTCAACGACAGCCACCAGTTTCCCTTGGTGAAACTCATAGAACGGATCAATACCGTTCAAATTAATTGACACCTTGGGATTCCGGTATAGCACTTGACGAACTGCCAACCCGAAAGCCTCCTTGACTGCTTGGTCACACATGTTTACAGCATCGTCCAAGTCTGCTTTCAGGGTCTTGACCTCGCCATTCGAATCCGCCAGCTTTAATAGCAGCTCCTTTTCCTTACGTGTCCAATCATCCACTCCTAGAGAATGGACGACCTTAGCCTCCTTCAACCCCTCTTCCAGCTTTGAAGAGCGTTCCTTCTCCGTGCAGAGATGAGCATTGAGGTCAGCATTGATTTTCTTCTGATCAGAAACTTGACCCTCTAGCTCCTTGGCAAGATTTTTCAGTTTGGCAATTTCTTCATCCTTCTTCTGAGTTTCTTCTTTGGAAGTTTTTAATTTTCCTTCTAATTGGAGGATGATTGCCTTGTCCTTGCCAACCACTGAGGTGAGCCTCTCGTTTTCTTCTGTGAGCTCGCGAACCGACTTGAGGAGCTCGGATAACTCAGCCAAGTGCTTCTGTCCGTCGTCGCAAGCTCTGATCATTTCTTCACTCTTCAACGAGGGTTTCACCTTGGGTGAGGATTCGGGAACGCCCTCAGGAACGGAGCTCTCATACACCAGATGTTGAACAAGACCGGAACTATCTTCAAGAGGGCAAGAGGCTTTGGGCGCGAAATAAGTCGTTATTGGCTTCGCCCCATATGTTATAACACCACTTGGAGTATCCGGAATAGACCCTTCCGCTCTCTTTTCCTTAGCAGGCCCTGGCTCAGCAGCCCCTCTTGAAGTTTTTGGCTTTTTGGGCGAGGATTGACGGTCTGAGGTCTTCGAAGGATCACGCTTTGTCCTCTTCTTTTTCTCGACCACCTTCTCAGATTCGCCCTCGATCAGAGGAATATCGTCACCAGCAGATGAAGTTAATATTATTGTCTCAGCAGTGGCCTTCTTAGAATTCCGCTTTGCCTGAATGTCATTTTCAGCCGCAACGGAAGTCTCTCTGGCCTTGAGTCCTTTTAGCCTATTCATCTCTGGTGACTCGCCCTGAATTTCACCTGCACAATCAAAAGACACAATCAGAGACGTAAAATTTTCAAGGCAAATGACATAATAACGCATGAAGAATGGCAGGGAAATTACGTAAATACTCCTCACGAGTAGACTTTGGTCCTAACAAACGCCTGCAGGAGAAAAATTGGTGTGAGGCTGTGTAGGACTGCAGAGCCGAAAGAACAGAGATCGAAGTTAGGCTCAGTTCGTCCTCCTCGGTATAGTACGCTTGGGAGGTCAACAAAAAATGTTCGTGCGTCCAAGTCACTGGGAATTTTGGAATCCCATCTTCAGTTAACCAAAAAATTGGTTCATTCGGATGGACGCTAATCTTCGTGAAATAGGACTTGAATGAACGCCCATCAACTTTGGCGGAGTCAGTGTACGCCTCGAAGTTGATGATCTTAGAGATAGTCCGGAGGGATATCAAGCTCACTCCTCCTTTCTCCTTATTCGCACGACGGACCACTTGAGTGAAGTAGAAAAGCATGGCCACCGTCGGTTTAAAGTTGAAGTGCTCCCCAAGCACTTCAAGAGAGCGGACCAATCCCCACCCATTAGGGTGAAGTTGCGAGGGGGCGCAGTCCAAAAATCTCAGGACTCCCATCTCAAACTTCGTCAAGGGGAAACGCACACCCAAGTTCAGAAATAGAAAATCATACATGAACAAGGACCTCTCGTTCGGTGTGTGGCATATCCGTACCGATGGAAGGGGAGCGAATACATTAAAACACCATTTGTATTTGTCCTTCTTCCAAACGGTAAACCGCGGCTCTAGCTCCCCTTCATCCTCCCGAGCGTGGACGGACGGTGTCTCACGAAATTCCTCAGCCACCCAGCTGAATGGGCGTTTCTGTTGGAATTTCACCCAGTCTATCCGGTGTGCAACCACATTGCAGAGGCCGGATTGGGTCTTCAAGATATACTTCTCGGAAGGGGATTCCCCTTCAGACGATTTTCTCCCAGTGGCTTTCTTTGTCACCATTGTGAAAGCTTTGATGCTGCGATAAAATTTCACATCATCAGAGAGATACAAATCCCCACTTTCGACACTCTCACTGGAGGAGGAAGACTCTGAAGAGGGTATAATCACCCTTCGCCTTTGATATTGCGACTCCTCCCCCCCTGTATACTGTGGCCTCGATTGGAAGATCACTGGGATCCTCCCACCACGAACATTAGGGTTTTGAGCCAAAGCCCTTCCTCCTCTTCCTCTAGGGCTAACGCCACTGAAGCTAACACCCTTCCTAGCCATTCTCAAATATTGAAAAGAGATGCAAAAAACGAAGGGAAAGTGGTTACCTAAGGATAGTGAATGGAAATTCACAGAGGCGGACACGAAGAACTTCTTGGGACTTTTGCAGAGGTTCGTCGAGGAAGCAAGAAGAAATGGTAACTGAGTTTGCCAAATATGCCTGTATCAGGGCACAAAAATTTTTCAAATACCCACTAAACACAATCTGTCGTTTACCCCCAAACGACTTCCCGTTTAGTGGACCAAAATTGTCGTCTAGTACATCAAGGCGCGAAGATGCCATCATTTCGTCACAAAGCCATCGAAATGGGCCTATTAAAACCAAATACTAGGCCCAACAAGACTATACGTGACAGTTACTAAGGCATGCGCACTTAATGCAATAATGGCGCGCCCACGTGAATTAAGGCATTAAATGTCCAATCATTAGAAACGTGGCCACCATTACCCGAATACCAAGGGTTGCGAAATTCGATAAACTTCTGATATTTCCATTGTCGAATCCGCCCTTAAAATTTCATCACTACGGATCATGGTTCCCAGAACGGATATTTACACTTCGGTGCAAATCCGAAATTCAGACGTACAATGATCAATATAGCTCATATGAGCAAGACAACTGCTTCCTCACATCAGCTAGGGGGCTAGTAGAGGTAATACTCGGATTTCGTCTCGGATTTCGGATGGATGCGAAAAAAATTCACCAGGACGGATGATCTCAATCACTTATTCAGTGATTCGATGATGTAACTCCTGGTACGAAGAACTCCAATAATCATTCCAGGACGGATGATCTCAATCACTTATTCAGTGATTCGGTGATGTAACTCCTGGTATGAAGAACTCCAATAATCATTCCAGGACGGATGATCTCAATCACCTATTCAGTGATTCGACGATGTAACTCCTGGTATGAACAATTCTCATCATCATTCTTACGATGAAAGTATTCACTCAATCCGTACTCCTACGATTGAAAAATGTCTCCAGGATGGAT
The DNA here is from genome assembly GCA_037962975.1 of Clitoria ternatea. Lineage (NCBI taxonomy): Eukaryota > Viridiplantae > Streptophyta > Magnoliopsida > Fabales > Fabaceae > Clitoria > Clitoria ternatea. The sequence continues at coordinate 297,926,378 of CM075669.1, forward strand.
TATCTAAATCACTTAATCTGTGATCTGACGATGTAACTCTTGACGATGTGTACTTTTCCAGAACGGATAACCTCAGTCACCCATTATGTGATATGACGATGTAACTCCTAACGCGGTGTACCTGCCCAGGACGGATGATCTCAATCACCCATGCTGTGATCTGACGATGTAACTCCTGGCGCCATACACACCCAAAGGACGGATGATCTCAATCACCTAATATGCGACCTGATGATGTAGTTGCTGGTATCGTACACATCCCCAAGACGGATGATCTCAATCACTTATGAAGTGATTTAATGATAAAACACCTGGCATGATCAATACTCATAATCATCTTTATGATGGAAAATTTCGAAAGTCAGTCCGCACTTTCGCTTTCTAGTGGTATTCTCCCAGGACGGATACTCTTTATCACCTATTCTGTGATACAACGACGTAACTCCTGGCGTAGAAAAAACTCCCATCATCATCCTTATGATAAAGGACTCAAACACCACTTCCTTGCAGTTCCCTAAACTTGGAACAATATTATCATCTCCTGTAAGAATATTACGGGTTAGAAGCAGTCATCCGTCCTGTTACACTACTTTGCTAAACAGCGGATCGACCCATCTTTCCCCAAAAGAATTAAGGATCATGCCCCAAAGACAGGCACTTTCTTCTTAATACGTACTTGGGGACATGTATATATTTATCCGTTCTAAATTTTATTTGTTATTTAATCTTCCGAGGCTATTATTTCAATCCGGCCTTAAGATTAATTACACTGAACGGATTAGTAACGATTTATATATACATGAAACAATGAAGACAAATTTCTTCAACCAAAATTCATTCATTGAAATGAAATTACATACAATAGTTCAAAATCCGGAGTTGATCCCGGTACACAACTATACATGTAAATGAAAACAAAATTACGGAGGAGGAATCTGTTCTTCAGTTTTTTGCGTCTCCTCAGCACAAGGCTCTTGTCCCCCTTCCTTTGGAACCTCCGCAGGAGTCTCACCTCCAGGAGCCTCAGCCCTTTCTTCAGAAGAGGGAACCTCGGACACAGGAAAGACGTAATCAGGTCCCATAGATTGACCCTCAGGAAGAGGAGCCAAACCATACAAGGACGTCGATGGATCCTCGTGACGACCATCCACCACTGCGACTAACTTTCCCCCATGGAATTCATAGTACGGATCCATTCCATAAAGGTTAAGTTTCGCAGTGGGGTTGCGGTAGAAGACTTGGCGTATGGCTAGGCCGAAGGACTCTTCAACAGCCCGGCTGCATATGTCAACAGCTTCTTCTCTCTCAGCTTTCGCTGTAGCCAATTCTCCCCGCAACTTGGACAGCTCCTCACTAGACACCTCGAACTCCGCTTTCCTAGCCTTCAGTCCCTCTATCTCAAGAAGGAGCTTCTTCTCCCTTTGAGACCACTCTTCAGCATCAGCCTTATTTTTATCCTGGCTGCTGCGGAGTTCTTCCTCCTTCTCTGCCACTTTGCCTTCCAAGTTTTTAAGATCGCCTTTGAGCTTGAGATTCTCTTTAGTTACGAGATCCCCAAACTCCTTAGACTTGTTAAGACGATCTTCCATTAACTTCATGGCGGCTTTGTCCTTGTCTGAGGAAAGGTTGAGCTCTTCTAATTTTTCACTTAGCTCCTCAACCTTGTCGACGTTCTTAGCCAACTCGCTGACGGAAGATAGCAATCCAGCAAGTTCGGCTAGCTGCCACCTTCCGGCCTCACACGCTTCTTCAATTTCTTTAACACTAAGCGTAGGCCGGAGTTTGTACATCGGTGGTGGAAGAGTGGCAGGAGTAGAACCTTCGTAGGAGAGGAAGGGGGTGAGAAACGAGGTCGTTGGGAAGGAGGTCGGATTTGACCCAGAAGCCCCAGCAGCAGTTTCTTTATTAAGACTAGAGGGAGCACCAGCTGCTTCCGAGGTTTCAATAAGCTTACCCTCCGAAGTTTTGCGCTTTTTGGACGGGCCTCCCACTGAGTCATTCTTGATTTTTCTTCTCCTCTCAGAAACTGGAGGATGACCCGTGGATTCATCAGCGGCAGAAGAACCGCCCTCAACCAACGGAACGTCCCCTTCAGCATCCGAGGTCAGTATTATTAACTCAGGACGATCCTTGGTTGAGGGCCTGGGCTTCACTTCATTCTCACGGGAAACGGATTTACCAGCCGCCTTGAATTTCTTCAATTTGTCCATTTCTGGAGTTTCCCGTTCTATTTCACCTACATGAACAAACACAAGATGTCAGCAACTATAAATATTCTATATATGTTTGGTAAAGGAGGAAAGATGAAATAAAACGAGAAGTACGCAAATATTCCTCCCGGACTCCGCTTGAACTACTTAGCAAACGCCTACACGAGAAGACGTGACGACCTGTAGTGTGCGATTCAAGTGCGAACAACACTCTCGACGTCTCTCGAGACAGATCAGATTGATCAGTGTAGTACGCGTGTGAGCTCAAGAGGAAATGTTTGTGTGTCCAACTCAGGGGAAATTTGTCAACATCCTCTTCGTCCTTCCAAAATTTCGGTTTGCCCTTCTTAATGGAGATGCGAGTGAAGTAGGTCTTAAACGACTTCCCATCAACCTTGGCCGAATCAGTATAAGACTCAAAGTTCACAAAAGAACAGAGAGTCCAGAGTGTCACCAGACCAACTCCGCCCTGCTTATTCGCCCTTCGAACTACCTGAGTGTAGTAGAACAGCATCGCTACAGTTGGCGTGAAATTGAAGTGCTCCCCAAGCACTTCGAGAGCTCGGATGAGGCCCCAACCGTTGGGATGAAGTTGGGAGGGTGCACAGTTCAAAAACCTCAAAACACCCATCTGGAGTTCGGTTAATAGGAAGCGGACACCCAAATAATGAAAGATGAAGTCGTACATGTACACTGAACGATCGTTGGGGACGACATGACATATCCGCTCTGTCGGAAGTGGTGCATAAACCCTATACCACTTTTTTGTCTCTTCATCCGTACTCAGCGTGAACCTCGGTTGAATCCGAGATCCCTCCTCATCCGCATGACGAGAGGCCAAGTCCTTAAATTCGCTGGACACCCAACAGAAAGGCCATTTAGCCTGAACCTCCTCCCAATTCAGCCTCGAAGCAACTACGCTGAAGAGACCTTCAGCTGTCTTCGAAATGGCACTATCTCCAGAAGATCCTTCTCCAGTTGCCATTGGAAATATCTAGACCGAACTCCTTAATCTATGATAAGAAATAAAATGTCGTCAGAAAGTTGCAATCGTTACTCACTGCATTTTAAAAACAATTACAATCAGAGGGCGACTCTGAGAAGGGAAAGGTCACTTCCCGCAGTAAGTAAGATCCCCTTTCTGAGCGACGCAATTCAGTCTTAGGAAGAATTACAAGGACTCTTCCCCACGACTATTAGGGTTGAGGGAAACTGATTCCCCCCTTTTTTGTTGAAGCCTACTTTCTATACCTAAGAATTGCAAACCAAAGCGAAACTGGAGCAACGAAGAAGAGATAATTACCTCAAATGACAGTGATGAATTTGAGGAACGAAGGAACCCTCGCAATGTAGGCAGCAAACTTCCTTGCAAAATTTCTGCAGAGTTTCGTTGAGTAAACAAAAGCAAGTGGAATCCAGAATCCACTAAGTATTCCTTTTATAGGAAACAAAGAGGACCGGTTACCTTCTCTTGAAGTTGTGTCGTTCTCGATAAAACGCACCTGTTCACAAGCGAAACGACACAACCGTTCCAAATTCTTGGGCGCCAAAACGATAACAACTCAGCAAAGGGCTATCCACTGGGCCCAAAAGTTTTGAAAACTTCAGGCCCATTAAGCCCAAAACAACGGTTAATGAGATTTTCATCTCAGACGCAATAATTGCCTGCCCACGTGATTAAAAGCATTAATGTCTAATCATGCAACGCAATTTACGCTTTACAGCCGTTACACGAACTTCAAGAGCTTTCAATTCCAATAAACTCTTGAAATTCTCACACAACGAATCTTTGTCTGAATCCGTTGTGACAGTACCGAAAGGTCTTTTCTATTAAATTCAGAGCGGTTCTTTACGAATGACAACAGATGCTAAGGAACTGTTACACACGTAAGTTTACCGATATTAAGACCTCTCGCAGGTTGAGTAGCTTATGTGAACAACTATTCAGTCCCTCACACAAGCTAGGGGACATATGATCCGGTCTCAATACCGGTATCCGATCTGCTATACATATTTCAACGTCTTTGATAAGACATCTACGTGTAACCGGTGTCATCGGTATACATCCGGACTGTAATTCCGTATCAGGCGTTCTCCCTATACCGGTTGTTCAGGATAACACCATGACACCGGACAACACACACGACACTGTGCAAAAGACAAGGATTGTTGCTACAGGGATCGATCAATAATTCCCTGCACTACGAGCCAAATTCTGCTCACGGGAATGGTCAACTTGTTCCCTAATCCTAGTCTACATTCTCTATGCTCAATATAAAATAGCCACTTGACCCAATCATGCAGGTAAGTGCGCAATATAATAATGCTAATGGGAGTTGGTGGTTCCCCACCAACGAGTCCTCGTTAATCGAGCCAATCAGGTATATGAACTAACTTCATGATTGAAGTTAGGGGGCTTCTTCTTCAGCTCTTTTACGACTGATTCCTCTCTGAATACATTCCTTACTTGGAATATTACTGACTTGAGCGTCGGAGAATCTTTGCAGGTGACACCACCATTCGCCCACTTCAACGCGATTAGGTTGGTGTGAAGGATCTCCAGGACACCCAATCCGCTCTCCTCATTCAAGGACAACGGATACATACATCGGATACACATATATCCGGTCTATTGGACGGTATTGACATACTATTCATGATTGGCTTGAGATCGGATCTCTTGACCCCGGTCCAGGACAGATCATATTTCATTTCATGATATGTGTTTTAGTTTCAAGTAGACATATAATAAAAAAAGAAGAAAGTGATACCTTTTATAGGTTGTTTGTCAAAATCTCCACTTGTATGAGTGTGATGTTCTCCTTGAGTGTTATTTAAAGGATAATCTATCTCAAGGGAACTTTTGTCAAGTATATTTATCTCTATATAAACCCTAAACCCTAAACTATTCTTAAAGCAAACATCATCGCCATTTTTACTCCAAAAGACTTTCCATTCACGTCCATCTAGAGGCTTGAGTGTAACATCCTTGGCAAATTAATATTTGGGAAAATAAAATAAGTATCTAATTAAGTTTAAATTATATGAAACAAAGATTTTGAGGTGAATACTTGATTTAAAATGAATTTTTTTAAAAAAATAAAGGATCAGAGCCTAACGCGTAGCATGTCTGTGGCGCGTAGCGTCAAGGCAACTTTTGTGACCTAACGTGTAGCGTCAATGTGCGCGTAGCGTCAGCGTCGCGATCTGTTTTTAAAATACTTGAACCACTGAAATCCGAGAGCATGCAAAACACATCCCTTCCCTTTCTCTTTCCCTCTTAAGCCATGGAAGCCCAATTAAAGTCAATTATTGGTGAATTCTTGAAGTGAATCGCGTTCTAAGCCTCAAGGAAGCAAGGTTTGTCCATTGGAACTACTAATTTCATGTTTTTTTCCTTTCCCTTTTCCTTCTCTTTCTAAACCGTGGGTGCATGTTAGTGAGGAGGCTATGACCTTGCATTTTGTGATCGTGGGAAGTTTGAGCATTGTTCCTAGGATGATGGGTATGAAGAAAATCTAACAGATTCCATATTTCGGCACTTATAGGTTCGGATTTAAGAATTGGAAGACTGTTGATATGATGGGTCTTGGAAGCAAAGGTCATAAATAGAAATGGTAAGCTTCGGTAACCTAAGATTGAGGTTCGGGATTATTTTAAGATTATGGGTTACAGTTTTGGTAGTTATAATATTTATTGAAGCTTCTTTAAATTTAATCTTAGAGTTTTGATGGACTTCGGAGAAACCCAACAATCGATTGGAAGCCTTGGAAAGCTTGGAATCGAGGTAGAGGGTGTGTTGGGTTAAGGTTAATATAGAAATGTGATTACGCAATTATAGGAAAAGAGGTATATTACAGCCGCTTCTAAGTATTCTAAGTTAATTCAAACGATCTAGTATGTGAAATGGAAGTACAAGAAATTATTAAAGCAAAGAGGGTAGGCTAACTAATAAATCGATAAATGATTAAATAGTGTAATAGAATTATGATAAGGATAGATTTGAAAATAAGAAAATGAGGGTAAACTAGAAATCTTAAAGATGATAGATAAGAAATAAATGAGTAAGTAAGTAATTAAATATGTTGGTATGTGTTGATCATGAAAATTATCGAATAGCTTATATAGAATAAGTAGAATTTATAAAGTGACATGATGTAGGGTGAAACATGTATATGGTAGATTATAAAATGAAATGGGAGGTAAGTGGCCTAGATATTCATAAAAATATATAAATAAAAGGTAGGAGAGTGTGGAATCCATAATGAGAAATAAGATTAATTGTAATTGATAATACGTATATAAATGACATTAGTATGATAGAGAGATTATGTGAGGGAGTGTAATGTTATAAATCATAAAGGATGGCTTTGGTAAGGAAGTAATGTGGAATGAGTTTATAATAAGATAGTGTGATTGTAAATTCTGAATAAAGATCACAAGCCAATGATAAAATCAAAATGATGATGGATTTCGAGTTAATAAGCAAAGGGAAAGTAAATGACATGTTGCTAATAATGATAGTAATATTGTATGTGTATGTACATGGATATCATGAATATGGTCTTGATTGATGATGATTCTTATTAGAGTGTATTAGTGAGTTAAATAGATGATGATCTATGAGATGATATATGCATGTAATGATGTGGCCTTGTCCTTGAATTAATAAATATTCGTCATGAAGTTATATAGTAATTGATGCTGATGAATTATTGTATCTGACAATTAAAATTTATGATCGTGATCTATACTGGTGAGATATTATGTTTGGGTCTGGTCTGTGTGGCTGCCCTGATGCATATGTATATTTGGGTCTGGTCTGTGTAGCTGCCTTGGTGGAGATTTGTGGGTCGGGTTTGTGTGACCGTCCCGAATGATTTAAAAGGTGAGGCTTTTATGACATGTGAATGAGAAATGATTGTTTATGTGACTTACATGATTGAGGATGACTGGCGGTATATGTTACCCTCGCTTTTGGCTTCCGTGGTCAAGTTTGACCCAGTTGAGCTACCCAGTAGTCAAGTAGGATCCAGTGGTTGAGGGGGAGCCAAGTCGGGTTCATGGAGTGTCAAGTAGGACCCCAGCTAAAGGTCGATCCTTTTAGTATTCGGATACTAGGGCGCCATATTATCTATGTGAGAGTCAATTGTGTTTTACACTCCTTGACTTATTTATATGTTTATGACGATGCTTGTATTGTGTCGTGATTGAGTTATTGAGATGTATGTGATGCATGATATTAATTTATTTGATGAGAATGAATATAGTGGCTTAAGGCTAATTAATGTGTTGATTTATGTGTAATAGAGTTGAATAACGAATTAGAGAATAAATGACTGAGCATGTATGCCTGAATTTAAGTGATGATAGTATGTTAATGATGGCGTTAAGTTGGGAATTAATGTGATGGTGAAAATAGGATAACTGGAAGGGTGAGTAAAGGGGTGACATAAAAGGTAACTAATAATACTTGCTGCTTATAACTAAAGCGGTAGCTAGATTACACTTTTCCTAGTTTTGATGTTTATTTCTGTATTAATTTTTAATTCTAGTCACTCACCCTTTTTTTGTTTTGGTTTTAGTGACTGTTGACAAGTTATGAATGCACACCACGGAGGTAAGCGCTAAATGAGGTTAGGGCGAAGCGAAAAAACATCAAGTTACGATTATCTATATATGTGTATGTTTAGTAATTATAGGAAGTAGAATTATGTTAATTGTGATGTCGTGTGTGTAACTTAAACTGATATTTACCTACTTGGATAGTGATTGGATTATAGGTGTGTGAATAGAGTAATGCGTGATGCTTAATTATGTGTGTGTAATGCCTAGTATTAAATTGGGATGTATAATGATGTGAAATGGTAGTATGTTATGCATGAGTAAATATATGGCACGAAGTCATTGCGTAATTGTATGAAATTGACAGGTACTGTGGTGTGTGAATGATATGTTTGATGAATGTGATTGAGTATTGATTGATTAGTTAAGACTCTTTCCAAAATCATAGTTTGTATTCCTAAGAAAAATATGTATTTCATGTAAAAAAAATTAAAATTTTTATAAAGTTTACAAACAAATTTCTCAAAATAACGTTAAAGCAACTTTTAATAAGATGTAATTTTATTAAGCTTGCTCTTAGTGTAATTTTTTTTTAGCTAGATTTAACTCGCTTTAATTTTACTTATGATAAGTATTTGTTATATATAATGAGAAACATGTAATATTATGGGCTTTGGTCCTTTCTTTCATTAAAAAGAAACATGCAATATCAAGGTTAATTGTCTAAGCTTAAGTTTTAGTTCATATAGTTTAGATATTTATGAATATAAACATTTTTAGGTCGATTTAACTTGTGTCAATTTTTAATATTTAACCTTTTGACTACTAAACATGTCATCTTTAGTTTAAATATTCTATCCTAAATAATAATTACTTTTAGAATTATTTTTTATACTTAAGTTTAGATATTTTATATATTCTTTCAGAATAATTAATTGAAAGAAAAGGACTAAATATATATGATAATTATATATTGACTTAATTTTAAAATTTATAAAATTATTCATTAGTTGCAAATTTCACACATAAATTTTTCAAAATCATTTCATATTTAATAAGATGTTATAGTAATTTACTACTTTTTAAAATTAAGATGTCCATAATATAATTATTTATTTAGGTAAATGTAATGGGCTATAAAATTTATTGTGTAATAAACATTTTAATATAAATATATAGATAATAGTATATATTCCCTACGTATCACGGGAAATATGCAATTTTAAGATTTGATTCTCTGAACTTAAATAATTGGGTTAAATATGTTTTTAACTTTGTGTTTTCATCAATTTTTTGTTTTATTCCTTAATTATTTTTTATTGGTTCAGTCCTTATATTATTGAATGTGTTGAAATTGGTTTTTAATGTTAAAAGTGTTATTAAAATGTAACATTGTTAACTTAACTACTGTCTAAATAAACAAATATATTATGTCATATATATTTTGTTCTGTCTCTCTAACTTATTCTACTTTTTAAGTTTTCAAAATGGACTTTACATTCTTCCTTATAAATGTTTAGGAAGTTTCAACATATTTAATATCATAAAGACTAAAATCAACAAAAAAAAAAATAATTCAATAACTAAAACAAAAAATTAATACAAACATAAATAACAATAACATATCTAACCATAATAATTTATATTATAGAATCTAAGGTGAATGAGTTAGACTGCGAATCTTGAGATAATCTTTTATTTTTTATATATTTTTAACATGCACTTTTTCATTCAAAATCATCATCCTATGCACTTTCATCTTAAAGGGACCTATATTTCACACACACACAATATAATTTTTTATAACATTAAATATTATTTTGATGATTGACTCTTAAGGAATAAACTTACCTGAGACCTAAATTAAAATCAAGCATAAATAAAGTTTTACTCATACGAATTTTACATTTTTCCTAGTTTTTTTTGTTAAGTTAGACTTTTTATTTTTTAAACATTTGTAAATTCATTCAAAACATTAAATAATTACTATCCTTTTAAGGTTGACGCATGACAAACTCATCATTATTAAATATTAAATAGAAGATTTTAAAATCAAGAATGATAGTATAATCCCTACTCAAACGTGTCCCCATTCAAACCTATCAATCCTAACATTTTGATTTCACTGTAACCCATGGGAGATGATGATGACCCAATCTTAACATTTATTTTGATTTTACTGTCAAGGATTGATTTGAAGAAAACAAAGCTATGACGACACAATTTCAATTTTTATGGGGACCAAATAAAAATTAATGCATTACATGCAAGGTCTACCAAGCAGGCATGCACATATTTAACTATTATATTTACCAAAAGTCAACATAATAACATATGAATCCATCCTTGTTTTTTAATGTAAGCATTTTTATAGGACTATTTGATCTCAACATTAAATTCATATACTTTTTAAGGTAAAGTCATATATTAAACTTACAATGTTTATATCAACAATATTCAAGTTTTTATTAGACAAAGTCTAATTTATACCTAACTAGCAACATTATCAATATAAGAATATTTTTATTGTGTTTATGAAATGAAAATCACCATTCAATTAATGTGGGGTGATGGTGTTGACAAATATTAATGGTGTTTTTAATTTTTAATTAGAGAAGGACAAAAAAGGATTATTAACCTGATACGATTATATTGAGAAAATAAAAAAACAAAATAAGTAAACGATGAAAAATATGCATAAGTGCTTTTTTAAAATGCAGTATGGCATGTAACTACATCTATATAAATCATTATAGAATTGAGAGAAATCAATTGATGTTTGCTTTATATGTGCATCCTATTTTTCTTGCTAGTGTTGTCCCTATGTTTTGAGACAACAGAGGTATTTATTTGCTTACTTTCTATACAACTCAAGGTAAATTTTCTAAAAAATCCTTTCAAGGCATCTATTAGCCACATATAGTGGATCAATCTCTCTCAAAATTCAGCCAATACTTCTTAATACTTAAAATATATTAAATTTGGAAATGTTTATACCATTTCAACATGCATGGTAAATTGGATCACAATTTATTTATTAAAGAGAATGTTTTAAAACCAGATTAATCATTAAACCAATAAAAATATTGTAACAAAATTATAATTAACTAAGAGATCAAATCATGATTTAGTGATAAGTAATAAAAATTACTTTAAATTAATGATTTAAACTGTTCATAATTCAACGGGTCTATTTTAATTTTGATAACAATAATCATGAGTATACTTATGAATGAAAACAATTAGTATGAAAATTATTCTGAAAAACAATTGTCTGAAAATAAATAAAATATCACCGTTGGTTTATTATACCCCTCCTAAAAGTAACATGTTGTTATTTTGACTAACCCTCGCTTAATTAAATATATGATGAATTATAAATAAGGATTCAGAAACCTTAATTGATTGTTCCAAATCCCAATTCATGAGGGAAATTGTGTCGAGTATGGAAAGTAAACTAAACACCTTTTATGTTTCTTTACCAAAAGCATGTTGTATAAAGTGTAAAACGCATTCTTCATGTAGGGGCACACAAAATGATCAGCAATGCAATGGTTGGACCAAAAAAGAAAGAAAGGAGGGTGAAGGTTTAACATGAAGGGAGACAAGTAGCATCAAGTATAATACAGAAGCATAGAGAGACAAATTTTGCTTTGTATGTTAGATACATGCAGTGACAAATACACATAGTGTAATAATATTTGAGCTTTGAAGGCTGCTGCTAGCTAGCATAAGGTGACTTTTTGATATCTTTTCCTTTCCCCTCAGTGACATGCCATTATTTGATATTTTACCTGACCATTCATGTTCATGAAAGAATAAATGAGTTTTTTTTCCACTGAGGGATGCTATACCTAAAATTACTCTTCATAATTAACACTTTATTTTTGTTAATTTGTGTATCTCACTCTTCATGCCAATAAGGAATCCATCAAAGAGCTCTTTAGAGAGAAAGCTAAATGCCAATTAAATGTACTTCATTGATTTGAAATTGAATAGATTACAAGTATTTATACATGTAGTTAAGCTAACTTAAGTGAAATATATAGCTAAGTAACACTTGGTTTCCTAACTAACTTTAGTAACTATAGTTAGCAAACAGAAACAAAATTTAACTAACAATTAACAAGCTTATAGTTGGCTTCTACCTACCCCCTCCCCAAGTTGGCATGTTGAGAAAATTGGTTACCATGTCAAGTTTAGAGACAAAAGATTGAAAGTATTTGGGATGCAATGCCTTGGTAAAAAGATTAGCAATTTCATAGTTAGTAGAAACGGACAAGAGCTTGAAGAGGCCAAGTTTGAGGCTTTCCCACACAATTAATATTGAGGTATTTAATCCTGTCATGGAACACAATATTAGAGGCAATATGGATTGCATTTTGATTGTCACAGAAGAGAACTGGAAACCAGATATTGGTCTTCTGGTTGCAAGACAATTCCTAAATAATGACTTTGTATTTCTTTTTTGGTAAGAATCAAAAAAATATAATAGAAGTTGTCGTAATTCACCCACACACCTTACCCGACAAATAAGGAATTTTAAATATAATTTTAATATAATTTTCAAATAATGACTTTGTATTTCTTTTTCAATAAAAATATAAAAAAATAATAACTTTTTTAAAAAAATAATTTTTAATTTTTTTACCAAAGTATTTTTATAAGTCATTAATAAAATAAATATTTTAATTTTAATTTTTATAAATCAATAATAAAATAAATATTTTAAAAATATATTAATAAAATAAATATTAATCTATTTTTAATAAATTATTTTATAAATCATTAATAAAATAAATATTTTTTATTTTTATTATAAAATATTTTTGTTAATCATTAGTGAAATAAGTATTACTAACTCCATCATTTTATATTAACAGAGAAAATAATTGAGAAGAAATAGAATAAAATTTGTCAATCTCAATAAATATATAAGAGTATAATTTATAAATATATTAAATTACTTTAACTAAGTTTCTTTTAGAAAAAGGAATTAGTCGAGATTATATTAAGGTAGGAGGGTAGTATAAAGTTATAAAAACCAATTTAGGAATAGGAAGAGTACATTACTGCGGTGGGACCCCTTAAGAAAAATTTGGTGGTGAGTAGTGAGAATTATGGTGCCCCTTAAATTTAAGAATAATGGTGAATCTACCTTATTAGTTATTGTTGGTTTCACTTAAATGTTAAATCCTTGTAACATGAATTTGGAGGTTGGTGGGTTTTATTATGTTCGGTGCTGCATTAACAATACCAAACTAACATTCGGGATTCCTTTAGTGAATCTTCTTCTACAATTTCATACTTTATAATTAGGACACTTACTTTTTGTCTCAAAATCCTAGTTACGCCTAAATATGTACTGCTAAATTCTACACAAGACTGTTAAGAATTTATAATTTTACCAAAGTTAGTAAATGTGTTCCGTAAATATTATAAGTATTGGATAAAGAAGTATAAATAGAAATTTAAGAATAATTCTAAATTCTCCTACAAATCACTAACAACATATCTTATAAAAGACAAAACTCTTAACTCATAAGTTAGCTCTTTTAATTGTGTTAGGTCTTTAATTTTAACCAGAATTTGTTCAATTCAAGTGTTAGCCCATTCATAAATATTTACTTCCAAGATTCTTTCCTTAAATTTATGAAAAAGAAGATCAAAGAAAAATAAAAATATTGAAGATTAAATAAATATTTATCCTATGAAGCTTTTTATAATAATTTAGAAAAATGTAGAGGTAATACAATTATATCTTGTTTCCTTGGGTTATGAGGAGAGTCCTACCACACCCCCTCTTTCTTCCTGTTTTAAGTGGGAATAAAGAGAATTTTGATTCCCTTTATCTTAGTAAGTTGTAATAACGTCTATTTCATTTTGAGTTTGAATGAAAGACCCCTTTTCACTGTTGTATAAATATGACCCCAAACCTCCCTTTATAATTCAAGTGATATCTTAAACAATAAAATTTAATTCTCCTAAGATAATTCTATAGGTTTTCATGTCTTACACTCATTAAATCAACATGAATAATTTGGAATTGTACTTATGGAGTGCTGACATATATTACAGAGAACCAGCTTGCTTGCTGGTGGTTTTAAATGTCATAGTTGTAACACTTGGCCTTTGAATGTCCTACAGAAGAGTGATGGTGAGGCAATTTAAATAGAAGTCACGAGGGAATTGATTTTGGTGTTACATTTATATCTGAGTCACCTACCTCTGCAATTTTCTTAATTTTAACCATCTTATACAACAATCAAATTAAGTAGAGATTCCGATCCAAACTCGAAATTGGTGGAACCCTTTATGTAATCCTACCAACTGGATTTATTTACATTCAAAGGCATTACTGCAAAGACCCTCCTTTCACATTGACCAAAATTTTTGAAAGTGATTACACACGTACTTTGGAGTTAGGATGTTGGTAGGAGGCAAGCAACTCATTCTAGTTTTGCTTTTATTGTTATTTTAATTACCAAAAGAATTTGTTTCTTTAAATGCACATAGTTGTGTGTCTAATTCTTGTTGTTTAAGTTTTCTTTTTTTTTGGGTAAACACTGTTGTTGAAATTTAGTAACAAATTTTGGTTCATAGAACCAGTAAATAAGGTGTGTTGCTCATGCATGGTTTTTAATTAATTCTTCTCTAGAGCATTGATTGAAATTATGATAGCAAACCTAAAAAATTATTGTAATCTCTACAAATAATTCTTTGATCAAAAGTTTATTAGTATATTTTATTCTCTAAAATGTAACAATGTTATAAGAGAAGTAAATACTTTCTTAATAAGTATTTTAAAGCTACAATTAATAATGATAAAATACGTCAATTCGTCTTGTTAAAGCTTGTTAAAAAATGAGTTGGGTTAACCTGTCCTACCAAAATATACAAATTACAAAAATGTGTCTCGTCTCGCATCGCCACATGTTAGTGGGCTGATGGGTTGCTCCCCACATCAAAATCTTAAAAGTGCTTTAAAAAGAGGAAAACAAATGTATTGTATACGACAGGTTAGCAAGGAGACTCACTTAACCAGCCAAAAATCGATTAAAATATCAATTCACTTTGGTCTGTTTCTTGCCCGAGTGGACTAGTGAGCTGAATGAGTCGGGTCTTGGTGGACAAGAAGTTAGGCTTGAGTTTGGTACCGTGTCTGTAAGTAGAAGCCCTCACCTCATTGGACCGGTTAGAAATTCAGTTAAATTGACGTAACTTAATATAATCTATTCCTAACCCTAAAGATTCATAATAAATCATGCATACAACTCAACCAAGTTGACAATTGCTGATATGAAATCAATATTTAATAATAATGAACAACTTGATTAAGCTTTATGTGTAAAAATTAAATATAATAATAATTAAACTTAGACTCACATCCCTGTCGACATTCTTTGCTAATACTCTTTACTTATCTGTTTAAAAGATAGGTTCTTCATCTAAAGATAAATTTAAATCCTCGTTTGATTGAAATTCTTGTTATATATATATATATATATATATATATATATATATATTTTTGTCTATAATACAAGTCTTTTTAAGTCTTAAAGAACCAAAGTTTAAACTCATTTTGACATTTTATATCATTGTTTTTCATATAAAAATATTCGTAGATATTATATTTTAATATAATATACTGATTTATAACAATAATAATATAATATTATACTAAAATATTTTCGTAGAAACCAACATGTATCATAATTTTACTATATGTTGTTTAAATAATGTATTAATCATGAATTGATAATTTTTTATGCATTTGATAATGATAGGAAAAAAGTAACACAAAATCGATATTCTTTTACCCTTGCAACACCAAATCATATTACTAATTCTTCCTATATGATTCTATATTTTTTTATAGTCTGACCATAGATACTGTGTTACAGACATAAGAGGCAAAAATGAATCAGATCAAGGAGATAGATCAATAGACTTAAAGGTGGTTGATGGCTGTACTTAAAGAATCTTGGTGTAGGCATCAGTTCTCGTGCTACCCTAAATGTGATGTTGTGATGAACAATCGATGTAAAGCGTTTAATAGTGTCATCCTACCAGCAAGGTAGAAGCCTATTCTGAGCATGTTGGAGTGGATAAGGAGTTACATGATGTTAAGATTTGCGAAACTCAAGATGAAAGTTATCAATATCATAGGAGAAATCATGCCAAAGCTCTTGAAAAGGTTGGATAAAGGACAAAAGTTTTCTATTAATTGGTTCCCACAGTGGTCTGGAGCTGGGGTATTTGAAGTTACTAATTCAATATTCAATGAGAAGTTTGTTGTTGATGTTGACAAAAAGACTTGCACGTGGATGATGGGAACTTGTAGGAATACCATGTAGACATGTAATATGTTTCCTATTAGAACAATGATAGCAACCATTGCATTATGTGAATGGTTCTTACACCAAGAAAACATATGAGAAATGTTATGTCCATATTGTTGGTGCAATCAATGGCCTGGAATATGGCTAACCACTGAACATCCACACATCCTACCACCAGTTTATAAAAATGGACCCGGGAGGCCAAAGAAATTGAGGAGAAGAGATCTTATTGAGGAGGATAACCCTAACAAACTTGAGATTTAGACTGTAGCAAATAAATCCAAGTAAATTTAGAGAAGGTATCTAGAAAAGTAATATCATATCTAGCACCATTTGAAGCAAGAACAAGACTAGGTCCCCAAATGTCACTAAAAACTAATTCAAAAAGCTTATTTTACATAGTTTTAGATTCATAAAAGGGTAGCTGATGTGTCATTCCCATACAACAAGATTTACATTCATTAATATCAAATACAGAATTACAAGGAATTTGAATTTTATTTGGAACAGTCTTAACAGTTTTTAAAGTAGGGTGACCAAGTCTTGCATGTCATTTGTGAAAGAAAGATGGGGATTGCATAGTATTTATAGTGTAAGTAGAAACAATCTTAAGATTGTGTAATTATGGAAACACATATAAGCTAACTTTAAGTTGACCTTAAAGAAAAATTTGGTTGGTATCCTGATGTTTAACAGTGCTATGATTAGCAAAAAATTCAAAGAATACATTATTATCATATGCAAGTTTGGAAACACTTAATAAATTTTTACTAATTGAAGGACATGTGAAAGACGATTCATAAACCTATAGGAGAAAGAAAATAAGAATGGTCAATATGTTTAATATTCAGATCCATACCATTACCAATATGGACAACTTTCCATTGTAAGAGTTTTTGACCGACATAATGTGTTCATCATGAATGAGGTAATGTGATTAAATAGTAAGTGAAAAGAAATTAAATAGAGAAATAATAAATAAAAAATAAAATCATAAAATTGACTCTTAACATTAAAAGTAATTTTAAAAAACTATTAAAATTTTTACACAAATTCAATAATTTTAACTAAATCAATCAATATTTTTAATAGTTGTTATTTTAACACGAGGTGATATTATTTATTGTAAATTTTGTAACATGTGATTGATTAGTGTCGCACTAAACAGAACAGATTTATTAAAAAAAGAAAAAGAAAAAGGAAAATTAGTGTCGTTTTCAGAATTTGACGATTTGGTGCCGTTTTGCTAAAAGTTGAAAGTGTGTTCGAGTGTCTGAGATATAAACGTCAGAAATGGACAGTCACGCGTGACTCACTCTCTGTCTGTGTTTTCTGCGTTGCAAGCAAACTCACGCGATGCCCTTCCTCTTCTTTCAAATTCATTCTACTTCTACAATAATAACTTTCCAATTTTCTTTTCAACTGTCAATAATGATAATGCCTTTTTTTATAAGCCATTAGGGCTGGCACGGCGATGATCTAATGCCTATCATTAATAGTAGCTCAAGATAAATAATATTTAGTTTATGTAAGTAAAAAAATTATAAATTTTAGTATAACTTAAGTAGTTCAATGATTAGACTATATGTATTGTGTTTTAAGGTTTCTTAAATCTCGTGTTGGTTTCAATGTTTTTTAACGAGTCAAATGAATTTAATATAGAAAATATTGATATCGATGAAAAGCAACTAATTAAGTGATATTTTAATTGAAATAAGCCTATTAGAGAAAAGAATCTTATTTTTTCTTGAAATATTTCTTTTTTTGCTTTGGTGTAGAAGGAACCCTGGAGGGTAGTAATATTTGATCTGACCGGTGTCTGGGGTACGTAATATACTACGCGCAACTGGTGTCCAAAGTATCTCTCTTTGTTCTACGCCCTCTCAGTAGAGTCCGGTATGATACACACATGTCTAGTGGAAACTTTGTGCTCTTCACGTTAAGATAAGATTGAGTTAATTCCAACCGTGGTTGATAGGACACACCAGAGATGTACTTGCAAAAAGGACTTTGATGCCTAAGTCAGTACAGTTGTTACAGGAAATAAAGGGGTTACAGAGGTTACCAAGTGTTGTAAGTACTGTCCCCATTAATTAATTAATGAGTTGTATTTATAGAACCTCCCTGAGTATATGGGTGATTTGACCCTCCAGCCAGTGAACAGTGGCTACAGTCTTCTCAGGGACAAGCTGCCCATACGCGTCTGACTCAGACTCAGATGTCAGCTTTCTTGACCAGAGGCATGTTCATAGATCTGTACTGAGACTCAATGATTACATCAGTTTTTGAGCACCTTGTCCAATGCTTAGGTTTGACTTGACGTCTATTTCATGTTTCTGCATTGACCGGTGTCGTTTTGCCATTAGGGGCCAATATGCACACCGGATCAATATTATTACAGAATATATGAAAAAATAATAATTTTATTATAGAATATAAATACATATAGTTTATTAAATATGAAAGTATTGTTAAAAAAATTAATTCAAATAAAAATATAAAATAGAGCACAAAATCAATGGATAAAGAAAAATACCCTAAAAATTAACAATCAACAAGGTTGAATCACTGATGTTTGGTTGCAAATGAAGATCACTCAAACGAAATTTGGGTATCCTATAATCAAACAGAATTTTAACTGTCTCAAACAACATAAAAAATAAATATTAATATTTAAATTTATCTTTTTTTTTAAATCTCGTTTCTCCCTCTCCTAACTAAATAGAATGGATGTTTTTCCTCTTTCAAAATACGTTAACTTTTGAATTCATCAGATGCAGTTAAAGATCCCTGAACCGATGAACACTAATGCTTTATAGAGTTTAGAAGAAGGTAATTCTTTTTAGAGAAAAGAAGCTGATTCATTTTTTTTTTCACGTATCTTCAATTTTTCAAGATGATAGATTCATATAAAACTGAAAGCTTGAACGGGTAATCGTGTAAACCTGGACTATAGGAATTAGTTAGATAATTGAATATAAAAATAATTAAAAGGCCAAAATATCCTTAAAAAGTAGTAAATAATAATTAAATAAAACTAATTTTAAATTAAAAAATATCACTAACATGTATTTTTTAAAATTATATCGATGGTGTATTTTTAATAATCATTTTTAACAATGTCAGATAAAATGTTACGTATATTATAATCATGTCCATGTAACTAAAGTAATGTATGTAATTATGCGATCGATTATTTTTAATGCACATCACATATTATTTTATAATTGATAGTTATTAAATTTAGTTGATAATTTATTTATTTACTTTAAAATTAAAATACACTGTAATTTTATAGTGGCCATCAATTTAAAAAATAATCATTATCTAATCTTAAATCAACGATTAATAAAAATGAAAAAATAGTTACTTGTTGATTTCAGAGAGAAATATAAACTATTCTTTTTAAACGAGAGACAAATGAACCAATGAAATTAATAATTTGATATGATGACCTAACAAAAAAGATAGAGAACCATCTTATATAAAATAAAAAATAAATAAAAGTTTTTATTAAAGATTATATTGAAATATTCTTAAAAAATACGAGAGACTAACTTTAAATGGAATTGTTTTCATTTCTTATCTGTATACGATTATATAACTTGTTTTAAAAAATTTGTTAACTTTTATTCGGTAAAATAGAACATCTAAATAATCAATTAATGCACGCTTTATTTATGAGCACCATTCTTAACCAGAAATAAAAGTATTTTATTGTTTTGTTTGTATTTATGGAACTTTACATCTTAAATGGACTTTGAATAACTACAACGTCGTTAACAAACAACATATTAATTCAACAGAATAGATGAATACATTAATTAATTAAACTTGAAGATTCTAATTCTACTGCTACATCTTTTGGCATGCATAGAAGAAAGGCATCAAGAATCTATGAAATTTGCCGTTCAATTCATATACATTAAAATTCCACACGAAAAGGTAATACCTAAATAGCCTATTAACGCAATGATATGATTCTCAAGTTCTCAAAGGAAGAAATTTTAGCCTCCACTACCATCACAATATATGTATGTTGCAACTGACACCACATCATTTTTCTTGGGTTTCAATCACCTAAATCACATGTCTTTAACCCCTATCTAATAAAATTAATTTTTCTTTTTTCTATTTTAGTATTTGTATACTTTTTTTTAAAAATAAAATATTGATTTTATCAGTGAATATGAAATATGTTCACACAAAGAATAGTTTAGGTATTAGAGAATTACGCCGGGAATCAGGTTTAATAATAAAAAAATGTAGGGATATATTTTCAATTTGGTTTTGACCAAACCATGCCATAAATCCAAACAGCACCTTAATTTGGTTTCAAGGTCCCTTGTAGGAAATGGTGCATTATAAAGAAAATGTGATGCTATGTGGTATAGTTTGATAGCATATTTTGGTAGCATTATCATAAGAGATTATTACGGAGGATAAAAGACCATGTCCTCTTGTGGTCAACCCCTGAAGCCAACTCAGCTAATTACGCAAGTGTACCACCATGCGTACCAAAACCACTCAAATACACACTCTCTCTCGCTCTTCGGGTTCAAATAAATTGAGCACGCTCTTCACTCTCACACTCACTCTCACGGTCACACCACGACAATGACCACCACCACCACCACCACCCTCTGCATTCTGTTGTTTTCGCTGATCTTAGCATTCAACAACGTTTATTGTCTGAACCAAGAAGGACTGTACCTATACGAGGTGAAACTCTCCTTAGACGACCCGGACTTGAAGCTCTCCTCCTGGAACTCCAGGGACACCACTCCTTGCCACTGGTATGGTGTCACCTGCGACTCCACCAACACCACCGTCACCCAACTGGACCTCTCCAACACCAACATAGCCGGCCCATTCCCCGCCGCCACCCTCTGCCGTCTCCCCAACCTGGCCTCCATCAACCTCTACAACAACTCCATCAACCAAACCCTCCCTCTCCAAATCTCCCTCTGCAACAACCTCCTCCATCTCGACCTCTCCCAAAACCTCCTCACCGGTCCCCTCCCCCACACCCTCCCCCTCCTTCCCAACCTCCGCTACCTCGACCTCACCGGCAACAACTTCTCCGGCCCTATTCCTGACTCCTTCGGAACCTTCCAGAAACTCGAAGTCATCTCCCTCGTCTCCAACCTTCTAGAAGGTACCATTCCTTCCTCTCTCGGCAACGTCACCTCTTTGAAAATGCTTAACCTCTCTTACAACCCGTTCTTCCCGGGTCGGATTCCTCCGGAGCTAGGCAACCTCACCAACCTCGAGGTTCTGTGGTTAACCCAATGCAACCTCGTAGGCGTTATTCCCTCTTCTCTTGGGAACCTTAAGAAGCTTCAGGACTTGGACCTTGCCATCAACGATCTCTACGGTTCCATTCCGAGTTCGCTCACTGAATTAACCAGCGTCCGACAGATCGAGCTGTATAACAACTCGTTGTCCGGCGAGTTGCCTCGGGGAATGGGAAACCTCACCAGTTTGAGACTTCTCGATGCTTCCATGAACCACTTGACCGGAGAGATTCCCCAGGAGTTGTGCTCTTTGCCATTGGAGAGTCTTAACTTGTACGAGAACCGTTTCGAAGGCGAGTTGCCGGCGAGCATTGCCGAGTCGCCCAATCTTTATGAATTGAGATTGTTTGGAAACCGGCTTACTGGAAAGTTGCCGGAGAATCTCGGGAAACGGTCGCCTCTGCGGTGGCTTGACGTTTCCAGCAACCAGTTCTGGGGGCCTATTCCGGCGACGCTTTGTGACTTCGGGGTGTTGGAGGAGCTTCTGATGATTTACAATCTTTTCTCCGGCGAGATTCCGGCCAGTCTCGGCACGTGCCAGAGCTTGACGCGTGTGAGGCTTGGGTTCAACCGGTTGTCCGGCGAGGTTCCGGCGGGGATCTGGGGGCTTCCGCATGTTTATCTTCTCGAACTTGCTGATAACTCGTTCTCGGGTTCGATTTCGAGGACCATTGCTGGGGCAGGGAACTTGTCGTTGTTGATTCTGTCGAAGAACAATTTCTCGGGAACGGTTCCCGATGAGGTTGGGTGGTTGGAAAATCTGGTCGAGTTTTCTGCCAGTGATAACATGTTCAGTGGTTCTCTTCCCGATAGTATTGTGAATCTTGGCCAGCTTGGGATTCTTGATTTTCATAACAACAGACTCTCTGGGGAGCTTCCGAAGGGGTTTCGTTCATTGAAGAAGCTCAATGATTTGAATTTGGCCAACAATGAGATCGGGGGGAAGATTCCTGATGAGATTGGGAGTTTGTCTGTTCTTAATTTTCTTGATCTTTCTAGAAACCGTTTTTCAGGGAAAGTTCCTCATGGATTACAGAATCTTAAGCTTAATCAGCTTAATTTGTCCTATAATGGTCTTTCTGGTGAACTACCTCCTTTGTTGGCTAAGGATATGTATAGGTCTAGTTTCCTTGGTAATCCTGGTTTATGTGGGGATTTGAAGGGCTTGTGTGGTGGCAGGGGTGAAGAAAAGAGTGTTGGTTATGTTTGGTTGCTTAGAACCATTTTCATTGTTGCCACTCTGGTGTTCTTTGTTGGTGTGGTTTGGTTTTACTTCAGGTATAAGAATTTTCAGGAGGCAAAAAGGGCCATAGATAAGTCTAAATGGACTTTGATGTCGTTTCATAAGTTGGGTTTTAGTGAAGATGAGATTTTGAATTGCCTTGATGAGGATAATGTGATTGGGAGTGGATCGTCCGGGAAGGTTTACAAGGTTGTGCTTAGCAGTGGAGAGGCAGTTGCTGTGAAGAAGATATGGGGAGGGCTTAGGAAGGGAATAGATAGTGGGGATGTTGAAAAGGGTAGGGTTCAGGACAATGCTTTTGATGCAGAGGTTGAAACTTTGGGGAAAATCAGGCACAAGAACATTGTTAAGCTGTGGTGTTGCTGCACCACCAGGGATTGTAAGCTTTTGGTTTATGAATATATGCCAAATGGTAGTCTTGGTGATTTGCTGCATAGCAGCAAAGGAGGGTTGTTGGATTGGCCAACCAGATACAAGATAGCTGTTGATGCTGCAGAAGGCCTCTCTTATTTGCATCATGATTGTGTTCCCCCTATTGTTCATAGAGATGTGAAATCTAACAATATTTTGCTGGATGGGGACTACGGTGCAAGGGTGGCAGATTTTGGAGTAGCCAAGGTAGTCGAATCCGCAGGGAAAGCTACTAAATCCATGTCCGTAATAGCTGGTTCTTGTGGCTACATTGCACCAGGTTAGCATGAATTTCGTGTTATTTAATTTTCCATGTTCATATTCTTTTTTGATGAATTTGATATATCATTTGGTGTTAATACAGATACTTGTGTATTTGTGCTTAAGTCATTATATAGCTCGGTGGGTCATTAGAGTAATTTGATTTGTAATCTATTACTGTCATGTGTGTGCATCTTATCTTCCTTAGACCCTACAATTCACGATGGTAGTCTCATGCATGGGCAACACTATTTTAATGATTTTGTTGCTTAGTGACAAGTGGTTTGTTTTTGTTGGCATTATAGCTCCATGGTTGTACTAGTATGCATAATATAATATGGATTCCACATGGTCTAAAGACAGGTTGTCAACAATCTTATGATTTTCTTTTGCAATCGAACAGTATTAGTCTTAGATACATATCACTGTATCAGGTGATGTTTATAGTATTTCTGTTGACATGATCTTTTTCTCCCGCAGAATATGCATACACGCTTAGAGTGAATGAGAAGAGTGACATATACAGTTTCGGAGTTGTGATACTTGAGTTGGTTACCGGAAGACGCCCGGTGGACCCTGAATTTGGGGAGAAAGACTTGGTTAAGTGGGTGTGCACTACCTTGGATCAGAAAGGTGTGGACCATGTAATTGACTCAAGGCTTGATTCTTGTTTCAAGGAAGAAATATGCAAGGTCTTTAACATTGGACTCATGTGCACTAGCCCTCTTCCAATCAATCGGCCTTCAATGAGAAGAGTGGTGAAGATGTTGCAAGAGGTTGGCATAGAGAACCAAACGAAGCCTGCTAAGAAAGATGGCAAGTTTTCCCCTTATTACTATGACGATGCCTCAGATCATGGAAGTGTTGTTTAGTTCAAGTCCTTGCAAAAAGGGTTGGATTATTTTATCCTAAAGGGGGGGAGTTCAAAGCTTTTCTTTCACTACAAACCATCAATACATCACTCCATCACCATGTCCTCCCTGCCCGCATGCTTTGTCTTACAAAGTTGACTAAAGAAAAGATAATTAGATAGTAGGATTTTTATTTTTTTTGGGGGGTGGAAAATAGAGGCTCGAGGAGTTGAAGTGTTACCATATAAAGTACGTCCATAATCTATATCAAGTGCCAAGGGGTTTCCCTACCAAATTTAATTTGGAATTTGCTTTACAAACTTGTACTTAGAAATGATATTTCCATCTTTAAAAGATTTTTCTTTTTGGGAGTACATTTGTTAGCAAGAATTTTACCCGTCTCCATCGTGGGTCAGGCGAGTTTTAAAATTGTGATAACAGATATTCAATGGCTTCCAATTAATTCCTCTGTTTCTGCTTTTTATTTTTTCAATATTTAATTCTTTGGTTCTAGGAAAGCGGTGCTGCTCTTGATTCTTGAACTTATTGAGAATCTTAAGGAGATACGACAAATCACATAAAAAATAAAATACAGTCATTAATTAAGACAGAAGATAACACTAATATTAATGATATGTTCCCCCAATAGCTTATGTTTTCTTGGGTCAATCCCCTTTAATAGCTTCGAAGTTGTTTAAGCAAGACACCACAGTAATTTCAGTTCACTAGGGAATCTTTTAAATGCTTATGAATTTTTGGATCTCCTCAGCTTGGGAATTACAAGTTACTACTCAACATTTGATGGTGCTCAAACCTATATATATGTGCTGGTTACAGCTACTAGAACCAAGTCAATGGGGTTGTTAGGCAGGCTTTGTCTCTGGGCCCTCTTTTTAAATTGCTGGTTCAATTTGTTTGGGCCTCCTTTGTGATTAATGGTGATGGGGTATTTATCATTATAATCATCTAGGAAAATGACCAAGGCGTTGTGATGGTAGTGATATTTTTGCTACATTTAGTAGTGGGAATTTGGCCAATTCTTGCTAGTTCTTATGCTGTCTGGTGGTTATTTATATGTCAACCACTTTATTGTCTGAAGAAAGGTAAACGAAATTATTATATAAAGTTGATGAAAGATTGAGCTTTTTAACCACCCCGCATTTAAGTTGTATGCATAGAGAGAGTAGAATCGCACCCAAGGGAATGTGACACTATTACCACTGACTCTCTTTCTATTGCTCTGATGAGTAACAGCTAAAATGTTCCGTAGCTCCTGCAAAATGTAGCACAACATTTACACATCTTTTGGATTTTTGTTTAATGGCTGCTAAAGAAACGTGCCACTCTTTTGAAAAGTGAAAACCAGTGAGCGAGAGCCTAATAACATGCCAATGCAAATGCAATGCATGATGGGTCATAAATGCTATAAGATTGTAGGACCATTTCGTGGCGATGTGGCTTTCACTCGTACAGCACCGTGTTAGTATTCGCAAACTTTTGTTCTGTAGACTCTGATCATCTTTCTCTGATATTTATATTTTACTGATTCATACAACACAATTTTTCTGTCCCTTAATTTTTCCATTCTTGTAAAATTCTAACAACACCGATAATAATGATTGATAGGAACATCAAGGTAATTTATTTTGTTTTGGTTAAATGATGTTTCGATTAGTTATTTTAAGTGTTATTATAGGTCCGTTTTTGTAAAACCAATATATGACTTATGATTTTTTTTAAGTGATTTATAATTTTTTAGGGAGTTTATTGAAATAAAACTAATTTAAATTATGCTAAATAACTTTAAAAGACATATAATATTTTGATTATGTGAGAGATAAAAGTTGTCATTAAAAAAACGTAAAAATGATAATTAAGCAATTAATTATAGAACCTATAGTTTTTGAAAAATCATAGGTTTTTTCAAGTAGCTTTCCTTATTTATTGTGTTAAGCTCATTACTTTTCAAAATATTTAGTTATCACTTTTACGTTTTTTCAATGATAACTTTTATTATTCACATAATTAAAATATTATATTTCATTTAAAATTTTTAACATAATTTAACCAATAAACTGTAATTTGTCAAAACCAAACATAAACTATAATTTTCGTAAATGATGATCATCCAAATTGTAGATAAAACAGTTCATCAACGCAAAAATTTGCCCAGGAATCAATTTTGCTACTAATTGCTATTTAATCCTTTATATAATAATATTTTTAAGAAAATTATGTCTCGTTATAAGACTTCTTTTTAGAAATATTTATGCTATTAATTAGTTTTTACCCAAATATCTTTATTAAGAATAAATTTTACAATAACAAACAATAAATGATGTGTATTAATAAATTGATTATTTATCTCTTAAGTGATATATAATATCAAGACTATTTTTTATCCGTTAGTTATATGTGTTTTTTATATGGATAGACTAATATGATGGGTTTTAATAGTTTTAAAAATTAATATAAAATTTGGAAAGTTTTAATAACTTCAATTTAATGAATTGATATTCATAAGAGAATCCTATGTAAAAGAATATAAAGGAATGGAGGTAGAAGTTATTAACAAAAAAAATGGAAAATAAAAGAATGGTTCAAGAAGCCCAGCTGTTGAGTGGAAAATTCTTTGATTTTTTATTGGTGGAAAATAAAATCTTTGTTTCCTCCACCACGTGCTGCTGTCAGATCTGAATACAAAAATGCCCCTACTGTAGAAGTTATTAATTAGTGGGCCTGCTAAGAAATATGAAGCAAGCCCATCAAGCCCAATGTTTGCTAATATTATTTTTCTCTTGCAAAGACTGGGAAACAATTTCTTTTCTTTATTTGTTATTTTCCGACTCTAGTGAGAATGAAAGTCCACTATTAGATATGGCTCACTTTTTCTTCTTGAAGGTTTAGATAATTTAGGTTCAAGTTCAAAAGCTTACCAAGATTTGTTTTGCTGATTAAAATAAGAGTCTGTATTAAGATATCTCGTCAGATATTTAGAGATAATTATGGATAACAAATCAATAAGGTCATTATATTCATAAATGTGAAAATTTTCAAAGATTCAAGTTTTAATTTTTAACCAATAGATCAGCCTTTCATTAATTAATAAGGTCCAGTATATTGTTAAGGGTTCAAATCTTGTCGTGTGTATAAAAAGTGTTTTAGGAGAGGCAAACCCAAAAGACCAAAGCTTGTTTGTAAGTATTAAAAATGACATACCTATCTCAACTCAAAAGCTAGCTCGTAAGTTAATGGTTGCCTCAAGTTTTATAAGAAATACATTGATAATATTCTTAACTAATACAGGATTTATGTTAACACGCCATCTTACGCTCAATACTAGACATTTAGTGCATGAAGTCTAAAGGACTAAATGGACATCTGCGAATGACCAAACATTCAGACTGCTCAAGCTCTAGTACTATATTAGAAAATGGTTGGCCTAACTCAACTCAAAAGTTAATTCATAAATTAAAGATTGCATCAAACTTTACACAAAGTATTCTTACCATGTTCCTAATTAATATGCAAGGCCGGTGTGGGCCTTGAAAACAAGGGCAATTGCCTATGGCCTCTTATTGACAGGGGCCCAAATAAATAATATTTTGGTTAAGTAGAGGAAAAAATTAACAACTTTAAATGAAGTAACAATAACTTAGTGGATAAGGTATTTGTGTTTTAAGTTTATAGTTGAAGGTTCAACACTTTCCTGAGCAAAAATCTAGATAATTGGCAAATCATAATAGAGAACTATTATTTGTTTATATAATCTTCTTCACTTTCAATTGCACTGGAAAATCATTTGTTTATTAATTTTGTTATATAAGTTATTTTAACAATTTATTATTTTCCTTTCAAGTATTTGTTAACTTTATTAACGTTGATATCAATATTTTGTTAATTTTTATGTTTATAGGGTCATAATTTTTAATTTTTATGGTTAATGTTAATTGTTTAATTCTTTTTATTTTTCATGTTATTTTTGAAGGAAAGCATTTGAGTATTGTTCATTATTTTCTGGCTTATTATTATTCTTTGCACCAATATGAAATATCGTACATATGTGTTTAAAATTTATGATGACTTTGTTAATGTTGGTTTAGTTATTTAATAAATTTTCTTCTTTTATAAGCGGTCTTCATGTTTATGTTGCTCAGGGCCCATTAAATTTTAGGACCAATCTTGCTAATGTGAAAAACTTATCTTAACCGCACGTGGTAATTACAAGGATGAAAAAATAGAAATATGAGAATATATTTTTAGGTAAATTTTTGAATTCCACATGCAAAATTTAGAAAATTTCCCTTGGAATACCACGAGTCCTTTAGTTTTGAAAAACATTTTATATTTTTATTTCTTGTTTTTGTTTTTTGTTACTGAATTTTCACTTTGCTTGTTTTTCCAAAGTTTTAAGAAACCATGAAAACAAAAAAAATATTTTTAGGGTTTTTTTACAAACTTTTAAAAATAAAAAAATAAAGTGATAATTTTATAATTAAAAGTAAAAATAAAGAATAATAAATATTTTCTTAAACCAAATGACTCCTATTATTTTGAGGTGGTGGGTCTTGAAAAATAATTCACTAAAAGCACCTACTTGCTAAAATTATTCATTAGAGTTGTCAAAACATGCTACTTCATTCAACTTATGGTGGGTTTGAGCTTTTCTTCGTGCAAGGCTAAAAAGACCCATTCTAATTTGGGCTTCAATTTTAGGGTCTAGCCTTCATTGGCTCAGTAGGTTATCCGCTTAGGCGGGCTTTTTCGAACTTCTATGAGCTTTGGATAGGTTCACATTTTTTTTTGCCTTTTTTTAGTAAAAAAGTTAAAAATACAACTATTAAAATTATATAAAAATTTTTCATATTCTAAATCAAGTATAAGATCTAATTAAGTAAAAAAATATAGAAAGTAGTTTTTTCATGTTAGCAAAAAAAATGTTACAAGCTATCTATGGGTTAGCTTGGCAAAAGACTAGTCAAGTACTGACTTTTACGAGTCAAACTCCTTTTTAGTATTCAAGCCCACCTATTTATGCAAGATGACCCAACCCGACTAGACAAGTCTAGCTTGTTTTGACAACTCTATTGGTGCCAAATGAAATACATTAAAATTTATGAGTTCTATTCATGCAGCCTTAATAAATTGAGGGTCTTACAACCTTTAGCGTGTTGTACAACTCATAATGCTTTTGTATTAGTCTACCACATAATTAGTTTTACTTCTTCCTCTATTTATCTCGTCGTGTTGTTATCTCCCATCGCTTCACCAACTCCATAGCCAAACACGACACCAAGTCCTCCATTGCCTTTCCTTCGCACGCCCTAACATCATCTTCACATTGCTTGTCCTTGTTAAACTCTCGTGCAAATCCTCAAAGTAAACCCCAAACCAAGCACTCCCCAAACCCTCCCATGATCTTGTAACCCTCAATTCCAAAATCCAAACCAACTTTTACTTTTTCCACCATCATGATCCTAGAGTTCAATGTTTGAAATGATGAAATCAATGCATCACGAATGTTCCTCGTTGGAGATATCAAGAGCAAGACGTTTATGTTAAACTTGGTGATTGAAAAAAGCCCCACATTGCTTGGTTTTGGAAAGGGGGATGAAGGCTTATGCTATATAAAGGCCTTAAGGTCCTTTGTAATAAATGCACCAAGTGTTCAAATACTCATAATTATAAATGGGTGTACTGGGGTCTTAAACACCAGTGGGAAATACCTTGAAACACTTTAAGTCTTTTTTCTCTGTTGTAATGCTCTTGTCTTAGAGTGTTGTGAGAAGTGAGCTTTGAGAGTGTGGGTGCAGTTGAGGTTGTTAAGGTGTATGAGAGTGGGGTTTATGTGATGTATAAATTGTTCACATAATATTATTCTCTGGTTATCGGTTTTAACAACGGCCATGGTTTTTCTTCGGGTTTTGGAGTTTTCCACGTTAAATTCTTGTGTGTTGATTATGTTCTTTCCTAACCTTATTTCTCTGTTTTTAAAGAAATTCTCTAATAGAAATGGATCTAATTTCCTAACAGTGGTATCAGAGCTTCATGGTTCAGAGGGATATGAATTCTTAGTAAGCTCTGTGGTTGCAGCTTTGTCTGATCTTCCACATTAGAAAAGATTTATTCCCTGTGTCATTGAGAACTTCCTTGGTTATTGAAAGTGTGGTATTGTAAGTGCTAGTTTAGAAAGGTTCTGGCTAAGGAAAGACTTGGTAATTAAGCATTTCCGTTGTGACCCACCTCTCTTTCCTGGGAACTAATCCTGTGCACGGTTGCAATGTTGAACACACGGTCACAATGTCAAACTATTTAAGTGTAGTGAAGTTTGATGTGGAGAAATTTGATGGAAGAATTAATTTTGGCTTGTGGCAACGACAAGTCAGGGATGTGTTGATATAATCAGGATTACACAAGGCATTGAAAGAAAGATCTTTCGGTATGGAAAATAAGAAATGAGAGGAATTAGATTTGAGAGCTGCAAGTACGATCCGCCTGTGTTTGGCTAAGAATGTTCTTGCAAATGTGTAGAATATTTCAACAGTCAAAGATCTCTGGGAGAAACTCGAAGGGTTATATCAGGCCAAGGGCATCTCAAATCGATTGTTGTTGAAGAAACAATTCCATAATTTACGCATGGAAGATGATATGAAAATTTTAGATCATTTAAGTGCCCTCAATGGTATTGTCTCTGAATTGGAGGCTATTCGGGTCAAAATTGATGATGAAGATAAGGCGTTAAGGCTCATATGGTCTCTTCAGTCTTCCTATGAACACATCAAACCTATTTTAATGTATGGGAAGGAAACTTTAAGTTTTGAAGAAGTTGCTGGTAAGATTATCTCTGAAGAAAGAAGAATAAAGAATAAAAATAGCTCTTCGTCAAACTCGGCATTGGTGGCTAGTAATGGGCCTTACGTGAAGAAAAGGAATTCGGTATGCTAAAAATATGGAAGGACTGGACATGTAAAGAAAAATTGTCCAAGAGGATCAACAATGGAAAGGGGCTCTGAGTCAGATGCTAGCAATGTTTCCCTTGTTTTTAGGGAAAGTGATGTTCTATAAAGATGAAATGTGTATCCTTGTGGCATGTCCGTGTTGCCATGGAAAAGGATAAGTTATTGCTAGCGGATCCACAATTACACATAGGCATTGGTTGGCAGTATTGATGCAAGGTGTGTGGTGGAGTTTTGTAGATGGCTGAAGAACTTCCGGAAGAAGCCAACATGGAAGTTGCACCATAAATTGTCAGCAAGGTTTTAACATGTGCCACAAAAGAAATTCTTAGGATATCTCAGTCCCAAGTGAGGATACTCTTTATGGTGGAGTATGATTGTTCATTTGAACAATGTTTGTCGGTAAAGACAATGGTTATCGGTATAGACAATGAAAGCAAGTGATTGTCAGTGTAGGCAATTGAAGCAAATGTTATACTTTTTAATCATGGTGGAGATTGTTAAACTTGGTGATTGAAAAAAGTCCCACATTGCTTGGTTTTGGAAAGGGGGATGAAGGCTTATGCTATATATAGGCCTTAAGGTCCTTTGTAATAAATGCACCAAGTGTTCAAATACCCATAATTATAAATGGGTGTACTGGGGTCTTAAACACCAGTGGGAAATACCCTGAAATACTTTAAGTCTTTTTTTCTTTGTTGTAATGCTATTGTCTTAGAGTGTTGTGAGAAGTGAGCTTTGAGAGTGTGGGTGCACTTGGGGTTGTTAAGGTGTATGAGAGTGAGGTTTATGTGATGTATAAATTGTCCACATAATATTATTCTCTGGTTGTCGGTTTTGACAATGGCCGTAGTTTTTCTCTGGGTTTTGGAGTTTTCCACGTTAAATTCTTGTGTGTTGATTGTGTTCTTTCCTAACCTTATTTCTCTGTTTTTAAGGAAATTCTCTGATGGAAATGGATCTAATTTCCTAACAGTTTATGCAATTAACAATCAATGCCTCATCATCTTTCATGTTGAATTTGAGAAATAGAATTTGGTCATGGTTATTCCCCATTAGAAGACAAGTGTAAAGCATTTACACAATTATGCCTAACACCTCGTTGTCCTTGGTGTCAAATTTAGAGAAATTGAATTTGAAGAGGTCACTGGCGTAGTGAAGAACATTTAACTTGGATGAAACTCCCATAAGTTTGTCAATTTTTTTCCATTCCAGTGCTTAAAACAAAACCACATTTTAAAGTGTGTTTGCTTCATGATAGACGTAAATTACATTGATTTTTTAAAATAATAATCGCTTTGTTAAAGATGCTAATTAGTGTCTGCTTTTTGAATGCTAGAGTCAGCCATGACCAACGTTTGTTTGGATTTTTAAATTCATTTTTAGTGTCGGCCATTAGTTGGCTTAAGGTCAGACATGACCAACGCTAGTTTGAACTTTAAAATCCATGCACAAAGAAGAAAAAAGGGAGATGGAATAGGAGAAAGAGAAAGAGGAGAAGAAGAAGAAGAAGGGGAAGTCATACAAAAAATTATCGAACATAGCATCACTTAAGCAGTAAAAGAAGAAAAAGACAAAGAAGAATGAGGGGGAGGGAGTCAATAGAAAAAAATTTTGACTTGGACTAAGCATCAATTAAAAGGATGCTAAGTAAAGTTTGCCACAAAGGGGATGCTACTTAGCGCCTGTCATGAAGCAAGCACAACATTAGCATCTGACAATTTAGTGTATGCTTTAATGGATGCAAACTTTGCTTTTGTATCTATTTTTCAAGCGTAAAGTAAATTTTTGGTTGGATTTAAAATGCTTGATTCTTGTAGTTTCCTTCATGAATTGGTGAACAGAGTTAACGGTTATTTCAGTGATGAATATGGTTAACTAGAGATAGGGGGTTGTATCCACATATCATAATATTGATTGGATATGCTATTAAGGGTTCTAAACCGTTAATTTACTTAGGGTGTTGGAGAAATATTTTAACTTTATAGTATCTGATCTGACCGGTGTACGGGGTCAAAGTTGTTGACTTTTCACTGGTATCGAACCTCTTTCTCTCCCCCACCTTATACATCGTCTTAGTGGGAGTACGATATTATAAACTTGGGTTCAGTGGGAATTCCAAGCTCTCCGTGTTAGGGCAATAATTAGTTCATTCGTTGTCCTTGAAACCACACCGGAGATGTACCTGCAAAAGGGACTCCGATGCTTAAGTCAGTACGGTTATAACGGGAAAATATGTATTACGGAGCTAGAATAAGAGAGTAGGAGTGTTCAGAGATTTGCTAGAGTGTATTTATGTGTTAATGAATGAGCTATTTATATATGGTTCCCTCAAAACATAAGTGGGTGATTTGACCTGTGTCAGGGTCAGAATCTGCAGCTTTTGCAGGTGCAAGTTGCCCACTTGCCTCTTTTGGCCGGGGTCGTAATCATATGTTCTTACTGTCATGCATCGTTGATTCCGGTGTGCCTGAGTGGAAGTCTAGTACTGCTGATGCCTTTGTAAGTAAATTGGTGTTACATATATTTTATATCATTCGTGGTAGCTAGTTTAAGGGGCCGTTATCCACACCGGATCAGTATCTATAGTTCATAAGAAGAATCCCATGTTCCTCTAAATCCCAACAAATCGTTGGGATTTATGGTAGGGACAACTCCTTGCATAGGAAGAAATGGTGATATCAAAATAATAACAATTTATCAACCATTTTACCACGTAGCTTTGATGTAGGACCCCTTGCCAAATGTTAATAGACTAATCATATTATTTCTTCAAATAACTATGTGAACACATAATTCCTCATGTGAATCTCAAATTTTGTTCACAAGATTGTAGTAATGTTTTTCATTGGAGCTATGATCTTAAATGGATATTGATCTTTAGTTCAACAGTGAGTTCGTTCCTAGTGAGGTAGAGCTTGTCATCATTGTTTGGATAAAAAGTACTTACAACAAGGCGAATACTTTGATATTCAAATAAGAGTAAAAGAAAATTTGATTTATAGGAATAGGGGTGTTAGGCCCAATTATATAAATAGGAAGGAAAATGCTAATAAGTACCCTAAGGACATTGGTTAAGAAAGCAAAAATAGAAGATTTTTATTTAAAAACATTATCAAAACTCATCCATCTTGAATTCTAAACAATCCCCTTGAAATTTTTTAGTAGGAATATTTTACTTTCACTTACTGATGTAGGAATTTCTTCAATTCCTTGAACTTTAGTTACTTTGATCTATCTTAGAGGCCTTCACTTGATCCATCCATGATTTATGATGTATATGAAAGGAAGAGAAAAGGGTTTGGTTCCTAAGGAGAGAAAACCAAAAGAAAAACTAAAAAATGGGAGATATTTGAGAGGAAGTGGCACCACCTAAAGGGAAATAAGATAAGTCTATATTAAAGTTTACCAATTTGAAGGTGCTTTAAAGATAAGAACATAATGCAACTTGCAAAGAGCTCTAGAATTCTAAGGAGAGTTTCTTATGACTCAAACTGCCAATATACATAAAATGACTAAAAGTGTCTATAAATGAAACCTTAGATTTATATACCTAATAACTTGCCTAACAAGCTAATTAAACCTAACCTAAACTAGTTAACTAACTCTAATCTTAACCTTAGGTGATACAGTGATGTCTGAGCTAATGTTGGCACAAAAGGCATATAAGGCCCAAAAACAAAAACCGGACTATGTGCAGCCCAAAACCTTAAGGCCTATGGTTAGGCCCAACTAAAGACAATACAAAATGATCTCAAGTCTAAGGATGACTTTCAACCCTAATAATCCTAAGAACAAATACAAGGGAAAATGACCTAAAAGTGGCCCTAACAAAGACCTAAGTTTTAAGATAGGTGGATCCTTATCATTTCCTTAAACAATATCTTTAGAGCATCAGTTAACCTGAATGAAAAAGAGATTTCAATTTTAAATTATCCAAATATATAAAACTGTTCACCAAGTCATCATGTATGATGTATTAGAAGGAAAAGAAAGTTAATAAAATATGTTTTCACATTCATGAATTACAAATATTCTTGTTTATAAATTATATTAGGGGTATAATGATAAGTTTAATCAACATTGAGTTTAGAATTAAAAACATGTTTATATTAAAACTTAACAAACAATATATATATATATATATATATATATATAACATAAACAAACGAAAAAATGTCAACATAAACTTTAAATCTAATTATAAAATACAATGTATAAAAGTTTACATCCAGTTATTTTAAAATACAAAATTTAAGTTCATGTTTGAGGTGGTTTTTAATTTTAAATTTTTAAAAAATCAAAATTTATTTTTCGTTTTTATTTTCCTTGATTTTAAATTTTAAAAAGTTATGAAAAATTTTATTTAATATCATTTACATTACTTGTAAAGAACAATAATAATATAATCATGGTAGCAACAATGATTGTGGTGGTGGCATTTGCAATGATGATGATGACAATAGTGGTGGTTGTAATGGAGGTGGTAGTGATTGTGATGTTGATGTTTACGGTTGGTGGTGGTGGTTTAAGGTTTAGGGTGATAGTGGCGATGACAGAGGTGATTGTGATGGTAGTCACAATGATGGTAATGGCGACAATGATGGGTGGCAATGGTGGTAATTGCAACAGTGACAATGACTTAATGGTGGTAGTGATGACGACGATGATGATTTAAGGTTTAAGGTTATGGTGGTGGCACTAATAATGGTTATTATGATAGTGGTGGCGGTGACAGTGACAATGGTAGTGGTGATGTTGATGGTTGTGGTAGGAGTGATGGTGATAATGATAATGAGGTGGTGAGAGTGATTACAGTGATGGTGGTTTAAGGTTTACGATAATGGTGACGACGATGGTGGTTATGGTGGTGGGGATGACAATGGTTGTCATGGTGGGATGGTGGTTGTGGTAGTGGTGGTTGGAGTGGTAGTGGTGATGACAATAACGAGGTGCTCTTAGTGATTATGTTGGTGATAGTGGTGTGGCAACGACGATTATGGTGACAGAAGCTATGGTGGAGATGGTGATGGTGGTGGTGATGGGGGATGGTAGTGGCAGTAGTATTGATGAGAATAATGGTGGATTTAGGGTTGGAAGTTTATAAAATTGAAAATAAAAATAAAAAATCATTTTTTCATATTTTTAAATATGACTAAAAACTAATTTAAAAATGTGTTAAAATTCAACTTAACACCTTTTTTATTGAATAAATTTTCTTTTCAAATTTTCTTTTCAAAACTAAGAACCAATAACTCCTAACCACCTCAAATGTGCCTTAAAATAATATTCATAATTCAACCATCTAATTAATTAACCTTTTACATTCATTTTTCTTTGCTACAATCCATTTGTTATTTGATATCCATCCTTTTTCTAACCATAGGATCTTTTACTAAAAATGAAGCCATGTTTAAATTGGAAACATCCATGTTATTATAGATTGTATTATGGTGTCTAACATTTAAGATGAAATATAAAAGAGACTAAAAATGTAAGTGATTCAAATAAATAATTATTAATATATAAAAATACT
The DNA here is from genome assembly GCA_037962975.1 of Clitoria ternatea. NCBI lineage: Eukaryota > Viridiplantae > Streptophyta > Magnoliopsida > Fabales > Fabaceae > Clitoria > Clitoria ternatea. The sequence goes on from CM075669.1 coordinate 297,963,050, forward strand.
AAAGATAATCCATAACCCTTCTTTTTCCCTTATTGGCCACCTATTAAAATCACCATTTTTATAAGAGAATGCTTCAACTTTCACTATTTAACTTACATTCGAAGCTTACACCCTCGATAACTTTATATTGGATAATTTGGTTATTAAAAGTAAATGTTAGATCAAAGGCTCTTATCATAGAGATCATATTTATCTAACATATAATTTTAATAACAAATTATTTAATACAAAATAATTAATAGCACAAGAATTAAAGATAAGTTAAATGATGTGAATTGAAACTCTCTACTATAATTATATATAATATGAAAATTTCATTGCATTATATGTTAACAGAATGAATATTTTATATTGAAATTTGGCTATTGATTATGTATTAATAATTTCTTTGTTTCTCAAACAAATTTTCAATTGCATACACAACACGGATAAGTCTGGTAGGTTTTATACCAAGTTACTAATTTGAAAAGGCTCATCAAATTTTTTAAATCAACATTCGTACGTGTAATTATTAATTTCAGTTTCAAAGTAACTATGTTTACAGTAAAATAATTATTTATATTAATATTATTAAATATTTAATATAACATCATAAAATACCTCTAATATTATTTATTCCATAAAATATTAGTTATCTTGAGAATATATATATATATATATATATATATATATATAAGAAAAACATATTTAGTAGACAAATATTCTTGAGAAAGTATAATTTTGTTTATGTTACATGATCGAAAAATTTCACTAAAAATTTGTTTATATTTAAAATCAAAAGTAGTATAATATTTGAATATGAAATATAAGAGTTTTGTTGTAAAAGAAATGAGAAGGTTGGTAGGCGAATCTATTTTTATTTTTGGGAAGTATAATTTAGGAATCTTTTATTCTCATGTTTATTATAATTGTTTTAAAAAATATTTCTAAGAAATTAATATTTCTAAAAATTTATTTTTATTTATAATTCCTATAAAAAAAATTTTAAAAAGGGTGAGAATCTTAGTTCTTGCTTAGTCTACAAGTTTTTTTTAATGTAAAAATGTAATTATGTCTCATATATAACTTTATTAAAACTTCTTACATATTGAATCCCCATCCAAAATTATCAGGAATACAAAAGTGATTAGACCTTGAAAGATTCGTATAATTTTCTCAAAAATATTTTTATCAGTCTATACATATTTATAACATTTCTGAAAAACTTATAGCTCCTAATATTCAAACAAATATACCAAACATCCCTAAATGTAAAAAAGAGTAAAGAGCAACAACATAACAAGACAGTAAGAAAAATATGAGAAATCAATTTCAATTATATTACAAATATTTCTATTTATATACCCAAATTAAACCAAAGAATAATTAGGTTCTGCCTAAATCTAGTTATTCATATTATCATTCATAACAAGTTCTATAATATTCAACTATTATTTTAAAAGGGTAACAGTAAATGGTAGACTTGTAACTACTACATCATAAACAATGATGCTATCTCAAACATAGCTCTCCTCCAAATGAATATAAATCTCATTAATCAATTCTTTATCCAGTAAAAGGAAAAAAATAAGTGTCACATAATCATATTTTTTCAATATTCTATGCTAATATCAAATTTTGATAGTTTCTCAAGATACTCATTGATTGTTGTTTTAAATGTTACAAAATAAAGGAGATGAAATTAATATCAAAGTTTCACATAATTTATTAGGCGGGTTTATTTTAAGTTTAAAATTAAGTGATTTTTTAAAAAGTAATTTATTTATCCTTTTAAACAATTAATTTGGAAAAACTACTCAAAATAACTTTCCTAAATAAGTTGTTTTTAACTTTTTTTCAACTTTTGTTATTTTTTAAGTTTATACAAACATCTAAAAAATTGGATTAAATAAATTTTTAGCTTACAAAAACATTTTTTCTTTAAATAAGATTAAATAAACTCACCAATTATCTAACACTGGTGAGCTAAACATTAGAGTTTTTTAAAAATGGAAAAAGTTATAAAGGAATATGACTATTCTTGTAATATCTTCTTGTAGATGGACAGAGAACTATAGAAAATGAAGGTGTTTATACTCTCATCCCACTTCAGTACAAACAAGGTAGACATTAGTGTATGCACCAGACAATAATAAGAACAGAGAATGAATCATTTTATAAACCTTAACCTTGACTGGGTTACTTTGAATTATCACATCCTTTTGCTAAATGTATGGAACACAATATATCAGAAATCCCAAATTATGCTGCTAGTGCTGGACACAGGAAAATATTATCTTGATGCAAAAAAAAAAAAAAATGATGAACTTCAAAATACTGGTTATATGTCAAAATACAATTTAATTTTCCGGGTATCTAGTGCATCATGCCATTTTAGCATATGATTTTGTCCAATTAAAACAGAGAGGGGCTCTGTAGTCAACCATGAACTGCCACAACTAAATCTAATCATAAACTTCTCAATTTTCTCACCTATCCACCCCTTTTGTCAAACAAATGCACCCTTTTTTCTTTTTCAACCTTCTCTTCAACTCTTTGATTTCTCACTCTCACCTACTTTGAATCACACATATAAGCTACTTTTCTCACCTCTTTGATAGCCAATCTAATCTCTAGTCTCTTAACTTTTTCCACTTACTCCCTTTACCTCTATTCCCTTCTTGACCACTCAATTAACAACATCACAACCATAAAATATAAAATCAATTGTGCTACAACTTGTATCAGCCAAAGTGCAAGAAAAGAAATTAAAAAAAAAAAAAAAAACAAAGAAGATCTCAAATAATGAAGCATGGTAGCATTTATATTGCTTATGATTTGGTCATGGTGATTCTATCCATAACTCTCATGGTTCTTGGTGTTGTCCTGTTTCTCTTTTGCAAGAAGAAACCAGGTGATCAATCTGAGGAAAAACATGTGGTGAAGCATTGTGCTCGTGCATACTCATTGATGGAAATTGATGCTGCCACTGATGGCTTCAACCATAGCAGAATCATGGGAAAGGGTAGAATAGGAACAGTGTTTGCAAGTGTGCAAGAGAATGGAGAGCTTGTAGCTGTGAAGAGGATTCATCCAGTGCTTGTTTTGAGCAATGCAGGGTTTGGTTTCTCATCTGTGTTGAAGTGGCTCTCTTCAGTTCACCACCCAAACATAGTTCCCATCATAGGATTCTCGGAAGCACCGGGTGAGAGAATCATAGTGATGGAGTTTGTGCGCATGGTAAGCTTGGATTTTTATTTGCACCAAAACCTCAATGGTGGTGCTGGTGCTTCTCTTTTGGATTGGAACAAGAGGGTCAGAATTGCAGCTGGAGCAGCTAGAGGGCTTCAGTACCTGCATCAAGTGGCAACACCAAACATTGTACATGGGTGTTTTAAGTCCTCAAATATTTTAATTGATGTCAACTTTTGTCCTAGGATTTCTGATTATGGTCTTAACTTTTTGGCACCCTTAGAAAAGAGAGGGTTAGTTGGTTATGTAGATGATGAGTATTGGAATGAAAGAGGGGGTAGTGGTGCTAGCAAGGAAAGTGATGTTTATGGGTTAGGGGTGGTTTTGTTGGAGCTATTAAGTGGTAGAGGGTGTGAAGAAGGATTGATAGTAAAATGGGCATTGCCTTTGATCAAGGAAAAGAGTTTTAGTGAACTTTTGGATCCTAGGTTGGTTATTCCTTCTGACATGAAACCTCTCTTTAGATTGGCCAAAGTTGCTTCAGCTTGTGTTGGTAATTCAAGGAAGTGTAGGCCTTCCATTGCTCAAGTGGCAAATATTTTGAACAATTTAGAGATGGAAGTGTGTATTTGATCCTCTTTGGTCATGTCAAAATTGGAGCCACCTCATGATGATGAAAATCCGATACTCAAATTGCTAGGAGCAATTGACTTCAGTTTTGGACAATGTGGACATAGATCCTTCACCCAAATTAAATGGGGAAAAAGTTGGTATTTTGCATTTTTTTTATCTAGCCATAAAAGATTTATTATAAGCTTTACGAGATTTTTTACTGTCATGGAATGCTAGTGTTTTGCCAAGTGATTTTGTCATTTTGGACTAATTGCATAACCGGGGGACTTCATACCCAAACAGTGACAGGTTAAGAAATTTCAAAAATCATTTTGTACGGCACTTGAAATGAAAAGTTGGACAGTGCCTTTATCATTTAAGGCAATTTGTGTCAATTTATGGTTACCTTTGGTGAGGGGATGCTTTCGTTGATGAAATGGAAAGAGACCCTTGATTTTGGTTTTCCTTTTCATGTCTCTGTTTCAATATGCTTTTATATTTATTAATTTGTGTATAGGTCTTTTCTTTTTCAGCCTGGGTTTACTTTCTACATGTATCATAAATTCTGTAAAATGGACCCAGATTTGACATTCATATGATGGTGGCTATGTGTATAAGCAGTTCTTACTGGTATGTTTTGAACACATTTACATGTCTTCATCTTCTACATTTAATTGGTGATTACTTTCATAAAAGGGACTAATTTAATTAGTTAAATAAGTAGAGTGTATGAGTTATTCTGAAGTATTTGATACGTGTTTTTCCTAATGAAACAATTTTTTTTTCATAAATACTGCATATATGTTTTTTTTTGGTATTTCAAGTCTTCTTTGCTAAAATAACTTTTAACTATATGCATGTGGAGGTTGTATTATCAAATATTTGAGTTACCAGAGGGAAATTTATCATGTACCGTTTGTTAAATGTAAATATTTTCTATTTAAGAAAGAAGAAAATATATTTCATTAAACTCATGAGTTTTGATTAGTCTTAATTTATTTAGTTAGCAAAAGAATAAAATTGAGATATTAAGATTATTCTGGGCAATGAAAAGAGGGTCCATAAATATGGAAGATTCTGAGGATGACGATACGTACAACCAGTCCAGGAAGAACACTTTCGATTACACAAAACGGCCCACTATAATTAAACATCATAAAAAAAAAACTTATTGAAAAAATAAAGAAAAATGATCAAAACTTCCTTTAATATGCATGCATAGCATAGCATAGCAGAAAAGAAAATTCCAAATAGGCCCGTGTACTATCAGCAAGTGAACTTCAGATACCAAATGCTGGAAAGAATATCCAAGGGGAAGAAAATGCTTTCTTAAAAAAAAAAGGGATTTTTTTTAAATAAACTAAAAGAAAAGATGAATTAAAACCACAATAAAAGAGATACATATAGTAAAGAAAAATTAAAACTTCTAGATTGCTAGACTCATTTTTCTTTCATGTCAATTCTCCTTTAAGCATTAATGTACTAATTTATTCTATTTAAAGTTGGAACTTATTATATTTAAAATTTGAAAAGAGTAATTAATAAATTTAAAATCTTTATTGATTAAGAAAATAACTTAAAATCAAAAGGTTAATTTAATTATTTTAGGTTCAAAAAAATATTAAACATCAGGGAGAATAATAGGAATTATGACGGGAATAAAAGAGGAAAGAAATCCTAATTTTTAATTAAAAGGTTAAGTTAGCTATTTTAAATAAAAAATATTAAATATTAGTGGGAATAGAACAAACTGTAGTGTTAATGTAACTTTCCTAAAAAAATTTATTTTTTTAAGTTCATAAATTTAGCACCAATTGAATTTATTTTTATATTAAGAAAATGATTGAAACTTCAAATTTGTCTCCAATGCATTCGTGATCGATCAAGTTAGTCTTTAATTTATCAAAATGACTTTATGTTCTTAACATATATCTCTATCAATCAAATTAGTCCCAACATATAGACAACATTGGTTAAAGTGCATTGTGGAGCGTTAAGTATCATGTGACCATATTTTATGCTTACATGAACGCTTTTAAACCTTGAATGATGAAATACATTAATTTGGTCCCCAATGTATAAAATATTACATCAATTTGGTCTTTAACGTATATAGTATTATATCAAATTGGTCATCATACCAAATTGAAGTTTATGTGTCATTAAAATTCGTATATATAAACTAAAAGTTAATATATGTTGGTTTAGTAATTCTATAGTGTCTATAGTAATTCTAATTCTAATTTCATACACGAAATAGACCCTTAAAGATTCTGATTTTTGTCTTGAATCAATCAAAATGGTAAGGACATCATATGTGAGATTCATTGACTCGGTTTACATTAAAATATTAATAAACTATCATATATTAATACATATAACTTAACATGTAACTTTTTTTTGTTATAATTCCTTTCAAATAAACCATAAAATAAAATGTCAACTTGGAATATATTACAAGTTTACAATCACATAATGATAATAACAATTCATAATAACATATAATTTTTAATTTGTTAAAAAATCACAATGGAATATATTATAGGTTCAGAATCACCACATTGACAAATCATAGAGAAGTATATGGTAAGTTGAGAATCACAATCTCACATATATAAATTTTAATCAGTTGACAAATAAGATACATAGTAAAAGTTTAGAATTGTAGTCTCACAAGAATAATTTTTATTTAGTTAATAAATTGTTAAGTTGTAACATCCTGATCGGACATTAAGGAGAAAATTAAATTAATAGCTGAATAACTAAAAGTGGCATGGAAGTTACGCATGTGCCCCTCTTGACAATATAAGTGATTTTCGTCTCTCTCTCTTCCACTCACGCTGAGCTCATTTCTCCTTTCGTGCATGCAACGACACCATTCCCGTTTCCATCTAATATTCAATCAGGCTTCTTCTTCTTCATCCACTCCTCGTAGACAGTGTTGGGGTGTCTAGGAGTCTCGAAACCCTCCATTGTTGGCAAGGTCGGGGCTGTTAGAGGGAGCGGACAGCTCGGGGTGTCTCCGAAGTTGAGTTCGGAGGTTGACGACTTGAATCGAAGGTCGTTTGATCGAGAAAGAGTGGTCGGAGAATGCTCGACCAACATTTGATAACTCGAGAAGCTTCTAGAATCTCTTATTCCAGGTAGGGGGTGCTGTACATTTCAAATGAATGGTTTATGGACGGGTTCCGGGTGAAATTGCTATACTATTTGTTTTATAACTTTGAAATGTGATGATTGGTGTGTTCTGGTTGAGTGATAACCTATGAAATACCCGGATATGTGATATCTATGAGTTATGTAGTGTTATGTTGATCTCCGTCCATGATTGCATGTTGAATTGCATGAGATGCATGTTGATGATAATAAGAATGTCGAGTGATTGCATGAGATGCATGTTGATGATAACGAGAATGCCTAGTGCTTGCATGAGATGCATGTTGATGATAATGAGAATGTCGAGTGCTTGCATGAGATGTATGTTGATGATAATGTGAATGCTGAGGGCATACAGCGTGAGACGCTTATTATTGAAATGGTAATCAAATGTATATGCATGAGATACTATAAAAGACCTTGAGTGGGACTCAAGGCAAGCCAACTGAGTGGGACTCAGGGCTGCCCGTAACACTATCGTTGTCGCTGAGAGTGACTGTGTTACATGAGAGGGCAAATGGTTTGGTACCAGTAAAACGGCTGGATCAGCTGAGAGCTGAGTATAAGGCTGAGAGCCTATGTTGCAACATAAAACTTAATAATGAACAATTGGATCCGATTGATTGAATGTATGTACGCTGAAAAATATGGCCGAGTGCAATGTGACTTGTATGGTTGTGTGTATATGTTATTGAGAATAACATGGATTATATAGCCTTGATTGAGTTGAGTAAATCCTGATTAGATGATGTTATGTAAGTATTTATATTGAATGACAGTGTATGTTATTGTTTGTTTGAGACATCATATTGCATAGTTAAGGATTGGATGAATGATCTGAGTCAATAACTGTCATTTAACATGTATAATGCTCACCCCTACTTGTGACTATATTTTTCAGTGGATTTAGGCCGGGATGGCGAATGATAAGAGATCATCAAGCTCGTGTGAGGAGTACTTGTACAGATGTAGTGTACATGTTGTATATAGTTATGATATAGCCTTGGCCGGCTCCTATGTATACCGTTTTGCTTTGAATATATATATGAGTTTGAACTACCCAGGATTGGGGAACATATATGTATATATATGTAATGCTATGATGTTGCTAGAAATATCCAGGGAGTATTGTTATCAGAGAAATGTCAAAGGTTAAAATATTTCCGAGTGAGATACGACCGAGAGGACCACTTCCGAGGGAAGGTAGGTCAAGATACTTCCGAGTAAAACATAGCAGAAAGAACCTCTTCCAAGTGAAGAAAGTTAGCAAATTACCGAGTGAGACATAACCGAGAGGACTACATCCGAGGGATGGAAGGTCAAGATGTTTCCGAGTGAGACATAACCGAGGGAACCTCTTCCGAGTGAAGTAAGGTTAAAATAGTTCCGAGTGAGATATGTCCGAGAGGACTACTTCCGAGGGGAGGATAGTCAGGATGTTTCCGAGTGAGACATAATTGAGTGAACCTCTTCCGAGTGAAGAAAGGTTAAAATAGTTCCGAGTGAGATATGACCGAAAGGACTACTTCCGAGGGAAGGAAGGTCGAGATGTTTCCGAGTGAGACATGACCTGGGGAACTACTTCTGAGTGAAGGAAGGTTAAAATATTTCCGAGTGAGGTATAACCGAGAGAATCATTTCCGGATGAAGATTAAAATGCTTCCGCGTGAACCATGTCAGAGATGAGACCTTCTAGGTGAAGAGTAAGGATCTGACTATGTGTGAGAAATTCCGAGTGAGGCATGGCCTGATGGGACCATCCCCGAGTGAAAGGAGTTTCCGATTCCGAATGAAGGAATACACCGAGGGTAGGGACTCGCTTTAGCGAGTAGGAGCTCGCTCAAGCGACCCTTACTGGTTTCGTTCAACCGGATCAGGATCTCGCCAAACGAGTGACACTCTGACTCCATTTTCTTTCTCCCGATTCCGGTTTTGAACGCGAAAAATTTCCCCGGGTTTTCGGATTTGTCTTTGTTAAGTCGGGATGTTTCATAAGTTATGATTGTTGATTTGGAATAAAACAAAACAATGTAATTTCAAAAAAGCTATTTTTTTAAAAGAAAGGTGATAATTTTAAAATGTCATCATTTTGGTCCTTTAGGAATGGGAGAAAAAAATTGTGCATGACTAGGCCGGTCACTTCCATTCAGCCGTGTCCCCAATTTTGCTCCAAACTCGTTAGTTCTCATCGATTTCCATTACATGTCCGATCCGTTTAAACACCAGGCCGATTACTTGATTGGTTTACCAATTTTTTGTCGGATCAACCAATTCGATTCAATTTTTACAACATTGAATATTTATATTATTTAAACCTTTGAGTAAGGCCAATTGGGCTGGCCTACCCTGTTAAGGTATTGACTCGTTGGAGGTGACGGGCTAGACAAGTTGGACCCTAATGGACAACGAGTTGAATTTTTTTTCTCTCTCGCCATTTTTTACGGGTCTGTCTCATTTTGTCATCCCTAAATTTGATAAATCAAATAATAACATTTTGTTTTTTGAGGTTTTTAGTTAATTCGATTTTTAGTTTGTTCAATTATTAATTTATTCGGTTTGGTTTTGTGATAAATATTGAATTAGATCCATACGAGACACGTTAGTAAAAACCTAGGGAAATACGAGAGTTGTGTAATAGTATTAGTATAGAATTAAAGAAAAATATAAGTATATAAGTTATAAAAAAATATTGTGAGAAGATATTCTAAAATTTAAAGACACAAATTCATAAATAAATACGTATAAAACAAAAGCTAAAACATAAATTTTAGGTATGAAAAAATATGTATTTTAATGAAATACTGTCCCTTAATATAAAAATCCTTTAAAAAAATTTTAATTCTTAATATAAGAATTTCATCAAAAAGTCAATAATATTAGTTAATTTTTTACCAAAATACTTTTATTAATTATTAATATAATAAACATTAATTAAGAAGAAAGTATGTAATATTTGTGATTCTCAATAAATATGTAAGAGTATTTTTAAAAGACTATTCCAATTTGTAAACACATTAAATAACTTTAAATATATTAACCAATTTTTCTTAAAAGCTAAAACTAGTTAAGAAATTGTTATATTAGAGGATGAAAGTAATATACATGATCATGATGAGTAGCCAAACAAAAAAATATTCATGATAATCACCTGATAAACAATTAGTACCAGAATATACCTTTACATTTAACATATAATCAAAAACCGTCTATAATTCTAGATGTATTTTGATAAAACTAACTTATAATATATAGTTTGTAAATATTAATTTTTAAATAATTTATAACTTATTTTTATATAAGCTTATAAAATAAGCTGTTTGATAAAATTATCTTAAATTATATTAAATAACTTAAACATATAACATTATAAATATATGAGAGGTAATTTATATATATATATATATACACATATATATATATATATATATATATAAAAGATAAAACAATAACTAAATTATTAATGATTGAGCATATAACTTTTCAAAAATTAATCATAAATTACTTTAAGTTGTTTTTTAAAATATAAGAGTATGCAACTTTAAAAATTTTAAATTATTCTTATTTATAATTACTAAACTAAACAACTCTATTACTTTTCAAAAAAATATAAACTCCAAAATAAACTATATCATACATTCCTCAGAAATGTACGAAAGATAAAGAATATGCGAGCTTGCATACGTAAATATATAAGATTTCTAGGGAATTATCGACTATATATATGTATATATTTATTCGACACGCATATAAATATACGAGAAATATTTTTCATATGCACCATGTATGAATATGATAAACAACAGAGACAGAGAAATGATAAATATTAAAAAAATATGAATGATAAAATAAATGTGATAAAGAAAGATAAAGATAAAAAGAATAATATATAAATTAGCAAACATCTCTATATTTGTCTAATGAAAGAAAAGGGGGAAAAAGTCAAAGTAAAAGAGATTTAAGAAAGAAAAAAACATTAAACACTGAGTTTACATGTACATTAAACTTAAATAAATTAATTAACCACATGCAATACCAGGGGGTCAATTATGGGTAATTCTTCATATATATATATATATATATATATATATATATATATATATATATATATGCATATCAGATATGGAATAACTCCTTCCACCTGTATAGAATAAATACATATCTAATAGTAATTAAGAAGAAAAGCATCACTTATTATATCATGTCATTGTCATTATAAGAAAGTTTTTCCCATCCAGAGTGGCTTTGTTTGCATGATCCATTGCTAATCAAATGAATGAAGAGCTAATGAGGTATCACCTTGCATAGCCAAGTTTGGAATGAGTTGGGGGAAAGTTTCCCTATTATAATCACCCATATGGTCATAACTCATGAAAGGAGGATTGTTGCAGTAGTCCATATGGAGAGGTTCATTATCATTGTGGACAATTTGGTGAGCCTGCAGATTGATGGAACTATTACCACATTGTCGAGGATGTGTTTGATAAAACACCTTTGAAACCACTAGTTCTCCATCTTTCTCTTCTTCGCTCATGCCAAGATGGTACTGATGCATCACCCAATTGGTCTTCTCGGGTTTCCTTTGCCTGCCATAGTTGGTGTAGAGAACCAGTATCTTTTTGAAACCCTTCACGCTACCTCCCACGAAAACTGGTCTTGTTTTCCCTGTTTTGTGCCATCTTGTTTCGCTTCCATCTTCCTCGCTGTGAACCTTTCTTCTTTTCCTTGTTCCGCTTGTGTATGCTTTTGATGGCCTGTGAAAGAAGTGCCGAATCTGTCCATCTTTTCTTACACCTGAAACTTTTCATAAGGGCTTATTAACCTATGTGATTACTGTTTAATTTTTCTGTTTCTCCAATTACAAAATCACACTTAATAATACAGCATAAACTAAAGATTAATAACCAACGATAAACGTTATGCGGGAGGAAAAGCCAAAAAGGTGGTCTCAATCTCATATGTGTAAAATCATATATAAAATCTAGGCGTTATTATCTATTTTTTTCAATGATGACAATGAATGATTTTTTTTTCAAAAGTAGTACAAGATTATATAAACGAAGACTAATATTTAAATTTTCTAGCTCCATAGAGATCGAAAAATGACCCCATTAATTAAATTGGTAGTCAATCACAACACTAATAGTTTTTCCTTGTAACGTATTGAACGAGTTAGTTCACAGATGTGATTACCCATTTATTTTCGACATTAAAGAGTGACACATACCTTTAATGGACAATTTTTTTTTGTTGATGCGTTATAAATGAAAGAAAAACAAAGACATTACTTAATTATTCTACAAATTAAGGAAAACGTCTTATTCCTTTTTTTTATATAATTTTCTCCCTTAATTGTTACAAACAACCAACCTCCTCCTCGATTATTTAATTTAATGTTTGGTATTTCTTCAATGAAAAGTATGGATGTTCAAAATCGATTACAAATTGTAGAGAGTATAATTGTCTTGGCAGTCATTCTAAACCACCTTAATTTGTTTTAGAAAACTTATTGTATATTAATGTTGTTTAGTTCATAAGTTTTCTTAGAAAAATAGAAAATTATTCTTAGAAAAATTAAAAAATTAAAAAACTATTTATTTACAAATTATTTAATTTTTTTATAGAAAAATAGAAAATTAATTTTCTAATTTTTTAAGAAAATCAAAAAACTCTTTTAAAAGCTTTTCTAAGAAAACTAAAAAAATAAAAAAGATGGTAACTGAATTAGAAGATAAGATAACTGAATTACAGGTTTTTAAAAATTAAAAACATAGATTTAAATTAGTATTATCATCCTTAAATATTGAATTGGCTTTCCTGCAATCCTGCTTAACAAAAGAAATGGTAAATGGTTGTAGAGACCTTATCTATATTATAAGTTAGTTATTAGCGGAAAGACTAACCCCGTCATATCTATCAATTTACATTTTTATTTTTTTGTTAAATTTAAGATTTAATATTTTGTATGATTTTTATGATCTATCATGATAATATTTTTATTATTCTTTGTAACTATTTTGAAATATATTTAAACACAAACTCATTTGCTCTTATTTTAATATTACTTTAAAATTTTGTCACAATTTTATGTGATACATATACTATACAATATTGTCATAAATAATATATATATATATATATATATATATATATATAACATATCTCAATTAATTTGAATTAAAGAATGTTTGAAAAAATTTAGAAAACTGAGTTCACTTGAATAATTTTTTTAGTTTTTTAGTTTTTCAAATTGAAAAACTGTCACATTATCTAAACAGGTTTTCAAAATTTTTCTAGCTATTCTAATAAATGAAAATTTTGGAAAACAAACAGAAAACTTTTCCCAAAAAACTAGAATAATTTCTGTAACTAAACGCAGCCTAAGTGTTTTGAAACTTTTTTATAAAATATAATAGATTTGTTTTGAGTGTAAAAACTTTTGGTTTTAAAGTTATTAGTTTTTTACTTTTAAGAAACTTTATAAATAGGATAACTCTCTTAGGTATAGACTTTGTATAATGTGTACAACAATTATAGAACAATATGTAAAACTGTAAAGTTGTAAAAGTAAAAGATAGTGCATAGAGCTTTTATATAAAACTGTAAGAGAAAGTTTTGAAAGAGTGTCTAAAGTCTGAAGCGCACTAGTAGGCTGTTTGGAATTACACGAGTGAGATGTTGGATTTGTTATTCGAATGTAGCAGTTATAATCTCTCTGTATCCTTTTTTATTATCTTAATGAAGTTTGTTGTTGCTCGTGGGTGTAACCCTTGAAGCCCTAGGGTGAATCACATTAAATTTATTATGTCTCTCTTTTCTCCTTTGTGTTCTTGCATTTTTGTTTTTTTTGTTTTTCTTCTTATTTATGGTTATTGGTTTTTGTTATATTTGCTACCAGAATTTAGTTCTCTCAATATTTTACCCAACAAACTAGTATCAAGAGCAATCAAGATTTTGGAATATATGTGTGGGTCTATCCAAGAAGATGATGACCAACATCAAGATTGATAAGCTTAATGGGAAAAATAGTTTTAATCTTTAACATATCAAGATGCATGCTATATTGAAGGAGCAAAGAGTTTGAGCACCTTTACCGTTGAAACCTACAAATGTCATCAACAAAGATTTTGCATAACAAAAGGAGAAATCTCATTCGTTGATTTTGTTATCTTTCTCTAACGAGGTTCTTTAATGGTTGCAGCTTGTGGATGAAAATGAAAACATTGTATATGACTAAGTAAATTTACAACAAGCTGCTTTTGAAACGATGTTTGTTTGGTCTCCATATGAGGGAATATGAAACTTTGAAATGATATTTAGATGAGTTTAATTCAATCATAATGGAACTTCGGGATATTGAAGTCAACATCAAAGATGAAAGTGTTACAATGATTTTGTTAGTGTCTCTACCCCCCCGTGAGAATTTTGATAGTTCTCTTAGTGTTGAAAAGGAGTGCATTATCTTGGAAGAGGTTAAGTCAAGTTTACACTTGAAGGAGCTTCATCATAAGGTGTTTGAAAATGGTAAGGGAAATTCTGGTGCGGGTTTGGTGACAATGAATTCTTTCAAGAATCAAAAAGAAAGAAAAATAAGGCAAGAAAAAATCCAAGGCAAATCTGAAGGATATTTGTAATTACTATAAGGAACCAAGGCATTTGAAGAAAGATTGTCCCGAGATAAAGAAGATGAAAACAATGGTTGCAACCGTGCAAGAAAAGTCTTCACCTAAAAGTGAATCAGTAGTTTCTATTGTTAAGAACCATCAACATTATAAAGATTAGTGGGTTCTGGATATCAATGGATACTTGATTTTGGTTGTTCTTATCATATGTGTCCACATAGAAATTGGTTTAGTTCATATGAAATGAAGTTTAGAGAAAAGGTCTTGATGGACAATGATGCGTCATTCCAAATAATTGGAATTGGCTCAATTCAAATCAGAATGCATGATGGAGTTGTTAAGACACTTATTGAAGTCTCTCATGTTCTAGATTTGAAAAAGAATTTGATATTTGTGGGTCTCTTATATTCCAAAAGGTTCAAGTGAAGTGATAAAGGTGGTGTAATGGAAATCAGAAAAGGTTCTTGAGGGGTTATGAGAGGAAGTAGAATAGGGAACTCATATATCTTTCAAGGTTCTACTATCTTAAGTTCAGTTTCATTATATTCTCATGCTGAAAATCATGGTCCAGTTCAGACATGGTCAAGTTCAGGCACGTGATTCTGTTCAAACACATGATCTAGTTGAGACAGGTAGGCCAACTTAGACACATTTGTAGTATATATATGTGTCTTGGTCACAGGAATTTAGTGCTCTCACCGTTTTACCTAACAATTATTTTCATCACTAAAACCTCATTTCATGTAGCATATTGATCTCATGTCTCTCAATAAATTAGAATTTCAATGATGAATATAATATATGTGCATCAAAATTTCTACACCATGCATGAAGGAGAAAGAAATAATTATGAGAGAAATAAAGATGTGGTCAAGGAAAATCAAGATGGACAAAAATCTAGAATAAGAATAAAATATCAAAAACCTGGAAGCTTTTCCGGGTGTGTATAACAAATCCCATTCTCGCCTTCAAGTGTTGGTATGAACTTATCAATAAGGGGATGTAGTTTAGATGCATTAGACAACATTTTTGCTTCCAAATGCTCTAATATCTCTTGGTCATTTGGATCAAACTTCACTCCAGTTGGTAACCACGACAAGTCACTGATTCCAGTCTAACAATTCATCATGCATAACCGGAAGTTAAACAAATAAAATTGTTGAGTTTAAACAAGAGCAAGGTTTTACAAAAAAAAAAAATGTGGTGGTCAATGATAAAAACCTCTTCTTTAGTACCTGATATAAAAATTCAATGTTATAGCCGCATGAGGGGCAAGTTATGGTTTGAATGTTGGTCAGGTTTGTGCCAGCCATAAGAGTGTTGTTAAATGTAGGAGTAATAGTGGGTGTGACCACTTCAATACCCCTTTCCTCATTTGAGTCACTGCACCATATGTCATCTCCTTCTCCTATGTCCATATATCCCAGAAGTAGTTCTTAATTTCTTTCACACCTCCCTACAATATTCAGCTTGTTAGTATTATAATCAAAAAGGAAATAAAAAATAGAGAAGAAAAATTAAAAAACCAAAGAAAGAAGTAAAGTTAGAAGATTTGCCTCTTTTTAGAATACCCTGAATCACCTTTCGTCTTTGGTAAGAAGCAATTGAATCTCATCAGTCTCTCTTTAAAGAAAGAAAGAGAAAGATGAGGTAGAAAAGATAAAGTATAGGTTGAACTAAAATTTGCGTTCTACATATAGAAAAGGATGTTTGGATGCCAAGTTGTCTTTTGTGTCCTTTTGTGTATATACAGTTGTGTGAAAGACTTACACTCTTGGCTTATGAGAACAAAGGTTAAAAGGTTGTTATTTTTACACATAAAATTAAGGTTAATTAAATGGGATTGACTAAAGAAAGAAATTAACTCTAATTATATGAACAATGAAAACACTAAGATAAAAAGGAGAAAACAGTGGTAAGTGAGAGTAGAGATACGACAATTTGATGCTTCTTAGGATGCTTCACCTCTTTAAAAAGTATATATGTCTTAATTAACTAAGATTTATTATATATTTATGTGCATCTAATAAGGTATATTTGACATTTGCCACTAGAGTTTTGTGTTAAACATTTTCACTACTTCACACATTGGTGTGGGCTTTTTGCCAATTTAGTTTGAAACTGTGAAATCTGGAATAGATTCTAGAAGTAATAGATATAGTGAAAAAGACATAGAGACAAATTAGCATATACAATATTGAATTAAAAATTATGAATTTTATTATATTTTATTTTCTATATACTAGCCGACATATCTTTGTTAGCTTTTCAAAGAAGCTACGTAGTGTGAAACTTAGGCATTAAGCCCTAACTAATTTTGTTTGTATTGTGATTTTTAATATAACTTTAACGTTCAGGGTTATGGTTTTAGGGCTTTTGGACGATATTGTTTCTTCATATATGTATATGCGTCCAAGGGGATGATTACTTTCAGGTTTTCAGCATGTCTACTTGTGTAACTGTTTATGTAAATGCGTTTTGTTTGTTTTGGAGGAAAAAGTGTAAAAGAAGGAGAAAAGGAAACTTTATACCGAAACATGATATATGTCATCGATCGACCTAAACACGAGACATGACACAGATAAAGATACGGTAATACCACGCAAATTAAGGTTTGTTAGTTTGGCTTTTTGACACACAAAACTAGTTGTGATATTTATTGTTTTTTTGCTTCATAAACTTTTGTTGGGGTTAAGTTGGATTAAACTCCTATAAATGAAAAATCTTTTTTTACCAAAATTTATAGGTAATTACATTCTTAAGTTTGGCGTTGAGACAATGTTTAATTTGCATAACTTGATTTATGTGCTCGCTAGTTATATATAGGTGTACTGAGTAATGATAAAAATTTAAGAAATCATTACATATATATACACACACACACTAAAATTCTTTCCTTAAGAACACCACAAGGTATTTCCTCTAATTTTTTATTTTTATTTTTTTTAGTTGATGAGCTAAATTTATTATTTATTATAACTTTGTCTACCTTCATCAAATCTTGGTTTTCCATATTTCTCACGTTTTCAAATTCATTTATTACATTTTATAGCTTTTTTGTTTACTTTTTATAAAATTCCAAAAATAAATTTTAGAATTTATAATATAATAAAAATTAATTATTCTACCATATAATTTTATCAAAAAATATTTTAAAACAAAATATTCATATATGTTATAATTATTTTGTAATTAATTAGATTGATTTTATTCTTATGTAATTAGTCATGATTAGGATGCTTGTATAATCTATAACTATGTACAGTCTCCTATAAATGCAATAACTCTGATGTCTCAACACATGGAATTCATATCATGCTCTCTCAGTTTCCTCTCTCTCAACATGGTATTAGAACTTGATCCACCTTAAATGTTGGGTCACCCGTATTTGTCTAGTTCTGTACACTTCATGCACTAAATGTCTAGTCTTGGGCGTAAGAAGGTGTGCTAAGATGTTAAGTAAGTCTCACACCGACTAAGAATATGACTAGTATACATCTTATACGGTTTATGGAAATTCTTAACTCACGAGCTAGCTTTTAGGTTGAGTTAGGTCGGTCATTTTATAATATGGTATCATAGCCTAACGGGAGACACTCTTTTATGTGACTCTTTGGTGGGCCACTGTTCACTGATTTTTCCCCTCTAAGCCTAGTCCTTTCTGGGTTTTGAACCTCTCCGATCAATCCTCCTCTAATCCCTTTACCTTTATATGTTGTCGTCTTTTTTGACAAGTGACCACACCGCCAACATCGTCTTTTCAAGACCGACCCATCCCCGCTAGCATTGACCCAAACAGAGGCCTTATGTTCCCTAGCCTCTCCTCTACTAGGATTTGGTTTTGCTTCAATGTTTTGACACGACGTTATCAATTGTTTTAATTTTTTCATGCTATTGCACACATTTTTTCTCTTCTCTAGTACACTTGTGGCTATCCATGACTTCTTGATTCCAATACTTATATTTTTACTAACCATGTCATTACTCCACTCTTTTTTGAGTAACTGAATGGTAAGTACTACTTCTCTTCGACTTTCACTTCGTCGTTGCCTCAGGATCTGACTATATTACCTTCCTAAAGTGATTTCCTAAAGTGGTATGAAAACATACACTAGTAGTTCTTTTACCAGTGTCTCTCACTCTTTGGGCATTAGGTCCTTAATTATGTGGTCATTGATCATGTCACTAGTAATAAATCTCTTTTCTCTTCTCTTTCTACATCTAGGTTACTTACCTTTTATCATTATACTTCTTTGAGTTATCATCGTATCTCTCTTTTCTATTATTATTATTTTTCTTCTTTTTCCTTTGGTTTTTATTCCTAAGAATGCATGAGATATGGTTGCCTATCCAAGATGGAAACCAGTTATGATAGATGAGATGTGTGCGTTACAGAGCAGTGAGACTTGGGATCTCATTCCTCTACCACCAGGGAAGTCCGTTGTTGGTTGTCGATAGGTCAAAACAACTTAAAGTAGACTGGGTTAACTAGTTACAACCGGGACTAAAACCTAATAAAGATAAAAAACAATGCAAAATTGGGCTTGCTTGAACTCCACGACCAAGTAGGCACGCCCCAGGCCTGGCTGTGGAGTTCACCTAATGGGTGTGGGCATCACTTTAAGCTCCCCTTGGTTAGTTGAGTTTGATTTTTGGCCTTTTTGGACTCCAACCCTCCTTGATTTATATCTTACACTCTTTTTGAACCCAAATTAAGCCTTTTGTACTTGTTTACTTGTAAAACATAAAAATCAAGCATAAACGCTAAAAAAAATAAACTGTAAGATAAACACTAAAAATCCTAAGGGAAATAGTCCCTAAAACTATGCATTTTGAAAATGTATCAATAATATAACTCTTAACATCCTTCCAAAAGAGAGACCTACGAATTACACCAGGAAATTGACCTTTGAAGTTGGCTTGCAAGTGGCAACAAAATACCTATGTTTTGCATATCGCATGCAGAAATAACTACTTTCTCCAAACCTTACAAATAGAACACAAATTAGCCACAAAATCACTTCACATAATTAAAAGGATAATATATACATATTTTACATATAAAACAATATGGAATCAAAACTTTCTACCTATTAATCACCAGTAAAAAGGTTTTCCCTTTAATTTCTTGATCCAACAACTTTAAAGCCAAGTCTAATTGTCTTTATTTTCAATCTTAGGAACAACAACAACTAGTGGGAATAACATTGGCATATAAGTAAACTACAAGTCAGTGGGACATTGCCATATGTCCCTTTAAATGACGACTATCCAAACCTATGAATGACCCATACCTATTGAAGAAACTAATCTCCATTGTCTCTAAACACACGTAAAACCTCTTGAAAACAAGGTTGTTGTTCACGTGGTCGCTATCACATTGAAGGATAGCCATTGACTTGGGATTTACATCCAACAACATGGTCGCATAGGTTTCAACTTTCTCGTAGCCCTAGCCATGGCATCCATATATCATCTTATTTTCCTTAAGCCCGCCCCTATAAACTTGAATCTTTAACACCTCAACACCATACTTTGACACGATGTATTGTTGAACAATACACTTATGGTTAATTCAGGGTCAACTCTAAATTGATCCACCAACTTAGTTGCAACCCACTTTGCTGACATTTAATTGTTTGTTGTGTACTTCACACAAACATGTGCCTCCATACCTTGTTATTTCAAATCCCACTTCATCAACATTGATACTTGCATGTAAATACCATTCGCAACCTTCGTGCTGCACACATAACTGTCATTCTTGCTTATGATGATCTAAAATTCCTCTTCAATAATAATGTCCCTTAGCATCTCCAAAAAGGCATCCATACTCTCAAAAAGCATTCCCTACTCTAACATAATTTTATCATCGTAATGTTTCTTAAAAATATTTCCCTTGTATGCCCCATTGATATATAGTCCATCCTCCTCCTTAAAATTTACGCATAACTCAACTACAGGGTTGTTTAAGTCAAAGTCAGATAGATCATTTTGTAGGTCATTATCTCTACCAATGTTCATAACAACCCTCAAAGTAATACAAACAATATTTGATCCTCTACTTTCATTATCCTATTGTGAATCAAACCATAATCAATATGTGAGTTAGCTTGGGTGGTGGTGTTAGAAAAAAAATAGGTATGTTGTAATTTTAAAAGGGTTATCAACTAATTTCCTAAGGTTATCATTTAAGGAAACAAAAATAAAATTTTTTTATTAAAAATAAAAATTACGTGAAGATTATTTAAAAATCAAGATATATATGTTTTAACAATGTTTTTGAATAAAAAATCTTCTTGTTAGCTTCGTTGACCGGTACCCGTATTTGTAATAAGGTTTGGGCGTATTTGTTATTTTAGCAAAAGCGATGGGTGGCTGTTGTAATTTATGGAAACATTGGTTTTGAGTTGTGAGTGGGAGAGGAAGAAATTCAAAAAATTGAAAGTATCTTGCAATTGTCTCAAAATGGCAGAAGAAGAAGAAGTAGAAGCTCCAAGTCTCCGGCTGGAAATACTTCAAGGCCCTCGACAAGGCGAAACCCTCGATTTCCCACCGGGAACCGCCGTCCGAATCGGTCGTGTCGTACGCGGCAACACTCTCCCAATCAAGGACTCTGGCATTTCCTCCAAACACCTCACCATCCTAACCCAATCCAACAAATGGATCCTCCAAGACCTCAACTCTTCCAACGGCACCGTTTTCGACGGCTCCCAAATCCCTCCCCACACCCCTTTCACACTCTACCACGGTTCCACCATCAAGATCGGCGAACTCACTTCCATCCACGTCACCTTCCTCCACCAACACCATCACGCGCGACGAAACCCCACTCGCCGCGGTCGGACCGGAACGCTCGAACCGGATCCCACCGTTGAGGCTTCTTCTGAACCGGTTTCCAAACCTAAACGCGGACGCGGTAGAGGTAAGCCTTTGAAGGCTAGGGTTCAGATCCAAAGCATTGACGAAAACGCCAGCGTCGAAATTGAGAATGAACCCGGGCAGTTGGGTCGACCCGCGAGTGTTCGGGTCACCCGGAAGTCTAGGAAGAATCGGAGTGTGGCCGCGGTTTCTGAGTCGAGTGTTGAGAATTTGGAGAAGGTGGAAGAACAGATAGAACAGCAGAAGAATACGCGGAGCCCGAGTTTGGTCGTGATTTCTGATTCGAGAGCCGGGAATTCGAATAAGGATCCTCCGGAGGAAAAACCTAGGGTTACCCGGGTGACCCGAAATTCAAAGAAGAACACGCGGAGTGTGGTTGAGAAAGGGAAAGATACAAGGTTGGAGTGTGGAGTGGAGAATGTTGAGAAGAGGAAAACGAGGGGTGGTGCTGGGAAGAGTGAATTGCTGAAAGAGTGTGTCGAAGTTGAAGGTGAAACAAATGAGGGTTTTTGTGGTGAGGAAGAGACTTGTGATGAGAGAGGAAAGGAGAATGTGAATGGAGATGGTGAGAATGGGAATGCAAATTGGCCGGATTTGGAGAAGATGAGTTTCGGTGAGTGGTTTGATTTCTTGGAAGTTCACTTGCCGAAGCAGATAATAGATGCGAGCGAAGAGATGATTGGATCAATGACACAAAAAGCAGAGAGGCTCCGGGACTACATTGCAACGGTGCAACAGAATGACAAGGTCAAAATGTCCATGGAGAAATAGACATCATTTTAACCTTTTTCGCGCTTTTGTTTCCCCTCTTAAGCTATGTATGTTGGTTAGTTAGTTACGTGTTTTTTCCCTTTTTTCTGTAAGTATATTAACTTAGAACATTGCCTTAATATAGTTTATGTTGCAAAGGCTGTAGGCTGGCAGTGATTTATCTATAATGCTAGCTGGTTAATGGTTTTTCCTATTCTTGGATGAGGTTTGAGGACTGCCACTACATAACATGCTATGGGCTGAAGGTGTTACTTATGTAGAGTTCTATTTTGTAGTTTTTTTTTCCTGACCTATCTTCTCCCCCAAAGGATTGTTGAAATGCTATTTTCTGGCAGGTGTCAGATACCTATATTCATTTTGTATGCAGCAATCATGTATGAACAAAATGTTGGTGTTGTACTTTATCTGTCCTCCATGCTATAAAGGTCAGCAGTAAGGCTTGGCACTAGTTACTAAGGTGAAATTTCAATTTTGATTGCAAAATTTATTAAAAATTCTTAATATACAGCACTAAGGTTTTCTCCATCATGTGTACCGTTTACTATGCTGGTAGTACTATGTGAATTTCACTGTACCTCAGAAACTGCTGTGAAGAAAAATTCTTGGGATTGGTGGAAATTGATCTGTGTTCTGTCGTGGAAGGACCAAAGGACCAGGTTTTTTTTAGAGTAGTCGAGACATAAGTAATAGTTAATAAATTTAAAAGGTTTGATTTTTAAGAGAGAAATGATTTTGAACAATAAGTACTTTGATGTACTTACTCCATATGCCGTGCATACTTAAAACCTTACTCAACTCCGTGATTTCCTGAGACTTTGCACTTAATTCTTAACTATAAAATCTGACACAGTGGCCTTTGATCCAATGCTTCAAGGTTAGACTGAAACAGAAGCACTTTTTAAAATTTTGGGTGAAAATTTCCTTCAGGTTTGTGGATAAGCTGCTGATAATAATTGTTATGCAACATGCATACTGAGATGAATTAAGTTTGATGGCCATAGTAATTTCATGTTCTTTCCTATTAAAATTTGAGTTCTAATTGCATTTTGCTGCTCACCTGTCCATATTCATGTTCTGATTCATACTAAATAAAGCTTAAAATTTGTCTATCCACTATCAAGACAAATCCAATTGTGTTCCTGTTATTATGATAAGGTTTGTTGTCCGATGCATGTTACATTTTGATTAGAAATCCTTAAGATAAGGGTCTGATATGAAGTTACATGTTGATGAAGACACTGTATATTGAATCAATAGAATGAGTACTTTGTTGATAACATATTAAGGACTCTTTGAAGTGGAACAGTTATATTAGCTAGGGACCCTATACTGATATGTTGATACCTTAGATAAAGATTGAAAACCAATGGAGACAATCCATCAGAAAAACAGAACAAAAGTAGCCTGAACTAGTATAGCATACTGCCATGAATTAAATTTCAAAACATTTAGAATGAAATGGGCGGGTATACCTATTTATAATTAATGAGACAAGACTAGGACTAAACTAAATTGTTGCATGCTGGTGAGATCATCACATTGCTGAGAAGAATTTTATTAAGAATAAACTTGATAAATAAAGGACAGGAAAATACAATTGAGCATGGCTGTAGGTTGCTGCTAGAAATAAAGGATTTGATTTCAGATATGCATAGCTGAGACATTGAGTCAATAAAATTGTAGAATAACGCTTTATAATATAGGATTCTTTACGGATACATGAAACCTGTTAGGCTTGCATAACTGAGTCTAAGTGAGAGGATGGCATACGTCACTAATTATTAATGTTTTAAAAGCCAGTATAGTTAAGCTACCGGTTCACAATTCAACAATTAAACCGTGGTTGAACCGTGATCGAACTGATGTTAATAAAATAATAGTTTTTAATAAAAAATATATTATATTTGAAATAATATTTTTACAATAAAAATTATATCTTATATGGAATGATATTAATAAAACATATAATATAATTGCTTCATAACACTAAAAATTAAATTTAATACACTATTTATAGATATTTAACATTCAAAACTACATATAAAAATTTAAAATATTATTCAAACACAACAAAAAAAATCCAAAGTACTACCCAAACACAACAAAAAAGTCCATTTTTTTAACTAAACTATCAAAATCAACAAATGACCGGTTTGACTGATTATATTATGTACTGGTTCATTGGTTTAAGTGAACCGAATTGGTAGCTAACTGCTTCACCTGTTTTCCAGTTGAACTAACTGGTCTGATTTTCAAAATATTCCTAATTATATCCCATCCATACATTTAGGCAAATTTGAACACTGTACTAGCCTGAGACATATACCAATCTGTATTATAGAATATTGACCTTACATGTTTATTTATTTGGCAGTCTGCGCTAATGCCTTGAGCTGATCCTATAAAATCTGAATTTCCAATCAAATTCCTCTATCATTAATCCAACACTACTGGTTGAGTAAAATTGATCAGCTATGAGTTGCTTGAAGGAGAAAACCTCAGTCTTGAGATAAATGGTGAAATCTGAACTTGATCTTACAGGATTAGATGATGCAGTGTTAGTAGTTTAACCCATCTTGTAATATTCGGATCACTGAATGCGCTAATAAACATACTACTATGTGAGTGACACTGATAATGTGATGGATCAAAGATGTGATGATTTCTACACTGCCAAACTGTTGTCATATTCCTTTATATTATTGTAATGAAGACTGTTAATCGTTCCCTTAAACTAATAGTTAGTGTATGGATTCTGCACGACTCCATGGTGATTATATATTAATAGTCAGTGAGAATTTGTTTTCAATGATAAATCTGTTTTATTACTTAAACAAGCTTCACAGGGCAGCAATCTGGTAATACAATTGTATCTGTTATGTGAATAGACTGGGAGTGGGAAGTCCATTTTTAAATGAATTATTGCTATTGGAATTGGTTGGTATTAAGATATAAAGATTGATTTCAGTATCGGTCATCCGTTCACTTGTAATTATTGCAACTTAATATGAATTTGTGAAATTGTTATATCTGAAGCATGGAAACATGAAGGAGGTGATGTATTGTGTCCCAAAATGTTTTTGAAATAGGAAATTCTGAGACATTTCAAAACTAGTTTTAACCTAAAAACACGAAGGAGATGATGTATCCCGTCCTCATGCACATCCTTGTTTATGTATCCATCCCCGTATAACATAATCATGTGGAATTAATGATCCACATGATTGGATATGTGTACCTATCTCATGACTAGATGATGCATGTGACCCCAAAAATTAAATGATTGAAATACTTCGATGTATGATGTATTTTGGATATTTCATTAGGTTGCTATACTGCTTTTATCGTGTACTTGGCAGAGGTTGATGAAGTTTTGTTTTTGGTATACAAGGTTGATGAAGTTGAATTGAAACATGTGACGTGTGTGAGCCTTGCAGGGCCGGCCTTGGTCTTTGAAAATAAAGGCGAGTAGCCATAACTCATTATTGATAGGAGTCCAAAATAAATAATATTTATGTATATAGAAGGAAAAATCACCAATTTTAAATGAAATAACAATAAAGTAGTAGATAAAATGTTTGTATTTTAAGTTAATAGTAGGGTCGTTCACATGAAAGAAGAAAATAAATCATTTCTTCTCTTCTTTCTCTTTCTCGAGGGGGAAAGAGAAAGAGGGTCTTATGGAGGGAGGGGGAACATTCGGGCGCTTTTTTTTAAATCCTCCACTGCATCCAGGATCACAAGTGGAACGCTAAGCGGGGGGAGGGGAAAGGCTTGGGCTGGGCCTACCTATCCCGATAGGACCTCATAAAGGAACGGGAGCTCTTGAGAGGTTCCATATTGCCGAGCCGAAGGGCAGCACTTCTTTACGTGATCGTAGTATGTCACGTCGTCTATTTTAATGATATGTATTACACATTTATACACAATATTAAAACAATTTTAATCCAACTTAAAAAAATATCTGTACAAAAGGATAATTAGAAGAAAACTACACCAATTACACTATTTAGAGGAAAATGTTACATCTTATGCTGCCCTAACAATCTATTAGCTTCATTGATTTTGGTCTCCTTACTTTAGCATTTGGTATGATTTTAGTCTTTCCTAATTTAAATTGTTCATATTTAGTCGGCAGAGTATCTCCTTACTCAAATTATTTCTTTTGCTTTAATTTCGCATCCTTTTTATATTTAAGTTGTTATTTTAAGAGGTGTTTGATACACATATTTTCTTTTGTCATTGAGAATTATAACTTGAGAATCTTTTATTTCTATATTTGGTGTAATTATTTTAAAAAATATCATGGGGAAACTAAAATTCCTAGAAAGTAGTGAGAGTCTTAATTCTTATCTAGTCTGGAAGTTTTTTTATAATTTAAAAATACAATTATATTCTAGATATAAACCTCTCTTACATACTAAATACATATATAAAATTATCAGAAATACGGGAATAATCGAAATTTAAAAGATCTATGTAATATTTCCAGAAATATTTTAATCATACCAAACATTTATATGACGTTCTTAGGAAATATAATTCTCAGAAAATATAATTCCTGAGAAATATAATTCTTGGGATTTTAAAAAATATTCATGTACAAAACATCCCTTTAAAAATTTTGCATGTGGTGATCCTTTTTTAAGACATTATTATATTTTTTATGGTAAATTACTGTTTTAGTCTTTTATCTTTTCAGTAAATTCTAAGTTAACATCTTAACTTTTTTTTAGTTAGTTAAATCCCCTATCTTTTTTAAATATTTCAGTTATGACTCTTCAATTTATTTTTTACTAATTCTGTTAATAAAAATTTGATATATCATTAACATTGTTGACGTGACTATGACCAATGTAACTACTTCATGAGTCAGCAAATAAGAACATATTCCATATCAGGATTTTTTTTAAGGAAGTTTATTATTGAAAATTAGATAGAAGGACTTAATTAAATCATTTTAAAAAGATAAGACTTAATTAACTAAAAAGGTTAGGAATCTAACTTTAAATATAATGAGAAATAAAAAATTAAAATAATAATTTAACCTAATTAAAATATACTCATTCAAAGAACGCACATTCAAGCAATAAATCAATCCTTTTGAGTTTTATAAAAAGTACAAATGAAAATTATAAAATGACGTTGGAGAAAAAGAGAGACAAAAAATGAAAGTAAATGTTTTTCGTGAAATTATAATCTAACGAAAAAAGTTTTAAAGAAGTAATAAGATGTTTAAAGAGGTGTCCTAAGAACATTTATTGATATTATAAACTAACCTAATATTTATTGATATTTTCCTTCATCTTATATAACATACACATTCTCTCGGTGCCATTTTGTCAACACTCAGACGAGAAGTTTGATAGTTCAAGCAAAGCATCATACTTTTTGTTTTCCATACATCAAGAAAAGCGTAAGTAAAATACTACATCACAGAGGAAAGTGAAGGGAGACACACCAAAATTGCATGTTAGAGGAAGAAATATGGAAACCAGTGAAGATACCCTTCCTCTGAATACTTGCCATGTCCAAAAACTATTGGTTACCTTCAATAGGCTACACATACTCCTTCATTCAATAGCATTAGGCTTCTTGTGCTATTACAGGGTGTGCTTTCTTTTGCAATACCCAGAAACCAATAAAGGAATCCGCTTGTTACCATGGTTTCTTGTTTTTGCTTCAGAGATCATTCTATCCTTCATTTGGATCCTTGATCAAGCTTATCGTTGGTGCCCGGTTACAAGATCTTTCTTCCCAGAAAGATTGCCACATGATGACAAGCTTCCTCATGTTGATGTGTTCATATGTACTACTGATCCTACCAAGGAGCCAACTTTGGATGTAATGAACACTGTTTTATCAGCCATGGCACTGGATTACCCTGCCCAGAAGCTTCATGTGTATCTTTCAGATGATTGCGGCTCCCCTTTGACTCTGCATGGTGTTAGAGAGGCTTGGAAGTTTGCTAGGTGGTGGCTACCTTTCTGCACAAGGTACAGAATCAAGAGCAGGTGCCCCAAGGCTTATTTTTCTGCTTTGGAGAATGATGATGATGATAGTGATTTTGCAAGGAGTAGTGTGTATGTGGCAGATAAGAAAAAGATCAAGGTTTGCTATGATGGAACTTGGTTTTGTTGACTATTTTTGGGTTGTGGAAATTGTAGTAGGCATTCTTTTATGATGAAAGTTAACAAATTGCAGGAGAAGTATGAGGCTTTCAAAGAAGAGATTAAGATGTTCAGAAAAGATAGGGTCCTTCCCAGAGATAATCCTGGCATAACTGCAGGAGATCACTCTTCTATCATTGAGGTATAATAGTATTTGGTTATTCACTAGCACTAGCGTATGCAGCATTGCAGCTTAAGTTTGGTATTTCTCATTTTAGCTTGAATATTGCATTGGACTAGATGAATAGACAAAATGGAATGCAAACACAATTAGTGCCTATTTGGATTCAACTAGTGTTGACTAAAAACAAATTTTTAATTTATTGGTCAATCAAAATTAGAAAGTACCTCAAATAGTATATCGAATCAATAATCATTGAATGATAGCATTGACCAAACCTTGTTTTCGTAACTAAACAAACATTTAGCGTTCTTCAACAAGTTTGATGGAGAATTATTGAAGTTAACATCCATAGTTTGGGTAAAATTCTCTAGAAGTACTTATAAAGAAAGAAAATAGTAAATACCATAAATTAAGGTGGTAAACTTCTTCCATAAGTTGAAATCAGCTTATGTTCTTTAGCTTTTTTAAAAGCTCCCTCAATTAACTTCTTAACTTCTCTATATGTTGAAGTACATAAATTTGATTTTTACTTACCAGAGAAGTTTAACACTTTAATTTATGATATTTTCTTCTTTTATGAGTGCCTCAGAAGAGAAGTTTACCCAAACTGGGTCGTATTCTTCTTTGAGCTGCAGTGTTCTCAATAAACTGCAATTATGACAATAAAATCAGTCAATACTAATGTGGATTTTCAACATAGATGCCAATTCACTAGCATGATAAACTATTTGTTTCAGGCAATTTTATTACTTAATCTGACTTTAGCAGGTAATGCAAGAAAATATCAACAATGAAGTAGATAATGTCAAAATGCCTCACCTTGTCTACGTTTCTCGTGAGAAAAAGCCTTCTCATCCTCATCATTTCAAGGCTGGAGCCCTCAATGTCCTTGTATGACTATACTTTTCTCTTCATCTGCCAAAGTGTCTAACTATATATATGCAAAACCTGCCTATAACAACTCAAATGTAATGTTTCCCATCTTACATAATAATCTTGCAGCTTCGTATATCTGCTGTGATGAGCAACTCTCCCTACATCCTAGTTCTAGATTGTGACATGTTCTGTAATGATCCAATTTCGGCCCGGTATGCAATGTGTTTTCATCTTGATCCAAAGATGTCATCCTCCTTGGCCTTTGTTCAATTTCCTCAGAAATTTCACAATATTAGCAAGAATGACATCTATGACAGCCAGCTGAGATCATTATTTACTGTAAGAACATAAAAAATACCTTTAGAATTCCTTCATGTTCCAAGTGCTTAAGATGATGCAATGTTTGCTAGCGTTTAACAAAACTTTCCTGGAAACTCAGGTACAATGGCGAGGTATGGATGGGCTTAAGGGACCTGTGATGTCAGGTACCGGATTTTATATAAAAAGGGTGTCACTATGTGGAAAATCTGAAAGTAAAGGTATTGAACACCAATGTTTATAAAGTTGCTTCCTAAACACAAGATTTCAATGAGAGTAACCCATGAACATTGCCCTTATGTAATCTTTGTTTTGAATGTCAGGAACTGATCTGCAGAAGCTAAAAGAATACTTTGGTTCATCGAATGACTTCATCAAGTCTGTTGCTCAAAACTGCACAAGTGATTTGGCCTATGATAGAAATGCATTGCTAGAAGAACCTCGCTTGTTGGCTTCTTGTGAGTATGAAATTGGAACTAAATGGGGACAAGAGGTTAGTAGAATTTATATTTGATTAATGCAGAATTCAGTAATATACACATCAGATTTCATGTTTGACAAAAAGTTTATGTATGTTTTTTTTAATGGTTTCAGGTTGGTTTCTTATATGATAGTGTAGTAGAAGACTACCTTACTGGATTTATCTTGCATTGTAATGGATGGACTTCAGTTTTCTGTGAACCCACTAGGCCACAGTTCCTAGGTACAGGTACCACAAATTTGAATGATGTACTAATCCAAGGCACTAGATGGTACAGTGGTTTGTTTGAAAATGGTATAAACAAGTATTGCCCCCTCACATATGGGCTTTCAAGGATGCCGCTTCTTCAGAGTCTATGCTTTGCATGGCTCGCATACTTCCCTCTTTATTGCTTGCCTCTTTGGTGTCTTGCTACAATCCCTCAGCTCTGTCTACTAAATGGAATACCCTTGTACCCTAAGGTGACCACAATAAATAATATGCTCATTAACCACCATTTTCCTTTGATCTAACATTGTAAGTATATTTAATTAATACACTAAAGCCCTCGTTTGTTTTTTCATTTTTTTAACAGGTATCAGACCCATTTTTCTTTATCTTTTTGTTCATCTTTCTGTCGGCTCTTATAAAACATCTACAAGAAGTCTTGTTAACCGGTGGAACAATCTACAAGTGGATAAATGAGCAGAGAATCTGGATGATGAAATCAATCACTTGCCATCTATATGGATGTTTGGATGCTTTGCTAAAGAAAGTTGGTATAAGAGAAGCAAGCTTCTTGCCAACTAATAAAATAGAGGATGATGAGCAAATGCTGCTATATCAAATGGATAAGTATGATTTCAGAGTATCAAATATCTTTATGATTCCAATGGTTTTCCTCATCACTATAAACATATCCTGCTTAATAGGGGGAGTATACAGAGTGTTATTGGTTGGTGATTGGGACAAAATGCTAGTACAGTTTTTGCTTGCAGTTTTTCTCATTGCTGTCAACTACCCTATTATTGAAGGGCTGATCATAAGGAAGGACAAGGGGCGCATTTCACTGTTGGTTGCTATACCTGTTATCTTGGCTACTCTTGTTCTTTTGGCATTTTGTAGAGAAATACATAATATGCTCTACTAGAGATTAGCTGTAATGCTTCAACTAAAAAACGGAGTCACTATTTTGCTACTCCCTTTTCTCTCCCTCAAAACTCCTTATTTCACCTGTACCTAACACAACTATCAATCCTCCCTCCGGTTCTATGATTCTATCTTTTGCATTGCAAATTTGCAAGAGAACAGAACACGTATTATAAAGACGAGAGAGAAGATCCTCTCTACTGGAATGATGTAATATTTGATATGGTAGCACTTACTTCGATGATCATTGAAATAGCTGATATAAAAAATACTTCTTATGTTGATTTATTGAACTATGTAATGTAGTATCTGACTATGCATTGAATATGAGATTTTTTTTACTACAAATCAAGGTTGTTTGTGGTGTTTAGACAAATTATTCAATATGATCACGTTAAGTTACAGTTCAATTTAGAATGTGTAATGACATTTGAACAAATGTGATTTAAATCAGATCGGTTTATTTATTTTATATAAATTTTTTACAAAAGTATAAAACATTATTTTTGTTCAATAAAATCAAGAATAACTATTTCAAAAACAAAATCACTACTTAAAAAATTTACACATAATAAAAAAATCACAAATCATTATATAGAGTCTTTTAAGTCACATTTTAAGTTTAAGTCATATATGTAATTTAGTAAAATAATATAAATATAAGAGTAATATATTAAAGATTGTGGTTCGATTTGGTTTCAAAGGTAGATCTAGGGTCTGTTTGGTATGTAGTTGAGAAAACAGGATTTAGAAAAAAAAAGAAATCAAAAGGTTGATATTGATCCTTCACGTCATTCGAAACAATAAAAACTCTGTTTAACGGTAGTATTTATTTTCCCCTACTTGCAAACCCCGTTTACAAATGTGCAACTTTAAAACAAACAGGTTGCTAAAATCCAATCTAAACCACACATATGATAAATTTTTTTACGGTTTTTATTTGATTGATTTTCAGTTATTTTGAATCAGTTAAACAGTTTTGTTCGGTTCGGATCAGAAGATAAACATTACAAATGATCTACTCTCATAAAGATAAATAGTTGATCATTTGTATACTCTAATAATTCATTTTTAACAAGCAAGTGTCATCAATTTATTATGGACAAATGTAGCATTTATTTATGTTTGGAGCGAGAACTTTAAAAGTCTAGATAAACATGCTTAAATGACAGTTTTTTTAAGAATACCATAAAATTTTAATTTCATAATTTTTAATGCAAATAAAAACCATTTCAAATGACACATTAAAAAAGTTTTATTGAGTTAACCCCAATACTCAAATGCAAGAATCTTAAATTACCATTTATAATTATTTTTATACTTACTCTTTTTATAATGACAACTCATTATTAGTTTAACAATTTCTAGAATTCTAAAATTCTCTACTCAAGGTTTTTACGAGGGTGGTTGGCTATCTTAATCTTGGGAGGATGGAGGTCTGTTGCTGTTTGGGTTTGGTAGCATTACATGACTAAAGAGAGATGACTCCAGGAATTTTAGAACACAGGTCCTGTTTCCGTGCCAGTACTCAACCAATCGGGGAAAATCAGGTCTGGGTCAAGATAAAAAAGACGAACGGAAATGTTTTCAAATTCCAATACCATCCACATATTTCCCCTAAACTACAGCAAATTTACCGAGAAAAAAAGAGTAAACAAGCTTTTTAACTCTCATTTCGTACCAGGATTATTACCTAATGGCTTACTTGTGTTTGGCTA
Source organism: Clitoria ternatea (assembly GCA_037962975.1). Taxonomy (NCBI): domain Eukaryota; kingdom Viridiplantae; phylum Streptophyta; class Magnoliopsida; order Fabales; family Fabaceae; genus Clitoria; species Clitoria ternatea. The sequence goes on from CM075669.1 coordinate 297,996,076, forward strand.
AAGGAGACATTCCCGTGTTATTCAAATTCATTTCAATATGTTCGGCACATAGAAGGCTAATTTCAATCTGTAATTTAGTTCAAAATATGCAAACAATGTTAGAGTTAAAAAAATAAAGACAAAAACACAAAACTATACAGATCTATTAAATACAACTGACTCTAGCAACAAACAGATAAAGATCGGGCCATAAAAATTTTCTATGGCCTGTATGATGTAATCGTAGCTAGTAAAACTCAAGCCACACACCCAATATGTAAACTCACTCGAAGGAAAAGTTGATTCACACAATATTTCTAGTCTATGTCAGCAACCACAGCATAAATGAGATATAGATCAACCCAGATAAGGCGATCACATCCACCATACTAATACTAATCCTTTTCAAAATCTGCTATGACTTCTGAAGAACACATTTCTCATACAGAGCTAGGATATCTTTCTTGTTGGGATTCTTCAACCGAAGTAGCTGATCACCATAGTTATGTTTAGTCAGCTCTTGCTTAAGCTTCTGTACGGTAAACTTTTTATAATCCTCCCCATTTGTTTGCTGACTATGATTTTCTTCAGTACCCTCAAAGAAGGAACCGCCATCTTCTGGCTGTGTGTAAAGAGGACTGGATGTACTCCTAGTTCTCTTAGTTCCCCTTGCAAGTCTAGGGCTTACATCCATATCGTCCCCAATCTCATCATCTACCCTCAAACGCTTACCATGGGAAGTGGACTTTAGCTTACTGTCCAATGCAGATTCATTCAGTCGATATTTAGTCAGCTCTTGATGGAGAGAATCAATTTTGGATTGTGCAGATTGTAACTGTAGAGAGAGATTGTCAGCGCGATGATTTGCCTGTGCATGTGCTTCACGTTCTGTTTCCAAAAGTTGTTCAAGAATCTGCGCGTTATTACGCCTGTGTGTTTTATCTTTATCCAAAAGGGCTTCTAAATCCTTCTCTCTCTGCTGCACCTTTTCCTCTAGTTTCACAACTCTGGTAAGAGCATCCTTCTCTGAATCCCTTACTCTCTGTAATTCAGCTTCCAGGCTGTCTTTCTCCCTCCCCAAACTTTCAATTCTCCTTTCAGCCCTCTCAATCTGCGCCAGTCTTTCCATTGCCAATCTCTGCATCTCACTCTTCTCCTTCTGAGCGATGCCTGCTTCAGCCCGTGCTTTATCAGCCACTTCAGTAGCCCTTGCAGCTTCTTTTTCAGCAGTTCTACATCTTTCTTGGACCTCCTCAAATCTTTTGAACTCAGACTGGTACTTCTGTTCTAGATGGCTCTTCTCCTGCTGAAATACTATTGCTTCCCTCTCATATGATTGGGCCTTGGCATTTTCTGCTTTTAATTTCTCAGTCAACTCTTTAATTTCAATCCTCAGTGATGATATTTCAGTATCATAACTACTTATCTTTGATTCAGCAGCCTGCATGGTTAGAACACAGCATTAGATTATTCCTAATAGGACTGAACATACATATAATAGAAAAATACAAAAAGAAAGTGCAGAGAATTCAATTTAATTTGAGCAAAGTTATCGAATCAGGATTCAAATCATGAATCATATGACCTATTTTTTGAATTGCGAATTACATATACAAGATTCATGATCAATAGTTAAGAAATTACATATACAACAAAGCCATATAAAAGCAAAAAGAATAACTAAAGCATTATTTAAGAGGATTTTGACATAAAGGAAAGTACCAACAGATATATGTATTAGCATTTTAAAGTTGGGTAGCTCACTACGTACCTATCAGCCTATATTAGATCTAGAGAGAAGGCGGAGAATTTATCTAATTGAATCTGTGATATTTCACTTATGATTGGATTACAAAAGAATCCTATATTTATATGATAGAGAAAGAGTGCTCAGCAAGCTACCCTAAACTGCATTTAGTTAAGATTAACTAACTGCTTAACAAGAGTGTTAGAATCTAGGGTGGGCAAGTCCATGGTATTACATATACATCTTATAGCCTATTAGAGACATGAGCTTCAAACGAGACAAATATCAACATCAAAATAGCCCCAATAACCAAAAATCAGTGATGTGGGAGACACTAAACTACCAAGGGACCGCTGTACTACCACTTGTAGTGGGAGACAGAGCAAGACTAGAAATGGAATGATGTGCAGTCTGGTGGGGGCACAATTTGCATCAGGGAAAGGTGGAGAATATAAAACAAAATGGGGATTGCATTACAAGTGGGTCACCGTGGATCTGTCTTGGAACTGAACGGATCAGTTTACTCTTGAGTTAGGAAAAAAATTAGTTATTTTAGGGGTTTCAAGAATGTGGTTGTACATAAATAACCCAACCCAATCGACTCATTTGGAGAACTGTGATTCATGTGATTCTACAGTCTACCGTGATTCACAGGGCAATTTGAGTGCTAAAATCAGTCAACCTCCAATTTGTATTGCCACAGCCCTGAATCGTAGTGAATTGCATGGACCCTACCACAATTCATGCGATACTGATGACACTGAACTTGAGGCATTAAAACAATTTCTTCTGAAGGGTGCATAAAGTGTTTCAACCAATTCCAATTAAAAAATCACCACAGTACTCCACAAAATTAAGTATAGAATTCTACAGTCCTAACAACCATCTACAATGCCCACTCAAGTGATTAAGTGAAAGTGGTTAAGACAAGAAAACACAAGGGAGAAAAAGGCCAAATGGCCATGAACCATGTATTTTATACTATCTCTAACCTTCATCCATCCACATGCACAACCATAATAATAATAAATGAACAGAAAAAAGTAAGAAATATTCCAGAATATCAGATACAAAACAATTACTGATTCACTGTACGGAGAGCACTTGAAATAATACTCAGTGGGACACTTCTCAGAAGCCAAAATTCTCACCTTCAACTCTAAATTCAAGGTTGTTAAACGCTTCTCAGCATGCTCAATTTTTGCAGTTTTCTCTTTTATTTCTTCTTCCTGCATAGTTAGGAACGAGGAACAAATAAGAACCCATGATTGCAAGCTATTTTACGTAACAGAAACACTAAGGGAAAAATATTTGTAAGAGAAATGAGATGGATTAGCTCACTTTTTCCACCAAAGTTCCAGAAAATTCTTCTCTTAAAGCATCTTCCCTCAATTGTGTCTGCTTGTTTGTGCGCTCCTGCACAACAGCTGCTTTCTCTAAAGCAGAATTTGCTTCTCTGATGGCAATATCATATTTTCGCTTCCACTCCTTGGCCTCCTCTTGAGCAGACTGAGCATGTTCCCTTGCTGCTGCCAACATTGCTTCAGCAGCACTACCCCGGGACTTGAGGGCTGCTATTTCAGAACTAGCTTGATCTTCCTCAGCTTTCTGCCTTGACAAGACTTGTTCATATTTTCTTTTCCAATCCATGGACTGCTGCTTGGTAGAGTCCAATGTTTTTAATAAACTAGAATACCTCTCGTCCAGTGAGCGTCGATTAGTTTGCATATCGGTTATGCGATTCATATACTCATCCGTTAGTTTCTTCTTATCATTGATGGCATCCTCATATCGTTTAATGTAGTCAGATTTTTCACCTTCACTGGCTTCCAGTCGTTTCTTCAGAAGGGCCAACTTATCTTCAATCAACCGACATTGCAGAGCATGAGAACTCTTTTCTGATTCAACTTTATCCATTAGCCTCTTGGTAAGGTCAAGCACAGGACCTTCAAAACTATAGATAGCAACATGAAAATTATTTTAAGGAAGGTCGCAAAACCCTACCCACATCCCCTAAACAAAAAAATTGAAGGAAATTATTAACACAAACCTTTGTTGTAAGAAGACAGCAACTCTTTGCCACTTCCCTGGACCTTGAATAGTTTTTTCATATTCAGATAAAAGAGCATCAAGAACCTGCATCAACCACACATTATATATAACCTGATTTGATAATTCAAAGTCACCTTAATTTTGCAAATAGGAGGACCATGAGCTATCTCTTGTTTTTCCCTTTTAGGTCTCAAAAACACAGGAAGATAGATTATCTCAAAATAAGAATCATCAGTGATGAGTTGTTAAAACACAACCAAAATGATCACATCACTTAACAGCCAAATATTCTCTAGTTTTCCTCAGAAAACAAAAGCAATTAAGTATTTGGGTTGGACACAACTGAAGAATAATTGCGATTGATTCACGAAAAAAGGTAAGCCTAAAACTCTCACATCTGAAACCAAAGCTAGCAAATTCAAAAATTTGCTAAGCATACAAAGATGCAACCAGTAAAGCAAAAATATCATATGACAAGAAACTTGGTAAAAATGTTGCAATTGAGATGTTACCACACTTTTTATTGTCCAATTAGGGGAGGGGACAAAGAAGTGATAACATAAATAAGGTTGCACAACCTAGTGACTGAAATAATAATCAATTAATAATGGAGTGGCAGCACTATCAAAAACTTTACACATGCCAAGGAAACTTAAGTAGCTGTTACATGAAGAAAGAGAAGAGTAAGTTCAGTAGTTAACAACTTGAAATGACAAAATGCCATGAAATTCTTATTCCTAAGTCATATTAGTGCTCCTAATAGTATCAAATAGAGAAGGGAGCAACACTTGACACAGGGACTTGCTGGTGGCTCCTGCCTGCTATCATGTTGAATAAACCTATTTCCAGCATGGTTAAGACTACACATGAATGCTAGCAACATATAATTTTGAAAACACTTTCAAACAAATTTTTTGTCATTGAATGATCTTAAATTTGGGTATTGGGCCCAACTCAATCCTAAAAGCTAGCTCATAGGATGAGGATTACCCTCCACCTTATATACTTTTGATTGACTATGTCTATAGTAAAAGAGAAAGACATGTCTAGTAAAACATCTACTACTTCTATCAGTTCCAATGACCAACTAACAGATATATAACAAGTCACTAAGGGGTCTTCAGATTGACTATATATGTATCAAGCTTGGTGCATGACCTATATGCTCTAACTTGAGGGGGGAGGGGGGTGTTAGATTTATGTAAATAGAGTAACTATGCATAATAGGACTAATTAGATTGATTTTATATTTATGTAAGTAGCTTTGATTAGGGCTATCATATATTATGTAATTATGTACAAACTCCTATAAATTCAATAGCTCCAGTATGGTCTAAACACACAAAATTCATAACATGCTCTTTCGTTTCTCTCTCTCTCAACACTTATGTCATGAAAATGTGAAGCTTCTATTAATGTTTGGTAACAATGAGTAAGAATCATGTTTGCTCCTAAATTTGTGTTTCAAGAGTGAAAATTTGTAGCTTTTGCATTAGTAAATTATACTACAAACTTGCTAATGAAATTGAAGTTTTCAAAGTTTAAACATAAATTATTTCACTTCAAATTCAATTTTAGTTAATCAATTTTTCAAAACAAAATTTAAGATCACTAAATCAAAAGATATAACTACTTGCTCAAACACACACTAGAGCTAGCCATCTCAGTACTAATGACTACAAAATGATTAATTATAAATTAGCAGGGGATTACAGAGGAATGGTCATATCCAACAATGGCCAAAAAAAATCCACTATTCATGTTCGGAATGCTTCTCCAAAACAAATCTTATGATGCAAACTTTAAACAGTAAAAAGGTAAAAGTGAGGTAAGGTGAAAAAGCTATTCGCTCTGTTTTTTGATGGGTTTAGGGGAAGCAATTTGAAGAAATAATTATGAAGAATCCTGTTCCACTGTCCGGCAAACCATCATTCAAGGAGATACTACCTTAAGAACCAGCCTAATTATCTCCATTATTCTTCTACTTATATTTCTTTATGACGCAAAAAAGGCAGCAGAGTTTCTTCTCTAAAATCGGAGCCAGAAAACAAGCATCGCAACAGGCACAACCCATAATTACAGTTAGGTCCACAACAATTACCTTTGCAACATTATCAATCTTTGCATCAGAAGCATTACAAGCTGCTCTCAGCCTCTTTTCCATAGACTGTATTGCCTTTGTGCACTGTAGATCTGCCTCCATAAGTGCATTCCTCCTGTAATTCTGTTAACCAATACATTAGTAACATCCTACATGACAGAGACAGAGAATAGCATTGTCCCACAACCCAAGTGTATGAAAACCATGAGCATATTACCATAAAACAAACATAAATAGTTGTGGTGATTATCTATACAATGTATTGAGCAAAATTGAATTCAATAACTCGTTAAGGTCATTTTTCCATAAAGAATTCATTGTTTTAATTCTTCTTAACTACAATAACAGACTATCTGCACTATCACCAATTTAGGTTGTTAGGAAAAATTATTTTAATAATTCAATAAAATTTTAACACATACACCACATGTTCATCAAAAAAATAATAACTAATATTGACCCATAGCCTTCACAACTGCCAGAAAAATCACTACTAATGACATGTACAACTAACACAAAACTTGATTCCATTCCATTTAAAATGTACAAGCATACGGACCCTTCAATGCTATAAAGAACCACCAAAAAATAGTTGGTACAATATAGTGAGTGACAGGAGGTTCCCTTTTTATCTATTGACCATCTCTGCCGCTTGGTGGTGCTCTGTTTTATTTGCTTAGTCTCCTGTTTCTTGCTACATCTCTGTTTTTATTCATCCCTTCATCTCCAGCGGGGTATATTCATCCAGCCACTACAGTACACACTACATACTATTCTTGCTACCTGCTAATGTCTATTAGAGACAATACTTTGCTACTTGTTCCTAGTTGTCGGTTCCTATCCAAACTGTTTTTTGCTGCCTTAGAAGGATTCTGGCATCTATATTTCCTTTATTTTGGATACTTGGGATGTGTTTAGAAGTGTTTTTGAATTTGGATTAATGCAATTACGTTTAATTTTCAACTATGATGTGTTTGGTTTCTTTTAAAACAAATTCCAGCATATATACAATTAATTATACATGTCTCTAGATTATCTATTATTTATTTTATTTTCTATCCCACGATAGGATAGAATCTCACCCACGATCCGCACCTGAATTGCGATTTCCCGGTTTGTGGGTTCTCCGCAACACTCTGTGATCCGGGATTAACTATCTAGTACAGAATACCATCCCCGCCCAGAGAAAAAAGAAAAAGGTAGACACCTCAGCCAACTTAAAATTATCTATATACAAAATGTCCATAATTTTTATCACATGAAACTATACCTGTTAATCCTACTCATAATTTCAAATATCCAATACCTCAAATTCCTTTTTGAAGAATTTCTGAAGAAGGCCTTCATATTTCTTCCTAGCTGAACCAACTCCTACAGCACCAGCATTAAAAGCAGCCATTGACTTTTGAACTGCTTGTTCATGGGCTTCCCTCAAAGCAACCTACATGTATTGCAATTAGAAAAGAAAAGGTATACAATCAAATTTTAAAATCATCATTTACTTCATGCAGAAAGTTTAGATTACTCACTTCCTCGGGTGGTGTTGAGCGTTCAAAAGACGACATATAAACTTCAGTTGCAGAATCATATGCCCTATGACACTCAGCTTCTTCAACACTCTGCAAGCAAATAACAATAAACCAATACTAAGCAAATAAAAAGTCAGGAACAAATTTCATACTATCACATTATCATATTCTCTTTCCCAAACTCTTGCAAACTTGTTAATGAAAAACTTTGCATCATGGGCTTCTATTATTAGTAGATAAATAAATCTATTTGGTAAGAGGAACAAATCACATTCTTGTGGCTATGGAAACAGACCTAGTTTAACTCCCTCAAAAGCTAGCTCAAGAACTGAAGAAAAAAAAGAATTGTTTCTTAAGAACCATATTCGTAACTAGGGTGAGCACGGGGTTGATTTAGATCAGTTTTGGGGGGAAAACAATCTAAACCAATCAAAATCGTTTGATTTGGTTGTGTAATTTTTACAACACATTCGAACCAAACCAATCCAGTCAAAGATTGGATTACGTGGGATTGGGTCATCAAATTGACAGCATTCATATTTTTCTTAATTTTTTTAATAAAAAACATGAAAATTTCATAAATATGCCATAAGAATACATCAACCTATGGCATAAATATGTTTTTGCTCACTATTTTGGTTTTAGTCCTTAAAACAGTTTTTTCTTTTACATCCAAGTCCAACTCATTTAATATTACTCATAATATTTTGTTTTCAGTCCCTAGCGTGAACTTAAATATTTTGTTTTCAAATGGATTTTTGACATGTCCAACACTCCAACTAACTATAGACATGTGGCTCTTATGGTTAAAATACAATTGTTGACCGTTAAAAACCTTGACAATTTTATTTGATAGTTTTGAAAACAGCTAACGACTAGACATTGTATTTTAACGGCTAAAGTCATGTGTCAATAGTTGGTTGGACATGCTAGAACCATCTAAACAAGCTAATATGTAATTTAGTTAGCGCATGAGGAGAGGATTGCCCAAAGTCATATGAGAAATATTGTGTCCATAATATTCCTAACAATGTAGGACATCCTAACACAACCCCTTATGCTTAAAACTAGACATCTAGTGTGTGAAACTTGTAACACTAGATATATATATATAGGTGACCAAACATTAAAACTAGATAGTTTTTGATATCATATAAAAACTAGATTGGGCAAAACTTCCAAATGCTAGCTCAAGGGAGGAGGAAGATATCTCAAGTCTCATAAGGAGTACTGAAGCTATATTCCTAACCAATGACTGGACATGTACAATTAACTCAGCATTAAGATTAGATAGTTCTTGAACCATATCAGAAACATAACAGGTCTAAGTACTGACTCTCAAAAGCTAATTGCCTAGCTCAAAACAGGAGGATCATCCATGGTCTTATAAGGAGTATTTCTGTCTGCCAATCAGTGCTGTTAAATATCGGCTATAGCGGCGCTTTAGCGAGATCACATATCAGGATTTCTGTTTTCTGTGATGCGCAATGCATATCGTAGACTATACAATGCATAGCGGGTGATATGGCAATAGCGGTGAGCCACATCCCTATCGGTGGTGCCTTAGCAAATTCCCTTTTTTATGCAATTTGCCCCCAGTAAGAATCAATTAATACTATTTGATTGATTCATATTTAAAGATATGAATAAACAAAAAAAGCCACAAAACATGTCTTTCTATATAACACGTTATGCTCTGTTTTACCGCTTATGTCTCTTAACAAGCAACCATGGTGACCCACTCCAGCCACCCTTCTTTGACTATCCTTCCCTCCGGCGAGTACTTCCGGCCAGCACCACCTTCTCTGGGCAGCAGAATCTTCTCTAGCAAGCACTTGTTTTCAGTCCCAAATTTGGACATCATGTGCTCTTTTTTTTCAAAAAATTTCTGCAACTATAGTTTAGTCTTTCCTTTCTTGTTTAAAGACACTCTAGCCACCTTCTCCATTGATTGTGTCTCTCCCTGGCAAGCTCCACCTTCTCTGGGTAGCAACACCTTCTGCGATAAGCACACATTTGCAGTCACTGTTTTTGCCATCAATTACTGTTTTTTTCCAACTCTCCGAGACTAAGCTCTCTTCTTTCCTCTCTCACTTAATTAACTCTAGCCACCTTCTCCACGGACTGCGTCTTTCTCCGGCGAGGTCCACCTTCTCTAGCGACTATCCCTTCTCCAGTAAGCACCAATCTTTTCAGTCCCTGTTTTATCTCTGTTTTCATAAACTCAATTTTATCTCTCTTAATATGATGTGGAAGTGGAAGATGATGACACAGTGGTTGAAGTGTATGAATTAGAATAATTATTCCAAGATGATTCAGGGAAATCAGAAGAAGAGGAGGTTGAAGGATATGCTTCACTTTCAGAGGGCAACAATGATAATAATGATTATATTGGCGAAGAGGAGAATGAATTTGACATTTAAATTTCTGTCTTCTATTGTTTTAGTGTTTTCCTTGTTTTATTTTGAACTCTTAGGTTTATTATTGTGTCAAGTTGAGATTTGATAATTAATGGAACCTTTCAAGTTTTTATTTTGATATAATATAGCTTGGTCTATGATTTTTAAGTAGTTATTGTATATTGAACTAAACTTTTTTCTGCTGCTTTACATCCGATAATTGCCCAATACGCTATCTGCTATATATAGCATATCAATTTTTTGGCTATCCACTATGGATCACTATAAGAAATTGACACACTGCTATCAATACACCCCCATACCCATACAAAATATCAATGAGTGGGCTACATTTAAGTTTGCAAAACTTAACATCTACAATGAGTGGCCTACCATATTAGAAATATCAGGCCTACCTCTCTAAAGCTAGTTCATTAGAGAAGCATTGCCCAGGGTCTTATAAAGAGTACTCTTTTCTTGCCTTATTCTTATTTCATAGCCATGTGGGTCATCTTAACATATAAACTATAATAAAATAACTTCAAGAGTCAGAAAAAGTGTAATCTTTCAAATAATCTAAAGGGATCAAAGTAGCATGTTATGTAAAAGAATCAATGAAAGAAATTCCTATCAATTGCTAATTAAATATGCAGTTCTTGATATTGTCATTGATGTGCAAGCTACATCAAATATCAAAGTTACATCAATCATCCTATTTCTTGAGAGACCAAATTATACGAGGTGAGAAGACATTAATCTCAAGCAAGATTTGAGGTAAGTAATGCAAAATAGGACAGAGGGTGGCTAAACATTATATTATGCAACAAGCCCCTAAAATTCATCTCAGTACCACATGGTCAAAAATCATAAACAAGTCTAAAGAATTCTTTATGTGATGTATCATATGTTTATGTTAAACTAGTTTCTCTCTCCCATAAGTCAGAATCATAAATTTGATATTAACCTGCCAGGAGGAAGAAATTGTAGGCACAGCACCATGGTTGAGCGCGTCCAGATAAGATTCCGTTATACCAACCAACACGGGGCCAGTCATCATAGTGGCTCCAACTTGTTTTGGTCTTGTTCTCTCAAAAACAAACTTCGTCAACGCATCAAGGCCAGATCGAAATTCAGGTCTTAATTTGTCCAGCTGCATAATTAAGATAAGATATCAAGACCTCAAAGAGACAACAAAAGAATATGTCAGCTGATAAATTTCTTACAGATATCTGGTCCAGTCGCTGTAGATCATTCTCATTGTTCAAAGGTCGCACAAGAGTGAAGCATTCCCTGTCTGGGAATAAAGCTCGAATGGAATCTCGAATCTGCGGATTGATATTGTTAGAAAATTAATTAACAACTCAATAAAGCAAATAAAGTTCAGACTGGCATTTTTCCAATGTTCTAAAAAAGCTTGCAAAATGTATTATAAAAAATGATAGTCCACAACTCCTTATGAGAGGATGTAAAAGAAGATTATTGCTGCAGAAAGTAACATGGGCATAAAAAATTTGTCGGAGAACATTCCAAATCTGGAAGAATGCCAAATTAGTGGAATTAATAGCATAGAATAGATTCAAGTGTAAAAGGTTACTAACATTTAAATTATTCAAAGTGAAGAAATTAATTTCAGGACCCAAGATCTTACACAATGTCTCAGGTTAAGTTGTTGATTTTAAAAGGTTTGATGTGTTATCCTCAGATTTTGTTTAGAATTTAATATTGGAGCAAATCAATATAATTGGAAACCATTATTGGTGCTAGTTACTCAAAACTTGTAGAAGTCAGCAATGAATTTCAAGATTGTCAAATATTTTTTAACTTCTTAGATAGAGCAAAAACAATCTAAGAAGCATACATACTTCTAAAAATAGCCATGTGTCGCATAGATACTGCATGGACACTTTGAATACTCTTAGTTAAAATTTTATACCTATACAAATTTAAATACCATTATAATAAGATCAATCTAATTATTTTATATTTATTATGTTTATAATGATTCATGCTCACTTTTCAAAAATGAATTCACTCTTATGATTTAAGAGGCACTAACGCAGAAATAAAAGAAGGTCAACTATACATACTCCATGTTTTTTCATGTTACTTTTGCTGTGATAATATTCAAAATTTTATGGGTTACTTGGTTGGGGCAACTGCAAGGTAATTATAGTAGGATATTCTATTAGGATACTATATAGATTAGCAAAGCTCTAGAAGAATCCTTATTTATCAGTCATGTTTTTCCTATTACACATAAATGGCTCCACTATGTAAAACAATATACAACATTTCTTTTTCCTTACAAAATATAAATATTACTGTGGTGATTTTCACTTGCATCTTTCCAAATGATCCCAAGTAATCTACTAGAGCTATATGCCTACGTCTTTGCTATTTTATGAAATAAATTGATGCATTTATAATTGTAAATAATTGTAACCCTTAGGAAATTAATAGAATTGTGAGGTATCATAATGATGTGGTAATGTTGTAAATTCTATGGGTGGTTTGTGATGATTTCTTACCATGTTTGATGTTTTACTATCACTCTCTGGCAAGGTTGTCAAAATCGCTGCGTGACCAATAAAATCGTGTGATTCTGTGATGTTCATGAAGCTTTCCGTCTCACGAGCAAGGCAAAATCATAATTTGTAGGAAGTGCATGGAATAGACGACGTAGCACGTGGAATCGTGGGATCTGATCAAGTTGCGCGTGTCTTCATGAAAAGTGCAAGACTAGCAGCATAGTTTTTTTAATTATTCTAATGCAATTTGCAAATCGGGTCATGGGCCAATCTTTTTACAAAAAGAAAACAAAAGCCTACTTTCAAATTTCAATTGCCTACTTTCAAATTTCAATTCCCACACTGCATTGCCTCTCCCACGGTGCTTAACTACAACGTTACTACGTAAACCAGTAACAACAATTGCGTCAAATTCAATTGCCTCATGTAGTCGCACACATTCTTCTATCACGGATCATAACAACACATACATGTTCTTGTCGGTGTGTAACGTGTTTCTTGTTCTACTACCTTTTCTACTTTTTCAATTTAGCTTCTTATTCTTCTCCCCCTCTATCTCTAACTCCATCAATTCACATTCTTTTTTCCCCCATCTCTCACACAATGATCACTCTTTTAATTCATGTTTTTCTAATTCTATTTTTTCAACCCAAAACAAAAAGCACAATTATGGCATCTAGTGGTGGGAATGGAACTAATGAACCAGTAAAGCAGTATGCAGCATGTTTCTTCTGCTGTGGGTGCCTCCAAAATTCAAAAGAATGTTGCTGGTATGAGAACCGGCATTGGCTGGAAACATGGAATTTCTATTAATGGAGACTCAAAAAGAATTAAATGCAAATAATGTGGGAAGGAAATTATAGAAGGAGTTTACAAATTTAAACATCATTTGGCTGGTACAAAAAAGGAAGTGGCACCTTGTGTTGCTGTCCCAGATGATGTTAAGAAACAGATGCAGGGTATTGTTTTCAACTTACAAGAAAAACTATTGAACAAGGCAGGTTCAACAAATTATGAAGGAGAAAGCGATGTAGTTGAAGTTGATGGTGGTGGTGGTGGAAAGAGAAAAAGGCAAAAAGCTGAAAATCCCGGTGATTTTTTTAAGAAAAGAGGTGCAAGTCAAACTACCATAAACAAAATTTTCAAAAAAGGAGGTTTAAGGGAGGATGCAAATCTGGAAGTGGCTTCTTTTTTTTTACAATAATGCAGGAGTTCAAGAGGATGTGTGCTTTGATTGCCTGGTATGGTCAAGGATATGATCCCCCTTCCTACCATGAGATTAGGGTGAAATATTTGAACCAAGGAGTTGAAATGACAAAGAAAATATTGGAGAAACAGAGAGTTGAATGGAAGGAAAAAGGATGCACCTATAACAACTGATGGCTGGACTGACAAAAGGAGGACTATTATCAATTTTTTAGTCAATAGTCCTAAGAGAATTGTTTTCTTGAAGTCCATTGATGCCTCTAACATTAGTAAGTCAGCAGACAAACTTTTCAAGATGATAGGTGACGTTGTAGAAGAGGTTGGTGAAGAGAATGTTGTCCAAATTGTCACTGACAATGCTACAAATTACAAAGCAGCTGGAGAATTGTTGATGGAGAAAAGGAAGCATATCCATTGGACACCGTGTGCAGCTCATTGCATTGATTTGATGCTAGAGGATTTTGAGAAGCATTTACCACTTCATAAAGAGATGATCGCAAGTGGTAAACAAATAACAACTTATATCTATTCTAAGAAAGCTCTCATGTCTTTATTGCATCATTTCCCTGAAGGTAGGGATCTTATTAGATAAATTGTAACTCGATTTGCTACTTGTTACTTGACATTGGGCTGCTTGATGCAATATAAGAAGGCATTGACAAGGATGTTCACATCCGAAAATTGGAAATCAAGTCAGTTGACAAAATTAAAGGATAGAAAGCATATAGAAAATTTGGTGTTGGATAAGGAGTTGTTTTGGAACTGGGTTACAAATTGCTTGACCGGTGCTTTTCCCCTAATTAAGGGGTTGCATATGGTGGATTCAGATGACAAACCTGCAATGGGATTCATTTATAAGGAGATGGACCGGGCTAAGGAGAAGATAGCAACAACTCTTGGTAAAGTTAGAAAAAGATATGTAATTAATTAATAATAATACTAAATCCATCTGATAAAAAAATTTTAGAATTGATTAATTTAATTTTTTTGTTTTTTCCTTCCTCTAGCTACATGCCTTTATGGGACATCATTGACAACAGATGGGATAAACAATTGCATAGACCATTGCATGTTGCTGATTACTACTTGAACCCAATACTACATTATGGTCCTAATTTCAATCCTGATGTTGAAGTTAAGCGTGGATTTTATGACTGTTTGCAAAAGATGGTGGGAGACATGCAAATAGTAAACAAGATTAATGGACAGTTAGAAGATTTCAAGAGTAGATCAAATTATTTTGGTACTGAAGTAGCAGAGTTTGGTCTTAGAAACAAGACTCCGTCACAGTGGTGGGAATCTTATGGTGATGATCATCCCGAGCTACAACAGTTTGCAATTTGTGTTTTGAGTTTAACATCCGGTTGTGAGCGCAATTGGAATGCTTTTGAGATGGTAAGATTCGAAATTGATTTTCTAAAATTGATGTTTTAAATTAAATTATTACTTAAAAATTTAAATTAATTAATGTTCTAAATTTATTAGGTTCATACTAAGAGAAGAAATCGTCTCAAGCAAAGGACAATGAATGATGCGGTGTTAATGCAAGATTGACCAAGAAGAAGCAACCTAGGAATGAGCAACACTTTAACATTGAAGATATCCCATCTGATGATGAATGGATAGTAAAGGATGATCAGAATGTAAATTCAGAGTTAGAAGCTCAAGCTGATGAGGATTTGGTTCAAGTAGAAGATGGAGATGGTGTTAATAATACTAGTGGTGCACCTTCGGATGATTTAGATGTTCCTAATGCTGATGGAGATGAAATTAGTGAGGATGAATATCATGTGGAGGATGATTACATGGACTGCTGCATTTGTGATTTGCTTAATTGATTTAGTTGTTTTTTTGTTGTTTAAACTTTCTTATTCAGAATTATTTAGTTAGCAATTAGGATTTTAGTCTTATTGGTTATGCACTATTTGATAATAATATATGATTTTTAGGGGAATAATAGAATATTTTCATTATTCTAAGGCAATTACACATGGTCAAGTTTAATTTTGCATTTTGGGTAAAATCTTACAATCCATGTTACAATTCTATGAGTTACGATTTTTCACTCACCCTTCCGAGTTTACGTAAAACCTCAATTTTGACAACCTTGCTCTCTGGTTAGTTGATCACCAATTCATCATCACAAAAGTAATGAGAAGATTATAATTATAAATCGGAAAGAAGTTATGATTGTGTTAACACATATCACACTAGTGTGATCGCCCTGAAGTAAGAACACCTTTAGATGTCCATATTGTTAATTCGGTTGACCACCAAAATCAATCTTAGGCACGCACAAGGTTGAGAATTGAAGGAATTCCCAACTAGCGTGCATTAGTAAGTGTGCACTAGTAAACGACATTTGAATCAACATGTTGAATGCAAATGTTTGAAATATATTAAAGCTTTCTGCAATATGCAAATTAGCAATACCAAAGTTGGTGTGAAGAAAACCAATCTCAGATGAAACACATAAATACTGATCTCACTTGAACCTTGACATTTTTTTTAGCTAGGACTTTGAGTATCTCTCTAGATCTCTCTTTCTCTGCAACAATTGGACTTGAGAAATTCCAATCTTTGAGGAATCAAGTTGCAAGTTCATCAATTTTTCATGGAGTTCTTGATTTTCTTTTCATCTGTCTTATCATGTGTAACCGAATTTTAGTAGCTGGGAGATGAGGAATACCAACCCAACCTCTAGCTCTGAAATTTTGTAGTTGATTCAAGTTCATAGCTTTTTATTGATTGTTTATTCCTATCTCTAAGTTTAGTGCCTCATATGTCTTGGCCACTTCGGGTTAGTACTAGATCCCCAATGCCAGTAGAAGACAATTAGGGAATGCAAATGAAATAGAGAAACATAATAGGGGTTGCTCTACGAATAAAGATTGACAATTATAAGATTTAAGAAATTCTTGAACTTAATGCTTGTTGTAATTATGGATTTCTGGGGCATTAGGATTTCTAATCAAGAAAAATGGTTTACTTGTCAAGGAATTGAATTAATCTGATCTTCAATTCTATTTCTAGGACTTCAATTGAACAAAATTGGGGGATATACAGGATGAATAACACTCATACCCTAACATTTCCAGCATAGATAAAATCCATCACTATTCACTACAATCTAGCTTTAAAAAAATTTGCCATTCTTTACTTCATTCGGTCATTGATTTGTGGTTCATAATCGTAAGTGATACCATTATTTTGAAGGTTTAGCTAAAAGAGATATATTTGCTAGTTAGTACTTGATTCTCAATCCCACAAGACAGCCTCTTCTACTCATTATATAATTTGGGACAATTCAGTATACTTGCCAATCTCCTATCACTGTACAACACATTAATTATTAAAAAAAAAAGAAATTTATTGAGATTTCAGAGTAGATAGGATAAGTCAAATGAGGTGGATTGAGTATACTACTTCTAAAAGCCCAGCAAATAAGATTACTAATCTAACTAATATTCTTCTGAGTTCCCAACATTATATCATATATCTCAATAGTTTCTTAGAATGCCTAAATTAGGAAGTAGAAAGATACCTCATTTTTAGCTGCTATATCTCTTCCACTCCCTTGGACAGGTCTCAAGGCAAGTTCTAGATAGTCACGGGGTGTTATTTTTCTGTTATCCTCTGTTAAGTCCAAATAAAAATCCTGCCAGCAAGAGGATTGACAAATGAAGAATTGGATTATACAGCATACAGAGCATGCCAAGATACCACCATTAAGATATTATTACATAATTTTTTTCCCCAATACTTGTGAATTGTGATGGTACATAACCTACCCGTAAGAGCCAAACAAAAATTGGGGAAAACTGTCCTAGCTCAGATGCAGAACTCTTCCCTCCAGATGCTCTAACACGAATGTGTTTTGTCATTTGAGTGACAAGAGAAAGACGATCAAGGGCAGCCTCATCTATACCACCCATCTGGGCAAAAGAAATAGCATTAGCATTCCAATTTCATCAAGAAATTCAGAAGAGATGGGAGAAAAGGGAATGAAGTTTCATGCTCTATAAAGACTCAATCTGATCATGAAATGTCAAAAACAAGGAACACTGACAAGTAAAATTACAACCAATTATGCCAACAATATAAATTTCAATAGGCTGTGCCAACCTGGTTATAAATGAACATGCTAGACAAAAGGACAGCCAGTGCAAATATCTGGGTGCTGTACTTTCCCTGTATATTTTTAAAAATGCAGAGTAAGACAAGATAGCAATAATTAAAAATTGACAATGTGCATGTACACAGGAAAATAAGCATATAACTCAAGACTTATAAAACTGAAAATGCTGACCGTTTGATCATAAGCATCTATTCCTTCACTGTCTAGAAGCAGGAGATTGTACTCTGTTCCATCAAGAGCAGTCCTCTTTAAAGGAGTACTCCACAACCAAAGCCCTTTTGTACATGGCCGATGTGTAGACGCTACTTGAAATCCACTACTCCTTCCCAAGAGCTGCAATACAAACGTAAGTTGCAAATCTACAATCTATAATGCAGATATAATAATGCCAAACCCTAACTTATTCAGTTATTTTATTTTCAAAACCTGCAAAACTAATATCAGTGGAAAGGTTACATCTAAGATTGAGACGAGCAAAAACAGTCAACTAAAAATTCAAAGGCAACCCCAGAGTATCTCTGTGCTAGAATTATCCACATAAGTGGGCACCCAAATTTTCAACTCGAACCAAAAGGAAAGAATAATCCACAAGCAGACACACTCAAAATCACGAAGCCACTCTCGCAATGTGGTCTACTAGCTAGTCAACAACGGACCCTAAACAAACCAACAGCGAGGTTTGGAATATTTTACTTTGCGTTCAAAGTAAGTTATTATCAAAACGATTTTTTCTCCCAAAATTAATCAAAGCCACCGCGTAACAGTCAGAAAGCGATATTGCTGCATAAACACGACAGCAATGTTCGGTTACACCACCAAACAACTATCCACTTGGAAAAACCCAAATTACCAAAGGCAACACTACAATACAAAACCCTAAACTTCGAAAAACGAAAAACAAACAAAATTCGGTCCACTTTGAAAATCACCTGGTTCAAGATAAAGCTCTTGCCCTGGCGTGCACGGCCGCAGACGGAGACGACACCAATGGGCTCCTTCACGAGTTGGAGCGTCGCAACGGCTTCCGGATCCATTCGGAACTTTCCCTTATCATCGCAATAGACGAGCCGTATAGGCCTCGCTGGACCGGTGACGGGAGGCGCCGACGAAGACGACGGTGGCGCCATCGCGGAGGGCGGTGACGCATCGGCGGGGTTATCCCTGCCTCGGTTGAAAAAATTGAGCATCTTTCCCTCTTTCTCGCGTTTGCTTTTCCTCTCTATCTGTCTCTGTGCTTGCTTTTATGGCTTTTTTCCAGAATTACTAGTACTACAGTAGTATTATACTTGAATATATTTCTTTTCTAGTTTCTCTTGCAAGGCGGTTTAAAATTTTGAAGTAAAATAAAGGGATTTTTTTTTTTTGGTATTTATTCAGAAATCAATTTGTGGTCAGGGCTCACAATACTTTGACAGATTTCTTAATCAAGCTGAGTTATTTCTCAAGGTAAAGCTTACTTAAGAGTAAGAATTAGTGAGAAAGTTAAAATATGTTTAGTATGTTTATAAATTTATTGAAATATGTTCTTTAAACAATATTTCTAGTTTTTAAGAAGTTTTTTAAATTTTTTATTTCCTGAAAAAGTATGAAAATTTAAGAAAATATGTTTAGTTACTATATAGATTTTCCAATTTGAAAAAATGAAAAACATATACAGATAAAATCAGTTTTTCATTTTTTTCTTACATTCTTTCATTTAAGCTAATTAAAATTTGCTATAAATATGTTATTTATGGTCTCACATTGTATACATATTAATATGAATATTATTATATTGTTGTTGTTTATTATTACTAGAACACGGTTATGAAGAAAAACAAAGAATAACATCATTAAGTATAAGTTAGGCAAAATTAAACGAAGCAAATTGCAAAATAGAATGAAGGAAAAACACACCTTGGCAGCGGTGGTAGGATTGGTCGTTGAACATGTTTTTTATTTTCCTGTGTATTCCACGAATAATTTTCCATTTTTCTTAGAAAATGTGGTAACTAAACGCACCCTAAGTTTTCCTCCCCTCAGTTGGGAAAATTTTGTTGGAAAACTTTGTAAAATATAACTTAATTTTTGTATAGGAAACTTAGACTGCATTTAGTTATAGAAAATTATTCTAGTTTTTCGGAAAAAGTTTTTGATCCAGGGTGTAAACCGGACTCCAAGGAACATGGTTAGGGTGCTTCCAAACCAAGGCTACGTCATCGAAAGTACAAGGAATATTGACTGAGTCACCTAAACCAGGGTCCCAAGTTAGCGCAAGTACGAACATAAGTTGGTGACTCTGAACAACTCTCTGACAGTGAAACGTGAGTCAGGAAAGGTATGGGCAACCTATCCTCTGCAAACACTGTTGCTATAGTAAGTTAGGAGAGAGGTCAGATCACTTCTTCTACTCAAGTAACCCTTATAAATACAACCCATTTATTACTTATACAGGATCTGAACTAATCACTGTGAGTAACCTCCGTAATACTTGTTTTTCCGTAATACCCGTACTGACTTAAGCATCGAAGAATTTTTTGTAGGAGCACCCCCGGTGTGTCCCCTTGATTACGGTACGGATAAAACACCAACTCATACCTTAACATGAAGAACTTAGGTTCCCACTAGACCTAGGTATAAAATACCGTACTCCACTGAGGTGGTGTAAAACTGAGAGTTTGAGTGGATACTTCAGACTCCAGTTGAGCAAAGTCAACATTTGACCCCAAACACCGAACAGAGCAGTTTTTTACTTATTTTCTAAAATTTTCATTTCCTGGAATAGTTAGAAAAATTCTTGAGAAACTTTTCCACTTTTTAGTTTACTTGAAGAACTTCTTTAAAGACTTCTCTATTTTTCTTTAAAAAATAGAAAACCCGATTTTCGATTTTCTAAAAGTTTTCTTTGAATATTTTGCAAACAAACACTTTTCCTATTTTTCCAACTTTTTCAAGAATAGTTTCCTATTTTTCTTAAAAAACTTACGAACTAAACATGACCTTAGTTTCTTGGAAATGTTTTTTAAAAAGGATATACCAAACATGATAAACTTAGGCCCTTTGCTTTTCAGTTTTGGGTTTTAAAATTTTTTAAAACTAAAACTTGGTTTTTGTTTTCAATTTCATGTTTTAGTTTATATGGTTTTTAATTTTAAAAACTTGTAAGACTTTCATAATTATGATCAAAACTACTTTACATGTAAACAACGACAATAATATAATAATATTCATAGTAATAATAAATCTTCTACAAAGATGGTGGTGGTGGCGGCAACGATGGTTGGATGGTGGTTGTCATTAGACGACGATGACAGCAACAACAATGGTGATGGTGATCACAACAGTAGCGATGATGGTGGTGGTGGAGGGGGTGCTTGTGGTAGCAATGATGGTGGTTATGAAGGTCATTGTCATTGTGATGATAGTGACAACATTTGTGATGGTAACAATGATGTCAATATTGGAGGTGGTGGTGATGGAAAAGGTGGTGACAGTGGTAATGACAACATAGGTAGTGGTGAGGGTGACAATGATGGCGATCGATGTTGGTGATTATCATAGTTGTGGTGGTAGGGTGGTGGTGTCTAGGGTTGTTAATGCGGGTCAACCCGCCTCACATTGCTTTCAACCTGTCAAATACAAGGCAAGACGGGTTTGACCTTTTACTATAAGCGATTCAAAAATTTTGACTCGCTCTATTTTGATGGCAGGTAGGTAGGTCGGTTTGCCAAGCATTAAAAATTAAAAAGAAATAAATGTTTTTAGTTGTGGGTTGATGGGTTGATCCATCTAAAAAATATATAAAATAATCAAAATTAAAAAAGATAAACTTATTATTTTTAAGAAGCACATAAGAAGAGAAAGTTTATTAAATTAAAAACCCACAAAGTAATATAATGCTAAAATAGAAAATTTTGAATATAATTATACTAATAATATCAAAAAACTAATATTCAAAAAGATATTGGCTTGCTGGTAGGCTCGCCCCGCCTCGGCCCGCCCCGCCAAACTCATTAAAATGTAGGGTGGGCCAAGCCGAAGTTGATGCAATTACATGATAAATTTTTCCCACCCGCCTCGCCGTTTTTAGGTGGGTTGGTGGACTAACTTGTCGATCCCAACTCGCTTTGACATATGTAGTAGAGACAATGACGACAATGATAGTAACAATGATGGTCATGGCGATGATGGTGATAATAATGGTGGTGGAAGGTGTGGTGGCGGTGGTAATGATGGTGGTGGCGGTGATGGCAATGATGGTGATGGCAGCCGCGACAATTATGGTGGTATAGTGGTGGTTGTGGAGGATTTGTGGTGATGGTTGTTGTGAAGGGTGTTGTGGTGATGGGTGATGGTGGTGACGATGATGATCAACAAAGTTTAGAAGTTTATAAAACTAAAAACAAGAAATGATAAACCATTTTTTTGTTTTTAAAAATGACTAAAAATTATTTTAAAAATAGGTAAAAACACTTCAGCATAATTTTTATCGAACAAATTTTGTTTTCAAATTGATTTTTAAAAACCAGAAACTCACAACCACCTCAAATGGACCCTTAGTTTCCAGTCAAGTTTATTAGGAAACTAAAAAATCTTCAGACCAAACGCTCCCTAAGAGACTAGAGTATATGACGATTATCAAGTTCATATATATATATATATATATATATATATATATATATATATATATTGTATCAAATGAGAATAAAGTGATATGGTGAAAAATGAGAACGATTAATTAAGATCATCCATATCAAATCAAATGATAAGATTAATTTAAACTAAAATTGATATTGTTCACCATATATTATACAAAATTAATCTTACACCCACCCAATCTTTCATTATCCCATATATTTCTCTTTATCCCTTACCCAATGAAGACATGCATTAGAATCTTTAATCAATATCTTTAAATCCATAGAAAAATTCTATACATCTCTTTGTGTACATCCAACATTTTGATAGCTATCTAATTATTCTTTTAATAATTAATGTTTTTAACGGCCCAATATTTGTTATATAATATGCATTTAATAAACTCTACACACGGTCTTGTTGATTTTAAAAATTGTATCTTCCTAGAAGGTGAAGCAAGTGAATCGTAATAATCTCATATTTACCTTCTACTAATTTGAAATCAACTTTTGCTTTGCATTTTTCTCTGTCAAGTCTTCTTTCTCTATGCTTAAGAGTTGTTTCACTTTATTTGATTTTTACATCCTTTTTAGGATTTCAACCTTCCTTTAAGCAAACAAAATTCTTCCAACGCTTCATGTCATTTCCGTGTTTATATTTTGTCAAGGAACACATACCCAACATTATGTGTATATTGTTTGCAAAATTTTTCACCATCTTCTAAAGTATTAAATAGTTGCCTCATCTCTGACTTCAATTCATCGTTGCAAAGTAATAGGAATTCATTTAACTATAAGAAAAATATACAATTAGTAAAACTATATTTGGTTGTTTTTATTATCCAAGGTTGATTCTACAACAATTTATAAATTAAAAAATAGTCACTAGTGTAAAAGTACTATTTCACATCGTAGAATTCATCACGGTTTAACAAAAACAGATGTGAAATATAAGGGCGGTGGTATTTTTGTAAATAAATAAAACATCAGATAACCTTTCACATCGGTTTTTATATAAAAAAGATGCAGAAAACAGTTTATCACATCAGTTTTATAAAACCGATGTTAAATGTTTACGCGGTGGCAATAGACAACGTTTTTTATAAAACCGATGTGAATTTTGCTTAAAAAAATTAAAATAATCACCCAACGTAACAACACAGAAGGGTGTAGTTAATTGACAAAATTTAAAATTTAAAATTTTCGTACAATAAATCACATCGGTTTTTCAAAAAACCAATGTGATAACTGACTTCTCACATCGGTTTTGACCAAAAACCGATGTATATATTTAAATTTTTTTCGTTTTTAAAATGATGAATGGGAAATACTATACATTTAACTTATATATATTTTTCATTTTAATTTACAAAATTTAAAGTTTAAAATATATATTTTTCATTTTAATTGAAAAAATTTAAAATTTAAAATTTTTGTACAATAAATCACATCGGTTTTTCAAAAAACCGATGTGGTAACTAACTTCTCACATCGGTTTTGACCAAAAACCGATGTGGTATATTTGAATGTTTTTTCATTTTTAAAATGATGAATGGAAAATACTATACATTTAACTTATATATATTTTTCATTTTAATTGACAAAATTTAAAATTTTTGTACAATATATCACATCAGTTTTTCAAAAAACCGATGTGGTAACTAACTTCTCACATCGGTTTTGACCAAAAACTGATGTGGTTTATTTGAATTTTTTTCATTTTTAAAATGATGAATGAGAAATATTATACATTTAACTTATATATATATTTTATTTTAATTGACAAAATTTAAAATTTAAAATTTTTGTACAATATATCACATCGGTTTTTAAAAAAACTGATGTGATAACTAACTTTTCACATCAGTTTTGACAAAAAACCGATTTGGTATATTTGAATTTTTTTCGTTTTTAAAATGATGAATGGGAAATACTATACATTTAACTTATATATATTTTTCATTTTAATTGATAAAATTTAAAATTTAAAATATATATTTTTCATTTTAATTGACAAAATTTAAACGTTATATTTAACATCGATTTTTTCTAAAAATCGATGTGGTACCATATAAAATTTTTTCGTTTTTTAATGATGAATGTGAGATAATATATATTTAATTACATAATTTTTTGTTTTTCTTAAAATTAAAATAATAAAAGATTCAACATCGGTTTTAGACAACAACTGATGTGGAATTACGAAATTTTCCTTCTCGCGCGTTAACTTTAACTTAGCGCCAGGAGTATTTTTTTTGAATTACATACACCAATGTGAAATAGCGTTTTAGAGGAGATACCACATCGATTTTTTTAAAAACCGATGTGAAATATAACGTTTAATTTTTTTATTCGCCCGACAGTGTGCTTTTTCTTGTTTACGTTGTTTTTCTTTTTGCTAAAAGGGGGATACACATCAGTTTTTTGAAAAACCGATGTGGAATATAATGTAACTTTATTTCAATTTATATATATATGGTATCAGTGTGCAACTTTCCTTTCATTATTTTTTCATTACAAAGTAGCATACACATTACGCTTTTGTTGGTGTATGCACTACAAGCTATTAATATATCAATTTTAACTTATTAATAAAATTAGTATTTTTCAGTTTTAGACAAATGCTATTTATCCTGGAATAATAGGTCATATGAGAATTATTCCTAAAACGTCCCTAATCAAGTATTTACATGGGGACATGTAAATACATTAAGATTAGTGTGTAAATGTACTGATGATTTGATCTCACAAATCATGGATATATGATATCAAGTCTTTACACGGGTACACATTAAGGGTAATGTTGTATTGAACAGACCCACCATGAGAACGTTGCATGGATCGTTACATGAGTGTCATAAACGGTTCTCAATGTGATAATGGTATGTAGTCCTTCGACCTGAAGTCACTACGATTCCTACATAAGGAGTTTATTGTTTTAATACAATCAAACGTTATCTGTAATAAGATGACCATAAAGATTGTGATTAGGCAATAGATAAATTATGCAGAGGGATGTGAGTGATGTAGATGGAATTTGTCTCTCCTATGTGAGAGGAGTGATATCTATGGGCCACTTAATGGAGTGAGACTAATGAAATGCATGGCCATGCTAGGATGAATAAATATTAGATATTTATTCTATAAAATCTACTCTGGTATCAAGTAAAATGAATTGGGCCATACAAGACGACCATGCCTTGGGCCCAATTAGATATCGTGACAAAAGGAATAGATATATAAAGTAATTATCACTTATAGAGTCATGTCGATGATAAATAATATTCGGACATAATGATGTATTGCTAGATACCGCTCTTATTTTATATTAATAATAAAATAGTTTATTATTAATATAACCGAATATTTTACCTATAGGGTCACACACATAGAGTAAGCCCACCAGAGGATAGTTTTATTTTAGTTAGACTGAAAATAAAACTATTTGGGCCTAACTCATTTAGAATGAGTAAGGAGCACAATGTTTAATGAGAGCTCAGGTCAAGACCTAAGCCTATATATAGAGCATGAGATGCTCATAGGCTGCGGCTCAGAAATTAGACCAAAACAAAATTTCGTACTAGCATTCGGAGCTCTATTTTTTTTCTGGTGGGAGTGCTTGTGTGGACTCCTAAGGGCGAAGCTACAATTGCTTCGATAGAGGATCTTGTTCTGCGTCTACAAGAGGTAAACCCTAATTAAAATTTTAATTTAGCATAATGCTTTGAGACATACGTGTTTGCAATTCTTTTGGGAATCCTTTGTGTTTCTGATGTCTGGCCCTAATAGGATTCCCTAACAGCTTTCTCTCACTAACGGTATGCTCCCAACATGTGTGCTCTCCATCTCATTTCTCCATAACGCATTTTGTAATATGATAGTTTTGTAACAATGTGCAGCTTTTCATCTCCACGTCGTGCTCCACTCATGTTTAGAGGTCGTGAGCAGCTCTCCAACAGCCATTGCAACATCATGTGAAAGCTTCATATTGAGCTTGTGTACAAGCTTCTCCAATTTTATCTTCTCTAACTCCACATCTTGAGCTTCGTCCTTGTAAGTTTCTTCCATTTCCTATCTTTTTCATGTTGGATATGACTTGTTTTTTGTGTTGAAAATGAGTGTTTGTCTTGAATATGTGTATATATATTTTTGCCTTTATATTATGTATTAAATTCTGACCTAAACCATGTATAAAACAATGTTTGGAATTATATATGATTCATTGACATATGATTTTAATTGGTGTTGATATATTTATTTTCTATATGTGTTGTATAAATGTATGTCCAGGAATTGTCATGAAAAAATAAATATATTTAAGATGAATATTGAAAATTAACTTGTCCAGGTTTTGTTAACAAAATTAATATATCAAATATAAAAAATGAAAAAAGTAAAAAAACTATTTTTCACATCGGTTTTTTAAAAAACTGATGTTAGATGTCCCTTTTTCACATCGATTTTTAAAAAAACTGATGTTATATGTCCCTTTTTCACATCGGTTTATTGCAAAACCGTTGTTAAATGTCCTTATTTTCACATCGATTTTCCTAAAAAACCGATGTTAAATCTCTTTTCCACATCGGTTTTAAAACCAATGTGAGATGTTCTTATATTTCACAATGACCAGATCCACATCGGTATGAAAATCGATGTGAAATGTCCAAAAAAACTGATGTTAAATCCTGTTTCTGCACTAGTGAGTTCTTTAAAAAGATATAAATTATTAAAAGAACAATTAAGTGATTATCAAAATGTTGGATACACTCAAAGAGATCTACAACAAAAATTAGAGATCTAAAGATGTAAATTAAAGATTCTGATGCATGTGTCTTCATTGAGTAAGGATGGAGAGAAATGAAATGGATAATGAATGATTTGGTAGGGTGTGAGATTAGTTTTGGATAGTATTTGGCACACGATATTAATTTTAGTTTAAATTAAGCTTATCCTTTAATTTGATTTGTATGATATTGATTAGCTATTCTCATTTTTTACTATACGTTCTCATTAGATACACTCTTTATATATGTATACACACACACATAAGGAGAGATCAAGTTAACTTCAACCAATTATTGCACTACTCAATAACTCTTTATTGGATAATTTTATTTTCAAAACCTACTGTTAGATTAAAAGTTCATATCATATAGATCACATGTGCAAAAATTTAGACCAATCTAAAATTATATGGTACATTATTCATATACAACAAAATTAACGTAATATATGAATAAATAAATAAAAATAACAAATCTTTAATTATATACCTATAATTGTTTGATTTTAATAAAATTTGTCACAAATCATGTACATCATGTATATACATAATTCAATGATTAAATTATAATTCAATGATTAGCTTATAAATTCAATCATTACTAATACAAATTTATGATTTTACATTGCTAGATTTACATGAATTTTATGAATACTAATATAAAATAAGGTACGGTGTCAATTTTGTAAATATTTACCTTATTCTTTCCTAGAAACCAATGTGAAATAGACCATTTATATCGGTTTTATATTCTAATTGATGTGGTCACTTTTCCTCTTTTCAACAGTTTAAAAAACTCAATATGAATAAGTTTAAGTTAGAAAAATTATTATTTTCGAACAAGTTTATAATCTCCAACCCTTTCCTTTCTTCCTATCTCTCTAAACTCTCTCAATTTTCCTGTGCCCTAAACTTCCTCATGCCTCATTTGAACTCCCTCACGCCTTATTTGACTTCCAAGCAAGAATTTAAATTTAACCTTTCCCCCAAAACTACCCCTATTAAATGACAGGAAAGGAGATTTATATTTAATTAATTAAACTAATTTAAATTTAAGCACTCCTAATTTCAAGACAACATTTTAAATTTTCAAAAGCAAAACATGGCAGATCGAAAGTCACATTTTAAATTTAAAACACTCTTCAATTTTCAGTTTCAATCCTACAATGCTTGGAAGTCTTTTAGTATGACAGAAAGAAAATGATTAACCATTAAATACACCTCAAAAGTATACTTCTTATGGGAATAAATGAGTCTCACTAATCTAAATCTTAATAAATGGAGGGCATAAGAGGAATTGTGTAATTAATACATTTAAAAAATACACTATGTTTCTTGTAATTTAGAAACAAAAACTCTTACTTTTGTTTCTTATAATCTTATAAAAAGTTATAAAAAGAAATTGAGGGAGGATTATATAAAGTAACAACTTAATGAATAATTAATATACGTAATGGATACATAATTGGAATTTAATCTTTTTTTACAAATACATGAGAAATGAGTACATGCTATAATTCATTATAATTTGGTGATTTTAAATAGATTGGCGCAGTGGCACCTAGAGTAATAAGTTATGCTTGGAAACCATTGTTTTTATGTCCTTTTGTATTGGAAAGGTTGTTGTCAAATTAATTATGTAACATACAATACAAAAGGTTCGATTGCACGGCTCACCATTTTTCCACATGAGGCTAATCAAAATAAAGGAAGAAAAAAAATGAATCTACATCAGCAAAATGTTAGAATCAGATAAAGTTGAATATGTGGTTTCATCCTATCTCTTCAAACCTTCAATTTCTTTTTAATTTCTTTTTATTAAGGTGTTATCTTTCTAATATTTATTTTATTGTAAAAGACCACACACATGATATTTTCATTAATTGTTACTACTTCTATTCCTATAAGTTTGCAAATAATCTTGACTCAAATGGTCTCATTTGTTCAAGATTATTCATTGAAAATGTTAGTTTTGTTTATAAAATCAAGTCTATGCAGATTTAAAATCAACAACTACCACTAGTCGAGAAAGGGGTTTTAAGCACGGTTCTGTTGGACCTTTAAGCACGGTTCCAGAACCGTGCTTGTTCCCACCGTGTTTGTAGATATAGACTTTTCAGGACGGTTTTGAACCGTGCTTGTATATGACTTTTAAGCACGGTTATTTTTAACCGTGTTCGTAGCTCTCTCTCTCTCATCTCATCTCATTCTCATTCTCTCATCTACTGACCGGAGAGGATCCTGATGCAGCAATCTTACACAAGGTAGAAAATCTATAAATTTTATAACTACAAAGCAACAACAACACTAATAATTAAATAATTACTAAGCAAATAAGTTGTGCTTTGAGAAGCAACACCTAATCTAACTGTACATGATTGGCAGATGAGCTACCAGCTCTTCGATTGAGAGTCTGCAATCTCTCGAAAACTTGAGCTTGCCATTTAGATATCTTTTGGCGAAGCGATTGCACCTTGTGTTGCTTGCTGTCACAAAAATAAGAATCACAATATTAGAATTAAGAACCCTAGGTAGGTGAAGGTTGCAACAAAAGCAAGACAAGAGTTAAGAACGAACGTGGAATTGATGAATGAAGGAACAGGAGTTGAATTAGCCTTGATGAGAATGGCATGGGCATTCTTGTAGTGAAGAAGAGCGTCATCGACTAAACCCCATTCTTTCGCCCTGAAGCCTTTTGTGATCTCTTGCATCACCAAATCCAAATACCCTTTCAGCTTATAAGCCACACATTTGTTCGAAACCGAAGATGAAGGAGAAGGAGAAGGTTCCGTTGGATTTATTTGAGAAGAAGAATGGGAACTGGTGTTGTTGTTGTTGTTGAAGATTGAGTTAAAGGGACTTTTGAAAAAGAGAAAGGGAGGTAAGGAGGGAGGGAAAATGACTTTCGTAAAAGTGCAATGGAGGGAAGACGAAAATTTGGGCACTGGTGCAGAGTAGCTTATACTTTTAAGCACGGGTCCCCTACCAACCGTGCTAGTAGATCACTCTTTAAGCACGGTTCAGAGCAACCGTGCTCGTAGGCCTTTTAAAAAAAAATTTAAAAATTTTATACCAACCTTTTAAGCACGGGTCCCCTACCAACCGTGCTAGTAGATCACTCTTTAAGCACGGTTCAGAGCAACCGTGCTCGTAGGCCTTTTAAAAAAAAAATTAAAATTTTTATACCAACCTTTTAAGCACGGGTCCCCTACCAACCGTGCTAGTAGATCACTCTTTAAGCACGGTTCAGAGCAACCGTGCTCGTAGGTCTTTTAAAAAAAAATTTAAAAATTTTATACCAACCTTTAAGTACGGTTCCAGGAAACTGTGTTCGTAGATCTTTTTAAAAAAATTTTTAAAAAATTATAAGACCCTTTTACCACGGTCCATGGATAACCGTGTTCGTATGTCGCCTATAAGCACGGTTACCATACAACCGTGTTCAAAAAGCTTCGTTAAAATCACAAAAATGTCACCGCCTCTGTTTTAACCACGTTTTCCCTTGGTCCGTGCTCAAATCCTGTCCTCGTATGTATATTTTGCACTAGTGTACTCTCTCCTAAATCTTTTACATGCTTTACAAGTATCTTAACTGTGGAAATATTATGTACGAATTTGAAATGGCAATAAGATTAAAACATTTTCTCTCTCTTTTTTATTTCATTTGAACCTTATATTTGGGTTTTCATTTACATTTATCATTTAAGCATTGTATTTGATTAGTTTGGTTCCATGAACCTTACGAAACATCTTAGACTTTGGCCATGGATTTAGGAGTCCATTAAGCTTGAATGAGTTTGCTTGCCTCTACAAGCATCATTCAAGCTCATTTCTATTCATCTTTAATCATTTGATAAATTTTTATATTTGTATGAGTCGAGTCTTCTCTATAAGCATTATTCAAGTTCATTCAATGTGGATGACACTAATTTAACCTATATACATAAAACAACATACAAGTATTTTTAGAATGAAGATAACATCTATGATTGAATGCGATTTTCTCCTTTTCCTCCCGCCAACTGAAGGAAAGTATTGGACTAATGAAAAATAAATCCTTTGGTTCAATAATGTTTGACTATCTCCAATGGTTTGCACATAAATATAACAATTAAATATTTTCATGTTGATAACTAATTACTGAACCAGCATTAAAAATAAAATGGAGTAGGTTAAAAAAGGTTAAGGCTATTTTCAACCCAAATGGGTTTATATGGGATACAATTACGCATGCCATGAGTGACCGAGGACAAGGCAACATTGAAATGAATTGCAATGTTTACCAAAAAAAAGTGAATTGCAAAGAAAAAGCTTATTCCACTAAGGACTAGGCCACTGGATATATGGTCTTTTATCAAG
This sequence comes from Clitoria ternatea, assembly GCA_037962975.1. Lineage (NCBI taxonomy): Eukaryota > Viridiplantae > Streptophyta > Magnoliopsida > Fabales > Fabaceae > Clitoria > Clitoria ternatea. The sequence goes on from CM075669.1 coordinate 298,027,513, forward strand.
GAAATTAAGAGACATCATGCTTCTAAATACATAATATGTGAAACATTGTATTAACTATAAATTATTTCTAAAAAAACCATGGACTATTTTATATTTCTGTTGTATTTATTCAATTCTTGTCTTATTTTTTTTCTGAGTTCTTAATATATTAGATTGCATTCTAGTCCAAATCGGGATCTTATCACAATCAAGGAAAGCTACAACAAACGCTTCCCAAGAATATATATTATTGTAAAAAATAGTAGATTTGAAGCATATATTTCTTTGTTATAAGTATTTGACATACCTGGTCTCTTTTCAAAATTTCTAACTAGTAATTAAATCTACATACATTAAACACTTTTTTTTTAATTTAAGTAAATTTACAAGAAAAATCACTGTTATAAAAATATAACCATTATCAAATGATGGAATTAACCTGAAGAGTTCTCTATATCTCTCCTAGGGTTTCTCTCATAAGGTTTACGTAAGGGTTTTCTCTCTAAATATTTTAAAGGTTCCAACCATTTAGAATTGGTTGATCTCTTTTCTCTTGGGCATATTGGAAAATCTATCCGAATAGCCAAGAAAAAACTTAAGAAACTCTAAGCTGAGCACATCGATCATGATGTGATGGAAGAAATTAATACTATTGAGCTTCAACTTGATGAACTTTTAGAGCAAGAAGATATTGTGTGGTGTCAATGTGCTCGAGCTTTATGGTTAAAACATGTAGACCGTAACACAAGGTTCTTCCATCAAAAAGCTTCTTAACAAAGGAAGAGAAATTATATTGATGTGCTAAAGGATAATGGAGTTGAATTTGATACAGATGAAGAAATTTCTCTGGTACTTATTGATTACTTTAGCTCTTTGTTCAAAACATCAAATTCTGATGCCATTGAGGAAATGGTGCATTTGGTGAGAGGTAGAGTGGAGGATCATCATGTTCAAATTCTTTCCACGAGAAACAGTGAAGAGGAAGTGAGAGTGGGCACTAGATAATATGCATCCTACCAAAGCTCTTGATAAGGATGACTTCCCGAAACTTTTTTATAAAAACATTTTGGCATATTGTGGGGAAGTATATATGTCACTAATAAGGTTTTTTCTATTTTAAATAAGGGTGGAAAGTCAGGTTCTCTTAATCATACCATTATTGTCCTTATCCACAAAGATTAAAAGAGCTTCATATGATAGCAGTATCCCCTCATTAGTCTATGCAATGTTCTCTTTTAAAGATACTTTTGCCACATATCATTGATAAGGCCTAAAGTGTTTTTGTGCCAAGAAGACTGATTACAGCTAATGCATTGATAACTTCAGTCTTTCCATTACATGAAGAAAAGAATTACAGGAAGGAAAATGGTGATGACTTTAAAGCTTGACATGTCTAAGGCATATGATCGGGTATAGTGGGGATTTTTGTTGAGGATGATAGAAGTAATGGGCTTCCCATCTATGTTTATGGATCTTATTAGAAGGTGTATCACTACTGTGTTCTTTTCTGTTCTTTTGAATGGATAACCGGGTCCAATGTTTTTTTCAGACAGAGGCCTCCGTCAAGGTAATCCACTTTCACCATATTTATTCATTATTTGTGGGGAAGTTTTTTCAGCTTCAATTAGGAAGAAGGTTGAGATTGGTGCGCTTCATGGTATCAAAATACCTCATTCTACGCCTATTATATCTAACTTACTGTTTGCGGATGACAACATTGTTTTCTGTAAAAGCACTTCAGGAAGAAGTTTCTATTTCTTCTATTCTCTCAAATTTTGACAGTGTTTGGACAAAAGGTTAATTTTGAGAAATCATAACTTCTTTGTATCCGTAATGTGCCAACAAACAAGGTTCATTAGCTTTATTCTTTCTTTGATGTTTTGCCTACCATCGTTGGTGAGAGACACCATGCTTCTAAATACATAACATAATAAACATTGTATTAACTGTTAACTATTTCTAGAAGACTATAGACTTTATATTTCTTCTGTATTTATTAAATTCTTGTCTCATTGTTTTGTCCATGAGTTCTTAATATGCGAGATTGCATTCCAGTCCAAATTGGGATCATATCACAATCAAGGAAAGGGAAACATACAAACCCCTCTATAAGTTGCAACAAACGCTTCCTAAGAATATAAATTCTTGTAAGTATTTGACATTTTACCTAGCTTCTTATCAAAATTTCTAACTAGTAATTAAATCTGCATACATTAAATGATTTTTTAAAACTTAAGTAAATTTAAAAGATAAATCATTATCATTATCAAATGATGGAATTAACCTGAAAAATTGATGAAATAATGTAAAGCTCTATTGCATTTATGTGTGAAATTGATCTATTTAGTATAAGAGTATGTATTCAAATTTCAACCGTGTTAATTTTCTCAGGCAAAAGTCAGCCATAAATAACTAGCCAATAGGTGTTAGTCAATAGTCATTTATCTTTTAAAGTGTAACATCCCGACCTTTCTTAGAAAGGCTTGAAAGACAGTTTTGTTGTGTAATATAGCTATATGGGGTTATTTGTGTGTGATTGTGGCTTCGACCAATGGTGTGTTAGTGATGTGATGCTTGATATTAATAATTTTGTGGGCTGTGACCAGAATATATCTGATGTTCATGAGGGCAATAAGGTTCGATTATGTGATAAGGTGTGTGACTTGATGAATATTTGATGATTCAATGAATTAAGTCAAATAAATATGATGATAAGTAATAATTAATTCGTAACTATTTGAGTAATTAATTAAAAGAAATAAGATTGATGATGGTGAGATAAGATAAAGTGATTTGATGTGATGTCAACTAGTGACATGACATGGTGATATAATTTTTATAATAATAATAATAATAATTTTAGAAAAATACCCCAAAGAACGTACTCGTCAGAGAAATTGCATCGAAAGCTGAACCGGGAACATATACTTCCACCAACTTGGTGTGCATACCTTCAAAAATTTTAATGATCATGCGCTAATAATCGGCCCTAGCGTTTTACAATTCAAAAGGCATGACAATGTAGCAGAATACACCCTAGTCATTTATGAAAGTGGTTTTCTCTTCATCTTCCTTCTACATAGGAATCTGATTATATCTGTAAAGTGTATCCATAAATGAAAGGGATTGATAACTAAAAGGGTCATATACCATTCTAATAATACTTGGTATAGGAGATATATGGATCCTTGGGCCAACATTTATTTAAATTTACAATAAGTGCACATTCTAAACTTATCATTAACCTTTTTAACCATGACAACATTGGAAACCCAAGAAGAATATTGAATTTCATGAATGAAACTGGCTTTTAGGAGTTCTTTAGTTTTCTCGCATGCCATTGTTTGATTTTCAAAACCTAGGTGCCTTTTCTCCTGAGCAATAAGTCTCGTTTCTAGGTATGCCACCCGCTTAAGACAATAATAGTTTAGGTTTGTCAAACATGTCAAAAGTAGTCTAGGAAAACAGTTGTCTGGATTCCTAAAGAAGTTCTACCAGTCTCCCATTTTCCATATCGATTTTAAGAATGTCATTGATGTTTGTCGTTTTTTCAACAAAATTTCCAAGTACTATAGTTTTTATCCTCCCTCTAGTGTGGGTTTAAATGGATGTCGAGGATCAATCCTAAGCCTTTCCCTAGGATCCAAATATATCATACTAGCAAAGCCAGTCAAGGTACCTCCATCATTCAACTTTTTTTTCATCATGGTTTTTTCTTTAACTATCTAATAAGGCTTAAGTTGTAGCAGAACTAGACCATTTTTTAATCACCTTAGATTGATGAAACTTGATTTTCTTTGTTGATAAACTTAATTAACATTTATGGAGTTGAAAAAACAGCTTCCATCACGTTTAATATATATCTTCCCATGATCCCATTGAATGGTGACTTCATGTCAATCACCAAAATTCTCGTTTTAACTTTCTTGGCACCGGGGTCACCCTCGAAGGTAATTCTTGTATCGAGATAATCTTGGTAGGTTGTTTCACTTCACTAAAAGTTATGAGGTCATGGGTGTAAGGTTGTATATCCACACCAATCAAGCCTATCTTTTTAAAGCATTCATAAAAGATCACATCATGAGAACTTTCTTGATTAACCAGAAGCCTCTTAACCTACTTACACTACTAAAAAAACACCTGTTAGCGACGGAATGAATTGGTCGCTAATCCATGACAAGGCCGTCGCTACAATCCTTAGCGACGACATTTTAGACGGGAAAACCCCCGTCGCTAAAACCTTCATCGAAAATAGATCAGCGACCATAGAAACACCGTCGCTACAATGTCGACGGTATGATACCGTCGCTGATACCGTCGCTAAAATGGTTTCTGCTTCACTGACTTCAGCCGTCGCTAACTGTGGCCATACAGCGACCTCACAACTTCGTCGCTAGTAGCGACCACAGTATGCCGTCGCTATGGTTAGTCATATAGCGACCACAACATCCGTCGCTAATTGTTGCCTACCAGCGACCGTACACTTCCGTCGCTATGGTTAGTCATATAGCGACCACAAGATCCGTCGCTACTTTTTGCCTACCAGCGACCGTATACTTCCGTCGCTGTGGGTAGCCATACAGCGACTACTATAGTCCGTCGCTGTTTTTGGCCAATCCGCGACCACGTTTCCCCGTCGCTATTTCTGTCTTATAGCGACCGTCTAATGCCGTCGCTAATTGGAATTTTTTAATTTTTAAAAAATTGGTTAAATATTTACAGGTTTTGTTAATTTAACTTTAAAAATGTATCAATATTTTGTATTTTGTATTGGCTGATAAATTTTTATAATTAAATTTGAATAATTTTTTTAAAATATTAAATTATTATTAAAAACAAAATAATGGATTAAATTTATTTATCAAATAGGTTGAATTATTAATGATAATTACAATAAGGCTTTTTTATTTGAATTTAATTACTAATAGATATTGACATAATAAATGAAGAATGACAAAATAAATACTGAATGGAATATAATATAAAAACTATAAATCAAATATACAATGTGTATAAATAATAAAAATACAATCATGGTGGTGGGGGATCCTGGGGTGGTGGTGGGGGCGCCTGGGAAGTGGGGGGAGGTAGTCTCGCCATCAACTGCATCAGTAGCTCCTGCTGCTGAGCAAGTTGCCGACGAGTCTCGGCATGCTGCTCCTCGGCCCGTCGTCAGTCCGCCTCGGCCCGCTGTCGGTCCGCCTCGGCCCGCTCCTCCAACAACTGCCTCTGACATCGCTTCTCCTGTAGCTCGTCATTCAGGTTTTGAATTACCTAAACAACCTCAGTCGGGAGACCAGAGGGAGAGGAAGAGGAAGGGGTCTTCCCCTTTTTCACCAGCTGCGTGCCGACGCCACCCAATCCAAATACCCTCCCTTTCTTGTTCACACCACCAACAGCCTCCATATAGATGGCGTTGTCGTCGGAACAAGATAGGGTGGGAGGAACCTCCCCTTCAGGAGTGGAAGCCACCAGGTCCGCCTCCTTCTCGGCCCTCCTGGCCTGATACGCCTCCTATAAATTCAAAAACAATGATAGGATTAGTAAGCTGATTTGTAAATTATAAGCATGTGTCAGTTAAAAGTAAATACCGCTAGATCTACAGTCTTCTGGTTTACCCATGCACCGGCTTTGTTCTTCTTGGTCATTTGCATGACCTCAAACAAAGAAGGCTCTCGGTGCTCTCTTAGCTCCTGTGGTAGACAAAAAATATTGAGATTATTATTTATAAACATGTCAGAGGAATCATATTAAAAACATAAATATACTTACAAATCTTTTCTTGTGCTCGAGGGTTGAAATGCTACCCCTAGTGTAAACTGAGGCTGCAGCATCGGCAGCTCTGTTTGCCCTGTTCTGAGCACTCGCCTGCTGGAACGGAACACCGCCCCACTTCTGGACCATCCCGTCCCAATGGTCCTCCGAGATCCAACGAGGGCGCTCACCCTTGTCCCTCACCTTCCAAAGGGTACTCTTGATGATTTTGGAGGTCTTTATGGCAAAGACCTTCCTAATCTCATCAATCGCACCCTCTGCCCACTGGTAATCACGCTGTAAAATGAAATGAGAAATCAAAATTAATAAGAGGTCTATTTAATAAATCAAATCACAATAAGTTGATGTGGTAACTTACCGAGAAGGTGTCAAACCACCTATCTTGGACAACCTTCCCGGCATCTGTCCAAGATATATATGGACCGTCCCACTGGGCCTTTAAAACCTTAGTAATCGCTTTGGTAGTGCGACTACTGTCAACAAAGCTATAATGACAACAGTTATATCAGCAGTACAACAACACAATATAGGGAGACTCCCAAAATTCCGACAGAGTCTCCCCTGTAAATGTAATATTTCCAAGTTTAAATAGTTACCCTGTTACAAACAGAAGAATTCCCAGTACAATTTAATCTATACAAGTACTAATTAAAGTAATATATAATAACCAACATGTCTTTCCACTAAAGTTTTATATAAAGTACAATACAAATAACATAAAAGTATGCCATTTTTGGTCACTTACTCGTCTCCGGCCGGCACGGGTACCAACATGGGTAGAGGGGATGTCGGAGGTGGGGTAGCCTGATGGCCATGGTCCTCCAAGTCACCAACTCCTGGAGTCTGCTCTGGGGTAGTCAGCTGTGGGGGTGATGGGGTGGTCAGCTGTGGTGGTGATGGAGTGGTCTGCTGTAGTGGTGATGGAGTGGTCCGCTGTGGTGGTAACGGAGTGGTCTGCTGTAGTGGTGATGGAGTGGTCCGCTGTGGTGGTAATGGAGTGGTCTCCTGCCCTGGGGTGGAAGTCCCCAGACGGGATGCCGGGGTCCTGGACCCACCACCCCTACTGAAGGACAGTCGACGTCCCGTCATCTGTGGATAAAATCATGAAAAGAAAGGTTAGTCTCAGGATATATATAAACATATGTATATATGTTTAACAACTACATACTCTGTGTCTGTTTCAGTTTCAAATTCCCCCTCACTTTCAGTGTCACCGTGGTTATCTGTTTGAACAACTTCATCAGTATCCAGATCAGCCCTAGACCGTTTTGATCGAGAGACAAGGTCTTCGTCAATGTGTTCACCCCCCGTAGTGGCGAGTGTCTCATCCATTATGACTGGATCAATGTTGAACAATAAATTACCATCGTTGAGCTTGTGTGGTGCAAGCTGATAAACGTCATCAACCTCCTCGGAGACATTGTCAGTGATTTGACTTCGGGCCTTGGCCTTGATGACTGTATACCAGTCTCGATGTCCTCCCGGGAAGTCAGTGTAATAAACCTGCTCAGCTTGTTGGGTAAAAATGAAGGGATCAAACCCTTTATATCTACCATTCTTCTTGACCTCAACTAAGCCGTAGTTGTTGTCAACCTTTGTTCCAACACCGATTGTGTTATCGAACCAATCACATTTGAATAGAACAATATCTCTTCTTTGTCGTCCAGAGAACGAAACTTCAACAATCTCTGTCAGCACTCCATAAAAGTCTTCTTCTAACTGTCCAGCGGTGCCTCTAACACAAACCCCGTAGTTATGGGTACGCATCCCGTCACTCCATTGATGAATATTAAACTTGTAGCCATTTACGTAGTAAATAGGCCATTTTTTAACAGTTTTCACCGGCCCCCAAGAAAGGGCTTGGAGTAAAGCATCTTCAATATACTTGTTAGGGTCTTGTATCTATGTACAACATAACAAACAGGTCATCGTTAGATACCTGGAGTTAGAAGCACAGATAAAAAACACTCGGTATACAGGTCTTACGTGTTGTGCGAACCAACCAACGAACTTGGACGACACCTCAGTATGAATTTGGTCATCAGTTAAATCATTTTGCTCAAGCTTTAGCATATCTGTATATAAGCTATTTAAAGGAAACAAATTTAGATACTATAAAAGCGAGGTTTAGAATGTAACTCATGAATTTTAAGACTTACTTGAGAAAGGGTTCAACTTCTGGGTAGTTTAGAAGAATGTACAAGTGAGCCGCCTTTCGATCTTTCTCATCAATGTAACATTTTGTGAGCTTGCCCCCCGGATGACCAGGATAGTTGAAAATCGATCTTTGTTCATCAAACCCTGTGCGGGTGGCTACCCCAAGATTGCGGGGAATTCTACTCATTCTAGTTTCTATCTCCGTCGAAAAATAGAAAGAAGCAAAAGTTGTCATTTCTTCAACTAAGTATGCCTCACAAATTGATGCTTCAATGCAGGCTTTGTTTGACACTTTGTCTTTTAAAGAGCGTAAGAATCTTCAAATCATAAACAAATGTTAAGTTACAAGAAACTGTTATAAGAAATGTTTGGAAGGAAATTAAAGAGTTCTGGCGTTCACCTTTCGAATGGATACATCCAACGATACTGCACGGGGCCACCAACCTAGGCCTCGTACGGTAGATGGATAGGCAAATGCTCCATCGAGTCAAAAAAACTTGGTGGGAAAATCTGCTCCAACTTATAAATCAATACTGGGATGATTTCTTCCATCTTCACAAGTTTCTCCACAGTCAACGAAGTTGCCGTCAACTCCTTAAAGAAGTGACTCAACTCAACCAACGGTTTCCAAATAGGCTTCGGTAAGGCATGAAACGTGTACGGGAGTAGTTGTTGCATAAAGACATGGCAATCATGACTTTTCATGCCAAACACCCTGCCCTCCTTCACGTCGACACATCTACTCAGGTTAGAAGCGAATCCGTCAGGGAGGGTTAACCCATTCATCCAAATACACACAACAATCTGTTGCGGTCTAGTTAAAACATATTTTGCATGGGGTTTAAACATTCTTCCACGTCCCGCATCCCTCAATTCCAACTCCTTCCTAGAACACCAAATCAGAAGGTCTAGACGACTCTTCTCGTTGTCCTTTGTTCTCCCCTTGATGTCCATAACAGTGTCAAAAATATTCATGAAAACATTACATTCAGTATGCATGACATCAATGTTGTGTCTTAACAACAAGTCTTTCCAATATGGCAAATCCCACAAGATGCTCTGCTTCACCCAGTGGTGTTCCTTACCATAACCCGCAAACTCCTTAACACTCTTGTCCCAGATGTAGGGATACTCTTCGACCCTCTGCCAAACCCGTGCACCGAATAACCTATGGGGTGGAGGTTCAGTAACCACCTTGTTCTTCTTGAAAGCGATTTTATTTCTCCTAAACGGGTGATCCAACGGTAGAAACTTTCTATGACAGTCAAAGAAACTTGTCTTGCCACTAACAGGGAGTGATTCCCCCCCAGTATGTTCCATGCATACAGGGCAAGCAAGCTTCCCAGACGTTGACCATCCAGAAAGCATACCATAGGCCGGGAAGTCGTTGATAGTCCACATCAAAATAGCACGCATCATGAAATTGTTCTTCAAAGACGCATCGTATGTCATTACCTCGACATCCTATAATTGTGATAACTCTTCAACCAACGGTTGCAAAAACACGTCTATGTTCGCCTTTGGATTTTTGGGTCCTGGAACCAGTATAGATAGAAACATGACCTCCCTCTTCATACACATATCAGGAGGCAGATTGTATGGGGTCAGTATGACTGGCCAACAGGAGTAAGCTCTTCCGTATTGACCGAACGGGTTAAACCCATCAGTACATAAGCCAAGTCTTACATTGCACGGCTCGCCAGAAAAGTCCAGATATAGCTCATCCAAACACTTCCAAGCTTTCCCGTCGAAAGGATGGCAAAGAAACCCCTCTTGTGTTCGGTTCAGAGCATGCCAATGCATGTGTTTTGCCGTGGATAATGAGGCATACAGACGTTGAAGACGCGGTGTTATAGGGAAGTACCACATTTTCTTCTTGGCCATCCGGGTTACCTTCCCTCTCCTTTTAACAGTTTTGTAGCGTTCCTCATTATAATGCAGACATTTTGTGACACTCTTATCTGCAAACTCATTTCTGAACAGCATACATCCGCCAACACAACACTCTATCTTCACACAACCCAACCCCAAGTTTGCCACTTATTTCTTAGCATGGTACAGGTTTGTAGGCATTCTATGATTACTAGGTATGGTGGAACCCATCAGATTGACCATCCTATTAAAACAACCTCCAGAAAGATTATAATCTGCCTTTAGGCTTAAAGCAGCTAGGGAGGCGGATAACTCAGTGTGACTGTTACACCCGTCCCACAATGGAGTCTAAGCCGCCGCTAACAAATCATAAAATCTCTTCACCTCTGGATTAGGATCCTCCTCTACATTGTCAGAGTCTCCATGACTTGCTTGGTCATCATGTTCTAACATACGCCCGGTGGAGGGTCCAACATGATCCATCACCATTTGTTCTATGTTGTTGTACATATCCCTATTTCCTCCAACCTCGTAGTAAGACTGTTGAACGGTTACACTTGATGGTCTAGGCGGTAACTGCTCACCATGTTTGTACCAGCAGTGGTATGTTTCCATGAACCCTTTCTCAGTTAGGTGACACATGACATCATCCGCGTATTCAAAATTCATGCATTTGCACCTTGAGCACGGACAACGAATCATCTGAGTCGCTTCAAATCCAGGCGTGTTTGCCGTAGCGAACGGAATGAACTCCAATAGCCCCATCATAAACTCCTCAGTCACTCGCCGACTGCGATCTAGCCGGTTGTACATCCATCGCCGATTTGCCGGTACCTCTATTTACAATATCTAACAAGCACGATTTTTGTTACTTTACATTTTTAAAATTTTATTTGACTATCGGTTGTGAATCATTCTCTATCTCTTTAATGTTGCAAATTGGTGGGGCCCTATCCCATTCGGGATGAATATGCAACCATCTGTAACCCATCGATGTTGTATGTGGTCTATCTTGTGGCGTTGATGTTCATTTGAAATTTCGACAGCATTTTGCATTGGTCCCCGAGTACACAGAGATACGTACGGTATGAAACACCGCACGCAGTCATGCACCCTGGGGACAATACGAAACACCATAACCGAAATTTCAAATGAACATTTAACGTCTCAACATAGACCACATACAACATTGATGGGTTACGCCCTACTGGTTACAAATTCATACCAAACTGTCCAACCGGGACAATTCAAGATCCAACACAACACGGTACATCAACCGGTTGTTTTGAAACTTGAACGGGAATCTAATGGGTACACACACGACTAAACCCTAAATCTTCAAATCATGAGTTTCATTTTTTAAGTTCCCTAAGAAAGAGAGCCTGTCAAAATTTTGGCAGAGTCTCCCCTGTAAACTAGACATTTCCCAAATTTACGAACGACCTGTTACATACAGAAAAGTTCCCAGTATAGATAAATAAACATACCATACGCATTGTATATGATATTCAGAGTTATGAACACCAAATCATGTTATCAGTACATAAAACTAATGCCTAATGAGCTCTGCTCTCCACTAACAAATAACATTACACATGCATGTTTAAATCATATTATTAGCACACAAAACCAATGCCTAATGAGCTCTACTCTCCACTAACAAACAACATTACACATGCATAAAAAATCATGTTATCACCATAGAAAACCAATGCCTAATGAGCCTTGCTCTCCACTAACAAACAACAATCCACATGCATACACATAATGAGAAAGTCAGTGTTAGGGGATTACCTCGAGGAAAAAAGTGAGGGAAGAATATGAAGCTGTCGACAGACAATCACAGACCACGTGTAACGTGTGCTAGTCTGCATGACAAACCAATAAGTGGTTGGACAGTTACAAGTAGCAAGGAAACTAAACAAAGAGAGACACGTAAAGCAAATTATAGATTAAGTACATTGCAAGGAAACTAAACAAACAGAGACAGTCAAAGTAAATTACTCAATATTATATAAGGTTTATCCTATTCAATGTTAAAGGTCAAGTTCAAGTAAGAAAAATAAGAACACTCTAATGGATTCGGATAGGGAGGCTTTAATGGATTTAGGAGGTTGAAGACTGGCTATATCAAAGATTATTTTTCTATTATTTAGAACCTAGACTTTAGGAGGAGCTCTCAATTCTTTTCTTTTATAAAATAAGAAAGAGCTCTCAATTCTTTAGATATCTATGTGCATATACTTAATAGACTCAGAAGATTAAGTGCAAACCCAAAACAAGAAAAAGGATTATTAAGTCTAACCAAGCACACCTTTCCAGAGATTAGTTGATAGGATTAAAACTTAAACATATTTTTTTTGACATAAAATGAAATTTCTATGCAATAGATTTTAGTAGTGCAAGATGGAAAAAAAATTACAAAATCACTTGATTATTGATATTTACAAGGCAAATTTCTAACTCAACTTTCACAATTCAAGTTCGCCGGTGTTGACCGACGAGAGGGAGGGAGAACGGAGGGGGGCGGCTCCGGCGATGGAGGAGGAGAGGGAGATCGGCAGAGGGAGACAGTGAGGGAGATCGGAGAGGGGATGAGAAGGAGACCGGCGCCGGTGTTGACCGGCGAGAGGGAGGGGGAACGGAGGGGGAGTTCCGCGAGACAGAGAGTGAACGTGAGAGGAAGGGTCACCGGTAACGGTGACCGGCTGCTGGCCGGCAGAGGGAGAGGTAGAAGAGGGGTACCTTTTTTTATCTCTTTTCCTTTCTCCTTATTTTGATCTCTGTTATTATTTTTTTATTGTTTTTGGTTTTATTGTTCAGGAAGATGTTGGGAGGTTTGAGAGGATGAAGAAGGTGTTGCTGGTGCTGTTGGGATAAAAGGGATGAAGGTTGTTGGGTCTGTTTTTTTTTTCCTTGCTATTGGAGGTGAAGGGGATGATGCTGTTGGGGTAGTGAGGATGAAGAAGATGCTGTCTGTTGGTGGTGATGGGATTAAGGGGATGAAGGTGAAGGTTGGTGGTTGTTGGGTCTAGTGAGGAAGATGAAGAGGTTAGTTCTCATGGTGGGTAGTGATGAGGAAGATGAAGAAGAGGATGGTGAAGGGAAACCAATTCCGGTTTCTACACCGGAATTCCTGGAAGGGGGCCTAAAAAATTATTTTTAATTATTATTTTTAATAAAAGTTTTAAATAAAAGATAGGACAGGGATGGTGGTCACAACATCAAAGCACTTGGTGATGTATATTTATTTAAGCTTCTGAGTAGGTCAGCTGAAGAATATGGGTTTAGGAATGAAGAGGTCTTAAGGATCCCTTTTGAAGCTCAAGATTTTGAAGAGTGGTTCCATATCAGAAGGAACTATGAAAAAAAGGTTCTAATTAAGAGGAGGATAAAATTACCAACATGCTTTGATATATAATCATGGATTATCATGTCAGTAATTAATTTTGATTATCACGGGAGATTATTCCAAGCAACTTCATAAAGTTTTTGTTTTCCTAATATACAAGTTATATACTCAAATTAATGAATACATAATTAACAAATACAGCAGGGGCATCTTTATACATAAGCTTAACTATGCAAACCATCAATATTATAGCAAAGTTGTTTTAAAGACTGTTAATATGTAACTGAACCTTACAAGGGAAAATAACTTAATTTACACACTTGAGGTGAGCAGCTAGTTAAGCACTAGTTGACTTATGACAGAAGCTTCTAGAGGAAGCTAGCACAAACAGAAAGCATGAATACAACTAATTAATGAGAAAATAAAAAGAGCTGAACATATACTAATACACTCTCCCACAAGCTCAATGAGGGAGAAAGCTAAAAAGATCATCCGCTAGAATGTACATGCTAGAGATGGAGCAAAGGTTACATAGGACAGAAATCAAATAGCAACAAATAATGGCATTCTTAGCTAGCTATAAAAAATTCTGCCCTTATACACCTACTCTTCCAGCAGAAAGACAAGAGAAAGGAGCTTGAAGAAGCATTCAACTATACATGTGAAATTCAATTATACATATTATGCAGCTAAGTTGACATCTTGCATTGCTTCCTAAGTCTTTGTCTTTTATATATATTTTATTTAATTTCCAAAGAATTGGTTACTCCCAGTTTGAACCTTGATGGGTTCACTTGTGCACCAATTGAAATTAACATTTAAATAGTAATATGAAGTTTTGAGTAACAAAATGTAAAAACAAATTGAACAGTACCAATTTCTTCATGTACTACAAATCCTAAGTAAATACAATAATGAAAATAGTACCCAAGGTACTAACCTTCTTAACCACATTCGGAGAGCCATCCAAAAATAGTACCCAAGGTCGAGAAATTAGGTTACAATGCAAAATAGATGATATGAAAGAAAGCATATGAACACACCAATATTTCCATTCTAAGTAACACCCCTGAAAGTTTGGCAATATATCACTAAGACACCAACATAATATAAAAAATTAGCTCACATACACAACCCCAAAACCTTCTCAACCACATTTGGAGAGCTATCCAAAAATAGTACCCAAGGTCAAAAACCCAAGTTACAATGCAATACAGACAATATGTAATAAAGAATATGAAGACACCAATATTTTTCCATTCTAACATCCTTGAAAGTTTGGCAAAAAAGTTTGGCAACTATATCACCAATATGCTTCAGAAAATTAGCTTACTTACACAACTCCAAAACCTTCTCAACCACAGTCGGTGAGATCCAAACAATACCAAAGGTCAAAAAACCAAGTTACAGTGCAAAACAGAAAATATCAAAGAAAGAATATGAACACACCAATACCTGAAACACACGTAGGGCCACTATGAGGCAACAAATTACCTTACTCACACTGACTCCACAAACCTTACCTGTCTATTTCTTCTTTGTAACTCATCATAATAGTAACTAAGAGAAAACAAACAGCAAGGGTCACACTGATGAGTATACTAAAAACACTATTTACAGAATAAATAAGTAAAAAGTTTTTACCAGGAATCAGTGAGCTTACTATAGAATTCACATTAGGGGTGTGTTATCAGTTTCACAAAAACTTTTCACTTTAAATTCTTTGAATTTAACCAGTATTCTTAGGACACTCATTAGTATGTGGTCCCCTCCCCTAACAATAACACTATTTTCGCAGACTTAAGGCACCCTAAATTTTCGATTTCAAAAAATATTTTTACAGACAGGTTAGGGTTCATTCACCAGAGAATAACAAAAACTCAAAACATTTACATGACACAGATTAAACAACCAGAAGAAAGTAGGAATCAGTAAAACATGTAGAGCACAGGAAACAGAAGAGGATAGAACTCTACTTACCTGAGGGAGTGAGAGCCGACGAAAGGAGTGAGAGAAAAGGAATACCGTCAAGAGCTGCGACCCACGACCTGAACAGAGAGGGAAAGAAATTGATGAGGACGGTTTGGACAGGAAGAGGGGAACCAGTCGAAAGGGTTCAGTTGAAGTTGAAGAAAGGAAGGGGTTGGGAGGTTCAAAGTTGAAAAGAAAAGGGAAACACGGAGAGTTCGAAGAAGGAAAGGGAAATGGGGTTTAGGGATTCTAAAAATGAAGTAGAAATAAGATGGAAAAGAGAGGTGGTGGTATCGGAGATGACGGAGAGGGAGACGGTGGAGAAGACAACGGAGGTGAGACGGTGGCTCGTGAGAGGGAGATGACGGAGAAGAAGGTGGCTTCGTGAGAGGGAGTGACGGAGGCGGTGGAGGTGAAGGTTCGGTGGGCAGAGGAGAGGGAAAAGGGTTTACGGCTAAGGGGATAGCAGAAGTGATTGACGGGGAAGGTCTGCATCGAGTAAGTTGTTATACTTAGCGACGGATTGAATCCGTCGCTATCAAGGTCACTGAATAGAAAAATTAATAACATAGCGACGGATGATGACATGTGTCGCTAATATACCACCACTAGCGACGACTACATCCGTCGCTAAATTTAGAAATCCCTCTAAAATTTTGAAACCCTTCAGGAACCTTAGTGACAGACATGTTCCGTCGCTAAAGTATACAAAAATAGCGACGGTTAACGGTTGCCGTCACTACCTTGTTCATAGCGACGGCAAGTCCACGTCGCTGCTTTGTCCGAAGACATAGCGACTGCAGTGTCACCGTCGCTATCACTTGGCACCATATATAACTTGGAGGGAAACCAAAAAAATAGAGGGAAATAACTTTAGCGACCGTGTCAGGGACGGGGTATGATTTAGCGACGGTATTAGTGACGGTTATTTGCCAAATTCAGCGACGGTATATATTGGTTGCTAATATGGTCACTATTTTCATATTCAAGGTCTCTTTTCTTGTGGCCGTCGCTAATTCGGTCACTAATTAGCGATGGCGTTCGGCGGTCGCTATTGGTGTGTAGCTATTAGTCATTTTTCTAGTAGTGTTATTGGTTATGATGACCTTATTTACAACAATGTCATCATTGTCTCGGATGGTGGGGCCATAATCGTTGTTTGAGAAGGTCATATAAGGAATTTTAACTTCGTCTTGGAGAGGTCTCTGATCATTCTTTGACCTGAAGAGACATAATCATCCTCAAATGTTTCTTTCTAGTGGTGTTAGACACTCTACCTCAAGTAAATATATCACAATCAAGTCTATAACCTCTTTTTTCTACTTAGGAGAGGGATCTTCTAACTCTTTTTCTTTATCGATAGCCTTAACTACTTTCAATTTAGCCTTCTTAATCAGTGTGGCTTTCTTAGGACCTCGTCTCCTATCATATTCAAGAGATTTTCCCTACACCTTTTCTAATTTTGGTTTGGCTTATCGTGGGATCTGTTTCTAAATAAGTACTTCTTTAGCTTTCCTTCTATGATGAGGACCTCTATAACATCCTTCAGCTACCTATATTTGTCTGTGGTATGCACTTGCTGCTCATGAAAATTATAGTACCTACTTAGGTTTCCAGGTATTTGATGGGTGTAGGTCTTGTTGGAAAGTGGCCTCAAAATGAAGAGATATGGGGTGAATTAAGTCTTTTAAAATTTTTCACAAATAGCAAAAGCAAATATATAGGAAGTATGATGTTAAATAACTCATTTTATAAAAACAATTTTAAAAGGATTATTTAAGAGCTTATGAACAAAAAGAGTTTAATAAATATGAGTTAAAGAGTAAATAATTGAAAAATAAAAAAAGATAATAAATAGAAGGGATAAAAAAGAGTACACGATAATGTATCTTGGTTCGATCACTACCACTATGATATACTCCTAGTCTCCCACCACTAAGGCTTAGAACTTTGCACTATAGTATGAAACAATTACAAGGTTGTCTGTTTACAACACTTAGACTACTTGTCCAATGTAATGCTACCTCTCAACCTGTTTCCTAAATCCAACTGGATCAAAATAGCCTTAACATATCCTGGAGATAGCTATCTCTCACCTTAAACCTAAACACTCTAATCTAAGAGCACGAAAACAAAAATGAGGATTACACCTAAATCCTATAACAAATAAAGAACTTAGTAGAGAACAAGAAATGAGAACAACTCATGTAAGAATGTATAGAGTAGTGGTGTATCTTTTTTTGAGTAATGGGCACTCAATTTATAGCAAAACTTTTCCCTCAAAAAGCAAACAAAAGATACCTAATTGCCCAAAATAAGACACCTGTCAGAAATAAGTCAAGGAGCCAAAAAAAGGGCAAGATTCATCCATGTTGGTTTGAACCTGAACCATAATTAGTTTGAACCAACTAGGCCATTTTGGCCCAAAATACTTTCCTTAGCCCAATACAAGTGTTTTTGGTCCCTTAGCTCATTTTTGGACTTTGTAAAAAACATTTAAAGGTTTTTGTTATTTTCCTTTGCTCTCTTCATAGTTCTTAAACCATTTTAACAAATTTTAAACAAATTAACTAAAGCCTAGACATAGATAAGAACATTCTAAAGCACAACTGGTCCTTATATAAGACTTAAAGCTCCACGCATGGACTTCATTTCATAGGATGCGTTCCCAGATTAATTTCCTTTTCCATAAAATCAACCATATCTTAGATCCATTTTGACTTAGATTCCATTTGGTTTTCCTTTAGTTCCGTTTGGTTTGTCATTATCAAAATATTTGACTACACACACAGAAATTATAGGTTTCTTGCACCGTACACACTACGTCTTGGAAAACCAAGCTCTGAAGATCTAGCTTTGCCTCACATTAAGCAAGGCTTAGTGATTAAAATTAATTATTTTCTTCTTTTTCAAATGAGGTGGTTGTTCTCTATCTCAGTTTCTTTAAGGGGTCTTCTCGTATTTTTCCTTTTCCTTGAGAACTAGTGTAGCTGCTAAAGTTGACTAGGTGGCAGTGAGGTGGATTTTCTACCCCATGTACTTAGCATTTATTTCTAAACTCTTCTAAAGTTTATTGTGACATCCCGGTCACTGTTGAGGGCGGGGAGTGATCACCGGTGTATAGGCACGGACAATGAGCGGCTCCTGGAAAACTTCCAGTAGGAGGGGCATATGAACAAACTGAATACATACCAGAATAAGAGGGATCCAAAGACTGTATAGGTATGGGACTATACAGTCGAGGACAGCTTAAAAAAATGAATTCGTACTACCTATACCAACAAATGCATTAACCTTTTTGGTGGCTTATCACTTAAGGACTCCAAAGTTAAGCGTGCTTAACTTGAAGTAATTCTGGGATGGGTGACCACTTGGGAAGTTCTCAGGAAAGTGTGTGAGTGAGGACAAAAACACACTACAAAGGTCTCGTGTTGGTCTGTGGGGAGAGTCGTTTATTCCTAAAAAACGGTCAGAGCGTTATAGTGGTATCAGAGCATGGCCTCTCCTAACACGGTATGGTTCGTGGACGAACCAGGTGGAAGTTGGTGGGCATGTGACATCTCAGTCACTGTTGAGGGCGGGGAGTGATCGCCGGTTCATAGGCACAGACAAGGAGCAGTTCCTGGCAAGCTTCCAGTGGGAGGGACATATGAACGAACCGAATACATACCAGAATAAGATGGATCCAAAGACTGTATAGGTATGGGACTATACAGTCAATGATAGCTTAAAGAAATAAATTCGTACTACCTATACCAACAAATGCATTAACCTTTTCGGTGGTCTATCACTTAAGGACTCCAAAGTTAAGTGTGCTTAACTTGGAGTAATTCTGGGATGGGTGACCACCTGAGAAGTTCTCAGGAAAGTGTGTGAGTGAGGACAAAAACACACTGAAAAGGTCTTGTGTTGGTCTGTGGGGAGAGTCGTTCATTCCTGAAAAGCGGCCGGAGCGTTACAGTGGTATCAGAGCATGGCCTCTCCTAACACGGTATGGTTCGGGGACGAACCAGACGGAAGCTGATGGGCATGTGACATCCCGGTCACTGTTGAGGGCGGGAAGTGATCATTGGGGCATAGGCACGGACAAAGAGCGGCTCCTGGCAAGCTTCCAGTGGGAGGGGCATATGAACAAACCGAATACATATTAGAATGAGAGGGATCTAAAGACTGTATAGGTATGAGACTATACAGTCGAGGATAGCTTAAAGAAATGAATTCGTACTACCTATACCAACAAATACATTAACCTTTTCGGTGGCCTATCACTTAAGGACTCCAAAGTTAAGCGTGCTTAACTTGGAGTAATTTTGGGATGGGTGACCTTCTGGGAAGTTCTTGGGAAGTGTGTGATTGAGGACAAAGCACACTAGAAAGGTCTCGTGTTGGTTTGTAGGGAGAGTCGTTCATTCTTGAAAAGTAGTGTGGGCGTTACATTTATGGTGAGCCTTTTGCCAAAGACGAGGCAAACATTGACTTTGGTCTCGCCTTAATAACTATGAGGAGCTGGATTGGTTTCGTTAACCCCAAAACCATAAACATTTTCTTAATTTTCAAGAAAGCTTTCAAAGATTCTATCTCTCCCTACTTAATCTGAGTCAAGGTGTGAGACATTTTTTTAGTGCATCCCTTGCTATGATGAAATGTCTTTCGAAAGCCTCAACTAGATCAGCCCAGGAATTAACTAATCCTGCAAGTAAGCCTTTAAACTAGTCAAGAGCCTCCCTAGTCAAGGTCTTAGAAAACATTTTACACATGACATCATCATCTCCCACAAGTAGTAATTTATTCGTATAAACATCCAGGTGTTTATTAGGATATGCCTTTCTGATGTACTTCCTAATAAGTCATGAATGAAGAGTTTTGAGATGTTTAGGGATTGGAGCCTAAATGAGGCATCAAGTGAAAAAGATGTTAAGCTTATAATTTAGGGAGCCATTAGATTCTTTTAAATTCCGATAGCAATGATGGTGACATCTCATGGTGAGAAGCAGAAGAATGAGGCCTAGTTAGTGAAGTTTGATGTACAACCATTCAATTCTTGAGGGTTGCCCCACTTTTTAGCCTTTTGGCTTGCAACTCCACTTTTAACTAACGAATAAGCTAATTACATGGATTAGGGGCGACCATAATTCCCTTTGTCCAGGAGGGGCTATTGATGGCGAAGTAGTGTCATAACTATATATAATTATACTAAGAGGCTTATTCTCGTTGTGAATTTCATCTTGTAGGTGGCCATCAGGGGTGGCCTCGTGGTTGTTCGTTCCATTGTGTGATTGTAATTTATAGGAATAACTTTAATGTGTCCCACTAAGAATGCTATCTAGTATGGGATACCAAACTTAGATTCTTAATCTCTTACACTAGTCTAGTGGTGATTTGATATTCTACTCTCAAGTCTAGTAGGGACCTTAAGATCTTATAGTATTTCATCCAATACACACTAGTATCTCACATTAAGGAGCGAAATCGTGTATCACCTACAAAGACATTCTGACACTAAGTTAATATGATATCAATATCGGAACTCAAGCATTTAGGTTGAACATACTTCATTCATAGTAAATGAGTAGAATTTATAAAAGTACAATATTGATTTGTGTCATGATACTTGTGTCAGTACTTTTTGATCTGTCCTGGACCGGGGTCAAGAGATCCGATCTCAAGCCAGTCACGAATAGTATGTCAATACCGTCTAGTAGACCGGATGTATGTGTATCCGATGTATATATCCGTTGTCCTGGAGTGAGGAGAGCGGATTGGGCGTCCTGGAGATCCTTTACACCGACCTAACGCGTTGAAGTGGGCGAATGGTGGTGTCACCTGCAAAGATTCTCCGACGCTCAAGTCAGTGATTATATTCCAAGTAAGGAATGTATTTAGAGAAGAATCAGTCGTAAAAGAGCTGAAGAGGAAGATCCCTCACTTCAATCATGAAGTTAGTTCATATACCTGATTGGCTCGATTAACGAGGACACGTTGGTGGGGAACCACCAACTCCCATTAGCATTATTATATTGCGCACTTACCTGCATGATTGGGTCAAGTGGCTATTTTATATTGAGCATAGAGAATGTAGACTAGGATTAGGGAACAAGTTGACCATTCCCATGAGCAGAATTTGGCTCGTAGTGCAGGGAATTATTGATCGATCCCTGTAGCAACAATCCTTGTCTTTTGCACAGTGACGTGTGTATTATCCGATGTCATGGTGTTATCCTGAACAACCGGTATAGGGAGAACGCCTAATACGGAATTACAGTTCGGATGTATACCGATGACACCGGTTACACGTAGATGTCTTATCAAAGATGTTGAAATATGTATAGCAGATCGGATACCGGTATTGAGACCGGATCATATGTCCCCTAGCTTGTGTGAGGGACTGAATAGTTGTTCACATAAGCTACTCAACCTGCGAGAGGTCTTAATATCGGTAAGCTTACGTGTGTAACGGTTCCTTAGCACCTGCTGTCATTCGTAAAGAACCGTTCTATATTTAATAGATACGACCTTTCGGTACGGTCACAACGGTTTCAGACAAAGATTCGTTGTGTATGAGAACTTCAAGAGTTTATTGGAATTGAAAGCTCTTGAAGTTCGTGTAACGGCTGTAAAGCGTGAATTGCGTTGCATGATTAGACATTAATGCTTTTAATCACGTGGGCAAGCAATTATTGCGTCTGAGATGAAAATCTCATTAACCGTCGTTTTGGGCTTAATGGGCCTGAAGTTTTCGAAACTTTTGGGCCTAGTGGATAGCCCTTCGCTGAGTCGCTATCGTTTTGGCGCCCAAGAATTTGGAACGGTTGTGTCGTTTCGCTTGTGAACAGTTGCGTTTTATCGAGAACGACACAACTTCAAGAGGAGGTAACCGATCCTCTTCGTTTCCTATAAAAGGAATACTTAGTGGATTCTGGGTTCCACTTGCTTTTGCTTTCTCAACGAAACTCTGCAGAAATTTTGCAAGAAAGTTTATTGCCTACATTGCGAGGGTTTCTTCGTTCCTCAAATTCATCATTGTCATCTGAGGTAACTATCTCTTCCTTGTCGCTTTAGTTTCGCTTGGATTTGCTACTCTTAGTTATAGAAAGTAGGCTTCGTCTAAAGGGGGGAATCAGTTTCCCTCAACCCTAATAGTCGTGGGGAAGAATCCTTGTGATTCTTCCTAAGACTGAATCGCGTCGCTCAGAAAGGGGATCTTACTCACTGCGGGAAGTGACCTTTCCCTTCTCAGAGTCGCCCTCTGATTGTAATTGCTTTTAAAATGCAGTGAGTAATGATTGCAACTTTCTGACGACATTTTATTTCTTATCATAGATTAAGGAGTTCGGTCTAGATATTTCCAATGGCAACTGGAGAAGGATCTTCTGGAGATAGTGCCATTACGAAGACAGCTGAAGGTCTTTATAGCGTAGTTGCTTCAAGGCTGAATTGGGAGGAGGTTCAGGCTAAATGGCCTTTCTGCTGGGTGTCCAGTGAGTTTAAGGACTTGGCCTCCCGTCATGCGGATGAGGATGGATCTCGGATTCAACCGAGGTTCACGTTGAGTACGGATGAAGAGGCAAAAAAGTGGTATAGGGTTTATGCGCCACTTCCGACAGAGCGGATATGCCATGTCGTCCCCAACGATCGTTCAGTGTACATGTACGACTTCATCTTTCATTATTTGGGTGTCCGCTTCCCATTAACCGAACTCCAGATGGGTGTTTTGAGGTTTCTGAACTGTGCACCCTCCCAACTTCATCCCAACGGTTGGGGCCTCATCCGGGCTCTCGAAGTGCTTGGGGAGCACTTCAATTTCACGCCAACTGTAGCGATGCTGTTCTACTACACTCAGGTAGTTCGAAGAGCAAACAAGCAGGGTGGAGTTGGTCTGGTGACTCTCCGGACTCTCTGTTCCTTTGTGAACTTTGAGTCTTATACAGATTCTGCCAAGGTTGACAGGAAATCCTTCAAGACTTACTTCACTCGCATCTCCATTAAGAAGGGCAAACCAAAATTTTGGAAGGACGAAGAGGATGTTGATAAATTTCCCCTGAGTTGGACACACAAACATTTTCTCTTGAGCTCACACGCGTACTACACTGATCAATTCGATCTGTCTCGTGAGACGTCAAGAGTGTTGTTCGCACTTGAATCGCACACTACAGGTCGTCACGTCTTCTCGTGTAGGCGTTTGCTAAGTAGCTCAAGCGGAGTTCGGGAGGAATATTTGCGTACTTCTCATTTTATTTCATCTTTTCTCCTTTATCAAATATATATAGAATATTTGCAGTTGCTGACATCTTGTGTTTGTTCATGTAGGTGAAATAGAACAGCAAACTCCAGAAATGGACAAATTGAAGAAATTCAAGGCGGCTGGTAAATCTGTTACCGTGAGAATGAAGTGAAGCCCAGGCCCTCAACCAAGGATCGTCCTGAGTTAATAATATTAACCTCGGATGCTGAAGGGGACATTCCGTTGGTTGAGGGTGGTTCCTCTGAGGCTGGCGCGGCCACGGGTCATCCTCAAGTTAGTGAGAGGAGAAGAAAGATCCATAATGATCCTGCAAGGCGTCAGTCTAAGAAACAAAGGACTTCGGAGGATAAAGCTGTTGAAACCTCGGAAGGGATTGGTGCTTCCTCCGGTCTCAATAAAGGCACTGCTGCTGGGGTTTCTGGATCAGGGCCGACCTCTTTCCCAACGACCTCGTTTCTCACCCCCTTCCTCTCCTACGAAGGTTCTACTCCTGCCACTCTTCCACCACCGATGTACAAACTCCGGCCTACGCTTAGTGTCAAAGAAATTGAAGAAGCATGTGAGGCCGGAAGGTGGCAGCTAGCCGAACTTGCTGGAATGCTATCTTCCATCAGCGAGTTGGCTAAGAACGTCGACAAGGTTGATGAGCTGAGTGACAAATTAGAAGAGCTCAACCTTTCCTCAGAAAAAGACAAAGCCGCCATGAAGTTAATGGAAGATCGTCTTAACAAGTCTAAGGAGTTTGGGGATCTCATAGCTAAAGAGAATCTCAAGCTCAAAGGCGATCTTAAAAACTTAGAAGGCAAGGTGGCAGAGAAGGAGGAAGAACTCCGTAGCAGCCAGGATAAAAATAAGGCTGACGCTGAGGAGTGGTCTCAAAGGGAGAAGAAGCTCCTTCTTGAGATAGAGGGACTGAAGGCTAGGAAAGTGGAGCCCGAGATATCCAGTGAGGAGCTGTCCAAGTTGCGGAGAGAATTGGCTACAGCGAAAGCTGAGAGGGAAGAAGCTGTTGACATATGCAGCCGGGCTGTTGAAGAGTCCTTCGGCCTAGCCATACGCCAAGTCTTCTACCGCAACCCCACTGCGAAACTTAACCTTTATGGAATGGATCCGTACTATGAATTCCATGGGGGAAAGTTAGTCGCAGTGGTGGATGGTCGTCACGAAGATCCACCGACGTCCTTGTATGGTTTGGCTCCTCTTCCTGAGGGTCAATCCATGGGACCTGATTACGTCTTTCCTGCGTCCGAGGTTCCCTCTTCTGAAGAAAGGGCTGAGGCTCCTGGAGGCGAGACTCCTGCGGAGGTTCTGAAGGAAGGAGCACAAGAGCCCAGTGCTGAGGAAGCACAAAAAACTGAAGAACAGATTCCTCCTCAGTAGTTTTGTTTTCATTTACATGTATAGTTGTGTACCGGGATCAACTCCGGATTTTAAACTATTGTATGTAATTTCATTTCAATGAATGAGTTTTGATTGAAGAAATTTGTCTCCGTCGTTTCATGTATATATAAATCGTTTCTAATCCGTTCTGTATAATTAATCTTAAGGCCGGATTGAAATAATAGCCTCGGAAGATTAAACAACAAATAAAATTTAGAACGGATAAATATACACATGTTCCCAAGGGTGTATTAAGAAGAAGGTGCCTGTCTCTGGGGCGTGATCCTTAATTTTCTTAATTCTCTTGGGGAAAGGTGGGTCGATCCGCTGTTCAGTAGAGTAGTGTAACAGGACATATGACTGCTTTTAATCCGTAATGCTCTCACAGGAGATGACAATATTGTTCTAAGCTTAGGGAACTGCAAGGAAGTGGTGTTTGAGTCCTTTATCATAAGGATGATGATGGGAGTTTTTTCTACGCCAGGAGTTACGTCGTTGTATCACAGGATAGGTGATAAAGAGTATCCGTCCTGGGAGAATACCACTTGAAAGCGAAAGTGCGGACTGACTTTCGGAATTTTCCATCATAAGAATGATTATATGAATCGATCACGCTAGGTGTTTTGTAATTAAATCACTCCATAAGTGATTGAGATCATCCGTCTTGGGGATGTGTACAGCACCAGAAGTTATATCGTCGGATCACATAATAGGTGATTGAGATCATCCGTCCTTGAGGTGTATATGGCACCAGGAGTTACATCGTCATATCACAAAATAGGTGATTGAGATCATCCGTCCTGGGCAGGTACACCATGTCAAGGAGTTACATCGTCATATCATGTAATGGGTGATTGAGATTATCCGTTCTGGAAAAGTACACAACACCAAGAGTTACATCGTCAGATCACAGATTAAGTGATTTAGATTATCCATCCTGGAGGCATTTTTCAATCGTAGGAGTACGGATTGAGTGAATACTTTTCAGTTTTCAAAAGCTTTCATCGTAAGAATGATGATGAGAATTGTTCACACCAGGAGTTACATCGTCGAATCACAGAGTAAGTGATTGAGATCAACCGTCCTGGGGAATTTTTCCAATCAAGGGAGTGCGGATTCAATTGGCAATTTTTGCTCCATCCGAAATCCGAGTCCTACCTCTACTAGCCCCCTAGCTGATGTGAGGAAGCAGTTGACTTGCTCATATGAGCTATATTGATCATAGTACGTCTGGATTTCGGATTTGCACCGAAGTGTAAATATCCGCTCTGGGAACCATGTTCCGTAGTGATGAAATTTTAAGGGCGGATTCGACAATGGGAATATCAGAAGTTTATCGAATTTCGCAACCCTTGGTATTCGAGTAATGGTGGCCACGTTTCTAATGATTGGACATTTAATGCCTTAATTCACGTGGGTGCGCCATTATTGCGTTAAGTGCGCATGTCTTAGTAACTGTCACGCATAGTCTTGTTGGGCCTAGTATTTGGTTTTAATAGGCCCATTTCGATGGCTCTGTGACAAAATGATGGCATTTTCACGCCTTGATGTACTAAACGACAATTTTGGTCCACTAAACGGGGAGTCGTTTGGGGGTAAACGACAGGTTATGTTTAGTGGGTATTTGAAAAATTTTGGTGCCCTGGTATAGGCATATTTGGCAATCTCAGTTACCATTTCTTCTTGCTTCCTTGACGAACCTCTGCGAAAGTTCCAAGAAGTTCTTCGTGTCCGCCTCTGTGAATTTCAATTCACTATCCTTAGGTAACCACTTTCCCTTCGTTTTCAGTTTCTCTTTTCAATATTTGAGAATGCCTAGGAAGGGTGTTAGTTTCAGTGGCGTTGGCCCTAGAGGAAGAGGAGGAAGGGCTTTAACTCAAAACCCTAGCGTTCGTGGTGGGAGGATCCCAGTGATCCTTCAGTCGAGGCCACGAAATACGGAGAGGGAGGGGTCGCAATATCAAAGGCGAAGGGTGATTATACCCTCTTCAGGGTCTTCCTCCTCCAGTGAGAGTGTCGAGAGTGGGGATTTATATGTCTCTGATGATGTGGAATTTTATCGCAGCATCAAAGCTTTCACAATGGTGACAAAGAAAGCTACAGGGAGGAAATCGTCTGAAGGGGAATCTCCTTCTGAGAAGTATATCTTGAAGACCCAATCCGGCCTATGCAATGTGGTTGTACACCGGATCGACTGGGTGAAATTCCAACAGAAATGCCCATTCAGCTGGGTGGCTAAGGAGTTTCGTGAAATAGCATCAGTTCACGCCCGAGAGGGGGGAGCGGAGTTGGAGCCGCGTTTCACGGTCTTCAAGAAGGACAAATACAAGAAGTGCTTCATGGTGATAGCTCCGTTGCCATCCGATCGAATTTGTCATACTCCGGACGAAAGGTCCTTGTATATGTATGACTTTTTATTTTTGAACCTTGGTGTGCGGTTTCCCCTTTCGAAGTTTCAGATGGGGGTTCTGAGATTCCTGGACTGTGCTCCTTCGTAGCTTCATCCCAACGGATGGGGATTAGTCCGTTCTCTTGAAGTGCTTGGGGAGCATTTCAACTTCAAGCCGACGGTGGCCATGCTCTTTTATTTTGCCCAAGTGGTCCGTCGTGCAAATAAAAAGAAGGGGGGAGTGAGCTTGATATCCCTCTGGACTCTCTCAAAGGTTATCAACTTTGAGGCGTACACTGACTCCGCCAAAGTTGATGGACATTCATTCAAGTCCTATTTCACAAAGATTAGCGTTCACCCTGACGAGTCAGTTTTTTGGTTAACTGAAGATGGGCTTCCGAAGTTCCCAGTGGCTTGGACGTATGAACACTTTTTGCTGACCTCCCAGGCATACTATACTGAGGAGGATGAACTAAGCCCGTCTTCAGTTTCCGTTCTTTCCGCCCTTCAATCTTACACCGCCTCGCATCAATTTTTCTCTTGCAGGCGTTTGTTAGGATCGTGGTCTACCCGCGAGGAATATCTGCGTAATTTTCCTGCTAATATTCATATTTTATCGTATCATGCCTTGAAGTATTTGATTTCTAACCGTGTTGCTTGGTTTTGCAGTTGAAATTGAAGCTGCGTCTCCAGAGATGGAAAAACTGAAGGGGCTCAAAGCTGGAGCGAATTCCGTGGCAGCTGAAAATGACATTCAGGCGAAACGGAATTCGAAGAAAGCTACAGCGGAGAGCATCATTTTAACCTCATCTGCTGGTGACGATATTCCCTTACTGGAGGGCGGATCTGAGAGGGTTGCGGCTGAGAAGGTCGGAGAGAAGAAGAAAACTATAAAACGCGGTTCCTCAAGGACCTCGGATCGTCAACCCTCTCCGAAAAAACAAAAAATTTCAAGTGAGAGTGCTGATCCGGAGCCTTCAAAGGGAAAGAAAGTGGAAAGATCCGCTCTGGATGCAGGATCCACTCCGGATGCTCCCGGCGACGGGATCACTTATGGTGCAAAGCCAATAACGACCTACTTTGCACCAAAAGTTACTCGCCCCCTTCAAAGTAGCTCCGGTCTTGCACAATATCTGGTATGCGAGGGTTCTGTTCCTGAGGGCGTTCCTGAGACTCCGTACAAGCTGAAGCCCTCATTGATGAGCGATGAAGTAGCCAAAGCTTGCGATGCCGGACAGAAACACCTGGCAGAATTATCAGGGCTCTTAAGATCGGTTCGCAAGCTTCCAGAAGAGAATGAGAGGCTGAGCTCGTTGGTTGGCAAGGTTAATGACCTTAGCGTTGCTGCTGCTAAGGACAAGGCAACCATCCTTCGTCTAGAAAGTAAATTAGAAGCTTCCAAAGAGGAAGGATATAAGAAGGATGAAGAAATTGTCAGGCTAAAACATCTTGCCAAGGAGTTGGAGGCCCAAGTAGCTGACCAAAAGAAAATCAATTCCGACCTCCACTCCGGTCTTTGTGCGGAGAAGGAACGCTCTTCAAAGCTGGAAGAGGAGCTTAAAGAAGTCAAAGTTGTTTATGCTCGAGGAACCGAAGATTGGTCGCGTAAGGAGAAGGAGCTGCTCTCAAAGTTGGCGGACACAAAAGCGGAATTTGACGAGGCTGTGGATATGTGCGATCAGGCAGTCAAGGAATCCTTTGGGTTGGCTGTTCGTCAAATTCAATACCGGAATCCCAAGGTGAAACTTAATCTGAATGGTATTGACCCGTTCTATGAGTTTCATCAAGGGAAACTGGTGGCCATAGTTGATAAGCGTCATGAAAGCCCGCCTAACACTCCTTATAAGTTCGCTCCTTTACCTGCGGGCCAATCAATGGGACCTTCATTCCTGAAGCCCATAAGCACAGGAACAAGCTCTCGCACTGAAGAAGGCA
Source organism: Clitoria ternatea (assembly GCA_037962975.1). Lineage (NCBI taxonomy): Eukaryota > Viridiplantae > Streptophyta > Magnoliopsida > Fabales > Fabaceae > Clitoria > Clitoria ternatea. The sequence goes on from CM075669.1 coordinate 298,056,565, forward strand.
AGGCCGGAGGCAAAGGCAAAGGGAAAGAAGGAGATTCAAGCCAGAGGAAGTAGCGCCCTTCCCTGTTTCCTTTTTCATTTTATTGATTCAAATTCGCTGTGTTCCGGGATCAGCTCCGGATTATTACACGAATTGTAATTCTCATTTAATCAATAAAAGAGTTTTTTACCTCCATTCTTGTTTAGTGAAAAACAACTTTAATAGAGGGATTGCATGTGTATTGAATCATTCCGGATTTAAGTAATGAAGATCGGATTGTAAAACAAAATCTTCATACCGGACTTATACATGCGAGATGAATTTCTCAATAAGATCACCGCTTGTGAGGGAACACATCATTGTTTCAAGAACGGCTTAAGGGGAATGATTGTGAGATCGTTTAGACGAGAGTTCATTCCTCAAGATATTCGTTAAACCGTTTATGTTGTCCCCCAGTATCATTGGGTGATTATCACTTTGAATAAACTCTGAGTAAGATTTTCTTGTGAGAGCTTTTAAGAGTGAGGATTTAAAATAGACATTCCTCTTCAAATAGTTCCGACTGAGAGATTTCGGGTGAATATACCTTAGATTGTGGCGTACCCGAGTGAATTATTTGTGTCGGAGTTTATGAGTTAGGTCTCAATTGAAGAATTGATGACTCGGAATTATAAGCTATAAAACTTCCAAATAAAGAACTTCATAAGAAAGTATTAATCTGGAGTTCAGTATAACTTACTTGTTGTGTTTGGAGTTCGGTTTGATCCTACTGTCCATGTCATATTTGGCGTTCGGTTTAATCCTACTAGCCGTTCTTCAATTGGTCTTTGGTTTTATCCAATGACAATTCTTCACCGACGTTCGGTTAATCCTACTAGTCATACTCAGAGTTCGGTTTAATCCTACAATCCGAGCCTTCGATACGGGGTTCAGATCAGGGCTAATCCTGAACCTACTGCGCCCGTCACTTGGGGTTCAGCGTGGTCTTGAAGAAGAACCAGCTTACTGCGCCCAAGCCTTCGCATGGGGTTCGGTTTGTGGCCTTGAAAAAAGACCAGCCCTACAACCCATGTAGTCTTCGAATGGGGTTCGGTTTGTGGCCTTGAAGAAGGACCAGCCCTACAACCCATGCCCTGAGGTTCGGTTTAATCCTACAACTCAGGTCTTCACCGACGTTCGGTTAATCCTACTAGTCGTACTCAGAGTTCGGTTTAATCCTACAATCCGAGCCTTCACCGGTGTTCAGCCAAACTTACTAACCGTACCCAGAGTTCGGTTTAATCCTACAATCTGGGCCTTCAATGCTTAGACACACTCGAGGAGTTACATCGTCAATTACCGAATGGGTAATTGAGATCATCCGTCCTGAGTATGTTCTTGTACACCGGATAAACTGAAAATCACAGCATAAGAAAAACTCGAAAGAGTTAAATTGTTATGAGAGATTCTTATTAAATCAAAAATAAGAATTACAAGGAGAGCGTAGCTGTGAAAATAAATTCTCCAGTATTTAATCCAAGACAAGGATAGGAGAGTGTAGATGGTTCCAACAGCTAGCTATAGTAGATGCGCAAGTTTTGGGTGTTCCATTTATTTCGGATAGGAGTGCCATCAAGGTTTTCAAGGCAGTAAGAGCCTTTGCCAGTAACTTCGGATACCCTGTATGGGCCTTCCCAGTTTGGGGCTAGTTTGCCTTGATGAGCGAATTTATTCCCTATACTTGCTTTCCTCAAAACCAAATCTCCAACGTTTAAAATCCTTGATTGGACTCGTTTGTTGTACCGGAGAGCAACTTTGGCTTTGATGGCTTGATCTCTGATGAAAGCGTCTTCTCTGAGTTCTTGTATGACATCTATTTCGGATGCCAAGTTAGCATTGTTGGTTTCTTCAGAGAAGTACTTAACCCTTGTGGAAGCAATTTGCAGTTCCACAGGTATCATTGCCTCGACCCCGTATGTTAGGCGATATGGGGATTCATTGGTGGATGAATGAGGCGTTGTCCGATATGCCCATAGGACATGACACAGCTGGTCTGTCCATCCGCCCTTGGCTTCACCAAGGCGTTTCTTTAGTCCCTTCAGCACTTCCCTGTTGGCCACTTCAGCTTGACCATTAGTTTGGGGATGTTCGACGGATGAGAATATTTGGGTTATTCCTAACCCTTCAAGTAAATCTGTGAATTTTCTATCCGTGAACTGGGTACCATTATCTGTGACAATCCGTGCTGGGACCCCGAACCGTGTTATGATGTTTTCATACATGAAACGACGAGTTCGGGCTGAAGTAATATGCACCACCGGCTCTGCTTCTATCCACTTAGTGAAATAATCGACCCCCACAATGAGATATTTGATGCCCCCAGGAGCAGTTGGAAAGGGGCCCAGAATATCCAAACCCCATTGATAGAAGGGCCATGGAACAGCGGATGTGAAGAGTTCTTCCGCCGGTGTGTAGTGTAGGTTAGAGAATTTTTGGCAAGCGTCGCATTTTTTGACGAAGTCAATGGAGTCTTGCTTCATTGTGGGCCACCAGTATCCAGCTCTGAGGATTTTTCGCATTAAGCTTCTTCCTCCGGCGTGGTGTCTACTTTGTCCTCCATGCACTTCCTCCATTACACCTTGCACCTCATCCTCTTTGAGACAAATCAAATAGGGCACAGAGAGTGCCCTTCTGTAGAGATTACCATCAATCATAGTGAAATACGGTAATTCTCTCCTTAACCTCGTCTTTTCCTTCTCATCTGTGGGTAGTTGTCCATCAGCCAAATAACGGATGTAAGGAGCCATCCATGTATCTCCGTAAAGGGAGTCAGTCATTATGGCGTTTAGAGAAGGGAAAAGAGGAATGCTGGGCGACGTTAGCGTGCTTTGAACCAGCGTAGTGGTGCTACCTGGTCGTTTAGTGCTTGCTAACCTGGAGAGTATATCCGCTCTCGTATTCTCTTCACGTGGAACATGCTTGAACTCCACCTTTGAGAATTTCTCAGTCAACTCCTTGACACAGTTCAAGTATAATTGGAGTTGAGGTTCGCGAGCTTGATAATCTCCTAAGATCTGCGAAATCACCAGCTGTGAATCGCTGCAAAGTGTCGCCTCAGAAGCTCCGATGTCAATTGCAGCTCTTAGCCCGGCCAAGCAAGCTTCGTACTCAGCTTGGTTGTTGGATATTTTGAAATTGAAATGAAGGGAGATCTCCAGGTGTACTCCGTCGTCACTTTCGAGGACTACACCTGCTCCAGAGCCTCTTTGGTTTGATGAACCATCAACGTAAATGGTCCAATGGACTCGAGGGTAATCTGGATCCGTCCCTGTCATTTCCACAATAAAGTCAGCAAGGACTTGAGCTTTAATGGCGCTGCGGGGTTCGTAGGATATATCAAACTCAGAGAGTTCAATAGACCATTTGATCATCCTCCCAGCGAGATCGGGCTTGATTAAGACAGAACGGAGTGGCAAATCCGTTCTCACTACGATTGGATGGGCATGAAAGTACGGGCGCAACCGTCGTGAAGCCCAAACAACAGCGAGGGCGGCCTTTTCAATTTTCTGATACCGGATCTCAGCACCTTGCAAGGTCTTGCTAGTGAAATAGACCGGTCTTTGTCCCTCAGGAGTTTCTTTTATCAAGGCAACGCCCAAAGCTTCATCTGAAATAGCCAAGTACAGAATGAGTGTGTCTTCGGGGTCAGGCTTTGTGAGAATGGGAGGTTTGGACAACACCTCCTTAAGCTCTTGGAAAGCTTTTTCTTGTTCCTGTCCCCACTCGAATTTCTTGGACTTTTTCAGTATTTTGTACAGGGGGAGCGACCTGTGAGCCATCTTCGGCATGAATCGTGCCAAAGCTGCTACTTTGCCATTCAGGGACTGGACTTCTTTGAGATTCTTAGGACTCTGCATGTCTAGAATCGTTTGGCACTTCCCTGGATTGGCTTTAATACCACGTTGAGTTAACATGAAACCCAAAAACTTCCCAGCAGGGACAGCAAATGTGCACTTCATTGGGTTCAGCCTCATGTTAAATTGTCTCAAACGGGTGAATACTTGGCGTAGGTCGTCAATATGATCGCCACCAACCGGTGTCTTTGCTATTATGTCGTCAATGTATACTTCAACAAGTTTGGTATGCATACCTTCGAAAACCTTGTTGATCATGCGCTGATATGTCGCCCCAGCGTTTTTCAGGCCAAAGGGCATGGCTGTATAGCAAAAGACACCACGATCATTTATGAAGGTTGTCTTCTCTTGATCCTCTTCACACATCGGAATTTGGTTGTAACCAGAATAAGCGTCCATGAAGCTCAAGTATTGGTAACCAGAGGAATCATCCACCATCCGATCTATATTAGGAAGAGGATAAGGATCTTTTGGACAGCAGCGGTTGAGGTCCACGTAGTCAATGCACATTCTCCATTTACCATTGGATTTAGGGACCATCACCACATTCGAAAGCCAAGAGGAATATCGGATCTCCTTGATAAATCCGGCCTTCAACAACTCCTCAGTTTGCTGGCAAGCTGCCTTCTGTTTCTCTGGGCCCAACCGTCTTTTCTTTTGGGCCACGGGTTTCGTCTCTGGATAGACGGAAAGTTTATGGCAGCAGAATTCAGGGTCTATGCCTGGCATATCGGCCGCAGTCCATGCAAAGAGGTCTTTAAACTCTTGCAAGAGAGCCAGCAGTCGCTGCTCTATTTCAGTATCTAGCTTGTCATTGATATGGGTGATCTTTTCTGGAGAATCTCCCAAGATGATGTCCCTGGAACTTCCATCCGGTGTGGGCTTTGATGGGTTGAACGGATCAATGTTCAAATCCGCTCTAGGATCCAGGTCGACAAGACTTACAGATCCAGCCGATGTTCCAGCATTATTAAGTTTCCTCTTTTTATTGGAGGCGTCCAGCTTTGTCATGTTGAGGCTAAGGTTGTAGCAGTACCTAGCCATCTCTTGATCACCCCGAATAGATGACACAGCATTATCCTTGTCAATGAACTTGATAAGGAGATGTGGGGTTGATACAACTGCCTCCATTGCATTCAGAGTAGGACGGCCTATGATGCCATTAAATGGTGATTTGACATCAATCACTAGCACCCGAGACCTAACCGTCCTGGCTCCTGGCTCGCCTTCAAACGAGATAAGGGTATCAAGATACCCTCTAGTTAGTTGCTTTGCGCCATTGAAAGCTGTTAGTTCCTGCGTGTAAGGCTGTAAGTCTGAGTCTTTAAAACCCATTCTTTCAAAGCAATTATAAAAAATAACATCGCAGGAACTTCCCTGGTCAACAAGGATTCTTCGGACGTCCTTGTTGGCGATCACAGCAGTGATGACTACAGCATCGTCACCACCAGGAATGGTTGGGCCAAAATCCTCGTCAGAGAAAGAGATTGTGGGAGCCTCATTCCCTCCTCTGTAAGGGCGATTGTCCTTGACTTTCCCTTGCACAGATAGAATCATTCTATGATGATTCTTACGGGCTGTAATTGAAGCTCCTCCTCCAGCGAACCCTCCAGCAATCATGTCAATAACTTCACGTCGGCCCTGACGTTGTTGCTGGGGCATGCTGTCTTTCTGTGCTGCATTATCGGTCATCACACCTTTTTGCTTCTCTGCAGCAGAGAACTTTCGAACCGGACTGGGATTATTGTCATCCCCATCGTCTGGATCTCTTTCTCTTTTCTCGTTCCGTTCTGCCCTGTCAAAGGATTTTTCTTTGAACAGGTATTGCTTCAACTTGCCTTCTCTAATTAGCGTCTCAACTGCGTTCTTTAGAGCTTGGCACTCATCAGTTGAATGACCATTTTGTTCATGAAAATCACAGTACTTACGTGAATTTCTTGGTCTTTTCATAGGGGCTGGTCTCCTGATGCCATATGTGCTGAAAACTGGCCATCCGACCTCTCTCAAAATCTGAGATGGTCTGGCAGATAACTGTGCATAATGGCTGAAGGAATTGACATGCCTTTCTCGAGGTCGAGGAGGGTGGTTATCCACCTTAGGATTGGTGAATGGCCTCTCCCTGCGTTCTGACCTCGTCTTCTCCTTACCCTTCTGGGTTTGGGGAGATGGTGTTGGTGGCTTTTTCTTGGCAGCCATTGCCTCCAAGTGCATCTCTATGCTCACATACTTTGAGGCTTTTTTCCTGAACTCCTCAAAAGTTGCTGGGGGGCTCTTTGCTAATGAAAGAGCGAAAGCTGATCCTAGCTGCAATGCCTCAATTACGATATGCAGCTTGATAGATTCTGTGAGGTTAGGAACCAGGGCTGCTTCCTTATAAAACCTCTTCAAAAAATCTTTTAAGCCCTCTGTTTCACCTTGCTTAATCTGAGCCAAGGTATGAGACGTCTTGGGTACGTCTCTGGAGATGACAAAGTGGGTTTCAAAGGCAGCTGCCATTTCCGTCCAAGAATCTATGGATCCAGAAGGCAAGCCTTTAAACCACCCGAGGGCCTCCTCAGACAATGTTCGAGGGAACATTCGGCACATCACGTCTTCATCAGCCCCCAAATACATGGCTTCAAACACATAAGCATCCAGGTGCTTAGTCGGATCAGTTTCACCATTATACTTTCCGATGGAAAGTGGTTGAGTAGTTTGAAGGTGCTTGGGGATGCTGATGCCCATAAGTCTCCTTGAAAAAGGAACTTTCAGATTGTAGGACAAGGGGGGTGCTGTTGTTGAATCTCTCTTCCTTCGGGAAGCTGCATCCTCAGAATCGCGAGTCTGTTCTCCCCCCTCAAACGTAGGGATATTTGAGTACTGAAGAGTGGTGGACTTTTCACCATCAGTTGTGCGGGGAGTGTTTCGCGTGCGAGATGATTCTTTATCCTCGCTTTGCCTTTTTTCTCTTCGCAATTCAGCGAGTTCCCTCTGAAGTTGTTTGATCAACTCATCGCGAGGATCAGGATCAGACACTGTTACTATCTTCTTTGAGCTGCCCCCATGAGAATCAAAGTTGAGTTTTCTGAAGGCGTTAGGATTAGTTCTGCCTTCAGCTTGATTCTCCGTGAAGTCTTGTGCTTCGTCTTCCATTCTGGATTACCTGCTCTGTCGAAGGATATGGGAATATCTTTATCGGGTCCCACTGGGCGTGCCAATGATCTGTCCTGGACCGGGGTCAAGAGATCCGATCTCAAGCCAGTCACGAATAGTATGTCAATACCGTCTAGTAGACCGGATGTATGTGTATCCGATGTATATATCCGTTGTCCTGGAGTGAGGAGAGCGGATTGGGCGTCCTGGAGATCCTTTACACCGACCTAACGCGTTGAAGTGGGCGAATGGTGGTGTCACCTGCAAAGATTCTCCGACGCTCAAGTCAGTGATTATATTCCAAGTAAGGAATGTATTCAGAGAAGAATCAGTCGTAAAAGAGCTGAAGAGGAAGATCCCTCACTTCAATCATGAAGTTAGTTCATATACCTGATTGGCTCGATTAACGAGGACACGTTGGTGGGGAACCACCAACTCCCATTAGCATTATTATATTGCGCACTTACCTGCATGATTGGGTCAAGTGGCTATTTTATATTGAGCATAGAGAATGTAGACTAGGATTAGGGAACAAGTTGACCATTCCCATGAGCAGAATTTGGCTCGTAGTGCAGGGAATTATTGATCGATCCCTGTAGCAACAATCCTTGTCTTTTGCACAGTGACGTGTGTATTATCCGATGTCATGGTGTTATCCTGAACAACCGGTATAGGGAGAACGCCTGATACGGAATTACAGTTCGGATGTATACCGATGACACCGGTTACACGTAGATGTCTTATCAAAGACGTTGAAATATGTATAGCAGATCGGATACCGGTATTGAGACCGGATCACTTTTCTATAAAGTTCAATTAAAAATGATGCACGTGTAGACATTTAACACATTTATAACTGTTGATCGGTGCCTCCAGTATGTCTTTCAACCTCTATTTGATACCAGCTCGTTAACAATATTAGCTATCATGGGTTCTATAGGGGGAACGATACTATAGTGCTTATATTGATACCAAGTGCTATGTGTGACTACCAGTATGGACCTCTAGGTACTAACATCGTGATACAAGACATGGAAGTCCAGAGCATCCTAAATACATAGGTTATGCATTTCATATGGATCAAACTCCATAACCTTATATATGAATGCTAGTAAAACCTCACATATATACCTCTTACACCAAAGACTTAATTTGTGAACCTATATCTTTCTTCAACTGTTTTTGTCTCTTTACTCTAGGTTTCTCCACCAACCACATTGATAGAGTAAAGATGTATTTTTGGGTAACAAATTTTCAAAAGAAGACAACGTTTCTTCAACATATAAATGGAAAAAAAATAAAATAATATTAAAAGTAAAAGAAATAAATGAATAAATATAAGCAAAGAGAAATAACTATAATATTAAGAACACATGCACAATAAAAAGCTTCTCCCTATGCCATAAATTTGAAAATTTCAAGGTTCAAACTGCCTTAACTTGGCTCACAATATTCACCCAAACAACATTCTAATGCCAAATATTGCAATTTACATCCTAATATTGCAATCTGCAGGCTCACAAATAAATAAAAGACATTTCAACAATCGATTGAGACAATAAAGAAAATGCAGACAACAACGTTTTTTTAAACTTAATTATATGTTAATTTGTCTACTATTATAGACATTCTAACGTTGCTATAACCATGATGTAAATCATAAGAATTTGAATGTGTATACTTCAAGTTGATAGGAAATATTTGGTTCAAGTTTACAAAAGAAAATTTTTCATTATAAAGGAAGAAAGTGAGAGGTTAATCTAATACAATAATTCAATTACATGTTGATTATCTACAATTTTACACTTACCTTTTGCTGACTTAACTTGGCTAAGAACTAGAAGCGAAAAGGAAAGACTTAAGGACGACTCGATCCAAGTGACAGTTGTGGTATTCTTATGTTATTTGAATGCATGGTGAATTCATTAGCTAATAGCTAATAGATTAACATCAACAGTTAATATTTAACATCAGTAAACAATAGAACCGGTAACCACTCATCTTTTTTGCCACCACAACATCGAGAACTTGGTTGAGCACCACCCACCAGATTTCATCATCACCGATTTTTCTTACCCTTGAGCGCATTGATGTTTCCAGTCCTTTCGTCATTCCAAAATTCCCTCACCACGTCACCATGAAAACAACCTCACACAAGGATGCTCGAGAGTTCTTTTGATTCCTCCATCAATTGTGGTCGGATAAATTCAGATCTAATTTACACCTCTACCTCTTTCCTTATTGAATCATAAATGGGTGAGAAAATCAACAGCAGCAATAGCGACGTGATTCACTTAACCTAGCTCTACGGGTTGGCTATTAGGCCACGAAACCTTCACGAAGGTGTACCATGTGCGGAACCTGAAAATCGGAAGGTGGTGGGGGAGAGGCCAACAATTCCGAATCAGAAGTGGCGAGACTGTACTTCCGGTAACTCACTCCGCCAACGATTTCTGTCACAGCTCGCGACGTATACCACTGTCACCTCAAACCAGAAAACCTCCTCGACGAAAAAGGGCTACGATGAAGTGGTAGAAACAAAAATGGTGAAGGGGTAAGGACAAGGGAAGAGAAAGAAAGGATGGGGTATATCAGATCAAATTGTTTAGGTTCACCATGCACACACAAACAAACAAAGTCCACCTTCGAATTCATCGGGTGACCCATCAATGACAATATCAAAACTAAGTTCAAAGAGGCCTACAGAATGACAAAATAGAACCACGTTATTATGCTTTTTTCAAATTACAACTGCTAATGTATTGTCCTACAAGCAAGGCCGGCCCTAAGCCTTCGAAACAAAGAAATCCTTTACAACTCACCCAAAACCAAACTCTCTGGTGCTGGAACATGGAACCAATCACGTGGGAGTTTGTGCTCCATCAACAAACTTCCTGCTACTCGTTGTAACTCTTGTGTGTCGTCGTTCCTCCGCACGCACGAAGCCCCTCACCACCGTTTTTCTTTGAGGAGCAGAGAGGGAGAGATTAGGGTTAGAGGGAAAGTAAATAGTTGGGGTATAGATAGGGATTTGGCTTTCGCGTGGGATTCCCCTCCCATACTGAAACCAAATATCTTTTGCATGGGATGTTTCCCCCCACAAAAAACCATACATCAGCGCATTTTAGAATTTTGGTTTTAGCGTGGAAAATTGTCTAAAGCCACTTTTTCCAAAGCCCATTCCTCACTAAATTAAAATATTCCTGTAGTGTTTGTTATAGAAATTACCAATTAAATCGTAAATAACCTTTTATTAGGGGTAAATCTCATGAAAACAAGGAGCCAATCCTTCATTTATTTGGTCACCACACTCTAAATTTTAGGTTATCAATGGGCATACCAAAAGAGTAAGAGCAACTCTATTAACAATGTAATGGCAAAATGGATCCCTCCAAACTATTCATTAACCTTAACATAATTCTTATTATAGACTTAAAGATTAGACTCACACTATCTCTCACATTAATCAAAATTAGGTGTTCAGGCCCATTAACAATTAATCACATTATTTGTGAGCTTAAGTATTATCAAATCGATTATTTTATTAGCCCATTTTTTTTAAAATAAAATTCACAAATAATTTTAACTCACAATTTCAACATTTCAATTTTAAGTCTTCAAAATTTTGAAAATCATAAGGATAATTTTAAAATCAAAAACCAATTTTTATAATTTTTAAACGTAAATTTAAAACTATTCATCAAGTATATTGGAAACAAAATTGAAACTTTTTTTTTTACAAAAATTAATCTTAAATTTCCTTTCGAAAAAGTAATAAAAACTCCCGATTCTTTGAACATGAGCTTAAAATTTAAAAATAGTAATATTATGATTGATTAGGTCATGAATAATATGTAATATTCCTGGGCTATCCCAATAATTTGAACTAAGGGGAAAGAATAGACTAATGCAATTGTACTAACAATAAAGGAATTAAAAAAAATCCAAAGGAGCTGGATCTTTAATTATGTTATTAGGGATTAAATATTGTTGTGCATAGAAAATTTTTTGATGAGGAAGCCAAAACTCACTTTAATTATCTCTAGCTCATTACATCTTGAAGGTATTGCCCTTGATTATTGGTTGGGAGGTATTGTTTCTTTTAACCTAAAAAGAAGTACCAACAATTTAGGGTATTCATGAATAGAATTGTTTTGTTAACCACAAAACTAAATCAATCCAAACTACCCATTGCAAAAATTGTAAATCACATTAACTGAAAAAAAAACGTTTATTTTTATGCATTTGGTTTGTGATGTCCATAAGCAAAGCCAAACCAAACAAAATTGCACCGCGAATATACTTTTATGACCCTTGTCATGGTAATTTTCTTGATGATATGAATGTAGATATGAAGAGTAATTCTGGTAGTGATTGGAAAATAATTCTGGAGTGATACATGCTTTAAAAATGGTTGTGTGCAAGACAGCAAATATGCTTTTATTATTATGTGGATGAATTGATTTAATGTTTATGAAGTTATAATTTGCCTTATTGTTAACTTGCTAGTGATGGATGAATGTTTGGATGTTTCAATTAAGTTATAATTTATTAATGAACTTTATTATTATAGCCGACAATTAAGAACCCAATTATACTACTTTATTTAAATGCTCTCTCCCGTTTTTATTTAACTAGAGAAAACAAACCAACAAATACAATTATATAACTTATGTGCCTGTATATAAGACTTTTTTTACTTAATTTACGGTATTAAGAAAGTTGGTTAGTTTAGTTAAAATAATTAACTTTGTTTGAAATTATAAGTTATTTTATAAAATTACCTTTAAGATCATTAAGAATATATATCATTTTTCCTCTCTTATCATTATAGTTAATGATTTGTTTCATATGAAAAAATAAAGTCAACAAAGAAGAAATTTATTTTTGTATCTGCCAATTATAACAAAATAGATATACTTTAAACAATATAATTCATTTCTTACCTTTTTAAACTCTAGTAAGAGTTACTCATTTAATCTAAAAATAATTAATGACATAAAATTTGAAAGGATTTTATTATATTAAGAGACAATTTTTTTCAAAAAGGTATTATATTTAGATACGGTGGTAGTATAATTTATATTGTCTTAATTACATACCAAAATTTCATATTTATCATTTATTTATTATACTATATTAACTCTATTTATTTAACATATTTTTCTCTCATACGAGTATTATTGAACAAAATATAATTAATGTTTTAAACTTCTATGTAAACAGTTAAATAGCAACAAAATTTACCTGTTTTTGATAGCCAAATAGAAATAAATGATGTATTTTATTTTAGATATTATTATTTATGGTTTCACTAATTTAATTTGGATATTTTGATTTATCTAAGTATTTAATTATATTTGTTATATAGCATATAACTAAGTCTTTATTATTAAAATTTGAAGTTAAAACTACATCAATAACTATTTGGTTAAGTTTCTATTGAAAAAAAACTAAACAAGATCAAACCACTCAAACTTTTATAATGTAATTCATTATTTTTTAAGTAAGCAAAAATAAAAATAAGGTGATTGTAATGATAATTTTGTAATTGGAGATATGGTAGATATTTTTATAAAATTTTACAAAATCAATATTTTGAATCAAGATTTGTTATTCACATTAATTTCACAATCTTTCTTTTTATCTTTTCATATTTAATTTGTTTTATTCGTATGAGAAAATGTTACTCTATTTTTATTCTTCACTAATCATCGATAAAAGTGATCACTTAAGACTCTATTATGGGACATCTTTTATTTTTTATTTATATTGATAAAATTTGTATAATAATTCACCCAACTTGTTAATTTTCATCTTTTGAAAGCTAATTCATAAAAACAATGATGGAAAAACTATTAATTTGATAAGATTTTATAAAAAGATGTACGGGTATATCTCTAATTATAAAAATACAAAAGAAAAACATTTTAAAAATAAATAACTGAACCGCACTATGCTAATCGTGAATGAAGGAAAAGTGGATCTCTCTCATCGTTTTCCAAACTAATGTGCAAATGTACACACACAAAAAAGAAAAAGAAAAAACAAAGCCCTCCTTAATCCTTATCAAACTCGATCAGAGAATGTACAAATTAACACCCTCTTTACGCCTTTCCAAGGAAACAAGAAACTAAATTCAAAAAGTAACACTCCAACCACAATTAAGGAGCACATGAACATGCCCAAATGTGAGAACCAAAATCAAAGCCACAAAGCCCCAACATCTTTCAAGATAGGAACTAGATCACCTGCAATATGGGTTGCCATAACTTTCTCCAACCCTCCAAACAACTTCCCTCCCACAAACACCGTCGGAAACTGCACCGTTCCAGCGCCGTCATCTCCAATCTTCTGCGAAACCTCCGCGGCCACGTTAGCCTCGTCCACCTCATCAACCTCGTACACGGTCGGGTTCACTCCCAAACTTTGTAACAACCTTTGCACCACGTGGCACATGCAGCACCCACGTGTCCCGATCACCATCACCGCGTTCTCCGTTACCATTTTCATCACGTCCGAAGATTCCTCGCCGTTGGCGGCTTCTCCTCTTCCTCCCGCGCCGGCAGTGGCGGCCGGTGGTTGGTGGCCTGTTCCGACGGGGATTTCTTGGTGCATAGTGCAAGGAAAAAAAACAAAAGGTGGCTATTGAAAACGGGTTGGGGTTTGGGAGAGTGGCATCAAGCAGGAGAATATAAAATTAATATAAATAAAACAATTTTTTCCATTAAAAATCAAATATATATCATAGCTTCATAATTACCGATACACTTTACTCCAAAAAACTGAATTATTTTTTATAATTATTGTTTAAAAAATTTGTTAAATACATAGACACTTTTACAATCATTTTTAATTTTTGTAATAATTACTTTAATTATATTTATTGTGAATTTTAGTTAGTTGAGAATATATAATTGTTTACATCACAAATACACAAAATTTTAAATAATTTTTCATGATTTCTAATTTAAATACATTATTAATATAAAAACTTTTCATATTAATATCGAACCATTAATTTTCGGATAAATAATTATAATTGATTTCTGTATTAATCAATTAAAAACTATATCTACGATAATGAATTGACAATTTAAGTGTAAATCTCAGTTTTAAAAAATTGATGAATAAAAGGCCGAGACTCAAACGTCAACGGGTGTTACGCAATCTCATACGTCTTGTGAGAAGATTTGCGTCAGCGTTAGGGATTGGGTCAGTCAAGATATTCCACGAAAAAAGTATGCATCTAACCGATGATGACTCGGCCATGGAGTTTACCGGGGTCGTCCGACTAAAAATTTTTTTTCATTAAATAAAATTTTAATTGTTTAAAACAATATAAAAAATTAATATTAATTTTTAATTTTTTTATATTTATAATTTTGTTTCTCAATTGTATATCAAATGAGTACTTGATCAAAATGATCAATATAAACTTATACATGTATTAATGTGTTCACTCACAAAGTTTAGAGCATGAAAATCCTTCTAGGAATTAGGTATGTTAATCTCTATAATGTGTCACTTGGTCACAACATACGTAGAACAGATATTTTTATATTTAGGTTACAAAGTGAGCCTCGACCCATTAGTTTATAATCTAAATTAACCTACCACTAAATGACGTGAGGAGGTTTATTGGGGTTTGTGGGGACCACCCCTTAAACTGGGGGAACATAATGTATTTTTTAATTAATTTTTTAAGGATTATGTAAGTGTCTTTAAAGCATCCTTTAAAATATAAAAAAACAAAACTTCTTATTAGAAATTATACCTTAAAAATCAGATGGTTGAATGAATTTTAAATGAAAAATTTTCATCTTTAGTTCTTTAAGTAATGTTATTTTTTTTCTTAATATAAAAATCTCTTGGCTAATTTCAATTTTAAAAAAAATATAATTATAATTAAATTTAGTTAATATCATTTAATTTATCTATAAATTATACTAGTTTGAAAAAGTATTCATAGAGTATTGTTTAGTATTTTTTATTTTTTTATTTTGTACCAATTCGTTCCATCTTGAAAATTAATTTCAAAATTAATTTTTATAATGAACTTCTTATAGATTTTAGCTAGATTTAGTATATCTTTATATCATTATTTATTATTTTTTGCATCAAATGTATTTCAAATGAGAGTGGTGAATGACTTTCTCAACACATACTCCTTTCTCTCATATCTATTGTTGTTTAAACTTATTTCAAACAAATTGAAAAATACTTTTATTCATATATACTAAAATACTTTTATTCAATTCTATTATTTCATTAGTAATGAATAATGTTTTAATTTTATAATTCTTGTTTATTGGTCAAAATAAGATAAAAAAATAAGTTAATTAATAATAAACTTTTAAATTGAGAATAACAAATAAAACCTAAAACGATATAATATATAGTACGGAAGAAGTAAAATTATAAAAAAAAATTATGAGTTATTTTAATATGAATTTAATCATAATAGATGGATAATATAAAAGTTTTTTTATTTAAGTAGAATGTTAGCTTATATAAAAATTTAAAAGTCATCTTTTATATTAAAAAGACATATTAATAAAATTGCCAATCTTAAAAATATTTTATTTCCAACCTTTCTTACTTCAAAACTAACACCGACTCACTTTGTAAAAAACAGCACCCACTCACTTTATATATAAAAAAACAACACTCACAGTTACAAACTGAATCTTTATCTTTTGGTTTTATTTCTCACAATTTTTTTGTTTGTTACATATGAGTTTTTTAACTTTTAAATTTGTTTCAAGTAGATCTCTTCCTTTAGTTTTGGATTAAAACCTCCATTATAAACTTAAAAATTAAAAAAAAATTATCTTAAATGGGATTGAAACTATGATCCAGAGATGAGAGACTATATGTCGCACCATTAATCCAAAACTTATTGTTAAAATATATATAGTTGAATATATTTATAATATTATTAGCAGTAATATATTTATTATATATATTGTGAATAATAGATGTATTAAATATTTATTTGATAATATATTTTATATTTTAATAATATAATATTATAAATATATTAAATAGAGTGTTTAAAAATATATTTTAAATTAAAGTTCTTCAATAAGTTACAATGCCCCATTAAGGCGTGTTTGAAAATATTAAATATGATAGAACAGTCTATATAATGGTGAATTAGAAGCTAATGGCTTTTAAATGTAGAAATTGATCTAGAATTGCTATCAATATTGATAGTGTGACTTCTCGAGCATCAAACTCTACATAACCTCTGTGTCATATGATAAGCTAGAATTAGACAAAGGTTGAAAGATTCACTTGGGGCATGTTGGACCATACCTGTAAAAGTATTAGGAATGTTTGTACCTGTGTTAGTTTTCGTTGCACTTTATAAAAAGGAACTGGTGTAGGCTACGTACGACACAACCATCACCCAACTTTGTAAATACTACTCATTTACTACAATATGAAGTGGATTCACTAACTTATCGCTTGAGCTTCAACATTACCTCCCCTGTATTAACTTGAGCGTTAGAGGTCTTTATAGGTGACACCTTATTTTACCTCACAACATGAGATATCAATGATTGTTGAATAAGATCACACCAAAATCTTAAGATCCTCTCTGAACTTAAGGATATAGTATCAAATTCTCATTGAACTAGTATAAAAAATAATAACTGAAATATCTAGTACCTATATCGTTAAGAATGATGCTCCAATAAATACTCATTTATTTTTTTATAATATCCAATTAACTAACTTCACAAAGATAGAATAAAGACTAAAGACCAATGAAGAGAAAGAAAGGGAAGTTCTCGGAAAACAAAATATGATTAACAAAGGAATGTGTTATAAAAAATAATAGACACGTATTATAAAAAAAATACCACTTTAAAAAAGGATCTTATAAATAAAAAAAAGCGAAGGGATAAGAGGAAGTCCCTATAGCATAACAATACATAACTACTATATGTAGCTCTTTGCGCGTAACTTCCACATTTGTAGGTAGTAAGATACCCTTTGCCACATGAAACTTCCCCAATTTTACAAAAGCCTATTATTTGAACATGATAATGATTTGAAGATTTCATCATCCACTAACTACCTTACTGGGGTCAGGGACCAATGGAGACCCCTCCCTCTCTTGATCTTTTCTAAACCAACACCATTAAAAAAATATTAAAAAACTAAATCAAATGCGGTAAATTTTTTATAGTAAAACACAATTTATGAAATAAAATTTTCAGACAAAATCTAGCTTACATATAGTATTCAACAAACTTATGGTTTATGAAAATGGAGCATATTGACAATCAAACTTCATTTTACTAACGAATTAAAAAAATAATCTTTTATCATTGGTTCAAACATGTCCTTAAACTAATTACATGACACAATTTCTAGCTCTATCATTGAAAATCCAAAAATATCTCGTTTAGCCAATTGCGTTTAAAAGATACAATACATGACTAGAACCAAACATACTATTCATACATACATTTGCAGTCAAGTCTACAAATGTAATATATAATTTTTTTCAGCATTAAATAACTTCCATTAGTTACATACTTATCCAACTCAATGAAAGTTAAAGGGATTAGCTCAATTGATTAAATAATATGTGTGAGTTGTTATGAGCTTTCTGATAAACATTTCATTCTCAGTGAAACAAAAAAAAATACAAGTTATGAAATTTAAAGTTTAATTTAAATACACTAAAATTCTCCTATGGTAAAAAATTACACACAACCTTCCTTATCTTAAAATTTGATATTGCATGTATATTAACTAACTGAGTACGAACTATTATTATGTAATTATGAATGACTATTATATTGTTATAGAGTGATTTAAGTGTACCTTCCTCTAAAGTGGTGTTTATATTAGATACATGTGATAATGTACAAAGATATTTATTTGTAATATCAAATTTAAAAGTAAGAGAGGTGTGTGATAGCTTTTTAAAAACTCGATGTTTTTAAATAAAATCTAAGAAAAGTTCAAATATAATTTTCTTCTAAAATAGTTATATTAAATCAATAAAGATTAATCTAGTTAATTAAAGACTAAACTTAAATCTCATTGATGTAAAAGTATTATTGATGAATAATTTATAAATACCTAACGTGTATCAAACCTTGATATATGGCTCCGCAGACCTAACTTACTAAACTTTTGAAAAACCAAAAAAAAAAATAGTCGCATACCATCATTTGATTTGAGAATTTGATAGTGAAAATATATAAAATTGAAGCATTGTTCATTGTTCAAATCATGTATAACTTTGATGGGACGATGTTGTGGGGTCTTGTAGGATATAATGATTTTCAGTACCCTTCACAACTCATGATGCAGTGTATTGGCAACCAGCAAGTAATATTATCAGTCCCTGAAGACTAACTTTTGAAACTTTACATCCCAACTATTTCTGGGGACCCCACCCAGTTCTAAACCTCTCAACTGAGGGCAAACGTAAAATCATTTGTCAAAAAACAAACTCAACATTTTCCCAAGGCTATGTTTGAGTTTAAAGAAGATTTTGAAGGAGAATGCAGAGGAGAGAGGACTTCTTATTAATTTCTCTCCAAAAGCCTACTTGCAAAGATATCTTGGTTGAAAAATAAGCCTAGTACAACCTCTCATGCCCTTTAGACCAAAAAAAGACTCAAACCCTTTTTCTTTTGCAGTCACAGTTCACATGCTTTTGAACCCACAACACCATATATGAAAATAAAGGAGAAACGGGAGGACAGAATACAACAAAAGCAAAAGGGGGAAAAAGTTGAGTAAAATGGAGACAACATTAAGTACGTGAAGAAATATAGAGCTATTGCTCTCTTAACGTAGTCACACCCAATTCAAGATAAATGAGGGGTAGTGTACTACCACCTGACTTGCTTTGTTCAGTATATGAACAAAAAGTTGGATAAACATGCATCATACTGAGGTGCCTCGTATACAAGTCAATAAAGAGTGCATAAAAGATTAATACAACTTGAATGTGGTCATAGCCAATTTAGCAAATGTCTTAGGGAATAGTCCCAACATTTTTGGTCTCCACAATGAAGTTTTACTACAGCAAAGCACACAAGTACAACAACAGTGGGCATTCTCTTCTGCCACCTTATGCCCGTGTCACATCAGATTTTCAAGTCAATACTGCAGCACACCCTGCAGACAAGAGTCAAGCATGAGTCTAATAGTAAAAAAACTTAAGTGCATCAGCACCACCGTCACTTTTTTACACAACATCCTCAAATCTGTCTGAGTACCAAAGTTATGCGAGTAGTTTGTATGCCATGAGCCATAAAAAGCACGTGTTAGACCCCCTAAGCAATTAAGGACGTGTAGACCCACTAAGAAATTAAGCATCATACTCATGTGCACTGAAGCACCAACACTCGCTTAGTCTCACATATCCATATCCGATACTCTCAAATACTTCACTGATATTCTCCACCAAGTATTTAAGCTCTATATGAGGTTATAAAATTCTAATGGAACTAGATACAAGACATGGAAGCATGTACAAGATAGACATAAGACATTATTTCTTGATGAACTAGAAATGAAAGTTGTCATTTTCATAGATGATGCTTAAGAAGAAAATGAGATTAATATTATCCCTATTTGTAAGAAATACACAGTTAATTATGAAGACAAACATTTAAAGCCTTGGATTTGTTTTAGTTATGCCCAAAAAGAATGTTCTTAATTTGGATTTATTGAAACTTTAAATTCATCATGTTTAATGAAATTTTATGCATTACATAGATACATATTCCACATATACATCTTATATATTTCAAAAATAGTGGTATCCAAGTATTGGATACAATACATGTACTGTGCTGTGCATCATAGCATCTGTGTATACCTTTAAATAGCCAGAAATGGCATTGCCAATGAAATTAGATAGGTCACTAATGGCAGGTGTAACTCCTATGGGAATTACATCATATGCTCTAGTTCACCATCTGTTGGCTATTTCATAACATTTACATACTTCTATATGCATTATAGATCAAATCCACAAAAGATCAAAGAAGTCAAATCTTGTCTTTCAACAATTATCCAGCTAGTGAACCTGCAGTCTATTCAAAACAATTGAGAACTAGAATACTCTAGCAAATGCCATGTCTTACAGGATAAAGATTACTTACTTTGGTGTAATAACTTCCAACAGCCTTGCTCCTAAGTGAATGCCCTGGATGGAAGTCATCTTCATGTCTTGTAAAGGATGCTCCTGAATTTAATTGAGAAGTGAGTGTAGATGGGTCGGCCTCTTTATTTGCCATGGCAGCACCCTCAGTTAAAGAAAAACCAAAGACTCTGCAGCTACTTTTACATGAGGAAACCAACTCTTGACCAGTTTTCAGTGCAGAAACAGAATCATGAGAGTGTGAACTATCTGGCTGATTATGCAAGTTCAAAAAACCAAAAGAATTAGTGCCTTCCTGAGCTAGCCCACAGAGAATAGGCTCATAAGGGGGGGTTGACACAAATGTTCCATGTTTCACTTCAGAAGCATATGAACCTCGATGATGGACTTTACCATCCATCACCTGATTAATTTTGTAATTATAAGCTGAGTTTGGAACAGGATTTACTGCTTGCTGGAACATCAACACAGATGACGGGGATGACACTTGCCCAGATGAAACAGGAGGATGCAAATGGGAACCACTATTATTCATGTGGGAAGACCATCCATTTCTGGATCTCAGTGGTTGGTAACCATCAAAAAGTCCAAAGCGACCATTTCCACAAGCCTCGTCAACAGACAGGGCCCTTCCATATGGTTGGCTTGGAAGTATTTCTTGACCTTGCAAGACCTTCTGGAATCGAAAAGATTCGCTAAAGCCTATGCCATTGCAGGATACACCAGAACTCACTTGTGGAATTCTGATGCTATTTCCTGTTGTTACAGCAATCCCAGTACAATTTGAACCAGGATAGCACCTCCTCAAATCAGATAGCTGATGACTCTGAGCATTAATACTATCAAAAGTAGGATTAACACCCAAAATTTCTTGACCTTGCAAGACCTTCTGGAACCTTAGAGATTCCCCAAAGTCTGATGTCCCTATCCCATCTGTCAGAAGAATGGAAAAAATCATCAATGATATTTGCATGAGGTAGAACAACTCAAAAGTAAAGATGCGAAAATTGAGACATACTGGGAACTGGATATTCTAGCTTTGAAGAAGGTAATCCAATCTTGGTCCTCTTCAAACTAGCTGCCATCAAGTTATTGACAGAGGAAGCAGAACCAGATGGCTCAATCTCCCATGGGGAAACCCTATTATGCCTTGTGGCTTCTAAATCATCCCACCTTACCTGCAAAAATGAGAAAAAACTTATGGCCATATCAACTAAGTTTCTCGGAAAAGGACACCACAAAACAAGTCATAATTATGAGAATAATATGACGATGAGATATCTATAACAAGTTTAACAACAATTGCAGTTTCCATAAAGAAAATATGCAACATAGTAACATACTACTTAAGCAGAAATTTCCAAATGAAAAAGGGCAGGGAGAGAGAGTAAAAATATCAGAGGGATAATAACCATTGACCAGTAATATAAATCTAATAATGTACACCAAAAATTTTATAAACTAAGTCACTAGCAGCATGCAAATCTTTTATGTGTGGTGTACTAGGCTTCAAACATGTGACATGAATAGTGACCTCTATATTCAATATACTAATAAGGAAATCAAGAAAACCCCTAGTCGAGAAATAATTTTGCCCACAAACTATAGCTCTGACAAAAATGCTCATGATTGATTCTGTTGCCCGGGTATCTCTAACCAAATTTTAAGGTCTTTCCATTGGTATTCAGAACTGACTTATCTATCAAATCTGCTGAGGTAGCTAGAGAGTAGGCATGTGTTATAACACAAACATGGAAATTTCTTTGAAAAAACATTTGACAGTTGACACAATTTATTAAAAGGAAAAAGTAGCAGGCTAAAATGACATTAGCCAGGTAGCTATAAAACTGAGCAGCTACAACATCATTAGGAAAACAACTTAAACATAAAAACCTATAGGTGTTTCCTTAAAAGCTCAAGTAATCATATAGAATCAAGTGTCAGAATAGTCATCTACTGACACAATGTCAGCAATATCATGCATGCAAAATATAAACTATATCAAAGAAAGTTAGAAAGACCCCAGCAATATACCACTAGGCATCTCCATTTTGATCCAGGCCATCTAACAGGATCCACATCAGTAATTCCAACAATTAATCCTGCAAATCTGCCCAAAAGAAGTATGGCTAAGTTTCTCTATCATTAGAGTTATCTAAATAGAACATACATGATCATGAACAAACCTTCGCTCTGCAGCATCTTCAGTTTCAAAACGCATCCTAAACCTCATTCCAACTGAATAAGCATAATCGAGGCTCTTTAAGAATTTGTGAATAGGTATGATGAACTCAGATGAGCTGGCCCTACAAGGACATAGTGAAATATGGAAGACAATAATCAGAGTTGCTTGGCAAAAAAGAAAGCAAAAAAAGACAATAGATATAACAAGAAATCCATGAAAATTTAAGATCAAAATAGTATATACAAGTCAAGTAAAAGCACAAATGGAAGGAAACGATTTCAAAACTTTTAAGTTGTGGATAGCAACTCTATAGTCTCAGCATAATTCTGTGATTTATTGGCATCAAGAAACCATTTGGTAAAGGACAGGAGTCAACTGCAGGAACACTCCAGCACTAGCAAATAGCAATAACAGGAGAAATAATCATTGTTTTGCAGAGCTGAGTACAGGGATGTTTAGGCAAATGAATTAAAATTGAAGAAATGTTACTAGGATATTTGGATAATAGAGTATTTAAGAAGCTAAAAGGGGGGTTATTCACACAATGACAAATATCTATATGCTATTGGGTAAGAAAAATGATGTCAAATAATGACTGTAGTGGACATGTAAACTTCATGTAAAATTATCAAGCACTAAATGCAGTCACATCAGAGAACTTCCAGTTCAAATCTTAAAATGCATAGCTTGACTTTTTTGTGCCTATAATCTTAGTAAGGCATACTACAATACGTGCAGAGCAACTGGAACTGGAAGTGTTCAACAACTAGGTGGAAGTAGTTTTAGAGCAATATGCAGTTTTACTTTTTCCTCAAACCAAAATATTATTCAGCAAAACAAGCTGGGATGTTTGGCCCAGAAAATGGGGACATCCTAAATTGCTGATTGAGTGAATGTTTACCTAATATATAAATAACCAAATCTTTCCAGTTTCCAAATTGCACAAGGTGCATCAAATCACCTCTTATGCAAAAATAGAACTCAGTGATTGTAGATAGAAACTGACAGTTTCCCTTTCATTAACTAATAATCAGAAAAATTACCTTGGGTTATAATTAACACTAAAGGCACATTTTGCAGATAAAGCATTAACCACATCCATGAGACTGCTATGATTCAATTGCTGGCAGGAGACACCCGAAAAGGCACTGCTATTTTTCAATTGAGCAGCACGGCGAATTCCCAATCTCAGTTCTCCATCCTCACCCCTGTCATGAAGTATAGCGTTGGTCCAGTCCTGGTCATGAATACTAAATAATATTTTGATAGCATCTAGATCTTCGAACCTGAGAAACAGAACAGCATCTCCAGATACAAGTTTCTTCTTGTTCACAAATGCACTCCATCCAGTTGTAAGCAAATGCCTTCGTGGCTGCCCTGTTCATAAGAAAGAGCAAATGCAAATGCAAACAGTCAAGTGGTCTCTACTTGGTGTGTTTCTGACTTATAAACATGGACATAAATACGACATACCTCTGTAAATATGTCGAAACCTCCATTCCTGGCCATGCAGATCCTTTGCCACAAGCTCCTGTGATGGTCTCTGTTGACTGTAATCCTGAAGTAACAGTGGACTTAAATTCAAAATGCTACGGGAGAATTGTCTGATATATTATGATAAGAGATCTAATGATGAAAGAAAACTTTCAAATACAACAAGGGAGTGCCATTCCATAAAATTTACAAGAGCTAACTTCAATATAGCATGTGAAAAAGTTAAAATGATGAAGCAGATAAGAGAATCAAGGAGACACTATAACAGGATCACTTTGACACAGTAGGGGGGAAATGTATCACCATTCATGATTATTAATTACCAAGGGAGGAAAGCAATCCTCAGCAGCACGACGAGGCACAGAGAATCCACCATGAGTGCTAGTATCAGAAGCAGTCAGAGTCTTACAGAACATGTGAGGAGTTGTTGACTTCATCAGAGCTTCAGTGTCCTCCTCTTCACCACCAGTATCAATTTCCCCTTCCCTTAACTTTTGCTGCACTTGCTATAAACAATGGCCAAGTTCATCACTTCATAAAGGCATCACTTCATTTAATATTAATTAATGTATCTCTCTTTCTTTTCCTTTTACTTCTACACAACCACAGAATATTCTGCAGTTTCTAGCAACATGGACGGACAAAGAGAACAAAGCCTACAGCTAGCTTACGTACTTTTTAAGTTTCAACTCATTCTGTTTCCAGCGATACTACACTCTTAGCTTATCTCAATGAAGCA
Source organism: Clitoria ternatea (assembly GCA_037962975.1). Taxonomy (NCBI): domain Eukaryota; kingdom Viridiplantae; phylum Streptophyta; class Magnoliopsida; order Fabales; family Fabaceae; genus Clitoria; species Clitoria ternatea. The sequence goes on from CM075669.1 coordinate 298,081,134, forward strand.
ATTTCTCTACAATAATCTCAATTGGTTAATTTTATACTTAGCACCCGCTAAACTTAGATTCTGAGTAGAGATTTCTTTCCTTTTTTGGGCACTATCTCCAAAACGGAAAACTGAACCAAAGTGAAACCATAAAGCCTCACCTCACTTTCAGGAACCAACAACACCTGGCAATACACTTCGTCACTCCCTTCCTCAGCCTACACAAAAAGAAAATAATAAAAAACCACCCACCCACACACACACATTCCATGTGAGAAACCGGGAAAAAAAACACCCCAGAAAAAAGGGTGATTCAGAAAGAGAACCCAGATGTGAAAAAACAGAAAGAAATCAAATTTATGAAGGAAAAAAAGGAGGGGTGGTGGGGGGCAGCGCAACAGAGAGACTGCATTGGGTTATGTAGGGTGAGAAGAGAACAAACAAAACAAGAGAAAGTGAAACAGAACACTCACATGAAGCTTGACATCGAGAACACGACAGAAAATATGAGATGGGATGTTGGAAGAAGCAGGTAGCGGGAAATCCTGAAGGTGTTGTTCCAAGTGTCCTTGAGGGAAGTAAACAACAAGGGTTCCTTTCTTGGGCAAAGAGATCATTGGACCCGCACAGGCGTGCCAGAGCTCCAAGCAGACAGAGGAAGAAGAAGAGGAAGCAGACGACAGCGTTTCATCGTCCTCTTCAGTGGCGTTGTTGAGATCGATCATGGCAGCCATGAAGAGGTTGTTGTTGGTGTTGGTGGTGCAGCGAGAAAAGAGGAGGAGGGAGAATGGTGGTTGTGAAGAAGAGAGTCAGAGAGTGAGAGATATTTGAAGGAGTGGTTTCATTCATGCCTGCATTTTCAGAGAGCGTGACCAACTTTGGCATTGCCAAAAGAACCTGACCCAATACTCCAAAAAGAAAGAGACCCTCTTTTCTCTGTCTTTCTCTCCCACTGACCTATCACTCTCTCTTCATTTCCCCCTCTTTTTGGGCTCTTTCCTTTCACAGACTCAATGAGTTTGGCTTTTTGGGTAAGCATCAAATCAACTCCCTTCCATTCCCTCGTAATAATTATTAATGTTTTTAAAATCAAATCGATAAAGATATGAATTATTATTAAATTGAAAATCAAATTATGAATGAACTCATAATAAAGACATAACATAACCTAGTCTGATAATTTAGTAAGTTTATGGTTCGGTTCAATCTATTGGACCAATTCCGTATTTTCTTAATAATGATAATTATGTCCACATGAAACATTTTCTTTCATTATTTTCTTTTTAAGAAGTTACTATCTTACTAATTTATTTATTTTTTATTATTATTATTGCCCTTTTGCTCGTCTGCAGGCTGAAACTGGAGCAGGGGTGCAGCTGCTGCAATGCTGAGACTGTTGGGTGTGATGTGTGGCAGAGAGAGAGAGAGAGAAAGGAAAGCTACAAGAACAAAAACTGTGCAGTGTGTGTAGTATAGAAAGAAGAAAGAGTGAGTGAGTTTTGTTGTTGTGATTGTGAAGCTTATTTGGCTTTCTATGAGTGTACGGTATCCCTGTATTTCCGGGCGGATGTCTATTCTGTCCCCTTCTATTTCACCAAATCACACGCATATCCTTCTCATTACTAATTAAATCAATTATTATTCTAATTAACATTTCACAGCAGAAGATATAGATAAAGTGTCATAAACTAACAGAGTATATTATAATGGAATATTTTAAAGAAAATATCGAGGTTCGAATAATAAAGAATGTTGGAATATTGATTAAAAAAAGACAGATAGAACTTTTAATTATTTTTCATCTTTTAATTTTTAGTTATTGGTGATTGAATGAAGTCAAGTTAATTAATTAAGGTGATTATCCTGTTTTAGATTAGATTATAGGTTAGATTACATTTGGTCCCCTTTTCTACCTTGGTTGGGTTCTGTGATGATTTTGTTTGTTGACCGTGTCATTAATTGTGGTGTGTTGAATTTAGATTCTCCTACCAATTTCTGCACTGTTACTAGTACGGACTTGGGAGACAAATAACACTAGTATTGTGCCATTTTCTGCATCGTGATGTATCTATCTTAACCTCCATTCAGCCAACTATTTTCCCCAATACAACCATATTTTCACAAAAAAATAAATTGAATCATTTTTCGGTATTTATAAATCATTTACTAATAAATTTTTATGTTCATAAAATTTAAATTTGAAATTTTATAATTATGATATCAATCCTTAATCGATTTGAAATTTTATAATATGACATTTATAAAAAGGTACTAAACATACTTTTTCCTCCTGTTACCAAAAAAAAGTATTAAACATACTATAACAATATCCCAAAATATACACACCCTTATCTTGTGACAAAAAAATGGTATTTAACATACTATAACAATATCACAAAACATACACACTAATAAATACACTAAAGTTAAATAAAATAAGTTAGATTAAAACAGAAAAATAAAGTAAAAATCTATTGTTTAGATGCATGAAAATGAGCAGATAAAGTGAAAATTTTAATTTTAAAATTCCTATAGTCCTTGTATTTTGTTTTTATGGCTAAATTCCTACCTTTGTTCCTGTATTTTGTGTTTGTGTTAAGTTAGACTCTTAACTTTTTCTAATTTAGGTAGGTCTAATATGTTTTATAACTATGTCAGTTAGGTTTTTGTCAACTTTTGTCTAACTCTGTTAACCAAAGATTTGACGTGTATGACCTGTTACACAAAAGACAACCTACTCAGCCACTAAACTACAATTTTATTTGAGTATATACATGACAACTTGTATGCACACACACATATACGAAGAAAAAGGGACTAACAATTTATATTTTTAGTGTAAATTTAAATACAACACAGATAATGTGAGTGTATATGGTAAAATCCAAATTCATATTATTTTATCAGTTTATATTATACTTTAAAAATATATTTATTAAATATAATCATCATAATGTATTTACATATATTTTCTTATTATATATCTTTAAAAAATATTTTGTTAATAACATATCTATTTGATCTATTCGGTAAGGGCAGACTTCTAGCATGGGTACCAAGTATCTCAGTCTGTATCTCTTATATCGATCTAGTAGGGATCTGGTATTATCTCCCTAAGTCTAATGAGGATCTCGAGGTCTTAGTGTAATTTTGTCTAGTAACCATCAATATATCATGTTGTAGAGTGAAATGGAGTGTCACTTACAAAGACACTCCGACGCTCAAGTCAAACTAGATAATCAATATCAAAGCTCAAGCGATAGGGTTGATGAACATTATGACAAGTGTGATAAATGAAGACTATTTATAGGAGTTGGGTGAGGATCATGCCTGACTAACCTCGTGTAACTACTTTTCTGTAAAGTGTGAGGAAAGCTGACACAGGTGTAAACATTCCTAACACCTTTGTAAGTATTTGGTCGGTATACCCCTTAACATGTTCCCTAGCCTCCACTTAACAGGGATCATACTAATTCTGACATTGGGGCTTTATATCGGAACTAGTGTGCATGGGTGATATCGATCTCGAATTGCTTTATTGCTTCTACATTGAGTTATCCCAAATACAATTTTATATGTGTCAATATAATCTTTAGGTATATGGGTCGGTATCCGGCTAGATCATTTTCCCTTCAGCCTATTAAAGTGGCTCGAGGATTGCTTCAATGTGCTGATATAAGTGTGTTTTAAAGATCTTGAAAGGTATCAACGTTGCATGTTTTTGTGTTGAAACTTTGTACTTGAGTGGGCTTTCCTTTGCACTAGTATGACCACTTTCATGGTTTAGCACTATTGATGACACGTGTCACATGTTGAATGGTCCTGTCATTTCGATTCTTATGCATTCATCGTTTAGTATACGAAATGACGCAACTGCAAGTTATCGTCGTTACGCATAATCGTTCCCGTCATTTGCCTCCTATGGCTTAACTAAAAAAGGGATCAATTGCCTTTATTTTTCACTTCTCTTTAAGCTATCATCTGATCCCTTAACTCATACAAGATGAATCGTGCACGTCATCTTGAAGGTATCCTTCTATCTCGTCTCCTTTTTTAAAAGCGTTCCTCCCTTATTCATTTTTATAGAAAATCGGGATGAAGGGGATGACCACATGAGCGATGAGTCAATGGAAATAATGTCAAAGCCATCGTTGTGGTCATCCATAACATCTTGGTGCAAGTCGTGAATGTTGCAATTGGACTTACGTCAGTTCTTAAGAAATAATGATTTGGAAGCCTTTTTAGCCACCACGCCATAACCACCCCCGCCTGGTAGAAAAACTATATAGCAAGTTGCTAGACCGGTATCTCAATAAGTTATTTCCTTATTCTAACTTATTGGGAGAGCATAAACTCATCTCATTAATAATTATTTCTTCAAACAATGACACCAACTCTAGTGCCAAATTTTAATCATTCTAACAATTTTACAGTTGTGTCCCTTCTTTCAACACATAATAATTCCTATAGTGTCTGAAGACTACTCTGAAACCGGTTCTCGTAATATCGTTGCGATAGATTGTGTAAATGTCAATGTAGTAGAACATCATATAGATTAGATATTCGAAAAGGTAAAGAATCAATATTTTTGAGTTCATGTCAAATCGTTGGGCCTGCCCTCGAAGTACGCCATGTATAAAAATCCTTGACTTTGAAATCCACACAAAAAAAGATAATAAAGGTAACTTTGCTCTCATATCACCTCTAATAATGAACTGGATTTGCCACTTGCCTTTGTCCAAGTTTTTATTCATGTACGAAATATATTTAATGATAAATAATAATAGATTTAATATTTAAAAATACATAATATGATGTGTTAAGTCATATGAATATGAATTTTTATTTTATCATACACACTTACACCATATGTTGTATTTAAACCAGCACGAAAAAACTATGAACCATTATACTATGCATATAACAATGTTCGTATATAAACATAGGTGAAGTTATGGTTTAGTGGTTATGTAGGTGGTTTTTTATGTAGGAAATCTTAGGTTCAAACCTTATCCAATATATTTTTCAATTTTCAATTTTACCATCAAACCAATGTCTATTTTTATTAATATACAACTACTTGCGAATTTAATTAAAATACATTTAAGTTAAAATATATTTTACTTAAATAAATGTCTGTTGACCATTCTTCTATTTTGGTTAGATGCAATGTGCCAGTGAGTGATAGGACAATATGTCGTCTAGGCAACTCACCTATCCTTTAAAGGTAAAAGGTTGTCATGGACACATGTAATAAGGAGGGTTCTTTACTTATCACAAAGCTTGCTCATGTACAAAATGCTTTATACAATGAAAATATAAGGACATTCTTATTTATGAGGAATTATTTTGGTATTAAAAGTTCAAGGAGAGATGAGTTAGATTTGGTGATTGAACCTCTAAATTTTTCCATATCTAAATGGTTGTTCACTAGAAGAGAAATAAAATTCATGATTTATACCTTGCTAATAGGGAATGGTGTATTGATTCTCGTGTGCTTTATAGGAGAAAGCATAAAGGTTATACACTAACATGATTTTTGTTAATGTGAGGGTCTAGCAAAATCATATCATGCAAAATAAAATTCCTTGTATTTCTGTCCAAGAGACCAAAAAGTTACCATTGCATGTTGTTGGTGTATGCATTATGAGCTACTATGTTTTTAATTGTATCATTTTATGTTTATCAATAAAATAAGTCTTTTTCAGTTTTGGAATTGTTTTAAACCTGTTTATCCTTAAAATAGTAAGTCATATAAGAATTATTCCTAAAGTGTCCCTAATCAAGTATTTACATGAGGACATATAAATGCATTAAAGACCAGTGTGTAAGTGTACTGATTATTTGATCTCACGAGTCATGGATATAGGCGATATCAAGTCTTCACACGGCTACACATTAAGATTAAGAATGTACTGGACAGACCCACCATGATAACGTTGCATGGATCATTATATGAATGTCATAAACGACTTTTAATATGATAATGATATATGTAGTCCCATAACCTAAAGTCACCACCACTCCTACATGAGGGATGTGAGTGATGTGAGTAATATAGATGTGAGTGATGTGATTAGGTGGTAAACAAATCATACTGAAAGATGTGAGTGGTGTAGATGAAATTTGTCTCTCGTATGTGATTGGAGTGATATCTATAAGTCATTTGATAGAGTAAGACTAAAAAAAATACATGGTCTAGATATTTATTCAAGTAAAGTGTAGTTCATTATCAAATAAAATGAATTGGGTCATACAAAGATGACAAAGACCATACCTTGGACATAATTGGAAATCGTGATAAAAGGAATGAACATATAAAATGGTCATCACTTATAGGTTATGTCGATATTAAATAACATTTAGATATAATGATGTGTTTCTAGATGTCACTCTCATTTTATATTAATAATAAGATAATTTATTATTAATATTACCAGATATTTTACCTATAGGGTCACACGTATAAAGTAAGTCAACCAAAGAATAGTTTTGTTTTAGTTAGACTAAAATAAAACTATCAGGTCTAACTTATTTAAAATGAGCCAGGAGTATAATCATCATTAAGAGCTTATCAGGTCATATATGAGCCTATAAATGGAGCATGAGATACTCATCAGTGGCTACTCTATATATACGACATTATCTCGTAATAGTTGCGAGGGTTGTGCCCTATTGAACTAGCATTTGGAGGTGTAATATCTAGTGGGAGTGCTTGCATGAGCTTCTTAGGGTGGAGCTAAGTTTGCTTCAATATACAATCTTGTTTTACATCTACAAAAGGTATGATTTTTTAAAAACTTAATTTTGTATGTGTATACTGTAAAACACGTAAGTTTGTAAGACCATTAGGAATTCTATATGTTTTTGTTGCCTGACGCTATGGGATTCCCTAGCACATGTTTTTAAAGACGAGGAAAGGTGAGGTGAGAAAGTATGGTATGCATCCGTATAAGGCACCTTAACTTGATGGCTTTCAAAATTTCTTTAACAAGTAATATTGCCATTTTCTTACCATAAATATTCATCATATGGTGCCATGATTGGAAGGTTAAACTAGCACAAGTGTCAAAGACCTTCATTTTCTTAATCTTGAAGGTGGATAAACTTGGTTGTCTAAAGTACCGAAAACCAATCATTTTGTATAATACAATGAATCAAATAATTACAAAAGCCCTACTAAACAAACTGTTAAGAAAAAGTCTGGACAACAATATAAGTTCTAAGTATTGTTGGACCAGACTCTAGACTTTATGATTTGTTTATATCGATCATTAAGTATTTTTGCTCAAAGAATAAAGTCTGAACTGCTTATACCATTTTCTTTTAAGTACAAAAGCAATTTCAGAATACGGAGATCAAGTTGTAAAAACTAAGGGGGAGCGAACACATTATCTAACAAGTCTGGTAGAACAAAAAAAGTCTGATAGAAGCAACTAGAATAAAGAATTCCTCGTCAACGTTCAAAAATCTATTTTGATGATGCTTCAGGAAAAATGATCATACCATATTTGCTTGCTTATCATCGAAGAGTAAAAAGAACAAAATCAACAAGAGTAGCAGCTGTCAGCGTACCTACTTCTGTGAACTCTGATCACAAGTCAGAAAACTTTTCTGGACATCTCTGAAAGCAACTTCTCACTTAATCAAGGATAAGTTCACGAAGGGTTTTGTACATGGAAATGCATGAGAAACTATTCTCGTGAAAATATCAAAATATGATTCAGACCTCTTTCAAGCTTGGATTCAACTTTGAGGGCTGATTTTCAAAAGCCTATGGCAAAATACCTTCAAAAGGTTTCCAACGTATATATCTCTTTTCAAGAAGCGTCAATGACTATTATCTTCAAGCCTCTATAAATATCAAGGAAGTTTGAACATTCAAGTGTAGAGAAAGATATTCAAGAAGAAAGCTCCTCAATCTTATTCAATCTTAGTTCACTTTCTTGTAAAAAAAGGTAAAGACCCTCATTATTTTCTAGCTCTGCTTCTAGCAGACTCTAGTTTTGTGTCAAAAATACTTAGTGTTTGATCTTAAAAAAATTTGTCTGCCAATTTTTGTACACTAAGATATTAGAACATTTCTCTTCTTACTGATTGTATAAGTCTGTTAAGTTACCAGGACTAGTTTAAGTGTTGGGAAACACATTGGCCTGAAGAGGCTTTCAAAAGAATACTTTGGTTAAAGCCAAGAGTGGCTTGTTGAAAGAATACTAGGGTTAAAGCCAGAAGTGGCTTGTTGAAAGAATACTTGGGTTAAGCCAGAAGTGGCTTGGTGAAAGAATACTCGAAGCACAAGTCTGATGTTGTCATTGTAAAAAAGATTTTACAATAGTGAAAATTCTTCAAGTTAGAAGGGACTAGACATAGCTTCTGAGTTGGAAGTGAACCAGTATAAACTTTGCGTGTCTTATTTCCTTTCCTTATCATTTTATTACTTACATTTGTTTTGATTTAAGAATTTACGAAGAAAAAGAGTCTAAGACTTATTCAACCCCCCTTCTAAGTCTGACTCTGAACCATCATGAACTTTGACATTTTCTTAATGACCTAGTGGGGCTTTTGCAAGATAGTTTCATTCTAGGTACAGGCACTAAAGAGACATATCATTTTGGCTCAAGAGGTTCTTTATACTATTCACAAGTAGAGTCATCATTAAAATATCTTCAGAGGCTTGTGTTAGGTTAGTTGAGACTTTCTTTGAGCTACTATTTATGACATTTTCCCCATTTTCCATTGTTGACTTTGTTATAAAGGGAGTTTAAGTATTTAGTTTGACGATTATGTGAAATAGATTTAAGTTACATCTATTTGCACCTAAATAGGGCCTTTTTTGAAAAAATCTTTCCCTCTATTTGTATGTGCTATGCAGAGTGCCATGATGCTCAAATTTAAAAGTTGGTCATTGTAAGGCATGGTGGTGAATTTGTGTTGTAAAAATAATGATATTTCCTACTTTTCTTTATAGATGATGTTTTATTTTTTTGTCAAGCCTATAAATAAAAAAATGCATTTGATCATGGATACTTTTATAGATTTTTGGTTAAACCTACAAGTTAAAGGTTAATTTAAAGAAATCTATACTTATTTGCTTAAGAAATATTTCTACCAAGGGGAAGCAAAAGCTTTTAAGTCTTATTAGAGTTCATGTAACAAAATCTTGGTAAATATCCAAGGTTATGACTCCTCAGTGGTCAAATTAAAAGGAAGATTTTAATTTGATTATGGAGAATATCAATACTTGATTCGAATTATGCAAGGCCACACTTCTCAACAAATCGAGGATATCATGTCTCGTAAGGTTGGTTGTTCACCGCTTCCAATATACTCTATACAAGCGTTTTGACTTTTAAAGGAAATATATTCTCTTATTGATGTAATTTCTTGTGGGAAAACATGAGGCAAAATAGAAGTTGGCATTTACTTTCACAGGGTGACTTCATTCAATCCAAGTCGAATAGAGGGGGAAGGGATGCCAAGTTTATTGAATTGGTCAATGACTTACTTTTAGACAAAGAGAAAATATGTGTTCACGTTTTAGCTCAACATTACCCCTGTATGAACTCTACTAGTAGCCCTATACAAGCCAAAGGACTTATATGTTTGAAAAAGAATCATTCATGCTAAATAGGTCTTGGATGATGGTTATGAGTTTCGTTAGGAAATTAATACTTTTCTCTCTAGTATAATGATTAGAATTTGGTTTAGGGAAGTTATGTAGTCCTCCATGTACATATCTCTTGATACCTAAGTCTTTGTAGCCAAGCTTTTCAAAATGGTGGATAAAATTCCTCACGCCTTTCTATGGTACATTCCTAAAGACATTAATGATGAAATTGGCAACATAGTTATCCCATATTATATCTCATAAAGGTAGAAGTTAATTATGTTGAGTACAAAATCATATGGAAACTACATGTTTACCTTGGGATATGAATGTCTGAATCATATGGATTAGCCTTTGTCTAGACATTGAAAGCTTATTTAGAAATATTTGATCCTTGTAAATATGAGGTTTTTTCTTTGGATTGTTGTGAAAAATATTTTACCAACTAATTTAAGAAGAATATAATGTAATCTTAACTCTATAACACTATATATGTGTCTATCGTGTTTATGTTGTTGAAGCAGATAACATATATAGATAATTCCTTATGTTAAGACAAGTATGGCTTCATTTTTAAGCCTTTCTACCATTGGTCCAAAATGGTACATTGTTCCAAGAATGGTTTGGGGTGATGTTGTAGCCAAGATAACTTTCATTATTTTCTAGCATCCGGTAGTGGATTTAGAGGTGACATAACAATTATGCTTTTGAAGTTTATCCATGGAATGCTAACTTTTATTCACGTTAAATCTTGCATTTTATATGTTGAATAACAATATGGTTATAATAGTGCACTATCTTATCTATGGAAGGCTAATGCAACAAGCAAGGTGGAATTGAATATTGATGGTAGTAGGAATCCTAGTTTGGAATGAATTAGTAGAGGATGAGTGACTTGAGACCGTGATATATGATGACTACTTGGGTTTCATGTAGTTCACTTAACAAAACTCCTTTACATGTTGAACTTCCAACTTTATAAGAAGATGTGAAGCATGCTTAGGAGTTAGGGTATCAAGACGTTCAGTGTGAACCAGATTGTATGGACTTAATTACTTTGTTAGAATGAGACAGTGATGTTCAAAATCATTGTTTAAGGGACATTATTAATAAGTTTAGGATTATATATAACTAGATTTGGTAACTAATAGTTACTTACATTCAAATGGAATGCAACATGATCATTGATGATGTGGCTCGTTTTGGGGTGCATGATGGATGGACTTTATATGTGGAAATTTCCTCATTCCCAAGTTATCTCAGTGCTTTGTCATGACTTAGTGTCGTGATGTCTTGTTAGTTTCTTTTATTACTATTATTACTTCCAGTGTAAGAAAAAGAGTTTGATTGGTTAAAAATACTTCTAAACTTAAGTTTTTTATGTTACACACGATAGAATTTTTAGGTAAAAAGTGACCTATTATAGGGTTCGACAAGCATACAATACAAACTTACTTAAAAGGCTATTTTTTCAATAATACATTTTTAGAATCAAACTATTTATACAATAGAGATTGTTTTGAGACATTTTACATGTTTGGGGGCACTTTTTTAGTGTCATAGGGAACCTAGACAACTTTAGAGTCGTATATGTATTAGGCGACTTTTTGGTAAATGACACGTTAATGTGTCATATAGGTTTGGTGCGACAAACCTTTAATGTGTTGTAGATAATAGAGATGACTTCACCTAATTGGATAATTTGAGATGTGTGTCAAGGTGTTTTATAGGTTTCAAACAACTTCCAATGAAGTCGTCCTAGAAGCATACAACACATGCCTCGTGTCCTACTCATGTATGGAGAACATGTTTGACCATTAGGTGTCATTCAAGACCTATGCAACTTCCCTTACCATCCCTTATAAACCCTACACCTTTGTCTTATTCCCTCCAACATGAGACTGGATTTTTTACAAGAAAAAACAATGCCTCATTATTCAATTGTTGTGCGATATTGTGGTCCCTTAGGTGATCTTTTTACTTCTTAAATCTTAGTTTTAGAGGTAAGTTATTGATTCTAAATACATTTTTATTGTTAGTTAGTTTATAATACTCATGATCTATTTTTTTCTTTGTTTTCTCTTTATACATCTAGTCCTTTTTATTTGTTGTTGGTTAGTGCATTATAATCCATATAATTGTTTGGTGTTGAATATAATAGTTTGTATTTAAATATATTATTTGGTGTTGAATACATAATAGTTTGTATTTAAATATTTGGTGTCAAATATATTGCTTGCTGTTAAACATAATATTTTGTATTTAAATATATTATTTGAAAGACAATTTTCCTTTTTTATGTAGCATAACATTTGACACAGAGATTAAACTTGGAATAGTTAATCTTTCTTTGTTAACATTACAAGATAAACCTTTGTCTACACATGTTATGATAGGAGCGGCAACTAATGTGATTTGGTCATCTTATGTGCAATAATTATTGAGATAAAAACTGTTAGTTATCAATTTTACTTTGTTTCATTACCTAAAACTACCTCAAAATTATTGTCTAGGTTTGTATTTTATATTAAAAGGTTGTCATTTTCACAAATATTGAGAACAAGGTAAAAATTCCAACTAAGTTTTATTTTTCTTAGTTTTTATGGTTTTAAAAGATAATTTTCATACACCGAGGAGTAAAAATCAACAAGTTGCATTAAGAATTGCGCTCTAGCAAACATATGTGCTTCTACTAATACTTACTTAGGGAGAAATGGTTATTTTAGCAGGTTGCCTTAGATTTGAGGCCTTGTAACCTATTGTGTAATCCACCTATACTATTTAGTGCCCATGTTACACTAAAGCCAAGTTTCCTTGGTTTCAGTTAAATATGCAAGAGTCCTGAAACCTTATCTACGCACTTCAACATAAATTTTTATGCTAAAGTGAAAGTCAAACTATCCCAACTACCCTACTTCATGACTAAGAAAGGTTTTTACTAAAAATATAGGTCAGGTGTTAACTTACAACTTATGCAACTTAGAAGGAAGAATCATAGTAGTCCCTAAGTTGTCACCTCTCTGCCTTGCCTATATTTTTTAGTTCCTAGAGATGTTTTAGCCCTTTAGTGTGGTGTGGCAAGAGAACTTCACTCCATTATAAAGGCTTTGAAGGTGATAAAATCAAGACCTTGTAACTCATCTTATGATATTATTTTCTTTGGGGAATAACCCACATCAAAATATATGGCTAAACCTCTTTTTGTTATGATTAAAGTGTAATAAATCTTCTGTCAGAATCTACGTATTACCCTGATTATGTATGCTTACTTCTTAATTATGTTAAATTCTATTTTTGTGCTTAATTTTTGGTTTTCATGAGAAAAACATTGCATGATTTATATACTAAGTTACTCAGACCACTATATGATAATAAGAGGATAGTTGATAGCTAGGAAGCATTGCTTGGATTTGGAAACTAAAATATAATCTAAATAAGTTTATTTGTCTAGGAATAGAACTTAAATGAGTTAGTTGTTTAAGCTTGCTTGAATAATATTGAGTTAATTTCTAAGAATGTGGTCAAGGAATTTAGATATAAGGGAATTAATTTTAAAATGTATCTGCTAAGGAATTGGATTTAGTGAATTTCCTCTTGTATTAACTAATCAAAAATAAGTAAACATATTACGAGATACATAATTCTTTAAAAAGTGAATGAAACTTAAACCCTAATAACATTTATCTGTATTTAATTATTGTATTATTTCTTAACTTGTTCAAAATCCTAAAAATCAAAACATGCATATCTGTTTATAGTCTTTTTAGTTGTTCTTTATAAAGTAAATATTGCAGATTTGTTGTGTTATCTAACAAGCCTCGTGGATACGATATTCTTACTTCTTTTTCGAAACTACCATGATAAGTTAGTCTGCTTACCAATTATTTTACAAATATCCAATTTATTAGTGGACTAGCAAAAATCAACTATCGAATACCATCTGCTAGTATGTTCCATGGTGGGTATTTGAGGATGTCATGGTTGCAAGACAACTTCTTAAACATCAAGGACCATTTAAGGCAGTGAAAAGGAGACACAAAGATTTGCAAGAGCTTACATATTGAGGTTAATCAATGGGTCTATCTTTTTCAGTCAATCCTCTAGTAGAGTTCTTGTTAGATACCTTCTTTTCCTTGAGGATTTTGATGAATGTGGTTGTTATGCATCAGGGGCCAATTGCATTGCTTACCTTTATGACAAAGTTTTACTGCAACAGGTTATGCTCAGAAGGATATTTATGGGTTAAGTATCTTGGTATAGCTTTGGGTATAAAAGCCTATTCTTATCTCACTATGTCTAAATGTTAAGGAAGCAAATTCTCCTTACGGGTGCAGATAGGTGAATCAAGATATTAATAAACCAACCAGTTTTGAATGGATTTTTATCGAACACATTTTGATTCATTGAAAAAATAAGGTAATTGAAGATTGGTCAACCATGTATGAACCTTTTATTGACATATAGAATAACCGGGTACTACAAGCATACTCGAATATGGATTATAAGATAAGCTACTGCTAAAAGTCATTCGATAAGACAAATGTGTTTATTTTTGTTAATTGAATATTGTTGTTTAGTTTCGTTAATAGTGTAACTAATGAGCTTTGTTGCTATGTTAGAATAGTATGACGGTTTGGAGCTTATACAATATTTGTCATTGACATAAGGTTATTCAAGAGAGCAACCCTATGAGTTTACGTGTGATGCGATCAGAAAAGAGATAAAGCAGATAATATGTCCATGAATGAAGAAAAAGAATCCTTCAAGCACGCATTCATACGCCTTTACCAATTAAAGAGCCTTTATTAGTGGAGGTGAACATAGATATGTCTTAAAGTCTTGTGGAGCGTCAAGGTTAAAATGACGAAGAGTTTGTGAGGAAGATGAACACTTCACCATTATAGTTCTTCCTTCCAAGTAATTAGGTGTTTATTTTATCTTATCATAAGATCCACCATCATGTCTGTGCCTAAGATATCACTTTCCATCACAACCTATATTTAACATGAATGAGATGTTTAACCCACAAATGTTTCAAGATGATGTGCCAGAGTTCTTCATAAATATTGGAAGTAGAAACTTTCAAGACATGTCAGTTCATTGTCATGCCTTATCATCATATCTATCACACCCCAATTGGACATACCCCCACCTTATAGGCAAACATTTTTTACCCCACCAGCAAGTGAGTGTCCATATCGAGGACATAATATTGGTAGTTCATTTGGAGTTTGTTTGGATTTATTTTAAACGGAAGCAATAAGGGGACTTGACTTAAATGCAAAATACTGAAGTGTTGTTTATAGTGGTGCATGAATTGGCTACATAAGAAGATGATACACAAGTTATGGGATAGATGTAGTATGTTAGGCATAACCCACCTAGAGCACATTAGGGCCAATTAATGGAGGCCTTGTTTCCTTTCTCTTGACCACCAACCACGTTGTCACTAGATAATAATCCTAGACTTTGTTGTTAGCATATTTTTGTAATGTTTAATGAGTTAGGCTTTATGAATAATTAACTTACGTGTAACTTTCATTGCTTGAATTAGTTAAAGTAAAAAACTAGAATTTTGCAAGGCAAGCATAAATTATTCAAGTAAAACTAAATACATAAATGTTTAATACAATTTTAGTTGTCATTACCACTCTAAGAAGCTTTACCCAATATCATAAACAGTGTGACTTGTTGTAGCTAGGTTGTCTACAAGCCATATCTTTAATGAGATTGAGATTCTACCTAATCTAGTTTTTCCTTATTCTTATGGACTTAGGTCATCCTTTACATTTCAACATTTCCTCACTAGGTAGAATGATTCAATCTTCATCATTTAGAGGGATTGAATCATAATTACCAATTAGGTACCATTGACCTGTATAAGCATTTACAATAAACTCTAACAAGTAGGTAAGATCAAGATATTAGAAAAAATCAACACTCATTGCTTTACATGCTGCAACAACATGCGCACTCACATCGTCATTTGGCTAGGTTTACAACCCACACTCTACCACCTATTTACAAGGTCAGGGAGTTGAACCTCTCATGTACCTCAAATCTAGTAGATTACGCATTATATCTACATACACCAATTGAATAGGCTTATGCTTATATGTAGCTAGCTAACTTCTTAATCAATCTTGACGTATACCTTTGCCTATTGATCTTTTCGTCTCTAACTAAGTATAGGGGGTAGCGTGACTACTAACTCAACCGATATTGAATCTCTCTTTTACTTTGATATTACGCCTCCAGTAGGAAATCTGGTATTATAAAACACTGGCTCAGTGGGAGCGTAATGCTTTCAACCTCAGTGTCCGGATTCCTCTTTACTCTTGTTCTGGAATAGATAGTGGTAGTACCTATAAAGATTCACTGAAGCTTAAGTTAGTACGGTTATTAATACTAGAACGTTCAGAGTAATAAATGACTTACTTTGATCATCATAAATGATGGTATTTATAGCTTTTGTGGAGGTCCAACTCATGATTTGACATGTGTCAGATGACTAAACTGTTAATGCAGTCAAGTTGCAACCTGTGTTCAAAGGCTCTGATTTGCTTACAAGCTTTTGACTGGTATCTATACAATCCATTTTTAACTATATCAATCATACTAAAAACTAATTGGGTAGCTTGGACTTGTTGCATCTATGCTTTTACTTTTACTTTCAACATGTTTATTATTTCTTTGTTTAAGAACTGGTATTGATATTAGATCATTCTCAATGTCTATTATATATATTATTTAAATTAAAATATTAATTTAAATATCTTTTATTACCACATTGTCAACAAAATCAATATTATTAAGTATAAATCCATAATTAAATAAAGCTAAAATATGTAATATATGTAATCCCATATCATATCACCACAAAATGGGTAGATCAACTTATAGATGTCTGTTAGCTTAACCTATAGTTTCAAATTTGAGTTTTAACTGTTAAATTTTAGTTGAGTGAGTTTTTTCATTTATACTATTCCATAGTTAAGGGTCGATAGATGAGCCCATCAAATTGAAATTTTTTACTACTAGGTCTAATAAATTTTTATTGTTGCCCTTTAATTTTATAATATCACACTCACTAAACTCAAATGTAAGAGTCAAGTTATACAGTGCCTAAAAGTATTGTTTTAGGAAGAGAGATAGTTTTTTTAATTATATGGGAATTACAAGGTTGGTAAATTTTAATAATGTTTTTAAATAAAAAATTTTACTTTTTCTTAATTAGTACCCTTAGGACACTAGTTAACATTTTTCTCTAAATAAAGTAGGACAGAAATCATCTTTTTTATAATTTTAAATTCACTTAATTTGAATCATATTATATATTTAAATTTATCACACCTAACTTCAAACAAAAGTAAAAAAAAATCTTTTTTCTGATGATGATAATCATTGTTATTAATTTTAAATATTTTAGTACATTACCCACTTATATAGGTTTTAGATCCACCACTGACCTTGACTCAAGGTAAATAAATAAAAAAAAGAGCACATATCATTATCATAAATACAAGATAATATTTATAAGAAATAATTTGTATATATGATAACTAAACTAATCTGCAATATATTTTTTTTCATTTTCAAATTTATCGATTATAAAAAGAATTCAAATTTATCTGACAATTTTAAAATAGATGGGTTTAATTTCAACACCTAGAAACATTAAGGGGTCAGTGGTATATTGGGCAGGCAATGGGATAATGTTGACAATTAACGAAAAAGCATAAGCAAGTGCAAGAGAAATGAGGTTGGATATAGAAAGTAGCATGGTATTTTTGAGCATTCCCATCTTCATTAGGGTCCTACCATTATTATTAGTTGTCTTCTTAGACAAAATGTAATCACTAATCCAGGTCACCATGCCTAACCATCTAGGGAACTCGTAGATTAATTAACATCCTTATGCTTACTATACTACCATACATCATTAATTCTTTGGCCCATATGTGGAGCTGCTTGATCGTTTAAATATGTCCATGCCTCCCACTTAGTGTCTCCCTTTCATTTCATTTTTCTATATAACTTGTGTAATTTTATATAAGTTAAGAAAATAAAACAAGTTTCTATTTTAAATTTTATTAATATTTACCTATTTTGATTTTTTATTTCTTATCTCATACAAGATTGTAAGAATATAATTATATAGTTATTTTCGTTCAACTCATTACATTTCTGATATTTTTGTAAGGAATGTTTCCATTACGTGCTGAAAAGTAAGGTAAGGGAAAGCTAAGGATTGTCCACTTGGGGGTGTTTGGTTCACGCTGCGAAAAAATTCTTAGGAATGATCTGTTTGAGAATATTATAATTAGTAATATGATTCTTAAGTAATCTAATAAATATGTTTGGTTAAATTTTATTATTTTTAGGAATATTTTTTAAAATTTAAATAAAAATTAAAAATTAAAACAAATATAGAAAATAACTTCTCATATTCTCATAGGAATCAAACTTACCCACCATTTGTCTTAGGATTAGAAGTGATTGAAATAAAAGAAAAACATGACTTTCTAAGAAACATATGAATATGTATTCCCAACTTTATATTCCTAGAAATACATTTTGATACACATAATTTAACTGCGTCAAAATTAACAAAATCAATTTTTTTTATATAACTGTTTATTAATTTCACAATTTTATGAATATTAAATGAGGGATTCTTGGACCAAATAGTTAATCTAATAAAAAAAATATGAATTAGTCCAAATGATAAAAATTATATGGGTTAAATATTTTTTTTTTCTCCATATATGTTGTAAACTATTTTTGGTTTTGATCCTTAATGTTTTTTCATTGGTATCCCATGAAGTTATTTAAAATATTGAATTGGATCCCTAAAACATAATTTTATGGGTTTTGCCCTCTCTAAATTGAGGGTTTTAATACCTCTAGCCACGTGTCATGTCATATGTGAAAATTATGTGTAATTTAAATAACTAAAATTGATACCCTTAGCCATATGTCGAAATAAATAGTATTAAAATATTTTAAATGTCAAAATTTGAATGTAACAAGACTTAATCCTGCAACATGGGAAAGAAACAAGGAGTCTTACCACTAAACTACTTTAACACATTTAAAAATTATGATGCAACTATATATAGTTATATTATATTTATAGAATGTATATCTGTTAATAAAATTTATTTACAAAATAAATATTTTTGTCTTTTTTCATTTAGTATAAAAATTAAAACTAAAATTAATGAAGTAAAAAATGTGAGAATATTTATTTTGCAAACAAATTTTATTAACGGATATATATTTTACGAATATAATATAACAATATATAGTTATATTACATCTCTTAAATGTAACCTAGTGGTGAGACTCCTCTTTGATTTCCTGCTCAAATTGAATGCTTCATATGCTATTTTAAAATCTAAACAAAAATGATAACTTAAAAAAATATGTGGTATAGATTGAGTTGACACGTGGCTAGAGACTAATACATGTGGCATAAATTCAATTGACACATGACTAGGGGGCTAGGAGCATTAGAGCCCTTAATTAATGCGTTTAGCAATCGGTCAAACTAGTTACTCGTAAATAGTCAACATGTTAAAATATTTATATTTCAAAATTTAAGTGTAACAATGTTTGATCCCCTAATGTATATATATGAGATGGAAGATGAGCCTCAGCAAATTAAAGGTGTATATCATGAGTTTTTTTTAGGAATGGATGCCCACAGTCACGTGTGTGATTTAAGCAACTGGAATGGATACTCCTAGCCACGTGTCAACTAAATTTAACCATATGTATTAGTCTCTAGCCACATGCCAACTCTGTCTATTGCACATATTTTTCCAAATTATCATTTTTGTTTAGATTCTAAGATAACATCTGAAGCGTTCGATTTGAGTAGGAGATGGAAGAAAAGTCTCACCACTATGTTACATTTAAGAGGTGTAATATAACCATATATTGTTATATTATATTTGTAGAATGTATACCTATTAATAAATATTCCCGCCTTTTTTTGTTCATTAATTTTAATCTTATACAAAATAAAAAAAGACAAAAATGGTTATCTCATTGATAGATTTTATTAACGGATATACATTCTATAGGTATAATATAACTATATATAGTTGTGTTATATTTTTTAAATGTGTTGATAATTTAGTGGTAAGACCCTTCTTTTCTTTCCAATGTGTTGCGAGATCAAGCCTTAACGCACCAAATAGGAATATCATGTCATATAAATGAGTTGAATTTTGAATATGACATGTGTATTATAGATTATTTTAAAATTCATATAAAAGTCAAAACTAAAACTCTTAAATCAATAAACCTAATTTGAAATATCTAATTTATATTAATTTAGTTGAAACCCATTTATGTACCTCGCAAAGAGCAAATCTAAGCAAACACCAGCTTATACGTAAGAAATTCAAATTATATACACTTTGGTTTTAATAAGTCAAAAAATCTGTTAAGGAATCAAATTCAAAATTTTAAATAATATAAAGACTATTTTAAATAATATAAAGACTAATATAAAAAAATAGGAGCCAAAATAAAAAAAATACTCAAAACATAGGGAAGAAATATATTTAACCTAGATTATTTTTATTATACATGACTATTTTAGTTTGTTATTGAATTCATAAACGTCTACCTTTAAGCCTATGTGGTTGATAAGAAAGTATGAGAAAGAAGACTTGTTGAAAAATATAGGAATGTCAAACTTTCTTACACTATGTTTGTTTTGTGTGAAAGTATTAGAAAGTTTTCATATGATGAGAAAAAAATATAACATTCTCATGGTTTCTCATGTTTAGTTGTATTTATCTTGTTACATGAGAAAAGATGAGAAAACATTGAGAAATTTTTTCTTTGCTGAGTATTTTCCCATCAAGTTTGATGAGAAAACTTAAGAAAATTATTATGTATTGTATTTACCTTAATCACTCTAGAAAACTAAACCATATATTGAATATAATATAACAATAATAATTATTATAATAATATAAAAATAATGTAGTTAACATGAATACAATATAAATAATAATTAAATAATTATAATAACAAAAAATAATGATAATATAAATAATGTAATAATAAAATAATTAAATATATTATTAATAATAAAAATAATAGTGATATATTCGACACTTTTAAATAATTGCTCAAATTTCACTCTTGTAATATAAAAGGGTATATCGATAACTTTGTCAATTTATATAACTTTTTTCTCGTACTTGATGAACTAAACATTAAAAAAATAATCTTACAATTTCTCAAAATTTTCTAATCAATTAATAACATCTATTTTTTCATACTTTTCATTTTATTTTCTTTTTCATACTTTTATTTTTTCATTTTTCATAGTTTTCTCGACAACCAAATAAACCATTATGATTTGTTAAATTTTATCTTACAAGAGTATAGTGTGGGAAAAAATATTTTGTCTTATGGTTTCATTAGAAAGTTTGAGAAAAGTTTTCAACCTTTTGTACTTGCATATTAATGTCTATTGTGTTATTAATTTTCCTGTTTTTTCAACTATAGAAAAAATATTTAAGGGGCATTAAAATAATTTAATAATTATTCACAAACTTTTCTCATATTTTTCTCGTAAACTAAATATTTTCTAATAAAGTAAACAACACCTAATTTATCATACCTTTCATACTAATTTCTCCATCATATATACTTTTCTTTTCTTATACTTTTCTCAACAATCAAACATAGCATTAAACTAAGATGCAAACCCCCGTCACATTGTCTTTGATTCCTACGGATAAACAAATAAAATTAAAATAGACATGGATTTTATGAATTACTATACTTTCTTTTGTTGTTAACTACATATATCCCTCCGTTTAGAGAGGAAGTTCTATTTGAGACTTAAACACACTTTTTTTAGTATTAACTACATATATCCCATGTTTAGAGAGACAATGCTTAGACATATTTAAGACTCTCAACCCCTCTTAAAAAATATACTGAGTAGAGATCAAACACATGAGGTTTCCCACAACCTTAACATCTGTAATGTTAATGAAGTAACAACTTATTGGTTATACATTCACACCTCTGAAACCTCTATGTATGAATTAATGCATGTTCTTTAACAACAAAAGATGGATAATATATTATTAAACGTACAAGGAGTACCTAACTCATGTACATAATATAATCAACCATGGGATCAAGTCACACAAGATTATAACTGTTGTAAACATTGTCTTGGTTCCATATCCCATTCATGGAATGAAAAGTAAAATCCACCCATTATACATCTAATGCTTTGTTATGGTTTGACAGAGTGAAAACAAATTTTCACAAATACATATGAAAAATGGTATGAATAAAGTTTAGGTAGTTAGATCTTAAAGATATACTGGGTTAAGACATACCTTAAGATTCAACAATCACTTATAGTGATGTTTATAGTGATACTTATACGACGAGATTCTTACATAAGTGAGACTTAAATCCAAATTCCTATAAATGTTTAATCGTTAACTCGTTGGATCAACCTTTGTTGGCAAATTAAAAAATTAATAAAGTAAAAATCGTATTTTATATTATTTTTTTTTTTTGTAAATGATGGCCTTTTCCCTCAATAATACAATTTGAGAAGCACTTGTTGAAATGAAGCATACTTTAAAAAGTGTTTATATATCTAGAGCTGTTCTTTATCGGTTGTAATTTACTTTAGGCCCAAGACATCACCACAAACATTAAAAATGAATAAGGTAACCTGGTGGTAGTGCACCAGCATTTCTAGCAGTTAAAAATGCTAAAAAAATGGAACAAAAGCGAAGGCAAGGCTACGTTGATTAATATATACTTTCAGAGGTTAAAATCGCCCGAAAGTTCACTAGTATGTCAAACATACTATAATACGATATATAATAGAATATTTTAAAAGATTGATATATTAATATAATAAGTTTTAAATTTTAAATATAAAAATTTAATATATTTTGTAAAAATATATTTGGTTTTAAAATCAGTAATATTAATATATTTAGCTTTTGAAATATTTTATTATATGTTGAATTTATTAGCGGTTTAAACTGCCAGAAACAGATATTTATCGGCATGACTCGCGCCCTCTCTATCACTAGTGTATATATGCCTTTGTGATTGTTTTTAATCGTCAAAATTTTCTTGCGTATAAAGTAAGGTGCTAATGATATAAAACAACCATAGACAAGTAAATACTTTTTGAAGCACTTTATTTCTATATATTCTTTTTAAAGTTGCATTATTAAAAAAAGCCCATATGATAACCTAAACTATATATACACACACATTCAAGGGTATTGTTTAGAGAAGCAATGTAAAAATTTCTTTTATTAGAAATTATATGAAGATGACTTAGAAATTAATATAAATAAATTTTAATAATTTTTACTTTAACTTCCTCAATCAATGTAATGTCATTAGAGTACTGAAGGACTTTCTGCTTCTACTTTCTTAATAAGTATAAGACACTTGTTAACAGTTTTCTTTATTTATTGACTCCAAGTAACATTGAGACATATAAGCAATTCCACATAATTTTTAATAACAATTTCTAAACAATTTTAACCTAATTTTTAATGAAAAATTTCTATTTTTCTTTTTAAAACAATACCCTTATGAACAAAAACTAAGATTAGTGTGCTTGTTCCCTTGAATTAATTAATACTTGAACTTAACTGGCCATCCCTATAGCCAGCCATGTCTGGAAGCTCAGAGTCTACTTTTGATCACTGAAATTATAACCGTGTCATCACCTAGTAAGTATATAATAATAATCTCATTAAAAGCTTACCTTGAATAAACAGAAACTTGCTGTCCCTCCCTCAGAATTGAAAAGCTCGCCAATCGTTTGGCCAAGTAAGGAAGAACCAACACTGACATCATAGTGGGTCATGCAAACTCTATTCTAACACCTTATATCAGTAAAGCCATGTAAGCTTTTGTTCCAACACGCGTACTTTATTATTCTTGAGCATGGTTTTATATATCAATATATGAATGCACTTCATCACCCATTTCAGTTGTCACCGTATGGAAACTCAAATGGAAATTGAGATGCTAATGCTATTGCTAGAGGGCAGAATAGGCTGCCACGTCACAACCGACAGCATGACTATTCACTCAGAATGGAACGAAGCAGCAATTAAACAGAACTAACTCCAATGCTAATATGTTGATTTTTACAAGCAAGTAGCCTGTGAGTTTAATTAGTATGCAATCTTAGTTAAAAGATTTTATATTTAACTAATTAGAAATCATAGTATGATGATGTAAGATTTTATGTTGAACTTAATCAGCGTCAAGCTTGTTCAGTAACTTCATTCAGCTAACATAGCAACAACAAACAACGTCGTTAAAATCGATACCTTATCCTTCCACTATATAGAAGGGTTTTTGACCCATTTGGGTGTCTTTTAAAAAAAAATTTCACTTTTAGGCCTGTTTTAAAACTATTTAGTGGTCTGGGTGTGTTTGTGTCACATCAATATTTGAATTCGTCTGGTGGAGGGACGAATTTGAAAATTCGCCTACTGGAAAGACGAAATTGCAGGGACCAGGCCACGTGTCAGCACCTCCTAAATTCGCCTGTTGGAGGGACGAATTTGACTGGTCAAATTCGCCTGGTTGGGGGGCGAATTCAACACGTGTCAGGCAGGGGAAAATGATTAACAAAATCACCCACACCAGGAGTCGAACCTGTCACCTTTGAGTCATAGTCTGATACCATAACCACTAAGACAACTGACTCTTTGAGGCAAATAAAGAATATTATTAAATATACTACTTTCTATTCTTACTCATATATAATATATTAAATATATATTTTATAACATATTCAATATATATTAATGTATATTCTATTAAATATTAAAATATAATAAATATATATTTAATTTATAAATGATATATTATAATATAAAATATATATTTATATTTAATATTTAATATCTATTATTAAATATGTATATTAATATATTTTATATATTCTATTAATGTTATCAACGTTATATATAGATATTAAATAGATATTAAATAATAGATATTAAATATATATAGATATTAAATAGATATTAAATAATAGATATTAAATATATATAGATATTAAATAGATATTAACGTTGATAACATTAATAGAATATATAAAATATATTAATATACATATTTAATAATAGATATTAAATATTAAATATAAATATATATTTTATATTATAATATATCATTTATAAATTAAATATATATTTATTATATTTTAATATTTAATAGAATATACATTAATATATATTGAATATGTTATAAAATATATATTTAATATATTATATATGAGTAAAAATAGAAAGTAGTATATTTAATAATATTCTTTATTTGCCTCAAAGAGTCAGTTGTCTTAGTGGTTATAGTATCAGACTATGACTCAAAGGTGACAGGTTCGACTCCTGGTGTGGGTGATTTTGTTAATCATTTTCCCCTGCCTGACATGTGTTGAATTCGCCCCCCAACCAGGCGAATTTGACCAGTCAAATTCGTCCCTCCAACAGGCGAATTTAGGAGGTGCTGACACGTGGCCTGGTCCCTGCAATTTCGTCTTTCCAGTAGGCGAATTTCCAAATTCGTCCCTCCACCAGACGAATTCAAATATTGATGTGACACAAACACACCCAGACCACTAAATAGTTTTAAAACAGGCCTAAAAGTGAAATTTTTTTTAAAAAACACCCAAATGGGTCAAAAACCCCTATATAGAACCTAGACCAACAGTACCTTAGATATCAATTATATCTTAACAAATCTACTACTAATCCAATCATCAGAAGTTGGTATTGTTTACCACTTACTAGGTTTTGTAATAAAATATGTAATATTCCATACTAAAAAATTTCCATATATTAATACACAACATTTAGTAGTTGTAAAGTATATTAATTTAGATAATTTGGATATACATTAATAATATTATACATTAATAATATAATACATTACTAAAAAATAATTGTATTAATATAAATTATAAATTATAAAATTAACAATACTTATACATGTTTTTTAACAATTTTTAAATTTTATGTTATCAAAGTTAGATTGGTCTGACCAATTGAACGGTTAATTTGTCAGACTGAGTCAATTCTTTATTATTATCGATTTAATCACGGTTTGACCAAGGTTTGTTTGAACTGGTAATGTACTGGTTCAATAATTGATTCAGATCTGAAAACATTATACAAAGGCATTATAACCAAAAAAGAGATATAAAGTTATTCATGAACCAATTTTATCCTATTTAAATTGTAAAACCAACTAAATAAAAAAACAGAGAACTAAATAAACTAAAAACTATGACCCGTATAGGGTGATTTTTAGTTTTTATTTTTTAGTTTTGAATTATTATTTTAGTTTTTAGTTTCATGTTTAGTTTTTATGGTTATAAATTTTAAAGAGTTACAAATTTGTTATTTAATCTCAACAACATTACATGTAATCAACAAAAACAATATAATCATGGTGGTGATGACAGTGATAATGATGGTGTAGTGGTGATGGTGATGATAGTGCCAAGATGGTGGTGGTGCCTGCAATAGTGGTGGTGGTGGTTATGATGATGGCAACAGTAATGGTTGGGGGGGCGGGGGTGATGGTCGCGGTGGTTTAGGGTTTTAAGTTATGGTGGCAGTGATTATAGTGATGATAGTGGCGATAGTTGTCATGGTGATGGTGGCGGTCGTAGCGGTGGTGGTAGTGACAATGGTGATGACAATGATAGTGGTGATGATAATGAGGTGGTGGTGGTGACAACGGTAATGGTAGCCATGGTGAATGTGGTAGCGATAGTGGTGAGCGACAGTGGTGGTGGCGGGCATAATGCTTATGGTAGTAGTGGTGGTAACGATGATGATGAGTAGTTGTTTTAGGTTTGGGGTTGTGATGGTGGTGGTGATTAGGGAGTTGTGGTGGTTGTGGGGGTAAGAGTGGTGGTAGTGGTGATGATGGCGAGGTGGTGGTGGTGACTGTGGTAATGCCAGCGAGGGTGGTGGTAGTGGTGGCAATACTGCTGATGACTATAGTGATGGCGGTGCTATGATGGTGGTAGTAATGAGGGCAAGATGATGGTGTTGTTATCTGTAGTTTTGAGTTCATGATTAGAAGTTTATAAAACTGAAAATAAAAATAAAAAAATCATTTTTTTTGTTTTTAAATATGACTAAAAATCATTTTGAAAATAAGTTAAAACTCAACTTAGCATCGTTTTTACCAAACAAATATTGTTTTCAAATTTACTCTTGAAAAGCAAAAAATTAAAAATTTGTAACCACCCCGAATATGCCTTAAATTAACTCAAGAATTATAAGAACTGAAACTTATTTTATTGGATCGGACCGAATTTCAAATTCATACATAGAAACTAATTCAATCTAGTCCAAACATAAAACATAGAAGACTAAAATATGTATTTAGCCTTTTATTTATAAAATAAACATTTCACTAGTATTCACATGATTATATATTCATCAAATTACATTACTTATTATATTTTCTCTATTTTACTTTAAAATTATATCTTATTATTATTTTTAATGAGATATATATGTCTTAATATTTTATTTTATAAAGTTATTAGTTTTAATATCAATTTAAACTTAATTTTATGATTCATATTTTTTTACTTTTTTTGTATTTTTTATAGTTTACTAACAAAGTAAAATTTATTTATTATTTTATAATTAATTAAATAAAATATATAAGAACCAGACAATTTAATCCAATTCAAATTGTTTTTAACAAATTGAATCAGATTTTAAAAAAATTAAAATCAATCAAATGTAAATCATAGTGTATTTTTATGATTGGATGATAGGTTCCAATTCCACAATTTCTTAGCTACTGGAGGAACTAAAAGATCTACTACTAAAATATGCAGAAAAATTCAAGAAAAATTCATTCATTGCCCTGAAATTTAAGAAGTCTCTCTATATATAGGAGAATACATGCAGAGTTGCCCTAATTAAGAATGGGCCAGAAAAAAGAATTAACTAAACAAAGTCATTGAGCCAAGTGGGCCTTTTTGGTGTCCTTTTGGGCCTGCTAGAACCAGCTGCTGTATCATTGCCCACTGGTGGAGATTGGGCCTTGTCCTCAAGGCCCGAAATTGGAGAAGCTGATAGTGAAGGATCGAAGCCCGAAATTGGAGAAGTAAGTAGTGAAGGTTCTGAGTTGGCAGCATGATCCGACGGATGAAAAGGGGCGGTGGGATCTGACGGCTGTGGCAGGATTGGCTTTTCAATTATGCCAGGCTGGAAGCCACTACACGGTGTGCGAGGAACCTTCAAATCAGGGGGGACATGCGTCAGTGAAGTGGTTGGAACGGATGGTGGGATGTGCCCATTGTGAAGTGTGATTATTTGATCACACGGTGCAGACGTAGAGAGAGAAACCAGATCCTTGGAATGCGGAAGTGATGAGTTAAGTGGCATAATTTTGGAAACTGCCTCAGGAACAGAAGGGACAAGAGTTAAGTTTTCTAGAGTAACTAGTGGGGAAGAGGTTTGGTCACTTTTGGGCTTCTCACCAAAATATGAACGAAGGAGAGAGACGTGAAACACCGGGTGTAACTTTGAGTGCGAAGGGAGGTCGAGTTCATAGGCAACCTTGCCAATGCGTTTTTTTATAGGAAAGGGGCCATGGAAGCGTCGGGCCAGCTTGGGAAAGGGCCTCCGAACCAGGGATCCTTGACGATACTGTTTGAGGCGGAGCCAAACATAATCCCCCGGGTTAAAGTGAATATCTTGTCGATGCCGGTTGGCCTGGGCAAGCATCCTCTGTCGCGTTCTTTGCAAACTTTCACGAGCAGATCGGAGAACCAGACGTCGTTCGAGGAGTGTCTCCAAAAGTGAAGGTTCGGTGACGGTCTCTGGCAAAAAATCTGGAACTGACGGGGGTGAACGACCATACAACGCTCTAAACGGTGACATGTTGATGGCAGAGTGATAGGAGGTGTTGTACCACAATTCTGCCAGGTGCAAGAACTTGAACCATGACTTCGGATGGTCTCCACAAAAGCAGCGGAGGTAAGCTTCTAAGGTACGATTTAGAACCTCTGTTTGCCCATCTGTTTCTGGGTGGTATGCGGTGCTGTATTTTAAAGTAGTTCCTTGTGATTTGAATAGTTGCGTCCAAAAGGTACTAAGGAAAAGGGGATCCCGATCTGAGACAATGGTGGCTGGGATGCCATGCAGGCGGCAGATTTTAACAGAGAATCGATGACCCAAGTCAGAAGCCGTGAAGTGGGTGGGAAGAGCCACAAAATGTGCTGACTTTGTAAAACGATCGCAGACAACCCAGATAACCGTGTGGCCCCAAGAGTTAGGTAAGTGAGTTACAAAGTCCATACTCAAATCTTTCCAAACTTTTGTGGGAATCGGCAGTGGTTGTAGTAACCCTTTCTTTTTTGAAGGTTCGTACTTGGAGGCTTGACAAATTGTGTAGTGCTTGACAAACTGTTTGACATCACGCTGCATGCCAGGCCATGAGAAGGAAGCTGCTAGTCTGGCAAGAGTGGGTTTTGGGCCTGAGTGACCAGCTGTGGGGGTGGAGTGGAATTCAGTCAGAAGTTTCTGTCGAAGATCTTGCAAATCAGGTATGTAGATCTTCCCATGGGTTAATAGTAGCCCTTGATTCATTTGAAAAACAGTGGTTAAATCCTTGATGTTCTGAACTAATGATTTTCCCCTGGGGTCTTGAGTGTAATATGTCTGCAGGGTGGAGATGAGAGTGGGGATCACGGAAGAGGTTGTCAAGAGCAAAAGAGAAGTCTCGGATGGTGGCCTAGAGAGGGCATCAGCCACACAATTAGAGGAACCAGGTCTGTAAAAAATCTCGAAACTGTATCCCTGTAATTTCATTGCCCATTTTTGTTGTTCTGGGGTCTGAAAAGATTGGGATAAGAGGTGTTTAAGGCTCTGTTGGTCTGTTATGATATGAAAGTGATGACCTATCAAATATTGACGCCATTTTTTTACTGCCTCTGTTACAGCATACATTTCTCGGACATAGGTGGATGCACTGGCCATTCGAAGTCCTAACTTCTTGCTGAAGAAAGCCAGGGGGTGACCCTCTTGCATGAGAACAGCACCAACTACAGCAGCAGATGCATCAGTTTCAACCACGAAGAGCTTGGAGAAGTTGGGTAGAACCAGAATAGGCGCGCTTGTAATTTTGTTCTTTAAATTTGCAAACGCCTCAGTGGCTGCTGTAGTCCATGTAATTTCTGATTGTCGTAGCAAATCGGTGAGAGGAGCGGCGAGAGAGGCGTAGTGACGAATAAATCGTCGATAGAACCCGGTAAGACCGAGAAATCCCCGTAAGGCCGTG
Source organism: Clitoria ternatea (assembly GCA_037962975.1). NCBI lineage: Eukaryota > Viridiplantae > Streptophyta > Magnoliopsida > Fabales > Fabaceae > Clitoria > Clitoria ternatea. The sequence goes on from CM075669.1 coordinate 298,111,084, forward strand.
AGAGAACGAGGTTGTGGCCACTCGAGTATTGCCTGAATTTTTTCTGGATCTGGGGCCACTCCTTCAGCGGAAATGATGTGTCCTAAGTAAGTCACCTTAGGTTGAGCAAATGAACACTTAGATAACTTAACAAAAAATTGGTGAGTAGCTAATAAATTTAAAACTGAATCTAAATGATGAACATGATCTGAGAGAAAGGAACTATATACAAGAATGTCATAAAAAAAAACTAAAACAAACCGACGTAGAAAGGGTCTAAGGAGGTCTGTCATGGCTGCCTGAAATGTTGAGGGGGCATTAGCCAAGCCAAAAGGCATGACTAGGAATTCATAGTGTCCATCCCATGTTCTGAAAGCGGTCTTATGAGTGTCTGGGGGTGAACCCGAAGTTGATGGTATCCTGAGTGAAGATCAAGTTTTGAAAATATAGTAGCAGATCCTAGCTCATCCAGTAGTTCATCAATGGTAGGAATAGGGAACCTGTCTTTTATGGTAATGGTATTAAGTGCCCTATAGTCAACACAAAAATGCCAGGTGCCATCTTTTTTTTTGATCAATAGGACAGGGGATGAAAAAGGGCTCTTGTTGGGTGTAATGATTCCCTGTTGCAACATTTCTTGAATAAGTTGAGTCATGGCAGATTTTTGGAAATGTGGGTATCTGTAGGGCTTAACATTAACAAGGGTAGAGTTAGGTTTCAGAGGAATATGGTGATCATGGGTTCTTTGAGGGGGAAGGTCATTTAGTTTGCTGAAAATATGTGGATAGGATAGAATGACTTGAGAGATGGTAGGGGGTAAGGTGACCAGGGACGGGTGAGAGACATCAATTGGATCACTAGTGGGAGGGTTTGGAGGTTGGGGGGAAAAGGTAAGTAAATGACAAGAGGCGACAGAGTCAGTGTGTAGGAGGTGACAAAATTGAGTGTAGGTAGATGGTAGGATGGAGGTGTTAGTTTCACCAGAGAGTGTGATTGGTTGTTCCTGATGACTGAAAGACATACTAGGCATAGCAAAATCAGCAGTAATGGGTCCTAATGTGCGAAGCCATTCAATACCCAAAATGTAACGCCCCGGCCGCTTTTCAGGAATGAACGACTCGCCCTACAGACCAATACGAGACCTTTCCAATGTGCTTTTGTCCTCACTCACACATTTCCTGAGAACTTCCCAGGAGGTCACCCATCCCAGAATTACTCCAAGTTAAGCACGCTTAACTTTGGAGTTCTTAAGTGATAGGCTACCGAAAAGGCTAATGTATTTGTTGGTTTAGGTAGTACGAATTCATTCCTTTAAGCTATCCTCGACTGTATAGTCCCATACCTATACAGTCTTTGGATCCCTCTCATTCTGGTATGTATTCGGTTCGTTCATGTGTCCCTCCCACTGGAAGCCTGCCAGGAGCCGCTCCTTGTCCGTGCCTATGCACCAGCGATCACTCCCCGCCCTCAACAGTGCCCGGGATGTCACATTCCCCGCTGGAAGCCTGCCAGGAGCCGCTCCTTGTCCGTGCCCATGCACCGGCGATCACTCCCCGCCCTCAACAGCGCCAGGATGTCACACAAAACAACATCTGCCCCTTCTATAGGTAGTAAATAGAAGGAAATAGCAAAGTCATTACCTTGAATAGCAATAGGAACATTGGGGCAGAGACCAGAACATACAATATGGGCCGTTCCCTACCATGACTGGAAAGGCTGGGACTGGTTGAGTCAGGAGGTTAAGGTGGGATGCAATTCTAGGCTGTAAAATATTATGGGAGCTTCCTGAATCAATTAATACACGGACAGGGAGGCCAGAGATATAACCTTGAAATTTTAAGGTTTGAGGGGAAGGTTGACCAGTAAGGGCTTGAGGGGACAATTGAAAATTGATTGCTTCAGAATCTAGGGAGGTGTCGGATGATAGTGTTTCCTCGGCAGGGTGAGAGGTTTCTATAGTTGGTGGGTCCTCATCAGTAAGGAGTAAGAGGAAACGACTGGTGGTGCATTTATGGTCGGGAGTGAATTTCTCATCGCAATTGTAACAAAGTCCAAGGGCTCGACGTTCTTGCATCTGAGTTGGTGTGAGGCGTTTAATAGGGAGTGGGGGGAAATTATGTGGCTGTTGGTGTTTTTGGACGCTGTTAGGAGGAATGGCGTGGGAGGGTTTAGAAGGTGGGTTAGAGGGAAAATTGAGTGGGGTTGGCTGACGGGTAAAAGGAGGCTTGTTGTCTTTAAGTTTTGACTCAACAAGTTTGGCTAATCCTATAGCCTGGGTAATATTGGTGGGTTGCAGTATGGCCAGTTCCCTTCTAATACCCGTGTGTAAACCAGAAATAAAACAATTAAGTAGCATATCTGGTGGTAAACCAACAACCCTATTAGAAAGTTTCTCAAATTGAGCCTGATAATCTGAAACAGTACCATGTTGGCGGAGCTTAAAGAGTTCTGCCTGGTGATTTTCATAGGAGGAAGGGCCAAAACGTAGCTCCAGGGCTCTCACAAAAGTGCCCCAATCAGTCAATTGCCTGTTGTGGTACATCCATTTGAACCAACTTAAAGCGTCACCCCGCATATAAAATGCAACCATAGGAAGACGCAGGTCTGGAGGAACCTGGTAAAATGTAAAGAATTGGTCAGCCTGGAAAAGCCAGTCCAGGGGTTCTGATCCATCAAAAGGTGCCAGGTCAAGTTTAGGGGGACGTAATGGTGTTGCAATGGGTGCTGTATTGAGTGGAAAGGCAGGAGAAAATGAGGAGTATGGAAAACCTGAGTGGGGAAAAGCTGAGGTTGTGGTGTGGGTAGAGTAAGTAGGACCAAGGGCAGTGGGATTGGGTCTACTAACGGATGGTCCAGGCATTGTGGTAGGTGAAGTGGAAAACACTGGTGAAGTTGTAAAATTGGGTAGGGTAGATGAAGCAGTAGTTAGGGGTATGGAATAGGGAATAACAATAGGGCTATGGGTGGAAGCAAGGTAGGCGGTTGTCATAGTTGGAGAAATGGCGGTGGGTGAAGAAGAGTGAGGGCCCTGGGTTTGGGAACCCATTTGGAGGGAAGCAACCTGCTCAAGTAACCCTCCCATAAACTGGGTCATAGCATCATGACGGGAGTCCATAGTTTGTTGGAGGGTGTGTAGTCTAGCATCTTGAAAGAAACGATGGTCCTCAAGTTGGGATTGTAAAGAGCCTAGCTTTTCTGCAATGCTGGAGAGAACATCTTCCAAATCTTTAGAGGAGGAAGAGGAGGGTTTAGGAGGCATGAGGTCAATGAAAGCACCAAATATGATAGGTTCCAATTCCACAATTTCTTAGCTACTAGAGGAACTAAAAGATCCACTACTAAAATATGCAGAAAAATTCAAGAAAAATTCATTCATTGCCCTGAAATTTAAGAAGTCTCTCCATATATAGGAGAATACATGCAGAGTTGCCCTAATTAAGAATGGGCCAGAAAAAAGAATTAACTAAACAAAGTCATTGAGCCAAGTGGGCCTTTTTGGTGTCCTTTTGGGCCTGCTAGAACCAGCTGCTGTATCATTGGATTAGATCACTTTTGCTCCAAAAATCTAATATTATTTGGGAACACCACTAATCCAAATTATAAAATAATAATTTAATTTTTTAAGACCAAAGAGGATCTCGATCCTATATTTAGATCGTTTAATTGCCATATTTAGGTGCTTGGCCTTCTCTCAACCAAATGTTTTTTCAACATTTCTTTTTTACCTTCCCTTTTTGTGTACATGCTACTAACCTTATCTATATTGTTCAAATTCACAACTAACTTAGTTCTACTTTTCTCTTTAACTCTAACATCATAATTAACAATTAACCCAACACAACAAAACGACTTCATACTGGATTTAAACCTTGAAGCCAATAACCAATTCAAACAGAGTAATTGTACAGTTTCTTCCCAATTAAGATAGTTTGCCCTCTAATTAAGGTCATAATATATCATATTTTAACAAAACTCATACTACAATTGATATAGTCCTTTCTTCAAGCCAATGGTGGATTAAGTTCCTATAATTTTCATTCTTTTTAGCATTAGTGAGGAAAAAGATTTTAAACTCAGTTAAAAACACTTTTAAACTCGGTTACGTAACCGACTTTATTCCTGTCATGATAATAGGTATGTACCTTTAAACTCAGTTATGAACTGAGTTTAAATCTCACATTTAAATATGGTTATTTTAACTGAGTTTAATTGTACTATTAGCGGCGGTTTAAACCCCCATTAAAAAACTGCCATTAATGATATATTAATTATATTATTTTCATAACTACTATTACTACTTTAGTCTCCCACTAATGTAACACATGCAATACCATCTAGAAAACATCATTTCTGAAACAATAAAATCCACAAAGTTGTCTAATTATTTCAAGGAAAGAGATGAAGAGAAGCATGGGCAGTAAGCCAAATTACACTCGCATACATGACATGACAAGAATAAGCTTAAACTGTCATATGTAACATGGCAGGTTTATAGCATTTTTTCTTACAAAACATAAACATATGCATGAATGTATCAACACATAAAAGTACATAACTATAGTAACAAATTAAACTATATGTGTGCATGGGTAGAAGAGATATAGAATCTAAAAGAAGATAACTCAGTCAATATTTATAGGACCACCAGAGACCAACTCAGTCAATGAATGTATCACCAACAATAATTTTTCCAGAAGCATCCACCTTATGATTTCCAACAACAGTTGCTGCTATGAGACCAAAAATAAAAGATAACAAATCCTATTTATATTTAATGCTCAAGTATACATTAGCACCAGTCGATAGGCATCCTTTAAAGCTGCATTAGAATTTGTACAAAATATCCCATGTAAAACAGACCAACATTGCCTATGTATGTAGAATATGATTTTAATCCTATAATTACACCACTCCAATTCCATTCCCTTTAGGCATCTTTCTCAACTTATATATTTGTTTCATCTTTTAAGAACCCTTAATAAAACTTGGAGAACTTATCTAAAACAAAGTTATCCCTCAAGTATCATATAAAATTTGAAATTTGACTTAAAATGGGAATATATATATATATATAATTTAAGAATTAGATAAATTAAAAACTAGTATATGGGATGTTTTGAATACCTGTTGGATTTTAATTTCTACACAGTATTGTATTTCAAATGTCAAGATTGTTATATCAATGTGTATGTGCATCATACTCACTAATTAGATTGCTGAATCTAGTAGTCTTTTTCCATGGTCACTAGATGGTTTACAACTTATCTTATCTTCAATGTGATTTCACCTTCAATTAAGGCAACAAAATACTGCAAAGTGTAGCCCTACCTACTCCCATCCCAGAACAAAATGGATTGGGATTAAGTTTCTACTTTTCCAAGTGGCAAGTGCTATCTAGTATTCTATTTTTCCAAAGTATGTCAGCAACAGCTAGTGGATAGCTTTAGTACAATACAATGTAAGCAGAGTTTGAAGCCCTAAACATATTTTATTAATCAAGTTGGTTAAGGATTGAACTTGTAGACTGAATTTTCAAGTCTTGAGTATATCTTGACACTTATGACTTAACTTACCTAAACTTTGTGTTACCAAAAAAAAGTGAGTAAACAAGTTTATACATCCTTGATTTAATATGGAATGCATCTCGATCTTAACCCACTAAATTTTAAGAGTATTACTTGTTCATTTTAAAGACAAATATATTCTAGAATTGCTTTTTCCACTGCATACATGTCATGATGAAAGCAAAGAAATAGAAGATTGATTGAAGAGCACATCTACATGAACATCTTTATGCCAATAGCTAACAACATAATCAAAGAGCTAAAAAAAAGAATACCTTGAGAGATTCTTTAATGATGGGGTCTTGTGCAGGGTTAAAGAAAAAAGGCTTTAACCTTATTCCTATTATAATGGGCATTGAAACCCATGCTTCTGCTCACTCCTCTAATCCTAATCCTTGGCACCCGTGACTGTGAATATACATACAATTAGAAGGAAAATGAAAAATTAAGGAGGAATTAGAGAGGAATGATAATGAACCCGAGTGCAGGGTGCAAGTGAGAGAGGGTAATTGAAGCTTCAAAGCTTTAATGGAGCCTTCAAATTCAATCTGAGAACCTGAACCAGACCCCAAGTGCAAAGAAGAAGCTAATTCATCAACAGCCTCTGGAATCAAGACAGTTGAGCAACTTTAATTGACTTCTTAGGGTTAGTGTTATCGTATAAATACGAACCAAAATTCAAGCGAACACAAACTAAGTTTATCACTGCGATGGAGACGTTCTGAGAATGGTGACCAGGCTTTAGAGTGGCGGTGACGTTTTACAAGTGACGATAATGTTTTACGAGCATGGGTGAATGACCTTCTCATAGTGAGCGACGAGCTTAACATAACGATGGCAAGGTTCTATGAGTTGTTGTGACATTTAGAGAGTCATGGCGACATTCTACGAGCAACAAAAAAATAAGCTTCACACAGTGATAATGGAGTCTTTCACCTTTGATTTAACATATGGGAAAAACTCTGTCACCAGTGAGACGAATAGTAATGAGAAAAGAGGGTGTTTGATAGTTAGAGTTGTTGGAAATATACACTAAAAGCCTATTTAGGATGCATGATTTTGAATAAAGCATTTTTTGTTAAATAGTTTAACAACCTTTATGTATCCTTGGAGTAATAGGTCATATGAGAGTTATTCCTAAAATGTCCTTAGTCAAGTATTTATGTGGGGACATGTAAATGCATTAAGACTAGTGTGTAAGTGTACTGATGATCTGATCTCACAGATCATGGATATAGATGATATCAAGTCTTCACACATGTATACATTAAGAGTAATGATGTACTGGAGAGACCCATCATGAGAACGTTGCATGGATCGTTACATGAATATCACAAACGATTCTTAATGTGATAATGGTATGTAGTCCTGCGACCTGAAGTCATTACGATTTCTACGTAAGAAGTTTGTTGTTTTAATACAATCAAATGTCTTCTGTAAGAAGAGGACTATAAAGGTTGTGATTAGACAATGAATAAATTATGCAGAGGGATGTGAGTAATGTAGACGAGATTCATCTCTCCTATGTGACAGGAGTGATATCTATAGGCCACTTGATGGAGTGAGACTAAGGAAATACATGACCATGCTAGAAAGAATAAATATTGGATATTTATTCAGATAAAGTCTACTCCAGTATCACGTAAAATAAATTGGACCGTACAAGGATGACGCGACCATGCCTTGGGCCCAATTAGGATATCGTGACAAAAGGAACAAACATATAAAATAATTATCACTTATAGGTTATGTTGATAATAAATAATATTCGGACATAATGATGCATTGCTAGATGTCGTTCTTATTTTATATTAATAATAAAATAGTTTATTATTAATATTACCGAGTATTTTACCTATAGGGTCACACACATAGAGTAAGTTCATCAGAAAATAGCTTTTATTTTAGTTAGACTAAAATAAAGCTATTGGGCCTAACTCATTTAGAATGAGTAAGGATTTCACTCTTTAGAGAGAGAAAATTAGGTCAAACCTAAGCCTATAAATAGAGCATAAGATGCTCATAGGCGGCTTAACCAAAAAGAGACACAAAATGCAAAAGTTGCAAAAGCTACACGCCGTCAAACTAACATTTGGAAGGTATAACATTTCTGGTGGAGTACTCGTGTGGACTCCTAAAGGATGAGGCTATGACTGCTTCGATTTTCCTCAAGAGGTAATCCTAAAATGCTTAAATAAAATATTTGATGTTTGTTTTATGCTTTGAAACACAAAGTTTTACAAGTCCAATGGAAATCCTTATTTTTCCACTGAGTATCCGAGTGGGATTCCCTAACAATAGTGACGGAGGATAGGTGCATCGACGTGAGATGCGTGGTCACGTGTGAGAGGTGCAATGACGTGAGAGGTGCGCGCCGTGTTACGGTGGAAGAGGAGAAGGTTGGCTAGAAATGTGAAAGAGAGGTTGGAGAAGAGGGCAAGACCGTGTATTTCTTGTAATGGAGGTGTATATATAAACTCAATTATTCTTTGACCAATTTTATGTGACATTCTAACTCAATTCAAAAAATAACCGAGTTTATATGTGTATCAAAATAAATAAATAAAAATTTAGGAACTCTATAAACTCGGTTATAAATATAATCGAGTTTATATCTTTATTTTAAATTCAGTTCCCATTTAACTGAGGTGAAAGCTTTTGTTTAAAATTTTAAAAATGCCACCGCATTATATATTAACTCAGTTGTAAATATAACCAAGTTTATATCTATATTTTAAACTTGGTTTCCATATAACCGAGGTCAAAGCTTTTGTTTAAAATTTTAAAAATGTCACCACGCTATATATTAACTCGGTTCCTTTAAAACCAAGTTAATATCTCGTGCTTATATCTAATTTTTATACTAGTTGAGCTTTCTTGCATTTTTGATGAACTTTAATGGATGAATGGTATGCTAGGTGAATGGTGTAGGTTAGGGAAAGATGAAGAAAAACTCAAAATAAAATAGGAGACATGGAAGGAAGGTGGGAGATGGAAGAGAATTTGACGGGAATGGTGGTGCTAGGTGATGGCGCCACTCCAAGGAGGGAGATAAGCCACAAATTCACCACCCTAGGAGAAGGAGACCCAAGGGTTGAGAGTGAGAGAAAATGCTAAGCAGGGCTTGTAAAAGCTTCACCGAAAGCCCAAAATTTAAAAATATATGGCCCAAAAGTGGTTCAAAGCAAAACTATGGCCATACAAGGCTCAAAACAATATACAAAGTCCAAAATTGACCCAAATAAAGTCCTAAAGTTATTTTTTATTATAATTTTATTAAATCTAAGATATGAAAAAACATATAAAGACTGGATCCTCATCAACAATAAGAATAAAAAAAATCTAAAACGTTTATCCTTTCAGAAAGACATAAAATAAAATATTTGATAGCGGTGTTAACTAATCAAACAAATTCACAACCAACTATAAAACGAATCTAATCTAAATTGCAAGCCACAAAAATTGCTAATCGTATCAAGTGTAATGGTAAAAAATCAGTACATTCAAATGTGGTTTGATTCAGTCTATGGTTTCCGTTCTCATAACTTAACCAAACAAAATCATGCTTGTGTATATATTTTCTAAAATTCTTATACTATTTATGCCTTAAACTAACCATATAATTTAATTAATAATTATATATTTCATATGTGTTTTGAGTTTATTGGATAGAAAATATATACAAGTAGCTTAACTTAAGTGTAATTACAGATGTTTTATAAACACAAAATATAAATTATAGAATAAAGTACTCCAAGTACAATAAATTGTTTGTAAGTAGAGATAAACTATATCTTACTTTTATTTATCACAACTTTTAAGATTGACTATATAATTTATACTTATTGCATTGATATTAAGGTGGTATAATAGAAGTTTAAAACCATCACATTAAACCAATTCAAACTACAATAATTTAGTTTGATTTGATTTGGTCTTTATATTTCATTTAAATTCAATCAAACTAAACCACAACTTTTTTATACCATTTAACTTTGTTTTTGGTTGAAAATTCAACTGAACTAAAAATATATCGAAAACACCCTAATATTTAAAGCATGATACACTTATTTTCTCATTAATGCTATTACCAATGATTTAAAAAACCCTAAAACGTTTTAATTAATATTTAGCTAAATTATGAACTAAAATAAATACAATAGTAAAAGTAAAGGCAATGACAACTTTGTTTTGAAAATCTCATTATACCCATTTGCTTAGTAAGAAAATGCTAAACAATATGAGAAAATTATTTTCTAAGAATTGACTCATTTTTGTCTTGTTTGTTCCATTGAGGTTGAAGGGGTAATTCTTTTAATTCATTGGCTAATCCTGTTTGACCAATTGTATAAAATCAATATTATTTATTTAATGATTCTGTTTCTACTATTTTATTTTTTTACAACAAATTATCAAATGAGCATGTAAAAGAAATAAGTATCAGTTTTTACATTTTATATTACATTAACTTTATAACCTTCATTTTAGCATTCCAAGATAAGGATATGTAACATCTTGATTAAAAATTAATGGGCAAATTAAAATTAATGGTTGATTAATTAAAATGAATGTGAAATTACATTATTGCCCTTAATTTTACAACTCCAAATTCACTTTCATTCTCCTTCTTCTTTTACGCATGCAACAGAGAAGAAATTGAGCTTCCTTTCTTCTTCGTTCCCGCGACAATATCACCCAAATTCACCACCCTCTTTACTTGACTTCATCAAATTGGAAGGAAGAATCATCAATTTCTTCCTTCCTCTCTCACATGGTATCCATGAATGCTTGAGAGAAGCTTGGATTTCACAAATTTAAGGTAAGAATCGAGTACCCACTTTCGGATTGGAGTTGCTTGTTGAGCTCAATCTCTAATTCTTCCAATTTCTTGAATTTTGAAGCATTTGTAAGGCTTGGTTGATGGTGGGCAGCTTGGGAGCCATTGAAATTGTAATTTCTTCAAATTAAAGTAAGTGGAATGGCAAACCATGACTTCTAGATTATCATTCCCATGAGCTTGGAGCTTAATAATGGTTGGTTGTGTGAAATTAGGTGTTTTTAGAGTGTACTCGGAACCCGGGCAGCCTTGATACCTTCCAGATTATAGTCTTGGTGACCGTCAGAGTAATTTGGGATCATTTCGGAGTAGTTGGAAGTGACGGATAGCTTGGGGTCCTTCATAATTAAACTTTGGAGGTCGTCAGCTTGAATCGGTAAGTCGTTAACTAATTAAAATAATTATTGATGGTTGGTTTTAGCTCCGTTTCATGAAATTCGAGTATTAATTAGGTTAATTATAATTTAGGAATTGTTTTAGAAACTTTTGGAGCTTGGGTATCGATTAGAGACAAGTATGGGAGGTGGATAACATTTATCGGTAAGTTATAACTGTTAGGGAATCCATCAGGATCAGGCAGCGGAAACACAAAGGATTCCCAAAAAGGATTATAAAAACAAATGTCTCAAGTCATTATGCAAAATTAAAATTTTGATTTAGGGTTTACCTTGTTGACGTAAAGCAAATTCCTCGATCGAAGCAATTGTAGCTTCACCCTTAGGAGTCCACACAAGCACTCCCACCAGAAAATCAAAGTTCCAAATGCTAGTACGAAAATTTGAGAGTAATCTAATTTCTGAGCAGCAGCCTATGAGCATCTCATGCTCTATATATAGGCTTAGGTCTTAACCTGAGCTCTCATTAAACATTGGGCTCCTGACTCATTCTAAATGAGTTAGGCCTAATAGCTTTATTTTTAGTCCAACTGAAATAAAACTATCCTCTGGTGTGACGCCCCAGCCATTTTTCAGGAATGAACGACTCTCCCTATAGACCAACACGAGACCTTTCCAATGTGCTTTTATCCTCACTCACACATTTCCTGAGAACTTCCCAGGAGGTCACCCATCCCAGAATTACTCCAAGTTAAGCACGGTTCACCCATCCATTCGGCTCTAGAAAGAACCGCTATGAAACTCAAGTGGTCTATGCCGATTATCATAATAACTCTTCTGTCGGTCTTGGGCAATCTTTATCTTCTCTCAGATTAAAGCAACCTGCTCATTCATTTCTTGAATCAACTCGGGTCCAAGATGAATGGCTTCACCATTCTCATTCCAATACAATGGTGTACGACATTTCTGACCGTATAAAGCTTCATACGGAGTCATTCCAATGCTACTATGATAGCTATTGTTGTATGCAAACTCCACCAAGGGTAAATACTTTTCCCATGAGCCACCCTGCTCCAATACACAGGCTCTTAGCATATCCTCAAGAGTCTGTATAGTCCGTTCCGACTGACCATCGGTCTGAGGATGATAAGCCAAGCTCAGTCTCAGCTAAGTACCCAATTCCTGTTGCAGACTTCCCCAAAATTTAGAAGTGAATCGGGGATCCCGATCGGAAATGATACTCAAGGGTACGCCATGTAATCGTACAATCTGAGTAACATACAGCCTTCTTCATGGCCGGCCACCAGAATTCCTTCTTCAAATCATGGTACATCTTTGTAATACCGGGATGAATACTCAGAGAACTCTTGTGTGCTACTCCCTCAGGCGATTGACCCTTGATTTTGTTTTCCTTCTTTCGCTGTTTCTGAATAACTCTATTTTATTAATGGTTTCAGTTTCAAACGATTTCAGTCGGTTATTACTATTTTAAGCATGATTTTATTATTTTGAATATATTTAATAAAAGTAATTATTATTTTATATTGAGACCGGGTGGATTTTTATTAAAAGCGAAAAATCTATTGTGAAAAATGAGAAAAATAATGAGGGACGTCACACTTACTCTATGTGTGTGACCCTATAGGTAAAATATTCGGTAAAATAAGAGCGATATCTAGCAATACATCATTATGTCCGAATATTATTTATCATTGACATGACCTATAAGTGATAATTATTTTATATATTTATTCTTTTTGTCACGATATCTAATTGGGCCCAAGGCATGGTCGTCGTCATCCTTGTATGGCCCAATTCATTTTACTTGATACCAGAGTAGACTTTACAGAATAAATATCTAATATTTATTCGTTCTAGCATGGCCATGCATTTCCTTAGTCTCACTCCATCAAGTGGCCCATAGATATCACTCCTGTTACTTAGGAGAGACAAATCCTATCTACATCACTCACACCCCTCTGCATAATTTGTCCCTTGCCTAATCACAATCTTTATGGTCATCTTATTATAAATAACATTTGATTGTATTAAAACAACAAACACCTTATGTAGGAATCATAGTGACTTCATGTCGAAGGACTATATACCATTATCACATTGAGAACCGTTTGTGACACTCATGTAACGATCCATGTAACGTTCTCATGGTGGGTCTGTCCAGTACAACATTACTCTTAATATGTACCCGTGTAAGGACTTGATATCATATATCTATGATTTGTGAGATCAAATCATCAGTACATTCACATACTAATCTTAATGTATTTACATATGCCCATGTAAATACTTGATTAGAGACGTTTTAGGAATAATTCTCATATGACCTATTATTCTAGGATAAATAGTTTTATAAACAATCTTAAAACTGAAAATACTAATTTTATTGATAAGTTAAAATTGATACATTAATAGCTCATAGTGCATACACCAACAATAATTACCGAATACTAAATATAATGTTAGTTATAAGGTTCAGAGTATGAAATTAATAGCGTACGAGTTATTAAAAATTAAATACTTATGTTTTAGGATTTTTAAAGGCTTCAGATTGGTGATCGAATAACATTTGGTTAGCGTTGTAAGCTTCTGGGATTTCTTATTCCATGTAGGGGAGCTACTACATTTTAAATGTATAGTTTATGGATGAATTAGAGGTATATCGATATATTATGATTTATGCGAGACATGTGATTGGATCATTAAATTGTGGAATGTTAACGTTATACCCCATTTATATGATGATTGAGAATTATTCATGATTATGGTGGTATTCGTCCATAAAGTACTTATTAAATTGCATGAGATATTATTAGAGATAAAATTGATAATTATGTGTATATGAGATGTATGTATAGATTGAGTCAATTACTTATGTATGAGATGTGATAAGAACCAATCTGGTGTTGTTATGAATGCATGAGATGCAATGGATATGGATTAATATTGAGATGTTGTATGAGATGCAAATGAATGAATGACTTAATATGATTTTATATAGCATGAGATGCTTGTATGGATGATTAAATGGATAATGATGTAAAGCATGGGATGCTTATTGTTGATATATACATATGAAATGTGATTTCTATGTTATGTGGTTTTAAGGATTCCACAAAAGACCTTGAGTGGGACTCAAGGTAAGCTTATTGAGTAGGACTCAGGGCTGCCCATAACACTTTCGTTGTCGCTGAGAGTGATTGTGTTACGTGAGAGGGCAAACAGTTTGGTACCAGTAAAATGGCCAGATCAGCTGAGAGCTGAATATATGGCTGAGAGCCAATGTGTTGCAACACTAAATTATTGATGTGTAATTGGATCCAAATGAATGAGTATGTAAAAGCATATGTGTATGTTATTGAGAATAACATGAACTGTATAGCCTATGCGATGAGTTATTGTGAATAACTTGATTATGATAGTTATATGAATCATGTTGAGAATATGTGATGTGAGTGAAGTGTGTTAAATGACAGTATACATTATTGTTTGATTGTGATATCATAGTGTATGTTAGAGAATTGGATAGGTTGATCCAATTCAATAACTGTCATTTAACATGTATTGTGCTCACCCCTATTTATGTGGCTATATTTTAGTGGATTTGTGTCATGATGGCAGTTGGTGAGATGTTACCGTGCTTGAGCGAGGAGTACTTGTATATACTTGTATAGTATTTTATGGTATAGCCTTGGTCGGCTCCTGTAGATATCCATTTTGATGATGTATATGCTTGTTTAGAGGATTTTAGGTAGCTGATGGTTTCATTGGAAACCTAGATTACATTTTGATTGTATACGATGAAATCATGGATGATGTTATACATGATGTTAATGATATATGGATGTGATGACCATGAATGATCCCATTTTATTGCATATAATGCATTTGATATCCAAGAATTGTAATTAATGTGATTGAGTATGGAATACCATGGATGGATCCATGTGTTTATGATGCATTGCATTTAATGTCCAGGTGATTGTTGCATTGCATACATGGGCAGACTATGTAATGAGTTGCATAAATATGTTATGATGATGAACAGATGATGCATGATATGATTGATAAGTTGATGGGATTGATTATGTTTGCATAGCGTTGGAAATAATATAGAAAATTAGGAACCGGAAGGGTGAATTTATGATCCGACAAGTTTTTGAACCCTCAGAATGTACGGGTAGGTTCCCTACATCAATTATGAATGATGCATATAGGCCTTACCTTATTTGAATGCAATTTGATGGGTTTGGTGCATACAATTTCCATACTTTGACCAAAACGTATTTTTCTGCATAAGTAGAGCATATGTCAGAATTTTGGCAAACAGACAGCGCCAACAAGTCTGGAATAAGGAAAACATGTGGTCTATAAAATTTCATGGCAATCAGACCTAAAACGGGCCATTTGGGTAGGTTAGAAGTTGGCCAAAAGACCTAAAATCTATGACAGCAGCATTGCTGTTCCTGTCATGCTGACGCTACGCGTGGGGTTGACGTCTAGCGTCAGGTGCAAAATTTTGGGCTGACACTAAGCGTGGCGTCAGGCCCCAGTTGTTGTTTTGCATATTTCCTTGCTGGTGGTTATTTTGGGGCATTAGGCATGCTGTATGGATGCTGTTTCGGGCCCATATGAGTGACATTGAGGTTTAATTAATTAATTGATATTAAATCATCAGGGAAAAATTTTCCTTGAATTTTTATCATTGTTTTTAAGGTTTGGATGTTTTAAGGCACATTTATAATTTTCATCTTTTCTTACTGATTTTCATATATTTAAAACATCATCAAAATGATGATTATTTTTTCTCATCATTTTTTCATATTTTTTAATAAATTAAATATAGACTACCTAAATAAATGGAGTTATTTTAAATATCTAAAAGGATGTTTAGTTTGCAATTAGTAAAATAGAATTATAAAGATAAAAAATTTAAAACTTAATATTGATCCTTCATGTTTAACTAACGGACCCTTCAACTCAACTGAGTTTCCAAACCAAACAATATTTAATACTAATTCCATTCGTAATTACAAAAGTTTTTCGAAATCCGTAAACGGAGGGTCTGTACTTATTGACCAATAGGTAATGAAAGTAAACCCAAGATCAGGAGGCAAATGGGGTACAGGCAAAAGCCAACGACATGTAGCTATGGGCCATAACCATCGGGGAAAAAGGAATTTAACTTCCATTATTTTTATAATAATATCCTGTTTGACATAATTTAAAATTAAACTCCGACTCTATAATATTTTAAAAACTAGTTTCTATCTTTATCTTAAATTAAAAGAATTATTGTTTATCTAATTCATTGAATTGTTGATTTAAAAATAAAAGAGAGATTAGTATTAGGAGCATTTAAAATGGAAATCCAGAAAAAAGGGGCACATTTGTGAATTCCCTGAGAGTGCCTAAACATGAGAACAGTAACCAATGTGAGTAGCAGTAAGGAAAAGTGAAAAAAGGGGGCAATAGCAGAAGAAGCCATCAATGGTGAAGGAGCTAGAGGCAGCAAGTCTAGGACCCTCTGCTTTGTGGGTCTAATGTCTGTGTCTCATTGGTTAAAGCCCTAACCCATACTTTTATCCATTTGTGGAAACACCTCTTACTCCACTCCATCAACATTCAACAACAATTGTGTACTGTTGATGGTTTTGGTTAAAAGGATGCGATTCAATTATTATGCAGGGAAATGTACGTCACATGACTCATGAAACCTTTCCTTCTCTCTAATTTTGTGTGCAACTACAACAACCATCATGCTTTCATTGCTATTTCCAGTCTCGCCCACCTCTGAATCACGTCTCGCCAGAACTGCGTATAAGGTAAGCAAAGGTCAAATTGCCCTAGAAATTTACCATGCTAAAGAAAAATTTTAAGATCATTTTTACAATTTTAATATTTAACCCTTTTTAGTATTAATCAGAAATTTTGAATAAGATAGTTTTATAATTTTTCATTTTTATTTAAATAATCTAATATTATCATCCATCGATACTTTTATATTAGATTTTATAAATAATCTTCATTATTAATTGGACAATTCTGACATTCTATTTTTTTTTTACCTAAACACACTCTTAGAATTATTCACTGGTTGTTTGGAATTTGGATGATTAAAAAATTGATAAGATAACAAAAGAAAAGCACCAAAAAAGTGAGAAAAAATAATTATATTAATGATATTTGGTATATTTAAAAAAATGTGGAAAATGTATTATGCGTATTAAATTATGTATGTCGTGTAAAATGATACAAATTTAAGGTCATTTTTAGGATGAAGTAAGTCAAATAAGGACATAAAAATTTTAGAAAAATACATTTTCTGAAATTAAAAAAAAAAATACACCATGTGTCTCTCATAAGAATAGCTCATATTGATGTCAAATTCTTTCTTAGCATTGCATATTTCTCCGCTTGGATTCTGTCATGCTTAAAATAGGAAGAACTCCCAAAAATAAGTAATCTAATTTTATGAGGTTGGTTCATTGCTGGCCTTTAAAAGAAAGATTAAAAATGATTAAGGTTCAGTGCATTCAGATTTAATATGTTTGATACATTCAAATTATTATACCGATAATCAATTTAATAAGTAAAATATTTTTTTTATACTTTTTATATTGGTTATTAAAAATAATCAATGCATCAAACCTTGAATGCACAATTAAAAAATGGTTTATGAGCATAAATCAACATCAACTCCATTCAAAATCACGTAATTCACATTCGTCATGTTAATATTATTGGTATTAAAAGAGTTCCCTAAACTTCTTGTTTAACATTAATGTCAGTCTGAAATTGATTTTTTCTTTTTAAAAACAAATAAAAAATGTTCGATTAAATTATATTATTCTTCAGGCTTACTTTTTTTCAGAAGATTGATAACTAATATACCTGTAATCAATTACCAGTACCAGAATATAGGGTTTTAAGTGACATAACCCTTAGGTTTCTATTGTTTATCATCGGGAAAGTTTAAAAAGTGAAAAATTTATTTTGTTTTTAACCAGACCCTGGGATGAATATTAAAAATCGGTAACGGGACGTTATACCTTATTTTTGACTGTGGCCTTTTACAACTAAACAAGCTTTATATCTTAATGCTTTAACCTTTAGAATTCCATGCTTTTTTTCCTTGAAGATACACTTGTAGTCAACGTGTCTCCCTTTAGTTAACTTGACCAACTTTTATGTCTGATTCCTATGAAGAGACTCCATCTCCTTTTCCATAGCTAAAATCCATTGAGTTGATATTACTAGTGATAACTTATCTATAAGTGGCTGGTCCAAAGTGACAACTTCTTCTGCAACCATATCTTTGAAAGTTTGATTTGTCTATGAGTTCTTTGTGCAACTTAAGTTTCTACTGGTGCTTACTCTGCCACTAATTGTCGATGAGAATCTTTAGCATTCTTAGGTATGAATCACTTCAGACACCCTGTCAACGTCACCTGTATGGGTCCATTTAGATAACTATGCATCAACATGTTCTTCCAAAACTTCAAACATTTGATCATCAACACAAACTGACTAGGTATTTCACCAATTTGCATTATGTTTGGAGTAGTAGCAAACTCCACCTTCTAGGTAACTTCATCAACTTTTCTTAAAATTAGACTTTTTTCTTAAGTGAGCCAAATATGCTTCATCAAATATAACATCTCTATTAAGAATAATCATCTTTTTAGATGGTGACCAAATTCTATACCCTTTCACCCCATCTTCATAACCCATAAAAATCTTTACTAGATCTAGGTTCTAACTTACACTTACTAACATGGTAATAAGATGGACAACCAAAAATTCTAAGAAAAAAAAGCTAGGTTTAGACAATCATGCCTTAATAGGAGTTTTTCGTTCTATGGCAGTATAAAGAGAACAACTTATGGGATAACATGAGTGTTAGAATCAAGTTTGTTTTATAAAGGACTTTGGAGAACCTAAAAATTATTTTAGACCCCAAGATTTGTATATAACACACATCAAGATCTTTAATTAAATAAAGTTTGGTTAAGTGTTATTTAATCCTTTTACTTAAGTGTTTCAGAATGCAAAGTCTATGATGTAAAATTTATAATTCAAATGGAGAGTCCATCATTTTAAAAGCATTCAAAGTCTATGTGGGATCAGTTCAAAATGTTTTAAGTTTATCCCAGCCTAAGTCTATGTGGGACTAGTTCAAAATGTTTCAAGTCTGTCCTAGCCTAAGTCTGCGTGGGACCAATTCAAAATGTTTCAAGTCTATCCTAGCCTAAGTCCGCGAAGGACCAATTCAAAATATTTTAAGTCTGTCCCAGCCTTAAGTATATGTTGAAGACAACGTTCGAAAGAAATTTCTCCAAGTATGTCTACCCCAACCTTAAGTCTACTAGGTCATGCTCTTCAAACGAATCATCCTTCAGACTCAACATCTCTCTCTCACATGTTCATTTATTCAAGCTTCAAGACACATCAGACTCAGGCGTTTCAAGTTAAAGAAAGAATCTCTGATTCTGAATAAAAAATATGCAAGGTTGTCTCAATGCTGAATTCCTTCAACCAAGTCTGTTCCTAGCCTGAAATGAACAAAGAGACAAAACTCTTAGAAAGACAAATGTTAATATAAGGAGAAATCGATGAAGCTACTCTGAGCACATCAAAAAGCTGTCAACATGTTGTGCTTGAGTCAGAAGCCTTTAGAAAGTCAAACAAGATATTTTACAATATCTTATGTTAGACAAAAGAGAACAAAAATGGGACTTTCCTCTCTACAAGATTTGAGGCACCTTTTTTCTTGCAATTCTCATTTATCCTCAAACCAGACATTGCCCTCATCTCTTCTCTCGTGCTACCACTCTCAAACAACTTCTCTCTTCCTCAATGGAACAATAACAACTATATGCAAAAGCCTTTAAAAGGAAGAGACCTCAGACCAGTGAAGATATAACACTTGAACAATGAAACACAAAAACAGAGACTCAATCTAAAATTTTTATTTACAGTAATGCTTGCAATCTTAGTCTTTGTTATTCATTTTTAACTTAGCGTGTACACTTGTTTCCCTTCAAAGTTCTTTGTACATTATGTCTAAGTTGTTATAAAAACAATCCTTTTTTCATCTTACTTCAAGTTTGGTTGTGTTGACCAGTCTTAGTTTCTTACGGGAAACACTGTTGGCCTGAAAAGGCTTTCGAAAGAATACTTGGGTCTGAGCCAGGAGTGGCTTGTGAAAGAATACCAGGGTTAAGCCAAAAGTAGCTGGAGTCAAGAATACTTGCGGTACAACAGTGCTGTTTATGTAAAAATGTTTTTACATAGTGAAAAGCCTTCAGACTAAATAGACTGGACGTAGCTTCAACGTTTAGAAGTGAA
Source organism: Clitoria ternatea (assembly GCA_037962975.1). NCBI lineage: Eukaryota > Viridiplantae > Streptophyta > Magnoliopsida > Fabales > Fabaceae > Clitoria > Clitoria ternatea. Next base: position 298,131,168 of record CM075669.1, read on the forward strand.
CCAGTATAAGTCCGTTGTGCAAACGTCTCTATCCCTTCTCTTTGTTAAGTTTGACCTGTACTTGTTAAGTATGCTACCCCATCTCCTTTTAAATAAGGTTCTTTTTAAAAAAGAGTTACAGACTTATTCAACCCTCATTCTAAGTCTACCTCTGAACCTTCAATGAGATATAATAAGCTCTTTCTAATAGTGTTTTATTTAAACACTTAACAACACCATTTTGTTACGGAGTATTTCTAAAAATGTATCGCCTAGTTACGTCTTCTTCCCTACAAAAATCATTGAATTCTACATAACAAAATTCTAAACCATTATCAGTTTGGAGACGTTTTACCTTTCTCTCTTTCGATTTTATACAAGGCGAACTATCCAGTATAGGGATAATACTTTTGGTGTCAGTACCGGTCTCGATTCTCTCTTATATATTACACCAGTCTAGTGGAGAATCAGGAGTCTCTAAGTTTAATCTCTAATTATCACACCGGTCTAACATTTTGAGGGGCGAAAGATAATCTCACCTATAAGAGATTCTGATGCTTAAGCTAGTCCAGGTGTTTAATACCAAAGCTCAAGCATGAATTAGGCAGTGTAAAACGTACCTTAATGGGTCATAAATGAGGAAAATTTAAAGAAGTGGTAACATTTGAGTCTTACGTGGTGTTGTGTCAATACAGATCCATAAATCACGGGAACAACTAACGGCCCCATAGACATTCCTAACACCCTCCATAGGTCAGTTGTTGGTATGCCCCTGACAGATCCGCCAAGCTCGTCTTAACACTGGTCTGCAAGGACTCCGATTAGGGGAGTTGAGATCTGATAGGCCCTGACCGATATCATAATATGCTTCGTGTGGAGCGTTGTAGACATTATCCGATGTTGCAGGCTTTCGGCCGATGTATGACCCAGATGATTTGCCCCTTAGCCTGTTGAAGTGACTTGGAAGTTGCTTCAATGGGCTTTTGCCATTCCTAAAATAGTGAAGCCGATGTTCTTGATAATTTCACTTTTGTTGTTTGCTGGTGTCTTGTTTTTTGCTGGAGTCCCATCTTTTGGTACGTGAGGTTCTAACAGTACACATGTCATGCACTGATTTGTTACGATGTTTAAATTCCTGTACACTTATCAGACGATATATAAAATGTGCCCATCATTACGCTGTAATTGTTTAAGCACCCTTTTGGTCCCTGAGCCTTGCCTATAAAAGGGGGAGGGACTTGGTGTCATTTTCACCTTTTGCTCTAAGTTGAAACTCTGTTGCTCTGATGTTCGATGCTTTCTCTGGTGTAGTTTGAAGAATTTGTTGGCTCATACGATGAAAATCACCTATATCATTTCCTCTATAGGTGCCTTATACATCATCTACTTTTTAAAATACTTAGCCGTTTCTATGCATTACATAGGGGGACATATAGGATGAAGTCTCCAGTGATGAATCTATGAGGACTTTATCTGGGCCATCGTTAGTATCATTCCAGTGTGAGCTGTCAATAAGGCATTTGGGATTTCAAAATACAATGTACACATATGGTCAAGCTGCCCCCAGGGAGGTGCCACATCGAGAAAGAAACCTTAGGATCTAACATCTATTAAGGATGTTGGCACGTGGGATGGAGAAGCTAAACGTTTCTTCCGCTTCAACCTTATAGCCCCCTACATCATCTAATAATCTTTTGGGCTTCTAATAATAAGCCTGACACCAGTGCCAAATATTTCTTAACTGACAATGTTGCTTTTTACAACTGTATTCTATTTCTCCAACACATAATAACTTTGATGGCATTTGATGGTCATTTCAAAACACATTCCCCTAGAATTATAACAACTGACCTCTTTTATTCAAATATGGTGGCTCATCGCATTAACTAGACTATGGAGAAGGTGAGGGACCCTTACTTCTAGGTGCACAAGGAGCCATTGAGCATAGTGTCCAATTATCCTAAGGAATGGGATAACGTCGAGGTGCCAAACTTGAAAATCCACTCCGTTGATGAATACAATGATTACTTTGTTGTTGTCTCATTATTGATTATAGAGCAGATCTGGTACCAACCAGGATCACGCTACTTTTTTATGTATAAAATGGTCATCACCAAGATCAACATTTGATCCCATTTGATGAAGTTTAAGATGAGTGTGCTTCGGTATTTGGATTATTCCCCTAGCCAACTTCACCTAAATGGATAGGCTTTTATAAAGGTGTTGGAGGTACTTGGAGGGGTACTTCTACTTCATCCCCATAGTGGTATGTTTTTTTGCTATTATGGCGTGATGCACCGTAGAAATAAGGGAGGTGGCCTTGGCTACATAAACCTTTAGTGTCACGCTCACCTGGTAAACTTTGAGGCCTATACCGAGTCCACTAAAATAGATTTGTTTCAAAAGAAGTTAGCATCTTGGCTGATCAAGTAGGGAAAATTCAACTAACTCTAGAGGTGGCTGGGCCCTCAGATAAAAATAACAAAAGATGCCTTAGGAAGGAAATAACTTACTGGGCACCAAAGAAGGGAAAAGAGCCAAGAATTGACCCCATTTTAAGGAGGTTGGAGGTATCAATATAAAGCAGGAAAAGGCCATCCTTGCTTAAGAGATAGTAGACCCTGTCCAAGGTGAGGAAAAAGATAAGCGAGTGATAAACTCTAGTGTATCGAAGTTCCTGGATTCGATGGGGGGATTGCCTGTAAAATTTCACAGTTAGTACAAATTCCAAAATGATCTTTCCTCTGAGCAAGTCTAGGATATTAGTATTAGAGCCCTCTTAAACCTTGCTAAGGTAACAGGGTTCTGAAATCTCTTGGTTATACTTATTTATCTATTGATGAAGTTAAACAATGCTTTAATCAAATGAAGAAGACTGAGGCACTGATGGTGAAGGCCTAGACTACCCTAAACAATAAGATAGAAAAGAATAAAGAGTTGGAGGATGGCTTTACCTCAGCTTCTAAGATGGATAATGACACCATTGAGAAGGAACTTCAAAATAAATATGACTTGCTTTTTTTGGAGAAATCTGATGTTAAAAAAAAGGCTAAGGTTCTAGAAGGTAGAGTGAAGGCCCTAGAAGAAACTCATGGAAAGGAGAAGGAAAATCGGCAGGAAGAAATAATAATTTTTGAGAGTATAGCTGATCTGGCCTTTAGCAATATGGTCGACAAGTTATGTACTGGAACCCTGGGAATGAGTTGAATACTCGTGGCATCGGTGTATCATGAATTCCCGGGTGATCATTTATATTCCATAAGCCGAGGTCAAGTATTGACCGAAGGATGGACCTTATCTTTTACTACCTTTGTTTGAGGATCAAACCACATAGCTGAAGATGGTGTCCTTAGAGGATGAAGATACTGGTGATAAAGAAGAAGTTGGAACTCTGGACACCAGCGCCATCCTTCACCAAGGTCAAAAGACTCCTCCTTCTACTTAACTTTTTATGCTCTTGTTTTTGTTTCCTTGTTCCAGGGTGGGCTCCAGTTGATTAATTTGTCTTTTTTGTTACTTGCCATTTTTTTTAAACTTTCGAGGTCGATGTGCCTAACCCTTTTTTGTAATTCCAGGTACAGACCAAAATTTCAAAGTAATGACAAGTTCTTTTTTGAATACTAAGTTATAATTGTTGTCGTACCAATACTGATATCTTTATCTACCATATATCTTGATGACGAATCATAACTTAATTTAAAAGGAGTGATTGGCTCTAATTGATGTGGGTATTCTCCCATTAGATGGCCACATAATTGATTTTAATGACTTGTCTCAAAATAGAGTTTTATATAAGCCATTTTAAGTAATACATTCATATCAGGTTCTACTTACGCCTCTCATTGGGGTCCAATATGATCTTAAAAGAGAATCGATCCTCGCCACTCATTGTGGCCAAGTAGTCAATCATTAGAATAAGTGATTTGGGTGTCGTTCTTAGAGCGTTAGGTTCTACTTACATAACTCGTTGGGGTTTGGTATGGTCTCATAAGAGAACCATTCTTCGTTACTCATTGGGGCCAAGTAGCCAATCACTGTTACAAGTGATTGAGGTGCCACTTGTTGGGGTTTGGTACAGAATCATATAAAAGATAACTAATCCTCGTCATTTATTGGGGTCATTTTCCACATGTAGATGTTGGTGGTGACTGACTATGTCATCTTGAAAGAAACTTTGAAGTAATAACACACAATAATTCCTAAAATAAACATAAACTTTTTATTGAATAAGTAATCTTACAATGAATGTATACTGGAACATGTCTCATTAAAACCCTTTTAAGGAAATCTAATGGGAAAAACCCTAAGTTAGGAAAAAATAGTACATGTTGAACACTAGTTAACTATAATAAACCCTATGGTTTTGAATGCTCAACTTGTTTTGATTGAAATACCATCTAGAGTCTTTAGCCGATATGTACCATTGTATGTTACCTTGGCTACTCGATATGGGCTTTCCTAGCTGGGTGCAAACTTCTCTTGGTAGGCAAACTTATTCCCTATACTGGCATGTCGTAAGACTAAGTCACTAATGTTAAAGCATCAAATCTAAACCTTGTTGTTATATCACATAATGACTTTGGCCTTAATAGTTTGATCCTAGACAAAGGCAGTCTCCCTTACTTTTGAAATGTCATCCAACTCATCGCGGAGGTTTTCCTCATTCCTGGTGTTGGAGAAATTTTGAGGTCAACAGGAAGCCTTGTGAATATCTACCAATATAACTGCCTTTACCCCGTATATGAGCCTATATGGGGACTCGTTTTTTGATGAATAAGGGGTAGTCTGGTATGCCTATAGGACATGGAAAAATTGGTTCATTTAATCCCTCTTAGCTTCATCCAGGCGTTTTTCAATCCTTTAAGAATTTCTTCGTTTGCAACTTCAGCCTGACCATTAGTTTGGAGGTGTTCCACGAAGGAGAAGACTTGGACAATCTTAAGTCCTTCTAGTAATTTAGTGAACTTTATGTCTTTGAATTGAGTACCATTATCTGTGACGATCCGCCTTGGGACACTAAATCTCATTCTCATAAATGAAGTGTCTGGTTTGTACCAATGTGATGTGGACGATGGCTTCAACTTTAATCCACTTGGTGAAATAGTCCATCCCCATAATGAGATACTTAATATTGCCCGAAGCTATTTGAAAAGACCCTAGGATATCAAGCTTCTATTGATGAAAAGGCCATGGCACAATGGCATAAATAATTCTTTTACCGATGTATAATGCAAATTGGTAAACTTCTGACTAGGATCACATTATTTGATATACTCTGGTGTATCCTTCTTCAAGGTGGGTGACCAATAACTAGCCTTAAGGATTTTCCACATTAGGCTTCAACCATTGGAATGAAGGCCACATTGGCCCTCATGGGTCTCTTTCATGACATCATTCATCTGGTTCTCGTTTAGGCACTTGAGGCATGGAACAGGGATACCTTGTCGGAATAAAACTCTGTCTACCATGCTGAAATATGGTAGCTTTCTCTTAACCTTTTTTCTTCTCCATGGAATCTGTTGGTAATTGGCTATTGACCATATACCAGACAAAGAGAGCCAACCATGAATCTTCATCGAAAAATTTGGCATGACTGACACAAATCTAAGGTAGGATTATCACGTTGGGTGTGGTGAGAGTGCTCTAGATGATAGTTATGATGGAATTGACCTTGTTTATACTAGCTAGTCTGGATAAGATATCATCATAGATGTTATCCTTACGCGGTACATGCTTGAACTCAATTTGCTCAAATTCATCCTTTAGTTCATTTACCCTTGCCAAGTATAGTTGTAACAGTAGTTCCATGGCTTGGTATTCTCCAAAAACTTAGGAAATCACAAAATGGTAGTTGTTGTAGAGTGTGACTACCTTTGCTTCGACGTTCATTGCTACATATAGTCTACCAGATAGGCTTCCTACTCAGCTTAATTGTTGAAGGTTTTAAAGTCGAACTTGAAAGAAATCTCAAGGTGAACTCCAACATCACTTTTGACTATCACGTCGGCTCTGTATCCCTTGTTGTTTGATGATCCATCCATGAATATCATCCAATGAGAACGCTTGTCCTTAGGCTTTTCATCAGTCAACTCAGGAACAAAATTGGCTAAGACTTGAGCTTTAATGATGCTTTGGGGCTCATACATGATGTTGAACTCAAACAGTTAGTAGCCTATTTAATAATCCTTCGAGTCAGGTCAAGTTTGAATAATATCGTTCATAATGGTAGATCAGTTTGAATCACTATCGGATAGGCATGGAAGTATGGTCTTAGTTGTTAGGATACCCATACAACTGCTAGTGCAGCATTCTCAATCTTTTAATGTTGAAGCTCAGCACCTTAGAGCGTCTTTCCGGTAAAGTGTAACATCTCGGGTATTAAAAATAATTAATCGTATTATATAAAACTAATAGATAAATTATTTGAGATTTAGTGCTAATTTAATTAAATTAAATTAATTAGGGAATTTTAATTAGAGAGGATATTGAATTTGATCCGGTATACATACCAGCCCATAGGCAAAAAGGTAATATCATATGCTTTTTAAACATGAGCTGGTGTCGCAGATGATACGTTGGATCTATAACCGGTGTGAGTCATTCTCTCCACACTTGGAAATCCAGGTCATCACCTAGTACATCGGAGAGTGACATGTCAACTCGACAGATTGTACACAGTACAACCGTTGTAAAAGACGTATGGAGGCATATACGTCGTGTGTCAGCTTTTTGCAGAATCATACTGACACACATTACAAAATGACCAATCACACTAGAGGAGTCTTACGTTACTTGCATGCATATATATACTAAATGAATTACTACAATGGTAGGTTTTTTACGTTCTCTAACTTATGTTCAAGGTTATCCAGCTAAAACTCTTCACTGACTTGAGCGTCAGAGTCCTTTTGCAGGTGACACCACCGCTCACCCCTCAACGCGAGAGCTAAGTATGCTGGATCTCAAGGAATTCAAGACCCTATCTCCCCACTAGAATAGGGAATATAATATCGAATCCCCACTGAACCGGTGTACAAATCACGAGAGTTAAAAAATATTTATGGCTGGTCCCACACCAGACTTTACACCACGGATAAGGCCAGTTCATAATTAATTAATTGAAAGTGGTTAATTAAGAAATTAGTTAAATTAAATTGTGATAGTAAATTATTAATTACCTTGGGGTAAAATTAAAAATATGTATTTAAAAGGAAGAAAAGAGAAGAGAAACGAATTTGGAAAATGAAAGAAAATGAAAATGAAAAAGGTAAAAGGTGTGAAATTACTTTCTTGCCTTTATGCATAATAATTTTGATTTCACTTTCTTCCTCCTGCCATTTTCACATGAAGCTTCTTCTCTCCTTTTCCATTTCCATGGCCATGCCTACATAAGAACTTAATTGACCCTAAATTTCTCTTTAGAAGTTAAAAGTTACCGTATTTTTAGAGTCATAGCGTCGATGTGAGTCAATTGGTGCTTTCAATTTCATGATTCCTCTCTTCCCTCTCTAACCCAAAAATGGGATGCTTATGGGGATTCTTCATTTTCTATTTTAAGGCACTTTGAAGCATGTAAATGGAGTTAGATGTGATGGGTGTTGCTAAATAACTAACAGGTGTTGTTTCAGTACTGCTAGGTTTCAAACAAAGCGTCGATAGGTCATTAAGCGACACAGAATGTGGAAACGATAGTTAAAGTTGAAAAGGTAAATGTTGGAAACCTTTAATAGGAATTTTAAACTACTTTGGTAAAGTGGGTTACGATTTTAGAAGATGATGATTAATTGTGCTTTTTGAGTTTCTTGATTTTAGATATTTTGAGAAGTTGGTGATTACAGCGTTGAACCGGGAACCCCGAAAGCACGGAAGTGAGGTAAGGGGTGTACTTGGCTATAAATTAATGGAAATGATAGTGAAGCCGATTATGACAAATAGGAAAGGGTACGATAGCTTAAATGTACATTAATTCCTTATAAATATATGTATTCGTATCTGTGTGTGATTATTAGTCGTGTTTAATTAAGATTGTGATGATGAGTAATGACTTACTTGATGATATGGATATCATTGGTATTGTGATGATGTGGACTTTGAGACTTGTAATTAATGATATAAAAATTTTAAATGTGTAATGACAAAGAGAATTGATTATGTGATGGTTAATTATGTGAATGTGTTGTTTGGTGATGATCATATTGAGAGGAAGAGATTCTATGTTATATGCGTTAGAATGCCATTGTTATGATGAATTATTGATGACTTGAGAAGCTAAAATGATGATGAATTGCTAAATAATGTGATGAACTAAGAGACATTTTAAATGAGATTAAAGAGATTGATGTGCCTGAGTGGCTAGTTAAGATCCTAGTTGATGACCATAGTGCTAGGATGAATTATTTGAGATTTTATCTGAGTGACATTGAGGTATTTGAGATATGTGACTGTTATGTGGTCGAGTGTGGCCCAGTTAAGTGTGGCCCAGTTGAGCTACCTAGTGGTCAAGTAGGATCCAGTGGTGAGGTGGGGAGTCAGGCAGGATTCACGTGTGGTCGGGTAGGACCCCCACCTGACGGTCGATCCAATTTAGTATCCGGATACTAGAAAGTCATATGCTATCATTGATTAAGAGTCGGTTGTGCAATTATATGAAATTGCCATGAGTTTTGATGAATTGAATGTGATGTTGAGAATTTGAATTATAGGTTGTGTAATTGATGAGTTGATGATGAGTAATTATGTTGAAATGGAATGGAAATGAATTTATGGAATAATTAAGTGAATAAAACCTGAGCTATGTTATGTTTTTCCTTATAGTTTAATTATTTGCATTGATTTGTATTGTCAGTCACTCACCTTTACTGTTGTTGTTAGTGACTGTAGACGCCGTAGAGACCAGTGCCAAATGAGCTGGGAGAAATGCCAAGGAAATTTTCACATTGATGTGTATGTGTAAATATGTATATATGTGTTAAGTTTTAAGTATTTGTTGTTATGATGATGGGTTAAGTCAGTATGTGCATATTTGATGTTTTGTGATGTGTGTTACCACATGGCTGATGGGTATAATTATTTTGATGATATGGTTGTGGTGATGAGGACTTAAGCGATAGTCATGATGATGATGATGATGATGATATATATATATATATATATATATATATATATATATATAAGTGGTAGTATGATGTGGCTGGAGATGAATATATTGATTGATAACTAGGAACAGTATATGGCATTGAGCCATTTAGTTGATGATATGTGATTAGGGACAGGTCACTGAAATGATATATATATAAATATGTATGTATGTGAATGGGGTTAGTTGAATGGATTGATAACTGTTGTGGTATGATACCACAAGTAGTTGTAGTTAGAAGTTTTGAATTAGAGAGAAAATTTAGAGTTCCTATAGGATCCAGAGTCCCCAAAAAGCGTTAACAAGATCCTAGGCATATTTATGGTATGCATGTGCTAAGAGGTTCCTATTTGAATTATATTTAAGGTGACTAGGGTAGTGAAGTTGTTTGATAAAGAGCCAATTACATTTTAGCGCATATCTTTGCTATCTGGATGAATTTTTTAGTATGGATTGCGCTTGTAGATCCAAAATAAGTAGTAGGTAGTTCTCATGAAGTTTTGTGGCAATTGGAGTTAAAACAGGCAAGTTAGGTGGTGCGAAAGTTGGCCCAGGAGCCAAATTCTACAGGACTGGTATGCTGGTAATTGATTATGGGAGCTGGGATCCGAACGGCTCTGATCGGTATCATGATATGCTTCATATTGAGCATTGTAAACATCATCTAATGTCGTAGGCTCTAGGTCAGTGTGCAACCTAGATCACAAGGATCTTCAACTGCCTGAAGAACTTGAAGGCCTCATTCTTGTACTTCATCATGAATACCCAACACATCTTTGAATAATCATAAATTATAGATAAAAAATATCTAACTCCTTTAAGAGAACGAACATGTGAAGGCCTCCAACAATATATTTTTTCCTTAACAACTTTTGTATCTCTAACTTATTAGTTGAAAACTTGTCACATATTTTACCAAACCCAACCATTGTTTAAGGGGTACTAACACTTATGAAATGTATTGGTTTTATAAGATTCTTTCCTAATGTCAACTAATCATAAATTGATATATAATTAAAATTGATTTGAAGCCTGATATATACCAAGACCAGTATCCTAAGTCTTATACCAGCACTTGTACAATGTCATCTGGTACCTATGATACCCCTATGATAATAGAACCAACATAACCCATGATAACTTGTATATCACCTAAGTTGGTATAACTAGAGGGTTAATGGACCATACTAAGGGCAATACCTAAAAGCGTTTGTGAAGATATGATGAATTACCGCTCCCATATCAACTTTCCCCAGAACTTGATGGAAAAGTATTGACACAACCATCATTGCGAGGATTGACCCTTAGTCCTATAAATATATTGCATTCATTAAACTTAAGATACATCCAATCTAATGCTTGAGCTTCAGTGTCATACACTTAGGGATGCCAATAGAACCTTGAGCCATAGGTACCTGTTTCGATGTTGATAACGGAAATCCGTTTTGACTGGGTTTAAGAGAAATTTAACCCTGACTTGACTTTAGCGGGGACGAGGCTCGGTTTAGTAATACAAGTACCCACTTGAACCCACCCCACTATAAAAATTAAATAGTTTTAATTATAATAATAGTTAAATAAAAATAAAAATTAATATATTTTTCTTAAAGTATGATATAACTCTTTGGTTTATTAGTTTTTTAGATTTTTAAGATCTATTATCAAATTTTATACTTTGATTAAAATATGTTGGATATATATGATCTGTATTGGAATATACTCTCTCTAATGTCTAATATAAGCAAAAAGTAAAACTTGATTTTTTTTGTCTCTAATATAAGCAAAATTTGACTAATTTACCCTATTAAATACAATCATTTTCAAAACACCCTTATTTAATGACCTTTTAATCTTTTTAACTTTATCTTTATTAAATATAGTAAGGGCAATTTTGAGAATCAATTTTTTGATTGAAATCAAGACAATTAAATGAGTTTGACTAACTTTCTTAATAAGTGTGAAAGAATATATTTTTGCTTATATTAGAGATTAGATCGGATGAAATATATTTATATTATTAAATTAATAACAAAGTAAAAAATATAGTAAAGTGTAAAACTCGTGGGTTTTCCTCGAACCCGCCCCAACTTTCATCAGGTTGAGGTAAGAAAGACCTAAACTTGCACTCGGCCATCCCGTTTCCATCCTAGATACACCGTACTACCTTGAGCTTTCTAATGTCTTTGCATATGATACCATATTTCACTCCACATTGTGATGTATCATATTGGATTGGACAACATACAATAAGACCTCTTGATCCTCCTAATTGAACTTGAGAATACAAAAATGTATATAAGCTTGAAACCTTGTATCGAACAGATAAAAAATTAATTGATTTTTGTGATATTCACTTTCAAAATTATATCTTTAATATATTTTAGTAAGTTAGCAATACAAACGACAACAATACATCTGATGAGAATATTAATTTCATATGAAAATGAAAATAACAATGACATAGATACCAACATAAAATATTTTTTATAGTTAGATAATTGTCACATAATCATCTAAAAAATGTTGTGATTTTTTTTAAAAATCTGTCATGACAAGAGACTTTAGACTAAATATGACATTTCTTTTCACGATAGTTAAAATTTAAAGATATTTCTTTTCACTCTATTGAAAAAGGGAGAATAACAAATCTTAGTTGTCAATTGTATAACTACTTAAAGAACATGATATTTTAAAATATGCATATGTTTTGATTTTAACCATTTCTTTATAAGATCTAACAAATTAATATATATAATATCTTGTATATGATAAATTTGGACTGATATAGTGTATGATTATATAGGATGGAGGTTGATTGAGAATGAGAATAATCAAATCAGATGTCTAAGTAACTTATGGAGATGATGATCCCCATTATAAATTTTGAAGTGAATGATGACCAAAGAGTGATCTACACATTCCAAATACATACACCCACAAGACAATCAATGCAAGGGAGCAAGCAGCACATCACTGAACCAGCCCCACTATTTTCTCTTCAATTCCCTCCCCACCAACCCTTCACTTTCTTACCCAAACTACCCTCTGTACCCTCCCATTCCACTCCACCGCCCCCTACTGGTTGTCCTGTAATTACCAAAGGTTGTTTCATGTCCAGTTGAGAATTAATTAAAATAAATATTAATGATTAAATATCTATATTTTCACAACTTTATTTTTATATTACGGAATGAATATTTAAAGTTCAGTTTCTAAACCCAGTCACAGGCCCACGGGTAGGGCCCATTGGGCATAGTGCTCAATCGTGAAAAAGTGAACAGTGTGAGAATGAAAAGGATAGGGGCAGAAAAGAAAACCCTCGACTTTTACGCGAGTTCTGCTACCTCTGTCTGTGTCTCAGCCTTTCATCGTACGTTCGTCCCTGCAACCCCTCTCCAACGTCCTACTTTCTTCTTTCGTAACGCCTATACGTATCTATGTAGGAATTGTTTTCGTAGCCCTGTTTTTCTTCTTACAATCCTTACCGGTCAATTTCCATGTGTCCATTTGTTATGTATTTCGATATAAAAATAAAAAAATTTAAAAATTAATATTGATTTTTCACATCGTTTGACACAATTAAAATCATATTTGAATGTAGGATTGGTTTAACCAACCCTAACAAAAAATCAAATAAGCTTTTTAAAATGACTCTCGTCCCCGTCCCCGTCCCCGTTCTCCTTTTTATAAAAAAAATTTCCTTATCAAATATTTTAAAAGTTGTTGTATCTACAAAATTATTAAATATTTTACATACAATGATAAAAATAGTAATAAATCATCTTGGACACAATTATTAAACATTGTCTAATAAATCATCTTTAGTAATATATGTATAATAAAAGTATTAAGTAATTTAAGTATGTCGAGGCAGGGACGGGGGCGGGGCGAATACTAGTTTTACCATCCCGTCCTCGGCCCCAACTTTTACCTACCGGGTAAAAATCGTCCCCGTCCCTAAAATCAAAAAACAGGAAAAACCCACTCAAACGGGGGTGGGGCGATGCGGTTACTCACGGGGATGAATTTTTTTGTCATGCCTAATTGTCTCTTTAACTCATTCTATAATTATTAAGAATGGCAATTTAAAAATGCTTCTCAATTTATATGTATCTAATATCATGATAAAAGCTATTTATAATCTATATCTTTAAAGTTATTTAATATTAATATTTATTTATATATCTATTTATTAAACATAATATTAATCCGTAACTTTACTTATTTTAATTTTGATCTGTCCTGAACCGGGGTCTAGAGATCCGGACTCAAGTCAATCACAAACAGTATGTAAATACCGTACAGAAGACCGGATGTATGAGTATCCGGTGTAAGTATCCGTTGTCCTTGAGTGAGGAGAGCGGATTGGGCGTCCTGGAGATCCTTCACACCGACCTAACGCGTTGAAGTGGGCGAATGGTGGTGTCACCTGCAAAGATTCTCCGACGCTCAAGTCAGTGATGATATTCCAAGTAAGGAATGTATTTCAGAGAGTAATCGTTCGTAAAATTCAGTTGAAGATCCCTCACTTCATTAATGAAATGAGTTCATATACCTGATTGGCTCGTTTTACGAGGACTCGTTAGTGGGGAACCACTAACTCCCATTAGCATTATTTTATTGCGCACTTATCAGCATGATTGGGTCAAGTGGCTATTTTATATTGAGCATGGAGAATATAGACTAGGATTAAGGAACAAGTTGACCATCCCCGTGAGCAGAATTTGGTTCGTAGTGCAGGGAATTATTGATCGATCCCTGTAGCAATAATCCTTGTCTTTAGCACAGTGACGTGTGTGTTGTTCGGTGTCATGGTGTTATCCTGAACAACCGGTATAGGGAGAACGCCTAATACGGAATTACAATCCGGATGTATACCGATGACACCGGTTACACGTAGATGTCTTGACAAAGACGTTGAAATATGTCTTGCAGATCGGATACCGGTATTGAGACCGGATCAAATTTTATTGAGTGTTTTCTTTAATTTGTTGTTTAGTTAAAAAATATATAAAATAGAAAATTTTAAAATTGAAATGAAAATAAAATAAAAAAATTATTTGTATAATTCTTTTTTAATACTTTATTTAATTAAATTAAAATTTTTATTATAATGTTGATCTCATAAAAATATTTAATTATTGATGCTTTTCTTATAATACATAAAATAATATATTATATAATATTTTTATTTATAAATACACAAATATATTATCTAGTTTTGTTTTAAAAAGGAAGTCTTGAATGTGAATTCCATAAAAAAAATTTCTCTTCTTTGTTTGAATTGAGACATAAATTAAATAATATGAAAAGAAATAAGATGTTGAAAGATGGAGTGGAAGCAAAATGAAAGAAATAAGTGAAACGATTGTTTTTATTTTTTTATGAATAGAAAAAAGATCAGCGGAAATAAATAATCTTGTAACCGATTTGATTATAGTGGAAAAATCCTAAGCCTTTGGGCTGAGAGACTTGACTAAATCACAATGGTGGTGATCGAACCAAAATATATTATAGTGTTGTATATTGTTTTCCCTAAACTCTTTACTTAGCATCTTTTCTATATATCTCTGTTGTGCATCTTTGATTTATCAAAGGTTTTAATTTGTCTATAAATGTTTATCTTTTACAAATATTCTTGATTTATATTATTTGAATCAAACATGTATCTCTTGACTTGCCTTACATCAATTTGTTTATATCTCATGATGCATAACCACATCACCACAACGTAACTCACACATCAAGTAGATAATAAACAGAAATAGATCGATAAACAAAACACTTGTCTTATATGTGACGATATGAGAAGGCATACACATAAGTTATATATACATTATACATCAGAGTTATACACAAAAACAATGGAAGTAAATAATTGATGCTTTTACAATGGCATCCAAAACACAGATTTACAAAGTTGTCGGCTAAGGCACTCCTACCACTATTTTACCTTTGACCACAAAAAACGTCACTCTCAAAAGGAAATCTTATGCTTACCATGAGACCTGCATCACAAGTCTAAAAAATGGTCCACATGGGAGAGTGAGTCACACATTCAAAATGATGAGTCCCTTATAATTGTGATAACATATTCACTAATGCTTTCATTGGCTTCCATCCGCAGCATCTTAAACTGCCTCCTCAGAGTTTGAAGTCCCACTTTCTTGACTTTCTACATCCGCGTAGGCTCTGTGAAGATTATCCCATGCCTCTTTCGTGGACTCTAATCTTGCAATCTTCTCAAAGTTTGTGTCATACATACACTAATGAATTAAGAACAAGGCTTTGTACTCTTTCTTCTTCAAGTCTTTAAGCATTAAATTGTTTTCTTCACTTGTCTTCTTTGTAACCTTCTCAATTCCATTTTCAACAATATCCCACAAATCTTGAAACCCAAATAATGCCTTTATCTGCACATACCAACGATCAAAGTTAATCTCTATAAGAACTAGAAGATTCGTAGGAAAATGTCCATTGTTTGCCATCGTTTTCACCACATGGGTCCCTCTCAATCTTACTCTTGATACCACTATTGGGACCAAGTTCCTTCACTGTAGACTTTGAGTCTGCCTCTGTTTGGGTCTAGGTTTGTCTTTGTTTTATGCATAACGCAACGGACTCACACATAAGGTGACTAAGTCAGCGTCTATAACACAATCCAAGTCTATTGTGCGTAGATAAAGAATGAAGAAAGAAGACTTGGATTAGATAATACCTCTCACTTGCTGTTTTCTCATTGATCAATGTTCTTTATTTATACACTCAAAGTTTTAACAAACTTTCAACAAACTCTTAACAAACAAAACATAATTAACAAACTAAGAGGGTGTTTGGTTCACAATTGAGTTAACGGAGTTTAGAAAACTGGAGTTTTGCAAATGGAGTTTAGAAAACTGAGATTTTGTAAACGGAGTTTTGTTTGGTTGACAGTTGAGTTAAAGTGAGTTGAGTTGTAGTGATTTTATTTGGTTTGTAGTGGAATTGGTTTTGGAAAATGGTAATTGAGGGTGAAATTACTAAAAGGGTATGAATTAAAATATATAATTAGTATGTATATTTGTTTATGTTAATATTAAATTTATAATATTAAACCAAAAAGGGTATTAAATTTAATAATACATATTTAATAAATGAATTAATATATTAAACACTAATTAATCTAAAATTTTTATATATAGTAAAACCAATAAATTAATGTGATTAATTTTATATATTATAAAATAAAATATATTTTATTGTTGTTATTATAATAAAATAAATTGTAGTCTTTTATTATTTTTTATATATTAAAGGTAATAAATTTACTTCTATAATTATATTAAGTTAAAATAAACATTATAGTAAATGTTGACATTTTTTTAAAAAATATTGTCAAACACGCATCACAAATTAGTTTGGTTTAAATTAATCGTCACTCATCATTATTTATGCAATGTAACTTAAATTATCGCATGTACGCCAAGGTTTACGATTTCTCACCCAAGCTGCTTAATATTCGCCGTTCATTACGTGTAACAACTAAAATTATTCTACGCATATTTTAAACCCTAAACTATAATTATGCATAAACAATTAAATTTGCAAAAGCAAAACTAAATTAAAAACCCTAATCTAAAAATCCTTCAACAAATATTTCAACTTCATGCAACCTTAACCTTACATCTTTACATCATTAAACAACCCTAAACCAACATTTTTAGATCATTAAACAACATATCAACCAACACAATACCTGTAAACCAACATATAAACCACCATAATACAAAAATCACATGAAAAAAAATACTCAAAATAAAAAAACAGGAAATGCTACTATACACCCAGCAAGAGCACCACACCCTTGCACCACACCAATCAGCAACAGCTTCACAACATCACCACCGTCCATCAAAAGTAGCCATCACCAGCCAACCTCCACCACCAGCCACCACCACCTGCAACCACCACCATCATCTACCAAGGCCGAACCCAACCTTAAGCCTGACCCCACCCCAACCCAAACTGTCCACAAGCAACCACCCCCATGGCCAACGACCCCAACCCACCACCCACCCCACCATCCAACAAACCATCACCCAAAACCTGAGCCCAACCCCCAACAGACCCCATTTCCCACAACCTGACCCCAACCCGAAACCAACCCCACCCAAACAGCACCCACCCACGGCCAACCTCCCAACCCCACCAAACAAGCCAACCCTTCATTCCCAACCCCAAACAGCCTTCACCCAACCCGAATCCCACAGTCCAGATCCTACCCCCAATACGCAAGATTTCACAACAGAAAAACAAGAGAGGAGAAAAAGAAAAAGGATCGGGGTTCTTTTACCTCAGAGGACGAGGATGGTGGTTGTTATTCTTCAAATCGGCGGATGGTTGTCGCAGCTTCAGATCCGAGAACGATGATGTGGTCTTTCAATGCCTTTCATCGTTACTACTTTAGATCTCTAGAAGAGGGTCATGGGTCACATCTTATGACCGTTGGGAGGGGTATTGTAATACCCTCTGTTACACCTTAATAAATACTATAAAAATTTTTAAATTTTTTTTCTAAAGAAATGATTGTTAAAAGGAAACTATCGGAATAAATTACATATATCATTTCTGAAATACCTCATAAATATTATTAAAACTTTATAAAGTAATTTTACATTCATCCGAAGAAAATAAATATTAAACATTATAAGAAAGAGAAGAAACTCCATGGCCTAGAAGCAGTTACTTAATAACTTTATTTATTCATTGGACCACGGTATTCGTACCGAGCTCCCTTTCTAAAACGTACTATATTTACTACCGAGATTCTTCGATCCTTCCCTCTGAACCATCAATTTAAAACATATGATACAAAAACATAGAGAAAGAAGTGAGAAACAGAATATAATATTCTCGAATAAGACATAAGCAACAAAGGGTTTTCACAAACTAATATATAATAATATCAATCACAATCACAATCACATACACAATCAATTATGAATGCATAAATGTTATGCAATATCTTTATCATAACTTTCCTATATATATGGGACCTTAAATTTTTAATTTGCACTGGGCCAATCAGGAGTTTACACTGTTCCATAAGTCCGGATAATAATAATATGAACAGCTCAACTGACATGGAAACACTTAGAGACTAGTCAGATTGAGAAAGTTTTTATTATGAAAGTACCCGACACTAGGGAGCTACCCCAGGTCCCCTGAAGTACCCTTTCACACCTTCTCATCCTAAGGCTCGTAATTAAGCCTCCTTTAATGTATCCTCGGTTTCTATAATCCGTCCCCAGACAATATCATTTAATTTCACTTTAATGATTCATGATGCATGAACTACTCGCGTATTTAGTTGGTTAAGGCTTTTAGAAACTCAATTATTAAATACCTTAAAGGTTTACAACATCATTTCAATAAACTGTACATTTTCTCAAATCTCTAAATTTTTGTCCCACAGAAATAAATTTGGTACAATTTTCGAATCTCACTGAAATTGAGTTTCTAAGCCATAAATATATCAAAACTTTTTCATATAAAACTTTTACATAATCTTTCTCAAATTGAATCTTAACAAGATCAAATTCTCAATTATTTTCAAATATCTTTAGTTATTAAGTTGGAAAAATAAAATAATTTTATTTTGAAAATTTTATTTTATTAAAAGAGAATAATCTTTAAATCATTAACCAAAAATACTTAAAATTATAATTTTTTTTAATTCAAGATTTAATTATCCCAATTTGTTAAATTAATTTTCATAAAATGTCTTCTTTCTAAAATAAATACTAATTTTTTTTTCTAAATATTGAAAATAAAGTTAATAAAAATAATTTCTAAGAAGAGAAGATTTAAAGTAATAAAAATTTAAAGAGTAAGGTAAGAAAATTCTTACTGAGTTTTAGCTTTCCATCATGCTCGCTATATGCTCAAACTCCACATCACAAAATTATGAATCAAAATCAAGCATTATCAATTATAACTAAATATCATCAATCACATCAAATATTATTAATCACAATTAAATATCAATCAAAATCAAATATTATCAATTATAAACAATTCAAATAAAGTAAATATCCCTCATAATGTAATTCAAATCTTAATGGTTATTTAGATTAATAAGATTGATTTTGAGTCTCTATAGTCCAATCCTTGCATGGGTCTATGTAAGTCTATATATTCTAATCCTCGTATAGGTATAGTTCAGTCCATAAGTCCATACAGGTCATAATAATCCAAGTCCTTGCATAGGTTCTGATCTGTCCCCGACCGGGGTCTAGGATCCGATGTCGGGACAACCTCAAGAGTTGAAGATTGAATGAGGTTGAAGACCAGTTGTGTGTATCCGGTCTCTCTGATCCGGCCTCTCAGCGTGTGGAGGTCGGTCTTGTTGTCCTGGAGATCCTTCACACCGGCCTCTCGCGTTGGTGTGGGCGACAGGTGGTGGTCTCTCTGATCCGGCCTGTCAGCGTGTGGAGGTCGGTCTTGTTGTCCTGGAGATCCTTCACACCGGCCTCTCGCGTTGGTGTGGGCGACAGGTGGTGTCACCTGCGAAGATTCTCCGACGCTCAAGTTAGAAGAGTGTAAGATGAACTCTGTAATACTTAAGCAGTATAATAGTGAGAATGAGAGTAAGGACAACATAACCTGGCACATGTATTGCAACATGTTATTTATAGTTGAGCGTGGAAGATGAATCGTTGGGTGTAAGTGGGCCCACTGGTTCTGATAACGTGTATAAAGAGTCAATCCGAGTGGGCCAGCATTCAGAGTGTGTCAGGAGGGTAGGTGAATTATCAGTGTACTTTTCTGTCACATGGATGGAGGATAATCACCTTTCCCGTAAATTCCGCTGGTGATGGTACCCACTCCTGTCAGTGAATGAAAGGGACATATTCCGCTGTACAGAGTGTCTTCCTTGCTATAACACTGTGACATTCGGTTATCAGTGACCCGGTGTAGGAGGACGGATAAGTCACCCGGTGTCTCGGATGTCACCTCAGACGACTGGTGTAAGAGAGGTTTGCCGAGTGTGTTGCAGACCGGATTGGTATTCTTGACACTGGTTAAACTTTAGGGCGGCTATAATGACTTCACTTTAGGTGAGACCGGATCAACATGTTTACCGACTGGATCATTATCTTGGGATACCAGTTGACTTCTAGGAAGGCTGAGACAGCCTTTTGTCCTTAGAACCGGTATCCAGATCGGATAACCTTGGGGCCGGTATCCAGACCGGATCAGGTTCAGTCCAGTTCGCATAGGTTATCCAAGTATTTGCATAGGTATTTTAGAGTTAGTTACATCAGATATTTAATTTAAATTTTATTATAAATTTTAAGTTAAAAGTTAATATTTTAAAATAATAATATTATTTAATTTAAAAGGAGTAGGGGACTCCTCCCATTATTCTTATGTCTTTTCATATTATATTCTTATCTCACTCCCCCTTACCTCTTGTATACTGGTTCGTTATTGTAAATTCGTGCACGCCTCGTCTCTGAGTTTTAAAACATACCAATTTCATTTTAATATAGTTACAAGATGAAAATTAAGATTACTACTTAAAACAGAAATGGTAAATTTTGAATAGTGAATAGTAAATCGTGAATAATAACAGTAAATAGTAAATCGTGAATAGTAACAGTAAATAGTAAAACGTGAATAGTAACGGTAAATAGTAAATCGTGAATAGTAACGGTAAATAGTAAATCGTGAATAGTAACGGTAAATAGTAAATCGTGAATAATAAAGGTAAATAGTAAAACATAAATAGTAAAGGTAAATAGTAATAGTAAATAGTAATTTACTATTGAAATAGTATTTTACTATTCAGAATAGTAACTTAAAATAATATTATTTTCAGTATAATAGTAGATTTCTAAAAACGATATGAAAATAACCCAAAAAAATATAAAAGAGAGGTATTTTTACCTTGTTATTTTGGCAGAACCTCTTTCCTTTGAAAAATTTCTTCCTCCCTTCACTTAGCACTCTCCTCCCAACACTACTAAATTCTTAATTTTTCGACGGAAAACTTCGTTCCCCACCTCCCTATTTATACTAAAATTTTTCACTGTGCGTTTGAATTTTTTATTTTAAAAGTATTGTGTAAAACTTGAAATTTTCATATAGGTTATTGTGCAAAATTTGAAAATTTCAGAAATGCACAGTAATTTTGACGTGAAGGAACCTTATGAATGATGAGGGGGGTGCGAATAGCAATTTTAGAGGTGCGAATAGCAATTTTGGAGTGCAAATAGTAATTTAAGGGGTGCAAATAGTGATGTTTCATTTTTTTTAAATTATTTTTAAAATTTTTTTATAAATAAATTTTGAAAAATATACTGATCAAAAACTTCTAAAGGTCTATGGTCAAATTCCATCAGGATTTTAATATAAAATTTTTTGTAATAAATTAAAATAAAAATAGAGGTGTTACAGGTATTGTCGACTTTCTCCCAACGACGTTGAAGGGGAGCTAGCCGCGGCTCCTTCTGCCCAACAGAGCGTGTTGCCGTTCGCCTGGACGAAACGGAGGTCTACCTCGCAACCAAACAGGATACCGTTCGCACGGACGGGGAAGGGGAACGTTGAACGACACGGAACGGAGGGGAACGAAGCAAAACCCTACCAACCAAACAAGCTCTAAGACTACCAAACATCACAAAGTTATGATCATACCACATATGATTAGTTAGCTATCGATATTAAAAATTAAAAGCTTATAAGTTGGTATAAGCATTAATTCAAGTTCGATTTATAATATTTTTTTATGATAAATTTAGCACGTAACTGTCGGTTATAGTTGATTTGTCATGTATGATCTTGAGAACAGTAGGAACACGTGGCGCGTTGTCTATGGTAGATTTTGGGAGTTGCCAAAAGGAACTAGACCGGTCTTTGTCTCTCATCAGATCGTGTCCGCTACCGCCTAGTGGGTCTTCTATCGTACGGTCATGAAAGCATCTGAGTCCCCATGGAATCCTATTCTTCACTCTTCAGTCCAATACTAGAAATCAAAAAGTGTTTATGAATAATGTTACATCATAGAATAGAGAGAAAATGCTACTGTTGATTGGTATTTATTGTATAGATGATACATAAAATCATTCTTTTGTTTTTCTGAATCAATATATTATCAGTAAATGCATATAATTTGAAGAAATGTGAAAGATAAATTATTTCGAATCACTATTTCTAGTAAGAGTTCAGACTTCTTTCCTGAAAATCATGACCTCCGTTAAATGGCCAAGCTGGATTATGCATTATTCAACTCTGCTTCTGCCCCCTTCACTATTATATAATTTTAATTCAATTTTTATCAGGAATTTTATTCAATTTGTAACATCATTAATAGCAACATTTTTACTACTATTTAACCATATAATTAATTTTTATTCAAACGGTTTTTCTGATGTACTTCCATGCATTAAAAAAACTCATTCATAGAAATATTTTTTTAGACTATATATATATAAACCAAAAGATGAGATTCAAAAAATTAACAAAAATTAAAGCAGAGTATTTAAAGACAATAATCCTATAAATTAATGGTCACTTCTAATTTTTTTTTGTACGACCACTTCTAAATTTGAGCAAAGATAATAATTTCTTTAAATAACATGATCAATAATAATAATAATAATAATAATAATAATAATAATAATAATAATAATAATAATATTATTATTATTATTATTATTATTATATTATTATTATTATTATTATTATTATTATTATTATTATTATTATTCAAGTAACTAACGAAAATTGAAGCAGAGTATACAAAGACAATAATCCTATAAATTAATAGGACAAAACCCCCTATTTGGTCCCTCACTTTTTCACAATCGGACACTTGAGTCCTCCATTTTATAAATTGACCCCGTTAATCCTTTTCTTCTTCACTGTCGGACACCGAGGTCCCCACCGTTAATACACGTTACAACGGCGTCAAACTTTGGTGACGTGGCCGTTTAAGTCCAGGCTGCCATGCCACGTTGGGGTGCAAACGACGACGTTTCATGCCAATGGAAACCCTAAACCAAAATTTCCCTCCCTCCTTCGTTCAGATTCCATTCACCAAACCTAACCCCCTCTATGTTTGAAACCTCATCCCATCCCACTATCCATTTGCGATTGCCTTGAGAAATTCCCTTTGAAACCCGCTGTCAATGGAAGGTGTGAATCAAAACCATAGTCGCTCAACATCATCGTCAGCCTCCAGTCAGCGTCGGCCCCGTCTCCGAAGCTTGGAAATGTCTCATCGTCGATGTCGGTGTGGAGACCCACCACTGTTACGCGTGTCCCAAACGGCGAACAATCCAAATCGCGAGTTCTGGACATGTCCTCAACTCCGAGGTTCACAGTGTGATTTCTTTGCCTGGGTGGTGGATGGGGACTTAGTAGCTCATGATGAAGAATGGAGGAAGAGTGTCATGACGAAGCTGATAGAGATGGAGGAGGTTATGACTAGACTTAGAAATGATGTTCGTAGGGAGGTCTGTGAAGGCATGACTCATGTTATGCAAGATAGAGTGGGTGATTGGCAGATGTATATGCAGTCGGTCATGAAGAAATTATGCATGGAAAGGCAGAGTGAAGTCGGGCAGCTGAAGATGATTTTGATGGCTCAAAGTTTTTTTATATTATTTTCTGTTATGGGGATTATGTTGATGTTGTTGAAGTTGTAGGGTATAGAATCAGGTGATGAAGGTTTAGGCTGTTGTTGTATGGTGTAATGTAATTGTTTAGGGATTAGGAGTATAAACGCGTATGGTGGATTCTGCATAGAATGAGTTAAACTATTTAAATGTTTCAAAATATGTATATTTGTATGAATGAACATGTTGATGTTATGAAAATTGCAGTTTTATTTCCTTCTCATGGCAATGGTGTTCTACTGTTATACAAATATGAAAGTTGTAGTTTTATTTCCTTCTCATGGCAATGGTCTTCTGCTGTCATACAAATATGAAAGTTGCAGTTTTATTTCCAACGCTGCTATTATACAATCCTTTTCCATATTCATTCAGGTTCAAAAGTTAAACATGTGCAAAAGTTAAAGATCATACATTCCTTTTCCATATACAATCCTTTTTCATATTTATACAATCATTATGTGCACGTAATTGATCTTCATTGTAAAAATTAAATTAAACATCTCCAAAAGTGAAGAGTATGCACATAAATTGTCATTGAGTGCCATAAGTATTCCTAGGCTGCAGAGTTCACCAAAACAGAACCTGTTGTAACCAACATGCCTGGTTACTAGCCAAACTAATTAACATGCAACAAAAAAAAATCATTTGTTTCCCCTAAGATTATATCGGGTGGGGCTAGGTGATGCTACAGTTTTGGTGGGGGTTGCCAATCTTGGACTTCTTCTAACAGAGATTGTGACCTCTGCCTGAGACATTGGTTGTGAAGAGGTGGTATCAATGACATCTTGAGAAGGAGGAGGAGGTTGGTTGGTTGATTCTGTTGAAAGTTGGTCGATACGCCTTTTCTTTTTAGCCACAGGGCAGGATGCCTTATTGTGCCCAACTTCATGACATTCTCGACATTTGCTTGGCTGATTTTTTCTCTTCATCTTAATGGTTTTTGTTTTTTCAGCTTGTTTCCCTTTCTTGTCCATGTCTTTGGCAGCAGTCTGTCTACTGGTCTCACCTACCTTTCGTCTTTGTTTTTTGGGCCTGCCAATTTTGTTTGTGATGGAAGGAGGTATTGGTGGGATATACCCTGTCTTCTCCCAGAACTCTGAGCCAGGGACTGACTCAACATGATGCTCATATGTTGCAGCCCAGGCAGCCATTGTTAGACCAACATGGCAATGGTCTTCTGCTTGTTCTCCCTTCTCAGCTATGGCTGCACAAGCATGTCTGCAGGGCATACCTATAGGCCCAAAAAATAGGTTGTTAGTGGCATGAAGTAATACTACTTAAAGGCAAATGAAATCACATACCTGTCAACTGCCACATCCTACATGTGCATTCTTGGGTCCCAAGATTTACTGCTACCCTTGCAGGGTGACAACTTACCTCATATTTTTCAATCCCTCCATCACCTGTTTGTAGTCATTTAAAAATCAATTAAAATTATAATTTAAATAATAAATGAAAATTCAAGCTAATCAAAAAGCCAAATGAAAATCCATCAATTACCTGTCCACATTACATTCCAGTTGTTACTTGCAATTTTTTCTTTCTCCAACCTACTTTGCTGAACTGGTGGTAGCTGCCCCACATGCCCTGTCAACTTCACCTTGTGGTTGCCTATTGTGACCATAATGTATGTCCTTACTTCTTCAAGCATAGTCACAATAGGTTTGCCTCTAGCATGCACCAATTTGGAGTTGAGTACCTCACAATTATTGTTTGTTATGTTGTCCACCTTACAATCCTCATCAAAGAATGCCCTGCTCC
Organism: Clitoria ternatea; assembly: GCA_037962975.1. Classification (NCBI taxonomy): domain Eukaryota; kingdom Viridiplantae; phylum Streptophyta; class Magnoliopsida; order Fabales; family Fabaceae; genus Clitoria; species Clitoria ternatea. The sequence continues at coordinate 298,156,707 of CM075669.1, forward strand.
AGGATTCCTTTGGGAACCTTGACAGATATGTCCAAGCCTCTTGGTTAATCTGTCTTATGCTTACCATCTTTCCTTGAAATTGGGTGGAGGTAGTTGATCTTGCAGCCTGCCATAATAGGGACCTCAGCTCTGCTCCTTTCCATTGCTTTGAGAAATTCTGCCATAAGTGCCACACACAAAACCTATGTGGCACACCAGGCATGACCTCTTGAAGTGCTGGGATAAGCCCCTGCAAAGTAAATAACATTATCAGAAACTGATTAATATGACATCTAAACCATAAAAAACTTAATGCACATACCTTTTGCATATCACTCATGAAGGTAAGCTTTCTTTCTTTATAATCACCAATATCTGCATGGAGCAGTTCCAGAAACCATTTCCAATTGTCCTTATTCTCCACCTGACACACACCATATGCTATAGGCCATATATGGTTGTTGGCATCCTGACCCACAGCAACTAAAAGCTGACCCCTGTAGTAACCTTTGAGGAAACACCCATCCAAACCCACCAAAGGTCTTCGACAGGCTATAAACCCATCTCTACATCCCTTCAAACATATGTACAACCTGTCAAAAATGGGTGGACCTTCTGGTTGTGGTTGGCACTCCATCTTTACAGTAGAACCAGGATTCCTCTTCAGCAGCTCTGCACAGTAGTCCCATAACATAGCAAATTGTTCTTTTTCACAACCCTCAATTACTTCTCTGGACCTCTTCATTGATCTGTAAATCATTTTATCCTCCAACTTGACCTTGTACTTTTCTCTAAAAAAATCATAAACCTCCGAGTGCTTAACATTTCGATGCCTCCTCATGAAGTTCACAAGCTTGCCTGTTACCCATTGTTGATCGCACACTGAGTTCTTAAACACCCTAGCACAGGAATGATGATCATTAAATGTCTTGATCTGGAATGATTTCCTGATAGGGTTCATACTACAAAAGACTTCCCATTCACAATTATTCACTTTGCACCTTGCCCTTACTCTCACCTTATCATTTTTCACCCATTTAATTTCTCTCCCTACCTGCACAGTGTAGTCTTTCACAGCCTGTTTAAACACCTCAAGTGATGGAAATTCCATCTCACACTCCAACCTTATATTGCCAAATGTGACTGTTTCATTGAATTGAGGATAAACCTCTCTGCCATCACCTTCATCTTCTGAACATGCAGGAGTCCTTAACTCTTCAGAAATCCATGTGTCTTGACTCTCACAATCATCTCTTCCCAGTTGGTTAACTTCATCCTCACTATCATCCCTTATAGGAACAGCTGACCCTCTCCTCCCTTGTGGTTTCCACTTTTTACTCCCACCTTCATTTGTATCCTTTATCTTTCCTTTTCCTTTCTCACCTTTTTTCCCCTTCAACTTTCCTTTCCCCTTCAACTTTCCTTTCCCCTTTAACTTTCCTTTCTTACTTTTAGCCTGTTTTTGCATATCCTGCCTAGGTTCATACACATCTTCCATCTTAGAGTTATTATCTTCACCCTGTAGTGAAGCTTCACTACCTAACTGATCTTCAACCCAAACCTGACCTTCAACTTCAGCCATGCACATGTCAACATCCTCATGAACCACTATCTTCTCAACAACCTGCACTGACTGAACCCCTACCTGCATACTACTACCAACTTCATCCATTGACTGTTCAAAATACACATCTATCAGTCCTTCATTCGACTTTGCACAGGCAACCATTTCTAAGATATCCTTATCACATCTGAGGGCCTTCAACCCATCATTAAGGCCATACAGTGGGTCATGCCAAAATATCTTACATCTACTATCATACCCATTATTCTCAGCAAATCTTTTAAAAGCAAAGTAATCTATATAATCTGGGTCCACCTCCCCCCAGACCTCAACTTTCTCCCATTTATATTCCTTCTCACCAACACTGTTGACTACAAACCTACCACCATAATGTAGACTAAGCCTGATTTCCTACCCAAATAAATCAAACAAAATAAATATTTATTACTCATTACTTTAATACTAAAATATGACATATATAAACAATGCACGCACATGGGGGGCCACAAAAAGTAAGCAATTCACAGCATAATAGGAAAAAGATAATGTAAGTACAGGAATCCAATGCATGCTCACGGGACCACATAACCTTGTTCCCCTCTATAAGAAACTTCAACACCAAAACAAAAGCAAAAAAAATTGACCTAGTAGTTCAAAATACAAACCCCCAATTGACCGAAACCCTAAACCCATAAAGGTTCCAAACACACACCCCTACCTAAGTTTACCCTAAAAAAACCAAAGAATACTGACCTCCACGGAATGTCCCATTTCTGTCGACTATGACGTGTTCTTCGACAACGCTGGTATTCCTCCTCGCGACACTGGGTATCGAAAATGGACGACCACGGTTGCAGAAGATGAGAGTGAAAGGAGGCAATTTCTGAAGCCAATCAGTGGGTATCGAAAAAAGGTTAGGGATTGCTGAAGGGACTCGAAGACTTGCTATCGCAAATGGGTTACGGAATTCTTAATGCAATGAAAGAGTGGGTATCGAAAATGGGCTACGGATTTCTGAAAGGAATCGAAGGGTTGCTATGGAAATTGGGTTAGGGATTTCTGAATGCAATCGCAGGGGGAATCAACGAAAAAGAGGATTTTTGTTTATTTTGATTTTACCCATCTGGCATGAAACGTCGTCGTTTGCACCCCAACGTGGCATGGCAGCCTGGACTTAAACGGCCACGTCACCAAAGTTTGACGCCGTTGTAACGTGTATTAACGGTGGGGACCTCGGTGTCCGACGGTGAAGAAGAAAAGGATTAACGGGGTCAATTTATAAAATGGAGGACTCAAGTGTCCGATTGTGAAAAAGTGAGGGACCAACTAGGGGGTTTTGTCTTATAAGTCACTTTTGATTTTTTTTGTACAGCCACTTCTTAATTTAAGTAGAGATGATAATTTCCTTAAATAACATAATCTTCAATAATAATAATAATATTTAAATAATTAACAAAAATTGAAGCAAAACATATAAAGACAATAATCCTATAAGTTAATGGTCATTTCTAATTATTTTCTTGTATGGCCACTTCTAACGCCTATTAACAAATTTTCCCTATTATTTCTCTATTGACCTATTCCATACGATAATACTAATTAATATTTTTGACCAACTAATTCCTAAAATACATTTTAAGCACATACTTGATCCTTAATATTTTTACTTATTACATTTTTCTTTCCCATGAAAATTTAGACTTGTCCTCAAGTAAGTCTTATCTGTTTGAATTTCTACAAATTTTGGAAATTGGGTCTTTAATTCGTGTAACTTCTTCCATGTGGCATTTTCTGCGCTTGTATGCTTCCATTGCACCAGGACTCCTTCGATCTAGAATGGCCATTGGTTTGACTTGCAATTCTGCTTCTTCTATGAAAAATAGTAGTTGATCTGAAACTTCTTTGTTGCCCTGATGTTTCTTCAAAAGTGACACATGAGAGACAATATGTATTTTTATGCCTGGTGGTAACTCCAATCTGTATGCTACTTGTCCTATCTTTTCAGTTACTTTGTAAGGACCATAATATCTAGTTGACAACTTATGGAATGAACTATTTGTCAAAGAATGTTGCTTGTATGGATGAATTTTCAAGTACAGCATTTCTCCACAACGGTATTCTTTGTCTGTTCGCCTTTTGTTTGCATAACATTTCATCCTTGCTCATGCATTTGTTAGATTCTCCTAAAGTAATGTGAGGACTTGTTCCCTAGTTTTCACCGTGTAGTCCACTACTTCAATGAGCGTGTCTTCATTAGCAACCAAGTTAGGAATTGTAGGTGGATATCCATATAATGCCTCAAATAGTGTCATTTAAGTTGTATGAAATTTCATGTTGTAGCAAAGTTTAGCAAGTGGTAGATGCATAGTCCATTGCTTGGGCATGTCTCCTACAACACATCTTAGATAGATTTCAAGTGATTTGATAAGTATTTCAGTCTGCCCATCTGTTTGAGGGTGAAATATAGGTGATCTTAGTAGGTGAACTCCATGCATGTTCATCAAACCTGACCAGAAGATGCTGAGAAAAATGTTATCCTTGTTTGAAATTATTTAAAATAGCCAACCATGTAATTTTACAACAGAATGCATGGACAATTGAATTACTTTTGTAGCAGTGTATAGATGTGCTAGTGGCATAAAATGTGCATACTTGGTTAATCTATCTATGATCACAAGGATGACAGTCATGCCATTAGATTTAGGAAGACTTGTGATAAAATCCATTGATATGTTCCAAGCTCTATCAGGGATAGGTAATCGTTAAAGTAAGCCTGCAGGTAGTTGCTAAACTAGTTTGTATCTTTGACATGTGATGCATTCCTAAACCCAATTTTTGACATCCTTTTGAAGACCCTTCCGGTAGAATTAAGCTTTTATTCTTTTGTATGCCATATCACTGCCTGAATGTCCACCAATTGTCAAATTTGGAATGGATTTCCAAACCTGGACACACTTACTCTCACTCATTAAGGAAGAAGAGGAGCAAAACACAATATGATTTTCATTGATTATTATAGATGCTTACAAAAACGTATATTTATAGCCTTAGGTTCTAATGGCTATTAACAATTTTCCCTATTATTTCTCTATTGACCTGTTCCACACTATAATACTAACTAACATCTTTGATCAACTAATTCATAAAATACATTTTAAGTACATACTTGATCCTTAATATTTTTACTTATTACAAAGTCTTAGATAACATAGTACTAATAAATTTTGGTAAAGCGTTTTATCAACTGCCTACAATGATATTATTATCTGACTCGAGCCCAAATAAAATATATATCAAACCATAAAAAATCTTGAATGTTCCTTACCCTTGACTTACCTAATCTCATTATAAAATTTTTCAGCATCAATAATTAAATCATATAACTAAAAATGTTTTTCTTGGATAAAGGAAGGGATTGTGCAAGCCATTTCCATATATATATATATATATATATATATATATATATATATATATATATATATTTCAAATGCATATTCTATTTTTACACATCAGAATTATGAAAACCCGCGAAAAGTGGCAACTGTCATTTGGCTAATAAGCTATTCCATTCTAACTTATTATATGGCTAATAATTGGCTATCTGCTTCAATTTGTAATAAAATTGATTCTTTAGCCAGGAACTTCATTTGTAAGAGACAGGGGGCTAGAGGAATTAATGCATCTCGTTAGTTGTTCCGGTATTGATGAATATTGCTAGGCCAGGAAGCTGATTTGGGCTCTCTTGCATCATCATGAAGGATCCCAGCTTGAAACTCTTTGGGTCAAGGTGTTGTTTGTTGAAACTTGGCAAAATGTGGAATCCATGGTATTAATGCGCTACTCATGGACCCTAAACTTGGTTTTCCAATATGAATGCTACTCAAAAGGCTGTTGTGTTTTTAAGGCCCGGATTCAATTGCAGAATTAGCAATGGGCTTTGGCTTAATATGATCCAATTGCTGCCAAGCTTCCTTTCGTTCAGGACAGGTTCATGATGGGACTTTAGCAAAATAGTTTTACTAGTATTCCTTCTTCCATTATTAATAAAATTAATATGGTGGTTCCTTCCTTTAATCAAAATATACTAGACTCACCTACGGAGTTGGTTTGGTATCGTTTACGTAAGATTTCGAGTTTGAGACCTTGTGTATGTAAAAAAATCTCCACTAGGAGTCTCACTTGTCATATCTAAGTATACAGAACAAACATGACTTGATCCCTTGAAGAGAAATACCTATAAGAAACCAAAAAAAAGAAGAAGCCAGACTCATTAGTTTGGAGTACTTATCTTAATGGTATTTATTCAGTTAAAGTTGGTTATCATTGGCTAGTTTGTTCCTTACTTAGGGGTTCTAGTGAGTCTTGGTTGTACCTTTGGAAACAAGAAATTCATGAAATAGTTATTTTTTTTATTTGGCTTATTTTTCTAAATATTCCTTATAATTCATTGAGGTTTGAGAAATGGGTGGGTGCATCACCTACTTGCTCAAAGTGTAAGAATGTGGATGAAGATGCTCGACATTAAATGTTTGTAGGATTGTTATCACATACTAAGGGTTTATTTTGAAATGATTTTGAGTTTTGTTTTTTGAACTAACAACCAAAAACAATTTATTAAAGAAAAGAGTACAAGGTATACTCAACGACGTATTAAAACTAGCTGCCAACTTAGCTTATAGTTAGTTAGTGAATCAGTTATTGAGTTAGTTAATTAGTTACAATTTTTGATCGTATACTTGCTAGTGCATCTTAGCTTCCTTGCACTTGCTCTTAGATTCTACAAATTCTATTTCCTCATCTTGTACGAATCATTCAATTCAATTCTCAAGAAAAAGAAAATCTAGTTTTCCTCACTTCTCTTCTTTTCTCAGAATCTTTTATGGTTTCAAAGCTTTGAAACTTTAGAGCTCTTGATTCCTCTCCATTGGCACAAGGTCCTTTCATGAACCTAGTTCCTAAAGGCACAAGTCAAAATCACAATGATGTAGTCATCAATACAGATCACACGCAGAATCCTATGAGTCTGTTTTGCATATATGCAGGTGAAAACCCATTGATTGCATTGGTTTCACTTTTTCTTAGTGGTAGCAATTACCTTGGTCACCTTTGATGAAGAGATTGTTAATTTTGAAGAACAAGTTCTATTTCATTTTGATCATGATGGTACTGTGTAGATTAACCTAGCCTCAAATGTATGGAGTGATCTTTGGAATAAATTTACACAAGGAGATTTAATTTGAGTTAAGGAATTGCAACAAGAAATCTCTACTCTGAAACAAACAGGTTTGAATGTTACTAATTATTTCACAAAATTTAAAAATCTTTGCTAGAAACTTAAGAATTATATAGGAGTAGGATAAAGTGATTCGATCTCTTACTAGATTGAATGGTGATTTCTTATTCATTAGATTTCAAATGTTGATTATGGATCCACTTTCTCTTTTGAATAAAGTCTTTTCGATGACATTGCAACATGAAAGACAAAATTGCATTGGTATTTCAAAAGAGATGAAGCTTATCACAAATAACATTGATGCATGAAAAAGAAGTTTTGGTAGAGGTAGGAAAGATGAAGAGTTGCATATACTATGGTAAGGAAGGACACAATAGACGTGCGTTATAAGAAACATGGTTATCCCTTAACCATGAAACCAAGGAGCTCAAGTTTTCCCTTCACAAATCAAATTGGCAAAAATGTTGATGATAAAAGATCAATTTTAATTCCAGGATTTTTTTTATCCCAGAAGAAGACAAGACAAAAAGTAAACTACTTCACCATGCACATTTTCGACGAAAAGTTATAAGTGATAAGAAATACGGGCCAACAAGAATACAATGTAGTTAAGGCTTGAATATATGATGTGAAACCATATATCAACGTATAGTTTTAACTTAACATTTCTTGGCTCACTAATAAAGTTGTAATATACATCATCAAAATACTATCAAGCCTTACCATCACAAGGATAACATAAATGTAACATCCCTTATTTTTCCTATAATAGTTTGTGACCTAAAATACACTGTTACTCCTGTTTGACATTATAAACGAAATCCAGGCTTCAACTAACTCATGTGTATATTCTATGAGTTGCCCTTAGTGATTGAGGTGAGATAATATCTCCAAGGGAGATATTAACTCCCAAACATGATGATAGAAAATATTAGTATAAAAATGTTATCGGTACAACGAATCGGTTACTCGATCGCGTAAAATGTCATTCCTTGCTCCTTGAACTCCGAGGTAACTAGGAAATTTTTGTATCTCTGAGGATAGTGGAATGTGATGGAGGGCTGAACACCAGAGAGTTAAGAATACCTTGTACCTAATAAATAAATTTTTCCATCAAAAAAACCAATTAGAAATTCTCGATGATTCTTCGTCTGATAAACTTGAAATTTTATATGCGAACTTGAACGCCTTTGGAAAATTAATCTGATCAAGGACCATTTTCTTTAGCTAGGCACCACACAACCATAACCCTTATTTAGCTTACTAAATTACACCAAATAAGATTTAATTTACATGGCCATGTGTTACCATTAAATAATGACACAAAGTTACCTCCCATTATCTCTTTCTTTAACTTATGCACCAAGTTTTATTTCAGCCCACTAATTCTGAATTTTAGTGGCTAATTTTCCCACTAATTTTCTTTCTCATATGTGCCTATATATATGTAAGCTAAGTGGAAAAATTGGACCATTTTTGCATTGCCTTTCTCCTTGGTTGTGGCACCACTTAAGCCTTACCCACCAAGTTTTCTTTTTTCTTTCATCTTCTCCATCTCTCTCACCACCATCCAAGTCCAACACCACCACCCTTCACCATCCAGCAGCACCACCACCTTTTTAAGCCTTTATTCAGCCATTATTTAGAGACCAAAGAGCAAGAACAAGAAAGCAAAAAGGCCACTCTTTCCCTCTTCATTTTTAGCATTAAAGTTCACTAAGGTAGGGGATTCTTCCTTTTGTCTCATGAAATAATACATGCATGAGTGATAGAGATCACCCTAAGGTCTCTATCTTCATTTAGTGCCCAAAAAATAAAATTTTTCCTTTGGAAATCAAGGCTGAAGATATTTTACAAAAACTTATGTTTGGCAAGGAAATTTTGAGAAAATGACACCTTTTTGTTTGAGAAAAATTTTAGCTTTTGTCCCTAGAAAGAGCCATTATCTTGCATGCATTCTTGTCTAGTTTGTATGCATAAAATGACATCCTTGAAGTGGTGAAAATGTTGTGCTAAAATTGTTTGTGCGATGCATGTTACCTTGCTTGCATGTGGAAGTACAGTTATGTGTACTTTATATCTTATCTTGCATGTGAAAAATCTAAAATTTTGAGTGAGTTTTATGCCCCAAAACCATGACCACATACTTCCCTTAGAAGAGATCCCCATGAATTCCATGATGCATGCAAAACTTGTATGAAATAACTTTGGAAAATCATACGTTTTCTTGGTGAGGATTCGGTAAGCTCTGTAATGACCCATGGCATGATAAATAACATGTTCTTACTACTGAAATAATAATTATATTGAGTATTAAAATGATGGTTTTATGGTTGGTTGGTTGAATAAAAGAAGATCCTAAGTGTCGATAGGGTTCTCGGTTGAAAACACGAAAAAACATGTTTTTACAAGAAGTACAAGGGTGGATGGCCTCAAGGCCATTGGATTTTTGTTTTTTGTAATTTGATATGCATGATAATTGGAGGAGAATGGTTGCTCCCCCGTTTGAGGAAATAGAGTAAAGAAATGAGAAAAATGGTGGCTTTGTCCTTAAATGCAATTGACAAAGTTTTAGCGGTAAAAACATAATTTTTAGAAAAGAAAAAGGTGTACAGTGGGAAATTTAAATTATGGGCATATTCTAAAATTTATTTGGTGTTAAAAATATAGGATTTTAAAAGTTATTCATTTTAAGCTTTTGAATCAAGTTAATCAGAGTTTTCAGACGAAAATATGACCTAAAACAAGTTTTCAACGAAATCGATAAGAAAATAAGTTTTCACATTTGGAAAATTTTTTAAATAATCTATTGTTAATTAATTTTATAATTTGGGTAACTTATTAAAGTTTAAAGCTGATTTTTTAAAAGAAAATTTTAGTCTCGACACCAAAGGAAACAGAACTCGTGGTCAAAAATACGACGAATCGACGTTTTCGACAATCGGTAAAAGAATCACACTACTAGGAGTTTTGTAATTTCCAGTAGTTCCAATAAGTTTTCTTATAATTTAAACAAAGTTTTTAAATGAACTTAAAAATAAGAAGAGTATTTTTAACAAAAACCAACATAAGCGAGACCGACTATCGTTATTGACTATACGATTACTGTTATGTCTTGTCAATGTAATGAAGACTATATTTTCGAATAAATGAAGTTTTCTATATATAATTATAGCATGCCTATATATATATATATATATATATATATATATATATATATTATTCTAATGAATATTAAGCATTAGACCCTAGGCCTAAATCACGATATTTTTAACTAATAAAGTAAGAGTTTACGATTTCTGATTATACGAATTCTTTTGGAAACTTCTATGAACTAAAAATTTAATATATACATATATATATAGTACATTTTTATCTGACATGTTAAGGACAAAGGACACCGAGCCACCAACTCGACGTTGTGTTAAAAGAGAAGAATAAAATATTGCATCTGTATACACTTCATAGCATCGATTTGCAGTGTAGCGACGGTGTTCGTGGTCGCTATTTATTGAGATACTAGCGACAATGAAACCTCGTCGCTAATCTGTTACCGCCAGTAATAGCCTGTGTAACCACCCATGCGACCAGTTTAGCGACAGTGTAGGGCCGTCGAAACATTTGCGACAGGTGTTGTCTGTGTCACTGTTGTATCAGCGACGTAAGTCGTAGCGACGACCTTCTGACCATCAAAAAGCCCGTCACTAATACATTTAGCAACGAAATTTAGATGTTCTAGCGACAACTTAGGTTTGTCGTTGTTTGGTCTTTTTCTAGTAGTGCCATCTGCATTAGAATAACCTTGGAGCTGTAAAAGAGAAGCAATAGAGAAGAGCAAGCCATGGCCAGGAGCATTTTTCAGGTACCATATCACTCTGCGAGCAACATGGTAATGCTTGAGTCTAGGAGCACTTAGGAATTGACCAAGCTACTTGACCACAAAGCAAACATCAGTTTTAGTAGTAGTTAAATATAGAAGCTTGCCAATGAGCCTTCTATGCCTTGCAATGTCAGCATGCCAATTACCAAAATTAGAGGTGAAATTGACTGCAGGATCCATAGAAGTGGAAGTTTGCTTGCAACCAAGTAAGCCTGTTTTATTTAAAAGGTCCAAGCAATACTATCTTTGGCACAAAGATATCCCTGACTAGGACCTGACAATTTCTAGTCCCTTAAAGTACTTCAAAGCACCAAGGTCCTTGATCCCAAAAGATTTGTGAAGATTCTGCTTGACCCAGTCAAATTCAACAAGATCATTACCTACTAGCATAATACAATCGATGTATAGTGTAAGGGCTGTGAAGAAGGAACCTTGACTTAAGAAATAAGGAGGGATCACAATGAGCAAGGTGGTACCCATATGTGGCTAATGTAGCAGTAATTTTTTCATACCATTTCTTATTGGCCTGCTTTATGAGCAAGGTGGTATCCATATGTGGCTAATGTAGCAGTAAGTGTTTCATACCATTTTTTATTGGCCTGCTTTATGCCGTAGAGGAATTTGGCAAGTTTGCAAACTTGGTTGGGCTTAGAAGTAGTGATCCCTACAAGTATCTCCATGTACACTTCCCCCTGCAATGTTGCAGGTAAGAATATATTATCTACGTCAAGCGCCGATGTAAATGCCGATTGTCTAAGGCAGCTAAGGCAAGAAGCATTATTATGACAGTTGTCATCTTGACAATAGAGAAAATGTCTCAAAATAATATATGCCTTAATCTGATTATAGCTGTTCGTTACCAATTTAGCTTTAAATGTGGCCACAATTCCATCTACATTTTAGCAAACACAGAAAGTATTAGGAACCAATTAGAAAAAAAAAATAATATATAAGAAAAAGACTCAATGATAAAGAAAAAAACTGGTGCTTTTCAATCAACGTTTAAGTATTATCATCATAACCATTTTAATAAAGGTCTATGCTCAAATTGATTGCTAAACTAAAATTCTATACATGATTAAAAGTACACCAAAAATAATGCAACCAAGCTTTTGCCTAGAATAATAGGATTTTCAAATTAAATAACCATATAGAAAACAAAAGGTGACATAAATTATTCAGTTCATACATATAACTTGAATATAATCTGGGGTTATCGTGTATATCACATCAAAATACTTGAGAATTTAAAGTTGTTACGTAGAAATATGATAGCACAAGTATTAAACCTTGGGCGAACATTCTAGACAGAATGTTGGATGAAATTATGTGCTTGAGTTAGTGAAGAAATTTTAAAAGGTTAAGGCCGAAATAATATTTGAAAATAATGACAATGTTTGATAAGTGACAATGGTAATTGAATAAAATTATGTGAAGTATAGTAAGAACTGGAGGGCACTAACCCTTGAAATTTTATTTGATATGAAAATATGTGTAATGATAATGAGAGAAGGGTTACTGCTCAAGTTTAAAAATGTGCTAAAAATTTGGGAGAAACGACAACTTTGTCCTTAATTACGATCCACCATGTTTTAAGCAGTAAAAATAAAGTTTTTCACAAAAATTAATATTGTTAGGATAATCTTTGTTAATATTTAACTAAAAAAATAAAGTATTGACATATGTAATTTGAATATATATTAACAATTTAATATATTATATTAACAAATATTTTGTATAATTTTATTTATATAAAATTGAGTTATACTTGTATAACATCAAGTATAAATATAATATATTTTATATGAGTAAAATTTTAAAATATTATTACTAACACTTAATTTTTTTAAAGTTAAATTATACTATTAACAAAGGATTTTCTTACCGTCTTTTGTGTACTGCATTTCGTAATTACAGTAGCACATAATGTTAGTAGGTGACCGATCCACAAGCCAACATGCGAATGATATTAATTAATACATGAAAGACTCATCGCTTCAATTCGTGGTTGGGAGTATATCCTATAGTTATGAGCACCAAAAGCTTCCCCTTTTTATAAAGTACACGAAGAATAATTATTGTTTTAATATTGTAAAAAATCTTATTTAAAATCAAATTTTATTATCATCTATTGGGACCGTTTGTTTAAGCTTATTAAAAAAATGATTATAAAAAAATTCTTTCTTTGTAATTACTTTTTTAAAAAATAAATCAGAGTTACTTCTTAAAATAAGCTAAAATCAGTTTATTTTTAGCTTCTGCTTATTTTTAAAACTTTAAACAAACACGTTAAGATTTAAAATAAGTATTTTTTAATTAAAAAAACACTTATCTCTTAAAATAAGTTTAAACAAACGAGTTTATTATCTCTTTTAATACCTGAATTTCTTAAGGGATTTATTAGCTTTTAATACTAGAACTTCATAAAAAAATTAAGAACATCAAAAATATTAATTATTTTTTATAAAAATACTCTTATTAGTTATTAATGAAAGAAATATTTATTAAATAAAAGTATAGTAAGATTTGTAGGCCCTAATAAAAATAAAAGTACTTTTGAAAGCATAACCTGGAGATAAATTAAATGATTTTAATTATCTTTACCAATTTTTTAAAAAATTAAAATTAGTTAAGAGTTTTTTATATTAAGGAAGTATAAGTTAAACAAATATAAAAACCTTATATGTTTAAAAGAAATATAATGAATAGTAATTTTCCTTTGGAAATTTATAAAGTGAAACATTTTCTTATTTTATTTATAAATTTATAATATGCATGTTATACTGCTTTTCGAAAAGAAATTTAACTATCAATTTTTTCTTTCAAAAGGAAATACTTCGATCGTAATATTTATTACTTTTGTAAAGTTAAAATAAAAATACAAGACATGATTTCATAAAAAAAACTAAAGAAAGGAGCACTTCAAAATATTAACATTGCAGTCCATTTCTCTGATAACGTGCATGAAACCTACAATTACGAGCATGAAACCACGTTGACTTTTCGAACTGCTACTTACCACTTTGTATTCCTACACCTAGTTTCAAGATTCAGTTATGCCTCAATTTGTAATCTCTAGAGGCTAATCACCATTTTGCATTTATACTTAAGCGTATTAATTGGGCGTTAAAGACGCTCTAATGCATCAAGATTCTCACCCATTCACATGGACAAACCGCAAGTGGATGTAAGACATGATTTAATTGCTTAATATTTTATTTCGTTAGTGTCCCATACATGCAGCTGCACTTGCACGACACTTGAATCTTGAAGCACATAAAAGCACAAGACTAAATTTACATTTAACATATCCCCTGAAAAGCAAGTTTTACAAAGAAAAAAAGAACAAGAAAAATATGGATTTCAGTGGCAATGGCACTGAAGAGAGTGAGCTGTATCACGCTCAGGTCCATTTGTACTAACATGTATACAACTGGGTAAGTTCCATGGCTCTCAAATCTGCAATGGAACTAGGCGTAGCAGACGCAATACACAACCATGGAAAACCCATGACCCTTTCCGAGTTGGCCACTGCTCTGAAACTCCACCCTTCAAAAGTCGGTGTTCTCCACCGTTTCTTGCGCCTTCTAACACACAACGGGTTCTTCACAAAAACGAAAGTAGCGCCTGAGAACGGTGAAGAAGAAGGGGAAATAGCATATGCTCTGACCCCACCTTCCAAGCTTCTCATAAGAGGCAAGTCAACGTGTTTAGCTCCTATGGTGAAGGGAGCGCTTCATTCTTGCTCGCTTGACATGTGGCAATCTTCAAAGAAATGGTTCACTGAGGACAAAGAACAAACACTAGCGCAACAGGGGAGAGCTTCTGGGACTTTCTCAACAAAACCACCGAGTCCGATACACTCACAATGTTTCAAGAAGCTATGGCAGCTGATTCTAGCATGTTCAAGCTAGCACTTAAAGAGTGCAAACATGTTTTTGAGGGATTCGGTTCCCTTGTTGATGTTGGAGGTGGAACCGGTGGTATCACCAGGATCATCCATGAAGCCTTCCCTCATTTGAAATGCACTGTTTTTGATCAACCACAGGTTGTGGCTAATTTGTCTGATGAAGAAAATTTGAACTTTGTTGCTGGGAATATGTTCAAATCCATCCCGTCTGCTGATGCGGTTTTACTCAAGGTAACATATTAATTTTAACGAATGAGGTTAATTATTAATATCATTAATTAATTAAGTTCCAGAAAGGGTTTAATGAAAGATGCATGTTGAAATTGAAATTATTTTGCAGTGGGTTCTGCATGATTGGAACGATGAACTATCCGTGAAGATATTGAAGAATTGCAAAGAAGCTATCTCGGGCCGGGGGAAAGAAGGAAAGGTGATTATAATTGACATTGCAATTGATGAAACGAGGGATGATCGCGATTTGACTGAGTTGAAGCTGCACTATGACTTGATGGTGCTTACCTTGTTCAATGGAAAAGAAAGAGAAAAGAAAGAGTGGGTGGAGCTCATATATGAGGCAGGGTTCAGTAGCTGCAAGATTATACCCATATGTGGCTTCAAATCTCTCATTGAAGTTTATCCTTGATTAATTTTTTTAGAGGCATTATTTGGGCTCATCCAATCTATGGTGGCTTATTTGAGGGATTGGATTCCCAATTAAGTAATACTTCAACCTTTAGTCATTTACTTTAAAAGTCTCGGATTCTTCACTCTAAATATCCATTATTCCATGAAGGTAGGCTTTAACTACTCTGAATGATCTTTGCCATCTTGATTTTAGCTTGCTAGAGAATAATTTTAGCCTTGAATTGAAGAGAAGAATCATATCCACAGGATTAAAGGTCCTTCTTACAATTCTTAGATCATGCGAACGTTTTGTTTTTTCTTTACAGAGCTTAGCATTTTCATATCATTCATCGTGAGTTCTTTTAGTTCATTCACATGCAAAAGTCTCTTTTCACCTGCACATTTCAAATCAAGATTAAGCATTTTTATAGCCTATAAAGATTTATACTCTAACTCAACTAGCAGGTGACATGGTTTACCATAAACAAGTCTAAAAGGAGTGGTACCAATAGGGGTTTTATATTCAGTCCTATCCCATAAAACATCATCTAATTTAATAGACCAATCCTTACAGGTAGTATTAACGACTTTAGATAATTTTTTTTTTAATTTCCCTATTTGTTTCTACTTGTCCACTTGTTTAAGGATGATACGGTGTGGCTACTTTATGTTTTACCCCATATTTTCTCAAAAGGTTTTCAAAGGTTCTTTCAATGAAGTGTGAACCTCCATCACTAGGGACCTCAAACCTTGGAGAGATTATTTTCTTAAAAAGTTTCATAACTGTTTTTGCATCAGAATGAGGTGAAGCAATTGCCTCCACCCATTTGGGCACATAATCTACGACTACCAGAATATAGTTATTTCCAAAAGAAGTAGGAAAGGGTCTCATAAAATCAATTCCCTAAATGTCAAATAATTCAACCTTAAGTATTCCATTCAAAGGCATCTCATGGCGTTTAGAGATGTTACCTACACGTTGACATGCATCACATGTGAGCACATACTTACAAGTGTCTTTAAAGATGTGTGACCGATAAAATCTTGCTTGTAGTACCTTTGAAGCTGTTTTGTGGGTACTCATGTGTCCTTTACAAGAGAAGGTGTGACAATGATCAAGGATAACATGAAGTTCATCCTCGGGCACACATCTTCTCATTAATCCATCAACATACCGCTTAAATAGGAGCGATTCATCCCAATAGTAATGCTTTGCTTCTGCTAAGAATTTCTTTTTCTTCTGAAAACTAAGATCAGGGGGTATAATACCACATGCAATATAATTAACAAAATCAGCATACCAAGGGACATGTTTGACGTTGAGATTAAGTAGTTGCTTATCAGGAAAAGATTCGTAAATAGGAACAATGTCACTTGTTTCTTCCTTTTTAGAAATCAATCCAGATAAATGGTCAACAACTAAATTTTCAATACCTTTCTTATCTCTTATTTCTATATCAAATTCTTGTAGCAATAAAATCCACCTGATTAATCTAGGCTTAGCATCTGTCTTTTACAACAAGTATTTGATAGCAGAATGATCAGTATATACAATTACCTGAGAGCCTACCAAGTAAAATCTGAATTTATCAAAGGCAAACACTACAACCAATAACTCCTTATCAATGATAGCATAATTTACCTGTGCATCATCTAAAGTTCTGCTGACATAGTATATCACATGTAACTTCTCTTTTCATTATCCTAAGACAGCAATGACATAATCACTAACATCATACATGAGCTCGAAAGGTAGATCCCAATCAGGTGGTTGCACGATAGGGGTTGTAATGAGTGCTTCCTTAAGCCTGTAAAAAGTCTCTAAACAATATTAGTTGTTAATCATTGTTTTTCCATTGATGTGAGATCTAGTGATGGCTTCAGCAATGTCATAGTCGCCATCACTAATCACAATGTTGCTAGACTTTTTAGCGACTCTTGGAATAGGACGTGGCTATATAGCCACCGGTGTAACAAATAGCAAACACATTTTTCGTCATTACAATATTAACCCATTGTTCATTTTCTAAGAAAACTTGATAGAAATAGCGATGGGCGTTGTAACATCCCAATTTTTTTAATTAAATACTATTGTGTTAAATAAATAAATTAAATTAATTAAATTAATTAGTGAATTAAGAAATCCAATTTAATTAAATTGGTGGATTAAAATTTTAAATTAAGTTAATTAAATGAGATGGTAAAAGGAAGAGTTAGTAAGGGGTAGAAGGTAAATTCAATTACCTTTAATTAAATAAAGAGAAAAGAAAAGAGAAAATGAAAAATGACACATGTTCCCCTAGGATTAAATAAAAGGAAATTCCATCTCCTTCTTCCTCTCACGTTGAAGCATTCAGAGCTCTTTCCTCTCTTGCATGGTCATACATTGCATGGCTTGGTAGAGACTAAAATTGTAACATCCCAACCTTTCTGGGAGAGTCCTAAGGGATAGTCTGATGTGTGATATAGTTATATAAGAGAAATTGTTTGTGTTTGTGGTTGCAGCCAGTAATATAATGCTTGATATTTGATTAATTTTATGGGCTTCGACCAAGATATATGTGATGTTGTAAGAGCAGAGAGGCCCGGTTATATGATAAGGTGTAATGATTTGATGAATAGTTGATGATGAAATTAATTAAATGGAATAAATGTGGTGGAAAATGGTTAAATGGTAATTAAATAAAATTCATAATGTAACAATCACAGATTCATAATCATTTTACATTACTAATTAAAGATTCATTATAACATATTCATGCAATTGTCCTATTTTAGCAATTAAATAACTTACTGCAATCTCTCGGGCCTTATCATTAACCCAGTTGCGTTGCCAGCCTTATTCTTCTTGGTCCGTTCCATATCATAGGCCGTGGGGAAGAGGGGTAGTGCGTCTTCAACCTACAAAATATAAAACATGCTTAGTTTACCAGTTCATTGCAAGAATTAATTCTAATTATTTAACACAAAACTTACCATCTTCTTCTTGTGTGAAACCACATAAATAGAACCGCTAATGAAAGTGGAGGCCGACGTCAACTAATGGGTTAGCCTTGTTCCGCTTGTTTATCTGCACGAACAGTTCATCATTCCATTTCTTGCACATCCTCTCCCATTTACGGCATTTGTAAAGATTACTCTTGATGAGTTTAGAGGCTTTGTGCCTAAAAACCCTCTTAACCTCATCAGTCACCCATCAATACTTCCCCTGTAAAATAAAAGAATGTTAACCAAACAAATATATTAAAATGAATTCTAGTTTATGTACAATAACAAAATTGTTGACTTATAACAAAAGTCTCACTTTTCGATGCATCCTTAAATGAGATCCAAGGACCATCCCACTTTCCGCTTCAAATCTTAGTGATGGATTTGACAACATCATCATTGTCACTAAAACTATTACAACAAATTATATGAAAGACATTAATTAATTAACAAAAGTAAACTTGAGATTAATTAAAAGGAATGATTATTTCATAATTACTCTAGTTCATTCCCTATAGGAATAATGAACAGAAGAACCACTATTGTAGATATGGGAGTGACAGGGGTGCCTACAACCTGTTCTGATGGTTAAGTAACAATCTACTATGCGACTGACTGACCGAATTGAAGTCACAGACAATAGTGACCTCAGGGGTATCCTATGAAGAAGCAGAGACATTGTCTCTCTCATAAACTTAACCATCCGACTAAAACACCCTTCCGGTATATTATAGTCTAACTTCAAGCTCAAAGCAATTAGGAGGCAGACAACTCAGTGTGAGTGTCACATTCATCCCACAACGGATTCTGAGATGCTACCAGTACATCATAAAACTGTTGAACTTTTGGATTTGAATTCTCCTCTATGTTCTCCTCTTTATCCACAAGTCCTTCATCCTCTAAAACTCGGTCGGTCAAAGGTCCAACATGATCCATCACTATTTGTTGCATATTGTTGTAGCTCTCCCTGCTACCCCTCCTAACATCATAGTAAAATTGTTGCACAGGGACACCAGGGGCCAAGGCAAGAACTATTTGCCATGGTTTTACCAACAATAGTAATCTTTCATGAATCTTTTTTCATTTAAGTGCACCATGCCCATGTCTGAGAAATGAAACTTGACGCACTCGCACTTCATGTAAGGACACCAAATCCTTTGGGTCTATTCGAAATTTGGACTATTGTTCGTTACTAATTATATAAAATCACATAATCCAAGCACAAAGTGTTCTGTTACATGATGGTTTGAATCAAGTTGGTTGTACATCCACTTTCAATGAGTCGATATCACCATTTCAACTACATCTATTAAACATCTATGTTCTGATAAAAGAGATAGAGATAATCTCCTAAAATAAGGGGATAAGAGGGACCTTAACTAATCCGGAGGGAACAACAACACGAAAACAACGACAACAACCACAACAATGACTACAACAATGAACTAATCATTTTAATATATAAAATTTAATTATGTGTACTTAACTTTTATTGTATGATAAATATTTTGATATAAACTTACAAATAACAATATGTATGTATCACATACAATCCTAAGGTGTTTAAATTACTAATTTATATCATGGAATCTAAAAAATACTTTTTCTATTACTTTATTTCTGACATTTTATACTTTTTTGAAATAAGAATTGAATATAATGAATTAAATACAATAATTTTATTTTAATTAATATTTGTTATTAAATTGTGTTAATAATTTTTACAGAACAATTCTTCAGGCAATTTAATTTTCTTTGACTTTTATTGTCTAAACTTATGATTATTTAGTAATATATATATTCTCTATTAGTACGAGAAACATTTGTTTGATCTTAAAACTTTATTTTAATATAAATCATATATTAAATTATAGTGATCATTTTTGTTGAACATTTCTTCAAACAATTTATTTTTTAAAACTTTTATTATCTTAACTTGCAATTGTAACATCCTAATTTAAGAATTTTGTGTAAATTAAATTAATTAGTGATTAAAAAGGAGTCAGAATGATTAGTTAATTTAAAATGATGTGAATTTACTCTTTTACCCTTACTGTTAAAAATGCAAAACCTCAATTCCTTTTTCCCTCATTCGTTTCATTCCCTCGTGCATGCAACAAAGAGTTGGTGTCTCAGTTCTTCACTTCCGTGACTTCACCCATTCCATTTCATCTTTTACTTCTTTAATTCTTACAAATTAGAGCAATATTCTGGCTCAATTCCTCTTCCTCTTCGCATAGCAGCCATGGAAGCATATGGGGAAAGCTTCAATTTTCTAAATTTTTAGAGGTAATGATTGAACCCAATTTTGGCTTTGTGCAAATTTTGAACCTCATTCCCTAATTCTTGTAAATTCATGAATGTTAGGGTTATTTCTGCTATTTTGTGGGCAACGCTTGATTAGTGTGGGGGTTTCTGAATTCTTCCTTTTGGTGAGTTCCGACAACACCCATGGTGATTAGCTTAATATTTTGTGAGTTTTGAGGCTTGGAAATAATCATTTTCATGAAATTAGCTGGTTTTAGAACGTTTTGAATTAGTGGACAGCTTTAGGGTTATTTTGAACGCGTGTATCAGAATTGTCGGCATATTCTGGTAAGCTATAAATTACCAAAAAAGTATTGATTACAAGTTTTGGCCTTAAATTATGAATTTAATAGCTTATGAGTTATTAAATATAGCGTTAATGATTTTTAGGAAATTTTAAGATACCTGTTGGTGATCGATGAGCGTCAGAAAGCTTTGAGAGCTTCTAGGATCATCTATTCCAAGTAGGGGAGCAATTATATTTTAAATGTATGGTTTATAGACGGGTAGTGTATAATTGCATGATTATGGGTGATTAAATTGTGATATTGTGATGTTATGAACTACATGGTTGATTACTTGAATGTAACTATACCCCTTGATTTATATGTTGTTATGAGATTGATGAATTGGGATATATTCTATCCTCCTCCATGCCTTTTGTCGTTATATTGCATGAGATACAAGGAAATGTTCGTTGTGTCATTATAATACATGAGATGCAAAGAAATAATTGAATTGGTATTATTATATTGCATGAGATGTAGTGAATAGATGGAATTAATATGATTTTATTGCATTGGATGCAAGTAAATGATTGGATGAATGATATTGTACAGCATGAGATGCTTATTGTTGATGAGAAAATATGAAATGAGATTTCTATGTTAATGGTTTTGAGGATTCCACAAAAGACCTTGGGTGGGACTAAAGGCAAGCCTATTAAGTAGGACTCAGAGCTATCCCGCAACACCACCATTGTCACTAAGAGTGATTGTGTTGTGCGAGAGGGAAAACAGTTTGGTACCTATAAAATGACCGGATCAGCTGAGAGCTGAATGCGATTAATGTGGCTGAGAGCCTTGTGTTGCAACATACATTGTATTATGTGTTTATTCAAATCCGCTTGAATGTGTATATGATCATGTATTTGAGAATGTAATAGTTGAGATGGTTTATAAATTGCTTGATATTAAGAATATCTTATGGATTGTGATTATGTTGAATGACAGAGATTATTATTGAGAAAATTATGACATAGTGATGTATGGAATTGGATAGATTGAAATCCGATTCAATAACCATTATTTAATATATATTGTGCTTACCCCTATTATGTGGCTATTTTCAGTGGGACTAGATCGCGATGGTGATTGGTGAGATGTCACCTCAATTATGTAAGAGACATTTTGAATATACTTGTATATACCTTGTATAGCTTTTGTGATATAGCCTTGGCCGGCTCTTGTATATAGTTATTTTGGTGATGCATATATCTTGTGTAATGGATATAAGTAGCTGACAGCTTCACTATAAGCCTAGATTATGTTTTGGATCTATGTAGATGATGATGATGATATAAATTATGTTGATATTTTGTTGTGGTGACCATAGATAGTCCCATATTGTGCATGAGATGTAATATGTTTACACTACTAGAAAAACTGAAAGCGGGCACCGAATTTAGCCACCGAAAAATTTGTAGCTATTAGCCACCGAATTTATCCACCACTATCTTTTAGCCACCCAATCTTTTTTATTGTATGAATAGCCACCAAATTTATTTTTCGTGGCTAAATTTTTCATTTTTAGGTTAGCCACTGAATTTAGCCACATATACGCAATTACAATTTTTGCCGCGGAATTTAGACACGGAAATAAGAGGAAAAATTAGCCACGAATACGAAAATCCGTAGCTAAATTCTTAAAACATTATAAATTTGTGAATTAGCCATTGAATATAATTTCCGTGGAAAAAAAAGTAATTTATTTAAAAATCAATAATTGTATAATTAGCCACGAAAATCTAATTCAGTGGCTAATGTTTTTAAAAAATTTAATGATTTTTATTAGCTATGGAATTTATTGCACCGCACCTGCATTTCTCATTCTCTTCGATCTTTGTCATCGTCTCATCTTCTCTGAACCGCGTAACCCTCATCTTCGTCATCGTCTCATCTTCTCTTAACCATATAACCCTTATTCTCGTCATCAACTCAGAGCTGCCGCACCCCACCCCACCTGCAGGAGCCTACCCCTCACTGACTCAGTCACTGACTCATTCACGTTGGTCTCTCTCGTTGTTGGTCTTGCACGACCCCTCCCACCCCGCATCACACCCCTCTTTGAGTGACAGTCTCAGTGTCTCATCACCACCACCAGTTTGTTTTTCAAATTTCAGTCTTTGGCACTGTTTCTCTGGGTTTGCTTTTCATTTTTTCTATTGTCTCATGATTTTTCCTCCTTTATTTGTTTACCTTTGCTGCAAAAACATGAAATTTTGGTTTCCATTTTATTTATCAAAACATAATTCAATTCATTTGTGTTTATTAAATAAATCAATTCACTTTTCCCTTTGCTTAGCTGGGACGAATAATAGGAGTAGTGTGATGTTGTTTGGGTGATTTTGGTTGGCCATGGTACTATGTATGTACCTGCAAATGAATGTTATTACTGCTTGAAGAATAATTTGTAATTAGGGATTTCTTCTGTGATATATACAGGTTTGTGAATTCTCCTGTAAGGGTGATTGCTTATAGCGTGGTATATGGATATGCTATGTACAAATGGTGGGAGTATGTATTAGGCTAATAATTGAACGCAGTGAAGTGCTGTTCTTAATCTAAACCATAATTTTAGCTGTACGTTTAATTTTTTTATTGATTTAATTTATTTGATTTTGCAGCAATTCATGAACCATATTAGTGACTATTAGAAGAAGTGCTTCATTCGCTTTTCAGCAGAGTAGAAAATCTAAAGGATAACCAAAAATGAGTTCATCACTTTCCCTTCTTATATATAATTAGTAAGGCTAAGGAGTCTATAGCATCTGTATATATGAATTCTATTATCCAAATTTATTCATCTTGAAAATATTTATCACATGTGTCACGGATTAAAAAGGAAATTTGGCTTTGTCTTATTGTGGGTCTTATTTTACATAAAAACATCTTAAATATATGAGAAAATATTGATAGAAAAGATTGGGATAAAATTCTCCAATGCACCCCTGTAATGGATTTTGCAGAGTTAGTTTATTAAGGGGGATAATCTATTTACTTGGAGACTTGGAGTATTGTCCCGTCTTGTGTGATTTGGTGCTGAATTTTTGTTATAATGATATTGCTGCATCTTAATTTTTTTACTCATTTGTTTGTGTTGCATCATACATTACAGGAACAGTTAGTAATTAAGGGGTATAATCTACTTATATTTTTTGTTTGTTTAGATTGTAATAATGATGTTTATTCAAGTGAATGTTTGTTGCAAGTTGCACAATGGTGCGTTAAGTTCCCAAAAAAAATACCCCATGGAGTTAACTATTTCTTAGAGGATAATAATGTTGTCAGTACCACTCCTTTCCTACCATTGAGTAAACTGCATTGATTCTAGCTTGAGCCTAGGAAAGAGAGAACTTAACCTTATAACATAAGAAATATATCAAAATTGGTTAGGATACTCAGGGGAGTCCTTCTTAGGAATAAGTGCATTACAGTACAAGTCTGGTTGATATGTTTAATAAGATTTGTTTGACAAATTCACAACTTGAGGACTTTTAATTATGCCATTGATGTTTGAATAAACTTGATTTAAAATTGCCTATTTGGAATAAAGCATACCTGATTTCTTCTTCCATAGGAATTGCATTTAACATTTTCCTTTCTTTATTGTCTTACATTTTCAATTTGTATTCTTTTCCAAAGGCAAAGAATTGGTTTTGCCAGAGGATCGCTAACTAGCGGCCATAGCGACGGCTAGATGGGGTCGCTGTGTAGCCAATCATAGCGACGGCTACAAGTGGTCGCTGTATAGCAACTAATAACGACCATTATAGGCCGTTGCTATTGGTTAAACAACGATCACCTCTAGCCGTCGCTATGAGTGGCTATATAGCGACCACATCCGGTTGTCGCTATGGCTGCTAGTTAGCGATGACGTGATGTGGTTGCTGTATAACCACTCATAGCGACGGGATACGTCACCAACATAGGGACCCCATTAGCGACAACGTGACGCTGTCGAAACTGTTGCAATGGATGCCCTTCCCGTTGGTGTGGTATCAACGACGATTAACTTAGAGACAACATTCGGTCCATCATAATTGTTGTCACTAACGGCTTTAGCGATGAAATTATGATGACTTAACGATGGGTTTTTGCCATCGCTAACAGGTTTTTTTTGTAGTGGACATTACTGCTAGAAAACTATAAAAATATACAAAACTTCATAAACATAAAAATAGAGTTGCATGTTTGTTGCTTGGTTCAGATGGTGCTTTCCTTGGATTGTGGTACCTAACACAATCTCTATGGAAATGATCAAATATACTACTTTTTAACGATTGGTGCGCTTGCCACAAAAATCATTATCCAATGAATTTGCATCAGTTATCCTATGCATGCAAAAAGAAGGGTTAATCCCCTTAATATCATCCATTGTGTAACCTATTACCTTAACCTAAGTTGTTTCAAAAGTTGTTCAATTTCAGATGGATTCAAGTTAGCACTCACAATCACAAGATATGTTGAATCAGGGCCAAGAAATTCATACATGACCTCAGTATCATTTTTCAGTGGGGCATCACTTTCAAAATATTTTGATGTTCCTGCAGGCTTAGTCAGAAAAATAGATTCAAGTAGGTTATTAAGAAGAGTTTCTTCCTTTACCACTTGGTCAACAAATTCTATGCTACAACAAACATCATTATCAAAAGGTTTTTTCAAAGCATTTTTCAAGTTAAAATGAACCTTTTGGTTTCCAACAGTAAGAGACAACTTACCATTCTTAACGTCAATTATAGCACCTGTGGTTACTAAAAATAGCCTGCCTAGTATAATAAGGATCATATAATTCTAGCACAACAAAGTCAGCAGGTATAAAAAATTTTCCTACCTTGATAGGAACATCCTCTAAAATGCATACAGGATACTTAACAGATCTATCAACCAACTGTAGGGGCATCCTAGTAGGTTTTAACTCACCCAATCTCAATTTTTCAGAAATAGACAGAGGCATCAAACTAACACTAGCTCCTAAATCACACAATGCCCTATCTATTGTCATGTTACCAATCATACATGGGATAGAGAAATTACCTGAGTCTTAAAGCTTAGGTGGTAGCTTCTTTTGAATTAAAGCACTGTACTCTTCAGTAAGTGCACAGTTCCATCCTCTTCAAGTTTCCTTTTGTTGGACAAAATGTCCTTTAGAAACTTCGCATAGGTGAGTGTTTGCTGCAGAGCTTCTATAAAAGGAATGTTAATGTAAAGTTTCTTTAAAACTTCTAAAAACTTACCGAACTGCTTGTCCAACTTAACTTTAACTAAGCATTAAGGATATGGAATGGAGGGTTGATATGGCTTGACCTCTTCCTTTTTTTCATGTTATTGCTCTTCCACGGTAACCGGATGAGATGGAGACTCATCTAGTCCCTCGTCTTTCTTAACTTTGCATTATGCCAAGTCAGTTGGACCCTCATATTGAGTACCATTCTTAAGAGTGATAACCATAGTGTGGTTTGATGGCCCCGCCTTTGGTTTTCTAGGAAAGGTCCCTGGTATTCTTGTGGAGTTGGAGACTTGTTGGGCAATCTGGGTCTCCAACATCTTGTTGTGGGTGGCTAGTGAATCCACCTTAGAAGTTATTCTTTATGGCTTCAAAGAACTCATCAATTTGCTTTATTTGAGTAGTCACAAACATTTCCATTAGGGACTCCAATTTTGATTTCTATAGAATGTAGGGTCCCTATGGTTGTCTGTAACTACTTTGGTTGCCTTGGAATGGAGGTTGTTTGTTTTGAAAACCAGGTGGTCCTTGTGGTTATCTGAAATTATTTCTAAAATTCCTATCATAGTTCCCAATCACATCCACCTGATGCACTTCTGGTTTGGCACTATAGGCTATTCGAAACTGACAATCTGAAATACTATGACCTAAAACACCACATAACTCATAGACAACATTAGTAGTACCTGCTCATAGCTTATCAAATTTAACAGACAAGGCCTCTACTTTTACAGTAAGTAAAGAAATAGCATCAAGAGGGTACTTACCTAAAGTTTTGGGGGGTAAACTTCTTTTTGAAGACCATTGGTAGGTGTTCTGGGCAACTTCTTCAATGAGATTATACCCTTCCTCCATGTTTTTGCTCATGAAGGCACCGCCAACTGCGGCATCTAGTGTCATTTTCTGATTTGAAGTTAACCTATTATAGAAAATATGCACAGTCAACCATCACCCAATCACATGGTGTGGGCATTCACGAAGCATTTCCTTATACCTCTCCCAAGCATCATACAAAGTCTCATCATCTTTTTGGGTGAAAGTGATGATCTACTTCCTTACCTAGTCAGTTTTACTTCGGGGATAGTACTTGTTGAGAAAGGCATAGGACAACTGCTCCTAAGTTGTAATGGAACCTTCAGGGAGTGAATACAACTAAGCTCTAGCCTTATCCCTCAAAGAGAATGGGAAAAGCCTTAATCGGATTGCATCACTTAAGACGCCATTTACCTTGAGTGTATCATAGTACTCAAGGAAGATTTAAAGGTATAAATTTAGGTCTTCGGAAGGTAACCCACCAAACTATTTTTGTTGAACCAACAAAAGCAAGGATGACTTCAACTTAAAGTTATTTGCTTCAATGGTATGTCGAGTGATGCTACACCTTCCACCCATTGCATTGGGCGCTGCAAAGTCCCTAAGCACTCTATTTTCTGGATTATCCATGTGGTTTTGGTTGGTTGAAACAGAGGCTTGTTACTTGTTTTTCTCTCTTTGTCTCCGAAGGGCTCTAATTCTGTAGAGGGTTTATTCTATTTTGGGGTCAAAAATGTCTTTGAAACTAGCACTCTTTCGCATAAAGAAACCTACAAAAAGCACAAAAACATAAACACCCAAGTGTAATTCTGCAGAAAAATCAAGAACAAATAGAAAAAATAATGTAGAAAATATTATATGTCTAATCTAATCAAATCATCGCTTTGCCAATATTGGCGGAAACACAGTGTCCCTGGCAACGACACCAAAATCTTGATAGTCATTCCGTGAGTGCACAGGGTATCGTGTAATAAAAAGTTATCATTCACTCAGAGATTGTGCCCAATTACCAGTGCACTATGATCCAATTATCCAGACAACCCTTAACTCAATGAGAATTTGCAGTAAATACAATTAACAAAAAAATTGTCGACAGAAAGCTTAACTTTTAGGAATAGAAAATGAGGAGAGACTCTTGGGAATTAGAAAGTTCCTATGCTATGTACCAAATTAAGTTTAATCCTTTCTTAATTACGAAGTTTCATTTCTAAGGCGGGTTTTCCTAAGTTAATTAGTAATTTCCTCTTAGAACCTTACTAACACACCCGATTACCAAAGAACAACGTTCGATTTGCTAGTCAAATTCATTAAGCATAGTGAAAATCCTATAAATCCTCAAACTATTTTACTTACTTTTGTAATCTAAAATCATAGGTTCAATTTCATGTATTTCTAACAATTGCCAATCCTTCGATCATCCAAAATGTTTTAGTTCTTCTAAGTTTATTTCTAAATCAATAGAAGCATAGAGATCTCATGAAATCAAATAGAACACAAAACATCTTAATTAAGAAATTTAGAAACTTAGGTTTGATACATGAACATAGTTCCCCCTAATCCCAAGATTATAGATTTAGTGACCCATAAACAAGATTGAAACGTAAAATATTTTAATCATCATACACAACATTAGAAAAATCCCCTAAACAAGAAAGTGAGGGTACAGGAAAAGATAAAGATAAGATCTTACTCTAAATCCCTAAAACCTTGATCTTCCGGTGTTGTTAATCCAAGGATCTCTACATTTTCTCTTGTAAAATCCCTCTCTAAAGTCTCTCTTTTGTTCTTCCCAAAAAGTGTCTAAGTCTATCGTGTAAAAACTGCCCAAAACTGCTCAAATACCCACTGAATATTAAGAGTTTTTGGGGTTCGTGGCTCGATCCACGGCTAGTGGTTTACATACGGCTAGTGAACCGAGGTCTGATAGTTGTGCCTTCCAAATTTTGCAATTCCCAAACACCTGATGACATCCATGGCTAATGGTTGCAATCCACGGCTAGTGGATGTCTCTGTTTTGGTATCGACGGCCTCCACTAAGAAAACCACAGCCTGTGGAACAAATTCACAAGTCTCCCTGCAATCTAAAGCCCTCCACGGCTAGTGGATGCATTCCATGGCCAGTGGATGGTGCTGCCATTTTGTCCCAGGATTTCCAGAGCCAATGGTTACAAACCATTGCTAGTGGTTACAAAATAGACTCAAAAACATAAACTAAAAGACTCTAAACATATGTAAAATGAATGCTTATCAATAACCAAGAATTAGGCGATCAGTCAAAACTAACTCAACATTAAGCCAAATATGGATCTTGATTCATTATAAAAATCTTCCAACAGGATTTTTTAGATTCAATGAGGGTATGCTTTTTTAATTAAAATAGTGGGTGACATATTTAATTAATAATCAAAATAAAATATATTTTATAATAAAAGGTGATATGTTTGCATATAATTTGTTTTAGAAAATCATGACAATTAAATATAATTCCTATTGAGATATATCCTTTGGAAGGACACATTATCTAGAAAAATCTCATACAGGTTTCAGGAGTTGTGATTGTCCTCAAGAAAGAGGAAGTGCCAATGTGTCATGTTTGGTCAATCCTAGGATCACTTGTTGATAGGCATTGGAAATCATATGTAGTCAACCAAAAATTTAGAGTTGTAAAAAGCAATATGAATAAATAGAGACATACAATGTGATCATACACAGACTGTATCAAGGACAAGTTTATCTGGGAAGATAGAATTCTAAAGGTGATAAAGAAAGGATATTGGTTCCAATTTTGGCCAAATAAAACATTGAAAGAATTTTTCCTAAGTACTTAAGAAAGTTTAAAAGGAAAGGAAGTAAGACTTTCACTTCATGTTTTCATGCCATAAAAGTTAAGTTTTGTCTACTTGAACAACATTTGTATCATATACTAGATGAAGATCTAACACTCATATGAAAGATTAAAGAAATAGATCATTAATAGAAGGTGAGGAAAAATCTACATGTAAAATGAAGCAAAGGTTGGTACATTTATGGTAGGATCTTCACCTATTAGGCTAGTTATTAAACAAGACATTGTGTAAGTTATTTCTTGTTGGACAAGAAAGGTTTTTCATCTGTAAAATAACTTTATCTTTTTAAATTTATTTTCACATTCTAAAACTGGAAACTCATCATAAATGTTATGTAAGTTAAAATGAATGATTTGAACCTTACTTATATAGGAATTATTGCCTAGGGCAAATGAATGAGAAATACATTTCTAGATACCATTGATATGGATATTTGGACTCTTTTGATTTAGAATTAATTGAGACATGTAAATCTTATTCATTGAAAAGATAATTAAGATCTTATTCACTAAAAACGTGAGAAAATGAGTAATTTATTGTCTAATACATAGTGATGTATGTAAGTCAATAAGAACAATGATTAAAAGCTTTTTCTTATACTTCATCACATTTACTGAAAAGTTCAGTAAAAAACTATATTGGCAAGACAATTGAAGCTTCCCATAAGATCGAGATATCAAATATTTGAGTCATAAGTTTAATGATTGAGAGATTACCTTTTAACTCACTCCTCATAGAATGCCAAAATATCATCTCCAAGAGGAGATGTCAAACTTTGTTAGACATGCTTTTATTCTTGATTGATCTATCAAACATCTCTAACTCCTTCAATGTCAAACTTTGTTGACGAAAATTTTCACACTTAACTGTGTTCCATCTAAGGCTTTTTTAAAGTGACCATATATGATATAGACTAGGAAGAAACCTAATATGTATTTAATGAAGATTTGGAATTATGAAGCTTTCATGAAGGCTAGTTCCAAGTCAAATAAATGTATTTTAATGGGATACTCAAAAGGAAACACTAGTGCAAAAATTGGATATAACAACGGGATATATTCACGGGTTGTAGTAGATCAGTGATAAAAACACGCGCGGTGACATTTTTGAAATTATAAGGTGAATGATATAATCAGAGAAAACTATATATCCATGGTTAACATCATAACCGTCATCGTACATGTCAATATATATTCACGGTTGAGAAGTCAACCGTGGAAATATAGTACCTGAAATATATATCCACGGTTGTGCGCACAACCGTGGATATATATTCATGGTATGATCAGGGTTATGATGTTAACCGTGGATATATATTGATGTCTATAATGACGGTTGTATTTTCAACTGTGGATATATACTTCAGGTTTTAGGGTTTAATTACTGGGTACTATATGTCCACGGTTGTATATATAACTGTGAATATAGATTTAATATTTATCCACGGTTGGGGTCGTAACCATGGATAAATAGTTAACATTAATCCACAGTTCTTTGTTCAACAGTGAATATATGTGTAATATATTCACGGTTTCAAGGGGAACCGTGAATATACATCCTTCTGAAACTTCAAAAGTCGCGCCTTTCACTCTTTTTTCACTTTCTCCTTACTTTCACACTGGTTATCGTCTTCTTCCTCATCCTCCTCTTTGCTGGTCGAAGGCTTCTGGGTTCCCTTCCTTCTTCTTTCGCATGCCCTTCTTCTTCTTCGTTCACCATTGTCAGGTAAGTGCTTCGTTGCCCTTCTTCTTTCGTTCACAAAGAAAGCTTCGTTATCTGAGAGTTTATGTTTTTATATTCGATGTGAACTCTGTCTCTGGTATTTTGACATTGCCTGTGACACTGTATGTGTAACAATGTTGTATGCCTGTGACATTGTCTCTGTTAAAGCTTGTGTGTGTGTCTCTATTCCTTTTACACTTGCTGGTAATATTTTTGGGTCACTTTTATTTTTGTGTAATGAAGGTTGGATTAAAGATTGGTGTTGGTTGCTGAGGTAGACATTCAATTTTTATTAGACATTCAATTTTTATTGGTGTTGGATGAGGGACTTGTTGAAAAAGTTGAGGTGTATAAGTTGATTTTGTGTCAGTTTCATAATCAGTTGGGGAAACATGGTTGTGAAAATGGAGAGATGTACTTGATATATTTTGATGGGATGTTGGCTGCATAGGCAGATTTATAGGGACTATATTGGTATGGTTCTATGTTGGTTACTGATATTCTAAGAGCTGTGATGCATGAGATAAATTAAAATATGAATAGATATGGGATGCTAAATTACTAATGGATATACTTGCTGAAATTTGGTGAACTATGAAGCATGAGATGAATCATAATATTAATAGAGAATAAATGCTAAATTAATAATAGATTATGGATGAGTTAGGGGTTGAGTCGGACGTATATAATTAAACCAAATTCTTAAAGAACGCTTGTTTCGCCCAGGAACACAACCGACTGAAAAATCACAGAAACAACCAATTGAATACAGAATTCTAATACGTCATGCATACACCATGCTTGACCCGATTTCTTTATTAGAGTTTAGCAACAACATCAAGTATCAACCTTGTGTGCAAGCTCAACCTTCATTTACTTTTATTGCTGTTCTTGTTGGTTGCTCGTATATAATGTTATTTCTGTTTATTGTATGTATGTGGTTTTGCAATCTTGCAAACTCGTAGGCTCATACTAGTTATGGAAGTTGTTGTGCATATGAGTGAACCGTAGTTCCCCGTTTGAGATTCGATACAAATGGTCATTAAATTAATTAATGTCATCGTTTGTGTTGAATCTTGAATTGTCCTTTTGGACAGTTTGGGATGAATAATTATTTTTTATACGTTATTGTTAGTATGTACAAGTTAGGAGTTATTTTAAAATTTGATAAACTTTCGGTAACTTGCATTTTGTGTTGTTCTCTGGGTGCATATTTGGTTGTGGTTGAATTTGATTTGACCACTCTCATTTTGTGTACTTAGAGACCAATGCGAAATGCTGCCGAAATTTCATCAAATTTTAAAATAACTCCTAACCTAACCTGTATATATGAATGACGTATAAAAACAATTGTCATCCTGAATGGGTATAGGACTACCACCTTTGAAGAAAAAGTGAGGTTGATCATAGCACCTTGTAAACAGTTGGCATGGATCGGAGTTGGATAACTGCATCACGCCTAAGTCTAGAGTACGAGGGGGGAGTTGAATCATTTATAGAATTCGTAGCGAGGAATGCAGTGGAGGTGAATGGAAAGTATTTTTGCCCTTGTGTTAAATGCTTGAACCTGCGTCGGGTAGACTTGGAAGAGGTGCGAGAACATCTACTGTGTTACGGTTTTCTGCGTAGTTATACACGTTGGATATGGCATGGTGAAGATGTGGTGGTGCCAAGTAACAACTCTCAAACTGAAAATCGAAGCTCGATGCATGACACCGATGTCAACATGGATGACCGACTCGAGGATATGATCCGTGATGTGGGGGTAGAAGGTTTTAAGAAAGCTCATGTATATACGACTCTGTGTGAGGACTCTGAGCAGCCGTTGTATCCAAACTGCGTAAATTTCACGAGGTTATTAGCAGTTTTGTGATTGTTTAATTTGAAGGCCATAAACGGGTGGATGGATAAAAGTTTCACTGACTTACTGAAGTTGTTGAAAGAAATGCTCCCAGCTGGAAACACCTTGCCGAATCGTAACTATGAGGCCAAAAAGGTGTTGTGTCCTATGGGTTTGGAGTATGAGAAAATACATGCATGCCCAAATGATTGTGTATTATTCCGGGATGAGTTAGAAATGCTGCATCGATGTCCTAGGTGTGGGGTGTCACGGTATAAGAAGAAAGAGGCAGATTCTGATGAGGTATGCACTAAAGGGTCTCCTGCAAAGGTGTTGTGGTACTACCTATAGTTCCAAGACTAAAGCGTCTGTTTGCCAATGCAAATGATGCAAAACTTATGAGATGGCATGCTGATGAGAGGGTTGTTGATGGACTACTTAGGCATTCGGCTGATGGATCGCAATGGAAGAAAATGGATATGATTTTTCTGGAATTTGCCCATGAACCAAGAAATGTTAGGCTTGCACTAGCCACAGACGGCATGAACCCGTTTGGGAACCTGAGCACAAACCAT
The DNA here is from genome assembly GCA_037962975.1 of Clitoria ternatea. NCBI lineage: Eukaryota > Viridiplantae > Streptophyta > Magnoliopsida > Fabales > Fabaceae > Clitoria > Clitoria ternatea. Next base: position 298,190,493 of record CM075669.1, read on the forward strand.
AGTTCGTGGCCTATTTTGTTGCATGAAGCGAAAATATATGATGTTATCAATGATGATTTCTGGTCCACGACAACCGGGGAACGACATTGATGTATATTTAACTCCATTGGTTGAAGACCTCAAAAGGTTGTGGGAAGACGGGGTTGAAGTGTTTGATGGGTTTACCGGGCAATCATTCAAATTACGTGCCATGCTATTTTGCACGATCAATGACTTTCCAGCGTATGGTAACTTATCCAGGTACAACGTGAAGGGTGGACTAGTTCTGTGCGGTTGCATCATGGTAGGAAAAATGTTTATCTTCGACATCGAAGGTTTCTTAAAGCGAATTATCCGTTTCGGAGGTTGAAGAAGTCGTTTAACGGTGCCCAAGATTTTGAAATGGCTCCACCACCACTATCTGGTAGCCAGGCATATGAAAAGGTGAAAGACGTCAACGTGCAATTTGGTAAGTGTGAAAAACAGCACCCGACACAAAACAACTGGAAGAAAAGGTCAGTGTTTTTTGACCTGCCATATTGGAGGGAGCTTGATGTAAGACACTTCATTGATGTAATGCATGTGGAGAAGAATGTGTGCGACAGTTTAGTTGGTACACTCTTAAACATACCCGGGAAGACTAAGGATGGCCTAAACTCGCGTATGGACTTAGAGTTGATGGGTATACGTCAAGATTTGCATCCACAATCAAAGGGCAAAAGAACATATTTGCCTCCAGCATGTCATACGTTATCCAGAAAAGAAAAGCAAAGTCTGTGTAAATCGTTACGAAGTGTGAAAGTTCCGTCTGGTTATGGCTCCAACATCAACTCTTGTGTTTCCATGAAAGATTTGAAGTTAGTTGGGTTGAAGTCTCACGATTGTCACATGTTGATGCAGCAGTTTCTGCCTATCGCCATTCGTGACATTCTTCCTAAAAATGTGAGAAATATCATAACAAGGTTGTGTATGTTTTTCAATGCCATATGTTGCAAGGTAATCGTGCCTGGCGAATTGGATGTGTTAGAACAGGAAACATCACTTATATTATGTCAGCTTGAAATGTATTTCCCGCCCTCTTTTTTTGACATAATGGTCCACTTAATCATCCATTTGGTGAGAGAGGTCCATTGGTGTGGTCCAGTGTTCTTACGGTGGATGTATCCCGTTGAGCGATATATGAAGATATTGAAAGGGTATATGAAGAACCAACGTCGTCCCGAAGCTTCAATTGTGGAAAGATATATTGCAGAGGAAGCAATTGAGTTTTGCACTGAATACATGTCACATGCTGCAAGCATTGGTATTCCAACGACTCGTCATGAAGGGAGATTGGATGGGAAAGGAACGATTGGAAAAAAAATAAAGAGCATGCCACGTGCTGATGTCCTTCAGGCACACTTGTATATTTTAAACAACACGGATGACGTGCAACCATATCTAGCCACACACAAGGAGCTAGTCAAGAAAACCAACCCTAAAATGACTGAAAAGTGGTTGTTGAATGAACACAACAAGAGTTTCATGCAGTGGTTCCAAAAGACCGTCCTAAAAGATGCATCTGCATCCTCGACATTACATCGACTAGCACAGGGCCCGAACTTTGATGTCCTCACCTTTTGTGGGTATGACATAAACAACTATTCGTTTTATATAAGGACACAGGATGAAAAGAGTACAAATCAAAACAGTGGAGTGATGGTTGTGGCTCAGTCAATGCATTTCTCAACTTCAAAGGACAACAACCCTGTGATGGCCGAGTCATGCTACTTTGGTGTGATTGAAGATATATGGGAAGTTGATTACGGTCCCTTCACCGTTCCTGTGTTTAAATGCAAATGGGTTGACAATAAGAACGGTGTCAAAACTGATGATTTAGGAGTTACGTTGGTGGACCTCAACAAGATAGGGCATAAGGACGAACCATTCATAATGGCAACGCAGGTGAAGCAAGTTTTTTATGTTGCCGACCCAGCTGACAAACGGTGGTCAATTGTTATCCAAGGTAGACACATTGGAGACCCCAATCTTGATATTGTGGAAATTTCATCAACTACAACATGTATTCCAACATCTATCGTGGAACATGACATAGATGATGTAGTTGCCAGTCGTTATGACCACCATGAAGGCTTGTAGGAAAATATTTCATCTTAATAGGGTATTAATCTTGTTAGTGATTCATTGAGTTACATGTTATATTAATTATTCGTTGTTTTAAATGTTATATTAAATATTTGACAGTTTTGTTTCCTTGTTTAGACAGATACTCATGGCTGACCAGGATGGACGATCCAGGTCTGACTCACAGGCCAGTGGTTCCTCTGCTCGGAAGAGCAGAGGTGTTACCCGGATGCCAGACGTTGCACTTAGGCGTCACCGGGGAGAGAGGCTACTTGTTGACATGGATGTCAACACTGGTAGATTTAGTGGACCGAATGCCATGAAGTTTAGCAGTTATTTGGGGGTTGTGGCTCGGTCGAAGGTGTCCATCATTATCCCAGACTGGGATAATGTCAAGGAGGTGGTGAAGAACCAGCTATGGAGTGATGTTCTGGTAACTTAGACATTATTTAAGTTTTATTTTAGTGTATTATTTCATGTAACTCTTAATAAGGACTCCTTTATGGACTAACTCCTTTCATGTAGGATTCTTTTGACATACCATCTTCTGACATAGCGAGGAGGAAGGTCCTCGGTATTATGGCTGAGCGATGGAGGTCGTTCAAATCCATACTCACCACGAGGTATATTGAACTTTAAATTCTTAATCAACGCTTCACCAAATTGTACCAATCCTTAGTTTAAATGTACCTGAATTGTAGGTATGTATTCGGGGACGACCAAGGAAAGTTCCCTGGAGAGAAATATCCATTCATCGATCAGGAGACCTGGGATGCTTTTGTTGCATCTAGACACTCTGCCGAGTTTCAGGTACATTGGTTTTTAGATGATTAAATTATGTATAATTTAAACGGCTAACTCTGAATTCTTTTTTTTCTTGTTGTAGGAGACCAGAAAGAAAGCCCAGGAGACTAGGAAGCTAACCACACACACTGTCACGTGGGGGTTACCGTAGGTTGGAGGAGCGGCTGGCACAGGAGAGGCTAAGTCAGTGTCAAACTGACACTGGTATTGTGGATCCCCCTTCCCCACCTACACGCCACGACAAATGGAAGCGGGCTAGGATCAAGAAGAGTAGGGAATACACTTCCTCACAAGCTCAGGAGGTTGCCTCACGGATAGTAAGTATTCCCCTTTGTATCAGTGTCTGTTTTTTGGTTTACGTGAAGGAAGTGAATACTAACTTGTTTGGTTTCAGGATTCCTTAGTTGAGCAATCAACCCAAGGGTCTTTCATAGCCCATGGACGGGAGGATATTTTGACTACCGCCATCGGTAGGCCAGAGCACCCAGGAAGAGTGCGTGCTGTTGGTCGAGGTGTAGGTAAGTGGTAAATAACTCTATGCTTTCATTTTGTTATCTGTTAAACAATTATGGGCTAATCATTCACATTTCATAGGCCTCCACTCCTATTACGATGCTCCCGACCCTGCCCCCTCCCTTGAGAAAATGGTGGAGCAGAAGATGGCTGTTGTGAAGGCTGAGTACCAGGAAGAGATATCTAGGCTCCACCAGGAGATGGCCCGATTCAGGGAGGAGATGAAGGCCTCACTCAGCCACCACCAGGAGACTACTGCACCCGCTAGCGACCCACAGATTAGATTCTTTATTTAATTTCCTCGGTTTTATTGTTTGTAATCACTTTATTTCATTGTTGAATAACTTCTACTTGATGTGTAAATATGTAGATACAGAAGGTTAGCACTAAGGGGTCGTGCGCTGCGGCTGACCCTGACGATGATGGGGTCAAGCCACCAGACACCCGTCAATGTGACCTGTTCGTTGACGGGTCAGAGGAGCCAGTTGCCACTGGTATGGTGTATACCTTAGGCCCTGTGGTTCACCATCAGACATTACCTGATGGTATGTCCAGGGTCTTTGTTGTGCTCGTCCTCGAGAAGGATGCTGCTGTGCCAGTGGCAACTCCGGAGGTGAAGACCGTCGGTCAGGCGGTGGGCCACTTTCTGATGTGGCCCGACAGACTTCTGGTGATTGCCCCTGGACAGGTAAAAACCCTAAACACTAACTAATTTTGTTATATTGTCAATTATGGTACAAAATGTGATGGTTGTCAATTGTTCAACAGGAACAGACATTGAAGAAGCCAGACCCGGCCAAGGATCCCATCCGGATGCTATGGCACATCGGGTATAAGCAAGGAGAGGACACTGTTCAGGTCCCATGGCAGCCACTAGTGTTCGTCCGTCCAAGTGAATTTCCAGTTTACATTACACATTCTGACATGTGTGACATTATTTCGGGGACGTCGATGCTGAACGCCTCCATCATTCAGTTGTGGGAGCTATAAGTATATCATTTTTTGTCCAATTTTTTCATTATACAAGTTATTTGTCGCTAACCATGTCTTAACTTGTTTAGGTTTCTGGCAAAACTCTGTGTGGACTTGGGTTTCCAAGGAACTTATGGTTTCTTAGAGCCCTCGCTCATACAGAAGCAAGGAAACACCCCACAGGACACCCAGGCATACATCCAGAATTGGATGTTTGAGTCTGGGAAGCCTGTATACATGGGCCCCTATCATAAAGGGTAATATTCTATTCCATAATTATTGTCATGAATTTTTGCATTTTGAAGTCTCACTTATCACTGGTAACTGCAGGGCTCACTGGACGCTTGTGGTGATCTGTCTGAAGGACTATCTTGCTCTGCATTTTGATACTTTGCATCGGACAGTTCCACAAGACCTGAAAGATATAGTAGACCGGTAAGTTAATCCCTAAAAAATAAGTACAAATTTGATTACATCATTTTTAGAACTATATGATTCTAACCTATCTTGTGTTTTGTTTGACGTAGGGCGGTGGTTGGATACAATCTACTGATTGGAAACAAGTCCAACGGAAGAAAAGTTGCATGGGTGCACCCAAAAGTAAGTCAATCGTATTCATTCAAATCTTCAATACATATTTTTTAAGTTGCGAATTCACTTATTCTATACTATACGTCCATTGTAGTCTTACAGGCAGAAGGGTACCTTCGAGTGTGGCTATTTCGTCATGAACACTATGCTGACCATTGTCCAACAACATTTAGTAGATGGATGGACAGATGTAAGTCTCATCATTTGGACTACTTTTCTACCAATTTCATCAATTTCATGTAATAAATAAAGCTTTTGTTCTAATTGTTTTGTGCATTGTTTGCAGTATTTTAAGGACCGGTCATATTTCCCAAAGGCACTTGTAGATGATGTTAGAAAGCAATGGGCCTCACACTTCATTGAAGTTAGGCGAAGCTAGATATAGGATCTTTATTCTTTTATATATGTATCTAGTAGGATTTAGGGTTTACTTTTATTAGATTACATTCAACTTAATTGTATATACTTTCATTTTTTAGGTTGTTATGAAATGATATAGAAAATAAATTGTTATATACATACCATTCTTTTTATATAGTGTTGCTGTGGCATGCTGTATACTGTACTGGTTGTCTGAATGCAGGTTTGGGAAACGATAAAACAAAAACCATATTAAAAAAAAACCTCAGTATTTATTCACGGTTATGGTAACAACCATGAATATAGACTATATTTATCCACGGTTACAACCATAACCGTGAATATAGATTATATTTATCCACGGTTGTCCATCATAACCGTGAATATAAGTACTAAAAGGTTTCAGTTACAAACTACTTATTATATTCACGGTTATGATGGACAACCGTGGATATAGATACATTTTATCCACGGTTAGTAGCATAACCGTGAATATAATAAGTAGTTTGTATTTGAAACCTTTTAGTACTTATATTCACGGTTATGATGAACAACCGTGGATAAATAGTATCTATATTCACAGTTATACTGGACAACCGTGAATATAGATACACTTTATCCACGGTTATTAGCATAACTGTGAATATAAGTAGTTTGTAACTGAAACCTTTTAGTTCTTATATTTACGGTTATGCTCGATAACCGTGAATATAAATAGTAAGTTATATTCACAGTTGTTCTTAACCGTGGTCAGATATGATTTATTACCACGGTTCTTAACCGTGGTTAAAGGCCCTCATCTACTACCACGGCTGCAACAACCACGGTTCTTTAACCGTGAATAAAGGCCATTTTTAACCGTGATTATATCCATTTTTTCCACTAGTGAAACTAAGGGTTATTATTTCTACAATCCATTTGAGAACAAAAGGTTTTTTGCTTGAAATGTTGTATTCTTGTACAAGAATGCATCTCTAAAAGAACAAGTGGAAGGATAGTAGAACTTGAAAACTTCGAGCACCATAACGCATTCAAAGACAATGATAGAACTAAAGTAGGAATCACAAAGTGTTGTGACCTAATTAGTTTCGGTTGCTTAAAAGTTACATAGATCAAATACGATGTCACGAAACCTAAAAGATATGGATATATTATGAATTGAGAAGGAAATATATTGTTGAATAAGGATGCTTCTTATGAAAAGGCCCATTGCAAGTTTAGAATCTAAGACATGACATGAGACTATAGGATCTGAAATCGACTTCATGAACATTAATAACTCATAGTGTTGTATTCTTGTATGAGAATGCATCTCTAATGAGAGGATAATAGAACTTGAAGAAATTTGAGTGCCACGAAAGACAACGATGGAACTAGAGTAGGAATCACAAAGTGTTGTGACCTCATCAGTTCTAGTAGCACAAGACTTACGCAGATCAGATGGCACTACAAAAAAAATTATGATTGGTTTGCAGTTGAGGAAACAGAGTTGAGTTGAAGTGAAAAATTTAAAGGTTGATATTAATTTTTCACGCTGTTCGAGACAATCAAAACTCCGTTGACCCATAGGATCAAAAATTTCCCACAAGTCAATGGAGGTTTTCTCCGTTTGCTACTGCCACCATACAATGCCTAAATGAAAGAAATAGACAGCAAGAGTAAGATGAATGATTCATACTCTGTTTCTCTTGTATACTACAGAGCTAAAAGTATATACATAACCTAGAAAGATGGTTCTATAAACCTAAACTTACCAAGGAAGCATAGATAGATATGACAAAAGCCAAATTACAAAATTATACTTTATCAATACCCTATAAAGTTGGGTTATGTATATCAAAGAGGTCTAATTTGAGAGAATTAATTCTGAAATGAAGTTGAGTGTAATGGCTTGGTTAAAACACCAACAAGTTAAGTAAAAGGTTTCACGCATGGCAGCAAGTAAATTAAGTCAGACTTGGTATTTTCTCTAGTCACATGCTAATGTATTTCATGTGCTTTGTTCTTTCATGTAAGATGGGATAGTGTTGAAAGGCTGCTTTGGTATTTTGAATTTTGAGGTTTTATTATGAAAATTCTGACTCTTTTTTTCATTTTTTTATTCATTCGTTGCTTCCAAATGAAAAGGAATGAATCTGTGTTGCAATTGGACCTGTTTTATGTACTGGAGTGACTTCCTCTTTATGCTTTTTACCTCCCTCTTAAGCTTGTGTTATCCCTTTTACGTTTTTATAATTTAGTGGAACAATGGAAATTATATGTTTTGTTGTATGGACAAGAGTATTGGTTGGATTTGGAATGAGAATCAACATGGTGGTTCAAGTTCACTTTTGAAATAAATAAATTGGATAACTGGCCAATATCTTAATATAGCATCCCTTTGTAACATACTGTTAATAATGTCAAACTCAACTAAAATTATTGCGTTTTGATAATCTATGTTTTCTGATCTGTTTGAATTTTCTATGATAGACTAGCAATTTATATATATATGCTTACAATTTGTTACATGTGTATGTCATGTTAGGCTATTTTGTTTTTATCCCGATGTCTAACATGCTCTTCCTCTGTGTCCTTTTAAATTAGTCAAATGGCATTTTTTCTTTCTGTGTTACACTCAAATCTATTCAACCTATTAAAATTTGGTAGCAGCTGAAAAAATTATTTGCTTGTCAAACCTAAACCTTAACACTTGTTAGCTAGTGTTAGTTTTTTTTTTCTTTATACTAGCAAATTTCATGGTACTACCAATGTTCACTGCATTACTTAGAAGTTGCTTCTATATATCACTATATGAAGTTCACTGCATTACTTAAAGTTATCTGATGGTTTTTCTAATGTCTCATGTTTTTTTTTCTATCTTCTGGTCTATGCTTTTTATTTAACAATTTATAAAGAGTGTTCGTAAATCCGTTTAAAAAGAATTAACAAAAAACACCAAGTTAAACTTTCTGTGAATTTTAGAATTTAAACATGCTTGATTACTTTGTGTTTTTCCTATTTTCTTGTATTTCAATATTTTTATCTGTTTCCTTTACTAAAATTCTCCTATAATTGCTGTGTGTATAACCATGTATCCTCAACTAAACCATATATGGAGCTCACATCTAACACCTTAACTCTCACTAATCACTGCTACCCATGCGTCAACATTATATTCACTCCCCACGCACCTTCTGTTAGATACGCTTGTTTCATATTATTCCATGATGGCAATTTCGTTAATATATATATATGCTTAAGCTTCATTAGCTCATTCTAAGCTTTTCTGGATCATTCAGAGTAACAGTAAAAAGGGGGATAAATATAAAAAAAATAGAAAAATCAATGTTTGAATTCATACATGATATCGCGTATTAACTAAATTAGTGTAACTTATAACTATGTACTTACAAGGTGACCACTTTACTTATTGTACACTTCCCAGTTAGCTTTTTTAAAATGGCATGCATTTTAATGTTGTGACGTGGAGGATATTGAATTCAATATGATAACGTTCAGGTGTGTGTTTGCGAAACGTATGGTTTGGCTCCCCACCATTACGTGTTGTTGATGATGAACTATTGTTTATGATGTTTGCGTGATTCACGTTGAAATCTATATTTCTATATTGGTTTTCTAGCTTTGAGAGAGATCTCTGCAAATCTTACTAACTCCGAGAGTGAGAGGGAGAGATTTTTGTAGGCTTGTATTCTCCACTTCAAAAGCATAATTAATCATAATCATAATGCATGACTTATATGTCAATATTTATCAAACAAACAAATAGTATTTAAGCTAATTTTAGCTTATAATTAAACTTTTGTCTTATATAAGCTCTTTATTTTTTTAGTTTTTTTCAATACACCCACCATTTAACATTTGTTTTTGTTGTATAAGCTCCTCTCTAAAGAGAAAATTCAGCCTTTATTTTTTCTCTGTAATTATATAATTTCAAATATAAACAAGTGTTCAAAGAAAAAAATAAGCACATGCTTTAAAGAATATCTTCAATTCCACTCATATATACACACAGAAAAAGCTAATGTAGTAAAAAATAAAAATCATTACTCATAACCACATAACAAATTAAAAAGAAAATGATTACGTGTAGCTTCTATACATAATTGAGTTACTCTTCGTCCTGATCTTTCATTATCTAAACAATTAATTAAAATTTTGTGAATAAAATATAACTTGATATCTTTCATGTGATTTGATGAGTAATCCTTTTAAATTGTTCAATTTTTTTTCTTATGAAGTTTTTATGATTAGGTGTAAAAAACTTGAAACTTCCTAGCATATTTCCAATAATTTTTAAATGTTATTATATAGCTTGCTTTTATATGATATTATATGCTTACAATCTTTTCTTCAAACCTAGTTAGGTATAGCTATAACAATGGATAAATCTTGGATTGATATGCCGTCAAACACTCTTGAATATCTAAATGGGTTGGAAAAGTTCTTGGATTTTTCTTTTGAGAATCGGTCTGTCAATAGCTTAATTAGGTGTCCATGTCCTAATTGTCGTTGTAACAAATGGGAAACTAAGGATGTTGTCCAAGACCACTTGATTTGCAAACAATTTCCAAGAAATTATAAAGTTTGGATATGGCATGGTGAAAGATATGAAACAATGGAAACATGGAGTACTCAAGCAGCAGATGAGATAATGTTGGATGAAAACCCAATGATAGATATGATAAATAATTCTTTTAGGGCTAATATACATCATGCTACTGAGCACACCTCTTTTGATGGGCCACCAGAGTAGGTTAACAACATGCACGAAGAAGGACATAAAGATATTGAAGATTTGGTTAGAGATGTTAATCAAGAGCTATATGAAGGGTGTCAAAAGTATGTCTTTTTTTATTAAGGTTGTAGCATATAAAATGCCTATGTGGTGTGACCAACAAGGCAATGATTTTGATTTTGGAGTTACGCATTTGCACATGAGAATTCCTAATTCATTTTATGAGGCAAAGAAGGTGATACATAAACTTGAATTGAACTATACCAAGATAGATATTTGCCCTAGAAATTGTATATTATGTTGAGGAGAAGATGAAGGTTTGGAGGTTTGTAAACATTGTGAAAAATCTAGGTGGAAGATGAAGGGTAAAGGGGGAGATATCATGACTAAGGGTACAAAGAAGCTACTAGCAAAGGTTCTACGATACTTTCCATTGAAGCCAACGCTACAAAGGCTGTTCATGTGTTCTAAAACAGCGACATCCATTAAATGACATTCATTGGGAAATAATCCAGATGGGTTGTTGAGGCATCCAAGGGATGGTCAAGCATGGAAGAATTTTGATCAAATTCACCCAGAGTTTGCTTTAAAATCATGAAATGTTCGCCTTGGCTTGACCACTAATGGTTTCAATCCTTATGGAACCATGAGTAATAGTTATAGCATATAGCCGTGTAATCGCCCTTCTTGGGAAAGTATGAAGCAAACTTCTATGACCATTTCCATAATTACCCCAGGAAAATGAATGCCCGGAAAAAAATAGATATGATTTTACAACCTTTAATCAAGGAGTTAAATGAGCTATCGAGTGAGGGAATGGAAACTTATGATTCTTCATCAAATGAAATGTTTAGAATACGAGTAACTCTTATACGGACAATTAGTGACTTCCCTAGGCTAGGTATTCTATCTGGGTGGAATACTTAATCTGGCTATACTTGCCTAACTTGTAATTATGATGCAAGTCCTCTTCAATTAACATGTAGTAGAAAATGATGTTGTATGGGTCATCGACGATTTTTAGAGAGGGGCCATAAATTTAGGTTGATGAAGAAGCACTTTGATGGCACTGTTGAAGAAAGGGATCCTCCCATAGTATTATCTGAGTCAGGAATTTTGAATCAATTTGATGACATCAATGTAACCATGAGAATAGATGTTGAGTCAAGTCATAGATGGAAACTTTGTCGTGAAGATGAGGTGAAGTATTGGGAAAAAAAGAGAACATATTCTTTGATATTCCTTACTAGAAGGATAATCTCTTACGTCACAATCTAGATGTCATACATATTGAGAAAAATGTATGTGACAATGTCCTCTATGCAATGCTTAAAGAAGATAAATCAAAAGATCATCTTAGTCATTAATGTAGTGTTAGGATAATCTTTGTTAATATTTAACTAAAAAAACAAAGTATATGTAATTTGAATATATATTAGCAATTTACTATATTATATTAACAAATATTTTGTATAATTTTATTAGTATAAAATTGAGTTACACTAGTATAACATCAAATATAAATAAAATATATTTTATTATGAGTAAAATTTTAAAATATTATTAGTAACACTTAATTCTTTTAAGTTTAATTATACTATATATCAACAAAGGATTTTCTAACTGTCCAAACTTTGTGTATTGTATTCTGTAATTAGCACATATTGTTAGCAGGTGACCGATCCACAGGCCAACTAACGAATGGTATTAATTAATACATGAAAGACCCATTGCTTCAATTCATGGTTGGGAGTATATCCTATGAGCACCAAAAGCTTACCCCTGTTTATAAAGTATACAAAGAATAATTATTGTTTTAATATTGTAAGAAGTATTATTTAAAATCAAATTTTATTATCATCTATTATCTCTTTTAATACATGAACTTCTTAAGAAGAACTTCATAAAAAATAAAAAAATAAAAAAATAAAAAATATTAATTATTTTTTTACAAAAATACTCTTATTAGTTATTGATAAAATAAACATTTATTAAATAAAAATAAAGTAAGATTTGTAGATCCTAATACATATAACATAAACTGTAGACAAATTAAATAATTTTTATTATATTTGCCAATCTTTTAAAAAATTAAAATTAATTAAGAGTTTTTTATATTAAGGAATCAAAGTTGTAAAAATTAAACAAATATAGAAACCTTATATGTTTCAAGGTAAAATAAAAGAAATATAATGAATGGTAATTTTCTTTTGGAAATTTATAAAATGAAACATTTTCTTATTTTATTTTATAAATTTATAATATGCATGTTATGCTGCTTTTCGAAAAGAAATTTAACTATCAATTTTTTCTTTCATAAGGAAATACTTCGATCGTAATATTTATTACTGTTGTAAAGTTAAAATAAAAATACAAGACATGATTTCATAAAAGAAAGAAAGAAAAAAAAAGGAGTGTTATGTAATAAGCTAAAATTATGAAGGAAGAAGAATTATAGAGGAAGAAGAATTATAGAGAACAATGGGAGAAGAGAATTGAAGAGAGGGTAATTAAGAGTTAGAGAGGTATCTTATTATGCATGGCATGAGTTCTATTTATAGAACTCAAAAGGGGACATCCATATAAATATTCATAATACTCCCCCTTGGCTGTCTATATTTTAGAATGTGTCTTGTTAAAACCTTACTAGGAAAAACACAGTGGGATAAAAACCTAGTGAAGGAAAAAGAGTACATCATTCTTTACAAACTACATTTATGGATAAAATAAATAATTAAATTATAAGTATTTAATTCTCTCCCTCATTAGAACATCCCTGTTTAAGGCGTCGAAGACCGATCTTTTGTACTAACTGCTCAAAGACTTTGGTTGGTAATGATTCTGTAAAAATATCTACTAGATTCTCACATGATCGAACTTGATGGACATTTATTTCACCATTCTTTATAAGATCATGAGTAAATAAAATTTTGGTGAAATATGTTTTGTCCTATCTCCTTTAATATAACCCTCATTTAACTGAGAATACAAGCTGTATTATCTTCACATAAGATTGTTAGTGGTAATTTTCCATCATGCAAGCCATAAGTTTCTTGAATATGTTGAATCATAGACCTCAACCATACACATTCTCGGCTTGTTTCATGTAATGTTAGAATTTCAACATGATTAGATGATGTTGCAGTGATTATTTGCTTTATGGATCTCCATGAAATTCCTATACCACCACATGTGAACAAATATCCTATTTGTGATTGAGCATTATAAGGATCAGATAAATACCCTACATCTGTATAACCAATTAGGTTTTCCTTAGATACATATGGGAAAAATAAACCCATGTCCATTGTAGCTCTAAGGTAAAAGAATAAATGTTTGATCCCATTCCAATACCCTTTTTGTAGGTAAAAAACTATGTCTTGCTAACAAATTAGTAGTAAATGATATATCAGGTCGTGTATGGCTAGCAAGATATATTAGTGCTTCAATTGCACTGAGATATATTACTTCAGGACCAAGTAGTTCTTCATTTTTCTCTTGAGGTCGAAAAAGGATCTTTGCTCACTTCAAGTGACCTTACAACCATTCGACTGCTCAATGAGTGTGACTTATCCATATAGAACTGTTTTAGCACCTTTTCTGTATAAGTCTTTTGGTGTATTAAAATTTATTCCTTTAAATATTCTAATTGTAATCTAAGACAAAACTTTATTTTTCTCAAGTCTTTCATCTCGAATTCCTTTTTCAAGCAATTTACAGCCTTTGAAAGTTCTTTAGGAGTTTCGATGATGTTTAAATCATCTACATAGATAGAAATTATAACAAACTCTTTTCCAAGTCTTTTTATAAAAACATATGGACAAATCAGGTCATTTTTCTACCATTCTTTCAATAAATATTCACTGAGACAATTGTACCACACACGTCCAGATTGTTTCAGTCCGTAAAGAGATTTATTCAATTTAATTAAATAACTTTCTTGAGAATTTGTTTTGTATGCTTCAAGAAAATTAAATCCTTCACGAAGTTTCATATAGATGTTATTTTCAAGTGAACCATATAAATATGCTGCAACAACATCCATTAGGCATAAATCAAGTTTTTCACAGATTACCAAACTTATTAAGTATCGAAAAATAGTTGCATCCATCACTGTGAATATGTTTCCTCGAAATCAATACCAGGTCTTTGTGAGAAACTTTGTGCAATAAGTCTTGTTTTATATCTCACAATTTCACCATTTTTATTTTTTTCTCGTAAAAACCCATTTGTATCCAATTAGTTTTACACCTTCAGATGTTTGGACTACAGGCCCAAAAGCTTTTCATTTTGCAAGTGAGTTTAACTCTTCTTGCATTGCATCTTTCCACTTTGGCCAATCATTTCTTTATGCATATTCCTTAATAGATTTTGGCTCATGATTCTTATTATCATTTATAATATCAAGAGCTATTTTGAATGCAAAAATTTTATCAACATCGACTTCTTGTCGATTCCATTGTATTCCATCTATGACATAATTTATAGAGATCTCTTTATTTTTATCAATTTTAGGTACCTTGATTTCTTCTAGATTTAAAACCTTGATTATGTCAAGAGACTCTTCTGGAGTCTTTATATCCTCGATTCGACCATCTTCTTTATTTACTTTTCTCTTTTGAGGAGTTTTATCTTTAGAACCAATAGGTCTGCCACATTTTATTTTGGCTTCAGACTCATTTACAATTTTAGATTATCCTACATGGATATCAATTTTTATTGGGGTATTAACAGCTAGTATGTGTGACTTAGTCACTCTTTTTGGATCAGCAAATGCATTTGGCAATTGGTTTGCTAAATTTTACAAACTAATTATTTTCTAAACTTCTAGTTCACATTGCTTTGTTCAAGGATCAAGATGAGATAGAGATATCTCATTCCAACTAACACTTTTATCCAACTATTTATTTTCTCCCCCTAATAGTGGGAAAACAGATTCATCAAAATGACAATCAGCAAAAAGAGCTGTAAATAAATCACCTGTTAAGGGTTCAAGATATTTTATTATGGATGGACTTTCATATCCAAAATATATTCCCAACCTTCTTTGAGGTCCCATCTTAGTGCGTCGTGGAAGGGAGATAGGAACATATACCGCACTTCCAAAGATTCTTAGATGAGGAATATTTGGTTCTTTACCATGAACCCATTGTAAAGGGGAATACTCATGATAACTTATAGGCCTGATTCAAGTGTTGCTGCTTGCAAGATTTCATGTCCCCAAGTTGAAATTGGGAGTTTTGATCTCATTAACAATGGTCTTGCTATCAATTTTAAACGTTTAATCAATGATTTAGCAAGTCCATTTTGTGTATGAACATGTGCTATAGGATGTTCAACATTAATTCCAATGGACATATTGTAATCATTAAAAATTCAGCAACGTTATCAAGGCGTAGTTTCTTAATTGGATAATCAGGAAAATGAGCTCTTAAACGAATTAATTGAGCTTGTAATCTCGCAAACGCTTGGTTGCGAGTTGACAATAAGTAAACATGTGACCATCAAGTTGATGCATCAATCAAAACCATAAAATATCTAAATGGTCCACATGAAAGGTGTATTGGTCCACAAATATCACCTTGTATACATTCTAAAAATGTGAGTGATTCACTCCCAATTTTCATTGGTGATGGCCGAGTAATTAATTTCCCTTGAGAACAAGCAGCACATAAGAAATTATTAGTTTGGAGAATTTGTCTGTTGGACAAGTAATGAACATTTGAATTCTCAACTATTTTTCACATCATTATTGTTTCAGGATAGCCTAACCATTCATGCCAAATAACAAAGTTATTCTTATTTGTAAACTTCTGGTTTACAGTAACATTTGCTTCAACTGTACTAATATAGGTGTAGTACAAACCGGAGGAAAGTGAAGGCAATTTTTCTAATATATATTTCTTATCAGAAATTAACTATGTGATGTAAAGATATTCATTATTTCCTTCATTTGTGGTCTCAATATGGTATCCATTTTTATGGATATCCTTAAAACTCAATAAATTTTTTAAGACTATAATGCACTTTCAATGTGCAATTTTGTTCCTCCAGGTAACAAAATATTAGCTCTACCGGAGCCTTCAATTATATTTATACTACCCAATATAGTATTAACATTGGCTTCTTGTTTTACTATATCGTAGAAATATTTCTCATTCTTGAGAATAGTATGAGTTGTGCAAGACATATATCTTCATTATTCATATAAGCATTCATTCTTCATTAAATAATAATAGATAAATAATGAGTGAAATTATAATTAACAATAATAAATATTTAACATAAATTCATAAGAAAAATTATATAAAATATAAAATAATTTATTTAGGGGCACTTCTCTCTCCAACCGAGTGGTCAATGTCTTCTTCAGGAAGAGTAAGGAAATCATCAACATCAAAGTGAGTAAAAGCATCATTCATACTAGTAAAATTTGTTTTTATTGTTTTACCTTTATTTTAAGAAATTTTGGTATAGATCAATTAGATGTTTTGATGTGCGACAAGCCCGAGACCAGTGGCCTTAGCTACCACACCGATAACAAATATTTTTAGTTTGTTCACTACTTTGAACATCTTTTCTTACGTTCTTTATTTTTCTATACAAATGATGATTTATTATCATTTCGACCATGACCATGACCATAAGTATAATAATCATGTGTTGCTACATTCACTTCTGGGAATGGAGTAGTTCCAGTTGGACGAGACTCATGATTTTATATAAATAATTCATTATTTTGTTTAGTCACAAGAAGACAAGTATAAAATTTTACATAAGTAACATGGTAGTAAAATTTAAAAGTTGTTATAAAATATCATTTTAGAAGTCTAGTAGTAGAATAATAACTTGCCATATATAAACTTGAGTTTGATTCCTTTTATATAATTTAATATATTATATCAACTATAAATTCTAATACAAAACAATTAATTGCAGTTGTAAGTTACCGCAACTGTAATCAATTAACAAAAGGGGCAACAATTAAAATAATATAATGGCCTTTGAATTATCATGGTAATGGAAAACACTAATTTAATAATTAGGCAAAGTTATAGCCTGTGAAGCTACAAGAGATATCAATATTTAATTTAATAGTATTCCTGTGAAGTTATCCTGAAGCTACAACTATCATTTAATTTAATAGCGATTGAGGTGATGAGTGAAAACATGAAAACACAATAGCTATATAAAATTCTAAAGCAAAAGTGTAACACCCCTATTTTTATTTTTATATTAAAATTTTGAAGGAATTAAATTATGGTTCTTTAGAACTTTTTAACCTACGTATTATTTATGATTTGTTGGAATTTTTTGGAATTTTGGAATTTTTTTAATAAAATAATATTTTTTAAATAATTTTAAATTCATATAAGTGACTTAAATTAAAAATATTTATAAGAAAGTGAATTTAAATTATAAGAAAATTTTCTAAAATCTGTTTCAAGTAGACTTATCTAAAAATTATCGGTTTGAGAAAAATCTTGATTTTTTCTAATCGTTAAAAAATTGGAAACGTATCAATAATTTTTTATTAACAGAAAATTTTAGATTTTTAAAATTTCAGCTTTATATTACTTATTATAAAATTAGTGAGGACTGATATAATATCGCTAAATTTCAAAAAGGACTCATTTTGAATATTTAAAATATACCGAGTGAAGGGTTACTATTTGACTTAATAATTTTGCCGACAATTACTATGCAAATCACTGTGCATGTATGAAATTTTCAAAAGATGCACAGTAACCTGGAATAAAAAATTTAAAAATGCATAGTACTTTTATATTAAAATAATGGAATGCATAGTAAATTTTTTTCCTATAAATACCGAAGGATTTCTTCTTTAGAATTCACAATTCCAGATTAAGTTTTCTTAATATAGTAGTGCTAGTGAGATAGTGCTGGAAGTGAGAGAGAGAAGAAAAGTTTTTGGAGAGAAGGTTCTGCCAAAATCCTAAGAAATCGGAGGCGCAAAGCAAATCCATTTTGGGTAACAATTCAAGGTAAGGGGGAGTGAGATAAGAGTATAATATGAAAAGACATAAGAATAATGGGAGGAGTCCCCTACTCCTTTTAAATTTAATAATATTATTATTTTAAAATATTAACTTTTTAACTTAACAATTTTAATAAATTTTAAATTAAATATCCGGTTTAACTAACTCTAACATACCTATGCAAGGACTTAGACCATTATGACCTATATGGACTGGACTATGCCTATGCAAGGACTTGGACCATTATGACCCATATGGACTGAACTATACCTATGCAAGGACTGGATTATATGGACTTACATATACCTATGCGAGGAATTGACCAAAATGACTCAAATTAACTATATTAATAATCATTAAATTTTGTATTATGATATGTATTAATGATATTTAATTGATTTGATTATGATTTGATTATGATTGATTTATTGATGATATTTAGTTATGATTGATATTGCTTGATTTTGATTGATGATATTGTAATGTGGAGTTTGAGCATATAGCGAGCATGACGGAAAGCTAAAATTCAGTAAGAATTTCTTACCTTACTCTTTAAATTTTATTATCTTTTATTCCTTCTTAGAAATTATTTTTATTAACTTTATTTTCAATAGTTAGAATAAAAAAATTAATATTTATTTTAGAAAGAAAACATTTTATGAGAATTTATTTAATTAAATCTTGAGTTAAAGAAAAATTTTGTAATGTTAAGTATTTTTGGTTAATAATTATTCTCTTTTAATAAAACAAAATTTTTTTAAAAGAAAATTATTTTATTTTTTCCAACTTAATAACTAAAGATATTTGGAAATAATTGAGATTCCTAAATTTGATTTTGTTAATATTTAATTTGAGAAAGAATATGTAAAGTTTTATATGAGAAAGTTTTTAGATATTTAAGGCTTAGAAACTCAATTTCAGTGAGATTTGAAAACTGTACCAAATTTATTTCTGTGGGACAGAAATTCAGAGAATTGAGAAAATGTACAGTTTATTGAAATGATATTGTAAACCTTTAAGGGATTTAATAATTGAGTTTCTAAAAGCCTTAACCAACTAAATACGCGAGTAGTTCATGCATCATGAATCATTAAAGTGAAATAAAATAATATTGTCTGGGGACGGATTATAGAAACCGAGGATACATTAGAGGAGGCTTAATTACGAGCCTTGGGATGAGAGGGTGTGAAAGGGTGCTTCAGGGGACCTGGGGTAGCTCCCTAGTGTCGGGTACTTTCACAATAAAAACTTTCTCAATCTGACTAGTCTCTAAGTGTTTCCATGCCAGTTGAGCTGTTCATATTATTATTATCCGGACTTATGGAACAGTGTAAACTCCTGGTTGGTCCAGTGCAAATTAAAATTTAAGGGCCCATATATATAGGTAAGTTATGATGAAGATATTGCATAACATTCATGCATTCATAATTGATTGTGTATGTGATTGTGATTGATATTATTATGTATTGGTTTATGAAAACCCTTTGTTGCTTATGTCTTATTCGGGAATATTATATTCTGTTTCTCACTCCTTTCTCCGTGTCTTTATTTCATATATTCTAAATTGATGGTTCAGAGGGAAGGATCGAAGAATTTCGGCAGTAGATATAGCACGTTCTAGAAAGGGAGCTCGGTATGAATACCGTGGTCCAATGAATAAATAATGTTAATAAGTAACTGCTTCTGGGCCATGGAGTTTCCTCTCTTTCTTATAATGTTTAATGTTTATTTTCTTTGGATGAATGTACAAATACTTTATAAAGTTTTAATAATATTTGTGAGGTATTTCAGAAATAATGTATATAATTTATTCTGATAGTTTCTTTTTAACAATCATATCTTTAAAAAAAAAATTATGAATTTTTCTAGAATTTATTAAGGTGTAACTGAGGGTGTTACAAAGTGGTATCAGAGCAGTTAATCCAATAGGCCTGGGGAAAAGGTCTATCTTGCTTTGTCTGTAAACTCTGTATAGGTAGAATATCTGACTTGGTAGTAACTGTGATTGATATGACAAATCTCAGTTACTGTGAAACAGGAAACTAATGGCTGGAAACGATCTTGCTGGAGTTGTAGAACGCTTAATCAATGCAATGGGAGCATGTGAAGGTCAAGGTAACGATGCCTTGAGAAGGCTGGACCTATTCGAAAAGCGCAATCCACCTCGTTTCAAGGGAGGATATAACCCTGATGGAGCACAAATCTGGATTCGAGAGATAGAGAAGATCTTTCGAGCATTGCAATGTAATGAAGCTGATAAGGTAGTCTTCGCTACTTATGCCTTATCTGAGGATGCCGAACATTGGTGGGATAGCATGCGTAGACAATTTGAAGTCAATGACGTGGAGATCACTTGGGATTATTTCAAGGATATGTTTCTGGAGAAATACTTTCCAGCTGATGTTAAAGAGAAAAGACAATTCGAATTCCTGTCGCTGACCCAAGGAAATATGACCGTTGGAGAGTATGCATCCAGGTTTGAAGAGCTATCTCGTTTTCATTCTCATTATAATGATGCTACTAATGAAAGAGATCGGTGTGAAAAGTTTGTAAATGGATTGCGGCCAGAAATTAAGGAAGCTATACGAATGCAGGAAATCCGTGAATTTTCTGTATTGGTAAATCGCTGTAGGATCTTTGAAGAAGATCATAAGGATAGAATGACCAAAAGTCGTGAGCCCATTCACAAGGTAGGAGAAATGAGAAGTGGAGGACCTCACCATCACCAAAGAAGAGACTTCAAAAGGAATAAGCCTTACCAAGCGCCATTTCGCCGGTTTGGAGCAGCATCTGTTCCTAACAGACCCCAAGCTTCAACTGGAAGCTATTACCCAACATCTGCACCAAATTTTAAATGTTTTATCTGTGGAGGACCCCATTTGAAAAGGGATTGTCCTAAAAACACTTATGTTTGTTTTAAGTGTAACAAACCAGGTCATCACATCAAGGATTGCCCAGAGATAAAGAGAGAAAACCCTGAAGGTGCAAGTACAAGCATAAATACTCAAGGAGGCGCGCACAGTGCAGTCGGAAGGCCGAAGGCAAAAGGAAAGGTTTTTGCAATCACTGGAGAAGAAGCATCTCATGTTGATTCCATGGTAGAAGGTAAGTGTATCATTAATAAGATTTCTTTAACTGTTATGTATGACTCAGGTGCATCACATTCCTTTATTGCCAATGACTGTGTAGAAAAACTAAAATTACCTGTAATAGAACTGCCATTTGACTTATCTGTACATACTCCTGGAAACAATCCCATTGTCACTTCTAAAGCCTGTTGGAAATGCCCTATTGTCATAAATGGTAGGGACTTTAAAGCTAATCTTTTCTGTTTACCCCTTTCTGGCTTAGAAGTTATTATTGGGCTAGATTGGTTGTCTGACAATCATGTTCTAATAGATTGTCATAATAAAACCATAATGTTTAAAGAACCAGTGAATTTGAATCCTGAGGATTCGAGATTTCTAACCGCCAACTAAGTGAGTGCCTCTTTAAAAGGAGGGGCTCAAGGATTCATGCTATTGCTTTCAACAAAAGGAGAGCAAGAATCAAAAATCAAAAATCTGCCGGTTGTGTGTGAATTTCCTGACGTTTTTCCTGAAGATATCCCTGGTTTACCCCCAGAAAGAGATGTGGAATTTTCCATTGATCTAGTACCTGGAGTTGGACCCATTTCAATTGCACCATACCGAATGTCACCTCTAGAATTAGCAGAGTTGAAGAAACAACTTGAGGAGATGATAGAGAAGCAGTTTATACGACCTAGTGTATCCCCCTGGGGTGCACCAGTGTTGTTGGTTAAGAAGAAGGATGGTAGCATGAGGTTGTGTGTAGATTATCGACAACTGAACAAGGTGACAATCAAGAACAGATATCCTCTACCAAGGATTGACGACTTGATGGATCAGCTGCGTGGTGCCATGGTGTTCTCCAAAATTGATTTGAGGTCTGGATACCATCAAATAAGGGTGAAGAAAGAAGATGTATCAAAAACTGCTTTTAGAACACGCTATGGCCATTACAAATATCTAGTAATGCCTTTTGGTGTAACTAATGCACCAGTCGTATTCATGGATTACATGAATAGGATTTTTCATCCATATCTAGATAAATTTGTAGTGGTGTTCATTGATGATATATTAGTGTACTCTAAAAGCAGAGAAGAACATGTTGAACATTTGAAGGTCGTGTTGGAAATCCTGAAAAAGAAACAACTGTATGCAAAGCTGTCGAAGTGTGAATTCTGGTTGGAAGAAGTGAACTTTTTAGGACATGTAATTAGTCAAGGAGGAATAGCTGTAGACCCTTCCAAGGTGGAAGCAGTTTTAAAATGGGAGAAACTAACCACAATCACTGAGATTAGAAGTTTCTTGGGTTTAGCTGGATACTATAGGAGATTCATTGAAGGATTTTCAAAGTTAGGATACCCACTGACCAAGCTAACATGGAAAGGAGAACCTTTTGTGTGGACGACACAATACGAGAATAGTTTTCAAGAGCTGAAAGATCGACTTACTTCTGCACCGGTGTTAGTACTCCCTGATCCACATCGAAGTTTTGAAGTTTATTGTGATGCGTCTAAACAAGGACTAGGAAGTGTACTCATGCAAGACAAGAAGGTTGTAGCCTATGCGTCGCGCCAATTAAGGCAACATGAGATTAACTACCCTACCCATGACTTAGAGTTAGCCGCTGTAGTTTTTGCCTTAAAGATTTGGAGGCATTATCTATACGATGCAACATTCGATGTGTTTAGCGATCATAAGAGTCTCAAGTATTTATTCGACCAAAAGGAGTTAAACATGAGGCAACGGAGATGGATGGAGTTCTTAAAGGACTACGACTTTGAGTTACAGTACCATCCTGGAAAAGCGAACGTAGTAGCTGATGCTTTAAGTCGAAAGTCTCTACATTCGTCCACGATGATGATTAAAGAGCTGGAATTGATAGAGAACTTCAGAGATCTTAACCTAGCAGTAAAGGTTAATGCTAACAGCTACAGACTAGGAGCGTTGCAAGTGACAAGTGAATTCCTGAGACAAGTTCTGGAGGCTCAACGAGAGGATGAATTCCTGCAATAGAAGAAAGAACTCTTGAAACAAGGAAAAGAAGTCGAGTTCAATGTGCGAAACGACCAATTATTGAGGTATAAGGATCGAGTGTGTATCCCTGATCAAGAGGAGTTAAGGAAAGCAATTCTGGAAGAAGGCCATAAAAGTTATATGAGCATTCATCCCGGAGCTACTAAAATGTATCAAGATTTGAAGAAGTTATTTTGGTGGCCTGGAATGAAGAAAGCGGTGGCAGAGTATGTGGCTGCATGTCTAATTTGCCAGAAGGTTAAAGTGGAACACCAAAAACCCCCTGGAATGCTACAATCAATGGAAATACCGGAATGAAAATGGGATGGCATTGCCATGGATTTTGTGACTTCTCTACCCAAAACTCCATTAGGACATGATTCAATATGGGTAATAGTTGATAGACTAACAAAGTCTGCCCACTTTATTCCCATCAACATTCGCTACTCTATGGAGAAGCTGACAAAATTATACATTGAGGAGATTGTGAGATTGCATGGAATTCCTTCAAGTATCATTTCTGATCGGGACCCTCGTTTTACATCACAATTCTGGAAGAGCTTGCACAAGGCTTTGGGAACAAGACTGCGTCTAAGTTCAGCATATCATCCTCAGACGGATGGACAATCAGAAAGAACAATCTAATCTCTAGAGGACTTGTTACGAGCTTGTGTGTTAGAGCATAAAGGAAGTTGGAATCAATTCTTACCATATGTGGAGTTTACCTACAACAACAGTTTCCATGCTAGCATTGGCATGGCACCTTTTGAAGCATTATATGGAAGAAAATGTAGGACCCCGCTATGTTGGTTTGAGACTGGTGAAAACTTGATGTTAGGACCAGAGTTGGTACAACAAACCACGGATAAAATCAAAATAGTTCAGGAAAAGATGAAGGCAACACAGAGCAGGCAGAAAAGTTACTATGACAAAAGAAGAAAGCCGCTCGAATTTCAAGAAGGCGATCATGTATTCTTGAAAGTCACACCTATGACTGGGGTCGGTCGGGCAATGAAATCTCGAAAACTAACTCCTAGATTTATCGGTCCATACCAAATAATTCATAAAGTTAGTCCCCTTGCCTACCAAATAGCATTACCACCTTTTCTTTCTAATATCCATAATGTTTTTCATGTGTCAAACTTACGAAAGTATATATATGATCCTACACATGTTATTGAACCTGATGTCATACAAGTTAAAGATAATCTTACATATGATGCACCACCTGTTAGAATAAGTGACAGAAGAATAAAACAATTAAGAGACAAGACAATTCCGCTTGTAAAGGTTATTTGGAGTGAAACGAGAGGAGAAGATGCTACATGGGAACTAGAAACTGAGATGAAAGAGTCTCATCCTCATTTGTTTTACTGATTAATGTAAATTTCGAGGACGAAATTTTCTAAGGGGAGTAGAGTTGTAACACCCCTATTTTTATTTTTATATTAAAATTTTGAAGGAATTAAATTATGGTTCTTTAGAACTTTTTAACCTACGTATTATTTATGATTTTTTGGAATTTTTTGGAATTTTGGAATTTTTTTAATAAAATAATATTTTTTAAATAATTTTAAATTCATATAAGTGACTTAAATTAAAAATATTTATAAGAAAGTGAATTTAAATTATAAGAAAATTTTCTAAAATCTGTTTCAAGTAGACTTATCTAAAAATTATCGGTTTGAGAAAAATCTTGATTTTTTCCAATCGTTAAAAAATTGGAAACGCATCAATAATTTTTTATTAACAGAAAATTTTAGATTTTTAAAATTTCAGCTTTATATTACTTATTATAAAATTAGTGAGGACTGATATAATATCGCTAAATTTCAAAAAGGACTCATTTTGAATATTTAAAATATACCGAGTGAAGGGTTACTATTTGACTTAATAATTTTGTCGACAATTACTATGCAAATCACTGTGCATGTATGAAATTTTCAAAAGATGCACAGTAACCTGGAATAAAAAATTCAAAAATGCATAGTACTTTTATATTAAAATAATGGAATGCATAGTAAATTTTTTTCCTATAAATACCGAAGGATTTCTTCTTTAGAATTCACAATTTCAGATTAAGTTTTCTTAATATAGTAGTGCTAGTGAGATAGTGGTGGAAGTGAGAGAGAGAAGAAAAGTTTTTGGAGAGAAGGTTCTGCCAAAATCCTAAGAAATCGGAGGCGCAAAGCAAATCCATTTTGGGTAACAATTCAAGGTAAGGGGGAGTGAGATAAGAGTATAATATGAAAAGACATAAGAATAATGGGAGGAGTCCCCTACTCCTTTTAAATTTAATAATATTATTATTTTAAAATATTAACTTTTTAACTTAACAATTTTAATAAATTTTAAATTAAATATCCGGTTTAACTAACTCTAACATACCTATGCAAGGACTTGGACCATTATGACCTATATGGACTGGACTATACCTATGCAAGGACTTGGACCATTATGACCCATATGGACTGAACTATACCTATGCAAGGACTGGATTATATGGACTTACATATACCTATGCGAGGAATTGACCAAAATGACTCAAATTGACTATATTAATAATCATTAAATTTTGTATTATGATATGTATTAATGATATTTAATTGATTTGATTATGATTTGATTATGATTGATTTATTGATGATATTTAGTTATGATTGATATTGCTTGATTTTGATTGATGATATTGTAATGTGGAGTTTGAGCATATAGCGAGCATGACGGAAAGCTAAAATTCAGTAAGAATTTCTTACCTTACTCTTTAAATTTTATTATCTTTTATTCCTTCTTAGAAATTATTTTTATTAACTTTATTTTCAATAGTTAGAATAAAAAAATTAATATTTATTTTAGAAAGAAAACATTTTATGAGAATTTATTTAATTAAATCTTGAGTTAAAGAAAAATTTTGTAATGTTAAGTATTTTTGGTTAATAATTATTCTCTTTTAATAAAACAAAATTTTTTTAAAAGAAAATTATTTTATTTTTTCCAACTTAATAACTAAAGATATTTGGAAATAATTGAGATTCCTAAATTTGATTTTGTTAATATTTAATTTGAGAAAGAATATGTAAAGTTTTATATGAGAAAGTTTTTAGATATTTAAGGCTTAGAAACTCAATTTCAGTGAGATTTGAAAGCTGTACCAAATTTATTTCTGTGGGACAGAAATTCAGAGAATTGAGAAAATGTACAGTTTATTGAAATGATATTGTAAACCTTTAAGGGATTTAATAATTGAGTTTCTAAAAGCCTTAACCAACTAAATACGCGAGTAGTTCATGCATCATGAATCATTAAAGTGAAATAAAATAATATTGTCTGGGGACGGATTATAGAAACCGAGGATACATTAGAGGAGGCTTAATTACGAGCCTTGGGATGAGAGGGTGTGAAAGGGTGCTTCAGGGGACCTGGTGTAGCTCCCTAGTGTCGGGTACTTTCACAATAAAAACTTTCTCAATCTGACTAGTCTCTAAGTGTTTCCATGCCAGTTGAGCTGTTCATATTATTATTATCCGGACTTATGGAACAGTGTAAACTCCTGGTTGGCCCAGTGCAAATTAAAATTTAAGGGCCCACATATATAGGTAAGTTATGATGAAGATATTGCATAACATTCATGCATTCATAATTGATTGTGTATGTGATTGTGATTGATATTATTATGTATTGGTTTGTGAAAACCCTTTGTTGCTTATGTCTTATTCGGGAATATTATATTCTGTTTCTCACTCCTTTCTCCGTGTCTTTGTTTCATATATTCTAAATTGATGGTTCAGAGGGAAGGATCGAAGAATTTCGGCAGTAGATATAGCACGTTCTAGAAAGGGAGCTCGGTATGAATACCGTGGTCCAATGAATAAATAATGTTAATAAGTAACTGCTTCTGGGCCATGGAGTTTCCTCTCTTTCTTATAATGTTTAATGTTTATTTTCTTTGGATGAATGTACAAATACTTTATAAAGTTTTAATAATATTTGTGAGGTATTTCAGAAATAATGTATATAATTTATTCTGATAGTTTCTTTTTAACAATCATATCTTTAAAAAAAAATTATAAATTTTTCTAGAATTTATTAAGGTGTAACTGAGGGTGTTACAAAAAGCATGAAGTAGCTATTTAATAATATAATATCCAAATCAATGGAATGTAGCTAGCAATGGAAAACTTTAATAATGAGTAATCAAGCCGCAGAAGGAATTAATAATGGAAGGAATTGCAGTAGGCACAATAGATAATAATAATGCAACGCATATTGTAAATAATGGCAACATTATTATAAAGATATTATTGTAAAGGATGAAAATAATATTATTAAATAAAGATATTATGATTGACATAAAGTACCAATAAAATATAGTTTTAATAAATTTTTTATCCAATTATAAAGTAATTTGTTAATTTTCTATGTGGGCTTTGTAAGCAAGTAATATAAAAATGAATGCAAGCATAAGGTAATATATAAAAAATAAAATGGAACACGGAATGGAACACGCATAAGCAATATTTAATAATATGCAACAAAATGTTACAGTAAAATGCAACCCATGAAGTTAAAGAGGAAATGCAATATTTAATATAAAAGACATCATAAAGCAATGAACTATATTATATAAA
Organism: Clitoria ternatea; assembly: GCA_037962975.1. NCBI lineage: Eukaryota > Viridiplantae > Streptophyta > Magnoliopsida > Fabales > Fabaceae > Clitoria > Clitoria ternatea. Next base: position 298,218,283 of record CM075669.1, read on the forward strand.
ATATGTTGCAAGGTATAAGCAATAAATAATAAAATAAGTTGCAATGGAACATGCACTAGGTGGAATGCAAAGTTATAGCATGTGAATCACTATATTAAGCAATATTATAAAATCAATATGTGAAGCAATCAGAAAATTGTAATTCGTGAAGTTTCCATGAAGTTACAGGGCAGCAAGGAAATTAAGGCGCATGAAGCATGAAATTGCAAAGTTAAAATGCATAAAGCATGATTAGGTACCAATAATTGTAAAACAAAAACAAAACTCAAACTTTGCACGTAAAGCTACAATGGGTAAATATATCATATATATATAATCATAATATAAATGTAGTTCTTCGGGAACTTTGTATCATGATTTTTTTTGAGAATTCTTCCAAAATTCTTTTAAGTTCTTCTAGAACATTAATTTTATACATTCTGTAGGGATTTTGAAATATAAGTTCTTCAAGAACCTTTTATATTATATATTATATATAATAAAAGATACATAAATTAAAAATAAAATTATAAAAGAAAATTAAAATTATGTGTTACCTTTTGAAGGCTTGATTAAATGTCAGTTAATCAAAATCTCGTGCTGATAACGTGATATGTAATAAGCTAAAATTATGAAGGAAGAAGAATTATAAAAGAAGAATTATAGAGAACAATGGGAGAAGAGAATTGAAGAGAGGGTAATTAAAAATTAAAGAGAGGTATATTATTATGTATGGCATGAATTCTATTTATAAAACTCAAAGGGGACATCCATATAAATATTCATAATAAGGAGCACTTCAAAATATTAGCATTGCAGTCCTTTTCTTCTCTCACAACGTGCATGAAACCACTTTGACTTCTCGAACGGCTAGTAACATTCACTTATGCCTCAATTTGTACTTAAGCGTATTAATTGGGCGTTAAAGACGCTCTACTGCATCAAGTACCCATTCACATGGACAAACCGCCAAGTGGCTGTAAGACATGATTTAATTGCTTAATATTTTATTTCGTTAGTGTCCCACTCATGCAGCTGCACTCGCACAACACTTGAATCTTGAAACACATAAAAGCACAAGACTAGATTTACATTTAACATATCCCCTAAAAAGCAAGTTTTACAAAGAAAAAGAGAACAAGAAAAATATGGATTTCAGTGGCAATGGCACTGAAGAGAGTGAGCTGTATCACGCTCAGGTCCATTTGTACAAACATGTATACAATTGGGTAAGTTCCATGGCTCTCAAATCTGCCATGGAACTAGGCGTAGCAGACGCAATACACAACCATGGAAAACCCATGACCCTTTCCGAGTTGGCCACTGCTCTAAAACTCCACCCTTCAAAAGTCGGTGTTCTCCACCGTTTCTTGCGGCTTCTAACACACAACGGGTTCTTTACAAAAACGAAAGTACCATCTGAGAACGGTGAAGAAGAAGGGGAAATAGCATATGCTCTGACCCCACCTTCCAAGCTTCTCATAAGAGGCAAATCAACGTGTTTAGCTCCTATAGTGAAGGGAGCGCTTCATTCTAGCTCGCTTGACATGTGGCAATCTTCAAAGAAATGGTTCACTGAGAACAAAGAACAAACACTTTATGAGAGCGCAACGAGGGAGAGCTTCTGGGACTTTCTCAACAAAACCACCGAGTCCGATACACTCACTATGTTTCAAGAAGCTATGGCAGCTGATTCTAGGATGTTCAAGCTAGCACTTAAAGAGTGCAAACATGTTTTTGAGGGATTGGGTTCCCTTGTTGATGTTGGAGGTGGAACCGGTGGTGTCACCAGGATCATCCATGAAGCCTTCCCTCATTTGAAATGCACTGTTTTTGATCAACCACAGGTTGTGGCTAATTTGTCTGATGAAGAAAATTTGAACTTTGTTGGTGGGGATATGTTCAAATCCATCCCTTCTGCTGATGCTGTTTTACTCAAGGTAACATATTAATTTTAAGGAATGAGGTTAATTATTAATATTATTAATTAATTAAGTTCTACAAAGGGTTTAATGAAAGATGCATGTTGAAATTGAAATTTTTTGCAGTGGGTTCTGCATGATTGGAATGATGAACTATCCGTGAAGATATTGAAGAATTGCAAAGAAGCTATCTCGAGCAGGGGGAAAGAAGGAAAGGTGATTATAATTGACATTGCAATTGATGAAACAAACGATGATCGCGATTTGACTGAGTTGAAGCTGCACTATGACTTGGTGTTGCTTACCATGGTCAATGGAAAAGAAAGAGAAAAGAAAGAGTGGGTGGAGCTCATATATGAGGCAGGGTTCAGTAGCTGCAAGATTATCCCCATATGTGGCTTCAAATCTCTCATTGAAGTTTATCCTTGATTAATTAGAGGCTGTTGCAATAGTTGTATCCTACAATATCAATAAATTTCTAGTTTCCACTTAAACCTCTGAGAAAATGAAAATGAATAAACTAGCAGCCATATATAGAACACTAGAATTATTAACAGAGCCTATGCATAAACAAATCCGATTCATAAACCCAAAAAAAATATTAATTTTAGATAATTATATTAGATTTAAACGCACGTGCAACTTTACTTAAAAAGAATTATTGTTTACTCCCAAACGAAATCTAATATTGTTGGGATAACTCACTATAGAAAAAAGATCAAGATCAGCGACGGAAGTTAAGCGTCGTTAATCATTGTTTTTCCATCGATACGAGTCTAGCGGTGGCCTCAGCAATCTCATGGTCGCCATCACTAATCAAAACGCTGCTAGCCTTTTTAGCGACTCTTGGAGTAGGACGAGGCTACATAGCCACCGATATAACGGATAGCAAACACATTTTTTCGTTGTTGCAATATTAACCCATTGGTCATTCATTAAGAAAACTTGATGGAAATAGCGACTGACGTTGTAACATCCCAGTCTTTTTAATTAAATACCATTGCATTAAATAAATTAATTAAATTAATAGAGCGATAGTTTAAATTAAATTGTGGGTTGTTAGTAAATTAAGAAATCCAATTTAATTAAATTGGTGGATTAAAATTTTGAATTGAGTTAATTAAATGAGATAGTAAAAGGGAGAGTTACTAAGAGGTAGAAGGTAAATTCAACTACCTTTAATTAAATAAAGAGAAAAGAAAAGAGAAAATACAAAATGACGCATGTGCCCCTAGAATTAAATAAAAGGAAATTCCATCTCCTTCTTCCTCTCAAGCTGAAGCATTCAGAGCTCCTTCCTCTCTTGCATGGCTTGGTAGAGACTAAAATCGTTGTTGAATTTCAAAATTAAGGGTGGCATTGTGATCGTGGAGGTGAGGTGAGTCATATGGTAGTTTTAATTTTCATTTTTCATGCTTCTTTCTTCAAACCGAAATGGTGTTAAGCATGGGGGTTCCAGTTTTCCATGAATTTATGGCATGTGGAGCTTGAAAATGAAGTTTTACACAATGGGTGTTGGTAAATGGCTAACGATTCTTTGTTCGGTACCCATAGGTAGCAGATCGAGCTTTGAGAAACCATTGAACAAATGGGGACCTAGAACCAAAGCTGAACGTGGTCAAGGTAAGCTTTGGAAGTTTTAAAATGAGTTTTGGAGTTGTTTCATATGATAAGTGTTAGTTTTAGGGCAGACCTAGATTTGGGTGCACAGACTCTATGGCTAAGTCTGTTGTGGTTGTTTCTGTTTTATATGAATCTGTTAGTGGCGTATGGGCGAAGTCTATTATTACTGTTACAACACGTGAGTCTGTACTTTCTGACTCTATGAGTCTGGCTACCATATTTGCATTTCAGTCTATTCTGGTTTTATATATCTAGGTCTGCTCTGCTTCCTAAAAATCTAGCTATGCTTTATTTTGAGTATACTACAAGTGACTGTGATGTTGTTGCTGATTTACATAATAAGAGTCTGTTGTTTTTATTTTACATATTTTGAGTCTGTATTTGTCCCAAGTCTGTTGCAACTATTATTTTTGAGTCTGCCATTTTGTTTTCTTTTTGGATCAATTACTACATGAGTTCTAATTCTGTTGTTGTCCCTCTATTGTTAAGTTTGTCTCTATTTTCTGGTTTGAGTCTATTGTCCCTAACTATATGCTACTGTTATTTTTATGTTTAAGTCTGTCCCTATTTTTTTAAGTCTGCTGTTATTTATATGTTGTTGTTGTTACTTTAAGTCTGTTTGGTTGTAGTTAATTAATAAAAGTGAATTTTTTTTTGTAAATTTGATAATATTTTGTATAAAATAAATAAAATAGGGAGGAATGTTATAGGTATAGTTACCATCCATTTCCTATCGCTAAATAAGATGTCAATTTCCATCATTACGGTAGTAACTAGGTATCTATAACTAATACTTGTTATATATTTAGCGACACATCCTTAGGCATCGCTAAAGTTTGGAAATAGCAATAACATAACATACCTGTCACTGAATACAATAAAATATGTACATGCATTCAATACACGTGTCATGATGTTGGTAATGATTGTGTTTCGTCACTATATCAAGGTCTCTAAACCCCTATTAGTGAGGATGTAAAATGTTGCTAACTTGGAGTCTCTTAATCCTTTAATTTAGCAACGACGAGGTCTGGTTTCTAGTTTCGTCACTAATATTTTTATGGAAATTTTTTGGCAAGCTATGATCAGTTTTTGAAAAAAAAAACTATAATTTAAAAATAAATACATAATTATAAGCAAAAATTATAATTAAAATCTATACAATAATGATAACGCTATATATACAACAACTATAAATAAAAGCATAATTATACATAACAAAAATCAAAAAAGCATAATTGTACATAACAAAAATCAAAATCTATGTATACACAGAAAAGGTCAAAATGATCATATAAAATCATAAAATAATGCCAAGTGGAAGGGGGAGGGAGAAGGGAAGGGGGCTGTTGTGTAACATTCTAGGTTAATTTACCTTTTTATTTACATACGACAAATTATTTTCACAATAAATTTTTCGCATTGAATAAAATTTGTATCTTAATATGAATTAGTATTTATTCCTTTTAATATTTAATCCACTCGGTCAAGATGTAAAATAATATTTACCTCTTTTAGCTACATAAATTCATGTTCAGTATGAACCAAAACCGTTCTAAAATAAATCTTTAAATAAATGTATGTTAAAATGATAACCGATCAGAAATGGTTCTACTCGGTCTTGATAATAAATAGTATTCACTCAGATGCAATCAAAATGATAATAAGAGTGCACGCAAAATAATATCCGTTCGGTAAAATAGAGTTGAAACAGCGGGAGGAGATGAAGAAGCAAAAGGAGAAGAAGAAGAGGACAGGGATCATTCGCCTGAGCGAGACCCCAAAGTACCTAGGCGAATACCGAGAGCCGCTTAGGCGAGTACCGACTCGCTTGAGCGAATGCCACACCTGAAGTCTAAGCGAACAAGACGCACCTGCAGACTCACATGGGATTTCACTCGGTAAAATGGTTTACCCGGTAATAGGGTTTCGTTTGAAAAACACTCAACTTCCACTCACTCGGACATTCCATACTTGACTCATTACTACTCCTCACTCAGAAAGCTTAGCTCGGTCACAACTCCCTCGGGGATAATTCTACCTCCTTCACTCGGTTACCGCTTCTCCGAATATCCTCACTCGGTGAATACCCTATCCTTACTTCCCTCGGAAGAAACTCAGAGTTCCTCTCGGACACATCCAACTTCTCTTTACTCGAAGTCCTGGTACCCCTTCTTCACCCGGATTCTTTACACATTTTCTTCACTCGGGACATCCTAACCTTCCACCCGGAAGGGAATCTCTCGGTTATCCTTTACTCGGCAATGGATCCGTTAGTTAATGAGCTGCCACAGCAAACAGGAAAATGTATACATATCAAAGTGTTTTAAAATATAAGTTCGTATCCGATTCAATTTAAGTGGCACACAAATAAGATTAAACACTCGGAAATTCCTTATACACACATATACTCATCACAATCACTCAAAATCACTCGGGCCTTGGCATCGATCTCCCCCTTGGCGCGACTCCACGGCTCCAGCCTCCTCCCTGTCACTGGTTACTAAATTAAAACAACAGCAAGGGTGAGTGTTTGGCATCATAATTAATATAGAACAAAATTTAACAAGTTACATATATATATAAATCACGTCCGATTGCATTTTCATCACTCGGCAATTATAATACATCATACTCGGTAATTAATTTACACTCGGCCAATGGAACAAACTTCACTCAGCAGATATAACAACTGTCATTCGGTAAATATTCACATCACAACCAATAATTTATCAATTATCACAACTGACTCTCAAATAAAATTTGACGCCTAGTATCCGGATACTAAAAGGATTGACCTTCAGCTGGGAGTCTGACTTGACATCCTGTGAACCCGACTTGGTTCACCGAGCCCGACTTGGCTCCCCCTCAACCACTAGGTCAAAGACCTCTGGGTAGCTCAACTGGGTCCGACTTGACCACTGAAGCCAAAACAGGGTGATTCATACCGTTGGTCGTCCTCCACCATATAATCACATTCCATCATATAAACATAAACATATTATTCCGATTACCACTTGCAACTGTCAGAAACTGACCTGTGCTCACAGCGTAGGGCGACCGACTCGTCAAGCCCTCAACGTACATACTGATTCCCTCAATCATCACGCATTTCATACCATTGTAAGTAATACACACATGCACTCGCATACAACTCATCCAACATCATCTCAGCATTAAATATTTTAAGTTCATGACAAGATTAACTCAACCATACACCCGATCTTCAACTGATCGGTGTACACGGTCACACATGTACAAACATAGGCACACCACAACATTCAATAACATTTTCTTACCCTGCTCATACTGCTCAATGACTCGGATAGGAAATAAGTCCTATTCTAATTAATCATAACCCGAACACCCCTCTTACCTCGATTCCACGCTTTGATGATCTGCTCTCGGTGTCGGTCCCTTCCTCTGAGCACGGGATTTGCAGTCTCAGCTCCGTCACTCAACCTTTCATTGCTTAATCTACTACCTACGGGTCAGAATGTAAAAACCTGTTAACTCAACGCCCTCAGCTCTTTAGGCCACATTTGAGCCCACACTCACCAAAGGAGTGGAGAACAGACTCGAATACAGCAATGCATGGCCCTTGGATACTAGAGAAACGAAAGGGATAATGAGCCATAAATAAAATGGATCAGTGGACTCACCTTGAGGCCACGATCACAGGAATGGGGTTTGATTAAAGCTTTAACACGAACAGAGTCCTCCTCTGGCGCATGCAACTTAGCGACAAGAGAGGAGAAAATAAAGAAGAAGGAGAGACAGACCAAAAGAAGAAGTAGTTCGCAAATAATGAAGAGGGGAGAGAGAATTTCCTTTTATATAAGGCTCAGGGGCAAGACGGCCTTTTCCCTTATTTCATTTGCATTCTTATTAAAAGTTTTAATCACTTTTCATCACATTGAATTCTTTTATAGTTACCGGTCAACTACGCTTATTTGCTTTCACAACGTTTAATTATTCGTAACTGTCTAAGAGAATTGACCCGAGCTGGATACTGACCAACCGATGTCCAGGCGTAGTGCCCACACCTCGGTAATCTGAGCTAACGCTTGAGAGGTCGGACACTTCATCCGTCCTTACATCTTTGTTATGCATATCCGTTGCCTCAGCCATATAAGAGATTGATCCGGACTCTGATTCCGAGTTAGGCGTTCTCCTCACACCGGTTAATCCAAGACCACTCCAGGCACACCGGATAAGCATCAGTCACAAGACAGCATGTCTTTGACCGTTCTCCCTTGCACAATCTGATCTTCAACGCTGTTTGGTCCTTACATCTGAGACCGGTCTGACACCGGATTCCTTGACCCCGGTTCAGGCAGATCAAATATTAAATAAATTTCTAAAACATTTGCTAATATTTTCCACTCTCCATAAATTTTATTAAAATACCAGGAATGTTACATGTTGGGGCTGGGAAAAACTCAATGGGGGAGGGCCAAGGCATGGTCTGTGTGGTTTTCTCAGCAAGCTCCCCGTTAGGGATGAAAATGTGTCACGCTAGGTCGGGCTTTGAAAGGCCTGAGCCTGACCTACATAAAATTTTTAAAGCCTAAGTCTAGCCTATTAGTCTGTCATAGGCTTTTTTTAAGGCCTATTCTGATCTGTTTGAAGGCCTGGCCTGTTTAAAAGGCCTGTTTATAGTGAGACTTTTAAAAGGCCAAAACCAACCTAAAAAAATTGTGTTTCACTCCCTCCTAATTTTTTTTAATTATAAACTTGTAATATTATTTTATATTATATAAATGTAAATATTAATATATATATATATATATATATATTATTTTGTGTTATAAATGTATTATATATATAACTAATTAACAAATAATCTAATTAAATAAATCAGTCTGTTGGGTTTCAAAGGCTTTTAAACATTATTATACTATTTAGAGTTTAGGGTTAAAAAGCACTTTTAAACTCGGTTCTGCAACCAAGTTTGTTCTTGTCGTAGTAATAGGTATGAACATTTAAACTCGGTTATGAACCAAGTTTAAACATTTAAGCTCGATTATTTTAATTGATTTTAAATGTACTTGTGAACACCTCTTTCGGTCCAGCCTAAATTGAAACAACACCGGACCAAGGTCCTAAGAGTGGTAACACCGGACCACCGATGTCGTACACCTGGCAACGAAGTAACAGGTCAGTCCGGCCCAAGTAAAAATCAAGGGATCTCAAATTGAAACATGCACACCGGACTGGCAGTAGATCCGGACCACGAGGAAGAACACCGATCCCATGGTACCCCAAACATTGAAAAGGTCTGACTAGTGTAAATGTGACACCGGTCCGGATTCTAAATAAGCCACATCGGACCGGTTGTTGGAACATCAAACCGATGTCTTGCGTGGCCGAGGTCATAAACCTGACAACGGAGGAATGAGCCCGGATGCTTATGCGCGCTGACTCGAAATTACACTTTCTAAAGGTGGCAGACAAGGGGACGGTAGTGGAAGAATTAAAAATTTCTCATCAGCCATTGTCCCCCCACTATCTGTTAGTGGCCAGGTTGCCTCCACCAAGTGGAGGTTGAGCTGTCCACTCGGCCCATGTCCAAGAGCCCTCTATAAATACCTCTCATGAAGAGGCACAGGGGGCTGGCTGGTAAGTTCTTGGCACGGTCCAGAGCTGGAAAGAGGGGAAACTTCTAAATTTCACTTCAAGAGTCTTAAGGAATTCATTCCCTTCACACAGTTCTGTCCCAGTTCACTCCTAAACACCACACCGTCCCAATACCCCCAAAAACCATACCGACTCAACACCTCCCAATCCACACCGTCCCAACATCTCTCAATCCACACCGTCCCAATACTCCCTAAACTATACCGTCCCAACACCTCCCAATTCATCTCCATATTCCTTGAACACCACACCGTCTCAGCCTCCAACCCACATCGTTCTAACAGCATCCTCCCAACAGCACTGTCCTCCCTCAGATCCTCATCAACTCCACTGATTCACTGTAGCCTTTCACACCGATCTCCTAAATCTACCATACTGTATCCATATTCCTGAACATCACCCGGTTCTCCCCTAATCCGTCCTAATCCCGCCACACCGTCCTAACAGCTCCTGAACACTTCCAATACTCCTTAAACACTACATCGTCCCAACACCCATCAATCTCCACACCGTCCCAATACTCCCTAAACACCACACCGTCCCAGCCTCCTAAACCCAATATATCTTCCCAACATTTCCTGAATCTCCTTACCACTGTTTGGTCCTTCAACCCCATATCCACACCAGCAGAATCCACACCGGTCAACATCTGTAAGCTGTTCCCTCAACAACCTCACCACCAGTTCTGTTCTGTGTTCTTTCCTTTCGTTTTTTTTATTATTAAACGTTCATCTGTTGAGTTTGTATTTTTTAGACTTGTTTACTTTCCTAAAGTTCATTCAGTTAAATTTCTTTTTACTTTGTAATAATAATGAAAAAGAAATAAATGTCTCTTGTGTTTTCTTTGAAATCTAGATAAAGTCAAAAAAAAAGAAACAAATCATTTTTAGTCAGTGTCGTACGGAAAATACTTCCGTCTACACAATCTCTATAGGATCCGTACACGTGTGAAGAACTTCGTCTTGTATGGGTTCCTTACCAAAATGATACCCACCAACATTTTCCCAATCTTTTAAAAGAAAAACTCAGAACTACGTAACCCTGATTTCTTGATAATTCAAGAATACGTAGGAGCAGGACTTTAACTCCTGTCAGGCCCACCTTTCTTATTTCTTTTTACTGATTTATTTTCTTTGCTTTCATGTTTCTTTCGTGATGTTCCTTTTTGTCGTTTCCGTGAAAAATCAATTTAGACGTGACGTCTTGTTGATTTTCCCCTAGTTTTTTGTTCAAGCCTCGCTACAATTCATAGGGAAGGGATACTTAGGACAAGACGTCCCGCTCATCTCTTTCCTATCCCTATCCTTTCTATCCAAGGATGTTTAATTTATACGTGACGTCTTATTGGCATTCTCTCACCCTCTCTGTCTCGTATCGAAGTCGAGTTTAATTCGGATGAAACGTCCCATTGACCTCGCTTCAATATTCTATGTCTGTACAAGTTCTCTACTCCATTCTATCATTTTCAAAATAAAAGTAAAAGGGAAGAAACCATGTTTTATTTAAGGCTATTTATATTGTGCTTTCAATCTTGGTACTGTCTTTGACAGGCGATGTAGGGTGCTAATACCTTCCCTACTCCTAATCGACTCCCGAACTAGAATCTCAACTTTTAACCAGTGCCTTACTGAACTTAGTTTTTTTCCAATGTTTTTTTTTCTATGGATAAAAACGTTGGTGGCGACTCCCTGTTCCATCAAAGCAGGTTTCACTCTCTCTCGCCACGCCGTCGCGATCCAGGTTGCGACAGATGGCGACTCCACTGGGGACACTTAAGAGAGTCAGGCCAGTTTGATTGAAAGCGCATGTTCTTTTTATATAGCCTTTGTTAGCTTGGATTTCTTCCCCCTTGTTTTATTTTCTGTTAATTGTTGTAGAAGTTTGTTCTTGTTTTAATTGTATCTTGTTATTTGTTTCATTTTCTATGTTTACATGCTTGTTGAACCCTAGGGTAGAGGACCATGTTACTTTCCTGTAATTATTAAACCCTAGGGTAGACGACTTTGTATATTTGTTCTGTGTTTGTTCTTTGTACAGAATGGGGTAAGGTAAAAGGTATGGACTGCCCTTCCACACACTACACTCACAATTACTTGCACACACCTATGAGTGGCGCCCTATACCCGGGCCCCAAATGAAGCTTAAGTTAGGAGAGGTTGGTAACGGAATCGTATGGGATGTACTTCCTATCCGGTGTTCGTGAGAACCTCAACCAGAGTTCGACCTCTCATGATATACGCACCTAGTGGTTCCCCACTGTTGCGTCCCTGTCATGGGTAGGATCTTGGCTCTGGTGACCTTCTAGAAGTCTAGAATAAGCCACCTGGTGTGAAGAGCCACTTTTAGACAAACCATAGGGCCTAGAGAAAACTTTCAGCAAAACCTGACCTAGGCCACAAAAGGGCAAACTTTACTTTACCTTACGTCATTTTTGCTTTCCCCTTTTATCCAAGAAAATGAATTATCTACCACCCGCAGATTTACTAAGTTATTGAAATAATGACTCGTTTTGAAACACACAGTATTCTTCGGATGAATAGATAATCCTCTTTTGGTCGTGTACCCTTTGAGTATCTATGGAAATTGACATGGGATTGAACTTAAGAAATAAGGGCTGTAATTCCCCGAAGAAGATGTCTGAGCTAGAGGCTCCCGCCTCAGGATGAAAGATTTCTTCTGTCTTCACAATTATCCCATATTAATTTCTATGATTACCATACCTAGTACTTTTGAATTATAAGTTCTAAGGAATGGTCAAAGGATACTCGCCAAAGTCTGTGATGGTTTCCCACAACATTTTCCTTCTTTCTATTTCCACCTAACATTTTTTTTCTTCTTTTTTTTTTTAAAAAAAAAGAGACACCAACGTCACGGGTAGGCATCCTTACCAGACCCGGCTCCAAAAGAAACTCATGGCTGAGGCAGAAGCTGTTGAAGGAAACTTTAGAACCGAGTTCGATCAGCTGAAAGAGCGAGTCACAGAGTTAACTAAACTCTTAGAAAAGAAACTTACCAAAGGAGGCTCCTCTGTAGGTGTTGAGGATGCCCAACAGCAGCCTGCCACCGCGCCACCTCCCCTTGGTTCTGACCCAGCAAGAACCCAACTCCCTAACACAACGACACCCCCTCTCACCATCCATGTCGGGAGACCTAACCCTGCCATTGAGACCCAGCCACCTTACGGCCAGTCTTACGCACAGCATACATTTGCCGGTCTAGATGGCAACCCAGTACCCTTTCCACTTTATGGCCTACCCCCGAGGTACTATCCCCCGCTCGCTAACCAACAAGACGCCCACAACCAGCAAGCGGTAAATCCTCATGCTTCATATCCCCCACAACCAAATATGCCACCACTCCACCAAACCCAAAACACGCAAGCCCATGACGAAACCTAAAACACACAAGCCCCGATGGCCCAGCCAACCTACAACGCCCAAGCCCAAAATACACAAGCCCAGATAACCCAGCCGACTTATGCTGTGGCCCATCCTCAAGGTCCCTCACCAAATACAGGCCTAGTAAACCAGTCCCATGTGTTGCCTCCGTACAACCAGTCATTCGGCTATCCGTATGGATACGAAACCCCCTATGGGACCAACCTCCAAGATACAACCCGCGCGGTCGCGGCTCCTCGAAGGGAAAGGATAGAGATCTTAGAAGAGCGTTTAAGAATGATGGAAGGCACCGGAGGTTTTGGACTAATAGATGCTTCGGAGCTATGTTTAGTCACAGATGTTGTTCTCCCACCCAAATTCAAGATGCCAGACTTTGACAAGTATCAGGGAATGACTTGTCCTAAGAATTATCTCACGATGTACTGTCGAAAGATGGCATCTTACTCTTCTAATGACCAAATATTGATCCACTGCTTCCAAGATAGTCTAGCAGGAACTGCTCTTACATGGTATGCTCACCTTGATCGGAACCATATCCGTTGTTGGAAGGACCTGGCAGATGCCTTCCTTAGACAATACAAGTATAACATGGATATGGCACCCAACAGGGTTCATTTACAAAATATGGTGAAGAAGGACAGTGAAATGTTCAAGGAGTATGCTCAACGATGGAGAGAGACAGCGGCGCAAGTGGATCCCCCATTATCGGAAAAAGAAATAGTCGAGATGTTTATCGACACGCTCCCATCACCTTTCTACGGCAAGATGATTGGTAGTGTTTCAGCCAACTTCTCCGATATCGTGACTATTGGGGAAAGAGTGGAAAGTGGAATACGAACGGGTAAGCTCACTCAGGGCTCGTCCGGGGCGAACATGACAAGAAAGCCGGCACCTGGGAGAAGAGATGGAGAAACTAATTTCGTCTCTTCTAATCAAAAGACGACTCTGCTGAGACCATTCACCCCTACCGTGATTCAAACTCCCAATCCTTATGTGGCCGCAGCCACTGGTGGCCCAACAGCTCATACTCCTCACTTTCTCCCGCCCATGGTAAGAGCGCCAATGCCGCAACCCATGCCATATCATCACCCGTAGCAAGTGGCTCGACCACCCAATCATAATCAGAACCCAAGGAATCCCAACAACGAGCGCACCCCTGTGCAGTTCGATCCAATTCCCATAACATATGCCGAACTTCTTCCAGTCCTCGTTGAGAGGGGAATGATAGCTCCATGCCCCATGAGGCCGTTGCAACCTCCTTACCCGAGGGGGTATGACCCGAACGCTCATTGTGATTACCATGTAGGAGCACCAGGGCACTCCACAGAAAATTGCATGGCTTTGAAATATAAAGTGAGAGATTTGATCAAAGCCGAGTGGATTAGTTTTCAAGAAGGAAGCCCTAATGTGACCGTAAATCCCCTGCCTAATCACGAAGGTTCAGGAGTTAATGCCGTGGTGACAGATGTTGGAAATGGTTTTTGATGATAATGCTGATTTGGGTGGCGGCTTGCCCGCCGGGACGAGAGCTCAGTAACTGGGAAGCTGTCGAACTCCCTACGATTTTAAATGATTCACCAAAGTAATCTGTCACTGCCTTAAAAGTCTTGTTTATCCCTCTGCTATGCCTAAGGCTTAGGGACTTTCCATGTAATAAAGGCGAAAAAAAACTTGTTTTACCAGTCAATCAATAAATGCGTATCGAAATTCTAAAAAAAAAAATTTTTTCATCCCTTTATCCTTGCATTGATTCATTTTCTTTACTTGCTTGTTCCTCTTTTTCTTTCCTTTTTATTTTTTGCCATAACGCACTAAATTGCAGACCCAAAAATGATCCTCTTGAGACTAATGAAATCACAATCCCATTTTACGACCTCAACTACCCGGTCAATTGTGCTGACAAAGAAGGTAGGAAAGCTTATGAGTCACCACACAAGTTAACCAGATTGTTAGAACAAGAGGTTAAGGAATACCCCTGAGTCAAGAATGACTGAAGGAATCACGGGGCAATATATCAGAAGACATTAGTAATATTGTTTCAGGGCGTGGAAATAATCTATGTGAATGATAACATTGCCAAGTCCCGAATCGGACAAGTGGTAGGCTAGTCAACTAAGAAAACCACAACAGTTACCAGCATAAATAGGGGAAAATTGCTAATGCCTTAAATGCAGATACAGTCAAGGGAGACTTGGCCAAAAAAAAAAAGAAAAATAAATAAATAAATAAATAAATAAATAAATAAATGATGAAAAATGAAAAAATGGAGTCAAGCTTGAAGTCCAATGCACATACCAAGCGGGGAAAGCCGGTTACGTCCAGATCCTTGAGCAAGCTGTCATTTTCTGTATAAGGGGAATAAATGTTGTCAGGCCAAGAACTCGCATTCTTGTCATCATCAACATCTCAAAGAGTACGCCATTCCTTATGCCTATATAGCCAAGGAAATAGTCTGTCAGATTGAGTCATTGCGTCATTAAGGGGGTTAAAAAAAAAACACAAAACAAAAACAAAAAAAAAAGAAAAAAAAAAGAAAAAAAAGGGGCAAACAAACAAAAAAAATCAATCAAAAAATCAAAAAAATATATATATAAAGGCCAAAATGATGACTCGAATTAACCCCCTCTCATCGATGCCCAAAAGACTCACCAATGTTTCCTTGGATACATAGCATAGGAAAAGATTCTCTTATTTGAGGTAACATCAGCTCCTCAAAGGATCAAACTAAAATTTGGAAAAAGTTAGGCAGACTCAACTGGAGTGTAATCTGTTTCAACTTTTTACTGTGAAGGATGCAGCCAAAAATAAACAAGAAGATGAAAAGCTCGCTAGGCTGAAAACCTAAAAAGGCGGCCTAGGCAAAAGTTAGAGCAACCAGGTGAGTCGAAAACCTGAAAAGGCAGCTCAGGTAAAAATTAGGGTCAAGATTTTGGCAGAGTAGCTAAAGCTCCCAATGCAAAACATGCAAACTGAGGCATCAGGTACATGGTCAAGCTACCCTCTCAAAGGCAGAATTGAGCGAGATACTTGAGGTTGTGACGTGGGATTAAGGTTCTCGCTAGTCTCAGGATTTCACTGGAGGATCTTTGAACCTTTCCTATTTCCCTTGGCCTTGACCTGTCCTACGAGGCTTCACTTCATCCCCTGTATTTTCCCTGTTGTCCATTCTCTGTATTCTGTTTGACCTACATGGATAAAATTTATCCCTTTTTCGATACGTGTTATGAATTGCATTGATCTGATAAAACATTGTTTTTTTTTTAAAAAATAAATGAAAGAATGGTGAACATTTAAAGTCGTAAGGGACAAGACACTCCCACTACTTGACCTCGCCTTAGACAATCATCACAAGGATTCAGCCAGGCATGCGCTTCAAAGCTATGATCGCCCCTTTAAATCTCCTCTGCCCATGAGTTATCCTAAGGGCCGCGGTTTCACAGGACCTACCCAGTTTTTGAATGTATCTTTGCACTACTTACCTTTTTTCTACAGGTTATTATAACGGACAGTCATGTCAAGCTCTGACGCCTCAATCAAGACCTTTTCCTTAATGGAACCGCAGCTGCCAAAACTAGGATCATTAAAGTCTCCTCCTTAATCGCCAAAGTTGGCACTCCTCAAAGCCCTTCCCCAAATCACCAAAGTTGGCACTTCTTGAAGTCTTCTCCTCAACTGCCAAAGCTGACACTTTTCAAACTCCCTTCCGGGGAATCTACTTGATACACTCCAGCAGTCAAGCAAGAAGAATTCTCCCCAAAGAGCCCCAACACATTTTTCTAATCTACACACACTAGGCGGACCCCAGATTTTACTTTCCCAATCTAGGAGTGATATTCGAGCCATCAATCCTTCTTCAGTGGAATTACACTTCCCAGACAAATCGAACTGGGGCATCACCCCAGAATCATTTCCTTCTTGCTCAAGGGGCAGCTCCCTGAGGTTTCAAAGCAAATAGTTCAAATTGGGGCATCACCCCAGGTTCATTCTCTTTCGCCTAAAGAGGCAGTACCCCGAATCATCAATCCTCCTCTAGTAGAAATACATTTCCTAAACAACTCAAACTGGGGCATCTCCCCAGATTTCTTTTGTTCATTCAAGGGGTAGTTCCCCAACAACCTTCAAATCACCTCCAAACTGGGGCATCTCCCCAGATTTCTTTTGTTCTAGCCAATTTCCAAGAATCCCTCCAATCATGTCAAACTGGGGCATCACCCTATGTTTCTCCTTTCTCAATCGAGGGGACGATTCCCCATGTTCCTCCTCTTACCGTCAAGGGGACGATTCCCCAAGATTCTCTAAAAATCATGTCAAACCGGGGCATCACCCCATGTTTCTCCGTTCGCATTCAAGGGGGCGATTCCCCATGTCTCTCCTCCTACAGTCACAGAGGATGATTCCCCGAGGTTCTTTCAAGAACCTTCAAACTGGGGCATCTCCCCAGATTTCTTTTATTCCGGCCTTTCCCCAAGATTCCTTCAAACCATCTCAAACTAGGGGGCATCTCCCCAGGTTTCTTCTGTTCCAGTCAAGGGGCAATTCCCCAAGAACCTTCAATTATGTCAAACCGGGGCATCGCCATGAACCTTGAAGTCCAGTAAGTTAAGGTTGGACGAGACGTCCTGTTAGCTCCCCCAACCTTTACATTTCATGCCAACAGTGAGTTAATTCGGACGAGACGTCCTGTTAGCTCCCCCTAATCTTTACTTTCTATTCGCCTATTCAGGCATTCTTTCCCGTCTGTTAGCCTATCAGGGCACCCTTTCCCTTCTTGCCGCCTATTAAGGCAGCTTTTCCTTTCCATTCGCCTATTCAGGAACCCCTTTTATCTTCCAGCCGCCTATCAAGGCATCCTTTACCTTTCTAGTCGCCTATCAAGGCATCCTTTATTTTCCAGCCGCCTATCAAGGCATCCTTTACCTTTCCAGTCGCCTATCAAGGGATCCTTTATCTTTCCAGCCGCCTATCAAGGCATCCTTTACCTTTCCAGTCGCCTATCAAGGCATCCTTTATTTTCCAGCCGCCTATTAAGGCATCCTTTACCTTTCCAGTCGCCTATCAAGGCATCCTTTATTTTCCAGCCGCCTATCAAGGCATCCTTTATCTTTCCAGCAGCCTATCAAGGCATCCTTTATCTTCCAGTCGCTTATCAAGGCATTCTTTATTTTCCAGCCGCCTATCAAGGCATCCTTTATCTTCCAGTCGCCTATCAAGACATTCTTTATTTTCCAGCCTCCTATCAAGGCATCCTTTATCTTCCAGTCGCCTATCAAGGCATCCTTTATTTTCCAGCCGCCTATCAAGGCATCCTTCATCTTCTGTTCGCCTATCCAGGCATCCTTTCCTACCCGTTCACCTATCAAGGCATCCTTTATTTTTCGGCCGCCTATCAAGGCATCCTTCATCTTCCGTTCGCCTATCCAGGCATCCTTTCCTACCCGTTCACCTATCTAGGCATCCTTTCCTACCCGTTCACCTATCAAGGCATCCTTTATCTTCCAGTCGCCTATCAAGGCATCCTTTATCTTCCAGTCGCCTATCAAGGCATCCTTTATCTTCCAGCCCCCTATCAAGGCACGCTTTATCTTCCATCCACCTATCGAGGCATCCTTTATTTTCCAGCCACCTATCGAGGTACCCTTTACTTTTTATTCGCCCACGAGGGCAACCTTTACTTTCCAACCTACTGGGGGTCAATCCTGACCTCATTACCTCCCGTTAACTAAAAGAAAATTTTTCCCTGTCCATTCAAAAAAAAAAAAAGAAGAAGAGAAGAAGAGAAACAGAAGTGGAGAATGCTCGTTTTAAGAAAAAGAGGTCACACAGACTCGTGATTGCCCATACCATCAGTTGCCATACCGATCAAGAGATCCTACTCAGCCCCTACATCGGTGTTCATATCTTTACTCCTTTTTCACCTTGGAAATATGCATTTCTCGTGAAAAAAAGAGTAAAGAGGGGCATCTGTGAACACCTCTTTCGGTCCGGCCTAAATTGAAACAACACCAGACCAAGGTCCTAAGAGTGGTAACACCGGACCACCGATGTCGTACACCTGGCAACGAAGTAACAGGTCAGTCCGGCCCAAGTAAAAATCAAGGGATCTCAAATCGAAACATGCACACCGGACTGGTAGTAGATCCGGACCACGAGGAAGAACACCGATCCCATGGTACCCCAAACATTGAAAAGGTCTGACTAGTGTAAATATGACACCGGTCCGGATTCTAAATAAGCCACATCGGACCGGTTGTTAGAACATCAAACCGATGTCTTGCGTGGCCGAGGTCACAAACCTGACAACGGAGGAATGAGCCCGGATGCTTATGCGCGCTGACTCGGAATTACACTTTCTAAAGGTGGTAGACAAGGGGACGGTAGTGGAAGAATTAAAAATTTCTCATCAGCCATTGTCCCCTCACTATCTGTTAGTGGCCAGGTTGCCTCCACCAAGTGGAGGTTGAGCTGTCCACTCGGCCCATGTCCAAGAGCCCTCTATAAATACCTCTTATGAAAAGGCACAGGGGGCTGGCTGGTAAGTTCTTGGCACGGTCCAGAGCTGGAAAGAGGGGAAACTTCTAAATTTCACTTCAAGAGTCTTAAGGAATTCATTCCCTTCACACAGTTCTGTCCCAGTTCACTCCTAAACACCACACCGTCCCAATACCCCCAAAAACCATACCGTCCTAACACCTCCCAATCCACACCGTCCCAACATCTCCCAATCCACACCGTCCCAATACTCCCTAAACTATACTGTCCCAACACCTCCCAATTCATCTCCATATTCCTTGAACACCACACCGTCTCAGCCTCCAACCCACATCGTTCTAACAGCATCCTCCCAACAGCACTGTCCTCCCTCAGATCCTCATCAACTCCACTGATTCACTGTAGCCTTTCACACCGATCTCCTAAATCTACCATACTGTATCCATATTCCTGAACATTACCCGGTTCTCCCCTAATCCGTCCTAATCCTGCCACACCGTCCTAACAGCTCCTGAACACTTCCAATACTCCTTAAACACTACATCATCCCAACACCCATCAATCTCCACACCGTCCCAATACTCCCTAAACACCACACCATCCCAGCCTCCTAAACCCAATATATCTTCCCAACATTTCCTGAATCTCCTTACCACTGTTCGGTCCTTCAACCCCATATCCACACCAGCAGAATCCATACCGGTCAACATCTATAAGCTGTTCCCTCAACAACCTCACCACCAGTTCTGTTCTGTGTTCTTTCCTTTCATTTTTTTTTTATTATTAAACGTTCATCTGCTGAGTTTGTATTGTTTGGACTTGTTTACTTTCCTAAAGTTCATTCAGTTAAATTTCTTTTTACTTTGTAATAATAATGAAAAAGAAATAAATGTCTCTTGTGTTTTCTTTGAAATCTAGATAAAGTCAAAAAAAAAGAAACAAATCATTTTTAGTCAGTGTCGTACGAAAAATACTTCCGTCTACACAATCTCTATAGGATCCGTACACGTGTGAAGAACTTCGTCTTGTATGGGTTCCTTACCAAAATGATACCCACCAACATTTTCCCAATCTTTTAAAAGAAAAACTCAGAACTACGTAACCCTGATTTCTTGATAATTCAAGAATACGTAGGAGCAGGACTTTAACTCCTGTCGGGCCCACCTTTCTTATTTCTTTTTACTGATTTATTTTCTTTGCTTTCGTGTTTCTTTCGTGATGTTCCTTTTTTTCGTTTCCGTGAAAAATCAATTTAGACGTGACGTCTTGTTGATTTTCCCCTAGTTTTTGTTCAAGCCTCGCTACAATTCATAGGGAAGGGTTACTTAGGACAAGACGTCCCGCTCATCTCTTTCCTATCCCTATCCTTTCTACTCAAGGATGTTTAATTTAGACGTGACGTCTTATTGGCATTCTCTCACCCTCTCTGTCTTGTATCGAAGTCGAGTTTAATTCGGATGAAACGTCCCATTGACCTCGCTTCAATATTCTATGTCTGTACAAGTTCTCTACTCTATTCTATCATTTTCAAAATAAAAGTAAAAGGGAAGAAACCATGTTTTATTTAAGGCTATTTATATTGTGCTTTCAATCTTGGTACTATCTTTGACAGGCGATGTAGGGTGCTAATACCTTCCCTACTCGTAATCGACTCCCGAACTAGAATCTCAACTTTTAACCAGTGCCTTACTGAACTTAGTTTTTTTCCAATGTTTTTTTTTCTATGGATAAAAACGTTGGTGGCGACTCCCTGTTCCATCAAAGCAGGTTTCACTCTCTCTCGCCACGCCGTCACGATCCAGGTTGCGACAGTACTGTTAGCGGGGGTTTAAACCCCCGTTAAGAAACCGCCACTAATGATATATTAATTATATTATTATCATAACTACTATTACTACTTTAGTCTCCCACTAATGTAACACATGCAATACCATCTAGAAAACATCATTTCTAAAATAATAAAATCCACAAAGTTGTATGATTATTTCAAGGAAAGAGCTGGAGAGAAGCGTGGGCAGTAAGCTAAATTACACTGGCATACATAACATGACAAGAGCTTAAAATGTCACACGATATGTTTATAGCATTTTTTCTTACAGAACATAAACATATGCATGAATGTATCAATACACAAAAGTACATAACTATGGTGACAAATTAAACTCTATGTGTGCATAGGTAGAAGAGAGATGGAAGCTAAAAGAATATAACTTAATCAATATTTATAGAACCACCAAAGACCAACTCTGTCAATGAATGTATCATCAGCCTTACTTTTTCTAGAAGCATCCAACTTATGATTTCTAACAACGGTTGCTGTTGTGAGGCCAAAAACAAAAGATAACAAATCCTATTTATATTCAATGCTCAAGTATACATTAGCACCAGTCGATAGGCATTCTTTTAAAGTTGCATCAAAATTTGTACAAAATATTCCATGTAAAACAGACTAACATTACTTATATATGTAGAATATGATTTTAATCCTATAATTACACCACTCCAATTCTACTCCCTTTAGGCATATTTCTCAACTTGTATATTTTTGTTTCATCTTTTAAGAACCCTTAATAAGACTTGGGAGAACTTACCTTAAACAAAGTTATCCCTCAAGTATCACATAAAATTTGAAATTTGACTTAAAAAGGGACTATTTATAGTTGCACAACATATATAAAATTTAAGAATTAGATAAATTAAAAACTAGTATATGGGATATTTTGAATACCTGCTAGATTTTAACTTCTAAACAATATTGTATTTCAAATATCAGGATTATTATATCAATGTGCATGTGCATCATACTCACTAATTAGATTACTGAATAGTCTTTTTCCATCTTACTCTTGATACCACTATTGGGACCAAGTTCCTTCACTGTAGACTTTGAGCCTGCCTATGTTTGGGTCTAGGTTTGTCTCTGTTTTATGCATAACGCAACAGACTCACACATAAGGTGACTAAGTCTGCGTCTGTAACACAATCCAAGTCTATTGTGCATAGAGTGAAGAAAGAAGATTTGAATTAGATAATACCTCTCACTTGTTGTTTTCTCATTGATCAATGTTCTTTATTTATACATCCAAAGTTTTAACAAACCTTCAACAAACTCTTAACAAATAAAACATAATTAATAAACGAAGAGAGTGTTTGGTTCACAATTGAGTTAACGGAGTTTAGAAAACTGGGGTTTTATAAATGGAGTTTAGAAAACTGAGGTTTTGTAAACAGAGTTTTGTTTGGTTGATAGTTAAGTTAAAGTGAGTTAAGTTGTAGTGATTTTGTTTGGTTTGTAGTGGAATTGGGTTTGGGAAATGGTAATTGAGGGTAAAATTACTAAAAGGGTATGAATTAAAATATATAAAATTTGTATGCATATTTGTTTATGTTAATATTAAATGTATAATATTAAACCAAAAAGGGTATTAAATTTAATAATACATATATATTTAGTAAATGAATTAATAAATTAAACACTAATTAATCTAAAATTTTTTATATATAATAAAACCAATAAATTAATGTGATTAATTTTATATATTATAAAATAAAATATATATTTTATTATTGTTATTATAGAGAAACTAATAAATTGCAGCCTTTTATTATTTTTTATATATTAAAGGTAATAAATTTATCAAATAATTATTTATAAATTAAATGTAATAAATTGGTTTTATTATTTTCTCTATATTAGAAACCCCTAACATATATTGAAATTAACAAAGTTACAATACAATGATAAACATTACTGATTATTGAATTATGCATAAACAAGTTAGTCCCTAATTGAATCACGAATTGCATTTATGGTTGGTGATGAAGTTATGTCAACTTCATCATTCTGTACAGAGTGGGAATGATTTTGTTGGCTTATATAACTATCTTCATTTATGCTGTCAAAATCAATATCTAGTAGACTGTATCTTTATATGAAGTTGTGTATCGTCATTGTGGCACATACTAGTTTAACCTGAGTCTCATAGCTAAACTTTAACATAAATCTAAGAATTGCAAACCTACTCTTCCATATACCGAAACTTCTCACAATCGTGCACCTTAAGCTGGAGTGGAAATAATTAAAAACCTCATTGTGATTTTGAAAATCACTTCATTTTTGTACGGACCCAAGTATCCCATAGGAATTGGATATCCGGTGTCAACCATATATAAATGAAACACATTAGCATAATAATAAGAACCTTAGCATGCATACAATAAACAATATGCAATGACATATATAAGTTACTTGATGTGAATTCCAACCTATAGGAGGGTGTGGGAAATTATAAGTTGGGTTTGTAACTATGTCCTTAAATACACGTGCATCGTGGGTAGATCCTTCCCAACCTGGCAAAACAAATGTGAAACACATGTCCCAATCACAGATGGTCATGACATTTTTTGAGGTAAAACCTTTTCTATCGATGAACCTGATATTATCAGTTGATGGCACTACACATGGGACATGCGTTCCGTCAATTGCCTCAATACAATATTTGAAATATGGCCAATATCTCTTATCTTCGTGAAATTTTTGAGGCACATGTTGGAAGGTTAGATCCTTTGGCTTTATCATATCAACTAAGAATGCCAAACATGTTTCTAAGACATGGTGAAAATTTCTACTCACTGTTTCACCTGAATGTTGGAACCTTTTTTGAATAACTCTATTTCTGACCCTGTGTCCAATCATATGCAAGAACATGGTAACCATTTCATGAATGCTCATATTTCTAGATAATGTTAACCCGCGGTTAGCTAATTCCTCGCACAATAATAACAACACATCTTTATTCATCCTAAGCATTTCGTAACATCTAGTGTCATCACCGTTAAGAAGCTCTCGTACCCATGCATGCCCTGTTAGTTGACTTGTCCTACATGGTTCTTTACATGTGTATATATATTTATATATATATATATATATATTTCATGACCCATTCCCCATAAAAATGTGTCATATAACCTGTCATTGCTAAATTAATGCTACCCACCTCATCATCGTTTAATCCATTATCATCATCAGAGGATGACATAGTTGCTTACCTCTGAAAAAGATAAACATATTAGAATATAAGAAACAATGAACATTGATATTAACAACATTGAGAAGTATAGTTTAGCATGAGATACCTGCAGCATTCAATATTCATAGGGAAACACAATGCATTACCATCCAAAATAAACATAACATAATGTTTATAACAATACATCCCCAAAGAATATCCAAACATACACAAGTGAATAAGTAAAGCATACAAACCGTAACCACAATACAATGTCAATACTAAAGCATACAAACCCTAAACACAATACAAATGTCCATAAGACACTACATGTCCCTAATTAAACCACCTAGAAAAGCTGTTTGCTCCCATGGGGTTTTCAACCATACAAACCACTCATGAATTTCTTTATCCCTCAGAACTGTTAGGCACTTGTAAAAGACATCTTTGTCATTAAAGTACTCGGGCAGCTAGCGCACAATATCAAGGCACTTCTCAATAGAGTTGCCATCCTGGTTGGCTTTGGCCACAACTACAGAGGTATGAGAACTAACAGTCTGAGCCACCACTAGTGGAAAAAATGGATATAATCACGGTTAAAAATGGCCTTTAATCATGGTTATAGAACCGTGGTTGTTGCAGCCGTGGTAGTAGATGAGGGCCTTTAACCACGGTTAACAACCGTGGTAATAAATCACATCTAACCACAATTGTCGATTATAACCGTGAATATAACAGACAATTAATATTCACGATTATAGTAGAAACCGTGGATAAAGAGAATCTATATTCACGGTTGTTTAGCACAACCGTGAATATAAGTAGTAAAAAAAATTCACTTACAGACTATTTATAATCACGGTTATGGTAGTAACCGTGGATAAATAGGGTCTATAATCACGGTTGTTTAGCACAACCATGAATATAAGTAGTAAAACAAATTCACTTACAGACTATTTATAATCACGGTTATGGTAGTAACCGTGGATAAATAGGGTCTATAATCACGGTTGTTACCATAACCGTGAATAAATACTCTGGTTTTTTTTTAATATGGTTTCTGTTTTATTGTTTCCCAAACCTGCATTCAGACAACCAACACAATATACAGTATCCCAGCATATCCAGCAACAAACCATATATAAAAAGATGGTATATATATAATAATTAATTTGATATGAATTCATAACAACCTAAAAAATGAAACTATATACAATTCAGATGAATATAACCTAATAAAATGTAAACCCTAAATCTTACACTAGATACATATTTAAGAGAATAAAGATCCTATATCTAGCTAAGTTCTTTTGCTGATTTCAATGAAGTATGAGGCCCATTGCTTTCTAACATTATCTACAAGTGTCTTAGAGAAGTATGACCGGTCCTGGAAGTACTGCAAACAATGCATAAAACAATTAGAACAAAAGCTATATTTATTACATGAAGTTGATGAAATTGTTAGAAAAGTAGTCCAAATGATGAGACTTACATCTGTCCATCCATCTATTAAATGTTGTTGGACGATGGTCAGCATGGTATGCATGACGTAATAGCCACACTCGAAAGTACCCTCCTGCCTGTAAGACTACAATGGACATAAAATATAGAATAAGTGAATTCACAACTTAAAAAATATATATTGAAGATTTGAATGAATACGATTGACTTACTTTTGGGTGCACATGCACAACTTTTCTTCCGCTGGACTTAACTCTAAGCAGTCGATTGTATCCAACCACCGCCGTATATCAAATAAAACACAAGATAAGTTAGAATCGTATAGGTCCAAAAATGATGTAATCGAATTTGTACTTATTTATTAGGGATTAACTTACCCGTTTACTATACTTTTCAGGTCTTGTGGAACTGGCCGATGCATAGTATCAAAGTACAGAGCAAAATAAGCCCGGGGACAGATCACCACAAGAGTCCAGTGATCGATGCAGTTACCACAAGCGTCATGTCATTGATTCCTACATTACTGTGACACTGTCCCTCCTGCTCCTTTTAGGCTGTTTCCCTCTACCTTCCGCCCTCTGTCTCTTCTCCCCATTTTTGGCTGATGGATTGGACCGGGAGTCCTGGTTCAAATCAATACCACCTAGTCCCATACTACCTGTGCCCCCAACAGTAGCCTCCTCAGCACCTATAGTGGGATCCTCACTATCACCTAAACCGTCGTTCCTACCTTGAGTATCCTGTACGCTCCTAACTTGTAATTCTGGTACGCTCATATCCTGTATATCCTGCATACCTTCATTAAACTCAAGAATATATTCATTCCCAAAGACAGAGGGGGGTATACTGCTCGATGATGGTGCCCAAGCATATTCACCAGTTGCCACATTGTCTTTAAACAATTGCGTTAGCTCATGGGCATGGCCCAAACCCTCGTAACGGTACTTCCCATAGGCTTGGTTTTCCTACAGATAAATCACAAGTTTCGTCATCCTAAATATATATCAACAAAACACTAATGAAAATACACAAGTGATCAAAAACCTACCCGCTCTTTTGCATCCCACCATTCATCATCAGCTATAAATATGTGCCTCTGACTGTCCTATCCCAAGCCTGTTGTGTGTCTATTGTACCAAGCCACTCATTCTTTACGCAAGTTATCCCACTTGTTCTTAAATTGATCCTTATTACTGTATTGCCTGTTACACTTCCCATTGAAGTAGGATTGTAAACCCTCTCACCCCTTCCTTGTGAGGGAGGTACCCTTGTGCTCCTTCTTATTAATTTGTTTCAACGCACTATCAACAAAAACCTTTACAACATATCGATCCCAAGAAGCCTTTACAGACTGCATGGATGCCTTCCCCTTATCCATGTTCTGGGTTGACATACTACACAGTACAGTTTGTCACAATATTGCAAAAAAAATATATTTACCAACATTTAAACACTTAATAAATTACTTAATAACATGATACTATATTTAACCCTAAACCCTACACTAAATGTTATAAGCAATAATGTTAACTTATAAACATATATTTATTTTATAAAATTAAATTACCAAATAAATGGTTGTTATATTACTTTTGCTTCCACATTGTTAAAGTCACATTAATTTTGCTTCTATAAATTTGATTAACTAAATAACAAACTCTTAATCAACTTTATTTTATTAACACTAAACAAATTAATTTAGGGGTAGACTTTGTTAAGGGTTTAGGGATGAATTAAATGAATTTAGGGTTTAGGTTTGAAAATAAATTAAAGAAGGGTTAAAGTAAACTTGGTAGGTGTTAATCAAATTAAGTTGTTTAGTATCCTCAAAGGACACATCATATATAATAATTTTCAGAATCATGGATTTACTGTTTCAACCACATATATCAATAACCGCAAGGCATTCATGTATATATATTAATTTAGTCATTCATAATTATTCACCACCAAAATACACAAACTGAATGATGCTCATTAGACACTCATAAACATTCATAATACTTCATAATCACTCAATAATTCAATAATAATTTGTTACCCATAGGGAAAATATCATTTTTATCCATAATAACCATTATAAGCAAATTTCAGCATTTCCAACAGCAACATACGTTAGTAAAACAGTCATAACATGAGCAAATAAAATCCTTTTCATGTGATTCCACTTTATATAGCTCAATAACATAAATATCTACAACTTTCATGAAGACTATAAATTCAAATTCTAAACAGAAACATCACTTATTCACAGAATACAAAACTGCCTCAAAGAGGATTTTTAAAACATACACAAGTTAGTATTTTCAACGTTTCTGGAGCTACAAAAACAATTTTGGCATGAAACCAGTTCTAAATTATTCTTAACACAAATATCTACAACTTTCATGAAGGAACCAACCACTAATTCTCACCACAAAATTCCCAGTTTTAAAAATAAGATTCGGATTTCATAGTTAACAGATTTTCAGTTTGAGTATACTTTAGTATTTTAGGTATAACGAGAGCTAAAGACATCCTTTTAACTTGAAACCATTTTCTATAGATCCATAACATAAATATATACAACTTTCATGAAGACATCAAGGTCTAAAAACGTATGTATAATTCCCAGAATATTCATATATGCACAAAACACAAGATAAGTATTTCAATCGGACATGCTGTAGTATTTTGATCATAACGTATGCTATACATATCCAATTCAGTCAGTTCAGGTCTTAAAATTCCCATAAGAAGAAGATCTACAACTTTTATGAAGACACTAATCACTAATTCTCACCACAAAGTTCCCAGTTTTAAAAAATAAAATACGTATCTCAAGTTAACAGATTTACAGCTTGGACATTCTTCAGTATTTTAGGCATAACTCGAGCTACAAAAATCATTTTGACTTTAAACCACTTTCTACAGATCCATAACACAAATATATACAACTTTCATGAAGACATCAAAGGCTGATTATGCATGTATAAGTCCCAGAATTTTAATATGTATACAAAACATAGGATAAATATTCCACTCGGACATGCTGTAGTATTTTGGCTATAACTTTTGCTATACATATTAAAATTAATTGATTCAGGTCTCAAAATTCAGATAACAAAAATATGTACACCTTTTATGAAAAAGTCATAATCAAAATCACACGTTTTCAATCTCAAAACCGAGTAACAATATACAAAAATAAAACTGGAATCCTAGGACAGCATACAATTCTACCCATTTCATAGTTATTCACAACCTTGTCCCCTCTTACCTTAATGGAGGTTCCTAAAGTGGTTGAAAGTGTTGTATTATTGTCCTAGCTTCAGATCAAGAGTGAACTTGATGGAGAAAGTGAAAGAAAATAAGAGAGAAACTTCACTAACTTTAGCTTGTTCTAACTTGGGAACAAGATGTAGTGTTGATTTAATGATGCAAATGACAAGTGGGGGACAAGATTTTCATAATGGGATTGTAGTGGGATGTTAGGTGCATGAATTATGGTGATAATGGAGGTTTTAGGTGAGAAAAATGAGCTGGATTGTTGACCATTTCCGCAGCCTACATAATGTAGTTTGTTTGATTGAAGTAAATATCAATTCTGACACTGTTTTGGTATTTTAGGCATATCTCTCTCATATCTTAATGTATTTTAACAAATTTGGTTTTGTTGGAAAGCTAAGACAACGAGGAACAACTTTGTAGTTTACCACTTTTTCAAATTCGGACTCTAACAAGGTATTAAAATATGTACAAGATGATATGATTGAAGTAAAATATCAATTCTGACACTGTTTCGGTATTTTGGGCATATATCTCTCATATCTTAATGGAATTTAACAAATTTGGTCTTGTTGGAAAGATAAGAAAAAGCGGAACAACTTTGTAGTTAACCATATTTTCAAATTCGGACTCTAACTAACAATTAGAATGTGTACAAGATGACGCATTTTGAGTAGAGTATGTGGCAATTTGATGAGAGTAATTGGAAAAGCCAAGGAAATTAATAACTAAGGAAATAGGTAATAAATTATTTGATTAACTTTTACCAAAGGTATAAAGTTAAAATTATTTACCATGGTAAAAGGTTAAATTGAAGATGTTGTCCTAACCAAAAATTTATGTAGAAAGTTGAGATAAAATGGATAATATCATTGATGGTCTAAATCAAAATGATTATACATGAGAATAAAATTTTTAGGATGTTATAATTCTCCCGCCCTAATAAAAATTTCGTCCTCGAAATTTAACATAACGCACTCCTCAGTGAAACAATTCTGGGTATTGTGTCTTCATAGCATCCTCACGCTCCCAAGTCAGAGTTACATCATTCCCTTGTTTCCATGCAACCTTCACTAATGGTACGTTCTTGTTTCTCAGGTGTTTAATCGACCTTTCTATGATCTGTGTGGGTTCTGTAGGGATGGTCAAATTTTCTCTAACTTCAACATTATCATTAGCAATCACATGAGTGGGGTCTTGTACATACTTCCTCAATTGTGATACATGAAACACATTGTGCAAATTTGCAAGATGAGGAGGAAGTGCAATCTGATACGCCACTGTACCAATCCTCTTTAGAATTTCATATGGTCCAATAAACCTTGGACTCAACTTCTTACTCTTCAATGCTCGGCCAATCCCCTTGTGAGATGAAACCTTCAAAAATACATGATCACCAACTTGGAATTCAAGTGGTTTCCTCCTTTTATCATAATAGTGCTTTTGTCTATCTTGGGATGCCTTCATCTTCTCTCTGATTACTTCTATTTGTTCAGTAGTCTGCTGCACAATTTCAGGTCCTAACGCCAAACTTTCACCTGTTTTTAACCAACAAAGGGGTGTTCGACACTTTCTACCATACAATGCTTCAAATGGAGCCATACCAATACTGCTATGGTAACTGTTGTTATACGTGAATTCAATCAGTGGAAGAAATTGCTCCCAACTACCACCATGCTCAAGTACACAAGATCGTAGTAAGTCTTCCAAACTTTTTATGGTACGCTCTGACTGTCCATCTGTTTGAGGATGATAAGCTGAACTTAATCGGAGTCTTGAACCCAACTCCTGATACAAGTTTCCCCAGAATCGGGAAGTGAACCTCGGATCTCTATCTGACACAATACTGGATGGTACACCATGAAGTCTCACGATCTTTTTCACATATAATTGTGCCAACTTTTGTAGAGAATTCTTCATATTCATCGGAAGGAAGTGAGCAGACTTAGTCAATCTGTCTACAATAACCCAGATTGCATCATTTCCTGAACGTGTTCTTGGAATTCCTGACACAAAGTCCATTGAAATGTCATCCCATTTCCAGACAGGAATCTCCAATGGTTGTAGTTCACCAGATGGCTTCTGATGTTCCACTTTGGCTTTTTGACACACCAGATATGAAGACACATATTCAGCTATTTCTTTCTTCATCCTTGGCCACCAAAAGCTTTTCTTCAGATCTTGATACATCTTAGTTGATCCAGGATGAATGCTCAACATACTTTTATGCGCTTCTTCTAGGATTGTCCTTCTCAGATCAACATCATCTGGTACACAAATTCTACTTCTGATTCTCCAAATTCCATCTGATCCTTCTTGTAATCCCATATCCTTTCCATTCACCTGCAACTCTCTTAACTCCTGTAGTTGTAAGTCCTCTGTCTGCATTTCACCTATCAGCTTCAGAAAATCATTGGTTATTTTCAAAGTTCCCAAAGTCATACTTTTTGAAGATTTCATCTCCACACCCAAGTTCATGTCTCTGAATTGTTCTATCATCTCCATCTCTTTTATCATCAAAGATGCCATATGAATGGACTTTCGACTAAGTGCATCTGCCACCACATTTGCTTTTCCTGGATGGTACTTCAAATCAAAATCATAATCTTTAAGAAACTCCATCCATCTTCGCTGCCTCATGTTCAATTCCTTTTGATCGAACAAATACTTCAAGCTCTTGTGGTCACTGAACACTTCAAACTTGACTCCATACAAATGGTGTCTCTAGATTTTCAAAGCAAATACCACCGCTGCCAATTCTAGATCATGTGTGGGGTAGTTCATTTCATGTGGTCTCAACTGTCTAGAAGCATAGGCAACCACCTTCCGTTGCTGCATCAAAACACAACCTAAGCCCATCTTAGAAGCATCGCAATAAACCACAAAGTCTTCTTGTGGATTAGGCAAAGTTAAAACTGGAGCAGATGTAAGCTTCAATTTTAGTTCTTGGAAACTTTCTTCACATTCTGGCGTCCAAGAAAAGGGTTGATTCTTCCGGGTCAGATGAGTCATTGGTAGGGCAATTCGAGAAAACCCCTCAATGAATCTCCGATAATATCCAGCTAATCCTAGGAAGCTTCGTATCTCAGTGACTGAAGTAGGTCTCTCCCAGTTTATTACAGCTTTTATTTTAGAAGGATCCACAGACACTCCTTTGCTTGAGATTACATGGCCTAGGAACTTTACCTCTTCCAACCAGAATTCACATTTAGACAACTTAGCATACAACTGCTTCTCTTTTAGGATCTGCAATACCACTCGAAGATGTTTTTCATGCTCCTCCCATGTCTTGGAATAAATCAGAATGTCATCAATGAAGATAATAACAAACTGATCCAAGTATGAATGAAACACTCGATTCATGTAATCCATGAATACAGCTGGGGCATTGGTTACTCCGAAGGGCATCACAAGATACTCGTAATGACCATATCATGTTCTAAATGCCGTCTTTGGAATATCCTCGAATTTGACATGAATCTGATGATAACCTGATCGTAGATCAATTTTAGAAAATACTGCAGCACCTCTCAATTGATCTATCAAATCATCAATTCTGGGCAAAGGATATCTATTCTTCACCGTCAATTTGTTCAACTGACGATAATCTACACATAGTCTCATGCTTCCATCTTTCTTCTTGACAAGTAATACTGGCGCTCCCCATGGTGACACACTAGGCCTGACGAAATGTTTCTCCAACAACTCCTCAATTTGCTTCTTCAGTTCTGCCAGTTCAATAGGTGACATACAATATGGGGCCTTAGATACTGGTTCTGCTCCTGGAATTAAATCAATTGAGAATTCTATCTCGCGTTCTGGAGGTAAACTTGAGACATCCTCGGGAAATACTT
This sequence comes from Clitoria ternatea, assembly GCA_037962975.1. Classification (NCBI taxonomy): domain Eukaryota; kingdom Viridiplantae; phylum Streptophyta; class Magnoliopsida; order Fabales; family Fabaceae; genus Clitoria; species Clitoria ternatea. The sequence goes on from CM075669.1 coordinate 298,250,925, forward strand.
TAGGGAATTCATAAATAACTAGTATCTCGATCTCTTTAGATTCTCTATCTCCTTGTGGAAAAGTAAACAAGGCAAATAATTGGCTTTCACCTTGTAAGGCAAAGAGTTTGAGATTGTCGGAAGTAAGATTTTCTTCTAATGGAAATATCACAGTTTTGTTATGACAGTCCACCAAGACTCGATTTACCGATAACCAGTCCATCCCTAGGATTACTTCCAGATCCTTCAATGGTAAACAAACAAGATCTACTAGAAAGTTTTTACCTTCTATGAGCATAGAACATTCGTTACACACCTTAGTAGTCCTAAGTTGTGTACCGGTGGAAGTGGAAACAATCAGATCATATGTCATAGGCTTCACAGGTAATTAAAGGCGTCTAACACACTCATCAGAAATGAAAGAATGTGTAGCACCAGAATCAAATAACACAGATAAAATTGTACCATTGATCTCACACTTACTTTGTATGAGGTCATCAGCTTGGTCTGCCTCTGAACCGCTGATGGCAAAGACTCTACCAGTTGTTGGCTGTAACCTCTGGTCTGTTGACTCCCTTTTCAGTCTTTGAGGTTGAGCAGCTCGCGTATTTTCTCCACGACCTCCTTGATAGTTAGAGCCTCTTTGATTATTCATAGTGTTGCTGTCGTTTTGACGGTTCTGAGGGCAATTTGGACTGATGTGTCCTTTCTGATTACATCGAAAGCAAGTGACATCTTCAAGACGTCTGTTGTAACACCCCTAATTTCGTTATTTCTTATTTAAAATAAAATTTCAAAGGAATTTGATTATAGTTCTTTAGAACTTTTTGATTGTTATATAATTTATAATTTTTTAGAATTTTCTTATTATTTTTATTTTTTATTATTTTTTTATTATTATTTTTTTTGAGAATGACAAAAATACCCTTAACCTTTCATCTAATAACCAAAATGCCATTACTGACATCATCGCTTACATCATCATCGCTTACATCATCGCTTACATCATGAATAGTAAAATAAATAATTAAATAATCTTAAATAGTGAAATTTTCTTCCTATAAATAGATGGCTCATTTACAACATTTCCACACAAAAATTAGAGAGAGAATCTAGAGAGATAGTGCGTAAGAAATTAGTGGAGAGTAAATTCTTTTGGTAAAAAGAAGTTCTGCCGGAGGTGTAAGGTAATAACTTTCTTCTATATTCTTTTTATAATTTTAGTTTATTTTTTTTAGCACTCTTAAACCATTGATATACTAGTACTATTATGAATAAGTTACTATAGTAAAAATAATTTACCACTGTGTTATTTTTACTATTTACCGTTACTATTCAAAATTTACTATTTACCGTTACTATTCAAAATTTACTATTCACTGTTATTGTTCATGATTTACCATTTACCATTACTATTCAAAAAGTTACTATTCATAATTTACTATTTACTATTACTATTCAAAATTTACTATTTACCATTACTATTAATGACTTACCATTTACCGTTACTATTTATTATTACTATGCATATTTACTATTTATCATTCTGATAGCAATCTTAATTTTCATCTTAAGCTTATACTGAAATAAGTTAGTATTAATATTTTGTTAGAACTTGGAGGCGCAGAGCGAATTCACTTTTGGTAGCAAATCAAGGTAAGGGGGGTGAGATTAAGGATATAATATGAAAATACATAAGAATATTGGGAGGAGTCCCCTACTCCTTTTAAACATAACAATATTATTATTTTAAAATAATGACTTTTAACTTAAAATTTATAATAATTGTTATTAATAAATTAAGCATCTTGTGTAACTTAATATCTAAAATATTTAAGAACTTGAACTATTATGACCTATGCGGACTGGATTGAACCTATGCAAGGACTTGAACTATTACGAACTTGACTGAACCTATGCAAGGACTTGGACTATTTATGACCTATATGGACTGAACTAGACCTATGCAAGGACTGGACTATCTTGGATTTACATAGACCTGTGCGAGGAATTGACTATAGAACTTAAAACAAACTTTATTAATTTAAATAACCATTGAATTTTAAAATTATCATATTTATAACTGATGCTTAATTATTTGATTTGATTATGATTGTTAATATTTATTTATGTTTTATGATGTTTGATTGTGATTGACAATGTTTGATTATGATTGATAATCTTGTACTGTGGAGTTTGAGCATATAGCAAGCATGACGGAAAGCTAAAATTCAGTAAGAATTTACTTATCTCCTACTTCTTTATTTACTTATTCATATTTATTCCAATTACTTTTAAGAAATTTCTTAGATTTCAATAAAACTACATAAGTTTTTAGAAATCTCTTTTATATTTTATTATATATGTATATATCTTTACTAAAATTTAGATTTTTTTTTGTTAGTTTATTAAAAAGAAAAAGAAAGAGAAATTATTTTATAAAAATAAATTTTTACTATATACATATATATATACATATTATTTAAATGTATAAAAATATTATACAAAATTTTCAAGTACTAAGGTTTTAAAGACTGATAATTCTAAATTCGAGTTTTTAGAAATTGATTTTGAATTGACCTATAAACTTTCTAAAGAAGGTTGTGAAATATATTTAAGGCTTTGAAACTCAAATTTATAAGGAGATTTGATTTGTGATTTGAAAAGGAACTGTACTAAAATTTTATGTGCGTATTTGAGAAGTTGAAAAAGTACAGTTTACTGGGGTGGCTATGTCGTGATCCATAGGCCCTGATAATATAATTGAGTTTCTAAAAGCCTTAACCAACTAAATACGCGAGTAGTTCATGCATCATGAATCATCGAAGAGAAACAAAATGATATTGTCTGGGGACGGATTATAGAAATCGAGGATACATTAGAGGAGGCTTAATTGTGAGCCTTGGGATGAGAGGGTGTGAAAGGGTGCTTCAGGGGACCTGGGGTAGCTCCCTAGTGTCGGGTACTTTCACAATAAAAACCTTTTCAATCTGACTAGTCTCTAAGTGTTTCCATGCCAGTTGAGCTGTTCATGTTATTATTATCCGGAATTATGGAACAGTGTAAACTCCTGGTTGGCCCAGTGCAAATTAAAATTTAGGGGCCCACATATATAGATAAGTTATGATGAAGATATGACATATCATTCATACATTCATAAATTGATTGTGCTTGTGATTGTGATTGATATTATTATACTAATTTGTGAAAACCCTTTATTGCTTATGTCCCATTTGGGAATATTATATTCTGTTTCTCACTCCTTTCTCTATGTTTTTGTTTCATATGTTTTAAATTAATGGTTCGTACAGAGGGAAGGATCGAAGAACATTGACAGTATATATAGCATGTTCTAGAAAGGGAGCTCGGTATGAATACCGTGGTCCAATGAATAAATAATGTCACTAGGCAACTGCTCTTGGGCCATGGAGTTTCCTCTCTTTCTTATAATGTTTAATGTTTATTTTCTTCGGATGAATGTACAAATACTTTATAAAGTTTTAATAATATTGAGGTATTTCAGAAATAATGTATATAATTTATTCCGATAGTTTCTTTTTAACAAACATATCTTTAGTAAAAAAAAAAATTATTACAAATTTTTCTAGAATTTATTAAGGTGTAACAGAGGGTGTTACAAAGTGGTATCAGAGCAGTTAATCCAATAGGCCTGGGGAAAAGGTCTATCTTGCTTTGTCTGTAAACTCTGTATAGGTGATAGAGAATAGAATATCTGACTTGGTAGTAACTGTGATTGATATGACAAATCTCAGTTACTGTGAAACAGGAAACTAATGGCTGGAAACGATCTTGCTGGAGTTGTAGAACGCTTAATCAATGCAATGGGAGCATGTGAAGGTCAAGGTAACGATGCCTTGAGAAGGCTGGACCTATTCGAAAAGCGCAATCCACCTCGTTTCAAGGGAGGATATAACCCTGATGGAGCACAAATCTGGATTCGAGAGATAGAGAAGATCTTTCGAGCATTGCAATGTAATGAAGCTGATAAGGTAGTCTTCGCTACTTATGCCTTATCTGAGGATGCCGAACATTGGTGGGATAGCATGCGTAGACAATTTGAAGTCAATGACGTGGAGATCACTTGGGATTATTTCAAGGATATGTTTCTGGAGAAATACTTTCCAGCTGATGTTAAAGAGAAAAGACAATTCGAATTCCTGTCGCTGACCCAAGGAAATATGACTGTTGGAGAGTACGCATCCAGGTTTGAAGAGCTATCTCGTTTTCATTCTCATTATAATGATGCTACTAATGAAAGAGATCGGTGTGCAAAGTTTGTAAATGGATTGCGGCCAGAAATTAAGGAAGCTATACGAATGCAGGAAATCCGTGAATTTTCTGTATTGGTAAATCGCTGCAGGATCTTTGAAGAAGATCATAAGGATAGAATGACCAAAAGTCGTGAGCCCATTTACAAGGTAGGAGAAATGAGAAGTGGAGGACCTCACCATCACCAAAGAAGAGACTTCAGGAGAAATAAGCCTTAACAAGCGCCATTTCGCCGGTTTGGAGCAGCATCTGTTCCTAACAGACCCCAAGCTTCAACTGGAAGCTATTACCCAACATCTGCACCAAATTTTAAATGTTTTGTCTGTGGAGGACCCCATTTGAAAAGAGATTGTCCTAAAAACACTTATGTTTGTTTTAAGTGTAACAAACCAGGTCATCACATCAAGGATTGCCCAGAGATGAAGAGGGAAAACCCTGAAGGTGCAAGTACAAGCATAAATACTCAAGGAGGCGTGCACAGTGCAGTCGGAAGGCCGAAGGCAAAAGGAAAGGTTTTTGCAATCACTGGAGAAGAAGCATCTCATTCTGATTCCATGGTGGAAGGTAAGTGTATCATTAATAAGATTCCTTTAACTGTTATGTATGACTCAGGTGCATCACATTCCTTTATTGCCAATGAATATGTAGAAAAACTAAAATTACCTGTGATAGAACTGCCATTTGACTTATCTGTACATACTCCTAGAAACAATCCCATTGTCACTTCTAAAGCCTGTTGGAAATGCCCTATTGTCATAGATGGTAGGGACTTTAAGGCCAATCTTTTCTGTTTACCCCTTTCTGGCTTAGAAGTTATTATTGGGCTAGATTGGTTGTCTGACAATCATGTTCTAATAGATTGTCATAATAAAACCATAATGTTTAAAGAACCAGTGAATTTGAATCCTGAGGATTCGAGATTTCTAACCGCCAACCAAGTGAGTGCCTCTTTAAAAGGAGGGGCTCAAGGATTCATGCTATTGCTTTCAACGAAAGGAGAGCAAGAATCAAAAATCAAAAATCTGCCGGTTGTGTGTGAATTTCCTGACGTTTTTCCTGAAGATATCCCTGGTTTACCCCCAGAAAGAGATGTGGAATTTGCCATTGATCTAGTACCTGGAGTTGGACCCATTTCAATTGCACCATACCGAATGTTACCTCTAGAATTAGCAGAGTTGAAGAAACAACTTGAAGAGATGATAGAGAAACAATTTATACGACCCAGTGTATCCCCCTGGGGTGCACCGGTGTTGTTGGTTAAGAAAAAGGATGGTAGCATGAGGTTGTGTGTAGATTATCGGTAACTGAACAAGGTGACGATCAAGAACAAATATCCTCTGCCAAGAATTGATGACTTGATGGATCAGCTACGTGGTGCCACAGTGTTCTCCAAGATTGATTTGAGGTCTGGATACCATCAAATAAGGGTGAAGAAAGAAGATGTACCAAAAACTGCTTTTAGAACACGCTATGGCCATTACGAATATCTAGTAATGCCTTTTGGTGTAACTAATGCACCAGCCGTATTCATGGATTACATGAATAGGATTTTTCATCCATATCTAGATAAATTTGTAGTGGTGTTCATTGATGATATATTAGTGTACTCTAAAAGCAAAGAAGAACATGTTGAACACTTGAAGGTTGTGTTAGAAATCCTGAAAAAGAAACAACTGTATGCAAAGCTGTCGAAGTATGAATTCTGGTTGGAAGAAGTGAACTTTTTAGGACATGTAATTAGTCAAGGAGGAATAGCTGTAGACCCTTCCAAGGTGGAGGCAGTCTTAAAATGGGAGAGACCAACCACGATCACTGAGATTAGAAGTTTCTTGGGCTTGGCTGGATACTATAGGAGATTCATTGAAGGATTTTCAAATCTAGGATACCCATTGTCCAAGTTAACACGGAAAGGACAACCTTTTGTGTGGACGACACAATGCGAAAATAGTTTTCAAGAGCTGAAAGATCGACTTACTTCTGCGCCGGTGTTAGTACTGCCCGATCCATATCGAAGTTCTGAAGTTTACTGTGATGCGTCTAAATAAGGACTAGGAAGTGTACTCATGCAAGACAAGAAGGTTGTAGCCTATGCGTCGCGCCAATTAAGGCAACATGAGATTAACTACCCTACCCATGACTTAGAATTAGCCGCTGTAGTCTTTGCCTTAAAGATTTGGAGACATTATCTATACGGTGCAACATTCGATGTGTTTAGCGATCATAAGAGTCTCAAGTATTTATTTGACCAAAAGGAGTTAAACATGAGGCAACGGAGGTGGATGGAGTTCTTAAAGGATTACGACTTTGAGTTACAGTACCATCCTGGAAAAGCAAACGTAGTAGCTGATGCTTTAAGTCGAAAGTCTCTGCATGCGTCCACAATGATGATTAAAGAGCTGGAATTGATAGAAAACTTCAGAGATCTTAACCTAGCAGTAAAGGTTAATACTAACAGCTACAGATTAGGAGCGTTGCAAGTGACAAGTGAATTCCTGAGGCAAGTTTTAGAGGCTCAAAGAGATGATGAATTCCTGCAAGAAAAGAAAGAACTCTTGAAACAAGGAAAAGAAGTCGAGTTCAATGTGAGAAGTGACCAATTGCTGAGGTATAAGGATCGAGTTTGTATCCCTAATCAAGAGGAGTTGAGGAAAACAATTCTGGAAGAAGGCCATAAAAGTTATATGAGCATTCATCCTAGAGCTACTAAAATGTATCAAGATTTGAAGAAGTTATTTTGGTGGCCTGGAATGAAGAAAGCAGTGGCAGAGTACGTAGCTGCATGTCTAATTTGCCAGAAGGTTAAAGTGGAACATCAAAAACCCCCTGGAATGCTACAATCAATGGAAATACCAGAATGGAAATGGGATAGCATTACCATGGATTTTGTGACTTCTCTACCTAAAACTCCATTAGGACATGATTCAATATGGGTAATAGTTGATAGACTAACAAAGTCTTCCCACTTTATTCCCATCAATATTCGTTACTCTATGGAGAAGCTGGCAAAATTATACATCGAGGAGATTGTGAGATTGCATGGAATTCCTTCAAGTATCATTTCTGATCGGGACCCTCGTTTTACATCACAATTCTGGAAGAGCTTGCACAAGGCTTTGGGAACAAGACTGCATCTAAGTTCAGCATATCATCCTCAGACGGATGGACAATCAGAAAGAACAATCCAATCTCTAGAGGACTTGTTACGAGCTTGTGTGTTAGAGCATAAAGGAAGTTGGAATCAATTCTTACCATATGTGGAGTTTACTTACAACAACAGTTTCCATGCTAGCATTGGCATGGCATCTTTTAAAGCATTATATGGAAGAAAATGTAGGATCCTGCTATGTTGGTTTGAGACTGGTGAAAACTTGATGCTAGGACCAGAGTTGGTACAACAAACCACGGATAAAATCAAAATAGTTCAGGAAAAGATGAAGGCAACACAGAGCAGGCAGAAAAGTTACTATGACAAAAGAAGAAAGCCGCTCGAATTTCAAGAAGGCGATCATGTATTCTTGAAAGTCACACCTATGACTGGGGTCGGTCGGGCAATGAAATCTCGAAAACTAACTCCTAGATTTATTGGTCCATATCAAATAATTCATAAAGTTAGTCCTCTTGCCTACCAAATAGCATTACCACCTTTTCTTTCTAATATCCATAATGTTTTTCATGTGTCAAACTTACGAAAGTATATATTTGATCCTACACATGTTATTGAACCTGATGTCATACAAGTTAAAGATAATCTTACATATGATGCACCACCTATCAGAATAGCTGACAGAAGAATAAAGAAGCTAAGAGACAAGGAAATTCCACTCGTGAAGGTCATTTGGAGTGAAACGAGAGGGGAAGATGCTACATGGGAACTAGAAAATGAGATGAAAGAGTCTCATCCCTAATTGTTTTACTAAAAAAAAAAGTGTAAATTTCGAGGACGAAATTTTTTTTTAGGGGAGTAGAGTTGTAACACCCCTAATTTCGTTATTTCTTATTTAAAATAAAATTTCAAAGGAATTTGATTATAGTTTTTTAGAACTTTTTGATTGTTATATAATTTATAATTTTTTAGAATTTTCTTATAATTTTTATTTTTTATTATTTTTTTGAGAATGACAAAAATACCCTTAACCTTTCATCTAATAACCAAAATGCCATTACTGACATCATCGCTTACATCATCGCTTACATCATGAATAGTAAAATAAATAATTAAATAATCTTAAATAGTGAAATTTTCTTCCTATAAATAGATGGCTCATTTACAACATTTCCACACAAAAATTAGAGAGAGAATCTAGAGAGATAGTGCGTAAGAAATTAGTGGAGAGTAAATTCTTTTGGTAAAAAGAAGTTCTGCCGGAGGTGTAAGGTAATAACTTTCTTCTATATTCTTTTTATAATTTTAGTTTATTTTTTTTAGCACTCTTAAACCATTGATATACTAGTACTATTATGAATAAGTTACTATAGTAAAAATAATTTACCACTGTGTTATTTTTACTATTTACTGTTACTATTCAAAATTTACTATTTACCGTTACTATTCAAAATTTACTATTCACTGTTATTGTTCATGATTTACCATTTACCATTACTATTCAAAAAGTTACTATTCACAATGTACTATTTACTATTACTATTCAAAATTTACTATTTACCGTTACTATTAATGACTTACCATTTACCGTTACTATTTATTATTACTATGCATATTTACTATTTATCATTCTGATAGCAATCTTAATTTTCATCTTAAGCTTATACTGAAATAAGTTAGTATTAATATTTTGTTAGAACTTGGAGGCGCAGAGCGAATTCACTTTTGGTAGCAAATCAAGGTAAGGGGGGTGAGATTAAGGATATAATATGAAAATACATAAGAATATTGGGAGGAGTCTCCTACTCCTTTTAAACATAACAATATTATTATTTTAAAATAATAACTTTTAACTTAAAATTTATAATAATTCTTATTAATAAATTAAGCATCTTGTGTAACTTAATATCTAAAATATTTAAGAACTTGAACTATTATGACCTATACGGACTGGATTGAACCTATGCAAGGACTTGAACTATTACGAACTTGACTGAACCTATGCAAGGACTTGGACTATTTATGACCTATATGGACTGAACTAGACCTATGCAAGGACTGGACTATCTTGGATTTACATAGACCTGTGCGAGGAATTGACCATAGAACTTAAAACAAACTTTATTAATTTAAATAACCATTGAATTTTAAAATTATCATATTTATAACTGATGCTTAATTATTTGATTTGATTATGATTGTTAATATTTATTTATGTTTTATGATGTTTGATTGTGATTGACAATGTTTGATTATGATTGATAATCTTGTACTGTGGAGTTTGAGCATATAGCAAGCATAACGGAAAGCTAAAATTCAGTAAGAATTTACTTATCTCCTACTTCTTTATTTACTTATTCATATTTATTCCAATTACTTTTAAGAAATTTCTTAGATTTCAATAAAACTACATAAGTTTTTAGAAATCTCTTTTATATTTTATTATATATGTATATATCTTTACTAAAATTTAGATTTTTTTTTGTTAGTTTATTAAAAAGAAAAAGAAAGAGAAATTATTTTATAAAAATAAATTTTTTACTATATACATATATATATATACATATTATTTAAATGTATAAAAATATTATACAAAATTTTCACGTACTAAGGTTTTAAAGACTGATAATTCTAAATTCGAGTTTTTAGAAATTGATTTTGAATTGACCTATAAACTTTCTAAAGAAGGTTGTGAAATATATTTAAGGTTTTGAAACTCAAATTTATAAGGAGATTTGATTTGTGATTTGAAAAGGAACTGTACTAAAATTTTATGTGCGTATTTGAGAAGTTGAAAAAGTACAGTTTACTGGGGTGGCTATGTCGTGATCCATAGGCCCTGATAATATAATTGAGTTTCTAAAAGCCTTAACCAACTAAATACGCGAGTAGTTCATGCATCATGAATCATCGAAGAGAAACAAAATGATATTGTCTGGGGACGGATTATAGAAATCGAGGATACATTAGAGGAGGCTTAATTGTGAGCCTTGGGATGAGAGGGTGTGAAAGGGTGCTTCAGGGGACCTGGGGTAGCTCCCTAGTGTCGGGTACTTTCACAATAAAAACCTTTTCAATCTGACTAGTCTCTAAGTGTTTCCATGCCAGTTGAGCTGTTCATGTTATTATTATCCGGAATTATGGAACAGTGTAAACTCCTGGTTGGCCCAGTGCAAATTAAAATTTAAGGGGCCCACATATATAGATAAGTTATGATGAAGATATGACATATCATTCATACATTCATAAATTGATTGTGCTTGTGATTGTGATTGATATTATTATACTAGTTTGTGAAAACCCTTTATTGCTTATGTCCCATTTGGGAATATTATATTCTGTTTCTCACTCCTTTCTCTATGTTTTTGTTTCATATGTTTTAAATTAATGGTTCGTACAGAGGGAAGGATCGAAGAACATTGACAGTATATATAGCATGTTCTAGAAAGGGAGCTCGGTATGAATACCGTGGTCCAATGAATAAATAATGTCACTAGGCAACTGCTCTTGGGCCATGGAGTTTCCTCTCTTTCTTATAATGTTTAATGTTTATTTTCTTCGGATGAATGTACAAATACTTTATAAAGTTTTAATAATATTAAGGTATTTCAGAAATAATGTATATAATTTATTCTGATAGTTTCTTTTTAACAAACATATCTTTAGTAAAAAAAAAATTATTACGAATTTTTCTAGAATTTATTAAGGTGTAACAGAGGGTGTTACATCTGTTACAATCACGTACATGATGATTACCTCCGCACTTAAGACACCTCATATTGTTGCATCTCTCTGAAGATGATGATGATGATCCTCCCTTGAAACGTCTTGGATAGAACGATCCTCTTCTTTTGAAATCAACTGAATGAGGTTTCAGTTGTCTATTGGCCTTTTCATGTGCCAGTCTGGCTTGGTGATTTTCTTCAAAAATTCTGCATTTGTTGATTAGAATAGGAAAACTCTGAATTTCTTGGTACCCTATCGCCTCTTTGATTTCCAGATTCAGCCCGTTCTCAAATTTAACACATTTTGATTCTTCGGCACCAGCCTGTTGAAAAGGAGGGTAAAAGAGAGATAGTTCTTCAAACTTTGCAGCATATTCTCCAACAGACATTGAGCCTTGTTTCAGCTCCATAAATTCCAGCTCTTTACGGCTTTTCACACTTGCTGGAAAATATTTCTCTAGGAAACAGTCTTTGAAGTTGACCCAGTTCAAAGGTCTGTCAGTTTCAATCATACGAGTTCTGGCATGTATCCACCAGTTTTCTACTTCCTCAACCATCATATAAGTGGCACACTCCACCTTTTCAAATTCTGTGCAGGGCAAGGCTCGGAAAATGTGCTCCATTTCCTTAACCCATAGGTACGCTACCTCTGGATTGTAGCCTCCTTTGAATTGTGATGGCTTCCTTTTTAGGAAATGATCTAGCCCGTGAAGTCCACCAGCACTTCTCGGTTGATTTTGTCTTTCAATGGCTTCAACCAAACGGTTGAAAGCAGCTGCCATATCGTTGTTATTGTTGTTTCTTGCCATCCTACATTTGTAGTTTGGTTTATACTAATTCTAAGGGAAAATATGTCGTATATATATATAATATTATAACGTAACTATAAGTATTCTACAATTTATCAGATAAGTAATAAGTCATATAATATACATTTATCGTATTATCAAGCAAGTAATCAAACAAGTCATTTTGCAATTTATCAGTCAGGCACAAGTCATATAGTACACACTTAACATATTATCAAACAAGTAATCAAACAATTCACGTAATATATCAAGAACAATACATGTTACATTTTTCAAAAATTCAGGACCAATTGATGTAACATGTATTGTTCTTGATATATTACGTGAATTGTTTGATTACTTGTTTGATAATATGATAGATGTATATTATATGTCTTATTACTTATCTGATAAATTGTAGAATACTTATAGTTACGTTATAATATTATATATATATATACGACATATTTTCCCTTAGAATTAGTATAAACCAAACTACAAATGTAGGATGGCAAGAAACAACAACAACAATGATATGGCAGCTGCTTTCAACCGTTTGGCTGAAGCCATTGAAAGACAAAATCAACCGAGAAGTGCTGGTGAACTTCACGGGCTAGATCATTTCCTAAAAAGGAAGCCATCACAATTCAAAGGAGGCTACAATCCAGAGGTAGCGTACCTATGGGTTAAGGAAATGGAGCACATTTTCCGAGCCTTGCCCTGCACAGAATTTGAAAAGGTGGAGTGTGCCACTTATATGATGGTTGAGGAAGTAGAAAACTGGTGGATACATGCCAGAACTCGTATGATTGAAACTGACAGACCTTTGAACTGGGTCAACTTCAAAGACTGTTTCCTAGAGAAATATTTTCCAACAAGTGTGAAAAGCCATAAAGAGCTGGAATTTATGGAGCTGAAATAAGGCTCAATGTCTGTTGGAGAATATGCAGCAAAGTTTGAAGAACTATCTCTCTTTTACCCTCCTTTTCAACAGGCTGGTGCCGAAGAATCAAAATGTGTTAAATTTGAGAACGGGCTGAATCTGGAAATCAAAGAGGCGATAGGGTACCAAGAAATTCGGAGTTTTCCTATTCTAATCAACAAATGCAGAATTTTTGAAGAAAATCACCAAGCCAGACTGGCACATGAAAAGGCCAATAGACAACTGAAACCTCATTCAGTTGATTTCAAAAGAAGAGGATCGTTCTATCCAAGACGTTTCAAGGGAGGATCAACATCATCATCTTCAGAGAGACGCAACAATATGAGGTGTCTTAAGTGGGCATATATGAATATTCTGGGAATTATACATATGTTTTTAGACCTTGATGTCTTCATGAAAGTTGTATATATTTATGTTATGGATCTATAGAAAGTGGTTTCAAGTTAAAAGGATGTTTGTAGCTCTAGTTATGCCTAAAATACTGAAGTATGCTCAAACTAAAAATCTGTTAACAATGAAATGATATGTATAGCATGAGTTATAGCCAAAATACTACAACATGTCCGATTGAAATACTTGTCTTATGTTTTGTGCATATATTAATATTCTGGGAATTATACATACATTTTTAGACTATGATGTCTTCATGAAAGTTGTAGATATTTATGTTATGGATCTATATAAAGTGGTTTCAAGTTAAAAGGATGTCTTTAGCTCTCGTTATACCTAAAATACTAAAATATGCTCAAACTGAAAATCTGTTAACTATGAAATCTGAATCTTATTTTTAAAACTGGGAATTTTGTGGTGAGAATTAGTGGTTGGTGCCTTCATGAAAGTTGTAGATATTTGTGTTAAGAATAATTTAGAACTAGTTTCATGCCAAAATTGTTCTTGTAGCTCCAGAAACGTTGAAAATACTAACCTGTGTACGTTTTAAAAATCCTCTTTGAGGCAGTTTTGTATTCTGTGAATAAGTGATGTTTCTGTTTAGAATTTGAATTTATGGTCTTCATGAAAGTTGTATATATTTATGTTATTGAGCTATAGAAAGTAGAATCACATGAAAAGAATTTTATTTGCTCATGTTATGACTATTTTACTAACGTATGTTGCTATTGGAAATGCTGAAATTTGCTTATAATGGTTATTATGGATAAAAATGATATTTTCCCTATGGGTAACAAATTATTATTGAATTCTTGAGTGATTATGAAGTATTATGAATGTTTATGAGTGTCTAATGAGCATCATTCAGTTTGTGTATTTTGGTGGTGAATAATTATGAATGACTAAATTAATATATATATACATGAATGCCTTACGGTTATTGATATATGTGGTTGAAACAGTAAATCCATGATTCTGAAAATTATTATATATGATGTGTCCTTTGAGGACTTGTGGTTTTCCAAGTGGTTTTGGAAATTGATATATCATGGTATGTTAAATGATAAAGAGAATTAAAGGCATTCATGCATCATAAGCATTTGGACGCACCATGGAATTTAGGGGTTCCATGATTGCCTACCCTGGTGGGGGGTTACTCTATGATGAGTTTAAGCCCTATTTTCACAAGAACCATGGAAGTGTAGGGATCCATGGTTGTGTAAATTCCTACTGGTATACTTATTTCTGCAGGAGCCATGAAAGTGTAGGGATTCATGGTTATGTTAATTCCTACTGGAGTCTCTATGAGACTTTTTACTGCAGTATTCCCACCAAACCAAATGGATCCAGCATGACATCATTGGACTAAATTAAAGACTTATTAAATATAAATGAACTTGTTTGGCATATTCATCATATCATTATGGTTTGTTGATTGTGTTTGTGCAGTTTTATTTATTTTACATTAATTTTTACAGTGAATGCCACGCAGAATGAAGAGTGATGCCATGATTGATGCCTATATGAACTATTACTTGGACTTTGATTTTATGGGTTGTAATAAGTATAACGTATCTTGTACCGTTATTTTTCTAAATCGTTTCCGCTACTTAAATGTTTTATCGAATTTAATTATTCACGACTAGTATGTATTATAATATTCCACAATTACCAACTACTACGTGAACTCTGAATTTAATTTATGAATTTTAAAATGATCTTATAAAAATGCGAAAAATTTATTCGGAAAACTACACAGGACGTCACACTTATGGAGATGGTGAGATCTATGATGGGTCCATCTTGCTTACCCGACTTTCTTTGGGGAGATGCCTTGAGAACCGCTGTGTACGTTCTTAATCAAGTGCCTAGCAAGTCTATACCAAAAACTCCTTATGAATTGATGACTGGAAAGAAACCAAGTTTGAAACACTTGCGTGTTTGGGGATGTAAGGCAGAAGTTAGACCCTATAACCCTGCGATGAAGAAGCTTGATCTGAAGACTGTTAGTGGCTTCTTCATTGGTTATTGTGTGGGTTCAAGAGGTAGCAGATTTTATTGTCCTTCTCACTCTACACGAGTAATAGAGTCTGATCGTGCAGTATTCTTTGAGGATGATTTAGGTAGTGGGAGCATTGCCTCACGACCAGTTGTCTTTGAAGAAGATAGAGTTGAAGTCCCCGCACCTCAATTTCCTGTTTCAGAAATCGATCCAACTCCTTTCATACCTAATAATGAACATGTTTCTATCACTGATAAGATTGTCGTAGCACCTGTGGCAACTTATCAAGATCCTGACGTTGCCATTGACCATACCCCTTTAAATAATGAAATTGTACCTGCACCTGTTCCTGTTGAGGCTGTGGTGAGAAGATCTCAAAGAACACGTAAGTCGTCCATACCAGATGATTATATTGTGTATCTTCAGGAATATGAGTTTGATGTTTGTGGTGATGATGACCCTATTAGTTTTGAGCAAGCTATCTCTAGCTCTCATGCTTCTGAATGGATGAATGCCATGCATGATGAGTTAGCTTCTATGACTAACAATAATGTTTGGGAGCTTATTTCTTTGCCGCCTGGTTGCAAACCGGTTGGCTGCAAATGGGTTTTCAAAACTAAACATACACCATCTGGCGAAGTTGAAAGATACAAAGCTAGATTGGTAGCAAAAGGGTACAGTCAGAGAGAAGGCATTGATTTTAAAGAAACTTTTTCGCCGGTCTCGACAAAGGATTCTTTTCGAGTTGTTATGGCTATGGTGGCTCATTTTGATCTGGAGTTGCACCAGATGGATGTCAAAACAGCTTTTCTAAATGGTGATCTTGTTGAAGATGTCTACATGGTTCAACCTGATGGCTTTGCTAAAAAGGGCAAAGAAAATTTAGTTTGCAGGTTGAAGAAATCCCTTTATGGTTTGAAACAGGCTTCTAGACAATGGTACTTAAAATTTGACCAAGTGGTCACTTCTTTTGGCTTCAAGGAAAATGCCTCAGATTAGTGCATTTACCTGAAGATGAGTGAGAGCAATTTTATCATCCTCTTTTTATATGTTGATGATATTCTTCTTGCTAGCAGCTGCATTGATGTTTTGAATGAGACAAAGAAAATGTTGAGTAGCCATTTTGATATGAAAGACCTTGGTGATGCTTCTGTTGTCTTGGGCATCCAGATATGTCGTGATAGGTCTCGTGGTACTCTTGGATTGTCTCAGAAAGGGTACATTGATAGAATCCTCAAAAGGTTTAATATGTATTCTTGCTCCCCGTGTGTCGCGCCTGTTCAAAGAGGTGAGAAACTCTCTAATTCTCAGTGTCCTCAGAACGACAAAGAGTTGTTTGAAATGGAGAAAGTTCCATATGCTTCTGCTGTTGGGAGCTTGATGTATGCTCAAGTCTGCACTCGTCCCGATATTGCTTTCGCTGTTAATGCTTTGGGCAGATACTTGAGCAACCCAGGTTTGGGTCATTGGAAAGCCGTGAAGAAGGTCTTGAGATTTTTATAAGGAACCAGGGATTATATATTGACCTATGCAAAGTCTGATCAACTTGAAGTCATAGGTTATTCAGATTCTGATTTTACAGGTTGCCCTGATGACCGTAAGTCTACTTCAGGCTTCATCTTTATGATGGCAGGAGGAGCTGTATCCTGGAAAAGTGTTAAACAAACAATCACAGCTACTTCTACTATGGAGGCAGAGTATGTTGCTTGTTATGAGGCTACTCGCCAAGCTATGTGGCTAAAGAATTTGATTTCTGGCTTCCGCATTGTTGAAAGTATTTCTAGGCCACTTGTAATTTATTGTGATAATACTACTGCCGTACTTATCTCTCAAAATAATAAGAGCTCTACTCGTTCGAAGCACTTCGATGTGAAGTACTTGTTTGTTAGAGAGAAAGTACTTGAGTTTCAGACTCGAATTGAGCACATTGCTACTCAGAGCATGTTGGCAGATCCACTAACCAAAGGCTTGACCGTTGGAGTTTTTGAGAATCATGTAACCCATATGGGTTTAGTCAAGTCTTTTGATGTCTTGGATTAGTGGGAGTTTTATTTTGTAATCTGTTTATTGAAACTAGTTTTCTATTTTGGATATGTTATTATTGATGTCATTTTATTGACATTTTTGTTGCATTTTGGATGCTTGGAACATGTGGAAATGAAATTCATATTTCCTTATCTATACCGTGACTGAAATATAAACAATTGTGGTGTATAATGCATATCCCTATCGGATATGATTGTATGCTATTGTGAAATTATTATATTTCTTGGTATAATTAATAACTTGTAATAATAATATAGATTTTGTACTTAATAATTTAATAATGCTATCCAAGTGGGAGAAATGTTAGATTTTCTTATTAATATATTATTATATTAATTTGATGGATAGCATCATTAAATTATTATATCTATATTGTTTGATTAATTATATAATATGTAAATATTATAGATATAGATAGATTTAGCTATTGGGCTTTTGTTTGAATGGACCGTGATGGGTTGGCCCATTCTATGTGCCCAGTGAGAGGTTCCTGCTCTCATTTGAGGTTGCCTATATAATCACTATCCCATAAGGTGATTATCACACAGAGAGTCAGTAATACACTGGACATAAGGCACTCAGATTAAGAGTAGTACACGCTCACTATTGTGACTCATGGATCGCTTGTCTTCAGGTACGCCTTCAATCAAAACTTTGTTGTCATGATATGTGTTAAAATTGTGTTATGAATTGTATGTTCATAATAAGAATTTTTCTGCAGTCCTATATTTTCAGTTACTTTGTAAGGACCATAATATCTAGTTGGCAACTTATGGAATGAACTGTTTGTCAAAGAATGTTGCTTGTATGGATGAATTTTCAAGTACACCATTTCTCCACAATGGTATTCTTTGTCTATTCGCCTTTTGTTTGCATAATACTTCATCTTTCCTCATGCCTTTGTTAGATTGTCCTAAACTAATGTGAGGATTTGTTCCCTAATTTTCAATGAGTGTGTCTTCATTAGCAACCAAGTTAGGAATTATAGGTGGATACCCATATAATGCCTCAAATAGTGTCATTTTATGAAATTTCATGTTGTAGCAAAGTTTAGCAAGTGGTAGATGCATAGTCCATTGCTTGGGCATGTCTCCTACAACACATCTTAGATAGATTTCAAGTGATTTGATAAGTATTTCAGTCTGCCCATCTGTTTGAGGGTGAAATATAGGTGATCTTAGTAGGTGAACTCCATGCATGTTCATCAAACCTGACCAGAAGATGCTGAGAAAAATGTTATCCTTGTTTGAAATTATTTAAAATAGCCAACCATGTAATTTTACAACAGAATGCATGGACAATTGAATTACTTTTGTAGCAGTGTATAGATGTGCTAGTGGCATAAAATGTGCATACTTGGTTAATCTATCTATGATCACAAGGATGACAGTCATGCCATTAGATTTAGGAAGACTTGTGATAAAATCCATTGATATGTTCCAAGCTCTATCAGGGATAGGTAATCGTTAAAGTAAGCCTGCAGGTAGTTGCTAAACTAGTTTGTATCTTTGACATGTGATGCATTCCTAAACCCAATTTTTGACATCCTTTTGAAGACCCTTCCGGTAGAATTAAGCTTTTATTCTTTTGTATGCCATATCACTGCCTGAATGTCCACCAATTGTCAAATTTGGAATGGATTTCCAAACCTGGACACACTTACTCTCACTCATTAAGGAAGAAGAGGAGCAAAACACAATATGATTTTCATTGATTATTATAGATGCTTACAAAAACGTATATTTATAGCCTTAGGTTCTAATGGCTATTAACAATTTTCCCTATTATTTCTCTATTGACCTGTTCCACACTATAATACTAACTAACATCTTTGATCAACTAATTCATAAAATACATTTTAAGTACATACTTGATCCTTAATATTTTTACTTATTACAAAGTCTTAGATAACATAGTACTAATAAATTTTGGTAAAGCGTTTTATCAACTGCCTACAATGATATTATTATCTGACTCGAGCCCAAATAAAATATATATCAAACCATAAAAAATCTTGAATGTTCCTTACCCTTGACTTACCTAATCTCATTATAAAATTTTTCAGCATCAATAATTAAATCATATAACTAAAAATGTTTTTCTTGGATAAAGGAAGGGATTGTGCAAGCCATTTCCATATATATATATATATATATATATATATATATATATATATATATATATATATTTCAAATGCATATTCTATTTTTACACATCAGAATTATGAAAACCCGCGAAAAGTGGCAACTGTCATTTGGCTAATAAGCTATTCCATTCTAACTTATTATATGGCTAATAATTGGCTATCTGCTTCAATTTGTAATAAAATTGATTCTTTAGCCAGGAACTTCATTTGTAAGAGACAGGGGGCTAGAGGAATTAATGCATCTCGTTAGTTGTTCCGGTATTGATGAATATTGCTAGGCCAGGAAGCTGATTTGGGCTCTCTTGCATCATCATGAAGGATCCCAGCTTGAAACTCTTTGGGTCAAGGTGTTGTTTGTTGAAACTTGGCAAAATGTGGAATCCATGGTATTAATGCGCTACTCATGGACCCTAAACTTGGTTTTCCAATATGAATGCTACTCAAAAGGCTGTTGTGTTTTTAAGGCCCGGATTCAATTGCAGAATTAGCAATGGGCTTTGGCTTAATATGATCCAATTGCTGCCAAGCTTCCTTTCGTTCAGGACAGGTTCATGATGGGACTTTAGCAAAATAGTTTTACTAGTATTCCTTCTTCCATTATTAATAAAATTAATATGGTGGTTCCTTCCTTTAATCAAAATATACTAGACTCACCTACGGAGTTGGTTTGGTATCGTTTACGTAAGATTTCGAGTTTGAGACCTTGTGTATGTAAAAAAATCTCCACTAGGAGTCTCACTTGTCATATCTAAGTATACAGAACAAACATGACTTGATCCCTTGAAGAGAAATACCTATAAGAAACCAAAAAAAAGAAGAAGCCAGACTCATTAGTTTGGAGTACTTATCTTAATGGTATTTATTCAGTTAAAGTTGGTTATCATTGGCTAGTTTGTTCCTTACTTAGGGGTTCTAGTGAGTCTTGGTTGTACCTTTGGAAACAAGAAATTCATGAAATAGTTATTTTTTTTATTTGGCTTATTTTTCTCAATATTCCTTATAATTCATTGAGGTTTGAGAAATGGGTGGGTGCATCACCTACTTGCTCAAAGTGTAAGAATGTGGATGAAGATGCTCGACATTAAATGTTTGTAGGATTGTTATCACATACTAAGGGTTTATTTTGAAATGATTTTGAGTTTTGTTTTTTGAACTAACAACCAAAAACAATTTATTAAAGAAAAGAGTACAAGGTATACTCAACGACGTATTAAAACTAGCTGCCAACTTAGCTTATAGTTAGTTAGTGAATCAGTTATTGAGTTAGTTAATTAGTTACAATTTTTGATCGTATACTTGCTAGTGCATCTTAGCTTCCTTGCACTTGCTCTTAGATTCTACAAATTCTATTTCCCCATCTTGTACGAATCATTCAATTCAATTCTCAAGAAAAAGAAAATCTAGTTTTCCTCACTTCTCTTCTTTTCTCAGAATCTTTTATGGTTTCAAAGCTTTGAAACTTTAGAGCTCTTGATTCCTCTCCATTGGCACAAGGTCCTTTCATGAACCTAGTTCCTAAAGGCACAAGTCAAAATCACAATGATGTAGTCATCAATACAGATCACACGCAGAATCCTATGAGTCTGTTTTGCATATATGCAGGTGAAAACCCATTGATTGCATTGGTTTCACTTTTTCTTAGTGGTAGCAATTACCTTGGTCACCTTTGATGAAGAGATTGTTAATTTTGAAGAACAAGTTCTAGTTCATTAATGGTTTGATCATGATGGTACTGTGTAGATTAACCTAGCCTCAAATGTATGGAGTGATCTTTGGAATAAATTTACACAAGGAGATTTAATTTGAGTTAAGGAATTGCAACAAGAAATCTCTACTCTGAAACAAACAGGTTCGAATGTTACTAATTATTTCACAAAATTTAAAAATCTTTGCTAGAAACTTAAGAATTATACAGGAGTAGGATAAAGTGATTCGATCTCTTACTAGATTGAATGGTGATTTCTTATTCATTAGATTTCAAATGTTGATTATGGATCCACTTTCTCTTTTGAATAAGTCTTTTCGATGACATTGCAACATGAAAGACAAAATTGCATTGGTATTTCAGAAGAGATGAAGCTTATCACAAATAACATTGATACATGAAAAAGAAGTTTTGGTAGAGGTAGGAAAGATGAAGAGTTGCACATACTATGGTAAGGAAGGACACAATAGATGTGCGTTATAAGAAACATGGTTATCCCTTAACCATGAAACCAAGGAGCTCAAGTTTTCCCTTCACAAATCAAATTGGCAGAAATGTTGATGATAAAAGATCAATTTTAATTCCAGTATTTTTTTTATCCCAGAACAAGACAAGACAAAAAGTAAACTAAAGTTATAAGTGATAAGAAGTACGGGCCAACAAGAATACAATGTAGTTAAGGCTTGAACATATGATGTGAAACCATATATCAACATATAGTTTTAACTTAACATTTCCTGGCCCACTAATAAAGTTGTGATATATATCATCAAAATGCTATCAAGCCTTACCATTACAAGGATAACATAAAATGTAACATCCCTCAATTTTCCTATAATAGTTTGTGACCTAAAATACACTGTTACTCCTGTTTGACGTTATAAATGAAATCCAGGCTTCAACCAACTCATGTGTATATTTTGTGAGTTGCCCTTAGTAATTGAGGTGAGATAATATCTCTGAGGGAGATATTAACTACCAAACATGATGATAGAAAATATTAATATAAAAATTTTATCGGTACAACGAATCGGTTACTCGATCGCGTAAAATGTCATTCCTTGCTCCTTGAACTCCGAGGTAACTAGGAAATTTTTGTATCTCTAAGGATAGTGAAATGTGATGGAGGGTTGAACACCAGAGAGTTAAGAATACCTTGGACCTAATAAATAAATTTTTCTGTCAAAAAAACCAATTAGAAATTCTCGATGATTCTTCGCTTGATAAACTTGAAATTTTATATGCGAACTTGAACGCCTTTGGAAAATTAATCTGATCAAGGACCATTTTCTTTAGCTAGGCACCACACAGCCATAACCCTTATTTAGCTTACTAAATTACACCAAATAAGATTTAATTTACATGGCCATGTGTTACCATTAAATAATGACACAGAGTTACCTTCCATTATCTCTTTCTTTAACTTATGCACCAAGTTTTATTTCAGCCCACTAATTCTGAATTTTAGTGGCTAATTTTCCCACTAATTCTCTTTCTCATATGTGCCTATATATATGTAAGCTAAGTGGAAAAATTGGACCATTTTTGCATTGCCTTTCTCCTTAGTTGTGGCACCACTTATGCCTGTCGTGACCTGGATCGCGGCGGGATGACCGACCATAAAAAGAAAATTATTAGGTTTCCCGAGTTCCCTCTGGAAACCGTGGAGTCGCCACTAATGTTTTTAAGGTAAAACATCAGAAAAACCTTAACGTGAAGGTACTGGTCATAAATTAAGATTTTAAGTTCGGGAGTCTAATTACAGGTGGGGAAGGTATTAGCACCCCACACTGTCCGTTTTAAACGGTTACCCTAAATTGTTTAAGTTTGAATAATCCTACTACTTTATAATTTAAACCTCTTAGAGATGCCTTATGGATTGGTTGTTGATTTGATGATTTTTAAAATTATAAACTTTACGATTAACAGGACGTCTCGTCCAAATTAATCGAGTTATCGTTAAAAGCATGATGATTTTATTTTTACTAGTAAAAGGGATATATATTTTTTAAAATTTGGGCCCGACAGGAATAATTGTTCCCGCTCCTACGTATTCCCCAAGCGTTAGGGGAAATCAGGGTTATGTAGTTCTTTGTGTTATTTTAGAAAATTCGAAGTAGATTGGAAAACGTCGAGATTTAAAAAATATTAATCAGTAGGACGTCTCGTCCAAATTGACTTCAAGTGGTGTATTATTTTTTAGAGAAAAAAAACCTTGGGTTTTATTGATTTTTTTTATTATATTTTTCGAAAGAACCTTAAAATTAATTTAAGAATGAAAAGCTTGGCTAGGGACCTAGATTAATAGGACGTCTCGTCCAAAGAATCTATAAAGATATTGGATTTGTTTAAAAAATACTTCTTATGGTCTGAAATTAATTCTGAGACAATTAAAGACTTATTTTTATTTGAAAACTTAGGCCAACAGGGCGTCTCGTCCAAATTGGTCCTTAACGTGAATATATTAATTTTTGTTACCTATTGGTATTACTAACGATACTTTATACTCTAGTAATTAAGTATAGGTTAACGGGACGTCTTGTCTAAACCAACCCTAGCATAAAGATTTTAATTTTAGGCACATACCAATAGGAATTTTGTTTCTCTATTTTACAAATAAAATACTCTAAACTTGGTAAGTAACAAACATTAACAGGTACTATGTCATACTGATTATTAGAATATTTCTAAAGGGGAAAGGATTTTATAATTTAATTCTCTAAGAGGCTAGGATTACATATAATCACAACAAACAAATTGAAAAGGAAATGTACCTTACTGATTTTTCCTTTGTAGTGAATTTTATGTCAAAGCTTCAACCGTTTTCTTCCTTATTTGCTTTAATGACGTGAGTGCTTGGGATTTCTTTTTTTTTTTTCCCTGCGTGAAACCTTTCTTTAGATCGGTGAATTCTCTTTCAATCGTGAATGTACTTCCTCTTTCACGCAGCTGCACGTGAATTGGCTATGTTTGCCAATTGAATTTTTTCTGTTACCTCACGTGGATAATATAATGAGTTTCCACTGTCTCCAAAATCTCTCCTGATGGCTTGCGTGAATTTCCTCCCCCTCCTCCTTCGTGAATCCTTTTCTATATATATATATATATATATATATATATATATATATATATGTATTCTAATATCTTGCCCCTTGATTTATCTCCAATACCTTTTTTTAGCTTATCTAAATCTGATTCCCTTTTTTTTGATTTTATAATTCAATGTTTCCTTATCTTTTACGTGAATGCAGCGTGCTAATATATTATATAAGATAACTTGATTTAACAATCTTCTTTTATAATATATATATAGTTTAAAAATTGATTTCAACTTCATAACAACCTTATCTCATTTTATTTGAAAGCTTTATCTCTTTCTGTTAAAATTTATCCCTTCTTTCTCTAATCTTCTAGAATCTTATCCCTTATGGAATTTAAATTTTTAAACCTCCTTCTTGAATTTTAAAAATTTCTAAGTTTAGGAGTTCAAAAATTTATGATCTTGATAAGGATTTAAAATTTTAAAATTCAAAATCCGGATCAATAATTTGAAATTTAAACAAGCCCACAGGTTCACTTTTTCTTAAAAATAATCCCTAAAAAATATTTTTATTTTTATTTTTTGGTATTTTTATTATTTATTATTTTTTTGAAAATTTTAAATGGGTCCGGACAAAATTGGGTAGCAACAATGCCTTACCCACCAAGTTTTCTTTTTTATTTCATCTTCTCCATCTCTCTCACCACCATCGAAGTCCAACACCACCACTCTTCACCATCCAATAGTACCACCACCTTTTTAAGCTTTTATTCATCCATTATTTGGAGACCAAAGAGCAAGAACAAGAAAGTAAAAAGGCCACTCTTTCCCTCTTCAGTTTTAGCATTAAATTTCACTAAGGTAGGGGATTCTTCCTTTTATCTCATGAAATAATACATGCATGAGTGATAGAGATCACCCTAAGGTCTCTACCTTTATTTTTTTCCTTTGGAAATCAAGGCTGAAGATAGTTTACAAAAACTTATGTTTGGCAAGGAAATTTTAAGAAAATAATACCTTTTTGCTTGAAAATTTTTTTAGCTTTTGTCCCTAGAAAGAGCCATGATCTTGCATGCATTCTTGTCTAGTTTGTATGCATAAAATGACATCCTTAAAGTGGTGAAAATGTTGTGCTAAAATTGTGTTACAGTAAAGGATAAGTAAAGACTGAGCAGAGCAATTTTGTCCAGGGTGCCAGTTTTAAAGAATGTCGTGTTTGACGATGAAGAAATTAAATGGTGCCTCGCTCGGCGACTAAAGATTTAAGTGGTGCCATGCTCAGCGATAGGAAAGTAAAAAAAGTGCCACGCTTGGTGACTGGAAATTTAAAAGATACCATGTTCGGCTTCTAGGAAAGTAAAATGATGCCCCGCTTGGCAATTAAAATGGTGCCCTGCTTGGCAACTGAAAAGTAAAATAGTGCCCCGCTCGGCGACTAAAAATTTAAATGATGCCATGTTTGGCGACAGGAAAGTAAAATGGTGCCCCGCTCGGCTACTGGAAAGTAAAATTGTGCCTTGTTCGGCTACTAGAAAGTAAAATTGTGCCTCATTCGGTGATTGGAAAGTAAAATGATGCCCTGCTCGGCAATTAAAATGGTGCCCCGCTTGGCAACTGAAAAGTAAAATGGTGCCATGTTTGGCGAAAGGAAAGTAAAATGGTGCCCCGCTCGGCTACTGGAAATTAAAAGAGTGCGCCGCTCGGTGACTGGAAGTTTAAAAGATGCCATGTTCAGCTCTAGGAAAATAAAATGATGCCCCACTCGGCAGTTGAAATGGTGCCCCGCTCGGCGACTGAAAAGTAAAATGATGCCATGTTTGGTGAAAGGAAAGTAAAATGGTGCCCCGCTCGGCTACTAAAAATTAAAAGAGTGCCCCGCTCGGCGACTGGAAGTTTAAAAGATGCCATGTTTGGCTCTAGGAAAATAAAATGATGCCCCGCTCGGCAATTAAAATGGTGCCCCGTTCGGCGAATGAAAAGTAAAATGGTGCCATGTTTGGCGGCAGGAAAGTAAAATTGTGCCTTGTTCGGCTACTGGAAATTAAAAGAGTGCCCCGCTCGGTGACTGGAAGTTTAAAAGATGCCATGTTCGGCTCTAGGAAAATAAAATGATGTCCCACTCGGCAGTTGAAATGGTGCCCCGCTCGGTGACTGAAAAGTAAAATGATGCCATGTTTGGCGACAGGAAAGTAAAATGGTGCCCCATTCGGCTACTGGAAAGTAAAATGGTGCCATGTTTGGCGAAAGGAAAGTAAAATGGTGCCCCACTCGGCTCTGTAAATTAAAAGAGTGCCCCGCTCGGCGACTGGAAGTTTAAAAGATGCCTTGTTCGGCTCTAGGAAAATAAAATGATGCCCCGCTCGGCAGTTGAAATGGTGCCTCGCTCGGCGACTGAAAAGTAAAATGATGCCATGTTTGGCGAAAGGAAAGTAAAATGGTGCCCCGCTCGGCTCTGTAAATTAAAAGAGTGCCCCACTCGGTGACTGGAAGTTTAAAAGATGCCATTTTCGGCTCTAGGAAAATAAAATGATGCCCCGCTCGGCAGTTGAAATGGTGCCCCGCTCGGCGACTGAAAAGTAAAATGATGCCATGTTTGGCGAAAGAAAAGTAAAATGGTGCCCCGCTCGGCTACTGAAAATTAAAAGAGTGCCCCGCTCAGCGACTGGAAGTTTAAAAGATGCCATGTTTGGCTCTAGGAAAATAAAATGATGCCCCACTCGGCAATTAAAATGGTGCCCCGTTCGGTGACTAAAAAGTAAAATGGTGCCATGTTTGGCGGCAGGAAAGTAAAATTGTGCCTTGTTCGGCTACTGGAAATTAAAAGAGTGCCCCGCTCGGTGACTGGAAGTTTAAAAGATGCCATGTTCGGCTCTAGGAAAATAAAATGAAGTTTAAAATCCAGGGAGAAACCTTTAGAACTGCAATCTTTATAGATTTTAGGTTTATACTCATGCGTGAAATGGATGAACGAGGTGATTTTCTCTTCTGAGCATGTATTCAGCGCGGTCCTTGTGATGCTTGTCTGAGGTGCTAACAAATAACAGAAGCCTCTCACTCCCATGACTTTCCTTTTCTCTTTTTATGAGAATAATTGTCATTGTCTTGTTTTATTTTGTTAAAACACATGTTTTGTCACATTAATGAAGCTCATGTATAAATGCATATTGAAAAGGTAGCACCTTTATGTAGGTTGATCAAGTACCGGAAAAGACAAAGGGAAATCAAATGCAAAAAAGAAACAAATGTGGTTAAAGAGTTTGGTAGTGAGGGATGTAATGGGGTTTGCAGATCCTCCAGTGAATCCCTGAGAACAGCAAGAATCTTGATCCTATATCACGATGACAAGTTTATCCTTTGATTTTACTTCCGAGAAAGTAATTCAACTATAGTCCTTGTGCCCCAGTTGGATCCTATTCTGCTTGTACAGAAAATTTTAGTTGCTTTGCCAATATCTTGACCCTAATTTTTGCTTAAGCCGCCTTTTTAGGTTTTCGACTCACCGGGTCGCTCTAATTTTTGCCTAGACCGCCTTTTCAGGTTTTCAGCCTAGCGAGCTTTTCTTTCTTTTTGACATGTTTTTTTTCAAGGTTGTATCCTTTACAATAAAAGGTTTAAGCTGATTATACTGAAACCGAACCCGCTTGGCCTCCTTTGATTTACTTTCATCCTTTTGGGGATAGATATCACTTCAAATAGGCAACTTTACCCCAACGCCATGTACCGTAGGAGATGAGATGAGCCTCTTTTTCTTGCCTTAATAAAAGGACCATTCCGAGTCTCTTTCTTTTGCTTTTGTTTTTGCTCTTTTTTTCTTTTTCTTGATTTTTCATTTGTTTTTTATTTTTCTTTTTTTTTGACCTTTAAATGATCTCCTTGGTACTTTTGTTTCTCAGCATGATAAACCATTTCCTTGGTTACATTAGCATAGGGAGTAGCTACATCCCCTTAAGGTTGATTGCAACGGGGATGAAATATTATTTTTTTTGTTGCGTTCTTGGCTTGATGACATCCATTCCCCATATAGAAAGGTGACGACTTACTTGGTGATCTAGATATGTCCCAATATGGTAATGCGAGAGCATCAGCTTGACCTAGTTGGTATATGCATAAGACTCTAACCTTGATTTTTTTGTTATTTTTGTTTGTTTGTTTGATTTTTCTTTTGGCAAAGCATCTCTTGATTACGTCTGTATTTATGGGCATCGAAAAGTCATCTCCATCCATGTTGGTCAATACCAAAGCTTCCTTAAATGATAGATATGCCTCTTTTCATCATGTCATGAAACAGGGTTACCATTGCCCTCTGATAAATTGCCCCACGTTTTCAAACAAAGGACATCAATAACTTAATCAATTTCCATTATTGTTCTTGACTCAGCAAAATGTCAATCTTGACCTTTTTATCTTGATGATCTTGATTACCTTTTGATAGGGCTGAATTTCTCTAGCCTTTTGTTCCCTGGTTAATTTGGGCGAGGGACCATAGTCTTCCTTACCCTCTTTGTCAGCACAATCAACTGAATACTCAAAGTCGTGAAATGGGATCGTGACCTTACTATCTTCAAGTGGATCATTTTTGGCTCTGCATTTGAATGAATGGTCGAATGAGGGATAAAGGGAAGGGGAATCGGTAAAAAGGTGCAAAGAAAGAGGTATCCAAATTCAAATACGCATTTATTAACAGAAAAAATGACAAAACATGCTTCGCCCTTATTATAAAAAGAAAAGACCCCAAAGCCTTGGGCAAGCAATGAGAATATTGAGTTATTAAGGCAATTAAAATTATTTTGAATCAAAAATTAAAATCGTAGGGAGTCAACAACCTCTCAATTACAAAATTAAGTGCCCGGTGAATAGGGGGCACACAAAGCTTGCATTATCATAGGAATTGTCTTCAATAACAGCTACTTGATCTTCTTCCACAACATTAACCCCAGAGCCTTCATGGTTAGGCAAAGGATTTGTAGCCACATTCGAATTTCCTTCCCGGAAATTAAGCCACTTGGCTTTAATCAAGTCTTACACTTTATGTTTCAAGGCCAAACAGTTTTCTATTGAGTGCCCTGGTGCCCCGGCATGATAGTCACATTGAGCATTCGGATCATATCCTTTGGGATAAGGTGGTCCAAGAATTGTGGAAGGACAAGGCACCACAAGGTAGTTCTGGATAAGGTGCGGCAATAGTTTAGTGTAACTTATAGGGATAGGGTCAAACTGAACATGGTTGCGATCATTGTGCGTCCTTTTCTGATTAGGGTTTGGGGGTCGAGTCCATTGTTGCGGTGGTTGTACTGGCACGTGATGATGATTGTGTGGTGGTATGGATGACTGATAACGAGGTGGTTGAGGGGAAGGCGGAGGATGGTTATTGGTAGTAGCAACTACTTGAGGATATAACGTGAATTTATAGGGGTTATTCCGGGGAAGAAATGTAGGGTGGTGCGGCCTTTGAGGAAAGTTCCTTAAATTATAGGTGACAGCATTAGCCCCACCTTCCTTTCTTTTTCCAGTTTGCACATGTTTTTTCATGGAAGGTTCCCCTGATGCAGTTTGGGCAATTTTCCCTGTCCTTACCCCACTTTTCACTCTTTCTCCAATGGTAACGATGTCAAAGAAATTTGATGATACACTCCCAATCATTCTGTCATAAAAAGGAGCTTGGAGCGTATCGATGAACATTGCCACAACCTCCTTCTCTAGCAGCGGGGGGTCCACTTGTGCAGCCACTTCTCGCCAACACTGGGCATACTCTTTGAAAGACTCATTATCTTTCTTAGTCATATTTTGTAATTGCATCCTGTCTGGTGCCATGTCTAGGTTGTATTTGTATTGTTTCAAAAAGGCATCAGCTAGGTCTCTCCAGCAGTGTATGCGAGCACGTTCTAGATGCATGTACCAAGTCAGGGCAGCTCCTGCCAAACTATCTTGGAAACAGTGAATAAGCAGTTTATCATCGAGGGCATGGGAAGCCATCTTTTGACAATACATGGTCAGATGATTCCGAGGACAAGACATACCCTGATATTTGTCAAATTCGGGCATTTTAAATTTGGGGGGTATCACCACATCTGGAACCAGGCAAAGTTCAGATGCGTCTGTTGGGCCAAAACCTCCCACACCTTCCATAACGCGAAGGCGTTCTTCGAGAATCTCCATCTTTCCCTTAGGCTCAGTATTTGCAATAGCAGGATTGGTGGTTTGCACGACGACAGGGCGAGGCATCATATACCCATAAGGATAATTATGCTGTGATTGGTGTAACACCCCTATTTTTATTTTTATATTAAAATTTTGAAGGAATTAAATTATGGTTCTTTAGAACTTTTTAACCTACGTATTATTTATGATTTTTTTGGAATTTTTTGAAATTTTGAAATTTTTTTAATAAAATAATATTTTTTAAATAATTTTAAATTCATATAAGTGACTTAAATTAAAAATATTTATAAGAAAGTGAATTTAAATTATAAGAAAATTTTCTAAATCTGTTTCAAGTAGACTTATCTAAAAATTATCGGTTTGAGAAAAATCTTGATTTTTTCCAATCGTTAAAAAATTGGAAACGTATCAATAAATTTTTATTAACAGAAAATTTTAGATTTTTAAAATTTCAGCTTTATATTACATGTTATAAAATTAGTAAGGATTGATATAATATCGCTAAATTTCAAAAAGGACTCATTTTGAATATTTAAAATATACCGAGTGAAGGGTTACTATTTGACTTAATAATTTTGCCGACAATTACTATGCAAATCACTGTGCATGTATAAAATTTTCAAAAGATGCACAGTAACCTGGAATAAAAATTCAAAAAATGCACAGTACTTTTATATTAAAATAATAGAATGCATAGTAAATTTTTTTCCTATAAATACCGAAGGATTTTTTCTTTAGAATTCACAATTTCAGATTAAGTTTTCTTAATATAGTAGTGCTAGTGAGATAGTGGTGGAAGTGAGAGAGAGAAGAAAAGTTTTTAGAGAGAAGGTTCTGCTAAAATCCTAAGGTAAGAATACTTCTCTTTTATATTTTTTGGGTTATATTTATATCGTTTTTAGAAATCTGTTATTATACTGAAAATAATATTATTTTAAGTTACTATTCTGCATAGTAAACACTATTTCAATAGTAAATTACTATTTCAATAGTAAATTACTATTTCAATAGTAAATTACTATTCAAATAGTAAATTACTATTTACTATTACTATTTACCGTTACTATTCACGATTTACTATTTACTATTACTATTCACGATTTACTATTCACTATTCACTATTCAAAATTTATCATTTCTGTTTTAAGTAGTAATCTTAATCTTCGTCTTATGCTTATACTGAAATAAGATTGGTATTAATATTTCTAGAAATTGGAGGCGCAAAGCAAATCCATTTTGGGTAACAATTCAAGGTAAGGGGGAGTGAGATAAGAGTATAATATGAAAAGACATAAGAATAATGGGAGGAGTCCCCTACTCCTTTTAAATTTAATAATATTATTATTTTAAAATATTAACTTTTTAACTTAACAATTTTAATAAATTTTAAATTAAATATCCAGTTTAACTAACTCTAACATACCTATGCAAGGACTTGGACCATTATGACCTATATGGACTGGACTATACCTATGCAAGGACTTGGACCATTATGACCCATATGGACTGAACTATACCTATGCAAGGACTGGATTATATGGACTTACATATACCTATGCGAGGAATTGACCAAAATGACTCAAATTGACTATATTAATAATCATTAAATTTTGTATTATGATATGTATTAATGATATTTAATTGATTTGATTATGATTTGATTATGATTGATTGATTGATGATATTTAGTTATGATTGATATTGCTTGATTTTGATTGATGATATTGTAATGTGGAGTTTGAGCATATAGCGAGCATGACGGAAAGCTAAAATTTAGTAAGAATTTCTTACCTTACTCTTTAAATTTTATTATCTTTTATTCATTCTTAGAAATGATTTTTATTAACTTTATTTTCAATATTTAGAATAAAAAAAGTAGTATTTATTTTAGAAAGAAAACATTTTATGAGAATTTATTTAATTAAATCTTGAGTTAAAGAAAAATTTTGTAATTTTAAGTATTTTTGGTTAATAATTATTCTCTTTTAATAAAACAAAATTTTTTAAAAGAAAATTATTTTATTTTTTCCAACTTAATAACTAAAGATATTTGAAAATAATTAAGATTCCTAAATTTGATTTTGTTAAGATTTAATTCGAGAAAGATTATGTAAAGTTTTATATGATAAAGTTTTTAGATATTTAAGGCTTAGAAACTCAATTTCAGTGAGATTTGAAAACTGTACCAAATTTATTTCTGTGGGACAGAAATTCAGAGAATTGAGAAAATGTACAGTTTATTGAAATGATATTGTAAACCTTTAAGGGATTTAATAATTGAGTTTCTAAAAGCTTTAACCAACTCAATACGCGAGTAGTTCATGCATCATGAATCATTAAAGTGAAATGAAATAATATTGTCTGGGGACGGATTATAGAAACCGAGGATACATTAGAGGAGGCTTAATTACGAGCCTTGGGATGAGAGGGTGTGAAAGGGTGCTTCAGGGGACCTGGGGTAGCTCCCTAGTGTCGGGTACTTTCACAATAAAAACTTTCTCAATCTGACTAGTCTCTAAGTGTTTCCATGCCAGTTGAGCTATTCATATTATTATTATCCGGATTTATGGAACAGTGTAAACTCCTGGTTGGCCCAGTGTAAATTAAAATTTAAGGGCCCACATATATAGGTAAGTTATGATGAAGATATTGCATAACATTCATGCATTCATAATTGATTGTGTATGTGATTGTGATTGATATTATTATGTATTGGTTTGTGAAAACTCTTTGTTGCTTATGTCTTATTCGGGAATATTATATTCTGTTTCTCACTCCTTTCTCCGTGTTTTTGTTTCACATGTTTTAAATTGATGGTTCAGAGGGAAGGATCGAAGAATATCGGCAGTAAATATAGCACGTTCTAGAAAGGGAGCTCGGTATGAATACCGTGGTCCAATGAATAAATAATGTTAATAAGTAACTGCTTCTGGGCCATGGAGTTTCCTCTTTTTCTTATAATGTTTAATGTTTATTTTCTTCGGATGAATGTACAAATACTTTATAAAGTTTTAATAATATTTGTGAGGTATTTCAGAAATAATGTATATAATTTATTCTGATAGTTTCTTTTCAATAATCATATCTTTTAAAAAAAAATTACGAGTTTTTCTAGAATTTATTAAGGTGTAACAGAGGGTGTTACAATTGGAGGTGAGGGAATTGTTGTGTTTGATATGCCAGATTTGACTGTGTCGTCCCTTGTGGGTTCGTAGTAAGTGTAGTTGCCTGAATTGTAGGCGGCTGAGTGTTTCGAAGCTCAGAGGTCTGTGGGCTCAGGACTTGATTCTGAGCCTGTGGGTTTAACGGGGTACTACATTCCCACCTTGTGGACCCGAGATTACAGGAGGAAAATAACCAGGTGGTAAACCATACAACGGAAAGGGTATGAGGTTACCATCTTGATCAGTGAAGGTTTAAGGAGGCATGCATCCATATGGCATGCCATAAAATGGTGGTTGCATGGTGCGGGGTTCAGCAGTTTTGCCCTGGTTTCCGATATCGTTAGCAGGTGGCGTATCCTGGCCAAGAGCAAAACTAGGAGGGTACACCAGAGAAGTTGGTTGACGCTCGCTGTTCGAGGATGGGCCCTCCTCTGTGACCTTTTTTTCTAGAAGCTTGGTCAACTCAGTTATCTGCTCCCTTAAATAGTTGACCTCATTCCTTAAGTTCTCAGTCCCATTATCCGTTTCAGCCATGAGTCTTGTCTGAAGCCGGCTTCTATAAGGATGTCTCCCCGTGATTTCTTTCTTTCTTTCTTGTTTTTTTTAAATAAAAAAAATGTATTAGTGAAAAGAAAAAAGAAAAGAAAGAGACCAGAAAAAAAATAAAAAATAAATAAATAATAAAAAAAATAAAAAAAAATAAAGAAATAAATAATAAAATAAAAATGATTGAAGCGATCATGAGCCTTGGCGAGCATCCTTTTACCGTTCCTCAGAACGTCTCGTTCAAAAGTACTAAGTTAAGCAATGTGGAAACTAATATGGTATCATTGTGGACGTGAAGCAATCATTTTATTTAATAAAAGCAGTCATTACATCCAGCAGGAATAATCAGTCTCTCCTAGCTCGGACAATCATAGCCTTCATTTCATTAAGCCGATTTTTATAATATTCTAGGAAAACTATAATCTCCTTGGGGGTAGTGAGGGGATTTGTCATTCCATCGGCCTTTCTCAGCAGCTGTGGGATGTCTTCCAAAGTTCCATTTGCCAGATACGCTAGCTGGTGGAAGCGGCGCATCCATGAGTGAATGATTTCATCCTGATTTGCTACTTCGGCTCTCATAGACTGTATTATCTCCTGACATCTGTTCTCTATCTCGTATGCACGCCATTTCTCATCATTTATTTCTTGTCGAGACGTTTCGGGTCATATCTTTGATTTGTTGCTCCATGATAGTGATTTGAGATTGCAGAAAATCTTTTTCTGCCACGACCTTCTGTTCATTTTCTCTTGCTCTCTCCATTATCTATTTCAATAGCTGTTTGTCTGCAAGAATAACATCTCTTTCTTCATTCTTGGCTTTTAGCTGGGAGTTAACTGCTCGGAGGCATTGATCTAACTTTTGCATATGAATCATTTCAGCCTTTCTACTAATATCCTCATAGGCTTGTTCTTTTTCATGATTTTCCCTTTTCAAAAGAGCACAATCTTGATAGGCTTTTGTCAAGTCATCTTCTAACTTCTTGTTCTTGGCTTTCAGCTCCTCTATTTCTCTGGCCCTTTTATCTTCAAAAGGGGGTCCAATAGATGACTCATACCTCGGAGGGGGATCGAATGTCCTGAATGGCAGCTTGACGATAGAGACCCGATTTAGGATCCACTGATAGTATTCTTCTTTAATACCATGACTTCTGACACCTAACTCTTTCCCTTTCTTGCAAACTTTCTGCCAGGCACCCCTTATATGCTTGAGGGTAGAAGCGTATTCCCCGTTTGTGTAGTAGAGGAAAAAGGGGGTCAATGACTCTTCACTTGGTGGTTCGAGCATAGGGTAAGCCAATTGGCGCTCATCAACCATTCATCAACCACAATCAAGTATAGTAATCTCATCAATCACAATCAAATATCATCAATCATAATTGCATATTATTAATCACAGTCTAATATTATAAATCACAATATCATTAATCGAAATCAAATATAATTAATTATAGTCAAGTCAAATCAACTAAATATCGCTTATAAATATAATTCAAATTTTTAATGGTTATTTAAATTAGTAGATTTGATTTTGAGTCCTTATAGTCCATTCCTCGCACAGGTCTATATAAGTCCATATATCCAGTCTTCGCATAGGTATAGTTCAGTCTAGACAGGTCATAATAATCCAAGTCCTTGCATAGGTTCAGTTCGATCCATATAGGATATTGAACTGGTCTGGACCGGGGTCTAGGATCCGGTGTGGGACCAGCCACAAGATTATAGGTGTTCTTAGGGTTTGCACACCGGAACAGTATGTATCCGATGTATTAATTCGGTCTCTCAGTGGGAGAGGCCAGCCTTGTTGTCCTGGAGATCCTTCACACCAACGTTTCGCGTTGCAGGGGGGCGAAAGGTGGTGCCACCTGCGAAGATTCTCCGACGCTCAAGTTAGAAGAGTGTAAGAACTCAGTGAATGCTCAAGCGAAGTAATAGTAAAGTTTTAGATAGAACAACGATACCTTGCATGTGTATTGAAATGAGCTATTTATAGTTGTACGTGAGAAAATGAGTCGTTGGATACAGGTGGGTCCCCTAGCTCTGATAGCGTGTACATTATGTCAATCAGGGTGGCTCAGCACTCAGAATATGTCAGGAGGGTAGGTCAATTATCAGAGTACGATCCTCTAGGAAGAAGAGAGGATAATCACCTTTTCCGCATAATCTGCTGACACATCCACTTGCTTTCTGAGGCCATTGACGTGACATATTTTGCTACATACAGTATCTTTGCTGATAAGTTATTGGGGGCTCTTATCTTACTGTGACTGAAAAGCCAACAGTTATGTAAATGTTCTGTGAAAATGAACAAAGATCCGTTATAGAGAAAATAAGTGAGGCAGTCGTGAGATGAGGACGGACGGCCAGACATCGGATATCCGGTGTGGTAAAGTTGAACCAGGACACCGGTTTTCCTTATATGTGGCCATTCTGACGTCACAAGATTGGGGGCCGGTATCCAGACCGGATTATCTGTCCCCTAGCTTGTATGAGGGACTGTTAAGTTGCTCATATGAGCTACACAACTCTAGAGAAGTCTAGATGCCGGTGGTACATTCTGGAAGGTCTCTGGAAGCTCTGTGGCGTCCGCTCTAATAAACGAGTGACCGCTCTTCTCGCGTTGCGTACAACGGATTCAGACAGCATAAAATAAATGATTGAAATCCCAAGGGTCTTTGAGAATCGAAACCCTTGGTATTCGAAAAATGGTTGAAGGCATTAAATGCGCATGGCATGATTGGACAGTAAATACATTTTTTTTGCGCACGAGCCATCATTACCCAAGAGTGTAACCGTCGATTGGGCTTATTGGGCCTGGATTCAAACTTAAAAGGGGGACCCATTTTGCCATAATGTTTACTGAAACGTTACCATTTTCGCGCTCGTACGTGACGAAACGACGGAGTCGTTTTAATTTGAAAAGGTTGCGTTTTGATGCAAGCCTTGTGACCTTCGACGAAACATTGTGCCTCTTCATTACCTATAAAAGGGACTCTTAGCAGATTTTGGAATCCACTCTTGTTTTCAAGCTTAGTGAACCTCTGCTCAAATTTCTTTGGAATTTCTCTGTCGTCTTCAAACTTCTCAAAGATCTTCTTCCTTTAGGTAACCTCCCTTTCCTTCAACTCCTTGCAATTTTTGTTCATTCTATTTCCATCATGCACCCTAGAGCAGGCCACGCTGGTCCTTCAAACAGGGGGAATTTTGGCTCTCGTGCCCCCCTTAGCCACCGTGGTGGGAGGATTCCAGCGAATCCTCCTGTGGCTGGGCCTCGTCGCTCAGAGAGAGCTGAAGCTTCTTCCTCACGAGCGTCCTCTTCCCAACGTCGCTCGGAGGTTCCCCTTGACTCGAGGGCTACCAGCCGCTCTGGTGAAGGGTCAAGTGCTGAAGGTTACCTCTCTGACGATGTTGCTTTTTACCACAGTACATACGCGTTCCACCAAGCCTGCACAACTATGGACCTTCCAGGACGTGGAAAAACACCAGTTCTCCACTCTGCTGAAGGGTGTGTCAACGTTGTGGCACACCGGCTTGACTGGGAGAAACTCAACAGGGAGAAACCCTACTGCTGGGTGGAGGAGGAATTCCTAGAGATCCCTTCGCACCATGCGAGTGAGGAGGAATGCACGGTTTCTTTCCGCTGCAAAATATATTCAGATAAAAAGTACAAGGCGCGATACGCTGTGCTGGCACCACGCCCCTCTGAGAGAGTGTGCCACAGCGTCCCTGATGAGAGGTCGGTCTACATGTACGACTTCGTCTTCTTGAAGTTGGGAGTACGCTTCCCCATGACGGAATTCCAGATGGCCGTCCTGCGCTTCCTAGACTGCGCCCCTACACAACTTCATCCCAATGGTTGGGGTCTAGTCCGGGCTCTGGAGGTTCTGGGGGAGCATTTCAACTTCTCTGCCACTGTGGCCAAACTGTTTCACTATTGCCAGGTGGTCCGCCATGCTAATAAGAAGGGCGGCCTTGGGTTCATTACTCTCCGTAGTGACTCAAGGGTGATAAATTTCAAGTCTTATACGGAATCCGCGAAGGTGGATGGACGCTCCTTCAAGCACTACTACACACGGGTCCGTATTCAACCAAATAAGCCGGTCTTCTGGCGAAACAAGGAGGGATTTACCAAGTTTCCTCTCAGCTGGACGCACGAGCATTTTCTCCTTATGAGCCGTGCTTATTACACAGATGAGAGTGAACTCTCCTCTCACTCTGTTGAGGTCTTGAGCGCCATGCAGACGGCCTCGAAGACCCTCAAAGGATTTTCCAGCAGGCTCCTCTTGGCCGAGGACGACATCCGAAACGCCTACCTCCGTAATATCCGCTCTTACTCTGTCTGTATTGTATAATTATTCCGCTCTGATTATTTTTTCTTCTTATGTGCTAACTCGACCTTTCTTGTTTTGCAGAACAAATCGAAAGAGCCTGCCCAGAGATGTTGTCGTTAAGGACCATGATGGCTGACGATGATTCCTCCTCAGAGGAGAATGAGATCCAGGCAAAGAGGAACGCCACCAAAACTCCCCTCATTCCCCTAACCTCTGCAGTGGGTGACGAGGTTCCACTCTTTGATGAGGAGGAAACAGAAGAACCAGTTGAGGCCACTGGAGCGGGCGACGAGGAGGCCGTCCCAGAGAAGAGGAGGGAAAAGAGGCATCTTGTAAAAAAGGCAGATCAAGAAAAGCCCTCCTCTGATGACCCTGTGAAGAAGCGTCAGAGGACGGTCGAAGAAACTGAATTGAAGAAGGACAAGGGAAAGAAACCCGTTCCTGAATCCTCCACCCCTTCTTCACAGAATGCTTCAGAGCCGGACTCTGGGAATGGTCCTCCTCCGGCGTTTGAGCCTCCGCGTGACTCCTTCCTCTCTCCTTACTTGTGGTTTCAGGGGTCCATGCCTCCTACTCTTCCAAAGGCACGATATTGCCTCCGCCCTTCCCTCGACGCTGCTGGGGTTCGAGGTGCTTGTAAGGCCGGGCGTTGGCAACTGGATGAACTTTCCGGCCTCCTTGATTCCCTGAGCGAGAAGGCAGATTATATGGATCAGGTTGAAAAACTTGAAACCGAACTCGCGGTGAAGGAGAAATGGGCGACCAAGCAAGCTGAAGTTCATAGGGGCGTGGAGTCAGAATTGAAGAAAACCAAAGAGACGCTCCAGAGGAAAACTAAAGAGGCAAGCCAAGTTCATTTTGCGAACAAGGCTCTAGAGCGGGAAGTTGCCGACCTCCAGAAGCAGAACAAATCCATACCCCTTCTTGAAGAAGAATTGCAACTAGAGAAGAAGAGATCGGCTAAACTTGCTGACGATCTCAAAATTATGGAGGACGGTCGCAACAAAGACCTTGGGGAGTGGGAAAGCCTTCGGAAGGAGATGCAAGCCCAAATTGAGGAACTCAAGAAGGGTGGTGCGAGTGCTGGGCCTTCAGAAGAGGATTTTGCCAAGGTTCAAAGAAAATTAGCTGCTGTGAAGGCCAAGGCTTCCAAAGCCTTGGAGATATGCAAAAATGTGGCGTATGAATCCTTCGGCCTGGCCCTTCGTCAAGTCTATTATCGAAACCCTGGAGTGCAGCTGAATCTGTACGGATTAGATCCGTTCTTCGAATTCCATGGGGGAAGACTTGTCGAAGTTCGTAAGGACGGCTCGCACCATGAACCCCGTGCATCTCTGTATGAACTGCCTCCCCTTCCAGAAGGTCAAAGTATGGAGCCAACAACGTCCACCGCTGCCTCTGGAGCTGAAACGCAAGAAGGTTCCTAAACTGGAGTAGAGGACAAAACGGAGAAGGCAGGAGTGCCCACTGTGGAGGATCAGGCACCGGCCTCTTAATTTATGCTTTATTCATAGCTGTGTACTGGGATCAGCTCCAACTTTAACTTCCTTGTGACTTGAACAATTTTTATTTTTTGGAAATAAAATTCACTGCTGTTTTTCTTCAACTGCTTGCGTCGAATGTATGATTGTTGAATAACTTAGTGTTATACAATACACTTTATTATTTTCAATGCTTTGCGAATCCATTCTGTGTAGTTACCTAGCTGCTTAAAGCGTACTTATCACACCGGATTAAGATAACAAATTGTAACAAAGAAGTGACAATTAAGTTAAAGCATGCCCTGTCCCCAAGTGTAAGTACATTGGGAAGGGAAATTTTATCTCAGGAATTACCTTTTAACTTCTTAAAAAGATAAACATGCTCATCTGTCCCCGAAGATGTAGAGCGGGTACGTGAGCGCTCAACCGTTCTGGGGTGGATATTCCATAATTGAGGACGGATATTGCCTTTGAATTTTTGTATAGCTTTGGCAAGGGTAAGCTTTACGCCTTTCTCTTGAGGTTCGGTTTGGTCCTACACCTCAAGTCTTCACACGGTGTTCGGTTCGATCCTACTAACCGTACTTGGAGTTCGGTGCAATCCTACAATCCAAGCCTTCAACACAGGGTTCGAATCAGGGCTAATCCTGAACCTACTGCGCCCGTTACTCGGGGTTCAGCGTGGTTTTCTGTATGAACCAGCCTACTGCGCCCAAGCCTTCGCATGGGGTTCGGTTTGTGGCCTTGAAAAAGGACCAGCCCTACAACCCATGTGTCTTCGAATGGGGTTCGGTTTGTGGCCTTGAAGAAGGACCAGCCCTACAACCCATGTGTCTTCGAATGGGGTTCGGTTTGTGGCCTTGAAAAAGGACCAGCCCTACAACCCATGTTGTCTTCGAATGGGGTTTGGTTTGTGGCCTTGAAAAAGGACCAGCCCTACAACCCATGTTGTCTTCGAATGGGGTTCGGTTTGTGGCCTTGAAAAAGGACCAGCCCTACAACCCATGTTGGTCTTCGAATAGGGTTCGGTTTGTGGCCTTGAGAAAGGACCAGCCCTACAACCCATATTGTCTTCGAATGGGGTTCGGTTTGTGGCCTTGAAAAAGGACCAGCCCTACAACCCATTCTGCCTCAAGGAGTTACATCGTCAAAACACAAGATGTGTGATTGAGATCATCCGTCCTGAGGGGTCTTCATCAGTTCCTCGAGGAGTTATATCATCAACTACAGAATTGGTAGTTGAGTTCATCCGTCCTGAGGTGTATGCGTATTAAACTACGGCTATAAATCACAACACATAAGAAAAGTGAGAATGATAGGGTGGTTAAAATGTATTCTCATTAAAATTGAAAGTACATTACATGAAGAGCGTAG
Organism: Clitoria ternatea; assembly: GCA_037962975.1. NCBI lineage: Eukaryota > Viridiplantae > Streptophyta > Magnoliopsida > Fabales > Fabaceae > Clitoria > Clitoria ternatea. Next base: position 298,292,134 of record CM075669.1, read on the forward strand.
TTGGGGTCATGCCTCATTAAAACCTTCTTGAGAAAACCCAAGGGGAAAAAACTCAAGTAAGGAAAAAGAGTACACGCCGTCTTACCAACTAGCTGTAATAAGCACGTAAGTTCTGAGTGTTCCATTTGTTACGGATTGGAGTTCCATCAAGTTCTTCCAACCGGTATGACCCTTTTCCAGTCACTTCAGAAACTCTATAAGGACCTTCCCACGTCGGTGCTAGTTTTCCTTGGTGAGCGAACTTATTCCCCACACTTGCCTTTCTCAAAACAAGATCTCCGATGTTGAAAGCTCTATACTGGACACGTTTATTATACCGGAGTGCTGCCTTTGCTTTTATTGCCTGATCTCTGACAAAAGCCTTTTCCCTTAACTCCTGGAGGACGTCCAGTTCTGATGCCAAATTGGTGTTGTTATCTTCAGCTGAAAAATACTCCACACGAGCCGATCTTATTTGTAGCTCCACTGGAATCATCGCCTCAACCCCGTACGTCAGCCGGTATGGGGATTCGTTAGTTGAAGAATGAGGCGTAGTGCGGTATGCCCATAAAACATGACATAGCTGGTCAGTCCATCCTCCCTTTGCTTCTCCCAGACGCTTCTTCAACCCCTTTAGCACTTCTCTATTGGCTACCTCCGCTTGTCCATTGGTTTGGGGGTGTTCAACAGACGAAAATATTTGGATTATCCCCAGTCCTTCAAGCAAATCCGTGAACTTTTTGTCTGTAAACTGGGTGCCGTTGTCAGTCACAATCCGCCCTGGCACCCCGAATCGAGCTATGACATTTTCATACACGAAACGTCTTGTTCGCGCAGAAGTGATATGCACTACTGGTTCTGCCTCGATCCACTTGGTGAAGTAGTCTACCCCCACGATCAAATACTTGATACCTCCTGGCGCAGTGGGGAATGGACCCAAAATATCAAGACCCCACTGGTAGAACGGCCAAGGTACAACAGATGAGGACAGTTCTTGGGCCGGTGTATGGTGGAGATTGGAGAATTTTTGACAAGCGTCGCACTTCCTAACAAAATCTGCAGAATCCTGCTTCACAGTGGGCCACCAATATCCAGCTCTGAGGACTTTTCTCATTAAGCTTCGGCCCCCAGCATGGTGCCCACATTGCCCCTCGTGCACTTCCTCCAAAACCGCTTGAACCTCGTCCTCTCTCAAACACAAAAGATATGGGACAGAGAATCCCCTTTTGTAGAGAACACCATCGACCATAGTAAAATATGGCAGCTCCTTCTTCACTCGTCTCCTCTCCTTTTCATCAGTGGGAAGTTGACCATCAGCCAAATAGTGAATATAGGGGATGACCCAAGAATCCTCATATGGATAGCTCACCATGACAGCATTCAGAGAAGGATACAGAGGTATGCTGGGTGATGTCAAAGTGCTTTGAACTACCGTTGTTGTGCTGTCGGGCTGCTTTGTACTTGCAAGTCTTGACAAGATGTCCGCCCTGGTGTTTTCCTCTCTGGGCACATGTTTAAACTCTAAAACTTCAAACCTTCCCTTCAACTCATTAACACAATTCAAGTACAATTGAAGTTGCGGCTCCTTTGCTTGGTACTCCCCCTGGATCTGCGAAATCACCAATTGAGAATCACTGCACAGTATGACTGCTGATGCTCCGATGTTAATCGCCGCACGGAGACCGGCTAAGCATGCTTCGTATTCAGCCTGGTTGTTGGAGGTTTTGAAATTGAATCGGAGGGAAATTTCTAAGTGCACACCATTATCACTTTCTACCACCACACCTGCTCCGCAACCTTTGCTGTTCGACGATCCATCAACGTAAATGGTCCAATGCGCTCGAGGGGTGGCAGGGTCTGCCCCAGTCATCTCCACAACAAAATCAGCCAACACTTGTGCCTTGATGGCTCCTCGAGGCTCATACGAAATTTCGAATTCAGATAGCTCGATAGACCATTTTATCATCCTCCCGGCGAGGTCGGGCTTGCTAAGTACTGAACGGAGAGGCAAATCCGTTCTCACCAGTACTGGGTGCGCGTGGAAATAGGGCCTTAACCGTCGTGATGCCCACACAACTGCTAGAGCAGCTTTCTGAATCTTTTGATACCTTCCTTCCGCTCCCTGAAACGTCTTACTAGTGAAGTACACCGGCCTCTGCCCTTCAGGGGTTTCTTTAACCAAGGCCACGCCTAGGGCCTCATCAGATATTGCTAAATACAAGGTCAACGTCTCACCAGGGTCAAGCTTAACCAATATCGGTGGACTCGAGAGAACGGCCTTGAGTTGCTGGAAGGCTTGTTCTTGCTCCTCTCCCCATTCAAAACTCTTGTGTTTCTTCAACGCCTTATACAAGGGAAGGGATCTGTGAGCCATTCTGGGCATGAAGCGAGCCAGTGCGGCTACCTTCCCATTCAATGATTGGACCTCCCTCAGGCTCTTGGGGCTCTGCATATCCAGGATTGCTTGACATTTCCCAGGGTTAGCCTCAATGCCCCGTTGGGTCAACATGAATCCCAAGAATTTCCCAGCTGGAACGGCAAAGGTGCACTTTAAGGGGTTTAACCTCATGTTGTACTGTCGAAGCCTAGTGAAAACTTGTCGCAGATCTTCAATGTGGTCTCCTCCAGCGGGCGTTTTGGCTATAATATCATCGATATAAACTTCGACCAGCCTGGTGTGCATCCCTTCAAAGACTTTGTTAATCATGCGCTGATAGGTAGCGCCGGCGTTCTTCAATCCAAAAGGCATGACGGTGTAGCAGAAAACACCGCGGTCATTGATGAAGGCAGTTTTCTCTTGGTCTCCCTCCCACATCGGAATCTGGTTATACCCCGAATAAGCATCCATGAAACTGAGGTACTGGTAACCAGATGAATCATCCACCATGCGATCAATGTTGGGCAGGGGATATGGATCTTTGGGGCAGCAACGGTTAAGATCCACATAATCTGTGCACATTCTCCATTTTCCATTAGCCTTCTGCACCATAACCACATTAGAAAGCCAAGAAGAGTAGCGTATCTCCCTTATAAAGCCTGCTTTTAACAACTCCTCTGTCTGCTCACAAGCTGCCCTCTGCTTCTCCGGTCCCAACCTCCTCTTCTTCTGGGCCACTGGTCTTGTTTCAGGGTACACGGCAAGCTTGTGGCAACAAAAATCAGGGTCCATCCCAGGCATGTCTGCTGCTGTCCATGCAAAAAGATCCTTGAACTCCTGAAGAAGGACTAACAAGCGTTGCTCCATAGCAAACTCCAGCTTATCATTGATGTGCGTAACCTTCTCTAGGGAATCTCCTAAGACAACGTCCCTGGAACCACCATCCGGTGTGGGCTTAGAGGGATTGAGTGGATCAATCTTCAATTCCGCTCTGGGGTCCAGATCAATTAGACTGACAGACCCTGCCGCTGTTCCTCCGTCGTTCAGCTTCCTCTTCTTGTTGAATGCCTCCAACTTGACCATGTTGAGACTCAAGTTATAACAATATCGAGCCATCTCCTGATCACCACGGAGAGAGGATACACCGTTGTCCTTGTCAATGAATTTGATCAAGAGGTGAGGAGTGGACACGATTGCTTCCATCGCATTCAATGTTGGACTGCCTATGATACCGTTGTATGGGGATTCCACATCAATCACCAGGATTCTTGACTTGACTGTTCTCGCACCAGGCTCTCCTTCAAAAGAAATCAGGGTGTCAAGATACCCCTTGGTGGGTTGCTTGGCTCCATTAAACGCTGTGAGTTCTTGCGTGTAGGGTTGTAAATCTGCATCATTGAAACCCATTCGTTTGAAACAATTATAAAAGATAACATCGCAAGAACTTCCCTGATCGACGAGGATCCTCTTGACATCCTTGTTGGCTATGACTGCCACAATAACTACTGCATCATCACCTCCTGGAATTGTTGGGCCAAAGTCATCATCAGTAAATGACACCGTCGGAGCTGCCATACCGTCCCTGAAAGGGCTGTTATCCCTTGGTTTGCCCTGAACAGACAGAATCATCCTGTGGTGATTCTTCCTTGCTGTGATTGATGCTCCTCCTCCCGCAAATCCTCCAGCTATCATCTCAATCACTTCTCGTCTGCCCTGCCTTTGCTGCTGGGGCATGTTATTTTGTTGGGCACCTTCAGCAATCACTACTCCCTTTTGCTTTTCAGCTGCAGTGAACTTCCTTGCTGGGTTACGTGTGTTATCATCTTCGTCATCAGGATCTCTATTCCTTTTTTCCATCCTCTGAGGCTCATCTACAGATTTCTCCTTGAACAAATACTGCTTCAGCTTTCCTTCCCGAAGGAGAGTTTTCACCGTATTCTTTAATGCTTTGCATTCATCAGTATTGTGCCCCGTTTGTTCATGGAAAGTGCAATACTTACGTGGGTTACCACCCCTCTTGACTGGGGCTGGTTTCCTTATACCAAAGACGTTCAACGTTGGCCAACCAACCTCCCTCATGATTTGTGAATGCCTGGTGTTCAACGGAGCATAGTTGTCGAACGATGATACACGCCTATCTCGTAGATGCGGACGAGCGTTCACAAAGTCTTCTCTAAAGGCATGCTTCTCAGGCCTCACTCTCTCCTTTTCTCTCCGTGGCTGCTGAGTGGGCGCTGAAGGCTTCATTCTTGTTGCAGTTGCCTCTAGATGCATCTCTATGCCCACGTACTTGGAAGCTTTCCTTCGAAACTCCTCGAAGGTTGTTGGGGGCTCTTTGCCAAAGATAGGGCAAAGGCTAAACCAGGCTGAAGAGCTTCCACCACAATATGAAGTTGTATGGCCTCCGTGAGGTTGGGGACCAAAGCTGCCTCCTTATAAAACCTTTTCAAGAACTCCTTAAGAGTTTCAGTTTCTCCCTGCCTTATCTGGGCCAGGGTGTGAGAAGTTCTTGGGAGATCCCTAGAGATGACGAAATGGCTTTCAAATGCAGCAGCCATTTCCTCCCAAGAGTCTATAGATCCTGAGGGTAAGCTCTTAAACCAGCTGAGAGCCTCCTCCGTTAGCGTTCTTGGGAACATCCTGCACATAACATCTTCATCTGCTCCCAAATACATAGCTTCATACACATAAGCATCCAAATGCTTAGTGGGGTCAGTTTCTCCATTATACTTCCCTATCGACAGTGGCTGAGTTGTTTGCAAATGTTTCGGGATGGTAACGTTCATCAGCCTTCTTGAGAAAGGGACGCTGAGCTTGTACGTCCCTGAAGTCACCACCGCCTGCTCCCTTCTCCTGGTACTGACTTTATCACCAGAGTCTTGAGTCTGCTCTCTCTCTTCATACGTGGGGATCTTCAAATACTGGAGGGTTGTAGATCTATCCCTCACTGATGCATGATGAGCATCCTCTACATGGGACGCTGCCCTGTCCCCAGCTCCTCCTCTCTCCCATTTCAACTCCATCAGCTCCTCCCTAAGTTGCCTGATAACCTCATCGCGAGGGTCAGGTGTTTGCACTTGCACCATCCTTCGAGTTTGAGTTACAGGAGACTCGAAGACAAGTCTCCTTCCAGTCTGTTGATAGGTCACATCCTCCACGTGACCATCAACGAAATCTCTCCCATCACCTTCCATCGTGACAACCAAACTTCTGCGAAAATGGGAATAACTCTAACGAGTCCCACTGGGCGTGCCAATGAACTGGTCTGGACCGGGGTCTAGGATCCGGTGTGGGACCAGCCACAAGATTATAGGTGTTCTTAGGGTTTGCACACCGGAACAGTATGTATCCGATGTATTAATTCGGTCTCTCAGTGGGAGAGGCCGGCCTTGTTGTCCTGGAGATCCTTCACACCAACGTTTCGCGTTGCAGGGGGGCGAAAGGTGGTGCCACCTGCGAAGATTCTCCGACGCTCAAGTTAGAAGAGTGTAAGAACTCAGTGAATGCTCAAGCGAAGTAATAGTAAAGTTTTAGATAGAACAACGATACCTTGCATGTGTATTGAAATGAGCTATTTATAGTTGTACGTGAGAAAATGAGTCGTTGGATACAGGTGGGTCCCCTAGCTCTGATAGCGTGTACATTATGTCAATCAGGGTGGCTCAGCACTCAGAATGTGTCAGGAGGGTAGGTCAATTATCAGAGTACGATCCTCTAGGAAGAGGAGAGGATAATCACCTTTTCCGCATAATCTGCTGACACATCCACTTGCTTTCTGAGGCCATTGACGTGACATATTTGCTACATACAGTATCTTCGCTGATAAGTTATTGGGGGCTCTTATCTTACTGTGACTGAAAAGCCAACAGTTATGTAAATGTTCTGTGAAAATGAACAAAGATCCGTTATAGAGAAAATAAGTGAGGCAGTCGTGAGATGAGGACGGACGGCCAGACATCGGATATCCGGTGTGGTAAAGTTGAACCAGGACACCGGTTTTCCTTATATGTGGCCATTCTGACGTCACAAGATTGGGGGCCGGTATCCAGACCGGATCAGATATAAAAATCCAAGTCCTTGCATAGGTTTAGTCCAGTCCGTATAAGTTATAATAATTCAGATCCATGTATAGATATTTCAGAATAAGTTACACAATATATTAAATTTATTATAAATTTTAAGTTGAGAAGTTATTACTTTAAAATAATAATATTATTAAATTTAAAAGGAGTAGGGGACTCCTCCCTTTATTCTTATGTCTTTCATATTATATTCTTATCTCACTCCCCCTTACCTCTTGTATACCGATTCGTTATTGAAAATCCATGCGCGCCTCGTCTCCGAGTTCTAAAACATACCAATTTCATTTTAATATAATTACAAGATAAAAATTAAGATTACAACTTAAAATAAAAAATGGTAAATTTTGAATAGTGAATAGTGAATAGTGAATAGTAAATAGTAATAGTAAATAGTAATAGTAAATAGTAAAATGTGAATAGTAACAGTAAATAGTAAATCGTAAATAGTAACGGTAAATAGTAAATCGTGAATAGTAACGGTAAATAGTAAAACGTGAATAGTAAAAGTAAATAGTAACAGTAAAGGTAAATAGTAACAGTAAATAGTAATTTACTATTTGAATAGTAATTTACTATTGAAATAGTAATTTACTATTAAAATAGTGTTACTATACAGAATAGTAACTTAAAATAATATTATTTCCAGTATAATAACAGATTTCTAAAAACGATATGAAAATAACCCAAAAAAATATAAAAGTGAGGTATTCATACCTTAGAATTTTAGCAGAACCTTCTTCCAAAAAAAATTATTTCTCTCTCTCACTTCCACCACTATCTCACTAGCACTACTATATTAAGAAAACTTAATCTGAAATTGTGAATTCTAAAGAAGAAATCCTTCGATATTTATAGGAAAAAAATTTACTATGCATTCCATTATTTTAATATAAAAGTACTATACATTTTTGAATTTTTTATTCCTAGTTACTGTGCATCTTTTGAAAATTTCATACATGCACAGTGTTTTGCATAGTAACTGTTGGCAAAATTATTAAGTCAAATAGTAACCCTTCACTCGGTATATTTTAAATATTCAAAATGAGTCCTTTTTGAAATCTAGCGATATTATATCAGTCCTTACTAATTTTATAATAAGTAATATAAAGCTGAAATTTTAAAAATCTAAAATTTTCTGTTAATAAAAATTTATTGATAAGTTTCTAATTTTTTAACGATTAGAAAAAATCAAGATTTTTCTCAAACCGATAATTTTTAGATAAGTCTACTTGAAATGGATTTTAGAAAATTTTCTTATAATTTAACTTTACATTCTTGTAAATATTTTTAATTTTAAGCAACTTTATATGAATTTAAAATTATTTAAAATATATTATTTTATTAAAATAATTCAAAAATTTCAAAAAATTCCAGAAAATCATAAATATTATGTAGATCAAAACGTTCAAAAGAACCATAGTCTAATTCCTTCAAAATTTTATTTTAAAATTCTAATAAGAGTTAAATTTTAAATATGTAAAAAAAAACAAAAATATAACAACATAAAATAAAAATGGTGAATAATAAAGATATTAAAAATTCTTAATATAATTTTCTTAATTAGTGAATACTAATTAAGTCACTTTAAAATTCTCATTCAGAAATATTTTTATTTTTTATTATTATTATTTTAAAAAACAAATAATAAAAATATAAATACCAAAATTTAAAAAAAATGATAATAATAAACTAACTTATAGTAAGTATTTCTCAAGAAATATATATTAATATCATTTTCCTATTTGTGATGAAAATAGGATGTTACATTAGGAGTTCAAAAATTTATGATCTTGATAAGGATTTAAAATTTTAAAATTCAAAATCCGGATTAATAATTTGAAATTCAAACAAGCCCACAGGTTCACTTTTTCTTAAAAATAATCCCTAAAAAATATTTTTATTTTTATTTTTTGGTATTTTTATTATTTATTATTTTTTAAAAAATTTTAAATGGGTCCGGACAAAATTGGGTAACAACAATGCCTTACCCACCAAGTTTTCTTTTTTATTTCATCTTCTCCATCTCTCTCACCACCATCCAAGTCCAACACCACCACCCTTCACCATCCAATAGTACCACCACCTTTTTAAGCTTTTATTCATCCATTATTTGGAGACCAAAGAGCAAGAACAAGAAAGTAAAAAGGCCACTCTTTCCCTCTTCAGTTTTAGCATTAAAGTTCACTAAGGTAGGGGATTCTTCCTTTTATCTCATGAAATAATACATGCATGAGTGATAGAGATCACCCTAAGGTCTCTACCTTTATTTTTTTCCTTTGGAAATCAAGGCTGAAGATAGTTTACAAAAACTTATGTTTGGCAAGGAAATTTTAAGAAAATAATACCTTTTTGTTTGAAAATTTTTTTAGCTTTTGTCCCTAGAAAGAGCCATGATCTTGCATACATTCTTGTCTAGTTTGTATGCATAAAATGACATCCTTAAAGTGGTGAAAATGTTGTGCTAAAATTGTTTGTGAGATGCATGTAACCTTGCTTGCATGTAGAAGTACAGTTATGTGTACTTTATATCTTATCTTGCATGTGAAAAATCTAAAATTTTGAGAGTTTTATGCCCCAAAACCATAAGCACATACTTCCCTTAGAAGAGATCCCCATGAATTCCATGATGCATGCAAAACTTGTATGAAATAGCTTTGGAAAATCATACGTTTTCTTGGTGAGGATTCGGTAAGCTCTGTAATGACCTATGGCATGATAAATAACATGTTCTTGCTACTAAAATAATAATTATATTGAGTATTAAAATGATGGTTTTATGGCTGGTTGATTGAATAAAAGAAGATCCTAAGTGTCGATAGGGTTCTCGGTTGAAAACATGAAAAAACATGTTTTTACAAGAGGTACAAGGGTGGATGTGTAACACCCTCTGTTACATCTTAATAAATTATAGAAAAATTCGTAAAATTTTTTTTGTTAAAGATATGATTGTTAAAAAGAAACTATCAGAATAAATTACATACATTATTTCTGAAATCCCTCATAAATATTATTAAAACTTTATAAAGTAATTATACATTCATCCGAAGAAAATAAACATTAAACATTATAAGAAAGAGAGGAAACTCCATGGCCCAAAAGCAGTTACTTATTAACATTATTTATTCATTGGACCACGGTATTCATACCGAGCTCCCTTTCTAGAACGTGCTATATTTACTGCCGAGATTCTTCGATCATTTCCTCTGAACCATCAATTTAAAATATATGAAACAAAAACACGGAGAAAGGAGTGAGAAACAGAATATAATATTCTCGATTAAGACATAAGTAACAAAGGGTTTTCACAAACCAATACATAATAATATCAATCAAAATTACACACACAATCAATTATGAATGCATGAATATTATGCAATATCTTCATCATAACTTACCTACATATGTGGGCCCTTAAATTTTAATTTGCACTGGGCCAACCAGGAGTTTACACTGTTTCATAAGTCCGGATAATAACAATATGAACAACTTAACTGGCATGGAAACACTTAGAGACTAGTCAGATTGAGAAAGTTTTTATTGTGAAAGTACCCGACACTAGGGAGCTACCCCAGGTCCCCTGAAGTACCCTTTCACACCCTCTCATCCCAAGGCTCGTAATTAAGCCTCCTCTAATGTATCCTCAGTTTCTATAATCCGTCCCCAGACAATATCATTTTGTTTCACTTTAATGATTTATGATGCATGAACTACTCGGGTATTTAATTGGTTAAGGCTTTTAGAAACTCAATTATTAAATACCTTAAAGGTTTACAATATCTTTTTAATAAACTGTACATTTTCTGAATTCTTTGAATTTCTGTCCCACAGAAATAAATTTGGTACAGTTTTTAATTCTCACTGAAATTGAGTTTCTAAGCCTTAAATATCTCAAAACTTTTTCATATAAAACTTTTACATAAGCTTTCTCAAATTGAATCTTAACAAAATCAAATTTTCAATTATTTCTAAATATCTTTAGTTATTAAGTTGGAAAAATAAAATAATTTTCTTTTGAAAATTTTATTTTATTAAAAGAGAATAATCTTTAAATTATTAACCAAAAATACTTAAAATTACAAAATTTTTCTTTAATTCAAGATTTAATTATTTCAATTTGTTATAAATTAATTTCATAAAATGTTTTCTTTCTAAAATAAATATTAATTTTTTATTCTAAATATTGAAAATAAAGTTAATAATAATAATTTCTAAGAAGAGAAGATTTAAAGTAAAAATTTAAAGAGTAAGGTAAGAAAATTCTTACTGAGTTTAACTTTCAGTCATGCTCGCTGTATGCTCAAACTCCACATCACAAAATCATCAATCAAAATCAAGCATTATCAATTATAACTAAATATCATCAATCATATCAAATATTATTAATCACAATTAAATATCAATCAAAATTAAGTCAATAAAGCATCATTTATAAATATTATAATTCAAAGTCTAATGGTTATTAATATAGTTAATTTGAGTCCTTTTAGTTAATTCCTCGTATAGGTCTATGTAAGTCCATATAATCCAGTCCTTGCATAGGTATAGTTCAGTCCATACGGGTCATAGTGGTCCAAGTCCTTGCATAGGTATAGTCCAGTCCATATAGGTTATAAAAGTATAGGTCCTTGCATAGGTATGTTAAAGTTAGTTACATCAGATATTTAATTTAAAATTTATTAAAAATTTTAAGTTAAAAAGTTAATATTTTAAAATAATAATATTATCAAATTTAAAAGGAGTAGGGGACTCCTCCCATTATTCTTATGTCTTTTCATATTATACTCTTATCTCATTCCCCCGTACCTTGAGTTGTTACCAAAAGAGAGTTTGCTTTGCGTCTCCGATTTCTAGAAATATTAATACCAATCTTATTTCAGTATAGGTATAAGATGAAAATTAATATTACTACTTAAAGCAGAAATGGTAAATTTTAAATAGTGAATAGTGAATAGTAAATAGTAAATCATGAATAGTAACAGTAAATAGTAAAACGTGAATAATAACGGTAAATAGTAAATCGTGAATAGTAACGGTAAATAGTAAATCATGAATAGTAACAATAAATAGTAAATCATAAATAGTAAAGATAAATAGTAACAGTAAATAGTAATTTACGATTTGAATAGTAATTTACTATTCAAATAGTATTTTACTATACAGAATAGTAACTTAAAATAATATTATTTCCAATATAATAATAGATTTCTAAAAACGATATGAAAATAACTCTAAAAAATATAAGAGAAACGTATTCTTACCTTAGGATTTTAGCAGAACCTTCTTCAAAAAAATTTATTTCTCTCTCTCACTTCCACCACTATCTCACTAGCACTACTATATTAAGAAAACTTAATCTGAAATTGTGAATTCTAAAAAAAAAATCCTTGGTATTTATAGGAAAAAAATTTACTATACATTCCATTATTTTAATATAAAAGTACTGTGTATTTTTTGAACTTTTATTCCTAGTTACTGTACATCTTTTGAAAATTTTGTACATGTACAGTATTTTACATAGTAACTGTCGGCAAAATTATTAAGCCAAATAGTAACCTTCTACTCGGTATATTTTAAATATTCAAAATCAGTCCTTTTTGAAATTTAGCGATATTACATCAGTCCTTACTAATTTTATAATAACTAATATAAAGTTTAAATTTTAAAAATCTAAAATTTTCTATTAATAAAAATTTATTGATACGTTTCCAATTTTTTAACGATTGGAAAAAATTAAGATTTTTCTCAAACCGATAATTTTTAGATAAGTCTACTTGAAATAGATTTTAGAAAATTTTCTTATAATTTAATTTCACTTTCTTATAAATATTTTTAATTTTAAGTCACTTATATGAATTTAAAATTATTTAAAATATATTATTTTATTAAAAAAAATCAAAAATTCCAAAAAATTATAAATAATACATAGATTAAAAAGTTCTAAAGAGGCATAATCTAATTCCTTCAAAATTTTAATATAAAAATAAAAATAGGAGTGTTACAACTCTACTCCCCTTAGAAAATTTCATCCTCGAAATTTACATTATTCAGTAAAACAAATGAGGATGAGACTCTTTTATCTCAGTTTCTAGTTCCCATGTAGCATCTTCTCCTCTCGTTTCACTCCAAATGACCTTTACAAGCGTAATTGTCTTGTCTCTTAACTTTTTTATTCTTCTATCACCTATTCTGATAGGTGGTGCATCATATGTAAGATTATCTTTAACTTGTATGACATCAGGTTCAATAACATGTGTAGGATCAGATATATACTTTCATAAGTTTGACACATGAAAAACATTATGGATATTAGAAAGAAAAGGTGGTAATGCTATTTGGTAGGCAAGGAGACCAACTTTATGAATTATTTGATATGGACCAATAAATCTAGGAGTTAGTTTTCGAGATTTCATTGCCCGACCGACCCCAGTCGTAGGTGTGACTTTCAAGAATACATGATCGCCTTCTTGAAATTCGAGCGGCTTTCTTCTTTTGTCATAGTAACTTTTCTGCCTGCTCTGTGTTGCCTTCATCTTTTCCTGAACTATTTTGATTTTATCCGTGGTTTGTTTTACCAACTCTGGTCCTAGCATCAAGTTTTCACCAGTCTCAAACCAACATAGTGGGGTTCTACATTTTCTTCCATATAATGCTTCAAAAGGTGTCATGCCAATGCTAGCATGGAAACTGTTGTTGTAGGTAAACTCCACATATGGTAAGAATTGATTCCAACTTCCTTTATGCTCCAACACACAAGCTCGTAACAAGTCCTCTAGAGATTGGATTGTTCTTTCTGATTGTCCATCCGTCTGAGGATGATATGCTAAACTAAGACGCAGTCTTATTCCCAAAGCCTTTTGCAAGCTCTTCCAGAATTGTGATGTAAAATGAGGGTCCCGATCAAAGATGATACTTGAAGAAATTCCATGCAATCTCACAATCTCCTCGATGTATAATCTTGCCAGCTTCTCCATAGAGTAACGAATATTGATGGGAATAAAGTGGGCAGATTTGGTTAATCTATCAACTATTACCTATATTGAATCATGTCCCAATGGAGTTTTAGGTAGAGAAGTCACAAAATTCATGGTAATGCTATCCCATTTCCATTCTGGTATTTCCATTGATTGTAGCATTCCAGGGGGTTTTTGATGTTCCACTTTAACCTTCTGGCAAATTAGACATGCAGCCACGTACTCTGCCACCGCTTTCTTTATTCGAGGCCACCAAAATAACTTCTTCAAATCTTGATACATTTTAGTAGCTCCCGGATGAATGCTCATATAACTTTTATGGCCTTCTTCTAGAATTGCTTTCCTCAACTCCTCTTGATCAGGGATACACACTCGATCCTTATACCTCAATAATTGGTCGTTTCGCACATTGAACTCGACTTCTTTTCCTTGTTTCAAGAGTTCTTTCTTCTCTTGCAGGAATTCATCCTCTCGTTGAGCCTCCAGAACTTGTCTCAGGAATTCACTTGTCACTTGCAACGCTCCTAGTCTGTAGCTATTAACATTAACCTTTACTGCTAGGTTAAGATCTCTGAAGTTCTCTTTCAATTCCAGCTCTTTAATCATCATCGTGGACGCATGTAGAGACTTTCGACTCAAAGCATCAGCTACTACATTCGCTTTTCCAGGATGGTATTGCAACTCAAAGTCGTAGTCCTTTAAGAACTCCATCCATCTTCGTTGCCTCATGTTTAACTCTTTTTGGTCGAATAAATACTTGAGACTCTTATGATCGCTAAACACATTGAATGTTGCACCGTATAGATAATGCCTCCAAATCTTTAAGGCAAAAACTATAGCGGCTAACTCTAAGTCATGGGTAGGGTAGTTAATCTCATGTTACCTTAATTGGCGCGATGCATAGGCTACAACCTTCTTATCTTGCATGAGTACACTTCCTAGTCCTTGTTTAGACGTATCACAGTAAACTTCAAAACTTCGATATGGATCGGGGAGTACTAACACCGACGCAGAAGTAAGTCGATCTTTCAGCTCTTGGAAACTATTCTCGCATTGTGTCGTCCATACAAAAGGTTGTCCTTTCCGTGTCAACTTGGTCAGTGGGTATCCTAGCTTTGAAAATCCTTCAATGAATCTCCTATATTATCCAGCCAAGCCCAAGAAACTTCTAATCTCAGTGATCGTGGTTGGTCTCTCTCATTTTAAAACTGCCTCCACCTTGGAAGGTTCTACAGCTATTCCTCCTTGACTAATTACATGTCCTAAAAAGTTCACTTCTTCCAACCAGAATTCACACTTTGACAGCTTTGCATACAGTTGTTTCTTTTTCAAGATTTCCAATACAATCTTTAAGTGTTCAACATGTTCTTCTCTGCTTTTAGAGTACACTAATATATCATTAATGAACAACACTACAAATTTATCTAGATATGGATAAAAATCCTATTCATGTAATCCATGAATATGGCTGGTGCATTAGTTACACCAAAAGGCATTACTAGATATTCATAATGGCCATAGCGTGTTCTAAAAGCAGTTTTTGGTACATCTTCTTTCTTTACCCTTATTTGATGGTATCCAGACCTCAAATCAATTTTGGAGAACACAGTGGCACCACGCAGCTGATCCATCAAGTCGTCAATCCTTGGCAGAGGATATCTGTTCTTGATCGTCACCTTGTTTAGTTGCCGATAATCTACACACAACCTCATGCTACCATCCTTTTTCTTAACCAATAACACTAGTGCACCCTAGGGGGATACACTGGGTCGTATAAACTGCTTCTCTGGCATCTCTTCAAGTTGTTTCTTCCACTCTGCTAATTCTAGAGGCGATATTCGGTATGGTGTAATTGAAATGGGTCCAACTCTAGGTACTAGATCAATGGCAAATTCCACATCTTTTTCTGGGGGTAAACCAGGGATATCTTCAGGAAAAACGTCAGGAAATTCACACACAACCGGTAGATTTTTGATTTTTGATTCTTGCTCTCTTTTCATTGAAAGCAATAGCATGAATCCTTGAGCCCCTCCTTTTAAAGAGGCACTCACTTGGTTGACGGTCAGAAATCTTGAATCCTCAGGATTCAAATTCACTGGTTCTTTAAACATTATGGTTTTATTATGACAATGTATTAGAACATGATTGTCAGACAACCAATCTAGACCAATAATAACTTCTAAGCCAGAAAGGGGTAAACAGAAAAGATTAACCTTAAAGTCCCTACCATCTATGACAATAGGGCATTTCTAACAAGCTTTAGAAGTGACAATGGGATTGTTTCCAGGAGTATGTATAGATAAGTCAAATGGCAGTTCTATCACAGGTAATTTTAGTTTTTCTACACAGTCATTGGCAATAAAGGAATGTGATGCACCTGAGTCATACATAACAGTTAAAGAATCTTATTAATGATACACTTACCTTCCACCATGGAATCAGAATGAGATGCTTCTTCTTTGGTGATTGCAAAAACCTTTCCTTTTGCCTTCAGTCTTCCGACTGCACTGTGCACGCCTCCTTGAGTATTTATGTTTGTACTTGCACCTTCAGGGTTTTCCCTCTTCATTTCAGGGCAATCCTTGATGTGATGACCTAGTTTGTTACACTTAAAACAAACATAAGTGTTTTTAGGACAATCCCTTTTCAAATGGGGTCCTCCACAGATAAAACATTTAAAATTTGGTGCAGATGTCAGGTAATAGCTTCCAGTTGAAGCTTGGGGTCTGTTAGGAACTGATGCTGCTCCAAACCGGTGAAATGACGCTTAGTAAGGCTTATTTCTCCTGAAGTCTCTTCTTTGGTGATAGTGAGGTCCCCCACTTCTCATTTTTCCCGCCTTATGAATGGGCTCACGACTTTTAGTCATTCTATCCTTATGATCCTCTTCAAAAATTCTGCAGCGATTTACCAATACAGAAAATTCACGGATTTCTTGCATTCATATAGCTTCCTTAATTTCTGGCCGCAATCCATTTACAAACTTTGCACAGCGATCACCTTCGTTAGTAGCATCATTATAATGAGAATGAAAATGAGACAGCTCTTCAAACCTGGATACGTACTCTCCAACGGTCATATTTCCTTGGGTCAACGACAGGAATTCAAATTGTCTTTTCTCTTTAATATCAGCTGGAAAGTATTTCTCCAGAAACATATCCTTGAAATGATCCCAAGTGATCTCCATGTTGTTGACTTTGAATTATCTACGCATGTTATCCCACCAATGTTCGGCATCCTCAGATAAGGCATAAGTAGCGAAGACTACCTTATCAGCTTCATTACATTGCAATGCTCGAAAGATCTTCTCTATCTCTCGAATCCATGTTTGTGCTCCATCAGGGTTATATCCTCCCTTAAAACGAGGTGGATTGCACTTTTTGAATAGGTCCAGCCTTCTCAAGGCATCGTTACCTTGACCTTCACGTGCTCCTATTGCATTGATTAAGCGTTCTACAACTCCAGCAAGATCGTTTCCGGCCATTAGTTTCCTGTTTCATAGTAACTGAGATTTGTCACATCAATCACAGTTACTACCAAGTAAGATATTCTATTCTCTATCACCTATACAAAGTTTACAGACAAAGCAAGATAGACCTTTTCCCCAGGCCTATTGGATTAACTGCTCTGATACCATTTTATAACACCCTCTGTTACACCTTAATAAATTATAGAAAAATTCGTAAAAATTTTTTTTGTTAAAGATATGATTGTTAAAAAGAAACTATCGGAATAAATTACATACATTATTTCTGAAATCCCTCATAAATATTATTAAAACTTTATAAAGTAATTATACATTCATCTGAAGAAAATAAACATTAAACATTATAAGAAAGAGAGGAAACTCCATGGCCCAGAAGCAGTTACTTATTAACATTATTTATTCATTGGACCACGGTATTCATACCGAGCTCCCTTTCTAGAACGTGCTATATTTACTGCCGAGATTCTTCGATCCTTCCCTCTGAACCATCAATTTAAAATATATAAAACAAAAACACGGAGAAAGGAGTGAGAAACAGAATATAATATTCTCGATTAAGACATAAGCAACAAAGGGTTTTCACAAACCAATACATAATAATATCAATCACAATCACATACACAATCAATTATGAATGCATGAATGTTATGCAATATCTTCATCATAACTTACCTACATATGTAGGCCCTTAAATTTTAATTTGCACTGGGCCAACCAGGAGTTTACACTGTTCCATAAGTCCGGATAATAATTGTCACATCCCTGTTTTTAGAAAAAGTTTTATCCTTGTAAATTTTGAATTATGGAGAGTTGTAAGTAAGAATAAGTCAATATATACCCTATTGATGGTCTGTGGTATCTCAAAAATGTCATTTTTGTGCATAATAATGGAATTTATATGGATCATTAGTGAAATTATGCAAAAACCGAGTGAAAAGGACTCTGTTCCGAGTAACAGAGAGGAATTCCGAGTGAAGAAATGAAATTCCGAGTGAAGGAATGAAATTCCGAGTCAAAACACCCTGGAATGACTCGTTTCCGAGTCAAACCGTGCCAAATGCTTCTTTTCCGAAGGAAACTCCTCCGATTGAAGTATTCCGAGTGAAAGAATGTATATATACTTATGTTTATGTTGATTTGATGCTTCCTACTGACTGGAATATGCTGTGGAATCAATTGGGAAGGATTCCGAATGGTTTCTTATGTATTTTGCTTAGGAAACCGAGTGGAAAATGGTAGAGGGAGCCCATTCCGAGAGAAATGTATGAAGCTGAACCATTTCCGAGTGAGATATACTCTATTGGGCCAAAACCAAGTGAGACTCGTACGTGTAGGTCTTGTTCCGAGAGGTAATGGCTTAAATAAACCTTAATTGGAAATATAGTTGAAGAAGTTGGCCTAAACCGAGTGAACCAAGTGAATGAAGACTCAGATTTCCGAGTGAAAACTCTGAGAAAGGAAAGACTCGGTCTGGACAGGTATTACCGAGTGAAGAACCGAGTACCTGAGTCGGTTTCAAAGGAATTCCGAGCGAAGACTTGAAGACTCGCTCAAGCGAGTCGGATTCCGCTTGAGCGAGAAGGAGCCCTGATGCATATTTCTCTACTTCGCTCAAGCGAGCAAGCCACGCTCAAGCGAGCCTTGCAATTGTTGACTCGGAAGTAAGAATTTCAGTCGGTATAGTAGTTAACCGAGTGGAATTTTCACTCGGTATTCAGGGTCAGTAGTGCGTATTGACTTTAATTTTGTCTTTTAATGATTATTTTAATTCAATCATGCGCATTATAGACAGTGGGCGGCCAGAAATGGGTACTGACTCAGCATATCTCCTTATTTAATCTCCACTGACTCTCCATTATCACTCCACTAACAGCCACTCAGAAAAGCTGTCCCCCATTCCACTTACTCTCTCCCTATTTAAACCAGCTTAAGGATTCTCAGAACACACACATGAAACACAGCTGCAAACACACTTCTATTATAATTTTCCTTTCCAGCAAACTTTTGTCTCTCTCGTTTCCCTTCTGTTTCACTCGAAATTTGTGCAGGACAGTGAAAAGGAGCCTTTTCTTCTCCTCCAGTAGCTCCATAAAGGTAAGGGGGTATATTCTTGGGTGCTCTGTGGGAAAACCGAGTGAAGGAAAGGGTTAAGGAACCTGGTTCCTCACCTTTCCAGGACAAATTCAGTGTTATGTGAATTAAATGCTTTAATTGCTATTATTGGTATATACATATATATATTTGTTACTAAATGCTTATAATCAGTTCAGAGTTGTTTGATTAAATGTTATGGTTATTGTTTTATATTTGAATATATGTATAATTAAATTGATAAAAATATATGTTGGTTGTTGGACTGTGAAGATATTAAGGATCCTGGGTGTTTATGTGAGTTCCAGCAAGGAATTATAGAATAGAAGTCGGATTCAGTGAGTAATAAGCTCAGATTTTATGAAAAACCGACCTGAGCATTCGGATAGAACATTTTACTTGGAAAATACATTATTTTCACTTAGAAAGTTACTTTCACCCTAATTCTACTCGGAATCTTATTTTATTCCACTCAGAAAAATGTTTTATCATTATGTTTCACTCGGAAGACACTTCTGAGACTGATTGTACTCGAAAAACATCCTATTTCTCTCAGACAGCATCTTCCCAGTTTTATTTCACTCGGACCACTCTTCCAAACACATATTTCACTCGGAAAACAGCTTAGCTTCATTCATGAAACCCTCTTTCAGTGATTTAACTCGGTAAACACCTTAATTTCACTCAGAAAAACTCATCAGTATGATTCTACTCGGATTTATAATTATTTCACGTATCAAACTCCTTTCAGTCAGAATTTACTCAAGAAATAATTAATTTCACTCAGAAAACTCCTTTTTGACTGAATACCACTCGTAATTATACTTTATTTCACTTAGAGACTCATTTTCACTCGGATTTGCAAACAATGCTACTCAGGGAACCATTTTCCTACTGACTTCACACGGATTCATGTTTTAATTCACTCAGAAATTTATTTCACTCAGAATTCAAGATAATTAAATTAAGAAAACCATTTTCAGCTTCTGTTTCACTCGGAAAACATATTAATTTCATTTAGAAAACTCTGCTCAGCTTTATTTCACTCGGATTCATAGCTATCTCATGCGGAAAACTCATTTTCACTCGGACCCAAACTTATTTCAGTCGGAAAAATAGCTTTCCAGTGTCATTTCACTCAGATTTTCAGCCAGATCGCTTGGAGAACCCTTCTCTGTATGATTCCACTCGGAATCATACTTATTTCACTCGGATTTACCCTTGTTTCACACGGAAAACTATGTTTTTAGTGTTTTTCGCTTGGATTTTCATTTAGAAACTATTCTTAAACATTTTTTTAAAATTATTGGGAGGTTATAATTATTATTATCATTCTTATTCTATTATTATTATTCTAATTATTATCAATCTTAATATTGTTATTATTATTATTAGTTTTATTATTATTATACATTGTTAACATCTTAATTATGCCTAATTACATAAAGAATATATTATTTTACTCTTTATGGAAAATATAATTTTAACCAAGATATAATAGATATATTTCTAAAATAATAAACGGATATCTTACAATGTTTAAATAATTGATGGAATTTAAAGAACTTGGGAATGATATGATGAGACTGGAAACACATAAGATACCCAAGGAATCAATTGATAAAATAAATGCATTTCGCATCATGAAAATATTTTTGAAGAAGAAAAACCTCTAGAGCATACACTTGGTACAGTGGAGGACACTCACGTTCGATCTCCATGAAGAATCTTGGGAGTACAACTGGAACGGCAACCCAATGGCATCAGAGTCGCGCCTGATAGCCGGGTGAAACGATGCAATTCTAGTGTACTTTGACTAAATGACGGAGTGTAACTATGATCGTAGGGATCCAAGTTCCAAAAATATTTAAATCAATGATGAGAACCAATGAGTTCATTTGTACCATATGGAACTTGGGCGGACCCTGATCGCTCTAGATGATTGGAATGGAGTTATTCCAAAGAATGAGAAGAAGAAATGATTTCTTGGGCCCACATGCATCATGAGACTTAATCAAAGATAAATCATAATAAATTCAATTCATGCATTTTCATGATGACATGCTTGATTGTTATAAATATGCTAATTGTATGAACTATGTGATATTATTTGTTAACTGGATTATGTCCGCACCGGATTAACCAATCAGGGTCTTGGGTTATACTCACCCTTACTGTTGACAATTTTCAGAGGAATTAGAAAATCAAGAACTCGAGTGTGAAGAACAGCAATATGCTGAACCCACTGAGAACGATCATTAAAGATAGAATATTTATTATTAATAATCAGACACTGGATGACTGTATAATATTTAAGGGTGCCTGCGTGCCCCATTCTGTTAAGAGTACAATTACTTGCAGTTTGTGAATGACTATGTGATCTATATAATATTGCTTCCACTGATCTGCCATCTCTTTATTTTAAAAAAAATATATTCACTTTTTCTAAAAACTGTTAACACTCTCAGTTAAATAGGATGAACCTACAGAAGGATTTGTCTTATCTAACCGAGGGTGTTACAAAGGTGGTATCAGAGCATAGTCGATTCATTAAACTTGGGAAGTGGACCATTAGGTTTCCACGTACTCTGATAGAAATATTGAACAGTCCATAACACTCCTAAGACTAAATATCCTATGTGGAATGCTCCACATAACGCATACCCTGAATCTATTTGTTGATATTCTTTCAGCAAATTCCTAATGGCACGCCAAAATAACAATCATGTGATGGAGAATCTTCTTACCAGAATTGTGGAGGTAATAGAACGACAAGAGTTACCTCATGTTTCTGCCAGACAGGGATTAGCTGATTTTCAAAGGAACAATCCTACGCAGTTCAAAGGAGGCTTTAATCCAGAAGGAGCACAACTATGGATTGAACACCTTGAAAAGATTTTTGCCGCTATGCGATGTTCTGATGAGGATTGTGTAACCTTTGCTGTCTTCATGCTGGTTGGAGAAGCAGAACACTGGTAGACTCATGCTAGAGTCAGACTAGCTACTAATGGGCATATCATTACTTGGGGACGATTCAGGACAGAATTTCTCGCTAAATATTTCCCTGAAGACATAAGGAGCAGGAATTCTTCAATCTGAAACAAGGTAATATGACTGTTGGGGAGTACGCTGCTAAATTTGATGAATTGGCAAAATGTTGTCCCTACTATACCCACATGGGAGAAGCGTCAAGATGTGCAAAGTTCGAAGCAGGGCTACGACATGAGATTCGTCAAGCCATATGTTGTCAACAAATTACACAATTCACTACTTTGGTTGACAAATGCCGCATCTTTGAGAATACCTCTAATCTTCGACGACCTGGAGCGTCTAATCATGGGCCAGAACGACGTATGCCAGATCGACAGCAAAGAAGGGATTTTCGAGCAGATCGGCCATATTTCCGACCTTTTAACTCAGCCAACTGAATTCCTCCTAGAGGTCAGGAGAACCAAAGCGGTAAAAACTGCACAATTTGTGGACGGATTGGACATCGTGATGCTGACTGTTGGTACAGAAATAAAAATAACCAACAACAAGTAACTCAAGGACAGGCAGTATGACCAACAGGTCAAGGAAGTGGAGGATCTACTGCAAATGCCTCTACCAACAATGTCCCAAGGATGCAAAATATTCACCGCGGCAACAATTTCAATCAGAACAATAATCCAAGAAGGCCCGGAAATAACTCTACTGGAAGACCAGGAGGAAATGCCAGAGTTTTTACTATGAATGCTGCGGAGATATCACAAGAGAACGATCTTGTGCAAGGTACATGCTTTATAGGAAGTACTTTATTAAATGTGTTATATGATTCTGGAGCCACTCATTCTTTCATATCTGAGGATTGTGTAAAACATTTAAAGCTTCCTACAACCTCTCTGCCTAATAAGATGATTGTCACGACTGCTGCAAATAAGCCCATTTGCCCTTCCTGCATGTGTTTGAAATGTCCTCTCAACATCGAAGGGAAAGCTTATCAAGTAGATCTGATATGTTTACCTTTGATTGATCTAGACATTGTTCTAGGGATGAATTGGCTTGCTGCCAACCATATTCTGATTGACTGTCATAATAGATCCATCTCTCACGGGTCTATTACATCTGAATGTGATCAAGTCACTGATTCTTGCCCTGTTAGCTCAAAAAAGGTAATCTTAACAAAAGAAATCCAACTATACATGATCCTTACTGAAACTGAAAGTAAGGCCACTTCTCAACTTGAACAGATTCTTGTTGTTCAAGAATTTCCAGAAGTATTCCCTGAGGACATACGAGAGCTACCTCCAGAGAGAGAAGTCGAATTCAGCATTGATATTATACCGGGCGTGGGACCAATCTCTATTGCTCCTTACCAGATGTCACCCAAGGAACTCAGTGAGCTCAAAGAGCAATTAGAAGAACTTCTAGAGAAAGGAATGATTAGACCCAGTGTCTCACCTTGGGGAGCACCAGTTCTTCTAGTCAAAAAGAAGGATGGTAGTATGCGGTTATGTGTTGACTATCGTCAGTTGAATAAAGCTACGATCAAGAACCGATATCCTCTTCCAAGAATTGATGATTTGATGGACCAATTACGAGGAGCCACTATCTTCTCGAAAATTGATCTGCGATCAGGCTATCATCAAATCAGAGTGAAGAAAGATGATGTACCCAAAACAACATTCAGAACACGATATGGACACTATGAGTATCTTGTTATGCCCTTTGGAGTTACCAATGCACCTGTTGTCTTTATGGGATACATGAATCGAATCTTCCATGAGTACTTGGACAAATTCATGGTTGTATTCATTGACGATATTCTCATCTACTCCAAGAGCCATGAGGAGCACGAGGAGCATCTCCGAATTGTTCTAAATACTTTGCGTGCAAGACAATTGTACGCCAAGTTTTCAAAATGTGAATTCTGGTTGACAGAAGTGAAATTTTTAGGACATGTCATCTCTAAGGAAGGAATTGTTGTGGATCCTACAAAAGTAGAAGCTGTACTAAATTGGGAACAACCCAAGAATGTGACGGAAATCCGCAGTTTCCTTGGACTGGCCGGATATTATCGTCGATTCATCGAGAATTTCTCTTGAATTGCAGCACCTTTAACTAGGCTGACTCATAAAGATCAACCATTTGAATGGACTGACAAATGCGAAAGCAGTTTTACGGAGTTACGCCAACGACTCACTAGTGCACCTGTCTTGATTTTGCCAGATCCTGCCAAGCCATATGAAGTATATTGTGATGCGTCAAGACAAGGACTAGGATGTGTCCTAATGCAAGAAAGAAAGGTTGTTGCTTATGCTTCAAGACAGCTAAGAACGCATGAAGTGAATTATCCCACACATGACTTGGAATTAGCTGCAGTTGTATTTGCCTTGAAAATCTGGAGACACTACTTGTATGGTACATGCTTTGAAGTCTTCAGTGATCATAAGAGCTTGAAGTATCTATTCGACCAGAAGGAGTTGAATATGCGACAACGTAGGTGGATGGAATTTATCAAAGATTATGATTTTGAACTTCGATATCATCCTGGGAAAGCAAATGTAGTAGTTGATGTCGAAAGGCTTTACGTCTATCATATATGATGACAAAGGAGTTAGAATTGATAGAACAGTTTCGCGATTTGAATCTGGCAGTAACACCAAAAATGGGAAGTCTTATGGTTAGAATGTTGAGAATTTCCAATGATTTCCTGGAACAAGTCAAAGAAGCTTAGGCCAATGATCAGGAGTTTCAAGATGTAGCAGAAAAGACAAAAGAAGGAGTCTCAGAGTTTAGCAAAGATGAACATGGGGTGATCAGGTATCAATAGAGACTCTGTATTCCAGTCAACACAGATCTTAAAAGATCCATCCTGGATGAAGCACACAAAAGTAAATACAGTATCCACCCAGGATCAACCAAGATGTATCAGGACTTGAAGAAATTATTCTGGTGGCAAGGAATGAAAAGGGATATCGCTGAGTATGTAACAGCTTGCCTGATGTGTCAGAAGGTAAAGGCGGAACAACAACGACCAAGTGGGACCCTTCGTCCTTTGGATATTCTAGAATGGAAATGGGATGAGATTGCTATGGACTTCATGAGTGGATTTCCTAGAACATCAGCTGGATATGATGCTATTTGGGTAATCGTGGATCAATTAACAAAGACCGCTCACTTTATTCTTGTCAATATGAAGTATTCCCTAGAGAAACTCACCCAGATCTATATCAAGGAAATTGTACGATTACATGGAACTCCCACTGCAATTGTGTCCGATCGAGATCCTCGTTTCACATCACAATTTTGGAAGAGCCTGCAACAAGCTCTGGGAACTCGTCTAAAGTTAAGTTCCGCATATCACCCACAGACAGACGGACAATCAGAAAGAACAATCAAGACTCTTGAAGATTTGTTGTGTCTTTGTGTCCTAGAACATGGGGGAAGTTGGCAAGAATACCTTCCACTTGTGGAGTTCACTTACAACAACAGCTACCATACCAGTATCGGAATGGGCCCCTATGAAGCTTTATATGGAAGGAAATGTCGTACACCTGTATGTTGGTATGAAACTGGTGAAAAGACAATAATTGGACCAGAGATTGTTCAGAAGACTACAGAACAAGTCCAAAAGATCCAAATGGCAATGAAGGCTTCGCAAGATAGACAAAAGAGTTACTACGACAAACGTAGAAAGCCATTGGAATTTGAAGAGGGCGATCACGTATTTCTCAAAGTTACCCCTACCACTGGAGTAGGAAGAGCTTTGAAGGCCAAGAAGTTAAGCCCCAGATACGTAGGACCCTATCAGATTTTACAAAAGATAGGAACTCATGCCTACCGTATTGCTTTGCCACCCGAGCTATCAAACCTTCATAATGTCTTTCATGTCTCCCAACTCCGTAAATATGCACCAAGCCCTGATCATGTTCTGAGTCCTGATCAGTTTGTTCTGAAAGAGAACCTCACCTTTGAAGCATTACCAGTTAAGATTGTTGACCGACGTCTCAAACAGCTAAGAGGTAAGGAAATCTCTTTGGTCAAGGTAGTTTGGAGTCGGACAGATGATGGGGATGCTACTTGGGAAATTGAGGAGAAAATGAGAGAATTGTACCCTCAATTATTTTAACTTTGAATTTCGGGACGAAATTCCTAAAAGGGGAGGAGAATGTAATATCCCTGTTTTTAGAAAAAGTTTTATCCTTGTAAATTTTGAATTATGGAGAGTTGTAAGTAAGAATAAGTCAATATATACCCTATTGATGGTCTGTGGTATCTCAAAAATGTCATTTTTGTGCATAATAATGGAATTTATATGGATCATTAGTGAAATTATGCAAAAACCGAGTGAAAAGGACTCTGTTCCGAGTAACAGAGAGGAATTCCGAGTGAAGAAATGAAATTCCGAGTGAAGGAATGAAATTCCGAGTCAAAACACCCTGGAATGACTCGTTTCCGAGTCAAACCGTGCCAAATGCTTCTTTTCCGAAGGAAACTCCTCCGATTGAAGTATTCCGAGTGAAAGAATGTATATATACTTATGTTTATGTTGATTTGATGCTTCCTACCGACTGGAATGTGCTGTGGAATCAATTGGGAAGGATTCCGAATGGTTTCTTATGTATTTTGCTTAGGAAACCGAGTGGAAAATGGTAGAGGGAGCCCATTCCGAGAGAAATGTATGAAGCTGAACCATTTCCGAGTGAGATATACTCTATTGGGCCAAAACCGAGTGAGACTCGTACGTGTAGGTCTTGTTCCGAGAGGTAATGGCTTAAATAAACCTTAATTGGAAATATAGTTGAAGAAGTTGGCCTAAACCGAGTGAACCAAGTGAATGAAGACTTGAATTTCCGAGTGAAAACTCTGAGAAAGGAAGGACTCGGTCTGGATAGGTATTACCGAGTGAAGAACCGAGTACCTGAGTCGGTTTCAAAGGAATTCCGAGCGAAGACTTGAAGACTCGCTCAAGCGAGTCGGATTCCGCTTGAGCGAGAAGGACCCCTGATGCATATTTCTCTACTTCGCTCAAGCGAGCAAGCCACGCTCAAGCGAGCCTTGCAATTGTTGACTCGGAAGTAAGAATTTCAGTCGGTATAGTGGTTAACCGAGTGGAATTTTCACTCGGTATTCAGGGTCAGTAGTGCGTATTGACTTCAATTTTGTCTTTTAATGATTATTTTAATTCAATCATGCGCATTATAGACAGTGGGCGGCCAGAAATGGGTACTGACTCAGCATATCTCCTTATTTAATCTCCACTGACTCTCCATTATCACTCCACTAACAGCCACTCAGAAAAGTTGTCCCCCATTCCACTTACTCTCTCCCTATTTAAACCAGCTTAAGGATTCTCAGAACACACACACGAAACACAGCTGCAAACACACTTCTATTACAATTTTCCTTTCTAGCAAACTTCTGTCTCTCTCCTTTCCCTTCTATTTCACACGGAATTCGTGCAAGACAGTGAAAGGGAGCCTTTTCTTCTTCTCCAGTAGCTCCATAAAGGTAAGGGGGTATATTCTTGGGTGCTCTGTGGGAAAACCGAGTGAAGGAAAGGGTTAAGGAACCTGGTTCCTCACCTTTCCAGGACAGATTCAGTGTTATGTGAATTAAATGCTTTAATTGCTATTATTGGTATATACATATATATATTTGTTACTAAATGCTTATAATCAGTTTAGAGTTGTTTGATTAAATGTTATGGTTATTGTTTTATATTTGAATATATGTATAATTAAATTGATAAAAATATATGCTGGTTGTTGGACTGTGAAGATATTAAGGATCCTGGGTGTTTATGTGAGTTCCAGCAAGGAATTATAAAATAGAAGTCGGATTCAGTGAGTAATAAGCTCGGATTTTATGAAAAACCGACCTGAGCATTCGGATAGAACATTTTACTCGGAAAATACATTATTTTCACTCAGAAAGTTACTTTCACCCTAATTCTACTCGGAATCTTATTTTATTCCACTCAGAAAAATGTTTCATCATTATGTTTCACTCGGAAGACACTTCTGAGACTGATTGTACTCGAAAAACATCCTATTTCTCTCGGACAGCATCTTCCCAGTTTTATTTAACTTGGACCACTCTTCCAAACACATATTTCACTCGGAAAACAGCTTAGCTTCATTCATGAAACCCTCTTTCAGTGATTTAACTCGGTAAACACCTTAATTTCACTCAGAAAAACTCATCAGTATGATTCTACTCGGATTTATAATTATTTCACGTATCAAACTCCTTTCAGTCAGAATTTACTCAAGAAATAATTAATTTCACTCAGAAAACTCCTTTTTGACTGAATACCACTCGGAATTATACTTTATTTCACTTAGAGACTCATTTTCACTCGGATTTGCAAACAATGCTACTCAGGGAACCATTTTCCTACTGACTTCACACGGATTCATGTTTTAATTCACTCAGAAATTTATTTCACTCAAAATTCAAGATAATTAAATTAAGAAAACCATTTTCAGCTTCTGTTTCACTCGGAAAACATATTAATTTCATTTAGAAAACTCTGCTCAGCTTTATTTCACTCGGATTCATAGCTATCTCATGCGGAAAACTCATTTTCACTCGGACCCAAACTTATTTCAGTCGGAAAAATAGCTTTCCAGTGTCATTTCACTCAGATTTTCAGCCAGATCGCTTGGAGAACCCTTCTCTGTATGATTCCACTCGGAATCATACTTATTTCACTCGGATTTACCCTTGTTTCACACGGAAAACTATGTTTTTAGTGTTTTTCGCTTGGATTTTCATTTAGAAACTATTCTTAAACATTTTTTTAAAATTATTGGGAGGTTATAATTATTATTATCATTCTTATTCTATTATTATTATTATTCTAATTATTATCAATCTTAATATTGTTATTATTATTATTAGTTTTATTATTATTATACATTGTTAACATCTTAATTATGCGTAATTACATAAAGAATATATTATTTTACTCTTTATGGAAAATATAATTTTAACCAAGATATAATAGATATATTTCTAAAATAATAAACGGATATCTTACAATGTTTAAATAATTGATGGAATTTAAAGAACTTGGGAATGATATGATGAGACTGGAAACACATAAGATACCCAAGGAATCAATTGATAAAATAAATGCATTTCGCATCATGAAAATATTTTTGAAGAAGAAAAACCTCTAGAGCATACACTTGGTACAGTGGAGGACACTCACGTTCGATCTCCATGAAGAATCTTGGGAGTACAACTGGAACGGTAACCCAATGGCATTAGAGTCGCGCCTGATAGTCGGGTGAGACGATGCAATTCTAGTGTACTTTGACTAAATGACGGAGTGTAACTATGACCGTAGGGATCCAAGTTCCAAAAATATTTAAATCAATGATGAGAACCAATGAGTTCATTTGTACCATATGGAACTTGGGCGGACCCTGATCGCTCTAGATGATTGGAATGGAGTTATTCCAAAGAATGAGAAGAAGAAATGATTTCTTGGGCCCACATACATCATGAGACTTAATCAAAGATAAATCATAATAAATTCAATTCATGCATTTTCATGATGACATGCTTGATTGTTATAAATATGCTAATTGTATGAACTATGTGATATTATTTGTTAACTGGATTATGTCCGCACCGGATTAACCAATCAGGGTCTTGGGTTATACTCACCCTTACTGTTGACAATTTTCAGAGGAATTAGAAAATCAAGAACCCGAGTGTGAAGAACAGCAATATGCTGAACCCACTGAGAACGATCATTAAAGATAGAATATTTATTATTAATAATCAGACACTGGATGACTGTATAATATTTAAGGGTGCCTGTGTGCCCCATTCTGTTAAGAGTACAATTACTTGCAGTTTGTGAATGACTATGTGATCTATATAATATTGCTTCCACTGATCTGCCATCTCTTTATTTTTTTTTTAAAAAAAAATATTCACTTTTTCTAAAAACTATTAACACTCTCAGTTAAATAGGATGAACCTACAGAAGGATTTGTCTTATCTAACCGAGGATGTTACAATAATAATATGAATAACTCAACTGACATGGAAACACTTAGAGACTAGTCAGATTGAGAAAGTTTTTATTGTGAAAGTACTCGATACTAGGGAGCTACCCCAGGTCCCCTGAAGCACCTTTTCACTCCCTCTCATCCCAAGGCTCGTAATTAAGCCTCCTCTAATGTATCCCCGGTTTCTATAATCCGTCCCCAGACAATATCATTTTGTTTCACTTTAATGATTTATGATGCATGAACTACTTGGGTATTTAATTGGTTAAGGCTTTTAGAAACTCAATTATTGAATACCTTAAAGGTTTACAACATCTTTTAAATAAATTATACATTTTCTCAATTCTTTGAATTTCTGTCCCACAGAAATAAATTTGGTACAATTTTTAATTCTCACTGAAATTGAGTTTTTAAGCCTTAAATATCTCAAAACTTTTTCATATAAAACTTTTACATAATCTTTCTCAAATTGAATTTTAACAAGATCAAATTTTTAATTATTTCCAAATATCTTTAGCTATTAAGTTGGAAAAATAAAATAATTTTCTTTTGAAAATTTTATTTTATCAAAAGAGAATAATCTTTAAATTATTAACCAAAAATACTTAAAATTACAAAATTTTTCTTTAATTCAAGATTTAATTATTTTAATTTGTTATAAATTAATTTCATAAAATGTTTTCTTTCTAAAATAAATATTAATTTTTTTATTCTAAATATTGAAAATAAAGTTAATAATAATAATTTCTAAGAAGAGAAGATTTAAAGTAAAAATTTAAAGAGTAAGGTAAGAAAATTCTTACTAAGTTTAGTTTTCCGTCATGCTCGCTATATACTCAAACTCCACATCAAAAAATCATCAATCAAAATCAAGCATTATCAATTATAACTAAATATCATCAATCATATCAAATATTATTAATCACAATTAAATATCAATCAAAATCAAGTCAATAAAGCATCATTTATAAATATTATAATTCAAAGTCTAATGGTTATTAATATAGTCAATTTGAGTCCTTTTGGTCAATTCCTTGTATAGGTCTATGTAAGTCCATATAATCCAGTTCTTGCATAGGTATAGTTTAGTCCATATGGGTCATAGTGGTCCAAGTCCTTACATAGGTATAGTCTAGTCCATATAGGTTATAAAAGTATAGGTCCTTGCATAGGTATGTTAGAGTTAGTTACATTAGATATTTAATTTAAAATTTATTAAGAATTTTAAGTTAAAAAGTTAATATTTTAAAATAATAATATTATCAAATTTAAAAGGAGTAGAGGACTTCTCCCATTATTCTTATGTCTTTTCATATTATACTCTTATCTCACTCCCCCTTACCTTGAGTTGTTACCAAAAGAGAGTTTGCTTTGCGCCTCCGATTTCTAGAAATATTAATACCAATCTTATTTTAGTATAGACATAAGATGAAAATTAAGATTACTACTTAAAGCAGAAATGGTAAATTTTAAATAGTGAATAGTAAATCATAAATAGTAACAGTAAATAGTAAAATGTAAATAGTAAATCGTGAATAGTAATGGTAAATAGTAAATCGTGAATAATAACGGTAAATAGTAAATCGTAAATAGTAAAGGTAAATAGTAATAGTAAATAGTAATTTACTATTTGAATAGTAATTTACTATTAAAATAGTATTTTATTATACAGAATAGTAACTTAAAATAATATTATTTCTAGTATAATAATAGATTTCTAAAAATGATATGAAAATAACTCTAAAAAATATAAGAGAGACTTATTCTTACCTTAGGATTTTAGCAAACCCTTCTTCAAAAAAAATTATTTCTCTCTCTCACTTCCACCACTATCTCACTAGCACTACTATATTAAGAAAACTTAATCTGAAATTATGAATTCTAAAGAAGAAATCCTTCGGTATTTATAGAAAAAAATTTACTATGCATTCTATTATTTTAATATAAAAGTACTGTGCATTTTTTGAATTTTTATTCCTGGTTACTGTGCATCTTTTGAAAAATTCGTACATGCACAGTGTTTTGCATAGTAACTGTCGATAAAATTATTAAGCCAAATAGTAACCTTTTACTCGGTATATTTTAAATATTCAAAATCAGTCCTTTTTGAAATTTAGCGATATTACATCAGTCCTCACTAATTTTATAATAACTAATATAAAGTTTAAATTTTAAAAATCTAAAATTTTCTATTAATAAAAATTTATTGATACGTTTCCAATTTTTTAACGATTGGAAAAAATTAAGATTTTTCTCAAACCGATAATTTTTAGATAAGTCTACTTGAAATAGATTTTAGAAAATTTTCTTATAATTTAATTTCACTTTCTTATAAATATTTTTAATTTTAAGTCACTTATATGAATTTAAAATTATTTAAAATATATTATTTTATTAAAAAAATTCAAAAATTCCAAAAAATCATAAATAATACGTAGATTAAAAAGTTCTAAAGAGCCATAATCTAATTTCTTTAAAATTTTAATATAAAAATAAAAATAGGGGTGTTACAGGATGGCCTCAAGGCCATTGGATTTTTGTTTTTTGTTATTTGATATGCATGATAATTGGAGGAGAATTGTTGCTCCCCCGTTTGAGGAAATAGAGTAAAGAAATGAGAAAAATGGTGGCTTTGTCCTTAAATGCAATTGACAAAGTTTTAGCGGTAAAAACCTAATTTTTAGAAAAGAAAAAGGTGTACAGTGGGAAATTTAAATTATGGGCCATATTCTAAAATTTATTTGGTGTTAAAAATATAGGATTTTAAAAGTTATTCATTTTAAGCTTTTGAATCAAGTTAATCAAAGTTTTCGGACGAAAATATGACCTTAAACAAGTTTTCAACGAAATCTATAAGAAAATAAGTTTTCACAATTGGGAAATTTTTTAAATAATCTATTGTTAATTAATTTTATAATTTGGGTAACTTATTAAACTTTAAAGCTGATTTTTTTTAAAAAAATTAGTCTCGACATCGAAGGAAACAGAACTCGTGGTCAAAAATACGACAAAGCGACGTTTTCGACAATCGGTAAAAGAATCACACCACTAGGAGTTTTGTAATTTCTAGTAGATCCAATAAGTTTTCTTATAATTTAAACAAAGGTTTTAAATGAACTTAAAAATAAGAAAAGTATTTTTTTAACAAAATCCAACATAAGCCAGACCGACTGTCATTATTTTCGAATAAATGAAGTTTTCTATATATAATTATACGTATGCCTATATATATATATATATATATATTATTCTCATGAATATCACGTATTAGACCCTAGGCCTAAATCACGATATTTTCAACTAATAAAGTAAGAGTTTACGATTTCTGATTATGCGAATTCTTTTGGAAACTTCAATGAACTGAAAATTTAATATATATATATATATAGTACATTTTTATCTGACATGTTAAGGACAAAGGACACCGAGCCACCCACTCGATGTTGTGTTAAAAGTGAAGAATAAAATATTGCATCTGCATACAATTCATATGCATCGATTTCCAGTGTAGCGACGGTGTTCGTGGTCCCTATTTATTGAGATACTAGCGACAATGAAACCTCGTCGCTAATCTGTTACCGCCAACGATAGCCTGTGTGACCACCGATGGGACCAGTTTAGCGACAATGTAGGGCCGTCGAAACATTTGCGACACGTGTTGTTTGTGTCACTGTTGTATCAACGACGTAAGTCGTAGCGACGACCTTCTAACCATCAAAAAGCCCGTCGCCAATACATTTAGAAACGGAATTCAGATGTTCTAGCGACAGTTTAGGTTTGTCGTTGTTTGGTCTTTTTCTAGTAGTGCCATCTGTGTTAGAATAACCTTGGAGCTGTAAAAGTGAAGCAATAGAGAAGAGCAAGCCATGGCCAGGAGCATTTTTCAGGTACCATATCACTCTGCCAGCAACATGGTAATGCTTGAGTCTAGGAGCACTTAGGAATTGACCAAGCTACTTGACCACAAAGCAAACATCAGGTTTAGTAGTAGTTAAATATAGAAGATTGCCAATGAGCCTTCTATGCCTTGCAATGTCAACATGCCAATTACCAAAATTAGAGGTGAGATTGACTGCAGGATCCATAGAAGTGGAAGTTGGCTTGCAACCAAGTAAGCCTGTTTTATTTAAAAGGTCCAAGCAATACTATCTTTGGCACAAAGATATCCCTGACTTGGACCTGACAATTTCTAGTCCCAGAAAGTACTTCAAAGCACCAAGGTCCTTGATCCCAAAAGATTTGTGAAGATTCTGCTTGACCCAGTCAAAGTCAACAAGATCATTGCCTGCTAGCATAATATCATTGATATATAGTGTAAGGGCTGTGAAGAAGGAACCTTGACTTAAGAAATAAGGAGGGATCACAATGAGCAAGGTGGTATCCATATGTGGCTAATGTAGCAGTAAGTGTTTCATACCATTTTTTATTGGCCTCCTTTATGAGCAAGGTGGTATCCATATGTGGCTAATGTAACAATAAATGTTTCATATCATTTTTTATTGGCCTGCTTTATATGAGCAAGGTGGTTTCCATATATGGCTAATGTAGCAGTAAGTGTTTCATACCATTTTTTATTGGCCTGCTTTATGAGCAAGGTGGTATCCATATATGGCTAATGTAGCAGTAAGTGTTTCATACCATTTTCTATTGGCCTGCTTTATGCCATAGAGGAATTTGGCAAGTTTGCAAACTTGGTTGGGCTTAGAAGTAGTGATCCCTACAAGTATCTCCATGTACACTTCCCCCTGCAATGTTGCAGGTAAGAATACATTATCTACGTCAAGCGCCGATGTAAATGCCGATTGTCTAAGGCAGCTAAGGCAAGAAGCATTATTATGACAGTTGTCATCTTGACAATAGAGAAAATGTCTCAAAATAATATATGCCTTAATCTGATTATAGCTGTTCGTTACCAATTTAGCTTTAAATGTGGCCACAATTCCATCTACATTTTAGCAAACACAGAAAGTATTAGAACCAATTAGAAAAAAAGAATAATATATATGAAAAAGACTCAATGATAAAGGAAAAAAAAAACATAACAATTAAGTACTTCTGGTGCTTTTCAATCAACGTTTAAGTATTATCATCATAACAATAAAGGTCTATGCTCAAATTGATTGCTAAACTAAAATTCTATACATGAATAAAAGTACACCAAAAATAATGCAACCAAGCTTTTGCCTAGGATAATAGGATTTTCAAATTAAATAACCATATAGAACACAAAAGGTGACATAAATTATTCAGTTGATGCATATAACTTGAATATAATCCGGGGTTGTCGTGTTTATCAAATATAAATATAATATATTTTATATGAGTAAAATTTTAAAATATTATTACTAACATTTAATTTTTTAAAAGTTAAATTATACTATTAACAAAGGATTTTCTTACCGTCTTTTGTGTACTGCATTCCGTAATTAGCACATAATGTTAGTAGGTGACCGATCAACAAGTCAACAGGCGAATGGTATTAATTAATATATGAAAGACTCATCGCTTCAATTCGTGGTTGGGAGTATATCCTATAGTTATGAACATCAAAAGCTTGCCCCTGTTTATAAAGTACACAAAGAATACAAAGAATAATTATTGTTTTAATATTGTAAAAAATCTTATTTAATATCAAATTTTATTATCATCTATTATCTCTTTTAATAACCTGAATTTCTTAAGAGATTTATTTAGCTTTTAATACGAGAACTTCATAAAAAAAATTAAAAACATCAACAATATTAATTATTTTTTATAAAAATACTCTTATTAGTTATTAATAAAATAAATATTTATTAAATAAAAGTATAGTAAGATTTGTAGGCCCTAATAAAAATAAAAGTACTTTCGAAAGCATAACCTGTAGATAAATTAAATAATTTTAATTATCTTTACCAACTTTTCTTAAAAATTAAAATTAGTTAAGAGTTTTTTATATTAAGAAAGTATAAGTTAAGCAAATATAAAAACCTTATATGCTTAAAAGAAATATAATGAATTGTAATTTTCCTTTGGAAATTTATAAAATGAAACATTTTCTTATTTTATTTTATAAATTTATAATATGCATGTTATACTCCTTTTCGAAAGGAAATTTAACTATCAATTTTTCCTACACCTAGTTTCAAGATTCAGTTATGCCTCAATTTGTAATCTCTAGAGGCTAATCACCATTTTGCATTTATACTTAAGCGTATTAATTGGGCGTTAAAGACGCTCTAATGCATCAAGATTCTCACCCATTCACATGGACAAACCGCAAGTGGATGTAAGACATGATTTAATTGCTTAATATTTTATTTCGTTAGTGTCCCATACATGCAGCTGCACTTGCACGACACTTGAATCTTGAAGCACATAAAAGCACAAGACTAAATTTACATTTAACATATCCCCTGAAAAGCAAGTTTTACAAAGAAAAAAAGAACAAGAAAAATATGGATTTCAGTGGCAATGGCACTGAAGAGAGTGAGCTGTATCACGCTCAGGTCCATTTGTACTAACATGTATACAACTGGGTAAGTTCCATGGCTCTCAAATCTGCAATGGAACTAGGCGTAGCAGACGCAATACACAACCATGGAAAACCCATGACCCTTTCCGAGTTGGCCACTGCTCTGAAACTCCACCCTTCAAAAGTCGGTGTTCTCCACCGTTTCTTGCGCCTTCTAACACACAACGGGTTCTTCACAAAAACGAAAGTAGCGCCTGAGAACGGTGAAGAAGAAGGGGAAATAGCATATGCTCTGACCCCACCTTCCAAGCTTCTCATAAGAGGCAAGTCAACGTGTTTAGCTCCTATGGTGAAGGGAGCGCTTCATTCTTGCTCGCTTGACATGTGGCAATCTTCAAAGAAATGGTTCACTGAGGACAAAGAACAAACACTTTATGAGAGCGCAACAGGGGAGAGCTTCTGGGACTTTCTCAACAAAACCACCGAGTCCGATACACTCACAATGTTTCAAGAAGCTATGGCAGCTGATTCTAGCATGTTCAAGCTAGCACTTAAAGAGTGCAAACATGTTTTTGAGGGATTCGGTTCCCTTGTTGATGTTGGAGGTGGAACCGGTGGTATCACCAGGATCATCCATGAAGCCTTCCCTCATTTGAAATGCACTGTTTTTGATCAACCACAGGTTGTGGCTAATTTGTCTGATGAAGAAAATTTGAACTTTGTTGCTGGGAATATGTTCAAATCCATCCCGTCTGCTGATGCGGTTTTACTCAAGGTAACATATTAATTTTAACGAATGAGGTTAATTATTAATATCATTAATTAATTAAGTTCCAGAAAGGGTTTAATGAAAGATGCATGTTGAAATTGAAATTATTTTGCAGTGGGTTCTGCATGATTGGAACGATGAACTATCCGTGAAGATATTGAAGAATTGCAAAGAAGCTATCTCGGGCCGGGGGAAAGAAGGAAAGGTGATTATAATTGACATTGCAATTGATGAAACGAGCGATGATCGCGATTTGACTGAGTTGAAGCTGCACTATGACTTGATGGTGCTTACCTTGTTCAATGGAAAAGAAAGAGAAAAGAAAGAGTGGGTGGAGCTCATATATGAGGCAGGGTTCAGTAGCTGCAAGATTATACCCATATGTGGCTTCAAATCTCTCATTGAAGTTTATCCTTGATTAATTTTTTTAGAGGCATTATCTGGGCTCATCCAATCTATGGTAGCTTATTTGAGGGGTTGGATTCCCAGTTAAGTAATACTTCAACCTTTGGTCATTTACTTTAAAGGTCTCAGATTCTTCACTCCAAATATCCATTATTCCATGAAGATAGGCTTTAACTACTCTGAATGATCTTTGTCATCTTGATTTTAGCTTGGTAGAGAATAATTTTAGCCTTGAATTGAAGAGAAGAACCATATCCACTAGATTAAAGGTCCTTCTTACAATTCTTAGATCATGCGAACGTTTTGTTTTTTTTTTGTAGAGCTTAGCATTTTCATATGCATTCATCCTTAGTTCTTTTAGTTCATTCATATGCAAAAGTCTCTTTTCACCTGCACCTTTCAAATCAAGATTAAGCATTTTTATAGCCCATAAAGATTTATGCTCTAACTCAACTGGTAGGTGACATGGTTTACCATAAACAAGTCTAAAAGGAGTGGTACCAATAGGGGTTTTATATGCAGTCCTATCCCATAAAACATCATCTAATTTAATAGACCAATCCTTATAGGTAGTATTAACGACTTTAGATAAAAAAAAATTTATTTCCCTATTTGATTCTACTTGTCCACTTGTTTAAGGATGATAGGGTGTGGCTACTTTATGTTTTACCCTATATTTTCTCAAAAGATTTTCAAAGGTTCTTTCAATGAAGTGTGAACCTCCATCACTAATAACAACTCTAGAGACCCCAAACCTTGGAGAGATTATTTTCTTAACTGTTTTTGCATCAGAATGAAGTGAAGCAATTGCCTCCACCCATTTGGACACATAATCTACGACTACCAGAATATAGTTATTTCCAAAAGAAGTAGGAAAGGGTCTCATAAAATCAATTCCCCAAATGTCAAATAATTCAACCTCAAGTATTCCATTCAAAGGCATCTCATGGCATTTAGAGATGTTACCTACACGTTGACATGCATCACATGTGAGCACATACTTACAAGTGTCTTTAAAGATGTGTGACCAATAAAATCCTGCTTGTAGTACCTTTGAAGCTGTTTTGTGGGTACTCATGTGTCCTCTATAGGAGAAGGTGTGACAATGATCAAGGATAACATGAACTTCATCCTCGGGCACACATCTCATTAATCCATTAACATACCGCTTAAATAGGAGCGGTTCATCCCAATAGTAATGCTTTGCTTCTGTTAAGAATTTCTTTTTCTTCTGAAAACTAAGATCAGAGGGTATAATACCATATGCAATATAATTAACAAAATCAGCATACCAAGGGACATGTTTGACGTTGAGATTAAGTAGTTGCTTATCAGGAAAAGATTCATAAATAGGAACAATGTCACTTGTTTCTTCCTTTTCAGAAATCAATCTA
The DNA here is from genome assembly GCA_037962975.1 of Clitoria ternatea. Taxonomy (NCBI): domain Eukaryota; kingdom Viridiplantae; phylum Streptophyta; class Magnoliopsida; order Fabales; family Fabaceae; genus Clitoria; species Clitoria ternatea. Next base: position 298,331,155 of record CM075669.1, read on the forward strand.
GATAAATGCTCAACAACTAAATTTTCAGTGCCTTTCTTATCTCTTATTTCTATATCAAATTCTTGTAGCAATAAAATCCACCTAATTAATCTAGGCTTAGCATCTTTCTTTTACAACAAGTATTTGATAGCAGAATGATCAGTATATATAATTACCTTAGAGCCTACCAAGTAAAATATGAATTTATCAAAGGCAAACACTACAACCAACAACTCCTTATCAATGGTAGCATAATTTACCTGTGCATCATCTAAAGTTCTGTTGGCGTAGTATGTCACATGTAACTTCTCTTTTCATTGTCCTAAGACAGCAACGACATAATCACTAGCATCATACATGTGCTCGAAAGGTAGATCCCAATTAGGTGGTTGCACAATAGGGGCTGTAATGAGTGCTTCCTTAAGCCTGTAAAAAGTCTCCAAACAATGTGAGTTGTTGATCATTATTTTCCCATTGATGTGAGATCTAGTGATGGCCTCAACAATGTCATAGTCGCTATCGTTAATCACAATGTTGCTAGACTTTTTAGCGACTCTTGGAATAGGACGTGGCTATATAGCCACTGGTGTAACACATAGCAAACACTACATGCCTAATTAAAGAGTATTGATGGTGAATTCTTGAAGGAAATTACGTTTATGGCATTGGGGAAGTGAGGTAAGCTCTTGGAGACCTACAATTTCATAGTTCTTTCTCCTCATTCTCGCTTTCTCTCTCTATCCGAGGTTAGCATACGTAATGGGAGCTTAATTCTTGAATTGGACAGTTGTTTAAAGACCTTAAGCCGATGGGTATTTGAAGTATATTTTGAAACAAGGATCAGAACCCTTTGACATCATGGGTCTTGGGAAAAAGGGATCGAAAATAGAAATGGTAAGCTTCGATAACTTAAGATTAAGGTCCGGAGTTATTTAAGGATTATGGGTTATAGTTTTGGTAGTTATAATATTTATTAAAACTTCGTTAAATTTTATTTTAGAGTTTTAAGGATTTCGGAAAGGAACCGGCAATCGATTGGAAGATTCGGAAAGCTCAGAATCGAGGTAAGAGGGTGTGCTGGGTTAAGGTTAATATAGAAATTTGTGATGCCGATGGCGTATAAGAAAATGGTATATTATAGCTACTTTTAATCATTTTAAATAGTTTAGATAATCTATGATGAATTGTCGAGTATGCGAAATGAAAGTAAATGAGATCATTAAAGTAAATAAGGTAGGATAATTGATGAATTGTTAAATGGTTAAGTAGTATATTAGTATTATGTCATTGAGCAACCTAAAAATATGGAAGTAAGGACGAATTATAAGTCTTGAGACAATAACTAAGAAATAAATAAATAGATGAGCTGGTAATTGAATATGTTGGCATGTGGCAATCGTAAAATTATAGGATAGCTTACATGAACTAAGTAAGATTTGTGAAGTATCGTGATATGGGATGAACATATGTATATATTAAGTGAGTGAAGTGAAATCGGTAATGGAAAATAGGATGATTGGTAATTGACAATATATGCATAAATGATGTTAGTAGGGACCATAATAAATAGTTTGATAAAGAACTAATATAAAGGGGGCTTAGAACAAATTAGTGTAATCGTAAATTGTGAATGAAAGACACGAGCTAATGTTGCATTCAAAACCATGGTGTAGTTCATGTGAATAAACAAGGATAAAGTAAGTGGTATGTGCTAATAATGATGGAAACGTCATTTGTATGTGTACATGTATACGGATATAATAAATATGGACTAAACTGATAATAACCCTTGTAGAATATATAAATGAGCAAATATGACGATGATGTGTATGATGATATGCGCATGCAATGTGTGCCCTTGACTTTGAACGTATGAGATACTTGTCATGAAGTTGTGTAGTAGATGGTATTGATGTATTATTATAATTAATGATTGTATCGATATATATAATATTGAGATTGTGTAGTATTGGCGTTGATTGTATCACTGTTATATCTGCTGATGGAGATTGATGATTATGGTTTATGACATGCTAGTAGTATTATATCATGTAATTGTGAGCCGAATGGCGTATGATAATAGAGATCTGTGATTATTTCTCTGTATCGTGGCGGTATGTTGGTGGCTTAGCAAGTCGGCCGCCCTGTATTATGATCACATGTCAGTTTTTGACATATGTGCATGAGATTGATGATGTTATTGCCGTATTGACGAAAATAGATATTGAACTGTATGTTAATGATGAAGCACCCTGGACATTGTTGAGGGTGGGGAGTGGTCGCCAGTGCGTTGGCACGGTCAAGGAGCGGCTCCTGACAGGCTTCCAGTGGAGGGATTGTATGGCTATATTTATATTTATATATGATTGATTATGTGATTATGTGGTGGAGGACGACCGACAGTATATGTTACCATCGTTTTCGACTCCCGTGGTTTTTGTGCCCAGTTGAGCTACCTAGTGGTCAAGTAGGACCCAGTGGTTGAGGGGGAGTCAAGTAGGACTCGGTGAACCAAGCAGGGTTCACGGGGTGGGTGTTAAGTAGGACCTCCAGCTGAAGGTCGATCCTTATAGTATCCGGATACTAGGGCGTCGTATTATCTATTTGAGAGTCAGTTGTGTAACATCCCAATTTTTATGATTTTCAGAAAAATAATTTATTAAGGATTAAAGGAGAAATTCCGAACAAATTTCCAAGTGAAAAATGTCAAAAACAAGATTTTTCAAGTGAAATGAATCTGATTCCGAGTGAGACATTCCGAGTAAGTCTTTCCAGGAAGAGTGCTTCTGGACAACGAGAGACTTCAACTCCGATTGAGTATGCTCTGAGTGAATAATTTTGAGGAGAGCAAATATCCGGGTGATGAAATTATTTAAATTCGTGCTCGGATCAATCTTTAGTGTTTCCAAGAGCTTGTGCTCGGATTTGTCTTCAAGACTCTTCAACCCCGAGTAATCCTTTCAAGTGGAGTGATTTCCGAGAAAGGAAGTGGACTTTGCACTCCGAGTAATCCTTCAGTTGAGAGACTTTCGAATGACGAAAGAGTAAGACTCTGACTCAGAAAGAGATATAACTGAGTGAGATGTCTGATTGATATGTTTCTGAATAAGACATTTCTGAGTGGGTTATTTCTGAGAAAGGAATTCTGAATGAACAGAGGCTTTCTCCGAGTCGAAATACGCTGAAACCGAGTCGGAATTAATAACTATTTTAAGCTTTCCACGTCATTCTGTTCTTCCATATTCTAGCAGCTTCACTTTTCAAATATTTCCTAAGTATGAGACCCTCTCTGATGTGTTGTCCATTTTCATTAAATATCTTAATCCTTCATTATCATTAAAGAGACGTATGTCAGAATACTTCAATTCATTCACGTCTCTTCTGCATGAACTATATATATAAATCCTTCCATTGTTGGATAAAAAGGAAGAACTCTTGAAAGTGAAATCATCAGCCTTTCTTTCCAATTCTTTGAAAACCATTGAACGAAGATAATTAAATCTTTATCTCTTCTCTTCAAGAAGGAAGCTTGGACTGGTGCAGAATTGCAATTCCAGTCGGAATAAGTGGACAGTGACTTGATTATAAATTTTAAAGCTGCTGAAACTCTTTAATTCCAGGTAGGAGGAGCGTTACATCTCAAATAAATGGTTTATGAATGGATTTGGGGTAATATTGTTATAATGTATATATGCTGTGTGTATAAAATTGTTATTGAGACCCCGATTAAATAACATATTTTATGTTTTATATCTTCTATTCATATTAATGATATTTATGTGCTGATTGTATATATATATATATATGATTGATGATTTGATCAATTGATGATATGAGATGATGTTGGTATATGATTAATGATTATGATATGAATTATATTCATGAAATTTTCATGATATATAATTGCATGCTATGTTGGTTATTATACCGAGTGGTAGCCTGATAGTTGAAATCAGGTAGTTTGTTGATGATTGATTATTATTTGGCATGGCATGTGCATTCAGACGCACACAGGACTGCAGGGGGCCTGTGATGTCGGTCCAGATGGGAGGACGGCCTGATGATGAGGCATAGACCCTGTGGTGGTTTCTTTTGATACCACGGACGCCTTTGAGTTGGACTCAAGGCCGGCCCGTAACACTGAGTTGTGTTACCGTTGTTACTGAGAGTGACCGGTGTTACATTATGGGCGCAGAGCGGTTTGGTACCTGTAAAACGGCCGAATCAGCTGGGAGCTGAGATATTATGTTGTGAATATCCCATCATTAGAGTCGGATCCGCATGCATATGCATTGATATATCCTATTGAAAATAACATGATGATATGATTATTTGATGATGTGAGAATGAATAATATATGATGAGTTTTATGTGATATGATTTTGGTTATATATAGTTATGAATTGGACTTTTAATCCAATTCAATAACTATTATTTGATATGTTTATGCTCACCCCCTACTCTTGTTATTTTTACAGTGGATGTAGGACGTGGAGATGATATGTGAAGTCACTCAGCTGCTCGGAGTGTATTTTGGTAGAAGCCTTGGCCGGCTCCTGTGAATACCGAGTGAAATATTTAATTGTATATTTAAAAGAGCCGGTCGGCTATTGTAAAACTGATATTGTAATTGTTTAATTCAAATTCTGTTTTGAAATTTAAACTATTTACAAAATTTTATTCGAATTCCTGAAATTTATTTTAAAAATTGAGGATGCTATAAGTTGTGTTTTACACTCCATGGCTTATATATGTGTATTTATGATGATGTTTGTATGATGTAATGTATGATGCTGATTTGAGCTGGTGATGGTGAATTCGCGATCTTGAGTATTGATTAATACATTGAGTTTGTGCGCAATGTAATTGGATAATGAGTTGCAAGATAAATGATTGAACAGGTAGGTTAGTTAATAGTCACCAAAAGTAATAATTGTGTTAACTTTAGTAAGAAACATAATCAAGAAGGTATGATAATTAGAATGGCAAAGAACTGGAGAAATGTGAAAGACGAATGATGATAATTGGCATATTTGTATATATATAATTTAGAGGGTAGCTAGATTACTCTTTTCCATTGTTGTCGGTTATTTCTGTATTAATGCTTAATTCCAGTCACTCATCGCCTGTACTGTGGTTTAGTGACTATTGGTAGGTATGGATGCGCACCACGGAGGCGAGAGCTAAATAAGCCCATGGTGATATGGAAACGAGAAAAATATATATTTATAGCTGTGTATTGATGTACTATTGTAGCATTTTATTATGTTATGTGTTATGTGGCACAGAGCCACTCATGATTGCATGATATGGGCAGGTCTTGCTATATATTCGTGCTTGAATGATATGTGAAGTACGAGTGTATATTGAATCGTTGATGATGATGAATGTTGATAACTATGTTAATGTGATTAATGGATGGATCCTGGCATGAAGCCAGTATGGTATGACCTAGGGTGATGGACAGGTTCTGTTTAGATGCGTGATTGCTATGTGGTGTGTGAGACAATGAAGTGATATATTGATGAATTGATTGATTTTAGAAAATTATGCCTATAGCGGATTTCATGTGGAAATAGGAACTAAATAGGTGACTTTGAGATCCAGTGGGTTTCAGGACTCTCAGAAGGTATTGATAGGTCCCTTAGGACATTTAGAACTGTGTGCAATTGCCTTGGGCCAATTGGAACCTATTTAGGGTGTTTGATGCAAGGGTTTTGCAATAAAAGAGCTTAAATTGCATTTTGCATATAACTTATGCATATGTTGGAATTTTGGCGAATGGACGATGCCAATAGTTCCGAAATGGGGAAATCATGTGGCTCGTGAAGTTTCGTGGCTATCGGACCTAAAACGGGTCAGTTAGGTAGGTTAGAAGTTGGCCGGTTAACCTAAAATGTGTAATAGCATCAGGTGCTGTTTTTGGTATGCTGACGCGTAGCGTCAGCTTGGCGTACAACGTTAGGGCTGCATTCTGGGTGTCACATGTGGCGTGGGGCTGACGCTACAACGCGTAACGTCAGGCCCCCTGTTTCTAGATTTTGGATTTTACATTTTAAATGGTTATATAATTATTATTCTGGGACTTTTTTTGGTGAAAATGAATATTTTTCTAAATTATGTCTTAATTAAATCATTTAATTATGAAAAATTTATTATAAAAATTATAAACCGGGTAAAAATAATTATAAATTGACCTAGGACGTCATATGTAGTAGCACTGCCCTTAAGAGTTATTTGCAGTATATGCAGACTCCCTAGGATACAACAACCCCTTCGTTAACCAGGGCCAAAACTAGCAAGAGGGAAAGAAAAAGAAACCCAGCAAAGAAGAAGAGAGAGAGACAACAGTAAAAAAAGAGTGGTATCCAATTAGGGTTTTAGAGTATATGTTATATAAAAACATGTAACTGGTTTAGGTTAAAAAATAATTTAAAACAATTAAGATATATTATAAAAATAAATATCAGAAATGGTTTCCATAATTGAGTTTGAATTTTAAAAGGAATCTTATCTGTAAGCCTTAATGGATGGTTAATTACAGATAATGGAATTATGTTGCAACAAATCCAAAAAGATAACGTTTGACCCGGTAAAATAAGAGATAAGGTTATTCAATTTTCAAACTATCAAAAATAGCTGTTTTCAGATAAGGTTTTGAAATTCAAATCAATTTTAACAAAACCAAAAATAAAAAGGTTTTCATATCTGCATATTCATGCGCGTAGGGGGAAAATCGGAAGATTTGCACTAGATTTGGCATTTTGGGCTAATCTCGTATGCGTGTGAGCCCATTACCTTTCTTGCTTGTTTATTAGCCCAAACACACTAGTTTCAATATATACACTATCATTTCTCACAAGCCAAACAATGTGGGACTTCTTTTGAAATACCCATTTCACACAACAAATCACATTAAACGTTTCAATGAAATTGAAGTCATCACACAATATACTAAATGTAGTAGAAAGTGGCTAACCGAAAATGAAACTATTAGCCATCATTATCGAGCCCACGTGGCTAATTTAAAATATAATACCAATGCAATTATATTTTTCTTTTTACTCTTGCTACATGTCAAATTAGAATTTCAAAATTGTACTTATTGTGCTTGATGGTTGTTCCACAATAAAATAAATCTACATTTATTCTTAGATTGTATAGTATATTTTAGTAATTTAAATTCAGGAAATTGATGTGTTTTTTTATCTTGAGTATTTATAGTGCTTTCTTTACATGCTATTGTTATAATCTTGCTGAAGTTTTTTCCATTATTTCAATTCCACTTTATTATGCAATGTTAAATTGCCTTATTAATTACATTTCACCTATAAGAATACATTTGTTATCTAATCACATTCTCCAGCAGTTCATGAGCCACATGGGATTCCAACCCACCATTCCTATCCCTACCCCCACCTACCATGAGGTAGATTATGTATTAGAATCTAGTTTGATGATGGACAATTGAAATTTGGTGTTTTCATGTGAGTTTTATGTGTAAACATGGAAGTGGAAAGGTCATTTTTGTGTTTTATGATGTTTAGATGCATTGGGATGGTTCTAATAGATTATATGCATGATTTAAGGTGTGTAGTATTTGGAATAGACCAAATCTAATGAGAAATGGACCTTAAGTTGCATGTTTTTGCCTTAAAATGATAGAAACGCATTTTCATGTATAACTTCCTTGTTCTTGGGTATTTTTGAGTGCGGTCGATGACTAAACGTCATAAATGATGCATTTTGGGTTTGTCAAAGTTTGGTGGTGATTGGATGTCGTATGAAGAAGTTAGGGTGCATGAAAATTTGATTTTTTGCCATTTTTCTGCATTCTACATGATGTAATTGATTAACACCCCTCCCTCAATTGATTAACAACATTCTGAGTTGGATTTAATCGATTAATGCTTGCCCTTAATCGATTAAATGCATTTTGGAAACTTAGTTAATCGATCACTATGTTAGAATAATCGGTTAACCCAAACGCTATAATCGATTAATGGCTTGGGTAATCAATTAATAGGCTTCTGTTTTGGCCTTAATCGATTGACGTTTCAATTTTAATCGATTAATCATGAGCTTAATTGATTAATTTACACCCCGAACTTATATTTTGCATGTTTTGGCCTACGAAAACCCACCAAACTTCTACTTAACAATCCTAAAGGCATGATGTGATATGTTGAATAATCAAATTGGGTTGAATCAATCAGAAAAAAAAGAAGCATTCCCTTAGGTTCTACTATTATTTTAAACCTTAAGATGTTTTAACAATTATTTAATGATACATATTCTCTACTAGCACAAAAAATATGTTATCTTTAATTTGATTGTTTGATCTTAAATAAACTTTCTATTATGAAATCTATATATTATTTTCCTATTAAAGCTTAGATATTTTATAATATAAATATTTGTTTATTAAATTATTTTAAACTAATCATATTTATTGTGAAATATTTGTTGTCATTATCAAATGTGGCTGTGGTATTGATATTGCTAGTTGAAGATATTAAAAAAGAATTGTGAAACTTTTAAATTCTCATTAATAGCAATAGTTTTGAACTAAAAAAATATTACAAAGATTAAGTATAAACTTCTAATTGAGTGAAAGAATACATGCACATCAATAATGTTTCAAAGACATTCTTTATTTTGGGGTGGCTTTTAGGTGCATTACGAGAGAGACGGGAAGAAAATAAAAGATGCAACAAGAGATTTGACTAAGAAGTGAAAAAAGATAAGAAGTATGGAAAGTATTGAACAAATGTAACCAACCAAGTAACAAAGATCGACACAGTTAATTATTAATGATGTGCTTCAACATTTACAAAACTTGATAGTTGCAGACTATTTACAAGTTACAAGTTATGCTCTGATAAAGAATTCACAGTTGGATTGTGGCCACACATGAAAGACTTTATGCTGACATTTCTCATGTACGGCCACCGTCATTGCCGGATCTTGGTTGTCGTAGAAGCTCTATTAGTGTCTCCGCCTGCTTCCACGCCACCAACAACAATAAACAATTCAGCAAAAAAAAATAAAAAATGGGGAATGAACTCACAGTGCCACGTCAGAGTCAGTTACAAGACACGACACTCACCTTTTGCTTGGCGCGATTGGTGCCGAACTGCGACAAAGCCACCAACGGAGGAATCGCTCCTTCGCGGCACACCATACTACGGTACACCGCACTCTCTTCGCAAATCTCTAACAAAATAACCACCGCTATTTCCTTCTGTCTTTGTGACCCCACCTCCACAATCTCCACCACCACCGGAATCCCTCCTTCTTCCACTAACGCCGTTTTCCCTTCCGTTACCGTCACCAGCACGCTTAACACGTACGCACACTTATCCACCATGTTCGATCCCAAATCCGCCATCAGTTCCACTAACGGTTTCATAATCCCCGCTCTCACTGCTCTCACTTTGTTCTCCTTCACCGAACACACCGAATACAGTGCCGTCAACGCGTCCTTCTTCCCGCGTAATCCCCCGCCTTCCAGCAGGTTCACCAGTAACGGAATCGCCCCCGCCCTCCCTATCTCCACCTTGTGATTATCGTTCTGTGAGAGACGAAGCAACGCGCACGCCGCGTTCTCTTTCGCCGTTGGAGTCCCTGTTTTGAGTGCATTAACCAGAGGCTCGATTGCTCCAGAAGAAGCTATGGTGTCTTTGTTGTCGTCGCAGAGAGAGAGGTTTAAGATCGCGGTGACGACGTGTTCTTGTAGGTGAAGGTCGTGCGAGGATGACATGAGGGAGATTAAAGGTTTAATGGCGCCGGCTTTCGCGATTTTGAGGCGGTTCTCGTGCTTGTTCTTGGCGAGTAACCGGATTTCCATTGTGGCTTGTTTTTGTTGGTCAATGGAACAGGAATCGAGATTGAGGACTAATTGGCGGATGAAATCGTCGGAATTCTCGGTGGCGCAGGCCATGAGGAGGCGTCGGCTTTCGGAAGATGTGGTTGGGAATTCGCCGGATCTGTCGCTGTTGCAGTCGCTGAAAGCGGAGGAGGAGGAATTGTCGTCGATTGTGGTGAGCATGTAGGTTGGAATATGTGTTCCCATGGCGCTGATGAGAATTGAGGAAGCAAAGGCAGAGGAAAAGAATTAGGTGCCAAATATATTGGGGTGGGTTATTTGGTTCCGGTGAAGCATTGGCTGACACGTGCGCATATTGAATGTTGACCGTACCGTATCGTAGCCGGAAAAGGAGTAGCACGTGCGATGGGCCTCTCTTTAAACGCGTGCGTACATTCTAAAAACATCGTTATACGTTCGAAGCTCGCTTTCTTTTCCTTCTTTCCACGGTGGGGCACTTTTTTGTTTTCGGTAAACCACAATGAGAGTTTTGGTTTGGTGTTGGTTGGTTGGTACTTGTTATTGTTAGGTTTTTATGATTCCTTGTACCTTATTGGGTTTGGAATCACGTTAGCTAGTTAAGTAGGGGGATATATTTTGTAAATAAATGATTTGCTGGGTCGCACGCACATGCTTTGGTATCAATCATGCATGGAATCAGTACAGGTCGGGCCAGTGATCATGAACCTCTTGCTTCGCCAATGGCCATTGTCATGAACCTCTTGCTTCCCCAAATTGCTAACAACTACTGCACCTATAATATCCAATAAAAAATTAAATAATTTCTTTATAAAAATATTATCAACACATTTTTTATAGTTTCTTTTTTGTAGTACTAACTCCCCATTCACGTTCTTTAACAAAACCCCTAATTGTTTGTGTTTTCTTGGGTAGTTGACTACTCTTACACGCACATGCAGAACAAGAAAAAACGAATAAAAAATACCAGTGTTTCACAAAGAATTGAACCAATAAACTGCGTATCCTTGGTATAACTTTGTGTAACTATGGTACCTTTTACACCTAAATTTTGTATATTCATAAGCTTGAAATTTACTGAACAAATTTAAAAAGATTGTCAGAGAATGTGTTTACTGTTTTGAAGGTGTGTCAAGACTTGTGGCACAAAAGATGTGAACCCCCCTCCACCTAGAAAAAGAAAAAAGTATAAACAAAAGAAAACTTAACTATGTGATCATAGAACTTAATTAATCAATAATGACCAAAACCATTTGACACTACCAAAAAAAATAATTTTACCAATGGTTTTTTTTTTATAATAACGGGGTTAAAACCTCTCTTAAAAACATTACTCATAGTTACTAAAATCATAAAGACTCTTTCCGTCACAAATAGATTGATTATGATTTTAATTAACCTTGGGTGATACCATTATCCATGGTTGATAACCCCAAGTAATGTAAAATTTATCTATAGTTTAAACCTCTGTTAGTTTTAAGACTATATAACCTTAGGTAACACCATTATCAATAGTTGATAACCCCAAGTAATACAAAAATATGATAAAAATAAATGATAAATATATTCACAAAATTTGATAAATTTTCACTTACGGCAACAATTTTAATTTAGAATATAAATTCTATATTTTAATTTTATATATGATCGAAACATAAAATTAATAATTTCATATAAATTCTAATTCTATAAAAATTATAATTAAAACTGTAATTCCAAATTATAAGAGTCCACTTAAAATATCTTTTGCCACGTATCAAGAAAATAAATTGCCCAAAATACCAAAACTAACATTAGATATATTTGATGTAAAAAAAGGCATTATATTTGCAGTCAAGTTACAAAAACTAAGCTTAAGATACTGCATACAAAATAGTGTTTAACATCACATAACCAATAATAGTATTGATCAAAATTTTCTAGGGATAATGACATTGGCGATTTTCACAAAAACATCTATGGCCTCGAAAGGGACAAACTATTCTTAAAGGCACAAAAACTGCATACTAAACTTATGTTTAGTAAAGTGCAGCATAGAGATTTGGCAATTTACACCCTCTATTTTGGACACTTGAACTTTAGGAATATAATAATTCATTTGAATCTAAACAATTAACAAATCCTATAAAAAAGGATAGGATTTCCAAATCATGAGATTATACATGATCTTCTGCAAAATAAATTGAATTCTCAAATTACACATCATTCCAAACAAGTTTCATACAAGGATTCACATTAAGCTCATTGAGGTGGAGAACTGAGATTGAGTCCAATGTCAAGTCCATTATAAGCAATTGGAGCATACATCCACAAATCATCAGAGCTTAGAGGCTACAAAATAAATAACAAATAAAATGTTATTTTGATTGCATAATATACTATTTTTGATCTTTATGAGAAAGTAGTGATACATCAATCTTGTACAATCCTTGTAACATATTACCTTGATCTGAAGCTGCAAAAATTTCACATAATGGACTGCCTCTTCAAGCATTGTGCTTATATCAACCTGCATGACAACCCCTTTAATAAAACCTCTTGATACATTTCCAACACAGTACCATATTCCCTTACCAATCAACCCTATTGAAAATGAAAAAAAAATGTTACCTTTGTTCCATTTGGGTACAAGATTCTGTAAAATCTTTAGTCTCTCATTAATTCTTTCTCTTCTTTTCTGCAAGATTCAAAATGACATTAAGTACTCTTTATCCTTATCCATACATAATATACAATGTAATCATATAATGGAGAAAAGATGAAGACATTTTGTACTGAAAGAAATTAATTACCCTTGCATATAGGCTCTAAGGATCTATTGCTGTGATGGGTATCTTAGTTGAATATTTAACTTTAAGAATAGCTGTGATGGATGGATGTTTCCCAAGTTTACACTTTACAAGGATGCCCTGTTTTGGGTTTTAAGAAGGCTTGTAAATCTCACTAAAACCAATAACAGCAGAGGCAAACTGAAATTAAAATTAACAAAAATAACCCTCTATTAATTACACTACTAGCAAAAATTAAATGAAATCAACAAAAACCATAAAATTCTCAATATGCATTGTTGAGAAACAAAACATGGATAACATCATTAGCAGTGAAGAGTATAATGAGTTTTCAGATTCGAATTTGTCCAAATATAACATTAGATTGGCTACCAAGCACAGATCAGCTATATTGATTTATTTAATCAAACTCTTAACATTGATATAAGAGCTGTTTCATACCAATAATAGTGTAAGCTAAATAGAAAGTGACATTTATTTTAATTTAAAAAAATAACAAAATACCATTAAACATTAAGGATTAACCATGCTTTTAGCCTTTATAATAAGTTTCTTATATTCTTTTGGATGGGGATTTTTAAGAACACAACAAATGAGCATCAAATAAGCACTCGCCCAACCATTCCCAACAAGAGTACTACTAGTAATGATGCTACAACCAATAACACCAAATCCACTCCCCAAAAGCAACCCAACAATGCTGATTTCTTTGCTCTGGATGCCAAGAAAACCATAGAAACAAATGAATCACAAAGGAAGCCAAAAGCTAGAGGTGTTTCTCCATTAGTGAAGTCAAAAATATATAGTTGTAGGGATCCAATACCATGATCCTACTCCAAAAGCATGTACACCATTAAGGTCACCATCACCAAGCATGGCTAATGGTGCTTGGAATCACTCAGAGAAGAGCATAACAAATTTGAGGGAACAAAAGGATACATTCACTCTAGCATCAAGCAATACTAATGAAAGTAGAGCACATTTTAAGGGAAGCAAAATGGTAGAAAAAGTAGTGAATGCTAGAAAATCTAATATGCATCAAGTGGACAAAGAAACAAAATCAAAATCTCTCAAATATAACTTCCTTCTTCCCTATATAGTTTTATATGCTTATTTCTTATAATAATCCTATAAATAGTAACATTTAAGAAATAATATTATCAACCTTTCAGCAGCAAAAGAAGGGTAGTATCTTTACCTTTTAGATTTATATTTATCCTTGATTTAATCTGTTTCTAAACACATCCTAATTATCAAGCTTGTAAGATTAATTTTGTATTTAATTTCATATTCTTAACCTATTTTATCAAAAGTAATTTGATTTTCCTGTGACATTGTTTAATTGGTGAGACGCGCGAGAGAAAGAGAGCCAGGATGAGTCCGCGAAAGTGAAAACGATCCACGAGAGAGAGAGAGAGAGAGAGAGAGAGAGAGAGAGGATGAGTCCGAGAGAGAAAAGGGAAAAGTGAGCCTGAGTAAAAAAAAGTAAAGTAAGGAAAAAAAGAAAAAAATATAAAATTAACCATGATTTTTAAAAATTTTATTCATAAATTCCTTATGGTTAATAAAAATAAAGTTATTTTTTTTTATTTTTTAATAGTTATACCAACCATAGTTAAAAAAGAATAGGGAAAACTATATTTTCTTGTTGTGTGAAGGAAACAATATGGAAGAAGTAAGGACACCACCATTATCCCATTGTTAACCCCGAATTATGTTCTGTGATTGATCTTGCAGAGTGTAAGTACAACTGGTGAAACAGGACATTGACGTAACATCATCATCTTTCATGGTTTTGCTCTCTAATTAGAGTTTCCTACCTAATCGGTTTCTCGTTCCTCTATTTTCATATATCGTGTTGCCTTATTCCTAAAATCGTCCACGTTAAGAGGAGGTTTCTTAGTTAAGGAATCAAAATTTACCTGGGTGTAATCCTATTTGGATTGCATGGAGTGTAACAGCCCAAGTTTTAAGTTGATGCTTTGGATCCTTAGGAACACCTAAGTGTGCCTTGTTGAGCTTTTTGTGAGAGGCGTGAGGCTTTGCAAGACAATACTGCGAAATGAGTTCTGACCGATGTGTTAAGTTGGTTGTGTTAAGTTGGTTTCGTGTGTAATATAGTGATAGTGACCCTGAAAGTGTGAGTAATAAGAAGCGAAGTAGGGGAACACATGGAATGGCAGTGAGAATGGTGAAAGGAGTGTTAATACGTGAGAGTAGGTGTGAATGAGTAGTTAGTAAGAGTAATAATAGTACATAATTAATTTAATAATAATATTTATTTGATAAAATATTTAACGATAATATTTAATAATGATAATTAATGTTTAATAATAATATTTAGTAATAATTAATAATAAAATATTATTAGGTTCTTGAATATGACTTCGGGACCCTATAGTTGATCATATATTAACGATCTGGCCTGAGATTAACAAATCTACGAGGAAACTAGTATAATTTATGCAAATGATGTAGTAAACCGAGGAAAACTGGTTGGTCCTGTAGGCTTGACCCGTACCTCAAGTACCTCGCTCAATTGGTCATATAAGTATCACAAGTATCTGATTCCAAGAATGTTGGTCCCTAATGATCTGTATCAAAATTCTAAACACTTCTTTTGAAGATATCCAACTCTAATTCGGACCCTATTGACCCCAAATCTTGAGAAAACACCCCGTTGAGCTGAAGCCCTTGAACTCGGCCAGAACACTAACTAGTGTTTTGAGCATTACTTCTACACACGATATCAAAATCAAGAAATTCTTGTCTTGATTTACTCCTAGTGAAAAACCTTACAACCTTCATTTCTAGCCTTGAAAGCTAATTCCACACAGATTATTCCTAATTTGAGATTTGAGGATTTGTACCCTAAAGAACTAATTTGTTATCTCGTTAATTTTCATATAATTTATGAGAAAATTCATAACTCTCTCCATCGATGTCCGTTTCATGCGATTCTGATCCCATAATTCTCATAACAAAATCCTCTATAACTTTTATACAGACTCCAAGAGGTAATTCATATCACACAAGTGCAAAAAATTATGTCTTTTTGCTAATTTATTTAAAACATCACAGCTGGACAAAACTTCAGTGTTTTGCGCGTAACTTCTCCTATCGATGTAAGAATTAGTTCATTCTTTCTATGGATTCATATCAAAATTACCTACAACTCTTGTGAAGAGCCCGAAGGTCAATTCCTAACAGATTTTCCCCATGAACTTTCTCTTTTCAACCCTTGAAAATTCAGGAGCCCCTATGATAAGTCTTGAAAAGACTTAATAAATACATCTTTAATTTAACTTAATCCATTAAATATTGTTAAGTTTATCATTATTATGTAATGAATTGTCATTATTTCTTGTTTTAATTATTTAATTCAAAAGTGTTTAAATTATGCAAGAAAATGGTTAAAAAGATAAGTATATAAAGTATATAAGGAAATATGTTTATTTGTAAATTCATTAACCTAGCGTACATACGCTAGAAAGCCAGCGTACATACAATAGGCATTTATTTGTTTGTATTCTGCAGGATCAGGTGTAGTAAGGAATTAAGACATCACGCTCAAGCGGACACGCTCATGCTCAAGCGTGAAAACACCTATCACGCTTAAGCGTGAAATCACCCTACATGCGTAAAAGCCAAAGGAAGCCTTGTCATCTCACCATTTATGTAAACATGCAGCAGCAGCTAGTGTTGAGTTATATTGCAAGATTCAAGCAAGCTTGTCACGTGAAACTCAGTTGCAAAGTCCTTCAACGTTATAGTTATGTTTAAGTTGCTATTTACTATTGTACCTTAGTAATTTAAGTAATGTCTTGTAATTAATCATTTCTCTATAATCATATAATTAGTTTAGTTATTTTAATTGTTAATTAGTTTCTTTTGTAATTAATTAGAGTTAGTTAGTTAGCTAGTTAGTTTTAAGTTATCTATATATACTTGTAAATACTCTGTAAAGACGGGGAGGAACACACACAAAAGCAATAACACGATTCATTTTCTTATTTCTAATCTCTCTCTAATTCTTTTCTCGCTCTAAACTCTCTCGTCTAGGTCTCTCCACATTCCTTCGATTGAATCCATTTCCATGGGTTCCTAAACCCTTAGGGTTGAGATTGCTGAAGCTTTTGATGGAATCTTGAAGCTGCATTGAGGAAATTATCTTCTGAGGCAAGAGGAGAACAAGCTGAGAAGTAGATCTACTCTGCTGAATTGACAAATTCAAATCCAAATGAAGAATCTCACCAGTGAGGAATCATGGTTGAGGATAAGGTAACTTCTGGCTTCCTAACTAATTCAGGCCTAGTAATTAGGTGAATAGTTAGGGTTCAATCCCCAATTTCACATTAGATTTCTCTGTCACTGAACACCTAATAGATTAGGGTTTAATGCTTAGGAATTAGTGTTAGTCACCTAAGGAATTAAGGATTAACCAACTGTGAATTGTCCTCTTGCATCCGAAGCGTGATTGAACCTCAATTGCATGTTTCTTGATGAAGTTGTAAGCTGAAGTAATCCTAACCTATCTTTCATCAATTACATTTCATCTCTTTTATTATTGCTAAAAATACAAAAACATAGAAAGTATAAAAATAACAAAAACAGAATGAATTCTTCACTGTGTTGTTCTGGTTCAGCTTGTGCTAGTCCAAGATTGTTGTAATTACCTCAATCCCTGTGGGACGATTAAATATATTACAAATTTAACGATTGGTGCGCTTGCTAAAAGAATATAAATCCTCCGAGAGTTACACACTAAGTTAATGGCTCAGGATTTATGCATCAAGTTAATGGCGCCGTTGTCGGGGATTGTTGAGTAATATCAACAATCCTTGGACCGGTACTAGACTGAACCATTTTTTTTTGTCTCTGTAATTTTTGTTAGTTGTTAGTGAATTTTGTTGTAGGAGTAGATTTTGTTAAGTGTTGGTATTGTGTTGAGTGTTTACTGTTAGTTGTTTTTGGCTATTTCAGTAGTAGCACTAACCATTGCAGTAGCCTTGTTTGTAGTTAGTTGTTACATTTATGTTTTTTCTAGTTCCTTTGGAAAGTGAAAAGTTACAGGTGATGGATCTTGATGACGCCTTAGTAGAGTTTCTTCAATATTCCCAAAGCCTATGCATGAATCATGTGGATGAAATGCCACCAATTAAAAAAGAGCCATCGGAGTTAGAAAGGATTTTAATTCAATTTATAGAAGTCACTCAAACTGGCCTAAAAAAATTTGATAATTTAATCATGAATATTCAGAAGAAAATGGATTTTATCACAAAGCAATTGGTTGAAGAGCAAAGAAACACAGTGGTTGTACAAAGAGAAGACAAATATGAAGAGTCATGGGATGATGATGTTGATCTAGCTGAAGAAATTAAGTTTAGGGAAGAAGAAGACCAACTTAGAAGCATTAATGATGAAAGGCATAATGAAATGGTTGAACCTGAACTTGAGGGTGATGCTGAGATGTATGAAACAAAAGAAAAAAAAGAAAAGGAGAAAGTTTAGGGTTATTTGATGAAAGAAGAGTCAATTGAAGAATGTGAAGAAGAAAGTGATAGGAATTATACTTCAGAGTTAGATGATAGTATATCTAGCGAAGCATTCTTCGATGATTGGAATGAAGAAGATTGGTCTGAAGAAGAAAAAGAGCAGGAGCTGTCTTTGGGTAATTACTTTGATAAGG
Organism: Clitoria ternatea; assembly: GCA_037962975.1. Taxonomy (NCBI): domain Eukaryota; kingdom Viridiplantae; phylum Streptophyta; class Magnoliopsida; order Fabales; family Fabaceae; genus Clitoria; species Clitoria ternatea. The sequence continues at coordinate 298,349,459 of CM075669.1, forward strand.
AAAGTGTTGAAGTAGTACAAAGTGAAGAAATGACAACAAAAGTGATTGAGGAAGTTAAGACTCAATTATACACTATTGTTGAACAAGAAGTGATAGAAGAGGTAGAGGTCTCAGTTGAGATGGAAAACACATCTTGGCAACACAATAATGATACTGAAATTTTGTTGGAGCCAAGTGTGAATATAGAGAAAGAAGTAGAGGTTCATGCACAAGAAGAGTTAACATGTTTATATGTTGAGAATATAAAAGAAGAAGAAACTCAACCATGTCATGAGGAGCATTTTCTAGTGGTGACTACTGCAGCTATGGAAATCACAAGGAAACGCAAATTCTCAAGTCAAGAAGAACATTGCTTATGGCATAAAAAGAGGGACACTAACATAAAACAGAAAAAGAAAAAGAGTGAAGGAAAGAAAAAGAAGAAAAAGCAGCAAGTTTGGAAAAAGAAATATTGGAGGAAAGTTGTGTTGAGCATTAGCCTCAAACATAACAAGGAGAAAAATGGATCTAAAAGACCAAAAGTGTATGGTCATAAGCAATGGGATCCTGGAGGATGAGCTTATGTTTATTTTTAGTGAGAGAAGTTTTGAAAAAAAAGAGAGAAAAATAGAGTAAGAAATAAGAGAGAGAAGAAAAAGAAGAAAAAAAAACAAAAGAGAATTTTCAGGATTACGCAGTGGATGCTCCCAAGAAGCGTTCTTACGCTCACCTCCATTCCTTGAATAATGAACCACCAAAGTACGTACCTTTACACCATCCCTTTCTCTCCATGCAGGTAGTTTCTATTCATGCATCTCAACTCCTTTATTTGAAGAAAAAATATATATTTCAATTTTTTGTTTTATAGTCATACCATTGTACAACATCCATTTTTCATTTGGTGCTTCATGTTGGTTCTTTGTTGCTTTCAATTTCCTTGTAAATTCTAAAAACAAAAGAAAACTAAAAAAGAAGAAAGAAGAAAAGATTGAAAAATCTTGAAAAATTTGTAAACAAGGTTCAAGCGTACATACGCCAAATTGGCGTAGCTACGCGCGAAAGGTTAAGGGTAAACAGCATGAAGAAATTAGGATCAGGTAACCTTGTGCGCTTGTGCGAGTTTATTTGCACTTGAGCGTAATCTTTTAGGAGTGCCTGGCGCTTAAGCGAGCTGCTGTGAGCTTATAGCGTGAACCTTAGATGAAATGCCGCTTGCAACATGTGATTTCACGCTTGCAGCGTGAGCTTGAAAGCCCCTAACGCGCTTACGCTATGCAACTCGCTTAAAGTGTGATCCAGTGGATTTGTAGCGCGCTTGAGCGCATGTCAAGCATAGCATGACGTCCATCGTGCTTAAGCTAGGAGACGTCACGCTTAAAGCGTGATCCTGGGTGTATGTGGTGCGCTTAAGCACATGTTAAGCTTGACCTTGCTATATGCCTTTGAGCCTAAGCGCATACTAAGCGTGAGACTTTGGAGTGCATTGCGCCTGAGCATGGTCATTCACACTGGCAGCGTGACTCTTGGCATATTGAAGCGTGAACCTTAGAGAATACCTTGCGCGCTTGAGCGCAACACTTCACACTTTAAGTGGGACCTTTTGAAAAGTTGTACACACTTAAGCTTGAACCTTTATGCTTGAAGAGTGACACACATTAATAATGCCTGACGCTTAAGCGTTATCTTGTACGCTTGTAGCTTGGTTTATATTTGTGCACCTGTAAGTATTTTAATCTGGGTGTACCTACACCAAAAATTTCAGTGTACCTACACTGAACACAGTGTGTGCCAGCCTGTTACCACCTGCAACTACCAGATATTTTAATTTGCTGTCATTTATGCTAAGTTAATTTTGGTGATGCAAAGACTTTATTTTAGTATCCTTTCTTGGATAATGTATTCCTTTTTAGTTGTAAAGATATTATATTTTCTTGTTTAGTTGTTTGTTCTTATTTCTTTTCTGATTTGTATTGTTTAATACATGCACCTTCGCTCACCAATTCCTCGCCATATAGGTAAGAAGGGAAGTAATCTATCCCTTACTCTCATTAATTTATGAAAGGTATTAACTGTGCTTAATTTAGAATTCATCTTAATTATTTAAATCTTGCTGATTCTCAGGCATCAATTGGATAAATTAATTGATTCGTATTGCTTGATTCATGATCCCGGTCCATAACTATTTTCATCCTTAATTACTTATATATTCACATGCTAGTTAGCAATCTAAATTTGTAATCTCGCATTAAGTTTAGGGACATGATTGGCTGATTACCTGTAATTTATTAGCTTTTAAGCCTTTATTATTTCTTTCCGAGTGTGCCTGCATTATTGTTAAGTGAGACAAAATTTGCTTCAGTGCTTGCTAATGATTATATGTTTGCTAATTGGAAATGATAAAGGCCTTCTTTAAGCGGGACGTTTCGGAAAGCTGTACACGCTTGAGCTTGAACATTCATGCTTGAAGTGTGACACACCTTAATAATGCCTAACGCTTAAGCGTTATCTTGTACGTTTGCAGCGTGGTTTATACTTGTGCACCTGTAAGTATTTTAATCTGGGTGTACCTACGCCAAAAATTTCAGGGTACCTACGCTGAACACAGTGTGTGCCAGCCTGTTACCACCTGCAGCAACCAGAAATTTTAATTTGCTGTCATTTATGCTAAGTTAATTTTGGTGATGTAATGACTTTATTTTAGTATCCTTTCTTGGACAATGTATTCCTTTTTAGTTGTAAAGACATTATATTTTCCTGTTTAGTTGTTTGTTCTTATTTCTTTTCTGATTTGTATTGTTTAATACATGCACTTTCACTCACCAATTCCTCGCCATATAGGTAAGAAGGGAAGTAATTTATCCCTTACTCTCATTAATTTATGAAAGGTATTAACTGTGCTTAATTTAGAATTCATCTTAATTATTTAAATCTTGCTGATTCTCAGGCATCAATTGGATAAATTAATTGATTCGTATTGCTTGATTCATGATCCCGGTCCATAACTATTTTCATCCTTAATTACTTATATATTCACATGCTAGTTAGCAATCTAAATTTGTAATCTCGCATTAAGTTTGGGGACATGATTGGTTGATTACCTGCAATTTATTAGCTTTTAAGCCTTTATTATTTCTTTCTGAGTGTGCCTGCATTATTGTTAAGTGAGACAGAATTTGCTTCAGTGCTTGCTAATGATTATATGTTTGCTAATTGGAAATGATAAAGGCCTTCTTTAAGCGGGACGTTTTGGAAAGCTGTACACGCTTGAGCTTGAACATTCATGCTTGAAGTGTGACACACCTTAATAATGCCTAACGCTTAAGCGTTATCTTGTACGCTTGCAGCGTGGTTTATACTTGTGCACCTGTAAGTATTTTAATCTGGGTGTACCTACGCCAAAAATTTCAGGGTACCTACGCTGAACACAGTGTGTGCCAGCCTGTTACCACCTGCAGCAACCAGAAATTTTAATTTGCTGTCATTTATGCTAAGTTAATTTTGGTGATGTAATGACTTTATTTTAGTATCCTTTCTTGGACAATGTATTCCTTTTTAGTTGTAAAGACATTATATTTTCCTGTTTAGTTGTTTGTTCTTATTTCTTTTCTGATTTGTATTGTTTAATACATGCACTTTCACTCACCAATTCCTCGCCATATAGGTAAGAAGGGAAGTAATTTATCCTTTACTCTCATTAATTTATGAAAGGTATTAACTGTGCTTAATTTAGAATTCATCTTAATTATTTAAATCTTGTTGATTCTCAAACATCAATTGGATAAATTAATTGATTCGTATTTCTTGATTCATGATCCCGGTCCATAACTATTTTCATCCTTAATTACTTATATATTCACATGCTAGTTAGCAATCTGAATTTGTAATCTCGCATTAAGTTTGGGGACATGATTGGCTGATTACCTATAATTTATTAGCTTTTAAGCCTTTATTATTTCTTTCCGAGTGTGCCTGCATTATTGTTAAGTGAGACAAAATTTGCTTCAGTGCTTGCTAATGATTATATGTTTGCCAATTGGAAATGATAAAGGCCTTTTTCGGAAATTAGCCAGGGCCAAATTTAGCCATCCTTAATTTTATTAATTATCCTTTGACCCAATAATTATGTTTGAGCCTGAGACCCTTTCATTCTGATTATGTACCTAACTTTACAAGCCTATGTATCTAAGAAAAACCAAGTGAATTATCCCTAGATGTTTCACTGATGAATTGCTGAGTCTTATCTTATTGCTAGGGACTAGCAAGTTCTAAGTTTGGGATGAAGAGTGTGCCTAATAGTAATTAAAGGACACATGTTGACCTTAATTATAAATGAGGATTTTGAGAAATGAAAGGAAGAACAACAAAAGTAAAAGAAAAGTGAAAAATCAGTAAAGCCATTCCTATATAGAAGAAAAATGGTATTGAAAAAAATGAATGAAAAAAATGAATGAAAGAGAAGAAAAAAAGAAAGAAAGAAAGAAAGAAAATAAGAGTCCAAATGACTGAAAGAGAAGAAGGTGCAAAACACCACAAGTAGTTGAGTTATCCTTCATCTGAAAGAAAAAAATAAAAGCAAAGAGCTGGTTAGTATAGGCATTTAAGTTAAGATTGAGGCAAGGCATCAGTGGGCACATCTTTTAACCCAACATTGACTAAAAAACAAAAATGGAGCCTGTATCCTAACCCCATTACAAGCTTAAAATGCCCTTACTGATCCAATTATGCTAGCATATGTCATGATGTTTAAAACTGTTGCAAGCCTATGCTGATTTGACAATTATGCAGGTGATGAGTGCATACAATTGAACCTATACACTGAGAGAAGAGTGAAACACTAATCTATGTGAGGAAAGCATCACCAGCTTGTTCCCAAAGGAAGTGTCAGTAATTATATTTTCAGAAGATGTAAAAAGAAAGCATGAATGGTATTCAATAATTATGGTATGAATTAAATTAAGGAAAGGGTGATTGTCTTGAGTGAGTGCAATTGAGTTAATTAATCTGAGTCATTGCTTGAGGACAAGCAAGCTTTAAGTTTGGGGATGTGATAAGTCTTGAAAAGACTTAATAAAAACATCTTTAATTTAACTTAATCCATTAAATATTGTTAAGTTTAGCATTATTATGTAATGAATTGTCATTATTTCTTGTTTTAATTATTTAATTCAAAAGTGTTTAAATTATGCAAGAAAATGGTTAAAAAGATAAGTATATAAAGTATATAAGGAAATATGTTTATTTGTAAATTCATTAACCTAGCGTACATACGTTAGAAAGGCAGCGTACATACGCTAGGCATTTATTTGTTTGTATTCTGCAAGATCAGGTGCAGTAAGGAATTAAGACATCACGCTCAAGCAGACACGCTCACGCTCAAGCGTGAAAACACCTATCACGCTCAAGCGCAGCAAGTCACACTTAAGCGTGAAATCACCCTGCATACGTAAAAGCCAAAGGAAGCCTTGTCATCTCACCATTTATGTAAACATGCAGCAGTTAGTGTTGAGTTATATTGCAAGATTTAAGCAAGCTTGTCACGTGAAACTCATTTGTAAAATCCTTCAACGTCATAGTTATGTTTAAGTTGCTATTTACTGTTGTACCTTAGTAATTTAAGTAATGTCTTGTAATTAATCATTTCTCTGTAATCATATAATTAGTTTAGTTATTTTAATTGTTAATTATTTTCTTTTGTAATTAATTAGAGTTAGTTTAAGTTATCTATATATACTTGTAAATACTTTGTAAAGACGGGGAGGAACACACACAAAAGCAATAACACGATTCATTTTCTCATTTCTAATCTCTCTAATTCTTTTCTCTCTCTAAACTTTCTCGTCCAGGTCTCTCCACATTCCTTTGATTGAATCCATTTCCATGGGTTCCTAAACCCCTAGGGTTGGGATTGCTGAAGCTTTTGATGGAATCTTGAAGCTGCATTGAGGAAATTATCTTCTGAGGCAAGAGGAGAACAAGCTGAGAAGTAGATCTACTCTGCTGAATTGACAAATTCAGATCCAAATGAAGAATCTCACAAGTGAGGAATCATGGTTGAGGATAAGGTAACTTCTGGCTTCCTAACTAATTCAGGCCTAGTAATTAGGTGAATAGTTAGGGTTCAATCCCCAATTTCACATTAGATTTCTCTGTCACTGAACACCTAATAGATTAGGGTTTAATGCTTAGGAATTAGTGTTAGTCACCTAAAGAATTAGGGATTAACCAACTGTGAATTGTCCTCTTGCATCCGAAGCGTGATTGAACCTCAATTGCATGTTTCTTGATGAAGTTGTAAGCTGAAGTAATCCTAACCTATCTTTCATCAATTACATTTCATCTCTTTTATTATTGCTAAAAATACAAAAACATAGAAAGTATAAAAATAACAAAAATAGAATGAATTCTTCACGGCGTTGTTCTGGTTCAGTTTGTGCTAGTCCAAGATTGTTGTAATTACCTCAATCCCTGTGGGACGATCAAATATATTACAAATTTAACGATTGGTGTGCTTGCTAAAAGAATATAAATCCTCCGAGAGTTACACACTAAGTTAATGGCTCAGGATTTATGCATTAAGTTAATGGCGCCGTTGTCGGGGATTGTTGAGTAATATCAACAATCCTTGGACCGGTACTAGACTGAACCATTTTTTTTGTCTCTGTAATTTTTGTTAGTTGTTAGTGAATTTTGTTGTAGGAGTAGATTTTGTTGAGTGTTGGTATTGTGTTGAGTGTTTGCTGTTAGTTGTTTTTGGCTATTTCAGTGGTAGCACTAACCATTGCAGTAGCCTTGTTTGTAGTTAGTTTTTACATTTATGTTTTTTCTAGTTCCTTTGGAAAGTGAAAAGTTACAGGTGATGGATCTTGATGACGCCTTAGCAGAGTTTCTTCAATATTCCCAAAGCCTATGCATGAATCATGTGGATGAGATACCAAAAATTGATCCATTCTTTTTTGGTTAATTTCTTAATTGAATTATCTACAACTCTTATGAAGATACCAAAAATTGATTCCTAGTTGTTTGATCCTAGTTTTTATTCTAAGAGCGTTGTCCCTAATTCACGCATCAGTCCACATAGTTTTTGTATTTTAGCCATAACTCCCACTCTCAATGTCAAAAATTTTTGTGTTTTAGCTCGTTTTAAAGGAAAAAGAGATATCTACAACTTTCATATTACCTATTTTGTCTAATTCTCAACAAAACCTGTTTGTAAATTTGTAACAAAATTGACATGAAAATATCCAACTCAAGACACCTCCATGTGTCATGCTTGCATACTCCACACTCATCAGCCTTTGCCACCTTGATTTCACTACCATCAAAAGCTATTTAGAATATTGCCATGAAAGTGACTAACATGGAAGGCACATGGGAACTTATATATATATATATATATATATATATATCCATTACTTCTCTACTTTTCCATGACGTCACCGAACAACATTCCCTTAATTTCATTTTTTATATTCCAATTTATACTTCTTTAAATTACTCATGATCATCACCAAATTCCTAGTCTCCTTCATACTCTCTTGCTCTCTTCCTTAGCTTCCCCCTTTTCTTTTCTTTCTTATGGCTAGCCACCCAAAACAACCACCAGCCACTGTGAACCACCACCTCACAGCCATGCAACACTACGAGCCTCCACCACACCACCACATCCTCCATGGATAGCCATCATCACCGCCCACCTTTCCTCCACCCACGACCTCCATCATCCAAACCGTAAATCTGATTCTTTTTTATGTGTGATTCCATTTTTAGTTTTCCTAGATAGTCACCACCACCTCACTGTGATAACCCCTCTTCCTCATATCGTCCATGCATGTGACATCCAGGTAGGCTTCGAGGTCCGTTTCACATCGTTCAACAACTGGAAGCTGAGACTGGAGTTTCCAAAGCCTCAGATCGTTCTCCCTTCTATTGGTAGCCGTATAACCATAAGGTGAAAGAGAGATTTCTCCACTTGTCAAAATCCTCAACCACCATGAATGAACCATCAAATGTCATAGCAAACTCAGAAAGAGAGGGAAAAATAGTTAGAGAGATAAACTACATTAGTATGAAATGGCTCATTCATTAATTATCAAAGCAAAAGCAAGGTTTATATATACAAGATGCTAACTGACAAATAAAGAAGGTTAGACTAACTAGCATCCTAACTAACAAACTAACTAAAGTCAGAAAAAAAACTAACTAAGGTTAGGTTAAGAAAGTTAACAACCCCCCTCAAGCGGGAATGTGGATATCCAACATTCCGAGCTTGGAAACAAGATTCTGAAAAGAGGCAGTAGCAAGAGGTTTAGTTAGGATGTCTGTAGCTTGGTCCTTAGAGCAGATTGGCAACAAATGAATGTCCCCTGCCATGATATGATCCTGAACTGTGTGGCAATCAAGTTTAATATGTTTGGTTTGTTCATGAAATACTAGATTGGTGACAATGTATCGGGCTAATTGATTATCACAGAAGATATTTGTAGGGGTTGAATGTGGAATATATAAATCATGAAGGAGGTGAATCAACCATTTGGCTTCACAAGTGGCCAAGGCCAAAGCCCTGTATTCAGCTTGTGAAGAAGATCTGGAAACAATGGGTTGTTTCTTACTCTTCCATGAAATGAGTGATTGACCAAGAAAAAAAAGAAACCAGAGGTAGATCTCCTACTATCAATGCAAGAAGCCCAGTCTGAGTCAGAGTATCTTGTCAGCTTTAGGTCTGAAGTAGCAGAGAAGAATAGCCCTTTTGAGGGAGCAGATTTGACATACCTTAAGACTTTTAGTGTAGCTTTATGATGCTCTAAAGTAGGAGCAGAGAGAAATTAGCTTAGCTTGCTAACAGAAAATGAAAAATCAGGCCTGGTGTTGGTGAGGTAAATCAGTTTTCCAATTAATTTCCTATAGGCAGTCGAATCAGGTATAGGTGATCCAAAATGAAGACTAAGCTTAACATTAGACTCCATGGGTGTATTGGAAGGTTTACATCCAAGAAGACCATATTCTTGCAACAATTCAAGAACATATTTCCTCTGATACAGGGATATTCCCTGAGCAGACCTTGCTACTTCAAATCCAAGAAAAAACCTGAGTTGACCAAGATCCTTGATTCCAAATCTGTGATCCAGTAGACACTTAAGTTTCTCAATTTCATCTAAGTCTTCCCCTGCCAAGACCAAGTCATCCACATAAGTAAGAACTGCTGTAAAACCTTTGGATATGCACTTAGTGAATAGAGAATAGTCTGCCTTGGATTGGATATAGCCTGAGGATAAAAGCACCTTAGTAACCTTAGCATGCCACTGTCTGCTAGCTTGTTTAAGTCCATAGAGTGATTTGGTTAATCTGCACACAAGATTGGGATTAGGAAAAGAAAGTCTAGGAGGGGGCTCCATATATACTTCTTCATGAAGATCACCATGAAGGAAGGCTGTGTTGACATCAAGCTGCTGTAAATGTCAACATGTAGCAGAGGCAATAAAAGGACCCTAACAGTGGTCATTTTCATAACAGGGTTGAAGGTTTTCAAATAATCTATACCTTCAGTTTGAGTGAATCCTTTTGCTTCCAACCTGGCTTTGTGCCTTTCAACAGAGCCATCTGCCTTCAGCTTGGTCTTAAAGACCCATTTTGAATTTGATGAGTTTCTTACCCTGAGGAAGAAAAGTTAAGTGCCAAATATTGTTGGACTCCAAGGCCTGCAATTTAGCATTAATAGCACTAGTCCAACATGGTTGTTGAATTACATCAAAATAAGTTTGTGGCTCAACAAGTGAAGAAATGGCAAATGAAAAATGAAGATGTGCAAGTGAAAGATGATGATAGGAAAGGAAAGAGCTCAAAGGATACCTGACAGTGGGATGATTATTAGAAGTACCTGTGAGTGCCAATGTGTGATGGTAGTCCTTGAGATATGAAGGAATTCGCTTCTCTCTATTGGATTGCCTTGGTTGAATTACAATTCCTGGATCTTTAGGTGTATAAGCAGGCAATTATGAAACAGGAATGAAATGTTCATCAAGACAAGGGGAGGCGGGATTTTGAATATTAACAGGGTTAGTGGTATTGTCAAAAAAAAATTAGAGGTGTGATTAGGGTCAAATAACCATAGGGGTGTGTGTTGTATTGGTGAAAGGTGTGGTAGAAGTGGAGAGCATGGGAAAAATATCCTCATGAAAATTGGCATGTCTAGAGAAGAAAGTCTCTTTGTTATTTAAGTCATACAACAAATATCCTTTTACACTAGGTTTATAACCAAGAAAAATACATTTCCTAGCTCTAGAATCAAGTTTGGTTCTATGTAAGGATAAAGTAGAAGCAAAGGCAAGACAACCAAAAGTTTTTAAATTAGAAATGTCAGGAATTAAACCATTGTATAAAACCTGAAATGGACTTTTGTCTTTTAAAAACTTTGTTGGAAGTCTGTTTATTAAATGAACAGTGTGTGAAACTGCATGATTCCAAAAAGATCTAGGGACATTGGATTGCAACATAAGAGTCTTGGTCATGCCCAGTATATGCTGGTGTTTCCTCTCCACTATCCTATTTTGTTGGGGTGTTTCAACACAAGAGTGTTGATGAATGATCCCCTTAGAATCAAACCAGTCATGCATATCAAACTCTTTTCCATTATCTGTCCTTATTACTTTTATTTTCCTTTGAAATTGAGTTTCTACAAGTTGCACAAAAGATTGAATCAAGTGTCTAGTTTCAGATTTATTTTTCATTAAGTATACCCAGGTATATCTAGTTGTGTTTTCAACAATAGTTAAAAAATATTTATGGCCAAAAGTTGAGGGAACAGAGAGAGGGCCCTAAATATCTATATGTATTATTTCAAAAATTTCTTTGGTTATAGTTTGGCTTATACAAAAGGGCAATTTTTTTGCTTTCTAAAATAACAAACATCACAAGGCTTAGGAGTTTTATTACAAGTAATAAAAGGATAGAGGTGTTGCAATTGTTGTAATTTTTCATGTGAGGGATGCCCAAACCTCATATGCCAAGAATTGTTATCATAGGAGTAGAAATTACAGGTCCAATGCTGAGAGAAATCAGGTTTTTGAGAAGGACTCATCACATATAGCTCAGAGCACAGGTCAGTTGTACCAATCATCTTCAATGTATGGTTGTCTTGGATCTGACAATTAACAGAAGAAAAAGTAAGTTTGCATTCTAAATTTTTGGTGAGTTTTAATACAGAAATCAAATTAAAATTGAATGCAGGAATCAATAGGACATCTGTCAGGTAAAATAAATATGAGAAGAAAACAGTTCCTGAAACAGTGGCAACTACCTTGCTACCATTAGGCAATTTGATATGTATAGGCCTTATTTGTTTGTGAGTGTGAAACAAGGACAAAGAGTTACACACATAGTCAGTAGCTCATGTATCAATGATCCAGGAGTTAGAATCTGTGAATTTGGATAGAGAATGGACTTAACCTGATGGTTGGGAGCCCACATTCTTATTTTGATTATTAGTTACCATCTGGTTCATAGTGTGAGATCTAGGTTGCTGAAGTAGTGTCAATAAAGCTCTATGCTGGTCTAGAGTAAAACTCAAACTAGGTGCCTCATTTCCCTTCTTTAGAGAAAAAACACTAACTCTTTCATCTGCATCATCATCATCATCTTCTACAACACAATTGTTAACAGGAAAATTTTTCTTGAAATGCAATGGATATCCGTGCTTTTGTAGCAAGTGTCAACAGTGTGACCTATTCTACCACAGAATGAACACAACTTGTTGTTATATCCCCTACCAGCTTGACCATGACCTCCTGAATAATTGAACTGGCCTCGTCCTCCTCTTTGATTTCCTCTACCAGAGTTGCCAAAATTATTGTTGAAAGCTACTAGAGCTTGTGCTTCTAAAACAGGGGCACTAAATTGTCTTTCCTATTGGACTAAAAGTGAAAACACTTTGCTTAAAGCCGGTAAAGGATCTAGAAGCATGATTTGGGATCTCCCAGCAGAATATTGATCATTAAGTCCCTTCAAAAATATAATAACACGATCATTCTCTCTATAATTCTTTATTATAGTGATGAGCTGACAAACACACTTCACCTCACATGTGCATGCAGGAATAGGTCTGAAATTCTCAAGCTCTTGCCAGAGCCCTTGCAATTGAGTGAATAAGCAATAACAGAGGCATGTCCTTGATTGAGAGCGTAAATTTCTTCCTGAAGTTCAGAAGCTCTGAAAACATCACCTTGATAATATCGATCCTTAAGATCTTTCCACACCTCAGCAGCGGTATCCATCCACAGCACACTTTGTGTAATCGCAGTTTCCAAGGAGTGTATGAACATCGCATTTTCTTCACCAAGTTTCAGCAAGGTGTCGTCCACAAACTTTATTTTATCCTTCGATCTGAGCTCCACAGTCACAGATTGAGACCAAGAAAGATAGTTTTCTCCGTTCAGAGGAATCGGAGCTATCGACGCTCCAGGATTTTCATTCGAATGCAAGAAATAGGGGTTCGAGTGATCTATTGCCGAATTCGCCATATCCACACTTCAAGGAAACAGGAACAAGAAGCAATCGAAGAAGAAGCGAGAGTGAAGAACCGATCAACCAATAGTCACTAGAAATAGGAACAAGTAAGTTCCAAACAGAGGAATCGAGATCGTGAGCGAAGCACTAAAAAAAAGAAAAACGAATCACAATTAGAAGACCTAGCAGAATTGAGAAAAGAAGAGCAAGAAAAGTGAGGCAAGAATCAATCCTTCAATTGTGAAAGATTGAAGGCCTCTACCACCAATTTTGGATTTCAGATGCGCAGCAGAGCTCCTAGGAAAAGGGCTTTGATACCATGTCAAAATCCTCAACCACCATGAATGAACCATCAAATGTCATAGCAAACTCAGAAAGAGGGGGAAAAACAGTTAGAGAGATAAGTTGTATTAGTATAAAATGGCTCATTCATTAATTATCAAAGCAAAAGCAAGGTTTATATATACAAGATGCTAACTGACAAACAAATAAGGTTAGACTAACTAGCATCCTAACTAACAAACTAACTAAAGTCAGAAAAAAACTAACTAAGGTTAGGTTAGGAAAGTTAACACAGGAAATAATAATAGTAATAATATAAATTACGATTATATTTAATAATGAAAATACTATAAATGGAAAATTTATGGTTTTATTAATTTTCATAGATAAATTAAGATAATAATAAAAACAAACATTTTGGTTTCATTGGTTTACAGATATAAATAATAATAACAAATATGGTGTTAATTATGATTATAGATAATAATAATATCAATAATAATAATAATAATAATAATAATAATAGAAAATTTTGGTTTAATGACAAATAATGATATTAGTAATAAATTAAGATTATAGTCCTCATAAATAAAAATGACTTATGGAATTTAATTGTTAAAGGAAAGTGTTTTATAATTAATGGTAATGATAGAGTAAAATAAGTTAAAAATAGATTATATAATCACATGTTATAAGAAGAAATTATATGTATAGGTATATTGATATATGTAAATAATAGTAGCATTAATAATAATAATAATCATGGTTATCTTTAGTAAAGGTAAGATTAATAATAATAATAATAATAATAATAATAATAATAATAATAATAATAATAATAATAAATTATGATTAATAATAACAATAGTGGATATAATTATAGTTTCTTAAATTTTTAAGGATCTTAATGACAAAAGGAGATATTAACAATTAATGGTCATAATCATTTACAAAAAGAGGTGATAAATAGAATTTACGACGAAGAGGAAATAAGAAGCACATTGTGCACGCTCTTCGAAGAATATTAGCTGGATAAGAATTAGGACCTTTGACTATGAAGGGTAAAAATTAGAATGTAAAACTGGTTAGTGAGAAAAATAATGGTATGTAATTAGTAATACTAAAATACGGAGTAGTAAAGTGTTAGTGGGGTAGAATGCATACACTTTTAGTAATACCAGATAGAAGGTGAAATATGGAATTCAATTAATAAATATGTATCATAAAAATAACAATGACAGATATCAATATGTATTTATATAAGCGATAACAATTAGAATGAAATAAAACACACAAGGAAGCTAACATGATTAGTAACTGTGTATGTGTGAACTGATTGAATGAGTTGTGTGATAATATGAGTTATATGTGTAACTTGATGATTAATGTAACGATGTGAATTGCATGTGTGTTCTAAGAATTGATATGGAGAACGATATGCTAATAATATATTTATGTTAATTGGAATGTGTAAAGCAAACTATGGATTTTCAACATAAGCTACAAAATATAAATTAAAGATTAAGTATCGGTAGGGTCCGAACATGGAATATTGATGATGTGGGAAGATGTGAGGAGATGAGAATGTGGAGGATGCAGTGAACTGATGAGAAAGTGTGATGAATGATGGAACACGACCACTTTGTCTTTAATCACCAACGAATTTCCTAAGATAACTCATACGTAATGATAAGAGCGTTAATCAAGAAAGGAATAAAAGAATTATCCAATTTAATTAAATCAGAAAGGGAACCCCACTTAAAATAATTATCTATTAAAAGAAACCTATTAGCTATCGAGCCTAAGAGATACCTTTTAAGATTTTTATAGGTTGTGATTATGGCAAGTTTACTCCACATCCAATTGTAGTAAAATTAAGTGTCGTTCCACTAGGGGACTATTGAAATTTGATAGCTTCAGTTTGATTTAAGAAGGAAAATGGTGGATTTTCATTGTTTAATATGCAAAAGTAAAAACTTGATTTAAAATAAACCTAAACAGTGCTGAAATAAAAGGGGAATTTAGATAGGAAGAGACTAAGATTAGATTTCATCTATCTCACCTGGCCAAACCCTGGATGTATTCATATACACGGTATTTAGAATGATCAATTTTTACACAACAAATCTAAAGTCATTCATTTCGATTCCTCGAATACAAAATCCTATGAAAACTCCTAAAACATCGATTCCTCAATCATTTTAAGTAATTTTCTAGCATTCTAATTGGTTGTTAAAAGTATTTGATACGTCAGAAGCTATTCCTAACACTTGAGCGTATCGAGTATTTCATTTGAATCAATTTTCCCAAATCGTTTTCCAATAACTTATGAGAACTGAATCAGGAAACTATTTATCCAAAAGAATTAGAAACCCTAAACACCAAAATCAATAGATCAAAATACTATATATATATATATATATATATATATATATATATAAAGAGCCAATGTCATCAGGCTCAAATCAACTACATCCAATCCCAAAAAAAAAGTTTAGCTACTCATGGTAGCCATTACAAACCACAAAATTAGAGAAAAAAGAGAATAAAACAGTTTTCACGGCCTTCGTAACTTTTCGCAAGAGAGAAATAGAGAACTATCCTTTGCGTTACCAAGCTAACTCTAAAAAACTCAAGCTTTTTCTTCAAGTATAAATGGCCTCGCTCAAGCAAGAGGCACTTGCAGTTGTTGAGTGAGCTGCTTTGGTCTTCGAGGCCTTTCTCAAGTGAGCATAGTTTTGCTTAAGCGAGAAACACCCTATTCTAATTCCTCTATTCTCGCTAAAGCGGAAATTCTCTCGCTCAAGCAAGATAAGTCCCTGGTGTCTCTGTCTAATTTTCGCTTGAGCGAATTGGTTCTCGCTCAAGCGACAGCCTCACTTAAGTGAGATTCCATTTGATGCTCTTTGGAGATTTTTCGCTTGAGCGAAACACACCTCGCTCAAGTGAATGCCTTTAGAGTGCTCTATGTCTCATGCTAACAACCTTGTTCTTCTTAAAAGCAGTTTTGTTTCTCCTGAATGGGTGATCTAACGGTAGGAACTTTCTATGACAGTTAAAAAAACTTGTCTTGCTACAGAGAATGATTCCCCCCCCGGTATGTTCCATGCATACAAGGGAAGCAAGCTTCCCAAACATTGACCATCCAGAAAGCATACCATAGGCAAGAAAGTCATTAATGGTTCATATCAAAATAGCTCGCATCATGAAATTGTTCTTCAAGGATATATCATAAGTCATTACCCCAACATCCCACAATTATGACAACTCCTCAACCAACGGTTGCAAAAACATATCTATTTTCGCCTTTGGATTTTTGGGTTTTGGAACCAGTACAAATAGAAACATCACTTCCCTCTTCATACACATATCAGGAGGCAGATTGTATAGGGTCAGTACGAATGGCCAACAAGAGTACGCTCTTCCGTATTGACCAAATTAGTTGAACCCATTAGTACAAAAGACAAGTCATACATTGCACATTGCACGGCTCGCATGAAATGTCTAAATATAGATCATCCAAACACTTCCATACTTTCTCGTCAGATAGATGGCATAAAAGAACCTCCTATGTTTGATTCAAAGCATGCCAACATATGTGTTTTGCCATGGACAATGAGACATACAAACACTGAAGACGCGGTGTTATGGGAAAGTACCACATTTTCTTTTTGGCCGTCCTAGTTACTTTCCCTCTTCTTTTAACGATTTTGTAGCAGTCCTCATTATAGTGTACACATTTTGTGACACTCTTGTTTGCAAATTCATTTTGAAACAACATACACCTGCCAACACAAACACTTTTATCTTCACACAACACAACCCTAGGTTTGAACCTTTTTCTTAGCATGATACAAGTTTGATGGCATTTGATGATGACTTCGCACAGTGGAACCCATCAAATCGACCATATTAAAACAACCTCCCGAAAGATTATATTCTACCTTTAGGCTTAAAGCAACTAGGAAGGTGGATAATTCAGTGTGACTCTGGCACCCATCCCACAATGGAGTCTGAGCCGCCACCAACAAATCATAAAATCTCTTGAACTCCGGATTAGGATCCTCCTCTACATTCTCATCCTCATTCCAAGCTTGGTCATCATGTTCTAGCGTACGCCCAATGGAGGGTCCAACATGATCCATCACCATCTGCTCTATGTTGTTGTACGTATCCCTGTTCCCCCGACCTCATAGTAAGACTGTTGTACGGTTACAACCAGTGGCCTGGGCGGTAACTGCTCACCATGGTTGTACCACCAATAGTATCCTTCCATGAATTCCTTCTCACTTAGGTGGCATATGACATCATCTGCCTATTCAAAACTCATACATTTACACTTTAAGCAAGGATAACGAATCTTGAGTCACTTCAAAATCAAGAATGTTCACTGTAACAAATGGAATAAACTCTTATAGCACTATCATAAACTCTTTAGTCACTCACCGACTGCGATCAAGCCGGTTGTACATACATAATTGATTTGTCGGAACCTCTATTCATGATAATTAACAAGCATAGTACTAGTTACTTTAATTAAAGATTATGTGACTATCATGCATGAATCACTCTCTATCTCTTTGATGTTGTAAATAGATGGGTCATATCTCGTTCGGGATGAATATGTAACCATCTGTAACCTATCTATGTGTTTATGTCAACCTTGTGTGATGAGGTTTACTCAGAATTTCGACAACATTTCGTATTAATCCCCGAGTACACAGAGATACGTGTGGTATGAAACACCGCACACAGACATGCACCTGGAGACAGCACAAAGCACAGTAACTGGAATTCCAAATGAACCTCAACAACACAAGATAGAACACAAACAACATCAATGGGTTATGCCCTACTAGTTACAAATTCATCCCAAACTGTCCAACCAGAACAATTCAAGACCCAACACAACACGATATGTCGGCCGGTTGTCTTGAATTTTGAACGGGCACCTAGTGGGTACAAACACGACTAATACCTACATTGTTAAATTTTAATATACTTTTTTATGTAACCTAAAACAGGGAGCCTACCGAAATTTTGGCAGAGCCTCTCCTGTAAATTAGATATTTTCAAATTTTTTTATAATGCCCTGTTTCACACAAAACTTTCCAGTATAGTTCAATATATACACTATGATATGCATATGAAATTGAGGCAAACATCACCACAACCTAGTAAGCTCTGCTCTCTACTAACAGACAACAATGCACATGCATACAGTAAAACCCATGTTATCAGCAGACAAAACCAATGCCTAATGAGCTTCACTCTCCACTATCAAACAACAATGCACATGCATAAAACACATGTCATCAGTACACAAAACTAATGCCTAATAAGCTCTGCTCTCCACTAACAAACAACAATCGATATGCATTCAATGATACTACTAACATGTGTAGCTACGACAGTGGTTTGATAAACTTACCTCTATGTTGCACCTAACTATAATCAAAGCACGCAAGCGAATACTCTTGCCCTGTAGTTGCGTAAGAAAATCAATTTTATTTGAAGCTTCTCCTAACTTTTGCTTAAGAACAGAGGCAGCAATTGGTAATGACATAAATGTGAAACGTGGCCTAGTATTTAAAACTATGAATCAACTTTACGATATAGGTTTTTACAGTCCCACCTTTCATTCATATTGCAGCCCTAGACAATTCATATAGGGTTTTTGCTTTCATCTCATCTATTTAGAGTGTACTATTAACTAATGTTTTTTTTTAAATATACATACCCATAATATTTAGAGAGACGCTACTTGCATGATTGTAACATTACATGGCGTATTTTATTCTTTATTTTATACTACTAGATGTTTCAATAAACATTGCACTCTCAACCTTTTTAAGTAGGATTTGTTTACATATTAAAGATTAGTTCGTGATACATAAAATTTAGTTTGCAAATAGACTTAGTTTATTCATTTGATTTTAATTAATGTTGGTCCTCAATGCAAGTACAACATCTCCCCTAACAAATTCAAGTTTCTTTTATGAATGTTCAAGGGTAAACTCTTAATTATAATAGTATTTGAAATTAGACAAGTTAAACATTTTAATCTCTCAGGTTGTGTTTAGATGGGTAGTTAAAATTTCTAAGGATGAATTTGAAATGCTTTGAATTGAATTTCCATCATTTAATACAAAATATTGTTTAGATAAAGAAATTTAATTCTTTTCAAATTTAAATTCTTTGTTTGAGTAGTAAAGTAGTCTAAACTTTATTTGAGGGAAACATGGGACGTTAAGAGGATAAGGAATCCTCCTTAGACAAAATAAGTATGAAACTAACCATCAAAGTGAAACAAAGCTACCCCAAACAAACTTATCTAAATGGTTGTATGATCCTTTCACAACCCTAAACCCTAAACTCAATTAACGAAAATGACAAAAAGGAACTAACATACGCATCTTATCAAGAATATCTAAATTTAGGAATCTAATTTTGTAGCTTGAATATCTAAGAATTAAATACTTAACAAAAATGTTTCTCAAAATATATTCCCCCTCAAATGACTAACGATTAACAATAGATAAATTATCTACACTCATCAACAACAACAAGAAGTTGAAAGCAAATAATAATGTTTGAATACATGCAATTTACTTAGTTTGACCAAATAAAATAGAGTGTTCCTCTATATTTGTGTTTATGAATCTGCGAGCGAATGAGTAAGATCAATTCTAGAAAAATTATTCTTATGCACAAGCAGTTCCACTACTCGTTTCCATTTTTTTAAAAAAGAAGTAATGCACTAGGAATGACCTATAATGCTGTGGGGTGTAGTTCCCATATGATTTTTAGTATAAGTCAAACAATTTAATTTTTTTTATCCGTATAAAATTGTACAAGTTAGAAAATCAATAGCGATATTTTTATAGTAATATATATCATGGACTTAGTTTTAACGATTTTACAAATTAAAATAGAGTTTATCCACTCTGTAATTTGTGTGTACACCAATAATATGTGTTCAGGTTTGTACTTGACGCACAATTGCATATGAACGTATGTGCAAGTGCTTTTGTTCTCCTCAAGTTACAACTAAATACTTCAACTTTCTAAGGAAATTCACAAATTTTAATGCAATTATCTTCAGAAAGCATATCTCTTACTGTAATCTTTCACTAGTTCCCACTCACTAACTAGGCAGCCGCATCTCACTATTAAGACTATAAGAAAATTGGAAAGAATTCCGAAAAGTATAACTATGATATTGAAGGGAATCATGGATGAGTGTGTTTGATAATTTTCGTAGTTACATGTTCATGACGTGTCGGATTCTTGAATTGCCAATGAAAACAAGATCTGAACTCTGAAGAAGCTGCAATTTCTCAGGCATCGAATTTTATACTGAGTGCTGCAATCAAAAGTTTTGATAACTTATTAAAATTTTGGTTTTAGATTTTACCCTTACAGAAAAGCCTATTATGAGCACAGTAATAAAACCCTTGCAGGCTTCATCCAATGTCATTGGTATATGTTATTGTCTCTTCATCATACTAGTTACCAGTAAACCGGTATGAGGCTATATGTGCATTTTGTATCGTGGGTGTTACTTCATGGTACTTGGTACTGAATGCTACAGGTTGTATACCGGTGTGGGCATGCTCATGTTGGTATTAATATCATATCCAAATTATCTATAAAATAGATAAATAAATAAATTAATCTTAGGTGCTCATTATAGTGTTTTAAGATAAATGATTGAGTTTCTAACTACTTGTCAATTAGTGGCTCCAAAAGCCTTTCACAAATAGTTAAGCCAATAACAAGTTTAAGAAAATGTTTTGTTTTCGTCTCCTGTTATTTTAAAAATTTATACCAAAAAAATTGAAAATAACGTTTTTCTATTTTTAGTGTTTCTTATACAAAATTTAAAATATTTATATTATAATTAAAAATAAAAATATAAAATCAACACATAAAATGTTTTCTTGACATCAAACCCCTAATATACAAACACCCCTCTCAGAGAAAGGCCAAAATATTGAGCCTAGTAAACAATCATTTTTTGTGTTTGCTGTTGAAGGAATAGAAGCAAAGAAAGAGGAGCTACAATGCAGTTCAGAAGAGTGAACAGAATTTTGCCATACTCAGGGAGATATCCGAGTGCATGGAAAATCCTCCTTTGTCTACTTTGTTTCACATAAAGCAACAACCATGTTGGAAAACAACACCTCACGCAGTGTAAAGCCTTATGCGAGAAAGGATGACACAGAAGCAATGACTCGTGTAAGAGAATGGTCAGTGAAAGCAGCAAATGATAACCAGAAAGTCCCGAAATGCACCAAATACCACAACATTCCAGCTGTGATATTTTCCACTGGAGGCTATGTTGGAAACCAGTTCCATGAATTCTCTGACTTGTAATTCCACTGTTTCTGACTAGTAGAGAATTCAATGGAGAAGTACAATTCATGATAACAGATAACCGTCCTTGGTGGATTTCCAAGCACAAACCACTCCTTAAGAAACTCTCAAACTATGAGAGCATGGACATTGATAGAGATGATGAGGTTCATTGTTTCCCAAGGGTGAATGTGGGGCTAAAAAGATATCACAAAGAGTTAAGAATTGACCCTCAAAAGTCCTCATATTCAATGAAAGATTTCAGGGACCTTTTGAGAAGTTCCTACTCATTGAAGAGAGTTAAAGCAATCAAAATGAGAGATGGGCAACATGAAAAGCCAAGGCTGATGATTGTTTCAAGAAAAAGATCAAGATCATTCACCAACACAGCTCAAATAGCAGAAATGGCCAAGAGTTTGAATTTTGAAGTGATTGTTAAGGAAGTTGTGGGGAGCATGTGGGGGTTTGCTGTGAATTCTTGTGATGTGTTATTGGGAGTTCATGGTGCTAGTCTCACCAACATACTTTTCCTTCTACAAAATGCAGTTTTCATCCAAGTTGTGCCTTATGGTGGCTTTGCGTTGGAATGGCTTGCCACAAATGACTTTGGAAAGTCCTCAAAAGATATGAACATAAAGTACTTGGAATACAAAATAAGGTTGGAAGAAAGCACTCTTATACACCTCCACCCATGGATGAAATAGGATGTGATGTTTTTAAGTCTGTGTATTTGGACAAACAAAACGTAAATCTTGATGTTAATAGGTTTAGGCCCACATTGCAGAAAGCACTTGAGTTATTGCATCAGTAAGTATTGCTTTTTATCCAGTAAGCTGGAATGGGAGCTGAGTGTAGAGACGTAGTGACTACCAAAAAAAAAAAAGAAGTCTAGAGACGTAGTAAAGCTGTCATGTCATGGTTCGTATCAGATCATAATCTGATAGCAGAATTTATTTATTTTTGCTTGATTTTTATCAATTGTTTTTTGAACAAGTGGCTTGCAGAGTAAAGGACAAAGAAGTCATCATATGCTACCAAATTTTTGTATGGAAAGGACAAAGTGGACAAAGAAGTCTATAACTGACTGCATGTTTTCCTTTTGAAGTTTTCATAGTGGTTAACGAATTGAAATTTAAAAGTGGAAAAGGCTCTTTAAGTCCATTCAACAACCCTAAATCAATGAAAATATAAACAAGGAGACCAGATCCAATTCAATCAATAAGTGTTTTTTTCCCCTTTACTCTCATATTATTATTTTCCTTCCCCAATTCCATGTGTTTGATTATTAATACACTCTGAATGTAAAGGATCAATTTAGTGAGAATGTCTAATCCCTTTACCAAACCTATACATAAAAGGTTAACAAATAATATATTATAAAATTGAACACTCATGGTGATTTTATTTAACTCGAATTACATGAATCCAATCAAGAAACTTAAAGCTCAGCCCTAGCTGTAGATATTACAACATAAAGAAATTGCAAATAGTCAAACATTCAAATATTTATATTCTAAGCAAACCCAAAAATGAGACTTAATCATTAAACATACCTATTTATCTAAATTTTCCATGTCAAGAAGGTTCTTCAAAACAAAATAGGAATAGTTAATTCGTACCAAGTATTAAAAATAGATTTAAAATTAAACACAAAAAGCTTAAACTAAATTAAAGATTACATCACAATCACGTAGTATCCGTTAATCTAAGCTTAAGGAGTTTAGCCTTAACACAACAAAAAAAAATGCAGAATAAGATGGAATAAGTTATTACAAATGGACACAATTCAAGAGAGAGAGAAGCAAAACCTGGATAGTTGATTTCCCAAGCTTTATGAGATGACAAGTCTGGTAACTTTTGCACCAACCCAAGATGGAATAAGTTACTGCAAATGAAAAGCAAAATAAAGGGGGTAAAAAGCCATGTTCATACTTAGTGATTCAGAACAAGCACATTGGGTTTTGTAGTTATGGTAGTGACTGACCTGACAAGGGGAAATGACTGATCCACCGACAAGGGAGCTTCTGGACGCAGGCATGGAGGAGATAAAATGAGAGAGCTCTACAGAGAGGGAGGAAGATGGAGGGAGGAAGGGAGAGTTAGGGTTTAGGGTAAATGATTGGGACAAATAATTAGGGAAAGAGGGTTATTTGAATTATATTAAAAATTTAGCGACGGTGAAAAACCATCGCTAACAACGTCACTAAAAAGGCCACCTAGCAGATAAAGTGATGGAAGAATGTACATGGTCACTGATTTGAACACCAAGTAGCAACGAAAGGCACCACCGTCGCTAATGTGGCCCAACTAGTGATAGTAAAACCTATCTGTCACTCAATTGCTAAACATTAGCAACGAAAGACACCACCGTCACTAAAGGATAACATGGGGAACTAGAAAAATAAGGGGGAAAAAATCTAGTGACGGACAACGTTAGTCGTCGCTACGTTTTGCTTCACACAGCGATCGCGTTCCCCATCGCTATGTTGGGCTCCAACAAAAAATTTTCAAAGGAAAGGAAATAAAAATGGAGGGAGGTGAACATAGTGATCGAGTTAGCGACGATGTGTATTTAGCAATGGATTTTGCCACAAAATGTTGCTGAATTTAGCGACAGGCTTCTTGTTGGTCGCTAACTTGGTAGCAAGCTTCCTTTGAAGCTCCCTTTTGGAATTTGGTTGCTAATGCGGTGGCTTTCGTGTTGGTGTATGCACTATGAGCTTTTATGCTTTTTCATTTGTATCATTTTTTTATGCTTATCAATAAAATAAATATTTCAGTTTAAAATTGTTTTAAAACGTATTTATCCTTGGAGTAATAGGTCATATAAAAATTATTCCTAAAAAGTCCCTAGTCAAGTATTTATATGGGGACATGTAAATACACTGAGACTAGTGTGTGAGTGTACTGATGACCTGATCTCACAGATCATAGATATAGATGATATCAAGTCTTCACACGGGTACACATTAAGAGTAATGATGTACTGGACAGACCCACCATGAGAACGTTGCATGGATCGTTACATGATTGTCATAAACGATTCTCAATGTGATAATGGTATATGTAGTCCTTCGACCTGAAGTCATTACGATTCCTACATGAGGAGTTTATTGTTTTAATACAATTAAACGTCTTCTGTAACAAGAGGACTATAAAGGTTGTGATTAGGCAATAAACAAATTATGCAGAGGGATATGAGTGATGTAGATGGGATTTGTCTCTCCTATGTCACAGGAGTGATATCTATAGGCCACTTGATGGAGTAAGACTAAGAAAACGCATGGCCATGCTAGAAAGAATAAATATTAGATATTTATTCAGATTTAGTCTACTCTGGTATCAAGTAAAATAAATTGGGCCGTACAAGGATGACGCGACCATGCCTTGGGCCCAATTAGGATATCGTGACAAAAGGAACAAACATATTAAATAATTATCACTTATAGGTTATGTTGATAATATTCAGACATAATGATGCATTGCTAGATGCCGCTCTTATTTTATATTAATAATAAAATAATTTATTATTAATATAACCGAGTATTTTACCTATAGGGTCACACACATAGAGTAAGCCCATCAGAAAATGTTGTCTTATTTTAGTTGGACTAAAATAAAGCTATTGGGCCTAACTCATTTGGAATGAGTAAGGAGCCCATTTTTAGAGAGAACAAATTAGGTCAAACCTAAGCCTATAAATAGAGCATAAGATGCTCATAGGCCGTTCACTCAAGTGAGACACAAATTCGCAAAAGTTGCAAGAGCTACACGCCGTCAAACTAGCAGTTGGCAAGTGTTGCGATTCTGGTGGGAGTGCTCGTGTGGACTCATAAAGGATGAGGCTACGACTGCTTCGGTGTTCTTCAAGAGGTAATCCAAAACGATTTTTGTGTTTGTTTTGTGCTTTGAAACACGGAACCTTGAAAATCCTTTGGAATCCTTTTTTTTTCGTTGCTCATGTTTAGGGATTTCCTAACATTTCGTTATTCACTGAATTTTAGTAGTTGACAGGGTATCATGAATTGAAATTTATTAGCAGGGGGAGTGTTTCCAAGACACTTCCTAACCCATTTAAAGTCTTTGACTTTGTCTTAGAGATTAAGAAAAGGTTCATCATTGAGTAAGAGTTCCAATTGCTAGTGTGAGATCAAGCATTATGTTAGAGATTTAAGCTCATAGGCCTACACTAGAGAAAAAGCAAATCATTTCAGACATCAAAAGGAACTTTATATACATCAAGCATTATGTTAAGTTTTTCAAGTGTTTTACAAATAGTAGCAATGACTTCTAGCTACCTAAGGAAAAGAATCAATGAGATAACCAACCTAAAGAATCCCATTGACATATAGGGTTCTAGTGATAGAAACGACCTCTCTGCTCATGAGAGTAAGATTGCATAGATTTATTTGACCCTTCACACACCCTGAAAAAAGTTCCCAATGCACAACATTTAAATAAAATAGAATTGTAATTCCAAAATTTAATAGCTATTTTACTTCGTCCAAATTAACCATGAGGCAATTACCATTGATTTGCAACAAGCATTGAACAAACAAAAGAACAAATGTTGTTCATAGGGTGTCTCCCTTACGAGGATTACAGGGGACTAAACAAAGTTATTGATAAGTGAAAATTAAGTATGAAAGTAGTAACAAAATTCAGAAAACGCATAGCAAAGCAAAGTAACAACAAAAATTAGGAAATGCATACCAAAGCAGTTACAAAATCATGTGAAAGTTAAGATTTTGAGACCAACCTTGAAAGAGAGGGGTCAGGGGTTCGGAGCCAGAAGGAGGTGAAGAGACGAGAGCTAAGACACAAGAGATGGGGTCTGAGCCTCCTTCATTCCTGTGAACTTTGTTCCTCATCCACGAAGACGAGAGAGACAAAGGGACAGAGAGAAAGAGACAAAGAGGGAGAGAGACGCAAGGACGGTGAGAGAGAGGGCTGGATAATTTGGGAACTAGGGCAAATGATTGAGAGGAAAAGGGCTTGAAATACATTAAAAGAACTAGTGACGACAAGAAACTGTCGCTAAACTCGTCACAAAAACACATCAGACACACATGGCAGAAGTCGTTGCTAATCCATGTGGCTGAATATTGGTGACAGAAATAGTAGTCATCGCTCTCGTCGTTGTAGTTATCTATGGTTCAGGGTTCTTAACTCGTCGCTAAGCGGGCACTAATTACCGATAGCCATGGTCATCATCTCTAAATAACCTGCTTTTAGTGACCACCACCAATTGTCGCTAAGTTCTAAGTTGGATTTGGAGGGAAGGCAAAAGGGTTAAGGTAAAATTAGCTACGGAGCCTACGTCCATTGCTAAGTTTTCTGGATGTAGCGACCATAAGCCGTTGTCGCTACGTTGGATTTGGAAGAAAGGAAAAAATTTGAGGGGAAACTAAAACTAGCTACGACCCCTCTTTGTCATCGCTACGTTTTTGTAGTTAGCGACTGCTGATAGCCGTCGCTAAGTATGGCGCCAATAAAAAAATTAAAGGGAAACTAAAAAATTGGAGGGGGGAAAGGTAGCGACTGCTTTCGTAACAGTATTCTTTTTAGCGACAAGTTTGGCAAAGGAAAGTTGACAATCTTAGCAACGATTTTCTGTCGGTTGCTGATTTGGTAGCAAATTCTCTTTTGAAGGTCCTTTTCATACTTGCGGTCGCTAAATAGACGACCTTTGTTGGTTGCTGATTTTTAGTAGCTGTCAATGGTTTTTTTAGTAGTGATTAAAGAGAGAGGATGGTGAGGATATGAGTAGTATAAATTAAATGAACAATTAGGGTGCTCGGTCCTAAGCAAGAAATGAATATATCTATTCCTGGTATTAAGGACAAAGACGGGCTGATGAAAGGACCCTACGCGATGAGAAGTAGTTAAAGATTTTTGAATTATGCATTAATCATGCATCATGTGTGTATGATTTTGGTGGAAGGCAGTTGTGAAAACTAGAGCAAATAGCAAGGGGTATGATGGAGTACATTCGCGTTCAATCCACGAGAAGGATCTAGGGAATACAACTGGGTTGGAACCCTAATGGCATCAGAGTCACGCCTGAAGTTGGGTGTATCGATGCAAGCCTAGTGTACTTCGACTGGGATAGAGTGTAACTATGATCGTGTAGAGCCAAGTCTTATTGTAATGTGATCATGAATTATAGGACGAGATATCCATGATGAGTAGGACATATGTGTCCTTGATACCCTTATTTTGTAGGGACTTAGTGTTCTTCAATCGCTCTAGTATGGAAATGTTGTGCCTAGTATGAGATTGAGGCAGGATGGTTCTGATGAATGATGGATGATATGATTCTGGACCCACATGCATCACATTAACAACACTAAAGGATGAAAGAATAATGGAACACTTGCATGTATGCATGCATGCATAGCATTATGTCTGATTAATTCCTTGCTTGGTATAATGTCTATGTGAGAATATGTTTGTGATGTTGATGATTGATACACATATATTAATGTGGTAGGAAGGATAGATCCTAACATACGACGACCCGATTATAACTAGGTCGAGACCTAGGCCTTACTGCGGATATAGAATTAGTATAAACCCCCTGTAGAATGAGTTGATTGTAAATAACGAGTAAAGTAACAATGAACAAGGTGAGACCGAGTAAGATTTCTGTGACAATAACTATCGGACGGGATGAGAGTGAAGCCTAAACCTCACAGGTAGTCTGGTTTACTGTAAGCTACATGTTGGGTGGGAAAGGCGTCGATAATGACAATTCTCCATTGCTTATGAATGAGAGGATATTCCTTGTAACATCCCTGTTTTTAGTAGCAGTCTTATTTAGTAAAAATTGAAGTTTAGAAGGTCTGTAAGTGGTAATAGTGAATAAATACCCTGTAGAAGGGATGTGATATCTCAACAATATCATTTTTATGTGTAATTATTGAAATTACATGGACCATTAATGGTATTGTGCGAATTCCGAGTGAAAAAGGTCTCTGTTCCGAGTGACAGAGAGAAATTCCGAGTGAAAGAATGAAATTCCGAGTGAAGGATTAGAGATTCCGAGTGAAGGATGAAATTCCGAGTGTAAAGTTATGTTGACCGAGTAAAACATGACTGAGAGGGATACTACCGAGTGAAATCTTGGTCTTAGAGACATCTGGAGTGAAGTGTGTTCAAGGGAACCACTTCTGGGTAAAAATTCCGAGTGAAAACACCATTGAAACACTCATTTCCGAGTCAAACCTTGCCAATTGCTTCTTTTTCGAGTGGCAATCTCTATGATTACAGTATACCGAGTGCATAGACTCAGTCAGGGATATAACTGATAACTCCGAGTAAGTTTGTTCAAGTTAGACCTCCCTAATAAGATAGAAGATAGTAATCCGAGTAGGTTGAGAGGCATTTTGAGTAAGGCTAAATATGTAGCCTTTCCGAGTGAATGGGTTTGAATATTACCGAGTAAGATATACTCGAGTGGGAAAATAATACTGAGTGAAATATGTGTGTAGGAATGAATTTGGATATTCCCGAGTATAATATCCGAGGGAAGATTGGTTGTAATGACTTAGATTGGAAAATTTCTAAGTATATGATAAACCGAATGAATGATCCATATATATATCCGAGTGGATGGGGTTAGAACAAGTCTGAGTTGGACTTAGCGAAATGATATTCCCGAGTAGATAAAATAATGGGTAATCTGAGGGTTAAGTATGAAATAAACCCGAGTAAATGAAACCCTCTAAGTGATGTTTGAAAGGTTCTAAATAAACAAGAATTTATTAGGTCTGAATGAGAACCCCGAGTGAATGAATGCATATGTGTTTTATGTTGAGTTGATGCTTTCTACCGACTGAAATGTGTTGTCAAAATTATTTGGGAAGTATTGATGGGAGAAATAGTGATTTAGTTAAGGATTCCGAGTGATTATATATGGATATTGTGAGGTTAAGGAATTACTTGGCTTGAATATGAGTGGTGATAAATGAATAATACTAAGTGAACAGATACCGAGTGGAGAATGGTAGTGGGAGTCCGTTCCGAGCGAATTATAGAATGCACAGAGCCATTCCGAGTGAGTCTAAGGTGTTATGAAATCCTGAGTGAAAATTTATTTGATGTTAAGTCGTCTAAGAGATGATTTAGTTGAATGAGAAATGGAAAAGAATAGGTTGTTTGCCGAATGGAAATCCTGAGTGAGTCCGAGTAAAGAGAATCCGACTGAGTCCAGAAGAAATCCGACCTAGGGAGGAGAAATCCGATTAGATGTTTCAAGAAGAAACAATCATGAGTGAGGAACAAGAGAGACGAGTCGGTTTTGTATTAATGTTACAAAGTGGAAAACCGAACAATACAAGTCGGTTTTAGAAACATTTAGTCGAATGACAGATTGAGCCACTGTGGAACCAGTCTGGGATGAATTAGCCGAGTGAAAGACCAAGTAAGATAGGAGTCAGCACTGATTGATTTTACTGAGTGTGAAAACAAGCGTTTGAGTCGGTTTTAGAAGATTTCTGAGCCAAGAATGGCTGATTCGCTCAAGCGAATCGGATTTCGCTTAAGCGATCCGATGTCAGGAACCAACCGATGTCCTCTATATCACATCGGATGACTGGAGTATTGCAGACCGGGTCAGCACTCCACACCAGTTGGCTACTAGGTCCGTCCTTAGATCAGGGGTTCACACCGGACAGATCTGAGCCGGTGTTCATCAAAACCTACCTTCTTCACAGACGGTGTCCCTCAATTCCTTCATACCCCGTCCTTCCCTGCACTACACA
Organism: Clitoria ternatea; assembly: GCA_037962975.1. Classification (NCBI taxonomy): domain Eukaryota; kingdom Viridiplantae; phylum Streptophyta; class Magnoliopsida; order Fabales; family Fabaceae; genus Clitoria; species Clitoria ternatea. The sequence goes on from CM075669.1 coordinate 298,379,341, forward strand.
CCGCTCTTCATTATTACACACCGTCTTTCCCTTTATTCAATACCGCCCTCACACTCAACACCGCCCTCATGCATGCAATACCGACCTCTTCAAATCCTCCAACACCGAACACCTTTTAATTTCCACTTCAGCTAGTGATCAGCCCACTTAATCATATAAAACCAAGAATGATTGGCACAACGAACCAATCACAGGAGAAAGTTGCATCCATTATAATATCTTTATATATTTTATTCCAATCAAATGCAAAGCTGACTGTGAAAGGAGTCAAAAAGGCTCCATTATTCCACCTAATTCTCCAACCAATGTTTCCACTTAGTTTCCCACTAACTCTCATTATTTAGCCCAGTACTATGTCTCTAAGAACACACATACACGAAACATAACCACAGACATACTTCTGTTATCATTTCCTTTTCCTACAAGCTCTCTCTCTCAATTTCTTTCCTCTCTCACTCGGATTTGAAGCAGGACAGTGAAGGGAACCTCTTTCTTTCCATCCAGGAACTTCATTGAGGTAAGGGGGTATATTCTTGGGTGCTCTGTGGGAAAACCGAGTGAAGGAAAGGGTTAAGGAACTTGTTCCTCACCTTTCCAGGACAGATTCAGTGTTGTGTGAATTAAATGCTTTAATTGTTATTATTTGTATTTATATATATATATTTGTTATTAAATGCATATAATCAGTGATGAATTGTGAAATGATATGTACTGTATTGGACTGAAAATACTAAGAATCATGGGTACCGTGTGATTTCCAGTGAAAAATTATGAATAGAAGATGGATTTAATGATAACAGGCTCTGTTTTATGTTAAACCGACCGGTTCTACATCATTTCAATCGGATTTTACCTTACAAGAACAGTTTTCATTCGGACATAGCATTTTTCACTCGGAAAACACCCTATTTCTCTCGGATGGCATCTTCCCAGTTTTATTTTACTCGAAAAACTCTTCCAAACACATATTTCACTCGGAAAACAGTTTAGCTTCACTCATGAAACCCTTTTTCAGTGATTTAACTCGGTAAATACCTTAAATTCACTCAGAAAAACTCATCAGTGTGATTCTACTCGGATTTATAATCATTTCACGTATGAAACTCATTTTCAGTCAGAATTTACTCAGCAAATAATTAATTTCACTTAGAAAACTGTTCCTTCATTATGTTTCACTCGGAAAGCATTTTAACTTAATTGAGAAAACTCATTCAGTTTTAGTGCACTCGGATTCAGAATTTATTTTACTCGGGAAAACCCTCTCAAACTTGATTTTATTTGAAATCCTGCTTATTTCACTCAAAATCTTATCTACTGTACTCGGTATTAAACCTATTTTACTCAAAAAGCTTGGATATCAACATTTCCACTCGGATATAACTTGTTTTAATCGGAAAAAATCATTTCCACTCGGAATCAAACCTGTTTCAGTCGGAAAACAGCTTTCCAGTGTAATTTCAATCGGATTTTTAGCCAGATCGTTTAGAAAACCCTTCTCAGTAAGATTCCACTCGGAATCATACTTATTTCACTCGGATTTACCCTTGTTTCACTCGGAAAACTATGTTTTTAATGTTTTTTCGCTCGGATTTTCATTTAGAAGCTATTCTTTAATACTTTTTAAACTATTGGGAATATATAATTATTATTATCATTCTTATTCTATTATTATTATTATTCTAATTATTATCAATCTTAATATTGTTATTATTATTGTTAGTTTTATTGTTATTAACATTGTTAACGTCTTAATTATGAGTAATTACATAAAGAATATATTATTTTACTCTTTATACAAAATATAATTTTAACCAAGATAGATTTCTAAAATAATAAACGAATATCTTACAATGTTTAAACAATTGATGGAATTCAAAGAACTTGGGAATGATATGATGAGACTGGAAACACATAAGATACCCAAGGAATCAATTGATAAAATAAATGCATTTCGCATCATGAAAATATTCTTGAAGAAGAAAAACCTCTAGAGCATACACTTGGTACAGTGGAGGACACTCACGTTCGATCTCCATGAAGAATCTTGGGAGTACAACTGGAACGGCAACCCAATGGCATCAGAGTCGCGCCTGATAGCCGGGTGATACGATGCAATTCTAGTGTACTTTGACTAAATGACGGAGTGTAACTATGATCGTAGGGATCCAAGTTCCAAAAATATTTAAATCAATGATGAGAACCAATGAGTTCATTTGTACCATATAGAACTTGGGCGGACCCTGATCGCTCTAGATGATTGGAATGGTGATATTCCATAGAATGAGAAGAAGAAATGATTTATTGGGCCCACATGCATCATGAGACTTAATCAAAGATAAATCATAATAAATTCAATTCATGCATTTTCATGACGACATGCTTGATTGTTATAAATATGCTAATTGTATGAACTATGAGATATTATTTGTTAACTGGATTATGTCCGCACCGGATTAACCAATCAGGGTCTTGGGTTATACTCACCCTTACTGTTGACAATTTTCAGAGGAATTAGGAAATCAAGAACCTGAGTATGAAGAACAGCAATATGCTGAACCAAATGAGAACGCTCCTTAAATAGAATATAAGTATCTGAATATTGACGGATGACTGTATAATATTTAAGGGTGCTTGCGTGCCCTATTCTGTTAAGAGTACAATTACTTGCAGTTTGTGAATGACTATGTGATCTATATAATATTGCTTCCACTGATATGTCATTATTTTATAAAAAAAAATATTCATTTTTTCTAAAAACTGTTAACACTCTCAGTTAAATAGGATGAACCTACAGAAGGATTTGTCTTATCTAACCGAGGGTGTTACATTCCTCACCTTTACAATTTTTTTGTAGAAACAGAACTCAAGGAGAAGAGGAAGAAGGAGTCACGGCAAGGTGGAAATAGCAACATGGTAGTGCCCTTAGTAGGATTGTGTCCCTTGCGTCTTATAGGAGCATGCGTGCCTCTGTCATTCAGAGTATGTAAAGCAATGTTGAATAATGCATGACTATTGTTATGGCTATGACGACGAACCACCCTTGTTTTATATAAAAAAAAACTTCCACATTTTTCTAAAAATCATAACCTCTTAGTTAAGTAGGATGATCAAGTGGAAGGGATATTCCTAGTTAACCGAGGGTGTTATATGGAGCGCTACTTCCGAGCTTAGGTCTCGGATTTGGATGGCTTGTTTGTTAAAATGGGTCACAAACTGTTTAAGAATCTCTCTTCGGCCTTCCTTCAGATTAACAAAATTGTGTGAGGTTTGTTGAACTGATCGGCTAGAGGTAAACTAGGTGAGGAATTTTTCTGTCAGTTCTACCAAACATGATACACTCCTCAAGGGAATGTGTGAAAAGCACAAGAGAGTAGATTTTGTGAAGGTTGTGGGGAAGGTTTTGCATAGTAGGGTGTCGGATGCCCTCAAGATGAGCAGATTGGTTGTAAGCATAGTAAGATATTCTTCTAGATCTCTTCTCATGTCATACTTTTCCATCATAGGGGGTTTGTAGTGCAATGGTGTAGGGACTGCCATTATCTCTTCCGTGAATGGGTGAGTATCGTAGGGGACTAGGGGTTCAGATTTGTCTTCCTTTAGCTTTGTGGCCTTGGTGTTTTGATAATTGAAGGCCTATCTCTCCTCCAATTGGTGGTTTCGCAAGTTTTTATTTTCCTTTCTCAGTTCTTCCACCGTGCGTTGTAGCATTTTCACGAAGGCCAAAACCTCTTCCAACTGATTATCCATGTCCTGGTGCCCTTTTTGGTTATCCCGGGGGTCTCCGTCATCTCTGCAGTTGGGGTTGCTACATATGGTCACCATCTTCTTCTTGTTTGGAGCCAGTCCTTCTCTCTGTAATGTGGGAACTGTTTTATCAGACCCCACGATAAGCAACAAAGTGTTCACTCTGAATTTGTCAAGCTAAAACCTTAGAGAATTACTCTAGGAAAATTATGGTTTTCACTTTAAAATGTCACTTAACCTACAAGGATACTATGATGCCCTATTTATACAATCCTTGACTTCAGCCTAATTACTAAGAGATAACAATCAGCTTACTAAAATCAAAGGGAATCAGAAAATCAAAGTTATCTTTCTAAAAAAAAGGAAATGGGTCCCGAGAGGCCTCCCTCCCGAGTCGGGGGAACAAAAGTAATCACGGTAAACAAAATAATTATTGTTAATTGGTAACACACTCAACATTTCTTTATATAAATTTGATTTGATATAATTACTTTTCATTTTTCTTCTTTCAATGGATCATTATCCGTGTTCTTAAATTGAACAAATGTTTAATATGGATCGAGTTAGTAAAATTAAAACAAGCTCAGGGTTTTAAGCTTCCTAAAATTGAAAAAAGTTAGTTGAAAATCATTGATTGAATTAAAATATATATAGTATAGGTTTGAGAAAACTAACAGATAAGTTAGCTGAAAGCTTAAATCTGATAATTAAAAGTTGAAAACTAATAAATTAATTGATTAGATTAAATGTGTTTAGTAAAATTAACAATTAAATATAAAATGATATAAAAACATATTTTATTTTAAAATAGATAACGATGATAAATAAATATATATGATAAAACTATAAAATAAAATAAATAAGTTTAGAACTTATAAGCTTAAAATCTACTTCAAATAACATTTTAAAAAATGCTACAAACTACTAAAATAAGCATAATTACCAAATAAAATTATTTTATCTAACAAACTTTTAAATTTAAATTAGATTAAGGGCTCGTTTGTTTAAACTTATTTTAAGAGATGAGTATTGATCTGTCCTGAACCGGGGTCAAGAGTTTCGGTGTCGGGTCAATCATAAATAGTAGAAAGATTACGTCTCTGAAGACCGGTTGTATGAGTATCCGGTTTATATATCCGATGTCTCTGTATGAGAAGAGAGCGAATTAGACGTCCTGGAGGTCCTTCACACCGGCCTCGCGCATTGATGTGGGCGAAAGGTGGTGTCACCTGCAAAGATTCTCCAACGCTCAAGTCAGTGATGATATTCCAAGTGAGGAATATTTTCAGAGAGTAATTGTAAGTAGATAGAGTCAAAAGATCCTTCCCTTCGTTGATGAAGAGAGTTCATATACCTGATTGGCTCGATATTCGAGGATCCATTAGTGGGGAACCACTAACCTCCAATAACATCTTAAATTATTATTTTATTGCGCACTTACCAGTATAATTGGGTCAAGTGGCTATTTTATATTGAGCGTAGAGAGTATAGGCTAGAATTAGGGGACAAATTGGTCATTCCCGTGAGTAGATTTTGGCTCGTAGTGCAGGGAATTATTGATCGGTCCCTTTTGTCTTCTGCACAGTGACGCGAGTGTTATCCGGTGTCATGGTGTTATCCTGGACAACCGGTATAGGGAGAGTGCCTGATACGGAATTAGAGTCCGGATGTATACCGATGACATCGGTTGCACGTTGGCGAATTGACAAAGACGTTGAGATATGTCTTGTAGAACGGATACCGGTATTGAGTCCGGATCAAGTATTTTTTTAATTAAAAAACATTTATTTTAAATTTTGACGTGTTTGTTTAAGTTTTAAAAATAAGCAGAAGCTGAAAATAAGCTGATTTTAGCTTATTTTAAGAAGCAACTCTGATCTGCTTATTAAAAAAGTGATTATAAAAAAAACTTTTTTTATAATCACTTTTTTAATAAGTTTAAACAAACGGGCCCTAATCACATGACGTTAGCAAACATAATGATTATGTTATCTACACTAAAGCTAACTAAATTAAGTATGACTACTATTGATGTGTAAACTCTTATTTTAGTAATTGCATTTTTTAATAAATAAACTAATTATTTAATAATTAGTTTCATAAAACACATTCTAATTTAATTAGTTAGTTATCAATTTTTATCTTCTAATTATTATTTTTTAGCTTCTAACTAAGTTTTCAACTATAAAATAATTTATCTATTAATTTCACAAAAAAGATCCAAATATATTAAAAATATTAAATACTTAATATTTTTGAGTGAGTACGTAGTCCTTTTCATTAGCATAAAAATTTATATATTTTACTTATAATTATAGTTAAATAATAACAATAACTTTATATATATTTTTAAAAATAATATATAATCATAAAATTCATTGTTTAAAAGAGTTTTAATGTATATTTATATATTATTTCAATTGAAGTATATTAGATATATAATTTATTCAAAATTTTGTATTTAAATTATTAAAATGAGAAAATAAAATATAGTAAGATATCAGATAACTTTTACCATTAAAATTTTAAATCTATTTTAACTTTATTTTTTATGAGGACAGGAGAACAGGACCGTCCCCATGACTAGATAGATAGCGAACAAATTGATTTAAGGGGGTAGAATATTTTTTCCGCCTTCAAAGATGAATAGAAAGAGTTTAACGAGATTTAAGAAAGGTCGGAAATGTTAACAAATGTGACACGTACATAGAGTAAAATAGATGTGGTTATACTGGCCTGACACCAACGAAAAGCATGTTTTCGTTAATGAAACTAAAACTTCATTTTAAGTTCAAGAGTTTTGACGATTGTTATCAAAACTGAACCAGTTCAGTAGATTTGATTGGTTGAATTGTGAACCGTTTAGGTAAGTAGTCTGGACTAATTCTTTAATACTACTGGTTCAATCACAGTTGAACCCTGATTTTAACACGGTTTTTATAAACCGGTACCTTCACCGGTTCAATGACTAATCTAGTTCAAACAACATTAGTTTTGAAAGTATAAACAATTAATATTAAGCTCTAGGTCCAACTAAGTTTTAACAGCATAAACAATTAATATTAAATACCCCGAAAAACCTCGTAAAACCCAACCCAAAACAATAATAGGCCTCCGGTCGAGGAGGGTTATGGATAGAAACGGCGAAGTAGCGGGCGGTTAATGGAGCCCACAACATAACTAACGGATTCCACTTCCTCTTAAAACCGAATGGGTCCCACTCCTCCTTCTTCCTCCTTCCTTCACCTTCTCCTCCATTCTCTATAAGTACAACACCCTCATTTATCCGTCTCTGCCTTTTACGCAGACCATTTTTCTCTCTTTTCTCTTTCCTTCTCTTCTCTATCGCTTTCCAACTTAATTCACAACCATCATGGAGCACTTCAACAACGACGATCTCGAGTACGTCGTCGACGATTACTTCGACAACGGCGACGACTTCGAAGACCACCTCACCATTATTCCTCAACCATACTCCGATCTCGATTCCCAGGACTCCGACTTCGACTTCGAAGATGATTTCGTAACGGTAAAATCCCTCTCCTCATTCTTTTTTCTACGCATTTGTTTCTTACACCAATGACACCGTTGAGATGTTCGGTTTTTCTAACAGAGTAACTCAAATACCGATACCTCTGCTTCGGAAGCCAGAAACGGGAAAGATATTCAGGGAATTCCGTGGGAGAGGCTTAATTATAGCAGAGACAAATACCGCGAGACTCGACTGAAGCAATACAAGAACTACGAGAATTTCTCCCGTTCTCGTCATAACCTCAACAAGGTCCTTTTCTAGGTTTCGCTAGCAAATACCACTTCGTAGTTCGTACCTTATTTTTATATATATTTTCTGAACTATTTATTTTCTTTGGACTTCGCAGGAGTGTTTGAACCTGCAGAAAGGGAAAACATTCTATGACTTCCAGTTCAACACTAGGCTCGTCAAATCCACAATTGTGCATTTTCAGGTAGATAGAGACTTTACCTTGTTCATCACGAATTTCTGTTAATTCATGGACATTTTGGGGGTATTGGGCTGATTAATTTGCGATATGTTGGATTTAAACGTATGTTATTGTTGCTTTTAAATAATTAAAAATCATAGGCTTGCATTGATTGGTTTTAGCCTTTATTAGTTTATTTTCCTTTTGTAATATCAGTTATTCTTTGGGGAGTATTTATGAACTATTTTTATAAGATAAATGGATTACTTACGTGCAGGGAGTTCTTAATGTTGTTCGCAGTCTTACCTGGCTGAGAGTTATCTGACTGTGAAAGGAAATGCATAATTTTGGTGTTATAGTTTTGCAGGATTATGTAATTTGTATTGTCCTTTTACACACAGCTGGAATTAAAGGGTGCTCAACTTGTATGGAAATTTAAATTTATATATGACCTCTTTGGTATTTTTACTACTATTTTACATGCACAAATTCCAAACCAAGTTGGAGTTTCAGGTATTTTCAAGATTAAAGTTGGAGGCTCTTGAACCAGATTTTTATTCACCATATACTCTCTTTTCGTTTTTTGGGGGAAAAGTTTCTCAAGGATGCTTTTATTTTTTCTTAGTCACTCTAGTTGTTATTCAACTTTCTTAAAAAACAAGTGTCAAATTTTCAAAAGAATTATCTCCAATAGACGCTAGATATTCTATTTTCCAGACAAGACGGTTTCTATTCCAATTTATGAATGGATGCATCAAGCCTGTGGTATGACTTGACATTCTTAAAATTTGGTTGAATTCATGTGATAAGATTTTGTTCCATCCGTATTGTGTGCTTGCAAGATAATGAGGGTGCACACCCCAGGCAAGCATCTGTCTAAATCCACGTGCAATACTTTGGATCACAATGACAGAACTTTATTGATTTTGTTGCTTGTTTTCTCATCATTAGAAATAGACTGCTAATACTGATTTGGTTTATACATGAATTGTATGATACAGTATTGTTCTAATTGGAATTAACCGAGAGCAGGATTGGATAATGGATGAGTTTAGATGTGGATCCATTTCAAAGTTACACCTAACAAGTGTTTTGAACCCTATACAACACCAATCCAAACACATATAGAGTCTTACACCACCTTACTGTAATTTTTGTTAAATCAACAACTTGACTTGGATTCTGAAGCCAAATATTTTAGTCCTGGATTGAGTTCGTATCTCTGCACTGAGAGGAAAGCTTACATGGTCAAAAATTTTGTCATGAATTCTCTTATGTCAAACGATTAATTTATGTGGGCTAAAACTTCTGACCATGCAATTAGCTGTCATATTTACTACATGTATCACGAGGAACTATAATTTTGGTAAGTTCTATACTTACACAGTTGAACAATAGCCATTATAACTGCAACAGTGTAACAACAGCTGTTAGTTAATAATTCTTAATCTTGGGTGTTATTATTAATCTATCATTTTCTGCACCTTAAATAGTCTTTAGTTACATGGTTGTTTCATAGTATTATGTTTGCTACTTTTTATGTATGAGCAAGCATTCACCTCTGTAATGCATATTATATATATATATATATATATATATATATATGTTACAGAGGGGAAACTAGTAGTAACTGTGGCATTATTTGTTTCTGTAATTTAATTTACTGCTTAACCTATTTCTGCATTTAGGCCTTCTATTTCTCTCTTTATCTCAGCTTTTAAAGCAGGTGGAAAGGGAGCAGCTTGGCAAGACCTTATTTTATGGTATGATAGGAAAATATCTGACCACGTTTGAGAGGGCTTTAACAATATCTGTTATTAGTTAAGTGTTGATTTTGTCCTCATCAAGGGAGGACTTGCCTCTTCATGCTTGGTTGTATATTTCTAGGACCTTATCTATAGAATGGTTGTTGTTTAATTTCTGTTTACTTTGTCTAAAGTTCTTTTCCTACTTCTATAGTCTATTGCCTGATTTCTGCTATAGATGTTACATTTAGCATTTAATATGAAGATCACCCGTACTTCATGGAACTGCACTTGTTTGATAAATTCTCTATTATTTTAGAAAAATTGTCATCATAATCATAAAGCAGTGGGATCAATTTGTTGGAAACATGTGGTCAAGTTTTTAAATCATTTTTGTATTCTTGGTGGCCTTCCTGTTGGGGATCATAAACTCTGCACATGTCAGGCGATTTCCATGCATTGCATGATTCATTTTGTAATGAGCATTCTGGTGTTTACGCTTGATTATAACCATAGCTGTTTCTGATCCTTATCTTTGTCTTCCCTGATCCCTCCGCAGAAATCAGGGTTATCATCTCTAGTTGGACCATTAGCGTACATTTATAGTGATATTGGTAGCTTGTTTTCCGTATCATATGTTTTTCCTTTTTTTCCAGTTGGGTGTTGATTTTAATGTCATCAATATATTTCTTGTCTGTGCAGCTGAGGAATTTGTTGTGGGCAACTTCAAAACATGATGTATACCTCATGCAAAACTACTCTGTGATGCATTGGTCCTCATTACTACAAAGGGGGAAAGAAGTGCTTAACGTAGCCAAACCAATTATTCCAAACCTTGTATGTAGCCGCTTAGTTGATCAGATGTTTTTCTATTGTAATCAATGCATTGGATGTGAGTGTTCTTCTTCTGTTCTTTTGTAGAAGCGTACTGGATTTTTAGCTCAGCCCATCTCCAGAGTGCAAATAAGCACCATGACTGTTAAGGAAAATCTGATGGTAGCAGGGGGTTTCCAGGGTGAGCTTATTTGCAAGGTAGGGTAGAACATCATTTCTTTCAATCTAAGGATCACACATATGAAGGCTCCCTTTCTAATGCTTGTGAATTATTTGTGGACCAGAACTTGAAACATTCCGGAGTTGCGTTCTGTGGTAAAATAACTACAGATGATAATGCCATAACCAATGCTGTGGATATTTACTGCAATCCAGTGTACGCAACTAAATACAGAACTTTTATTCCTGGATTTTTTGTTTTGGTTTAGTTTGTAATTTAATTTCCTCTATGCAGTGGGTCGTTGAGGGTCATCACAGCAAATAATGATTCCCAAGTTCGAGTTTTTGATGCAGAGAATTTTGCTTCTCTTGGGTGTTTCAAGTATGATTGGTCGGTTAATGTGAGTATCATCAACGAATATTCCCATTACCATATAGTTTTCATCTTCATTTCTGAAGACACTTTCCGCAAATAACAACACTGCTTACCTTTGCAGAATACTTCTGTTAGTCCGGACGGGAAGTTGTTAGCTGTTCTTGGGGACAGTACTGAGTGTTTAATAGCTGATGCTAACTCTGGAAAGGTGGGTTCAATATGCAGTTATTCTTAAGGTTTTATATTCCTCAATGTTTAATTTGATTTCGGATTATATATATTTACGGTATTTTCTAGGTTACTGGGAGCCTAAAAGGGCACTTGGACTACTCCTTTGCATCGGCTTGGCATCCAGATGGACGAATATTGGCCACTGGGAATCAGGACACAACATGCAGATTGTGGGACATAAGAAATCTTTCAGAGTCTATAGCTGTACTGAAGGGAAGAATGGGAGCTATAAGAACCTTAAGATTCACATCTGATGGACGTTTTCTGGCCATGGCTGAGCCAGCAGATTTCGTCCATGTTTTTGACTCACATTCTAGTTATGAACAATGTCAAGAGATAGATCTATTTGGTGAGATTGCTGGTGTATCGTTTAGCCCTGACACAGAGGCTCTATTTGTGGGTATTGCTGACCGAACCTATGGTAGCTTGTTAGAGTTCATCAGAAAACGTGACTATAATTACCTAGACTCAATGTTTTAAATTAATGGGGCGATGTACAGCTAATCTGCTCAGGATTTCCATATTATAGGTTTAAAATTTTTATTCGGTGAGATGCTTTCCGAGGCTTTTCTTACTTGTGTTGAATTTGGCGGAGAATCAAGTTGTAAATTTTGGCTCTAGGTTGTGAGGGCCTGGTTTTTTAGAGCTCGAATGGCTTAGTTTTGCCTTTGTATGAATTTCATTGCTTGCTATTGTATATTAGAACCTATGAAATCAAGCAATTTATTGAATTAAACTTATTTTTCTTCTTTGAAGGTCTTCCTGTTCTTTCACTGATCCCTGCGTTATATTTTAGTTTTCGTACTGCAAAAAAATTATTTTAATGTTTTCAATTGGGCTTAACACTGATTGAGAAAGGTGACTATCACAAAACAATAAATTCGGCAAGATTTGTCTGGTCCACAAAACCGATAGGTGAATTACATGTCCCGAACCATCTCTTACCAAGTCATCGAGAGATTATCAATACAGGGCAATTTTTGTTGTTGTTGCGTCAGGTCGGGGCAGTCGGTAGATGGAGAATGAAACAAGTGCAGTTGCAAGATGGTACACCTGACTCCCATTTTAATTAGCTCTAGTTGATAAAGACTGGCTTGATGTTCAAAGCTTAATATTTGATTATTTTACTACCGACCAAAACAAATGAAGAATTGACGTTCATTCGATAACCTTGATAGTTGAAAGTCATTAGCTAACAGAAGTTCCAATCAAAATAATAAAAGGTCATCCAAGAAATTAACCCTTACGTGAAAAAAAAAAATAGTACCTACGAGTAATTTATAGGTTATCTAGAATTTTCGCATATTTACTGGGTAGTGGTATTACACTATTAATTCTACGTAATTGTTTGATTATAAATATTTATTTTTTTATTAAATATATTTAAATATTTAGTTTTTTTATAATGAGATAAAAAATTAATATTTTTAATGATAATATTTTTACTTTATAAAGTTGTAATGTATGATACAATATTAATTTGTATTATATTATATTAAAATAATAATATACTTAATACATTATACCATATTTTCTTCTTCTTTATTATTTTTTAAAAAGTGTAGATACCTATTACCAAAAGTACCCATTACTATCCCTACTTTTCCCTATAATATCCCTGAAGTAGTTTATTTTAGTTCAACCATAGATATTCTTCTTAGAAACAATTATGTTATGGTTGGAAATTATAGGATGATATCCCATAATTAAAGGATGATATCCCATAATTAAATTATAGGATGATATGATATTATTATTATAAATTTCTATTATTAACCGATTAGAAATTATTTGAAGATAAATAATGTAAAAATAAGCAATATTCCTTTATAGATAATTCATGGTTGTTGTTAATGTATTTAAATTAAATTAAATTTATTTACTAACATTTTGTCTCTGATGCCAACCGTGTACGTTACTATATTAAATTGACCAAAGGGGAATAATGTGATATTGTAAATATATAGTATGTATCTACCAAGAGGAAAATGCTATGAAATACGAAAAATCTTGGTTTACTGCAATATGTATGCAACATACGCGTCCCCTTTGCGTAGTGAATTGATAGCACTAATATCTATTATCTACATCATATGCTTAATTAATTATCTTTCTTCAAAGGGCATACGTGTTAGAATTAGACCAAGTTGGTTGTTAAAAGATTTGAATATGTCGAAAAGTCCAAATTATCATAGCAGATAGCAAGCGACCAAAAAAAAAGAAAGCTAGTTTGTTAAATTGAACCCCTTTCTGGAACCAACTTTAGAACAGGTGGGTCATTTTCAATAGATAGATACACGCGAGAGGGTGGCAAAATCTTCAACATTTACAAATCTAGCCATCACCCTCTTCTTGCAAACATTTGGATCATGGGGAAGCTCCGAATGACAAATGGTTTACTTGTATTCTATATCATGATTTATAGATGTAATCATGTAAAGATCATTAATCGAGTTTGCCTTAACTGCTATGAATATGATTTCCAGTAAATAATTCGGTGAATAAATCAAATATTTTTGTAATTATAAGTATGATAAGTGTGTCACTAACTAACGTTGTTTACTTTAATTGGCATATCTTAATCGGTGCAATCCCACTCGGAAGTGTCGCACTCAACTCGGAGATATCCCACTAGGGAATTCACTTACACTGAAATATCTTGGCCCGAGTACTCATTCGAAATCAGCTTGTCTTCACCCGGAAGGTCTTGTCTCAGACATGATTCACTCGAAAATTATCCACTCAGTGTACCTTAGTAGGAACTCAAATCATCAGATTTTCTTTTTAGGTCATCTCTTCTTCCTAAAATCTAGCAGTAATTCATACCGACTACCACGTCACAATATTTACTTTTCTATACTTATTATTCGTCAGTCACCAAATCTCATCTCTGTTTACTCCTCATCTCCAATCACTTACCGACTTCGGAGATACAAATCATACACTTCTCTTCTCTAAATCCGATCACCCAAGGTTGGCTAAAACACATCTGTCTCCTCGACTTCACACGACCTCAACCACTAGTGCAACTACCTGAGGTGATCAGTCTCAAGCGTTCAACACTTCATAGTTAAGCCGGGTGAAAGTCGAATATACAGTCCAACTATCCATATCATCGATCAACGTGCAAGCTGTTTACATCATAATCCATTTACCTATGTCTATTGGCAACTTCACAATGAATTAATGTTAAAAGGAACCCACGGTGGCCAGCCGCTATGATTCCCACGTAACACTAATATCAGTGCAAAGTCCAAACGACTCGGTAAAACTTCTCTTCATTCTTATTATTTGTCTGCTCAACCACTTTCTAATTACTTTGTCCCATGTTCTTCATTCTCTACTTCTCCTTATCATATACACAACAGTCCAATACATATATATATTTCACTCGACCATCACTCACATAATTCATTCTTTTAATTATTCCGAGTGAATTCTCGCCTCATCAATTATCTCACTGAAAATTATTATTAACCACCCTTCGACTCTTACCTTCAACTTATTCGGCATTATTATACCGTCCTCCATTACCTACTCAGAATTTCTCCCAATGTCCGTTAATCAATTGTCTAACAACTTGGACATGACATACTGGTAATGTTTATTTAAACCACTTTATAGAATCACTACAGGATTTAACCTCCTCTCGGAAAATTAGCACCTCGAGTCCCAAAAGTGTTGACTCGGTTACCATGCCTACTCGGTTGCTTCTTCTGTGGGCAATCGGGCCTAAGGTGTCCCGGTTGTCCACATTGGAAACAAATGATTTGTCCAGTCGGACAGTGTTTCACAATATGGCTTAGCCACAACTATAGCACACTCGGCTACCCGACTAACTACCAGATCGGCCAGTAGAACCCCGACCAGAAGATGAAGAAGACGTAGTGGAAAACTTACCGCCACGAAAGAACCGATCCATTTTCTTGAAACTGGATCCTCCTGCCTTCACGACCTCTTACCTTCCGACTGAAAGATCCTCTGTAATTGTACTTCCTCGGTCAGCCTATCCTTGTTCACCAGAGTCGGATAATCCCGAATCTCAATCGGCATAATCACACTGCGAAGTCCAATTCACAATCCTGCCTCATACTTGGCACACTTACTACTCTCAGTTCCTTCCAGTGAGAAAGAGTGATAGAAGTTACACAGCTCGTCAAACTTAGTAGTGTGCTCGGCCATTGACACTCGGCCCTGTTCCAATCCTCAAATTCCATTTCCTTTCGGACTTTATAATTATCCAAGAAGTACTTGACAAGAAACTTCCTTCGGAAACTCACCCACACCAGCAGTTCACTCATCATATTCATCTGTACTTTGGTCCTAGACCACCATATCCTAGTCTCGTCCTTCAACTGGTAATTTGCAAACTGTACTTTCTGCTCCTCCGAGCACTCGAAATACTTAAGAGCTGGTTCGGTTTCTCTTATCCAAACATACACCCCACTGTAGTCATACCCTCCTTTATAAGCAGGGGAATTCCTTTTCAGGAATTTATTTATCAGGAATGGGACCTGATTCAATCCTACTCATCAATTTGGAAAACCCCGAGAAGAAATCATCTCCTCCACCAGAATTAGCTTCCCGGCCATAAAGTAATTCTATAATGAATAAACACATCACCATTTATAACCAACAATCTACCAGGGAGTCGGATATTTACCTTACACATATAAAATACAACGTCACTGGAGTGCCAAGGGAATGATGCCAAGCTGCACAAACAATCACAAACACTGCAATAGAATGCAAACACAGTCCAGTATAGGACTCACACAAATCATTGAGTTCACCCATACACCCGGCTCTAGAAAGAACCGCTCTGATACCAAATGTGACGACCCTCGTCAATTTTCTCATTTTTCACAATAGATTTTTCGCTTTTAATAAAAATCCACTCGGTCTTAATAGAAAATAATATTCATTTTTATTAAATACATTCAAAATAATAGAATCATACTTAAAATAGTAATAACCGACTGAAACCGATTGGAAATAAATCCATTAATAAAATAGTTATACAGAAACAGCGAAAGAAGGAAAACAGAATCAGGGGTCATTCGCCTGAGCGAGACCCTGATTCGCTTAGGCGAGATCCGACTCACTTGAGCGAATTCCACGCCTTAACCTGAGCGAACAACAAGACCCATAAGGAAAATTCACAAGTCGATTATACTCAGAAATAGGGGTCCACTCAGTCACATCTCACTCAGAAACTCTTAATCTACATTCACTCGGAAACTGTTTCTCTCGGGTATACCTCACCCGGAATACATTCTGAAGCTTCACTCAAAAATAGTTCGCTCGGCCAATAGCTCACTCGGGAACATCCCACCCTTCCTTCACTCGGAAGAGCTCTCAACCATTCATCACACTAAAGACATTCTATCCACTCGGAAACATGCTAGTCTTTACTTGGAAAGCACTCTAATCTTTACTCAAAAAGAGACAGGATACTCGAGCGAGATAGGCACCACATGAACCGGCCCTCGCTCGGACAAGACAGAATCTGCTCGGCTAGATTCGCCCGGTAATCGACCTTACTACAGCAAACACTCAAGAAATTTAATACCGATTACATAACATAAATTTATATTCACATTAGTCGGCATACCGATTCAAAATTAGTTCAACTCAATCATATAGCATCACTCATAGAAAACTCAAAATATATATATATATATATATATATATATATATATTACATTCATTTCAAAACTACTCGGTTCCTTGGCATCAATCCTCCACTTAGCGCACCTCCATGGCTCCGACCTCTTCCCTGTCACTGGTTACTAAAATTGAAAACCACAACAAGGGTGAGTGTTTAGCGTCATAATTAATATAGAACGGAATAAAATAAAATACGAGTATAAACTCTGTCCGATTGCTTTATCCTCAAAACTGCACATTTCACTCAGCAATTAACTCGATTGGCAATACACTCACACTCGACAATATATCCATTATCACTCGGCATTATAGTAATTCACACTCAGCAATATAACAGTTCTCCTTTGACAATCTTAACAAGTAACATTCAGCAATACACACACTCGGTAATCATAGCAATTAACACTGCAAACCTAGCCAATCACACTCAGCAAGTAACTTCCACTCGGCAAATATAACAATTTTCCACTCAGAAAATATAACAATCACTCGGCAAAGATATGAAATTACACTCAGCAAATACATCAAATCACTCAGCAATGATTTAAATTTTCATTCGGCAATTATAACCAATTTACCACTCGGTAAATATAACATCACTCAGCAATTATTTCAATTTTTATTCGGCAATTAAAACCAATTGCACTCAGCAAATATACACCACAACTAATAATTCATCAAATTACAAGTCACAACTGACTCTCACATAAAATCGACGCCTAGTATCCGGATACTAAAGGATCGGCCTTCAGCTGGGGGTCCTACTTGACACCCCGTGAACCCTGCTTGGTTCACTGAGTCCTACTTGACTCCCCCTCAACCACTGGGTCATAGACCTCTAGGTAGCTCAACTGGGTCCTGCTTGACCACTGAAGCCAAAAATGAGGGTAACATATACCGTCAGTCATCCCATACTACATAATCACATCTCAATCATTTCATATTATCAACAATCAACAAATGCAACTACCAAAAACTGGCATGTGCTCACAACACAGGGCGACCGACTTGTCAAGCCTGGCATCACATTTCCATTAAACACCAATTGTCACAACATCAATTATTTCAAATTTCAATTGGCTCAAGCCATATACACACGATCAGAAACCGATCGGTGTCCACATACATGCATCCTTACACATTCATATACAACTCATTCACCATCATCTCAATTATCACAACATCAAATATTTCTCAAGTCACCTACACACGATCAGAAACTGATCGGTGTTCACATACATACATGCATATTCATACATTCACAGCTTTCATTCAGCAACAACATCAAATATTTCTTGTCACTCACACACACACACATACGATCCTAAACCGATCGGTGTGCACATCCATACATACATTCATACACATATTCATATAATTTTCACTCAGCATCATCTCTTACCCAGTTTAGTCTTTCCAACGACTCGTACAGTGTCCTATTCTAATTAATTATAACCCAAACACCCCCTTACCTCTGTTCCACGCTTCAACAATTTCTGGGTTCACAGTTCCACCTCTGTTCCAGCAGCAACCTCCTTAAGCGTTCCACCAGTGTTCGTTCCACTACCTACAGGTTTGGAACGTGAAACACGTTAATGTTACACCACCACCCACACGGTTAAAGGGCCATTTCCAGGCTCACAGCCAATAGGAGTGGAGATCGGAACAGTACCCCCACATGAATGATCATTTGGTCCAGAAAAGAAACGAAAAGGATGAGGTAACAATTTCAAACGGTTCAAAGGACTTACTTTGAAACCACTGTCACAGCTACGTAATTAGTTCAAGGTTTGATGCAAAAGGGACCTCCTTTCAAAGCTTACAGCTCTCAACGATGGAGGAAGGAGAAGAAGAAAAGAAACACATGAAGAAGAAGAAGATTCTCGTGAGAAGGTGAATGATTGAAGAAAGAGAAAGAAACCTTTATTTAATACTCATGGCAACCAGTTACTTTCTCAACTGGTCACTTCCAACCAGTCACCTCTCCAACCGGTCATTTCCCCTATTTTCTTTATAATTTCATTAAAGGTTTTAATTAAACATCTCTTCTTCTAATCACACCTTTTATAATTAACCAATAATTCCTAAAAATATCAAATAAATCCTTAAAACAATTTTTAATATTTTCCACTTCACAAAAATTTCCTATAATTATCCGGGATGTTACACATGTTGATCCAAAATCACCTGTAGTGAATGAGGACCCTGTATCATATAAGGAAGCTGTAATGAATAATCGGGTTACTGATATAAACTCAAAAGAAATAATTCAAATGGTAACTAAAGACCTAAACCTAGGTGATCCCTTGAACAACGTTGTTAGGAAACAGATTCGTGAACTAAGCCTAAACCCAAAGATTATTGTTGGCTTGGAGTATAAACTGGGGTGTGAACCTTGGTTTTGCAATTATCGTGAAACTTCTTGGCAAGAGACTCAACCTGAGTTTCATGACAGCACAACTATGATTGTTGTGGGTGGGGTTGAGTAATTATTCTATTATTGATATAGAGGATGGATACTTTACTATAATGAAGAAGACTACAAACATGTCCGTTTCGAAGGACCATAGTTTATACTGGGACATTATCTTCTTGTTCAAAGGTGGAGACTTTCTTTTCAGTGAAGGAGGATGAAGTCAGGTTTATAGCGGCTTGGGTACGTATTCCACGCTTTCCCCTTGAACTATACAATGAAAAAAATGTCATGGAGGATTGGAAAAAAGTTAGGCATGATGCTCAGGATTGACATGGTCACATCGATCAACTCACGCAGAAAATTTACAAGAATATATGTGGAAATAAACTTACGTTAACAACTGGTTCCATCCTTTATGATTTTGGATTGGAAGTTCTCGATTGTGTACAGAGGTTTAAATCTCATTTGTTTCCAATGTGGAAATTTTGGTCATAAACCGAAGGGTGCCTAGAGAATTGGCGGGGACCATGGAAACACCCAAAAAATCTCATGATGCAAGGAAAGTATGTAACTAGTGAATTTCCCATTCATTGTGTAGATATTAAGTTATATCATATGTACAGATGAGTTTGATTTTGTGTTTTCCTTGCATTTTGTAGGAAAATAAGGATAAAAGACCAAGCAAAGCATGGGAAGAGAGGAATCAAGTTTTTGGCCATTTGCCTAGGCGAGAAGGGAAAAAAAGATCTATTTGCCTAAGCGAGCCATGCGATGCAACACTTTATCCACTTAGTTATCGGACCATATAAAAGACCTAATTACAAATCTTAGATGGTAGAACAAGGGAAAACCGAATAAAACAAAGTTCCTTGAAGATTTTGTGTAATTTTCACCTTAGATTACTTCATCTTCTTGGATCTTTGTAGTTTTCATGTTTTGATTCACTTGTAAGTCATGTGTGGTTGATTTCTTTTCTAGTTGGGATTGAATAATAGTAATAAGTTTATGAACTTATAAGTATTTTGGTTCAATTTATGCAATTGATTGAAGTTAATAATTTAATTTCTTCTTCTAATTCATGTTTTAAATAAGAGAATAAACCATGTATATGTTTCGATGTTTTTGAACAGATTTAGGATTGAATTACTTTGATGTGGTTGATTATCCTAAACGCCAATGGAGTTTATGGTACTCTAGAGTGTTAAATGTGGATGTCATTAGTTGTATAAACCAACGTATTCATGTAAAACTTAAGGGGCAGAACAATCTAGCAGGGATCTTACTATTATGTTTCCCCCCACTAAGAGGCATGGATGCTCTTTGGGAGGAGCTTCATTCTTTTGCATCTTTGAACACCTTGCCCCGGGTTGTCATGGGTGATTTCAATCCCATCCTATTATCAATAACCATAGCATGATTTCTTTTGCTAATTTCCTTTCAAGGTGTAACCTTTGTGACTTTCCTTCTGGCCTTCACTTGGAAACGTGGAAATGTTAAGGAGAAGCTTGAAAGACTTGTGTCTAATACCCTTTGGAGAGATACCTCCCCTTAAGCCTCAGTGGGTAACTTGGTTTTGCCTCTGTCAGATCATTATGGCATCTGGTTATGGCTAGATAATGTTGTAGAGCCTTATGATCAGTTTGGGTTCAAGTTTCTTACAGCTTGGCTTACCCATCCAAAATTTGGCAAATAAGGTTAGAAAACGTTGGAGCAATGATATCCCTTAGAATGAAAACTTTTCAACATTCTTAGATGGCATGAGAAGGTGGAATAAAGATGTCTTTCGTCATATTTTCCAACACAAGAAATGAGTCCTTCTTAGACTGGCAAGAGTCAATAGAAAACTAGTGATTGAGGACAATCATTACCTTCAAATTAAAGTTAAGAAAAGAGTTATAGAGAACTTACGAAAATACTCTTGTGCGAGAGGAAATGCATCAGAGTTAACTTGCAAAAGTGAACTAGTCAAGGCTTCGTGACAAAACTACAGTGTTTTATCATAGAGTAATGCTCATAAAACATTCGATCAAAAGAATTAAAGCCATTTTAGATTCAGATCATGTTTGGATTCATGATGATAACTTGATCAAGGACCCGATGGTGAATTTCCTCAAGGACATTTACACGGATGCACTAGTCTCGAGGGATGGCTATGTGACGTCCCGTGTAATTTTTCTGAATAAATTTTTCGCGTTTTAAAAAATCATTTTTGAAATTTGTAATAAGTCATGTAGAAGTTGATAAACGCGGATTATTATCATACTAGTCGCGAATAATAAAAGTCATGAAATATTTATATAGCGGAAACGATTTAGAAAAATATAGTACATGAAACATTATATTATTACAACCCATCAAATTAAAAATAAAGTCAAATTCCAAGCAATAATTCACGTAAACTCCATTCATGGCATCACTCTTCATTCTGTGTAGCATTCACTGTAAAAATTAATGTAAGAGTGAGACAGAATATAGAATAAATATAAAATAAATAAAATTGCACAAACACAATCAACAAACCATAATGATATGATGAATATGCCAAACAAGTTCATTTATAAATCTTTAATTAGTCACATGATGTCATGCTGGATCCATTTGGTTTGGTGGGAATACTGCAGTAAAAGGTCTCATAGAGACATCGGTAGGAATTAATACAGTCATGGATCCCTACAGCCCCATGACCAACACATCGGTAGGAATTTATACAGTCATGGATCCCTACAGCCCCATGACCAACACATCACAAAAATAGGGCTTTAACTCATCATAGAGTAACCTCCCACCAGGGTAGGCAATCATGGAACCCCTAAAATTCCATGGTGCGTCCAAATGCTTATGATGCATGAATGCCTTTAATTCTCTTTATCATTTAACATACCATGATATTAATATTTCCAAAACCACTTGGAAAACCACAAGTCCTCAAAGGACATATCACATATAATAATTTTCAGAATCATGGATTTACTGTTTCAACCACATATATCAATAACCGCAAGGCATTCATGTATATATATTAATTTAATCATTCATAATTATTCACCACCAAAATACACAAACTGAATGATGCTCATTAGACACTCATCAACATTCATAATACTTCATAATCACTCAAGAATTCAATAACAAATTGTTACCCATAGGGAAAATATCATTTTTATCCATAATAACCATTATAAGCAAATTTCAACATTTCCAACAGCAACATATGTTAGTAAAACAGTCATAACATGAGTAAATCAAATCCTTTTCATGTGATTCCACTTTCTATAGCTCAATAACATAAATATCTACAACTTTCATGAAGACCATAAATTCAAATTCTAAACAGAAACATCACTTATTCATAGAATACAAAACTACCTCAAAGAGGATTTTTAAAACGTATACAGGTTAGTATTTTCAACGTATCTGGAGCTACAAAAACAATTTTGGCATGAAACTAGTTCTAAATTATTCTTAACACAAATATATACAACTTTCATGAAGGCACCAATTACTAATTCTCAACACAAAATTCCCAGTTTTAAAAATAAGATTCGGATTTTATAGTTAACAGATTTTCATCATAAACATACTTCTGTATTTTGAGCATATCTAGAGCTACAAGAATATTTTTAACTCAAAACCACTTCCTATAGATCCCTAACATAAATATCTACAACTTTCATGAAGACCATAATTTCAAATTCCAAACAGAAACATCACATAATCACATAATAGTCAATAGATTATCATTTTTCATTATCACCAATTGCTGGAAAATTTACTGGTTTGACAATATTTAGTAAATTAGCTATAACTCATAGTATAAAAATAATTTCTGAATGAGGCCAAGTTCTATGTTTCAATAATTCCATTATCTATAATTTTTATGAAGACCAAAAATTCCAAATCTAAACAGAAATATCACAAATTCATAGTATACTAAACTATCTCAAAGAAAGTAACAAAACATACATATGTTAGTAAATTCAGCGTTTCTGGATCTACCAAAATAATTTTGGCATGAGACCAGTTCTAAATTACTCATAACACAAATATCTAAAACTTTTATGAAGATACTAAATACTAATTCTCATCACAAAATTCCCAGTTTTAAAAATACAAACAGTGATTCACGTTAGCAGATTTTTAGCATGAACATACTTCTGTCTTTTAGGTATAACTAGAGCTACAAAAATAATTTTGACTTGAAACCACTTTCTAAAGATCCATAACACAAATATCTACAACTTTCATGAAGACATCAAAGGCTGATTATGTATGTATAAGTCCCAGAATCTTAATATATACACAAAACATAGGGTAATTATTCCACTCCAACATCCTGTAGTATTTTGGCTATAACTTTTTCTATACATATCCAAATAAGTTGATTCAGGTCTCAAAATTCACAAAACAAAAAGCTATACATCTTTCATGAAGAAGTCAGAATCAAAATCACACGTTTTCAATCTCAAAACTGAGCAACAAGATACGAAAATAAAACTGGAATCCTAGGACAGCATACAATTCTACCCATTTCATAATTATTCACAACCCTATCCCCTCTTACCTTAATGGAGGTTCCTAAAGTGGTTGAAAGTGTTGTATTATTGTCCTAGCTTCAGATCAAGAGTGAACTTGATGGAGAAAGTGAAAGAAAATAAGAGAGAGACTTCACTAACTTTAGCTTGTTCTAAGAATTCAGACTTGGGAACAAGATGTAGTGTTGATTTAATAATGCAAATGACAAGTGGGGGACAAGATTTTCATAATGGGATTGTAGTGGGATGTTAGGTGCATGAATTATGGTGATAATGAAGGTTTTAGGTAAGAAAAATGAGCTGTATTGTTGACCATTTCCGCAGCCTACATAATGGAGCTTGTATGATTGAAGTAAATATTAACTTTGACATTGTTCCGGTATTTTAGGCATATCTCTCTCATATCTTAATGTATTTTAACAAATTTGGTCTTGTTGGAAAGATAAGACAACGAGGAACAACTTTGTAGTTCATCACTTTTTCAAATTAGGACTCTAACAAGGTATTAAAATATGTACAAGAGGATATGATTGAAGTAAAATATCAATTCTGACACTGTTTTGGTATTTTGGACATATCTCTCTCATATCTTAATGGATTTTAACAAATTTGGTCTTGTTGGAAAGCTAAGACAAAGAGGAACAACTTTGTAGTTAACCACATTTCCAAATTCGGAATCTAACTAACAATTAAAATGTGTACAAGATGACGCATTTTGAGTGGAGTATGTGGCAATTTGATGAGAGTAATTGGAAAAACCAAAGGAATTAATAACTAAGGAAATAGGTAATAAGTTACTTGATTAACTTTTACCTAAGGTATAAAGTTAAAATTATTTACCATGGTAAAAGGTTAAATTGAAGATGTTGTCCTAACCAAAAATTTATGTAGAAAGTTGAGATAAAATAGATAATATCATTGATGGTCTAAATCAAAATGATTATACATGAGAATAAAATTTTTAGGATGTTACAGGCTACCTCAAAGACAGTATCGTTCAGAATTCCTTAGTTAGCCAAGAAGACAAGGATGGTCTAGGTGTTGTTCCTTATATGCTAGAAATTACAAAAGATCTTACTGAAATGGCCCCTTTTAAAGCCCCAAGTCTAGACGACACTCACGCAACCTTCGATAAACACTAATGAGACTTTGTTGCCCCTTTTCTCACTAATCTTGTGCAGAATTTATGGTTACACCTAGAAAATATCAAGGATGTGAATGACTGACTGCCAAATTACTTTAATTCTTAAAGTGGATTCGGCTCATCCACCCTTTCAGTTTCATCCCATATCTCTGTGCAACATGAGCTACAAGATTTTCTTGAAAATCTTAGCTAACAAACCACAACCTTTTATAAGCAAGGTGATTGGCCCGCCTCCATGCTCTTTTGTTCAAGAGCGGCATGGTACTGATAACATTTGTGTCCTTCAAAAATCGATGCACTCCATGATATCACTATCTTTGAAAAGAGGGTTTATGATCTTAAAAAATGACATGGCAAAAGCTTATGATTAAATACGGTGGAACTTTGTTGTAAATTCTCTTTTGGAGGATAACTTTCCTCAAGAATTTCATAAGGTAAACAAGTAGCAATTTAGATTATGTTTGACAAGACTATGAGTAGTGATTTGTGTCATTTTATATTTAACAATTAGTTTTATCAAACACATTTTAATTTAATCTGCTAGCTTATTAGCCTTTGACTTTCAGCTACTAATTTTAATCTTTCAATTAACTTTTCAGCTTTTAGTTAGCTTATCTATTAATTTTACCAAATAAACTGTTTATGTTATTTTATATTTAACAGCTAATTTTACCAAACAAATTTGTATTTAAAAGGTGTTTGCTTCCCCCTTACTATTTTCAGAATGGAGCAGAAAGAAGATTGGGGTAGTTCCTGCGTGTTTGGCTCCTATTTTTCTTCTTGATCACCGTTTGTTGTTCTAAAAGTGAGAAGTTGTCAAGGTTCCATCATCAAATGTAGATCCCTTGCTCTTGTGTCATTTTTATGGAAGATCTGAAGATTTAAACAAGAGGTAAATATCTCCTCACTCTTTGTTGGGTTTTTTTTTTTGGTTTTTGGGTTGTTGATTTTGTTGAAGATGATGGGTGGTGGTTGGTGGTCATGGCTGTGGGGGTGATGAGTGGTTCTTGTGATGGAGGGGTTTCGGTGGGTGGTGAAGGGCTTTGGTGGGTGATGATGGATAGGTTGGTGGTGGTCGTGGGTTGTAACACCCTCTGTTACACCTTAATAAATTCTAGAAAAACTCATATTTTTTTTTAAAGATATGATTGTTAAAAAGAAACTATAGGAATAAATTATATACATTATTTCTGAAATACCTCACAAATATTATTAAAACTTTATAAAGTATTTGTACATTTATCCGAAGAAAATGAACATTAAACATTATAAGAAAAAGAGGAAACTTCATGGCCCAGAAGCAGTTACTCATTAACATTATTTATTCATTGGACCACGGTATTCATACCGAGCTCCCTTTCTAGAACGTGCTATATTTACTGCCGATATTCTTCGATCCTTCCCTCTGAACCATCAATTTAAAACATGTGAAACAAAAACACGGAGAAATGAGTGAGAAACAGAATATAATATTCCCGAATAAGACATAAGCAACAAAGGGTTTTCACAAACCAATACATAATAATATCAATCACAATCACATACACAATCAATTATGAATGCATGAATGTTATGCAATATCTTCATCATAACTTACCTATATATGTGGGCCCTTAAATTTTAATTTGCACTGGGCCAACCAGGAGTTTACACTGTTCCATAAGTCCGGATAATAATAATATGAACAGCTCAACTGACATGGAAACACTTAGAGACTAGTCAGATTGAGAAAGTTTTTATTGTGAAAGTACCCAACATTAAGGAGCTACCCCAGGTCCCCTGAAGCACCCTTTCACACCCTCTCATCCCAAGGCTCGTAATTAAGCCTCCTCTAATGTATCCTCGGTTTCTATAATCCGTCCCCAGACAATATTATTTCATTTCACTTTAATGATTCATGATGCATGAACTACTCGTGTATTGCGTTGGTTAAGGCTTTTAGAAACTCAATTATTAAATCCCTTAAAGGTTTACAATATCATTTCAATAAACTGTACATTTTCTCAATTCTCTAAATTTCTGTCCTATAGAAATAAATTTAGTACAGTTTTCAAATCTCACTGAAATTGAGTTTCTAAGCCTTAAATATCTAAAAACTTTATCATATAAAACTTTACATAATCTTTCTCGAATTAAATCTTAACAAAATCAAATTTAGGAATCTCAATTATTTCCAAATATCTTTAGTTATTAAGTTGGAAAAAATAAAATAATTTTCTTTTAAAAAAATTTCTTTTATTAAAAGAGAATAATTATTAACCAAAAATACTTAAAATTACAAAATTTTTCTTTAACTCAAGATTTAATTAAATAAATTCTCATAAAATGTTTTTTTTCTAAAATAAATACTAATTTTTTTATTCTAAATATTGAAAATAAAGTTAATAAAAATCATTTCTAAGAATGAATAAAAGATAATAAAATTTAAAGAGTAAGGTAAGAAATTCTTACTGAATTTTAGCTTTCCGTCATGCTCGCTATATGCTCAAACTCCACATTACAATATCATCAATCAAAATCAAGCAATATCAATCATAACTAAATATCATCAATCAATCAATCATAATCAAATCATAATCAAATCAATTAAATATCATTAATACATATCATAATACAAAATTTAATGATTATTAATATAGTCAATTTGAGTCATTTTGGTCAATTCCTCGCATAGGTATATGTAAGTCCATATAATCCAGTCCTTGCATAGGTATAGTTCAGTCTATATGGGTCATAATGGTCCAAGTCCTTGCATAGGTATAGTCCAGTCCATATAGGTCATAATGGTCCAAGTCCTTGCATAGGTATGTTAGAGTTAGTTAAACCGGATATTTAATTTAAAATTTATTAAAATTGTTAAGTTAAAAAGTTAATATTTTAAAATAATAATATTATTAAATTTAAAAAGAGTAGGGGACTCCTCCCATTATTCTTATGTCTTTTTATATTATACTCTTATCTCACTCCCCCTTACCTTGAATTGTTACCCAAAATGGATTTGCTTTGCACCTCCGATTTCTAGAAATATTAATACCAATCTTATTTCAGTATAAGCATAAGACGAAGATTAAGATTACTACTTAAAACAGAAATGATAAATTTTGAATAGTGAATAGTGAATAGTGAATAGTAAATCGTGAATAGTAACAATAAATAGTAAAATGTAAATAGTAACAGTAAATAGTAAAACGTGAATAGTAACAGTAAATAGTAAATCGTGAATAGTAACGGTAAATAGTAACAGTAAATAGTAATTTACTATTTGAATAGTAATTTACTATTGAAATAGTAATTTACTATTGAAATAGTGTTTACTATACAGAATAGTAACTTAAAATAATATTATTTTCAATATAATAACAGATTTCTAAAAACGATATAAAAATAACCCAAAAAATATAAAAGAGAAGTATTCTTACCTTAGGATTTTGGCAGAACCTTCTCTCCAAAAACTTTTCTTCTCTCTCTCACTTCCACCACTATCTCACTAGCACTACTATATTAAGAAAACTTAATCTGAAATTGTGAATTCTAAAGAAGAAATCCTTCGGTATTTATAGGAAAAAAATTTACTATGCATTCCATTATTTTAATATAAAAGTACTATGAATTTTTGAATTTTTTATTCCAGGTTACTGTGCATCTTTTGAAAATTTCATACATGCACAGTGATTTGCATAGTAATTGTCGGCAAAATTATTAAGTCAAATAGTAACCCTTCACTCGGTATATTTTAAATATTCAAAATGAGTCCTTTTTGAAATTTAGCGATATTATATCAGTCCTCACTAATTTTATAATAAGTAATATAAAGCTGAAATTTTAAAAATCTAAAATTTTCTGTTAATAAAAATTTATTGATACGTTTCCAATTTTTTAACGATTGGAAAAAATCAAGATTTTTCTCAAACCGATAATTTTTAGATAAGTCTACTTGAAATAGATTTTAGAAAATTTTCTTATAATTTAAATTCACTTTCTTATAAATATTTTTAATTTAAGTCACTTATATGAATTTAAAATTATTTAAAAATATTATTTTATTAAAAAATTCCCAAATTCCAAAAAATCATAAATAATACGTAGGTTAAAAAGTTCTAAAGAACCATAATTTAATTCCTTCAAAATTTTAATATAAAAATAAAAATAGGGGTGTTACAACTCTACTCCCCTTAAAAAATTTCGTCCTCGAAATTTACATTAATCAGTAAAACAAATGAGGATGAGACTCTTTCATCTCAGTTTCTAGTTCCCATGTAGCATCTTCTCCTCTCGTTTCACTCCAAATAACCTTTACAAGCGGAATTGTCTTGTCTCTTAATTGTTTTATTCTTCTGTCACTTATTCTAACAGGTGGTGCATCATATGTAAGATTATCTTTAACTTGTATGACATCAGGTTCAATAACATGTGTAGGATCAGATATATACTTTCGTAAGTTTGACACATGAAAAACATTATGGATATTAGAAGGAAAAAGTGGTAATGCTATTTGGTAGGCAAGGGGACTAACTTTATGAATTATTTGGTATGGACCGATAAATCTAGGAGTTAGTTTTCGAGATTTCATTGCCCGACTGACCCCAGTCATAGGTGTGACTTTCAAGAATACATGATCTCCTTCTTGAAATTCGAGCGGCTTTCTTCTTTTGTCATAGTAACTTTTCTGCCTGCTCTGTATTGCCTTCATCTTTTCCTAAACTATTTTGATTTTATCCGTGGTTTGTTGTACCAACTCTGGTCCTAGCATCAAGTTTTCACCAGTCTCAAACCAACATAGCGAGGTCCTACATTTTCTTCCATATAATGCTTCAAAAGGTGCCATGTCAATGCTAGCATGAAAACTGTTGTTGTAGGTAAACTCCACATATGGTAAGAATTGATTCCAACTTCCTTTATGCTCTAACACACAAGCTCGTAACAAGTCCTCTAGAGATTGGATTGTTCTTTCTGATTGTCCATCCGTCTGAGGATGATATGCTGAACTTAGACGCAGTTTTGTTCCCAAAGCCTTGTGCAAGCTCTTCCAGAATTGTGATGTAAAATGAGGGTCCCGATCAGAAATGATACTTGAAGGAATTCCATGCAATCTCATAATCTCCTCGATGTATAATTTTGTCAGGTTCTCCATAGCGTAACGAATGTTGATGGGAATAAAGTGGGCAGACTTTGTTAGTCTATCAACTATTACCCATATTGAATCATGTCCTAATGGAGTTTTGGGTAGAGAAGTCACAAAATCCATGGTAATGCCATCCCATTTCCATTTCGGTATTTCCATTGATTGTAGCATTCCAGGGGGTTTTTAGTGTTCCACTTTAACCTTCTGGCAAATTAGACATGCAGCCACATACTCTGCCACCGCTTTCTTCATTCCAGGCCACCAAAATAACTTCTTCAAATCTTGATACATTTTAGTAGCTCCGGGATGAATGCTCATATAACTTTTATGGCCTTCTTCCAGAATTGCTTTCCTCAACTCCTCTTGATCAGGGATACACACTCAATCCTTATACCTCAATAATTGGTCGTTTCGCACATTGAACTCGACTTCTTTTCCTTGTTTCAAGAGTTCTTTCTTCTCTTGCAGGAATTCATCCTCTCGTTGAGCCTCCAGAACTTGTCTCAGGAATTCACTTGTCACTTGCAACGCTCCTAATCTGTAGCTGTTAGCATTAACCTTTACTGCTAGGTTAAGATCTCTGAAGTTCTCTATCAATTCCAGCTCTTTAATCATCATCGTGGACGCATGTAGAGACTTTCAACTTAAAGCATCAGCTACTACGTTCGCTTTTCCAGGATGGTACTGTAACTCAAAGTCGTAGTCCTTTAAGAACTCCATCCATCTCCGTTGCCTCATGTTTAACTCCTTTTGGTCGAATAAATACTTGAGACTCTTATGATCGCTAAACACATCGAATGTTGCACCGTATAGATAATGCCTCCAAATCTTTAAGGCAAAAACTACAGCGGCTAACTCTAAGTCATGGGTAGGGTAGTTAATCTCATGTTGCCTTAATTGGCGCGACGCATAGGCTACAACCTTCTTGTCTTGCATGAGTACACTTCCTAGTCCTTGTTTAGACGCATCACAGTAAACTTCAAAACTTCGATGTGGATTAGGGAGTACTAACACTGGTGCAGAAGTAAGTCGATCTTTCAGCTCTTGAAAACTATTCTCGCATTGTGTCGTCCATACAAAAGGTTCTCCTTTCCGTGTTAGCTTTGTCAGTGGGTATCCTAACTTTGAAAATCCTTCAATGAATCTCCTATAGTATCCAGCCAAACCCAAGAAACTTCTAATCTCAGTGATTGTGGTTGGTCTCTCCCATTTTAAAACTGCTTCCACCTTAGAAGGGTCTACAGCTATTCCTCCTTGACTAATTACATGTCCTAAAAAGTTCACTTCTTCCAACCAGAATTCACACTTCGACAGCTTTGCATACAATTGTTTCTTTTTCAGGATTTCCAACACGACCTTCAAATGTTCAACATGTTCTTCTCTGCTTTTAGAGTACACTAATATATTATCAATGAACACCACTACAAATTTATCTAGATATGGATGAAAAATCCTATTCATGTAATCCATGAATACGGCTGGTGCATTAGTTACACCAAAAGGCATTACTAGATATTCGTAATGGCCATAGCGTGTTCTAAAAGCAGTTTTTGATACATCTTCTTTCTTCATCCTTATTTGATGGTATCCAGACCTCAAATCAATTTTGGAGAACACCATGGCACCACGCAGCTGATCCATCAAGTCGTCAATCCTTGGTAGAGGATATCTGTTCTTGATTGTCACCTTGTTCAGTTGTCGATAATCTACACACAACCTCATGCTACCATCCTTCTTCTTAACCAACAACACTGGTGCACCCCAGGGGGATACACTGGGTCGTATAAACTGCTTCTCTATCATCTCCTCAAGTTGTTTCTTCAACTCTGCTAATTCTAGAGGTGACATTCGGTATGGTGTGTAACAGCCCAATTTTTTAAACAGTAAATTAAATAGTGAAAAAATTAAAATTTCTTAGAGAAATAAGAAATGAAACCTAGAAAATAGGAAATTTAATTATGAATACAAGGATATTTTCAGTTTGACTTAAAACGGAAATAAACGAGAATAGAATGTAGAATAGAATAATAAAATAAAATAAAAATCTGCTACAGTAAAATGCTACAGTAAAATGCTACAGTAAAATGCTACAGTAAACGTCACATGAAAAATGTTGCAGAATGTAGAGAATTCGTGAGAATTCTCCAAATTTCCACCGCCTCATGTCAATTTTGAACTGCTACAGTGATTTGCTACAGTAATTTGCTACAGTAATTTGCTACAGTAATTTGCTACAGTAACCGCCATTGAAAGCTTATAAATAGATCCCTGACCTCCCACATTTCCTCAGACCACAAACCTCACAGATCCTATAACCTTTCATCTCCCTCTTCAAGCTCTCAAAACCTTCTTTCTTTAATTTTCGCATAAGGAGAAATTACGCAAACTTGAAGATTTGAAGAAATACAAAGGAGTTTAGCATAAGGAAAGTTTAACGATCTTCACTTGAGGTAAGAAAGAGGGGATAGGATATTAAATACATAGAAATTAAGTTAGAATTGCTTGCTTAATTGTTTGGAAACTCATTTAGTTAGATTTTAATTTAATTTGAATTAAATTATAAAATTGATGCCAAATGGTTTGGAATATGATATATGATATGTTTCTAATGTTGTATGATGATTTGGAACCAATTGATATATTTAATTTGCATTTGAAATCATTAAACAGCAAAAACAGAGGGAAACAGAATGTTGTTTTCATATATGGATTATATTTGTAAATATGATGAACTGTTGTATCTTCTTGAATTCTATCATAAGTTCTTATTGTTAAATTATGAATAAATTTATTGATATAAACTTACTGCATTCATGCATCATATGCATTGGCCGTTCAAAGAATCCGCAGAGGGGTTCTTTGAGGGGGTTCCCGGTGGGGGAACGCGCTCTGTTGAGCACAGACCTCTGTGGTGGTTTTATACCACGGCCGTCTTAAGGGCTACGCAGTGTGTCTTTAAGGGGGGTCCCGCAACACTTGTTATTGATATTATGATATTGTTATCCGATGTGGTGTTGCATTATGGGGCGCGGTATCGGTTGGATATCCGTAAAAATGTTATTATTGGAAATCACTGCAGATGTTCCCACCAGAATGGATCCATCATGCATTTTCATTCATATAAAAGAACGTAATATAATACAAAACACTTGTTTGGCATCTGCATCGCATAGCATCCTACTTGTGGTTGTGTTTGTTCTAATTTGATTTCTATTTATTTAGTATTTTATCTCACTCTTTCTGTTATTTGTGGCAACCTTTTAGTGGTTAACCAGATATATGACAAAGTGGATAATGCTTGATGTGGATGAATTATGAAGACTTTTGATGCTGATGCTTGCTTGCATGTCTACTGTGGCTGTATTACGTGTATACTATGTTGTTGGTACTGTATGTCTTTATATTTTATAAGATCTAGGTGCCTGTTGTAAAATATAATACGTATGGAACTCTGATATTATGTATAATAATAAGTAGTTAATTATATAAAAGTTGCGTACTCTGATATTGTATTAGTAACCTCTGGAATCAGGTTGTGAATCTCTTGATAATTACCAGGTGAAAAATAAGTTATCTAAGAGATTTTATATGGAGACGGTAATTATCTTGGGATTTGCAAGTTGGCTCCAGGGTGTTACATGGTGCAATTGAAATGGGTCCAACTCCAGGTACTAGATCAATGGAAAATTCGACATCTCTTTCTGGGGGTAAACCAGGGATATCTTCAGGAAAAACGTCAGGAAATTCACACACAATCGGCAGATTTTTGATTTTTGATTCTTGCTCTCCTTTCATTGAAAGCAATAGCATGAATCCTTGAGCCCCTCCTTTTAAAGAGGCACTCACTTGGTTGGCGGTTAGAAATCTCGAATCCTCAGGATTCAAATTCACTGGTTCTTTAAACAATATGGTTTTATTATGACAATCTATTAGAACATGATTGTCAGACAACCAATCTAGCCCAATAATAACTTCTAAGCCAGAAAGGGGTAAACAGAAAAGATTAGCTTTAAAGTCCCTACCATTTATGACAATAGGGCATTTCCAACAGGCTTTAGAAGTGACAATGGGATTGTTTCCAGGAGTATGTATAGATAAGTCAAATGGCAGTTCTATCACAGGTAATTTGAGTTTTTCTACACAGTCATTGGCAATAAAGGAATGTGATGCACCTGAGTCATACATAACAGTTAAAGAAATCTTATTAATGATACACTTACCTTCTACCATGGAATCAGCATGAGATGCTTCTTCTCCAGTGATTGCAAAAACCTTTCCTTTTGCCTTCGGCCTTCCGACTGCACTGTGCGCACCTCCTTGAGTATTTATACTTGTACTTGCACCTTCAGGGTTTTCTCTCTTCATCTCTGGGCAATCCTTGATGTGATGACCTGGTTTGTTACACTTAAAACAAACATAAGTGTTTTTAGGACAATCCCTTTTCAAATGGGGTCCTCCACAGATAAAACATTTAAAATTTGGTGTAGATGTTAGGTAATAGCTTCCAGTTGAAGCTTGGGGTCTGTTAGGAACAGATGCTGCTCCAAACCGGCGAAATGGCGCTTGGTAAGGCTTATTCCTTTTGAAGTCTCTTCTTTGGTGATGGTGAGGTCCTCCACTTCTCATTTCTCCTACCTTGTGAATGGGCTCACGACTTTTGGTCATTCTATCCTTATGATTTTCTTCAAAGATCCTGCAGCGATTTACCAATACAGAAAATTCACGGATTTCCTGTATTCGTATAGCTTCCTTAATTTCTGGCCGCAATCCATTTACAAACTTTGCACACCGATCTCTTTCATTAGTAGCATCATTATAATGAGAATGAAAACGAGATAGCTCTTCAAACCTGGATGCATACTCTCCAACGGTCATATTTCCTTGGGTCAGCGACAGGAATTCAAATTGTCTTTTCTCTTTAACATCAGCTGGAAAGTATTTCTCCAGAAACATATTCTTGAAATAATCCCAAGTGATCTCCACGTCATTGACTTCAAATTGTCTACGCATGCTATCCCACCAATGTTCGGCATCCTCAGATAAGGCATAAGTAGCGAAGACTACCTTATCAGCTTCATTACATTGCAATGCTCGAAAGATCTTCTCTATCTCTCGAATCCAGATTTGTGCTCCATCAGGGTTATATCCTCCCTTGAAACGAGGTGGATTGCGTTTTTCGAATAGGTCCAGCCTTCTCAAGGCATCGTTACCTTGACCTTCACGTGCTCCCATTGCATTGATTAAGCGTTCTACAACTCCAGCAAGATCGTTTCCAGCCATTAGTTGCCTGTTTCACAGTAACTGAGATTTGTCACATCAATCACAGTTACTACCAAGTCAAATATTCTATTCTCTATCACCTATACAGAGTTTACAGACAAAGCAAGATAGACCTTTTCCCCATGCCTATTGGATTAACTACTCTAATACCACTTTGTAACACCCTCTGTTACACCTTAATAAATTCTAGAAAAACTCGTATTTTTTTTTAAAGATATGATTGTTAAAAAGAAACTATAGGAATAAATTATATACATTATTTCTGAAATACCTCACAAATATTATTAAAACTTTATAAAGCATTTGTACATTCATCCGAAGAAAATAAACATTAAACATTATAAGAAAAAGAGGAAACTCCATGGCCCAGAAGCAGTTACTTATTAACATTATTTATTCATTAGACCACGGTATTCATACCGAGCTCCCTTTCTAGAACGTGCTATATTTACTGCCGATATTCTTCGATCCTTCCCTCTGAACCATCAATTTAAAACATGTGAAACAAAAACACGAAGAAAGGAGTGAGAAACAGAATATAATATTCCCGAATAAGACATAAGCAACAAAGGGTTTTCACAAACCAATACATAATAATATCAATCACAATCACATACACAATCAATTATGAATGCATGAATGTTATGCAATATCTTCATCATAACTTACCTATATATGTGGGCCCTTGAGTTTTAATTTGCACTGGGTCAACCAGGAGTTTACACTGTTCCATAAGTCCGGATAATAATAATATGAACAGCTCAACTGGCATGGAAACACTTAGAGACTAGTCAGATTGAGAAAGTTTTTATTGTGAAAGTACCCGACACTAGGGAGCTACCCCAGGTCCCCTGAAGCACCCTTTCACACCCTTTCATCCCAAGGCTCGTAATTAAGCCTCCTCTAATGTATCCTCGGTTTCTATAATCCGTCCCCAGACAATATTATTTCATTTCACTTTAATGATTCATGATGCCTGAACTACTCGCGTATTGAGTTGGTTAAGGCTTTTAGAAACTCATTATTAAATCCCTTAAAGGTTTACAATATCATTTCAATAAACTGTACATTTTCTCAATTCTCTGAATTTCTGTCCCACAAAAATAAATTTGGTACAGTTTTCAAATCTCACTGAAATTGAGTTTCTAAGCCTTAAATATCTAAAAACTTTATCATATAAAACTTTACATAATCTTTCTCGAATTAAATCTTAACAAAATCAAATTTAAGAATCTCAATTATTTCCAAATATCTTTAGTTATTAAGTTGGAAAAAATAAAATAATTTTCTTTTAAAAAAATTTGTTTTATTAAAAGAGAATAATTATTAACCAAAAATACTTAAAATTACAAAAATTTTCTTTAACTCAAGATTTAATTAAATAAATTCTCATAAAATGTTTTCTTTCTAAAATAAATACTAATTTTTTTATTCTAAATATTAAAAATAAAGTTAATAAAAATCATTTCTAAGAATGAATAAAAGATAATAAAATTTAAAGAGTAAGGTAAGAAATTCTTACTGAATTTTAGCTTTCCGTCATGCTCGCTATATGCTCAAACTCCACATTACAATATCATCAATCAAAATCAAGCAATATCAATCATAACTAAATATCATCAATCAATCAATCATAATCAAATCATAATCAAATCAATTAAATATCATTAATACATATCATAATACAAAATTTAATGATTATTAATATAGTCAATTTGAGTCATTTTGGTCAATTCCTCGCATAGGTATATGTAAGTCCATATAATCCAGTCCTTGCATAGGTATAGTTCAGTCCATATGGGTCATAATGGTCCAAGTCCTTGCATAGTTATAGTCCAGTCCATATAGGTCATAATGGTCCAAGTCCTTGCATAGGTATGTTAGAGTTAGTTAAACCGGATGTTTAATTTAAAATTTATTAAAATTGTTAAGTTAAAAAGTTAATATTTTAAAATAATAATATTATTAAATTTAAAAGGAGTAGGGGACTCATCCCATTATTCTTATGTCTTTTCATATTATACTCTTATCTCACTTCCCCTTACCTTGAATTGTTACCCAAAATGGATTTGCTTTGCGCCTCCGATTTCTAGAAATATTAATACCAATCTTATTTCAGTATAAGCATAAGACGAAGATTAAGATTACTACTTAAAACAGAAATGATAAATTTTGAATAGTGAATAGTGAATAGAGAATAGTAAATCGTAAATAGTAACAGTAAATAGTAAAACGTGAATAGTAACAGTAAATAGTAAAATGTGAATAGTAACAGTAAATAGTAAATCATGAATAGTAACGGTAAATAGTAACAGTAAATAGTAATTTACTATTTGAATAGTAATTTACTATTGAAATAGTGTTTACTATGCAGAATAGTAACTTAAAATAATATTATTTTCAGTATAATAACAGATTTCTAAAAACGATATAAAAATAACCCAAAAAATATAAAAGAGAAGTATTCTTACCTTAGGATTTTGGCAGAACCTTCTCTCCAAAAACTTTTCTTCTCTCTCTCACTTCCACCACTATCTCACTAGCACTACTATATTAAGAAAACTTAATCTAAAATTGTGAATTCTAAAGAAGAAATCCTTCGGTATTTATAGGAAAAAAATTTACTATGCATTTCATTATTTTAATATAAAAGTACTATGCATTTTTGAATTTTTTATTCCAGGTTACTGTGCATCTTTTGAAAATTTCATACATGCACAGTGATTTGCATAGTAATTGTCGGTAAAATTATTAAGTCAAGTAGTAACCCTTCACTCGGTATATTTTAAATATTCAAAATGAGTTCTTTTTGAAATTTAGCGATATTATATCAGTCCTCACTAATTTTATAATAAGTAATATAAAGCTGAAATTTTAAAAATCTAAAATTTTTTGTTAATAAAAATTTATTGATACGTTTCCAATTTTTTAACGATTGGAAAAAATCAAGATTTTTCTCAAACCGATAATTTTTAGATAAGTCTACTTGAAACAGATTTTAGAAAATTTTCTTATAATTTAAATTCACTTTCTTATAAATATTTTTAATTTAAGTCACTTATATGAATTTAAAATTATTTAAAAAATATTATTTTATTAAAAAAATTCCAAATTTTCAAAAAATTCCAAAAAATCATAAATAATACGTAGGTTAAAAAGTTCTAAAGAACCATAATTTAATTCCTTCAAAATTTTAATATAAAAATAAAAATAGGGGTGTTACATGGGTGGTGTTGGTGAGGAGGTTGGATGGTGGATGATGGAGTGGATGGTATGACCCTAATCAGCTTAAATTGATAATTACATGTTTATAGTGCCCAATGATGGTTTTGTTACACTAATGTTGGGTGTTGATATGAAAATTTCATGTATGTGAATATTGATAGTTCATATTAAGGTAAACATGGATGGATCCATGACAAATGCATTATATTGATAATGTCCAAGAATTGTTATATAGCATGATATTAGTATGGATTGCATTATGGGTAGGTTATGTTCCATGATTTGAACGATATAATGTTGTGATGATGCTTGTGAGGTAAAGCATGCATAATGGCATTGAAATCCTAGATGCTTACCATATCGTTTTATTGTGAAATCATGCATAAATGGGAACTGGGTAGGTCATATTCTGATTTGCAAGGTTTCAAAATCTCTAGAGAGGTTGGATGGCCTCTATAATTGATTTGGAATGTGTTTGGGTAGTTTTGAACCTATTTAGTTAGGTTTTGTATGGTTTGGAGGGTCCATTTGACCCAAAAAGTACTAAATTGTATTTTGTACATATCTCACTCATTTTTTAGAATTTTGAGGCGCGGCTTATAGCCACAAGTCATAATTAGTGTCAATAGGCTTATGATGAAGTTTGGATATAATCGGAGATCAAACGAAGAAAATAGGATATGAGGAAGTTGTTTGGGACCAAATTATGCAAAAAATTCTGCATAATGGTTCCAATTTGATCCAAATTGGTAGGCAATAAAGTGCATAATTGATATAACACAAGCATGATAAACTAGGGTAAATTCCATGGCAAGAAACTAAGTTTTGAGTAGTTAAAATGTGCCTAAAAAATCCTAGGCAATGCATGGCTCCAAGGTACCAAAACATGGCAATTTGAAAAGGCAAAATAGGGCATCAAGGGGTGATCCATGATCAGTGGGAATTTCCCACGGCTAGTGAATCACATTGCCTCAGAACCCTAAAATTTTGGAAATTTTTCTCTTTTCAGTAAAATGGTCCATGACCAGTGGGTTCAAGTTGTGGATCCTACTGCCTTAGGGTTTTGAAATTATGTGTTTCTCTTGTTTTGCTTGACTTTTTTTGACCCTTTTCCTAGGGTTTTGACCTCCTATCTCTTAGTCCTTTTTGGCACTTATTTTCATTGTTTTAACGCTTCTTGAATCCAAGCGGTGTTTTAGGGTTATCGCCGCCTCTATTCATTTGTTGTGGATTTTTGGATTGCATCATATTATGGCACTTGGTTTTTTTTTAACTTGGTCTGCAATGCAAGTGGATGGTTTGTGATTGTAAGACGAAAAATTTATTCATATTTTTGTTGATTGTTACACTTACATTGGGATAGGTCCTGGTAATCTAGGGATGTCACAAGTCCTGAGTTTGATTCCTACTAGACACACTTATCAGGAGGAGCAGAAAGATTTAACTGTGTCTAAGCCTTAAGCATGATTGCTTTTAAAAAGGATACACGTGGTGTGCACCAAAAAAAGGAAAGTAGAAAAATTATTTCATTAAATAAAAGTTTCAATTTGTTTTACGAACATTTGTTTCTTTGTTAGATGATAAAAATTGTGAAATGAAGAAATTGCAAGTAGTTTATTTGTATATAGATTTTATAGTTAATAATAACTAACAATATTTAAAAATATGTATGTAAAAATTCTGCAATTTTTTTCCATAAGCAAATTACATAACTGACCAACTAAGTGAGTGTTTGGTTTAAAGTTACAAGCTTCATTTAGACCCCCAACCTCTGTTCCACTTACAACACCCATGTTTCCAAAATGACATCTTGTTTGACTGCCACACCACGTGTTCAAGAACCTTTATTCAGTTAGGAAAGTGTCATTCCCATGTAAGAGACCTCCATCTCCCTTTGGCCAACATTGTTCTAGCAATTTCAAGGTTGGAGGTGAGACCGTTTACTACCATACCCTCATTTAGGACAATGGGGAATGGCAGAGTGAGCTTGGAGGTGAAAGGAAGAGGAAGACGCGTGACAAATGGTTTGTTTGGCAGCGCAAGGATGAAGACGCAATGGTGACGGCTTGATGAGGGCATTATGGTTCAGAGTAGAGGGAGGAAAAATAAGGTCGTGGGGCATTATGGTTTTTGGGAGATGGGGTTGTGTTTTATGTGGTTTGGAAAGGTGAGGGTGATTATTGGAAGGTGAGGGTGGTTGATTCAAGTGGTGCCTGTAATGGTTAGATGGTTTGTGGTTTTGAAGGGATTTTAGTGATGGTTTTTTCAATGGTGGCGGTGTAGGTGATGTAACACCCCCTTATATACACAAGATATATATCTATTCTTCTTGCTTTTAAAATATTTTTAGAAAGATATATATATATATATTTATCACTTCCTATCTCACGTATACAAGGATGTATATACATCTAATTTTCTTTGAATTTTAAAAGTAAAAAGTTTCAAATTATTCAGAATGATAAAATGAACTTTCAGAAAATCATAAGTGATCAAAGATTACAGTATCATATCCAAAGAATAAGGTTTATTAAAGTTTGACCTTTTCCTTGAATTACAATCATCCAACTTTATATTGTATTAAGGTAAACTAAAACTAAAGATTTAATACCTCTACTTCGACTGTAACCAATCATTTCCTTATCTTCAAACCATGTGATTTTGGAATCCTACTATTGTCACATCTTTTCTCCTATCCGGTTGAGGATGAGACCAATTTACCCTCTTGTAAGTTCATCCTTTCATCTTGAACTCCTAGCTATATATCATATAACATATATTTTGGACACAGAAATTCAAACAAGAAGGATTGAGAAACAGAATATGATACTTTACAGATAAGACATAAGCATAAGAGTTTTCACAATCTATAATAATTTCAAACAGAATCATATACATAATCATTTATGAATGTAGAGTTTTCATAACATAACAATTATACTTTCATTCACAATCACCTACATAGAATGTCACAATCACATGAATGTCATGCAATGTTTTTAATACTACCATCTCATTTATTTTATGCATATGGGCCCTTAAAGTTTTAATTTACACTGGGCCAACCAGGAGTTTACACTGTTCTATAATTCCGGATAATAACATAAATGCCTTTGTAGCATATGAACAGCTCAACTAGCGTGAAAATACTTAGAGACTAGTCAGACTGAGAAGGTTTTTATTGTGAAAGTACCCAACACTAGGGAGCGACCCCAGGTCCCCTGAAGCACCCTTCCACACTCTCTCATCTCAAGGTTCGCATTTGAACCTCCTCTAATGTATTCTCGGTTTCTATAATCCGTCCCCAGGCAACATCACATCTCATTTCTCTTTAATGATTCATGATGCATGAACTACTCGCATATTTAGTTGGTTAAGAGTTTTAGAAACTCAATTATTAAATACCATAAAGGTTCACAAATCATCTCAATAAATTGTACATTCTCATAAGTTCTTCTTTGGACTTCTATTATACATAATAAATTTAGTATAGTCTTCGAATTCAGATCTCACCAAAATTGAGTTTCCAAGCCTTAAATATCTTAAAACTTTCTCTTAAAAAAAACTTCACATATTTACATAATCTTTCCCAATTTGAATTTTAACTAGATTGAGTTTAGAAATCTCGACTATAATAAAATATCCTTTAGTTATTTTATTAGGGAAAACCAATTTAAATTTCTGATTTCTAAAAGAAAATATTTTTTTAAATCATTAACTAAGAATACTTAAAACTATAAAAATTTTCTTTAATTCAAGAATTAATTATCTCAACCTCTGATTTTCATAAAATAGCTTCTTTCTAATACTAGATTTTATTCTAGAGATTAAAAATAAAGTTAGTGAAAATTATTTCTAAAAAGAAATAAAAGACTAAAATAATTATAAAATACTTTCTCTTGGAATAAAAATTTAAAGAGTAAGGTAAGAAAATTCTTACTGAGTTTTAACTTTCCGTCATGCTTGCTATATACTTAAAACTTCATATCACAAGGTCATCAATCATTTATCAACCACAATCAAGTATTGTAATGTCATCAATCACAATCAAATATCATAAATCATAATTGCATATTATTAATCTAACATTATACATCACAATATCATTAATCGAAATCAAATATAATTAATTATAATCAAGTCAAATCAATTAAATATCGCTCATAAATATAATTCAAATTTTAATGGTTATTGAACTGGTCTGAACCGGGGTTTAGGATCCGGTATGGGACCAGCCACAAAAGTATATATATTTTAGTGTTTGTACACTGGTACAGTGGGTATCCGGTATTGTAATTCGGTCTCTCAGTGGGAGAAACCGGTCTCGTTGTCCTGGAGATTCTTCACACCAGAGTTTCGCGTTGGCGTGGGCGAAAGGTGGTGTCACCTGCGAATATTCTCCGACGCTCAAGTTAGGAGAGTGTGTATGAACTCTGTGAATACTTAAGCAGTGCAATAGTAAGATGTTAGTTAGAACAACGTAACCTTGCATGTGTATTGGAATATGCTATTTATAGTTGGACGTGAAAAATGAATAGTTGGATACAGGTGGGCCTATAGGTTCTGATACCGTGTACAAAGTGTCAATCAGAGTGGCTAAGTGCTCAGAGTGTGACAGGGGGTAGGTCAATTATCAGTGTACGATCCTGACACAGGGATGGAGGATAATCACCTTTTTCGTACATCACGCCTGCGATCGTACCTACTCCTTTCTGCAAGTGATATTGGCACATTCCGCTGTGCAGAGTATCCATACTGATAAGTTATAACCCCTCTTATCTCATTGTGACACTGATACAAACGGTTATACGTGACGGGGAAGTGAGGACGGATGAAATATCCGATGAAGTGAGAACGGATATCCGGTGTGAAGATACTGCCCTGTGATACTGGTTGCCCCCTGGAACAATCATGTTGACGTCACAACTGTAGGGACCGGTATCCAGACCGGATCAGTTATTTAAATTAGTAGATTTGATTTTGAGTCCTTATAGTCCATTCCTCGCACATGTCTATATAAGTCCATATATATAATCCAGTCTTCGCATAGGTATAGTTCAGTTTATACAGGTCATAATAGTCCAAGTCCTTGCATAGGTTTAGTTCGATCCATATAGGATATAAAAGTCCAAGTCCTTGCATAGGTTTAGTCCAGTCCGTATAAGTTATAATAATTCAGATTCATGCATAGGTATTTCAGAATAAGTTACACAATATATAAAATTTATTATTAATTTTAAGTTAGGAACTTATTATTTTAAAATAATAATATTATTAAATTTAAAAAGAGTAGGGGACTCCTCTCATTATTCTTATGTCTTTCATATTATATTCTTATCCCAATCCCCCTTACCTCTTGTATACCGATTCATTATTGAAAATCCGTGCGTGCCTCGTCTCTGAGTTCTAAAACATACCAATTTCATTTTAATATAGTCACAAGATGAAAATTAAGATTACTACTTAAAGCAAAAATGGTAAATTTTGAATAGTGAATAGTGAATAGTGAATAGTAAGTAATGGTAAATAGTAAATTATGAATAGTAATGGTAAATAGTAAATCGTGAATAGTAAGGTAAATAATAAATTATGAATAGTAATGGTAAATAGTAAAACGTGAATAGTAAAGGTAAATAGTAACAGTAAGTAGTAATTTATTTTACTATTGAAATAGTAATTTACTATTGAAATAGTATTTTACTATTCAGAATAGTAACTTAAAATAATATTATTTCCAGTATAATAATTGATTTCTAAAAATGTAACATCCTATTTTCATCACAAATAGGAAATAGATATTAATATATATTTCTTGAGAAATACTTATTATAAGTTAGTTTATTATTATCATTTTTTTGGAAATTTTGGTATTTATATTTTTATTATTTGTTTTTTTAAAATAATAATAATAAAAAAATAAAAATATTTCTGAATGAGAATTTTAAAGTGACTTAATTAGTATTCACTAATTAAGAAAATTATATTAAGAATTTTTAATATCTTTATTATTCACCATTTTTATTTTATGTTGTTATATTTTTGTTTTTTTACATATTTAAGATTTAACTCTTATTAGAATTTTAAAATAAAATTTTGAATGAATTAGACTATGGTTCTTTTGAACTTTTTGATCTACATAATATTTATGATTTTCTGGAATTTTTTGAAATTTTTGAATTATTTTAATAAAATAATATATTTTAAATAATTTTAAATTCACATAAAGTTGCTTAAAATTAAAAATATTTACAAGAATGTAAAGTTAAATTATAAGAAAATTTTCTAAAATCCATTTCAAGTAGACTTATCTAAAAATTATCGGTTTAAGAAAAATCTTGATTTTTTCTAATCGTTAAAAAATTAGAAACGTATCAATAAATTTTT
Source organism: Clitoria ternatea (assembly GCA_037962975.1). Lineage (NCBI taxonomy): Eukaryota > Viridiplantae > Streptophyta > Magnoliopsida > Fabales > Fabaceae > Clitoria > Clitoria ternatea. Next base: position 298,424,144 of record CM075669.1, read on the forward strand.
ATTAACAGAAAATTTTAGATTTTTAAAATTTCAGCTTTATATTACTTATTATAAAATTAGTGAGGACTGATATAATATCGATAAATTTCAAAAGGACTCATTTTGAATATTTAAAATATATCGAGTGAAGGGTTACTATTTTGACTTAATAATTTTGCCGACAGTTACTATGCAAAACACTGTGCATGTATGAAATTTTCAAAAGATGCACAGTAACCAGGAATAAAAAATTCAAAAATGCATAGTACTTTTATATTAAAATAATAGAATGCATAGTAAATTTTTTCCTATAAATACCGAAGGATTTCTTCTTTAGAATTCACAATTTCAGATTAAGTTTTCTTAATATAGTAGTGCTAGTGAGATAGTGGTGGAAGTGAGAGAGAGAAATAATTTTTTTTTGGAAGAAGGTTCTGCTAAAATTCTAAGGTACGAATACCTCACTTTTATATTTTTTTGGGTTATTTTCATATCGTTTTTAAAAATCTGTTATTATACTGGAAATAATATTACTTTAAGTTACTATTCAAATAGTAAATTACTATTTACTATTACTATTTACCTTTACTGTTACTATTTACCTTTACTATTCACGTTTTACTATTTACCATTACTATTCATGTTTTACTATTTACCGTTACTATTCACGATTTACTATTTACCGTTACTATTCATGTTTTACTATTTACTGTTACTATTTACTATTACTATTCACTATTCACTATTCACTATTCAACATTTACCATTTTTATTTTAAGTAGTAATCTTACTTTTCATCTTGTAATTATATTAAAATGAAATTGGTATGTTTTAGAACTCAGAGACGAGGCGCGCACGGATTTTCAATAACGAATCGGTATACAAGAGGTAAAGGGGAGTGAGATAAAAATATAATATGAAAGACATAAGAATAATGGGAGGAGTCCCCTACTCCTTTTAAATTTAATAATATTATTATTTTAAAGTAATAATTTCTCAACTTAAAATTTATAAGAAATTTAATATATTGTGTAACTTATTCTGAAATATCTATACATGGATCTGAATTATTATAACTTATGCGGACTGGACTAAACCTATGCAAAGACTGTGATTTTTATATCCTATATGGATCGAACTAAACCTATGGAAGGACTTAGACTATTATGACCTGTCTAGACTGAACTATACCTATGCGAAGACTGGATTATATATGGACTTATATAGACCTGTGCGAGGAATGGACTATAAGGACTCAAAATCAAATCTACTAATTTAAATAACCATTAAAAATTTGAATTATATTTATAAGCGATATTTAGTTGATTTGACTTGATTATAATTAATTATATTTAATTTTGATTAATGATATTGTGATATTAGACTGTGATTAATAATATGCAATTATGATTGATGATATTTGATTGTGATTGATGAGATTACTATACTTGATTGTGGTTGATGACCTTGTGATATGAAGTTTGAGTATATAGCAAGCATGACGGAAAGTTAAAACTCAGTAAGAATTTTCTTACCTTACTCTTTAAATTTTTATTCCAAGAGAAAGTATTTTATAATTATTTTAGTCTTTTATTTCTTCTTAGAAATAATTTTTATTAACTTTATTTTTAATCTCTATAATAAAATATAGTATTAGAAAGAAGCTATTTTATGAAAATCAGAGGTTGAGATAATTAATTCTTGAATTAAAGAAAATTTTATAGTTTTAAGTATTCTTAGTTAATGATTTTAAATTATTTTCTTTAGAAATTAGAAGTTTAAAGTAAATTATTTTGGTTTTCCTCAACGAAATAACTAAAGAATATTTTGTGGAGATTTCAAAAATTCAATCTAGTTAAGATTTAAATTGAGAAAGATTATGTAAATATATGAAGATTTTTAAGAGAAAGTTTTGAGATATTTAAGGCTTGGAAACTCAATTTTGGTAAGATCTGAATTTGAAGACTGTACTAAATTATTTCAGTATAACAGAAGTTCAAAGAAGAACTTATGGAAATGTACAGTTTATTGTGATGATTTTGTGAACCTTTATAGTATTTAATAATTGAGTTTCTAAAAGCCTTAACCAACTAAATATGCGAGTAATTCATGCATCATGAATCATTAAAGAGAAATGAGATGTGATATTGTCTGGGGACGGATTATAGAAACCGAGGATACATTAGAAGAGGCTTAATTTCGAGCCTTGGGATGAGAGAGTGTGAAAGGGTGCTTCAGGTGACCTGGGGTCGCTCCCTAGTGTCGGGTACTTTCACAATAAAAACTTTCTCAGTCTGACTAGTCTCTAAGTGTTTCCACGCCAGTTGAGCTGTTCATATGCCATGAAGGCATTTATGTTATTATTATCCAGAATTTATGAAATAGTGTAAACTCCTGGTTGGCCCAGTGCAAACTAAAACTTTAAGGGCCCACATGCATAAACTGAATGAGATAGTAGCATAAGCATTACATAACATTCATGTGATTGTGACATTCTATATGGATGGTTATGAATGAAAATATAAGTGTTATGTATGTGAAAACCCTATATTCATAATTGATTGTATATGAGATTATGACTGATATTACTATATTAGTTTGTGAAAACCCTTATGCTTATGTCTTATCTATAATATATTATATTTTGTTTCTTGTAACACCCCTATTTTTATTTTTATATTAAAATTTTGAAGGAATTAAATTATGGTTCTTTAGAACTTTTTAACCTACGTATTATTTATATTTTTTGGAATTTTTTGGAATTTTGGAATTTTTTTAATAAAATAATATTTTTTAAATAATTTTAAATTCATATAAGTGACTTAAATTAAAAATATTTATAAGTAAGTGAATTTAAATTATAAGAAAATTTTCTAAAATCTGTTTCAAGTAGACTTATCTAAAAATTATCGGTTTGAGAAAAATCTTGATTTTTTTCCAATCGTTAAAAAATTGGAAACGTATCAATAAATTTTTATTAACAGAAAATTTTAGATTTTTAAAATTTCAGCTTTATATTACTTATTATAAAATTAGTGAGGACTGATATAATATCGCTAAATTTCAAAAAGGACTCATTTTGAATATTTAAAATATACCGAGTGAAGGGTTACTATTTAACTTAATAATTTTGCCGACAATTACTATGCAAATCACTGTGCATGTATGAAATTTTCAAAAGATGCACAGTAACTTGGAATAAAAAATTCAAAAATGCATAGTACTTTTATATTAAAATAATGGAATGCATAGTAGATTTTTTTCCTATAAATACCGAAGGATTTCTTCTTTAGAATTCACAATTTCAGATTAAGTTTTCTTAATATAGTAGTGCTAGTGAGATAGTGGTGGAAGTGAGAGAGAGAAGAAAAGTTTTTGGAGAGAAGGTTCTGCCAAAATCCTAAGGTAAGAATACTTCTCTTTTATATTTTTTGGGTTATTTTTATATCATTTTTAGAAATCTGTTATTATACTGAAAATAATATTATTTTAAGTTACTATTTTACATAGTAAATACTATTTCAATAGTAAATTACTATTTCAATAGTAAATTACTATTCAAATAGTAAATTACTATTTACTGTTACTATTTACCGTTACTATTCACAATTTACTATTTACTGTTATTATTCACGTTTTACTATTTACTATTACTATTCACGTTTTACTATTTACTGTTACTATTCATGATTTACTATTCACTATTCACTATTCAAAATTTATCATTTCTGTTTTAAGTAATAATCTTAATCTTCGTCTTATGCTTATACTGAAATAAGATTGGTATTAATATTTCTAGAAATCGGAGGCGCAAAGCAAATCCATTTTGGGTAACAATTCAAGGTAAGGGGGAGTGAGATAAGAGTATAATATGAAAAGACATAAGAATAATGGGAGGAGTCCCCTACTCCTTTTAAATTTAATAATATTATTATTTTAAAATATTAACTTTTTAACTTAACAATTTTAATAAATTTTAAATTAAATATCCGGTTTAACTAACTCTAACATATCTATGCAAGGACTTGGACCATTATGACCTATATGGACTGGACTATACCTATGCAAGGACTTGGACCATTATGACCCATATGGACTGAACTATACCTATGCAAGGACTGGATTATATGGACTTACATATACCTATACGAGGAATTGACCTAAATGACTCAAATTGACTATATTAATAATCATTAAATTTTGTATTATGATATGTATTAATGATATTTAATTGATTTGATTATGATTTGATTATGATTGATTGATTGATGATATTTAGTTATGATTGATATTGCTTGATTTTGATTGATGATATTGTAATGTGGAGTTTGAGCATATAGCGAGCATGACGGAAAGCTAAAATTCAGTAAGAATTTCTTACCTTACTCTTTAAATTTTATTATCTTTTATTCATTCTTAGAAATGATTTTTATTAACTTTATTTTCAATATTTAGAATAAAAAAATTAGTATTTATTTTAGAAAGAAAACATTTTATGAGAATTTATTTAATTAAATCTTGAGTTAAAGAAAAATTTTATAATTTTAAGTATTTTTGGTTAATAATTATTCTCTTTTAATAAAAGAAAATTTTTTAAAAGAAAATTATTTTATTTTTTCCAACTTAATAACTAAAGATATTTGGAAATAATTGAGATTCCTAAATTTGATTTTGTTAAGATTTAATTCGAGAAAGATTATGTAAAGTTTTATATGATAAAGTTTTTAGATATTTAAGGCTTAGAAACTCAATTTCAGTGAGATTTGAAAACTGTACCAAATTTATTTTTGTGGGACAGAAATTCAGAGAATTGAGAAAATGTACAGTTTATTGAAATGATATTGTAAACCTTTAAGGGATTTAATAATTGAGTTTCTAAAAGCCTTAACCAACTCAATACGCGAGTAGTTCATGCATCATGAATCATTAAAGTGAAATGAAATAATATTGTCTGGGACGGATTATAGAAACCGAGGATACATTAGAGGAGGCTTAATTACGAGCCTCAGGATGAGAGGGTGTGAAAGGGTGCTTCAGGGGACCTGGGGTAGCTCCCTAGTGTCGGGTACTTTCACAATAAAAACTTTCTCAATCTGACTAGTCTCTAAGTGTTTCCATGCCAGTTGAGCTGTTCATATTATTATTATCCAGACTTATGGAACAATTTAAACTCCTGGTTGGCCCAGTGCAAATTAAAATTTAAGGGCCCACATATATAGGTAAGTTATGATGAAGATATTGCATAACATTCATGCATTCATAATTGATTGTGTATGTGATTGTGATTGATATTATTATGTATTGGTTTGTGAAAACCCTTTGTGAGATATTAAATATAGCACGTTATTAAATAGGGAGCTCGGTATGAATACCGTGGTCCAATGAATAAATAACGTTAATAAGTAACTGCTTTTGGGCCATGGAGTTTCCTCTTTTTCTTATAATGTTTAATGTTTACTTTCTTCGGATGAATGTACAAATACTTTATAAAGTTTTAATAATATTTGTGAGGTATTTCAGAAATAATGTATATAATTTATTCCTATAGTTTCTTTTTAACAATCATATCTTTAAAAAAAAATACGAGTTTTTCTAGAATTTATTAAGGTGTAACAGAGGGTGTTACAAAGTGGTATCAGAGCAGTTAATCCAATAGGCCTGGGGAAAAGGTCTATCTTGCTTTGTCTGTAAACTCTGTATAGGTGATAGAGAATAGAATATCTGACTTGGTAGTAACTGTGATTGATGTGACAAATCTCAGTTACTGTGAAACAGGAAACTAATGGCTGGAAACGATCTTGCTGGAGTTGTAGAATGCTTAATCAATGCAATGGGAGCACGTGAAGGTCAAGGTAACGATGCCTTGAGAAGGCTGGTCCTATTCGAAAAGCGCAATCCACCTCGTTTCAAGGGAGGATATAACCCTGATGGAGCACAAATCTGGATTCGAGAGATAGAGAAGATCTTTCGAGCATTGCAATGTAATGAAGCCGATAAGGTAGTTTTCGCTACTTATGCCTTATCTGAGGATGCCGAACATTGGTGGGATAGCATGCGTAGACAATTTGAAGTCAATGACGTGGAGATCACTTGGGATTATTTCAAGGATATGTTTCTGGAGAAATACTTTCCAGCTGATTTTAAAGAGAAAAGAGAATTCGAATTCCTGTCACTAACCCAAGGAAATATGACCGTTGGAGAGTATGCATCCAGGTTTGAAGAGTTATCTCGTTTTCATTCTCATTATAATGATGCTACTAATGAAAGAGATCGGTGTGCAAAGTTTGTAAATGGATTGCGGCCAGAAATTAAGGAAGCTATACGAATGCAGGAAATCCGTGAATTTTTTGTATTGGTAAATCGCTGCAGGATCTTTGAAGAAGATCATAAGGATAGAATGACCAAAAGTCGTGAGCCCATTCACAAGGTAGGAGAAATGAGAAGTGGAGGACCTCACCATCACCAAAGAAGAGACTTCAAAAGGAATAAGCCTTACCAAGCGCCATTTCACCGGTTTGGAGCAGCATCTGTTCCTAACAGACCCCAAGCTTCAACTGGAAGCTATTACCCAACATCTGCACCAAATTTTAAATGTTTTATCTGTGGAGGACCCCATTTGAAAAGGGATTGTCCTAAAAACACTTATGTTTGTTTTAAGTGTAACAAATCAGGTCATCACATCAAGGATTGCCCAGAGATGAAGAGAGAAAACCCTGAAGGTGCAAGTACAAGCATAAATACTCAAGGAGGCGCGTACAGTGCAGTCAGAAGGCCGAAGGCAAAAGGAAAGGTTTTTGCAATCACTGGAGAAGAAGCATCTCATGCTGATTCCATGGTAGAAGGTAAGTGTATCATTAATAAGATTTATTTAACTGTTATGTATGACTCAGGTGCATCACATTCCTTTATTGCCAATGACTGTGTAGAAAAACTAAAATTACCTGTGCTAGAACTGCCATTTGACTTATCTGTACATACTCCTGGAAACAATCCCATTGTCACTTCTAAAGCCTGTTGGAAATGCCCTATTGTCATAAATGGTAGGGACTTTAAAGCTAATCTTTTCTGTTTACCCCTTTCTGACTTAGAAGTTATTATTGGGCTAGATTGGTTGTCTGACAATCATGTTCTAATAGATTGTCATAATAAAACCATAATGTTTAAAGAACCAGTGAATTTGAATCCTGAGGATTCGAGATTTCTAACCGCCAACCAAGTGAGTGCCTCTTTAAAAGGAGGGGCTCAAGGATTCATGCTATTGCTTTCAACGAAAGGAGAGCAAGAATCAAAAATCAAAAGCTGCCGGTTGTGTGTGAATTTCCTGACGTTTTTCCTGAAGATATCTCTGGTTTACCCCCAGAAAGAGATGTGGAATTTTCCATTGATCTAGTACCTAGAGTTGGACCCATTTCAATTGTACCATACCGAATGTCACCTCTAGAATTAGCAGAGTTGAAGAAACAACTTGAGGAGATGATACAGAAGCAGTTTATACGACCTAGTGTATCCCCCTGGGGTGCACCAGGGTTGTTGGTTAAGAAGAAGAATGGTAGCATGAGGTTGTGTGTAGATTATCGACAACTGAACAAGGTGACAATCAAGAACAGATATCCTCTACCAAGGATTGACGACTTGATGGATCAGCTGCGTGGTGCCATGGTGTTCTCCAAAATTGATTTGAGGTCTGGATACCATCAAATAAAGGTGAAGAAAGAAGATGTATCAAAAACTGCTTTTAGAACACGCTGATCCGGTCTGGATACCGGCCCCCGATCTTGTGACATCAGAGTGACCTTATATAAGGAAAACTGGTGTCCTGGTTTAACATTACCATACCGGATATCCGATGTCTGGCCTTCCGTTCTCATCTCACAACCGCCCCACTTATTTTCTCTATAACGGATCATTGTTCATTTTCACAGAACATTTATATAACTGTTAGTTTCTCAGTCACAGCGAGATAAGAGTCCCTAATAACTTATCAGCGAAGATACTGTATGTAGCAAAATATGTCACGTCAATGGCCTCAGAAAGCAAGTACATGTGTCAGCAGATTATGCGGAAAAGTGATTATCCTCTCTTCTTCCTATGGGATCGTACTCTGATAATTGACCTACCCCCCTGACACACTCTGAGTACTGAGCCACTTTGATTGACACACTTTACACGCTATCAGAACCAAGGGGCCCACTTGCACCCAACGATTCATTTCCTACGTTCAACTATAAATAGCTCATTTCAATACACATGCAAGGTGACGTTGTTCTAACTTACACTTTACTATTGCATCGCTTGAGCATTCACTGAGTTCTTACACTCTTCTAACTTGAGCGTCGGAGAATCTTCGCAGGTGGCACCATCTTTCGCCCCCCTGCAACGCGAAACGCTGGTGTGAAGGATCTCCAGGACAACAAGACCGGCTTCTCTCACTGAGAGACCAGATTAATACACCGGATACTCACTGTTCCGGTGTACAAACCCTAAAAACACCTATATTCTTGTGGCTGGTCCCACACCGGATCCTAGACCCCGGTTCAAACCAGTTCATTGGCACGCCCGGTGGGACTCGTTAGAGTTATTCCCATTTTCGCAGGAGTTTGGTTGTCACGATGGAAGGTGATGGGAGAGATTTCATTGATGGTCACGTGGAGGATGTGACCCATCAACAGACTGGAAGGAGACTTGTCTTCGAGTCCCCTGTAACTCAAACCCGAAGGATGGTGCAAGTGCAAACGCCTGACCCTCACGATGAGGTTATCAGGCAACTCAGGGAGGAGCTGATGGAGTTGAAGCGGGAGAGAGGAGGAGCTGGGGACAGGGTAACGTCCCATGCAGAAGAGACTCACCACGCATCAGCGAGGGGCAGGTCTACAGCCCTCCAGTATTCGAAGATCCCCACGTATAAAGAGAGAGAGCAGACTCAAGACTCTGGTGATAGAGTCAGTACCAGGAGAAGGGAGTAGGCGGTGGTGACTTCAGGGACGTACAAGCTCAGTGTCCCTTTCTCAAGAAGGCTGATGAGCATTGCCATCCTGAAACATTTGCAAACAACTCAGCCACTGTCGATAGGCAAGTATAATAGAGAAACCGATCCCACTAAGCATTTGGATGCTTATGTGTATGAAGCTATGTATTTGGGAGCAGATGAAGATGTTATGTGTAGGATGTTCCCAAGAACACTAACGGAGGAGGCTCTCAGCTGGTTTAAAAGCTTACCCTCAGGATCTATAGACTCTTGGGAGGAAATGGCCGCTGCATTTGAAAGCCATTTTGTCATCTCTAGGGATATCCCAAGAACTTCTCACACCCTGGCCCAGATAAGACAGGGAGAAACTGAAACTCTTAAGGAGTTCTTGAAAAGGTTTTATAAGGAGGCAGCTTTGGTCCCCAACCTCACGGAGGCCATACAACTTCATATTGTAGTGGAAGCTCTTCAGCCTGGTTCAGCCTTTGCCCTATCTTTGGCAAAGAGCCCCCCAACAACCTTCGAGGAGTTTCGAAGGAAAGCTTCCAAATACGTGGGCATAGAGATGCATCTGGAGGCAACCGCAACAAGAATGAAGCCTTCAGCACCTACTCAGCAGCCACGAAGAGAAAAGGAGAGAGTGAGACCTGAGAAGCATGCCTTTAGAGAAGACTTTGTAAACGCTCGCCCGCATCCACGAGATAGGCGTGTATCATCATTCAACAACTATGCTCCGTTGAACACCAGGCACTCCCAAATCATGAGGGAGGTTGGTTGGCCAACGTTGAACGTCTTTGGTATAAGAAAACCATCCCCAGTCAAGAGGGGTGGTAACCCACGCAAGTATTGCACTTTTCATGAACAGACAGGACACAATACTGATGAGTGCAAGGCATTAAAGAATACGGTGGAAACTCTCATTCGAGAAGGAAAGCTGAAGCAGTATTTGTTCAAGGAGAAATCTGTAGACGAGCCTCTGAGGATGGAAAAAAGGAGTAGAGATCCTGATGACGAAGATGATAATACACGTAATCCAGCAAGGAAGTTCACTACAGCTGAAAAGCAGAAGGGAGTAGTGATTGCTGGAGGTGCCCAACAAAATAACATGCCCTAGCAGCAGAGGCAGGGCAGACGGGAAGTGATTGAGATGATAGCTGGAGGATTTGCGGGAGGAGGAGCGTCAATCACAGCACGAAAGAATCACCACAGGATGATTCTGTCTGTCCAGGGTAAACCAAGGGATAACCGCCCTTTCAGGGACGGTATGGCAGCTCCGACGGTGTCATTTACTGATGATGACTTTGGCCCAACAATTCCAGGAGGTGATGATGCAGTAGTTATCATGGCAGTCATAGCCAACAAGGATGTCAAGAGGATCCTCGTCGATCAGGGAAGTTCTTGTGATGTTATCTTTTATAATTGTTTCAAACGAATGGGTTTCAATGATGCAGATTTACAACCTTACACGCAAGATCTCACAGCGTTTAATGGAGCCAAGCAACCCACCAAGGGGTATCTTGACACTCTGATTTCTTTTGAAGGAGAGCCTGGAGCGAGAACAGTCAAGTCAAGAATTCTGGTGATTGATGTGGAATCCCTATACAACGGTATCATAGGCCGTCCTACACTGAATGCGATGGAAGCAATTGTTTCCACTCCTCACCTCTTGATCAAATTCATTGACAAGGACAACGGTGTGTCCTCTCTCCGTGGAGATCAGGAGATGGCTCGATATTGTTATAACCTGAGCCTCAACATGGTCAAGTTGGAAGCATTCAACAAGAAGAGGAAGCTGAACGACGGAGGAACAGCGGCAGGGTCTGTCAGTCTAATTAATCTGGACCCCAGAGCGGAATTGAAGATTGATCCACTCAATCCCTCTAAGCCCACACCGGATGGTGGTTCCAGGGATGTTGTCTTAGGGGATTCCCCAGAGAAGGTCACGCACATCAATGATAAGCTGGAGTTTGCTATGGAGCAACGCTTATTAGCCCTTCTGCAAGAGTTCAAGGATCTTTTCGCATGGACAGCAGCAGACATGCCTGGGATGGACCCTGATTTCTGTTGCCACAAGCTTGTTGTGTACCCTGAAACAAGACCGGTGGCCCAGAAGAAGAAGAGGTTGGGACCGGAGAAGCAGAGGGCAGCTTGTGAGCAGACAGAGGAGTTGTTGAAAGCGGGCTTTATAAGAGAGATACGCTACTCTTCTTGGCTTTCTAATGTAGTTATGGTGCAGAAAGCTAATGGCAAATGGAGAATATGCACAGATTATGTGGATCTTAACCGTTGCTGCCCCAAGGATCCATATCCCCTGCCCAACATTGATCGCATGGTGGATGATTCATCTGGTTACCAGTACCTCAGTTTCATGGATGCTTATTCGTGGTATAACCAGATTCCGATGTGGGAGGGAGACCAAGAAAAAACTGCCTTTATCAATGACCGCGGTGTTTTCTGCTACATCGTCATGCCTTTTGGATTGAAGAACGGCGGCGCTACCTATCAGCGCATGATTAACAAAGTCTCTGAAGGGATGCACACCAGGCTGGTCGAAGTTTATATCGATGATATTATAGCCAAAACGCCCGCTGGAGGAGACCACATTGAAGATCTGCGCCAAGTTTTCACTAGGCTTCGACAGTACAACATGAGGTTAAACCCCTTAAAATGCACCTTTGCCGTTCCAGCTGGGAAATTCTTGGGATTCATGTTGACCCAGCGAGGTATTGAGGCTAACCCTGGGAAGTGTCAAGCAATCTTGGATATGCAGAGCCCCAAGAGCCTGAGGGAAGTCCAATCATTGAATGGGAAGGTAGCCGCTCTGGCTCGTTTCATGCCCAAAATGGCACACAGATCCCTTCCCCTGTATAAGGCGTTGAAGAAACACAAGAATTTTGAATGGGGAGAGGAGCAAGAACAAGCCTTCCAGCAACTCAAGGCCGTTCTCTCGAGTCCACCAATTTTAGTTAAGCCTGACCCTGGTGAGACTTTGATCTTGTATTTAACAATCTCTGATGAAGCCCTAGGCGTGGCCTTGGTTAAAGAAACCCCTGAAGGGCAGAGGCCGGTGTACTTTACTAGTAAGACGCTTCAGGGGGCGGAAGGAAGGTATCAGAAGATTGAGAAAGCTGCTCTAGCAGTTGTGTGGGCATCACGACGGTTGAGGCCCTATTTCCACGCGCACCCAGTACTGGTGAGAACGGATTTGCCTCTCCGTTCAGTGCTTAGCAAGCCAGACCTCGCCGGAAGGATGATAAAATGGTCTATCGAGTTGTCTGAATTTGAAATTTCATATGAGCCTCGAGGAGCCATCAAGGCGCAAGTGTTGGCTGATTTTGTTGTGGAGATGACTGGGGCGGACCCTGCCACCCCTCGAGCGAATTGGACCATTTACGTTGATGGATCGTCGAATAGCAAAGGTTGTGAAGCAGGTGTGGTGGTAGAAAGTGATGATGGTGTGCACCTTGAAATTTCCCTCCGATTCAATTTCAAGACCTCCAACAACCAGGCTGAATACGAAGCATGCTTGGCCGGTCTCCGTGCGGTGATTGACATCGGAGCATCAGCAGTGACACTGTGTAGTGATTCTCAATTGGTGATTTCGCAGATCCAGGGGGAGTACCAAGCGAAGGAGCCGCAACTTCAATTGTACTTGAATTGTGTTAATGAGTTGAAGGGAAGATTTAAAGTTTTAGAGTTCAAGCATGTGCCCAGAGAGGAAAACACCAGAGCGGACATCTTGTCAAGACTTGCAAGTACAAAGCAGCCCGACAGCACAACAACGGTGGTTTAAAGCACTTTGACATCACCTAGCATACCTCTGTACCCTTCTCTGAATGCTGTCATGGTGAGTTATCCATATGAGGATTCTTGGGTCATCCCCTATATTCGCTATCTGGCTGATGGTCAACTTCCCACTGATGAGAAGGAGAGGAGACGAGTGAAGAGGGAGTTACCATATTTTACTATGGTTGATGGTGTTCTCTACAAAAGGGGATTCTCTGTCCCATATCTTTTGTGTTTGAGAGAGGATGAGGTTCAAGCGGTTTTGGAGGAAGTGCACGAGGGGCAATGTGGGCACCATGCTGGGGGTCGGAGCTTAATGAGAAAAGTCCTCAGGGCTGGATATTGGTGGCCCACCGTGAAGCAAGACTCTGCAGATTTTGTAAAGAAATGCGACGCTTGTCAAAGATTTTCCAACCTCCACCATACACCGGCACAAGAGCTTTCCTCGTCCGCTGTGCCTTGGCCGTTTTACCAGTGGGGCCTTGACATTTTGGGCCCGTTCCTAACTGCGCCAGGAGGTATCAAATATTTGATCGTGGGAGTGGATTACTTCACCAAATGGATTGAAGCTGAGCCCGTAGTGCACATTACTTCTGCGCGAACAAGGCGTTTCGTGTATGAAAACATCATAGCTCGATTCGGGGTGCCAGGGCGGATTGTGACTGACAACGGCACCCAGTTCACAGACAAGAAATTCACAGATTTGCTTGAAGGACTGGGGACAATCCAGATATTTTCGTCTGTTGAACACCCTCAGACCAATGGCTAAGCGGAGGTAGCCAATCGAGAAGTGTTAAAGGGGTTGAAGAAACGTCTGGGAGAAGTGAAGGGAGGATGGACTGACCAGCTATGTCATGTTTTATGGGCATACCGCACCACGCCTCATTCTTCAACTAACGAATCCCCATACCGGTTGACGTACGGGGTTGAGGCGATGATTCCAGTGGAGCTACAAACAAGATCGGATCGTGTGGAGTATTTTTCAGCTGAAGATAACAACGCCAATTTGGCATCAGAACTGGACGTCCTCCAGGAGTTAAGGGAAAAGGCTTTTGTCAAAGATCAGGCAGTAAAAGCAAAGGCAGCACTCCGGTATAATAAACGTGTCTAGTACAGAGCTTTCAACACCGGAGATCTTGTTTTGAGAAAGGCGAGTGTGGGGAATAAATTCGCTCACCAAGGAAAGCTAGCACCGACGTGGGAAGGTCCTTATAGAGTTTCTGAAGTGACTGGAAAAGGGTCATACCGGTTGGAAGAACTTGATGGAACTCCAATCCGCAACAAATGGAACACTCAGAACTTACGTGTTTATTACAGCTAGTTGGTAAGACGGCGTGTACTCTTTTTCCTTACTTGAGTTTTTTCCCATTGGGTTTTCTCAAGAAGGTTTTAACGAGGCATGACCCCAGCTACGCTCTCCATGTAATGTACTTTCAATCTTAATGAGAATACATTTTAACCGCCCTATCATTCTCACTTTTCTTATGTTTTGCAATTTATAGCCGTAGCTTAACACGTATACACCTTAGGACGGAGGAATCTAACTACCAATTCTGTGGTTGATGATGTAACTCCTCGAGGGACTGATGAAGACCCCTTAGGATGGATGATCTCAATCACACATCGTGTGTTTTGACGATGTAACTCCTTGAGGTGGAATGGGTTGTAGGGCTGGTCCTTTTTCAAGGCCACAAACCGAACCCCATTCGAAGACCAAATGGGTTGTAGGGCTGGTCCTTTCTCAAGGCCACAAACCGAACCTCATTCGAAAACCAAATGGGTTGTAGGGCTGGTCCTTTCTCAAGGCCACAAACCGAACCCCATTCGAAGACCAAATGGGTTGTAGGGCTGGTCGTTTCTCAAGGCCACAAACCGAACCCCATTCGAAGACAACATGGGTTGTAGGGCTGGTCCTTTCTCAAGGCCACAAACCAAACCCCATTCAAAGACAACATGGGTTGTAGGGATGGTCCTTTCTCAAGGCCACAAACCGAACCCCATTCAAAGACCAAATGGGTTGTAGGGCTGGTCCTTTTTCAAGGCCACAAACCAAACCCCATTCGAAGACAACATGGGTTGTAGGGCTGGTCCTTCCTCAAGGCCACAAACTAAACCCCATGCAAAGGCTTGGGCGCAGTAGGCTGGTTCATACAGAAAACCACGCTGAACCCCGAGTAACGGGAGCAGTAGGTTCAAGATTAGCCCTGATCCGAACCCCGTGTTGAAGGCTTGGATTGTAGGATTGCACCGAACTCCAAGTACGGTTAGTAGGATCGAACCGAACACCGTGTGAAGACTTGAGATGTAGGACCAAACCGAACCTCAAGAGAAAGGCGTAAAGCTTACCCTTGTCAAAGCTGTACCAAAATTCAAAGGCAATGTCCGTCCTCAATTATGGAATATCCACCACAGAGCGGTTGAACGCTAACGTACCCGCTCTACATCTTCGAGGACAGATGAGCATTTCTATCTTTTTAAGAAGTTAAAAGGTAATTCTTGAGATAAAATTTCCCTTCCCAATGTACTTATACTTGGGGACAGGGCATGCTTTAACTTAATTGTCGCTTCTTTGTTACAATTTGTTATCTTAATCCGGTGTGATAAGTACGCTTCAAGCAGCTAGGTAACCACACAGAACGGATTCACAAAGTATTGAAAACAATAAAGTGTTTTGTATAGCACTAAGTTATCCAGCAATCATACATTCGACGCAAGCAGTTGAAGAGAAGCAACAGTAAATTTTATTTCCAAAAATAAGAAATTATGCAGGTCACAAAGTAGTTAAAGACTGGAGCTTATCCCAGTACACAGCTATGAATAAAGCATAAATTAAGAGGCCGGTGCCTGATCCTCCGCAGTGGGCACTCCTATCCTCTCCTTTTTGTCCTCTGCTCCAGCTTGGGCACCTTCTTGCGTTTCAGCTCCAGAGGCAGCGGTGGACGTTGTTGGCTCCATACTTTGACCTTTTGGAAGGGGAGGCAGTTCATACAGAGATGCACGGGGTTCATGGTGCGAGCCGTCCTTATGTACTTCGACAAGTTTTCCCCCATGGAATTCGAAGAACGGATCCAATCCGTACAGATTCAGCTTCACTCCAGGGTTACGATAATAAACTTGACGGAGGGCCAGGCCGAAGGATTCATATGCCACATTTTTGCATATCTCCAAGGCTTTGGTAGCCTTGGCCTTCGCAGCAGTTAATCTTCTTTGAACCTTGGCAAAATCCTCTTCTGAAGGCCCAGCACTCGCACCACCCTTCTTGAGTTCCTCAATTTGGGCTTGCATCTCCTTCCGAAGGCTTTCCCACTCCCCAAGGTCTTTGTTGCGACCGTCCTCCATAATTTTGAGATCGTCAGCAAGCTTAGCCGATCTCTTCTTCTCCAGTTGTAATTCTTCTTCGAGGAGGGGTATGGATTTGTTCTGTTTCTGAAGGTCGGCAACTTCCCGCTCTAGAGCCTTGTTGGCAAAATGAACTTGGCTTGCCTCCTCAGTTTTCCTCTGGAGCGTCTCCTTGGTTTTCTTCAATTCCGACTCCACCCCTCTTTGAACTTCAGCTTGTTTGGCCGCCCATATCTCCTTCATCGTGAGTTCGGTTTCAAGTTTTTCAACCTGCTCCATATAATCTGCTTCTCGCTCAGGGAATCAAGGAGGCCAGACAGTTCATCCAGCTGCCAACGCCCGGCCTTACAAGCACCTCGAACCCCAGCAGCGTCGAGGGAGGGGCGGAGGCAATACCTTGCTTTTGGAAGAGTGGGGGGCATGGACCCTTGAAACCATAAGTATGGGGAGAGGAAGGAATCGCGTGGAAGGTCAAACGCTGGAGGAGGACCATTCCTGGAGTCCGGCTCTGAAGCATTCTGTGAAGAAGGGGTAGAGGATTCAGGAACGGGCTTCTTTCCCTTATCCTTCTTCAATCCAGTTTCTTTGAGCGTTTTCTGACGCTTCTTCACAGGGTCATCAGAGGAGGGCTTTTCTTGATCTGCCTTTTTAACAAGGTGCCTCTTTTTCTTCTTCTTCTCTGGGACGGCCTCCTCGTCGCCCGCTTTAGTGGCCTCAGCTTGTTTTTCTGTTTCCTCCTTATCAAAGAGAGGAACCTCTTCACCTACTGCAGAGGTCAGGGGAATGAGGGGAGTTTTGGTGGCGTTCCTCTTTGCCTGGATCTCATTCTCCTCAGAGGAGGAATCACCGTCAGCCATCATGGTCTTTAGCGACAACATCTCTGGGCAGGCTTTTTCGATTTGTTCTGCAAAACAAGAAAGGTTGAGTTAGCACATAAGAAGAAAAAATAATCAGAACGGAATAACTATACAACACAAATAGGGTAAGAGCGGATATTACGGAGGTAGGTGTTTTGGATGTCATCCTCTGCCAAGAGGAGCCTGCTGGAAAATCCTTTGAGGGTCTTCGAGGCCGTCTGCATGGCGCTCAAGACCTCAACAGAATGAGAGGAGAGTTCACTCTCATCTGTGTAATAAGCACGGCTCATGAGGAGAAAATGCTCGTGCGTCCAGCTAAGAGGAAACTTGGTAAATCCCTCCTTGTTTCGCCAGAAGACCGGCTTATTCGGTTGAATACGGACCCGCGTGTAGTAATGCTTGAAGGAGCGTCCATCCACCTTCGCAGATTCCGTATAAGATTTGAAATTTATCACCCTTGAGTCACTACGGAGGGTAATGAACCCAAGGCCGCCCTTCTTATTAGCACGGTGGACCACTTGGCAATAGTAGAACAGTTTGGCCACAGTGGCGGAGAAGTTGAAATGCTCCCCCAGAATCTCCAGAGCCCGGACCAGACCCCAACCAATGGGATGCAGTTGTGTAGGGGCGCAGTCTAAGAAGCGTAGAACGGCCATCTGGAATTCCGTCATGGGGAAGCGTACCCCCAATTTCAAGAAGACGAAGTCGTACATGTAGACCGACCTCTCATCAGGGACTCTGTGGCATACTCTCTCAGAGGGACATGGTGCCAGCACAGCGTATCGCGCTTTGTATTTCTTGTCTGAGTATATTTTGCAGCGGAAAGAGACCGTGCATTCTTCCTCACTCGCATGGTGCGAAGGGATCTCTAGGAATTCCTCTTCCACCCAGCAGTAGGGTTTCTCCCTGTTGAGCTTTTCCCAGTCAAGCCGGTGTGCCACAACGTTGACACATCCTTTAGTAGAGCGGAGAACTGGTGTTTTTCCACATCCCGGAAGATCCATAGTTGTGCAGGCACGGTGGAACGCGTACGTGCTGTGGTAAAAAGCAATATCGTCAGAGAGATAACCTTCAGCACTTGACCCTTCATCAGAGCGGCTGGTAGCCCTCGAGTCAAGGGGAACCTCAGAGCGGCGTTGGGAAGAGGACGCTCGTGAGGAAGAAGCTTCAGCTCTCTCTGAGCGACGAGGCCCAGCCACAGGAGGATTCACTGGAATCCTCCCACCACGGTGGCTAAGAGGGACATGAGAGCCAAAACTCCCCCTGTTTGAAGGACCAGCATTGCCTGCTCCAGGGCGCATGGTAGAAACAGAATGAACAAAAATTGCAAGGAGTTGAAGGAAAGGGAGGTTACCTAAAGGAAGAAGATCTTTGAGAAGTTTGAAGACGGCAGAGAAATTTCCAAGAAATTTGAGCAGAGGTTCACTAAGCTTGAAAACAAGAGTGGATTCCAAAATCTGCTAAGAGCCCCTTTTATAGGTAACGAGGAGGCATAGTGTTCTGTCAAAGGTCACAATGCTTGCCTCAAAACGCAACCTTTCAAATTGAAACGACTCCGTCATTTCGTCACATACGAGCGCGAAAATGGTAACGTTTCAGTAAGCGTTTTGGAAAAATGGGCCCCCCTTTCAGTTTGAATCCAGGCCCAATAAGCCCAATCGACGGTTACACTCTTGGATAATGATGGCTCGTATGTAAAAAATGCATTTAATGTCCAATCATGCCATGCGCATTTAATGCCTTTCAACCACTTTTCGAATACCAAGGGTTTTGATTCTCAAAGACTCTTGGGATTTCCATCATTTATTTTACGCTGCTTGAATCCGTTGTACGCAGCGCGAGAAGAGCAGTCACTTGTTTATTAGAGCGGATGCAACAGAGCTTCCAGAGACCTTCCAGAATGTACCACCGGCATCCAGACTTCTCCAGAGTTGTGTAGCTCATATGAGCAACTTAACAGTCCCTCATACAAGCTAGGGGACAGATGATCCGGTCTGGATACCGGCCCCCGATCTTGTGACGTCAGAGTGACCTCATATAAGGAAAACCGGTGTCCTGGTTCAACATTACCACACCGGATATCCGATGTCTGGCCTTCCGTTCTCATCTCACAACCGCCCCACTTATTTTCTCTATAACGGATCATTGTTCACTTTCACAGAACATTTATATAACTGTTAGTTTCTCAGTCACAGCGAGATAAGAGTCCCTAATAACTTATCAGCGAAGATACTGTATGTAGCAAAATATGTCACGTCAATGGCCTCAGAAAGCAAGTACATGTGTCAGCAGATTATGCAGAAAGGTGATTATCCTCTCTTCTTCCTATGGGATCGTACTCTGATAATTGACCTACCCCCCTGACACACTCTAAGTACTGAGCCACTTTGATTGACACACTTCACACGCTATCAGAACCAAGGGGCCCACTTGCACCCAACGATTCATTTCCTACGTTCAACTATAAATAGCTCATTTCAATACACATGCAAGGTGACGTTGTTCTAACTTACACTTTACTATTGCATCGCTTGAGCATTCACTGAGTTCTTACACTCTTCTAACTTGAGCGTCGGAGAATCTTCGCAGGTGGCACCACCTTTCGCCCCCCTGCAACGCGAAACGCTGGTGTGAAGGATCTCCAGGACAACAAGACCGGCTTCTCCCACTGAGAGACCGGATTAATACACCGGATACTCACTGTTCCGGTGTGCAAACCCTAAAAACACCTATATTCTTGTGGCTGGTCCCACACCGGATCCTAGACCCCGGTTCAGACCAGTTCACACGCTATGGCCATTACGAATATCTAGTAATGCCTTTTGGTGTAACTAATGCACCAGCCGTATTCATGGATTACATGAATAGGATTTTTCATCCATATCTAGAAAGATTTGTAGTGGTGTTCATTGATGATATATTAGTGTACTCTAAAAGCAGAGAAGAACATGTTGAACATTTAAAGGTCGTGTTGGAAATCCTGAAAAAGAAACAACTGTATGCAAAGCTGTCGAAGTGTGAATTCTGGTTGGAAGAAGTGAACTTTTTAGGACATGTAATTAGTCAAGGAGGAATAGCTGTAGACCCTTCCAAGGTGGAAATAGTTTTAAAATGGGAGAGACCAACCACAATCACTGAGATTAGAAGTTTCTTGGGTTTGGCTGGATACTATAGGAGATTCATTGAAGGATTTTCAAAGTTAGGATACCCACTGACCAAGCTAACACAGAAAGGAGAACCTTTTGTATGGACGACACAATGCGAGAATAGTTTTCAAGAGCTAAAAGATCGACTTACTTCTGCACCAGTGTTAGTACTCCCTAATCCACATCGAAGTTTTGAAGTTTACTGTGATGCGTCTAAACAAGGACTAGGAAGTGTACTTGTAACATCCCTGTTTTTAGAAACAGTTTTACCCTTGTAATTTTTGAAGTATGGAAGTTTTGCAAGTGATAATAAGTAAATAAAGGACTCTACATGTAGTCAAGAATTGATAATCTAATCCTATATCTAACACTAATTTAGTAAACTAATTAGACTTGTACCATCATTCATCGGGTCAATTCCTAGACACTCGATTCATACCGAAAAGAGATCCCTAATGAACTGTTTTGACAAATCAAACACTTTTCCTGAAGAGCCAAAACTTTAATTTAGACCTCATCAACCTCGTTTCTTGGAAAAACTTATCTAGTTAAATAGGAACCTCTGAATTCAACTAAAATATCTTTCCTGTTTTGGGCATAACTTTTTCATATGAGGTCGAAATTAAGAAATTTTAATCTCGGTTTCGTTGTTATGAAAAACCTGACAAACTCTATTTCTAGCCTCAAACTCTATTTCGTGATCTATCATTACCAAACTTGAAAAACCCGTTATTTAATCTTGTTAAATTCTTAGAAAAATCATACGAGCTCAGAATCAGTTCGTTGTAATTTTTTTGTTCTCGTATTAAATCCCTCTACAATTCTCGTGAAGAACCTGAAAGCTAGTTCTTGCTCGATCATCCCCGAAAAGCGAAAATTTTTAGAGAAATAGTGATTTTCGCAGGAATAGTAACCCCTATAGAAAAACGTGAATATCTCTCTCATACGATGTCGAAATGACTTCGTTCTTTTTTTTTTATGGTTTCGTATCGAAAAATCCTACAATTTTTGTGAAGAAATGAAAGGCTAATTCCCAACAGATTTTGCGCGGCAGAATTATCTTTCAAAAAAGAACTATTACACCAACTCCCATTTTTCTCTGTTTTTGGCGTAACTTTTGCTCCGGGTGTCAGATTTTTGCATACCATATATCGCTTCGAAGAGAAGGAGCCGATCTACAACTTTCATGTTGGAAATTTTTTCAGATTCTAACCGCAACTATAAGTAACTTTTTGTTTTCTTTTAAAATTAACTATTCAAAACCAGTACCAATTAAATTTAGACCCGGTGGCCAGATTTTTCTATAAATATGACATCACCCCTCTTCAAAAGCTGCACCACTCTTTCTCTCCCACTTCATGCAGCCCTTCTCTCTCTCTCTCTCCCTCTCTCTCCTCTATTGACACTAAACCACCTCTGTTCTTCACCAAAATCACGTAAAGTCTAACTACGGAGACAGATCATCGATTGGAGCTACGATTTGAAAGTTGGATTCTCTCCCTCTCATCTAGTATAAAAACAAATACGACATCTGAGGTAAGGGGGGTATATTCTCGGGTATTATGGGGAAATCTGAGTGAAAGAAAAGGGTTAAGGTACCTTGGGTTCTCACCTTTCCAGGACAGATTCGGTTTTGTTGTGAATTAAATGCCTTAATTGTTATATATTTGTTATATATATTTTATGTATATGATTAATTGTCTGTGTTAATTATTATTAATCATGATGATTGAATGATATGATTGGTGTTAAATTGTGAAAAGATATGATCTGTATTGGATGTGAAAATATTAAGGACCATGGGTGCCTATGTAGATTCCAGTAAGGAAGTTTTGAAAGATAAGATAAACAAGAAAATCAGGATGGATGATCACCATTTATATCATTGTTACTATTATTATGATTAAGATTATAATTATGATTATGAATATTATTATTATTATTATTATTATTATGATTATTATTATTATTATTATTATTATTATTATTATTTACTATTAAGCTTAATGGACGGCTCTGCCGCCTTATTCTCTGCATTTATCTTTCTTTTTATTTCTGTTTATTTATATTATAATGGACGGCCCTGCCGCCTTATTCCATGTATTTATCTTTCTTTTTATTTCTGTTTATCTATATTATAATGGACGGCTCTGCCGCCTTATTCTTAACATTTTATTTTTTTTAATTTATGTCATTTATTTTATTGAATATATTGGCTGGCTCTCCCGCCTTATTCTCTGCATTTATCTTTCCTTTTATTTCCGCTTATCTATATTATAATAGACGGCTCTGCCGCCTTATTCACTCTATTTATTTTTCCTTTTATTTCATTTTTTTTATAACAAACGATGCCTTATTATTATTATTATTCTTGTAACTAATATTATTATTTAAGTTATGAATAATGAAATAAGGAACAAACTACTTATTCTTTAAATGAAGCATTATTTTAGCCAAGATATAACTGATATATTTTCTTGAATAATAATAAATAAAATAATAAAAATAATTTACAACGTCTTAAAAACTGGTGGACCTAACAACATGAATATTACGAGGCTGGAATCACATAGATACCCAGGGATCAAAGTAATGATAAAACTTAAATAATGCACTTTGCATCATGAAAATATTTTTGAAGGAGAAAAATTATCTAGAGCATACACCTGGTACGCTGGAGGACATTCACGTTCGATCTCCATGAAGATCTTGGGAGTACAATTGAAATGGAAACCCAATGGCATCAGAGTCGCGCCTGATAGCCGGGTGAGACGATGCAATTCTAGTGTACTTTGACTAAATGACGGAGTGTAACTATGATCGTAGGGATCCAAGTTCCAAAAAAAATATATATATCAATGATGAGAACCAACGAGTTCATTTGTACCTTATGAAAATGGGAGCTTGGGCAGACCCTGATCGCTCTAGAATGGAATGGAGAAATTCCAAAGAATGAGATGAAGATGAATTGATTTATTGGGCCCACATGCATCATGAGACTTAATTAAGATAAATCATAATAAACCCTACTCATGCATTTTCATGAAAATGTTTGATTGTTATAGTTATAAATATGTTAATTGCATGAATTATGTGATATTATCTGTTAACTGGATTATGTCCGCATCGGGTAACCTTCAGGGTCTTGGGTTATACTCACCCTTACTGTTGACAATTTTCAGAGGAATTAGGAAATCAAGAACCCGAGTATGAAGAACCGCAATATACTGAACCCACTGAGAATGATCATTAAAAATAGAATATATGTAGTTGGATATTTATGGATGACTGTATTAATATTTAAGGGTGCCTGCGTGCCCCAATCTGTTAAGAGTACAATTACTTACAGTTTGTGAATGACTATGTGATTTATCTACTATTTGCTTCCACTGATCTGCCATTATATCATTTTTAAAAAAAAATATTTCACTTTTTCTAAAAACTGTTAACACTCTTAGTTAAATAGGATGATCCTATAGAAGGGTTTGTCTTATCTAACTGAGGGTGTTACATTGGTGGTATCAGAGCATAGTTGATTCATTAAGCTTGGGAAGTGGACCATTAGGTTTCCACGTACTCTGATAGAAATATTGAACAATCCATAAGACACCTAAGACTGAATTTTCTATGTGGAAGTCTCCACATAACTTATACCCTGAACATTTTTGTTGATATTCTTACAGCAAATTCCTAATGGCTCGCCGAAACAATGATCATGTCATGGAGGAACTTCTTACCCGGATTGTGGAGGTAATAGAACGATAGGAGTTACCTCATGCTTCTACTAGGCAGAGCCAAGGATTAGCTGATTTTCAGAGGAACAATCCTACGCAGTTCAAGGGAGGCTTCGATCCAGAAGGAGCACAATTATGGATTGAACACCTTGAAAAGATCTTTGCCGCTATGCGATGTTCTGATGAGGATCGTGTAACATTTGCTGTCTTCATGCTGGTTGGAGAAGCAGAACACTGGTTGACTCATGCTAGAATCAGATTAACAACTGATGGACCTGTCGTTACTTGGGGACGATTCAAGACAGAGTTTCTCGCCAAATACTTCCCCGAAGACATAAGGAGGCAGAAGGAGCAGGAATTCTTTAATCTGAAACAAGGTAATATGACAGTTGGGGAATATGCTGCTAAGTTTGATGAATTGGCCAAATGTTGCCCTTACTACACCCATATGGGGGAAGTGTCAAGATGCGCAAAATTTGAAGTAGGGTTGCGACAGGAAATTCGCCAAGCTATATGTTGTCAACAGATCACGCAATTCTCTAATTTGGTTGACCGATGCCGCATCTTTGAAAATACCTCTAATCTTTGACGACCTGGAACGTCTAATCATGGGCCAGAACGATGTATACCAGACAGACCACAAAGGAGGGATTTTCGAGCAGATCGACCCTACTCTCGACCACCTTATTCAGCCAACCGAAATTCTTCAAGGGATCAGGGGAACCAAAGAGGTAAAGTCTGCACAATTTGTGGACGGATTGGACATCGTGATGCTGACTGTTGGTACAGAAATAATAACAACCAACAACAAGTGACTCAAAAGCAGGCAGTATGACCTACGGGTCAAGGAAGTGGAGGATCTGCTACAAACACCTCTACAAATAATGCCCCAAGGATGCAGAATGTTCACCGCGGCAATAATTCCAATCAGAACAATAATACTAGAAGGCCTGGGAATGGCTCGACAGGAAGACAAGGAGGAAATGCCAGAGTTTTTACTATGAATGGTGCGGAAATATCACAAGGGAACGACCTTGTGCAAGGTACATGTTTTATAGAAAGCACTCTATTGAATGTATTATATGATTCAGGAGCCACTCACTCTTTCATATCTGAGAATTGTGTAAAATATTTAAAGCTTCCTATAACCTCTCTACCCAATCAGATGATTGTCACAACTGCTGCCAATAAGCCCATTTGCCCTTCTTACATGTGTTCGAAATGCCCACTCAACATCGAAGGGAAAGCTTATCAAGTAGATCTGATATGTTTGCCTTTGATTGATCTAGATATTGTTCTAGGAATGAATTGGCTTGCTGCCAACCATATTCTGATTGACTGTCATAATAGATCCATTTCTCTCGGGTCTACTACATCACACTGTGATCAAGACATTGATTCTTGTCCTGTTGACTTAGAAAAGGTAATTCCAGCAAAGGAAGTCCAACTATACATGATCCTTACTGAAACTGAAAGTAAGGCCACTCCTCAAATTGATCAAATTCCTGTTGTTCAAGAATTCCCAGAAGTTTTTCCTGATGATATACGTGAGCTACCTCCAGAATGAGAAATTGAGTTCAGTATTGATATTATACCGGGCGCGGGACTGATCTCTATTGCTCCTTACCGAATGTCACCCAAGGAACTCAGTGAACTTAAGGAGCAAATAGAAGAACTTTTAGAAAAAGGAATGATCAGACCCAGTGTCTCACCTTGGGGAGCACCAGTTCTTCTAGTCAAAAAGAAGGACGGTAGTATGTGGTTATGTGTTGACTATCGTCAGTTGAATAAAGCTACGATCAAGAACCGATACCTTCTTCCAAGGATTGATGATTTAATGGACCAATTACGAGGAGCCACTATCTTCTCAAAGATTGATCTGCGATCAGGCTATCATCAAATCAGGGTGAAGAAAGATGATGTACCCAAAACAGCATTCAGGACACGCTATGGGCACTATGAGTATCTTGTTATACCCTTTGGAGTTACCAATGCACCTGCAGTCTTCATGGGATACATGAATCGGATCTTCCATGAGTACTTGGACAAATTCGTAGTAGTATTCATTGACGACATTCTCGTCTACTCCAAGAGCCATGAGGAACATGAGGAACATCTCCGAATTGTTCTAAATACTTTGCGTGCAAGACAATTGTACGCCAAGTTTTCAAAATGTGAATTCTGGTTGACTGAAGTGAAATTTTTGGGACATGTCATCTCTAAAGAGGGAATTGTTGTAGATCCTACAAAGGTAGAAGCCGTACTAAATTGGGAACAGCCCAAGAATGTGACAGAAATTCACAGTTTCCTTGGACTTGCTGGATACTATCGTCGATTCATCGAGAATTTCTCTCGAATTGCAGCACCTTTAACTAGGCTGACTCGTAAAGATCAACCATTTGAATGGACAGACAAATGTGAAAGAAGTTTTACAGAGTTACGCCAACGACTCACTAGTGCACCAGTCTTGATTTTGCCAGATCCTACCAAGCCATATGAGGTATATTGTGATGCGTCAAGACAAAGACTGGGATGTGTTCTAATGCAAGAAAGAAAGGTTATTGCTTATGCCTCATGACAGCTAAGATCACATGAAGTTAATTATCCCACACATGATTTGGAATTAGCTGCAGTTGTGTTTGCCTTGAAAATATGGAGGCACTATTTATATGGCACATATTTTGAAGTCTTCAGTGACCATAAGAGCTTGAAGTATCTGTTCGACCAGAAAGAGTTGAATATACGACAACGTAGGTGGATGGAATTCATCAAAGATTATGATTTCAAGCTCCGATATCATCCTGGGAAGGCAAATGTTGTGGCTGATGCACTCAGCAGAAAGGCTTTACGCCTATCATATATGATGACAAAGGAGTTGGAATTGATTGAACAGTTTTGCGATCTGGATCTGGCAGTAACACCTAAAAGGGGAAGCCTTATGGTTGGAATGTTAAGAATTTTCAATGATTTCCTGGAACAAGTCAAAGAAGCTCAAGCTAATGACCAGGAACTACAAGGCTTAGCAGAAAAGACAAGAGAAGAAGGCTTGAAATTTAGCAAAGATGAACATGGGGTGATCAGGTATCAACAAAGACTCTGTATTCCAGTCAACACAGATCTTAAAAGATCCATCCTGGATGAAGCACACAAAAGTAAATACAGTATCCACCCAGGATCGACCAAAATGTATCAGGACTTGAAGAAATTATTCTGGTGGCAAGGAATGAAAAAGGATATCGCTGAGCATGTGACAGCTTGTCTGATGTGTCAGAAGGTAAAGGCAGAACAACAATGACCAAGTGGAACCCTTCGTCCTTTGGATATTCCAGAATGGAAATGGGATGAGATTGCTATGGACTTCATGACTGGATTTCCCAGAACATCAGCTGGATATGATGCCATTTGGGTAATCGTGGATCGATTAACAAAGACCGCTCACTTCATTCCTGTCAATATAAAGTATTCCCTAGAGAAACTCACTCAGATCTATATCAAGGAAATCGTACGATTACATGGAACACCCACTGCAATTGTGTCTGACCGAGATCCTCATTTCACATCATAATTTTGGAAGAGCCTGCAACAAGCTCTGGGAACTCGTCTGAAGTTAAGTTCCGCATATCACCCACAGACAGACGGACAATCGGAAAGGATGATCAAAACTCTTGAAGATTTGTTACGTCTTTGTGTCTTAGAACATGGGGGAAGTTGGCAAGAATATCTCCCACTTATTGAGTTCACTTACAACAACAGCTATCATGCTAGCATCGGAATGGCCCCTTATGAGGCTTTATATGGAAGGAAATGTCGTACACCTTTGTGTTGGTATGAGACGGGTAAGAAGACGATAATTGGACCAGAGATTGTTCAGAAGACTACAGAACAAGTCCAAAGGATTCAAATGGCAATGAAGGCTTCGCAAGATAGACAAAAGAGTTACTACGACAAATGTCGGAAGCCATTGGAGTTTGAGGAGGGAGATCATGTTTTTCTCAAAGTTACCCCTACCACTGGAGTAGGAAGAGCTTTGAAGGCCAAGAAGTTAAGCCCCAGATACGTAGGACCCTATCAGATTCTGCAAAAGATAGGAACTCATGCCTACCGTATTGCTCTGCCACCCGAGCTAACAAACCTTCACAATGTCTTTCATGTCTCCCAGCTCCACAAATATGTGCCAAGCCCTGATCATGTCCTGAGACCTGATCAGTTTATTCTGAAGGAAAATCTCACCTATGAAGTATCGCCAGTGAAGATTGTTGACCGACGTCTCAAACAGTTAAGAGGCAAGAAAATCCCTTTGGTCAAGGTAGTTTGGAGTCAGACAGATGATGGGGATGCTATTTGGGAAATTGAGGAGAAAATGAGAGAATTGTACCCTCAATTGTTTTAACTTTGAATTTCGGGACGAAATTCCTAAAAGGGGAGGAGAATGTAACATTCCTGTTTTTAGAAACAGTTTTACCCTTGTAATTTTTGAGGTATAGAAGTTTTGTAAGTGATAATAAGTAAATAGAGGATTCTACATGTAGTCAAGAATTGATAATCTAATCCTATATCTAACACTAATTTAGTAAACTAATTAGACTTGTACCATCATTTATCGGGTCAATTCCTAGACACTCGATTTATACCGAAAAGAGATCCACAATTGTCTATTTCTACACTTTGGGGATATCCGATTTCAGTATGGACAGTCCCTAATGAACTGTTTTGACAAATCAAACACTTTTCCTGAAGAGCCAAAACTTTAATTTAGACCTCATCAACCTCGTTTCTTGGAAAAACTTATCTAGTTAAATAGGAACCTCTGAATTCAACTAAAATATCTTTCCTGTTTTGGGTATAACTTTTTCATATGAGGTCGAAATTAAGAAATTTTAATCTCGGTTTCGTTGTTATGAAAAACCTGACAAACTCTATTTCTAGCCTCAAACTCTATTTCGTGATCTATCATTACCAAACTTGAAAAACCCGTTATTTAATCTTGTTAAATTCTTAGAAAAATCATACGAGCTCAGAATCAGTTCGTTGTAATTTTTTTGTTCTCGTATTAAATCCCTCTACAATTCTCGTGAAGAACCTGAAAGCTAGTTCTTGCTCGATCATCCCCGAAAAGCGAAAATTTTTAGAGAAATAGTGATTTTCGCAGGAATAGTAACCCCTATAGAAAAACGCAAATATCTCTCTCATACGATGTCGAAATGACTTCGTTCTTTTTTTTATGGTTTCGTATCGAAAAATCCTACAATTTTCGTGAAGAAATGAAAGGCTAATTCCCAACAGATTTTGCGCGGCAGAATTATCTTTCAAAAAAGAACTATTACACCAACTCCCATTTTTCTCTGTTTTTGACGTAACTTTTGCTCTGGGTGTCAGATTTTTGCATACCATATATCGCTTCGAAGAGAAGGAGCCGATCTACAACTTTCATGTTGGAAATGTTTTCAGATTCTAACCGCAACTATAAGTAACTTTTTGTTTTCTTTTAAAATTAACTATTCAAAACCGGTACCAATTAAATTTAGACCCGGTGGCCAGATTTTTCTATAAATATGGCATCACCCCTCTTCAAAAGCTGCACCACTCTTTCTCTCCCACTTCATGCAGCCCTTCTCTCTCTCTCTCCCTCTCTCTCCTCTATTGACGCTAAACCACCTCTGTTCTTCACCAAAATCACGTAAAGTCTAACTACGGAGACAGATCATCGATTGGAGCTACGATTTGAAAGTTGGATTCTCTCCCTCTCGTCTAGTATAAAAAAAATACGACATCTGAGGTAAGGGGGGTATATTCTCGGGTATTCTGGGGAAATCTGAGTGAAAGAAAAGGGTTAAGGTACCTTGGGTCCTCACCTTTCCAGGACAGATTCGGTTTTGTTGTGAATTAAATGCCTTAATTGTTATATATTTGTTATATATATTTTATGTATATGATTAATTGTCTGTGTTAACTATTATTAATCATGATGATTGAATGATATGATTGGTGTTAAATTGTGAAAAGATATGATCTGTATTGGATGTGAAAATATTAAGGACCATGGGTGCCTATGTAGATTCCAGTAAGGAAGTTTTGAAAGATAAGATAAACAAGGAAATAAGGATGGATGATCACCATTTATATCATTGTTACTATTATTATGATTAAGATTATAATTATGATTATGAATATTATTATTATTATTATGATTATTATTATTATTATTATTATTATTATTATTATTATTATTATTATTATTATTATTATTTTTTACTATTAAGCTTAATGGACGGCTCTGCCGCCTTATTCTCTGCATTTATCTTTCTTTTTATTTCTGTTTATTTATATTATAATGGACGGCCCTGCCGCCTTATTCCATGTATTTATCTTTCTTTTTATTTCTGTTTATTTATATTATAATGGACGGCCCTGCCGCCTTATTCCATGTATTTATCTTTCTTTTTATTTCTGTTTATCTATATTATAATGGACGGCTCTGCCGCCTTATTCTTAACATTTTATTTTTTTTAATTTATGTCATTTATTTTATTGAATATATTGGCTGGCTCTGCCGCCTTATTCTCTGCATTTATCTTTTCTTTTATTTCCGCTTATCTATATTATCTTAGACGGCTCTGCCGCCTTATTCACTCTATTTATTTTTCCTTTTATTTCATTTTTTTATAACAAACGATGCCTTATTATTATTATTATTATTGTAACTAATATTATTATTTAAGTTATGAATAATGACATAAAGAACAAACTACTTATTCTTTAAATGAAGCATTATTTTAGCCAAGATATAACTGATATATTTTCTTGAATAATAATAAATAAAATAATAAAAATAATTTACAACGTCTTAAAAACTGGTGGACCTAACAACATGAATATTACGAGGCTGGACTCACATAGATACCCAGGGATCAAAGTAATGATAAAACTTAAATAATGCACTTTGCATCATGAAAATATTTTTGAAGGAGAAAAATTATCTAGAGCATACACCTGGTACGCTGGAGGACATTCACGTTCGATCTCCATGAAGATCTTGGGAGTACAATTGGAACGGAAACCCAATGGCATCAGAGTCGCGCCTGATAGCCGGGTGAGACGATGCAATTCTAGTGTACTTTGACTAAATGACGGAGTGTAACTATGATCGTAGGGATCCAAGTTCCAAAAAATATATATATATATCAATGATGAGAACCAACGAGTTCATTTGTACCTTATGAAAATGGGAGCTTGGGCGGACCCTGATCGCTCTAGAATGGAATGGAGAAATTCCAAAGAATGAGATGAAGATGAATTGATTTATTGGGCCCACATGCATCATAAGACTTAATTAAGATAAATCATAATAAACCCTACTCATGCATTTTCATGAAAATGTTTGATTGTTATAGTTATAAATATGTTAATTGCATGAATTATGTGATATTCTCTGTTAACTGGATTATGTCCGCACCGGGTAACCTTCAGGGTCTTGGGTTATACTCACCCTTACTGTTGACAATTTTCAGAGGAATTAGGAAATCAAGAACCCGAGTATGAAGAACCGCAATATGCTAAACCCACTGAGAATGATCATTAAAAATAGAATATATGTAGTTGGATATTTATGGATGATTGTATTAATATTTAAGGGTGCCTGCGTGCCCCAATCTGTTAAGAGTACAATTACTTACAGTTTGTGAATGACTATGTGATTTATCTACTATTTGCTTCCACTGATCTGCCATTATATCATTTTAAAAAAAAAATATTTCACTTTTTCTAAAAACTGTTAACACTCTTAGTTAAATAGGATGATCCTATAGAAGGGTTTGTCTTATCTAACCGAGGGTGTTACAGTACTCATGCAAGACAAGAAGGTTGTAGCCTATGCGTCGCGCCAATTAAGGCAACATAAGATTAACTACCCTACCCATGACTTAGAGTTAGCCGCTGTAGTTTTTGCCTTAAAGATTTGGAGGCATTATCTATATGGTGCAACATTTGATATGTTTAGCAATCATAAGAGTCTCAAGTATTTATTCGACCAAAAGGAGTTAAACATGAGGCAACGGAGATGGATGGAGTTCTTAAAGGACTACGACTTTGAGTTACAGTACCATCCTGGAAAAGCGAACGTAGTAGCTGATGCTTTAAGTCGAAAGTCTCTACATGCGTCCACGATGATGATTAAAGAGCTGGAATTGATAGAGAACTTCAGAGATCTTAACCTAGCAATAAAGGTTAATGCTAACAGCTACAGATTAGGAGCATTGCAAGTGACAAGTGAATTCCTGAGACAAGTTCTAGAGGCTCAACGAGAGGATGAATTCCTGCAAGAGAAGAAAGAACTCTTGAAACAAGGAAAAGAAGTCGAGTTCAATGTGCGAAACGACCAATTATTAAGGTATAAGGATCGAGTGTGTATCCCTGATCAAGAGGAGTTGAGGAAAACAATTCTGGAAGAAGGCCATAAAAGTTATATGAGCATTCATCCCGGAGCTACTAAAATGTATCAAGATTTGAAGAAGTTATTTTGGTGGCCTGGAATGAAGAAAGCGGTGGCAGAGTATGTGGCTGCATGTCTAATTTGCCAGAAGGTTAAAGTGGAACACCAAAAACCCCCTGGAATGCTACAATCAATGGAAATACCGGAATGGAAATGGGATGGCATTACCATGGATTTTGTGACTTCTCTACCCAAAACTCCATTAGGACATGATTCAATATGGGTAATAGTTGATAGACTAACAAAGTCTGCCCACTTTATTCCCATCAACATTCGTTACTCTATGGAGAAGCTGGCAAAATTATACATCGAGGAGATTGTGAGATTGCATGGAATTCCTTCAAGTATCATTTTTGATCGGGACCCTCGTTTTACATCACAATTCTGGAAGAGCTTGCACAAGGCTTTGGGAACAAGACTGCGTCTAAGTTCAGCATATCATCCTCAGACGGATGGACAATCAGAAAGAACAATCCAATCTCTAGAGGACTTGTTACGAGCTTGTGTGTTAGAGCATAAAGGAAGTTGGAATCAATTCTTACCATATGTGGAGTTTACCTACAACAACAGTTTCCATGCTAGCATTGACATGGCACCTTTTGAAGCATTATATGGAAGAAAATGTAGGACACCGCTATGTTGGTTTGAGACTGGTGAAAACTTGATGCTAGGACCAGAGTTGGTACAACAAACCACGGATAAAATCAAAATAGTTCAGGAAAAGATGAAGGCAACACAGAGCAGGCAGAAAAGTTACTATGACAAAAGAAGAAAGCCGCTCGAATTTCAAGAAGGCGATCATGTATTCTTGAAAGTTTTACCTATGACTGGGGTCGGTCGGGCAATGAAATCTCGAAAACTAACTCCTAGATTTATCGGTCCATACCAAATAATTCATAAAGTTAGTCCCCTTGCCTACCAAATAACATTACCACCTTTTCTTTCTAATATCCATAATGTTTTTCATGTGTCAAACTTACGAAAGTATATATCTGATCCTACACATGTTATTGAACCTGATGTCATACAAGTTAAAGATAATCTTACATATGATGCACCACCTCTTAGAATAAGTGACAGAAGAATAAAACAATTAAGAGACAAGACAATTCCGCTTGTAAAGGTTATTTGGAGTGAAACGAGAGGAGAAGATGCTACATGGGAACTAGAAACTGAGATGAAAGAGTCTCATCCTCATTTGTTTTACTGATTAATGTAAATTTCGAGAACGAAATTTTCTAAGGGGGGTAGAGTTGTAACACCCCTATTTTTATTTTTATATTAAAATTTTGAAGGAATTAAATTATGGTTCTTTAGAACTTTTTAACCTACGTATTATTTATGATTTTTTGGAATTTTTTGGAATTTTGGAATTTTTTTAATAAAATAATATTTTTTAAATAATTTTAAATTCATATAAGTGACTTAAATTAAAAATATTTATAAGAAAGTGAATTTAAATTATAAGAAAATTTTTTAAAATCTGTTTCAAGTAGACTTATCTAAAAATTATCGGTTTGAGAAAAATCTTGATTTTTTTCCAATCGTTAAAAAATTGGAAACGTATCAATAAATTTTTATTAATAGAAAATTTTAGATTTTTAAAATTTCAGCTTTATATTACTTATTATAAAATTAGTGAGGACTGATATAATATCGCTAAATTTCAAAAAGGACTCATTTTGAATATTTAAAATATACCGAGTGAAGGGTTACTATTTGACTTAATAATTTTGCCGACAATTACTATGCAAATCACTGTGCATGTATGAAATTTTCAAAAGATGCACAGTAACCTGGAATAAAAAATTCAAAAATGTATAGTACTTTTATATTAAAATAATGGAATGCATAGTAAATTTTTCCTATAAATACCGAAGGATTTCTTCTTTAGAATTCACAATTTCAGATTAAGTTTTCTTAATATAGTAGTGCTAGTGAGATAGTGGTGGAAGTGAGAGAGAGAAGAAAAGTTTTTGGAGAGAAGGTTCTGCAAAAATCCTAAGGTAAGAATACTTCTCTTTTATATTTTTTGGGTTATTTTTATATCGTTTTTAGAAATCTGTTATTATACTGAAAATAATATTATTTTAAGTTACTATTCTGCATAGTAAACTCTATTTCAATAGTAAATTACTATTTCAATAGTAAATTACTATTCAAATAGTAAATTACTATTTACTGTTACTATTTACTGTTACTATTCATGATTTACTATTTACTGTTATTATTCACGTTTTACTATTTACTGTTACTATTCACGTTTTACTATTTACTGTTACTATTCATGATTTACTATTTACTATTCACTATTCAAAATTTATCATTTCTGTTTTAAGTAGTAATCTTAATCTTCGTCTTATGCTTATACTGAAATAAGATTGGTATTAATATTTCTAGAAATCGGAGGCGCAAAGCAAATCCATTTTGGGTAACAATTCAAGGTAAGGGGAGTGAGATAAGAGTATAATATGAAAAGACATAAGAATAATGGGATGAGTCCCCTACTCCTTTTAAATTTAATAATATTATTATTTTAAAATATTAACTTTTTAACTTAACAATTTTAATAAATTTTAAATTAAATATCCGGTTTAACTAACTCTAACATACCTATGCAAGGACTTGGACCATTATGACCTATATGGACTGGACTATACCTATGCAAGGACTTGGACCATTATGACCCATATGGACTGGACTATACCTATGCAAGGACTGGATTATATGGACTTACATATACCTATGCCAGGAATTGACCAAAATGACTCAAATTGACTATATTAATAATCATTAAATTTTGTATTATGATATGTATTAATGATATTTAATTGATTTGATTATGATTTGATTATGATTGATTGATTGATGATATTTAGTTATGATTGATATTGCTTGATTTTGATTGATGATATTGTAATGTGGAGTTTGAGCATATAGCGAGCATGACGGAAAGCTAAAATTCAGTAAGAATTTCTTACCTTACTCTTTAAATTTTATTATCTTTTATTCATTCTTAGAAATGATTTTTATTAACTTTATTTTCAATATTTAGAATAAAAAAATTAGTATTTATTTTAGAAAGAAAACATTTTATGAGAATTTATTTAATTAAATCTTGAGTTAAGGAAAAATTTTGTAATTTTAAGTATTTTTGGTTAATAATTATTCTCTTTTAATAAAACAAAATTTTTTAAAAGAAAATTATTTTATTTTTTCCAACTTAATAACTAAAGATATTTGGAAATAATTGAGATTCCTAAATTTGATTTTGTTAAGATTTAATTCGAGAAAGATTATGTAAAGTTTTATATGATAAAGTTTTTAGATATTTAAGGCTTAGAAACTCAATTTCAGTGAGATTTGAAAACTGTACCAAATTTATTTCTGTGGGACAGAAATTCAGAGAATTGAGAAAATGTACAGTTTATTGAAATGATATTGTAAACCTTTAAGGAATTTAATAATTGAGTTTCTAAAAGCATTAACCAACTCAATATGCGAGTAGTTCATGCATCATGAATCATTAAAGTGAAATGAAATAATATTGTCTGGGGACGGATTATAGAAACCGAGGATACATTAGAGGAGGCTTAATTACGAGCCTTGGGATGAGAGGGTGTGAAAGGGTGCTTCAGGGGACCTGGGGTAGCTCCCTAGTGTCGGGTACTTTCACAATAAAAACTTTCTCAATCTGACTAGTCTCTAAGTGTTTCCATGCCAGTTGAGTTGTTCATATTATTATTATCCGGACTTATGGAACAGTGTAAACTCCTGGTTGGCCCAGTGCAAATTAAAATTTAAGGGCCCACATATATAGGTAAGTTATGATGAAGATATTGCATAACATTCATGCATTCATAATTGATTGTGTATGTGATTGTGATTGATATTATTATGTATTGGTTTGTGAAAACCCTTTGTTGCTTATGTCTTATTCGGGAATATTATATTCTGTTTCTTACTCATTTCTCCGTGTTTTTGTTTCACATGTTTTAAATTGATGGTTCAGAGGGAAGGATCGAAGAATATCGGCAGTAAATATAGCACGTTCTAGAAAGGGAGCTCGGTATGAATACCGTGGTCCAATGAATAAATAATGTTAATAAGTAACTGCTTCTGGGCCATGGAGTTTCCTCTTTTTCTTATAATGTTTAATGTTTATTTTCTTCGGATGAATGTACAAATACTTTATAAAGTTTTAATAATATTTGTGAGGTATTTCAGAAATAATGTATATTCCTATAGTTTCTTTTTAACAATCATATCTTTTAAAAAAAAATACGAGTTTTTCTAGAATTTATTAAGGTGTAACATAGGTTGTTACATTTCTCACTCCTTCTTGTTTGAATTTTTGTGTCCAAAATATATGTTATATGATATATAGCTAGCAGTCCAAGATGGAAGGATATGTAATTACAAGAGGATAAAGTGGTCTCATCCTCAATCGATTAGATGAAGAGATATGACAAGAGTAGGATTCAAAAACTCGATGGTTCAAGGACTAGGAAATGATTGTTCACATTTGTAGTAGAGGTATAGTTTAGTTTTATTTTGCCTTATTACAATATCAAGTAGAATATTGTAACAAGGTAAAGGTTAAACTTTGATAAACTCTTTCATTCGGATATAATATTGTAATGATTTATCACTTATGATTTCTATAAATTATTTTGTCATTATGGACAAATATTGAAAGACAATTTTTTTTACTTTCAATATTCACTAGTGGAAAAAAGACATTTTACACCAGTCTTTTCTCACCGGTTGTAGTTGGACAGGTGTAAAAAATAAGGCGGTGGCAGTTTTGTAAATAATAAATAACTTTACACCGGGCTACTATCCGGACCGGTGAGAAATGGTAATGTTTGTACCGGTCTATAATTTGGGCCGGTGAGAAATATAAAGTTAGTACCGGTCTGATAGTTGGACCGGTGAGAAATAGTTTATTTTATTATTTTTATTCCGGTCTTATAGTTGGGACCGGTGAGAAATCTTTCTCATTTTTCCAAAAGCTATATGCGAATCTCTCTCTAAAGTCACTCTCGGAAGCCCTAGCCCTCACCAACCCCTTCACCCTCGAAGCCTCGCATCTCTGTTCTGCAAATCCTTCGAATCTCAGTCCTCGGAAGCCCTCTCGAAGCCACCGTCTTTGTCTTCTCCCTTAAAGCCACCGTCTCCCTCTCCCTCATAGTCATCATTTCCCTCTTCTCCTTCGAAGAACCTGGCCGTGCTTTCATCGTCTTACTGGGCTAAGCTGGGCCCGATAGGTAGAGGCCACTCTAAAGAGGTTTTACTCTCAGGTTTTACTTACTCACTCCTTCGCTTTCCAATCCGACGAGCTTCTCCTCGACGACGACGAGTTCGGCCTCGAAGGTGGTGCACGCTCCCCCGATTCCCAATCTCACTCTCCTTCCTCCTCCCGCAAGAGGTTTTCAGACTCTTCCTCCGATTCCAAGATCCATTTCTCTCTCCAACACGCTTTCGGCGATTCCGATTTCTCCGACGCTGGAAACTTCTCCTCTCGCCTCAAAACTTGGTCTCACGGCGCCCAGGTCAACCTTCTTTCCTCCTCTATTTCCCAATTCGTCATTTGATTTTGTGTGCGAAAACCACCATTTTTCTGTCACTTGTACTGACCTTTTACTGGATCATTCCAGGTCAATGTTATGGATACCTTGAGCAGACTTAGCCATGATACTGATTCAGAAGTAGCTATGGTAAGATTTTAGAGCCTCTTCAAAACTTTTTGGTCTATATCTTATTTGTAGCTATATTAACAATTTATATGCATCAGGCAGCAGTTATCTCCTTGGGTCTAATTGGGGCTCTGAGTTATTATGACAAGATATCACAGGCTCTGAGTTAGTAGAAATTGAATAGAGTTTAACCCCTACATTTTCCCTATAATGAAACATTGAATTTTCTAAGGGGATATGGTTCATGTTTTTGTGATTGTTGGTGCTTGGTGCACTTTATTTACTAGATTATTTGCGTAAGAGCTTCCACCACCTCTTCTAACTAACTTCTGACTTCAATTCAGGGAAAGGGTGTTTACCAGTATGTGGACAAATATGGTGCTAATGTTGATGGATACAGGTAATAAAGATTTATATTGTTTGTATTAATGGTAATTTTTTTTAATCAGTGACTCAACTTTAATTATAATTCATGTTACTTACACTAATCAATAGTGAAAATATTATGCTCTTGCCAATGAGGCCTCTGGTCTGATGTGGTGTTAGTTCACTCATCTATGCTCTACTTGAAATATTATCCTCACCAAAAAAAAGTTGGGTAAATATTATTCATAAGAAATCAACTTCAAAGTATTTAGAAATTTTGGATATGGTGCTTTTACTCATAAATTATTTTCATCCTAAAATTGCTTATATTAGTTGACTTTGCCTGCTTCATTATACAGTCCTATCTACGACACCAAGGACTGGTCTCCAACTGGTGATGTCTACACTGGCGGTAAGAAACTTCTCATTTTGTTGGGTGAATTTAATGCCTTAAATTTGACATTCAAGAAAATAAAAACAACATGAAAGATAAAGGATTTACAAAACGGAACCTAAAAGTTAATATTGATTGTTTGAGATATGGTATAATCTTTTTTGTTTCTTTGAGTTGACCAACCCAACTATTTAAACAAACACCCTCTTAGTTTTGATCTACTTGTTAAAATTGTTTTCACTCATTTCATTTGATTATTTTAGACAAGGAGCTTTTTCCCTGTTCATCATTTGTGTTTCAATATTATAAAAAGGGTAGTTTATTGTAGTGAATTTTCTAATGATTTGGTAATTGGTATGAATAATTGGATAACATTATAAAAAGATTTTGAAGTTATAAAAATTAATTGATATTCTTTTGGTTGGTATATTTTGTGTAAGCTTTCTCTAAGTTGTCCTTGTTTTCTCTATTTCCTTTGTTTGTATGCTTACTCTTTCTTTCACCTATCTGCAGGTCCGGATTGCCCAAGGTCTTGTACATTTGGGAAAGGGCTTATTAACACTTAATCCATATCATTCTGATCGCTTTCTACTATCACCGTAAGGAAACTCTTATCAGGCTTTCTGAAAGAGTTGGTGGCTTTAAAATGGTATTAACCAGTACAGCTCTACTGTTATATTTTCTAATGGACATTGTGTTTTATTTTTGCAGGACAGCTCTTGCTGGACTAGTTACCATGTTGCATGCATGCCTTGATATGAAAGCTATTGTGTTGGGGAAATATCACTATGTTCTCTACTTCCTTGTTTTGGCAATGCAGATTAGTTTTGATGTCTCATTTCCTCTTTCTAATTATTGACTCCCGCTCTCCTTATTGTGAGCCATTTCTGAGTTATATTTTGTTGCAACAGCCAAGGATGTTGTTGACTGTGGATGAGAACTTGAAGCCTCTATCCGTGCCTCTTCGTGTTGGTCAAGCAGTAGATGTTGTGAGTCAAGCTGGTCGTCCCAAGACAATCACTGGTTTTCAGACCCACTCTACCCCTGTTCTCCTAGCTGCTGGGGACAGGGCAGAGCTGGCAACGGAAAAGTAATATACCACTGCCATGTTCTTAATTTTCAAACGGGTGTCTCTAGTTTGACTTTAGTTATAAACTTAATGTATTTTATTGCTCTACCATTCAACCCCTTTTGCCCTCTTTTACATTCTAATCACTGCCATCATGTAGTATTTAGTCTGTTACCTGCTTACTATATCCATTTCACTTTCTATCTTATGCAGTGAAGATGATGAAGAGTGTACGGAAGAGACATTCCCAAGGAAAAGGCAAACAAGAGAGTTATCCCGCGATGACTCCTGTCGAAAGACTCCAACCAAAGGGAGGAACTCGATGAAATTTGGAATGGTTGACGATTCACTCTCTGTTTGCCAGTATAGTCCAAAGTGCAATAACAAAGATATGAAAGATTTGGCATATAAGGTAATTCAGTATCTGCGGTATTTTCTATTTTCAATATTTTTTTAGCTGCTAACTTAGTTATTTACAGTTTACACTTAGCCTCTGCGTTTCCAACTACATATCTGATATTTAGCATACTTCCATTCTTTAATTGCACAATGATATGAGGCAGTTTCTGAATTCTGAATGACTTCTACAGTTGTTATCCTTATGCTTTCCATCTGAGTTTGAAACATTTCCATGTTTCCTTCAAAATGGTTACCCCCTTCAGAGAGAATAACTGTAAAAGTTAGTGCTTTCATTAATTATCCGACGAAAAGAACAAAATCTGAGGCTAAATATGCGGTGTGTGTGTTGGTTGATTAATTACAGGGGTGTTTACCATCGAGATAGATGCAGAGCAAGGGAAGGTGACGGTTTCAGGGAATGTGGACCCCAACAAGAAGCTTGCAAAATCAGGGAAACATGTAGAGCTATGGGGTGCACCTAAATCCAACAACAACAACCTTGTCTTCTCCTCCATTCTTTCTCTGGTCTGCTTTATACAGAATCATGTGTCATCTCCCTCTTGTCAAGTACCTTTGTCTCTGCAATACAAGTATAGCTTGAAAACTGGGTGGTTCTTGTATTTTTCCAGTAAAATTTTGTCAAAATTTATATCCATTTTTGATTTTCGTTTTATCATTTTATTTGAGTGTAGTTTTTTTTATATTTTTTATGTATAAAAAAACATTAAATATTAAATTTTCTTTATGTAGAAGAAATTAAGTTTGAATTTATAAATATTTATCTTACATTACATTCTTGAGTATGAATTTTCTGTCAAGGGACTCTTACTGGAGGCAATCACTTATTTTATGTTGTCAAGGTTAATGTTGGATTTTTGTTCTCGTTCACTTACCTTGATTTGGTGTTTTCTCTACGCTAGCATGATAATTTATTTTATGTTGTCTAAAGCCTGTTCAAGTAAAAAGTTGACACTTAAAAGTGTTAATTGGCGCCCAGGATTCAAAATATACTGAAATAAAAATAAAAAAAATTGTATTTCGTACCGGGCCTAACCAACAGGACCGGTGAGAAAGGTTCTTTTTTGTACCGGTCCACAACAACAGGACCGGTGAGAAAAGTCCTCTTTGTACCGGGCCACAACAACAAAACCGGTGAGAAAAACAGATTTTACACCGGTCGTGAAAACAGGACCGGTGTAAAATGTATTTTTCTCACCGGTCATTATAAACAGGACCGGTGTAAGATATATTTTTCTCACCGGTCATTATAAATAGGACCGGTGTAAAATGTATTTTTCTCACCGGTCATTATAAATAGGACCGGTGTAAAATGTATTTTTCTCACCGGTCCCAAAATCGGTGTAAAAAGTCCTTATTTTTCTCACCGGCTCCATCCACACCGGTCGTGAAACTGGTGTAAAAAGCCAAAAAGGACCGGTGTAAAAAGCCTTTTTTCCACTAGTGATTCAAAGGAAATCAGATGTATATACGTCCTTGTATACACGAGATAAAGAGTGATAAATATGTATATCTTTCTAAAAGTTTTTTTTTAAAGTAAGAAGAATACATATATATCTCGTGTATATAAGGGGGTGTTACAAAAAACGATATGAAAATAACCCTAAAAAATATAAAAGAGAGGTATTCTTACCTTAGGATTTTAGCAGAACCTTCTTCCAAAAAAATTTATTTCTCTTTCTTACTTCCACCACAGTCTCACTAGCACTACTATATTAAGAAAACTTAATTTAAAATTGTGAATTCTAAAGAAGAATTCCTTCGGTATTTATAGGAAGAAAAATTACTATGCATTCTATTATTTTAATATAAAAGTACTGTGCATTTTTTGAAAATTCAATCCTAGTTACTGTGCACCTTTTGAAAATTTCGTACATACGCATTGTTTTGCATAGTAAATGTCGGCTGAATTATTAAGTCAAATAGTAACCTTTCACTCGGTATATTTTAAATATTCAAAATCGACCCTTTTTGAAATTTAGCGATATTATATCAATTTTCACTAATTTTATGATAAGTAATATAAAGTTTAAATTTTAAAAATCTAAAATTTTCTGTTAATAAAAATTTATTAGTACATTTTTAATTTTTTTACGATTGGTAAAAATCAAGATTTTACTCAAACTGATAATTTTTAGATAAGTCTACTTGAAATGGATTTTAGAAAATTTTCTTATAATTTAACTTTACATTCTTGTAAATATTTTTAGTCTAATTCTTTCAAAATTTTATTTTAAAATTCTAATAAGAGTTAAATCTTAAATATGTAAAAACATAAATATAAGAACACAAAATAAAAAT
This sequence comes from Clitoria ternatea, assembly GCA_037962975.1. Taxonomy (NCBI): domain Eukaryota; kingdom Viridiplantae; phylum Streptophyta; class Magnoliopsida; order Fabales; family Fabaceae; genus Clitoria; species Clitoria ternatea. The sequence continues at coordinate 298,466,684 of CM075669.1, forward strand.
GGTGAATAATAAAGATATTAAAAATTCTTAATATACTTTTCTTAATTAGTGAATACTAATTAAGTCATTTTAAAATTCTCATTCAGAAATATCTTCATTTTATTATTATTATTATTATGTTTATAAAAAACAAATAATTAAATATAAATACCAAAATTTAAAAAAAAAATGATAATAATAAACTAACTTATAGTATAATATCTATTTTCTATTTGTGTTGAAAATGGGATGTTACAACTCTACTCCCCTAAAAGAAATTTCGTCCTCAAAATTTAATATTGTTAATAAATCTTACCACGGCTAAACTAAGTGAACTGTTCTAAAATATATTTCTAGTTTCCTTGACAATTGTGTACATTTTCCTTAACATTGTCATTTATCTTCTTTTAATCTTATCAGTATACTTTTTTTCCTTAACTCAAAAATATTACCCGTCTTAATTTTATCAACCATGCTCATCATAAATTGATGGTTAACTCTAAACACCTCAATAATTATGTTTTTCAATCTATTAAAACCTTACTTAATATAATCCATAACATCCATTAATTAAAATTCTTACTCATAATATAGTAAAATGGACCACTAAGAATTAATTACTAACTAGCCGTTAGCAACTAGCTGTTAGCAACTAGCCGTTGGACTAACTATTTATGACCGTTGCAACTCTCCCTCCCTTGCTTGCTTATAAATTCTCATTCCATTCTCACTTCCTATCACAACTTCAAGGTTTCTTAGTTTCTCTCTTATATCTAATTTCTTCAATTTTTTTCTCAAGTACTATCATACTATTCGATGGCCAACCTTCCTAGAAGTGAGGAAGAACGAAGGCGGGATGGACTACAGTTTGTGGTAACAAGTGCCTCACTTCTTATAATCGTTATAGTGATTTGTCTAGTTTGGGCATTTTATGTATTGTCAAAACTCTTAGGCCTTTATTAAGTAATCATTTATTGTTTAACTATGATGTATTAGATGTTCTGTTTTATTTTCCTTAGTGTAATCATGTATAATAAATTATCCTAGTAAGAAAGGATAAATATGTCTTAATCCATGTTGTACTTGTTTATCTAGTTAAATCTTTGTGTTCTTTGCTTCATGACAATCTAGGGTATGTAATCATTTCTTATTGTCCTCTATAATTAATTAAATATTCCTTAACTAAGTGATTGCTCTTTCCATCATAATTGACTACAACCATTACATAGATTTGATAAATTCTCCAATCTTAAATGATCACAAATCACTATGTTGACTTAGAAATACTCACTTGAATTTTTTTTCTTTATAGGTAACTAAGATTTATGTAATTCTCTTCATAGGAAAATCAATAAGTAAAGGTTCATATCTACTTCCTCATGGTTTACTAACACATTTCTTTATTTTAAATCTACAACGGTCATTATATAACAATGATTTATATTAAGTATGTATATTCATCGAACAAAATCGATGACTAAAAGAAAATAACTTGATAAACATGTATCATATTGTTAGGAATCACAAAAATATTTTATGTCACAATTTCTTAATATTAAACCAATATCGATGTCTCCCAAAGATCTATAATACTTATTTTAGGTTATTCATTGACATATTTATCATAATAAATCACTTAAAAAATTCAAAAATATATGGTTAATTACATTCGATGTCACAACTATAAAAGTTTCATTAATTCATATATTTATACACACAACCATCATATATATTATTCAATCGTAGACATCATAAATGAAAACTTCATCGAATCAAACAATAATTAACATATCTTATATGTCATACAAAAGAAGAAGAAGAATTTCTACAAATAGCCAGAGATACAATTCCTAATATGATTATTTGTTATACCAAACAAGTTAGTAAACAAATTATCATATTTCTTTCATGAAGCATACATCCACACATTTTTCTTTTCAAAATATATCACCAAAGGAAAAACTATGATTCTATCTTAGACAATTTGTTATACTACTTCGGATTACAACATTTATCTACTCATTGGAATTCTAATTCACACAAGTATCTCTACAACTTCAAGGACATGGTAAGGAATATCCTAATAAAATTTATTGAGTTTATCTCCATTTCTCCATATACCACATTAACCTAGGGTTAAATTCATTGATCTTAACATCCTTCATTTGACATGTCTTTCACTACTTAGTGTAAATCATTCGGGGTGATCAGTCCCGGTAGTTTATAACTAAGTAGTCAAAGTCATGACAGCTCCAGTCTAGAATTTATACCAAAATATTTCTAAGAATTTTCTATTGTCTTATCTCCCTTGTTGTCTCATACCATATTGTAAAATAGGCAAATGTTAGAATATTTCATTATCACATATTAATCAGAGAATCAAACACCATACAATACATTTGGAATAAAAGGAAATAACTGCATTAGTTAATTTACCTTATCATTCCACCATACATTAACGCCCGTACTTAAACAATGTCAAGAAAGACTTCAGAATGGCCAGTTTTTGATAATCCCTGCAATAACATTTTTCAAGTAATAGGCTATAGAGTTCTAACTTATATTTCTTATGAACTTAAAATTAGTTCCTTCTTTCTATATTCCTAATTTTTCTTCACTTACTTCTTACCATCTACTCCAATAAAATTTCCTCCTTTGTCAACCATAAAATCTCTTGACAAACTTAACCATCAGAGTACACTAACACGCTAGTAAGACCATACCCCAAGCCGATTTGGATTGAACTTCTCTGATACCACTTTGTAACACCCCTTATATACACGAGATATATATCTATTCTTCTTGCTTTTAAAATTTTTTTAGAAAGATATATATATTTATCACTTCCTATCTCGCGTATATAAGGACGTATATACATCTAATTTTCTTTGAATTTTGAAAGTAAAAAGTTTCAAATTATTCAGAATGATAAAATGAACTTTCAGAAAATCATAAGTGATCAAAGATTACAGTATCATATCCAAAGAATAAGGTTTATTAAAGTTTGACCTTTTCCTTGAATTACAATCATCCAACTTTATATTGTATTAAGGTAAACTAAAACTAAAGATTTAATACCTCTACTTCGACTGTAACCAATCATTTCCTTATCTTCAAACCATGTGATTTTGGAATCCTACTATTGTCACATCTTTTCTCCTATCCGATTGAGGATGAGACCAATTTACCCTCTTGTAAGTTCATCCTTTCATCTTGAACTCCTAGCTATATATCATATAACATATATTTTGGACACAGAAATTCAAACAAGAAGGATTGAGAAACAGAATATGATACTTTACAGATAAGACATAAGCATAAGAGTTTTCACAATCTATAATAATTTCAAACACAATCATATACATAATCAATTATGAATGTAGAGTTTTCATAACATAACAATTATACTTTTATTCACAATCACCCACATAGAATGTCACAATCACATGAATGTCATACAATGTTTTTAATACTACCTTCTTATTCATTTTATACATGTGGGCCCTCAAAGTTTTAATTTGCACTGGGCCAACCAGAAGTTTATACTATTCCATAATTCCGAATAATAACATAAATGCTTTTGTAGCATATGAACAGCTCAACTAGCGTGGAAACACTTAGAGACTAGTCAGACAGAGAAGGTTTTTATTGTGAAAGTGCCCAACACTAGGGAGTGATCCCAGGTCCCCTGAAGCACCCTTCCACACCCTCTCATCCCAAGGTTCGTATTTGAACCTCCTCTAATGTATCCTCGGTTTCTATAATCCGTCCCCAGGCAACATCACATCTCATTTCACTTTAATGATCCATGATGCATGAACTACTCACATATTTAGTTAGTTAAGACTTTTAGAAACTCAACTATTAAATACCATAAAGGTTCACAAATCATCTCAATAAACTGTACATTCTCATAAGTTCTTCTTTGAACTTCTATTATACAAAATAAATTTAGTACAGTCTTCGAATTCAGATCTCACCAAAATTAAGTTTTCAAACCTTAAATATCTCAAAACTTTCTCTTAAAAAAAACTTCACATATTTACATAATCTTTCCCAATTTGAATCTTAACTAAATTGAGTTTAGAAATCTCGACTATAACAAAATATCCTTTAGTTATTTTATTAGGGAAAACCAATTTAAATTTCTGATTTCTAAAAGAAAATATTTTTTTAAATCATTAAATAAGAATACTTAAAACTATAAAAATTTTCTTTAATTCAAGAATTAATTATCTCAACCTCTGATTTTCATAAAATAGCTTCTTTCTAATACTAGATTTTATTCTAGAGATTAAAAATAAAGTTAGTGAAAATTATTTCTAAGAAGAAATAAAAGACTAAAATAATTATAAAATACTTTCTCTTGGAATAAAAATTTAAAGAGTAAGGTAAGAAAATTATTACCGAGTTTTAACTTTCCGTCATGTTTGCTATATGCTCAAAACTTCATATCACAAGGTCATCAATCATTCATCAACCATAATCAAGTATTGTAATGTCATCAATCATAATTAAGTATCATCAATCATAATTGCATATTATTAATCACAGTCTAACATTATAAATCACAATATCATTAATCGAAATCAAATATAATTAATTATAATCAAGTTAAATCAACTAAATATCGCTCATAAATATAATTCAAATTTTAATGGTTATTTAAATTAGTAGATTTGATTTTGAGTCCTTATAGTCCATTCCTCGCACGGGTCTATATAAGTCCATATATATAATCTAGTCTTCACATAGGTATAGTTCAGTCTATACAGGTCATAATAGTCCAAGTCCTTGCATAGGTTTAGTTCGATCCATATAGGATATAAAAGTCCAAGTCCTTGCATAGGTTTAGTCCAGTCCGTATAAGTTATAATAATTCAGATCCATGCATAGGTATTTTAGAATAAGTTACACAATATATTAAATTTATTATTAATTTTAAGTTGAGAACTTATTATTTTAAAATAATAATATTATTAAATTTAAAAGGAGTAGGGGACTCCTCTCGTTATTCTTATGCCTTTCATATTATATTCTTATCTCACTCCCCCTTACCTCTCGTATACCAATTCGTTATTGAAAATCCGTGCGCGCCTCGTCTCTGAGTTCTAAAACATACCAATTTCATTTTAATATAGTTACAAGATGAAAATTAAGATTACTACTTAAAGCAAAAATGGTAAATTTTAAATAGTGAATAGTGAATAGTAACAGTAAATAGTAAAACGTAAATAGTAATGGTGAATAGTAAATTGTGAATAGTAACGGTAAATAGTAAATCGTGAATAGTAAGGTAAATAGTAAATCGTGAATAGTAACGGTAAATAGTAAAACGTGAATAGTAAAGGTAAATAGTAACAGTAAGTAGTAATTTACTATTGAAATAGTATTTTACTATTCAGAATAGTAAATTAAAATAATATTATTTCCAGTATAATAATAGATTTCTAAAAATGATATGAAAATAACCCTAAAAAATATAAAAGAGAGGTATTCTTACTTTAGGATTTTAGCAGAACCTTCTTCCAAAAAAATTATTTCTCTTTCTTATTTCCACCACAGTCTCACTAGCACTACTATATTAAGAAAACTTAATCTGAAATTATGAATTCTAAAGAAGAATTCCTTCGGTATTTATAGGAAGGAAAATTACTATGTATTCCATTATTTTAATATAAAAGTACTGTACATTTTTTGAAAATTCAATTCTTATTACTGTGCACCTTTTGAAAATTTCGTACATGCGCAGTGTTTTGCATAGTAAATGTCGGCTGAATTATTAAGCCAAATAGTAACCTTTCACTCGGTATATTTTAAATATTCAAAATCGACCCTTTTTGAAATTCAGCGATATTATATCAGTTTTCACTAATTTTATGATAAGTAATATAAAGTTTAAATTTTAAAAATCTAAAATTTTCTGTTAATAAAAATTTATTAGTACATTTTTTATTTTTTACGATTGGTAAAAATCAAGATTTTACTCAAACTGATAATTTTTAGATAAGTCTACTTGAAATGGATTTTAGAAAATTTTCTTATAATTTAAATTTACATTCTTGTAAATATTTTTAATTTTAAGTAACTTTATATGAATTTAAAATTATTTAAAATATATTATTTTATTAAAATATTTCAAAATTTTCAAAAAATTCCTGAAAATCATAAATATTATGTAGATCAAAAAGTTCTAAAGAACTATGGTCTATTTCTTTCAAAATTGTATTTAAAATTTTAATAAGAGTTAAATCTTAAATATGTAAAAACATAAATATAAGAACATAAAATAAAAATGGTGAATAATAAAGATATTAAAAATTCTTAATATAATTTTCTTAATTAGTGAATACTAATTAAGTCATTTTAAAATTCTCATTCAGAAATATTTTTATTTTATTATTATTATTATTATTATTATTATTATTATGTTTATAAAAAACAAATAATTAAATATAAATACCAAAATTTCAAAAACAAATGATAATAATAAACTAACTTATAGTAAGTATTTCTCATGAAAGATATATTAATATCTATTTTCTATTTGTGTTGAAAATGGGATGTTACAGGTGATGTTTGAGGTGATGGTGAAGAGTGGTGATCAGTGGTGGAAAGACAGGTTCACGAGTTATGATGATGATGGAGGAAGAGGGTGGCTTTTTTTTTGTAATTGCTTATTTTCTTACGAATTCCTTGTTTTCTGTATTTGTCTTTCTCTTCTTTTATGTTTCTATCTCACTTTGTTTCTTTGAGAATGGATGACCTATTTCCCCTAGTTAACATTATATATTGATTATTTTGAAGTATTAAATATTTTTATTATTGTTAGAGGTACTAATGTAATAAAGAAATTTTAAAATAAAATGCATATATCAAAAACTATAGTAACAATTATCAAAAATTAAAATTAAAATAAATGTAATAACATTAATCACTTATTTCAACTATTACCAATTTTTATAATTTTTCACCTAAATATTATTCCCTTAGACTAAGTTTACTAAATCTTTTTTTAACTAAACACACACAGATCATTACTTTTCAATTGAATTCTACAATAATATATATCTAAACACAAATCACATTTTTTCAAAACTTTAATTCTCCCAATCAAATTTTTAAAACTATTTTTTCAACAAAATTAAACAAACTTTTTAACTAAATACACACTTAAAAACTTATGATATCACACGAAAGAAAGAAACAACCTTTTAATTCGAACATGCAAGGGATACGAATGTCAAACCAAAATTGTTGTTGTCACGATGACACCTACTTGAAAAAAAATCCTACAGTCAAATAAAGTTTTAACTGTTTCAAACAGTGTAAAAAATTCATATTAACCTTTAGATTTTTCAAGCAAATGCTACAGGCATGGCCTGGTTTCTTTATTTGCGTGATCCTAGATGTCTGTTCTAACTTGATCCCGCAACACATTGGAGAGAAAAAAGAACCTCACCACTAAACTACCTAACACATTTAAAAAAATATGATGCAACTATATATAGTTACATTATATTTATAGAATGTATATCCGTTAATAAAATCTATCTATGAAATAAACATTTTTATCTTTTTTTATTTAGTATAAAAATTAAAATTAAAATAAATGAACGAAAAGGATGGGAATATTTATTTTGCAAATAAATTATATTAATGGATATACATTCTACGAATATAATGTAACAATATATGGTTATATTACATCTCTTAAATGTAACCTAGTGGTAAAACTCCTCTTTCATTCCTTACTCAAATTGAATACTTCGAATGCTATCTTAGAATCCAAACAAAAATGATAACTTGAAAAAATATGTGGCATAGATAGAGTTGACACATGGCTAAAGACTAATACATGTGACATGAATTCAGTTGACACGTGGTTTAAGTGTAACAAGGTTTGATCTCCTAACATATAGGAGTTGGAAGAGAAACTCAACAAATTGAGGGCATGTATCATATGAGTCTTTTTAGGAATTGATGCCCCTAGTCATGTGTCAACTGAATTTATGCCACATTTATTAATCTCTAGTCACATGTCAACTCAATCTATGTCACATATTTTTCCAAGTTATTATTTTTGTTTGGATTCTAAGATAGCATATGAAGCGTTTGATTTGAGAAAAAGAGCCTCACCACTAGGTTACATTTAAGATATGTAATATAATCATATATTGTTATATTATATTCGTAGAATGTATATCCATTAATATAATTTATTTGAAAAGAAATATTCCTGTCATTTTTTGTTCATTAATTTTAATTTTAATACTAAATAAAAAAATGTTTATTTTATAGATAAATTTTATTAATGGATATACATTCTATAAATATAATATAACTATAAATAGTTGCGTTATATTTTTTAAATGTGTCAAGTGGTTTAGTGGTGAGACTCTTCTTTTCTCTCTAATGTGTTATAAGTTTGTCACATTTAAATTTTGACATATATAATGTTTTAATGTGTTGACTATTTATAAGTGACCGATGATGGCAAACAAAACCCATTATTTAATTATATGAACGGCCATCGTTTGACAATAAAACCGAGACGAACGAATACGTTAACATTTTGCGAGGCGACGTACGTTAAGGGGCAACCCTATTTTAGTGAAATTAAAACATTTCATTTTGTTTTTAAAATACAAATTATAACTGAACTAACATATCATGTTCTGGTTTTGAGAATAAAAATTGGGCAAATGAAAAGTGTTTGCTTTATAATTATGATAAGAGTGGTAAACCCAGTTGCGGGACAAGACTACTAGAAAATAAAGGGTGAAGAAGTTCAGTGAGTAATATTTCAGTTCAAGTCGGTATAATTGGCAGAACAATGGTGACTTACACAAACTACAAGAACAAGGAGAAGGAGATGGATCTTGAGCTTTTGTTTGAACAGTCAATGTCAACGAATTTAACCAGTGAATTTCCCATTGGTCAAGGATGTAGCTTGATTCAAACAATTTTCAGTGGTATGTTATTTCATTGCACACTGTTTAAGTCTGAAAATTTCATTTGATATGTACATTTCTATGTAACAATTGCTAAATCATTGTATGCAATACTAATGCTAAAGGGGTTGCCACATTAAGGTCCTATAGTAACAACCAGAAAAGAAGTTGAGTGAGTATTCAGAATGTTAATGCAACATAGACAAGAAAGCCATTAAAAGTAGAGAATTTTGAGAAAAGGTAGCTAGAGAATAGCAACACTCCGGGAAAACACAAAACCAACCAATTGGTTTTTATCGTTGACCAAAAGTATAAACAACCTTCCCTCTATTCTTTTCTTTGGTCACAGTATCTCCCACTGCAGCATCATCTGAAATAAAAAAAAAAACAAACCTTCAACCACCTTTCTTAATGCAAATTGTAAGTATCTGTTTTTTCTCTTAAAGAACTATTTTCGAACATTAAATTAAGAAAGAAGATGATATTCTTAGAATGGTATTATTTTGATACTTGATGAGATAGATAAAAGTAAAAAAGAAAAGAGAAGCGAAATTAAATATGTAATATTGATGAAAAAATAAGAAAAGAGAGTAAAAATAGTATACAATGTATAATGTGTGGTAAGCTTTAGTTACCATCTCTATAATTTGGTCTATTGATGCGGCATTGGCAAGTACATGCCTCGGTACAGTATTCCTTAGCAGCAAAACACTCACAAGCACTGCCAAAAAAGCATATCAAAATTACTTATAAGCTCTGCTTATGTGTATACATATACCATACATAATGAAGAGTAAGGTTTAAGAATTTGCTTACAGTTTCATGCAAGCATTACTCTCACAGGTGCATCTTTCAGTTTTACTGTTGCAATAGATCAGAATTCAGATGTCTAACAACACATTCAAGAAAAAATAAAGACTTAAATATACAAAAAATATTAATATTTGATAAGTAACAAGGGAACAAAATAACTGACTTGTTTATTTCATCTCTTTCTTTTATATCAATACCTCTTCCCAAATTTCAGTGATTATGTACTAAAATTCTATTGTTGCCTACTGTGTATAATTTGTATCTCAGAATCAATGAAGTCATCAATTACCCTTTTTTCCCATCTGATTGGCCATCTACATTTCCGAAATGCAGTTTAAATTTGCTGGCTTTGCCCTCTTGGCAGAGCTTATTTAAATGGAACATTCCAAGCCCGGCCTACATTGACCAATAACACAGATTACAAATAAAATTCTATTTATATGATATTATAAAATTAAATTCTTTTATATAATATATACATATATAAATAAAAAAGTAAATAGAAAGAGGAAAGTATGTATTACAGATGGTTTGTTCAAATTCAGAAACTGTCTTTTTGGCAGCTTGTTGAAAATCAAATTTAGTAGAGGTTCGCCAGAGACTCCAACAGTTTTACTAATCTGCATCTATTGTTAATAATCAAATATTCAGAAAAAATTGAAACACAATATTCAGAAAATTTTAAGTCACTACTCAAGCAATAAAAAAACTCTTCTTTCCTTAGCCAAAGAAAATCACCACAACATAATTGATAATTCACTAGTCCCCATTTAAAGTCTTAATGATAGCAAGAAAGTAAGAAAGAACAAGAAATGATGTACAGGAGGAGAATGGGGCAGAGGTTGTGATGAAGAAGAGATATAATAAGTCATGTGAGAATCAGATATTCAATTTATATAATATATTCCAATTTTCTAATATATTGTGAGATATTCTATTAATATGATATTATAAAAAATTTATTTTATGTAATATATAAAAGACAAATAGAAAAAGGAAAAATCTTAATTCTCTCGTTGAAATATACAAAAGATAAAAAAAAGCTGTATTACATATGGTGTATTGAAATCCTGTAATTCTCTTGCTGGCGGCTTGTTCAAATCTACTGTAGATTTACCAGAGACTCCAACAATTTCGCTAGCCTGCGTTGATTGTTAATAATTATTAGATTATATAAGAAATGTTTTAGAGAAATTGACAATGTGTGTAAACCCCTGAAAACATTTAGAGCAGAGACATCTCAATTGAACTAAAAGCCAACAATGTGTGTAATAAACCCCTCACTAGAACATATGGATCTCTCTACCCACTCACAAGCCAACATTGCTTATTCTATGAATTTTGACAGCAACCACAATACCACATCCCTCCATTCCATGACATTATAAATAGTCCCTACACATCATTTATACAATTCAAAGACTTCTGTACCAATCATATATGCATCACCACCTGACAGCATAGTGGTACGGTACGTACAAAAATTCCACCAATCCTCCAAACATTCAAAACTAAAGAACCAAAGAACCCAACATGCTGATAACCACGAACCACATTTGCTATTTGGACATATAAGCAGAATACTACAAATAACAGATCCTCTTTAATTATTTCCACACAGATAAGATGAAATTACCACTCCTTAATCAAGCAAGAAAAAATCTTGTTCCCTTGGCCAAAGAAAATCACCACAACAATTGAAAATCTTAATAAAAGCAACATATATAACTGAAACAAACCTTAAACCGCAACACTCTTGTTAAGTATAACAAATTGGAATAATACCAACCCTTGCATGAGGACTCGCAGAAGATGAAGAAAGAATCTCTGAGGGAGGCTGAGGGTCCACAACATCAAGAATTGGAGAATCCTAAAAGGAAAACAACAAAGAATCATCAATAATGCATATATTTAATGTGATGAATACAAGCAACAAGAAAAAGAAACGTATACACCATTCCTTAATCAAGCAAGAAAAAATCTTGGAGTTACAAGCAACAAGAAAAAGAAATGTATACACCACATGCAGCATGAAAGAAAGAAAGAAAGAAAGAAAGAAAGAAAGAAAGAAAGAAAGAAAGAATGAGAAATAATGTACAGGAGGGGAAGAAGGCAGAGATTGTGATGGAGAAGTGGGTTCTGACGAAGAAGTGGGTTGTGATGAAGAAATGGGTTTCTTGGAAGAATCCATTGTGGAGTTTACTGAAAATACTACGTATGACTGAGAATCCATTGTGTCGCTCTCTTACTAGTTATTATATACATGTTGGGTTTAAGGTTTGTTTCAGTTCGCTAGGCACAGAGAAAGAACCACATATCTCATGCTGCATGCATGGTTAATTAATTAGTTGTAACCGTTTGGATAGTTAGTTTCAATTGGTTTGTTAATCATAATTGACTTCCAAATATTATTTCCTTTTCTTAGAAACTAATTATCTATTTCATCTCAATAGAAATTTACGATTTATTTTCCCGACTCACACTGCATAATAAATTAATAATAAACAAGTCAAATATGACATAAATGTTCAAATGTCATGTTGAGTAAGGGATTAGTGTTTGTTTTGTACTTTTTGTATGGCATAAAAAAAGTTCACATTTAAAAAAACTAAATAACAAAAAACAAATCCTAAACTTCGACATAGGATCCGTTTGGTTTCTGGTTGAAGAAACCAAGTTATGAAAATGGAAAAATCTAAAGGTTAATATTGATATTTCACAACGTTTGAGATAGTCAAAACTCTGTTTGACTGTAGAATCTATTTTTGGGGTTGGTCAAACCAGTTGGAAAACTAAACACACCCATAGAAGAGGTGGAGCCGAATTTTTGTAATTGTTATGTATGTGGCATGAAAATTGAATTTGACCGATTGATTTATTGGTTGAATTAGGAAGATTGAAGTATTAGTTTGGATAAATAGAAAAAAATTGGGAGGTTTTAGGATCGATTAGGGTATGCATCTGGACAAATAAAAAAATTAAGAGATTTCAAAATCTGGTACTGGAAACTGAGGTTTAACCAACTAGATTTTAAAAATTATTATTTTATTTTTTATTTTTAAATTCTATTCTAAGATATTTTTAAATAAGTAAAATACTCATATATAACAATTACATATCATTTTTATTTATTATAAATTTTTATGTTATAAAACATGTAATATGAACTTGGTTAATTTATTTTTATATAATTTATTATGAATATATAGTAAATGATATTATATTATATTAAAATATATTTTATTATTTTATCAATTTTATTGTAATTGAATCAATGAACCATAAATTAGTTGTTTTTATTAATTTAATACTGTTTGTAAAAGTAGTAAAACAATAAATTATATTTTTATTTTTCATAAATTTTTAATTTAACTATATATATAATTTATACTTATTACATGGATATTTATGTATTTGATATATAAAACTAAAGTTTAAAACCGTAAAATCTAATCAATCCAAACCTCAACAGTTTTGATTTTGTATTTCATTTTCAGTAAACCAAACTACATATTTTTTTGTTATGTGGTGCAATTTATTTTTTACTTAAAAATTAAACCAAACCACACTGCAAACACCTATACTTAAACCACCATTCTCTTATCTTTGTAGTATTTCCTGAACGAAAGAAGGTTAAGTTTGTTTTTATCTTTGTATTTTTAGTTGACTCTTCGGTTTTTGTTGGTATTGATTTCCATCCTTAATTATGCTATTTAATGAATAGGAATTGGTCATTAAAAATATCAAAAAGAAGATCATGTTTATTTTGAGAAGTTAAAAGATAGATTAAGTATAAAAAAACTCAACAAGAGACAAACTAGGTTAATAACGGTTACTATATATTTAGACCAATTTTGAAGTGTAGGTATAATATAATATATCTATGCTACTCATTATGACCAATTTTTGTATAAATCTAAATGGTATGAATAGTCAAAAGATAAAATGTTAATAACGGATCATATAATCACTTAAAACTATTACATATTATGAAAATAAATCTAACAATTAATATTAATTATCTTATTTCATGTAATAACATGTTTTTTTCATTAGAATTTTGTAGATGTGGCATAAACACCGTATTATTTGAGGGAATATCAGCGGCATTATGGACAATCTTGGGATGGATTATGGGAGTGAATTTTTTTGCCTCATCTCAAAGACTTTTTCTTTATAATCTGGTCTGTTCATGCAGCCTTCGCAAGTACACGACCCGGTACAATAAAGCTCAGCACCAAAACACTCACAATAACTGCAAAGAAGTATCATAACAAAATTAGATGTATTCTCATACAAAATGAATGAGAAACCCTAAGGTTAAAAAGTTTGCTTACTGTTTCATGCAAGCACTCCTCTTGCATGTACATCTTTTAGAGTCTTCCGTGGGTCTGTTGCAATGATAAATGAGAATTCAGGATTCTAACTTAACATAAAAGAAAAACAGAACGTATTAATATTTGATTAAGTAGTAATGAGAGGGAACGAAAATAACTAACTTTCTTTTGACCAGGGTTGCTTCTTGAGATGGGCTTATAGTCATCTTATTTCTAAACAATGAAGCATCAATTTCATGGTTTTTTTTAATACCAATATTCACTGTTGATTGACCATGTTTGTTTTGTGTAAACTGCAGTTTAAATTTGTGGTCCTTGCCCTCACTTTTCATGAGGCTATTTAAATGCAAACCAAACCCTGATGACTTGAAAGCTTTCACAGGTTGATATTCATTAGGTTCAGATAGCTTGGCTTTGGCGATTTCCTCTTTGCTTTGATTGATCCTTTCCAAGGGAGCTGTAGATATTAACTCATTTTCTGGCAAGTTGCTACTTTCAAAAGCATTTGATGCAGCTTCCTTAAATTGGAGGCAACATCTTGAGATTGACTCATGGTGCTTTTGAGTAGCCTACATCAACAATTATTTTCTTATTGAACAGGGAAAAATCTTACAAGATTCAATCAACAAAAAGCAAATGAAATAAGGTCCACTAATCAAAGTAAAACTTTATTCATTCCAGACTACTAGTTGCTTGTACATTTTATGGATTTTTCATTGCACATGATATTTTCATTTACCAATATCTTGGAAAAGTTAAAGAAATAAAATACCTAAAAATAAAGAAGAGATTAAATTATTAAAATCAAGCTATCTCTTTATTAATATAATATGTCAAAATTCGAGACTTTGAAATTAAATTTTAATAGGATATAGTTAAAATTAAATTAAATTAGTTAAATTTTTAATACTATTAACTATAATCATCAAGAACCTGTCTTTAGCCCATAAAAAATCATCAAGAACATGTGGTTACCGGGTAATGTGAATCAACTGAAACAATGTCCACAAACGAATTGGAGTTTGTATCTCTATGTTCTTGATGAAGCGTTGTAGGTTCCTCTGGTCCAACACACAATTTCTTAACATCATGAGAATCATCCGGTACACTCTGGCCTCCAATAATGTTACTTCGAGATAGTGACAAAACTTTTGTCAAGAAATCAACTACCAAAGAAGCATTATTCAAAGAAATAAGAGAGAAATATAAACTAAATAACCTTTGAATGAAGTGTCTTGGAGGGGACAACAAAAGATGTATTGGTGATAAATGGCTTTCAGGATCAAGTTCATCATACAGAAAAAATTCATCAGCGAGTTCCTGGGACAAAACCAACAACAATGGACCTGTGAGTGAGTATATGAATAAGCGAAAAACAAAAAAGAAAAAAAAAAGGTTGTAACGCACGCGCATAGCACGAGAACTACAGGACATACCGTACACACAAGAGAGGTTAGTGAGGAAGAAGACATATCCTCTTGATTATTCTTGGAAGGTTCAGAGTAATCCATCACGATTTATTACTATGAAAACTCATTGGTAAATGGTAATACACACAGTTTAAATAGGAATCCATTCTACATACACCTCGGATTGAAATCTTTATAATCTTCAAATTATTTTGGTATAAGAGAAACATATATTTGATTTAAAAACATATCTTTAAATTAAATCTTTAACATATTTGTTATGAGATTATGATTTTAATTTCTTGTAGAAATATCCTAATCTAAATTAAATGGGTCTTGGTCCCTTTCTCTTTTTTTTAAAAAAAATAAAGGTTTGTTGGATTATTTTTTATTTAACTTTGTGTTTTAAAATTTATTTAATTAGTTTAAATACAAATTTAACTGCTACAAATAGTATAAAAATATGATCTCTTGGCGTGAAAATAACAGCTAGATCACTCTTTATAGACGTATTTTCAGTTCGTTCCCACCTGGTATATTTATATAGCTTCTTATTTGTAAAATGTTTCTAGATACATCTTTAATCATTGAGAGTAATTCATTAGATTGAACGGAATATAGAATATGTGAATTATCAGGAGTTTTTTTAATACAAATTCAATCCCAATGAAATAAAAAAAACGAGAAATAACTTAATTAATTAAATATAATGATGGGTAAATTATTATGAGTCTTTTAACATAAATTTCCTAATAAATTTAAAACAAAACACTCCTTTTTCTTTCATTATTGGGCTCTAGCCCCCTTTGATTTAAAAAAAAAATGAACAACCCAAAAGCCAAACTAGAATCATATCATGGGGAAGTAGCAACATCTCCAGCGGAGCGTGTTGAGGTTTTTACACAATACAATACATATAATTCATTTTTACCTTTTGAAATTTGAACATATTCAGAACAATTCCATTTTTTATTAACCACACTTCTTAAACAGGTACCATAACTAATTCCATATTTTTTATTTTATTTTATTTTAACAACTATATTTGTTATTGGGTCGAAAAGAATTAAACAATAAAACTATATTAAAATTTTTAATACAATTTTTTATGGCTTATAAAATTTTAAAGTTAAACATAAAAATACATAATAAAATTTTAAAGTTAAACATAAAAATACATAATAGACAGGTAAGTAGCAATCAAAGAAGAGACTGATAAGTTAATGGCAACAAATTTCATTCGACAAGTGAAATACCAGACCTAGTTGTCTAATGTTGTTATGCTGAAGAAGGCGGGTGGTAAATGGAGGATGTGTTTAGACTTCATAGATATAAACAAGGTATGTCCCAAAGACATTTACCCCTTACCTAACATTGACCAATTGGTAGATGGCACTTCAGGATATAAAATTTTGAGCTCATGGATGGCTACTCGGGTTACAACTAGATAGGGATGGACTCGAAGGGTGAACAAAAGACAACCTTCACAATAAGGGGGCAAATTTTTGTTATAAGGTTATGTCGTTTGGATTGAAGAATGCGGGAGCAACTTACCAACAGTTGGTGGACAAGATCTTTCCAAACAAATTGGCAGAAATATGGAGCTCTACGTAGATGATATGGTGGTGAAGACTAGGGAGACAAGAGATCACACCGTAGACTTGGAAGAAACATTTGTTGAGCTCCGAAACATAATATGTGTCTTAATCCCGAGAAGTGTTCTTTCAGGGTCCAAGGAGAAAAGTTTCTGGGATACATGCTGACGCACAAGGGGATAGAGGTCAACCCTGACCAATGTCGCGCCATATTGGAGATGAGAAGTCCTTAAAGCATCAAGGAATTCCAACATCTCACGAGGAGAATAGTTGCCTTGGCCCGTTTCCTTTCCAGGTTTGTTTTTACAAGGTGTTAAAAAAGACAAACACATTCGCTTGGACCAAGATGTGTGAGAAGACCTTTCAAAACTTGAAGGCCTACTTGGCATCACCGCCCATCTTAATCAAATCCAGCCCGGGGGCGGAGCTCATATTAGATTTGGCAGCTGGGGAACACTCTATTAGCTCGGCCCTTGTTCAAGAAGAGGGTCCCATCCAGCGGCCGGTATATTTTACTAGCAAAACTCTACAGGGGGTCGAGATGCGATACCAGAGAGTGGAGAAGTTCGCATACAGCTTGGTGGTAGCCGCATGAAGGTTGTGGCCCTATTTTCCTAGTCACTAGTGTTATTCAAGTGGCCTCAATACTCAAGAGGGGGGGTGAATTGAGTTTTTAAAACTTTGCTTGAAATGCCTTTGAACTTGATTCTTTTATCACAAGTTTAGAGATTATGAAAGTAAGATCAAGTAAAGTACAAAAGATAATGCAAAACAAGAGGCAAATATGGATAAGGCAATTTATCAAACACTTGGTGTGCAATGTTCAAGGTTAACTAATTCAAGCAAGCTCAAGTATGTAAATCCCAATCAACCAACTTAAATCAATTCAATGCAGTATATAAATGTAAAAGAGTTAGGGAGAAGAGCTTGCAAACCAATTTAACGAGTTCCACCAACCCCGGTGTACGTCTTGCCTTCAAGCAACCCACTTGAAGGGTTTCCACTATTGAAGTTTAGAGATTACAAGCTATGAGCAATTGCAGCTTCCTAGTGTCCCACACTCAAGAACTCAATCCTCACTAGCACAAGGGCAACCCACCCAATCTTTCAAACTCTCAATACCCAAAGGTTGAACCCCAACCTTTGTGACCACTCAATCTAGAGTGAAAACCTTTGTGTTTGGAGTAGTGTTTACAAGCAAGTGACTCTCTTAATAGAGTAGATGTACAATTGAAAGCTCTCTCAAATTCTAACTCTCAACAAGAAAGGATATACAAGTTGAAGTTCTAAGTTTCAGAAAAATAAAACTATACAAGGATAAAACTCACAAGACTCAAGAATTAATTTCCTTTGATGGATGTAATTGGTGCATTGAGTAGCTTGAAGGAGTCTTGCATTTATAGGGCTTGGAGATGAGCATAATGGAGTTCCTAGCTGTTGCATGTAGTGCGTATCTGAGAAATGGTGAAAAAATAAGTTGTTTCCAACTAAAATGTGTTTTCCCATTATCGCAATCGATTACGCCTCGAGCTGTAATCGATTACTCTTCGAATGTTTTAGTCCAGTTCGTGCTGTAATCGATTAGTATTCACCATCTAATCGATTAGCTTAAAGTCAGAACTCTGGTAATCGATTAGATCTTGCACAGTAATCGATTAGCCATAGCACCTGATGCATTTAATTCATTTCTTGATCTTGGTAATCGATTAGCACACCCATGTAATCGATTAGTGTCGTTTCAGTAGCTTGGTAATCGATTGGCTGAAGTCCTGTAATCGATTAGCATATATGCCTGATACATTTGATCCAATTTTTTATGTTGGTAATCGATTAGCATACTGGTGTAATCGATTAGTTACAAGTCAGAAGCTCTCTAATCGATTAGCCTTGTCTCTATAATCGATTAGTTACAAGTCAGAAGCTCTGTAATCGATTAGCCCTGTCTCTCTAATCGATTAGCTACGCTGTTTTTGCAGGTCTGATGCTGAATCTTATTTTTGCAATATATTCTTCAAAATTCCTTTGTCATTATCAAAATCCTTGTACCTGTAATCATATTCAAACACAACTAGGTCGTGGTTAGAACTGACCAACCACTTAAAAAAATCCAGAAGTGGTTGGAAGAATGGTGGCCTGGGCAGTCGAGCTCTCAGAATACGGAATTCGCTATGAACCAAGAGATCTTATTAGGGCGCAGGTCCTAGCAGATTTCTTGATGGAGTTAGGAGATGATCAAGAGGCATATGACACCGAGCACGCTTTATGGACCCTTTCAGTGGACGAGTCGTAACTTTTCAAATCACAAGATTTGACGGTTGGGGAACCATAAGCCATACCCAAGGGACACAATCTCTCTAAAGACACATGCCTCGAACACGTGACGTTAGAGTTTCCCCCATTTATGATGCAGTACACCATATCCCAAAAACACATTTAATGGCCAAGGAATACAGAAACGTCTCAATCATTGCAGCTGCGTGGAAATGGCTTTATAGGGAAGTGAGGCGACAGTTGATTTTGTTGGTGTATGCACTATGAGCTTTTATGCTTTTTCATTTGTATCATTTTTCTACTTATCAATAGAATAAAATATTTCAGTTTAAAATTGTTTTAAAACATATTTATCCTTGGAGTAATAGGTCATATAAAAATTATTCCTAAAATGTCCCTAGTCAAGTATTTACATGGGGACATGTAAATACACTGAGACTAGTGTGTGAGTGTACTGATGACCTGATCTCACAGATCATAGATATAGATGATATCGAGTCTTCATACGGGTACACATTAAGAGTAATGATGTACTGGACAGACCCACCATGAGAACGTTGCATGGATCGTTACATGATTGTCATAAACGATTCTCAATGTGATAATGGTATATGTAGTCCTTCGACCTGAAGTCACTACGATTCCTACATGAGGAGTTTATTATTTTAATACAATTAAACGTCTTCTGTAACAAGAGGACTATAAAGGTTGTGATTAGGCAATGAACAAATTATGCAGAGGGATGTGAGTGACGTAGATGGGATTTGTCTCTCCTATGTGACAGGAGTGATATCCATAGGCCACTTGATGGAGTAAGACTAAGAAAACGCATGGCCATGCTAGAAAGAATAAATATTAGATATTTATTCGGATCCAGTCTACTCCGGTATCAAGTAAAATAAATTGGGCCGTACAAGGATGACGCGACCATGCCTTGGGCCCAATTAGGATATCGTGACAAAAGGAATAAACATATTAAATAATTATCACTTATAGGTTATGTTGATAATATTCTGACATAATGATGCATTGCTAGATGCCACTCTTATTTTATATTAATAATAAAATAGTTTATTATTAATATGACCGGGTATTTTACCTATAGGGTCACACACATAGAGTAAGTCCATCAGAAAATGTTGTCTTATTTTAGTTGGACTAAAATAAAGCTATTGGGCCTAACTCATTTGGAATGAGTAAGGAGCCCACTTTTAGAGAGAACAAATTAGGTCAAACCTAAGCCTATAAATAGAGCATAAGATGCTCATAGGCCGTTCACTCAAGTGAGACACAAATTCGCAAAAGTTGCAAGAGCTACACGCCGTCAAACTAGCAGTTGGCAAGTGTTGCGATTCTGGTGGGAGTGCTCGTGTGGACTCCTAAAGGACGAGGCTACGACTGCTTCGGAGTTCTTCAAGAGGTAATCCAAAATAAATTTCGAAATTGTTTTGTGCTTTGAAACACGGAACCTTGCAAATCCTATGGAATCCCTTTTATTTTTCCGCTGTTCATGCTTAGGGATTCCCTAACAGATTTCCATCTAACACGTGTAAGCATCCTATCTGATCCTATTTTAGGTAAAGGGTTGAACTTGGTAGAAGCCCCCTAATGAAAAGACTTACTCGAAAAGGACGTACTTAGGAGAACTCTCTCTGAAACAATTTCATTTGAAATGATTTATTTTCTCTACAGGATTTTTTCTCTAGAACTGCCAGCGTGAATCGCTCCCTGGTATGTCTCTTAGACCTCAGCTTTTGATGACCTGGTTAATGATGTCTTAAATTAATATTTAAACACCGATGCTTGTTTTTGGTTGAAAAATTTGTGATGGTCTTAAACATTTTTTTGGGTTTATGGAACGGATTTGTTTATGCATACGCTCTGATAATTCTAGTGTTCTATATATGGCTGCTAGTTTATTCATTTTCATTTTCTCATAGCTTTAAGTGGAAACAAGAAATTTATTGAAATTGTAGGATTACAACTATTGCAACAGCCTCTAATTAATCAAGGATAAACTTCAATGAGAGATTTGAAACCACATATGGGAGTAATCTTGCAGCTACTGAACCCTGCTTCATATATGAGCTTCACCCACTCTTTCTTTTCTCTTTCTTTTCCATTGAACATGGTAAGCATCACCAAGTCATAGTGCAGCTTCAGCTCAGTCAAATCGCGATCATCGCTAGTTTCATCAATTGCAATGTCAATTATAATCACCTTTCCTTCTTTCCCCCTGCCCGAGATAGCTTCTTTGCAATTCTTCAATATCTTCACCGATAGTTCATCGTTCCAATCATGCAGAACCCACTGCAAAATAATTTCAATTTCAACATGCATCTTTCATTAAACCCTTTGTAAAACTTAATTAATTAATAATATTAATAATTAACCTGACTCCTCAAAATTAATGTTACCTTGAGTAAAACAGCATCAGCAGAAGGGATGGATTTGAACATATCCCCACCAACAAAGTTCAAATTTTCTTCATCGGACAAATTAGCCACAACCTGTGGTTGATCAAAAACAGTGCATTTCAAATGAGGGAAGGCTTCATGGATGATCCTGGTGACACCACCGGTTCCACCTCCAACATCAACAAGGGAACCCAATCCCTCAAAAACATGTCTGCACTCTTTAAGTGCTAGCTTGAACATGTTAGAATCAGCTGCCATAGCTTCTTGAAACATAGTGAGTGTATCAGACTCAGCGGTTTTGTTGAGAAAGTCCCAGAAGCTCTCCCCTGTTGCGCTCTCATAAAGTGTTTGTTCTTTGTCCTCAGTGAACCATTTCTTTGAAGATTGCCACATGTCAAGCGAGCTAGAATGAAGAGCTCCCTTCACTATAGGAGCTAAACACGTTGACTTGCCTCTTATGAGAAGCTTGGAAGGTGGGGTCAGAGCATATGCTATTTCCCCTTCTTCTTTACCGTTCTCAGATGGTACTTTCGTTTTTGTAAAGAACCCGTTGTATGTTAGAAGGCGCAAGAAACGGTGGAGAACACCGACTTTTGAAGGGTGGAGTTTCAGAGCAGTGGCCAACTCTGAAAGGGTCATGGGTTTTCCATGGTTGTGTATTGCGTCTGCTACGCCTAGTTCCATGGCAGATTTGAGAGCCATGGAACTTACCCAGTTGTATACATGTTTGTACAAATGCACCTGAGCGTGATACAGCTCACTCTCTTCAGTGCCATTGCCACTGAAATCCATCTTTTCCTTGCTTTCTTTTTTCTTTCTTTTTAAAATTGGCTGTTCAGTGGATATGCTAAATGTAAAGTAGTCTCGTGCTTTTATGTGTTTCAAGTGTGGGGTGAAAGTATCGGAATTCGGAACACTAATAAAATAAAATGTCGTACCCACTTGTGATTTGTCCATATGCATGGGTGAGAAATCACAAAACACATGGCCACGTTACAATTCTCTGTTACGGTTAAGGGAATCGTTACCTTGGTGTGCGTGGTAGGTGGGACTTGGGTAGGTAAGTGATCTGTGCTTGACCTTATGTCAAAGTTTATTTTATGGTTATTTTCGGGTCATAAATTGACAAATGGTTCGGTTCACAATCCTGAGATTAGAATCAGAGGGAATACAAACAGATGAAGACGTGACAGCAGCGTATAAGAAGGAAAAACAAATTTGTAAGACACAGTGATATGATATAGAAAATTATATAATGTAATAAAATTTTGCCATATTGATAATTTGATATATAACTTGTGTGGTTAATGTATGAGTATAATTATTCTTTTTGAAAAAAAATATTAATGTATGAGTATAATTATTGATTTTGAATCTCCACCGCTTAATTAGAATATGTGAGTATGGCGGCCACATGATTTTTGCTTTGAATAGTGTTTCCACGACTATTTTTGGTTACAGGGGATGAACTTGACTATTCAAATTAAATGGTTTATATTTATTCACTTATTCGGATCTACTAGGATTTAATTTATTAAATCTAATTTTTATATTAGTAAGGTAGGGTCAACATTTTTATATTAAACAGAGATGCATTTTAGAAAATTAAAACCATAATTTGAAATAATATAGGGAATAAAAAAACATTAAGAAACCAAAACTTAAAAAATCAATCAAAATATAAAAACTAAAAATAAATGATATCTGAATTATGAATATATATATATATATATATATATATATATATATATATATATATATATATATTACAAATCCGATTACTCAATCTAAATTGACCCAAACTTAACTATATTGTTTTTTTTAAAGTTTAACATAATCTGGTTAAGGTTCTAGCCGCACTATATTTATTTTATTAGATTCTTTGAAAACTTTATGCCAATCTATATGTATAATTATTTTTTTAAGTGAATCTAAACAGTATTTTATTTTCTGACGCCACGCTGCGGCTTTCTCTTATTTGTATTTAAATCTCGCATCGCTGTGGCGGTCAACTAAACACCAATGATTCGCCAATACGGTAAGGTGCCGCCAAAATGTATTATCTTTTAGTGTTTTTGGATGATTAAGAAAAAAGTATCAGAATAAAATATATAAAACTAAGATTCATATTTTACATTGTTTGGTTAATAACAATTATAGGAAAACTTATAACACAAAAAAAACATGGATCTAGAATTAGGTGTAAACTATTAAAAGTGGCAATATATATTTTATTGGGATTAATGTTATCATAAGACTAAAAATATTTATCCTTGCCTTTAATTCAACTTTTAGAATCGAAGTTAATAAAAACTCTCAAAACTTTTCTATTTATGTTTGGTACTGAGAAAAAGCGCACTTCAAAAAAAACACAAACTAGGGTATATCTCTAGAATATTGACTCGTTATAGTTTAGAAAAGTGGGAAAAAAATAATAAAATTAGTATGAGAAAAAGGTGTATGAAAAAAATAATATTTGGTAGATATAAAATTAATTTTTAAAAAAATATAAAAATTACAACCATATCTCTATACGAAAAAGTAATATCCATGAACCTGGTTTAAAATATAGGAAATACACGTTATAACCATAATTTAATTTTGAATGCAAAATATGGATTCTTTTTTCTATTATTAAAAATAAAATTTAAAAATTAGTTTTGAAATGAATAAATCTGCTTATCTCCTTTCAATCATTTTTGTAAGAGATTTTTTAATAAAAGTTTACGATTCAACACTATCACATGTAATAACTTTAAATTAAAAGTTAATTTTACCTCTTACATTAACCTTAAAAAATGTTGACCCCCCCCCCCCTCCTCCTCTTCCTCCTTCTTCATCACTATCTTCACCCACCACCACCCTCATCACCTCGGTTCTCCACCACAAAGTCAAACATCAACAAAAGTTTTCATAAATAACAATGTAGATTACATCCTACTTAGGTACTACTATAACCAAAAAGAAAAATTCCTCACGCACTAACATTGAGTTAAATCAAAATTTCACAAGTCTTGAATGGTACAAAAATATATATCATGAAAAAAACCCAAAAAGTAAGAATTCATGTACAATAATAACAAAAATAAAGTAATATCAATTGAAGTCAGCTTGATAAGAAAAAGTATTAGGGCTTGAAAAACAATATGTAATTCATCAATGACTTCAAGGCGTTCAAGAATATTGGGAAGATTGTTTAATCAGTGCAATGAACTAAACAAAAATAAAAAGGTAGATCCCACATGAACCTAACCATTTGATTCATGAAAACAAACAATATGATATAGTTTATCCTTGTAAACAGAGAAAAGAATCTACCTTGTAGAGGTTTCTTGTGCCTTAAGTTTTAATCTCCTTCAAAATTCATCATCTCATTCAAGTGATATGCATGGGTTGAATGTATAGTGTAAGGTATAGGTGAAATTCTAAGTGAAAACTATGTAAAAAAATGTAAAATGGGATAAGACAAGAGACGGAGTGTGGCACTACTTCCTTAGGAAAGATAAGCCACGTGATTAATCACCACTATAAAGGTGCTTCAAATATAATTTTGTACTCATAAGTGCTAAGAGACTCAAGTTTTAGAGAGAGAATGCTTCTCACCAATTTCATAAAATTGATCAAAGTTTTGCTTACGAGTAGGGAGAATAAGCCTTTATATAGGTAGAACTCTATGCAAATTTTGGCCAAGGCATGGTGAGCTAACTAAAGCTTTATCCAAGACCCAAAACATAAAGCTATGAGGCCCCAAAGTGGCCCAAAACACAAGAATATCATTATGCAAGGTCTAAAACCCTAATGAAGACTACTAATGGCACCTAAATGAAATGCACTCAATAACCTAGGCCCAATAGGGTTAGATCAACCTATCTAATAATGATTACAAGCCTAAATGATCAAGAGATACAAAGAAGCCTAATCTATTAAATACATGAGAAAATGGAGTAGGTCTTATAGAAGCATCTATGGGCTTGAGCCCAACTTGGAGTCTAGCAAGGTTCATAAGCTTAGTGAAAGCTTCCTTGGTCTTTTTAACACTTGACCTAGTTATAGGGCCTTGAAGCCCCTAAAGCATCCTCTATTCTTTTGGCGACCTCCATGATAATAAGTTCTTCATCATGCTCCCCCTTTTCAAGAAGATTTGGCCTCAAATCCAAGCCATCATCATGAAGGTCACTAACAAAACAAGGAGAGAGATCAGAAACATTAAAAGATGCACTCACATCATAGTCATTGGGGAGGTCTAGTTTGTATGCATTTTTGTTGATCTTTACTATTTGGAAAGGACCATCACCTCTAAGGCTAAGTTTGGACTTCCTAAGAGAAGTAAACTTTTTCTCAAATAAAGCCAAACTTAATCCCCAACATAAAAAGATGTCATTTTCCTTCCCTTATTACCCATCTTAGCATAATGTTCATTCCTTTTTGTAATTTGGTTCCTAACCCTTTAGCATACTTAGCCTTAACCTCACCATCACTATAAATAAGATCACTAGACATGGCTATAGACAAATTAGGGGTAAAGGGGTTAAAATCATAGACAATCTTAAATGGACTATGCATATGGTAGAGTATATTACCTTATTATAGGTAAACTTAACATGTTTAGACACCCATCCCAAGATTTCATATTTTTCTTCATAATAGCCCCAAGAAATATAGAAAGGGTCCTATTTACCACCTTCATTTGTACATCAGTTTGTGACTGACAAGTGGTAGAAAAAAGAAGCTTAGTACTTATCTTAGTTTATAATATCCTTTAAAAGTGGCTAAGGAACATGGGGTCTCTATCATTAATAATAGTTTTAAGGATCCCATGAAGCCTCATAATCTATTTGAAGAATAGTCTAGAAACATAACTTGCATCATCAACTTTGTGACAAGTGATAAAGTGAGTTATCTTGCTAAACTTATCCACCAAGACGAAAATAGAGTCCATCCCCCTTTGGGTCTTAGACAAACCAAGCTAATGTTAACCCAAGGGGATGTAGGTGTAGGCAAGGGAATATAAAGGCTTTGAGGTAAAATCTTAGACCTTGCCTTTTTATAAACTAGTCATCTAGATGCCTTTGCACATATCCTTTCATATGGGGCTAATAGAAATGCACACTAAGGATGAACAAAATCTTATCTCTCCTAAAGTGTCCTATGAGTCTTCCCTCATGACTCTCTTTAAGCAACAACTCTTTCCATGAATCTCTCAGAAATACAAAGTCTATTCTTCTTGAACAAGTAGTCATCTAACTTATGGAATCTATGTGTGGTAGTTTGATCACAAGAAGAAAAGATAATTGAGAAATCAATATCTTTTTGGTACAACTCCTTAAGTCCTTTAAGACCATACATATTAGCTCCAAGAGAAGACATAAGGGTAAGTCTCCTAGACAAGGCATCTACCACAATGTTGGCCTTCCTACTTTTATATTTTATAACATAAGGAAATTGTTCCAAGTACTTAACCCACTCTGCATGCCTCTTATTCAATTTATGTTGCCCTTTGAGGTACTTAAGTGACTCATGGTTACGATGTATGACAAACTCTTTTGGGATGAAGTAATATTCCCAAGTTTGTAGAGCTTTAATCAAGACATAAAGTTTTTTTTATCATATATAGGATAGTTAAGGGATGCCACATGAAACTTATCAATAGTGTAAGCAATTAGGATGCCCTTCTTAAAGCAAAAACACACTTATGCCAATATTAGAGGGATCATACTTTAGCTCAAAGGTTTTGGAAAAGTTTGAAAAAGCTAAATAAGAGCTTATGCAAGCCTTTCTTTCAACTCTTGGAAGGATTTCTCTTGCTTTGGACCCTATATGAAAGGTATATTTTTCTTCACCAACTCATTGAGAAATGAGGCTAAAGTAGAGAAATCTTTCACAAACCTCCTATAAAAGCTAGCAAGACCATAAAAGCTTGTAATTTCTCTTACATTCTTAGAACTTTCAACAACACCAAGGAAGGCTATGTTATCCATGCCAAATAAGCACTTTTAAAGGTTAGTAAACAAGGTGTTTCTCCTTAAGGCAAGTGTAACAAGTCTTAAATGTCCAAGATGAGAGTCCTTGGTCTTTGAGTAAATCAACATATCACCAATGTAGACTACTAAAAAGTGTCCAATGATCTCCCTAATAACATGATTCATAAGCCTCATGCAAGTGCTTAAAGTATTAGTTAAGTCAAAAGGCATTACCAATCACTCATGCAATCCAAGTTTGGTTTTAAAACCAATTTTTCATTTATCACCCTCTTTGATTCTTATTTGATAGTAACTACTTTTAAGATCAATCTTAAAAAATATGATGGATCCGCTAAACTCATCCAACATATCGTCAAGTCTAGGTATAGAATACCTATGGTGTTGTTGCTAATGGCTCTACAATTCGTATATATACTCCATGAACCATCTTTGTTTGGGACAAGTAAAATTGGAACTAAAAAGGATTAAGGTTCTCTCTTGTCCCCCATTGGTTAAAATATAACGTCTCTCCTAATTATTAAACACTAACTCAGTGATTACACTAGAATAAGTCCATGATATTATGCCGATTAATTACAATATAGAGAAAATTTTTCACAAAAGGGAAATTTATACCCATCAAAATGAAAACACTCATGCGTTCCCACTTTAAGGGCCCAAAATAATAAATAACAATTAGAAATAAATAAATCAAATAAAAAATAAAAAAAATTGGTTAAATGAAGCAAAAAGAAGAAAATAAGGTCAGGGGTTACTCGCTTGAGCGAGACCCTTACTCGCTTGAGCAAATCCAGTGAAAGTTGCTTGAGCGAGTTCCTACTCGCTTGAGCGAGATCCACATCTCATTCCCAGGCGAGCCACGATCGCGCTTGAGCGAGAGCGTCCATGCGCATCAGGGCCTTATTTCGCTTGAGCGAGAATTTTCTTGCTTAAGCGAAATCGGTCCAGTGGCATCACCATCGTCACTCACTTAAGCGGACCATTCTCGCTTAGGCGAGATCACTCTAGTACCTAAACTCCCCACCTTCGCTTGGGCGAGTCACATTCGCCCAAGCGAAATAGACACAGAACCAATTCCTCTGGCCCTCGCTCGAGCAAGACTGGATCCGCTTGAGTGAGATTCATCCAGTAGCCACACCCACATGATACGCACAGGTCTCGCTTGAGCGAGAATCTTCCTCGCTTGAGCGAAATTTGGCCAGAGGCCACACTATAGGTACAGAGCATTCTCGCTTGAGTGAGAGTTCACCTCGCTTGAGCGAGTTATGTAGCACATGCCTAAGAACTAGAAATTTTCACACAATCTGATATATTTGCACCTTCATCTACATCTTTTGACCTAATTCATCCATTTCCACACATTTAAGCATGCACATGAGATTGATTTTAACTAAACACACTCATCAATCATATTTCTAATTCATCAAATACATCATAATCAAATCCATCATTCATTTGCCACATCATCTAATTACTAACAATGCACACACAATTTGCATCATTCACTCTTCACATGGATAAACATAGCCTGTCCATAATAATTTATCATCTACATCTAACTTTGGCTCCATGCCAATATGTATATATATACATTCAGTTCATGAAAATTAACGCAGTCATCAACACCTTACTACCTTACTACCTTACTAATATGAATTCATATCCCCATCAACCAACAAACCAATTCTAAATCGTTATCTATCACAATCATGACCACATTGACCATATTCTAGATTAGTCCAACACACATAAGCAACATATTATGGCATCACATACCCAGAAACTCATTACATATTACACACATCACTTAATTCATAGTTTCCTTTACTTCTTGGCATCAATTCTCCGCTTGGCACACCTCCAGAGCATCAACCTCTTCCCTGTCACTGGTTACTAAATTAAAAGAAAACCACATCAAGGGTGAGTGTTTGGTATCATAATTAATCTAGAATGGTAATTTAAGAATAAAACACATAGTTACTACTTTATGCAATTGACTTCCCTTTCCTTCATCCACCATTCATACTTACAGATTCTTAGCTTCATTCAAGTTTCAGTATCATCAAAGTACAATCCACAACCAACAAATGTAATAGAACATATTCACATCATCACATAATGCCAACAATTCATCGAATAGCACAACTGACTCTCACATCAATTCAACGCCTAGTATCCGGATACTAAAGGATCAGCCTTCAGCTGGGGGTCCTACTTGACACCTCGTGAACCCTGCTTGGTCCATCGAGTCCTACTTGACTCTCCACCTCAACCACTGGGTCCTACTTGACCACTGGGTAGCTCAACTGGGTATAAAAACCACGGGAGCCAGAAACGAGGGGCTATACATACCATCGGCCATCCCACACCACATAATCGTACATGTATATATATATCACATTCCTCATATCATATATCAAGTGGCCATCAACAACAGATCATACTCATCAAATGGGTGACCTACTTGTCAAGCCCGCCATCACAACGCCACTCTACACATCGATTTATCACAATGTAAAATACTTTAATCTCATAATCACCATAAACTAATTACACTTCACATTCACACATACATACACATACAATTATCATTCAATAACTATTCTCATTATTCCAATGTTTGATTAAATAATTCAATTCCATCGTACATACCTATTCTAATTAATTACAACCCGAACACCCCCTTACCTCGATTCCAAGCTTCGACGATTTGTTCTTGATGCCGGTTGCGCCCTCTAAGTGCTGGGTTTAAGGTTCTACTTCGGAATCCAACACCCGCTTCGCCACTCGACCTTCCGACGTTCGTTTCGCTACCTACGAAGGTCGAAATGCAAACCCCATTAACGTTATATTACCCTTATTACTCTAAAGACCATTTTCAAGCTCCCATGCACTAGAGGAGTGGAAAACGGAACCTTATCTCACCATGCATGACCATTCGGTTAGAGGGAGAAAGTGAAAGAGATGAGATAACTCAATTTAAAGGGTCTATTGTACTCACCTCAAAGCCACGATCTCAAAAACGTGGTTACTTCAAAGTTTGGATGCAAAACGGACCTCCCCTTGGAAGCACCAAGCTCACGGCCATGGCGAGGAAGAAGAAGAAGAGAGCTCGTGTGAAATGAGGAAGAAGAAGATGAATTTTTGATTATTTAAGACCCAAGGGCGAAATGGTCATTTCCCTATTTCTTTTATATTTTTCCTTTTAAAGTTTTAATTAAAACTTTTACTTTTAACCATTAGTGGTAACTTTTAAATTTACCTCCTTCTAATGACACCTCTTTTAATTCTGTAATTAATCAATCAAGTAAATTTATTTAATTCCACAATAGTTAATTATTTATAATTGAATTGATAATAACAATAAAAATTCCAAAATCTCAAATTGATCCGGTCTCGATACCGATATCCGTTTTACAAGATATATTTCAACGTCTTTATCAGTTATCCAACGTGTTACCGGTGTCATTGGTATACATCCAGACTCTAAATCCGTATCAGGCGTTCTCCCTATCCCGGTTGTCCAGGATAATTCCATGCACATCGGATAACACGTATATCACCATACAGAAGACAAAGGGCATCGCTACAGGGAAGGGGATAAAGATTCCATTTTCACCACTACGAGCCATAATCTGCTCCTGGAAATAATCAACTTGTTCCCTAAGGCTAGTCCTACTATCTCTACGCTCAATATAAAATAGCCACTTGACTCAATCATACTGGCAAGTGTACATTAAATAATAATTTATTTAATAATGGATGTTAGTGGTTCCCACTAGCAAGTCCTCGTAAATCGAGTCAATCAGGTATAAGAACTCTCTTCATTTATAGAGAGGGGGACGACTTCTTTTCGACTTACAATTACTATCTAAAATACATTCCTCACTTGGAATATATTACTGACTTGAGCGTCGGAGAATCTTCGCAGGTGACACCACCTTTTGCCCACACCAATGCGTGAGGTCGGTGAGAAGGACCTCCAGGACGCCAAGACCGGTCTCTTCATATAGACATACCAGATACACATAGAACCGGCCTTCAGACATAGACTTTTCTCACTATTTGTGACTGGCCCAACACTGAATCTCTTGGACCCCAGTTGGGGACAGAACAAATCTCTAAGACAATTATTAATATTTTTTGCCAATCAAAATTTTAACTAAATTATCCGGGATGTTACATAAAAGGTCTTTAATTTGTTTTTCTATTTCTTTACTCTCTTGTTGGTTACATCTATAGTGGTCCTATATGAAAGACTAGCACCAAGTATCATGTTTATTTAATGCTCAATCCCCCTCAAAGATTGTAAACCATAAAGAATGTCTGTAGGAAAGATATCCTCGAACTCCTTTGAGAGTTATGACACTTATTAAGGCAATATAGAGTTTCCCATTGAGCATATAGAGGTGCTTGAAGTGTACTTACAGTATCATGTACAAAGATTGGTGAAGGGGTAAGGCTCTCTTCACATCATACTTTGAGGCAAACAATGAGTTATGCCTCTTAGCATTTTGTCCTTATTGGGTTTCCTTTTTTTCTCATGGAAGGTCAAAGCTTGCACCTTCTTATCTCTTTTCAACCTTATTTGAAGTTGATCTTCCCAGACTTACTTAAGAGTTAAAGGATATAGAACAAATTTTTTATTGTCATGGACAAAAGAAATCTTTTTGGAGAAGCCATCATATGTGATTTTCTTATCATATTGTCATGGCCTCCCTAGCAAAACATATATTGCTTACATAGGCACTACATCATACCAAACCTTATCTTTGTAATTAAACTTGCTTATTCGCTACTAACTCACCCTTTTCATTTAGTCATTGCAACTTGTAAGGCTTAGAGTTATTATTCACTTAACAATAAGGTCATGTTTAGTTCACAAGTTTTCTAAGAAAAATGGAAAACTATTCTTGAAAAAGTTGAAAAAATAGAAAAAGGTGTTTGTTTACAAAATATTCAAAGAAAACTTATAGAAAATTGAAAAACCAGGTTTTCTATCTTTTTAAGAAAAACAGAGAAGTCTTTAAAGAAGTTTTTCAAGAAAACTAAAAAGTGAAAAGTTTTTCAAGAATTTTTCTATCTATTTCAAGAAATGAAAATTTTGGAAAACAGGCAGAAAACTTTCCCCAGAAAATTAAAATAACTTTCTGTAACTAAACACAACCTAAGTTTTTCTATAAGCCATTTTGGCTAGCCACATTGGCATAACTACCACTATCCATAATAAGATAACACAGTTTTCCTTGTATACAACATCTTAGGTAAAAGATGTTCTTTCTTTATGTATCATCACCTTCCCTTACTTAGCTTCTTAAAAGCCTCCTTACCAACTAGAGTCACCTTAATCTCCTATAACATGATTACTATCATATTTCTCACTATTTGGGCCAAAATTAAAATGTGATAAGGAAGATTTATCTTGTCTTGAGTAGAGACCTTGCCCTCTTAAGATCATAGTATTTTTGGTGGGGCATCGAGAGATAGTGTGTCCTTTTCCCAAACATTTAAAATATTTAGTTGAGCTTGTTCTAGAAGTTGATGGTTATGAAAATGGGTTAAATTCTTTATATTGTTTGGACTTTAAGGGTTTATATTGTCCACTCCTTTTAGACTTATCATTGCCCTTCTTTGGCTTATCCTTACCCTTTCGCTTAGGCCTAGAGGGTTTATAGTCCCTATTCTCATAGGATCCCTTATCATTAAGTTAACTCTTCATTTTGGTACATTGATAAAGGAGCTCTTTAAGATTAATATAAGATAAAAGCTCCACTTTTTTTTTCATCTCCCTATTTACACCAAGGAGAAACCTATGCATTAGGTCTTTTTATCTTCTTCTACATTGGCCTTAATCTTAGCAATTTCAAGGGCCTTGTAGTATTCTTACACATTTTTTGTGCCTTGTGTGAGTCTGTTAGGCTTGTCAATAGCTTAACTCTATAGTAAGAGGGCGCATATATATTCCTTATCAAACTCTTATGGTCATCCCAATCATCTAAGGGTGGTAGTTCCCCATTTTCCTATCTTTACATAGTTGGGTCCATTAAATAAAAGCCTAGTTTTGGAAAGCTAAGGTAGTAATCCTTACATTCTTTCCATCATTTATGTCATAAGAGTTGAATAATTGTTCCACTTTCATTTCCTAATCTAAATATGCATCAACATCAACTTTCTCATAAAAAAAGGCACTTTAAGTTTAACTTCTCTAAGACTTTCTTCATCACGTTGTTTATGATGTCTTACAGACCTTTCTTGTTATTCTTCTTCATCACTCCTATGTTTAAAGTTCCAATGCCTCTTATGAGGCCTTCTCACTTCAAGATATTCTAACCTCTTTAATAAGGAATCAAGTTGGTATATAATTTCCCCCCACATAACAAGGTGGTGGTGACTCACTATAACTAGACATTTCTCAATGATTTTCTTTATTCACTTTTATGCAAAAGAAAATAAAACATATTCATTAGTTTACTAAAAAGACATAAAGGAACATTACACTAAGAAAAACTAGCAAAAAGAATGGGGAACGTAAGGAATTCGATACTTGCTCTAAAACCCGAATTACTAGCCCAAAATATTATGCAATCAAGACAAGATACTAGTTGTTAAAAAGTAATTAGTCCTAAGCACAATTACCCTAAGTAATTTCTAAAAGTAATCCATAGTCCAAAAGTCCAAGTCCAAAAGAAGTACAAAGGAAAAAGAAAGTTTCTACAAAGATACTACTTCAAGAGCCTCCAAATATAAGGAGAAATATATGTAAAAAAATTGAGTCTCGATAAGGCTTTGCTATCCAAAAAACAAGGTCTTCAAGTTGCACCGGTAAACACTAAAATTTAAGGACTAAAAAGGGAAAAGGTTAGTAATCACAAGTAATATGGGATAAGAATCAATGATCTCACCACTTAACTAAGTGTTTAAACTCAAGGTCACTCATATGTCAATCAAGGTTTTTCAAAGTTATGCATTCTTGCCTCTTTCTACTCAACTCTTTCTATTACAAGCAATCAATTAGTACACCAGAGCTATGTCTTAGTCTTTCACACCAAATATGCTACCAAGGTGATGGTTAACCCAAGGCTATCTTTAGAATCCAAATGAAAGATAACTCAAAAGGCCAAACCAAGGGGGCCAACCAAGACAAGCAAAAAAAAAAAACACAGTTAGGTAGCTAAACCAAATAGAGTGAAGATGAGCAAACAAAGAGTATTTGAAGACAAACTAAAAAGGGATCTATGAAAGAAATGATAAACTTAATTAGAAGTGATATATGAGAAACAAAGAATCAAAACAAGACAAGCAAACAATTAAAGACACAGAGAAAATAAGTACACAAAAGGCTTCCTAGAAATCCTAGAATGCAAACTAATGCCCAAAACCAATCAAACAAGCTATACAATGTATGTGTGTGTGTGTGTGTGTGTGTGCATGTGTGTGTGTCTGTATATCTCATTTTTGAACAATTAAAAACAATGTCCAAGGTAATGCACATGAATTATAGCTATTGTTTTTACTCATTTTTTTTACTCACTTTCAAGTTTCTACAAGTAATGACCTAGGAAAAGAATTTTATTATTAGGTCCTTTTCTTTTCTTTTCTTTTCTTTTATTTTGTAAACATGTTTATCTTTTGTTTTTATGCGGGGAAGCAACTCACACAATCCATAAAATCAATCCAAATCAACAAAATCACACTAAAACATTATTTGCATCATCTTTCAACATGAAATAAACATGGAAGACATTGATCAAGACTTGAATATAGGATCAAGTAAGATGAAAATGAGATGATTAAGAGCAAAGTATAGTTTCTAAAAAATGAAAACAAACACTAGAACACACAAAAACTATGAAATTTAAGAACCTACAACATAAAACTTTACCATTAAAGGAAGAGTGACTTTTAAGAAAACTTTGGAGCTTGAATAACACTCAATCAAGAGTGATTAAGTGCAATGTTCAAGCATCTAAACAAGACAAAAAAGTGAAGATCTAACATACCTAAATACATAAAATCAAACCCAATCATAAAACTCAAACTACTACTAGATACAAACATCAAACACTTAGAATACATGATGTAAGTGGCACCAAATTGGGGTAAACAAGACAAGTCTAGTTTTGAATTATAACTTTAAAAATATTAAAACACAAAAACAAAAGCTAAAAAATATATTAAACACGAGAAAAAATAAAGAAAAATCAAACACACTTGAATTTGACTCTAAAATTGATGAACAATTTTGGCTCCAAGAACAAAGTTACTCCAAATTGAAAACTACTTTAAGGTTTTGGTTTGGTTTCTTCAAGGAGTAAAGATCTCCAATTATTTTTCAAATCTTTAAAGCCAAACTGAATAGATATAGATTTTTAGGTTTTATTCATTTTTGGAGGGAAAATACAAATGATTATGAACATGTAATAGGTCAATAGAAAGAGGAGATAGAGAAGAGTATGGATCTACAATTAGAATTTAAAAACTCAAAGAATTGAAGTGTAAATCTAGAAATTAAACCTCAAAGAGTCAAAGCTCATGATACCAAATGATGTAGTCTCTACTTGCAAGTGGAGAAAAGAACCTATGTTGTAAATTAAGGTTCCATGTGCCTTAGCTTTAATCTCCTTTAAAATTCATCATTTTCTTCAAGTGAAATGCATTGGCCAAATGCGTAATGTAAGGTATAGGTGAAATCCTACGTGAAAACTAAAAGAGTAAAAATGTAAAATTAGAGAGAATAAAAGAATGAGTGTGGCGTCACTTTCCTTAGGGAAGTAATCCATGTGAATAGTCACCACTTTGGAGATGCTTCAAAGAAAAGGCTATCTCATGAGTGTTAAGAGACTTAAGCCTTAGAGAGAGACTACTTCTCACTAGAAATGCTCAATTATAAAATAATCAAAGTTTTGCTTAAGGCCTAAAAGTGGCCCAATAGATATGGCCATGTAAGGCCCAAAAGTACCACTCTAGCTAAGCATTAAATAGCGATCTATAAATAAGGTACCCATTGTGTCAAGTAATTTAAAATATTACAATCTCACCACGATGGCATATACACCAACAAACCATATCTTAAACATTAATTCAATTTTCAATCACCATCAAGAATATATCAATCATCAATCCATTTTCAATATCAAACATCAACATATTACCATTAAACTTCCATCAACTAATCATAGGCTAATACTATAATATTCTCTCAAATGTTATACATGTATGTTATGGACTTTAAAAATCACATTCTTTTCAAATGCATAAAAGCATGCAACGCAGATCCGACTTCATAATAAGGAAAATCATAATGCCAAACGATAATCTACACAATAAATCATAGTGCTATGAAGTGGTGGATATCCAAGTAACCATAAAGCAAATCGTGTGTTATAATCGGTGATACCTTGAGGACTACACAATAAATCATAGTGTTGAATAAATCATAACACTTTATTAATGCATATGATGTCATGATAATGCAAAATGCATGGATGCAATCATAACGCATATATATATATATAACCACTCCTAAAATCATAACCTAACTTTACTAACATTAATATTCATCAATTCAACAACCGTCAATGATACATATCATTTACAAAAATTATCAACAATACATAACCGACACCACAAGCTTCAATAACATATAGCGCCTCTACAGGGCACAAGCAATAATATTCCAATAAAATAGTATCAATCAATCATCAATAATGTCAAACACTAGGCGTCACATCATAAATATCATTTCATAACAAAAAAATCTAGATCTCTAAAATATTTTCAACACCATCCTCAACCATTGCCAACAACATCCACCAAGCAATATATTCAATCACATTTCTTGAATCAAATTCTCATAAAATTAATATCAACGTCTATAACTACCATTTATGAACAATATTTTAGAACTAAAATAATAATTATATTTTTATTTTATAAAAACCAAATTTTTTCTGGGCATCAATATATACTTAAAATAAAATTTTAAATTTCAAAACCTGCTCTGGAATTAGAAATCCTTATTCATTACTCGAATGATAAACTCCCCCATACATTAACACGTACCGTAAGGAATTATCCGGCTTTCCAAAAAAAAGTATCAACTTCCGACTCGGCTTTGAACGTTTATGTCCTATCGAGGGTTTCAAAACTACCACAGAACTCCGAAATCCTACCGACGCCTTTCTGAATGTACACAGCCAAGCTAGAGAAGAGAAATGGGAACGTCAAAAACTTTGTATGCAACAGAAAAAAAAATATGCATGTGACCAAAAACAGTAACATGTGCATGCTTCATAATTTTAATCATAACTTAAGCTACTAGTGTCTGATTTCAGTGATCTCGGTCTTAAAATTTTTGTA
This sequence comes from Clitoria ternatea, assembly GCA_037962975.1. Taxonomy (NCBI): domain Eukaryota; kingdom Viridiplantae; phylum Streptophyta; class Magnoliopsida; order Fabales; family Fabaceae; genus Clitoria; species Clitoria ternatea. The sequence continues at coordinate 298,504,799 of CM075669.1, forward strand.
ACAAAATTTACTTTAATTTTTATGAAGACTCAAAAACCCAATTCTAAGTCAAATAGTCCTAGATTTCAAAAAAGGTTTGTTGACCCATAGCCAATTTCCAATTGGAACAACCTTCCATATTTGGGCATAACTTTCACTCTAGTTGTCAAATTCAGGTGTTCTATAGCTTGTTGGAATGAGGAAAGAAAGTGAAACAATTTTTATGTTTATGATTTTTTCAAAAACACAATGAAACTACCATATGTAGATCGATCAAAAACCCACAAAACCATAATTTCAACAAGCAACAAGGAGGAAGAAGTGATCATGCATGTAAAAATAAACATGCATGCAAGGGAAAGATAGAGTTTTAACATACCGATGCCGATTTCACAATGATCGACGAACGAGAATCTTCATTTTGGCTTCTAATCAAACATTCGGTTAACTTTGACACAATCTCTAAGCTCTGCGACAATGGCCGACATGCATGTAAGAAAATTCGGGAAAGGAAGAAGGGAAGAGAGAGATCACGAGTTTGGTGGTAAAAGGAGGAAAAAACAGTGGTAAATTAGAAAGAGAAAGGCACGAGAGGGAAAAAGAGAGATGGCTTGGTGTGGTGGTTATGGAGGAGAGAAAATAAGGTAGTGGTGGCTTGGAGGGTGGCTCGTCAATGATGGAGAGGAAGAAAAAGATAAAAAGAATGATGGAGAGAAGTGGCGTAAAAAAAACTAGGAAGGAAAAGGAGGAAGCACGTGTATGTGTGTTATGCGTGTATGTGTGTGTATGGATATGGAGATGAAGGGTGAGAATGAGAGAAAGTGAAGTGGCAATGAGAAAAGAGAAGTGAAGTGGAAACTTGGTAGGGAGGAAGGAAAATGAGAGTGAGTGAGTCAATCAGAAAGAAAAGAGAAAAGTAACTAACCTAATTAATTTAGGTTGGTCAAGAGTAATTCGGTTCTTTAACCCCTTTGGTTAATAACCGTAATTGAATACCCTTTGACTTAATTCCTAAGATGGACCTAAATAATTTCTTAATTTAATAGGTTATTCTAAAATTTTAACTCACTGGCCCTTGGATAATTAATTTAAATTAATTACGAGCCAAAGGATTTTAGTCGTATGTCTCATTTAAGTTTTCTTAAAATATCCTAATTAATAAAAATGAGGATGTTGCAAAATACATTAAATAACCTAGGTCCGATAGGCTAAGCCCAACATATCTGATAACGGTTACAAGCTTAAATGATTAAGTGATACAAAAAAGGCCTAACTTTCTAAATACAAAGATTTTTGTCATAATAGGTTATGTGAACAAATAATAAGTTACGAGGGGATATAGCAAGTTTCCTATTTTTTGTTTAGGGTTTAGGTTAATTTAGTTCCTTGATTTTGGGGGATGCAACAATGATTCAAGGGAAGGGGATGGTAGGGTGGGTTTGGAAAGTTTGTGGGGATTGTTGGGTGGTGGCAGGTGGTAACTGTGTGGTGATGGTAAGTGGTATTTGAGGAGAGAATGGAAGATGATGAGAGGGTAAGAAGGCATGGTGTCATATCTTAAGCGTTGATGAGGGTGGAGAGTTATCACCAGTGTTAGGGCATAGACAAGGAACGACTCTTAACAGCTTTCAGTAAAAGGGACATAATAATCGAATATACACTACAATGAGAAAGATCTAAAAACTATATAAGTATAAAACTATAAAGTTAAGGATAACTTAGGGAATTGATTAATACTATCTATAATAACAAGATGCATTTACTTTTTGGTAGCTTATAACTTATGAACTCTAAAGTTAAGCATGCTTGACTTGGAACAATTTTGGGATGAAGGACCTCCCGGGGAACTTCTTGGGGAATGTGTGACTAGGGACAAAGTACATTGATAAACCTCGTATTCATTTGTGGGGACAGTTATTAATCCTAATAAAGCGTCTAGAGAGTTACATGAGGAGAGAAGAAAAAGATTTAAGGTTGATGTGTATTTTATTAATTTAATATAATTTCTTTAAAATTATTACATGTGACAGTGTTGAGATAGACTTCAAATTTCCACCTCGGTATTTTACGGAATAAGGTTAAGGATAAAGACTAATTTATGTTATTTAAATTTATTTAGGTGCCAAAACAGAAAAAACTATTTAATTAGGGTTGAAAATCAAAGTTTGGTAAAAGATAAGGGACAAAAACTTAAAGGAAATGTTAATAAGGGGCTTTAAAGAATGAAACGAAAAAGAAAAGAAATTATTTAAAAATATCATTGAAATCCACCCACCCTTTGATTTCTAACAAATCTCCATGCAATTTTTCATAATTTTTTTTACTTTTGCTTCTTTAAACAATACCTTTACAGTATCGATCAACATGATCCAAAACCTAGGTTATGTTTAGAAAAATGAGTTTATAGCTTATAACTTATGACTTAAGTCTTATAATTTATGACTTTTTGAGTAACTTATAACTTTTTAGGTAGCTTATTGAAATAAAGTTGTTTAGTAAAACTAACTTAAATTATGTTAAATGGCTTAAAGGATATATAATATTTTAATTAGGTGAAGGATAAAAGTTATCATTTAAAAAATATATAAAGACAAAAATAATAACTAACCAATTAATAAAGGAACTAATGGTTTTTGCAAAGCCATAAACCACCTGTAAGTAATTTTTCAAAAGCTGAAACTTTATTATGGGATGGATGCACATCTCACACTGAGTTATTCGCCTGAAATTTTTTTCTAAGATGTCCCCTATAAGTTAAGGGTTATATTAGAAAACGATGAGTTTAACTAAACATAAAAACTAGTTTATAAGTTAAGGGTTGTATCAAGTCTTATAAATTATATACTAATCATATTCTTAACTAATGTGGGACTTGTCTCAATATTTTTTTGAATATTTTATATTGTTAAAAAGTATTTTGTCCATTTTATTTTATTTATTTATTAGTGTAATTTACGAACAGTTTTTTAAAATCAATTATGTTTATTTCAATGATAAAATTATTGAATTTGATTGAAATACCCTTATAAAAAAATGTTAATGATTAGTGATACAAGTCTATAAAACCAACACAATTATGACTATAAGTTTTGAAAAAATGTTTCAAATTTTGTATCCTTAACTTTGAATTATATTCTATTCCCCTCTGCCTCAATTTCAAAGAGAGAAAACAGTTAATTACACCAGTACTTTTACTAACAAAATTTTAATCACAATTGGACGGTTGAGTAATAACACATTAAATAGATAAAAAAAATTAAGGCAGACAACATTTCAAAGAAAAAATAAAAGTAAACGAATGGATTATTAGAAAAGCGATTGGAGGGTCCAACGTTCATTGATTAAGACGAATTCTCGTTCCACTTCCACACGACATAGAAATAAAATAGTAGAATTTATGTTTTTCTTGCCCATACAGCTTAAGCCTATTTTTCTGGACTTGATGACATTCACATAAGTAACTTGATATAGGTAAGATTTTCCTTTCTAAAAACAGAATGGCATGGAGATATTTCAATTATTAATCAACTATGTTTGTTGACTTATCAAAAAAGTGAAACTATTTTCTTAATGTTATTTAATATTTTAATTTTTTTATCTATTTAATGTGTTATACCTAAAAAATTATATTTCAATTCATATGTATATAGAACTTTGTTTCTATTTAATGGATAAAAAATTAATATCATTTGTAAAAATATTTTTAAGATCACTAAGTTTTTTCCATTAAATAGAAACAAATGTATATATATATTTGGAAATGACATAAAATACTTTCCAATACTAAGGAAAATAATTAATTTCAACTATATAACATTCTTAACAAGTGTAATTAGGTCAGGTTTTTATGACAAAAAAATGGAATATATAAAAGAAAAGTGTTTTTTCCTATTAAAACATATTAAGAAAAAAATATTTAATCCCATTTCATAATCATTCTTTTAATCTAATAATAGAAATAAACAATACTAATTTATATTATTTCTTACTAAAATAATATAATATTTAACTTATTATATAATGTAAAATAAAAAATATTAGAAAGATTGTAGTTCAAAGAATATGAAGTCCTACGTTATTTAAATTGAAGATTTGTTGAAAGTTTATATACTAATGTATAGGAAAGATATGTAAACATAATAAAAAGTGTTAAATTCTTACACATACAAGTCCAAAATAATGTTAAAACATATCTACAAAGTGATTTTGATTTATTATTTTGAGTCTTCCCTACTATCCATTAATTTTAATGGTTGTAGACACCACTTGCAACCATCCAACCTTATCTATATCTCTAATTTAGGAAATGGGAGAGAAAATGTAAACATTAATTCAACTTTGAAGGGTTTTCAAATAATGGGTAGTGTCTAAGGATCCCCTTAGAATCTCTGTTCTTTATTGTAACATCCCAATTTTAATTAATTGAGGCATTGTAGAAAAATAAATCGAACACGCGATTCATTTTCAATGGTTGTAATTAATTAATTATTCAATGGTCAATAAATTAAAAATTTTAGAAAGTGATCCATTAAATTAGGAGAGTAATCCGGTAATTTTTAGGGACTAAATCGAAAGGGTAATTAGTTTTAATTGTTGACCAAACTAGTTACAAGACCGAACTACCCCTAATAAACCTAAGGAAATTAATCTTTCATTTTCACTCTTTTTTTTACTTCTCTCTTTCTCATTTTCACTTTTACTTCTCACTCACTCTCATTTTCTTCTCCAATAAGAAACCACTTTCATTCTCATTTCCTCCTTCTTCACCAAGTTACCATCTTCTTCTTTTTTCTCTCATTTTCACTTCACATTCCCCTTCACCATCACGCCACTCTTCCACTCACTCCACTCCATCACTTCATTCTCCTCCACCCATCCACTCACTCTCACTTTCTCTTTTTTCTCTAAACCATCATATTTCTCTTCATTACCTTTCTTTCTCCCTCTTATTCTCACAAAACTGTGACCACCTCCCTCTCTTCTTGACCATCTTTTTTCCCTTTCTCTATCACCACCATAACCATGCCACTCTTTATTTTCTCCTTTATCATCATTGTCATCTCATCTCCTCTTCACTTACACAAACCTGTGTTCTTTCTCAATCTCCCACCATCCACACCGTGTCATTTTCTCCCTCTAAATCCATAAATCTCATTCCTTTACATGCATGGAAGCCATGCATGAGTCATTGTGAAGCTTGAGATTATGTTAGAGTTGATCAAAAGCTTGATCAGAAGCCAAAACGTAGGTTCTTGGTTGTCAGTCGGTGTAAAATAAGCACCGGTAAGTTAAAACCCTTTCCTTTCTTTGCAAGCATATGTCTAACTTTTCCTTGCATGCATGTCCATCTTTACTTCTCTTTGCATTCATGTCCATCCTCCCTTCCCTTTTTGCATGCACATTAAATTTAAGAATTTTGGGGATCTCTTAATGGGTTTGCATGATGTTGTTTTATTGGGATTTTGGGAAAATTATGAATACAAAAATTATTCCTTTTTCTTTCTTATTTTCAAAGAGCTATAGAATGCCTAAATCTATTAACTAGAGTGAAAGTTATGCTTGAAATATGAAATGTTATTTTGGCTAGGTGCATGGCTATGAGTCAGTGGCTTATTACGCAAACTGAGACTTTTTGGCTTAAAACTAGCTCTTGGTATCTTTATAAAAGTTGTAGTAATTTTTTTACAAAAATGTTAGGACTAAGATCACTTAAATTAGACATCTGTAGCTTAAGTTATGTTAAAAAGGCTAGAGCATGCGCATGATTATCATGTTTAACGCAAAACAGTGACAAGAAATAGAAACTGGGATTTTTCTACTTCGATCTAGTTTTCTATGTCTATATTGAAATGGTAGGAAAATGTGTTGTGGAAATTTTAAAAATGGAATCACCTAAAAAAGATATCTATAGCTTAAAGTAAGCTGAAAATACGGAAGTATGAGTAGGGTTGTCGTCGTATATGCGAATCTGTCGGTTGAAATTAAAATCTAGGATTTTTCTGGAAAGTCCTGAGGGGATAGTTTGTTGTGAGATGTAGTTGTATAAGGATAACTGTTTGTGTTTGTGGTTGTGGCCAATAATGTGATGCTTGATATTAATGATTTTATGGGCTTCGGCCAGTGTATATGTGACGATTGTGAGGGCAGAGAGGTCCAGTTATGTGATGTGGTATGAGGAAAAATTATAATAATATGCATGTGGTAATTTTTTGGTGAATAATTGGTGATTAAATAGATTAAATGGAATAAAATATGATAGGAATTAATTAATTAATTAATTAATTAATTAAAATAAGATTAAAATGGTGATACAAGATGAATAATGATTTGATGTGATGTCAATTAGTGGCATGACATGATGATATAATTATTGTAATAATAACAAAGATCTTAGAGAATACCTCAAAGGAAGTGCTCGTCGGAGAATCGTGTCGTTAGCAGAACTAGGAACCGGATCGAGTATCAGAAAGTACTTGAAGCCTTGAGGTGAAATGGATGCTTTGGGTCCCTAATTGTTTGGTTAAATATACGTTTGATGTGTATTTTTGAATTTTCCAAAAGTCGAATTGGACCTTGACTATTTTATTCGACCTTTGGCCCTTGTTTGAATATTGTGTCTTTGTGGCTGTTGAATTGTTTTCAACATCACTTTCTCTCGTGACATCGAAAAGCCTTGGTTCTTGTTTCTATATCTCATTATCAAAACCCTATACAATATTTATGTTGAGCCCAAAACCTGATTCCTTGTGCATTTCACCCAGTTTGTAAACTGGACGTGCACCTAATTATTTCCTTGATTTATCTGCGCACCTGTTAGTGTTTTGGTCACAATTTCTTCCTCCGTGATCAAAATTGATCCATTTTTTTCTGTAATTTTCTTTATTCAAATATATAAAACTTTGATGAAGACATCAAAATTTAATTCCATGCCAATTTTTCCCAGTTAAAATTTTAAAGCATTGCCTTGTTAATTTGTTCAGCTATGAGCAGCCTTCAACGTTCAGGGCATATCTTCATTTCCTGATATTGAAAAATTTTATGTTTTAGCCTATTTCAAAGAGGGGGGAAGATCTAAAACATGTTGGCCATTTTTGTAAACTCCTAACCATTTGATCTCAGTTTTAAAAAGAAGGTTGTTGTACCTGATTTGGAACCAATCCTGGCATCCCTTCGTATTTTGGCCATATCTACTTCTCTCGATATCGAATTTCCATGTTCTTGAGCTTGTTTTAAAGAGGAAAAATATGATCTCTAACTTTTATGTTAGGCATTTTTCCAAATTCTAGCCTTAAAAATAATTTTGAATTTTGTAACATTCCCTTCAAATTCTAACATCTTTGCCTTTAAATATTTAATTAACCTTGTTAGCTTTTGATGTGAAAGCTGGACCAATTTCCTTAAAAATTTCTTTTCAAATATTCTAATATCTTTGGTTTCTTGTCTCTTAAATTTAAATTCCCCATGTAAATAAATTATTTCCATTGGTTACATGGCTAGTTAAATTATTTTGTTCCTAAGTTAAAAATCTTTGCTAGACTTAAAATTTTGTGTACCCATTTTCAATTCCCTTTCACCCACTCAAGGTACACCGCACTCTTCACCTATATATGTGTGCTCTCTCTTTCTCTTTTCAGAATTCCACCCTATGCATCTCAGCGCTGTTGAGGGCAGGGACTGATCGTCGGTGCATGGGCACGGACAAAGAGTGGCTCCTGGCAGGCTTCCAGTGGGGAATGTGACATCTCAGTCACTAGTTGAGGGCGGGGAGTGATCGTCGGTGCATAGGCACGGACAAGGAATGGCTCGTGGCAGGCTTCTAGTGGGAGGGACACATGAATGAACTGAATACATACCAGAATAAGAGGGATCCAAAGACTGTATAGGTATGAGACTATACAGTCGAGGATAGCTTAAAGGAATAAATTTGTACTACCTATAATAACAAATGCATTAGCCTTTTTCGGTGGCCCATCACTAAAGGACTCTAAGGTTAAGCGTGCTTTACTTGGAGTAATTTTGGGATAGGTGACCTCCTGGGAAGTTCCCAGGAAGTGTGTGTGTGTGTGAGGATAAAAACACATTTAAAGGTATCGTGTTGGTTTATGGGAAAAGTCGCTCATTCCTGAAAAGTGGCTGGGGCGTTACACACTCACTCTCCTTGTTGTACAAGATAAAGCCATTCCTTTCTCTCTTCAGCGTCACCATAATACCACCATTGAGTCCCCTTTTTCAACCACCACCTCTCTCTTTCCCTTTCTCTCCTCTATGACCAGAACCACCACCCTCCTCCCCATCACTGTGGTTTCCTCCTTCTCTTCCAAGAGCCACTAAACCCTAACCTTCTTCTTTCTTTTCCTAAGAAACACAAGAGTTTACCCTCTCCATGCATGGCCCTTTTTATGCTCTATCTTCCATTAAACCTCTTTGCATGCGAGTTTTTACTTGGTTTCCTGGCTGTACATGAATTGGGAGGCCTCTTTCCCCTTGAATTCCTTGGACCCGCGAGCTATATTGAGAGAAAGATGGAGCCTTTCTCATTTTCTCACCAAGGCAGCATCATCCATCACTTCTAGGGAGCTTGGATCACCACTTGGAAGGTCTTAAAAGAAAGCAAATGAGCATCACCTCCTTCTTCCTTCAAACCGAGAGCTATACCATAGGTGAATGGAAATGTATAGCCCATTAAATCTTGATCCATGACCATGCATTAATGTTCTGGTAAATCTTGAATATTAAAAGCATTGCATGTTGATTTTAAGGGTTTTAAAAACATGATTTATTTTCATGTTACATTTGGTGATGGTGGTGATGTTGTGACTTGATGATAGTTGTGAAATTAATTTGTATGAGCATATGTATCATGTCTGGGTACCTTGAAAAATTTGAAGGCTTTACATATTTAAATGAGGTTGTGACCGAGAGCTAGTTACTGTGAAAAGGTTGGCTTTACTTCTTGAAATTTTGCATAAGTGATAAATTTGAAGTCCCAAAAGATGAATTGTATAATGTCTTAGACATTTATGAAGAATTTGTTACTTGATGTTGTATACTAACCGCGAGCTTTCTAAGTATCTTGGTGGTTGTTGTTGTTTGAAAATAAAGTGTTCAATGACTTCCTTTGAATTATTTAGAAATTGTGTGAAATGTTTAATATCGTGGTCATGAATATCATAAGGTGCATGAAGTGATTGGAGTGTCCAAAAAGGGGATTTTGAAAAACATATAAAAAGTATAAAAATATGATGGTTTTAACAAGCTGAAAATTTAAGGTGTTAAAAGCTGAAGGTGACAAAATGTTAAACATAGAAAATGGCTGGTGTTAAAGGTCTGAAACAAACAGTGTTAAAAGCTATGATTTTAAAAATTAAAACCTAAAAATTTCAAAGTGTAAAAGGTCAGATTTTTCATGGTGTTAAAAACAGAATTTTCAAGAAGTGTTAAATAGTTAACTCTTTTAGGAGTGAAACCAAATTTTCAAGAGTTAAGTTTGATGTTAAACTTTTGAGTACTAATTCTTTTCAAGAAAATTTGGACCTAAAGGAATTTTTCTAAATTAACTATGAATAAATTAAGTTAAGTGAAGTTTATAGGAAAATTTAAAAAAAATATTTAAATGTTGAGTTTTAAAGGGTTTCAAATGAATTAAAATTTTTATGTCTAGTGTTTTCAAATGTATGGTGGTCGAAGAATATAGAAAATTTCCTTATAAGTAAAAGGGGGAAACTTGGTTTTGACGGAAGAAATTGTATTACTAAGTGAAAAGTAAAAAACTTGAGTTTTTGACAAAGAAACAAGAATTAGCTCTAGGTTGGGTTTTTAGAAAATGATTAATAGTCATGAAAAAGTTGTAATAATTAAATATTCAAAGTAACCAATTTATTGACCTTAAGGTTTATAATAAATGGATTGATATGGAAGAATAAATTTTGTGAACCTATATAAGACTAAATCATTTAAAATAAGTAAGGCTTAGGTAAATTAAGGTCTTACATAAATGTTTTAGGATGTAAAGAGTGTTAGTAGGGGAGGATGGTGGCAGATATATATATATATATATATATATATATATATACACACACACACACACATTATACATATTTGTGTAGCCAAAAAGATTTAAATAATGAAGATTCTTGAATAAAAAATGGTTGAATGATTAATTGATCAACTATATGGATTGATATGTGGATTGTATTGAGGTGATGGAAATGGTACATAACTGATTATGTGTAATGTTGTCATGATATGTATAAATTAGATTTAATGCAATGGGTTCATTATCGTAAATGATATAAGTGTTTGATTACCAAGAGTGTGATTGGGCTATGTTGATAGTGATGTGTTGTTGAAGGTGTGAAGTGATGTTGTATGGTGAATAATGAAATTTAATTGATGAGAATGAATATGTGATTGGGCACATGTGGTGCTAACTAAATGATTGAGAATTAATTGTGAATTGCAAGATTTAATTGATGAAATAGATTGATGAAAATGAATTATGAAAGAAAAAATGAATGAAGTTCTGGTAGGGTCCAAGAAAAAGATTTGAGAAAGATGTGATTGGGAATGTTATGATGATCAGACATGATGTCTTTACCTTTGATGGCCATGGATGAACAAATTGTGATGATGGGCTTGATGATGCCCTGTGGATGGAAAAGAAAATGAATTGTGAATACGTAATGCTCATGGTCCTTAATAGCAGGATAAGATGTTTTGGCATGAGGAAAAGTGGGTGTTAATGGTTTGACAACACTTATTGACCAAGGAACAAAGGTTGACAACCAATATGGTTTAGTTGAAGTCAAACAATCTCATTGATATAAAGTATATGATCCTTTCATTTTTTTTCCAACAAGCAGAACAAGTGTATTGCTCAAAATTCCTTGAAGGTTATTGAGACTAGTATGCAATTATCAAAAATCAAGGCACGAAGTCAAATTCATGAAAATATGACCGATGAGGTTAATGATGCTTATTAGCCTTCTCAACTAAACTTCACGACTTTCACATTGTGTTGCATATCGGTCCTATGATCTATAATGATACACTTGCGCATATTGAGGGGGTGAACAAATTGATAGAGTCTTCTTATCGCATTCACAACTATTGGCGATTCAGATAATGAAGACTAAACTGAAAATGAAACATAAAGTGGGAGTGAATTTGAGACTAAAACATAGAGTATGTTTAAATTATTATAATTGATTATGTAATTTTTTGTTTATTACATAGTCATTGTATGTAAATCATTTTATTAATAGATAAATGGATGTAGTACAAGGTGATGGCCATGGTCCTGGTAGTCGTGTCGAGGTGGTGGCACAAATGATGTACTGGACATATCGGTTGCCCCTACTTTGCACCAATACACGCCTACGACTACCATTGCTAGGGATCATTTACTTAACAATAAGTTGGTCGCAAAGTAGTCTCTTGCTCAACCAGAGGCATAGGCTGTGGAGACTCCTATCATTCTCACATCTACACCTGTAGTTCATCTGTTCATAATGTTTTTGGAGAACAGACTAAAGTAAGTCAAAAACTACTATAACTCCTACTTTATTTCAAGTTTACTTTTGTTACTTTGTTAATAACATACAACTTGGTAAAACAGTTTAACTAATGGTGATGGGATTTTTTGCACGATTGCTAAGATACTTAGGAGGAAGTTTGATTATCCATGGATCTCATTCATGGATGCACCTGAACCTGTCCGAGACAACTAATTCAAGACATTTTCGGTAAGTTTCTGTTTTGTTCTTGTACATTAAATTTGTAGTCATGTTATGGTAATTATTTAGTTAATGTTCTATAAATGTTATAGGGGAAATACTAGTGGCTGCCAGGGAACACAAATCATGTTAAGAACTTTTATCACAAGGCCTTTAACTAGGCTTGACTAAAATACTCATACCAACAAGTACCCGCACGTTTACTAAATGTATGAGTATGAGTATTATATTACCCGCTCGATTATAAACATTTGTTTTTTTATTAAATATATTTAAATATTCAGATTTTTTATTGATTCATAATGCGAAAAAGTTATTTAATATTAATTCATGATAATATTTTTAATATATTAAGTTCTAATTGTATTATATAATAATTTATATTATTTCTTATTAAAATAATATTATATTTAGTACATTACATATTATTTACTTCTTTATTATATGGTTTTTAAATATTAGTAAATAACTATGGGTACCTGCTACAACCACTCACTGGTAATGGGTATGGGTACCTGTAAAGTTTAACAAGTATGTGTACAGGTAGTATACTATTCACATTTTCCCCGCTCTGCCCCTCTTACATCCCTACCTCTAATTTGCTGAAGAATCTCCTGTACAAATACCGCAAAGACATGATGAAGCTTGAATTGATTGGCAATGCTCACTAGGAGGGGATGGTGAAGTGGCATGATGAGCTATTTTAGTAGATGGGTGAGAGTGACAAGGTCAACCGAGCAGTTGATATTGGTGCCTCAATCTACACCAAGGCTTCTATCTCTGTAGTTTCACATAAACATAAAATGGTAACCATTGTGTTATTTTGTTTTAAATAATTAATAGTTACTAACTTCAATGAACTTTAATTAGGAAACTTTTATATTTTGTAGGCTCGGGAGATGGACCCTATGTAGATGATAAAGAAAAAATAAGGTTAGTTAATGGGTGAATGAAAAGGCATGGACTATTGTTGTAAGTTAATTGCTAAATGTAACTTAGATTTAATGCTAAATGTAACTTAGATGGTTAATTGTCGTAAGTTAATTGTTGAACTTCAGAGATTTATCTACATGTAACTTGAATTGAATTCTATTTATTATATATGTGGCCGGTAACTTAGGATATTTATTGTGAATGTAATTGCAAATAAAAATTGTACTAGAAACTTTTTTTTGTTATTTTGTAGGGTAATTAAAATTTGGTGTCTCCTATTTAAAGGGGAAAGTTTGTTGAATTTTTTGTTAATTTTTTAACTTTAATCACGTAGTTGACTTATATGGATTTATTATCTAAACTATGCAGGATCCCATCAGGCAAAGAGAGCTCAATGTGTGGTAGACTCACTGCATAGACAGAGGGTAAGGTGGTCGAGGAAGCACATACTCTTTCTTCCACCAACGACAACACTCTTTATATTGAGGTTGTCAAAAAAGAATAAAAAAAGGAATATGTATGACTTCGGACATTTCGCCAAAGAGTTCACCACATCATCCCAACGCCCTAGCTCCTCGGCTCCTTCATTGGCTTATGTCCAAGTCGTTAAGGACCTAAACAAGGAGCTTGCTGACTACCCATATTGCAACTCTCCAGCAAACGCATGTAGCTATGCCTAAGGAGCAACAGAGGACCTAGGTTACTCTATAGAGGCATGAGGAGATGTTTGCGTGAATGATGACACATTTTTACCCGCCTTTATATTCCATCCACTATAAGAATATGATTCTATAGCATGGGAGCATGAATTGCCCATGATAGCATGAGACTTAATGTCAATGGTGTGAGACATGTCCAACGCAACCATTGAGATTCAGAAAGGTGAGTATATAGTTAGTTTTGGGAGTGGGACAAGTCTCTCACACCCTTTTTAAATTTTAAATTAGTGTGAGACTACGCCCACATTATTTTAAATGTCTCATACGATTTACTCATTTGTAATGAAACCATCGCCAAGTTTGTCATCGATAAATTTATTTACTTCATAAGAATTTTAATTTAATTTGATAAATAATAGAATTTAATTATTTACGGAAATTATTTAAAATAACAGATTTGATATTTAATATTATCTTTTATAATAAAAATACCAAAATTTAAACAAGTTATCTGATATAAATTAGCCAAATTTGACCACTAGTAATGTTCAACTTTAATTTTACTTGAAGCGCAATACAAGGACGGTCAGTTTCCATGAGGCACCTCACCCTAGAACTATAAACAGAAAGGGACGAAAATGATAATATAGTTGAATATTTTAATTATTGTATTTCCATTTTCTTGAAAATAATGTATTTAATGCGACACTGTAAATTTTCCGTTGGCTTTATGCGTAACATTTTATTGAGAACTATACTTAAAAACAAAACCACGTATAGGTACTTGAATAATTTCCCGAAATATAAAAAAGTCATTTTCAAATTGCGGTTATAAAATTGTAGTTCGTCAAAAGAGAGTGTGTTATAAAATTGTGACTCAAATCTTAAAAAATGAGAAGCACCATCGAAAGGAGCACAGCACGTGGATGTCTAATGTTGAATTCAACCGTTTAAGCTCCAAATTTATTGACTACAATTTTTATTAATCGCCGGCGCTAGCTGGCAGTCTTTCTTGACTATTATTTGATCAATTTTTAAACATAACTTATAACAACGTAGTACAAAAATAAAATTCAATCTGGTTTTAAAATAAAAATTCATTTGATTATGAAATTATTTTAAGGTTTGAATTAAATTGGTGAGAATAAATTTTTAATATAAAATGTGGTTTAGATTGAATTCAATAGTGTAGTTTCTATATTTTTATTTTTATTAATCAAAAGGTAATAAATATATTTTATTTTATTACTGCTAATATAAAATGTAAAACTTAAATAGGAAAAAAAATGAGACATAAAGTTAAGATTAAATTGAAGTTAAAAATAATAAACTTGTAAATACATTAAAATATCAAAACACGTATTTCATAAAAAATAATTAAAAATACAACTTTAAAAGTACATCTTAAAAAATAATTGAGTGATACAATCTTATAAATATATAATTACAAATCGGTTTATAAACATCTCTAAATCCAACTAGCTAATGAGTAAATATGTATCGATGAAAATGCAAATTCAAATTCTACTAATATATGGGTTTGTTTATTTTTTTATTTTTTATTTTTTATTTTTAGTTTTAGTTATAAAATTGTTTGTTTGTTTTTTGTTTTTAAAGTTTCAAGAGGAAATAATAAGAACAGAAAAAGTTATTCTGTGTTCTCAATACAATTTTTTAGAAACAACAAACAAGAATGTTGTAATTAAACCTAAAAATAAAAATGAATAGTAAAAGAAAGAAATAGAAATTAAACAGCTTAAAAGGTTTTTGTTAGTTGGTAATAGAGATGTTGATCATCCAACTTTGATAGAACAAAATCACTCAATTGATAAAAAATAATCAAAAACCAATCAAACTAAAATCGTAAAAAAATTACACTATGTGTGTGGTTTAAATGAGATTTTGGTTTTTAGTTCTAAAGTTTTAAAAAACAAAAACTTGTTTTTGGTTTTTAGTTTCATGTTTTAATTTATATGGTTTTGAATTTTAAAAAGTTGTTTTAAAACTTTTATAATTATGATCAAAACTACTTTACACACAAACGATAACAATAATATATTAATATTAATAGTAATAATAAAATTTTTACAATGATGGTGGTGGTAGTGACAACAACAGTCGCAATGGTCGTTGTAACAATAGAGATGGTGATAGTGGTGATCGTGACAGTGGTGGTCGTGACGGTGATAGTGGTGAAGGTCATTGTCATTGTGATGATGGTGACAACATTTATGATGATAACAAGGGTGATAATGTCGATGGTGGTGATGGAGAAAGTGGTGAGTTGGCAATGATAGTGGATGTGGTAATGGTGGTGACAATGGTGGTTATGGTGGTAGGATAATGGTGGTAACATTGATAATGACGACGACAACGGTGGTAGTCACGATGGTGGCAATGGTGACAGTGATGGTGGTGTCAACGATGATAATGGTGGTGGTGGTGGTAGCAACGATGATGAGATGATAATGGTGATGGTTATAACAATAGTGACGATGGTGATATCGCACTGGCGATGATGGTGGTGTTGGTGTTGGTAGCAATAGCGATAGTGGTTGTGGTGGTTGTCATGACAATAGTAGTGGTGACGACGGCGGTGGTGATGGTGGTCATAACAGCGACAATGACAATGACGAATATGGTGGTGGTGCGATGGAAATGGTGGTGATGGACAACGAGTAAGAGTTTAGGGTTTGTGATTTTTTTATCATGGTGAAATTTTTTACAATGATGATTATGTTTTTGAAGTAACTTTTTTTCTTGTTGTAATTATGTCTTGTATTTGATTTTACAAAATATAATTAATCTAAAATCGAATAAATCAATCTAATAAAAAATATCATACATTTTAATCGAATCAAACTACAACTTAATAATATAACCATATTAAATAATTTATGTAAAAATTAAACCGATCTAAAATACGAGCAACTTTATCTAATTAGTTGGTGATGGGGGAAAACATCAGAATAATTAACATATATCGTACATTTCAATCGAATTAAACTACAACTTAATAATATAATCAGATCAAATGATATTTTATATAAAAATTAAACCAATCTAAAATACATGCAACTTTATCTAATTAGTTGGTGATGGGCGGAAACATCGGAATAATTAACATAGTATTTCATTTCAAAACTGTAGTCTTTCATTACAATATTTGTCTTAATTTATTGATATTAGTGAACACTTGATCTGCCGTAGGAAAAAAAAAAGAGAAAAGAGTAATGGATTTTGGGTTAGGTAGTCTTCTTCATCCATCTACTTAGATCATTGGCTTATTTTTAAGCTAGCATGCATGTGTATCGTTTTCTGCCCTTCAACTTTAAAAAAATTTATGGTATTTGTTTAGCTAGCATTTGAATAACTTTAAATTCCACCGCAATTATGTTAATTAATGTTGACAACTCTAGTAAATATTGAGAATTATTTGGTGGAATAGAGAAATCAAAATATTTAATAAAAATTCAATATTTACCGATGAATTCTTCCGGGTAGAAAGATTTTACTTAGTGATATGGCGTGCGTTGAACGAAGCTTATAATATTAATTACAAGAATATATGTAAATACTATATTGAATGTTGGGCTATGAAAATGATTGAAACATAACTAGCAAATAATTGAATTAAATGAATTTTGTTATGAAATTTAAGTGTACTTCTGCTCCTCTTGTTTGGACCATGTAAAATTTTAATTCCGTAAATTTTATTTGAGTGAATTAATTTATATTGTTTTCAAAATTCAAATCTTGCAATTTTGGTCCCCGCGTTTTAAAGCAAGAACAACATTGTAGAAGGAAACAAAATTGCACTTTACTTAATTGATTCAATTAAAACGTGGATTAAGCAATTTTTTAATTAATGATTAGTGTAATAGCTGAAAAAATAATTTTCGTAAACTATTAAAATATTGTCTTATTTAATATATTGTATATTTTTGGTGAAATAAGGTTATCTATTTTAGATATTAAAAAATTAGATTAGATAATGTCTTGTTATCAATGACTATGGGTAACTGATCAATCCCATACCGGATTAAGAATTAATCTATCTAGATTAATTACGTTTGTTAAGTTTATAAGAATAATAAATATTCTGCTAAGACATTTATACACTTATACTGATATAAAAATAAGCAAGGCTATGGTAGAGAGTTTAAAGAATATTTTGATAAAAATATGTGCAATGGTTAAATTTCTTATTTTATTGATATATATATATGAGAAATATTCTTTTAGGTGATAGTGAAAGTAGTAAATTTGAATTATTAGATTTTATCATAGATGATCGATATTAAAATATATTAATCATATAATTTTAAAAAAAACTTTTAATTATATGTATGGTTATACATTGTTGTTACTCTCTTTCAAAATAACATGGTTTAAAATTTTTAAAAAATTGAATGGGAAATAGTATCATTTTATCTATCAAAAGTTGCCACTAGCAAAATGACAATAACAGCATCAATGCAAATTGGTATGGTTTATATGCTTAAATATGTTATTGTTTTTTTGTCCTTCATATTATATTTTACATTTTGTCCTAACAAATTTAAAATATTCTTAAAATGATTGTTTTTATCACTGTATATAACAGAGATCTAGATGAAAAAAAGTATATAGAGTGAGGAGTGAGAACGTAAAAAACTGTTTACTATTAATTTGAATTAAGGTATTTTTTCAATAATTAATTTCAAATAAATGGTAATTGTCTAATTGGGTTTTCACTTTCTTATTTCATATATTTCTTCGTTTTAGAATAGTCAACTCTGATCTAGATATTTATTAATAATCAAGTTAAAGTGACATGTGATGAAATAAATGTAAATGTTTTTCACATCTATATCAATATAGAGTCGCAAGGATATTTTTAAAAATTTTGAAAAGCTTAAATAGTTTTTCCCATATTAAATAAAGGTGTTTTAGTCTCAGGTCATGGATTTTTTTCGCATAACTTATATCATATATTTTATTTTTATTTTTATTTTTTACTATATATTAGATTAAATCTATTAAGTGTTAATATGGACAAATAAAATTATACATCAACTTATCAAATGGTTTAAAACTTTAATTTACTACTAATACATGATTCTGGAGTTAAAATAGTTTTGCTGGTGATTAAAAATATCAACAAATCTATTTTTTATAATTTAAAAACCATTTTAACAGTTTGAAACTGTAAAAAAGCGCCATAATCACATATCAATAATTAATTGAATTTTTTAGAATCATGGGAATAAATTGATACATAATTCCATTAACTGTCAGCAATTTATATATTTAACTTAACAATAACTAAAAGTAATATTCATAGACATAAAATAAAATAATTTTATAAACATCAAAACCAACAATTTTTTTTGAAAGGTTAAAAAATAATTAAAATATATTAAAAAATATAATTATGCCATAGCATTCCATTTGTCCAGCAGCCCTGAAGACAACACAACAAATCATCTTCTTTCAGGTAGTTTTCAAGTGCAACACAACAGCTACACATGAAGGAAAAGACGCAGCAGAACGCTGACGTAGTAGGTGGTGTAAACTTTAGAAATAATAGTCCCGTACAGGGAATATCTTTATTTTTAAATTTTAAGAACAAATTATTTCTTAATCAATTAAACTATATAATAATAATAATAATAATTCTTGAAAAAATTTAGTCAAGTATGATGATTAAATATTCCTAAAAGGTTAGAATATATTTTCGGTCGTTGTGTATACAGTTAACTATAGTTTCTGTGGTCCATACTAATTTTTGTTACTTTTATTTCTAAAAATAATCTCTTACAGTTTTCAACAATAATTTGACTTGCATTGCATGTAAACATAAAGCATTTTTAACGATAATTCATGGATATTTAATTATAAGAATCATTTTAAAAAACTTAAAATTTTGAAAGCTTAAAAATTTGAGGTGTAATTATTTTTACAGGCAGAGCAATGAATGACAAGCATAAAGACAAGTTTTGGTCGCGGTGCGTGGCAACAAGTTGCTTATAAAATGGTAGCGTTGGAAGGCATTTCGTCAGGCTAAAAACTATATCCTCATTCATCAGTGTCGCACACTCAGGACTACTACTCTTCCTGAAATTCGTCTTTCTTTTTCCATAACATAAACCCAACCATTAACACATTCACCATGTTGTTAGAACTTGGAGTTACATTATTAGTCATAGTTCTGTTTATGCACTTGCGCCCAAAACCCACTGCAAAATCTAAAGCCCTTCGCCACCTTCCAAACCCTCCAACTCCAAAGCCTCGTCTTCCATTCATAGGTCATCTTCACCTTTTGGACCAACCCCTTCTTCATCAATCCCTCATTCGTCTCTCTGAACGCTATGGCCCATTGTTCTCTCTCTACTTTGGTTCCATGCCAACCGTTGTTGCCTCCACCCCTGAATTGTTCAAACTGTTCCTTCAAACACACGAGGCCTCTTCCTTCAACACGAGGTTCCAGACCTCTGCCATAAGACGCCTCACATATGATAACTCCGTTGCCATGGTTCCCTTTGGCCCTTATTGGAAGTTCATTAGGAAGGTCATCATGAATGATCTTCTCAATGCCACTACTGTCAGCAAGTTGAGACCCTTGAGGAGCCAAGAGATCCGCAAGGTTCTCAAGGTTTTGGCCCAAAGTGCGGAAGCCCAAAAGCCTCTTAATGTGACAGAGGAACTTCTCAAGTGGACAAACAGCACTATCTCTAGGATGATGTTGGGTGAAGCTGAAGAGATTAGAGACATTGCTCGTGAGGTGCTTAAGATCTTCGGAGAGTATAGTCTCACTGACTTTATTTGGCCTCTTAAGATGCTCAAGGTTGGAAACTATGAGCGGAGAACTGAGGAAATATTTAACAAATTTGATCCCATCATTGAGAAAGTTATTAAGAAGCGACAAGAGATCAGGAAAAAGAGAAAGGAGAGAAACGGAGAACTTGAGGAGGGAGAGCAGAGTGTGGTTTTCCTCGACACTTTGCTTCAGTTTGCTGAGGACAAGACCATGGAGATCCAAATCACCAAGGAACAAATCAAGGGTCTTGTTGTGGTAAGTTTCTTCTCACACTTGACAAGACCTTGTCGTATTCAAATGAACAAACCAATTTAACAATACTTATGCACTTTTTTGTTCGTAGGATTTCTTCTCAGCAGGGACAGATTCCACTGCCGTAGCAACAGATTGGGCTTTGTCTGAGCTCATAAACAACCCGAGAGTGCTACAAAAGGCTCGAGAGGAGGTTGAAAGTGTTGTGGGTAGAGATAGACTTGTTGATGAAGCAGATGTTCAAAACCTTCATTACATAAGAGCAATTGTGAAGGAGACATTCCGCATGCACCCACCACTCCCTGTGGTGAAGAGAAAGTGTGTAGCAGATTGTGAGGTTGATGGATATGTGATCCCAGAAGGAGCATTGATTCTTTTCAACGTTTGGGCCGTAGGAAGAGACCCTAAGTATTGGGACAGGCCCCAAGAATTCCGTCCTGAGAGGTTCTTGGACACTGCTGCTGAAGGAGAAGTGGGTCCAATTGATCTTAGGGGCCAGCATTTCCAACTTCTCCCATTCGGGTCAGGTAGGAGAATGTGCCCTGGTGTGAATTTGGCTACAGCAGGAATGGCAACATTGCTTGCATCTGTTATCCAATGTTTTGATTTGCAAGTAGTGGACTCACAAGGGAAAATACTGAAAGGCAGTGATGCCAAAGTTAGCATGGAAGAGAGACCCGGTCTCACAGTTCCAAGGGCTCATAGTCTCATGTGTGTTCCAGTTGCGAGAGCAACTGTTGCAACAACACTCCTTTCCTAATATGTACAACAGACCATGGTTGTTACTTTTATATGGTAATAACCAATAACCAATTTAATAAGGTGTCTTTGATGCCTGATGAAGCAACTTGTCCGGTAGATGAGCTCGCACGTAATATATATCATCCTAGTACGTCTTTATGTGGTTATACTACTATGTTGTAATTTTTATTTTTATTTTTATTTTGTGTTTTTGGTAAAATTTTAAGTATTGTGACCCCTAAAAAATCTACTCCTTTATATTACAATTTAAATTATCTCAAAAAATTTTGTGGCAACGTTAGTACATTAAGACAATTTCGTGAATTATATATATGTTGTCATTAATTACACAATATCATTCATTAGAAAGGTAGAAAACAACTTAAAGTCATGGTGGATAACAAACAACCTTTTTTAAACTTTTTACTCTTTTCTATGATCACACTACTAAAAGAAACCACATTGCGACGAATTACAAGTAGGAATCTGTTGTTAAATAGTATTAGCGACAACGCCATCAACGGTAAAACTTCGTCGCTAAAACCTTGGTCGCTAACCAATCAGAACCGACAAATGACCACCATGACAAAAGTTGTGATGGCAAGCTTGCGTCGTTGATGGGTGACACATCCCCAAGCTACCCTTACGTTTAGGGTTAAAAACGCTTGCTCATCCCCAAACTCGGAGACCTCGACCCTGTGAGCGGCGCCATTTCGCAAGGAGGAAGACACAGAGCCACCCGTCGCAGGTAACATTCAAGTCCCTATTCTGTAAAATCTCCTTCTCTGGTTTTCTAGTTTTGGATTTTTGGTTTTGTGGGTTTGGATTTGTGGTTTTCTGTGGGTGGGTTGGAGTGGTGGGTTTGTATTTTCTGGGAGTTGTGGGTGCTTTGTTTGTGGTGGGTGTGGGAGGGTTGTAAGTGGGCTTCTGCAGTAGAGTGCTGTGGGTGTATGGTGTGGGTGGTGCGGTGGGTGTTGGGTGAGGCGTCGGGTTCAGGGGTGGGTTGGCCGTGGGGGTGAGGTTTCGAGTTTGGGCCTGGTGGATGGGTCTGGGGAGGGTTGTGGCCATCGGGTGGGGTGTGGCCGTTGGGTTTGGGTGTCGGGTCGAGGTGGGTTAGCCGTGAGGGATTTGGTGGTTGTGGGTGTTCGTGAGGGGGTTGGTTACGGTGATGGTGAAGCGTTGGTTTTGGGTGGGGGTGGGGGGATGGTTAGGGTATTGGCAGGGGGTTGGTTACGGAGATGGTGAGGCAGTGGTTTTGGGTGTAAGTGGGGGGGGGATGGTTAGGGTGATGGTGCTGATTGTGGGTTATGGGTGGTGGGTGGGGGTATGGTTACAGTGAGGATTGCTGGTGTTGGGTGGTGGGGGGATAGTCACTATGGGTGAGGGGTTGGTTACGGTGAGGCTTGAGAGGTGGTTCAGGGTATGGGTGAGGGTGGTTACAGTGGGGGGTTGTTAGGCCATGGGGAGGGTTGGGTGATGGATAGTGGTGGAGGTGGTGGCTGTGGTTGGGGATGGTGGAGATGGATGGACGATGGTGATGGGTTCAGGTGGGAGATGATGGGGTGCATGGGTGTGGGCTATAGGGTAGGGTGCATGGTAGTGGTGAATGAATGGTGATAGTTGGAGGTGTATGGGTGTTCCTTGAGAGGTAGGGTGTACAATAGCTATTTTTGAATGGTGTTAGATTTAGGTGTATGGGTGTGTTATTTTTTGTTAGGTGTACCCTAATATTTAATTGTAAAAATATTAAATTGAGATTTATATATTTTGTAAATTTTGATTTTATTTGTAGTTATATTTGTTTTGTATGTATGAAATAATTTTTGGTGTTTAGGGTGTTTGATTTATTTTTTTGATGTATAGTTTCATTTAATGTAAGTTTGGTTATTTGTACGTAAATGTATTACATTGATATAAGTCTCGATTTTAGTTACAACACGTAGTGTACGTTTAAATTTCATATACTTGAGCCATTTTGACTTATTACTTATCCACCATTTCGAAATGTGTTTGAATTTAACATACTCGATCTGTAAACTAGTTATCCGTTTGGATTAGGGTTATTCGTTAGCATAATACGCGTAAGTGATCCGTTTCGTTTCAATTCAACAAAGTTGATCTGCTTAGATTAAGTTATCATTTTGACCATGGTAATAAATAAATTAAAAGTTATCACACTTTATTAAATTAACGAGGGTTAACCGTCATGTAATTATGAAAATGAAAATGTTTTATTCTTTAAAATTAATGATGGATAATAATGATTTGAAGTTGAAAAAAAAGTTATGACATTTTGAAATTCTTTGAATTAAATAAGCAATTTTTTTAAAGTTAATGAGGGATAACAATAACTGTTTTTGAAAATAACAATAATATAATTTGTTAAAGCGTAGGGAGGAGAAAAAATGATATATTTTGGTCATTTCACTAATAATGAAGCAGTCACATTGATTGTATATAATTCTAAGTTATATATTCCCGTGAATTTGTTAATAGGTTTATTTTAATGTGTACTCGTAGTACGTGTAAGTGATAATTTTTTTAGGGTTTATTATGGTTATTTGGATATGTGGTTTATTAATGGTTTTTTTTATAAATAATCTTTATTAGACTTAACATGGATAAAGGGAAAACACCAATGCAGTCATCTAAAGCTAGTTGGGATAGGTTTGCACTCAAGATCTTTGTTGAGGGTGCAATGGAGCAAATAAAAAAAGGTCACCGTAGGGGAACTTCTCTTACAAAACTTGGATGGGAAGGTCTGGAGGCGTACTTTAATGCCAAGACTGGTCGATGCTACTCGAAGGATCAGTTTAAAAATAAATGAGATAAGCTTAGGAAAGAGTGGCTGCCGTGGTATAACCTATTCCGAAGTACAACCGGTCTCGGATGGGATAACGAACGCCATACTTTCATTACGGACGATGAGTGGTGGGCTGCGAAACAGCGGGTATCAATTTCATAACTCACATCAGGATATCATTTAATGTAACCTTAAATGGTACCTTTAGAATAACAATAATCATTATTTGTGCTGGAAAACAAACCCCACCTATGTAAAATACCGCTACGAGGGTCTACCACATGCACGAAAGCTGACATATTTGTTCGAGGATAATGTGGCGACCAGTGAGTTTGCATAGGCTCTGTCGTGCGGGGTTTTACCAACATTCAACCATGTAAATGAATACATCCTTGATCCTGTGGAAGGGGTGAGTAGCAGATGGAGTAGCAGTTGGAGGAGGGTTTCGGTGATAGTGAGGATTCAAGCTTTGGTGTAGAGCAACATACTGGAGAAGGCTTAAGCGGTTTAGGGTTTAGTGACATCGACCTGAACATGCCTTTACAAGCAACAGTTAGTGCCCAAAGTGAAGAGAAAAGGCAGAGGGTTGGTGGGACAAGCAGTAAGAAGAAACCACGAAAGAATAATGTGTCATTAATCAGTGAGTCAATGACTCGGAGGCACGAGTCGTAAGCTCTCATACTTCTGCAGTGGTGAGGAAGGGTCTGGATGACTAGATACAGTCCATAGCAACCTTACTACGACTATTGAAACAGATCTCGGAATGCCAAGTGTGTAACACCCTAGAGCCAACTTGCAAATTCCAAGATAATTACCGTCACCATATAAAATCTCTTGGATATCTTTTTTTTTTCTCTTGGTAATTATCAAGTGATTCACAACCTGATTCCAGAGGTTACTAATAAAATATCAGAGTACGCAACCTTTTACATAATTAACTTATTATTATACATAACATCAGAGTTCCATACATATTATATTTTACAACAGGTATCTAGATCTTATAAAATATAAAGATATAAATACTGTAACATAACATATGCATACATAATACAGCCAAAGTAGCTATGCAAGCAAGTATCAGCATCCAAAGTCTTCATGGTTCATCCATATCAAGCATCATCCAGTTTGTCACATGTCTTCCTGATTAAACACTAAAGGGTTGTCACAAGTAACAGAAAGAGTGAGATAACATATCAAATAAATAGAAATTAAATTTAAACATACACAAATATAAGTAGAATGCTTTGCAATGCAAATGCCAAACAAGTGTTTTGTATTATACTTATATTATTATATTCCATTCTCTATATGAATGAAAATGCATGATGGATCGATTATGGTGGGAACATAAGTAGTGATTTCCAACAATAATATTTTTATGGATATCCAACCGATATCACGCCCTATAGTGCAACACCAACATCAGATAACAACATCATAATATCAATAACAAGTGTTGCGGGACCCCCTTAAGGACACACTGCTCAGTCCTTAAGACGGCAGTGGTATAAAACCACCGCAGAGGTTTGTTGCTCAACAAAGCGCGTTCCCCCACCGGGAACCCCCTCAAAGAATCCCCCTGCGGATTCTTTGAACGGCCAATGCATATGATGCATGAATGCATTAGATTTAAATTATCAAATTCCTTTATATAATTAATCTTAACAATAAAATTATCATAATAATCAAATAAGCATACTTTATATATAATTCAAGAATATGGAAACACATTTTCCATAATATTTATATCATAATCCAAAACATATAGAAATACATTTTCCATAATATAAAATTATACTACTAAAATAATTTAAAAATAAGAGTTTTCTTCCTTTAAATATGGTTAAATAAACTTCTGAATTTAATTAAATTAA
Organism: Clitoria ternatea; assembly: GCA_037962975.1. Classification (NCBI taxonomy): domain Eukaryota; kingdom Viridiplantae; phylum Streptophyta; class Magnoliopsida; order Fabales; family Fabaceae; genus Clitoria; species Clitoria ternatea. Next base: position 298,530,580 of record CM075669.1, read on the forward strand.
ATTATATTTGTTTATCTCAAGATAAAGTCTCAAGGATAAAAAAAACCCAATAATAATAATAATTTTAATTTTTATAAAAAATTATTATTTTAAGTTTTTAATCATATTTACGAAAATACCACTGGTCTTATTTACGAAAATGCCACTGTTCTAATTTATTTACAAAAATGTCATCGTTCTGTTTTATTTACAAAAATGTCACCGGATATTTTTATTTACGAAAATGTCACCGCTTCCAGTATTTAAAACGCTTGAAAACATCCGCTGTTATAGGGTCTAATTATGTAGAAACGAAAACACCCTATTTCTCTCTATTTTTATATTTTCAATCATTTTAATTCCTATTTAAACATATCAATTGATTCCAATTCAATATACAACATTAGGAACATATCATATATCATATTCCAAACTAATTACATCAATTTTATAACTTGATTCAAATTAAATCAAAATATAACTATATGAGTTTTTAAACAATTAATAATTAAACAAGCAATTCTAACTTAATTTCTATGTATTTAATATCCTATCTCCTCTTTCTTACCTGAATTAAAGATCCCTAAGCTTTTTTTGTGCTAAAATCCCTTGATTTTCTAAATGGGTATGAATCTTAATGTGGGAAATTGGAAGAATTTAGAGTGAGAATGGAGGAAGGGAGAGCTTGATTAAGATGGCAATGGAGGAAGAAAGCTTATGGAATTCTTGGTGATAGAATTCATATTTATAGAAGGTGGATGGCGGTGGAAAAATGGCGGTGAACGAAGGCAGTGAAGGAGAGAAGAAGGAAGGAGAATTTTCAGGAGAGATAGGCAGAGAAGATATTTCTTCTCTTTGTTCTTTTCTTTTCTTTCCTTTATTTATTTATTTAAATAACGAGTTCCTTAATAATTCTACGTTTTATTGTCACGTTTTATTTTCGTTTAGTCTCATTTTAAATCCAATTTATGAAATAAAAATATCCCTGTAACCGGAATAAAATTTCCTATTTTCTAAAATTTATTTCTTATTTTTCTAAGAAACTTTAATTTTTTACTGTTTAATTACTGATTCAAATTTAATTAAAAATTGGGTTGTGACAAAGTGGATAAGACATTTAAAACAAAGTGTATTTGGGTACTTTGGGATGACGGTGCATGGAAATGGTTCAACATGTTGGATGACCCCCGAGATCAACTTGCTTTTCTTTTGGATGAAGTATTCCAATTGAATAAATAGGGTTTTTTATTGGTTTGTTTTTTTTATGTATTACAAACATGTTGTATGAGCCTATTATTTTGTCATGAATATAATGTTTTATGATTGAACTTGTTATGTATTGGTAAATATCAAGATATTTTGTGGTACTACTATTATGTGTTTATTCACGCGTTTAACAATTTTTGGGGGAAATGTTTTTAATCATTTGTAGAGATTGAAAATGACGTCCAATGGTGATCAGGGCTCCTCAGTACAGTATGATCCCATCGAATTGGCTATTATTTCGATGGGGGCGACATCAGTCGTAATTGCGGAGTGGGCCATTAAGCATGTCTGCAAGGAACCATGCAGGACGAGTGTACTTGGGGGAGCAGCATGGGTCCAAGAGATACTTAATGGCAACGACACGAGATGTCATGAAATGTTTAGAATGAGTAAACATGCCTTTTTAGGATTGTGCCACAAATTAGTTAACCATGGACTAACTCCGTCGTCTCGCATGGGAGTACATGAAATGGTGGTAATGTTTTTGCATACAATCGAACATGGTGTAAGGAACAGGGTAATACAAGAAAGGTTTCAGCATTCAGGTGAAACAGTAAGCAGGAAATTTCACCGTGTGTTAGAGGTGCGTGTCTCGTTATCAATGGAGATGGTCAAGCCTATGGATCTAACTTTACGCATGTCTTCCTAAAAATACGTTGTAGTAGGAGATACTGGCCATTCTTCAAAGATTGTATTAGAGTCATTGACGGCACTCATATACCGTGCGTTGTACCATTTAGGGATTCTACATAGTTCATTGGCAGGAAAGGTTACACATCACAAAATGTGATGGCCACTTGTGATATGAACATGTGCTTTATTTTTTCACTACCCGGATGAGAGTGATCCACCCACGACGCCCGTGTTTTTTATGACACGCTAACCAATGCACATTATGCATTTCCCCAGCCTCTCCCAGGTATGGTTTTCTTGTCTCCACATGTGTACGTATAATGCTATTGGTCATCATAATAATATGCTGATGAAGTCCTTTCTTTTATGTAATAGGTAAATATTATTTGGTAGACAGTAGCTATCCGATATCAATAGGATATCTGGGTCCTTACCGATGCGAAAGATACCATCTTCCAAACTTTATACACGCATGAGATTTTCAAAACAACAATGAAGTCTTCAATTATTTGCATTCAAGTCTATGGAGCATAATAGAACAAACCTTCAATGTTTGGAAAAAATAGATTTGCCGTGCTTCGACATATGCCCGCCTACAGTTATGAGACTAAAGTTCACTTGGTTTGTGCGATAATGAGAATTCATAACTTCATTCGGAGGTGCAACTTAGCAGACACTGAGTTTAACAACAAAGATACAAATGACAACAACTCTCTAGGACCACAACATCGAGCATATGTCTCCGTTAAGGATGAAGTTTACACAATTTCATCGCCGGGCATGAATGTTGTTCGTGATTCCATTAGAGATCAAATTGTAGCTGGTAGAGTTGTATAAATCTATATTTAACATTTTTATTATGTGTAAATTAAAAATAAATTCATTTCCTTTCCATATTATATTTTATATAATCTAATTTCTCAACACAAATAATCTAATTTATTAAAAGATACATTCTAATTATATATAAAATCATTTAATTTATTAAAGAAAATACATAAATATATATATAAACGTCAAATAATATATTTTGTTTTAAACAATAATCTAACTTGTTAAAAGAAATAATCTAATTTGTTAAAAAGTACATCCTAATTAGTTTAAAAAATAGTATATTTTGTTAAAAAAATCTAATTTGTTATAATATCATCTTATTTGTAAAAGAATTATCTAATTTGTTAAAGAAATAATATATGTACTTTAAAAATTAATCTACTTTGTTATAATATCACCTAATTTGTTAAAAAATAACCTAATTTGTTAAAAAAATAATTAAAAATATTCTATTTTGTTAAAAGATTAATCTATTTATACATAATATTATCTAAATAAATATATATCCATATTTTGAATTAAGATATATTTACATTATTAATATATATACATATTCAATATATTTTTCACTAATACCTTTTTTGGTAATTTCCTATCAAACCACCATTTACCCAACCCAACTTTTTCTCCAATCAAACATAATCACTACTTCTTAACCCACTTTTAAAAATTAATAACCAAATACAATTTCATTTACAAAACCCTAATTTTCTCAACGGCTAACCAAACACACCCTAAATGTTATTCTTAAAATCTAGTTGAATGGAAAGTTTTCAAAGACTGAAGTAGTGAATAATGTACATAAAGGCATCCGCTAGAGAGCGTGCTTGTGCCTAGTTAATGATAGGTGACAAACATGAAACAAAACAGGTAAATGAACCGGAGCAAACATAGGGACAAGGGGCCGTCTCTCATTTCGACACTTGGCACATGCCCATGGAATCCGTCCCTTGGGAATGTGGTTTCTGAAATCGTTGATTAAACACTTGCCACCCCAGACACCTTAATTTTTTTGGTTCAACCTCAATCCTCTAAATATTTTAAAATACTACCTCATATTGGTCAAAAACCCGAAATATGAGTGTAGCATGCTAGAAAGAATTAGTTCTGGACTATTAGTTAACAATGGCAAACAGCAGTATTTGTTAATCTTTTTGGGGATAAAAATGTTGCTATCTGTCTTCCCCTCACCTTTTTTTTTTTTTAAATAATAGCAGCTTATTTCGATGTGAATTATTTTACTGTGGGAGATTTCCTCATGAAACAGGACATCTTAAATAAACTTTTATTATTAGAACACTTACTGTTACGGTGGGAATGTTCAGCATTTGACTTTTGATGTATTTTTTTGGAGTGAATACATTGGCTCTTGTGGAATTCTATTTTGTAGGTTGTCCAATCCTCCTAAAATATCCAATAAATTAAATTACCAAAACTCAAACTTACCCAGTCATCATTATTCAATTAAACCCCTTGAACTTACACATTTGTCAATGACGGACATTGTTATATATGTTATGTATTGTTTTCTTTTTGCACTTATTTAGCACTATAAATTGCCAAGTTTCTGTCATACATGGCATGCATTGTCTTGAGTAACAACGCACAATATGTTCTTAACATTTGTTAAAAGTCTTGTTTGCCCACCAGGGGACAAACTATCCTGATCTAAAATAACCACTTAAGAGTTAAAATTTGTTTTGAATTTGCGAAAAATTCAAATGTCTACAAGGGACACAATCATAGACAAATATGGAAGATACAAGAAGCATCCTAGCAAACCGAGATTGGAGGGATAGATCAATGTTGGTTGGTTGATCATTCAGAAACACAAATCAATTCCAGCCAAACTCAACCTATATTCCTGCACTCCAATAAGCTAAAAGAAATTGGCAAATCCAAAACTTGCATTAGGTGGTTGTTGATGAGACTACAGTATCAAGTACATAAAAGAGTACACGTATATCCTCAGATATTGAAAATATAAATAATACTTCATAAGCATTTGATTGCAAAAATGAAGCAAATTTTACAAAACTGTAACCCGTTGTAATAAGATGCTTGTAGCATACAAACACACCATTACCTTATCCAAAAATAAAACATAGTGAAACTGATAAATTAAAGTTAGAACATAAATAAGGAAAAAGTGCCACCCTTGCAAAAGGAGTGCTCAATACAGTATTAAACAATATATCATCCTCAGACTAGAGACACATTGGCGTAATTACAGATTAAGAAGGGAAAAATAATTGGGGTTAAAATATATATTTAGTCTCTTATATATTTATTTTAGATCTTGATTTGACCTCAAACAGTTTTTTTTATCTAATTTATGTTTTGAAACGGTTTTAAAATGATTATTTCCCTTAAAAAATTAACAAAAACTTACTTTTTTAAATCAATTACTGAAAAATCGATTTAAAATATACATTATATTGAACCAATTTAAAAGTACATTTTAAATTAATTATACAATAACTAATTTACAATATAAGTTTTTATTTATTTATTAATAAAAATAATTATTTTAAAACTGTTTGAAAATATAAAAGATTTAAGAAAAAATATTTGAGACCAAACATACATCATAAATTAATATAAAAAAGTAAACGTATATTTTAACCTTCCGATGCAAAGATAATGTATAGGTTAAATTTCCGTGTATAGATCCCTAAAAATTTTGGAAATTTCAAATAACTACTTAATAGTTTAAATTCGTTTCAAATTTTCTCAATGAAACCGTCCTGATCCTTGACACACTACAGCACTAAATGCTAAAAAAAAAAAAATTGAAATCGTGACGATGGGATTAAAATTCACAGATATTTTTATTTTGGTGAAAATTCACAGATATTTATTTTTGGAATAATTCACAGATATTATAGTTTTTGGACAGAAATTCACACATATTTTGGAAACCCAAAAAACTTTAGCCATTTTTTGTGGGCCTTATCACTACATGATCTAAAGAAACTCGAGGTCACAAGTAACTCTCCCCTTTTTTTGTTTTTTGGTGAAAGTTACTCTCCCCCTTGTAAACAACGTAAAACGTTCATGGATACTAGTAAGCACAACTAGAGCCCAATCAAATCAAATACAAGTTGCAAAACACAGAAATATGATCGACCAAACAATTATGCAGTAAGCACAAAACTTAGGAGTTCAAATTTAAATTCAAAGAGAAACATAAAATGTTAAAATACAATCCATACACCATGTTGTGAGACACTCAACATTAATGACTAATATACTAAGCCCTCTTCGAGGTGGCTTTTAGGTTCATGTGTGTTTAGGGATGTCAACGAGGAGGAACGAGTGCGGGTAGTATGATATCCATATCCATATTCGTGAGTATAAGAACGGGTACGAACATCCACATATAGGAAAACGAGTATTCGCGGATATTTAGTTATTTTTAATTTTTAAAAAATTAACAATAATAATAACATATACTAAATATAATATTGTTTCTTTATAATATGATATAAATTATATTGTATAATATAATTACAAATTTATGCATTAAAAATATTATCATTGAGCAATATTAATTTTTTATCTCATTATAAAATAATCAAATACCTTTATATTTAAATATATTCAATATAAAATAAGTATAAATACTTATGCAGGTACCCATGAGACGGATAGTACAATATCCGTACCTGCCAATTTAGAGAATTTGCGCATACTCGTAGGTGCAGATTATTTTGTCATCCCTAGTTGAATGGTGGTCGTGGCAGCTGCTTCGAGGTGGCTTTTAGTTTCATGTTGTGTGTAGGGATGTCAATGGGGAGGGACAGGTGCAGGTAGTATGATATCTGTATCCGTACATGGAGATCAATGATTCCCTAGACATCGCAATGGAAGGACAGTTGATTAAGTTATTGAGGGAGTTCAAACATCTGTTCGCTTGGACTGTAGCCGATACGCCTGGAATAGATCCGAACTTTTATTGTCATAAACTTGCAATATATCTGGAGTTGAGGGCAGTAGCACAGAAGAAAAAAAGGTTGGGGCCAGAGAAGCAGAGGGCGGCATGAGAGCAGACCCAAGAATTGTTGAAAACTGGTTTCATAAGGGAAGTTCAATATTCTTCCTGGGTCTCAAACGTGGTGATGGTGAAAAAGGCAAACAGCAAATGGTGGATGTGCATAAATTTTACAAATCTGAACAAATGTTGTCCCAAAGACCCATATCCTCTTCCAAGTATTGATCAGATAGTAGATGATTCTTCGAGGTACCAATTTCTATCCTTCATGGACGCATACTTCGGGTACAATCAAATCCCAATGCGGAAGGAAGATGAGGATAATACGATGTTCATAAATGACAATGGAGTTTTTTGCTATACGGTTATGTCATTCGGGTTAAAGAACGCCGGAGCCGCTTACTGGAGAATGATGAACAAGGTGTTTGAAGGAATGAGGTCGAAAATGGTCAAAGTGTATGTTGATGACATAATAGCTAAGACCCTAGTGAGGGGAGACCATGTGGAAGATTTGAGGAAGGTATTTCAGAGACTCCAGCTATACAACATGAGGTTGAACCCATTGAAAGATACATTTACAGTGCTGGAAAAGTGGTTCCTGGGTTCATGCTTACCCAGAGGGGCATAGAGGCCAACCCCGATAAATGCAAAGTGGAGAGAGAATTTCGAAGTCCAACTAATGTGAGGGAGGTACAATCGTTAAAAAAGTGGCAACACTATCCCGGTTCATGCCAAAAATAGCATACCGGTCATTATCCCTCTACAAAGCATTGAAGAGGAATAAGGAGTTTCAATGGGGTAAGGAGTAAGAGAATGTGTTTCAGGAGTTGAAGGAGGTTTTGGCCAACCCTCCTGTATTTAACAAACCAGACCCTGGTGAAAAGTTATTTATTTACTTGTTTGTTTCAAATGAAGCTTTAGGAGCCCCACTGGTGAAAGAGACGGTTGAGGGACAACGACCGATGTATTTCGTTGGTAAAGTCCTTCAAGGATCAGAGTGTCGATATCAGAAATTGGAGAAGGCTGCTTTAGCATTAGTCTAAACGTCTCGACGTCTGAGGCAATATTTCCACACGTACCCCATCATAGTCCAGACCAATCTCCCTCTAAGAGCAGTATTTCACAAGCCAGACCTGGCAGGAAGGATGACAAAGTGGGCCATAGAACTTTCGGAGTTTAACATCTCATACGAACGTCGAGCGGCCATAAGAGCTCAAATACTGGCGGATTTTGTGACAGAGCTAACATGAGAAGCTCCCAGGCCATTACGGGAGCATTGGGTGATTTATGTAGACGGATCATCTAATGAAAAAGGATGCGGAGCCAAAGTGGTAATAGAAAGTGAGGACGAAATGAGTGTTGAAATTTACCTCCGATTTGATTTCAAAACATCGAACAATCAGGAAGAATTTGAAGCTTGTCTGACAGGATTAAGAGTGGCCTTGGATGTAGGAGCACGAACCGTACTACTCTACAACGATTCACAACTTGTGATTTCGTAGATCAGTGGAAGCTATCAGGCCAAAGAGCCGTTGTTGCAACAATACTTGGCCAAGGTCAAGGAGACAGAAGAAAAATTTGTAAGTGTCGAATACAAGCATGTCCCAAGAAAGGAGATGTCAGAGCGGACATACTATCTCGATTGGTAAGCACTAAAAAGGCGGGGTCTACAACTACGGTCATACAGAGTACCTTGGCTACCCCAAGCATCTCGAATCCAATCAAACTATGCGCCATCTAATTCAAAGCTCATCCAAAAGATTCCTGGGTCATTCCAATAATCCAGTATATGGTGAGCGGACAACTTTTAAACTGCCCATTGAAAAAGAAGAAATTAAAGAAAGAGTTACCAAACTTTGTTTTGGTAGATGGAAGTTTGTTTAGAAGAGAAGTATCCACCCCGTACTTGAAGTGCTTGAATGAGGCAGAGGTGGAGGAAGTTTTGACTGAAGTGCATGAAGAGACGTGTGGTCACCACTGCGGTGGAAGAAGTTTAGCTAGAAAATTTCTACGGCAGGATATTGATGGCCCATTCTAACCAAGGACACAGTGGGGTATGTCAAAAAATATGATGTATGCCAGAAAAATAGCAATCAGCACCACGTCCCAGCTGAAAAGTTATTTACGTCGGCTGTCCCATGGCCCTTTTACCCATAGGGAATGGACAGTTTAGGACCTTTTCCAAAGGCGCCTGGCGGGGTTAAATACTTAGTAGTCAGAGTGGACTACTTTACAAAATGGATAAAGGCAAAAGCAGTTGTACATATCATCGCGGCCTGGACTCGAAGATTTTTCTATGAAAATGTTATCACAAGGTTTGGAATATCAGGAAGAGTCATTACAGATGACAGAACACAATTCACAGATGCTAAGTTCAAGAGTCTTCTTGACAGACTTCAGATTAAGCAAGTTTTCTCATCAGTAGAACATCCCCAGACCAATGGTCAAGCCAAGGTGGCAAATAGAGAAATTCTAAAGGGCCTGAAGAACACTACTAAAAAACCTTTTAATAGCTACTTCAAAGTAGCGACCGACAGAGGCCGTCGCTAATTAGTGACCGACATAGCGACCGAAGAGCAAAAAAGAGACCCTGTCAAGAATATTAGTCACTACATCAGTGACTATAATCACGCCGTCGCTAAATTTATCAAAATCCCATCGCCCAAGCCATCACTAAAAACACCCCATCACAGAACCGGTTGCTAATACCTCCCTCCATTATTTGTATTGGCGCAATCATGTTAGCGACCAAAACATGCGGTTACTAATATAAAAAGGGATATGTAGCGACTCACTGAGGCCGTCACTCATATAACCCTGGAAAAACATTAGTCAATGCATCAGCTATCAACAGTACGCCATCGCTAAAATTGGTTTCCTTCCCCTATTTTTTTTGGTTCCCTCCAAGAGTTTCGTTGGTCCTAATTTAGCGACCGCTGTTCACCATCGCTATGGTCAGAAAATGTTACGATGGAGGCTTGCCCATAGCTAATATTAAGGTTTTAATTTAAAATAAAAAGTAACGACATATGTTTACCGTCACTAGTTAAGACATGAGTAGTGACGGGTTTCCTCCGTCATTAAGTTGAACCAGTTACTCTACTTTACCCTTTCCCTCCCTAAACCCTGTTTCAGTTCTTCCACTCTAAACCTTCTCTCAAATCCCTAATCTCCTCTAACCCTCTCTCACTTCAGTCTTCCACTCCCTCATTGGTGGTCTCATCCCTCATCAATGGCGGTCTCATCCCTCATCGACAGCAGAGAAAGCTCAACTTTAAAGCTCTCGTCCCGTCCCTCTACCCTTTTTACTAGCTCTACTTTTTCTTGCCTTAAACCTTTCTCCTCTACCTTCTCTGCTCGTATTGCTCGGTCTTCTTCCTCTGATCGCTCCCTCGGCTCTCTCTGCCGCGTTCTCCATGGAGGACATAGCCGCTCTTATCCCGTCGATCGAGGAGCTCGTCTTCGCTTCTAACCTTTATCGATCATCCTTCAGACTATGGCATCCTACCCACGCTCTCTAATTTCAGTTCTATTTCAAGGTTCATTCATAAACCCTAAAGTGAATTATATTAATTTGTGTGTGAAATGTGTTCTTTGTGTATGGTGCATGTTCTATGTAGCTGTATATGTGTCTAGGCTGTGTTGGCAACTGCTACATACATTGATGGATTTGGTGGATGACTGTTTATGTTTTTAAGTTTTAAATTGAAATGTTTTAGGTAAAAAATGTAGTGTAAGCTTTATTCTTCTCTTTCAATATATGTCAAATTTTCATTCTTTTCTGTTGCAATACTTTTATAAAACAATATGGTTGCCAAAGCCAGGAATTTGATTTTGATAAATTCTCACAAAAAAAAATTCTCTATCTTTCGAGTGCCTGATCAATTGGTTCTGTATGAATTTGAAGCAGTGAATCCTACTTCAATTTTGATATCGTCTTCAAATAATTTAGGTTCTGGTGACTTCCATCTAGTTGTATATTCCTTTCAATGGTTGAAAATATATAAGGATTTAGTTGGATTTATTTCACTAAATAATGTCATATATATATATATATATATTTGTATACCAATAAAAATTAAATATACTTTTGAAAACTTATTATAATTTTCAAATGTTTGTAAAATTTCCCATGTGTAATTTAATTCACACCACACACTTGCACTAATTCTCGTGACACAGTGTCTACATTGATTTTGTTAACACAGCAGGTGACATGAATTCAATTAAGTGCACGCACTCACTTTATTTGTTAATGAACTTAGGTTGTGTTTGTGTTGATCTAAATAAAAACTTGATATCTTAAGGAGCAACTTAATTAGTTTAAATGCCTGATTGGTACTCGAGCAACTTAATTAGTTTCATCGGGGAGGAATTCTTTGTAATTAGTTTTTCAAGAATCTTATCGAGTTAGTTGCTTTTAGAAAAACGGTTTTTCTTTTTTATTTGGAATTATAAAATTTTTATCCTAATTTCAATTTTTTAAAATTTGTATATGGAACAAGTAAAAAAACCAAAAGCAATGAGATTCTTCTTTTTAACCTTTCCCTTGGTTTCATTCTCACCCCCTCCTTCTAGTTTTCTGTTTGAAGCTTCTAAGATTAGTGCATGAGAGGGGTTAAATGGTTGATTAGTTGGGTACTTTTTTTCTCTTTCTCTATAGTTATTTTGTTTGTGTCCAGTTTAAATGGATTTTTATAATTAGGAGAATATATTGAAAGAAGATATATTTGGAATATTTATATTATAGAGGAAATTTGGATTGTCTATGAAATAGGATTGAGGAGTAGATCATAGGTATTAGCGCCCTTGAAACTGAAAGAGATAGAAAAACTCACATATATGATACTGGTGCATACTACTGTAACAGAAACATACTACTGTAAAACTCACATATTTCTAGCTCAAAATTATAATAATGATTATAGTAAAACTTACTATAAATGTTGTAGCTTTAATCACCCTCAACTGTCTGAAGCATTCTGGTCCACTATAGGTGCATAAATTTCTTACATTTCTAGCAGCATTGACACGAAGCAATGGAACTTTCAGGGCTAATCAAATGTTGATCTTTTTTCTTTGTGAAAGGGGTGTAGGTTAACTGAGTTAGTTATTGTAAGGTCCTGACACTATCTTAGTTTCTGTAACGCCCTCTGTTACACCTTAATAAATTCTAGAAAAATTTGTATTTTTTTTAAAGATATGATTGTTAAAAAGAAACTATCGGAATAAATTACATACATCATTTCTGAAATACCTCATAAATATTATTAAAACTTTATAAAGTAATTTTTACATTCATCTGAAGAAAATAAATACTAAACATTATATGAAAGAGAGGAAACTCCATGGCCCAGAAGCAGTTACTTAATAACTTTATTTATTCATTGAACCACGGTATTCATACCGAGCTCCCTTTCTAAAACGTGCTACATTTACTGCCGAGATTCTTTGATCCTTCCCTCTAAACCATCAATTTAAAACATATGAAATAAAAATACGGAGAAGGGAGTGAGAAACAGAATATAATATTCCTGAATGAGACATAAGCAACAAAGGGTTTTCACAAACTAATACATAATATATCAGTCACAATCACGTACATAATCAATTATGAATGTATGAATGTTATGCAATATCTTTATCATAACTTACCTATATTTTAATTTACACTGGGCCAACCAGGAGTTTACACTGTTCCATAAGTCTGGATAATAATTGATCAGGTCTAGATACCGACCCCTAAAGTTGTGACGTCAGCACGACTGTTCCAGAGGGGCAACCGGTATCCTGGCGTAGTATCCACGTATCGGCAATCTGAGGTTACGTTTGAGATATCGGACACTTCATCCGTTCTAACTTCTTTGATACGTATAATCGTTTGCCTCAGTCATTTTTAGATGTTGATCCGGACTATTTACCGGTATCCATTCTATAACGTGTCACCGGTGTCATCGGTATACCTCCGGACTCTAATTCCGTGTCGGGCATTCTCCCTATATCGGTTAGTCCAGGATAACACCATGTGATCTGTCCTGAACCGGGGTCAAGAGATCCGGTGTCTGGTCAGTCACAAATAGTAGATGATTACTTCTCTGAAGACCGGTTATACGAGTATCCGGTTTATATATCTGATGTCTCTGTATGATGAGAGTGGATTGGGCATCCTGGAGGTCCTTCACACCGTCCTTACGCGTTGATGTGGGCGAAAGGTGGTGTCACCTGCAAAGATTCTCCGACGCTCAAGTCAGTGATAATATTCCAAGTGAGGAATGTTTTTCAGAGAGTAATTGTAAGTTGATAGAGTCAAAAGATCTTTCCCTTCATTGATGAAGAGAGTTCATATACCTGGTTGGCTCGATATTCGAGGATCCGTTAGTGGGGAACCACTAACCTCCAATAACACCTTAAATTATTACTTTATTGCGCATTTACCAGTATGATTGGGTCAAGTGGCCATTTTATATTGAGCGTAGGGAGTATAAGCTAGAATTAAGGGACAAATTGATCATTCCCGTGAGCAGATTTTGGTTCGTAGTGCAGGGAATTATTGATTGGTCCCTGTAGCTATGCCTTCTGTCTTCTGCATAGTGACATATATGTTATCCGGTGTCATGGTGTTATCCTGGACAACCGGTATAGGGAGAGCGCCTGATACGGAATTAGAGTCCGGATGTATACCGATGACACCAGTTGCACGTTGACGTCTTGATAAAGACGTTGACATATATCTTGTAGATCGGATATCGGTATCAAGACCGGATCATATGTCCCCTAGCTTGTGTGAGGGACTGTGTAGTTGTTCACATGAGCTAATCAACCTGCGAAAGGTCTAGATGCCGGTATAGCTTTGCAGGAATCGTTTTTATGCATGTGTGCTGTTCAGCATTTATATCATGAGGAACCGTCCTAGGGTTGAACGTTCCGTTGTCATGGCGTTGTTATAACGGTTTCAGACAAAGATTCGCAGCAGGAGAATACCAAAAGTTTCTTGAAAACAGAAGACCCTTGAAATTCGGGTGACGTCTGTAAACCATAGATTACGTCGCATGATTAGACATTAAATGCCTTTAATCACGTGTGCGAGCAGTTATTGCATTTAAGACAGAAATCTTAGTAACCGTTGTTTGGGGCTTAATGGGCCTACAATTTCTAAAACTTACGGGCCCAGCGGAGAGGCCCTTTGACGAATTGATATTGTTTTGGCGCCCATGAATTTAGAACGACTGTGTCGTTTGACTCGTGAATCAACGCGTTTAGTCGTGAACGACACAACCTCAAGAGTTGGTAACCGAACCCTTTCGTTTCCTATAAAAGAAACACTTAGTGGATTCTGGGTTCCACTCATTTCTGATTTCTTAGCAAAACTCTGCAAAAATTTTGTAAGGACGCTTGTCGCTTGTTTTGCGAAGCTTTTCTCAGTCTTCATCTTCCTTATCATCTGAGGTAACCATTTTTCTTTCCTCTGTTATTTTCGTCTTCTTTTGCTCTGCTGTTTTTGCTTGAAAAGAATGTATCTTACTAGGGGGAGATTAACTTCTCGCAACCCTAATTATCATGGGGGAAGAATCCTTGTGATTCTTCCGAGGGCTGAGTCATGTCGCTCAAAAAGGGGATCTTACTCACGGTGGAGAGTGACTTTTCCCTTCTCAGAGTCGTCCTCTGATTGTAGTCGCTCTAAAAAGTGAGATGAGTAATGATTGTTACCCTTCTGATGATGTGACTTTTTATCATAGAGCAGAGATTTTTGTTCACGCTACTCACACGATGACTGGAGAAGGAACCTCTAGGGACCAAATTGTTCTGAAAACAGCAGAAGGTCCGTACAGTGTAGTCGCCTCTCGATTAAATTGGGAAGAACTCCAGGCTAAGTGGCCCTTCTGCTGGATAGTTGACGAGTTTAAAAACTTAGCCTCCCATTATGCGAATGAGGACGGGGCTCGGATTCAGCCAAGGTTTACAGTTTGCGCTGAGGAGGAAATGAAAAAATGGTTCAGGGTATTTGCACCGCTCCCTACAGAACGGATATACCACGTTGTCCCAGATGAGCGTTTGGTATATATGCATGATTTTGTATTTCATCACCTTGGAGTTCGTTTCCCCTTATCCAAGTTTCAAATATGTGTATTAAGGTTCCTAAATTGTGCACCTTCTCAACTCCATCCAAACGGTTGGGGACTCGTCCGTGCTCTAGAAGTATTGGGAGACTACTTCAACTTTACGCCCACCGTAGCGATGCTGTTCTACTACACTCAGGTAGTTCGGAGGGCTAACAAGCAAGGCGGTGTAGGCCTAATCACACTCCGGACTCTATGTTCCTTTGTGAACTTTGAATCCTACACCGATTCGGCTAAAGTTGACTGGAAGTCATTTAAGTCCTTCTTTACCCGGATATCAATTAAGAAGAATAAGCCCGTCTTCTGGAAGAACGAAGAGGGTCTTAATAAATTTCCCCTGAGCTGGACTCATGAGCATTTTCTTCTGAACTCTTCAGCATACTTCACCCATCAGTCCGAGCTATCTACTGAAACGGCGATGGTGTTATTCGCCCTTGAAGCATATTCTACACGCTTTAAAGCATTTTTGTGTAGACGTCTTTTGAGTAGTTCAAGTGCAGTCCGGGATGAATATCTCCGTAATTCTCATTTTATTTTTCTTTTCCTCCTTTGTTAACTGTATTGAGCATTTCTTCATTGCTAACGCGTTTTATTTATGTATATAGGTGAAATAGAGCAAAAATCTCCGGACATAGACAAGTTGAAAAACTTGAAAGCAGGAGGCAAATCTGTAGCTGGCGAGAATAAAATCCTGCCTAAGAAGGATTCTATGAAGGATTGTTCCGAGTTGATCATTTTGACCTCGGATGTAGAAGGGGAGATTCCACTGGTAAAGGGCAGCTCGACTGGTGTTGACGCAACTACGAGTCAGCCCAAAATCACAGAGAGGAGGAGGAAGATCAAGAATGACCCTTCAGGAGGACCATCGAAGAAACATAAACCTTCAAGAAGTCTAAAAAGGGCAAGAGCTTCAAAAGGTAAAGCTGTAGAGACCTCGGATGCAGCTGGAGTTTCTTCTGGACTTCATAAGGGTGTTCCTTCTGGGGTCCCTGGATCTAGTCCGATCTCTTTCCCCACTGCTTCATTCCTTACTCCCTTCCTCTCATACCGGGGGACAACTGCAGCAATTCTTCCTCAGCCGTTATACGAACTCCGGCCCACGCTTAAAACTAAAGAAATCAAGGAGGCGTTTAAGGCCAGAAAATGGCAGTTAGCAGAACTGACTGGGATGCTTTACTCACACAGTTTGTTAGCTGATGATGTTGACAAGGTTGATGAGCTGAGTGATAAAGTAGAACAGCTCAACCTCTCGTCGGGGAAGGATAAAGCCATCCTAAGATTAACGGAAGATCGCCTTGCCAAGTCTAAAGAGTTCGGAGATATTATGAACAAGGAAAATCTCAAGCTCAAAACCATGCTTAAAGACTTGGAGGGTAAATTGGCGGAGAAAGAGGAGATGCTTGGTAAATCACAAGAAGAACTCTGTAGCAGTCAAGCCAAACAAGCTGATCTTGAAGACAAAAGCAAAGCTGCTGCGGAGGATTATTTCAAACAAGCAGAGGAGTGGTCCCAGAAGGAGAAGAAGTTCGTCCTTGAGATCGAGGGACTGAAGGCTAGGAGCACGAAGCCCCAAGGATCGGATGGAGATCTTTCGAGATTGCAGGAAGAATTGGCTATAGCAAGAGCTGAGGCGGGGGAAGCCATTGATATATGCAACCAGGTTGCTGAAGAATCCTTCGGCCTGGCTATACGTCAAGTCTTCTACCGCAATCCCACTACGAAACTAAACCTTTATGGAATAAATCCATTTTATGAATTTCATGGAGGGAAGCTATTCGCAGTGGTTGAAGATCGTCTTGAAGATCCTCCGGAGTCCTTATACGGTTTGCCCCCTCTTCCCAAGGGTCAAAGTATGGGTCCGGATTCTGCTATTCCTAAACCAGAGGGCATCTCATCTGAAGGAGGTACTGAGGCACCTGAAGAGAAAGCTCCGAAAGAAATCCCAAAAGAAGGGACGCAAGAACCTGGAGAAGGGGAAGGATAAAAAGAGACAGAAGAGCAAGTTCTTCCTCCGTAGTTTTGCTATTTTTTGTATGTAAAGTTGTGTACCGGGATCAACTCCGATTTGGGTCAATTATATGTAATCTTGCTTTTTATGAATGAATAAAATTCACTTCAGAAATTTGTCTTTAATACTTCGTGTATATATCATTTGAGTCATTGATAATCCGTTCCGTATGATAAACATTGAGGTCGGATTGAAATAATTGCCTCAGAAAATTAGACAATAAATAAATTTAAAACGGAGAAATATATACATGAATGATGTCCCCAAGTATAAATATGTTAAGGGATAGATACCTGTCATAGGGCAGCATCCTTAAGTCTATTGGGGAGAAAAGGGGTCGATCCGTTATTCACAGGAGCGGTGTCTCAGGACGGATGACTAGCATTAATTGGTGTTATTCTCACAGGGAGGTTCACAGAGTCAATCTGCTGTTCGATGTGAGAGTATTGTTCCGAGCTCATTGAACTGTAAAGATACATAAAAATGATGGTTGTGTCTTCCATCATAGGGATAGTGATGGGAATTTGTTCACACCAGGAGTTGTGTCATCAAATCACAGATTGGGTGATTAAGATCATCCGTCCTGGGGATGTACACTACTCCAGGAGTTACATCATCAAATCATAGAATAAGTGATTGAGATCATCCGTCCTGGGGAAGTACGCTATGCCAGGAGTTACATCATCGAATCACAGAATGAGTGATTGAGATCATCCGTCCTAGGGAAGTACACTACGCCAGGAGTTACATCATCGAATCACAAAATGAGTGATTGAGATCATCCGTCCTGGGGAAGTACACTATGCCAGGAGTTACATCATCGAATCATAGAATGAGTGATTGAGATCATCCGTCCTGGGGAAGTACATTTCGATCGTCAGGGTACAGAACTGAGTTTTCAATTTCGTTATCAAATCCAGTATCGAGACAGGGTCATCATCCTATTTGTCCCCTACCTTGTGTGAGGGACTAGTAAAGTGGCTCATATAAGCTACATCATCTGTAATGAATTTGGATACCGTATGATATTCGTCGTTTATAGAAAGTCATTACGTGGTTGCATAAATATCTGTTCTTGGAATGCAGTTCCGTTGTCGTAGATCTTCTTAGGACGGATCCGTACAAAAAGTTTTTTGTGTGGGAATCCCAGAAGTTATTGAAACTTGCAACCCTTGGTATTCGAGAAACAGTTGCAACGTTTCTCATGATTGGACATTTAATGCCTTTAATCACGTGGGCAAGCCATTATTGCCTTCAATGCGCACGTCTTTATAACCGTCACTCGGGATTTTCATGGGCCTGAAATTTAAATTCTGAGGCCCATTTGAGAGGCCCTTTGACGAATTGACGCTGATTTTGCGCCTCAATGTTCGAAATGGCAGTTTTGTGTTTATGAAAAAGGTGTCGTTTAAAAGTGTCGTTTGGTCGTAAACGACATAACCTTCGACTCCTTATAAAAGGAGAACTTAGTAGATTCAGAAGTCACTCAGTCTTTGCTTCCCTGACGAAACTCTGCCAAAATTTTGAGAAGACATTCCTGTTTGCTTGTGTGAGATTTGATTCTCCATTTCTCTTTATTCTTAGGTAACCTCTCTTTTGTCTTCTCATTTTTTCTTCTAGTTTTTCTAAATGTCTGGGAGAGGCTTTGCTAGCTCGAGCCACGTTGGCCGTAGGGGAAGAGGAGGGAGAGTGTTGTCTCGGACTTCCCCGAGTCGTGGTGGGAGGATCCCTATGATCGTCCACTTAAATCCACTTCATTCAGAGAGGGAGGTGTCACCCTATTCGAGGCGAAGGGTGATAATACCCTCCTCAGAATCCTCTTCTAGCGAGAGTGAGGGGTGATGATGCATGATTTATCTTTAGTTCTTCACTTTAAATGTGTATAATTTGCCATCACTTATTGTCTAATATATTGCATTTTAACACATTTTCATCATATGAGCTTTATTTAATATTTGATTTTAAAATGAATTAAGGATTAATTTTTAATAAATATTAGTTTTCTCTTGTTTACTTGGGTATTTTATTTTGCAGAAATTAATAAAATTAAGGAACAAGTACAAAGATAATCCAAGGGTCAATAACAAGAGAAAAATGACCATCAAATGATAAAAAAACAAGAAGAACAAGCCCCGGTGAAAAGAAAGCTACAAAAGCATGAAAATTGGCTATTAGTGCGCTACCTATTAGTGCGGTTGTAACAGGAACCGCACTAATAGGATGGGAATCAATTCCTACACCAAATCAGCCCATGGGAATCGATTCATGCACTTAAGAATCGATTCCCAGCCTACATGAATCGATTCATTTGATGTTTTTCACCTGGGAATCGATTCCCAACCTATAGGAATCGATTCCCCTTGCTAGGAATCGATTCATGAGCTGTATTTTACGCAAAAATGAACTGGAGGAATCGATTCATCAGTGAAATCATGCACCGAATCATTGGAAACAACAAAACGCAACTTGGAAACAACTTGGAAACAGCTGGAAATCATCTGCACCGAAAGTTTCCACTTGCAACGCGTTTTCCTTAGCTGGCTTCTCCTTTCATTTGCCTATAAATAGAGAAGAACGAGAGGCTTCAGAAATCATCTTCAGACACTTCACTTCACACTTCTCTCTTAGTTCCTTTTCTTTCTTTTAAGCATTAGAGGAAGGCTTCTGGAGGAATTCTTCCATTCCGGGTTAGGTCTTTCTTATTTTTAGTTTATTTTAATTATGGAGGGCTAAAACCCCTAGATTGATTTTCTTGGAAAATATTGTAATATAATTTTGAGGTTCTTGTTTTTAATATAGTATGCTTGTATTATTGTTATTTCTTCATAATCTTACTCTGCTTATTTAATTCCATTCTGTTTAATTAAATTTGTATGCTTAATCGGTTTAATTATTCAAATGGAATAAAATAAGATTTTAAATTAAAATGGATTAAGGAAATATGCATGCTTAATGAATATTTTCATAATCACTTTTAATAATTATGGTTTGCTTAATTCCATAATTTGAGAATAGATTATGTATATAGGCGATGTTCTTATATATGCTCAATAATTCCTAGATTTTACGATCTTGACTCCTTTTGCTTAATTAGGATGCTTGATTAAAATATTCATTTTTAAATGAAAGTAAAGGAATTATGAATTGAAAAAGACGCTTAGTTGATTAATTCAAATTGAGCTAAGAAATCAACAGTAATGAAAGTATACAAATTATCTTTAGTGAACCAAGGATAAATTTATTTACAATATTCCAAGAAAATCAATCGCTTGTTATTTATTGTTTTAAATCCTATAATTACTTTGTTTTAGTTTTAATTGTCACAACAAAATCAAACAAAACCCCCCCAATTGTATGTTAGTGAACTTATGTTTGTAAAAATTTTTAGTTGTTTAGTTTTTATTTTTAATTGTTAAAAATTAGTTTAAGACTTGATTTTTCCTAAATTTTTGTGTTGATCCTTGAGAGAACGACCTAGGTTGACACCCTAGTACTACGTTAATTAATTTTAATGTACTAATTTGACGGAATCACGACTGCAAAAATATTCACGTCAAATTTTGGCGCCGCAGCCGGGGATCAACGATCTTTAGGAAAAACACTTGTTTTAAATTAATTTTTTTTTAATTGAAAAAAAAAATAAAAATTTAATAATAATAAAAAAAAATTTCTTTTGTTTGTTTGTTTGTTTATTTTATTTCTTTTGCATGATTTAGGATTCTTATGATTTATTGCTCATCATGATCAAATATCTTGTTGTATGCTATGTATGACTAGAAGAACTTTTGAGCATTTATATTCATTTGATCCTGAAATTGAAAAAACTTTTCATAGGTTAATTAGAGAAGCTAGATTTAATAATAATTTTGTTGATATTGATAGTGATAGTATTTTTTCTGAATCTGTTGAAAGTACTACTGCTAGTTTTTCTGATATGGCTGAACCACGTGAAAGAACTCTTAGAGAACTAGCTGCTCCTGAATTCACTTACGAACGTTTGTGTATTCAATATCCTAAAGAGGATATCCCTTTTATTCTTAAGACCGGACTTATACACTTATTGCCTAAGTTTCATGGTCTTGCGGGTGAAGATCCGCACAAACACCTCAAAGAATTTCACATTGTGTGTTCCTCAATGAAACCCCAAAACGTTCAAGAAGACCACGTCTATCTTAAAGCATTTCCTCATTCTTTAGAGGGTGTTGCTAAGGATTGGTTGTACTACCTTGCTCCAAGATCAATCACAAGTTGGAATGACTTAAAGAAAATGTTCTTGGAAAAATTCTTTCCTGCCTCTAGAACAACTGCAATCCGTAAAGACATATCTGGCATTAGGCAACTCTCTGGAGAAAGTCTTTATGAGTATTGGGAGAGATTTAAGAAACTCTGTGCAAGTTGCCCTCACCACCAAATTTCTGAACAACTTCTTCTTCAGTACTTCTATGAAGGTTTACACCACGTTGATCGCAACATGATTGATGCGGTAAGTGGAGGAGCTTTAGGAGACATGACTACTGCTGAAGCAAGAAACTTGATTGAAAAGATGACATCCAACTCTCAACAATTTGGTGTGAGAAATGATTCTTTCAAACCCATGTTTGATTCTAATTCTAGTTCATCTGGAATTAAATTGGAGAGTAAACTTGATGCTCTCACCACTCTGGTCACACAATTGGCAGTAAATCAAAAATCCATGACTGCTAAAGTATGTGGCATCTGCTCTTCACAAGAGCACCCCACTGATTGTTGTCCTTCTCTACAAGAAAAGGATAATAATAGTCCCCAAGCCTATGCAGCCAATATCTACCATGATAGACCTCCACCACCACAACAACAAAACCATGACCTTTCCACCAACAAATACAATCCAGGTTGGAGGAACCATCCAAATTTGAGATGGGGCAACCAACAACAAAATCCCCATCCCCAACCTCCATTTCAAAACAATGCACCAACCTTCCAAAGACCGACACCTCAACCATCCACAAGTGGCCCTTCTTTGGAGGATCTGGTGAAACAAATGACTGCAGAGAACTTGGAGTATCAACAGAGGAATGATGCTACCATCCAGAGTTTAAGCAACCAAATTAGGCAATTGGCTTCATCATTAAGCCAGTTACAATCTCAAAACTCTGACAAATTACCATCTCAACCAGCCGCAAATCCAAGAAATGTGAGTGCAATTCAGTTAAGATCAGGTAAGAACCTTGAAGTACCCATACCTAAGGAACCTGAAAAACAAACAGATGTGCCCACAACAGTTGAGAATGATGTGCCCTCTTCAAGCACAAGCAAATCTGAGATGCAACCATCCCAAATTCCACCTCATATCCCTCTTCCTTTCCCACCAAAAGCAATTCCAAGCAAGAAGATGGAAGAAGTGGACAAAGAAATTTTGGATACTTTCAGGAAAGTGGAAGTGAATATACCTCTTCTTGATGCAATCAAGCAAATTCCCAAGTATGCCAAATTTATAAAGGAGTTGTGTACTCACAAAAGGAGACTCAAGGGCAATGAAAGGATAAGCATGGGAAGAAATGTATCTGCACTGCTTGGTAAGGAAAATATCCCTGAGAAATGCAAGGATCCAGGTACGTTTTCTATACCCTGTATCATAGGCAATAACAAATTTGAAAATTGCATGTTAGATTTAGGAGCTTCAATAAATGTTATGCCTATATCTATTTTTAAATCTTTGTCTCTTGGAAATTTACAACCTACTGGTGTAGTAATTCAGCTAGCCAATAGGAGCACTGCTTACCCTGCTGGAGTTATAGAGGATGTTTTGGTTTAGGTAGAACAACTTGTTTTCCCTGCTGACTTTTTCGTACTTGATATGGAAGAAGGTATGCCTCAAATTCCTGTTCCTATCATTTTGGGAAGACCATTTTTAAAAACAGCTCGAACCAAAATAGATGTTCATTCTGGAACTCTCTCTATGGAATTTGGTGATACAAGGGTTCAATTTAATATTCTTGATGCCATGAAATACCCATCTGAAAATCATTCTGTTTTCCAAATTGACATTATTGATGAACTGGTTTTTGAACATTTTTCTAATATTGATTTGGAATACATGGATGATTCAAACAAATGTTTTGCATGCAATGATTCTGGAAGTTGTGATATTTGTGCTGAAATTGATAGATACATAATTTCTGATTCAGAGTCTTTAGATATACCTGTTAACCATAAAGAGCTGAATGCAGGATTTCAAGAAAATTCTAACATAATTTTTGAAGTGCAAGCAGTGGAATCAAAATCTACTTTGTTAGTTCCATCTGTTTTGCAGGCACCCAAGTTAGAATTGAAACCCTTACCTAAGAACCTAAAGTATGTATACTTAGGGGATAATGAACAGCTCCCGGTGATAATTTCCACTTCTCTTGATGAAAATCAAGAAGAAAAATTGTTGCAGGTATTGAAAAGACATAAGAAGGCTATAGGATGGACATTGGCAGACATTCCTGGAATTAGTCCATCCATGTGCATGCATAGAATATTTCTGGAGGAAAATACTAAAGCAGTAAGACAGCCCCAGAGGAGACTCAACCCTGTAATCCTTGATGTGGTTAAGAAGGAGATCACCAAGCTTCTACAAGCAGGAATCATTTATCCTATCTCTGATAGCCAATGGGTGAGTCCAATTCAAGTGGTTCCTAAGAAAACAGGGATCACAGTTGTGAAAAATGAAAAGGATGAATTGATCCCAACTAGAGTGCAGAATAGTTGGAGAGTCTATATTGACTACAGGAGACTTAACCAGGCAACAAAGAAGGACCATTTCCCTTTACCCTTCATTGACCAAATGCTTGAGCGTCTCGCAGGTAAGTCTCACTACTGTTTTCTTGATGGATTCTCTGGATATTTTCAGATTCACATTGCACCTGAGGATCAAGATAAGACCACATTCACCTGTCCCTTTGGCACATTTGCTTATAGGAGAATGCCATTTGGCCTATGCAATGCTCCTGGAACTTTCCAAAGATGCATGATAAGTATTTTTCATGACTTCATTGAAAATTGCATAGAGGTGTTTATGGATGATTTTACTGTCTATGGATCTTCATTTAATGCATGCCTTGATAGTTTGGAAAAAGTTTTAAACAGATGTATTGAAACTAACCTTGTCTTGAACTATGAAAAATGTCATTTTATGGTTAAACAAGGAATAGTTTTAGGGCATGTAATCTCTGAGAAAGGAATTGAGGTAGATCCTGCCAAGATAGAAGTTATATCACAATTGCCTTACCCCTCTTGTGTTCGAGAGGTTCGTTCTTTTCTTGGTCATGCAGGATTCTACAGAAGATTCATAAAAGATTTCAGCAAGAAGGCTAGGCCACTATCCAGTCTGCTTCAAAAGGATGTGGCATTTGAATTTGATGAAAAGTGTAAGGAGGCTTTTAATTGCCTCAAGCAAGCATTGACAACAACCCCAATAATCCAAGCACCTATTTGGACAGCTCCATTTGAGTTGATGTGTCATGCCTCTAATTATGCATTGGGAGCCGTCCTTGGTCAAAAGATTGACAAGCAGCCTAGGGTCATCTACTATGCATCTAAAACTTTAGATGCTGCTCAGGTAAATTACACTACCACTGAAAAAGAGCTCTTGGCCATTGTTTTTGCATTAGATAAGTTCAGATCTTACCTACTCGGTTCTCGAGTAGTTGTCTTTACTGACCATGCAGCTCTGAAGTACTTGTTGAAGAAAGGTGAGTCCAAGCCAAGATTAATTTGTTGGATGCTTTTGCTCCAAGAGTTTGACTTGGAAATTCGTGACAGAAGTGGAACACAAAACCTTGTGGCAGACCATTTAAGCAGAATTGAGAATGCTCCTGATTCAGCACCTATTCGGGACCATTTTCCCGATGAACACCTCATGAGTATTTCTAACTCTTTTGATTCACCTTGGTTTGCTAACATTGTAAATTATCTTGTTGCTTCTGTTTTTCCACCATGTGCATCCAGAAACCAAATTTCAAAATTAAAAAGTGATGCAAAGTATTATATTTGGGATGACCCGTATTTGTGGAAATTGTGTAATGATCAGGTGATTCGAAGATGCATTCCCGATCATGAAATAGAATTCGTTCTTCGATTCTGCCATGCTTCACCAGTTGGTGGACATTTTGGTCCACAAAGAACAGCAAGAAAAGTGTTGGATTCTGGTTTATATTGGCCCACAATTTTTAAGGATGCATGGAGAATTTGTAACACCTGTGATAAATGCCAAAGAGCTAGTAATGCTACCACATGGAGACAACAGATGCCTCAGCAACCAATGTTGTTTTGTGAAGTATTTGATGTTTGGGGCATTGATTTTATGGGTCCATTTCCTCCATCCTTTGGTTTTACTTACATTTTATTGGCTGTTGATTATGTTTCTAAATGGGTGGAAGCTAAAGCCACCAGAACTAATGATGCTCGAGTTGTTGTGGATTTTGTTAGATCTCAAATCCTTTGCAGGTTTGGCATTCCGAGAGCAATCATTAGTGATCAAGGAACACATTTCTGCAACAGGACCATGCAAGCTATGCTCAGGAAGTATGGAGTTGTTCATAGAGTCTCTACTCCATATCACCCCCAAACCAATGGACAAGCAGAAGTCTCTAACAGAGAAATCAAAAGAATCCTGGAGAAGATAGTACAGCCTAACAAAAAGGATTGGAGCAGGAAATTGGATGATGCTCTTTGGGCACATAGAACAGCTTTTAAGGCACCTATAGGAATGTCTCCCTATAGAATTGTTTTTGGTAAAGCATGTCATCTTCCAGTGGAGATTGAGCATCGTGCTTATTGGGCTGTAAAAGCTTGCAACTTAGCACTTGATCAAGCAGGTGAGGAAAGAAAATTACAACTGAATGAGCTTGATGAGATCCGTTTGGCAGCTTATGAGAACTCGAGGTTCTATATGGAGAAAACAAAGAAATTCCATGATAGCTCAATAGCTAGAAAGGATTTTACTGCTGGACAGAAAGTGCTACTGTTTAATTCCCGGTTGAAACTGATGGCCAGAAAATTGCGCTCCAAATGGGAAGGACCTTTCATTGTTACGAATGTATTTCCCCATGGAGCTGTGGAAATAAAAAGTGAAAACTCCAACAAAAGCTTCAAGGTTAATGGACAACGTTTGAAGCCATTTCATGAAAATCCTTCACTTGTGGATGTTACAATGGAGGAACATGCTTTGGGGGAACCACTTCTTGATCCCCCTTGAGGAAGTTTTTTCTTACCCATCTCTTTACTTTTTCATTATATTGTCTATTTTGTATGCTCTGTCTTACATTGAGGACAATGTATGATTTAAGTTTGGGGGTGGGATCATTTATGTGTTATTGTGTGTGTTTTTTGTGTGATTAAATTTTGTGTGATTAAAAAAAAATTAAAAAAAAAAATTAAAAAAAAAATAAAAATAAAATAAAATAAAAGATTTTGTGTGTTTTTGTTTTAAAAAGGCATGTTTTATTGGAATTTTAAGATATGCATGAGTAACAAGTAAATTCTTTCATGTCTGATATGAGCTTAATGATATGTTATAATTTGAACTCAAGCAACTTTGGTATGATGAGAATGACATGATAATTGATAGATGATCATATATGATAGAATTATACCTTGTGAGATTTTTGAGCCTTTAAATTTGATGGATCACTTTAAACCATCTTAATCCTTTCATGTGTGATTAATTCCTGAAAGCTTACATCTTAATTTTTTGTCTTGTTTCTTGATGATACTTGAAACTCATATGAATGTATTTAAAATGATACAGGCATTTTGTTCAATTGAGCCACTAAGCCAGATAAGCCTACCCTGAACAAATTATCTCTTGTTAGCCCCTTTGAGCCTATTTAACCATTTCTTTGTTGCAGCTCAAATAAGCCATGAAAAAAAAAACCAAAAATATACCTACCTTAAGGAATATTTTGGAGCTCTAGAATCAAGTCAAAAACAGGCATTCAATTAAGAATGGGGATGTGCAAAAAGGAGTCGCAACTCTTGTTTCAATTGTTAAGCAATAGTATAAAAAAAATGATGATGAATAAAAATAAAATAAAATAAATAAATAAAATAAATAAATAAATAATATTTTGATGATTGCGACCAAAAGAAATTGGAACAATAAATGTTTTACCCTCACTGTTTGCCAGTTAAATTATTTGCTCCTTATTCTTTTTGGTACTTGCCACAAATTCCAAAATTTTACCACTCATTTTAACCTTGGCCACATTACAACCATGGAAAGCCCTGTTGATCTATACATGTATTTGTGTTGATTGTAGAATTGAGAAATTTGCCAAATTTATGGGACTGTCTGTTTTTAGGAAATATTTTGAGTGTATACACAAACCCAAAACACTTGAGAGTTGAAAGTATGTCTTGTGAGATTCTGTCACTTATGATCTTCTTTCCAGTTTAATTTAATTTTCACATGCCTAAGTGTTTGAATGATTTTTATACATATCTTGATGCTCTGTATCTTGCATGATGAATAACTCTTGTTTCTCTGTATATTCCTAAAGATTTCATATTGAACATGCTAGTTTTGTGTGTTTACTATTTTTTTAACTTGATGTTTTCAATAAACTGTGATACTTGTTTTTATTCTAATTTTGCCCGGGAGTGCAAAAGAATAAGTGTGGGAGTATTTGATGATGCATGATTTATCTTTAGTTCTTCACTTTAAATGTGTATAATTTGCCATCACTTATTGTCTAATATATTGCATTTTAACACATTTTCATCATATGAGCTTTATTTAATATTTGATTTTAAAATGAATTAAGGATTAATTTTTAATAAATATTGGTTTTCTCTTGTTTACTTGGGTATTTTATTTTGCAGAAATTAATAAAATTAAGGAACAAGTACAAAGATAATCCAAGGGTCAATAACAAGAGAAAAATGACCATCAAATGATAAAAAAACAAGAAGAACAAGCCCCGGTGAAAAGAAAGCTACAAAAGCATGAAAATTGGCTATTAGTGCGCTACCTATTAGTGCGGTTGTAACAGGAACCGCACTAATAGGATGGGAATCGATTCCTACACCAAATCAGCCCATGGGAATCGATTCATGCACTTGAGAATCGATTCCCAGCCTACATGAATCGATTCATTTTATGTTTTTCACCTGGGAATCGATTCCCAACCTATAGGAATCGATTCATGAGCCTAGGAATCGATTCCCCTTGCTAGGAATCGATTCATGAGCTGTATTTTACGCAAAAATGAACTGGAGGAATCGATTCATCAGTGAAATCATGCGTCGAATCATTGGAAACAACAAAACGCAACTTGGAAACAACTTGGAAACAGCTGGAAATCATCTGCACCGAAAGTTTCCACTTGCAACGCGTTTTCCTTAGCTGGCTTCTCCTTTCATTTGCCTATAAATAGAGAAGAACGAGAGGCTTCAGAAATCATCTTCAGACACTTCACTTCACACTTCTCTCTTAGTTCCTTTTCTTTCTTTTAAGCATTAGAGGAAGGCTTCTGGAGGAATTCTTCCATTCCGGGTTAGGTCTTTCTTATTTTTAGTTTATTTTAATTATGGAGGGCTAAAACCCCTAGATTGATTTTCTTGGAAAATATTGTAATATAATTTTGAGGTTCTTGTTTTTAATATAGTATGCTTGTATTATTGTTATTTCTTCATAATCTTACTCTGCTTATTTAATTCCATTCTGTTTAATTAAATTTGTATGCTTAATCGGTTTAATTATTCAAATGGAATAAAATAAGATTTTAAATTAAAATGGATTAAGGAAATATGCATGCTTAATGAATATTTTCATAATCACTTTTAATAATTATGGTTTGCTTAATTCCATAATTTGAGAATAGATTATGTATATAGGCGATGTTCTTATATATGCTCAATAATTCCTAGATTTTACGATCTTGACTCCTTTTGCTTAATTAGGATGCTTGATTAAAATATTCATTTTTAAATGAAAGTAAAGGAATTATGAATTGAAAAAGATGCTTAGTTGATTAATTCAAATTGAGCTAAGAAATCAACAGTAATGAAAGTATACAAATTATCTTTAGTGAACCAAGGATAAATTTATTTACAATATTCCAAGAAAATCAATCGCTTGTTATTTATTGTTTTAAATCCTATAATTACTTTGTTTTAGTTTTAATTGTCACAACAAAATCAAACAAAACCCCCCCAATTGTATGTTAGTGAACTTATGTTTGTAAAAATTTTTAGTTGTTTAGTTTTTATTTTTAATTGTTAAAAATTAGTTTAAGACTTGATTTTTCCTAAATTTTTGTGTTGATCCTTGAGAGAACGACCTAGGTTGACACCCTAGTACTACGTTAATTAATTTTAATGTACTAATTTGACGGAATCACGACTGTAAAAATATTCACGTCAAGGGGAGCGCTGATTTGTACCTCTCTGATGATGTTTTTATCGCAGCGTAAAGACGTTTAAGTTAGCTGTAAAGAAGATGACTAGAGAGAGTACCTCTGCCAGTGGCGCACCATCTCAACAATATATTGTGAAGACAGCTTCTGGACTGTGCAATGTAGTTGCACACCGGATTGACTGGGTAAAGTTCCAGCAGATGCGTCCATACATTTGGGTGGCGGATGAATTTCGCGCCATACCGTCCATACACGCTCGGGAGGACGGAGCAAGGTTGGAGCCTCACTTCAGTGTTTTCAAAAAGGAAAAGTACGAGAAGCGTTTCATGGTGTTGGCCCCTCTACCCTCAGAACGGATATGTCATACACTGGATGAGAGGTCGATATATATGTATGACTTCCTCTTCCTGAACTTAGGCGTTCACTTTCCTCTCACCAAGTTTCAAATGGGGGTCTTGAGGTTTTTAGACTGTGCCCCCTCACAGCTTCACCCCAACAGATGGGGTTTGATCCGTTCTCTTGAAGTGCTTGGGGAGCACTTCAATTTCACACCGACGGTGGACATGCTCTTTTACTTCACACAGGTGGTCCGTCGTGCCAACAAAGAGAAAGGAGGAGTAAGTTTGATAACCCTCCAGACAAACTCCAAAGTCATCAACTTCGAGTTATACACTGACTCAGCAAAAGTGGATGGGCGTTCGTTTAAATCTTACTTCACCAGGATTCGTGTGAAGCCCAACGACCCAATTTTTTGGCTGAATAAAGACGGGATTCAAGAATTTCCCGTAGCCTGGACCCACGAACACTTTTTGTTGACGTCCCAGGCTTATTACTCCGATGAGGATGAGTTAACCCCAACATTGGTTTCCGTTCTTTCTGCTCTTCAATCATACACCGCCTCGCACAAGTTTTTTTTCTTGTAGGCGTTTGCTAGGGTCAAAGACCACTCGCGAGGAATATTTGCGTAATTTTCTATGATTTTTTATTTTCCTTCTTTTTATGTCTTAATGTCTTCTGTTACTGATGATCTTTCTATCTGATTATGCAGTTGAAATTGGAGCCGAGTCACCAGAGATGGATAAATTGAAGGGCCTCAAAGCTAGAGGGAAATCCGTCGCGGTTGAAAACAATATTCAGCCAAAGCAGAATTCTAAGAAGGCTACTGTTGAGACCATCATACTCACTTCGTCTGGTGATGACGATATTCCTTTATTGGAGGGCGGATCTAATATACCGGAAACTCAGCCCTCCCCTAAGAAACCAAAGGCTGGAAAGAAGAGGACGAAAGCAGAACATGACTCTTCTAAGAAAGTGGAGTCTCAGCCTTCTCCCAAAAAACCAAAGACTTCCGGAGGGGCAGCTGATCTTGGGGCCTCTAAAGAAAAGGGGATTGAGGAGACAACAACGGCTGCCCCCAGCAATGTGACTACCTTTGGCGCCAGGCCAGTAAGTTCTTACTTTGCACCCAAGGTTTCCTGTCCTCCTCCAGGGAACTCCAATCTTGCCCCATACCTGGTGTATGAGGGTCCAGTGCCTCAATGCATCCCTCATTCTCCGTACAAGCTAAAGACTTTAGAGCCTGGAGAAGTAACTCGAGCTTGTGACGCTGGGCAATGGAAACTGGCTAAACTGTCCGGTCTTCTAAGATCGGTTCGCAGGCTGTCAGAAGATAATGAAAAACTTGGCCGGTTAACGGGCAAGGTTAACGACCTGAACGTTGCCGCAGCTAAGGACAGAGCGACCATTCTTCGCTTGGAAAGTCGGTTGGAGGCTTCCAAGGAAGAAGGGTACAAGAAAGACGAGGAAATCTCCAGGCTAAAATATCTTGTTAACGAGTTGGAGGCTCAAGCACTTGACCAGAAGAAAATCAATTCTGACCTCCACGCCAGCCTCTGTACGGAGAAGGAGCATTCGGCCGAGTTGGGAGAGGACCTGAAAGAAGCCAAGGTCGTTTACTCGCAAGGAGTTGAAGACTGGGCCCGTAAGGAGAAAGAGTTGTTACTAAAACTGGCGAGTTTGAATGACGAGGTCAAAGTTCTGAAAACGGATCTGACTGCTGCAAATACCCGAGCGGAAGAGGCTGTGGATATCTGTAACCAGGCAGTTGAGGAATCTTTTGGGCTTGCTGTTCGTCAGATTCAATACCGGAATCCCAAAGTGGAACTCAATTTGAACGGTATTGATCCATTCTATGAGTTTCATGGAGGGAAACTGGTAGCTTTGGTTGATGATCGTCAGGAGGAGCCACCAAACACCATATATAAGTTAGCTCCTCTTCCCATAGGTCAGTTAATGGGACCTTCTCTCCTGACTCCCATCACCCAGCAGTCTAGAAGTGAAGGAACAAGTGCTGATATAGGTAAAGCTGCTGGTGAAAAGGGAGGCGAGGCCAGAGATAAAGGCAAAGGAAAGGGCGGAGAGAAAAGCCAACATAAATAGTGCCTTCTTTGTCTTGTAGTTTTTATTGATTCAAATCTGCTGTGTTCCGGGATCAGCTTCGGATTACTGAATCAATTCTTTAATGTAATTCATGATTTGATCAAATGAAAATACAACTTGCTTTATACGTTTGTCCGTTGAGAGTAATTTCAATAGAATCATTGTATATGTAATGATCCAATCCGGATGTAGACGTGTAAATATTACATCGGATAGCAGCAAACAAGTTTAGTTCTCATGTATAGGTACTTAAATAACCAAAGGCTCGGTTTGATAGAAAAGATAGAATATCTTTTGTTATATCGAAATTGTTTACTTAAATCATATGTTTGGCATACATAAGCCTGGTAAAGAGTGCACCTTAATCTTTGATGATTAGGCTTTTCGATTATAAGTACCATAATGGGGGGTCGCCGTTGTTAGGAAACATGTTGTTGTCATGAGAACGTCTTGCGATGTTAATCTTGAGGGGGAATGATTGTGAGAACGTTTTACTAAGTGTTCATCGCTCGGAATACTCGTTAGTTATTCGATACTGTCCCCAAGCATTATTGGGTGATCAGTTCCGAGTGAGCAACTGACTCTGAATGAGTGACTCCGGGTGAGGCTGGTTCTGGCCATGTCATCCGGGAAATTCCATTACCCCTCAAGTTGCTCAGTAAAAGCATATACGTTTTAACTGAGTCTTATTTTTCATCAAGGACGATTTCCAGTGATATTTCCGAGTGAAATTTCTTTCGAGTGAGGACACCGAGTGGGAGTTCTTCTGATTGAGAATTCCGACTGGAAACTCCTCTGAGTGAGAGGCCCGAGTGGAAATTCTTCTGAGTGAACCTTCTTGGGTGGAAGGTTCCGAGTGATCCTTCAGCCGTACTCGGAGTTTAGACTTACAATTTGAGTTTCTATTCAGGCTCAAATTTTCTGAGTGTAAATTTTTTTGAGTGGAGTATTGCTGATTGAAACTCCGAAGTGAAATATTTCGACTTAAAGAATTCATGAGTCGGGCAATAAATTTGAAATGTCTCCGAGTAAGGAATTCTAAGGAAAAGTATTTCCGAGTAAGGTTAATGAGAGTGATGATTGACTCTTCGTGAGTCGGATTTTAATGAAATATTGCCGACTGAAGAATTTTAATAGTATAGTTATCGAACTTGAAGCATTTCCGAGTAAGGAATTCCAAGGGAAAGTATTTCTGAGTGGGGAATTCCTAAAGGAAATACTTTTCAACGATTTCACTGAGTGAAGCGTTTTCGAATATCATAGCTCCGAATGGAGCATTTCTGAGTAGGAAAAAAAAAACTGAGTGAAATACTTCCAATTTACGTGTAACATGGCACCGAATGGAATATTTCTAATTCCTTCATGGTGCAGTAATGAATGGAGAATTTTCGAACGAAATGCTTCGGGTGAATACGCCTCAGATAGAGACATGCCCGAGTGAATTATTCCTGAGTCAGAAATAATGAGCCGGGCTTCGATAAAATATGACCCGAGCCTTTGAATAAGGAATTTCAACAGAAAGTATTACCGATTGAAGAATTTCCAGGAGAAGTGCTTCTGGGAAATTTAGAGTTCGGTGTCACTTATTGTATTTTGGAGTTCAGTTCGATCCTACAGTCCAAGCCTTTCACTGGGGTTCGGTTTTGATCCTGCAACCCACGTCTCTCTTGGCGTTCGGTTTAATCCTACTAACCGTTCTTCATCGACGTTCGGCCAAACCTACTAGTCGTACTCAGAGTTCGGTTCAATCCTACAATCCGAGTCTTCAACACGGGGTTCAAATCAGGGCTAATCCTGAACCTACTGCACCCATTACTCGGGGTTCAACGTGGTCTTGAAAGAGAACCAGCTTACTGCACCCAAGCCTTCACCGGTGTTCGGTCATACCTACTAACCGTACTTGGAGTTCGGTTTGGTCCTACAATCCAAGCCTTCAACGGTGTTCAGCCAAACTTACTAACCGTACCCAGAGTTTGGTTTTATCCTACAATCTGGGTCTTCGAATGGGGTTCGGTACAGCCTTATATAAAGGTCTGATCCTACTACGCCCTTTTCCTGGGATTCGGTATGGCTTTTGCAAGAGGACCAATCCTACTATGCCTAGGTCTTCAATTATTCATACATATTCGAGGAGTTACATCGTCAACTACAGAATGGGTAGTTGAGATCATCCGTCCTGAATATGTCTGTGCATGTCGGATGGACTGAAAATCACAGCATAAGAAAAACTCGAAAGAGTTAAGTTAAAGTATGAGATTCTTATTGAGCAAAAATAAGAATTACAATAAAAACATAGCGGGGATTATGATATAATGATTTCTCCGTTGAACAATCTCAAGTGAGGAGAAAAGAGTGCATGTTGCTCCAGCAGCTAGCTATAATAAATGCGCAAGTTCTGGGTATTCCACTTGTTTCAGATTGGAGTGCCATCAAGGTTTTCAAGGCGGTAAGAGCCTTTGCCAGCAACCTCGGATACTCTGTATGGGCCTTCCCAGTTTGGGGCTAGTTTGCCTTGATGAGCGAATTTATTTCCCACATTTGATTTCCTTAAAACCAAATCTTCGACATTGAAAGTCCTTGATTGGACTCGTTTGTTATATCGAAGAGCGACTTTGGCTTTGATGGCCTGATCTCTAATGAATGCGTCTTCTCTGAGTTCTTGTATGACATCCATTTCTGATGCCAAGTTAGCATTATTGCATTCTTCAGAGAAGTATTTGACCCTGGTAGAAGCAATTTGCAGTTCCACAAGTATCATTGCCTCCACCCCATAGGTCAGGCGATATGGGGATTCATTGGTGGAAGAATGAGGCGTTGTGTGATATGCCCAAAGGACGTGACATAATTGGTCTGTCCATCTGCCCTTGGCTTCACCAAGACGTTTCTTCAGTCCTTTCAGCACTTCCCTGTTGGCCACCTCAGCCTGGCCGTTAGTTTGGGGATGTTCGACGGAGGAAAATATTTGGGTTATTCCTAACCCTTCAAGTAAATCTGTAAATTTCCTGTCCGTGAATTGGGTGCCATTGTCTGTGACAACCCGTGCTGGGACTCCGAATCGTGTTATGATATTTTCATACATAAAATGACGAGTTCGGGCTGAAGTAATATGCACCACCGGCTCTGCGTCAATCCACTTAGTGAAATAATCGACCCCTACAATGAGATATTTGATGCCCCCAGGAGCAGTTGGGAAAGGGCCCAAAATATCCAATCCCCATTGGTAGAACGGTCATGGAACAGCGGATGTGAAGAGTTCTTCTGCCGGTGTGTGGTGAAGATTAGAGAATTTTTGGCAGGCATCGTATTTCTTGACAAAGTCAATGGAGTCCTGCTTCATTGTGGGCCACCAATATCCCGCTCTGAGGATTTTTCTCATCAGACTTCTTCCTCCGGCATGGTGTCCATATTGTCCTTCGTGCACTTTCTCCATTACTTCATGTACTTCATTCTCTCTCAGACAGATTAAGTAAGGTATTGAGAGTACCCTTCTGTAGAGGTTACCATCTATCATAGTGAAGTATGGCAGTTCTTTCCTTATTCTCTTCTTTTCCTTCTCATCAGTAGGCAATTGCCCATCGGCCAAATAACGAATGTAGGGGGCCATCCATGTATCACCATAAAGGGAATTAGTCATTATGGCATTTAGAGAAGGGAAAAGAGGAATGTTGGGCGATGTCAGTGTACTCTGGACCAACGTTGTGGTGCTGCCTGGCTTTTTGGTGCTTGCCAATCTGGAGAGTATATCCGCTCTTGTATTCTCTTCGCGTGGAACATGTTTGAATTCCATTTTTGAGAATTTCTCTCTCAACTCTTTGACACAATTTAAGTACAGTTGGAGTTGAGGTTCACGAGCTTGATAGTCTCCCAGGATTTGTGAAATCACGAGTTGTGAATCACTGCATAGCGTCGCCTCAGAGGCTCCGATGTCGATCGCAGCTCGTAGTCCGGCCAAGCAAGCTTCGTATTCAGCTTGGTTGTTGGAAGTTTTGAAATTAAATCGAAGGGAGATCTCCAAGTGTACTCCATCGTCACTTTCGAGAACTACACCTACTCCAGAGCCCTTTTGATTCGATGAACCATCGACATAAATGGTCCAATGGACACAAGGTGTATCTGGATCTATCCCTGTCATTTCCACAATGAAATCGGCCAGGACCTGAGCTTTAATAGCGCCTCGAGGTTTATAGGATATATCAAACTCTGAGAGTTCAATGGACCATTTGATCATCCTACCAGCGAGGTCAGGCTTGATTAACACAGAGCGGAGTGGCAGATCTGTTCTTACTAAGATTGGGTGTGCATGAAAATACAGACGTAGCCATCGAGAGGCCCAAATAACAGCGAGGACGGCTTTTTCAATTTTTTGATACCGGATCTCAGCACCTTGCAATGTTTTGCTGGTGAAGTAGACCGGCCTCTGTCCATCAGGAGTTTCCTTTATTAAGGCTATGCCCAAAGCTTCATCTGAAATAGCCAAGTATAGGATGAGCGTGTCCTCGGGGTCAGGCTTTGTAAGAATAGGAGGTTTGGACAACACCTCCTTAAGCTCTTGGAATGCTTGTTCTTGTTCCTGTCCCCATTCAAATTTCTTGGACTTTTTCAGTACTTTATACAGAGGAAGTGACCTGTGAGCCATCTTTGGCATGAACCATGCCAAGGCTGCTACTTTGCCATTCAGGGATTGGACTTCTCTTAGATTCTTTGGACTCTGTATGTCAAGAATCGTTTGGCACTTCCCTGGATTGGCTTCGATACCACGTTGAGTTAACATGAAACCCAAAAACTTCCCAGCTGGGACAGCAAAAGTGCATTTCAATGGGTTTAGCCTCATGTTAAATTCTCTCAAGCGGATAAATACTTGGCGTAGGTCTTCAATATGATCACCCCCAATCGA
Source organism: Clitoria ternatea (assembly GCA_037962975.1). Taxonomy (NCBI): domain Eukaryota; kingdom Viridiplantae; phylum Streptophyta; class Magnoliopsida; order Fabales; family Fabaceae; genus Clitoria; species Clitoria ternatea. Next base: position 298,567,124 of record CM075669.1, read on the forward strand.
TGTCTTGGCTATGATGTCGTCAATGTACACCTCAACAAGTTTGGTGTGCATGCCCTCAAACACCTTATTGATCATGCGCTGGTATGTGGCCCCAGCATTTTTCAGGCCGAAGGACATAACGGTGTAGCAAAAGACACCACGATCATTGATGAAAGCTATTTTCTCTTGATCCTCCTCGCACATCGGAATCTGGTTGTAACCTGAGTATGCATCCATGAACCTTAGGTACTGATAACCAGAGGAATCATCCACCATTTGATCTATGTTAGGAAGAGGATAAGGATCTTTTGGACAACAACGATTAAGGTCCACATAGTCAATGCACATTCTCCATTTGCCATTGGCTTTCCGGACCATTACTACATTTGAAAGCCAAGAGGAATAACGGATTTCTCTGATAAATCAGGCCTTTAGCAATTCCTCGGTTTGTTGGAAAGCTATTTTCTATTTCTCTGGTCCCAATCTTCTCTTCTTTTGGGCAATCGGTCTCGTCTCTGGGTGGACAGACAATTTATGACAACAGAAATTAAGATCTATGCCAGGCATATCGGCTGCAGTCCATGCAAAGAGGTCTTTGAACTCCTGTAGGAGCATCAAGAGTCGTTGCTCCATTTCTGTATCTAGCTTGTCATTAATGTGGGTGACCTTTTCTGGAGAATCTCCCAATACGATGTCCCTGGAACTTCCATTCGGTGTGGGCTTTGATGGGTTGGACGGATCAATGTGCAAATCCGCCCTAGGGTCCAGATCGACAAGGCTCACAGAACTAGCAGCTGTCCCACAATCATTGAGTTTCCTCTTTTTGTTGAAGGCTTCCAACTTTGTCATATTTAGGCTCAGGTTGTAACAGTACCTGGCCATCTCTTGGTCACCTCGGATGGATGAAACTGCATTATCCTTATCGATAAACTTGATAAGGAGATATGGAGTTGACACGACTGCCTCCATAGTATTCAGGGTGGGGCGTCCTATGATGCCGTTGAATGGTGACTCGACATCGATTACCAGCACTCAGGATTTAACCATTCTGGCTCCTGGCTCATCTTCAAAGGAGATAAGGGTATCAAGGTATCCCTTTGTTGGTTGCTTTGCACCATTGAAAGTTGTTAGTTCTTGTGTGTAAGGCTGTAAGTCTGAGTCATTAAAACCCATCTTTTTAAAGCAGTTATAAAAAATAACATCACAGGAACTTCCCTGGTCAACAAGGATTCTTCGGACGTCCTTGTTGGCTATGACTGCAACGATGACTACAGCATCATCTCCACCAGGAATGGTAGGACCAAAATCCTCATCAGAGAATGAAATTATTGGAGCTTCAACCCCTCCTCTATAAGGACGATTGTCTTTAACTTTTCCTTATACAGACAGAATCATTCTATGATGATTCTTTCGGGCTGTAATTGAAGCTCCTCCCCCAGCGAACCCTCCAGCGATCATATCAATGACTTCGCACTGGCCTTGACGCTGTTGCTGAAGAATGTTATCTCTGTGTGCTGTATCATCAGTCATTGTACCTTTTTGTTTCTCCGTAGAAGAGAATTTTCTAACCGGATTACGGTTATTGTCATCCCCATCGTCTGGATCTCTTTCTCTTTTCTCATTCCGATCTACCCTGTCAAAGGATTTTTCTTTGAACAGGTACTGCTTTAATTTGCCTTCTCTAATTAACGTTTCAACTGCGTTCTTTAGAGCTTGGCATTCATCAGTGGAATGACCTGTTTGTTCATGAAAGTCACAATACTTACGGGGATTCCCTGGTCTCTTCATAGGGGCTGGCCTTCTGATGCCATAGATGCTGAAGGCTGGCCATCCTACTTCTCTCAGAATTTGAGATGGCCTGGCTGACAAAGGTGCATAATGGCTAAAGGAATTAACACGCCTTTATCGAGGTCGAGGAGAAGAGTTATTAACCTTGGGGTTGTTAAATGGCCTCTCCATGCGTTCTGACCTCATTTTCTCCTTATCTCTCCGCGGCTGTGAAGGTGGTGTTGGTGGCTTTTTCTTCGTAGCCATAGCCTCTAGGTGCATCTCTATACCCACATATTTTGAGGCTTTTTTCCTGAACTCCTCAAATGTTGTTGGCGGGCTTTTTGCTAGTGAGAGAGCAAAGGCTGATCCTGGCTGCAGTGCCTCGATAACGATATGCATCTTAATGGATTCTGTGAGGTTAGGAACCAGGGATACTTCCTTGTAGAACCTCTTCAGGAAATCTTTTAAGCTTTCGTTTTCGCCTTGCTTAATTTGAGCCAAAGTATAAGATGTCCTGGGCACATCTCTAGAGATGACAAAATGAGTTTCAAAAGTAGCTGCCATTTCAGCCGAAGAATCTATGGATCCAGAAGGTAAACCTTTAAACCAACCGAGGGCCTCTTCTGATAATGTTCGTGGGAACATTCGACACATCACATCTTCATCAGCCCCTAAGTATATGGCTTCAAATACGTAAGCATCAAGATGCTTAGTAGGATCAGTTTCGCCATTATACTTTCCAATGGAGAGTGGCTGAGTGGTTTGAAGATGTTTGGCGATATGGACACTCATAAGTCTCCTTGAAAAAGGAACTTTGAGCTTGTAAGTTACAGGGGGTGCTGTAATTAGCTCTCTCCTTCCCCGAGCGGCTCCATCATCATAATCGTGGGTCTGTTCTCTCCCCTCAAACGTGGGGATGTTTGAGTATTGAAGAGTTATGGATTTTTCTCCATCGGTTGTATGGGGAGTGTCTCTTGTGCGAGATGACTCCTTGTCCTCACTCTGCCTTCTCTTTCTTCGCAATTCTGCGAGTTCTCTCTGGAGTTGACTAATCAACTCATCGCGAGGATCGGGGTTATACACTGTTACTATCTTCTTTACGCTGCCCCATGAGAATCGAAGTTAAGCTTCCTGAATCGGGGTTGGTCCTGTCTTCAGGTTGATTTTCCACGAAATCATGTGCCTCGCCTTCCATTGATGATTACTTGTTTTTTCACAGGATATGGGAATAACTTTATCGTGTCCCACTGGGCGTGCCAATGATCTGTCCTGAACCGGGTTCAAGAGATCCGGTGTCTGGTCAATCACAAATAGTAGATGATTACTTCTCTGAAGACCGGTTATACGAGTATCCGGTTTATATATCTGATGTCTTTGTATGATGAGAGCGGATTGGGCGTCCTAGAGGTCCTTCACACCGTCCTTACGCGTTGATGTGGGCGAAAGGTGGTGTCACCTGTAAAGATTCTCCGACGCTCAAGTCAGTGATAATATTCCAAGTGAGGAATGTTTTTCAGAGAGTAATTGTAAGTTGATAGAGTCAAAAGATCCTTCCCTTCATTGATGAAGAGAGTTCATATACCTGGTTGGCTCGATATTCGAGGATCCGTTAGTGGGGAACCACTAACCTCCAATAACGCCTTAAATTATTATTTTATTACACACTTACCAGTATGATTGGGTCAAGTGGCCATTTTATATTGAGCGTAGGGAGTATAGGCTAGAATTAAGGGACAAATTGATCATTCCCGTGAGCAGATTTTGGCTCGTAGTGCAGGGAATTATTGATTGGTCCCTGTAGCTATGCCTTCTATCTTCTGCATAGTGACATATATGTTATCCGGTGTCATGGTGTTATCCTGGACAACCGGTATAGGGAGAGCGCCTGATACGGAATTAGAGTCCAGATGCATACCGATGACACTGATTGTACGTTGACGTCTTGATAAAGACGTTGACATATATCTTGTAGATCGGACATCGGTATCAAGACCAGATTACCATGCACACCGGATAAGGCACCTGTTACCAGACAGAAGACAGTGGGCATTGCTACAAGGACAAGGACAAAGATGCCATTTTCTATATTACGAGCCATAGTCTGCTCCCGGAAATAATCAACTTATCCCCTAAATCTAGCCCTATTTTCCCTACGCTCAATATAAAATAGCCACTTGCCTCAATCATGCTAGTAAGTGCGCATTAAACAATAATACACTTGCTTAATGGAGGTTGGTGGTTCCCCACTAATAGGTCCTCGTATATCAAGCCAATCAGGTATAAGAACTCACTTCAGTTTACTGGAGGGGGTTCGGGTTTTCTCTCCCGAATGCACCTATTTGATCCCATAGAGTGATCATTCACATTCCACACTTGGAATATATTACTGACTTGAGCGTCGGAGAATCTTCACAGGTGACACCACCTTTCGCCCACACCAACGCGTGAGGTCGGTGTGAAGGACCTCCAGGACGCCAAGACCACTCATTCCATACTGGGACTCCGGATATACAGACTGGATACTCACAGAACCTGTCTTCAACCTCAAATAATCTTCAACTTCTGTGGCTGGCCCGACACCAGATCTCTTGACCCCGATGCAGGACAGATCATTGGCACGCCCAGTGGGGCTCGCTAAAGTTATTCTCACCTCTCATTTCTAGAGTCTTGTCTTGTATCATGGAAGGCAATGGGAGAAACTTACCAGATGGGCACGTGGAAGACATCATTGCCCAAGTACAACCGGTTAACAGGCGTTTAATTTTTGAGTCGCCTGTGGAAAGTTCAAGAAGGATGGTGCAAGTGTCTGCACCAGATCCAAGGGATGAGATGATATGAAAGTTGATGGAAGAACTGATGGAATTGAAGCGTGAAAGAAAAAGCATGGAGGAGAGAGCCATGTCTCAGACCAAGGAGACACATCACACAACCGAGGGAGAAAAATCCACAACCCCCCAGTATTCAAACATCCCCACGTTTGAAGGGAAGGAACAGATCCACGATTCTAATGAGAGAGTCGCTAAAGGGAAGAGAGAGCTGATGACAGCCTCCCTGGCAACTTATAAGCTCACAGTTCCTTTTTCAAGGAGACTTATGAGCGTACACATCCCTAAGCACCTGCTGACTACTCAACCACTCTCTATTGGAAAATACGGTGGTGAAACTGATCCTACTAAGCATCTTGATGCTTATGTATTTGAAGCCATGTACCTGGGGGCAGATGAAGATGTCATGTGCAGGATGTTCCCTCGGACTCTTGTTGATGATGCCCTTAGTTGGTTCAAGGGGCTATCATCAGGTTCCATCGACTCATGGGAAGAAATGGCAACAGTGTTTGTGGACCACTTTGTTATTTCCAGAGATATTCTCAGGACATCTCATACTTTGGCCCAGATTAGGCAGGGGAAACTTGAAACTCTTAAGAACTTCTTAAAGAGGTTTTACAAGGAAGCAGTTGTTGTTCCAAACTCTGTAGAGACACTACAGTTGTACATCGTGATAGAGGCTTTGCAACCGAGCTCTGCTTTCGCCCTGTCATTTGCGAAAAGTCCTCCGACGAGTTTTGAAGAATTCAGGAGGAAAGCATCCAAGTATGTGGGCATTGAAATGCACTTGGAAGCAACAGCGGCGAAAGGGGAATCCCCAACGCCACATCAACAACAACGGAGAGATAAGGACGAGCCCGGATCGGAACGCAAGGAGAGATCATTCCGTAATAGCGTCTTCGATAATCCTGTACCTCTGAGTCAGGAAGAATGGGTAAATGCATTTAGCAATTATGCTCCGTTAAATTCTAAGCGGTCATAGATTCTGAGAGAGATCGGATGGCCAACGCTTATAGCATACGGGGTCAGGAAGCTGCCCCAGCTTCGTAAACATGGTGACCCTCGGAAATACTGCGAATTCCATGAGCAAAAGGGCCACTCGGCAGATGAATTTCAGGCCCTGAAGAATACTATCGAGACCCTGATCCGAGAGGGTAAGCTCAAACAGTACCTTTTCAAATAAAGTACTTTTGATGAACCAGACCGAATTGAGAAAAGGAGAAGATATCACGAAGACGGCGATGATGATCATCCCACTCCGATCAAAAGATTTACTACTTCTGAAAAGCAAAAGAGGGTGATGGTTGGTGAGCCTGCACAGCAAAATATTATGCCCCAACAACAGCATCAGGGCCGTCGAGAGGTCATTGATTAGGGATCAGGCCATCAAAGCCAAAAACGCCTTTCTCTATTATAGCTAGTTGGTAAGACGATATGTACTCTTTTTCCTTACTTGGGTTTTTCCGATTGGGTTTTACCAAGAAGGTTTAACGAGGCATAACCCCTAGTCGGCTCTCTTTCTCTCTTTTGTAATTCATAATTAATGAAAAATTCTTCATGATTTACCCATTGTCTTTATGATTTTATCCACTGCACAACACTGTTGTGACAAGATACTTTCAGGACGGACGATCCTAAAAACGTATCCGTTGTTAGTGATGAACCTCTTCGAAGGTACAAAGGGGTGAACCATATTTTGAAGGCTTGGGCGTAGTAAGCTGGTTCCTTTCTAAGGCCAAGTTGAACCCCAAGTGCGGCTAGTAGGATAAAACCGAAAGGCCGCTTGAAGGCCTGAGGGATAAGATTAAAACCGATTAAGAAGAACGGTGAATGGGTAAAATCCAACACCGATTGAGAAAATGGTGAATGGGTAAAATCCAACACCGATTGAGAAAACGGTGAATGGGTAAAACCCAACACCGATTGAGAAGAACGGTGAATGAGTAAAATCCAACGCCGATTGAGAAGAACAGTGAATGGGTAAAATCCAACACCGATTGAGAAAATGGTGAATGGGTAAAATCCAACACCGATTGAGAAAACGGTGAATGGGTAAAATCCAACACCGATTAAGAAGAACGGTGAATGGGTAAAATCCAACACCGATTAAGAAGAATGGTGAATGGGTAAAATCTAACACCGATTGAGAAGAACAGTGAATGGGTAAAATCCCACACCGATTGAGAAGAACGGTGAATGGGTAAAATCCAACACCGATTGAGAAGAACGGTGAATGGGTAAAATCCAACACCGATGAGAGAACGGTGAATAGGTAAAATCCAACACCGATTGAGAAAACGGTGAATGGGTAAAATCCAACGCCGATTGAGAAGAACGGTGAATGGGTAAAATCCAACGCCGATTGAGAAGAACAGTGAATGGGTAAAATCCAACGCCGATTGAGAAGAACAGTGAATGGGTAAAATCTAACACCGATTGAGAAAACGGTGAATGGGTAAAATCCAACACCGATTGAAGAGAATGGTGAATGGGTAAAATCCAACACCGGTGAAGGCTTGGGCGCAGTAAGCTGGACCTTCTTCAAGGCCACACTGAACCCCGAGTAACGGGCGTAGTAGGTTCAGGATTAGCCCTGATCTGAACCCCGTGTCGAAGGCTCGGATTGTGGGATTAAACCGAACTCTGAGTACGACTAGTAGGTTTGGCCGAACGTCGATGAAGGCTTAGGCGCAGTAAGCTGGACCTTCTTCAAGGCCACACTGAACCCCGAATAACAGACGCAGTAGGTTCAGGATTAGCCCTGATCTGAACCCCGTGTCAAAGGCCCAAATTGTAAGATTAAACCAAAGTCTGGGTAAGGTTAGTAGGATTAAACTGAACACCGTTGAAAACCTCGGTTGCAGGATTTTACCGAACCTCAGAAAATGGATTGTTGGATTGAACCGAACTCCAATTACGACTAGTGGGTTTGGCCGAACGATTGAAGAAGAATCAATTGTCATCCTCATTAGTGAATTCGCTCAGAAGTACTTCATCCGGGAACTCTTCACTCGGAAACATTTCAAATTCGAAGTCAGACTCGAATGATTCACTCGGGAATATCTCTACCCGAAACGTACTCATTCGAAGCCAAAGCCTTTCTCTGAGCAGAAGTACTTCATCCAAAAAATGCTTCACTCGGTGCCATACCACGCGAGAATCAGAAATGTCTCACTCGGTGCCATACCATGCGGGAATCAGAAATGTTTCACTCGGCGCAATCCCAATTGGAAATGTCTCACTCGGTGCCATCCCACGCGGAAGTGTCGCGCTCGGAGACATCCCACTTGGGAAAGTTGCACTCAACTTGGAGACATCCCACTTGGGAAAGTTGCACTCAACTCGGAGACATCCCACTTGGGAAAGTTGCACTCAACTTGGAGACACCCCACTCGGGAAAGTTGCATTCAAAAATTTCCCACCTGAATGAAGACTTGGATTACAGGGCTAAATCAAACTCCGAGTACGGTTAATCGGATTAAACCGAACGCCATTGAATGCTTGAAGGGTAGGATTAAAACCGAACTCTAAGTAAGGTGAATGGGTAAAATCCAACACCGATGAAAGCCTGGGGGCAGTAAGCTGGTTCTTCTATAAGGCCACACTGAACCCCAGGTAATAAAGACATTTTCCTACAGGTTGAAGACTCAATCCATACTCTTACGATTGAGATATATCCCCCCAGGACGGATGATCTCAATCACCTCTTCTGTGATTTGATGATATAACTCCTGGTGAGGATAATTCTCATCGTCATCCTTATGATGGAAGACCCAACCATCATCTTTATGGTTGAGGTATTGTCTTACCAAGACATAATTATCCTTCCTCATCTGAAGGAACACTTCCTCCAGAATGGATAATCTCAATTACCAACTCTCTGAATTGACAATGTCAATCCTAGTACAAACACTTGGTTGAAGTATTTTTGCAGTTCCCTAAGCTCGGAACAGTACCCTCACAACAACCACTATGACTAACTTCCCTCCATGGAATTCGTAGAAAGGCTCCTCATAACAAAATAATACCGAACAATACTCATGTAGATAAATATTTTCTGCATAAAGTATACCGGCATCCAGACCTCTCGTAGATTGTATAGCTCATATGAGCAACTTCATAAGTCCCTCATACAAGCTAGGGGACATATGATCCGGTCTGGATACCGACCCCTAAAGTTGTGATGTCAACACGACTGTTCTAGAGGGGCAACCGGTATCCTGGTGTAGTATCCACGTATCGGCAATCTGAGGTTACGTTTGAGATACCGGACACTTCATCCGTTCTAGCTTCTTTGATACGTATAACCGTTTGCCTCAGTTATTTTGAGAGGTTGATCCGGATTATTTATCGATATCCATTCTATAACGTGTCACCGGTGTCATCGGTATACATCCGGACTCTAATTCCGTGTCGGGCATTCTCCCTATACCGGTTAGTCCAGGATAACACCATGCACACCGAATAAGGCACCTGTTACAAGACAGAAGACAGTGGGCATTGCTACAAGGACAAGGACAAAGATGCCATTTTCCACATTACGAGCCATAATCTGTTCCCAAAAATAATCAACTTGTCCCCTAAATCTAGTCCCATTTTCCTTACGCTCAATATAAAATAGCCACTTGCCTCAATCATGCTAGTAAGTACGCATTAAACAATAATACACTTGCTTAATGGAGGTTGGTGGTTCCCCACTAACAGGTCCTCGTATATCGAGCCAATCAGGTATAAGAACTCACTTCAGTTTACTAGAGGGGGGTTCAGATTTTCTCTCCCGAATGCACCTATTTGATCCCATAGAGTAATGATTCACATTCCACACTTGGAATATATTACTGACTAGAGCGTCGAAGAATCTTCGCAGGTGACACCACCTTTCGCCCACACCAACGCGTGAGGTCGGTGTGAGGGACCTCCAGGACGCCAAGACCCCTCATTCCATACTAGGACTCCGGATATACAGACCGGATACTCACAGAACCGGTCTTCAACCTCAAACAATCTTCAACTTCTGTGGGTGGCCCGACACTGGATCTCTTGACCTCGGTGCAGGACAGATCAATAATAATATGAACAACTCAACTGGTATGGAAACACTTAGAGACTAGTCAGATTGAGAAAGTTTTTATTGTGAAAGTACCCGACACTAGGGAGCTACCCCAGGTCCCCTGAAGCACCCTTTCACACTCTCTCATCCCAAGGCTCATAATTAAGCCTCCTTTAAGGTATCCTCGGTTTCTATAATTCATCCCCAGACAATATCATTTGGTTTCACTTTAATGATTCATGATGTATGAACTACTCGCGTATTTAGTTGGTGAAGGCTTTTAGAAACTCAATTAATAAATACCATAACTCAATAAACTGTACGTTTCCATAATTTCTCCTCTAAATTTGTGATACAGAAATAAAATTAGTACAGTTTTCAAATTCCAATCTTACCAAAAATTGAGTTTGCAAGCCTTAAATATCTCAAAATTTTCTCATAGAAAATCTTTACATAATGTTTATCAAATTAAATCTTAGCAAGATCGAATTTAAAAATCTCAATTATTTTCGAATATCTTTAGTTATTAGGTTGGATAAAAATAATTTAATTATGAAAATTTTATTTCACTAAAAGAGAATAATTCTAAATTCATTAGCTAAAAATACTTAAAATTTTTCTTTAATTCAAGATTTAATTATCTCAACCTTTTTATAAATTAATTTTCATAAAATGACTTCTTTTTAAATAAATATGAAATTTTTTTTCTAAATATTAAAAGTAAAGTTAATAAAAATAATCTCTAAGAAGAAATAAAAGATTTAAAATAATAAAAATTTAAAGAGTAAGGTAAGAAAATTCATACTGAGTTTTAGCTTTTCGTCATGCTTGCTATATGCTCAACTTCATATCACAAGATCATCAATCATATATTATCAATCACGGTTAAACATCATCAATCACAAATATAATCAATCATAATCAAATCAATTAAATTAAATATCATTAATACATATCATAATTCAAAATTTAAATGGTTATTAATATAGTTGATTTTGAGTTTTGTTGGTCAATTCCTTGTATAGGTCTATGTAAGTACATATAATCCAGTCCTTGTATAGCTATAGTTCAATCCATATACGTCATAGTGGTCCAAGTCCTTGCATAGGTATAGTCCAGTTCGTATAGATTATAAAAGTCCAAGTTCTTGCATAGGTATGTCAGAGTTAGTTACACCAAATATTTAATTTAAAATTTATTATAAATTTTAAGTTAAAAAGTTAATATTTTAAAATAATAATATTACTAAATTTAAAAGGAGTAGGGGACTCATCCCATTATTCTTATGTCTTTTCATATTATATTCCTATCTCACTCCCTCTTACCTCTTGTATACTGATTCGTTATTAAAAATCCATGCGCGTCTCGTCTCTGAGTTCTAAAACATACCAATTTCATTTTAATATAGTTACAAGATGAAAATTAAGATTACTACTTAAAACAGAAATGGTAAATTTTGAATAATGAATAGTAAATAGTGAATAGTAACGGTAAATAGTAGATCATGAATAGTAACGGTAAATAGTAAATCATGAATAGTAATGGTAAATAGTAAAATATGAATAGTAAAGGTAAATAGTAACAGTAAATAGTAATTTACTATTTGAATAGTAATTTACTATTAAAAAGTAATTTACTATTAAAATAGTATTTTACTATTTAGAATAGTAACTTAATATAATATTATTTCCAGTATAATAATAGATTTCTAAAAACGATATAAAAATAACCCTAAAAAATATAAAAAAGAAGTATTCTTACCTTAGAATTTTAGTAGAACCTTCTTCCAAAAAATTTATTTCTCTCTCTTAGTTCCACCACTATCTCACTAGCACTACTATATTAAGAAAACTTAATCTGAAATTATGAATTCAAAAGAAGAATTCCTTCGGTATTTATAGGAAGGAAAATTACTATGCATTACATTATTTTAATATAAAAGTACAGTGTATTTTTTGAAATTTTTGTTTCTGATTACTGTGTAAGCTTGAAATTTTCATACATGCATAGTATTTTGCATAGTAAATGTCGGCAGAATTATTAAGCCAAATAGTAACCTTTCACTCGGTATATTTTAAATATTTAAAATCAATCCTTTTTGAAATTTAGCGATATTATATCAGTCCTCACTAATTTTATAATAAGTAATATAAAATTTAAATTTTAAAAATCTAAAATTTTCTGTTAATAAAAAGTTATTGATACGTTTCCAATTTTTTAACGATTGGAAAAAATAAAGATTTTTCTCAAACCGATCATTTTTAGATAAGTCTACTTGAAATAAATTTTAGAAAATTTTCTAATAATTTAAATTCACTTTCTTATAAATATTTTTAATTTTAAATCACTTTATATGAATTTAAAATTATTTAAAATATATTATTTTATTAAAATAATTCAAAAATTCCAAAAAAATACTAAATAATCATAAATAATCTGTAGATTAAAAAATTCTAAAGAACCATAATTTAATTCCTTTAAAATTTTAATATAAAAAATAAAAATAAGGGTGTTACAATTCTACTCCCCTTAGAAAAATTTCGTCCTCAAAATTTACATTATTGAGTAAAACAAACAGGGATGAGATTCTTTCATCTCAATTTCTAGTTTCCATGTAGCATCTTCTCCTCTTGTTTCACTCCAAATGACCTTTAGAAGCGGAATTGTCTTGTCTCTTAACTTTTTTATTCTTCTGTCACCTATTCTGACAGGTGGTGCATCATATGTAAGATTATCTTTAACTTGTATGACATCAGGTTCAATAACATGTGTAGGATCATATATATACTTTCGTAAGTTTGACACATGAAAAACATTATGGATATTAGAAAGAAAAGGTGGTAATGCTATTTGGTAGGCAAGAGGACTAACTTTATGAATTATTTGATATGGGCCAATAAATCTAGGAGTTAGTTTTTAAGATTTCATTGCCCGACCGACCCCAGTCGTAGGTGTGACTTTCAAGAATACATGATCACCTTCTTGAAATTAGCGGCTTCCTTCTTTTGTCATAGTAACTTTTCTGCCTGCTCTGTGTTGCCTTCATCTTTTCCTGAACTATTTTGATTTTATCCGTGGTTTATTGCACCAACTCTGGTCCTAGCATCAAGATTTCACCAGTCTTAAACCAACATAGCGGGGTTCTACATTTTCTTCCATATAATGCTTCAAAAGGTGTCATGTCAATGCTAGCATAGAAACTGTTGTTGTAGGTAAACTCTACATATGGTAAGAATTGATTCCAACTTCCTTTATGCTCCAACACACAAGCTCGTAACAAGTCCTCTAGAGATTGGATTGTTCTTTCTGATTGTCTATCCGTCTGAGGATGATATGCTGAACTCAGACACAGTCTTATTCCCAAAGCCTTGTGCAAGCTCTTCTAGAATTGTGATATAAAATAAGGGTCCCGATCAAAAATGATACTTGAAGGAATTCCATACAATCTCATAATCTCCTCGATATATAATTTTGCCAGCTTCTCCATAGAGTAACGAATATTAATGGGAATAAAGTGGGCAGATTTGGTTAATCTATCAACTATTACCCATATTGAATCATGTCCTAATGGAGTTTTGGGTAAAGAAATCACAAAATCCATGGTAATGCTATCCCATTTCCATTCTGGTATTTCCATTGATTGTAGCATTCCAGGGGGTTTTTGATGTTCCACTTTAACCTTCTGGCAAATTAGACATGTATCCACGTACTCTGCCACCACTTTATTCATTTCAAGCCACCAAAATAACTTCTTCAAATCTTGATACATTTTAGTAGCTCCGGGATGAATGCTCATATAACTTTTATGGCCTTCTTCTAGAATTTCTTTCCTCAACTCCTCTTGATCAGGGATACATACTCGATCCTTATACCTCAGTAATTGGTCATTTCTTACATTGAACTCGACTTGTTTTCCTTGTTTCAAGAGTTCTTTCTTCTCTTGCAGGAATTCATCCTCTCGTTGAGCCTCTAAAACTTGTCTCAGGAATTCACTTGTCACTTGCAACGCTCCTAATTTGTAGCTGTTAGCATTAACCTTTACTGCTAGGTTAAGATCTCTACAGTTTTCTATCAATTCCAGTTCTTTAATCATCATTGTGGACGCAAGTAGAGACTTTTGACTCAAAGCATCAACTACTACGTTTGCTTTTCCAGGATGGTATTGTAACTCAAAGTCGTAGTCTTTTAAGAATTCCATCCATCTCCGTTACCTCATGTTTAACTCCTTTTGGTCGAATAAATACTTGAAACTCTTATGATCGCTAAACACATCGAATGTTGCACCATATAGATAATGCCTCCAAATCTTTAAGGCAAAAACTACAGTGGCTAACTCTAAGTCATGTGTAGGGTAGTTAATCTCATGTTGTCTTAATTGGCGTGACGTATAGGCTACAACCTTCTTGTCTTGCATGAGTACACTTCCTAGTCCTTGTTTAGACGCATCACAGTAAACTTCAAAACTTTGATGTGGATCAGGGAGTACTAACACTGGCGCAGAAGTAAGTCGATCTTTTAGCTCTTGGAAACTATTCTCGCATTGTGTCGTCCACACAAAAGGTTTTCCTTTCCGTGTTAGCTTGGTCAGTAGGTATCCTAACTTTGAAAATCCTTCAATGAATCTCCTATAGTATCCAGCCAAGCCCAAGAAACTTCTAATCTCAGTGATTGTGGTTGGTCTCTCATATTTTAAAACTGCCTCCACCTTGGAAGGGTCTACAGCTATTCCTCCTTGACTAATTACATGTCTTAAAAAGTTCACCTCTTCCAACCAAAATTCATACTTCAACAACTTTGCATATAGTTGTTTCTTTTTCAGGATTTCTAACACAACCTTCAAGTGTTCAATATATTCTTCTCTGCTTTTAGAGTACACTAATATATCATCAATGAACACCACTACAAATTTATCTAGATATGGATGAAAAATCCTATTCATGTAATCCATGAATACGGCTGGTGCATTAGTTACACCAAAAGGCATCACTAGATATTCATAATGGTCATAGCGTGTTCTAAAAGCAATTTTTGGTACATCTTCTTTCTTCACTCTTATTTGATGGTATCCAGACCTCAAATCAATTTTGGAGAACACCGTGGCACCATGCAGTTGATCCATTAAGTCATCAATCCTTGGCAGAGGATATCTGTTCTTGATCGTCACCTTGTTTAGTTACCGATAATTTACACATAACCCTCATGCTACCATCTTTTTTCTTAACCAATAACACTGGTGCACCCCAGGGGGATACACTAGGTCGTATAAACTGCTTCTCTATCATCTCTTCAAGTTGTTTCTTCAACTCTGCTAATTCTAGTGGTGACATTCGGTATGGTGCAATTGAAATGGGTCCAACTCCAGGTACTAGATCAATGGCGAATTCCACATCTCTTTCTGGGGGTAAACCAGGGA
The DNA here is from genome assembly GCA_037962975.1 of Clitoria ternatea. Lineage (NCBI taxonomy): Eukaryota > Viridiplantae > Streptophyta > Magnoliopsida > Fabales > Fabaceae > Clitoria > Clitoria ternatea. The sequence continues at coordinate 298,582,161 of CM075669.1, forward strand.
TATCTTTAGGAAAACGTTAGGAAATTCACACACAACCGACAGATTTTTAATTTTTGATTCTTGCTCTCCTTTCGTTGAAAGCAATAGCATGAATCCTTGAGCCCCTCCTTTTAAAAAGGCACTTACTTGGTTGGCGGTTAGAAATCTCGAATCCTCAGGATTCAAATTCACTGGTTCTTTAAATATTATGGTTTTGTTATGATAATCTATTAGAACATGATTGTCAGACAACCAATCTAGCCCAATAATAACTTTTAAGTCAGAAAGGGGTAAATAGAAAAGATTAGCCTTAAAGTCCCCACCATCTATGACAATAGGGCATTTCCAACAGGCTTTAGAAGTGACAATGGGATTGTTTCTAGGAGTATGTATAGATAAGTCAAATGGTAGTTCTATCACAGGTAATTTTAGTTTTTCTACACAGTCATTAGTAATAAAGGAATGTGATGCACCTGAGTCATACATAACAGTTAAAGGAAACTTATTAATGATACACTTACCTTCCACCATGGAATCAGAATGAGATGCTTCTTCTCCAGTGATTGCAAAAACCTTTCCTTTTGCCTTCGGCCTTCCGACTGCACTGTGCACGCCTCCTTGAGTATTTATGTTTGTACTTGCACCTTCAGGGTTTTCTCTCTTCATCTCTGGGCAATCCTTGATGTGATGACCTGGTTTCTTACACTTAAAGCAAACATAAGTATTTTTAGGACAATCCCTTTTCAAATGGGGTTCTCCATAGATAAAACATTTAAAATTTGGTACAGATATTGGGTAATAGCTTCCAGTTGAAGCTTGGGGTCTGTTAGGAACAGATGCTACTCCAACCCGATGAAATGGCGCTTGGTAAGGCTTATTTCTCCTAAAGTCTCTTCTTTGGTGATGGTGAGGTCCTCCACTTCCAATTTCTCCCGCCTTGTGAATGGGCTCACGACTTTTGGTCATTCTATCCTTATGATCCTCTTCAAAGATCCTGCAGCGATTTACCAATACAAAAAATTTATGGATTTCCTGTATTCGTATAGCTTCCTTAATTTCTGGCTGTAATCTATTTACAAACTTTGCACACCGATCACCTTTGTTAGTAGCATCATTATAATGAGAATGAAAACGAGATAGCTCTTCAAACCTGGATGCGTACTCTCCAACGGTCATATTTCCTTGGGTTAGCGACAGGAATTTGAATTGTCTTTTCTCTTTAATATCAGCTGGAAAGTATTTTTCCAGGAACATATCCTTAAAATGATCCCAAGTAATCTCCATGTCATTGACTTCAAATTGTCTACGCATGTTATCCCACCAATGTTCGGCATCCTCAGATAAGGCACAAGTAGCGAAGACTACCTTATCAGCTTCATTACATTGCAATGCTCGAAAGATCTTCTCTATCTCTCGAATCAAGATTTGTGCTTCATCAAGGTTATATCCTCCCTTGAAACGAGGTGGATTGCGCTTTTCGAAAAGGTCCAACCTTCTCAAGGCATCATTACCTTGACCTTCACGTGCTCCCATTGCATTGATTAAGCGTTCTACAACACCAGCAAGACCGTTTCCAGCTATTAGTTTTCTGTTTCACAGTAAATGAGACTTGTCACATCAATCATAGTTACTACCAAGTCAGAGATTCTATTTTCTATCACCTATACAGAGTTTACAGACAAAGCAAGATAGACTTTTTCCCTAGGCCTATTGGATTAACGGCTCTAATACCACTTTGCAACGCCCTCTGTTACACCTTAATAAATTTTAGAAAAATTTATAATTTTTTTTAAAGATATGATTGTTAAAAAGAAACTATCGGAATAAATTACATACATCATTTCTGAAATACCTCATAAATATTATTAAAACTTTATAAAGTAATTTTTACAGTCATCCGAAGAAAATAAATACTAAACATTATAAGAAAGAGAGGAAACTTCATGGCCCAGAAGCAGTTACTTAATAACTTTATTTATTCATTGGACCACGGTATTCATACCGAGCTCCCTTTCCAGAACGTGTTATATTTACTGCCGAGATTCTTCGATCCTTCCCTCTGAACCATCAATTTAAAACATATGAAACAAAAACACGAAGAAAGGAGTGAGAAATAGAATATAATATTCCCGAATGAGACATAAGCAACAAAGGGTTTTCACAAACTAATACATAATAATATCAGTCACAATCACATACACAATCAATTATGAATGTATGAATGTTATGCAATATCTTCATCATAACTTACCTATATATGTGGACCCTTAAATTTTAATTTGCACTGGGCCAACCAGGAGTTTACACTGTTCCATAAGTCTGGATAATAATAATATGAACAGCTCAACTGGCATGGAAATACTTAGAGACTAGTCAGATTGAGAAAGTTTTTATTGTGAAAATACCCGACACTAGGGAGCTACCCCAGGTCCCCTAAAGTGCCATTTCACACCCTCTCATCCCAAGGTTCGTAATTAAGCCTCCTCTAATGTATCCTCAGTTTCTATAATCCATCCCCAGACAATATCATTTTGTTTCACTTTAATGATTCATGATGTATGAACTACTCGCGTATTTAGTTGGAGAAGGCTTTTAGAAACTCAATTAATAAATATCATAACTCAATAAACTGTACATTTTCATAATTTATCCTCTGAATTTCTATGATACAGAAATAAAATTAGTACAGTTTTCAAATTCCAATCTTACCAAAAATTGAGTTTCCAAACCTTAAATATCTCAAAATTTTTTTATAGAAAATCTTTACATAATCTTTATCAAATTAAATCTTAGCAAGATCGAATTTAAAAATCTCAATTATTTTCGAATATCTTTAGTTATTAGGTTGGATAAAAATAATTTACTTATGAAAATTTTATTTCACTAAAAGAGAATAGTTCTAAATTCATTAACTAAAAATACTTAAAATTTAAAAATTTTTCTTTAATTCAAGATTTAATTATCTCAACCTTTTTACAAATTAATTTTCATAAAATGACTTCTTTTTAAATAAATACTAAAACTTTTTTAAAATATTAAAAGTAAAGTTAATAAAAATAATCTCTAAGAAGAAATAAAAGATTTAAAATAATAAAAATTTAAAGAGTAAGGTAAGAAAATTATTACTGAGTTTTAGCTTTTCGTCATACTTGCTATATGCTCAACTTCATATCACAAGATCATCAATCATAATCAAATATTATCAATCACAGTTAAACATCATCAATCATAAATATAATCAATCATAATCAAATCAATTAAATTAAATATCATTAATACATATCATAATTTAAAATTTAAATGATTATTAATATAGTTGATTTTGAGTTCTGTTGGTCACTCACATAGGTCTATGTAAGTCTATATAATCCAGTCCTTGTATAGGTATAGTTCAGTCCATATAGGTCATAGTGGTCCGAGTCCTTGCATAGGTATAGTTCAGTTTGTATAGATTATAAAAGTCCAAGTCCTTGCATAGGTATGTCAGAGTTAGTTATACCAGATATTTAATTTAAAATTTATTATAAATTTTAAGTTAAAAAGTTAATATTTTAAAATAATAATATTATTAAATTTAAAAGGAGTAGGGGACTTCTCCCATTATTCTTATGTCTTTTCATATTATATTCCTATCTCACTCCCCCTTACCTCTTGTATATTGATTCGTTATTGAAAATCCGTGCGCGTCTCGTCTCCGAGTTTTAAAACATACCAATTTTATTTTAATATAGTTACAAAATAAAAATTAAGATTACTACTTAAAACAGAAATGGTAAATTTTGAATAGTAAATAGTAAATCGTGAATAGTAACAGTAAATAGTAAAATGTGAATAGTAACGGTAAATAGTAGATCATGAATAGTAACGGTAAATAGTAAATCATGAATAGTAATGGTAAATAGTAAAATATAAATAGTAAAGGTAAATAGTAACAGTAAATAGTAATTTACTATTTGAATAGTAATTTACTATTAAAAAGTAATTTACTATTAAAATAGTATTTTACTATTTAGAATAGTAACTTAATATAATATTATTTCCAGTATAATAATAGATTTCTAAAAACGATATAAAAATAACCCTAAAAAATATAAAAAAGACGTATTCTTACCTTAGAATTTTAGTAGAACCTTCTTCCAAAAAATTTATTTCTCTCTCTTAGTTCCACCATTATCTCACTAGCACTACTATATTAAGAAAACTTAATCTGAAATTATAAATTCTAAAGAAGAATTCCTTCAGTATTTATAGGAAGGAAAATTACTATGCATTCTATTATTTTAATATAAAAGTACTGTACATTTTTTAAAATTTTCGTTTCTGATTACTGTGTAAGTTTGAAAATTTCATACATGCTCAGTGTTTTGCATAGTAAATGTCGACTGAATTATTAAGGTAAATAGTATCCTTTCACTCGATATATTTTAAATATTCAAAATCAATCATTTTTGAAATTTAGTGATATTATATCAGTCCTCACTAATTTTATAATAAGTAATATAAAGTTTAAATTTTAAAAATATAAAATTTTCTGTTAATAAAAATTTATTGATACGTTTTCAATTTTTTAAGAATTGGAAAAAATCAAGATTTTTTTTAAACCGATCATTTTTAGATAAGTCTACTTAAACTAGATTTTAGAAAATTTTATTATAATTTAAATTCACTTTCTTATAAATATTTTTAATTTTAAGTCACTTAATATGAATTTAAAATTATTTAAAATATATTATTTTATTAAACTAATTCAAAAATTCCAAAAAAATACCAAAAAATCATAAATAATACGTAGATTAAAAAGTTTTAAAAAATCATAATTTAGTTCCTTCAAAATTTTAATATAAAAAATAAAAATAGGGGTGTTACAGTTTCGATCTGAAATCAAAATACAAATTCTTAAAATAGAAAACAAATCAACAGTTCCGTTATTAAAAAAGAAAGCAAAAAACATTTTCTTAGAACATGATGCACATGATTTTGTGAATTTTAGCTTTTAATGTCTGATATGCCAAATGCCAGATTGCATCAATTGAGTACTGCTAAATAGATAAATAGAGGAGAGAGAGAAGAAGCATCACTGGTCCAGCTCTAGCATCTTTGTTGTATACAAGTACTGTTTTATTATTATTATTTTGTAATCAAATGTTTATGCATGTATTAGTTTACTGCTAAATCAAATTATTTAATGTATCATATTTGAATTCAAATACTTGACAACAAATCTATTTTTATGAAGATTAAAATCTGAGACGACAGAGTAAGATAAAACACTTCTTATTGATAGATCTGCCCAATTTAAAATACTTTATTTTTTGATTATTTTTTATTAATTTAAATTTAATGTTAAAGCAAACAGAATATAATGTTAAATTCCGTCGCTACATTTGTCCCTTTTCTTTGATTTAATCCCAGCCTCTGGGAATTTGAATCCCTTTCTTTGCATTGCCAACTTTGGATCATTTTCTTATTGAGCTCTGTGGATCTCCCAGGTCAGTTTCTTTTTCATGGTTTATTTATTCATCAAAAGATTAAGAAAGAAGAAGCAGCTTTATGTTGAAGTTTAATCTTCAATGCACTATTACATTGTGTGTTGTAGAGTACAAGTTACAAGTTGACGTTGAACGCCACAAATCACACTATCATTTTCCAAGGTAATTGAATCATATTTTCTCTCTTGCTTTTCTGGTTTCCTGTTTTTATTTTCTAGTTATGGTACCTATATATATCATAGGTTGAATGCTTTGTGTTCATTGACATTTCTCTGTTTTTTTTGTTTTTCATTTTTGTTGGGGTGTGTGTGTTGGTGTTGTTATATCTTCATTAACTTAGGAGATGACAAATGATGATAGCAGTTTACATATTTTATATCATTTGATGCTATCTGTTAGAGCTAGAAAACATAGTACTTAATTAGTTGATGGTATAAAATATGTATGTATAATAGATCAAAGGATCTTGTTGGGATGGGAATATTATTTGTATTTTGATTTACTAACAAAAACGTGGAGAATGGAATCTCTATGGAAAGTAGTGTTAATTTAACATAAAAACTAATATATTACTACATATTTCCTAGCATTTCTACAGAAAGCAATTTCCCTTCATTTTAATGGTGAGAATAAATGATTTATATATATATATATATATATATATATATATATATATGTATTGTGAAGATATTCATAATTTACAGTAGTTGTTTAATATCAAGATAAAGATGTTAAACATAAAATAAATATCTACACTTAGGAATATAAATCAGTAAATCTGATAATAATATTTTTCACTTATAATATAAAAATAGATTGATATATACTCACATGTACCCATCTCAACAAGTAATTCAGTTATAGTAAAATGGGTTAGTTTATTAAAACCGAACAAATATATAATTGAAAATATAATATTTATGTGTTAAAATTGAATCTCTAAATAAAATTAGGTTATTTTATGTCTTAAAAGTATCCCAAAGATGTATTCTTCTTGGATAATTTTCATCTTATATAAAATAAATAAGTTTTCATGTTGTTGGTTGCCCTTTTGTTTTGCTCTTTTCGTGTGACTTTAGTGTTATTGGTATTAATTTTCATAATGTGATGTTGTAAGTTAGATTTTCTGTTAGGTCCCAAGTGAGCTAGTAGTGCTGAAATGGGCTGGACCTGAAGTCTGTTAAGTTTGATTACTACCCTTGACATTTCCCTTTAAATTACGTACATTAAAGCCAACACTTTATGAATGAAGTGAAAAAAGTGTTCACATAAACTTTCTAATAATTATGACTTAGTTAAGATGAAAACCTGCATAATGTACCAAATTGACCATGTAACACAGCTTAAAACTGTAAGAAGTGAACCTTTTAACCAGTTCTCATTTGTGGCAGCACTTTTTTCTTGAATATAAAATAGAGGACGCCATAAATTTCTCAACTTGGGTCCTTTGTACAGTGTCATGATCAATAAACCAGCCAAGCTTATCAAGGTCCCAAGAACTTTTGTAATTGATTTTGAAGATCTAGAACCTCAAACCTGCGTTTAACTCAATTTTCTTAGGCATAAAATAATGAAATGTAAATGCTAATTATAATGGATTGTGTTTTAAAACTCTAATGAGTAAAACAGTATTGGCTTTGCTTCTGCATCACTCATCCCAAAAAGTGCTACAACACCCTATAATTAAAAACATTTTGCCTGAGTAGGAACTCCTCATTAAAAGACAATAGACATACATACCTTTATGCTTTGGTCCATGGACCCTGAGTACAACATTTTGCCCCCAACAGCAAGACAAACCGTGGCTTTAGTGTGGCCACTAAGTAATGCACCCAATGCAAAAGGGCAATTAGCTTCAGGGTTGCCCCTCCATGTAGTAATTACACCATCTTGCGATTTAATAATCAGATGATACATTAATCCATATAAGACAGAAAAGAAAAGAAAAAGTTTAAGAAGAGAGAATTCTGATCGAAGTGAGGTTTAGTTACCTGTACCGCAGCAAAAAGTGTATCGTTGCCAACAATCATGGCAAGGACTTGTTCTTTAGGCCCATCTAGAGTAAACTCTGAACCAGTCTGAATATTTGAAGCCTTCATAACAACCACAACCACATACTCAGCATACTAGTACAAGTCATTTATACAAGACATGGTTGCACAATGAAGCAAAACAAGGTACAAAGTAAACAAATTTGTGTGCTGATCGCATTACTATTGACGTGTGTGCTGATCGCATACTATTGAATTTGTAATCATGTTATATATGATTTATGTGTATTAGTGGAGAGCAAGGCTCACTAGGATGAATCTGTATGTGTTTTATGCTTATGTAAACTTTAGGATATTGATGGTCGTCAGGATTTATTTTTATGTTAGTGGAGAGCAAAGCTCACTAGTTTGTTGCTGTTTAGTTACATTGAACAGTATTTGGAACTTTTCTGTGCGTAACAGGGTTTTTATTAAAATTTGGAAATGTCCGGTTTATAGGGGAGACTCTGTCAAAATTTCGGTGGACTCCTAAGGTTTATGTTTGTTTGCTTATAAAAATATTTTGTTAATTAATTGTTCAATCACATGGCATACAGTTATGTTGACAGTATTCGCACTACGAAGGTAATTACTAGGATTTTGAAGGCCCAGTGGGATGGCCCTTACATCTCTTGGACGGATGCTAGTAAGACTGTCCAAGATAAATGGTTTGACACATTCTCGGTGAGTTTAGCACAACTCTTCTAATTTCATGTAACTTTTATTGTTGAACATTACTTACGAGTTTCATTTAGAATTGCATTTTCATTTACAGCGTGGCTTTCGGTGGGAGGAGGGTATGACTGACGAGATTAGGAGGATCTTTACCGTAAAGACCTCCAAAATCATTAAGAGTACCCTCTGGAAGGTGAGGGTGATGACGGAGCATCCCTGTTGGATCCCAAAGCCCCACTGGGATGGCATGCTGAAGAAGTGGGGAGGTGTCTTGTTCCAGCAGGCCAGTGCCCGGAACAAGGCAAACAGGCAGGTTGATGCTGGAGCCCTCGTCTACACTAGGGGCTCCATCTCAATTATTAAGCACAAAAAGCGATTTGTAAGTATAGTTTCTTAAATGTGTTTATTATTACAATGACTTGAAAGCTTTTTCACTAACAAATTTAATATACTGTAAATTGCAGGAGCAGAAGGAGCACTGTGAGCCTTCGTTATTCGAGGTGATGCAAATCACCAAGAAGAACAAGGCTGGTAACTGGGTTAACCAGAAGACCACCGACATGGCGGTACTTTATTAAACTTTAGGATGTTTTTTAATTTTTTTATACATTAACATATACTAATGTAATTGATTTTTCTAAACATATGCAGGAGGCGTATCAGGCCATGCGTGCCGAGAAGAAGGCTGAGCTGGCCTCTCAGACTCCTGACGTGGAGGCACCTCCCACCCTTTCTTCTACCGACGACAATGCCATCTATTTAGAGGCTGTCAGAGGTGTAAACAAGAAGGGGAGGGTGTTTGGCCTCGGTGGGGTTAACACCCAGATAGCCAGGACTGGGAATGCCCCACCCTCTTCCTCTACGTTGCCAGCAAATGTTGTTCAGGTCATTCAGAACTTGAACAACAAACTTGCAGAGGAGCGCAGACAGAGGTAGCTGGCAAAGGAACGAGCTGAGCGGGATAGAGAAGACACTCATCGGCTGATGGCTCAACAGGAGGCTCTTATACATCGGTTATTGGAGCAATTACCGGCTGGACCTAGTGACGGAGCCTCTGCTTCCAGACCACCACCCCAGGATCCCCCCTCCAGTTGACTCTTATTTTATTTATTATTTTTTTAGTGTTACATATTTTTGTATTTATTTTTTTATTATTACGCTTTTTTGTATTATATTTTTGTTGTTTGAGTTGTAAATATTACCACGGTTTACTATATTTTATATTACATTGTGTTTTATGATGTTATATTTTTTCTTTATTAATCGTGTTTATTTCCAATTATTAAAAAGTATAATAAAAAATTATCATATAATATTTAACAAAGCTTTATAAAAGAAACTTTAAAGAAATAATTTTAAAAAAACTTTACTATTAGCGACGGGAACCTTCCGTCACTAACCTGTGGTGATTCAGCTACGAACACAGGCCGTCACTAACATTGCCACCATTCAGCTACGAACACAGTCTGTTGCTAACACTGTCACCATTTAGCAAAGAACAGACCCCGTCACTAAGGTTGTCACTATTTTAGCAATGACAGTCGCTGTCGCTAAACTTTGCCTCTTCAGCTACGAGCCCACACCATCACTAACGTTGTTACTATTTAGCAACCAAAGTTCTGTCACTAACGGTGTCACTATTTTAGCTATGACGTCAGCGACGACTGTTTAAATAGGAAACAATGACTACCGTTTGCCGTCGCTAATAGCTACGGAGCTAGCCACGGGATTCTAACCCCTCCATCTCTATATTAGCGACGGACTCTTCCTTTCCCTATAGATTATTCAATGACGGGGTATGGTCGTCACTAACTTGGCCACGGCGTTTTGCACCGTCGCTGAGGTCTTAGCAACCAAGCTTTCAGCGACGAGATTTTGCCGTAGGAAATCCTGTCGTTAATAGTGGTAGCGACGACATTTAGTCAGTTAGCGACGGATTTCCTTCGTCACTATTCTGTTCTTTTTTGGTAGTGGAAACGGCTTGGTGATGCGAAGGGAGAATGGGCCAATCACGTTTTCCATGTCTTGTGGGCATACCAGACCACACCTCATTCGTCTATAGGGGAAGCCCTATTTCAGTTGGTGTATGGTATAGATGCAGTAACACCGATGAAAATTAATCAGATTTCACCAAGAGTAACAATTTGACGAAGTGAACAACGACCCAAGATTGAAGAATGAGTTGGATTTTCTTCCAGAAGTAAGAGAATCAGCTTTTATCCAGACCTGGCGATCAAAGCCAAGGCCGCAATGCGATATAATATGAAGGTGCAAAAGAGAAGGTTCAATGTAGGGGATCTCGTCTTGTGAAAAGCATCAGTGGTAAATTGTTTCACACATGAAGGAAAGTTAGCACCAACGTGGGAAGGACCATACCGGGTGAATAAAGTCACACCAGGGGGAGCTTATCTTTTGGAAACACTACAAGGTGAAGTTTTTAAGAATAAATGGAATGTAAAGAATCTATGTGTATATTACAGCTAACCGACGTCACAAGTCATGCACTATTTTTCCCCACCTAAGGTTTTTCCCACAGGGTTTACTTATGAGGTTTTTAATGAGGCATGCAGCCAGGAAGCTTACTCAAAAATAAAATACAAATTTGAAGTAACTGTTGCTTGCTGGTTGGTTTTAAAAGAGCCGTTCGTTTATTTTAAACCCCGGAGTGGTTGAAAAACCAAAAGAACGGTTCATTCATTTTAAACCCCGGAGTGGTTGAAAACCCCCAAGAGTGGTTCATTTATTTTAAACCGCGGAGTGGTTGGAAAACCGCAGAGTGGTTGGAAAACCCCAGAGCAGTTCAGTTATGCTAAAACTCTTAAGAAAGATTAAGTACAAATTACTAAAGTGATACACGTCGAAGTAATAATGCCTAAAATTTTATCGAAGTCCATTTTATGATATCGGTTGATACAAGCAATGAAAAGACATTAATATGAAGATGATATTGGTAAAAAAATATTAAGTTCATTCCAAAATATCAAGATAATTACAAAAAATGAGAGGGCACATCAACCGAACAAAATCATAATAGTCAAAAAAATGGGCGGAGCTCATCCCGCCTACAAGCAAAAGAAATCCTAAGGGTTCACGGGGCCACCATTGTCCTCCTCATCCCTCTCCAAACTGGCATTATCATCTCCAGCCTCTTCATCTTTATTCTGGTACTCCTCTTAAAGGGTGTTATCTTCCTCCGCCCCCAAGGGAGAAAACTGGAAGGGCTCATCAGAAGGGACGTAGGATCGACCGCCAACCTCGGTCACCAGCTCTCTATTGCGAAATCTGTTGAAGAAACCGATCCCATTGAGGTTGAGTAGGGTACCTCGATTTCAGAAGACAACCTGGCGGATTGCATGGCTGAAGGAATCTATAGCGGCGCAAGTAAACTTAACCATGTCATCTTTGTATTTGGTCTGCTCAGTTGCAATCGCTGCGGTTAGATCCTCATTCTTCTTTTGGAGATCGGCCACGAGCTTCTCCAGATCGCCCACCTTGTTGCGAAATCTGTCCCTCTCCTTCTTCAAGCCCTCCTCAGACTTCAGGAGATCTTGGTTTGTTTCGTTGAGGGTCTTAATCCTCTGATGGGCCTGTTTGTAGTCCTTCGAGAGGCGGGTGCTCTTTTTATTCAACCATTCTATTTCTCACTTGGGCCTATCAGTAGTGGCGGAGTAGATGATGGAGAGGGTTTTAATGTTATACCACATGGCGGTCTCTAGGGCAAATTCAAGGTCACTAGGATTCAGGCCCTCCTTGAGACGCCATGGGAGAGCAAAATCGGTGTTGGGGAGGGGTGGTCTTGACTATGAGCTCCTTTAGGGCTTCCATGCCAGAGATAGGAACCTCGGGATCCTTTTCAACCACCTCGGTGGCAATCCCTTTCCCTTTGTCTCGAGCCTTCAAACCAGGGTCCACCTTTTGTCGCTTGGAGGCACCACTGCCTTGCTTCATCCCATTCTTCTTGCTAAAGGCATCCTCTATAGCGACTGTACCTCCCAGGATATGAAGTTGGGAGGCCTTCTTCAACTTCGAGGTGACGTTGTTTTCCCCTGTGACGTCGGCTGCGGAGCCTTCCATCAGTTCACGAAGGGCCTCCAAAGCATCGACACTCATATTTCCTGAAAAAAGACTAGTCATTAGAATAACCGAAGTGCAAAGAGGAATTAAAGAAAAGATAAAAAGAAGTTAAGTACCCAAATGAGTAAGGTACTCATTTCGTGCCTCCGTAGTGCCCAAAAGAGAGCGACATTTGAGGGGAGCACCTCAGGAGAGAGCATGGAAGGTATCAACTACGGCCCTGGAGGATTTAGAGAGAGAGCCCTATTTGACCGTATATGTCGTACTCTCCAACAAAAAATGTTTGTGAGTCTAGCTGGTGTGGATCAGAAACTGGCCTTCCTCATTCTTCCAAAAAGGGGGGTCCGTCCCCTTGGCAAAAGGTTTAATAAAAGAATTTTTGAATGAGGCTCCCGCTATCTCAAAGGACTCAGTGAACGCCTTGAAGTTGATGATGTTGCTTTGGCACCTCAGGTTTACAAAACTCATCCCAGTACCACCACGGCACATTACTCGGGCATATCAGAAAAAAAAAATAGAGATGGTCGGGGTGAAGCCTAGATGCTTCCCAAGAACTTCGAGGGCAAGAACTAGTGCCCAACTGTTGGGATAAAGTTGGCTGGGGGCAATGTCTAAAAAACGCAACACCTCAATCTCAAACTTATTCAGTGGGAACCAGACTCCCACCTTTGATAGAATATAGTTGTGGATGTATAAGAAGCGGTCCATGGGGATGTGATAGATCCGCTCTGTAAGTGTTGGGGCGCAGAAAGTGAAGGAGTTATCATACTTCTTAGCATGCCAGTGATATTCAATCTGAAGCTCTACATCATCTGTAGGCTTGGCATGGTGGCTGTAGACGGCCAAAACTCTTGAGAAACCCAAAAGTATTGGTCTTCTACTTTCCGAGCTAGCCAATTTATCTTATCAGCAATCATAAAGGTGTCATCAAGGTTATTCCTCAGAACGGAAGAGCCAGCAGCATCCATGGTGACAACGTGTTCTAAAAATGGGACTGTGGAATAAAAGTTAGTATCATCAGCGTCGTAGTGCACTACACTAGAATCCTCACCCCAGTTCGGAGACACGAGAGGTAGAGGAGACTTAGGTTCCCAAACTCCAGAGGAAGAAGACTCCAGCTCCTGGGGATTTGAATTACCCCAGATTCCTGGAGTCATCCACCTACAAATGTCCGTTTGTGTAAGTTGAGGTCTTTGACGAGGAACCTCGGGTGGCCAAGAAATAGAGAGGGTTTGAAATTATTTCGCAAGAGCTGTCTTGGCCTTGGTTGTCATTAGTAGAAAAAGTAGACATCGTAAATAAAAAGGAGAGGTCGAAGGGCTACCTGTGTTTATGGTGCGAACGATTCTTCTAGTGCGGGCCAGGATGAAGTGAAGAGAAAGGTAGAGACTACGAACAGACAGAATTTCAGGGGGAAAAACACAAAGGTGAAAGAATAGGAGAAGTCATCCTCCTTATATAGGCGTCAAAATCCCATAGGCCGAAGTTCAACCATCGCGGCCCATGGACGAGATGGAATTTGAAATGACGCAGCCCACAAAAGGCGTTGATTCACCTTTTTGTGACGTTATCTGATGGCGCATAAAAGACACAAACCAGTTGGAGCACGCGACATCAGTAACACCTGCCACATGACAGCTTTTTTCAGGCGACGTGCATTAAATGCCCACCTAACCCACTAAACACATTGGTACAAGAAATGTTCACACATCGGTCATTGTGTCAACAGTCAATAATTTTCCAAATCCAGAAGAGAGAATTCCGAAATGTATCTTTTCCACCGACTCAAAGTAGTTCATTATCGTGACATCATCATAACAATAAACTAAGGGGCAAATGATTCGGGGTGCTAACCAGACTCCATAACACATGGTCGGGGTTCTATTGAACGGTGCCACGTTATTAGAGTTACCAAAAGGACCTGGTTAAACTATAACAACCGGAGTCTAAAACCAGAACGACTACGGTCAAGACTTCGGTCTCTCTCTCTAACAGCCAGACAATGAGTCAATCAGTATGGGCAACATGTCCCTGCAAAAATTGTTGCTACAGTAAGTTAGGAGAAGAGTCAAATCACTTCTCCTACTCAGGTATTCCCTATAAATACCACTCATTTATTACTGTAAATGGATCCGAACTAATCTGAGTGTTACCTCCGTAATACCCTTATTTTCTGTAATACCCGTACTGACTTAGGCATCGAAGAATCTTTTACAGGTGCACCTCTAGTGTGTCCCCAAGACATCAAATTCACCCTATATTTGAAGAACTTAGGATCCCCACTGGACCTAAGTATAAAATACCGTACTTCACTGAGACAGTGCAAAACTGAGATTAAGTGATATAACTCTGGACACCTGTTAAAACGGTCAACTCTTAACCCCGATTCTAGGACAGAACAAATGATAAATGAATAATGGAGAAAAAATCAATAAATATAAATAGGGAAAAGAGAAAAAGTAAATCTTTAATCATTATTATTATATTTTTATAAAATGTCCACTGCGTAAGCTCGCAGATATTAAAAAAAACTTTTTTCCAACTACTAAAAACATTAGTGAATATTTTGACGAGCAGTTCCATGGGTTTTTGACCCATTTGGGTGTCTTTTTTAAAAAAATTATACTTTTAGGTCTGTTTCAAAATTATTTAGTGGTCTGGGCGAAATTGCAGGGAACATGCCACGTGTCAGCACACCCTAAATTCGTCTGGTGGAGGGACGAATTCGCCACGTGTCAGGCAGGGGAAAATGATTAACAAAATCGCCTTGTCACCTATGAGTCATAGCCTGATACCACAACCATTAAGACAACTGACTCTTTGAGGCAAATAAGGAATACTATTAAATATACTACTTTCTATTCTTACACATATATAACATATTAAATATATATTTTATAACATATTCAATATATATTGATGTATATTCTATTATATATAAAAATATTTTAAATATATATATTAAAATATAATAAATATATATTTATATTTAATATTTAATATATATTATTAAATACGTATATTAATATATTACTTTTCAAATTTATCCCTCCACTAGACGAATTTAAATATTGATGTGACTAAAACACACTCAGACCACTAAATAATTTTGAAACAAGCCTAAAAATATAATTTTTTAAAAAAAACACCCAAATTGATCAAAAACCCGCAGTTCCATACAGGGCCACAATTATTTGGTTTTCTCCCCTGATTACAAATCTAAAGAATCCGACAGAGAATCTGTGAACAAACGAAAAGAGTGACGGTAGACATTATTACTGTCATACATTAAGTTATTATTATTGCTACTTGCTAGCCACGAGATGCATGCTATATTATCATTTTTTTGGTTTACTGACTACATGCTATATTATACACATTGGAGTATTATATTATTCCATTATTGCTAGACGCAAGTCCATGCTTTACACGGGTTAAGATTATTTTATTTATATTATTGATATTGATTAAATTTATTATTTAAATTACTATTCCTTTATTAATAATAGATCAATATTATAATAGACTATTCAATGTATATCTTATTTAATTTTTTTTACATGATAAGGATATTAGTTTTAAGCAAGATTTATAAAATTTATTAATTATAATATTAAAACTGGAAAAAAAATAACAAAAGAAATATGCGTATATAATGCGACTCGTATAAGAAATATTACCCTTCTTTTATGCACCTTTAAGAGTTTTGGTTAATTCATTTTTATTGTCACTTTAGTAAAATTATTTATTGGTATACACTTTTATTGTAATTTTATGAAATTAACGTTGAATTATATGTTTGGTTGAAAAATATGTATTAAGCATTCATTTTCATTTGGGTATAATAAAAAATTAAGTAATACTTTCACCTTCGTTACTTTTTATCTAGTTTAATTTAAGAAAATGTCTTTATTTTTAACTTTTACATACTTTAAGAGTTTAAGAAAGCATATATTATTCTTTTATCTATAATAGTTTTACTCTTTAAAAAATGACTAAAAATTAACATGTGGAATAATGAGAGAGGAATATAATAGTAAATTATTTGTGATCTAATAATATTTAGTGATTTTCTTAATTTATTTTTTAAAATTATGCTAGATAAAAAATGAATAGAATATTTTTTTATAGAATCATTAATAGCATTGGTTTTACATTTTCTTAATTCATGTGTAATGTGTAATTGTTTTACTACTCGTTCTATTATTGAATATAAACAAGAAATAACTAATTTATGGTAACTAAGAATATGAGTTGGTCTCATTTAATCTTATTAAAAATTAAGTTATAATTTTTAAATTATCCTTATCATTAATTACTAAAGTAATAGTTTTTTTTTATTTTAAAAGTTATTCATATTATCTATCTTTATTATATGAAAGGTATATTAGAAATCATATAATCAAATAGGTCTGGTCATTCGAAACTTGCTTATTTTAGAACAAAATATTTTAAATTAATTGTTGCCATGGGAGTATAAATTCTTTACTTTTTATCCTAAAATTATTATTATTCATAATTTACTCCATGACATTAATTAGTGTTAGCTGAAACTCATAATAAGGTAGGAAAATAAGGTGGAAAATTGAACTCAAAGAACAAGAGACAAGGGGAAAGGATGGGAGAAACTAGAAAAAGAAGAGGGTTTAGACACCACTTTAGATGAGATGAACCATATAAGGAAGTTCATCACTCATGGAAGGACCCAAAGGATAAGAACATGAACAGAACACTCTAAGCACTCAAGAGTTTAAAGAGAGAATCACTCAAATCTTTAGAATTCTTGTTCAAGACTATAAATTGAAAACCTAGCTTTATTTAAATATAAACTATCCATAATTGAGCTAACTAACCTAACTACTAACCTATGGTAAAGTGTATTTTCCCTTAAAATAAAGCTAACCCCAAAACATGACCCAAACACAAAAATACGGTCATGTAAAAAACCCTAAAGCCCATACTAGACCTAACTACAATTATAATGAAAAATAGATTTTAAGCCTAAAGGTAACTCACAAACTCTAATAATAAAATCCTAAGAGAAATACAAAGTAAATGGCTTAAAGACGACCCTAACAAAAAGTCATAAGTCTTATATTAGGATGGACCCTCATCACAAGGGGCATGCAAGCTTAAGACTTACAAAAGTGTTAGGAAGTTAGTGCATGTGTCAGCTTTCCTCATCCATTACGAAAAAGTACTAACACGCAATATGGCCATGACCACCTTCACCCAATACCTTATAAATACTCTTTATTTACTATAGGTAAGGGACATTCACCAAACCATTACATAAGCTCTAGTATTATTTACCCAATATTGACTTGAATGTCAATGTGTCTTTGTATGTGACACCATATTTCACCCCTCAACATGAAATGCTGGTGGTTATTGGAATCATCACATCAAGACCTTGAGATCTTCACTAGACTTAGAGATATAATATCATATTCCTATTGATTTGGTGTAATACGTAAGAACTTAAAGGTAAGATATCCATAACAAAGTTTGTTCCCTCATGCTAAACAGAACATTGGCACACTCAATAGGACTCGCTAAATGTATTCTCAGTTTTGTAATCTTAGATGTTTCCATGGACCCAAATCAACAACCAAGAACCTAGAAGCTCACATGCAAGATTTGATGTACACAAAACATAATCTTCTAGGCTATAATATAGGTTTCATTGAAACCGTAGGCTCTATAGCCCTAGCTACATGGAAGATCGCGGTGGTGGCTTAACCAGACCCCTATGATGAGTTAATCAGGCCACTTTGAGTGAAGTTGTAGGAGCTCAAGTAAGGATAGGCCTAATAGGATGAAGGAAAATAATATTCCATCCAAGAGTATCACTAGTCAGGCCTTGTAACATCTCAAAATTTTCATTCTCATGTATAATCATTTTGATTTAGACCATTAATGATATTATCCATTTTATCTCAACTTTCTACATAAATTTTGGTTAGGAAAACATCTTCAATTTAATCTTTTACTATGGTAAAAATTTTAACTTTATACCTTAGGTAAAAGTTAATCAAATAACTTATTACCTATTTCCTTAGTTATTAATTTCTTTGGCTTTTCCAATTACTCTCATCAAATTACCACATACTCCACTCAAAATGTGTCATCTTGTACATATTTTAATTGCTAGTTAGAGTCCGAATTTGGAAATGTGGTTAACTACAAAGTTGTTCCTCTTTTTCTTAGCTTTTCAACAAGACCAAATTTGTTAAACTCCATTAAGATTTGAGAGAGATATGCCCAAAATACCGAAACTGTTTCAGAATTGGTATTTTACTTCAATCATATCATCTTTTACATATTTTAATGCCTAGTTAGAGTCCGAATTTGAAAACGTAGTAAACTACAAAGTTGTTACTCGTTGTCTTAGCTTTCCAACAAGACCCAATTTATTAAAATCCATTAATATATGAGAGAGATATGCCCAAAATACCGAAATAGTGTCAGAATTGATATTTACTTCAATTATACAAGCTACATTATGTAGGCTACGGAAATGGTCAACAATTCAGCCCATTTTTCTCACCTAAAACCTCCATTATCACCATAATTAATGCACCTAACATCCCACTACAATTCCATTATGAAAAGCTTGTCCCCCACTTGTCATTGCATCATTAAATCAACACTACATCTTATTCCCAAGTCTGAATTCTTAGAACAAGCTAAAGTTAGTGAAGTCTCTCTCATTTTCTTTCATTTTCTCCATCAAAGTCATTCCTGATCTGAAGTTAGGACAATAAGAGAACACTTTCAACCACTCTAGGATCCTCCATCAAGGTAAGAGGGGATAGGGTTATAAATAAATATGGAATGGGTAGAATTATATGCTATTCTAGGATTTTCATATTTATTTTCGTAACTTGTTACTTAATTTCAAAGCTGAAAATGTATGAATTTGGCTTTGACTTCTTCATCAAAGTTGTAGATATTTTCGTTATGTAAATTTTGAGACTTGAACCAACTAATTTGGATATGTATAGCATGAGGTATAGTCAAAATACTACAGTATGTCCATTCTAGAATATGTACCTTCTATTTTGTGTAAATATCAATATTCTAGGAATTATACATACATATTTAGACTTTGATGTCTTCATAAAAGTTATATATATTTATGTTATGGATCTATAGAAAGTGGTTTCAAGTTAAAAGGATATTTGTAGCTCTAGTTATACCTAAAATACAGAAGTATGTTCATGTTGAAAACCTGTTGACGTGAATCACTGTTTGTACTTTTAAAACTGGGAATTTTGTGATGAGAATTAGTGTTTAGTGTCTTCATAAAAGTTTTATATATTTGTGTTATGAGTAATTTAGAACTGGTCTCATGCCAAAATTATTTTTGTAGCTCCAGAAACTTTGATTTTACCAACATATGTACGTTTTGTTACTTTCTTTGAGATAGTTTAGTATCCTATGAGTTTGTGATATTTCTGTTTGGATTTGGAATTTTTGGTCTTCATGAAAATTATGGATAATGTAATTATTGAAACACATAACTTGGCCTCATTCAAAAATGATTTTTATACCATGAGTTATAGCTAATTTACTAAAGATTATCAAACCAGGAAATTTTCTAGCAATTGGTGATAATGAAAAATGATAACCTATTGACTATTATGTGATTATGTGATGTTTCTGTTTGGAATTTAAAATTATGGTCTTCATAAATGTTGTAGATAATTTTGTTATGGAACTACAGAAAGTGAAATTACTTAAAAAAAGATTTAAATTGCTCATGTTATGGCCTTTTTACTAATGTATATTGTTGTTGTAAATTTCTAAAATTTACCTATGATGATTATTATGGATGAAAATAATATTTTCCATGTGGATATTGATTTATTTATGAATTATTGAAGGATGATTGATTATTATTGATGTTATTGAGTGTCCTATGAATGTCATACAGTATGTATATTTTTGTGATGAATAATTATGAATGACTAAATTAACGTATACATGAATGCCTTGTGGTTTATTGAGATATGTTGTTGAACTGTAAATCCATGATTTTGAAAATTGATATATGTGATGTGTCCTTTAAGGACTTATGGCTTTCAAGTGATTATGGAAGTATTGATATCATGGTATGTTAAATTGATAAAGAGAATTAAAGGCATTCATGCATCATAAGCATTTGGACGCACCATGGAATTTAAGGGTTCCATGATTACCGGCCCTGGTGGGGGGTTACTCTATGATGAGTTAAAGTCTTATTTTCGTTGAGCGCCATGAAGTGTAGGGATTCATGGTTTATGCTAAGTCCTACTTGTGTACTTCGGTACTTGAGCGCCATGAAGGGTAGGGATTCATGGTATATGTTAAGTCCTACTTGTGTATTTTGGTACTTGAGCGCTACGAAGGGTAGGGATTCGTGGCATTATGCTAAGTCCTACTTGTGTCTCTATGAGACTTTTTACTGCAGTATTCCCACTAAATCAAAATGGATCCAGCATGACATCATATAACTAAATTAAAGATTATTAAATGTAAATGACCTTGTTTGGCATATTCATCATATCATAATTGTTTATTGATTGTGTTGTGCAATTTTACTTATTTTATATTTATTCTATATTTTATCTCACTCTTACATTATTTTTACAATGCACGCTTCACAGAATGACGAGTGGTGGAATTAATAAAGTTTTCATGTTTTATTACTTGGACTTTGATTTTATTTGAGATTTAATGTGTTGTAATAATATTATTATGTACCTTGTACTGTAATCTTCTCTATCATTTCCGCTATATAAATGTATTATGTTTTATTCATTCACGACTAGTATGCATGATAATATTCCGCATTTATCAATTTTTACGTGACCTCAGAATTTAAATTACGAATTTCAAAATGATTTTTTAAACGCGAAAAATTTATTTCAAAAATTTGGGTGAATTAATTGGAATTTGTAATTTAGGTTTTGGGTGTCACAGGCCTCACCCCTAATAATCCCATCATGATGTTTCGATGTGGCTTACTTTAAGATCTTGACATACGACAGGGATGATCAAGAAGCAATATAGCGGACGAAGCACCATTTTCCCTGATATTACACCATGCAAGCCCCAGGAGGTTCTTTGGGGTGCAAGTTTAATATTCCCTTCACTTTGACGATTAATGGGAATTGTCATTCCTAGACATCTTTAGACCTTACAACCATTGTTCATTGGAAAGTATACCAATAAGACTGATCCTAAAAAAATTTGGATGCCTACATCAATAAATTATTGTTCCTAGGGGAGAAAGGTAATGTCATGTGCAAGAGGTTCCCATGAACCTTAGCCACTAAAGTCCTTTGTTGGTTCAGAGAATTGCTAGTAGGATCCATCGACTCTTGGGAGGATTTAGAGACCTTCCAAGAGAATTTCGTTATAGCACATGATGTGCCTAAAACCTTCCATACCTTGGCCTAAATAAAGCAAGGTGAAAATAAGTCTCTAAAGGACTTCTTGAAGAGGTTCTACAAAGAGGCTGCTAGGGTTTTGGGCCAGGTAGAGCTAATTTAGTTGCATATCACCATAGAAGTGTTATAGCCTAAGTCACATTTCCCCCTATCTTTGGCAAAGGAAGCATTGTAAACCTTCGAAGAATTTAGAATGAAGGCAGCTATAGAGAAAAAGAAGTTTACGGGTCCCACAGCGGCTACAACATCGATTCTAAGATTTAACGTGATATACTTAAAAAAGAGAGGCATAAGATCGAACCTAACTCCACGAGGTAACAATCAAAACCTCAAGCCATAAAGCTACCTTGTACCTTATAAATTTTCCCGTATACACACATGTTTCTTTTTAAATAAATATATAACAAATGATCTAGGCACATACCAGCCCAAAGAGCGTGATATCGAAATGATGACTTGTGCATAAAGACGTTCCACGTGCAACACATTATGACACCGGCTGAACCTAGTAAAACCTCAATCTCATGAATGAAGTCCCTACAAACCGGTGTCACGGATAGCCTAGCAGGTCTGTTGGGGGCATACTAACTAACCTACAGTGGGTGTCAGGAATGCCTACGGAGATGCCGGCTTTTCCCATAACCTATAGATCCATACTAACACAATGTCATAGGGACTTAACTGCCCCTCAACTCTATAAGTACTTCTCATTTAAAACCCATAAGGGTAAGTTACTCTGCCTAACTTACACCTATGCTCTAATATTAAGTATCCAGATTGACTTGAGCATCGAAGTGTCCTTGTAGGTGGTACCATATTTCTCCTATCAATACGGCTGACCAATGTGATAACTAGAGAAGAGATATCAAGATTTTTTGTTCCCCACTAAACTAAGAGATATAATACCAGATTCTCACTTAACCAGTGTAATATAGGGGTCCAAAATAAATAATATTTAGCTTATGTAACAAAAAAAAAAATTTTAATATAATTTGAATAGTCTAATGGTAAGTTATATGCATTTTGCTTTCAAGTCTCTAGTTCAAACCCGCAATAGCTCTAATTTTTTAAATTTAATGTTTTCATTTATAGTAATTAAGTGTTAAATTGAAACCAAATATTAAGTGCAGTAACAGATAAAATTATAAAAAAATCTTTATATAAAACTAAAAAAATTAAACCCGTACTAGCTCAAATTTGTTAAATTTAACATTTTCACTTGCAGTAATTAAGTGCTAAATTTGAACCAAATATTAAGTGCAGTAACGGATAAAATTATAAAAAATTCTCTATATGAAACGTAAAAAATTACATTTTCTTGTTTCCTTATTTCTTCTTCTTTTGTTTCTACAATCTTTTTCACTTTGACCTCTCTTTATCATACCACAGTTACACTCTCCACCTTCCAAATCACTTGTTAATTAACTTGTAATTTACAAATTATTTAGGAACTTTATTCATGTTGATATCAATATTTTGTTAACTTTTATGGTTATAGGGTCTTAATTTTTATTTTCTATAGTCATTGTCAATTATTTAATTCTTTTTTATATTTTTATTATTTTTGTTAAAAATGTTTAAGTTTTTAATTTTCAATAGTTATTACTAATTGGTTGATTGTTTAAATTTTCATATCAATTTGTTAATTTTATGCTTACAATGTTTAAATTTAGCTATTAGAATTAGGATGTACGTGTGAAATTGTGAACAAGTATTGAATGCCAGCTTCTCTTTCCAGTGCTATTACTCTTTACTTCTTTTCTTGTGTTAACTTACTATTTTATAATAATTTGTGTTTTTTTTCTTTGGTGTAGGAGGAAGAACGATTTTTTGAAGGAAAACGTAAGACTATGAGAAAATCGTTTATTATTTTCTGGCTTGTTATTATACTCTATACCAAGATGATATATTTAATTCATGTGTTTAGAAATTACAATAACTTTGTTAATGTTAGTTTTATTATATAATAAATTTTCTTCTTTAAAAAAAATGTATTAATGAGTCTTTATTTGTTATGTCGCCCAAAGCCCATAAAATTTCAAGACCGGGCCTGGCTGCCTATACAACCGAGTTTATATCTTCTTTACAACTCGGTTATAGGGACAACAAGATTATACGATTTTACTTAAAATTTTAAAAATGTTATTGCGCATATATTAAATTGATTCCCTTTTAACCAAGTTAATATTTCATACTTATATCCACATTTTGCATAATGGTGACTGTTGCCAAGAAATCTTGCTAGTCACAATACCAAAAATGCTAATACTAGATTCAACAAGTTTTGTATTAGTGTTGGTATAATTACATCATTAATATATATTTGTAAGGATAATTAAAAAAATGAATAAGCATTATATGTTCTCGTGCATATAATTATTTCTTTTATTGATTTTGAACCATTCAAAAAATATTATATTTAAAACATATAATGCTACCGTATGGGAAGTTGACAAGCGGCCTCAACATTTTCTTTAATTTCAGTAGTTTTCAAAGTGTGCACACAACAAGAAACCTGAAAGAAAAGACCCAGCTGATTAGAGACGTAGTAGGTGAAAATTATTTAGAGGTTGACTAACAATAATAGTCCAGTTAAAATCTCCATTAGTTTTATAAATGTTATAAATTAATTATTTTCATCTTTATTTCTTGCAACTTATATCAATAATTCTTTTAAAAAAATTAGTGATTCGGGAAAAATATTTCAAAACAAAACAATATTTTAATTTCATAAGTGCTCCAAAATAATTTGTTACTTTTCTTCTTAAATTTTATCTTTTTTTAAAATTATCTCTTTCCCTGTTTAACGGTAACGTGACAATGTATCAGGCGTGTAAACATAAAACATGGTAAACAAAAGAATTACTCCCTTCGTCTCAATTAATTAATTATAGTAAATTTTTATTTTATTAATCTATTAGTTACAATTTTAATTAATTAGAAGTATTTTTTAATGTTTTTAATATTGATTGTTTAATAACTAATGTAAAACAATATTTTTATATCAGTTATAGAAACGACCGCTATAAAAACATATTTTTTAAAAATATTCAGGTATTAAAAAATAACTTTTCTATCTTGATTATTAAAATAAATGGTATAAAAATCAGTATTTTACATTGATTATTTTAATAAATGATATAATTCTTTTTTACATTAGTTATTAAAAAATTGGTATAAATAACATAAAAATTAATACTTCATATCAAGTGTTTTAATAAGTAAGATAACAAAAAAATTTACATTAATAATTAAAATAAATGATATAAAAAATAAATATTTCTCAGCTGTTTATTTAATAACAACCAACATAAAAAAAATAATACTAAAATTTAGGAAGTTTGAATGTATGAGTTAATATGAGAAAAATATGATTTGATTAATTGAATGATGTAATGCATTTTATATGAAGAGATAGAAAAAACAAATGAGACACCTTCTCGAACCTCTTAAAAAAATGGATACTGGAGAGTGAGGTGATCTATTGACAGCTAAACCAATGCATCATAGGTGTGGGCCGGGTTCCGCGCTAATGAGTTGCTTATAAAATGGTGGCGTGGGAAGCGTGTTTCCTCAGGCCATGTCTTAGCTGAAATTCCAAACAAACACATTCACCATGTTGCTCCAACTTGCAATCACATTCTTGGTCATAGCTCTGTTTATGCACTTGCGTCCCAAACCAAGCGCAAAATCAAAGGCATGTCGCCACCTTCCAAACCCTCCAAGTCCAAAGCCTCGTCTTCCATTTATAGGTCACCTTCACCTTTTGGACCAACCCCTTCTTCACCAATCCCTCTTCCGTCTCTCTCAACGCTATGGCCCACTGTACTCTCTCTACTTTGGTTCCATGCCAACCGTTGTTGCCTCAACCCCTGAACTGTTCAAAATCTTCCTTCAGACGCACGAGGCCTCTTTCTTCAACACAAGGTTCCAAACCTCTGCCATGAAACGCCTCACGTATGATAACTCTGTTGCCACGGTTCCTTTTGGACCTTATTGGAAGTTCATTAGGAAGCTCATCATGAATGACCTTCTTAATGCCACCACCGTCAACAAGTTGAGACCCTTGAGGAGCCAAGAGATTCGTAAGGTTCTCAAGGTTATGGCCCAAAGTGCGGAAGCCCGAAAGCCTCTTAATATAACAGAGGAGCTTCTTAAGTGGACAAACAACACCATCTCTATGATGATGTTGGGTGAAGCCGAAGAGATTAGAGACATTGCTCGTGAGGTGCTTAAGATCTTCGGAGAGTACAGTCTCACTGACTTCATTTGGCCACTTAAGATGCTCAAGATTGGAAACTATGAGCAGAGAACTGAAGAAATATTTAACAAATTTGATCCCATCATTGAGAAAGTTATTAAGAAGCGACAAGAGATCAGGAAAAAGAGAAAGGAGAGAAACGGAGAACTTGAGGAGGGAGAGCGGAGTGTGGTTTTCCTTGACACTTTGCTTGAGTTTGCTGAGGACGAGACCATGGAGATCCAAATTAGCAAAGAACAAATTAAGGGTCTTGTTGTGGTAAGTTTCTTGCTTTGCTTTGTTTTTTTTTTTGGCAAGTCTCTCGCTTTGTAGTTTGTTTGTGCTATTTGTTTGCCTTTACTTGCAGGTGTTGCTGACCCCACGAATCCATTCTAAAATCGTTACAACAGATTTAAAAAAATCTCATAAAGAAAATAGATTTGAAAAAATTAAAAATCTGAATAAATCAATAATCTAAAATTTATTTCCTTGACACTTTGCTCGTAAGTCACAATTTCGTGAAATTCATACGAACATTTTACACACATTAACATTATTTATAAAAAAATGAAAAATAATCTAAAGAAAATGCTTAGAAAGTAAAAAAGTTATATATTTTTTTCACCAAAAATCACTATTTAAAAAAGGATGAGTATTTTAAAATTGAAATCTAAAAACAAATATAGAATCAAACTTAAAAAAGATTATTCTTTTTGTTTGTGTCTAAATTCTAGAAGACAGTTGATAATAGTTGACATGTTTTTGTGCGCAGGATTTCTTCTCAGCAGGGACGGATTCCACAGCGGTGGCAACAGACTGGGCTTTGTCAGAGCTCATAAACAACCCGAGAGTACTAGAAAAGGCTCGAGAGGAGGTTGAAAGTGTTGTGGGTAAAGATAGACTTGTTGATGAAACAGACATTCAAAACCTTCATTATATAAGAGCCATTGTGAAAGAGACATTCCGCATGCACCCACCACTCACTGTGGTGAACAGAAAGTGTGTGGCAGAGTGTGAGGTTAATGGGTATTTGATCCCAGAAGGAGCATCCGTTTTTATGAATATTTGGGCAGTAGGAAGAGATCCCAAATATTGGGACAAGCCACTGGAATTCCGTCCTGAAAGGTTCTTGGACACTACTACTACTACTGGAGGGGAAACAGGTCAAATTGATCTTAGGGGTCAACATTTCCAGCTTCTCCCATTTGGGTCTGGTAGGAGAATGTGTCCCGGTGTGAATTTAGCTGCTGCAGGAATGGCAACATTGCTTGCATCTGTTATCCAATGTTTTGATTTGCAGGTAGTGGACCCACAGGGGAAAATATTGAAAGGTAGTAATGCCAAAGTTAGCATGGAAGAAAGACCCGGACTCACCGTTCCCAGGGCTCATAGTCTCATCTGTGTTCCAGTTGTGAGAACCAGTGTTCCAGTAACACTTCTTTCCTCATAAAACAATGGCCCACACACCGTGGTGGTTACTTTTATATAGTAATAACCATTTTAATAAGGTGTCTTCTATGAAGGATGAAGCAACGTTGTTCCAGTAAATGTTTGTCTTTTGTGGTTATTTTATTGTAATATATATCCTTTTTTAATGAAGCGTTGCAACCACTGTCAAAAGTCTTCCCCTTTAAGTCGCTTATTTATTTATATTGCAATTTTTTAAAGAAGTATTTATATTGCAGTTTAAATTATCTCAACAAATTTGTGGCAATACATTAAGACAATTTCGTGAATTATATGTTCTCATTTAACTATTCATTAGAAAGGTAGCAAAGACCTTAAAAGTTGTGTGTTATTGTGAATATTGAAAAACAACTTTTGAACTTTTACTTTTTTTTAAACATCCTAAAAAAGTTTAAAATGAGGCAACCTCTTAATTTTTTTTATTTAGCTTTTGAAATATTTTTTTATTAGGATTAATTATGTCATTAATTTTCTATTAGTTTAAGTGTTAAGATAACTAATGGTTATCCACCTCAGCATTGAAATGTGTATTTTTTTGTTTAAATTTAAAATTGGCTTTTTAAAATGTTTGAAATTATGATCAACCTCCTAAAAAAATTTTTGAATTTAGTCATTGATTTTTTTTGTTAGGATTATATTGTTAACTTTTCAAATTAAACATTGAACTGGTCTGAACTGGGGTCTAGGATCCGGTGTGGGATCAGCCATAAATGTGCAGGTGTTTTAGGGTTTATACACCGGTACAGTGGGTATCCGGTATTGTAATCCGGCCTCTCAGTGGGAGAAACCGGCCTTGCTGTCCTGAAGATCCTTCACACCAATGTTTCGCGTTGAAGAGAGGCGAAAGGTGGTGCCACCTGCGAAGATTCTCCGACGCTCAAGTTAGAAGAGTGTGTGAACTCAATGAATACTCAAGCAATGTAATAGTAAAAATGTAAGATAGAACAACGTAACCTTGCATGTGTGTTGGAACATGCTATTTATAGTTGAACGTAGGAAATGAATCGTTGGATGCAATTGGGCCCCTTGGTTCTGATAGCGTGTAGAGTGTGTCAATCAAGGTGACTTAGTACTCAGAGTGTGTCAGGTGGGTAGGTCAATTATCAGAGTACGATCCTGTGATAGGGATGGAGGATAATCACCTTTCCGCATATTTCGCTGACAATTGTACTTACTCTCTGAGATAATTGACATAGACACATTCCGCTATGCAGGGTATCTTCGCTGATAAGTTATAAGGAACCCTTATCTTATAGTGATCCTGAGGCAAACGGTTATACACGTCGTGGAAATAAGAACGGATAATGTATCCGTCGTAGAGAGGACGGAAGAATCATTTAATGAAGTGAGGACGGATACTGCCACAACGGATGTCCGTTGTGACACTGTCTTCCTGTGATACCAGATGCTCCTTTAAGAGGTCACTCTGACGTCATAACTTTGGGGACCGGTATCCAGACCGGATCAAACATAATTCTAAACTTTAAGGTCTCATCAAGATAGCAGATTTGATTCTTTTCCCTTCATATCCTCGAGTCTAGAATCATGTTTATGTATGACGATGGAAATGGATGCGACTAAACCATGGAAACGTATCTTCGCTCGAGCCTCTATGCCTTAGATTTAGCTTCCTTTTGAGCTCAACAATGCCTAAACCAGACATCTCCTCTTACAATAATGAACCTGCGTTTGTATCACCTATGTCGTGTTGATGATACCACTAAACAAACAATGAGGAGAAAGGAAAGAGGGAGACAAATGAGGTGGTTAATTAACCACCTTAGTAATTAATTGACAGAAAGTTAATGACAAAATTTAATCATAAGAAAAAGAAGTATTCCAACAAAATAAAATTTTTTAGAGAGTTGAATTTAGTTTTGAGTTTTTCTAGGCATTAAGTTATATTTAAGTCATTTTTAATTATATACTCGGTACTGAGACATATTATTTTTGTATTTTGCATCGTGGTTTTAGACTTCTAGTTGCGCCTTTTAGAATAATTAAAAGTTATTTTATTTTTGAACTGTCGTCGTCCTTAAATACTACTATAATTCAAATAGATCGATAAAGAAGTACAATAACAGGAAAACTTGGGGTTAGTACAATTCAAATAGAGATAAAGTATGATAGTGAGAGCTTTGGGTTAGTATAATTCAAATAGAGATAAGAAGTATGATAGTGAGAACTTGGTGTTATTATAATTCAAATAGAGATAAAGAAGTATTATAGTGAGAACTTAGGGTTACTATAATTTAAATAGAGATAAAGAAGTATGATAGTGAGAACTTGGGGTTATTATAATTCAAATAGAGATAAAAAAAAGTACAACAGGGAGAAATAAATAAAATGGATATTTCTATAATAAATTGTGGCTGAGGTATGGATATGACTTACGAATATTTTATTTTATTAAAATGGGGTAGTTGTTATTTTTGAATAGATCGGAGGCTAGTTATTTTTGTAAACATTATGGATAATTATGGTATTTTACTATTTTAAAAATTGAGGTAGATTTTTTTTATATCAATTTTAATAATAATCTTTCTACATTGATTTAAAAATAATTCATGTACAATTCTTAAAAAGTTAGTTGGGATTAAAAATAATCAATGTACAAGTCTTAAAAAGTTTTAGTTGGGATAACAAGAGAAATTATTATATGGTCTTGTATAAATAGAGCTGGTAAAATGGACAGTCGCATATGGATTAACCTGAGTCCGTCATAAAAATTGTAGTGTGTGGGTCTTAGAAATAAATTCAAAGTTAATACTTGAAATAAAAACACTTGATAACAAAAAAGGCCAAAAAACGAGTTGAGTGTGGGCTAGCCGTATGGGCCCAGGCTGAATCCTCTTTTTAAAATAAAATTTTAGTATTATTTATTAGTTAATTTAACAATATAAGAAGTATTATTTATTTGTCAGTTTTTTAAGAAATCTTATTGATTTTATAGCATTTGTGTGTTAGTATTATTAGTAACATTGTAATATTTCATTCATTTTAATTTTTAATTGTAGTATAAAAATAAATATATTTTTATAAGAAAATTTATTGATTTTATAGTATTATTTGTCTAGCAATAGTTAATTTATAGCGCAAAATTTTTTACAAATGTAATTTTAGAAAATTTCTACTAAGTAGGTTTATTTTTTTTGTAATTCAATTTTTTATAAGTCAAAATTTTTATCTTTTTAAAAAATGGACCGCCCGATCAAGCCCACAACCCGTTGAAGGCCAAGCTAGGGCCTATAATTTCAATGCCCGAATTTATGTGGGCCTTTTTTAGCCCGGTCCTAAGTAGCCTACAACTCAATAAAGCTCAACCTACATAGAGCCACGTCGTCCGAATCGCCATCTATAGTTTTGTATCACCACTCTAGCTTGTGATCCAATTTAAAATTACTTTATATATGTCAAAATTTGTTAAGATAGGATCTAGTTGGTGTAAAAATTTGATTTTTTTTGTGTTATTTGTATTGATTATTTTCAATAATAAATGTAAAAATATTAATTTTTAAAATATTTTTTGTCCCAATTATTTTAATAATTGGTGTTAAAAGTTTTTTTATATTGGTCTATGAAACAATCAATGTAAAAAATATTTCTTATTTTGTTATTTCAATATTTGAATAAAAATGTTTTTTTACATTAGTTGCTGAAGTTTTTAGTGTTAATTGCACAACTTGGATTTCGGTGCAACATGTAGTGATCCCAAAAAAGTTATAAGTTGAACGTTTGAAAATGTGGAGTTACCACCAAAATTTTATTTTATTTTTAAAAGGGTAAAATATTGGAAAAAAATTTATTTTATTTTTAAAAGGATAAAATATTAAGAAAAAACATTTAGAGTTTTGAATTTAGGAGTTAGTTACAAATAGGGAAGATATTAGTACCCCTATTTGTCTCTTATTTGTCTGTTCCTGAAAATAGTATCTCAAATTAGATCATGTAGTTTTAATAATAAATTTGAAATATGACCAAACAAACAAATATTAGTAAAAGGAAAAAGATTTATTTAAAGAAAAGTAGGCTCGACAAGAATTAATCTGACTCGTGTATTCTCAAATTCACTCAAAAATCAGGGTTATGTAATTCTTTAAAGAGATTTGGAAAACTTTGATTTTTTCGAAGATTAAAAATATTTTGTATTTTTTAATTGCATAAGAAGACTTCATGTTCAAGAAAAATATGAGATAGAGTTTACTTTCCTTCATAAATTTATAGCATTAGTGCAAATGAAGTACACTATACATCATAGGACACCACTATAAAAGTATTGCATAATTTATCAAATGAAATAATCTTGTTTTTTAAATATAGATTTTAAAAAAACTTCAATATCAAAGAAAGGT
The DNA here is from genome assembly GCA_037962975.1 of Clitoria ternatea. NCBI lineage: Eukaryota > Viridiplantae > Streptophyta > Magnoliopsida > Fabales > Fabaceae > Clitoria > Clitoria ternatea. The sequence continues at coordinate 298,613,904 of CM075669.1, forward strand.
AATAAAGTAATATATACACCTACTTTCTTTTATAATTTTATAGTATTGGTGCAAATGAAGTATATAATATTGGTGCAGATGATGTACATCATACGACATCACTATAAAATTACTATATAATTTATTAATGAAAATGTTTTTTCAAATATATTTTTGTAAAAAAACTTCAATACCGAAGAAAAATATGAGATAAAGTAATCTATACACTTAATTTCTTTCATAATTTTATAGCATTAGTGTAGATAAAATATAGTTATCGAATAAATATTCTTAAACCAAATATATTTGTGAATGCTTGAAAATACATTTTATTAATCTAATTCAAAAAAATATTTTTACGAAGGAAATCTCCAAAGATTGTTGTTGATCCAAGTTTGATTTGGAACATCATAAACATTTTCTATATTTCTTGATTTCTTCAGACAAAAATAGACAATAAAATTAAAATAATTTATTATTATTATTTGTCTGTTTATATTAGGATAAAAATGAATAATAAATAAATAAATAAACAAAAATAATAAATATAATAATAAAATAAACATCAATATGCTAAATTCAATAACCAGGTAAAGCATTGCGACGTGATAATTTAGGGTCCGTTTGGTTTTAAGTTGGGGAAATAGAAAATTTAAGAATTGATATTATCAATCGATAAGTAAACAACTATTCAAAATAACACAGTGAGATTACATGACACACTATAATAACACGTGACATAAAGGATAAAATTACATAGTTAATAAGATAATGTTATGTCACATGAAAAATTAGGTTTAATCAACCAAGTTAAGTATCTAAACGAGACCTTAATTCGATCTTAAATTCCGTTACTAATGAATGTTTATGGACAGATAGTACCTTCGGTTGTTAATTCATCTTTTTCGACTGATTTAGTAACTGAATTGTGTGTGACCATTCACTATTCGGTCACTAATTTAGTTGATAAACTTAAACCAAATGTAACTTGGTTGTCGAATATTGGCAAATAACAACTCAATAATTTTGGTGGTAAATTTGCTAGTCACTTAATAATTTTCTAATAGTTTTAAATATTGGTCAAATTAAACTAGTTCATATCGGGTTAGATGCATATCTAGTTTAAATGATAGATCGAATAAGTTATTTGACTATTTCCCTCATTTTTCAATAAATCCAAGTCACTTAATGCTTTTGATATTATGGTTTTTATTAATATTATTTTGTATACAAGATATAACATTTGTTAAAAAATATTATTGTATTAATATTATATCGTATATAATATTATTTTTTATTCTTTTAAAAAATATTTTATCAATTTATTTCATATATGATATACTTTTATTAAAATATTATATTATTTATATTAATTCAATTGTGATTTGACCAGTAAACCTTGAATTGATACTTAATCGATTTAATAATCGGTTTGATTAACCATTAAAATTGTATCAGTTATTATTTTAACTACTGTAGAAAATAATTTTATATTAGTTATAAAATAATCTGTGTAAAAAATCAGTGTTTTGAAAAACTTTTTATATCGGTTATAAAAATAATTAATGTACAAAATATTTTTAAATTAGATATTTTTATAACTGGGGTAAAATATCGGTATTAAAAGAACTTTTTATATTGGTTATAGAAATAATTGGTGTAGAAAATATATTTAAATCAATTACTTTTAAAATTGATACTAGAAATACTTTTTATACCAGTCATAAAAATAATTGATGTAAAAATAATTTTAAAAAGGTTATTTTTATAACTGGTGTAAAAAACTATAATAAAATTTCATATATCAATTATTTTTAATTATTTAATAAAAAACTAAAATTCTCAGCCAATCTAATAGTCTAAAACCCGTGGGAGGGTGGTTGAGATCCAAATTCCATTTGGTAACTGTTTGGAATAATTGTGATAATTAAAGTGAGTGCATGAACATTTCTTCTTCAAATAACTTTCGAGTATAAGTAGAACAAAGGGTTGAATAGGACAAGAAGTCATGAAACTTTCCCTTGTGGTCAAAACTTCACAACACTCCATTATTAATTTCCCATACCTAATATAATAGATGGTAGAATAAAAAAAATAATTATCTCGAAATGTTAAGTCAATCAATGCCTCAATGCATGTATATAACTAGCCACTTTTATCGCCATGGTAGTACGTCAACTTAAAATATAATACAAAATGGGGAAAGAAAATAGTCCTAGTACTGTTCAATGACTCACATTATCGCAAAAACATAAAAAGTTATTCAAGTTCTACATACAGTGAATAAGAAAATGATACTAGTTTATAAATCACACGTAGGATTTGAATATGCATATACATAAGTTTAATATTAATTTTTTAGATTAATCATACAGGTGATGGTATATACACTATAAGAAATTAGATGTTAAGCACGTGTGGGACATGTTCTTCTATGCTAATTCTTTTAATGCTAATTAGTCTCGGATCCTGACTCATACGCCCTAGTCCAATATAGGACGCAAAATCCCATGTCATTTTTCCAAAACTAATGGAGCGTGGGATGTCCCATGCCCCTTTCCAAACTGAATATATCCTATCTTTTTTTATAATAATAATTATTATGATTACCTAATATTTATTAATATTATTATAATTATTAATTATTATTATTATTATTAATAACATATAATAATAATATAAATGAAATAAATACACTAAATAAAAATAAATGAAAATATATATATAAAGTGTTTAAATAAAATATAAATATAATATATTAAGTAAAAACTCAAACAATGTCCATGGTGAGCAACGAGGGGTCTTGGGGGTGTTGGGTTAGAGGCACACCCTATTAGGTGGGAGGGGGCCTAACGACAGAGTTGATAGTGCTTGACTCGAAGCTAGCAATAGAGCTCTTCCCCTCATCCTCTAAGACAGGCTAATTCTCTAGGACATCATCAAAATACCATGACTAGAAGACCCACCATGCTGAGCTTGAGCTAGGCTTGCCATTTAGATCTACAGTTGGTTGAATTGGCTTTGTAGCCCATGCTCCGTGCTAGTTGACCCTTGACGTCCTTTAACTCATCTTGAAGGTGTGCTACCTTTAGATTTGTACATGTCAACTCAGCATCGGTAGAAAAGGAAGACTATGTTATTAAGGCTAACCCCCGACAAATATTAAAGGCTAAAGACACCACTAAAAAAACACCTTTTAGCGACGGAAGGAATTGGTCGCTAATCCATGCCACGACCGTCGCTAAAACCATTAGCGACGGCATCTCAGACGGGACAGAGGACGTCGCTAAAACCCTCGTCGAAAACACATCAGCGACCACATACATGCCGTCGCTACCATATTGACGGCGTAAGGCCGTCGCTAAAATCGTCTCTACCCCAATAACTCTAGCCGTCGCTAAGTGTTGCCCTACAGCGACCTCAAAACCCCGTCGCTACTAGCAGCCACCAGCGACCACCATAAGCCGTCGCTATGGCATGTAGCGACCACTTAGGTCCGTCACTGTTTTTAACAATACAGCGACCACGATATGCCGTCGCTGTTTCTGACAATACAGCGACCTCCTGGGTCCGTCGCTGATTTTAAAAATACAGCGACCACAATATTCCGTCGCTGTTTCTTACAATACAGCGACCACTGTATTCCGTCGCTGTTGTAAATAATACAGCGACCAATATATTCCATCGCTGTTTCTTACAATACAACGACCACTCTAATCCGTCGCTGTTTTTAACAATACAGCGACCATCTTTTTCCGTCGCTAATTGGAAACTTTTTTTAAAAAAAATTGATTTTAATATTTATATAGGTTTTGTTAAATATTTTGTATTTTGTTTGGCTGATAAAATTTTATAATTAAATTTAAATAATTTTTTTAAAATATTAAATTATTATTAAAAACAAAATAATAGATTAAATTAATTTATCAAATAGGTTGAATTATTAATGATAGGTACAATAAGGCTTTTTGATTTGAATGTAATTACTAATAAATATTGACATAATAAATAAAGAATGACAAAATAAATACTGAATGAAATATAACATAACTAAAAATCAAATATACAATGTGTATAAATAAAAAAAATACAATCATGGTGGTGGGGGATCCTGGGGTGGTGGTGGGGGCGCCTGGGAAGTGGGGGGAGGTAGCCTCGCCATCAACTGCATCAGTAGGTCCTGCTGCTGAGCAAGTTGCCGACGAGTCTCCGCGTGTTGCTCCTCGGCCCGCTGTCGGTCCGCCTCGGCTTTCTGTTGGTCCGCCTCGGCCCGCTCCAACAACAACTGCCTCTGACGTCGCTCCTCCTGTAGCTCATCGTTCAGGTTTTGAATTACCTGAACGACCTCAGTCGGAAGACCAGAGGAAGACGAAGAGGAAGGGGTCTTCCCCTTTTTCGCCAGCTGCGTGTCGACGCCACCCAATCCAAATACCCTCCCTTTCTTGTTCACACCGCCAACAGCCTCCATATAGATGGCGTTGTAGTCAAAACAAGATAGGGTGGGAGGAACCTCCCCTTCAGGAGTGGAAGCCACCAGGTCCGCCTCCTTCTCGGCCCTCCTGGCCTGATACGCCTCCTGTAAATTCAAAAACAACGATAGGATTAGTAACTAATTTGTAAATTATAAGCATGTGTCAGTTAAAAGTAAATACCGCTAGATCCGTAGTCTTCTGGTTTACCCATGCACCGGCTTTGTTCTTCTTGGTCATTTGTATGACCTCAAACAAAGAAGGCTCCCGGTGCTCCCTCTGCTCCTGTGGTGGACAAAAAACATTGAGATTATTATTTGTAAACATGTAAGACGAATCATAATAGAAATGTTTAACATAAATATACTTACAAATCTTTTCTTGTGCTCGAGGGTTGAAATGCTACCCCCAGTGTAAACCGAGGCTGCAGCATCGGCGGCTCTGTTGGCCCTGTTCCGAGCACTCGCCTGCTGGAACGGGACCCCGCCCCACTTCTGGACCATCTCGTCCCAATGGTCCTCCGGGATCCAACGAGGGCGCTCACCCTTGTCCCTCACCTTCCAAAGGGTACTCTTGATGATTTTGGAGGTCTTTGTAGCAAAGACCTTCCTAATCTCATCAATCATACCCTCCGCCCACTGGTAATCACGCTGTAAAATGAAATGAGAAATCAAAATTAATAACAGGTCTATTTTACAAATCAAGTCACAACAAATGAGCTAGGAACTTACCGAGAAGGTGTCAAAGCACCTATCTTGCACAACCTTCCCAGCATCTGTCCAAGATATATATGGACCATCCCACTGGGCCTTCAAAACCTTAGTAATCGCTTTTGTAATGCGACTACTATCAACAAAGCTGTAATGACAACAATAATGTTAGGAGTAAAACAACACACAATCTAGGGAGACCCCTAAAATTTCGGCAGAGTCTCCCCTGTAAATGTAACATTTCCAAGTTTAAATAGTTACCCTGTTACAAACATAAGAGTGCCCAGTACAATTCAATCTATACAAGTACTAATTAAAGTAACATCCAATAAACCAACAAGTCTTTCCACTAAAGTGTAATATAAAGTATCATACAAATAACATAAAAGTATTTGAGGTTTAGTCACTTACTCGTCTCCGGCCGGCACGGGTACCAACATGGGCAGAGGGGATGCCGGAGGTGGGGTCACCTGATGGCCATGGTCCTCCAAGCCAGCAGCTCCAGGACTCTGCTCTGGGGTGGTCAGTCGGGGTGATGGGGTGGTCTGCTGTAGTGGTGGTGGTGGTGATGGAGTGCTCTGCTGTAGTGGTGATGGAGTAGTCTGCTGTCTTGGGGTGGGAGTCCCCTGCCGGGATGTCGGGGTCCTGGACCCACCACCCCTACTGAAGGGCAGTCGACGTCCCGTCATCTGTGGATAAAATCATGAAAAGAAAGGTTAGTCTCAGGATATATATAAACCTATGTAACATTTTGTTTAATGTCTACATACTCCGTGTCTGTTTCAGTTTCAAATTCCCCCTCAGTTTCAGTGTCACTGTGGTTATCTGTTTGAACAAGTTCATCAGTATCCAAATCAGCCCTAGACCGTTTTGATCGAGAGACAAGGTCCTTGTCAATGTGTTCACCCCCCGTAGTGGTGAGTGTCTCATCCATTATGACTGGATCAATGTTGAACAACAAATCGGCATCGTTGAGCTTGTGTGGTGCAAGCTGATAAGCGTCATCGACCTCCTCTGAGACATTGTCAATGATCTGACTTCGGGCCTTGGCCTTGATTACTGCATACCAGTCTCGATGTCCTCCCGGGAAGTCGGTGTAATAAACCTGCTCAGCTTGTTGGGCAAAAATGAATTGATCAAACCCTTTATATCTACTATTCTTCTTGACCTCAACTAAGCCGTAGTTGTTGTCAACCTTTGTTCCAACACCGATTGTGTTGTCGAACCAATCACATTTGAATAGAACAATATCTCTTCTTAGTTGTCCAGAGAATGAAACTTCAACAATCTTCGTCAGCACTCCATAAAAGTCTTCTTCTAACTGACCGGCGGTGCCTTTAACACAAACCCCGTAGTTATGGGTGCGCATCCCTTCACTCCATTGAAGAATATTAAACTTGTAGCCATTTACGTAGTAAATAGGCCATTTTTTAACAGTTTTCACCGGCCCCCAAGAAAGGGCTTGGAGTAAAGAATCTTCAATATGGTTGTTAGGGTCTTGTATCTATGTACAACATAAGAAGTAGGTCATCGTTAGATAACGGGAGTTAGAAGCAAATAGGCTTAAAAACACTTGGTATACGGGTCTTACATGTTGCGCGAACCAACCAACGAACTTGGATGACACCTCACTATGAATTTGGTCATCAGTTAAATTATTTTGCTCAAGTTTTAGCATATCTGTGTATAAGCTATTGAAAGGAAACAAATAAGTTTAATATAAAAGCTACGTTAAGAATGTATAATATAACTTCTATGACTCACTCAATAAAGGGTTCCACTTCTGGGCAATTTAGAAGAATGTACAAGTGAGCCGCCTTTCGATCTTTTTCATCAATGTAACATTTTGTGAGCCTGCCCCCCGGGTGACCAGGATAGTTGAAAATCGATGTTTGTTCATCAAACCCTGTGCGGCTGGCTACCCCAAGATTGAGGGGAATTCTACTCATTCTAGTTTCTATCTCCGTCGGAAAATAGAAAGAAGCAAAGGTTGTCATTTCTTTGACTAAGTATGCCTCACAAATTGATGCTTCAACGCAGGCTTTGTTCGACACTTTATCTTTTAAAGAGCGTAAGAATCTTCAACATCATTAACAAGATAGTGTTAAGTTAGAAAATACTATTATAAGAAGTGTTTGCAAGGAAATTAAAGAGTTCACCAAGCATTCACCTTTCGAATGGATACATCCAACGATACTGCACTGGGCCACCAACCAAGGCCTCGTACGGTAGATGGATAGGAAAATGCTTCATGGAGTCAAAAAAAACTTGGTGGAAAAATCTGCTCCAACTTATAAATCAATACCGGGATAGTTTCTTCCATCTTCACAAGTTTCTCCACAGTCAACGAAGTAGCCGTCAACTCCTTAAAGAAGTGACTCAACTCCACCAACGGCTTCCAAATAGGCTTCGGTAAGGCGTGAAACGCGTACGGGAGTAGTTGTTGCATAAACACATGGCAATCATGACTTTTCATGCCAAACACCCTGCCCTCCTTCACGTCGACACATCTACTCAAGTTAGAAGCGAATCCGTCAGGCAGGGTCAACCCATTCATCCAAATACACACAGCAATTTGTTGTGGTCTAGTTAAAGCATATTTTGCATGGGGTTTAAACATTCTTCCATGTCCCGCATCCCTCAACTCCAACTCCTTTCTAGAACACCAAATCGGAAGGTCTAGGCGACTCTTCTCGTTGTCCTTTGTTCTCCCTTTGATGTCCATAACAGTGTCAAAAATATTCATGAAAACATTACGTTCAGTGTGCATGACATCAATGTTGTGTCTTAACAACAAGTCTTTCCAATATGGCAAATCCCACAGGACACTCTGATTCACCCAGTGGTGTTCTTTACCATAACCCGTAAACTCCTTAACACTCTTGTCCCAGATGTAAGGATACTCTTCGACCCTCTGCCAAACGCGTGCACCAAATAACCTACGGGGTGGAGGTTCATTAACAACCTTGTTCTTCTTAAAAGCGGTTTTGTTTTGCCTAAACGGGTGATCCAACGGTAGAAACTTTCTATGACAGTCAAAGAAACTTGTCTTGCCACTAACAAGGAGTGATTCACCCCCCGGTATGTTCCATGCATACAGGGCAAGCAAGCTTCCCAGACGTGGACCATCCAGAAAGCATACCATACTCCGGGAAGTCGTTAATAGTCCACATCAAAACAACACGTATCATAAAGTTGTTCTTCAAAGACACATCGTATGTCATTACCCCGACATCCCATAATTGTGATAACTCTTCAACCAACGGTTACAAAAACACGTCTATGTTCGCCTTTGGATTTTGGGTCCTGGAACCAGTATAGATAGAAACATGACCTCCCTCTTCATACACATATCAGGAGGCAGATTTTATGGGGTCAGGATGACTGGCCAACAAGAGTAAGCTCTTCCGTATTGACCGAACGGGTTAAACCCATCAGTACATAAGCCAAGTCTTACATTGCGTAGCTCGCCAGAAAAGTCTGGATATAGCTCATCCAAATACTTCCATGCTTTCTCGTCGGAAGGATGGCAAAGAAACCCCTCTTGTGTTCGGTTCAGAGCATGCCAACGCATGTGTTTTGCCGTGGACAATAAGGCATACAGGCGTTGAAGACGCGGTGTTATAGGGAAGTACCACATTTTCTTCCTGGCCGTCCGGGTTACCTTCCCTCTCCTTTTAACGGTCTTGTAGCGTTCCTCATTACAATGCAGACATTTTGTGAGACTCTGTTAGCCAAGGCCTCGATACTCAAGAGGGGGGGGGGTGAATTGAGTATTTCAAATTTTCGCGCGGAATCCCTTTCAAAACGATTAGTAGTACACAAATGATGCAATATAAAAGATGTAATAATTATGAAGCACATTTCATACTAAACATTTTGAGTTGAATGGACTATGTTCAAGAATTGATTTTGATAAGTAAAGCAAGTTATTAGTTAAGGCAATTCTTGAAACACTTTGTCATGCAATAATTAATTCCAATATAAGTGTAACTTAAACAACTTCTAACAAATTAATTAAGCATGATGATTTACCAAGTTGTTAACACCAATATATTACTTCCTCAATAACTAAATCCAACAATGTTTAAGACATTTGATTCATGGATTTAATTTAATCTAACTTCAACAATGTTAACCAATATAGTTTGCAACTTATAGCATGCACTTAGTCCAATTTAATTACGAATGATATAATAAATCAAGTGAGCAATTTAAGTGCACAAATTAAATGAGTTTAGGGAAGAGAGAATTTGCAAACCGATATAACGAGTTCCACCACCCCGGTGTACGTCTCGCCTTCAAGCAACCCACTTGAAGGATTTCCACTATTGGAGATTAGAGATACAACTTTGAGCAATCGCGGCTTCCTAGTGTCCCACACTCAAGAACCCAATCCTCACAAGTACAAGGGCACCCCACCCAATCTCTCAATCTCACAATTACAAGGTTGAACCCTCAACCCAAACCTCTAAGGAATTTTGGTGTTTTAGTGATTACAATGATAACTCTCTCACTAGAGTAGATTTACAATTTGATGCTTCTCAAAAATAATAACTCTCAAAGAGAGGATATACAAATTTAGCTCACTCAAAATATTTTCTCTCTAACTCTTAAATAAACTATCAAGAGGAATATGCCAAATAATTAACCAAAGAGAGAATTGCAATGTTAAGAGAAGGAGGAGGAGGAAACCAATGGAAATGCTTCACTGGTTTGGGACGGTTTGAAGTGTGCAGCTCTCCTTCCTATTTATAGCCTTCAATGAGCATAATATTTGCATTTAAAAAATCTTCAGCTTGTTCCCATTTGCATATTTAATTCCAGCGTGAGATGGTGCAACATGGAATGCCCAATTGATTTTAATTTCTTTGAAGTAGTGCACCATGAATTATTGGACTTGTGTCTACGTAGTGCGATTTGTGCTTTCCATATGTGATTCCAGGTTGTCCAGCGTTCAGCTTCAATTTCAAATAGAATGAATCTATTCATTCTCTAAATGAATCTATTCATTTAGTGTTTATCTGTGCAATTTTGGACACTGCCAGGCGTATGAATCGATTCTTTGTGATGTGAATCGATTCAAGCAATTAAAAAACACATCCTGGTCATTAATAACACGCATGAATCGATTCTTAACAAGGATGAATCGATTCAATCACCTGAAAAGTAGATCCTGGCCATTTTATAACGCATGAATCGATTCAATGGAGGAGGGAATCGATTCAACCATTTGTTTTGCACATCCTGGAGCATTCTGTACGCATGAATCGATTCATATGGCTATGCATGGCTGTGTGAATCGATTCAATTACCTGATTTATGCATTTTGGCACTTTGTTTCACTCTTTTTGATATTTGTTCAATCATGGCTCTAATCCTTTGATCCTTAGGCACTTTGTTGATCATTTTCCATTTGATTTAAGCCACTTAAAATGCCTTGAAACATTTCTTTAGAATTCATCAATTTTCCATCATCAAACATAATTAATTCATCCATAAATATATATGTTTGATCTTGATCCTTCATTTGTTGTGTCATTATCAAAACCTACATCAACATAAAAATACATTCTCCCCCTTTTTGATGATGACAACAAATGCTTGTCTCTTGGGGTGTTAGTATCATAACAATTCATACATATTGCAAGAAAGACTCCCCCTATCATATATAATTTGATACCACATGTTGATGAAATCATAGACACAAGAAATCAAGAAAGTATTTAAGAAACAAAGGTCTCTCCCCCTTAATATATGTTCTCTCCTTCTTAATCATCTCCCTTTAATCATACAATAGATATCAATCATACAATAGATACCACAAAATAGTTCATCTAATTTAGAGCATAGTGGTAGTGTATATCTTCTCCCCCTTTCTTATATATATCTCTCTTTATATCTCTCCCCCTTTGTAAAAGACTATATCTTCCTATAACCTTCTCCCCCTTTGGCATCATCAAAAACTTTCCTTATGATAAAACAATAGTCATAGTAATTTTCCTATTTTTGGCATAAATAACATTTTACTAATCCTTTCACTAATCTCTCCCCCTTTGGCATCATCAAAAAGATTATCATCTTAATTATATTCTATGCCATCAATAAACTCATCTATTTGAATAAGAGAGATTTAGAGCAAATATTTCATGAAAAGGATTTCAAATCAAAGCTCATATCATGATCAAGGATATATACCAATTTGATGCATTTAGAGTCAATAATCACTCACATAATTCATTCATCAAGTAAGCATATAATTGATTACTAACTCATATTTAATCATGTAATTTATATTACTTTCATGTATGGTAAGCGTCACATGATTCTTTCCAAATAAGCATACATATCATTTCAAGTAAGCACATTATCATTTCAAATTTTGGCATTATCAAACACACAAGGATTTTTCCAAGTAGGCATATAGGAGAATAAAATTGTAAGCATAAATGCCATAAACATAATCATAGAGAGGTAAAATGATGGATATTCATTCATGTGTATGCTCCCCCTTACTATTGTAATTGATGTCACTTGTAAAAACATATACCACTTATTAACATGTGAAATCAATTTGATGAAGTTTGATACCAATTATTGAACACATGTCATGCATTTAATAGATACTAATTGTTGAAGGATATACCAATTTGTTAGAAGATCATAATGTATCATGCAAGATAATATTTCCTCCTTAGTCATTTAATAGATACTAAGATGTCATGATATATTCTCCCCTTTTCACATATATTGATACCAATTGTTATGAACCCAATTACACTAATTTGATCAAGTCTAATACCAAATGTGATTAACACATGTAATTGAATACCAATTGTAATTGAATACCAATTGTTAAGCTAATTGATGTAATTCTTAAGCATATGATCAACTTCTTTCAATAGATGCCACTTATTCAACCAATAGAAATAACAATATGAATAGATATCACTCAAAAGTTAGATACCAATTGTATATAAAATTCATTGGTCAATCATCAATCAAAGTGGTAATCATAGAAGAATTTTCAACAATATGCACTCAAATGTAGGTATCATAGCAATGGTGGAATGATTAATACAACTTGTTGGCTTACTCATGCATTTATATTATAACACATGCCAATATATCTATGACCCTTTTTATGTCAAGCATTCTTTTCTTGATCAACACCATTTATTACTTATTCATTGTCCATACCGCTTGTTACTAGTATCTAGGCATGATATCACTAGATGGATTTGCCAATATAAGCTCTTGATATCACTTATAAACATTTAAGCATATTATCACAAGATTGTTGACATTCAAGCATACATCATAATGTTGTTCAAACATTCTTTTCAATCTCAACGATGCATATATTCAAGTTTCTTTTCACATTCAAGATCATGCATCATCAAACATTTGGTGTGGATTGTCACTCAAAAATAGATGCCAATTTACTCAAGCATGGTGTATCAAGGAAGGTCATGTCATGTATTATAATGCATTGTCCTTTAATATACCAAGTCTTATCACATATCATACATTGTCATTTAACATATTACTAGTCATGAATTTAAAGTCTAGGCATAAAGCATACATACTTTCTCCTTAGGCATTATCAAAACCAACATATAATTGCATAGAAAATATTTTGCCCAAGATTGTCAACTTTGTAAAACATGTAAGCATAACATAGTCCTAACTTAAAGCAACTTTAAGGTTTGTCATAATCAACTAGTCATAACATTTTCTTAATATGAAGTTCAATGCCACTTGTTATGAAAAGATACTTGCTTGTTAAGAAAATGACATACCACTTGTTAAAACAAATTATGCATAAATTATCAAAGCATGAATACCACTTGTATACAACATATGTATTTATCATCAAAGCATAGTGGCAAGTATCTAATCAAGAATATGTCCTCATGATCTCTTCCTCTTACTAATTCAATTGATACCATTGTTAAAGGAAGATATTTGTTATTTAGATACCACTAGCTAACCAACATATTTCTTAAACAATACATTATCAAGAATTCATATTCAATCAAGAGTTCATGCATCATTAGGAATTCATATGTTACCAAGGATTCATACATGCTTCATTCAAGAATTCATACATCATATATCATTAAGAGTTTATGCATCATTTAAGACTTTGAATCTAAGCAACAAGATTTAGTATTTCAACATTTTCATGTCTCAATCCTTCCTAACACACATGGATGCATACAACTTTAATCTCAAGTTTTTCATGAAATTAAAACATGTTGTTTAAGCAATCATGCACCAATCATCAAAAATCATAAGGATATACATCATTGATCCTAAGATTTCAATTATTCATTTCAAAACTTTACACCTTTCATGTTCAAACTCAAATATATCAAATCAAAGTTTGATTTTCACACATCAAAATTCATTATGAACAAGTATAGAATTATTTAGATATTTCTAAAAATTCTTAATAAAATATCAACCAAGTTCATATATTGTTCAACATAATTAAGCATACAAAACATATAGTCAACATGATATTTAATTAACTAGAGTAAGGATCCGATCGTACCTTGGAGTTTTACAAAATTTATGTCCTTGTCTTTTTCATCCTTTGTTCTTTGGAGTGAAGATCATGAATCTTGATTCTTTTGGCCATTCGTCAATGAGAGATTGTCGATTTAAAGTGTTCCTACAAAAATGTCAAGTTTTATGGTACCCTTTAAGAGTTGGGTCCTTTGTTGTTAGTTTAGGATTTCAAATTTGTTTTTGGAATCCATACCTTTCTTGTACACTTTTGACGGGATTTCTTTATAAAGCAATTAGAAGATATATGACCATATATTCCACAATGAAAACATGTTGCATTCAAAGAGTAAGTCATTTTAGAATTATAATGGTTCATACAACAATTAGACATAGAGTTTCTTTTTCTTTCATGGTTTGTGCATCTTAGAGAGGATTTGGATTTTTCTTTGTAGGATGCAAAATGGTTCTTGTAATGATCTATTTTTCTTCTATCAAGTGTATGCCTTTGATCTTTAATGGGTGCACTTAGATTCTTTTGACTACTTGTAAGCTTACTAAGTGCTTCTTTTAATTCCTTATTCTTATTTTCAAGAAGCATACATTTATCAATAAGCATACAATCATCATTTCCATTATAAGTCCTAGGAGATGCATTTGAAGCTACTAATTCATCATTTTGAACTCTAAGATATTCTTTTTCTATGTGAACATCATGCAATTCTTTTTCAAGAGTCAAAATGGTTTGTTTAGAGCATGCATATTTCTTTGATAACAAGACAAATTTTTCATGCAATTCTTCAAATGCTTCTAATAATTCATCTTTATCAATTTCATCATCACTATCATCACTAAAAGCATTTAAAGAGCATACCTCATCATCTTGAGAGTGCTTTGTCATTAGGCATGCAATTTCTTCTTCCTTCTCGTTGGTCTCTTTTTCAACGCTTCTTTCGAATTCTTCATCTTGACTAGAAAGAGTACTAATTCTTGCATCTTTATCATCATTAGTATTTCCATAAATTGTTTCAAGAGTTTCCCACATTTCTTTAGCATTGTTACAAGTAATAACTCTAGAAACATCATTAGGTTCTAATGCTAATGTGATAAGAATTTTAGCTCTAAGATTAAATTGTACCTTTCTTTCTTCTTCCTTAGTCCATAAGTTCATGGGCTTCATGCATTCTATATTATCAACAATGTATTTAGGAATGAAAGGACCAAATTGAATAGCATTCCATACCTTGAGATCATAGGCTTGGATAAAGATTTTTAACCTTTCTTTCCAAATAACAAAGTCTTTACCATTGAAGATTGGTGGTCTATTTATTATTTCACCTTGTGGAAATGCATCATAAGAAGTAGAGGCCATCTTGATCTCTTGAAGCTGTTAAGCTTGATCTTCCAAGAGTCAAGCTCTGATACCAATTGTTAGCCAAGGCCTCGATACTCAAGAGGGGGGGTGAATTGAGTATTTCAAATTTTCGCGCGGAATCCCTTTCAAAACGATTAGTAGTACACAAATGATGCAATATAAAAGATGTAATAATTATGAAGCACATTTCATACTAAACATTTTGAGTTGAATGGACTATGTTCAAGAATTGATTTTGATAAGTAAAGCAAGTTATTAGTTAAGGCAATTCTTGAAACACTTTGTCATGCAATAATTAATTCCAATATAAGTGTAACTTAAACAACTTCTAACAAATTAATTAAGCATGATGATTTACCAAGTTGTTAACACCAATATATTACTTCCTCAATAACTAAATCCAACAATGTTTAAGACATTTGATTCATGGATTTAATTTAATCTAACTTCAACAATGTTAACCAATATAGTTTGCAACTTATAGCATGCACTTAGTCCAATTTAATTACGAATGATATAATAAATCAAGTGAGCAATTTAAGTGCACAAATTAAATGAGTTTAGGGAAGAGAGAATTTGCAAACCGATATAACGAGTTCCACCACCCCGGTGTACGTCTCGCCTTCAAGCAACCCACTTGAAGGATTTCCACTATTGGAGATTAGAGATACAACTTTGAGCAATCGCGGCTTCCTAGTGTCCCACACTCAAGAACCCAATCCTCACAAGTACAAGGGCACCCCACCCAATCTCTCAATCTCACAATTACAAGGTTGAACCCTCAACCCAAACCTCTAAGGAATTTTGGTGTTTTAGTGATTACAATGATAACTCTCTCACTAGAGTAGATTTACAATTTGATGCTTCTCAAAAATAATAACTCTCAAAGAGAGGATATACAAATTTAGCTCACTCAAAATATTTTCTCTCTAACTCTTAAATAAACTATCAAGAGGAATATGCCAAATAATTAACCAAAGAGAGAATTGCAATGTTAAGAGAAGGAGGAGGAGGAAACCAATGGAAATGCTTCACTGGTTTGGGACGGTTTGAAGTGTGCAGCTCTCCTTCCTATTTATAGCCTTCAATGAGCATAATATTTGCATTTAAAAAATCTTCAGCTTGTTCCCATTTGCATATTTAATTCCAGCGTGAGATGGTGCAACATGGAATGCCCAATTGATTTTAATTTCTTTGAAGTAGTGCACCATGAATTATTGGACTTGTGTCTACGTAGTGCGATTTGTGCTTTCCATATGTGATTCCAGGTTGTCCAGCGTTCAGCTTCAATTTCAAATAGAATGAATCTATTCATTCTCTAAATGAATCTATTCATTTAGTGTTTATCTGTGCAATTTTGGACACTGCCAGGCGTATGAATCGATTCTTTGTGATGTGAATCGATTCAAGCAATTAAAAAACACATCCTGGTCATTAATAACACGCATGAATCGATTCTTAACAAGGATGAATCGATTCAATCACCTGAAAAGTAGATCCTGGCCATTTTATAACGCATGAATCGATTCAATGGAGGAGGGAATCGATTCAACCATTTGTTTTGCACATCCTGGAGCATTCTGTACGCATGAATCGATTCATATGGCTATGCATGGCTGTGTGAATCGATTCAATTACCTGATTCATGCATTTTGGCACTTTGTTTCACTCTTTTTGATATTTGTTCAATCATGGCTCTAATCCTTTGATCCTTAGGCACTTTGTTGATCATTTTCCATTTGATTTAAGCCACTTAAAATGCCTTGAAACATTTCTTTAGAATTCATCAATTTTCCATCATCAAACATAATTAATTCATCCATAAATATATATGTTTGATCTTGATCCTTCATTTGTTGTGTCATTATCAAAACCTACATCAACATAAAAATACAGACTCTTGTCTGCAAACTCATTTCTGAACAGCATACATCCACCAACACAACACTCTATCTTCACACAACCCAACCCCAAGTTTGCCACTTGTTTCTTAGCACGGTACAGGTTTGTTGCCATTCTGTGATTACTAGGCATGGTGGAACCCATCAGACTGACCATCCTATCAAAACAACCTCTAGAAAGATTATAATCTGCCTTTAGGCTTAAAGCAGCTAGGGAGGCGGATAACTCAGTGTGACTGTTGCACCTGTCCCACAATGGAGTCTGAGCCGCCGCCAACAAATCATAAAATCTCTTTACCTCCGGATTAGGATCCTCCTCTACATTGTCAGAGTCCCCATGACCTGCTTCGTCATTATGTTCCAGCATACGCCCGGTGGAGGGTCCAACATGATCCATCACCATTTGTTCTATATTGTTGTACGTATCCCTGTTTCCTCCAACCTCGTAGTAAGACTGTTGCACGGTTTCGTCTGATGGTCTACGCGGTAACTGCTCACCATGGTTGTACCAGCAGTAGTATGTTTCCATGAACCCTTTCTCAGTTAGGTGGCACATGACATCATCCGCGTATTCAAAACTCATGCATTTGCACCTTGAGCACGGACAACGAATCTTCTGAGTCGCTTCAAATCCAGGCGTGTTTGCTGTAGCGAACGGAATGAACTCCAATAGCCCCATCATAAACTCCTCAGTCACTCGCCGATTGCGATCTAGTCGGTTGTACATCCATCGCCGATTTGCCGGTACCTCCATTTATAATATCTAACAAGCACGATTTCTGTTACCTTACACGTTTAAATTTTTATTTAACTATCGGTTATGAATCACTCTATCTCTTTGATGTTGCAAATTGGTGGGGCCCTATCCCATTCAGGATGAATATGCAACCATCCATAACCCATCCCATAATTGTATGTTTTCTATCTTGAGAAGTTGAATGAATGTTTATTTGAAATTTCAGCAGCATTTCGCATTGGTCCCCGAGTACATAGAGATACGTACGGTATGAAACACCACACGCAGACATGCACCCTGGGGACAATACGAAACACCATAACTGAAATTTCAAATGAACATTTAACGTCTCAAATCATGACCAAATACAACATTGATGGGTTACGCCCTACTGGTTACAAATTCATACCAAACTGTCCAATCGGGACAATTCAAGATCCAACACAACACGGTACACCAACCGGTTGTTTTGAAACTTGAACGGGAATCTAATGGGTACACACACGACTAAACCCTACATTTTTAAATCATGAGTTTTATTTTTTAAGTTCCCTAAAACAGGGAGCCTGTCAAAATTTTGACAGAGTCTCCCCTGTAAACTAGACATTTCTTAAATTTACAAACCACCTGTTACATACAGAAAACTTCCCAGTATAGATAAATAAATATACCATACGCATTGTATATGATATTCAGAGTTATGAACACCAAATCATGTTATCAGTACATAAAACCAATGCCTAATGAGCTCTGCTCTCCACTAACAAACAACATTACACATGCACAAAGAATCATGTTATCAGCACACAAAACCAATGCCTAATGAGCTCTACTCTCCACTAACAAACAACATTACACATGCATCTTCAAATCATGTTATCAGCACACAAAACCAATGCCTAATGAGCCCTGCTCTCCACTAACAAACAACAATCCACATGCATACACATAATGACAAAGTCAGTGTTACGGGATTACCTCGAGGAAAAAAGTGAGGGAAGAATATAAAGCTGTCGACAAACGATCACAGACCACGCGTAACGTGTGCTAGTCTGCATGACAAACCAATAACTGGTTAGACAGTTACAAGTAGCAAGGAAACTAAACAAAGAGAGACACGTAAAGCAAATTATAGATTAAGTACATTGCAAGGAAACTAAACAAACAGAGACAATCAAAGCAAATTGTAGCTAAGGTGGCAAAAATAAAGCGTTCAATTGGAAAATTGATTACTAATAACTCAATATTATATAAGGTCTATCCCATTCAATGTTTCAAATACTTTCTGCGATGCATGTGTCCAAATGTATGAACAAATACAAAATGCAACTAACGTACATAGTATATAAGTTTTAGTAGGGTATAATTGTAAAAATAGAATACAATTCATATATTTCATATTTTGAAAATTTTCCATATACATAAGCTCATCTACTGTTATACTCACTGGAAAAATTACAATTTAAGGTAAATAACTAGATAATTAGCAAACCTTTTGGTCTTCATCACTATCCTAGAAAATTGGACAGCAAACAATGACTCTTGATATCTTTGATAAGAATATGGTTCAATAATTAGAAATTAGCTATTTTTGAATTTCTAGTTTTCTATAAATATCCCTTGTACACATTCTTCATTTTCAGTGTTAATGAAATCGAGTCTCAGTTTCTTCTTCTTCTATTTTTTGAAACTCTCCTTTCATATGTATTCTTTGTTCCTATGGTGGTATTAGAGCCCTACCTGAGGGCTCTACCATAATAAAACACCATGGTGAGAGGAACTTCAGTCAATCCTCCGCTGCCTCCGATGGATCCAAGTTCGAATCAAGCAAGTCCGTTCTATATGCATCCAAATGAATCGACCTCAGTTTCGTTAGTGAATTTGATTCTTGTTGGAAGAAATTACCATGGTTGGGCTTGGGCCATGAAATAACAAGTCCTAATCTCGAAGAACAAGTAGAAGTTTGTCAACGAAAGCATAATTGTGCCTGGTGCATTCGATCCTATTTTTAAAGCTTGGGAACATTGCAATAACATTATCCATACATGGATCTTGAACTCGGTTGCTCCATCGATTAGAAAAAGTGTGATGTTCATGGGCTATGCATACGAAGTGTAGGATGAATTGTGTGGATGATTTTCACAAGGTGACTTGATTAGACTTTTTGATCCGCAACAAGAAATTTATGCTTTCAAACAAGGTTCACTATCAATCACTAGTTATTTTACGAAACTCAAAATTCTATGGGAAGAGTTGGACAATTATAGGCCTCTGTCTTCATGTATATGTTTAGTAAAGTGTCGATATAAATCTAGTGAGAATCCTAAAACGTATTGAATGCAGGACGAGATCATTAGGTTTCTAATGGGACTAAATGATAACTTTGCGATTGTACGTTCACAAGTATTATTAATGGACATTACCGAATATGAACAAAGTGTTCTCCATGGTCTTGTAACATGAAAGACAGACTGGACCTGTAACTATTGAGGAACCGGAGATCTTGATAAATTTTGTTGATGAAAGAAGGAATAATGGTTTTGGTAGA
The DNA here is from genome assembly GCA_037962975.1 of Clitoria ternatea. Lineage (NCBI taxonomy): Eukaryota > Viridiplantae > Streptophyta > Magnoliopsida > Fabales > Fabaceae > Clitoria > Clitoria ternatea. Next base: position 298,634,136 of record CM075669.1, read on the forward strand.
GGAAGAGGTCAATACAGCAATTATTCTTCAAATTAGAAAGGAAAGCAATGTAGCTTTTGTGGTAAGCAGGGACACATTATTCAAACATGTTATAGAAAGTATAGTTTTCCTTCTGGCTTCAAACTGAGGTTTCAGAATACCTTCAATCACGTCTTTGTTGATGATCATGATAATGAAAATGATGAGAATATTTCTATAAAGGAAGAGAAAACTAGAGACAGAACTGATCTTGTCAATTCTGGTGGATCCTTTACTACAGATCAATTCAAAATCATCATGAATTTCATCCAACAAGCTACTACAAGTACAAGTCCAGTTGTGAATCAAGTCACATCTGTAGGAACTAGCCATGGAACTTATATTTCAGTTAGTTCTCTTGCTCTCTTTTGCAGCACTCAGCACACATAACTGACTTGGATAGTGGATTCTGGAGTTACAAATCACATTTGTACTCGCAGACAGGCATATGTTCATTTAAAATCTATTTCCCCTATGACTGTGCATTTACCTAATGGGAGTTAGGTTTCCATCTCTCATAGTGGCAATGTTAAAAGTCTCGCCAAACTTGACACTTAAGGGTGTTTTATTCCTACCTCAGTTTTCTTTCAACTTGATTTCAATCTACAAGATAACTACACAACATAAAATTAGCATCACATTTCACAAGAATCTATGTGTATTGCCAGAGATCTCTACTCAGGATATGATTAGTTCAATTGAAGATAAGGGTGGATTTTATCAATTGCAGGCTGATATTCCAAGTCACAACATTAGTAATTTTACAAATTCCATTAATTACTGCTACCGCCTTGTCTAATTGCACTAACAGCCTCCAGGGAGGAAAAATATAGAGTGAAAAAAAAAACATAACCACTATACATAATCAACAAGCATGTCAAATCATCAGCAGTGCATTATATTCGTCAATCCAACACCGCCAACATGTATTTGATCAACTCTTCCAGAATTCAAACCATTTCAAAGGTCAAACAAACTGAAAGATTATTGATGCATAGCAATACAGCAAAGCATCCTACTCTTGTTCAAAATCTCAACAGAAAAACCCAAAATTTTAATTTCTTCAGCATCTTCCTTGGCAAATAATATACCACAACCCAAAACTTCCGATTTTGAACAAGAAAGAAAGAAAACAAAAAAAGTACAATAGACAAGAAATAGACCCCAAACAGTCAATGCATTATAAAACAAATAAAAGCAGCTTTTTGTGAGCAATTTCAACCCAACTTAGAAATACATCAATATGGCCAGCCAAACATCCTAGAACTGATACTCTGATATTAATCTGATATTGTAACTCTTTAGCCTCTTTCCTACATATATGTATATGGGCTATCCATTCAGAATAAATTTAAGAAATGACGATGAAATCTACAGTTATGCTCAAGCAGTACAGCACTATAAACAGAGAGAGGAAACAGTAGTGAAGATGGAGCAGTAACATATAGATCAAAAAATAGAAAATGGTAACATAAGATATATCCCTGGAGAACAGTATAAGACATATAGTAGTTTACCAAACGAAGAGATCTTGTAGCATGACTATCAGAGCATTTAGAAAAGTTCACCACATAAATACATATAAGTTAAAAATTGAAAGAGTGAAGTTGGTAAACGTCCTAATCCTAATCCAAGAAATTTTTTATAACTTATTTCAATAAGCTATATGGTAAAATTTATCAAAATAAACTTACATAATTACGAACTCTCTTATTGAACGAACTCTTAATTAAGTTGTTTACTGACTCAGACTCAGAAACGTCCAATATTGCAAATAGAATTTTACACACATATACACATTTTACATACAAAAAAATTACAAAGCGACCAGTTATTGTATGCCAATTCCAAATCCTTCTTATGGTAGCCATAATGACATATTGAACCTACTTTATCAGAAACAGGTTCTAAGCTGTAACCATAAGCATAATATAGGATGGAAACACCCCATAAAGCTTTCGTAACTAGACTGAACAAAAGTTCCATAACCAAGTACACCAATTAAATATAATAGATTAACTAACATAAAAAAATGCCAAGACTTGGCCAAAACATGACGGTACCAGTACCACAAACTTCCGATTTGCTCATTATACTGCACCCCCAACATGTTGGCATACTTCAGTTATGCCCTTAAATTGCCAAAACAAATCCAAAACCTCAAACAAATTAAAAAACAAAAAACTAGATACCAATCACCAGACTTTGCATTTCAAGCATCACAAATAAAAAAATAAAATCGATTGGGCTCGAAATCAAAAACGACCCAAACAAAAATGATAATTAGATTAATTTTTTTTCTGTTCCAGCGATTAGGTTGTGAAAAAAAAGTAGAAATGGAAGTGAGAGGAGGGAACCTTGAGGGGGTGAAGACCAGCTTTGAGTTCACGAGCTTGTCGTTCTTCGGTCCGGATTTCAGAGGGAGAAAGAAACAGGAGGGAGGGAAGAAGGGAAGGACGGCACAGAGGGAGGGACCCGAACGGAGGGAGGGCCGGCACGGAGGGAGGGACGGCGGTGGCTGAGGGTGGAAGGCACGCGAACGGAGGGAACGAGGGAGGAGAGGCAAGGAAGAAGAAGGGGAAGGTTAGGGCAACTGAGAGGGAAAGGGGTCACTGTCGAGTTAGATTAAAATATTAGCGACGGCTCCCAGCCGTCGCTAACAACGTCACTATAATTAAAAGGATTAGCGACGGTTAAACAACCCCGTCACTAAACTCCTGAAAATTAGCGACGGTGACACCCGCCCGTCACTACCTTCAATTTTTAAAAGTAAAAGATGGAGGAACCATAGCGATGGTGATGCTACGCCGTAACTAAAATTCTGAATATTAGTGACGGTAAACGAGTACCGTCACTAACCTACTGAACCTTAGCGACGGTCCCATACCACTGTCACTAACTTAAAGAAAAATATGGAGGGAAGGCGAAAACAATAGCGACGGATACGTAGTCCGTCGCTACACTCCTGAACAGTAGCGACGGTATCAGCCCATCGTCGCTACCTTCCATTATTAAAAGAGGGAAGCCAAAATATTAGCGACGGTGGACGACGTCCGTCACTAGTACAAACCATAGCGACGGTAAATACCGTCGCTACTATTTGGCGCCAACTGATAAACCCTGGCGGGAAAGCAAAACAAGGTGGAGCTACAAAATAGCGACGCTACTAGCGACGGCGTTTATAATTTCTAGCGACCGGGTCCTGTTTCGGTCGCTACATGAGTCGCTAACATCTTTTTGGTCCCTTTTCGTACAAAGCGGTCGCTAAGTCGGTCGCTAATTAGCGACGGGGTTCTGTGGTCGCTAATTTGAGGTAGCTATTTTGGGTTTTTTTAGTTGTGAGAGGCGGTTTCATAAAGGCAACAATGGTACCTCCCACCAACAATCTCCATTTAAAGGTGAATCCTTCTACCCAACTCAAGAGGCTCGCCTCCACCCTCGAGCTCAGCTAAGCGCCTATTGTACTCCTTCTTATTAATACATTTAAAACTATGAATAATGTAGAGTTAATTAAATTTGAAATAAAACCAAAGTAAATTGTTTACTATAACTTACAATAGTCTGGCTCAAGCGCTCAATCAACAAAGTCTCATTTACCCAATTATTTTTGGTGAGTCACCAGAAACAACTCAGTTGGCTGATAGAGTGCCTACATATCCCTTCCTACAAAAAAAACACTTAAACAACTAAATGATTATTAGATTATACTACATAAAACAAATACATAATTATATAACTTACCATTAATTTAGCAATGTCTACATATGGTCGAATACTTGTGGGGATGCATGGTACCACCCATATTACTACTCTGGTTATGCCTGTTGCACTCTCGGACCACCTTAAATTTGGGCTTATCCACTCAGTGAGTTGCCCAGCCTATGCAACCTCTCTGATTCAAGAAGGATGAGTAGGAGTTTGACCATCAATGGCCCCTTTATGGACCTCCCTAGAATGTTAGTAAGGCATGCCCTCTCAATCTTCATGAACTTGAGCTTCATCGCATCCTCGTGCTCAAACGTGAAAGTCACATCCTTTTGCAATTAACAAACACTATATAAAACTTTATAAACATTAACAAATGACAAATAAAAGAAACTCACTAATCATTTCCTCAACCATAATTCAATATCATTCTTAGGAACAGACATCATGTCCTTCCATGGTCCATTGAAGTGCAATTGAATGACCTTTCATACCACTACTAAAAAAATCCAATCTGACCATAGGAATTTTATGACAACACTATCATATGTTGCTAATTGCCATGGATTTAGCGACGACATAGGATTAACGACCAAAATAGGTCTGAGTTTGGAACTAATGGAAGCTTTGGTGATGGATGTAGCGACGGTGATTGTTTGCGTCGGATACCCATCACTAAACCCTTGGAAAAATGTTATCTATGACACATAACATCAGAAGTCCGATATGTAACACCCCTATTTTTATTTTTATATTAAAATTTTGAAGGAATTAAATTATGGTTCTTTAGAACTTTTGAATCTACATATTATTTATGATTTTTTGGAATTTTTTGGAATTTTGGAATTTTTTTAATAAAATAATAATTTTAAAATAATTTTAAATTCATATAAGTGACTTAAATTAAAAATATTTATAAGAAAGTGAATTTAAATTATAAGAAAATTTTCTAAAATCCGTTTCAAGTAGACTTATCTAAAAATTATCGGTTTAAGAAAAATCTTGATTTTTTCCAATCGTTAAAAAATTAGAGACGTATCAACAAATTTTTATTAATAGAAAATTTTAGATTTTTAAAATTTCAGCTTTATATTACTTATTATAAAATTAGTGAGGACTGATATAATATCGCTAAATTTCAAAAAGGACTCATTTTGAATATTTAAAATATAGCGAGTGAAGGGATACTGTTTGACTTAATAATTTTACCGACAATTACTATGTAAAACACTGTGCATGTATGAAATTTTCAAAAGATGCACAGTACTTTTATATTAAAATAATGGAATGTATAGTAAATTTTTTTCCTATAAATACCGAAGGATTTCTTCTTTAGAATTCACAATTTCAGATTAAGTTTTCTTAATATAGTAGTGCTAGTGAGATAATGGTGGAAGTGAGAGAGAAAAGTAAATTTTTTTGGGAGAAGGTTCTGCTAAAATCCTAAGGTAATAATACTTCTATTTTATATTTTTTGGGTTATTTTCATATCGTTTTTAGAAATCTGTTATTATACTAGAAATAATATTATTTTAAGTTACTATTCTACATAGTAAAACACTAGTTCAATAGCAAATTACTATTTCGATAGTAAATTACTATTCAAATAGTAAATTACTATTTACTATTACTATTTACCTTTACTATTCACGTTTTTACTATTTACCATTACTATTCACGATTTACTATTTACTGTTACTATTCATGATTTACTATTTACTGTTATTATTCATGTTTTATTATTCACTATTCACTATTTACTATTTAAAATTTACCATTTCTATTTTAAGTAGTAATCTTAATCCTCATCTTATGCCTATACTGAAATAAGATTGGTATTAATATTTCTAGAAATCAGAGGCGCAAAGCAAACTCTCTTTTGGTAATAACTCAAGGTAAGGGGGAGTGAGATAAGAATATAATATGAAAAGACATAAAAATAATGGGAGGAGTCCCCTATTCCTTTTAAATTTAATAATATTATTATTTTAAAATATTAACTTTTTAACTTAAAATTTTTAATAAATTTTAAATTAAATATCTGGTTTAACTAACTCTAACATACCTATGCAAGGACTTGGACCATTATGACCTATATGGACTGGACTATACCTATGCAAGGACTTGGACCATTATGACCTATATGGACTGAACAATACCTATGCAAGGACCGGATTATATGGACTTACATATACCTATGCTAGGAATGGACAAAAGGAACTAAAAAATCAACTATATTAATAATCATTAAATTTTGCATTATGATATGTATTTAATGATATTTAATGGATTTTATTATGATTGATTTATGATTAATGATGTTTAACTGTGATTGATAATATTTGATTGATGATATTGTAATATGGAGTTTGAGCATATAGCGAGCATGACGGAAAGATAAAATTCAGTAAGAATTTCTTACCTTACTCTTTAAATTTTTATTATCTTTTATTTCTTCTTAAAATTTATTTTTATATTTAGAATAAAAAAAATTAGTATTTATTTTAGAAAGTAGACATTTTATGAAAATTAATTTATACCAAATTGAGATAATTAAATTTTGAATTAAAGAAATTTTTTTTGTAATTTTAAGTATTCACAGTTAATGATTTAAAGATTATTCTCTTTTAATAAAATAAAATTTTTAAAAGAAAATTATTTTATTTTTCCAACTTAATAACTAAAGATATTTGAAAATAATTAAGAATTTGATCTTGTTAAGATTTAATATGAAAAAGTTTTGAGATATTTAAGGCTTAGAAACTCAATTTCAGTGAGAATTAAAAACTGTACCAAATTTATTTCTGTGGGACAGAAAATCAGAGAATTGAGAAAATGTACAGTTTATAGAAATGATGTTGTAAACCTTTTAAGGTATTTAATAATTGAGTTTCTAAAAGCCTTAACCAACTAAATACGTGAGTAGTTCATGCATCATGAATCATTAAAGTGAAATAAAATGATATTGTCTGGGGACGGATTATAGAAACCGAGGATAGATTAGAGGAGGCTTAATGACGAGCCTTGGGATGAGAGGGTGTGAAAGGGTGCTTTATGGGACCTAGGGTAGCTCCCTAGTGTCGGGTACTTTCACAATAAAAACTTTCTCAATCTGACTAGTCTCTAAGTGTTTCCAAGCCAGTTGAGCTGTTCATATTATTATTATTATTTGGACTTATGGAACAGTGTAAACTCCTGGTTGGCCTAGTACAAATTAAAATTTAAGGGCCCACATATATAAGTAAGTTATGATGAAGATATTGTATAACATTCATGCATTCATAATTGATTGTGTATGTGATTGTGATTGATATTATTATATATTGGTTTGTGAAAACCCTTTGTTGCTTATGTCTTAATCGAGAATATTATATTCTGTTTCTCACTCTTTTCTCCATGTTTTTGTTTCATATATTCTAAATTGATGCTTTAGAGGGAAGGATCGAAGAATATCGGCAGTAAATATAGCACGTTTTAGAAAGGGAACTCTGTATGAATAACATGGTCCAATGAATAAATAATGTTATTAAGTAACTGCTTCTGGGCCATGGAGTTTCCTCTCTTTCTTATAATGTTTAATATTTATTTTCGTTGGATGAATGTACAAATACTTTATTAAGTTTTAATAATATTTATAAGGTATTTCAGAAATAATGTATGTAATTTATTCTGGTAGTTTCTTTCTAACAATCATATCTTTAAAAAAAAATTACAAATTTTTATATATTTTATTAAGGTGTAACAGAGGGTGTTACAAAGTGGTATCAGAGCAGTTAATCCAATAGGCCTGAGGTAAAGGTCTATCTTACTTTGTCTGTAAACTCTGTATAGGTGATAGAGAATAGAATATCTGACTTGGTAGTAACTGTGATTGATGTGACAAATCTCAGTTACTGTGAAACAGGAAACTAATGGCTGGAAACGATCTTGCTGGAGTTGTAGAACGCTTAATCAATGCAATGGGAGCACATGAAGGTCAAGGTAACGATGCCTTGGGAAGGCTGGACCTATTCGAAAAGCACAATCCACCTCGTTTCAAGGGAGGATATAACCCTGATGGAGCACAAATCTAGATTCGAGAGATAGAGAAGATCTTTCGAGCATTGCAATGTAATGAAGCTGATAAGGTAGTCTTCGCTACTTATCCCTTATCTGAGGATGCCGAACATTAGTGGGATAGCATACGTAGACAATTCGAAGTCAACGATGTGGAGATCACTTGAGATTATTTCAAGGATATGTTTCTGGAGAAATACTTTCCAGCTGATGTTAAAGAGAAAAGACAATTCGAATTCCTGTCGCTGACCCAAGGAAATATGACCGTTGGAGAGTACGCATCCAGGTTTGAAGAGCTATCTCGTTTTCATTCTCATTATAATGATGCTACTAATGAAAGAGATCGGTGTGCAAAGTTTGTAAATGGATTGCGGCCAGAAATTAAGGAAGCTATACGAATGCAGGAAATCCGTGAATTTTCTGTATTGGTAAATCGTTGTAGGATCTTTGAAGAAGATCATAAGGATAGAATGACCAAAAGTCATGAGCCCATTCACAAGGCAGGAGAAATGAGAAGTGGAGGACCTCACCATCACCAAAGAAGAGACTTCAGGAGAAATAAGCCTTACCAAGTGCCATTTTGCCGGTTTAGAGCAACATCTGTTCCTAACAGACCCCAAGCTTCAACTGGAAGCTATTACTCGACATCTGCACCAAATTTTAAATGTTTTATCTATGGAGGACCCCATTTGAAAAGGGATTGTCCTAAAAACACTTATGTTTGCTTTAAGTGTAACAAACCAGGTCTCACATCAAGGATTGTCCAGAGATGAATAGGGAAAACCCTGAAGGTGCAAGTACAAGCATAAATACTCAAGGAGGCGTGCACCGTGCAGTCGGAAGGCCGAAGGTAAAAGAAAAGGTTTTTGCAATCTCTGGAGAAGAAGTATCTCATTCTGATTCCATGGTGGAAGGTAAGTGTATCATTAATAAGATTCCTTTAACTGTTATGTATGACTCAGGTGCATCACATTGCTTTATTGCCAATGACTGTGTAGAAAAACTAAAATTACCTGTGATAGAACTACCATTTGACTTATCTGTACATACTCCTAGAAACAATCTCATTGCCACTTCTAAAGCCTGTTGGAAATGCCCTATTGTCATAGATGGTAGGGACTTTAAGGCTAATCTTTTCTGTTTACCCTTTTCTGGCTTAGAAGTTATTATTGGGCTAGATTGGTTGTCTAACAATCATGTTCTAATAGATTGTCATAATAAAACCATAATGTTTAAAGAACTAGTGAATTTGAATCCTGAGGATTCGAGATTTCTAACCGCCAACCAAGTGAGTGCCTCTTTAAAAGGAAGGGCTCAAGGATTCATGCTATTGCTTTCAACGAAAGGAGAGCAAGAATCAAAAATCAAAAATCTACCGGTTGTGTGTGAATTTCCTAACATTTTTCCTGAAGATATCCCTGGTTTACCCCCAGAAAGAGATGTGGAATTTACCATTGATCTAGTACCTGGAGTTGGACCCATTTCAATTGCACCATACCCAGTGTATCCCCCTGGGGTGCACCAGTGTTGTTGGTTAAGAAGAAGGATGGTAGCATGAGGTTGTGTGTAGATTATCGGCAACTGAACAAGGTGACGATCAAGAACAGATATCCTTTGCCAAGGATTGACGACTTGATGGATCAGCTGTGTGGTGCCACGGTGTTCTCCAAAATTGATTTGAGGTCTGGATACCATCAAATAAGGGTGAAGAAAGAAGATGTACCAAAAACTGCTTTTAGGACACGCTATGGCCATTAAGAATATCTAGTAATGCCTTTTGGTGTAACTAATGCACCAGCCGTATTCATGGATTACATGAATAGGATTTTTCATTCATATCTAGATAAATTTGTAGTGGTGTTCATTAATGATATATTAGTGTACTCTAAAAGCAAAGAAGAACATGTTGAACACTTGAAGGTTGTGTTGGAAATCCTGAAAAAGAAAGAACTGTATGCAAAGCTGTCGAAGTGTAAATTCTGGTTGGAAGAAGTGAACTTTTTAGGACATGTAATTAGTCAAGGAGGAATAGTTGTAGACCCTTCCAAGGTGGAGGCAGTTTTAAAATGGGAGAGACTTGTAACACCCCTATTTTTATTTTTATATTAAAATTTTGAAGGAATTAAATTATGGTTCTTTAGAACTTTTTAATCTACGTATTATTTATGATTTTTTGGAATTTTTTGGAATTTTGGAATTTTTTTTAAATAATATTTTTTTAAATAATTTTAAATTCATATAAGTGACTTAAATTAAAAATATTTATAAGAAAGTGAATTTAAATTATAAGAAAATTTTCTAAAATCTGTTTCAAGTAGACTTATCTAAAAATTATCGGTTTGAGAAAAATCTTGATTTTTTTCCAATCGTTAAAAAATTGGAAACGTATCAATAAATTTTTATTAACAGAAAATTTTAGATTTTTAAAATTTCAGCTTTATATTACTTATTATAAAATTAGTGAGGACTGATATAATATCGCTAAATTTTAAAAAGGACTCATTTTGAATATTTAAAATATACCGAGTGAAGGGTTACTATTTGACTTAATAATTTTGCCGACAATTACTATGCAAATCACTGTGTATGTATGAAATTTCCAAAAGATGCACAGTAACCTGGAATAAAAAATTCAAAAATGCATAGTACTTTTATATTAAAATAATGGAATGCATAGTAAATTTTTTCCTATAAATACCGAAGGATTTCTTCTTTAGAATTCACAATTGGAGATTAAGTTTTCTTAATATAGTAGTGCTAGTGAGATAGTGGTGGAAGTGAGAGAGAGAAGAAAAGTTTTTGGAGAGAAGGTTCTGCCAAAATCCTAAGGTAAGAATACTTCTCTTTTATATTTTTTGGGTTATTTTTATATCGTTTTTAGAAATCTGTTATTATACTGGAAATAATATTATTTTAAGTTACTATTCTACATAGTAAACACTATTTCAATAGTAAATTACTATTTCAATAGTAAATTACTATTCAAATAGTAAATTACTATTTAGTATTTACCGTTACTATTTACGATTTACTATTTAGTGTTACTATTCACGTTTTACTATTTACTATTACTATTCATGTTTTACTATTTACTGTTACTATTCATGATTTACTATTCATTATTCACTATTTACCATTTCTGTTTTAAGTAGTAATCTTAATCTTCGTCTTATGCTTATACTGAAATAAGATTGGTATTAATATTTCTAGAAATCGAAGGCGTAAAACAAATCTATTTTAGGTAACAATTCAAGGTAAGGGGGAGTGAGATAAGAGTATAATATGAAAAGACATAAGAATAATGGGAGGAGTCCCCTACTCCTTTTAAATTTAATAATATTATTATTTTAAAATATTAACTTTTTAACTTAACAATTTTAATAAATTTTAAATTAAATATCCGGTTTAACTAACTCTAACATACCTATGCAAGGACTTAGACCATTATGACCTATATGGACTGGACTATACCTATGCAAGGACTTGGACCATTATGACCCATATGGACTGAACTATACCTATGTAAGGACTGGATTATATGGACTTACATATACCTATGCGAGGAATTGACCAAAATGACTCAAATTGACTATATTAATAATCATTAAATTTTGTATTATGATATGTATTAATGATATTTAATTGATTTGATTATGATTTGATTATGATTGATTGATTGATGATATTTAGTTATGATTGATATTTCTTGATTTTGATTGATGATATTGTAAAGTGGAGTTTGAGCATATAGCGAGCATGACGGAAAGCTAAAATTCAGTAAGAATTTCTTACCTTACTCTTTAAATTTTATTATCTTTTATTCCTTCTTAGAAATTATTTTTATTAACTTTATTATCAATATTTAGAATAAAACAATTAGTATTTATTTTAGAAAGAAAACATTTTATGAGAATTTATTTAATTAAATCTTGAGTTAAAGAAAAATTTTGTAATTTTAAGTATTTTTGGTTAATAATTATTCTCTTTTAATAAAACAAAATTTTTTAAAAGAAAATTATTTTATTTTTTCCAACTTAATAACTAAAGATATTTGAAAATAATTAAGATTCCTAAATTTGATTTTGTTAAGATTTAATTTGAGAAAATTATGTAAAGTTTTATATAAAGTTTTTAGATATTTAAGGCTTAGAAACTCAATTTCAGTGAGATTTAAAAACTGTACCAAATTTATTTCTGTGGGATAGAAATTCAGAGAAAATGTACAGTTTATTGAAATGATGTTGTAAACCTTTAAGGGATTTAATAAGTGAGTTTCTAAAAGCCTTAACCAACTCAATACACGAGTAGTTCATGCATCATGGATCACTAAATTGAAATGAAATAATATTGTCTGGGGACGGATTATAGAAACCGAGGATACATTAGAGGAGGCTTAATTACGAGCCTTGGGATGAGAGGGTGTGAAAGGGTGCTTCAGGGGACCTGGGGTAGCTCCCTAGTGTCGGGTACTTTCACAATAAAAACTTTCTCAATCTGACTAGTCTCTAAGTGTTTCCATGCCAGTTGAGCTGTTCATATTATTATTATCCGGACTTATGGAACAGTGTAAACTCCTGGTTGGCCCGGTGCAAATTAAAATTTAAGGGCCCACATATATAGGTAAGTTATGATGAAGATATTGCATAACATTCATGCATTCATAATTGATTGTGTATGTGATTGTGATTGATATTATTATGTATTGGTTTGTAAAAACCCTTTGTTGCTTATCTCTTAATCGAGAATATTATATTCTATTTCTCACTCATTTCTCCGTGTTTTTGTTTCACATGTTTTAAATTGATGGTTCAGAGGGAAGGATCGAAGAATATCGGCAGTAAATATAGCACGTTCTAGAAAGGGAGCTCGGTATGAATACCGTGGTCCAATGAATAAATAATGTTAATAAGTAACTGCTTCTGGGCCATGGAGTTTCCTCTCTTTCTTATAATGTTTAATGTTTATTTTCTTCGGATGAATGTACAAATACTTTATAAAGTTTTAATAATATTTGTGAGGTATTTCAGAAATAATGTATATAATTTATTTCGATAGTTTCTTTTTAACAATCATATCTTTAAAAAAAATTACGAGTTTTTCTAGAATTTATTAAGGTGTAACTGAGGGTGTTACAAGACCAACCACGATCACTGAGAGTAGAAGTTTCTTGGGCTTGGCTGGATACTATAGGAGATTCATTGAAGGATTTTCAAAGCTAGGATACCCATTGACCAAGTTAACACGGAAAGGACAACCTTTTGTGTGGACGACACAATGCGAGAATAGTTTCCAAGAGCTGAAAGATCGACTTACTTCTGCGCCGGTGTTAGTACTCCCCGATCCACATCGAAGTTTTAAAGTTTACTGTGATGCGTCTAAACAAGGACTAGGAAGTGTACTCATGCAAGACAAGAAGGTTGTAGCCTATGTGTCGCGCCAATTAAGGCAACATGAGATTAACTACCCTACCCATGACTTAGAGTTTGCCGCTGTAGTTTTTGCCTTAAAGATTTGGAGGCATTATCTATACGGTGTAACATTCGATGTGTTTAGTGATCATAAGAGTCTTAAGTATTTATTCGACCAAAAGGAGTTGAACATGAGGCAACGGAGATGGATGGAGTTCTTAAAGGACTACGACTTTGAGTTGCAATACCATCCTGGAAAAGCGAATGTAGTAGCTGATGCTTTGAGTTGAAAGTCTCTACATGCGTCCACAATGATGATTAAAGAGCTGGAATTGATAGAGAACTTTAGAGATCTTAACCTAGCAGTAAAGGTTAATGCTAACAGCTACAGATTAGGAGCGTTGCAAGTGACAAATGAATTCCTGAGGCAAGTTTTTGAGGCTCAAAGAGATGATGAATTCCTGCAAGAAAAGAAAGAACTCTTGAAACAAGGAAAAGAAGTCGATTTCAATATAAGAAATGACTAATTACTGAGGTATAAGGATCAAGTGTGTATCCCTAATCAAGAGGAGTTGAGAAAAGCAATTTTAGAAGAAGGCCACAAAAGTTATATGAGCATTCATCCCGGAGCTACTAAAATGTATCAAGATTTGAAGAAGTTATTTTTGTGGCCTGGAATGAAGAAAGCGGTGGCAGCGTATGTGGCTGCATGTCTAATTTGCCAGAAGGTTAAAGTGGAACATCAAAAACCCCCTGGAATGCTACAATCAATGGAAATACCAGAATGGAAATGGGATAGTGTTACCATGGATTTTGTGACTTCTTTACCCAAAACTCCATTAGGACATGATTCAATATGGGTAATAGTTGATAGATTAACCAAATCTGCTTACTTTATTCCCATCAATATTCATTACTCTATGGAGAAGCTGGCAAAATTATACATCGAGGAGATTATGAGATTGCATGGAATTCCTTCAAGTATCATTTCTGATCGGGACCCTCGTTTTACATCACAATTCTGGAAGAGCTTGCACAAGGCTTTGGGAACAAGACTGCGTCTGAGTTCAGCATATCATCCTCAGACGGATGGACAATCAAAAAGAACAATCCAATCTCTAGAGGACTTGTTACGAGCTTGTATGTTAGAGCATAAAGGAAGTTGGAATCAATTCTTACCATATGTAGAGTTTACCTACAACAATAGTTTCCATGATAGCATTGGCATGACACCTTTTGAAGCATTATATGGAAGAAAATGTAGGACCCCGCTATGTTGGTTTGAGACTGGTGAAAACTTGATGCTAGGACCAGAGTTGGTACAACAAACCACGGATAAAATCAAAATAGTTCAAGAAAAGATGAAGGCAACACAGAGCAGGCAGAAAAGTTACTATGACAAAAGAAGAAAGCCGCTCGAATTTCAAGAAGGCGATCATGTATTCTTGAAAGTCACACTTATGACTAGGGTCGGTCGGGCAATGAAATCTCGAAAACTAACTCCTAGATTTATTGGTCCATATCAAATAATTCATAAAGTTAGTCCCCTTGCCTACCAAATAGCATTACCAACTTTTCTTTCTAATATCCATAATGTTTTTCATGAGTCAAACTTACAAAAGTATATATCTGATCCTACACATGTTATTGAACCTGATGTCATACAAGTTAAAGATAATCTTACATATGATGCACCACCTGTTAGAATAGGTGACAGAAGAATAAAAAAATTAAGAGACAAGACAATTCCGCTTGTAAAGGTCATTTGGAGTGAAACAAGAGGAGAAGATGCTACATGGGAACTAGAAACTGAGATGAAAGAGTCTCATCCTCATTTGTTTTACTGAATAATGTAAATTTCGAGGACGAAATTTTTTGAGGGGAGTAGAGTTGTAACACCCCTATTTTTATTTTTATATTGAAATTTTGAAGGAATTAAATTATAGTTCTTTAGAACTTTTTAATCTACGTATTATTTATGATTTTTTGGAATTTTTTGGAATTTTGGAATTAAGTGACTTAAATTAAAAATATTTATAAGAAAGTGAATTTAAATTATAAGAAAATTTTCTAAAATCCGTTTCAAGTAGACTTATCTAAAAATTATCGGTTTGAGAAAATCTTGATTTTTTTCAATCGTTAAAAAATTGGAAACGTATCAATAAATTTTTATTAACAGAAAATTTTAGATTTTTAAAATTTCAGCTTTATATTACTTATTATAAAATTAGTGAGGACTGATATAATATCGCTAAATTTCAAAAAGGACTCATTTTGAATATTTAAAATATACCGAGTGAAGGGTTACTATTTGACTTAATAATTTTGCCAACAGTTACTATGTAAAACACTGTGCATGTATGAAATTTTCAAAAGATGCACAGTAACCAGGAATAAAAAATTCAAAAATACACAATACTTTTATATTAAAATAATGGAATGCATAGTAAATTTTTTTCCTATAAATACCGAAGGTTTTCTTCTTTAGAATTCACAATTTCAGATTAAGTTTTCTTAATATAGTAGTGCTAGTGAGATAGTGGTGGAAGTGAGAGAGAGAAGTAAATTTTTTTGGGAGAAGGTTCTACTAAAATCCTAAGGTAAGAATACTTCTCTTTTATATTTTTTAGGTTATTTTTATATCGTTTTTAGAAATCTGTTATTATACTAGAAATAATATTATTTTAATAGTAAATTACTATTTCAATAGTAAATTACTATTTAAATAGTAAATTACTATTTACTATTACTATTTACTTTTACTATTCACGTTTTTACTATTTACCATTACTTTTCACGATTTACTATTTACCGTTACTATTCACTATTCACTATTCAAAATTTACCATTTCTGTTTTAAGTAGTAATCTTAATCCTCATCTTATGCTTATACTGAAATAAGATTGGTATTAATATTTCTAGAAATCGAAAGCAAACTCTCTTTTGGTAATAACTCAAGGTAAGGGGGAGTGAGATAAGAGTATAATATGAAAAGACATAAGAATAAAGGGATGAGTCCCCTACTCCTTTTAAATATAATAATATTATTATTTTAAAATATTAACTTTTTAACTTAAAATTTTTAATAAATTTTAAATTAAAAATATCCGGTTTAACTAACTCTAACATACATATGTAAGGACTTGGACCATTATGACCTATATGGATTAGACTATACCTATGCAAGGTGTAACACCCCCTTATATACACGAGACATATATCTATTCTTCTTGCTCTTTTTTTTTAAAGAAAGATATACATATTTATCACTTCTTATCTCGTGTATACAAGGACATATATACATCTGATTTTCTTTGAATTATGAAAGTAAAAAGTTTCAAATTATTTATAATGATAAAATAAACTTTCAGAAAATCATAAGTGATCAAAGATTTCAGTATCATATCCAAAGAATAAGATTTATTAAAGTTTAACCTTTACATTGATTTACAATCATCCAACTTAATATTATATTAAGGTAAACTAAAACTAAAAATTTAATACCTCTACTTCGAATGTAACCAATTATTTCCTTATCTTCAAACCATGTGATTTTGAATTCTATTCTTGTCACATCTCTTCTCCTATCTCATTGAGGATGAGACCAATTTACCCTCTTGTAATTTCATCCTTTCATCTTGAACTGCTAGCTATATATCATATAACATATATTTTGGACCCAAAATTCAAACAAGAAGGAATGAGAAACAGAATATAATACTTTACAGATAAGACATAAGCATAAGGGTTTTCATAACATAACAATTATATTTTCATTCACAACCACCCACATAGAATGTCACAATCATATGAATGTCATGTAATGTTTTTAATATTATCATCTCATTCATTCTATGCATGTGGGCCCTTAAAGCTTTAGTTTGCACTGGGCCAACCAGGAGTTTACACTGTTCCATAAATTTCGGATAATAATAACATAAATGCCTTCATGGCATATGAACAACTCAACTGGCGTGGAAACACTTAGAGACTAGTCAGACAGAGAAAGTTTTTATTGTAAAAGTACCCAACACTAGGGAGCGACCCCAGGTCACCTGAAGCACCCTTTCACACCCTCTCATCCCAAGGCTCGCAATTAAGCCTCCTCTAATGTATTCTCGGTTTCTATAATCCGTCCCCAGGCAATATCACATCTTATTTCTCTTTAATGATTCATGATGCATGAACTACTCGCATATTTAGTTGGTTAAGACTTTTAGAAACTCAATTATTAAATACCATAAAAGTTCACAAAATCATCACAATAAACTGTACATTCCCATAAGTTCTTCTTTGAACTTCTGTTATACGGAAATAATTTAGTACAGTCTTCAAATTCAGATCTTACCAAAATTGAGTTTCCAAGCCTTAAATATCTCAAAACTTTCTCTTAAAAATCTTCACATATTTACATAATCTTTCTCAATTTGAATCTTAACTAGATTGAGTTTTAGAAATCTCGACAAAATATTCTTTAGTTATTTCGTTGGGGAAAACCAAAATAATTTACTTTAAACTTCTAATTTCTAAAGAAAATAATTTAAAATCATTAACTAAGAATACTTAAAACTATAAAAATTTTCTTTAATTCAAGAATTAATTATCTCAACCTTTGATTTTCATAAAATAACTTCTTTCTAATACTAGATTTTATTATTGAAATTAAAAATAAAGTTAGTAAAAATTATTTTTAAGAAGAAATAAAAGACTAAAATAATTATAAAATACTTTCTCTTGGAATAAAAATTTAAAGAGTAAGGTAAGAAAATTCTTACTGAGTTTTAACTTTCCGTCATGCTTGCTATATGCTCAAACTTCATATCACAAGGTCATCAATCATTCATCAACCACAATCAAATATAGTAATCTCATCAATCACAATCAAATATCATCAATCATAATTGCATATTATTAATCACAGTCTAATACAATATCATTAATCGAAATCAAATACAATTAATTATAATCAAGTCAAATCAACTAAATATCGCTCATAAATATAATTCAAATTTTAATGGTTAGTAGTTTTGATTTTTTAGTCCTTATAGTCCATTCCTCGCACAGGTCTATATAAGTCCATATATATAATCCAGTCTTCGCATAGGTATAGTTCAGTCTAGACAGGTCATAATAGTCCAAGTCCTTGCATAGGTTTAGTTCGATCCATATAGGATATAAAAATCCAAGTCCTTGCATAGGTTTAGTCCAGTCCGTATAAGTTATAATAATTTAGATCCATATATAGATATTTCAGAACAAGTTACACAATATATTAAATTTATTATAAATTTTAAGTTGAGAAGTTATTACTTTAAAATAATAATATTATTAAATTTAAAAGGAGTAGGGGACTCCTCCCTTTATTCTTATGTCTTTCATATTATATTCTTATCACACTCCCTCTTACCTCTTGTATATCGATTCGTTATTGAAAATCCGTGCGCGCCTCGCCTCCGAGTTCTAAAACATACCAATTTCATTTTAATATAATTACAAGATGAAAATTAAGATTACTACTTAAAATAAAAATGGTAAATTTTGAATAGTAAATAGTAAATAGTAAATAGTAACAGTAAATAGTAAAACGTGAATAGTAACAGTAAATAATAAATCGTGAATAGTAATGGTAAATAGTAAAATATGAATAGTAAAGGTAAATAGTAATAGTAAATAGTAATTTACTATTTGAATAGTAATTTACTATTGAAATAGTAATTTACTATTGAAATAGTATTACTATGCAGAATAGTAACTTAAAATAATATTATTTTCAGTATAATAATAGATTTCTAAAAACGATATAAAAATAATCCTAAAACATATAAAAGAGATGTATTCGTACCTTAGAATTTTAGCAGAACCTTCTTCTAAAAAATTTATTTCTCTCTCTTACTTTCACCACTATCTCACTAACACTACTATATTAAGAAAACTTAATCTGAAATTGTGAATTCTAAAGAAGAATTCCTTCAGTATTTATAGGAAAAAAATTTATTATGTATTCTATTATTTTAATATAAAAATACTATGCATTTTTTGAAATTTAAAACCTGGTTACTGTGCAACTTTTGAAAATTTCATACATGCACAGTGTTTTGCATAGTAAATGTCGGCAGAATTATTAAGCCAAATAGTAACTTTTCACTCGGTATATTTTAAATATTCAAAATTAATCCTTTTTGAAATTTAGCTATATTATATCAGTTCTTACTAATTTTATGATAAGTAGTATAAAGTTTAAATTTTAAAAATCTAAAATTTTCTGTTAATAAGAAATTATTAGTACGTTTTCAATTTTTTTACGATTGGTAAAAATCAAGATTTTACTCAAACCGATAATTTTTAGATAAGTCTACTTGAAATAGATTTTAGAAAATTTTCTTATAATTTAAATTTACATTCTTGTAAATATTTTTAATTTTAAGCAGCTTTATATGAATTTAAAATTATTTAAAATATATTATTTTATTAAAATAATTCAAAAATTTCAAAAATTTCCAAAAAATCATAAATATTATGTAGATCAAAATGTTCAAAAGAACCATAGTCTAATTCCTTCAAAATTTTATTTTAAAATTCTAATAAGAGTTAAATCTTAAATATGTAAAAACATAAATATAAGAACATAAAATAAAAATGATGAATAATAAAGATATTAAAAATTCTTAATATAATTTTCTTAATTAGTGAATACTAATTAAGACATTTTAAAATTCTCATTTAGAAATATTTTCATTTTTTTATTATTATTATTATTTAAAAAACAAATAATTAAATATAAATACCAAAATAAAAAAAATGATAATAATAAACTAACTTATAGTAAGTATTTCTCAAGAAAGATATATTAATATCTATTTCCTATTTATGATGAAAATGGGATGTTACACAAGGACTTGGACCATTATGACTCATATGGACTGAAATACCTATGCAAGGACCGGATTATATAGACTTACATATACCTATGCTAGGAATGGACAAAAGGAACTAAAAAATCAACTATATTAATAATCATTAAATTTTGCATTATGATATGTATTTAATGATATTTAATTGATTTGATTATGATTGATTTATGATTGATGATGCTTAACTGTGATTAATAATATTTGATTGATGATATTGTAATGTGGAGTTTGAGCATATAGCGAGCATGACGGAAAGCTAAAATTTAGTAAGAATTTCTTACCTTACTCTTTAAATTTTTATTATCTTTTATTCCTTCTTAAAAATTATTTTTATATTTAGAATAAAAACAATTAGTATTTATTTTAGAAAGTAAACATTTTATGAAAATTAATTTATAACAAATTGACATAATTAAATTTTGAATTAAAGAAATTTTTTTGTAATTTTAAGTATTTACGGTTAATGATTTAAAGATTATTCTTTTTTAATAAAATAAAATTTTTAAAAGAAAATTATTTTATTTTTCCAACTTAATAACTAAAGATATTTGAAAATAATTGAAAATTTGATCTTGTTAAGATTTAATATGAAAAAGTTTTGAGATATTTAAGGCTTAGAAACTCAATTTCCGTGAGAATTAAAAACTGTACCAAATTTATTTCTGTGGGACAGAAAATCAGAGAATTGAAAAAATATACAGTTTATAGAAATGATGTTGTAAACCTTTTAAGGTATTTAATAATTGAGTTTCTAAAAGCCTTAACCAACTAAATACGTGAGTAGTTCATGCATCATGAATCATTAAAGTGAAATAAAATGATATTGTCTGGGGACGGATTATAGAAACCGAGGATACATTAGAGGAGGCTTAATTACGAGCCTTGGGATGAGAGGGTGTGAAAGGGTGCTTCAGGGGACCTAGGGTAGCTCCTTAGTGTCAGGTACTTTCACAATAAAAACTTTCTCAATCTGACTAGTCTCTAAGTGTTTCCAAGCCAGTTGAGCTGTTCATATTATTATTATCCGGACTTATAGAACAGTGTAAACTCCTGGTTGGCCCAGTACAAATTAAAATTTAAGGGCCCACATATATAAGTAAGTTATGATGAAGATATTACATAACATTCATGCATTCATAATTGATTGTGTATGTGATTATGATTGATATTATTATGTATTGGTTTGTGAAAACCCTTTGTTGCTTATGTCTTAATCGAGAATATTATATTTTGTTTCTCACTCCTTTCTCCGTGTTTTTGTTTTATATATTCTAAATTGATGCTTCAGAGGAAAGGATCGAAGAATATCGGCAGTAAATATAGCACGTTCTAGAAAGGGAGCTCGGTATGAATACCGTGGTCCAATGAATAAATAATGTTATTAAGTAACTGCTTCTGGGTCATGGAGTTTCCTCACTTTCTTATAATGTTTAATATTTATTTTCGTTGGATGAATGTACAAATACTTTATTAAGTTTTAATAATATTTATGAGGTATTTCAGAAATAATGTATGTAATTTATTTCGATAGTTTCTTTCTAACAATCATATCTTTAAAAAAAAACTTACGAATTTTTATATATTTTATTTAGGTGTAACAGAGGGTGTTACACGATACCATGGCAAAATTAGAGATCTAGAAACCTTTCTAGAACTTGTTGGCAAAGGCTAGGCAATGTCATTGCTAACCTACAAGGTTTTAGCTCTTTTTATGGGAATGAAGTGTTAATGAAAAATTATTTTAGTCACAGATAATCATTTTTCATTGCTAGATACATTAGTATTTAGCCATAAATAGCCAACCTGTGGATCTAGAAGGTATTTAGTGTGAAAATGAAAATAGAATGGTGACGGGTTTTTGAAGCCCATCGTGAACATTGGCATATGAAAAGCTTTTTTTAAAGTAGTTGACAACGGGTTATCTCTGTTATCATGTTGTTTCGTCGCTAGATAATAAACCACATGGCAAGTGCATTTAGTTTTTGGCAACAAATACTCATTTTCGTCGCTGGATACGCTAGTATTTAGCCATAGATTAGCCAACTCATTGCTAATGATTGACTCAGTGACATACTAGTATATCATTATGTTAAATTTTACGTGTAATATATGGAGGTATGGTATCTATATTTTAAATGAGTGATGAGATAGTCTTGCATATAATTATAGCAAGTTTGCATCTAGACATAAAATTTATGTGTAATAAGTTGAGATAATGAAATCAAGACCGTAAAAATTAATAGGTTGGATTGCGTTGAAAAATAGACAAGATGCCATTAATAGAACTAGATGATTCTTTTCAATAATTATTTTGTATTTCAATGTTTAGGAGGCATCATAAATAGTATCTTAAACATGTTCATGAAGACCCATGGTTTAGAATTATTTTAGGAAATTATTTAGTAGGTCACAACTTTATTATATGATTCCTAATGATCCTAGACCTTCTTAGAATCAATCCTAAAGCCTTTCTTGCTTGTGGGTTAACATAAATATTCCGTAATTATATATTTAGTGCTTGCATGATCAAATTTCTTTTCAATGGGTGTTGTGTCTTGGTTAGACACTCTTGAAGAAAGGATTAAGCGTTGTTTGAAATACATATCTTCTCATATCATCATATATAAGATAGGTCTTTAATTAGATCCAGGATTGATAGTCAAAAATTTTAATTATGATGTTCTTCTTCCAACAGATTATTAAACATGAAAAATTTATTCAAATTTTTATTATCTAATTATTGTTATTATTTATTGGATTAAGGGCGCCACAAAGAGAACATTAGCATAAGCTTGCTTATAAACCTCAAGTATTCACCAATAACCAAATATAACAAGGAACCATTAGGTCTTTCAGAAGGGTTGTAACGTGACCAACATGTGCATGTAGTCAAGTAGAAAAACCAATGAAATGGATATTCATAAAAGTATGTAAGAAATTGTTATACTCACAATTAGTACCCTAAGGATATAAACCTACTTTATAGTGTTAGACGTACCAACCAGGGGTAATTAGGTAATGTAAATTTTGAAAAACTTTAACAAATTAGGCATTTCTTATGATATTAGAAACTTTTATGCAGTCTTTAGTGAGAGATATACAAATTGATGTAAGTCAAAGATACAGGTTTGTTTCTAAGCAAGTAATATTAAACAAATATTATATAGAAAACACAAAGTAACTAATGTAGGGATGAGAGAAACAAACATTGTGATTTATCCCAGTTCGATTACCACTATTGTGATTTACCTCTAGTCTCCCTAGTAGTTGCCTAAAAATTTTTCACTATATCAATATTGGTTGCAAGGATTTATTATAACTCTTAGATCACTCATCCAAAGTTTAATACTAGCTCTCAACCTGACAAACCTCAAGGTTCACAATAAACTCCAAGGCCTTTCTAAAGAATGATTACTTAACCTTCTCACACATTGATGGCCTCTACAAGCACACAAGTTTTATTGTGTAATAAAAATATCAATTTCATAGGGACTGCATCACTAAGCATTAGTTAGGTCGTTGGACTTTAGTTTGACCGGACAAAGATTATGGTTTTAAGTATTAAATCATAAATAGAAACAAACATAGTATGAATTCAATTAAGAAAACACTCTCAGGGGTTTCATTTCATCTCAATTATTAAACTAGTAACCTATGAATACTAAGTGAGTCATGTTTTTGTTAAATTGCTTAGGTGCATCTCTCCCTATAAGGTTCGATTTCCAAGATTACTCCCATAATTTTAATTAACGCTTTTAAGGTTGTTGTAATTCCTTGTAAAAAATCAACTAATATCTAGCACATAAACTCAAGATAGTCTAAAAAACAAAATGAAATCAAATAGATAATAAAAAAAGTACATGGTTTTCTAATTAGGGCTACTCCTACATCCCTAAGAGTAAACATGACTATTCACTCATAATGATGGAGGTCACATAAGAGCAAAACAGAAGTGAAGTGCTTATGGTGCTCTATTGGGCTTAAGTTAACCCACATTTACTTTTTTGGACTTTTCTTTTACCTTGTAATGATGGCAAGCAAAAAGGAAATGCAGGTGTGTAGAAAGAACAAGAGGCAAGAAGATTATTTATGAGACTTTAGGGTTTTCAACTTAAAGTTTAATCTAATCTAGACCATTGAAAACATGTTTGGCACATGTCTTGATCTTAAATAATCAACTCGAGATGTCTAGATTGTTAAAAACTAGAAAGGTGCCAAACTCTTATTTTATATCCGGATTTAGTCTTTAATGTCAATTTTGCTAATTTAGTTGCTCTGTTAATTGCACTACATGACTTACTTTTGCTTTAGTTTTCTTGATCATGATTTTATAGCCAATTTAGCAGTTAATAATACATTAATGACAATTACTAGAGCCCTTAGTAAAGTAAAACAGATGACAAAGACAAAATCTGAATAATAAAAATAAAGATAGAAAAGAAATCTTAACTTTTTTTTACATAGGGACTAAATCCATATTTTGAAATATTTCTAAGGACCACTATCTCTCTGTTTCCTAAATGATCTGTCCTGGACTGGGGTCAAGAGATCCGATCTCAAGCCAGTCACGAATAGTATGTCAATACCGTCTAATAGACCGGATGTATGTGTATCCGATGTATGTATCCGTTGTCCTTGAATGAGGAGAGCGGATTAGGCGTCCTGGAGATCCTTCACACCGACCTAACGCGTTGAAGTGGGCGAATGGTGGTGTCACCTGCAAAGATTCTCCGACGCTCAAGTCAGTGATTATATTCCAAGTAAGGAATGTATTCAGAGAGTAATCAGTCGTAAAAGAGCTGAAGAAGATCCCCCCTTCAATCATGAAGTGAGTTCATATACCTGATTGGCTCGATTAACGAGGACTCGTTGGTGGGGAACCACCAACTCCCATTAGCATTATTATATTGCGCACTTACCTGTATGATTGGGTCAAGTGGCTATTTTATATTGAGCATAGAGAATGTAGACTAGGATTAGGGAACAAGTTGACCATTCCCGTGAGCAGAATTTGGCTCGTAGTGCAGGGAATTATTGATTGATCCCTGTAGCAACAATCCTTGTCATTAGCACAGTGACGTGTGTATTATCCGATGTCATGGTGTTATCCTGAACAACCGGTATAGGGAGAACGCCTGATACGGAATTACAGTTCGGATGTATACCGATGACCCCGGTTACACGTAGATGTCTTGTCAAAGACGCTGAAATATGTACTGCAGATCGGATACCGATATTGAGACCGGATCATATGTCCCCTAGCTTATGTGAGGGACTGAATGGTTGTTCACATAAGCTACTCAACCTGCGGGAGGTCTCAATATCGGTAAGCTGACGTGTGTAACAGTTCCTTAGCATCTGCTGTCATTCGTAAAGAACCGTTCTAAATTTAATAGAAACGACCTTTCGGTACGGTCACAACGGATTCAGACAAAGATTCGTTGTGTGA
Organism: Clitoria ternatea; assembly: GCA_037962975.1. Taxonomy (NCBI): domain Eukaryota; kingdom Viridiplantae; phylum Streptophyta; class Magnoliopsida; order Fabales; family Fabaceae; genus Clitoria; species Clitoria ternatea. The sequence continues at coordinate 298,659,683 of CM075669.1, forward strand.
GAATTTCAAGAGTTTATTGGAATTGAAAGCTCTTGAAGTTCGTGTAACGGCTGTAAAGCGTGAATTGCGTCGCATGATTAGACATTAATGCTTTTAATCACGTGGGCAAGCAATTATTACGCCTGAGATGAAAATCTCATTAACCGTCGTTTTGGGCTTAATGGGCCTGAAGTTTTCGAAACTTTTGGGCCTAGTGGATAGCCCTTCGCTGAGTCGTTATCGTTTTGGCGCCCAAGAATTTGGAACGATTGTGTCGTTTCGCTTGTGAACGAATGCGTTTTATCGAGAACGACACAACTTCAAGAGGGGGTAACCGAACCTCTTTGTTTCCTATAAAAGGAATACTTAGTGGATTCTGGGTTCCACTTGCTTTTGCTTTCTCAACGAAACTCTGCAGAAATTTTGCAAGGAAGTTTATTGCCTACATTGCGAGGGTTTCTTCGTTCCTCAAATTCATCACTGTCATCTGAGGTAACTATCTCTTCCTTGTCGCTTTAGTTTCGCTTTGATTTGCTACTCTTAGTTATAGAAAGTAGGCTTCATCTAAGGGGGGGAATCAGTTTCCCTCAACCCTAATAGTCGTGGGGAAGAATCCTTGTAATTCTTCCTAAGACTGAATCGCGTCGCTCAGAAAGGGGATCTTACTCACTGCGGGAAGTGACCTTTCCCTTCTCAGAGTCGCCCTCTGATTGTAATTGCTTTTAAAATGCAGTGAGTAATGATTGCAACTTTCTGACGACATTTTATTTCTTATCGTAGATTAAGGAGTTCGGTCTAGATATTTCTAATGGCAACTGGAGAAGGATCTTCTGGAGATAGCGCCATTTCGAAGACAGCTGAAGGTCTCTACAACGTAGTTGCTTCGAGGCTGAATTGGGAGGAGCTTCAGGCTAAATGGCCTTTCTGTTGGGTGTCCAGTGAGTTTAAGGACTTGGCCTCCCGTCATGCGGATGAGGAGGGATCCCGGATTCAGCCAAGGTTCACGCTGAGTACGGATGAGGAGACAAAAAAGTGGTATAGGGTTTACGCACCACTTCCGACAGAGCGGATATGCCACGTCGTCCCTAACGACCGCTCTGTATACATGTATGACTTTATTTTTCATAATCTGGGAGTTCGTTTTCCTCTAACCGAACTCCAGATGGGCGTCCTGAAGTTCCTGAACTGTGCACCCTCTCAACTTCATCCCAACGGTTGGGGCCTCATCCAGGCTCTGGAGGTCCTTGGTGAACATTTCAATTTCACACCAACTGTAGCGATGCTGTTCTACTACACTCAGGTAGTTCGAAGAGCAAACAAGCAAGGTGGAGTTAGTCTGGTGACTCTCCGGACTCTCTGTTCCTTTGTGAACTTTGAGTCTTATACGGATTCTGCCAAAGTAGATGGGAAGTCCTTCAAGACTTACTTCACTCGCATCTCCATTAAGAAGGGCAAACCAAAATTTTGGATGGACGAAGAGGGTGTTGACAAATTTCCCCTGAGTTGGACACACAAACATTTCCTCTTGAGCTCACACGCGTACTACACTGATCAATCCGATCTGTCTCGTGAGACGTCGAGAGTGTTGTTCGCACTTGAATCGCACACTACAGGTCGTCACGTCTTTTCGTGTAGGCGTTTGCTGAGTAGCTCAAGCGGAGTTCGGGAGGAATATTTGCGTACTTCTCGTTTTATTTCATCTTTTCTCCTTTATTAAATATATATAGAATATTTGTAGTTGCTGACATCTTGTGTTTGTTCATGTAGGTGAAATAGAACAACAAACTCCAGAAATGGACAAATTGAAGAAATTCAAGGCGGCTGGTAAATCCGTTACCCGTGAAAATGAAGTGAAGCCCAGGCCCTCAACTAAGGATCGTCCTGAGGTAATCATCTTGACCTCGGATGCTGAAGGGGACATCCCACTGGTTGAGGGCGGTTCATCCGATGTTGGCGCAGCCTCGGGTCAGCCTCCAGTTACTGAGAGGAGAAGAAAGATCCAGAATGATCCTGCAAGGCGTCAGTCCAAGAAGCAAAGGGTTTCGGAGGATCCTGCTGCTGGGGTTTCTGGATCAGAGCCGACCTCCTTCCCAACTACCTCGTTTCTCACCCCCTTCCTCTCCTATGAAGGTTCTACTCCAGCCACTCTTCCTCCTCCGATGTACAAACTCCGGCCTACACTCAGTCCTAAAGAAATTACGGAAGCGTGTGAGGCCGGAAGGTGGCAGTTAGCCGAACTTGCTGGAATGCTTTCTTCAGTCAGCGAGTTGGCTAGCAACGCCGATAAGGTTGAGGAATTGAGTGACGAATTGAAAGAACTCAAGCTTTCCTCGGAAAAGGACAAAGCCGCCGTGAAGTTAATGGAAGATCGTCTTAACAAGTCTAAGGAGTTTGGAGATATCATGACTAAAGAGAATCTCAAGCTCAAAGGCGATCTTAAAAACTTGGAAGGCAAAGTGGCAGAGAAGGAGGAAGAACTCCGCAGCAGCCAGGATAAAAATAAAGCTGATGCTGAGGAGTGGTCTCAAAGGGAGAAGAAGCTCCTTCTTGAGATAGAGGGACTGAAGGCTAGGAAAGCGGAATCCGAAGTATCCAGTGAGGAGCTGTCCAAGTTGCGGGGAGAATTGGCTACAGCGAAGGCTGAGAGAGAAGAGGCTGTTGAAATATGCAGCCGGGCTGTTGAAGAGTCCTTCGGCCTAGCTATACGCCAAGTCTTCTACCGCAACCCCACTGCGAAACTTAACCTTTATGGGATGGATCCGTACTATGAATTCCATGGGGGAAAGTTAGTCGCAGTGGTGGATGGTCGTCATGAAGATCCACCGACGTCCTTGTATGATTTGGCTCCTCTTCCTGAGGGTCAATCCATGGGACCTGATTACGTCTTTCCTGCGTCCGAGGTTCCCTTTACTGAAGAAAGGGCTGAGGCTCCTGGAGGCGAGACTCCTGCGGAGGTTTCAAAGGAAGGAGCACGAGAGCCCGGTGCTGAGGAGGCACAGAAAACTGAAGAACAGATTCCTCCTCCGTAGTTTTGTTTTCATTTACATGTATAGTTGTGTACCGGGATCAACTCCGGATTTTGAACTATTGTATGTAATTTCATTTCAATGAATGAGTTTTGATTGAAGAAATTTGTCTTCGTCGTTTCATGTATATATAAATCGTTACTAATCCGTTCAGTATAATTAATCTTAAGGCCAGATTGAAATAACTGCCTCAGAAAATTAAACAATAATTAAAATTTAGAACGGATAAATATATACATGTCCCCAAGTGCGTATTAAGAAAAAGGGTGCCTGTCTTTAAGGCATGGTCCTTAATTCATTTGGGGAAGAGATGGGTCGATCCGCTGTTTAGCAGAGTAGTGTAGGACGGATGACTGCTTTTAATCCGTAATACTCTCAAAGGAGATGACAATATTGTTCCAAGTTTAGGGAACTGCAAGGAAGTGGTGTTTGAGTCCTTCATCATAAGGATGATGATGGGAGTTTTTTCTACGCCAGGAGTTACGTCGTTGTATCACAGAATAGGTGATAAAGAGTATCCGTCCTGGGAGAATACCACTTGAAAGCGAAAGTGCGGACTGACTTTCGAAATTTTCCATCATAAAGATGATTGTGGGAATTGATCATGCCAGGTGTTTTATCATCAAATCACTTCATAAGTGATTGAGATCATCCGTCTTGGGGATGTGTACAGCACCAGAAGTTATAACATCGGATCACATAACAGGTGATTGAGATCATCCGTCCTTGTGGTGTGTATGGCGCCAGGAGTTACATCGTCATATCACAGAATAGGTGATTGAGATCATCCGTCCTGGGAAAGTACACAACACCAAGAGTTGCATCGTCAGATCACAGGTTAGGTGATTTAGATAATCCGTCCTGGAGACATTTTTCAATCGTAGGGGTACGGATTTAGTGAATACTTCTCAGAATGATGATGAGAATTGTTCATACCAGGAGTTACATCGTCGAATCACTTTATAGGTGATTGAGATCATCCGTCCTAGTGAATTTTTTCCAATCAAGGGAGTGCGGATTCAATTGGCAATTTTCGCTCCATCCGAAATCCGAGTCTTACCTCTACTAGCCCCCTAGCTGATGTGAGGAAGCAGTTGACTTGCTCATATGAGCTATATTGATCATAGTACGTTTGGATTTCGGATTTGCACCGAAGTGTAAATATCCGCTCTGGAAACCATGTTCCGTAGTGATGAAATTTTCAGGGCGGATTCGACAATGGGAATATCAGAAGTTTATCGAATTTCACAACCCTTGGTATTCGGGTAATGGTGGCCACGTTTCTAATGATTGGACATTTAATGCCATAATTCACGTGGGCGAGCCATTATTGCGTTTAAGTGCGCATGTCTTAGTAACTGTCACGCATAGTCTTGTTGGGCCTAGAATTTGGTTTTAATAGGCCCATTTCGATGGTTCTGTGACAAAACGATGGGATTTTCGCGCCATGAGGTACTAAACGACAATTTTGGTCCACTAAACGGGGAGTTGTTTGGGGGTAAACGACAGATTGTGTTTAGTGGGTATTTGAAAAATTTTTGTGCCCTGATACAGGCGTATTTGGCAATCTCAGTTACCATTTCTTCTTGCTTCCTTGACGAACCTCTGCAAAAGTCCCAAGAAGTTCTTCGTGTCCGCCTCTGTGAATTTCAATTCACTATCCTTAGGTAACCACTTTCCCTTCATTTTTTGTATCTCTTTTCAATATTTGAGAATGGCTAGGAAGGGTGTTAGCTTCAGTGGCGTTAGCCCTAGAGGAAGAGGAGGAAGGGCTTTGGCTCAAAACCCTAATGTTCGTGGTGGGAGGATCCCAGTGATCTTCCAATCGAGGCCACAGTATACAGGGGGGGAGGAGTCGCAATATCAAAGGCGAAGGGTGATTATACCCTCTTCAGAGTCTTCCTCCTCCAGTGAAAGTGTCGAAAGTGGGGATTTGTATCTCTCTGATGATGTGAAATTTTATCGCAGCATCAAAGCTTTCACAATGGTGACAAAGAAAGCCACTGGGAGAAAATCGTCTGAAGGGGAATCCCCTTCCGAGAAGTATATCTTGAAGACCCAATCCGGCCTCTGCAATGTGGTTGCACACCGGATAGACTGGGTGAAATTCCAACAGAAACGCCCATTCAGCTGGGTGGCTGAGGAGTTTCGTGAAACACCGTCCATCCACGCTCGGGAGGATGAAGGGGAGCTGGAGCCGCGGTTTACCGTTTGGAAGAAGGACAAATACAAATGGTGTTTTAAAGTATTCGCTCCCCTTCCATCAGTACGGATATGCCACACACCGGACGAGAGGTCCTTGTTCATGTATGATTTTTTATTTCTGAACTTGGGTGTGCGTTTCCCCTTGACGAAGTTTGAGATGGGAGTCCTGAGATTCTTGGACTGCGCCCCCTCGCAACTTCACCCTAATGGATGGGGATTGGTCCGCTCTCTTGAAGTGCTTGGGGAGCACTTCAACTTTAAACCGACGGTGGCCATGCTTTTCTACTTCACTCAAGTGGTCCGTCGTGCGAATAAGGAGAAGGGGGGAGTGAGCTTGATATCCCTCCGGACTCTCTCCAAGGTTATCAACTTTGAGGCGTACACTGACTCCGCCAAAGTTGATGGACATTCATTCAAGTCCTATTTCACGAAGATTAGCGTCCATCCGAATGAACCAATTTTTTGGTTAACTGAAGATGGGATTCCAAAATTCCCAGTGACTTGGACGCACGAACATTTTTTGTTGACCTCCCAAACGTACTATACCGAGGAGGACGAACTGAGCCCAACCTCAATCTCCGTTCTTTCAGCTCTGCAGTCCTACACAGCCTCACACCAATTTTTCTCCTGCAGGCGTTTGTTAGGACCAAAGTCTACTCGCGAGGAGTATTTAGGTAATTTCCCTGCCATTCTTCATGCGTTATTATGTCATTTGCCTTGAAAATTTTACGTCTCTGATTGTGTCTTTTGACTGTGCAGGTGAAATTCAGGGCGAGTCACCAGAGATGAATAGGCTAAAAGGACTCAAGGCCGGAGAGACTTCCGTTGCGGCTGAAAATGACATTCAGGCAAAGCGGAATTCAAAGAAGGCCACTGCTGAGACAATAATATTAACTTTATCTGCTGGTGACGATATTCCTCTGATCGAGGGCGGATCTGAGAAGGTGGTCGAGAAGAAGAAGAGGACAAAGCGTGATCCTTCGAAGACCTCAGACCGTCAATCCTCGCCCAAAAAGCCAAAAACTTCAAGAGGGGCTGCTGAGCCAGGGCCCTCTAAGGAAAAGAGAGCGGAAGGGTCTATTCCGGATACCCCAAGTGGTGTTATCACATATGGGGCGAAGCCAATAACGACTTATTTCGCGCCCAAAGCCCCTTGCCCTCTTGAAGGTAGTTCCGGTCTTGTTCAACATCCGGTGTATGAGGGCTCCGTTCCTGAGGGCGTTCCTGAAACCTCACCTAAGGTGAAGCCCTCGTTGAAGAGTGAAGAAATGATCAGAGCTTGCGACGACGGACAGAAGCACTTGGCTGAGTTATCCGAGCTCCTCAAGTCGGTTCGCGAGCTCACAGAAGAAAACGAGAGGCTCACCTCGATGGTTGGCAAGGATAAGGCATTCATCCTCCAATTAGAAGGAAAATTAGAAACTTCCAGAGAAGAAACTCAGAAGAAGGATGAAGAAATTGCCAAGTTGAAGAATCTTGCCAAGGAGCTGGAGGGTCAAGTTTCTGATCAGAAGAAAATCAATGCTGACCTCAATGCTCATCTCTGCACGGAGAAGGAACGCTCTTCAAAGCTGGAAGAGGGGTTGAAGGAGGCTAAGGTCGTCCATTCTCAAGGAGTGGATGATTGGACACGTAAGGAAAAGGAGCTGCTATTAAAGCTGGCGGATTCGAATGGCGAGGTCAAGACCCTGAAAGCAGACTTGGACGATGTTGTAAACATGTGTGATCAAGCTGTCAAGGAGGCTTTCGGGTTGGCAATTCGTCAAGTGCTATACCGGAATCCCAAGGTGTCAATTAATTTGAACGGTATTGATCCGTTCTATGAGTTTCACCAAGGGAAACTGGTGGCCATCGTTGACAATCGTCATGAGAGTCCGCCTAACACTCCTTATAAGTTTGCTCCTTTACCTAAAGGTCAATCAATGGGACCTTCCCTCCTGAAGCCCACAAGTACAGGATCAAGCTCTCGCACTGAAGGAGGCAAGACCGGAGACAAAGGCAAAGGGAAGGAGGGAGACTCAAGCCAGAAAGAGTAGCGCCTTCCTTGTTTCCTTTTTCTTTTTATTGATTCGAATTCGCTGTGTTCCGGGATCAGCTCTGGATTATTACACGAATTGTAATTCTTATTGAATCAATAAAAGAGTTTTTTACCTCCATTCTTGTTTAGTGAAAAAACGACTTTAATAGAGGGATTGCATGTGTATTGTATCATTCCGGATTTAAGTAATGAAGATCGGATTGTAGAACAAAATCTCCATACCGGACTTATACATGCGAGATGAATTTCATAATAAGATCACCGCTGATGAGGGAACACATCATCGCCACAAGGACGGCTTAAGGGGAATGATTGTGAGATCGTTTAGACGAGAGTTCATTCCTCAAGATATTCGTTAAATCGTTGATGCTGTCCCCCAGTTTCATTGGGTGATTATTCACTTTGAATAAACTCTGAGCGAGATTTCCTCGTGAAAGCTTTTAAGAGTGAGGATTTAAAATAGTAATTCCTCCTCAAATATTTCCGACTGAGAGATTTCGGGTGAGTATGCCTTAGATTGTGGCATACCCGAGTGAATTGTTTGTGTCGGAGTTTACGAGTCAGGCTCAATTGAAGAATTGATGACTCAGAATTATAAGCTATAAAATTTCCAAATAAAGAACTTCACGAGAGTATTAATTTGGAGTTCAGTATAACTTACTTGTTGTGTTTGGAGTTCGGTTTGATCCTACAGTCCATGTCATTTTTGGCCTTCGGTTTAATCCTACTAGCCATTTTTCAATTGGTCTTTGGTTTTATCCAATGACAATTCTTCACCGACGTTCGGTTAATCCTACTAGTCGTACTCAGAGTTCGGTTTAATCCTACAATCCGAACCTTCGATACGGGGTTCAGATCAGGGTTAATCCTGAACCTACTGCGCCCGTCACTTGGGGTTCAGCGTGGTCTTGAAAAAAAACCAGCTTACTGCGCCCAAGCCTTCGCATGGGGTTCGGTTTGTGGCCTTAAAAGAGGACCAGCCCTACAACCCATGTAGTCTTCGAATGGGGTTCGGTTTGTGGCCTTGAAGAAGGACCAGCCCTACAACCCATGCCCTGAGGTTCGGTTTAATCCTACAACTCAGGTCTTCACCGACGTTCGGTTTATCCTACTAATCGTACTCAGAGTTCGGTTTAATCCTACAATCCAAGCCTTCACCGGTGTTCAGCCAAACTTACTAACCGTACCCAGAGTTCGGTTTAATCCTACAATCTGGGCCTTCAATACTTACACACTCGAGGAGTTACATCGTCAATTACAGAATGGGTAATTGAGATCATCCGTCCTGAGTATGTTCTTGTGCGTTGTGCATATTCGAGGAGTTACATCGTCAACTACAGAATAAGTAGCTGAGATCATCTGTCCTGAATATGCTTCTGTACACCGGATAAACTGAAAATCACAGCATAAGAAAAACTCGAAAGAGTTAATTTGTTATGAGAGATTCTTATTAAATCAAAAATAAGAATTACAAGGAGAGCGTAGCTGTGAAAATAAATTCTCCAGTATTCAATCCAAGATAAGGATAGGAGAGTGTAGAAACAGCTAGCTATAGTAGATGCGCAAGTTTTGGGTGTTCCATTTGTTTCGGATTGGAGTGCCATCAAGGTTTTCAAGGCGGTAAGAGCCTTTGCCAGTGACCTCGGATACCCTGTATGGGCCTTCCCAGTTTGGGGTTAATTTGCCTTGATGGGCGAATTTGTTCCCTATACTTGCTTTCCTCAAAACCAAATCTCCAACGTTGAAAGTCCTTGATTGAACTCGTTTGTTGTACCGGAGAGCAACTTTGGCTTTGATGGCTTGATCTCTGATGAAAGCGTCTTCTCTGAGTTCTTGTATGACATCCATTTCGGATGCCAAGTTAGCATTGTTGGTTTCTTCAGAGAAGTACTTAACTCTTGTGGAAGCAATTTGCAGTTCCACAGGTATCATTGCCTCGACCCCGTACGTTAGGCGATATGGGGATTCATTGGTGGATGAATGAGGCGTTGTCCGATATGCCCATAGGACATGACACAGCTGGTCTGTCCATCCGCCCTTGGCTTCGCCAAGGCGTTTCTTTAGTCCCTTCAGCACCTCCCTGTTGGCCACTTCAGCTTGACCATTAGTTTGGGGATGTTCGACGGATGAGAATATTTGGGTTATTCCTAACCCTTCAAGCAAATCTGTGAATTTTCTATCCGTGAACTGGGTGCCATTGTCTGTGACAATCCGTGCTGGGACCCCGAACCGTGTTATGATGTTTTCATACATGAAACGACGGGTTCGGGCTGAAGTAATATGCACCACCGGCTCTGCTTCTATCTACTTAGTGAAATAATCAACCCCTACAATGAGATATTTGATGCCCCCAGGAGCAGTTGGAAAGGGGCCCAGAATATCTAAACCCCATTAGTAGAAGGGCCATGGAACAGCGGATGTGAAGAGTTCTTCCGCCGGTGTGTGGTGAAGGTTAGAGAATTTTTGGCAAGCGTCGCATTTTTTGACGAAGTCAATGGAGTCTTGCTTCATTGTGGGCCACCAGTATCCAGCTCTGAGGATTTTTCGCATTAAGCTTCTTCCTCCAGCGTGGTGTCCAGACTGTCCTCCATGCACTTCCTCCATTACGTCTTGCACTTCATCCTCTTTGAGACAAATCAAATAGGGCACAGATAGTGCCCTTCTGTAAAGATTACCATCAATCATAGTGAAATATGGTAATTCTCTCCTTATCCTCGTTTTTTCCTTCTCATCCGTAGGTAGTTGTCCATCAGCCAAGTAACGGATGTAAGGAGCCATCCATGTATCGCCGTAAAGGGAGTCAGTCATTATGGCGTTTAGAGAAGGGAAAAGAGGAATGCTGGGCGATGTTAGCGTGCTTTGAACCAACGTAGTGGTGCTACCTGGTCGTTTAATGCTTGCTAACCTGGAGAGTATATCCGCTCTCGTATTCTCTTCACGTGGAACATGCTTGAATTCCACCTTTGAGAATTTCTCAGTCAACTCCTTGACACAGTTCAAGTATAATTGGAGTTGAGGTTCGCGAGCTTGATAATCTCCTAAGATCTGTGAAATCACCAACTGTGAATCGCTACAGAGTGTCGCTTCAGAAGCTCCGATGTCAATTGCAGCTCTTAGCCCGGCCAAGCAAGCTTCGTACTCAGCTTGGTTGTTGGATGTTTTGAAATTGAAACGAAGGGAGATCTCTAGGTGTACTCCATCGTCACTTTCTAGAACCACACCTGCTCCTGAGCCTCTTTGGTTTGATAAACCATCAACATAAATGGTCCAATGGACTCGAGGGTAATCTGGATCAGTCCCTGTCATTTCCACAATAAAGTCAGCTAGGACTTGAGCTTTAATAGCGCTGCGGGGTTCGTAGGATATATCAAACTCAGAGAGTTCAATAGACCATTTGATCATCCTCCCAGCGAGATCGGGCTTGATTAAGACAGAACGGAGTGGCAAATCCGTTCTCACTATAATTGGATGGGCGTGAAAGTACGGACGTAACCGTCGTGAGGCCCAAACAACAGCGAGGGCGGCCTTTTCAATTTTCTGATACCGGACCTCAGCACCTTGCAAGGTCTTGCTAGTGAAATAGACCGGTCTTTGTCCATCAGGAGTTTCTTTTATCAAGGCAACGCCCAAAGCTTCATCTGAAATAGCCAAGTACAGAATGAGTGTGTCTTCGGGGTCAGGCTTTGTGAGAATGGGAGGTTTGGACAGCACCTCCTTAAGCTCTTGGAAAGCTTTTTCTTGTTCCTGTCCCCACTCGAATTTCTTGGACTTTTTCAGTATTTTATACAGGGGGAGCGACCTGTGAGCCATCTTCGGCATGAATCGTGCCAAAGCTGCTACCTTGCCATTCAGGGATTGGACTTCCTTGAGATTCTTAGGACTCTGCATGTCTAGAATTGTTTGGCACTTCCCTGGATTGGCTTCAATACCACGTTGAGTTAACATGAAACCCAAAAACTTCCCAGCAGGGACAGCAAATGTGCACTTCATTGGGTTCAGCCTCATGTTAAATTGTCTCAAACGGGTGAATACTTGGCGTAGGTCGTCAATATGATCGCCACCAACCGGTGTCTTTGCTATTATATCGTCAATGTATACTTCAACAAGTTTGGTGTGCATACCTTCGAAAACCTTGTTGATCATGCGCTGATATGTCGCCCCAGCGTTTTTCAGGCCAAAGGGCATGACTGTATAGCAAAAGACACCACGATCATTTATGAAGGCTGTCTTCTCTTGATCCTCTTCGCACATCGGAATTTGGTTGTAACCAGAATAAGCGTCCATGAAGCTCAGGTATTGATAACCAGAGGAATCATCCACCATCCGATCTATATTAGGAAGAGGATAAGGATCTTTTGGACAGCAGCGGTTAAGGTCCACGTAATCAATGCACATTCTCCATTTACCATTGGATTTAGGGACCATCACCACATTCGAAAGCCAAGAGGAATATCGGATTTCCCTGATAAATCCGGCCTTCAGCAACTCCTCAGTTTGCTGGCAAGCTGCCTTCTGTTTCTCTGGGCCCAATCGTCTTTTCTTTTGGGCCACAGGTTTCGTCTCTGGGTAGACGGATAGTTTATGACAGCAGAATTCAGGGTCTATGCCTGGTATATCGGCTGCAGTCCATGCAAAGAGGTCTTTAAACTCTTGCAAGAGAGCCAGCAGTCGCTGCTCTATTTCAGTATCTAGCTCGTCATTGATATGGGTGATCTTTTCTGAAGAATCTCCCAAGACGATGTCCCTGGAACCTCCATCCGGTGTGGGCTTTGATGGGTTGAACGGATCAATGCTCAAATCCGCTCTAGGGTCCAGGTCGACAAGGCTTACAGATCCAGCCGATGTTCCAGTATCATTAAGTTTCCTCTTTTTATTGGAGGCGTCCAGCTTTGTCATGTTGAGGCTAAGGTTGTAGCAGTACCTAGCCATCTCTTGATCACCCCGGATAGATGACACAGCATTATCCTTGTCAATGAATTTGATAAGGAGATGAGGGGTTGATACAACTGCCTCCATTGCATTCAGAGTGGGACGGCCTATGATGCCATTAAATGGTGATTTGACATCAATCACTAGCACCCGAGATCTAACCGTCCTGGCTCCTGGCTCGCCTTCAAACGAGATAAGGGTGTCAAGATACCCTTTAGTTGGTTGCTTTGCGCCATTGAAAGCTGTTAGATCCTGTGTGTAAGGCTGTAAGTCTGAGTCTTTAAAACTCATTCTTTCAAAGCAATTATAGAAAATAACATCGCAGGAACTTCCCTGGTCAACAAGGATTCTTCGGACGTCCTTGCTGGCGATCACAGCAGTGATGACTACAGCATCGTCACCACCAGGAATGGTTGGGCCAAAATCCTCATCAGAGAAAGAAATTGTGGGAGCTTCAATCCCACCTCTGTAAGGGCGATTGTCTTTGACTTTCCCTTGCACAGATAGAATCATTCTGTGATGATTCTTACGGGCTGTAATTGAAGCTCCTCCTCCAGCGAACCCTCCAGCAATCATGTCAATAACTTCACGTCGGCCCTGACGTTGTTGCGGGGGCATGCTGTCTTTCTGTGCTGCATTATCAGCCATCACACCTTTTTGCTTCTCTGCAGCAGAGAACTTTCGAACCGGACTGGGGTTATTGTCATCCCCATCGTCTGGATCTCTTTCTCTTTTCTCATTTCGTTCTACCCTGTCAAAGGATTTTTCTTTGAACAGGTATTGCTTCAACTTGCCTTCTCTAATTAGCGTCTCAACCGCGTTCTTTAGAGCTTGGCATTCATCAGTTGAATGACCATTTTGTTCATGAAAATCACAGTACTTACGTGAATTTCCTGGTCTTTTCATAGGGGCTGGTCTTCTGATGCCATATGTGCTGAGCATTGGCCATCCGACCTCTCTTAAAATCTGAGACGGTCTGGCAGACAATTGTGCATAATGGCTGAAGGAATTGACGTGCCTTTCTCGAGGTCGAGGGGGGTGGTTATTAGCCTTAGGATTTGTAAATGGCCTCTCCATGCGTTCTGACCTCGTCTTCTCCTTACCCTTCTGGGTTTGAGGAAGTGGTGCTGGGGGCTTTTTCTTTGCAGCTATTGCCTCCAAATGCATCTCTATACTTACGTATTTTGAGGCTTTCTTTCTGAACTCCTCAAAAGTTGATGGAGGGCTCTTTGCTAATGAAAGAGCGAAAGCTGAACTCGGCTACAATGCCTCAATAACGATATGCAGCTTGATAGATTCTGTAAGGTTAGGAACCAGGGCTGCTTCCTTATAAAACCTCTTCAAAAAATCTTTTAAGCCCTCTGTTTCACCTTGCTTAATCTGAGCTAAGGTATGGGACGTCTTGGGCACGTCTCTGGAGATGACAAAGTGGGTTTCAAAGGCAGCTGCCATTTCCGTCCAAGAATCTATGGATCTAGATGGCAGGCCTTTAAACCACCCGAGGGCTTCCTCAGACAATGTTCGAGGGAACATTCGGCACATCACATCTTCATCAGCTCCCAAGTACATGGCTTCAAACACATAAGCATCAAGATGCTTAGTTGGATCAGTTTCACCATTATACTTTCCGATGGAAAGTGGTTGAGTAGTTTGAAGGTGCTTGGGGATGCTGATGCCCATAAGTCTCCTTGAAAAAGGAACTTTCAGATTGTAAGACAATGGGGGTACTGTTGTTGAATCTCTCTTCCTTCGGGAAGCTGCATCCTCAGAATCACGAGTCTGTTCTCCCCCCCTCAAACGTAGGGATATTTGAGTACTGAAGAGTGGTGGACTTTTCACCATCAGTCGTGTGGGGAGTGTTTCGCGTGCGAGATGATTCTTTATCCTCGCTTTGCCTTTTTTCCCTTCGCAATTCAGCGAGTTCTCTCTGAAGTTGTTTGATCAACTCATCACGAGGATCAGGATCAGATACTGTTACTATCTTATTTGAGCTGCCCCCATGAGAATCAAAGTTGAGTTTTCTGAAGGCGTTGGGATTGGTTCTACCTTCAGCTTGATTCTCCATGAAGTCTTGTGCTTCGCCCTCCATTGTGGATTACCTGCTCTGTTAAAGGATATGGGAATAACTTTATCGTGTCCCACCGGGCGTGCCAATGATCTGTCCTGGACCGGGGTCAAGAGATCCGATCTCAAGCCAGTCACGAATAGTATGTCAATACCGTCTAATAGACCGGATGTATGTGTATCCGATGTATGTATCCGTTGTCCTTGAATGAGGAGAGCGGATTAGGCGTCCTGGAGATCCTTCACACCGACCTAACGCGTTGAAGTGGGCGAATGGTGGTGTCACCTGCAAAGATTCTCCGACGCTCAAGTCAGTGATTATATTCCAAGTAAGGAATGTATTCAGAGAGTAATCAGTCGTAAAAGAGCTGAAGAAGATCCCCCCTTCAATCATGAAGTGAGTTCATATACCTGATTGGCTCGATTAACGAGGACTCGTTGGTGGGGAACCACCAACTCCCATTAGCATTATTATATTGCGCACTTACCTGCATGATTGGGTCAAGTGGCTATTTTATATTGAGCATAGAGAATGTAGACTAGGATTAGGGAACAAGTTGACCATTCCCGTGAGCAGAATTTGGCTCGTAGTGCAGGGAATTATTGATCGATCCCTGTAGCAACAATCCTTGTCATTAGCACAGTGACGTGTGTATTATCCGATGTCATGGTGTTATCCTGAACAACCGGTATAGGGAGAACGCCTGATACGGAATTACAGTTCGGATGTATACCGATGACCCCGGTTACACGTAGATGTCTTGTCAAAGACGCTGAAATATGTACTGCAGATCGGATACCGGTATTGAGACCGGATCACTAAATATAATACCTTTTACCTAATTTATACATATTAAGAAAGTTTATTAATTTAGTTAAAATAATTAAATTTGTTTAAAATTTATTGTAGTTTTCTAAAATTTCCTTGAAAGTGATTATGACTCATCATTCAATTTACCCACTTATTGTTTTCCACTTAATTTCTATCTATTGTTATATTGGTTCCAAGAAAAAATTATACCTTAATAAAAGTATTTTGATAAAAAAAATAATTAATGACATGATAATTTAAAAAAGAGTCTTATATTAAGGGATAATTTTTTCTTAAAAAAGTATTATATTTAGAAACGGAGAAAATATAACTTACTAAAACCTTACTAGAATTACTACAAATTTGCTAATTAATGAGAAAATGAAAAATATAAAAGAAAAAGGTGTAATACAAATGTATATATGTCAATTAAATAATAAAGAAGAGTTATTACACCATTTCGTCGATCGTGACAAAAAAAGAGATAAAGATAAAATTACACCGAACTAAAAAGAGACAAATGGAGATGATGCATATGAATGTCTGAGTTAGCCCTCATGTTGGGTCTTTGTTTCATTATGCATCATTTACACCTTATTTAAATGATTATTACTCTATAAATTGTTGTGTGGAGTTTCCATTGATCAGGAGAGGAGTTTAGCCGCAATGCTTGTTCTCATAAGTGGAACACACACGAGGTTATTGGCCCTTGGAACTGTGAGGCCAGGACTCTCTTCCATGCTAACCTTGGCATCATTACCTTTCAATATTTTGCCTTGTGGCCCCATTACTTGCAAATCAAAGCATTGGATAACTGATGCAAGAAGTGTTGCCATTCCTGAAGTAGCCAAATTCACACCAGGGCACATTCTCCTACCAGACCCAAATGGAAGAAGTTGGAAATGTTGGCCTCTGAGATCAATGGAGCCCACATCCCCATTAGCATTAGTCTCTAAGAACCTCTCAGGATAGAATTCCAATGGCCTGTCCCAATATTTAGGGTCTCTTCCTACGGCCCAAACATTGAAAAGAATCAATGCTCCTTCCGGGATCACATACCCATCAACCTCACACTCTGCCACACACTTTCTCTTCACCACAGGGAGTGGTGGGTGCATGCGGAATGTCTCCTTCACGATGGCTCTTATGTAAGGAAGGTTTTGAATATCTGCTTCATCAACAAGTCTATCTTTACCCACAACGCTCTCAACTTCCTCTCGTGCCTTTTGCAGCACCCTAGGATTGTTGATGAGCTCTGACAAAGCCCAATCAGTTGCCACAGCAGTGGAATCTGTCCCTGCTGAGAAGAAATCCTGCGAATAGAAAAGTGTGGGAGTATTGTTAAATTGGTTCATTCAATTTGATTGGAAAAAAAAAAACCTTTTCTCTTGTTTAAAAATGGATTTGTAAACAACTCAATTACTGTATGTTACTTCTTACATCAAAGAGTCGTTATAAAAAGATGCATTCTTTACGGTAAAAAAATCCATCATGTATATATTGATAGTTACTAATTCACACGATACTATTATTAACATAAATTTTTATATTTTGTTAGTATAAAAGTGAGTAGAAATGAGAATTAGTGGTAACAAATTTTTCTTCGGAAAAACACATTTTTTTTCGTGTAACAGAGTTAAAGAAGCTTACCACAACAAGACCCTTGATTTGTTCCTTGGTAATTTTGATGTCCATGGTCTCGTCCTCGGCAAACTGAAGCAAAGTGTCGAGGAAAACCACACTCTGCTCTCCCTCCTCAACTTCTCCATTTCTCTCCTTTCTCCTTTTCCTGATCTCTTGGCGCTTCTTAATAACTTTTTCAATAACAGGGTCATATTTGTTAAATATTTCGTCAATTCTCTGCTCATACTTTCCAACTCTGAGTTTCTTAAGTGGCCAAATAAAGTCAGTGAGACTATATTCTCCGAAGATCTTAAGCACCTCACGAGCAATGTCTCTAATCTCTTCAGATTCACCCAACATCATCATAGAGATGGTGCTGTTTGTCCACTTAAGAAGTTCCTCTGTCACATTAAGAGGCTTTTGTGTTTCCGAACTTTGGGCCAAAACCCTGAGAACCTTACGGATCTCTTGGCTCCTCAAGGGCCTCAACTTGTTGACAGTAGTGGCATTGAGAAGATCATTCATGATGACCTTCCTAATGAACTTCCAATAAGGGCCAAAGGGAACCATTGCAACAGAGTTATCATATGTGAGGCGTCTTATGGCAGAGGTTTGGAACCTTGTGTTGAAGGAAGAGGCCTCGTGTGTTTGAAGGAAAAGTTTGAACAATTCAGGGGTGGAGGCAACAACGGTTGGCATGGAACCAAAGTAGAGAGAGTACAATGGGCCATAGCGTTCAGAGAGACGAATGAGGGATTGATGAAGAAGGGGTTGGTCCAAAAGGTGAAGATGACCAACAAATGGGAGACGAGGCTTTGGACTTGGAGGGTTTGGAAGGTGGCGAAGGGCCTTTGATTTTGCAGTTGGTTTGGGACGCAAGTGCATAAACAGAGCTATAGCTAAGAACGTGAGTGCAAGTTCTAGCAACATGGTGTGTGTGAGTACGTAGCAATTTTAGGAAGGGTAGTCTTAGTATGAGGCTGATTAACAAACACTTGTTTGGCCTGACGAAATAGGCTTCCAACGCTTCTCTTTTATAAGCAAAGATAATGGACCCTGTCTTTTCTGACTGCGGTTGGTAGAGTTTACTATTCAATCTTTGCGACTTGTTATAAAATAAAAATAAATAATGTTAACTTTTTCCTATACAAAAAGACATAAAAATCATAATTATATGTGGAAATCTGATAACTGTCTATAATTGACTGGAATTGTTTTTTTTTTTTTTGGCTTCGTTATTTTTTGTCTTTTTAATTAATAAAAGTATCAAGAGATAATGTTCATCAAAAAACAGTATCAAGAGAAGAGATATGGTTTTAAATTAAGGAGTGTTTTGAAAGTCCGGATGAGTGATCACCTACTGCGCCTCCAGTCTAAGATGCCATGCTGCACGTATCTAAAATAATGAATATTTTACTTAAATATATACATTTGGTCTCTGTGGTTCAATAGTGAAGTGTGGTTCAGTGGAAAGGTGAGGAGGGAGGAAATAGATAGGAAGTAGGTGAGAAGAATAAATGAAGTGAAGAGAATGGAGAAGAGTTTAAGGAAGTTCTCCCTTACTCATTTTCTCTAAAAATCTTACTTTGAAAGCAGACATAAATTTTTTAAATAATATTTGTTTGTTTCTCTTTTTTTTTATCTTTAAAATTATTGTTTGAGATAAGTTAGATGATTAAAGTTGTTTCCTCCTCCCTTCAAAATTTAAAGAAAAACTGAGAACGAAATATCTCTCTTTCTTGTTATCCTTTATCTAAAAACAAATAAAAACTCCAAAGTTAACGTATGAAAAAATAGATAGAGTTGTTTATAGTTTATAATTTTTTTATAACTAATTGAATTAGAATTGTTTTACAAAATTCATTTAAATTATGCTGAATACTTAAAACACTTATAATGTTATAATTATATTTGAGACTAAAAGTTATCTTTATGGAAATTTTGTATGAGAATAAAAATGATAATAGAAATATTAAGAAGGAAACTTCCTCAAATATTTTTTAATAGGAAAAAGCTATATAACTTCCTAAGTTGGCTAGAAAAGGTCAAAGAGGCACATGATCTTTTTATAAGTTTATATTTAATTTATTG
This sequence comes from Clitoria ternatea, assembly GCA_037962975.1. Lineage (NCBI taxonomy): Eukaryota > Viridiplantae > Streptophyta > Magnoliopsida > Fabales > Fabaceae > Clitoria > Clitoria ternatea. The sequence goes on from CM075669.1 coordinate 298,678,449, forward strand.
ATAATATGTATTTATTATTTTTAAAACACATTCTTTTATTAGTTTAAAATCTATGAATTTTTCTAATTAATTAGTTTTTTCCTTCTGAAGCTCCACTAATTTAACAAAATTACAAAGAACCACACTCAATTTGAAAATTTGGTCCATTAACATTCAATGAAAATTCCAAAGCCTTCAAAAGATTTTTCGTAATCCTAATCCTAGATTCAATTTGCGTAAATTGAATAATTAGGTTCATTTCTCAGTTTTTCCCCAATCATTTAAAGATCACTAGTGGAAAAAAAGGATATAATCACGGTTAAAAAAGGCCTTTATTCACGGTTAAAGAACCGTGGTTGTTGAAGCCGTGGTAGTAGATGATGGTCTTTAACCACGGTTAACAACCGTGGTAATAAATCACATCTAACCACGGTTAAGAACAACTGTGAACATAACTTACTATTTATATTCACGGTTATCGAGAATAACCGTGGATATAGATACATTTTATCCACGGTTGTCCAGCAAAACCGTGAATATAAGTAGATTGTAACTGAAACTAAACCATACTTATATTCACGGTTGTGATGGACAACCGTGGATAAAATGTATCTATATCCACGGTTGCCCATCATAACCGTGAATATAAGTATGGTTTAGTTTCAGTTACAAACTACTTATATTCACGGTTGTGATGGACAATCGTGGATAAAAATGTATCTATATCCACGGTTAAGGTAGTAACCGTGGAAAAATCTTGTCTTTATTCACGGTTGTTGCCATAACCGTGAATAAATGCTGAGGTTTTTTTTTTTAATATGCACTCTGTTTTATCGTTGCCCAACCCTGCATTCAGACAAGCCAGTACAGTATACAGTATGCCACAGAAACACTATGCCGAAAGAATCGTATGTATATATATATAACAATTTATTTTCTATATCAATTCATAACAACCTAAAAAATAAAAGTATATACAATTAAGTTGAATGTAATCTAATAAAAGTAAACCCTAAATCCTACTACATACATATATAAAAGAATAAATATCCTATATCTAGCTTTGCCTAAGTTCATGGAAGTGTGAGGCCCATTGCCTTCTAACATCATCCACAAGTTCCTTTGGGAAATATGACCGGTCATTAAAGTGCTGCAAACAATGCACAAAACAATTAGAACAAAAGCTTTATTTATTACATGAAATTGATAAAATTGGAGAAATTGACACGGTGATGAGAATTACCTCTGTCCATCCATCTACTAAATGATGTTGGACAATGGTCAGCATAGTGTGCATGACGAAATAGCCACACTCAAAGGTACCCTTCTGCCTGTAAGACTACAATGGACATATAGTATGGAATAAGTGAATTCGGAACTTAAAAAACATGTACTGAAGATTTGAATGAATACGATTGACTTACTTTTGGGTACACCCATACAACTGTTCTTCCTTTGTGCTTGTTTCCAATCAGTACATTGTATCCAACCACCGCCCTGCGTCAAACAAAACACAAGATAAGTTAGAATTGTATAGTTCTAAAAATGATGTAATTGAATTTGTGGTTATTGTTTAGGGATGAACTTACCGGTCTACTATATCTCTCAGGTCTTGTGGAGCTGTTTTGTGCAAACTATCAAAGTACAAAGCAAGATAGTCCTTCGGACAGATCACCAGAAGCGTCCAGTGAGCCCTGCAGTTACGAGTGATAACTGAGACTTCAAAATGCAAAATATCATAACAATAATTATGGAATAGAGTATTACCCTTTATGATAGGGGCCCATGTATATAGACTTCTCAGACTCAAACATCCAATTCTGGATGTATGTCTGGGTGTTCTGCGAGGTGTTTCCTTGCCTTTGTATGACAGAGGGCTCTAAGAAACCGTAAGTTCCTTGGAAACCCAAGTCCACTGAGAGTTTTGCCAGATACCTAAACAAGGTAAGACATGGTTAGCGACAAATAACTTGTATAATGAAAAAATTGGACAACACAAGGATATACTTACAGCTCCCACAACTGCAAGATGGAGCCGTTCAGCATCGACGTCCCCGTAATAATGTCACAAATGTCAGAACTTGTAACGTAAACTGGAAAATCACTGGGATGGCCGAACACTAGTGGCTGCCATGGGACCTGAACAGTGTCGTTATCTTCCTCATACCCGATGCGCCATAGCATCCGGACGGGATCCTTGGCCGGGTCTGGCTTCTTCAATGGCTGTTCCTGTTGAACAATTGACAACCATCACATTTTGTACCATAATTGACAAGGAAATAAAGCTAGTTAGTGTTTAGGGTTTTTACCTGTCCAGGGGCAATCACCAGAAGTCTGTTGGGCCACATCAGAAAGTGGCCCAACGCCTGACCGACGGTCTTCACCTCCTGAGTTGCCACTGGCACAGCAGCATCCTCCTCGAGGACGAGCACAACCGAGACCCTGGACATACCATCAGGTAATGTCTGATGGTGAACCACAGGGCCTAAGTTGTGCACCATACCAGTGGCAACTGGCTCCTCCGACCCGTCAATGAACAGGTCACATTGACGGGTGTCTGGTGGCTCGACCCCGTCATCGTCAGGGTCAGCCGCAGCGCACGACCCCTTAGTGCTAACCTTCCGTACCTACATATTTACACATCAGGCAGAAGTTATTCAACAATGAAAGTGATTACAAACAATAAAATTGAGGAAAATAAATAAAGAATCTAACCTGTGGGTCGCTGGCTGGTGTAGTAGTCTCCTGGTGGTGGCTGAGTGAGGCCTTCATCTCCTCCCTGAATCGGGCCATCTCCTGGTGGAGCCTAGATATCTCCTCCTGGTACTCAGCCTTCACAACAGCCACCTTTTGCTCCACTATTTGCTCAAGGGATGGGGCAGGGTCGGGAGCACCGTAATAGGCGCGGAGGCCTGTAAAATGTGAATGATTAGCCCATAATTGTTTAACAGATAACAAAATGAATGCATAGAGTTAGTTAGCACTGACCTACACCTCGACCAACAGCACGCACTCTTCCTGGGTGCTCTGGCCTGCCAATGGCGGTAGTCAATATATCCTCCCGTCCATGGGCTACGAAAGACCCTTGGGTTGATTGCTCAACCAAGGAATCCTGAAACCAAACAAGTTAGTATTCACTTCCTTCACGTAAACTGAAAAACAGACACTGATATAAAGGGGAATACTTACTATACGTGAGGCAACCTCCTGAGCCTGTGAGGAAGTGTATTCCCCACTCTTCTTGATCCTAGCCCGCTTCCATTTGTCGTGGCGCGCAGGTGGGGAAGGGGGATCCACAATACCAGTGTCAGTCTGACACTGACTCAGCCTCTCCTGTGCCAGCCGCTCCTCCAACCTACGGTAACCGCCACGTGACAGTGTGTGTGGGCAGTCATTTAGCTTCCTAGTCTCCTTGGCTTTCTTTCTGGTCTCCTACAACAAGAAAAAAAATATTCACAGTTAGCCGTATAAATTATACATATTATTTAATCATCTAAAAACCAATGTACCTGAAACTCGACAGAATGTCTAGATGTAACAAAAGCATCCCAGGTCTCCTGATCGATGAATGGATACTTCTCTCCAGGGAACTTTCCTTGGTCGTCCCCGAATACATACCTACAATGAAAGGTACATTTAAACTAAGGATTGGCACAATTTGGTGAAGCGTTGATTAAGAATTTAAAGTTCAATATACCTCGTGGTGAGTATGGATTTGAACGACCTCCATCGCTCAGCCATGATACCGAGGACCTTCCTCCTCGCTATGTCGGAAGATGGTATCTCAAAAGAATCCTACATGAAAGGAGTTAGTCCATAAAGGAGTCCTTATTAAGAGTTACATGAAATAATACACTAAAATAAAACTTAAATAATACATAAGTTACCAGAACATCACTCCATAGCTGGTTCTTCACCACCTCCTCGACACTATCCCAGTCGGGGATAATGATGGACACCTTCGACCGTACGACAACCCCCAGATAACTGCTAAGCTTCGTGGCATGCGGTCCACTAAATCTGCCGGTGTTGACATCCATGTCAACAACTGGCCTCTCTCCCCGGTGACGCCTACGTGCGATGTCTGGCATCCGGGTAACACCTCTACTCTTCCGAGCAGAGGAACCACTGGCCTGTGAGTCGGACCTGGATCGTCCATCCTGGTCAGCCATGAGTATCTGTCCAAACAAGGAAAAAAACTGTCAAATATTTAATATAACATTTAAAACAACGAATAACTAATATAACATGTAATGAAATGAATCACCAACAAGATTAATACCCTATTAAGATGAAATATTTTCCCACAAGCCCTCATGGTGGTCATGACGACTGGCAACTACATCATCTATGTCATGTTCCACGATAGATGTTGGAATACGTGTTGTAGTTGATGGAATGTCCACAATATCAAGATTGGGGTCTCCAATGTGTCTACCTTGGATAACAATTGACCACCGTTTGTCAGCTGGGTCAGCCACATAAAAAACTTGCTTCACCTACGTTGCCATTATGAATGGTTCTTCCTTATGCCCGATCTTGTTGAGGTCCACCAACGTAACTCCTAAATCATCAGTTGTGACACCGTTCTTATTGTCAACCCATTTGCATTTAAACACAGGAACGGTGAAGGGACCGTAATCAACTTCCCATATATCTTCAATCACACCAAAGTAGCATGACTCCGCCATCACAGGGTTGTTGTCCTTTGCAGTTGAGAAATGCATTGACTGAGCCACAACCATCACTCCACTGTTTTGATTTGTACTCTTTTCATCCTGTGTCCTTGTATAAAACGAATAGTTGTTTATGTCATACCCACAAAAGGTGAGGACATCAAAGTTCGGGCCCTGTGCTAGTCGATGTAATGTCGAGGATGCAGATGCATCTTTCAGGACGGTCTTTTGGAACCACTGCATGAAGCTATTGTTGTGTTCATTCAACAACCACTTTTCAGTCATTTTAGGGTTGGTTTTCTTGACTAGCTCCTTGTGTGTGGCTAGATACGGTTGCACGTCGTCCGTGTTGTTTAAAATATACAAGTGTGCCTGAAGGACATCAGCACGTGGCATGCTCTTCACTTTTTTTCCAATCGTTCCTTTCCCATCCAATCTCCCTTCATGACGGGTCGTTGGAATACCAATGCTTGCAGCATGTGACATGTATTCAGTGCAAAACTCAATTGCTTCCTCTGCAATATATCTTTCCACAATTGAAGCTTCGGGACGACGTTGGTTCTTCATATACCCTTTCAATATCTTCATATATCGCTCAACGGGATACATCCAATGGAGGAACACTGGACCACAACAACGGACCTCTCTCACCAAATGGATGATTAAGTGGACCATTATGTCAAAAAAAGAGGGCGGGAAATACATTTCAAGCTGACATAATATAAGTGATGCTTCCTGTTCCAACACATCCAATTCGCCGGGCACGATTACCTTGCAACATATGGAATTGAAAAACATACACAACCTTGTTATGACATTTCTCACATTTTTAGGAAGAATGTCACGAATGGCGATAGGCAGAAACTGCTGCATCAACATGTGACAATCGTGTGACTTCAACCCAATTAACTTTAAATCTTTCATGGAAACACAAGACTTGATGTTGGAGCCATAACCAGACGGAACTTTCACACTTCGTAACGATTCACACAGACTTTGCTTTTCTTTTCTTGATAACGTATGACATGCTGAAGGCAAATATGTTCTTTTGCCCTTTGATTGTGGATGCAAATCTTGACGTATACCCATCAACTCTAAGTCCATACGCGAGTTTAGGCCATCCTTAGTCTTCCCGGGTATGTTTAAGAGTGTACCAACTAAACTGTCGCAGACATTCTTCTCCACATGCATTACATCAATGCAGTGTCTTACATCAAGCTCCCTCCAATATGGCAGGTCAAAAAACACTGACCTTTTCTTCCAGTTGTTTTGTGTCGGGTGCTGTTTTTCACACTTACCAAATTGCACGTTGACGTCCTTCACCTTTTCATATGCCTGGCGACCAGATAGTGGTGGAGGAGCCATTTCAAAATCTTGGGCACCGTTAAACGACTTCTTCAACCTTCGAAACGGATGATTCGCTTTAAGAAACCTTCGATGTCGAAGATAAACATTTTTCCTGCCATGATGCAACCGCACAGAACTAGTCCCCTCCTCACATACTGGACAAGCTTTATGACCCTTCACACTGTACCCAGATAAGTTACCATACGCTGGAAAGTCATTGATTGTGCAAAATAACATGGCACGCAATTTGAATGATCGCCCGGTAAACCCATCAAACACTTCAACCCCGTCTTCCCACAACCTTTTGAGGTCTTCAACCAATGGAGTTAAATATACATCAATGTCATTCCCTGGTTGTCGTGGACCAGAAATCATCATTGATAACATCACATATTTTCGCTTCATGCACAACCATGGCGGCAAGTTGTAAACAAACAACAAAACAGGCCACGAACTATGGGTTGTGCTCAGGTTACCAAACGGGTTCATGCCGTCTGTGGCTAGTGCAAGCCTAACATTTCTTGGTTCATTGGCAAACTCTGGAAAAATCCTATCCATTTTCTTCCATTGCGACCCATCGGCCGGATGCCTAAGTAGTCCATCAACAACCCTCTCATCAGCATGCCATCTCATAAGTTTTGCATCATCTGCATTGGCAAACAGACGCTTTAGTCTTGGAACTATAGGTAGATACCACAACACCTTTGCAGGAGACCCTTTAGTGCATACCTCATCAGAATCCGCCTCTTTCTTCTTATACCGTGACACCCCACATCTAGGACATCGATGCAGCATTTCTAATTCACCCCGGAATAATACACAATCATTTGGGCATGCATGTATTTTCTCATACTCCAAACCCATAGGACACAACACCTTTTTGGCCTCATAGTTACTTTTCGGCAAGGTGTTTCCAGCTGGGAGCATTTCTTTCAACAACTTCAGTAAGTCAGTGAAACTTTTATCCGTCCACCCGTTTATGGCCTTCAAATTAAACAACCGCAAAACAGCTGATAACCTCGTGAAATTGACGCAGTTTGGATACAACGGCTGCTCAGAGTCCTGACACAGAGTTGTATATACATGAGCTTTCTTAAAACCTTCTACCCCTACATCACGGATCATATCCTCGAGTCGGTCATCCATGTCGACATTGTTGTCATGCATCGGGCTTCGATTTTTAGTCTGAGAGCTGTTACTTGGCACCACCACATCTTCACCATGCCATATCCAACGCGTATAACTACGTAGAAAACCGTCACACAGTAGATGTTCTCGCACCTCTTCCAAGTCTACCCGACGCAGGTTGAAGCATTTAACACAAGGGCAAAAATACTTTCCATTCACCCCCACTGCATTCCTCGCTACGAATTCTATAAATGATTCAACTCCCCCCTCGTACTCCAGACTTAGGCGTGACGCAGAAATCCAACTCCGATCCATACCAACTGTTTACAAGGTGCTATGATCAACCTCACTTTTTATACAAAGGTGGTGGTCCTATACCCATTCAGCATGACAATTATTTTTATACGTCATTCATATATACAGGTTAGGACTTATTTTAAAATTTGATGAAATTTCGGCAGCATTTCGCATTGGTCTCTAAGTACACAAAATGAGAGTGGTCAAATCAAATTCAACCACAACCAAATATGCACCCAGAGAACAACACAAAATACAAGTTACCGAAATTTTATCAAATTTTAAAATAACTCCTAACTTGTACATACTAACAATGACGTATAAAAAATAATTGTTCATCCCAAACTGTCCAAACGGACAATTCAAGATTCAACACAAACGATGACATTAATTGATTTAATGACCATTTGTGTCGAATCTCAAACGGGGAACTACGGTTCACTCATATGCACAACAACTTTCATGCTAAAATATAATGTTTGTAATAACATAAAGATTTTCTATACACATACATGACATGATTCGAACTCTTAATAATATGTCGTAAGAAAATGTTTTGACGTATCGTATGTTAATTAGTTTAGTTAGTGTAAAATGCAAATGATATTTTGTTTTTCACTTTGTGAACTATAATTCAGGAACTGTTAGAGGATGTGGTTGGCAGAAAATTGGTGCCTTTATAAATCTGGGGTCATATTATTTAGTTGGCAGAAAATTGGTGCCTTTATAAATCTGGGGTCATATTGTTTTAAGAGATTTTCTTTTTCCTTCTATTCTTTGTTGTGGTTGTTTTTATCCTTGTCTCTTAAGTAATTTAAAATTATAATAGACCTGATTAAACTGTAGAATCCTTTCCCACTCAGAAAAATCCTAAGGCTTAACATATCCAAGCATATTATATAGGGGCTCTGGTTGGGGATCACGTGTTTCAGAATATCTAAGGCTTAACATATCCATCAATGTACAACAGTAGTAACCTGCACTACCTGATCTGATAGCTGGAATACATAGTATAACTTAAAACCAAGCAGAGAAAGAAAATGAACTTACTTAAACAGAAAAACCCAAGCAACATCTCCCCTAATGCTCCCTAAATCATTAGTAACAAACTGATGCCAAACTTATCCTACCATATGGAATCAGATTTCATGTGAACCAACAATGACTTCAAGAACTTGGAAAAACTATTGAAAGGTTCCTGCCTAACAACTAAGTAACTATACACATACAGCCAGAAGAAAATAGAACGGGTACATTATACATACAACCAGCAGAGGCAATGATGAACGAAGGGCAACGAAGCACTTACTTGAAAATGGTGCGAAGATGACACGAACGAAAGAGGGAACAAGCAAGTGAACACGAACAGCAAAGAACAACCAGGGAAGTTTCAGAAAGGATGAAGACGACGACCAGCGCGAAGAAGAAGAGAAAGTGAAAAAAGAGTGAAAGGCGCGGCTTTTGAAGTTTCAGAAAGGATGTATATTCACGGTTCCCCTTGAAACCGTGAATATATTACACATATATTCACGGTTTAACAAACAACCGTGGATAAATGTTAACTACATATCCACGGTTACGATACCAACCGTGGATAAATATTAAATCTATATTCACAGTTATAGAAACAACCGTGGACATAGAGTACCCAGTGATTAAACCCTAAAACCTGAACTATATATCCACGGTTGGAAATACAACCGTGAATATTGACATCTATATATATCCACGGTTAACATCATAACTGTGAACGTACCCATCAATATATATTCACGGTTGTGACTAAAACCGTCGATATATATTTCAGGTACTATATATCCACGGTTGACTCCTCAACCGTGAATATATATTGATGGTTACGTTCACGGTTATGATGTTAACCGTGGATATATAGTTTTCTCTGTTTAAAACGTTCACCTTATAATTTCAAAAATGCCACCGCGCATGTTTTTATCACTGATCCTCTTCTACCCGTGAATATATCCCCGTTGTTATATCCATTTTTTCCACTAGTGGATCGTTTTAGCCTATCTCTAGATCATATAAAACGCATAAAAACATAACGTAATTTGGAGAGAAACACAGAATTTATTAATAAGAAACAAAATAATGAAATCAACATCATATTTCACCCCTAAATCCCAAGAAAAGTAATTTAGTTACACATGATTTGGGAAATCATGTTACATATCCAGAAACTCAAAATTCTATGGAGAAGATACATGGAAATAAACAAAGAACGGACCAATGAATTCAACACTTTTCGTAAATCTTCCCTTGATGATCCTTCGTTTTCCCTTAATTTCTTCCAAAAATTTCCTTCCGAAAGCTTCTTCCTTGCCTCTACAATGGGGTTTTATCTCCTAGAATCCGTGATGCCTGAATTTGGACCCTTTTCTCCTTTAAATACAGCAAAAAACGTAAAGATAGAATTTTCTGTAGAGGCCATGAACCACAACAGTGGTTCAAGCCACGACCTGGCCATGGAGTGCTCTACCAAGAACCCTGTTAATTTTCTGAAATTCTGGAACCATGGACATGGTTCCAACCATGGCCTAGTCGTGAAATGCACTGTCCAGGTTACAGAAATCCTTCATTTTCTTTTTCTTCAAGATACAAAGGGCATTACTATGGGTTTGTTCTTCCATTGTTGACTATAAAATAGGTCTTAAAACCTTGTGTTGCCTGCAAAACTAACAAACCCAATAGCAAATGCGGGAATAAACAAAATAATCAAGGGATGTAGGGGATTATGATGCAAAAATACCTAGAAATACCTAACAAACAAGTCTTAAAATGATGTGTTTTAGAGACACATCAAAGTACTCCAAACTAGAACATTGTTTGTCCTTAAGCAATCACTATATTCACCAAGTAGCCAAAACATAAGTAAGGATACTAACATATAAAGGAACCCAAATAGAATTATGATCTTTCAATTTCAAAATTAGGGATAAAGTATGAATGCCAAACAATTTCATGTTCATTTAACCATGCTTCCAAAAACTCAAAAAGATCACTCTTTCACCAAATCTCTCTCAATGTTTTGCGGAATCAAGTATTTCACTCAAGTCACAACAATAAGAGCATTACCATAAACTTGGTAAGTGACCCTAATTCCACAATACTAAGAAAATACACCCTAGTCAAAGGTCTTTTCTTATGGTTGAAATAGGGCCATGAGATTTTATTTTGGGAATGGAAACCAAGAAAAGGAATATCTCAAAAGGTTAAATACTATGTACAAAAGGTTCTAAAAAGTTTTTAAAAAACTAATGAAAGTTGAATTCTAAGCTTCTAACAATTTAGGGACCTCTTTTTTTTACCCTTTTTTACTTCTCCTTTTTTTTAGTTTTTCTTTTCTTTTTAGATCCCTTATTTTCCTATTTAGTTGCTCTCCTAGTCCCTTGTTTATATTACTAACCTCAAAACACTCTACATATAAAGGGTTCCAAAGAAAATATTTTAACATTTTTGGCTCAAAGGGGGAAACTAGAAGATATCATATTTTTTTCAAACAAATGGCCTGTTTATTTAAGCTTATTTTTAAGTGCTTTTTGAAAAAGCGCTTTCTTTATAAGCTCTTTTTTAATAAGCATATCAGAGTTGCTTCTTAAAATAAATAGAAATCACCTTATTTTTAGCTTCTGTTTATTTTTAAAACTTTAAACAAACACATCAAAATTTAAAATAAATACTTTTTTAATTAAAAAAATACTTATCTCTTAAAATAAGTTTAAACAAACGAACCCAAAATAGGCTTTAAGAAAGCCTAAATGCCTTTCTCATCCTAGGGTATGCAATCAAACACTACTTCAAAAAGGTCACAAGCCAAGTTAGAACACCCTAACAAGTATGACTATCTCAATCAAGAAAGATAAGGGTTATGAATTTGCAATATAAATACCCTTTTTAGGCTCAAAAGCTCACCATGCAATGTCAAGTCTAGGAAATATGGAAAAAATTTCATCGTTTATTTAGCAATCACAAAGTTACCATATGCTTGTCTACATAAAGATCATTGTTGAGTAAAGAAATAGGTTTCCTAAGATACTCAAAGATCCTATACTCACAATCAACAACTGGTAAACCTAATAACCACAAAAAGACATTCAATGCTTATTCCCAACATACAAAATAAAAAAGAAACAAACTTGTAACTTCCCCTTAGTGATTCCTAGTATTTATTCTGGGGTCTAATTAAATCAGGATAAATTTTTCACCTTCTAAACTTCCCCAGTAATAAATAGTAGGAACCTAAGGTGTGACGTCCTTCGTCATTTTTCATTTATTTATATTTGTTTAGTTTAATATTCATAATAAATTTTTCACATTTAACAATAATTAATTAAACTCTAAATCAAAATAGCATCCATTTTTCACTAACATGTTCAAAGAACATTATCTCTTTTACTCAAATAGCGTAATCGGATATCCCTTTGCTTAATCAAGGCTTGAAAGGACTGAAAATAGTTAATTACAATGTCTTAATCGATTACCAAACAAAGAGTAATCGATTACCAGCTTCCTGGAATGGTTCATTGGATCAGGGGCAGTACTTAATCGATTATAGCAGTGACCTAATCGATTACCATGGTTCTGTTGGGTTCACAATCGATTACAGAACCTTGGCTAATCGATTACAAGGTTTCTGTTGGACACGTAATCGATTACTATACTACCCATAATCGATTAGTAAGCTGCTGGAACTCATATAATGTATCAGGTGCATCCTCTAATCGATTACACCTCAGGGCATAATCGATTACAAGGGTCCTGGGTGACCCGTAATCGATTACCCACTGATGTCTAATCGATTATATTACAGACAGAGGCCTTGTAATCGATTACACCTTAGAGGCTAATCGATTACACCCTGTCATTATGCAGAAATTATGCAGATTTTGCATCCAAAATGAACTTCTTGACTACCAAAGATCATGTAAACGATGTCGGAATGCCACCAAATTTTAACACAAGCCAAAACATATTAATTGTGACGTGTGACAGCTGATTGTACTCAAAAATTCCTAAAAATGAGTGATTTATGCGCCTAAATAAGTTTATCCCATTTTAAGGCATTTTAGGGTAGTCAATGAGTCCATTTTTGGCAAAATGGATCCATTCCATTCTTCACAAACCACAATTAACATATTTAAGCTATTGCATTCCTTCCATTACATCAAAACCACATAAATCATCATTTGACTATGCTAGTTCCTAGTTCATGCATAAAACAACTATCCAAAATCTTAAAACACACATCCTAAGGAGCTATAATTCACAACTCCCAACATCCATTCTTCACCAAATAAGCAAGACCTGCCCATAAACATATATGTCTAATTCATGAAGCTTATCGTGAATTCCCTTTCTCATCACCAACATGCAATCTCCATCTATTACTTATTACAAACCTTCATAACCACATTGATCACATCTAAATTAGTCTAGCACATATGGAAAACATATATTAACATAACGCATATAAAGCACAACACACACATCCTTCAATTCATAATTCTCTGCACTCCTTGGCATCAATTCTCCGCTTGGCGCACCTCCGGGGCTTCAATCTCTTCCCTGTCACTGGTTACTAAAATTAAAGAAACAACAGCAAGGGTGAGTGTTTGGTATCATAATTAATATAGAATGGCAATTCAATAACAAAATACATATCCACTATATTTTAGTTTGTACCATTTATCTTACCTCTTGTCCTCAATCTCCATTTACCAATCAAAATTTGATTCCAATCTCTTTATCCCCAATTTGCCAATCACAATCAACAATTATCATGAAACACATTCATATCATCATACAATGCTAACAATGCATCAAATAACACAACTGACTCTCATATTAAATCGACGCCTAGTATCCGGATACTAAAAGGATCGGCCTTCAGCTGGGGGTCCTACTTGACACCTCGTGAACCCTGCTTGGTCCACTGAGTCCTACTTGACTCTCCACCTCAACCACTGGGTCCTACTTGACCACTGGGTAGCTCAACTGGGCATAAATACCGCGGGAGCTAGAAACGAGGGGCTGCACATACCGTCGGCCGTCCCACACCATATAATCATACATATACATCACATTCTTCATATCACACATCAAGTGGCCATCAATAATAAATCATACTCATCAAATGGGTGACCTACTTGTCAAGCCCGCCATCACAAGGCCACTATACTCATCAAGTCATTATAAGGCAAAGCACTTTCATCTTAAAATCATCATAAACTAATTATGCTTCAAATTTACACATACATACATATACAAATACCATTCAACATCTATTCTCATTATCCCAATATTTAATCGAATAATTCAATTTCTTTTATATACCTATTCTAATTAATTACGACCTGAACACCCCCCTTACCTAACTTCCGAGCTCCGACGATTCGTTCTTGATGTAATTAGCGCCCTCTCTACGCTATATCCAGCGTCCTACTTCCAAAATCAATATTCGTTTCACCGTTCGATTCTCCGACGTCCGTTCCGCTACCTACAGAAGTTGAAACGTAAAACCCATCAATGTTAAACCACCCTCATTGCTCTAAGGACCATTTTCGAGCTCCCATGCACTAGAGGAGTAGGAAATCGAAGCTCCCACCTCCATGCATGGCCATTGTCTAGAGAGAGAAAATGAAAAGGGGAAGATAACTCAATTTTAATGGGTCCATTGAACTCACCTCGAAGCCACGATCTCGAAAACGTGATTAATTTAAAGTTTTGACGCAAGATGGAGCTTCCCTTGAAGCATGCAAATCACAGCTATGGTGAGAAGAAGAATAGGAAGAAGACTCGCGTGGAGAAGATGAAGGAGAAGAGTGAATTTTTATTATTTAAGACCCAGGGGCAAAATAGTCTTTTCCCCTTTTTCTTTTATATTTTCTTTAAAAGTTTTAATTAAACTTTTACCTCTTACCCCCATTGGTAACTTCTAAATTTACCTCTTCTCTATTTACTCCTCATTTAATCTTTGGTAATTAATCAATCAAGTAAATTTATTTATTTCTATAATATTTTATTATTTATAATTGCATTTGCAATAATAAAAATCCCTAAAATATCCAATAAATCTCTAGAATAATTATTAATATTTTCTGGTAATCAAAATTTTTCTAAAATGTTAGGGATGTTACATAAGGGCTACGCCCCTTAAAATTGCCTAAAACCCCAATCTTAGCTCTGACAATCGATTACAAAAAAACCTGTAATTGATTACACAAAGCCTAGTAATCAATTACACCAGATTGGTAATCGATTACCAGAGACCATCCTGTGCATGAATAAAAGATACTTCTCTGGTAATCAATTACCAGACCCTTATTCTACATAATTATGCAGAATTTGGCTTCTAGGCCAACTTCTACACTACCTAACTTGTCTGTTTCAACTCCAATTACTATAAAATATTATGGACACTATAATTGACCTATTCTGTACCTACTGGCGTAGTCCATGCTCAAAAATTCCCACACGTGAACAAGATATACGCAAAAATGCAATTCAATCACATATGGACCAACACTACACTCAAAACCTAACAAATGGATTTTAAACCCCCAACAACCACACACACGGGTCCTAAATGGTCTTGGGAACCTATTGGCCCTCTCAGCCACAATTCTAATAGGATTTGTTCTCGAACGAACGCTAGAACCACGACTAGAAGATAATGATGATGTGGCAAAAGATTTGCCACCACGGAAAAGCTGCCTCATTTTCTTAAAACTAAAACCCCTAACCTTTAAAGGCTTTTAACTTTCTTTTGAGACACTCTCTGAAGCTAAACCTCTTCAGCCAACCTGGCCTTATTTACCAATGTAGGATAATCATGGATCTCCAAGGGTACAATAACACTATGGAGTTCAATTCGCAATCCCACCTTATATTTTGCACATTTGTTCCCTTCGATTCCCTTTAAGGAAAAGGGATGGTAAAAATCACACAGCTCATCAAACTTTGTAGTATACTCAGCAACCGTTATTTTTCCCTACTCTAATTTCAGAATCTCCATTTCCTTTCGAATTTTATAATTATTAAGGAAGTACTTTGCAAGAAACCTCCTACGAAAATTGGCCCATATCATGGGTTCACCCGAAGCATTCATTTGTACTTTGGTCCTAAACCACTATACTCTTCATCTTCAACTAATAGGTAGCAAATTGCATTTTCTACTCCTCAGAGCACTCAAAGTATTCAAAGGCTTGTTCAATATCTCGTATCTATACATGCACACCATCATAATCATAACCACCCTTATAAGTAGGTGGAGCTCTCTTCAGAAACTTATCTAAGAGTCGGACCAAATTCAACCTCCTCATCAATTGAGAGAATTTGGAGAAGAAGTCATCCCCTCTATGAGAACTAGACTCATCCACCATAGATCAAGTTCTACAATACAATTAATAACCAAATGAACTACCCATGTTATAGAGAATTACCATATATATATATATATATATATATATATATATATATATATCACACCATCGAAGCACCAAGAGAGTTATGTCAAGGGATCCTGTAAATAAAACACCTAAATGAAACACAATACATCCACTCGGAATTTCATTCATTCAACAAGTAGACATTTATTCACTCAGATATCATACCTCCTATCACCATATTTAATCAATACATTTTTCATATCACAACATTTCATATAACTTATTCAGTCCTACACAGAACCGCTCTGATACCACCTTGTAACGTCCCCTTAGGGATTCCTAGTATTTATCCCATGGTTTGATTAAATTAGGGTAAATTTTTTGCCTACTAAACTTCTCCAGAAATAAACAATAGGAACCTAAGGGTTACCTCACTTAAAACTACCTAAAACCTTAATTTTAGCTCTAGTAATCAATTACAGGAAACCTATAGTCGATTACATGAAGCTTGGTAATCAATTACACTAGACCTGTAATCGATCATCAGAGATCAGGCTGGGCAGGAATAAAACATGCTCTTTGGTAATCAATTACCAGACACCCTATTCTGTAGAATTTGGCCTCTAGGCCAACTTTTACCTACCTAACTTGCTCGTTTCAACTCCAATTGATACAAAGCAACATAGGCACTATAGTTGACTTATTCTTGACCTATTGGTGTAGTCTGTGCTAAAAACTTCCCACACATGAATAAGATATACATAAAAATATAATTCAATCACATTTGGACCAACACCACACTCAAAACCTAATAAATGGACTCCAAATCCCTCAACAACCATATACACAGGTCCTAAATTGTCTTGGGAACCTATTGATACCCTTCAGGGATTTAAATTCCCACCAGATTACAATGACACCTACTCAGTTGGCTAAAACTCATTTATTTCCTCAATTCAATCTAATTTCATCAGGCTAACAATAACATCAATATGTCATTCAATCATCACACATTCATACCTATATGTATATCACTCATAATCATAGTTACCTGGCCATAATCATACATTCTCAAATAAATGGCTCAGTGTCACTCACAATCAAACATATGGATGTAAAAGCAACATGCATATATCACATCCTAATTTCGCATAATCAATTCATCAAACACAAGTATTAAACATTCATCGTCATGACGTGATTTAAATCAAGGGTTTAAGCACAAAACCACAATTATCAAACTTTCATCATCACACATAACCAAATCCAGTGTCCAAGTTCGACATTAGAAAAACAAATGCATCAGAATCATCATCATAATTACATTAATTTCACTCTCTTCTTTGGCATCAGCTCCTCACTTGGTGCTTCCCTCTAGGGCATCCATGATCTCCTTGTCATTGGTTACTAAAAAGAATAGACAGCAGCAAGAGTAAGTGCTGGACATCATAATTAATATAGAACCCACTATATAAGTGAGAAGGGTAAACCATAACCTTATACACCCACACCATAACGTTAATATATTGAGATAGATGTCCACGTGATCAAGTGCTTCAAAATCAAGTCACAATGTACCCACAGCAGATCAAATTACAAATTGTTTAACCAAACCTCTCAGACACACGGTTTAACATTTTGAGAGATAAACTTGGGATGACTATATCACCATCAGTTTGAGAAGGGGAGTTAGAGAAAGTTATGATCCTAATAATTAGACGTTGATATTTTGTTATTAATATCCTTGATATTATGCCATGATTTAGTCATGTAACGTGTAGCTATCATGATCGATTCTACCATATATTTGTTTATTGTAATTATTGTTAGCTTCATTATAGGATCACAATTGTACTACAATGTGTGTGTATAAACACAATCTGTAATATGAATAATCAAGTCATTTTCTTCACATTTCTCTTTCTTCTCATAGGTGTCCTAGAAGCTATGCAATTTCCTGCCAAATTTGTGTCTCTGGTCATGTGATGTGTAACTTACGTTTCATACTCAGTTCTTCTAAATGGTCAGCCAATACCATAGTTTAAACCACAAAGAGGATTGAGACAAGGTGATCTTTTGTCCCTATACTTACTTATCCTCTGTACTGAGATTTTTTCAGATCTTATACAATTAAAATCTCAGAGTAGGGAGTTACATGGAGTTGCTGTTCTAAAAAATGCTCCTTAAACATAACACCTTTTCTTTGTTGATGATAGTATGATTTTTAGTAGAGCAAACTTGGAAGAAGCAGAATGTCTTTTGAAAAATATTAAGCAGTATAAGATGGCGTCTGGTCAAGAGTTAACGTGGAGAAATCAAAACTTTCCTTCAATCAAAATGTGCCAGAGGAAGTGAAAAATACGATCCAAATACGGATAGGTATTCAGACTGTTCAATTCAATGATAAATATCTTGGTTTGCCAACTCTAATTGGTAGATCTAAGAAGCTTATTTTCTCTTAGATCCAAGAGCCAGTTGCTTAGAAGCTTAAAGGTTGGAAGGAGAAATGTTTATCTATGGCAGGGAAGGAAATTTTAATAAAACCAGTGGCACAATTCTTTTGTTGAGTCCACCTCAAGTGTGTTGCAGCCTAAGTCTAAGGTATGGAAATTGCAAATTCCAGGCAAATGAAACATTTCATTTATAAGGTCTTATGAGATGTGCTTCCAAGTCAAGCAAATTTGACAAGAAGAGGGGTACAAGTGATCCCGGGTTGTTGTTTTTGTCGCAATAATCAGCGCCATCTTTTTATGGCATGTGAAAGAGCTAGAAGTTTCTTTTTGCTTCATCCTTCACTATTTGAGCTGACCAGGTACAGGTTCCTTTCTCACTTTGGCTTGGACATATTATTTTCAACTTATCATAGGTACACTGTTGAGGAGTTATGTATGTTATTATGGACTATGTGGAGGTCAAGAAATAAAGTTGTCTTCAATTCCAAATTCATGATCGGAATAGAGGTACTGATAATGCAAAGATGGACTTGTCATAGTGTAAATTGCAGCAGAGGAAAAATTCACATGTTGCTATTAACAGAGTTCGTGAGTTGAGGCCTCCTAATAATGGATCTTTGAAAATGAATTTTGATGCTGTGAATGCTTCCAACTCTTCCACAGGATTTGGTTTGGTTATAAGGGACCATGAATGCAAATGTTTGGTGGCGGCAAATTATAATGTTTTGTGCTTTGAGGTGGGCTTTGAAATGTTGTATGATTGGGATGTATCTCAGCTTTTTGTGGAAACAGATTATCAACGGCTGGTGCATGCTATTGAGAGAGGTGCGTGTCATCCTTATGTTGTTCCTATTGTCAAGGATTGCCTTCTTTTATTTGATATCTTTAGCTTTGTTCGTTTATCATTTTCCTGTAGAGACAAATATTGTTGCTCATATTTTAGCTTCTATGCCTACTGATTATCATCTTTTGTAGCTGGTGGGATGATTTACCTGTTGGAAAATTCCCAATTAAGCTTTATGGAATTCTAAATTAAACTTTAGAACCATTACGTTAGATTATTAAATAAGAGGAGTATAATAGGATTACCTGGATCCATTAATCTTGACTGAAGGTAGCAGCGGAATGGTTTGTTGGTTCTATGGTCTTCCTCAGCCAAATCACCGAATTCCTCAATAGGACTTGATATTTCTCTTTGATGGGGCAGAGAAAATTAGGTTTATGATTTGACGTCTTGGGGACCATGACCACTTGATGATTATATACCTGTTAGGGTTCCCATTAAACCCTAACGGGTCAAATCCTGGTTTCCACTCATATAAGCTCATATTATTATTATTGATAGTCTAATGAGCTTACCAATATCAGATCACTTTAATTGAGCTCAATTAAATAGTCAATATAAATTCTATAAATAATATATCAGCCCATATTAATTATTAGAAATTAAAATTTCTAACATTACCCTCAAGAGTTTTCTTGGCTCCTACAGTAGATTTTCCTTCGCCGTTATGAAATTGCAATTTTTACTTCTTCAAAAAACGAAGTCCAAAGATGGCTTATATAAAAATAAAAAAAATAAAAAAGTTATCTAAAACCATGAAAAAAATCAACCAGTTTGATCAGAGTTTGGTTAGGATACAAATTCAAACAAGTAAAAAAATCAGTGCACAAAACCACGGGTGAACCTGTCAATGTTGAAAAAAATATTTTTCTCATTTTGTTATTTTTTAAAACATTCCTTATAACATATTTTTAAATAAATAAAAGACTCATAAAAATAAGTACATTCAATTTTTTACTATTTTATATTTATTATGGATGTTTCATCTTTAAAAAAATATAATATAACCCTTTTATATAACTTTCAACTTTCACTTAATTTTTATATAATTATTATAAAATATATTATATTATATTAAAAATATATATTATTATCACCGGTTCGACTAAGTTGAACTAGTTAATCATGAATCAGTGCCTCAATTACTGATCCGATTTTCAAAACATTAGTTGAAAGTATGGTCTAATTTCTTTTTTGAACATTTCTAACTCCTTACTTTGATATTTCAAATAATTTTAAGAAGACTAAATTACTATCTCAATCTTTATCTTTCATTAAAATTTTAAGTCAAACCCTAAACTTTTTTATTCACTTAAATCTCATATATTTTAACAAAATAATATGATGTATTAGCTCATATGAATTGATAAAATAATATGAATTTATATTGTATCATATATTCTCACCTCATTTATGTTGTATTTAAGCTAACACTAAAAAAATATGTGAATTGTCATCATCTATATATAACACCTTCCATGTATAGGTTTAAAAGAAGCTATATGTGATTGACTGGTTATAACTAGTTAAGTATGTGGTCTTTTATTAGGTAGGTCATAGGCTCAATTTTTATACAACGTATTTTTTATTTTTTAATTTTATTCTTCAACTAATAATTATTAACCACAACAACAAAGCGGAAGGAATGATTAAAAAAGAAAGCTAAGAATCTAACTTGAAATTTTAGTGAAATATAAAGGAATTAGTAATGATTTAGTTTTTTTTTTAAATTCATAAACCATCTAAATGATATTCACAATACTTTTGCCAAACGTACATGAGCTTTAATAGTTTCTTAAAAGTTACAAGCTATCATACTAAACCAACACTTTATAAAAAGGCCGAGAGAAATTGCTGAATGATAACTTTAAACAATATTTTCTTTTATTTTATTTCTATTTCTTTCCATTGCTATTATTGATGTTTATTTTGTGATGCACTTTTTATATCTTATTATCTTATCTCTCTTTGGTGTACACTATTTATACAATTTTATTTTACAAATAGTTTCTAAAAAAAAGACAAACAAACAAAACAAAGGTTCCACAGAGAATCTCTTCGCGTATCTACAAGGTAAGCTGCCATCTCAAATTGTTGCTACGAACGGTTTATCCCATCTCACAGGAGATACGTGACATCATTTCATTATCCTGATTTTTATACATTAGGGGTTTCTCTCCCCCTTCTAAAGATTGTGACTCATGTAGCTATATTTCTTATAATAAAGTAGGTTGGGAAACATGTCAAAGCAAGTAGACACACTTGCCTTTTAATACTAGTTTAATCGTTTGTGTTCAACACCTTCATTCCTTTCATATTTTGTTGCTTTTTTCTGTGGACGGTAAAATATGATTCACTTGAGTGCACTCATAAAGATCCTTCTATACAGGTATGTGATTTCTTGCTATTAGTCTTCCTTTCATTTGTATAAATTGATACTGCTCATATCCTCTTTTCCTCAACCATTGCTTGCAACATTAAGAGGCAAGTGGTTCACTAGTTGGAGAAATGAGTCCTCTGGCTATATTTCTGGTCTATTTACTTTCATTATCGAGTAAGTTTCAAAGAACACATTCCTTTTCTGGTTTTATTTGATTAACAACATAACACCAATTTTCATGATTCTACAGGAGCAAAAGCATCAAGCAACATTGGTGTGAACTATGGCCAACTTGGGAACAATCTACCCTCTCCATATCGGTCCATTGAGTTGCTAACATCAATTAAGGCTGGCAGTGTAAAGCTCTATGATGCCAACCCGGAGATTTTAAGGCTTTTATCAACAACCAATCTTAAAGTTTCTATCATGATCCCAAACCATGAAATCTCAGGCATTGCTGCAAACCAAAGCATAGCAAATGAATGGGTGAGGAACAATGTCCTGCCTTACCACCCCAAAACCATGATCCGCTACCTACTTGTGGGCAATGAGGTGCTGAGCATCAATTCAGAACAAGGCCACCAAATGTGGCACGATCTTGTCCCAGCAATGCGAAGCATCAAGAGATCTCTCAAAGTTTACAACATCAGAGGCATCAAAATTGGCACCCCATTAGCCATGGATGCCATGCAATCAACTTTCCCTCCTTCAAGCAGCGCATTCCGACCTGACATAAGAGACACCGTGATGGCACCAATGCTCAATTTCTTAAATAGAACCAATTCATTTCTCTTCATTGATACATACCCATATTTCCCATGGTCACAGAACCCCGACAGTATCAACCTTGACTTTGCACTATTCAGGGGAAGTTTCAGCACAACTGACCCTTACAGTGGCTTAATCTACACCAATCTGTTAGACCAAATGCTTGATTCCCTAACCTTTGCCATGTCCAAACTGGGGTACCCCAACATCCACATCGTAATATCTGAAACAGGATGGCCCAACTACGGCAACATAGAAGAACCTGGAGCAAACATATACAATGCAGCCACGTACAATCGCAATCTCATCCAAAGAATGACTGCAAAACCACCCATTGGGACCCCAGCCAGACCCGGGTTTCAAATACCCACCTTCATCTTCTCACTTTTTGATGAAAACCAAAAACCTGGTCCAGGAACAGAGCGACACTGGGGGATGTTGCACCCTAATGGGACACAAATTTATGACATTGATTTAACAGGAAAGAAACCTGTGACAAATTGTGCACCTTTACCAGCTCCAGAGAATAATACACCATACAAAGGGAAGGTGTGGTGTGTGGCAGCCAAAGAAGCAAACGAAATGGAGTTGGAAGCAGCTTTGTCCTCTATCTGCAATGAAGAGAACATGAACTGTGATGCACTTGCACCAGGAAGAGAGTGCTATCAACAAGCTAAAGTTAAGGAGCATGCAAGTTACGTTTTTAGCTCTCATTGGGCTAAGTTCAGAACCCAAGGAGCCACTTGTCATTTAAATGGCCTTGCCGAACAAACAACTAGAGATCCAAGTGAGTTGTCTTTTTCTTTCTTAACTTCCTCACATCCTGTATACATAGAAATCATTTCTTTGAATTCTTTTAACTTCGTTCATTTTATAACCAGGTCGAGGTTCTTGCAAGTACCCAAGTGTCATACTCTAAACATAGGCAAAGTTCAAGACCATTCATCAAAGGAAGATTTTACTAGCAGATGCACAATGACCAATATCAACAATTCATCGTTTTTAGTACAACAATAATCAACAACAATTTTGAAAACAATGTAAGCTATTTAAGTCAATTCAGCTAAATTGATAAACAAACATAATATTTGTCTCACTATTCACTATTTGTACCCACCTTCCAATGTTATATATGAGGCAATTGCAAGCAATAAAACAAAACTTAGTCGCAAAAGATCAAAATAATTTTTGACATATATATTAAGTTTTGAAGGCAAATCTCAAATTCCAATTTCAACACTTGCTTCCACTCAAATTGACCAATATGCCAATAAATAAAAACAGTAATAAGCTTAACAGAAGAATAAATTGAAACACAAAAGTGATAATTTCATTGATAAGGATTTGCATATGCATTTGCAACAGTACAAAGCAAGAAATATCTCAATAAACCACATCGATAATCGACAATCTAGGACAAACAAGGCTTGAAGTTATCTACACAAACCCTAACACTAAGCTTAAGCACGCTCGCCCCTAATGCGCCTAGCGAGTTGAATGTCCTTGGGCATGATAGTCACACGCTTAGCGTGAATAGCGCAAAGATTGGTGTCTTCAAAGAGCCCAACTAGGTACGCCTCTGCAGCCTCCTGGAGCGCCGAAACGGCGGAGCTCTGAAAACGGAGGTCAGTCTTGAAGTCCTGAGCGATTTCACGAACCAATCGCTGGAACGGAAGCTTGCGGATCAGAAGCTCCGTGCTCTTCTGGTACTTTCTGATCTCACGGAGAGCCACAGTTCCTGGCCTAAAACGGTGAGGCTTCTTCACGCCGCCGGTGGCCGGAGCTGACTTCCTGGCTGCCTTTGTTGCCAGCTGCTTCCTCGGCGCCTTGCCGCCAGTTGACTTACGAGCGGTTTGCTTGGTACGAGCCATTTCCTGTCGCCGGAAAAAACGGTTAAAGAAAAAAGGAATATTGAGTGTCTCTTCTTTGTTGATTGCTTGTGATGGTAGGGTGGACATGGAGGGGTGGATTATATAGCGGGGTTTTGAAATTTGGGTTTGTGCGCGAGTAGATGATTGGTGGTCGTTGATTTTTGGGGGAAATGGACGTGTGTGATTTGTTTGAGGTTGGGGGAGTACGCGGATCGCTGACGTGGCTGATGAGAAGTAGGGAGTGTTTGGTGGCCGTTGATCCGGAAATAATGAAAGGGTGAGATTGAATTAGATTATGTGACAAGGATTCATGATGCTTCAGGGAATTGTAAGACGCGGATCATTTTTACTTTTATTTTTCTTATTTGATTTTTGGGCGGGTTCTGAAAATGGGGCTCCAAATTCATCAACATTAAAGTCTGAACCCATTTCACGAATTGATTTGCCATTTCTATAAAATAAAAAAAAAAAAGGGGACTCTGCTTGTCCAAAAAAAAACTAGACAAAGAGAGGAGAATGCGAAGAATACGTAGGAAATCGCGAAGACTTTCTACAAGCATTCTCTTGCTAAATGTTTTTTTTATTATTATTTAACTTGTATCTTGAAGTTTTTTCTATCTTGGATAACCAAACCCTTAATCTTGGGATTTAAGGGGTCTGATTTAACATGTTATAATTTATATTTGGATTTTTTTATTTATAAATTTCTGTTTTCTATTCAATTTATCGTGCTTTTAATACGCCTTCTAATTTAGAGATAGACTTAGGTATTCTTAATTATTTGGGAAAAAATTAAGAAACCAACCCTTTGTTTGTTTTAAACCCAGCCCACGTTTAGCTTTCCATCATTTGTTCTCCCTCCCCTAAACTCACTTATGGCGCACACCCTGAGGCTCTCACCCTTACCCCCATTGTTGGTTTCCGACGTATTAATGCTCTTGTCCCCATCATCAAGCCACATTGTCGTCTCCTTCTTTCTTCATCGTGCTCAACTACAGGTTGGTTACTCTGTTTCCCCTTTATTTTTCATGTTTCCTTTTGTTTGGTCGGTGCTGTTGTAAATGAGTATTGTCTTCTTCTGTTGCATTACTGGTGGTTGTTTTGTGCGTTTCCCTTTGTTTCCTATGCATATGTAACAATCACAATAGTATTGTTGTTACTAGCTTGAACATGAATAACTCCTTTTGGTATTTTACGAATATGTTTACGTGAATCACTACGTCCATTTTTACACGAACCCATTTTTGGTATAGGTTTTGCCATATTTCATTATTTCATAAAAATAAGTTTGAAATATATGGCCTTCTCCAGGAGGATTCCAAAGCAAAAGTATAGATGTAAAATAATTGTGGTACCAATCCACGATCTTCTTTTATGGGTGGCTTAGGCCAAAGCCTGAATTGCATATATAGAGAACACTGGTTATACCATAAAGGAACAAAATAAAGCATAAAATGAGGGTGTAGGGTCAGGTATGCTGATCCACCAAGAAACGCAGTCATCCTGGGCAATGAAGTTGGACTATCAAAGAAAAAGTTTGTTACTGTGGGTTAGGCTAGTCCATTTAATGTCAAAAAACGTATCTTTTACCATTTTCTAACTAGAATAAACATTAGTAGATTTCTTATATTCATTGTATATTGTATTTCTATAGTTAATTATGATAAATATATATCTATTTTGATAAATATAGAATACAATTTGAAAAATAAAAATGAAACCAACAAAGTACGGTTATATTTTGACAAACGAACACCGCCAATAGCTCCAAAATGGTGAAAATATAGTGCCCATGAAGTTTTGTAGTAATCGGAGTTGAAACGAGAAAATAGGTAGGTGGGAAGTCAATTTATAGGTTTAAAGCTGTCAATCTCGCTCAAGCGAGTCAAATTTCGCTTGAGCGAGCCATTATATAAGTTTGGGTGTGTAATTTGGGCAAATCTTGTTCAAGCGAGTATAATTTCGCTCAAGCGAGTATCAATTTTGCTCAAGCTAATGCCATTTTCGCTCAAGCGAGTTGATAGGGTCTGATGTTGTTGCATGCGAAAATCTCGCTTAAGCGCCCAAAATCTTGCTCAAGCGAGATGATTCAGCTTTTGCACTCTTCATAAAAGTTATAGATAATTCTGTCGCCGTTGTTTTGATACCCATTTGCATCGATCGGAGTTCGGTAGCCTGAGTTATACCCAAAATACTAAAGGGTGTTCATGCTGAAAATTTCAGCAGGGCTGATTTTATAAATTTGCTAATTGGGCAATCTTCGGGGCATAATTGTCCCTTTACTTCTTCATAACAATTGTAGGTATTTGAGTTGCGGATCTTTACAAACCAGATTTGTCCCAATTGGAGTTATGTAACTTCGATTTGACTCAATTTATCGAGTGGTGCGCACGGAGCTAGCATGCTAAAAAATTTTCTTTGGGCCATTTTGGAGCCCCAAATCCTAGGATATGTTATGAGGGATCCATTGAGTCATATAGGGACATCCTAGGATGGGTGTGGTTATTTTTGAAAAAAAAATTCCTATATTTTTTATTTATTATTATTATTAAATTAAGGTTTGGATATTTTACCTACAACCCACATTTCCCCTAAGTGTGATACCAACCTCTATTATGCAACCATTACTATATAGCCTTAGTCAATTCCCACACATCTCGTACATTCCCCAATATGTTACTATGACTATCCCTGGTGCACTACACACCACATCAATTAGCCAACCCCATAACCCGGTTACCAAAAACAAGACAAGTTACTAGAAGTAAGACAAGCCAAAAAACAAATCCCGTTCGCATAAGTTGGTTCGAACCAACCTCCTTTATGGTTCAAACCATGTTCAGCTGAATAGCTCAAAACATTCATTTTTTATTTTGTCTAATTTTTGGTCCCAACAAAATATTTTAATACACGGATTCAGTTAACCTCATGCCCACTTTAAGACTTTGCTATCTTAACAACGCGAAGAATCCACCTTATAATTTATTAATGATGAAAAATCTTCAATTATATCTATATATAAGTTTCTCATGTATAAAACTGCATCTTGGAAATACTGAATCTAAAGCTAAGGTACAAGTAAGTTAAGTATTCAACATTAATTTCCTTGACTACTTAGAATAGGTTTACTAAATTCTGAAACCATAATGGTTCAAAATAATTTATTTGGAAGTATCTGATATTGCATTAAATAGTGTAATTAAACTAAAAACAAAAAATATTTTTTGGGCCATTAACGATATCCCTTATTATCTTTTTCTTATCTCATGTGATATCTTTTGAGGCCTATAACTCAAAGTAACATGTTCACTACAAAACTCTTTACTAACAGGTAGTTAGCATTCTTAACCAAATACAATTTTTGAGTTTAAAAGAATTTAGCTCATAATAAGGAGTTTCTTTACTATAAATTCTTAGGAAAACTCAATTTAATCCTCATTGATCTTCACTTAAAGGACATGTTTTAAATAAATCAAGCAAATAAATTTATAATACAATAACAAAATAAAATCAAGTTCTTATTTCATAAAATCTTAAAGTTTGTATTTTCTTCGCTTTAACACACAAACTTAGTTCAATAAGGACAACTACTACAATAGGTCATTTTCAATTTCCTTCCTCAACCTAAGCAAAATTTACATCATAATTTTTATATTTAGAGAGAATTAAATCAACAACAACTTCTTATCTCATCTCTTCACTTGAAAATTCACCATCGATAAATCCCCAGTTCATATGCTTTCAGACTGAGGTTCCCACCGACACTCAAATTTCAATTTCTTTTCAAACAGTCAATAATACTAATTTCACATCCTTTAATCATTTCAAACAATTATAATTTAACTCTTACCTAAATTAAATTATCAAAATTCATCAAGTGCCTGCAACAAGAATTAAGCCTCTCGTTCTTCACGAAAAATGTCATATTTTTAAATATGGACTCTTAGAAAAAAAAATGACTCGGATCAGACACCTACGACACTTACTAGGTTAGAATAAGTGAAACATGCTCATATACACAACATAAGGGAACAAGAAGTTTATTCAAATTTTAATACAGGCACTACCCAGATATTTTAAACTCATTAGGACCACTGTCAAACCTTACTCCAACACTTACTTAGGGTATGAACAGTCTTTAGCTTTATACTAAACTATCTGTTACTCACTCAAGCCACACACACAACTCATTGCATCTGCTACCATACATATCATATTAATATTTTCTCTTATAACTTAATTAGTTATCAATAAACTTCTAAAACACACCTGCATACACACATACATATATCAAACAAGTGTGGCCGAAGCCCAAATATCCACATCACAAAACACACATACATATATAATTATCTAACCTTTTGGTCTGAGGACCCCTCACACAAAAATAAGGGATATTACACTTACCATATGTGGAGTTCACTTACAACAACAGTTTTCATGCTAGCATTGACATGATAACTTTAAAATCACTATATGGAAGAAAATGTAGAGCTTTACTATGTTGGTTTAAGATTGGTGAAAACTTGATGTTAGGACTAGAGTTGGTACAACAGACCATAAAGAAAATCAAAATGGTTGAAGAAGATATGAGGATTTTATAGAAGAGTTACTATGACAAAAGAAAGAAATCACTTGAATTTCAAGAAGGTGATTATGTATTCTTAAAAGTCACACCTACAATTAGGATCGGTCAGGTAATGAAATCTCAAAAACTAACTCATAGGTTTATTGGTCCTTATTAGCTCTTTAGCTTACCAATAGCATTACCACCCTTTCTTTCAAATGTCCATAATGTTTTTCATGTGTCATAATTACGAAAGTACATATCTAACCCTTTACGTGCCATTGAACCTGATGCCATACAAGTTAGAGATAATATTACGTATGATGCACCGCTTGTTAGAATATCTAACAAAAGAATAAAATAGTTAAGAGACAAAGAAATTCCACTTGTAAAGGTCATCTAGGACAAAATGAGAGGTGGTGATACTATATGGGAACTTAAAATCAATTCGAGGATGAAATTTTTTAGGGGGTAGAGTTGTAACACCCTTATTTTCATCATCATTATTTTATTAGTTAAATATACCTTTTGGTCTCCTATCTCTTAAGTTGTCTCCAGTTTGGTCCCCTATTATTTTTTTATTTTAATGAGTTCCACTAACTTTTTAAAACATGTCAATTTAGTCCTTCTGTCAAGTTAGAGTTAACGCCATCTATGACATTTACTTACATGAACAAGGATTCTGACATGTATGCCATGTGTTATTTATTTTTTAGCTCTGGTGGCATTAGCAAAATGAGTGTTTTGAGGAATGGCAAGTTAGAAGTCACGTTGGTGAAGTTCTTGACCAATTTCAACATAAACATATCAACCCTAGAGCTTCAATAGGGGCTTTAATGGAGGAAATCTTCCATAGCTCTGTGTTAGCAATGTCTTCAAGTCACATCAGATCAATCTTAGACAACGTTAACTTCTGACTTGATAGAAGGACCAAATTGACACGTTTTAAAAAGTTAGGGGACCTCATTGAAACAAAAAAATAATAGGGGACCAAAAGGTATATTTAGCCTATTTTATTTTATTTTGTATATTATGAATAATTTATATGATAATTTTGATAGAATTTAACCATAGTCCTTTAGAACTTTTTGATCATTATATTATTTGAGAATTTTCAAAAAAATTAAAAATATTAAAAATTTTCTCTCGACACCCCTAGATTTCTATTCATACCCCCTTATAATTCTAGCACCATCTCCTGTATAGGTTATTGTGCAAACACTTCAAATTTGACACAGTAACTAGTGTCAGATTTTTCATTCTTGCACAATAACTAAAATATTAAAAATGAAATCCACGGTCTATAAATAGGGGTAATGAAGGATTTGATAGAAATTCAGAAATATAGTAGTGTTAGGGAAATAATACTGAGTGTAGAGAGGAGAATATTTTCTAGAGAAAATAGGTTCTGCAAAAATCTTGAGGTAATAATAATTTTCTTTTACTTTTTGTTATGATTATGATTGTTGTTTTTATATCACTTAAAATCTATTATCGTACCAAATTAAATATTATTATTAGTTACTATCGCAAATAGTAAATTAATATTATCAATTACTATTTACTATTTATCAATTACTATTTATTATTTAATGGTTACTATTTACAATTTACAATTTACTTATTAGTATTTACTATTTATTATTTACTAGATACTATTTATTTTACTAGTTACTATTTACCATTCATCATTTATTAATTACTATTTGTCTTTTACTATTCTTGGTAATTCTTATGGAATAAAAAATTTACTAATAATTACTTTACACCAAAAAAATTAAATATTAATTTTATAATAATTAAGATGTATTTATTTTGTATTCTATAAAAAATAAAAGGTGAAGTTTTTATGTAAGAAATTTTATTTGAAATAATTCTGTTATAAATTTTTTTGAAGATTTCATATCTTGTAATTATACTAAAATGAAATTGGTATGTTATAGAATTCAGAGACAAAGTATGCATAAACTTTCCATAATGAATCATGTTATAGGAGGGAAAAGTGATCTGTCCTGAACCGGGGTCTAGAGATCCGGACTCAAGTCAATCACAAATAGTATGCAAATACTGTGCAGAAGACCGGATGTATGAGTATCCGGTGTAAATATCCGTTGTCCTTGAGTGAGGAGAGCAGATTGGGCGTCCTGGAGATCCTTCACACCGACCTAACGCGTTGAAGTGGGCGAATGGTGTTGTCACCTACAAAGATTCTCCGACACTCAAGTCAGTGATGATATTCCAAGTAAGGAATGTATTTTAGAGAGTAATCGTTCATAGATTCAGTTGAAGATTCCCCACTTCATTAATGAAATGAGTTCATATACCTGATTGGCTCGTTTTACGAGGACTCGTTAGTGAGGAACCACTAACTCCCATTAGCATTATTTTATTGCGCACTTACCAGCATGATTGGGTCAAGTGGCTATTTTATATTGAGCATGGAGAATATAGACTAGGATTAGGGAACAAGTTGACCATCCCCGTGAGCAGAATTTGGCTCGTAGTGCAGGGAATTATTGATCGATCCCTGTAGCAATGTTCCTTGTCTTTAGCACAGTGACATGTGTGTTGTCCGGTGTCATGGTGTTATCCTGAACAACCGGTATAGGGAGAACGCCTGATACGGAATTACAGTCCGGATGTATACCGATGACACCGGTTACACGTTGATGTCTTGACAAAGACGTTGAAATATGTCTTGCAGATCAGATACCGGTATTGAGACCGGATCATATGTCCCCTAGCTTGTGTGAGGGACTGAGTGGTTGTTCACATAAGCTACTCAACCTGCGAGAGGTCTGAATATCGGTAAGCTTACGCGTATAACAGTTCCTTAGCATTTATTATTATTTTTGCAAAGAACCGTTCTCAGATTAAAAGATCTGGTGTGTTGATGTTGTCACAACGGATTTAGACAAAGATTCGTTATACGAGAATTTTAAGAGTTTACTGGAATTGAAGGCTCTTGAAGTTTGCGTAACGGCTGTAAAGCGCGAATTGCGTTGCATGATTAGACATCAAATGCTTTTAAACACGTGGGCAAGCAATTATTGCGTCTGAGATGAAAATCTCAATAACCGTCGTTTAGGGCTTAATGGGCCTAAAGTTTTCGAAACTTTTGGGCCTAGCGGATAGGCCCTTCGTCGAATTGCTATTGTTTTGGCGCCCATGAATTTGGAACGGTTGTGTCGTTTCACTTATGAACCAATGCGTTTAGTCGAGAACGACACAACTTCAAGAGTGTGTAACCGAACCTTTTCGTTTCTTATAAAAGAAACACTTAGTGGATTCTGGGTTCCACTCGTTTATGATTTCTTAACAACATTCTGCAAAAATTTCGCAAGGAAGTTCGTCGCTTGCTCTACGAGACTTTTTTCATTCTTCATCTTCATCATCATTACCTGAGGTAATTATTTCTTCTTCCCCTATAAATCTCGTCTTATTTTGGGTCTGTTATTTCCGCTTGAAGAGAATGTACTTTATTTAGGGGGAGATTAGTTTCTCACAACCCTAATAGTCATGGGGAAGAATCCTTGTGATTCTTCCTAGGGCCGAGTTATGTCGCTCAGAAAGGGGATCTTACTCACTGTGGAAAGTGACTTTTCCCTTCTCAGAGTCGTCCTCTGATTGTAGTCGCTTTTTAAAAGATGAAGTGAGTAATAATTATCAACTTTCTGACTACATAATTTCTTATCGTAGATTAAAGAGTTTGGTCTAGACGATTCAAATGGCTACTGGAGAAGGAACTTCTGGAGATAATGCCATTTTGAAGACAACAGAAGGTCTTTACAGTGTCGCTGTTTCAAGGTTGAATTGGGAAGAACTTCAGGCTAAATGGCCTTTCTGCTGGGTGTCTAGTGAATTTAAGGACTTGGCTTCTCGTCACGCAGATGAGGAAGGACCCCGGATTCAACCGAGGTTCACACTCCATGCGGAAGAAGAAACGAAAAGGTGGTTTAGGGTATACGCACCACTCCCTACAGAACGGATATGCCATGTCGTACCAAATGACCGTTCTGTGTATATGTATGATTTTATCTTTCATTACTTGGGAGTCTGTTTCCCTCTATCTGAGCTTCAGATGGGAGTGCTGAGGTTTTTAAACTGTGCACCCTCTCAACTTCATCCCAATGGTTGGGGCCTCATCCGTGCTCTGGAAGTTTTGGGTGAACATTTCAACTTTACGCCCACAGTAGCGATGCTGTTTTATTACACTCAAGTAGTTCGGAGGGCTAACAAGCAGGGCGGTGTTGGCCTAGTGACACTCCGGACTCTCTGTTCTTTTGTAAACTTTAAGTCTTACACCGATTCGGCCAAGGTTAATGGAAAATCGTTTAAATCCTACTTCACCCGGATATCTATTAAGAAGAGTAAACTGATCTTTTGGAAGGATGAAGAGGGTGTTAACAAATTTCCTCTGAGTTGGACCCATAAGCATTTTCTCTTGAGCTCCCACGCGTATTACGCTGATCAATCCGAGCTATCTCCCGAGTCGTCAAAAGTGTTGTTCGCACTTTAAGCACACACTACACGTCGTAACGTATTTTCGTGTAGGCGTCTTTTAAGTAGTTCAAGCGGAGTCCGGGATGAATATCTACATAATACTCATTTTATTTCACTTTTTCTCCTTTGTCAAATATATCAAATATTTCGTAGTTGCTAATCTCTTGTGTTTGTACATGCAGGTGAAATAGAACAATAAACTCCGAAAATGAATAAGTTGAAGGGATTTAAGGCGGCGGGTAAATCCATTGCCCGTGAAAATGAAATTAAGCCTAAGCCCTTCACAAAGGATCGTCCTGAGTTGATTATCCTGACTTCGGATGCTGAAGGGGACATTCCGCTGGTTGAGGGCGGTTCATCCGATGTCGGCACAACTACGGGTCAGCCCCCAGTAACTGAGAGGAGGAGAAAAATAAAAAATGATTCATTCGGGGGTCCATCCAAGAAGCGTAGAACTCCAGAAGATAAACCTGTTGAAACCTCGGAAACAGTTAGTGTTTCCTCTGGACTTCATAAGGGAATCGTTGCCGGGGTTTCTGGGCCAAATCCGATCTCCTACCCAACCACCTCGTTTCTTACCCCCTTCCTCTCATATCGGGGATCAACTCCAGCAACTCTTCCACAGCCGATGTACGAACTCCGGCCCACGCTTAGTACTAAAGAAATTAAGGAGGCCGGAAGGTGGCAGTTAGAAGAACTGGCTGGAATGCTTTATTCATTCAGCGAGTTGGCTGACAATGTCGATAAGGTTGATGAGCTGAGTGATAAATTAGAACAGCTCAACCTCTCATCAGGGAAAGACAAAGCCACAATCAAATTAATGGAAGACCGTCTTGCCAAGTCTAAGGAGTTTGGAGACATTATGAACAGAGAGAACCTTAAGCTTAAAGGTGACTTCAAAGACTTGGAAGGCAAGCTGGCAGAGAAGGAGGAAGTTCTCAACAATGCAAAGGAAGAACTCCGCAGCAGCCAGGCTAAGCAGGTTGACCTCGAGGATAAAAGCAAAGCTGCTGCTGAGGAGTGGTCCCAAAGGGAGAAGAAGCTCCTTCTAGAGATCGAAGGACTGAAGGTTGGGAGAGCGGAGTCTGAAGGATCAAGTGGGGAGCTGTCGAAGTTGCGGGAAGAATTGGCTATAGCGAAAGCTGAGAAGCAAGAAGCTGTTGATATATGCAACCAGGCTGTTGAAGAATCCTTCGGCCTAGCTATACGTCAAGTTTTCTACCGCAACCCCACTGCGAAACTTAGCCTCTATGGAATGGATCCGTTCTATGAATTCCATGGAGGAAAGTTAGTCGCAGTGGTTGATGGTCGTCATGAAGATCCTCTGACGTCCTTATACGGTTTGCCTCCTCTTCCTGAGGGTCAAAGTATGGGACCGGATTTCGTCTTTCCTACGTATGAGGTTCCTTCATCTGCGGAAGGAATTGAGGCTCCCGGAGGGGAAATTCTTGAGGAGACCCCAAAGGAAGGGGTACAAGAGCCTGAAGTTGAGGAAGCACAGAAAGCTGAAGAGTAAATTCCTCTTCCATAGTCTTGTTTTTATTTATATGTCAAGTTGTGTACCGGGATCAACTCCGGTTTTGCACGATTGTGTAATTTCGTCCTTTATGAATAAAATTCATTTAAGAAATTTGTCTTTAACATTTCATGTATATTTAAGTCGTTGTTAATCTGTTCTGTATGATTAACCTTGAGGTCGAATTGAAATAATTGCCTCGGAAGATTAAACAACAAATGAATTTAGAACGGATAAATATATACATGTCCTCAAGTGCGCGTTAAGAAGAAGGTGCCTGTCTTTAGGGCATGGTCCTTAATTCTTTTGGGGAAAAGAGGGGTCGATCCGTTGTTTAGTAAAATAGTGTAACAGGACGGATGACTGTTCTTAATTCATGTTATTCTCACTGGAGAAAACAATGTCGTCTATTGTAAGAATGTTGTTCCAAGTTTGGGGAACTGTAAAGGTGTAAGAAAGTGGTGTTTGAGCCTTCCATCATAAGGATGATGGTGGGAGTTTGTTTATGCCAGGAGTTACGTCATTGTACCGCAGAATAGGTGATAAAAAGTATCCGTCCTGGGAGAATACCACTTGAGAGCGAAAGCGCGGATTAACTTTCAAAATCTTCCATCATAAGAATGATGATGGGGATTGTTTGTATCAGGAGTTACATCATCGAATCACTTTATAGGTGTTACCTCATTAGTTCTAAGCTCGTACAGCCTCAGTGGAGTACGGTATTTTACACCTCAGTTCGAAGGGAATCCGAGGTTCTTCAAGTTAAAACTGATGTGTTAATCTGTACTTGAACTTCAAGACACACCGGAGGTACACCTGCAGGAGATTCCCCAATGCTTAATATTTAACCGAGGTGAAGAGAAATGTCTATAGTTGACCAATGATTTCAGACCCCGGTTATGACTTACCAGTTC
Organism: Clitoria ternatea; assembly: GCA_037962975.1. Classification (NCBI taxonomy): domain Eukaryota; kingdom Viridiplantae; phylum Streptophyta; class Magnoliopsida; order Fabales; family Fabaceae; genus Clitoria; species Clitoria ternatea. The sequence continues at coordinate 298,714,097 of CM075669.1, forward strand.
TCGTTGGTGACGCGGTACAGTGCTTAGAACCCCGCCCAGTCCAGATTGCCACCCGGATCATATTAAAAAAAATAATATTAAAAAATGCATAGTGACCGTTAGAATAGTAACCCTTCCCCATCTCTATAAATACCCAATCCCTCTTCATTTCCTATCACACCTCTCATTTCATCAATTCTCTTCATTTCTCTCAAGCAATGACTGATGGATACCGAAGCCAAGAGGAAAGAATAAGGGAGGGAAGACGATGTTTTGTGACTACCTTTTTACTCCTTATAGTGTGGGTAGTAATTTATATTTATTGGATATTTTATATATTTCCATATATGTAATAAATAATTTATGTTTCCATTTATACCTTTAAATAAAAGGCCTAAAAAAAATAAAAAAAATAAAAAAAATAAAAAAAATAAAAAAACAAAAATAAAAATAAATAAATAAATAAATAAAAAGGGGCCAAAAAAAAGAAAAGAAAAAGAAAAAAAAAGAGAAAAAAAGGGCCCAAACAAAAAAAAACAAAATAAAAAAAAAGCCCAAAAAAAATAAAAACAAAAAAAAAGAAATGGGCCCAAAAAAAAGTCCAAAAAAAAAAGTTTAAAAAAACAAAAATTAAAAGAAAAAGAAAAAAAAAAGAAAAAGGGGTTACGGTGGTTTTTAGTGGTGGGCCCCAGTTTGGTTGGATAATTGGAGAAAATTGGGGAAATTGACATGGAATTTGGACAAATTGGAAAAGTAAGAAAGTGATGTCTTTTAGGAGGGATCCAATGCCAATTTTCTTCTATAAATAGAAGGTGATATTTAGGCATTTAGGGGAAGAAGAGAAAAAAGAGGGGAAAGAGTGTTAAATTTTTGTGAGAATTTTTAGAAGTTTTGGTTTTCAAAAATTACTTTGTGTAATTCTAGTTAGGAAAATGAGTGCACCACTCTTGTTTGTCTTAGTATGTGAGTTTTTGTGAGCTAAAATACTGTCCAAGTGTTGTAACCGGTATCCAAATACCTTCAAATCAAGTCCAAACAAAGCCAAAAGCAAAGGAAATCTACACAAAATTGATTTCCCGACTTCCGTTCTAGTTTCTCTGTAATTGATCTTGTACCAAGGTATTTTTTATTAATACAAAGTTGTTTATTTATATTTATTTATTCATCTTATTTAATTGTTATTTATTTTTCTGCACTTTTATTTTTCTTTATTTATATTCAAGCACTTTATTTTCCTGCACTTTATTTTTCTGCAGTTATTTATCTGTTTATTTATTTTTATGCATCTCCATCTTTATTTATTTATTTGTACCTTTATTTTTATTTTATTTTTTTTTACACTTTTATTCCTCTTTATTTACTTTTTTGCACTTTTATTATTGTTAATTTATTTTTCTGCACTTTATTTATCCGCACTTTATATTTCTACAATTATTAGTTTATTTTTTTATTTTTTACATTTTTATCTTTATTTATTTATTTTTATGCCCTTTTATTTTATTTATTCACTTTTTCGTCCCTTTATTTTTGTTATTTACTTTTCTGTCCATTTATTTTCATGTATTTACTTTTCTGCCTTTTTTTGTTATTTACATTTCTACCCCTTTATTTTCATGTATTTACTTTTCTTCCCTTTTATTTTTGTTATTTACATTTCTGCCCCTTTATTTTCATGTATTTACTTTTCTGCCTCTTTATTTTGGTTATTTACATTTCTGCCTCTTTATTTACATGTATTTACTTTTCTGCCCCTTTATTTTTGCTATTTACTTTTCTGCCCCTTTATTTTCATGTATTTACTTTTTTGCCCCTTTATTTTTATTATTTACATTTCTGCCCTTTTATTTTCATGTATTTACTTTCCTGTCTCTTTATTTTTATTATTTGCTTTTCTGTTGTTTTATTTTTGTTATTTATTTTTCTGCTCCTTTATTTTTTTATTATTTATTTTTCTGCCCCTTTATTTTATGTATTTATTTTTTCTGCTCTTTTATTTTTATGTATTTATTGTTATGTCTATTTATTTTTATTTTTATTTCTATTTTTTTGAACTTTTTATTTATTTTTTTTCTACCTTTATTATTTTATTTTATTATTATTATTATTTATTCTCTATACTTTTTATTTTTAGTTATTTATCTTTTTGCTTTTTTTATTTATTTATCTTCCTACACTTTCTATTTATTTATTTACGTTTGACCATTTTAATAGTTTATAAATATGTATATATATATATACATAATTATCCATTTTTATTATGGTCATAATTTCCTATTATTTTCTCTTAGTAACCTTTTAATAATTAAGAAAAAATCATTTTCATAAAAAATAAAAAATATCAAGACTAATAAATAGTGTGTTATTTATTCATTCATTTTTCTCTTAAATTTAAGATGAGATTAATTTAGATGAGACATCTTATTAATCTTATTTTTTTTAAAAGATAATTAAATAATATTCTATGTCAATTTTAATTAATTAAGTGTATTATATTTCTTTATCTTCATGTTGATGTGTTTAATTTTATTTTTTTCTCTTATCTTTATTTATTTATTTATTTGTTTGTTTTGAACTTTATATTTCTCAATAAAAATCATTTTTTTACTAGAAAATAAGTAAGACAAGGCGTCTTATTGTTTTTTTATCTTTTTATTTTTATGGTCTTTTAATCATTTGTTTATTTATTTTCTTAGAACTAAAAAACAACAAACTTAGGAGATGTATTTTTTTACTATCTTTATTTTATTCATATTTATATATATTTTTTATTGTGTATATTATTTATGATTGTTTTATGAAGGATGAAATATTTGATAATCATTTTTTAAATTATGCATGATCAATTTGGGTAACCGTTTTTTACGGACAGTGTGGGGTGCTAATACCTTCCCCTCCTGTAATTTGACTCCCGGACTAAACAGAATCTCATTTTTTAAAAAACAAAAAAAACCAGTCCTATTTAAAGGTTTTCCTAATATTTTCCTTAATAAATATTGGTGGCGACTCCTTGAACCCTTTATTTTTCAGGCTTCTCAAGAGCCTCACTTCAATACCGTTTCAATTTTCTTTTATTTGTCTTTAACCAGTCCGCGTCGTGCGCCGGGACCCCGGTCGCGACAGATGGCGACTCCGCTGGGGATATTTTGAGAGTCAAGCCCGTTAAATTGATCTTATGTATTTTGTTGATTGTTAATTATTTCATCCTTTATATTTATTTGTTATGTTATTCTTGTTGTTTATCTAATCTTCCATTAATTTTAGATTTTATACTTTTTTTTACTTCTTTATTGCCTTAATTTAGAACCTTAGGGTAGAAGACATGTGATATTTATTTTGCTTTATGTTTGTTCATTGTGAAGAATGGGTAAAAATCCAGGTATGAATGCCCCACACACTTCACATTCACCATAATGCATACACTATTAGAAGGGACCCTATTCCCGGGCCCCGCAAAAGACATAGGCTATGGGAGATTATTAGCGGTGTCATTTAGGACGAGACGTCCTACCATGATTCGCGTGAAAATCTCAGCCGGGGTGTTATCTTAGTTATGATGTCCGCACTAAGTAGGATTCCCTACTTTTTGCATAAGACTCATAGCTAAAGATCAAAGCTCCGGTGACCTTCTTAGAACCAATTAGAACAATTACCTTTTGAAGAAACATGATTAAATAGCCTTAGAGCCAATTAGGTGGTTACCTTGTCTAAGACACAATTGGGCAAGCATTCCTTTTATCTTTTATTTATTTGCACAAAGTTTTTTTTAAAAAAATCAAAAATGTATATTTTCTATACTTTAGTCATGATAAGTATTATCACACTCTTATGTGAGGATATTTATCAAACTGTTTTCTTTGTTAATCTGATTTATTTATTTCTTTTATTAAAGGTGAAATTTAAACATCGGTAAGTATCACTAAAAATGGAATTTAACATGAGATCAAGTGATCGAGAAGTGAAGGCAACTGGTTTAAAAAATTTGTTACACCTCAAAGTCATCAGATCAAATACTAGCAATTTGTTGTCCTTAAGCAAAAGGATGGATATTACTCAGAAAATGACATTTACAAGGAAGTATAGAAAGATCCTAAAATTCTTAGGGGTCGAACTGCAAGAAGGGGCCCTTACGGCTCTAGCTCAGTTTTATGATCCTCCTCTTCGCTGTTTTACATTCAAAGATTTCCAGTTAGCTCCTACTTTGGAGGAGTTTGAACAGATATTTGGCTTGCCGTTAGAAGATTTGAAACCTTATTGTCGAACTGAACATCATGCTTCAATCTTCAGTGTAGCTCGCATCCTCAAGATGGATCCTGAAATGCTTAAGAAGGCTCAATTAAACAGGAACCAAATTTCAGGATTCGCACTAAGCTTCTTTGAGTAGCAACTCCTCAGTCAGGCAGGGAAAGGAGAATGGGACGTGTTTGTTGACATTTTGGCGTTGGCCATCTATGGTGTGATCCTCTTCCCAAGCCTTGATAATTATATTGATTTCAAGGCAATTGATGTTTTCCTAGCTAGAAAGCTTAGGGGTGAAAGTTCCATGACTGCTGTCTTAGCTGATATCTATTGTACAATGGATTCCTGTCATAACCGGAATGGGAAAAAGATTGTCTGTTGTCTACCCGCCTTGTATCTATGGCTTACTTCTCATGTCTTCAATCAAGTTAGCAAGGTTGAATGTCCTATCTCTGATTTGAAGCTCCTTAGGTTAACCAAGAAGACTAATAGGGAGTGGGCAGGACATCTGGCAGAATTATCTGCTAGCATGATTCGGTGGTACCCTCAGTGGATGAACGTGGATTCCATTATTTACTGCTGTGGAAAATTTCTGAATGTGCCTCTCATGGGAACTCAAGGATGCATCAATTATAATCCTAGCATTGTAAAAAGACAACTTGCTTATCCTATGATACAGCCTCCAGAAGAAGAAACAGTAACGCCTTTCTTTCATTATTATATTGAGGGAAATAGTGCTCCTGTTATTCAAACTGTCATTGATGCTTGGGGCAAGGTTCATAGTAAAGGAAAAGAATTGGGTGTCCGAAGTCATGCCGCAAAAAAAAGTTACCACCAATGGATTTCAAATAAGGTAGCCATTGTTAAATTACCCTTTAAAGATCACGGTGCTCATGTGAGAAATCCAGTTTCCAATGAAAGCAAAGAGATTGAAAATTTGAGGAGTGAATTGGCTGAAATGACAAAGAAAAATCAAGCTTTGGAGGATGATTTGATCAAAATTCAACAAGACAATGCTTCCCTTAAGAGAAAAAGGTGTGAATTAGAAAATTCCTTTGAAGACATAGGTAAGAAGCAGCGAATTGAAAGAGAACATATGATGCAATTGGATCAATGCCTCCAAACCGTGAACAGCCAATTGAAGACCAAAGAGAAACAAAAGAATGATATATTGGCTGACAAAGGGCGGTTACGAGAAATTCTAGCCAAGACAAAAGAAGAAGCTCAAGTTGAAAAGAACCTTATGCAAGCGCGAATTGATGAACTAGAACGACAAGTCAGAGATGTCGTTAGTGCTTGCGAGCGTGAAATAAATGAAGAAAAATGGCAAGCCATGGAAGACAAGGATAGATATGAAGAGATTATACGTTTAATGACCCTAGAAAGGGTTGAGTTGGAAAGTCTTGTCTATTCTTGGAGAGACCGTTTTTCTAATCTAGCCGGTCTTGCTAATGGAACACTTGGAAATATTCCTCACTTGTTGAAGAAGGCTGAAGCGATGATGAATCCGCTTTCTACACCGGAGGAAATTACAACATTCATCCAATACTGCAAGGGGCGATTGGATGAAATGAAGGTCTGGATTGCTAAAGCAAGAGAGAATTGATTTTGAGTTGTTGTAACAAACAATGTATCAGAACTTGTTGATCAATGAATAAATCTCATGTTGAATTTGCATTTTTCTTCTAACTTAGTACTTTAGAAAAAGACATTCTAAAAGAAAGGTTTATCTTTACTTACCGATATTTAAAATTCATCATGTATTTACTTTACATCTCTTTATGTCATTTAACAATAGTTGTTCTTGTACAAGGGGGGTTTCTTTGTATTTATTCACATCACGGGGAGAAGGGGCTCAAAGCATCCTTATCAAACTAGACTGCAAACAAGACTCATGGCAGAGCCGGAAAGCGCAGTTGAAGAATTAAGGAATGAAGTTGGCCAGATCAAGGAGCAGATGGCAGAAATACTTAAACTTCTTGAAAAAAGAGGTACAGAAAGAGGATCTTCTGCAGGAAATGGGGAACAAACATCCACTCCTCAAGTTCAAGCTCAAGAGGGGAACCCTATACCTTTAAATGATCCTGCTCTAGTCACTGAAACTCCATTCATCTCACACCAACCTTATGGTATGCCATTGCCACCTTTTGTTTCCCAAGACGGGAATGTTCAGCAAGCATATGTTTGGCCTCCATATGGCTTACCTCAAGGATATTACACCATGCATCCTAATCCCAATCAAGAGAATCCTCCTGCTGTTCAACAAATTCCCAATCCCCCTGTATCTAACCCTCCAAATTTCAACCAATCAACAGCTATTCCCCAAAACACTCAGGCTCCACCCAATGTCACTCCACCTAATACAATTCCACCACAAAATCACCAGACTCCAAATGATGCCACACAACCAAACCCACAAGCAGTGCCATATTATTTCCCTTATGGTTGCCCAATACCACAGGCAGGTGTTTCCCAAAACTTGTCACACAAAGCTCAAGTCCCTCCACCAAATCCTGATCAGCCAGCAGTGCCTTTGTTAAAAGGGCAAATGGAAATATTGGAAGAAAGGTTGCGTGCAGTAGAGAAAGGAAGTGGCTTAGGCGTAACAAATGTTTCTGAATTATGCCTAGTTCCAGATGTGGTAATTCCTCCCAAATTCAAATTGCCGGAATTTGATAAATACAAAGGAACAACTTGTCCTCGTAACCATTTGACCATGTACTGCCGAAAGATGGCTGGGTATGCTTATGATGAAAAGTTGCTGATCCATTTTTTTCAAGATAGCCTTGCTGGGGCAGCGTTGAGCTGGTACACTCACCTTGAACGAACTCGTATTCGTTGTTGGAAGGATCTAGCCGATGCCTTTCTGAAGCAATATAAATACAATATGGACATGGCACCAGACCGGCTACAACTTCAGGATATGACCAAAAGGAATACTGAGTCCTTCAAAGAATATGCTCAATGATGGAGGGAAATAGCTGCACAAGTTGAACCACCTCTAATAGAGAAAGAGATAGTGGCAATGTTCATTGACACTCTTCAGCCACCGTTCTATGAAAGGATGCTTGGGAGTGTATCATCAAGCTTTTCTGATATGGTGGTAATAGGGGAAAGAATTGAAAGCAGTTTGAGAACAGGAAAAGTTGTCCAAAGTTCCCCATCAATAGGAAGACCTATGACAGGGGCAGGAAGAAGAAAGGGTGAGGAAGCAAATGCTGTAATGGGAAATCAAGGTCAACATAATCAAAAAATGTTTCAACCTTCCCCTTTCCCTTTCCCACCTCATTATCCACCGTACGGACCTTACCCTTATGTAGCTGCTGCTTCTGGAAATTCATTTCCCCATCCTCAATCATATAGACCCCCACTCGTCCATAATTTCAAGAATACACTACCACCTCCTCCCCAACAATGGATACAAAATCCCAACCCAAATGTTCCATAAAAAAAGCCAAACAATGACCGTCCTTCTGTCCAATTTGATCCAATTCCCATGACATATACTGAACTTTTGCCTCAACTTCTCAAAAGTTCTCTTGTTGTACGATGTCCTTTAAAACCCGTAGGGCCACCCTATCCTAAAGGGTATGATCCTAATGTGAAGTGTGATTATCATGCTGGGGCACCGGGGCATTCTACAGAAAATTGCATTGCCTTAAAGTTTAAGGTACGTGATTTGATAAATGCCAAGTGGTTGGATTTTGAAGAAGGCTCCCCAAATATGATTAGAAATCCTTTGCCTAATCATGGAAATACTGGGGTAAATGCAATAACACATGACTTGGGAAGTGATCATTGTCCCCCTTGTAATGATGTCAACATGATCCATGGGCAGCATGGTACAGACTCAGTAAGCCCAGTCACCCCTGTTCCTTTGGTGGTCTATTACACCAAGAAACCTTTGACCGAACCAGTCATAAACCATCCGTCCTTGACAATTAGGACCCCATTTCCATTTTCATACAAGGATACCCATGCAGTACCTTGGAAGTATGAAGTGGATGTAATCCCTCAACTCCTAAAAGAATCATCATCCCCAGTAACCAATATTTCTGAGACAAGTGGAATGACTAGGAGTGGACGAGTTTATGCTCCTAAAAACTTGAGAAAGGAGGATGCACCTGTAAGTGAAAAAAAAAGTCGTGGTAAAGAACAAGATCCTCCCCAAAGAATAACAGAGGAAGATGCTTGTGAATTTTTGAAATTCATTAAGCAAAGCGAATACCAGGTCCTCGACCAGTTAAACCGCACTCCTGCAAAAATATCCTTGTTATCTCTCTTATTGGACTCAGAACCACATCGTGGAAGGTTATTGAAGGTCTTGAATAAAGCACATGTTGCGAAAGATATTTCGCCAGAAAGGTTTGAAGGGATAGTGGGGCATATTGCCTCAAATAACTACTTAACTTTCACCGACGAAGAGATACCTGCTGAAGGAAGAGGTCATAATAAGGCATTACACATCTCTGTCAAGTGTCGGGATCATATCGTAGCCAAGGTCCTAGTTGATAATGGCTCCTCTCTGAATATCATGCCAAAGTCCACTTTAAATCAACTACCTTTTGATGGGTCACATATGAAGCCAAGCTCAATGGTAGTAAGAGCTTTTGACGGTACTCGGAGAGAGGTCATTGGAGATATTGAGATCCCCATCCAAGTGGGCCCATGCACCTTCAATGTATTATTTCAAGTGATGGACATCAATCCTGCTTATAGCTGTCTATTGGGGAGGCCTTGGATACATTCTGCCGGTGTGGTTCCATCTACCCTTCATCAAAAGCTTAAATTTGTGGTAAACAACAAGCTAATCATTATTTCTGGTGAGGGAGATTTCCTTATCAGTAAGCCCATGTCATCTCCATATATAGAAGCGGCTGAAGAAAGTCTTGAGGCTTCCTTCCAATCATTGGAAATTGCTCACACTACCTATGTGAGCGAAGGGTTACAACTAGCTCGTCCTTCTAAAGCTTCTATGATGGTAGCTAAAGTGATGATGAAATCTGGATTCCAGCCAGGGAAAGGGCTTGGGAAGATGCTTGATGGAGGAGTAGACCCATTATTGGTTAAGGAGAATAAGAACGGCTTTGGGCTGGGGTATCATCCATCTCCAATGGAAAGAGCGAAGGTTTTCACAGATAAGAGAGAAAAGCGACTTGCACGGTTAGAAAACCGAGAACCCCTAACTGCGAAGATCCCTATCTGTGACCTTTACCGAAGCTTCAGGAGTGCAGGCTTGACATCTCCAGACCAAGTGGCGGTCATCGATGATGAGTCCAAGAGAGAAGAAGACTTGATTTACGCTTGTCCTTCAGATACTGAACTGTGTAATTGGGAAGCCGTTGAGCTTCCAGAGATCATTTTAAAGTAATTGTTCACTTTGTAGGTTTTTGTTTAAATCCTTTGGCTATGCCTAAAGCCTTAGGATGAGTTTTAATAAGGGCAAAACATGTTTCCTTTATCATTTCAAATAAATAAAAGTTAAGTTCAATTATCATTTTCCTTATTTTCCTTTTTTTATATTAAATAAATTGCAGATCTGAAATTGAATTCCAAAATAATAAGATTGTTTTCTCCCATCATGATTTTAATCCAACAAGCGAAGAGGATGAAGAGTCCGATGAACCTTCCCCTGAATTACTAAGGCTGCTAGATCAGGAAGATAAAGAAATTTCTCCCTATCTAGAAATTGTTGAAGTCATAAATTTGGGGAGTGAAGAAAACAAACAAGAAGTCAAAATCGGCACCTCTTTGAGTAGAGAACATAGGAGAGAATTAATAGAATTGTTGGTCGAATTCAGCGATGTGTTTGCTTGGTCGTATCAGGATATGCCGGGATTAGATAGCTGCATCGTTGAACACAAGTTGCCATTGAAACCCGGTTGTGTCCCCATAAAGCAAAAGTTGAGAAGGATGAAGCCAGAAATGCTCTTAAAGATTAAAGAAGAGATAACCAAACAGTTGGATGTTGGGTTCTTGGCTGTCTCCAAATACCCTGAATGGGTGGCCAACATTGTTCCGGTCCCGAAGAAAGATGGGAAAGTACGAATGTGTGTTGATTACCGGGATTTGAATAGAGCTAGCCCAAAAGATGACTTTCCATTACCACATATTGATGTTCTTGTTGATAACACGGCCCAACATTCCATTTTTTCATTCATGGATGGATTTTCTGGGTACAACCAAATCAAGATGGCACCCGAAGACATGGAAAAAACCACTTTCATTACTTTGTGGGGAACCTTCTGCTACAAGGTGATGTCTTTTGGATTGAAAAATGCCGGTGCCACTTACCAAAGAGCGATGGTAACTCTATTTCATGACATAATACATAAAGAGATAGAGGTTTATGTGGATGATATTATTGCCAAATCCAAATCCATTGAAGGTTACTTGATTGACTTACGAAAGCTCTTTGAACGCCTGAGAAAATTCAAACTCAGATTAAATCTGGCTAAATGCACTTTTGGGGCTAGCTCTGGAAGGTTGCTTGGTTTCATTGTCAGTGAGAAAGGTATCGAAGTGGATCCCGATAAAGTAAAGGCAATCATGGAAATGCCTGCCCCTAGCACTGAAAAAGAAGTATGAGGATTCCTTGGAAGGTTGAATTGCATAGCTCGTTTCATTTCTCAACTAACAGCTGTATGTAATCCAATCTTTAAGTTGCTTCGTAAAAATCAACCATCACAATGGAATGATGATTGTCAGGAGGCCTTTGACCAAATAAAGCGATACTTGCAATCCCCACCGATCTTGGTTCCCCCAACCCCAGGAAGACCACTCCTGTTGTATTTGACGGTGATAAATGAGTCTATGGGCTCTGTACTGGGGCAACATGATGAGTCTGGGAGAAAAGAGCATGCTATTTACTATTTGAGCAAGAAGTTCACTGAGTGCGAAGCACTATATTCTACTGTGGAACGAACTTGTTGTGCATTAGCATGGGCTGCTCGTTGCCTAAGGCAATACATGTTATCTTACACTACTTGGTTGATATCTAAGATGGACCCAATTAAGTACATCTTTGAAAAACCGGCTCTGACGGGAAGAATAGCTCGTTGGCAGGTTCTTTTGACTGAGTATGATATCATTCATGTCACCCAAAAAGCTGTAAGAGGGAGTGCTTTAGCTGATCACTTGGCCCACCATCCCCTAAAAGAGTACCAACCAATGTCATTCGAATTTCCTGATGAAAATATTATGATGTTGTCAGAAGAAAAAGATTGTCCTAATAGAACTTGGATTTTGATGTTCGATGGGGCGTCAAATACACTGGGGCATGGGATTGGGGCCATCCTAATCTCACCAGATAACAAGCTTTTCCCATTCACTGCTAGACTTTGTTTTGATTGTACCAATAATATTGCAGAATATGAAGCTTGTGTTTTGGGGATTCAGGCGGCACTTGAAGCAAAGGTGAAATCTCTACAAATATACGGAGATTCTGCCTTGGTGATTCATCAACTGAAAGAAGAATGGGATACTAGAGATGGAAAATTGATTCCTTATCAAGCTCACATCATGGAACTAATCAAAGGGTTTGATGAAGTCTCTTTCCATCATATTCCTCGGGATGATAACCAATTAGCCGATGCTTTGGCCACATTGGCCTCCATGTTCAACGTAAGTAGGGATTATGACATGCCCTTTATCGAGATTGAAAGGTGTCTCGGACCTGCATATTGTCATGAGATAGAAGAAGAGCCCGATGGGAAACCATGGTTTCATGACATCAAAAATTATATTCAAAATCAAGAATATCCTCCTGGTATCTCAGAAAATGATAAAAGAACCCTCAGGCGCCTAGCCATGAATTTCTTTATGACTGGGAATACACTCTATAAGAGAAATTATGATTCTGTTCTCTTTCGTTGCGTAGACGTGACGGAAGCTAACAAAATCATGAAGGATGTTCATGAAGGGCCTTTCGAAACACATGCAAATGGGCACTCGATGGCAAGAAAAATTCTCAGATCTGGATATTATTGGATGACAATGGAAAATGATTGTCATAACTATGCCAAGAAATATCACAAGTGTCAAACCTATGCAGATAACATTCATGCACCACCATCTTCTTTGCACGTTCTAACTGTGCCTTGGCCTTTTGCTATGTGGGGCATAGATATTATTGGTCCCATTGAACCAAAAGCATCGAATGGGCATCGCTTTATTTTGGTGGCCATTGATTACTTCACTAAGTGGGTTGAAGCAGCTTCCTACACCAACGTGACTAAAAATGTTGTGGTCAAATTCATCAAGAGAGAATTGATTTGTAGATATGGTTTACCAAATCAGATCATCACTGATAATGGTACAAACCTGAATAATAAAATAATGGATGAACTTTGTGAGGAATTCAAAATCAAACACCTCAATTCATCTCCATACATACCTAAGATGAATGGAGCAGTGGAAGCTGCTAACAAAAATATAAAGAAAATCATACAAAAGATGGTTGAAACCTACAAAGACTGGAGTGAGTTGCTTCCTTTTGCTTTACATGGGTATCGTACCTCTGTATGAACTTCGACAGGGGCAACACCATTCTCATTGGTGTATGGTATGGAAGCTGTTTTACCAATAGAAGTGGAAATTTCGTCTTTAAAAGTAATCATGGATGCCAAATTAGAAGAAGCTGAATGGGTTCGGTCCCGGTATGATCAATTAAATTTAATTGATGGGAAAAGGTTAACCGCTCTCTGTCATGGGAAGTTATACCAAAAGCGTATGAAGAAGGCATACGAAAAGAAAGTGCGAACTTGTCAATTTCATGAAGGTGATTTGGTACTGAAGAAAATCTTGCCGAATCAAAATGATCACCGAGGCAAATGGAAGCCAAATTATGAAGGACCATTCGTCGTAAAGAGAGCCTTTTCTGGAGGAGCTTTGATTTTGACGAACATGGATGGTGAGGAGTTGTCTTTCCCGGTCAATTCAGATGCAGTCAAGAAGTATTATGCTTGAGCGTACTCTAAAGGGATAGGGTAGTCTTTATGTCCTCTAAAAGTTTGGATTAAAAATTATGATATAAACTTGTAATTTTCCCAAGTAAATATATGGAATTCTCAATTTCAGTTCCAATCCTTGTCTTGTCAGGTTTCATTTGCATGCATTTTGTGGAAAATATTAAAAAATCATGAAAGGCATATTTTTAATCTCAAACAAGCTTGATACTTTCCAATTACACAGACCTTGGTAATCAGGATATTCCGCTCTGCCATGAGTAATAACAAGTCCCATAAGGATTGTGGTAGTCACCTAGAGGAAACAAGATCTTTGACCTTTGGTTTTCCACTTGACTATTTCTTCCATGCAGGTTTGAGGGTACAACAAGGACAAGCGCTCCCCATGAAGAGTCGAGATCAACAGTTTCAGCCTATCACCTAACTCTAGTCGGGATGGTTTACTAAGATGTGAAAATGCAATCCTTGTATTCACTCGGAACCCACACTAAACTAGAAAAGTCAATCTCAGACACATTCTTCTTGAGCATAAATCTCATATAATTCTCTACCATAAGTCATTATGGTAGAGGTATCTCCCTTAAGTCTTACTTCATGTCCAAGCCTAAGGTATCCATTCCTAGGCTACTCAGATCAAATCAGGGGCATTTCCCCAGTCATTTAGTTTCATGTCAAAGCCTCAGGTATCCATCCCTAGGCTATCTCAACCAAAATCAAATCAGGGGCATTTCCCCAGTCATTTAGTTTCATTTCAAAGCTTCAGGTATCCATCCCTAGGCTATCTCAATCAAAATCAAATCAGGGGCATCCCCCCAGTCATTTATTTTCATGTCAAAGCTTCAGATATCCATCCCTAGGCTATCTCAATCAAAATCAAATCAGGGGCATCTCCCCAGTCATTTATTTTCATGTCAAAGCTTCAGATATCCATCCCTAGGCTATCTCAATCAAAATCATTCAGGGGCATCCCCCTGTCATCTATTTTGTGTCGAAGCCTCAAATACTCATTCTTAGGCTCCTCGAAATGTTAAGACAACTTCATATTTTTCCAAAGCTTCAGGTATTAACCCCTAGGTTATGCCATTTATCTTCCTGTCATGTTCCAAGTGCCTCTCCTTAAACTGTCTAGCATAGGGACAACACCATTCGACTATTTACTTCTTGTCAAAAGTTGTCGAGTATTCTTAGTGGTGTTCACGTCTTTACTTTCTTTTCACATCAATAATATGAATATGTCTCATATTCTTTCATGAAAAGAAGTAAAGAGGGGCATCTGTGAACACCTATTTTTGTCCGGTGATATATATTAAAAAGAAAAAAAAAGAAAAAAAAAGAGTTTTTTTTTTGTCCTAGAGTCCGGAGTCAATGTTGACTGCATTAACCGGGGTCCTAGCACGGTTTCATGACCGGTGTTACCTCATTAGTTCTAAGCTCGTACAGCCTCAGTGGAGTACGGTATTTTACACCTCAGTTCGAAGGGAATCCGAGGTTCTTCAAGTTAAAACTGATATGTTAATCCGTACTTGAACTTCAAGACACACCGGAGGTACACCTGCAGGAGATTCCCCAATGCTTAATATTTAACCGAGGTGAAGAGAAATGTCTATAGTTGACCAATGATTTCAGACCCCGGTTATGACTTACCAGTTCTCGTTGGTGACGCGGTACAGTGCTTAGAACCCCGCCCAGTCCAGATTGCCACCCCGGATCATATTAAAAAAAATAATATTAAAAATTGTATAGTGACCGTTAGAATAGTAACCCTTCCCCATCTCTATAAATACCCAATCCCTCTTCATTTCCTACCACACCTCTCATTTCATCAATTCTCTTCATTTCTCTCAAGCAATGGCTGATGGATGCCGAAGCCAAGAGGAAAGAATAAGGGAGGGAAGACGATGTTTTGTGACTACCTTTTTACTCTTTATAGTGTGGATAGTAATTTATATTTATTGGATATTTTATATATTTCTATATATGTAATAAATAATTTATGTTTCCATTTGTACCTTTAAATAAAAGGCCCAAAAAAATTAGAAAAAAATAAAAAAATAAAAATAATAATAAAAAATGAAAATAAAAAAAATAACTAAATAAAAAGGGGCCAAAAAAAAGAAAAGAAAAAGAAAAAAAAGAGAAAAAAAGGGCCCAAACAAAAAAAACAAAATAAAAAAAAAGCCCAAAAAAAAGAAGAACAAAAAAAAGAAATGGGCCCAAAAAAAAAGGTTTAAAAAAAATGAAAATTAAAAAAAAAAGAAAAAAAAAGAAAAAGGGGTTACGGTGGTTTTTAGTTGTGGGCCCCGGTTTGGTTGGATAATTGGAAAAAATTGGGGAAATTGACATGGAATTTAGACAAATTAGAAAAGTAAGAAAGTGATATCTTTTAGGAAGGATCCAATGCCAATTTCCTTCTATAAATAGAAGGTGATATTGAGGCATTTAGGGGAAGAAGAGAAAAAAGAGGGGAAAGAGTGTTAAATTTTTGTGAGAATTTTTAGAAGTTTTGGTTTTCAAAAATTACTTTGTGTAATTCTAGTTAGGAAAATGAGTGCACCACTCTTGTTTGTCTTAGTATGTGAGTTTTTGTGAGCTAAAATACTGTCCAAGTGTTGTAACCGGTATCCAAATACCTTCAAATCAAGTCCAAACAAAGCCAAAAGCAAAGGAAATCTACACAAAATTGATTTCCCGACTTCCGTTCTAGTTTCTCTGTAATTGATCTTGTACCAAGGTATTTTTTATTAATACAAAGTTGTTTATTTATATTTATTTATTCGTCTTATTTAATTGTTATTTATTTTTCTGCACTTTTATTTTTCTTTATTTATATTTAAGCACTTTATTTTCCTGCACTTTATTTTTCTGCAGTTATTTATCTGTTTATTTATTTTTATGCATCTCCATCTTTATTTATTTATTTGTACCTTTATTTTTATTTTTATTTTTTTTTTACACTTTTATTCCTCTTTATTTACTTTTCTACACTTTTATTATTGTTAATTTATTTTTCTGCACTTTATTTATCCGCACTTTATATTTCTGCAATTATTAGTTTATTTTTTTATTTTTTACATTTTTATCTTTATTTATTTATTTTTATGCCCTTTTATTTTATTTATTCACTTTTCCGTCCCTTTATTTTTGTTATTTACTTTTCTGCCCATTTATTTTCATGTATTTACTTTTCTGCCTTTTTTTGTTATTTACATTTCTACCCCTTTATTTTCATGTATTTACTTTTCTTCCCTTTTATTTTTGTTATTTACATTTCTGCCCTTTTATTTTTATGTATTTACTTTTCTGCCCCTTTATTTTAGTTATTTATATTTCTGCCTCTTTATTTATATGTATTTACTTTTCTGCCCCTTTATTTTTGTTATTTACTTTTCTGCCCCTTTATTTTCATGTATTTACTTTTTTACCCCTTTATTTTTGTTATTTACATCTCTGCCCTTTTATTTTTATGTATTTACTTTCCTGTCCCTTTATTTTTGTTATTTACTTTTCTACTGCTTTATTTTTGTTATTTACTTTTCTGCTCCTTTATTTTTTTTATTATTTATTTTTCTGCCCCTTTATTTTATGTATTTATTTTTTCTACTCTTTTATTTTTATGTATTTATTGTTATGTCTATTTATTTTTATTTCTATTTCTATTTTTTTGAACTTTTTATTTATTTTTTTTCTACCTTTATTTTTTTATTTTATTATTATTATTTATTCTCTATACTTTTTATTTTTAGTTATTTATCTTTTTGCTTTTTTATTTATTTATCTTCCTACACTTTCTATTTATTTATTTACGTTTGACCATTTTAATAGTTTATAAATATGTATATATATATATACACATAATTATCCATTTTTATTATGGTCATGATTTCCTATTATTTTCTCTTAGTAACCTTTTAATAATTAAGAAAAAATCATTTTCATAAAAAATTAAAAAAATCAAGACTAATAAATAGTGTGTTATTTATTCATTCATTTTTCTCTTAAATTTAAGATGAGATTAATTTAGATGAGACATCTTATTAATCTTATTTTTCAAAAAAGATAATTAAATAATATTCCGTGTCAATTTTAATTAATTAAGTGTATTATATTTCTTTATCTTCATGTTGATGTGTTTAATTTTATTTTTTTCTCTTATCTTTATTTATTTATTTATTTATTTGTTTTGAACTTTATATTTCTCAATAAAAATCATTTTTTTTACTAGAAAATAAGTAAGACAAGACGTCTTATTGTTTTTTTATTTTTTATTTTTATGGTCTTTTAATCATTTGTTTATTTATTTTCTTAGAACTAAAAAACAACAAACTTAGGAGATGTATTTTTTTACTATCTTTGTTTTATTCATATTTATATATATTTTTTTATTGTGTAATTATTTATGATTATTTTATGAAGGATGAAATATTTGATAATCATTTTTTAAATTATGCATGATCAATTTGGGTAACCGTTTTTTACGGACAGTGTGGGGTGCTAATACCTTCCCCTCCTGTAATTTGACTCCCGGACTAAACAGAATCTCATTTTTTTAAAAACAAAAAAAATCAGTCCTATTTAAAGGTTTTCCTAATATTTTCCTTAATAAATATTGGTGGCGACTCCTTGAACCCTTTATTTTTCAGGCTTCTCAAGAGCCTCACTTCAATACTGATCCGGTCTCAATACCGGTATCCGATCTGCTATATATATTTCAACGTCTTTGATGAGACATCTACATGTAACCGGTGTCATCGGTATACATCCGGACTGTAATTCCGTATCAGGCGTTCTCCCTGTACCGGTTGTTCAGGATAACACCATGACATCGGATAATACACACGTCACTGTGCAAAAGACAAGGATTGTTGCTACAGGGATCGATCAATAATTCCCTGCACTACGAGCCAAATTCTGCTCACGGGAATGGTCAACTTGTTCCCTAATCCTAGTCTACATTCTCTATGCTCAATATAAAATAGCCACTTGACCCAATTATGCAGGTAAATGCGCAATATAATAATGCTAATGGGAGTTGGTGGTTCCCCACCAACGAGTCCTCGTTAATCGAGCCAATCAGGTATATGAACTCACTTCATGATTGAAGTGAGGGATCTTCTTCAGCTCTTTTACGACTGATTACTCTCTGAATACATTCCTTACTTGGAATATAATCACTGACTTGAGCGTCGGAGAATCTTTGCAGGTGACACCACCATTCGCCCACTTCAACGCGTTAGGTCGGTGTGAAGGATCTCCAGGACGCCCAATCTGCTCTCCTCATTCAAGGACAACGGATACATACATCGGATTCACATCCATCCGGTCTCTTATACGGTATTGACATACTATTCGTGACTGGCTTGAGATCGGATCTCTTGACCCCGGTCCAGGACAGATCAAATACCGTTTCAATTTTCTTTTATTTGTCTTTAACCAGTCCGCGTCGTGCGCCGAGACCCCGGTCGTGACACCAGGTGTACTTCGTCATCACTTTCTAGAACTACACCTGCTCCAGAGCCTCTTTGGTTCGATGAACCATCAACGTAAATGGTCCAATGGACACGAGGGGAATCTGGATCAGTCCCTGTCATTTCCACAATAAAATCAGCCAGGACTTGAGCTTTAATAGCGCTTCGGGGTTCATAGGATATATCAAACTCGGAGAGTTCAATAGACCATTTGATCATCCTCCCAGTGAGATCGGGCTTGATTAAAACAATGCGGAGTGGTAAATCCGTTCTCACTATGATTGGATGGGCGTGAAAGTACGGACGTAGTCGTCGAGAGGCCCAAACAACAGCGAGGGCGGCCTTTTCGATTTTTTGATACCGGATCTCAGCACCTTGTAAGGCTTTGCTAGTGAAATAGACCGGTCTCTGCCCATCGGGAGTTTCTTTTATCAAGGCAACGCCCAAAGCTTCATCTGAAATAGCCAAGTATAGGATGAGGAGATGTGGGGTTGATACAACTGCCTCCGTTGCATTTAGTGTGGGGCGGCCTATGATGCCATTAAATGGTGATTTGACATCAATCACCAGCACTCGGGATTTAACCGTTCTGGCCCCTGGTTCGCCTTCAAACGAAATAAGGGTATCAAGATACCCTTTAGTCGATTGCTTTGCTCCATTGAAAGCTGTTAGTTCCTGCGTATAAGGCTGTAAGTCTGAGTCTTTAAAACCCATTTTTTCAAAGCAATTATAGAAAATAACATCGCAGGAACTTCCCTGGTCAACAAGGATTCTTCGGACGTCCTTGTTGGCTATCACTGCAGTGATGACCACAGCATCGTCGCCACCAGGAATGGTTGGGCCAAAATCCTCATCGGAGAAAGAGATTGTTGGAGCCTCAATCCCACCTCTGTAAGGGCGATTGTCTTTGACCTTCCCTTGTACAGACAGAATCATTCTATGATGATTCTTACGAGCTATAATTGAAGCTCCTCCTCCAGCAAATCCTCCAGCAATCATGTCAATGACTTCACGCCGGCCTTGACGCTGTTGCTGAGGCATGCTATCTTTGTGTACTATTTCATCAGTCATCACACCCTTTTGTTTCTCTGAAGCAGAAAATTTTCTGACCGGATTACGGTTATTGTTATCCCCGTCGTCTGGATCTCTTTCTCTTTTCTCATTCCGCTCTACTTTGTCAAAGGATTTCTCTTTGAACAGGTATTGCTTTAACTTGCGTTCTCTAATTAGCATTTCAACTGCGTTCTTTAGAGCTTGGCATTCATCAGTGGAATGACCGTTCTATTCATGAAAATCACAGTACTTACGGGGATTCCCTGGTCTTTTCATGGGGGCTGGCCTTCTAACGCCATAGATGCTAAAAGCTGGCCATCCGACCTCTCTCAAAATCTGAGATGGCTTGGCAGATAGTTGTGCATAATGGCTGAAGGAATTAACATGCCTTTCTCGAGGTCGAGGAGAGTGGTTATTAACTTTGGGATTGGTGAATGGCCTCTCCATGCGTTCTGGCCTCGCTTTCTCCTTACCCTTCTGGGTTTGGGAAGGTGGTGTTGATGGCTTTTTCTTTGCAGCTATGGCTTCCAAGTGCATCTCTATACTCACGTACTTTGAGGCTTTTTTCCTGAACTCCTCAAAAGTTACAGGAGGGCTTTTCGCTAATGAGAGAGCAAAAGCTGATCCTGGCTACAACGCCTCAATAACGATATGCAGCTTAATAGACTCTGTGAGGTTAGGAACCAGGGCTGCTTCCTTGTAGAACCTCTTCAAGAAATCTTTTAAGCCTTCGTTTTCACCTTGCTTAATCTGAGCCAAGGTATGAGATGTCCTGGGCACATCTCTAGAGATGACAAAGTGAGTCTTAAAAGTAGCTGCCATTTCATCCTAAGAATCTATGGATCCAGAAGGTAAACCTTTAAACCATCCGAGGGCCTCCTCAGATAATGTTCGAGGGAACATTCGACACATCACATCTTCATCAGCCCCCAAGTACATGGCTTCAAATACGTAAGCATCAAGGTGCTTAGTAGGATCAGTTTCACCATTGTATTTTCCAATGGAAAGTGGCTGAGTAGTTTGAAGGTGCTTGGGGATGTGGATGCTCATAAGTCTCCTTGAAAAAGGAACCTTTAGCTTGTAAGACACTGGCGGTGCTGTCGTTGACTCCCTCTTCCCTCGGGCAGCTCTATCTTCAGAATCATGAGTCTGTTCTCTCCCCTCAAACGTAGGGATATTTGAGTATTGGAGAGTGGTGGATTTTTCACCATCAGTTGTATGGGGAGTGTCTCTTGTGCGAGATGACTCCTTATCCTCGCTTTGCCTTTTTTCTCTTCGTAATTCAGCGAGTTCCCTTTGGAGTTGACTGATCAGCTCATCACGAGGATCAGGATTAGATACTGTTACTATCTTCTTTGAACTACCCCCATGAGAATCAAAGTTGAGTTTCCCGAAGACGTTGGGGTTGGTTCTGCCTTCAGGTTGATTCTCCACGATTTCTTATGCTTCGCCTTCCATTGTGGATTACTTGCTCTTTCAAAGGATATGGGAATAACTTTATCGGGTCCCACCGGGCGTGCCAATGATCTGTCCTGAACTGGGGTCTAGAGATCCGGACTCAAGTCAATCACAAATAGTATGCAAATACTGTGCAGAAGATCGGATGTATGAGTATCCGGTGTAAATATCCGTTGTTCTTGAGTGAGGAGAGCGGATTGGGCGTCCTGGAGATCCTTCACACCGACCTAACGCGTTGAAGTGGGCGAATGGTGCTGTCACCTGCAAAGATTCTCCGACGCTCAAGTCAGTAATGATATTCCAAGTAAGGAATGTATTTTAGAGAGTAGTCGTTCATAGATTCAGTTGAAGATCCCCCACTTCATTAATGAAATGAGTTCATATACCTGATTGGCTCGTTTTACGAGGACTCGTTAGTGGGGAACCACTAACTCCCATTAGCATTATTTTATTGCGCACTTACCAGCATGATTGGGTTAAGTGGCTATTTTATATTGAGCATGGAGAATATAGACTAGGATTAGGGAACAAGTTGACCATCCCCGTGAGGAGAATTTGGGAACCTATTGATACCCTTCAGGGATTTAAATTCCCACCAGATTACAATGACACCTACTCAGTTGGCTAAAACTCATTTATTTCCTCAATTCAATCTAATTTCATCAGGCTAACAATAACATCAATATGTCATTCAATCATCACACATTCATACCTATATGTATATCACTCATAATCATTAGTTACCTGGCCATAATCATACATTCTCAAATAAATGGCTCAGTGTCACTCACAATCAAACATATGGATGTAAAAGCAACATGCATATATCACATCCTAATTTCGCATAATCAATTCATCAAACACAAGTATTAAACATTCATCGTCATGACTGATTTAAATCAAGGGTTTAAGCACAAAACCACAATTATCAAACTTTCATCATCACACATAACCAAATCCAGTGTCCAAGTTCGACATTAGAAAAACAAATGCATCAGAATCATCATCATAATTACATTAATTTCACTCTCTTCTTTGGCATCAGCTCCTCACTTGGTGCTTCCCTCTAGGGCATCCATGATCTCCTTGTCATTGGTTACTAAAAAGAATAGACAGCAGCAAGAGTAAGTGCTGGACATCATAATTAATATAGAACCCACTATATAAGTGAGAAGGGTAAACCATAACCTTATACACCCACACCATAACGTTAATATATTGAGATAGATGTCCACGTGATCAAGTGCTTCAAAATCAAGTCACAATGTACCCACAGCAGATCAAATTACAAATTGTTTAACCAAACCTCTCAGACACACGGTTTAACATTTTGAGAGATAAACTTGGGATGACTATATCACCATCAGTTTGAGAAGGGGAGTTAGAGAAAGTTATGATCCTAATAATTAGACGTTGATATTTTGTTATTAATATCCCTGATATTATGCCATGATTTAGTCATGTAACGTGTAGCTATCATGATCGATTCTACCATATATTTGTTTATTGTAATTATTGTTAGCTTCATTATAGGATCACAATTGTACTACAATGTGTGTGTATAAACACAATCTGTAATATGAATAATCAAGTCATTTTCTTCACATTTCTCTTTCTTCTCATAGGTGTCCTAGAAGCTATGCAATTTCCTGCCAAATTTGTGTCTCTGGTCATGTGATGTGTAACTTACGTTTCATACTCAGTTCTTCTAAATGGTCAGCCAATACCATAGTTTAAACCACAAAGAGGATTGAGACAAGGTGATCTTTTGTCCCTATACTTACTTATCCTCTGTACTGAGATTTTTTCAGATCTTATACAATTAAAATCTCAGAGTAGGGAGTTACATGGAGTTGCTGTTCTAAAAAATGCTCCTTAAACATAACACCTTTTCTTTGTTGATGATAGTATGATTTTTAGTAGAGCAAACTTGGAAGAAGCAGAATGTCTTTTGAAAAATATTAAGCAGTATAAGATGGCGTCTGGTCAAGAGTTAACGTGGAGAAATCAAAACTTTCCTTCAATCAAAATGTGCCAGAGGAAGTGAAAAATACGATCCAAATACGGATAGGTATTCAGACTGTTCAATTCAATGATAAATATCTTGGTTTGCCAACTCTAATTGGTAGATCTAAGAAGCTTATTTTCTCTTAGATCCAAGAGCCAGTTGCTTAGAAGCTTAAAGGTTGGAAGGAGAAATGTTTATCTATGGCAGGGAAGGAAATTTTAATAAAACCAGTGGCACAATTCTTTTGTTGAGTCCACCTCAAGTGTGTTGCAGCCTAAGTCTAAGGTATGGAAATTGCAAATTCCAGGCAAATGAAACATTTCATTTATAAGGTCTTATGAGATGTGCTTCCAAGTCAAGCAAATTTGACAAGAAGAGGGGTACAAGTGATCCCGGGTTGTTGTTTTTGTCGCAATAATCAGCGCCATCTTTTTATGGCATGTGAAAGAGCTAGAAGTTTCTTTTTGCTTCATCCTTCACTATTTGAGCTGACCAGGTACAGGTTCCTTTCTCACTTTGGCTTGGACATATTATTTTCAACTTATCATAGGTACACTGTTGAGGAGTTATGTATGTTATTATGGACTATGTGGAGGTCAAGAAATAAAGTTGTCTTCAATTCCAAATTCATGATCGGAATAGAGGTACTGATAATGCAAAGATGGACTTGTCATAGTGTAAATTGCAGCAGAGGAAAAATTCACATGTTGCTATTAACAGAGTTCGTGAGTTGAGGCCTCCTAATAATGGATCTTTGAAAATGAATTTTGATGCTGTGAATGCTTCCAACTCTTCCACAGGATTTGGTTTGGTTATAAGGGACCATGAATGCAAATGTTTGGTGGCGGCAAATTATAATGTTTTGTGCTTTGAGGTGGGCTTTGAAATGTTGTATGATTGGGATGTATCTCAGCTTTTTGTGGAAACAGATTATCAACGGCTGGTGCATGCTATTGAGAGAGGTGCGTGTCATCCTTATGTTGTTCCTATTGTCAAGGATTGCCTTCTTTTATTTGATATCTTTAGCTTTGTTCGTTTATCATTTTCCTGTAGAGACAAATATTGTTGCTCATATTTTAGCTTCTATGCCTACTGATTATCATCTTTTGTAGCTGGTGGGATGATTTACCTGTTGGAAAATTCCCAATTAAGCTTTATGGAATTCTAAATTAAACTTTAGAACCATTACGTTAGATTATTAAATAAGAGGAGTATAATAGGATTACCTGGATCCATTAATCTTGACTGAAGGTAGCAGCGGAATGGTTTGTTGGTTCTATGGTCTTCCTCAGCCAAATCACCGAATTCCTCAATAGGACTTGATATTTCTCTTTGATGGGGCAGAGAAAATTAGGTTTATGATTTGACGTCTTGGGGACCATGACCACTTGATGATTATATACCTGTTAGGGTTCCCATTAAACCCTAACGGGTCAAATCCTGGTTTCCACTCATATAAGCTCATATTATTATTATTGATAGTCTAATGAGCTTACCAATATCAGATCACTTTAATTGAGCTCAATTAAATAGTCAATATAAATTCTATAAATAATATATCAGCCCATATTAATTATTAGAAATTAAAATTTCTAACATTACCCTCAAGAGTTTTCTTGGCTCCTACAGTAGATTTTCCTTCGCCGTTATGAAATTGCAATTTTTACTTCTTCAAAAAACGAAGTCCAAAGATGGCTTATATAAAAATAAAAAAAATAAAAAAGTTATCTAAAACCATGAAAAAAATCAACCAGTTTGATCAGAGTTTGGTTAGGATACAAATTCAAACAAGTAAAAAAATCAGTGCACAAAACCACGGGTGAACCTGTCAATGTTGAAAAAAATATTTTTCTCATTTTGTTATTTTTTAAAACATTCCTTATAACATATTTTTAAATAAATAAAAGACTCATAAAAATAAGTACATTCAATTTTTTACTATTTTATATTTATTATGGATGTTTCATCTTTAAAAAAATATAATATAACCCTTTTATATAACTTTCAACTTTCACTTAATTTTTATATAATTATTATAAAATATATTATATTATATTAAAAATATATATTATTATCACCGGTTCGACTAAGTTGAACTAGTTAATCATGAATCAGTGCCTCAATTACTGATCCGATTTTCAAAACATTAGTTGAAAGTATGGTCTAATTTCTTTTTTGAACATTTCTAACTCCTTACTTTGATATTTCAAATAATTTTAAGAAGACTAAATTACTATCTCAATCTTTATCTTTCATTAAAATTTTAAGTCAAACCCTAAACTTTTTTATTCACTTAAATCTCATATATTTTAACAAAATAATATGATGTATTAGCTCATATGAATTGATAAAATAATATGAATTTATATTGTATCATATATTCTCACCTCATTTATGTTGTATTTAAGCTAACACTAAAAAAATATGTGAATTGTCATCATCTATATATAACACCTTCCATGTATAGGTTTAAAAGAAGCTATATGTGATTGACTGGTTATAACTAGTTAAGTATGTGGTCTTTTATTAGGTAGGTCATAGGCTCAATTTTTATACAACGTATTTTTTATTTTTTAATTTTATTCTTCAACTAATAATTATTAACCACAACAACAAAGCGGAAGGAATGATTAAAAAAGAAAGCTAAGAATCTAACTTGAAATTTTAGTGAAATATAAAGGAATTAGTAATGATTTAGTTTTTTTTTTAAATTCATAAACCATCTAAATGATATTCACAATACTTTTGCCAAACGTACATGAGCTTTAATAGTTTCTTAAAAGTTACAAGCTATCATACTAAACCAACACTTTATAAAAAGGCCGAGAGAAATTGCTGAATGATAACTTTAAACAATATTTTCTTTTATTTTATTTCTATTTCTTTCCATTGCTATTATTGATGTTTATTTTGTGATGCACTTTTTATATCTTATTATCTTATCTCTCTTTGGTGTACACTATTTATACAATTTTATTTTACAAATAGTTTCTAAAAAAAAGACAAACAAACAAAACAAAGGTTCCACAGAGAATCTCTTCGCGTATCTACAAGGTAAGCTGCCATCTCAAATTGTTGCTACGAACGGTTTATCCCATCTCACAGGAGATACGTGACATCATTTCATTATCCTGATTTTTATACATTAGGGGTTTCTCTCCCCCTTCTAAAGATTGTGACTCATGTAGCTATATTTCTTATAATAAAGTAGGTTGGGAAACATGTCAAAGCAAGTAGACACACTTGCCTTTTAATACTAGTTTAATCGTTTGTGTTCAACACCTTCATTCCTTTCATATTTTGTTGCTTTTTTCTGTGGACGGTAAAATATGATTCACTTGAGTGCACTCATAAAGATCCTTCTATACAGGTATGTGATTTCTTGCTATTAGTCTTCCTTTCATTTGTATAAATTGATACTGCTCATATCCTCTTTTCCTCAACCATTGCTTGCAACATTAAGAGGCAAGTGGTTCACTAGTTGGAGAAATGAGTCCTCTGGCTATATTTCTGGTCTATTTACTTTCATTATCGAGTAAGTTTCAAAGAACACATTCCTTTTCTGGTTTTATTTGATTAACAACATAACACCAATTTTCATGATTCTACAGGAGCAAAAGCATCAAGCAACATTGGTGTGAACTATGGCCAACTTGGGAACAATCTACCCTCTCCATATCGGTCCATTGAGTTGCTAACATCAATTAAGGCTGGAAGTGTAAAGCTCTATGATGCCAACCTAGAGATTTTAAGGCTTTTATCAACAACCAATCTCAAAGTTTCTATCATGATCCCAAACCATGAAATCTCAGGCATTGCTGCAAACCAAAGCATAGCAAATGAATGGGTGAGGAACAATGTCCTGCCTTACCACCCCAAAACCATGATCCGCTACCTACTTGTGGGCAATGAGGTGCTGAGCATCAATTCAGAACAAGGCCACCAAATGTGGCACGATCTTGTCCCAGCAATGCGAAGCATCAAGAGATCTCTCAAAGTTTACAACATCAGAGGCATCAAAATTGGCACCCCATTAGCCATGGATGCCATGCAATCAACTTTCCCTCCTTCAAGCAGCGCATTCCGACCTGACATAAGAGACACCGTGATGGCACCAATGCTCAATTTCTTAAATAGAACCAATTCATTTCTCTTCATTGATACATACCCATATTTCCCATGGTCACAGAACCCCGACAGTATCAACCTTGACTTTGCACTATTCAGGGGAAGTTTCAGCACAACTGACCCTTACAGTGGCTTAATCTACACCAATCTGTTAGACCAAATGCTTGATTCCCTAACCTTTGCCATGTCCAAACTGGGGTACCCCAACATCCACATCGTAATATCTGAAACAGGATGGCCCAACTACGGCAACATAGAAGAACCTGGAGCAAACATATACAATGCAGCCACGTACAATCGCAATCTCATCCAAAGAATGACTGCAAAACCACCCATTGGGACCCCAGCCAGACCCGGGTTTCAAATACCCACCTTCATCTTCTCACTTTTTGATGAAAACCAAAAACCTGGTCCAGGAACAGAGCGACACTGGGGGATGTTGCACCCTAATGGGACACAAATTTATGACATTGATTTAACAGGAAAGAAACCTGTGACAAATTGTGCACCTTTACCAGCTCCAGAGAATAATACACCATACAAAGGGAAGGTGTGGTGTGTGGCAGCCAAAGAAGCAAACGAAATGGAGTTGGAAGCAGCTTTGTCCTCTATCTGCAATGAAGAGAACATGAACTGTGATGCACTTGCACCAGGAAGAGAGTGCTATCAACAAGCTAAAGTTAAGGAGCATGCAAGTTACGTTTTTAGCTCTCATTGGGCTAAGTTCAGAACCCAAGGAGCCACTTGTCATTTAAATGGCCTTGCCGAACAAACAACTAGAGATCCAAGTGAGTTGTCTTTTTCTTTCTTAACTTCCTCACATCCTGTATACATAGAAATCATTTCTTTGAATTCTTTTAACTTCGTTCATTTTATAACCAGGTCGAGGTTCTTGCAAGTACCCAAGTGTCATACT
Source organism: Clitoria ternatea (assembly GCA_037962975.1). Classification (NCBI taxonomy): domain Eukaryota; kingdom Viridiplantae; phylum Streptophyta; class Magnoliopsida; order Fabales; family Fabaceae; genus Clitoria; species Clitoria ternatea. Next base: position 298,742,306 of record CM075669.1, read on the forward strand.
CTAAACATAGGCAAAGTTCAAGACCATTCATCAAAGGAAGATTTTACTAGCAGATGCACAATGACCAATATCAACAATTCATCGTTTTTAGTACAACAATAATCAACAACAATTTTGAAAACAATGTAAGCTATTTAAGTCAATTCAGCTAAATTGATAAACAAACATAATATTTGTCTCACTATTCACTATTTGTACCCACCTTCCAATGTTATATATGAGGCAATTGCAAGCAATAAAACAAAACTTAGTCGCAAAAGATCAAAATAATTTTTGACATATATATTAAGTTTTGAAGGCAAATCTCAAATTCCAATTTCAACACTTGCTTCCACTCAAATTGACCAATATGCCAATAAATAAAAACAGTAATAAGCTTAACAGAAGAATAAATTGAAACACAAAAGTGATAATTTCATTGATAAGGATTTGCATATGCATTTGCAACAGTACAAAGCAAGAAATATCTCAATAAACCACATCGATAATCGACAATCTAGGACAAACAAGGCTTGAAGTTATCTACACAAACCCTAACACTAAGCTTAAGCACGCTCGCCCCTAATGCGCCTAGCGAGTTGAATGTCCTTGGGCATGATAGTCACACGCTTAGCGTGAATAGCGCAAAGATTGGTGTCTTCAAAGAGCCCAACTAGGTACGCCTCTGCAGCCTCCTGGAGCGCCGAAACGGCGGAGCTCTGAAAACGGAGGTCAGTCTTGAAGTCCTGAGCGATTTCACGAACCAATCGCTGGAACGGAAGCTTGCGGATCAGAAGCTCCGTGCTCTTCTGGTACTTTCTGATCTCACGGAGAGCCACAGTTCCTGGCCTAAAACGGTGAGGCTTCTTCACGCCGCCGGTGGCCGGAGCTGACTTCCTGGCTGCCTTTGTTGCCAGCTGCTTCCTCGGCGCCTTGCCGCCAGTTGACTTACGAGCGGTTTGCTTGGTACGAGCCATTTCCTGTCGCCGGAAAAAACGGTTAAAGAAAAAAGGAATATTGAGTGTCTCTTCTTTGTTGATTGCTTGTGATGGTAGGGTGGACATGGAGGGGTGGATTATATAGCGGGGTTTTGAAATTTGGGTTTGTGCGCGAGTAGATGATTGGTGGTCGTTGATTTTTGGGGGAAATGGACGTGTGTGATTTGTTTGAGGTTGGGGGAGTACGCGGATCGCTGACGTGGCTGATGAGAAGTAGGGAGTGTTTGGTGGCCGTTGATCCGGAAATAATGAAAGGGTGAGATTGAATTAGATTATGTGACAAGGATTCATGATGCTTCAGGGAATTGTAAGACGCGGATCATTTTTACTTTTATTTTTCTTATTTGATTTTTGGGCGGGTTCTGAAAATGGGGCTCCAAATTCATCAACATTAAAGTCTGAACCCATTTCACGAATTGATTTGCCATTTCTATAAAATAAAAAAAAAAAAGGGGACTCTGCTTGTCCAAAAAAAAACTAGACAAAGAGAGGAGAATGCGAAGAATACGTAGGAAATCGCGAAGACTTTCTACAAGCATTCTCTTGCTAAATGTTTTTTTTATTATTATTTAACTTGTATCTTGAAGTTTTTTCTATCTTGGATAACCAAACCCTTAATCTTGGGATTTAAGGGGTCTGATTTAACATGTTATAATTTATATTTGGATTTTTTTATTTATAAATTTCTGTTTTCTATTCAATTTATCGTGCTTTTAATACGCCTTCTAATTTAGAGATAGACTTAGGTATTCTTAATTATTTGGGAAAAAATTAAGAAACCAACCCTTTGTTTGTTTTAAACCCAGCCCACGTTTAGCTTTCCATCATTTGTTCTCCCTCCCCTAAACTCACTTATGGCGCACACCCTGAGGCTCTCACCCTTACCCCCATTGTTGGTTTCCGACGTATTAATGCTCTTGTCCCCATCATCAAGCCACATTGTCGTCTCCTTCTTTCTTCATCGTGCTCAACTACAGGTTGGTTACTCTGTTTCCCCTTTATTTTTCATGTTTCCTTTTGTTTGGTCGGTGCTGTTGTAAATGAGTATTGTCTTCTTCTGTTGCATTACTGGTGGTTGTTTTGTGCGTTTCCCTTTGTTTCCTATGCATATGTAACAATCACAATAGTATTGTTGTTACTAGCTTGAACATGAATAACTCCTTTTGGTATTTTACGAATATGTTTACGTGAATCACTACGTCCATTTTTACACGAACCCATTTTTGGTATAGGTTTTGCCATATTTCATTATTTCATAAAAATAAGTTTGAAATATATGGCCTTCTCCAGGAGGATTCCAAAGCAAAAGTATAGATGTAAAATAATTGTGGTACCAATCCACGATCTTCTTTTATGGGTGGCTTAGGCCAAAGCCTGAATTGCATATATAGAGAACACTGGTTATACCATAAAGGAACAAAATAAAGCATAAAATGAGGGTGTAGGGTCAGGTATGCTGATCCACCAAGAAACGCAGTCATCCTGGGCAATGAAGTTGGACTATCAAAGAAAAAGTTTGTTACTGTGGGTTAGGCTAGTCCATTTAATGTCAAAAAACGTATCTTTTACCATTTTCTAACTAGAATAAACATTAGTAGATTTCTTATATTCATTGTATATTGTATTTCTATAGTTAATTATGATAAATATATATCTATTTTGATAAATATAGAATACAATTTGAAAAATAAAAATGAAACCAACAAAGTACGGTTATATTTTGACAAACGAACACCGCCAATAGCTCCAAAATGGTGAAAATATAGTGCCCATGAAGTTTTGTAGTAATCGGAGTTGAAACGGGAAAATAGGTAGGTGGGAAATCAATTTATAGGTTTAAAGCTGTCAATCTCGCTCAAGCAAGTCAAATTTCGCTTGAGCGAGCCATTATATGAGTTTGGGTGTGCAATTTGGGCAAATCTCGTTCAAGCGAGTATAATTTCGCTCAAGCGAGTATCAATTTCGCTCAAGCGAGTTGATAGGGTCTGAAGCTGTTGCATGCGAAAATCTCGCTTAAGCGCCCAAAATCTTGCTCAAGCGAGATGATTCAGCTTTTGCTCTCTTCATAAAAGTTATAGATAATTCCGTCACCGTTGTTTTGATACCCATTTGCATCGATCGGAGTTCGGTAGCCTGAGTTATACCCAAAATACTAAAGGGTGTTCATGCTGAAAATTTCAACAGGGCTCATTTTATAAATTTGCTAATTGGGCAATCTTCGGGGCATAATTGTCCTTTTACTTCTTCATAACAATTGTAGGTATTTGAGTTGCGGATCTTTACAAACCAGATTTGTCCCAATTGGAGTTATGTAACTTCGATTTGACTCAATTTATCGAGTGGTGCGCAGGGAGCTAGCATGCTAGAAAATTTTCTTTGGGCTATTTTGGAGCCCTAAATCCTAGGATATGTTATGAGGGACCCATTGAGTCATATAGGGACATCCTAGGATGGGTGTGATTATTTTTGACAAAAATAATTCCTATATTATTTATTTATTATTATTATTAAATTAAGGTTTAGATATTTTACCTACAACCCACATTTCCCCTAAGTGTGATACCAACCTCTATTATGCAACCATTACTATATGGCCTTAGTCAATTCCCACACATCTCGTACATTCCCCAATATGTTACTATGACTATCCCTGGTGCACTACACACCACATCAATTAGCCAACCACATAACTCGGTTACCAAAAACAAGACAAGTTACTAGAAGTAAGACAAGCCAAAAAACAAATCCAGTTCGCATAAGTTGGTTCGAACCAACCTCCTTTATGGTTCAAACCATGTTCAGCTGAATGGCTCAAAACATTCATTTTTTATTTTGTCCAATTTTTTGTCCCAACAAAATATTTTAATACATGGATTTAGTTAACCTCATGTCCACTCTAAGACTTTGCTATCTTAACAACGCGAAGAATCCACCTTATAATTTATTAATGATGAAAACTCTTCAATTATATGTATATCTAAATTTCTCATGTATAAAACTGCATCTTGGAAATACTGAATCTAAAGCTAAGGTACAAGTAAGTTAAGTATTCAACATTAATTTCCTTGACTACTTAGAATAGGTTTACTAAATTCTGAAACCATAATGGTTCAAAATAATTTATTTGGAAGTATCTCATATTGCATTAAATAGTGTAATTAAACTAAAATAACAAAAAATATTTTTTGGGCTATTAACAATATCCCTTATTATCTTTTTCTTATCTCATGTGATATCTTTTGAGGCCTATAACTCAAAGTAACATGTTCACTACAAAACTCTTTACTAACAGGTAGTTAGCATTCTTAACCAAACACAATTTTTGAGTTTAAAAGAATTTAGCTCATAATAAGGAGTTTCTTTACTATAAATTCTTAGGAAAACTCAATTTAATCCTCGTTGATCTTCACTTAAAGGACATGTTTTAAATAAATCAAGCAAATAAATTTATAATACAATAACAAAATAAAATCAAGTTCTTATTTTACAAAATCTTAAAGTTTGTATTTTCTTCGCTTTAACACACAAACTTAGTTCAATAAGGACAACTACTACAACAGGTCATTTTCAATTTCCTTCCTCAACCTAAGCAAAATTTACATCACAATTTTTATATTTAGAGAGAATTAAATCAACAACAACTTCCTATCTCATATTTTCACTTGAAAATTCACCATCCATAAATCCCCAGTTCATATGCTTTCAGACTGAGGTTCCACCGACACTCAGATTTCAATTTCTTTTCAAACAGTCAATAATACTAATTTCACATCCTTTAATCATTTCAAACAATTATAATTTAACTCTCACCTAAATTAAATTATCAAAATTCATCAAGTGTCTGCAACAAGAATTAAGCCTCTCGTTCTTCACGAAAAATGTCATATTTTTAAATATGGACTCTTAGAAACAAAAATGACTCGGATCAGACACCTACGACACTTGCTAGGTTAGAATCAGTGAAACATGCTCATATACACAACATAAGGGAACAAGAAGTTTATTCAAATTTTAATACAGGCACTACCCAGATATTTTAAACTTATTAGGACCACTGTCAAACCTTTCTCCAATACTTACTCAGGGTATGAACAGTCTTTAGCTTTATACTAAACTATTTGTTACTCACTCAAGCCACTCACACAACTCATTGCATCTGCTACCATACATATCATATTAATATTTTCTCTTATAACTTAATTAGTTATCAACAAACTTCTAAAACACACCTGCATACACACATACATATATCAAACAAGTCTGGCCGAAGCCCAAATATCCACATCACAGAACACACATACATATATAATTATCTAACCTTTTGGTCTGAGGACCCCTCACACAAAAATAAGGGATATTACACTTACCATATGTGGAGTTCACTTACAACAATAGTTTCCATGCTAGCATTGACATGACAACTTTAAAAGCACTATATGGAAGAAAATGTAGAGCTCTACTATGTTGGTTTGAGATTGGTGAAAACTTGATGTTAGGACTAGAGTTGGTACAACAGACCACACAGAAAATCAAAATGGTTGAAGAAGATATGAGGATTTCATAGAAGAGTTACTATGACAAATGAAGGAAATCACTCGAATTTCAAGAAGGTGATTATGTATTCTTGAAAGTCACACCTACAATTGGGATCGGTCAGGTAATGAAATCTTAAAAACTAACTCATAGGTTTATTGGTCCTTATCAAATAATCAAGAAAGTTAGCTCTTTAGCTTACCAATAGCATTACCACCTTTTCTTTTAAATGTCCATAATGTTTTTCATGTGTCATGATTATGAAAGTACATATCTAACCCTTTACGTGCCATTGAACCTGATGCCATACAAGTTAGAGATAATATTACGTATGATGCACCACTTGTTAGAATATCTAACAAAAGAATAAAATAGTTAAGAGACAAAGAAATTCCATTTGTAAAGGTCATCTAGGACAAAGTGAGAGGTGGTGATACTACATGGGAACTTGAAATTGATTCGAGGATTAAATTTTTTAGGGGGTAGAGTTGTAACACCCTTATTTTCATCATCATTATTTTATTAGTTAAATATACATTTTGGTCTCCTGTCTCTTAAGTTGTCTCCAGTTTGGTCCCCTATTATTTTTTTGTTTTAATGAGTTCCCCTAACTTTTTAAAACATGTCAATTTAGTCCTTCTGTCAAGTTAGAGTTAACACCATCTATGACATTTACTTACATGAACAAGGATTCTGACATGTATGCCATGTGTTATTTGTTTTTTAGCTCTGGTGGCATTAACAAAATGAGTGTTTTGAGGAATGGCAAGTTAGAAGTCACGTTGGTGAAGTTCTTGACCAATTTCAACATAAACATATCAACCCTAGAGCTTCAATAGGGGCTTTAATGGAGGAAATCTTCCATAACTCTGTGTTAGCAATGTCTTCAAGTCACATCAGATCAATCTCAGACAACGTTAACTTCCGACTTGATAGAAGGACCAAATTGACATGTTTTAAAAAGTTAGGGGACCTCATTGAAACAAAAAAATAATAGGGGACCAAAAGGTATATTTAGCCTATTTTATTTTATTTTGTATATTACGAATAATTTACATGATAATTTTGATAGAATTTAACCATAGTTCTTTAGAACTTTTTGATCATTATATTATTTGAGAATTTTCAAAAAAATTAAAAATATTAAAAATTTTCTCTCGACACCCCTAGATTTCTATTCACACCCCTTATAATTCTAGCACCATCTCCTGTATAGGTTATTATGCAAACACTTCAAATTTGACACAGTAACTAGTGTCTGATTTTTCATTATTGCACAATAACTAAAATATTAAAAATAAAATCCACAGTCTATAAATATGGGTAATGAAGGATTTGATAGAAATTCAGAAATATAGTAGTGTTAGGGAAATAATACTGAGTGTAGAGAGGAGAATATTTTCTAGAGAAAATAGGTTCTGCAAAAATCTTGAGGTAATAATAATTTCTTTTACTTTTTTTTATGATTATGATTGTTGTTTTTATATCACTTAAAATCTATTATCGTACCAAATTAAATATTATTATTAGTTACTATCGCAAATAGTAAATTACTATTATCAGTTACTATTTACTATTTATCAATTACTATTTATTATTTAATGGTTACTATTTACAATTTACAATTTACTTATTAGTATTTACTATTTATTATTTACTATATACTATTTATTTTACTAGTTACTATTTACCATTCATCATTTATTAATTACTATTTGTCTTTTACTATTCTTGGTAATTCTTATGGAATAAAAAATTTACTAATAATTACTTTACACCAAAAAAATTAAATATTAATTTTATAATAATTAAAATGTATTTATTTTGTATTCTATAAAAAATAAAAGGTGAAGTTTTTATGTAAGAAATTTTATTTGAAATAATTCTGTTATAAATTTTTTTTGAAGATTTCATATCTTGTAATTATACTAAAATGAAATTGGTATGTTGTAGAATTCGGAGATAAAGTATGCATAAACTTTCCATAATGAATCATGTTATGGGAGGGAAAAGGAAGTGAGATAAGAATATAATATGTGAAAATATAATAATAATGAGATGAGTCTGTTACTTTTTTTTAAATTTATAAACTACTAATATAATTTAAAGTAATATTTGTTAGCAAAGACCTCAATACTCAAGAGGGGGTGAATTGAGTATTTCAAATTTTCACGCGGAATCCTCTTGAAAACGGTTAGTAATATACAAATGATGCAATATAAAAGATGTAATAATTATGAAGCACATATCATACTAAAATATTTTGAGTTGAAGGTAGAATATTCAAGAATTGATTTTGATAAACAAGGCAAGTTATTAGTTTAGGCAATTCTTGAAACAATTGGCATGCAATAATTAATTCCAATATAAATTTAACTTAAACAATTTCTAACAAATTAATTAAGCATAATTAATTTACCAAGTTATTAACAATAATATTCTACTCACTTATACAATAATTAAATCCAACAATATTTAAATCAATTAATTCAAGGATTTAATTTAAGCAATTTTACCAAACCAATTAGATATAAATATTTTAGCATGCAAATTAAATTCTCAATAATAAAGAAGTTTAAGGGAAGAGAGAATTTGCAAACCGATATAACGAGTTCCACCATCCCGGTGTACGTCTCGCCTTCAAGCAACCCACTTGAAGGATTTCCACTATTGAGAATTTGAGATTACAAGCTTTGAGCAATTGTCTCCTAGTGTCTCACACTCAAGAACCCAATCCTCACAAGCAACGGGCAACCCACCTAATCTCATAATCTCTCAATACCCAAAGGTTGGACCCCAACCTTTGTGACCACTTAACCTATAGTGAATACCTTGGTGTTTTTGGTGTTTGGTTTACAAGATTTTTCTCTCTCACTAGAGTAGATATACAACTTGAACCGCTCACAAAATAATAACTCTCATAGAGAGGATATACAAATTTAAGCTCGCCCAAAATATTTTTCTCTCTAGATTTTAACTAACTATTAAAGAGGAATTTGCAAATTAAAGGACCAAAAGAGAAATTGCAACATGAGGGAGGAAGAGATAATTAGAGGAAATGCTTATTTGATGCTTAATGGTACGTTTCGATCCTTCTTCTCAGTTTCCTATTTATAGCCTTCAATGAGTATGACATTGGTAATTTAATATTGTTTCCCGAGCATGGTGCCATTGCATAATGAATTACAAGTTGCATTGTGGATCATGACTTTGTAATTTAAAACTCCTTCGATGACATGGAGTAGCATGGTTCTTCGATTAAGAAATTGGTAGTGCGAGGCAAGCTGTTTCCACTTCGAAGCTCTGAGGATTTCAAATTTCAAATTTAAATTTGAACTGAATGAATATATTCATTTCCCAAATAAATAAATAAATAAATAAAATTTATTCAAAGTTTAAAATATCCGGATGATTTACATTGATTGACTTAATATAAATTGTATAATTGAGAATTAGACTATTATGACCTCATATGGATTGAGATAAACCTATGCAGTGATTGGACTATGATGGACCCATATGACTATTATACTATTTTTGGACTTGATGTGAACCAAATAACATCATGATTTGATCACTAAGATTTAATATGGACTTTAATAATCAAGACATTCAAAAGAAATTTTGATGGTTATGTGTTATGGTTGTGTTATTTGATTGATTTGGGAATGATAATGGAGACTGAGCATGTAACAAGCGTGATAAAAAGCTAAAATTCAATAAGAATTTACCTATCTCTTACTCTTTAATTTATTTTCTTTTTAATGTTTATCCAGGATACTTTTAAGAAATTATTCTTAGTTTTCAATGAAACTACATAACTATTATAACTTTCTTTTATCTTTAAACATATATATTTATATATTAAAATAGTGATTTTTTAGTTAATTTATCAAAAAAAAGAAAGAAAAATTATTTTATGAAAATAATATTCATATATGTAAAGACATTTGATTCTCAAATGAAAATAAGATCTTTCGTTAATATTTTATTTTAAACTCTTGAAAAGAAGAGTTTTAATGTTAGAAGTATATAAAAATATTATACAAATTTTCAAGTATTATGATTTATGTTATAAAAAGATTTATTACTTAAATTTGAGTTTAAAGTAAATTAGTTTTGAATTAATCTATAAATGCTCTAAGGGAGATTTGGAATATATTTAAGGCTTTGAAACTCAAATTATGATGAAATTTGAATTGAAAATGATAAAAGGAATGTATTAAAAGTTTTCTGCATATGGAAGAACTTATTTGAGGAATTCGAAATGTACAATTTTCAGGGTTGGCTATGTCGTGATTCATAGGCCCTATAAATATAATTTTCAATTGAGTTTCTAAAAGTCTTAACTAACTCAACACGTGAGTAGTTCATGCATCAAGATAACTTTACAAATAGAAGATGTGATATTGCTTGGGAACAAATTATATAAACTAATGATACATTAGAAGAGGTTCAATTATGAACCTTGTAATAAGAGAGTGTGAAAGGGTGTTTTAGGGGACCTAGGGTCACTCCCTAATGTTGGGTACTTTAAACTTTCTCACTCTGGCTAATCTCTAAGTATTTCCATATCAGTAAAGTTGTTCTTTTACCCTTATGGGTAGTTATATTATCTGTATTTTAAAGAATGGTGTCAACTCCTGATTAGCCCAATGGAAAAGAAAATTTTAAGGGCTCACATACATGAATAAAATGAATCATGGGTTGAGAACATTAAACTGCATTCATATACATTCATAATTATTTGTGCATGTGTTTGTAATTAATAATATATTTATTATATTTGTGAAAACTCTTTGTTGTTTATGCTTACTTTTTTCAAATAAATTATATTTTGTTTCTCACTCATTTCTTTATGTTTTGTTTCATATATTTTCAATTTGATGGTTCATACATAGTGTAGGATTGAAGGATTCGAATAATAAATGTAGTACGTTATAGAAAGGGGGCTTGATATGAATACGTGATATAAATAAAACTATTGGGCTATGGAGTTTCCTCTCTTTCCAATAATGTTTAATATTTATCTTTTTTATTATGGATTAATGTAATGATATATTACTCTATAAATTTGTTTAATAGTATAATGATATTTATGAGGTATTTCAGAAATTTTTGAGTTATAGATTTATTATGATAGTTTTTTCTCTTTACTTATATAAAATTTTTAACGATCATATTTATAGTATGATTTTTTTTATTTTTAAAAAACTTTGAAAATTTGTAAACCCTTTAAGATTGATAGTAATTGAGATGTAACCTTTGACGTTACAATCTTCACTTTGATCCGGCTTCCTGGATTTACGTTAAGGACACTCAAAAACTTAAACCAATAAAACTTCAATACCGAAACACTATAAGTACCAGTCATTTTTGTCATGTTTGTAGCTTTTAGGCTAGTTATGTCTCCATCAACGTTAGATCCTCTACTTCGACATCAATCATAAATGACTTGAATGAGGAGGGTCGGATTATGGTGGGATTATGACCGATATATAATTACATTTACATATTTTAATTTTTGGAAAAACAAGAGAGGATAACATAATAATTTACCTAATTAATCAATAATTAACTAGTATCATCCATCAACATGTATTCATATTCTTCACTGGATACCCTTGCCTTTACTGCCGTAGGAAGTGAACAGACAAAGGGGGAGAGAAGTCACCAACAAAAAAGCGATTTTCTTTCTCTCTCTTTATCTCATCTCTCCATTCCTTTATATCAGTATTCTCGCCTTCCCAATTTTTGGAAGAGGCAGAGAGAAAACTGAACCCTTTGTTTTTCTGCTTAAAATTCACACAAACTATTCTTATTTATATTGGGAAAGTAACTAATAACCATCACAGATTCTGAGGTAACCGTCGTTCCTCTGTTCTCAGCCCTAAATAATTAAAAACCACACCTTTCCATCGATCCATCAATTTCTTTGCTGTTCCTTTCCTCCTGCGGTTATTTTCATCTAATTCACGTTTTGGGTTTTCGATTTCTTACTGAATTTTGACTTGGGTCGGTTCTGTTTCGAGTTATTTTTGTTGTTTCTCTTTTTTGGAATTGGGGTTTATTGTGATGCCGAACTTTGCCCCCCTCCTTTTTTTCCCTTTGATTATTTTAAGGGGTTTTGGGTTTAAATTTTGTTGTGATGGGTTTTAAATAATTTCATTGTATGGTCTACGGATTATTTTTCGTCAGGAAATGGTTTGTGCTCTTAAGGGGGTTAATTAGTTGAAAAATGGAGCGAATCCTTTTAATGGAGTTTAAAGTTGACTTAATTCTGAGGTGGGGTTATCGGATTCTTTGTGTTAGGATTTATGGTCTTTTAGGGAGCGATGCTAGAATATGCTTCTGATCATGATAACGTTGCCTGCAAGTTGTGTGCATCTTTTGAGTTTTTTTTTCTTTTATATTTTGGTAGGTTTTGTTTGTGTGGTATACTCTAACCCAGTTTGTGATATTGGTGAGTGTAGGGTTTTTTTAGGCCGAAGCAGAACTTCAGGCTTAGCAATGAAGAAGGTCCCCAAGAGCAGCTGCAAGTCTGCATCACACAGGCTCTTTAAGGACAAGGCGAAGAACCGTGTGGATGACCTGCAGGTAATGTTTTTGGATCTTCAGTTTGCTAGGAAGGAGAGCCGTACTGTGGATGCTGCGGTGCTTGAGGAACAAGTTCATCAAATGCTTCGTGAGTGGAAGGCCGAGCTCAATGAGCCCTCACCCGCGTCGTCTTTGCAGCAAGTAAGATCATATTCTTTGCAGTAACATCTTATTGACTGTAACTAGTGGGCCTTGTTTGAGAATTGAGATATCTATTGCGATTGCTTGTTTCTAACCTGTATTATTTTGTTTGTCCAACGTGATGGACCTGTGTGAACTTGAATGGCAGTTTTAGTGGTAAAGCTGTGATTGTGAACTGTTATGTTTATGGGTAAATATAGGGTGGCAGTCTTGGGTCATTCTCCACCGATATCTGTCGGCTGTTACAGCTTTGTGAGGAGGAAGATGATGCCTCTAGTCCGTTAGCTGCTCCTAAGTCTGAACCTAATGACCAGACTCTGCAGGCTGGGGGTAAGGCCGTGTTCCCTGAGGTGAGTATTTATTTTTTCTATTTTCGGGAATGGGGATGCATTTCTATTTTTTGCAATAATGATTTTGCAGGACTGTGGCTTTAGTTGTTTATGTGATGATTTTGAAATTTCTGTTTTATTTGATGCATTACTCTTTGTATATAAATATCAGTGTATAACTTATAAACTGATAATAAACCACAAATGCTTCAGAAATGGTTGATATTGCCTAATGAAAGCTGAAAATTTTGGATTGACTGATTTTATGTGTTCATGTATAATGTATTGTTTAATGTGTTTCTCCTTTCTTGACAATTGAATCTCAGCTATTATTTATATATAAAACATGCAAATGATACTTTCAAATGAATGCAAAAACATGAAAACATATGTTGTTCAGATGCACTATATCTATATTCCTTGCTACTCAGATTGATTGTTCCAGCAAATCAGCAATCAGGGCTTGTTGGGTATGTGGCTACTCCAGCCAAAGAGATCCTGGGGTGATTGGGTGAAGTCTGTCAATAGTGGTGAGGGTGGTGGGGGGTAGTAGGTGAGATACACCTCAAATTTTGTTTGTGGGATGGAAGGTGGCAGAAAAGAGAAGAAACAGAGGAGGTGGCTGAAGAAAATAGGATCTTTCTTGCTAGGTTTTGGAAGTTAGAGAGGAGCATGGAGAAACCTAATAATTAATGCGCAGAGGGAATAAGGAAATTATGTATTCCCATCTTATTTTATAGCTTTATTGGGTAAAAAGCAATATTATATTATTTTTAATGATTGATCCTCAATTTTGTAATTGATGATATGTTTTGATTTTCAATTCGCAAAATAGGTCTTCTAATTTGTGATTAACATGATTTGTTAATCCTTGGTCCAGTGGTCCTTACTCCTTAATACCTTGACCCAACCCTTTACGTGCTTGGGTGAAAATTGAGTTGTTAATTCAAATTCTTACTTTGAGGGGGTTATATATGTATTTTGAGTGTATTTGGGATTTGAACTTAAACCTGGCCAGATAACACCCAAGTAGGTTGCATGATGGCAGTGGAGGTGTGTAGTATACACTATATATATATATATATATATATATATATATATATATATATATATATCCCCAATTTTTTTATTGGAGATAATTGATCATTGGATTATTTAATTTATGAGAGCAGTAATGTAGAACTAGTTCCTGGTTTTCAGGTTAAACTGTGTAATCTGGGTCAACTTTTAGAACATAAATTTGTATGTAAAATATACATTTCTTGATAATATATCTTTTGCTCCCCATTTATGTCGCAAGATGTTCGGGCAGACTCGAATCATGTGCTGTTTTGGATCTATATCTGTCAGATGACATTACCTTTGCTAATTGAATGGCTATTTTCTATTGCGATATGCTTTAAACAATTTTTTTTTATGTTCAGTTATATCGTTTTTAAATGACAGAAAAGAACTGAGGCATTCCTTAGAGTTTATACTTGTTCGGTTTTAAAGATTGGCATATTTTTCCCTAGTGCAATATCTGCTTTTACACATTGTGTATTTAGTCAGTCTTTTAATACTGATCTGGTTTCAGTATTGGATTTCACCAGTAATTGTAATATGTTTCCTGGTTTAACTGTAAATCAGGGCCAACAGCAACATGATTTCCCATTGGCTGATGACTGCAAACATTCCCCCTCTGGTGTTCAAAATGTAGCCGCTAACAACCCAGAGGGACATGCTTTAGAATATCATGAGTTTGATCTGCATCAGGGCTTTGATCATGGCTTTTATACTGGTTTCAATGGTACAGGTTATTGTGAGGAGGATGTTATTCCTCATATATCTAGCTATCTACCAAGTATCTGCCCTCCTCCTTCCGCTTTCTTAGGCCCAAAATGTGCACTTTGGGACTGTCCAAGGCCTGCCCAAGGATTGGACTGGTGTCAAGACTATTGCAGTAGCTTTCATGCTGCTCTTGCTTTGAATGAAGGGCCTCCAGGCGTGGCCCCAGTTATACGACCTGGGGGCATTGGTTTGAAGGATAATTTACTTTTTGCTGCTCTTAGTGCTAAGGCACAAGGAAAAGATGTTGGCATCCCAGAATGTGAGGGAGCAGCAACTGCAAAGTCTCCATGGAATGCACCTGGTACTCTTGATTGTTTAGTATTATCTCCAGTCATTATTATAAAAAACAGATGATTAAATCATCAAAATCAATATTTTATTAATTTAGTGGTTAAAATAGGGTAACATGACCAAATAATCTTTGGGTTCCCTCACAATAGAAATAGGGATATAGAAGAAATGTGTACTTGTTTCTTATAAAAAGGATAAAAAATGGGATCAAGTTTGTTTCTTATAATAAGAATTGGAGGTAGTATCTTTTCATTGATTTGGGAGATAGACTATTGTTTTAGTAAAGTATTTCCCATTGACCAGATTGTTCTTAATTTTATTTTGTTTGATTGCAGAGCTCTTTGATCTGTCTGTTCTTGAGGGTGAGACTATTAGGGAGTGGCTCTTCTTTGATAAGCCTCGAAGAGCATTTGAAAGTGGAAACAGAAAGCAGAGGTCATTGCCAGATTATAGTGGACGTGGTTGGCATGAATCAAGAAAGCAAGTGATGAATGAATTTGGAGGGCTGAAGAGATCTTATTATATGGATCCACAACCTCTGAACCATTTTGAGTGGCACCTTTATGAATATGAGATTAGCAAGTGTGATGCATGTGCCTTGTACCGTTTGGAACTAAAGCTTGTTGATGGGAAGAAGAACTCGAAAGCAAAGTTATCAAATGATTCAGTTGCTGATCTGCAGAAGCAGATGGGAAGGCTCTCTGCCGAGTTTCCACCTGACAACAAAAGGGCTGCTAAAGGCAGAGCCAAAATTAATGCCAAAGTTGGCATAGGTGGTGTCTATTCACCCTCACACAGAGTGACTCCACTAAATGGAACATACGATTATGGGTTAGCTGCACCATACGACTATCTTGTTGAGAACATGGGCGACTACTATGGCACATGATCAATTTGGATGGAGTGATGTGCAAGATGCAGCATTCAACTTGATTATACATTATTCTGTGCTGGATTTTCATTTTGTCCTCAATGATCTGATTTTTTCATTTTCAAGTTACAAAAATCCAAGGTCATTTTTTTGCCTTGTCAAGATATTGTGATGTGAATAGCTCATTCTCACTGGAGTGCAAGCATTAGAAGCTGCTGGATGCTGAATTCTAACCGCAGAATTTACTGTATATTTTATGACGAGTAATTTGGTGAATGTTAGAATCTCATTAGCATCACCTGAATTGACCTATCGTTTAGGCTTAAAAATTGCTGTGATTCAGCTGACTCTATTTCCCAAATCAAGCTAATGTAAGTTATTTACAGTATTTTATGGTATTAGTTGCAGGACAAACCTCCAGAGTTGCATTATATTGGCTCTGTAATAAAAATGTTTTAGGCCCTTTTTAGTAGTTTTTTTATAACCTTGAATGTTAGCTTTATATGTTCTACCTTCTGTTCGATGATACATCCTCTCTACATGAGTAGTGATGGCAAGTGTGTGGGGTTGAGGTCTTCCCAAGTCCATACATGTGGTGGGTAACATGGGTTCGGGTGGTTTCAATTGAATTTGGAAATTTGGGGAACATATAATAACTTATTCAACTTGTATTTTTATTTTTTTAATTTATATTATTTAAATATGTTTTTATATTTAAATAATATAATACTAATCAAATTAATATACTACCATTAATATAAACTTTTCGTTTTAAATATAAATAAAAATAATTAATTTTATACATATTAAGAATAATAACAAATATTTGATAAAGTTTTCTAAAATATTTATAATATCATTTATGGTATAAAGAATTAGTTATCTTGAGAATTTATACAATGAAGTCATATTGAGTAAACAAACATTTAATGATATTGGAAATGTATAATTTTATTTGTATTACGTGACAAACAATTTAAGAATATATATAAGGAGGACATATTTGGTAGATAATCATTTAATGACATCGAAAATATATAATTTTATTTATATTATGAGATAATTTTTTTATTAAAATTTGTTTATATTTAGAACTAGAGGTAGTTTATAAATAGGTATAAAATCTCAAAAATAAAAATTGCATTTTTTTAGAAAAAGTATAACTTTATATTTTTAACTATTATTATAATTAGGTTTATTTAATTTGTATTGTTTTAGTTATGTAACATCCATAGAACCTTTATGTTCAAGATATTGTTTATTTTATAAGTTTTATAGATTTGTCCTTATAAAAGACACTTTGATGGTTTGAGAGAAGGGAGTGTCTATAAATTACCCTTAACCTCAACTTCTATCAATGTTTCGGTCCTATGACATTGATAGAGTCACCATGTTCGAGGTATTGTTTGCTTTATAAGTATTATAGATTTTATAATATTATAGATTTGTCCTTGTAAAAGACACTTTGATGGTTTGAGAGAAAAGAGGGTCTATAAACTACCTTTGGCCTTGACTTCTAACAATGTTCCGATCGTGTGAAACACACTTCAATAGTTTGAGAAGAAAGAAGATTTATAAAATGCTCTTGACCTCGACTTATATGTGATGTGAGACTTATGAGTGAAACATGTATCAATAAGAGAAAGATTTTATTAAAAATTATGTTAGAAAGGCTATGTTAAAATGAATTTTAAATACATATTTTTTATTTTTTTTATCAGGTGGAAAATTGCACATAGTAGTTAGTATTTAAAATTAGTTATTATATTTATACGGGAATAGGTTCTCTCAAACTTAGTCTAGGCATGTTTTCCCATCGAATTCAGGATAGAAAGAATCCCCTTCCTCCCACAAGGTAAAATTTGCTTCCTCATTTTGTTTTATAGCAACAATGAAAGGTATCAAGGTGGAACTTAGCCCAATAATGAAAGCAAATGGAAAACGAAAAGAAAAATTGAACAACATAAACTATCCAGTAACACTCGAGTAATGAACCTCAGTCATAGCTCCTTCATTGCTACGCCCTTCAAAATCCCAAAATTTTCTTCTCCAGCTCTTCACTTTCTAACAACCAAGCTTCATTGGTCTACTTGAATCATCTTAATCCCACATCGACTTTGCATATTGTTGAGCGTTGATTGTCTATTAATCTTTTGTCAATTTTATTTGCTTGTTTCCCACTCCATCTATTATTAAGCGTTCATTGTCTCCCAGGCCTTCATAAATTCTCTGTTTCTGCATTATTAACCATTCATTGTCTCTCTGCCTTTTGTCGTTTCTGTTTGTGGTTGCTGACTCAATTTGCTTTGCACCCTTGTGAATTTCTCTTTCAAATTTGAACTACCACTCTTGAATTGGACCGCTCGTTTTGGTTTCAACAATTGTTAAAACATTTTCTTAATGCTCGTAGCAAGACTTGAATACGGGTCATGGAGAATGATAACCTCTTTTTTTTTTCTTTCAGAAAGTGATCATGTTTCTATCTATTTATCCAGATAAAATGTAAATTTTGTTTCTGATTCGGTCTGGATACCGGCCCCCATTCTTGTGACGTCAGAGTGACCTCATATAAAGAAAACCGGTGTCCTGGTTCAGCATTACCACACCGGATATCCGATGTCTGGCCGTCCGTCCTCATCACACGATTGCCCTACTTATATATTCCATAACGGTTCTTTGTTCATTTTCATAGGACATTTATATAACTGTTGGCTTTTCAGTCACAGCAAAATAAGAGCCCCTAATAACTTATCAACGAAGACACTGTATGTAGCAAAATATGTCACGTCAATGGCCTCAGAAAGTAAGTGGATGTGTCAGCAGATTATGCGGAAAAGGTGATTATCCTCCCCTCTCCCTAGAGAGTCGTACCCTGATAATTGACCTACCCCCCTGACACATTTTGAAAGTTGAGCCACCCTGATTGACATAATATACACGCTATCAGAGCTAAGGGACCCACCTGTACCCAACGACTCATTTTCTTACGTACAATTACAAATAGCTCGTTTCAACACACATGCATGGTATCGTTGTTCTATCTCACACTTTACTGTTACTTCGCTTGAGTATTCACTGAGTTCTTACACTCTTCTAACTTGAGCGTCGGAGAATCTTCGCAGGTGGCACCACCTTTCGCCCCCCTGCAACGCGAAACGTTGGTGTGAAGGATCTCCAAGACAACAAGACCGGCCTCTCCCACTAAGAGACCGGATTAATACATCGGATACACACTGTTCCGGTGTGCAAACCCTAGAAACACCTGTACTCTTGTGGCTGGTCCCACACCAGATCCTAGACCCCGGTCCAGACCAGTTCATTGGCACGCCCGGTGGGACTCGTTAGAGTTATTCCCATTTTCGCAGAAGTTTTGTTGTCACGATGGAAGGCGACGAGAGAGATTTCGTGGATGGTCACGTGGAGGATGTGACCCATCAACAGGCTGGAAGGAGACTCGTCTTCGAGTCCCCTGTAACTCAAACCCGGAGGATGGTGCAAGTGCAGACGCCTGACCCTCGCGATGAGGTTATCAGGCAACTCAGGGAGGAGCTGATGGAGTTGAAGCGGGAGAGAGGAGGAGCTGGGGACAGAGTAGCATCTCATGCAGAGGATGCTCATCATGCATCAGCGAGGGATAGATCTACAACCCTCCAGTATTCGAAGATCCCCACGTATGAAGAGAGGGAGCAGACGCAGGACTCTAGTGATAGAGTCAGTACCAGGAGAAGAGAGCAGGCGGTGGTGACTTCAGGGACGTACAAGCTCAGTGTCCCTTTCTCAAGAAGGCTGATGAGCATTATCATCCCAAAACATTTGCAAACAACTCAGCCACTGTCGATCGGGAAGTATAATGGAGAGACCGACCCCACTAAGCATTTGGATGCTTATGTGTATGAAGCTATGTATTTGGGAGCAGATGAAGATGTTATGTGCAGAATGTTCCCAAGAACATTGACGGAGGAAGCTCTCAGCTGGTTTAAAAGCTTACCCTCAGGATCTATAGACTCTTGGGAGGAAATGGCTGCTGAATTTGAAAGCCATTTTGTCATCTCTAGGGATATCCCAAGAACTTCTCACACCCTGGCCCAGATAAGGCAGGGAGAAACTGAAACTCTTAAGGAGTTCTTGAAAAGATTTTATAAGGAGGCAGCGTTGGTCCCCAACCTCACGGAGGCCATTCAGCTCCATATTGTGGTGGAAGCTCTTCAGCCTGGCTCAGCCTTTGCCCTATCTTTGGCAAAGAGCCCCCCAACAACCTTCGAGGAGTTTCAGAGGAAAGCTTCTAAGTACGTGTGCATAGAGATGCATCTAGAGGCAACTGCAACAAGAATGAAGCCTTCTGCACCCACTCAGCAGCCGCGGAGAGAAAAGGAGAGAGTGAGGCCTGAGAAGCATGCCTTTAGAGAAGACTTTGTGAACGCTCGTCCGCATCCACGAGATAGGCGTGTATCATCGTTTGACAACTATGCTCCGTTGAACACTAGGCATTCACAAATCATGAGGGAGGTTGGTTGGCCAACTTTGAACGTCTTTGGAATAAGAAAACCAGCCCCAGTCAAGAGGGGTGGTAACCCACGTAAATATTGCACGTTCCATGAACAGACAGGACACAACACTGATGAGTGAAAAGCGTTAAAAAATACGGTGGAAACTCTCCTTCGGGAGGGAAAGCTGAAGCAGTATTTGTTTAAGGAGAAATCTGTGGACGAGCCTCAGAGGATAGAGAAAAGGAATAGAGATCCAGATGATGAAGATGATAATACACGTAACCCAGCAAGGAAGTTCACTGCAGCTGAGAAGCAGAAGGGAGTAGTGATTGCTGAAGGTGCCCAACAAAATAACATGCCCCAGCAGCAGAGGCAGGGCAGACGAGAAGTGATTGAGATGATAGCTGGAGGATTTGCGGGAGGAGGAACATCAATCACAGCACGGAAGAATCACCACAGGATGATTCTGTCTGTCCAGGGCAAACCGAGGGATAACTGCCCTTTCAGGGACGATATGACAGCCCCGACGGTGTCATTTACTGATGATGACTTTGGCCCAACAATTCCAGGGGGTGATGATGCGGTAGTTATCGTGGCAGTCATAGCCAACAAGGATGTCAAGAGGATCCTCGTCGATCAGGGAAGTTCTTGTGACGTTATCTTTTATAATTGTTTCAAACGAATGGGTTTCAATGATGCAGATTTACAACCCTACACACAAGAACTCACAGCGTTTAATAGAGCCAAGCAACCCACCAAGGGGTATCTTGACACTCTGATTTCTTTTGAAGGAGAGCCTGGTGCAAGAACG
This sequence comes from Clitoria ternatea, assembly GCA_037962975.1. Lineage (NCBI taxonomy): Eukaryota > Viridiplantae > Streptophyta > Magnoliopsida > Fabales > Fabaceae > Clitoria > Clitoria ternatea. The sequence goes on from CM075669.1 coordinate 298,763,173, forward strand.
GTCAAGTCAAGAATCCTGGTGATTGACGTGGAATCCCCATACAACGGTATCATAGGCCGTCCAACACTGAATGCGATGGAAGCAATTGTTTCCACTCCTTACCTCTTGATCAAATTCATTGACAAGGACAACGGTGTGTCCTCTCTCCGTGGTGATCAAGAGATGGCTCGATATTGTTATAATCTGAGCCTCAACATGGTTAAGTTGGAAGCGTTCAACAAGAAGAGGAAGCTAAATGATGGAGGAACAACGGCAGGGTCTGTCAGTCTAATTGATCTAGACCCCAGAGCAGAATTGAAGATTGATCCACTCAATCCCTCCAAGCCCACACCGGATGGTGGTTCCAGGGATGTTGTCTTAGGGGATTCCCCAGAAAAGATCACGCACATCAATGATAAGCTGGAGTTTGCTATGGAGCAACGCTTATTGGCCCTTTTACAGGAGTTCAAAGATCTTTTCGCATGGACAACAGCAGACATGCCTGGATGGACCCTGATTTCTGTTGCCATAAGCTTGCTGTGTACCCTGAAACAAGACCGGTGGCCCAAAAGAAGAGGAGGTTGGGACCGGAGAAGCAGAGGGCGGCTTGTGAGCAGACAGAGGAGTTGTTGAAAGCAGGCTTTATAAGGGAGATACGCTATTCATCTTGGCTTTCTAATGTGGTAATGGTGCAGAAGGCCAATGGCAAATGGAGAATGTGCACAGATTATGTGGATCTTAACCGTTGCTGCCCCAAGGATCCATATCCCCTGCCCAACATCGATCGCATGGTGGATGATTCATCTGGTTACCAATACCTCAGTTTCATGGATGCCTATTCGGGGTATAACCAGATTCCGATGTGGGAGGGAGACCAGGAGAAAACTGCCTTTATCAATGACCGCGGTGTTTTCTGCTACACCGTCATGCCTTTTGGATTGAAGAACGCCGGCGCTACCTATCAGCGCATGATAAACAAAGTCTTTGAAGGGATGCATACAAGGCTGGTCGAAGTTTATATTGATGATATTATCGCCAAAACACCCGCTGGAGGAGACCACATTGAAGATCTGCGCCAAGTTTTCACTAGGCTTCGGCAATACAACATGAGGTTAAATCCTTTAAAATGCACCTTTACCGTTCTGGCTGGGAAATTCTTGGGATTTATGTTGACCCAACAAGGCATTGAGGCTAACCCTGGGAAATGTCAAGCAATCCTGGACATGCAGAGCCCTAAGTGTCTGAGGGAGGTCCAATCGTTGAATGGGAAAGTGACCGCTCTAGCTCGTTTCATGCCTAAGATGGCGCACAGGTCCCTCCCCTTGTATAAGGCGTTGAAGAAACACAAGGGTTTTGAATGGGGAGAGGAGCAAGAGCAAGCTTTCCAGCAGCTCAAGGTCGTTCTCTCGAGCCCACCAATTCTGGTTAAGCCTGACCCTGGTGAGACGTTAATCTTATACTTAGCAATCTCTGATGAAGCCCTAGGCGTGGCCTTGGTTAAAGAAACCCCTGAAGGGCAGAGGCCGGTGTACTTTACTAGTAAGACGTTTCAGGGGGCGGAAGGAAGGTATCAGAAGATTGAGAAAGCTGCTCTAGCAGTCGTGTGGGCGTCACGACGGTTGAGGCCCTATTTCCACGCGCACCCAGTACTGGTGAGAACGGATTTGCCTCTCCGTTCAGTGCTCAGCAAGCTCGACCTCGCCGGGAGGATGATAAAATGGTCTGTCGAGCTGTCTGAATTTGAAATCTCATATGAGCCTCGAGGAGCCATCAAGGCGCAAGTGTTGGCCGACTTTGTTGTGGAGATGACTGGGGCGGACCCGGCCACCCCTCGAGCGCATTGGACCATTTACGTTGATGGCTCGTCGAACAGCAAAGGTTGTGGAGCAGGTATGGTGGTAGAAAGTGATGATGGTGTGCACCTAGAAATTTCCCTCCGATTCAATTTCAAAACCTCCAACAACTAAGCTGAATACGAAGCATGCTTGGCCGGTCTCCGTGCGGCGATTGACATCGGAGCATCAGCAGTCACACTGTGCAGTGATTCCCAACTGGTGATTTCGCAGATCCAGGGGGAGTACCAGGCAAAGGAGCCGCAACTTCAATTGTACTTGAATTGTGTTAATGAGTTGAAGGGAAGATTTGAGGTTCTAGAGTTCAAGCACGTGCCCAGAGAAGAAAACACCAGAGCGGACATCTTGTCTAGATTGGCAAGTACAAAACAGCCCGACAGCACAACAACGGTAGTTCAAAGCACTTTGACATCGCCTAGCATACCTCTGTACCCTTCTCTGAATGCTATCATGGTGAGCTATCCATATGAGAATTCTTGGGTCATACCCTATATTCGCTATCTGGCTGATGGTCAACTTCCCACTGATGAGAAGGAAAGGAGACGAGTGAAGAGGGAGCTGCCATATTTTACTATGGTCGATGGTGTTCTCTACAAAAGGGGATTCTCTGTCCCATATCTTTTATGTTTAAGAGAGGACGAAGTTCAAGCGGTTTTGGAGGAAGTGCACGAGGGACAATGTGGACACCATGCTGGGGGCCGAAGCTTAATGAGAAAAGTCCTCAGGGCTGGATATTGGTGGCCCACTGTGAAGCAGGATTCTGCAGATTTTGTTAGGAAGTGCAATGCTTGTCAAAAATTCTCCAATCTTCACCATACACCGGCCCAAGAGCTATCTTTATCTGCTGTGCCTTGGCCGTTCTCCCAGTGGGGCCTTGATATTTTGGGCCCATTCCCCACTGCGCCTGGAGGTATCAAATATTTGATCGTGGGGGTAGACTACTTCACCAAGTGGATCGAGGCAGAACCAGTAGTGCATATCACTTCTGCACGAACAAGACGTTTCGTGTATGAAAATATCATAGCTCGGTTCGGGGTGCCAGGGCGGATTGTGACCGACAACGGCACCCAGTTTACAGACAAAAAGTTCACAGATTTGCTTGAAGGACTGGGGATAATCCAGATATTTTCATCTGTTGAACACCCCCAAACCAATGGGCAAGCAGAGGTAGCCAGCCGAGAAGTGCTAAAGGGGTTGAAGAAGCGTTTGGGAGAAGCGAAGGGAGGATGGACTGACCAACTATGTCATGTTTTATGGGCATACCGCACTACGCCTCATTCTTCAACTAACAAATCCCCATACCGGCTGACGTACGGGGTTGAGGCAATGATTCCGGTGGAGTTGCAAACAAGATCGGCTCGTGTGGAGTATTTTTCAGCCGTGGATAACAACGCCAATTTGGCATCAGAACTGGACGCCCTTCAGGAGTTGAGGGAAAAGGCCTTCGTCAGAGATCAGGCAATAAAAGCAAAGGCAGCACTCCGGTATAATAAACGTGTCCAGTATAGAGCTTTCAACACCGGAGACCTTGTCCTGAGAAAGGCAAGTGCGGGGAATAAGTTCGCCCACCAAGGAAAGCTAGCACCGACGTAGGAAGGTCCTTATAGAGTTTCTGAGGTGACTGGAAGAGGGTCATACCGGTTGGAAGAACTTGATGGAACTCCAATCTGCAACAAATGGAACACTCAGAACTTACGTGTTTATTACAGCTAGTTGGTAAGACGGCGTGTACTCTTTTTCCTTACTTGAGTTTTTTCCCTTTGGGTTTTCTCAAGAAGGTTTTAACGAGGCATGGCCCCAACTACGCTCTTCATGTAATGTACTTTCAATTTTAATGAGAATACATTTTAACCGCTCTATCATTCTCACTTTTCTTATGTGTTGTGATTTATAGCCGTAGTTTAATACGCATACACCTCAGGACGGATGAACGCAACTACCAATTCTGTAGTTGATGAGATAATTCCTCGAGGAACTGATGAAGACCCCTCGGGACGGATGATCTCAATCACACATCGTGTGTTTTGACGATGTAACTCCTTGAGGTGGAATGGGTTGTAGGGCTGGTCCTTTTTCAAGGCCACAAACCGAACCCCATTCGAAGACTACATGGGTTATAGGGCTGGTCCTTTTTCAAGGCCACAAACCGAACCCCATTCGAAGACTACATGGGTTGTAGGGCTGGTCCTTTTTCAAGGCCACAAACCGAACCCTATTCGAAGACTACATGGGTTGTAGGGCTGGTCCTTTTTCAAGGCCACAAACCGAACCCCATTCGAAGACTACATGGGTTATAGGGCTGGTCCTTCCTCGAGGCCACAAACCGAACCCCATGCGAAGGCTTGGGCACAGTAGGCCGGTTCATACAGAAAACCGCGCTGAACCCCGAGTAACGGGCGCAGTAGGTTCAGGATTAGCCCTGATCCGAACCCCGTGTTGAAGGCTTGGATTGTAGGATTGCACCGAACTCCAAGTACGGTTAGTAGGATCGAACCGAACACCGTGTGAAGACTTGAGGAGTAGAACCAAACCGAACCTCAAGAGAAAGGCGTAAAGCTTACCTTCGCCAAAGCTATACAAAAATTCAAAGGCAATATCCGTCCTCAACTGTGGAATATCCACCCCAGAGCGGTTGAGCATTCACGTACCCGCTCTACGTCTTCGAGGAAAGATAAGCATTTCTATCTTTTTAAGAAGTTAAAAGGTAATCCTTGAGAATAAAATTTCCCTTCCCAACGTACTTACACTTGGGGACAGGGCATGCTTTAACTTAATTATCACTTATTCGTTACTATTTGTTATCCTAATCCGGTGTGATAAGTACGCTTTAAGCAGCTAGGTAACCACACAGAACGGATTCGCAAAGCATTGAAAACAATAAAGTGTATTGTATAACACTAAGTTATTCAACAATCACACAATCGACGCAAGCAGTTGAAGAGAAACAGCAATGAATTTTATTTCCAAAAAATAAGAACTGTTCAAGACACAAGGCAGTTAAAACTAGAGCTGATCCCAGTACACAGCTAAATATAAAGCATAAATCAAGAGGCCGGTGCTTGATCCTCCGCAGTGGGCACTCCTGCCTTCTCCGTCTTGTCCTCCACTCCAGTTTGGGCACCTTCTTGTGCTTCAGCTCCAGAGGCAGCGGTGGATGTTGTGGGCTCCATACTTTGACCTTCTGGAAGGGGAGGCAGTTCATACAGAGATGCACGGGGTTCATGGTGCGAGCCGTCCTTATGAACTTCGACAAGTCTTCCCCCATGGAATTCAAAGAACGGATCTAATCCGTACAGATTCAACTGCACTCCGGGGTTACGATAATAGACTTGACGAAGGGCCAGGCCGAAGGATTCATACGCCACATTTTTGCATATCTCCAAGGCTTTGGCAGCCTTGGCCTTTGCAGCAGCTAATCTTCTTTGAACCTTGGCATAATCCTCTTCTGAAGGCCCAGCACTCGCACCACCCTTCTTGAGTTCATCAATTTGGGCTTGCATCTCCTTCCGAATGATCTCCTACTCCCCAAGGTCTTTGTTGCGACCGTCCTCCATAACTTTGAGATCGTCAGCAAGCTTAGCCGATCTCTTCTTCTCTAGTTGTAATTCCTCTTCAAGGAGGGGTATGGATTTGTTCTTATTCTGGAGGTCGGCAACTTCCCGCTCTAGAGCCTTGTTCGCAAAATGCACCTGGCTCGCCTCTTCAGTTTTCCTCTGGAGCGTTTCCTTAGTTTTCTTCAATTCTGACTCCACGCCCCTGTGAACTTCAGCTTGCTTGGTCGCCCATTTCTCCTTCACCGCGAGTTCGGTCTCAAGTTTTTCAACTTGATCCATATAGTCTGCCTTCTCGCTCAGGGACTCAAGGAGGCCGGACAGTTCATCCAACTGCCAACGTCCGGCCTTGCAAGCACCTCGGACCCCAGCGGCGTCGAGGGAAGGGCGGAGGCAATACCTTGCCTTTGGAAGAGTGGGAGGCATAGACCCCTAGAACCACAAGTAAGGAGAAAGGAAGGAGTCACGCGGAGGTTCGAACGCCGGAGGAGGACCATTCCCAGAGTCCGGTTCTGAAGCATTCTGTGAAGAAGGGGCAGAGGACTCAGGAACGGGTTTCTTTCCCTTGTCCTTCTTCAATTCAGCTTCTTCGGCCGTCCTCTGACGCTTCTTCGCAGGGTCATCAGAGGAGGGCTTCTCTTGATCTGCCTTCTTTACAAGATGCCTCTTCTTCTTCTTCTTCTCTGGGACGGCCTCCTCGTCACTCGCTCCAGTGGCCTCAGTTATTTCTTCAGTTTCCTCCTCATCGAAGAGAGGAACCTCATCTCCTACCGCGGAGGTCAGAGGAATGAGGGGAGTTTTGGTGGCGTTCCTCTTCGCCTGGATTTCATTTTCCTCAGAGGAGGAGTCGTCGTCAGCCATCATGGTCCTTAACGACAACATCTCTGGGCTGGCTCTTTCGATTTGTTCTGCAAAACAAGAAAGGTTGAATAAGCATACAAGAAGAAAAAATAATCAGTTCATTAATAACCATACAACAGAAAGAGATTAAGAGCGGATATTACAGAGGTAGGCGTTTCTGATGTCATCCTCGGCCAAAAGGAGCCTGCTGGAAAATCCCTTGAGGGTCTTAGAGGTCGTCTGCATGGCACTCAAGACCTCAACAGAGTGAGGGGAGAGTTCACTCTCGTCTGTATAATAAGCACGGCTCATAAGGAGAAAATTCTCGTGCGTCCAGCTAAGGGGAAACTTGGTAAACCCCTCCTTGTTCCGCCAGAAGACCGGCTTATTTGGTTGAATCCGGACCCGCGTGTAGTAGTGTTTGAAGGAGCACCCATCCACCTTCGCGGATTCCGTATAAGACTTGAAATTTATCACCCTTGAGTCACTACGAAGAGTAATGAACCCAAGGCCGCCCTTCTTATTAGCTCGGTGGACCACTTGGTAGTAGTAAAATAGCTTGGCCACAGTGGCGGAGAAGTTGAAATGCTCCCCCAGAACTTCCAGAGCCCGGACAAGACCCCAACCATTGGGATACAGTTGTGAGGGGGCGCAATCTAGGAAACGCAGGACGGCCATCTGGAACTCCGTCATGGGGAAGCGTACTCCCAATTTCAAGAAGACGAAGTCGTACATGTAGACCGACCTCACATCAGGGACGCTGTGGCATATTCTTTCAGACGGATGTGGTGCCATCACAGCGTATCGTGCCTTGTACTTTTTATCTGAATATATCTTGCAGCGGAAAGAAACCGTGCACTCCTCCTCACTTGCATGGTGCGAAGGGATCTCTAGGAATTCCTCCTCCACCCAGCAATAGGGTTTTTCCCTGTTGAGTTTCTCCCAGTCAAGCCGGTGTGCCACAACGTTGACACACCCTTCAGCAGAGCGGAGAACCGGTGTTTTTCCACGTCCTAGAAGGTCCATGGTTGTGCAGGCACGGTGGAATGCGTATGTACTGTGGTAAAAAGCAACATCGTCAGAGAGGTAACCCTCAGCACTTGACCCTTCATCAGAGCGGCTGGTAGCCCTCGAGTCAAGGGGAGCCTCAGAGCGACGTTGGGAAGAAGACGCTCATGAGGAAGAGGCTTCGGCTCTCTCTGAGCGACGGGGCCCAGCCACAGGAGGATTCGCTGGAATCCTCCCACCACGGTGGCTAAGGGGGGCACGAGAGCCAAAACTCCCCCTGTTTGAAGGACCAGCGTGGCCTGCTCTAGATCGCATGGTGGAAATAGAATGACAAAAAATTGCAAGGAGTTGAAGGAAAGGGAGGTTACCTAAAGGAAGAAGATCTTTGAGATGTTTGAAGACGACAGAGAAATTCCAAAGAAATTTGAGCAGAGTTTCACTAAACTTGAAAACAAGAGTGGATTCCAAAATTTGCTAAGAGTTCCTTTTATAGGTAACGAAGAAGCACAGTGTTTCGTCGAAGGTCATAAGGCTTACATCAAAACGCAACCTTTTCAAATTGAAACGACTCCGTCGTTTCGTCATGTACGGGCGCGAAAATGGTAACGTTTCAATGAACATTTTGGCAAAATGGGGCCCCATTCAGTTTGAATCCAGGCCCAATAAGCCCAATCGACGGTTACACTCTTGGGTAATGATGGCTCGTGCGTAAAAAACGCATTTACTGTCCAATCATGCCATGCGCATTTAATACCTCCCAACCACTTTTCGAATACCAAGGGTTTCGATTTTCAAAGACTCTTGGTATTTCCATTATTTATTTTATGCTGTCTGAATCCGTTGTACGCAACGCGAGAAGAGCGGTCACCCATTTATTAGAGCGGATGCCACAGAGCTCCCAAAGACCTTCCAAAATGTACTACCGGCATCCAGACTTCTCTAGAGTTGTGTAGCTCATATGAGCAACTTAACAGTCCCTCATACAAGCTAGGGGACAGATGATCCGGTCTGGATACCGGCCCCCATTCTTGTGACGTCAGAGTGACCTCATATAAGGAAAACTGGTGTCCTGGTTCAACATTACCACACCAGATATCCGATGTCTGGCCGTCCGTCCTCATCACACGATTGCCCCACTTATATATTCCATAACGGTTCTTTGTTCATTTTTACAGGACATTTATATAACTGTTGGCTTTTCAGTCACAGCAAGATAAGAGCCCCTAATAACTTATCAGCGAAGACACTGTATGTAGCAAAATATGTCACGTCAATGGCCTCAGAAAGTAAATGGATGTGTCAGCAGATTATGCGGAAAAGGTGATTATCCTCCCCTCTCCCTAGAGAGTCGTACCCTGATAATTGACCTTCCACCCTGACACATTCTGAAAGTTGAGCCACCCTGATTGACATAATATACACGCTATCAGAGCTAAGGGACCCACCTGTACCCAATGACTCATTTTCTTACGTACAACTACAAATAGCTCGTTTCAACACACATGCATGGTATCGTTGTTCTATCTCACACTTTACTGTTACTTCGCTTGAGTATTCACTGAGTTCTTACACTCTTCTAACTTGAGCGTCGGAGAATCTTCGCAGGTGGCACCACCTTTCGCCCCCCTGCAACGCGAAACGTTGGTGTGAAGGATCTCCAGGACAACAAGACCGGCCTCTCCCACTGAGAGACCGGATTAATACATCGGATACACACTGTTCCGGTGTGCAAACCCTAGAAACACCTGTACTCTTGTGGCTGGTCCCACACCGGATCCTAGACCCCGGTCCAGACCAGTTCAGTTTCTATTTATATTTCCACTTAGAATATCAAAGCATCAATAATAACTTTTTTGCCTAATAATGCCCTTCATGATATTCTCTCTATTCTATTAATTCTTCTCAATAAAGTGCACTCTTTCTATCTTAGAATTATTGTCACTTTAATATTTTTTACAAAAATGAAAAAATTATTGAATGTATAGTTATTTAAGGTAATATGAACTAAAATACCCTTATTTATTTCTATTGTTTTATTAATAATAAATAATACCTTAATTGTCTTAAATCTTATTCACTGGTCAAATAAAAGGTGGTGGGAGAGAGATGCAAAACAAGAAGATACAATTGAAAACATAAATTGATTACACATTGAACTCCTAAAGTGGTAATAGTTTTAGGATTAAGGAAAAAAAGAATACTTAGTATTCCAAAGGTCAATAATTATTACACTTAACTACTCTCCCTTTTCATCAAAAGAAAAAAAAAACTCTGCTTTTTCCATAGACCCTTCATACACGGTTAGGAGGAAAAAATTTGAAAATAATTAATGCAATATATGAGAGAGAAAGTATGGTAATTAATGAGAGATAATTCATTTTAATAAATGAAGGGTAGATTAAAAATTTTGATGTGTTAGATAAAAGATGATTGTGTTCCTTGGTCGCTAAACAGTTAAATAAAAAACATAAGAGTATTTGACTATAATCTACCTTTTATATTAAACAAATCATTAAAAATAAATAAATTTGCTCGAGCATGAGTTTGAATTTCTAACCCAACAAAAACAATAAGGGGTCTATTTGGTGTATAGAATTAGAATTGGAATTACTATAAAATTACAAATTCTATGTTTAGATCGCATGCAATTAAAATGTGAAATTACAATTCTAAGTTAAAGTAAGGGTGATAGTAAAGGTGAAAACAATAGTGGTGACAATAACAACAGTTATAGTAGTGATAACAATGGTGATAATAATGATGGTGGTAGTGGGAGCAACAATGATAGCGACAATGACAATAAGAATGGTGGCAGCGATGACGAGAATGGTGGCAGCGATGACGAGAATGGTGGTGGTTGTGATGTTGGCGACAATAGTGATGACGGTGGTGGTGACGACAATGGTAATGAAGTTGACAACAATATTTATGGTGTGATGTTATGAATTGATAATTCAAAGGATTAGCTAGGAATTAAAAAAAATAAAAATAATTAATTCAAAATTTAAGAAGGTTTCCAAACAATAGAGCTAAAATTTTAAGACTTAATTTCAATTTCAAATCACAATCGCATGCTTAATTCCGTACACTAAATTTTAATAGGTAAATATATCATGTTTCTTACACCTTGCTACACATACAAGTGAAGTTGTTAACAAATCTCGTTTTCAATACCTCCTCCCCCTTCTACCCCAACCAAATTTGCTAATAAAACATTAACGGCTAACTTTGACCTATTGAGAAAATAAAATCACTATGCTTGCGTATGACAACACATAATACTATGCTTGAGTGTGACTCTCCAAAAGAAAATGACAAATTTTCCATTAAGGGTTATATAGATTTCTGAATATACTTATAAAAATAAGTAAAAGATTAGAACATAAATTATAGATTTTAAAATTTATTTTTTACCATCAAATAAAAAATATTAAAAATAAAAATTAAGCCACCCTTCAAAACATACACAACCAGTCATCCACTAGGACTACTGGCAAGGACATTTGATACATAGCGAACGGTTTAACAATGAATCTGCATGATCGTTACTCGTAAATGCTATATCTCATTGATCAATTTGTCTATACCAGCTTACCATGAATGTTTACATTACATGAACCACAAAAAAGATTCACTTCGGAGAAAAGTTGACTAGTTAAAAATCATTGTTTATACTCCTTTCCAGTAAAATGTACATCAATTAATTGCAAGTTGAGGAGAGTATCGTCTAAATCTCGCTCAGCATGACAGGTATAAAGGTGAAAACGGGGGGGAATGTTCACATAATCCACCGAGGACCAAGGTTCGGTAAACCCTTTCAAATGAGTTCCAAAAGAAAAGATCTAAAACATTCAGCTATGCATATGCTACTAACTCATACTGCATTAACATAAACAAAAATATGGCTTATGTAAACGGCTTCCTATTACAGCGGCTTCATCCAAAAAGACACAATTATCACCATGTTGGCATGTTCTTCTGTACATGCATTACATCCGTTTAAAAGTGTATAAAGGAACTAAGGTCTGGTGGCTTACATAATTACATGCTGGACAAACTATAAAGATGGACAGTCATTCCATTTGCCACCATTAGAACTGGATTCTTACAATCACTAAGCATCATCTTCTAGGTTGTTCACCCGTTCACACTCATCAATCCATTCACTGTATCTGCATTATTGCAATTAAGCTACTTCAGTCACATGGCTCTGTGTGTGTGTGTGTGTTTTTTGGTGGGTGGGGGCAACAGTGAACTTACATGTCTATTGGCTCAGATAAAGCTGAAAAGGAACAAAAATAAGAGATGGTTAGTTAAATCTACAGCGCATAAAACACTGAATATCCACATCACTTTAATAGAATTAAAGAAAGCACTATTTTTTCAATCGAAATACAAAGGAGCAAAACAATATATGCATTTCAGTTTTCTTCTGAAGGCCACAAAAGAAATGAATATAATACCAATGCTCAACCAGACAGCCCCAAAATGGGCTACTAGCCAATTAGCATTAGCCTTTAAGAATTGTTGTTCTTGTTTAACTATTTCCGGTTTTCAAAATGGCAGGAGATTGAGACAAAAGATCTTTGCAGATCACAATAACTTAATTAAAGAAAAGTAAAAATTAAACAATCTCATATAACATGTCTAAGGGATCATCATCAGTATCAAGTTGGTTTTCACATACATCAATAAAATATTTTATCTGTACGCCATCTTAGCTGCTACACATTTCCATAACTAGTGCCGCTCATTATCGCAAATAACAGCCAGCACAACATACCCTGTAGAATTAACTGCTACTTTACGAATGAAATAAAATAACAACAGCCCATGAAAACAAACCAGTGATGGTAGTGCTAAAGCTCTCTTGACATATCCTGCATGAAGCTTCACCAATCAAGTTCTTCATATCCCTGTCAACAGAACCCCAAGATTGAGCATCAAAGTGAACAGTATTCATCTCTAAGATGATAAGATACTGATAGTTAGTGATTTCAGAGGGAACAAAAAAACTCTTATGTCTTTGGTTATGCAAGGAAACAAAAGGGGTACATACTATATCCCTTTACAAGTAGTAAAAAAAAACTGCTTACATGCGGCACTCAACACTGGTCCCGTGATTACAGAAAGGGCAGCTAAAGACAGTGTCAAGCTTATCCATCCGTTTCTTTGGAGGAGCCTTTGTTTTCGCCTTCCTTTTTCCCATAGTTCAAATCTTGATTTTCAGATATTCAAGCACCCAAAAATTTCAGTAACAAGTTAGAAAACGAAAATTTTATGTATTTACAGTAAGCATGATAATCCATTTTTTCATCTCTATAATGAATAATACTAACTGTCATCCAAATCAATATTTCAAGCAAACAAAAATCAAATACTAAAATGCTACATAACATACAATACATACATTTCCTAGAGTTTTCTGTATTCTGTTGAATAGATTGTGAAAAGAAATAGAAGCCATTTTTCTTTTGAAAAATAGTAAACAAAAGAAAGGTTGAAACTGAAACCCTTTTATTTCTTGTTTCAAAATTGCTCAGGAAAAACAAATTTATTCACAGATTGCAAATCAAACCTAGAATACGCCCAATTACCAAGCACCGACACAATTCAGGGATTGAAGAACATATAAAGGCGCAAATTAATGGCATCGACAAACGAAAACACAAGAAGTTCTCAACTTTATCTCTTCTAAGCGATGAGAAGAAAGGGAGAAATAAAGAAAGGGTGAAATTGCATACACAGAGAAAATTAACAGCGCTAAGCGATGACTCCGAACCGCAAGTTTCCGATGCAGTGAGAGATGAGAGTGTAAGCAAATTGAAATTGAAGAGAAAGTGGAAAGAAAGCAATCAACGGTTTATATGCTGTGAGATAGGTAATTCAATTGTTTGATATTTATTACGAGAAAAAAAATTGTTTTAAGAGATACAAGTTTAATGGTAACTTACTCCATCCTCATTTTAGTAAAATCAGACAGAGCAGGATTCAATACCAGTGACCGATCGGAAACACAGGAAGCCATGCACCACTGGGCTAACAATCACACGTACCCAAAATGACACAATATTATACTTTTAAAATATTAGGTAAAATATTTTTTCAGTCCTTTTTAAGTTGAGGGTTTAGAAAAAAAAGAACTCTTAAAAAAATGGTATATTTTTTGTACTTAAAAAATTTTAAAGTTTGTGAAATTAAAAAAATGTTAAATTTAACTGTTAACTTATGAGATGATGTCACTTCATCAATGTCATGTAGTTGATATATGACAACTTTTTTAAAATAAAATTTTTTCATCATCACTTGAATTAATTCTTTTAAAAATTAAATAATTTTCAGCAGTTTTAAAATGTAACCACCGACAATAATTTGTGCAACAAAATTGAAATGATTATAGAAACATTAGTTATAGTTAAAACTTTAAATCATTGATAATAGTTTAATATTTTTTTATCAGGCATTTCTTCAAACACGTTATATACAAAACAGTATCACTGCAATACCACTACAATCTCAACATGTTTGAAACAAAAATTTCACCATAATACTATAATAAATATTTCTAAGCCACTCCTATTCTACTCCAACATCATTTTCATTTAGGCGTAGCATTTTTTCTCTAAAATTGACATTTTTCATGGGTCCCCAACCATCATTGGAGAACAACCAACTATTAAAAATTGGATTTTTGTGTAATAGTCTCCCTTCACTTAGGGTCCGTTTGGTTACCCGTTGGGGTAACCTGGTTGAGATAACTGAGGTTTTGTAAATTAGGGTTGAGAAAACTGGGGTTTTGTAAGCGGAGTTGTGTTTGGATGTGAAAAAATTTGGTTGGGTAAAAATGGGTTGAGAAGTAGTGATTATGTTTGGTTAGAGAAAAAGTTAGGTTGGGTAGATGGTGGTTTGGTGAGAAATTACCAAAAAGGGTATTAGTAAAAAATATATTGAATATATATATATATTAATAATATAAATAGATATTATATCAAAATTTGTATATATATATATAATATTATGTATAATTGGATTATTTTTTAAACAAAATAGAAATTTTCTTAAGAACACCCTATTATTTTTTAAACAAATAAAATTAGTTTTTAACAAATTAGATGATATTATATCAAATTAGATTATTTTTTAAAGTAAATATATTTTTTATATAACTTAAAAAATGTGATTATTTTTATTTTTACAATTATATGATTGTTATCCCTCGTTAATTTAATAAAATATGATATTTTTATTTTTATTTTCCTTTAATCTAAACAGATCACTAAATTTAAACAAATCAGATATGTTAAATTTAAATTGATTATTTACGCGATGTAACTAAAATTACCCTTGATATAAACGGATAACTTAATCTAAACGGATTAAATTGGTTAAATTTAAATGGATAACTTAATCTAAACAAATAAAATTTGTTAAATTTAAACAGATAACTTAATTTAAACGGTTAACTTAAATTAAATAGATCGAGTATGTACAAAATAATGTATAAAATTATGTTTGATCGGAATAATATGATTACAATCTTACTAATTACATTAAAAACGTAATTATAAATTTCCTTAAATAATGTACAAATTTAATTACATTAAATAATATACAAATTTAATTACATTAAATTATAAATTTCCTTAAATAATGTATAAATCAGTTTAAACAAAACATACAATAAAAAATTAAACTATACAGATTCAACTAAGGTACACCCTAACAAAAAATACACCACCTATATACCTTCATCATCCACCATTAAAAACATTTTAATGTGGACCAACACACAGAACCACACCCATGCACCTCCATCATCACCATCCATCCATGACCACCATTCATCCATCACCACCATCCCCAACCACCATACATAACCACCGCCCACCACACCACCACCCCCAAACCCAAACAACCACCCTCCCCTCACCACCCCTGAAACCCGAAACCCACACACCCACAGTGGCCCAACTCAAAACCCCATCATACCCGCAACCCCCACCCTCCACCCTTCCTCCTCCCACACAACAACATCGTAGCCTGTCCCTGCGGCCACCCACCCACCACCACCACACAACCACACACCACACGGCCTCCACCCCCCTCACTATCACCATGAACCCATCAACCCACAATCACCCCAACCCACCTACACGACCTCCACACCACCAATACAACCCCCCACCAAGAAAAATCCCCATCATCAGCAACCATCCCCCTCCACCCATTATCCTCAACCAAATAAAAAAAAAACCAACAGCAAAGGAGTTTGGTTCAAGAGATCCTTACCTCTACTTACAGATTTGCTTTCAATGAGCCACCAAAGCTTGTGCCTTTCTTCTGATTTTTGTCTTCACCTAACAAGGAGGAAGCTTTCTGCGTTTTCCCCTTTTGATCTTGGCTTTTGGTGTATACGTGTTGCAAGGGGTAAATCTGGGATTTGATAAAGCAGTAAGGGTACGATGGTCTTCTCCTTCAACTGCAGTTGGCTCAAGGGAGCTTGGGGCAACCCATGCGGAAACGGAGTTTGGGAGTGGCCAAACGGAGCTTGGTTGACGGAACGGAGGTGGCTGTCTCATCCAAACACAACCGCGTTTCAGGAACGGAGGGGAACGTCGTTTGGTGAACTGAACGGAGGTTGGGAGGGAGAACCAAACACACGCTTATTCTTCTTCATCCACCAGCCATCTTAATATCCTACAAGATAATAGGACTTTATGAGTAATAAATACTTTATAATCTTAGCTGACAACGTGTAAACAAAGGAGGGACACATCTTTACCTTTCTTTAACATAATTAGAGTTGGAAAGGTATATTGCAGAATCCACTCTTATAATCACTATAATAAATCGAGGAGGTATTAATCCAACTAACATGTTGATTTTGAAAGATTGCATGAGCTGTAACTAAAGTATCTACAGTTAAAATCGAACAAACAACATCAGTCAATTGTAAGTGAGTATAGTCAATTGTCTATGAAAAATAAAAAATAAAAACTCAACAAAATTCCCGTGTTACACAAGCCCAAAAACATATACCAAATGTCATATTACCCAAAAACACACTGAAAAAATAAACTAAAATACAATGGCCATGTTTTCCAAGAAGGAAAAAAGTCCAAGTAAAATCACATTCAATTTGAAACAATATCATCAAGAACCGCATAGAGTAGAAGAAAT
This sequence comes from Clitoria ternatea, assembly GCA_037962975.1. NCBI lineage: Eukaryota > Viridiplantae > Streptophyta > Magnoliopsida > Fabales > Fabaceae > Clitoria > Clitoria ternatea. The sequence continues at coordinate 298,779,584 of CM075669.1, forward strand.
TAAGAAAAAGGGAAAAGGTGGTACCAAGAGCAACAAGTGATTGGCGTCTCGCATCATCAGGATAACATTCAGATAAAAGAACATTTAAGAAATCCTCACTACAACTTAATCAGGTTCATTCACATTTGCAAATCCTCCGAACACCCCATCCATATTTGTCGTAACACTGCTCTTACAACAATTCCAAAATGAAAGATCAAACATCACTTAAACTTATTAATCCTAAATACAAATCAACAATCCCAACAAGCATCACAACTTATTACCTTTTTATCTATTTTTTAAGGTTAAATTATACAGATTAAAAAAAATAATTAATGTTTCTAGAGTACAATATTTTTATATTTACTTTTCTATTTTGTCCTCATCTTAAATTAAAATTTTATTAATACTATTCGTGTTTGATCATTCCCTATGTGAGAGTATAACAAGAAAAAAATAATACTCTAAATAGACATATAAAAAAATAAATTTTGTTCAGAATGGAGATAAATAAAAAGGAACAAAGAGAGTAATTTCTTTCTCGTCTTTTCTTTTTTGTTCTTTAATTAAATATTTTCAAGCTTTTCACATCAGAAACTTATTATAAGAGAAATAAATGGAGTTTGGAAAGACTTATAAGAGAGAGAAAAAGAGAGAGTTAAATGATAGTACAGTTACAGAAATTGCAAGCATCGATATAAGGAGGTAATATTGGTTCCATTCTCACTCTCCCTACAGACATTGCAACGATTCCAACTAGTTCAGTTGTTCTTGCACATAAATGAAGATCTTCGTCGTTAGTTAACCCCAAATGTGCAAAAAGGAACCATCTTCCTCTACCAAACTTGGCAACGACCTCACTACTACAACATGAAACCCCTTCAAACAATTCTGACACCGTCGACAACGACCTTTACCAAACTCGGTCGCCTCCTTGCCTCCTCCTCTGCTGACAAGACCCTCCACATCTATGGCCTCACCAACTCTGATTTTGATTCCCACAGCCTCACCCTTTCCTCGATGCAGGAGTACGATGACCATCACCAAGGTGCCTCTGACGACAAAACCCTTCGCCTTTGGACCCCTAAACCCCCTCTTAACGAAAGTCATAGACAAATTTAAGGGGAATTGAATATAAATTTGAGTATGGATCAAACCACTAATTGAGAGATTGAAAGGGAAAAAAGGGTACTTGTTGAAGGGAGACAACTAAGAGGCAGAGTGAGTGCAAGAGGAATGGGGTACTCGCTAAAGAGACTGAGAACTCAGAGGGAGAATGGGGTACTCAACGGAGGAGGACGAAAGGCAGAGAAAGTGGGAGATAAGAGAAGTGTTAGGTTTTGGGAGAAGTAAATGAGAAACTGATAGTGAAGGGGTGCAAAAAGATAAAGAGAAAGAGCAAAGAAGAGCGGAGGTGGTTAGGAAAGAGTAGAGAAGGTGTAAGGTGGAGGAAGAGAAGAGAGAGAGTCACATATCAAGTTTAAATTTGGGTCGGGTTATGGATTTAAGGTTATTGTTAACCGTTAAAATTTTAAAACGTAAACAATATTATATAAAGTTGCCACATGTCAACTACATAGCATTGATAATGTGGTACAGACGTGAGCTATTATCAGTTGCGTAACATTTTTCTTAATTTTACAAATTCTAAAATTTTTTAAAGGTCAAAAATATAAAATATTTTAAGGGATTTTTTTTTCTAAATCATGAATTTTAAAGAGACTAAAAAGATATTTTACACTTAAAATAAAACCAAGCCACCGAGTGTATAGATTCCTTGATAAGGACCGTATATTAAAAAAAAACAAAATTATAAAATACCAGATTCGATCACCGAAAGTTGTTCCAAGTTCGAAAACTCGAATCTTTAAACTAGGGTTTGCCACGAACAAAAAGAGGATCTCCTTTTCCTCTTTTTATTTTCGATTGTCAAATTCAATTCCAGCAAAGGCTCACATATTGCCATTATTCACATAAACAGCGGAAAAACACACAATTTGTGGGTTTGGGTCCTTCCACCATGGGAAGGGGGAAATTCAAGAGCAAGCCCACTGGTCGCCGTCAATTTTCTACCCCGGAGGACCTTCGTAAGCACAATTCCGTAAACCCCTTTTAATTTTTTTGCTTGATTCTTCTGAAAACTCGTCATCTTTCTTCTGATGAATAAAGCGTTCAGATGAGACTACCTCTATTGATATTGTATCTTTGGTTGGTGGGTATGCTTTTACTTTTGAACTTCACCCTTTTTCCTAATTCCGAGAATCTATTTTGCAAAATCTGATTTTTAGCTTAGAAAAATAATTGCTATTGGCTTTTGGCTTGTGGGTATCTTTTCAAATTTTCACATGGAGGATTATTTATTTTTGGATTATGGGACTGCTAGATCTGATTGGAATGCAATTTTGAAGCTTTCTAAAGGTCTTGTTTGAATTGAATTCTTCTTACGGTTTTTAGCTTCATGCCCCCATCTGAAATTTTTTGTTGAGTTTTGTATCTTTGTTTGATTCTCTTTTTGTGGTGAAACTACTAGTCATACAACAGTTGAGTGAGACGTGATTGATGACCTAAATTAAAGAAAAGGAATGATAAATAATGTTTCCTTGTGAAAAATTTAAGAAAGCGGTTCTGAGAATTTGATGTTTCTTACTGCAGTTGCTGGCACCTCCACCCGTCCCAGGACTTTTAAACAGGTTTTTTTTTTTTTCTGGCTTCTGTTACCCTTTATTTATCTGCCCCTTATTCCTGTTCCTGTATCATTCACACTTACATGCACAAGATAGTTTTGGGCAGACTGAACATTCATGTCAGCAGCATATATTTTTTTTATTATTAGTGGAGCTTGAATGAAATATGGTTTAATAAGTTTTAGCCGTTGGATTAAGCTGTACTGCCAACATATTTTTTGGGACTGCAGGGATCCGGTTCTGCATCCTTTGGTGACAATTCATTGGCTGTCTTAATTTGTTTTTATATTTTCTTTTAAATCTTTTACAGATTAATTTTAATTTTTCATGATCATTTTCTCTGTGAAATTGTTAGAAAGAAGCTGAGCATGAAGAGGAGGTAGATGAGCAGGCCTCTGCAGGTGAATCTGAAGAAGAATCTGAAGATGAAACTACTGTCAGTATTTTATAGTCATTTTCTGATATAGAGGAATTGAAATTTTTTTCTTCTGTTAATGTCCCCCCAAAGATCTCTACCTACATTAATATGGAATTGACTGTATTGTTGCTACATAATGTCTGCAGAAGACAAAAGGTACTCAAGGGGTTATTGAGATTGAAAACCCGAATTTGGTAAAGCCAAAGAACTTAAAAGCTAGAGACGTCGATGTGAGCTCATCTTTCCATTTTTGGTCCTTTCATAGACATGTCTAGTAATTAAATTATATGAAAAGAGTAATGCTATTTCATTCCCAATGCAGGTTGGGAAAACTACTGAGCTTTCAAGGCGTGAAAGGTATATTTTATTTCATTTGTTTATTGTTTACAGCAATAATCACAAACTTGAAGTGGGTGTTGCTCATAGTCATAGTTAAAGAAGTGCCATGCAGTCTTTCTCATTTTATTCCTTCAGTTCTAATTTGACTATGTATCAAAGATGAAGCTTCTATATTAACAGGTTTTCTAATATCTTAAAAATTTCTTCCCCGTTTCCAGAGAGGAGATAGAGAAGCAGAGAGCTCATGAGCGCTATATGAGGCTGCAAGAGCAAGGAAAAACAGAACAAGCCAAGAAGGATTTAGGTACCACTGGCTCTTGAAATAATGTTTAAAGTTTTAATTGAAATGAAATGTGCTATGCAAGGATAAATGACAAGCACAATATAACATCCGTCTCACTAAAGTTAAGTTTTTGTTCTATGTGGAGCTTCTGTTTCTTGAAGATTAATGTTCTCTTTAGATATAAAACCATTGATGTGCCTTCATCTGACAACTTAAGCTTTTGGACTAGTTTGTTCATGGCTTGGTATTAGAGCTTTTGTGACCGTGTTCTAGAGTTTGATCCTTAAATAAAAGTTAAATTAAGAAGGGTCACGTGGGTCCATAGGTCATCCACATTTCAAACCCAGAGGGAGTATTGTTTAGATATAAATCAACAACCATTCATGTGTTTTGTCACAACTTAGGCTTTTTGGGTTAGTTGGTTCATTATTGTTCTATTTACTTGCATGTAGAACGTTTAGCTCTCATACGTCAACAAAGGGCAGAAGCTGCTAAAAAGCGAGAAGAAGAGAAAGCCGGTAAGTTTTAAACACAATTTGGTCTGCTTTACTATCGGTCTTTGGTGATATCTTGAAAGCTTGAAACTGATAAAAGATGAATTATTTCAGCCAAAGAACAGAAAAAGGCTGAAGCACGCAAGTAAATTTCGCGGAGGATGTTATGTGACTACTTTTACTCTAATTTACAGGAGGAATCTTTACTCTCCTTGACATTTTAACTTTATGATCATTTAACTTTATACTGGAAATTACCATTTCACTTTGGTAAAATGTAATGCCATTATTTCTTCATTGTGTGGCTTGAAATCTTGATTATATATACTTGGCCTAGGAAACGATTTCTCTTCATTAGTTGTTGTAGTCAACTTTTTACATAAATGTTCATGCATCTAATATGTTAATTAAGATTGAAAGTTTTGCTTGAGGTAGACGTTATTGATATTTCTTGCTCCGTCAAAGCTCGTTTCTTTCTTCATGAAAATTTATTATAAATGTGCTCAGCTCCTGGCAGTTGAGGCTGGGAATTTACTTGTTCGTGTGACAAATATAAGATATTGGGCTTTCTTTGGGTTTTAGGTCTATGTTATTGGGCTTGCAATAGTCCAATTTTTTTGCGAGACTAATGGATAACTAATCTATGGCTCCCTGGTTTACCAAAAAAAAATATCTATGGCTCCCTTGTCATTCACAAATGGGATACCAACCTATCCAAAAAAAAAATGGGATACCAACCCAAAGAAAATCAATATCATAACACTTCGTTCCATTGTTAACCAACTCTATCAAACAAAGTGTCTTAGTGCCTGTGCGGTTGGCATATGGTCAACTAAAAATTGAGATTAGGTTAATGGGAAAAAAAAAAGATTTGTTAGGTTAAAGAAAATTTGATTTTATTGAATGTTATGTATTACAATTTTATATTCATAACTGATAATTAAACGGGCATTTAAAGAGTTGTTTAGAGATGTTTTGTTTGTTGTCCTTATGAGCGCAGTTGACACTCGTGTTTCATAACACTGCTTAACTTATTTTTTTTATATCTTAAGTGCTTAATATTTTTAAATCATAAATGCTTAATTCTTTTTATCATTAATTAGTTAATGTTGAATACCATTGCAACTTGAGGTATTGTTCACTTAATCTCTTCTATTTTGTGCTTTTGCTAAGGCTAATTACAAAGTAATTTGTAAATACAAAAATAAAATAAACTAAACAATGATAAACATTTTTTCACGTATATATAAGTTACTCATTATCATATTTTCTTTCTTTGATTTTTTTTTTTCATGTTTTAACATTTCTATGTGAATCTTATCAATGTAAATGTTTTGAATTTAATACAATATCTTTTCCCTAATCCTTATTAATTTGATGTAATTGAGAAGATGGTGGAAAAGATGAAGTTCCCAAATGAAAAAAATTAACTAAAGATAATGAGATAACTTTTTAAAATTTTTTAGGAGATAAGATATCATTTTTTTAGTTTGCATAGAAATGAGTAAATGTTATTATTTTTAATTTAAATTAATCATATCATTTAATCTGATCTAAATATTCATAATTAATTGTTCTTATTTTTACCATATCACTTTATTTTTATTAGATAAGCTCCCATTTAACCTGGGCGAAGGAAAATTGTTATTATATATATTTTTTCAATTTTTTGGAGATAATTTATTTTATATTTAATTTTAAATTCAATATTTAAATGAATTATCAATGTGTTATTTAATTTGAAAATGAAAGAAAGGTTCTAATATATGCAATTAATTGCTTGTTGTGCAAAAGCGAAAGCTAATCAAATTAAGCCAGCCCTTTTTCAAAATAAAAAAAATATGTCAGCCAAACTCAATATCTTTTGATTTTATCTATTATAATTAGTGGAGCGATAATTGATTATATATCATTTAATTTAATAAAATCAAAGAAAACCTCTATTTTCTAGTATTTTATTTATTTTAATAATATTAAAATTAAATTTAAAAATATATTTGATATCAATTTCCAACATAGGTTTTCAAATATGTGAAGTAACAAAACCAACAAGAACCCTTTAAAATTTGAGTAAGTTTAAGCTTATCAAAAATTCAATTTTATCTATTTTTGAAGTAAAAAAAAAATCTTATCTATCTTTTATATAATATACATGAATATATATAAAAATTTATTTAAAGATAAGTATAAGTGAAAAACTATAATAATATAATAATATCCTTTAAAATAATATACTAATCTAAAATAATAAGTTTAATCTTAACAAAAACTCAATCTTATCTAAAATAATAATATAGATTTTTCCAAGATGAAGTGGGAAAAGGTGGAGAGCCTCAAGGATAAAGTATTCTTCATATTCTAACAATTTCATTGCTTGTCAGGCAAAGAATCCAGAAATTGATGGTGGTCGGATCTATTTAGTTTTGGGTTCCAACAACTTTGTCTACATTTACAACATTGAAGACAAGAGTCTTGTGACTTCTCAGCCTTTCTTAAATTTTCCCAAAAAGCAGAATGGTCGATGCCTGCGATAAGGTAAGGCAAATCAAACTGCATATGTATGCTTTAAAATTAAGTAAAATTCCACTGTATTTTTTTTTAATTTCGGATATTTCCTAATGAAGGTGTTCAATTTAATTGGTATGTAGAATGACTAATTCATTGATGACTACCAAAGATCAGATTAAAGAAAATCAAGGATGTGGTATAATCCATTGCAAGGAGATTCAGATTGGGGATATGGATAGTACTAATGCATATCCATTTCACTTGGACATGGTGGAAGCTATTGCAGGACATCTTAACATAGTTGATTATTTGCATTTTCGTGCTTCTAGTAGACTCTTCCGTGTCGGAGCACCGCCAATTGAATGGAGATCAACAATGTCAAGGTGTGATGAATCTTCACTAACACCCTTTTTTGTGTGCTTTGAGAAAGACAAGACCTTAACCTTTGTGCATCCAAAGCATGGCCTCAAGTATAAATACAACATTAATTTGCCACAAGACTTGTTGCCAGAGTGTACAGTTCTGTATTCAAAAGATGGTTGGCTACTGGTGGCAGTAAATATAATTCACTTATTTTTCTTCAATCCTTTCTCAAAAGAGGTGCGACCCCTTGCATCTGGATTCCCAACTATTAAATTTTCGATGTACTGGTTTTTCACATACCCCAAATTCTTCTGAATGCATTGTTGTTAACCTAAGTAATACGGGTAGTTTTTATGAATTGACATCATACATTACTTGCCTTGGAGAAGAAGGATGGGATGACTACTTTTTTGAGGATGATAGCATTTTTCCTCTCAGTAACATGAGTCCTGCATAGTACAAAGGAGCCTTTTATTATCTTAGTGTATTTGGAATGTTGGGAGTTTTTCAAATAGAAAGAGATGGGGATCAAGTAAGTTGGGAAGAGCTTCCCAAACCTCAAGCTCCATGCACAAATTACTGCAAGAGTTTTCTAGTAGAATGTGATGGCAATCTCCTATCAGTGTTTGAAGGCTATTTTGGAAAATGGGTTCGAGTTTTTACGTTAGATGAATATACAATGACATGGATCAAAGTTGAAACTTTGGGAAATCACATGCTTTTTGTTGGAAATACATCATTTTCTGCCATAGCAAACATTCCTGGAATGAAAAACAAAATCTATTTTCCTAGATTCTATGGCCATAACATTGTGTTTTATTCACTAAACACAAATAAGTACCACAAATTTAATAATGAGGAAGAAGTGGTGAATTTTCACCTTACAAGAGAGCAACTTAATAATGGCTGGATTGCATCAAGATGGCACTAGGTTGACATTTGTATTCAAAAGAAAAAAAAACACTACTTGTTTGAAAAATAACCTTAAAAGCTAGTTGACGTTTGTTTCCCTTTTTATATTTTATATTTTTACTGTTACAAATGTTTGATGAGATTTGTTAATTAACTGTTTAAATCAGTGATATTCATATTGGTTTATTAAAAGTTCAAGATTACTGATGCTATTTTTAATAAGCTTGACAGATTTTGACCCTATTTTTATAATTATTATAAACTAAATGAGAATTATCATGTAATTGTAATGTTTAAAAAGATCCTGATAATTGAAGAAATGCTATAGAAAATTTTAAGTTGGAACCTTTTTTCTATAATTAATGGAATTGAGTATTTATAACTATTAACGAATCAAATGATTATATATGCATGTTTGTGAAAAAAAAAATTGTTGCACTGAAAAATGTATTCTTCTACATACCATCATAGGATTAAGGCAATCAAAGACTTCACTGCTATAAATAAAACGGCCAACTGAAATTAAATCGAAACATTAACACATACCCATCAACTTTTACTTCATTTCCTAAAATTTCATTTCTTATTGCATATACAATAATTTGGGTTAACCAATAAACTTATTTTACTAGTTAAGGAAGAAAAACAGTTCACATTACCTCAGAAACATACAGAAAACGATCCCTCTATGTGTACTGTTGCACCTTCTAATGGTTGTCCGGTGAAGGCGCTGTACATCATGTCAATTTTCTGTAGTTGAAAAAGAAGAAGAAGAAGCCATTGAGACGTGAATATAAAGAAAATATATGTCAAATGAAGTTTCCAGTCTCACACATTGAACATTGGAATATAATATTCTTCCTTCAGAAGGCTAAGCATAGCTATAGATTATTTTTCAAAAATATAATTTTTTTTAGGGAAAAAAAAGCGATCTTCTGAAACCGGAATAAATAACTGATTATTTCTCTAAAATATGCTTGAACCAAGCGCACAAAAAGATTTCCAGTAATGGAATCCAAAAGGCAGCACATGATAATGGTTTGAGAAAATTTACCACCTTAGATACTCTTCTGTGATTGTCACAATCACAATCGCAAATATAAATTATACAGTTGCGTGTTAATGAAAAAAAAAACCATTAGAGCATTCTCATGCATTTTGGTACTTTAATGGTTTTCACCTGCCATATAAATGTTAATAAAACCTACATGTATTAAGAGTTGAATTTGAAACTTATTAAACACAACAAGTTATAATAATCACTAAGACAACTTTTTTATTGATGCAAGGAATGTTATAATATTTATATCATTTATATATTAAATATATATAATAATAAAAATTACATGAATCAAGGGTTGAACCTAAAATCTTTTAAGCACAACAAGACATGATAATCATTAAAACAACTGCCTCATTCATATAATTAAGAAATATTATAATATCTATATCATTTATATATTAAATATATAGTTAATATATTAAATATATACAACATATATTAATGTATAAAATATAAATACTTTATATATTAAAACCATTAAAATAATTTATAATTAAAATAACTTATATATTAACGTGTTTTATATATAATTTATGTATATATATAACATGCTATATAAATTATAAATTATAAATTATTTTAATGGTTTTAATATATAAACTATTTATATTTTATACATTAATATATGTTGTATATATTTAATATATTAACTATATATTTAATATATAAATGATATAAATATTATAGCATTCCTTAATTGTATGAATGAAATTGTTGTCTCAATTGTTACTATATATCACTTGTTATGCTTGAAGGGTTTTAAGTTCAATTATTATTATTATATATATTTAATATATAAACGAGATAGATATTATAACATTGTTTAATTGCATCAATGAAGCAGTTGCCTAAGTGGCTACATGACTTGTGATGGGTTCCAACTTTGATCCCTGATGCCCCATTGAAGTGAAGTGTGAAAACGCATGGTGGAAGTGTGTTTTTCAGAGTATCCAGTTCAACATTCATAGCATCTCTATTGTTGATTTTTGGGAAGCTTGCTAATAGCATGGTTGCTGTAGCTTCTTCTTCTTCTTCTTCTTCCTCCTAAGAGCTTAAACGTAGGTTATGGATAGTGTGTAACGTACCTTCGTTGTAAATTGCTTTTTATTTATATTCATGCATGCAGGTAACATATGGGTCCTCTCAAGTTAGGTGAAACTCTACAGAGTGTGTTAGTGCAACTTTGCAAAAAGGTTGCTACATGACATGGGCACCTCTGCACGTCTTTTCTAACAGTACACCTTGTCCTATTTGTCGAGTTGGCAAATCACTTTCATGTGTGCTATGTGATGACCTGAACTTTCCGGTATGACGAGAGTGATTCATACTGTTTATGGAATCTGAGGTATCAATTGCGACACTGGTTGAGTCCAAAGAGCAGGTGAAATTACTCTTTCACCCTTGGGCTAGTGTCTAGACTGGATCAATTTTCACGTGAGTGTTATCAATGTAAAAGTTTTGGATTTAACATCTTTAATTTAATCATATATTGATTTGATATAATCAATTGAGAAGATGGTGAAAAAAGGTGATGAGGTTCCCAAGCTTAAAAATCAATTAGAGTAACAATTTTTCAAAATTTTGTAGGAGACAAGATATCATTTTTTTATAGTTAGAATAGAAAGGAATTCATGCTATTATTTTCAATTTAAGTTAATCATGACCTTTGATATGATCTAAATGATCTTTGATTAATTGTTCTCATTTCTCATCACATCACTTTATTTTCATTAAATACGCTCTCTCCCTCCCTCTCTATATATACATAGACGATGTATCATATGAGAAATGTTGTCTTAGGTGAGAGGGAGAGGAATAAATTTAAACAGTTAGATTTTATTATGAATAGCCATGTGATCTTTTTAAGCGATCATGTAAAAAACTTTTAATCGTAACTATTTATATATGCTTGTACGTCAAAATTTATCCCTCTTAGTCTTGTTGAAGAAAACTTTTCTCATAAGATACATCATCTATATATAATGGTGTAAATTATGCTAACTTAAAGTTGCACATATCTTTGAATAGAGAAAGTAGATGCAGCCAAAAAATATTAAAATATGGGTTGAGCCTTTTAAATATGTTGCTAGATTTTTGAATTTTGTTGTATGTATATATGAAAAATTATTGAAAAAGGTAAAATTTAGTTTAATGATCTTTATATCTTAAAAAAATAATCTTCAACTTTCTATTGAAGAACCACATAGGTTTTCGAAAAATGTTTATAATACTTGGATTTTCTTACAGCGTGTTTGGTGGACAACTGGAACGGAGAAATCCTCCGTTGCTCCGTGGGAGATTTTTGATCCTACGGGTCAACGGAGTTTTGATTGTCTCGAACGGCGTGAAGAATTAATATCAACCTTTAAATTTTTCACTTCAACTCAATTTCGTTTCCCCATCTGCAAACCAAACACCCTCTTATTTTAAAATGTAAACATTCTTTAAAGGAGAGATGTTATACACTTTAAACCTTTTTCTTTTACTCTAAACATATCTCTTGATAGTGTTGATCATTAATAAATATCTCGTAATAATATTGTGTTTTTCTGTAGCTTTGAGCATCACTTGAAAATGATTTTACAAATTTTTTTTACTGGTTTTTAATATCTTACGAGGTAAAATAAAGTGGCAAGAGCATGTATTATCGTTACAATTTTATCTAATTTTTTATTATATTTTCTATAATCGTAAAAAATGATAGTAGATGATTAGAATTAGATTGAGAATTAGGGGGGGGAACCCAGACTTCAATTATGTTGACCATCGAGAATTATGGGAAGAGGAAAATAAACTCAAAAGCATGTTAACATTATTATGAAATCAAATTTGACAAAAAAAATTGAAATGAAATAATTCATATTCATTTTTGTAAGAAAGCAAAGTACATATTTTGGAATAAGAGAAAACAAGAATGTACTTTTTTCAATTGCAGCTCCGCACGGCGGCGGGGCTGCTGTTTGGCAAGATAACTATGGCACGAAATCATAGCGAAGTCGTTATGGTTATCATCGTGGCTGAGCGAGGACCCGTGCGGCGAGTGAAACCTCGTGTCGCGACTTTCCTTGTCGTCGCCGGCGGCGAATGGCTCTCGTCCCGCAGCTTGTTCAGCGGCGGCAATGGTTGCAATTCGGGAATGGAACGGTAAGGATGATTGGAATTAGGCTTTATTGAATTGAGCTTGCGATAAGGCGAAGAATTTGTTCCGTTTGGTTCGGTCACTGACGTTCTTGCGGGTTCCACCGTCCCAATGTACAGAAAGCTCATTTGTTGCGGCACCGCCACACCGGAAGAAGAATCTTTTAGAACTTTTCGAGAATTTTGGCCACTGTCAACGAGTTTCTAAGATTCCGCATGTGACAATCAACGCCGTCTAGTTCGAAATCCCAGTTCTTTATAGTGCTTACAGAGAATTACTCTCAGGGAGATCAAGTTGAACAGCACAAAGCTTTCAGAAAGCTACATGTTTATTGAGTTAAAACCCATCAGGTACGTTGGCTTAAAACTTTAGGTTCAAACCTTAGTTTTTTTAAAATGAAGACCGCTCATCATATATATTTTAAAATAATAGATGATTGCATGATTTATTCAATAAAACGTGTGCACAACTGAAGCAACTCTACAACTCTTGCTATCTCTCCTAAGAGTATATCACAACCGGTTTATCTTTATTTTACATAAACTTCTAAAATGGTCTTCTAAATATTGGATTATCTTTAACTTGGTTTTCAAAATGATAAATCGTTAATAAGTTTTTTAAATTAACTTTTACATCAGTTAAAAGTTTATTGATAAAGACCTTTCGATAAATGAAATATCGAAGGATTTAGTATATGATAAGACGCAATAACACTGTCTAATTCATGTGGTGGATCACACTAGGCTTTGTTGTTGTCGTAGAACCAAATCTAACCTTTTCCCAGGGCTAATATACGCTCCAAAATGGAAGGGTAAACAACATATGAAGAGTTGAGAATTTCAGTAAGAAAGGCAGAACGAAACTAACCAGGGTAAAGTCCCCGACCAGACAATCTACTTTGTCAAATATAGGTACAGGTAAGAACAAATAGAAGTATGTATGACGAATACTAAGAAAAGAACCGAACTAATAAATTGGAAATTAATTAAACAAATATCTTAAAATGGCAGAAAAATAGAAATTATGGAAAATGAATCTGCATATTTCCTAAGCAATTGGCTAATTTTGAACAGAGTTCTCTACAGACAAAAGCAGAAACTTAGTTTTATGCTCTCTAAACAATCATCTTCGTGCTGTCAGGCCAACCTCTACGTGGTATAAACAAGGCATAGATTCCAAAGTAAGAATACAGAGACTTCCACAACATACTCAAGCAGAACAACATCCAGCTTTCTTCACAGCAGAAACGTCGTCGCGCGAGCCAACGTTAATTGTCTGGCCTTTTGGTAAAGCAGCTGGATCGTCTCCAATCTCAAGGGCCTTCTTGCTAACAACGTGATAGATCTGGGTCAGAACCTCTGTGAAGGCATTTTCAACGTTCAATGACTCGAGGGCAGATGTTTCCATGAAAAATGTGTTCTCTCGTTCTGCGAAACCCGTGGCATCTTCAGTGGAAACTGCCCGCAAATGCCGCAGGTCTGCTTTGTTCCCTACAAGCATCACCACAATGTTGGCATCTGTGTGATCTCTTAGCTCTTTTAGCCATCTCTCCACATTTTCAAATGTAACATGGCGGGTAACATCATAGACTAGTAGCGCACCCACAGCTCCTCGATAATATGCACTTGTAATTGCTCGGTACCTTCAGTAAATAAAGATATTAACTTAAATGGTATCTCACATGAAGGGTTAACAAAATACCGCATGGTAGATCATTATTGACGAGGAATCAATAATTAGGTGATGTTACTTCAAAAGATTTTTGTCAAGATTTCTGAACCAACAAGGTAACTACTAGCTTGCTTGCAATATAGACACAGTTTCCTAAATTGATGTACACAATACTACGGAATTTAATTGCAGACCAGTATAATCAGCTTCCTAAATCCAGAATTCAAGTGCATTTTCCCTCAAGTTAACGTTCCTCGAACAGATGTTTATCTTTCTTCTCATATTCCTTGTCTCCAAGACTAGGCAGACAGTATCATTGTCTTTGGAAATATACTAATTCGTTAGATAAGGAAACAGCAATGGCTCAAAGAAAAGTCATGCAATTTTTCAACTCAATTGTATAAAGCAGACCCGAAAAGAGCTTATGAAGGTTTCATTTTGCATATAAAGCAGCATTTTCAAAGGTTTACCGTAAAATAACTCACTAGTGAATGAAAGGTTTCCAATACCAAACACTACTAAAAAAATTTAAGTTTCGTCTACAATTTCCAACGAAATACTATTCCATTAGATGGAAACCAATTTGAGGAGTTGCCCTTCTGTGGCAACTATACCTAGTCAACTAGCTAGTTTATCCACATCATTTTTGTTTGTAATCTCAAAGGAACGCCTCTGTTATTTTTTGTACCATGACTTCTGCTTGTACTCTAATGCATTGACTTTCTCTTCAGGTGTCATTATACAAAAAACCAATTCAGCCCAGTTGTCTTAATTTAATCCATCATTCAGCAGTTAATATAATTCCCCTACCTAATTACCAGCCACTTTATAACATCAAGCTTTCAGCATGTTCAATATCATATCAATCTTAAATGCTACGGAAAATTATCTTCACATTTTAGCAATGACACATTTTCCATTTTAAATTTCTTTCCCATGCATTCCCAGGACTTAACTCGGACCACTTATAGCTTAACCAATCTCCTATTAGTTAACCACTTATAACAACAACATCGACACATTCAAGCATCAATAATTCAAACTTAAAATTGATAGTCATTTAAAAGAACAAATAACAAACAATTCATCTTATTTCACCAATAAACTCAAAGCCCCGAAAGCTAGAATTTTATCTTTCACTGCAAAATAACAAGCGCAGGTTCATGATAATATAAGGATACAATACAAAAAGTCGAACATTCAAAGTACAACAATATTTTCCCCTGGGCAGAAAACAGAAAAAAGCTTCCAACTTAACTGCCTCATATTCAAATTATCAACACCAAGGGTGCATGAAAAACAAAAGCAACTCAAAGTCTCAAACAACCACATAACATATTACTCATCTTCATTCCCCCTACCTAAAATGCAAAAAATTAAAATCACAATAATAATTTCATAAAAAGAATATATTTTTTGAGGAGAAAGAAGAGAAGGGTGTTAGAGGGTGTTTGGATAAAAGTTGGGGTTGAGAAACGGACTCTTAACCTACCTTTCTTGACCAGCGGTGTCCCAAATCTGAGCCTTGACAACCTTATCATCGACACGAATACTTCTGGTGGCGAACTCAACGCCAATGGTGGACCTAGATTCAAGGCTGAATTCGTTCCTCGTAAACCTCGAGAGAAGATTGGATTTGCCCACACCCGAGTCCCCAATCAGCACAACCTTGAACAAGTAATCGTAATCGTCATCGGCTCTATATGCCCCCATTTTTATTTTTGTATTATGAGGTGTTTGTTTGGGGGAAAAGAAGAGGAGAGAGAAAAATCAAATGGGGCGGCGTGAATGAAAGGGATTGGGGACCCAGATTTGGAATGAAGAGTGGTAAATTAGGGAACTTTATTTGGTAACGCTATGTCGTTAACCAGTTACCATAATAAGTTAACACTTGACAATGAGGAGAGTGGAGGGTTTAATTGTTGCAAAACAATATGTATTTCTTTTTTATTAAGACTTTGCAAAACAGTATTGATAAGGTAACTCATTCACCATTTATTTTTCCTTTAAGTATGTTATTACAAGATTTACTACTCCTACTATCTTTAAATATAAGATTTTTTCTTTTTAAAAAAATTATTCCATAGTATAACTTTTTTAATTTTCATGTTATTAATTATTATTATCAAAATATCCATATTAATATTATTTTTCTTTCTTAAAATCAATATCAATATAACAACAAATAAGATGTATCAATTACATTATTTATTTCTGCTATGATAACTAGGTAGCAAGTGGAGATGGATTAAATGAAGAAAATAAGTGAAGAAAGTTGAATGATGAACTATATTCACTTAAGGGTAATTTTGAAAATATAATAAAATTTAAACAAATTTAATAATTTTTATTAAATTAATTTTTTAATACATGTTAATGAGATAAAAAAAACTATTATATTTAAGTTTGGAAGTATCATTATTTATTATTCGAGAATGTATCTTCTATAGCTAAAAAAACGTTAATTAATAAAAAAAAGTTTAACAAAATAAATAATAGTGCGAATACACTTGTTAACAATGCCAAATGCCAACAACAACACAGAACTATTGTCATCTTGTGTGGTGGCAATCAACAACGTACCCTTATATTTCCCATACAAATTAGAACTGTCCACCTAGATGATGAGTTTGCAATAGTTGAATGTATCATAAGGCTTGAAACTTTAAAAGACAGTCGGAATTTGTGAAACACGGGTGTAACCTTGTATATGTGTAACATGGACATTGAACAACAACCTCTTTCATACGATTCAACCAATGTGGTAAAAAAGGTGTAAGACTACTCTTAATCCTCAAACACTTTAACGATGACTTTTATTTTGGCTCTCCATGCCTTTTGGTAGTCGCCATTGAAACCATATACACCTTTAACTCTTTCTTGAATTAAGGTGATCGACATTGATGGTTCCTGCTTCACCTTGCCCGAAGTTGACATCCATTAATAATGTCTTGAAAATGACAAGTTATAAAAAAATAAATAAAATTCAACACTACCTAGTATGACTGAACAAACTATATGAGTCCAATCTTTTGTGGCCTTGCAAAAAAGTCACATTCACGTAAATATACAGGCCACCATATTGGGTAATAACGTAATTGTTTGATTTTTTGGATAAAATTTCCCACATACACCAGCCACATCCACTAATTTGGTTTGGACACTTTACAACCAACTTTGTCAGTTTAGAATCCATGGTTATATATATTTGATGCAACTTCATTGAATATTGTATTAGTGCATTCTACAATTCGCTTTTCGTGTTAAACGTTAGCCTTACAAATAACTCGTTGTCGCTCTTCCAGTTATTTATTTCCTTAACATCATTGTCTTCCTAATTAGGTGCCCTATATTTACCCTTTGAAAATGGGTTGTATGGTTCCAGTACGGAGCCTCAACGATACTTGTCATATAGCAACAACAACTTACTTTAATAAAAAATTATCTTAATATTTATAAATAACGAAAGTTCATTTAAATTATTACCCATTGAGTTTACAACTTGTTGCTGGAGAGGATCAGAAAGAGTTACACTTGACGACCCTTCAACGTTTAACCTCCAAAGGATATCAACATCATTGTCACTATCTTTCAAATCTTCCATCAACAACAAGTCATTTACGCATGAATCACTACTATCTACTTTAATGGGTAGATTGTAATCTGAATCCTTACTTGAAGAAAGTAACTCATCTTGCAAAAAAATAAGATTTAGGGTTAGAAGAACATATATAGGTATTAAAATTTTGATTTTAATTCAAACAAGAATTATCTCCTAGTAATATTGTGATTTGATATAGGATGTATGTATATGAATAGGTTACATGTATATATATATATATATAGAGAGAGAGAGAGAGAGAGAGAGAGTGAGTGAAAGAAAGAAAGAAAGAAATAGAAACGAGATGAAGTTGTATCAGGTAGTAACGACATGGGCCATGAAGTTGTCCAATATGAAAATGACACAACAGTGTCGTATTTGGGCTAGACAACTATGTCATATGTCATGCCTAGGGAAAGTCATCCCATAACAAGAAGACTTTCATGTCATCCTCATTTAACGTGACAGAGTGATTGTCGTCTTATAACTAGGTGACAAGACCACATGTCAAGCCAGGAAAGATTCGCTCACTCTCAAAATGATATTAAAGTCATCCCCACTCCATAGGACACTGTAAAAACAACCCTCTACGCATAAAATCTCTTAAAGTAGCCCTGTACATGTAATTACTTTATGGAAATTCCTATTGATGTTAAAAAACCCATATGATATTAGTATCAGTATATCCCACCAGCTATAGTAAAATGAAGTAAAGACAACATAAAATTAACTCTAGCCAAAAAATGGACTAATATCACTAGAGCAAATTCTTTGGAGAAAACATGCCATAACATTGAATAAGACAACTACAAAAAATTTAGTAAATAATCTTTTATGTATAATACTTATATTAGAAAGCCGAAAAATGTTGCATCTTGCTTGACGTGTCCAATTGAGGTTAGAGAAGAGTTAAAAATTGCAATCGTGATTACAGATAAGAAGGGATAACCTATGGTGAAGTCGGTGATGGAAGACCTTGGTGGTGGAAGTAGTAGTGATGATGAAGTAGATGTATTCAAAAAGTTGGAATCCTAAAGTGGTTTCAATCCAAATCGGTAATAGTGCCATACCGAATAAGATACCTGAGTCTTTATTGAAGGGTTCGATGGATCTATATTGCTAGAGGCCTGAATTTGCCATTATTAAGAATTATAGGGAAAATTTGAGGCAGACAAACATAGGGGAAGCGGTTGATAAGGAGGTGGTGGGAAGGGTGCATCATTACATTACCTGATTTTGGTATCAAGTCGGTCTATCTTTCAACTTGATTAAGTTAGAGAGCTTTCATGATATGTTGGCAGTAGTTGGAAAGTTTGGACCTCATTTGCCTCCTCTTAGCTTTCACGATATCAAAGTGCCACTTCTCAAAAAAGAGGTGGAGTATACGAAAGAGTTGATGAGTGACCATGAAGAGTAGTGGGCTAAGTTTAGGTGCTCTATTATGTCTTGTGCTTGGTTTAATAGAAAGCGAAGGTAATCATCAATTTTTTGGTGAACTTCACAGCTGGGACTATGTTCTACAAGAGTATTGGTGCCCCAATTTTGTGAAGACCATAGAGAAGTTGTTTCACTTGCTTGAAGCCATAGTGGAAGAGGTTGGATTGGAAAAAGTTATCCAAGTCATAACAAATAATGACAATAACTTTGTTCGTGCTGGTAAATTTTTGGAGGAGAAGTATCCTAAGCTTTTTTGGAGGACATTCACTTAATGTTGGAGGACATTGGAAAGCCTCTAAGGATTAAAAAGATCTTCAAAAGGGCTATACCGTTGGTTGGCTTTACCTATAGCCATTCAAGCACATCGAGCTTGGTTGGCTTCACCAATAGAAGAGAGCTTGTGAGGCATGCAGTAACCTGATTTGCTACATGTTACCCACATTGGATAAGATCCATGAAGAGGAAATAAGCCTAAAAAATGTTTGTTAGTGAAAAATGGTAAGAAAACAAGTTGTCAAGGGAGGCAAAAGGAAGGGAAGAAATAAAAACTATGTTATTGTCTTACTTTTAGAGGAATATGGTGTGCATTATCAAAGTGATGGCTTCATTGGCAAAGGTGTTTCGGCTTGTTGATAAGGAGAGAAAGCTAACCATGTGCTACATTTACGAAGCCATTAAGAAGGAAAAGAAGGAGATTATGACATCTTTCAAAAAATAAGAGAAAATACATTGGTGTTTTTGCCATCATTCATGAGAGGTGGAATTGTAAGCTTCATTAACCATTAAGGGTAATTCAAGGGTTTTATGACTACATGGATAGGTTCGTGGGAAACCTAAAGTTACAGACACGGATCTTAGTGGAGTTGTATTTATATAAAACATCAATTGGGATGTTTGGTAATCCTATAGTGAAAGAAATAAGGAATAGAACTACACCAGGTAAAACATTACTTTATTGTTTTATAGTCAACTAGTCATTTCTTAGGTTTTAAATGTTAACAAGTTGATTGACCATTTCTTTGTAGCTAATTGGTGGTAATTTTTTAGTACACTACTCACAACCCGCAATCCCTTTCCATAAAGGTTCTAAACCTAACTTTTAGTGCATCTGATTGTGAATGAAACTAGAGTGTTTTTGAGCAAGTAAGCATGAATTTAACTTGTTTTCATTGTAGATCCATTCTAATTTTGTACACTTATTCTTATTATTTCCCCTTTAATCTTGTAGATTCATTCCAAGAAAAAGAATAGGCTTGAGCACTAAAGATTACAGGATTTGTTGTATGTCAAGTACAACCAAACACTCCTACAAAGACCCAACATTAGTGATGAGATTGACCTAATCTCCTTTTAAGGGTTTGATGAGTCCAATGAGTGGTTAGTGGGAGAGATGGACAGAGGAAGTAAAGAATAGGAAATGGTCCATGAAAGGGATGATCTCCAATGGAAGGATGTTTATAGAATTTCTAGAATAGGAGAGCCTAGAACAAACACAAACAAACACAAGGCAAAAGAATAAGAAAATAAAGCAAAAAAGATCAATGAAAGTATACAAATCAAAAAGGTAAAGGGGCAAGTTCTTCAAGTAGAAAAGGAAGAGGGAAAATAGTTGAAGTTAAAGAAGAGCAAAAATTTAAGGGTGGTGAAGAAGAAGACACTGAGGATGATTTTAAAGAGATTGATCTTAATGATCACTCATCAAAAGAAGAGAGAGCTAAGGGATTCATCACTAATATTCCTCACAAGGAGAATGATTATATTGATAAAGAAGAGAGGGATAAAGATGATGATTAGATTATGTTTTTTCCCTTGATTCCTTTATGGTTGTTTAGTATTTGGATGTTACTGTGGCTTGATGTTATTGTTAGTGTGTTTTTTTTAAGTTATTTATGACATTATGACTTGATTTTGATGTTATTTTGGATTACATTTGGATAATATGATGTTTTTCAAAGTAATTTATGACATTATAATTTTATTTATGATGTCTGTTATTTGTTCATCATACCTCGTTATAACGTTTATTATAACTTTTATAAAGTCTTTTTAGCTCACCATGATAACCCACGGCCGTTAAATAAAGATTTTGTTACTTAAATAATATTATAAAAGAAGACAATATGATTTGTTATAACATTCTAACTATTTGGAATGAGGTTTAAGAGATATGATTATTATAATTAAGTTCTTTTAGTTGAACAATGATGGAGGTTGATGAAACATGATAACCTTCTTATGCCCAAGGGTTATGAAGGGCATATATTATCTAAATTATTCTACTTTGAGGTTAAGTGTGGGGAATAATGCTAGTTATGTATTATGGAGAAGCATTTGGAATGCAAATTGTAAGGAGAGGCTTTTTAGAGGATTGGAAATGGGTATATGGTTAGTATTTGGGATGGTAATTGGGTCTGGAAATAAGTAGTTTTAAACTTAGAATTGGACAAGAATTTATTTGGGAGGTAAGGATGGTGAGAGACTTATAGAAGAAGCAAATAGGAAAGTGGAATGTTGAAAAATTTTGAAATGTGTTCTAACCTTTTGAAGCACAAAAATTTTTAGAATTTCCTCTATCTTTTTCTTATTAAGAGAATAGTTTGATTTGGGGTGGTACAAGTCACAAGGTCCATATTGTGAGGTCGACTTATAATTGGCTATGTGCATAGGAAAAGTTTAGATCATCCTCCTCCTTACATGATGTTTTTTCTATGTGGAAAAATTTATATTTAAAATTATTATTTTATTTAAAATAAACCTTACCCTTTATACAATTTCATTTTCAAAAACACCTAACCTAATAGAGTGTTATATCATTGTTCCTCACATTGAAATAGGAGTTAATATTTAGATTCCATTAGTTACTAATTTGTTAAAATTTTTGGATGTTTAAAATTATGTGTTTTGCGTTTCATATAAAAAATATATGTTTTTGTCCAAAGTCCAATAATTTTAAAGTAAAATAAACCATACGCGGGTCAACCCACGGGCCTATGGTCCTCATACAAGCCTAGAAAACTGACTCTTTTAAGATGAGGGCTCGTAAGGGTTGCCTATTGAGGGCCAACTCGTATACCTAGAGTTGTCAAAACAGGCTACCTGGCCCCGTGGCGAGTTTGGGCTTTTTTTGGTCCAAGTCAAAAGGGTCACTTTGAATTCGGGCCTAAATTTAAGGCTTAGGCCCGACTCATATTGGCTAGATAGGCTTGGCGGGCCACCTATGTTGACAAGTTTTTCGGGCTTATGCAGGTTTTTTTGATAGGCCTATATTTTTTTTGTTTTTGGGTAAAAATTACAAAAAATACTACCATTAAAAATATACAAAAACTATTTCATGCTCTAAATCTAATATAAGATGTAATTCAAGTAAAAAAATGTATAAAGTACTTTTTTCTATGTCAATAAAATGAAAAAATTAATAAAACATGTTACAAGATTATGTCGGCCGACTTGGCCCCTACAAAAGTATGAGCGGGTACAGATTTTCTGGGCCGAGGTAAAAAAAAGCATGCTTCTAATTTAGGCTCCTTTTTTAAAACCTAAACTCATTGGGTCGACCCGTTTTTATAACTCTTCATATACCAAACTCTACTTATATTCCATCTATAGCTAAACCAAAAAGATGACAATAAACTAATTCATTTACATTGTTAATTCTAAATAAATCTTTATATTAATTCATTTTTGAAATATTTCTTTGAATTGAAGCATTAGTTACTAGAATTATTCTCTTCATAATATATGTATTTCAAAACAGAATTAATTCTTTTTAATTTATATAATTTATAATGTCAACTTGAATATCATTGTTTTAGGTTTATATCCAGTGATCCATTCCTTCAAACAAACTAATTTGGAGTCAGAAATCGAAAATACACCTAGTCTGTGGGGTTTTCACTCCCAACGAGATTTCTACATACATAATGAGACTTTGCTTAAGCGGAACCAAATTACCTGCCACTTGGATCAACCCAATTTCTTTAATAACTTGGCTTAATTTGTTTTGAGAATTTTAGTTCCAAAAAGGTTTAATAGATTTCATCTCCAAACTTTGAGAAATTTAGTGCCTGTTTGGTTAGTTTTCATTTCTTGTTTTCAGTTTTAAGGGTTAAATATGTTTTTGGTTCCTATGTTTTTTTTCAAAATTTGATTTTGGTCTGTCAATTATTTTTTTATTGGTTTCGATCGTTATACTATTGAATATGTTAAAATTAGTATCTAAAATGTAACACCATTAACTGGACTTCTAACTAAATAAATGGAAATATCATATCATATGTCTTTTTTCTATCTCCTTTACTTACTCCACTCTTTAACTTTTCAAAATAGACTTTATTTTCTTCTCTGTCAACATTTTTAGAGGCTAATTTCAATATATTCAAGGACATAAGGACCAAAATCAATAAAAAAAAACTCAGGGTCTAAAACTAAAAATTAATAAAAGCATAAAGACTAATTACATATTTAACCTCATTTTTAATTATACAACTACTATCATGTTTCTTGTTTTAAAAAATTAATATTAAAAAAGTAAAAGGACCACTAACCTAGTCAAAAGACCACTGAGGGCTCCCAAAGCATCCTCCACTCTATTAGCTGCCTTTACTTGGGTGATGTCCTCATTAACGAGTGACCAGTTTGACTGGTTTCCAGACGCGATCACATCCATCCATTCCAGTTACTTAAGCTTCAGATGCTATCTTGGAATCCAAACGTGACTAGGAAATTGACACATAAGCCCTTAATTTAGCGAGGGCATCTAAGCAAAACCCAAAATCCAAACTAGATTATTTTCTTTCACTTGTGATACGTGCAGTACAAAAAGATAGTAGGTCAATTTGCAATATGGGGGTATGATGTCATTTGAGGTATGATCTAGCACATGATGTATGTGAACTTGTGGTACTGTGTAGAGTTGACAAAATGGGCGATCTGCATGGGCTGACCCGAACCCGCTATAAAAAACATAGTGCGTAGTGCGAGCTGGCTGACATGGGCCCCGAGCGGCCCGTATTATTTATTAGTTAATTTAGCAATATGAGAAGTACTATTTATTAGTTGGTGTTTTTACAAGCAGGTTTTTTCAAGAAATCTTATTAATTTTCTAGCATTTGTATATAAGTATTATTAGTAACTTAGTAGCTAATGTTTTATATTCATTCATTTTAATTTTCAATTGTAGTACAAAAAAAACATATTTTTTATAAGAAAAGTTATTGATTTTATAGCATTGTTTGTCTAGCAACAATGACTTAATTTCAGTAGTACAAAACTTTTTACAAATATAGTTTTAAAAACATTCTACTAAGTTGGTTTAGGTTTTTTGTAATTCAATGTTTTATAAATCAATGTTTTAAAAAATAGGTTACCCGATCAAGTCCGCAACCTGCTGAGGGCTGACCTAAGACCTTTAATTTCTATGTCCAAATTTATGTAGAACTTTTTTAATTCAGTCGTAAGTATTAAGCTGCATTCCCATTTTCGTTTTTTCCAACATATTGGTCCCCTCTCTCTTCTCCGGCACACCCTGCTCTGTTCTGATCTGAGGTTGGGTTTAATTGCTGCAACGATGAAGGTAGCAAATATAGCAATCATACTTATACCAAGGTCTAAATGTTAAATTTAGAAAAATCTTTTAAGAAATCAATATGATTCATCCAATGTAAAAAATTGTCAATAATCACATCAATTAATTTGATCAGAAACTGAAGATCCTGATATATGGAATATATATTTCTACATACACACCTTCAACCATGGTTTCCTTTCCATGCATATAGAGCCAAAAAGAGACACATTCGAGAGAGAAAGTGATAGTTGACAATACCATTCACATCATATATGAGTTTGAAAGTGCGAAAGCAATGAGAAATCAAGGTGATGATGATGATGGTTGTGAAAAAATGAATGTTTGGGTGTGACATTGCATAAAAAGTGGCAGAGTGTGTGAGGAATTTCAATTGGCAAACAAGTATTCCTCGATACATCTAGATCGCTAAGTCAAATCGATCGAGGCATCAAACATGAGAAGCAAAACACTGTTCTCGTCAAACAACACGTAAACCAATTTGCAACTCTCTCTAGTTCTCAACCACTTTCCTAGACTACTATTCTCATCTCTTGTCTCCATCCCACTACAAGACAAATTTTGTGTGACATTTCTACTGGAAAAGATTTATTTGACACCACTTATACGGCTGTTTTACAACTTTCAGGAGAGATAATAGGGCCAAAAAACATGAAAGAGAAGAATTTAAAAAGTAGAGTTAAATTATATGGCTGTCTATAAATATTTAGGGATGACAATCAATTTTAGAGAGCACCTTAAAAATAGGGGTGATCATCGGTCGGATTTGACCGAGTTCGATTGATAAATACCTTAATCAATGTTAACCAAAAATAATTTATTTCTAACCAAATCCGATCAAATGACCCTACGGTTTGATCGGGTTTCGGTTAATAACTTAATAATATTCTACATTATATAATCTTATATATTAGTTAATAACTAATAAACACTAAATGTTTATTATATATAATATTAATAAATAATAAATAATGTAGATATTAAGTTATTATTATATAAGTTAATAATATATATAATGTAGAATATTATTAAGTTATTATTGAAAATAATATTAGTAGATAAATTAGTAATATTAAGTTGTTATTATTTATTATCATTTTTTATTAAGTTGTAATTATCTATTATTTTTTTGACTTGAAGTTATTATTCAATATAATGTTGTTAGATAAATTGGTGATATATTAAGTTGTTATTATATAGGATTTATTTTTATTAAGTTATTAGTGAATGTAATCTTATAAGATAAAATAATGATTATTATTTAGTGTAGAATATTATTAACTTGAGAGTGTTTAATGAATTGGAAAGAAAATAAATTGCAAAATGCTTAAATAATTGTAACAAATCTGAGAGGGTTTAATACGTAAAAAAATTCCAAAATGAATGAATTAGAAAGAAAATAAAGTGCACAAGGATTTTAATAAATTGCAACAAATGTGAGAGCTGGTTTGGAGTGACTATTGGGTGAGTGGGGGGAGTGTTGAATATAGTGTGCTGTAGGAGTCGCAGGAAGGACGTGCACCACATGGGATGTGTCGTATTTGGGAGGTGCACCACACCAGAATGCTTTACACGTGGCACGACCTGGCTGTGTCGTTCCTCTCAGATGCGACATTGGTGTCGTCCATACCATTTGTGACTTATAATTGTGCACCAGACATGTAATATTCACCAAAAGAGCCCCAGATTCATAATTAAAATTATCAGTAGCACCATTAATAAAAAAAACCCCACTTATACGGTTGTTTTACAACTTTCAGGAGAGATAATAGGGGCAAAAAAGATGAAAGAGAAGAATTAAAAAAGTAGAGTTAAATTATATGGCTATGTATAAATATTTAGGGATGACAATCAATTTTAGAGAGCACCTTAAAAATAGGGGTGATCACCGGTCGGGTTTGACCGGGTTCGATTGATGAATACCTCAATCAATGTTAACCAAAAATAATTTATTTCCAACCAAATCCGATCAAATGACCCTACGGTTTGATCGGGTTTCGGTTAAGTTTGGATAGTTAATTTCAATTTAATCTTGTAATAAATTGTTTTTTTTAGTGAAAAATTATTTTTTAAACCTTTTTTTACACACTTTCCTTATCAATTCGATAGAAAATGATTTAATGTCTATTACATTATCATAGTATGTACTATATATATATATATATATCATATAATCATAAGATAAAAGACTTAAAGTATAATTAAAATAAAATAAATATATAGGTTAAAAGACTTAAAGCTATAATAGTCCGGTTAGGTACGGTTAATTCGGTTGATAAACATCAAAACCGTACCCGCACAAACTTAACCATACTTAACCATACTTTTTACCTGTTCAACCGTTTATCCGCCAGAAACCGACCAAGCTCATTTTTTGCTTCTGGTTTTTACGGTTTGCGATCGGGTGAGTGATTGTTACTCACCCCTACTTAAAAAAATTATCCTTCGTGATGAGAAGATTTACCTAGAAAGAAAATACAAGCTCAACTATAAATCCCTTAACAAGTGTGGGTGGGTAGAGGTAGTTTAGTACTCATCCTACTCTACCAACTGCATTAGGTTTTGATATGTCTAATATAAACCTCAAGAATGAAATTTGGCCCTAATAATCTAATTAAGTGTAAGTATTATAACATTATATAATATTGGTATCAACCAAAATAATTTTAAAAGTATTAATATTTTGTAATATATGATAAACAAAAACTAATAATAATTTAAACTTATAAAATGCTTTTACTCTAGTTAATGAAATTGAATTTATTAAAAAAGCTATAACCAACATATTACAGGTTAAAAAATAAAACAAAAATCCTAACATGCGATCTAATTCAAATCGAAAGAAATGGATACTAATTTAGATTAGGTTAAATATATTTTTGCTCCATGTATTTTGATTATTTTTTAGTTTTAGTCCCTTTTTTTATTGTTACTTATGTTATTTAATATATTGGAATTGGAACATAAAAGTATCGATAAAGAAAAAGATAGGATCCATTTTAAGAAGTTGAGAAGGTGAATAAGTTAGACTGATTGATTTTAACATGTTACATTTTAAGAACAAATTTTAATAGATTAGAAATTAATTTCAACAAATTAAATAACACAATGAACAAAACCAACCCAAATTAACTTATTCAAATTTAATCTTGACTTTAAACCAACCCAAATTAAACCACATGTATTTTTAATGATCAAATAAGATCTCATCTCATAACCACCCTTACCATGAACGTGGTTTCTCTATAGGTTTTTTTTGTTGTTGTATCGCACTGGTTTTTTACACGAATTATTTTATAACCAGATTTGTAACATCTTGAATTTAATTATTGGTTAATTTTATTAGCCAAATAATTAAATTAGGAGCCTTAAATTAATTCATGGCGGTTGAGTTAATTTTTGTAATTTATTGGGGTACGTTTCAGGTAACCAAAAGTTATCTAATCGGTTTTAGAAATTAACTAAACGCGAAGAATTACCTTTTTGCCTATATTTTCACTAGTTGCAATTAGAATACTCTTTCAATCTTTTCTTTCCATTCTCTCATGCATGATACAGACTAAGGGAAAGATCGTTGTTTCTTCTCTTCTCCTCTGCGGCTTCACCCTCACCATACCCACCTTCTTCTTTCTCTAATGTTCCACACGCAAATGACTTCAAGGTCCTATGGTCTTTCTTCTTCATGTAGGTAGCCTTAGAAGCCAAGGGAGATTCTTGATTTTCTTGGATTGTAAGGTAATGGTGAATGACTCCTATTTTTTATTTTAGTAAGCTTCTCTGACGTCGCTCTCTAATTTCCTTTGATTTCATGAATTTAAGGTCGTGTTAGGCGCAGTTGTTATGTAGGTAGAGGTTCGGAGCTTTGGGTTCTTTAAATTTTTTATTTCAAGTAAGTTCACAACCACCCATAGCTCTGTTGGTTCCATTTCCATGATTTTGAACCTTATTCTTGCTATTTCCATGGCTTAGGGTTTGATTCAGAGACGTTTCGAGGCTTGGGCAGCGTTGGGGTTTCTTGAAATCAAGGATCAGAGTTGGTCGACGCATTTTGGTAAGTCAGAACTTATTGAAATAATTGTGGGTTCGTAGTTTAGCACCAAAATATATATGATTTGAAATAACGTATAGATTATTAAAATTAATTATTGTTGATTTTAGGAATTGTTGGCGTTGGAAATTATGACCGTAAAGTAGTCGGAACGTGTTGGAAAACATTTTAAGCTTTCAGAATCGTCAATTCCAGGTAGGGGGAGCATTATACTTTAAATACATAGATTATGAACAAATAGAGGTATATATATATGTATGTGTATGTGTGTATGTGTTATGCTTAATGAATTATGATGTTTGATAAAAATTATGATGATGGTGATGTTTGATTTGCATTTGGCTATATACCCCTCTTAATGTGTTACGATGAAATTGATGTTGGTCGCATTGGAATGCAGTTGTTGATGATTGATGATGATGAATTGATGATGATCATAATGGTGGTTGATGATAGTAGTTGATGATGAATATGTCATGATATTGATTATGATTAAATAAGCTTGAGGTAGCTTAGTTGATAATGAGAACTGATTTGATTGGTTGTGCATGCTGTATTTTGAGGACTTTGAATTGAGAACCCTTGATGATGGTAATCAAGTAGTGGCCTCTGGTGATGGTAATTAGAATGTTTGTGGATAATTGATGTTGTGTTGCATAGCATTGCATATTTCAGATGCAGACAAGACTGTAGGGGGCCTGTAATGCAAGCCCAGATGGGAGGGCGTCCTTTGGATAGGCAAAGACACTATATGGTTTACTTCGGGATCCACAGCCGCCTTGGATTGGGTTTAAGGCTGACTCGTAACACCTAGTTGAGTTATTGATGTCACTAAGAGTGACTGGCGATACATTATGGGCGAGCAGTTCGGTACCGGTAAAACGGAATTGATTATATGTAAAAATTTATACATTGCAATGTAATTTCCATCATTAGAGTCGGATTCGAATGCATATGCATTTACATATAACTATTAAGGTATAAAGGCTATTGGATAGCTTGTGTTGTGTATTGATGTGATTGATAACACTTGAGGTAATGTAATTCTGTTAAATGATAGTGAATAATGATGATTGCATTGATATTACATATGTTGCTTATATTGTTTAGAACTAGATAGGTATTTGAGATTACCATGGTGTAATTTGGTTTAATACCTATCATTGAACATATATATGTTTACCCCTAAGTTATGGTTATTTTTTAGTGGATGTGGACCTGTATATGTGTGTGTGTATACACTTGTGAATGTTTTTGATGTGGATATATGATGATGTTTTGGATTGGTGAACCATGGATGGTTCTATTATGATGATATTGATAAATGTTATGCCCAGGAACTGTGTATATTGCATATTATGATTGAATGGACATGATGGGCAGGGAATTATACATATTGCATTGCATTTGAGGTGTGAATATGATGAGAAATGGTGTAGTACCATGAAGATGATAAATATGATGATATGTAGTTGAGACTATGCATAATCATGAACTGGATAGGTCAATTTGTGATCTGTGAGGTTATGGAACCTCTGGATAGGTCCAATAAATTGTACTTGATGTTTTGAACTTGTGAGAATTAGAATGGACCAATTCCATTAAGATTTGGTAGGTTAAGTTGCATATTAAAGACTTAAAACAGTCAAATTGCATTTTTGTGCATAACTCTTTCAATTTTGGGAATTTTGAGGTGTGGTTAGTTGTCACACGCATAAATGATATGTTTTAGGTTGTATCAAAGTTTGGTAATGATTGGATATCGTTTGAGGAAGTTAGGATGCATAGAAGTTGAATTCAGAATCATTTTTTTTACATAAATCTGATATCTGTCATGCTGGTAATTGATTACCAGCAATATTGTAGTCGATTATCGGAGATCACATTTACAGGTTCTTATAGGTAATTCATTACACTAATGCTATAACACTTAATTCATGTTTTTAGCTATGTAATGGTTTGGTTTGGATTATAACACGTATTTATAAATATGTATAGTCATGGGGGCTATCCTAAGGCGGGTGTGGAATTTTTTAAAAAAATTTCCCACTATTTTAAATTATTGTACAAAGGGTGTTACAAGTTTAACAAAAACTTTGTAACACCATTTATGTTTGTATCCAGATTAAAAAAAATATTTTTATATCAATTAAAAAATAATCATTTTGAAAAATACACATGAAATTATTTTAAACCAATTATTTTTATATCATATATTATTTTTTAAACTGATTATAAAAGTAAATGATGTTAAACATATTTTTATACCAGTTATAAAATATTTAGTATAAAAACCGGTGTAGAATTCACACATCACAACACTGAAAAACCAACCAAGAAGCCGCATGAAATTGATAACAAGAATACAAATAGTGAAATACAGCACAAAAGTCGGTAAAAAAAATGAGAAATCTATCACTCTCCTAAATTTCAAGACAATCTCTCAAGAAATACACATCCACCCATACCTAATGCCCGGTCTTTTTAATAAGAATTTATTTTACAGTATTTTTTATATTAATATATATTTATTATTTTTTACGATACATATTTTTATTAATTGTATCATTTCTTTATATCAATAAAAATTGTAAAAAATTTTCATTGATAAAAAGGAAAAGAAAAGTAACTAATAAATTTAATGTATATACTTAAAATAACTAAATTTTCAAATATGAAAGAAATGATAGAATAATTTCTTATAAAAAAGATAGAATGAATTACACCTTATTTTTTTAAGTACAAAAACGGCCACGCCATATTCTGGCTAAATCTTTTCCACTCTCACTCACAAAGTTTAGAAGGTTCAGAAATAAATTTCAAATTAGATGAAGTATATTACTGATAAGATAAAAATATAAAAAAATAAAAAATTATCTCACCTATTGATAAGTGGAAAACAAAGTGAAACAAAAAAAAATATATAATTAAATTAAAATATAAAAAAATATAAACTTTTTTCTTGTAGTGTTTTTTATATAAAATTATTTATTATTTATTTTAATAATAATAAATTTTTTAGTTTTTTCTAAATTTCCTTTTCAATGCTCACCGAGAAAATTTTTAGTATGAATATTACAGTTACATTTTTTTTCACACAAACAAACACAATATTTTATTTTCTCTTCAATTACCTCCTTTATTATTTTATCGGCCAAACAAAACAAATATAATTATAAACAAAAGCACCAGATGGTGCTAAAAGACAGTACAGAGAGAATAGTTACAGGCTACACATAAGAAAATGAAAGAAGACAGAAGCCAACATAACCTACACATAGCTTATTACATCAGAGTACAAAGAACTTTTAAAACCAATGCAGATCTATTTCACAGTTAGCTTCTTCATCAGAGAACAAAAACACTTTCAAAACCAATGGAATACAAAGCAGTGACAGGTACTCCGAACCCTACTGTTCTCTGGGTTCTTCTGTTTCAATTTTTAGTTTTTCCTATAATCAATATGGAAAATATTTATTCCTTGAATTTTATAAAATTAAGAAATTACTTTCGCCGAGATTTCTAATAGAACTTCACTATACCTTTTCAATAAAGAAATTATTTATTATAATCCATCATTTAATAATCTCAATATACTCATATACATAAAAATATAAATTAAAAATAATTAGTTTTAACACTAATTAATAATAAAAAGTACATATATTAGATATAGTCAACAATGAGTAATGACATACAGTTTCCATTTTCTCAACACCAAATAGTATATCATCATCACTTTCACTATTTCAGGAACCCTATTCCTAACCCTAAAACAAACACACACATATATATATTAAGACAGAACCAGAAGGAAATATAGTCCGTTTCCCTCCTCTAGCCTCCACTTCCTTAAATCTGCAAAGTGATTAAAGATTCAAAATGAAAAAATTTAGAAAGAAATATTAACAGTCTCCATTTTCATATGAATAATTGTAGAAAATGATACGCACCAGATAATAATGTGCACCATGCTGGAGTGGTTGAAGGGTGACTCCCCAGTCGTCGGTGAGAACTGGATTGCCGGAGGGATGAATGAGCACCGCTCCATCTCCAAAAGCTTGCCGAACGTTGAAGGGTCCCGTCGGAACCTCGAATACGACGTCGTTGATGAACACCATACATTTTGCCCTACCTGCTCCGGTCTCACCTGCACCTCATGCGTAAATCGAAAAACACCCCTTTTTCATTAACAAGCAGCTAATGAAGCCATGCACACGTCCGTTTACTAATTTTTTACCATATTACCCTCGACACATTCAAATTAAGAAAAATTATTGGTTGACAAATTTATAATATCTGGACACCAATCAAATCCTCTAAGAATCCTTTTTTTCGCTTTATATACAGAGACAGAAAAACAGTACAGGCTTTTCAAAAAACAGAAAAACAGTACAGAGCATTAAATACATTTATAGGAAAATGACACTTAAAAGTGAATAAATCAGAACTCATAATGCGGTGTAACGCACTCTTGATCCTGTCTCACACAACCAGTATATATATACAAGAATTTTTATTTTGTTTTATATTAACTATACCTTTTTTATACCAGATAAATCTAATATATTTTTTGCTATATATAAATTGAAAAAACATACTATGAAAAATGATTCTTAGACACTAAAAATTAATTGAGATATATATAAGCTCAACAATTAGTTAACCCGTATTGAGTTGTGATTCACCCATTTTGAGTGTCATTTATATATATACTTTGTAGAAAAAATTATTTGTCCTAAATATAAATCATCAATTATAGAATTAATTATAAGTTTTTACTTCAATCATTCACATATTTTTAATGGTTTCATTAATAAAAAAGGAAAATATAAAAAAACAGAAGCGAAAACTTTCAATTTATTTAAAAAGGCTTATAAAAGCTTTCAAATTTTTTTTCATAAAGTTAGAAATGCATTATTAAAAAAAAAAAAGCAAAAATAAGTAATGAACAAAGCATTAGGGGGATTTGATGTAATAAATTAGATCTATAGAAAAAGATAAGGACCATTAACTACATTAGAAAATAAAACCTAAAGTGTGAATAAATCATAAGTCGCAGTATCAATAAAGATCCTTGAAAGTAGAGCAAAAATAAGTAATAAACAAAATGAGTAAGAAATAAAGGAAACAATAAGGAACTTTAAAATGTGAATAAAAGATCCTTGAGCTTAGCTCAACAAAAATTTAAATTTTGGGGTTAAGAACCATTTTTTGGATACATTGTATTAGAGAGATAAAAAATAAAGTAAAAATAAGTAATAGAAAGTGATGAACATAATAATGGGAGATTTAATGCAATAAATGAGATATATAAAATCGACAAGGAGCATTACATACATTAGTATACAAGAAAATGAAACGTAAAATTTTGCAACCCTACATTACATAGGTAAAAAAAAATTAAAAATACTAAAACTTTTTATTAAAAATTAACATAGATGTGGTTTCTATAATTTTCAAAATAATACTAATACAAATTTTAATAAAAATTCACCAAAGGAAAAGTTGGCATAATTTATTTATTTATGTATTTTCATTCTATAAAAGGTTGCAGATGAACACGATTTATTTTTACGCTGTAACAAATTCTTGCCTGTCCCAGAATTTATTTGAAATACTAATTTTTTTATTTAATATTGTAATTGATTCGAGCTTAAGCACCCAACGAATTTTTTTATTTTTTTAATATATCTCTTTTCGAATCAAACAGCAAGACCATTAGCTGTTTATTGAATTTATTTACGGTGTATATAATTTTAAAATTGACCTAGTATTTAATGATTTCGTTTCGTTTATAATAAACAATCCTTTATATTTCTTATTAAATTTACGAATTAATTAACAAACAATTTTGCCAACAAAATTTCACAGATATATTACCTTGAAATTGTGGGATGGAGGATGGAGCGGTGGACAAGGGTGGTGCGGTTGTGTTGATGGAAGGAACAACGTTTGACGTTGGGGTTGAAGTGAGACAAAAACCAAATTGTGAAGAGTGCTGTTGCATAATCCTCATAGCCTTATCCTGATCTTGGTCTTTCTTTGAAGAGGCTCCATTTCCATAGTTCATGATCTCATTAAGCAAAAGACTAGTGCAAGGCCCAACATTTTGTTGAGGTTGAACCAAACCGTTAGAAAAATCAGAGATGAAAAAGCCATTATTTTGCGAAGAGAATGGGAAAGGCTCAAGTGTTGGCAAATTGGGGTCATTGTGAGAGTGGAAATAAGTCTGGTTTACAGACGCAGTAGGAGAATTAGGCACTACATCATTGACATTTGGGAAGCCAACGGGGAACCCTTTGGTAAAGTGAGTTATTTCATTTGGAGAAGACTTCTCGGAGGATGAGGAAGAGGATGAAGGTGGTGTGATTTGAGAAAGAGGAGAAGCAATAAAGTTTTGTTGTGATTCTATGGTTTGGTTTTGGTTTTTAGAATTTTGGAGGTGGCGTAGCTTGTGCTTGTTTCTGGATTTACGGTTCTGGAACCAATAGAAGACATTGGCATCACCCACTTGGCCATACTCTTGCAACTGCAACCGGATCTTTCTTATCTCATCCCTTGGTGGATTCACCATCCCAGAGTTGAAAATCGATTCCAGTATCCGAATTTGTTCTGCTTTGGGATTCCATCTTGGCTTTGGTTCTGGACTTCTCTCATCACTTCCTCCAGCTTCAAAGGCATAACAAAAAAAAAGAAAGGGAAAATGTAAATTAACACCAACATTTCATGAGACGCATGTCAGGCAATTGCATACAAATATATAAAATTTGTAAAATATAATTATAAGAATTTGATTGGAATGCGCTGATGAATAATTAAAATCCATGTTGTAATGATGATGTATATCAAAATTAAAGTCTTGAAACAATACTGACTGTTATATAATTTTTGTTTCAGTTATTTACATGAACCCTATTAGAAGGAACAAACCTGGAGTATGGTGGTTTCTTTGGGTGGAGATGAGAGAGGAGTTGATGTCATGTTGCAATTGGTGGTGGGGGTTGCATGGCTTAGACTTGAACATGCTTGGCCAGTGTCTGTTGGAGGAAGCCATGATGATGAGGTTGTAGCAGAAATCACTGAAACTGAACTGAACTGGAAAGCAGCCAACCAAAAGAGAAATAGCCCTTTTGTTGCTCTCTCGATCGCTTTTTGCCCTGATCTGAAACTCAATCCACTAGCCTAACGTATGCAACTTATCTCCTCTTATATAGCCTCTTCACCTACCCCTCTCTGTCACCATTCTATTCATTTTCCAATTAATAATAATAATAAATATTTCTTAAAAAAAATGATCATGTTAAAAATCAGTTAGGTATTAATAATTAGTATTACTATTTAAAATAATAAAATTAATCATGTAAAGAAATAGAAGAAACACACAACAGGAATCAAATAAGAAAAAGTACCATGTGTGGCATGAGATGATAGTTGGGGAAGAGGAAGAGAGAAGTGAATAAACGGGAAGGTGAAGAGAGGGGTTGTTGCTGGAATAAATACGGGGGTGGGGGTTTCAAAGTCAAGAAGGGGTGTGTATTTGAAAAGCGGTGGTGGCTTAGTAATTGCACCTTCTTCAGTTTATTTTCGGTTTGGATTGACTCGAGGGGCTTATTTATTATCACTTCTTATCTCTATTTTGACTCTCTACCCTTTCCAAATACAAACTGAAGTTGATGCTCCAGTGTTGAGCCTTTCAGCCCAAATCTATCCACGGATTTAATTTCCCTCACAACTGCTGCGTATGATGTGCACTCACGCAACAGTCAAGCCTTTTTTTTCAAAAACAAATTATTGTTATATTTATTATATCATTGTTAATAATAATAATAATATTATTATTATTATCTATTTATGAATGAACTAATATAATATGTATTGATTAATCTGATATGGAAAAACTAAACATTATGAAAATTGTATTTAACATTAGCCGACAAAAACAAATATATAAAAGAAAAAATAACTCAAGTCTATGGTGACAATAATGACAATGTTACAAGGGTCTTTTGGAAGATGTTGGACGCTATTTTTAAGGGATTATTACTTATTGATTTTGGTTATGGTTAGTCTCTACAAGTGGTAAGGACAACGTTGCTATTGAAGCTATGACTATTCCTTAGAAATAAATTGATTGTCTAATTTATTATTATAATGAGGCTGATGGCAATCCTAAACGAATCTTCCTACTAGGCATGTTTAAGCTCTTAAACCTAGACCCTCATCTCATTCATGTCACTTTGCACCCTTATCTCCTCAATCTCAATGTGAGTCACCTTGGGATTTGGCTGTGATGAGGAAGCGCCAATGAACAACTTAGCAATTGGATGGGTCATCAACGTAGCACCTCAGCGTACGTTGGTGTGTAAGTCATTGATGCCACAAATTACACAAACTTGATTCCTTCCACCAACCACCTTAACCTAGAGGTTGATCTTTGTTTGTGAGTACATCTACCCATTGAATCTTGCCAACTCTCGAAGACAACGCTGGTAATACTCAATAATACATATTGAAAATCGTTATGAATGTAAGAAACTAAGGAGTTAATTGAATATGATAATAAATTAGCTAGGGTTATGTCATTTACGATGGTGTCACTGAATTGTCATTAACCCACTCACCACTAGATGGTTAGTGAGTTAACACAAATAGCTTATCTGATGCGATATAGCACCCAAATTACGCCTTCTACGAAAAACACAAACAATATTAAATTTGTAAAACAAACAATTATGTTAAGACAAAAAAAAAATAAACTTACCATCTCTTAGGCAATATCAAGGTGTGCCTTTCTCCTAGGCTTCACCACTAACACCCCTCCAATTATGCCTATTACACTCCTGGATAATAGTATACTTAGGATTGCCCCACTCATCGAGTAAGTCAACCTATGCCTTTTCCCTTATCTAACAGGGACGAGTATGAGTCTGTCCACTATGCCCCATTTTAACATCTTCCCGGCATATATTGCTTAGGCAATTCTTCCATACCTTTACAACAATGAGCCTCATGATCTTTTCATGCTCTGGTGAAAAGGTAATACTCTCATATGGTTGAGAGGCACTATAAATAAATTAACCAATTAAATAAATAATTTGAAAAAAAACATTGTATTAAAAGACCATTAAAAGTAATATACCAATAACTTTCCCACCATATCTTTTAGACATCTTTTTGAACGCTTGTCAACTCCTTCCATGAGCATCTATGGAAGTGGGAACAAATCATTAGGCATATTACCCTAATCTTGGTCCTTCATTACGAAGACGCTAAATTCAAATCGCATATTTCTAAGTCCAAAATTCAATAGACGTTAATTAAAATAATCATTTGTAACTGGAATCAAGGGTCAGATTCACTTCCTAACCTCATCATGCGGCGGAGGAGTCATATCGCGTGCATGCCTTTTTTAACTAGCCTGTGGTTATGAAGGCTTTGCAGCTAACACTTTAGCTTCCTCTTGAATCTCATTGTCTCGTAGGAGATCCCCATAGTCATCCTTAGCATAACTAGAGGATGGATAGTAAACGTCATCATCCGTAGCAGGAGGCACTACTAGAAAACATGTAAATAGTTGTAACATATTAGCCACCGAACAACCTGTTGCTACTAGCGAGCGACTTAGCGACGAAAATCGTATTTGTGACCAAAGCATTTCTATTTTAGAATTTTGCAAGCACTATCAGCGACGACCACATGACCATTGCTAATATATTCCCCATTGTTATTATCGTCATCAGGATGGAAAACAACCTAATTAGCGATGGGATCACTAGTGGAGAAAGGGGTTTTAAGCACGGTTCTGTTGGACCTTTAAGCACGGTTCCAGAACCGTGCTTGTTCCCGCCGTGCTCGTAGATAGACACTTTTAAGCACGGTTAAATAACCGTCTTCGTAGCTTACTTTTAAGCACGGTTCCTTTGAACCGTGCTCGTATCTAGCCTTTTTTTATTTTAATATGCAGAAAAATGGCACTATTTTCTGGGTTCAGATCCAACGTTTTGTTCAGATCCAACGTTCATATGGTTAATTTCAACTGAGTTCGTAAATTAACAAGCTTGGTTGTTATTCTTGTGCCCATTTTGTTGCTGTTACTGTCCATTTCATCATCATCAAGAGAAGGAGGGAATGAAAGTAGTAGTGAGCGTGAAGTTTATATTGTGTACATGGCTCGTTTAATCAAAGAAGAAGCACACTCCATTTCTCAAAAATCTGGTGTGGTCTCTGTTTTCCTAGACTCCATTCTTAAGCTCCACAAAACACGTTCCTGAAATTTTCTCAAGTCATACCAAACCTCAATCAAACAACTAAGCCTAAATATATATTGTATCAACCAAACAATATTCCTGACCAATAAATTAATAATAATGAAAATGGGGTTTTAGAGGAAGAACCTGTGTATGTAGAGAGTTGGTGGTAAGTGGTAGAGAGAAAGAGAACCTTCTATGTAGAGAGAGAAGACGCACACCGTGGTGGGAGGGAAACGAAAATGGAGTTTGGTGAAGGGGGAAGACGAAAGGGAGAGGGAAAATGGATTTGGTGAGTGGGGAACACGAATGGAAACCTTCGTAGAGAGAAAGAGAGAAGAAGAACACCTTTTTATTTTAATGGAGGGAGGAGGAAGAAGAGGAGGGAAATGAAACAACGCTTAAGTTTTCGAGAAAATGACCCTATAAGCACGGTTCCCCTCAGAACCGTGCTAATAGCTCAATTATTTTACTACTTTTAAGCACGGGTCCCTTCCAACCGTGTTCGTAGGTTTTTTAAAAAAAAAATTTAAAAAAAATAAAAACACCTTTAAGCACGGTTCAAAGGAACCGTCCTTATAACTCTCTCAGAAAAAAAAAATTTAAAAAATTTTTCCAGTCTTTAAGCACGGTTCGTTGCCAACCGTGCTCGTAGCTCTAGTTTTAAGCACGGTTGCCAGTCAACCGTCCTCGTATGTGACACCTTTAAGCACGGTTCAAAGCAACCGTCCTTATAACTCTTTCAGAAAAAAAATTTAAAAAATTTTTCCAGTCTTTAAGCACGGTTCGTTGCCAACCGTGCTCGTATCTCTAGTTTTAAGCACGGTTGCCAGTCAACCGTCCTCGTATGTGACTTCAAAATTTTCAAAAATGCCACCGCCTTTTTTTTAGCACGGTTTTGACATAACCGTGCTCGTATCCTGTCCTCGTATCCATTTTCTGCACTAGTGGATATGGGTCCATTACTACAAAACATCCTAAAATCGTTGCTAATACCGTCGTTGGCTTGGAAATCTAATAATTTAGTGACGGGTTCCCAAACCGTTGCTATAACAATCCTACTTCCTATCTCTATTGCCATCACTATAATCATGATAAACATCTAAACCATTGTTGTCACGAAACCTGTTGCTAAATTATGCGGGAACACCTGAAAAGGCAGAGGGAAAATTAATGATGTAGCAACGGGTGCCGACATCGTCATTGAAAGGATCCTACTCCCCGTTACTATTATCATCATTGTGGATGAGATAGGCATCTGAATCGTTGGCCATTTGCTACACCTGTCACTAAGTTAAGAAGGGACACAAAAAAAAGGCAAAGGGGAAATTAATGATATAATGAAGGGTGCCTACACCACTGAAAACCTGGGTGGT
Organism: Clitoria ternatea; assembly: GCA_037962975.1. NCBI lineage: Eukaryota > Viridiplantae > Streptophyta > Magnoliopsida > Fabales > Fabaceae > Clitoria > Clitoria ternatea. Next base: position 298,819,736 of record CM075669.1, read on the forward strand.
CGTCTATAACCCATCAGTGACCAGGGTTTTAGCGATGAATGCTCGTGCGTTAAGAATTCCATCGCTGAGCTCAACAATGACAGAATTTGGCAAGTTAGCGACTAGTTTTTCTATCGCTAAAGTATCTTTTTTTTAGTAGTGAGGTGGTCGTGGAACCCAACTAAGGTTAGGTGTCATGTTGATCTTTAACTTTGGCCTCTTAACAATGATGTTTGGCTAATTGAGTCACTCATGCAAGTCACCTAGTCCAATCATTCTTTCCTGTGAACTTATAGTTTCTCTTTCCTAAGTCTCTCATGCTCCCAATGGTGACAGTCACAATTAACCATCTAAATAATATATTAAATATTAAAAATAAATAAAAACAATTATAAATTGATTTTAAGACTACCTTTTTCATCATTTTGCTTGTGATGTGGTTCCATAATATTAATAGGTTATTGCTCAACATGCCTTTAAAAGGTCAAAGTTATACTCGACTTGGGATACAAAGGTGCTACTTATTCCACAAATCAAAGCATGCCCACTCTTCTAAATTTCATCTCTCCATGCTTACTCCAAACCTAATAGTTAGGTTTAAAACACAACAAAATAAAAAATCAAGTTAGTGATAGACACAATCTATCTCTATACTTGAAAAATCTATTGCTAAAAGAGCCGGCGACACACTTAGTTACGTCTTACTACCTATCACTAAACTATTTAGTGACATAAAACCTAATTCTATGACCAATAGCCATAGAAAATACATGACATGCATAACCATGCCCATCATTAAAGATTATTGTTACATTCCTCACAATGGTGTTCAATAGTACGGTGGTTGTGGTCTCAGAGTGGTGTTTACTTAGCTCTTACGTCTTTTTTCTCTTTCCCTTTTGTTGTATGATCTAGATGCACTTTTTCCAATAAGGATATGACGGTGGAGGGTTTGAGATGAATGGTTTATTGGGGTAGAGAAGGGTTGAGGTGAGGGTGATGAGGCTAAAGGAAGCATCTTGTGGGAGGGAGGGGGAAAGATGTGGAGAGAAAACAGAACAGGAAAAGAATAAGGAAAAATAAACAAAAATTCTTACATGGCATCCACGGTACATGTGGTTGTGATGATGTGACATTTCTATTTTCCATATCACTTAAGAAAGAACATTAACGACAAGAAATTCTTCTAAATGACAAACTATTTAGGGACTTATTTCTAACAAAAAAAATTCCATGGACTTGTTACAAATATTTTTAAAGACTACAACATAATTAAGTCTAAAAAGTATGATGAGAATATTGTTTATATGGCTTGTGGTATTTTAACTCACGAGCTAATTTGTAGTTGCCTCAAACCTTATAAAATTAAAGTATAATCAAAATACTATTTATAAAACTTGAGAAAATTCTTAATACATGAAACTCACTTTTAGTTTATATATATCTAACCAATCATATTATCCCACATATCTATGATGATTTTGTCGCGAGTTCTTAAGATTTCAAATTCTTTTACAAATAACATCTTTATTTTTTTATATTAACTGATTTAATTTATTAAATAGGGAAATTTTTTTACATGTAAAGTCTTTATGGTAAATATTACACTTGATATCAAACTTTTTGAAAAGTTTACAATTGGTCTTTTATGTTAGATTATGTAAAACATCCTAGTCTTAATATAATAATAATAATACCAAGAATTTTTTTTTAAAAGTATTCATATGCATCATAGGATGTCCCCATATGACTCTACGGGCCCCCTATAACATATCCTAGGCTTGGAAGTTCCAAAGTTGCCTAAAGAAAATTTTTAGCACGCCAATTCCACGTGCACTACCCAGTAAATTAAGTCAAATCAGAGTTACACAACTCCAATCGAGATGAATCTAGTTTTTACACATCCGTGACTCAATTGCCTACAATTGTTATGCAGGAGTCAATTATGCCCTGAAGATTTCTTAATTTACAAATTTATAAAATAGCCTTGTTGAAAATTTCAGCCTGAACACCCTATAGGATTTTGGGCATAACTCGAGCTACCAACCTCCGATCAACTCAAATTAGGTATCAAAACAACGGCGACAAAATTCTCTATAACTTTTATGAAGAGAGGAAAGGCTAAATCAGCCCGCTTGGGCAAAAATTTACTCGCTTAAGCGAGATTTTCGCTCAAGCTCTTGCTTAAGCAAGAATTCAACAGAATCAGGCCGAGATTAACTCGCTTGAGTGAAAATGCTTCCGCTTGAGTGAAATTTTGGCTGAAATCACTCCCTTAGCACTCGCTTGAGCGAGAATCACATTGCTTGAATGAGATTTTGACATAATACACCCTCAAACTCACATAAAGGCTCACTTAAGCGAGATTTGGCTCGCTTGAGCGAAATTGATAACTCTTAACCTATAAATTGACTTCCAACCTACCTATTTTGCCCGTTTCAACTCCGATTGCTACAAAATTTTATGGGCACTATATTTTCACCATTCCGAACTTGTTGGCGTTATCCGTTTTCCAAAATTCCAACATACGAGTAAGATATACACAAAATTATAGTTTGCCTATTTTAAGACAAAAGTATGCAACGCAATGGCCATTTCTCATTGGATTTGGCTCATTCTAATTCCTACAAGTTTTAAATCATGTATAGAGGCTATTAGAACCATCTTATGGCATCCAAACCTCACCAAACTCTATATGACCCTATCACTTGCCTAATTATGCATAAAATTCAATGTAAAACTTCATTTTTCATACATCTATCATCAATCACAATTTATCATATATTCTTACTCAATCACATTCAAACAGTTCCTGCCCATCATATTCACACAATGCAGTTCTTAGACATATCACGCATCACATGCATCAAATAGGACCATCCACGGTCACCACAATCATATATCATTATCAACATGTATATCCTCATTATGTCATCATATATACACATCAAAATATAAACTAGGCTTCTAATTGAAGCCGTCAGCTACCTAAATCCACTATACAGTTATCAAAACAGTCATCTACGAGAGCCGGCCAAGGCTACATCACAAAATACTATATAGTTTATATACATCATGTATATGTGCCTTCCTCACAGGTATGGTGATACCTCACCAATCACCATCACGACCCAAGTCCTCTAAAACTATAACCACAAAATAGGAATGAGCACAGTATGACAGTTACTGAATCAGATTTACCTATTTAATTCTCTAACATACATCCCAAAATCACAAACAATTATTTTATTCACTGTCATTCAATTCAATTCTTAATTCATAAGATATTCTTAATATCACATCACTTGGCTATTACAATTATATGATTCTTAGTAATATACACTAATACATATACATACATAAATACAATCATATGGATCCAATTTATATCATAAAATATTATGTTGCAACACTTAGGCTCTCAGCTGATCCGGCCGTTTTACAGGTATTAAACCGTTTACCCTCTCATGCAGTACAATCACTCTCAGCGACAATGACAGTGTTGCGGGCTAGCCCTGAGTCCCACTCAATAGGCTTGCCTTGAGTTCCACTCATGGTCTTTGTGGAATCCTCGAAACCACATAACATAGAATCTCATTCATATGCATACATCATCAACAAGCATCTCATGCTATATCACATTACTCAATTTACATCTCATGCAATATTTCAACATCAACAATTCAATCAAGCTATCACATCTCATGTAATATACCAACATCAAACCAATCATCACTAGCATCTCATGCAATTCAACATAACATTATGGACGACAATCAATACAACAATCAATATCTTTCAAATATCACCAAGATTGGGGTATTTCATAATTATATCATAATTGAGCATATCAATTTATCATATTTCATAACTATATAGCTTATACACATTAAGATACCCAAAACCCGTCTATAAACTATGCATTTAAAATGTAATAGCTCCCCTACCTGGAATTGACGATTTCAGAAGCTCTCAAAGCTTTTCGACGTTCACCGATCACCAATGAGTGAACTTAAAAATTCCTAAAAACCATCAACACTAATTTTAATAACTCGTAGCTATTAATTTCATTCTTTAACACCAAAACTTATTAATCGACATCAATTTGGTGATTTATAACTTACCGAATAGCTCCGACATCTTCCAGCAAATGAGTCCACAAGGTCACAACGCTGCCCAATATTCGCAATGGCTCGAAATAAGCCCTAAGCCATGGAACCAACATTATAAATAACCAAATTCATGGATTTTCAAAGCTAGAAGCTAAGGTTTCCTTTGAAACTTGTCGACAATGCGGAACCTCGAAACCCCGACCACACAACATTGTCCACACACAAGAAATAACTCCAAATGACTCTAAATTCATAAAATTTAAAGAATTTAAGAAGTGGGTTCGAGATTCTAATGAAACCCAAGAGTGGGAGTTATTCACCTCACAATTTGAAAAAATTGAAGGAATCCAAGTTTTGCAATGGCAGCCACGAGAAGATGAGGAGAAATGACACTTAAACCTTGCTTCAATTGATGAATTACGAAGAAGAGGAGAACTTGTGATGATGGGGCAGCGAGAGAGAACAATGGCAAATGGCTTCCCTTTCTCTGTTTGCATGCAAGCTCGTAAGATTGAAGAGTGAGTGGAGAGAAAAGTTGAATTTTTGGATATTTGGCATTAAGGGCAGGGTTGTAATTTCATATATTTTATTAATTTAAATTACCCACAATTTCAAACCAGGATGTTACATTATACAACGGTTAAAAACTGTTACAAATCACAAAACCGTCACAAAATTTAACTTATTAGAAAGAATGTAGATTTTTTTAACTTTAGTCAAATATCTATGTCCGTGAACCAACTCCCCTGATAGTTAATTTCAAATATTGAAATTGCAAAGGTTTTAATTAGAATAAACATTATTTACTATTAAAAAATTGTTAGTTTATACAAAGAATAAATTTAAATCTCCGTATCTTTGTAATAAAAACATTTGATTAACTTACATAAATTTGATAATATATATAAGACGGTTAGATGGTTGAGAGAATAGAGATGAGAGAAAAGCTTTGCGAATTTAGAAGAAAACAGGTTGTACACTCAAATATCTCTACTCATATTTCTAATATATAACTAACCACTAGTATATTTAAATGGTCATTTCTTTTAATAGGAACTAGCAAGATATCCATACGATTGCATAAGATAAATGAGTTATAAAAAAAATATATTTCATATACTTTGTATAAAATGTTAGATTATTGATAAAAAAATATTTTTTAAAAGCATTGATTATCATAAAAAATTGAAGTTAATTCAATTATACTAAATAGAAAAAAATGAACAAATTATCTAACATATGTTTAGTTATTATTTAAAATATAACTGTATATTTATAAGAATAATTATACCTAAAATATTTTATAAAGCCAGTTAATACAGCATTTGATATAGACTAAAAATATTTGCTTTTTTAATTTTAAAAATAAAAATAAAAACCATCTAAAAATATTGAATAGATTTAATATTGAATTGAAAAAAGTAAGATTTTTCAAAAAGTAAATCAAAACAAAGTTATCATAATTTATGTGGGTTTGTCTTATCAAAACAAAGTAAATCTAAGAATTATGTTTGGATGCATTTAGAAATTTAAAATAAGTTTTTTAAATTAAAAAGATTGACTATGAAAAAAATTAAAAAGATGTTTGATGAAATTAAATGTGATCATTTAATGAATATTTTAAATCTTAAAATTAAAAATAATCAAATTAAAAAAATATCACCACACAATTTATCCCCGTATTTAAGTTCTATTTTTGTAAGATGTTGGATACATAAAAAATTAATAATGTTTTTTTAGAATCTTAAAAAAATAAAGTCAATAAAAATTTCAGAAAATCTTGTTTTAAAATATTAAGTATATTTTATTATCAATTGAAAATAAATGATAAAAAGTTACCGCACTAGTCCTTGTGGTCTTGCTTTTTCAATAATCAAGTTAGATGTATGATTTGTTTTATAAATTATGGTAAACAAAACATCGTATTTGGACAATATTGATAAAATGGATGGTTTAAATTTTCAAATAATTTAATTTACAAAACCCAAAAATAGTGTTATTAAAACAAATCAAAATTAAAAATTAAAAATTAATTATTTAAAAGTAAAACACATATATTATTATCAATTGGAAAGAAAAGTTAAAAGTAAAAAAAATATTTTCTTAGTATATTTTTCATAAAATTTAAAAAGAATTAAATTAAACATAGAATTATTATACTATTTACATCAATTTTTGTTTTGACGTGTGAAATTTCTATATAATACAATGAATTGGAAAAAAAACGCTTTCTCCTGCTTGATACTGAATAAAATGGGTTGATATTCTTAATCAAATTGTTAAATTTAATGGCGTAAACTGAATCTTAAATTTTATAAATTTCAAAAATAATGTAAACAAATCTTAATTGTTGTATTATAATTTTAAAATAAGTTTTTTTCAATTAATAAGATATTAAATAAATTTTAAGTATCAATTGTAAAAAGAGTTGTTATAATTGAAAAATAAAAAATGACAAAAAATCTGAAAAACACGGGAGAAAGAGAGAAATAAATATAGTTAGTAAGACTCTAAAACTCATAAAAAAATATTATAACAATGCTACTCATTTAAAATTGGGTATGTATTTACTTCATAAAAATGTTTTAAAAACTTAGTAATAAGTATGATTAATTGAATTTTTTTCAAAAAATTAATTGTGATCATCCCCATGTTTTAAATATTATTTTAAAATAATACTTAAAACAAAGGGACTAAGATTGATACATAAAAATTAAATAAATATTGCTTTAGAGTTTTAAAGAATTGCCTATGAATAGTTGAATGTAATGAAGTGAAAATGTTTAGTAAAATTAATTTGATCATTTAGTAAGTATTTCATATCCAAAATTTTAAAAAATAAATTGAAAAACATCATCACACTTAATCCCAATATTTTATGTCTTATTTTTGAAATAATCATGTTGGATATATGAAGAATTCAAAATTGTATTGCATTCCAAATTCACAATTGTATATAATTTTTTAAATATTTAAAGTTGGAATGTAAATTTAATAACTGAAGCACAATAAGATTCCAAACAATAAAATTCACATCCAATCGAATTCAAAACAATAAAAGTCAATTGTTATGCATTTTTTTAAAAAAGTGAGAATTTGTCATGCGATATATTCAAATCATTTTATTTGGTTCTTAATTGAAGTTTTCTTGGTGAAACATAATTTTAATATATTGTTTAGCTAATTTTAAATAACATATAAAATCAATATTAATTTTTGAATACTTCTGTGTTTTATAAATCTATTTTCAAAATTAATTACCAAATAGATATTAAATACCTAAAAGAGATGGAGGTTTGTAAATAGTCTTATGTATAACACCGAATTTTCCTTAAGAAAGATTTCGTACTGTTAGAGGTTGCTTATGATAGCCACCATTGCCTCATTATGAAGATTTTACACTTATAAATATCATAAATCAATGACTACTACATATAATCTTTAGAAAATCAATATTATAAATAAAAACTATATCAATTATTAATGAAAAGTGACTATAAAAAAGAATCTCACTTGCAAAAATGAAAAACAAAAACAAAACTTACAATATTTCTTAAGCAATATTAAAAAATAATACATTAAAAAAATGGAGTGTATATTGATCTGTCCTGGACCGGGGTCAAGAGATCCGATCTCAAGCCAGTCACAAATAGTATATCAATACCGTCTAGTAGAGCGGATGTATGTGTATCCGATGTAGGTATCCGTTGTCCTTGAATGAGGAGAGCGGATTGGGCGTTCTGGAGATCCTTCACACCGACCTAACGCGTTGAAGTGGGTGAATGGTGGTGTCACCTGCAAAGATTCTCCGACGCTCAAGTCAGTGAGTATATTCCAAGTAAGGAATGTATTCAGAGAGGAATCAGTCGTAAAAGAGCTGAGAAAAAGATCAAGATCCCTAACTTCAATCATGAAGTTAGTTCATATACCTGATTGGCTCGATTAACGAGGACTCGTTGGTGGGGAACCACCAACTCCCATTAGCATTATTATATTGCGCACTTACCTGCATGATTGGGTCAAGTGGCTATTTTATATTGAGCGTAGAGAATGTAGACTAGGATTAGGGAACAAGTTGACCATTCACCACTAAAAAAACAACTGTTAGCGACGGACGTAATTGGTCGCTAATCAATGGAATTACCGTCGCTAAAACCTATAGCGACGGCATCGCAGACGGGAAAGGGGACGTCGCTAAAACCCTCGTCGAAAACACCGCAGCGACCACATACACACCGTCGCTAAATTATTGACGGCGTTAGGCCGTCGCTAAATTCGTCTCTGCCCCCATAACTCCAGCCGTCGCTAAGTGTAGCCATACAGCGACCTTGAGTCCCCGTCGCTAGTAACAGCCAACAGCGACCACGCTATGCCGTCGCTATAGGTAGTGAGACAGCGACCAAGACATTCCGTCGCTAGTGGTAATGTGTATAGCGACGCCAAAGTCCGTCGCTAGTGGTTGTAAGGTAGCGACCACAATGTCCGTCGCTAGTGGTTGCCAGGTAGCGACCACAACGTCCGTCGCTAGTGGTTGCCAGGTAGCGACCACAACGTCCGTCGCTAGTTGTTGCCAGGTAGCGACCACAACGAGCCGTCGCTAACGACAGTTTTTAAATTTTTTTAAAATTGATTCAATATTGACTGGTTTTGTTAATTTAGCTTTGAAAATATCTTAATATTTTGTATTTTGTATTGGCTGATAAAATTTTATAATTAAATTAAAATAATTTTTTTGAAGTAGTGAATTATTATTAAAAACAAAATAATATATTAAATTAATTTATGAAATAGGTTGAATTATTAATGATAGGTAGAATAAGGCTTTGTGATTTGAATGTAATAACCAATAAATATTGACATAATAAATAAAGAATGACAAAATAAATACTGAATGAAAATATAACATAACTAAAAATCAAATATACAAATGTGTATAAATAAAAGAACTACAATCAAGGTGGTGGGGGATCCTGGGGTGGTGGTGGGGGCGCCTGGGAAGTGGGGGGAGGTAGCCTCGCCATCAACTGCATCAGTAGCTCCTGCTGCTGAGCAAGTTGCCGACGAGTCTCGGCGTGCTGCTCCTCGGCCCGCTGTCGGTCCGCCTCGGCCTTCTGTCGGTCCGCCTCGTGCCGCTCCAACAGCAACTGCCTCTGACGTCGCTCCTCCTGTAGCTCATCGTTCAGGTTTTGAATTACCTGAACGACCTCAGTCGGAAGACCAGAGGAAGACGAAGAGGAAGGGGTCTTCCCCTTTTTCGCCAGCTGCGTGCCGACGCCACCCAATCCAAACACCCTCCCTTTCTTGTTCACACCGCCAACAGCCTCCATATAGATGGCGTTGTCGTCAGAACAAGATAGGGTGGGAGGAACCTCCCCTTCAGGGGTGGAAGCCACCAGGTCCGCCTCCTTCTCGGCCCTCCTGGCCTGATACGCCTCCTGTAAATTCAAAAACAACGATAGGATTAGTAAGCTGATTTGTAAGTAAATTAAAAGCATGTGTCAGTTAAAAGTAAATACCGCTAGCTCCGTAGTCTTCTGGTTTACCCATGCACCGGCTTTGTTCTTCTTGGTCATTTGCATGACCTCAAACAAAGAAGGCTCCCGGTGCTCCCTCAGCTCCTGTGGTGGACAAAAAACATTGAGATTATTATTTGTAAACATGTAAGACGAACCATAATTGAAATGTTTAACATAAATATACTTACAAATCTTTTCTTGTGCTCGAGGGTTGAAATGCTACCCCCAGTGTAAACCGAGGCTGCAGCATCGGCGGCTCTGTTGGCCCTATTCCGAGCACTCGCCTGCTGGAATGGGACCCCGCCCCACTTCTGGACCATCCCGTCCCAATGGTCCTCCGGGATCCAACGAGGGCGCTCACCCTTGTCCCTCACCTTCCAAAGGGTACTCTTGATGATTTTGGAGGTCTTTGTGGCAAAGACCTTCCTAATCTCATCAATCATACCCTCCGCCCACTGGTAATCACGCTGTAAAATGAATTGAGAAATCAAAATTAATAACGGGTCCATTTTACAAATCAAGTCACAATAAATGAGCTAGGAACTTACCGAGAAGGTGTCAAACCACCTATCTTGCACAACCTTCCCAGCATCTGTCCAAGATATATATGGACCATCCCACTGGGCCTTCAAAACCTTAGTAATCGCTTTGGTAGTGCGACTACTATCAACAAAGCTGTAATGACAACAATTATGTTAGGAGTAAAACAACACACAATCTAGGGAGACACCCAAAATTTCGGCAGAGTCTCCCCTGTAAATGTAACATTTCCAAGTTTAAATAGTTACCCTGTTACAAACAGAAGAGTGCCCAGTACAATTCAATCTATACAAGTACTAATTAAAGTAAGCAACAATAAACCAACAAGTCTTTCAACTAAACCCTAATATAAAGTATCATACAAATAACATAAAAGTATATAAAATTTAGTCACTTACTCGTCTCCGGCCGGCACGGGTACCAACATGGGCAGAGGGGATGCCGGAGGTGGGGTCGCCTGATGGCCATGGTCCTCCAAGCCACCAACTCCAGGAGTCTGCTCTGGGGTGGTCAGCTGTGGGGGTGATGGGGTTGTCTGCTGTGGTGGTGGTGATGGAGTGGTCTGCTGGAGTGGTGATGGAGTGGTCTGCTGTGGTGGTGGTGATGGAGTGGTCTGCTGTAATGGGGATAGAGTGGTCCGCTGTGGTGGTGATGGAGTGGTCTGCTGCCCTAGGGTTTGCATCCCCAGACGGGAAGCCGGGGTCCTGGACCCACCACCCCTACTGAAGGGCAGTCGACGTCCCGTCATCTGTGGATAAAATCATGAAAAGAAAGGTTAGTCTCAGGATATATATAAACCTATGTATATATGTTTAACAACTACATACTCTGTGTCTGTTTCAGTTTCAAATTCCCCCTCAGTTTCAGTGTCACTGTGGTTATCTGTTTGAACAAGTTCATCAGTACCCAAATCAGCCCTAGACCGTTTTGATCGAGAGACAAGGTCTTTGTCAATGTGTTCACCCCCCGTAGTGGCGAGTGTCTCATCCATTATGACTGGATCAATGTTGAACAACAAATTGGCATCGTTGAGCTCGTGTGGTGCAAGCTGATAAGCGTCATCGACCTCCTCGGAGACATTGTCAGTGATCTGACTTCGGGCCTTGGCCTTGATTACTGCATACCAGTCCCGATGTCCTCCCGGGAAGTCGGTGTAATAAACCTGCTCAGCTTGTTGGGCAAAAATGAAGGGATCAAACCCTTTATATCTACCATTCTTCTTGACCTCAACTAAGCCGTAGTTGTTGTCAACCTTTGTTCCAACACCGATTGTGTTGTCGAACCAATCACATTTGAATAGAACAATATCTCTTCTTAGTCGTCCAGAGAATGAAACTTCAACAATCTCCGTCAGCACTCCATAAAAGTCTTCTTCCAACTGACCGGCGGTGCCTTTAACACAAACCCCGTAGTTATGGGTGCGCATCCCTTCACTCCATTGAAGAATATTAAACTTGTAGCCATTTACGTAGTAAATAGGCCATTTTTTAACAGTCTTCACCGGCCCCCAAGAAAGGGCTTGGAGTAAAGAATCTTCAATATGGTTGTTAGGGTCTTGTATCTATGTACAACATAAGAAGTAGGTCATTGTTACCATATTGACGGGAGTTAGAAGCAAATAGGCTTAAAAACACTTGGTATACGGGTCTTACATGTTGCGCGAACCAACCAACGAACTTGGATGACACCTCACTATGAATTTGGTCATCAGTTAAATCATTTTGCTCAAGTTTTAGCATATCTGTGTATAAGCTATTGAAAGAAACAAATAAGTTTAATATAAAAGCTACGTTAAGAATGTATAATATAACTTCTATGACTTACTCAATAAAGGGTTCCACTTCTGGGCAATTGAGAAGAATGTACAAGTGAGCCGCCTTTCGATCTTTCTCATCAATGTAACATTTTGTGAGTCTGCCCCCCGGGTGACCAGGATAGTTGAAAATCGACGTTTGTTTATCAAACCTTGTGCGGCTGGCTACACCAAGATTGCGGGGAATTCTACTCATTCTAGTTTCTATCTCCGTTGGAAAATAGAAAGAAGCAAAGGTTGTCATTTCTTCGACTAAGTATGCCTCACAAATTGAAGCTTCAACGCAGGCTTTGTTCGACACTTTATCTTTTAAAGAGCGTAAGAATCTTCAACATCATTAACAAGGTGGTGTTAAGTTAGAAAATACTATTATAAGCATGACATTAGCGAGTAAATTAAAGAGTTCACCAAGCATTCACCTTTCGAATGGATACATCCAACGATACTGCACTGGGCCAGCAACCAAGGCCTCGTACGGTAGATGGATAGGCAAATGCTCCATGGAGTCAAAAAAACTTGGTGGGAAAATCTGCTCCAACTTACAAATCAATACCGGGATAGTTTCTTCCATCTTTACAAGTTTCTCCACACTCAACGAAGTAGCCGTCAACTCCTTAAAGAAGTGACTCAACTCCACTAACGGTTTCCAAATAGGCTTCGGTAAGGCATGAAACGCGTACGGGAGTAGTTGTTGCATAAACACATGGCAATCATGACTTTTCATGCCAAACACCCTGCCCTCCTTCACGTCGACACATCTACTCAAGTTAGAAGCGAATCCGTCAGGCAGGGTCAACCCATTCATCCAAATACACACAGCAATCTGTTGTGGTCTAGTTAAAGCATATTTTGCATGGGGTTTAAACATTCTTCCACGTCCCGCATCCCTCAACTCCAACTCCTTTCTGGAACACCAAATCGGAAGGTCTAGACGACTCTTCTCGTTGTCCTTTGTTCTCCCTTTGATGTCCATAACAGTGTCAAAAATATTCATGAAAACATTACGTTCAGTGTGCATCACATCAACGTTGTGTCTTAACAACAAGTCTTTCCAATATGGCAAATCCCACAACACACTCTGCTTCACCCAGTGGTGTTCCTTACCGTAACCCGCAAACTCCTTAACACTCTTGTCCCAGATGTAAGGATACTCTTCGACCCTCTGCCAAACTCGTGCACCAGATAACCTACGGGGTGGAGGTTCGTTAACAACCTTGTTCTTCTTAAAAGCGGTTTTGTTCCTCCTAAACGGGTGATCCAACGGTAGAAACTTTCTATGACAGTCAAAGAAACTTGTCTTGCCACTAACAGGGAGTGATTCCCCCCCGGTATGTTCCATGCATACAGGGCAAGCAAGCTTCCCAGACGTGGACCATCCAGAAAGCATACCATAGGCCGGGAAGTCGTTAATAGTCCACATCAAAACAGCACGCATCATGAAGTTGTTCTTCAAAGACACATCGTATGTCATTACACCGACATCCCATAACTGTGATAACTCTTCAACCAACGGTTGCAAAAACACGTCTATGTTCGCCTTTGGATTTTTGGGTCCTGGAACCAGTATAGATAGAAACATGACCTCCCTCTTCATACACATATCAGGCGGCAGATTGTATGGGGTCAGGATGACTGGCCAACAAGAGTAAGCCCTTCCGTATTGACCGAATGGGTTAAACCCATCAGTACATAGTCCAAGTCTTACATTTCGCGGCTCGCCAGAAAAGTCCGGATATAGCTCATCCAAACACTTCCATGCTTTCCCGTCGGAAGGATGGCAAAGAAACCCCTCTTGTGATCGGTTCAGAGCATGCCAACGCATGTGTTTTGCCGTGGACAATGAGGCATACAGGCGCTGAAGGCGCGGTGTTATAGGGAAGTACCACATTTTCTTCCTGGCCGTCCGGGTTACCTTCCCTCTCCTTTTAACGGTCTTGTAGCGTTCCTCATTACAATGCAGACATTTTGTGACACTCTCGTCTGCAAACTCATTTCTGAACAGCATACATCCACCAACACAACACTCTATCTTCACACAACCCAACCCCAAGTTTGCCACTTGTTTCTTAGCACGGTACAGGTTTGCTGGCATTCTGTGATTACTAGGCATGGTGGAACCCATCAGACTGACCATCCTATCAAAACAACCTCCAGAAAGATTATAATCTGCCTTTAGGCTTAAAGCAGCTAGGGAGGCGGATAACTCAGTGTGACTGTTGCACCCGTCCCACAATGGAGTCTGAGCCGCCGCCAACAAATCATAAAATCTCTTCACCTCCGGATTAGGATCCTCCTCTACATTGTCAGAGTCCCCATCACCTGCTTGGTCATTATGTTCCAGCACACGTCCGGTGGAGGGTCCAACATGATCCATCACCATTTGTTCTATGTTGTTGTACGTATCCCTGTTTCCTCCAACCTCGTAGTAAGACTGTTGCACGGTTACGTCTGACGGTCTACGCGGTAACTGCTCACCATGGTTGTACCAGCAGTGGTATGTTTCCATGAACCCTTTCTCAGTTAGGTGGCACATGACATCATCCGCGTATTCAAAACTCATGCATTTGCACCTTGAGCACGGACAACGGATCTTCTGAGTCACTTCAAATCCAGGCGTGTTTGCTGTAGCGAACGGAATGAACTCCAACAGCCCCGTCATAAACTCCTCAGTCACTCGCCGATTGCGATCTAGTCGGTTGTACATCCATCGCCGATTAGCCGGTACCTCCATTTACAATATCTAACAAGCACGATTTCTGTTACTTTAAATTATTGTAATTTTATTTGACTGTCGGTTGTAAATCACTCCCTATCTCTTTGATGTTGCAAATTGGTGGGGCCCTATCCCATTCGGGATGAATATGCAACCAACTGTAACCCATCTCTGTTGTATGTGGTCTATCTTGTGTCGTTCATGTTCATTTAAAATTTCGGCAGCATTTCGCATTAGTCCCCGAGTACACAGAGATACGTACGGTATGAAACACCGCACGCAGACATGCACCCTGAGGACAATACGAAACACCATAACCGAAATTTTATATGAACATTCAACGTCTTAAGATAGACTATATACAACATTGATGGGTTACGCCCTACTGGTTACAAATTCATACCAAACTGTCCAACTGGGACAATTCAAGATCCAACACAACACGGTACATTAGCCGGTTGTTTTGAAACTTGAACGGGAATCTAATGGGTTCACACACGACTAAACTCTACATTATTAAATCATGAGTTTCATTTTTTAAGTTTCCTAAGAAAGGGAGCCTGTCAAAATTTTGGCAGAGTCACCCCTGTAAACTGGACATTTCCCAAATTTACGAACAACCTGTTACATACATAAAACTTTCCAGAAATGATAAATATACATACCATACGTATTGTATATGATATTAAGAGTTATGAATACGATCGAGAGACAAGGTTATCAGTACATAAAACCAATGCCTAATGAGCTCTGCTCTCCACTAACAAACAACATTACACATGCATAAAGAATCATGTTATCAGCACACAAAACCAATGCCTAATGAGCTCTGCTCTCCACTAACACACAACATTACACATGCATAAAGAATCATGTTATCAGCACACAACCAATGCCTAATGAGCTCTGCTCTCCACTAACAAACAACATTACACATGCATAAAACTCATTATAAACACATCAAAACCAGTTCCTAATCTCTCTACTAACAAACAACAATTGACATGCATACATATATCGAGAAAGTCAGCGTTAAGGGATTACCTGGGGAAAAAAGTCGGTGATGAATACGAAGCTGAAGAGAGACGATCAGAGACCACGCGTGATGTGTGTTACCCTGTATGACAAACCAAGAAGTCGTTAGACAGTTACAAGTAGCAAGGAAACTAAACAAAGATAGACACGCCAAGCAAATTATAGATTACATAACAATGACTTCTTAATGATCTAGACACTTGGGATCCACGTGAGAATGAGTCCATGAGAGATGCAACGGAGACTACATTTGCATTATTAAACATTCTAAACGTTATTTATAATGGTCTACTGATTCACTTCAGCCAAATAATGAGCGTGTATACTGTGTAACCGGGCCAGGGCTGCTTGACGATTTTATTTATTAGTCTTTTAACTAACATACCAAATTAAGTTGGTTAAGATATATAAAAATATGATCTAAGAGATAGAGTTTTTAATATGAGACTTGAAAAGTTAACGAATGACAAAAGTTAATTGAAATTATTGTTCTAACAATTCAAACAATGTGTAACATCAATCTTCTCTAATAGGTAGTGTCTTTTTTTATAAGGGATACCGAACAAACACTAAAATTCACTAAATTTTAGATTAAAATGATTTTATAAACTGATTTTGTTAAAGCAGAAACTGTAAGGAGGAGTGACTTCAACCAGAACATGGTTCTCATGACTAGAAATCAATTTGGGAAGACTTTCTAAACATATACAATTGCAGTGAAACATGTTTTTAGAAAGTGAAAAATAATTTTAGGCTAATGTTAGTTTGTTAGAATATATTAGAAGTGTTAGTGGAAGAATTCGAACTTACAACCTCTCCCCCTCTTCCTTCTCCCTTCACCCTTCCAAACTTGAAAAGTGAATTTGAAAGGAAACAATGTAAAATAGTGGTCGTGAAAAAGGGGGATCAGGAATCATTCAGAAAACAGAACCTAAACTAAAGCTGTGTGTATAACTCAGGAAATAGAGATGCTAAAATTTCTCCACCATTAGGAAAAAAATGCATTTCAAGGGAGTGGAGTTGAAAGTTGAAACAGAGGTAATGTTAAATACTTCAAACATGCGGTAATATAGATATCAGATCAAATGCTATCCGAATGATAGAGTGCTCCTAATCCCAACAGAAGAAAAGATGCTGCAAATGCCAGATGCAAAACACAAACTTAAGAGCAAGAACCACCAACTTTGCTACTCAACAATAAACTAGAGGAACATCCATAATGCTTAATTTCATTCTCTAGTCATAAACAGGAATCACCGAATGAGCCATTATAAGGGACAAATGAGAAAAGAGATGAGAGGACGAGAGAGTGAGTGAGAGACAAACCTTACCCTGCAATGGCACACGGAGGCTCGACGGAGGAAGAAAGGAGTAGACGTCAGAGAGGGCTTCCGAGGGAGGAGAGGGGGGACGGCGGGTGAGAGGCACACGAACAGGGAAAGGAGGTCCGACGGTGAAGGGAGGGAGGAGAGGGAGACGACGGGTGAGGTAGCAGGTCCGACGAAGGGAGGGAGGAGAGGGAGACGGCGCTGCAAGAGGAATGGGAAAGATAGGGCAACTGACAGGGAAAGAGGTTGCTGTCGAGTTTGATTAAATACTTAGCGACGGCTAATTACCCGTCGCTAACAACGTCACTACAATAAAATGATTAGCGACGGTGCTGTTGCAGGAGGGTGCAGTTGCTGTGTGCGGTTGTCACTGGAGCCAACAATGGCTATTCTTCCTCCTTGCAGCTTGCTGAAGGCTCGCCGGAGACCAAGAGGCAAAAACAGAGCCTCCACCCAACAATAAAAGAAAGAAGACGAAAAGAAAAACCTTCACCCAAGAAGGGGAACTCGCCGGAGAAGAAGGGAACTCGCCGGAGAAGATGAACGGAGCTGCCGGACCATCATTTCCACTTATGTAGCACGCTAGACCAAGAAGGAAGAGATCTGGAGCTATACTAATTTCTTTACTTTCCTTGGTTGTGAACAATAAATAGGTAAAGGGGAGTGTTCTTACCCTTGCTTAATAATTTTTTCATGCATTAGGTTGATATAGATTTCCCTAGAACTTCTATTGCTGTGAGGTACCAAGAATAGTCTTGTTCCTAAAGAATTAAAAGCTGAATTTATACTTAAAATCACATGCAATGGTGAAGACTTTATGAAAATGAAATGGTGCTCTTGAAACTACTCTTGGCTGTCACTTTTGTCTTGGCCTTCTTCCAAATTTTTGTGGTTTAATTCAGTATTTGTTAATAGAAATACAAGTCCAATGGTATAGATAGAAATAAACATGAAACTTTAAATCACCATCAATATTTTTATCAACAAATACCAAGGCAGAACAATTATAAGGTAAATTAATAATAACAAATAGGGTCCTATATGCTGTCATACTCCACTATGAATGTATCTGTCTAACAACTATGAATGCACAGATCATAAGCAGAAAAACTTAATGTCAATCAATGGAAACATCATATAAACACCATCACACCCAGTAGACAACTGAAACTATCTTAAAAAAGCCTTAAAAAAGAAATATCTGAGCCATTATATGATAATACAGTTATGATGTATTATCTCAGCTATTATATGATAATACAGTTATGAAATATCTGAGCCATTATATGATAATACAGTTATGAAAGATCTCAGTATTATGTGTTCTAATGAATCTGAATAGTATTTCAGTATTTCAGTTCTGTTGGGTGGAAGGGAGACAAAGGACTAAGTTATAAAGGATTAAACATCTTTTACCCTTAAATTATTAAAGATAAAATTAGTTACATTTATAAGGATTAAACATCTTTTACCCTTAATTTAAAATAGAAAACAGAATAAATTTTGGAACAAAACAAACCATCATTAACATTTTCGGTATTGAGAAACCCTTTTTTTTTAGTATTGGGCCCCAAGCAACATATTGATAAAGGCTTGTTTCAAATTTTCAATTACAAAGTTACCAAAAGCAATCCATAAGAAAGGTGCTAAGTTATAAAGGATCACTCTGAAAGCTACTACCTAAGTACAATTAACTAAGTATATAGAATCAAGCCAAAAAAACTACATAGAAACCAAGAGAACATAAAAATACAGCAAAGGGAACAGAGAGTTCCAAGAGCAGAATTCCTAGAGCTATGAAGCACAGAAGCCAACAAAGGCAAAGCCATGGTGCAACCTTGGTCCTCACAATCATTGTATTCATTACTTATTCTAGAGGACTCGAATATCAAGTAGCTCAGTACAATTAACCCCTATGGCATTTGTTAATCCATTAAGCCAAGCCTACTTACTGCAATAAGGTTTGGATACTATAGTTGTGTTCAAATTAGACCTAGTTAAAGGTTAGACTATAACACCAAATACAGTGATTTATTGATTTATGTATTTTGAAATTTGTTTTCTATTTTCAGAAACCAACTTATTTAATAAGAAAAGTTTCCTAAAACTGTTGTAACAAAAATATATCTGTTTTAGATTTTAAAGCCCAAAAACCAAAACATCTCTAAGTTGTTTTTGTTCTCTACTTCTAATATTCCATTATTCGTGTCGAAGACAACTGTTTTAAAAAACAATATCTCTGTTTTAGATTTTTAAAACCCCAAAACCAAAACTCTCCAAGTTCTTTTAGTTCTTTACTTTTAACTTTCTATTATTCATGTCCTTTTGTGTCCAATTTCGTCTTCTCTCTTGCTCTCTTCCAACACTTCTAAAAATAGTCTCAAAAATTGCTTTATAGAATACTTTTTGAAACAACAATCAAATGAATAGCAAAGATTGAATCAACTTAAGTAGGATTAGAACCACAATCAAATTTCCATAAACAAACAAAGATTGAATCAACATAATCATATGAATAGCATTAAAATCAACCAGTCAATGCATTAGAAACATCAGAATGGACCGGCCAAAAAATAAAGTAGAGCAACAAAAACAGAAGAGAATGAACCTGGATGTATTGGAAATTTGTTGAGGGAGGGGGAACCTGAGAGACAGATAGAAAGCTAAGGGAGGGGGAACCTGAGAGAGAGATGGAAAGCTGAGGGAGGGGGAACCTGAGAGAGAGATGGAAAGCTGAGGGAGGGCAAACCTGCGAGAGAGATGGAAAGTGAAGGGCTTCAATGGCTTCGACGGAGAAGAGACAGAGAACGCAATCAAGGGAGAGGGAGAGGGAAAGTGAAATAGGGTTTAGGGATTCTGAAAATGATGTAGAAATAAGATAGAAAAGGGAAGTGGTGGTATCAGAGACGACGGAGAGGGAGACGGTGGAGAAGACGACGGATGTGAGACGGTGGCTCGTGAGAGAGAGACGACGGAGAAGAAGCTCGCTTCGTGAGAGGGACTGACGGAGGCGGTGGAGGTGAAGGTTCGGTAGCCAGAGAAGAGAGAAAAAGGTTTAGGGCTTGGGGATAGCAGAAGTGATTGACAGGGAAGGTCTGCATCGAGTAAGTTGTTATACTTAGCGACGGAAAGCATCCGTCGCTATCAAGGTCACTGAATTAAAAAAATAATAATATACCACCACTAGCGACGGATGACGACAGGTGTCGCTAATATAACACCACTAGCGACGACTACATCCGTCGCTAAATTCCCTCCAAAATTTTGAAACCCTTCAGGAACCTTAGTCATAAGTATCCAAAAGTAGCGACGGTCATCGGCCACCGTCACTACCTTGTCCATAGCGACGACATATCCGCGTCGCTGATTTGTCAGAAGACATAGCGACTGCAGTGTCACCGTCGCTATAACTTGGCGCCATATATAACTTGGAGGGAAACCAAAAAAATGGAGGGAAATAACTTTAGCGACCGTGTCAGGGACGGGATATGAGTTAGCGACGGTATTAGTGACGGTTATTTGCCAAATTTAGCGACGGCGTAGTGTTGGTCGCTAATATGGTCACTATTTTCGTATTCGAAGTCCCTTTTCTTCTTGCCGTCGCTAATGCGGTCACTGATTAGCGACGGTGTTGGGCGGTCGCTATTGGTGTGTAGCTATTAGTTATTTTTCTAGTGGTGATTCCCGTGAGCAGAATTTGGCTCGTAGTGCAGGGAATTATTGATCGATCCCTGTAGCAACAATCCTTGTCTTTTGCACAGTGTCGTGTGTGTTGTCCGGTGTCATGGTGTTATCCTGAACAACCGGTATAGGGAGAACGCCTGATACGGAATTACAGTCCGGATGTATACCGATGACACCGGTTACACGTAGATGTCTTATCAAAGACGTTGAGATATGTATAGCAGATCGGATACCGGTATTGAGACCGGATCATATATATATTGACTTTTTTATGAATACTAAATTTTCAAAAGCATTTAACTATTTTGAAATTTTTTTGAGACTAATTATATGTTTAAAGTTGTTTTTATGTATCACACAAAATCAGCTTCAGAATCTTAGAAAATAGAAGTATCATAGACACGTTAGTCTCGTTTCACTTTTGTAAGATATTGAATATGACATGAACTCTATGCGAGTGTTATTGTATAATTGAGAGTAACAACCTTGGTTGGCTAAGAACAATATTATAATTTTCTTTCTCATTGAAAACTGTAGACTTTTTGTCATTGGTTGTTTTTTTCTTTATCATTTCCCCTAATTATTTATTATTTGGATTAAAAATTGGATATTACAATTAATAGATTTCAAACTTTATCAAAATATAAGATTTTAATTATAGTTGAAATTGTAATAATCCACATCAACATTGTTATACAAAAATTCAATTTTATGCCAAAAGAAGGATGACAAAGTGATTACGTGTCGAGACAAATAAGAATGAGCGTTACAGGTGACGAACCATGCATTTTACATATATATATATATATATATATATATATATATATATATATATATATTATGTGAGGGTGAGAGAGACAAATCTGGGCCGTATAGTTGAGATTAATCATGTGACCTTTTAAGTGATCATGTAACTTTTAAAAACTTTTAATCTCAACCACCCATGTATGGTTGTATGACTCAAATTTACCCCTCTCACTCTCATATAAGAAGATCTTTCTAATAAGATATATCCTATATATATTTGTAATAGAAGGACCGCACCATTTCTTTTTCTAGGATAACGATAAAAATAAGCTAGGCCTGTGTTACATTGATGAACCAACATTTTGATGGATCTCGTTTAACAAATAAAAATAATATAAATATTAATAATAAAATAATTTATATTTTACCACTCTGAAATTGTACCAGATTTATGCAAAACATAAAAACAATCTTAAATATGACTCTAAAAATGGAAAAAGCTTTTGGAAATGAATTATTTAAAAATATCATATATATATATATATATATATATATATATATATATAAACACCAAATAACTAACTTAACTTTTTATTTTATTTGTCCTTTTAATTAAGAAATTCAATGCTTATATAGATGTAGGTACTTGATGTTGAGGTTTGAATATGAAGATAATAAGTTAATAATGGGGAGGAATATTGTCCTTTTAGGTGGAAAAGAAATTATGATACAACGTTGTGATTAAGGTGTCAGTGTTTGATCAGAATGACCACACAATGGTTATTCGGAAGGGAAAACATGCATGTATAGGTAAGATAGAACGAGTCCCTGTAATCTTTTAATCCGTCGGCGTGAATTAATAAAATTATATATATAGGATGTATCATATTAGAAATGTTCTCTTATCTGAAAGTAAGAGTAGCGAAAAATTCTTATAAGATACATGTTTTATATATATATATATATATATATATATATATATATATATATATATATTATTTTCTTTCATTAATTTTTGTCTTACTTGGAGAAAAGGGGATCAGAGAACACTTGGTTGTGTTGAAACAGAAAATTAACAGGGAGAAGATAGACATTCAAAAAAGTGAGGTTCACCATGGGATTTTCTCATCAGATATGGTGAGATTATCTTCTTAATACGACAAAACCAACCAAACACAAGGAACATTTTCACATTGTCATTTTTTTGTCAACTCAATTTTTTCTCATAGAATCCACACAACATTCAATTTAGTCCATTTTAAGTATAAACAACAATGAAAAATATAGTATAAAATGATTAAAATTAAATAAATAATATTTTGCAATAATAGAAACTAATTTGATAAGAGAGAGAGCTAGACACTTTCTTTTAAGGGGGCTAAATACAGAAAAATTAAAATTCAAACTTATTTTTAATATTGTTATATATTAGTCTTAACACTTCAAAAAAAATTTATTAATACTTATATAAAATATAGAATTATAAGAAAGAAATAAAAATTTATAATCAATCATCATTTAACTAAAAAATTTAGCTTAATTGGTGTTTTTATAATTAAATTTTCATTAATTGATGTGTTAAAGAGAATAGTAACAATATTTTTATCGATCTATTCTTTATGTATATATATAAAAACTATATAATGATGATGCATATAATTTTTTATCTTTTAACTTAATTTTATAGAGAGAGATTTATTTTGAGGGGAGGACCCTCTCACCATTACACAACATGCCCCCTGAATTTGATAATTTAAAATTTCAAGGACTAAATCCCGATGCATATAATTTTAAGGATTAATTCAATAGTTTATTATATATTTTTTAAGAATTTATAAGTTAACCTTGCTAATTAAATTAATCAGTCTATATGTTTGTTACTTTATAGATATGTTTAAATGGAATAATTATAATTATTAAGTCTAAAATTATTTTCAGCTTTTTCTATTTATTTGTTTTTTGACCTTTTATATTTCTAACAATATCTGAAAGGTGACAATGCATTAAAACCTGTGTTTTGCCCAGGGTATGTAGGGGCAGAGCTACGTGTTGCAATGAGGGGTCATGGCCACCTTTTTTAATTTTCTTATATCAATTTTCTTTTAGTAGGTATGTTCGCTTTCATTATCCAGAAAAATATATACGAAAAAAATGTTGTTAGATTTATAATGTAAATGCACATTTGAACCAAAATGTCAAACAAAAAGGGAGTGTAAAATGGTTATTTTCTTACTAATTCTAATTCTTCTGGGATTATTTTCTTTAGTGGGATTCAGAGAGTCTAAGGATCAATCAAATTTTAAGTTTTTATAATTTTTTTTAAAAATTGTATTTATTTTTGGGTTATGTTTTTTAGAGTAAGTCTTTAATATATTTTATAGATTTTTAAATGTATTTTGAGAGCTACTAATGAGAAGTAAATGGTAAATGTAAATTTATTTTCTTTACAATTCTAATAGTTTTATTAAGACCTATAAATAGGACAAATGTAATGCAAAAAAATCAAATTAAGTTTAATTAAAATTATGAGTTTTTTCTTTTGGATGAACTTCTCTTGGTTGTCAAGTAAGGAACTAAGTTTGATATTATCAAGACAACTTGTTTTGTGATCATCTAAACCGATCTTATAGAGGAAACTTGTGACAAGTATATCAATCTTATTAAATTTATTTATGACACCAATTCATGATATTCTCATCTATATTTTGAGTGTGACATTAATATCCTCCTCTCAAATTGAAGTTCAAGATGATCTTCTGTTCACATCATACTCACTATAAAACCAAGATATTTTTTCATTGTTTCTTAGTAGTTAAGTGTTTTTTTTATACATATACTTTATGATTGTTGTCATTTTAGAGATTCATTTACAAAATCTTTAAATTATGAAAATTAAAGACTAATGTGACTAGAAACTCTTAAACATATCCGTAAACACACTTATCCCAAAAGGATCTAGCTATAGTATATATTAACATAATATAACAATAATAATATATAATATATAATATATAATATAAAATATATGATATATAGTAACAGTAGTGATGATGAAGAAACTATATATATTACTATCAAACAATTTACTTTAGCTAGTGAAGTAGACATTCCTAGGAAGTAGCATTACTAGGACCACTAACTAGTAGTAAGTGAGTATTTTCGACCCCTAAATTTAAGGCTCCACTGCACAAACATCATTGATATAGATTGAATATACTGAATATAAGACAATAAGTTAAACTGCAAAAGTAGTTATTATGGAGAAGCACAACATAAGTACATCTTGAATATTTATCTCATGTTAAGCAATATAAGAATGCCCCCATGGAGTATCTTTTTTCTTTTTTAAAAGGTCATGGACCTTTATTAAGTATTAAACATGCTATTTTCATTAGAAGCAAATTATTTTTGTTGAATTGAAAACGGAAACATGCTATAGCTACGATGACATGCATATAAGGTTTTCCAAGATATGCATTAAATATAGTACATGCTTTTGATTTGCATGGCAGGGGACTGATCCTCTACTTCACTACACAGTTATATTTATTGTTTTGGTTCTATTTTGCTATATATGTAATAAATAATCTGTGTGATATTTCTGTTGCAACCTTTCTGTCTGGACCGAAAATGCAAGGAAAATATCAATTCCGGGACCACTTGTATAGTGTTGTATAGCTCTTCTTTTTTCTGTGTCAAGTCATTGTGATGACTCCGAGTGATGGGAGATGCCTTAAAGATTTTCTGTATGTTGAAAAACCAAACATGATTATAGTCTCAGACTCTCAGTTCAAACACAACTTCTAAATGATTGGAAACCAATTTTTCATATTCCAATTTCGTGAATAGCGTTCGCCTCTCTACGCTGATAACAACCACTCGTGAGTCCTTACAAAATTATATGAATATCAAATTTTTAATTCAAGAATTGTTTTGGTTTATTTTTTCATAAACGTTCAATTGCTTTGATTAAATTCAAATGCATTTATTTTGAAATTCAAAAAATGTTTTAGATCAGAAAAAATCCCTTTTTGATTTTTAACACTCAAAAAATATTTTGGAATAAATTTGATTGAATTTTAACACTTTAATTAAACGTTTACTATCAAGAATGAAAAAGTAAACCTAAAAAAATTTTTAATTGTAAGTTTTTTATATTAATTTGAACAAAAGAATGCACTGAGAGATACTCAAATACAAAGGTACCGTCTATCAATGCTTTAACTTTAATTGATTGTTACAATTGTATAATAATTTTTTATTAATTTGAAATTTATATCGTATAAATCATGTGTAAAAGTTTAGATTAGTTTAAAATTATTTGGTACATTATTAATATGTAACAAAATTAACCTAATATATATTTTTAAAAATATGTAAGAGTGTTGGCTATTTTTTATACATGTGTGTTTGTTTGATTTTGATAAAATTTGACATGTTATATATAGGCATAATTCAAATTATGAGTTATTAATTGGTGTAAAAATTGGTTAAAATTATATATGTATAACTTGGAATCTGCTTGTGAAAATAATATATATAAAATAAAAGCTCACTTATAATGTACAGGAATGGAACCGAAAAATTGCTCCAGGAATCTACATTTTTGCTCTACCGTTGGTATATTATTTGTTTACTCCCAGATTAACACAACGGTAGATCAAAGTCAAAATTGCTATGAAGTCCTGATAAAGATTTACAATTGATGTGCATCGTAGATGAGGTTTGTGATTCGTCTCCATAGTGTTTGTGTGGTCTCAATTTCCTGGTTCCCATTTGCGAGGAAGGGAAGAAAACTGTTTATATGCAAGGGATGGTGTCGGAATATGCAGTTGGTTGATGACTTTTGGAAATTGTTTTATGCCAGCTAGTGTATCACATACCGGTCCCAACAGTGTGATATCAAAATGGTGTCCGGTGAAGCGTAGGCTGTCCACACAAGCATCTTGTGATATCGACCGAACCTAATATAATTCTGGTCTCATGATCGGAGTTCTTGCATATTGAAGTCATAACGATCCTGATAGATGTCCCGAGGCACACCGGAAAGTAACTTGTAGAAAGTGTCAGGAATGTCATAGGAGGTGTTAGCTTTTCTCATGATTTATAGATCCGTATTGACTCAATGTCACACAGGACTCAATTGCCACTTAATTGCTACCCAACTCTATAAGTACTCACCATTTATGATTCATTAAGGTACGTTACATTCGTTAACTTACACTTGAGCTTTGGTGTCGTGATATCTGAACTGACTTGAGCGTTAGAGTGTCTTTGCACGTGACACTCTCTTTCGCTCCTCAACACAATAGACCGATGTTTTGATCAAATGGACGACTCTAAGACTCTTTGTTCCCCACTGGACTGAGAGATATAAGACTGGTTCCCCATTGGACCGGTATACGATATAAGAGAGAATTTACATCGATACTGATACTAGTTATGTTATCCTCATATCAGACAATTCATTGGCACACCCGGTGGGACTCGCTAAAGATATTCCCACATTCACAACTAAGTTTTTTTTACCATGGACGCAAAAGGTCAAATCCTTGAAACCCCGAATGGTCACATTAAAGACAACTTGCATTCAGAGCCCAAACACTTAGCCTATGATGTCGGCTTCATAGACACTCCGACATGTGCCAACTATAGCGCAAGACGCGTAGTTGTCTTACCGCCACCGGATCCTCGTATTGAGATTATCTGCTAGCTTAGAGCGGAGCTGGTAGAATTAAGGAAGGAGCGCACTAAGCTAGAGCAGCGAGCAACAACTCAGCACCAACCCCGTCTAGAGGCATCTCACCATGAGGTGTTTGTCACCTCGTCTTATTCCAAGATTCCCACTTATGACGATGAACACTAATCTCGCTACCTAGATGATCGTATTCTCCCCAACACAGGAATCCATAGGTCCTTGGCGCCTCAATAAGGTACAAGCTGAATGTACCTTGGTCTAGAAGACAAATGGGAATTCTTATTCCCAAGCATCTGTTAACAACCCAACCATTGTTGATAGGCAAGTACTCCAGTGAAACCAACCCAGGCAAGCACCTAGATGCATGTATGAGGCTATGTTTTTAGGTGCTGAGTCTGATCATGTGTCGGATGTTTCCTAGAACTCTCATTGGAGAGACTCTCAACTGGTTTAAATTCCTCCCCTCTAGCTTCATCAATTCATGGAACGATATGGTCAAAGCTTTTGGTGATCATTTTGTCATTTATAGGGATGTTTTGAAGACTTCCCATACCCTGGCTCAGATTAAGCATTAAAAGATTTTCTAAAGAGATTATACAAGGCCACGACGGCCAAGCATTCTCCCGTGCCAACCCCGGCCCTATAAGAGAAAGAAAAGGGGAAACTGAAGTTTAAAAGAATGCCTTAAAAGGACAGAGGCAAAGAAACTCAGCCCCAATAGCAGGAAAAGAAAGTTTTCAATTTTGAACACTATACTCCTTTTAACACCAGGCTGGCCTAGATTATGTGTAAGGTCAGTTGGCCATCTTTTGTTGTCTACAACATTAGAAAGCCAAAGCCTAATAAGAGGCCTGGCAACCTAAGGAAATATGATAGTCCTTATCATAGAGGGAAGATTTAAGCAGCTCCTATTGAAAAGCAAGTCCCAAACGAGCTAGACTAGTTTGAAAAAAAAGAGAAAGGACTAGTCTCTTGATGGTGATGATGAACAAGGTCCAAAAAGATTCACTACAATTGAGAAACAAAAGTCATAGGTAATTAAGGCAATCTAGGAGGAGAATGATGCCCCACCTCCACCAACCAAAGCCAGACGATAGATGATTGACATGATAGCGGGAGGCTTCATCAGAGGTGGAGTATTTAACACCACCATGAAGAACCATCTTCAAATGATCATGTTGGTTCAAAACAAGAACCAAGCCAATCAACCCTTTGGGGACGGTGTTAAGACACCTATTTTTTTTATGATGACTTTGGTCTAACAATCCTAGGTAGGGATGGTGTTGTTGTTATAGTAGTTGTGATCACTAACATATATGTTAAGCGAATATTGGTGGATTAGGGAAGCTTAGCTGATGTGATTTTCTATGATTATTTAAAGAGGATAGTTCTGACCAATATGGACCTACAGCCCTACACGCCGATCTAGCGACATTCAACGGTGCCAAGCAGCCCATCAAGGGGTATTTAGATACTCACATCACTTTCGATGGATAGCTCGATGCAAGAACAATAAAGACAAAGATCCATGTTAACAATGTCAAATCACCCTATAATCGCATTATTGGCCGACCCACATTGGGCGCTATGAAAGCCATGATGTCTACCCCTAACCTCCTCATCAAATTCATTGATAAGGATAACTAGGTTTTCTCTATTCGGGGTGATCAGGAGATGACTCAGTATTGTTATAATTTAAGTTTGAACATGGTGAAGGAGGATGTGACTTTCAAAAAGAGAAAGTTGAACAAGGGAGAAATGTTGGCTGGATCTATCAGCCTCATTGACTTGGAGCCTAAAGAGGAGTCGAAGACTATGTGCTTGGAGATATTGCTGATAAGGTGCGTACATTAATGATAAGCTTGACTTTGAAATGGTGAAGAGGGTAATAGAGTTCCCAAGAGTTCAAATAGCTCTTTACTTGAACCGTGGCTAACATGCCTAATACGAATCCCAATTTCTATTGCCACAAGCTGGTGATGTACCCTAAAATAAAACCATTATGTAGAAGAAAAGACGTTTAAGGCTAGAAAAATAGAAGGTTGCATGTGTACAGACCAATGAACTCCTTAAGGTCGGTTTCATTAGAGAAATTTAGTATTCTTCTTGGCTGTTCAACATTGTCTTGGTTCAAAAATCTAATGGCAAGTGAAGAATATACTTAGACTATGTTAATTTGAACCAATGTTGCCCCAACGACCCTTATCCCTTCCCCAATATTGACTGTATGGTGGATGATTCATTTAGTTACTGACTCTTATCTTGTATGGATGCTTATTTTGATTACAACAAAATCCCAATCTGGGAGGGAGATAAAAAAAGACCGCATTCATTATTGACAAAGATGGCTTCTACTACACCATCATACTTTCCAGTCTGAAGAATGTCATAGCCACCTACCAGCGCATGATCAACAAGGTCTTTAAAGGAATGTGTACCAAGCTGGTGGAGGTATACAAGGATGATATCATCACTAAGACTCTGATTAGAGGCGATCACATAACCGACCTCAAAAAGATATTGGAGTGGTTGAAGATATACGACATGCGTCTCAACCCCCTCATGTGTACCTTTGTTGTGTCAAGAAAAAGATTCTTAGGTTTCATGCTGACCCCAAAGAGGAATCAAGGTTAACTTGGACAAGTGCAAGGTGATCTAGGAGTTGTAAAGCCCCAAAAGCCTTAAGGATATTCAATCCATGAATGGTAAGATAGTTATTCTAGCTAGATTCATGTAAAAGATGGCACACAAGTTCCTTCCCCTGTACAAGATTCTGAAGAAAAATAAGAAGTATGAGTAAGGAGAAAAGTAGGAGACGACATTCCAAAGTCTCAAGCACGTCTTGGCACGACCTCTAATTCTGGTAAAACCTGACCCAGGTGAACAACTAATTGTTAATTAATCTATTTCAAATTAGGCTCTAGTAGTAGTCCTAGTCAAAGAAACTCTGGAGGGCCAACGTCCTATATACTTCATGGGAAAACATTCCAAGATGTTAAACTCTGATATCAGAAAATTGAGAAGGCAACTCTCATTGTAATCTGAGCATCCCAAAGGTTGAGATCATACTTTCATGCCTACCCGATTGTCATTTGGGTTGATATACCGTTACGAACGATATTGTTTAAACCTTACTTAGTAGGAGGGATGATTAAATGGGCCATTGAACTATCTGAGTTTGATATCATCCACGAGCCCCAAATTACAATCAAAGCCCAGGTCTTATCTGATTTTGTTGTTGAGTTAATTGATGAAAACCCTTAGAAAAATGTTCCCACTAGACAATATTTATGGATGGGTCACCAAACAACAAAGGATGTGGAACTGGTGTGGTAGTTGAAAGTAATGATGGAGTTCATCTTGAAATTTTCTAAGATTCAACTTCAAAACCTCCAACAACTAGGCTAAGTATGAAGCATGTCGTGCAACAATAGACGTTAGAGCGAAGGTAGTCACCCTCCGCAGTGACTCTTAACTCGTTATTTCCTAAGTATTTAAAGAGTACCAAGCCAAGGAACTATTGTCGCAACAATACTTGGCAAGGGTAAATGAGTTAAAGGAGAAATTCATGCAAATCGAGTTCAAGCACATGTCACATGAGGACAACATCCATGTCGATGTCTTGTCCAGGCTAGCCAACATAAAGAAGGCCAACTCCATCACAATGGTGATCCAAGGCATTCTTACTACATCAAGTGCCACAGTCTTACTTCGGATAAGTGTCATCCATGCTCAGGAATTTGATAAGGATTCATAACTTGATTCCCTAGTTTAGTATATGCTAAATGGACAGCTGCCTATAGACCCTTTAGAGAAGAAGAAGTTAAAGAAAGAGCTATCATACTTCACCATGGTAAATAGGGTCTGATTTTAGAGAGGTATTTCAATGTCCTATCTCAAGTGTCTTAATGAGATGATATTGGTGACGTGGTGGAAAAGGTTCATGAGGACCAGTGTGGCCATCACACTGAAGGAAGCAACTTAATGAGAAAGATCTTACAAGTTGGATATTGGTGTCCCACCATGAAAAAAGACATAGCAGAATACATGAAAAAAATATGATTCTTGCTAGAAGTTTGCCAATCTTCATCATACATCGACAGAGGAGTTTTCACTTCGGCTATCCCTTGGCCCTTCTACCAATGGGGCCTTGATATCATAGAACCCTTCCTAATAGGTCTGGGTAGTGTTAAGTATCTGATCGTGGGGGTTAGATTACTTCATCAAATGGATTAAGTCTGAAGTTGTTATACATATTACATTGGCGTGAATAAGAAGGTTTTATAAGAACATCATTGCAAGGTTTGGTGTCCAAAGCAAGATTATCACAAACAACGACACTCAATTCACGAACAAAAAGTTTACTGAACTGCTAGAAGGTCTTAAGATTGTCCAAGTGTTTTCAATAGTAGAGCACCCCCAAACAAACAACCAGACCGAGGTAGCAAATAGAGAAATTTTTAAAAGGTTGAAAAACAGATTTAGTGAAGTTAAAGGGGACTTAACGAACTAACTTTACTATGTCTTGTAGGGATGTGAGATCACACCTCATTCATCCAAAAATAAGTCACCTTTCAGGCTTACATACATGGTAGAAGCAGTTACACTGGTGGAAATTCATGAGGTCTCTTGCAAAACTCAAAATTTCCCAGACACCAAAAACAAGGATAACCTTCATAACAAGTTAGACAACATCTTAGAACTATGTGAGACTGTCTTAATCTAGGATCAAGCTATCAATGCTAAAGTTTCTTTTAAATATAACAAGAAGTTCTAACTCTGACATTTCAACATTGGTGACCTAGTTTTGCAACACGCTAGTGTAGGGAAGAGGTTTTCTTATAAAGGAAAGTTAGCAGTAAGGTAAGAAGGCCTATATCAGGTCACCAAGGTTACTTATAAAGACATATACTAGCTGGAGACTTTACACGACACTCCCATAAAAAATAAATGGAGCATCCAAAACCTCAAGGTTTATTTTAGCTAATTAATGTTCAACATGTACTTTTTTCCTTAACTAAGGGTTTTTCCCATTAGGTTTACCCTAAGAAGGTTTTAATAAGGCATGCTCGATATTGTAAGATTGCATATTCAATAAAGTTCTTATTTATTCTAAGTATTATTGCTAGAAAGTTTTTCAGGACAACATCATACACCATCAACATCTATGCATGGAAAAGAGCCCCAACAAATGGCAAGAATCAGTTATCTCTTATGAGGTTCTGTACCGGACCCAGACGAGTGGCATTCCAGTCACTAGTAATGGTGATTGACTACTTGGGCCCAACTAGTGGCGAGGATCGGTTCTCTTATGTTGCAATATCAAGAGTAACAAACCAAACTGACTTGAAAATACTTATAACTGATGAACAAGGTCATATATCACAAATAATGGAAATGTGGTTTACAAAAAAAATGTTTCAAATTCTAAAATAGGTGATTGTTGCACAAATTATTTCAATGAACATTCTTTTTTTGCTATTCATATAAATTAATTACATTTATTACTATTCAAACATTTAATATAATAGTATATAGCAATATTATTAGTGTATTTTCCTTCTTTTTTTTCGCAGGTTCAACATAGGTTACATTTGCTGCTTTGTTTCGTCTCATTCTTATTTCAGATTGAATTAGTCTCAATGTTAGACTAGAGAAATAAATTTACCTATTATTACATTTTCAATGCAAACTTTTTATTCATAACTATTATGGGATGTTCATATCCATTTTCTCTCGTGTTCTATATTTTCACTGAGTTACATAATTACTTACAAAGATATTGTAAAATAATATTATTAACATCAAACTTAAAGTTGGACATTCTATGATTAAATCTTATAATATTTCAAAGGAATGCTTTAATTTTTTTATGCAATATATAACATCTTTTATATATATATATATATATATATATATATATAAACAAGTTATCAATAAAGAACTTGGATTTGTCAAACTCTAAAAATGTGTTATCTGATAAACAATTCTCCTTCATGATCGCAACAAAATATTCTGTCTATTATTATTATAAGGAGTAGTCTTGATAACTATGTCTTTACTTATGTGGTGCAAGATATATTTGACTTTTATGAGTTGAAAAAAGTTCATCATATTTAACAATTTTAAAAAAAGATTTCCCCAATATTTTTAACGTGTTATGTCTTTTTATATTACACTATACTAAATAAAGTTACATTCAACTTGTTATTTTTTTATCACTTTGCTTCAACAATTTATTTATGATTTGTTAGAATTTTCAAAGAACTTATATATTGTATAACTGTATATTTAAAATATCTTGATTGTATTTATCAATGCTTATAATTTTAGGTTTTATATGACGTTATTGAAAATAAATTTGTGGTCAGTTATATAGTATATTAATACAGTTAACTTTTATTATAGTTTCTACTAAATTTTATTAATAACTTCTTTTTTAATGCATGTTTAGTTTTTATATGCTTTAACAATTATAATTAGTTAAAAAAAGCACAAAATGATTACAAGGAGATTTACCCACCCAATCCCCCCAAACATTTTTTGTTGAAGCATATGCAGGGGGCACACTTGAAACAGAACGTGTGCATCTACCATATGAGTAGCAGAGGTTGTTTGTACAAGATTATTATCCACGAGGAAATCCTAATTAATTGGTAGTATAACTTCTAACAAACTACTAATAAATCATGGATTCATTCCAAATCTTGATATTAAATCATTGGAGCATTTTATTGATCTTGATATATATGAACGTTAGACTCAGAGTTGCAGATACACCCCTTGTCTCTTTTAGAGGCGTAGGAGGAACATGTGAGGAGAATCTAGGGTTGCAACCTAACACTTCAGCTACATATATGTTGGCATAAACGTAGAAGCAATAATGAAAAACAGAACAGAATGCTTGGTCACTTTTTTTAGTTTTCTTTTGTTTGTAAATTTAATCTCGATGATTATAGTTGTTAATTTGCTGGTTTGCAAACACTTCTGTAGCAAATTTAAAACTAATTTATACTCAATATGATTATCGAACTTTCAATAATTGATTAAGGAATGAAGAACCTCTTCCATTCAATCGCGCACCTCTAAATTTATTTCTAGTTTGCTGGCATTGAGTCTTGCACATGATACCAATAAATGTTTGATATTAATGATCTAATGCGAAAAATAGATATAGGTATGTGTGTCGTAGCTGAAGTTGCGCCAAAACAGTGAGTAAATGCTAACGTGCATGCAGTAAATACGCAATATGCTGGGATTGAATGCATAAAGTTTGGTGCACATGCTACCGCGACGTTGTTGCAACCGCACAAAAAAAGTGAGTTAGAGACAGAAAGTTATGCCACCCATTGGCAGTGAAACCATTATTCCATGACTTTGAAAACTTTATAAAAAATGTCTATGTTGTTGTCTAACACTGTAGTATATAGGAGTATATCTTGACGCAATTCCCTTATTCCCATTTGGAAAGGAAAGGGTATTCTCAATTGTGTGATGATGTTGAGATTTGGCATCATCACCAAAGTTCATGTGATTTTAAATTTGAGCTGGAAAATACAGTATGAATAAATCTTGATAAAAGAATTTTATCATTCATAATGGTCTCTCAACTGGAACCCAATCATAATATAACAGAAAATAAGATTCACAAGATCGACGATACATACACTTTGAATAGTTAGGATGAATTTATAATATTGGTGGTTGAATTGTAAATTCCTAAAGAATGTATTATTTATATAATTTTTACTATTTATGTGATATGATATACTACTATTTTTGTCCCTAAGTATAAAATATTTTTTTAAAAAGTTGTATTTCATTATAAGACTCTCTTTTAAATTTTTATGTTGTTAATTATTATTTTTATCAAATTACCTCTATTAATATATAACCTTTTTTTGAAATTAATATAACAATAAATAAGATACATCAATTGTATTATTTATATCTCGTATAATAATTGGGTAGTAAGTGGAGAAAGTTGAATAATAAATCATAATCACTGTACAAGTAATTTAAAAAATATAATAAATTTTAAATAAATTTAATAATTTTAACAAAATTAACTAATTTTATTAATATGTATGAATTAGATAAAAGAATCTTATATTTAGATATACTTTTCGAATCATACTAATAATCGGATAGTGGAAAAAAATTAGGAACCTTACATGAGAGATTTTTAAAAAGAAAACTTTTCAAAAAAAAAAACAAAACCATATACACTAAAAAAAAACCTGACTTGTCTAACGATGTTAGTAATGTTTTCAACCTTTCAGATGGATATTGTACTCGTGTAACGATATTTCTAATGTATGTTTAATTTCGAGTAATACATGTTAAATTAAAAACTGAAAAAAATAAAAATTATGTTAGATCGATCTATCTTAAAAGTTGCATAGATTACATTAATATTGATTTTAAATAAAAAATTTACTTTCTAAATTTTCATGGTTAAATATATTTTAGGTCTTTCCATTTTGATGAGTTTTTAGTTTTGATAGCTAGGTTTAATTTCTAAAAAACAAGGAGTCGAATTGATAGACCGAATATGAATTAGATAATATTTTTATTTGTTGAGTTAACAAATATGTTAATAGTATTATATTTTAAGACCAATTTTTAACCTATCAAAAATTAATATCAAGGATATCAAAAACATATTTAACTTAATTTTTCACTATTATATGCACACACTTTTTACCCAATTAAAGATCCTTCAAATTGGCAGAAGCAGATCTAACACACACCCATGGTCACTGAATTGGATTCCAAACCAGTCATCTCCAAGATTAAAGAAATAACCTCCTTTGCCAAACCAAACATAACCATTGATCAAACTTGTCCAAGACTTGGGGGTGTGAGAAGGGTTGTTTAAGAAAGGTGCAAGAAAAAAAAAAGTTAATATAGGAATTAAAAATACATAAAAGAAAGGAGGTGAGAACAGAAAAGAGGGGGTGGGAAAAGAAATTCCTTCAACTCGGATACAAACAATATCAGTTTCGATGGGCTTCATAAATTGGGTCAGAGAATCCTTTTTGTTTTTTACTCGTGAGTCCGAACCTACTGATTTTTCTTTTTGTGACCTGTATGCATGTAAAAAATTTACATAAAAATATTTATTGAAAATTTTATTAAATTTATGTATTAATTTTCATTTTAAATATAAAATTTTTATTTTAATTTCGTAAGATGTGTATTTAGACCCATTAAAAAAACCATTAACCCTTATACCTCACCTCTAAGACCAATGTTCTAAGTTTTAATTAATTGTTGCATTAAAATTAGTAACTAAGATTCTGATGAGTAAGTTAAGTTGAGAAACATTAATGTGGTTATTACATTTTTTAAAGTTTAGATAATAATGGGTATTTGGTAGTAAAAATGTTTTTCCTTTTGATGGAAATGCAATTTAAAAGGAAGTATATCCGTGTCTAAAAAAAGACATAAATTTCTCACATTTTTATTTCTCACTTAAATAAATAGATGAGTATCTTAAATTTATCTGAAGACCAATTATATAGAAAAATATTCCTAGAAAATTCTCTAGAAAAGTGTTATAAATATAATATTTTAAAGAAAAAGTTATTACTTTTATTAACTTAGAGGGTGTTTGGTTTGTTGGAAAAACGGAGTTGAGTTGAGGTGAAAAATTTAAAGGTTCACCCACTTAACGGAGAAAACTCCTTTGGATTGTCTTTGTCAAACGTGCTGTTAAACAGATTAACAAAACCCTTGTAATAATCATGGTAATGTTTCTCAAATAAACGTTTAATGAGCTCGCCATTTTTTTCTTTTTGGTTTTTGTTAATTTTGAATAAGAACAATCCCAAGTGAAAGAAACAGGGTGGAAACTAGAAACAGAAGACGATGAGGAATTGCAAAAGGGGCTTCCCAATTTCAAATTAAAAGGCTTCTTCTATACTAAACTCTAAAAGTACTGAAATACACAACAAAAGTGGCAAAATAAAATAATTAATTCAACAATGCAACGCTAAAGTTTATTTTGGCCTCGTTTACAATTTAATAGGAATATCTAGTTCCTCTTAGAAACCATCCAAAATCCCATAGGCTTTTATATATATTAAGATCACAAAACACTTCTAATACTAATAGCTTTGCGCCTCAATTTTGTTCTATAAATGATTTTAGGTGAAAAATAACAGAAAATGAAACATCATAGGAAATTGCAGGTCCTTTTCTTGCGGGGTTTCTTCTTTGGCTTTGGTGGCCTCAATGCAACCTTTATTGCTGCATCAAAAACTGTCTTCACATTCTGCCAACAGAACAAGAAAATTAAATATAAATTTCAATTGAGATTGAATCAAATAAGAGATCATCAAATATATGTTTATTGAGTTCTTTCTCCTTTGTGATAAATCTAGAAAAATCAATATAATAACTCAGTTTAACTTCTTTTAAATTTGGAATAAGTAGCTTGGGCTCACTTCAAAATGTGGCTAAAAATAGTTGATCTAGTGAAATGCTAGCATTTACCTGCTGTGTTTTAGAGCTACACTCAATATAAGTGACTGCGCCAATCATTTTCTTTAATTCTTCACCCTGCTCAACACAATCATTTGTTAAATCCATTATACTTGCAAGACTATTTCAGTTTCAAATATAGGTTTTTCTTTTTGGGTTTAATTTGATGTAGACATGCCTGAGCAGTTGTGATTCTTGTAGCTCCGGGATGATCATTAAAAAATTGCTTGTCATCTCGCAAATCTGTGCATGCAAAAGATTTAAATAGAAAGCTTGTATTAGGTTTAAACTTTGAAGTCAATTGACCAAAGTTTCAAGTATTACAATGTTGTGTTTTATAACTAGCAATGACCAGGTGTGAAATTTTACATGATATCAATGATGTTGCCTTGATTAATGAATATTATATTGAGCTCTTATAGTTATTTATTGTGGGACTATATCACTTCATCTGTCAATTAACCAAAAGAATCCATTATGGCTAACTTTCCTGACTTGGTTTTACTCTGTTTTTGCCATGGTACACAAGTCAATGAAGTCATACCATTCAAGTTAAACATGATAATGAGGATTGCAACTATTGAAGGTTCACAGGACGATTAATGCAAAGTGAGTAATGCATAACTAGATGATTTAAGTTTGCTTTATCCTTTGTAAATTTAAAATTGAGAATACACACAGATTGTCTTTTGTCTTCACAGACTAAACTCCTGGTATACCCAATTTTATTATTCCCTTAAAAGCAAAAAAAATATAATGTTTGACATTCGTATCTTACCTAGTTTTGTTCCCACCAGCACAATTGGTACATTTGGAGCATAATGTCTCAGCTCAGGTATCCACTGTTTGTCAAGAATCCAATATGAATGTGCATATACATTTTAAATAGTTTTGGAAATGAATGAAGGATATGAATGAGGCAGAGAGGAAGAGAACCTTTTTGGAAATGTTCTCATAGCTTGCTTTACTGATGAGAGAAAAGCACAGCAAAAACACATCAGCTCCTCTGTAGCTTAAAGGCCTTAGCCTATTGTAATCTTCTTGTCCTACACAATTCACAAATTACCTTAAGAAACTCACAAGAAAAAATTCTTTTTCCCTCACGAAAATGAGAATGTGAAACGTTCAGAAATAAGGGTGAACAACCTGCAGTATCCCATAAACCAAGATTAACCGTGCTACCATCCACCGTTACATTAGCACTAAAATTGTCAAACACTGTTGGAACATAATCCTAAATAACAAGAGAAAAAGCATAGAAAAAAATATATTAGCTTCATTATAACCTCCTTCAACCATGATTCACATTCTTCTTATACATATAATGTACAATAACATTGAATAGTTAAAAAGAAACATACCGTGGGAAAAGTATTGCTAGTATAGGATATAAGCATGCATGTCTTTCCCACAGCACCATCTCCAACTGTTACACATTTGATAAACCTTGCTGTACTCATTGTCTTATATTTTTTTGAATCTTTTCCTTGTTGTTTTGAACAATTGAAACAATATTTATGAAGAAATTTGAGGTAGAAATAGTGAAAAAAGTGAGAGAGAAAAGAGGGGTGGTTATGCTTTAACAACCTAGGAGCAAGTCTAGTACCAACTTTAGTTGTGGCGCATGGAATTGATCAAATTTATAATCATAGCCACGAAAAGCATTTCTTTTCTTTAAGTGCAAGGACAAAACTAGATATGGTGGCAAAGTAGGTATAGTGCTGGCGTTAGTTGGTTAAGTGTGGGAGAAGGGAGGTAATGAATGATGGAAAAGCAAAGAATTTGCTTAATTAACCAATACACTATGATGAAATTAAAGAACAAATTGTGGTATGATATGATGTAAAGTAAGTCAAAAATGTTTGTTGCGATCTATTTGGGTATGTCTTTGTTCCTAATTATATTTCTTGGTTGTTATGCTTGAATGGATTGAGCTAGCATCGGTTTTATTTGTCCTTTTGGGTCCACTTTTAATGGAGCAATCCAAAAGTTAGATGCCCTTTACTTCACCTTATTGCAAAACAGAAACTGTAATGAAAATGAAGGGATACTGAGCCATGTATTTTGATTGGTAAACGTTAAAGAAAAGGCCAAGTGATTTCTCTTTCTTTTTTACTTTTTAATGCTTTAACATATTGTAATTTAAATTAATCTTCTTTTATCTAAATTTTAGCTCAGTCACACTTTTTCTAACCACCGCAATGTTAACATTAACCCATCCTTAACCACACCTATTCCACTTTTAAAAGAACTATGGAGATAAGAACCTTTGAGGGGTTGTGGTAGGGTGGTGAGGTGGTGGTGAAGTGGATGATACAAATGTGTTTAGGAAAGCCAGTTTTGAGAATGTATGTTATATTAGAGATGTATTAAGGATTTTTTCGAGATGTTCCAGATTACGTGTTAATTTTAGCAAAAGTGTTGTGTTGGGGGTTATGTTGGAAAAGGCAGTAAGGGTGTTAAACTGAAAATTGAGGCTCTTCAAAGAAGTATTAGGTGTTTTTCCATTAATTCTTATATCGAGGCCTCATTGCAATTCTTGAAAGTCCTTCTGTATGTAAAGATGATTGATGAGAAGAAAATCAAAGTTGATTTAGCTTTGATTTAATGTTCGATTGAGCGGAACAATTATCCTTGTTATGTAAAATTGAATTGTACA
The DNA here is from genome assembly GCA_037962975.1 of Clitoria ternatea. Taxonomy (NCBI): domain Eukaryota; kingdom Viridiplantae; phylum Streptophyta; class Magnoliopsida; order Fabales; family Fabaceae; genus Clitoria; species Clitoria ternatea. The sequence goes on from CM075669.1 coordinate 298,860,048, forward strand.
ATTGTGAGCACGGTTGTAAAAATTAGATCTGACTGATTAGTTCGACTGGTTGGATTGACAACCAATCAAGGTACCGGTCCGGACAAATGAAAAAATCACTAAGTTTTAGAAATGGTCAAAATTGGTCAGGAACCAGTTGAAACTGGCCAAAACTATGCAAAACCCGTTGAAAACCGAATTGAATCAGCCAGATTTTAAAAATTGTTTTTCTCTCATTTTTTTGCTTTTTCTTAAATCTATTCTAAAATATTCTAAATAAATAAAAGACTCATATAATAGTTACATATTATTTTTATTTATTATATTTTTAAAATTATAAAATATGTAATATAACTTAATCAACTTAATTTTTATATAATTTATTGTTAATACATCATAAATTATATTATACTATATTAAAAACATATATGTTATTATCAACAATTCGACTACGGTTAAAACAATGAACCGTGAACCAGTGGTTTCACCAGTTCGATCACTTGTCCGATTTTTAAAACATTGCTTGTGAGGCATAACAATTTAAACTTACTTGACAGTGTGACATTTGATTGTGATGACTTTTGGTTCTAAACTTTTAATGCACAAATATCAATGCTTGTCATTTTAAATTGTGATTTGTAAATTACCTTGGTTGAAAATTTATTTGCAATGTTGTTGAATACATGTTATATTTTGAGAGCTTGTGAATATTGTGTATCAATTGTTAAGTGTTTTGATTTGGATTTAGATTTGTTATTTTATTGTTTTCAATATTTTTCATTCATGTAAGTGTTTGATGTTTGCTTAAGGACAAATAAATTGCTAAGTTGGTGGTAGTTGTTAGATGTTAATCGTATGTTATTTTCTATGTAAAATATGCCTTTAAATTGGTGTTTAATAACTCATTTAATCAATAAAATTATCCTTGTTATGCTTAGTTGAATGATTGCCACTATTTATAGTGTACAAACTCTTGTTGATGTGTTTTGATAGATTGTAAAGACCTTTGCGGAGAAAAAAGAGAAAAAGAGCATGTGATGAATTTTCGTTCCACTCCTAACCAACAATTTTAATTTTTCTATTTCTTTTTTATTCACTGTTAGATTGAGCTAAAATTTTAATAATATGTTTATGACATCTAGAAATTCATATGAACGGTCAGATCATGTTTTAGAGTTGAGATTAACGCCTATGTGTCAGCATTAAAATCTTGTGTACCCATGTAGAGAATTGATATCCTTCATACATATGATATGTGACATCAGATCATTAATACACTCACACGCTAATCTCAATGTATTTATATGTTCTTAAATTAATACTTAACTAGAGACGTTTTATAATAATTCTTATATTGAGGTACCATTCTAAGGACTTATAAATACTATTGAACAATTTAACAAAAACTCTATCCAAATAAAGTGATAACAATATAGACTCTTAGTACATACTTTTAACATCGGGCAGATATTAACGGCAACAAATTGAAATAAGTCCTAAAATGATACAACAAAATTAGGTTCTCACCTCACCGCTCGGAACCTTCTCCAAAGACAACATTGTAGAACTGAGCTTCATCTCAATGCTCAAATATCCGTTATCCTTAGGGAAAGTGTTGGAACCTCTAGCTCTGAAGAACTACTAATTTGAACACACCAACCTTAATCTTAAAATGAACTTTTAATAATGTTCATGTCCTTATGCCCTAAACTTTGAAGTTTGTTGGATATATCAAACTCAATCTTAAACTTCTAAATCCTCTATAATGCATTTGCTCTAATTAACAGCCACAAAGATCACCTAGTCACTTAGTAAAATGCATTGTATCTTTTTTATGAGACAAAAGTATGCCCGATGGAAATGAAATAAAAGTTGTTAATTTTATAATTAAAAAGAAATTTTGTTATAAGATATATAAATTAGATTTTGATTATGAGTTATGATCATTCAATAAGTATTTTAAATCTTAAAATTGAAAAAATCACCTTGGAATAATGTCTAACACTTTGTAGGTGATGAAGGATATAGAATGTTCACAAATAGAGCGTGAAGCACAAAAAACCCTAGAGAATTACTCTAGGAGGATTAAGGTTATTAATGCTCTAAAATGTGTCATTTGATTTACAATGAGGGCCTATAAGCCGTATTTATACAATGAGCTAAGTAAGAGGGGACAGGTGACTTTAGATCCAAACCCATCAGGTAGTGATAATCGTTTCTAATGAGATCATGGAGAATCATGAATTTTATAAATCCTTGCTAAAATAAAGGGATGAGAGGGTACTCATGGGACCCCCTCTAACCGGGGCGGGGGGATATGAGCCCCTTAGTCACAAGCCTTAGCAGCCAGCCAATTAATTTGGTGTGCTATGGCGTTTGCATGGATTGGGTCTGTAGCCACCATACGACATGGGCTGGTTACGGAGTTCCTGTTAGAAGTATGTGTAAGAAAAGGGATGCAACTGTAAAAGGTGAAATCACCAGTAAGGTATAAATCACCACTATTGTCAGACTCGAATAGAGTAATTATTTCTAGGTTTGTTGCTGAACCCAAAGAGTTATTGTATCTCTCTAATTGCTTATGCTCAAATCTGGACCCTGTCCTTACTGGACGATTTGACCTTCTACCCCACTACGCGACTTATCTTATCACCCTGAGCATGTGCTTTAGCTCTACTTCCCCGGGTCGAATGGATACGGGTTAGCACCACCTGCAGTTTGCATTAAGGATGATGTTGTTAGCCATCAGCAACGGTGCTATTTCTCTCACTTACTCCCCACTCATATTCATTCATTTTCTTTGTCTTAATAAATAATACAGTACTTAAAACACAAAAAGGGAATAAAGTGGTTACCTAGCATAACACAACGAGCGGTTCTTTTTGTATGGGCTAGAACTCTAATGATCGCACTAGACTATAGATGGCAAGATCGGAGTAGTGTTTCAGTCTAAGTAGCAAAGTGCCTTCACTATACAAATGAACCTCCTTTTATAAGAAAAGATAGGGGCAATTACATGGGAGCAAAAATGGCCCGCGACATTTCACATGTCGTTTGACAGACCTATGGAAGGGCTACGTCGCTTCGTGTACCATCTAACAGGCCCATTGAAGTGAATCGTCACCAACCAATCGACATACGCCACGTAACCAATCACTCCTAACATTGATATAAAGCGTCAAGACCCGTAAACAATTTCTAAAGCCATGCCTCTAAAAGCGTCACATCGATTAAGACTAGCAAATACTCTCTGTCCATCACTCCACCATAGGATTGTAACTTAGCCTTGATGTAACCTTGAGGTCACTCCAACAGGCTAGGGGGAAAATGATCCGGCCCCAATTCCATGACATCGGATTACCTCTAGCACGAGCAAAGTGCGCCCCCGTGTGAGGCACACGACAATATTAGATCCCAATAGATATCCCTTCTTAATGACCGGAGTCAGTATAGGCCAGTGCCTAGCGAGCCTGGTCATTTACCAGGGGCACATTGGTGCTAACTTGCATAGAATGTCAAGCATGTTTACGCGGTGTCAGCTTTTTCTTGTAATTATGGATCCGTACTGAAACAACGTCACGTAAGACTCAACTGCCATCTACATCTATAAATACTCCTTATTTATGACTCATCAAGGTACGTACATGATACTGAAACTTATCCTTGAGCTCCGATATATACCATTTAAATTAACTTAAGCGTAGAAGTATCTTTGTAGGTGGCACCCTTATTCACCTCCCAACATGAAAGGAAGGTGTGATAGCTGGAGAATCAGACATAGAAACTCCCAATTCCCCACTAGACTAAGAGAGATAATACTGAATCCCCACTGAACTAGTGTAATATATAAGAGAGAAGTTGAGACCGCTACTGACACCACAAGTGTTATCTCCATACTGGATAATTCAAAAGAGAAGTAGAAAACTCCCTTAGGTCATTTTTTGAATGACACAATAATGAAGTGTATTGTGGAGTGACTTTAGCCTTTAGGTTTCTAACTTTAGGGTTTAATTGACAAATGAAAATAATATGTATTAATTAATAATTTTTGTTATTTTTAAAATTTTGAGTGACCTGTGGGTTGGCCATTTTAACATACATGTTAAACTAGCCAAACTTGTGAGCCCACAATTTAAATGGGCTCTTTTTCACCTCCAACCTACATAAAGACGTGTTAAACAGGTCGACTTGTGATCATGTGCTCATATACTCAACTCTATGTCCCCTATCTTTTTAAAATATTTTAGTTAAGTTCGTTATGCCTATTTTTCACTAGCTCTATGCTCTTATTTGTTGACTATGCAACATCATCTCACATGTCAAATGTTGTTGATGTTGGCCCTTGTTGATGTGGGGAATCTACGTGTTAAATGTTTATTGGTTGATAGGTAAAATTAACAAGTCTCATGTAATACATTTTTCAATTTTTTAATTAGACCTATTAACCAATGAATTTTCACCATATGGAGTCACGCCATCAACGGAACTCACATTAACAGCATCTAATTTATGGAATAGTCATGTAACAGCTCTATTATACAAGTAAAAAATGGATATAAAAAACCTAAACAAAACATTTAAAAAATAAAGGATCTATCTTATAAAAAAAATTAAACATCTAATTTAAAACTTACTGAAAAGATAAGAAAGTAGAGCATATATATATATATAATAATTAAGTTACAGCTCAATACGTTTTTTTTTGGATAACCGGAATAATGGGCATAAGGCCTTTGTTTTTCAGATGGAGATTTAAATTATTATTATTGTTGTGAGTCAGTGATCGGCCTTTTTTTATTATTATTTTCTTCCTTCCTTTAATTGACAGTTCTGTTGGTTCTGTCGATTGTTATTGGGCCTTGCATCATTTTTATAAAAACCTATTATCACAAAAATTAAAAATCCAAAATGCTATTATATAGGATTTTAAAAATCCAACGGTGATGAAGTTGAAGTCATTGGTGGGCAAGGAGGCGATGAGATCATCATAGCCTTCAATGAACCTTTGTTGATCTTGAACAATGTATTTGTGCACCTTCACATGCATGAACACACTCATCCGTGACCCATATTCTGGTTTTTATCATAAGTCTTTATTTACAAATACACCATTTTAGGATTGTAAAAGATAATTTTATCTTTCTAAATTTTTCTTTATTTAAAATCAAATTCTATTACCATCTATTAGTTATACGTGTATAAAAAAACATTAAATGTTTAACGATAAAATAGAAAAAAAAACATAATAAATGCTGCCATTTTTTTTAGGAGCTTATAAAATGAAACATCTATTTTTTGTTTTAGAGACTTATAATACGAAACAGAGGAAATACTATATTTGTTTTTTAATATAAAACTCTTACTTAATTCACATATGTTAAGAAAATTAATTTAGTTAAAATCGTTAAATTTATTTGAAATTTATAATAATTTTTTAAATTTGCCCATAAGGTTATTATGACTTATCATTTTATTCTCCCCATTTATTCTCTCTTCACTTAGATTTTTCACTTATGACCAAATTATCATAGGAGATAAATGATCTATTTAATGTATCTCATTTATGATTATCTTGACTCTATAAAAGTTATACATTAATCAAAGATATTTTAATTAAAAATAATTATTAGTATAAAATTTTTAAAAAGAATCTTATATTAGGCGATTTTTTTTTAAAAAAATGATCTTATATTAAAAGGTAAGATTACCGTAATATACTCAAATTATCTAATTAGTCTAAAAATGTTACAATTAATTAATTTAGTAGCAAAGGAATTTATTTTTCTAGGAAGAGAAAAACTTGAACTCTTTGTTATTTCTTATAAATAATGTGTCCCTACATATCCAAAATATAATGACAGATGGAAATGATCCTTGGACCCATCAGGAAGTTACTCTGTCCAATCAGGTTACTCTTTCATTATTAAATTGGATTCAGATGCAGAAAATAAAAATTTCAGAATTCAGTGGGCTAAAAAAATTCCTTGAAATTGGTTTCTTTTGGATAATATTGGAATAACTTCAAAGTATAAAGGCGAGCTTCTTTGAAATCTTGGATCTCATCCAAGCTAGATCATGGTAGTGGGTGAAAGCTACCTACAAAAGGTTTGTGTTTCTTTGTTCATAATTGCTGCTTCAATCCCATGGCTTGCTCGTGATGTTTCTTTCATTCTAACACTGATTTTTAATTAATCCAGACTCAATTTTCAGTTCTAATTTCTTAAACAATACATTTATGATAATGATGAAGCAAATGTTTATATAAATAGGAAAGTAAAATGCAAGTCTTTTTCATTGAAAAAAATACAATCTCCAACACTAACTAACAGGTTTACTCTCATTAAATTGTTAGCTAGTACCGTGGTTGTAGAATCTAACTACTTATCCATTTCTTGGTTGTTAGATCAGCTGAGTGTTTAGCTAATATTGGTACCATTAGTTACCATGCAATTTACTTACCCCATCTGCATTTATTGCTGAAAGGGAGTTTCTAAAAGTGATGCATTTGTTCAATGTGATACCTCGGTTTCCATGTTCAGCAGATTGTTTGTCAGTAGTACCAGAATGGTAGCGTCAGTTAGTTGCCATGCAAGTGCCACTGAATTTACTTACTCCCCCGCTGAGACTTTCTAGATGCCTTTATTAATGCTGCATGGGGCTGTCAAATGGATAAATCAGATAAATAAAATAGCATTTGAATCCATAACTCATTTGGTGAAAATTATTCAATCTACCTATTAGTTTTTTTTATGGGTGGTTATTTATATCATTCATTTAAAACAATATAACATATTTTTATATTCTAACAGAATGATTTAATATCTTTACCTAATTTATTAATATTAATAAAATTAGTTAGTTAAGTTTAAATTATTAACTTTATCTAAAATTTGGGGTAATTTTTTAAATTTACCCTTAAAATTACTGGATATATTATTTTTCCTTCCGACTCATTCTTTTTCCATCATAATTAATGATTTATATTCTATATTAAAAGGTAAAGTCTATAAGGAGAGAAATTAATCTTTGTGTCAACGAATTATAATAAGAGAGATAAATATTTTAAACAATTTAATTCATTTATTATCTTTTTCAACTCCAATAAGAGTTATTCATTTAATTAGGGTATTTTATTCTAAAAATAATTAATGACATAGAAATTTAAAGGAAAGTCTTATATTAAGGGACAAAAAAAATTCTCAAAAGAGTCTTATATTTAGGAATAAAGGTAGTATATTTTTATTATTTTTAATTAAATTATATATATATAATTCATTAGGTTATTTTATTTTATTTTATTTTTATTTAATGATTTGGATTAAAAAATATAATAGATGGATCATATTCATCCAAAAAAATTATTATCTATTTCATTTAATCCATTATGATTACATCTTAATTTTATAAATAGATGGATTACATGGATATAAGCAAGATGGGTTATATATTTATAAGTTAAATGGATTAGATTGACATGTCATTCAGGCATAATTTTTAACTTCAATGAATTGTCTTGTCTCGCTTTATTTTTTTATCAATTAAAATTTAAATGAGTTAGATCTGAGAGCTCATCAAGTCAGCCTTAAGACTCGATGAACACTTACAAATGTACTTATAAATCACTCATCAATAAGGTCTTAGCCACAAATTCAATAATTAACCAATTATGTCAACCTTTGTTGGCTGTCTTGCTCTATTTTTATTTTGACATAAGTTATGATATTGCACATTTAATTTTTAGATAACAGAATCACATTAATTTTTTATGAAAAACTTTTCTAAAAATATCTTGTCTGATTTAAAGTGAAATAAAGTATAACCAATATGTACTTATAAGGTCTTAAGCCATAAATTTAATCATTAACCAACTATATTAACCTTTGTCAGTTTTCTTGCTCCATTTCTATTTTGACATAAGTTATGATACTGCACATTTGAGTTTTAGATGATAAAATCACATAAATTTTTTATGAAAAACTTTTCTAATAATATCTTTTCTGGATTAAAGTTGAATATAATATAACCAGCATGGTTAGGGTGATAGTTCAACACCTCGTACCTTAAACATGTGGTTGGAAGTTTGATCTTTAACTCAATTGGTTTAGTCTTGTAAGTTCAGACACCTCTAAGTTCTTTGTTAAAGACTTAGAATTTCCTTACTTCTTTGTGAAAATTGTAAGAGCCTAAAGAGGCTTCATCAAGAAATAATACTTGTTCATTTAGCTAAAAAAGGCTAAGTTAAAAAAGAATAATTAGTTTACTATCTTAGATAGGCTAAGTTATGAAAGAATACTTGGGATCCTTATAAGAAAGTATGGGTTGAACTTTGGTTTATGGTAAGCTAATACAAACTCTTGTTGGCTCGAACAGAGAGTGGACGTATCATTGGTTAAAAGGTGAACTAGTATAATATTTGCTTATGTTTTATCTTTAATTACTATTTTATTAACATTGTTGTCTTTCTTATCCTTCATTTCAAAGCTTGTGAAAACTCAAACAAGTGTCTGAACTGCTTGATATTATTTTTTTTTCAACTAAGTATTTGAGAAAACTTAAACATGTGCCAAAAGAGTGGTCTTTGCAGAAAGAATTTATCAAAGTTTTAATAACTCTATTCAACCCCTTTCTAATATGAATCTGTGTGTCACCTTCAGTTGGTATCAAAGCTCAGTCTTGTGGTTGAGCACTTAATCGTGTTAGACAAAATATCTTAAGATCTATGGAAGATTTGAACAACTAGCTCTTCTCTTAAGGATGTTCTGTTTCTAGACCCCTTGCTTTCTTTAGGGGAAGATTGTCCCTATTGAAAAAACAGGATAAGGACTTTATAAAACCTTATCAGAGAAATCTTTAGAAGATCATCACTGATGGTGATTATCCTCTTCCTATTTCCCCGTTAAATATTCTTATCCCTAAGAAAGATTAGACGCTAGGGCAACTTAGACTGCAAGAGCTTAATGTTAAGGCTAAGTATCTCATTATGTGTGTTGTGTCTAAGGGTGAATATAACAAGATTTACAATTATGATACAACTAAAGAAATATGGGACAGTCTTATGGTTATCATAAAATAACTAGCAATGTAGAGAGAAATAAGACAACACTGGTAGTTAGGTAGTATAAGCTCTTCAAGATGAAAGATAATGAATCCATAGATGGTCTCATTGGAAGATTCCAAACCACCATTAATATATTAAAGGCCCTTGGAAGATTTATAATTGTGATACAACTAAAGAAATGTGGGACAGTCTTATGGTTACTCATGAAAGAACCAGTAATATAAAGAAAACTAAGACAACATTGTGATTCAAACAGTATGAGCTCTTCAAGATGAAAGATAATGAATCCATAAATGATCTCATTGGAATATTTAAAACCATCATCAACGGATTAAAAGCCCTTAGAAGGGAGTATCCTCTTGAAGAAAACAACATTAAGATCCTTAATATATTACGAAGTGAATAGGAACCGAAGGTTATAACCATTCAAGAATCAAAGGATCTAAACAAGATGAAGCTAGTTGAACTCCTAAGTTTTATAAGAGCTCAAGCTTTATCTAAAGAACAGAGCTCCAAAGAAGCAATCAAGGACTTTGGCCTAAAATTCCTCTAAACCTAAGTCCTCTAAAGAAGCAACACCTTCAAAAGCCTTGGGAAGAGCTTTGACTCAAAAGGTAAGAGAATTGTCAAAGATGACACCAAATTTGACATTACATGTTTCCATTGCAGGAAAGCTAGACATATGAAGACAGATTGCTCCGTTCTTAAAAAGGATTCCAAGAAGTTCAAAAAGAAGAATGGAATTATGGCTACATGGGATGATTCAGATGGTGGCTCTGAAAGTGATGAAAACGCCAGAGCTAGCTCAGATATGTTTAATGGAAAACTCATACAACATGTATGCAGTTGAAGACAGAGGTAAATCATGAACTGACTAAAATAGAAATTACATTTAATACCTTATTAAATGATTCTAAGTTTCTTGTTTCTAAGCACTTTAATTTAAAGAAATAGTATGAACTGTTGACCCTCACTTTAAAGGACGGGGATAATAAAATTAGAGAACTTAAAAGGAAGAATGAAAATCTAGAAAAAGTTATAAGTCAAACTCAGACAACTAGAAAAGTTGAGATACTTCAGCATAAAGTTAATGAGTTTGCTAATGACTTATCTAAATTTACATAAGGATATGAAAAACTAAATCACATGCTTAAGTAAAGTAAACCTCATATGGAAAATACTAGAATTGATTTTGACTACGGCAAGATGAAACCTAAACTTGGAGGCTTCCACTATAGTAAAGATGGATACTTATCTACGAAAATACCTCAGAAATAGAAGTTAATTATAATTAGTTATACGCATCACATTGTAAGGTCTACACTATACAAAGATAATAACATGTAATCTTATAAAATAATAAAAGATAATAACATGTAATGATAGGAATGGGAGTGGTGATTACTTAATTAGTTAATCTTCCCACGTGATATGTCCATGATGCAATAATAGAGAAGGGGTTTCCTCATTAATTCAATTATTGAGTGTAGTTGAGAGACTGGTGCAATTGTAGTTGTGAGAGACTGATCATGCATTAATATGTCGGTAGAAATTTTAGCAAATCTTCCTCTTAAGATAGTAAATTCAGTTGTATTGTAATAATATAATTAAAAACTTTTTTAAATTGTTAGAAGTTAAGTGTACATTTTATTTTTAGAGTGTACGTACGTCATTTTACTGTCAATGAGTCATGGTTTAGGCACAATATCACATCATACTCTTTTGGCATTCTTTAGCACACACGAAGCTCAAGGGAACGGATATATAATTAAATGTTGTCAAGATGTTTAATCCTAAGATGGCATCACTGCATTTTACTAATTTCCCGTTCTGTGTCTAACTAAAGTACTGCAACACAATTATGCAGTTTACTATCCATAAATTATGTAATGGCACGCTAGTAAAAAAATGGGCTTTTAAATCAATCAATTAATAGCAGATTTAAAAAGTTGTGTGGTGTCATTTTCATAAATAATTTATGTTATTAGTAGCTTTTTAAATCGGCTAATCAAACCAACCACTTATAACGAATCTGTGTCGTACAACTATACAGTAGATAGTTAAGATTAATTATATAAGTTTTTAAAAAAGTCATATGACCTTTTAAATGACCATATGATTTTAAAAAACTTTTACTCAATCATCCATTATATGATTATACTATGCGTTCTTTTCACATTTCTCATAAAATACATTTTATATATATAATATTCAACTTAAAGTATTTTAATAAGTGATTTTTTAAGTCAATTAAAAAAGAGGCCTTCAAAACCTAGGTATATATCAATCAAATCTCATACCATACTCAAATCTCCCTTTTTCTCATTCATATTGTTCCACTCCAATTTTCTAAACTCACTATCTCCATTTGTGAATATCGTTCCGTCGCGCATTCAAGGGATTGTTCGAATTGTCTCACTTCAGTCTCCATTCGTGAAACTCGTTCATGAAGCTCGTTCCCTCCCACATTCATAGCGTCGAACCCTAGTGGATCTTGAGGTACCTCTCGCGTGGTTCACGCCTCTTGCCATTGTCTTCCCCTCATGGGCTTGAGGTTAGGTATCACTTGACTTTGCCATTGTATAACTAATTAGCAACATCTTGCATGACGTAAAAATAACATACTAGCCAACGCAAATGGTGATGATGTAGAACTGGTCCTGGTACTATAAGAATCGTCCCCTGTAGTATCAGAAAAATACAGATGCAATGACCAAAAATCTGATACAATAGCCATCGATTATTGCATCAGATCGAGATATCTAGTCAAAAATATATGATGTGAAAGTGGTGTTGGGAATTTTGCAGATGCAACGTTATGTCTGTTGCACATGATCTCACACTACACCAAATACGCATTATTTGTGTCAGACTCTTCATATTTTTTTTAAAAAATTGCTTAACCTTTTTACCCTTTTAAAAGGATTTTAATTGTGTAAAATTAAATCTCCAATCAACCAAACATTCTCAATCAATTGCAATCGATTCTAACTAGTGCTAATTAGCTCTAACTAATGTCACTCATAAATGAACAATTAATGTAAATCAGAATAAACACACTGATTACAAAATACATTTAATAACTAATTACAAATTCAATTCTAATAAATATTGTTGAGAAACCAATGTGTAGTTCAACCAATCATAATCATAAATTGCCAATCCTGTGGTGAGATCATTAGATCAAAATTGGTGCGGCACACAATTATCGAATTGAAAAAGGCATGAGGATGTGTTCCCACCTAAATTCCTAAAATTTATCTCAAAGTCTAATAAAATCAGAGTAAATTTTTCACATTGTGCATACCTCTGGTAGTAAAGACTAAAAATTTAAGCGTTATGGAGCTCAAAACCACTCATAAACCCTTTATTTTTATCTTGGTAATCAATTACAGAGACTCTCGTAATCGATTACATAAGAGTTGTAATTGATTACCCGAGAACCATTTCAGTGACGTGTCTGTGTTTACTTTCAGCAAAACCATTTTGTTCATAAGTGTAAGCACAATTAAACCTTTGTATAATTCCATTTTTAGAATAGTATTTCTAGAAATGAACATATTCTTTAGCATTGTCAGTTTGTAAGCATTTTATTTTCTTGTTTAATTGTAGCTCAATCATGCTTTTGAAAGAGATAAAAGAAGATAAAGCTTCGGACTTAGTCTATAAGAAATAAAGCCAAGTGTATTTGGTATAAGTATCCATAAGAAAAATGTAATATCTCTGACCATTTTGAGAGGGATGAGAACTAGATCCCATGTATCAGAATATACAGGTTGAAGAGGTTTAGTATATACAAAGATACAGAAAAGGGAGTTTATGAGTTTCGCCAACATGTTGAGCAAACATTCTTGAATGAATTAGAAAAAGCTATATATTACATTTGTTTAGGACATGCTTAGTTATTTTTGAAGAGCAATGGCCTAGTTTACAATGCCACAAATCCAAAACATTCAAATTTATAAAAGTTGAAAAAATAGATGATTGGGATAAAACTAAGGAACTAAATGCAAATCCTGGAAAGCATAAAGACTATCTTTGAGATCACCTTACAAAAGGAGCTTCTAGGTTTTCTAAAATTTAACAAGACATTTGTTAGGATGAACTTCAAAAAATACACCATTGTCCTCTATAAATGTTGCAACACTTACTAAAATTTTGGTTATATCAGGAACATATAACAAATTTTGCAAAGAAAAAGTAATATAGGAATTAGGGGATACAAACTTAGAACTACCAATTTGAGTAATTTTAATTTTATTCCATTTCATACTTGAACACTAGAGTTACCAACATAGTCAATTTTTAAGGTGAGATTGTTTATGTCATGTCTAAGGTGATGAGTAGAACTAGTATCTGGATACAGCGTATCCTCAAGATTAGAGACATTACTTGAAAAGGCTAACATTGCCTTGGCAAAAAGGCCTTGTTTAAAATTTATGGCAGCAATGTTGAAACCAGGTTCTACAAGATCTTCATCATATTTGTACCAGCAACAGTATGCAAAATAACAACCTTTCCACACAGTTGACATTGAAATCTGGGACCTTTTCTTGTAGGATTTTAATTTAAATTTGATCTGTTTGATCTCCCTCTTCCTTTATTTTGAAAACAACTTTGTCTTTTTCCCTTATTTTGGGTGAAATTCTCTTTCTTGAGAGCAGGTTATTGTTAGCCTCATTGACCTTAACAAAAGTGGTTTCTCTACTTGTATCTGTCAATTCTTTCTTCTTGATGGATTAGAATGGCCTCAATTTTAGCTACACTATAAGAGTCAGTTCTTGTAATGCAAGAAGTGATCAAGGAGTCGTATTCTTTAGGTAATCCATCAAAGATAGCATCAATATGTTTTATTGTTGAGAGAGGGGAACCTACATGGCTAAAAGAATCTTGGCAATTTGTTTAATCTGAATGAGAAACTCACTAATGTAATTACCTTTCTTAATATTTCTTAATTAAAGCTTCAATTGCTTGACACAAGCCTTGGTTTGGCTGGACAAATATGTCTTCAAGATTTCCTAAATTTAATGGCTCCAATCACAACCAACAATCCAGACGACCTTGAATTGAGAATCCATGGATTCAAAGTGCCGTGATTTTATAACAAGTTATCTTGTTGCTCAAAATTTTCAAAAGCAATGTTGATTTTTCTTATTTCCTTATATTCTTGCGAAAGAAATTTGATAAGAATTTAATCTAGACCAAGAATGTGTTTTATAAGCCTATAGCCTTTAATGGTGGATTTGACATGCTTCATCCATGTGAGGTAATTGTCATCAAAAAGATCGACAGAGGAGAAGGTTTGCAAAGTGAAGTCAACGGAAGCAGGAGCCATTGATCATCAAACAAAGCTCTAATGATACCATGTAAAGAAAGCAATGCTTTGAGAGAGAATGGACATTTTGAGAATTCTCCCTTTAATCGGATACAAAGAAGGACACAACTAAAAAAACCTAAAACAGCTACCTCAAATTAGCGACCACAGAACCCCGTCGCTAATTAGCGACCGACTTAGCGACCGCTTTGTACGAAAAGGAACAAAAAAGATGTTAGCGACTCATGTAGCGACCGGGTCCTGGACCCGGTCGCTAGAAATTATAAACGCCGTCGCTAGTAGCGTCGCTATTTTGTAGCTCCACCTTGTTTTGCTTTCCCGCCAGGGTTTATCAGTTGGCGCCAAATAGTAGCGACGGTATTTACCGTCGCTAACACTCCCCTAACCATAGCGACGAAGAGATTGCGTCGCTATGGTTTGTACTAGTGACAGAAGTCTTCCACCGTCGCTAATATTTTGGCTTCCCTCTTTTAATAATGGAAGGTAACGACGATGGGCTGATACCGTCGCTACTGTTCAGGAGTGTAGCGACGGACTAGCGTATCCGTCGCTATTGTTTTCGCCTTCCCTCCATATTTTTCTTTAAGTTAGTGACGGTGGTATGGGACCGTCGCTAAGGTTCAGTAGGTTAGTGACGGTACTCGTTTACCGTCGCTACTATTCAGAACTTTAGTGACGGCGTAGCATCACCGTCGCTATGGTTGTTGTCTTCCCTCCATCTTTTACTTTTAAAAATTGAAGGTAGTGACGGGGGGGGGGGTGTCACCGTCGCTACTTTTCAGGAGTTTAGTGACGGTGTTGTTTCACCGTCGCTAATCCTTTTAATTATAGTGACGTTGTTAGCGACGGCTCCCAGCCGTCGCTAAGATTTTAATCTAACTCGACAGTGACCCCTTTCCCTCTCAGTTGCCCTAACCTTCCCCTTTTTCTTCCTTGCCTCTCCTCCCTCGTTCCCGCCGTTCGTGTGCCTTCCACCCTCAGCCACCGCCGTCCCTCCCTCCGTGCCGGCCCTCCCTCCGTTCGGGTCCCTCCCTCCGTGCCGTCCTTCCCTTCTTCCCTCCCTCCTGTTTCTTTCTCCCTCTGAAATCCGGACCGAAGAACGACAAGCTCGTGAACTCAAAGCTGGTCTTCACCCCCTCAAGGTTCCCTCCTCTGAAATCCTGTTTTCGTTTCTACTTTTTTTCACAACCTAATCGCTGGAACAGAAAAAAAATTAATCTAATTATCATTTTTGTTTGGGTCATTTTTGATTTCGAGCCCAATCGATTTTATTTTTTTATTTGTGATGCTTGAAATGCAAAGTCTGGTGATTGGTATCTAGTTTTTTGTTTTTTAATTTGTTTGAGGTTTTGGATTTGTTTTGGCAATTTAAGGGCATAACTGAAGTATGCCAACATGTTGGGGGTGCAGTATAATGAGCAAATCGGAAGTTTGTGGTACTGGTACCGTCATGTTTTGGCCAAGTCTTGGCATTTTTTAATCTGTATTCCAATCTGTGTATTCATCGGGGTGATTGAATAATACAATTATTTCTGGAAATCATGCCTTGTTTAGCTTTTTTCTTTTGGCAAGAATAGATTCTTTGGTTTAAGTTCCATCCTGGATTTTTATTAAAAAATAAAACTACTTTTGCTCTGAAGACTCAAATGGCAATATTCAAACACAGGGTTTGAGTATGTGGTCATGAGTGATGAGTATATTATCATTGTCATATTTTTGCATGTGTTTTATTGTGACATTTTTTATTTTTTTGACAAGTAACAATGCATAGTATCTTGAAGTGTTGAGGACAGGAGTTCTATGCCAAAAGGGATGATTGATTCTTTTGGCCTTGAAAAGAGAAATAGAAGAAAACATGGTGATGAATGACAATTATGGTCAGATTAATATCAGAGTATCAGTTCTAGGATGTTTGGCTGGCCATATTGATGTATTTCTAAGTTGGGTTGAAATTGCTCACAGAAAGCTGCTTTTACTTGTTTTATAATGCATTGACTGTTTGGGGTCTATTTCTTGTCTATTGTACTTTTTTTGTTTTCTTTCTTTCTTGTTCAAAATCAGAAGTTTTGGGTTGTGGTATATTATTTGCCAAGGAAGATGCTGAAGAAATTAAAATTTTGGGTTTTTTTGTTGAGATTTTGAACAAGAGTAGGATGCTTTGGTGTATTGCTATGCATCAATAATCTTTTAGTTTGTTTGACCTTTGAAATGGTTTGAATTCTGGAAGAGTTGATCAAATACATGTTGGCGGTGTTGGATTGACGAATATAATGCACTGCTGATGATTTGACATGCTTGTTGATTATGTATAGTGGTTATGTTTTTTTTTTCACTCTATATTTTTCCTCCCTGGAGGCTGTTAGTGCAATTAGACAAGGCGGTAGCAGTAATTAATGGAATTTGTAAAATTACTAATGTTGTGACTTGGAATATCAGCCTGCAATTGATAAAATCCACCCTTAGCTTCAATTGAACTAATCATATCCTGAGTAGAGATCTCTGGTAATACACATAGATTCTTGTGAAATGTGATGCTAATTTTATGTTGTGTAGTTATCTTGTAGATTGAAATCAAGTTGAAAGAAAACTGAGGTAGGAATAAAACACCCTTAAGTGTCAAGTTTGGCGAGACTTTTAACATTGCCACTATGAGAGATGGAAACCTAACTCCCATTAGGTAAATGCACAGTCATAGGGGAAATAGATTTTAAATGAACATATGCCTGTCTGCGAGTACAAATGTGATTTGTAACTCCAGAATCCACTATCCAAGTCAGTTATGTGTGCTGAGTGCTGCAAAAGAGAGCAAGAGAACGAACTGAACTATAAGTTCCATGGCTAGTTCCTACAGATGTGACTTGATTCACAACTGGACTTGTACTTGTAGTAGCTTGTTGGATGAAATTCATGATGATTTTGAATTGATCTGTAGTAAAGGATCCACCAGAATTGACAAGATCAGTTCTGTCTCTAGTTTTCTCTTCCTTTATAGAAATATTCTCATCATTTTCATTATCATGATCATCAACAAAGACGTGATTGAAGGTATTCTGAAACCTCAGTTTGAAGCCAGAAGGAAAACTATACTTTCTATAACATGTTTGAATAATGTGTCCCTGCTTACCACAAAAGCTACATTGCTTTCCTTTCTAATTTGAAGAATAATTGCTGTATTGACCTCTTCCTCTACCAAAACCATTATTCCTTCTTTCATCAACAAAATTTATCAAGATCTCCGGTTCCTCAATAGTTACAGGTCCAGTCTGTCTTTCATGTTACAAGACCATGGAGAACACTTTGTTCATATTCGGTAATGTCCATTAATAATACTTGTGAACGTACAATCGTAAAGTTATCATTTAGTCCCATTAGAAACCTAATGATCTCGTCCTGCATTCAATACCTTTTAGGATTCTCACTAGATTTATATCGACACTTTACTAAACATATACATGAAGACAGAGGCCTATAATTGTCCAACTCTTCCCATAGAATTTTGAGTTTCGTAAAATAACTAGTGATTGATAGTGAACTTGTTTGAAAGCATAAATTTCTTGTTGCGGATCAAAAAGTCTAATCAAGTCACCTTGTGAAAATCATCCATGCAATTCATCCTACACTTCGTATGCATAGCCCATGAACATCACACCTTTTCTAATCGATGGAGCAACAGAGTTCAAGATCCATGTATGGACAATGTTATTGTAATGTTCCCAAGCTTTAAAAATAGGATCGAATGCACCAGGCACAATTATGCTTTCGTTGACAAACTTCTACTTGTTCTTCGAGATTAGGACTTGTTATTTCATGGCCCAAGCCCAACCATGGTAATTTCTTCCAACAAGAATCAAATTCACTAACGAAACTGAGGTCGATTCATTTGGATGCATATAGAACGGACTTGCTTGATTCGAACTTGGATCCATCGGAGGCAGCGGAGGATTGACTGAAGTTCCTCTCACCATGGTGTTTTGTTGTGGTAGAGCCCTCAGCTAGGGCTCTAATACCACCACAGGAACAAAGAATACATATGAAAGGAGAGTTTCAAAAAATAGAAGAAGAAGAAACTGAGACTCGATTTCATTAACACTGAAAATGAAGAATGTGTACAAGGGATATTTATAGAAAACTAGAAATTCAAAAATAGCTAATTTCTAATTAATGAACCATATTCTTATCAAAGATATCAAGAGTCATTGTTTGCTGTCCAATTTTCTAGGATAGTGATGAAGACCAAAAGGTTTGTTAATTATCTAGTTATTTACCTTAAATTGTAATTTTTCCAGTGAGTATAACAGTAGATGAGCTTATGTATATGGAAAATTTTCAAAATATGAAATATATGAATTGTATTCCATTTTTACAATTATACCCTACTAAAACTTATATACTATGTACGTTAGTTGCATTTTGTATTTGTTCATACATTTGGACACATGCATTGCAGAAAGTATTTGAAACAAATGATAGTTAATGATGTTGAGAGCTCCTCCTAAAGTCTAGGTTCTAAATAACAGAAAAATAAGCTGCGATAAAGGCAGTCTTCAACCTCCTGAATCCATTAAAGCCCCCTATCTGAATCCATTAGAGTGTTCTTATTTTTCTTACTTGAAGTTGGCCTTTAACATTGAATGGGATAGACCTTATATAATATTGAGTTATTAGTAATCAATTTTCCAATTGAACGCTTTATTTTTGCCACCTTAGCTACAATTTGCTTTGACTGTCTCTGTTTGTTTAGTTTCCTTGCAATGTACTTAATCTATAATTTGCTTTACGTGTCTCTCTTTGTTTAGTTTCCTTGCTACTTGTAACTGTCTAACCAGTTATTGGTTTGTCATGCAGACTAGCACACGTTACGCGTGGTCTGTGATCGTTTGTCGACAGCTTTATATTCTTCCCTCACTTTTTTCCTCGAGGTAATCCCGTAACACTGACTTTTTCATTATGTGTATGCATGTGGATTGTTGTTTGTTAGTGGAGAGCAGGGCTCATTAGGCATTGGTTTTGTGTGCTGATAACATGATTTGAAGATGCATGTGTAATGTTGTTTGTAAGTGGAGAGCAGAGCTCATTAGGCATTGGTTTTGTGTGCTGATAACATGATTCTTTGTGCATGTGTAATGTTGTTTGTTAGTGGAGAGCAGAGCTCATTAGGCATTGGTTTTATGTACTGATAGCATGATTTGGTGTTCATAACTCTAAATATCATATATAATGCGTATGGTATATTTATTTATCTATACTGGGAAGTTTTCTGTATGTAACAGGTGGTTTGTAAATTTGGGAAATGTCTAGTTTACAGGGGAGACTCTGCCAAAATTTTGACAGGCTCCCTTTTTTAGGGAACTTAAAAAATAAAACTCATGATTTAAAAATGTAGGGTTTAGTCGTGTGTGTACCCATTAGATTCCCGTTCAAGTTTCAAAACAACCGGTTGATGTGCCGTGTTGTGTTGGATCTTGAATTGTCCCGGTTGGACAGTTTGGTATTAATTTGTAACCAGTAGGGCGTAACCCATCAATGTTGTGTGTGGTCATGATTTGAGACGTTGAATGTTCATTTGAAATTTCGGTTATGGTGTTTCGTATTGTCCCCAGGGTGCATGTCTGCGTGTGGTGTTTCATACCGTACGTATCTCTGTGTACTCGGGGACCAATGCGAAATGCTGTCGAAATTTCAAATGAACATCAACGACACAAGATAGACCACATACAACATCGATGGGTTTAGGATGGTTGCATATTCATACCGAATGGGATAGGGCCCCACCAATTTGCAACATCAAAGAGATCGAGTGATTCACAACCGATAGTGAAATAAAATTTTAAAAACGTAAAGTAACAGAAATCGTGCTTGTTAGATATTGTAAATGGAGGTACCGGAAAATCGGCGATGGATGTACAACCGACTAGATCACAGTCGGCGAGTGATTGAGGAGTTTATGATGGGGCTATTGGAGTTCATTCCGTTCGCTACGGCAAACACGCCTGGATTTGAAGCGACTCAGAAGATTCGTTGTCCGTGCTCAAGGTGCAAATGCATGAGTTTTGAATACGCGGATGATGTCATGTGCCACCTAACTGAGATAGGGTTCATGGAAACATACCACTGCTGGTACAACCATGGTGAGCAGTTACCGCGTAGACCATCAGACGTAACCGTGCAACAGTCTTACTACGAGGTTGGAGGAAACAGGGATACGTACAACAACATAGAACAAATGGTGATGGATCATGTTGGGCCCTCCACCGGGCGTATGCTGGAACATAATGACCAAGCAGGTCATAGAGACTCTGACAGTGTAGAGGAGGATCCTAATCCGGAGGTGAAGAGATTTTATGATTTGTTAGCGGCGGCTCAGACTCCATTATGGGACGGGTGCAACAGTCACACTGAGTTATCCGCCTCCCTAGTTGCTTTAAGCCTAAAGGCAGATTATAATCTTTCAGGAGGTTGTTTTAATAGGATGGTCAATCTGATGGGTTCCACCATGCCTAGTAATCATAGAATGCCAGCAAACCTGTACGGTGCTAAGAAATAAGTCGCAAACTTGGGGTTGGGTTGTGTGAAGATAGAGTGTTGTGTTGGTGGATGTATGCTGTTCAGAAATGAGTTTGCAGACAAGAGTGTCACAAAATGTTTGCATTGTAATGAGGAACGCTAAAAGACCGTTAAAAGGAGAGGGAAGGTAACCCGGACGGCCAGGAAGAAAATATGGTACTTCCCTATAACACCGCGTCTTCAACGCCTGTATGCCTCATTGTCCACGGCAAAACACATGCGTTGGCATGCTCTGAACCGAACACAAGAGGGGTTTATTTGTCATCCTTCCGACCGGAAAGCATGGAAGTGTTTGGATGAGCTATATCCAGACTTTTCTGGCGAGCCACGCAATGTAAGACTTGGCTTATATACTGATGGGTTTAACCCGTTCGGTCAATACGGAAGAGCTTACTCTTGTTGGCCAGTCATCCTGACCCCATACAATCTGCCTCCTGATATGTGTATGAAGAGGGAGGTCATGTTTCTATCTATACTGGTTCCAGGACCCAAAAATCCAAAGGCGAACATAGACGTGTTTTTGCAACCGTTGGTTGAAGAGTTATCACAGTTATGGGATGTCGGGGTAATGACATACGATGCGTCTTTGAAGAACAACTTTATGATGCGTGCTGTTTTGATGTGGACTATTAACGACTTCCCGGCCTATGGTATGCTTTCTGGATGGTCCACGTCTGGGAAGCTTGCTTGCCCTGTATGCATGGAACATACCGGGGGGGAATCACTCCCTGTTAGTGGCAAGACAAGTTTCTTTAACTGTCATAGAAAGTTTCTACCGTTGGATCACCCGTTTAGGAGAAACAAAACCGCTTTTAAGAAGAACAAGGTTGTTAATGAACCTCCACCCCGTAGGTTATCTGGTGCACGCGTTTGGCAAAGGGTCGAAGAGTATCCTTACATCTGGGACAAGAGTGTTAAGGAGTTTGCGGGTTACGGTAAGGAACACCACTGGGTGAAGCAGAGTGTCTTGTGGGATTTGCCATATTGGAAAGACTTGTTGTTAAGACACAACATTGATGTCATGCACACTGAACTTAATGTTTTCATGAATATTTTTGACACTGTTATGGACATCAAGGGGAGAACAAAGGACAACGAGAAGAGTCGTCTAGACCTTCCGATTTGGTGTTCTAGGAAGGAGTTGGAGTTGAGGGATGCGGGACGTGGAAGAATGTTTAAACCCTATGCAAAATATGCTTTAACTAGACCACAACAGATTGCTGTGTGTATTTGGATGAATGGGTTGACCCTGCCTGACGGATTCGCTTCTAACTTGAGTAGATGTGTCGACGTGAAGGAGGGCAGGGTGTTTGGCATAAAAAGTCATGATTGCCATGTGTTTATGCAACAACTACTCCCGTACGCGTTTCATGCGTTACCGAAGCCTATTTGGAAGCCGTTGGTGGAGTTGAGTCACTTCTTTAAGGAGTTGACGGCTACTTCGTTGACTGTGGAGAAACTTGTGAAGATGGAAGAAACTATCCCGGTATTGATTTGTAAGTTGGAGCAGATTTTCCCACCAAGTTTTTTTGACTCGATGGAGCATTTGCCTATCCATCTACCGTACGAGGCCTTGGTTGGTGGCCCGGTGCAGTATCGTTGGATGTATCCATTCGAAAGGTGAACACCATAACTGTTTAATTTCCTTGCAAGCACTTCTTATAATAGTATTTTCTAACTTAACACTATCTTGTTAATGATGTTGAAGATTCTTACGCTCCTTAAAAGATAAAATGTCGAACAAAGCCTGTGTTGAAGCATCAATTTGTGAGGCATACTTAGTCGAAGAAATGACGACCTTTGCTTCTTTCTATTTTCCGACGGAGATAGAAACTAGAATGAGTAGAATTCCCCGCAATCTTGGGGTAGCCAGCCGCACAGGGTTTGATGAACAAACATCGATTTTCAACTATCCTGGTCACCCGGGGGGCAAGGTCACAAAATGTTACATTGATGAGAAAGATCGAAAGGCGGCTCACTTGTACATTCTTCTAAATTGCCCAGAAGTGGAACCCTTTATTGAGTAAGTCATACAACTTATATGTTACATTCTAAACGTAGCTTTTATGGTATCTAAATTTGTTTCCTTTGAATAGCTTATACACAGATATGCTAAAACTTCAGCAAAATGATTTAACTGATGACCAAATTCATAGTGAGGTGTCATCTAAGTTCGTTGGTTGGTTCACGCAACACGTAAGACCCGTTTACCAAGTGTTTTTTAATCTTTGCTTCTAACTCCCAATATCTAACGATGACCTACTTCTTATGTTGTACATAGATACAAGACCCTAACAACCATATTGAAGATTCTTTACTCCAAGCCCTTTCTTGGGGGCCGGTGAAAACTGTTAAAAAATGGCCTATTTACTACGTAAATGGCTACAAGTTTAATATTCTTCAATGGAGTGAAGGGATGCGCACCCATAATTACGGGGTTTGTGTTAAAGGCACCGCCGGACAGTTGGAAGAAGACTTTTATGGAGTGCTGACGGAGATTGTTGAAGTTTCGTTCTCTGGACGACTAAGAAGAGATATTGTTCTATTCAAATGTGATTGGTTCGACAACACAATCGGTGTTGGAACAAAGGTTGACAACAACTACGGCTTAGTTGAGGTCAAGAAGAATGGTAGATATAAAGGGTTTGATCCCTTCATTTTTGCCCAACAAGCTGAGCAGGTTTATTACACCGACTTCCCGGGAGGACATCAGAACTGGTATGTAGTAATCAAGGCCAAGGCCCGAAGTCAGATCACTGACAATGTCTCCAAGGAGGTCATAGACGCTTATCAGCTTGCACCACACGAGCTCAACGATGCCAATTTGTTGTTCAACATTGATCCAGTCATAATGGATGAGACACTCGCCACTACGGGGGGTGAACACATTGACAAAGACCTTGTCTCTCGATCAAAACGATCTAGGGCTGATTTAGATACTGATGAACTTGTTCAAACAGATAACCACAGTGACACTGAAACTGAGGGGGAATTTGAAACTGAAACAGACACAGAGTATGTAGTTGTTAAACATATATACATAGGTTTATATATATCCTGAGACTAACCTTTCTTTTCATGATTTTATCCACAGATGACGGGACGTCGACTGCCCTTCAATAGGGGTGGTGGGTCCAGGACCCCGACATCCCGGCAGGGCACTCCCACCCCAGGACAGGAGACCACTCCATTACCACTACAGCAGAGCACTCCATCACCACCACCACCACCACCACAGCAGACCACTCCACCACCACCACCACAGCAGACCACCCCATCACCCCGACTGACCACCCCAGAGCAGAGTCCTGGAGTTGGTGGCTTGGAGGACCATGGCCATCAGGCCACCCCACCTCCGGCATCCCCTCTGCCCATGTTGGTGCCCGTGCCGGCCGGAGACGAGTAAGTGACTAAACCTCAAATACTTTTATGTTATTTGTATGATACTTTATATTAAACTTTAGTGAAAAGACTTGTTGGTTTATTGTAGTACTTGTATAGATTGAATTGTACTGGGCACTCTTCTGTTTGTAACAGGGTAACTAAACCAAAAACTTGGAAATGTTACATTTACAGGGGAGACTCTGCCGAAATTTTGGGAGTCTCCCTAGATTGTGTGTTGTTTTACTCCTAACATAATTGTTGTCATTACAGCTTTGTTGATAGTAGTCGCACTACCAAAGCAATTACTAAGGTTTTGAAGGCCCAGTGGGATGGTCCATATATATCTTGGACAGATGCTGGGAAGGTTGTGCAAGATAGGTGGTTTGACACCTTCTCGGTAAGTTCCTAGCTCATTTGAGAAGGTGACTTGATTTGTAAAATAGACCTGTTATTAATTTTGATTTCTCATTTCATTTTACAGCGTGATTACCAGTGGGCAGAGGGTATGATTGATGAGATTAGGAAGGTCTTTGCCACAAAGACCTTCAAAATCATCAAGAGTACCCTTTGGAAGGTGAGGGACAAGGGTGAGCGCCCTCGTTGGATCCCGGAGGACCATTGGGACGGGATGGTCCAGAAGTGGGGCGGGTCCCGTTCCAGCAGGCGAGTGCTCGGAACAGGGCCAACAGAGCCGCCGATGCTACAGCCTCGGTTTACACTGGGGGTAGCATTTCAACCCTCGAGCACAAGAAAAGATTTGTAAGTATATTTATGTTAAACATTTCTATTATGATTCGTCTTACATGTTTACAAATAATAATCTCAATGTTTTTTGTCCACCACAGGAGCAGAGGGAGCACCGGGAGCCTTCTTTGTTTGAGGTCATGCAAATGACCAAGAAGAACAAAGCCGGTGCATGGGTAAACCAGAAGACTACAGATCTAGCGGTATTTACTTTTAACTGACACATGCTTATAATTTACAAATCAGCTTACTAATCCTATCATTGTTTTTGAATTTACAGGAGGCGTATCAGGCCAGGAGGGCCGAGAAGGAGGCGGACCTGGTGGCTTCCACTCCTGATGGGGAGGTTCCTCCCACCCTATCTTGTTCTGACGACAACGCCATCTATATGGAGGCTGTTGGCGGTGTGAACAAGAAAGGGAGGGTATTTGGATTGGGTGGCGTCGGCACGCAGCTGGCGAAAAAGGGGAAGACCCCTTCCTCTTCGTCTTCCTCTGGTCTTCCGACTGAGGTTGTTCAGGTAATTCAAAACCTGAACGATGAGCTACAGGAGGAGCGACGTCAGAGGCAGTTGTTGTTGGAGCGGGCCGAGGCGGACCGACAGAAAGCCGAGGCGGATCGACAGCGGGCCGAGGAGCAGCACGCCGAGACTCATCGGCAACTTGCTCAGCAGCAGGAGCTACTGATGCAGTTGATGGCGAGGCTACCTCCCCCCACTTCCCAGGCGCCCCCACCACCACCCCAGGATCCCCCACCACCATGATTGTATTTTTATTATTTATACACATTGTATATGTGATTTTTAGTTTTTATCCAAAATTTCATTCAGTATTTATTTTGTCATTCTTTATTTATTATGTCAATATTTATTGGTAATTACATTCAAATCAAAAAGCCTTATTGTACCTATCATTAATAATTCAACCTATTTGATAAATTAATTTAATCTATTATTTTGTTTTTAATAATAATTTAATATTTTAAAAAAATTATTTAAATTTAATTATAAAATTTTATCAGCCAATACAAAATACAAAATATTTAACAAAACCTATATAAATATTAAAACCAATTTTCTAAAAAAGAAATTTCCAGTTAGCGACGGAAAGAGATGGTCGCTGTATTGTTAAAAACAGCGACGGATTAGAGTGGTTGCTGTATTGTAAGAAACAGCGACGGAATATCGTGGTCGCTGTATTGTCAAAAACAGCGACGGAATACAGTCGTCGCTGTATTATAAGAAACAGCGACGGAATATCATGGTCGCTGTATTGGTAAAAACAGCGACGGACCGCAGTGGTCGCTGTATTGTAAGAAACAGCGACGGAATATTGTGGTCGCTTTATGGCTTCCCACAGCGACGGATCACGTGGTCGCTACATGAGTACCCATAGCGACGGCGTATGGTGGTCGCTGGTGGCTGCTAGTAGCGACGGGTTTTTGAGGTCGCTGTATGGCAACACTTAGCGACGGCTGGAGTTATTGGGGCAAAGACGATTTTAGCGACGGCCTTACGCCGTCAATATGGTAGCGACGACATACATGCCGTCGCTGATGTGTTTTCGACGAGGGTTTTAGCGACGTCCTCTGTCCCGTCTGAGATGCCGTCGCTAATGGTGTTAGCGACGGTCATGGCATGGATTAGCGACCAATTCCTTCCGTCGCTAACAGGTGTTTTTTTAGTGGTGGGATAACCTTTATATAAAGAGGGAAACTAACAAAACAAAATAAAATAACAAACTTCTAACTAAGTCTGTTATGCTTAACTAACTTCTTATCATTTTTAGTATTAAATGGAGAATTTGTCATTAATTTAATATGTAAACTATAATTTTGGGTTTATGAGATCAATGGACTTAGGCAAGCAAACGCAAACGAAAAAGCAAAAAAAAAACAATAAAAAAGATTTAGTGACAAAATTAGTGACAAACTTAATAAGACCACCTTTAGCGACAAGATCACGAAGTTGTCGCTACCTTAAACTTTAGTGACGTCGCTACTCGTCAGTAACGTCAGTAACATAAATGCCTAACAAGCTTAACAACGACACAATGTCATTGCTAAAGTTATGACATGTGGATCTGGGCTCCATTTTGTCATTGCATTAGTGACAAAAATGGAGAATCATATTTAGCTACATAACGAGACATCGGGAGAAACTCATCCCTATACACGTCAACTTTGTAAAAAATGATCTGGAATGAGAGCACAAGCGACAGACGAGAATGATGTTGGCTGTGTAGACTTTCACTAGCTAACAGTCACGGAAAACATCATGACGTCGCTAAATGGGTTAGCGACATCAATTTCCACGACGGGATAGAGGATGTCACTAAGTTCATTGCAACCTAATAGCGACAAAGTTTTAGAATATGGCGACGGTTAGTTTTCGTTGTTAATCCATTTTTTTGTTGTGACAAATAAGGTTTATTATACGTTCATATTATTTCAAATTTGAATAAAGAGTTAGCTTAAAAGACCTCTAAGATAACCACCTTAAAGACTAACTTGGCACATAAGTTAAGACAGATTGAGATGTTTATTCAAGCGATTCAAAGGAACGACAATCTTCTCACACATTAACTTGGGTCTATCCCAGGGAACCAACTCCATCACCTTCACCTCTATAACAACCATCATTACTCAAGCAAGATAGCGAGTAGCAACAGCAGGATTCCTCTGACCAGCAGTGACCTTCATTTTTTACATTCTTATTTCTCATTTACCCACATAATTTGGTTGCGAATTTGGTTGTTTATAAGAAAAATGTTTGTGCTGCATACGTTATAATTTTTATATTACGATGCATTCCCTTTTAGTTTTATCTACATGCTTTAAATTTCTAATATCTATAATAATGTTAAATTTTTTTTGAAAGAGATAATAATGTAATTTTAATTACGTACCAATTAAAATTATTTTTTAAAAAAGATCATATAAAATCTTTAGCAGTGAAATTAGTGACCAATTTACACATACCAAGATTAGCAACCAACCGTATGTATAACTATACGTGTAACAATATATATAGGAACGGAAGTGCATTAGTGACTGAATTAACGATAGACACTACTAATTAGTTTAGCGACTGGAAATGCCACCAAAATCCTATGGATAACACACCAACAATGGAATTTGTGTTATTAATCTAATGACCGGTCGTGTTTCTCTGCTGATTTGCTTGACTTACCCTACTATTTAAGTTCAACAACATATATATTGTCATCGTTTGTTGATGACAAGTTTAACAAACGTGAGGTCTCCAAACACAACAATTTTTGTGATTGAATAGTTAGTACATCGGTTTCAGATATATAATGACAAACAGATAATTTCTTAGCTATATTGATCATTCACACATAAGCATTACGACTGTCATCTATACTATATACATATCATGGTTGTTATTCAGTGAAGAATTTTGAGTTGTTATTGACTGATTTCTTCCATGGCTAGATAACTTTTTTTACCCGTAAGTGGTGATTTAAAAATAAAAAAAAGAATAATTTAGAAATATAAAAAACTAGGAATTGAAATGGAAAAAAAAACATAAAAAGGAAAACCTAAAGTAATTGTAAAAATAAGATTTTTTAAATAGTAGATATTAATATGAAAGGAAAAATTGAAAAAAATAAAAGAACTTTAAATAAAGAGTTCTAATCAAATAACAAAATAATTTCACTAAATGAAAAGAAGTATATTCTCAACTTTAAAATTAAAATATTAATTAGTTAGGATAATAATAACTTGAAAGAATTGATATTAATTTAAAGATTACTATAGTGTACTATTTGTGTCAGCTATTTTTCTACTTAAATTATCTTATTTAAAGGTATCCTAGTCTTATGTAGAAATGAAGGAAAGAAAAAGATTAAGATAGAGCAATTGTATGAGTATAGAGTATTTCATTATGTTGAATTAGGTTACAAGCAAAGGATTATATAGCCAAATATTTAGTTATAACAAACTCTAACTAATTCTAGAATTAATTCAGTTATACCAAACTTTAACTAATTCTAGAACTAACTAATAACTCTCTAATCTCTTCTCTCATTATTACCCCTCAAACTGAGGGGTATGTGAGGCATAACTTTGAGTTTGAATTTACAATCTTGAAACATGACTGGGAGACTTGTTTAGTAAGAACATCAACTACTTGGTTGGAGGAAGGAATGTGTTGAAAATGAAGTTGCTTGGCAATGACTTTATCTCCAACAAAGTATACATCTAGCTCAACATGCTTTATTTTGGAGTGAAGAATTGGATTAGAAGACAAGTGATGTCACAACCCAATTTTATAATTAAATTTGTATTGGTAATTAAACATTAAAAATTAAAATTTCTCAAAAAAATAAGAACTAAATTTTAGAAAATAGGACATTTTATTCCGGTTACAGGGATATTTTTATTTCATAAATCGGACTTAAAATGAGACTAAACGTAAACAGAAAATTACAATAAAACGTAAAATTATTAAAGAACCCATTTAAAAAAGAGGAAAAAAATATCCTTTGTCTCACGTTTCTCTCGAAAGCTCTCCTTCTTTCTTTTTTCCTTCACCGTCATTCCTCCACCGCCATAAAATACTATAAATACTCCTATAACCTTTCAAATTGATTCAAGCAATATTCCCACACCTTTCATTCCTCCATTGTCATCCTTATCAAGCTCTCTCTTTCTCCACTCTCACTCCAAATTCTTCCAATTTCTCTTATCAAGATTCATACCTATTTGAAGATACAAGAGATTTTAGCACAAGAAAAGCTTGAGAATCTTTAATTGAGGTAAGAAAGAGGATATAAAATATTAAATAGATAAAAATTAAGTTAGAATTGTTTAATTGATTAATGGTTTAGAAACCCATATAGTTAGATTTTAATTTAAATTGAATTAAGTTATGAAATTGATGTTAATTGATATGGAATTTGATATATGATATGTTTATGATGTTGTATGGTAATTTGGAATCAATTGGCATGTCCAATTTGCAATTTAAAACATTTAAAAATACAAAAACAGAAAAACAGATGTGCTATTTTTGTTTCTGCAGAACAAACCCCTTTAACAACAGATATTTTCAACCGGTGTTAAAACTTGGAAGCGGTGACATTTTTGTAATTAAAACAGAAGCAGTGACATTTTTGTAAATAAATCAGAAGCGATGACATTTTTATAAATAAATTAGAACGGTGGTATTTTCGTAAATAAGACCAATAGTATTTTTGTAAATATGATTAAAAACTTAAAATAATAATTTTTTATACAAATCAGAATTATTATTAAATAATTGATTTTTTAATTATTCTTGAGATTTTATCTTGAAATAATTAAATATGATTAATTAAATTAATTTTAGAAGTTTATATTCTTATTTTTCTTTCTAATTATTTTAATAGTACAATTTTATAATATTAATATAGAAAATGTATTTCCATATTCTTTGGATTATGATATATTAATAAATATTATGGAAAATATGTTTCCATATTATTTAGATTATGGTATATGGAGTATGTTTATAAATGTGATAAAATATTATAGTATTTTGATTACTATGATTAAAAGGAATTTAAAGATTTAATTCAGATCTAATGTATTCATGCATCATATGCATTGACCGTTCAAAGGATCCGTAGGTGGGTTCTGTGAGGGGGTTCCCGGTAGGGGAACGTGCTCTATTGAGCAACAGACCCCTGCAGTAGTTTTATACCATGACTGTCTTAAG
Source organism: Clitoria ternatea (assembly GCA_037962975.1). Lineage (NCBI taxonomy): Eukaryota > Viridiplantae > Streptophyta > Magnoliopsida > Fabales > Fabaceae > Clitoria > Clitoria ternatea. The sequence continues at coordinate 298,890,837 of CM075669.1, forward strand.
GGCTGAGCAGTGTGTCATTAAGGGGGTCCCACAGCACTTGTTATTGATATTATATATTGTATTGTTATCCGATGTTGGTGTTGCATTATGGGGCGCGGTATCAGTTGGATATCCATAAAAATATTATTGTTAGAAGTCACTGTCTATGTTCCCACCAGAATTGGTCCATCATGCATTTTCATTCATATAAAGAATAGAAGATAATAATATAAAAATAATACAAGACACTTGTTTGGTATCTGCATCACATAGCATCCTATTTATGTTTGTGTATGTTCTAATTTAATTTTTATTTATTTGATATTTTATCTCACTCTTTCTGTTACTTGTGATAATCCTTTAGTGTTTAATCAGGAAGACATGTGATAAACCGGATGATGCTTGATGTGGATGAATTATGAAGACTTTTGATGTTGATGCTTGATTCCGTGGCTAGGGATGGCAAAACGGGCTGGCCCGCCGGGCCCTGGCCAGCCATGCCAAAGCCCGCCAAAAAGCGGGCAGGGCTGGCCCGCCCCGCCAAGTTAAACGGGCCAAAATTCAGGGCCCGTCCCGCCTAAGGCGGGCCCGCCAGCCCGCCAAAGTTAAATTTGTAATTTTTAAAGAAAAATGTGTCAAATTAAGATTAAAAAATTAGAAAAATAATTTTTTAAAAAAAATTTAAAGAAAATATTATTAAAAGAAATGTATAAATAGTAAGAGATGTTACTTTTTTTTTAATTTTAGAAAATCAAAGTATATATTTTAATAAAATAAAGTATAAATTAGTAATATTTATATTTTTTCTTTTGGCAGGGGCCCGTCGAGCCGGTCCACCCCGCCAAGGTTTTGGCCTGCGGGCCTTGGCGGGAGGCGGGCTAAAAATTCTTGTCCGCCCCGCCAAATTTGGCGGGCCAGCCCGTTGGGCCTGGCCCGTTTTGCCATCCCTATCCGTGGCTACTTTGGCTGTATTATGTGTATGCTATGTTTTGGTGTTTTATATCTTTATATTTTATAAGATCTATGTAGCTGTTGTAAAATATAATATGTATGGAACTCTGATATTCTGTATAATAATAATAAGTTAATTATGTAATGGTTACGCACTCTGATATTATATCAATACCTCTGGAATCAGGTTGTGAATCACTTGATAATTACCAGGTAAAAAATAAGTTATCCAAGCAATTTTATATGATGACAGTAATTATCTTGAGATTTTCAATTTGGCTCCAGGGTGTTACAAGTGAACTACTCTAAGATTATCATAATAAATAACATGAATAGAATGAGTTGCCACATTGAGCTCCTTTAGCAATGATTGGATCTAGGTAAGCTCCATAGTGACTGCTGCCAAGCTCCTATGTTATTAGATTTGATCCTAGATAAACATAAAATTTTGTTGTGGACTTCCTATCATCCAAATCAACCCCCCATTTGCATCACAAAAGGTTGTGAGGGAAAGATCAAGAGATTTAACCAACAATGATGATGGATCCTTTTAGGTATCTCAACATTCACTTTACTGCTTTCTAGTGAGATGCCTTAGGAGTATGCATAAACTGGCATACTTTGTTGACTGAATAAGCAATTTCTGGTCTAGTTATGGTTACATATTAGAGAGCTCCAACCACAGATCTATACAACTAAGGATCATCAAATAATTTAGGGTCCTAGTTAGATAATTTCTAACCTGTAATCATAGGTATAGTCATAGGTTTTGTTGTAACCATGTTGGCTTTTTGTAACAAATCTAAAATATATTTGGTTTGGGATAGATGCAGGCCACCAGAACTAGTAAACTTGTCTAGAATGCCAAGGAAATAGTTGAGATTTCCCAAATCTTTGAGAAGAAAGACATGATTAAGTTTGGAGATGAACTATGTAACATCCCAGATATTTTAGAGAAATTATGTGTAGTGGAAAATATTAAAAAATTATTTTAGGAATTTATTTGATATTTTTATAAATTATTGAGAAATTATAATTGATTAAATATTATGAATGTAAATAAAATTTTTGATTGGTTAATTATAAATGAAGTGTGATTAGAAGAAGAGGAAAACTGATTAAGACTTTTAATGAAATTGCAAAGGAAAATGGGGAGGTAACCGGCTGGGGAAGTTACCGGTTGCCCTGGGCTTAAAATAAAAGATTTCTTTCCCTTTCTCTTTCATTCATCACTCACGCGCGAGCCACTGCTTCTTTTTTTTCTTCATCTGCTTCTTTCTTCTGCTTCGGGTTCTTCTTCTTCTTCTCCTTCCTCCATCACTGAGTTGCATGCTTTAGAGGAGGACTCTGTTCACATTAAAATCGTGTGTTAAGCCCACTTCTGTGACCGTGGTCTCCAGGTGAGTCCATTGATTCATTTACAATTGTAATACCTTGCCCCTTTTGTTTTCCCTGTTAATTGAGTGGCTATGCATGGCTGTGAACGGGTCTGTTCTCCACTCCTCTGGTGAGTGTGAGCTCGAAAGTGGTCCTTAGAGCTGAGAATGGTGTAAAGCTAACAGATTTTGCATTCCGACCCTGTAGGTAGCAGATCGAACACCGAAAGGTTGATTGACGGAGCTGGTGTTGGATTTGGAAGTGAAATAGTGAACCCAGTGCTTAGAGGACGTAATCAGCACCAAGAACAGAATATCAAAGCTTGGAACCGAGGTAAGGGGGTGTTCGGGTTATGATTAACTAGAATAGGACATGCTGTGAGTCCGAGTCATTGAAATGATTGTGAAGATGGTAAGAAGATATTGAATGAAAATTGTGTATGTGTATGCATGTGAATATGGACACCGATCGGTTAAGGATCGTGTGTGGCTTGATGATTGAGTTTGAAATACTTGATGTTATGATAAATTAAAGTGCATAGTGGCATTGTGATGAATGGGCTTGACAAGTAGGTCACCTTGTATTGTGAGCACATGCCAGTTTCTGGTAGTTGCATCTGTTGTTTGTTGATGATATGTAATGATTATAAGATATGCTATATGATTGTGTGGTATGGGATGGCCGACGGTATATATAGCCCCTCATTTCCGGCTCCCGTGGTTTTTGTGCCCAGTTAAGCTACCCAGTGGTCAAGTAGGACCCAGTGGTCGAGGTGGAGAGTCAAGCAGGACTCAGTGAACCAAGCAGGGTTCACGGGGTGTCAAGTAGGACCCCCAGCTGAAGGCCGATCCTTTAGTATCTGGATACTAGGTGTCAATTTTGTATGAGTGTCAGTGGTGATAATTGAATTATTAGTTGTGATTTGTATGTGATTAATTATATTTTTCGAGTGCAATTTGATGAATTTGCTGAGTAAAATTTAATATATTTGTTGAGTATGACTTGATAATTTACCGAGTGCAATTTGTTATATTTACCGAGTGTAAATTGTTATATTTGCTGAGTGTGATAAACTATGTTTGTCGAGTGCAATTTACTATATTTGCCGAGTGAAAGTTACTGTATTTGCTAAATGTAATTTACTATATTTGTCGAGTGCAATTTACCATATTTGCCGAGTGCAATTTACTAGAATTACCGAGTGTGATTGGGACTTGATGGTAAAGTAATCGGACGGAGTTTATACTCGTATTTTGTTATTTAAATTCCATTCTAGATTAATTATGATGCCAAACACTCACCCTTGCTGTGGTTTTCAATTTAGTAACCAGTGACAGGGAAGAGGTCGGAGCCCTGGAGTCGCGTCAAGTGGAGGATTGATGCCAAGGCACCGGGTGATTTTGAATGAATTGTGTGTAATATATATATATTGAGTTTTCCGTATATGTAATGCTACATGTATGTTGATCTAAATTTGAATCGGTATGCTAATTAATCGGATGTGAATTTATGCTGTTATATGATCGGTATTAATTTTCACGAGTGCTTGCTGTAGCAAAGTCGAGTACCGGGTGAATCTAGCCGAGCGAATTTATTCTTCTCCGAGTGAGGGCCGGTTGGTTTGGTGTCTGTTTGGTTCCAGTGTGTATTTCTCGTCCTTTTCCGAGTGAAGAATAACTGATAGATCCTCTTCCGAGTGAAAAAGATGTTTCCGAGTAATGTATGCTCAGGAGAATATTTTCAGAGTGAAAGAAAGGGGTGGAATGTTTCCGAGTGAGGAATGCCCGAGAGATCTCCACGGAGTGAAGATTAGAATATCTCCGAGTGAAGATTAGAGTGCTTTCGAGTGAAGGTGAGAATGTTTCCGAGTGAGTCAAGACCAAGAGAACCTTTGTTGAGTGAAGGTTAAGCTATGCCCGAGGGAGAGATGACCGAGTGGACCCCTTTTGTCAAGTGAAACCCCGACTTGTGAGTTTTCCTGGTAAGTCTGATTCGCCCAGGTAGTATTCGCTCAAGCGAGTCGGCACTCGCTTAAGCGACCCTTTTTGGATTTCGCCTATGCAGGTCAGGGTCTCGCTCAGACGAATTACCCTCCTGCCTTCGTTTCTCTTCCCTGTTTCTAATCAACTCTATTTTATTAATGTATTTATTTCCGATCGGATATTATTTTGCGTAAGCTTTATTTTTGAATGTATTTAAGTGAATACTATTTTATATTAAGACCAAGTTGAATCATTTCTGATCGGTTATTATTTTTAGTATGTTAAGAATAATAAACATTATTTTATATTAAGACCTAAATGTTTTATTAAATGCGAAAAATCTATTGTAAAAATGATTAACCTACTGTAAATAAATGGTAAATTGACGCGGGTCATCACAAACTAACTGAGAGTAGTTAAACAGTTGCTTGTTAGGACAATGTCATCTACATAGGCTAGTACTAGTAGTGTTTCATTGGCTCAAATTTTAACAAATAAAGAAGTATCACTTCTTGTAGAAGTAAATCCCTAGCAATAAGAAACCTATGAAGCTTTTGGAACCAGACCCTTAGGGCCTGTTTGAGACCATAAAGAGCCTTATTTAGCTTGCAGACTATGTGATCACCACTTGTTTCATACCCTAGAGGTTGCACCATCAACACAGTTTCTTTTAAATCACCATTCAAAAAGGCATTACTTATATAAACCTGTTTAATGTGCTATATGTGATGAAAAACAAAAGTAAGAACATTTCTTATGGTAGTAGGCTTAACAATCAAGCTAAATGTTTCAGAAAAATCAAATCCCTCCTTTTGATTGAAGCCTTTTTCTATTAACCTTGCCTTATTTATACTGCCATCATGATTTTTCTTCAACTTGAACACCCACTTATAGCTACCTATATTAGTGTTTTATGGCTTAGGAACCAGGGACCAAGTGTTTTTTTAAGTAAGGCTTGATATTCTTGATCCATGGAATTCTTTCAACATGAAGAAAGAATGGCAGCTTTGATTGAAGTTTGTTCAGTTTCTTCAGAAGTAGTGGTTTTAGAAACTTTAGAAAATAGAACTTTGGGCTTATAAATGCCACTCTTACTTCTAGTATGCATAGGATGAGCATTTTTGGTATGTGTAGGACAAGCTCCATTAGGATTTGAGACTTGACCAGAATCAGACTTAGTTAGAGATGCTCTAGAGTCAATATCATGAGAAGTTGTAATGCCAGGGGCAGGCTCACCACCAGGTATAGGATTAGGAGTTAAAGTCTGACCAGGAATTATAGGCTGACCAGTTTCTACAAGTACTTCAAATCTATTCTAGTTAGAAATAACATAAATAACAGGCACAACTTGAGTGTTATGTCTAGACAATTTAGGACTATTGCATAAAAAGGAACCTGACTGAAAGGGATACACATTCGTAACAAATTTGACATGTCTTGAGACATAAGACTTGCCATTGGGTGCCAAACAGATGTAGCCTTTATGATTTGGGCTATAACTGTTCAGACCTGAAATCTAACTTATGTTTGTTGTATGGCCTCAGGCAGGGGTAATATGTATACCCAAAAACCTTTAAATAGTGTAAGAAGGAATCTAACCTGTGAGAACCTCAAAGGGACTCTTATTATCTAAGTTTGGACTTGGCAGCCTATTAATTATATATGCAACAGTGGTGAATGATTCTCCCTAAAATTTCAAAGGCATTTGAGCATTAGCTTGGAGTGAAAGGCCTATTTCAGTAAAGTGACTATGCTTCCTCTCAACAATACCATTTTGTTCATATGTGTAAGGACAACTATCCTATGTTGGATTCCATTATCTACTAGAAACTTAGACAAAATTGTGAACTCTTTCCCATTATCAGTTTATAGTATTTTGATTTTTTGATTTAATTGGTTTTCAACTAGTGACTTAAAATGCATGAAGCAGTTGACAGTTTGTGATTTTGTTTTAATCAGGTAAAACCACAAGAATTTAGAATAAGCATTAGTGAAATGAACATAGCATTTGCTCTCATTGTTAGCTACTACAGGAGAAGGACCCCATACATCACTGAAGGCTAATTGTAAAGGCTTGGTATATTTAGTGTTTGACTCACAAAATGACAGATTATGTGATTTGCCTAGAGCACAAGCTTTACAAACATTATTGACATTATGTAAAGAATAAGAAACATTGCATATTTTCATGACTTTATTGACCATTTGTAAATTAGCATGACCAAGCCTATTGTGTCATAAGAGATATAGAGAATTAGAATAATTTTCATTTGATTGTTACAATTGGTAGTTCTAGGAATCAAAGTTGAACTACAAATATCAACTAGATCAAAAGAATATAGGCCATCCTTAGTTTTTCCTTGAAGAACAACTTGATTAGATTCCCGACATTTGACAAAACACTGATCAATGTGGAATTCAAAGTAGACATTATTGTCTCTAGCAAACTTGGACACACTTAATAGATTTTTGTTAATTTATGGTACATGTAGAAGATTTTGAATATAGAGAGGTTTGTGATTAAAAGAGGAAACAAGAACAAAACTATCAACATGCTTTGTATGAGATAGTTTTCCATTAGCCATTCTAATACATTTGTCACCAGTGTACTCACTCAATTTTAACAGGTTACCTGCATAAGGAGTAACATAGGTTGTTGCTCCTCAGTCTATATATATATATATATATATATATATATATATATATATATATATACTAAGCTAGATCCCAAAAGCTTTCTGTATAGGAATTGATGTTGTTGTTGGCAAGCAAGGCAGATGATGAAGGCTTGAACCCTGAATTATTATTGTTACCATCAATATTTTCCTTAAACTATGAATCATACCTATGATAGTAATTTAATTCTATGTGACCAATCTTTCAACAAACTTGACACTATGATCTATTATTCTAAAACCTACCACCTCTGTAATTGAACCTTCCTCTTTCGCTGCAATACTTGTGTCTTCCTCTTCTATAGAACCCCTTTCTGCTTTGAAATTATTATGATTGTTTTGGTTGTGATGCACCATGTATGCTTGAAGAGTCATTGGCTGGGGTTCTACTTTCTTGTGCCTTTTATTCTTTCTTCAATAGTAATGAGGAGTGCTTCAATTTCAAAGAATGTATAGGGATTAATTTTTGATATGATGGATGTAAGTATGAGGTCATACTCGTCTACTAACCCATCTAACAGGATCTGAATGTGTTCAAACCTATTAATTGGATACCCAATTGCATAGCAAGGGTATCAACCAACTTCTTGACAGCAAAAACATATTATTCATGGAGTTACTAGTTTTCTTGGTATTCTTGAGTTGTATTCTTAGTTGACTGACCTGGCATTGGTAGTCATTGCAAAATATGACATAAGATTCTTCCAAATATGGAACGAATGGTCATATCCCACCATCTGGTATGTAGGTTTGTTGACATTGATGCTAGCAGCCATGTTAACACGAGTTGGTCCTGTTGTTCCCAATCGATGAACTCTGGATTTATTTTCCTCTGGGCTTTATCTTCCTTAGTGAGAAACTTCTTTGGGATGCCTCCTAGATCTTCTTTTGAAATGTATTTGGCAAGCTTGTAACCCTTGATTGTGCCTAGTGCTTGTTATTTCCATGTGAGAAAATTCTTATCATCTAATTGATTGATATAGGGATTGTTAAAGGTTGTAGCATAACCTGGATAGCTACTGCCTGAGAGCTCATCTGGATCGATGAGCTCTGATACCATAAAGGTATCCTAGCCTTATGCAGAAATGAAGGAAAGGAAGAGATTGAGATAGAGCGATTGTATGAGCAAGAGTATTTTCATTATGTTGAATGAGAAGGTTACAAGCAAAGGATTATTGGCTCGTTTGCTTAAACTTATTTTAAGATACAAGTGTTTTTTTAATTAAAAAGTATTTATTTTAAATTTTTATGTGTTTGTTTAAAGTTTTAAAAATAAGCAAAACAAAAAAATAGGCAGATTTCTACTTATTTTAAGAAGTAACTCTGATCTGCTTATTAAAATACGTACTTATAAAGAAAGTATTTCTTTAAAAAATATTTACAAATAAGTTTAAACAAATGGAACCTATATAGCCAAATAGTCTCAAAACACATTTAGCTATAACAAACTCTAACTAATTTTAGAACTAATTTAGTTATAACAAACTCTAACTAATTCTAGAACTAACTACTAACTCTGTAATCCTCTTCTTTCATTATTATCAAACACTGGCCTTGTAAGAAAGGTTGTTAAGAAGCTACAAAAATTTTAGAAATGTTGGGTGAATTACTTCCCCCAACCAAAGCTTTTCTCAAAGTTTGTACTAGGAAACAAATTGTGAAATATCCATGATTTTGAGGGTTGTTTTGGTCATGTAAATTACTTCTCTATAACAACCTCAGGCCCACATGGCCATGCATTTATGTCCCGGTAATTATTATATATATATATATATATATATATATATATATATATATATAGACACACAGATTGATATAGATGTACGTTAACGTTCCAAATCTTTATTTTAATGTTCAGGCCCTCAGGGTGCTTATAATTCCACGTTCTATATTTTTTTCCCCTCGTTCAGTGGCTATCATATTCATGGAAACCCCATATTCATATTATTCATTGCTCTCTCATGCACATCTTTTTGTGATAATTTTCTTGTTATGTTATGTGGTCACAATTGAAGCTTCTTCAAATAATAAGCAGATCTCAGCCATGTATGTGTTTGGAGACTCCACAGTTGACCCAGGAAACAACAACTACATAGACACTGCTTTCAGGAGCGATTTTCCACCCTACGGTAGAGATCTTGTTAACCATCTTCCCACCGGAAGGTTCACCAATGGCAAGCTTGGTACCGATTTTCTTGGTAACTATTCTTTCTTCTGTTTATTTGCATGTCAAATAAGCATTTTATTATTATTATTATTAATTAATCTTCTTGTACTTAAAGAATTTAGGTGTGATGTAGTCTCATATTAAATACATTAATATATTTGAATAAGTAAAACAATTTATAATTATTAAAATCCATACATCTAATGACTTAAAATTTTATTTTGTATTGTGGTATCTTATACTTATATACTTATTCTCTTTAAAACCTTTCTATTGTGATAAACATTCCTTATTTATTATATGGTATTAAAGTATTACCCAATCTAATTAAAACTCTATTTACTTTCAACTACTCTTATTATGGTTGGTTAAAGGATTCAACTTAATTGATTAAGTAGGATGTGTGAATTGTTATAGATATGATATGATATTTTCAATTCCTATTTAAAAAGGAGTATATTCTTTACAATGTTTTTCTTTTCTTTTTTTCTTCGCTAATCATAACATAATTTAATATTTAACCATGCGTTGATGTAGCATCATATACTGGACTGAAAGAGTTGTTGCCACCATATTTGGATCCAAATCTTAGCGATAATGAACTTCTAACAGGAGTCAGTTTCGCCTCTGCTGGTTCTGGCTTTGATCCAATCACTCCAACGCTCGGTGTACATATCTCTCTCTTCTTCTTACTCTTCATCTTTCTCCGTTTTGCGTGTCCATATATCACTCATTATGATCAGTTTCAGCACTTTAAATTAATTAACACCAAACATCAAGGGCCACTTGGAAATGAACCGTGTCAGTCTTTTTTTAAGTTAATAGATAAAAAACATAATGAGAAGTTGGTGCATGCAGAAGGAGTATTGTGTGTTCTTAATTAAATAATTTTCTGCGGTTTTATTTGTTAATTGCAGAATGTAATTCCAATTCCAGAGCAGTTGGAATATTTCAAAGAATACAAGAAGAGGTTAGAGGGTATGGTTGGTAAGGAAAGAACGGAAGAGCATGTGAACAAAGCTTTATTTTTCATAAGCGCAGGTACAAATGACTACGTTATTAATTATTTTTCTTTGCCACTACGAAGAAAGAGCTACACCACTTTAACCTACGGCCACTTCTTGCTTCAACATGTAAAAGAATTCGTTCAGGTTTGCATGCATATATAATGCTTCTCTTTCTTATCTCTTTTTGTATATATACAAGTATATAGTAGTTCCTAAAAAAACATGAACTACTCCTATAATTAATCCAAGACTTTTGTGGGGTTTTACATACCAAGGAAAACTTACAGAGAAAGGTGAGTAGTTGTTTAGTAAGGTAGTTTAGAAAACCAAGAAAGCATATCGAAGCACCCCAACAAACGCTGAACTTGCATCCTAATTCCCAACTGCAGAGAGACTTGCAATTACTACCAGTCTTGTCTCAGACTTGCAATTAATTCCAACTTTTATATACACTATTCACGTAAATTAAAATGGTAAGAATAATGTTGAGGATACAAAAAATATATATATTCATCCATCTAATGATAAAAAAAGTCGTTAATTGACTTTTTCTACTTCAAAAAAGATGTTATTTCAGTTTTAGACTACTTAATAAGTTTATGATTAACGATTTTAAGTTTGTGGTTTCTTTTACTGTTTAAAAAACATTATTACATAAAATAATTTTATTTGGTAAAAGAATATATTTTAATAGCTTCTACTTAAAGTGACATTTGAGATTATAAACTATTAGTTTGTTTTATTTTTTACAAATTTATTTCATTGATATTTAAAAAAAAATTCTTAGTTGTTTCAACAGAAAATATGTCTTACATCACTTGATATTAAATAATTAATTTTACTATACACATTTTAATATAATTAGTTAGTTTATATTGACTCGAATAAGTTTTTAACTAAACTTTTTTAACAATCATACAAATTTAAAATAAAATTATTTAAAACCAATATTAATGTAATTCATAGTGACGTAAGTTTTAATTATATTTATTTTAAAAAAATTTATGGTTGCACGTTAAAACAATTGATGTATTTAATCACCTTAAAGAATGTGCATTTTCTTTGTGTTCTATGAAGAAAATAAACAAATGCAAAAAAAAAAATGAAAGAAGTATAATAAAATTTGTGATAAAAAAGGGAGAAAAATAAAAGAGTAAAAAGTTACGTGAAAAGGTGCAACTAACACTATGGTTATTTTTTTGTCTTTAGAATTTATGGAGAGAAGGTGCTAGAAAAATAGCTGTGGCCGGACTTCCTCCGATGGGATGCTTGCCGATCGTGATCACCTTCAGCTCCGACAACGTCTTTCATGAGCGTGGTTGTTTGGACAAATATTCAGCCGTTGCAAGAGATTACAATATGAGGCTTCAACATGAATTGCTCTTAATGCAACAAAATTTCTCTTACATCGACATATATGGACCCATGGCCAACATGATTCAATCACGTCAAAATCTAGGTAATTTATATTATTTATGTAATCCTAAACACCTGTTAAGGATTGATATTAACTTTTAGATTTTTTTAATTTTATTAACTTTATTTTTTTAATTACATACTAAACGGATACTAAATTATTGTTGTAGGTTTTGATGAAGTTGATCGTGGTTGTTGTGGAAGTGGTTACATGGAGGCAACGTTTTTGTGTAATGGGATTTCTAAGGTGTGTTCCGATGCATCAAAGTATGTGTTCTTTGATTCAATACACCCTACGGAGAAGGCATACTATGACCTTTTTATGGCAGCTCGTCCCCACATTGATGCCCTTATCAACGGCTAGGACTATTATTCTTTTTTTAACCCCTCGGTTTGGTTAGTTAAGAACTTGCAATAGGAAAGGGCTTCTTGTTGTACCAAATTTAAAGGGGTTGTTGGAGACGGAGAATAGAAAGAAGAATTCATTGTTTTTTGGGCTTAATATATTTTTAGTCCTATAAAATAAATGTATTTTACTTTTGATTTTTGTAAACAAAAAAATTCTTTTACATCTTATATTATATTAAATATTTTATATTTTGTCTCTATTTTAAATTTTAATTCATTAATTATTGATATAACTGACTAAATTACATGTTATAAATTTGTTCAGATGATTTCGACATACTTAACTAACTATTAACACACGATTCTTACGAATTAAAATATAAGTATTGTAGTAGATAAATTATTTTCAAATTTATAAAAATAAAATAAAATTGTTAAAAATTTTGATGATAAATTTTATCTGATTTGTTAGAATCACGTGTTAAGTTCGTTGGAAATACGAAAACGATTCCAACAAACTAACATGTAACTCATATTAATAATTAATAAATTCAAAATAAAATATTGAATCAAAATTATTTTACTTAAACAAAATTGATTTTCAAGTGACTGAATTAAATAAAACAACAAAAGAAGTACTAAAGTAATGATTTAGCCTATTAAATATTTGCTTTTATCCTCTGTGGTTATGCATGTGTTGTTATAGGGACCAAGCCATTTCTCAGCGAAATGTGTGTGGTTAAATAGGTAATAGGTTTGGGACCATAATTATAATTGTAGAAGAAAAGAAGAGACAGCTTTCACAGGGGAGATTAGGGGGCCGAGGGCACAAGAAAAAAAAAATGATAAGCTATTTGCCTTCAATGCAACGGTCCGGTGGGGATCACCTGCTCAACTACCCATCAATTTTTCACATCTAATTACATGCAACACATACCATCCAAACAATAATACATGGATGGATATTAATATATATAGATTGAACGATATTTGATATTATCCTTATTTTTTATTTTTATAAAAACTTTTATATTTTAAAAGCTTAATTATGTTTTTGGTATCTCATTTTTCACTTAATTTTGGAAATAGTCCTTATAATCGTTGTCAATGTATATCTTCTACTGACATATTGTTGACGTTGTCTCGGGTGCTTGCAAAAAGGCTTAAGGGACCTAATTAGGGTGGGTCTCGTAAGGTCTCTCTGATATTTAAGTCAGGATATGTTGAAAGTGAATGTCAGAGCAAATGATGAATTTTAGCTGAAAGAATTGAATAAACGTATTATGGAGGTTGTTAGAGGCAATCATGACCATGTTAATGCGACAGGGGTGACGTGACAAGTGTGCCAACATTAAGGTTTGCAAGCCTAAGGGGTCTAAGAGCGACAGTAAATGATTTTACATTGACTTGGCCTTTCCTCTTTTTGTGGCCTCTATGTGTCCTACTTTAGGGTACTTGATGGGCTAGATGTTGGGGTATCAGTGTAGCCAGTCTAGATCTTAGGCCCCTTAGTCTGGTGTCAAGTCCAATGTACTTGGTTGGGCTAACTCTGTTGTTGCGTCGAGCTTCATAGGTATCTGGACAGTTGTTGAAGTCAAATTTTTGAATTTCAAAATTCTCACTCAACAATTTAAAACACTTTGTATTTTGCCATCAATGTTCCTGATGATGGATCGCATGTGTTACTGTCTCGTTGGTAAGTGTAAAAGATCAAAGTAGTTTCACTTATTCATGCCTTATGGTAATCGCTTGGATGAAAACACATTATTTCCCTCAACCTCGGGCCCTATAAATAAGGGGAAACACCATTTCACTTACTCATTTTTTGTCTAAATCCTCTCGTAGCTCCAACATGTCTTTTTATTGTTTGTAAAGTTCTTCTCTAATTGCAATCGCTTTTCCAGCTTTGCTCACATCCAAGGTACCTCGCTAGACCTATCTTTTTTTTGTTTTCACCTTTTTACTTTTTAAATGGTCGTCCTCTGAGAACTAGATGGCGACATCTAAGGTGAATCTACTAAGGTTAGTCCAGGATCACTTCCTAGAGCTCCGAGCTCCATGGCTATGGTCCCCTAGGGCAGCGTTGGTCGAGTAGCATCGAACGTCGTCCCTTCTCCGATGGATTTTGGTGAGGGACTTAGGGGTTGTTTGGTTTGACCAACCCTAAAAATACATCTTACAGTCAAACAGAGTTTTCACTATCTCGAACGACGTGAAGGATCAATAACAACCCTTAAATTTCTCTATTTCCCCAACTTTGTTTTCTCAACTAGAAACCAAACGAACACTTAGTGGAGAGTGCACAGAGGCTCTTGGGCGAAATGGGTTTGAAGTTTTGACTTCTCTGAGAAAGGATTTGTTGGGGTCAACGAGTTTGTGAGAGATTCATATATTATTATTTCATCAGATGGTTCAAACCATAAGATGATGTTGTCCTTTTCATTAAGTGCCTTATGTTAATTGCTGACATGTCAAATAAAATTCCACCTAAGCAATTCTACATGTATCCATCTTTATTGACTTATTCTCTAAGTTGGAAATTAGTTTCAAATCAAATTATTTTCAAAGGAAAATTAATTGGGAATCTCTAAGTGCCCTAACATCTACATTTATTCATATTCTGCTACAACCTCATTTGCTTGTTCTTGTTAGTTGAGTTAGCTTCAAGTTTTGGTGAACCTCGCAATGGCTAGAAGTAGTAGTTCGTGCTCTCCCAACTTCAACACCTCTTCCTCCACCAAACGTAAATATGGGTATGAGGAGGATCTTTTTTTCCTAATTTATGGAATCATTAACAAACCAGGTAAAGCTTTTTTAGGTGAAAAATTAAAAGGCAGGGTTTCAAAATTTGAAGTCAGTTTTGATGGTTTTATATCTTCTTTCTTTTCTCATCTCTAGATATATGCTACATTGAATGTTTTCAATCAATTTTGCAAACCCTTTCTTGTTGTGGGGTTCATCAAATGGGTAGACAATGCAACACTACAGGGACAAGGTTATGGTTGTGCAACTGAGATGAAGACCTTTATTAAAGAGCATGGACACAGAGTTGCCAAGTTGAGAGGAAGTTATCAACTGAGAAGACAAAAGGGTTGTTGTTGACCTATTTGGCTATAGTTTCATGCATGTTTTTCTTATTGTATTATTAACTATTACGCATTCAAGGCTTAATAATAGCTTTTGTTGTTTGACTTAGGTATTTTAGGAGAGCTAAGTAGTGTTTGTAACATAGTAGTCAATCGCAAATAGCGGAGCATCGCGGCCAACCCCAAAACTGGGATCGCGGCGTCGCGGAGCGGATCGCGGACGCTATTTGCTACTATCGCGGGGATACAACACAAAAGCAAATAAACACATATATATGTAGAAAAACATTAAAAGAACACAAAATATTAATTGAAAACCATTCTAAATGCATATATTGACAATCAAAAGTGATAAATATAATTAAAAACTACAACTCAAGTGTTATATCATATAAAAGATATAATTAAAAACTACAATGCAAGTGTCAAATCACATTATCAAGTATCAATGCATATCATAAATAAAGAACTCTAAAAATCATATTCTTCATCTTCATCTCCAAGTTCCATTGGTTCTTCCCCTCCAGATGAACTCTCATAATCACTCCTATATGTTTCTCCTTCATCTTCTTCTTCTGTTTCTTCATCATCATTACTCTCTTCTTCCTCTTCTTGTTGGACAACTTGTTTCCCCTTTCTTTTTCTAGCCAACTCAGCAGCAGATGTGTTGGCTTTTTTTTGTCCGGTTCCTACCTTCTTCCTTCTAGTGTAATGCCTTGGCTCCCCGGCTCCAGCAGCTTGTGCCACTTGCTTCCAAGTCAAGCCATCGTTCTCTTCATCACCAAACACTAGATCATCCTCCTCCTCACCATCCTCATCACCACCCAATTGTCCTAACATCCACTCATTAGTATAGTCATCATCAACTTCTTTTAGGACAATTGGATCAATGATGTCCTTTGCATCAAAATGGTCCTTTAAAGTCTGGTTGTACTTGATGAATACCAAGTCCTCCAACTTTTGATGTTGAAGCCGACTTCTTTTCTTAGAATGAATCTGTTTATTGTGGTAAGAAATGTTAAAAAACTTAACAAATACTAAAAGATACTAATAATGTAAAAAATTCAAGATGAAATGAATCCTACGTGCTCAAATATGCTCCAGTTCCTCTCACATCCTGATGAACTACACGTCAATGACAACACTTTGATGGCAATGTTCTGTAGATGTGGAGTACTTGTCCCATAGGTCTTCCACCATTCGGCTGCAATGGGATTAATGAATATTAGTTGCTACTTTTCATGAAAAACAAACAACTATTATTATTAGGAAAACCACTTACCAGGGGCCAAAAGAGTCCTTTGTCTTATAGCCCCAGCTGAACCAAACAATCCATCAGCCATTCTATAACTTCCCAATTCCAATGTAGCCATGTCTTCATGCTGGGTAGTCTCAGACAACCTCTCAATAACAGTCATGAGGCCACGTTTCACCTCCCCATCCCTCTCAATGGATGCATTTGAAAAGTAGAATTGGGGATTGAGGTAGTATCCAGCAGCATGCAAAGGATGGTGCAACTGACAATCCCATCTCCTATCAATTATCTCAAAGATATCCTTATATTTGCTCTCATCTCCCTTGAAAGCATTTTGAATGCTTTCCTTGGCCCTCTCCATGGCTTCATAAATGTAACCCATTGCGGGTTTCTTCTCATTATCAACTAATCTCAATACAAACACAATTGGCCCCATAGCCTTGAGGCTATAAACTACATCAGCCCAAAAGGTAGGAAGTATGACGGTATCCATTGCTCTCTTGGCCTTGGCTTCTTTTGCACCTTTGCTATGCAACCATTCATCCGATGTGAACATCTTACGAAGGTTTGTCTTTAAATTGTACAACCTCTGCAATGTCAAGAAGGTTGTAGCAAACCTTGTAACACCATGTCTCACCAATTCAGCACCATTGGTGAAGTTTCTCAGCAGATTCAACGCCAATGAATGGTTGTAGATATAGCCAACAAGCTTAATTCCCCTGTTTATGGCTCTCTTGATCCTTGTAAGCTTGCCAATGTCCTCCAACATCAAATCTAGGCAATGCGCAGCACAAGGAGTCCAGAATAAATGTGGCCTCTTGGCCATCAGCAACTTACCTAAAAAAATATATTATTTAATCAATTATGCCTAAATTAAATTTTCAAAAAATCAAAACAAATCAAGTCAAATCAAATTACCAGCTAATTTATAATTGCTTCCGTTGTCCGTGATTACTTGGACAACTTTGGATTCTCCAATCTCCTCCACAAACTTGTCTAGCAATTCATATACCTTCTCCCCGGTCTTCATATAAGAAGAGGCATCAACACTCTTCACAAACATGGTTCCAGTGGGCGTATTCACCAAAAAATTAATCAACGTTCTCCCTTTCCTATCTGTCCAACCATCGGACATGATAGAACATCCATGGTTATCTCTGCAAACCTCATGGTTCCTCATCAAATCTTTGGTGTACTCCAACTCCTTCTTAAGGAGAGGAACCCTACACTCATGGTAGCTTGGCGGCTTCAAATTAGGACCATATTGTCCCACAGCTTCCAACATTTGCTTGAAGCTCTTTGTACGCACCACGTTGAAAGCAATTCCATTTCTAACAAGGAATCGTTCTATATATTGCAGAGTTATCGCCCTTGCCTCCTTAGCACAATGGTCCTTAATATTCGATTGTTTAGTATTTTTTCCCAATTTTGCTGCTATTGTTGCATCCTTCATCATCCACACATCCATTGGCCCTTTAAAATTGTTTGACTTCTTTGGAAAAGTGTTTGAAGCTTCACTGGAATCTGCAAGAAGCTTCCCCCTTTTAGCCGCCCTTATTTGCTGAATTTCTTCATCTTCATCATCTTGCTCCTCAACTTCATTCATGTAAACAATTCTTTCAGCAACCTTTTTGGCAGCCGCTTCCCGCAGCTTTTCCTTCACATCTTCCGGGGTCTTCAAACACTTCCCAACATTTCCAACTGTGCCCAACTGATGTTGCTTTGCTCTAGTTATACCACCATTGGTGGTTTTCCCACAAAATACACAAGTAACTGCCTTTGTATTTTTTTTATCCTTCAAATAGTTCCACATCCAAGCAAGGTCAGTATTTTTCCCTGTTGGCCTATAAATTTCAGGTTCTGCAGCTGCTTGAGGGGTCCCGGAGGCTGCCATTCTCTGGCAGTGGTTGCCTGAGGTGTATAAGGGTGTTGAGGGCTGCTGGAAAACAGAAAAAGAAGGAGGAGGAACAACTTTGGACCTGCTGCAGTGGTTGCCGGAGTTGCAGAGGTCGCCGGAGAAGGTTGTCGGAGAAAAGGAGAAGCAAAACAGTGAAGGGAAGGAGTAGAAGAAGAATGAAAGCCTGAAACAGCAGTGGGTGGGGCTGTTTATGGCTAATGAAAGCTGGAAAGGAGAAGACCCACTGCTGTTGGAGCTGCAGCAGTGGTGGCCGGAGTTGCAGAGCTCGCCGGAGAAGGTAACCGGAGAAGACGAAGCTCGCACAGGAGGGAGAGAAGACTTGAAGCAGTCGCAGCAGAGAGAAAAGGGAGAACACGGCAGAAATGGAGGGAGAAGAAGAGGGAAATAGGTTTTCTGAAATTAAAAGGAGAAAGGGGGAAGAAACTTACCAAATTACCCTTAAAATATTAGAAAACGCCGCCGTTTTGAAGCTGGAGAAGATCGCGCCCGCTATTGGCCGCGATCGGCCGCGATCCGCGCGCCCGAGATAGCGGACATCGCGCCGCTATTTGATTCTTCCCCGCGATCAGCACAGCGTCGCAGGGGGAGGCCGCTCCGCTCCGTCGCACCGCTATAGCGGCCGCTCCGCCGCTATTTAACTACTATGGTTTGTAATAAAGGTTTTTTTTGTTTTAGGTGTTTGGGTGGTGTTTAGTGGTGATATTGTTGGGCAGTGTTAGTATAATGACTATAATGAATGAATATTGTTGTGGTTTTCAAATGATGTTAATGAAAGATTGTTATTTGGTTACCTCTTGCTACCAATATCATTATGTCATTGAATTTACTTACTTGGTGAACATTAATGTAATACATTTATATACAATACTAATGCTTAGATGAATGAGTTTTAACAATCTATGCACATAATTAATCCAACATAATGTGATAACTAAGATCTGGTTATTTATAACACATAAAATTTGCCTAAAATAAGTGTTTGACTTCAAGGTTCTCAAATGGTTTCCACAACAAAGACTATGTGTACATTTCTAGTACATCAATAATTTTATAGCTTCTAAAAATAAACATAAACACGTAAACACACAAACAATGTGTGTACAAAAAACATGTCTTCTTCCTAATCTAAATTAATTCCCATCCTAATTACTACTTCCAATTGGAGCACCCCTAACAATGAATTCTGTAATTGGATCCTCTATATGGGTTTGTGATCGTTGTGAAGATTAGGTTGATGTTGTAGTCCTCCATGTTCCCCTCCCACGACCTATGCCTGTATTAATGCTAGTTGACCTTCCTTTCCCTTACCCCTAGCACCAAATGGTAGTCTTCGTCTGCCTCTGATTGAGCCTCTGCCTCTCCTTATATTGTCATTAACAATACCACATACTTGTGAAGCTTGGGTTGGAATTTGGTTATCAATTTGGGCTTCAATATTTGGTTGTTTTTATTGTGTAGATGTAGTAAAAGACTTTTTTGGGTTGTTGATCTCCTTGTGGTTCATCCTAATTCACTTCCTGCAATATTTAAATTAGTATTAATAGAATTCATCAAGCAACATCTTCCTAACAATTGACTTGTCATTTTACTTGCACAATAAAGGGATTTAGGCAAGCGGTGTAACGCCCTCAGTTAACTAGGACGGTTCTCATACTTAGTATGTCCTACTTAACTAAGGTGTTATTTAAATTGCACAAGAAGAAGAATTTATTTTTTTTTGTAAATTTGGTATCATAAAATAGACTTTTAAACAGTAGCATGGTTTAATCCATTAAAGATTACATACTCTGAAAGAAAATAGGGCACACAAGCTCCCAAAGAACTACTAATTAACGTAAACCTAACAGATACTTTTCTATGTTGCCTTCTTACTAAGTAAGTCAGGCGCGCACACCACGTCTCCATGAAACTACATGTGGCAATTCCTTTTCTTCATAACTTGGACCCTTGTCTAAGTTCCCCATGATTTTCTTTTAGGAAGAATACGAATAAAACATATAACAACTAAAGAGGTGAGTACAGTACTTCCAACCCTATGGTATTCATGCAATGGGTAGCTAAGCATAATATGTACAATATTTACCATCAAATAAACAATCAACACTTAACTTAGGCAATCACTATCCACACAATAAGTTAAATGATGGTATGCAATAAATGAGTTAGAAGTCTTATGCGTTAATGGTATGCAATGCATGGGTTATAAGTCTTATGCTTTATCTTTCATTAGTGTTTCATGATGCAAATGAGGCTCATAAATTATATCCTTTTCAATTACCTTGTCACAGTAGGTCTACTGGGCGACATAATTGTGTACTTAGATTGATCGGAGTACACCAATTCCTCCCAACCGCGCTTTACGAGGTACGCATGCCAACAACCAAATATTTAGAGGATCCAAGTCACACTCTAGTGACCTTACCAGAATTGGCTCTCCACGACCTTAGTAACACTCGTTTGAGTCAAATTACAACAGACTTGCCACGGATTACCCGACACCGGGTGCTACACCGGGTCCCCTAGGTGCCTGACCCATTCGTACTCCCAAGACCCCACTTACATCATGGATCGCAATGAATATTTTCTCCAATGACTCCTCGTTGTAGGCTCTAGCACTAGGGATTAATCCTATGCTATGAATGCAGAATGTAATGTTTTATTTTCTCTTTACTTAGTAGTGTCAGGTGGGGTTCT
Organism: Clitoria ternatea; assembly: GCA_037962975.1. Taxonomy (NCBI): domain Eukaryota; kingdom Viridiplantae; phylum Streptophyta; class Magnoliopsida; order Fabales; family Fabaceae; genus Clitoria; species Clitoria ternatea. The sequence continues at coordinate 298,911,692 of CM075669.1, forward strand.
TGACTCAACATCCCTTTGCCCTTAGTACGTAGTGCAGGATGTACTATTCTAATTTAGAAAACTATACCAAAACATCAAATTTATAACTTGTAAAAATTTCTCTTTTTAGTAATCTAAGGAAAATATGGTATTATATTTTTTTTAAAATCGTAAACTATCTCATAAAAATAATCTAACCTAACCTAGGCACTTATAAAGTATAAAGTATAGTTTAGTTAAATTAATTTTACCATTTACTTATAAATTTAGACATAGGAAATTATAAAATTTAAACTTTTGAATAAATTTATTTCAAAATAATATTTAATTAAATAAATCCAAATTTTATTAAATAAATCAAATTGAATAATATCAGAATCACTCGATTCTGATGACTATAGAGAAAGTTGTGCCTAAAATACTAAAAGGTGTGTGGTTGTTACACGAATTCTTGGACTTGAATCTTAAAATAAAAATTGGAAGTTATGTGTTCTGAACTAGACTTCGAGGTTTTTATAAGAATTATAAAGAATTTTGTTACAAAGATTTCAAGACTAGAATCATTCAAATCTGATATCAGTAGGTAAAGTTATGCTGATTTTAGTGTGACATGTGCAAAATTATAGAACTTGGGACAACATGGTCGATTTGAAACTTGACAAAATTAATTGTTATCGTTTTCCTAATATATACTAAGTTTAAATATTACGTCTAGGGTTTATTAAGTATATAATAATCACTAAGCTAGTTCACAATTCATGCATACACACAGTAATAGGTTCTAAACTTGTCTAAGATATTCAACAGAAATAAAATTTTAGGGTGAGGCCAATTACCAAAATTTCAAGATGTTACAAGTGGCACTGTTGTGGCCAAATCCAAGGTAATTTTTGCACTGGACTCTTATGGGTGATCTACTCAAACGGCTTACACTTGTGTCTTCCAACGGATCCCTTCTTCTAATTGGGCCTTCCAAGTTCTCTCTTATAAAGTGGAGGTAATACTTTAACATCATCAGTGTGCAGGCCACATGTCATATCCATCAACAAGGGTTATGATTGGGTCATAACATTTCTGGTACATGGATTTGTTTTAGTAGAAGTGTACATAAGTCTCGAGCTTTTCATTCCTGTATATGATGACTGCATAGGCAAGCCTACAGGGCATACAAACAAGTCCTTTTTGCAATGTCCATTATGGATTTGTTTGTCCATATAATGTGTGAACTTCATGAAGGTCATGCCCAGCACAAGTACGAAACCAATTTGAACTATGTCAACTTCATTATCCAGTATTTTCTTGGGTTTAGGCATAATGGTTTCGGTGTCGGTTGTTTACCTTGGACCTTTTGTCACAATCTCCCTATCAAATATTGCCTTATCCACTAAAGCATAATCAGAATCAGTTTTTCCATTACCACTGATTTGGTATTGTTAAATGCCTCACATAAATTATTCATAACCACATCACACCTAGGGTAGAATCTTGCACCATGCTTCCTTAGGGATCACCATCAACCATTCAAAAAACAAGTTCATGTAACTATTTTATCTACCGCATTTTTTCCTCCCAAGCTTGTATGTACGTTGCTTTGGCTGCACCTATCATTAATTGTTTAAGCAAGCCACCACCTCCAAACTTCTTTAAATTATACAAATGCATAACATAATCTCTGTTCAACACCACCAAACATTCCATCAAATACCTATAGCGGCCCTTGCATTTGTGAACACACATCCATAATGGATCAATATTTATTCAAAATTAAAACAAGGACAAACTCTTCAACATCCAATAATAAATCAGGACCAAATCCAAAAATATAATAATAATATAGTAACCAATTCCTATGAACAAACAAAAATAGCAAGTACTAATTACCTTTTGTCGATCAAATATAAACATTTATATGTGTATGTTGACATCCCCAATATCCTCAAACAAGTTGGTAGCCCTATAAGGTCTCAATTTTCTTCAAATTCAGGAATGGAATCAAAAGCATCATCCTTCAACCCATCAAACATATATCCCTCCACGTTGTCTTCCCCAACCTCTCCAACACTTGGCATAGAAACACTTGCATCATGCGTAGGTCCAACAACAACTTTGACATTAGGAAGCTTAACAGCTTGATCAACAATTGGTGTAGAAGGAACCTCAACATTAAGAACTTGAACATTACGAACTGATATATCATGAACCTCAACAACTAGTGTATCAGGAACATCAACATTAGGAACGTCTATAACTAGTGTATCAAGAACCTCAACTTTTAGAAGTTGAAGGTAGAAACATCACCAACTTCAACATTTGGAAGATCAACATTAGCCATTTCAACTTAAACTTCCTATCCCACTTCATTTTCCACTACTTTGTCTTAGACTATTTCCTCTTCATTAGATAAGTCATCCTCAACCATACCAACATGTTTCCCATAAAAGGCCCTTAATAGTTTAAATTCTGGGCAAGTCTTGATCATGGACCTTTTCCTCTGTATTTGCCTATGGTAAACACCCTGATTGACACCCAACTCTCTTTTTCTAGTGATGTTCCCAACCCCTTCAGAAGGACCAAAAAAATTCACAACTTCAAGTTCCATTGGTAGATATTGTACATACATTACAAGTTCACTTTTGTTCTCTGTGGCAAAGTTTGTTATATCCATAGCATGGCTGTCTCATGTAACTTCTTTAAGACCTTTTACAAAGCTTTTATTTGGCTTTTTCCACCATAACAAAAAGTATTACTTTTCATACCTCAATTGTTCAACCAAATTGACAGCCTCAAAATAGCCTCATTTAACTAAATGACAACACCCCCCTACACGTATATATGTAACCACTTGCACACCTTCACTCTCAATGCCTTCAAGTTGAGTTACAAAATCACCCCAATGGTGAATTACTAAGGTACACCATTATAATACCCATATCATACACCATTAGAAAAAGGTAAAGCATTGTAGAATCCTACCTTTTACAGTCATACAAGCTTTGAATAACAACTCAGAAGAATCTTGTCAATTTCTATGCTTCTCAGAAAGCCTTTGATCTGTCCCCGGAATCTTGAGTTTGTTCTCTCCTCTCATAAGTGGGGATCTTAGAATACTGGAGGGTTGTAGATCTCCCTCTGGCAGATGCATGGCGAGTATCCTCCGCCTGAGACATCATTCTGTCTCCAGTTCTTCCTTTCTCCCTTCGCAACTCCATCAACTCCTCCCTGAGTTGTCTGATAACCTCATCTCGTGGATCAGGGGTTGCCACTGGTATCATCCTCCTTCAGTGGGTTGCTGGTGATTCAAAGACGAATCCCCCCTCAGCTTGTTGATGGGTCACATCTTCCACGTGACCATCCACAAAGTCGCATCCATCTCCTTCCATGGTCGACTACTAACTTCTGCAGAAAGTGGGAATAACTCTATCGGGTCCCACCGGGCGTGCCAATGATCTGTCCCCGACCAGGGTCTAGGATCCGGTGTCGGGACAGCCTCAAGAGTTGAAGATTGAATGAGGTTGAAGACCGGTTGTGTGTATCCGATCTCTGTGATCTGGCCTCTTGGTATATGGAGGTCGGTCTTGTTGTCTTGGAGATCCTTCACACCGACCTCTCGCGTTGGTGTGGGCGACGGGTGATGTCACCTGCGAAGATTCTCCGACGCTCAAGTTAGAAGAGTATAAGATGAACTCTGTAATACTGAAGCAGTATAATAGTGAGAATGAGAGTAAGGACAACATCACCTTGCACATGTATTGCAACCTGTTATTTATAGTTGAGCGTGGAAGATGAATCGTTGGGTGTTACTGGGCGCACTGGTTCTGATAACGTGTATCAAGAGTCAATCCGAGTGGGCCAACATTCAGCGTATGCCAAGAGAGTAGGTGAATTATCAGTGTACTTTTCTGTCACATGGATGGAGGATAATTATCTTTTCCGTAAATTCTGCTGGTGATTGTACCTACTCCTGTCAGTGAATGAAAGGGATATATTCCGCTGTGCAGAATACCTTTCCCGTTATGATACTGAAGCAGTCGGTTAAAGAACGGATCAGCCACCCGGTGTAGGAGAGCGGATAAGTCGATCGGTGTCTCGGATGTCACCTTGGACGACTGGTGTAAAAGAGGTTTACCGAGTGTGTTACAGACCAGATTGGTATTCTTGACACCGGCTGAACACTAGGGCGGCTATAATGACTTCACTTTAGGTGAGACCGGTTCAACATGTTCACCGACTGGATCATTATCCTGGGATATCGATTGATTTCTAGGAAGGCTGAGACGGCCTTTTGTCCTTAGAACCGGTATCCAGACCGGATAATCTTGGGGCCGGTATCCAGACCGGATTTGCCATCATGCACAAGCCCAACTCAGAAGAATCTCGTTTATGGTAAACACTAAATCCAATGACATTAAGGCACGGTTTAATGGAAGCTCTTAATCCAAAAGGTCTAAGGTCAATGCATTCCATTAGATGGTCATAACTTCATATAATCAACTACTTACATGTGTTCATGTCTAATTAGGACATATTAATCAAATATTAAAAATGATTTATCTACATCGAATTGCTTAGATGGATTTCTTTTTAACATGTCAACAGTTGACAAAAGATACTTAATAATAGGGACAAAATCCAATAATTTATTTTAGTTGAGGGACCAAAACCAAAAAAAAAATTAGGGACTATTTTTAAAATTGAGTAAAAAATGAGAGACTAAAAACGTTAAAGCCCATTTTAAAAACTATTTATTTCTTTCTCGTTATTTATTTTATTAATAGAAAATTTAAATTTTATTTATAGTACTTACATTAATAGAAGAAACATGCATTATGTATATAAAACAATATATTAACATTGATTAAAAGTATAAATTATACAAAAGTATTCAATATATAGCTAGAAAAGGAATTAGTTACATTCGGACCCAACAAAAATGAGGTTTAGCCAAACGTTTTCATATAGGTTACCCTAAAAATTAAGAAAATACAAAAGGATTAATGGAAAGCGAAAGAAACAAAAAGGAACCAAAAGAGATCCCTCGTCGTCAAGCTTACCCACGATACGAGAGATCTTCCACACAATGTTCCTAGCCTCTCACGGATCAAGGATGTCCTAAATAGTGACCTAACTCTTTCAAATGACCTTTCGGATGGAAAATAAAGGTTCTATTGTGACTTGTCTTCTCAAACAATATAATGGTCATGCGTGCTATCGCCCAAAATTTTTATGCATCCACTCAAGCGCTGCTTGAGAGGAAACCAACCTTTAAAATATGATTGGACCATTTACAATAAAGATCTGAATATCCTACACCTTATATCAAACTTTCAGCTTGATTCAATGGTGAACAAAGTAATAGGTATGATTTACTACAAGCTTTCTCCCTTCTTTTCTCTCCCAAAACTGCAAAAACACGTCATAATCCATAAAAACAGTTTGTAAACTTAGATATAACAATTCTTCAACTAAACACAATAAGAAAATTTTTCTTATTAAAGTAGCGATTGTTAAAGATAAATTTTACTCAAAAAATAACCTCCAATCAATATCTAATAACCGGCCAAATCAACACTAAGTAGAGTCCATTGCATGCCGATGCTACGTAGCGTCAAAGAACCTAATTGACGCTTAACGTTTGCATGGAAAATCTTTTTGTCGGCCATATAACCATTATTTGCGTTTGTTTTCTACATTTTGTGTCAGCCTTTAGAAGATGCTAAATCTTGAATTTCTTGTAATGATAGTTATATATATTCAAAATATCCTAACCACCACTAGACCCAAATGAGTAGAAACAACGACAAAATAAGTATAAAGTTCAAGTACTCAAGTTTATGGAATGAATGCACTTCTAGAATAACGTATTTTAGCATCTTAGACATGGCGTTAGTCACGGCCCCAACACTAATATTGTTGGCCAAGCTGACCCAAAAGACATATAGTTAAGAAAAAATAAAAATGTAGAAGAAGAAATATGAAAAGTTTGAAAGGTGGCGCAACCGATGCTAACCATCAACGATCCAAATCTTCTCTATTTTAATATTGAATGGCTTGTTTGCAGTAGCATCAGGGCCAATGCAATGTAGTGTTCATCAATTGGCTTAGCGTTAGCCTGCATTCAAATATGTGCAACGTCCAAAACTTAAACTTTCTTCACTTTCTCTTAAACTCTCTAAAACCCAAACTTTTTTCATTTTCTTTCACGTGACGATTTGGATGGTGCATGGTAGATATGCTCTATGATTCTATGAAAACTTCAGGGGTTGACAGTGCGATAATGGCTCTTTGGTGGTGCTCAAAGATGATCATAGGGTTTTGTGAGGACATTGATGGTTGCAGAGAAATGAAGCATCATGTTGAAAATTTCATATCGCCCTCTGTCTCATTATATTTTAATATATACACATATACCTCTTTGTGTTGGCCAAATCGATGCTATGTAGAGTCCATTACAAGTTGATGCAACATAGCGCCAATGAACCAACGGTGTTTGGTTTACAGTTAGAGAAACGGAGTTAGGGACATAGAAAAATTGATATTTATCCTTCGCGCAGAATAGGGATAGGTATGACATCACTCGAGCAAAGCAGACGAGAGGAGTACTCATTGTCCATTTAGGCCCTGGGTGTAACATCCTAGAAATTTGAGTAAAATTATTTAATTGGAGTAAATAAATAGTACAACTATAGGAAATAATTATTTGATGTCCTATACATGTAGAAAAATTAATTATGGACCCCTTGAGTTGATACGGCGAATACGGCGATTACTACTGTCGTTTAATTAGCAAACGATGTACGAGCAGAATACTGAGGCGGGCCCAAATGGCCAGGAAAAAATTGGATAGTTATCAGGGGTAAATATTTATGTCCCGATGATGAGCTAAAATTAATTTGAGCATTTGTGGAATTTATTGTGAATTATTCAGGATTTATCGACGCCGTTTAATGTCGAAAAATGACCGATTTGGGCAACGGGCCTCAATTGGGCCTCAAAAATTCACTAACCTAAAAATAATTATTGAGTATTAGAAGACACTCAAATAAATATTTCAAACCCAAAAATGAACCCGAAAAAATTTATAAATGATTAATTAGACGTACGGTGGCCTGGGGTGACCAAAACGCTTCGTTTTCGAGCTGAAACGTGACGAGTTTCACCCAATTAAATGAGCTGACCAAGAATGCTATTATGGGCTGTTCCCATCAGATTTTTAAAGCCCAAGATGATGAATTGCCAAAAATTTAAACCTTGGAGCCAAAAACTTTAAGTGAAGGGCATTGTGGTAACATTGCAATAAAAGCCAAAACTTAATTCTTCTTCCTTCTCTTCCCGCAGCAACATCATCCCCTTTTCTTCTTCTCCAAAACCATGCTTTGCCTCTTCTTCTCCCCCTCTCCATTTTCAAAGCCTTTCCACCATAAACCATGGCTAAAACTTGAAGGAAAAAGAAGAAAGGTGCCACTTTTAACAAGTTTTTGAGGTTTGGACCCTATCCCTCTTTTCTTTCTCTTTATTTTCCACATTTTCATCAACCCTCTTGGCTCCCACATCAAAACCGAAAATACACTCTTGTGCCTAACCATGGTATGACGAAATTTTAGGATTCTTGGAGGCTTCTTTGACACTTCGAAGGAGCTTGTTCAAGCATTTGGGATTAGGGCTCATCAATACCTAATTTTCTTGCTCTCTTGAATTTGGAATTTTGAATTCCATTGGGGTATCTCATGAACCCTTAATAGGCTTTAAATTAAGTAGCATAATATGTTATAAATTATGAGATTATTGTTGGAAAAATTGATGTTTGCATGTGGAACCCAAAACCTAGGTTAGGAGACCATTAGGAATTTTGTGTGTTGTTAGAAACATGACTAGGCACTTGAATTAGAATGTGATTGGTTGTTGGAATTGAGTTTAATGTATGGATTATGCTTAATGGATGCTTTGAGTAGGCTATATGCAAGATTAAAAATTTGATACTTACTTTAATTGTGGACAAGATTGCAATTAGGAGACCTAAAATTATTTTGGATGGTTTCATGATGATTATTAGGCCTAAATTAAAATATTGAGATGAATTGGTGGTGTTGGAATGGATGAATTTGATCTTAGGTGATATTAGGTGCAAAATCCTAAAATTGATGGCTTACTTTAATTTAGAGGGAAAATGGTGCTTTGGACTTGAAGTGGCTTAGGGATGATTTTGAAGTAATTATAGGACTTTAGGTAATGCTTTAAAATTTATTTGTTGTTGGTAGAAAGTATAAGTTAGATTGTAGGCTTTGAAAGTTATCTTGAAGTAGGAAAAATGACAAGTGACAAGAATGGGTTCATAAATGTGTTGACCTTGTTAATAGGCTTGAAAACTCTTGTTGGATGTGGGTTGTTAATTAGAATTAGTGTTAGATAATTATTGGTTGAGAAAGAGTAAAATATGTCATGAGTTAGGTGAAGGATAGTGGGAATTAGTGAGGAATGAATATGTTACTAAAATGGTTAAATTCGTTAGAGTATATTAGGGCTTAAGAGAATAATTGTGGAATTGAGAAAATGTTAGTAAATGTTGTAACATCCTAAAAATTTTATTCTCATGTATAATCATTTTGATTTAGACCATCAATGATATTATCCATTTTATCTCAACTTTCTACATAAATTTTTGGTTAGGACAACATCTTCAATTTAACCTTTTACCATGGTAAATAATTTTAACTTTATACCTTTGGTAAAAGTTAATCAAATAATTTATTACCTATTTCCTTAGTTATTAATTTCCTTGGCTTTTCCAATTACTCTCATCAAATTGCCACATACTCCACTCAAAATGCGTCATCTTGTACACATTCTAATTGTTAGTTAGAGTCTGAATTTGGAAATGTGGTTAACTACAAAGTTGTTCCTCTTTTTCTTATCTTTCCAAAAAGACCAAATTTGTTAAATTCCATTAAGATATGAGAGAGATATGCCCAAAATACAGAAACAGTGTCAGAATTGATATTTTACTTCAATCATATCATCTTGTACATATTTTAATACCTTGTTAGAGTCCGAATTTGAAAAAGTGGTGAACTACAAAGTTGTTCCTCATTGTCTTAGCTTTCCAACAAGACCAAAGTTGTTAAAATCCATTAAGATATGAGAGAGATATGCCTAATATACCAAAACAGTGTCAGAATTGATATTTACTTCAATCAAACAAACTACATTATGTAGGCTGCGGAAATGGTCAACAATCCAGCTCATTTTTCTCACCTAAAACCTCCATTATCACCATAATTTATGCACCTAACATCTTGCATCATTAAATCAACACTACATCTTGTTTCCAAGTCTGAATTCTTAGAATAAGCTAAAGTTAGTGAAGTCTCTCTCTTATTTTCTTTCACTTTCTCCATCAATTTCACTCTTGATCTGAAGCTAGGACAATAATACAACACTTTCAACCACTTTAGGAACCTCCATTAAGGTAAGAGGGGACAGGGTTGTGAATAACTATGAAATGGGAAGAATTGTATGCTGTCCTAGGATTCCAGTTTTATTTTCATATCTTGTTACTCGGTTTTAAGATTGAAAACGTGTGATTTTGATTCTGACTTCTTCATAAAAGTTGAAGATCTTTTTGTTATCTGAATTTTGAGACCTGAATCAATTAATTTTAATATGTATAGCAAAAGTTATAGCTAAAATACTACAGCATGTCCGAGTGGAATATTTATCCTATGTTTTGTATATATATTAAAATTCTGGGACTTATACATGCATAATAAGCCTTTGATGTCTTCATGAAAGTTGTAGATATTTGTGTTATGGATCTGTAGAAAGTGGTTTCAAGTCAAAATGACTTTTGTAGCTCGAGTTATGCCTAAAATACTGAAGTATGTCCAAGCTGTAAATCTGTTAACTTGAGATACGTATTTTATTTTTTTAAAACTGGGAACTTTATGATGAGAATTAGTGATTGGTGTCTTCATCAAAGTTGTAGATCTTCTTGTTATGGGAATTTTGAGACCTGAACTGACTGAATTGGATATGTATAGCATATGTTATGATCAAAATACTACAGCATGTCCGATTGAAATACTTATCTTGTGTTTTGTGCATATATGAATATTCTGGGAATTATACATGCGTTTTTAGACCTTGATGTCTTCATGAAAGTTTTATATATTTATCTTATGGATCTATAGAAAGTGGTTTCAAGTTAAAAGGATGTTTGTAGCTCTAGTTATGCCTAAAATACTGAAGTATGCTCAAACTAAAAATCTGTTAACAATGAAATGATATGTATAGCATGAGTTATAGCCAAAATACTACAACATGTCCGATTGAAATACTTGTCTTATGTTTTGTGCATATATTAATATTCTGGGAATTATACATACATTTTTAGACTATTATGTCTTCATGAAAGTTGTAGATATTTATGTTATGGATCTATATAAAGTGGTTTCAAGTTAAAAGGATGTCTTTAGCTCTCGTTATACCTAAAATACTAAAGTATACTCAAACTGAAAATCTGTTAACTATGAAATCCGAATCTTATTTTTAAAACTGGGAATTTTGTGGGTAGAATTAGTGGTTGGTGCCTTCATGAAAGTTGTAGATATTTGTGTTAAGAATAATTTAGAACTGGTTTCATGCCAAAATTGTTTTTGTAGCTCCAGAAACGTTGAAAATACTAACCTATGTACGTTTTAAAAATCCTCTTTAAGGCAATTTTGTATTCTGTGAATAAGTGATGTTTCTGTTTAGAATTTGAATTTATGGTCTTCATGAAAGTTGTAGATATTTATGTTATTGAGCTATAGAAAGTGGAATCACATGAAAAGGATTTGATTTTCTCATGTTATGACTATTTTACTAACGTATGTTGCTGTTGGAAATGCTGAAATTTGCTTATAATGGTTATTATGGATAAAAATGATATTTTCCCTATGGGTAACAAATTATTATTGAATTCTTGAGTGATTATGAAGTATTATGAATGTTTATGAGTGTCTAATGAGCATCATTCAGTTTGTGTATTTTGGTGGTGAATAATTATGAATGACTAAATTAATATATATACATGAATGCCTTACAGTTATTGATATATGTGGTTGAAACAGTAAATCCATGATTCTGAAAATTATTATATATGATGTGTCCTTTGAGGACTTGTGGTTTTCCAAGTGGTTTTGGAAATTGATATATCATGGTATGTTAAATGATAAAGAGAATTAAAGGCATTCATGCATCATAAGCATTTGGACGCACCATGGAATTTAGGGGTTCCATGATTGCCTACCCTGGTGGGGGGTTACTCTATGATGAGTTTAAGCTCTATTTTCACAAGAACCATGGAAGTGTAGGGATCCATGGTTGTGTAAATTCCTACCGGTATACTTATTTCTGCAGGAGCCATGAAAGTGTAGGGATTCATGGTTATGCTAATTCCTACTGGAGTCTCTATGAGACTTTTTACTGCAGTATTCCCACCAAACCAAATGGATCCAGCATGACATCATTGGACTAAATTAAAGACTTATTAAATATAAATGAACTTGTTTGGCATATTCATCATATCATTATGGTTTATTGATTGTGTTTATGCAGTTTTATTTATTTTATATTTATTCTATATTCTGTCTCACTCTTACATTAATTTTTACAGTGAATGCCACACAGAATAAAGAGTGATGCCATGATTGATGCCTATATGAACTATTACTTGGACTTTGATTTTATGGGTTGTAATAAGTATAACGTATCATGTACCGTTATTTTTCTAAATCGTTTCCGCTACTTAAATGTTTTATCGAATTTAATTATTCACGACTAGTATGTATTATAATATTCCGCAATTACCAACTACTACGTGAACTCTGAATTTAATTTATGAATTTTAAAATGATCTTTTAAAAATGCAAAAAATTTATTCGGAAAACTACACGGGACGTCACATTGGTGGTATCAGAGCATTTTCAAAAATTCAGGACCAATTGCTATGACATGTATTGATTCTTGATATACTATGTGAATTGTTTGATTATTTGTTTGAAAATATGATAAGTATGTGCTATATGACTTGTGCCTAACTGATAAAATGATTTGTTTGATTACTGCTTGATAATATGATAAATGTGTTATACAATTTATTGCTTAACTGATAAACTGTAGAATACTTATAGTTATGTTATAATACAATATATTTTCCCTTAGAATTAGTATAAACCAAACTACGAATGTAGGATGGCAAGAAACAACAACAACGATATGGCAGCTGCTTTCAACCGCTTGGCTGAAGCCATAGAAAGACAAAATCAACCGAAAAGTACTGGAGGACTTCACGGGTTAGATCACTTCCTAAAAAGGAAGCCATCACAATTCAAAGGAGGTTATAATCCAGAGGTAGCATACCTATGGGTTAAGGAAATGGAGCACATCTTCCGAGCCTTGCCCTGCACAAAATTCGAAAAGGTAGAGTATGCCACTTATATGATGGTTGAGGAAGCAGAAAACTGGTGGATACATGCCAGAACTCGTATGATTGAAACCGACAAACCTTTGGACTGGATCAACTTCAAAGCGTGTTTCCTGGAGAAATATTTTCCAGCGAGTGTGAAAAGCCAAAAAGAGTTGGAATTTATGGAGCTGAAACAAGGCTCAATGTCTGTTGGAGAATATGCTGCAAAGTTTGAAGAACTATCTCTCTTTTACCCTCCTTTTCAACAGGCTGGTGTCGAAGAATCAAAATGTGTCAAATTCGAGAATGGGCTGAATCTTGAAATCAAAGAGGCGATAGGATATCAAGAAATTCAGAGTTTTCCTATTCTGATCAATAAATGCCGAATTTTTGAAGAAAATTACCAAGCCAGACTGGCACCTGAAAAGGTCAATAGACAACTGAAACCTCAGTCAGTTGATTTCAAAAGGAAAGGGACATTCTATCCAAATCGTTTCAAGGGAGGATCATCATCTTCTCAAAGACGCAGCAATCATAAGAATATTAGGTGCCATAATTGCGGAGGTAATCACCATATACGCGATTGCACCCGACACCTAGGAGATGTTACCTACTATCGTTGTAATCAGAAAGGACACATCAGTCCAAATTGCCCACAGAACCGACAAAACAACGACAGCAACACTATGAATAATCAAAGAGGCTCTAACTATCAGGGAGGTCGTGGAGGAAACACACGAGCTGCTCAACCTCCAAGACAGAACAGGGAGTCAACAGACCAGAGGTTACAACCAATAACTGGAAGAGTCTTTGCCATCAGCGGTTCAGAGGCAGACCAAGCTGATGACCTCGTGCAAAGTAAGTGTGAGATCAATGGCACTATCTTATCTGTGTTATTTGATTCTGGTGCTACACATTCTTTTATTTCTGATGAGTGTGTTAGACGTCTTCAATTACCTGTAAAGCCGATGATATATGATCTGATTGTTTCCACTCCCACCGGTACACAACTTAGGACTACTAAGGTGTGTAACGAATGTTCTGTGCTTATAGAGGGTAAAAACTTTCTAGTAGATCTTGTTTGTTTACCTTTGAAGGACCTGGAAGTAATCCTAGGGATGGACTGGTTATCGGTAAATCGAGTCTTGGTGGACTGTCATAACAAGACTGTAATATTTCCATCAGAAGAAAATCTTACTTCTGACAATCTTAAGATCTTTGCCTTACAAGGTGAAGTTCACTTATTTGCCTTGTTTACTCTTCCACAAGGAGATGGTGAATCTAAAGCAATCGAGATGTCAGTTGTTTCTGAATTTCCTGAAGTATTTCCTGAGGATGTCTCAAGTTTACCTCCAGAACGTGAGATAGAATTCTCAATTGATTTAATTCCAGGAGCAGAACCAGTATCTAAGGCTCCATATCGTATGTCACCTATTGAACTGGCAGAACTAAAGAAGCAAATTGAAGAGTTATTGGAGAAACATTTCATCAGGCCTAGTGTGTCACCATGGGGAGCACCAGTATTACTTGTCAAGATGAAAGATGGAAGCATGAGATTATGTGTAGATTATCGTCAGTTGAACAAATTGACGGTGAAGAATAGATATCCTTTGCCCAGAATTGATGATTTGATAGATCAATTGAGAGGTGCTGCAGTATTTTCAAAAATTGATCTACGATCAGGTTATCATCAGATTCGTGTCAAGTCTGAGGATATTCCAAAGACAGCCTTTAGAACACGCTATGGTCATTACGAGTATCTTGTGATGCCCTTCGGAGTAACCAATGCCCCAACTGTATTCATGGATTACATGAATCGAGTGTTTCATTCATACTTGGATCAGTTTGTTATTATCTTCATTGATGACATTCTGATTTATTCCAAGACATGGAAGGAGCATGAAAAGCATCTTCAAGTGGTATTGCAGATTCTGAAAGAGAAGCAGTTGTGTGCTAAGTTGTCTAAATGTGAATTCTGGTTGAAAGAGGTAAAGTTCCTAGGCCATGTAATCTCAAGCGAAGGAGTGTTTGTGGACCCTTCTAAAATAGAAGCTGTAACAAACTGGGAGAGACCTACTTCAGTCACTGAAATACGAAGCTTCCTAGGGTTAGCTGGTTATTATCGGAGATTCATCGAGGGGTTTTCTCGAATTGTCCTACCAATGACTCGACTAACCCGAAAGAATCAACCTTTTTCTTGGACTCCAGAGTGTGAGAAAAGTTTCCAGGAACTAAAATTGAAGCTTACATCTGCTCCAGTTTTAACTTTGCCTAATCCACAAGAAAACTTTGTGGTTTATTGCGATGCTTCTAAAATGGGCTTAGGTTGTGGTTTGATGCAGCAACGGAAGGTGGTTGCCTATGCTTCTAGACAGTTGAGACCACATGAAATGAACTACCCGACACATGATCTAGAATTGGCAGCGGTGGTATTTGCTTTGAAAATCTGGAGACACCATTTGTATGGAGTCAAGTTTAAAGTGTTCAGTGACCACAAGAGCTTGAAGTATTTGTTCGATCAAAAGGAATTGAACATGAGGCAGCGAAGATGGATGGAGTTTCTTAAAGATTATGATTTTGATTTGAAGTACCATCCAGGAAAAGCAAATGTGGTGGCAGATGCACTTAGCCGAAAGTCCATTCATATGGCATCTTTGATGATAAAAGAGATGGAGATGATAGAACAATTCAGAGACATGAACTTGGGTGTAGAGATGAAATCTTCAAAAAGTATGACTTTGGGAACTTTGAAAATAACCAATGATTTTCTGAAGCTGATAGGTGAAATACAGACAGGGGACTTGCAACTACAGGAGTTGAGAGAGTTGCAGGCGAATGGAAAGGATATGGGATTACAAGGATCAGATGGAATTTGGAGAATCAGAAGTAGAATTTGTGTACCAGATGATGTTGATCTGAGAAGGACAATCCTAGAAGAAGCGCATAAAAGTATATTGAGCATTCATCCTGGATCAACTAAGATGTATCAAGATCTGAAGAAAAGCTTTTGGTGGCCAAGGATGAAGAAAGAAATAGCTGAATATGTGTCTTCATGTCTAGTGTGTCAAAAACCCAAAGTGGAACATCAGAAGCCATCTGGTGAACTACAACCATTGGAGATTCCTGTCTGGAAATGGGATGACATTTCAATGGACTTTGTGTCAGGATTACCAAGAACACGTTCAGGAAATGATGCAATCTGGGTTATTGTAGACAGATTGACTAAGTCTGCTCACGTCCTTCCGATGAATATGAAGATTTCTCTACAAAAGTTGGCACAATTATATGTGAAAGAGATCGTGAGACTTCATGGTGTACCATCCAGTATTGTGTCAGATAGAGATCCGAGGTTCACTTCCCGATTCTGGGGAAGCTTGCATCAGGAGTTGGGTTCAAGACTCCGATTAAGTCCAGCTTATCATCCTCAAACAGATGGACAGTCAGAGCGTACCATACAAAGTTTGGAAGACTTACTACGATCTTGTGTACTTGAGCATGGTGGTAGTTGAGAGCAATTTCTTCCACTGATTGAATTCACGTATAACAACAGTTACCATAGCAGTATTGGTATGGCTCCATTTGAAGCATTGTATGGTAGAAAGTGTCGAACGCCCCTTTGTTGGTTAGAAACTGGTGAAAGTTTGGCGTTAGGACCTGAAATTGTGCAGCAGACTACTGAACAAATAGAAGTAATCAGAGAGAAGATAAAGGCATCCCAAGATAGACAGAAGCACTATTATGATAAAAGGAGGAAACCACTTGAATTCCAAGTTAGTGATCATGTATTTTTGAAGGTTTCACCTCACAAGGGGATTGGCCGAGCATTGAAGAGTAAGAAGTTGAGTCCAAGGTTTATTGGACCATATGAAATTCTAAAGAGGATTGGTACAGTGGCGTATCAGATTGCACTTCCTCCTCATCTTGCAAATTTGCACAATGTGTTTCATGTATCACAATTGAGGAAGTATGTACAAGACCCCACTCATGTGATTGCTAATGATAATGTTGAAGTTAGAGAAAATTTGACCATCCCTACAGAACCCACACAGATCATAGAAAGGTCGATTAAACACCTGAGAAACAAGAACGTACCATTAGTGAAGGTTGCATGGAAACAAGGGAATGATGTAACTCTGACTTGGGAGCGTGAGGATGCTATGAAGACGCAATACCCAGAATTGTTTCACTAAGGAGTGCGTTATGTTAAATTTCGAGGACGAAATTTTTATTAGGGTGGGAGAATTGTAACATCCTAAAAATTTTATTCTCATGTATAATCATTTTGATTTAGACCATCAATGATATTATCCATTTTATCTCAACTTTCAACATAAATTTTTGGTTAGGACAACATCTTCAATTTAACCTTTTACCATGGTAAATAATTTTAACTTTATACCTTTGGTAAAAGTTAATCAAATAATTTATTACCTATTTCCTTAGTTATTAATTTCCTTGGCTTTTCCAATTACTCTCATCAAATTGCCACATACTCCACTCAAAATGCGTCATCTTGTACACATTCTAATTGTTAGTTAGAGTCTGAATTTGGAAATGTGGTTAACTACAAAGTTGTTCCTCTTTTTCTTATATTTCCAAAAAGACCAAATTTGTTAAATTCTATTAAGATATGAGAGAGATATGCCCAAAATACAGAAACAGTGTCAGAATTGATATTTTACTTCAATCATATCATCTTGTACATATTTTAATACCTTGTTAGAGTCCGAATTTGAAAAAGTGGTGAACTACAAAGTTGTTCCTCGTTGTCTTAGCTTTCCAACAAGACCAAAGTTGTTAAAATCCATTAAGATATGAGAGAGATATGCCTAAAATACCAAAACAGTGTCAGAATTGATATTTACTTCAATCAAACAAACTACATTATGTAGGCTGCAGAAATGGTCAACAATCCAGCTCATTTTTCTCACCTAAAACCTCCATTATCACCATAATTTATGCACCTAACATCTTGCATCATTAAATCAACACTACATCTTGTTTCCAAGTCTGAATTCTTAGAACAAGCTAAAGTTAGTGAAGTCTCTCTCTTATTTTCTTTCACATCCATCAATTTCACTCTTGATCTGAAGCTAGGACAATAATACAACACTTTTAACCACTTTAGGAACCTCCATTAAGGTAAGAGGAGACAGGGTTGTGAATAACTATGAAATGGGTAGAATTGTATGTTGTCCTAGGATTCCAGTTTTATTTCTGTATCTTGTTACTCGGTTTTGAGATTGAAAACGTGTGATTTTGATTCTGACTTCTTCATAAAAGTTAAATATCTTTTTGTTATCTGAATTTTGAGACCTGAATCAATTAATTTTAATATGTATAGCAAAAGTTATAGCTAAAATACTACAGCATGTCCGAGTGGAATATTTATCCTATGTTTTGTATATATATTAAAATTCTGGGACTTATACATGCATAATCAGCCTTTGATGTCTTCATGAAAGTTGTAGATATTTGTGTTATGGATCTGTAGAAAGTGGTTTCAAGTCAAAATGATTTTTGTAGCTCGAGTTATGCCTAAAATACTGAAGTATGTCCAAGCTGTAAATCTGTTAACTTGAGATACGTATTTTATTTTTTTAAAACTGGGAACTTTGTGGTGAGAATTAGTGATTGGTGTCTTCATCAAAGTTGTAGATCTTCTTGTTATGGGAATTTTGAGACCTGAACTGACTGAATTGGATATGTATAGCATACGTTATGATCAAAATACTACAGCATGTCCGATTGAAATACTTATCTTATGTTTTGTGCATATATGAGTATTCTGGGAATTATACATACGTTTTTAGACCTTGATGTCTTCATGAAAGTTGTATATATTTATCTTATGGATCTATAGAAAGTGGTTTCAAGTTAAAAGGATGTTTGTAGCTCTAGTTATGTCTAAAATACTGAAGTATGCTCAAACTAAAAATCTGTTAACAATGAAATGATATGTATAGCATGAGTTATAGCCAAAATACTACAACATGTCCGATTGAAATACTTGTCTTATGTTTTGTGCATATATTAATATTCTGGGAATTATACATACATTTTTAGACTATTATGTCTTCATGAAAGTTGTAGATATTTATGTTATGGATCTATATAAAGTGGTTTCAAGTTAAAAGGATGTCTTTAGCTCTCGTTATACCTAAAATACTAAAGTATGCTCAAACTGAAAATCTGTTAACTATGAAATCTGAATCTTATTTTTAAAACTGGGAATTTTGTGGTGAGAATTAGTGGTTGGTGCCTTCATGAAAGTTGTAGATATTTGTGTTAAGAATAATTTAGAACTTGTTTCATGCCAAAATTATTTTTGTAGCTCCAGAAACGTTGAAAATACTAACCTATGTACGTTTTAAAAATCCTCTTTAAGGCAGTTTTGTATTCTGTGAATGAGTTATGTTTCTGTTTAGAATTTGAATTTATGGTCTTCATTAAAGTTGTAGATATTTATGTTATTGAGCTATAGAAAGTGGAATCACATGAAAAGGATTTGATTTGCTCATGTTATGACTGTTTTACTAACGTATGTTGCTGTTGGAAATGCTGAAATTTGCTTATAATAGTTATTATGGATAAAAATGATATTTTCCCTATGGGTAACAAATTATTATTGAATTCTTGAGTGATTATGAAGTATTATGAATGTTTATGAGTGTCTAATGAGCATCATTCAGTTTGTGTATTTTGGTGGTGAATAATTATGAATGACTAAATTAATATATATACATGAATGCCTTACGGTTATTGATATATGTGGTCGAAACAGTAAATCCATGATTCTGAAAATTATTATATATGATGTGTCCTTTGAGGACTTGTGGTTTTCCAAGTGGTTTTGGAAATTGATATATCATGGTATGTTAAATGATAAAGAGAATTAAAGGCATTCATGCATCATAAGCATTTGGACGCACCATGGAATTTAGGGGTTCCATGATTGCCTACCCTGGTGGGGGGTTACTCTATGATGAGTTTAAGCCCTATTTTCACAAGAACCATGGAAGTGTAGGGATCCATGGTTGTGTAAATTCCTACTGGTATACTTATTTCTGCAGGAGCCATGAAAGTGTAGGGATTCATGGTTATGCTAATTCCTACTGGAGTCTCTATGAGACTTTTTACTGCAGTATTCCCACCAAACCAAATGGATCCAGCATGACATCATTAGACTAAATTAAAGACTTATTAAATATAAATGAACTTGTTTGGCATATTCATCATATCATTATGGTTTATTGATTGTGTTTATGCAGTTTTATTTATTTTATATTTATTATATATTCTGTCTCACTCTTACATTAATTTTTACAGTGAATGCCACGCAGAATGAAGAGTGATGCCATGATTGATGCCTATATGAACTATTACTTGGACTTTGATTTTATGGGTTGTAATAAGTATAACGTATCATGTACCGTTATTTTTCTAAATCGTTTCCGTTACTTAAATGTTTTATCGAATTTAATTATTCACGACTAGTATGTATTATAATATTCCGCAATTACCAACTACTACGTGAACTCTGAATTTAATTTATGAATTTTAAAATGATCTTTTAAAAATGCAAAAAATTTATTCGGAAAACTACACGGGACGTCACAAATGTGGTTTAAGAACTATAGTGGCCATTGAGTAAAAGAGGTAGGAAAAAGTATGATGTTGATAGTGAATTGGATGAATAATATGGACCATTAAGGTGGAATGAAAGGATTGTTGGCCTAGAAAATATCATTTGGTTATATTAGGCATAAAAAGGCTACTAGTTGGACTTAGAGAATGTTGTTGTAGGTGATAGGTGACTTATTATGGTTAGGACTAATTGTAGTTGAATGGATGAGGAATTAGCATTAGTAAGAGATGTGATGTTGGAGTTTGGAACAAGTGTGGAGACTAATGTGTTAGTAGGGACTCGACATGATAAGTGGATTAGAAAACTTAAGTTATGATATAAAAGTTAGAAGGTGACCATGGTTTTGGAGTGTTACTTGAGATTGGTAATAATAGAAGATCATTATGAATAATAGGTGATTTCAAAGACTTATAATAAGACACTTAAATATTTAAAGACCATTAACGATAATTAGTTGTTCTAAAGGGGTGAAGAGCAAGATTAACTAAAATTCCTATGAAATGGAGAACTTGATAAATGACCCATCAGATTTTGTTCAACTACAAATAATGAGTTTTAAGTCTTTAAGACATGAGAAAAAATGTGATAAGGATAACTTGAATTCCAAACCTCCAAGGTGGTAATGGCATAAACATAACAAAGTTTCACATACATGAATATACTTATGTGTCTCTAAAAAGAGGCTTAGTTGTTGACATTGATTTAATGATATAATGATGTTTGATGTGGTCTTGTACTTGATAAAAATGTAGGCTTTGACCATTCTTGTGATACGGGACCATCCAACTCCTCCAACCCCATAAAATACTTCTCTTGAGGTAGGAGAGGAGTTTATTTTCTAAATGCATGGCCTTGATATTGATAGTGAATGTATGTGTGATGTATATTTGCATATTGGTCTTGGTTGCTTCTATTGTGGCTATGTGTGATGAATGTGTAAAGTAGGACTCTTGAATGACATTGGTGATAAATTGATGACTGTGATGGTGATATACTTTGTTGTGCCCTTTTGGCTTATGTATGATAATGAAGTGGGATTATGTGAGAAATTGAGACCATCATGTGCACTTCATGCATCTTGTGACATGCATAACATATCTCATTTGTGATAAATAATGATTTTGCGTTGATCTTAAGAATAACAACCTTGTATTGGTTGATTTTATAAACGACTATGCGTGGTCGTAATGGATACCATGTGACATGTTTTATTGATCTTGCGTTGATCTTGAGAAAGAAACCTTGCTTTGGTTCTAAATATTAAACAACTATGTATGGTTGTAGTCACATGAGTGGAATATACACATTATGAGAAAATGAAATTATATATGTTGGTCTCATTGCATATGCATTAATTGTTGGCTAGCATATGCATTATTTGGGAGTACATGGCATTTGAAATTGAGTGACCAAAATGAATATGTCTCATGAGTATCTTGAATTGGGAAATATTGTTGGTGTTGTTGGCTATTGTAAAAATGCAGTGATGACCATTGTTGGTGACATGAGAATGATATTTAAGGCTTTTGGCATGAGTTGGCATTATGATATATGATGTATGTATGTGATTGTCAAATTATGACCTATATGTTGTACCAATGAGATTGGATATGTTGAAGGAAAATACATATGATTGCTTCACTATGCATGACTTATCATTATAATTGCTCATCATTGAGAAAATATACTCACTCTCCATGTTGTCCATTTTAGCCTTGTGATGTAGGTTGAGATGGTGGAGAGGTACACTTTTTGTGGAGGCGGCCCGGTGTGAGGAGGGTGTCTCATTTGCCTTGGCCGACATACTCCTTTTGAACATGTTGATTTAAATCTGAACTGGTCTGGACCGGGGTCTAGGATCCGGTGTGGGACCAGCCACAAGAATATAGGTGTTTTTAGGGTTTGCACACCGGAACAGTGTGAATCCGATGTATTAATCCGGTCTCTCAGTGGGAGAGGCCGGTCTTGTTGTCCTGGAGATCCTTCACACCAGCGTTTCGCGTTGACGGGGGGCGAAAGGTGGTGCCACCTGTGAAGATTCTCCGACGCTCAAGTTAGAAGAGTGTAAGAACTCAGTGAATGCTCAAGCGAAGTAATAGTAAAGTGTGAGATAGAACAACGATACCATGCATGTGTGTTGAAATGAGCTACTTATATTTGTACGTGAGAAAAATGAGTCGTTGGGTACAGGTGGGTCCCTTAGCTCTGATAGCGTGTATATTATGTCAATCAGGGTGGCTCAACTCTCAGAATGTGTCAGGAGGGTAGGTCAATTAGCAGAGTACGATCCTCTAGGAAGAGGAGAGGATAATCACCTTTTCCGTATAATCTGCTGACACATCCACTTGCTTTCTGAGGCCATTGACGTGATGTATTTTGCTACATACAGTATCTTCACTGATAAGTTATTAGGGGCTCTTATCTTGCTGTGACTGAAAAGCCAACAGTTATATAAATGTCCTGTGAAAATGAACAAAGAACCGTTATAGAGAAAATAAGTGGTGTAGTCATAAGATGAGGACGGATGGCCAGACATCGGATATTCGGTGTGGTAAAGTTGAACCAAGACACCGGTTTTCCTTATATGAGGTCAGTCTGACGTCACAAGAATGGGGGCCGGTATCCAGACCGGATCATCTGTCCCCTAGCTTGTATGAGGGACTGTTAAGTTGCTCATATGAGCTACACAACTCTAGAGAAATCTGGATGCCGGTAGTATATTCTGGAAAGTCTCTGGGAGCTCTGTGGCGTCCGCTCTAATAGACGGGTGACCGCTCTTCTCGCGTTGTGTACAACGGATTCAGACAACATAAATAAGTAATGGAAATCCCAAGAGTCTTTGAGAATCGAAACCCTTGGTATTCGAAAGGTGGTTGGAAGGCATTAAATGCGCATGGCATGATTGGACAGTAAATGCATTTTTTACGCATGAGCCATCATTACCCACGAGTGTAACCGTCGATTGGGCTTATTGGACCTGGATTCAAACTGAATGGGGGGCCCATTTTGCCAAAATGTTTACTGAAACGTTACCATTTTCGCGCCCGTACGTGACGAAACGACGGAGTCGTTTCAATTTGAAGAGGTTGCGTTTTGATGCAAGCCTTGTGACCTTCGACGAAACACTGTGCTTCTTCGTTACCTATAAAAGGAACTCTTAGCAGATTTTGGAATCCACTCTTGTTTTCAAGCTTAGTGAACCTCTGCTCAAATTTCTTTGGAATTTCTCTGTCATCTTCAAACTTCTCAAAGATCTTCTTCCTTTAGGTAACCTCCCTTTCCTTCAACTCCTTGCAATTTTTGTTCATTCTAATTCCACCATGCGCCCTAGAGCAGGCCACGCTGGTCCTTCAAACAGGGGGAGTTTTGGCTCTCGTGCCCCCCTTAGCCACCGTGGTGGGAGGATTCCAGCGAATCCTCCTGTGGCTGGGCCCCGTCGCTTAGAGAGAGACGAAGCCTCTTCCTCACGAGCGTCTTCTTCCCAACGTCGCTCTGAGGCTCCCCTTGACTCGAGGGCTACCAGCCGCTCTGATGAGGGGTCAAGTGCTGAAGGTTACCTCTCTGACGATGTTGCTTTTTACCACAGTACATACGCGTTCCACCATGCCTGCACAACCATGGATCTTCCAGGACGTGGAAAAACACCAGTTCTCCGCTCTGCTGAAGGGTGTGTCAACGTTGTGGCACACCGGCTTGACTGGGAGAAACTCAACAGGGAAAAACCCTACTGCTGGGTGGAGGAGGAATTCCTAGAGATCCCTTCGCACCATGCAAGTGAGGAGGAATGCACGGTTTCTTTCCGCTGCAAAATATATTCAGATAAAAAGTACAAGGCACGATACGCTGTGATGGCACCACATCCCTCTGAAAGAATATGCCACAGCGTCCCTGATGAGAGGTCGGTCTACATGTACGACTTCGTCTTCTTGAAATTGGGAGTACGCTTCCCCATGACGGAGTTCCAGATGGCCGTCCTGCGCTTCCTAGACTGCGCCCCCACACAACTGCATCCCAACGGTTGGGGTCTTGTCCGGGCTCTGGAGGTCCTGGGGGAGCATTTCAACTTCTCCGCCACTGTGGCCAAACTGTTTCACTATTGCCAAGTGGTCCGCCGTGCTAATAAGAAGGGCGGCCTTGGGTTCATTACTCTCCGTAGTGACTCAAGGGTGGTAAATTTCAAGTCTTATACGGAATCCGCGAAGGTGGATGGACGCTCCTTCAAGCACTATTACACGCGGGTCCGTATTCAACCAAATAAGCCGGTCTTCTGGCGGAACAAGGAGGGATTTACCAAGTTTCCTCTCAGCTGGACGCACGAGCATTTTCTCCTTATGAGTCGTGCCTATTACACAGATGAGAGTGAACTCTCCTCTCACTCTGTTGAGGTCTTGAGCGCCATGCAGACGGCCTCAAAGACCCTCAAAGGGTTTTCCAGCCGGCTCCTCTTAGCCGAGGATGACATCAGAAACGCCTACCTCCGTAATATCCGCTCTTAATCTCTTTCTGTTGTATAGTTACTCCGTTCTGATTGTTTTTTTCTTCTTATGTGCTAATTCAACCTTTCTTGTTTTGCAGAACAAATCGAAAGAGCCTGCCTAGAGATGTTGTCGTTAAGGACCATGATGGCTGACGATGATTCCTCCTCTGAGGAGAATGAGATCCAGGTGAAGAGGAACACCATCAAAACTCCCCTCATTCCCTTAACCTCTGCAGTAGGTGATGAGGTTCCTCTCTTTGATGAGGAGGAAACAGAAGAGGCAGCTGAGGCCACTGGAGCGGGTGACGAGGAGGCCGTCCCAGAGAAGAAGAGGAAGAAGAGGCATCTTGTAAAAAAGGCAGACCAAGAAAAGCCCTCTTCTGATGACCCTGTGAAGAAGCGTCAGAAGACGGTCGAAGAACCTGAATTGAAGAAGGACAAGGGAAAGAAGCCCGTTCCTGAATCCTCTGCCCCATCTTTACAGAATGCTTCAGAACCGGACTCTGGGAATGGTCCTCCTCCGGCGTTCGATCCTCCGCGTGACTCCTTCCTTTCCCCCTACTTGTGGTTTCAGGGGTCTATGCCTCCCACTCTTCCAAAGGCAAGGTATTGCCTCTGCCCTTCCCTCGATGCCGCTGGGGTCCGAGGTGCTTGCAAGGCCGGATGTTGGCAGTTGGATGAACTGTCCGGACTCCTTGATTCCCTGAGCGAGAAGGCAGATTACATGGAACAGGTTGAAAAACTTGAAGCCGAACTCGCGGTGAAGGAGAAATGGGCGACCAAGCAAGCTGAAGTTCACAGGGGCGTGGAGTCAGAATTAAAGAAAACCAAGGAGATGCTCCAGAGGAAAACTGAGGAAGCAAGCCAAGTTCATTTTGCGAACAAGGCCCTAGAGCGGGAAGTTGCCGACCTCCAGAAAAAGAACAAATCCATACCCCTCCTTGAAGAAGAATTACAACTGGAGAAGAAGAGATCGGCTAAGCTTGCTGACGATCTTAAAATTATGGAGGACGGTCGCAACAAAGACCTCAGGGAGTGGGAGAGCCTTCGGAAGGAGATGCAAGCCCAAATTGAGGAACTTAAGAAGGGTGGTGCGAGTGTTGGGCCTTCAGAAGAGGATTTTGCCAAGGTTCAAAGAAGATTAGCTGCTGCGAAGGCCAAGGCTGCCAAAGCCTTGGAGATATGCAAAAATGTGGCGTATGAATCCTTCGGCCTGGCCCTTCGTCAAGTCTATTATCGTAACCCTGGAGTGCAGCTGAATCTGTACGGATTAGATCCGTTCTTCGAATTCCATGGGGGAAGACTTGTCGAAGTTCATAAGGACGGCTCGCACCATGAACCCCGTGCATCTCTGTATGAACTGCCTCCCCTTCCAGAAGGTCAAAGTATGGAGCCAACAACGTCCACCGCTGCCTCTGGAGCTGAAGCACAAGAAGGTGCCTAAATTGGAGTGGAGGACAAAACGGAGAAGGCAGGAGTGCCCACTGCGGAGGATCAGGCACCGGCCTCTTGATTTATGCTTTATTCATAGCTGTGTACTGGGATCAGCTCCAGTTTTAACTACCTTGTGA
The DNA here is from genome assembly GCA_037962975.1 of Clitoria ternatea. Classification (NCBI taxonomy): domain Eukaryota; kingdom Viridiplantae; phylum Streptophyta; class Magnoliopsida; order Fabales; family Fabaceae; genus Clitoria; species Clitoria ternatea. The sequence continues at coordinate 298,937,809 of CM075669.1, forward strand.
CTTGAACAATTTTTATTTTTTAGAAATAATATTCACTGCTGTTTTTCTTCAACTGCTTGCGTTGAACGTATGATTGTTGAATAACTTAGTGTTATACAGTACACTTTATCGTTTCCAATGCTTTGCGAATCCGTTCTGTGTAGTTACCTAGCTGCTTAAAGCATACTTATCACACCGGATTAAGATAACAAATTGTAACAAAGAAATGACAATTAAGTTAAAGCATGCCCTGTCCCCAAATGTAAGTACATTGGGGAGGGAAATTTTATCTCAAGGATTACCTTTTAACTTCTTAAAAAGATAGAAATGCTTATCTGTCCTCGAAGATGTTGAGCGGGTACATTAGCGTTCAACCGCTCTGGGGTGGATATTCCACAATTGAGGACGGATATTGCCTTTGAATTTTTGTATAGCTTTGGCAAGGGTAAGCTTTACGCCTTTCTCTTGAGGTTCGGTTTGGTCCTACTCCTCAAGTCTTCACACGGTGTTCGGTTCGATCCTACTAACCGTACTTGGAGTTCGGTGCAATCCTACAATCCAAGCCTTCAACACGGGGTTCAGATTAGGGCTAATCCTGAACCTACTGCGCCCGTTACTCGGGGTTCAGCGCGGTTTTCTGTATGAACCGGCCTACTGCGCCCAAGCCTTCGCATGGGGTTCGGTTTGTGGCCTTGAGGAAGGACCAGCCCTACAACCCATGTAGTCTTCGAATGGGGTTCGGTTTGTGGCCTTGAAAAAGGACCAGCCCTACAACCCATGTAGTCTTCGAATGGGGTTCGGTTTGTGGCCTTGAAAAAGGACCAGCCCTACAACCCATGTAGTCTTCGAATGGGGTTCGATTTGTGGCCTTGAAAAAGGACCAGCCCTACAACCCATGTAGTCTTCGAATGGGGTTCGGTTTGTGGCCTTGAAAAAGGACCAGCCTTACAACCCATGTAGTCTTCGAATGGGATTCGGTTTGTGGCCTTGAAAAAGGACCAGCCCTACAACCCATGTAGTCTTCAAATGGGGTTCGGTTTGTGGCCTTGAAAAAGGACTAGCCCTACAACCCATGTAGTCTTCGAATGGGGTTCAGTTTGTGGCCTTGAAAAAGGACCATCCCTACAACCCATGTAGTCTTCGAATGGGGTTCGGTTTGTGGCCTTGAAAAAGGACCAGCCCTACAACCCATGTAGTCTTCGAATGGGGTTCGGTTTGTGGCCTTGAAAAAGGACCAGCCCTACAACCCATGTAGTCTTCGAATGGGGTTCGGTTTGTGGCCTTGAAAAAGGACCAGCCCTACAACCCATTCCACCTCAAGGAGTTACATCGTCAAAACACATGATGTGTGATTGAGATCATCCGTCCTGAGGGGTCTTCATCAGTTCCTCGAGGAGTTATATCATCAACTACAGAATTGGTAGTTGAGTTCATCCGTCCTGAGGTGTATGCGTATTAAGCTACGGCTATAAATCACAACACATAAGAAACGTGAGAATGATAGGGCAGTTAAAATGTATTCTCATTAAAATTGAAAGTACATTACATGAAAAGCGTAGTTGGGGTCATGCCTCGTTAAAACCTTCTTGAGAAAACTCAATGGGAAAAAACTCAAGTAAGGAAAAAGAGTACACGCCGTCTTACCAACTAGCTGTAATAAACACATAAGTTCTGAGTATTCCATTTGTTGTGGATTGGAGTTCCATCAAGTTCTTCCAATCGGTATGACCCTCTTCCAGTCACTTCAGAAACTCTATAAGGACCTTCCCACGTCAGTGCTAGCTTTCCTTGGTGAGCGAATTTATTCCCCACACTTGCCTTTCTCAAAACAAGATCTCCGGTGTTGAAAGCTCTGTACTGGACACGTTTATTATACCGGAGTGTTGCTTTTGCTTTTATTGCCTGATCTCTGACGAAGGCCTTTTCCCTCAACTCCTGAAGGACGTCCAGCTCTGATACCAAATTGGCGTTGTTATCTTCAGCTGAAAAATACTCCACACGAGCCGATCTTGTTTGTAACTCCACTGGAATCATCGCCTCAACCCCGTACGTGAGCCGGTATGGGGATTCATTAGTTGAAGAATGAGGCGTAGTGCGGTATGCCCATAAAACATGACACAGCTGGTCAGTCCATCCTCCTTTCGCTTCTCCCAAACGCTTCTTCAACCCCTTTAGCACTTCTCGGTTGGCTACCTCTGCTTGTCCATTGGTTTGGGGGTGTTCAACAGATGAAAATATCTGGATTATCCCCAGTCCTTCAAGCAAATCTGTGAACTTTTTGTCTGTAAACTGGGTGTCGTTGTCAGTCACAATCCGCCCTGGCACCCCAAACCGAGCTATGATATTTTCATACACGAAACGTCTTGTTCGTGCAGAAGTGATATGCACTACTGGTTCTGCCTCGATCCACTTGGTGAAGTAGTCTACCCCCACGATCAAATATTTGATACCTCCTGGCGCAGTGGGGAACGGACCCAAAATATCAAGGCCCCACTGGTAGAACGGCCAAGGCACAGCAGATGAAGATAGCTCTTGGGCCGGTGTATGGTGAAGATTAGAGAATTTTTGACAAGCATCGCACTTCCTCACAAAATCTGCAGAATCCTGCTTCACAGTGGGCCACCAATATCCAGCCCTGAGGACTTTTCTCATTAAGCTTCGGCCCCCAGCATGGTGCCCACATTGCCCCTCGTGCACTTCCTCCAAAACCGCTTGAACCTCGTCCTCTCTTAAACACAAAAGATATGGGACAGAGAATCCCCTTTTGTAGAGAACACCGTCAATCATAGTAAAATATGGCAGCTCCCTCTTCACTCGTCTCCTCTCTTTCTCATCAGTGGGAAGTTGACCATCAGCCAGATAGTGAATATAGGGTATGACCCAAGAATCCTCATATGGATAGCTCACCATGATAGCATTTAGAGAAGGGTACAGAGGTATGCTAGGCGATGTCAAAGTGCTTTGAACTACCGTTGTTGTGCTGCCGGGCTGCTTTGTACTTGCCAATCTTGACAAGATGTCCGCTCTGGTGTTTTCTTCTCTGGGTACATGTTTGAACTCTAAAACTTCAAACCTTCCCTTCAACTCATTAACACAATTCAAGTACAATTGAAGTTGCGGCTCCTTTGTTTGGTACTCCCCCTGGATCTGCGAAATCACCAATTGGGAATCACTGCACAGTGTGACTGCTGATGCTCCGATGTCAATCGCCGCACGGAGACCGGCCAAGCATGCTTCGTATTCAGCTTGGTTGTTGGAGGTTTTGAAATTGAATCGGAGGGAAATTTCTAGGTGCACACCATCATCACTTTCTACCACCACACCTGCTCCACAACCTTTGTTGTTCGACGATCCATCAACGTAAATGGTCCAATGCCCTCGAGGGGTGGCCGGGTCCGCCCCAGTCATCTCCACAACAAAATCGGCCAACACTTGCGCCTTGATGGCTCCTCGAGGCTCATATGAAATTTCAAATTCAGACAGTTCGATAGACCATTTTATCATCCTTCCAGCGAGGTCTGGCTTGCTAAGCACTGAACGGAGAGGCAAATCCGTTCTCACCAGTACTGGGTGCGCGTGGAAATAGGGCCTCAACCGTCGTGACGCCCACACTACTGCTAGAGCAGCTTTCTCAATCTTTTGATACCTTCCTTCCGCTCCCTGAAACGTCTTACTAGTAAAGTACACCGGCCTCTGCCCTTCAGGGGTTTCTTTAACCAAGGCCACGCCTAGGGCTTCATCAGAGATTGCTAAGTACAAGATCAAAGTCTCACCGGGGTCAGGCTTAACCAAAATTGGTGGACTCGAGAGGACGGCCTTGAGCTGCTGGAAGGCTTGCTCTTGCTCCTCTCCCCATTCAAAACTCTTGTGTTTCTTCAACGCCTTATACAAGGGGAGGGACCTGTGCGCCATCTTGGGCATGAAACGAGCTAGAGCGGCCACTTTCCCATTCAATGATTGGACCTCCCTCAGACTCTTAGGGCTCTGCATATCCAGGATTGCTTGACATTTCCCAGGGTTAGCCTCAATGCCTCATTGGGTCAGCATGAATCCTAAGAATTTCCCAGCTGGAACGGCAAAGGTGCATTTTAAGGGGTTTAACCTCATGTTGTACTGTCGAAGCCTAGTGAAGACTTGGCGCAGATCTTCAATGTGGTCTCCTCCAGCGGGCGTTTTGGCTATAATATCATCAATATAAACTTCGACTAGCCTTGTATGCATCCCTTCAAAGACTTTGTTAATCATGCGCTGATAGGTAGCGCCGGCGTTCTTCAATCCAAAAGGCATGACGGTGTAGCAAAAAACACCGCGGTCATTGATGAAGGCAGTTTTCTCCTGGTCTCTCTCCCACATCGGAATCTGGTTATACCCCGAATAAGCATCCATGAAACTGAGGTACTGGTAACCAGATGAGTCATCCACCATGCGATCAATGTTGGGCAGGGGATATGGATCCTTGGGGCAGCAAAGGTTAAGATCCACATAATCTATGCACATTCTCCATTTGCCATTAGCCTTCTGCACCATGACCACATTAGAAAGCCAAGATGAGTAGCGTATCTCCCTTATAAAGCCTGCTTTCAACAACTCCTCTGTCTGCTCACAAGCCACCCTCTGCTTCTCCGGTCCCAACCTTCTCTTCTTCTGGGCCACCGGTCTTGTTTCAGGATACACAGCAAGCTTGTGGCAACAGAAATCAGGATCCATCCCAGGCATGTCTGCTGCTGTCCATGCGAAAAGATCTTTGAACTCCTGCAGAAGGGCTAATAAGCGTTGCTCCATAGCAAACTCCAGCTTATCATTTATGTGCGTGATCTTCTCTGGGGAATCTCCTAAGATAACATCCCTGGAACCACCATCCAGTGTGGGCTTAGAGGGATTGAGTGGATCCATCTTCAATTCCGCTCTGGGGTCCAGGTCAATGAGACTGACAGACCCTGCCGCTGTTCCTCCGTCATTCAGCTTCCTCTTCTTGTTGAACTCCTCCAACTTGACCATGTTGAGGCTCAGGTTATAACAATATCGAGCCATCTCCTGATCACCACGGAGAGAGGACACACCGTTGTCCTTGTCAATGAATTTGATCAAGAGGTGAGGAGTGGATACAATTGCTTCCATCGCATTCAGTGTTGGACGGCCTATGATACCGTTGTATGGGGATTCCACGTCAATCACCAGAATTCTTGACTTGACCGTTCTCGCACCAGGCTCTCCTTCAAAAAAAATCAGAGTGTCAAGATACCCCTTGGTGGGTTGCTTGGCTCCATTAAACGCTGTGAGTTCTTGCGTGTAGGGTTGTAAATCTGCATCATTGAAACCCATTCGTTTGAAACAATTATAAAAGATAACATCATAAGAACTTCCCTGATCGACGAGGATCCTCTTGACATCCTTGTTGGCTATGAGTGCCACGATAACTACCGCATCATCACCTCCTGGAATTGTTGGGCCAAAGTCATCATCAGTAAATGACACCGTCGGAGCTGTCATACCGTCCCTGAAAGGGCGGTTATCCCTCGGTTTGCCCTAGACAGACAAAACCATCCTATGGTGATTCTTCCGTGCTGTGATTGATGCTCCTCCTCCCGCAAATCCTCCTGCTATCATCTCAATCACTTCTCGTCTGCCCTGCCTCTGCTGCTGGGGCATGTTATTTTGTTGGGCACTTTCAGCAATCACTACTCCCTTCTGCTTCTCAGCTGCAGTGAACTTCCTTGCTGGGTTACGTGTATTATCATCTTCGTCATCAGGATCTCTATTCCTTTTTTCCATCCTCTGAGGCTCATCCACCGATTTCTCCTTAAACAAATACTGCTTCAGCTTTCCTTCCCGAAGGAGAGTTTCCACCGTATTCTTTAACGCCTTGCACTCATCAGTGTTGTGTCCTGTCTGTTCATGGAAAGTGCAATACTTACGTGGGTTACCACCCCTCTTGACTGGGGCTGGTTTTCTTATCCCAAAGACGTTCAAAGTTGGCCAACCAACCTCCCTCATGATTTGTGAATGCCTGGTGTTCAACGGAGCATAGTTATCGAATGATGATACACGCCTATCTCGTGGATGCGGGCGAGTGTTTACAAAGTCTTCTCTAAAGGCATGCTTCTCAGGCCTCACTCTCTCCTTTTCTCTCCGTGGCTGCTGAGTGGGTGCTGAAGGCTTCATTCTTGTTGCAGTTGCCTCTAGATGCATCTCTATGCCCACGTACTTGGAAGCTTTCCTTCGAAACTCCTCGAAGGTTGTTGGGGGGCTCTTTGCCAAAGATAGGGCAAAGGCTGAACCAGGCTGAAGAGCTTCCACTACAATATGGAGTTGTATGGCCTCCGTGAGGTTAGGGACCAAAGCTGCCTCCTTATAAAACCTTTTCAAGAACTCCTTAAGAGTTTCAGTTTCTCCCTGCCTTATCTGGGCCAGGGTGTGGGAGGTTCTTGGGATATCCCTAGAGATGACAAAATGGCTTTCAAATGCAGCAGCCATTTCCTCCCAAGAGTCTATAGATCCTGAGGGTAAGCTTTTAAACCAGCTGAGAGCCTCCTCCGTCAGCGTCCTTGGGAACATTCTGCACATAACATCTTCATCTGCTCCCAAATACATAGCTTCATACACATAAGCATCCAAATGCTTAGTGGGGTCAGTTTCTCTATTATACTTCCCTATCGACAATGGCTGAGTTGTCTGCAAATGTTTCGGGATAACAATGCTCATCAGCCTTCTTGAGAAAGGGACACTGAGCTTGTACGTCCCTGAAGTCACCACCGCCTGCTCCCTTCTTCTGGTACTGACTCTATCACCAGAGTCTTGCGTCTGCTCTCTCTCTTCATATGTGGGGATCTTCGAATACTGGAGGGTTGTAGATCTATCCCTCGCTGATGCATGATGAGCATCCTCTGCATGGGACGTTGCCCTGTCCCCAGCTCCTCCTCTCTCCCGCTTCAACTCCATCAGCTCCTCCCTGAGTTGCCTGATAACCTCATCGCGAGGGTCAGGTGTTTGCACTTGTACCATCCTCCGGGTTTGAGTTACAGGAGACTCGAAGACCAGTCTCCTTCCAGTCTGTTGATGGGTCACATCCTCCACGTGACCATCAACGAAATCTCTCCCACCACCTTCCATCGTGACAACCAAACTTCTGCGAAAATGGGAATAACTCTAACGAGTCCCACTGGGCGTGCCAATGAACTGGTCTGGACCGGGGTCTAGGATCCGGTGTGGGACCAGCCACAAGAATATAGGTGTTTTTAGGGTTTGCACACCGGAACAGTGTGAATCCGATGTATTAATCTGGTCTCTCAGTGGGAGAGGCCGGTCTTGTTGTCCTGGAGATCCTTCACACCAGCGTTTCGCGTTGACGGGGGGCGAAAGGTGGTGCCACCTGCGAAGATTCTCCGACGCTCAAGTTAGAAGAGTGTAAGAACTCAGTGAATGCTCAAGCAAAGTAATAGTAAAGTGTGAGATAGAACAACGATACCATGCATGTGTGTTGAAATGAGCTACTTATAGTTGTACGTGAGAAAAACGAGTCGTTGGGTACAGGTGGGTCCCTTAGCTCTGATAGCGTGTATATTATGTCAATCAGGGTGGCTCAACTCTCAGAATGTGTCAGGAGGGTAGGTCAATTAGCAGAGTACGATCCTCTAGGAAGAGGAGAGGATAATCACCTTTTCCACATAATCTGCTGACACATCCACTTGCTTTCTGAGGCCATTGACGTGACGTATTTTGCTACATACAGTATCTTCGCTGATAAGTTATTAGGGGCTCTTATCTTGCTGTGACTGAAAAGCCAACAGTTATATAAATGTCCTGTGAGAATGAACAAAGAACCGTTATAGAGAAAATAAGTGGTGCAGTCATGAGATGAGGACGGACGGCCAGACATCGGATATCCGGTGTGGTAAAGTTGAACCAGGACACCGGTTTTCCTTATATGAGGTCAGTCTGACGTCACAAGAATGGGGGCCGGTATCCAGACCGGATCAAAATCCTTTAAAAGATTTGATGTGTATAGGCATTATTTTGTATAGCTTGACTATTGATGTATATGCCTAAGTTTTTGGAATTCCGAATGAGTTTGTTAGATTAATTGTTGGTACATTTGAATTTAGAGATTGAACTATGAATTTACTGGTATATTGGTGGTTGATGATCATGAATCTTTATGAAAGAGGAATTATGCATGAAAGCTGATATTATGTCACAAAATGGTGTATGTTGCATGGATGTAGTTATGGATTGAATTTATGGAGCTTTGTTCATGTTAGTGTAAATGCTGAATTTTTATCATACAATTGGTACAAGGTATGTAGGATGAGATAATATGATGTATACCTTTTAGTTATGAGTATATTAGGAGGCCTAGTTGATAAAGAGCAAAGATTGATGATTTATTAGTATGTATGGATGGTATTGTCACCTAATTAGACTCTTGGAAAAACTTTGATGTGGATGTTCATGATTATGGATTACTAGGCTTGAATGTGTGTGACTATGGGTAGGTATCTTGAACTTGAAGGATTAATAACCAATATGAGAATTAGAGGAATTGGTGCATGACAATCTTATACATATACATTGATGTATTTAATTAGGTACTTGCTTAACTTTCACCTTCTCATATCTTCACATATGGGTTGGCTTCTAATTAGATCTAGGGTAGTTATTATAAGTCTTGAATTGTGGTGTGTCTTGCTTAAGTGACGAAATAAACACGAAAAAAATTTCCCTACTTTTTATTAATTAGAAGTAGATAACTATAATATTGAATAGTGGATTTAGGGCGCCACATTGGGGCCATTGACTTCCTGGAGTGGTTTATTCTTAGACAGTGGGTCCAAGCATTGCTACGCCAAGTGGCGTGGTATGCTAAGCAATCCGCTGATCCGGATGCCTTAATCCAATCCTGGTTTGATGGACCAACTGTAGTTCGATTGATAGGGGTGACCCTGATCTTATCCGTTTGGACAACTAAAGTCTTTGATCTCATAATCAAATATGACAAGAAGGATTAAACCTCGTGCGAGAACTTCGTTTATCTCATTAGGATATCCTCTCCATCTGAACATAGGATTTATTTTTGGGTTGACCAACCAAGTTGAATAACCAACCGGTATTATATGTTTTCTACGTTTTATGTTAGCCTCTAGCAAATGTTAAATCCTAAATTTATGGTAATGATAGTTATATATGATAGTTATTTGTATTCAAACAAATTTAATTCTTTTTATTTAATTGCAATTAATTCATAAACCGGAGATTACCCAAGATCTTATGATGACCACCACCACCAGATCGAAACTAGTAGGTTCGCCACCACCAAACCGACACTGGTAGGTTCCAAAATTTCCTAATTATCCAAGTTGAAAACATTATTTGTATAATATTGAGTAAACATGTTATTATATTAAATGATTGGAAAAATAAAATTATATTGGTTTGACTAGCTAGAATATGATAAATAATATAAATAATTATTTTTAATAATTTTGATTAATAATTGTTTGAGTAATCTGTTGTATATGGATACGCAATTGTTTTTAAACATCTTATTTGAGTAATCTTCGAAAATATATAATGATAATAATTTATCACACTCAAGTATGCATTCATATCCAAAAAGATTACTCGAATAATTATCAATAACATTTATTAAAAGTAAGTATGTATCCATATAAGTAAATAGATCACGTCTCTTAATAATCATTCGAGTAATGAATATATACAGTTTCATAAGTTATTTATAATATTTTCAGAAATATTTGTGTATAATAAGTATTTGTATATGAAATTAGTAGGAAACTTATTTTTCCTATGAATTTTTTGACAAAATTATTCTCAAAAAAGTTTGCCATAAATTTATAGAAAATCTTTATTTACGGAAGTTTTTTCCACAAATAATTTCGTATGGAATTTCATGACATGTAATAAATCTCAGCTTTTTCTGCAGATTTTTCAACAAAATTATTTGTAAGAAAATTTGCAGGAAAAGATTTTCGAAGGTATTTTAAGTGATTGAGAATTAAATAAATTATTAATTCGAATAATAGAGAAAAGACCTAATTAATAACCCACTAAATTAGTTTGACTAATCTTTTTTAATCGTTTTAAGTTTTATTCAAACATATATTTTTTAAAAAGAAAGATTTATGTATAAAAATATTGTTATCAAAATAACTAATTTTTTAAAAATTACTAATGGTTTTGTTTCAACTACGTCTTATAACTTTTTTTCTTTCATACAAGTCCTCTATACTTCAATTTTGTTTTAAGTAGATCTCTTTCCATTAGTTTTGAACTAACATAATAAGCTCATGATACAATTACAATTTTATTTTATTGGTTAACACATATCACAATTTGATTGGCCAAAGATAAACTTGAAAATTAAAAAATACATTAATTAATTATATAATTTGTATCATTGACCAAATGATAAAAAGGTTCATGTTTTACCCTAATTAGTGATTTAAATCATTTTTGTTGTTGTTAGACATGTTAGAATAATAATTTACAATTTTATCTTTTTAAAGATTTTAAGTTTTTCTATTAATTGACATATAATGGGATGGACCTTCTAGGTTTAGGAGTCTTGCTAGTTGATATGAATAAAAATTTATCATTGGAACTTTACTTATTTAATGATAATTTAATCATATTTTTGAATAAATTAAACATCAACAAGTATTGTTATGTACCAAATGGGATCATTTAACCAAGGTTGTTCTAATTGATAGGATTTGAGTCTCGAGAAATGTATTATCATTAAATTTTGGTAGAGATAATTTTATTGTCATGTTCCTTTCAAACATGAATAAGTTTTACATACATAAAATGAATAAGTATTTAGGATGTGTTTGGATATGTGACTTAATTAAAAATTTACAGAATAAATTATTTTCAAAAGGTAGCTTATACTATAAATTTGATCAAAAACCTGTTAAAAATTGAAATGAGTTAAAAATAACTTATTAATAAGTTAAATAAAATAACTTATTAAAAAATAAAAAATAACGTATGAAAGTTATAAATTATTTTCATAAATTTTCAATAAACTATTCTAAACTTCCCATTACCTCCATAATTCAATTTATAATATTGATATTCATGATAAAATAAGTTTTTTATTTTATTCTTTATTCATATAATTTTAACTAGTAGTCTCTTAACTTTTGTCCTCCTTTAAATTTTAAAATAATTAAATTTGGTCCACATTAATTCTTTTATACTCAAAATTTTAGATTCTCATTTTTATTTATTTTTAAATAAATTCCAAAAATTTATTTTTTGCTTAAAATTAGATAATTGATCCGGTCTGGATACCGGCCCCAAGATTATCCGGTCTGGATACCGGTTCTAAGGACAAAAGGCCGTCTCAGCCTTCCTAGAAATCAACCGGTATCCCAGGATAATGATCCAGTCGGTAAACATGTTGAACCGGTCTCACCTAAAGTGAAGTCATTATAGCCGCCCTAGTGTTCAGCCAGTGTCAAGAATACCAATCTGGTCTGCAACACACTCGGCAAACCTCTCTTACACCAGTCGTCCGAGGTGACATCCGAGACACCGATCGGCTTATCTGCTCTCCTACACCGGGTGGCTGATCCGTTCTCTAACCGACTGCTTCAGTATCATAACGGGAAAGGTATTCTACACAGCGGAATATGTCCCTTTCATTCACTGACAGGAGCGGGTACAATCACCAGCGAAATTTACGGAAAAGGTAATTATCCTCCATCCATGTGACAGAAAAGTACACTGATAATTCACCTACTCTCTTGGCATACTCTGAATGCTGGCCCACTCGGATTGACTCTTGATACACGTTATCAGAACCAGTGGGCCCACTAACACCCAACGATTCATCTTCCATGCTCAACTATAAATAATAGGTTGCAATACATGTGCAAGGTGATGTTGTCCTTACTCTCATTCTCACTATTATACTGCTTCAGTATTACAGAGTTCATCTTATACTCTTCTAACTTGAGCGTCGGAGAATCTTCGCAGGTGATACCACCTGTCGCCCACACCAACGCGAGAGGTCGGTGTGAAGGATCTCCAAGACAACAAGACCGACCTCCGCATACCGAGAGGCCGGATCACAGAGATCGGATACACATAACCGGTCTTCAGTCTTATTCAATCTTCAACTCTTGAGGCTGTCCCGACACCGGATCCTAGACCCCGGTCGGGGACAGATCATTGGCACGCCCGGTGGGACCCGGTAGAGTTATTCCCACTTTCTGCAGAAGTTAGTAGTCGACCATGGAAGGAGATGGACGCGACTTTGTGGATGGTCACGTGGAAGATGTGACCCATCAACAAGCTGAGGGGGATTCGACTTTGAATCACCAGCAACCCACTGAAGGAGGATGATACCAGTGGCAACCCCTGATCCACGAGATGAGGTTATCAGACAACTCAGGGAGAAGTTGATGGAGTTGCGAAGGGAGAAAGGAAAAACTGGAGACAGAATGATGTCTCAGGCGGAGGATACTCGCCATGCATCTGCGAGAGGGAGATCTACAACCCTCCAGTATTCTAAGATCCCCACTTATGAGAGAAGAGAACAAACTCAAGATTCTGGGGACGGAAACAGTGCAAGGAAGAGGGGGCAGACAACGATGGCTTCTGGGCCATACCGATTCAACGTCTCTTTCTCAAGGAGGCTCATGAACATATTCATCCCCAAGCACCTACAAACGACTCAACCACTTTCCATCAGAAAGTATAACGGAGAAACTGATCCCATTAAGCACCTTGATGCTTACACGTATGAGGCCATGTACTTGGGAGCCGATGAAGATGTGATGTGCAGGATGTTCCCACGAACCTTAACGGAGGAAGCTCTCGGTTGGTTCAAAAGTTTACCCTCGGAGTCAATAGATTCTTGGGAAGTAATGGCGACTTCATTTGAGAGCCATTTCATCATCTCTAGGGACGTCCCAAGGACTTCCCATACCTTGGCTCAGATAAGGCAGGGAGAAAGTGAAACTCTCAAGGAGTTTTTGAAGAGATTTTATAAGGAAGCTGCTTTGGTGCCTAACCTCACAGAGGCAATTCAGCTTCACATCATTGTCGAAGCCTTACAGCATGGATCCGCCTTTGCTTTGTCTTTGGCAAAGATTTCTCCGACGACGTTGGAGGAGTTTCGAAGAAAAGCTTCGAAGTACGTAGGTATTGAAATGCACTTGGAAGCAACAGCGTTCGCTACTATAGTTAGTCGGTAAGACAGTGTGCACTCTTTCCTTACTTGGGTTCTTCCGATCGGATTTTACCAAAAAGGTTTAACGAGGCATAACCCCGACTCGGTTCTCTTTCTCTCCTTTGTATTGTAATTTATAATTAATGAAATATTCTCTGTGTTCCCCTATTGCCTTTATGATTTTATTTGATGCACAACTTCGTTGTGACAAGATACTTTCAGGACGGATGATCCTGACAACGTCGTTAGTGATGAACCTCTTCGAAGGTACAACTGGGTGAACCATATCTCGAAGGCTCGGATTATAGGATTAAACCGAACTCCGAGTATGACTAGTAGGTTTGGCCGAACGTCGGTGAAGAACGGTGAATGGGTAAAATCCAACACCAATTGAAGGCCCAGATTGTACGATTAAACCGAACTCTGGGTACGGTTAGTAAGTTTGACTGAACACCGGTGAAGGCTCGGATTGTAGGATTGAACCAAACTCCGAGTACGACTAGTAGGTTTGGCCGAACGTCGGTGAAGACCTGAGTTGTAGGATTAAACTGAACCTCAGGAAATGGGTTGTAGGATTGCACCGAACCCCATTCGAAGACCGGTGAATGGGTAAAATCCAACACCGAGTATGAAGAACGGTGAATGGGTAAAATCCAACACCGATTGAAGATACGGCTAGTAGGATCAAACCGAACGCCATTGAAGACCTGAGTTGTAGGATTAAACCGAACCTCAGGAAATGGGTTGTAGGATTGCACCGAACCCCATTCGAAGACCGGTGAATGGGTAAAATCCAACACCGATTGAAGATACGGCTAGTAGGATCAAACCGAACGCCATTAAAGACCTGAGTTGTAGGATTAAACCGAACCTCAGGAAATGGGTTGTAGGATTGCACCGAACCCCATTCGAAGACCGGTGAATGAGTAAAATCCAACACCGAGTGATGAAGGCCGGTGAATGGGTAAAATCCAACACCGAGTGAAGAAAAATGGTGAATGGGTAAAATCCAACACCGACAGAAGAAAAATGGTGAATGAGTAAAATCCAACACCGACTGAAGGCTCGGATTGTAGAATTAAACCGAACTCCGAGTACAACTTGTAGGCTTGGCCGGTTGCTATTGAAGAATCAATCGTTATCGAATTCACTCAGAAGTATTCCTGGGAATTCCTCACTCGGAAATATTCTCCCTTAGGATTCCTTACTCGGAAACACTTCAAATTCGATGCGAGACTCTTAAATTCTTTAGTCAGCAATATCTCATTGAAGTCCGACTCGTGAATTCTGTAAGCTGAGATAATCTCACTTTGAAGTTTCAATCAGGAATTGTTTCCTCGGGAAAGTCTCTACCCAAAACGCACTCATCCGAAGTCGAAGCCTTTCTCTGTCCCTAAGTGTTTCACTCGGAAAATGCTTCACTCGGTACCATATCACGTGGAGGTCGGAAATCCTTCACTCGGTGCCGTATTACGTAGAGGTCGGAAATGTTTCACTCGGTATTATCCTGTTCAGAAATATTCCACTCGGAGCTATCTTGTTTCGAAATGCTCCACTCGGTGCCATACTACACGGGAATCAGAGATATCTCACTCGGTATTATCCCGCTCAGAAATGTCACACTCGGGGACACCTTCTCAGGAAAGTTGTACTCGGAAATCTCCAACCCGAATGAAGACTCGGATTGTAGGACTAAACCGAACTCCGAGTGTGGTTGGAACGATTAAGCCGAGCGTCGTCGAAGCACCAGTCGGAAATCTTCCACTCGGAAGTATCTCTCAGGATTTTACCGAGCAGTACGAGGAGGTTACAAGTAACGGAGCTTCCCTGGTAACAAGGCCAGAATATGCCTCACTCGGAATCGCTCACTTAGAGTCACATACTCACTCGGAGCTATTCACTCGGAATCGTTCACTCAAAAGTCAAATTTCCACTCGGAATCATTCAACCGTTCACTCCATAACGCTTGGGGACAATATTTGGCGATTAACGAGTATTACTAAGGTAAAAACATAACGTGTATTCTTGCAGGGTACGCCGACATACAGACCTCTCATGAACTGCATAGCTTATATGAGCAATTTACAGTCCCTCACACAAGCTAGAGGACAAATGATCCGGTCTGGATACCGATTCTAAGGACAAAAGGCCGTCTCAGCCTTCCTAGAAATCAACCGGTATCCCAGGATAATGATTCAGTCGGTAAACATGTTGAACCAGTCTCACCTAAAGTGAAGTCATTATAGCCGCCCTAGTGTTCAGCCGGTGTCAAGAATACCAATCCGGTCTACAACACACTCGGCAAACCTCTCTTACACCAGTCGTCCGAGGTGACATCCGAGACACCGATCGGCTTATCCGCTCTCCTACACCGGGTGGCTGATCCGTTCTCTAACCGACTGCTTCAGTATCATAACGGGAAAGGTATTCTACACAGTGGAATATGTCCCTTTCATTCACTGACAGGAGTGAGTACAATCACCAGCGGAATTTACGGAAAAGGTAATTATCCTCCATCCATGTGACAGAAAAGTACACTGATAATTCACCTACTCTCTTGGCATACTCTGAATGCTGGCCCACTCGGATTGACTCTTGATACACGTTATCAGAACCAGTGGGCCCACTAACACCCAACGATTCATCTTCTATGCTCAACTATAAATAACAGGTTGCAATACATGTGCAAGGTGATGTTGTCCTTACTCTCATTCTCACTATTATACTGCTTCAGTATTACAAAGTTCATCTTATACTCTTCTAACTTGAGCGTCGGAGAATCTTCGCAGGTAACACCACCTGTCGCCCACACCAACGCGAGAGGTCGGTGTGAAGGATCTCCAAGACAACAAGACCGACCTCCACATACCGAGAGGCCGGATCACAGAGATCGGATACACACAACCGGTTTTCAGCCTCATTCAATCTTCAACTCTTGAGGCTGTCCCGACACTGGATCCTAGACCCCGGTCGGGGACAGATCAATAATTAAAAATAAAAATCACAAAACTTAATCTAAAAAATATAAGTATTTTCTCTTCCCGCTCGAATTTTATATATTGCAAAAATCTTTAGAATTTCGACAAATTTTGATTGAATTTATACTTTTAAAATGATCTAATATCTATAAATTATCTTAATTATTGCTTCCTAATAAAAATTATATACATCTTGGAGTAGTGAAAAACCAATAAAATTATAAAGTCACTCACTTTTTAATAATAAAGACATTGTTTAATTTGAAAACCTATAAAGTAAAAACTTCAAAAATTGAACGTATTCCAAGCTTCACCATAAAATTGCTGAACAAAAACAGACAGCTTAATCTTCGTTCACCAAATTTTGGCGGGAAGAAAAAGCAATTCTTGATATATTTTTTTGGTTTATTGTGCTAAAAATTTCAAATTCCAGTTTTATAAGCAACACGATGGGAAAAAATAGGTAATGTCATTTCAATTTCGTTTGTGAAGTAAAGAAAAAGTGGGAAGCGAAAATGGAGAACCCTAGCAGTAGTGAAAGATGGAACAGAGCAGGGATCGAAGACAACATGCTGGCCATGTTCGACGCCTCCGAAACCAAGGATGCTCATCAAGATACCCTCGACGATCGTAAGTATCATACTCTTTTTTCCCATTTATTTTTATTATTATATATATATATATATATATATATATATATATATATATATATATATATATATATATATATATATATATATATATATATATATTCACTTGATGCTCCACCCACGAATAAAATTGATGTGTTTAGCCTAATTTGAACCTTTGGGTAATCGAAAAATGAAAACTCGAGGGGAAATTAGTTTTGGGTCTCTTTCCTGGATGTAAAAAAGTGCTGTTCTATATATGAATGTTAAATGATATAAAGTTGTTATCGTTTTTGCTTTCTTCTATGGGTTCTTATATGCAGGGATTGCTTTTCTGGATGCTGTTCGAGCTTCTTCGTTTGTGCCTGAACATAGAAACCCACCAACTTCGTAAGTTCTTTTCACACTTGAATACCTAAAACTATGATGTTCCACATTTTATTTCTAGATAAAAATGTTAAGTGCTTTTATCTTTTAATCTTGATAATTCAAATAAAATCTAATAACTAATATTTATTTTTCTCTTTTCTCACCAGACTTATTTTTTATATGTATGTAATCTCCGATATTTGAAGGGGGGGGGGGGGGGGTGTAAGGGTATTTGGTGGCTATTACAGTCTACTGAGTATTTTTATTTCTTTCTTGTGAAGAAAAATTGTTGGGGCGGTATTCCACATGTTGAGAACAGGGAAGTCTTTAGAGTTGATTATGGGAAGCTATAGGCTTCTAGTTGATTTGGACAAGGTATTTGGGTGCCACATGAGACATGATTTTCTATATTTACATTTTCATAGGTCCTTAATATATGTAACTGATGCCTTTACTAGTATGACTTTTTATGTTTAGCGCTTCCCTCGTGTGTATTTATATGGCAAAGATGATTCCCAATCGTCATCTAACTCTTCATCAAAATTGGTTGTGGTTAAAGAGGTACAAATGAGTATAAGTCTTCTCAATCTGTTGGTTTGTTAAATTTAATTGGTAATATGGAATGCTGGTTGTACTTATTGCAAACTAACATATTTTTTCTGCTAGGCGTGGTCTCCCATTGTTGATTGCCTGGATAATGCCACTGCTGCTAGTGAAGCCAGTAAGAAACGGTCTGGTGGACCTCTTGACCCCCCTGTGAGTTGGTTTCTTTTGCATTCAACTTTCTCCTATAGTGTTTTTAGTTTTTTCATTTAATTGGAACAATTTTTGCTTTCATGATTGTATTTTTTTCCCTTGTCTATATGCATGCCAAAAAAATAGAAGCATTTCTTGACTTTCCATGGAAAATTCATTGCTCTTGTGCATTTCAAAGTATGACACCTGATTAGTGTGTATTTTCCTTAACTTTTCTGTTTCTTTTTTATTTTTATGGTGTGTCCATATCTCTTTCTTTTTAATTTTTCTACAAAATTGGTAAAAATATCTTTAAGGATCTGCTTGTATGGTTGCTGTAGTTGAAGTGTTGAAATATATAGCTGTTTAGGGTGAAATTTAGTCTAACCTTTAATTCACTAGTTCAATTTGGGACGTGAATCGGAATCTCCTTTTGGCCCTTAAATTAATAGGTTTATAGCAGTGAGTGTTTTCAAGTAGAAAACAAAATTGAAGTAGAAAACAGAAGTGGAGTAGGAAAGCATGTGTAAAAGATGAATGAATAACATAAAACAATGAGTCAATCACAACAAAAATGGATGAAAACATAAAGACACAACACAAATACGCCCAGGACAGTTTACAATCTTCAAGTTACAGAGATCAAGTATATTGTAATATGAATAAACAACTTAAACATTGATGGTAAAACACATCAGAATTCAAAATATAAAGAAACATACAAACATATGCAGTAAAACAGCAGCAAAGGGGTCCAAACAGAACCAAAATGTAGTAAATTAAAATATGCGGAAAATTTAAGTTGAGAGACTAACTATTGCTACTAGATTCTTTCGATTGTCAGTAGTCGTGATGGTGGACTGTGTGAGGCATTTCTCTTAGATGTCAGAGCCTTCTGAATTCGTTCTCTCCATGCTTGAGTCTAATTTTTGTTTTTATGTCTTATTGCTCAACTGTAACTTGAAAGGAGTTACCTTCTCTATCCCCCTACATGAGAGGTTACCATGTACTGTAACCACAAAATGCCATGTGTCCCCTTGTTGTTGAGCCTTCAAAATTGCCCAAATTAATTATTTAGACATGTGCTTAATCTAACCTGACCACGGGAGCAGTTTGGTCGTGCAACTTGAAAACCTATCAATTTGAAGGCCTGCCTGCTGACTTGATGGCATGTAAACATTGAGGCTCTTTGTTTCTTTCTCTATTTCTCCTCAACTAAGGCTCTTAATTGGCAATAAAAGCACATCAATATTAACTCTTACTTTAGGGCTATGAATTAATCCTAGTTTGGTTTAACAAATCAACATCTCCCATCAATTAATTGATACCAAAAGTGCATCCAGAAGGCTTTTATATTTTTATCCAGGAATTTTAATTTCACCCCTAATAATATGATAGAACTAACAAACTAACTAAATTAGTTTGTTATAGCTAGAAAACTAATTCAGTTATTTTGTTATAGTTAGAAAATTAATTCAGTTAGTTTGTTATAGTTGGAAAGGGTATATAAAGGAAATATGGAGGGGGGAAGAGGAGGAAAAAACATTGGCAGGAACCCTAAAGGTCTAAAAAGAGTCTTAGGTCACATATCTTCATCTGTAAAAAGGTGTAGCAGAGAGAACTTTATTGAATAAAGAAATTGTTTCTGTATTTTCTTTATCCATATTGATCCAGTGCTATCATAATAGCTTTAATTAATTTTATAATAACTGATAACTTGTTTCTTTATACTGTTCCAAACTGTTTCTCAAAACATCTATATTAAATTGCATTGCACATGGTGAATTATACAGTGATGCAGCATATCACATATGCCCACCTTTTACATGTTTTGTAGAAATTATAGGTAGTTTAGAGTACTGTACTGGCATTAGGTAAGCCAATAAAGTTGTGTAATTCTGCCAGTGTACTCCAGGTAATCTGTGCCAAGTTTTATTTTGTTGCATATCATAATGATGTAGACAAATTTTCAGTAGCAGTCATGATTGATGAAAGCACTACACTTCAATGAACTTGTATATATTTTTAAACTTTTACCTTTCTGCTTACAAATTTAGCTTCCACAAGGTTCTCTTAAGTATCTTTCTGTTAAATTGCAATTTGATATTGAGTTCTTAAACATTTTTTGGTTCTTTATGTTCTCTACCTTAGAACTTTCAGCTCCTAATAGAAGAGCTTGCTGAAATTTCAACTGAGACAAAATTTCAAGCAGCAAACATGGAGGTTGGTTCACCAATGTTGTATATTCCTAATCCTAGCTAGAATCTTTGATCTCATGGATACTTCTTTTGCATGACTCTCTTAAGAGTAGAGACACTACTTATAATTTTCCATTTCTGACCGAGGTTATAACTTATAATATGTGGTCTACTTTCTGCTCAATTTGCCTTTAGATGTTTTAGATTCCAGGCTTCTGGCTTTCCCATCTATGTGGTTTTGTATTATGTTAAACATTGGTCCACAAGTTACGAAGTGTGTCTGTGTGAGCGCTTGTGAGGGATGTATTTGGTGAGAAAGTTATTCTTATGAGAATTACAGGAGCAAAGGTTCACCATACAATTATATATGGACAGTGAAAAATAAGGCTAGTTGAAGTCACATAATCAATTGAAAAAGTCACATGACCTTTCAAAATGTCATGTGAAGTGACCTGTAAGATCTTATGGTTAACATTTGCTTCTATCATTCTCACAAAAAATCAGTCCTCGAATTTGATACACCTACATGTGTGTGCGTGCACATGTGTTTAATATCATTACATGGTTTTGTGCAGCCCTTGCGGAACATGTTACTCTTTCAATATCTTGTCATTGTTTTTGAGGGCGATTTTCTACCAAGGAATGGTGTGTATGAAGTTGAACTCATCTGCTGTCACCATGCCTTAAAATACTTCTAAGTTGTAAATAACTCGTGTTGCAGCAACCTTGAACTGGAGCATGCAGAGGGACTCTTTACTCAACCTATTACTGGTATTTGTTTCTTAAGCCTAAAGCTTATTGATTATGTTGTGTAAAAGAATATCATCACTAACCAATCAACATTTGGTCGCCTTGATTTATGTGCTTATGTTGTGAAAGCTAATACTCTTCTTCCATATGTCCCTTTGTAGAGATCTTATGTATCTCGATTTGACACCTTGAAAGATTTTATTTTCCCTTTTTACCCTTGCAGAAATATACATCGTATCTAAGTTTTTGTAGGGATCTAGGAAAATAAATTACAAAAGCTTGATGAAGGATTGCATGACAATTATTTGTCAACTATCTCAACTTCTTCACAATGAACAAAGTAAATATCTAGAGCTTGAAGAAAGTTCCCAATCTCAGTCTTCCAAAAATTGTCATGCGACTTTATCTCTTGCTTTACTTGAAGTATTAAAGAACACATGTGTGTCTATGGAGAAACTTTTGGTGATGGTAAGTTCCTGAATAATTTTATTTATTGTATTTATCTAAACTTTAAACGAGTTTTCTATATTTACATTTTGAGTTTTTTAGATTATGGACTTCGATATGGCAAGGAAAAACGCAGGTATTGAAGGCCAGACTACAAGAGCAGATAGTCCAAGGTTGTTCACTTTTCACCTGGTTACCTTACAATATTGGAGCTTTCAGTTGATTGATGCCCTTGTTTCTTTATATGCCATGCTTTTGATGATTTAGATGCAATATTGTATTTTGACGCAGAACACCTTTCATGGACATAATTCTGGATGAACTAGCTTACAACAAAGATGCTGTCCCTGTTTTTCTTAAGGTGGCTCCTGATACTTTCTCTCATCCTTTTCCCTCCTCACCCACTTCTCTCTCTGGGTATAACTGTTTATGTGGGGCTAGATGAAGTAATAATGCATAAGATTGGGTTATGAACTTATGATCTTTGTTTAAAAATTTTACTTGGACATATTTACTTGTCAAGATGTAAATAAAGCCAATCCCCATATGATGAAACAAAGGTTTACTACTATTTAAATAGTATCTAACGTTTGACAACTTGATACTTCTTACTTGCGTTACTAGCTAGTAATTACCCTTTCCAATTTCCCATTTCAAATTATTAGTTTCTCCTTTTTACGAGAATGACTTCAGGTCTTCAGTGAACCTAAATGGAAGCTGGAAATAGTCGTGCAGTATTTGTGGAAATACATAACCAAGGTAATCTACGGGTGGACTGGTTGAAAATCTATTATACATGCTTAATGATGTATTTTCTTCCTCCTCTAAGGGAGGCTTTATCAGTAGGAGGCTCTTTGCTTTTCATAATCTATTCATTTAACTGCCTTAGGTTTTATAAAAATTGCAGCCTTCTGTTCGTACTCGTAAGTCAAATGGTTATACTTATACTGAAGATGCAACATTTGATGGGGCTCTGAAGTGCTTTTCAAATAAAACTGGCACTAAGAGCTTAATAAAGAAAATTGGTGCAAATGTTGTTCAGTTTCTTCTGGCTCATGGTCTTCAGGTACTTGTCTTTATTCAACGAATCAATCACTCAATGTACATTATATGTTGATTTGAATAGCACTATAAAAACTATTTTAGAGAAAAAGGAGGACAAAAATCTAGGACTGTGACATGAAGCAAGAACAAAGGTGGGGAAAAGAAGAGATTTTATTGGAATAGAAAATAGAGATATCTTCTCCAAAGGTTTCCCCTTCATAAAGAATTTCCCCATTCATTACATGATATGTATTGTTGGCTAATCAAATTGTAGGATTTGAATTATGAATTGTAAGATTCTAACAACTATAGTAACAAGTAACAACCACTTTGATAGCTATATACCTCAAGGGATTGGGGGATTAACTACAGGTTTTTCCATGTGAATTTTGTGTGGTGAAACCAGTCAATTTAGCCCTGGGAAGCTGAAGCATTAGTTCTGGTTCACACTTTGGAAAATTGATGAGGGGCTTCTAAAATTAGTTTTCTTTTTGAAACGGGTTTCTACTGGTTTTCAGGCTGAATTATCAATATTGTCAGAAGGAAATGTGGATGACAACAGTGCTCCTGTGGATTTGTGCCAGACTTTTATTGCCGCTTTTGATAGTTTAAGAAGCACAGATGAGTAAGGGGACCATTTCTATGTGACTTTTTGGTCAGATCGGATCTATAAAATCCATTTTTATGGGGGTAAACTGAAGTCTTTTTGTTTTGGATCTTGATAATTTTCTAATTTGTTACCTGTTATGGTGTAGGCAAATGGAGATATTGTCAATAGGAAAAGAGGCACTGTTTGCTGCTGCAACTCTTATCTCTATGAAGCCATAGGAATGTAAGTAACTGCATTGACTATGCTTGTCATTTTTTAAAAATCAACTTCTGTCAGGCTATGCCGCAGCGCTGTATAGAAATTACAGTCTTCTTGTCTTCTTTTTTTTTTTTTTGGATTGGCTTCTGGTTCTGAGGCTTTGAAGTCATAGCTAAAGTGAAGTAATGGGTATGTACAAAAGGTAGCTCCTACTGATGCACCATCATGAAGTAGGTGGTCCAATTTTGATGGTTGGTTGCCCAGAAATGACAAAAAAAAAAAATGCATGTACAAGTTTATTACATACACATGCAACATTTTTGAACTCCAGAATTATATTAATGAATGAAAGTCTCATTCATAGAATGGGAGGTTTTAGGATCTTAAGTAATATTGCTAGTTGATGATATGGCTAATAAATTTCCATTACTCTATTCACTTGAAAGTGGATTAACACTACACATCACACTTGTTAAAATTCAGTTTGTTTTTATAATTTAGTAATAATGTGAGCCTAAGCGTGCTTGATGGTAGTCTTAAGTGGGAATATGAATTCCAATCAAATGCTGTAGTCTGTAGGATCTTGATTCTGAAGATAACATTGAACATAAAGGGTATGAGTTAAGTTAAACTCTCAGATTATGTTTGGCTGGTGAAAGAAAAAAACACTGTTGTGATGTGAAGTTTAAAAATGTTTTGGCCAATTGCTTCT
Organism: Clitoria ternatea; assembly: GCA_037962975.1. NCBI lineage: Eukaryota > Viridiplantae > Streptophyta > Magnoliopsida > Fabales > Fabaceae > Clitoria > Clitoria ternatea. The sequence continues at coordinate 298,961,656 of CM075669.1, forward strand.
TTAATAACGGTGGTTTTACTCATATTTAGTCTTTTTTAAAATATAATTAAGTCTTTTTATTGATTTTTACTATTTAAAACTTGAGTATTTCTAACCAAAATTTATGAATTGAACTGTCTAGTGACTTATTTGATTGTCTTCGTTTTTTAATTTTAAAAATTATTTTTGAAAATAGTTTTTTAAAATCCATGAACACATGAATAGTAGACAATTGAAAGCTGACAATTATAACAACTTGATATTTTGGTATTTAGTTTTTAAAATTGGGAAAAAAATACTGTTTTAAAATAGTTCAGAAATAACTTTTATTAGTCATGTTTTTTTCTTTTTTAAAAAAGGAAAGCATTTTTCAAAAATTAGAAATCAAACAAATGCTTAATAAACCGAAATTTGTAAACATGAATCTTTATGCATGAAACTGTGAACGTAAAATTTTCTCCTTTGGTTGAATAAAAGTCTAGACTCGACTTTTCTTTTTGGTGTTAAAAGTTTGTATTCTTCTTCGAAGTGAATCATTTTCAGGATTTAGCTTCTATATAAGAAATACACATCATATTCCATCTAAACCTAAAAAGAAAAATTATTCTGAATCTAATTCAAATTTCATTAAATTTTCAAATTTTAAATGATAATATACACTAACATTAATCATTGATTAATATTTTTTCACACGTACACACAAAGATATATATATAATTGAAGTTTTATTAAATTTTTAATTTTTAAATGATAATGTAAACCAACATTAACCATCGATTAATATTTTCTTGTTCACAACATATTCATTAATTACTGGTATATTGTTCATAAGAACAACAGTAGTGTGCACATTTAAATGCATAAAAATAGCATAGTTATATGACTTGTATGATGCAAATCTATTATCTCAACTCAAGGAATAAATTTCATAATCGCCTCTAGTCGAAACACAACTAGATGAACTGAAGAAGGAAAAAAAAACAAATAGTAACATGAAAACAACTATTGCATTCATAACTGCACAAAACAATGTTTGTATACGAAGTTGATAAAAGAAAAGTCCTAGTGAAGTGACGTGTCCAGTTATAAATGCAAGAATTGTGTAAATTTCTATCTCATCACATATGCATAGTACAGTCTTTTCTTTTCTCTCCATGCCTTTTCCCTCTAATCACTTTAACCGTAGTCAATTTGTCCATGGCAGCCACAAAAGCTTGAAAAAACTTTTGCTTATCACTTGCAAGATCTTGAACAATGGGCTTGGTTCTTGGGTCCAAAGTCAAAGCCTGATCCGAAGCTAGCAAACCCATTTTCTTTTGCAAGTTACCATAATAGGCATGGTCAAATATGAATGTGGTAGTGGCATCAAAAGGGGCAACAATGTCCAAATTTCCACCAAAGTTTGGACAATACATTTTCAAAGCATGAAGTAATTTGGGGTCCATATTCGGGTCGGGTTGACCCTTGCCCATGTAGTTGTAGAGACGGGTCACAAAGTGCTTGCAATGGGCAAACCCAATTGTGTGGGCCCCTGAAAGAGCAACCATGTCCTTCACTGTTAGGCCCTTTAGATTGAAGAGTTTGATGAGCTGATCAACGGTGGAGTTTTCACGAGGGATGTTGGGCCCCACCCTTGATGCCATTGATATCTTTCCATCCCATCTTCCCTTCTTCACTTGGTAATATGGCCCTCCTGCCTATTTCATCATTACTTGTGGTTTTAGTTAACTCTTTCTCAGTTACCTCACATTTTAATGTTACAATCTTGTCACTTAATTTTACTAGCAATTATATAAAACAAAATTGAAAATGTTAGTCATTGTCATAAGAACATTATTTAAAGAAATAAGAATAAAAAATTTTCTGTTTTTTACTTCCTTAAATAATAGCATTGTTCAAAGAAAAATTAAAAAGGTTTTTGTTGCAGCAAGCTTTTCACATTCAGGGATGGGGCTCATTTTGTTTTATAAGGGTGAGTTTGTATTAAGACAAAAAATATAATATCTTAAATATGGTGGCAGTTAATTTTTCAATTAGAGATATTTTAGTCATAACTTCTGCTCTTATATTAGTCTATCTAAATGACAAAAGTCATTCATAATAAATAATGCTTTGATATGATGCAAATATTTGAAAGAATTATAGCAAGTCTTCCATTTATTTTTTAATCTATTGTTATACACTTCAAAATACAGTACATGTTATTTTATTTTTATATATTTTTTAATATATTATTTCTCTTTCTATATTTAATACCTTAATATTGTTTTCTTAATTAATGTTATCTTAATTTAAATAAAAGATAAAAATATAATTAATAAACAAAATATTTAATTGTGACTTAAAATCTTAAAAGAACACAATTTTAAAACAAATTAAACATCTTAAAAGGACATAAAAAGAAACGGAGGGAGGGAGTAGTGTTAAGAAAAAATGTGCATTAAAATACTGAGGAACACCATGGTTTATGATCTATTTTAACAGAAACATAGAAATAAATGAATGAACAATGCTGGTGAATTTTTTTTCTTTTTTCTTCGAATTAATTACTGCATTTGTATAGTAAAATTTGATAATAAATTTATGTATCGGTTTAAACAAATCATGATCAAATTAGAAATCAGATCATAATTAAACCAAGAACAATATAGAATTGACTTGAATCGGTCATCTTATCAATTTAGAATTTAACTAGTCAGATCGACTAGTCCAATGTAGTTTTGGCAACAATAAATCAAATTAATATATAAGGAACACAGTAACAATTAAAATATTATATTATTTTACATTTCTAAATCTTTATCAATCACGCTACTTGTCAAATATTGATTAAAACTATGAATAGTGTGGTGATCATCACCCAATAATTTTTCCAAAACCTTTCACCAGCTGCTTCTTAACTTTATCGAACAAAAATTTTGATTGCAACAGATTTAGATGAATACAGCTGAGGAAATGAAATTTAACAACAACTTGGAACGATTGACAATAGTGAATTACTGTTATTCTCAAATCTCAATTTCTCATTTCGCATTTTGATCTGTTCAGCTTTCTTTTTTCTTAAACAAGCATAAACTTGTCCTTACTCTATCCCCTTTTCAACCCAATCAGTTACAAATTTGTCTGAAAAATAATTGTTAAAGCATAGCCATATAATCAATCATGCTCATGAACACAATAAATAAAGTTCTAAAATTTTATAAAAACAATATTAAGTTAAAATATAAAAGGACAACAACAAAACTTAGACCTTGGACTAGGAAGGAGCGTTGTGTTTGGTGCCAAAATAATCCACATGTAAAAAAAGTACAAATTTTGGACTGTTTTTGGGGTCTGAAGTACCAAACAACTATTGACCTATATGAAAACAAAATCTAAGTTGACTTTATGTTGAATTGTTGTATTATTGTATGAAACAGCCACTCTTGCCAACTGCTACAAAAATGCAACTATTATTAAAGGAAATGTATTTTCTTATTTTGATGCAGAAAATATGCGCTCTAACCAAGACCAACTTGTCTGTTTCTTCTTTCTGCTAAATGATTTCAATTTTTTTTAGTTTCCCATAAGTATTTTTAAATTTAAGACGTTATTCAAACAATACCAAATTATTTATCATCATACAAACTCCATTTCGGTTTTCTAAAATGCCTAATACATTATTATGTGTCTTTTCTGCTAGACAAATTTGCAAATGGACAAAGGAATTTTTTTATTCTATAGCATAACTGTTAGCTCTATTGTCTTTGTTCAGAGGGAAAAGAAGATTGGCTGTATTGTCTTTTTCAATTTTGTTTTCCTTTCATTTTACATTATAAAGAACCCCTCTAAAGCAACTAATATCCAATTTCTTTATACTCAAATTATAAATGTCATCAACACTGGCGACTGCAATAAATCTAGGACACCGTTTCTCAAGTACCATGAGACTATATATGACTGAAATATTAGAATTAAAACCCCTTACAATATATTTAAAAAGACTTAACTATTTTTCAACTATCCTAAACTTTACTAGGATTCCACATATTCTAAGAACCAAACAGAGATGCAACAAGTGAAAGTGAAAGGGATAGAAACTTTGAACCTTCACTAAAAAAAAATAGAGCTAGAAAAGCATAGTGTGGATTTGTTCATGATCAAATAGCCCTTGTCTGTTTTCAATTTAAGTGGACCAAATTTGGTTACATCAAAGACACATCAACAACCTTTAAAACTAAGAATATTTTGAATTTGTATTGCATGTGAACTGAAACCTATGATGTCAACTTGAGCAGTAGAGGAGTGGAGGGCACTACCAAAGTGCCAACATTTCACCGAGGAAGAAACCAAAAAAATAGAAGCGAAATGTAAAGGGAAAGAAAGCTACTAGATAAAAAAAAAAAAAATTGTGGCAAGCATGAGAAGAGTGGCACAAAGCACCAATTAACTTACCAGGTGTACATAATCTCTGGCTGCAATTACAAGAATGTCCGCACAAGACACTACACCTGGGCACTTTCTCTCCACTAGTTCCTTAGCCTTTCTTACTGTCTCAAAACCTTCCACCTTCAATTCTCTATTATCCTCTGCATCCTTCTCTGCCAACTCCTTGCTTCCAGGCTTTGATGCTATCAGAATTGATGCATCACAACCCTGCGTTCAACCATCCATGAATCATCAATGACCCCTAAGAATTCATTCTGGTAACTAAAAGATTAACAAATTAACTATTAACTTGAACTCATTAAAAATAATAATGACCCCAAAAGACAAAAATAGACAACCAAACCACAAAATTCGCAACCAAACATGAATGACAAAAACATTTGTCCTATAAACCTATCAAACACAAGAAGAAAATGAAACTTTCTTTTTGGTCTTCCACATTTGACAACCATTAGGAAAACATTAAAACAAGCCAATACATGCATGCAACTACAAACTATACAAAGCTAAAGTTTTTTTTCTTCTTTTTTTGATGAATTAATTGGGCTTACTTCTACAAAACAATCATGGAAGAGGAGGCGAATGGTAGCCGGGCCAGAAACAGGTGATTCTTTGAATTGTTGAGAGGTGACTGAGCCAACAAGTTGTTCTACCAGTGGACAAGATTTTGCATAGTAATCAAGTGAAAGTTGGCGTGGTTGGCGTGTAGTGTTTTTGGCTAAGCATGATGAACTTCCACTGAGAGTGAAGAAAACAAAGAATAGAAATGGAAAAGAAGGGACAGACATGAGCTTGGATAACAATGGAGCAGTTTAGGAAAAAGAAAGAAAAGGGTCAAGAAGGGTGGTGTTGGTAGAAGATCAAAAGTGAAGGCAAGGTTGAATGTTTTGCATAGAAGTGTGGGACAGATTGACAAATCAGAATAAGGGGGTGGTTTAAAAATTAGAGGGAATCAATTCCCGTGAATCTCTTAGAAGGGAAAAACGAAAAGCTGAATTAATTGGTTTGGTGGTATATCTAATGCAGAAAAATACTGACAACTCACAAAAAAAAATAGAATTCAATAAAATACAAAGGACATCCTCCAGGACATCAAAGTAGACTTGAAGTTCACCCGCCTGATCACACCACATTTTTGGTTCAATCATAGTGGAAATGTTTGGTCAAATGCAAGTGTGTAGGGTCTATATATCTACCTAGATGCATCATGTCACTTTTCATGATACTTTAACTTCCTCTTAGATTGAAATATTCGCTGAAAATTGATGAAAGGAAGATCATGGAGTTAGCTTTTACTTAAAAGAAAATGCTAGTTTTACAAGAGGAAAAGGCTTTAATGCTTGATATTTAATGTATCGTGTTTGAAATATTATCCGTTCAAATTAAAATTAAAATATATTTTATTTCTATAGTGTCACTAAACTAAAAAATAAATAACTACCCCTGTTTCTTGTTGGCGAATCATTTTTTTTCACACTTTCTTTAATTATTGATTTGAGATTGAGATATAGACTGACGTTTAGGGACACTTTTTACTTGTAATATATTTAGTTCCAATATTTTTTAGTTTTTATTTGAACGAGTAAAATCTCAAATAGGATACAATGAAACACAGACTCAAACTTGGCCTACTAAGATATTAGACAGAAATTATAGAAATTTAGAGGGAGGAGAGAATTAAAGAAATAGAGGGAAGGGAAAGAGAAGAACTAAGAGGGAATAAGAATATTTTATGGTTGCCATACACAGTACAATAATAACTATTAATATAGGAATAATGGGCCTAAATATAATGGGCCAATATGGATAATACTAAAATATAAATCCTAAATATAAAGTAAAATGTTAATAATAACTAAACCAATACACTAATCTAGTATCTTATCATGAATATATGAATGGTCACAATTTTAATGGACCATTAAAGCTCTTTCCTTGCGAATAAGTTAGATAGAGCTAGATTTTATAGGGCATGAGTTTGACCTAATACTTAATTTTGAGATCTAAATCTGATTTGTAACCCGACATAAACCATATTTTAAGACATGACCTATTTTAAAACGTGGTTTAACCTAATACTTTGTATAAAAACCTGACTTAAATTCTCCTCAATAAAAAAATAAATAAACATATGTTAAATAGATCAATTTGTCTATCTTAAACAAATCAATATGCTTTCTACATATTCTATTCATTTAATTATCAATTTTGCATAGGAAGTTGATTTTAACATATTTTAATTTTATAAACTATAACTCATAGAAAATATGATGTGTATTTATAACTTATAATATATTTTTAAATAAGTATTTTGAAAAGTCTTAGTTTGATTTTTATATTAATTAGACTAGATCAAATTAGACCTTAAATTGAACTAGTCATAAGATCCTAATAGACAGTTAAACATGATCTCATCTCTATTGATTTTTAAACAATTTTTATATATTTTTAATAAAAGATTCCCATTTTTCATTCCTTAAACAGTATTGTTAGAAACCGGTTAACAATTTAATACTTAAATGGGTAACGTCGGACATTTTACTCTCTAACTTTTAACAACCATAAATTTCAGTTTCTGATATTGCTCGTACCAATTTCTATTAATCAAAATGAATGTTTACTTGAGAACTATAACTTTTCAACTATCACCAGTTATTTTGAAGTAGTGTAACCGGAAAGGATTAAAGAATAAGGTAAGGAGATTTATATGCTACCTTTTGTTATATAGGGTATTGTTATTTTTACTTTCTTTTACAATAAAGAAAGATATAGAAAGTTTAGAGAGTCACATATCATAAGTGCATGATAGAAAAAAGTGAAAAAATTGTAGAAATTTTAAGTGAAAATATCATACTATTATATATGTACCTCTAATTGTGATAAAATATAAAGAACATGATGATGGTGATTACAAGATTCATTCATTCACATGTGATCGTTCATGATTGTTGGGTTGATTTTTGACTAATGAGGACCTCCTACCAAGAAAATATATATAAAACTAGCATTTCTTTTTCTACACACCAAATTCAAATTTTTAATAAGGAACATCTGTCCATTGAGGTGGTTTTTGGTTTTTAATTTAAAAATTTTTAAAATCCAAAATTTGTTTTTCATTTTTAATTTCATGTTTTAATATATATGGTTTTGAATTTTAAAAAGTTATAAAACTTTTATAATTATGATTAAAACTACTTTATACATAAACAATAATAATATAATAATATTAGTAGTAATAAAAAAATCCTTAACAATGCTGGCGGTAACAACAACGATGGTGGTGAGGTGGTGTTGTCATGACAATGATGATAATGATGACGACGATGGTGAAACCAACAATGGTGATAGTGGTGGTGGAGGGGGTGCTTGCGGTAACATTTGTTATGATAACGATGGGGATAGTAACAATGACGATGACGATGGTAATAAAGGTGTTGGTGATGGAAAGGGTGGTGATAGTAGCAATGATAGCGAAGGTGGTCGTGGTGGTGTCAACAATGGCGATGAGGGTGGTGATAATAATAATAATGGTGGTGGTGGTGGTGGTAGTGGTGATGGTGGTGATGAAGGTGTCACGATGGTGCTTGTGGCGGTAGGGTGGTGGTGGTCATGACAATAGTCATGGCAGTGGTGGTAGTTATGATGATAATGGTGACGGTAATGATGGTGATAATGGTGGTGGGGGGTGAGGTGATGGTGGGAATTATGTTAGTGGTGATTGTAATAACAATAGCGATGGTGGGAACAACAGTGGTGACAATGACGGTAATGACGATGGTGATTGTGGTGGTAGGGTCGTGGTGGTCGTGGCAGTGGTGACGATAGTATGGGTCGTGGCAATGCTGGTGATTGTGGTGGTGGCGGCAATGGTAATGGTGGTAGGGTGGTGGCGGTCGTGACGATGACAATGATATTGCGAGGGGAAGAGGGTGGATGCAACAATGACGACGACAGTAGTAATAATGGTGATAGTGATAATGGTGGTTGTGATAGTGGTGACGGTAGAGTACACGAGATAGAAGTTTATATAAAAAACAAGAAACTATTTTTTTAAAAAAATAACTAAAAAAATATTTTAAAATAAATAAAAACTCATTTTAATAACCTTTTTGTTGAATAATTTTTTTAAAATTGACTTTAAAAAATAAAAATAAAATAAAAACTCACAACTACCGTATGGGCTGAAAGGTAAATGCATTTGTGGTTATTGTTGTGTTGCGATGATTAGTAAAAGAAAAAATCATTCCCATTGTGATGCAAATACTAAGATCTCAAAATTGCAATGTTTAAATCATACATGCCAAACTCATCTGTGGTAGCAGCTTATTAAGGACTTGACAAGTATACAGAAGCAACCTTATAGATGTTATAATTTGTTAATATGTGGTTAGAAACATGAACCGAATATAGAAAAAGACCAAAATAATATTTTTATAGGTTTGAGAAATCTTTTTGTTTTGGAGTTATCTTTTTGAAAATGATTATACTCAATTTATTTATAATATACTATTAGAATCTACGTAAAATGTTTAATTCTTTAAATTTGAAGTTTTTAAACGTTGAAATAGAGATATACAAGATGTAAATATATGTTAAAATATTTCATATAAACAGAAGGGAATTCTTGTCTGATTAGTTTACCCTTTAACAGATATTTAGCTTCCGTTCTGTTTTCAGAATGGAGGTGGGGGAAAATGAGTTTTTAAGTGAGTGTTTGTTTAATAGTTAGCCATTTGTTAATGGAGGTTGCAAGATAGGAAAAAAATATTCTACGGTTAAATGGAGTTTTGATTGTCTCGAATCATATAAAAGATTAATATTAATTTTTAGATTTCTCCTTTTTCTAAACTTTGTTTTCTCAAATACCTGTAATGTATCATTTTCTAAAGGATAATGATAATGCTAACTTTTTAATATTTCGAACAAACATAGTTTATAAATGTATAAAACAGGGTTGAGCAGTAATTGGATGAATGAAGGAGATGGGGGTGAGTGAGTGAACCCCACCAACATAACTGTGGTACAGCCTTTGCATGAGTTATTAAATGCAGGGCATGTGAAACCAAATGCCCCCACTAGATTATAAATAAATGAAGCTCTTCACACTAATTTATGTACTTCTCCAGCACCAAAAATTGAGTTATTTTTCCTTTTTCAGGTTGGTCTTAAGTGGGGTGAGCCTTTTGTTTTGTGACCACATTAAAAAGCATCAGAGCAAACTCATTCCTCTTGTTCTTGTAAGCTTACATTTACAAGGTACTTTAGCATAGCAAGAATTATGTCATTCAGTGAGTAAAGTTAAAGTGATGCAGCTTTTTTCAGTGGACCTCCAATCTACACTCTAATACCTTTTAGGGTCAACTGGTTTAGTGTTTTCAATTACACTACTTTACTATTTCAATACTACTTCTTGTTGGATAGTGAATGTCCCGTTAGTGATCACATGGACAAGTAAACAATCACCTTCCGGTTCCCAAATGAAAACTTGGTTTGGGAACTAAAGAACACACTTTAAATAAATTAATTGTTTTTAATAAGCCAAAAACATATAATAAAACATATACAAGATGTACTTTAATCCATATATAAATTAGCAATTAATACATGATATATGATGAATATCCCGATCCATAAAAGAATAAGATATACTTTTCCTCCTATTAATAAACTATGACCAAGTTCTAACCCTTGTCGAACTCCAAAGTTTACTGGATACAAATCTTGAAATTCCTAAAAATAATAGTATTTCACAAACACTAAATATATTAAATAATTGAATATAGGGCTGTCAAAATGGATCACTCTGTTTGATTTATGATAGGTTTGAGTTTTTATTGGAGTCAAAAAGGTCCGCTTTTAATTTCGGGCTTCAGTTATAGGGCCAGCCCTCATCAACTCAAAAGGCTTTTCTAGACTTGTATTTTTTTGTAAAAAATTACAAAAATCACAATCACTAAAAATATACAAAAAAATTGCATACTTTAAATCAACTATAAAATTTAATTTAAGTAAAAAAATATAAAGAGTAGTTTTTTCATGTTAGTAAAAAACATTTAAAAAAACATGTTATGGGTTATATGTGGGTCAACTCGGTCGACTTGGTAAAAACTAAACCAGATATAGACTTTCCCGAGTTTGGTTTAAAAAGACCTGATTTTAATTCAAGTTTTTTTTATTAATACTCATACTCGTCCGTCCTGTCAATTAGATCGAGACACCAGACCAATTTAACAACTCTAATTGGATATCATACAACTATCATAAATTTTTATCTAATGAGATACCCATATGCAAAAAAATTAGTTTCGTTTGCAATCTTTCATGATAGAATTCTCAACCAAGCAATAAAAGATTAGAATAACCTAAGAAAAGAGCTAGCAGGCAAACTGAGGTTTGTAACAACACGTAGTAAAGCTAAGGTCATGAGAGAGATCTGGTTGCCCACACCCATCATATTCACTATTCCACCATCCCATCCAAAGGTTCTGATCAATCGATTTCTTTTTCATTTTTAAAAGGATAAAAATTATGATTCCATCTTTTAGGATTTTAAGAAAATGGTGTGATACTTGAAAGGTAAGGTTTTTCCGTCGCCAAATAGCAAGAAAATAGTGTGAGAGACCAAATTGTGAATGAAGGATATTACGCACACGGTAGTCAGAGTTAATACTAAAAACTAGATTTGCCACCCCATGCATGCATCGCCTTATTATTGAAGATTTAGATAATGAATGATTTGTAATAAATAGTTAAAATAAAAATAAAACATTAAATAAATTCAAGTAACATTAATTTTATTTTCAATACTTGGATGTATTTGTATGGTTAAAATTTATCATTCTGAATTTTATATGAAAGAAAATTTTATGAAAGAATTTATATATATATATTAATTATGTAACACAAGACATATAACGATGCTAAATGTTGAAAATTTGTCGCTACTTGGTCCAATAACTAGAGTTGAGTATATGGGTCAGTTTATCACGCAATGGACCAGCCCATATAAGTTTGCCTTATAATTTTTTTTTAAAAATTAAAATAAAATGTGAATCCTAAGAACTCGGTTCCACGTGGATCCAAATTTCTATATTGTTCTCATAATTTTAAAATTGTCACCGCCTCTTTTTTAAATACGTTTTTTATTAAAACTGAGTTTATACCCCTGTGGTTGTAGCCCTTTTATACACTAGTGAACCCTTATGATAATAAACTTCCATTAAATTTTAAAAGAAGGTAATTTCCCATTAGTGTCTCTTTTGCAATGAACATAAATAAGAGCCAAGGAAAATCTCTTAAGCATGTTGGTATCTATCTTCCAAATAGTTTTCTCTCATGGTCACTTATACGTTGCTCTATCAAAAATAACTAGTTGAATAAAAATGAAGATACTTATTTCAAATTCTGAACAACAAAACTCATGTAACTACAAATGTTGTGTACAAAAAAGTTTTTAAAAACATCAAATTGTTGATAAAACATGAATTAGTCTTCCTCAAATTATGTATGACAAATATTATTACCGATTGAGTTTTTTAATCTTTCTATTATTATGTGACTTTCCAATATACACAAAAAAATTATCAAAACTAAAGCTATTACCTTTTTTAAAATTCCATTCTCAATTATTAAAAAACAATCATAATTTCATTTATGTTTTAAAAAAGCATTTATAGTTACGTAAAAAACAACACTATTTTAAAAAAATTCATCAACGTATATTTTGTACGGTATTAAATAAAAATCTTAATTTCTCCCTTCCAAACCATGGGAAATATATATATAAAAAATTTACCTTGTACAAATACACGGGAAGATTACTAGTTGATAGTTAAATGAAAAAGCTTAAGCATGAATTTTATGAATAAACTCTTTTTATATATATATTATATTATATATTATAGATGATCTATTATATAAGAAAAAGATTCACTTAGAATGAGATGAGTGGATTTGACACGTATATCCATATAATGGATGATTAAAATTAATTACATAATTTTTTTAAAAAAGTCATGTACCCTTTTTAACTAAATAATTATTTTTTTGGTCAAACTGTAACATCCTGATTTTTTACCGATTGAGATTAAGCCACTAATTAAGGGTTAATTACAGAATTAAGATTAATGGTTGATTTAGATTGACTTCTGGTTGGTTAAAGGTAGTTGAATGATAATAATAGTAATGCCAGGTGAAAGGACACATGTGCCTCTGGTGGTATAAAAGAGCTTCAGCTTCCTCTCTCCTTCATTATTCACGTTGCTGGAGGAAAGACTATGAGAGCTGTGCATTTCTCTCTGCACATACAACCTGCGTCCTTCCCCTTTACTGTTTCTTCTTCTTCGTCTCCTTCTTCTTCTTCTTCTTCCACTCGAAGGCTAATGGCATCCCGAGTGGAAGTATGCAGTGTTATGTGCCCAGAGTTATTGAAGTGTTTTATTGATGGTGAGAAAAAGCTGCTCAAGAAGTGAGCAGGACGCTGAGTACTTCGGAGGTTTAGGATCCTCCACTGTTCTTGCCTACGCAGTTGGATGCTTGGAAGTCTGGGTGCCTTGGAGGTTGAGCTGCTCGAGAATGTGAGACAGCTCCCGAATCCTTCAAGCTGTGCAGAATACAACGACTGGGTCGTTCGATGAAAGAGGGTGACTGATGGATCGATCGGAGAGTAGCCGATCGGAGCTGTAGGCTCGGGGAGCTTCCGAAATCTCCATCCCAGGTAGGGGGCGCTTTGCATGTCAAATGCATGGTTTATGGACGATACTGAGTGAACGTATTGCTCTATGTGTGTGTGATTATGATTATGATGACTGCGTGAAATGTCTGACTGTCAACCTTTGGTTACCGTGTGTATGGTAGTAGAGTCCTGTTAGCAGTTTCACACTTACATGCATGTGTTCAGGGTTGTTGTGCTGAATTCTGATAGTTATTTTATACATAAACGCATGTGGTGTATGTTCCTGTCATTGTTAATACCGAGAGAATATGTATGTGTGGCTGTTGGTTGATTTCATCTGGAATGTTATATTAAAAACATGAACTGTTTGGTTGCTGTGTATGATGGTATGATTGACGAGTGAATGTAGATACTGTGTTGGATCGGTTATGATTCTAATGGTCGCGTGGAATGTGCTCGATAATCGGGAATGCTTGCTGAGAAAATGCATAAGTTGCATGTATAGGAACAGGGCGACCCGTGGAAGGTCAGGAGCCCAATGAGATGATTTCCAGCTACAGATCCTTGGCTAGATCCTGTGAGGGCCCATGGTAGCCGATGGAGCTAGAGTTAAGTCTCGAGACGTCATTGGGAGACCGGTACCATGCGGGAAGGGCTAATGGACGAGGGGCCAGGAAAGGAATCTGCAACTGAAGATTATTATTTAAGTCGGATCCGCATGCATACATATAGGTGCATTGTTATTGAGAATAACCCGATTAACATGGTCTTGAATGATTGAGTGAATTCCGACTGAATGACTGTATGCCCACTAAGATGGTTGCCGAGTGCAAGGTGTTCGTATGTTGTGTATATATATATATATATATATATATATATATATATATATTTGTGAGTAACATGAGTAATATGATATATGTGTATGGGCACTATTACCGAGTGTCAGGTGTTGTTATGGCTGTGAATATATGTGGTTGTGAATGATGCGAAATTCCTAGCCTGATTGAATTGCTTAAATTCCGAGTGAAAGTCGTGTTGTGATATTCATATTGAATAGTGGGGTGTATCATTGCTGATTGAGTGATGCTATTATATAGCTGAGAATTGAGGATTAACTCCGAGCCAATAACTAACATTTTATATGTAAAAGCTCACCCCTACTACATTTTTCAGTATACGCAGGTCGGTGTGATGAATGACGAGAAGGCTTTAAACCCAAATGATGGGTATCTGTGCTGTTGTAGTATACAAAGTACACTGTACCGATTGTATATAGATATATTAAAGCCTTGGCCGGCTCTCATGTAATATATTGTCTAAAGGCTCTCATGTAATATATTGTCTGAACGTATTTATTTATGAGGATTGATTATTAGAGTTGTGAACAAGAATGCACAAATTCATATATATATATATATATATATATATTTTGTTGGTATGACGTTGTTTGGATTGACTAGGAAGTGGTGTTGAATGAATAAAGTTAAGTCAATGAATTCCGAGTGGGATATTGTAGTGAGAGCTTGACTGAAAGTTGGGGGCTTAGAATAGTTCCGAGTGAACTCTAGCGAGTGAGCCTTTCCGAGTGTTGAAGGCTTAAAAGGGATTCCGAGTGGAAAGGATTGTATACTCCCGAGTGGAAATCCCGAATGAACCACTTCCGAAGGGAGAAGGGTTGTAATGGTACTGATTGGGGTGCATTCTAGTAGCCTCTTCCGAGTGAACGAGGCTATATATATGTGAACACCTCTTTCGGTCCGACCCAAGTAAAATGAATTCTGAGAGAACTGGACCCCGGATTCGAGTGATATTCCAAGTAGAATAACTCAGAATGGAGCATTTCCGAGTGGAATATAGCCTTGTGAGAGGTAAATCCGAGTGGAATGACTCACAAATGAACAAATCCGAGAAGAATTACCCAGAATGAGTCATTTCCGAGTGGAATGTCCCCTGGTGAGTCATTTCCGAGTGAAATGTCCCCTGGTGTGTCATTTCCGAGTAGAATGCCTCTAATTAAATCATTTCCAAGTAGAATAACTCGGAATGGAGTATTTCTGAGTGGAATTTAGCCTTGTGAGAGGTAAATACGAGTGGAATAACTCACAAATGAACAAATCCAAGAAGAATTACCCAGAATGAGTCATTTCCGAGTGGAATGTATCCCGGTGTGTCATTTCCAAGTAGAATAACTCAGAATGGAGTATTTCCAAGTGGAATGCCTCTGATTGAGTCATTGCCGAGTGGCACCTTTCCGACTGACAATTTTTCTGGGTGGGACTTATTTCCGAATGAGAAAAGGTCCCGAATGATCGTTTCCGAGTGAGCTTCAAAAGGAATTACTCCGAACAAAGAGAAGGGTCTGACTGGATATCTTTTTGAACAGAGACTCAACTTTCATATGCCCAAATGAGGATTACCGAGTGGGATACAACCGAGTGATGAATTCCCGATTGAAACCGTTCTGAATGAAAAGGCATCCCAGACGAAGACACAAGTGGTGTTGAGTTCCCGACTGAATCACCTCCGAGCAGATATTCTGATTCCGAGTGAATGCTTCTTCAAAAGTAATTTCCGAGTCAATATCTTGTGAAGTCAGACTACTCAGATTAATTCCCCCTGAAGATGGACACCGGTTGTGACCGTAGATCCGGGCCACAAGGAAAAACTCTGATCCCAGGAGACCCCAAGCATTGAAAAGGTCCGACTGACATAAGCGTAACACCGGTCCAGTTTCCAAAGGGATCACATCGGACCAGTTATTGGAATTCCAACTAAACCGATGTCTTTATAGGCCGATGTCACAAACCTGACAACGGAATGAGGACCCCGGATGTTTATGCGCTCTGACGTGGAATCGCATTTCTGAAAGTGGCAGACAGGGGGCGGAAATGGACAGTTTAAAATGCCCCACTGAGCCGCTGCTTCCCACAAACAGGTAGTGGCCAAAGTGGCACCACTATGCGCATAGGTGAGTGGAAACTCTGGCTGTCCCAGACACTCAGCCCATGTCTTCAACCCCTATAAATGCCCCAGCTGAAGAGGCTCAAGGGGTTGGATTTTCTCTCCCTGCAAGAAAACTCTGCCTGAATTCTCTCCGATTCCCCCAAACCTTCAAAGGATCTTTCGGTCTGCAGTCTGTGATCTGTCTTGATCATCACAAAAGGCCTCTAGCCCTAGAAAGCTTGAAGTTCTCCAGTGTTCAAAGTTACTGCCCCTTCATCAACCCCTCACATCGTTCCTACACCGAACCTACATCGTCCCAGCATAAAGTTACTGCCCTTCACTAAACCTTCACACCGTACCTTACCTAGCCACTGCCTTTATCAATCCCTCACATCGTTCCTACACCAAACCTACACCGTCTCAGCATAAAGTTACTGCCCTTCACTAAACCTTCACACCGTACCTTACCTAGCCACTGCCTTTATCAATCCCTCACATCATTCCTTCACCAAACCTACACACCGTCCCTGCACAAAGTTACTGTCCGTCGAACCTCCATCGTCCCTACACAGCATTCACAGTCACTTCCTCACTTCGGATCAACCCCCCCACTAATACCGGTCGCATCCTTCAGTTTCCAGCGTTTGAAGCCCACACCAGCTCAGCACGTTTGCCACAGCTTTCAATTCCAGCACCGGTACAACACCGCCACTGTTTCCAGCATCCAACTACAACACTGGCTCAGAACCCTCCACACCGGTTCCTTTCTGTTCCTTATTTCCTTTGTTTTCATCATTTATTTTCCTGCCAAATTTCTGCCTGTTGGTTATGATTTTCTGTGTAGTATAGCTTATACTGTCAATGCTTATCCTTTACCCCTAAGAAAAAAAAATAGAAAAGAAAACAAATAAGAAGTCTTGCACATGTCTTATTTTCTAGCCTAAAAATTCTATTTTTTTTAAAACAGTGTCGTACGGGAATACTTTCATCTACACAATCTCCTTAGGATCTGTACACGTACGAAGAACTTCATCTTGTATGAGTTCCCCACCTCAATAACATCCATCATCATTTTCTAAGTCTTCCCCTAAAAAAACAAAAAAACTCAGAACTACGTAACCCTGATTTCTTAATAATTCAAGAATACGTAGGAGCGGGACTCAACTCCTGTCGGGCCCATCTTTCTTATTTCTTTTTTTGCTATTTTATTTCTTTGCTTTCGCATTTCTTTCATAAGTGTTCTTTTTTTGTCGCTTCCGTGAAAATCAATTTAAACGTGACGTCTTGTTGATTTCCCCCTAGTTTTTGTTCAAGCCTCGCCACAATTCATAGGGAAGAGATACTTAGGACGAGACGTCCCGCTTATCTCTTTCCTATCCCTATCCCTTTTTTTTATTCAAGGATGTCTAATTTAGGCGTGACGTCTTATTAGCATTCTCTTCCCCTCTCTGTCTCATATCGAAGTCGAGTTTAATTCGGATGAAACGTCCCGTTAACCTCGCTTCGACATTCTATGTTTGTACAGTTCTCTTACTCCATTCTGTCATTTTCAAATAAAAATACAAAAAAAGAGAGGAAGAAACCATGTTTTATTTAAGGCTATTTATATTGCGCTTTCAATCTTGGTACTGTTTCTGACAGGCGATGTAGGGTGCTAATACCTTCCCTACTCGTAACCGACTCCCGAACTTGAATCTCATTTTTTAAACCTGTGCTTTCACTGAATTTAGTTTTTTCCCAATGTTTTTCCTATGGATAAAAACGTTGGTGGTGACTCCCTGTTTTCTCTTCGGAACAAAAAAATCTTTTCGAGGGTCGGCCACGCCGTCGCGATCCAGGTTGCGACAGATGGCGACTCTGCTGGGGACACTTAAGAGAGTCAGGCCAGTTTGGTTGAAAGCGTATTTTTATATATAGCCTTTGTTAGATGGGATTTCTTCCCCTTGTTTATTTTCCATAAATTGTTGTGAATGTTTGTTCTTGTTTTAATTGTATCTCGTTATCTGTTTCATTGTCTATTGTTTTGCATGTCTGTTGAACCCTAGGATAGAGGACCATATTACTTTCCTGTAATTATTGAACCCTAGGGTAGACGACTTTGTATATTTGTTTTGTGTTTGTTCTCTGTGCAGAATGGGGTAAGGTAAAAAGGTATTGAATACCCTTTCACACACTACACTCACAAATTACTCGTACACACTTATGAGTGGCGCCCTATACCCAGGCCCCAAATGAAACTTAAGTTAGGAGGGGTTGGTATACGGAATCGTATAGGATGTACTTCCTATCCGGTGATCGTGAGAACCCCAACTAGAGTTTGACCTCTTGTGACATACGCACCTAGTTGCGTCCCTTTCATGGGTAGGATCTTGGCTCTGGTGACCTTCTAGAAGTCTAGTATAAGCCACCCGGTGTGAAGAGTCACTTTTAGACAAGCCCTAGGGTCCAGAGAAAACCTTCAACAAAACCTGACTTAGGCCACGAAAGGGCAAACTTTACTTTACCTTATGTCATTTTCACTTTCCTGTTATTAAAAAGGGATTATCTATCACCCAAAGATTCGCTTAGTCTTGGAAAATCTTTGGAACACACAAGTATTCTTCGGGTGAATGGATGATCCTCTTTTTTTGTCATGTATCTCTGAGTCCGAAGTCATAGGTTCTCCTAATCGTCAAAGGAAAAATCCAAAAAAAATTTATACTTCATTTCCCTTTGGTTGAAGTGGCAATGACGATTGGGAAAACCTACGACTTTTGAGCTCGCATGAGTTTTAGAAATCCATGTCCCCCCCCACTTTTTTAACTTGTATCAAATCCCTGGGAGGAACATTGGTCTTTAGGACTTGATAATAACTGATTCCATTCTTTGTCTTGATGTTCGCAGGGGACGATTCCGAATTTGTCGGTATTTCTAAGTCAATATGGAAATTAACATGGGACACAGTAATTATGATATAGGGGTGACTGAATTAAAGAAGTTATTGCACCTCAAGGCTAGAAAGGTCGATACTGACAGTCTACAAGCACTAGGGAAGAAACTGAGCTTGACACAAAAGATGACTTTCGCAAGGAAGTATGGGAAGATCCTGAAACTTTTAGAGGTAGACGTCCAAACAGAAGCCATCACAGCTCTGGCTCAATTCTATGACCCACCTCTCCGCTGTTTCACTTTTCAAGACTTTCAACTGGCACCCTCTATAGAAGAGTTTGAACAAATATTGGTGATCAGTCCTGAACCGGGGCCTAGAAATCCAGACTCAAGTCAATCACAAATAGTATGCAAATACTGTGCAGAAGACCGGATGTATGAGTATCCGGTGTAAATATCCGTTGTCCTTGCGTGAGGAGAGCGGATTGGGCGTTCTGGAGATCCTTCACACCGACCTAACGCGTTGATGTGGGCGAATGGTGGTGTCACCTGCAAAGATTCTCCGACGCTCAAGTCAGTGATATATTCCAAGTAAGAAATGTATTTCAGAGAGTAATCGTTTATAGATTAAGTTCAGAATCCCCCCTTCATTGATGAAGAGAGTTCATATACCTGATTGGCTCGTTTTACGAGGACTCGTTAGTGGGGAACCACTAAATTCCATTAGCATTATTTTATTGCGCACTTACCAGCATGATTGGGTCAAGTGGCTATTTTATATTGAGCGTAGAGTGTATAGACCAGAATTAGGGGACAACTGGACCATTCCCGTGAGCAGATTTTGGCTCGTAGTGTAGGGAATTATTGATCGGTTCCCGTAGCAATGCCCTTTGTCCTTTGTGGGGCGACGTGTATAGTATCCGGTGTGTGTGGTGTTATCCGGACTAACCGGTATAGGAAGAGCGCCTGATACGGAATTACAGTCCGGATGTATACCGAGGACACCGGTCATACTTTGTTTGACTGTCAAAGATGCTGAAATACACCTTGTAGATCGGATACCGGTATTGAGACCGGATCATATGTCCCCTAGCTTGTGTGAGGGACTATGTAGTTGTTCACATAAGCTACTCATCCTACGAGAGGTCTAGATGCCGGTATACCTATGTTCAAAATATCTTTGCAACACCTATTAGCTTTTAATATTGTCCTCGAGCATTATTGAATGATCAGTTCCGAATGATCATTTAACTTCGAGTGAGTAATTCCGAGTGAAAAGGAGGGAGCTTTGACTTCGAATGAACACCATTCGGGCAAAGACGTTCCCAAGTATGATACTTCCGAGTGAAGGGAAGTTAAGATGTTTCCAAGTGAAACATGAAACAGAGAATTATTTCTGGCTTCCTCATGGTATGGCACCGAGTGAAGAATTTCTGACCTCCACGTCGCATGACGCTGAGTGAAGGATTTCTGAATAGGCCAATTCCAGGAGAAGTACCTTTTGGTCAGAGGAAGGCTCTGACTTTGAATAAGTACGCTTTGGGTAGATATATTCCCGAGTGAACAATTCGAGTCCGACTTCGAATTAGAAGTGTTGTCGAGTGAAGAATTTCCGGGGGAAATACTTCTGAGCGAATTCGAAGTTATGCTTGGAGTTCGGTTTTAATCCTACAATCCAAACCTTCGACTGGGGCTCGGTTTAGTCCTACAATCCATGTCTCCAATGGCGTTCGGTTTAATCCTACTAGCCTTCCTCAGTCGGTGTTGGATTTTACCCATTCACCAATCGTGTCAATTTACTCAGGATGCAGCGTGGCCTTGAAAAAGAACCAGCTTACTACGCCCAAGCCTTCAATGTTTTATGAAGAGTAAAGCATTCAATAATCCGTTCAGTGATGCTGAAATCCTGAGCCATTAATTTGGTGCAAAAATCTTAGTAAAATAAAATGTGACTCTCGGATTTACACTTATGGCAAGCGCACCAGTCGTTAAAATTGTAGAATATTTGATCGTCTCACAGGGATTGTGGTAAGTACCTCAATCTAGGACTAGTACAAGCTGAACCAACAAAAAATACATGAAGTTCATTCGGTTTTTATGGTTTTAGTGTTTTATAGTTGTTTTTGTATTTTCAGAAACAGAGTTAAAGTGAAATGTGGAAAGTAATTAATAGAAAACAGGTCAGGATTGCTTCGGCTCACAATTTCCTCAAGAAACATGCAAATAAGAATAATCGAACTTCACAATCTAGAGGACAATCCACTGGTGGTTATTCCCTAATTCCTTAGGTGAAAAACACTAATTCTTAAGCAATGAACCTTAATTCCTTAAGTGCTCGATTAACCTAAGAATCTAATGCGAAATTGGAGGTTTGAACTCTAACTATTCACCTAAATTGATTAGGCCTGAACTAGTTAGAAAGCTGGAAGTTACCTAAGCTTCAACCATGATTCCTCACTGGTGAAGTTCTTCATCGGTTCTGGATTTGTCAATCCAGCGATTCTGCTCCACTCCTCAGCTTGTTCACCTCAGGATCTTCGAAGTCGATCTACTTGCTCACAGCTTCAAGATTCCATTGCTGACCTTCACAATCCTAACCTTAGGGGATTAGAACTCCATCGACGTTGGATTCATCGAAGGAATACAGAGAGACATGGATGGGAGAGTTTAGAGAGATGAAAATGTAGTGAGAGATTGGAAATGGAAAATGAAGTGTATTATGTTGTACGCTGTTCTGTTCTCTTTTTACAGAGTATGTACATGAATATATATAGGCATCTAACTAAACTAACTAACTTAGCTAATATCTGAAAACTGAGTTCTTAATTAAACTAAACTAACTAATTGAATAATTACAGAATAATTAACTAATCACAGCTCAACTCGTAGCAGATTCCAGTTCATCATTAGCTAATGTACAACTCAGCACCAGCTAATTGACAGCTCACTTCTTAAGTTACTTAAGGTTGCAGTAGTAGAGAGGAAGGCACGGGAAGCGGGACAGTATTGCACCAAGTCTGTTGTTGGAGGGAAGGAACAGTGTTTAAATTACTGCCTGTATGCTTCAGCTGCTGAGTTTTCGCTTGAGCGGATTAAACTCTCGCTTGGGCGAGTTCGGGAATTATACTACAGTGTTGCTTGGTCGCTTAAGCGTTATGGCGAAGCTTGGGTGAAAGGTGATGTTTTGGGGTTACGCTTGAGCTAATTTTTGACTTTCGCTTGAGCGAATTTAACTCTCGCTTGAGCGAGTTGATTATTCAATCGGTATTCTGCAGTTGGCGCTCGGGTTCTTCATGCAATATTCCGAGTCCTTGTTCTCTTTTGGAGTCAGTGTCTTTGAAGTCTCACTCAGTTGGTCTTTGGACTCTTTTCAGTCGGAATTGAGAAGTTTCACTCGGATTTTCCAAATCTCGCTCGGCTTTTGTAATTTTCACTCAGATTTGTCTTCTTTTCTCAAGTACGCCCTGTTCCTGCACCATTAGACAGCTAATTGCCTAGCATTTATACGCTGGCTGCTTAGTAAATTTGTAAATACTTCAAAATTCCTTATCTAATTAATATTTTCAATCGATTTCTTACATAAATAGCATACTTTTGAAATAAATAACTAAAACATGAATTATTAACAAATTATTAAATAATAATATCAAGACTAGACAATACTTAGTAAATTATGTTAAATAAACAGTGGAATAATTAAGTCTTTTCAAGACTTATCATTCAGCGTGATTAATATTGAGGTCGGATTGAAATAATTACCTCAGAAAATTAATCAAATCATTTAAGATAAATAAGTTTTAGAACGGAGAAATATATACATGAATATTGTCCCCAAGTATAAGTTTGTTAAGGGATTGGTACCTGTCATGGGGCATTACCCTTAATTCCTTTGGGGAGAGAAAGAGCTGATCCGTTGTTAACAAAAGTGGTGTAACAGGACGGATGACTATTATTAATTCGTGTTACTCTCATTGGAGAGAACGATGTCGTCCATTGTGAGAGTATTGTTCCGAGTTTGGGGAACCACAAAGATACATGAAGATGATGATTGAGTCTTCCCTCATAAGGATGATCATGGGAATTTGTCTATGCCAGGAATTACATCATCACATCACAGAATAGGTGATAGAGAACATCCGTCCTGGGGAAATACATCTCGAACGTAAGAGTACGGATTTCAAAAACTTCCATCACAAGGATGATGATGAGAATTGTTCATGCCAGGAGTTACATCATCAAATCACAGACTAGGTGATTGAGATCATCCGTCCTGGGGAAGTACACAACGCCAGGAGTTACATCATCAAATCACAGAATAGGTGATTGAGATCATCCGTCCTGGGGAAGTACACAACGCCAGGAGTTACATCATCAAATCACAGAATAGGTGATTGAGATCATCTGTCCTGGGGAAGTGTATCTCAATCGTAAGAGTACGGATTGAGTCTTCAAAGACTTCCATCATAAGGATGATGATGGGAATTGTCCGCGCCAGGAGTTACCTCGTCAACTCACAGAATATGTGATTGAGAGCATCCATCCTGGGGAAGTGTATCTCAATCGTAAGAGTACGAATTGAGTCTTTAAAGACTTCCATCATAAGGATGATGATGGGAATTGTCCGTGCCAGGAGTTACCTCGTCAACTCACAGAATATGTGATTGAGAGCATCCGTCCTGGGGAAGTGTATCTCAATCGTAAGAGTACGGATTGAGTCTTCAAAGACTTCCATCATAAGGATGATGATGGGAATTGTCCACGCCAGGAGTTACCTCGTCAACTCACAGAATATGTGATTGAGAGCATCCGTCCTGGGGAAGTGTATCTTAATCGTAAGAGTACGGATTGAGTCTTCAAAGACTTCCATCATAAGGATGATGATGGGAATTGTTCACGCCAGGAGTTACCTCGTCAACTCACAGAATATGTGATTGAGAGCATCCGTCCTGGGGAAGTGTATCTCAATCATAAGAGTACGGATTGAGTCTTCAAAGACTTCCATCATAAGGATGATGATGGGAATTGTTCACGCTAGGAGTTACCTCGTCAACTCACAGAATATGTGATTGAGAGCATCCATCCTGGGGAAGTGTATCTCAATCGTAAGAGTACGGATTGAGTCTTCAAAGACTTCCATCATAAGGATGATGATGGGAATTGTTCACGCCAGGAGTTACCTCGTCAACTCATAGAATATGTGATTGAGAGCATCCGTCCTGGGGGAATTAGTCTCAATCGTTCTTCTTCAACCGGTGTTGGATTTTACTCATTCACCAGCCTTCAAATAGGGTTCGGTGCAATCCTACAACCCATTTCCTGAGGTTCAGTTTAATCCTACAACTCAGGTCTTCACCGATGTTCGGACAAACCTACTAGTCGTACTCGGAGTTCGGTTCAATCCTACAATCCGAGCCTTCACCGGTGTTCAGCCAAACTTACTAACCGTACCCAGAGTTCGGTTTAATCCTACAATCTGGGCCTTCGAATGGGGTTCGGTGCAATCCTACAACCCGTTTCCTGAGGTTCGGTTTAATCCTACAACTCAGGTCTTCACCGACGTTCGGCCAAACCTACTAATCATACTCGGAGTTCGGTTCAATCCTACAATCCGAGCCTTCACCGGTGTTTAGCCAAACTTACTAACCGTACCCAGAGTTCGGTTTAATCCTACAATATGGGCCTTCGAATGGGGTGGTTCACCCAGTTGTACCTTCGAAGAGGTTCATCGCTAACAATGGATACATTGTTAGGATTATCCGTCCTGAAAGTATCTTGTCACAACAGTGTTGTGCATCGAATAAAATTATAAAGACAATGGGTGAATCATTTAGAGTATTTCATTAATTATGAATTACAAAAGAGAGAAAGAGAGATGAGTCGGGGTTATGACTCATTAGACCTTCTTGGTAAAACCCGATCGAGAAAAACCTAAGTAAGGAAAAGGAGTGGAGTGCACACCGTCTTACCGACTAGCTGTATCAACAGAAGGCCCTATTAATTTTGCTGGCCTGATCCCTAATCAATGACCTCTCGACGGCCTTGATGTTGTTGTTGGGGCATAGTGTTTTGCTGTGCAGGCTCACCAATCACAACTCCCTTTTGTTTTTCAGAAGCAGTAAACCTTCTGATCGGAGTGGGATGATCGTCATCGTCTTCCTCGTAATCTCCTCCCCTTTTCTCAATCTGGTCCAGTTGATCAGTAGACCTTTCTTTGAGAAGGTATTGTTTGAGTTTACCCTCTCGGATCAGGGTCTCAATAGTATTCATCAGAGCCTGACATTCGTCTGTTGAATGGCCCTCTTGCTCATGGAATTCGCAGTATTTCCGAGGGTCGCCCTGTTCGCGAAGCTGGGGCGGAGTCCTGACCCCGTACGCAATAAGGGTTGGCCATCCGATCTCCCTAAGAATTTAAGATCGTTCAGAATTTAGCGGAGCATAATTGTCGAATGCATGCATCCGTTCTGCTTAACGCTGTGGAGCGGAGCTATCGAAGGCATCGCCACGGCACGGTCTTTCCATGGGATCCGATCTGGATCTGCTCTTATCACTCCGTTGTAACGTTGGGGATTTCCCTCTCGCCACTGTTGCTTCCAAGTGTATTTCAATGCTCACATACTTGGATGCTTTCCTCCTGAATTCTTCGAAATTCACTGGAGGATTCTTTGCCAATGACATGGCAAAAGCAGAGCTTGGTTGCAAAGCTTCTATTGCTATGTGCAATTGTAGTGCTTCTGCCAAGTTTGGAATAGCAGCTGCTTCCTTGTGAAACCTCTTCAAGAAGTCCTTGAGAGTTTCATGTTCCCCCTGCCTAATCTGAGCCAAGGTATGAGATGTTCTGGGAATATCACTGGAAATGACAAAGTGGTCCACAAACGCTGTTGCCATTTCTTCCCATGAGTCAATGGAACCTGATGGTAGCTTCCTGAACCAGCTAAGGGCATCATCAACAAGAGTCTGAGGGAACATCCTGCACGTGACATCTTCATCTGCCCCCAGGTACATGGCTTCGAGTGTATAAGCATCAAGATGCTTAGTAGGATCAGTTTCACCACTGTATTTTTCTATAGAGAGAGGTTGAGTAGTCTGTAGGTGCTTAGGGATGCGTACACTCATAAGTCTCCTTGAAAAAGGGACTGTGAGCTTATAAGTTACTGGAGAGGCTGTCATCAGCCTCCTCTTCCCTTTAACAACTCTCTTATCAGAGTCGTGGATCTGTTCCTTCCCTTCAAATGTGGGGATATTTGAATACTGGGGGGTAGAGGATTTTTCTCCCTCGGTTGTGTGATGTGTCCCCTTGATCAGAGACATGGCTCTCTCCTCCACGCTCTTTCTTTCACGTTTCAATTCCATCAGTTCCTCCATCAACTTTCATATCATCTCATCCTTTAGATTTGGTGCTGAAACCTGCACCATTCTTCTTGAACTTTCCACAGGCGACTCAAGAGCTAAGTGCCTGTTCACTGGTTGTTCCTGGGCAGTGATGTCTTCTACGTGCCCATCTGGTTGGTTTCTCCCATTGCCTTCCATGATAAGAGACCAGACTTCTTAAACGAGAAGTGGGAATAACTTTAACGTGTCCCACCAGGCGTGCCAATGATCAGTCCTGAACCGGGGTCTAGAGATCCAGACTCAAGTCAATCACAAATAGTATGCAAATACTGTGCAGAAGACCGGATGTATGAGTATCCGGTGTAAATATCCGTTGTCCTTGCGTGAGGAGAGCGGATTGGGCATTCTGGAGATCCTTCACACCGACCTAACGCGTTGATGTGGGCGAATGGTGGTGTCACCTGCAAAGATTCTCCGACGCTCAAGTCAGTGATATATTCCAAGTAAGGAATGTATTTCAGAGAGTAATCGTTTATAGATTAAGTTCAGAATCCCCCCCTTCATTGATGAAGAGAGTTCATATACCTGATTGGCTCGTTTTACGAGGACTCGTTAGTGGGGAACCACTAACTTCCATTAGCATTATTTTATTGCGCACTTACTAGCATGATTGGGTCAAGTGGCTATTTTATATTGAGCGTAGAGTGTATAGACCAGAATTAGGGGACAAGTGGACCATTCCCGTGAGCAGATTTTGGCTCGTAGTGCAGGGAATTATTGATCGGTTCCCGTAGCAATGCCCTTTGTCCTTTGTGGGGCGACGTGTATAGTATCCGGTGTGTGTGGTGTTATCCGGACTAACCGGTATAGGGAGAGCGCCTGATACGGAATTACAGTCTGGATGTATACCGAGGACACCGGTCATACTTTGTTTGACTGTCAAAGATGCTGAAATACACCTTGTAGATCGGATCCCGGTATTGAGACCGGATCAATTGGGGATGCCAGTGGAAGGACAGATTCCTTATCGCCATCTGGACCATCATGCATCAGTCACTTCTGTCGCTTGCATTTTGAAGGTCCATCCTGAAATGTTAAAAAGTGTACAAATGAACAGAAACCAGATCCCCGGATTTACTAGGGAATTTCTGGAGAAACACATGCATATCCTGGCGGAGAGGGAAGAATGGGAAGCTTTCATGGATACCTTGGCTCTCACTATCTACGGAGTTGTCTTATTCCATAACTTAGAAAACTACGTGGATTATGATGTTATAGGTGTCTTCACCGCTCGCAAGCACAGACTGGAAAATCCCGTCACAGCAGTATTGGCCAATGTCTATTGCACCTTGGATTTCTGCCATACCCAAGGAGGAAAGAGGATTATTTGTTGTTTGCTTGTTCTGTATGTGTGGCTCACATCCCACGCTTTTCATCAACTATGCAAAGCCGAGTGTCCCATCTCTGATTTGAAATTATATCAGTTGGCAACGAAGAATGGGCGCGAGTGGGCTAATCACCTTGTGGGCCTTACAGCAGAAAAGTTGAGATGGTGTCCTCAATGGCTAGAAGCTGAGTCCATTATTTATAGCTATGAAGGATATCCAAATGTTCCTCTAATGGGGACACAAGGTTGCATCAATTATAATCCTGTTATTGCTAAGCGGCA
Source organism: Clitoria ternatea (assembly GCA_037962975.1). Taxonomy (NCBI): domain Eukaryota; kingdom Viridiplantae; phylum Streptophyta; class Magnoliopsida; order Fabales; family Fabaceae; genus Clitoria; species Clitoria ternatea. The sequence continues at coordinate 298,989,546 of CM075669.1, forward strand.
GTTGGCTTATCCTCTACTTAGGCCGCTGGACGAAGCACTGCTTACTCCTTTCGTTTTGTACTATGCGAATGGGAATTACACCCCCACTATTCGGGACATAGCCAATGCCTGGAAGAAGGTCCATAGGATGGGCAAAGAATTGGGAGCACGAAGCCATGCTGTGAGAGTTGAATACTTAGATTGGGTGGTGAACAGAGTCTCCATTGTGAAATTGCCTTTCAAGGGCCCTTCATACCAACCTGTGGACACAGTTCCTCCGCCGTGCATTATGGAGGACAAGGTTACCATATCACTAAAAGCCCAAATAGAAAAGCTGAAGGCAAGGAATCAAAAACTGGAAGAAGACCTCCTGAAGTGCCAACAAGAATGTGCCCTCCATAGGAAAGAGAATTCTGAAGGAAGGCATGCTATGGAAGAAATGCGAAAAAAGAGAAAGATTGATGAAGATTATAGAATAAGACAAGATCAATGCCTTCGGGCGGCCAATTCACAGTTAAAAATGAAGGGTCAGCAGAGCGATACTGTATTGGCCGAAAAACAAATTTTGAAGGACATGCTGGTACAATCCAAGGAGAAGGAAAAGGAGGCTTTGGTGCAGAAAGAGATGTTACAAACCCAGGTCCGTAGATTGGAACTACAACTAGAGGAAGTAATAAATGCCTGCGAACAAGAGATAAACACAGAGCATAAAAAGCCTTGAATGCTGAACGGTGTTGCCAGGAGACTACACAGGCTCTGAGGATGGAGTTGGCCCGAAGTGACAAAATTATTCATTCATGGATGGATCATTTCGCTAAATTGGCTTGCTTAGCCAATGGAGTCCTGGAAGATTTTCCCTCAATGTTGAAGCAAGCCGAAGGCATGGTCAATCCCCTATCCACTCCCAAAGAGATATCATCATTTCTGTGCTATTGCCAGGAAAGACTTTGTAAAATGAGGGCCATGATTGCCCGAGCCAGGAGTGGCTAAAGTTTTGTAATCTGAATCTTTCTAGCAACATTGTATCATTTGAAGAAATAAAATTGTGAAGTTCTTTTCATCTCCACAAGTTGTCTTATGTTAATTTCCGATATACTGTTATACCGAGTACTTTTGAATGCGACGTTCTGGGGAAAGGTTAAGGAATACGTGTCAAATTCGGAATTGTATCCCGCGTATGCCCATTTATTTTTGTTTTATCTTCTTTAACTGTTCCCTTTATTTTTCTAACCATTTGTCGTGATTCTTTAGACACTACGGGCAAGCACCCCTACGCGATCAGGCTCAAAAAGAAACTCATGGCCGATATGGAACAAGAAAATGAAAATTTACGAGCTGAGGTTAATCAGTTGAAAGAGCAAATGGCTGAAATGGCCAAGATGTTCGAAAGGAGAATCGCAGAAAGGGATTCTTTAGCGGAAGTTGAAAATGCTAGGCAGTAACCTCCCATTCCCTAACACGCTCAAGGTCATGCTGGAGGACCGAACTCAAACCCTACAGGGCCTACCGTTACCGTTCACCTTGGTAAGTTGAACCCTGCCCATGTTCAACAACACACTTTTGTTGATAAAGAAGGGAATGTCATACCCTTCCCACAGTATGGGTTACCCCCGGGCTATGTCCCACCACTCCAAGAGGAGCCGGATTATCAGGAAACAATCCTTTACGCGGCTCAACCAAACATCCCACCTGTCCGGAATCCTCAAACGATTCCGGTCCATACACAAGCTGAACAACCACAAGCTGCCCAAGCCACAGCTGGACACCAAGCCTCAATTCCGAATGAGAGCCCGGCACATGTTGACCGACCAGTCAGGAGTGCTAGTCACTATGTCGTTACAGGTCCAAGTACTGCCACTGCTGCTACCCAGGAGGGAAAATTAGAGTTCTTGGAAAGGCGTTTAAGAGAAATAGATGGAATGAATCGATTTGGATTAGGCAGTGCTGCACAACTCTGTCTAATTCCCGACGTTGTTATTCCTCCCAAATTCAAAATGCCTGAATTTGATAAGTATCGGGGGCTGACATGTCTGAAAAACCATCTTACCATGTATTGCCGGAAGATGGCTTCGTATGCCTCCAACGACCCTCTGCTCATCCATTGTTTCCAAGATAGTTTGGCCGGAGCGCCTCTGACTTGGTACAACCATCTTGAACGATCTCGTATACGCTGTTGGGAGGATCTGGCAGATGCTTTCATGCAACAGTATAAGTACAATTTGGACATGGCGCCAGATAGAGTACAATTGCAGAACATGTCCAAGAAAGACAACGAGACGTTCAAAGAATACGCCCAACGGTGGCGTGAAGTAGCAGCGCAAGTTGACCCACCTCTGTCTGAAAAAGAGGTGATCTCGACATTTATTGACACACTCCAATCGCCATTCTATGACAAGATGATTGGAAGTATTTCATCTCACTTCTCTGATATCGTCACTATCGGAGAAAGAATAGAGAATGGCCTTCGGACAGGGAAGATCACCCGAGGTCCAGCTGGGGTTAATGCAGCAAGAAGACCCTCCCATGGGGAAGGGAAGAGAAGAGAGGGAGAGACTAACCTAGTCTCCCATAACCTAGGGAGGAACCAGCCCAGACCACCCACCCCTGTCACCTTTCTGTCAACATATCATAATACACCACATCCATATGTGGCTGCCGTTCAAACACCACATCCACCACATTTCCGCCCGCCTGTCATGCGACCGCCTGCACCACTACAGGCACCATATCAAGCACTACAAGCACCGTACCAACAGCCACAAACGAACCCGCCAAATCCAAATTAGAGAAGGCAAAACATTGATTGTGCCCCACCGTAATTTGATCCGATTCCCATCTCTTACACAGAGCTTCTCCCTTACCTCATCGAAAACACGATGGTAGTGCCATGCCCTCTAAAGCCACTTCAGCCGCCATATCCTAGAGGGTATGACCCGAATGCACGGTATAATTACCACGCTGGTGCATCGGGACATTCTACTGAGAACTGCCTGGCACTGAAGTTTAAGGTAAGAGACCTAATCCGGGCCGACTGGATAAGCTTTAAAGAAGGGAGCCCAAGTGTGACAACCAATCCCCTTCCAAACCATAAAGGACCGGATGTCAACGCTATAGAGGGGGATGAAGAATGCATTTCCAAAGTAGAGGACATCCAAATGCCTTTGGAAACAATACACTCCCATATGCTGAAGGTAGGATTAATAGAAGGGTCATGGGATGAAGAGTATAATGACCTCCAGTCCGCAAAGCGAAGGGGCTTCCAAGAAACCCTTCAAAGACTCATGAATGCTCGAGTCATAGAGGTCTGCAGGCGCCGTGAAGAACGAATAAATATGGTACAGGGACAGGGTAAGGCATGAGTTCCGAAACCCCTGGTCGTATACTATAACAAGGATACGCCAGCGGCTTCGGCTCCTGCCAAGACTGTCTTCACGGTAAGGGCACCAACCCCTTTCCCCTTCCAGAGTTCCCACGCTGTGCCATGGAGGTACAATACAGATGTGGTCGTCACCAATCCAGAGGCGGTCAACTCCATGCCATCCTCCTCTATTACAAATATAGCCAGAGTGGGAAGAATGACACGGAGTGGAAGGGTATATACGCCACCTGAGCCCAAACAAGGCAAGGCTACCGGAGAAGGAAAAACTGGGAAAGAAGTAGCCTCTGGCGAAACAAAGGGGGCTGTGACTGAAGAGGAAGCCCAGGAATTTCTGAAGTTTATTCGCCATAGTGACTACCAGGTGTTGGACCAATTGAACCACACCCCTGCAAAAATTTCCCTGTTGTCTTTGCTAATGAGTTCTGAAACACACCGGAACACGTTGATGAAGGTGTTGAGCGAGGCACACGTGAAGCATGACTTACCCGTTGAACAATTCGGGGGCATAGTGAGGCATATCGTTGCCAACAATTACTTGACCTTCACAGATGAAGAAGTACCTATTGAAGGAAGAGGGCACAATAAAGCCCTTCATATTTCTGTGAAATGTCGGGATTATATCCTGGCAAAAGTACTTGTGGATAATAGATCTTCTCTGAACGTCATGCCGAAATCCACATTGGCAAAACTGCCTTTTGATGGGACATACATGAGACCTAGCTCCATGGTTGTGTGGGCTTTCGATGGGACACATCGGGAAGTCATAGGAGAAATCGAATTGCCTATACAAGTCGGACCCTGTACTTTCCAAGTACTCTTCCAAGTGATGGATATCGTGCCCGCCTATAGCTGTTTATTAGGGCGACCATGGATCTACTCGGCGGGGGTGGTCCCCTCCACGCTGCATTAAAGACTAAAATTCATCATCAATAACAAGTTGGTGACTGTTTCTGGGGAGGAGGACCTTTTGGTCAGCAAACCCATATCCACTCCATACATTGAGGCCATCGAGGAAGCCCTCGAAACATCCTTCCAAGCCTTGGAGATTGCCAATACAACAAGCATTGTAAAGGTGTCTTTCCCCAACGTACCTCTAATGGTGACGCTGAACATGTTGCGGAAAGGGTACCAACCCGGAAAAGGATTAGGGCGGGATTTGGAAGGCAGAACCCAACCGGTGAGTCTCCCGAAAAATAAAAACAGATATGGTTTGGGATATAAGCCCACTATGACGAATAAGAAAAGGGTTGAAGAGGAAAAGAAGGGGAGGAGAGTTGCTCGCCTTACTGATCAAGAGATCAACACTGCGAGAATCCCTATCTGCGATCTCTATCAGAGCTTCAAGAGCGCTGGAGTGATATATCCGGATCAAGTTGCCAAGGTTGAGAACGAGCCTGACCTCAATGTGGAGCTGGTATATGCTTGCCATCCAGATCAAGAGCTGAGCAATTGGGAAGTCATGGAGTTCCCTACAACCATTAACATTCTATCAGAGTAATCACTGTATTTCATAATTTGGTGGTCCCCTTGCTATGCCCAAGGCTTCGGGACCCATTTTGTAACAAGGGCAGAACTTGTTTACTTTATTTTTGAAAACCAATGAACATATTTTATTTCCCATCACCTCATCTTTGTGCACTCTCTGTTTCTTAAACCTTTCACTTGTTTGTTTTTCTTTTCACTTTATAATATAACCCGAATACAGATCCAAAAATGATTTCCCTGAGAACAACGAAAACCTGGATTTATTTCATGAACCTGTTTATCCAAATGATTGCGTCTACGAGGAAAGTGAGGAAGGCTTTGGACCCTCATCTGAATTGACGAGATTGTTAGAACAAGAGGATAAGGAGATCCGCCCACATCAGGAGGAAATTAAAATCATCAACCTTGGAGATGAAGGAGAAGATAAAATGATCAAGATAGGCACCTGCCTGAGTAAAAACCAGCAAGATGAATTGATTGAACTGCTCCGGGAATTTCGGGATGTGTTTGCTTGGTCATATTAGGATATGCCAGGGTTGGATAACAGCATAGTGGAACATAGGTTACCTCTGAAACCAGAGTGTCCACCAGTTAAGCAAAAGCTACGGAGAATGAAACCGAAAATGCTTCTCAGGATCAAGGAAGAGGTCAAAAAACAATTCAAAGCCAGTTTCTTGGCCGTAGCCAAATATCCACAATGGGTAGCCAACATAGTCCCGGTCCCGAAGAAGGATGGAAAAGTGCGGATGTGTGTTGACTATCGAGATCTAAACAGGGCCAACCCTAAGGACGATTTTCCTCTGCCGTATATTGACATGTTGGTCGATAACACAGCCCAACACTCCATCTTCTTTTTCATGGATGGTTTCTCCGGGTACAATTAGATTAAAATGGCGCCTGAAGACATGGAAAAAACCACGTTCATCACTTTATGGGGTACTTTCTGTTACAAAGTAATGTCCTTTGGTTTGAAGAACGCAGGGGCAACCTATCAGAGAGCAATGGTCACTTTATTCCATGATATGATGCATAAGGAAATAGAGGTCTATGTGGATGATATCATTGCGAAATCCAAAACCGTGGAAGATCATGTCCGTGACTTAAGGAAACTGTTTGAACGGTTGAGAAGGTTTAAGCTTAGATTGAACCCTGCCAAGTGCACGTTTGGCGCAAGGTCAGGCAAGCTGTTGGGTTTCATTGTAAGCAAGAAAGGAATTGAAGTGGATCTCGACAAGGTCAGGGCAATCCTAGAAATGCCACCTCCTTGCACAGAAAAAGAAGTCAGAGGGTTCTTGGGAAGATTAAACTACATCGTTCGGTTTATCTCACAATTAACATCGACCTGCGAGCCGATCTTCAAGCTACTCCGTAAGAACCAACCGGGGCAATGGAATGAGGACTGCCAAATGGCTTTTGAGAAAATTAAGCAATACTTGAAAGAACCACCAATATTGGTACCACCAACCCCTGGGAGACCACTGATTTTATACATGACGGTACTGGATGAGTCCATGGGCTGCGTATTGGGTCAGCACGATGAAATGGGGAAGAAAGAACATGCCATATATTACCTAAGCAAAAAGTTCACTGATTGCAAAATGCGATACTCCGCATTAGAACGAACTTGTTACGCGTTAGCATGGGCTGCGAAGCGCTTAAGGCAATACACGTTGAGTCACACTACCTGGCTAGTTTCTAAGATGGATCCTATCAAGTACATCTTTGAGAAGCCAGCCCTGACCGGAAGGATTGCTCGATGGCAAGTGCTGCTAACTGAGTACGACATAACATATGTCACTCAGAAAGCCATAAAAGGGAGCGCTTTGGCTGACTACCTAGCCCATCAACCCGTAAGTGATTACCAACCAATACCATTCGACTTCCCAGACGAGGATATTCTGGCATTGTTCGACAAAAAAGAAGGCGGTAACAAAGACAATTGGATTTTAAGATTCGATGGAGCTTCTAATGCTTTAGGGCACGGAATTGGGGCCATTTTGATTTCGCCAAAAAGAGAATTCATCCCTGTCTGCGCCAGGCTATGTTTCGATTGTACCAACAATGTCGCTGAATATGAGGCATGCTCCTTAGGGATCCAAGCGGCATTAGATATGAAAGTAAGGACACTGGAAGTCTACGGAGACTCTGCTTTAGTCATCCAGCAGTTGAAAGGTGAGTGGGAAACCAGAGATAACAAGCTACTCCCCTATCACGCCCACATTATAGAAATGATCAGAGATTTCAAAGAGATTTCTTTCCATCATGTTCTTCGGGAAGATAATCAGATGGCTGACGCTTTGGCCACTCTCGCTTCAATGTTCAAAGTAAACAATGACTATGACGTGCCCCTCATCGAGGTAGAAAGGCGTCATGAGCCCGCATACTACCAAGTAGTTGAAGAACAATCGGATGGAAAACCTTGGTATCACGACATTAAGAGGTATATCCAGAGGCAAGAATACCCTGACAATGCCACAGAAAACGACAAGAGAACCCTGCAATGGCTCGCCATGGGTTTCTTCTTAAATGGCGACGTGCTTTACAAGAGAAACCATGATTCTATCCTTCTTCGCTGCGTTGATACCGCTGAAGCAAATAGAATCATGAGGGATATCCACGAGGGATCTTTCGGAACCCACATCAATGGGCATGCCATGTCAAGGAAAATCTTGAGGGCGGGTTATTTTTGGATGACCATGGAAACGGACTGCTTCATCTACGCGCGAAAATGTCATAAGTGCCAAATATATGCTGATCATATTCACGCACCCCTATCATCTCTGAATGTTTTGTCAGCACCATGGCCCTTCTCGATGTGGGGCCTGGATGTCATTGGTCCCATTGAACCAAAGGCTTCAAACGGCCATCGTTTCATTTTGGTCGCCATTGATTACTTTACAAAATGGGTGGAGGCGGCTTCATACACTAATGTAACCAAAGGTGTTGTTGTCAAATTCATCAAACGTGAATTAATATGTCGGTACGGCCTACCAAGTCAAATCATCATGGATAATGGGACAAATCTGAACAATAAGATGATGAAAGAGCTTTGTGAGAGCTTTAAGATCTCTCACCATAACTCCTCTCCGTATCGGCCAAAAATGAATGGAGCGGTCGAGGCGGCCAACAAGAATATCAATAAGATAATACAGAAAATGGTGGTAACCTATAAGGATTGGAGTGAAATGCTCCCTTTTGCTCTGCATGGGTACCGTACCTCAGTCCGGACCTCGACTGGGGCAACCCATTCTCTTTAGTTTATGGCATGGAAGCAGTCCTGCCTTTTGAAGTGGAGATTCCTTCCCTCCGAGTAATCATGGAAGCTAAACTAGTTGAAGCTGAATGGATCCAGACTTGACATGACCAATTAAATCTGATTGATAGTAAAAGACTGACTGCCCTCTGCCATGGTCATCTATATCAAAGGCGTATGAAGCGAGCGTTTGAAAAGAAAGTACGACCCTGACAGTTCCAAGAAGGAGACTTGGTGCTCAAGGAGGTTTTGTCGATGCATAAAGATCACCGGGGCAAATGGACTCCTAGCTACGAAGGGCCTTATGTCGTGAAGAAGGCTTTTTCTGGAGGTGCTCTCATACTCGCCAACATGGAAAGGGAAGATCTACCGATGCCTATAAACGCGGACGCAGTGAGAAGATACTATGCGTAAAAAAAAGGGGGGGGCTCGCTACGTTGAAAACCTGAAAAGGCGACCTAGGCAAAAGTTAGAGCAATTGGTGGGGTCGAAAATCCCAAGAAAGTGTCCCAGACAAATTCACACCCTATAGATTCAACACTGCAACGCTAATTTTTCAAGTCACAGACAAGGGGATGGGTCTAGGGCATCGAAGCCATTGTCGAGTCACGCCCTCAAAAGCAAAATCAAAAGATAAGCAGGAAGTCATGGAAAAGACCGGAATCTTGTCGCTCTCAGGAAATCAATGGAGGATCTAAAAGGCCTTCCCTTCCATCCTTGCCATCAATTCCTCACACCTTGTCATATTTTTTGCATTATTGTTGTCACCTGTACATATCTGTTGTTCATGAATAAAAAGTTTCCCTTCTTCTCACATGTGTTCATGACTAGAATAAATAAACAAGTTTTGCCTAAAAAGAATTTCTTAAAAATGAGTTTTTGGGAAGGACGAAAACACAAAGTTATAGGGAACGAAGTGTACACCATTGCGAGATCTTACCTCGGACAAGCTCAACCAACTCTGCGAAACAACCTCAATGAAGCTAGAAGTAATAATTTTTTTGGCCATGAGTTACTTCAACGCCTGTCGCCAAGGAAGTCCGCCTGTAAGTTTAATTAGTTTCACGTTTCTCTGTTAAAGGATGGCCAGGAACCATGATCCCTAAGATGTGTAGTTGCCCAACTCTCTCCTTTTCGGCATATCCGCAGTAAACCCCAAGTCCATTCTCTTCCACCCAAAGAGACATTACCCCGAATCACCAAATCCTCCCCCAGTGGAACCATAAGCGTCAAAGCTGGCACTTCCCAAATTTTCTCCCCCAGTGGAACCATAAGCGCCAAAGCTGGCACTTCCCAAATTTTCTTCCCCAGTGGAACCGTAATCGCCAAAAACTACACTTCCCAAATCCTTCCCCAGTGGGACTACACTTCCCAGTCAACCCAAACTGGAGCATCTCCCCAGATTCTTCTTTCAGTCAAGGGACATTTTTCCCCAAGGCTCTTTCGATCATGTCAAACCGGGGCATCTTACCCAGGTCGTTATCTCTTGTCGACCCCAGGACAGTACCCCACGCTCCCAGAATGTCCGAACTAGGACATCCCCAGGGCCTCTCTTCGTCAAAAAAGAGCACCCTTCAAGCTTTTTCAATCAGCCAAACTGGGGCATCTCCCCGGGTTTATTCTCTTGGTCAAGGGGCAGTTCCCGGGATTCCATTAAATCCAGTCAAACTGGGGCATCTCCCCGGGTTTATTTTCCTTCATTCAAGGGGCAGTCCCCCAAGATTCCCTCAAATTATGTCAAACTGAGGCATCACCCCAGGATCACTCTTATTCATTCAGGAAGTAATTCCCCAAATATTCCTTCAAATCATGTCAAACTGGGCATCTCCCCAGATTTCTTCTGTTCCAGTCAAGGGGTAGTTCCCCAAGGTTCCATCAAAACATGTCAAACTAAGACATCTCCCCAGATTTACTCCCTCAGTCAAGGGGCAGTTCCCTGTAATTCTTCCAAATCAAGCCAAACTGGGGCATCTCCAGTTCCCCGTGATTCTCCTAAATCATGTCAAACTGGGGCATCTCCCCAGGTCTTCACCTTCTAGTCAACCGAGAGGCAACACCCTCACCTTCACTTTCCAGTCGCCGATCAAATGGCACCCCTTTACTTTTCAGTCGCCGATCAAATGGCGCCCCTCTAAAGCCACTCCAGCCGCCGATCAAATGGCACCCCTTTACTTTCCAGTCGCCGGTCAAATGGCACCCCTTTACTTTTCAGTCGCCGATCAAATGACACCCCTTTACTTTCCAGTCGTCGGTCAAATGGCACCCCTTTACTTTCCAGTCGTCGATCAAATGGCACCCCTTTACTTTTCAGTCGCCGATCAAATAGCACCCCTTTACTTTCCAGCCTCCGATCAAATGGCACCCCTTTACTTTCCAGTCGCCGATCAAATGGCACCCCTTTACTTTCCAGCCGCCGATCAAATGGCACCCCTTTACTTTCCAGTTGCCGATCAAATGGCACCCCTTTACTTTCCAGTCGCCGATCAAATGGCACCTTTTTCTTTCCAGTCAACAAAGAGGCAACACCCTTACCCTTTACTTTCTTGTCGCCGATCAAATGGCACCTTTTTCTTTCCAGTCAACAAAGAGGCAACACCCTCACCCTTTACTTTCCTATCGCCGATCAAATGGCACCTTTTTCTTTCTAGTCAACAAAGAGGCAACACCCTCATCCTTTACTTTCCTGTCGCTGATCAAATGACACCTTTTCCTTTCCAGTTAACCAAGAGGCAACACCCTCACCTTTTTCTTTCTAGTCGCCGGTCAAATGGCACCCCTTTACTTTCCAGTCGACGAAGAGGCAACACCCTCACCTTTTACTTTCCAGGCGTCGATCAAATGGCACCCTTTACTTTTTCGTCGCCCAAAGGTGGCGTCCCTCATCGCCAGACGTGGCATAGCCTCGCTCCACTTTTTTCTAAAAAAAAAAAGGGATCCGATGTTGACACTGGTTGGATAAGGTTTTCTCTATTTCAGGACAAGGGTGGTGGTCCAAAAAGCGATGTCATGACCCTCACATCGAATGAAGTCAGCCCAATGTGAACTAGGTCACAAGAAACGATGTCCTAATGGTTACACCGGTTGCTATTTTGGAGCCGTGACAAATGGTATCATGAACCCTACCTCGGAGGGATTTGAGTTTGTTTGATTCAGGCGTTACTAAGGCCGATGCCATGCACCTTACACCGTCCGTTTAAAGTGGGCAATAGGTAGAAATTGAGGACGGGGTGCTCATGGTGCATTAATCCGAGGTTCTGTGCTTTGGAGGGACGATGTTCAGATCAAACTGGCAAATGACAAAAGCAAAAGTGATATCACAATTCCAAGTACAGATTAATATTTAGACGGTGTTACTTCGAGTTGTAATCCTACATCGGTCACATGTTGGTTATACTTTGGTATTTTTGGAGATTAAAAAGACAAGCGGATGTGGAAAATTGCATTATATTAATAAAGAGCACTAAGGCCATTACAAAAGTTTAACTCCGGAGCCCATCCCAGAACAAGGCTAAAAGAGGCCCTAAATATTAGATGTTGGGGAGTCCGGCCTGGCAGAAGCTGTTCTTTCGGATTCCTCCGACACCGTCCTCAGGTCCATACTCTGGCCCTCGGGGAGAGGCATTAGCTCATAAGGAACGTCCTCAGGTTTCGAAGCCTGACCCCAGTCCATAGCATATAAGTGCCCACCATGAAATTCATAGTAGACGCCTATACCGTTCAAGTTAAGTTGCACAGCGGAATTCCGATGTACAACCTAACGAACGACTGAACTGAAAGCGACATCGGCTAAAACCGAAAAATTAGCCATCTGCTCCTCGGTTTCCCTCCGCTCCTTGACCTGCTCTTCCTGCACAGCGGCCAGTTTCTTGGCTAGTTCCTTGTTCTTTTCATCTACCTCGGCCTTTGCAGCCTTGGCTTGCTCTAATTCGGTCCGGAGAGCTTGGAGAACGTCCTCTGAAGCTTTGCCCTTAGACTCAGCTTCATCTGCTCTCCTGGCAGCCGATGTGTAAGCCGCTGTGAGTTCGGTCAGGTCTTGTTTGCTCTTGACCAGCTCCTCCTCCTTCTTGGTCAAGGCGGTCTGGGCCTCAACTCTCAGGGCTTCAGCATTCTTCATCCGGTCTAAGCATTCCTTAGCCTCGATACCGGAGTAATAAGAGTGACCCAAAGAGCTAAGGACCCCGGCTGCCTCAACCAAGTTAAAGAGCCGCTTTGGCAGCAGTTTGGGCCTCAGAAGCAGGGAGATCGGCCTTGAGCTTGAAAGGGATGTCAAACTGAGCCGGTGTCCCGCCAACATATTCCAGAAAATCCGAGAGGCGGGAGTTGATGACGATGTTGTCCGGATGAGACCGGTCCAGAGAAATACTTACAGGACCGGCCTGCTCCTCCTGAGGCACCCCCACCTCAGTCGCAACCCTTGGTGCCTTCTGTTTTTTCTGTTTGGAGGTTGCACCGGGGTTGACCTTCCTTTTGCCCGGGGCCCTATCCACCGGCCCCAGAGCCATGGTCTCAACATTTTCAGCCGGGATGCTCACTACCTTGGCTGGAGTGCGACGAGGAGTCACCCTGTTTTCCACGACAGCCGCAACAGCATTTCGGGCTTCGGCAGCCTCCCTCAGTTTCCTGAGGATGTCTATCCGAGCCATCTCACCTGAAAAAAGGGGGACAATGTCAGCACTGGTGTATATGTAAAAAAAAAAAATCTACCTAGGTAAGCATCCCGACCTGATTCTGCCTCCAAGAGCTTCTTGCAGGAGATTTTGGCAAGGCCGGAGTAACCCTTCAGAGCGTTCAGGACCTTCCTGGACTCGGTTGACAGAACACTCTCGCTGACGATGTAGGCGTTGCTGGTCAGGAGAAAATGCTCGTGAGTCCAACCGGTGTAAAACCTTCTGGAAAAATTAGAATTCTCCCAGAACACCGGCCTCCCTGCATTGACCTCGACTTTGACATAGGAGTGCTTGAAGCTGACCCCGTCCATCTTGGCCGATTCGGTGTAACTTTCAAAGTTAACCACCTTGGAGTCGCAGCGAAGGTTGATGAAACCCAGATCTCCTCCAGCGTTACCCCGGCGCATCACCCTACAGTAGGTGAAAAAGAGAGCCATTGTGGGGACAAAATAAAAATACTCCCCAAGTACTTCCAAGGCCCTTACCAAGCCCCAGCCATTGGGATGAAGTTGGCTGGGAGAGCAGTCTAAGAAATGGAGTACCCCCATCTCGAACTCTATCATAGGGAAGCAGACGCCGATCTTTGAGAAGACCATCTTGTATATAAAGAGATTTCTCGACCCTGGTTGATGGCAGATCCTGTCCGAGGTTAGAGGGCAGAATACGATAAAGTCATTTTCATGCTCCACGTCGGTGTGAACAACGACATCTTCAATGGTGACATCGGCAGCATCTTCAGCATACCGAGAGATAATGGCCCTTGGGTCTTCATGGACCCAGAAGTAGGGATCCCTGGCCTTCTCAGCTGGCCAGTTAATCCGGTGTGCCAGGACGTTCGTCTCAATGGGATCAGTAACCACAGCGGCGCCAGTAGAAGAGTTTTCAGAAGCCATTCGGACGGTGTGGCGAAGGAAGGGGATACAGCTGTAAAAAGCCACATCGTCAGTAAGATAGAGGTCGGCACTGCTACCTCTCTCACTAGTAGTGCCAAAGTTAAAAGATGAGGACGAGTCTGACGATGTGTCAAACTCCCCTGTTTCCCACAAAGGCAATATGGAGAAACGGTGTCCTGATGAGACGAGCCGATGTGAAGCCCCTGAGGTTGCCCCACTATGGTGACACTGACCCCGGCTCAAGACTCCCCCCGACTGACGCCGGGATGTAATTGAAGGAGGACCTGATAGGACCTCAATGGAGTCACTGTTCGAACCGGTGTCCCCCATGCCCTATCTATGAATTGAAATAAAGGAGATGATGGCTACTTGCTGAGGCGATGCGTGCAGTTCTCTTAGTATGAGCCAGAGTTGTAACACCGAAGCAGAATTTTAACACCGGAGGATTTGAATATCGGAGAGGCAGCACTTCAGTATCAAGAAAGGAGTAAAAATGAGAGATCCCCGAACCTGCTTTTATGGAGTGGAGAGACGGGGATCCAGAACTTTCCTCATTCCGGCCCAAGGCCCATTAAAAAAGGGACCCATTCGCCCTGACTTTTGGCATTCCGGTCCAAAGACGGGAAATTTAATTTTTTGAAAAGACGAATCAGATGTTGACACATGTAATGACATTTAGGTCCCACGCCAGTTGAAGTCTCACCCGGCCCTTACATCGGTGTTCATATCTTTACTCCCTTTTCACTTCAGAAACACGACTACCTCGTACTTCTCTTATGAAAAAGGAGTAAAGAGGGGCATCTGTGAACACCTCTTTCGGTCCGACCCAAGTAAAATGAATTCTGAGAGAACTGGACCCCGGATTCGAGTGATATTCCAAGTAGAATAACTCAGAATGGAGCATTTCCGAGTGGAATATAGCCTTGTGAGAGGTAAATCCGAGTGGAATGACTCACAAATGAACAAATCCGAGAAGAATTACCTAGAATGAGTCATTTCCGAGTGGAATGTCCCCTGGTGAGTCATTTCCGAGTGAAATGTCCCCTGGTGTGTCATTACCGAGTGGAATGCATCTGATTAAATCATTTCCAAGTAGAATAACTCGGAATGAAGTATTTCCGAGTAGAATTTAGCCTTGTGAGAGGTAAATCCGAGTGGAATAACTCACAAATGAACAAATCCGAGAAGAATTACACAGAATGAGTCATTTTCGAGTGGAATGTATCTCGGTGTGTCATTTCCAAGTAGAATAACTCAAAATGGAGTATTTCCGAGTGGAATGCCTCTGATTGAGTCATTTCCGAGTGGCACCTTTCCGACTGACAATTTTTCCAAGTGGGACTTATTTCCGAATGAGAAAAGGTCCCGAATGATCGTTTTCGAGTGAGCTTCAAAAGGAATTACTCCGAACGAAGAGAAGGGTCTGACTAGATATCTTTTCGGACAGAGACTCAACTTTCATATGCCCAAATGAGGATTACCGAGTGGGATACAACCGAGTGATGAATTCCCGATTGAAACCGTTCTGAATGAAAAGGCATCCCAGACGAAGACACAAGTGGTGTTGAGTTCCCGACTGAATCACCTCCGAGCGGATATTCTGATTTCGAGTGAATGCTTCTTCAAAAGTAATTTCCGAGTCAATATCTTGTGAAGTCAGACCACTCGGATTAATTCCCCCTGAAGATGGATACCGGTTGTGACCGTAGATCCGGGCCACAAGGAAAAACTCCGATCCCAAGAGACCCCAAGCATTGAAAAAGTCCGACTGACATGAGCTGACACCGGTCCAGTTTCCAAAGGGATCACATCGGACCAGTTATTGGAATTCCAACTAAACCGATGTCTTTATAGGCCGATGTCACAAACCTGACAACGGAATGAGGACCCCGGATGTTTATGCGCTCTGACGTGGAATCGCATTTCTGAAAGTGGCAGACAGGGGGCGGAAGTGGACAGTTTAAAATGCCCCACTGAGCCGCTGCTTCCCACAAACAGGTAGTGGCCAAAGTGGCACCACTACGCGCATAGGTGAGTGGAAACTCTGGCTGTCCCAGACACTCAGCCCATGTCTTCAACCCCTATAAATGCCCCAGCTGAAGAGGCTCAAGGGGTTGGATTTTCTCTCCCTGCAAGAAAACTCTGCCTGAATTCTCTTCGATTCCCCCAAACCTTCAAAGGATCTTCCGGTCTGCAGTCTGTGATCTGTCTTGATCATCACAAAAGGCCTCTAGCCCTAGAAAGCTTGAAGTTCTCCAGTGTTCAAAGTTACTGCCCCTTCATCAACCTCTCACATCGTTCCTACACCGAACCTACACTGTCCCAACATAAAGTTACTGCCCTTCACTAAACCTTCACACCGTACCTTACCTAGCCACTGCCTTTATCAATCCCTCACATCGTTCCTACACCAAACCTACACCGTCTCAGCATAAAGTTACTGCCCTTCACTAAACCTTCACACCGTACCTTACCTAGCCACTGCCTTTATCAATCCCTCACATCATTCTTTCACCAAACCTACACACCGTCCCTGCACAAAGTTACTATCCGTCGAACCTCCATCGTCCCTACACAGCATTCACAGTCACTTCCTCACTTCGGATCAACCCCCCCACTAATACCGGTCGCATCCTTCGGTTTCCAGCGTTTGAAGCCCACACCAGCTCAGCACGTTTGGCACAGCTTTCAATTCCAGCACCGGTACAACACTGCCACTGTTTCCAGCATCTAACTACAACACCGGCTCAGAACCCTCCACACCGGTTCCTTTCTGTTCCTTATTTCCTTTGTTTTCATCATTTATTTTACTGCCAAATTTCTGCCTGTTGGTTATGATTTTCTGTGTAGTATAGCTTATACTGTTAATGCTTATCCTTTACCCCTAAGAAAAAAAAAATAGAAAAGAAAACAAATAAGAAGTCTTGCACATGTCTTATTTTCTAGCCTAAAAATTCCATTTTTTTAAAACAGTGTCGTACGGGAATACTTTCGTCTACACAATCTCCTTAGGATCCGTACACGTACGAAGAACTTCATCTTGTATGAGTTCCCCACCTCAATAACATCCATCATCATTTTCTAAGTCTTCCCCTAAAAAAACAAAAAAACTCAGAACTACGTAACCCTGATTTCTTGATAATTCAAGAATACGTAGGAGCGGGACTCAACTCCTGTCAGGCCCATCTTTCTTATTTCTTTTTTTGCTATTTTATTTCTTTGCTTTCGCATTTCTTTCATAAGTGTTCTTTTTTTTGTCGCTTCCGTGAAAATCAATTTAGACGTGACGTCTTGTTGATTTCCCCCTAGTTTTTGTTCAAGCCTCGCCACAATTCATAGGGAAGAGATACTTAGGACGAGACGTCCCGCTTATCTCTTTCCTATCCCTGTCCCTTTTTTTTATTCAAGGATGTCTAATTTAGGCGTGACGTCTTATTAGCATTCTCTTCCCCTCTCTGTCTCATATCAAAGTCGAGTTTAATTCGGATGAAACGTCCTGTTAACCTCGCTTCGACATTCTATGTTTGTACAGTTCTCTTACTCCATTCCGTCGTTTTTAAATAAAAATACAAAAAAAGAGAGAGGAAGAAACCATGGTTTATTTAAGGCTATTTATATTGCACTTTCAATCTTGGTACTGTTTCTGACAGGCGATGTAGGGTGCTAATACCTTCCCTACTCGTAACCGACTCCCGAACTTGAATCTCATTTTTTGAACCTGTGCTTTCACTAAATTTAGTTTTTTCCCAATGTTTTTCCTATGGATAAAAACGTTGGTGGCGACTCCTTGTTTTCTCTTCGGAACAAAAAAATCTTTTCGAGGGTCGGCCGTGCCGTCGCGATCCAGGTTGCGACAATATATATAATTATATCCTGAGTGAATGTTATATATTCAGAGTGTCTAAGTATTGGATAAGTCCGAGTGAGGCTTAACTTAGTAAATCTCTCCGAGTGATGGGAGGTTAGTGTAAATCCGAATGGAATTTGATTATGGAGACTTCTTCTGAGAGAAGGAAGGTCTAAGGGTTCTCCGAGTGAGAAAAGTGAAAATATGCCGAGTGATGAATGTGTAATATATTTCCGATTGTGTTGAGGTTGAATATACCGAGTGGTGTTTGACTGGGAAAATATTCCGAGTGAAGGGGAAAATTTATAGATTCCGAGTGGAATAACCATCATTGTCCGAGTGGATCTTGTGTGTGACCTTCCTGAATGAAAATAAAAAACTGTGTATAAACTTCTGAGGGAAGTTTGACATGTTGGGGTCGTTCCCGAGTGAATGGAACCCTGATTCCGAGTGAAGGAATACTGAGTGGAGTTACTCGCCTCAACGAATAAGGATTCACTCCAGCGAGTGTGAATGGAAGGAAGGTTTCTGGTTAGTTTCGCTTAGGCGAAGGTGCTTCGCCCAAGCGAGATGGGTTATCTCGCTCAAGCGAATTTGGGTCTCGCTAGAGCGAGTGAACACTGTAATGGGCACGCTTAAGCTTTGTTCTTTCGCTGGCAGATTGTTTTACTCTATCCGGTTGCTTGTAAATTTTGGAAAAATTTCCCCTATCTCGGTTTTACCTTTAATTAATCTGGGATGTTTCATTTTGGTATCAGAGCAAACCAAAAGGTCCATGGCCAAGGTATGCCTACTGTTAGTGGGCGGTTGAGTGCAATATGACCGGTTGTCATCATTGCTCATGGTATTCTGTTGGATTTGATATATGTTGAATCATGAATTGTGTGACTATATGCCTGTGTATTTGTTTGAGATTGGAAACAAAAGGGTACTGCCATGGGTATGTTCCCTTGGGGGTAGAGATTTGTGACTACCCTGGCCCGATTGTTCACGAAATACTGAGAGGTATTTCTAAGCCTGGGTCGGTAGAGAGGAAATAGAATGATAGATGCTGAAACTTCCATGTGTATTGAAACTGAATTAGTTGGTTCAGCCTCTTATGTAGGCCATGCTAGTGGCTCATAGCCGAGGCATGTGGGTGAACAGATTCGAACCCACACGTCTGAGTTGATTAAATGAATAGTATTGATAGAACCCATAGAGTGGTGTATTCGAATTCAACTAACTGGTTATGCCATTGAGAAGGACGAGTTTTATATCCTTGACACGAGAACCCTGTATGATGTATATGGAATAAGTGATTGTGCAGTCTCCTAGGTTAGGAATTTGAGTATGAGATGTATGTGTTAGGGAACTGTTGCTGATTACCATGTATGATTTATATGAACTGCAGGCTACTATAAGTATGAATGCTGATTGCATGCGATGAAAGACTATCTCATTGAGCCTTGATGGTGTTTAATACTGACTGTATGTGATGCATGTATTGTTAAGGAAAAGGTTGAGTATGTGTGATATGTATCTGTATGGTGATTCCGTGTATGGTTTATAATATGATGCATGTGATGCCTGAGTTAATGGTGTGGAAGTGGTTATAGTTCAATGATAAAGTCCTGCATGAGAAGCATGTAAATGTTGACATTATCGTGTATGCCAAGTGCATAAAAGTGGGACTATTCGTGTATTCCCGTGTGGGAGAATTTTATATGCGATGTCATGACATAATTATTGTTGTAAGTCAGAACACTGAGTACATGTGAGGGGGGAACTATCTTGTTGAGTTCCCTTCTGTTTTAGTATTAACTACAGGAGATGCAGGTGTTATTAAGGAGAAAGTAGAGTGTATAATATGTATCTACTGTGATGACTTATGTGTGTGTGGCTTTGATATTATATGCATGGGATGCATGTGTTGATTGTGTAAATCTGGTATGCCGATTCCGTTTATACTTAATGGTAATATCTTGCATGAGATGCAGTAATAAGAATGCTGAGAGCATTTAGTGTGTGACACTATTATCTGAATTGGTAACTATACGCATGTGATGCTGTTAAAGACCTTGAGTGGGACTCAAGGCAAGCCGACTGAGTGGGACTCAGGGCTGCCCATAACACTGCCGTTGACGCTGAGAGTGTTTGTGTTACAAGTGAGGGCAAACGGTTTGGTAGCAGTAAAACGGCCGAATCAGCTGGGAGCTGAGTAAAAAGGCTGAGAGCCTATGTTGCAACAATAAAAATCAATAATGAACAAATCAGATCTGATTAAGTGAACATGTGCACATTTATAATTGATGCTGACTGCAATGCGAATTGTGTGTATATGTAGTAATATTATTGAGAATGACATTTGTAATATAGCCGAGAACTAGCTGGGTAGATTCCGATTGAACGATGCTTGAATGTCTTCCGATGGAATGACAGCGTGTATATCATTGACTGTTAGTACATATGTATATATATATATATATATATATATATATATATATGATATTGTATGGTTTTGTGATGAATAAGATCTAAGGAAGGGATAATTGCTCGGTGAGGGCCGAAAGCCGACTGTTATTATACCATTTTGTGGTGATGGTAACTACTATTTAATGACCATCATTAGGTGAGTTGCACCAGATTATGTGTAATGACGAGATGTGGGCCTCGTGAGGGTCGGAAGTTTACTGCCATTATATTAAATTACAGTAGTGGTAACTGATATTTCATGATTGTTGCTGTGTGATGTGCCCGAGGTGGTGCATAATGATGATGTCGATGTAAATGTATTGCTTATGTATATATATATATATATATATGTAAATTTCCATTAATTTTTATGAATTAGTATTAGTCGAGTAAGTTGGTCGGTGTGAGCGAAAAGAGTGTAATGGATACTGTTCTGAGACGACTCTTCATACCATAGGTATTGTGGCAGCGTACACTTTTGCAGTGACTCTATGTAATTGTTGTAACCCCATAGGAATGAGACGTCATCCTATGAGTTGGAGGCAGCAATTCATAAGTCGGGCAGGTGAGGTTGTAGCTGCTTATGGTGATGGTGAGTCCATCGGGCTATTCTGAGGGAAGATGAGGGTTGTGCCGAATGGATAGTGATTGGTAATGTATCAAAATAAGAGTAGAGGATTTATTTTTAACTCTGGTGTGCTTACCTCTGAGAGGATCAGAGATTGTTTCAGTGTGAATTGGCTATTAGGTGATGGTTGAATGTCAGAATACTCTTAAATTAGATTAAGGCTTTAGATAATTTCGGGACGGTGTTCAGGACCTGTTGTAGCCACTTGGATAGGTGGTGATACCGTTTGGTATGGTAAGTATTCAGGCGGTGTTCATGAACTAGATGAACAATGTCTTATAGCCTTACTTGGGTCGGTTAATGGCAGTGCACATTGATGGTAATTTGATTGTTTTGAGTCATGCCTGGGGCATGAAGGACATCTCCACATGGAGCTGTGGTACAGAATGAGAAGCAAATTAATTGCCAAGCTATTGGTGTATGACTTTTAGTCGGTTGGAATCCAGTTCTGGGACACGCTATGTTCGAAGGTGGCGTTGCTATTGGTTCATTTAAGGTGATAGTAGTGATGGTATAGGTGTGACCCAAGTCTGTCACAGAGATTGGAAGTTTTATGGGTCTAACCGAGTAATACTGTGGATTAGTGAAGGATCAGGACTCTGAGCTGGAATAAATGATGAAGTGAGAATTCCCTCAGGTAAAGATAGTATGTTTCCGAGTGTGATAGAGTGGAGATAGTCCCAAGTCGAATCTTTCTGGGAGAAAGAACTACTGAGTGGAGTTAGGATGTTCCGAGTGGAACATCGTTTGGAAGTCATTACTAAGTTAAGGAACTATGTCCAAATAACACTTTTGGTGTTAGGCGAAATCCGCGTGAAATACTTCTGAGTCATGTGACTTTTGGGTGAAGTACCTCGGAGTGTGATACTTCCAAGTGGTTTGGTACCGTGTGGAACGGTTTCAAGTAGAAAGGTGTTGAGGGTGAAATTCCTAACATCCGTATGATATTCCACTGAGTAATCTATTTCCAGGAGAAAAGTACTTCTGGACGGGAAGTAGAACCTGAAATAGGAAAGTTTCCGAGTGAATGGCTCCCGAGGGGAGTAGATACCCGAGAGGTAAATTTATTCACATTTGTGTTCGGATCGATGTTAGAACTGATGAGTTTGAACTCGGATTTGTCCTTGAAGTAGGCTTGAATTCCGAGTGAATTTTTGGTAAATAGAAAGATTTCCGGGTGAGAACTGCCTTCAAACCTCGAATAATACTGTTGAATGAGAGGCCTGAGTGACATTCTCAAGGAGCCGACAGGGAACTAACCGAAGGCATAGATAGAAATACAAAATTTCAGGACCGAGTGTGGTGCCTGTGGAATATAAGTCCAAGCAAACTGTGCTAATTGAAGCACATTGGAGCTCTGTTAAGTGTTCGTTTCGGTGTTGCAAGGGTGTATCACGGTTTTGGGGAGAAGTCCTAGTGGTCGGATAAGGAAAAGCCAAGGACTTAATCCAAGATAAATCGGACAGTAGGGAGTATTGAGGAGAATCGGTAAGGTTGCTTACCGACTGGACCTTCCCAACTGACTAGTTAACAGCCCTAACGTGTCTCATGTGACACAACTTTAAGCTTATACTCTGTGTGAGTACTAGATTTTTCCGAGTGACTCCTTTGAGTTGGAGGAGCTGACAGTGGAAGCGCACCAATCGGCGTTGAGAATATAAGGTCGAGCGGCCAAGGAATTAGGAAGTGCCATTAATTATGGTGAACTGGCAGAGTTGGATGGGGTAACTGTACGTGGGAAATTGAATCCTAAATGTGTTGAATCCTGTGAAGGATTATTTTATTTATGCCGATTGGAAGTTGCGAAGCGGTCGGAAACATTGAGAAACAAAAGGGGTGCAATCGGTTAAGTGTATGACAGCGATATTCCGAACTGTTTGTTGAGGTAAGTCTATGTTTGAATTTCGAGGACAAAATTCTTTAAGATGGGGAGAATTGTAACATCCTGATTTTTTACCGATTGAGATTAAGCCATTAATTAAGGGTTAATTACAGAATTAAGATTAATGGTTGATTTAGATTGACTTCTGGTTGGTTAAAGGTAGCTGAATGATAATAATAGTAATGCTAGGTGAAAGGACGCATGTGCCCCTGGTGGTATAAAAGAGCTTCAGCTTCCTCTCTCCCTATTATTCACGTTGTTGGAGGAAAGACTAGGAGAGCTGTGCATTTCTCTCTGCACATACAACCTGCGTCTTTCCCCTTTACTGTTTCTTCGTCTTCGTCTCCCTCTTCTTCTTCTTCTTCCACTCGAAGGCTAATGGCATCCCGAGTGGAAGTATGCAACGTTATGTGCCTAGAGTTGTTGAAGTGTTTTACTGATGGTGAGACAAAGTTGTTCAAGAAGTGAGCAGGATGCTGAGTACTTTGGAGGTTTAGGATCCTCCACTGTTCTTGCCTACGCAGTTGGATGCTTGGAAGTCTGGGTGCCTTGGAGGCTGAGCTGGTCGAGAATGTGAGACAGCTCCCGAATCCTTCAAGCTGTGCAGAATACAATGACTGGGTCGTTTGATGAAGGAGGGTGACTGATGGATCGATCGGAGAGTAGCCGATCGGAGCTGTAGGCTCGGGGAGCTTCCGGAATCTCCATCCCAGGTAGGGGGCGCTTTGCATGTCAAATGCATGGTTTATGGACGGTATCGAGTGAACGTATTGCTCTATGTGTGCGTGATTATGATTATGATGATTGCGTAAAATGTCTGACTGTCAACCTTTGGTTACCGTGTGTATGGTAGTAGAGTCCTGTTAGCAGTTTCACACTTACATGCATGTGTTGAGGGTTGTTGTGCTGAATTCTGATAGTTATTTTATACATAAACGCATGTGGTGTATGTTCCTATCATTGTTAATACCGAGAGAATATGTATGTGTGGCTGTTGGTTGATTTCATCTGGAATGTTATATTAAAAACATGAACTGTTTGGTTGCTGTGTATGATGGTATGATTGACGAGTGAATGTAGATACTGTGTTGGATCGGTTATGATTCTAATGGTCGCGTGGAATGTGCTCGATAATCGGGAATGCTTGCTGAGAAAATGCATAAGTTGCATGTATAGGAACAGGGCGACCCGTGGAAGGTCAGGAACCCAATGAGATGATTTCTAGCTATAGATCCTTGGCTAGATCCTGTGAGGGCCCGTGGTAGCCGAAGGAGCTAGAGTTAAGTCTCGAGACGTCATTGGGAGACCGGTACCATACGGGAAGGGCTAATGGACGAGGGGCCAGGAAAGGAATCTGTAACTGAAGATTATTATTTAAGTCAGATCCGCATGCATACATATAGGTGCATTGTTATTGAGAATAACCCGATTAACATGGTCTTGAATGATTGAGTGAATTCCAACTGAATGACTATATGCCTACTAAGATGGTTGCCGAGTGCAAGGTGTTCGTATGTTGTGTGTGTGTGTATATATATATATATATATATGTATATATTTGTGAGTAACATGAGTAATATGATATATGTGTATGGGCACTATTACCGAGTGCCAGGTGTTGTTATGGCTGTGAATATATGTGGTTGTGAATGATGCGAAATTCCTAGCCTGATTGAATTGCTTAAATTCCGAGTGGAAGTCGTGTTGTGATATTCATATTGAATAGTGGGGTGTATCATTGCTGATTGAGTGATGCTATTATATAGCTGAGAATTGAGGATTAACTCCGAGCCAATAACTAACATTTTATATGTAAAAGCTCACCCCTACTACATTTTTCAGTATAAGCAGGTCGGTGTGATGAATGACGAGAAGGCTTTAAACCCGAGTGATGGGTATCTGTGCTGTTGTAGTATACAAAGTACACTGTACCGATTGTATATAGATATATTAAAGCCTTGGCCGGCTCTCATGTAATATATTGTCTAAACGTATTTATTTATGAGGATTGATTATTAGAGTTGTGAACAAGAATGCACAAATTCATATATATATATATATATATATATATATATATATATATATATATTTTGTTGGTATGATGTTGTTTGGATTGACTAGGAAGTGGTGTTGAATGAATAAAGTTAAGTCAATGAATTCCGAGTGGGATATTGTAGTGAGAGCTTGACTGAAAGTTGGGGGCTTAGAATAGTTCCGAGTGAACTCTAGCGAGTGAGCCTTTCCGAGTGTTGAAGGCTTAAAAGGGATTCCGAGTGGAAAGGATTGTATACTCCCGAGTGGAAATCCCGAATGAACCACTTCCGAAGGGAGAAGGGTTGTAATGGTACTGATTGGGGTGCATTCTAGTAGCCTCTTCCGAGTGAACGAGGCTATATATATATATATATATATATATATATATATATAATTATATCCTGAGTGAATGTTATATATTCAGAGTGTCTAAGTATTGGATAAGTCCGAGTGAGGCTTAACTTAGTAAATCTCTCCGAGTGATGGGAGGTTAGTGTAAATCCGAATGGAATTTGATTATGGAGACTCCTTCTGAGAAAAGGAAGGTCTAAGTGTTCTCCGAGTGAGAAAAGTGAAAATATGCCGAGTGATGAATGTGTAATATATTTCCGATTGTGTTGAGGTTGAATATACCGAGTGGTGTTTGACCGGGAAAATATTCCGAGTGAAGGGGAAAATTTATAGATTCCGAGTGGAATAACCATCATTGTCCGAGTGGATCTTGTGTGTGACCTTCCTGAATGAAAATAAGAAACTGTGTATAAACTTCTGAGGGAAGTGTGACATGTTGGGATCGTTCCCGAGTGAATGGAACCCCTGATTCCGAGTGAAGGAATACCGAGTGGAGTTACTCGCCTCAGCGAATAAGGGTTCGCTCCAGCGAGTGTGAATGGAAGGAAGGTTTCTGGTTAGTTTCGCTTAGGCGAATGGGTGCTTCGCCCAAGCGAGATGGGTTATCTCGCTCAAGCGAATTTGGGTCTCGCTTGAGCGAGTGAACACTGTAATGGGCACGCTTAAGCTTTGTTCTTTCGCTGACAGATTGTTTTATTCAGTCCGGTTGCTTGTAAATTTTGGAAAAATTTCCCCTGTCTCGGTTTTACCTTTAATTAATCCGGGATGTTTCACAAACTAAATAATTAATTTACAATATACCTAATATCTATTGGTCTGTTAGTTGGTGTATTTTTTTTTGGTGAATGTTAGTTGGTGTTAAAAGACCGGAGTCGTGAAAGAGAGAAAGTAGTTTGGGCCAACTTTAGTTTCAGCCCAAATGACATACAATGGCGACGCCGGCGAAATTGTGGTGCGTCGCAACACTATCAGCCTCACTGCACTCTCAATAACGTTACCCTTTATCTGCTATAATCTCTTTCCACCATTCGCTGAAGCCACCTCGCCCTGATACTGAGGCTTGCCATTACCCCAACCCTCAAGTTCCTTTCTTTTTCCCATTTTCGTGTTGTGCAATGCAAAGGGTATCCTCAGCCTCTGGAATTTGGAGGAACGTAGCCTCTAAGGCCAGAAACAACCTCTTTTCCTTGAACGACACTACTTTGCGCTCTTTCTCCGCGGTTTCTGTTGTCAAGGCTCCGAAGAAATTGCACAAACCGGAGATTCCATGTGATTTCCTGAAATGGGGTTCGCTTGGATTCTGTAGAACGTCCAAGTTCGCCACTGGGTTCAACCCTTTGCAACCCAAGCCTTTGGATTCTATTGTAGATGTCCAGAGACTCGAGGATCGGTATCCTGACGAAATTGCTTCGGTTTGGGACGATGTAATGTTTCATTCATTACCTTGTTCTTTATCATTTTGTCTTGTTCTTTGTATACTCTGTGTGCTCGTTGGAAGAGTATTAGCTAGCATTAGAAGTGCGTTTGGATAATGGTTTCGTTTTTACAACTCCATTTTTAAAAGTGCTTGCTTGGTAACCGAGTTACTGAAATGGAGTTCTGTTCGAGTCATCATCTAATTGCTCTTTGAGGTACCATCCATCCAACTCTATTTTGCCAAAAAATAAAAAAACTTACTTTGAGTCAACCATGTTTGGGTAACACCAGCTGGGAAGACACTTAATTAAGTGCTTATTTAATAAACACTTTCTATATGAGCCTTTATGTGAATATGAGCATGAAACTTATTGGAATAAGCTAGAAAAAGCGTATTTCGATAAGATATTGAAGATGTTCTTGTAAGCTCTTCCAGACACATCTTAAGAGAAGAATTAGATTAGTGTTAAAGCATTTTGTTTGTCTTTGCCGCTTGCTTTTGTTAGACTTGTTTCGGCTTTTGGAAACTGAAGAATGGGAGAAAATAGGTTGGATATCTTCATCGGGAAGAACAAAAAAAAGAAAGAATGAAAGAAAATTTGTGCAGTCAGTTGCGATTCTGCTTGTTTATCAGTTGAAAACACTTGCCCTCTTTCCTGATGGGTTAGTAAGTTATCGCCAAAATGTCCAGGATCATTATAGCAGTGTGATGATGATCTTTGTAGGGGAAATCTAGTTGCTCTTCTTCATTGTTGGCTGCAAGAATTTTCCTTTCAACCTGCTTTTAAGATTGCTCTCATCTCATGTGGATTATACAGAGAACTTGTGTTTGCACTTTGCGGAGTTGCACCATCTTCTTGGTTATGACTTTTTGTTGTTAATATTGATGGAATGTTGATGCAAATTATGACAAAGCTGTTTTTACAATTATATATGATTTGACTGATTTTATTCCAGTATCACATAGGAAGAGGTCATATTGGAGCATCTATGAAAGCAAAACTTTATCACTTGCTGGAGCATAGAGCTTCAGAATGGTACTTATTCTGATCAATATTGATACTATTAATTTGTGCTATTCTAGAATTCATGTTCTTAGCTTTTTTTTGTCCTTGACAGCCGATATTTTGTCATTCCTTTGTGGAGGGGAAGTGGATATACTACAATGTTTGTTCAAGGTTTGACAGAAATTATTCTCTCTTTTTTATTTGAAAAAATTCATTTTATGAATCAAAACCGTGTTACACCAGATTGCTGGTTTGTATTTGGAAAAAAAAAATTCCCCCTATGTATAGACGTTGTTATGATATTGTTTATTTCTTGGTGTGGGGAATATATGATTGAACTCGAATGACTGAAATGAAAAAGAAAAAGGACATTCTAGGAAATTGTTGACATCATAGAGTTAGATGGAAAAGAGGAGAGAGAGATAGAGAGGAAGCACAAGTAGCATAACTTAGGAAAGAGAGTGGTTGTGAATTTGTGTTTGTGATACATATTACATAACACTGACCTGATACTTCTTTTTCAGCTAATAATCTAGCTCAAGTCCTTACAACCAGTTGTTCAATGATACATACCCAACTTAATCACATGCACAATGTTCTATACAACATAACTTAACTCAATGACACTATTTAGAAGTAATAAACTTATGCATAGACAGGTGCAGGTATATGTTCTTATCCTCAGATAGGGATATGGACAATGTAGGGATTTTTTCCCATTCAACCTTGAGGATATTTGTATCTTCAGACTGTGAAAGATATTTATATTTATGTGTTCACTCACTTGTATCCATGGAAACTACTCTAATCCATGAAACAAACAGGATAATCCTAATCTGTGGATAGAAAATTTAAAGGGTAGCAATCAATCATTAAAGCATGTAGCCTGTACCTTGCTCTTCAATTAACATAACCATTAGAAACCAACAAAAAATGAAACATCAATAAATATAAAACTATCATATTTGGTGACTATTTTGATCCATGCTCAAAGAGAAGAGTTACTTGGACATGCAAATTCACAAAACTTCGTCTAGTTGTACTAGCTAATCCATGTCTTTCTCTAGCCAGGAAAAAAGGAAGCAGTTGCTGTTACATATGTCAAAAGATGTTAATAACTTGCCACTAGGTACTGGACAGTTTCTAGTTTCAGATAACTATTGTGTACACCCTTTGAGGTATACCTTACCCATCCAAAAATCATATTCCAATCTCTTCCTGCACTCAAATTTGGATTGCAACCAAGAAAATCATTGTGTTATGGAAATCTCATGTTTGATTTGGAAGAAGATAAATGCATCAAAAGAAATTGCTTCTGTTATGTTATCTTTAATATTTGATAAGATAGTTGTCCTGTACTTTCCCTTTTCCTTTTCTGGTTGGTTTATTTCTGAGAAACTATTTTATAAATTAAATGGCAGCTTTAGGGTCAAAATACAGGTTCAAAAACCTAGAAATTCTATTGCATTAAGATTAGTCTCACTCTGGTTGGAGTCATGTCCACAGATAAGCAAAAGGTGTTGAACAGTGTTGTTTTCACTTGTTTGCCAACCACTATATCCTTATATCATCTCTGTAGTTGCAATATGAAAGGACTGCCAATGGTGGAATGATTTTCTATATACATTATTTTTTTATTGTTTAGGCCCCCTTCAGTTTTAACTTTTTAGGGAACTTCCAATATGATGACATGTTCTAGAAATTAATTTTTATCTTCCCGCAATCAGAAATGGATTATAAATTTATTTTAGTGGTAGATCTCCTTGGTAGTTTAGAGAAATTTCATTTTTAATTTTTGGTTGGAGGGGTATTTGTGGGTGGAAAGGAAGATTTGAAGAATGATTCTTCCTTTTAACAATTTTTCTACGTGGCATGCCGTCCTACATGCTATATGTATCATGCTTTTTGATTACATAATTGTCTTTTTTAATGCATTTTTTTAACAAGTATAGGATATTTTGTCTAAATTCTTTTGTTTTTTTTACTTCTTTTAGTCTTGGTCAGAATTGAACACATGTTAAGGGTCTCACAACAGATCACACACCCTATTTAATCAATTGAGCTAGTCTCTCTTACTTTTGTTTTCTACTCTCTTTCCAACTTGCAAAAACGGGAGTAAAACATGTAACAGACGATTCGCTCTGTTTACGCTTCAATTTTCTCACAACTCACATAAATATTCACTCTTTTCTTGCAGTCCAAACGCCCCACATTCTTTTTACTGGCCTTGAAGATTACAAGGCAAGGGGTATACAAGCAGCTCCCTACTTTACTGTGACTTTTTACACAGAATTTGCAGAGAGCAAGGACTTGGTACTGATCCGTGGAGATATTGTATTTACCAGCAAGCTTACTGACTCAGAGGCAAAATGGCTTTTGGATACTGCTCAGTCGTTTTACTTAAATGATGTGAGGTACAAACTGGTTGAGAGGTTCAACAGAGAAACACGTGATTTTGAGTTCAAGGATGTCTTGCAAGCATTGGACATGCCTATTTTGTAACCATTTTTCATTGGCCAAATGCTAAACCAAATAACACCAGTAAAGCAAAAGTGGATTAAGTTGCAAATGAAGGAGAGGAAAAGGACAAACAAGAAATGTTTCAGCATTTGTAACCAAATTCTTCTGTTTGTTTTTCCATGTTGGTATAGCATAAGCAAGCTGAACTTTATACCGTAGTATTTTCGTGCTGAACATTCTTTATCTAGTTTCAATAAAGAGATGTTGTATTGAATCTTTGACTACAAGTATCTATAATGTCACAAACAAGAAGTATAGGTAAATGATGAGTTTGATAATTTTTTTGTTGGGCCTATAAATATATAAATATTTTCCACGTAAGACAATTGTTTTATTGGTACATTTAATAGAAATAACATTCAGCATCTGTGTTTTTTTGGGGGCTTGTGGCGCAGGCTACTCTCTTAATTTAGAAATAGATTTTATTATTTGGTTAAAAATTACGAATTTATCTAAAAATTATATAATAATTTAGAAATCAGATTATAATTTATAAGATGAATGTTTGAAGATTATGATTACGGGATAATATGTTATTTTTTTATTTTATTCCTATTACCTAAATAATTTAAATGTAAATTCAACTATTATAAATAATTTTATTCTTTAAATTTTATGATTGCCTGTTAAATATGTATCTCTTCTTATGTATCTAAGAAATTGGATAGAATAATGAAATATGATAAATTAAATAAAGCTGTTATAAGCTGAATCAATGAATATTACTTTAATTAATAATTTCTTAATTTGTGTATAATAATTTTAAAAAGATTAAAGATTATAATTTTGGAATTGAGTTACTGAAACATTTAAAATTGAATCCTATCATTTAATTCATTAATAATGTAAAACTAAATTATATTAATTTTTTTATAAATTAAACTTTTCACTTATTTATAATTTAAGCTCAGTCAGTAACATAAAATAAATAATTATTTTTTAAAATTATAAATTTATATCTAATTAACTCCATTCTTTGTATAAAAGTAAAAAGTAATACACATAAAAACTGTGTAATATATGTAAACGTATTGGCTATAAATTACTTTCGCAAAGAATTCAATTAATCAAATCCTAATTTAGAAAAATGTTTTTCAAAAAGTCATTATTTATTTATGAGGAGGGTTCAAATTTAGTAACAATTTAATTGACCTAATCGTAATCGTTGATCATCCAATTAAAATCTAATGATTCTAATTTATTAAAATAGTCTCTGATTAATAACTCAATTTTACCCTACACATGATACTAGGTTTCTCTTTGTTTCCCCATTCCTCCCAATCAAACAAAGTACCCATAGAATTATTTATACATACTAATCTAATTTAACTTATAAATAAATAAGTTAAAATTAATTTATAAACAAAAGTTGAATACATTTTAAACTCCATAGTATTATTATTCAATAAAATTTTAGAATTTAATTTTAAATAATTACTAATACTATTTGATAAGTGACCCAGAGTGGATTACTGGTCTGAGAGTTTCATAAAAGTATCAGTCTAATGTTTTCAAGTATTGGGCGATTGAGGAAGAATTAAGGTTAAACGACATGTCGTGTAAACAGCGGTAGTGTTTCACTTTCTGGTTGGCGGAGAGATAAGAAAGAGGAGTGGCGATACAATTTATCGTTACAGAAGAGTAGTATCAGTGTTGTAGTGCGGAAAACAATACTCGTTCCTTCGTCCCCATCCAACACCAATAACTTCACCTTATTACTATCACTAAATTGTTCAACTCAACATTCTTAACCCTTCAGGTTAGTTTCCCTCTCTCTCTCTCTCTCTCTATATCGAAAACACTCTGCAAAACCCTCGTTCCCACCCTCTTTTTGCATGCTATTCTCGATTTCGTTCTTCAATCTCAATCCACTTCGCAATCGTAGAAACTTCCAATGACTGATCCCTCCGAAGAGGCTGCTTACATCGAGAAGCTCTACGAATACGGCGAGCAACTCAACAATGCCAAGGACAAGTCTCAGGTTCTGAATTCGCCCTTGGATATTTTTTGTTAGGGTTTTGGATTGCAATGTTTGCGTATTCAATTAGGGTTTTGGATTGTTCTGATATGGTGTTTGTGTGTGTCGTTTTCTCAGCATGTGAAGGATTACCAGGGGATCATAGATGCTGCCAAAACGAGTGTCAAGGCGAAGCAGCTCGCTGCGCAGCTCATTCCCAAGTTCTACAAATTCTTCCCTGACCTATCTGGTCCTGCGCTCGATGCTCATCTTGATTTGGTTGAGGCTGAAGAGCTTGGGGTTTGTATTTTGCTCCACTAATTGTATAACACGTGTGCTGTAATTTGTTATTCTTGTTGTGGTGGCTAAGGAATGGTGCTTTTCTGATCAAATTGGAGGACAAGAAATCAATAATTGTTCCTTACAGTATAAATTTCTTCTTGTTATAATGTTTTTATATCCATTTTTTTAGGAAATATTTAAAAACCAAATCTGAGATGTAACTGGCAAGCAAGGCTTTTGGGTCATGGTTATGTTAATAGGAAAAAGCTTAGATCAAGTTCTTTTCATTCTTGCTATCAGGTTTTCCTATCAAGTAATGAGTTGTAGGTATTTATTTGAAATTTTGTAGCACACATTTGATGGCAGCTATTTATTGTTGGAAGGAGCATCCATGTGTCATCATTTAAATGGAGAACTTGATGACAAGGATATAAGAAACTTAATCTAAGTTCTGTCCCATGTTAATAAGGATGAGTTGGACTGAATAAGAGTTAATTGAAGGATACACCTGAAGGAAAATAGTGCCATTTATTAAGATTTAACATAACGCTAGGGAGTGGAAAAAAGCATTCTGTATTCTTTATATGGGGTTATTAGTGAATTTCTGCATGTACTAAGGTTTGTGTCTGCCGTTTGGTTTCTCGTTGTTGCTGTACAGGTTCGGGTGCAAGCAATTAGAGGTCTGCCTCTTTTCTGCAAGGACACACCTGAAAATATTGGGAAGATGGTTGATATTCTTGTGCAAATTCTTGGGTCTGGTAAGTTCTGATCTTTGAAGTTTTTGCATTGTTAAGAACTTAGCCATGATTAAGATTCCGATATGTTCTTCCTTTGTCCCCCTTTAATTCTTGTAGAGGAATTTGTGGAGCGTGATGCTGTACATAAGGCTCTTATGTCTCTGCTGCGGCAGGATGTGAAAGGTACTTCGATAGATCTTTACATTGAGTGATATTATCTTCTCTCAGAATATTGCGGTGGCTAGATGGTTTAAATGCTATTGTGGAACTTTGGTCCTTCAAAACACAAACAACTTCTAATTTTGGGTATTGCACTAGGATGATGATTGATGAGTGCTGAATTGCACTTTGTATATCATCAGGTTACAAAAGTTTTTCACCAATCTAATGCCCCGTATTTATTAGCTAATTGTAAACTGAATGAACCTGAATTGAAGAAATTTTTGGTACCACAATATTCTTGATCTTGTAACCTTCTTAAGATAATGGTATATATAATTTAATCCTTATGCATCTCTTTCTCTTGCAAACTGCAGAGTCAATAATACTTGCCAATCTATCTTCTATATAAATCAGAAAAATAAAATGGCATTCTCATACGAGTCTTATCTTCCTCTCATTCAGTGGGTTTAAGATGTGCACCGAGAAGTACTTTTTTTAAAAAAAAATTTAGTGTCACAATGTTTTAGATTCTCTTGGATGTTATTGTACCCTGAATAATTTGAATTCAAAATTAACCATAATGATATATTTTTTAATATGCTTCCAATAAAGATGATCACTTGCAGCTTGTTTATATGGTGATTGTTTAGGAGCTTTTAGGTGGTATTAAAACTTAAAACATTGTACTTGGATAGCAACAGTAAGACTAATTGTTGAAGTCCAATAATTTTGTAAGACTGTTGCTTGCCAAATTGATGGTGCAAGGTTAGGTAAATTGCTCTGAATGATTTAGTTTCACAAAAACCTAATCTGTCAACAATTAATCTTTTGGCAGTTATCACACAATATGCTTTCCAGATTGTGGAACGTTAAAATCAGTGCTGTGTTTTGGTTGTCTTCTTATAGCATTGTTGTCATGCAGCTTCTTTGACGGCTTTGTTTAAGCACATTGGCAGTGTTGAAGAGCCAAGCACGGATGATGCTATTCGTGAGAAAGTTATAAACTTTGTTAGAGATAAGGTGGGCAGACAAATGTTTGATTACTAGAAGTTGTTGCATCTTTAAAATGGAAGCTAATACTGAATACTAAATATCTTAATCATAGGTTTTTCCTATTAAAGCTGAACTGTTGAAACCCCAGGAGGAAATGGAAAGACACATAACTGATCTCATAAAAAAGGTATTCATAATTTCTTTGACTCCTTATCTTATAAGTCCGGCTGTCAATCTGTTAGTGTTTATTATTGTTTTCTTTTGTAACATAAGCAGAGTTGATACATGTTGTGGTAATTTAATTGCAGAGTTTAGAAGATGTCACCGGTATAGAATTTCGAATGTTTATGGATTTCCTTAAGAGTTTGAGCACATTTGGAGAAAAGGCTCCACCTGAGCGGATGAAGGAGCTCATCGGAATCATTGAAGGGCAAGCTGATTTGGATGCACAGTTCAATGTGATTATTATTATTATTATCATGTTAAACACACATTTATAAAAAAGGCAGTTATCAATTTTATATTATTAATGTAGTCTCTCGTTTTTAGACTTAAGTGGTGGTACATGTTAAAGCTGTGTAAGTGCTCTATATTTCTTTTTGGGTCTCAAATTCTCAATGGTTTTTAAAATGGTAATTTGTAGGTTTCAGATGCAGATCATATTGACAGGTTGATATCATGCCTTCACATGGCACTTCCATTTGTTGTGGTAAGGATTGTTTATGCTGTCTATCTTTTCTCATTTTATTTTCTGTGTAGTTTTTTCTTCAACAAGTTCATTTCTCCTTGCAGAGGGGTGCATCTAGCAGCAAGTTTCTCAACTACATAAACAAGTATATAATACCAGTTTTTGACCAGGTATTACTTCAGATCATTTAGGCTTTGTTTGGATACAAGGGAGGGAAAATATTGAGTGGAAATAAAATGAATGGAAAGATAATGAGTTGAAATTAGATGGAAAATGTGTTTGAATTGATTGAAATAGAATGAAAATGTTTAAAAAGTTAGATGTTTGTACTTTTTAAATGGCCATAAATACGCTTATCTTTCTAACCCAACCCAACCCCTTCCACCTATCCCCATATTTCCATTTCCTCTTCTGTTAACCCTGTCAAATTGTTGAAGATAACAACACCTTGCCCGAGCCCATGGGCAATTGAAGGGTTTATTGAATAATAAAGGGTTGGCCTTGTCGTTATTCAAACCATAGGTGGGGAGGGTGGGGTTTGTGTCCACTCCATATATTTTTTTTAT
This sequence comes from Clitoria ternatea, assembly GCA_037962975.1. Lineage (NCBI taxonomy): Eukaryota > Viridiplantae > Streptophyta > Magnoliopsida > Fabales > Fabaceae > Clitoria > Clitoria ternatea. The sequence goes on from CM075669.1 coordinate 299,024,726, forward strand.
CTCTTTTCTCTTTTGTTCATCCCTCTACCTAGCTGATTTCCTGTGTGTATCCATGCCTCTCACCTCACGTGCAAACATCGTACCCCTTATCCTTGCTTCAGTGTTCACGCAACATGCATTATTCACAAAAGACTTTAGCACGTGCTTCCTTTTCTTTTTCTTCCAATAATATATATGTTTAATTGGTGATTTGCTAAGATCTCTTGTCCCAAAGCCATTTCACCGTGTGATGAGGGAACGAGGAAGGTAATGATGGACGGTTTTTTGGTATAAATTCCACTCAAATGACCCCATATCTAAGTGGATTTTATTTCTGCGGATCCCATAGAAATAAATTCCTCCCCACCTTGAAAAGCAGCCCATACAAACAATGGAAAATACAAAGTCCTTTTAAATCAGTGGATATAATTTCCATCCACTCAAAATCCATCCATCCAAACGAGGTGTTAGTTTGGGAGAATAAGCGTGTATTTTAATTATTTGTTCAACCTATTTACTATTCTCCCTTCTTTACCCTAGCATTTATGTTTTTTACGTTCCGCATCTTGCTTTTATCCTTTATGCAATTGGTCAGTCATAATTTGATGTGTATTTTGTGATTAATCTCATTTATGTTATTGTTAAGTTCTCACTATCAACCTTGTATAATTGGATTCTCTAATATGTACATCACAATTAATTTATCACCTGATGCATTTTCTTGTCTTCTAATGTTATTTTTTGGGGGGTGGGGATGCTTACATTGTTTGACATTTCAGGGGCTTATTTTCTCACCTGCATTTGAATATTTGGCAAACCTTGTGTGATATGATATTTCTTTGATTGCTATTTCCTTTTTAGTGTTTACATGTGCTTTAGTCAAAGTGTTTTGTTTTTGTATTTATTATGTGACTATCCAAATACTTGAAACATGTTTTACCTAGTTTCCATTTTTCAAATCAAGAGGAAAGATGTTTGTGCTTGAGTATCTCAGGTTATTTATTATATTTATCTTATCTCCTTTTTTGGTGGTTTACATGGGGTTTGTTTCCTTTGTATGCAGTTTTTTAAAGTTGTATGTTATCATATTTTGCATATTTAACTTGAGTGGCATGACTGAAACATCAAGGCTGATATTTGATATTACTGTTATGTTGATCAAGGATGAAATTATAAGAAATATTAATGATTAAGGGTGGCCTATTGGCATTGGCTTCTACTACTGTGGGGTCTAGGGAGGTTTAGATCTATATCCATGATCACAACCCATAGTCATCAACTTGCCATGAAGCAGCTTTAGTACTTTGGTAAGGCTTACCTTCTATGACCATTAATGGATTATACAAAAGGAGAAGTGCTTCAAGACTGTGTGGGAACCTACAATTTGAATTTTAGATGTAAATGTTAATTTGGAAGCATTTAACATGAAGTTTAAAACTGACTTCGAGCTCCATCTAGTTCCAATGTTATATAATATCAACGTTAACATCATTGGGTACGCTGCACACTTAATTAAAAGTTAATATTGATGGAAGTGATCCTTAGTAAAATGGTTTAAAATACCATGTAGATAAGTTTACCTGTCGACCGTAGTGTGAAATAAGCCACTTCCATACTATGCATGGGATAATTAGCAAGTCTTTAAATCTAATTCTCCATGTATTGGAGTTTTATTTGTTATAAAATTGTGTTATAACTTATAACTAGATGCAATACATACCGGCATTTAGGGCAACTCCATGGTTAGTGGTTCAGTGGTTGTTGAATCCCAGATATTTAGAAATTCTTTTTTATTCCTTTATATTTAGTAGGCGCCATTCATAAAACATACTTCCCTCTGAGCTCTGACTATATCATATTATCTTGTTCAAACTTCAGTACATAATTTGAAGTTGGTATGATTTATTCAGATGGAAATGAATAAAGAATCTTAGCTAAGATAATTTTACTGGTTAGTTTTCCAGATCCTCGGTTGACTGGTGAATGCTTTTGATAAATGGAATGCTGATGATGGATTTATGTTTATAATTTTCTGAGTTTTTGGTTTTTTTTTGGGTTAGAAACTGTTTATACTTATCATTATATTTTCTTCCTTCTCAGCTTCCTGGAGAACGGAAAGTAGATTTACTTCGAAGCCTTGCAGAATTTTCACCATACACAACACCACAAGATTCACGCCAAATGCTTCCTTCTATTGTTCAGTTGCTGAAGGTAAACATTTTGTTGGAAAATTGGCTTAATTGGTTGTCATCAATGTGTTGGATATAATAGTATGTTTTCTTCCCTGTCAATATCATATTTTTATGTTTATTTAATTCCAGCTTATGCTGTTATTTGAAAGTTCCAAGTGAATTGTTTACTATCGGAAGTGAGATTTTGATGTGGTTGGCTTGGTCTAGTGACTTGTCTTACATTTATTTTGTTTCATGAAGTGTGACTGTTATTAAGATTTGTGGGTTATCTATCCTGTATATTTGAAGTTATGAGTTCATACTGTTATTCATGTATTTCCAGTTCTGTTCCATTCCTGCTCACTGTCTGCAACATTACATTTTGAGCCAATTAATGTCTTTTCAGCAAAAGATTGGATTTACGTTACCTTAGTCTCATTTTTTTTTACTATTTGATCCCATTAATCCATATTTGATTCAATCAAGTCCTTTTATGGATTAAAACAATGTAAATCTAAATTTTATGAGACTACATTTCCTTGAGTTAAATTCAAAGAGTGATGTAGTTAACTGTTGTGAATGATCTTTCGAATATTAAATCAATTTAAGCACAATCTATTGAAGTTTGAATATCAATTTATTCTGTATTTCATTTAAGTTAAGATTATTAATATTATCTACTTTCTCTATTTTCATTAAGCTATTTGCTTTACTCTCTTCAGAAATACATGACTTGGAAGAAGACTGGAGAAGAGATGAACTTTACGTATGTCGAGTGCTTGCTGTACACATTTCATCACCTAGCTCATAAGGTGGTTACCTTACCCTACATTTGTCTGAGCATTAAGATAATATCATTCTGTTGCGAGTCACTTGTATATGTGGTGCATAATTGAACGTGGTAATGTAGGTTCCTAATGCGACAAATAGTTTATGCGGATACAAAATTGTTACTGGCCAGCCATCTGATAGGCTTGGAGAGGACTTTTCAGAGCTTTATAATGATTTTACTGAGAGGTATCATTTTTTTAAATTATTTCCTCCTCTATAAAAAACTCTCTTGGACATACTCTGTTGTGGAGTTAAAGCAGTTTAGGTTTGTTTTGGATGCATATTAATGTAAATCATTTTTTATGTTGGGGGTCATCACCAGATTAAGAATTTGACTTAATTGTTTGAACATGAACTCTGATACATAAGGTTCAAACATGCTTAGGGCATAATCTTTTAATACATATTTAATACTACTTCTCTTTGCTTTTCTTGGGTAGCTTCCAGTAACTGTACTTGGTCAGTGGGTTATAGTTTTGCCTTGGCTAACTAGTTTTCTAGTGATTAGACTGCATATAGTTAGGATCATGGTAGTCAAAAATCAAATTCACAATCTTTTGCATAAGATTGTACAGTTTTATGATATTCACTGACATGAGTGATCTCATTGTTGCTCAGAATTGCAATTTGGTGAGATTGCAGTGCAAGATCATAGTAATGCAGGGATCATGCAATCTCACTTCCTGTAAAATCCCATGTTGAGGTTTATAACCTGCAATCCATATTTCCATCCCAAAATACCTAGGTCATCCTAAAGCCTCGTCAGCCAGTCTTTCACGTTGTTTTGGCCATTCTAGTTGAAAAACCCATCTGATAGAACTGGATTTTGAAATAGAAGAAATGAAAGAATTTTATTCAAGAACCCTGGTTCCCAAATCTGAAATCAATGTGATTCCTGATCAGAAACTGATACAGTAAAATGGTTACAAACTTGCAATTCTTCAGCTTATTCAAGTGAAGCTGACTTCTCCCTCCCAAACCCACTCCTTAACTTCCTGATACCTCTTCCTTTCACTATTCTTCTATTTATGTCCTCCCACTAACTGAGCAATAGTTGGTTATTTAATTACAGCAGTTAGTTATTTTATTACAGGGTTTGTATCACCTATGTTGTGTGTCTTCCTCCTTACATAGACCTTAGTGACAGCTGTGGTTCCATCGCCATCACTGCTGTGTGCATTCTTATACTCCTCTATTGTTCTTCATCTCCTCCATTGTTACTCTTCTCTTTTGCACCTTTACTTGCTGGGTGCTTCTCCTCTCTGCCTATCTTTTGTCAGCTGCTGGGTTCTTTGGTCTCTCCTCTTCACTTCTGCATCTGGCCCGCTTTGTTTCTATGCTTAATTGTTTATGAATAATGAATGGATCATAGTAGTTAAATAGCGGCGGAGCGGCCGCTATAGCGGTGCGACGGAGCGGAGCGGCCTCCCCCTGCGACGCTGTGCTGATCGCGGGGAAGAATCAAATAGCGGCGCGATGTCCGCTATCTCGGGCGCGCGGATCGCGGCCGATCGCGGCCAATAGCGGGCGCGATCTTCTCCAGCTTCAAAACGGCGGCGTTTTCTAATATTTTAAGGGTAATTTGGTAAGTTTCTTCCCCCTTTCTCCTTTTAATTTCAGAAAACCTATTTCCCTCTTCTTCTCCCTCCATTTCTGCCGTGTTCTCCCTTTTCTCTCTGCTGCGACTGCTTCAAGTCTTCTCTCCCTCCTGTGCGAGCTTCGTCTTCTCCGGTTACCTTCTCCGGCGAGCTCTGCAACTCCGGCCACCACTGCTGCAGCTCCAACAGCAGTGGGTCTTCTCCTTTCCAGCTTTCATTAGCCATAAACAGCCCCACCCACTGCTGTTTCAGGCTTTCATTCTTCTTCTACTCCTTCCCTTCACTGTTTTGCTTCTCCTTTTCTCCGACAACCTTCTCCGGCGACCTCTGCAACTCCGGCAACCACTGCAGCAGGTCCAAAGTTGTTCCTCCTCCTTCTTTTTCTGTTTTCCAGCAGCCCTCAACACCCTTATACACCTCAGGCAACCACTGCCAGAGAATGGCAGCCTCCGGGACCCCTCAAGCAGCTGCAGAACCTGAAATTTATAGGCCAACAGGGAAAAATACTGACCTTGCTTGGATGTGGAACTATTTGAAGGATAAAAAAAATACAAAGGCAGTTACTTGTGTATTTTGTGGGAAAACCACCAATGGTGGTATAACTAGAGCAAAGCAACATCAGTTGGGCACAGTTGGAAATGTTGGGAAGTGTTTGAAGACCCCGGAAGATGTGAAGGAAAAGCTGCGGGAAGCGGCTGCCAAAAAGGTTGCTGAAAGAATTGTTTACATGAATGAAGTTGAGGAGCAAGATGATGAAGATGAAGAAATTCAGCAAATAAGGGCGGCTAAAAGGGGGAAGCTTCTTGCAGATTCCAGTGAAGCTTCAAACACTTTTCCAAAGAAGTCAAACAATTTTAAAGGGCCAATGGATGTGTGGATGATGAAGGATGCAACAATAGCAGCAAAATTGGGAAAAAATACTAAACAATCGAATATTAAGGACCATTGTGCTAAGGAGGCAAGGGCGATAACTCTGCAATATATAGAACGATTCCTTGTTAGAAATGGAATTGCTTTCAACGTGGTGCGTACAAAGAGCTTCAAGCAAATGTTGGAAGCTGTGGGACAATATGGTCCTAATTTGAAGCCGCCAAGCTACCATGAGTGTAGGGTTCCTCTCCTTAAGAAGGAGTTGGAGTACACCAAAGATTTGATGAGGAACCATGAGGTTTGCAGAGATAACCATGGATGTTCTATCATGTCCGATGGTTGGACAGATAGGAAAGGGAGAACGTTGATTAATTTTTTGGTGAATACGCCCACTGGAACCATGTTTGTGAAGAGTGTTGATGCCTCTTCTTATATGAAGACCGGGGAGAAGGTATATGAATTGCTAGACAAGTTTGTGGAGGAGATTGGAGAATCCAAAGTTGTCCAAGTAATCACGGACAACGGAAGCAATTATAAATTAGCTGGTAATTTGATTTGACTTGATTTGTTTTGATTTTTTGAAAATTTAATTTAGGCATAATTGATTAAATAATATATTTTTTTAGGTAAGTTGCTGATGGCCAAGAGGCCACATTTATTCTGGACTCCTTGTGCTGCGCATTGCCTAGATTTGATGTTGGAGGACATTGGCAAGCTTACAAGGATCAAGAGAGCCATAAACAGGGGAATTAAGCTTGTTGGCTATATCTACAACCATTCATTGGCGTTGAATCTGCTGAGAAACTTCACCAATGGTGCTGAATTGGTGAGACATGGTGTTACAAGGTTTGCTACAACCTTCTTGACATTGCAGAGGTTGTACAATTTAAAGACAAACCTTCGTAAGATGTTCACATCGGATGAATGGTTGCATAGCAAAGGTGCAAAAGAAGCCAAGGCCAAGAGAGCAATGGATACCGTCATACTTCCTACCTTTTGGGCTGATGTAGTTTATAGCCTCAAGGCTATGGGGCCAATTGTGTTTGTATTGAGATTAGTTGATAATGAGAAGAAACCCGCAATGGGTTACATTTATGAAGCCATGGAGAGGGCCAAGGAAAGCATTCAAAATGCTTTCAAGGGAGATGAGAGCAAATATAAGGATATCTTTGAGATAATTGATAGGAGATGGGATTGTCAGTTGCACCATCCTTTGCATGCTGCTGGATACTACCTCAATCCCCAATTCTACTTTTCAAATGCATCCATTGAGAGGGATGGGGAGGTGAAACGTGGCCTCATGACTGTTATTGAGAGGTTGTCTGAGACTACCCAGCATGAAGACATGGCTACATTGGAATTGGGAAGTTATAGAATGGCTGATGGATTGTTTGGTTCAGCTGGGGCTATAAGACAAAGGACTCTTTTGGCCCCTGGTAAGTGGTTTTCCTAATAATAATAGTTGTTTGTTTTTCATGAAAAGTAGCAACTAATATTCATTAATCCCATTGCAGCCGAATGGTGGAAGACCTATGGGACAAGTACTCCACATCTACAGAACATTGCCATCAAAGTGTTGTCATTGACGTGTAGTTCATCAGGATGTGAGAGGAACTGGAGCATATTTGAGCACGTAGGATTCATTTCATCTTGAATTTTTTACATTATTAGTATCTTTTAGTATTTGTTAAGTTTTTTAACATTTCTTACCACAATAAACAGATTCATTCTAAGAAAAGAAGTCGGCTTCAACATCAAAAGTTGGAGGACTTGGTATTCATCAAGTACAACCAGACTTTAAAGGACCATTTTGATGCAAAGGACATCATTGATCCAATTGTCCTAAAAGAAGTTGATGATGACTATACTAATGAGTGGATGTTAGGACAATTGGGTGGTGATGAGGATGGTGAGGAGGAGGATGATCTAGTGTTTGGTGATGAAGAGAACGATGGCTTGACTTGGAAGCAAGTGGCACAAGCTGCTGGAGCCGGGGAGCCAAGGCATTACACTAGAAGGAAGAAGGTAGGAACCGGACAAAAAAAAGCCAACACATCTGCTGCTGAGTTGGCTAGAAAAAGAAAGGGGAAACAAGTTGTCCAACAAGAAGAGGAAGAAGAGAGTAATGATGATGAAGAAACAGAAGAAGAAGATGAAGGAGAAACATATAGGAGTGATTATGAGAGTTCATCTGGAGGGGAAGAACCAATGGAACTTGGAGATGAAGATGAAGAATATGATTTTTAGAGTTCTTTATTTATGATATGCATTGATACTTGATAATGTGATTTGACACTTGCATTGTAGTTTTTAATTATATCTTTTATATGATATAACACTTGAGTTGTAGTTTTTAATTATATTTATCACTTTTGATTGTCAATATATGCATTTAGAATGGTTTTCAATTAATATTTTGTGTTCTTTTAATGTTTTTCTACATATATATGTGTTTATTTGCTTTTGTGTTGTATCCCCGCGATAGTAGCAAATAGCGTCCGCGATCCGCTCCGCGACGCCGCGATCCCAGTTTTGGGGTTGGCCGCGATGCTCCGCTATTTGCGATTGACTACTATGGAATGGATTATGAGTTTAGTGTCTGTGATTTACAATCTGAACCTGCTTTTTGCAATCGTAAGTCAAATTTCAATTTTAACTACCTTGTCTAGGAATCAATTCCAGCTTCGTTGCCAGTCTTGAGGCGTAATTATTACTTTATTGTGATTATTCCAAGTTGTATTGTACAGTATGGGTTGTTATTCTCGTTTTCTGGTCACATTTTGGGTTTATTTTCTTTCTTTAGATTGAATAATGTTGAGGAGTTTACCCGGGCCACAATCAAGAAATTGACTCAAGGAATGGCTGAAAACAACAAATCTATGGCAGATGCTAAAACTGATGAAGAAAAGGAAAAAATTGTGAGTTTCACTTGGTTGATGGTTCTCTTTCTTGCCCTTCTCTTACAATAATATATCATACCTAATTGCGAACATTTTTACATGATTTTGCAGAAAACTAAAAAGCAGAATGCTACAACTGGGCTGCGGACCTGCAACAACATTCTGACAATGACTAAGGTAAGAGGGATGCATCCTTTTTGACTTCAGTGAGAATGGGTCATTGAATTAATGGTTGCATGATTTTTGATGGATTGGTTTTCCCACCCTGCTCTTCTCTTAATTGTTTGATTTTTGTGGTCAGCCATTGCATGCTAAAGTGCCTTCTTTTATTGGAGATAAGAGAATCAACCTTTCTTGGAAAGAAGCAACAAAACCTGCTTTATCTGCTACACCAGCTGCTGGGTATATTATCTTTTCCTTTGCTTGTAAAGATCATTTGAGAGCTTGTTAGCATGTTTATATTTCTAAATTAAATGAAAGTAGTTTAAATAAAAATGTCTTAAAAAAATTGTAACATGAATTAAATATCCTTTTCAAGAAAACCAATAAAACATTGAGAACTGCTTTTGTGGTTTTTCCAGATGCTACAAAAAGTAGTTTCTGGAAAAAAGTTGATAGAAAGTCATACCAATACCATAAAAGCACTTTTATACAAAGTTTATTCAATCCAAACACATTCCTAGCTTTGACACTTACCAGTTTATATACAAATTTGATTTGTTTAAGATTTCATTTGGATTAGGAGTTGGGACAACAGAAATAATTGAAATTGAACAACTTATCAATTTAGTATATTCTTTTGCAGAGCAAAACGGCCTGCTAATGCTGCCAATGGCTCCAATATTGCATCAAAGAAGGGTCGTGGTGCTGGTGGTTTACAAAATCAACTTGTCAATAGAGCACTGGAAGGCTTATCTGGTGGTGGGAGAGGGGGTATGAGGAGCAGAGGACGAGGCTGGGGTGGTCGTGGAAGGGGAAGAGGTTATCGGTAACTTTGTTGCAGATGTGAGGATAATGTTGACAACATAAAATTTCACGACTGTACCAGAATACGAATAGGACCTATTAATGTACTAAAATTCTTTGTCAGGAAGTTTTCAGGAAGTTTTGATTATAGAGGACGATGAGATTTTAATTTAGTTGTACTTCAAACAAAGCTTGCTTATGTAGAATGCCGAGTTATTGACCATTTTCCAGTCCATTTGTTGCAAGCAGCAGATGCGGACCCGCTGACGGAATTTATACTCGTTGGTATGTATGCCTGTAATTTAATGACGAGTGCATTTGTATGAAGACCATATATAATTAGAAAATTGTTACCCGTTTCTAGCAATATGAAATTAAATGGTTAGCTTATTTTTACAATTGTCTTTAACAGTGTTATTTTTAATGTATTTACCCATTACAAAGATCAATGTCAGTTTATGTATCTTTTATTCTAAAGTTCAGTAACGGTTTCGCTATAAGTTGGAAACTTTAAAAAATTAATGACCAAGGTACAAAGCAGGATCATTAAAAAAAATCATGACCGAATGTGCTTCCTTCCTTGAGTGGCCTTCCTAGATCTTGAGTTCGATCAGATGTAAAGGCTAGTTGTTGGTTATGTTAGCTAGTTGATCAAGAGTTGTCAGTAGTAACTGTTGGAGGGGAGGACACCGTTATGATTTCCTGTAATTGAGGAGCCGTTGCCAGTCGATGCTCGGGGGTGTGCGTGCTGCTGATGTCCCATCTGGAAGAACAATCAGTAACATCTTGTGCATTACTAGCTTTATTATATTTTTTGCTGTAAATCTTCTTAGCTATTATAACCACCCTTCTCCATGGACTTTCATCCCATGGTTTGCCATTACCTTCTTGTGCCTCGTCTTGTGGTGTTTGCCTTGATTTTAGCGACTGGATGGTAGAAAGTAGAAAACAGATTGTTGAAGTTCCGCCAGAAATCACATAGAGAACCCAGAAACTCCCAAGCTTCAAACTTTCAGTACTCGCGGAAGACAAATTGTTGGAGCATTGGCCTGCATGGTCCAACCATTTCTCTTCTAATCTGTTCAATTCCCCCTGCTCTAGGAGCTGTAATATTGCTTTAGAAATATCCTTAGTTACGGGAGAGCCTTTCTGGAACATCTGCATCATGAATTGATAGGGAATTAGTGGAAACAGATTGGTCAATTTTGTGACATCAGGCTCTGTAACACAAAGCTCGAGTCTTTAAAAGGCAACACAAATGTATTATAAGAATGGCATCTGGTTTTATTGCCTCATAGAAAACAGTTAGTTCAACGTTAATTATAGGTTTTGAAAGAACTTTTGCTTACAAATCCCAGTCCTCCAAATCTGGTGGTAGGTGTAGAGCCGGAGAATCCCTTGCAGTATTTACTGATGTATACTTTTTCATAAGGAAGTTCGAGAAAAGCAGCTGCTATTGAGAAGTTTTTAAACACATCAACGTAACTGTCTTCATTGTTAACGTTTACGATGTTCTCTGGCAAGAAACCTTCGACTTTCTCTAGATATGTCCTAATAAATGAATCTCCATCACAGCCAATTTTCATGTTATTTTTCTTAAGCCACTCAATGTCTGTAACATTAGGTTGCAGTCGTTGAACTGTAAGCATGGAAGAAAGACTAGCAGTGTAGCTCGAGTTAAGAATCAAAACTAGAAATAGCCATGTTACCATCACCACACGAGATAAGTTGCTGTACATTTTCTCCCCTGCAACATTGAACCATCAACATCAATCTAGTTTAATGCAAATCAGAAATTTTATGAACAGTTTTCCAAAACTAGAGTTGATAACTCATTTTCGTTAATTGAAGCATGAGGGTGATACTCACTATGAGCAAAGAATAGAGAGGAGAAGGTAAAATTAAGAGCAGTGCTGATCTGGCTTTTCCAATTGCCATGAAACTCTGGATTGGGTTCCCTCTCCAGGTACCATACTACTAACATTGTGTAAATCAAGATGGCACCAGTTGCCACCCACATTTGCCATGTGAATGGCTTCATAAACATCCATGCTGATTCTTCGGACTTTTCTGTAACTATCATTGACAATCCCGATTCTGCATATGGCACAGTAAAATCTACATATTGCAATCTTTCTGCTATCAAGGTCATGTCGCCAACAACAGCATCAAAAGTCTTCCATCATTATTTAACCACACGACAACCATAAAAGTAACAGGTTAGTAAAGCATGAAAAGAGAGTAGAAAAAAGGAAAAAGAATTGGACCTAAAATTCAAGATTAGCAAGAGTTAAAGTTGCATTTATAACAAATGATGGTTATATTATATTTATTTGTTTTCTTACTATAAAGTAACTTGCCATCGAAGGGAACATAAAATCGAGGTTACACAAGCAAATAGGAGCATCTTGCAAAGTCTTGAATCGGAAGGTAGAATAAGTACATAGAAAGAACATTAATATTGATTGTTTTTGTCATATAATATTTGATCTGCTAAGTAGAATGAGTAAGAAAAAAGGTTTTACCTTGTTATAGACAAGTTGAACCAGATCATTATAGGTTCCATTGATGGGATAATAGTCATATGGCAGATCATACTCCAAAAGACCGAGCACTCTCTCAAAAATTTCAATGCAGAATCCACTAAATTTATATGTATTTTCATTCTCGTCATAATCAACCTTCACAAACTTGGAAAATGAGGTTCTTCCAGGTACTGCAATTCTCATTTTTTTTTGTTTAGTAGGAAGATTCCAGCCTTTTGGAACTCTCTGTAATTGCCCTGGCCATATTACTACACCCCTTAAACTTTCTGTGTTCCTAGAAGTACTATTTGAAGGTTCTGTAGGGAGGCTAGTGGTGAACCCATGTTCTGGAGTCCAAAAGTCCAATTCTCTGTAACTCTTCCTATCCACATTTACAACCCTTAAGGTCAGATTCTGCAAGAGTTGTCCATCTCCAAATTGAATTTCTCCACTTAAACCAAGGAAATTGCTAGACAATATTTCTGTTAGTAAAGTCTTGCTACCACCACCATCGCCACCTGCCATTCTGCCTACTGCTTGTGCTATAATTTTAATGCTATCATATGCTTGCAAAGCATAAAATCCCGGGTTGCGGTTATCTTCCTCAGGATACTTGGCCCGGAAAGATTGCCTGAACTGAGCCTCAAAATATTGATACTTGCTGACATTTTCAGAGTAGTAAGTCTTGATTCCTAAAGCTCCTTCCATGTAGGAAATAGCAGACTTATTGACAGAGTCCAGCAAATTAGTTATGCTCTCTGGGATTATCCAAGCTGATTCTTTGTCCACAAGTCCTATTTGTGAAGCTTCTTTGAACACCTGAATAACCATTTCTAATGATGATTGCAGAACAATGAATACCCGTGATTGTGTATTTTCAATTAAATTAAACAGCTCTTCCCGAATGAACTCTCCAGGATTAGGCAGATAAGAAGTTGATGGAAGAGCCAAACGGTACTCGATCATTGAGCCAACATCTTGTAGTGCCTCGGATAGCAGTGTTAGCATCCCATAATCTCCACCATTAGTAGCATCATCCTCATAAATAACTACCACTCTTTGCCAACTATAAGCATGCACCAAATCTGCAACACATTTTACATAAGCAGTACCATTGTTAGCAAGTCTCACCAAAAAAGGCCAGCTAGTTGGCATCATTGGTGGGGTAATGGTAGGAGCTGCAAAGGATATTATAGGAACTTGAGTTTGGCGTCCTAATTCAGCCACTGATGCTGCTTCTGTCCATGTGTGCATCCCTACAATCACTTGCACCTTCTGCTTCTTAATCATCTCTTCAGCTGCAAGAAATAGGTTCACATTCATTAATTCGCATGTTTAAACAAGTTCAACCAAAAGGTCATAAAAAAAAAAAACAATCTTTTTCTTAGCAAATGATTAATATTACTAACCAAATGAAGTTGGACTGAAGGGGTCCTTGGTGGGCTCCTGAAAGTAGAGGGCTAGCCTGTGAGTCTTTGAAGTGTTATTGTAACTCTGAGCTGCAATGTCCATGGCTACTTGCTGTTCTTTTCCAACGCGAGAGTTAACATCAATGATTGCACCTATAGATATAACTTTGCTGTCTCCGATATTTGTAGCCTCAGTTTGGTAGTCATTGGAGAGAACAAAGGAGATGAACAAATAGGAGAGGCAAAATTTTGCAAGTGCTTCAGTCATAGTGGATGGGAAATTCATTTTTCTTCAATTTTTTTTTTTCTTAGCATTAGTTAGAAAAGTTATGTATGGAAGGTTTCCTATGGTATAGTTTCATGCAATGCAATACCTGATTATGAGTAAACTTTTGGGGGAAGAGAAAATAAATAGGCAGTGCCCCCAAAGATTGTCTGGTGGCGGTAGAGCTAGAACTTGATGTTTGATCTGGTCAATTCTACAGTTTTGACTCCACACAAGAAGACAAAGTTAGAGTTTGAGAGGAGGTAACAAGGCTTGTGATTGTGACTACAGGATGGGCGTTTTTGGAGCCCAATGATAGGAAGTTTGAACCAATTCAAGGTCAGTTTTGATAAAGAAAATTCAACAGACTACAGAAATGGTTTTGCAAAATTACTCTGAACCTTCAGATATAGAGACTGTATTATTTATCTATGTTATTGACACTGAATGACACTTTAAAATTAATATATAGACCAGTTCAAATTACATTAATACAAGTTGAAAAAAATGGAAAAGTAACATAAAATAATATTTAATTTATATATCAGTAAATCGATTCAATTGGAAATCATCAGGCGAGCTTAACCCATATTTTATTGAAGTAGAACTCATACACATAATTGGAGAAATAAACTAACGAAAATTATAACCAAGAAGAGATGAACTGATGAAAACTAACACCCGGAAGTTACTGTACATCATGTTGGATGCATTGTTTATACTAATATATTATTTTCTGGACGTGTAATTGTGTATTCTTAAGCTCTAATTTTCTCTATTTTTAAATCATTAAATTTCAGAATGAACATTACACTTTTCAAACCTTTTAAAATGTATATTTGAGTTCTTTCATGATAATTTTCGTTAAATATTAACAAAGAACTGTCATGCTTAAACTGTATGATCATTTTTTGTATCAAATTTATTAATGGGAGTCTAATTTATCTTTTCAATTAATGCACTTTGGTCTTCACACTTGGAAGTTTGAGTTATACTGCACAATTCTCAAGTTTGATGATTGAAATGTACATAATACTGTGTTCGAAGTTAAATGGAGAATTATTTGAATTTCTCTAATGCAGGTAGACGCTAATATAGAAAAGTAACTTTATTCTATTCTTTGGAGAGAGAAAAGAAACTCTATTCTATTCTAATATCTTTTTCTAGATTGTCTATAAAACACGTACCTTATTTCCACAAGATACGCGGTTACGAACAGCATGAGGCTATAAAGATGTTGAAACTTTCGGATAAAATGAATAAAGGGGTAAATTTTTATCCTTTAATATCACTATCAACTAACATCCTTAACTAAAGGATGTTTGGTTTACAATTGGGGAAACAAATTTAAAAAAATAAAAAATTTTAAAAGTTAATATTAATCTTTCACGTCGTTCAAGACAATCAAAACTCCATTAGACATAAACTTTCTCCCTTTCCATTGTTCCATTCCGTTGCTTTCAACTTTAGAGCAAACATGCTCTAACACGTGTCAGTTCAAATGGTAGCTAAGTCAATATTAATCTTTAAATTTTTTACATTTTCATAACCGGACTCATAATCTTTATTAGGAGAATTAGGAAATATTTTTAATTTAAATATGATTGTGTCTGAAAAGGTACATCTCCTTAAACCATCCTTCAATTCATATAAAAATATATCATGGATTCTTCTATTAATGCTAGTTTCTGTTAATTTCTTATACAGGTAGAGTTTAATATAAAAGGAGAGAAAATATCTATATTTTTCTTAAATTTAAAATATAAGTGTACTTGCTCATTTTGTTTGTACTCAATTTTTTTTAATGGAATTTAATGTATTTTCGATCACATTAGTGAACAAGAGGAGATGGTAATACTCTTTCTGGTTACATAATATTTTTAACATTTGGTTAAAAATAATTACTTTTATTGATATTGTCAAATGCCTTATCTGATTTTATATATCTAAAGTCTCATGTATTTGTATAAAAAATTGTCATGAGAGTACCGATAAAAATGAGTCCTATGAGAGCAACAAAATTGGTATTACATCTACATAAAATGTTGAAAGCATGATTCAAACTTTGGTTTTCATATTTTTTTTCTCTCTATTTTTATTATCATTTCAAAGGATAAAACATTAATAAAAATGGTATGTTTGTTATAAAAAAATTAATGATGTTAAAAAACATAATTTTACTCTATTGTTATTAACAATAATCATCTAAAATTTATTTATACTTGGGAGAAGTAATTAAACATATATATTTTTGGACTAAATTGCTTTTGAGAATATTTTTCGAATTATAACTTTTTTTTTGTATTTTTTTAGTAATGTTGGCAAAGAATAAATTATAGTATTAGACTATTTTGTTTATAAAAGAGATCTAGTAAAATTTATTGGTTAGAATTTGTTTAATGAACCAATAATATTTTTTACCTAAAAGTTAAAGAATAGTTTATTCGATATATATAACATTAAAATGAGTCTTATCTATACCAACAAAATACACATGATGATTGGTTTGGCTTGGATGCAAGGTTCGATGTAGAGACTGGTCTTTAAGATATGTTGTATTTTTAAATTTTATACCGGCCCAGTGGAGATTCGACATTATATCATTTACTCGAGCAGAGAAATAAAGGTCTTAGAGTGATTCCTTGTAACAAAATCACCAACCTTATATTCAAGGAAATGAGGCGTCACCTACAAAGACACTCTGACACTCAAGTCAATTAATATTCAAGAAGAATGTCAGATTTCGAATGAAAGTTCAATAGAGAATTTCTACCTTTCCTAGAGCAGTGGAAGAGTCATTTCAGGTAGGTGAATTTACTGTACAATGTGTTAACATAATTTTGATCATTTGCAGAAAGGTTGACACGCAATAGTGACCATACCTACCGACTGTACCTTTTCATCAGTCACTTTGTAGGTTACTTCCTTAACATGTGATTGCTTAAGTCAACTCCGACCTTCTGGTATTTTGAGAATGACTCATACCAACGTTATGTCATGAGTCTCATCAACGGTATTGGGAGCCGATATTGTATTTTAATAATTGAGCGATGTCAGTCTTGTATGACGACTTTTAAATACCCATACCGGATCAATTGTAAAAATTGATTTATTGGTTAAGTTTTAAAAAAATTGTTGTAAATTAGGTAGAGCATTATTTATTAAATTTTGTTACACAACTAATACAAACATCCAAAAAAAATATTGTACTCTGTCACTATTGATCATCAAGACATCAAAAAAATATTGTACTTTGTCATTCAATAGTAAGTTATTATGTAAGTAAAACTCACTAATATATGTAATAGTTATTTTAAAAAATATATCTACAGTAATTCTTAAATTGATTGATAATATAATATATTTGTACTGATGATGCATCACAAGTGAGATATTTATTGTAAGTTGTAATGTAACATCCTATTTTCATCACAAATAGGAAATAGATATTAATATATATTTCTTGAGAAATACTTACTATAAGTTAGTTTATTATTATCATTTTTTTAAAATTTTGGTATTTATATTTTTATTATTTGTTTTTAATAATAATAATAATAATAATAATAAAATGAAAATATTTTTGAATGAGAATTTTAAAGTGACTTAATTAGTATTCACTAATTAAGAAAATTATATTAAGAATTTTTAATATCTTTGTTATTCACCATTTTTATTTTATGTTGTTATATTTTTATTTTTTTACATATTTAAGATTTAACTCTTATTAGAATTTTAAAATAAAATTTTGAAGGAATTAGACTATGGTTCTTTTAAACTTTTTGATCTACATAATATTTATGATTTTCTGGAATTTTTTGAAAATTTTGAATTATTTTAATAAAATAATATATTTTAAATAATTTTAAATTCATATAAAGTTGCTTAAAATTAAAAATATTTACAAGAATGTAAAGTTAAATTATAAGAAAATTTTCTAAAATCCATTTCAAGTAGACTTATCTAAAAATTATCGGTTTGAGAAAAATCTTGATTTTTTCTAATCGTTAAAAAATTAGAAACGTATCAATAAATTTTTATTAACAGAAAATTTTAGATTTTTAAAATTTCAGCTTTATATTACTTATTATAAAATTAGTGAGGACTGATATAATATCGCTAAATTTCAAAAAGGACTCATTTTGAATATTTAAAATATACCGAGTGAAGGGTTACTATTTGACTTAATAATTTTGCCGACAATTACTATGCAAATCACTGTGCATGTATGAAATTTTCAAAAGATGCACAGTAACCTGGAATAAAAAATTCAAAAATGCATAGTACTTTTATATTAAAATAATGGAATGCATAGTAAATTTTTTTCCTATAAATACCGAAGGATTTCTTCTTTAGAATTCACAATTTCAGATTAAGTTTTCTTAATATAGTAGTGCTAGTGAGATAGTGGTGGAAGTGAGAGAGAGAAGAAAAGTTTTTGGAGAGAAGGTTCTGCCAAAATCCTAAGGTAAGAATACTTCTCTTTTATATTTTTTGGGTTATTTTTATATCGTTTTTAGAAATCTGTTATTATACTGGAAATAATATTATTTTAAGTTACTATTCTGCATAGTAAATACTATTTCAATAGTAAATTACTATTTCAATAGTAAATTACTATTTACTATTACTATTTACCATTACTATTCACGATTTACTATTTACTGTTACTATTCACATTTTACTATTTACTGTTACTATTTACGATTTACTATTCACTATTCACTATTCACTATTCAAAATTTACCATTTTTTTATTTTAAGTTGTAATCTTAATTTTCATCTTGTAATTATATTAAAATGAAATTGGTATGTTTTAGAACTCGGAGACGAGGCGCGCATGGATTTTCAATAACGAATCGGTATACAAGAGGTAAGGGGGAGTGAGATAAAAATATAATATGAAAGACATAAGAATAAAGGGAGGAGTCCCTTACTCCTTTTAAATTTAATAATATTATTATAAAGTAATAACTTCTCAACTTAAAATTTATAATAAATTTAATATACTGTGTAACTTATTCTGAGATATCTATACATAGATCTGAATTATTATAACTTATACGGACTGAACTAAACCTATGCAAGGACTTGGATTTTTATATCCTATATGGATCGAACTAAACCTATGCAAGGACTTGGAATATTATGACCTGTCTAGACTGAACTATACCTATGCGAAGACTGGATATATGGACTTATATAGACCTGTGCGAGGAATGGACTATAAGGACTCAAAATCAAATCTACTAATTTAAATAACCATTAAAAATTTGAATTATATTTATAAGCGATATTTAGTTGATTTGACTTGATTATAATTAATTATATTTGATTTCAATTAAATTGTGATTTATAATATTAGACTGTGATTAATAATATTCAATTATGATTGATGATATTTGATTGTGATTGATGAGATTACTATACTTGATTGTGGTTGATGAATGATTGATGATCTTGTGATATGAAGTTTGAGCATATAGCAAGCATGACGGAAAGTTAAAACTCAGTAAGAATTTTCTTACCTTACTCTTTAAATTTTTATTCCAAGAGAAAGTATTTTGTAATTATTTTAGTTTTTTATTTCTTCTTATAAATAATTTTTATTAACTTTATTTTTAATCTCAATAATAAAATCTAGTATTAGAAAGAAGCTATTTTATGAAAATCAGAGGTTGAGATAATTAATTCTTGAATTAAAGAAAATTTTTATAGTTTTAAGTATTCTTAGTTAATGATTTTAAATTATTTTCTTTAGAAATTAGAAGTTTAAAGTAAATTACTTTGGTTTTCCCCAACGAAATAACTAAAGAATATTTTGTGGAGATTTCAAAAACTCAATCTAGTTAAGATTTAAGTTGAGAAAGATTATGTAAATATATGAAGGTTTTTAAGAGAAAGCTTTGAGATATTTAAGGCTTGGAAACTCAATTTTGGTAAGATTTGAATTTGAAGACTGTACTAAATTATTTCAGTATAACAGAAGTTCAAAGAAGAACTTATGGAAATGTACAGTTTATTGTGATGATTTTGTGAACCTTTATGGTATTTAATAATTGAGTTTCTAAAAGCCTTAACCAACTAAATATGCGAGTAGTTCATGCATCATGAATCATTAAAGAGAATTGAGATGTGATATTGCCTGGGGACGGATTATAGAAACCGAGGATACATTAGAGGAGGCTTAATTGCGAGCCTTGGGATGAGAGAGTGTGAAAGGGTGCTTCAGGTGACCTGGGGTCGCTCCCTAGTGTCGGGTACTTTCACAATAAAAACTTTCTCAGTCTGACTAGTCTCTAAGTGTTTCCACGCCAGTTGAGCTGTTCATATGCCATGAAGGCATTTATGTTATTATTATCCAGAATTTATGAAACAGTGTAAACTCCTGGTTGGCCCAGTGCAAACTAAAACTTTAAGGGCCCACATGCATAAACTGAATGAGACAGTAGCATAAGCATTACATAACATTCATGTGATTGTGACATTCTATATGGATGGTTATGAATGAAAATATAAGTGTTATGTATGTGGAAACCCTATATTCATAATTGATTGTATATGAGATTATGACTGATATTACTATATTAGTTTGTGAAAACCCTTATGCTTATGTCTTATCTGTAATATATTATACTTTGTTTCTCACTCCTTCTTGTTTGAATTTTTGTGTCCAAAATATATGTTATATGATATATAGCTAGCAGTCCAAGATGGAAGGATATATAATTACAAGAGGATAAAGTGGTCTCATTCTCAATCGATTAGATGAAGAGATATGACAAGAGTAGGATTCAAAACTCGATGGTTCAAGGACTAGGAAATGATTGTTCACATTTGTAGTAAAGGTATAGTTTAGTTTTATTTTGCCTTATTACAATATCAAGTAGATAATTGTAACAAGGTAAAGGTTAAACTTTGATAAACTCTTTCATTCGGATATAATATTGTAATGATTTATCACTTATGATTTCTATAAATTATTTTGTCATTATGGACAAATATTGAAAGACAATTTTTTTTTTTTTACTTTCAATATTCAAAGGAAATCAGATGTATATACGTCCTTGTATACACGAGATAAAGAGTGATAAATATGTATATCTTTCTAAAAGTTTTTTTTTAAAAGTAAGAAGAATACATATATATCTCGTGTATATAAGGGGGTGTTACATGTAACACCCCTTATATACACGAGACGTATATCTATAAGTGATCAAAAATTACAGTATCATATCTAAAGAATAAGGTTTATTAAAGTTTAACCTTTACATTGATTTACAATCATCCAACTTAATATTGTATTAAGGTAAACTAAAACTAAAGATTTAATACCTCTACTTCGACTGTAACCAATTATTTCCTTATCTTCAAACCATGTGATTTTGAATCCTATTTGTGACATCCCGGTCACTGTTGAGGGCGGGGAGTGATCGCCGGTGCATAGGCACGGACAAGGAGCGGCTCCTGGCAGGCTTCCAGTGGGAGGGACACATGAACGAACCGAATACATACCAGAATGAGAGGGATCCAAAGACTGTATAGGTATGGGACTATACAGTCGAGGATAGCTTAAAGAAATGAATTCGTACTACCTATACCAACAAATGCATTAGCCTTTTCGGTGGCCTATCACTTAAGAACTCCAAAGTTAAGCGTGCTTAACTTGGAGTAATTCTAGGATGGGTGACCTCTTGGGAAGTTCTCAGGAAATGTGTGAGTGAGGACAAAAGCACATTGGAAAGGTCTCGTGTTGGTTTGTGGGGCGAGTCGTTCATTCCTGAAAAGCGTCCGGGGCGTTACAGTGGTATCAGAGCCTAGCCTCTCCTAGTACGGTATGGTTCGGGGACGAACCAGGCGGAAGCTGGTGGGCATGTGACATCCCGGTCACTGTTGAGGGCGGGGAGTGATCGCCGGTGCATAGGCACGGACAAGGAGCGGCTCCTGGCAGGCTTCCAGTGGGAGGGACACATGAACGAACCGAATACATACCAGAATGAGAGGGATCCAAAGACTGTATAGGTATGGGACTATACAGTCGAGGATAGCTTAAAGAAATGAATTCGTACTACCTATACCAACAAATGCATTAGCCTTTTCGGTGGCCTATCACTTAAGAACTCCAAAGTTAAGCGTGCTTAACTTGGAGTAATTCTAGGATGGGTGACCTCTTGGGAAGTTCTCAGGAAATGTGTGAGTGAGGACAAAAGCACATTGGAAAGGTCTCGTGTTGGTTTGTGGGGCGAGTCGTTCATTCCTGAAAAGCGGCCGGGGCGTTACAGTGGTATGAGAGCCTAGCCTCTCCGAGTACGGTATGGTTCGGGGATGAACCAGGCGGAAGCTGGTGGGCATGTGACATCCCGGTCACTGTTGAGGGCGGGGAGTGATCGCCGGTGCATAGGCACAGAGAAGGAGCGGCTCCTGGCAGGCTTCCAGTGGGAGGGACACATGAACGAACCGAATACATACCAGAATGAGAGGGATCCAAAGACTGTATAGGTATGGGACTATACAGTCGAGGATAGCTTAAAGAAATGAATTCGTACTACCTATACCAACAAATGCATTAGCCTTTTCGGTGGCCTATCACTTAAGAACTCCAAAGTTAAGCGTGCTTAACTTGGAGTAATTCTAGGATGGGTGACCTCTTGGGAAGTTCTCAGGAAATGTGTGAGTGAGGACAAAAGCACATTGGAAAGGTCTCGTGTTGGTTTGTGGGGCGAGTCGTTCATTCCTGAAAAGCGGCCGGGGCGTTACAGTGGTATGAGAGCCTAGCCTCTCCGAGTACGGTATGGTTCGGGGATGAACCAGGCGGAAGCTGGTGGGCATGTGACATCCCGGTCACTGTTGAGGGCGGGGAGTGATCGCCGGTGCATAGGCACAGAGAAGGAGCGGCTCCTGGCAGGCTTCCAGTGGGAGGGACACATGAACGAACCGAATACATACCAGAATGAGAGGGATCCAAAGACTGTATAGGTATGGGACTATACAGTCGAGGATAGCTTAAAGAAATGAATTCGTACTACCTATACCAACAAATGCATTAGCCTTTTCGGTGGCCTATCACTTAAGAACTCCAAAGTTAAGCGTGCTTAACTTGGAGTAATTCTAGGATGGGTGACCTCTTGGGAAGTTCTCAGGAAATGTGTGAGTGAGGACAAAAGCACATTGGAAAGGTCTCGTGTTGGTTTGTGGGGCGAGTCGTTCATTCCTGAAAAGCGGCCGGGGCGTTATAGTGGTATCAGAGCCTAGCCTCTCCTAGTACGGTAGGTTTGGGGACGAACCAGGCGGAAGCTGGTGGGCATGTGACATCCCGGTCACTGTTGAGGGCGGGGAGTGATCGCCGGTGCATAGGCACGGACAAGGAGCGGCTCCTGGCAGGCTTCCAGTGGGAGGGACACATGAACGAACCGAATACATACCAGAATGAGAGGGATCCAAAGACTGTATAGGTATGGGACTATACAGTCGAGGATAGCTTAAAGAAATGAATTCGTACTACCTATACCAACAAATGCATTAGCCTTTTCGGTGGCCTATCACTTAAGAACTCCAAAGTTAAGCGTGCTTAACTTGGAGTAATTCTAGGATGGGTGACCTCTTGGGAAGTTCTCAGGAAATGTGTGAGTAAGGACAAAAGCACATTGGAAAGGTCTCGAGCGGCCGGGGCGTTACAGCTTTATAACACCCTCTGTTACACCTTAATAAATTCTAGAAAAATTCATAATTTTTTTTTAAAAGATATGATTGTTAAAAAGAAACTATCGGAATAAATTATATACATTATTTCTGAAATACCTCACAAATATTATTAAAACTTTATAAAGTATTTGTACATTCATCCGAAGAAAATAAACATTAAACATTATAAGAAAGAGAGGAAACTCCATGGCCCAGAAGCAGTTACTTATTAACATTATTTATTCATTGGACCACGGTATTCATACCGAGGTCCCTTTCTAGAACGTGCTATATCTACTGCCGAAATTCTTCGATCCTTCCCTCTGAACCATCAATTTAGAATATATGAAACAAAGACACGGAGAAAGGAGTGAGAAACAGAATATAATATTATTGATTAAGACATAAGCAACAAAGGATTTTCACAAACCAATACATAATAATATCAATCACAATCACATACACAATCAATTATGAATGCATGAATGTATGCAATATCTTCATCATAACTTACCTATATATGTGGGCCCTTAAATCTTAATTTGCACTAGGCCAACCAGGAGTTTACATTGTTCCATAAGTCCGGATAATAATAATATGAACAGCTCAACTGGCATGGAAACACTTAGAGACTAGTCAGATTGAGAAAGTTTTTATTGTGAAAGTACCCGACACTAGGGAGCTACCCCAGGTCCTCTGAAGCACCCTTTCACACCCTCTCATCCCAAGGCTCGTAATTAAGCCTCCTCTAATGTATCCTCGGTTTCTATAATTCGTCCCCAGACAATATCATTTTATTTCACTTTAATGATTCATGATGCATGAACTACTCGCGTATTTAGTTGGTTAAGGCTTTTAGAAACTCAATTATTAAATCCCTTAAAGGTTTACAATATCATTTCAATAAACTGTACATTTTCTCAATTCTCTGAATTTCTGTCCCACAGAAATAAATTTGGTACAGTTTTCAAATCTCACTGAAATTGAGTTTCTAAACCTTAAATATCTAAAAACTTTCTCATATAAAACTTTACATAATCTTTCTCAAATTAAATCTTAACAAAATCAAATTTAGGAATCTCAATTATTTCCAAATATCTTTAGTTATTAAGTTGGAAAAAAATAAAATAATTTTCTTTTAAAAATTTTGTTTTATTAAAAGAGAATAATTATTAACCAAAAATACTTAAAATTACAAAATTTTTCTTTAACTCAAGATTTAATTAATTAATTCTCATAAAATGTTTTCTTTCTAAAATAAATACTAATTTTTTTATTCTAAATATTGAAAATAAAGTTAATAAAAATAATTTCTAAGAAGAGAAGATTTAAAGTAAAAATTTAAAGAGTAAGGTAAGAAAATTCTTACTGAATTTAGCTTTCCGTCATGCTCGCTATATGCTCAAACTCCACGTCACAAAATCATCAATCAAAATCAAGCATTATCAATTATAACTAAATATCATCAATCACATCAAATATTATTAATCACAATTAAATATCAATCAAAATCAAGTTAACAAAGCATTATTTATAAATATTATAATTCAAAGTTTAATGGTTATTAATATAGTCAATTTGAGTCCTTTTGGTCAATTCCTCGTATAGGTCTATGTAAGTCCATATAATCCAGTCCTTGCATAGGTATAGTTCAGTCCATATGGGTCATAATGGTCCAAATCCTTGCATAGGTATAGTCCAGTCCATATAGGTCATAATGGTCCAAATCCTTGCATAGGTATATTAGAATTAGTTAAACCGGATATTTAATTTAAAATTTATTAAAAATGTTAAGTTAAAAAGTTAATATTTTAAAATAATAATATTATTAAATTTAAAAGGAGTAGGGGACTCCTCCCATTATTCTTATGTCTTTTCATATTATACTCTTATCTCACTCCCCCTTACCTTGAGTTGTTACCAAAAAGAGATTTGCTTTGCGCCTCCGATTTCTAAAAATATTAATACCAATCTTATTTCAGTATAAGCATAAGACAAAGATTAAGATTAATACTTAAAACAGAAATGGTAAATTTTGAATAGTGAATAGTAAATCGTAAATAGTAACAGTAAATAGTAAAACGTGAATAGTAACAGTAAATAGTAAATCGTGCGTGCTTAACTTAGAGTAATTCTGGGATGGGTGACCTCCTGGGAAGTTCTCAGGAAATGTGTGAGTGAGGACAAAATCACATTGGAAAGGTCTCGTGTTGGTTTGTGGAGCGAGTCGTTCATTCCTGAAAAGCGGTCGGGGCGTTACAGTGGTATCAGAGCCTAGCCTCTCCTAGTACGGTATGGTTCGGGGACGAACCAGGCGGAAGCTGGTGGGCATGTGACATCCCGGTCACTGTTGAGGGCGGGGAGTGATCGCCGGTGCATAGGCAGGGACAAGGAACGGCTCTTGGCAGGCTTCCAGTGGGAGGGACACATGAACGAACTGAATACATACCAGAATGAGAGGGATCCAAAGACTGTATAGGTATGAGACTATACAGTCAAGGATAGCTTAAAGGAATGAATTCGTACTACCTATACCAACAAATGCATTAGCCTTTTCGGTGGCCTATCACTTAAGAACTCCAAAGTTAAGCGTGCTTAACTTGGAGAAATTCTAGGATGGGTGACCTCCTGGGAAGTTCTCAGGAAATATGTGAGTGAGGACAAAAGCACATTGGAAAGGTCTCATGTTGGTCTGTGGAGCGAGTCGTTCATTCCTGAAAAGCGGTCGGGGCGTTACACTATTCTTGTCACATCTCTTCTTCTATCCGATTGAGGATGAGACCAAATTACCCTCTTGTAATTTCATCCTTTCATCTTGAATTGCTAACTATATATCATATAACATAAATTTTGGACACAAAATTCAAACAAGAAAGAGTGAGAAACAGAATATAATACTTTACAGATAAGATATAAGCATAAGGGTTTTCACAATCTAATATAATAATTTCAATCACAATCATATACATAATCAATTATGAATGTAGAGTTTTCATAACATAACAATTATATTTTCATTCACAAGCACCCACATAGAATGTCACAATCACATGAATGTCATGCAATATTTTTAATACTATCATCTCATTCATCCTATGCATGTGGGCCCTTAAAGTTTTAGTTTGCACTAGGCCAACCAGGAGTTTACACTGTTCCATAAATTCTGGATAATAATAACATAAATGCCTTCATGGCATATGAACAGCTCAACTGGCGTGGAAACACTTAGAGACTAGTCAGACTAAGAAAATTTTTATTGTGAAAGTACCCGACACTAGGGAGCGGCCCCAGGTCACCTGAAACACCCTTTCACACTCTCTCATCCCAATGCTCGCAATTAAGCCTCCTCTAATGTATCCTCGGTTTCTATAATCCGTCCCCAGACAATATCACATCTCATTTCTCTTTAATGATTCATGATGCATGAACTACTCACATATTTAGTTGGTTAAGACTTTTAGAAACTCAATTATTAAATACCATAAAGGTTCACAAAATTATCTCAATAAACTGTACATTCCCATAAGTTCTTCTTTGAACTTTTGTTATACAGAAACAAATTTAGTACAGTCTTCAAATTCAGATCTCACCAAAATTGAGTTTCCAAGCTTTAAATATATCAAAATTTTCTCTTAAAAAACTTCACATATTTACATAATCTTTCCAAATTTGAATCTTAACTAGATTGAGTTTAGAAATCTCGACTATAAAATATCCTTTAGTTATTTCATTAGGGAAAACCAATTTAAATTTTTGATTTCTAAAAGAATATATATATATTTTTAAATCATTAATTAAAAATACTTAAAACTATAAAAAAAAATTTAATTCAAGAATTAATTGTCTCAACCTCTGATTTTTATAAAATAGCTTCTTTCTAATACTAGATTTTATTCTAGAGATTAAAAATAAAGTTAATGAAAAATATTTCTAAGAAGAAATAAAAGACTAGAATAATGATAAAATACTTTCTTTTAGAATAAAAATTTAAAGAGTAAGGTAAGAAAATTCTTACTGAGTTTTAACTTTCCGTCATGCTTACTATATGCTCAAACTCCATATCACAAGGTCATCAATCATAATAAAATATCATCAATCACAATATCATCAATCATAATCAAATAATGTCAATCACAATCAAATAATATCGATCACAATTAAATATCATCAATAATAATTATAAACAAATCAATTAAATATAATTCAAATTTTAATGGTTATTTAAATTATTAAAATTGATTTTGAGTCCTTATAGTTCATTCCTTGCACAGGTCTATGTAAGTCCATATAATCTAGTCCTTGCATAGGTATAGTTCAGTCCATATGGATCATAGTGGTCTAAGTCCTTGCATAGGTATAGTCCAGTTCGTATAGGTTATAATAATCCAAGTCCTTGCATAGGTATGTTAGAGTTAGTTAAACCAGATATTTAATTTAAAATTTATTAAAAATTTTAAGTTAAAAAGTTAATATTTAAAATAATAATATTTTCAAATTTAAAAGGAGTAGGGGACTCCTCCCATTATTCTTATGTCTTTTCATATTATACTCTTATCTCACTCCCCCTTACCTCTTGTATACTGATTCGTTATTGTAAATCTGTACACGCTCGTCTCCGAGTTTTAAAACATACCAATTTCATTTTAATATAGTTACAAGATGAAAATTAAGATCACTACTTAAAGCAGAATGGTAAATTTTGAATACTGAATAGTGAATAGTAAATAGTAACAGTAACTAGTAAAATGTGAATAGTAATAGTAAATAGTAAATCATGAATAGTAATGGTAAATAGTAAATCGTGAATAGTAATGGTAAATAGTAAAATGTGAATAGTAAAGGTAAATAGTAATAGTAAATAGTAATTTACTATTTGAATAGTAATTTACTATTGAAATAGTAATTTACTATTAAAATAGTGTTTTACTATACAGAATAGTAACTTAAAATAATATTATTTTCAGTATAATAATAGATTTCTAAAAATGATATAAAAATAACCCTAAAAAATATAAAAGAGATGTATTCGTACCTTAGAATTTTAGCAGAACCTTCTTCCAAAAAAATTTGTTTCTCTCTCTTACTTCCACCACTATCTCACTAGCACTACTATATTAAGAAAACTTAATCTGAAATTGTGAATTCTAAAGAAGAATTCCTTCGGTATTTATAGGGAAAAAAATGACTATGCATTACATTATTTAATATAAAAGTACTGTACATTTTTTGAAATTTAAAACCTGGTTACTGTACACCTTTTGAAAATTTCGTACATGCACAATATTTTACATAGTAACTGTCGGTAGAATTATTAAGCCAAATAGTAATCTTTCACTCGGTATATTTTAAATATTTAAAATTAATCCTTTTTGAAATTTAGCGATGTTATATCAGTTCTCACTAATTTTATGATAAGTAATATAAAGTTTAAATTTTAAAAATCTAAAATTTTTTGTTAATAAAAATTTATTAGTACGTTTTCAATTTTTTTACGATTGGTAAAAATCAAGATTTTACTCAAATCGATAATTTTTAGATAAGTCTACTTGAAATGGATTTTAGAAAATTTTCTTATAATTTAACTTTACATTCTTGTAAATATTTTTAATTTTAAGTAACTTTATATGAATTTAAAATTATTTAAAATATATTATTTTATTAAAATATTTCAAAAATTTCAAAAAATTCCAGAAAATCATAAATATTATGTAGATCAAAAAGTTCTAAAGAATCATAGTCTAATTCCTTCAAAATTTTATTTTAAAATTCTAATAAGAGTTAAATCTTAAATATGTAAAAACATAAATATAAGAACATAAAATAAAAATGATGAATAATAAAGATATTAAAAATTCTTAATATAATTTTCTTAATTAGTGAATACTAATTAAGTCATTTTAAAATTCTCATTCAGAAATATTTTCATTTTTTTATTATTATTATTTTAAAAAAAAAATAATTAAATATAAATACCAAAATTTCAAAAAAAATGATAATAATAAACTAACTTATAGTAAGTATTTGTCAAGAAAGATATATTAATATCTATTTTTTATTTGTGTTGAAAATGAGATGTTACATAAGTTATTTCAGTTTTTTATGTATAAATTATATATGAAATAAGTTTATTTAATCTCAAATAACCATATTTTTTAAGAAAAGACAACAAAATTAATTAATTATCCGGAAGACACTTATAATTGAAAGAAACTATATACAAAATAAAAATATAAAAGAAAGATAGGTATACCTTTTGGATTTAATCGGAGAAATAATATAACCTAGATGATGTAGAAACTTTAAGGGTATATAATTGAGTTTTCCAAGATTCGGCGAACCCTCATGTGATGTGAGAAAGGGCACATGTCCCTTTAAACTAAGGAAATAAACATTCACAATCACAACAATCATGAAAATAATCAAAAATTAAAAAAAATAATATGGCACATAAGGGTGGCAATACTAGCCTACGGTCGGGTAAAAAAAAGAAAACAAGTTAAAATATTGGCTTAACTTGTATTTTATATGGTTTGTGGGTCAATAAGTTAGTTTGTTATTTCTTAAATTATGCATGTTATTTTTATTTTAAATTTATACTTTTTAATTTTTTTAAAATTTTAGATATAAAAATCAAATTTTACCTTTTTTAAAACTAATTTTTTTATAATAACCCAATTTATTTAATTAAAAGCTTAAATAAACTATATTTGCATTAATGGAAACAAAATTTTATTATTTATATTTTATAATATTATATTATTAAATTTATAATAACATATATAAATTAGAAAAGTAGAAAACGTACAGGTAAGTGAAAAGATGTTTTAGGGCCGACGCAGATAAAAGAAACAAAAATATAAATAAATTGTATATTAATATAAATTTATTTTTTTAATATTTTAATGTTGGCCCAACAGCCCGGCCCGCATAAGACCCATTTTTTGACGGGTTAAAACGGGCGGGACTTATTTGAGAAAACAGGCTTAAATTCTTGGTCCGTCCTGTCTATTTTTAACATGTCAGGACTAAATTACCATCCCTAATATTTTCTAACGAAAACGGGAAAAAATGTATTTAAAATAAATAAAAACTATATGGCTGACTTGAAATAAAGTGCAGAGCAGTGATTTAGCTTAATTATATTAATGTAAGATCTCCATCTTTTAAAGCAAGAAACAGTTTGTAGGATGACCAATCTAATCTCTGAAGTTCCAGAAAGGGACTAACCAAAACCAAGTTGTGGAGTTTGACTCATTCTAACAATTTTTACCCTCACAACTTGAAGTCAAGAACAAAACTTGCCATCCAATTCAACGTGTTTAATAGAATACCACAAAACACATACATATTTCACACTATAAAAATACTTGATATGACTAAAGTCTAAAGTCTAAAATATAGAACATAAAAAATCACACGCGCATATATTTTTAATTGTTTATATTATAATTTATATCTAATAGTTAATTTAAGTATTTGTTATAAAAGTGTTAAGTGTTTGAAGTTAATAATAAATAATTTTTTTACATAAACATTTGTTAAAAAGTATTTCACATGTATCAAATAAATGTCGCTGTTAAAAATGTATTTGACACAAGACATGTCAAATTAAAAAGGTATAAAATATTAATGTGTTGTGTATATTAAAACGGAATAATAACTATTCAATTGTTATGTTCCCTAAGTAGACTTTTAGCTACGTTTAGCACATGTGTCTAAAATGTGGTGTTAGTTTTTATTATCACAAATTTTGAAGATAATTTGGTGGCAAATTTTAATGAAAATAAATCATTCTGAAGTTGAAGTAATTTAACTTTATGTTGGTTTATCCAAACTATCCATCCCAATGTAGAATAAAACGTTATGTCATTATCAAAGCAGCCAAATCTCTACAGGGCTCTGAGAATAGATAGTACTAGAGGCTACTATGAAGAACCTTATTGATGTAGGATGATATTAAAATGTTGGATCTAACTTTGTTCTTTCTCTTGGATCTTTAATCTTTAACTTTTTTTTTTGAATTTTCAAAGTCCTAAGGTGCTAAACTAGGTGTTGAACATGTGATTTGATGTGAAGGAAGCATTGACAATAGGACACAAAATGGAGGAACTTGAGAGAGGAAATGAGATGATTAATGTGAATGAATGAACTAGGAATAGAAGAGAGGTATGTGTGGCACCACTCCTAGAGAGGAGATAAGCCTTGAACTCGCTACCAATGGAGGGGGATTGAGAGAAAATGCTAAGTACTTTCTTGAACGAGAGAGAAAGAAACTCAATCTTTTCACAAAAATTTGTAATTATAACTTTTAAGTTGACTTTTACATGTAGTTTTCCCTATTTATACTACTTATCCTAGTTGTGTACTAATACGGGCCTAAGTGAGTTCCCTTGGCCCAAAACCTACTCCTAGTGAAAATGGCCCAATACATGGCCCAAATGCAAAAATGGTCTTACAATGCCCAAAAGTGGCCCAAGTGCAACATGGTCATGTAAGGCCCAAATCCTAAATCCTGGTGGGTTTTTCTAAGTATTTTTATTACAAATGTATGAAGTCCTGCTTATTTTAAAAAATATTGTACAAAGCCCATGCTAGGCCCAATGAGAGTTCAAATCCACCTAAAACATCCTATTCTCTACTATGAAACATGACATATGAGCAAAGGTCTTCATTATGGCTTCTTTGGGCTTGGGCCTATGAAGTGATAGTAGGAAGAGTGCCAAGGCCTTAAAGAGTGTCTCTTTGGCCTTCTTGGTTCTTGACCTAATCAAGGGGCCATAGAAAGCTTCCAAAGTATTCTCCAACCTTTCTATAGCTCTCACATGGATGGTGTCCTTATTACTTATGGTAGTGAAAAAGCATCATTTCCTATTGGGTTATCAGAAGTGCTTCCTTGTTCAAGCTCCAAAGTGAATTGCTCTACACCTTCTAAATGAGTTAAATTTGGAGCTTGCCTTTGATCATTACTTTCTGCATACTATATATAGTTTGCTAGAGTGAAAAACATCTTCCTCCAAACAATCTCAAGAGTTAAACAACCTTGTTCTTCTTCAAATGTCACTTGATTTAGTTGGTTATTCTTCATTGAAAGTATCTTAGATATGATTATATAGAAGGTAGAAGTGAAAATAGAAGCTGCAATTATAAAGTACAGACACCTCTTCTTTGAAATGTCGCGATGTTGGACACGTTTTCTACACTGACACCAACACCTTTATGGCACGTCTCTCTCTGACACATGTTAGACATTCCTCAATAGGTGTCTAATTAAAATATCATTTTTATTGGCTTAGAAACTAGAGCCATGTAATTTTTAGGGACAAAGGTAGTATCATGTAATTTTTATATACAAATAAATTATTTAAATGTAATTTAAAAATTTATTTTGAACATTATTATAAATCAATGATAAATTATAAATAATTAATATATAAATTACAACTTACAATATCTAGTTTTTATGTAGTTTCCATTGAGATACGTCAAAATATATACAATTGTGCTAATTGAAATTTTGTACCAAAAAATACAATGACTTGACAATTTAATATAGAAAATGATAATGAATGATACACACTCACTTGAACATGACACATTAGAATTATTCTGTGTCAAATGATTATGACTCTGAAAAAAATAAAAAATTATAATAATATTAAGGTCTTGTAGCTCAGTTGGTTAGAGTGTTGGTCTTATGAGTCGAAGGTCGTGAGTTCGAGCCTCGCCGTGACCAAAATGCATGTTATTTTATACATAAACATTGTATTTTGTTGAATCATGCCACATTGAAGGGGTCTCTCTCAATCTTACCATGCTTGTCTTCATCCCAAAAGATGGAAAAGTTACCTTTTTGGCATCCCAAAACAGGGACTTATATTTCAATGAAAAAAAAAATGAAAATTTATTCCTGTTAAATCCTTTATTCTTTGTATATTGTTTTAGTTTCATTTTTATTTTCTTTGCGTGTGAACTGGTTGCACTTACCCTGTTTATTAATTATTTTAGTTAGTATTATAATTACATGGATGATTATAATGCAAGCCAATACCTTTACACTTCTGGAGTCCAATCGTCAACTTCACCATTCATGGACCAAGGTGGCTATAAAAGGCCCACCTTAAGTGAATATTCTTTTCCAAACTAAGTCTAACTATTCGGCGCATTGGGCTTAATTGCATTATTCTTCACCTCATAATGTAAAATCAATTTGGCATATTAGACTATTGTATGACCACTTCTCTACATTCTATGAGTCATTTGGCATGGTGGGATTCTCTCCTGAAGAAGAAAAGGTAGTGTATATAAGGTACTTCCCAAAGATGAAGTAAGTGAGGAAGAGGAGAGAAAACGTGAGAAAAAAGAAAGAAAAAATAGAAAAGAAGTAAGCGATGAAGAAAGTGTAGAGGAAAATAAGAGAAGTTTGAGAAGGATGAGGGTCTTAGTGCCTTATTTGAGGCCGTGCATGTTTGCTTTCTTCATCCTTCTAAAAAGATGAGAAGTAGGGAGGTTCATTGTGAAAGTAGTCTACTATTGAAGCCTCTCTCACATGCATTTATAAGGGCACCAAGCTCCAGGTTTAAAATATTTATTGGAAAGTCCAAGACTCAGTGACTAGAGCCATTTCTCATGGAGTTAAGCAAGGAGCAAGGGCCTTGGTGCTTATAGAACCCTTATGGAAAGAAGGGATGACTAGTTAATTGGCAAGGTCTAAGGCCATATGCTGATGAAGATTTAGTTCACCGCCACAAGCTGGTGGAGTTGGGAGTGCGTTGAATGCATAACTACAATGTCTAGCTGGAGACATCTTAAATCAAGCGCTTACTAGGAAATAACCTAGTTTTTTTATCCCTTTCCTCTCTTTTTAGTTATTTTAGTTGTGTTTGTAACACCCCCTTATATACACGAGATATATATGTATTCTTCCTACTTTTAAAAAAAAAACTTTTAGAAAGATATACATATTTATCACTCTTTATCTCGCGTATACAAGGACGTATATACATCTGATTTCCTTTGAATATTGAAAGTAAAAAAAAAACATTGTCTTTCAATATTTGTCCATAGTGACAAAATAATTTATAGAAATCATAAGTGATAAATCATTACAATATTATATCCGAATGAAAGAATTTATCAAAGTTTAACCTTTACCTTGTTACAATTATCTAACTTGATATTGTAATAAGGCAAAATAAAACTAAACTATACCTCTACTACAAATGTGACCAATCATTTCCTAGTCCTTGACCCATCGAGTTTTTGAATCCTACTCTTGTCATATCTCTTCATCTAATCGATTGAGGATGAGACCACTTTACCCTCTTGTAATTACATATCCTTCTGATCCGGTCTTGATACCGGTATCCGATTTACAAGACATATTTCAACGTCTTTGTCAATTTGCCAACGTGCAACCGGTGTCATCGGTATACATCTGGACTCTAATTCCATATCAGGCACTCTCCCTATACCGGTTGTCCAGGATAACACCATGACACCGGATAATGTATACGTCACTATGCAGAAGACAAAAGGCATTGCTACAGGGACCGATCAATAATTCCCTGCACTACGAGCCAAAATCTGCTCACGAGAATGGTCAATTTGTCCCTTAATTCTAGCCTATACTCCCTACGCTCAATATAAAATGGCCACTTGACCCAATCATACTGGTAAGTGCGTAATAAAATAATAATTTAAGGTGTTATTGGAGGTTAGTGGTTCCCCACTAACGGATCCTCGAATATCGAGCCAATCAGGTATATGAACTCTCTTCATCAATGAAGGGAGGGATCTTTTCGACTCTATCAACTTACAATTACTCTCTGAAAACATTCCTCACTTGGAATATCATCACTGACTTGAGCGTCGGAGAATCTTTGTAGGCGACACTACCTTTCGCCCACATCAACGCGTAAGGACGGTGTGAAGGACCTCCAGGACGCCCAATCCGCTCTCATCATACAGAGACGTCGGATACATAAACCGGATACTTATATAACCGGTCTTCAGAGACGTAATCATCTAACTATTTGTGACTGACCCGACACCGGATCTCTTGACCCCGGTTCTGAACAGATCATTGGCACGCCCGGTGGGACACGATAAAGTTATTCCCACCTCTCGTTTACAAAGTCTGACCTTGCGTCATGGAAGGCAATGGAAGAAACATATCTGATGGGCATGTAGAAGATGTGACGGCCCAAGAACAACCAGCAAACAGACGCTTGGTTTTTGAGTCACCTGTCGAGAGTTCAAGGAGAATGGTGCAAGTATCTGCACCCGATCCAAGAGATGAGATGATACAAAAATTGATGGAGGAGTTAATGGAGTTAAAACGCGAAAGACAGAACATGGGAGAGAAATCAACATCCCAAACTGGTGGGACACACCATACAACCAACGAAGAAAAATCCATAACTCTCCAATACTCAAACATCCCCACGTTTGAGGGAAGAGGACAGTCCCACGATTCTGATGATGGAGCTACTCGAGGGAAGAGGGAGCTAATTACAGCACCCTCGGTAACTTACAAACTCAAAGTTCCTTTTTCAAGGAGGCTTATGAGTATCCACATCCCCAAACATCTTCAAACCACTCAGCCACTCTCCATTGGAAAGTATAATGGCGAAACTGATCCTACTAAGCATCTTGATGCTTACGTATTTGAAGCCATGTACTTAGGGGCTGATGAAGATGTGATGTGTCAAATGTTCCCACGAACATTGTCAGAAGAGGCCCTCGGTTGGTTTAAAGGTTTACCTTCTGGATCCATAGATTCCTAGGCTGAAATGACAGCTATTTTTGAAACTCACTTTGTCATCTCTAGAGATGTTCCCAGGACATCTCATACTTTGGCCCAAGTTAAGCAGGGTGAAAATGAAACCTTAAAGGATTTCCTGAAGAGGTTTTACAAGGAAGCATCCCTGGTTCCTGACCTCACAGAATCCATTAAGCTACATGTCGTTATCGAGGCTTTACAGCCAGGATCAGCCTTTGCTCTCTCACTAGCAAAAAGTCCACCAACAACATTCGAGGAATTCAGGAAAAAAGCCTCAAAATATGTGAGTATAGAGATGCACCTAGAGGCTATGGCTGCAAAGAAAAAGCCACCAACACCACCTTCACAACCACGGAAGGATAAGGAGAAAATGAGGCCAGAACACATGGAGAGACCATTCAATAACCCCAAGGTTAATAACTCCTCTCCTCGACCTCGAGAAAGACGTGTTAATTCCTTTAGCCATTATGCACCACTGTCAGCCAGGCCTTCTCAGATTTTGAGAGAGGTTGGATGGCCAGCTTTCAGCATCTATGGCATTAGGAGACTAGCCCCTGTGCAGAGACCAGGGAATCCCCGTAAGTACTGTGATTTTCATGAACAGACAGGTCACTCCACTGACGAATGCCAAGCTCTAAAAAACGCAGTCGAGACGTTAATTAGAGAGGGCAAATTATAGCAGTACCTGTTCAAAGAAAAATCCTTTGACAGGGCAGATCGGAGTGAGAAAAGAGAGAGAGATCCAGACGATGGGGATGACAATAACCGTAATCCGGTTAGAAAATTCTCTGCTGCGGAGAAACAGAAAGGTGCAATGACTGATGATACCACACACAGAGATGACATGCCTCAGCAACAGCGTCAAAGCCAGCGTGAAGTCTTTGATATGATCGCTGGAGGGTTCACTGGGGGAGGAGCTTCAATTACAGCCCGAAAGAATCATCATAGAATGATTCTGTCTATACAAGGAAAAGTTAAAGACAATCGTCCTTACAGAGGAGGGGTTGAAGCTCTAATAATTTCATTCTCTGATGAGGATTTTGGTCCTACCATTCCTGGTGGAGACGATGTTGTAGTCATCGTTGCAGTGATAGCCAACAAGGACGTCCGAAGAATCCTTGTTGACCAGGGAAGTTCCTGTGATGTTATTTTTTATAATTGCTTTAAAAGAATGAGTTTTAATGACTCAGACTTACAGCCTTACACACAGGAACTAACAGCTTTCAATGGTGCAAAGCAACCAACAAAGGGATACCTTGATACCCTTATCTCCTTTGAAGGTGAGCCAGGAGCCAGAACGGTTAAACCTCGAGTGCTGGTAATTGATGTCGAGTCACCATTCAACGACATCATAGGACGCCCCACCCTGAATGCTATGGAGGCAGTCGTGTCAACTCCACATTTCCTTATCAAGTTTATCGATAAGGACAATGCTGTTTCATCCATCCGAGGTGACCAAGAGATGGCCAGGTACTGTTACAACCTGAGCCTAAATATGACAAAGTTGGAAGCCTCCAATAAAAAGAGGAAACTCAATGATTGTGGGACAGCTTCTGGTTCTATGAGCCTTGTCGACCTGGACCCTAGGGCGGATTTGCATATTGATCCGTCCAACCCATCAAAGCCCACACCGGATGGAAGCTCCAGGGACATCGTATTGGGAGATTCTCCAGAAAAGGTCACCCATATTAATGACAAGCTAGATACAGAAATGGAGCAGCGACTCTTGATGCTCCTACAGGAGTTCAAAGACCTCTTTGCATGGACCGCAGCCGATATGCCTGGCATAGATCCTACTTTCTGTTGCCATAAATTATCCGTCTACCCAGAGACAAGACCGGTTGCCCAAAAGAAGAGAAGATTGGGACCAGAGAAATAGAAAGCAGCTTGCCAACAAACCGAGGAATTGCTGAAGGCCAGATTTATCAAAGAAATCCGTTATTCCTCTTGGCTATCAAATGTAGTAATGGTCCGGAAAGCCAACGGCAAATGGAAAATGTGCATTGATTATGTGGACCTCAACCGTTGCTGCCCAAAGGATCCTTATCCTCTTCCTAACATAGATCGGATGGTGGATGATTCCTCTGGTTACCAATACCTGAGCTTCATGGATGCGTACTCAGGTTACAACCAAATTCCGATGTGTGAGGAGGATCAGGAGAAAACAGCTTTCGTCAATGATCGTGGTGTCTTTTGCTACACTATTATGCCCTTCAGTCTGAAAAATGCTGGGGCCACATACCAGCGCATGATCAATAAGGTGTTTGAGGGCATGCACACCAAACTTGTTGAGGTGTACATTGACGACATCATAGCCAAGACATTGGTTGGGGGTGATCATATTGAATACCTACACCAAGTGTTTATCCACTTAAAAGAATTTAACATGAGGCTAAACCCATTGAAATGCACTTTTGCTGTCCCAGCTGGGAAGTTTTTGGGTTTCATGTTAACTCAACGCGGTATCGAAGCCAATCCAGGGAAGTGCCAAATGATTCTCAACATGCAGAGTCCAAAGAATCTGAGAGAGGTTCAATCCCTGAATGGCAAAGTAGCAGCCTTGGCATGGTTCATGCCAAAGATGGCTCACAGGTCACTTCCTCTGTATAAAGTGCTGAAAAAGTCCAAGAAATTCGAGTGGGGACAGGAACAAGAACAAGCATTCCAAGAGCTTAAAGAGGTGTTGTCCAAACCTCCTATTCTTACGAAGCCTGACCCCGAGGACACACTCATCCTATACTTGGCTATTTCAGATGAAGCTTTGGGCGTAGCCTTAGTAAAGAAAACTCCTGATGGACAGAGGCCAGTCTACTTCACCAGCAAAACATTACAAGGTGCTGAGATCCGGTATCAAAAAATTGAAAAGGCCGCCCTCGCTGTTGTTTAGGTCTCTCGACGGCTACGTCCATATTTTCACACACACCCAATCTTGGTAAGAACGGATCTGCCACTCCGCTCTGTGTTAATCAAGCCTGACCTCGTTGGTAGGATGATCAAATGGTCCATTGAACTCTCATAGTTTGATATATCCTATGAACCTTGAGGCGCTATTAAAGCTTAGGTCCTGGCCGATTTCATTATGGAAATGACAGGGATAGATCCAGATACACCTTGTGTCCATTGGACCATCTATGTAGATGGTTCATCGAATCAAAAGGGGTCCGGAGCAGGTGTAGTTCTCGAAAGTGACGATGGAGTACACTTGGAGATCTCCCTTCGTTTTAATTTCAAAACTTCCAACAACCAAGCTGAATACGAAGCTTGCTTGGCCGGACTACGAGCTGCGATTGACATTGGAGCCTCTGAAGCGACGCTATGCAGTGATTCACAACTCATGATTTCACAAATCCTGGGAGATTATCAAGCTCGTGAGCCCCAACTCCAACTGTACTTAAACTGTGTCAAAGAGTTGAGAGAGAAATTCTCGAAAATGGAATTCAAACATGTTCCACGCGAAGAGAATACAAGAGCGGATATACTCTCCAGATTGGCAAGCACCAAAAAGCCAGGCAGCACCATAACGTTTGTCTAGAGTACACTGACATCGCCCAGCATTCCTCTTTTCCCTTCTCTAAATGCCATAATGACCAATTCCCTTTATGGTGATACATGGATGGCCCCCTATATCCGTTATTTGGCCGATGGGCAGTTGCCTACTGATGAGAAGGAAAAGAAGAGAATAAGGAGAGAACTGCCATACTTCACTACGATATATGGTAACCTCTACAGAAGGGCACTCTCAGTACCTTACTTAATCCGTCTGAGAGAGAATAAAGTACATGAAGTAATGAAGGAAGTGCACGAAGGACAATGTGGACACCACGCCGGAGGAAGAAGTCTGATGAGGAAAATCCTCAGAGCGGGATATTGATGGCCCACAATGAAGCAGGACTCCATTGACTTTGTCAAGAAATGCGATGCCTGCCAAAAATTTTCTAATTTTCACCACACACCGGCAGAAGAACTCTTCACATCTGCTGTTCCATGGCCGTTCTACCAATGGGGATTGGATATTTTGGGCCCTTTCCCAACTGCTCCTGGGGGCATCAAATATATCATTGTAGGGGTCGATTATTTCACTAAGTGGATTGAGGCAGAGCCGGTGGTGCATATTACTTCAGCCCGAACTCGTCATTTTATGTATGAAAATATCATAACATGATTCGGAGTCCCAGCACGGGTTGTCACAGACAATGGCACCCAATTCACGGACAGGAAATTTACAGATTTACTTGAAGGGTTAGGAATAACCCAGATATTTTCCTCCGTCGAACATCCCCAAACTAACGGCCAGGCTGAGGTGGCCAACAGGGAGGTGCTGAAAGGACTGAAGAAACGTCTTGGTGAAGCCAAGGGTGGATGGACAGACCAATTGTGTCACGTCCTTTGGGCATATCGCACAACGCCTCATTCTTCCACCAATGAATCCTCGTATCGCCTGACCTATGGGGTGGAGGCAATGATACCTGTGGAACTGCAAATCGCTTCTACCAGGGTCAAATACTTCTCTGAAGAAGACAATAACGCTAACTTGGCATCAAAAATGGATGTCATACAAGAACTCAGAGAAGACGTATTCATTAGAGATCAGGCCATCAAAGCCAAAGTCACTCTTCGATATAACAAACGAGTCCAATCAAGGACTTTCAACGTCGGAGATTTGGTTTTAAGGAAAGCAAGTGTGGGAAATAAATTCACTCATCAAGGCAAACTAGCCCCAAACTGGGAAGGCCCATACAGGGTATCCGAGATTGTTGGCAAAGGCTCTTACCGCCTTGAAAACCTTGATGGCACTCCAATCCGAAACAAGTGGAATACCCAGAACTTGCACATTTATTATAACTATCTGCTGGAGCAACATGCACTATTTTCTCCTCACTTGAGATTGTTCAATGGAGAAATCATTATATCATAATCCCAGCTACGCTTTTATTGTAATTCTTATTTTTGCTCAATAAGAATCTCATACATCAACTTAACTCTTTCGAGTTTTTCTTATGCTGTGATTTTCAGTCTATCCGGCGTGCACAAACATATTCAGGACGGATGATCTCAACTACCCATTCTGTAGTTGACGATGTAACTCCTCGAATGTGTGCAAAATATGGAAGACCTGGGCGTAGTAGGATCAGACCTTTATATAAGGCTGTACCGAACCCCATTCGAAGGCCCAGATTGTAGGATTAAACCGAACTCTGGGTACAGTTAGTAAGTTTGGCTGAACGTCGTTGAAGGCTTGGATTGTAGGACCAAACCGAACTCCAAGTACGGTTAGTAGGTATGACCGAACACCGGAGAAGGCTTGGGCGCAGTAAGCTGGTTCTCCTTCAAGACCACGCTGAACCCCGAGTAACGGGCGCAGTAGGTTCGGGATTAGCCCTGATCTAAACCCCGTGTTGAAGACTCAGATTGTAGGATTGAACCGAATTCCGAGTACGACTAGTAGGCTTGGCCGAACGTCGGAGAAGAACGGTTAGTAGGATTAAATCGAACGCCAAGAAAGACGTGGGTTGCAGGATCAAAACCGAACCCTAATGAAAGGCTTGGACTGTAGGATCGAACCGAACTCTAAATACAACAAGTAAGTGACACCGAACTCTAAATTTCCCAGAAGCATTTCTCCTGGAAATTCTTCAATCGGTAATACTTTCTGTTGAAATT
The DNA here is from genome assembly GCA_037962975.1 of Clitoria ternatea. Taxonomy (NCBI): domain Eukaryota; kingdom Viridiplantae; phylum Streptophyta; class Magnoliopsida; order Fabales; family Fabaceae; genus Clitoria; species Clitoria ternatea. The sequence goes on from CM075669.1 coordinate 299,066,363, forward strand.
CCTTATTCGGGAACATTTTAACTTCAAAGGCTCGGGTCATATTTTATCGAAGCCCGACTCATTATTTCCGATTCAGGAATAATTCACTCGGGCATGCCTCTACCTGAGGCATATTCACCCGAAACATTTCATTCAGAAATTCTCCATTCTTTACCAGGCCATGAAGGAATCAGAGATATTCCATTCGGTGCCATGTCACACGGGAATCAGAAATTTTTCACTCGGTGTGATCTCAATTAGTAGTGTTGCACTCAGAAATACTCCACTCGAGAGAATTTGCACTCAGAAAACTCAAGCCCGAATGAAAACTCAGATTGTAAGGCTAAAACTGAACCCCGAGTATAGTAAACACAATCAAACCGAGTGCGGCTAAAGAATCACTCAGAGCCTTCCACTCAGGAAAGTTCAATCAGAACTCTTTACTCAGAAAGATTTACTTTGAAAGCTTCCACTCGGAGCTTTCATTCAGAAGAGCTCCCACTTGAAATTCTCAGTCGAAATAAATTCCACTCAAAAATATCACTGGAAATCGTCCTTGATGAAAAATAGGACTCAGTTAAAACGTATATGCTTTTACTGAGCAACTTGAGGGATAATGGAATTTCTCGGATGACATGGCCAGAACCAGCCTCACCCAGAGTCACTCATTCAGAGTTAGTTGCTCACTCGAAACTGATCACCCAATAATGCTTGGGGACAGTATCCAATGACTAACGAGTATTCCGAAGGATGGACACTTAGTAAAACGTCCTCACAATTACTTTCCCTCAAGGCTAACACTGCAAGCCGTTCTCATGATGACAACGTGTCTCACCGCAACAGCAAACCTCATTATGGTACATATAATTGAAAGCCTAATCATCGAAGATTAAGGTACCCATACATGAGAAATAAACTTATTTGCTGTTATTCGATGTAATATTTACGCGTCTACATCCGGATTGGATCATTATATATACAATGATTCTATTGAAATTACTCTCAACGGACAAACGTATAAAGCAAGTTGTATTTTCATTGATCAAATCATGAATTACATTAAAGAATTGATTCAGTTATCTGGAGCTGATCCCGGAACACAGCAGATTTGAATCAATAAAAACTATAAGACAAGGCAGGCACTATTTCTGTTGGCTTGTCTCTCCGACCTTTCCTTTGCCTTTATCTCCGGCCTTGCCTCCCCCTTCACCAGCAGCTTTACCTACATCAGCACTTGTTCCTTCACTTCTAGGCCGCTGGGTGATGGGAGTCAGAAGAGAAGGTCCCATTGACTGGCCTTTGGGAAGAGGAGCTAGCTTATACATGGTGTTTGGCGGTTCCTCCTGACGATCATCAACCAGAGCTACGAGTTTCCCTCCATGAAACTCATAGAACGGATCAATATCGTTCAAATTGAGTTCCACTTTGGGATTCCGATATTGAATTTGACGAACAGCAAGCCCAAAAGATTCCTCGACTGCCTGGACACAGATATCCACAACCTCTTCCGCTCGGGTATTTGCAGCAGTCAGATCCGCTTTCAGAACTTTGACCTCGTCATTCGAACTCGCCAGCTTTAGTAACAACTACTTCTCCTTACGGGCCCAGTCTTTAACTCCTTGCGAGTAAACGACCTTGATTTCTTTCAGTTCCTCTCCCAACTTGGCCGAATACTCCTTCTCCGTACAGAGGCTGACGTGGAGGTCGGAATTGATTTTCTTCTAATCAAGTGCTTGAGCCTCCAACTCTTTAACAAGATATTTCAGCCTGGAGATTTCTTCGTCTTTCTTGTACCCTTCTTCCTTGGAAGCCTCCAACCGACTTTCCAAGTGAAGAATGGTCGCTTTGACCTTAGCTGCGGTAATGTTCAGGTCGTTAACCTTGCCCGTTAACTGGCCAAGTTTTTCATTATCTTCTGACAGCCTACGAACCGATCTCAGAAGACTGGACAGTTCAGCCAGTTGCCATTGTCCAGCGTCACAAGCTCGAGTTACTTCTCCAGGCTCTAAAGTCTTCAGCTTATATGGAGAATCAGGGATGCATTGAGGCACTGGACCCTCATACACTAGGTATGGGGCAAGATTAGAGTTCCCTGGAGGAGGACAGGAAACCTTGGGCGCAAAGTGAGAACTTATTGGCCTGGCGCCAAAGGTAATCACATTGCTGGGGGCAGCCGTTGTTGTCTCTTTAATCCCCTTTCCTTTAGAGGCCCCAGGATCAGCTGCCCCTTTGGAAGTCTTTGGTTTTTTAGGAGAGGGCTGAGACTCCGTTTTCTTAGAAGAGTCATGTTCTGCTTTCGTCCTCTTCTTTCCGGCCTTTGGTTTTTTGGGGGAGGGCTGAGACTCCGGTATGTCAGATCCGCCCTCCAATAAAGGAATATCGTCACCAGCAGACGAAGTGAGTATGATGGTCTCGACAGTAGCCTTCTTAGAATTCTGCTTTGGCTGAATATTGTTTTCAGTCGCGACGGATTTCCCTCCAGCTTTGAGGCCCTTCAATTTATCCATCTCTGGTGACTCAGCTTCAATTTCAACTGCATAATCAGATAGAAAGATCATCGGTAACAGGAGACATCAAGACATAAAGGGAAGGAAAATAAAAAATCACAGAAAATTACGCAGGTATTCTTCGCGGGTAGTTTCCGACCCTAGCAGACGCCTGCAAAAGAAAAACTTGTGCGAGGCGGTGTATGATTGAAGTGCAAAAAGAACAGAGACCGATGTTGGGGTTAACTCATCCTCATCGGTGTAATAAGCCTGGGACATCAACAAAAAGTGTTCGTGAGTCCAGGCCACGGGAAATTCTTGAATCCCGTCTTTATTCAGCCAAAACACTGGGTCATTGGGCTTCACACGAATCCTGGTGAAATAAGATTTGAATGAACGCCCATCTACTTTGGCAGAGTCAGTGTATGACTCGAAGTTGATGACTTTGGAGTTAGTCCGGAGGGTTATCAAACTTACTCCTCCCTTCTCCTTATCCGCATGACGGACCACTTGTGTAAAATAAAAAAGCATGGCCACCGTGGGTGTGAAATTGAAGTGATCCCCAAGCACTTCAAGAGAACAGACTAACCCCCATCCATTAGGGTGAAGCTGAGAGGGGGCGCAGTCCAAAAATCTCAACACCCCCATCTGAAATTTTGTGAAGGGAAGGCATACACCTAAATTCAAAAATACGAAGTTATACATGAATATTGACCTCTCATCCGGTGTATGAAAAACACGTTCTGAGAGAAGAGGAGCCAACACCATAAAACGCTTCTTGAATTTCTCCTTTTTGAAAACTGTGAAGCGGGGCTCCAACCTTGCTCCGTCTTCCCGAGCATGGATAGACGGTGTTGAAAGAAATTCACCCGCAACCCAGCAATAAGGACGCTCCTTTTGGAGCTTAACCCAATCAATCCGGTGTGCAACTACATTGCATAGCCCGGAGGCAGTCTTCAAGACATACTGCTGAGATGGTCCTCCACTGCCAGAAGCACTTTTTCCAGTCATCTCCTTTATAGCTAGTTTAAACACCTTCACTCTGCGATAAAAAACCACATCATCAGAGAGGTATAAATCAGCACTCTCCTCACTCTCACTAGAAGAGGATTCTGAAGAGGGTATTATCACCCTTTGCCTCGAATAGGGCAACGCCTCCCTCTCTGAATGAAGTGGGTTTGAATGGAAGATCATAGGGATCCTCCCACCACGACTAGAGGAAATTCGAGACATCGCTCTTCCTCCTCTCCCCCTAGGGCCAACGCGGCTCGAGCCAGCGAAACCTCTCCCAGACATTTAGAAAAACTAGAAGAAAATACGAGAAGACGAAGGAAAGGTTACCTAAGGATGAAGAAGGGTAGTGAATCAAGTATCACACAAGCAAACAATGTCTTCTCAAAAATTTTGCAGAGTTTCGTCAGGAAAGCAAGACTGAGTGATTTCTAAATTCACTAAGTATCCCTTTTATAAGGGGTCAACAGACTCAATTACGAGTCGAAGGTTATGTCGTTTGCCACTAAACGACGCCATTTTGGTAAATCCAAGGCTGCCGTTTCAAACCTTAAGGCGCGAAATCAACGACGATTCGTCAAAAGGGCCTCTCAAATGGGCCTCAGAATTTAAATTTCAGGCCCATGAAGCTCCCTAGTGACGGTTATAAAGACGTGCGCATTTAAGGCAATAATGGCTCGCCCACGTGATTAAAGGCATTAAATGTCCAATCATGAGAAACGTTGTAACTGTTACTCGAATACCAAGGGTTGCAAGTTTCAAAAACTTTTGGGATTCTCGCACAAAGAATCTTTGTCCATATCCATCCTCGCGAGAGCCACGACGACAGAACCTTCGTTCCAAGAACGGATGTCTACGTGACAACGTGTATCATCCGGCATCTATCACTTCTTCTAAAACGACATAGCTTATATGAGCCACTTTACTAGTCCCTCACACAAGCTAGGGGACAAGTAGAATGATCACCTCGTCTCGATACCGGACTTGATTACGAAATTGAAAACTCAATCCGGACCCTGACGATTGAAACATACTTGCCCAGGACGGATGATCTCAATCACCTATTCTGTGATTTGACGATGAAACTCCTGGCGTGATGTACCCCCCAGGACGGATGATCTTAATCACCTATTCTGTGATTTGACGATGTAACTCCTGGCGTGGTGTACTCCCCAGGACGGATGATCTCAATCACCTATCCTGTGATTTAATGATGTAACTCCTGGCATGGACAATTCCCATCATCATGTTATGATGGAAGCTTCTGAAGTCTCAATCTGTATCCTGACGATTAAAAAGTGTTTCCCCAGGACGGACGATCTCAATCACCTATCCTGTGATTTGATGACGAAACTCCTATGATCTTGAAGGCTCAATCCGTACTCTTACGATTGAAAGGTATTTCCCCAGGACGGGTATTCTCTATCACTTGATCTGTGATTTGATGACACAACTCCTGGCGTGAACAAGTTCCCATCACTATCACTATGATGGAAGACCCAACCATCATCTTTATGTATCTTTGCAGTTCCCTGAGCTCGGAACAATACTCTCACATTGAACAACAGATCGACTCTGTGAACCGTCCTGTGAGAATAACACCAATTAATGCTAGTCATCCATCCTGAGACACTGTTTCTGTGAACAACGGATCGACTTTTTTTTTTCCTCAAAAAAATTAAGGATGATGCCCTACGACAGGTACCTATTCCTTAACATACCTATACTTGGGGACAGTATTCATGTATGTATCTTTCCGTTCTAAAATTATATGATTTTTTGAGGTGATTATTTCAATCCAACCTCAACGTTAGTCATATTGAACGGATTATCAACCATTGAAACGATATATACATCTAAGTTATATTATTCTTCATGAAGTATTGAAGACAAATTTCTGAAAGGGAATTTTATTCATTCGTGAAAAGCAAGGTTACATGTAACGCCGGAGTTGATCCCGGTACACAACTTTATATACAAAAAATAGCAAAACTACGGAGGGGGAACTTGCTCTTCTGTCTCTTTTTGTCCTTCCCTTTCTCTAGGTTCTTGCGTCCCTTCTTTTGGGATTTCTTCCGGAGTTTTCTCTTCAGGTGCCTCAGTACCTCCTTCAGATGAGATGCCCTCTGGTGTAGGAACAGCAGAATCCGGACCCATACTTTGACCCTTGGGAAGAGGGGGCAAACCATATAAGGACTCCGGAGGATCTTCAAGACGATCTTTAACCACTGCGAATAGCTTCCCTCCATGAAATTCATAAAATGGATTCTTTCCATAAAGGTTTAGTTTCGTAGTGGGATTGCGGTAGAAGACTTGACGTATAGCCAGGCCGAAGGATTCTTCAGCAACCTGGTTGTATATATCAATGGCTTCCTCCACCTCAGCTCTTGCTACAGCCAATTCTTCCTGTAACCTCGAAAGATCTCCATCCGATCCTTGGGACTCCCTGCTCCTAGCCTTCAGTCCCTCGATCTCAAGGAGGAACTTCTTCTCCTTCTGGGACCACTCCTCTGCTTGTTTGAAATAATCCTCCGCAGTAGCTTTGCTTTTGTCTTCAAGATCAGCTTGTTTAGCTTGACTGCTATGGAGTTCTTCTTGTGATTTACCAAGCATCTCCTCCTTCTCCGCCAATTTACCCTCCAAGTCTTTAAGCATGGTTTTGAGCTTGAGATTTTCCTTGTTCATAATATCTCCAAACTCTTTAGACTTGGCAAGGCGATCTTCCATTAATCTTAAGGCAGCTTTATCCTTCCCCGACGAGAGGTTGAGCTATTCTACTTTATCATTCAGCTCATCAACCTTGTCAACATCATCAGCTAACAAACTGAGTGAGTGAAGCATCCCAGTTAGTTCTGCTAACTGCCATTTTCCGGCCTCACACGCCTCCTTGATTTCTTTAGTTTTAAGCGTGGGCTGGAGTTCATATAACGGCTGAGGAAGAATCGCTGGAGTTGTCCCCCGGTATGAAAGGAAGGGAGTAAGGAATGAAGCCATTGGGAAAGAGATCGGATTAGATCCAGAGACCCTAGAAAGAATACCTTTATATAGTCTAGAAGGAACTTCAGCTGCATCCGATGTCTCTACAGCTTTACCTTTTGAAGCCCTTGCCCTTTTCAGACTCCTTGAAGGTTTATGTTTCTTCGATGGTCCTCCTGAAGAGTCATTCTTGATCTTCCTCCTCCTCTCTGTTATTTTGGGCTGACTCGTAGTTGCGCCAACACCAGTCGAGCCGCCCTCTACCAGTGGAATCTCCCCTTCTACATCCGAGGTCAGAATGATCAACTCGGAACAATCCTTCACAGAATCCTTCTTAGGCAGGATTTCATTCTCGCCAGCTACAAATTTACCTCCTGCTTTCAAGTTTTTCAACTTGTCCATGTCCGGAGATTTTTGCTCTATTTTACCTATATACATAAATAAAACGTGTTAGCAACGAAGAAATGCTCAATACAGTTAACAAAGGAAGAAAAGAAAAATAAAATGAGAATTACGGAGATATTCATCCCGGACTGCACTTGAACTACTTAAAAGACGTCTACATAAAAATGCTTTAAAGCGTGTAGAATATGCTTCAAGGGCGAATAACACCGTCGTCGTTTCAGTAGATAGCTCGGACTGATGAGTGAAGTATGCTGAAGAGTTCAGGAGAAAGTGCTCATGAGTCCAGCTCAGGGGAAATTTATTAAGACCCTCTTCGTTCTTCCAGAAGACGGGCTTATTCTTCTTAATTGATATCCGAGTAAAGAAGGACTTAAATGACTTCCCGTCAACTTTAGCCGAATCGGTGTAGGATTCGAAGTTCACGAAGGAACATAGAGTCCGGAGTGTGATTAGACCTACACCGCCTTGCTTGTTAGCCCTCCGAACTACCTGAGTGTAGTAGAACAGCATCGCTACAGTGGGCGTAAAGTTGAAGTAGTCTCCCAATACTTCTAGAGCACGGACGAGTCCCAACCGTTCGGATGAAGTTGAGAAGGCGCACAATTTAGGAACCTTAATACACCCATTTAAAACTCGGATAAGGGGAAACGAACTCCGAGGTGATGAAATACAAAATCATGCATATATACCGAACGCTCATCTGGGACAACGTGGTATATCCGTTCTGTAAGGAGCGGTGCAAATACCCTGAACCATTTTTTCATTTCCTCCTCAGCGCAAACTGTAAACCTTGGCTGAATCCGAGCTCTGTCCTCATTCGCATGATGGGAGGCTAAGTTTTTAAACTCGTCAGCTATCCAGCAGAAGGGCCACTTAGCCTGGAGTTCTTCCCAATTTAGCCGAGAGGCGACTACACTGTACAGACCTTCTGCTGTTTTCAGAACAGTTTGATCTCCAGAGGTTCCTTCTCCAGACATCGTTTGAGTAGCGTGAACAAAAATCTCTGCTCTACGATAAAAAGTCACATCGTCAGAAGGGTAACAATCATTACTCATCGCACTTTTCAGAGCGACTACAATCAGAGGACGACTCTGAGAAGGGAAAAGTCACTCTCCACCGTGAGTAAGATCCCCTTTCTGAGCGACATGACTCAGCCCTCGGAAGAATCACAAGGATTCTTCCCCCATGATAATTAGGGTTGCGAGAAGTTAATCTCCCCCTAGTAAGATACATTCTTTTCAAGCAAAAACAGCAGAGCAAAAGAAGACGAAAATAATAGGGGAAAGAAAAATGGTTACCTCAGATGATAAGGAAGATGAAGACTGAGAAAAGCTTCGCAAAACAAGCGGGAAGCGTCCTTACAAAATTTTTGCAGAGTTTTGCTAAGAAATCAGAAATGAGTGGAACCCAGAATCCACTAAGTGTTTCTTTATAGGAAACGAAAGGGTTCGGTTACCAACTCTTGAGGTTGTGTCGTTCACGACTAAACGCGTTGATTCACGAGTCAAATGACACAGTCGTTCTAAATTCATGGGCGCCAAAACAATATCAATTCGTCAAAGGGCCTCTCCACTGGGCCCAGAAGTTTTAAAAATTGTAGGCCCATTAAGCCTCAAACGACGGTTACTGAGATTTCCGTCTTAAACGCAATAACTGCTCGCACACGTGATTAAAGGCATTTAATGTCTAATCATGCGACGCAATCTATGCTTTACAGACGTCACTCGAATTTCAAGGGTCTTCAGTTTTCAAAAAACTTTTGGTATTCTCCTGTTGCGAATCTTTGTCTGAAACTGTTATAACAACATTATGACAACGGAACGTTCAACCCTAGGACGGTTCCTCGTGACATAATAATGCTGAACAACACACATGCATAAAAACATTTCCTGCAAAGCTATACCGGCATCTAGACCTTTCGCAGGTTGAGTAACTCATGTGAACAACTACACAGTCCCTCACACAAGCTAGGGGACATATGATCCGGTCTTGATACCGGTATCCGATCTACAAGACATATTTCAACGTCTTTGTCAATTTGCCAACGTGCAACCGGTGTCATCGGTATACATTCGGACTCTAATTCCGTATCAGGCGCTCTCCCTATACCGGTTGTCCAAGATAACACCATGACACCGGATAACGTATACGTCACTATGCAGAAGACAAAAGGCATTGCTACAGGGACCGATCAATAATTCCCTGCACTACGAGCCAAAATCTGCTCACGAGAATGGTCAATTTGTCCCTTAATTCTAGCCTATACTCCCTACGCTCAATATAAAATGGCCACTTGACCCAATCATACTGGTAAGTACGCAATAAAATAATAATTTAAGGTGTTATTGGAGGTTAATGGTTCCCCACTAACGGATCCTCGAATATCGAGCCAATCAGGTATATGAACTCTCTTCATCAACGAATGGAGGGATCTTTTCGACTCTATCAACTTACAATTACTCTCTGAAAACATTCCTCACTTGGAATATCATCACTGACTTGAGCGTCGGAGAATCTTTGCAGGCGACACTACCTTTCGCCCATATCAACGCGTAAGGACGGTGTGAAGGACCTCCAGGACGCCCAATCCGCTCTCATCATACAGAGACGTCGGATACATAAACCGGATACTCATATAACCGGTCTTCAGAGACGTAATCATCTAACTATTTGTGACTGACCCGACACCGGATCTCTTGACCCCGGTTCTGAACAGATCACCTTCCATCTTGGACTGCTAGCTATATATCATATAACATATATTTTGGACACATAAATTCAAACAAGAAGGAGTGAGAAACAAAATATAATATCTTACAGATAAGACATAAGCATAAGGGTTTTCATAAACTAATATAATAATATCATTCATAGTCGCATACACTATCAATTATGAATATAGGGTTTCCACATACATAACGCTTATATTTTCATTCACAATCACCCACATAGAATGTCACAATCACATGAATGTTATGCAATGCTTATGCTACTATCTCACTCATTTTATGCATGTGAGCCCTTAAAGTTTTAATTCTGCACTGGGCCAATCAGGAGTTTACACTGTTCCATAATTCCGGATAATAATAACATAAATGCCTTCATGGCATATGAACAGCTTAATTGGCATGGAAACACTTAGAGACTAGTCAGATTGAGAAGGTTTTTATTGTGAAAGTACCCGACACTAGGGAGCGACCCCAGGTCACCTGAAGTACCCTTTCACACCCTCTCATCCCAAGGCTCGCAATTAAGACTCCTCTAATGTATCATCGGTTTCTATAATTCGTCCCCAGGCAATATCACATCTCATTTCTCTTTAATGATTCATGATACATGAACTACTCGTGTATTGAGTTGGTTAAGACTTTTAGAAACTCAAGTATAAATTATATCTTCGGGGCCTACAAATAACAACATAGCCATCCCGATAAACTGTACATTTCCATACTCTTAAATAAGTTCTGCCTCACGCAGAAGAATTTTAGTACAATTTTCTTTATCACTCATAAATCAATATTATTATGATTTGAGTTTCAAAGTCTTAATATATTCCAAACCTTCTTTAGATCATTTATAGGAAATTAATTTACTTTAGACACAAGTTTGAATTATCGATCTTTTTCCATCTTAAATTATAATACTTGAAAAATATATAATAAAACACTTTTGAAATTAAAACTCTTATTTTTCAAAAGTGTTAAAATGAAATATTATTGAAGTATCTTATTTTCATTTGAGAATCAAATATTTCATATATATACATATATGAATATATTACTTTCATAAAACAATTTCTTTTTCTTTTTTTTAACTAAAAATTATTCTAAAATTTAATTAAGTAATTTATTTTGAAAGAAAAAGGTAAGTTATAGAAATTATATACTTTTATTGAAAATTAAGAAAATTTTCTTAATAATAATTCTGAATAAACATTGAGAAATTATCATAAATAATTTCTTTTAAAGTAATACTGTAAAGAGTAAGGAATAAGTATATTCTTACTGAGTTTTAGCTTCCCGTCATGTTTGCTATATGCTCAAACTCTATATCACAAAATTATCAATCACTCATCAATCACCATCAAGTATTGTAATATCGTCAATCATAATCAAATATTATCAATCACCAATATTATCAATCATAATCAAATCACATAAATATCATTCATAAATATCATAATTTAAAGTTTAATAGTTATTTAATTTAATAAACTTAATTCCAAGCCCTTATAGTCCATTTTCTTACATAGGTCTATGGAAGTCCATATAGGTCATAATAGTCAAAGTCCTTGCATAGGTAATTCATAGTAAGTTACACAAGATACTTAATTTAAAATTTATTATTTTAAAATAATAATATTATTAAATTTAAAAGGAGTAGGGGACTCCTCCTATTATTCTTATGTCTTTCCATATTATATTTTTATCTCACTCTCCCTTACTTGGAATTGCTACCAAAAGTGAATTCGCTCTGTGCCTCCGAGTTCTAAAAAAATATTAATACTAATTTATTTCAGTATAGGCATAAAATAAAAATTAAGATTACTATCAGAATGATAAATAGTAATTATGCATAATAGTAAATAGTAATGGTAAATAGTAAATCATGAATAAAACAGTAAATAGTAAATTTTAAATGGTAACGGTAAATGGTAAATCATGAATAGTAGCAATAAATGGTAAATTATGAATAGTAACTTTTGAATAGTAGCGGTAAATAATAAATCGTAAATAGAAATGGTAAATAGTAAATTTTGAATAGTAATGGTAAATAGTAAATTTTGAATAGTAATGGTGAATAGTAAATTTTGAATAGTAATAGTAACTAATAAATTTTGAATAATAACGGTAAATAAATTTTGAATAATAACAGTAAATGGTAAATTGTGAATAGTAATAGTAAATAGTAAATAGTAATAGTAAATTGTAAAAATAACATAGTGGTAATTTATTTTTACCATAGTAACTTATTCATAATAGTACTAGTATATTAATGGTTTAAGAGTGCTAAAAAGAATAAACTAAATAATCATAAAAAAACTTTAGAAGATAATATTATTACCTTACACCTTCGGCAGAATCTCTTTTAACCAAAAAAATTTACTCCCCACTAATTTCTTACGCACTATCTCTCTAGATTCTCTCTTTAATTTTGGTGTGGAAATATTGTAAATGAGCCATCTATTTATAGGAAGAGAAATTTACTATTTAAGATTACTTAATTATTTATTTTACTATTCATGATGTGAGTATTTACCCACCGGTCACTATTTATGATGTGAGTATTTACCCACCGGTCACTATTTATGATGAAGTATTTACCCACCGGTCACTATTCATGATGTGAGTATTTACCAACCGATGATGTAAGCGATGATGTCGGCAGTGACATTTCGGTTATTTTATCAAATATTTATTAAAAAATTCCAAAAATTCCAAAAAATCATAAATAATGCATAGATCAAAAAGTTCTAAAGAACCATATTCTAATTCCTTCAAATTTTTATTTTAAAATTCTAATAAGAGTTAAATCTTAAATATGTAAAAACATAAATATAAGAACATAAAATATAAATTGTGAATAATAAAGATATCAAAAATTCTTAATATAATTTTCTTAATTAGTGAATACTAATTAAGTCATTTTAAAATCTTCATTAAATATACATATTTTTATTTTATTTTTTAAAAAATAATTTAAATATAAGTACCAAAATATTAATTAGTTAAAAAATCAACTAACTAATAGTAAGTATTTTCTCATTAAAGAGATATTAATATCTATTTTCTATTTGAGTAAAAAAAATAGGATGTTACAGTGTTGGTATATATAGTCCCTTTTTACTTATTTTAGGTTGTTTTGTTGCATATATTATTAGGTAGTTTATAGAAAGTGTATTGTTTTCTGGGTAGTAGCTTAGAGTAACTTTTTATTATTTATGCTCTTAATCAATGTTAGTATTTTGTTTCATACGTCTAATGTGTGTTTTGAGCGAGAGAACATCTCGCATATGTGTTTGGGAGGGGGGGTTAATGGATTGAGGGATGAAATACCCATTCATTTCTTCGTCTAGGGATGAAGTTGAATTCAATGGTTGTTAATGTCAATTCTTAGTGCATGGAGTAAAAGAATTAGGATATATTCACCGAAGGATCAGGTTTAATGAGATTTATGCTACATTGGTTTGATTAATTACGTAATTATATTAAGTAGGATAACATATGTTAAAGAAGAAGCATGATGATACCTAATCCTAACATTTTCATTTTTATTTACGTTGGTTTTTATGTTTTTATTACTACAACAACATCCTTCACCAACATCCTTCATCAATTAGACTTTATCTTCACAAAAAGGCTGCTTCAGACCTCTTTAAAGATCGTAAGAAAGGATCAGATTACCTTTTGAGTTTGAGTCTCATCATCAACACCTTATGATTCACCAGACCTTAATCTGGCTTCAGATGATCCCTTTGAATGAATTAAGTCTGGACCTATATATGATGACTCAACACAGCATCTTTCCTTCTTAGCATAAAGTCTTATCACAAGAAAAAAAAGTTTAAGATAAAGCAAATCAAGATCCATCTCTTGATGAAGAGCTTTCCATCTTAGTGAAACTAACTCTATGCCTGCATCTGCACAAATTTTGAAAGCTTTATGATCTAGGCTTTTCATGAAGAACAACTCTCTCCAAGGGTCATATCCGTTAAGAAGACTTTTCTCAAGTTTTTGAATGGTGTATCTTTTAACGGTCATCCAACGGATCTATCTCTCTCAACAGAAAAATCCTATATATATATATATATATTACAATCCTCTTAAAAAAATAATGTGATGTACGTATGTGTGTGCATGAGAGACTCATTAGAGTGGCAGAGAAAAATATGAAAAAGATAAGATATCAAGAAAGATCCTCATGAAGATTACAGAGAAGATAAGAAAAGGAAAAGAAAAAGAGAAAGAGAGAGAGTTTGTAAAAGCATTTCAGAAAAGCGTAGATGGGGATATCACTTAGACGATAGTATGATCTATGTAAAAGAAGAAGACACACAATCCCCAGATACTTGTATACGAGAGCCCCAAAATAAAAAGGTAATTTTCATTTTGTACTATTATTTCTAATCTCTTGTAAACATAAGTTTGTTTGATCTGTTGGGAAACACTTTGGCCTGAAGAGACTTTGGAAAGAATACTTGGGTTTGAGCCAGGAGTGGCTCGTGAAAGAATACTTAAGTCTACCCCAGGAGTAGGTTGTAACACCCCTATTTTTATTTTTATATTAAAATTTTGAAGGAATTAAATTATGGTTCTTTAGAACTTTTTAATCTACGTATTATTTATGATTTTTTGGAATTTTTTGGAATTTTGGAATTTTTTAATAAAAATAATATTTTTTTTAAATAATTTTAAATTCATATAAGTGACTTAAATTAAAAATATTTACAAGAAAGTGAATTGAAATTATAAGAAAATTTTCTAAAATCCATTTCAAGTAGACTTATCTAAAAATTATCGGTTTGAGAAAAATCTTGATTTTTTCCAATCGTTTAAAAATTAGAAACGTATCAATAAATTTTTATTAACAGAAAATTTTAGATTTTTAAAATTTCAACTTTATATTACTCAGTATAAAATTAGTGAGGACTGATATAATATCGCTAAATTTTAAAAAGGACTCATTTTGAATATTTAAAATATACCGAGTGAAAGGTTACTATTTGGCTTAATAATTCTGCCGACAGTTACTATGCAAAACACTGTGCATGTACGAAATTTTCAAAGAATGCATAGTAACCTGGAATAAAAAATTCAAAAATGCATAGTACTTTTATATTAAAATAATGAAATGCATAGTAAAATTTTTTTCCTATAAATACCGAAGGATTTCTTCTTTAGAATTCACAATTTCAGATTAAGTTTTCTTAATACAGTAGTGCTAGTGAGATAGTGGTGGAAGTGAGAGAGAGAAGAAAAGTTTTTGGAGAGAAGGTTCTGCCAAAATCCTAAGGTAAGAATACTTCTCTTTTATATTTTTTTAGATTATTTTTATATCGTTTTTAGAAATCTGTTATTATACTGAAAATAATATTATTTTAAGTTACTATTCTGCATAGTAAACACTATTTCAATAGTAAATTACTATTTTAATAGTAAATTACTATTCAAATAGTAAATTACTATTTACTGTTACTATTTACCGTTACTATTCACGATTTACTATTTACTGTTACTATTTACCGTTACTATTCACGTTTTACTATTTACCGTTACTATTCACGATTCACTATTCACTATTCACTATTCACTATTCACTATTCACTATTCAAAATTTACCATTTCTGTTTTAAGTAGTAATCTTAATCTTCGTCTTATGCTTATACTGAAATAAGATTGGTATTAATATTTTTAGAAATCGGAGGCGCAAAGCAAATCCATTTTGGGTAACAATTCAAGGTAAGGGGGAGTGAGATAAGAATTATAATATGAAAAGACATAAGAATAATGGGAGGAGTCCCCTACTCCTTTTAAATTTAATAATATTATTATTTTAAAATATTAACTTTTTAACTTAACATTTTTAATAAATTTTAAATTAAATATCCGGTTTAACTAACTCTAATATACCTATGCAAAGACTTGGACCATTATGACCTATATGGACTGGATTATACCTATGCAAGGACTTGGACCATTATGACTCATATGGACTGAACTATACCTATGCAAGGACTGGATTATATGGACTTACATATACCGATGCGAGGAATTGACCAAAAGGACTAAAATTGATTATATTAATAATCATTAAATTTTGTATTATGATATGTATTAATGATATTTAATTGATTTGATTATGATTGATTGATTGATGATATTTAGTTATGATTGATATTATTTGATTTTGATTGATGATATTGTAATGTGGAGTTTGAGCATATAGCGAGCATGACGGAAAGCTAAAATTCAGTAAGAATTTCTTACCTTACTCTTTAAATTTTATTATCTTTTATTTCTTCTTAGAAATTATTTTTAACTTTATTTTCAATATTTAGAATAAAAAAAATAAAAATGAGTATTTATTTTAGAAAAAAAACATTTTATGAGAATTTATTTAATTAAATTTTGAGTTAAAGAAAAATTTTGTAATTTTAAGTATTTTTGGTTAATAATTATTCTCTTTTAATAAAACAAAATTTTTTTTTGAAAGAAATTTTTTTATTTTTTCCAACTTAATAACTAAATATATTTGGAAATAATTGAGATTTCTAAATTTGACTTTGTTAAGATTTAATTTGAGAAAGATTATGTAAAGTTTTATATGAGAAAGTTTTTAGATATTTAAGGCTTAGAAACTCAAATTTCAGTGAGATTCAAAAACTGTACCAAATTTATTTCTGTGGGACAGAAATTCAGAGAATCGAGAAAATGTACAGTTTATTGAAATAATGTTGTAAACCTTTAAGGGATTTAATAATTGAGTTTCTAAAAGCCTTAACCAACTCAATACGCGAGTAGTTCATGCATCATGAATCATTAAAGTGAAATGAAATAATATTGTCTGGGGACGGATTATAGAAACCGAGGATACATTAGAGGAGGCTTAATTACGAGCCTTGGGATGAGAGGGTGTGAAAGGGTGCTTCAGGGGACCTGGGGTAGCTCCCTAGTGTCGGGTACTTTCACAATAAAAACTTTCTCAATCTGACTAGTCTCTAAGTGTTTCCACACCAGTTGAGCTGTTCATATTATTATTATCCGGACTTATGGAACAGTGTAAACTCCTGGTTGGCCCAGTGCAAATTAAAATTTAAGGGCCCACATATATAAGTAAGTTATGATGAAGATATTGCATAACATTCATGCATTCATAATTGATTGTGTATGTGATTGTGATTGATATTATTATGTATTAGTTGTGAAAACCCTTTGTTGCTTATGTCTTATTCGGAAATATTATATTCTGTTTCTCACTCCTTTCTCCGTGTTTTTGTTTCATATATTCTAAATTGATGATTCAGAGGGAAGGATCGAAGAATTTCAGCAGTAAATATAGCACGTTCTAGAAAGGGAGCTCGGTATGAATACCGTGGTCCAATGAATAAATAATGTTAATAAGTAACTGCTTCTGGGCCATGGAGTTTCCTCTCTTTCTTATAATGTTTAATGTTTATTTTCTTCGGATGAATGTACAAATACTTTATAAAGTTTTTAATAATATTTGTGAGGTATTTCAGAAATAATGTATATAAATTTATTCCGATAGTTTCTTTTTAACAATCATATCTTTAGTAAAAAAAAAAATTATGAGTTTTTCTAGAATTTATTAAGGTGTAACAGAGGGTGTTACAAAGTGGTATCAGAGCAGTTAATCCAATAGGCCTGGGGAAAAGGTCTATCTTGCTTTGTCTGTAAACTCTGTATAGGTAGAATATCTGACTTGGTAGTAACTGTGATTGATGTGACAAATCTCAGTTACTGTGAAACAGGAAACTAATGGCTGGAAACGATCTTGCTGGAGTTGTAGAACGCTTAATTAATGCAATGGGAGCACGTGAAGGTCAAGGTAACGATGCTTTAAGAAGGCTGGACCTATTCGAAAAGCGTAATCCACCTCGTTTCAAGGGAGGATATAACCCTGATGGAGCACAAATCTGGATTCGAGAGATAGAGAAGATCTTTCGAGCATTGCAATGTAATGAAGCTGATAAGGTAGTCTTCGCTACTTATGCCTTATCTGAGGATGCCGAACATTGGTGGGATAGCATGCGTAAACAATTCGAAGTCAACGACGTGGAGATCACTTGGGACTATTTCAAGGATATGTTTCTGGAAAAATACTTTCCAGCTGATGTTAAAGAGAAAAGACAATTCGAATTCCTGTCGCTGACCCAAGGAAATATGACCGTTGGAGAGTACGCATCCAGGTTTGAAGAGCTATCTCGTTTTCATTCTCATTATAATGATGCTACTAATGAAAGAGATCGGTGTGCAAAGTTTGTAAATGGACTGCGGCCAGAAATTAAGGAAGCTATACGAATGCAGGAAATCCGTGAATTTTCTGTATTGGTAAATCGCTGCAGGATCTTTGAAGAAGACCATAAGGATAGAATGACCAAAAGTCGTGA